>OV179149.1:17500-5234105 GCA_921972225.1 Euplexia lucipara | reverse complement strand
TGAACACAGAATTATGGGTTTATATCTGTGTCCAAATATTCAAAATTGCACAGTCAACATATTATTATCTTCAGTATGTAAGATAGTAATAATATATGTTGAAAGAGATTTATCCATCCATACGTTCATAGTAATGTTATAAATGATTAGGTAGTTCGGTCTGTACTTTATCTTGTTGTTTTAGTTTAAAGATATACATAGATTGGACTTCAGGTAACGACATACTCGTAGTTAATTTTTGTTGACAAAATTAAAAATAATAATGCTGCTATATAAAAAAACAAGTGAGGTATTCTTCTATAAGAATACCTATAACAACAGGTTTCGGTTTTCACTTGTTTTTTTATATAGCAGCATTATTATTTTTAATTTTGATTTTTTATTCTATTGTATTTTCAGTAAGTACCTACGTGTTCTTTCTTTGATAATTCTGTTTCTGTTGAGTCGTTGAGTACCATCAGTTCCGAATTTAGAAAGAAAGTAAAATGCGCCATAGGTACAGCTAAATAAATATTCCATGAAACCTTATAATACTCAGAAGAAAAAGATTGTAAGATCGCAGTTGAGCTACACGATTAATGTTAAAAATGCGTGCTAATGGCCCTCCCATTTCTATTCAAAACTTTTCTTAATTTATCTTAAAAACAAACAGCAGACGTAAACAACGTCTACGTTTTAATCTAGAGACTGTGTCTGAAATTGTTAAAGTTTAAACCATAACATAACATCACGATTCAGAGGAATTAAATGAAATGAGATGTAGGAGAAATGTTAGTAAAAACCAATGACCAGATCATAAAAACAATTTATTATAGACTAACAAGTTACACAATATACAGTCTTGAACGGCGTAGATGGTATAAAACACACCAATATATGCATACATAAACTCATGCCTTTTGCCCATGGGGGTAGGCAGAAACTGAGCTTGCTTCGTTTACATTCACACATGTACTAAAGAAAATTGATAGTCCACTTATGGCCACCGATTTCAACCACAGGACAAATCGCTCCACGAATCATTAACCTCGACTCTAAGTCAATGAGTTAGGTAGCTCAGTGGCGCAATATATGGCAGTGTCTTACCGTATAGACCATATTATATTGGAGGGACTTCTTAAGGAATCCATTTGGCAAACTGTTAGAGGTTGTTTTCACTGCGCGAACGTGTAAAACTCGGATGGCACTAAGATAAGTATTTTAGAGGTATGAGGAACGGAGTGTAAAGCTCCTCGTCCCTCATAGAAAAGGGAGGATTCACCAACCAGACGGATGTTGTGTCTGATGAGCTACTACTACCCTACGATTGTTGCCGGGAACTTGTAAACGTTCAATCGCGAGGAAAACTTTGATATCGCGATGTAGGATATCAGTTTATAGTTCGTATGTGGCGAGATAGATGTCGCCTCGACTCATCCTGCTATTGACCTCCGGTCACGAAAGGGAGTGGCCCTTCGTGACCGGAGGTCGATAGCAGGATGAGTCTTGAGATGCTTTCTGGCCCAGTGAGGTGTTCCGATGAGTCGGAATCGGATGCCGCATAGTTCTCGGTGAGATAGTACCGTCTGAAGTGATGCCCCAGTGAGTCGGGGTGATGCTGCATAAGCTGCAGAAGTATAATATAAGGAGTACGAGTATGATGATAGAATAGAGTAAGAAATGAGTGTGAGGAAGAAGTCAGAACGCTGCACCAATGACCGAGCAATTATGTGGAAATAGGTGGTCATGGCACGTGATGCGAAGAAATGAGAATCATATTGTCAGGAAAGTTACGAGTAAGTAAAATGTCGTATACGTATGTCGCATCGTCAATAATAAGCCCACATTTTACAAGTTACGTTTAAGTTATCGGGCACAAATCCAGACTCCGGGCTTTTACTGGGAAATAATAATAATACATCTTTGTTCGAAAATTACTTAGAACTGAAATCCCAAACAAAGAGTCCAACAACACTTTGCTCGACTCAGGAATCGAACTCAGGACCTTAACTTTCTAGTGTTTGCAAGTACCGCAATAGTAACGTAGTAAAGTGCCTGGCTCGTCTTAAGGAGGTAAAGTTATTTATTTATATTTAACTCTAGCTTTTGCCCGCGGCTTCGACCGCGTGGATGTCGAACTTCCGCCTCCTATGTTTTCCCTTCCAAAAATCGTGTTTTAGTGGATACTTATTCTTAACTAAGAAGTCCCCTTCAAGTTTCATGTCTCTAATACCAGCGGTTTGGGCTGTGCGTTGATATATAAACGTAATTATTTTAGCATAATACTTCCAGATAGACTACTTTCAAAGTTGATCCTTCCAGTATGTATGCATAAAGATTTCTGGAACTACTGACCCGGGAAAGAGCGCCGTACAACTGACCATGTGTAAAACAACTGAGACTAAGATCAACCTACCCAGGCGTATTGATTACAACCGTACCAAGTCAATCCCAATCCCTATAATAGTTATTGAACTATGCGTGCACATACAGACAGACAGACAGACAAAACATTTACTGATTGCATTTTTGGCATCAGTATCGATCACCAATCATCCTCCAGTATTAATTTTGAATATATAGGTATTCAATGTACATAATTATATTCGTAGTGTGTGATAGTCCATTGAACTGTATGGCGAGCGATATTGTATCTTAAGATAAAATATTATAATATCTTAGCCGTGTGCAGCGCCCCTTGGTGAACTCCACTGCGGGTGACGTAACCTACGACAAACTTATTATTTGCGGTTGGTACAGTAGTCGGGTCTAGGGGTCGAACCGCAAAGTTAAGTTTGTTTTTTATTGTATATACTTTTCCGGGATAAAAAGTACCCAGTGTTGTGCCCAGGATATTAAAGAATAAGTATACCAAGTTTCATCGTAATCGAACCGGTAGTTTTTGCGTGATACCTGAACATACAGACAGACAGACAGACAGACAGACAGACAGACAGACAGACAGACAGACAGACAGACAGACAAAAATTTTTTAAATCATATTTTTGGGTTCGCTGTCGGTCTAGTAACACCCCCTGCTATTGATTTTTTTGATATTTTCAATGTACAGAAATTTTACTTCTACAGATTTATTATAAGTATAGATTACCTACCTAACAAAATTAAGAAATGTTGTGTCTATGTTTGCCATAGGCAAGCTAAGAAAAAGAAGATTAACTTCCTCTCTTAAAATCTATTCTCTATCACCAAATCCCACCTTAAACTATCTATATCCTTTGTTCATTTCCTTAGAGGAGGATGAAAAATCCCTAATAACAAATGGGGAGGGAACAGCGTTGGCCTTTATTGATGACCGCCATTATTTGGTTAGGCATCCTCTGTGCCAAATTATTGGCCAAATCTGTAATAAAGAATTTAATCTGGGATTTCATGGTGCTGATAGATTGTTATTGTAGAATGCAGGATTTGCGTCGAATGAGGATATATTTTCATGGTTTTGTTTATGTGAATTTTGTTGGATTGATATATATATCTTTAGGTAGCCTACTTAAATTAAAATCGGGAAAATTTGTTAGTAGTTTGTATGTAACAGGGGGTAATCTCTCAAAATAACGAGTTAAACTTTTTGAAATATGGCGTTTGATGAATATAGCTGAAGCTATAGATATATTATGAATATGGCGTTGCGTGAGCTGCGTAACAATTCATAAATATTACGTGTGACGGAATTACCCCTAAGTTTAAATAAAGTACGATATGTATGTCTTATAAGGTTCAAAAAGAAATCATCTCCAAAATAATGAATCATTTGCAAATATTATATGTTTTTCATGAACAGTACATAATTTTGAACAAAATTGCTCTTAGGTACATCATTGTGAACCACAATTTTAAAATAACTCCGGCTCCGCAGCAAAATAGTAATAATCAAGTACCGCGCGCATAATGTGCGTAGCGGTCGCGGCGCGTTCATGTGGTGGAAAGTACAAAATCCACGCAAACCAAGTCGCGGGTGAAGTGCTACTCTTTAATATAATAGTCTATGAATTAAAATACTTTCAAAATACTCAAAACAACATTCATCCCAATGCCATAGATATCGGGGGCTAAGCATGATGAATGCGACATTTATACATAAGACAGGTTCGGAGTTTCACTAAACTCATCATCATCATCATTATTATTATCATTTCAGCCATAGGAAGTCCACCGCTGGACATGGGCCTCCCCTATAGATCTCCAATAAGACCGGTTGGAAGCGGCTCGCATCCAGCGCGTTCCCGCGGCCTTAATGAGGTCACTTAACTATATAGTTCAAATCGCAAATTAGTGGCGGGATCATTGAGCAAGTAATTAATTAAGAGAGCTTTATATTCTTTATAATTAACGTTTGTAGTTAATTTCATTTTTCTGCTAAGGTATTACTTACAACATAATTAACCTTTACCCGAAGTAAGTAGGTACCCGCTGTAACATAACATAACATTACACCTGTTATCCCCGAAAGCTTAGTCAGAAATGTAGGTACCAGCCAGTTATGTTTAGTTCCAATTAATAGGTGGCGAGCCTATTGCCATCAATCGGGCTCAAATCCAGACTCCGGAGTGATACTTAGAAATTCCAGATAGACAAACTCAATACGACGGGCCTGTTGGTCTAGTAGTTAGTGACTCTGACTGCTATGCCGGAGGTTGTGGGTTCGATTCCCACCCAGGACAAATGTTTGTGTGATGAGCACGTTCATTTGTTCTGTGTCTGGGTGTTATTTATCTATTATTTGTATGTATTCTATATATATAAAAGAAAGTCGTGTTAGTTACTTCACTTATAACTCAAGAACGGCTGAACCGATTTAGCTGAAAATTGGCAGGGAGGTAGTTTAGAGCCAGGAGAAGGACATAGGATAATTTTTATCCCGTTCAACATCATAAAAATAAATATTAAGAATATCGATTGTCTCAAACATTTTTCAAACGCAGCGCCATCTTGGATGACATGACAGGAGTCAAACTTCCCAGTTCATTATCAGGTGACAATTTGAAATTGACAAGTCTTAAGCTAAACCCAAGAAGGTAAGGTTGTCAATTTATAATACGCACCTACGTTCTGAAATTTATTTTGTTACTAAACTTAGAGGTTTTATGTAGCATAAAAAAGTCTTTTAATTCAGAAATCAATTTACGTAACTAGCAATGATGACAGAGACGAAATTTAATAATTCTTTGCAAATAGAACTTATTTTACTGTTAGGACTTTAATTAAAGTAGACCGGGAAAACTATAGGCATAAATTATTGTATGTAACATAGAGGCAATAGTTCAGATTAAAATTATGAATTTAGTATTTTTTAGTAAGGTAGTTAGGTTAGATAGTTGGGTTAGTTATAGGATAGGTCGGTGTCACCACTGCGTCGACTGTCGGGAGGACACGGCGCGGCATACGCTGGCAGAGTGTGCCGCTTGGGAGGAGCCGCGCCGTGCCCTCGTCTCTGGAGTAGGCAGTGACCTGTCGCTGCCGGCCGTGGTCGAGAGGATGGTCGGCAGCGTCGAGTCCTGGGACGCGGTGGTGTCCTTCTGCGAAACGGTCATCTCGCAGAAGGAGGCTGCGGAAAGGGAGAGGGAGATCACCTCCACTCACCCTGCCCGCAGCAGACGCACCGGGCGCAGGCGGAGGGCGGACAACGCCCTCTTCCAGCCCCCCTGAATGGGTCCAGGGCGACGGACGCGGGGATGTCCGCCGCCCCCACGTACATGGACCCGAGGTG
The DNA here is from genome assembly GCA_921972225.1 of Euplexia lucipara. Classification (NCBI taxonomy): domain Eukaryota; kingdom Metazoa; phylum Arthropoda; class Insecta; order Lepidoptera; family Noctuidae; genus Euplexia; species Euplexia lucipara. Next base: position 5,228,401 of record OV179149.1, on the reverse strand, counting down.
GCGGCGCGTCGTGTTCACGCGCGCCCCTCTTAGACGTCGCGAGGGGAGTCTAACACCTCACTCCCCTCGCAGACTTGGCGAAGCCCGCGGGGCCGGCACCAGTCGGGAGTCGCGGAAGTATCTTCCGTTCCCGTGACCCCCGGCGCAGGTGTGAGAAGGAACACGGGGTGGTTTTTAGTCAGTAAAAGTCTGACAGACCCCTCCGCCTCCCCGGGCGGGGGACATCCATGAGGATTTTCCACCCCTAAAAAAAAATAAAAAACCTATAGGATAGGTATGGTCAGTTAGGTTAGGGTATATATACATGTTGTAATTTAAAAGTAGTAGTAGTTATTATTGGTTTGGATTTATTTGTTGTCGTCTTATTCAACGTATGTATATCTAATATAAAAAAAAAAATAAGAGCAATGAATTGACTCTAAGGCACAACGAAGTTTGCCGGGGCAGCTAGTTTATAAATATAGAAGTATGTTTATCAGCTGTTTAGTACTCATAACACAAGCTCTTAAGCTTAGCTTGAGAGTAAATGGCATTGTGTGAAAAGTTGTGGAATATTTATTTATATTTACTTTATTTAATAACGCTTCACCCGATACGGAGATCGAACCTTCGTGTTCAGCATTAGGGCTTGTCACTAAAAGTCACCCCGTGAAAACTTGAGTGAAGTAAACTGTCAATGCCTAGCATTAGTATGGAATGACAACTGAATTCACCTCCACTTCACCTACATTTTTACGAGGTGAGTTTTACAAAATCTCACTTCAGACGTTAAACACCTACCAGCTAGTCTAATCTGTAAAAATGTGGGTGTAGTGTTTTGTACAGTATTTATAATAACGCCATATTTAATTCGGTTTAGAATTTATGAGGTAACAGAGATGACTAAACACACATACCGGTCAAAATCATTTACCTCCATTACCCTGTAGTAAGGTAAAATAAAATCTAACTGCACTTACGGATGACCCCGAATAGAAATCTTTATTTACACAATGCAAGCGCAAAGTTGTACAGCTCCGCTTCTTAGTTTACCTTAATTATTTACCAAGTTGCAATTTTGTTGACTTAAAGTTGTTAAGCTTCTGCTAAGACGGAGCCACGATTATGAATTCTACAGCTAAGTTACTAACTTTAACTTACAAATGTACTTGAAGTAGCCAATCAATAACTTGGGTGCTAGTTTCTTTCTAATTCTGTAATTCGTGTACGATGTAGCAGATAAACTTTGTAACTTTTGCACAGAGTATAGGAGTGTGAGAGTGGGTGTGAGTGGGTGTGGTGTAACACATTTTTTTTATTTCTTTCTTTCAGAGTTGTGTTTATTTTATAATAATCCTCTAAGAAAATATCAAAATCAGAGAATATTTTCTTGTTTCCAAAGAGATTTAAAATACTATAGAGCGGGCATGTCAAGGAAATGTCATAGAAAAACTTTGATCCCATGTCTCAGTAACGCCATCTAGAATAATATATGAATATTGGAGCGGCAGCGGAGCGTACTACAAAAAACTCATAGACTTGTATCCAGCAGGACACACTTTTTCGGACGAAAATTTTGCTCGTGATGTCCGGTATATAGGTATTGAATGTCTTTGCTTGTTTCATACTTTTAAGAGCGCAATTTTTCAGAAGTCGGGTTTTAGTTATGAATACTAAAATACGGCACAAAATACACACGGCTACACATCAAGTTAAATACTATTCTAGTATAAGCTTATCTCGCATTGTATAGAACTTACGTACAATGCGAGGTCAGCGTAAACTGGACATGTATAGCTTGATGTATACCTACTTATCTCTAGCCCTTAGGAGATCTAAAGTCAAGGCACATAAAAAAGATCAAAGTAATAAAAAATCGGAATCTACTTTAATGCTATCCCATATTTAAATCCGTACCGCAATAAAGAACCATGGCTAAAAGATTTGGGATGTACATTTATAAAGGGGCATGTCGCACGCTCTGGTATATGAGACCCAGACTTGGGGTCAGGGTCAAGGACGGTCATAAAAAAGGTAACGGATGAATAACCCGTGCTGTGTTCTGATCTCGTACTTGTACCCTCGCGTGTTTTTTCAAGTACATAAGTGACTAGGTTCTTATTAGACTGGGATGTTGGTTTATTCATCTAGTGGTACCTGCCTGCTATACTAGAGGTCGTGGGTAGGATTATGATAATAATAATAATATCTATATATATAAAAGAAAGTCGTGTTAGTTACTTCGCTTATAACTCAAGAACGGCTGAAGCGATTTAGCTGAAAATTGGCAGGGAGGTAGTTTAGAGCCAGGAGAAGGACATAAGATACTTTTTATCCCGTTCGACATCATAAAAATAAATATCAAGAATATCGGTTGTCTCAAACATTTTTCAAACGCAGCGCCATCTTGGATGACATGACAGGAGTCAAACTTCCCAGTTCATTATTAGGTGACAATTTGAAATTGACAAGTCTTAAGCTAAACCCAAAAAGGTAAGGTTGTCAATTTATAATACGCACCTACGTTCTGAAATTTATTTTGTTATTAAACTTAGAGGTTTTATGTAGCATAAAAAAGTCTTATATTTCAGAAATCAATTTACGTAATTAGCAATGATGACAGAGACGAACTTTAGTAAAACTTATTTTACTGTTAGGACTTTAATTAAAGTAGACCGGGAAAACTATAGGCATAAATTATTGTATGTAACATAGAGGCAATAGTTCAGATTAAAATTATGAATTTAGTATTTTTTAGTAAGGTAGTTAGGTAGAATAGTTGGGTTAGCTATAGGATAGGTATGGTCAGTTAGGTTAGGGTATATATATGTCGGATCCGGTCAATAGTACGGACACAACGAATCGCAAACGCGCCAAAAGGCGATAGCACGTGATCTACCGACACCATGGCGGCTGGCGCGCTTCTACAGAGTCGTGATGTTTTAAGCCTGCAGCGAGGACGACATTCAGTGCCCGACCGCAGTGGAGCTAAGACGTCCCGGAACTGTTATTCGTTTCGTTGTATTTTATTATAAAGTGTTAAAATGTAACGGTTAAGTTATCCTGAAGAAACATTTCTGCTTGTAACCGATAACGATGTGATAATCATGTTCGACTATGTGTTAACTTATCAGACAGATGTGTTGCTGGGGAGTTTGTTCCGCCACTTCTTCTTCCCAGCAAAAACACTAGGAAGTGGCGAAGGGTGGGCTTTTTGGGGGACTGTCTTATGTGATTTCGACATTCAAAAAGTGCTGATCCTCAGCCTAAAGTGAATAAACGACTTTTGATTTTGAGTGAATTTGATTTTGATGAATATTCAACCCCAAACGTAAGCCATCTCCGACATATACATGTTGTAATTTAAAAGTAGTAGTAGTTATTATTGGTTTGGATTTATTTGTTGTCGTCTTATTCAACGTATGTATATCTAATATAAAAAAAAATAAGAGCAATGAATTGACTCTAAGGCACAACGAAGTTTGCCGGGGCAGCTAGTAATATAATAATAATAATATAACGGTCCCGCATGACGAGAACCTCGTGAAGGCAGAGAAAGATAAACAACTTAAGTATCTTGATCTGGCGGGCGAGGTTGTCGACATGTGGGATGTGGATACAGCAGTCGTCGTGCCGATAGTCGTGACGGCCAATGGCATAATAGCCAAGAGCCTCGACCAACACCTTAAGAGGCCCTCGTTAGGCAGCTGGATCAAGGGCTTCATCCAGAAGGCAGTACTCTTGGACACGGCGCGCATTGTTAGGCGTTTCCTCTCTCAGTAGCCTGCGGTGGGCTACTATTTTTTATATTTTTAAATGTTTTTTTATTTTTGTATTTTAATATTTAAAAATATAATTGATAAGTATAAAATGTAAAATAAAGGAAATAATAATAATAACCCCGCAGGACAGCTTGTGGCGAGCTGTTGGGCAGTAGCGACCTGATCTGATCTACCTGGGGATGGGAGATGTCTTGTTCCTCATCTCTGGCTTGCCTTAATTGGCCGGCCAGAGTGAACTCTGACGAGGAACGGAGCTCCCACCTCTTTCTTGCCTTAGTTGGCCGGCTAGAGTGGAGATTCGCAAGAGCTAACGTGCTCGGGGAAGGAAGCATTCCAGTAAGGTGCTGGTAGGGATCTTGACCGTACTTCCGGGATTGTCCTGATAGCCATGGAATGCCGCTCCACTCCTTTAGCACCTCAGGAGATGTTGCTCTCTTGTCGCTACGTCACTATGTGCTAGCGGCCGTTTCAGAGGGCCCATTACTGTGTGCAAGTCACCCCCTGCCATTTTATTCTTGTATTTATAAAGCATTGATGAGGCAGGGGCCATAGGTGACCTTTTTTTGGTTAGTGCTGGAAAACCCTTTATGGATGTCTTCCGTCCCAGGGAGGGCGGAGCGGTCTGTCAGACTCTAACTTCCTAAAACCAATCCGGTGTTCCGCCTCACATCTGCACCGAGGGTCACTGGAACAGAAGATAAGAACTTCCGCAACCCTCGACTGGTGCCTGACCTATGGAACTTGCCAAGTCAGCGAGGGGGGTGATAATATTTCACAACTTTCACACGACGTCGTCTAATCCAAAACTAAGCAGAGCTTGTGCTATGAGTACTAAACAACTGATAAATATTCTAAATACATACATCTTATCGATAAATTACTCCCAGACACAGAAAAAATGGTCGTGCTCATCACACAAATATTTATCTTGGGTGGCAATCTGCAAAATGTAATGTTTGGTTTTAAACAATATTCGCCTGATCTAAAATTTGCATGCTGATTATAAGGCGGAACATGAAGAACCATGTACACACCTATTGTATTTTAAAATCTGTACCACCATGTTTCAAGCAAATAACATAATTATTATTATTATGTACTTAGTTTTTATTTCTCGGAGCCCTTAGGTTCCGGACCTTTGGAAGGCGTACGAGGGGCCGAAGCCAGATTTTCCCTGTATGCACTATGCAAATGCATCCAAGGAAAACCCACGACTAGTGCAGAACTATTGCAGACTAAAGCAACAAATGTATTGCGTTATAAATTGGGGATGGATAAGGTGAACTGGTTACCTAGTACAATGGAAGGACTATGTTAGGTTCGCTATGTTTGAAAAGAGAAATAATTATTAAATAAATAAAAAAGTATTATAAAAATAAATGGATTAAACAGTGTAACACAAGATATTTAAAATAATTATTTATGTTCGGTAAATCTTATCCGCCTTATACACGCCTTATAATATTTCAAAGCATCGTTTGTTTTGTTCGAAGTGCTGACGATTTCTAGGAATAACGGCACATTCTCGAGTATTAAAGAACCATTACATCGCGCGCTGTACCGTAATACAGGGTAAATAGAAATACAGGAATTTCTGAAAGGGGTTCAAATGTTTTCTATGGAAACTGTGTTTATTTATTTACTTTTACTTAAACAACTAAAAATAAACTAAAAGCGAACTTAATGCTTAAGGCATTTTCAACCACTCTCTCCATATGGTGATGTAGTCTCTCCTTTTGTGCGTACTTACCATGGGTTCAAACTCGAGAACTATACCTTGGCAAACCGACGATCACACCATAGTTACAATTTAAAGTAATAAAAAACATCACGACAAAACGTAAAAATTGAGAAAAAGACGACGAAACAATTCAATTCTGGCAAGTCCAGAATTATGTACTTAGATGTACTTTCACTCAGTATATTTTAAAAGTAGGCTTACAGCAAAAAAAACGTTGCCAATATTCGAACAAAAAAAACACACAGGCGTACTAAAAGTTGTTGAATAATAAAAACAGCTTTATTATCTTTACGAAATGTTTTATAAACGGCAGAATAAGTAGGTTACTGACATCTTTCCTCCAATAAATATTTATTTCTTGTGCCTATCGGAAGATGGGAAAAAGAAACAATTTCTCTTTTATGACGTTCGGAAAAGCGGGAAAAAATCCCGGGAATCGGTGTACAATCGTAAAGTTTGATTGGTTGTTAGAATGCATTCTATGTACTCGGCGAATGGGTGAAGTTACGGGATCACTGTTTTATGTTTATTGGACCATTCAAACGGGAATTACGTTGGAGGTATTGTTGAACCTAAATTGATGAGTAGTCGTAACGTATATCACATCACCCATATAAGTACCATGCAATAGGGGGCGAGCCTTAAGCCAGTAAGTCTAAGGCGTATTTGTGAACTTGGCCCCATATAACAAACAATTTTGAAAACCGATTCTTCTTCTACTGTTTCGTTGTCACCCTTAAGGCACTGCACAAATGTAACCACTTTTGGTGTCGGATACAAACAACCAATGAATATTGCAAAACGATTAATTTAAACAGCGAAAATATAACAACCTTGTTGTAACACTTGGGCCATGGGGTCCGAGTGCCCATCAAGTTTTCCGGAACATCGCCTAGCGGTTGGTTGACTCTTCACGTGACCAGAAGGCTGGCCTTTATTTCGGTCAGAAAATCAGCATTACCATTCAACATGGCAATGCCACCAGTCTTTGGGTCACCTTTGACGATTGTGCAGCGCCTTAGAGACTAACTAAAAGTGTTGGTGGAACGCTTTACGACACGTTCGCCGTTCCTCTTTTACTGCAAACTTACTTGTGGATTCGAACGTATACTGCAACCTTAACCAGATGGGTTTATGTCATAGGGAATCAACCTCATGGCCTGCATCTTCAACCTCTTCTAGAACTAGACGCTCAATAATAAATTGATACATCCAATAAAAACCAACTACAACTACCAATTTAAGATTTGGAAGAAACTTCTTGACGGACGAAACGTTTCTTAAAATAAATACTACCAAAAGCTTTAAAACTTGAAACGTCTTTTCTTCAGTCGAAGTCTTCGCACTTTTAGGGATCTTGTTAAATAACAGTTTCTATTTTTCTTTCAATTTTTTTTCCAATATTCCTTTTATCATTCCTATATCTCAAATACAATGAAGTTAACAGCGCTACTTTCTTTATTGTTCGCTTAGTCTATTACTTTTCACAGACGATGGGTTCCAGATATTTGTATTTTGTTCAGGGTTAAAGTGTACTCAAGTGGGGGGTTGAAGTTGGCAGTATAGCTAATGGATATTTATATATAAATGAACGATAAAAGATTCAAGATATTATACCGTAATAAAAAAAAAACTTAAAAAAAACTCAAGATATGTGTTAAGGATTTAGGCAAAGATCTACCTATTGTATTTTGACGTTCAAGAGTACCTTTTAGTGTTATAAATAAAATAAATGATTTAACTTTTGATTTTAACTTAGGATCCCATGTAATAGAATGTCATTAACGGGGCACAAATCCTCACCACTTAAACTTGCATTTGAAAAACAGGTTTGCTCAATCCGACCATTTGTGAATTAAATAAAATCAAAATGATGATACTTTAAGGTACGGCCTACGATTCTTTACGGACGAACTTAAGTGATCGTTCTACATTACCTACAATACTCAAACTACAATCAAAACGATGGTGCGACATTTTTACCTTTACCTTACATTTTTACCTATTCTGGAAAAGAACCATATTCATTTAAACCTGATAACTTCACAAATTTCTGAGGCTAAGAGCTTTTGACAGATAAACAGTAAACCTGATAAAGTTCAACTATTCATCCTTTGGCCTACAGCCGGTGGTTTAATAAAAATCACACCCTAAAAATCAGCATTAGTATAAAGTAGCAGCTCAATTCGCCTTCACTTCACCGGCTTCATTTTTACGTGTTGATAAAAAACGAATCGCACTACAGGACCCTAAGGCTCAAAATTTACCTCGCCACGGGATGGGATGGAAGCAACTTTTTGTAACATTGCATAATGAAATTTATGTCAATTGCCATACAAACTAAATACGAGACAAAAAAAAATAGTATACTAAGTAAGTAAATAACTACCTCTCATGCACGAGGCTGTGGTTAAAATTTGGGCAAGTACCAATGTGACATTTTCAATTCATATCTAGATACTTTCTCAGTTTATCTTAGACGTCATTGACATCAGTGAAGATTAAGTTTGAAATCACCAATCCACCTTGAGCAAGCGTGGTGCTCGTGCCTTCTCTGAATGAGAAGAGGCCTTTGCTCTGCAGTGGGACAGTAACAGGCTGGTATTATTATTATAAGTAGATAAGTAAGTAACCCAACGCGACATAAAATTACATGGCTCATAGATAGGAAAGTGTTATTTTTAACTTTTTAAATTGTGGCGTTAGGGGTTTTTTAATTTTTTTCATTTGAGTTTTATATGAAAATTTTTAAACTTGTTTTTTTCTTTTAATTTTAAGTCGCACATGTTGTAATGTTTGCAAGTACAGTTAATACCTATAGACGTCTAAAATTGCAACGGCAGCTAACACAAAAGAGCTGTTAACATTGAAACGGCAGAACCAATTTTTATGAACAATGTCTAAGAACCAACCATCGCAAGAAACCCTACTTTCAAAAAAAAACAAACCGCATCTTAATCGGTTCACCCGTTTAAGCGCTATAACGGTCCCACAGGCAGATAGACACACAACCACATACACACATAGCGGTCAAAATTATAACACCACTTTTTTTGCGTCGGGGGTTCAAAACAAAAAAACGTCACGCGTCTTCGGGAGAATCCTCGCACATTCTCGAGAATTCCCTTAGCAATTGTCGGTACTGTCTGTGCAATCCACACTTCCATTCCATTCCATTGCGCGGCGGTGTTAATTGAGCCTTAAAACTTGGAATAACATAAGTGAGAGCAATTACCAACACTAAAATCACTTGGTTGCAAATTCTGATTACCAACCCAACGTAAAGTGCAACTACCAGGCCAGCAGAAACCGCGGGGCGTGTAATTAGTGGCCGTTTGTTCATCTATCGGTACAAATGCAAATCCGTCTGCGAACCGGCTTATGTCACGTTGCGAATTAATGTCGCTCTCAGTTAATTGATGAACCGATGTCGTTCCGAATTAACTTGTTTGTTAACCAGACGTGCTTTAAAACGATTTGTGGTGTGCAGTGAAATTTTGGTCGAAAAAGCTGTTATGGTTTGTGGGAAATGAATATTGTCATCATACATTAGTATTATTATTACAGACGCTAGCACATCAACCTACCCCGCACTGTAAAATTTTCCCAATTGAACATGAACCTTATTGTGTTTAGAATAAAGTGGATAACCTATTAAAGACATTTGACACATTGGGGTAGGTTTATGTGCTGGCGTCTGTACGTAATCCGTAAATTCCACTGACTTCCAAATTTTGACTTATTTTAAACATATTAGTGTTTTCTTTTTTAAGTCAGTTGTACCTACAAGTTGTATTTTTAGAACGATTAAGGGAAAAATTAAAGTACCTATTAGTAACACGGAATCTTTTTAAAGCACGTCGTTACAAAAACACCGGTAGCCATAGAGATTGAGTACCGGGTAAATAGAAACAACTTTTAAATAAATTGAGAAAAATACTTTCGATATCTTGTTAGTATCAAACAATATAAAACTAGCGTAAAAATCGTCCTCAAAGTTTTGTTTCTATACACCCTTGAGTTTCAATCCACCCCATTTTACGGTACGACAAGCTGACATAAATAGTGTTGTGTTTGAAAGCCAGGAACTTTGTAAAAGCTGGCTAAGCCATAGCCATCGTATGACAATATCTACAGTTACTCGCCATTAGTAACCCATGTTTTACCTTCCCTCAGGGTAGCCAACAGAACTGTACAAACCAACGGTACGCATAGACATAATCGCATAGATAACATGACATTTTGCCCTTTGGCATGCGATTGTACGGGCTAGCTTTAGTAGCTACCAATCTGTACTTATTATATTTACAATGTAGACATCTATACAAATAAATAAAGTTGGAATATCTGTTTGTAATGAAAAAAATTGGGTTTATTGCACATAGGATTGTACAGACGTCAGCACATCAAGTTACCCCAATGTGTCAAATTTTCCCAATTGAATATGAACCCTATTCTGTTTGCCATAAAGTTGAAAAACGATCAAAGAAATTTGACACATTGCGGTAACTTGACATGCTGGCGTATCAAGCTACCCCAAACTGTCAAATTTACCCAATCGAACATGAGCCTTATTCTATTTGTAGTAAAGTTGAAAAACTATCAAAGCAATTTGGCACATTGGGATAGCATAAAGTGCTGGCCCTTATAATTTATTACTGTGAAGGTCCAGGAGCAATTTAGAACACCAAAAAACTGCTCTATTCGAAGAGTGACAGGAAATCTTACAGGGCTTTTAAAAAAAAACTCATTACTTAAATAAAAAACCATTAACAATTGAGGGGTAAATTAGATTTTAAACATTTTTATATCTTTTCAGATAACTTCCTCTCATTCATTTGGACTTGAGACTTATTGCGATAGAAAACCAACAAACTAACTTCTTTTAAAATCTTTTTGTCCGTTGAAAGCTAATCCATAGTTCGTTGCACATACATATATAAAAAAAAATGCAACGCGCAAAAAACTGATTTTTGTTTATTGCTCGCGAGTGTAGATGTATAGATGCCTATTACACAAATTCCTAAAACACTAGGAAGTGGCGAAGGGTGGGCCGTTTTTGGGGGACTGTCTTTATGTATTTTTTTTGACGTTCAAAAAGTGCTGATTCTCAGCCTAGCTTGAATAAAGACTTTTGATTTTGATTTTGACACAACGTCACTTAATTCATTTTGGTATTAAATCCGGGTACAGAATAAAGCAATAATAAAATTAAAGTGATATCAGAACGCCGTATCGAAAGCCTTCAATACAGTTTACGTGCACAAATAACAACGGTTCTAATTCCAATTCAAATTTAGAATTTCCTAATTCAAAATCCGAGGCTTACCGCGTGATTTGTCCGGACAATCGGCTCGAAATGGCTTGCGGGATGGGTCCGCATTTGATGTGAAATAAATGTAGGTAAATTACTGTAGTTTATTAACAAACATACGAAAAAAAATAAAAATTTACTGCAAACATTTATTTTGTTTGTACACACCTACATAAACTCACGCCTTTTTCTCTACGATTCGTTTACGTCTATACATCTAGTTAGGTATTAAACGCACCGGTTAAGAAAACCACTCACCTGCAAACCAAAGTATCTCTCGCACTTGGGAGTCGCAGCGCAACGCTTGCAACATTTTTTCTCAGCACACATGCGCACAAATCTACAATGTCATACACCAAGTTACGCACACTAAGCCAAAACTAGTCCTCACTTTTTTAGTCACTATTGTTTACGACACGGCTCCGTCTATACTTTTTTATTGGTCTGAGTTCGCGGCATGAAAGAGCTAAGCCAAAATGAGCACGCATTTTTAAAACTAAAAGTCTTCAATGTGCCGCAAGGGAACCACGGTTTTCTTTAAAAGGAAAACAAGACGAAAGCTTATTCCGACTCAGATAATTAGGATAAAAAGTGAGGCAAACAAGTAACTTGTTATCTCGTATCTCGTTATTATACAAAAGTAAAAACAATTTTCTTGTTTCTGAAAACCTGAAAAGTCTAGAAAAGCAATTACGAAAACCCACGTGACGTCAAATTAATATCCCGAAATGGCGAATTGAAAACCGCGATGTATTTAAAAAACAAAAAGAGACGAAATGTCGTGTTTCGAAGTCGCATCACGTTCCAGCCCATGTGGTCGCCATCGGGTTCCGTCGCTTTAGAAAAATGTATACGGCGAACGTGACGACCCTGCAATGGAAACGGTTCTATTTTTGAACGCCATCAAAATATGTTTAGGTTTGTTTATGGTTTTCTGAATTGTTTATGATTTACGCGTAACGAGGTTTGATAACGTGTTGGAGAGACGCAATCTTTTATTTAAATATTAGAGAGTGCAGCCCAGAGTCCAGAATATGGCACGTAATAAAATAAAACCTTCCATAAATATTTAAAAATGATCAGTTATTTAAACAAATTTAAAATGAAGGACTTATTATTTTCACCAGTCCGTTATTGCGCTACTGTCGGGCAAAGATCGCTTCTCATACGGAGAAGGTACGAGTTCAATACAAATTAAACCAAGGGGTTTTGTAAAGTTAGAAACACGATTTATGAAATTAGCTCGTTCGTAATTAACACTAGGTACATCTTTGTGTAGGTACAACGTGTTATATTATACAATTACAATCTTAAAAAATACCATCATGACACTATGTAAATGGTTTATCAAATAATATAACATTACGGTACGGCGAAAGCACATTTTGCAATTTCATTCTTATTGTTCACTGTGATCAAGAAATAATACAAAAAATAAGCAGTTGAGGCGTTCACATGGACCTTATATTGCCATATTTTGATGCAACCGGCCCTTAAATCGATTTATCTAGATGGCCCCAGTAATACAAGTATAAGTCAGTGTACAATATACCAGTACATATCTTCTTATTAGCATTGTTGCTTTGCATACCAAGTGAACCGCGTTTAGTTCATGCTAAACCAGGCATGTTTCCTTCACATTGACTTCGGAATCTAAGAGGTTGGATCCAAGGAAGTCGATATACCTAGTTCATAGGAGGTAAGACTGCTAGCTATGTATATTGCTGCAATTCTGTTTTACAGTAATAGTTTGAAAGCAGTAATATCTATTAGATTTAGCGAAGATTTCTGAATATTTCGGCGTTGAGGGCTGAAATACAGGTTACGCCTAGTTCGGCCCCAAATGCTAATACTTTTGTGTACTTTATAAGCTTAAATTATGAACTATACTTGTAAGAAAATGTACATATATTTGTGAATAAACTTTATTATTATTATTATTTTATTATTAATATGGAAAATACAATATGTGTGTGTGCTACTATGGTTTAATGGTTTTGATAAATACTCACGTTTTTCGAGTAGTTTTTGTAGATTTAATGAATTTAATTTAGTTTCAGAACGCGACCGTTAAAGGCTCGAGTATTATTGGACATAGGTACGTTCATAGTTTTGCCTTTAGATATGTACTTATGTACATAGACACGGCTACATATCAAGCTGTACATGTGTAGTTTATGCCGACCTCGCATTGTAGGGAAATCCTTAACAATGCATGTTTCCGAGTATAATTATGACGACTGTACTTTTATTTTCACAAACGATTGATATGGTCAGAATCGGAATCAAGTAACTAAGCAATAATTACTGGTCTGTTGGACTAGTGGTTAGTGGTCCTAGCTGCTTTACCGGAGGCCGTGGATCGATTCCCACCTAAGACAAATTTAATGTATGTGTGATGTTATCTATAAATTTTAAATACAGACTCTAAAAAGACCCATAACGTAAACGAAAACTACATAATCTACCCATCACTGGGATAGTTTTTTTCTTCTAGAACATACCTGGGAAATCACTGGTTTTGGAGATATTGAAGGTGCAATTTTTTTTTAAGTTGTATTACAAGTATCATTATTAAACTTTCTTTTTTTTTTTTTTTTTTCTTTATTCAAAATCTGTACAACAAAAACATACAAAAAGTCTGCCAAACTGCAGAACAGTTTGTCGGCAGTTGTTCTCGTTTTACAATATAATAAAAATAACAATTTTTTATTGCAAATACAAGTGCTTAAAAGTATTTCGTGCTTAAAAATATATTAAAAATAAAATAAAATACAAAGAAAGGTAAACAAGAAAAGGAAATTTTAAACCTATAGGTTTACGCCAGCAGATTAGGCAACACCAAACATCCAAATTTTTTCATTTGAAAATAAACCCTAACTTATTTGTGATAAAGTTGAAAAACCATCAAAGAAACTTGACAAATCGGAGCAGCCCGATGTGTCGGCGACAGTAAATGCAATTTTTGCTATGGACACAATGTGAGGTAGTGTTTTTTGAGAACATTTTTAAGTTGATCTTTAGATTTGACATCCGATATCAACTTTGCGGGCAGCTCATTCACTAACGTTGGTACAACATATTTTCTTGTGCGCTTACCAAAGTAGTTTGTGACGTTAGGAACAGCAAGCGTCTTCTTTTTGGATAAACGAGTTGGGTACATATGCCTACGTTCCTCTTTGTAACTTTCGTTATTAAATTGTTCAGTCAAAATATTTATTTTACTTTTTATATGGACCGGAAGTATTTTACAAATTTTAAATAGCTTTTCATAATTTTGATTTAAGCTTTTTTTAGTATTTTTATCTACAAGTAATTTAAGTAGCCTAATCTGCAGATTATTAATTTTATTTAAATGTGTGGGGAACGTGAGGCCATACCCACCCAATCCGTATTCAATAACTGAATCAGCCAGTGCATAGTACAAAGTATACAATACTTTTCTGCTCACAGCATGATCAAGTGTTTTTAATTTACCTAGAATGGATCGCAGTTTATTGCAAACGTTGTTGACATGCAGGTTCCAAGTGAATGTATTATCAATGACTAATCCTAAGTATTTGTAAGATGTAACTGTTTCTAAGTGGGAGCATTGGCAGTTTATATGGTTGTTATGAAGGCATTCGTACGAATGACCTTTAACTCCCACTGTTAACATATTATTTTTATTTTTGTAATATGGCGAGTGAATAAGCATGCACTTAGTTTTACTTATATTAATTACTAGCTGCTGCCCGCGACGTCGTCTGCGTGAAGGTTCTACAGCACCAAATATACCTACCTAAGATTCCAGTGTCGCTATAGCATTATAAGTTAACAACTTTTAAAATAGCATTAAAATATAAGTTACATGAAGAGAGTTTTTTTGTATTTTTTTTTTATTTTGCAATTTTTAGTTTCTTTGTATATAAAGAAAGTCTTTCAAAACTTGAAAGAATCATTGAAATTAGTTAACAATTGCAAAAGAAGTTCTTTCTAAACCTTTTAAAATAGACAGGCGTAATGTTATGGGAAATACATAAACCATGCACAGACATGTGACTGTAGCTATTGCGAGTAATTTGTTGTTATGCGTTGAAGAGTTCCATCGCCTGTCTTCTTCATCAGTTTTTCTTCACGAAATGATACTTGCTAAATGTAAATGCTTGATTAGTCACCAAAAAAAAATGTAAAAAATTGGTACATGTTTTCCTATATTATTTGAGGAGTTCTCTCAATTCCTCGAAGATCCCTCATCAGATCTGAGGTTTAATACTAATGGGACCAACCTGGTAGTATACCCTATCAAATAAAAAAAAGATTTTTGAAAATCGGTCCATAAATGGCGGAGTAATCGCGTAACAAACACACATAAAAAAACACCGTCGAATTGAGAACCTCCTCTTTTTTTTTAAGTCGGTTAAAAATACATTCAAAGGTATATTATACCTTATAACACTTCCCTATAAACTACGTTGATAATTATACTGCCAGGAGCCAAAATGTAAAATAGTCAGGACTGGTGGCGCGGGAGCAAGCGACGTACAGGTGTCCGTGTGAGAAGCAACTCGTCCTGAGATCTACACCCGCTGAGTATCGGCTCCTGCGATTTATTGATTGTCATCACTAAGCAAACACTCACGGGGAACTGTTCGCGCTCGAACTGGATCGGGAAGCTATGAAGTATAAGGGGAATGCGTTGTATAAATACTGCCTTGCCGACGCCACAACCCGTAATAATTTCCACCTCAATGGTGTCTGTGAAGAGAGATGACTTTTAGGCACCACCCGTTACACAACTTTGGAGGAGATTTGTTCCTAAAAAGCATAATCGGGACGCCGACCTTCATTCAGCTTGATGGTATGCGCTGGAAGTCAACTTGCTGACAGGAAGTTCAAAATTCCACGGGATAATGTGAGGCGTCATCTTGCTCGACGACAGTGCTTATCGACGTATATACCACTTCATTCCCCTCAATGTCCGAGAGAATGCATTCGTTAATTGCTGCAGCATGATCATTTTTGGGCGCCAAAATGGCCCTCTCACACGAATTCTGCTGGTGCGTTATACGACTGATGTCCACGTACACACAGCGAATGAGTTCTTCGAAGCTGGATACCACTCTACCGAGAGACTGAAAGCACCGCCTGTCCACTTCTCTCTTCTGGTAGAGTGCCTTTGCCAAGACTTAGAAGGACATCTGAGAATTCTTGAGCGCGTGCAATGCCGCCGAGCCGAGCTCTTATATTAATGGTCAAGCGCAGCGTACGAACTTGTGACCACAACGAAGATCGTTTCACCGAAGCATTCATCTCGTCAGCCCTCGATCCCCGCGTCAACTCGGGAAGCGTTTGCCTGAAATCGCCACTGAGCAGAACTGTGACACTACCCATCAAATGTTCGTTCCTGCAGATGCCCTGCAGGGTTCTGTCTACGGCCTCAACTGCCTTCCTTTTGAAAATCGTACACTGATACGATCCCATGTGATACTATCCGAACTCTGCTCAAGATTTTGAGGGTTTTGTTGGAACTTCAATTTGTCAAAACGAATTATACGATACAACTTTTATGAAAAAAATGCACAATGCCATCTATGAATTTTAAGAATAACTAACTACTAACCTCATCAACACGATCAAAATTTAAATTAATTTTCAAAAAGTGTTTATGTGTTACTTGATTTGATTTTTATACATTCTTATAGATGGCGCTGATTCCAAATTGTCTTTATGCTACTAACATTCATTAAACTTTGTTTCTCTGCCAAAGTTACTTAAATGGCGTAGTTTTTATAGTGTAAAGCTAGATAATAGCAAAGCTTACTTAAAACCAACATTTAAATATGCGTCTTTTGATTACACGCTTCCACAGAATGAGTTAGAAGAATAAAGATTCACTGCTCCTCCCCCGTAGGTGATAGCAAACAGACAAACAGACAAAATTCCAAAAAGTCACTTTTTGTCGCCAGTTACGTTTCTCTAACAAAACCCACTTATTTTTTCTTGAAAATTCTCAATGTACAGTTTTTCTTTCGTTACTGTTTTATTATATTTAGATGAAAAAAATGCACAATGCCATCTATGAATTTAAAGAATAACTAACTACTAACCTCACCAACACGATCAAAATTTAAATTAATTTTCAAAAAGTGTTCATGTGTTACTTGATTTGATTTTTATACATTCTCATAGATGGCGCTGATTCCAAATTGTCTTTATACTACTAACATTATTATTATTATTTTATTTTTAGGGTCTCGCCTGAGTTCAAAAGCATCAAAACTTTAAAAATTCTCTATTGCTCCTTCGTTCGTAGTCACCTCGAGTATGCCTCTCAAGTCTGGAACCCCAATTATAATATTTATATCGATCGTTTGGAGGGCATACAGAAAAAATTCCTAAGGTACATTCAATTTCGTTCTAAAACATATCTTCCTCATTATCATAAGCGATGTAAAAAATTTCATATCCTACCTCTTTCTGAAAGAAGAAAAATTGCTGATTTAGCATTTCTATCCAAAACTGCAAACGGATTCAACGACATCCCTGAGTTGCTGAGCAAAATTGGGCTGCGAGTATGTTCTTCGTTTCTACGTAAACCTCGTTTGTTGCACACACCAGCGACACGAACTACTTATAGACGAAATTCTTATATAATTAGGGCGAGCCGTATGTACAATGAAGCTTGCCAGAAAGTTGATATAGATCTCTATAATACAAGCGTGTCTAAATTAAAAAAATCTCTCTGTAACTCCTTTTTTGATAGCGTAAAATAGTCTTTACTTTTTAGTTTATATGATCTAACACCGTCTGCTACCGTAGTGTTAATTTAATCAATTTTTATTTGTTACATGTGAAAACTTGTAATTGGCCATCATGTTGTTATCGCTTCAAATATTATGTCTGCCTAGCTGTAAGTTTTCCGAAAAATATAAAATAAAATAAAATAAAACATTCATTAAACTATGTTTCTCTGCCAAAGTTACTTAAATGGCGAAGTTTTTATAGTGTAAAGCTAGATAATAGCATAGCTTACACAAAACCAACATGTCCCTTATAGTGACGTACCCATCGGAAGCTCAGCTCACCCATGGTTCAATGCTGATTGCGCTCATGCTGAAGAGCGTAAGCATTCGGCGTTTCTAACCTGGGTTGACGCTCGTGACCGCAAATCTCCGGATCTGAGCTCAAAGAAGAGAGCCTTTAACCGTGCTGCCAAGTCCTGCAAAAAGGCACTAAAGAAGGCACGCTTCGACCGCATTACCCATATTGGCAAAAAGCTCTCTGCACAGCCGTCCGGTAGCAGAGCATTCTGGTCCCTTGCCAAGTCGGTCGAGGCGAACTTCTGTCGGCCCACATTGCCTCCGCTGGTAAAACCTGATGGAACACTAGCTCATACGGCAAGAGAGAAAGCAGGTCTCTTTGCATCTCTCTTCGCCCATAATTCTCGTCTGGACACTGGCAGTGCTACTCCACCGACTCTGCCTCATTGTGACTCGTCAATGCCCGAGGTTCACATAAGGAACAGAGAAGTTCTGAGAGAGCTGCGTCGTCTAGACGTGAATAAAGCTAGTGGACCAGATGGCATACCAGCGATTGTTCTCAAGGCTTGTGCGCCCGAGTTGTCTCCTGTACTGATGCGCTTGTATCGCCTCTCATTTAGGACTGGTATAGTGCCCAAGTCCTGGAAGCTTGCCAACGTGCAACCCGTGCCCAAAAAGGGCAGTCGTGCCGATCCTGCCAACTATCGGCCGATTTCAGTAACCTCCATACTCTGCAAGATTATGGAGCGTGTATTGAACTCGCGCCTCATGGCATACCTAGAAGGTAACGATCTCCTCAGTGACCGACAGTACGGATTTCGCCGCAATCGGTCTACTGGGGACCTACTAGTGTATGCCACCCACTTGTGGGGCGAGGCCCTCGAGAAGAATGGGGAAGCGATTGCTGTTTCCTTAGACGTCTCGAAGGCCTTCGACAGGGTATGGCACGCTAGCCTTTTGAGTAAGCTTCCAGCGTACGGCATTTCCCCTGGTCTGATTAACTGGGTAAAAGACTTCCTGAGTGAACGGTCTCTCCGAGTAGTTGTCGACGGGTGCTCATCAGAGCCCATGACGACTAATGCCGGAGTTCCTCAGGGGTCTGTTCTCTCTGCAACCCTATTCCTACTGCATATCAACGATCTGCTGGTGCCCGGTATCTATGGGTATGCAGATGATAGCACAGTTGTAGAGAGATACCTGCCCGGTGCTCGGGCTAGTAAGGAGCTAATCCGGTCCGAAAGAGAGGCTATGGTGGAGCGTACGAATAGCTCACTGCAGGCAGTCTCCAAGTGGGGTGAAGCCAATCTGGTGGGATTCAACGCCGCCAAAACACAAGCGTGTCTGTTCACCGCCAAAAGGAGCCCGTTTACCTTAGCTCCTGCTTTTCGTGATGTCTCCCTGGAATGCACCGATCGTCTTCAGCTTTTAGGAGTCGAAATCTCCTCAGACCTGAATTTTGGGCGGTTCATTGAGTCCAAAGCCAAGGTAGCAGCTAGAAAACTTGGCGTTCTTGCAAAGGTCCGGCGGTACTTCACACCGGGACAGCTTTTAATGCTATACAAAGCACAGGTCCGTTCGTGTGTGGAGTACTGCAGCCACATATGGGCCGGTGCTGCAAAATGCCACCTGGCAGCTTTGGACTCGGTGGAAAGGCGTGCGAAGAGACTAATTGGTGATCCAGATCTGGTTGAGTCCAATCTACAGAGTCTTGAGCACAGGCGAAGGATAGCCAGCCTTTCGGTGTTTTACAGGATGCATTTTGGAGAGTGTGCGCAGGAATTACATGATTCGATTCCACCATCTCACTTCTACCATCGGACAAGCCGACGTACGGCGAGTATCCACCCTTATGTTGTTGAAACCTCTACGACCCGGACCAAGCGGTTCGCCTCGTCGTTTATACCACGTACATCAAGGGACTGGAACAATTTGCCTGCTGCGGTCTTCCCGTCCGATTATAATTTGGGTGTCTTCAAGGCAAGAGTGAATAGGCTCCTAATAAACTAGTGCGCCTCACCATCAACGATTGCATCACTGCTTACCATCAGGTGGGATTGCAGTCAAGTACTAGTTTATAATATTTAAAAAAAAAAAAAAAAAAAAAACATTTAAATATGCGTCCTTTGATAACACGCTTCCACAGAATGAGTAAGAAGAATAAAGATTCACTGCTCCTCCCCCGTAGGTGATAGCGTGATAATATATAGCCTATGTGTTGACCCGACCTCTTAGTAATATTCATGCAAAATTTGAAGTAAATCCATGCAGTACTTTTTGAGTTCACCCCGGACATACATACAGACAAACAGACAAACAGACAAACAGACAAACAGACAAACAGACAAACAGACAAACAGACAAAAATTCTAAAAACTCACTTTTTGTCACCAGTTACGTTTTTCTAACAAAACCCACTTATTTTTTCTTGAAAATTCTCAATGTACAGTTTTTCTGTCGTTACTGTTTTATTATATATGTATAGATAATATTAATTATAATGCCATTATCATGTGCCCACCGAACTATACTGTCAAAATCGTCTTGCATAGCTTGCTGTATTGTATCCATGTCATTATGGCCATAGACCAGGCAAGTATCATCGGCATACATAAATGCTTTGCATTTTTTAAGTACGTTAGACATGCTGTTAACATGCATAATATATCCTAGTGGCCCATATACCGAACCGGTCGGCACTCCGAATTTAATATCGCCCTGTACACTTTCGGTTCCACTGACACGTACTTTAAGTGACCTTTGGTCTAGGTACTTGCTGAACCATACATTCATAGGGCCTCTGATGCCACATTCATACATAGCCTGCAGCAAGCCGCCGTGGTCTAATGTGTCAAAAGCTTTTTTAAAGTCTATATATATAACCATAACTATTTTTTTATCGTTAAGATGATTATTGACTTCATCAGTGAATTTCTCGAGTGCAGTAGCAGTACTTCTATTGATTCTAAAACCGTGTTGGACATCATTTAAAATATTGTTATTTTCCAAAAAGTTAGTTAGTTGTTTTACCATAATTTTTTCAACAATTTTATTAACACTATTAAGTATAGCTATAGGTCTATAATTGCTATAATCCTGATGAGATCCCTGTTTATATATAGGCCTTACTATAGACTTTTTAAGTTCATCTGGATATTCAGATTTTTTTACACTGATATTAATAAAATAAGCAATTACTGGACTAATTTGTTCTTTAATAAGTTTTAAATCTTTAATTCTAATGCCATCGGACCCCGGCGACTTGTTGCAGTCTAATTTTTCTATTACAGATTTTACATCTTTGGGTAGGACCTTTTTAAATCTAAAACTAACATTACAGTCATTTACATAACACGTCCTGTCCAAAAAATTATGTTGACATTTATGTTTAATCATATCAACTTCTTTCGTAAAGGTTTCACAGAAATTGTTACAGATATTTTGCAGTGTATCATTTCTAAGTAAATGCTTCTCTATTACAGAATCTACTCCTTGTTTAGACCTACCAAGCCAGCTATTAATACTACTCCATATCTTTCTCATGTCTCCTTTACAATTAATTATAGTTTGACGCCTACTTCTATTTTTGGCCATATTTATAAGTTTCTGTGTCTTATTTCTGCACCTAGTGTACTGTAAACGTTTATAATTATTTTGCGGATCATTTTTCCACTGTCTAAATAGCGTATCTTTGTCTTCTATAAGCACACGTAATTCATCAGTAACCCACGTTTGAGTTTTACGCTTTAAGGGCACCGAGTTATCTATTTTTGAGCTATTATAAATATCGCCAAAAATCTCAAACATTTTTGCGTACAATTCGTTCGGGTCTTGTATTTGTAACAAAGGTGACCAATTAACATTACTAAATTTAATTCTTAAAGCTTTATTGTCGTACCTAATCTTACTCACACATGTTATGTCTCTTTGCTTATCAATAACAGCTGAGATTCCCGTTAGATAGTGATCGGCTACCTGGCTCGTGAGCGTGTATGCGTGGACGTCGCTCGCCCCGCCACTTACATTTCGCATGAAGACGTGATCGATGCAAGACGCCACTCGCTTCTGTCCAACAACCGCCTCGCGCGTTATATCGTAAATGCCGCAGTGAAGTCCCAGCTCTGCTAACATATTTAAATATCTGTTTGCCGAGGAATCCAGTGCATTGTGTAACAAGTTAATGTTACAGTCCCCTACTAATATGATATCAGTGTACATGGGTAGTGCTCTAATAATGTTTTCTAATTCTTTCGTAAAAGTACCTTTATTGGTGTGCGGTGGCCTGTAGATGACCAATAGATAAGCGTTGTAGACATTCTTACTAAGGTGGCCGTGTATCAACTCAAACGTAGATGTATTATATTTTTGTAGTGGACTGTACTGAAGACAATTTTTCACATAAACAAGTATGCCTCCTCCTCGCTTTTTTTCTCTGGTTTGTGAATACATATTAAAACCATCGATCGTGTACATGGATACTTCATCCTGTCTAATATTTATTTCTGTGAGACACAACACATCTAGTTTACTCAAAATATTTTGTAGAAGTACCTTCAACTGATTAAAATTTTTTCTTATAGAACAAATGTTAATGTGTATGATTTGTATTTTATTTCCGTTTTTTGTTACGTAGGTTGACCATTTTTTTATTTCAGTAATTTTTTTATACTCAATGTCTTGTAATTGTGATTGTGAATCGAAGTTAATCACCATGGTGTAGTTTTATTGATGAGTCACTATAGTTTAAAAGTACGAAATGATATTGCATTAGATCTTGTCTCTTTGTATATTATATGTTTCTATGTCACCCTCATTCCGAATATGGTAGATTTTTTTGTCAATATCGTTTTTCTTTATTAGAATTTTGGCATCCTCTATCCATATATATTTGTAGGTTTCTTTAAGCTTTGTCTTTGTCGCCCAAAATAGTTGCCTGTTTTGTCGGGTTACATGCTCATTTATGAAAATTCGCGATGAGTCATTGTTGTCTCATATCATATGATTTGTAATAAGTGATTTTCGACTTTTAAGCCATTCTACTCTCGCCGCTTTTGTACGCAATGATACAACTATGGGCCGTACCTCTTTTTTTTCAGATCCTACCCTCCATGCACTTTCAATTCCGGTTTTATCTAATTTTAAGATCTCAGCACATTTTTTTACTACATCAACGATTTTCTCACCTTCTTGCACTTTTAAATTCATTATTTCGATGTTTTTGTTTAATTCTTTCTGTTCAAGGTATCCAATTCGTTCTTCCAGCGCTTTGTTGCTTTTATCTAAATCTTCCGAACAAATATTATCAAAGTTATCGATTTTTTCAAAACAAATTACGCATTTGTAGTTACAAAAATGCAATGGATACTAAACAAGCAGGCCGGTCGGGTCATAGACCAAGCGCGAGTGGCGATACGCTCAGCTGATCGAAAGTTGCGTTGCGTTGTCGCGGTATGCAATGCGCGCAATAAAAACATCTCTTTTTTAAAGATGATAAAAAAAAAGTATTTTACCAGCATTCTTTTTTGGTTAAAGATACTTAATTATGTACAGAATGTGTGTTTATCGACTATGTGATCGGTCTTTTTACACCCTGTATGTATTTAGAACTATGTAAGTTTGTTTATCAGTTGTCTAGTAGGTACTCATAGCCCAAGCTGCACTTGGTTTTGGTACAAGGTGGCGTTGGGTGAAAGTTAATATTTATAAATTGTGAATTCGTTTTCAAGATCTTAATTTTTTTTTCTACTTTTTCGTCCGACATTCGTGCTAGGCGTGTGTTAATATCGTGTTCTCCTTATTCTACGAGAGAGAAAAGAAGTAAAGTCATTCAGCCGACACAATTACGAAAATGCCTAGAAAAAGATAATTTATTTTCTTTTGCAAACCGCTTCTTTTCTCAATACTTTTCAACATATTTTCGCCCACTTGCTCCAAGTTAGCGATACAATCAAAGCAAACCAAGCAAAAGTTCTAAAGTGTATCACGATTTATGAATATTGGGACGATGGCGACGCGACCGCAACCTACCGCTGTCCATTTTTAGTTTGTCCGGGCAGTCAGCCGCGAAATCAAGGGTTTTAGATCCTGCAAACTACATTTGCAACCGGAAAAAAACATATTCAACCTTGCCTCCGTGAACATAGAGTGTGGAGTGAGATTATGGAGCCGTAAATTAATTTGTAACGGACTTTTCTTATAAATTATGATACAAACTAGAAGACTGTAAAATAATACTTCGGGAAAAAGCTTTATTATTATCTCTTGTGGTTGCTTGTGGGGGATTTCCTTGACTGATTTTAATAATAAACTTGAAAGGAACACAAAAATAATGGCTTTAAAGAGCTTTTGTGTAATGTTTTTTTGGTCGCTCTCTATTATTCGACTGTAACAAAACTATTGTACATAATATATTTTTACTAAGTATTTTTTTTTTCATAGTATTCCTTATTTAAAATGGCTTCCAGACTAACTGAATGCACAGCTGAATACCAGTGCAATAAAAAAATAAAAAAAATTGAAAATCAGTCCTAAAATGACGGAGTACTTAGGTTAAAAAGCCTAAAGAAATTGAGAACCTCTTCCTTTTTTTGAAGTCAGTTAAAAATGGAGCGACTGCGTATATTATCTCCACAATTTAGTGACTAGGTAACAACCCATTTATTTAAACCGACTACCTGTAACGACTTTCAAAAATCTAGTAATGGCAGCCGTGACCAATAATAACAATAGCACTTTATTTTAGACATCTGTGGCCCATATAAACAAAGTAAACATTATAATCTAATACAATAAGAAACTAATACATAGGAAATATAAATTAAGATGGAATTAAAGTCTACGTATGGTCGGTGACGCATTGCGCTGAGTCATGTAGCCTTCCGCGGAAACGACGATACACGATACACTACACCCGTCGTCGGCCAAAATTCCTCCTTCATAAAAGTCTCGAGATGGTAGGTTGAACTCGCACCACAAAAGACTTAAAATCTTGTGGTGCGACTCCAAACTTTCGACTCTCAGGATGAAATTGGTCTTTATCTTATTCAAAATCAAAAGTCATTTATTCAAATTAGGCTGAGGGTCAGCACTTTTTGAACGTCAAAATGACATAAGACAGTCCCCCAAAAAGCCCACCCTTCGCCACTTCCTAGTGTTTTTGCTGGGAAGAAGAAGTGGCGGAACAAACTCCCCAGCAACACATCTGTCTGATAAGTTAGAAGAACTTATTGTCAATAGCTCAACGTGCTTTCTGACGCACAGGGGATATGTAATAAATGGTTACCAATTCACGGACAGACCTTGGAAGAGTAGCTTATCCTTCAATCTACCTGTGTGGCAATTATTATTATTATTTAGCCAAAAAATCCTTTTAGTAGAGTAATGTTAAATAAAAGTTATAGTTCGCTATTTTGTTCTCTATTTAGGGTCTAGTTGAAATAAATTAAGTAAATCAATGCTTATTTTTATACATCATGTGTAGTTCACAGTTTTTCTCGGTTTCTCCCTACTTTTTTGTATCCACGTTTTCATCCGATAGGTATTGTTTTTGTAAAAAATCATTATTCCAATCCAACCCTAAGATTGATTTTGAAGTGAATGAGCCACTGCTTTCATTATAAATGTCATTGCTTAGATTTTATTTAGTTTATAGTAAATATAACATAATGGCCTCGTTGGTCTAGTAGTCGCAAGCGCTACTGCTGAGCATGAGGTCCCGGGTTCGATCCCCAGGTCGGGCGAAGTGTTATTGAGTTTTTCTGTCTGGAGTTTCTTAGCAGCAGCCCGGAGTCTTAGATATTTGCCTGATTGATGGCAATAGGCTCGCCCCCTATTACATGGGACTCAAATATAACTGGCGAAATGTGGGTGTACTACCAGGTACACCTCTGCCTAGACCTTCGGGGATTACAGGCGTGACGTTATGTATGTATGTATGTATGTATAACATAATGAAATTAAGGAAATTAGCGCTGGTGTCTAAAATGTTGTCCTTAACTGATGGTTTCCGAATGTATGTTTTCCGTACCTACCTTGGTGCAAGCGGCCCTTTAAAACTTTCCAACAGTTTCCAAACACCACAAGACTTCTTGTATCACATAACGAGTAGAAACTACACCACTTTGTCAAGTTGTCTAGTAAAACTTGTGTAAGCTGAGACCCATGGCTGTAGCGCTTTGAGATAAAACAAACTACCATCGCGTTAATATATAAACTTTTCACAAGAGACAAACACAGCAAATCCTTTAGGCTTTCTAGATTATTATTCTTTCACATAACCGGCACATTAAGTTTTGGAAATACTGTGGCTTTCGTAATTTTGTTTCATTTATTATTTGCCACGGACTTCCAAAACTAGAGTAAAGGAGTATGCCCAATTTTCTACTGAGCGCCGTTCCGCATGAAAACATTGTGTATAACAGCATAAATTAGATAGAAAAGAGGGGCGATATCGTACTTTCAAAGTAAATAAAAATCATCCATTTATTTTGAGGGGTTTTTGTTGTTTTTTTTTATTTTTTGTTCGGGTTAGAGGTTAGTTCGGTAACGAACTTTCCACTAAAAGCAGCTTCTCTTTGCTACAATATGATTTGAATTCACGATAGACAACATAAAATAGTACCTACCAACAAATCAATAAATGATCCCAAATAAATATTATTACATAGGTTAGTCAAGCTAACTGTGGTTTTATAGTCTCGACTGGACACGAACAGAACGCAATGATAAGTTATATAAAGCACAACAAACTCGACAACTATCGATGGACAAGTAAAGACAAAAACTCGCTGCTGAATCGCAAAATAAAATCAGCTGTTCCCTACATTTCGACGAGTCACGTGACCAAAAATGTAGGGAACTGCTGATTTTATTTTCGCGATTATGGAGTTTGTCCCATAGTAAAAGATGTTTATAATGATGAGTATAATGACCCCTTAAGAGGATGGCAGATATTTAGAAAACACCTTATATATTCATTTTTTTGCGTTCGTTACTGTCAGGAGAAGGATCTTATATAAAAAAAGCTAAGTTAAAATTGAGGTGAACCTTAAAAAATTTAAGAAAACTCGACGACAGTTAAACATTTTAAAATGCAGCGCCATCTTTGATGACATAACAGGTGACAAATGTCTTCCGAGACTATTTTTACATGACATAAATTGATTCTAAGGCGAAACGAAAGGATCATGGGCAAAAATGTATGAAGCCTGGTACTCTGTCCAATAGCCATAATATATACATCATTGGAAAGGTCTTTTTACAAGGATTGATGGTAACCGAGTCGCATGTTTCCATTTGCTGTCGGAACGGAGTTATTTTGTGTTAAATATTTAATATATTTTTTAGTTTTTTTTTTGTTTTTGTTTGATTTTGTTAAGATAATGGTAATATTATATCGTTTTCTTGTATAGAATCATGTGTCTTAATTAAAAGGTACTTAAATGATTAAGCATTCAGGAATAAAAGAGAAAAAAAAATAGAAAAACTAAGAAACATTATTTATTTTTTAAACATTATTATCAATGATGACATCGTTAAGGAACGCTGCAGGAGTAGTGAAGCCTTCATGTCTGGCATATCCTAGATACCACACGATTGAAACTATATGAGCACAAGTGCCGACTGTTCGTCGTCCGGTCAAACATGTGCAGTAATAATGGCATAAAATGTTTAAGATATTGGTTTCGTTTTCATCAACATTGTCTTTTACCAATCCATAACAATATTATGTTCTTGACCGTACGTGACGCGACTGTATGCGTCCGCGTAAAAGCCAAGCATCTTCGTTTATGCCATATTCATTTAAATCTTGGAGTGCGCTTTCTCTATATATTTCTGTTCCATTTGATAAATGCTCCATGCAGTAGGATCGGGCCAGCTTCAGTTGATAGGTGCCCAAAGAAAGTACAATAATCTGTTCTTCCGTCAGTAGCGGGAAGTTCAGTATTTCGTGACTTTCTATTCTTTGAAAATCCGCCCTTCGGGTATTCAAATGTTTTCTTTCTACATAAAGCAGATTCGGAGAATCTATTTTCTCCCTGATTATGATTAGAAAGGCCTCTGCGTGAATGTTATCTTCGATGGGTATGTGGAGGTATTTAACATAGCTGCGGCGATTTTAAAATCAATCATCATTTTTGGTAGTGTTTTATTAAAATGTTTTTGCCGCAAAAGCTTGAAATCTCGTTTGAACCTCCCGTTCACCACTTCCACTACCCACCGGCATATTGTAACTGATCGAGCTTCATTACTTTGCTCAGTAGTTAGCTGTGTCTTTCACATAGTTATTTCTCGTATTTTCAACCATGATAGGTATGTAATATTATCGTATAATTGCAATTATGATATTAACTGAAACTGGAACTTTGGGGGCCTCCCGTGGTTTTCGGACAATGATTTGGGACAAGTCGCCATTGTAAATATTTTTCCTGATTAAAAGACCTATCCAATGAGACCACAATGATTGCTATTGGAGCAAGTACCAAAATTCCCATTCTCCTTTGCCGAGGCAGCTTGTGTATTATATTTTGCCAGTTATATTTACTTATTTATAATTAGTCATTAAACTTTCGGTCTATATAAATGGTAGAGCTCTGAACATACACATATAATTATGAAGAAACAGATGAACGTAAAAACAGAAATACATAACCTAGAAAATAAAGTATGTATTAGATAATTATTAAGGACAACTCAAAAACATTTGTGACTTAACCAACTTACACAATAAAAGAAGAATTTTGAATTGAGCAGCGGTGGCCCAGTGGTGGCGGCCCCGACTTACGAACAGTAGTCGTGGGTTCAAACCCAGGCAGGCGCATTACTTTGTGTAATTTATTTCATCACCACTGCTCTCAAAAACGGTGTAGGAAAACACCGTGAGAAAACCGGCATGTCTTAAAACCAAAAATTCGAAGACATGTGACATCTACCAATTCGCACTGGGCCGGCGTGGTAGATTATGGCCCATACGCGAAATACGCGCTTTGACGTGAAGTTGCGGATACCAGCCCGGTATCTTTATCTTTTTTTTACTAATAAAGAAACCAATAAGTTAAGTACTTACAAACAGATCAAGTTTGATTAAAACGAATACATTTTCAAACACTTGGGAATGAACTGTATCCAGCTCCAACACAACAAAACTTATTAAACTAGCCGGCCGAACTGCGACACCTTTGAAACAAAACAAGCTGTATCACGTAGCCGGTCGCCGGGACAGCTTGCAGTGAAACAGCTCGAAACAGCTCGTTCCCGTTGCAGACATGCTTCGCAAGTGACAGGGGAGATGTGCTTCTATTTCCAAATGAGGCTGCAACGTCTTTTGTGTTGAACGATTGTTGTACTATTTTTAGGGGGAAGCAACAAATATTGGATGGAAGGGACCGTCCCACATACTGAGACCATAAATTCTGTACAAATCAAGCATGTTACGCATACTGTTTACAGGACATCTATCGAATATGTCTGTGTGTATGTACTCGGATAGCACGGTGCCAAGGATCGGCAAGCAAGCATCCGGCTCGAAGGACCAAAAAACTATGTAGGGTGCTTCCCTAACATAACATTTCCCTATATTCCCGGAATTAGTTTCATGTTCTGTCGTAGTAACTAACAATCTGTCTGATGTAGATTCGATTAGTTGGTTGATTAACAATAGATCTAATTTAATTCGTGTACAAAAATCAATAGCATATTTACAAAGGTTTGTACACAATTGTCTAAACAAAACCAAGAAACTTACCGGTTCCCTTTCAGTTGGCGAACTTAAAAATTCTTTAAATTTAATATTGCACAAAGTACAGTTGGAAATGTTTCCTGAAGAATATGCTATTCTTAAAACGGCGAAAACATTGCATAAAAAGAATAAACTTAGTTCCTTAACCCCATTTCTAGACCCTAATAACCTATTACGTGTTGGTGGTAGATTAGACAATTCCCCATACACATACGATACAAAGCATCCAATCTTACTATGTAGCAAGCATCACTTCACTAAGTTACTTTTTGAGCATTTACATTTATTACATTTACATGCTGGGCCCCAGCTCTTACTAGCGAACGTGAGGCAAACTTATTGGCCACTGGGTGGCAGAAACCTAGCCAAAGCCATCGTTAATAAGTGTGTTCGATGCTGTCGGTACAAGGCGGAATCAGTGCAACCCATTATGGGGCAGTTACCGACAAATCGCACCGAATTAGAGTTCCCTTTTTTACATTGCAGTGTTGACTACGCAGGGCCAGTAATGATAGCAGACAGGAAAGGCAGAGGTTGCAGACTTATTAAATCATTTTTGGCAATCTTCATTTGTAACTCGACAAAAGCCTGCCATATCGAGCTCGTTACTGCACTATCTAGTGAAGCTTATTTAGCCGCTCTTAACCGTTTTGTGTCACGTCGGGGGAAACCGCAAAGTATTACGTCCGATAACGGCACCAACTTTGTCGGCACTTACAACGAGTTATCAAAATTCCTGGTGCAATCAGACTTGAGGGTTCTATATCTCAAGAAGGTATAGAATTTAAATTCGTACCTGCCTACAGTCCACACTTCAACGGCTTAGCCGAGGCAGCTGTTCGTTCCACAAAACACCATCTCAAAAGGTTGTTGCAATCCACTCATCTCACCTACGAGGAAATGGCTACATGCCTCGCTCAAATAGAAGCTGTTCTGAACTCCCGTCCTCTTACTCCTGTCTCCTCAGAACCCCTTGACTTTTCCGCTTTGACACCTTCTCATTTTCTGATTGGACGGCCACTTAATGCTATACCTCATCCACAGGTCCCTGAATGCAGCATTAACCGCTTGGAGCGCTTCAAGAGAATAGAGCACATCAAGCAGCACTTCTGGCAACGTTTTTCACTTGAATATGTAGCTCTACTGCAGCAGAAGGTGAAGTGGCGCTCTTCCAAGTCAGAGCTGAAGTTAGGCTCTCTAGTGCTTATAAAGGATAGAGCTCTTCCTCCTTTACTTTGGTCTTTGGGAAGGGTCACAAAGGTCTACCCTGGCAGCGACGGCACATCAAGAGTCGCAGAGGTCAAGACAAAAAGGGGCACCATAAGAAGGGCTTTCAATAATATTTGCCCCCTTCCAGATTTTTGAAGTCTCCACTTCAACCCGGGCAGCATGTTGGGAATAGCACCCAACAAACACGCATACGCCACGCACGGCCGCTGTGATCGTCCTACGCGTCATCAAGGTCGGCGAGTTAGCGGAGGTGCGGTACGGCGAGACGGCGCGGGAGGCGGACACTCGCTTCCTCGGAGCCCACCGCGACGGACGACACTCAAACCTCATAGATAACTTTAAATTCATGTTTGTCCGAACCAACCTATGTACCGCAATATAATCAGCATAATCTAAAATACAGTCCACTTTTATTTCTTCGCCATCACCACGAACTATCGTCGGAAACATATGTAATGTCAATGCAGATGTAAAATGTCAATTTAAACTTAAATGCAGAAAATGTCAGTGAATGCTCAACGGGAAGAATCTAAATAAAAATGCAAGTTGTCCGATTCAAACCACGTCTAATTGAACACTAAAATAATGTACATAAAATGCATAGAACAATGCAATATGTCAGTGTCAATGCACTGCCAAATGTAGGTCGCATCCAAAGTGCAAATACGCGAGCCTACTGGCTGCCTTAGTATAACAATTATATTTTAAAACTCATGTACGTGCCCCGTACAAATTCTGAACATGATTTTGGACCCACGTCGATGTGTTCCTAATACACACTTTTTGATGTTGGACTACAGGTACCTACTGAACACCTCTCTAACCCTTGGGGAATGGGCTATTAGACAAAATTTTATTTTCAGTTTTAAGCAAAAATAGCATCAGAAAAAATATCGTAATAATTCACATCACGCCCTTAATACGGCAGGTACTTGACAGAATATAAACATCAAAATATAATTAGGCCATCAGTTAAATTTGAAAAAATAATACGTACATTCAAGTATTTTTTTTCTTTTTCAAATTAATGGAAAACTGCTTAGATTAAGCGCATTAAAGTTGAAGAGAGGGGGCTTGTAACGTTGTAGGAATGAAGTGAGCGTGTATAGATAGGTATATAAATTATTATTGTTGTTTACTTCATGGAAGCGCAGTTCATGTTAGCGAACATTAAGACTGACAAAATCACGTCGGGGTCACCAATGTAGGAATGAAGTGAGTGTGTGTACAAACTCTAACCTGTTTCTACTATATAATAAACTTTCATTCTTCTTCTTGTGTACTTCGGACTTTCCTTTCTTACTCGTACCTGCTTACATATCTACACACGCTCACTACATTACTACAACGTCATTATCTAGTATAAACTGTACTGGCTAGTGACGTCATGCAACATTTTGACTCGATGTATCGCCGTTATTATCTGATTTCGTGAAAAAAGAAAAAAATATGTGTTGAATATTTTTTGGGATCTAGATGAGGGACTAAAAAACAAAATTTTGTTAAATAGCCATTATGTTTTCATAGTCATGGCTGACCACCGCTTGTCGTAAGGGTTGATAATCGCAATTAATCACACACACACACACACATAATGTCACGCCTGTAATCCCCGAAGGGCTAGGCAGAGGTGTACCTGGTAGTACACCCACAATCAATCACCCGCAATTAATCGTTATCACTAAACGCAGGCTGATGCCGTTCTCCCATTTCACATAATAACCCCTAGTAATAATCTTTTATCTCATCCGTATTGGGGAAGGGTACAATCGGCATCGTTTTGACTGGCCTGTTGGTCTTGTAGTTAGTGACCCTGACTGCTATGCCGGAGGTCGTGGGTTCGATTCCCACCCACGACAAATGTTTGTGTGTTGTGCACGATAATTTGTTCTGTGTCTGGGTGAATTTAAACTATAATAATATTTGTGTATTTAGAAATATAAAAGTATGTTTATCAGCTGTTTAGTACCCATAACACAAGCTCTCAAGCTTAGCTTGGGACTAAATGGCGTTGTGTGAAAAGTTGTGGAATATTATTATTTTCATTAGCTTTTATTTCTCGATACCCTTGGGTTATTATTATTATTTTCATTCCTTGTTATTTCTCGGAACCCGTGGGTTCCGGACCTTTGGAAGGCGTACGAGGGGCCGAAGCCAACTCGCATAGGCCCTTTGTCGTTTTGAAAGAATTGAGGCACCAATCGCAGATTTTCCCTGTATGCATTATGTAAATGCATCCAAGGAAAATCTACGGCTAGCGTACACGACTAGCGTTTACAACTTAGCGTACTTTTTGAGGGTTAGTAAACATCATTAAATAGTTTACGTAGTCAATTGGCACGATTTAACAATAATAAATATATGTAACAACAAACATACTTTCGCAATCATAATATTAGTAGGAAGTAGGATTGTAAGAGGCCATGATTGAAAACGTGGCCATGTTACGAAGGCGGAACGATTAGGCTTTTCAGCGTGACATGACCTACAAAGTTCGTCGTACTGTTATACCTTGACCATGACAGTGAAATGGCTGACCGCCATATAGATTTGCCTGGTCAGCATTTTATTGAGATAGAGGCGCATTCATTAGGTTAGCACCTCAGTTCATACTGGGTCTCGGTACGGGTCGGAGGTCCCAAACTGTTCTATATCTACTATATCCTATATTCAATTAAACCCTGTTTCCAGGAAGTAAATAATAGTTTTTTTTAAAAAGAAGTTTCCTATATCTCGTATAATAGTAGGTACGTAAACTTTTCAATTTTTCGTCATTGTCAGAGCAAGATTGATTGCACCAAAACAGCCCATGTTTGTAGTTCGTAGGTACTATCAATAAAGGATCGTTTTATTCAGACTACTAAAATCCATTTAAACTTCGACTATAATAAGAAAGGTAAGGCCATCAATTGATACAGCCTGATGATAGTGTTGAGATTTTTCTAATTTTCCGCTTACTCCTGATATATTATTTCAAACATTAAATTCATCAAAAAGACATAACTGATATGATTAATTTAGAGCTATTTAATTGAGACTTTGTATGTTTAATAAGTCTATTATTGACATAATATCCTGAGAATGTGAACTATCTGGTACATCGGAAACCAACTCTATGAGGGTTCAAAAAAACGACGAATCACTTCGAGAAAAGGTAGGTAGTGCCCTTGCGCTTCGCTTGGCTCGTCTTGGCGAGGGCACTACCGTGGCCTCAGATATTATAGATAAATTACCCAGAACAAGAGATCGTGCTCATCACACAAACATTTGTCCTGGGTGGGAATCGAACCCACGACCTCCAGGATCGCTGTCAGGGTCACTAACTACTAGACCAACAGGCCAGTCAAAACGTGGATTGAATGTTACATGATAAAATGGCTAGAAAATACTATTGAGATAGCTGAACTGAGATAATTGTACATACTGACGTCGACCTCTAACAAATTAGGATAAGGCATAAGATAATCACTGACCGTAATAACTATAGGTACACAACTCAAAATGGTCAGGTTGACAACTATAATATAATGATTCACATTACGGAATTGCAAGACATCACCGCACCCTCATAATTTCTTTAGTTTATAAGCACCATAATTCGTTCTAAATTCACTAATAAGCTGTGTTGACAAGCGATCTGAGCCAAAGGTTGGCAGTAATTAGATAGCCGATTAATGACACCACTGACACCGTTATAGGGTTCAGTGCCAATATTAATTTGCGCCAACATGCGATGCCAAACTATGGCGTAATAGATGGCGGGATTTAGTTTAGATTATGTTGTTCGTTAATGGTAACGTCGGGGTTAGTAAATATTCGGAGACCGTATTATATTTGACTGCATAATGGGTACACAAAATATTATTATGGTCAAATAAATAGAGGTTGAACATCCAGGAGTGGGTAAACATTATGTGAACAAATGGAATTTGTATCCATCTTAGGGCTAGCCTTTATCCTAACTATACTAGGAATACCTGTATTTTATACGCTACGATTGCCGATTTGGCCTCAATAACCCAGTTACTGAGTGATACGATGACTTTTGGTAAGACTAACTGAAAGACTTTTAGGCTTCTGACCATTTTTTTAAGAATAATAGTGCAGGTTGCATAATATAACCTTTGCAAGTAGGTACTCGTATGTGAGCACTGTGTTTCTATTTAGAAACATTATAATTCACCGCATTGCTTTTAATTTGTAAAATCTATTTTGCTTTTTTTTGTGGCTTTACTTTAGGTCTATCTTCTTCCCATTTATAATTATTATCTGATTATAATTGTCTAAGACCGAGAAGAGACCCAACATGTAGGTCAGGCGCATCAACAGTCTTGCAGGCTATGGTAAGCTGATCTCGTGTTCACCTTACCTCTAGCGAGTTATATCTTAGCAAACCGGCCTGGTCGGTTATATCTTGGACTGGCCTGTTGGCCTATTAGTTAGTGCCCTTGACTGTTATGCCGGAGGTCGTGGGATCAATTCCCAATCAGGACAAATGTTTGTGTGATGAGCACGATTATTTGTTCTGTGTCTGGGTGTCATTTGTCTATAACATGTATGTATTTAGAAGTATAAAAGTATGTTTATCAGCTGGTTAGTACCCATAACACAAGTTCTGCTTAGCTTGCGACTAGATGCCGTTGTGTGAAAGTTGTGAATTTTTTTTTATTTATACCCTTTGTTACTGCACAACTCAATTTACCTCCGAGTAAAACATAAAAGTGGTCCAGATGTACTCCAAAACTACAGCAGCGTAACAAGGTGCGCTAAAGCTATTCTTCAAAAATAAAAAAAAACAACAAATCAGAGATAAAAAATAAACAAAATAAACTAACAGAATCCCTCTATCCGGGTACCCGGATGACGTGTTGTATTGTGTAGATACCCCCGGGATTCTTCACATTGTTACACATACGACCTTATGTAAATGCGAGGGATTTCACAACTTTTTGTGTCAATCGGGACAATCGGAGATTCTTCGAACATTGTTCGAATGCATTTGGTATGCGAAACAAAACGTCCGCAACACAATGGAGTGTTTTAGTAAAATTCCATTCATTGTCGTTTTGTGTGTTGATAGAAGCATTTTGCAATACTTATGTAGGTGAGCTGAAAATGGCGTGCATTAGGACAGATTTACGTCCAGCAGTGGACTGCTATGGACTATTGATGATTTAGTTATCTATATCTTTTCTCTATGGATAAGAGCGCGGTCGCCCAGTGGTGGCGGCCCTGACCTACGAACAGTAAGTCGTGGGTTTGAACCTAGGCAGGCGCATTACGTTGTGTAATTTATTTCATAACCACTGCTCTTAATAACGGTGAAGGAATTAACATCGTGAAAACCGGCATGTGCTAGAACCAAAGATTCCAAGACATGTGACATCTACCAATTCGCACTGGGCCCGCGTGGTGGATTATAGCCCATACGCAAAATACGCGCTTTGACGTGGAGTTGCGGATACCAGCCCGGTATCTTTTTTTTTTTCAAAATACATACAAATATAGTTTCTGTTTGTATAGAGGCCAGCAAATCAAGCTACCCGATGTGTCAAATTTCTTTCATATTTTTTTAATAAGGGTTCATGTACAACTGGAAAAATTGACAATGAATACTTAGTCTGTTTCTATTGTCAAAATAACGGTTTTATACTAAATGCACGATGGTATGAACGGCTTTAATTTATTAAGGCATCCACAAGCAAGTCAGGATAGAAAAACTCCTAGGTTGAACTTCGAGATGCCAATGTAGGTATTACCTACTTAATGGAGTGAAGTGATTTTAGACTTCCGCCTTCCACGGTGAGATGTCGTGAGATATTGCTCAACCCCCTACCTCTCACCCTAATCGCAAGTAATATTTTTCAAAGTGTAATTTTTTGTGTAAATGTACATACATAATTATTATAAGCTAGAAGCTTATTTGATTAATTGCGTTGGGCTTATCTGAAATAACACATTATATTTTACATAATTTTCAATAGTTTAACTGATTTTATGGTGTTTGTTTAGCCGGATTTTTCCGCAATAACACATTGTTTTCTTACTGAAAAAAAACCCCTGATATTTTCCAAGATCTCCCTCTCCATGAGGTGACACAAGTGAGATTCAGCTTGACCCTCTAAACGCCTCACAAATCAATGGACGCCCTTCAAAGCCATCCTGTATAAGGTAATTTGATTCCGAGCCGAAAATTATTTAATTATTCAAATGTGTTGTGGACATGTTGTGAATACATTGTTGATTACAGGACTGATTGTAAATCATTACGAGGCTGTTGACAGCAACAGTAGTTACATCATGTGAATATTTGTAAGCGATAAAAATGTTGAATTCCTTGGCGGTATTTGTGTAGTGTGACAAAAATTGTTTTAATTTGAACAATTCCAAATGGAATTGGTATTTTAGTGAAAATGAGATTTTATAAATACATAGACTAGCCTGCTGTGGTCTTCCCGTCCGATTATAATTGAGGTGTCTTCAAGGCTAGAGTGAATAGGCTCTTAATAAACTAGTGCGCTTCACCATCACTGATTGCATCACTGCTTACCATCAGGTGGGATTGCAGTCAAGCACTGGTTTATAATATGAAAAAAAAAAATAGACACCACTACTATTTTTGGGCTCACACAAGTCTTTGACTATTTTTTCTATACTTATTATCATTAATTAGTTTTTGTTCTTATGTTTGTAATAAAAGATTGCTGTGCTATTAATAAAAAGGACTTATTATTTAATTTGTTTAGCAAAGAAAAAACATGCATTATTACAGCAGAAAAAAAATGATATTAAAAGTACACGTCATCATAAAAGGTAAATTGACACAAATTATGTCCAGTCAGTACACGATTACATGACTAAATCCTTTTTTCAACATTTTTTCTATTTATATTTTCTGTGCGTGATTAAATAAGTGTTTATCTTCCTTTGTTCTTTGAAATAGAATACAATAGTTTACTCTTTATTGTACTCCATAAAAACTTACAAAATACTAACTTTGAGAAAAAAAACTTCTAGTTAGCAACATACACACATCAAAAGTGTCTAGGGATCAAGCATTTTTATGCGGATTTCTTGAGATGGAGATGTGGCTTTGTAATAAATTTATGATTTTATAAATTTATATGGATCCATTTTGGTGCATTTCATAATTTGAATCAGGAACTGTGAATCAAATTCGAGTAAAACATGAAAATCAGCTGTCAATATTTTCCCTATAAAAACATACAACACATTGAAGACATTATTAGTGCTACTGTTTCTCTACTACTGATTAAAACCAACGTTATTATGGAGCGGCGACGTCATTTAAGCAGGGAAGAAATGCTCAGAGCCGTGGGAATGATAGAAGCTGGTTCCCGGCAACGTACTGTGGCTTTAGCTCTGAATACAAGTCAGAGTGTTATCAGTCGACTTTGGACACGTTACCGAAGCACTGGTACCGTGGCTGAGCGCCATGGAGGACGGTATCGCTGCACCACACGGAGACAAGACCGATACATTCAAATCTTAACTCGAAGAGCTCCAACAATAACCGCCATGATGTTAGCCGTGAGGCTTCATCACTCTTCAGGGAACTTAATTAGCGACCAAACAGTCAGAAACCGCTTGCATGAAGTGAACCTTCATTCCCGAAGACCGCTACGGGTACCACCTATAGCAATGCACAATCGTAGGATTCGATATCAATGGGCTCTTGAACACAGAAATTGGGCAGAAGAACAATGGCGTTTCGTGTGCTTTTCTGATGAGTCTCGTTTTGGTATGAGACCGGATACAAGACGTATACGACACTGGAGAACCCCTGGACGCCAACAGCGATTAAAATCCTGCCAGGAAGTCCATCCTTATAGTGGTGGAACCATCATGGTATGGGCGGGTATTTGGATCGGCGGAAGAACTGAGTTGATTTGGATCAGAGGCAACCTCAACGCTCAAATTTATGCTGAGACGATTGTATCAGACGTCATCGTTCCTCTACAAGTGCAAATCGGTCCCTTATTTCAGTTAATGCATGATAATGCACGACCGCACACCGCAAGAGTTGTAAGACAGACTCTCGCCGCAGCTTACATCAATGTCCTGCCCTGGCCTGCTCAGTCGCCAGACTAGAACCCGATTGAGCATGCATGGGATATGCTACAGAGAAGAGCTCTGCCGAATATGGAGGGTATCCAGTCGCAAGAAGACCTTTTTTTGTTGTTGCAACGAACATGGGCGGCCATTCCACAGCGTGATTTGGATGAACTCATTTTGAGTATGCCAAACCGATGTTCTTGTGTTGTTAGTGTTCGTGGTAGAAACACGGATTACCTATTAATTGTTTAAGTTACCCAATAAAATTTTAAAGAAAACTGTTATTTCAGTCTTTTTTTCGAACTTTAATGTTAGTGGTTCAAATGTCAAAAATCCCTTTATTAGGAAAATGGCAAATTTCTTTATTAATGCAAATGTGACTTGGTTTATCGTTACTGTGACGAAAACACTTTATTTGATGAATCCTTAAAGAAAATTTTAATTAATATCAATCAGGAGAAAAGTTATTGCAAAAATATATGTTGATCCCTAGACACTTTTGATGTGTGTAAATAACTTGCGCTATTTACATTGAGGAGCATCCTTTTGAGCAATTAATTTGCTTGTGTTAGTGTGCTCCGCTCTTCCTTAGGTTAAACTCGTGGAAGTTTATTTACCATAACCTTTAAGAGCTACATAGGTAGTTATATGATGATTTATGATTTATTAATATGGTTACAATGGGTGGCCTTATCGCTAAAAGTGATCTCAAATTTATAGCAAAATCAAGAATCACCAACAAATCAACAAAATAACTGCATCTTAAAAACAATACAACCTACGTCAATGTGTCATAACAGGTTTTTAACTTTATTCTAAACACAATAAGGTTCATGTTCAATTGGGAAAATTTGACAGCTTGGGGTAGGTTGGTGTGCTGGCGTCTGTACAATCCATGTACATTCATTTAAATAAATATACGTGTATCACGAAGAAAAAGATAAACAAAATATACCTACCATTAGCAATGCATTGCGTTACCGTGACGTAACATACATTGCAGACCTATCGACTGTTCAAATGTTATCACAACGTACTACATAGATAATGACTAGCCTTACTTCCGTATGTAAGAATTACATTAGGTATTTGCTATTTTAAAAGAGTAAGTAGGGACTTAATTCATCAGAATCAGATAAACATACCTGAACCATGTGTGGATGATGATGTACCTGGAGTTAAAACGAATTTATTAATAAAAAGTGATTGATACAAATGATGTTTACTTATTTACAAATATTGCAACTGTAGATACAAATAAAAATAATAATTTAATAAACGACGAGTGTGTAAGTTACAATGATCATATTAATAGAGCTCATTTCTTACAGAATACCAAAATATTAATAATTATATTAGCAATCAGTTTGGTTTTAATAGCCTCCAGTTTATCCAAAGACACAGTAACTAGCATGTTTTTAAGCACCATACTCTTATTAAAATTTGTAATATGCTTGAATACATGTGCATTCTGAATGCACAATGCTGAAGCGCTACGCTTCGAGCAGCCGTGGGTATGCGGCTACCCCAGGGCTATCCCGAAAGACCGCGTGCGCAGGTTGATGGGACTCGGTACTAATGGCGCACTGAATAGGCTTTCATGCCAGACTAGACGGTACTAACACTAGACTAAGAACACCGTTAAAAAAGATTTAAGATACCGGGCTGGTATCCGCAACTCCACGTCAAAGTGCGTATTTTGCGATCGGGCTATAAACCTACCAAGCGGGCCCAGTGCGAATTGGTAGATATCACATGTCTTCGAATTTTTGGTTCTAGGACATGCCGGAATCCTCACGATGTTTTCCATCATTGTTAAGAACACCGTTACTAACAAACTATGGACAAAGTTTCAGTTAAATTACTATTATTTCACTAAATGTATCGTACCGTATAAAACTTACAAACTAAAAGAGTACGTAGGTAAGGTATTGTTACAAAATATGTTTTATTGTAACGAATAACACAAGTAGACCAGGTGCTCCATAAAAATAATTAGGACGAGAGGACGTGAACATTGTATTCACAGCCAAACTTTAAGGAAGAAGGTTCCAACTTCTAGTGATAGTGGTAGTGTATTGCAGTGGTGTGTGGTATTAGTACCTACGTGTAGTACTGTAGTGGTACCTATATAAGTAATCTAACTCCATGTAATATCGGTCTAGTAAATTAAAACCGCCTGAAGCGTACTCAACCGTCTCAATCGTTTGAGGTGCCTAAAGCCTGTATAATGCGAAACGGAATCGGTTTCTAAGTCACGTGGAGGTCTTCCTGGGATCTTAGATGTAAAATACAATAATATAAATGTATGGAATATTAAGCAGAAATCTGTTTTGGGCGTCTTTCTCAGAATACGTTTACGTTACGGTGAATTTATGGGGCAGAAGCTTGGTGAGACTACATATTCTTTTTTATGTGTTTTGTAGATAAGTAGGTGTAAGCATAAACATGCCTTTGGTTACCATTTTTGTTAGACAGCGTCTTTTATTTCGTAAGAGTAGGTACAGAGGCCAGCACATCAAGCTGTCCCTATGTGCCAAATTACTTTTAAAGTTTAACAACTTTAATAGTGTCAGAATAAGGTTTGTGTTCAATAGCTAACATGTGGTGAATAACTTATTTTAATCATTTTGTAGTTATAACTAATTGTACTGTGTAAATTCAAGTTCCTCTAACTTTTCAGACAGATGTGTTGCTGGGGAGTTTGTTCCGCCACTTCTTCTTCCCAGCAAAAACACTAGGAAGTGGCGAAGGGTGGGCTTTTTGGGGAACTGTCTTATGTAATTTCTACGTTCAAATAGTGCTGATCCTCAGCCTAATTTGAATAAATGACTTTTGATTTTGATTTTTTGTATTTTTGATTGGGAAAGTTTGACAGTTTCAGTAACCTTGATGTGCTGGCGATAGTACAGACGCCAGCACATCAAGTTACCCCAACGTGTCAAATTTTTCCAATTGAATATGAACCTTATTCTGTTGGCTATAAAGTTGAAAAACGATCAAAGAAATTTGACACATTGAGGTAACTTGATGTGCTGGCGTCTGTACATTTGCTTGCCAAAGTTCCGAATTGTTGCATCGTAGCAAGCCGGCTGCATGTAGAATTGGCAGAATTTGAATACGCCATGTGGTAGTACAAATAAAATTCGTGTCGGCGAAAGTGCGTTGATCAAAAGTAACAAGCTCAATTTCGTCTAGATTTCAAAGTTAACGCAAAACTTAGAAAAAAAATGTCTAAAAAATGTAACTCTGTGAGTTCCCAAAACTATGTACGGTATCAAAATGTGCGTCGATATCCTTTCTACCCTGTTTAATAATGATTTGATACTTATACAGCCAGTCTATTATATATAACTAGCTGTACCCTGCCACGCTTCGCTGTGGCACATTGCGATTGAATGGTTAAATAAAAAAGAGAAAATGACGTGTGGCACTCGGAGACTGCCGCGGTAAAGCTATTGCATAGCATTTTTTATCAACTCCTCTCCCCCTTTCCCCTCCCCACTCACCTCCCCTTTCCCCTCCCCGTCTCCCACTCGCCTCCCCCTCCCCTCCCCTCTCCTCGTGATATTTCAAAAAGTCATTAAAAGTTCTGCTATGACTATTAAAAAGCAAGGGTTGGTGATAAAAAAAGTGCAAATTTAGAGTTGTATGTATTTTTTGATGCCACATAATAAAAAAATAAAAAA
Organism: Euplexia lucipara; assembly: GCA_921972225.1. Lineage (NCBI taxonomy): Eukaryota > Metazoa > Arthropoda > Insecta > Lepidoptera > Noctuidae > Euplexia > Euplexia lucipara. Next base: position 5,185,834 of record OV179149.1, on the reverse strand, counting down.
AATAAAAATTATCAAAAAAATAAAAAATAAATTTTTGGGGTGAACACCCCTTATCACTTACAGGTTAGAAAAATAGATAGTAGCCGATTCTCAGGCTTACTGAATATGCATAAAAAATTTCATGAGAATCGGTCTAGCCGTTTCGGAGGAGTATGGGAACGAACATTGTGACACGAGAATTTTATATATAAGAAGATTATAGATATGACGTGTCTTGCCAACATCAAATAGATAATGTAAAAGAAAATGATTAATAATGTGGAGTCTTGGAAGCGACAGTTTACATAGGTTTACTTACATAAGAAATGACTTGCTAGAAAATTACAAGTGGCGTAATGTTTTATTTCCATCCAATCTATAAGAACTTTAATTTTATCGATGTCACTGTGGCACACAACACGAGAAACAAACATGTCTGCAGTGAAATTTTTCAACAATTTATTATTAATGGAGAACTTTTTCGGACTGTACAGAAACTATTGTACCAAGACGAAGCCAAAGAAATATTTTATTATCTCACAAATATTCGTCCACATTATGTTTCATACTTTAATCTTTATTTCTGAAGGATATTTGTTGCTAGGAGAGGTTGATTACAATCAAATCAATTTGATTCTCCTTGGTTTTTCTACATCTGCTTATTTTTCTTCAGTGATATCCATTGCGACGAGCATCTGTTATAGCCAGTCTTTTACGTCATATTATAAAAGTATCTGTTGTGTCTCTGAATACTTTAAAGGCGACAGGAAACTTATCAAATCTATGAAGAAAATGCACTGGTTTAGCGTTGGCTTTATTGTATATTCTATCACTTTTGCTATTTTCAGATCTGTGGACACTTATTTTAAATTCTCTGAGCTTAGTTTGTTAATTTTGGTTCCCATTTTGGTTTCACAAACAATGACAAGATTCACCGTAGCATTTCAGCATCTAATGTTGTACGTTGTTGAAATGATAGTCGTTCATTTGTTTAAAAGCTTGACTGCATTACTATCCACCGTTCAAGAGAAAGTAGACAGTTGTAATGTTAGTTCATATGCGCAATGCGACATCACAAGGGAGAAAATTCAAGAGTGGGTCGAACTGTATCAAGATTTAGCCAACTGCTCTGAAAAAGTGATGATTTGCTTTGGACGTCAGGTACTTCTATTTAGAACATAATATTATACATAAAACTGAACATTTGCCTATTGTGTTATTTCATTCGCTATAAAAGTAAAGTTTTGTTTAAACATGGTGTACATTGCTTGCAAGATAGTGACAATATTCAAAATAGGTCTAACATGTTCAGCCGTATTTCGTGGCGTACAATTTGTGGTAGTACGAGATGGTGCATAAACCTTGATAATATTCATCATAATCCATTAATTATAGGTACCATAACAATTCATTAAGCACTTTTTTTATATACAATTCCTTGTCAAATTAGTTAATAAAACAGAATAAATTATTCAATTAAAGTATGAGTCATGTCCATAAAATTTCAATTCTAAATAACATTAAAAATTCAATAGTAAACAATAACATATCAAAAAGCAAAAATATTGTCATATTAAAAAGGAACAAAATTGTCCTCTTCCGTAAACTCTGCTAAACTGTAACAATATGCCCTTTCAGTTAGTAAACTGTTCAATTTACATTTAAGACAAGATATATTTAAAGTTTTCCATGATTTGGGCAGTTTATTCAAAATGGTCGGTGCTATGCAAAAGATACTCTTACGCATTTCTATTTTCTCTTTCATTTCATTTGATACTCTGATTCTGATTCTGATTCTGCATAAGAGTTGTTTTAGCGACGTGAATACGAAGTTTGAAATCATCATGCCTATTTCTAGAGAAAGCATCTGACAAACGCGGGAATAAATGAACATTGGATTTAATGAACATTACTGTTTCCATGATATATAATGAGGGCAACGTCAATATCTTACCTTCTATAAAAAAAGATTTACAGCTGTCCATTGTTTGCAGTCTAAACATCAATCTAATGCATATTTTCTGTGCCCGAAACGCTATTTCGTTGTCCGTGCTATTTCCCCAAAAGATGACTCCATAACGAAGAATGGATTCGGCTAATCCGTAGTAAGCAGTAATTAGCGCATCTATGTTAAGAACCACAGCAAGCTGTTTAAGAGCGTACGCTGTACTACTCATTTTTTTACTAACTGCCTCAATTTGAGGTTTCCAATTTAATTTAGAATCTATAAGTATTCCCAAAAATTTGGTTGTGTCAGCTTCAATGACATTTAAATTATTAAATTTAATATTAATGTTGTTGGTTGTTTGTGTACGTTGCTTAAAGTTTATAATATTAATCTTTTTTAAATTAACTATTAAATTATTGTTATTTATCCAATTTATAATGGACAATAGTGAATTATTAATATCATGTTCATATGTGTATAAGTCATTACAAGCTATTGTCAAAGTGCTATCGTCAGCAAAAGTGTCATCAGATGTTCAGTTATAACGAGGGTCTCAATACACTGCCTTGAGGTACTCCGTACATAACTTCCCGTTCCTCTGATTTCACTTCTATATAAGATGTGTGAAGGATTTAGTTTTTTTCATGTTCTGTGTTTATAAGTTACTTCTAGTTACTTTTTGTCCTTTTGAATTTCGTGCTTTATTTTCCACTCTCACCACGTTTTAGCCTATGACTGTCACAAAAAATGTGGCTTGGTTAGGTACTAATGGTAAATTTTCAAAATTGATTCATTAGATCCAGTGATTATCCCCCTACGAGTTAACAAACTGACAAACTTTATATCTTCTTTATAATATTAATAAAGATAGTTTAGAAATTTTAGGAAACACTGAACCACACACAATTTTGTTTAAACATATAGAAAAGTAGGAATCTTCCGATTTAGGCTGTTGGATCCACGTGACTAAGGCTTCAGACATAGGAACCTCGTCACAATCGAGCATTATCAAGGTGCCCTACCTTCTCTTCAACGTTGAAACTTTCTAGAGATGGTTGTCGAAGCTATTGGCTGCCAAGCTATTGGCCTTTACGAGAATTAGCGCAACGACACCCAAGTTCATATTTAACATATCGACAACCTCGTGTGCTAACTTAAAAACATATTTATTTATAATAATTAAAATTATGTAAAACAAAAATCTCACTGAGAATTACAAAGGGATTCGAATGTTAGTCATGTAAGATGTCGGTACTAGGCATTGCACTGTACCTATACTGCCTGTCTGTAAATGCATTAACGATGCAGGAAATATTTCCTATGTAAAAATTATTTTTCTCAGCTTTCACGAGATTTGCTTCATGCGATGTGTTAACATCAGCTATCATGGGTATCAACTATCGATCAAACAACGCTATTATAAAGTTTACTTGCTAGGTTTTGTTTTTGTGTATCATCAATAATGATAATGTTTTGTTTCAGTTTTTCTCTATGATAATGTTATCAATATTACACTACATTTTGTTGTCGTACTATATATTTTACAAGAATGTTCTGGATGTAAGTATTATTTTTAAAAGCAATTTATTATTTTCCTAAATAAAGTGTGAAAATGCACATTTTGCTATTGTGTGTGTTTATAGTGGTGGTTAGGAAACGTTAAGAAAAAAGAGAACCAAAGTCCTGCAGCAGAAGATTACCGACTTTTTTAGGCTACCAATTATCCCGAATATATCTGAATTCTAGTTTTTGACATATACTGCATGTACTAGCATTTTATTACCATTTCACAGTTTAGTTTTGTAATTCACAGATGGGAAATGCCGAAGAGTATACAAGAGTTGTAATTGTTCTAATTGGGTACGTATCCATCATGATGATGCCCATAGTTGCTGGACAAATAGCGAAGAACCAAGCAGGAAGGTTTCACCGGGTGTTGGTTCGACTTAACAATAGAATGATTATTGGTAAATCGATTTCTATCAGTGATTTTATGGACGAAAAAAAAACATGTTAAAACTACAAATATTTTGTTAAAGATTCAAAAGCAGCTGAAGCAAAATTGATAAAGGACTTTATACGTCTGCTAAAGAAGAATCCGATTGAGATTAGGCTGCTGACCAAGATTCCTGCTGGGATGTACATGCTGCCAGTTATTCTCACGTTGGCTGTCAACTATCTAATTGTTATGCTGCAGTTTAATCACATAATTTAGTTCCTTGTTTGATTCCGGAAATGTTTTATTATAATATTTTTATTTTAAAATGTTTTGTAATATTTTTATTCGGGGCCTTACCAAATCGCAAGATAGTGGTAAATGAAATTAGTGTACCTACTCTTATTGTTTTGTCTCATATAGATGTTACAAATGTCTGTAAATTTTAACAAAATTATAAGCTTGTAAATATTATTATTTGACACTATTATTATTGGTTGATTACTCTTGACCGGATTAGTGTTGAAAGAAAAGAAAGTATATGAGCCTGTCTTTATTGCTGTAAGCGCATATAGCTATATCAAGATGTCGTATACAAGATGGCCGATGATTGGAAGATTATTATTTAGCTTTGTTTTACAAAATATTTATTAATTACAGGTTGGGGAATGCAAGTACTAAAATAAATATTTGAATTCTGGGAAAAATCGCAGAGTTTTTTTGCAATTGGGCAGATTATAATACACTCATTAGGAAATCATCACTTATAAAGGTATCATGGCAGGTATGGCAAACAAAGCGGTCATAGCTCCATGGTTAAGGCGTTGGTCTGGCGATCGAGTGGTCGTGAGTCTGATTGATTGATTGAGTCTGATTCCGAGTGTCTGGAGTGGGTTTACGTCAATACTGCAATGGGTGGGGCCCATTGCAGTATTGACGTAAACCCACTCCAGACACGAGCACAATATAGTTAACAAGCCTATAGTAATGATTGTGCAACCCACATTTCTAGTATGCTTTAAAAAAGAAAAACAAGAGTAGCAGCTAAAGCTTTGGACTTCTTAACTAAATAATAGTCTCCAGAGGGTATAAGATAACGAAAAAAATCTGCAAATTCTGCGATCTCTATAGGCGTTCCGCGGGGTTAAATTCTAGGTCCTTATTAGGCCAAATTATTTGTTATTTTTAAATAAAAATAACAAATAATTTGGCCTAATATTTTTATTTGGTTCTCTTTTTTACTATACATATCGGTATTAATTTAAGTCAAAACTACTAAAAAACGTGAATCCAAACGACGGCGTCGCTAAAATACAATCATTTTAAGAATTTGAGTAACATTCCACTACTCAGCCAATTAGATTAATCGAAAAATAATTTATTAAAAAAGAACATTTATAATAATTTGTTATGTTAACATTATATTATATTGATTGGCTGTTAAGTGTGTAGTAGTAAATTTCAAAATGAGTTTTTCTGTTGATCATTTAGACTAAACCTACGACGCACATCATTTTGAAACAACAAAAATGTCTGTGATGAAGTGGTTGAACAGTTTGTTATTTATGGAGAATCTCTTAGGCGTTTACAGGAATTATTGTTGTCAGAACAAGAAAACAAAATGTCTAATTATTTTACAAATACTAATTCAATCGAAGTTGCACTTAGTATTAACGATTTTAGAAACGTGTTATCTTTTTAACCGACTTTCAAAAAAGGAGGAGGTTCTATGTTCGTGTGTATGTATTTTTTTTTTTTTTTTTTTTTTTTTTTTTATGTATGTTACCTGATTTCTCCCCCATTTGTGGACCGATTCTCGAAATTCTTTTTTTATTCGAAAGAGTATACTCCCGAGGTGGTCCCATTTTAATTTGGTGAAGATCTGGTGCTGATCTTCGGAGATATGCAACGGAACTCTTCAAAAATAGACGGCAAATCTGTCGTGATTGCTGGAATCGCTTGGATGTTTATTGTTTATACAACATCATGACGTATCATCACGCCTGGTATGCTCTGAGGGGTACGCAGATGTGTACAATATACCTAGATTTCGACAGTTAGGTATGTTAATTTTCATTAGGGATAAGTGGATAACCCTTTTATCATGACATGTACTGTTACAATTAACAATATATATAGCAAATATTTGTATGGGAACCACTAAAAATGGAAAAATAAAAAACTTTTTTGCAAAAAAATTAAACCGACTTCAAAAAAAACACTAAACGGTGTAAAATAACTCTAAATTCGGAAGTCGGTGGCCCATCATGAATAAGACAAAACCACCAAAGCCACAGACTTCCTAATTTAGAGTTATTTTACACCGTTTAGTGTTTTTTTTGAAGTCGGTTTAATTTTTTTTTAATTTTAAAATTCAATTTAACTGCTTTTATGCTACAGCATGTGCAGCTTCGGTATCAGCGGTTGTGAGCGGTACCTGTCACAGCCGCGCTTTTATGTCGTATTATAAAAGCATCAGTCGTATCTCTGAATGCTATAAAGATGACAAGAAACTTAGTTATAATCTTGCGAAAATGTTCTGGTTCTGCTTGACTATTATTTTATTAGTTGCTTTCATTGCTGTCTACAGAGCAGTGGAAAAACCGATATCCTTTCGATCTGGCTCCTTAATATCTTGGTTTCCCGTTTTGGTATCAAAAGCACTTGTTAGAGTTACTTTAATATTTCAGTTCACCTTGTTTTTCGTTGTAATTATGGTAGTGTTCAAGTTTTTCCAAAGTTTGACGGCGTCGATATCAGTCGCTCAGGAAAGACTCAGATGTTGGGATGTTAGTTCGGATGAGCAATGTGATATTGCAAGAGAGCAAATTCAAGAATGGGTCGAACTGTATCGTCATATTGCAAACGGCTGTGAAAAGGTGACTCTGAGCTTTGGACGCCAGGTATTTGTATTTGGTGGTATCATGAATGGATGTCCAAAATCGAGTTTTATTCTGCAAGCATATGTTTTATAATGTTATTATTGTTCCAGTATTTCTTTTCACTAGTTTTGTCAGTGTCATATTTCATTTTGATGACGTACCACATAGTTTACATTAAATTGGTTCAAGTAAGTGTAGTGTTTATTTTGTTTTCTTGGCTATTTTAATAAAATTACTAAGTACTGTCACGCTTGTGATCCCCAAAGAGTTTACAGCGGAGTATTCACGTTTTGCCACTTATGTTAAAATCTCTTGCAATAGGGAGCTTATTGCTACTAATCGGGCACAACTCCGGCTGCTAATGAAAAACTTCAGTAAAAAAAAATGCTTTCTAACGCTTTACCACCAGACCATGAAAAACAGTGATTAGTTGTTATTGGTTGTTTGTGTATGTGTGTTTACATGTTTTCTAACACGCCTACGTCACAGGAGAAATATTAAAGGTTTAAAAAAGAAAAAAACATATAATTACAGATGGGGGACACCAATGAGCTTAAGAGACTCGTTATTATTCTGTTTAGTTACATATCAGTGATAATGATGCCAATAATTGCTGGACAGAAGGTGAGGAACCAAGCAGTGAAGTTCCACCGGGCGTTGGCTCAACTTTATAACACAATGATTATTTTTGGTAAGACTAGCTTTTATTAAAATGGAAATTTACAAATAGAACTTTCTCAAAACACCTACTTTTTGTTACAGAATCAAGGGAGACTGAATTGAAATTGATAAAAGACTTTATACGTCTGATAAAGAAGAATCCGATAGAGATCAAGTTATCTACCAAGCTCGCTGCTGGCACGTACATGTTACCAGTTATGCTCACATTGGCTACCAACTACATCATTGTCATGTTGCAATTAAACCATGTTATTTAATTATAAAAATTACTATGTTATTTAATACTTCAATCTTGATTAACGAGCGCTTCTCGCCATCAAACTGTTCATTTTGGCGAACAAAACAAAATAAAAAAGGTTATGACAAGTGAATGGGAAGTCCTGCAGAGGGCAAAAAGTGTGCGCAGGATGCCCCTAAAGATTGTTGCGCTGATAGAAGTAAATAAATGAATCATTTGGGGTGCCTAATACTTTTGGCCAAGGCTGTAGTTCCATGTTGTATTTTATTACCATAAAAAGTGTATGGGGAAACTTATTTCACAGTTGAACTCTCATTATACAGTAATACTACTTTGTTTGAGAATGTATTTAATTTAATTAAGATTTTGTTTAAATCTGTAACTCACATAATATCGCCGTCTATTGAATCGGTAGTTTTATCCCAAACTTTCAGATTCAAATTAGTTTTAACTAAAATGTATAAAGTAGTGGTACACGGTGTTGTACACGGTTGCTTTTACATCGTTCTGAAGCTAAGGCCTCAGCCTCGAATTTTGCGGGCAGTGGGGCGGCGGCGGCGGCGGCGCGGCAGCGGGGAGGGCAACGCATACCTGTTCTCTAAACCAGCGGGCAGATCGCGCGGCGCTATAGCGGTGTAGTGTTGTGTTCGTGGTTGTGTTGTGGGCAAAAGAAGAAGTGGATCCCTACTATAGGGCAAGGAAAATAAATGACGAGTTATCGAAATTATGAAGAACAGAGACAAAATCCCGACAAATTCTACGACTACACCAGAATGAGTGTAGAAACTTTTGACTATATTCTTGAAACTATCAAGAGTGAAAATTAATGTACAACACTATACTACAATGCAGACGCGCAACGCGGGCGGTCACCGCTTGACTGGAGTGCACCGCTCGTTGCCCGCCCCCGCGCCGCTGCCACGCCGCTATTTTCGAGAACCGGTCCATTTGATTTTACGCATAAGATCCTGCCGCTCCCACCCCGCCGCCGCCGCCGCCCCGCTGCCCGCTAAATTCGAGGCAGAGGCCTAAAAGCTCAAACCTCAAACCTTAAACTCGAAACGATCGAAACTACTATTTTCAATAAGTAAGAATTTAAAAAAACACGAAAAATTCAATCTGATTCAGATTCCAGGTCTCACAGACATTCATACTTTAAGCAAAATTGTACAAATTTAATTAAAGTAACAATATACCTTTAGAGAAATAAATCACAGTTTATTATTTTAAAATGTATAACTTAGTTTCCAATTCTCCTTTTTATAATTATTATCAAACTGCAGTAGTTTTATTTGGTTTTTCTGCTTTGTGTATTTTAAGTATTTATAAAGGTCAAGGCGTGATTTTTGATTTCTAGTAAGAATACAACTAAATACCGGAAAATGAAATATATCAAACTCATTCCTAATATCTTTTATTTTACAATTTAAAAAGATGATAAAGCTATCATGACCATTAATAGGAACATGAGGATAAATACAGTGATTTTGATACTTTTTTTTTTTTTTTTTTTTTTATATATATAATGGGTCTACTCTTGACCTCAATCTTGTCCTGCGGTCAGAGATGAGGTCGACGATGGAACGAGCTTACCCATAAGAAGCCTATTAACTCGCGACTTAAACAGATTGGGGTCATATGGTCATATATTTCTGATTGTAAGATAAATTTATTATTTATGATTCATAACATCAGTCTAATATTCGGAAGTTTATGTTTTGCGCAATGTTTTGCACCACAATTCCCAAAGTTGAGCTTTGGGAATTGTGGTGCAAAACATTGCTTTGCTATTAAAAAAATCCACCATTAATGCTGTATCTAAAAATACAAAAGAAAAGTCTTTACTTGTTTTTAGCTACCACATATTATTTATAAGACCTTTGGAACCGTAATCGTGTTTTAAAAACAAATATTTTAAACTTGTATCCTATTGCTTCGTTTACATTTAACCTTTTAACAGCCTGATTTTATATCGATTGTCGTGCCCCCAGCGCCCGACTTATAAATCGTCAATACATTTATCATGTAGCCTGAATTAGCCTATTTTTGGGAGAATGTGAAGTATAACCCAAGAAATTCAATTGGACATTTTTTTTTGTCGTATAAATAGGACTCAGGCGAAATGGTCCCGAAAATTCCGACTTAGGCAGTTAAAGGGTTAAACATGTTGTCATACATACACGCCGGTTGCGAATACTGCACACCTGACCTTTCTGAAGAACCTCACCAATAAGATCTATGTTTGCCCATCTAGGGCGGATTTTCCACGTACATGTTGCCTTTTGCCTATTTTTCGTTAGTCTCCTTTATTTCAACGTGACCAAACCATCCAAGCATACTCTTTTCAATTTTAGTAACTACGTCTCCTTTTTTTTAAACCACAAATTTACTGCAAAGAAGTTTGCAAGAATCGTAGCAGATGGCGATCTGAATATTCTGCCTACCCCCATGGGAAAAAGGCGTGAGTTTATGTATGTGTGTGTGTACACGCGTTAGAAGTTATGCTTCTTTGGCATAATAACAGAAAATGCTGACTATAGCTAACTTCATGGTGTTGGTTCTTCGTGACGGTGTAAGCGCGCATCGTAAAAAAATATTCTCCTCATTTTTTCTTAACGCGCCAAAAGAAGTATAAGTTCAAATTAAATAGATACAATAACATTTCATTGCTTGATTAATGTAATAAATGATTGATTATAAACGACTATTTATAATGATGTTGTGTTAACATGATGGATTGTCAGTTACTTATTGAGTAAAGAATATATTGTGTTCTAAACAAAATGGTTTGCTGGTAACCATTACGACTAAAACCACGCACAGTAACTAACTGTTCAAAACAAAAAATGTCTGTAATGAAATGGTTGAATAGATACTTGTTTATGGAGAATCTCTTAGGGATTTACAGGAATTATAGTAGGCAGAATAAGATAAAGAAATGTCTAATTATTTTTCACATACTAATCCAGTCAACGTCACACGTAATACTAACGATTTTTAAAACACATCAACTGTTAAAAGGGAATGACTATCACCAATTCAAGTTTTGGCTGTACCTTTTTTCTGTCACAGCTTGTGTAAGCTCCATATCATCGGTTGTAAGTGGCATATGTTACAGCCGCGCTTTCATGTCATATTATAAAAGCATCAGTCGTATCTCTGAATGGTTTAAAGACGACAAGAAACTAATTAATAGTATTATGAAATTGTTCTGGCTTTGCCATACTATTATTTTCTTATCTATTTTGATTGTTGTTTACAGAAGTTTAGGAGTTTTTAAAGCAACTTCACAGTCTGGCTCGATAATTTCTTTGTTCCCCACTTTCATATCAGTAGCACTTGTAAGGACTACTGTAATATTTCAGTTCACAATGTTTTTTGTTGTAATTATGATAGTGTTCAAGTTTTTCAAAAGCTTGACGGCGTCGATATCGGTCACTCAAGAGAGACTCAAATGTTGTGAAATTAGTTCGGATGAACAATTTTGTATTACAATAGAGCAAATTCAAGGATGGGTTGAAATGTATCGGGACATGGCAAACAGCTGCGAAAAACTGACTATATGTTTTGGACGCCAGGTAAGTATTTAAAATTTGTGATATCATGGCTGAATTTCCTAGATCGTGTATTATCATGGAATAATTTGTTTTATAATGTTATTATTGTTTCAGTATTTCTTTACACTAATTTTGTCAGTGTCACATTTCATTTTGATGACGTACCATTTAGTTTACATCAAATTGGTTCAGGTAAGTGTATTGTTGCTTTTCCTTTCCCTTGTAATATGAATAATTATTTGAGATAACGTCACACTTGGGATACCTGCAAGCATTAAGTAGAGGTGTACCTGAATTTGAAGTCTTAATTATTAGGGGCCGATCCTATCGGATAGGAATTCCGGAATGCTACTGAGAAATTCCAGAAGGAATAATTCAATAGGTCGAACCTCATGTTCAGCAGTAGCACTTGCTGGTTGCAAGCGCTAGATCAACGAAACAATTGAATTATTTTGATTAAGTACAAAAAAGGGATCACGTATCCCTTTTTAACCGACTTCAAAAAAGGAGGAGGTTCTCAATTCGGTTGTTTATTTTTTTTTAGGGTTCAGTACCTCAGTATTTCGTCATTTATTGACCGATTTTCAAAATTCTTTTTTTATTTGATAGGGTATACTAACAGATTGGTCTCATTTGTATCAAAACTCATACCTGATGAAGGATCCTCGAGAAATTGAGGGAACTCCTCAAAAAATATAGGTACTAACGTACTAATTTTTGGTAGCAAATCAAGCATTTTCATTTAGAAAGTATAATTTTGTGAAGAAAAACTGATGAACAAGACATGCGACGGAACTCTTCAACGCATAACAGCAAATTATTCGCGATTGCTATAGTCAGATGTCTATGCAGAGTTCTTGTATTTCCATAACATAACATTACGCCTTTTTATTTTAAAAGGGGCCCGACAGAGATGTATAGATTAATGTTTAGAAAAAACTTCTTTAGCAATTGTTAACCAATTTCAATGATTCTTTGAAGTTTCAAAAGACCTTCTTTTCGTACGAAGAAATCAAAAATTGCAAAACAAAATTTTTTTTACAAATGAAAACGCCTTAGAAGGACATACATAGACCTTATTTGTGAGGTTCTTCAGAAAGGTCAGATACGTAGCGCAACCAGCGTGTGTGTATGACAACATGTATGAATGTAAGCGAAGCATTAGAAGTATGTAAGAATCGTAGCATATGGCGCTCTGTAGTTACTGCCTACCCCCATGGGAAATAGGCGTGAGTTTATGTTTGTGTATGTAAGTTATTTTTTGCTTATTATTTATTGTTCTGGAATACCGATAATTCGTACTTTAATGAAGATTACAACGTCAATGGATCATTAATTGCTATCGGGAGCGCTCCTAAAAGGTGCACTTCGAGGAATAAAATAGGAGCGCCTCATTAGGTGCGCCTCAAAATAGTAGCGCTTCGAGGAACACCTCATTTAAATACGTTAATCGCGTAATTTTTTTAATGATTTACATTGTAGAAAAAACATTTTATAATTACTGTGTATGAATACTGTAACTGAAGGTCCCATTTAATTTTTTCGCATTTATTGAAAGTCGAGTGACTGTATAATTGCAGATGGAAGACAGTTCTGATTTTAAGAGACTCATGATAATTCTGTCTTCTTATGTGACGGTGTTAGTGATGCCACTAGTTGCTGGACAGAAGGTGACGAACCAAGGACTGAAGTTTTACCGTGTGTTAGTTCGACTTTCCAATACAATGATTATTGGTAAGTCTATTTGACATTCAATTTTAATTTTCCGAAAAAAACCTGTTTTAAAATCACCGATTTTGAAAGTAGGTATATATTATACTTCTTCTGGCGCGTTAGAGAAAAATGATGAGAGCAATTTTTTACGATGCGCTTGCACACCGTCACAAAAAGCGACACCCTGAAGTTAGCTATAACATTGGTATGCCGAAGAAGTGTAACTTCTAACGCGCATAATAACTTCTTTTTTTGTTACAGATTCAGGCGAAACCGAATTGAAATTGGTAAAAGACTTTATACGATTGATAAAAAGGAATCCAATAGAGATCAAGTTGTTTACCAAGCTTTCTGCAGGGACTTACATGCTACCAGTGATGCTAACGATGACTACTAATTATATCATTGTTATGTTGCAATTCAACCATGTTATTTAATAAGTATAAAGTGTCGTACACAGTGACGTAGTCGTGTGACACTGATTACCGTAAACGCAATGGGGCGATTCTGTTCTTTGAAGTAGTTTAGTCTTAAATCTAGAGGGTATCGTAAGTTTATTTGAGTATTTACGTATTTCGTAATAGCCACGTAAACTGTGAACAACAGGGGTATGGGCTAACTTTTCATTTTCAGTGGTTAACTAATATAATAATAATTTATTCAAGAAAAACATTGGATTTTCAGTAAATAAAGACGTAGGTATAACTGTGCACGACGTAAAAACTTATAAACAATAACTTCTAAAGCTTACTGGAATATTGTCTTGTCCTATCGTTAAAGTCGATCTTTTAATAGACATATAACTAAAAAAGTAAAAAATATTAACTAATTATTCATAGTTTGTTATGATCTATATGTCTTTGTATTACAGTTATTTTATACGAATTTAACATTATTTGAAATTAAATAAATGGGCCATCTGCATTTGTTAATAATTTTGATTGTTAAGATGTCATGAAGGTACAGACGCCAACACAAAAAGCTATAATAAACTGTCAAATTTTCCCAATTTAATATGAACCTTATGTTTTGGTAATAAAGTTGAAAAACTATCAAATAAATTTGACAGATTGGGGTAGTTTGGTATCTGTACCTAAACTGTATGGTGAACATAATTTTTAACTTACCAAATAAGATATTTTGTAAAAAAGTAAATGGGTAAGTAGGCTTCTTGCATTTAAATATCATTGAATTACATAGAAATTTTTAATGTAATGAAAACATATCATTATCGTCTGCCTAGCCTTTTCCCAACTATGTTTGTTGGGGTTTCCATTACCCAGTTACTGGGTAATACGATACCCCTTGGTTGAACTGATTGTCAGATTTTCAGGCTTCTGACTATCTGTAACGACTGTCATAGATCTACAAATGAAGGCCATTTTACGTGCTTTCCGAGGCATGGAGGAGCCTTGATATGTAATGCATAGCACCCAGTAACATACTGCATACGCACACACTCACGTTCAGTCACACACACTCTGACAAAAACACACTCACACAAAAACACACTCACACACCACATACGAGCAAATTACGGTATTCTCGAGTCGGTAGGTACCTATTATTCAATTTGATTTAATATGAATTATTATTTTTTTTAATTTCCTGTTTGTAATTAATAACTAGGTAGATTATTTCACCACACAACCAGTCTTCTTTATACTTACTCCAACATAGTTGTCTTTTACTGTTTGGAGGGCCTGGTGACCCGTAACACAGGTATTTTATACCTATCTCGGGCACCAGTCTCTCACAAATGTGTTAGCTTTAATTAAGTTAAGTTCCTCCTGTTGTATAACATTTGTGTTGAGAAATAAATTTGAATTTATTATTTTACTATACCCATCCACAAACCCACCTCGTAGAGCGTAGCTTAACCTTCGACCGACCCATGACCAAAGTAACAAAAACTGGGAGACCAAGATCGTATCTTGAACGAATAATGTCCGGATTTGCTATGACCCTTACACCCTATGTATAGTTACACTAAAACAACAGTATTTATAGTCCAAATTGTCCCTTTCTAACGAAAAAAGCGAGGTATCAAAACGCCCACATGTCTCCAAAAAAGCGAGGTATCAAAACGCCCACATGTCTCCAAAAAAGCGAGGTATCAAAACGCCCACATGTCTCCAAAAAAGCGAGGTATCAAAACGCCCACATGTCTCCAAAAAAGCGAGGTATCAAAACGCCCACATGTCTCCAAAAAAGCGAGGTATCAAAACGCCCACATGTCTCCAAAAAAGCGAGGTATCAAAACGCCCACATGTCTCCAAAAAAATCCCCACAACGTTTGACCTAGCAATCAATCTCAAAAATCCACGCTCGTGATCTCATCTGGCCAATCACGTGGAAGGTTCCACGTGATTGGATAGCAATCAGTAACAAACCACTAGTTACGCGAACACGGATTAAGTTATCCAATGTAATCGAATTCATAAAACCTGTGTTGGCCGTCTCGTCACGTTTTATTGGCCCACTCTATTTTCAGGCACGTGGCCTTTTGATTAACTGCGTAAATTAAAAGTTTAAAATAAATTTTGCATACATACAATAATCGTTGTGCTCTTCACTAGGAGCTCCTTCATGATCTGCAATATTATAAATGGAATTTGAAACACAAACATTGGCAACACCACCGGTGGTGTCGTTTTGGTGGTGTCAAGTGGAAGGAAGGTAGCGCTTAACGTAAACCCGTGAACCGATTTAGATGCTCGTTTTTTTATTTGAAAGCAGGGTCTCTTGCGATGGTTCTTAGCCATGATTTATCAAAATAGGTTTTGCCATTTCAAGGTTATCAGCTCTATTGTGTTAGCTACCGTTGCGATTTTAGTCGTCTATGGGTATTAATTTTTTATAAACATATGTGTGGCTTAAAATTTGAAACACATGTGTGTTACATTAATAAGCAAGATTATGGTATATTTGGTCTGATGCAGCCAGGATATCTAGCACACTAATACACTCTTGGAAAAAAATAACAGCAGATATGTCGTGTTTGGATTCATTTTAACCAGCTTTCGATTCTGCACACAATGCACTGGTGCACTGGTGGCAACAGGATGAGCTGATGCTGCATCCAGGCTATCCTATGCGATTAAAAAACTTAAAATAAAAATTAAATTAAAAATTTAATAAACCCCCACCGAAAAAAAGTAAAACATTTAAAAAGTTAAAAATAACACCTTCCTATCGTTGAGCCATGAAATTTTGCGTCACGTCGGGGTACCGCTAAAATAAGTACCTACATAAGTACGAATACTAGGAACATTTCTTACTTACTTAAGCGGTACCCCGAAGTGACGTAAAATTTCATGGCTCAACGATAGGAAGGTGTTATTTTTAACTTTTTAAATGTTTTACTTTTTTTGCGGTGGGGGTTTATTGAATTTTATTTTAATGTCTTAAAACTAACTTCCTTGCTCTTTACTCTAAGGGTTCTCTGAAAAGGAGGAAAACTGATATAAATCGCGCATGGGAACGAAAGCCATGTCTTTCTACTTCATTGAACACGATTTTTCCTTGATATTAATTATTTATAAGAGACATTTATGTTTATAATAATAAAAAGCTTGTGGAAAATGTTGAAGAGATTTTTTTACGGTTAGTAAAAATTGTTTGGGGTAAAGTAATTACTTGAAATGTTTTTAGTAAAATTTCAGCCAGACAAAGTAGTACTTTATGTATGGATGATATACCTACTCGTACTTTCCAATGGAGTTAAAATATTACCTCCTTCTCCTACTACTTTAAATACTACTACCTATTCTAGTATTGTATGTAAACATGAGACACGCAGTGCAGTAGTTCAGTTTAATATTGTGTATTTTGTATCTTACAAAATCAATGCATTTCAGTAAGGTAGTTAGGTTAGGTAGTTAGGTTAGCTATAGGATAGGTATGGTAAGTTGGGTTAGGTTATATGTATGTATATATGCTGTTGTCATTCTAATTCTATCTAATACAAAAGTTTTATTGAAGAGCATAATTATTAGAGACTCGATAAACAAAAAGTGGTAAGTGGTTCGGCTGTCGTTTCTAATATTTCACTAGTTACGGGTAGTCAGAAGCCCAAAAGTCTATTACACATGGTTAACTAAGGGGTTTCGTGCTACCCAGTAACTGGGTTGTGGAGGTCAAACAGTAATTTGCTTTATGTAAACACTGGCTTCTGACTACTTCTGTATTCAGCTGCATTCAGTTTAGCTAGTTTAGAGGAATCGTCGATGCGCCCTGGTACATTCGAAATGACGACCTTCATCGGGACCTCAGAGTAGACCTCGTCATAAATGTTATTAAAAAGCATGCCGAAGCTCACGAACGAAGGCTTCATCATCATGTGAACGTCGAGGCTATCCAGCTCCTCGATAACACAGACATAGTGAGAAGACTAAAAAGGACAAAACCTTTTGAGTTAATTTAGTGAAGTGTCAGTGTAGTGTAGTAAAGTGAGTGCTACCCATAAAGAACACAAGAACAAAGTGTCTTCCCCTTAATAGAGACAATAAGAAAAGTGTTAATGGACACATTCTTAGACTTACTCTACCTAGCAAATTAAGTTAAAACTGTATTACTCATTAGCTTTAGTAATTAAGCTAGATCGTAGTTATTTATGATGTTACCATATTGGGTCCATCATACAACAAAAAAAAAAAAAAAAAAAAAATTCAGTTTAGCTGGAAGCCGACTCCAGCACAATTGAGAAAAGGGTTAAGAGATTATGAATAATAATTAATTGATGATTAATTATAATATATTGAATAGTTACATTGGTAGTTTCACGGTGGCGGGCAGGGTTGAAATGTATTAAGAATCAAGTAAAATTTTCTCCTAAAAATCAATACAGTAACCACAAATTAATAACACTATAAATAAACAAAATCCGCCTATTTCATTTTAGACATGACCGCTAAATTACTGCCAATACACCAAAATTAATAGTTTTTGCTTCGATTAGCTTTCTCCTCATAATTATTTGGTAGGTATTTAAACTCAATTTCAATTGAAAATTATAGAAGCAAGGATTTGCAAATTCATTTAATATTTGAAAAGCATTCTTGTCTTAAATAGTAAGTAATAATAATCTTTATTTCAGTATTGCAATTTGTTTGCCACTAGGTAAAGAAACATAGATAATTTTTATCTTATAAATTGTAGGTTTGTACAATGTTTAAGTCACTGCCACCCAAGGTAAGATTGAACTCGTGTTATGGGTGACATGGGTCTCTTAGTTGACACTATAGAAAAGACGAAAACGTAAATATTATCCACATGTTATAATATTCAAGAAAATTTAATTAAATACCTAAATTTTATTTGGTACATACTACTTCAGTAAACTAACAACAGTTTGTTTAGCCTGATCAACTATTTTACTGTTATTATATTGCCGTCGCCATCGAAACGCTACATTACAAACAAAATGTCTCCGATAAAGTGTTTGAATCATTTATTGTTTTTGGAAAATCTCGTAGGAATTTACAGGAATTATTGTTACAAAAAAAACACTAGAAAATGTTTGATTATATTCCAAATATTCGTCCTGACTATGCTGCATAGTACTAGTATAGTTGCAACATATGAAGAATATGTGTGGTTCAAAAGCGACTATAGTATAAATTTAATAAGTGTAGTTTCTGCTGCTTCAACTTGGGTAAAACTTGTGTTGTCCGTCGTAACCAGTATCTTTTACAGCCGCGCCTTTATGTCCTATTTTACAAGTATCACGCGTGTTTATGACTATTTTAATAATGATAAACTTTTAATAAATTCTCAAAAGAAATTATTCATCCGCGTCGTAATGTTTCACGTCTTTTTAATCGGCATTGCTGTCATCAGAATAGTGCAAGTTATGATAAAATTCTTAGTATCACATGCGGTAGTATATGGCGTTTCTATTTTGTTATCTCGATTAATTTCCAAATGTACTATAATCTTTCAGCATCTAATGTTCTATGTTGTTATTATGATAATTGTTCATTTGTTGAAATTTTTGACTGCGTTGATATCGTCCATTCAGGACAGGGTAAGGAGCTCCGTTAATACTTCAGATGAGCAATGTGATATAACAAGAGAACTAATTGAACAATGGGTTGAACTGTATCGGGATTTAGTAAACTGCTGTGATAAAGTTTCGCTGTGTTTTGGACTTCAGGTACCTATTACTGTTAAAAATTAATGGCTTACATGGTTCGTTGGCCTAGGTGCCATAAATAAATAAATAAATAAAATAAAAATGTTTAATGCAATTTCATTAGGTTTAACATACATAAATTGGAGATCACCTTTTAAGCAAGAAGATGCTTGTGTTAGGTGACTCCGCTCTTCCACTTAACATAAGACAATGTATGCAATTGCAAACTAAATAACAATGGAAAGAATAATAATAAAAGCGAAAAAGAACGCGCTTGAGTGATTTATGAGAACGGGTTTTTAAGTGTGAGTGTGTGTATGTGTGTGCGTAAGTGAATGTTATGGTGAGAGTGTGCGTGAGTGTGTAAAATAGTGTGAGTGTACATCGTGTTTTGTGTGAGTTAAATTTGTTTGTATTGATATAAGTTTGTTTGGTTAACCCTGCGACATTTGGTTAGCCCTGCGACATTGTCTTGGGATCGGAGGAAGCTGAGAATAGCTTCCACCACTAATTCATGCACTAAGCAAATCATCATTAAAATCAATCAACATTAAAATAGAAGTCTCTATTAAACTTGGCTTAGAATCAGCACTTTTTGAATGTCAAAAAAAAGACAGTGCCCAAAAGCGCCCTCCTTTCAGATTTATATTTATAGTAGTCAGGAAAAGAGGTAAAGTTTGCGAGTTTGTGTCACTGTAGGGGGAAATCTCGGGGGCATTAAGTCCACCTTTGCACAGAAGCTAGCACATCAACCTACCCCAATGTGTCAAATTTCTTTGAAAGGTTTTCAACTTTATTCTAAACACAATAAGCTTCATGTTCAATTGGGAAAATTTGACAGTTTGGGGTAGGTTTATGTGCTGGCATCTGTACATTTGTGTGCTTATAAATCTCTGGATCTATTAACCTGTTTTCTAAGACTAAGTATTTTACAAATAGAATTTTAAATTAATATGTGTGTGTGAGTTTCATAGGCTTTATTTTATTTTCGAAACTATGAGGGGTGAAGGGAATTTTAAAGTCCAAATTGAACGCGGACGAAGTCGTGTTCTCAGTGCTAGTGATTTTATCATTTTATGTATATTTCAGTATTTTGTTTCGATGTTCCTGTCCGTATCACATTATATTTTGATGACGTATCAACTTTGTTACACAAATGTTTTCAATGTAAGTATGACAATTAAGTTTTTTATATAATAGCAAATTTAAGTGCACAGACATCTGCAATGCGTCACTTCTTTAGTAGCGTTTTTTGGAAGAGACACCACAATTTTACCAATGACATGTAGGTACCTAGGTAGGTACTAACTACGATATATCATCAAAAGCATCATTTATTTTAGATGTTATAGATCTATAAAAGATAATTAATACACTAAAATAATATTTGTAAAGTCAGATAAGTATAATAATATGAATATAATTATCTTATCTTTTTATTTCATCTTACTAGCATTGTGGGTTGCATATTACTAGTAGTTTTGTTAATACCTCCAACTAAGCTTAATATAATTGTATCTAGAATGGGTTCACGTCAATAGTGCAATGGGTAGGGAACTAATAATGGGTTCACGTCAATAGTGCAATGGGTAGGGAACTAATAATGGGTTTACGTCAATAGTGCAATGGCTAGGGAACTGATAATGGGTCCACGTCAATAGTGCAATGGGAAGGAAACTAACAATGGGTTCCCGTCAACAGTGTAATGGTAGGGAACTAACAATGGGTTCACGTCAATAGTACAATGGGTAGGGAACTAAGAATGGGTTCCCGTCAATAGTGCAATTGATAGGGAAATAACGACCTCTGGATCGCCAGGCCTATGCCTTTTCTATTAAAAAAATAATATTAGAAAGATGTAAAGATTGTGAGTATAAATACTAGTATGACCAATATAGTTATTCTTATTCACAAAGTAATAAACTAAACACATTGTTCATAGTAATTTCTATTAATAAAAACTTTTTATTAGAATGAAGTTTAGCACTGACTTTTTTGTAAAATTGCAGTTGAGAGAAAGCATCGACAATTCGCGATTTTTTCTGACCGTATGTAGTTACATATCAGTGATAATATTGCCACTAGTTGCTGGTCAGAAGGCCAGGAACCAAGGAGTGAAGTTCCACCGGGTGCTGGTTCGACTTTACACTAAAATGATTATTGGTAAGACTTTAGGCCCACCACACCCAGTGATATTATAATTAAAAAGGCGTAGATAGGTTATAAACGCTCAGCAAGCGACACGTTAAAATGTGGCTAACTAGCCACACTTGACCTCAGTGTCGCGTCGCGCCGTCAACGGACGCGTGCATGCGTTAGTGTGCCGCTTTTGAAGATCGAATGTTGTTTAGGTAACCTACATCTTCTTACTTATAATATCATTGACCACGTGACCCCAGTCCCCCAGTCACACTCACCCAGAATGAACGGATTACATTTATATTTCCCATATTGTTTAAATTCATACTATTTTATTACTTTCTTTTCTGCTCTGCTTTATTTATTTTTTTCTACATATTTTTTTTTGTAGGCCTAATTTATCTATGATATATCATTAAAGCCTATCGCTTCTTTAAATATTATCTGTAATTTGAGAGTTCTGGCTCTTGCGATACAGGAACTCCTAGTACAAGAGCCAGAGCCACACTGATGCTTGTGTCACGAAGTGAATATATAAATAAATAGAATAGAATAGAATAGAATATTTATTTGCCAGAAACATGGTACCTATAAATACATAGGTGGTCACAATGATAAATAGTGCTAAAGACATGTCTCACCGTTTAAACGGCATGCAAAATTAAATTAAGTACTAACATAATCATAATCATTTTAAAAACACATTAATTATTCTTTATATTAATTTCAGACATTAGTTTAGTTATTATTTCACACATTATTACATACACAACCTTTATAATGATATGAATAAAATTTAAGCAATACCTATTATAAAAGATTAAAAATACATGTCATGATGTCAAATATTCTGAAACCGAATAAAAACATTTGTCAATAAGCCACTTTTTTAATTTGAATCTGAATTGAGTAAGTGGCAGTTCTCTTATATGCCTGGGCAATTTAATAATAATTATTAACATTCGTGTTTAATAATTAATTAAATCAATGATGTAAAAACTACATACATTTAATTTTAGATTCCGGTGACACTGAAGCGAAATTGTTGAAAGACTTTATACGTCTGGTGAAGAAACATCCAATAGAGATCAAGTTTCCCAAGTCCAAGATTCCCATTGGGATGTACATACTGCCATTGGTATTTACGTTGGGTGTCAACTACATAATTGTTATGCTGCAGTTCAACCATGTTATTTAATGTAATTTTATTCAACCTCGTTTGATGACGAATTTTGTATGGTTAAGTCTTTTATCGAACCTATAATTTTGAATAGAATATAAAAGACAAATGTTGTATATATGTGAATGTTGGGCGTGGCAAAAGAGGCATGAAAGTAGAATAAATACTGTAGAAATGCGTTCCTTGCGAAGTATGTGTGGTGTAACAATTAATGACAGATTGAGGAATGATGTGATAAAGCAACGTTGTGGTTTAAAAGAAGATGTAGTAACAAAAATTGAAAAGAGTATGCTCAGATGGTTTGGTCACGTTGAAAGGATGGATGAAAGGCGACTAACGAAAGGTATTTACAAGGCAGATGTAAGTGGGAACGCCGGGAGGGGACGCCCTAGAAGGACATACATAGACCTTATTGGTGAGGTTCTTCAGAAAGGTCAGGTGCGTAGTACTCGCAACCGGCGTGTGTGTATGACAACATGTATGAATGTAAACGGAGCAAAAGAAGTATGTAAGAATCGTAGCATATGGCGCTCTGTAGTTTCTGCCTACCCCCATGGGAAAAAGGCGTGAGTTTATGTATGTATGTATGTATGTATAAAAGACACCCTCCCCTCATTCACACACAGACACACAAATCACACACAAACACACAGCACACACACACATATCATACACACACCTCCCGATCCACAATCACATCCACCATTTCCCACCTTTGGATCTCACATCACTTTAATGTACACCATTACATTATGAGCTATGTAGGGTATTACATGGCCACCCCATGTAATACCCTACATAGCTCATAATATAACCGCTAAAAGCTATCTCTGGTGGGCAAATTTTGGATAGTTTTGATAGAAAAGGAGAAATTAGAGGTATGGCGGCAGTTTGTAGTCCGTTCGCTAGTGGTATCATTCTGTAAAAATCAACCCGTAAAAATGTAGGTGAAGTGATGGTGAATTAAGTTGTCATTCCGTACTAATGCTAGGCATTGACAATTCAGTTTACTCAAGTTGTTACAATTCGAGTTTTACTGAACAGACCGGCCGTCATTCGCGGTTGCGCAGATATTGTGTAAGTAACTAATTAAAATTACACACTAAAAGAAAGAAATGAGAGATAAAAGCCAAGTATTGCAAAGTGTAGAAGACCAAAATATAAAACTCATCGAATAGTGAATCAATTTTGTAATATTACCATACCTTTTACTCTGAAAATTTAAATTTTACGGGAATTGTTGGCATTAAATTACTTTATAGCCAAATTTTCCAAGTATTCGTAAATTTTGTGTTAATTTACAGACGCCAGCACACCAAGTTACCCCAATTTGTCAAATTTCTTTGATCGTTTTTCATCTTTATGTCAAACAGAATAAGGTTTATATTCAACTGGGAAAATTTGACACATTGGGGTAACTTGATGTGCTGGCGTCTGTACATTGAGCAATATATTTTTAATCTATCCACGATACTAGCCATGCCTTGCAGTGTTAAATATTTATTAATTACAGAAGGTTTTTTTTTTGCTTGAAAGAGTAACAAACATTCATAGATACATTTATGTTCATAAACTCACATATTTGTAATATTAAAAGGAAAAGTTGTTAGAATATTAATGAAAATAATGTCGTCATTTGTACTTTCTTATGTTAAAGTCCATATACGTATGTCCTTATATTAATGTCCTTTAGATGATTCCACTTACAAGTGTAATGATTTTATTATCTTCCGTTGCGCTACCATAATATTTAAATGTTACGATTTTATGCATGTTTATGTTTTAAGAAATATATCACGCCACAAACGGACTAAAACTGTCAGGTCCTACATCGCGATATTTGAGTTGTCCATGCGATTGAACATGTACAAAATCCTGGTACTTTATTGTATGGTAATTTATACCCTTACACCCGGTTCCACATACTTCTAAAAGTAATTAAATAATTCTAAAAATAAATATTCTGTTACAAAATTTCTTTTGTTTTATTTTCTTTCTTGTATTTTGCATCTATAGTTTAACATGACATGTCATGTGGTGGCAGCCAAAAACTTTGAAGACATTGTTCTTGATCTATTAATTAAGTATCTACATAACACAATTATTATGAATTACTTATACAAGCAACCGTTTTACTAATAATATAAATTATTGTCGTCGCCATCGAAACGCAACAGTACAAACAAAATGTCTTCGATAAAGTGGTTGAACCATTTACTGTTCCTGGAAAATCTCGTAGGAATTTACAGGAATTATTGTAGTCATAACAATATTAAAAAATCTTTGATAAATTTCCAAATATTCGTCCTGATTTTGCTGCATACATTAGTAGTAATATATTAAGTATTTGTGTGGTTCCAAAGCGATAACTTGAGAATAAATTTAATGTTTCTTACTTCTGGCATTTCAGCTTGGGCACTAACTGTGTTGTCCATCGTCACTGGTATTCGTTACAGTCGCAGCTTTACGTCATATTTTACAAGTATCGCTCGTGTTTTTGAGTATTTCAAAAATGTTAACCTTTTAGTAAATTCTCAAACGAAATTATTATTTCTTGTGGTAATTTTTAACACCATGTCTTTTGTCATTGCTGTCATCAGACTAGTGCAAGCTTTTATGAGGTTCTTAACATCATATGCGATTGTTTATGGCGTTGCCATTTTGTTTTCACGAGTAATAACAAAATGTGCTATAATGGTTCAGCACCTCATGCTGTATACTGTTGTAATGATAATTGTTCATTTGTTCAAACTCTTGACTGCATTGATATCGTCCGTTCAGGATAGGGTAGGGAGTTGTGATAATGGTTTGGAAGACCGATATGATATCACAAAAGAACAGATACAAGAATGGGTTGAACTATATCGAGAATTAGTTAACTGCTGTGACAAAGTTTCGCTTTCCTTTGGACTTCTGGTACCTTTCTCTATTCTATTTAAAATTAATGGCATTATATTAATGGTTTTTTGGACTGGTGCCATATCGAGAATTTTTGGGCCAGGGTTTTTTTAATAAGTTGAAGTTGTTTCAGTACTTTTTTTCGATGATCCTGTCAGTTTTACATTATATTTTGATAACTTACCAACTATGTTACAGAAACGTTTTCAATGTAAGTATGATAGCTAAGTTTTTTAAAATAGCACAGCCCAGTTGTATTTTTGCCTGTGTAAATAATTTAATACCCTACTAGCCTTTTTTTTGCTTTATTACATTATATTGAAGTGCACATTATAAACGTCACACCCAGTTGAATAGTATATAAAATGACTTACGGAGTCAGAGCCCTGAAAGATTGACAACCAGTTTAACCAAGGGGTATCTGGAATATAATTAAGAGAATTATGCGTGATTTTGGCTGTTAACCGAATGTTATTTTGAAGATATTTTAATGTACATTTGACCAATCTGAAAAATGGTTTAGCAATAAAGCATAGCATCGAAAATATTATGTACATAATTCATTTAACTACAAATATTTCTCCTTAGTTTCTTTTACATTTTCTTCCTAAGTAATAAAAAGTACCTAGTTGTGCGTCAAAAATATTTATTTTTTACCACCCAGATAAGATTCAAGATTCTTGTTTACTAACTAATAAGAGATTTTTTTGTTAATACAGTTGGCAGACAATATCGACTATTTAAGAATTTTTGTAAACATATTAAGTTACATATCAGTGATAATAATGCCACTAGTTGCTGGACAGAAGGCGATGAACCAAGGAGTGAAGTTCCGCCGGGTTTTGGTTCGACTTTACAATAAAATGATTATTGGTAAGGCAGATTAAGATATAATCATAACATAAAATAACAACGTAAAAACTACAAATATTTTATTTTAGATTCTAGTGAAGCTGAGGCGAAATTGTTTAAAGACTTTATACGTCTGACAAAGAAAAATCCAATAGAGATCAAGTTATTGTCCAAAATTCCTGTTGGGATGTACATAATGCCAATGGTATTTACGTTGGCTGTCAACTACATAATTGTCATGTTGCAGTTTAATCATGTCATTTAATTTAGTTCCATACAACCGTGAGTGATGTCGGATTTTGTATAGTTAAATATTTTTGCATTATTGTGTGAATTTATCTTTTTAAATTCTATGTTGTCTACTATATAAAAATAAGTCGGGTTTTCCTTCCTGACGATATTACTCCAGAACGCACGAACCGATTTGCACGGTTTTGCATTCGTTGGAAAGGTCTCGGGCTCCGTGAGGTTTATAGCAAAGAAAATTCAGGAAAAATAACAATAAATTACATTATTGGAGCTACTAAAAATAAATTAAATTACGTAAATCAGATGCAACCTTCATAGTCATTATGAAAAACTAAGACACAAAAAGAAAAAAGTAAATGACAGATTGACAACTGACATAATGTCAGGCAAAAAGTAAATATTGAAAGGTATTGTGTTCACTGTGAAATTGTGAAAAAAAAGTAAAAAAAAATAAGTTTTTCGTTTCCTAACATTTAAATTGGAAACCATCAAAATAATCAATAACGTGTATTGTGCAAATTTTTATTGAATTTCAACAGCAGGCATTTGTCTTTAAGGTGGTAAGTTGAACTGTGTAAATTATGTGGATCGTGCATAGTTAGGTTATAAAATTTTCGTGTCACAATGTTCGTTCCCATGCTCCTCCGAAACGGCTTGACCGATTCTCATGAAATTTTTTATGCATATTCAGTAAGCCTGAGAATCGGTTACTATCTATTTTTCTAACCTCTAAGTGATAAGGGGGTGTTCACCCCAAATTTTTATTTTTTTGACATGTTTATTTTTTTTAACCGACTTCAAAAAAAGGAGGAGGTTCTCAATTCGGTTGTATTTTTTTTTTTTTTTAGGGTTTGTTACCTCAGTTCTGCGTCATTTATGGACCGATTTTCAAAATTCTTTTTTTGTTTGATAGGGTATACTAACAGATTGGTTCCATTTGTATTAAAACTCATACCTGATGAGGGATCTTCGAGGAATTGAGGGAACTCCTCAAAAAATATAGGCACACATGCACCGATTTCAACATTTTTAGTAACAAATCTAGCATTTTCATTTAGAAAGTATCATTTGGTGAAGAAAAACTGATGAAGAAGACAGGCAACGGAACTCTTCAACGCATAACAGCAAATTATTCGCAATTGCTATAGTTAGATGTCTATGCTGAGCTTTTGTATTTCCACAACATAACATTACGCCATTCTATTTTAAAAGGGGCCGGCAGAGATGTATGATTAATGTTTAGAGATAGAACTTCTTTAGCAACTGTTATTTAATTTCAATGATTCTTTCAAGTTTTGAAAGATTTCTTTACATACAAAGAAACTAAAAATTACAAAATAAAAACTTTTTACAAAAAAAACGAGCGACTTCTTAAAAAAGAACTAACAGGTGAAAAATAACTCCAGTTTCGGAAGTCGGTGGCCAATAATGAACAAAACAAAACCACCAAAGCCACAGACCGAAACTGGAGTTATTTTTCACCTGTTAGTTTTTTTTTAAGAAGTCGGTTGTTTTTTTTGTAAAAAAGTTTTTTATTTTTTTATTATGTGGCATCAAAAAATACATACAACTCTATATTTGCACTTTTTTATCACCAACCCTTGCTTTTTAATAGTCCCGCTCGATAACATCAATTATTATCACTTGGTAAGTTATCCCCTCCATGTGTCTACCGGTGTCACTTCTCACCCTGTAAACAGCAAGCAGTAGGGATGTTACCTCTACAGTTTTCGGCTATTATTATAGTGTTTATGCTTCAAGCGTAGTAGTTAATCATTTTTACTATCTCAGTGTAACTCTCATATCAAATATATTCTCGAGTAACTTTATTATTTATTTATTAATCTATAATATAAAAATGAATCGCAAAATGTGTTGGTAAGCGCAAAACTCAACAACGCCTGGACAAATTTGGCCAATTCTTTTTTTTAAATGTTCGTTGAAGTTCAAAGATGGTTTTTACGGCGAGAAAAATTCGAATAGTTGCCGGAAAACCCCTAAAGAGATTTTCGTCAAACATTGCCAGCTGATGAACTCAATGCATGTCTAAAGTCCTCCAATTGTGGAAACATGTCAAAGTACTTCATTTAAGCAAGAATATACATGTCAAATTGCAAAATGACCAATCTGGAAACATATTCTCTAAACAACTCATTGACATTGGTAGTGGCAAATTTCCTATAGACATGTTGACTGGCTGCATTAACATTTCTCAAAGTTTTTGTCAGTTAACTCGATCAAAAGATGAACTTATCCAGAAGGTGTTTCCAGATGTTTCTCAAAATTACAGGAACCATGATTGGTTGAGCGAACGAGCTATATTGGCTGCAAAAAACATAGATGTAAATGAATTAAATTTAAAAATGCAAGTGCAATGTAAAACAAATTACAGGCGAATCGAGGATAAATAAATCAGTTGATTCGGCTACTAACCAAGATGATGTTGTGAACTATCCACCAGAATTTTTAAACTCGCTGAATTTGCCAGGATTGCCATCTCAATCTTCAATTAAAGGTTGGATCGGTAGTTATAATGTTGCGAAATATCAACCAACCGCGTCTTTGCAACGGCACACGGCTAGCGATAAAAAAATTACTAAACAACGTGATAGAAGCAACTATACTGAAAGGAAAGTATAAAGAAGAAGACGTTCTCATACCGCACATCTCAATTATTCCGAATGATGTGCCGTTTGACTCTAAACGACTACAATTTCCAGTTCGGCTTGCTTTTGCTATGACCATAAACAAGTCCCAGGGGCAATCATTAAGTGTTTGTGGTATTAATCTGGAAAACCCATGTTTCTCACATGGTCAATTGTATGTTGCCTGTGCCGGTGTTGGAAAACCATCAGATTTGTTTGTCTATATGCGCCAGATATCAAACAAAAAACATCGTATATCACAAAGCACTACAATGAAAATAAAACTGATTTTTGTTAATAATTATGATTCACATGATTAACAATAAAGGGATTACTTATTTTTAAATGCTTATATATGTTTTATTTAATTATATTTCTTATTCACAACGCCCTATCACCAGGGTGACGGTTCTGTTCAGGAGGTTTTTTTGCCCCGACTATAAAATATGTAGGAACAAAAAAATGTCACATTACAAATCATTTTGACAGGAATTTATTGCAATTTAATTAGGCAGTACGAAGTCTGCCGGGTCAGCTAGTTATTTTATAAAGAGATGTCTCTTAATGTTTTAATGATAAAATTTATGGTACGGTATTTATAATAGTTTACGGTAGTTTTACGGCGATAATTCGTAAGTGAGTCGTGTCTCTGATGCGCCGCATACGAAGCAGTTCCAACAGCTACCTTCAGCTTTTCTCATGGAGGACGGATTTGGATCCAGATTGCCCGATAGTGCGGCACTGGACCAGGCCCACGTCGAGCACTCTGACATAGGTAGAATCTCGTTTGACTAAACTTTTAACTGTGTAAAACAATTACAAATTTGCTTTGGTTTTCCGTGTCTGTATCAATGTTAACTTACATATTTGCTGTAAATTATTTTTGTTTGTTGATCACTATGGTAACGTTAAACTTTATGTTGTTAGAATTATATTTTGCTGTGCCGTTACAGGGTCTACAACGGCTTTTAGCTCTAAGCCCTCTGTTAGCATCTTGTTTTCCTTGTAGAACGCAAATAAATGAATATGAATATAGAATTGCTAGACGTCTAAAATTTACGTAACGACAAAAAAAAAAGTAAAAATATGTTAAAAATTATTATTTTTTAATTACCTATGTAAATTTCACTATCAAGTCCATCCAAAGGTTGTCTGTACAAGATCGCTTTTGGTTATAAGTCGGCCCATTGTAGCCTTTTAAGTTATTATTTTGTGAGTTTTTATGATGTACAGTAAAAAGTATTATATTCTATGAGAAAAACGTCGATAACCGTGAAACTACGTAGATTACAAACAGGAACCGCTCATTATATTTTAAGCCGAACTTATTATGGGTAGTGGTGGTACTGACGGATTCTTATAAAAGCGCTCAAGAGAAAATCGCTCAGCAGCCCGATTACGGCCTCGCCGTCGAGGCCCGTCGCGACGCCCCCGTTAATTACCCGTCCTCCCGTCCCTTGCTTGTGTGCCAGCCCGCGAGCTGAGCCGTAGTTATAATAAACTCGCTGCCCCCAAATAATAACCACACAGATCCAGCCGTCCCTTGCTGTCCTCTCCCAGCGACGCCCTAAGCCGAGGCTCGTACCAGCAGGGGGTGCCCTTAGCTTAGTTTTTAAGTTTTTTATACTCTGGCTGGAGGTCTTAACTTTTTGTTTAAGATATCTCTACAGAGACGCCCGGTTAAGCTATACACGTCCTCTTCAAGGACACGATATGCGGATATGCCCTTCAAATAAATAAAAATAAATAATTGAAAATCGCTCATTTGCTGTTCTGTCCTCAGATGGTAAGGTTGTCGGTACCTACGCTACTTCACAGTAAGTTCGTTCCAGTGGTTTTTATTATTGCCCTTATTGTTTAGAATCTTACTTTGTGCATTGATAAATTGACGGTTGTTTGTGATTGCTCGAGTTTTGATGATTTACTGAATTATTGTTAAAATTATGTCTATCCTGTAATAAATTAGTTTTAGGTTATATGAAGTTGTATTTTTATTTTGTTTTTACTTCTGGCCGCTAAAAATATTAGGTATGTGGGCATATAGCACTAACTTGCTGATCATGAAGTATTGGAATCTATTTCCGAGTTGGGATAATGGAATTTGCCCTTTGATTTTTTTTTGTAGCAAATCGTGTTAACCAACGAAGTCAGGTCATTTTTTGAATTGTTTTACAGCTACACGACATTTAATATGTCGTGTCTGTACACGTGTAACAAATACATGATTGGTTGTACTTGTAACGCTTGTTACATTTTTCATGACAAAGATAGATAAAGATATTGAACATAGAACAATAGGAATATTAGGAAAAAGGTATATACTTAAATAAATAATGAGGTACATACTTCGACTGACCTATTGGTCTAGTAGTTAGTGACCCTGACTGCTATACCGGAGGTCGTGGGTTCGATTCCCACCCAGGACAAATGTTTGTCTGATGAGCACGATCATTTGTTCTGTGTCTGGGTGTAATTTATCTATAATATGTATGTATTTAGAAATATATAAGTATGTTTATACCATAACACAAGCTCTCAAGCTTAACTTGGGACTAAAGGGCGTTGTGTGAAAAGTTGTGGAATATTTATAATGTGGAATATTTATATACTGGTTATAAGGTGAAATACAATAATTAATAGCTCATTTTGCCTCCTAACAACTGTTTTACTATTGTTATATTCTTGTCGCCATCGATACACAACATTATAAACAAAATGACTACGATAAAGTGGTTAAACAAACCGTTTATTGTTAATAGAAAATCTCTTATGAATATACAGGAGCTAAATCGGAATGTTATTTGGAAAAATTTGATTTAATTCCAATTATGAGGTTCCTCGAAGCGCTACTATTTTGATCAAAAGCTGAATAGAGCTTTTGACTACCCGCAACGACACCCTCACCCTCTTGGTTAAACTGGTTGCCATACTATTGTATGGCAACTACTTTAACCAAGAGATATCGTGTTACCCAATAACTGGGTTGTATAGGTCAGACCGGAAGTCGCTCTAAGTAAAACACTGGTATTAAGCTGCCTCAGGTTAAACTGGAACTGGAAGCCGACCCCGACATAATGTAGTTGGGAAAAAGCTAGGATGAGGATGATTAATAATGATTAAATTAAAATAACTGAGCAATACAACATACATTTTGTTTAAGATTCATGTGAAGCTGAAGCGAAGTTATTAAAAGACTTTGTTCGTCTGATAAAGAAACATCCAATGGAGATCAAGTTGATGTCCAAGGTTCCTGTTGGGATGTACATACTGCCAATGGTAGTCACGTTGGCTGTCAACTACATCTTTGTTATGTTACAGTTTAATCATGTCATCTAATGTAATTTCATACAACCTCGTTTGATATAATAGAAAAGAGTATCATTTATTTGCATAAAACATGGTATACGAGAAGGTAAATACAATGGGCTATTTGACAACATTTTAGTTTTTAGTCCACTTACTTTAGTTTCTACCTACAAACACATACAGATTGAGTATACCCATACATAATTCGAGGTGTAATGCAAGCAACAGAAACCGTTATGGCATCCACGCTAACCGTGAAATTGAGTTAACTTCAAACAAAATAAATGGGTACCAGGCATATCAACGTAAAAGGGAATTTAATGCAAATTAATATAAACGACGAAGACAAACGACCGTGGGAAAAGTGTAATAGAATGTTCGCGGTGAACTTAGGCCTAATTGAATTGGAAATTCACTTAAGATTTTTTTTTACAAAGGTTTTCCCATACAGAAAAGGCACGAGCAGGGATCCACACCCTTGCTCAGAAATCTCATCTAAATAACAAGAAAATATTCGACACATATTTTTTTTCTTTTTCAAATTGATGGAAAACTGCTTAGATTAAGCGCATTAAAGTTGAGGAGTGGGGGTTTGTAACGTCATTAGCTAGCATAAACTGTACTGGCTAGTGATGTCATGCGACATTTTAACTCGATGTATCGCCGTTATTTTTTGATTATGTGAAAAAAGTAAAAAATCGTGTCGAATATTTTCTTGTAATCAAGATGAGGGACTAAAAACTAAAATTTTGTCAAAAAGCCCATTGTGGATAATACATATTTAGCTTCAGTAAATTCAGTGCAAGAAGATCATAAGTAGATTCTTGTCACCCGTGATACGCGCCACCTGGAAAGATATCCTAGTTACACCAGGAATTTAGCTTCATACAAAAAACGTGCAAATTTACATGCAACAATACAACTACCTACAATATCATTATCGGATGTTATGCGCAAGGAACTCCTTGACACTCTAAGGCCTCATTTACGGAGACGCGGGGCGTCGCGCGTTGCGTTGAGCGGCGCGGCCCGCACTGAATTCAAATATACGGCGTTTTATGAGTGCGTTTACGTAGAAGCGATTTTAGACGCGTTTGTTTGAATTGGGGCGTTTTTTGCGGCCGAGCCCGCGGATGGCACCGACGCGTCCCACGCGGCGTTTATCGCGGCGGCGCACGCAGCGGCAATTCTCGATGAAGCGTACTTTGCTACACGCTTGAGGATTCGCCGCGGGCGCCGCGGCGGGCACCGCCACGCTTTCCGTCTTGCGTCTCTATGAACATGGTCGTATATTGCTATAAGTTTGTGTTTACGCGTGCGATGATGCGTGCCGCTTCACGCGCCGCCCCACCGTAAACAGAAAAAACGTCCGACGCGCCGCGAGACGCCACGCTACACGCGACGCGAGACGCCTCGCGTCCCCGTAAATGAGGCCTAAAAGTTATTAGCAAACAACCATTGATGTAATTTGATTTGATGATTTAATGTCGAATTTTGTATGGTTAAGCCTTTTATCGTACAGACGCCAGCACATCAAGTTACCCCAAAGTGTCAAATTTTCCCAATTGAATATGAACCTTATACTGTTTGTCATAGAGTTGAAAAACGATCAAAGAAATTTGACACATTGGGGTAACTTGACGTGCTGGCGTCTGTACCTATAAGAACCTACCTGGACTTTTAAAGTTACCACGTCTTTAGAGTTTCTTTTGGTATGCTTTTCCAGAGATAGTAGTAAGTTTTTTGTCAAGACTTCAGTAAATATTTTGTTGGAGATGAAGTAAAAAAAACTACTAATGTAATGTATTAAAAGTGATGGCTTATGAGGTTCTGATTCTAATCCGGGCAAGTACCAATGTGACTTTATTGACGTCGGTGAAGAAAAACATCGTGAGGCAACCTGAAATCGTCAATCCGCCTTGAGCAAGCATGGTGATCAATGCTCGTGCCTTCTCTGTATGAGAAGAGGCCTTTGCCCTACAGTTGGACAAGAGGCTGATGAAGAGGAGGTTGATGAAGAGGAGGTTGATGAAGAGGCTGGTATTATTATTATTAATGTGCGAGCGAAGGTACTATGGATATGCTTTTGCCATGCCTTTCGTGGAAAAAGTTCTGATGTTATGTACATGTTCAGTACGGTAGGTAAATATAGCTAAATTTGTTGTCATTTCATTAGTTGTTAACCAAATGTAATGTTGTAATGTTGTAAAGCCGTGTCACTAAATACACATAAGTTAAAGATTATTGAACAATAGGTATAATAAGATGTTAAAGATAATAATACACTTAAAATAAATAGTAAATTACTTACCCTATTTTGTTTTGCCACCTTACAACTGTTTTACTATTATTATATTGTCGTCGCCATCGAAACACAACATTAAAACATAATGTCTCCAATAAAATTGTTGAACCGATTACTGTTCGTGGAAAATCTTTTGGGGATATACAGAAGTTATTGTGACCAGAAGAATATTTGGAAATATTTGATTAAAATCCATATATTCATACAGACTTTGCTGCATTCTTTATTCCTAACATATGAAGGATATTTGTGGCTGGAAAGCGCAGATCGTAGTCAAGTTAAAAATATTTTTGTGATTTCCACTGTTTTAATTAGTGTTAACTATATATTATGCATCGGGGCCGCAATCCGTAACAGCCACGCCTTCATGTCATATTTTACAAGCGTCAGCCGTATCTTTGAATATTTTAAAAACGATAAGCAATTAACGAGGTCTATTAGGAAAGTATTCTGCATCGGCGTAACTTTTAACTTAGTTTTTTTCGCCTATGCTGTTTTCAGAATAGCGACGGCTATAATTACATTCTCACCATCAGAGCCGCTGTTCACTTTGGTTCCTATTTTGGTAACACAAACACTTTTAAGATGTACTTACATAATACAGAACACTATGTTGTATGTTGTTGTAATGATAGTGGCTAATTTGTTCAAATGCTTGATTTCGTTACTATCCGCCGTTCAAGACAGGATAGGCAGCTGTGATATTAGTTCGGATGAGCAATGTGATATCACAAGAGAACAAATTCAGGAATGGATTTCACTGTATAAGGATTTAGCTAATTGCTGTGGGAAAGTGTCACTTTGCTTTGGAACCCAGGTAACTTTTGTGTGGAAACTAAGGCTTATTCCCAACGGCCACCACTAAAATTTTACATTTGTACCCAACCGCCACCACTGGGGGCGGTTGGGAACAAATGTAAAATTTTATCCCAACGACCACCAGTGGTGGCAGTTTTAGTGGTGGCCGTTGGGAATAAGCCGAAACTAATTATTGCTACATTTAACCATGATGCCATTTACATCAAACTGATATAGGAACTTGATCTTCTGTGGTGCAGAATTAAGAGAGTTTATGGTGTAGAATACAAAGACGTCTTTGGTCAACGTAAAGCCCGTTGTCAGACCAATCCTTTTGGTATCAAAGCATGGGCGCAATGAGAAAAAACAGCCAGTAAAGCTACCTAGGTGGCTATTTAAGGACAAGGATTGGTGGTTCTCGCTCTAGTGATAAAGATCTCCTAAAACAGATGGTTTTCCTGGCTAGTCTTAAGCTGGATTATTCGTATTCAGATTCCTTCTACACACAGTCCTATTTGATTGCTCGACGAGGGTACTTACCAAGATATTTGAAGGAATAGTTACCGATCTCGCCGGGCCATTACAGGCCATTATTACAGGGCCATTTTTTAATCATAAGGCTAATTTTCATAATTATGGTACCCACGTACCCCATCCATGGGTATGAATGTGAACAACTTTCACTGTGCAACTAATTTTACAAACGCTAAGGAAATTTGCTGTTTCGTACATTTTGATCAGGTAAGTTGTCAGCAAGTAGCATATGTACATTTAATTTTTAAAACTAAGCGGAGTTGGAATTCAAAGTTTTACGTGAATATGTAGGATTATTATACCCGTGCGAAGGAAGTATTCCCAATTAAGTATCTATTTTTAGAGCATTTGTACTGCAGGTGTTAAGGTATTATTATGCTCAATGCATAAGTACACTTACTAGGTGTTCAAAAGGTAATATTTCACAGGGACTCAGTAACTAATAATAATTTATTTTATATATTTCAGTATTCCGTTATGATATTGACATCGGTATCACAGTATATATTATTGACGTATCATATAATATTTTACATATTGGTTTCTAATGTAAGTATCTCCTGACATCTGGTTTTTTTTTAAATTCTCTATTAAATAGTTGCTATAGTTGACATAATATATTGTTTGTATTCTAACAGAAAGAGTAGTCATTTTTTTTTGTTTTATTACAACGTTTTGATAAGTTATGAATTAGCAAACATATTGCCACATTAACTATAATGACCAACACTGCTGTACCGCGCCTTAGGAATGCGCGCGGCGAGACGGGGGGGATCATCGGCTTGTTGCGCCTGTTGCGCTTTGTCAGTCTACCGCCAACGCTCATGGCGGTCGCTAGTGTCATTTGTACAGGACTGTCTACGTGAAAAGCACATGAGATAATTGTTTGAAGTGTATAGAGCAAAATGGCGAAATGAAACGGTGGTTTGAACGTTATTTTTGTATAATTAATTTCTCAACACTTCTGAGTCGCTTAAGGCTACAATTAAGTTAAGACGACAGCGGGGAAATTACTGGACACAGACAAAAAGCTAAGAAGACGATATCGAGTCAACTAGCAGAACTTAGGTCTACGAGCAAGTCTAGATTTGGTTGTAAGTTCAAGCGTGTACTGTTCGGGAGGTCAAAACGAGTACTGATCTACATGACGATGCTTTATCGCTATTAGGCAAGTCATATGCTCCGATGAAAGCCGAGCTTTGCCGAACGCGCCCGAAGTTGCGTTCGGAAAGGCAGCGACCAGAACATTACAATTTTAAGCCTATATTTTGTATAGTGTAAATAATTATGCGTATTGTTAAATTTGTAAATAAATATTATGTGTGATGTAAATATAGCAACTAAATAAATATGTAAATATACTTCTAATAAAATATGTTAGTTTTCACCCACAGACAATGATCGTGTTTTGTGTTTGAAGTTTTTTGGTCTTTGGTTTGACGTTTGTTCAAATTTGACAGTTCGGTGTAACGGGACAATAAGGAAAAGTTTTGTATTGTGGAGTGTTTACAATTATAAAAAGTTTAAATTAATATTACGAATTCATACGAATTCCGGTGTAGCTGTGACCGCTACACTACTCCCCCCCTGAGACCGTGGCTACTTAGCTACGGGTGATAGTAGTCCGGGAAGCGAACGGTGCGGCCGGAGCGTGTTTTCTTCTCGACGGTGGGCTGCGGTGGCGTTGGTGCTGTGTTTGCGACCGTTGGTGCCTTGGTTACACCGGAGGGACTGTAGTCTGCGTTATTGAGGTAAGCGGGTTTCAACCGATCTACGGTTACTGTGGTTTCCTTTCCGTTTACCTCAATACGGTACGTTTTGTCGCCTCTTTGCAGGACTCTGTAGGGGCCGGTGTACGGCGGGTCTAGCGGTCGGCGAACGGCGTCATGTCGCAAGAATACATGAGACGAAGTTGACAAGCTGTCGGGCACGTAGAACGGCTTGTTGCCGTGTCGACTCGCCGGTTCTGGAGACAGCTTCGCCATGTGATGCCGGAGTCTTGACGCGAAGTCGGTGTAGTCGACTGTGCTGGTGAGTGTGGGGGCGATGAACTCGCCTGGGAGTCTTAGGGGCTCGCCGTAAACGAGCTCTGCCGCTGATGCTTTGACGTCTTCCTTCCAGGCGCTGCGGATGCCGAGCAGCACCAGGGGTAGTGCTTCGGTCCAGTTGGTGTCTGTGTGGCAGCGGATGGCTGCCTTCAGCTGGCGGTGTAGGCGTTCCACCATGCCATTACAGGCTGGGTGGTATGCTGTGGTTGGGCGGTGCTGGCTACCGAGGGTCTCCGTGATGGTGTGGAACAGCTTGCTCTCAAACTGCCTGCCCCTGTCGGTAGTGATGCGCTGGGGGCAGCCAAAGCGGGACACCCAGCCGGTGATGAAAGTGCGGGCGCATGTCTCCGCTGTGATGTCCGCGATGGGGTACGCCTCAGGCCAGCGGGTGAAGCGGTCGACCACAGTTAGTATGTACCTGTAATTTGATGACACGGTCAGTGGCCCTACTATGTCCATGTGGACATGGGAGAAGCGTTGGGAAGGGACAGGGAAAGCGGAGGTGGGACTGGTTGTGTGCCGCGAGATTTTGTTCTTCTGGCACTCTACGCACTCTCTGGTCCAGGCCCTGCAGTCCTTCTTTAGGCCAGGCCAAACGAAACGCTCAGAAATCAGTTTGACTGTGGCCTGTCTGCCGGGATGGCTCAGCTGGTGTAGTTTTTGGAACACCTGCCTCCTGAAGGGTTCTGTAACATAAGGGCGGGTGTTACCAGTGGAGACATCACAATATAGTTCAGTGCCTGAGTCCGTGAAATGCACTTTACACAGCTTGAGTGACGTGCTGTTGTTATTTAAGAGCCCCTGCAGCTCGTGGTCTGTTTCTTGGGACTGTGCAAGAGCTGTGTAATTACACGCCGGTACTGCCACCGACTCCACACGCGACAGCGCGTCTGCCACAATGTTGTCCCTGCCTGCGACAAACCTGATATCCGTGGTGAATTGAGCAATGTAGTCCAGGTACCGGTATTGCCTCGGTGAACAGTTGTCACGGTTGTGTGCGTACACATATGACAGGGGTTTGTGATCCGTGTAAATGGTGAAGTGCCTACCTTCAACCATGTGGCGGAAGTATCTGACTGCGTCGTAGATGGCTAAGAGCTCCCTGTCATAAGGGCTATACTTTTTCTGTGAAGCTGACAGTCGCCTAGAGAAAAATGCTAGTGGGTTCCATGTGACACCTGCCTTCTGCTGTAATACTGCACCCATAGAAGTGTCTGAAGCGTCTGTAAATATCGCGAGTTCGGCGTTGGGCTCTGGGTGAGCAAGCAGAGCTGCCCTAGATAAGCCACTTTTACAAGCGTTAAAAGCGTCTAGCATTTCTTGCGATAGATTAATTGTTTGTGTTCTCTTTGTTTTAGGTCCTGCCAGAACTACGTTGAGTGGCGCTTGTAAGCGAGCGGCATCTGGGACAAAGCGGCGGTAAAAATTGAACATACCCAGGAAGCGACGCATCTCCTTGACAGTCTTGGGAGCTGGGAAGTCCTGGATTGCCTGCACCTTCTCCTGCAGCGGGCGAACACCTTCTTCGGATACTTCGTGTCCTAGGAAAGTTATGGTGGTACGGCCAAACTCACACTTTGCCGAGTTAATAATAATTCCATACTGGGATAACCGCTTCAGAAGCTGATGCAGGTGCTCGGTGTGCTGGGCTGCTGTCTCTGAGAACAAGAGAATATCGTCTAAATAACAGTAGCAGAACGGCAGCCCGCGCAGCACCTCGTCCATGAACCGTTGGAACGTTTGAGCGGCATTCCTGAGGCCAAAGGTCATGAATGGAAATTCGTACAGTCCGAAAGGTGTTGTGATCGCTGTCTTGTGAACGTCGGCTGGCTGGACTGGTATCTGATTGTATGCTTTAATGAGATCGATTTTGCTATATATTCGGCTGCCAGCCAGCTGATGTGAGAAGTCCTGTATGTGCGGGATGGGGTATCTGTCCGGAACAGTACGGGCATTGAGTGCCCTGTAGTCACCGCATGGCCGCCAGCTGTTGTCCTTCTTAGGAGCGAGGTGAAGTGGGGACGACCACGGACTCTCTGACGGCCGTGCTGTGCCGTTAGCCAGCATAGCCTCGAACTCCCTCTGTGCTGCCTTCAGTTTGTCTGGTGCAAGACGGCGAGGTCGTCCAGTGATAGGCGGACCTGGTGTAGTGCGGATGTGATGTTCGGTACCGTGACTGACCTGTTTCTGTGTTCCAGCAGGCCGCGTGACTTCCGGGTACTGGCGAAGTATCTCGTGGTACTCCGTGTTGCCTCCTACGGACTTCACTGAGGCGATCATTGCTGCTGATTCGGCCGCTGGCGACGCTGGCGAAGACAGTTGGGTCAGCCCATCGATTAGCCGGTGACTTTTGAGGTCTACCAAGATGTTATAATGCGCCAAGAAGTCGGCGCCTATGATTGCCTTGGTGACGTCTGCAACCACGAACTTCCACGTGTACACGCGGCGAAGCCCTAAATTCAAGTGGAGCTCCACCCAACCGTACGTGTCGATGGCAGTTCCGTTTGCCGCGTATAACTGGTACGCCGTCCTGCTGCGCTGCTGTCGTAGGGCTGTACGTGGGTATACGCACAGATCGGACCCTGTGTCTACTAAAAACGTGGTTTTAGAGTCCCGATCTGTTACGAATAGGCGGCGTGGTTTGTGAGGGCAGCCATTTGCCGCTATTTCCGGCTGCCGACGGCGTTTCCCGCGTACGTACATGGCGACCTGCACCGCGTGGCCCTGTCACCGAAACTGTTGTGGTACCAGCAGTGAGCGTCGTTCCACGCGCTGCTGGAGCGCGAGCGACTGCGGCGTCGGCTTGGGGTCGGTTCTCTGTCACCACGCCGGTACCTATCTGTGGAGCGCGATCGATGGTGTACCTGACCTTGCTTTTGTAGAGCCGCCACCTGTAGACATAACTCCGCCATGCACTGTTTCAGCTCCGCGGTGTCACTGCTGGTGCTCGTGCTCGCCACGGCGGGAGGTGTCGTGAGCGCTGGCCGCGTTGGCGCGATCTCGTGCACGCGGTCGGCCAAATCTGCGACAGACTGAAGCGGAAGATTAGGCTGGGAAGCTATTACCGTCTGTATGTTCGTCGGCAACCTGCTCGCCCACAACGTGGCTAGGAATGTGTCTGGAACATGTGGTCCGGCCAAAGTCTGCAGGTGCCGCAAGAACTGTGATGGCTTCCGGTCGCCGAGCTCCTCTTGAGTGAGGATTTGCTGAACCCTTTTTTCACGCGAGTCGGATAGTCGACGTATGAGCTCAGCCTTCAGCTTGGCGTACTTGTCCTGTGCTGGTGGGTTCTCTATTATGTCCCGAGCTTCTACCATGTAGCGATGGTCTAGCTGACCCACGACCGTGTAGAATTTTGTGGTGTCGGCGGTAATGCCGGCTATTGTAAACTGACCTTCTACTTGTGCAAACCAAAGTGTCGGCTCCTCAGGCCAGAATGGCGGCAACTTCACGCTGACTCTGCACACGTCCTGCTTGACCATTGCTGCGTCCGCCTGCGCTCCCTGCTCTGCTCCGGTAGGCATCTTTGCTCCGCGTGGCTACTGTGCTCTTTGACGGGGTCACCAATGAAGTGTATAGAGCAAAATGGCGAAATGAAACGGTGGTTTGAACGTTATTTTTGTATAATTAATTTCTCAACACTTCTGAGTCGCTTAAGGCTACAATTAAGTTAAGACGACAGCGGGGAAATTACTGGACACAGACAAAAAGCTAAGAAGACGATATCGAGTCAACTAGCAGAACTTAGGTCTACGAGCAAGTCTAGATTTGGTTGTAAGTTCAAGCGTGTACTGTTCGGGAGGTCAAAACGAGTACTGATCTACATGACGATGCTTTATCGCTATTAGGCAAGTCATATGCTCCGATGAAAGCCGAGCTTTGCCGAACGCGCCCGAAGTTGCGTTCGGAAAGGCAGCGACCAGAAC
The DNA here is from genome assembly GCA_921972225.1 of Euplexia lucipara. NCBI lineage: Eukaryota > Metazoa > Arthropoda > Insecta > Lepidoptera > Noctuidae > Euplexia > Euplexia lucipara. The sequence goes on along the minus strand of OV179149.1, from coordinate 5,143,884 downwards.
ATTACAATTTTAAGCCTATATTTTGTATAGTGTAAATAATTATGCGTATTGTTAAATTTGTAAATAAATATTATGTGTGATGTAAATATAGCAACTAAATAAATATGTAAATATACTTCTAATAAAATATGTTAGTTTTCACCCACAGACAATGATCGTGTTTTGTGTTTGAAGTTTTTTGGTCTTTGGTTTGACGTTTGTTCAAATTTGACAGTTCGGTGTAACGGGACAATAAGGAAAAGTTTTGTATTGTGGAGTGTTTACAATTATAAAAAGTTTAAATTAATATTACGAATTCATACGAATTCCGGTGTAGCTGTGACCGCTACATGTTCAAAGATGGGTCGTGCGTTATCTCGTGATGTTAAGACCGTAATTTTTAAGGTGGCCGAATATTTTAAGAAAAGAAAAGCAGACAAAGAAAGGTTTGAATTTAAAAGTGATGCGAATATTGCCCTGTTTAGTTAATTTAAATGAAATATTTGGGTATTTTTATTTAATTAATTTCCTATTCAATTAAATAATTTATAATTTAAAACGTGCCTTAGAACTGTATACTGATATCGTAAGATCTATCCGACAATATCGATCTCATTTGAACTCAAGCTTTCCCCTTCTCGGCCCCCACCTCGCCGCGCGTTCCTAAGGCGCGGTACAGCGGTATTGGTCAAACTATAACATAGGAATTACGTTTTGAGCCGCCATATTTTATTATTGCAGTTTGAAGGCAGTGTCCACTACACGCCGAGAATTGTTTATATTATATTAAATTACATATCGATAATCTTAATGCCACTGGTTGCTGGACAGAAGGTAAAGAACCAAGGAGTGAAGTTCCGCCGTGTGTTAGTTCGACTTTACAATACAATGATTAATATTGGTGAGAGACATTAGATCGGTTAAGTATATTCAAAATTCTTATTAAAATCCACATAAAAACCATTTTTTTTAGATTCAGGTGAAGCAGAAGCAAAATTGTTGAAAGACTTTATACGTCTGATAAAGAAACATTCAATAGAGATCAAGTTATCTTCCAAAATTCCTGTTGGGATGTACCTAATGCCATTTTTTTTTACGTTTGCTGTCAATTACATCATTATTATGCTTCAGTTTAATCATGTGATTTAAATGAATTGCATAGAACCTCGTTGATCTCGAAAGGAAAATGTCCATCAGCCATACAAAAAAAACTTTTTTGCAAAAAATAAAACCGACTCCAAAAAAACACACACAAAAATAACGAAAAGAAAAACACAAAAAAGTGAAAAATAATTAGCTTCAGAAACCGGTGACACAAACACCAACTCAATCAAATAAAGCTCAAGCTGCAACCGACTTCAAAAAGAAGGAGGTTATATGTTCGTGTGTATGTATTTTTTATTTTTTTTCCTCTGATTTCTCCCCCATTTGTGGACCGATTCCCAAAATTATTTTTTTATTTGAAAGAGTATACTCCTGAGGTGGTTCTATTTTAATTCGGTGAAGATTTGGTGCTGATCTTCGGAGATATACAATGGAACTCTTCAAATAGGCAAGGCATTAAGTCCGCCTATGTACATCTGCCAATAAGGCAATAAGGCATTAAGTCCGCCTATGTACATTTGTGTGCTTGAAGTATTAAATAAATAAATATAAATAAATAGACGGCAAATCTGTCGTGATTGCTGGAATTGCTTGGATGTTTATTGTTTATACAACATCGTGACGTATCATCACTGTATGCTCTGAGGGGTACGCAGATGTGTACAATATACCTAGATTTCGACAGTTAGGTATGTTAAGTTTCATTTATTAGGGATAAGAAGATAACCCTATTACCATGTATTGTTAACAATTAACAATATAAAATAAATTCATGGCCAATATTTATATGGGAACAACTATAAATGGAAAAATAAAAAACCTTTTTTGCAAAAAATAAAACCGACTTAATTTTTCCGAATTCAGAGTTATTTTACACCAGTTAGTGTTTTTTTTAAGTCGGTTTTTTTTTTGCAAAAAAGTTTTTTATAAAGATAAGTGAAAACTATGTTATTTAAGTTATTTTTCGTACCACTTGCTCAAAAAAGTGACATTCTATGCCACAAAAAGCGAACATAACAATAGTCATTTTTAATCTGTTAAAAACAGGGAAAGAAAATTGGATTTCATTTATCCCCTAGGGAGAGAATGTGATTTAAATTTGGAATACTAACCGAAATTTATACTGAACTACATTTAATTTTACACCGTTGAGTTTGTTTATAAAGCATTATACATCTTTTTGAAAAAGGAATACGCATTTATTACGCAGTTATGATTAATTAAATAAAATTACGAAAACCGACGAGGCCGTATGAGCTTGATGCCTTTGCTTTTCCGACAAAAAAATATTAATCTAGGAATTTGCCGCGTTTTTGTTTTCTTCAAATATATAAACGTTAAGTTTTTTTTTTTAATTTATTTTTATAAATACGTTTACTTTTAATTGTCATTATTTTTAATAAATGCTTATCTCATATTATTATTGTGTTATTTTTTTCGCAAATGGTACGAAGAGTAGAGTAATTTCCTCGGTGATAAAGCTGTCTTAGTCTTGGGTGAACTTAAATCCGTCGCTACACTGACGACTCGTCTTACATCCCTCGCTTCGCTCGTGATTTAAGTTTTCAGCACCCTCGCTACGCTCGGGAGTAAACCTCGAGTCCTTCGTTACGCTCGCGATTTAAATCGTCATCCGGGCCGCGACAGAAGACACTGCTATAACCCCTTGGTTAATAATTTACTACTTTAACCCCCGGCCGCAAAAAGAGGGGTGTTATAAATTTGACCGCTATGTGTGTGTGTCTGTCTGTCTGTCTGTGGCACCGTAGCGAACCGAACGCGTGTCTGAACCGATTTAGATGCGGTTTTTTTTTATTTGAAAGCAGGGTTTCTTGCGATGGTTCTTAGACATGATTCTTTAAAACCGGCCAAGAGCGTGTCGGGCCAAGCTCAGTGTAGGGTTCCGTAGTTTCCCGTCCGTCACAATAAGTGTTCAAAATGCTTGCATATACGATTATACTACAAACTTAGTCCAGAAATTATTTTGTACAACTTTTTGTCTATTTTGTACAAAAACTGTTGTTTCCATCCAAAACTTATGGTTCAAAAGTTAGAGGGGCGGGGGGGGGGGCCTTGTTTTTTACTTTTGTATCGATTATTTACCAAATTATTGACATTATCAAAAAATGATTTTAGTAAACCCCTATTTATTTTGAAATACCTTTCCAACAATATATCACACGTTGGGGTTAAATTAAAAAAATCACTTCCCACTTTACATATAGGGGGACTACCCTAATAAAACATTTTTTTCCAATTTATATTTTACCACTTTGTTGGCGTGATTGATACACATATTGGTACCAAACAGCTTTCTAGTGCTAACGGTCACAGAGATTAAGCGAGGACGGACGGACAGACAGACATGGCGAAACTATAAGGGTTCCTAGTTGACTACGGAACCCTAAAAATCGGTTTAGCCGTTTTAAGGTTAACAGCTCTTTTGTGTTAGCTGCCTATGCTATTTAAGACGTCCATTATTAACTTTACTTATAAACATAATGTGTGGCTTAAAATTTCAAACACTCATGTGTGCTAAATTAATGAGATTATGATTAAGTTTATGGTATATTTGGTCTGATGCAGCCAGGATATCTAGCAGACTAATACACTCTTGGGAAAATAACAGCAGATATGTCATGTTTGGATTCATTTTAACCAGCATTTGATTCTGCACACAATGCTCTGATGGCAACAGGGTGATCTGGTGCTGCAGCTAGGCTATCCAGCACACCAGTAGGTAGACTCTTGACAAAATAATAGCAGATAATTCGTGTTTGGATTCATTTTAACCAGCATTTGATTCTGCACACAATGCCCTGATGGCAACAGGATGAGCTGATGCTGCAGCTAGGCTATCCAGCACACCAGTAGGTAGACTCTTGACAAAACAATACCAGATATGTCGTGTTTGGATTCATTTCAACCAGCATTTGATTCTAAACACAATGCACTGATGGCAACAGGATGAGCTGATGTTGCAGCCAGGCTATCCAGCACACCAGTAGGTAGACTCTTGACAAAATAATAGCAGATTTGTCGTGTTTGGATTCGTTTTAACCAGCATTTGACTGTACATACAATGTACTCAACAATTCTCATAACTGTATATTCTATGAAACAAAATGTTGGGTACGATAACTAAGTTATATAAATGATGCACAAGTGGACTGTATAATTACGATGTATATTAAAACTGTTACATTAAATAAGTATTATAACTGTTGCGAACGAATATGATGAGTAGAAATAGGTGAGCGCAGGTGTGCGTCGTCGCGTTTAACAGCTGACTGGTTTGTGGCGGGGCGGCGCGCGGCGCGGGGAACCGGCCGTCGCCGCTCGCGCTGTCCTTGGTGGCCCCCTCCAGCGCGCAAGCGGAGGTACTGAGTTCATGACTCAACATCCTCCCCCCGTTGAAGTGTCTTCAACAGAGACAGGTAGAGGGCAGATGGTGTTGAAAGCTCGCCGAATGACACCCTTTCGTGTGCGGATGTCGGCGACTCTCGCTATGCCGTCTCTGCCAGGCAGCACCCGAGTGATGCGTCCTAAGGACCAGATTAAAGGTGGTGAAACTTTGTCCTTAATAACGACGAGAGTTCCTTCCTTCAGCTCTCCCGATGACCGGTGCCATTTCGTTCTCTCCTGCAGCCATAAAATGTACTCCTCTGAGAAACGATTCCAAAAATGTTGCTTCAAGCATTCGACGCGTCGAAATCGTTGCAGCTGGGAAATGTTGGTACTCTCGATCTGTGGATGAGGCAACATAACGAGTGAACGTCCAATCAGGAAATGTGCTGGAGTTAAGGGAGTAAGGTCTGACGGGTCGTTGGATAGTGGAGTTAAGGGCCTTGAGTTTAAGATGGCCTCCACTTGAATGAGATATGTTGCCATCTCTTCAAAGGTTAGATTTGTTAAACCTAGCACTCTCCTGAGGTGATGTTTTGTAGATTTAACTGCGGACTCCCATAATCCACCAAAGTGAGGAGTGTACGCAGGGATAAAGGAGAAATTGATTCCAGGATCAATTACGTTAAAGTTTAAGTCTTGCGAAAGTAAGTTAGCCAACTCATTGAAGGCGCCGACAAATGTGGTACCATTGTCGGAGAAAATGTTACGTGGCTTTCCCCTTCGAGCAATAAAACGGTTCATAGCAGCTAGAAAGGCCTCTTTCGTGAGGTCTGATACAAGTTCGAGGTGGATCGCTCGGGTAGCTAGACACACAAAAACACAAATGAAGCTTTTAACGAGCCTACACCCCCGTCCTTTACGATCAGCTATCATGATAGGTCCAGCGTAGTCGACACCTGAGTCTAAGAAAGGAAACTCTAGGTGCAAGCGTTGCTCTGGAAGGTTGCCCATCATAGGTTGGATAGTGCTTGCCTTGATCCTGCAACATCTCACGCATTGATGTGTGACCTTCTTCGCCAAGTTCCTGCCCCCAATAGGGTAGAAGTGGTGACGAATCGTGGCAAGTAAGAGCTGAGGTCCTGGATGCAAAAGACGTAAGTGGTACATGTTAAATAACAATTTGCAAATAACTTGAGAACTAGACAAGATAATGGGATGTTTAATGTTATAGTCGTAAAAGGAGTTACTTAACCTGCCTCCAACACGTATTAAGTTAGAGTTAGTGTCAAAGAATGGAGACAAGGAAAGGAGTTTATTTTTAGCAGGTAATTGTTTGCCTGCTAACAGCAAATTATACTCTTCAGAGAAGGACTCCTGCTGAGATAATTTACAAAAATGAATGCGTTTAAAAATATTAAAATAAAATTTAATTAAAAATTTAAAAAACCCCCACCGCGAAAAAGGAAAACATTTAAAAAGTTAAAAATAACACTTTAGCCATAAAATTTTACGTTACGACGGGGTGCCGTTGAAATAAGTACCTACATATCTACAAGTACTAGGCACATTCCTTAAATAATAAATAATAAATAAATAATAAATAAATAAATATTCCACAACTTTTTACTCAACGCCATTTAGTCCCAAGCTAAGCTTGAGAGCTTGTGTTATGGGTACTAAACAGCTGATAAACATACTTATATATTTCTAAATACATACATATTATAGATAAATTACACCCAGACACAGAACAAATGATCGTGCTCATCACACAAACATTTATCCTGAGTGGGAATCGAACCCACGACCTCCGGCATAGCAGTCAGGGTCACTAACTACTAGACCAACAGGCCCGTCATTCCTTACTTAAGCGGTACCCCGACGTTACGTAAAATTTTATGGCTAAAGTGTTATTTTTAACTTTTTAAATGTTTTCCTTTTTTGCGGTGGGGGTTTTTTAAATTTTTAATGATTTAGTATATGTGATGGAATATAAGTTGGAATACAAACTCCCGACCATTCCATAGAGTATTAATGTTTTGTTTGTTTTATGAAGTTTACTCTTTGTCTATGTCTCTATATTTGAACCTTTGTCTGTCACCGTTTGCTAGCATGTACTATTGTACGCCTTTACATTCATTAAACATAATGATTAAATATCTAGTGTTTCAATTTATTTCAACAGGTTATGGGCCCAGGCCGCCTGTGTAAAGTTATTAAGTAAAAATAACTAGTGATCATAGTTACAAGTTGACCAAGAAGACATAGCCTCATAAAGTTACCCGCGGTTCAATTGTTTTGTGAAAATGTGTGCAAATAATTTGATGCTTTCTATTGAAAAGCATATTGGCCGAGATAACTGGTCGAGTTGGAGTTTCGCCGTAAAAGCGTACTTCCAACATGAGGATTTATGGGAGTGCGTGGAATATGGACCGTTGCTTTGAAGAAAGATTTGAAAGGCAAGTCAAAGTTAATATTGTTGGTCGATCCAATAATATATGTTCATATACAAGATGTCAAATCGGCAAAAGAAGTATGGACTAGTCTAACACGTGCATTCCAGGATTCAGGTCTTCTCCGTAAGGTTGGCTTGTTAAAAGATTTGATTAATACAACACTAGAAACTTCGACGACAGTCGAAGATTATGTCAATAAATTTAATTAATTATTCAATGTGGATAATGAATGGCTCGGGACATTAATGTTGACGGGTTTGCCTGATATTTATTAAACCAATGATTATGGCAATCGAAAGTTCCGGTGTAAAAATTAGTGCAGATGATAATCAAGACTAAACTATTATAAGAAGTTTAAGTGTCTGACACTACCGCATTTTACACAAACTCGAAGAATATTAATCCTAACAACATTCAGTCAAATTCAAAAGGCCACCGTTGTTTTCATTGTAACAAGTATGGACATTTGGGCAAAAAAATGTTGGCATAAGAAAAAATAAATCTGAATACAAAAGCAATGACAGTCATAGAGGCAATGACAATAATAATAAAGGTTACATAGCTGTTTTTCTGCCATGCATTTGAATGATTCCGTGAACTGGTATGTGGATTCTGGTGCATCTACTCACATGACCATGCACAGGGAATGGTTGGAAGATGAGATTACTCCACCTGTTCAGAGCATCAGGATTGCTGACAACAAAGTTCTAAATGTTCAAGGATGTAGTAATGTACAATCAAAATGGGAAGAAAGTTGCATATTGTGCAAGTCTTATTAATGATACCTATAGACTTAATGTCATGTAACAGCTGTAAAATGACAGCAATGTTGAATTTAAGAGTCGTGTAGAAAATGAATTTTGCAATTCATATGAGAGTGTTTGGGTGTAAAACAATGGTGCACACACCAAAGGAGAAACGAAAAAAAAAATAATGATAATGTTATGATAATGTTCATGAGGATATACATTCTTCACCGAGAACTCCGGTCATAACTGTTTCAGACTCCTAATTATGATAATGTTCATGAGGATATAATTTCTTCACCGAGAACTCCGGTCATAACTGTTTCAGACACCTGATAATGATGATGTTCATGAAGATATACATTCTTCACCGAGAACTCCGGTCATAACTGTTTAACACGTATCTCAAACAAACATGTAATGATGATGTTCATGAGGATATACATTCTTCACCGAGAACTCCGGTCATCACTGTTTAACACGTATCTCGAACAAACATGATATTTTATTGTTTACTATATGTCTATGATTTGCTACATTTTTGAATAATGATGAAACAGCAATTTCAATGAAAGAAGAATTAAAGAAGAAATTTCATATGAAAGACATGGGTATTGTAAAATAATGCATTGGCTTCCGAATATTCCGAATAAGATAAAAGGAAAAATGAAATTTATTTGGATCATACAGTTCATGTAGACAAGATTTTTAAGTCGTTTTGGTATGAGTGATTGTAAACCAATTTGGACACCTAGCGACATAAATAAAGGCTGAGAATGAAGAGGATATAATTAGAAACATTCCATATCAAGAGGCCATTGGATGTTTATTATACTTATCTCAAGGAACAAGGCCAGATATAGCCTATACTGTTAATTCATTGAGCAGATATAATAATCAGCCTACTGCTCAACACTGGTCTACATTAAAAAGAGTATTAAGATATTTAAAGGCCACTAAAGATTACTACAAGTTAACATTTAAAAGAAATAAAGGCAATGTTACTGGTTATTGTGATTGGGCCAGTCATTCTGAAGATCGACGATCCTGCACAGGATATGTTTTTCTCTTTCAGGGTGCTGTTATAAGTTGGTACTCAAAAAGGCAGCCAACAATAGCCTTATCAAGCACTGAGGCAGAATATATGTCTTTAGCTTCTGCAGTCCAAGAAGGGCTCTGGTTAAAACAATTAGAAGATCTTCGGCAGGAGCTTGTAAATATGCCTATAACTATTTACTGTGAAAACCAAAGTGCCATTAGTATTTCAGGTTCTGAAAGTTATAATGCACGAAGTAAACACATAGATGTCAGATACCATTTTGTGAAGGAAAAGGTCTCAACCAATAAAGTATCTGTAATATACAAGAAAAGTCAAGACATGGATTCTGATATACTGACAAAGCCGTTGCATCAACCAAAGCATAACATCTTCACCAATGCCATGGGTTTGCATTCAGGAGAGGATGATGGAATATAAGTTGGAATACAAACTCCCGACCATTCCATAGAGTATTAATGTTTTGTTTGTTTTATGAAGTTTACTCTTTGTCTATGTCTCTATATTTGAACCTTTGTCTGTCACCGTTTGCTAGCATGTACGCCTTTACATTCATTAAACATAATGATTAAATATCTAGTTTTTCAATTTATTTCAACATGCAAGTTAGTTATTTACTGTAATTAGAAATCAACAAATTGTATCTACATTTATCATTTACTTATCATTGACAACTAAAACAGACACAGAAAAAAGCAAAGAAGAAGTTGTCACAAATTAATTCAATGATCTACAACAAGCCATTATAATTTTTTTTTTTTTTTCCACAACTTTTCACACATCGCCATTTAGTCCCAAGTTAATCTTGAGAGCTTGTGTTATGAGTACTAAACAGCTGATAAACATACTTATATAATTTTAAATACATACATATTATAGATAAATTACACCCAGACACAGGACAAATGATCATGCTCATCACACAAACATTTGTCCTGGGTGGGAATCGAACCCACGACCTTCGGCATAGCAGTCAGGGTCACTAACTACTAGACCAACAGGCCAGTCATGTCAGGTCAGTCAGTCAATTATGTCCACGTAATATCTGTAATGGCACTGAAGTATCAGAACAGAGGCCTGTAACCTTATCTGACAAACTCAATAAATGGGCGTTTGTGCCTTACGTCCAAATATATGACATTGGTGGCACTTAATACAGATCGAGTAGGTTGAAAACGAATTTAATCAGTTGGTAAAGTTGGTTGGTTTTGCAAAAGTTGTTAAGTATAGTAAAAATTGACCGAATATAATATCTTCTTCGATGATCTTTTTACAATTTTTTATTGGACAATAAAGTAGGTCCTATTCGATAAACGTTTTAAATATGCCGTGACAGCTATCACTAGGATGATATTGTACTTAAATAAATAATGAGCTATACGCCTACCGCTAATTGAGTGAACAAAACTACCACAGAGCTATTTTACTATTATATTGACGTCACAATCGATACACAACACTACAAATAAAATGTTTCCGATAAAATGGTTGAACCGTTTGCTGTTTTTGGAGAATCTCGTAGGGATTCATAGGAATTATTATCGCCAGAACAACATTAAGAAATGTTTGATAATATTCCAAACGATAGTCCAGACGATGCTGCACATTACACTCGTATCATATGAAGTATATTTGTTGGTGGAAAGTGGTGATTTTAGTCAAATAAATTTTATCTTTGCAACTTCTGGTGTATCAGGGTGTATACAATTATTATTAGCCGTCACGACTAGTCTCCGTTACAGCCGTGCCTTCATATCATATTGTACAAGTGTAGGACGTGTCTTTGAATATTTTAAAAACGATAAGCTTTTTATCAATTCTCTAAAGAAATCATTCATTACCGTCGTAATTCTTAACATGATTGTTTTTGCCATTACTGTCATCAGGCTAGTACAAGCTTTTTTGGGATCCTCATTATCACATGCTATAGTAAATTTTGCTCCCATTTTAATGGCACGGGTTATTATAAGATTTGCTATAATCTTTCAGCACTTAGTGTTGTATGTGGTGGTAATGATAGTTGTTTATTTGTTCAAATGCTTAATTGTGTTGACATCGTCCGTTCAGGAGAGAGTAGGGAGATGTTATGTCAGTTCGGATGAGCAATGTGATTTAACAAGAGAGCAGATTGTGGAATGGGTTGAACTGTATCGGGATTTAGCTAATTGCTGTGACCAAGTGTCGCTTTGCTTTGGACTCCAGGTACCTTTCTATTAAATATTAGTAACATAGTCCTGGTTATCATTATTAGAGTCTTCGGGTCAGGCTCTTTTCTCGTCGAAGTATACTATTATTAACTATTTTCGATGTTCCTGTCAGTATTCCACTATATTTTAATGACATACCAAATGCTTTACACCAATACTTTCCATGTAAGTATGTCATTTTTTGGGAATAGGGCATTTGTGTATGTATAAATAAATGATTAACCAATTAAATTGCTAGTAACCGACTTTTTCCATGCATTATTTATCATATTATTTTGTACCTACCTATTTTTCAAGAAATACATATATTTCATTTCATTTCAATTCGATAAAATCTTATTATTTTTTCTATTCAAACGAATAGATCTTGAGATTAGTGCATTCAACCAAAACCAATAAACTTTTCAGCTTCATAATCTGTTAGGTGCATAAATATATATCTAGAGATAAGAATAAATAATACCAACATATTTTTTTGGAATCGCAGAAAGAAGACCACATCGACTGGACAAAAATTTTATTGATTATATTTAGTTACATATCAGTGATGATAATACCACTAATTGCTGGACAGAAGGCGAAGAATCAGGGAATGAAGTTCCGCCAGGTTTTGGTTCGACTTTACAATACAATAATTACTATTGGTAAGACTTTAGAGCGCCTTCACACTAACTTTTGTCCGGCGTAGGCGTTCGTTGAACGGATACGCATCGCAGATGCCGCGACAGCGCGGCTTTCACGTCGCCCTCTAGAACCAAGTGAACGCTGCGCTAACGCGGCACATGTGTCGCGCACCTGCTGCGGCCCTAACGCAGCGTAATCATGTACAGCAACACAGACGCCGCGTTGCGCTGTCACGGCGTCTGCGCTGCGAATACGTTCACTGAACGCCTACGCTGGACAAACCCCAGTGTGATCTTACGATTCGTATTTTTCACAATTGCCAAACAAAATCGTGAATAAAAATATACACATTTGTTTTAGAATCATGTGAAGCTGAAGCGAAATTGTTGAAAGACTTTATACGCCTGATAAAGAAACCATCAATAGAAATCAAGTTACTGTCCAAGGTTCCTGTTGGGATGTACATACTGCCAATGGTACTCATGTTGGCTGTCAACTACATAATAGTTATGCTGCAGTTTAATCATGTAATTTAAAGTAACTTCATATGACCTCGTTGGACGTGAAAAAATAAAAAAAAATTATTAATTTAAATCTGCGATTTTTGAATGTCTAAGTTTTTACCTGTCCCCATGTTTAAAAAAAGTTATGAAGAGTTGTTACCTGAGTGTTACATTCATAGTGGCCATTTTGTTATATTATTATAAACATACAATATTGTAAACTTTTTATCATTCTGGCACCAAATAAAATCTTAATCAAGATTACTTATTATGATAAGGCCCTTAGTAGACGCCAGTTCACACTTGACGCGTGAGTCAGCACCATATTATATGTCAATCATTGTGAATGGAACTGAAACTTTCGGGTAGTGGGGTCCGAGTGCTCATAGCATGAACAAAGATCTTGCAAGACGCTTAGTTGACACTTCGTGTGACCCAAGGGCTCACTTTTACCTAGGTCAAAGGTTAATCATTGCTATACAACGTGGCAATGCTGCCTGTAAACACATCCAGTGAACAGCGATGCGGATGAGTTTTTTGACACCACATTTTAGAACTAGTTACCAGTTTTTATTTTAATTTTGAGGGGAACCAAATGACATAATGAAAACGAAGGATCCAACATTTTAACGAAAACCATGATTAACTTTAATAAACAAAAGATTTTAATTAAACCAGATTAAGATTTATCGTCGTTCGTATTACGTAGACTGTATAAAAATGTAATTTCTTCTGCGAAGTTATCCTTTTTAATTTTGTTTCAAGTTAGGAAGCGAGGCATCTAATTCGATTTAGTAAGTGCGTTATATTACTTTATTAACTTCGCCGAGTAACGCTACGCTTGGTGTTCCCGCGACTTTGGGTTCAAGTATTAAAGATTTTGTTTCTCTAGGGAGAAAAATAATCAACAATTTTAATAGAAAACTAGAACACAGATTACTGAATTTGCTCAAAAAGCTGTCAAACTTAAATGGGACTGGGCTGGCCACGTATGCAGAATGCTCAATGAGCGGGCCAAAATGACCCCTATGTGTAGCCCTGACACAGCTAGAAGGCCTATGAACATATGGAGGCATATGGACTTATGAAGGCGTATATGCACCTATACTAGATCTATTGTCTATTAAAAACTTTGCTTTAAACATTCTTGAAATGCATCTTGGATGACATGCCAGGTGACAAATGAATTCCCAGTCCATTATCAGGTGACAATTTGACATTTGACAAGTCTTATGCTAAAACTAAGTTTTACGGGGCAGCTGGATAAACATATTATACATAATTATAAATACTTTGCCAGAACTTTAGAGAAATACAGCCGTATATGTTATGTTTAACCTATAGTATAGGATCCCGTTAAGAACGACCTTCACCGAGCTGGTAAATGGATGAAACCTATTTTAAACTTAATTTAACATGTCAATGTATACATATATAACATATGGGTTGTCTAAAAAATTTCAGTCCAGGATTTTTTTTTAATTAATCCACCGGTTTGGTTAATAGACAAATTCTATACCGATCGAAAGTATAAGTAAAGTCCATAGAATATGCAAACGTTAGGTTGTCTATTTTTTTCCCGTCACTACTTTCGTGCAGGCAGGTATGAACACGAACAGGTAAATGGATACTAGTAACTTGCACTGGTCTGGTTAATGAATGAAAGAAAAATGTTTTTTTTTATTATTACTTTTTCATATCCTGGACTGAAATGCAATATATTTATTGACATATTAAATTTAATATAAAATAGGTTTCATTCATTAACCTGCTCGGTGAAGGTCGTTCTTAACGGGATCTTAGACTACTAGCTTAAAGTTTTTAATCTAAACTCCATTTATTTAAAAGATAATTTCCAAGGATCTCAAAGCATACAAGCCTTCTTAATGAGGTCTTGGAAGTCGTAACTCCGCCCATAACGTTCCGTGAGCGAAATTTTGATTTCGTTTCATTTATCGGACCGAGCAACTTGCTGCCGACCAAATTAATGTGTACGGGTACTGGGCTCCATAAATTAAGGGGCATTGATCAAAGGTCCTCTTGTAAGGCTCTTGATTAAGTAGCTCTTGAATATATTTGATTTTATTTCACGTTCGGTTGATAGGTTGATTCTTAGACGAATCAAAGTTGATTTTCGTCAAAGTTAAAGCTGTATAATTAGGCACTTGAGTTTACGGAAGATGGAATATTGAATGGCGGTCACATTACACACGTTTCATTGACAATATTTTTTAATTGTGTAGGTATTTTTAACCGACTTCAAAAAAGGAAGAGGTTCTATGTTCGTGTGTATGTATTTTTTTTTATGTATGTTTCCTGATTTCTTCGCCATTTGTGGACCGATTCTCAAAATTCTTTTTTATTTGAATGATTATACTCCTGAGGTAGTCACATTTTAATTTGGTAAAGATCTGGTGCTGATCTTCGGAGATATACAATGGAACTCTTCAAAAACACTAACAGGTGAAAAATAACTCCAGTTTCGGAAGTCTGTGGCTTTGGTGGTTTTGTTTCGTTAGTGTTTTTTTAAGAAGTCGGTTGTTTTTTTGTAAAAAAGTTTTTATTTTGTACACATTCATTTCATCTGTAAACATGTTGATTCAAGTCATCATCTGCTTTGCGTTTGCGTTTTTCCCAAAGAGATTTAAAAGACTATAGAGCAAGCCATGTCATGCCCATGTCAAGGAAATGTCATAGAAAAACTTTGATCCCATGGCTCAGTAACGCCATCTAGAATAATATATGAATATTGGAACGGCTGCGGAGCGTACTAAAAAAAACTCATAGACTTGTGTCCGGCAGGACACACTTTTTGGGACGAAAATTTTGTTTGTGATGTCCGGTCTATAGGTATTGAATGTCTTTGGTTTTTCCCAACTATATTAGGGTCGGATTCCAGTTTAACCGGGTGCTGAAATTCGAGTGTTTTCCATGGAGTGACTACCTGTCAGATCTCCACAATCCAGTAACTGGGTAATAAGGTATCCCTTGGTTAAACTGGTTGTTTGACTTTTTCGCTTCTCACGACTGCCATAGATCTACAAACGACAGCCGGGACCAAACGGTTTAACGTGTTTTCCGAGGCACGGAGGAGTTTGACATATATATTTTTTTAAATTTATTTATTTATAAAAACTCCCTTGCAACTATTCTTACAGGTTTTCCCAATGCGATAGCGCGGTCCTTAACAATCTACTTATAAAATTAAAAATAGTTTCTAAATTTAACAAACATTAAAAACAAAAAAAAATAACAAACAGAAATACTTTCCGCAAAAAAATTAAAACTAATATCAAGATGTCACAGAAACACTACTTCAACCCTAACATAATAATTTGACTAATCTAACTTAAAACCATTGATATTTTCATATAACATAATGACATATGTAATGAAGTGTCACCCATCGCCGGACCAACCTCGTCAAGCATAGTTTGCATAGTTGATTCAAGTATTTTATACAAAAAAATATACATGTCAGCGATGGCTGAGCGATGAACTGACACCGATGGGGGTTTCGTGGTACCGAGTTCATAACGTAGAATCACAACCTTCATTGCAGTAATAACATCACTTAACAATCATAACCACAAAACATAACTCAAATAGATAACTAACAGTTTCGTACTGGATGTGTGTCTTCGTTGGTGCCTCAAATTAATCTGAGCTCACCCAGCTCCCACGCACCAGCACAACTCTGTCCACGTGACTTTACCAAAAACACATTCGCGCCATTTTCAAATGACAAGTAACGTCACGCTGGTCACCATAGACTCCGTACTAAGTTAATCAACTTCACAACTTATTATTCAAGAATATCGCTTGCCGCGACATACATATTTAATTTTTATACTGCTGCAGACTGGAAGCCGACCCCAACATAGTTGGGGGTTGGGCCTCATACTCAACAGAACCGCTTACGCAGTTACAACAAACATAGATTTCCATTTACAAAACAAATAACACGGACATTATATGACTTACCTAGTCAATCTGCGAGTGACACCGAAGACGGGATGCTAGCGTAACGGAAACTCGAGTCTATTTGCCCCTCAGGGTACACTGAAAGATAGAACGGAATATGACTGATTTGTACTCAGTAAGGACACAAAGGATCAATACTGTCTATCTTTATGATGTGGAGACATAGCTAGTGATTATTTCATGTAGGATGTAATTTTTTCAGCCATTTATTATGTTTTTTTTTAATCAATGTATGTACGCTTTAACTATGTAGGTATATACAAAAACTAAACCTAACAATACAAAATTTTCGACGATTTGTAGTAGGCGTCAAAAAATTCTTTCGCATCGGTGCCAGCTGGTAAAATGCCCAAAAAATGGGCAATGGCAGTTCTTAGCCTCTGGCCATAGTAGAGGTCAGTCCCTGAGTCACGGTAAACGTCCGCGTCAACTAAACGTTTGGATATTATGTCTTTGAAAAGAAGACAAGCACTCGAAAGTATAATTACCAACAAGGTTGAGTGTAAAATATGTAAATACTAGCTACCCCCGCAAACTTCTTTTCACTTAGATAGCTCAAACAGGTTTTGTTACCCGAAATCAGGGAGCAAAATGCGATTTTGCTTACTGAGTGAGACAAAGTAACTTTTTAATATTTGTTTTCAGAAAGCCGCGAATAAATATCTTATTCAGCTTTGGGTTAACCATACAATTCGAAACATTCATACTCTATCTCTTTCACGCCATTAGAAAGAGAGAGACAAAGACCAGCACTTTTGAATTTCCGATTTTGAATAAACTACCTCAAAGACAAACACGTTGGAAATCAACAAACACGTCGAGCTGTAGTTTTGTCCGCGAAAACCGTAACTCACCAAGATTATATCAAAGGAACACATTACCGGGTTGAAAGTATTCGTTGTGTTAATTCAGGAAATGTTCTAAGTTTCATCAAAATTTGGTCAACGTTCACGCGTGATTGAGTAATAAACGTCCGACCATCGGAAATAACATGAAACACACACACATACATAACACACACACAAAACACGTCTAAACCTACCAACATCTCGCTTGAAAATGCATTCATCTGGCCCACTTATTATGTCGATAAAAATTTATAACAAATTATCCGAGCTAATAACAATCGAAAAAAAGATTGCTGTTTTTACAAATAAATTAAAAAAACTACTACTAAGTAAATGCTATTACAGCATAAATTAATATTTAAATGACAGATTTACACAGCTCGGAAAATAATATAAAATATAAACAATAATAATTACTAAGATTGTATTATAATTTAAATGTTTAATTGAATATAATTAATTATGTTTAATTTAATGAAATGAATGTTTAATTTATTGTAATGTATGTTTAAAGTTACATAATGAATGTTTAATTTAATGTAATGTATAATGAATGGTTAATGAAATTGTATAATTAGGATAAGTTAGTCTATAAGTAATTTTTATCTATAAAATAATGTATTTTGCTGTGCTCTACAGGGTCCACAATTGTACATTGTGGAATGCAATAAACGAATTGATTGATTGATTGATAGTTAAACACAATTTAAACAAGCAAAAATTGCTTAGAAATGAGCAAAAACCAACAAATAAGATTCTTTGCCATAAAATTACGCAACGGACATCCAGGTACACTACCAGTGATGTCCGTACCTGCGCTCATGTGTATACTCTGTAAATATTGTACAGCAAAGAAGGCTTGTCGTGTTTAGGTTTATCCTTTTATTAAATGAGAAAGCCCATAACTGCGATGACTAAATTTTAGTTCCCTCATCTAGATTACCTACTAAAAATATTCGCCACACATTTTTTCTTTTTTCACGTATTCTAAAAATAACGGCGATACATGGAGCCACATGATCGTGTCATGACAAAAGGACGTAACTTTATGCTTATAATTTAGCTGTAACAGACTCTATTTCATTTACATATAAGACTCATTAATAGAAATCAAGAAGATTTGAGTTACATCTTTATGTCGTGACGCGGCCGCACAATGAACGACGTCAGTATCCCATACAGTTTATATTGAAATATGACGTCATAAGCCCCCTCACCTTAATTTTAATGCGCTTAATCTATCAGTTTGAAAAATCAAAACAATACTTGTGTGTTATAAAGTTTAAAAAATCAACTCTCCATACATATAATATCCGAACAGTTGATCGAGTTTTGTATGGAGAGTTGATTTTTTATGGTCAGTTTTCGAAAAAGTCGTAGAACAAATGTTGGTGTTTATGATGTTAGTAATCTACTCCTGCGAGGTTGTTGGTGTTTTAAAAATAACCCAGTATATACACCGTCCATTGTCCATCTATTATACATACTTACTTTTTACCGCCTAAAAGTTTAACTATAAGTAAGTAACATACAATACATATTTTGTATACGTTTTTGACCATGTTACGAACAGGACATATTTCATCCCGTCTGTTTTGTATTAGTTTTTTAATAGAAAAGTTAGAATCCTCGTAAATCTACGTTTCACTTGTTATACAAACTGCTTGTCGAAGGCAGGAGTCGCTGTTTGGATGGCTTTACTTTTGTATTTTACCAACTTACCGCATTCACTTAAGTATGCCTTTCACAACTCTTATAGCCGAGTCCCTAAAGTTCAAGATTCTTTAATTGTTTGTTTGCTGGTTTCATAGTATTTTGGTGTTTCAATTTTATCACGTTTTTACTCGTCTCGTTTCCGACGTGCCTAACAAGAGCGTTTTAATGAAAAGATCATGACATATTGTAGTTTTTTCATCGTTTGAAAATGTTTCGTCTGTATCATACGATGGTAGAATGTGTTTAACATAACATTTTTTATTACGTTTGGCTTAGTAACGTAAAGTGGTTTGGTTATTCAATGTTCTTTGACAAACAACTTTGTAGACCCAATAAATCTAAAAAGTTCTGTGAAATTATTGACATTTATTATCATTTTGATTTAAAGGTATTGTGTTGATTTGTCAAAATATAACAAAAAAGTGTCAAATAACTCGTTCTAGGTTCTATAACATGTGATCCAAAAATACATAGTTTCGAAAATAATTATCATGAATCATAATTAAGTAATTTAGGTCAAACTGAGTTTCATTGATAAATACGAGTAATTATTTTAAGCTAAGAAAATCGATGTTGCCATAATTATATATATTACATAGGAGTGTTTTCAAAGACATTCAATAAACTAAGTGTTTTACATTAAAAATCGTGTAAGAAAAGTAAAATTGAAAAATAATTGTTCATAGGTCAGTTGATTCTTTGATTAATGATTAATTAATGATAATAATGTTCTCATTCATACCACAGAGTAATGGGATATAAAAACCTCGCAAGAAGCAACAGAATGCACGGCAATTCTATGAAATGCATGTTCTTTCGCAAGTCTAGGCTTTCACCACCATCTCTAATCAATAACTCTCTTACCCGATCCTGTCTTCCTTATTTAAAAATAATAACAAGCGTCGAACGCGATGATCAAATTACATTCACGTAAAAGTCCCCTTCCGATCCCAATTGAAACTCCTTCAACATAACTCAAGCTTCTTCAAAACATAATTTGTACGGAACTCAATTTTATACACATCCGAGTTACCAAGAAGGTTTTAAACAAAATTTATCTCGAGTGGAGTTTCGTCTCGTCAAGTTTGGGGGTATTAGCAACTCTGTACCTTGTCATGTTTGTACTAAGTACGCTGCCTTGGTTCTAGGAGGTAAGTGTGATATTATTATAAAGGGAATATTAAGTTATGTTCTGTTTTAAGAGCAGCGGTGACCCAGTGGTGGCGTCCTCGACTTACGAACAGTAAGTCGTGGGTTCGTACCCATCACCACTGTTCTAAAAAAGCTTTTTTGCAAAAAATAAAACCGACTTCAAAAAAAACACTAAACGGTGTAAAATAACTCTACATTCGGAAGTCTGTGGCTTTGGTGGGTTTGTCTTACTCATGATGGGCCACCGACTTCCGAATTTAGAGTTATTTTACACCGTTTAGTGTTTTTTTTGAAGTCGGTTTTATTTTTTGCAAAAATGTTTTTTATTTTTCCATTTTTAGTTGTTACCATAAAAACATTTGCCATGAATTTATTTTATATTGTTAATTGTTAACAATACATGTCATCATAAAAGGGTTTTCCACTAATCCCTAATAAATTAACATACCTAACTGACGAAATCTAGGTATATTGAACCCACCTGCGTACCCCTCAGAGCATACAGGCGTGATGATACGTCATTATGTTGTATAAACAATAAACATCCAAGCGATTCCAGCAATCACAACAGATTTGCCGTTTATTTTTAAGAGTTCCGTTGTATATCTCCGAAGATCAGCACCAGATCTTCATGATCAGCACCAGATCCAAATTAAAATGGGACCACCTCAGAAGTATACTCTTTCAAATAAAAAAAGAATTTTGAGAATCGGTCCACAAATGGGGGAGAAATCATAATAATAATAATAATAATAATTTATTCAATAAGTAGTTTGTACATGGTATACAAGGTTGTCTTATATATTAAGATGCTATAAATAAAAAGAACCAGTACAATATATATAAAATGGGTCATAGGACTCCCTTCCCTAAACTAGGCAGAAAATCTGTCTGTATCTTAAGAAAGAGTATCCATTCACGGTGAGTCTTATTACGGTTACAAAAATATTGGTTCGTGCAGTAGGCGAACAAAGTACTTACGTTAAATTATGGATAAAAATTAAAAACAAAAGATGAAATAAAAACATGAGTATGTGTGGGTGTTACATGTGTGTGTAGGTGTATGGGCGTGTGGTGTGGGTGTGTATGTGTTTGGGTCTATGTGTGTGTGTGTGCGCATGCATGTGTATGTGGGAGTGCTTACATGCCTGTGTGTATAAGTAGGTGGATATGTTGTGTTGTGTTCTGTGTGTTAACCTATCTCTTTACTGTACAGTGGTGAAAAGCTCTTCGGTATCACTATATGTCAATGTCAGTAACCAGGAGTTTAGCTTGTTTTTCAACTCGCCCTTAGTCAAGACGTAAATATTTAATTTTTTGTGGGCTTTATTATACAGCCTAGCACTTAGGCCATTAAACTGACGTCTTGCAAAGGCAGTCCTGCAAGAGACAGCTGGACATAAAGGAAATCCACAACGCCGTTGACTGACAAGCAGCTTATTGAACGAGATCATAGAGTGCTTGTAGAGGATGGTTCTTAAGATGTACAATTTCCTAACAGTTAAGACATTGCATTCTGAATACAGCATATGTGTGGGGTAATCACGAGGTTTGAAGTGAATTACTTTTAGCACAGCCCTTTGGGCTCTTTCTAGTTTTAACAACTCAGTTTTATGAGTCCCACCCCACACAGGGATACAGTACATCAGGATTGATTGACACAGAGCCAAATAAACCATTCGGAGAGTACTTTTATCAGCTGAAAACCTCAAATTTTTAAAAATATAAATTAGTCTTCTGGTGCGGGCGGTTAATGACTCCAATTGAGTGGCCCAGTCTAGTTTCTCATCGACAAACACACCAAGATATTTTATGGATGCCACCATAGACAATGAGAGACACTTACAAGCTTCTGTATTTTGCTGACAATTATGGGCTTTGAGATTTTCGGTTTCTTCAGCTGGTTTTGATGTATGCGGTAGGATGAAACGTAAAAATTTGGTCTTATCAACGTTTAAGGTTAAAGTATTACTTGCTAACCAATGCATTACCCTCCGCAATGCGTTTTCCGAATGCAATTTAGCGTCATTCCAATTCTTACCATATGCCACTAGTGCAGTGTCGTCTGCGTAAGTGAAAATATCACAGTTGACGAGTGGCAGATTACAAAGGCCGTTTATATAGACTTGGAAAAGGGTTGGACCCAAAATACTTCCCTGGGGGACCCCGAAGGTTATTCGTTCCTCTGCGCTAATTGTATTATCGATCTTGACGGATTGCCTACGGTCAGAGAGATAATCTTTAAAGATTTCAAGAGCTAGGCCACGTATACCTATAATTTCCATTTTCTCCATTAGTTTGGAAATACAAACAGTGTCGAACGCTTTACTGAGATCTAGAAAAATGCCATAACATTTCTGTTTTTGGTCCAGTTTGTAAGCTACCGACTGCACAAGGTCGACTACGGCATCTTCCGTAGAAATGCCATGTCGGAAACCATATTGATTATTGGCGAGAATGTGGAATTTGGTTAAGTAATTCGTTAGGCAGTTGTTAAGAACTCGTTCCATGATTTTAGACAAAGCGCTTAAGACAGAGATGGGGCGATAATTTGAGATCTGATCTTTATCTCCAGTTTTGTACACGGGTGTTACTAACGCCATTTTAAAGGCCCTCGGGAAAACCCCTTGTGATATGGCAAGGTTGCAGGTATGAGTAATTGGAGGCACGAGGACGTTTCGAGCCATTTTGATTAATTTGGCTGGTATGTTGTCCCATCCCGTGGCACAGTTATCCCGAAGTGATTTTATAATTAACTCCACATCACTTTCACTAACCGGGAGAAGCGCGATCGAGTTTAGCGTGCGGTGTTTGGATGTTACGTCTCCGTCTGTAGGGGAAGTAGGTATTTTAGATGCCAACGTCTTACCTACATTAGCAAAATAGTTATTTATTACGTTAACTGAGGATAAAGGGTCTGTAGACAATGTTAAGAGATTCGTGGCTGGCTGCTTATTTATCTCAGTATGAGTGAGTTTTTTAACGACCTTCCAAGTTTCCTTGCTATTATTTTGAGCTCTAGTAAATTGAAGTTTTTCATCAGAACGTCTTAGTTTATTGATAAGACGATTACAAAAATTGCGGTATCTTGTGTAAGTAATTTTGAGAGAAGTGTTTTGCGGATCTGAATTTAGCTTAAGATGCATGCTATCTCGGTTTTTGATGCACCGAAGGAGACCGGGTGACATCCAAGGCTTGAGTATTCTACTCTTTCTTGAAATTTTGATGACTGACGTATGGGTTAGAACAATGCCTTTGAGTGTAGTGATCAAATTATCTGCGGCAACGTTGGCATCAGTAGCCTTCATCACCGGGGCTAAGTCAGCGTTTTCTACATCCTTTACAGCATTAGAATAATTTAAACGCGTGGTTGTCAGACGAACTAATTTTCGGTTGACTTTAATTTTATCTAAACATAAAGCCGTAGCATGATGATCTGTAATACTTGTTTCTAATACGAAGGAGTTTGATGTGGATTTAGATTTAAGCAATATGTGGTCTAGGCAAGTATTTGAACTTGGTCTAGTGGGATGTAGAAAAGCTGGCAAAAGGCCCATTGTCGCTATACGTAGAAGATACTCGTGTGAGTGAGGGTCCTTGTTGTTGGGTTTAATATCAACGTTTAGGTCTCCCATAACTATAACAGATATCTAACTATAATAGAGAGAATCAGGTAACATACATAAAAAAAAAAAAAAAATACATACAAACGAACATAGAACCTCCTCCTTTTTTGAAAGTCGGTTAAAGATGGTAAAGGAAAACATCGTGAGGAAACCGGCATGTCCTAGAACCAAAAACTTCGAAGACATGTGACATCTACCAATTCGCACTGGGCCCGCGTGGTAGATTATGGCCCATACGCAAAATACGCGCTTTGACGTGGAGTTGCGGTTACCAGCCCGGTATCTTTATCTTTTTTTATGTTCTGTTGTGATGAGGCAAACCACCGAGGGTTCTGTCTGCTTGCATTTTTACGTAAAAAAGCACCGTGTGAAAATGTAAGTGAAGTGAATTTGAATTGTCCTGTCATTACATACTAATGCTAGGCATTGACAGTCGACTTTAATCAAGTTTTCACAGAGTGACTTTTGCTGACCGGCTGTGTAATAGAAGAGTTAATACGGTATGGCTGTTACTGTTTGGTGTAGACAATTTAACAGTTAATCAGTAACAGTAAAACAATTGTCAAAAATTAATAAGTCAGTGTTTTTTACATTTTTGACAATTGAACCCATTATGTTGTCATTCCGTTTTTGCTTCAATATTTTATATGGAATAGCTTACTGGCACGCCGAGCCAATTATAGGACTATCGTTGCAATGGCTTTGCGGTGAAATGAACGAGGCTATGTTATTTCGGCAATTCGAACATTTGGTCTGATGACTTCGACTTCGACATTCGAAATCAAGCAGAAAACCATTTAAACTCACATACACAAACATCCAGACCTTAAACAAGTACCTGTAGGCCATAAAAATATTCGTTTCTTACGGGAATCGAACCCGCAATTATTTGAATGTACATTGATTAATTAAAAAAAATATTAAAAACCCGACTTCGTATATTTGAACTACTTAGAAACGAAAAAGAAAACAACGACTTCAATCAAGAAGTGTTTAAACCATGTTTTTATTATAACATTAAAATTTTAATTTCATAATCGAAACATCCATAAATTTTATTAAACAAACAACCTCTACTACGGAACATATTGACTCACAGTCGAGACCCATTTTGCATAGAATGGTTGTATTGTCTAAGTCCCGACAATCTATAGGTACATAGGGAATATGCATGTAATTTAAAAATGGTTCAAATATTTTTTTCCGAATCTTTAATGGCAGAAAATATGAACTAAATCATTATTTTACTTTTTAATAGCATCATAATTATTTAAAATTAAAAATAAAAGTGCGAATTAAGCGCAGGGAATTCAAATTTGTGAAACGCATCACCATTGGTTATAACGAAAAGTGACGACAAATACTACGACAACAACTCAACGTCTACAAAACATACAATGTGTAAGTATGACATTAAGTATTAGAATGGACTTTTTATTCGAAAACATAATTATCGCCGTGTGTGTTGTGAACTAATTTAATGTTCAAGTGTAATTTTAGCTTCATAGTGAGGTTATTTAACATTTAAGAAAAATTATTGAAAGTGGTTTTGTAAAAGCACAATCTGATAATGTTTATTGCATTCGGGTACAAGCAATACCGGTAAACTGGTTTTTGAGTTTTTTTCATGGTGAAATGGTTAGAAGAACGAAAACACCCATAGTAATAGTAATAGGATTATAGTAAATGACGTAATCGAATGTTTAAACAGCTCAAATTTATTCTGTATTTTAAATATTTTTTTAAGCTTCATTACTGCATTTTTAAATATGTTTATATATTTTTACTATGTTAAAACGTTGTAAACAGTGAATTATAAATATAAAAAAAATACATGCATATACCCTATTGTGCTTCGTCACGTCTCTGCGAATGTGCAACACTAATAATAATAATGGCTAATGATGGCCAATACGAAACTATACTCCATCCGATTAGGTAGTTAACAAAAGGTAAACAATTTTGACATGTATTTTTAGTTAATAACACAGTTTAAAAATAAAATGCAGCTGAAAACAAATTTAGGTACAACAAAAATAATTACATAATCAATTAAACAATTTGTTTAAACAGTAGCTGTATTTAATTAATAAGCGTTTATGTAAAAAGACTTGTCAAGATTGTTTGCTTTTAGTTAACTACCTACTCGGATGGGGTATAGCTGTAAATCGTTAAAAACTTTGCCCAGTGATCACCACTATGCTATCCAAACGATGAGAAAAAGATTCCTGTCTGTTATACCCAAGGGAAGTATTCTTCAAATTAAAGTCTTCATGGGTTTCTTATAGAATATTCGGGAAGTCTGCCAGCTCCTGGCGTTATTGGTTACAGTTCAAGAATTTTATGACGATTTTGTGGAAGTTAAATCGGTATATAAATCAGGAAGACTTCTCCTTACTGTTGTAATGGCAGTTGGTTATTGCCAATCGTGCTGTTAGAGACCATTGTAATTGTTGACGCTTTTACGTAAGGTGCGATAATGTCATATGGTTTATGGGGATAATCGTATAGGAGGCACAATCAACGTATTGCATACGTAAAAAAAAGTGCTATTACGCAGGATTGCGTAATCTTAAGTCACAGGAATAGCTAGCTTAAGAGTGAGTGTAGCTAAAAATAAGCCATTTATGTATTAATAAAATAAGTTAGGCATACGGTGAAATAAATTAACACCCCACAA
Source organism: Euplexia lucipara (assembly GCA_921972225.1). NCBI lineage: Eukaryota > Metazoa > Arthropoda > Insecta > Lepidoptera > Noctuidae > Euplexia > Euplexia lucipara. The sequence goes on along the minus strand of OV179149.1, from coordinate 5,117,854 downwards.
GGGGTGCTCTTAGCGAGTAATTGCTTAGTTTCAACGTTTTACCCCCTGGCTGCTGGTCTTTATTTATTAAGCCAACTACAGGTTATCCTTTGCTCCTCAAAAAAAAAAAAATCAAATGTCATTTCAATTACGTTGGCCAGTACACAAAAGAGTAATCCACTTTAATCAACCTCCCAACCTACAGTTCAGTTCACAATAAAAAGAACATCAAATCAAAAAAACGCTACAGCAGGAATATAGTCAAGAGCAAAACGCAAGTTTACTCCCATTTGAAAATCATCCGTAGGAGCAAAAAAATATTTTCCGGAACAAAACTGTTATAAACAAGCGATTGTCGGTTTCATAGGTCCCGTCCAACGACGCATGTGCATAGAAAAAAAAATAAAACAAAAAAAGGGTTTTATCGCGTCGGGTGTCACGGACATATTCTAGATTGGAGGTTTTTACGTTTCAAAAAGTTTTACGTACCGAGAACTTTTGGGCTGAATGTCACGTAAAAAACTGTGAAATAAACGCATGAAAACCCACTGTAAATCTGTATTTTGACAATGGTTAGGCCGAAAAAAACAATGGGAGCTGTTGACTTTTAAATTTGGTGCCGGATTTTAATATTGACGTTCGTTTGTTTTACTCGTATATGCCTACTTCAATGGTGTAGCTGGGGTGGGTGCGATGCGGATTTTTAGATGCGGTTTCGATAATTATTATTCCTTTTTCCTTCTTTTAGTTACTAACCTGCCCGCGTAGCATGAACACTTAATTTCTTTTCTTCCGAGACACGACAATTTTCTTTCTGTCCAACTTGACATTTCTTCTACCCGAGCAGAGGCGACTCGTCGACAAGGGTTTGTACGTAGAAAAAGAAATTTACATGCTGTCTATAGCAACTGTCAGGTTGCTAGAGGTGTATATATTGCTTGTCTAGGTCTCATTTGATGTAAGACTGTTTGACACTTGTTGGCAGGAAATGTTTCAAAAAGAACTGTCAAAAGTGGAGAAAATAGGTCCGCACTTCATGCTCGGCATTGTTAATTCTTGTCTACTGACGAATCGACATATAACTTCTCATCTTTCTTGACATTGTCATGCTCGAGACGAAAGAAATGTCTATATGTATAATCTGTCACTTTGCCGATTCGTCTGTAGACAAAGGCCGTTTCTTCGGTGTTCATGCTACGCAGGCTGGTGTCGGAGTTGGTGTCGTCTATGGGCCTTAGGACTTAACTTCATTTGGCGTCGAGATATATCTCTCAGGCATGCCGCCGGTTTCCTTACAATGTTTTCCTTCATCGTTTCTGAAGCAAGTGATAAATATACATTACGCATATGAATCAGAAAAATTGTAACAATTAAGAAATTATTCGTTAAAATGTGCAAGGTACATTTCTAAAGTCCTCGAAGAGTATGTTAGCTTATTAACTTTAAAATAACATGTGTGCATAGACACGCGCGGAGAAAGAAACTTTATGTTCCATTTTTGAAATATGTTTTTTATTTTTATTTTTCTTACGGCCTTCTCTAAAACCATCATGAATTTATTCAAATTAAAAATAAATATTAGGTGTAATTTTTTGAAGCATGTTTTTACTTTGAATGTTTTACGAATACTTAGTCTAGAGGTTTTATTCCGGGTCGGAATAACATACAGTTCTGGTAAGTAGAACTTACTAACAATAATCTGTTATTCTGAGCAAAACCAGAAACTCATTTATCACGGTTGAAAGGTTTTATACGCACGAGCGTCTCGTCTAAGTAGTTCCGCGCTTTAGTTCCCCTATTTCCTGGTAGCAAGTTAAGAGAACACATCACTAAAAAAAACACTTAAACTGAACATTTTGTGAAAATAATAAAGCGATATTCTGTCATTGCGAATCTATTTTTATTATGCCAGTAACATCACTAATACTGCATTTCCCACATTGTGAAAAATTACAAACAAATCTGTTTATTACATTTTCTTGAATATGTAGGTAAGTGTTTTTCCTGAGTTTTAATATAAATTAAAAGATTATATTTTTATGTGGAGCCGCCGGGAATAAAGCCTAAAATTATCAGTACGTGCCTAGTAACCGACCAGAATAAAAAGATACCTTTGATCTTCGTAAATCCTTACTTTCCGTAAAAATTCCAACTCAAGATAATAAAATACATTCAAGATAGCCAAATAGAAAACCACGTCGTAATCCAAGAGGGCGTCAATCATAATTTTAATAAAACGCCTGTATTATGTATTTCCCTAAAGTAGCTATATTTATACGTGTTTTCTGTGAGCAAAGCCGGGCTCAACGAGATCTCAATTTGTAAAGACAAAGCCCCTATCCATCATCCGAAGGGAGCGAACTAAAAGAAAAGCCGCCTTACCAATTTTTAGGGCAAGAAAAAAGGTTGGGTTCCGTATACTCGATACTCAAACTAGAAAGGTAGAATAAGCTTTTATTTGGCACAGAGGTATAAATAAATAGAAACAAAAAAAAGTAGACTTGACCCTAGGTATGTAATGGATGGTCTATTGGTCTCCCATCCATGGGTCGGCCTTGGCAAACAAAAGTAAAAGCGACAAAGTGTCTAGTGTATCGCTGCTTCCCGTTGACCCCAGTGCGTCTTTTCCTGGTGGCCCCCGCTGGGGAACAATAATTCCCGGTTGTCCCACATTACAATTAAAATAAAACTGTTGAACCCCAGTATAAGCACTGGGGTTGGTCAATTTACAAAATACTTATTTAAACTTTACCATAAGTGTTATTTGGATGTATGTACAGACGCCAGCACATCAAGTTACCCCGATGTGTCAAATTTCTTTGATGTTTTTCAACTTCATGTCAAACACAATAAGGTTCATATTCAATTAGGAAAATTTGACGCATTGGGGTAACTTGATGTGCTGGCGTCTGTACATAACTGTAAAGTTTCACAAAAATACATTCACGCCAAAATCACTTTTGCTTGAAAGGGTAACAAAGATAAGATACTCACATTCATTTAGCCTCAAAACACTGACAATTATAATACCTATTAGTAAATAGAGAATAAATTATTAAGCTGTTGAAAAGTCAGCCATGTAAAAGTATTATAATACCTATTAGTAAATAGAGAATAAATTATTAAGCTGTTGAAAAGTCAGCCATGTAAAAGTATCTAAGTAAGAAAAATATGATTAAAATAGAATCCGACTTCGGGTTTCTGTTTATATTGTGTTATTATGTTTTTACTGTGCGTGTATCAAGCTTTTGCCAATAAATGTTAAAAATGTAATACTTCACTATCTAAAGAACCTCGTCTAAAATACTCGCATTCACAAGAAAAAACTCACACCACAAGAAAATACTCGCATTTTCTAGAAAATTCTTAAGCAATTACGAATATAAAGTATGTAAGTCCTGATATCCTCGTGCCTCCAAGTTACAGTCGTGCCCTGAATAACTTATGCGACTCTAGCGGACGTGGGCAACTGAATACGACTGCTTCTAACAATCAGTTAGCTATTTCGGAGGAAAATATTTATGTGTTCTTTTAAAATGAGACACTTTGTCTGGTTGCTCCTGTGGCAGGGATGAAAAATAATAATAATGGATTATACACGTACTTAATTAAGAAATACTAGTACTTAGTTGATAAGTTTGCTTGTATACTAACCAGTGGACCAATGTTGTCAAATTAAATAAATATATTATTACTATTATTATTTTTAATTTGGTTTTAGCTAGAACCCTTGAGTTCCGGTCCTTTGAAAGGCGTACGAGGGGCTTAAGCCAACTCGTAGAGACCTATTGTCGTATTAAATTAAATGAGGCACCAATCGCAGATTTTCCCTGTATGCACTAGACAAGTGCACCCAAGGAAAACCTACAACTGGTGTACGACTATTGTAGACTATGGTAACAAAAGAACTAGACTAGGGTGGCTAAAATGGACTGGATACCTAAAACTATGAAGGACTATGGTCCCTGCCTTACCAATGATTTATATAGACGGATTAAATGGCAGGGGGTAACTTGCACACTCAATAATGGGCCTTCTAAAACGGCCGCTAGCACATAGTGACGTAGCGACAAGAGGGCAACATGTCCTGTGTGTGGTGCTAAAGGAATTATTATTAAAAGCGTTGTTCTGTTCATAGTCTCAGTTTAATAATTAGTTGTACGACTGAAATAGCTATTATATAGTTATTATATTGTGGTTAGTGAGTAACCTGGGATCAGAGTTTAAATGCCGCCCATGGACCTCTAACTTGGCATGACATGCCCTCGAGAAATATCTCTTAGGCTTGCCGGTTACCTCGCGATGTTTTCCTTCACCGTTTTTGAAGCTAGTGATAATTTTATACAGGGTTATTTGTAAAACACCAACAACCTCGCAGGAGTAGATTACTAACATCATAAACAACAAAATTTGTTCTACGACTTTTTCGAAAACAGACAAAAAAAAATCAACTCTTTATACAAAACTCGATCAACTGTTCGGATATATGTAGGGAGAGTTGATTTTTGTTGAGTTGAAACGTCAGTTGTGCGTGCCTTCGGTTCGAATAGCCGGACGATTCAGTAAAAGTCACGCCGTGAAAACTTGAGTGAGCTGTCAATGACTAGCATTAGTATTGAATGACAGCTCAATACACCCTCACTACGCTTACATATTTACGCGGTGATTTGACCAGAATCGCACTGCTGGTCACACTAGGAAGCTGTCACTGCTTAGTATTAGGCCGGCAATACACGGACCGCTTGAAGCAGTCAGGGTCGACAGCTTCAAGCTGCGAATGCACAGTGAAGTACAGTGTTCTATGGACGCACATACACGAACCGTTCGAGCAGTTGCAACTGATTCGGGCGGTCGACAGCACGGTGAATTTTCATCGTACGGTCCAGGAGTCGCCAGGCATACACTGACTGCTCGAGCTGTCGACTACTCTCGCGCAGTTACCGCCGCCCGCACTCTTCATTCCTTAGTTCCAAAAACAAGCGATTAAATTCTCCATTTTAATTTCGTGTTTCTAATATTGGATGAACCCCCAATTTACTGAGCAAAAGCAGCTGAAATGCTTCCTCCTCAAAATCTATGATGATACTGATTTGAAATTGCCAACTGCTCGAGCAGTTAAACTAACTGCTCGAGCAGTTATCAATGGCAGCCTCAAGCGGTTGACTCTTGACTGCAAGAGCGATCCGTGTATGTTGATCACTAGGTAACTGCTCGAGCAGTCCGCGTATTGCCGGCCTTAGTTTAAGTAAAGCGAACCTGCAGACTTTGTAGTTGTCGATAATAAATTATTTGATTTGTTAAGACGCTTACTTTTCATGCTTGAGGTTGTAATAATTTATATCCGGGCATCCATAAATACGACTCTTTTTAATTTATATGTGCTTTCTAAGTGTATCTTAGACACAATAGACATCGGTAAAGGAAAACATCATGAGGAAACCTCGACTTGTTGTTAATATAAGTTTGAAATCGGTTTGAGCAAGTGTGATAATCAATGTTCGTGCCTTCTCTGTATGAGAAGAATCCTTTGCTCTGTAGTGGGTCTTATTTGTTAGTAGTCAAAATAGATACAATCACATCAAAATACAATGAAACCTAAACGGAGTGGTCGCCATTTACACTCCACAATTAAACAATAGTCTAGCTCAATATTAACGTCCTGAAGCCATTTTAACACGAAATGAAAAAAAAGCAACATTCCGAAACAGGGAACAAATGTCGTAATTAAATATTCTACGCGAGTTGAAGCCATTAATTACCACGGAACCCTTGTAAAAAATAGAGGGTCGTGTTTCGGACGGGCCTAAGATTATCACCGGATAAGTTTGATCAATACCTCGCCACCTCGGCATTGGGGAACTGCCGAAATATTGGAGTAAGCCAAAACTAAGCTCTATTTTTTTTTCAAGGATTATTTTTCTTTTGATTCTTGATTGTTTGGCGATCGCGTTGATTGATTAGTTAGAAGGAATGTTTTGTTGTTATTGGATTAAATGGTTTTAAGAATAGAATAGAACCTTCTTTATCGCACTATATTTAATAACTGGCTTATTGTTCTAGTAGTTAGTGGCCCGACTGCTATGCGAATCCGAATTGTTATCTGTCCGTCGTCATGTATGACAACTTCTGGCCTCAGAACGTGGTATTCCGTCGCATGCGCGGACAAGTTCCACAGAGCAGCGCTAGTGCGTGTTAGTGAAGTGTTAGTTTTTAAGTAATAATGTATAAATATAATATGTATTTTAGGTTAAGGTTTATTTATCTCTGGGCCTGCGTCGCCTGAAATAAAATTTATTATTATTATTATGCCGAAGATAAAGAGTGTCGTGATGGCCCAGAGGTTAAGGCGCCTACCTCTCATGTATGAAGTTGTGGTTCAAATCCGGGCAAGTACCAATGTGACTTTTTCAATTCATATGTACTTTCTAAGTTTATCTTAGACATAATTGACATCGATGAAGGAAAACATCGTGAGGAAACCTGGACTTATAGTTAATATAAGTTTGAAATCGCCAATCCGCCTTGAGCAAGCGAGGTGATCAATGCTCGAGCCTTCTCTGTATGAGAAGAGGCCTTTGCCCTGCAGTGGGACAGTAACAGGCTGGTACCTATTACTTTATTATTATTATTATAATATGCCGGAGGTTGTGGGTTCGATTTCCACCCAGGACAAATGTTTGTGTGATGAGTACAATCTGTGATCGTCATTAGTTCTGTGTCTGGGTGTAATTTATCTATAATAAGTATGTATTTGGTAATATATAAGAAATTTTATCAGCTGGTTAGTAAACATAACACAAGCTCTGATTAGCGTGGGACTATATGGCGTTCTGTGAAAGTTGTGGAATATTTTTTTTAAATTTACTATACAAAATTACAAATGATGACTTAAAGAGGTGGTAACTACTTAACGCGTTACAATGGGCGCCCTTGTCGCTAAAAGCGATTTCTTACGGACAACCTTTGGATGTGCTTGATATCAACTTAGCCTAGCATTGTCCCTAACAGTCTAACTTGATGCAGCTTAATACCAGTGGTTTAATGCGAATGCCAATCTGACCTCTTCAACCCAATAACTTAACTACACAAAAAAGCAAGCCTTAGCAAAAAAAAACAGACAAAAAATTTGTTTACGACCTCACAAGATACATCACTGCCTCGTTGGTCTATAATAGTGGTCGCAAGCGCTACTGCTGAACATGACATCCCAGGTTTGATCCCCCGGGTCGGGTAAAGCGTTATTGAGTTTTTCCATCTGGAATTTCTCAGTATCAGCCCGGAGTCTGGATTTGTGCCCGATTGATGGCAATAGGCTCGCCCCCTATTACATGGGACTTAAACATAACTGGCGAAATGTGGGTGTACCTACTACCTGGTTCACCTCTGCCAAACCCTTCGGGGATTACAGGCGTAATGTTATGTATGTTATGTTAAAGACACTTCAATCGTATTTATTTGTATATAGAGCATATTGATAAAAACCGGCCGTAGAACTCTCGGCATAAAAATCACGTTTGTTGTATGCGAGCCCCACTTAAATATTATATTTTATTCTGTTTCCAGTATTTGCTGTTAAAGCGGCAACGTTATTTGTAAAATATATCTGGGTACTGTCTAGCTCTTACGGTTCATGACATATACCCTGGTGATAGACAGACGGACATAGTGTAGTCTTAGTAATAAGTTCTCGTTTTTAACTTTTAGGTACAGAACCCTAAAAACATCATTAATCTAATAATTATTTATTATTCTATTGCATTTATGTCTGAGAAGATATCACATTCTGTTTACCAACTCGTGCTTGACAATAACTACATAGATACTACTACATATATTAAAGCAACAATATCGTTATCCCAATATTATTTATTAGCACAAGGTAAATGTTAAATTGGCGAATAATGTGTCCCAATAAACTGAATGATGATAGTTTTTCCGTTCGGAGCTTCTACAAGATTTATTAAATATTATTATCTACATTTACTTACATACACACCTACATAAACTCACGCCTTTTTCCCATAGGGGTAGGCAAAAACTACAGAGCGCCATATGCTGCGATTCTTACGTACTTCCTTATGCTTCGTTTACATTCATACAGTTGTCATACACACACGCCGGTTGCTGGTACTACGTACCTGACCTTTCTGAAGAACCTCACCAATAAGGTCTATGTACAGTCGCCAGCACGTCAAGTTACTACACTTTGACCTTGAGCGCGTTATGAGCAACAACAGCGAGAATCGTGCGAAAGAGATAAATAGCGTTTCATTAGTTCTTTCTCATAATGTTTCGTGCTGCAGTGCGTACGTATGGATGTGTGCGTTTGCGCGCCGTGGTGTAGAATAAAACATTATGCGAAAAGAAATTGCGTAGCAGGTTGAGTTCTTGAATGGAATGTTATAATGCGATCGTAAATAAAAACAGGCGGCCCGGACAATGCATGAAAATACTTGTTGTTCCTAAATACTTCTTTGTATTACCTATTTAATAAAACAAAATAAAGCCAAGGAGCACGTGGTTAAATGTTAATATAGGTATAAATAATAGATACCCACATAATTTTCTTACTGAGTTTCCCCCGTGCCTCGGAAAGCAAGTTAAGTCGTTGGTTTCGGCTGGCATTTATAGATCTTTGATAATCTTTGACAGTCGTTACTGGTAGTCAGTGGCCCGATAGTCCGACAACCAGTCTTACCAAGGGGTATCGTTTTACCTAGCACTAACTGGGTAGTGAAGCTCAGATAGGCGGTTGCTCTATGTAAAATACTGGTATTCAGCTGCATCCGGTTAGACTGGAAGCCGACCCTAACATAGCAGGAAAAAGGCAGGCAGATAATGACCTAGTCGTCACTTGAAACACATTCACTAGTTCACTACTAGTATTTTAAATCTCCGCGTGATGCATGGTGATAAGTTACGCTTTGTTGAAGCAGCCTTAAAATAATAATACTAACATTATTACAATTTTTGTTGGTTTTATAAAGTCATCGTTGTGAAATCGTCGATCACAAGTTTTTTATTAGTTATCGATGAGTGAAATGTAAATTAAATTAAGTGTGTAAGAAAGTAGTGTTTGTGGCTACTGCGCGAAACTTTCACTTGCACTATCGGTAGTTTTGTGAGGGTAGGTATAATATAATATGTATTTGTTTATCCGAATAACATAAGTTGCTTGCGAAGCATGTAATATGGTGTAACTTTGATAAATAAATTGAGTAGGGTTCAGGCCGAGTCACACCGGAATGGTAGTGAAGCGGTGAGGAATTTCAGTGTCAAATAATTTTAGACTTTATCTTTATTAATAATATAACCACAGTCTAAAAACCTACAGTCGTCCGACGATGCCGTCTAGACAGTGCAATCGTGCGGGGGTGAGGGGCGAGACGCGGGAAAGCCGCTCCCGAACTGCGAACAAAACGATGTTCGTAGTTCGGGAGGTATTACCTGTTCAGGGCTAACGCGTGTAGACGTTGTCGGCATTTTTCCAGAGATCAAAGGCGTCGTCCTACTGTATTAATATTTATACTGTTGTATTACATAGGTAGTAGGTAGGTATAGCTTGAGAAAATTTTGCACGGGAGTAATCGGAGTGCTCGCATGACCGCGGGCGGCTGCGCCATTTTTTCGCTTTTTTCAAGCGATACTATGTATTATGATAATCAAGATTACCTACGTTTGAAACTATAGGTATAACACTGAAACTGTTCGCCGCTTCGCTGCCATTAGGATGTGAGTCAGCCTTTATACGAACAAAACTATGGACTGTAGTCTGAAATAAAGTTATTTATATATTTAAGTATGGTTTGGTCATGGAATAGGTGGATAGAGGAGGAGTGAAAGCAGATTATAAAAGGTAGGTATTTACAAGGTAGACGTGAGTGGCAACGCCGGGAGAGAACGCTCTAGAAGAACATGTAACTGATCTTATTTGTGAGTTTATTCAGAAAGGTCAGGTGCGTAGGTAGTAGGTAGATACTCGCAATCGGCGCGGCGTGCTTGTTTGACCAGAGTTCCTAGTGCGAGTTTGTTTTATGTTAACGCGATCGACACGTTAAGACGTTCGGCGCTCCGATTGGCTCGCTCCCAGCTTTTAACCAAACAGAGAGCCAATCGCGGTTCAGAGAACGTTTCGATCGCGTTAGCGTAAAAACAACTCGCACTTAGCGCACAGATGAATGAACGTGGACGAGGAGTACCTACCCATGTAAGGATCGAAGCAGGTAGCGTTCTGTGGTTTCTGCCTATTCCCATGGCAAAAAGGCTTGATTATTATTATTTTTTTATACCACTACGGTGGCAAACAAGCTTACGGCCCGCCTGATAGCCTATGGACACTTGCAACACCAGGGGTGCCATACGCGCGTTGCCGACCCTTTAAAAACCCATTTACTCCCCTTTTGTAGAACCCAATATTGTAGTTGTAGCCCTCTGAGAAAACCTCGGCAGGGAGCTCATTCCACAATCCAAGTGTACGCGGGAGAAAAGAATGATTTTATGTATGTTACATGTAATTATTATTAAACAGGGGGGAACGGGGTTACAAAGACTTAAAAAAAAAAAAAAACATTTATTCATTTTTTTTTTTTAAGATAAATAAAAAAAGGTAGGTAACAATAAGACCTGGATAGGCTCCTCTAAGAATGCGTGTGGACCTGTGGGAAAAAGATGAAAATAAAATGCGGAATAACCATCTTTATCTTTTTATTTCTAAACATTAGTTTAGGTAATTAAAAGTATAAAACAAATACTCTCAAATATACAGTTTACAACAAAATATATTTATAAAACTAAACTAAGCAATAGATTAAATACAAGTAGGTAACTAGGTTATATTAATTTTTTACAAGCATTTATAATACCTAGATTTAACTTTGTAACAGAATAATTACCTTTACTACCTATAAACAAGTTCATCTACCAATAATTGCCTAACGGGATTAAATGCTGCCGCCAAACAAAAGTAAGTTTTTGCCTAGATTGGGTAGGTAAGTAGTATAATTTGACTGGGATGTAATGCGGCACAGTACGACAAGGGATTTTTGTAATACTAACAGATGATTCTGAATTTTATTTCAACACACAGTTAACACTAGTTTACGTTTATACGTGACACGGTGACAGCCTGCTTCAGATCTTTCGGCACGGTCTGGCATGCCGTGACTTCCCGAAATGTGAACGCTAAGCGTGAGAAAATAAGATTTTAAATCATTTGCGCTTACTAAAATCCCTTGTCGTGCCGTTCCGCCAGTAAGCGACCCTAACTTAAATTATCGCCAAAAATTTCTGTACCTATAGAAAATATTATACTCAATACTGTTAATGCATCATTATATTTTCTATAGCACAAAAATTGAGTATCTATACTTATATTAAAAATGCGAAAGTAACTTTGCCTATTAAGTTACTCCTACTTGGCCAAACCGCTTGGCAATTGTGATGAACAATATGCAGCAGGACATGGAGGAAGCCATTTTATTATGATGACACAACATCAACAAGCGACATGTCTAGCGTCTTTTCCAAATCGAGCAAAGGAAGAATAAGCGTTTGAGAAACAAACAGTGGTTGGTAATAAGTTAATAAATACCTTTATTTTGATAAATAAAACAGTAACAATATTAAAATACTACTTAGGTATGTATTGTAAAACTGTGCTACTAGTAGAATGTGAAACTTTGTAAAGAGGGCTGATAGGTATTTGTTACTTTTCTCGCCACGGCTAAAAGGATTATAAGAAAACTTGTCATATAAATAGACCATGACCTGGATTAACACATGGGTTGGGTTCTTACGGAAACGCGGGTGGATGAAGTGCGTTATTAACCATTGCCATAGAGTCGGAGTTCGTTATCTGAAGCTAAATTCAGGCTACGACACTATACGACGTCCACTCAATTTCCGACACCGAGTGTCTACGTGTCAGAACAAGTTTACTAATGTTTGTCGTAATTTAAAATGGCATAATTATAATAATTATAATTACCTTAAATTGTATTTGCCATAATTTCATTAGAAATAACGCATTATGGAAATTCAATAGAAATAAATACTTTTTTCACACGGCTACAGATCAAGCTATACATTTCCAGTATAAGTTGGTCTCGCAGTGCATAGTATTTCCGTACAATGGGAGGTCAGCGTAATCTGGAAACGTGTAGCTTGATGTGTAGCCGTGTGCACTATTTAAAGTAAAATTACGAGTTGATCCAAGTTATTATTATGATTTGTTTGTCTTGGCAAAGGTAAATAACGCACTCTGGATAGTGCAGGCTCACGGCGGGGATCATTACATCGCGTAAAATTTCGAGGTACTGATCCCCAGTCATGCGCCCACTAACTTCCACCAGCTCACCCGGTCCCATCGAACTCATCCATCCCCAAAAATTTAATGAAATTCTTCCGCTTGCCCGATTTGGCAAAGTATTAACCTCCACATATCGTTCGTTGCTATTGCGCCATAATATTTTTCTTCCGTCCATATCCGACCGGAAACTCTTCTCATCCACAAAAATGACGATGTTGTTTTCCCAGTCAAAACATAATACTCCAGGCAAAAACTTACTCTTGCCTCCTTATGCCCCTGGTTCATAAGAATTTTCTTGGCAGGGCGGCAGCATTTCTTTCCAGCGTCCTTTAAGCGCCTTCTCACGGTGTCTTCTCGGTGATATCTAAAACAAAGAAAATTTTGTCAATTTCAATAAGATTCTTTGTTGACCATACTTAATTCCGATTGATTCTTTTTTGACAGGCCTGTTGGTCTAGTAGGTAGGTAGTTAGTGGCCCTGACTTCTATGCCGGAGATCATGGGTTCGATGTCTACCCAGGACAGAGGTTTGTGTGATGAACACGATCATTTGTTTTGTCTGGGTGTAATTTACCTGCACCTAATTTATGATATTTAGAAATAAGTAGGTATATAAGTATGTTTATCGGCTGGCTGTTTAGTAGGGTCATTGCGCCGGTTAGCGACCGACCAGTTAGCTGAGTTGCCCACTTCAGATGAGTGAAAGAAAATGTTACTTACACGCCACATAGTATGTGTCAATGGAAAATATTTTAAAATGCTGAAAAAGTGAAAATATAGCGAAAACGTTAGTTTGCGACCACTTTCATTAGTTAACGTCCGCCAGTAAGCTAGTTTGCGGCCACTAATTTAATATTAAAAATATGGCATTAAAATAAGTATAATTGATTTCAAAATGTTCTTAATTTTGGTTTTTAATTAAATATAATTATAGAAAAAATAATTGTTCACAAAAGTTCATTTCTTAACCCTCTTTTCGCCTTCTTTGGCTAGCAGAGGATCTGGTCCCTTTGTCTCGATAGCATCACATGACTTACCACTAAACCGATCTTAAATTGTAGTTAGAGGGATCTGATACAGTCTACACGTTTCACATATCCTGACAGTCCCCCAAAAAACCAGCCCTATTTCGTTTCCCAGTGTTTAAATTAGAAATAAAAAATGGCAGAACGAACTCCCAAAAACACGCCTGTTAATAAGATAAAAGAACTGAGTTTTAAAATAATTAGTGAAAAACCTTAAGTTCCAAACTGTGGTCATTCTTGTTGAATAGTAGAGATGTGTAGCTCGCGAATGAGAGATAAAATTGAACTAGCTCTTTAATAATAATCTAGCTCTCAGTCGCTCAGTCGTTCACGGAATAGCTCACTAGCTCATTTAGCTCAATGGCTCAGTGACTTGACTCTATACTCTCTACTCATCACTCTGTGGCTTTGCGAGTTACGACGAGTGATACCGACAAAACGCCGACATTAGCGACATCCGACAATGCCCGAACAGGGCCCGAACTTACCCGACGAACTGGTGAACGATTTCGCATGTCGCTCACTGACTGACTCTTCGGCTTAATACGTCATTATAAAATAACTCTTATCGTCATTGTTTTAAAAGAAAAATGCTTTATTGCCTAATGGCTTTCATAATTTTATTTATTTGTAATAAGAACAAAACAACCCAATGAATGTAGGTAATTTTATTTGTGGCTCGCAAGAGTCGCCACTAAGTTAAATGAACTAAAGAACTCGAAAGATTTGAAAGAGCCATTGAGCTATTTGTCTTGTTTGACTTGCATAAAGTGGCGCGGCTCAATTTGATCTGTAGCTCGCAAGTAAATCAATTCAGCCGAAGAGTTAATAGAGTTATTCGGTGAGCTAAAGAGCTAGAAGAGTGATAAAGCTCTTTTGATCAAAAGAGCCGTATCTCTCTTCTCTTTTCAGTGAGCTACATTTCGCATCTCTATTGAATAGTCATCTGACAAACGAGTGAAATTTTTTTTTCATTAATTTTTCATCTAGGAGGCTGCTATTATCACGATTTCAAGAAACTTAGTCCGTCAAATGGTCGCATACTGGAGGTGGTCGCGTAACCGGCGCAATGACCCTACCCTTAACAAAAGCTCTTCTTAGATTGGATTGGAACTAGATGGCGTTGTGTGATAGGTGTGGAATATTATTATTATTATTCTTTAATTGTGCGTCTGAACCGACTTTGATAAAACATGTCTAGCACCACCGCTAGAAAACCTAATTACACATAAAAAAACATCGCACCTTTATCGGTTCACCCATTTATCAGACCAGCTACAGATACATTTAATACCTACAACAAGTAAGTAATAATAACTTATTCACCTAGTCCAATACGACTATACCTACCTACCTACCTACTTAATTTGAAATGAGGTAAGTGATTGTTACAAGTAAGTAAGTAGGTAGGTAAGTATTTTTACAAAACGTTCAACCGACTTTGAGTTCTATATTGATGGCATTATACCTACCTAATTAAGCAAAAACAATATCCACAGTTTACTGTCGCTGTCGTTTGTTTGTCATGCCACCATCGTAACATAATTCAAAATAGGTAGGATATACCTACCTAATATTCGAACGAACTGTAAAAAGATTTAGGTATTTGAACAACAGAGTGTAAGTAGCACAGCGCGCGTAAAACTATGACTTTAACTAGGACTCTCTCATAATGATGAATAGGTAAGTTACGGCGTTATGTGATAAGTGTAATATTAAGCTCAACGTCACAAAAACATGGACTCACACTGTACGAAGTTGAGGAAACTCTTGTGCTTAGGAACGGATCCGCAGAGTGTGCAGCAACCATAGCCGCATCGTCTGCCGCTCTCTTCCCGCGAAGAGTTGGTGGCGGTGGGCTTCAAGTGTTCCGCTTTCTTCCCACCTCCGAAGCCAAAAGTAAACAGTTTTTTTCTGGAACCAAAATTAAAGCTTAAGATAACTTGCACATCAATAGGCAAAGCCTAATAATACTTTTAGGATTCCCTACAATAATTTTATTGCTAGCTAATTATTATTAAATCAGATATGTAGGTATTTATTTACACATAGTCATCACTGAAAAGGCCTTATCCCTGCAATGTTTCAACACTTTCAACAGACAGAAAGAAAGTGCGTACTAATTTGCGTAGGTAAAAAAACAACAATTGCGCTTGGAACAGCACGCAGCGTTACAAACTTACATTATCGAAACGATACAAGGAAGATTTACCTACCTATCCTTTGTGACCAGATAACCTACGTAATGGTTTATTTTAATGTTGAATTGTTGATAAATGATCTTTTTACTTTGAACGCTTTTAAATTTCACACGTTTTTCTAAATCGTTCTCACTTTATCTATAAACTAGGTAGGTATACTATCTCTAAAAAATCTATAGTAAAACATGAATGACGTAATCAAGGTTTTGTAACAATATAGGTATTGATATGAAAGAATTTCCATGGTATGGTTCAGGAAATATCCGCCGCTAGAAGCAGCATACGATTATTAAAATAAATTGGTTACACATAGAGCACTAAACTAGGATCCAGAGATCCCGCCGAGCATTCTACTATCACATTCAACATAAATCTGTTTACTTAATTCCCAAAATCTGTAGAAAACAACATAGGCACTAAACTTTTAATAATAGCCTGTGTTTTTATACCTATTCCTAATGAAAAATTAAAATTAAAATATTACTCACCGTTATGCCCGTCTGTCGACAAATATCAATAACTCTGCATCCACTCTGTCGAAGCGCTACGATGCGTTCCCTCTCAATTTGAGATAAGTGTGGCGGCATATTAAATAAGACACTATCACAACACAATTTATCAACACAATCAACACTTAAACGTCACGTCTATCCGGCCTACTCCACGAATTTACGATGACTGACGCAATCGAAAAATCGATTTCAATCGAAGTGACGAGTGACGTTCGTTAAATTTCGTTAAAGGTCGGGAAAACTCGGGAGCGGTAGTTGACGTGCAGCGGCATGGAGGTGTGGCCTATTCCTAGTGAGACATGATTCATTGGTTCCTCATTATTAGTTTGTGCAACCATTGGGCAATTTTAAAAACGTTGAAAACTCCACCAATCATACCAACGATACTTTCTTTCTAACACTCTACTCCGCGTCGTAGTTATAGATATGTATAGAGTTTACCGTGATGTGCTGTCGTCTGTATGTCCTTCTAGGGCGTCCCCTTCCGGCATTCCCACTTACAACTGCCTTGTAAATACCTTTCGTTGGTTGCCTTTCATTCATCCTTTGAACGTGACCAAACTATCTAAGCATACTATTTTCTATTTTTAACCGACTTCAAAAAAAGGAGGAGGTTCTATGTTCGTGTGTATGTATCTTTTTTTTTTTTATGTATGTTACCTGATTTCTCCACCATTTGTGCACCGATTCTCGAAATTCTTTTTTTGTTTGAAAGAGTAGACTCCTGAGGTGGTCCCATTTCAATTTGGTGAAGATCTGGTGCTGATCTTCGGAGATATACAACGGAACTCTTCAAAAATAGACGGCAAATCTATCGTGATTGCTGGAATCGCTTGGATGTTTATTGTTTATACAACATCATGACGTATCATCAAGCCTGTATGCTCAGAGGGGTAGGCAGATGTGTTCAATATACCTAGATTTCGACAGTTAGGTATTTTAAGTTTCATTTATTAGGGTTAGGTGGATAACCCTATTATAATGTATTGTTAACAATTAACAATATAAAATGAATTCATGGCAAATGTTTGTATGGGAACAACTAAAAATGGAAAAATAAAAAACTTTTTTACAATAAATAAAACCGACTTCAAAAATAACACTAAACGGTGTAAAATAACTCTAAATTCGGTTTTATTTTTTGTAAAAAAGTTTTTGAAATATATACTTCTACATCGATATGTACTAATGTTATAAAGAGAGGATTTAACTCAAAAACACGAAACCGATTTTAAAAATTCTTTCACCGTTAGAAAGCTATATTATTGCCGAGTAACGGGTGGATCGAGGGAATATCAATACGAAGTAAAAAATGTACAAAACTCACGGGGAGGAAGTCGCGGACAAAGAGCTAGTTCCTAATATAATGAAGATGTACAGACCGAGGTATATCTACAGTCAGTCCACCCTATGATTGAATGTTTAAACTCTTGTTTGAGCAATACGCATTTTTTTCTAATACACAACTTCCATAAAGGCAGGTAGGGACATACATCTTGTCAGGGTTTAAAATCATAGTAGTCAGCTGCGCCAGAGTCTGCAAATGACTCTTCGCTTTCTACAAGCAGAAATAACTAAAGTACACATTTTCTTAAGACAGACGTTATTTTTTTAATTCTGCTGGAGCTCTGAAACCTAATTAGTGAACTGATTTATTGCTGAGCGCCGTATGGATTACTTAGCTTAGCGGTATTTTTTTGCAGTTTTCTCTTAATAAAAGCACATTTAGAATTCAACTCTCGACTTAGCGCCGAAAGGGTTGGAAATTATTCAGACTAATAACAATAAATTGATATGAAGTTAGGTGTCGCCTAGTTTTGGTTGTTGATGATTAAACATGAATGAATGAAATGAAAACATACATGTCTCACAAAAAATGATTTATATGAGAAACTGACTTGGTCTATGGAGGTATAAACAAAATGGAAACTAGAGAATCTGCCTACCTTTTGTTCGCCAGGTGTTACAAAACTGCTCCATTCCGTGGAAGCTTCAAATTTGCCACCAATCGCTGCTGGAACAACCTGCCACCTCCTTGTCGTCCTATAAGAACAACTGGCACTTTTAGTATCTTTGACTGTATACACCACAATTTTTTTATTAGTACAATAATATTAGTATAAATCGTTTATTAGGTCTTCTCATTATATTTGTGAATCATTGTATCAATAAAAAATATTCATAAACAGCAAAGTTATTAAGCGCGTGCGTTGTGCGTTTGTTTATATCCCAAAAAGTCACCCAATTTATGGAATTATTGTACAGGCCATTCATGACATAGTAGTATTAATTAATCGTCATCTCTCGCTCACGTTCGCGTGACCTCGCTCAAGCATCGCCTCCAACAGTTGTTTTCGTTATTTAAGTTTAACTAAATAGTGGCATATTTAAAAATTGTGTTTCGTTTTTTTATTTTACTTTTGATTATGCAAATATGATCAGTAACAGGTACGGATACAGACCAATTTTTTGTACTAATAAAAAACAGTGGTGTATAGTACCTACTTATAGGATAAAATAAAATAAAGTCATTTCCGCTATCGGTTCGCTTAGATCTTTTAAACTCCTCCATGGATTTTAACAATCGATAGAGTGGTTCACGATCAAGAGAAAGGTTTTTGAGTAGGTAAATTAATATTGTAGTACTTATAGAAACGCCAAAAAATTCAAGATTTGTAAAATGGTGTCGTAACAAACAAATTTTCGTTTGTTTAAATCGCAACAACTGGCTAAAGCTTACAAAGTAGGCTAAATAAATGTACTACGCATTTGTAAATCTTAAAAGGTCGATAAAAATCGTCCGCAATTTTATTGTATTAAATTTTTTGTTTATTTTTTTTTTATCATTTACTACCGTTTTAGCTTTTACAGATTACAAAAACAGTGTGTTATTTACCAAGCTATTTGATACCTACTTGATACAGCATTAATCCTTATCCAATTAAACACATTATATACATTGCACATTTTATGCAGAGCAAAACTGCCCTCAACAGCATTTCATTAATACCCCCAACGGCAAAAAGTAAAGATACATTTTTGGGGTATTCCTCGAAGCGCAACCTTTTCTAAGCGCAACTATCTTATTCCGCGAAGCGCAAACGTTACTTGCGCTCACAATAGCAAAATAAAATTATTATGTTTTTATTCCGCGAAGCACAACCTTGATGAAAATTAGAGAGTGTGGGCTGTGAGTGATGGATTAATCAAATATATCGACTGCCTAATTTTTTTACCAGGCAAACATAAATTGACTGGAACCAAGTGTTATGCAACTATTGGCCAATTTTATTAAAGAGACATACAGCTTCAATTATAACTATTGTTTTAAAAGTACCAGGGTATCAGAAATAAACAGAAAATCGACGCCTATAAACAATCTTGTTACCAAATTATAGCGAAACTAAAAAACGCCACCTGCTACGATCTTTAACTACATCATTGTTTTCCTTTTTTTTAAATAAAGCAAAGGAATCACTATTATTCTCAATTTAAAATCCCAGAGCTTTGTTATGATGTCTCAATAATGGTGATGTATAATATTATTGTAATGTCTGTCACGTAACCCACAAATTATAATTATGCGTAGCCTTACTATGAATATCTACTAAATTGAAATATTAAGGTGCTCACGAGATGAATAAATAAATTCGTGAACGATGTTTATACTAAATAAAAACTTATTTTATGCTCGTGTATAAGTAATTTATTAAGGGTTTAAATGGATAACATGCTGATTTAAATATTCTAAGAAATGTATTATTTATGCCCATGTTATTTATGGATATACAGTGCTGTAGATAACAACAGGCTGGTAACATTTTGTATCAAATGTCAAACAAATGTCAAACAAAGTTTGAAAAGCACAAACCAAACCACAACAGAAAACTGGATACTTTTTCTTTCTCTTTTTTTCAAATTGTTCGATTTTCAAAATTTAAGCTGACATTCCAGTGTCGCTGACATTATAATGTTTCTCTTTATTTATTTTAAATATTGATTTTAAAGTAGTGATGCCCGCGACTGCGTTTGCACGTAATATTATGCTTATTTTTGCAGTCATATCGAATCATTTTTCCGTATTAAAATTAGCCAAAATTACTCCTTATGACATGAGCTGGTGGAAGTCCCGTAAAATTTCGCTGAGCTGATTTGTAGATCCCTAACCAACAGACACAATAAAAATAGATTTTTTTTAAATAACGTATTATTTAAGGCTGACTTTCGGCCATAACGAACCGAAACATAAATTTGTTCTTGTATTAATGGTGTACAATAAAGAGTATTCTATTCTATTCTATTCTATTCTTATATAATGTTTAGAAAAATCGTGACCACGGCACTTATAAGTCAATAAAGAAGCTTAAATCTAATAGCGAGATCGCGCTCGTAATAAATTGCATAAACAAAGTGGGAAGCGAAGATAACTTTGTTTGACTCGAATAAATTCCGCGTAGAAGTGATTTGAAGGATAAAGAATATCTATCTGTAGCTAGATAAGTAATAGAGTTGTAAATGGTCGATGTTAATATCTAAAAATCTAATGATTATTATTTTTATCTTCTTTTTTTATATGCTTAATAAATAAAGAAAAAGATAAAGATGAAAGATTTTATGACGCGCATAAAAACCGGCATCTGACTTGAATTCATATGCCGTCGAGAAAAACCTCTTTGGCAACAGTAAAGTTGTGATAATCATACAAAAGAAGTCAAAGTCAAATAATTTATTTCATTACGCCATTTAAAAGGCACTTTTGAACGTTAAACTTACCTACGAATTAAATAAAATATAATGATTCTAGAGAAGAATGGGCAAGAATCTAACGCTTGCTCTTTTAAAATAGTTTTTACAATATTTTGTATAATTACAAAAAAAAAAAAAAAATACATTAAGTATATGTGAATACGATGTAAAAAATAACATATCTAATAGCTGTACTAAGATTGATTCAAAGGATTTCAAATTAAGCAGTGTACTAGATAAGTATATAATTATGGAGATTGTACAGACGCCAGCACATCAAGTTACTCCAATGTGTAAAATTTTCCCAATTGACTAAGAACCTTATTCTGTTTAACATAAAGTTGAAACCCTATCAAATAAATTTGACACATTGGGGTAACTTGATGTGCTGGCGTCTGTACATGGTACTCTCACATTTACAAGTATTGAAATCATGGATTATTATTTGACAAAAAATAAGAAAATATTAAATACATATTAAAAAAACACAGCAGAACAGCGTGTGTGACTGTGTGTTGAAAAGTAAAAAGTATTAATACACTATGTACAATATGAATCTAGTGAGAGGTGCGTGCCATGGCATGGGTTCGAAAAGTCTATGACTTGACGCTGGTCACACCACTAGGCTAAACTGCTAAGGATTTTAATAATATTCTTAAATAAATTATTAAAGCCACCAAAAGTGGAGTTATACAAACCAGTCGGGGGTTGTGGAAGTATCGTCCGTTCCCGTGACCCCCGGACAGGTGTGGCGGGTTTTATACAGTAAGAGTCTGACAAACCCCTCCGCCGTATTCGGAGCGTAGGGCTACCTACGGTTTTACCACTTCAAATAAAAAAGGCACGATCTCCCAATCTAATTTTTCGCGGGGGGTTAGTAACAGAATATATCAACATTTTTTACAATAAATTTAAGAAAAATTTTATTAAAATACGTAGGTATTGAATTCTCAAGTGCAAACATAATAAAATGTGAAAGAAAAATATCGTCAAATAAGGGACTATTGCAAAAAAAAATGAACAAAAAATTGTGCTCAAACATAAAAAGGTCAATATGACCCAGTGACCTTTCTAAGAGACTGGAGAGGCAAGCCTCTTTTGTTACAATATCACATGTAGACATAAAGGAGGCGATAACACGGTACACGGCTACGTGAAAAGAATTTAGTCTCTCGATTGTCTCTGATAGTTTTTAGACAAGAAGGTACTACAAGTTTTATAGAAACTTTGTTTGTTTTTTAGCTTTTCACGACTTAACGGCTGAACGGATCACAATGAAACTCTGCAATAAGACAGATCATAATCCTGGAAACAGACATAGATTATCTTAAAATAAAATCGCTAAAAATTTAAGAAAATTTGTTCAGATGTATGAAAATAAAAAAAAAAAACATTATGTGTGCGAATTATTTGCTGGCAAGAAATAAATCTTCTGTCTGTGCGTATGAAATATTTCTTAGCTAAGGAATTACAGCTATTTTAAAATAAACATAGTTTAACCTATAGATAGTAAGTTTTTATTTAATCTATTGTACAGACGCCAGCACATCAAGTTACCCCAATGTGTCAAATTTTCCCAATTGAATATGAACCTTATTCTGTTTGACATAAAGTTGAAAAACGATCAAAGAAATTTGACACATTGGAGTAACTTGACGTGCTGGCGTCTGTACATAAATAGACCTAGAAATCCAAAGATTTTTTTTCAAAGGCATATAATTTAGATGTTATAGAAATGCACATTATATTTCGTTTTAATTCATTCTAAGGTGGAACGAAGTTTGCCGGGAAGGTAGTTTTGAATATTTTAAGATCATATACTGGCGTCATGGTGTCTAGATGGGCAACCATGTCACTTCCACCCTGAATAAAAATGCTTTCCTTACAAACGGTAGGGGCCACAAAGTTGTCATTCAGGAATATCCCGAGCAATGGGCAATAAGCACAGGTGTTGAGAATATTCAATTTAGATAAGAAAACAGTTTTTGAAAGTCACCGTCGGAATACTTTGAGGAGAATGGGCCATTGGCACCGTCTATGCCACTCGTTTAAGTTCGTTAAATGCATGTTTCCCGCCCTTATTGATTCGGCAAAGTTCGTATTCTCTTCGTTTTTCGAAATTGTGCAACGTTATTGGATGTTTGAATTTTTTTTGGTGCTTTTTTGCTGCCTTGTTTGTTTAGAAGCTGCAAGCGCTACTGCTGCACTTCAGGTACTGAGTTTATTTCTGGGTTTGGGCGGAAAACTTATTTTGCAAGATGTTTTTTTCTGGAATTGTATGGCAATAGGGTCGACGTTTTAAAATGACTGTGACTGAAACGTAACTAGGGAAATTGATAAATGGATACTGTGCGATGGATAAGAGTTGCACAGGAGCTGTCGTTATGACGACACTTGGACGAAGCCTATGTTCAGCAGCGAACGTCTTTCGGCTGAAATGATAATGATACATAAATAAATATTCCACAACTTTTACACAACGCCATCTAGTCCCAAGCTAAGCAGAGCTTGTGTTATGGGTACAAAACAACTGATAAACATACTTATATATTTTTAAATACATATTATAGATAAATTACACACAGACTCAGAAAAAATGATCATGCGCTTATCACACAAACATTTGTCCTAGGTGGGAACCGAACCCGCGACCTCTGACATAGCAGTCAGGGCCTCTGACTACTAGACCTACAGTCACTATTAGTACAGAAAAGAATTGTTAAAATTTTCTATTTTTTGAAAATAAATAAGAAATGGGTAACCATTTCGCAATGAGAATAATATCGGTCAACAAATGTTGTCATAAAATCGTGCCCTGCATTTGTTCCCAACGTGGCCATCCCCTTGAGAAATAGCCGCGATTTTCTAACAAAAGAGCAAGATATTATGTCATATGACGGTCTGAAGTTAGCTTTAAGCCTACACCTAATACCGGCCAGCTTACACTGGCCTATCCAATCTTCATAATTCAATCGGAATGGAGCAATTTTGGGGGTCTAACTTGGACGGTGACTTATCTACGAAATGACCATCGATATAAATGAAATGGTGATGAAGTAGGAGACGGGATTCTTATGAAAATATAAAAGACTTAGGTTTAGAGAGGGTATGAAGTCTAGATTTTATTTAAGGTCTATAGGCTAAGGCCTGGCGTGGACGTAATATTTAAGAGACTTACTTATGGGTATTTTTTATGATGTGCCCAATTTTAATAACTGGTTCTATCCATGACTATAAACGACTTTCAGTATGTGACTAAATCGGAAAAATCGAAAAAAAAAACGTTCTTTGTCATAAATAACAGAACGACGCGACGTGGAACCAAAGTCACGCAAAATTAGATGGCACTATTTGACAGCCACAGCGCGCGCTTATTGGTCAAACCAAAAAGCGCGCGCTTCTCTGGTATCCTGTACGGCTGTACCCAACAAACCGTCCCTTGTCACGAAATTACTCGCATAAAAAAAACAGCAACCGAGAGGAAAAATGACATCAAAAATCAGCTGTTGCACACAACAGTTTAGTACCTACTTGACAAAAGTGTATAAACCTGTTGTTGTTTTTTTTACAATAGGTACTTCCTAGTTAACCCTATATTAAAGATTGTTTAAAGTTATGGGTAGAATAGCCTGATAAAATTTGGCACATGATAATAGAATCACACACACACATCTAAATGATAAACATTACCTACTAGCATCTTAAGTAGATTATAAATTATTCTTGATTGCTATGACGAGGTTTTGGCATTATTCTATAGCATAATTTTATTCTTAGGACCTATTATCATTGTTCTCTTATGGATTCATTTAATTTTAATTTGACATTTTTAATTGCATTGAATAATGGATAAAACCGTCAAAAAAATATTTGTACGCCGTTAGGCAAAACATAACTGTGTGCTAAGTATAATTTTATATAACATCTTGCATGCCATGTGTGTATACTTATGTTTTGAACAAATAAAAGATCTTATGTTATATTATCTTATCTTATTAATGTTGTTTAGGTAACCTATCTACACTTTTTTACTTACTTTTAATGTAATTGCTTACTGACATTTTATTGTAGGTATGGCAGCGTATTTACTACGATATTATGTTAGATGGTAAACATAGTATGCGACTTCCTGTAAGGCTTGCTGGTTTTTTATTACGTATTTTCTAAAGGTTTATTTACTTTACACACATTACGCCATTCCTTTTCCCCGTATATCAGGTATAAAATGTTCAAAGTAAACATTTTTCTATTGGCACAGGAACGTACGTTACAATGTAAGTAATATTCTCTCATTTTAGCAGATCAAAGGCTAATAAATACACTGAAAGGTACACGTGTGTGTGTGTGTGTCATTGAACTCGAACTCTTACCTACTGAATGTTCCTTAGAAGTTCACTTCCTGTATATTTAACTTTCATGACCACTTTATGAAGTAAGACATCGTAAATTCATTTTTTATCAATGTTCAGTTACGTTTACGCGATTAGCGCTTTACTTACGCGACCTTATAAAATATGTATCTGAACCTTTTGGCGCAGCCGTGAGACATGCCATTTTTTGTCTCTTTTTTGTGTTATTGTGTTTTTGCAGCTGTTGCCAATAAATGTATTTTCTTTCTTTCTTTCTTTCTTTCTTTCTTTCTTTCTTTCTTTCTTTCTTTCTTTCTCTCTTTATTTCTTTCTTTCTTTCTTTCTCTCTTTCTTTCTTTCTCTCTTTCTTACTTTCTTTCTTTCTTTCTTTCTTTCTTTCTTTCTTTCTTTCTTTCTTTCTTTCTTTCTTTCTTTCTTTCTTTCTTTCTTTCTTTCTTTCTTTCTTTCTTTCTTTCTTTCTTTCTTTCTTTCTTTCTTTCTTTCTTTCTTTCTTTCTTTCTTTCTTTCTTTCTTTCTTTCTTTCTTTCTTTCTTTCTTTCTTTCTTATCTTACCAATATAATATATTAGTTTGAGCTGAGCTGAAGAGTTTGTAGATAAATAATAACAGCCTCACGGGTCCATCGAAGGTTAAGCTATACTAGACGAGGTCGGTCCGTGGATGGGTAATCATTCATGACATAACAAGACTCCTCCTTGCCTAGGATAACACTTGAAGCCGTCGGTCCCAGCTGCCGTTTGTAGATCTTTGACAGTTGTTACAAATATTCAAAAGCTTGAAAGTCTACCAGTTTAACCCAAAGCAAAGTATTACCCGTTCTAGCGCACGTTGATTATTTTGTTTCTCATAGAACACTTTGCTATCAGTGACGTTCACGTGAATACACGACAAGCCAAAACAAAAATATGACATTGAATGATGATATACCTTTTATTGTACAGACGCCAGCACATCAAGTTACCCCAATGTGTTAAATTTTCCCGATGGAATATGAACCTTTTCCTGTTTGGCATAAAGTTGAAAACCGATCAAAGAAATTTGACACATTGGGGTAACTTGATGTGCTGGCGTCTGTACCTACAAATTTTTCCAGTAAAAAAAAAGCCACACAAAATTATTTTCTATGGCAGGCGAACCGCATCTTTCACAATACCTAATCTACTTAACTCGATACCTATAGTTATCAGAGACTCAATGAACAGTCGAAACGTAAGGAGTAAACTAAAAGAATGCTACATCAACTCGACTTTAATCAAACTGTAAATAGCGCGTTGATAAAATCCCAGGCCATTGCATGCTAATACAGACCCCAGAGGTCTAATTATGTGCCTTGTTTATTTAAAGAACAAAATTGTAACTATATTATAATAATAAATAACTAGCAGACGTTCCGCGGTTTCATCCGCGTTGCTCCCGGTCCTGTGGGAATACAGGGATAAAAAGTAGCCTATGTCACCCGGGGATAGTGTAGCTTCCCAACAGTGAAAGAATTTTCCAAATCGGTCCAGTGGTTTCGGAGCCTACTCAATGCAAACAAACAATCGAACATTTCCTCTTTATACAAGGTGTTTTTTTTATATCCCATAACTCTAGGGTTATATTCTGTAGGTAAGAATAATACTAAAGCTCCTAGAATAGATGGTCCAAAAATGCATAGTTTCGGAGATATCATCAATCATAATTAAATTATCAGTTGTTTAGTACCCGTAACACAAGCTCTGCTTAGCTTGGGACTAAATGGCGTTGTGTAAATAGTCGTGGAATATTATTATTAAGTATTATTAATATTATTTTTATTACCTAATTAGTTCAAAAATTGTCACCAGTACGACGAATCTTCTTTCTAACGTCACTTTTCTTTCACGTAAGGGTGTTTTACATTAATCATCGTGACTTTGTCGAATTATTTTGTGCGTACTTAGTAAAAATAAAAAAGGATGATTGAAACATAATTCATATGCCAGTTGATTCTTTGATATGGTCTCAATCATACCCTAGAGTTATGGGATATCAAAAAAAACACGTTGTATATTAGTATAGATAATAACCAAGGGGTATTCGTGTGGGAAGCTGAATTGTGGAGGTAAGACAGGCAGTCGCTTTATGTAAAACACTGGTGTTCGGCTGCATCCGGTTAAACTAGAAGCCGACCACGACTTAATTGGGAAATGATGAGGCTCGGCAGATGATGAGTATGAGCTGAGCTCAGGGAAATCAGCTTTAGTGTATAATGTATGCCTTGTATGAATGCATTCGTTGAGAACAAACACATTTTGTTAATACGAGTACGTTTGTTTAGGTGCTACCATAGAATAAAAATATAGAAACGACAGTACCACTTCAAAGGCATTCTTGATGCCGACAGTTTCAGGGCGCTAAAATAATGTTGGAGTTGTATCGCTGCATGCTTTATTTAAAATACCTATGAATAGCATAGCTTCAATAGGCTCGAATCCTATTACATGGGTCTGAAACATAACTGGTGAAATGTAAAGAATAAGTCGTCTAAGTGTCGTTTCCATAAGTACTATTTTCTTATTCTTTGGTATTCCCTACTGTTTATTTTACTCTTCAAACCCTTCAAACGAACCCACAAGTACGGTGACATTGTTTCAAAGAATGTGAAGTGTAAATTTTATAAGGGTGCGAATTTTTAATAAGAGGTTTGAAATACCTTAGTAAATCAGAAACACATGATGGGAGGCCCACAGACAAAGCACAAAAATATTGTTAAAGGTATTTCAGGAGTCAACTAGAATCCATATGTTTACTTAACTTGAAAGTTTGACTTTCAAAAGACTTTGAATCCTTCTAATATCCTTCTAATATTATAAACGCGAAAGTTTGTGAGTATGGATAGATGGATGGATGGATGGATGGATGTTTGCTACTCTTTCACGTAAAAACTACTGCACAGATTTTTATAAAATTTGGTTTGGAGTTAGCTGACACCCTGGATTAGCACATAGGCTACTTTTTATCCCGGTATTCCCACGGGAACTGTCTGGCAGTGTCTAAATAAATCATTAAACTTTGACTTTGACTTTTAAAATTTGAATTCCAGAACTGCCCCGTTACTCTTTTGTTTACTCGTCTTCACATATAATATTATTGATGTATACAGAGTATTGTAAAATCGATTTTAAAAGAGTAAGTATGGAGTTTCTTGCCCATTCTTCTCCATACAAATCTACTTTTTGTAAGGGGCAACTAGAATCATTTTTTAAAGTTAATTTTTGTTCGACGTTCAAAATTGCCTTATAGGGGCCTAATTGAAATAAATGGTTTGACTTTGACTTTGACTTTGACTACTACGTAACTGCTAAGTGTGTTATAATAATTATTATAGGGATTTTCCATCAGAAATTCTTCAGCAGTAACCCGGAGTCTGAATTTGTGCATTAGGCTTTCACCCTATTACATAGGACTTATAACTACATAACTGGCAAAATGTGAATGTGCTATTCTTACACCTCATAGCTATTGTAGGAAAATGGCACTCAGCAGTGGCTAGAGGTCAATTTTCTTAAGAGGGAAGCCGACTTAAAAAATATAATATACCACTAGTATCAAGTTTCTCTTGAAGTCAGCAGGCCTTGCCATATTACAAATTCTATTTCTATTTGACCATGCGTAGCATGAACACATTGAACACCGAAGAAACGGCCTTTGTCTACAGACGAATCCGCAAAGTGACAGATTATATAGACAAGAACCTCAATCTGTCAAATTTCTTTCAATACACCTGCCTGCGTAGCATGAACACTTAATTTCTTTTCTTCCGAGACACGACAAAGGCCGTTTCTTCGGTGATCATGCTACGCGTGAAGTGTTAACAAGTAGAATTTGTAACATGGCTGAAAATGAAATACACTTGACAGTTGATAAACAGCTGATTCCATATACGCCATTTTCTTTCTATTGTCGCCTTATCGATTACGATAATAGAAATAGAATTTGTAATATGGCTAGGCCTACAGAATCAGTAGGTAGGTATCGGTCTTCCTACTACCCTTTATGCCTTTGGTGTAAATAAGAAACTTTTAATATACTTAGGTATTTGATAAAACTAGAATCTGGATGCCATTACTCAAAATCAGCCGGCAGCCGATGGGAATCGAGTTGTATGGACACTTCGTCACTGGAAACCAGGACTTGATACTCTACAATAGGCCTTGCGACCACTAGACTAGACAATACTAGACCAATGAGGTGGTTACCAAAATTTAATCTAATAATAAATATTCCTTCTTATCTAGTCCCAAGCTAAGCAGAGCTTGTAGTACTAAACAACTGATAAATATACTTATATATTTCTAAATACATACATATTCTAGATAAATTACATCCAGACACAGAACAAATGATCGTGCTCATCGCACAAATAGTTGTCCTGGGTGGGAATGGAACCCACGACTCCGGCGTTTTTTTTTTGATAAGTAGCTTTAGCGTACCTTGTTACGCTGCTGTAGTTTTGGAGTACATCTGGACCACTTTTATGTTTTACTCGGAGGTAAATTGAGTTGTACAGGGTATAAATAATAAATATTCCACAACTTTCACACAACGGCATCTAGTCGCAAGCTAAGCAGAGCTTGTGTTAAGGGTAATAACCAGCTGATAAACATACTTTTATATTTCTAAATACATACATGTTATAGATAAATGACACCTAGACACAAAACAAATGATCGTGCTCATCACACAAACATTTGTCCTGATTGGGAATTGAACCCACAACCTCCGGCGTAGCAGTCAGAGGCACTAACTACTAGACCAACAGGTCATCTATTATTCACCAAACTACCAAGCTTGTCCGGATCAGCTTCCTGTGTAACCAGAATACCAATGTTTTTCATGGGTTATGGATCTAACCTGCACAACTCTTACAGAAAAAGCACCTTATACCTACAGAAAAAGTGTATCCGAGCAATAAGTAACGTCGGACCTTTCGAAACATGCAGGCCGCTCTTCAAAAAACTAGGAGTGCTTACTCTTGCTTCTATGTACATACTGGAAATTGCAATGTTTGTAAGGAACCAATTTCATTTATTTGTAGACAGTAATGAAAATTGTAAATATAAGCCAAGAGATCCTACTAAATTGAAAATTTATGCTACTTGTAGAAGCGCATTGCATAAAAAAAATAGCTATAGGATGTCCATCAAAGTTTACAATCATATTCCACGTCGGTTGAGAGAACTTCCCTTATATAAGTTTCAAACGCAAATGAAAAAATGGTTATTAGAGAAATGTTTTTACACCTTAAGTGAATATTTTAACTATAAGACTTAATCTTTATAAAAAATGTGGACTTGCTCGAACTAAACAATTGAACTTAATTTAGACATTATGTATTTTTTAATTTTTAGACATTTTTATTCTTTCATGTTTCAGTTTTTAGACATTTTATTGTTATACGTTTTAATTTTTTTTTTATGGACATTTGTTTTTTATATTCTTTGTTATTTACGTAATTGACATATTATAAATAGGATTGATTATTGTTAAGAATTAAATAATTGTTTGGTAATTTAAAGTTAAAGACCTACACAAAAATTTGCATGCTGACTATGAGGCGGAATATGAAGAACTATATATTGTTTTCTAAGACCTGTACCACCATATTTCTAGCAAATAAATGATTATTATTATTATTATTATTATTATTATTAACTCACTTACTGGGTGACACGATTTGACTTTCGGATTTTTTGACCGAGACCAACACTTAACGTGCTTTCCGAGGCGAAAAATATTTTTTTGTACATACATATATACATACATAAACTCACGCCTTTTTCCCATGGGGGTAGGCAGAAACTACAGAGCGCCATATGCTACGATTCTTACATACTTTTTTTTGCTTCGGTTACATTCATACCTACATGTTGTCATACACACACGCCGGTTGCGAAAACTACTGACCTTTCTGAAGAACCTCACCAATCAAGTCTATGTATGTCCTTCTAGGGCGTTACCTCCCAGCTTTCCCACTTACACACACACACAGTCTTGTAAATGCCTTTCGTAGTCGTTCACTCATCCTTACAACGTGACCAAACCATCACTTTTCATCATCATTTTTTTGTTTTTTTAACACAAATACAATAGTTTTTTTAGTAGTCACGGGCAAACCGACTAACAAATATTTAATTGAAGAAAATCCAATAATTCAAAGTCACGATCAAAACAGGCTCTTCAGAGAAGGAGGCCCTTCAACGTCGTGACCCTAAGCACGAACCCTTAAATCATTCTTTCTTTTAATTAAAAAAATTCATCTCGTGGGTAGGTACCTAGTTTTTCAATATTTTTTACTGTAACAAATAATATTAGAGTTTCGTTGGAATTCGGTTTCAACACGTTTAAGTAGTCCCAGGATGAAGATTAAAGCAAAATTATTGTGTTTTTCTGTGAACAACAGGTTTGGTAAAGATCGAGATTTTTTTTTTATTTCCGAAGAAATAATATAACATGGAGTGTATAATACCTTCTATGAAAGCCAGTTTAAAAATTACACGATTCTTGTAAACTTTAAAGTCCGTTCGCTTGACCCGATTACACTTTTCGCAACGCTTTCGTCACAGATTCACCAGCTTACTCCCTAAGTC
The DNA here is from genome assembly GCA_921972225.1 of Euplexia lucipara. Taxonomy (NCBI): domain Eukaryota; kingdom Metazoa; phylum Arthropoda; class Insecta; order Lepidoptera; family Noctuidae; genus Euplexia; species Euplexia lucipara. The sequence continues at coordinate 5,086,104 of OV179149.1, read as the reverse complement.
AAGTGCGTAAAGAAGTTTTACTTCAAAAATGTGATTCCTAATCTTGCAATCAATTTCAATTTAATGCAATGTTTTTCAATATTTTTTTGTTCTGAATCGTGAGGTTAAAATGTAAGGTAATATCCACTCTGTGGTCCTTAATTTCTTGAAATTAAGTTAAACGCTGGTACTATTCCGATCTCAAGTAAACAAATTAACTACGATTTTAAAATAAATGTTAGTAATATTATCTTTCAAAAACGCACCGCAGTACGCAGATACGTAGCAGTTAAGGCTTGTATCTGCGTAGATAACCAGAGACAGAGAGAACATTCATTCATTCATTCATTCGTTCTTAACACGTCACTTTAACGGCACATTCGGTGAGAAGCGAGCTCCAAGAGATGTTATCAAATCAACGCGGGAACATTCAAGAACAGAATAATCATTGTCGACAGCCCGTTACATACATTAACATTGTATAAAATTATTCATCATAAATGTGTAATGGCGTCTGTGCCTGTGGCCACGGCGAGGTTGGCGTGAGTCTGCCCTAATGTAATATTACTAAATATTGAGAGAGAACACTTCTTTGTAGATAGATGTTACTACTAGACTGGCCTGTTGGTCTAGTAGTTAGAATGAATAGAATAGACCACTCTAGTCAAAGATAGTCAATAAGTACCTATAGACCGGACATCGCAAACAAAATTTTCGTCCGAAAAAGTGAAAACAAGTCTATGAGTTATTTTTAGTACGCTCCGCTGCCGCTCCAATATTCATATATTATTCTAGATGGCGTTACTGAGACATGGGATCAAAGTTTTTCTATGACATTTCCTTGACATCCCCGCTCTATAGTCTTTTAAATCTCTTTGACTCTAGTATAGTTAGTGGTCCTGACTGCTATGCCGGAGGTCGCTTTCGATTCCTACTCAAGACAAATGTTTGTGTGCAGAGCACGATCATTAGTTCTGTGTCTGGGTGTAATTTATTTAGAAATATATACTTAAGAATATTTATCAGTTCACAACACAAGCTCTGTTTAGCTTGGGGCTAGGCGGCCTTGTGTAAAAAGTTGTGGGATATTTATTTCTTTATTTGTGGAATATTTATTTTCAGCAGAATCAACTCGTTAAACTCTTAGATTAAATAAAAGCTAAGCTAGCAAGCTATGATAACATACTATCACGCCTGTTTCTCCCAAGGGTTGGGAAAATGTACAGACGCCAGCCCATCAAGTTACCCCATTGTGTCAAATTTTCCCAATTAAATATAAACCTTATTCTGATTGACATTAAGGTTGAAAAACTATCAAAGAAATTTGACACATTGGGGTAACTTGACGTGCTGGCGTCTGTACCTACCTGTAGTACCTACAAACAATTTTCGCTCAGTTATATTGAGATCCCTTGTAATAGGGGGTGAGCCTATTGCCAACAGTCGGGCACTAATCCAGCCTCCGAGCTGCTACTGAGAATAAAATTACCGGATGGTAAATTTCAATAACGCTATGCCCAACCAGCGGATCGAACCGAGCACTGAGCACGATATAGGGTACATAGTTTTATACAAATACAACTTTTTATATACAATACACTCATAAACGTTTTACAAAACAGAGTTGAACAAAGCTTAAAGAAAACAATAGGTACCCACCCAAAATCTTCATTCAAATAACGTATTAGTCTAAATATAACGAACGTTTACATTGGGCCCTAAGACAATACCTTTAAAATCCTCCGTGAGGATTCCTCATTCCTTTGGATGAGAGGAATTCCCTTTTATGTCAAAATTGAATATTTTTGCGGATAAAAGCGTGTTGTAATTAGTAAACTTTGTATATTTGAACAAAAGGCAGACTGCGGCCCCTGATTCACACACTTTCACACTTTAATGGGTGACTCATGGTTTGATTCAGTGAAAAGCTTTTTTTAGTCCCAAGTATTAATTAGTGGGCAAGCCTTCTATTGGACACGAACCCTTGAGGCTGCTACTGAGAAACTCTCGATAGAAGACCAACACTTTACTAAAGCTGAGAACTGAACTCAGGATCTCATGTTTAACACAATTAGGCTTGCAACAACTAAAACAGCAAGTTATAAAAAATCTAGGCTTTCACAATCTATAACCCAAATGTAGAGACTACATAATAGTTTAGGCTGTCTAGTTTAGTACGAGTAAATAAAACAATATTTCTTCGACTATTATGATGTCTAAGAACTATTAAATGGCTCTATTCAATCTAAACCTAAAGCTTAATTTCTCTCCGTAAAGATATCCGAATAGGTAGATCCCTTTTAGAATATCATGGTATATTTGGGATAAACATTTTGAGTTTGAGTTTGGCTATTATAATCCCTGTTCATCATCCCTGTTGAAAATATACAATTATAATAAAATCATCGTGTCACTGTGTTTTCAACAAAACTCCTCCGAAACGGCATGACCAATTCTTATGGTATTTTGTGTATATATTTAGTAGGTCTGAGGATACGACGTAACATTTTTTATTGTTATTAAGAGTTTTTAAATCGCTATGGTTTGCTCGGGACTAGATGGCGTTGTGTGAAAGTTGTTGAACATTTTTTTATTTATTTTTATTTAACTACCACGCTCTGGTATTTCCTATTTCGTTTGCGTTGTTTTTACGCCATAATATATTACTTAAGTTACAAGTATTTAGTACTTACTCAATGGCTTAATAGCCCGCGGCTTCACCCACGTTAAAAGTAACTTTCCCAAGATTATGCCTAGGGAACATTTTACCGGGATAAATAGTATACCTTGTGTTCATTCAGAAAATAGTTTAACTTTGTAAAAATATTCATCCAAATCTGTTTAGCGGATTGCGCTTGTTATATAATAAAGACTCAAACATGTTTAGACGTATGAGAAACAGTGTGTAAAGTGTGTAATCATACGTCTCTCGAACGTACGCCATCCCTGTATCTACGTAGTTATTGTACTTACCAGGGCGACACTGCCGTCTCGCGTAAGGTCTGCCCGGCCACTGGGATAACTTAGAAGGACAGAGCGCTATGATGCGAAATAAAAAAGAGATAGCAATATTTGTGTTGGCCGTGCGTCTCAAAGACGTAGATTATCTTTCTAGGGTTAAACACCATTACACCAAAAGGGAGAATTCTCCGTCCAGACGGGTGTTGTGTCTGGTGGGCTTCTAGTGTCCATCGGTTGTTGTCGGTGTTTTGAATACTATGTGTTTTAAATGAGAATAGGAGTGACTTTGTGCCATGCTGTGACGTCATAGCGGTCAATTCGAATACATTGTGTAAGTTCAGCAAAAGAACAAAATAATTTATTTACGAATTATGAACGAATCATTTTCTAAATTTGCACTCTCAAAGTATTTGTGTACATTGGAGATAATCTCTCGAGCCCTCCCATTCAAAACAGCGCCTCGTTCACACATTTTCGAGCAGTCAGGGAGATGAGAACAAAAACAAATATCAACAACAACGACAAACAACTGTGTTACTAGCAGAATTAATAAATAAAACGTAAACACTCCACAAGACTAATTAATTTAAGACGTTTTCTTCTTTTTTTTTTTCTTTTTTATTTCTTCATTTTGAATAACTGCGACTCGGTAAAACAAAAACAAGAAAATAATTGATACGCGATTAAAGTTTGGTTGCAGGCCGTACTTTTCAAGCGACATTTGACAGATAGAGGTCATTGACGTTCCTACTCTTATTTGAAACGCATAGTACATTCAATCACGCAAATAGCTTAAACATCGCGATGTAGGATATCAGTTTATAGTTCGTATGTGGTGAAATTAATGTCGCGCAACACATCTTCATAAACTTCCACATTTTATAATTAGTAGGATGCAGAGCAGCAAGATATCTTCTACAGCCTTGTGTAACATTTCAACAGAATCGCCTATCGCTCGCAGGTCCTATTTTGAGTTTCTCCTTAATCCTGTTTTTTATCAAAACGAACATTAAACGCTCCGAGAGTCGTTACATTACACTGAGTTCCGCGAAATCTTATTATCTATAACATTATAATGATAAGGGAGAACCGGGATAAGGTGTATAATGAAGCCGTTTTAGTTGGTAATACCTGGAATGAGCATTAAGATAGACTTAAGCTTAAATTTAGATTGAATGGGTCTATAATGGTTGTTAGGTAGCCAAAGTTGTTAGTGGAATCTTATTTTATTTACTTAACTGCCTAGACTATTATGTGGTCTAGATTTCTTTGAGAGATTGTTGTAGTTCTTGGTTTTGATTACCTTATTGGTCTAGTAGTTGTAAGTGTTATTGTTAAGCATGTGATCCTGGGCTCAGTTTTTAGATCTGTCAATGTTTTGGTTTTCTATCTGATTTTTCTCAGTAGCAGCACGGAGTTTTTGTCATTTGGTACCGATTAAAGACCCCCTATTATATGGGACTGAAACCTATTTAGCTAAAGATGGGGGATAACAGGCGTGCTGTTATGTTTGTGAAGGTACAGACCTTATTGGTGATGTCCTTCAGAACGATCAAGTGCGTAGTATTCTATACTCTCGAGTCTCGACCGAGCCCTAGCATGAACTCTTGACACAAGCGTATCGTTATTACGATCGATTATTAATTTTCAAACACAACTATTCTTCAGCATTTAGGTTTTTAGATATGAACAAAGTGTTTTAATTAACTTATAAATATGAAAAAAACAAGAAAGTAGTATTTTTCATTAATCAATTAATTGCAACCGATATTATAAAGTTGAATGCTTTGGAATTATGAGCATTAGAGACAGAGTAGTTAGGAATTGTGATTGTTAGGATGAAAAATGCTAAGAAGAACATTTTCGGATTTCCAACTATCTATAAGTTGAAAATTTAGGTGAATTTTGGCGCAATTGACCCATGTAAGAATCGTAGCAAATGGTGTACAACGTCCAAAAATATCTCTCACAATAAAACTCGGTGTATCCAGAGTAAGACAAATTTATTTCAAAAGTACCGGTCGGGGTCATTAAACGCCGGAGAATCTTGACACCGCGATTTACATTAGTGACGAAATAGTACAACGTCATCTGTTGTTGGATCGCGGTACTAAAATGTATACAAAATGTTGACATTAAACATTCCGCCCGCTATGGACGACTCTGTCCATCAACCTTATCGTGACAACATAAACTTTAAATAAACGCTATACTCTAAACCATAAATCTAAAACACAAATTAATCACTTTAAATATCAATGAAAGTTAAACAATTTATCATTGCATGAGAAAGGTAAATAGTAAAAAGTGTAAGCAACAAGGTGTAGACAATAAAAAGATGTAAAAAATAACTAAGTTTTCACCCGTAAAAATATTAACTTTGATACAGGTCTTTTAATTAAGTTATTTTTACACCGTATGGTTACAACGCGAGTAATGTTGTCCAAACCTGGATGTTTATTTATAATAATCCCATAAAGCCATTTAGCGGGTGGGAGCCCATCTTCTTTCACCAGAACCATGTCTCCAAGCTCAGGTTCAGGCTTACAAAGAGATTGGTGAAGTGAGATTTATGAGGGATTAAGATGGGGTGCTTCATATTCTCATTAATTGATGCTCGATGCAAGCGACCTCCAACCCTTAATATCCCGTCTTCGTCTAGTAAAGGACTCAACGAGGTAAGTCTGCTATTCCTTTTCAGCTTACGGTTATTTTTTACAGATTCTATTTCGTCGCTAAAGGACTGAAGTTGGCAGAGTTTGATACAGGTAAGTATGGTTTCATTTAATTCCTTTGTAGTTAGCCAAGTAGTTATCTTATTTTTATCATTATCTATTTCCTTCATTCTTAAAAATCTTCTACAGTAAGCTATTACTCTTATTAACCTACCGAACTTAGAAAATCTAGTAAATAGACTATCATCACATTCTATCGCTGCATGACATTTTGCCTTTATTTTTCTTTCTTCTAGCGTAGTTTCTTGTATATTTCCTTTATTATAGTCTATTTTTTCATTTAGTAACCATACTGGACCTCCTTTCCAGAGTTGCATCTCGTTACACTCGGAAGGGCTTGCTCCCCGAGAGGCGCAATCGGCTGGATTTTCCGACGACGACACGTGTGACCACTGACTTCTATCCATAATGGTAAGTATTTCAGAAACACGATTTGCGATAAATGTCTTCCACCGACTAGGGTGGCTGCTTAACCACGCCAATACAACGGATGAATCTGTCCACGCATGTAAGTACTGTTTGGGAACTTCTAGAATTGCAGCGACTTCCTGAAGAAGCTTTGCTACTAAGACAGCTCCGCAGAGCTCTAATCGCGGGATTGATACCTGCTTAACAGGAGCAACCTTGGTTTTTGAAGTCACCAAGCTTGTGTGAATGTGTCCGTCTTCATCAATGATGCGGGCGTATACCACCGCGGCATATGCAACATTGGACGCATCTGAAAACCCATGCAACTCTAGAACCCTGTCGTTCTTGCTAGAGTTGATCCAACGAGGCAGCCGAAATTTGGTAAGGTCACAGAGGTTCTTTCGGAAGTTTAGCCACTCTGTTAGTAATGGTGCAGGTAGTTCTGCGTCCCATTCGATTCCAGTCATCCAAATCCGTTGAATAAACACCTTCGCAGTGATGATTATCGGAGCTAACCATCCAAGGGGATCGAATAATCGCGCTATGTCCGAAATAACCTTACGCTTCGTCACTGGTAAGTCTAGATCACTAAGTTGAATAGTGTAAACGAACTCATCTGTGAGTTTGTCCCAATATTTTTGAAATTGCATCACTTTTTATTTCTATGTTCCCGTGTGTTTGTGATGTTTGTTCACAATCTTCAATTTCACTTATTAATTCCCTGTTGTTACTAGCCCACTTTTGGAGTTGGAAACCTCCACGTTTAAGCATCTCCGATGTCTGCTTATATATTTGTACTCCTTCCTCTATGGATTGACAACCCGTCATTAGGTCGTCCATATAGAAGTCAGAAATTACCCGGTTCTTTGCTAAGGGAAATTCAGCGCCCTCGTCCTCAGCTAATTGCTGCAATGACTTTACCGCTAGGTAAGGCGCTGATGATGTACCAAACGTTACTCGCAAATGACGTAACACCTGAATTTCGTCATCTGGATTCTCCCGCCACAATATACGCTGCATGTCTGTGTGTTCATTACATACCTTAATCTGCCTGTACATCTTGACGATGTCTGCTACTAGACAAATAGGCTTACAACGCCAACGCATGATAATATGACGAAGCTGAGATTGTAGAGGAGGCCCCACCATTAAATCGTTATTAAGAGACACCCCGTTTCTACCCACACATGATGCATCAAAAACAATGCGCACTTTCGTCGTACTTTTATCGTTACGGATAACGGCATGATGAGGTAAGTACACAGAACCTTCTTTATGCTTATCCTGCACTATATCCATATGGTTGAGATCTAAATACTCCTTTATTACACTTGAATACTGAGCCTTGAACTCGGGATTCTTTAGAAATCGCCTTTCTAGGGTCAAAAAGCGTTGTAGAGCAATTTCCTTTGATCCACCGTATTTACAAGCCGGATCGGTTGACCTGAAAGGCATATGCACGATATAGCGACCAGATTCGTCTCGTTTAGTAGTGGCTCTAAATATATCTTCGCACTTCTGTTCTTCTGGGCTCAAGAAAACCTTCTCGTAATCGCCCTTGGGTTCTGATTCCAGTTCCCAGAATTTCTTAAGTAGTGTGTTCTCATCTGTATGCGTAGCATGCAGTGCGACCACAACGTTGTGGCATGTCTCCCTTTGGTTGATTTTGCCTACTTGACCAGACAAGATCCATCCCAGTCTAGTATCTTGTGCAATTAACTGACCGGGTGGATCTCTGATTAAACCTTCTAACAAAATTTGGCCATAAACTTCGGCACCTAAAAGCAACTCAATCTCGTTCGGAGTACCGAACGAGGGATCTGCCAAAACCAAAGAAGAGATTGAGGTTGAAACGTTTGCCACAACCTTCCTTTCCGGTAAAATAGTTGTGAGTTTCTTTAAAACATACGCTTTGACAATGATAATAAAACTAGAGTCGACACGTGATTTAACTTTGATGAAAACCATTGAATTTAATGACATCGACTGGTTTTGATCACAACCTATACCGGAAATTAAACCTTTAGTTGGTACTCTTTTGAGACCTAAGCGCTGGACTGCAGCCTCCGTTACAAAGGAGGCTTGAGACCCCTGGTCTAGCAGGGATCTTAATACTATAGCAGTACCGCTCTTTGATATCGCTTCAACTAGCGCAGTAGCCAATAATATTTGACTATGATTATTACCAAAACAATTTACAACATTAGTGGAATTACTCTGGGTTGAACTAATATCCGCAGAAACACTGCTTTCTGCAACTGGATCAGTTTGGTTACCATCACCGACTGATTTGGAGACATTTTTGAGATGAAGAAGACTATGATGCTTCTTCTTACATATATGACACCTAGAGGACTGGCGGCATGCATAGACGGAGTGATTTTGTCCTAGACAATTATAGCATAAACCATTTGTTTGGACAACATTACGACGCTTATCAATATCGAGAACGGCAAACCTTTTACAGTTAGCAAGCTTATGATTATCTTGACAATAAATACATGATGTGGTTGAGACATGGAGCGATTTCACTGGCACATTACGATTGGACTGAGGACGTTGAAATTTGTTGTCTAAAAACTCCAAAGACCGAAATCTTTGTTCAAGGAAAGTGTTGAACAGATCCATTGTAGGCAAGTCATCTGAACAATCACTGATTTTCATCTCCCATTGTTTACGTGACTCAGTGTCCAGTTTTAAACTCAATACATAAATCACAATTATATCCCAATACTCAACCCTTATGCCTAGATTCTCTAAAGCCTGTAGACATTCGTTAGAAGTATCTAATAACTCCTTAACTGCGCTTGATGATTCGACTACAATATTTTTTTGGCTCATAAAACGTTTAATTATGCAATTTGCTAAATATTTTTTATTATTATATCGTTTCTCTAATTTATTCCAACAAGTTACATAGTTACTACTAGTTATAGAAATGTGCCGTAAAAGACCTTCAGGTTCTCCAGACAAATGTGACTTCAAATAGTGGAGTTTCTGAACATCGTCTAATAGGCCATTATTGTGTATTAACGATTTAAATAGGTCTCTGAAACTAATCCACTCAGAATAGCTTCCGGTAAACATAGGTAACTCAATTTTTGGCAATTTCACAGAACATCTCTCTTTAGAATCCTTCGCAGAAGATTCAGACATTTTACTAGAATTATCTAAACGTACAATTTTCTTTAAAGCTTCCTTCAACTCTGCTTTATAATCAGTATACAATTCTTCCGTAGACTCATATACATTAGCTGCAGTGTAATCCGACTTTTCGAACTCGATAGGCTTAAGCGATGATACAATTTTTATATGGGTTCCAGAAAACGTTAACCAGTTGGCTTCTAAATTTTCTAATCTAGTTTCTATGTAGGAACTGGTTAAACGCTCTTTTGGAGACTTCTTAAAATTTGACCTTGCCTTATTGATAGTTGAATGTAAGTTAAACTGTAAACTACTCAAAGCTTCCATGTTGAAAATTAATAAAGTTTTTTAATGAAACTGTTCTGGAATGCTGCTATGTTCACCCGTACAAAAAAATCACAAGTCTTTGAACCTAATACACTTCGCTGCAAAATCGGGCATAGGTTCCCCGTAGTTCACTTTTTGTTGGAATTATTCTAAGTCCTATTTAGCACAGTTAAAGTTTTCTAAGGCCAAATTTTTCACTAAATCTTCTAAGTTAATAAGGTCTACTTTGCTATGAATGTACTCACACGAAATCCTCGAAACACTGCACTTCACTCACTTTTATGTAGCTCGTCGTGATGATATGCGGGATCGTCCCTCGCACCGTTGCTGCTGCTGCTGCTGCTGCTCACGCCAACACGATGCATTAGCGCTGTCCGTTGTGTACCTCTTAGTACATACCGCTTACGCGCCGACAATAATGAAACGGCTCGCTGATGCTGCTCACGCACTCCACTGATTGCGCACAGAAGAGCTGACGTCACAGTCGCACACACACGCAGCAGATTGACTCCGCTCGCCACAACACTGACAATTGCACACCAGTCCTTTATCCGGCTCGAAGGACCACTTGTACAACGTCCAAAAATATCTCTCACAATAAAACTCGGTGTATCCAGAGTAAGACAAATTTATTTCAAAAGTACCGGTCGGGGTCATTAAACGCCGGAGAATCTTGACACCGCGATTTACATTAGTGACGAAATAGTACAACGTCATCTGTTGTTGGATCGCGGTACTAAAATGTATACAAAATGTTGACATTAAACAAATGGAGTTCTGTAGTTTCTGCCTACCCTATGGGAAATAGGCGTCAATTTATGTAAAAATGTATGTTATGTTTGTTTATTAATCTTCCACCACTCCGCGTAACAATTTCAACCGCACTTGACATCAAAGAGGCTGTGTCATGTGCCTACTGTACAGGTCCCACGGGTACAATTCGTTGTTGTTTTGATATTTTCCAAAAAAAATACGATTACTTCCCGTTTCACCTAACACATCCAATTTAAAATTTGCCATTGTTCCCTGTTGGTTTATATTTGTGACTGTTGCAGAGCTTTGCGAATAGTGTAAGTACACAATAGATATATCCGCTTAGATTTTGGATTTTAAAAGAAATATGCATTGAACATTTACTATACACTATACATAAAAAAACTGCAAATAAAATTACGGACTTGATTTGAATATGGAACGATATGATCATAAGTGGTTTCAACTGACTTAGGGCTGACTTTTCATCAGGCCTGGCCATATTACAAATTCTATTTCTATTATCGTAATCGATAGACAACAGAAGGAAAATGGCGTATATGGAATCAGCTGCTTGTCAACTGTCAAGTGTTACCGAGTAGAATTTGTAAAATGGCTGAAATTTAAATACACTTGACAGTTGACAAACAGCTGATTCTATTATAATATATATACGCCATTTTCTTACAATTGTCGCTTTATCGTAATAGAAATATAATAGAAATAGAATTTGTATTAAGACTAGGCCTGCAGTAGTCAGATAACGTTTATCTGAGGACAAAAAATCTTAGTTTAAGACACAAACCGCCATTTATATTCCTCATATAAAAAAGGATTGAAAAATCTGCTCTTATCCAACTATTGCGTCATTTGTGCAATAACATCCATTCTGTCATCGCTCGATTCGACTTGTTTTCCAATATTGATAATTATTATAAACATAATCATGTGACTTCACTAGACCGACTCGACGCCATATTGCTGTAGCAAGCGTTTGAGCGTTTTTTGACTCTATTATTTGATCAGTGTATTTTGTAATGTTTTCAAACTAAATAGTCTTTAAATGAAAATAACTTATGGATTATCTTACATTGTGTGCAGTAGGTTTACGTAAATTTAATGCAGTTTTAATATTGTTGAGCACAAAAATTAATATATTAATTTTCAAAACCAAACATAAACCAAAAGAGTAGGATTTTAAAATGATGACATTGAATCGTATTTTGTTTTAGATCACTCAACTCGTTAAAGTTTAATGCATATAATTAATACATTTATTTTTGTAAATAGGTTCATTCAAAAGGTGAGGTCGGTGTTTAACTATCAGACTACTGTGCGAAAAAACGCCAAATTAAACTCATAGTCTCTTTTAAAGTCCAAACATGATCTTGATCAGATCCTGTAAGAACCGATTAGAGTGTGAAATGGTCTTTTGAGGAAAGAACCACACAGATATGAGGGGATTAGATCGGTCAGTGCACGTATCAGTTATCGTGAGCTCAACTTGGAGCTCCAACTCCTGACGAAAAATACTATAGGTACTTACTTTACACTATTTGTTTTATCATCTGTCAGTTCACATGCTTAGCCATTAGGCTTCAAAATAAGCTTACTCGTGAGTAACTCAAAAAATAACATCACCACCCAGGACCGCCAAAAAACCATTTCAACTGTTATTTTCAGAAACAAAACATCAGTACACATGTCAATAATAGCGTCCGGATCACCGCACACAGCTGTACGGTGTCCGACCCTCGTCCGGCAAGACCGACCGTCCGATTGAACGCGACCAGATCTGTCAGTAGTGCGCAAACTATCCGTTTCAGAAAGTAATCATGTGTCCGCGGTCGTAACTGACTGATGGTTATTTTTGTTGAGTGTTTCTGTTTTTCGTCTTTGTTTCGTTCATTTATTTCTTTTGTGAGTTTAGGTGTGTTACTTATGTTAAAAAAACACTCTGCAAACAGGCTTACTAAACATAAATAGATTATATTGAAGATAAAAATGCTTGGAAACATGCTGGTCCTGCTCTATAGGACAACTTAATGTCTGGACAGGAATGTTTGCTTTTTCTCTAAATCACACATTGTAATTTGATTTATTATTATATTTTTATTTTTATTTTAAGTATTAACTTCATGATTATTACTTTTTTAATAATCAACTTTGGATTAAATATTATGTAAATATGTGAGCACCATGGATCTTTCAATACGCTCATACAATTACCAGCCGCGTTGCTTATTTCATATCACCTATCTCAGGATAGCTGTTTTTTTTTCTCATGGTACAGACGCCAGCACATCAAGTTACCCCAATGTGCCAAATTTTCCCAATTGAATATGAACCTTATTCTGTTTGACATAAAGTTGAAAAACGATCAAAGAAATTTGACACATTGGGGTAACTTGATGTGCTGGCGTCTGTACATCGTCCTCACATATAATCTGATTATGTATACAAATATTGTAAAATCTATTTTAAAAGAGTAAGTATGGATTTTCTTGCACATTCTTCTCCATACAAAACTACCTTTTGGAATGTGCAACTAGAATCATATTAATTTAATTTATTTGTAAGTATAACGTTCAAAAGTGCCTGATTTCAGGCCTAATTAAAATAAATGATTTATCTTTTTTTTTTTTTTTTTTGGTGTATGAGCAAATTATAGTTTGACATAATACAGATTATTGAAAATATGGTTGGGTCACGTGGAGGGAATGAATAATGAATCATTCAACATGGCAATGCCGCGTCGCCAGTCTTATGGACACTACCCGCCGATAGCATTGCTGATGAATTATTTAACGATTTTTTATAATTATTATTTCGTTGAGTAAAATTACATTCTTTATAAACTCTCGTTGTTTTGTACTGTCTGTCTTTGCGTCATTTACACAGTTTGTTTCTCAAGGAACAGTGTAAAGTTCCGCATCCCCTTTTAAAAAGGGAGGATCCAATGAGGCTAATACTAACTGACGATTGTTGTCTGGTTTTTGTATAAAAGTTCATTCTCGAAATGTAGGGTTTTGCCGGTTTTAGTTCCTATTTTGCGAGATATAATATGCCGCCACAATATTATAAGTAGATTGCGTACCGAAACTTTATCAAGTTGCTTTTTTTTTGTTGGCACTCCGTAAAAAAACCGAAAAACATATTCAAAATTATCTCCAATATATATTTTTACAGACAAAAACTTCGTCTTAAAAGGTCACGGTCAAGATTTTTGACTTGAGTTTTGAACTTTACTGTGAAGTTACAATATCCCCCCCGGGCCTAGTTACAAGATAACGTTTCGCTCAAGATGTTTATACAAAGTAAGAATTTTAGAATTCAAAGCTGAGAAAAACTTCGTGGCTGAATAAATGTTATAATTTTGATTTTCTAAGGTCAATTTGTTTTTATTCCTTCTCGGGGTTAAACATAATAAATGTTGGGATGTTCGAGGTTTTTTTTTTTGAATTGGTAATGGTATTTTTGAGGGGTTTGTGGGTAAATAATTACAGCTGCGCTTGTCGGTCGAAGGTTAAGCTAGTCTTGCTGAGGTTGGACCGTGGATAGGTAACCAATGGAACTTTTATCCCACCTTTTTTTTTGTGGGTGGAAAATCCTCATGTATGTCCCCCACACCGGCGAGGGCGAAGGGCTCTGTCAGACTCTTTCTGACTAAAAACCACCTCGTGTGTGCCTTCTCACATAATCGCCGGGGTTAACGGCAACGGAAGATACATGCGCGACCCCCGACTGACTAATATCTCACCTATGATTGATAGAGAGCCAAGATTGACCCGATTTACAAAAAAATCGCCCAATCACTTTTGATGGTAATTGATAAATTAATTTAGTCTCGAGTCGGTAGGTATTTGATTGAATTAAGCTTTTTTATTTTATTTCCGGTTTTGTATTTTATTGTAATTGTAATATATTATGTAGATTATCTCATCACACAACAAGACATTTTTGGAGGGACACTCTCAGAGAACGGCAGAGCATGAATATGCTACCCAACCATTCCAAAGGAATCTACACCAATGGTTTTCAGGATGCTATTGTCACTGAGTCTGACCCGCGTTCTACGCATCTACGATTCAACTTTCATACGAATTAATGCATGGAATTCGTCAGTCCGGTTGTAAGCAAACATCTCTAAAGCACTACAGAAACAAGGCAGTTTCAACAGCATCCTAAAACCCTTATTGTACTGGATGCTTAAGAATTCTAGCCATCACTAAAGCACTACCTGGATTAAGAACTGCCTGTTGCACGGGATAAAATTGAATAGATGTGACAAATTTAAATATACAATACTATGTATTATCAAGATAATTTAGAACATATCAAATGTAAAATTAATGAACTTTTAACAGGGTTACGAACGACGTTAAAATAATTAAAGTCGCGGGATACTTCACTAGAAAAGAAAATAGGAAAAATTAGGTAAATGACCGCTATGAACAGCAAAGTTTACTAAAATGAGTACTCGACGACGATTATTGAGCACTGCAATGAGTCGGACGAGATTTTTTGATACTTTAGTTTTTCTTATTTAATTTTATTTTGCATATTACCTATTTATTTTTCTGGAATACCGATAATTCCATTTTAAAACGATAATCACGTATTTTTTTAACGATATAGATTGTAGAAAATATAGTTCTTAATTACTATGTTACTGTAACTGAAGCTCCCATTTCATTTTGTCGCATTTATTCAAAGTTATCCTGCGTATTGGTGTCTAAAATAAATGTACCTTTATAATTATAATAATGATATTTTTTAGTGGGATGATAAATTACATTAAGACCCGGAATATCTACAGGGAAACAGATAAGCTTGCTGTCAACAAGCGGAGATGAGGTAGTGAGATTAATTCTCACGTTTCCCAACAATTTGGTAACATGTTTCGTTTGTATTTTTACGGCAGACATTTTATCTTCGCGGTTTATTTATTGCCAGTGTTTGGGGTTTTCGAGACAATATCGTTCAAACTGTTTTGGTAAATTAGACATGGTATGTTTACACTATATGGAATGAGTAAAGTAAAGAAAAAATAATTTTACATATGAGTACAGTACACGGTGGCAAAACAAACAAAAAATATAATAATAAAACAATAAATTCTTTATTCAAACATTTAAATGGGTAAATACAGTGAACGTCTTCGAAACAATATATATTTAACAAAGTTTGATGTCTGTACTAGGTTAAACCTGTATCACAGGCGACATATTATAAGTTCTTACAAATACTATTAAGACACCTGATATCATTACAATATTTAACATAAGTTTAAGAATAGTGACATGGTTAATGGAAATAAGTTGTAATTTACTTATAAACTAATAATTAGGGTCATAATTTCAACATCCAGATAATGTCTACTTTATTTACGGATCTTTGTTGCCGTAAGCACTTTGTTACATAAATTAGTATGAGTCAGCTGTATAATCAAAACAGAAATGTGCATAAAGCAAGTTGACTTAGACTACATTACATTTTTGAAGCAGTTGTCTATTGTGCTTACGCAGCAGTGATGAATGGCAAGTAGGACATCTCAGTGCACCGCACCAGTATATTAATATGGTAGGTATAAGCCAGTTTTTATCAATAGGGATGCAAAAGTTATAATTTTACGCTGACACAATAAAGGCAATTAATACGAGCATATAATACGAGAATAATGAGCCAACCATGATGTGTTTATTGCAAATAACAGGTGACAGAAGATTAGAACAATTTAATTGAGGCTCCGTTCTTCTTACAATAAACGTAGTTTTCATTTATAATCTTGGCAAAATGAAAAAAGAGTATTGTGGTTACACAATAACAGCCGCAAGAGTATATCGCAGATTAAGCTGAGCTGAGCGAATTTGAGCCTAGGATAGGAGATCATTCATAATATATGGTGACTGGTAATTAGTGAACGATACTTAAACACGTGATTGTACTCATAAATACGAATAACTTTTCCAAAGAACCTTTTTTATACCCATTAACTTAAATTAATTTAATTACGTCAGTACTGCACAACGGGAGCGCTGGGGGTGGCGGGGGAGCGTGTGACGCTACTACTAGGAGATTTTGCCCTTCCCGAAGTCAGAATATCAGCTGATCGATCACAGGCGTGCGCGCGGGAATTTCAAAGAGCGTTTTTGTTATTTTATTGTGTAAAAAAAAAGTTTCTTTGGGAAAGTTTATTGCAATCATGAATTCAATCACGTGTTTAAGTATCGGTCACTAATTACCAGTCACCCTAAATGTCAAGATCGCTCCGTGCCTGATCAGCTGCTCTGGTTAGACTGGAAACCGACTTCAACATAGTTATGAAAATCTAGGCAGGTGGATATGAATCTTTACAAAACGAAGCTAAAAGTGTTGTAAGTTTGTCATGTCTATGTTTCTGATAGTGGCATCGTAGCTCCTGAACGGACGAACCAATTTTGTTTTTTTTTTAAAGTGTACTTTACTATTTTTTTTTTTTTTTTAAATACCATTTACTATGATAAATGTCAAATCCAATATGGCCGCTGACACAATATAGCAATTAGATATTTTTCAAAAGATCGTATAGTCTAGGGGTTTTTTTATAAACTTCAATTTTTTTGATGGGTGTTTGACATTTAGCATTTTGGATTATTGAACACATTCATGTACTGTGACGTCACACGACAAGAATTTGATTCGCCTTCTATTGGAATAGTTGGGACATCGCACCAACTATGTGTAATTTAAACCGCAGTTATTGCCGAGCGTCCACTAATTAACAAGCTATTGTTTGTCATCGCTATTCGGTAATGAAATGACGAAACTATCAAAATGGTGACGCGTTGGATAAATGTTACCATGAATTATTACAAATTGTATTACTATTCAACCATATATTCCTTTAATCCGTTTATTTGTTTCAAAAATATATCTTTATCTATAACTATATATTCACAAGCACAAGCATAAGCTCTATTTACTTTGGGATTCGATGTCGCTGTGTGCAAGTTTTAGAAAACTATATTGTTCATTTATATTAATATTGTAAGAAGGATTTGATGTTTTGATTCTTTGTTTGTAGAATTTTAACTAAAAATTTACTTAGCCGACTTTAAAAACACTTCCAGTATTAAAACAGTACATTTTCATTGAGTAAAATCCTACTAATATTATAAACGCGAAAGTTTGTGAGGATGGATGGATGGAAGGATGTTTGTTACTCTTTCACGTAAAAACTACTTAATGGATTTTAATAAAATATGGTATGGAGTTATCTGACACTCTGGATTAACAGAACCAATTTAAAAGAATTTTCCCCTATAAATCGTCTGTCCAAAGCTTATAATTCTATTTGCGGTGAAGTGGATGTGTTCGGCGACAAGCTAAACGCATTCAAAAAGGTTGTTTTGGAGTTGCTGAGACAAAAACATGGTCTTTAATTTTCATTATAATTTTCATTGTTATTATTTTTCTCATTCTATTTCTTGTTATTTTTTTTTATTTGCCGCGGGTGAAATCGCGGTACGTCTGCTAGTAGACTATATTTTAATATCAAAACTACGTGAGGGTAGAGGAGATAGTAAAATTTGAAGGCACTACAGATCCACCTCTGCATAACCCTTTGGGAATTGCAGGCGTGATGTTATGTTATGGTCTCTAGATTAATTTTGTGATTGCAAACTGTTTATATCTCATCATAATAAACATTATGCGTGTATACTGCTTGTAACTTTGTAATTGCATACTGTGTATATCCCATCATAATACATGGTGAAATTGAATAGATGTGACTAATTTAAAAATACCATACTGTGACGTGTTGTCAAGAAAATGTAGAACTTAATATTATCAAATGTAAAATTAATAAACGGTTAACAGTGTTACGAATAAAGTTAAAATAATAAAAGTCGCGCGATACTTCTCAAGAAAATAGGCAAAATTAGGTAACTAACCGCTATGATTAATAACATGGAAATTGACGCTGATCCAAATAATTAATCATAGCGATTATTGACTTTAGTTTCTCTTATTCTCTTTGAATATCATTTATTTTTCTGCAATATCGATAATTCGTACTTAATTGAAGATATTAACGTCAGTGGACCATTTAGAAATGATAATCACGTATTTTTTTTTAAATGTTGCTTTAACTGCTCCCATTTCATTTTGTCGCATTTATTCAAAGTCACCCTGTACTTATATTAAACATTATGCGTGTATAGTGTTAGTATTTTAAAATTAAACAGTGTAACAAATTTAGATGGGCCAATATTAAACAAGGAGGAGGATGCGTATACATATACCAACTATTGACTGGCCTGTTGGTCTAGTAGTTAGTGACCCTGACTGCTATGCCGGAGGACGTGGGCTCGATTCCCACCCAGGACAACTGTTTGTGTGATGAGCACGGTTATTTGTTCTGTGTCTGGGTATAATTTATCTTTATTATGTATGTACTTAGAAATATATAAGTATGTTTATCAGCTGTTTAGTACCCATAACACAAGCTTTCAAGCTTAACTTGGGACTAAATGGCGTTGTGTGAAAAGTTGTGGAATATTTATTTATATACCTACATCTCTACCTTACCCTGTGTATAACAAAGGAGTGATTATCATAACCTTAAAAAAAACTACCGCCAAAAACAATCACTGCAACAATCTTTTCTTCTATAAAAACTAGACAAAGATATTATATTACCTTTATCCGTCTACTCGAGCACTAGCCGTAACAACAGACATAAGTTACCCTACGTACTACCGAGGAAGACGCACATCTTGTCTGGAAGTACCCTTAACCCAATATTCCGCCATGTCTGGTCTTGTATATGACAGGATCTTTACGATATTTTATGTATTTTTATCTGTGACAACGAATTTTCTTTCGGATGTGTGCGACTCTTTTTTGTTAGCTTATGTCTAGTTCGGTGTATTCGTTCAGATGTATTGTCGTAATAATGTGTAGTGTTAAATGGAAAAATCAAGCTAGTACTACTTTTAATGTTTTTGAGAGACAGGTTTTTTTATCCGCCAAAAATTTGAATTTTAAATCTTGACTTCGTACGAATGTTCTATTTTATGTTCGAAGCCGCAATCAGTCACCAGTGAAGATTTTTTTTACTATCGATAGGCAAGCGTTTGGTCACTATCTCACATGTTGGTAAGCAATGAAGTGGTCGGCGATGAAACACGCCTGCCTAGAAGCAACCTGTTCACTCTACTTAAAGACCCCCTCTATTTACACCATTGCATTAGACATAAGTTATTAATTCTCACTTTGTAACGAAACTACAATTAAGCATGTTGTAATTACGATAGTAATAATAATTTGTTACAATATATTTTCATAGCACTTGTCACTCTTTTGTAACCATTGAAACAATTCATTTTAAGAAATTCTGTAGTTTCATTTAGTAACCTCAAAGAAGCAAGGATGAACAATTAATGGACACGTTCTTAGTTTAATATTTATTCTTCTAAATTTAAACTAAAATAATTTGAATAAAATTTGTTCCAAAAAATAAGTGATCGTTTAAATAAAATGTTATGAATTCCTGCTTCTTTGAGCCTCTTTTTTCTAATGCTGTTATTAATGGAGTTTAGGTTGTAAAATTCAGTGTTTGTTACAAAACTCCTCCGAAATCACTTGACCGATTCTTATGGTATTTGGGGTGTATATAGGGTGTCTCATTCAAATAGGTCAGTATGGGAAAGTCTGAAACTATAAGACATACGAAGATCTGTTCTGAGGAACCATGTCATCGATTTTAATAACAAGAAAAACTGCATTCATACATTTTAAAAAACATCGGTACTATTGTAGTAATATTGTAAACGTGGTCACTTCGAGCACCTACTAAAATAAATTAAAGTATGTGGAAACAATGCATTTTAATCATTTTAGACATCATGTTTCATACAGACATTTACTGCTTAAGACCTACACAATCGATATCTTAAATAGAAATAGTGTAGGTTTTTTTTTCAAAATTACCGGGTTCGATTCCCGAACGGAGTAGAGATGTTTTTAAGATGTATGAATGCAGTTTTTCTTATTATTAAAATCGATGACATGGTTCCTCAGAACAGATCTTCGTATGTCTTATAGTTTCAGACTTTCCCATACTGACCGATTTGAATGAGACACCCTGTATAGTGAGTAGGTCAGAATAGGACGTAGAGTAAGTATTTTTTTTTTGAAAAAAAGCCGGAACAATGTTGGCCGGGGCAGCTAGTCCTACTAATATTATAAACGCGAAAGGCTACTTTTTATCCTAATTATCATCCTCAATTTTAAAGTCCTTTTTTTTGTTGATGTTAGGTGTTATGTATTATTTATGACAAATTGTTAATTACCTTTTCTTTTATTACCGACTTTTATGCCGCCCATGTGACTCTAATTGGCTTCACATACTGACGAGAAATATCTTTCAGGCATGCCGGTTTCCTCACGATATTTTCCTTTCATGTTTTTGAAGCTATCATTTTAGTTCAGTACTTTCTTTAAAGCTTAAAAAGGATTACAGACAAGGAATTCAACGTCACTGTGTACACAAAGCCGACAGGTTCTCACCCTTAAAACTGATGACGTAGTCGCTAGGGTTGTCACTAATCGTTCAGTAATGCCTGCCGCTGAGATAGGGGTGCGCGTGCAAATTTGTTAATCGCAATTTAAGTAGCTTTTAGAGGATCCCCTTATCGTGCAAACTTGCTTACCACCCTACTGCCTAAGGCTGTACTTCCACAGGAAAAGTAGAAGCTAAGCGGCGAAGCAAAGCTATGAATCAGTGTTTGTGTTTGAATAAAATTCAGTTTGCAGAGAAATATTTGAATATTTTGCTCAAAGACATTTAAAATACTACATAGCGGACATGCGAGGAAATGTCTGAAATGTGTGTCCAGCAGGACACAAGTTTCGGATGAAAATATTGTTCTTGATGTCCGATCTATAAGTACCGGGTAAAACGGGGTGGATAGAAACTTAAGGGTGCATAGAAATAAAACTTTGAGGAGGATATTCAAGTAAGTTTACTTAAAGTTGTTTGTTACATAAGAGGACTGCACTGCTTTTAAATAATTAAAATAAATAGTTTCGACACCTTGTTAGTATCAAACAATATTAAACTAACGTAAAAATCCTCCTCAAAGTTTTGTTTCTATTCACCCTTGTGTTTCTATCCACCCCGTTTTACGGTAGTAAATGTCTTTGGTTTTGCTCAACCGCTGACAATCAGAAGTGCCCTCCTCCAAAAATGCCATAGTATAATGACAACTGTCACAGCTTGAAGGTTGAATATCAATGGTAAAAATATAATTAGGAATTATACCGACATAAGTAATATCTCGATAAAATATCAATACCTAAACTTACACTATAGATCTCGGGGTGGAATATCTTTATGCATCTGTCTGACTAACGCTGGATATTAATAATCTATCTCGGTTGCTATCTTGATCCCGATCTTTGTCTGTAACCAATCCACGACCGAATTCGCCTATCCGAATCTTAAAGATGTCCAATCAGAAGCAGCCGTCAAAAACAAAGGATCGGGATTTTGATAGAGATAGAATATTAATATTGGGCGTAAAACGCGTCGTGGGAACATACGAAAATTCTCCAACATGTGTACCTATTTCTCCTAAAGCCAAATGCTGTAACGGAGCAGCGGGTTGTGGAGATGCTCTGTGTTCCTCTGCAAGTAGGTAAGAGACTGTTATGAATACTTCTGCACTGATATGGTAAATTTTAATAATAGCTTTCGGTTGGTGATTAAACATCATCACGTCTATTGTCCTCGAAAGGCAAGACAGAGGTAAAACTATAGTCTGTGCATACACTTAAACCACGCTAGTTATGTTTACGTCACAGGACGCGAGTAAAAAGTTGACGTGACGTTGACGTGTAGTTTACACGTCAATGTTTTAAAAACTAAATGACACGGGCTAAATTAAAAAAAAAGTACACTAGCTGAAGTTCTCCAAAAATGTTCACACGTAACCAAATACAAAAAAAAAAAACTTAATGGTATATTTATATTACTTATTTAAAAATACCTCTCAAGTTTAAACTAACGGCTAAGACTGTAAAGGCCTTTTGAAAGGCGACTCATTGCAGCATAGAGTTGATCTGTCCCGAAAGACGGTGCAATGAGCACGCATCAGTGATCGTGTAGCTCAGCTCTATTTTATGGAGATTAACAATTAGCCCGACCCAGAAATCGAACTCTTATGCTTAGCACTAGCACTTGACAACTTATCGAACAAAAAAGTGAAACCAATGAACCATGCGTTGGTACCCAACACATCCATTGTTACGCAGCATAGCACATCTTTGGTTGAAGGAAGCCTTAGACAAGTTAAAGGCAAAAAGATTATATTTTCGACATAACGAGAGTCATCCACGGTAGGCTGTGTATTGTAAATATGCTGAAGGGATGTTGGGAAAGATGACGGGAATTTCTTTGTGGTCTTTCAAGTTAGTACATTTTTATTTATCTAAGTAACAGAACAAAGACTGGCCTGTTAGTCTAGAAGTTAGTGACCCTGACTGTTATGCCGGAGGTTGTGGGTTCGATTCCCACCCAGGACAAATGTTTGTGTGATGAGCACGATCATTTGTTCCGTGACTGGGTGTAATTTATCTATAATATGTATGTATTTAGAAGTATATAAGTATGTTTATCAGCTGTTTAGTACCCATAACACAAGCTCGTAGCTTAGCTTGGGACTAGATGGCGTTGTGTGAAAAGTTGTGGAATATTTATTTATTTATTTATAAAGAGGCAATTCATATAATTTTGAGCAAGTTGCATGCTTTTCCCACTACCTGCACAATAAAATATTCTCTGACGATTAAAAAGAAACAAGTTTCACACTTTTGCCGGCACTCCTGGACAGCCACTGTTTTTATTAATTGAATATGTTTAACTTGTTATGGGATATCAAAAACTTTTTTACAAAAAAAAAACAACCGACTTCTTAAAAAACACTAACAGGTGAAAAATAACACCAGTTTCGGAAGTCTGTGGCTTTGGTGGTTTTCGTTCATTATTGGCCACCGACTTCCGAAACTGGTGTTGTTTTTCACCTGTTAGTGTTTTTTTTTTGTAAAAAAGTTTTTATTTTGCTATTTTTAGTTTCTTCGTATGTAAAGAAAGTATTTCAATACTTGAAAGAATAATTGAAATCGGTTAACAATTGCAAAAGTAGTTCTTTCTAAACATTAATCTGTACATCTCTGCCGGGCCCTTTTTAAAATAGACAGGCGTAATGTTATGTTAGGCAAATACAAAAGCTCAGCATAGACATCTGAGTATAGCAATCGCGAATAATTTGCTGTTATGCGTTGAAGAGTTCCGTTGCCTGTCTTCTTCATCAGTTTTTCTTCACCAAATGATACTTTCCAAATGAAAATGCTTGATTTGTTACTGAAAATGTTAAAATCGGTGCGTGTGTATATATACCTATATTTTTTGAGGAGTTCCCTCAATTCCTTGAGGATCTCTCATCAGATTTGAGTTTTGATACAAATGGGACCAATCTGTTCGTATACCCTATCAAATAAAAAAAGAATTTTGAAAATCGGTCCATAAATGACGGAGTACTGAGGTAACAAACCCTAAAGAAAAAAAAAAAAAAAAAAAAAAAACATACAACCGAATTGAGAACCTCCTCCTTTTTTTGAAGTCGGTTAAAAAGTGCCACGATATTTACTTGTCATACCATCAAAATAACATCAAGCACATTACAAGAGTGACATAAATAACTATTACGGGAATTAGCAACACACAACCAAGCCGTGTGGTTCCGTATCTGAGACATCATTAACGTAAAGTTTGTCACCCTGAAGCGACATGCGTCTAATTTACGGCCCCAAGTGTAATTTGTCATTTACTGTCAGCGATATCAATGTTGAGTTTGCTGTTTAAAACAATAGATATAGTGTATGTAAGTGTATATTAAGTTTAAAGGGGTGTGTTGTGCTTAAGGGTCGGTAGATAGACATCTGACGGAGATGCACCGCGCGCATGCGATACTGTACCTCGACGCACTAACGCATCATCAGTTGAGTGTAAAAGATTGAATGTTTTATTTTACAGGATGACTTTGAATAAATGCGACAAAATTAAATAGGAGGAGCTTCAGTTACAGTAACATAGTAATTACAAAATGCTTTTTCTACAATCTTAATCGTTAAAAAGAAAAACGTAAAATGATTATCTTAGTTTTAATTTACAATTTTACTATCGACAATTTAAAAACAATGCAACGAAATTAAATCAATCAATCTTAAATCATTTCTATTGATCTATCTACTCTAATTTAAGCTTACCCAAGCTGTTGTAAATAATAAATCTCACTATGTTCCCGTAACGTAAACCCTGCAAGTTCTATTTAACCAGGTAGGTAACAAGTTTTTTTAATTAAAATTAATGTCTCACTTCATCGTAATCCTAGAACCCAGCCATTTTAAATGTCCCTATTTTTCAAGATAAATATCTAAGAGAATGCTGTCAGTGCTACATTGTTTTAATTATTGTTTTGTACACGCGGTGCTTGTGGCTAAGTCGTATCAATTACAAAGGTAAAGCCACGCTTGACGAAGTCGTTCCGTGGATGGGTGCCCAGTCAAGACTCCTTCGTGGCTCACAAAGGTCTCGGCTGTCATTTGTAGATCTTTGACAGTCGTTACTTTCATACACGCACGTTAATTATATTATAGTTAACGTGCATGTTTTGTTCTTCCTTTTATCAACACCAATGTACCTATTATATTGGCGGTGATTTTAATCATGTAATCATGCTAGCTGTACATCATTGTGTCAATGTACTTTTTATGATGACGTATACCTATTTACTTAATTCCAAAGACATTCAGACACAAGTCTGAGTTTTTTTAGTACGCTACGCTGCCGGTCCAATATTCATATATTAGGTATTCTAGATGGCGTTACTGAGACATGGGATCAAAGTTATTCTATGACATTTCCTCGCATGCCAGCTCTATAGTGTTTTAAGTCTCTGTGCTTTAGTCAACCAACATTTTGCTTTAGGTACTAATGCTTGTATTTCTTCTAAACTAACAAAAACGAAATATTACTTATGTTGCTTCTTTGTGTTATTTTTATTAATCTTTTATTACAACAATCTAATGGGCAATTCTAGTATTTCTAATAACAATCTCAGTCTCAATCTGTCAAAAATACATCTAATTTGCTCAAGTTTTTTGAAATCGTAACTTTTTTCATTACAGGAATTGGCCTTCAGAGTGCAGTAATGGATGCAAAAACTAAACCAAAACGAATAATAATCTTATTGTTGAGGACGATAGTGATTATAATAATGAACTACGTTTGCTGGTAATATCTAGACACAGTTCTTGCCCTAAGTCAACACTGAGATAGACAAACATAAGTCTTGCACCCCAAGACCCGAGAGGGTTACCCTTTGACATTAGGATACGCATCCAAAAGCGCTTGTGATCGAGTTTCTGACATATATATCGACTCAGGTACGCACGATATTCACTTCCAGTATAAATTGACCTTTCATTGGAAAATCGGAGACGCGAGATCAGCTCAGACTGGAAATCTACAGCTTGATATTATGTAGTGTAGCCGTATGTACCAGACTGGCCACAATTTGACACCCCCTGGCCACTTGTTTTGTCGAGTAAGACTGATAAATGTTCGGTTTGATTAGGTTTGTCTAGATTGAAATATAAAAATATATAGGGTAAGTAGAGTCCGCACACTTTGATACCATTACTTTCAACGCTAAGTGGTCCACAATTTAATTCAGTAGAATTTCCTTACAATAACATCGAAGAGATAATCTTATTAGTATACTAACAAACACGAAATACTGAATCATCGTCATACAAAGAAGTCTTAGAAAATAAAGAACCGCCTGTAACATTTTACTTTTCTTTTTGTTTTTTTTTTCATGTTCATAATAGTCAGTAGTTAGATAATAATTAAGTTTTATGGTTCAAACAAACTTCCTATTTTTATCATTTCTTTAGTATAATAGTGACAATAATACAAATTGCTTTATTATTGACAAAAAAGAATATTATGTATCGGCAAAAGATAACTGTGACCATAATATCTTGGAACGAGTATCTAATAAAAAAAGAATTATCGAAATCGGAGCAATGTACAGATGCCAGCACCTCAAGTTACCTCAATGTGTCAATTTTCTTTGATCGTTTTTAAACTTTATGTTAAACAGAAAAAGATTCATATTGAATTGGAAAAAAAATTTGGGGTAACTTGGTGTGCTGGCGTCTGTACAAAAAACTATGCGTGCTTAAAAAATGCGTGTTATATTGAAAACCTCCTCCTTGTTTTCGTCGGTTTAAAAAAGAAACATGACTTGGTAAAAATAAAGTAATAAGTAAGTATTAGGTACCTACTTTGTCCTAGTCATTTTAAACCGCTGAATTAATATAATTCTGTCCTGATTTTAAAAACAGTGTGAAACAGCAACAGTGTGATTCTGTTCAAATCACCGCGTGAAGTGAAGGAAAATTGAAGAATTGAGAATAGATTACTATAAGGTGTTTCAAAATTAACCTTACAAACTTTAAGGAGTGCTTTAGACCATCAAACTGCGAACTTTTACTATGGTACCAACTTTGAAATCGCGTAAAAGAAAACAGTTATCCCATACATTTTTCAACAGTAGGTATTAACTTATTTTTCGCGGTTCTTAAAGTTGGTCCCATAATAAAAGTTATTCAGTTTGATGGTCTAAAGCACTCCTTAAAGTTTGTAAGGTTAATTTTCAAACACCTTATAGATTAATGCTAGGTATTGATAGTGCGCTGTACTCAAATTTTCACGAGGTTACTTTTACTGAAGCGATCGGCTGAACTCATACTTTCAGGTTGTGTCTTGATGTTCAGACGCCAGCACATCAACCTATCCGAAACTGTCAACTTCCCCAATAAATTTTGAACAGTATGCTTTAGCAAGAAGGTTCAAAATGTATTAAAGAAATTTGACAGATTGTAGTAGGTTGATGTGCTGGCGTCTGTACCTTTTACCCAGTATTCTATCGTCTGTTCATCATTTTTAGAGAGAAGAAAATGCCTAACGCATGGTACTTCGTCCAGGGAGACGATGTTGTTATGTCGGGCATACACCCGATAAAAACTTCGTCTGCACACCTACTTTTACCTTGATGGGCCGCACTTTGTAGCTGTATCCGTGCCAACCCTGGGCTGTAGTTAAAACACACTAAGGGTAGCCCTAGCCGTTATAAGGGTCGATTCCATTAACGGCCTTGGTCCAACGTGTCACCTAATTGAATTCCTTGCACGGGCTATTGCGGCCTTTACCGTGATTAAGACGTGCCGGTTTTAGGCGTAAATTGCTTGTTTATTCACCTATTGTCAGACAAAGGGTCACCCGGGTTGATTGATGTTTTTGCTATAATTACATAAACTCATATAATCGTGCTGTAAATAAATATGTTTTAGGTTGTGGGTTGGATGTTTCTTTGAAACGTTCAGGCGCTGAATTATAATCACGTTTCTGAACACAACAATAATTTAGGGGCGTGAGGAATAGGGTGTGAATTTCCACATTCTCCATAAAAAGGATGAATCTTAAAACCAGATGGGTGTTGTAAGTCTAGTAGGCTATTTTCGGCTGATTGTTGCCAGGATCTGGTAATTGCACGGGCTTACTTTTACATTGCGATGTAGGATCCTAGGTCAGTTTGAGTTCGTATGTCGCGAGAAATTGGTGAAAAATTTGCAGAAATAAAGTTGGAAGGAAAGTTGTGGCTAGCGCTGGCTAGAATAGATTTACTTAGCTATCCGTTGATTCCAAAGAAACTCGTTTACAACACCAAAAAACAACAATATCTTATCGGCTGTTTACGCCTTTATTCCCAACTACTCGAGAAAGGTGGGTTATTATACAAAGTTACTCTAATTCGCATTTTATTCCAAAGCAAAAATAAATAAGGCTGAGAATCAGTACATTTTGAAATTAAAAATTCATAAGTCCTATATTGTCCACTCTAATTATTATTTAATTTTAAATTAAATTTTAATTGGGGAGAGTGTGTTCGGGAATTACATGACTTGATTCCACTATAACCTTTCTACCGGCGTACGGCGAGTGTCCACCCTTACATCGTTGGCACTTCCACGATTCGGACAAAGCGTTTCGCATCGTCGTTTATACCGCGTACATCGAAGGACTGGAACAACTTGCCTGCTGCGGTCTTCCCGTCCGATAATAATTGACGTGTCTTCAAGGCTAGAGTGAATAGGCTCTTCATAAACTAGTGCGCTTCACCACCACTGATTGCACTGCTTGCCATCTGGTGGAATTGCAGTCAGGCACTGGTTTATAATTAAAAAAAAAAACAGTTACTTCAAAAAGGGTAAAAATTACATTTTGAGGCATAAAACACTGACTCCAAGTTAGTCACGAACCATATAGAAGCAAGACAAACGTAAAGAAGATTTGTAGGATTTTGTATCTTCTTTTTATAAAAAGGTTCAAGCTGTAAAGTACGCAACAACGATCATTGTCCTGTGTATCTAGAATATACTCGTACCAATATGTTCCTAACCAAAGTGAACATGCCACATATGATATTCTTGAAATATTCTGGTTCTATATTAAACTAGCTCCCACCTGGCGCCTAAGGCAAAAGTTTTTCTTATTTTCCGAGATGAAAGAACTGTACTGTTCTATTTTAGGTAATGCCAAGTGACTCGTGTGATCTACCAAGTCACTTGTCGTATTATTATTAAACAAGTTCTTTTTTTTAGGGTTGTTTATCAGAATAGTGGTAAGAAACTTCTATGAAAGCTGTCTGTCTGTTCGACCAACGAGGCATGAAATTGTACAGACTGCACGTCAAGTTACCCCAATGTGTCAAATTTCTTTGATCGTTTTTCAACTTTATGTCAAACAAAATAAGGTTCATATTGAATTGGGAAATTTGACACATTGGGGTAACTTTATGTGCTGGCGTCTGTACATAGCAAACCCATTGTTTCTTATACATAATTTTAGAAAAAAATACAACCAACTTCAACAAGTCGGTGGCCAATAAAGAAACAAAACCACCAAAGTCAAACTTCTGAAACTAGATTTTTTACGCCTGTTATTGGTTTTTTTACCAGTCGGTTGTATTTTTTTTTGTAAAAAGTATACTTGACGAGGTTATTCCGTGGATGGGTGACCATTCATTACATATCAAGACTCCTCCGTGCTTCGGAAAGCACGTAAAACCGTTGGTCCCGGTTGTCATTTATAGATCTATGACAGTCGTCACTAGGGCTGCAAAATTACGTAATTTAACCGAAAACGCTGGTAAAATATAGGTATTTTACGGTAATTTATGTATATATATTACGGTAAAATCACCGGCTACTTATAACTCCCGGCACGTAAGTCTAGCACTGACCTAGGGTGACGGCGCACCCTAGGTCAGTGCTAGAATTACGTGCCGCACAAACAATTTGTTTATCCATCCATCTGTTCACCGGACTCGGAACTTTTCTTAATAGTAGTTTAAATATATACTGTATATACACTTTGTTTATTTTAAAAATATTTATGCTGTCTTAGTTTATCTCTATATTTATTTATCGTTGCTAGTGTCACTCTCTAACACAATATATCTTTATTTTTACTTTTATGTATAACCGACCTCTTCTCATTACACACTGTACTGATTTACTTACTCGTTTTATATTTATTTATTTCGTTACTGGGTACCCCTCAAGGTTCATTGGAAGACCAGCGTCAGACAGCATCACCTGTCTGGCATGAATGCTGAAATGGACCTTTTTGGCGCAGCCGTGAGGCACACAGCACTTGATATGTACCTACCTACTATTGTATATTTTCTATTGTTTTATAAATTATTGTGTGTATGTGTGTTTTGGTGACTGATGTCAAATAAATATTTTTCTTTCTTTCTTTCTTAATTCGTTTCTTACCCAATCATACTGTATTTTACCGTAAAATATAATCTTCTCCTCTTCTTCTTCTTCCACCTGGCGTTAATCCCAGCTATTGCCAGGTTCCGCCTTCCGACTGAGCTTCTTCCACTTTGCCCGATCTTCAACATCCTTTTCGGTCAGGCCATTGGCTCTCATGTTGGACTTGACGACGTCCAGCCAGCGTTTGCGAGGGCGACCACGGGGCCTAGCCCCAAGGACAGCCATATACATGCATCTCCGACCAACGTACTCGATAGGGCGGCGCATGATGTGTCCATACCATCGCAGACGACACTCTTGTAGTTTTTCTACCACGTCGCGGACACCAAGGCTACCCCGGATGAATGAGTTGCGTATGCGATCGGATCGCGGATTTTACCGTAAAATATAATACTTAACGTAAAATATCGTATTTTACCGA
The DNA here is from genome assembly GCA_921972225.1 of Euplexia lucipara. Taxonomy (NCBI): domain Eukaryota; kingdom Metazoa; phylum Arthropoda; class Insecta; order Lepidoptera; family Noctuidae; genus Euplexia; species Euplexia lucipara. The sequence continues at coordinate 5,055,414 of OV179149.1, read as the reverse complement.
ATTTTACGAAAGTAATTTTACCGCTTTACATAGCCCCTAGTCGTCACAGATAGTTACAAGCCCGAAAATCTGACAACCAGTTTAACCAAGGGGTGTCCTGTTACCCAGTTACTGGATTGTGGAGGACCGACACTGGTGTTCAGCTGCATTCAGTTGAACTGGAAGCTGACCTACTTGGGAAAAGGTTAGGCTGATTCGGATGAATTATGTCAATGTTGGGGCCATGGACTCATAGATTGTTCCGCGCTTAGTCTCCCATTCCGCGTGTACTATCCGCGCGTACTATCCGCGCTGACACTCTCTTGGACGCTCATCTATCAACCCGACTGTGAATGGACGACGATTTCGTCAGTATGTTTGTAGTATTGTGAGAAGAGCGTGTAAATTTTATATTATTCTGTGTTTTTAACTAACGTAGGTAGTTGGACAATGGCCGTTTTATTTTAAAATAAACAAATAAATAAATAGTCCAGGGTTATGTACAGAACTCATGATCTGGATGTGGTACTTACGCTTCGAAGCTTGTGTAATAAATATGTGTTGTAACTATAGTATTTGTAAACGAACTAGTCTATTAAGTTCGTGATTCCTCGACATAAAGTTGTTAACTCGGATATTGGAGTTATTTTACATTGAAGTTTATTGGTACGGAGAGTAAAGTTGATCTACAGTTTACAAGTTATATTAATATTGAGGGTTCGAACTTTCTATTGGAGTGGTTGGTACCCTGGGTTATTTGAAATAATAAACGTATCAAAATTTTATTAGTAAAGGATCATTTTTCTTTTCTCTTAAGAGTTCTATCTGTCAAAAGTCATGACGCCCCAACTCTCATATTTATTCCACATTGGCTGAAAAAAATAATAATTTATACTTGACGAGAAAACGCCCCTTTGTTAGGCCTAAATTTGGAACCTATCCTTCTATAATATGCGATGGAAGAACTCGACGCACAACATATTTTTAACCAACTTAAATAGAAGGGGGAGGTTTTCAATTTGGTAGTATTTTATTGTTTTTCATAGTTGCCTCATTTAGTTCCGACTGCCTCCCAAACTACCCGTCAATATTAATAGTTCTAAATCCTTTGAAAATAGAATAGTTACAAAAAAACTTTTCAAATAGTTTAAAAAATAGTTAGTTATTGGTTTGTTATTGGTTGTTAATAGTTAATTAGTTATTGTTAATTAACAACAATATGTATATGTACTTAAACAACAATAAAAAAAAATTAAAAAACGTCACGTCTGTTTTTTCTTTAAATTTTAGAAATGCAAGAATTATTTCAACGTATACATAATTAAAAGTGTCATTATTAAAATAAAGTTAAATGCAGGATAAAAAACAAGCTACAACTTTTTTTCATGGGATGTGACATCTGCTACGATTGTGACATAGCTACTTCTTTTGCTTCGTTTATGTTCATAAACTAAACAAAAGAAAGTAAAAAAAAAACAAAGTCTCTTTAAGTCGTGAGTCAATAGGCTTCTTTTGGGTAAGCTAGTTCCATCATCAACCTAATCTCCGACCGCAGGACAAGGTCGAGGTCAAGAGTAGACCCATTATATATATATATAACGGGCCTGTTGGTCTAGTAGTTAGTGACCCTGACTGCTATGCTGGAGGTCGTGGGTTCGATTCCCACCCAGGATAAATGTCTGTGTGATGAGCACAATCATTTATTTATTTATTTATTTATTAAAACTTTATGCACAAGTAAAAAAAACTGTACAAATTCGGACTTAATGCCTTAGGCATTTTCTACCAGACTACCTTAAGGTGGTGCAGAGATGGAACGAGGTAGGTGCAACAGGGTAAAAATTAAGGACAAAAAGTGACACTAAATAAATACACAGATACATACATGCTGCAACAAAATAAATACACAGATATACACAGACATACTTAAACAGAATAAATACATGGTCAAGAGAGATAAAAATACGTTTTACCGAACAACTATTCAGAGTACCAATCAACCCAGCGATGAACCTGCCAACATCTTATGCATTTATTCTGTGTCTGGGTGTCATTTATCTATAATATGTATGTATTTAGAAATATAAAAGTATGTTTATCAGCTATTTAGTACCCATAACACAAGCTCTCAAGCTTAGTTTGGGACTAAATGGCGTTGTGTGATAAGTTGTGGAATATTTATTTATTACTTATTTATATGTATTTAAAAAAAAACGCTCGCCAAATCTGTTCCAAATACTAGTGTAGTAGTCTTTTGTGAACACAAAAATAAAAATAACAGTTATTCTTATCGCTGTTAAATCAAACCAAAAATCAACAAACAACTGCCAAATGCAAATACTATGCCAGTTTGTTACCCACCTCCAAAGACATTCAATACCTATAGACCGGACATCACAAACAAAATTTTCGTCCGAAAAAGTGTCCTGACGGACACAAGTCTATGAGTTTTTTTTAGTACGCTCCGCTGCCGCTCCAATATTCATATATTATTCTAGATGGCGTTACTGAGACATGGGATCAAAGTTTTTTTATGACATTACCTTGACATGCCCGCTCTATAGTCTTTTAAATCTCTTTGCCCACCTCGAAAGTGGCCAACATTTTTAGCTTAAGTAGGTACTACTTGAAAATGTGTCGCATGTTCGAGTTGTCTTGGCAAGAGGTCGCAAGTTCGAAGGTAAGCCTGCACTAGATGTTGGCTCGCCAACTTTGTCCACCACAATTAACTGACGAGAATTCGTGATCTCTTTGGGTCTTACTATAGAAGAGAGAGTTGGTATCGAGTTATCTGTGGCCATTTTGGATTATGTATTTCTAATAACGATGGCGGGAGGCGAGCGCAGAACGATTATTTTGTGTATTTTTGATGACATGGAAAATTTAGTACCTCTGTTAAGTGTGCTATTGTACCCTCTTGGACATATTTTGAACAACACATACATAGTTGGTAAGCCTTTTATATAAATAAATATTTACAGATGTATAATAAATATACAGATGGTCACGGTAACGGTAACAGTGTTGCGAGTGAAATGGTTTATAAAGACGCAACGTGCCTAAAGAAGATTTTACTTCAAAATATTTTGAGTATTAAATTTACATTTGATTAAAATACCGACTGAAACTACTAAAATTAATCTTGTAAATTGTTAGTTTAAATTTTTTAAAAGCAGCAACCTTACTATACTTCTTTTGGCGCGTTAGGGAAAAATTATGAGGGTAAATTTTTACGATGCGCCCGAAACAAAGCCGAACCGACACTATAACGAAAATCCAACACCCTGAAGTGAGCTATAGTCAACATTTTAGTTTTTTTTCTATTATTAGTGTCATTTTTCTACAAACATAAGATAACGCGAAGGATACCATTTATTACGCAGATGTTTTTTTTTATTTATAAACTTACCAACTGAGGTCAGCAAGCAATATTTTCTAGAAAATTATTGTTATTTGTGGTTGACTAGTAAAAACTGCCTGAGGCATTAAGTCCGCCAATGTACATTTGTGTGCTTGAAGTTTTAAATAAATAAATAAATATTTCGGAATAAAAAATAAATAGATACATGCATTGGTTACTGTATAATACTACATTGCAGTTTAGTTAACAAGCACAAACACACACACACACTTGTGTTACAAGGCACAAAGTACCAATTCCGCTGTAATGAAAATATAGAGTGCCTACAAAGCGAGTTCGCAACGAGATAAACTAGTAAAACATGACATAAGTTTTTTGGCGACCAGCCAAAGTAAGTTCTGGGTAGGCGAAAGGTGCATTCCAACCTGGGCACTGCTAATGGTACTGGTTTAGAGGTATCGTACACAATGCGGTGACAATCGCGCCACAAAAATGAAAATTGAAAATTATAATAAAAACTGAAAATTTATAATGACCTACCGGAAAAATAAGAAAATTAAATAACTTGGAATTCAATAGAACTGTAATCAATTGGTTTTGTGACAGATGTTTTTATTCAATAAGTGATTATTTAATTTTTAAACAGACATGATGTGTATAAATTTACGAACATTATAATTAAATTGTAATTATTGATAATTTTAATAAATATTATGTATTGAAGTGTCTTGACTGTGAGATATAATCTATGATAGGTACTAGCATAATATACATATTTTAAAATGTCAATGTGCCCAATTAATATTTAGCGAAGCAAGACCATGCATTTTATTATGATTATGATGTGTATGACTAATAAAATTGATGTAATTTCTTGATATTCGTATTAAAATGCATGTACCACAAATATTTGCACGACTGATAAGTCGAATATAGTGAGACTAAAATTGTGTTACCATGTAAGTATCTATATTCTGGCAAATAAATGAATTTCATTTCGTTTCATTTCAGGGTAGATTGAGTTAGGTGTTTGCTTTGAATGCTCAGTTAGGCACTGCCCTTTAGTTTAAGGCTGGTTATTTATCTCACCATGCGAAACATGACCACCATATAAACGCTTTTTGTCTACAGAAGAATCGGCAAAGTGACAAATTGTAGAAACATTTCTTTTGTTTTGAGCACGACAATGTCAAGACTAAAGAGAAGATTCTTCAGTTGACAATAATCTACAATATTTCTTCTGTATTCGGCAGAATTTTTCTACAATCTATCATTTTGTCGGTACTTCTGTCGACATACTCGTTCCACAGTAATTATGCAACGCGTGCTGGTGGTACTTTGATTTCATCATCATCATCATTTCAGCCATAGGAAGTCCACTGCTGGACATAGCCTCCCTTAGAGATCTCCAATAAGACCGGTTGGAAGCGGCTCGCATCCAGCGCGTTCCCGCGGCCTTAATGAGGTCGTCTGTCCACCTTGTGGGTGGACGTCCTACGCTGCGCTTGCCGATACGTGGCCTCCACTCGAGAACCTTTCGACCCCATCGGTCATCAGTCCTCCGTGCTATGTGCCCTGCCCACTGCCACTTCAACCTGCTAATCCGCGGGGCTATGTCGGGGTATCCTTGGTTCTTCTACGGATCTTCTCATTAAAATTCGATCCCGCATAGAGATCCCTCTCCATAGCTCGTTGGGCTACTTTGAGCTTATTTAACATACATGAACTTAATCCTTTTCCAATGGAAAATGGGGAAGGCTATATGCTAGAATGACAATTTACGCAAGAGAACCAAGGTTATCGACATAGCCCGAAGAATCGCCGACCTTAAGTGGCAGTAGGCAGGTGGCTTTAGTCATTGGGGCAGCAAAGTTCTGGTGTGGTAATCACGTACCGAAAGACGCAGAGTCGGAACGCTTTCTTCAAGGTGGATAGACAACTTGGTGAGGGTCGCGGAAATCCGATGAATGCGAGACGCATAGACATGTCGTTGTGGCGACACTTGGCGGAAAGAAAAGAAAGAAAGAAAGAAAGAAAAATATTTATTTGACATCAGTCATCAAAACACACATACACACAATAATTTATAAAACAATAGAAAATAGGTATACAATAGTAGGTACACATCATGTGCTGTGTGCCTCACGGCTGCGCCAAAAAGGTCCATTTCAGCATTCATGCCAGACAGGTGATGTGAGTCCTATGTCCAGCAGTAGACGTCTTTCGTCTTAAATGATGATGATGACGGTGATGAAACTCAGTTCTTTTTCCCATGAGAGTAGGTAGAAATCGTAAACCTACTTAATATAGTTTAAACATGGCGTCAAAAAACTCATCTCTGTCCACTCTGTCCACTTGTAGTGTACCCAAAAGACCGGCGGCATTGCCACGTTGAATGGCAATGCTTATTCTTTGACCAAAGTAAAAGCCAGCCCTTCGAATTAATTAGTTTCAGCTTAAGTTTTGATGAACAGAGTTTGTCGAAGGCAGAGTAGTAAGCTTACGACATAACAATTTCGCCCCGACCAATTTCTCAATAGAACACTAATACCAAAACTTGAGATGACCTGTCAAAACTCAACTCGAGAAGGACCTCAGACAAAAATACGCTAACGACATAATTTAATCTGCAAATTTTCGTCTGCCATGAAGCAAATGACTCAAAGTTTGTTCGCTTGCTTGTAGGTACCGTCCGCAACGACAGTGTAACTAAATGAGTGCAGAAGGACGGCTGCATATTGAGCCCAGTAAACGCTATTAAAATATTAAGCAATTGTATGGCAAAACATTTGATGTTGCGAGTTGTTTGATGTTAGTATCAGCGTGCGTTTTTCTGTGGCAACGTGACTTCAACAAGAATGGTCTCATTCCGATGCGGTTATCTTTGTTCGTGTAAATTTTATACCTTTCAACTCACTTCCTACTTGACACAAAACAATTGACAACATAGCTTTTTTATAAAACAACAATAATAAATGTTCTTGAAACACACACACACGTAGATTACGTCACTAGTAACGAAACCAGAATAAGTTGGCCTCTATCGCTTTTAAAATCTACGTATATAGTCAAGTCAGACCTAGCGTAGGTCAAATTCAAAACGATTTCTCTGCCCTGTGGTCAACTATACAAGGAGAACAATGCAAGTTCAAACTGCAGGCATTTGGCATAAATATTCGTTCGTTCACATCTTTCTGTGGGAACTTCTGTTTTTGTTGTGTAAAGCTGACCTTCTGTTTTTTTTATTTTTTGGAAAGGGGCTTAAACCGATTACATCCTGCGGCAGGAACTCGATAAAGAGATTGTAGGTAAGTGGACCGAAGTACAACGTGGAGTACAGTAGCGTAACTGACCTGTAGTTGTGAATTATCTTCGCTTGGTTTAACCGGTGGGCCGTGATTTTCAGAACAGGCTGTTGGAGGCAATTGTGAGTAGCAAGCTGAAATTTACGATTCATTTAATAGTTTTAATTTTTGACTTAATAACAACATAAGTCAAATCTCGATGGCCCAGAGGTTAAGGCGCCTACCTCTCATGCACGAGGTTATGGTTAAAATTTGGGGAAGTAACTTTTAACCAAAGTGACTTTTTCAATTCATACCTAATTTCTGGGTTAATCTTCGACATCATTGACGTTGATGAAGGAAAGCAATCCAGGACTTACAGTTAATATAAGTTTAAAATCGCCAGTCTGCCTTGAGCAAACGTGGTGATCAATGCTCGTGCCTTCTCTGTATGAGAAGAGGCCTTTGCCCTGAAGTGGGACAGTAACTAGGCTGGTATTATTATATTTACAACATTTGTTTAAACCTATATCTTTAAACCTATGTAGGTAATATAACTGTGTGAACTCAATTTCTTTTAACATAACAGACAGATGTGTTGCTAGAGAGTTTGTTTCGCCATTTTCTTTTCCAGCAAAAGCACTGAAAGTGGTGAAGGGTGGGTGTCTTAGGGAGTTGTCTTATGTTATTTCTGACGTTCAGAAGTTCAGAAGGCAATGATTCACGGCAAGGGCTTGTGGTGACATTTATAATTATTTTTGTTCTTATGTTTTTTCGTTGTCATTGTCTTACGTCAATATATATTTCAATGTTATAAAAATATTGTAGTTCTTTATTAATTATTTCCATCTCCCACAATTTGTGACCCCAAAACACTCCTTGGAAGACAAATCAAGCTCATTTATCGATGTCAGTGCCGTCTCAATGCAGTCTAGATTACTACCATTCTGGCGAGAGCAACCAAGGCTGGTTTGCCCATTTCGAAACTATGGTGGAAACTCTCAAGACCAATGAAGATCAAAAATATCGTCACGTCCTGAGTCAATTACATCAACAAGACCTGCAACAAATCAGCGACATACTTATAAATCCTCCAGAGACCGGAAAATATACGGCGCTCAAGAAAAGGTTGATGTCAGTCTACCAAGAAAGTGAGTCACGTCAACTACTCAAACTCAAAACTCAAACTCAAACTCAAAATGTTTATTGCATTCATGTGTAGGTACATTTGTTTTTACATTTAATTATATAAGATCCAACATGAAACCCGGTTGGGGCACGGCAACATAGTACATAAATTGGATAAAAACTTACATTAGGTCCTATTTAATATTAACATGATGTAATATTACATTTTATTATTTGCGTGTATTATTTATTTTGTTTTATTAATTTGTTTTTGTGTTGTGTTTTTTTTTCCGTTATGTGTAAGTGTATGTATAAGTGCTTTTGGGTAAGTATTGTTACAATGGCTATTTATAATAAGTAATGTAGTATGGATTAAAGTGTAGTAGTAGCGTAGTGTGTGTGGTGTAGTAGTAAGGATGGCTATTAATTATATAAATCTAAGTATTCTGCGACTGAGTAAAAGCATTTATGTATTAAATATTCTTTTAATTTTTTGTTAAATATATTGAATTTCGGTTCGTCTTTAATTTGTTCTGATAATTTGTTAAAGATTTTTACTGACATGTAGGTATGGCTATGGTAAAGCATTTTGATCCGAGAGGGTGGAAGATGTAATCTATTTTTATGGCGTGTGTTTACGTTATGTATATCTTTTGTTTTTGGGAAGATGTTACTATTTTTAATTACAAATATACAAAGGTCTTGTATATATATGTATAGATGGTAAGGTTAGGAGTTTAAATTTAACAAAATGTGGTCTACAGCTACCACAGGCTTAACAGGCTGTCTGAAGCACGGAGGGGTCTAGATATAATAATAAAAGATTCACCATTCACGGACCAACGTTGACAAAATTAGCTTAAACTGCGATCAACCCTTGCCCTTTCTATTAAAGTTCTACTACTGTTAATACATTTTCAGTGCCTGCTTACTAATTTCTGCGTCAATTGTGTATTTGCTACGTAAACTTTCAATAACATCCGAGTTTGTTTGAATATTAAATAAGTAAGTTTGGCCTGATTTTACAGCGGTGTTTTGAAGTGAGTTACAGCACTTTATGGTTATTCAAACTATTTTACTGGTGGCTCGAGATTTGTTCGATATTAAGCGTTTGTAAATTTTAAGTTTGATATACTAATATAGGAGATTCTAATTAGGATTGTTTTGGTTGTACAAACTATAAATTGGTGAACAGACTCAGTCAGCATTAAAATACCATGGGAGACAACCAAATGCTTATCTCTTATTTTAAACACACATAAACACACTCACACATTCTATTCAATAATAAAAAAAAGACAAAACGTAGGAAGTTATATAATTTTTAAAACTTATCTTTAGAGAAAGTAGGTACTCAACGGAAATATTAATTTATTCACAAAAACCACAGCTCTTTTAAAAATGTAAAACTAATGTCACAGCTCCTATTATTCTTTTGTTAGGCAAAAGATAACCAAATGTGCCTTCAATTATTTACTAAAATTCACTTGCCTCACTTTGCAGTCACTCCAGCTAAAATCCGAAAATAAACTCTTTTGCAAAAAAAACGGGCACTTTAGATTTTTTTCTCTACTTCAATGAAGAAGAACAAGAAATAGGTTTTGTTAATTTGACGATGTATTGGCATGTTTTTTGAAGCATCCTAGCATGATTCGATACGTTCTAAATTTAAAATTTGAAATTATTATAAGAAAAATAATGATTATAGTGGATTATTCTAAAATTGCTTTACTAATGGCGCGAATTACTGAAACGATTTTTAACTGATTACGATATTTTAAAACTTTTTGGATATTTTCTGCAAGTTAAACAATTTAATCTTTCTTTTTACATTAAATACCACTTTTTGATATGAGTGATAAAGCGATAAGGGCCGGTAAAATTATAGCCCTACTTGAAGTAGGTTGTTCGCAAACTTACGTGTCTCAGCGGCTAAATGTGAGTCGTTCAACTGTCCAGAGGACTTGGCAACGGTATCAAGAGACTGGTTCGGTCAAAAAAAGACCCGGTTCGGGAAGAAAACGATGCACAGAACCAAGAGGTGACCGCTTTTTGGTGAGTCAGTCGTTGCGTAATCGTAAGGCGTCATGTGTGGACCTGAAGAAGAGCCTTGAAGAAGTAAGAGGAGTAGAAGTTAGCTTGTGGACGGTCAGGAGGAGGCTTTTGGCTGCCAATATCAAGAGTTACCGCCCAGCTCGGGGCCCTAAATTACTCCGTGAGCACCGTGTTGCTCGACTTCAGTTTGCTCGGAACTGTGCTTCATGGACTCTGGAGGACTGGAATAAAGTATTGTTTTCTGATGAAGCTAGAATCTCTTTGTGTGGAGAGGACCGACGCCGGCGAGTGCTGCGAAGACCACGGGAACGCTATGCGGAAGTGTGTTTCGAAGAAATCACTCCTTATGGCGGAGGCTCCGTTATGTTTTGGGCAGCAATTAATTCGACGGAGCGTACGGAGTTAGTTTTCATAGAAAATGGAACATTAAATGCACACCGGTACATAATGGAAGTCCTAATTCCATATGCACAACCCACATTGACTGCACTTGGGGAAGATTCCATTTTTATGGACGATAATGCTCGCCCGCACCGTTCTGGCGACGTGGAAGCGTACATGCGAGAAGTTGGGATCCGTCGTTTAGATTGGCCAGCTCGAAGTCCTGACCTCAATCCAATTGAGTATGTGTGGGATGTTCTAAAGAGACGGGTAAGATCAGTGCAACCTGCTCTACAAAACATCAGGGAGCTAAAAAGAGTCATTGCAGAAGAGTGGGAACGTATTCCTCAAAACGTTATTAAAAACATCGGGGAAAGCATGCCCAGAAGGATTCAAGCTGTGATTTTGGCAAGAGGAGGTCTCACTCGTTATTAGGTTTTTTATATTTGTAACTTTATTTAATAATAAAAGTAAAAAAAAACTTGTCTTTATTGCCGACCACTTCTTATTGTTTGGGCGTGTACATCGATTTTAAAGAATCCATCGTTTTTTTTTTTTTTAATTGCTCGAATTCACTTCACGCGCATTAATTTATACGATTATAAGTATACAGACTACGTCAAAGAAATAAATTTCATTTAATTAACTAAAATCGACCTTAGAATGTAAATTTCCTTAGGTGCCCGTTTTTTTTTGCAAAAGAGTGTATAACATTTACATGTCACGAATACAGCAAATAATAAAAAAAATGACGTGTGGCACTCGGAAACTGCCGCGGTAAAGCTATTGCATAGCATTTTTTATCAACTCCTCTCCTCTCCCCTCCCCTCCCCATTCCTCCCCCTCCCCAAGCCTCCCCCTCCCTCCCTCCCCTCCCCTCCCTTCCACTCCCCCTCCCTCCCCTCCCACTCCCCTCCCCTTTCCCCTCCCCACTATCACCACTATGCCTGCAATATAAATATATAATATATATATAAATATATATGTAATAGCTTCGGCCTTCAAGCCACACCTCCTTGACCGTCGGAGTGGGGAGCGTGAGGTTTTTTCGTTACGGAATTTCTGGATTCGGTCCCCGCGCTCAAGGCCCGCGATAGAAGCTATGCAATAGCTTAGTAAAAAACATCAAATCCGCAGGAATTCCGAAATTATACTAATTTTTAACCGATTTCAGTGTTTCGCACAAAACCGACAAAATGTGGGTGTAGGTACTATACGCATATAACAATATCTGTTTGATGTCATGATAATATATTGTTTATATTAATTTTTTATTATTAAAATAATGGGCCTGCTTTTAACCTTGGTCATGGAAAGCGATGGATGAGTTCTTTGATGGAGCGAGCTTGGCCTGAAGAGGCCTATTCACTCATGTTTTGAAGGCAGACGGGTTAAATGTGGAAGAGTTGGATAGATCAACCAGGCAAGAAACACTAAATTTGTGTTGAGTTTAGAGGTGAAAAAACAGTGTAAAAGCAAACGTCGGGATTGTGACAGTTATTTGTAAAAAAAAAAAGAATTTTGAAAATCGAACCATAAATGGCGGAGTAATCGCGGAACAAACACACAAAAAAAAAAAACATACCGTCGAATTGAGAACCTCCTCCTTTTTTGGAAGTCGGTTAAAAAATAACGTATCTCACAAAAAGGTCAGTTCTTTAATTTCATCAAGAACACAGATGTTTAGTTAGATTCACAAGTATACTCCATTCACTGCACTGCAGTTCTTATAATACTAACAGATTTCAAAGTTTTATGTTCAGCACGCAAAACTACGATTATTTCACCTTTATGAAAGTTTTACAGTCGTTATGCATATTAGGTACTCTTCTCTTTTTCATGCAAAGCGGTAAATTAAATACTTTAAAAGGAGTGCAATAAACATCGGTGGAATAAAAACTTCAGAAGTAATACAATAAACGGTAAGATCAATTACAGAAATGTTATGTATTGTGTAATAATAGTATCAAACGTGAAATAATTATTTATTACAAACACACACCCTTTCACCTCTCCTTCACAAACAAGCACAGATACAAGAATGCGCACATGCACACACACACTCACAAACAAACATACACACACACACACTCTCGTAAACAAACACACACACACACACACACACACACACACACACGTAAACAAACACACACACCCACATACATTATTTAGGTTTACTACGACTTGATTGTCAGTTAAGTTTTTTTTTTTTTTTTTCTGTTTTTTAATAGATGTTTATAGCTGGGACTTAGTTTTTAACTTTTGTAGCTTTCATCGTTTTCCTTGTTGTTATGCCGATTGTTGTCGAAGAGTATTTGTTAAGTATGATTACCGACCTAACAACAAAACGTTTAATTAATTCGAAACGTAACTAAATTCCGCCTTTACATATTAAATGCATGCTCAAAAAGTAAAAATGTCCCCATCCTATACAAATACTTAGCGCCCCTAATCCCGGAAAGTGTCATTAAATAAAAAGTACAAAGACACAAAATGTAATTACTGTCCCACAATAATTAATTTTATCGTCACCAATTTAATTAGACGGAAAAAAAAAAAACGATGAAACTCAATTACTCGCAGTACATTCACACACAAAAGCGACAGTGTAACAAAAACGTAATAATTCGCACTAAGGGTGAATTATCTGCATTTCTTGTGTGTAGTGGTGAACAATGCGCCGGCGGGCGGTAGGTACGTGATCCGGATTAAACCGGTAAATTGCGTTAAACCCCCCACTGTTCGACGCCGATAGAGAGCTATGAGTGCCATGGCTTTTGAGCTCAAATTGCGCACTTTACTGCGCGATTGTACTGTCAGCTTCAAAAGGACGTTATTTCAACATTCCGTTTATCAAACAGGGCGTTTGCATTTAAGATTTTTATTTATTGCGATGTTTGAAAGTGAATAAAGTATGTTAAAAAAAATTGATGGAATTGATTATTTCTCTTTGGAAACTATAAAACAAATTATTGAAATGAATTTTGTAACGACTTTTTTACACATGTCGAAATCTGAGTCAGGCTAGACTTCAGTACTGAGTGAAATTTTATATGGCCTTCACAAAATGTCCTACAGATTGTTTAGCATCGTGTAACGAGTCGTCCACTTCACTTACAGTTGCAATAGTTGCTATGGTTCACTCTTCGAGAGGCCATCCCACACGTTGCACATCACTTCATTGATCATTTATACCTCAATAAAAGTTTGTTTGTGAGCTATGAACTTATGCCGTCGATATTTTTAAAAACCTTCACGTATGTAATTAAGTAATGGTATCTGAAAGATGTCTATAATAAAAATCAATTGCTGTTCGTTAGACTGGCTTAAACTCAAGAACGGATAGGCAGATTTAGCTGATTTTGGTTTTTGAAATATTTGTGAAAGTCCAAGAAAGGTTTAAAATGTGAGTAAATATGAAAAAAATGCTTGGTATAAACAAAAATTTCGCTTAGAAACTATTCCTACCTGTCAAACATTTGACGTTTGTCCCGTCGTCAGTATGGTATACTCCTATCAAATTAAAGAACGTATTTAAATATCTTTTTTTTTTTTTTTTTTTTTTTTTTTTTTTTTTTTTTTTTTTTTTTTTTTTTGCACACTTGCTGTCCAATACACTTTAGACATTGGCAGAATAGTCGACATCGGCTCTGTTTGCCATAAACAAAAATAGAATAGAATAGTATTTAAATATCATTAAGCTAACCACGAGCAAACTAATAGTCATGAATACATTAATTAAAATTTTAATTACTAACAAATAAATATTCTCAGATTGAGAAGACCCTTAATAAATTGTAATTGATACAATTAACAATTCGCATTTGGGGCGTATATTTTTAATTAAACCTGATTTCATTCAGTCCTATTAATTTACTTCAAGATTTATTTGGCGAAACTCCGGAATTAATCTAATCACTTCGTTAGTTGTTAATATGTAGGTCTAAATACAAATTTGTTTTTGAAGTATCCTTATCCTTAGTTATTAGTTACCTACCTTATCTGAAAACTTTAGAACTGAGATAATATGATTATTAGTAATTTAAGCTTCTGTGTGATTGAAATATGAGACTGGTAATACCATAAGAAATAACTTACCTACTATATAGAGATTGACGCTGACATTTTCTTTTTTTAATGTTAATGAAATACATTTTTCATTACAAAGTTTAAAGTATACAAGAAAATAACTCAATTGGTGTTCAAATTTAACTGTTTCTTAGCAGCAAATGAATAAATCAATGATTTTCTCGTGTCATATTTTGGTATGATTTTAAAATTTACGAAATGTTTACTATCAATTATTAGGACCCAAGATGGATTGTTAAAAAATATATACACAGTTATGTTCAACAATTTTTTTTTAACAAAAGAACATACATTTTGCGATTATATAAAACTTTTCCTATACAACAAATAGATGAGGAATAATATTATTATAGAAATACAGGATGCAATGAATAGGTAAGTAAATAATTTTTAATTTAAATCACAAAGTTTAAAACCATGATTCCCAAAAGTTACTGATTTTTAATTGTGACGTCCTTCTTCGAATGCGCGAGCGACATGTTCTCTTAAGCGGCTATAGCCCAATGGCTAAGGTATTGGCATGGTGATCGAGAGGTCGTCCACTTGATTGCCATGCCGGCACCTCAGCCAAGCCTTAGCTTGGCTTGGATTTACTAGCAGTGTGGGTTGCACATTGGTATTCAGTATTCACCCCTCTAACTAAACTCTCGTGAGCTTGAACTCGTAATAAAACTTGCCTTTGTGCTTACTTTAAACAATAACAGCACGAACTTGTTTAAACAAGAATTCAGAACTTCAAACAACAATAACACTCTCCCACAGTTAGGCAATGGCCCTTTTCAATTGGCGATTTAATTAAAGTAAAATTAGCGATAACTAAGGTTTCCTCACGATGTTTCATTGAGGTCTATGATATCTAAGATAAACTTGGAAGGTGCAAATGAATTGCAAAAGTCACATCAAAACTTGGCCGGATTTAAACCACACTCTCGTGCATGAGAAGTTTACGTTTTATTTATTACCTTTAGGTCATTACGACATAACATTTACCATTACTTTGGGAATTTATCTCAGATATATATCGTGACGTCATAATCTTGTATTTAAACAAAAAATTGTTTCATGGTTGTCATTTTCTGCGACTTAAAAGTAACTTGCGGCCAAAATTGTAATTTTTCGTCCACATAAAGACGCATACTTTATCAATATTACAAGCAAGATTCTATCTTGGCTATTGCCTAGACAAGATATTATCTAGCTTGTATCTGATGGTACTAGAAGTACTCTTCGCACTTGAAACGTCGCACAATGCAAAGTGGCCGCCGCGGCGTGTGCTGGGCTGACGCCATGACAGTCTGTGTTCTATTGTGTGTTAGTGACAAGCTTACCAACGTGGTACAGTTAACGACAGACACTCTTAGGGTGCTTCTACTTGGTGCAATGTGTAGGTCTAGCGACTTGAGTACGTATGCCAAAGCGAGCCACTCGCGCATTCAATCCGCGTACTCTTTGGCGCGCGCGGGTCTCTTGCGCATGTAGCTCTTGACCACGAGCAAATAACTTATGCGTACTGCTTGCGCAAGTCCTTTACTTTCTCCAGTTATTTGCACAATGTACAAGTGAGTAACTTGAACAAATAACTTTCGCATGTAGCTCTTGACCACGAGCAAATAACTTATGCGTACTGCTTGCGCAAGTCCTTTACTTGCTCCAGTTTTTTGCATTATGTACAAGTGAGTAACTTGAACAAATAGCTTGCGCATATTACTCACGTGTGTAATCCGCATCTTTACTTGCTCCAGTTACATGCACCGTGTAGAAGCACCCATAGAAACTCGAACCTGAAATAGTAGGTGACAATGGTGGTTCTGGTGGTCTATTCAATAAAAATCACTTTTAGATCACACGTCCGCAAAGTACAATGTTCAAACACCACGTTTCGCACAACTTTATTTTCCAAAAGCATGATCAGATTAATGGTTTCAGGAAGAGTCTCGTTTGTTTTTTCAGGGGCTGTCGGACCTTTTTATAGGGACGTGACTACCTCCACGAGTAATAAATCAAATGGATCGATACAAGCAAAAGAGTCGATGAATTCGATTTGCTCTCTAATTTATAGAGAATTTAGTTTATCTGAGAGAGGGAGTGAGGGTAGAATGTTAATATGGGGTAGAATATAAACCGGTTTAGCTACTCTGCAATTATCGTTCGTCGGTTAAGAACGACTTCGATTTTTATTAGGCTGATCATTAAGATTGAAGTCTCTTCATTTTGTAACAAGTCCAATGTAAGTCTGCAGGCCTAGGCATATTACAAGTTCTATTTCTATTCTTTTTCTGTTATAGAAAGAAAATGGCGTATTTGGAATCAGCTGTTTGTCAACTGTCAAGTATATTTCATTTTCAGCCATATTTCAAATTCTACTCGTTAACACTTGACAGTTGACAAATAGCTGATTCCATATACGCCATATTCTTTCAATTGTCGCCTTATCGATTACGATAATAGAAATAGAATTTGTAATATGGCTAGGCCTGGTAATTTTGTTTCTGTTTGTGACATTAGGCTCGCCCCCAATTGCGTGGGACTTAAATATAACTGGTGAAATATGGGTATTGTACACGGTACACCTCTGGCTTTGCCTTTGGGGATTACAGACGTGATGTTACAAATTAGAGTTTGGCAGAATTATCACAAGCAAGTTAATCATGTCTCTTAATAGTCCGCCTCTGTACCTTCATTTATGTGCTTAAAGTAATAAAAGTACCCAATAGAAAAGATTGGCCAATTTTTTTTTTTACAAAATGCAACAAGTATAACGCCTGCATAAGTGTTTTATTGCCATTATATGTAGGTACCTATATTTTATTAAAAAAACTGAATGATTAAAATCTATGAATATCCAACGATTATAATGATTGAACTCTAAAGCCACTAAACAAACTTTTAATTAAGGAAAGCTTTATTGTCAGCAAATGACATAGCTTTATTTTCAAAATTACAAAGTAAAAAAGTATACCTAAAATCAACTCGAACGAAGTCCTCGATGAAGTGCTAGTAATTAATGATATTTATTTCTATAAAAACAGTTTTTTTTCTGTGTGTTTCATTCATAGTAGTAGTTGTTTCACTGCAAGAAACTCAGATGTCACAATCTCTTTTAAAGTCCAGACATTATCTTGGTCAGATCCAGATTAGTGTCTTAAATGGCGTTTTGAGCAAGAAACCACACAGATATGAGGGGAACAGATCAGTCAGTGCAAGTATTAGTCTAAATCGAGAGTTCAAGTGAGAATTGGCTGGCCTGTTGGTCTAGAAGTTAGTGACCCTGACTGCTATGCCGGTGGTCGTAGGTTCGATTCCCACCCAGGACAAATATTTGTGTGATGAGCACGATCATTTGTTCTGTGTCTGGGTATAATTTATCTATAATATGTATGTATTTAGAAATATATATGTTTATCAGTTGTTTAGTACCCATAACACAAGCATAACTTGGGACTAAATGGCGTTGTGTGAAAAGTTGTGGAATATTTATTTATTATTATTGACGAACAATACCAAAGAATGAACATTGGGGTTTTCACTTAATAATAAATAAACTTATTCGCTAATTTGTGATTACAGCACAACATGTTGAACCGAAAATTGCTCCATCACAACCTATCCATTCAATCCATACAAACTAACTACACACGTCCAAAACTGGCCACTTTCAATGGACAATCTCATTAACACCAACATCAACCAGCTAATGGGATCGGGCCCTAATTTCCCGTCGTGTGAACCCGCCGAAGCGTGGTCAACAGATAGTGTGTCCCTACCCTTTACATTTCAATTGTTACTTGCTGACCAAACGTCCGCGGCGTTTGTTCGTAAATTATTATACTGTGGCGTTTTAGGAACGGACTTTTTTTTGCGTTTGTGGGTAGTTTAAAATTGACTTTTTGTTTGAAAGATTAACGGGATAATGTCTGTTTGTTATAAGGGATCGGAGGGTTCGTTATAGTTTTTGTTATTGTTATGTTTGACTATAGTAAAAAGTATGTAATCCTTTCGACAGCCATGTTTAGATTTCAAACCAAAATGTGCACCGTTAAGAAGCTACACACATCAAAAGTGTCTAGGGATCAACATATATTTTTGCAATAACTTTTCTCCTGATTGATATTAATTAAAATTTTCTTTAAGGATTCATCAAATAAAGTGTTTTCGTTTGTCACAGTAACGATAAACCAAGTCACCTTTGCATTAATAAAGAAATTTGCCATTTTCCTAATAAAGGGATTTTTGACATTTGAACCCTAACATTAAAGTTCGAAAAAAAGACTGAAATAACAGTTTTCTTTAAAATTTTATTGGGTAACTTAAACAATTAATAATCCGTGTTTCTACCGCGAACACTAACAACACAAGAACATCGGTTTGGCATACTCAAAATGAGTTCATCCAAATCACGCTGTGGAATGGCCGCCCATGTTCGTTGCAACAACAAAAAAAGGTCTTCTTGCGACTGGATACCCTTCATATTCGGCAGAGCTCTTCTCTGTAGCATATCCCATGCATGCTCAATCGGGTTCAAGTCTGGCGACTGAGCAGGCCAGGGCAGGACATTGATGTTAGCTGCGGCGAGAGTCTGTCTTACAACTCTTGCGGTGTGCGGTCGTGCATTATCATGCATTAACTGAAATAAGGGACCGATTTGCACTTGTAGAGGAACGATGACGTCTGACACAATCGTCTCAGTATAAATTTGAGCGTTGAGGTTGCCTCTGATCCAAATCAACTCAGTTCTTCCGCCGATCCAAATACCCGCCCATACCATGACGGTTCCACCACTATAAGGATGGACTTCCTGGCAGGATTTTAATCGCTGTTGGCGTCCAGGGGTTCTCCAGTGTCGTATACGTCTTGTATCCGGTCTCATACCAAAACGAGACTCATCAGAAAAGCACACGAAACGCCATTGTTCTTCTGCCCAATTTCTGTGTTCAAGAGCCCATTGATATCGAATCCTACGATTGTGCATTGCTATAGGTGGTACCCGTAGCGGTCTTCGGGAATGAAGGTTCACTTCATGCAAGCGGTTTCTGACTGTTTGGTTGCTAATTAAGTTCCCTGAAGAGTGATGAAGCCTCACGGCTAACATCATGGCGGTTATTTTTGGAGCTCTTCGAGTTAAGATTTGAATGTATCGGTCTTGTCTCCGTGTGGTGCAGCGATACCGTCATCCATGGCGCTCAGCCACGGTACCAGTGCTTCGGTAACGTGTCCAAAGTCGACTGATAACACTCTGACTTGTATTCAGAGCTAAAGCCACAGTACGTTGCCGTGAACCAGCTTCTATCATTCCCACGGCTCTGAGCATTTCTTCCCTGCTTAAATGACGTCGCCGCTCCATAATAACGTTGGTTTTAATCAGTAGTAGGGAAACAGTAGCACTAATAATGTCTTCAATGCGTTGTATGTTTTTATAGGGAAAATATTGACAGCTGATTTTCATCTTTTACTCGAATTTGATTCACAGTTCCTGATTCAAATTATGAAATGCACCAAAAAGGATCCATATAAATTTATAAAATCATAAATTTATTACAAAGCCACATCTCAATCTCAAGAAATCCGCATAAAAATGCTTGATCCCTAGACACTTTTGATGTGTGTACTTTATCCCCGGGTGACATAGCTTTTTTTTATCCCTGTATTCCCACGGGAACGGGAAACACGCGGGTAAAGCCGCGTGACGTCTGGTAGTGTCAGATAAAGAGAGCTACATCTGATCTCTATTCAGATCGTTGCAGTTTGGCGAAGGTAATTATTTATATTGTTGAATTTGGCATTCACTGAGGCAACATAGGTATATGTTGCCTCAGTGAATAAACTATTTTTCATTTAAACTTAATATGTACACTTTAACCAAAGACATTCATACCTATAGACCGGACATCACGATCAAAATTTTCGTCCGAAACGCGTGTCCTGCTTGGACACAAGTCTATGAGTTTTTTTTAGTACGCTCCGCTGCCGCTCCAATATTCATATATTTTTCTAGATGGCGTTACTGAGACATGGGGATCAAAGTTTTTCTATAACATTTCCTTGACGTGCCCGCTCTATAGTATTTTAAATCTTTTCGACTTTTAAGTAACTACATATAAAATAGTATTAAAAAATTCCCCAAGAAAACAAAATCGAAACAATCAGGCGTCGAAATACTCCTCCCCATCGCTGTCATTTGGAAACGTGCCCAGAAGACTGGCAGCTTTGCCACGTTGGATGGCAATGCTAATTTTTTGGCCAAAGAATAAGCCAGCCCTCTGGTCACGCGAAGTGTTGACCAGTCGGCGAGAAATCTCGAAATTTACTTTAATTTGTTTCTATTTACAGAAATAAATAATGTACCTAAACATTTTTCACTTTATTCTTAGTTTAGAGCCAAGGTAACGTTCTTGCTTTTGTTGGAGTTGTAGTCGTGAGGATAATAGGGATACCTTGTTAGTGTATGAGTGGTCTTACTCGTAAGCCCTATTGCTGAGCAAGAAGTCCTGAGTTTGTTTCCAAGGGTGCTAAGCGTTATTGAGTTTTTCGGTCTAGAATTTCTTAATGGATTAGTTCGCCTTTGATGGTATGACCCCCCCTCTTCCTCCCTTATTACACATATCATAAAAAATACTGGTGAAATGTACTAGGTGTAAGTACTATAGGTGCATCTCTGGCTAACCCTTCAAAGATTACAGACGTAATGGTTATATTTATGTTAGAATAAGGCATTTTTTTAGTTAACGTTTGCTTTACAATTCCCTGAAGGTCAAGTCAAGCAAAGAAAAAAATCCGTAGTCAATACGCAACGTAGCACCCACGTAGCTCGTAGCGCGTAGCTCGTAGCACGTACCGCTAACGCGTAGCACCCCACATCAGGGCTCAAAGAGATTAGCGGTACGATTTTATTACGTCCGAAAAGTTGAAAATTCCCTTTAAAGGAGCGTATCCACTGACCCGTTCCTGTTTTAAAACGTGACGATTTTATGTTGCATCTCACGTTCTTCTGGCAGCCGGTGTCGCTAAGTTTAAAACTTGGTTACTTTTTAAAGTACCAGAGTTTCATTGTAGACAGCCCGTGATTTTATTACCGCGAAAGTGTCGTGCGAACGAGTCTTCTCGAACTTTCCAAATGACATTTGGATGTTAATTGTGAGCTCCTGGGCTGTGACGATAGCTGTGCGATACCATTAATAAAGAGCTTTATTCTAAGTTACTGTTCGATGTTATGATAATTGACGTTAAAGTAATTATGCTTGTTGATAAATAAATAAACAGTCAAGTTATCTGTTTGTATATCTGGACAGATAGTTAAATAGCTCTTGACTTACCACCATGTGCTTAAGTCCCTTTACCTGGACACGTAAATGCCGTTAAAGATAACTGACAGGATACCAATCTGTAAGTAGGACAGCACTTTTATGAGCACTGCGATGACCTCTTCAGTTGTACAAACCTCGTGTACTGAACATATATCAGCTTATTACTATTTGCTATGTAAAAGCAAGTAAGTATACTTGTTTGTAGACGTCTTGGGACTCCTGTTAAGTCTACAATGAACATTATAAATAAATAAATAAATAAATTGCCATCCCACCGTATGGCAAAGGAAGGTAAAAAAAAAAGAAAAGTATTTATTTGACCGCACAGGTAATAAAACATTTAAAACAAAAATAAAAACAAGCAAGATATCAATTTACAAAAAAAAATATTGAAAACAGTTAACTAAAAAAAATCTCTGCGAGGCCAAAAAGGCTCCTCAGCATTAACTACGATACCTTCTCTCATCTGCCCAGCCTTATTATAAACCATGTATTTCAAGTAACAAGACCCGTAGATCTCGAACTTAACCTAAAAATACATACCAATAACGCTTTTGTAAGTAAAATCTTATAAAACTATGCCTGGTCGGCTTTCAGTTCAACCCGAGGCAGCTAAATACAAGTGTTTAACATGAAGCAACTGTCTGTCGGACCTGCACAACCCAGTTACTGGGTAACACAGTACCCTAGCTACCTTTTTTTTTTTGAAGGGGTGGAAAATGTGGCCCCGCGGGCCTCGCCAAGTCAGCGAGGGGAGTGAGGTGTTAGACTCCCCTCGCGACGTCTAAGAGGGGCGAACGTGAACACGACGCGCCGCCACCTCGGGTCCATGTACGTGGGGGCGGCGGACATCCCCGCGTCCGTCACCCTGGACCCATTCAGGGGAGCAGGAAGAGGGCGTTGTCTGCCCTACGCCTGCGCCCGTTGCGTCTGCTGCGGGCAGGGTGAGTGGAGGTAACCCCCCTCTCCCTTTCCGCAGCCTCCTTCACTGCGAGATGACTGTTTCGCAGAAGGACACCACCGCGTCCCAGGACTCGACGCTGCCGACCATCCTCTCGTTCACGGCCGACAAGTCACTGCCTACTCCAGAGACGAGGGCACGGCGCGGCTCCTCCCAAGCGGCACACTCTGCCAGCGTATGCCGCGCCCGTGTCCTATACCCTAGCTACCTTGGCTAACTGGTTGTCACTTTCGGGCTGCTGACTATTTGTAACGACTTCTTCTTAGCGTGTCGATGGCAAACAAAGACACTAAATTCTAGATTGTATGTTTAGCCCAGAATTCGGCTACCGCAACACCATCCACCGACGCAACCATAAGATCCTCACGTGTGCAGGTGACAGGGCACGCGGCGCAAGATAAAAGGTGGGCCATGGTCTGTGGAGAGTTACCGCACAGGCACTGAAGGTCGGTGCTAGCTGCGAAACCCCACTTAAGGAGATTATCCTTGCTGCGGCCGACCTGGGTGCGGAGTCTATTCAGAGATTTCCAAGTCGGCCATTGCAATGAGTGCCCAGGTGGGAGTCTCTCTGAAGGCTCGATATATTAGTCAAAGTTTCTTTCGCCAAAGGTCACATCTTAGCGAGGTGCTGTTGGTCATAGATGGATTCACGCATTCTCATAACGACTGTCAACGATCTACAAATGGAAGCCGGGACCACGAGCTTTCCAAGGCACGGGGGAGCCTTGATATGACGTAATCAATGGCCACCCATCTCGAACCAACCTCGTCAAGCGTAGCTTAACCTGCAATAGACCTGTGAGGCTGTTATAATTTAGCCACCTAAGACCAAGTAAATTACCAAAGTAGATAACGTAAATCAGTTCTTATCACACAGGTTCGTTAGAACTTAATGTTCTACACTTAAAAGTACTTTGAAATCACAGTGGGTAATAATTATGCGGGTCCATTAATTACTTTACACAAAAACCCTACCCTAATATATCGTGGTGAAGGTATCTCGCGTCTTGGCGCCACAGACTAAAATAATAGCGCCCTTTTACATCTATTAGCAGTGTTCATATACTGCAGGCTAGTAACTGTTAATTTAGTCTAAATAGCTGGTTTATTTAGGCCTTTGTGATTAAGTAATAACAAAAGCGCGGGTCGATCTTCAAGGTTAAGCAACTCTTGCCGAGGTTACTTCAAGGATGGGCGGCCTTCCATTACGCACCGATGCCGCTCAGAATTACTTTCGCATTTGAATTATAATCTGTGTGATTAGTCTCACTTTGTATTTGTATGCGTGACACGTGTCTTTTTGCACAATAAATCCCACAGGGCCTGTTCGAAGGAAAGCTACTTTTGCCGAAGTCAGTGCAAGGATGGGTGATTATAACTTATCGAGACCGTTCCGGGCTTCGGAAAGTACGTTTGGGCATGGGTCCGGGCTTTCATTTATACTGTATTCGTTTTATGTGATAAATACTATTATTTAAATATTCTAATTTAAGTTGTATATTGCATCCTTAGGTGAGCGCTTTTTAACCGACTTCAAAAAAGGAGGAGGTTCTGTGTTCGTGTGTATGTATTTTTTTTTAAATTGTAAGAAAGATTCGATTGGAGAAATACAATAAAGCTCTGCTCAAAGTGGGCAGTAAACTTAGGAATTCATGATCACCGGCACTCACTACTTAGACCAACACAAAGAGACAAAAATACCAACTGCTGTACGGACAGCAGTTGATATTTTTAACCGACTTCAAAAAAGGAGGAGGTTCTATGTTTGGGTGTATGTATTTTTTTTTTATGTATGTTACCTGATTTCTCCCCCATTTGTGGACCGATTTTCTAAATTCTTTTTTTATTTGAAAGAATATACTCATGAAGTGGTCCCATTTTAATTTGGTGAAGATCTGGTGCTGATCTTCGGAGATATACAATGGAACTCTTTAAAAATAGACGGCAAATTTGTCGTGATTGCTGGAATCGCTTAGATGTTTATTGTTTATACAACATCATGACGTATCATTACGCCTGTATGCTCTGAGGGGTACGCAGATGTGTACAATATACCTAGATTTCGACAGTTAGGTATGTTAATTTTCATTTATTAGGGATAAGTGGATAACCCTATTACCATGGCATGTTTTGTTAACAATTAACAATATAAAATAAATTCATGGCAAATATTTATACTAAAAATGGAAACATAAAAAACTTTTTTCCAAAAAATTAAACCGACTTAAAAAAAAACAATAAACGGTGTAAAATAACTCTAAATTCGGAAGTCGGTGGCCCATCATTAATAAGGCAAAACCACCAAAGCCACAGACGTTTTAAAAAAAGGACTTTTTAAAGAAAGTTATTGTCACTTTGAGTTCAATAAGCAAATTTTTGCAACTGCGCAGATTATGAACAAGTTTCGCAGTAGTGCGATGTCGGTTGATTGGTTTGTTATGTCATCATATAAGACCCAATACCATCTTGGATTGGAGTTTATTATACTACGTACCATATAGGACTTTAATACTACTGACGCAGCACATTTCGAAAAATGCCTCAGGATGCTATATATCATTTCGTCACAGAAAATCTTACTAGGCCTTCTTGAAGTCGTAAATCAGAGTGAAGGTTTCATCTGCCTAGACTTTTACCAAGTACATTACAGTCAACGTCCAGTCTAACCGAAGGCAACGAAGTATTAGGATTTTTAACCCCCGATAAACAGAGGGGTGTGTGTGTGCGTGTGTGTGTCTGTCTGTCAGTCTGTCTAGCACCGTAGCGCGAGTGAACCGATTTAGACGCGTTTCTTTTCTTAAAGCAGGGTTTCGTGCGATGGTTCTTAGATATGATTTGTCAAAATCGTTTCAAAGTTGAAAATAATACTTTCTTATCTTTGAGCCATGAAATTTTATGTAACGTCGTGGCACCACTAATTATGAAAATAATATACCTACCTACTCAGAAGATTTCTTACTTTAGCGGTTAGTACCCCGACGTGACATAAAATGTCATGATAGAAAAGTATTATTTTTTAAATGTGAGCTATACGTTTTTGTATTGCGGGTTTTTTAAACCTTTAACTTATAAATGGAGCTGTAGGTCCCGTTCCCGTGGGAATACAGAGATAAAAAGTAGTAATCCAGGGTGTCAGCTAACTCCATACCAAATTTTATTAAAATCCATATAGTAGTTTTTACGTGAAAGAGTAACAAACATCCATCCATCCATCCATCCATACACAAACTTTCACGTTTATAATATTAGTAGGATTGTTACGTAGGTAAGTACAGACGCCAGCACATCAAGTTACACATTGGGGATGTGTCAAAGTTTTCCCAATTGAATAAGAACCTTATTCTGTTTGACATAAAGTTGAAAAACGATCAAAGAAATTTGACACATTGGGGTAACTTGATGTGCTGGCGTCTGTACCTACTCGTTTCCAATGTTACTAAAATAATTGTAACTATTTGTAACACTTTATTCATACCTTTGCGTGATACCTTCTAATTTGTGCTTTCTTCGTTAATTTAAACCGAAATGCTGTAGGGTAGTTGTATTTTAAGTTTTAGAATGGTTCCAATTGGCATTTTGCTTATGTTTTGAATTGCTAGGACTACTGGTTAATGATACCGACACCGTCTGGTCATTTTGTGACCACCTGTTAAGTCATCTATGTTCACAAAATAAATAAATGAAGTTAAATGAAAAAAAAAACAAACTTACACAGGATTTTCACGCAGTTGTATTGGTGACTACAATGTGTCTCAGCAAACGAGTCAGCACTTTCTTTTTGTTGTCTTCTGATTTCAACACACACACACACACACACAGTACACTCGCACTAATAAAGTAGTCTCTTTTCTTGATAGAAGTATTGTTGTTTTCTTTATTTAGTTTTAATCCGCGGCATTTTACTAATTCACACTATTTTGTTTAGTTGTAATTAAATTCGTATTTTCTAAAAGCGTAGTACTATTTGACAGCCTGCCGGCTCTCGAGAATGCGTCTTTTGATTTGTCTTAGTCTATCAGACCACAGATAATGTAATCTACAAATGACGTTGGAGCGTGAGAGACATGTCGGTTGGAGCCAATGATATTATAAGTAAAAAGGTGACGCTGGCAGAATAGTCGACATCGGCTCAGTTGCCAAAGAGGAAAAAAAAAAAAAGTAATAAGGTGTAGATACAACATTCGATCTTCAAAAACGGCACACTAACGCACGCACGCATCGCCGTCGGTTGCCGGCGCGACGCGTCACTGAGGACAATAGTGTGGCTGGCTAGCCACATTTTAACGAGTCGCTTACTGCGAGTATATAACCTATTTAGGTACACCTTTTTACTTATAATATCATTGGTTGGGAGCATTGTATTTTTTAAATTATTGTTTGGTATTTATTTTCTTTTATTTATATTAATGAAGATACTTTTGTAGTTTTGTAAACACATAATTGATGAATTACATTTTTAAAGAGAAAGAGAATAACAGCGCAGCGGTATAAATTGTTTTTTTAAATGTCCTGTCATAGTGCCGAAAAAAAAACAAAAAAAAAAATAACCAAAAGGCGTGAGCGAGGCCCCTAGTCCTTTTAGCCTCGCACAGGTCAGGTTATTTTTTTGACACGTTCTAGATTTAAATTTTGACCCTTTTTAAGGCAGTGGCAACTATATTGCCACCAACATTAGATTTTTTTTCTAGGGATCTTTTTATCTTTCTTGTGTTTATATTTTATTTACTGGCAAGCTTGAGATGTCCTGTCAACGTACATTTTTTGTTGAGTGGGAATTGCCAAATTCAATTGACACTTTTCAAACTTTGAAGGGTAAAAACCGGTGATTTTGTGTCACTTATAACAAATCTAGCTCAATCTATAAATTCTTGTGGGAAATTGGTCAAAGTTTGCATTTATTTCAGTAATTACGTATGTTACTTGTACAATCGAGTAGTATTTTGTAAAATTACGTTAATTATTTTGATAAAATGTTGTATTTAACTGGTGGCAATATACTTGCCACTGCCCGTGTAGATAATAATATAACAGATTTACTACAGGTGTAAATTCTGAAATATAGACAATATTTCGGAATTTTGACGACATAGAACTTGCACTAGACGAGTTATTTGGCTTACCCGACGACTCGACGATATTTACCATGAACAGAAATAATAAGTTGCATTATGATCAAACCTTATTTTATTTTTCATAAGTAGTCCTTTACAGGCAGTGGCAACTATATTGCCACCAAATTTTCCAAAATTTCCCCTTCAATTTTCACAAAAAAAAAATACATTAGGCATTCATAACATATTGGCTTACAAAAACCGTTTAGTTTAAATTTGTAACTGTCCTAGTTCCCTCTGCCTTATAAAGGGTTAAGTCCCAATTAATGTATTTTCTTACTTCTTTCTTTCTCACTTTATAACGACATTTAGAAAAAGTCAATGTACCTATTAGAAAACCAGTCAAGTTTTTACCTTTGAACGTCAAACAATTTCTTAACGAGATTATCTTCGCATTTTTAAACGACAAAATTAAACGGTGCATAATGAGATTGCTGCTGTCAATTTTAATCAAGTGATTGCTTTAGTTCATTGGACCTGATGTAATTTTTAGGGCCACTCTTAATTAGGAGATTCTGTAACGTTTTTTTTTAATAAATATTTTGTTGACATTAGCATACTTTTTTATTACTTAATATTAATTAAATGAGTCTTCAAAAATAGAAATACCATGAGGAGCTTGTGGTGTTGATCGAAGGTCAAGCTACGCCTGCCAAGGTTGATCTGTGGTGACCATTCATTATATATCAATACTCCGCACGTCAAGCAACGTTGGACCAAGCTGTCATTTGTAGATCTATGACAATCGTTACAGATAGTCAGAAGTCCGAAAATCTGACAACCAGTTTAACCAAGGGGTATCGTGTTACCCAGTTACTGGGTTGTTGAGGTCAGACAAGCAGTTGTTCATGAAGCTGAATGATGTGTGAGCTGCATCCAGTTAAACTTGAAGCCGACCCCAACTGACCAAAATAGAAATAACATCATGACTCATTATCCCAAAATGCCAAGGCCAAGGCCTAGGCCGAGGCCAAGGCCAAGGCCAAGGCCAAGGCCTATAATAATAATAATAATAGTAATAATATCTTTATTTTCAGACTAGTGTCCATAAAGTGTTAGTAAAATACATAAAAAGAATCTTAGGATAAATGTTAGTACAAACTAACTCTAATACATTTTATATTATTCAAGATGGATTTTAATCCACTGCCTCCATATTGGACTATCCAATTTCTGAGCAATTATTTTCTGGTAGCTGTTGGAACTGTCCCTCACCCTGCGCATCAGCGATGCCGCCTGCTTTCGAATTATGGCATGAATGATACACCCACATTTTGTCAGTTATTTATTCGTTTCATTGACATCAAAGAGGTGCGAATCCAGACTCCTGGCTTCTACTAAGAAATTCTAGATTAAAAAATCTACTACTTAGCATTTCACGACCGACCTTACACGTTCAGCAAAATCGATGCAATCACTAGTCCAATGGGGCAGTAATTTCGTTTTGTTACACTAATATACGAATTATGCCATGTTTGCATGGCATATTTATATTGCTTGTAACTCTTCCGTGCAAACATGAAACTTAACCATTGCTGATAGGTCTGAATTTCATTTAGCACACAGTTATGATTTTTTCATATTTTTAAAGTATTTTGTTAACTTATTTATGTGCGGCTGAATTGAAATATAAAGTGTACTTAATTGTTCGCACTGCAGCCTGTTTACTTTACAAACAAAATTTATTTAGAAAAATCTAAAAGCTTTGTTAATATTATATTTTGCTTTCAATATCCGTTGCTTTGTTGAGTTTCATATGCACCCATTCCTATACAGGGTTATTTTTTAATGACCGGCCAAATTTTCACTGGGTGTTCTACCCATGAATATGAACAACTTTCACTATGGGACCAACTCTGAGATCACGAAGAAAAAATCAGCTGTTTCATACAAAAATTCAATACCTACTCGACTAAAATGTTGTGTTTTCGTGATTTCAGAGTTGGTCCCATAGGGAAAGTTGCTCATATTCATGGGTAGAACAGCCTGTGTAAATTTGGCCGGTCATTGAAAAATAACCCTGTATACAGGGTGTAACAGAAAGGGTATATACATCGGAAGGGCACGGATTCTCTTGGTGATAAGAAACGACATGGCAACGTTTTTATACATATACATACATAATATTGTAAAGTTGAGCCCGCCCGCGCCGTCGCGCCTTTGTCGGTTAGGCAGAGCCCGATAGGTCTGTACTAGGCGCGCAGAACCCGAGATAGATATACTTGAACCTTGCCGGACAGGATTATGACCCTCATAGTGCGGTGACACGTTTGTTATGATTTTGCATTTAATAAACTGTCGATATTAAATACTATCGTGAAGTTTCAAAGACATTAGTTGGGAGCTGAAATTTTTAGGAAAGACTCGTTATTAAACACTCTATTCACCCTGTTTGTATGTATATACCCTTTCCGTTACACCCTGTATATAAAACTATTATTTTTCCAACATATCTACAACTTTATACCACTTAAGGGCCAAAAATAAATTTGTGTTAAAACTAAATTCAACTCAAAATAGATGCACTTCAAGCTTAAACAAAAGTCACTCCACTTCGAGTCTAGGGTTGGCACGATGTACAAACATCGCGTGCGCTCCTGTAATGAAATTCTACAGTCAATTGTTGTGCAAACACGGAATCGAGGACAACACTGTTCTGCGATTGTACAACCCTATTGTGTCTGTGTTTTCTTTACACGATTTTCTTATCTGAAATTGAGTGTTTAGTTTGAGGGTAGTACGAGGTTTTAGGGAGATATAATGTTATGAATAGAACACGTAACATAACTTATCAACTTTGCTGCTCCGAAAGGTTCGGTGGAGGTATATAAACGCCAGCACATCACGCTACCCAAAACTGTATTTTTTTTCTAATTGAACTTATGCCTCTTTCTGTTTGTTATAATGTTGAAAAAAAAAAAATATCGCCTCCTCATTGCGTCGTACTCCTCAATGCTAAGTCACGATTTTCCTCCATCTGCTTCTGTCTCTGGCGGTGTGAAGGGCATCGTATACCAAAGAGTCAAGCAAGATTGGTGCGGATCTGGTCGGGCCAACGTATTGGGCTGCGTCCACGAGGCCTTTTTCCATTCACTTTGCTGGTCACGATAAGCCTTTCGAGATCACCACCGTCTTTCTTCGCTATGTGACCGAAGTATTGAAGAATCTTACGTGGGCACTCGGACGACAACCGCGAGGAGATTTTGAGTTCTCGCAATATACGTCGTCGACGTCGTTGACGTTGGTTCGAAATTCTGTCCAAGGGATTCGGAGCATCCTTCTCCAGCACCAGATCTCAAAAGCATCAATACGTTTGCGGTCTGCAGTTTTCAGCGTCCAAGTCTCAGTGCCACATGAATAATTACCAAAGAAGAAAGAAAGAAAATAGGAAGCATAAAAAAAAGCATGTATTTGGCCCAAAATAAATTTTGCACATTGGTGTAGCTTGATGTGCCTAAAAAAAAATGTATGTACCTATAATAAATCTATACCACAGTATAAAATATATTATAGTATAATAGTAGTATAATAAATAAGTAATAATAGTATAATAAATCTATATGCCGTTTTGCATTCTCTTCAGAAAGCTGATAAGACAAAGTCAAATTCAAACCATTTATTTAAATTAGGCCATTATTAGAGGGCACTTTTGAACGTCGTCGTATACAAATTAACTTGATTACCTTAACTTGATTATCATGAAAGACATAAATAATGAAACAAACAATGTTAACAGTTCAAAAAATATTACCTCCTATTTTTTAGGTATTTAAGATTATTTGATAGTATTTCAGTACCACCCCTTTACGTATGCGATAACGTAGGCAGTGTCACACGACTTTATCGCTGATCGCGTGCAAGTCAACGACCTAAGTCGAGAATCATAAGTATATTAGTTCACTCCTTAAATTTGACGAGAATGCAAAACGACACGTTGTATATCACCAGTATTTAAAACCCATGTAATAGGAGGCGAACCTAATGCCGTCAATAGGGTACAGTTACTCCAAGCTGCTACAGAGAAATTCCTAATGGAATAACCTAATACATCTTTTTCGATGTGTTACATCTTTCCACTCGGTAGCTAGATATCTTTTTGAAGTGAAACTTTTTTATCGACGTATGGGAGAAATTTTATAGCAAGAAAGAAAGAAAGAAAGAAAATATTTCATTTGGACGCACAGAACATAAAACAAAAGAACAGCAATACAGATAAAAAAAGGAAAGACTATAAAACTAAAGACAAAAATAAAAAAAAAAATAATAATAAAAAGACCTGTCCGAGACCAAAAAAGCGCCTATCTCAGCATTAGCTGCAACAACGTAACGTTTTTCTGTTACGGGCGATCTTTTCGCATTCTTCCGTTACGCGCCATTTTCGTTTGTATCCATGTCTATGGTAATAAAAGCTTTTTGCTTAAACTTTGTCTAATTTAGCTTTATTCAACCAATTTCTGTAAAGTTGTTAATTATAGTAGATCATTTTTCGTAAAATGATGTCATAAAGAAGTTTCGCTTTACTTAATACACACACATTTTTTTGTAGGAGTGATTTTGTGAAAAGGGACGGAAATGCGTAACAGGAAACCGGGGAAGCGCACGCTAAGTATTTGATTTTATTTAATTATTTTTCCTTTGATCAAAGGTGCACCTAAAATATAAAAATTGAAGATTAATACCAGAATAGAAGAAGTTCCCGACCTGGGGATCGAACTCAGGGCCCGACGTTCAACAGTAGCGTTTACCCCCAAGCAATGAGGATGAATAGAACAACAATAGAATAATTCTTCAGTGTCATGAATATTGATATTAAATTGAATCCATCATGAAAGTGGTTTCGTCATCATACTAAAAAGTCAAAAGCTAGAATATTACAGAGTAAAAATATTTTAACTACCTATATTCGAAAGAGATTTATCTCATGTTCATTTTAAGGATTCAGTAGTCCACAAAAAACTCTTATAGTTTCACCATGCAATCAATCTAGATATAATAAAAACTCAATAAGGCATTGTCCGACGCGGAGATCGAACCAAAGTACTCACGTTCAGTAATAGAGCTTGCGACTTCTATTTAGATTAACGGGGTTTTTGACACCGACTTGATGGTGAATTTGACAGGGCCATCGTAAACCGAGTACCTACATTGTAAATATTATGTTCTGGTCGTAAAATAAATCCTTATTACTGACACCTGGTGTCTATTGCAAGGACATAATATATTATGAAGTTACGTATGTGCTCACATGTTGTTAGGACTGAGTCACATTGCCCAGAGGGCTGGAAACATTGTCCAGATCTGAACGAAACTGGAAATGGTTTTTAGGGTTCAGTTTTCAAAGGGTGCTAACGGAACCTTGTAAGCCAGGTGACTGTAGGTATCTCAGAAACCGTAACATGTATTTACGATTGAAAATTTTCACAGTGTCATTTATTTCAATTGTCGCTATGATTACAAATGTAAAATTAAAATAAAAACAAAAACTAATATTTTTTATTTTCGCTATATTTCTTAAACTGTAATAGACAGACTATTATAAAATTATTGACTATTGTCAAAAGTGTAGCTTCTGTAAAAATAAATAATTAAAACAAAACAAGCTCGTTAAAAATCACTGTTAAGTATGTACTATTATAGGAAACTCGTTGTGTGAGAGTCCGACTCGCACTTGGCCTGTTTTTTATATTATCAGAGTTATAATAATAATAATAATAAAGTTTATTGGACAAAAACAAAACTTAGCCTACTACAGTTTCAATACTAAAAACATAAATATAAGAGGCTTCTAACCTAAGTGAACTCCTGATTTCCAAACTAGGTAAAAACCTGTATCTTGGAAATCAGTGCTCTTCCAATGAACATAACAACTAGGACTCTTACTTAGATAAGGAGTAACTAAGATACATCAGTACTGAAAGAGTAAGACCAAAAACAAAAATACAATTACAAATTAGTGCGCTATTAGGGTTTATTTTATAGCTTGACGATTTTGAGAAATATGGTAGTGTGTTGTTGTGAGATGTAGGAGTGTTGTGAAGTGAAGTGTTGTGTAGTGTAGTGTATATTGTGTAACTTAACCACTTAGTTATCTGAACCATGTGTGAATGTACAAAATGGAGGTAAAAGGATATTACATTCGTTTTCTGAATAATGGGATGTGGTTTGGAACCTTAGGGCCTATTCATACCATGTGTTTTAAACGTGCCGTTGACGCGCGTTTGTAGCGATACGCACGCGAGTCAGACGCAGCCTGTAGACTCTCGCTCTAGCTCTGTAGGATAAAAGCGCGCCATCGACGCACATACACATTCAACATCGCGTTCAAAAAACGTGGTGTGCACAGGCCCTTACCTGGCAGATCCTTGTTACATTATTACAGTCTTTTTAGAATAGAGTGTGTTAAGGGTGCGCGTGCTGCTAAGATTAATAATACTTTTTTCATTTCATCATTCGTATTTCTGCTAGCCCCCTATTATATGGGTCTTAAATATAACTGACAAAAAGTGTGTATACTATCAGTACACTTCTGCTCAACCCTTTGAGGATTACAGGCTTGAAGTTATGTTTAAGTAATTTAATTTCATAATTTTCATGTTAAGCCGAGTCAAAGGCTTATGGGTATACATTTTTACTGATATGTAGAATTTGTGAAGTTAGGGTCAGTACAGTTAGGGTCAGTACAGTTAGGCCGTGTAGATTCAGAAGCTTGGCTCTACATGAGATCTGATATTTTTTTCACAGGGCAAACCTTATGTGGTCGTCTTGGCAACATTTTAAATGAAACGTTTTTGATGGGTCCATTTTATTTAATAATTTTTCACCAATACAATAATATTATTTTTGTGTAATTGTCTATAGTAACTTTAATGACTTTTCGATGGAAAATAATTCCTCTAATAAACTCAATAGTTAGTACATTATGAAATATATTATTTTGTGTATACCCAGTAGTTCTGAGAATCGGACGTAAACTAAAACCACCAATAAAACATATAAATATGTAAATAAAATATAAATACCAAATATTACTATTAAAATGTTACAATTTTAATCATTATTTATCTTAATAAAAATCGCCTTCATCCTCTTTCCTACTATAAATAACTTTGCTGTATCCGACAGGGTCTATAATTGATTCGATGTTTTTATTTAACATACCAAGTATTATATGTACACATTATGGAATGCAATAAAGTATTGAGTATTGAGTATTGATATAAAAAATAAAGTAACAAGGCACTGTTTTGTTTGTTCATCCATTTACAGTTCATATTATTATTATCAATATAGTACTAAAAACACTTTTCAAAGAGCAAAGGAGGAATGTGGAAGAATAAGAGGACCTAAGAGGAATTCAAAGGACCGAACACTTTTCACATCTTTCTTGTTAGCTAAGTGGTCCAACCGTTTAGTGGCCATTGTGACATTATTTTTAATCAAAACAATCGTTCGGGAATGTCGCCATTTTTCACAAAGAGAAGATTTTCTTTTCAATCGTTTTGTTCTTTAAATTGGACAATGGATTGGGTCTGTTGCCATTAAATAAGGTTCTTTCTTGTTTTGTTTTCGTTTACTTAAAATCATAGTCACGATAGACAATGGCTTCAAAAACCCTTCAAGAACTTCTTGTAAACTTAAGTTAGAAGTGACAATTCTAGTTACTTTGATAAATAATTGTTTTACGGGTTTAAAGTTATATTCTTAAAATGTTTAAGATTTTAAATAGACACTGTTTTTTAATTTTACTACTTTTCACAGTACCCGTAGGTATATTATAATAATTGTAAATACGTATTATTTGTTTATGCATAACATAAAAAAATGAAAACATCACGCTTGTACTTCCAAAAGGGTTGGTCAGAGGTGTACATGTAGTGTACCCACATTTGGCCAGTTATATTTCAGAGTGTGTATTCTTAAAGAAACCTCGCCATTAACATGGAATATTTTGCTGCTTTCACTAATTTAGCAATATTTAATTTATTAATATTGATAAATTAGTCAAAGCAGTAAAATATTTGACAGTTAATTACGACGTTGCCAACTGTAAGAATACACGCTCTTAAGTCTGCTTGCACTGACTGATCTGGTCCCCTCATTCTGTTTGGTTCTTTCCTCAAAAGACCATTTCAGACACTAATCGGCATGGATCTTACATGATTTCACCAAGATAATGTCTGGACTTTAAAAGAGACTATGACCTCTGAGTTTCTTTCGGTGTTACTTCTCAGAGTAGTCAGGTAGTGAAACACCGATCTTATCTACTAGTTAAAAAAAAGACGTGTAAAAGTGTTTGTGAAAACCTATTTACAGAAATAAATATAATTTATCATTTATCATCATTTATCATTTATCATTTAGTCCCCAGGTGGCGATCTTAGTGCCATCAATCGGGCACAATTCCAGACCTTAAATGTAACTACTCAATAACACTTAGCCTGCACCAGGGTTCGATCCCAGGACCTCAGACTCAGCAGTAGTGCTTGCAACCACTATTCCAACGAGGTAGTCAATCTTAATCCAAATAAATAAAATCGAGTAGATGTTTATTGGCTGTTCAGAGGTCTGATGCCCTTCATAAAGTTAGTGCCCACAATCTGAAACGTTTCTCAAGTTACCAGGGTAGTAAAGTATGCCAGTTTATTACTACCGTCTGATATTTTCAGTTGGTTGAGGAGTTTCTGACTAACTTATAGCAGCAACACTGGTCTATCTAAGTTAGTTTCTTGCCTAGATTGGGCAGTGGTTAGGTGACTATTAGTGTCAACAGTAGCAAGAAGTCAACTCTATGAATAGGGAAGCCAACAAAAAAAAACTTGAGAGGGACACCCGAATGGAACGAAGTTCCTTTTGATTGATTAGTGAAGGAATTTAACAATTCCTTGATTAATCAATCGAAAAATAACAAAGTAATGCAACTGCCTGGGTTCGAACCCACGACTTACTGCTCGTAAGTCGAGGCCGCTACCACTGGGCCACCGCTGCTCTTATTATTAAATAATAAAAAAAATATGTATGTTATTATTAAATAATAGCAGACGTACCGCGGTTTCACCCGCGTAGGTCCCGTTACTTTGACAATACAGGGATAAAAAGTAGCCTATGTGTTAATCTAGGGTGTCAGCTAACTCCATACCAAATTATATTAAAATCCATTCAGTAGTTTGTGAAAGAGTAACAAACATCCATCCATCCGTCCTCTCAAACATTCGCGTTTATAATATTAGTAGGATTAAATTCCAAGCGTGTCCCAAATAAATAATATTATATTTAATTTCTTTCTTTCTCTTTTTCTTTATAAAATGATATTTATTTCTGTAAATAGGTTCGGTTCATTGAATATAAACACTTTTACTCGTATTTTATTTAGTAAAAATTTCTTCCAAAATCTGCAGAAATGTTTTTTAAATCTGTCACTTTGGTCTATTCTTCCGTCAATATAACCATTTCAACGGTGATCATGCCACGCGTGCTGGTATCTTAGTAGTAAAGTTAGTCTTAACATGTCAATCCTGAGAATTATTATATGGGGTGATAGCTCCTTTTTATTTTTAACCGACTTCAGGAGAAGGTCCTCAATTCGATCGGTATTTTTTTTTCTTATGTATGTACACCGATTACTCCGAGATTAACGGTCCGATTTACGTGATTCTTTTTTTGTTCGATGCGGGATAGTTGCCATTTAGTCCCATAAAAATTTAATATAGTTTGGCCCAGTAGTATTTTATGAACATTTTTATGAAAATTTAATTTACCTTTGAACATTTTTGTGTATGTATATGCACCGATCACGCTGTGATTTATGTACCAATTTACATGATTCTTTTTTAGTTTGATGTGAAATACTTGGTTTTTGGTCTCATAAAAATTAACATAATTTGCTTTGGCAATTTTTATTTTATGAACATTTTTGTTCATGAAATTTTCTATTTGATTTCATCGAAATCTGTTTATTTCTTTGTATGGTATATTGAAAGAAATGGAAAATAATGAATCATCTACATAAAAATAAAAACTATAAATTGTAAAATAAAAACGTTTTTACTAAAAATACAACCAACTTCAAAAAAAAACACTATCCGGTGTAAAATAAGTCTAAATTCAGAAGTCGGTGGCCAATCATGAATGAGGCAAACCCACCAAAGCCACAGACTTCCAAATTTAGAGTTATTTTATACCGGTTAGTGTTTTTTTTTAAGTCGGTTGAATTTTTTGTAAAACAGTTTTTTCATTTACACGGGGAATTGTTACAGAATAGCAATATTATCAGATACCGATTAGCAAAAGAGTCAACACAGCAAATTTTAACGTTGAGGAAACATTTTCCCGACAGGGACCAAGTATTGCTCCGAACAAAACAGCTTTGTGTTCACGACCTTTTACTGACGTCAATTTCCTTTTAAAAATATGTATCAACAACAATCGTGCAACATCAGAGTAAAAATCGTACGAACCGTAAATGCCAACCTTGCGGAAAAGAAGGGTCCAAAATATTGTATAACTCGCAATCAGAATCGGATGGGTCCTTCCATAATTGAAGCTTTCTCGATATCGATGTCAACAAATATTGGCACGACTTTTGCTATACTTATGGGTATGTATCCACACAACATTAGACCTGCTTTCCACGAAGGGTTAGACAGAGGTGCAGCTACAGAGGCCAGCAAATCAAGCTATCCCAATATGTCCAATTTCTTACAAACTAGCGGACGACACGCGGTGTCACCCGCGTTGTTTCTGTTTTCGTGAGAATACAGAGATAAAAAGTAAACTTTAGTACCCGGGAAAATTGCAGTTTCTTTACAGTGAAAGATTTTTCAAATCGGCCCAGCAGTGTTTAAGTTTATTCATTACATACAATAATAGACATTTGTCCTCCTTGTAATATTAATTAGTATATAAGTAAAGTGGAATAAGGTTCATTGGGAAAGTTAAAAAATACAGAATGATTATCAGTGAGCGCAAGCTCTTTTAAGTAAAACACATTTGATTTGTGTAACTACTCCGCCTTTCATGAACCGGGTCAAACATGCCCAATGACCTTTATTCTTCAAATAAGACTTCAGCCTAAATGTATTATATTCTATTCTTTTCCTTTTTACAGGAATGTGGTATTTTCTATTTTAAAATTGCCCAAATTTACGTTACATTTACGTGAAGCATTCGGGCTACACAACTCTTCCCTCCCTTTGTTAGCAATCAATAGATCTGCTCTTCACAGAAACAGCTCATTAGTATGCCCTGCGCACACCATTGTTGAATATTCCAATAATGCTACACTGCCTATATCCCGAAGTCTACCCGTTCCCTTCTGTTACCAAGAAGACAATTGTGTAGCCTAACCTTACTGTGGCCAAACTTGGGCCATCAATCACGATCAAGGACCTTAAAGTTGTGGCTATTGTGGCGCCCCCTACTGGCGCGATTATCCCGTTTATTATTTGGACTCTTTTGTTAAGTTTGTCGGGAGATTTTATCGTGACCGTCTAAGAAAAGTCGACGATATCTCTGAGATGTTACTTTATTTTCGTTGCTTTTTATAGTATTTGCAAACTGACGGTTTGTCAAGCAATCCTAACACTGAGATAATAATGTAATATCACGCCTATTTTACCAGAAGGGTAAGGAAGAGGAAAGGATAGATAGATATAATACTATCATTTCGACAGTAGGGAATATGCATGTAATTTAAATATGGTTCAAATATTTTTTTCCGAATCTTAAATGGCAGAAAATATGAACTAAATCATTATTTTACTTTTTAATAGCGTCATTATTATTTAAAATTAAAAATAACTCTAAATTCGGAAGTCGGTGGCCCATCAAGAATAATACAAAACCACCAAAGCCACAGACTTCCTAATTTAGAGTTATTTTACACCGTTTAGTGTTATTTTTGAAGTCGGTTTTATTTTTTGTAAAAAAGTTTTTTATTTTTCCATTTTTAGTTGTTCCCATACAAACTTTTGCCATGAATTCATTTTATATTGTTAATTGTTAACAATTAACAATATAAAAGGGTTATCCACCTAACCCTAATAAATAAAACTTAACATACCTAACTGTCGAAATCTAGGTATATTGAACACATCTGCCTATCCCTCTGAGCATAC
This sequence comes from Euplexia lucipara, assembly GCA_921972225.1. NCBI lineage: Eukaryota > Metazoa > Arthropoda > Insecta > Lepidoptera > Noctuidae > Euplexia > Euplexia lucipara. The sequence continues at coordinate 5,015,651 of OV179149.1, read as the reverse complement.
AGGCTTAATGATACGTCATGATGTTGTATAAACAATAAACATCCAAGCGATTCCAGCATTCACGATAGATTTGCCGTCTATTTTTGAAGAGTTCCGTTGTATATCTCCGAAGATCAGCACCAGATCTTCACCAAATTAAAATGGGACCACCTCAGGAGTCTACTCTTTCAAACAAAAAAAGAATTTCGAGAATCGGTCCACAAATGGCGGAGAAATCAGGTAACATACATAAAAAAAAAAAAAAAAATACATACACACGAACATAGAACCTCCTCCTTTTTTGAAAGTCGGTTAAAAATATAAAAAAATACATGCATATACCCTGTTATTGTTTTAAGAAATGAGCCTAATTTTATTCATTGTTGTAATTTGAAGTTACGTTTACGTCAAGCGTAAGTGTTAGTTTTTGACGTTGGCGTTTGTTATGTTTCCCAATGTAATAAAAATACTTATAACTTATATTGGCGATATTAATGTGTTGGTCAAATAGAAAATTTGTTAAAAAAATCTTCATTATTGTTTTTATTTATCCAGCCATCTTATTTAATTATTGAGACTTGGCTAGCTTGTTTTGTTTATTATAAACTCTCGGGTTTAACAAAACGCTCTTTTTATAACCTTGCTGCATAGGTACATAGTTACTGTACCTATGTTTTACAAATGAATAAACGACATTATGACTTAGGCATGATTTAATATTTTAAATACATACATAACTACACATACATAAACTCACGCCTTTTTCCCATGGAGGCAGGCAGATACTACAGAGCGCCATATGTTACGATTCTTACAAACTTACCATACACACACACCAATCAAAATAATAGCAACTATACACACACGCTTGTTTGCCTCTTTACCAAGACGGTAGGCAGTAACTACAAAATATTCTTTTAATTAATTCTATAATACTTGATTTAAATACATTTCAAAATTAAATTAAAAATTTAAAAAACCCCCACCGCAAAAAAGTAAAACATTTAAAAAGTTAAAAATAACCCTTTAGCCATGAAATTTTACGTAACGTCGGGGTACCGTTATAATAAGTACCTACCTACATACCTACAAGTACTAGGAACATTCCTTACTGGGTACCCCGACGTGAAGTAAAATTTCATGGCTAAAGTGTTATTTTTAACTTTTTAAATGTTTTACTTTTTTGCGGTGAGGGTTTTTTAAATTTTAAATTTTGTTTTATAGAGTATACAGTTATGAGAATTGTTCAGTGCATTGTATGTAGAGTCAAATGCTGATTAAAACGAATCCAAACACGACAAATCTGCTATTATTTTGTCAAGATTCTACCTACTGGTGTGCTGGATAGCCTGGCTGCAGCATCAGCTCATCCTGTTGCCATCAGTGCTTTGTGTTTAGAATCAAATGCTGGTTGAAATGAATCCAAACACGATATATCTGCTATTATTTTGTCAACAGTCTACCTACTGGTGTGCTGGATAGCCTGGCTGCAGCATCAGCTCATCCTGTTGCCATCAAGGCATTGTGTGCAGAATCAAATGCTGGTTAAAATGAATCCAAACACGATATATCTGCTATTATTTGTCAAGAGTCTACCTACTGGTGTGCTGGATAGCCTGGCTGCAGCATCAGCTCATCCTGTTGCCATCAGGGCATTGTGTGCAGAATCAAATGCTGGTTAAAATGAATCCAAACACGACATATCTGCTGTTATTTTCCCAAGAGTGTATTAGTCTGCTGGATATCCTGGCTGCATCAGACCAAATACACCATAATGTTGCTTATTAATATTACACACACGGTGTTTTAAATTTTAAGACACTCATATGTTTTTAAGTGACGTTAATACCCATAGACGTCTAAAATAGCAACGGTAGCTAACACAAAAGAGCTGATAACCTTGAAACGGCTGTACCGATTTTGATAAATTGTGTCTAAGAACCATCGCAAGAAACCCTGCTTTCAAATAAAAAAAACCGCATCTAAATCGGTTCACCCGTTTGGGCGCTACGGTGCCACAGACAGACAGACAGACAGACAGACAGACAGACAGACAGACAGACAGACAGACACACACACATAGCGGTGAAACTTATAACACCCCTCTTTTTGCGTCGGGGGTTAAAAATAAATACTAGTTAAAGCGCCACACACACACTTTCTAAAATAGGATTTAGATCGTAAGAAAAATCTGTTTATACCGGTTAGGGTGACGTTATATTTTTTATGTTTAAACCTTCTTTCTATAATTAGAGAAGAATAAAAAAAAATAACTTCAGTGTATGTCCTTCTAGGGCATCCACACGTTTCCACTAACATCTCATAACAGTCATAATTATCTTTTGTTAGTCGTCTTTCATTCGTCCTATCAACGTGGCCAAACCATCTATACAACTACCTACTTATACCAAGTATTTTATCGGATTAACAAACAACCGTACCAATTGAAATACGGCAGTACATTTTTTTATACACAATTTTTAAACTCGCTCTTCTGTGCATATTTGGTTAGCTTTTGGCGCGCGTGGGTGCTATTCAAATATAACCGAATATTTTGAACGTATTTTTTTTTATGGTAAACTAGTGCTTGTACGCACACATCGGAGGCAAAAATTAAAAAAATGTGAAAACGTTAGTACCTACACTTACTTTTCCACATTTTTAAATTGTTGCCTCTCTCTACTTTTAATACTTTAAGCACATAAATGTACCGATGCGAACCAGTAACCATGGCAACGACACCGATGAGACAAGCCTGTTCATACACACACAAACAAACAAACACACACACACACACACACACACACACACACACACACACACACCCACACGCACGCTCTGGAACAATTTGTGAATTTTTTATATTTTTTGTAAGCTTCATAATTTCTTTTGAAATTTTGTCTTTTTTGAATGAGTTTTTTGTATGTAAGCACATTTGTAATTGTAATTTAAAGGGTGTGTGAGCCTGGAGATCCGTTACACGGGTCTCGACCTAGTATAGAATTGTTACAATAACTACGGTTACTACTAACCGATGTGGAGACAACACATCCATCAACCTATCCGAATCTGTCAATTTTTTTAATACATTTTGAACTTTATTGCTAAAACATAAGGTTCAAAATTGATTGAAGAAATTTGACAGATTCGGGTAGGTTGATGTGCTGGCGTCTGCACCCTCTTTAAAAGAAACAAATAAAATTATATTATTATTCTTTTTTATACATTTACGTAACTCGGCGATGTGCCGAGTTTACGGGATAGTTCGGGCGGAAGCCAAGTGGTACCCCTGGATACTGGTGATATGATGAGATGTTTAGATTTTCCGATGATGAGTTTTCTGTTTGTTTGGTGAATATTGCTTGAGTGTGTAAGGTGGTGATTAATGGCTCGTTGTCATTTTGCAAAAAAAAAATCTAACAATCCTGCAGGTGTTCAGGATCGCTGCTTTCTCGGGACTTTGATATGTGAAGGGGACTATTATATCTTTTGGTAGAAATGTTGCGCGTAAGTACCTACCTATATGTAATAAATGAGTAATTACGAAGTTACTTATTAAGAATAAGTATAAATTAGTAAGTACACTTCACTTGAGAATCCATGCGCGTGAGTTTCATAGTTTTCCGTTCAAACTTTGATCAATTTCTCCTCCACCCCTTCGTGATAAAATACACTCGCAAATATTGTGGCTTTTTATTGGTAAAAGAATTTTCAAAATCAGTTCAGTACATGCAGAGATTATCTCCTACAACCTCATAAACTTAACTTCTGTGTAATATTAGGATAGATCCTTATGAGTATAATAAGAAATATTGGAAAATAAATAAATCTAGACATAGGACTGCTTCTCATAAGTGAATAAATAATCATTTGAAAATAATAAAAATATCAGCGTTTTTTATTTTCCCACAGCTGGGGAATGGACTGTTTTCATAAAGAGGACCATAAACCACATTCAATCTTCAAAAACGGCACACTAACGCGACGCGATACTGAGGTCAAGTGTGGCTAGTTAGCCACATTTCAACGTGTCGCTTACAGAGCGCTGATAACCTATTTACACCTTTTTACTTATAATATCATTGCCTTAAGGGTTTCGTCACAATGTTTTCCTTCACCATTTTTGAAGCAAATGATAATTAAAAAGTCGGAGGTGCGAGCTTTGGGTTCGCACTCAAGATCTGTGACTTAGCAGTCCACACCGGTCACAACTACACCAGAAAGAAATACAAAAAATACAAAATATCAATCATTCGATATAATAATAATATTGTGTTGTTTATTCTCTATTCAGTGAATTGGACGTAGTTACACGAAAAGGATCCAATCCACAACATGGTCACTGATGCTAAATATCAAAACTATCGGCCAGTAAAAAAGATTCAAGCAAAAACATCTGTTTAACACAATTTAACGTTCAAACAAAGTTATCGCGACATGCCATTATCATGTGATTGTCTTGACGTTTGAATGAAAAAATAAGACCTTCTTTACAAGGATAATTATTATTATAGACATTGTTTTGATGTTTCTACAGTACTCATATTAGTTAATTATAACTACTTATAACAATCTTAAAGCACTATAACCAAACTTTATTTGGTACCTTTTTACTCAAAATGGTGACTCAAAAATCAGCTAAGAATACATGAAGCTAAGATAGATAACTTTAAAAAAAAAATACAATAACATTAAATAATTTACCTGAGATTCAATTATTTTTTCGAGGCCACTTTTGATATGTGCTTATTTAATTTGCAGACTTGAACACTAGTTACAATTATCAATTCCCTTCTTGTCAAAATACTTATTTTATGCTATTTTCATCTTTTTTTATACAAAAGGATAGGACAGGCGTGTAGTAGAAGAGCTGGTAAGTTAAGTTTAAACAGTTTAAACTCTCATACTGGTTTTAGTTTACATTTCAAATGCATCGACCAAAAACATGGCAAAGTTCAAAGAAAGAACTAATTTGACATCTCTAAATTAGTTCTCATCTGTCACTGACTAAGACTGTCTCTATCCTTTTTTAAAGCAACAAGGCAGTAAGAGATGTCATATTCTCATAATATTTAATTTAATTTTAGAACTAGAAAGTCGTCACCATAACTTTAACTCAGATTTGCTTGGCATTAGGCTTGGATTGTGATCAATGATCATTTTCGTCTTCTTCCATCATTCCCTCCAAGATCTGCTTCCTGTCAGAGGTTCCCGGAGTCTGGGATGGCATCGTTGTGCGCCTCAGCTGATAAAAATACATAATCTATGTAAATACATTTAATATTTTCAATGGCACATGTCTGCATGCCTATATTCTTCGATTGAGTAGGCGGAGGAGTATAGGTACTCCGAAATCGTACCCTGTGGGTGTACTACTATATAGGGTGACTGGTAATTAGTGACCGATACTTAAACACGTGATTATACTCCTGAATACTCCCGGATGACTCTTTTATTATTATGTTCAGTACTGCACAACGGGGGCAGTCGGGATGGCGAGGGAGCGTGTGATGCTACCACTAGTAGATTTTGCCCTTCCCGAGGTCAGACTATCAGCTGATCGATCACAGACGCGCGCGCGGGATTTTCAAACAGCGTTTTTGTTGTTTATTGTGTTGACAAGTTTTTGAGTAATTAAGTTTCTTTGGGAAAGTTTATTGAAATCATGAATACAATCACGTGTTTAAGTATCGGTCACTAATTACCAGTCACCCTACATTATAAGTACACCCACATTTCAGTAATAATATTTAAGTCAAATATAAAGGCGAGCCTATTGCCATCGACCGGGTATGAATCCAATCTCCCGGCTGCTACAGTGGGAAAAATCTAAGATCTTTTTGCCCAACCAACAAGCCCACGAAGAACCTCAAGCTCAGAAAGTTTGTGGAAATATTTAGATGTCTGGATGTTTGAATGTTTGTTAATAACATGTAAATCGTTTGTGCAGATCTGGGTGAAAATTGGCACATAGATAGACTATTTCTTGGATTGACACATAGAATACTATTTATCCGGGTACTGGGTTCCCTTGGAGTAATCTGGTAACCTTTGAAAATATTATTTTGTACGCGGACGAAGCTGCCCCGTGAGTGCCTCGTAAAGTAGGTGCGTTGCCCCCGCCTGTCATTTGTAAATCTTTGACAGGACTCCTACGCAAAACTGCGATGCGATGCGATGCGAATCCGCAGAAAATTAAAAAAATAGAATCAGAAAATTAAAGGGAGCTCGCTCATTTTTGCGATGCGACGTCTCATCGCAGTTTTGTGTACGAGCCCATAGTCGTTACGGGTCGGATCCCCGAAAGTCTGACAAACAAGTTTAAGCAAGGGGACATCGTGTTGTGGAGGTCAGATAGGCAATCGTTTCAAGTAAAACACTGGAATCCAGCTGCATCCAGTTAAGCTGGAAGCCGACTTCAACATCGTTGGGAAAAGGCTAGGAAGATGAGGCTGTCGCGGGCAGCAGCTAGTGTAAAATGAGATATAAAAAAACTTACAACAGTCTGACGCCTAATACTCTTCCGCAGTTTCTGCAGGTCTTTTTTCTTCTTACGGCGCAGGAAACCAACCTGCAAAAAGTCAGATGAAAAGGATTAGTTGAGGGAAGGAAAAAACTAGCCTATTTTCCAAATTCTTGTACAGACACGTCAAGTTACCCCAACGTGTCAAATTTTCCCAATTGAATACCTATGAACCTTATTCTGTTTGACATAAAGTTGAAAAACGATCAAAGAAATTTGACACATTGGGGTAACTTGACATGCTGGCGTCTGTACCTTCTAGATTCTTTTACAGTTTTAAGTAATATAAAACATTAAATAGATCGCAAGCGCTACTGCTTAGCATTAGGTCCCAGGTTCGATCCCCGGGCTGTGAAAAGTGTTATTTAATTTTTCCATCAAGAATTTCTCAGTAGCAGCCCGAAGTCTAGATTCGTGCCCGGTTGATGGCAATAGGCTCGTCCCCTATTTCACGGGACTTATACGTAACTGGCGAAATGTGGGTGTACTACCAAGTTCACTTCTGCATGGCCCTTCGGGGATTATGCGAAAGCGTGGTGTTATGTTATGTTAAAACATTGTATTACAACGAGACTAATAGCCCGACTTGAGGATTGAATACTCAGCCTTGCAACTACTAGACCCACTATCGTCTTAGCGAAAATTACCACCCGTTTGGGCGACCAATCTCTGGGCTACACAAATGGTTATGTCAAAGTCAAAATCAAATAATTTTTTTCAATAAGACCGTTATAAGGCTCTTTTGAACGTCAGACTTGAAAGTTAAAACAATAAGAAAACGACTAAGTTGCCCCTTCTAAAAGGTAGTTTCATATGGAGAAGAATGGGCAAGAAACTCCACACTTACTTTTTAAAAAAATAAAGATGTAATTTAAATTTAAAAATAATGAATACAAACGTTAATTATTATAACTTACCTTGTATAGTATCACCGCGATGATGATTAGGATGCAGAGCCCGACAACCACTCCTATTATTATCGTATCTATTGGTACCGCGGCTTCTAGGAAAGCTATAGTTGTGACAAGCCTTAAACAAATCATATTAATTACATACATAAATGTTAAATAAAAACTGTGAATATAATCAAAATAAAAAGTCATTTAGGTATTCAGAATGGGCTGAGTATCAGTAATTTTTGAACGTAAAAAAAATCATAAGATAATCCCCAAAACGCGTGTGTATTCGCACAGTTAAGGAACTAATAAAAATGTATCCATCCGTACTTAATGATGTTGTGTATTTACCTTTCAGTTCTAAACTCGTCATCAATAAGCAGTAACTTAATGGAAGACATAACTGTAACGTTTTTGTCTGAATCCAGAAGTCCTTCTGCAAAGAAAAATATTTATTAATTCACAGTAAAAATAAAATTATTATAGCACTGACCCAGCTAGAGCTGTCCACTAAAGGCGGATGCAGAGTAGCCAGAGAAATTATTTTTTTCCAGTGTTTTGTTGTAGGTAATTTACCATTTAGTGTCATGCTGTATATTGAACAACATATAACTAACGTAATAAGTGTATGTCTACTGAGTTATAATCATTCAAATCATAAAGACAACCCTCTGAGTCCACATAATCCTATTGAATGATTCATGAAAAAGTAATTTAATGGGATTAAATTAACTTAGAAGGTTGTATTGATGATTTTAATTATTATAGCCTGGAGCCTGGAGATCTGTCATACAGGTCCCGAACCTAGTTCAGACTCTAGCTCTCACAAAGGTTCTATATTAAGGCAGAATTATTATAGCATAGTATAACAATGAACCTTTATGAGAGAAATAAATGATAAATGAATGATGTTATCATTTTTTTATACTATAAACCAGTGCTTGACTACAATCCCACCTGATAATAAGCAGTGATGCAATCAGTAATGGTGAAACGCACTAGTTTATTAAGAGCCTATTCACTCTAGCCTTGAAGAAACCTAAATTATAGTCGGACGGGAAGACCGCAGCAGGCAAGTATTTCCAGTCCTTCGTCGTATGCGGTATACATATAAACGACGAAGCGAAACGCATTTTCCGAAACCTGTAAGTGCCAACGTTGTAAGGGTTGACACTCACCGTACGGTTGTCTGATGGTAGAATGGTGATGGTGGAATCAAGTCATGTAATTTCTGTGCACGGTCTCCGATAATCAGATAAATCGATCGTGGGTCATATTTTAATAAATATAAAACCAGACACTAAACAGCAAATTGCAAAAAACACAAGAAAATTTCAATTTGCGGGATACCCGAACAAATCCACCATAACACCATAAGCATTTTTTACAAGTCAACCTTTGAATGTTGCAAAGGCTGTTTTTAGAATGAACTTTTTATAAAATAGATTGTACTATAGCATGTAAATTACTACCAAAAAAGGTTCGTTTTTTGTCCAAATTAAACAACTTATTATTAACTAGCAGACGTCCCGCGGTTTCACCCGCGTAGGTCCCGTTCCCGTGGGAATACAGGGATAAAAAGTAGCCTGAGTGTTAATCCAAGGTGTCAGCTAACTCCGTACAAAATTTTATTAAAATCCATTCAGTAGTTTTTACGTGAAAGAGTAACAAACATCCATCCATCCTCACAAACTTTCGCGTTTATAATATTAGTAGGATTATAGCTTTCCTTTCGAACTCTTTGCTTTGATTCTTACCAAGAGTTCCGGCCACGACAGACATCGGAATGAGGATCTCGACAAATTCTAGCTTAGTCACCAAACCGTCTACCTGGCAGAGGTAAGACATTGTCTTCTCATCTTGAGAAGTTAGTGCGCAGTCAATATTTAAATTCGTTGTGGAATAGAATACCTGAAAAGAGAAAAATCTTTTTAGGCTGTGCTTTTTTGTGCATGGTCAAAAGATTTCTGTTTACTTTATTTAAGGTTTTTTTTTATTGGACAGAAAAAAAGAAGATATTTTTTTTTTGTCTTTATTTCTATCTTTCTTTTTCTTTCTATTTATAAAATTTCTTTCTTTCTTTGTGAAGAATAAAAAACAACTATTTAAGTGACGTAGATGTAATGTTGCAACTTACTGAAACGTTATCGTAGCTGATATATGGATGCAAATGCAAAAGTACTTGTACTGGAAGCCCCACCCAGTTGGTAGGACCCTTGTTCATAATCTGCAAAAAACGTACAATAACAGGATGAAAATCAGAATCAAGCAAAGCCATGGCTTTACCGTACAATATTATGAATGCAAAAGTAAATCTGTCTTGTTTTTCGTCTTTTCCCACTAAAACCATTCAATCAGTTTTAATGAATTTTGGTTCAGTATAGATTGGACATTAGAAATAGACTTAAGTTACTTTTTGTCCCATAAAAACTTAAAATGGTGCAATATCAATCATATCTCAAATAAATATTATTTAACCCTTTAACCGCTTGTGTCGCATAAATATGACACATATTTTCGTGCCCCTACCGCGCGTGTCGTATTTCTGCGACAGAGAACATGTATGACTTTTTCGTTTTATTTTTCTGTGTGGTACAACTAAAACCATTATCGAATTGAGACATTATTTATGTAACTATTTATGTAACAAAAACTAAAAATCGATACAACGATTGTTTCTCCATATTTACTGTAGGTATTATTTTATTGATTTGTAGCAATTTTGGCCCGGCGCTAGGGGCACGGCAACTAATATTTAGCCAAGCGCTTAAAAGATTAATAAGACTTAAAAAACTTAAATATTTTAAATGCTAGACTAGTTGTGGCTATCCAGAGGCGTATTGCAAGACATTTAATTACCACGTCTGCGTCTGTTTGTTAATATGTTACCTTTTCACCCGTATAAGTAAACAGTTGACGATGACTGCTGCATATTAACTACATAAGTAGCCTTGTTAGTTTGCAAATATTTTTTTTCTTTTTAATGATGTATTATATAGGGTGACTGGTAATTAGTGACCGATACCTACTTAAACACGTGATTTTATTCATGATTTCAATAAACTTTCCCAAAGAAACTTTTTTTATAAACACAATAACTTATAACACAATAAAATAACAAAAACGCTGTTTGTAATTCCCGCGCGCGCGCCTCTCATCGATCTCAGTAGGCACGAATCGGCACAATCTATCAGCTGATAGTCTGAACTCGGGAAGGTTAAATCTACTAGTAGTAGTAGCGTCACATGCTCCCGTGCCACCCCCAACGCTCCCCTTGTGCAGTACTCATCATCATCATTATCATTATCATTTCAGCCATAGGAAGTCCACTGCTGGACATAGGTCTCCCCTATCCAATAAGACCGGTTGGAAGCGGCTCACATCCAGCGCGTTCCCGCGGCCTTAATTAGGTCGTCTTCTGTCCACCTTGTGGGTGGACGTCCTACGCTGCGCTTGCCGATACGTGGCCTCCACTCGAACTCCACTGTGCAGTACTGACGTCATTTTATTAATTGAAAGTTAAAGAGTATAAAAAAAAAAGTTTCTTTGGGAAAGTTATTCGTATTCATGAGTACAATCACGTGTTTAAGGATCGGTCACTAATTACCAGTCACCCTTTATAAATTGACTTTGACTTTTACCGAGAATGAAAACTATTTATCTAACTTACCCTGTAAATTTGTTTTAACTTTTTGCCATTTACTTTAATATCTTCTTCCGTCATGTTGACTATGGAACCGATGTCAGTCTCACTGTAACAGAAGTAAAATAAATGAGAACCAAGAGAGGACATGCGAAGAAATTACATAGAAAATTGCGAAGAGATTTTATGTCTCAGTAACGCCATCTAGAATAACATATCAATATTAAAGCGGCAGCGGAGCATACTAATCTAGACTAGTCGACTTATATCCACTGGGGCACAAGAATTGGATGAAGATTGTGTTCGTGATGCTCCGTCTATTAATAGTATAGTATTAAAAGTCTTTGATAATTATAATACACGGACTGCTCGAGCAGTTACCTAGTGATCAACATACACGGACCGCTCTTGCAGTCAAGAGTCAACAGCGGCAGAGGCTGCCATTGATAACTGTTCGAGCAGTTAGTTTAACTGCTCGAGCAGTTGGCAATTTCAAATCAGTATCATCATAGATTTTGAGGAGGAAGCACTGCTGCTGATTTTGCTCAGAAAGTTGGGGGTTCATCCAATATTAGAAAGTGGAAACACTAAATTATAATGGAGAATTTAATCGCTTGTTTTTGGAACTAAGGAATAAAGAGTGCGGGCGGCGGTAACTGCGCGAGAGTAGTCGACAGCTCGAGCAGTCAGTGTATGCCTGGCGACTGCTTGACCGCACGATGAAAATTCACCGTGCTGTGACCGCTCGAGCGGTTCGTGTATGTGCGTCCATAGAACTCTGCAGTTCACTGTGCAGTCGCAGCTTGAAGCTGTCGCCCCTGACTGCTTCAAGCGGTCCGTGTATTGCCGGCCTTATTATGGTCGTCTATTTGTCGCAAAGGGACCGTTTTAGCTTACAGCTAACTTACAGATCTCCTTTCTATTCCCTAAATTGCTAAATCATTTATTTGTTAATTTTTATGGTGTATGATGTACAGACGCCAGCACATCAAGTTACCCCAATGTGTCAAATTCCTTTGATCGTTTTTCAACTTTATCTCAAACAGAATAAGGTTCATATTCAATTGGGTAAATTTGACACATTGGGGTAACTTGATGTGCTGGCGTCTATATGGAATATTCTATTATTTCATAACAGTTCTTATCACGTTACAAAGAGCGGTATAATATTAAATAGAGCGGGAATAAATAGGTTTTTAAAGGGTCGGCAACGCGCATGTGGAGCCTCTGGTGTTGCAAGTGTCCATAGGCTACGGTGTATTGTGCCGGCTGGTTGTATTTGTATTTGTAACCTCTTACCATTAGGCGGGCCGTAAGCTTGTTTGCCACCGTCGTGGTATAAAAAAGAAAAAAAAAATATGAATCTAAAAACTTTTACGATTTAGCTAAAAACGATCTCTTACAAACTTTAGATGGTCTCTTGATGGACTTGATAAAGAAGGTGAAAAAATAATGCAGATAGAATGTGGTTGCATTGATAACTAAACGCTACGAACCCTTTGACGATAATTCCATTTGGATCAGCCTTCACAGGAACCGAATTTGATGTGTTGAAGGTGCTGACGTTGCTGCAGCGATTATATAAAGACATCGTGACGTTTATCGCCTTATTCAGGTTGGTAAGATGGTTCATCTCCAATTCAATTAGACCGGTAGTCTGTAAATATTTCATTAGATAAAATACATGATCGACAAAAAACAATCTAACCTAGAGGAAAATAAATGGGTGTATCCCACTATTTCTATTAGGTATTTCTATTGATAGAAATACTGGGCCTGATTCAGACTGATTGTCCCACTATTTCTATTGCTGTCGGCTGCGACAAAAAAAACGCTGCATCACCTCTTATGACGGCGTGCACATAGAAACTATTTATTTATTTCCTCTTTAGAGAGTTTCCGCTTTTGAGGAGTACAGTCACAAACAATCATCCATAAATCTAACAAAGAGAACCATCTGATCTATCTATTTAATAAAGAATATTCTATTCTATTCTATTCTATCTGCGTAGTGACGAGGTGGCTTTGTGTGATTTGAACTGAAGGTAGAGTATGTGGTGAAGAATTATTTAAAAAATGGCAGATTATTATTATTTGTTCTCCACTTATTTTTATTTGAATACCGTGAAGTCGTGTTTTAATTTTTTCGTGTTAAAATTTAATTTTAATAAATAATAATAATAATAATTAAAAGTGGTATATTTTCCAAATAACCTAACTGCGTTTTTTTTGTCGCTATAGAAATAAGTATAATTTGTGAAATTGCTGGTCCCATTTTTTCTATTTTGTATTTCCATAGAAATATAAGTGGGATACACCCAAATAAATAACATGGTCGTACAGACGCCAGCTGCACATCAAACCACTTCAAGCTGTATTTTTCAATTGAACATGAACCTTGTTCGATTTGTAATAAAGTTGAAGAAAAACTATCAAAACAATTTACCACATTGTAGTAGCTTGATGTGTTGACATCAATAATATATTATTGTAAGTAAAGAGGTGTAGATAGGTTATAAGCGCTCATCAAGCGACACGTTAAAATGTGGCTAACTAGCTACACTTGACCTAAGTGTCGCGTCGCGCCCCATCGGACGCGTGCGTGCGTTAGTGTGCCGTTTTTGAAGACCAAATGTTGTTTAGGTAACCTATCTACACCTTTTTACTTATAATATCATTGGCCGCAAACAAGATAAAGACGCATAATTCCTTATTATTTTAAAAATGAATCAAACGTACCCATTTTTCACCTTTCCAGAGTGGTTTGGGTGGTTCGCACATCATTATGTTTACGTCAGTGATGGATTCGTAAACACAGCCACCAGCCTGGATCACGTTAACACCTTCTATGAGCACGCGCACACATGACTCATATGCCACCTCCCCGTGATTGCTTATGGTAACCTGTATAGTTTCTTTGTTAGTTGAGCCAATGATATACGGGTGAGAATCATTCCTGAAAGAAAAGAAAATAAAGTAAGAAAATAAAAATATTCGAAACGTATTTTTTCTTTTTTTACGTAATCAAAAAACAAAGTCGCATGACGTCACTAGCCAGTGTACAAACTGTAGTTTATGCTAGCCCCCACTCCTCAACTTTAATGGGCTTAATCTAAACAGTTTTCCATCAATTTGAAAAAGAAAAAAATATGTGTCGATTATTTTCTTGTTATCTATAGCGTGGCTGGTAATTAGTGACCGATACTTAAACACGTGATTGTATTCATAATTTCAATAAACTTTCCCAAAGAAACTTTTTTTTAAATTACAAAAACGCTCTTTAAAATTTCCCGCGCGCGCGCCTGTGATCAATCAGGTGATAGTCCGACCTCGGGAAGAAATATCTTCTAGCAGTAGCGTCACACGCTTCCGCGACATCCCCAGCGCTCCCGTTGTGCAGTAGTAGTACTGACGTAATTAAATGAATTGAAAGTTAATGAGTATAAAAAAAAGTTTCTTTGGGAAAGTTATTCGTATTCATGGGTACAATCACGTGTTTAAGTATCGGTCACTAATTACCAGTCACCCTATATATAAGGAAAAAACTCAGTTACTAAATTAAAATGTTGTCAAAGAGCCCATTGGCAGCCAATGATGTCGAAGACGGTTTTAAACTTACTGGAAACTGATACGGGGTATCAGGGTTAAGTCTGGTATACAGGTCTTGTTCCCAGCACATTCAGCTGCCCACAACGACTCCCTGACTTCTAAGATACTGCGGTCGCTTAGGATCACACGGGAAGGGTCAAACTCTTTGAGGTCCATGGGATTATTTTGCAGCTTCGACGTAATGGTGTAGCCTATTTCAGTCTCATATTTGCCGTTCTATGAACAAAGTAGTTGTTTTTAATTATTTGTCACCAATGAACTTAATACAAGTTGTCTTGCCCCAACGTTGCTCTTGAACCCTATTGTAGCGCCACCTACCGGGTCTAATTGTGATTTTATAATCCAGAGCCTAACACAAATTAAAAAAAACTAACAGACTTATAGCACTTACTACAAAACCAATAGGGCCTTCAATAGAAATTTATGTAACTAGTACAAAAGGCACGAGGTAAATAGAAATAAAACTGTGAGGTGGATTTTCATTTAACTTAAAAGATGTTTGTTACATACGAGGGATCTAATGCTTTTAAATCATTGAGATAAATAGTTCCAATTTCTTGTTAGTATCGAATAATTCAATTTGTGTATCTTTATTATATACCATCACAACAGAAAGACAATTGACAGAAATCTCCTGGAGATTTATTGGCAGATGGGGTGATGTACATATAAATGACTGGCTTGTTGGTCTAGTAGTTAGTGACCCTGACTGCTATGCCGGAGGTCGTGGGTTCGATTCCCACCCAGGACAACGTGTGATGAGCGCGATCATTTGTTCTGTGTCTGGGTGTAATTTATCTATAATATGTATGTATTTAGAAGTATATAAGTATGTTTATCAGCTGTTAAGTACCCATAACACAAGCTCTCAAGCTTAACTTGGGACTAAATGGCGTTGTGCGAAAAGTTGTGTATTTATTCATATTCAAAACTTCTCTGCGTCTGATTGAAATTAAATGCCTCCTAAACGGCTGGACCGTACTTGATGAAATTTTTCGTGTGTTCAATTGGATTCGAGAATAAATAATGAAAATAAATAAATATTCCACAACTTTCACACAACGCCATATATTGCCAAAGTACCCAGAGCTTGTGTACTAAACAGCGGATAAACATACGTATATATTTCTAAACACATACAGATTATAGATAAATTACACCCAGACACAGAACAAATGATCGTGCAAACCACGCAAACATTATTCCTGGGCGGGAATCGAACCAACGACCTCCGGCATAGCAGTCAGAGCCACTAACTACTAGACTAATAGGCCAGTCAATGGTTTTTAGATTCACAATATGACCCGGTAAGCAGCAGTGCAACCGGGTTTAAAAACGTTAAGACAGGATAACGTCAGCTGGGTCCCTTAGTATCCTAATTATTAAGTAAAAAAAAAAAAAAAATATGTTCCACAACTTTTCACACAACGCCATTTAGTCCCAAGTTAAGCTTAAGAGCTTGTGTTATGGGTACTAAACAGCTGATAAACATACTTATATATTTCTATATACATACATATTATAAATAAATTACACCCAGACACAGAACAAATGGTCGTGTTCATCACACAAACATTTGCCCTGGATGGGAATCGAACCCACGACCTCCGGCATAGCAGTCAGGGTCACTAACTACTAGACCAACAGGCCAGTCAATAGAGTTGAAATAAATGATTTAACTTTAAAGATGCAATTATTCTTGTCATTAAAAAAGTACTCACCAAAGGCAAAATAAATGGAATAAACTCGCAATATTTTGGTTCCTTTGAATCCAGATGTGAGTCGAATGAAATGCGGCCCGTGCCGTCTGAGGTGTTCAGCCTGGCGTGTCTGTGCTCCATCTCCACTATAGTAGACACAACTGCCACGAAACAGAATCGTTAAGAAAGAAATAAATATTATAAAGAAAATCATTTTTTTGGGACCTCAGACCCACACAAAAGAAATACATGAAACATCAAAAGTGAAGCCACAAAACCGTGCTCCTGCAAGTAAAATACACCAACACGCACACACCTACAAGAAAACCATGCTCACCGTTCTGAGCACGGCAGTGACATTTGGTGCGAGAGTGGCCACGATAATGATTTATATTTTCTCTATTCGATTAAACTTAAATAAGATTTCTTACTTGGAGATAAATATTTCTGTTTTCTCTTTAAATGTATTTAATACAATGGGGTATTTGACGAATTTTAGATTTTTGTTCGTCATCTAGATAAAAAAAAATCGATACATATTTTTTTCTTTTTCAAATTCATAAAAAACTGCTTAGATTAAGCACATTAAAGTTGAGGAGTGGGGGCTTGTAACGTCATTAGCTAGCATAAACTGTACTGGCTAGTGACGTCATGCGACATTTTAACTCGATTATTTGATTACGTAAAAGAAGAAAAACACGTGTCGAATATTTTCTTGTAATCTAGATGAGGGACTAAAATCTAAAATTTTATCAATTAGCCCATTGAGATACAATACTATACTCTACGTTATCTTACTTGTACTTACTTCCGCATGAAAAATTATTCCCCAAGTTACACGGAGAAAGTTCAACCAATGCCAACCCTTCGACACACCTACATAAAAAGGTGGCTTCACTTTTGATATTCTTTTTCTTGTTGGTCTGACTTTAGGACATGCACAGGAAAAATATGTAGCCACATCTATCTCGCCAAATACAAACTTACGCTATCCTACATCGCGATGTTAAAGTTATCCGCGCGATTAATAAAACGTATGAAAAATCCTGACTATAACGCCCACCAGACACAACACCTCGCTCCCTTAACCATAGATTACAGACACTGCATCTTAATCTCACTTTTTTTTTCTCATAACTCCGTCATTTAACAATGAATTTGAATTTTGTATTTTTTTTCCTTAAGAGGGTAAAAAAGAAATCAGTTTAACTTACGCGCAGTGATTTTTTCCGGATATCTCGGATATCGGACGAATAAACATACTTCAAATTCAAAATCTGTTTTTCCTGTACTGTTGCGACCCTGAAAATAGACAAGACATGGACGGACACTTTAAGCTATTTACAAGTTGCAATTACATTGTAGTTACTTTAGAAAATGAACCTTGTTGTAATGAATTAGGAGATTGGTAATATTCATTTTATACTTAATTATGTTTTAAAACTATACCGTATCTCGAGTCAATCTAAGAAGTTGGATAGCCGCGATGACTGTATAATATACATGAACAATTCATTCTACATTGCCAACCAAAAATCCGTTTCGACCAATCTAATACAAGCTTTGATTTTGATAGCTAAAACCAAAAAATTCCGCAACTTTCACGCAACGCCTTCGAGTCCCAAGCTAAGCAGAGATTTTGTTATGCGTACTGAACTGTTATTATTATATTGTTACTGTTATTATTTCTTCTTTTAGCAGTCAAATCCGTGTTCTAAGATAGTCACAATATTTTTTTTTTTGGGAAGATGCCCATATCAGTCAGTAATTTCTGCCCTATGCAAAAAAATGCCTAACTTGTATGAGAAGGCATATAATTTAAAAAAAAAGTCCTTTTAGAGTATTATTTACCTGTACATTGGGGAATGTTGCTACTGTTTTGACAACTACTGATGCCATGCACCTTAGAAGGAGTACGGAGTCTGAATAAGGAGAGCCAATTGCTATTTCTGTAAGAAAAAAAAATAAATGAAATGAAAATGATCTGGGAAGTGGTTGTAATGTTTTCATAAAAGCGCGGAATCCGCGCGGCTTTTAGGTATACGTTTGTCCGACATACAAAGTGTAACAAAATAAATGCAAAATCTGAAAAAGGGTCTTTAAACTCATTATTACGAACAACTCTTAGGAGACGAGCATTGGAAACGGCAAAAAAAGCCTACTGTACTGAGCATATTATGATATTTTTTTGCGGTTTCAGAGTTTTGTCCCAAAGTGAAAATTGTTAATAATAATGAGTGCAATTAACCTTTTCAGGTATTGCGTTTTTCTGCTACACGTTGTATAGTTAAGGTTTTTTAATTTTTTTAAATTAAATAATTCAATTGATTAAGTCCTAACGGTTGCGCGTCATTGTCATTGCGTCACGGGTCGATCCAAGGTTAAGCAACGCTTGACAAGGTTTTTTCTTGGATGGGTGACCATGCAACACATATCAAGACTACTCCATGCCTCGGAAAGCACATACAGCCGTTGGTCCCGGCTGTCATTTTTTAGACCTATGACAATCATTACAGATAGTCAGTGCCCGAAAATCTGGCAACCAGTTTAACCAAGGGTTTTCGAGTTACCCATTGCAGTAACTGGGTTCTGGAGTTCCAACAGGTAGTCGCTCCATATAAAACACAAGTGTTCAGCTACATTCAGTTAAACTAGAAGTCGACCCCAACATGGTTGGTAAAAGGCTAAGGCAGATGATGGTTGCCAGTCGGGGGTCGCGGAGGTATCTTCTGTTCCCGTGAACCCGGGGTTGAGAAGGAACACGGGGTGGTTTTTAGTCAGTAAGAGTCTGACAGACCCCTCCGCCGTCCCCGGGGTGGAGGACATCCAAGAGGATTTTGCACCCCTCAAAAAATAAAAAAAAAGATGATGGTTGCCAGTCGGGGGTCGCGGAGGTTCTGTTCCCGTGAACCCCGGCGCAAGTGTGAGAAGGAACACGGGGTTGTTTTTAGTCAGGAAGAGTCTGACAGACCCCTCCGCCATCCCCGGGGTGGAGGACATCCAAGAGGATTTTGCACCCCTCAAAAAATAAAAAAAAAAGATGATGGTTGCCAGTCGGGGGTCGCGGAGGTTCTGTTCCCGTGAACCCCGGCGCAGGTGTGAGAAGGAACACGGGGTGATTTTTAGTCAGGAAGAGTCTGACAGAACCCTCCGCCGTCCCCGGAGTGGAGGACATCCAAGAGGATTTTGCACCCCTCAAAAAATAAAAAAAAAAGATGATGGTTGCCAGTCGGGGGTCGCGGAGGTTCTGTTCCCGTGAACCCCGGCGCAGGTGTGAGAAGGAACACGGGGTGATTTTTAGTCAGGAAGAGTCTGACAGAACCCTCCGCCGTCCCCGGAGTGGAGGACATCCAAGAGGATTTTCCACCCATCAAAAAAAAAAAAAGATGATGATTGCGCGTCAATGTCATTTTGAACAATTTAAACGATAATGTACCCACCGCTACATCCATTCTGGTCATAATCTAGCAATGGCGTGAGACTCATGCCGAAAGACCTGCCGTAATTAGCTTCAGGCTCGATCTTTTGCAAAGGAGTCAAGGTTGTCAGCTGCTCACTGATCAATTGATGCCCACTGTACAAATATACCACGCCATGTTCATTTTCAAAAGGTGCACCAATTGCTATTTCTGTAAAGAAAGGGAAAAGCACTTAAAAGTACTTGGAGAATCTGTATAGGGGATCGTAGTGGTACATTGAGTGATCTGTAGTCCCCTGAAGGACTAATCTCTAGGATTTTTGTGGAACGAGCCATAGTTTCAATTCGGTAAAAAAAAGTGAGAATAAATACTTAGTTAGACACGCACTAGAAAAATAAAACAACAAAAACCAATACACTGTTTAACTAATTATATTGCGAGATTACTTATTTGATTTCTATTCAGAAGGAAATGCTCTTCAAATGTTAATCAGACACAAACTATTATACTACTACTGTTACACTCAAAAACGTGTGTTTTAAAAATTATGTCTCACCATGTCTCTTGTCACCGTTTAAATCGCCCACGGTTATAATTGCACTACCAAACATTGATCCAGATACTGGCCCAACAATTCTTCTTTTGAATTTTGGTGCATCCTGGAAAAAGTAAGAGCCATGTTTATTCAATAAAAATCTTGACGGTTAGTTGCATACATACATACATAAACTCACGCTTTTTCTCAAAGGGTTAGGCAAAAACTACAGAGCGCCATGCTACGATTCTTACAATCGTAAGAATCGTGGAGGTTTATCGGCAGATGGGGGGATATGTACTTATTTTACTTCGTTATATTTATACATGTTGTCTTACACACACGCCAGTTGCGAGTACTACGAACCTCACCTTTCTGAAGAACCTCACCAATAAGGTCTATGCATGTCCTTCTAGGGCGTCCCCTCCCGTTAGAAAGCACATGAGCATTGAAAAAGTCACAGTGGCGCTTGCTATGACTTAAACCACAACCTCGTTGTGAAGTTAGGCGCGTTAACAACAAAAAATCAAAATTAAAAATCATTTATTCAAATCAGACAGAGGATCAGCACTTTTTGGACGTCAAAAATAACGCCCGCCTATCACGTCTGGGCTATCACGACACTACAATATTAGAAGTTTTATACTTACATTCATATAGAGACCAAGATAAATATAAACAGCTCCTTGATTATAGGTTTTTTTGGTAGCATAAGTGGGTGCTCCCACGAGCAAGTCAGTTTTTCTACCGAGCAATTTGGCAGCACACAGCACCGCTCCGAACATTGAACCCACCAGTTTAGTGTCCATTGTCTTTTCCAGTTTGCGCAGGTAACTGATGCCTCTATAGAATAGTACCTACGAGGAGAAAATATATTGAAAAATCATATTGGCAAGATCAAATTGGCTGCAAACAAACAAAAATTTAAGTATTTTAGTACTTAAATTTTTGTTTGTTTGCTTTTTTCTCTAAACTCACACACTGGTTTGCAGTTTGTTTTTAACTATATTCATTTTGTATATTTAATGAGTATTTCTTTTAATAACAATCTACTGTGTAGTGTATTTTGTTAATGTATTTGAGTACAATGTATCTACCAACATAATTATTTTAGTATCAAGTCCATTGCTTATTTTTATAAATGTATCTCAGTACAGTTCCTTTTACTCTTGGTGCATCGTCCTCACATATAATCTGATTATTTTATATGAACAAAGTATTGTAAGCCTATTTAAAAAAAAGTAAGTTTGGAGTTTCTTGCACATTCCTCTCCATACGAAACTGCCTTTTGGAATGTGCAATGTGTTCAAAAGTGCCTGTTATGGCTTTTATAAATGATTTGACTTTGACTTTGAAATAATTTTAAAACTTATAAACAACATTCCGACTTCATTAAGAACACTCCTCCTTGCGCCGAACTCCTCAATGCTGAGGCTCGTGACCTCACTGCTTCATCACTTTTTATTAATTACACCACATTATTAAGAACACTACAAGGTTTTTAATAACTCTAGTTGAGGAAGTACTTTGATATTAACATTTTAATATTTTTTGCAGTTATTTTAATCAATCAGGTTAGTTGTTAAATTTTTATTAAAAATGTGAACATATAGTATATCTCTTAAAAAAAAAGATTTTTCAAATCGGTCCATGAGTAGGGGAGTTTTGAAGTAACACAGATAAAATAAACTAGATTCAAAAGCTCCTCATTTTCTCTTAATCGGGTAATAAGAAAACATTACATGCAATTTACTTACCTCTCCATACCCGAACGGCGAACCAATGGCGTACGATAAATATGTATTGCTAAACACACCTGAAGCGACAGCGTAACCTAAAAATAGCATTTAATGATTTAATTATTATGAACCAAGAATGTTAATAAAACATATTATAGGGAGGACAAAATCAATGGGTCCCGGTAGGTACAGAATACTTTGACAACAGGCAATTTCCATTGCCTAGCTAACCTCAAATATATAATGTTAAAAAGGGTCTTACCAAAATTAAATTCAGGAGTTACTCTGTTACTGTATCTGATAAGTTTTGGAGGTGTAAAAACTTCTGGCCGGTCATAAACCATTGCTCGACCTAAGAATAAATAAAAACAAATTTTGTTATTTCAAGAAATAATAATAACAATAATAGAAAAACGGAATGGCTTAATAGCAAAGAGCCTCGACCAATACCTAAAGAGGCTCTCGTTGGGCAGCTGGATCAAAGATTTGATTCAGAAAGCAGTACTTCTGGACACGGCTCGCATTTTTAGGCAATTCCTCTCAATGGAGCCCTGACCGCCGGTAGCTTAGACCCTGTTGCCGATACCGGTGAGCTACTATTTTTCATATTTTTAAATGTTTTTTTTTATATTTAAATATTTGAAACTGTATTTAATATATTAGATATATGATTTCAGATAACATGATCCATTAGGGTTAGTAATAATGGGAGCATAAACACTATGTTAGTAGACAAAGAATTTAAATTACAATCCAGCTGTTGCCAATAAATGTATATTCTTTCTTCCCCTTTCTTTCATAATTATGATGTACTCATACACTTACCATGAAACATGCCCGGTCCGCCAACTATTATGGAGTCATCCGGGGAGACGTCGATACTCCAACCAAATGAGTCCATGGTTGCCTCTGTAAAACATAGTTACGGTTTATATATACTTTTCTGTACGTCTTCTCGTGTATGTCTTCTCGTCCGACATACCTCAGTGTCTCAAGTCGAAGGTTTTTGACCTGTCTGTGTTGCCAGTGATGTCTTATGGCACTGAAACGTGGTCTCTCACTATGGGTCTTATGAGTAAGCTCAAAGTAGCCCAACGACCTATGGATATGGCTATGCTCGGAGTCTCTCTGCGAGATCGAATCAGAAATGAGGAGATCCGTAGAAGAACCAAGGTTACCGACATAGCCCAGCGGATTAGCAGGTTGAAGTGTCAGTGGGCAGGGCACATAGCACGGAGGACTGATGACTGGTGGGGTCGAAAGGTTCTCGAGTGGAGGCCACGTCTCGGCAAGCGCAGCGTAGGACAGACGACCCACAAGGTGGACAGACGACCTCATTATGGCCGCGGGAACGCGCTGGATGCGAGCCGCTTCCAACCGGTCTTATTGGAGATCTATAGGGGAGACCTATACTCATAACTAGGTTGTTGAGGCAAGACAGGTTGTCGCTCCTTGGAGAACTATTCAGCTGCATCTAGTTAGACTGAAAGCCAACATTGCTGGGGAAAGGCTAGGCTGATGTTGATATTATTTTTGTAATTTTTTTTTCCTTTGTTTCTTGGTATGTAAAGAGGAGGGATGAAACGCATGTTACTAAAAGAGTTTTAAGTATACACGTGGATGGGTGGAGACGGATATGAAATGAAATGAAATGAAATTATTTGTTAAGCAAGTAGGATATGAAAATCACTTTTACACGTAATTTTTTCCTTTAAAGCTAGTTGAAGTCGGCATTTCCTAACTGACTACCTCTGAGAAGAAAAGCCGAAATAAACTCAGGGATCATCGTCTCTTTTCAAGTCCAGACATGAAAAAAATTTTCGTGTGACGAACCGTGCAGAGCAGTGTCGGGTTTAGCCTTTTGAGGAAAGTGCCAGAAAAAATTTGGGCAAGCAGCATGTATGTGTCAGCCATCGTGAGCTCAACTTTATGGTTAAGGAGCTCCACGACCCGACATTATGTCTAATCTCTAGTCAGTTAATAAAAAAAATATAAAATTCAAAAATAGGCATACCAATTACCCAAACCACCGAATTATTATAGAATTATAAACTGAAAGTAAAGGGAGAGGGAGACCAAAGAAAAGATGGATGGAGTGTGTGAAGAGTGATATGAAAGAAAAGAAAGTTAGTGATAGCATGACGGGTGGTAGGATATACTAGAAGAAAAAAACTTAAGAGGCTTGGGGGGCGAGGCTTGTGGCCTTGACTGGCCTGTTGGTCTAGTAGTTAGTGACCCTGACTGCTATGCCGGAGGTCGTGGGTTCGATTCCCACCCAGAACAAATGTTTGTGTGATGAGCAAGATCATTTGTTCTGTGTCTGGGTGTAATTTATCTTTAATATGTATGTATTTAGAAATCTAAAAGTATGTTTATCAGCTGTTTAGTACCCATAACACAAGCTCTCAAGCTTAACTTGGGACTAAATGGCGTAGTGTGAAAAGTTGTGAAATATTTATTAATTTTTTTTATTTATTTTTTGAGAGGTGTCAAGGGACACCCGGATCGAACGAAGTACAAAAAACCTGTATATACTCAACAAAAATAATCGTCGCGACACCACACAGTTCAATGTGAAATAGAAAGACGAAACGAAAATAACTGACTTGCTTTCTATGAGAGAGATAGAGAGAGTCAGCCAGAGAAACACGCGCAGGCCGCAGTGCTTACAACTATAGCAAAAAGTGTCGTTACAACTTTTTGTCTTAATTTTTTCCGTCTAGCCCCCTTTTGCAACGCGCGATAAGGAACTTCGTTCCAAAAATGTTTTGCGCCGACCCCAAATAACACGGGACAAGGGCAGAAAAATGATGATGATTTTTATTCCTTTCTTCTGGCACTGAAACGGAGGATGAGATTAGGGAAATAATTACCCATTGGTCGTTCCGAGTCACGATATCTTATTTCATCTTCTATGGTTCTTCTTGGTATGAGTTCGCCATCCGTGCCGCCGATTCGCGTATAGCATCTACCTTGTGTTACATAAGCGTCGAAACCTATAAGGAGAAACTGGTTAATTGAACTGTGTTACGTATTTTATCTACATATGTATGTTCAGACGCCAGCACATCATCTTACCCCAAAATATAAAATTTTCCCATTTGATTGTGTTCTGTTTGTAATTAAGTTGAAAAACGATCAAAGAGATTTGACACATTGGGGTGACTTGATGTGCTGCCGTCTGTACTTAGATACCTATATTAAATTTATAAAATTCTCGTAAGTGTTTTTTATGAAGCCCATCCGAAACGGTTCTGGAGGTCGTAAAGTAATAAAAGAGAAAATGAAACTAATAAGTTGATTGTAAAGTGGAACAAATTTGGCCAGGTCACAATTTTATTATTGTTATTACATACACTCAACACATTGACAAGTTATGTATTAAGCGTTATTTCGTCTACTCTGCAGTTTCGCTTGATGGCCAACGGTTTGCCCCCTATAACATGGGGCTTAAATATAAAATGTAGAAGGTAGTAAGTACTACCTATTTGTACTCCTTTTGTGTAAAATTAATAATTCAATGACAAAATTTAGATTACAAGAAAATATTCATGGTTTATGTATTTTCATAACAAAACATTACGCTTATCTGTTTTAGAAGGGGTCCGGCAGAGATGTATAGATTCATTTTTAAAAAGAACTTCTTTATCAATTTGTTAACCGATTTCAATAATTCTTTTTAAATACCAAGTTACTGAAAAAAAATGTGAAATAAAAATAAAAAGGTTTTTACGATAATAACAACCGTCTTCATTTAAAAAACACTAACAGTTGTTAAATTCGGAAGAATTCGGAATTCGGTGTTAAGTTTCGGAAGTCGGAGCCCAAAAATTAATGAAACATAAGCACCAAATCTATTTTTATTATGTAGGTATGAAATAATACTAACCTACACCATCCTCACTATGAGTATACTCCGTATATCTTGGCGCACACATCTGAAATCAGAAAATAATATACAAGTTTATACCTACAAGTAAATAAACAGACAAAAAAAAATCAACTCTCCATACAAAACTCGATCAACTGCTCGGATATATGTATGGAGAGTTGATTATTTTTTGTCTGTTTTCGAAAAAGTCTTAGAACAAATGTTGTTGTTTATGATGTTAGTAACCTACTCCTGCGAGGTTGTTGGTGTTTTACAAATAATCCTGTATATTATAGCCTATGTGTTATTCTGATATATAAGCAAAATTATTTAATTTAATTAATAAAATTATTTTATTGTTAAAGTTCATTAAAATCCATCCGGTAGTTTTTGCGTAAAAAAGTAACAAACATCCATACAAGCTTGGATTTATAATAATATTAAGTAGGATAGGATTGTTATGCTTACCATTACCGAGTCCCGCCCGGCTTTGACGGTTGCTCCGAACCAGTAATCATGTTTATAATCTTCCGATACTGAAATAATACAACACATTATTTACTAGAATGTAAATATTCATTGATATGGTTGTAAGGACTAGGTGAAAAATACTTAAGGGTTTCTTTTTGTTTATTTATAAAACTTTATGGTACTAGTAAAAACGAAGTCAAGAGAAATAAAGATAATTAAATTGATGAAGAACAACTAATCTGCTTACTAAAGTTTGAAATTAGTATTTATTTTATTTTTATTTATTTCAATTTGGACAACATAATCCACTAATCCACTTTGTTAGTAAAATATCTTATCACAAAATATACAAAGAAAACAACTGGTGGCTGCAGCAAGATGTAGAGTATGCCATCCTGATGTTCAGAGGTAGCGGATTCCAAAAGAAAACTGGACGAAGAAAAACGATTCAATAAATCCGTATAAAAGGATATCGTAAAAAAATGTTTGCACTGATTGATCTGGTCCCCTCAAATCTGTGTGGTTCTCACCTCAAAAGACCAATTTTCAGACACTAGCCTGTATGGTTCTTACATAATTTGACCAAGATAATGTCTGGACTTTAAAAGAGACATGGCACTCACGTCTGAGTTTCAGAACCGAAGATTCAATCTAGTATGATTGTAGAAAGATATGGTGAAAAATACTTTTGAGGTTTTTAAAATTGGCTGAAATACTGCGACCACACTGCACACTCATAGGGCCGTTCTGAATCATTTACAGGGTGAATGCTTGCTCATACATTGGAGGTAGCTTAACAGACTAAGGGTCAGCTTCTATTAAATATAATAAATTATAGTGTTTGACTGCAATCCCACCTGATGGAAATTTGAGATGCAATTGATGATGGTGAAGCGCACTAGCTTATTAAGAGCCTATTCACTCTAGCCTTAAAGTCACCAAAATTATAATCAGACGGGAAGACCGCAGCAGGAAGGTTGTTCCAGTCCTTCGATGTACGCCGTATAAACGACGAGGCGAAACGCCTTGTCCGGATCCTAAAGGTGCCAACGATGTAAGGGTGGACACTCGCAGTACGCCGATTATTCCATGGTGAAAAGGCTAGCAAGGCTGGGTTTGCTGGTGGGCAGCTAGTTTAAAACAAAATAAAATATTACCTCTAGTAATATTTCTTGCGATTGCGATGCATGATCGTGTGGTTATATTGCAATCATATACTTGTCCAATATCGTCTGCCCTGGGTGCGCTTACAACCAATCTGAAATGACGAAAATAGATTTTCCTTAAATTCTGTTATTGTTGCATTGGTAGGTACGGAGTTTTTATGTATTGTGCGAGTGGACAATGGGTTCGTCATCATTATGATATTTTAAATGCAGAAATTACCTAACATACACTCTACATTGTATGACGGTATTTTAAGCCCTGCTTTTAACCTTACCGTAGACTAAGGTAAACATAGTCACATTACAACATAACATCACGCTTGTAATCGTCGAAGGCTTAGGCAGAGATGCACATGTAGTACACTCACATTTTACCAGTTATGTTTAGGTTTGTTTTAATAAAGGCGAGCTTAATGCCATCAATTGGGCCCGATTCTGGTCCACAGGCTGGTTCTAAGGAATTTGAGATGGAAAAATTCTATAGCGCTTTTTTAAACCCGTGGTTCGAACCCAGGACGCAAGCATGAGCATATCCTCGGGACCAATCCTCGGGTTGCGACCGAGACAGAAAAAAAAACATTGGTTTAGGTTAACAAATATACGAGTACATAACTCTTAACAATTTTTTTAAGTTAACAATAAGTGTTCACTCAACATTATCAAAGAATTGAATGCCATCACAACTCAGGTCCCCACGATACAAGTATCCTAATAATGGTATAATATTTTACAACTTTTACACAACGCCATTGAGTCCCACACTAAGCAGAGATTGTGTTATGGGTACTAAACAGCTGATAAACATACAATATTTCTAATTTTATGTTATAGATTAATTATTTCACTCAGACACAGAACAAATGATCGTGCTCAGCACACAAACATTTGTCCTGGGTGGGAATCAAACCCACGACCTGCGGCCACGTTGACACCTACGTTAGGTAACAGGCTGATAGTATTTGTGACAATGCTGCCATCCAAAGTCGCGCTGACGAAAAAAACACAACCTGTGTGTTTTGTGTTAAGTCTAATTAAGTTGGTCACTTAAATAAAGTGTGTCAAAATCGAAGTTAGTAATAATATATAAATAAACACACAATGTTTTATCACAGTTAAATACTATCAGATACCTAAATGATACAATCAGATACCTAAATGTAGTACCACACAGTAATATTAATTAAGCAAGGTAAATTTCATCACTATAATACTTACGTTTTATGAAATTCATCATAAGTGATGCTGTAGCCGAAATACGAATCATTTTGAAGGCCTGGTGGCGGTCGAAATACTTCCTTCTGTCCTGTGAAATACAGTCCAAAAGCGCTTGACCAGGCTGCCTGAACAACGCAGACCCAAACAAGTACTGAAAAAGAAAATAATTACAAGATTTATATAACAAAATTTTAAATAAGGTGTTATGATTCGATAAACAACGCTTTTCTTAACAAATAAATAAAATTAAAATGGAAGCACGTAATGACAGTCGTACTAAAGAAAAAATTATTTTTGTCTGCCTGTCTGTTCATTTGAGGTAATATCCGAAACAGCTAGACAGATTTTGACGGGACTTTCATTGACCGATAGCTGATAATAAGATCCTTTGGTAACTTTTAGATAAAAAAAAGGTCCCGGGCAAAGTAATAAATAGTAAAATTGCTTATTAATAATAAATAGCAAATTGAAGTCGTGGGCAAGTAATTAATATCTTACTAACATACATTTTGTTATGTAGCAGTTAAGATGATCAAATTTATTTATTTAGTACCTACATGTACACGGACTTAACGCTAATAAAAACAAACAAACAAAAACTATAAATCTTCACGTAAATAAGACGACCAGCGGGCCACTTTTGCCCTGGGTCTATAAAACTGGTACTTAGTCTAAGGCCAAGCAGTAGCACGATGCAGGCTAGCAGTATCTTAATCAGTATTTATTAACCATACAGTGTAGTTTAACCCACATATTTTTTAAGATGTTAAGGCATACTAACGATTGTCCACAGTTTGACAATATAAATAAATTATACAAAATATATATATAGGATTTAAGGTACCTACATCGCTGCACGTTCGGACATCTCGAAGTCTGTACACGTTTTTGGATTACCTAGCGATAAGCAACACACCAGATCTGAATAATATAATACTTATACGCTATTTGTATCTCATTTTAATTGAACTATCATTGTTTGTTATTTATCTAATACTTCAAGCACACAAATATAAAGTGGCGGACATAATGCCTTAGGCCTTTTCTACCAGTCAACCTTTACGTCATGCAGAGACAAACAGTGGTAGGTGCAATTCCGTAAGAAATTTGAAGAAAAGTAAACATCATTTATGTGTATATATAATTATGTAAACAATAAATATCATTAAATATAATATAATATAATAAATATATACACATAAAACTAAACACAAGAACATGATAATCATGCCATGGGAAAACATTAGCGCTGTGACGAAACTACAGCCGTTTCTTTGTGAATGTGCTCACGAACCTTTAATTTAAAACCAAGCGGTGGGTAGCCATCCTGATTTTTTTCTTTAAATCTCTTTAAATCTAAATTAAAAAAGAACACTAATTAAAACAAAAAATAAACTTACAATTCATGATCCTTTTAAACAATCACTGGTCCGTACACTCATGGGTCGCAATCCAAACAGATATTAATATTTCCTGTAGTCATATATGACAGAGTATTGTTAATAATTACACAGTTATCCTTACGAAGTAATGAGATCATGTGGTCTATTATAGTGAGTGGCAATACAGGAAAAAGGCATAATACCGATTTACTTCACCACACGTAAAAGTGTGAATAGGTACCTATTTAGGAAGTCCGAAACTAACCCTTCTCGAATGTTTGTTTTGCCTTGTGCAAGTTCAATTCATACTTTTTCATCCTTTTTGGTTGCTTGCTCTTTTCTTGTATCATTATTTTTCGATGATTTTCAATAGTTGTATTTTAGTTATTAAATTAATTTTATATTTAAATTATTTTCTAGTTTCATAGTACATTTTGTATATTTGAAACCAAGATTCCTAAAGCAATAGAAGCATGTTAAATCGTTAGTCTCGGCCGTCAATTATAGATATTTAATAGTCGTAACGTAGAAGCCTAAAAGTCTGACAGCCAGTTTAACCAAAAGGTATTGTACAACATAGTTGGAGAATGGCTAGGCAGGTGAAACAAACTCCACAGAAAAAAAATCATCATCTGATGATAGATATTGGATATATATATCCACAATTGCGGCACTTTAAATAACCTTAACCTTAATTAAACACCATATATTACAAACCTGTATCAAATCCCGCAAAAACTTAGGTTTTTTTTTACGTCAGGCTAAAATTTGTACTAATCGACAGGCTATAACCATAGTTTACAACTCATTCGTCCGCTGTTTACTTGAAACTAACAGTGCAATCTGGAGCCCCCATGAAAAAGCCTTTAAACTGGTAATAGAAAAGGTTTAGAAGTCTTTTGTTCGTTACCTCGTCCTCAAATTATATGGGTTTTACCCATACATGTACCCTACACCATTCGTGCTTGGTATGGTGACCTACCAGAGTTTAGAAGTCAGGAGAAATATTGCTCTTGTCAAATACGTCATACGTCTAATTCGTGGTTCTCTTTTCAATTCCTCGTTATTGGAACACATCTCCTTTAACGTCCCTCTTCCTATCAGACGCGTTCTTCGCCCACGCCAACGTTCTCTTTTTTCCATTCCTCAACCTGCTCCATAACCCTTAAGACCAGCCCACTGTTTCTAGCCCTTACCCATATCAATAACATGTTGACGTATGACGTAGGCGCAGATATCTTTGCAAGTACCGAACTGAGTCTCCTGAACACTGCTTCTCGGTATATGGAGTCCATTGCCACTCCAAGCACTATCTCCCAAGATTATTTAAAATAAGAAATATTACATTATTTTATTTTATTTTAGTTTATCTGTGTTCTTGTTTGTTTATTTCTATTTTATTATTATTACTTATTTTTGTTATTATTTCAATTTTATATTTCCTCATCCAATAGCTTGTATGTTTAGTTATTAACTGTTAGTATAAGTTGGTTATAAATAAATAAATATTATTTTTGTTTTTGTTTCACCACTTCTTCTTTCCAGCAAAAACGGTAGGAAGTGGCGAAGGGCGAACTTTTGGGAGATTGTCTTTTGAAATGTTGACGTTCCAGAAGTGCTGATCCTCAGCCTTATTTGAGTAAGTAAATGAATTTTGATTTTTATTGTGCTACTTAATAATAATTAGTGATCGACGGTTAGTCAAGTCCTTTCGTTTGACACCCAATATAACAATCATAACATTAGTTTTTTTATTTTTTTATTTTAGTACTTTGTATCCTGTAATTGCTCCGATTGGAGCATGTGGCTAAATAGTAGCGGCCTAACGAGTCGGCCTAAGGTTAAAGAGTGTCAACATTTAAATATCTAGGGCATATTCTCGCTGACGACCTTAAGGACAATGTTGATATTGAAAGGGAGCGTAGGACTCTGGCGGTCCGAGGTAACGTGTTGGCCTGAAGATTCGCCCGGTGTAGCACTTTAGTGAAAATAACACTGTTTAAGGCATATTGCCAGTGCTTTTACACGGGGAATCTTTGGATCAGCTATACCAAAAGAACGCTGGATGACCTACGCGTACAATATAATAACATTTTTAGGATGCTGTTGGGACTGCCGCGATGGTGCAGTGCTTCTACTATGTTTGTGCAAAACCGAACTGATGTCTTCCACGCCGTCGTTAGCAAGAAAACGTCGTTGTTGTCAAGGTTGCGGGCGAGTGGCAACGGCATCATAAAAACTGTGGCGGAGAGTGTCGACTCTCCGATTATTAAAAGTTTTGTGAGAAGGACAATCACTGAACATTAGTTTGGCGATGTCCTTTTCAAAATACTAGTTGGTCTGTGTTCACTGTTTTATTCAATTACTAACACTAGATATAAGTTATTTTATTGTTTACTAACAATATGGATCACGTTGTCTGAGAAATAAAGAATATTATTATTATTATTAAACTACGCTTGACGAGGTTGGTCGGTGGATGGGTGACCATTAATTACATAATTATCAAGACTCGTACGTAAAGCTGTGGGTCCCGGCTGTCATTTGTAGGTCTATGACAGTTGTTACAGGTGCCCGAAAATCTGACAACCAGTTTAACCAAAGGGGTATCGTGTTACCCAGAAACTGGGTTGTGGAGGTCTGACAGGAAGTCGCTCCATGTAAAACCAGTATTTTACATGAAGCGACTGCCTGTCTGACGTCATATAATATGTAATACCAGTGTATTCAGCTGCCGGTTATACTGGAAGCCGGCCAAAACATAGTTGGGAAAAAGGCTAGGCGTGACTGTCTCGTTGGTCTAGTAGTCGCGAGCACTACTGCTAAGTATAAGGTCCCGGGTTCGATCCCCGGGTCGGGCAAAGTGTTATTGAGTTTTTTCCATCTGGATTTTTTCAGTAGCTAGCCCGGAGTCTGGATTAGTGCCCGATTGATGGCAATAGGCTCGCCCCCTATTTCATAGAGCACTTATCGAACAACAGGCTTTCGCTTCGCCGTAGTCGGGTAAAAAAGGGCCTTTATGCACTAGCTGTGCTGGTGACTTTGTTCGCGTGAGTGTCGCAAACAACGACGAGGATTAGGGAAGATTCAGACAAAAAAAAAAACAACTCTTCATACAAAACTCGATCAACGTTTCGGATATTATGTATGGAGAGTTGTTTTTTTTGTCTGTTTTCGAAAAAGTAGAACAAATGTTGTTGTTTATGATGATAGTAATCTTCTCCTGCGAGGTTGTTTGTGTTATACAAATAACCCTGTATAATTAGTTAGGTACCTAAGACGTTAATTACTCGATCGAGTTAGGACTAACTTAGTCTTAAGATACAAAACTAACAAAATATGATGAATTTCATTTAATAATCGTTTATTAAGCAATATTTAGATTAACACTAGTTGTACCCTGCCACGCTTCGCTGTGGCACATTGTGATTGAATGGTTAAAAAAAAAAGAGAAAATGACGTGTGGCACTCGGAGACTGCCGCGGTAAATCTATTGCATAGCATTTTTTATCATCTCCTCTCCCCCTCCCCTCCCTTCCTCTCCCTCCCGGAGAGAGAGAGGAAGGGAGCCACACCTCCCACGACCCTCCACCCCCCTCCCCTCAACCCTCCATCACTTTCTCTTCCCTCCCCCACCCGGCTCCTGCCTCTTCCCCTCCCCCTTTCCCGTCCCCTCTCACCTCACCCTCTCATTCCCTTCTTTTCCACCCCCTCCCTTCGTCCTGACCTCCCTCCTCTCCCACTACCCATCCCTCCCCCACTCCCCTACCCATCCCTCCCCCCACTCCCCTCCCCATCTCTCCCGCTACCCCTGCCCTCTTCTCTCACAGTCTCCCCCCTCCCCCTCATACAATCCCCTCCCCCCTATCACGATCTCCACTCCGAATCCCCTCACCCTCTCCCCCTCCCAACCCCTCCCTCTTCCCTCTCCTCGTGATATTTCAAAAAGTCATTAAAAGTTCTGCTATGACTATTAAAAAGCAAGGGTTGGTGATAAAAAAGTGCAAATTTAGAGTTGTATGTATTTTTTGATGCCACATAATAAAAAATAAAAAAAAATAAAAATTTAAAAACAAATAAAAAATAAAAAATTGGGGTGAACACCCCTTATCACTTACAGGTTAGAAAAATAGATAGTAGCCGATTCTCAGGCTTACTGAATATGCATAAAAAAATTCATGAGAATCGGTCAAGCCGTTTCGGAGGAGTATGGGAACGAACATTGTGACACGAGAATTTTATATATAAGAAGAAGATTCAATATTTTAAATTAGATATTATTAAAAATTATTATAAAATTAATTTATTAATAAAGATTATAAGATAAAAATAAATATAAATATTCCACAACTTTTTACACAACGCCATTTAGTCCCAAGTTAAGATTGAGAGCTTGTGTTATGGGTACTAAACAGCTGATAAACATACTTATATATTTCTAAATACATAAATATTATAGATAAATTACACCCAGACACAGAACAAATAATCGTGCTCATCACACAAACATTTGTCCTGGGTGGGAATCGAACCCACGACCTCCGACATAGCAGTCAGGGTCACTAACTACTAGACCA
Source organism: Euplexia lucipara (assembly GCA_921972225.1). Classification (NCBI taxonomy): domain Eukaryota; kingdom Metazoa; phylum Arthropoda; class Insecta; order Lepidoptera; family Noctuidae; genus Euplexia; species Euplexia lucipara. The sequence goes on along the minus strand of OV179149.1, from coordinate 4,980,926 downwards.
ACAGGCCTGTCGAATTAATTAGAGATTATTATTAAATTGAGATATCTAACAAAAAATATACGTAAACTATATGTTAGTACCATAGAAATGTAAAAAAATATTTATTATATCTATGGTTAGTACAGACACCAGCACATCAAGTTACCCCAATGTGTCATATATTCCCAATTGGAAATGAACCTTATTCTGTTTGATATAAAGATGGAAAACGATAAAAAAAATTGACACATTGGGGTAACTTGGCGTGCTGGCGTCTGTACATATTTGCATTCATCATTGTTACCACAATCATTATATTTACGTTTCAAAATCATATTCGATGTTTGTGCTACTTATTTTCTTAGATTTTCCTTGTCAATTGGCGTAGGTACTTGTGCTTATCAAAATATCATTTGTAGGTATATATCATGGTGTTTCGACGATAACCCGACAATTATAAAAGCAGAATATAAACAATTATAATAATCTATCATTCATTTATTTAATTACTTATAATTTAATAATATTCCTATTTGAAGCGAAATTGTGTTATAAGGCCAATAAATAAAATTATTTAGAAAATAGTTACTGACAACAATAGAAAGAAAGTAAGAAAGAAAGAAAAAAGAAAGAAAAAAAAAGAAAGAAAATACATTTATTGGCAACAGCTAAACCTAAACAGCTATACACGCACAGCAAAACACATTATCACAAAAAAAGACACAAAAATAAACAATAATACATTAAGAATAGACAATATAGGTATAATTAATATACAAAGTAAGAAACACAACACGTTTCTTTTAAAATCTACAAAATTTGTGATGGTTACTAGACCAAGTAGTGTTTAAAGCACTGCACTTATATTAAAACACTGGACGAGGACGCAAGTGTGGCTTACTAACCATACCCAGAAGTAGTGTGTGTTTGTTAATGTTATTATCGTCCCTGACATGTTTATTGGTAGATATATCTAAATGATTGAATTAATTAATGATTTTGACATGATCATTATTAATTATTTTGACATCATTAGTAATTACTTCCTACAATTTCCAATTATATGTACTAACACTAGCGTTTACGTTGTGTATTACTAACAAATTGGATTGTATGATCTGTAAAATAAATGATTATTATTATTATTATTGAAGTGTAAACGTTGTTCATCTTCTCATATCCTCCAGAATTGGTCTCTGGTCTTGGACTCGGGGAAGCTGAGACTGTATAGCGGAACGCCTCATCTGATTATAAATAAAACAAGTCTTAGTATCGCATAATTTTTGTACCTTTTGTAAATATAATTATTTTATAGTGAATAGGCATGTGGGCGGTGTACAAATTCAAAATTATATTTAGTCCAAAAATAATACACAAGTATTTTTTGGTTTTTCAAACTGATGGAAAACTTAGATTAATCGCATAAAAGTTGAAGAAAGGGGCTTGTGACGTCATAAATCAGTATAAACTGTAAGGGATAGTGACGTCTTGCGACATTTGACTCGATCGCCGTTATTTTTTATTAGAAAAAAGTTGTATGGAATCAAACAGACATCATACAAAGTTAGCCGTTAAGATATATTTAATTATTATTATCCTTACCTATCAAGTTTTTTAAGGTTTAAGGTTTAGAATATATAATAAAATAATACCAGCCTGTTACTGTCCCACTGCAGGGCAAAGGCCTCTTCTCATACAGAGAAGGCTCGAGCATTGATCACCACGCTTGCTCAAGGCGGATTGGTGATTTCAAACTTATATTAACTATAAGTCCAGGTTTCCTCACGATGTTTTCCTTCACCGATGTCAATGATGTCTAAGGTAAACTTAGAAAGTACATATGAATTGAAAAAGTCACATTGGTATTTGCCCGAATTTGAACCACAACCTAGTGCATGAGAGGTAGGCGCCTTAACCTCTGGGTCATCACGACATTTTTTTAAGAGTTTAGGATAAATAATATAATAATAATAATATTTATTCAAAAATTAAAATAGGTTAAATAAAATACAAAAATCTAAAAAAAAAGTGAATGTGTGTGTGTATCTCTCTCTCTGTGTGTGTGTGTGTGTGTGTGTGTGTGTGTGTGTGTGTGTGTGAAGAGGCTTTTGCCCTGCAGTGGGAGAGGAACGGCTTCTAATTTTTATTGAAAAATAAATTTGTTTTCTGTGTGATTACCTACATATGTTTTTTAAACCAATGTTAATAAGAATTGCCTTGTTGCCATGAGTAAATATAATGTGTATTTTAAATTACTTACAAGCGCCTGATGTTTTACATATTTTTTTAACTGTCTCAATTCGTGTCGCTTCTTTCGGCGTAAGACACCAACCTGAAATAAATTAGAAAGTAAACAAAGACATTTCTAGCAAAGGCCAGGAAAATACCTTTTAAAGCTTGTAAAATCACATATCTGATCTATATAATACAAATAATAGAATATTATGAAGAGGAAAGAAATGTATTTTTGTAGTAAAGAACTTAAAAACTACTGGACTGATTTGAAAAATTCATTGCCACGGTACGAGAACGACGCGCGTGACGTCCACGGCATTAAAACTCTGACATCAGGTTATTCACCAACCGCACGAAAAAAAGACAAATAATGGTGAAAGAATTTTTGTATATCGGTCGCGTAGTTCTTGAGTTAAATCTTTACAAACGAAGAAACCAACAAACAAAAAAAGAAGAAGATAAGATGAAATCATCTTACCTTGCCATAATTCTTACCATCTTACCTTAATTTCAAATTCAGAATACGATAAATTAATAATACGTACACAATACAGAATCACCCAGATGATGATTGTGATGCAGAGTCCGACAACAACTGCAATTATTATCATCTCAATCGGTACCGTCGCTTCAAGTAGCATTAAAGTTGTTGTAGTACTAGAAAAGAAAACCAATATTTCAGTTTGTTTTGCTATAGGAACTTATCATAAGCAACTCATACAAATTCTATTTCTATTATCGTAATCGATAAGGCGACAATAGAAAGAAAATGGCGTATCATATGGAATCAGCTGTTTGTCAACTGTCAAAGTGTGACCGAGTAGAATTTGTAATATGGCTGAAAATGAAATACACTTGACAGTTGACAAACAGCTGATTCCATATACGACATTTTCTTTCTACAATAGAAATAGAATTTGTAATATGGCTAGGCCTGCAGGCTATTTATGCTGAAGAAAAATTACGTGAAAATGTAGTAAAATTACGGAGAATTGGGCAGTCATTCGTTACTAATGATAGGAATTGACAGTTTACTCTACTCAAGTTTTCAAGGTTAGACTTTGACTGAATCGGCAATTCCCACATTTTAAGGACGGTCGGATTCTAATCTTAGTTTTAATATATGTCGTGAATACATCTAATTTATATCCGACTTTGACAAGTTTTTAGCATTGATTGCCACTGGGATGACATGCGACTAGATTTTACTTTTACAAACATCAATAACAAAATATAATTTTATTAAATGATTAATTCTACAAACTCTTGCGTGTAATAAAACGATGTTCATCAGAAGTCAGTTTCAAGCAATCCAAATACAGTTATGTCGATTATAAATTCTTAAATATTTTTAATTGATGTGTCTCAAGACTCGGATTTTGTAGCAACCGACTTTTGTTCATCACACAAAGTATTTTGATAGCTGTCAAATACGACAACTTAGATTGTCGCGGATATATTATGCATATAACTCTTTCATTTTTTGTCTTTACATATTCTTCTGAACCGCAACGTTGTTGTATAACAATTTCTCAATCGATCATTTATACCATGTTTCATTAGATGCACATTTTTACAGCAACTTTTAATTTTATGTCTGTTTTGCCTTAAACAATACTTCCATACATTAGATAGTAAAATTGTATTTTTATTGTTTAGGTGGCTCTATCTGAAGTACTTATATTTTTATGGTTTACTTACCGTTCAACTTTATAGTCATCGCCAATCAATTGTAATATAACGGACGACGTTATTGTAACATTATTATCTCTATCGAGAATTCCATCTGAAAGGAAATAAGCAGAACAAGTAAATAATTTTAAGCCAGCCTTAATATATAGATAATAAACTAAAATGTGCCCAGTGCGCCATGCGTCATTACTACAAGACTAATAACGTATAGAAACCTAGAACGAGTGCACAAAAGTGAGGCGACTAAAACTGAGCCAAAGTGGCCTTCTTTGCTCGGCGAGTCATTCCATCAGTCACCGTTCCATCGAACACGGCTCACTAAACATAAAGTGGACACACAATTTCGCTATCGTACTAAACGGCTTCTATGCGTTTGTATTCATTTTGGACATGGCGATCATGGGGTTCAAGCGAAGCCGACACGACACGGTTTGACGCTACGTTTAGTTCGTGTCCATTATTAAAAAATATGTTAACATAAAGATGATTCTTACCAAGAGTTCCAGGCACAATCTTCATCGGTATAAGGATCTTAGCGAATTCCACTTGTTTCATTAAACTTACTACTTGGCAGAGGTAAGTCAAAGACGTCCCATTTTTAGACACAAATGAACATGGAGCATATAAATTCGATGAGGCTGCATAAGTATTTAAGTATACCTGAAAGTTAATTGACAAAGCAAGTTACTGTTTAAATAAGAAACTCGTCAATTGCCTAAAAAAATATAGTGCTACCATACCACCAATTGGTATGGTGGTTGGTATTGGTATTGGTGGTTAGTGGTGGTATGGTAGCACTATATTTTCAGACACTATTAAAATAAGTGACCTGATAGATATTGTCCATCCCCGAATAATGGTTTCGAACCAGACCAAAGCGCCAACCTCCGGGTCCATTTGAGAATCTACACTATACAGCAGGCCTAGCCAAGTTCTATTTCTATGATCGCAATCGAAACGGCAAGACAATAGAAAGAAAATGGCGTATCTTATGGAATCAGCTGTGTGTCAACTGTCAAAGTGTGTGTGAACGAGAAGAATTTGTAATATGGCTGAAAATGAAATACACGTCTTGACAGTTGACAAATAGCTGATTCTATAAACGCCTTTTTCTTTCTTTAATAGAAATGTAATAGAAGTAGAATTTGTAATATGGTGAGGCCTGCAGGGCTTAATACAAATATTCATTTTTATTTATTTAAATATAGATAGATAGATAGATGAAAAAAAACAGTTGATTCCTTGATCGATATCATTTCATTCGTACACTACATTTTAAGCGACATCAAAAATATATTCACTTACTGATATATCACCGTATTTGATGTACGGTTGTGATGGCAAAGTTACTAAAACTTGAAGATTCTTCCAGTTTGTAGGACCCTTATTTGTGATCTGCAATGAAGAAAAAAAAGTGGAAACAAAACCAAGTAACATTAAGACTTTGCCCGTCATCGTCTTTACTATGTTTTGTTATTTAATTTCGTTTAGAAGCATAAGGACAAATTAGCAAAATGAGTTATGGGTTGCAAATTGTCAAAAGGGCAGATCGTCAAATGCGCAGAATGATTCAATTTGTCTAAAAATTACGCCGTGAATATACAGGGTTATTTGTAAAACACAAACAACCTCGTAGGAGTAGATTACTAACATCATAAACAACAACATTTGTTCTACGACTATTACGAAAACAGACAAAAAAAAAATCAACTCTTCATACAAAACTCGATTAACTGTTCGGATATATGTATATGTATGTGTTTTTTTTTGTCTGTTATCGAAAAAGTCGTAGAACAAATGTTGTCGTTTATGATGTTAGTAATCTACTCCTGCAGGGCTAGCATGGGCTGTGGATATAACTTTTACCCACCGGTTATTTCCACTGACAAGGGATACAATTATCTTATCCACCTGCCAAAGCACGGCAACAGGGGGAAAGAGAATTATATCACTTTTTGACATTAGACGTCCTCTACTCATCTACTCATCCACGGCTTATAGCATGGCGACTAGTGAAAGATTTCGCGATTCGAGCAATCCCAATTAACAACAAAACAAAATAAATATCCAATACAGATGTAATAAAACGATGAAAGTACTTTGGTTTACATGACATTCTCGACTATTGTATAATTTCATAAAAGTTTTCTTATAATGGCAATAATTTCGAGACCAGCGTTTCCCCTGGTTTATCCCCGTGAATAGTTTATCCACCCATGTCGCCATGCTCGGAGGGTAGATAAAAATGACAGAGGGGAATAGTATTTTATCCTCTCCCCGTGTAAAGAATATCTACGGCCATGCTAGCCCTGCTGCGAGGTTGTTGGTGTTTTACAAATAACCCTGTATAGGTAAAGTGAAGGCAAATTGTGTTGTCATTCCATACTAAACTAAAATCTAGGAATTGTTTAGAACACAAATAGACCATTTGGATTTTTTGGTCCTGTGGCATGTTTAGCGTATCCATTGGAAGATGAGGCTATCCCACCTATCAGAAAATGTTTTCAGGATTCTGTTGGGGCTGGCACGTAACCTGCGCATAGTGAAAGCGCAACGCTTGCGCATTATGGCATGGAAGACTCGCCCCTACGAACATGCCAGGAAAACTGCAGAAGCGCAGCGGCCTCAACAACACTCTGAACGCATTTTATTGTAATCTACGCGCAGAGTGCCGACAGTTCACTGCACTCAAGTTTTCACGGGGTAATGTGGGACGTCTTCAACCTTTAATTTTGTCTTACAAAATTATTTTCTGCCATCCATGTATTTATTTAAAAATCACGCCGTGAATATTACTTAGGTCAAGTGAAGGCAAATTGTGTTCTCATTCCGTACTAAACTAAAATCTAATTGTTTAGAACACGATATAGTCCATTGGTTAGACAAAATTAAAGGTTAAACCAACACTCAAAAGGTATGACGTATGTTTGATAAAAAACACAATACAAGGTAAAACACTTTTGGCGGGAGAGAGCGTGAGCCGCGGGGGCAACGAATATGCGCGCGCGCTTTGTATTCTTCAGGACAGTTGTTCTAAAGTCTGATTAGAAAGGGAAATGCCCACTTGCTTAAGAAACTTTGGCCAAATGATCACAATTGCACATGGATGAAACAAGTGATAGGATTGACATCACAGATAAAGAAACAATGGCTGTTTTTCACATAGAACTTAGGGGAACTATTTTAATAGGAATTGTAATCCCTGTTATGATGACACCGACTGATAGTACTGACATAGTATAAAGAGGGAAAGTAGGCTATCTCCGGCCCAATCCGCGATGTAATTGCCTACTGTCTCAGGATTGTCATTTTTAGCTATAATAAATTTTAATTCAGTACCTACCTATAAATAGGTAAGGGTTGGGAAGTTATATTTTTTACTTGTAGGTATTGTCTGGGTACAGGGTTTGTAAGGTCGATTTTACCTAAACGATGATGGAACCTTTCATGATGAAAGAATAAAATAAACCGAAAAGCCATGACGCGCGAACCTCATGCAGTGTCAGCCCCTGGCGCATTTAGAAACGGGTCGAGATTTTGTTTAAGTGTGCGTGCGGCGACGCATAGATACTATGGCGCACACATACAAGCTGCGCGCGGTGCGTTTGTATGAAGATAACTTACTTCTCCTCTTTATACTATGGTACTGACCATCGGATTTTAGAATGCAATAAATTGATACTTTTGTACCTACTCATCACTAATTGGTAATAGCAATTTTTAAGTTAGGTACTAAATTAGTATATTTTAGTATTTATTAATTAGTTAAGAAACACATCATCAGTAATAAGGCGTTGCCTTTAAAATCTCGATATAATAAATAACCTTGGTAACAAGTTATAAAAAAAGCTTTCTCACCGTATAAGTGTGTTGCATTTTTTTCCCAAGTTTTTGAATATTTTTTTTCGTAATTTGGACAATGGCACCGATGTCAGTCTCTCTGAAAAAGTAAAGGCATTATTTTAACTGACCTGTCGATTTAAAAAATAAAATAAAAACATACTTATGCAAGTTTTTAAACATAATATACAATAAAAAGAATAAAACAAAAGTCGCAACGTAAAAAGCAACCTAAAAACAAACAAAAATGTGTCGTCGTAAACTCCAGCATTGACACTTTGCCTTGCCTGTAGCCAGGGACGAAGCCAGACCTTGGGTCATAGGAAGTGTGCCATTGCATAAAAATATAAACTGTGTTAAGAACATTTATAATATACATATGATGTTTGCACGGTGGCTAAATTATAACAGCCGCAGGGGTCGATTGAAGGTTAAGCAACGCTTGACGAGGTCGGTCCGCGGATGGGTGACCATTACATACCAAGACTCCTCCGTGCCTCGGAAAGCACGTTAAACAGTTGATCCCGGCTGCCATTTGTAGATCTTTGACAGTCGTTACTTGTAGTCAGAAGCCCGAAAGTCTGACAACCAGTTTAACCAAGGGGTATATCATATTACCCAGTTACTAGGTTGTGGTCTGACAGGCAGTCGCTCCATGTAAAGCACTGGTATTCAGCTGCATCGGGTTAAACTGGAAGACGACCCAAACGTAGTTGACAAAAGGCTAGGCAGATTGTTTGACGGTGGTTGACTGTACCCTCCTGTGGCTGTACTATTGGCAACAGCATTGCGTTTCGGGGGCTCAAATCCCAATCTAGGTTTGTATATGAGTTTAAATTTCTGTTAGTTTAGGGGGGGGGCCGTAACAAATAAAAAAAAATGACGTGTGGCACTCGGAGACTGCCGCGGTAAAGCTATTGCATAGCATTTTTTATCAACTCCTCTCCTCTCCCCCTCCCCATTCCTCTCCTCCCCCTCTCCCCCCTCTCCCCCCTCCCATTCCCCCATACCTCCCACGCCCCTCCATCACCCCTCCCTCCCCTTCCCTCACCCCTCCCTCTGTTTCCCCTCTCGAACCCCTCCCGACCCCTGCCTCTACCCGTCCGCCTATCTCCTCCCCTCTCACCTGCTCCCTCACCTCCTCCCTCCCCTCCCCCTTCCCTCCCCTCCCCTCCCTTACCCTCCCCCTCCCCCTCCCCTACCACTCCCCTCCTACTCCCCTCCCCACTATCACCACTATGCCTTCGGCCTTCAAGCCACACCTCCGGTTACGGAATTTCTGGATTCGGTCCCCGCGCTCAAGGCCCGCGATAGAAGCTATGCAATAGCTTAAAAATAAGCTTAGAGAAAAAAAATAGGAACAAACCCTTTCGCTTGAATTCCACTAGAATCAGCCGTAACATTTACAAGATTGACCATATGTAGCGTTTCGGTGGAAACGTCGTGACAACTATTAAAAAGAATCATGTTTATAGTTATGCCCTTATCCATGTCCAGGTTTGTAAGATTCGACATCTCCAGTGCGATTTTACCAGTTTTCTGTAATGTAAACCAAAACAACATTAACGGTATGCCTTCATTTAAAGATGATGCAACATTTCTACATACACATTCATCACATCATTCGTATTCATTCACCATTAGTTCTTTTTTTCACAACGTATTTATTTATTTTTATTTTTTTTTATCTCTCTTGACTACCTATTATTTTGTTTCAAGTTTGTATGTATCTGAGTATTTATTTTTATTTGTTATTTTTTATTCTTTATTGTCCTTAATTCTTTACCCTGTTGCACCTACCTTGTTCTGTCTCTGCACCACCCAAAGGTAGACTGGTAGAAAATGCCTAAGGCATTAAGTCCGCCATTGTACAGTTTTTTTTTCACTTGTGCATAAAGTTTTAATAAATAAATAAATAATTTCTTGTTTTTTGCAATCAACAAACGCGAAAGTTGCAAAAAACGATTAAAATTTTACTATCATCAGTATCAGCCTATAGTAATCCACTGCTGTACATAAGGCTCCCCTAATGAGCGTCACAGCAGCACCCTATCTTTAGCTTGCCGCATCCAGAATCAAACAATGCTAGCAAACTTCCATAGGTCATAATCCTACATAGCCCGAGGGCGTCCTACACTACATTTGCGAAATCGCGGTCGCAGGTGCGGATTTAAATATAATTTCAGCCCAAACTTTGAAACCCATTTTTATGGTCGTGCAATGGCGAAGACACAATTGCAAATCCATTGTACTGTAATAATAATGATCTTGAGGCACCTACGTAGTTAGCAGTTAAAAAACTTTTTTACAAAAAAAAAAAACAACCGACTTCTTAAAAAACACCAATAGGTGAAAAATAACTCCAGTTTCTCCAGTCTGTGGCTTTAGTGGTTTTGTTTCGTTCATTATTGGCCACCGACTTCCGAAACTGGGGTTAGTTTTCGCCTGTTAGTGTTTTTATAAGAAGTCGGTTGTGTTTTGTAAATAAGTTTTTATTTTGCAATTTTTAGTTTTTACGTATTTAAAGAAAACTTTCAAAACTTGAAAGAATCATTGAAATTCGTTCGCTAATGAAGTTTTATCTAAACATTAATCTGTACATCTCTGCCGGGCCCCTTTTAAAATAGAAAGGCGTAATGTTATGTTATGGAAATACAAAAGCTCAGCATAGACATCTGATTATAGCAATCGCGAATAATTTGCTGTTATGCGTTGAAGAGTTCCGTTCATCAAATGATACTTTCTAAATGAAAATGCTTGATTTGTTACTAAAAATGTTAAAATCGGTACGTGTGTACCTATATTTTTTGAGGAGTTCCCTCAATTCCTTGAGGATCCCTCTTCAGACATAAGTTTTGATACAAATGGGACCAATCTGTTAGTATACCCTATCAAATAAAAAAAGAGTTTTGGAAATCGGTCCATAAATGACGGAGTACTGAGGTAACACGCCCTAAAAAAAAAAGAATTGAGAACCATCTCCTTTTTTTGAAGTCGGCTAAAAAAGGAAACTCACCCAAATTGTGTTATTGTGAATGGGCTTTAATGGCTTGCATTTAAGTTTGTTTTCATGAGGTGAGCCCTCATACTCGCAGCCGGAGGGGAATGCGAGCACGTTAACTCCAACTGGGTGTATGTGCACGCACGGCTCGTACGCCACATCGCCAGAATTGAGAACAGTGATGTACATAGTCTCTTCGGTACTGGAGCCTATTGTATATAGGTCGTCGGCGTCTTCATTTCTGAAAACGGGAATAGGAAATGACGTACATTGGGTCCCAACACGGATATCTATGGGTCCCAACCTTGGACATAGAGAATTGACTGAGCAGGTACTGCTCAGTCCCGCACAAAATTGACCACTGCCTAGAAAAAGACAGAGGGGACTGTCTGGCGATTAACTGTCTCTTTTCTGTAGGTATGTGTTTAAAGAAATAAAGAGACAACTAATGACCGCACGTTCGCTTTATCTCTCTCACACTTTCTTACCACTATTTACTTCACAGCTGGGGCTCGAGTCTGCTATTGCAATCGTGTCTCAATGACCGGTCATCGATCGAATATTTGACAACTTTGACAGGTTTTGTATGGGAAATGTGTCATAAGTTTGACAACTTTGACAGGTTTTGTATGGGAAATGTGTCATAAGTGTGACGTTATACGTCAAAAATCGATCATTGACCGGTCATTGAGACACGATTGCAATAGCAGACTCGAGCCCCTGGATAAGGAACACTCAGTCCATTCTCTATGTCTATGGTCCCAACGCTGTACCAGAGAAGAAGATACCAGGGAGAGACGATCGTTGATGATTCGGCAAGGCTAAGGTTATTTGTCATAATAGTAAGCGGCAAGGCATAGGACAAAAATGATCCAGGGAGTTAAGTTAGTATACAATAAAGCGGTGGAGAAAGCTGGCTGAGTTTTAGGTGTAATATAGGAGGGCTTAGGTCTCTTTTAAGTTTTTGACGCTTACTTGCCTTCGATGTTTTACTTGTGACTTTACTATTATATTTTTGAAAAAAGTTTTATTAACGCGGTGATACCTATTAAAAAAAAACTTTTAGTATTGTTTTTAATACATTTTTAGCAATTGACTTCCGAATCTTGGATACTTTGTTGTTATTTTACACTTGTTTTTTTTTTTGTTTTCTTCCGTTTTGATTTTGTAAATAACTATTATTTTTTAATTTTTAGTTAAGTAAATAAATTTAGGAGAGCACAAGCACAAGTTGGCTGCTGTAAGCCGTTGAAGAATCCATAACAAAATATAATTATATGCATTGATTTGAGAACCTCCTCCTTTTAATAATCGGTTAAAAAGCAAATTGGGTCTGGCCAGTTACTTAGGGCACATGCAAGAAAAGAATATAAGGGGCCGCCGTTACCTTAATTGGTATGGAGGACTTTAATATACAACAATATAACATATTACTAGTGTTAGTAGTTAAAAAAAAACATTAAAGATACCGGGCTGGTATCCGCAACTCAACGTCAAAGCGCGTATTTTGCGTATGGGCCATAATCTACCACGCCGGCCCAGTAGTGCGAATTGGTAGATGTCACATGTCTTCGAATTTTTGGTTCTAGGACATGCCGGTTTCCTCACGATGTTTTCCTTCACCGTTTTTGAGAGCAGTGTTGATGAAATAAATTACACAAAGTAATACGCCTGCCTGGGTTCCAACCCGAGACTTACTGTTCGTAAGTCGGGGCCGCCACCACTGTTAAAGTTAAAACACAAAAGAAAAGGACGCTCTAAATTTTAGCGTAGTATTGTGAACAAGACAAGTCAACTTAATGTTTAATGATAGTTATAATAAAGAGGTCGCGGTCGCGATTTGGATTCCCTCACGTTGCACTATCGACATGAATCCCCACTCTAGACCCAAACATATTTAGCTTAGTAAGAAGAGTTAACAAGACTACTCGTAATGTGCAACCCACATTGCTAGCCCAATATAAATAATAATGCAGTAGGACGACGCCTTTGATCTCTTGAAAAATGCCGACAACTTCTACACGCGTTAGACTTGAATCATACCTCCCGCACTACGGACATCGTTTCGTCCGCAGTGAGGGAGCGGCTTTCCCGCGTCTCGCCTCTCACACGATTGCCCTGTCTAGACGGCTTCGTCGGACAACTGTATGTTTTTAGACTATGTTGCTAGTAAGTAGAAATACTTACCGGAAACTGATATGGGTTCTTAACATCAAATTCGGTAAACAGACGTTCTTCCCGCCGCAATCGGCTGCCCAAAACGAATTTTTAATTTCCAAAACACTTCGATCACTTAGGATCACACGGGAACTATTGAATTCTGGCAGTGTTCTGGGATCAATTAGCAACTTCGATGAGATTGTGTAGCTTACTTTTGTGTCGTAATTGCCATCCTGTGAATTGAATTCCGAAATTTACATGAAACTCAAAACAATTTATTCGAAAAATTGTATCCAGTAACGTAATATGTAAAAACAGCTACACGACTTTAAGGAATAAATTGGAGACACTGAGGAACTATTGCAACACACAAAATTATAGTTACATGCACACACCTCACACACCCATACGCGCGCAAACACACACACATACACATACTCACTTACATAGTATTTAAAACTAAGGTTATAAAAATATATACTGCTCTTCAGTTACAGGCATTAAGCAAGCTTAACAGGAGGCTCCGATCACCAACTAACCTGAAAATGTGATTTGATTCGATAATAGTATCGATAATTAAAATAGACACTGCTCACCAAAGGTAAAATAAACGGGACCTTTCTGCAGTACCGTGGTCCCTTGTCGTCCAGGTTTGTGTTGAATGTGAAGCGGCCCATGTCATTGGTGCTGGCCAGCTTGGCGTAAGCGTGATCCATCGCCACCATTGTAATCACAGCTGACATAATGAGAACATTGTTAGAACTTTCATTGAAACGAACGTCATTGTGGTTAATTTGTGAAAATATAACTCAATAAACTAAAAAACCGGGCAAGAGCGTGTCGGGCCACGCTCAGTGTTAGTTTCCCGTCCGTCACAATAAGTGCTCAAAATGCTTGCATATACGATTATACTACAAACTTAGTCCAGAAATTATTTTGTACAACTTTTTGTCTTTTTTGTACAAAAACTGTTGATTCCATCCAAGTTCAAAGTAATTTTCCTAGAAAGTCCTTATAAAGTGCTACATTTCAGATTTTTTTCATACTTTCTGAACTTATGGTTCAAAAGTTAGAGGGGGGGGGGCATTGTTTTTTACTTTTGTAGCGATTATTTCCGAAATTATCGACATTATCGAAAAATGATTTGAGTAAACCCCTATTCATTTTTAAATACCTTTCCAACAATATATCACACGTTACGGTTGAAATTAAAAAAAAAAACATCACTTCCCAGGGCTACCCTAATAAAACATTTTTTTCCAATTTTTATTTTAGCACTTTGTTGGCGTGATTGATACACATATTGGTACCAAATTGCAGCTTTCTAGTGCTAACGGTCACAGAGATTAAGCGAGGACGGACGGACGGACAGACAGACATGGCGAAACTATAAGGGTTCCTAGTTGACTACGGAACCCTAAAAAGTGGCTAAATAAAAGAAAAAAAAAACTTTCACGCAGCAGTCTTCACTTTGTTTGGATTTTTCCCATCTCGTGGGTGCGTTAACAAATATTTAAATAGACAAACAGAAACAGCCACATTCGTAATAACTAAATGTAGGCCATATGTACCTACTTATATTTGTTTCGTGCGGGATTGAAATGATGATGATGAAATTTATTTGTTTGTCTACAAATATCCAGTCTACTTTGAAATAAACACACAGATTTCACAAACAGAAGTAGTAGATTACCCGAAAAGCTATTTTGTTCCTTACCAAAAATCCCAAATACAATAAATTACCGAATACCCTAAAATGCCTTAATTTGAACTTAAATGAGTGTAAATTATTTGAATTATTATTAAGTAAATGCAATAGCATACAGAAGCAGAAGCATACAGAAAAAATATTTATGATCATTCATCAAGTAACTCAGTGGTAGAGTTATTACTATACCACTGAGTTACTTGATAAATTTAATGATCATAAATATAATTTCTATATGCTTGATAAGCTGGTTGTAATTTGTAATAATTTGGTGATCCCTCCTTGGTGAGTTTTGGTAATACCTATATATGAGATTTTGCTACAATCAAAATATTTTTTATACACCAGAAATGAGTCTAAGATAAAATTATTGTAACTCCTTTTTAGAAGTACTAATTAATTAATTATAATTAATTACTTATTAATCTTAAAAATAAACATTTCTTTCTTAAAAACTCACGACACGCAACGCAGTCACCAATCGTTCTGCCATTGTGCCAGTCGTGTCATCAATATTATATCACTATTGTTTTTCTTATCCAATAATCTCAAGTATACTTACACGCTGTGATTTGTTTCAGTGACTTTGGATATTTGACTGATAAACAAACTTCAAACTCAAAGTTTGTTTTCATTGAAGAAGTGCGACCCTAAAAATATAAAAATAAATCTGAATAAACAATTCCAGCAAAGTTTCTAGTCCTTTAAATACTAGGCAGTAAAAATAACTATTCAGAACCATGGTGTTATGAAGTAGCAGTAGTAGGAAGGTGATAAAATATTATTTACCAGTAAATTGGGGAATTCCTCTGATGTTTCCACAACTACTGCGGGCATGCACTTAAGAAGCACAACCGTGTTTGTGTAAGGCGATCCGATTGCCAAATCTATTAAAATAAAAACATTAGAATATCAGTGTTTTAAAAACTATCGAATACAACATAATGCAACATATACACTAAAAAATACGTATCTCAAATTATACGAAGAGAAGTGCTAACATGAAGCTGCATCAACCTTTGTATCAAAGACAAGTCCTACTATTTGGACAAAACCCTCAGAACAACGTTCGAGCTGCTTCGCAATCAACTTAATAGTGAAGCACTCTGTTTCTTGATTATTGCAAAAAAATCACCGATCCTCAGCAAACTTAGTCGAAATACTACACAACTGCGGAAGCTCTAACAGTAAGCTAAAAAGACTGTTGTAATGCATGGGCAATGCTGGTCCGCAGGTTGCACGGTTATGTCTTAGATAAAGTCTTCATCACAGGTCTAGTACAAGGCTCAAATCTGTGAGCCAACATAGGTATTACACCAGACAGACGCATCTACGCGTTAATTAATCGTGTGTTTTACTCACCGTTGCATCCATTTTCACCATAGTTTAGCAATGACGTGAGACTCAAGCCAAAAGACTCGCCGTAACTTGTTTCTGGTTCTATCCTTTGCAAGTATTTTAAATCTCTATCTTCACTGATCAGGTCAGCTCCACTATACAAGTAGACGATGCCGTGGCCATCATTTTCAAAAGGAGCACTGATTACTATTTCTGTAGTTAAAAGTCAAATAATTAATTTAAACTTGAAACAGATATGGACCCAATAATAAACCTTGAGATACAACTATTACGGACTTATACAGGGTGGCAGGGACATCGACGCGCAAACGTCGTGAAAAGGTTGCACCTGATGCCATAAATGAAATTACGAAGGTCATTCATCTCGGAAATGGCTGGTTAAAAAAATATCGTACAGACTAGACCGCGCGCCGCCCGGTGCGGTGGCGTCCTTTGTGGCCGACAATAGAATGTTGGCATTAGGTAGAAAGCGAAAAGCGAAGGCACCTACTATGCTAGTGTTGACCTCGCATTTGAACTTTAGAAAAACAGCTGATCAGGTAGCCCTTTCCTGTTTTACTTTCATTGCTGGTTTAAGTGAAACAAGTGAATTTACAAAATCTCATTGGAATAGGTAAAAATAATGTTTATATACAGTTTACAGTAAAAAAAAATGCAAAAAAAAACGTAAAATTTAAGGAAAAGCCGACGAAAAATTTCAACGCAGGGGGGTCCAGAATCATGTACTGAATCCATGGTAAGCGGATGTGCGTCGATGTCCCTGCCACCCTGTATAGAAACGCCGTTTATTTTCCCTTTTACGTGTGGATCTGTCTATCTTTTATGATATTAGTAAATCGAAGAAAATATTTGTAATTTCGAAGTATCTTAGTTCCCGCGGAAGTGTTTAGTTGATTGTGTCCACAATTGAACGCTTTTACAATTTCGCTCTCTGTAGAGCACTCACAAGTTGAGAATATTATGTCGTTGGTGAGAATATTAGGTATACACTATACAGCGCTCTTTGGTGAAGAAAGAGAACGCAAAGAAGTTTGATATAGTCGCACTTTAACATAGATCTCATTTTTTAAAGACTTAATATGAATAATAATTAACGCGTTTAATTAGTAGTTTGTGTGTTAAGATCTTACCATTTTTTTGGTCGCCGTTTAAGTCACCTACGTTTATAATGGCGCTACCAAACATTGATCCAGATACTTGTCCAACAATTATTCTTTGAAATTGTGGTAATTTCTGTAAGAAATCATAAGCACATAGGAAACACTTTAATCATTGTATTTATGGCGTGTTGCATTATTAAACGGATGAAAACATATAGTTACTGAAAACTACACCAAGTCTCAAAACAATTTTAATTATCTTCAACTAGTTTAGTTTTTTTTTTACAGTAACCAATAGCGTTTAAATATGTTTAATTAAAATTTGTGGTTCCGATTGCCTGCAACTGTACTTGATTTGTATTATTAACTACATCTATCGTAGTAATTTATCAACAGTTTAAAAAAAAATGTTTTGACAGAGGGTTGAACGGATAACTAAGTGTTTTTAGGTTCTTTTTGAGTTACGAAACCACAAAGAAACAAAATACTACTTACACGATTCTGGGCTAGATAAACTAAAACAGCTCCAAGATTATAAGTATTATTAGTAGCATAAGCAGGTGCTCCAACAAGCAGGTCAGTCTTCGGGCCAGATAACCTGGCAGCACATAACACAGCTCCGAACATCGAACCTACCCCTAAAGTGAGGTTTTGCAATTTTCTTAACATTGGAAACTGGTGCCTGTAGAATGATACCTGCAAAGATTATGATGTTTTTTTTAACAACTCTGACGTTTGAAGTCCGATCTTCTTCTTAAGATCGGACTTTAAACGTCATTAAACGTGACTAACCCTACTGCCAGAGTTTTTAATGCCGCCCTGACTTGGCATCACATGCCGTCGAGAATATCACTCAGGCATGCTGCTTCCTAACGATGTTTTTGAAGCTCTTTGTCGAGGTCTGTTTAACAAAAAAAAAATTGTTTACCTCTCCAAAACCTTCCGTACCATAAGGCGAACCCACGGCAAACGACAATACATTGCCGAAAAAGTTGCCTGAGGCAACGGCGTAGCCTGAAATCAAAAGAAAAATACGAAATAATAATAAATTAATCACAATATGTTTTATTATAGAAAGGATTTTTTTTTAACATTAATTGCAAATTATGATGTGATATTATGTTGAAACTGTCAAAAACAATATTATGGCAAAGACCAAGAAAATATTTATCAAAATAGTTATTGCTAAAGTATGTTAGGACAAACAAACATTATGCAAAAAGAAGAGATCCCTGTACCATATTTTAATTTATTTAGTGAATTGGTAAACTTTTAACAACAAACTAAAAGTTTACAAATTCGCTAATCTTCTTTTTTTCTAAAACCTACAAGACACTTAGAAATTACTAAAAATCGGAAACATAATGTGTCCGAAAAATGTTTATGTATTTAAAACTTCAAGCATACTAATGTACAGAGGCGGACTTAATGCCATAGGCATTTCAAAATGTTCAAATACATAGATCTTACCGAAACTCTTAACTTCTACTTTCGATTTCAGGAGCTTCGGCGCTTGATACATTCCTGATCCTTCGTAAATCATTGCGCGACCTATAAATTAACAGACATAAGTTTAAGTAAATAAGGTACATTTTACATTGAATTTCAGTAGTTGTTTAAATATACACCACTATTTTTTAATTAGTACAAATACATAAAGGGCTTATTCTAGACGGTATTTTCATTATATTTGTAAAGTATCAATTCATAATATTTGTACAGCAAAGTCATTTGCGTTTGTTTAGGTATATCCCAAAAAAGTCACCCAATATATGGAAATATTGTACAGGCTATTCATGACATAGTAGTATTCATTAATCGTCATCTCTCGCTCACGTTCACACGTGATCTCGCTCAAGCATGCCTGCCTCCAACAGCAGTTTTCGTTATTTAAGTTTAACTAAATAGTGGCATATTTCAAAATGGAACTTTGTTTTTTTTACTTTTGATTACGCATAAATGATCAGTAACAAGTTCAGATACAGCCCAATTATTTTTTGTACTAATAAAAAATAGGGGTGTATAATTATAATATTCCACGACTATTCACACAACGCCATCTAGTCCTAAGCCGAGCAGATCTTGTGTTATGGGTACTAAACGACTGATACACATACATTATTATTATTTTATTGCATATTTTCATTGACAGTTCATAATGATTTAATAAAATAAATAAATAAAAAAATGAATAAACAAAATAAATAAATTTCCACTGGGCAAAGTGTTCAACGATTAACTGTCAAACAGCTAGTTTCGTATTGGCTGTCATCAGTGAGTACCTAGGATGACGTCATGCGCACTCGCAGAGATGTGATAAAGCGCACAGTACCCCGTATGAATATAGTCACCGTAACTTGAATCTTAAATTAAAATAATTTTCCACAACTTTCACACAACGCCATTTAGTCCCAAGCTAAACTGATTGTGCTTGCTTGTGTTACGGGTTCTAAACAGCCGATAAATATACTAATACAGACATAATTTTTAAATACATGCTAACGCTATGAAAACACATTCATTGTGCGAACAGCTAAAGAGTGGAATTCCCTGCCGGTGTCGGTGTTTCCTGATAGCTACAACCTAGGGGTCTTCAAGTCAAGAGTGAACAGGTTGCTTCTAGGCAAGCGTGCTTCATCGTCGACCACATCATCGCTTACTATCAGGTGAGAAGGTGGTCAACTGCGTGCCTATCAGTAATAAAAAAAAATACATTTGTCCTGGGTTTGAATCGAACCCACGACCTCCGGCATTGCAGTCAGGGCTACTAACTACTAAACCAACAGGCCAGTCCAATTCTCAGTTGTCATGAAAGTTCGGTTTGCAACTAAATGACAGTTGGTCACTAGCAATGAAAAGATAGGCTACTATAGCCTTGCTGGTATGACGATGTCCATTCGTACGGTGGGTATATCAGGGGTCTTGAAGTCAAGAGTGAACAGGTTGCTTCTAGGCAAACGTGGTTCATAGCGAGGGGGGTAATGGCTGATCTTTGCGTTATGCTCGAGAACGGGTGCTGCTTGTGGTAACTGGTCGTCTTGCTAGCTTTGATTTTGCTATTGTTTTAACTATTTCCTGTTTTTGATGTTTTATTTAACTTCGTCAGTTCTAGTTTATCATTTTGTTACATTATCTTGCAGATCTATGGATTTAATCCAACTCTGCACATGCAAGCTGGCACACCCTTTTTACCTGGAGGATTCTTATTAGTCAGTTGCTTTTGCTTGAGTTAAGTTAGTTTTAATGTAGGTAGCTACATTTTACTGGTATTCTGTAAATTGAGTGTGCTAGCTAACATGTAGTAAATAACTTATTTTAATTATTTTGTAATTATAACTAATTGTGCTATGTAAATTCAAGTTCATCTAACTTATCAGACAGATGTGTTGCTGGGGGGTTTGTTTCGCCACTTCTTCTTCCCAGCAAAAACACTAGGAAGTGGCTTTTTGGGGGACTGTCTTATGTAATTTCGACGTTCAAAAAGTGCTGATCCTCAGCCTAATTTGAATAAATGACTTTCGAATTGTTTTTTTTTTATTTTGATTGTCGACCACATCATCGCTTACCTGGTGAGATAGAGGTCAAACGCGTGCCTATCAATAATTAAAAATAAAGTAATCTTTTTTAAACTTACCATGGTACATGCCGGGGCCACCGACTATTATGGAGTCATCGGAAGCAACATCAATACTCCAACCAAATGAATCCATAGTATCTTCTGTAGAACACACAAGGTTTTTTTTTAATAAACTTTATCAAGGTGAGGTTCTAGATATACACGGTTAAATTTGGCGCGTTCTGGATCTCTTCCATGGGTAGGTAGGTAGGTACTAATCATTTTGAACAATTTTTAATATGGGACCAAACCTGAAATTCTCGCGGTGGGTTAAATTTAACTCGTTCTGAACCTTAAACCCAACTCGCGAAAAAAAAACACCTGTTCCCCACATTTTGAAGAGCAGCGGTGGCCCAGTGGTGGCGGCCCCGACTTACGAACAGTTAGTCGTGGGTTCGAACCCAGGCAGGCGCATTACTTTGTGTAATTTATTTCATCACCACTGCTCTCAAAAACGGTGAAGGAAAACATCGTAAGGAAACCGGCATGTCCTAGAACCAAAAATTCGAAGACATGTGACATCTACCAGTTCGCACTGGGCCCGCGTGGTAGATTATAGCCCATACGCAAAATACGCGCTGTGACGTGGAGTTGCGGATACCAGCCCGGTATCTTTATCTTTTTTTTTTAACCCAGTATAATTTGGTGATCGTCAATTAATACTAATATTTTAAGGTGGAAAGATTTTACGTTTTAGTTTGTTTGTTTTTCCCTTACTTTATTTATTTATAAAAGGTAAACCAACAGCTTCTGTATACTGCATTAAATAAGAATAATTGTAAAAGTATCAGACTTATATAGTCGCCAATAATAGGTCGACCAACATTCATGTGAGTGAAAAATTACAAATAATCAAATTAAAGTTAAAAAGAAAACATAATGAAATTACAAGTACATACATACTTACATACCTATAGCAACACTACAGTGTAAATAAAATTCTAATAACCTTACTTACCACAGTACACTGTGGTAAGTAAGGTTATTAGAATTTTATTTACAAGGTTTCACCCGCTTAGTTCCCGTTCCCGTGGGAATACAGGGATGAAAAGTAGCCTATGTCACTCAGGTTATAGAGTAGCAACGGTGAAAGAATTTTTCAATTCGGTCCAGTAGTTTCGGAGCCCATTCAATGCAAACATACTAACAATCAAATATTTTCTCTCTATAATATTAGTAAAGAAGTATAGATAAAATGTAAGTACTTAGGTACCAGTGAAACATAGTTTGATCACGTTATTTTTATTTGACTGCTAATTCAATTATTTTAAGTTATTTACTCGCGAGCTGTGTTTGACAGAACGTGACTATGAATACTGACAGCTCACCTAGCAAATTAGGCCACAATGATGTTGTTTTAGCTGCCTCACTATTTACAATCGTCCTAGGTTTCTTTGCGTTTTACAAACTCCTTCGGCTTGTTTGTAACTTTACTGTCATTTATATGAGAGTGGTAAAAAGGTTCTAGAAAACAATATCTAATAATTACCTATACGATGATCTCTTGGTAAATCATGAAGTATTTCTTCATTTGATGTACTTCTTTTTGTATACAAAGTTCCATTCGTGTGCAAGTAACATTTGCCGTGTGTCACAGGTGAGGTTGGACCTACAAAAAAAAACAGAAAAATTACGTATTTACAAAATCAGCTGTATTGGGCGATTACAGTGTGAAACAAAGCTTTTTATAGTTGCCTGTTCCCTGTCTAAGTAATAATAGTAGCATAAGCTTTCGAAATGCTAAAAATTATTATGCGTTTCAAATAAGAATTGGAACGTCAATGACCTCTATCTGTCAGATGTTGCTTGAAAAGTACTGTCTGCAACGAAACCATAGTGTATCAATAATTTATTTTTTTGTTTTACTGAGACTCAGTCATTCAAAGTGGAAAAACGTCTTAAATTATTCAGTACTAATTATTACTAATAAAAAATACTGTTTTCTTTAATAATTTTATTGTTGGCAACAATTGATGACGATATCTACACAGACTGTGATGCCGAAATAAGTAGAATTGAATGGCTAGATTCTGATTAAATTTTGTCATATTTATGACCAAATTAGGTATTTTACCTGTAGGTATTTACCTACAGGTAAAATATCTAATTTGATTTTAAAACACTGTTGGTGGAATAAATATTAAAAACCTACATTAATCCATGTTTTATTTTATACGGGAATGCAATGGTGACGAAGATAGCAATTATGACAGTAGTGACCACTTAGTCAGTGATATAGAAATGAACGACATTGAAAAGTTCAATTCTGATTTTTTTTCAATCGTACCTACATGATTCGTAATAAAAAATATATATAAAAAATATTTTTTTAGCTGATCCTACCCAATTTATTCGAAACGACAGCTATGACGTCACAATATGGCGTAAAATCATTCCTATTCTCATTTGAAACGCATAGTATCAAAGTTGTTACGTTTTCGTCAAATGTGACTTTGACAAAGAGGTTTATCATAATATTAAGACACTATGCATGCCGTCTGTCGGGACAGGTCGGCTCAAAGCTGAATTGATTCTTTCTTCAAAAGGCTATTCCAGACTTTGCCCTGCATCATGAGACTCGCGTAATAAATGAATATATTCTTATGTCTGGACTTTAAAAGAGACCATGACCCCTGAGTTTCTTTCGGCATTTCTTCTCAGGGATCAGTCACTTTGGAAATGCCATTTAGTTTAGTTTAAAAAAAAACATGTAAAAGTATCTGAGAAGATCTACTTACAGAAATAAATATCGTTTCATTTCATTTCATTATAATATTTAGAGGACATGCCAAAAAGTGTCATAGAATATGTGATTCTATGTCTCAGTACCGCCATCAAGGATAATATACCAAATTTGGAGCAGTAGCGGAGCGTACTAAAATAAACTGATAGACTTGT
The DNA here is from genome assembly GCA_921972225.1 of Euplexia lucipara. Classification (NCBI taxonomy): domain Eukaryota; kingdom Metazoa; phylum Arthropoda; class Insecta; order Lepidoptera; family Noctuidae; genus Euplexia; species Euplexia lucipara. The sequence continues at coordinate 4,957,338 of OV179149.1, read as the reverse complement.
GTCCGTCCACTCGGACAGTATTGGATGAAATTTTACTCTTGATGTCCCGTGTATAAAATATAAGTAAATAATGTCTTTGGGCTTTGACACCACGAATAAATCACTCACCGTGGACGCACATATTTCCAAACCACCTGCCTAAATTTGGCAAAAATAAAAATCTTTTTTGCAAAAAATAAAACCGACTTAAAAAAAACACTAACCAGTATAAAATAACTCTAAATTCGGAAGTCTGTGGCTTTGGTGGTTTTGTCTTATTCATGATGGGCCACCGACTTCCGAATTTAGAGTTATTTTATACTGGTTAGTGTTTTTTTTAAGTCGGTTTTATTTTTTGCAAAAAAGATTTTTATTTTTCCATTTTTAGTTGTTCCCATACAAATATTTGCCATGAATTAATTCTTATATTGTTATTTGTTAACAATACATATGTCATACTAATAGGGTTATCCACTTATCCCTAATAAATGAAACTTAACATACCTAACTGTCGAAATCTAGGTATATTGTACACATCTGCGTACCCCTCAGAGCATACAGGCGTGATGATACGTCATGATGTTGTATAAACAATAAACATCCAAGCGATTCCAGCAATCACGACAGATTTGCCGTCTATTTTTGAAGAGTTCCGTTGTATATCTCCGAAGATCAGCACCAGATCTTCACCAAATTAAAATGGGACCACCTCGGGAGTACACTCTTTCAAATAAAAAAAGAATTTTGAGAATCGGTCCACAAATGAGGGAGAAATCGCGTAACAAACACACAAAAAAAAAAAAAAAAAAAAAAAAAAAAAAAAAAAAAAAAAAAAAAAAAAAAAAAACATACCGTCGAATTGAGAACCTCCTCCTTTTTTTGAAGTCGGTTAAAAATAGAAGGAAGAATAGGAAAATGTACCTACAGTCTTCTATGTATAAGTAACGATAGTAATATTATCTTTTTTTTTAATGTTTGTTTTTTTATTTTTAATAGATACTTAAATGTTTATAATATTTTTTTTATTTAAATGAACTTGAAAGCAAACCTCGAATTGCATCTCCAACCTCCGTAAATCTCGGTGCACACATCTGGAAATAAATATACCGTAGGTTATTTTCATATGCATTCAACATAACATAATTGAAATGTGCTTACTGACGTGGAGTACATAATTTTGTTGAGAATATTGAGATATTGGATAAATTGAAGTTTTTCCTACTTATTTAACACATAAATATAACATCACGCTCGTAATCCCCGAAAGGTCAGCCAGAGGTGTAACTGTAGCACACCCACATTTCGTCAGTTACGTTTAAGTCTCATGTTAAAAAAGGGGTCTGGGGATTGAATCCCGGACCTTGTGCTTGACAGTAGCGCTTGTGACCACGAAACTAACGAGGCAGTCAATGTCCAATCAAGAGAGGGAAAAAGGCAAAGATAAACCTACAGTTTTAGTTTTGAAATGTTAAATTCCTGTGCGTGGCCCAACTAAATATATCTTTTTTTCTTTCTATTGCACAAAATCTCATAAGAATCGGTCTAGCCGTTTCGGAGCAGGTTTGTAACAAATACTGTGAAACGAGAATAGAATCTATGTATTAAAGATAGATATAACACAAACTTACAACAACGAAGTTAGGTCCAGCCTTGACGGATGCTCCGAACCAGTAGCCATGTGTATAATTAGAAAACTCTGAAATCATTCATCAATTAATATAATATGTAAATATGTGAGCACCATGTATCTATTAATACATTAATCTTATCACCAGCTGCATTGCTTATTTTATATCACCTTGTACAGACACCAGCACATCAAGTTACCCCAATGTGTCAAATTTTCCCAATTGAATATGAACCTTATTCTGTTTGGCATAAAGTTGAAAAACGATCAAAGAAATTTGACACATTGGGGTAACTTGACGTGCTGGCGTCTGTACCTATCTCAATATAGTAGTTTTTATTCGAAGTACAGACGCCAGCACGTCAAGTTACCCCAACGTGTCAATTTTTTCCCAATTGAATATGAACCTTATTATGTTTGGCATAAAGTTGAAAAACGATCAAAGTAATTTTACACATTGGGGTAACTTGATGTGCTGGCGTCTGTGCATAGTCCTCACACACAATCTGATTATGTATACACAATATTGTAATTCTTTTGTTTGTTTATTTTTAGGTATGTATGTAACCAGTTAATTTAGAACAGTTTTATTGTACAGTTATAGTATTAGAAATATTAAATGACTTTGATATTGTAATACCTATTTTTAAAGCTTATGGAGTTTCTCGCACATTCTTCTCCCTAAGAAACTACCTTTTGGAATGTGCAACTAGAATCATTCTCGTAATTTATTTAATTTATTAGTTTGACGTTCAAAAGTGCCTTTTATGGGTCGTATTGAAATAAATCTTTTGACTTTGAATTTGAGAATGAGAGATAAAAAACTTTTTCAAAAAAAAAATACAACGTACTGCATTTAAAAACACTAACAGGTGTGAAATAACTCTAGTTTTGGAAGTCTGTGGCTTTGGTGGTTTTGTTGCATTCGTTTTATTGGCCACTGACTTCCGAAACTAGAATTATTTAACACCTGTTAGTGTTTTTCAATATAGTCGGTTGTATATTTGTGTAAAAAGTTTTTATTTTGCAATTTTTAGTGTCTAAATGAAGAATAAACGTTTCCTATTTTTTTTTAAATTATAAGTGGTAGGTTTGGTACGCCTGGACTTGCATACCGTTACAATTCTAACAAGCCCAAACACGGCTAGGATACAGAGTCTTATTATGGAGTTCCAGTGCCTGTCTCTTGCCTTCATCATCAGATCTGATGATAGAATGTTTCATAATACCAAAATCACTATACGTTTTCCTATAATACAGTTTGAAGAGTTCCCTAGATGAAAATCTTACCTCTTTCGATGCTATTAACGATGGGTGTGCAGTTTCTGTTTTCTATATTGCAATTGTATACTTCGCCAATGTTGTTTTCATTCGGAGCGCTTATTACTAATCTGCAATTGTTACAAAATATAAACTGTTAATGAAGGCGCTAAATATTAACAGCCACATGGGTTGAAAGAAAGAAAGAAAGAAAGAAAAGAAAATAATTATGTTTATTTGGGACACGCACAGAAATTTAACATTATAAAACTTAAACTAAATTTAACATATTATTATAAAGAATAACAAAAAGACCTGTGCGAGGCCAAAAAGGCCCCTATCTCAGCACGATGCCACGATATTGAAAGAAAAACAATAAATATGCGCACAGCCAAGGAGTGGAATTCCCTGCCTGCATCAGTGTTCCCGAGTTCATATGACCCCAATCTGTTTAAGTCGCGAGTTAATAGGCTTCTTATGGGTAAGCTCGTTCCATCGTCGACCTCATCTCTGACCTCAGGACAAGATTGAGGTCAAGAGTAGACCCATTATACAGAGTGTAACGGAAAGGGTATAATATATACATACAAGGGGACGGATTCTCTTGGTGATAAGAAACGACATGGCAACGTTTTTATACATATACATACATAATTGTAAAGTTGAGCCCGCCCGCGCCGTCGCGCCTTCGTCGGTTAGGCAGAGCCCGATAGGTCTGTACTAGGCGCGCAGAACCCGAGATAGATATACTTGAACCTTGCCGGACAGGATTATGACCCTCATAGTGCGGTAACACGTTTGTTATGATTTTGCATTTAATAAACTGTCGATATTAAATAATATCGTGAAGTTTCAAAGTTATTAGTTGGGAGCTGAAATTTTGAGGAAAGACTCGTTATTAAATACTCTATTCACCCTGTTTGTATGTATATACCCTTTCCGTTACACCCTGTATAAAAAAAAAAAATACCGCAGCGCTGTTATTCTGATAGGGCCTACTGTAATGCCATAAAAAAGGTTAACGATGCTGAAAGAAGGTTAAACCACGCTTGCTGAGGTCGGCCCTTGGATGGGTGACCATTCATTATACAGGGTACATTATACGATACATCGTCGCACATTCGGATACCGAGTTCTTTACATAATTCTGGACCCCCCAACATTAAATAATAATAATATTTATTTATTTATTTAGTACTTCAAGCACACTGATGTACAGAGGCGGGCTTAATGCCATAGGCATTTTCTACCAGTCAACCTTTAGGTGATGCAGAGAAAAAACAGTGGTAGGTGCAAATAAAAATGAAAATAAAAGGAATCGAAGAATACTAATACATATTATAAGAATAAATACATAAACATGTACACTATAAATACAATATATATAACAAATGAAATTACGAAGAGATAGAAAGAAGAGAAAACATTAGCGCTGTGAAGATACTACTGCCAACTTCTTACGAAAATAATAATAATAATAACCCCGCAGGGCAGCTTGTGGCGAGCTGTTGGGCAGTTGCGACCCCACGGACCTGATCTCCCGGGAGATTTCTTGTTCCTCACCTCTGGCTTGCCTTAATTGGCCGGCCAGAGTGAACTCTGACGAGGAATGGAGCTCCCACCTCTTTCTTGCCTTAGTTGGCCGGCTAGAGTGAACATTCGCAAGAGCAAACGTGCTCGGAGGAAGGAAGCATTCCAGTAAGGTGCTGGTAGGGATCTTGACCGTACTTCCGGGATTGTCCTGATAGCCGTGGAATGCCTCTCCACTCCTCAAGCTCCTCAGGCTATGTTGCTCTCTTGTCGCTACGTTACTATGTGCTAGCGGCCGTTTCAGAGGGCCCATTATTGAGTGTTCAAGTCACCCCCTGCCATTTAATCCCTGTGTATAAAACATTGGTAAGGCAGGGGCCCATAGTCCTTCATAGTTTTAGATATCCAGTCCATTTTAGACACCCTAACCTATAGTCCAGTACTTTTGTTTTCATAGTCTGCAATAGTCTTACACCAGTCGTAGGTTTTCCTTAGGTGCACTTGTGTAGTGCATACAGGGAAAATCTGCGGTTGGTGCCTCATTTCATTAAAGACGACAATAGGCCTCTGCGAGTTGGCTTCGGCCCCTCGTACGCCTTCCAAAGGTCCGGAACCCAAGGGTTCCGAGAAATAAAAGATAATAATAATAATATATTTATTTGCGTGAAACATGGTATACAATGGTAAATAGATATTTATATAGCACAAACATGTTTATATACGATACAACATAGCATGCAAAATTATAAAATTAGATGAAGAAGGCTTCTACAATCAATATTTTACATCAATGTTTTTTTTTATCAAAAAATTCTTTAAAACTATAAAAATTACATTCAAGAAACCATTAAAACTTAATTTTAAATAAACTTGTACTTAATGTTTTGAAATGTCTGGGTATTTTGTTATAAATGCGCACAGACATTGCAAGGCAGTTATGATTGTATTTAGTTAGTCTAGGTAAAGTAGGCCTATTCAGACCTAAGCGGTATTCGCTACCGCGCGGTATGTACCTCTACCCACAGCGGCAGCGAATATCGCTCAGGTTTGTATAGGCCTTTAATCATTCAATACTAGTCTATGAGGATCTCGTCTGTTTCTAGGGTAGACATCATTTGCCGTCTTAAATTGGAATTTTTCGACGGTTTTTATTGACTGATGTTATTTTTGCTTAAAACACTAAAAAACCCTGGAAATTAATCTTTCCTAGCAAACCCTATGAGGTTATTCGAGAACCCTCGACCGTCTCGGACCTTGGAGCGACAGCCTATCCGACAACCTTGTGTGACTGGGTAGCATGATACCCCTTGGTTAAACTGGTTGTCAGACTTTCTGACTTCTGAATACTCGTAACGACTGTCGAAGATCTACAAATGATAGCCGGGACCAACGGCTTAACGTGCTTTTCTCGTCAAGCGTAGCCTAACCTTTGATTGACCCATGGCGCTGTTATTTTTTAGCCACAAGCTCCTCTCAAATCAAATCAAAAGTAATTTATGCAAATAAGGCTGCGAATCAGCACTTTTTACATAAGACAGTCCCCCAAAATGGCCGCCCTTCGCCACTTCTTTGTGTTTTTGCTGGGAACAAGTGGCGGAATAATGTCTCCTGCAAAACCAAAATCAGCAAAAAAAAGAACAGTTGTTTCATACATTTTCGTCGAGTAGGTACCAAGCTTTTGTATGCAACAGCTGATTTTTTTTCCGCGATTTCAGAGTCGGTCCTATAGCGAAAGTTGTTCATATTCAAGAGTAGAACCGCCTGTGGAAGTTTGTCCCACGGTCAAAACTACATCCTGTATATTATAATGAAACCATGTTAAAGTTTTATAAAAAAGGCCTATTGTTTAGGTTCTGGTAAAACACAGGTATATCTGATATAATTATGTACATACATAAAAATATTTTTTTCAATACATTAATGGCGAAATGTCATTAATTCACCTTTTGACTTGATAACGGCAGAATTATACTTACGTTTTATTAGATTCATCATAAGTAAGGCTGTATCCAAAATAAGCATTATGAACAAGATGGCGGTTTGCTGGTGGTTGAAATATTTCCTTTGTTCTTGTGTAGTACATTGAGTACACGCTTGACCTTGACACCAGAGTCAAGCACAACCATATAAACACTAGAAAAAAAAAACAAAAAGATCGTGAATCAAGCTGCCTATTTTCATTTTACAAGCCTGCACCACACTAAGGTCTTTCTCCTGTATTCTGAGTGCGACACAAACATTTCGACCAGAAGCAACTATCTGCAGGTCATATAAGTAAATATTTCTTCTTTGCGAGAATCGAACCTACAATATGCAGCGCAGGAGGTAATCGTTGAGTCACTGAACCAACCGTGCCGTCGGGCTTAAATAACTACCTAGGTATCAAAAAATCAATCCATGTGAAAATCTTTTTTACTTTCACTAATTTCGTTTAGGTATTAAAATAACTCTAGAACTGGGATTATAACAATACCCTATATTCCATTAATAGAATAGCATTGGAAAAAAGATACTCCTAAAAGCAGGAATGCAGAACATTTTATTTTATAGATCATCATCATCATCATCATCATCATTTTAGCCATAGGAAGTCCACTGCTGGACATAGGCCTCCCTTAGAGATCTCCAATAAGACAGGTTGGAAGCGGCTCGCATCCAGCTCGTTCCCGCGGCCTTAATGAGGTCGTCTGTCCACTTTGTGGGTGGACGTCCTACGCTGCGCTTGCCGATACGTAGCCTCCACTCGAGAACCTTTCGACCCCATCGGACATCAGTCCTCCGTGCTATGTGCCCTGCCCACTGCCACTTCAACCTGCTAATCCGTTGGGCTATGTCGGTAACCTTGGTTCTTCTACGGATCTCTCCTTTCTGATTCGATCTCGCAGAGAGACTCCGAGCATAGCCCTCTCCATAGCTCGTTGGGCTACTTTGAGCTTAGCTATAAGGCCTATAGTGACGGTCGCGAGGGTGCACGTTTCAGGGCCAAAAGTCATCACTGGCAACACACACTGGTCGAGAAACTGGTTTATAGATAAGTGAAAACAATTTTTCATTCAATCTGTTTAATTTTAAATTTAGAAGAATAAAAGTGAAATGAAGAACGTGGCCTTCTATTGTTCCTTCCTGCTTCTTTATGCTTTTTATCATTGACATATTTAAATGAAATCGACATAATTTATTAAAATAAATTGTTGAAATAGTTACAACTAAGTACGACAACTGCAGTAAAAATTAATTATAATTAATTCGGTGTCTATTGTAATTGGAACATGCTTACAAAGTATGCATTAAAAATAACCTTTTTTTACTTCTGTCTGTCTTGTGTTCTGCTTTTGAAAATTGGGTATAGAAGTCGCGAAAATTTAAGGAACAAATACTTACTGTATTTTTGTAATTAAAAGCAATATAATTATTTTTCTATTAAGTAGATACTTAATAATAAAGTACGTTAATTGAAAAAAAATAAAAGAAAAAAAAGTTTTATGTTTTTTTTTTGATAGTTACCTAGTTATAATAATTATAATCAATAATAATTTTGTTTGTTAAAAAACAAAAAAAAATGAAACAAAAATATTGTTGTTGTGTAGTTTTTAAAATATTGAATTTTGCTATTGGAAGTTAAACTTACCATTCATGATTCCTTTGGTCACTAACACTCACTTGTCCACACAGTACATAGGTTTCGAAACCAATCCGTTACGCGGCGGAGTGATAAATGATTAAAATGGGTACCTACTTTTACAGCCGAAATCCCAAGTAATTTATAGCTAACTTAAGCATGTACATTTTTTCCTATTTTCCTCATAATTTATTTAATAATGCTGATTTTTATTTTTAGTTTAAAAAAATATAGATTTGCGGTGGTATTCGGGTCTTTCCTTCAGTTTTGGGTAAAGATGATGTACAATTATTGTTATATTGTTACTGCAATATTTCCAGAATTTGATAGTTTGTTCAGATTTGCAACAATAAATCATGGTCTCGGCAATTTTAGAAGAAGTACCTACTAGTCTTTTAAATATACAACAGAAAAACTTTATACCTATCCTAGAAAGATCGATTTATCGCTTCGAAACCTAAACCAAAACCTCAGCACACTAAATTTCATGAAAATCGTAGAAACCGTTTCCGAGATTCAGATTATTTACTACTGCTAGCCTACATCATCATGCTGGTCAAAGACCTCCCCATGCCTTCATTTTTTTCGGTTCAGGGCTAAAGTTCTCTCGGTCGTTTTATTTGTCCATACTGCTATTATTATCTTCTTTCTACTTCTTGATTGTCAGATAATATATATAATTTAGGAATTAAAAAGAATTGCACGTTTAGGTAAAGGTATTTAAGAGATAAAAATCACCAACGTAAATACATTTGGAGACACGTTAAATACAAGTGGCTTAGAAACGACTTCATTTTACTTTAATTTATATTTTCATGCTATGGAATCTTTTATCTATAAAACATGAGACCAATTTATGTTTGTGCTTATACCCTTACAAATAAAAAAAGAATTTTGAAAATCGGTCCATAATGACGGAGTAATAGGGTAACCAACCCTAGTAAAAAAAAAATACAACCGAATTAAGAACCTCCTCCTTTTTTTGAAGTCGGTTAAGAAACGTTATTTTCGAATTTCACACACTGGAACTTATAAAAGGTGGCCTGTATTAAAATGTGTATTTCTCTGTATCCTTACGTCTTGCAAAATTTACAATGAATATGGATTATTAAAATAATCCAATAACGCCTGTAGGTATGTCATAATAAAACCTCATTTACACATACCTACCGAAAAAAAAGTATTTATAAATTCCATTGAAGAGACGAGAATTATTCATGATGATAGTGCTATCGCATCCGTATGCAGTGGGTTTAACCCGATAATCAAATGTGAGTTAGGTGCGTTAGTTTAAGTGCCTAAATAACTAGAATATTTGATCGAAAACCACGCAGAATAAGCGTGATCATAATCTTAATATTAAAAATAGTAATAACACCAGCCTACCACTGTCCCACAGCAGGTCCAAGGCCTCTTTTCATACTGAGAAGGAACGAGCATTGATCCTCACGCTTGCTCAAAAAGAAATGGCGATTTTAGACTTCTTCAACTCTAAGTCTAGGTTTGGTAAACATGTTTTCCTTTACCGACGTCAATGATGTTTATAATAAACATAAACATAACATCACGCCTCACGCATTACGGCTTAGGCAGAGGTGTACGAGTAAGTACATTTCGCCAGTTATGTAAAAATTCTATGTAGTGGGGGCGAGCCTATTGTTTCAATCGGGCACAAATCCAGACTCCGGGCTGATACTAAGAGATTCCAGATGGAAAAAACTTTTTTACAAAAAATAAAACCGACTTCAAAAATAACACTAAACGGTCTAAAATAACTCTAAATTAGGAAGTCTGTGGCTTTGGTACTTTTGTCTTATTCTTGATGGGCCACCGACTTCCGAATTTAGAGTTATTTTAGACCGTTTAGTGTTATTTTTGAAGACGGTTTTATTTTTTGTAAAAAAGTTTTTTATTTTTCCATTTTTAGTTGTTCCCATACAAACATTTGCCATGAATTCATTTTATATTGTTAATTGTTAACAATACATGTCATTATAATAGGGTTATCCATCTAACCCTAATAAATGAAACTTAACATACCTAACTGTCGAAATCTAGGTATATTGAATACATCTGCCTACCCCTCGGGGCATACAGGCTTGATGATACGTCATGATGTTGTATAAACAATAAACATTCAAGCGATTCCAGCAATCACGATAGATTTGCCGTCTATTTTTGAAGAGTTCCGTTGTATATCTCCGAAGATCAGCACCAGATCTTCACCAAACTAAAATGGGACCACCTCAGGAGTCTACTCTTTCAAACAAAAAAAAAAATTTGAGAATCGGTCCGCAAATGGCGGAGAAATCAGGTAACATACATAAAAAAAAAAAAAAAAAAAAAAAAAATACATACACACGAACATAGAACCTCCTCCTTTTTTGAAAGTCGGTTAAAAACTCAATAACGCTTTGCCCGATCCGAGCATCGAACCCGAGACCTCTTGTTAAGCAATAGTTCCGTGCTAAACGCAAAAGCAGTATCTCAGGGAAAGCTAGTTTTAAGATAATTTAAGTTGATTTCCTTTAACTTTAAAGATTAATTGAACTTAAAAGGCTCGCCCCCTATTACATGGGACTTAAACATAACTGGCGAAATGTGGGTGTACTACCAGGTACACCTCTGCCTAGCCCATCGGGGATTACAGGCGTGACGTCATGTTATGTTATTTTATTAATTTAACTTTTTCGAGAGTTTTTTCATAGATTTAAAATAAGATTCCGCACATTGGCTTAGTTAATTGATGTGTTTTTCGTTAAGCTATCTGATGCCATTAAAATCAACGTTAAGTTTTTTTTGAGGTACCGCTTTTGAGCTTAGCAAGGCAGGTGCTTGCGGCTAACAGACCAACGAGGGAGTCAGTTTATAACAAACTCTTACTATATTATAAATTTAATAAGTCACATTAAACTCGCTAGAATTTTAATCCTAGTGCATGAGAGGCAGGCACCTTAACCACTAGGCCATCACGACTATTCACGACATCCTAATAATATTATCAAAGAGATTTAAAATACTATAGAGCGGACACGTGAGGAAATGTTATAGAAAAACTTTGATCCCATGTCTCAGTAACGCCATCTAGAATATTGGAGCGGCAGCGAAGCGTACTAAAAAAAACTCACCGACTTGCAGGACACAAGTTTCGGACGAAAACTTTAGTTACTTGAGTTAGCTTACACCCTGGAATTAACACAGGCTACTTTGTATCCCTGTATTCCCACGGGAACGGGACCTACGCAGGTGAAACCGCGGGACGTCTGAGGTTACATTTGTAGACAATTCTACTAATGTTATAAACGCGAAAGTTTGTGACGATGGATGGATGGATGCATGGATGGATGGATGGATGGATGGATGGATGGATGGATGGGGATGGATGGATAGATGGATGGATGGATGGATGGATGGATGGATGGATGGATGGATTGATGGATGGATAGATGGATGGATCGATGGATGGATGGGGATGGATGGATGGATGGATGGATGGGTGGATGGATGGAGGGATGGATGTTTGTTACTTTTATCTCTGTATTCCCACGAGAGCGGGACCTACGCGGGTGAAAACGTGGGAAGTCTGCTCTAGTTCAATTATAAAACACTAACTGCCCGGCGAACTTCAATCTGCCTTAGAATCAATTCATGTTGTGTTACCTACTAGTTTTAGCTTAAGAATAGTCAAATGTCAAATTGCCACCTGATATTGGTTGACTGGGAAGGCTAGATGTCGCTGTATATGAAAAATGTTTAAGCAAACAAATTTTTTAATGACCAAGGGAAACCAACTCTTGGGTCACGCGTCATTAAAGTGTTTTCAGTCCATATAACTACTTAGTAAAATAGGTAATAACTAATACTATAACAAACAAATTTACTAGGCATTAATCAAACATCACAATTCCTTGATACCGGAACCACAATCGCAAAAAATTACGTGGTGCCTATTTCCTTTGTTAAAACAAACGAAATAGGTGCCTAAGATAAAACCTCGTTTTTTCCTCGACATAATAAAATTATACTTATTACCTACTAGAACTTTGCTCGCGTCTTTGGCCAATAGATTATAATATTACTCAATGATAATGTAGCTTTCTAATTGTAGAAAAAAATTGAAAATCGGTTGAGTAGTTTTTGAGTTAAATCTCTTCAAAGAAACAAACAAAATAAACCGACTCTATCCCCTTTTTAAAATTAGTACAGATACCAGTAGACTAGCGACCCGTCCCGGCTTAGCATAGGTCTACAGTGTAGTTACGTGAGTGTCGAAAAAAGGAATTAGTTATGTAATCGTACCGGCTGGACATAATGGGCTATTAGTGACTTTTTGGGATATAAAAAAAGTTAATAACTTTGCTTGTTTAGAAATATTATTTATTGACACTTTACAAATATAGAGTGACTGGTAATTAGTGACCGATACTTAAACACGTAATTGTACTCATGAATACGAATAACTTTCCCAAAGAAACTTTTTTTTAACTCATTAACTTTCAATTAATTCAATTACGTCAGTACTGCACAACGAGAGCGGTGGGGGTGGCGGGGGAGCATGTGACGCTACTACTACTGGTAGTTTGTCCTTCCCGAGGTCAGACTATCAGTTGATATATCGTGCCGATTCGTGCCTACTGTGATCGATCACAGGCGCTCGCGGGAATTTCAAACAGCGTTATTGAAATTTTATTGTGTTTAATTATAAGTTATTGTGTATAAAAAAAAAAGTTTCTTTGGGAAAGTTTATTGAAATCATGAATACAATCACGTGTTTAAGTATCGATCACTTATTAACAGTCACCCTATATAATGAGAAAACCGTGTTGGAAAAGCCCTTTAAGTATTTGCACAAATTAAACATTGGTGGTGTATCTTTATCCAGTCCACTTAGTTTAACTTTACGAACAGAATATTTGTAATGACCAATACTGAACAATAAATATTTAAAGTGTCCACACGTCTTCTTATTATCTAAACAAGCAAAAATACACCTTGTCACTCTGAACATATACAGGGTGAAGGGACAGCCCTCCTCAGACTGATGGGGTGAATTCAGTATATAATACTAAGATGACCGGTACAAGAAATTATTTCAGGAACGTTATGGGAATCCAATAAACTTGATTTGTTTTATTTCCTCATACGCAATGTATTTTAACCGTGGCAAAACGCACGCAGCGAGCCTTCGGGCGCCCGCCCCGTCAAGTCGTTCGTTAAAGTTATTCAACATCCATTGTTGTTATTTTTTATTTTAGCTGTATTATTTATATAAATGGAGCGCTACTTTCAGATAATGTTATTATACATTGAAATGAAACTGAAAAACCTGAGAAAACGATAAAAAAATGAAAAAAAAATCTGATAAAAATTTCGGTGGATTATGATTCAAAATCAGGAGCTAAATGCACCCTATCAGTTTGAGGAGGGCTGTCCCTTACACCCTGTAGATAAAAGTTAACTCTGAAAGCGAAAATTTAAAAACATGCGTGGTTTATGTAAAATAAAAACAATTTTATATAAAAAATAATCGTCTTATATTTTATTTCGAGACAGGAACACAGGAGTATACGTATATATTCTAGTTTGCTGAGAATGGGCTATTTTAGTCCCTCATCTAGATTACAAGAAAATATTTAACACAATTTTTTATAACGGCGATACATCGAGTGAATATGTCGCATGACGTCACTAGCTAGTGCAGTTTATATCTACTAGTTAATGACGTTACAAGCTCCCTCACCTCAACTTTATATCGCTTTATCTGAGCAGTCTTTCATCAATTTGAAAAAGAAAAGAATATGTGTCGAATATTTTCTTGTAATCTAGATGAGGGACTACAAATTTTTTTTTCAAATAGCTCATTGTGAATACAGTTCTTTGCAGCAGCAAGGTTTTATTTCGATGTCTGCTTATTTGTGCTGTCGAATGCTATTAGGTAGTTTATGTTCTTGAGCGTCCAAAACTTTTACACTGTCTTTGTTTTCAGGAGCGTGCGCTTGCGACGGTGTCGTTGAACGCCTCAGCTGGTCAAAAACAAGTAAATTTTAGTATCAGACATTTTTGTTCACGGTAACAGTAATTGTGGTAACTCATGCTTATTCAATAGTGCAGCAAATTAAAAATAGTTGTAAGAATCAATAGATAAATATTTCGCATCTTTCACACAACGCCATCTAGTCTCAAACTTAGCAGAACTTGTGCTATGAGTACTAGACAAGGGATAAACATACTTACTTATCTATTTCTAAATACATATATTTTACAGATAAATAATACCTGGACGCAGAACGCATGATCGTACTCAATACAGAAACATTTGTCTTAGGATGGAAATCGAACCCACCTACGGCATAGCAGTCAGAGCCACTAACTGCTTGACCAACAGGCCAGGCAAAGTTACAAGAATGGCAGAGGACTTTTAAGTTAATATGCAGAGGTGTAACTTAGCACAAACTTAACTGTCTGTATATACAGGGTTATTTGTAAAACACCAACAACCTCGCAGGAGTAGATTACTAACATCATAAACAACAACATTAATGTTCCACGACTTTTTCGAAAACAGACAAAAAAAATATCAACTGATCATGTTTTGTATGGAGAGTTGATTTTTTAAATGTTGAATTTTGAAATGTTGTCGTTTATGATGTTAGTAATCTACTCCTACGAGGTTGTTGGTGTTTTACAAATAACCCTGTATAAGCAAAATGTTTTATCGTGATCTAAGTGTCACCCGTACCACTTCAAAGTATCATAGTGTTTAACTATGTGTAGGTAGTTCAGCTCTGTTGCTGAGAGTGAAGGCTTTTTGGAGGTATGAGGAACAGGGTGTAAAGTTCCTGATCATCATTGAAAAGGGAGGATCCTCCGACCAGACGGGTGTTGTGTCTGGTGGACTAACTACTGCCCGACGGTTGTTGTCGGGAATTTGTATACGTTCAAACTGCGCGGATAACTTTGATACCGCGATGTAGGATCTCAGTCTTTAGTTCGTATGTGGCGACATAGATGTCAGTACAGCTTGTTTAATGAATTAAACGATACCTTGAATTACTTTAAAATATGTATTTTGCGAATTAGTTACATTAATAATATATGAATGACAGATTGAGGAATGATGTGATAAAGCAACGTTGTGGTTTAAAAGAAGATGTAGTAACAAAAATTGAAAAGAGTATGTATATATGGTTTGGTCACGTTGAAAGGATGGATGAAAGGCGACTAACGAAAGGTATTTACAAGGCAGATGTAAGTGGGAACGCCGGGAGGGTACGCCCTAGAAGGACATACATAGTCCTTATTGGTGACGTTCTTCAGAAAGGTCAGGTAGTGCGGAGTACTCGCAACCGGCGTGTGTTTATGACAACATGTATGAATGTAAACGAAGCAAAAGAAGTATGTAAGAATCGTAGCATATGGCGCTCTGTAGTTTCTGCCTACCCCCATGGGAAAGAGCCGTGAGTTTATGTATGTATGTATGTATGTATGTATAATATATGAAGTAGGCGAGTATGTGCGCGCAATGGGGTAAGTGACGATACAAAAATTGAAGATGACGTTGATGCGCGGTTTGGTGGCGATTGGTCGACGACTTTCGTGGGCGACCAATCACTGTAAGACAGATGGCAGCACCAGTGGTAAAGGCAGTGTCTAAACACTATGATAACAAATTTGACCGGCTGTCGTATTATCCAGTAACTAGGTTGCAGAGGTCCCATGTAAAACACTGGTATTCTGCTGTATCTGGTTAAACTGGAAGCCGACCCCAACATAGTTTGGAAAAGGCTAGGCAGATGATGAAATATTATAGGACAACATGAAAGAACTTACAATAGTCTGACGTTTAATGCTTCTTTTTAAAGCCATCAGTTCTCTTTTCTTCTTGCGACGCAAAAAACCAACCTGAAAGAAGAGAGCTAAAAGACTTAAAACTTTTTTAGCAACGAGAAGAATCTTCCTTAATCCTACTTATAGCATACCTTCACACTAAAAAACTTTTTTACCAAAAAAACAACCAACTTCCTAACAGGTGAAAAATAACTCCAGTTACGGAAGTCTGTGGCTTTGGTGGTTTTGTTTAGTTCCTTATTGGCCATCCGAAACTTTTCATTAACATTTAGTTGAAATTCTTGAGATATTGGATAAATCCAAGTTCTCCCTACTTATTTAACACATGAACATAACATCGCGCCTGTCATCCCCGAAGGGTTAGGCAAAGGTGAACTTGTAGTACACCCACATTTTGCCAGTTATGTTTGAGTCCCATCTAATAGAGGGCGAGCCTATTGCCATCAATTGGGCACAAATCCAGACAAGTCCGTGGTACTGAAAAATTCATGATGGAAAAACTCAATGACCCTGGTACCTCATGCTCTGCAGTAGCGCTACTTAAGTATTTAATTATTACTTATTTAATCAATTTCTCCTCAGCAAAATCACTAGGAAGCGGTAAAAGGCGAGTGTTTTGGAGAACTGCTTTATGTAGGTAATTTTGACTTTAAAAAGTGCTGATTAACCATGATTTTTGATGTTTGATTTTTTATGCAATCTTACATACCCTGTAGAGTATAACTGCGATGATGATTAAAATGCAAAATCCGACAACAACTGATATTATAATAGTTTCCAATGGTACGGTAGCCTTCTGCAGCGTTAAAGTTGTGTTAATCCTGAAAAAAAAATCAAACATTTCAGTTGGTAAAGGTTCAGCAAATATGCCATCAGCAGTTTTTTATGAGATATTGCTTTTTGTAAATAACTTTTAATTATTTATTTACCTTTCAACTCGGATGTCGTCATTGATAAATTGTAGTTTAACAGAAGAAATTATTGTCACATTTTTATGTTCATCAAGGATTCCATCTGTAAAGTAAAGAATTTATGAAGAATTAAATAAATAAATAAATATTCCACAACTTTCACACAAAGCCATCTAGTCCAATGCTAAGCAGAGCTTCCGTTATAGGTACTAAACAGCTGATTTATAAACATACTTAAATATTTCTAAATATATACATATCTTTGATAAATTATACCCAGACACAGAACAAATGGTCATGCTCATCACACTAACATTTGTCCTGGGAGGGAATCGAACCCACGGCCTCCGGTGAATCATAAAAATATACACGGTGCTGGTCGCCAGTTTGGTTAGTTTGAATTTAACTTGACATGCTGCCGCTTCTCTAGATAAAATATTAATATATTTATAAGGCAAGACGGCCCCTATCGTCATAATACAATTTTAAATAACTATCTACATAGTTATTGAAAATATATGAACGAAACATTATGTCGTTATGTTTCGTGGGGGAGTATTCTACAAAAACAATTCTATTTAAAAAGACAAACCTGAATGAGGAACTTTATTTTAAATTATGTTATGTCTGTAGTTATCGTATGTACTCCAAATAATATAACACGTTAATGCCAAATATTTTTAAAAGCTATGTTAAACAGTTATAATAAAAGCCCAGTGCTGTGACCTGTGGACTACCAAGTTGAGCTCGAACCCAAGAAACGCACCTCACTCTTCCGCCTCTAACTTTTCCGATTCATGTGCGGTATATAAAGGGTGACTGGTAATTAATGTCTGATACTTAAACACGTGATTGTATTCGTGACTTCAATAAACTTTCTCAAAGAAACTATATTTTTATAAAACCAAACACTTCTTAACACAATATACCAACAACAAAAACGCTGTTTGAAATTTTCGCGCGCGCGCCTGTGATCGATCACAGTAGGCACAAAGTCTGACCTTGGGAAGGGCAAAATCTACTAGTAGTCACATGTCACACGCTCCCCGGCCACCCCCACTGCTCCCGTTGTGCATTACTGACGTCGTAATTGAATTAATTAAAAGTTAATGAGCATGAAAAAAGAAATCTTTGGGAAGGTTATTCGTATTCATGAGTACAATCACGTGTTTAAGTATCGGTCACTAATTACCAGTCACCCTATATAAAGATGGTCCGATCACCGGACTATCCCAGCTGTACCGCGGCAAAGGACCGGTATCCGTATAATTATCAGCCGCTTCAAAATGGTAAAGGAAAAAATTGTGAGGAAAGTCCTCGACAGCTTGTGAAGACAAGCCAAAGGCCTACACTAGCGACATAAACAGTCTGACACTAAGTTATACACTAACAACACCAAAAGAAGAAGATTAAAAGCTAGAGAATTCTTACCAAGAGTTCCGGGCACAATATACATCGGTATTAGGATCTCGGCGAAATCCACCTTTTTCATCAAACTTTTTACTTCGCATTGGTAAGACTTTGACGTTTTATTTTGCGATGCAAATTTGCAAGGAGTCTTCAATGTGGAAACTAATACCTGAAAAAAATATGAAGAAAAGTAAGCTCTTGTGCATAGTTCAAATATGGGTAAGCTCAGTAAACAATTTTTTTATAAATTTTGCAAACCTACGCACATACGAGTACTTCAGCACAGCCAAACACCAAAATAAAAACTTTTCCTAATTGAACGTGAACCTTATTCTGTATGTAAAAAGTTGATAAACTATCATTGAAATTTGTAACATTGGGGTCGCCTGATGTGCTAGCCTCTGTACAATTAAAACATTTTAATGTTCCATTTCTCTCATTTTTACTAAAAGTGCATCAAATAGGTTGTCCTAAGAATTGTGTGACGTAGATATAAATTGTATGTAAAAAATGTAGTAACTTACTGTGACCGGAGAATCAGAATCGTATTTGATGTAAGGTTGCAGCTGCAGAGTTACTTGAACTGGAAGGTTCTTCCAGTCTGTTGGACCTTTATTCCTGAGCTGTAATTAATTACACCGTCAAACCATTATAGGACTTGTCGGAAAATTGCGTGAACATGCTCCGATTACTTACCTTATAGATGTGTTTCATGTGTTTGCCATTTTTTTCCATGTCTTCTTCTTTAACGATGACAATGGAACCAATGTCAGTTTCCCTGTAAGCGGAAAAAAAGTTAAGGAATTATTTAGCTGATCTAGTCATTTTATTTAAGTAGATCTTCCTCTTAGCTTATTGATGGCAAACGAAGACACTAAATTTTTAAATTGTGTATTTACTTGGGTGCGGAGCTTGTTCAAAAATTTCCAAATTGGCCATGGTAATGTGTTCCCAGGTGGAAGTCTCTCTGATGGCTCGATGAAATTGTCAGGAGGCTTAAGTATCTCTCGCCAAAGGTCACAGGTCAAGGTCAGGTCAGGTCAGGTCGGTCAGGTTTTTGCGAGGTGCTGTTGCCAATAGATGGATTCACGCATCCAAGAAAACGATAACACATATCTTCAAATGTTAAATATGATGTCGAAAAATTCCATCGCATCCCTAACGGCTGGTTCTGGTGCTATCACAAAAGACTGGAGGCATTGTCACGTTTTTTGGCAATGATTCGCCTTCGGCTAGGGTAAAAGCCATCCCATAGGTAACTAGTGGCGTCAAAGAGTGACAATGTAGATAAAAAGTGTAATTTTTATGTTACTAACCCTTTTGCATAAATTCCACTAGAATCAGCTTTCAAAGGAATGATAATTGGTTCTATTTCGGTGACCACATCCTCACAACTATTATATAGAAGCTTGGTGATAGCTATGTTCTTATCTATGTCCAGGTTTGTAAGATGTGGCATCTCCAATACGATTTCACCTGTGTTCTGTGAATATTAAAAATGAATTCTGATCATAAATTATGTCCTTCTCTCCGCATCTGTCAGTTTTTTAAGTAGGGAACCGATGAAGTAAATACAATCGTATTGCGATTACGGATACTTACTGTGACTGTTTGTCAATTATCTATTCCTATTACATAAAACAATAAGAAATAGAGTCGATCAAATGTTAGCTTCTATTGGTTCCGGTTGTCATTGGTAGATTTTGAATGTCGTTACGAGTAGAATCTCGAAACACTGACTACCGATCGCAAAGTTATTGTGCTGTCGAACGCTATGTTAAACAAAAAGGGTAAGCAGACATTTATATTATATTGTGTTACTAACCGTGAATTCCCAATATTAACATCACCTGGTGTCTCCACCATGACCTCTAGCTTTTAGAGATGGGGCAAGGAGTAGAAGTATGGGAATTCATTTAGTATTGGTGGAAGAGTGAAACAGAAACTAAACTTAGGAAAATTATATCAGCTTCGGGTATTTTAAGAACACGACGTTCAAGAATGATAATAATGCAAACATACCCAAGTCTTATTATTCTGGATAGGTTTAGATGGCTCGCATTTTAGTCTTTGTTCATTTAAAGATGAACCATCGTTCACACAACTGGAGGGAGTTGATAGTACATTAGCACCAACGATGTGCAGGCGCATGCACGAGTCATACGCGACTTCCCCATAGTTATGCACAGTAATGTTGATAGTCTCTTCGGTACTTGAGCCAATCGTGTACGGGGCATCATCATGTCTGAAAACACGTAATAATATACATTATGTTACAATCAATGACGAATGCTAGTAATAAAAACATTGTCAACTCGAACAATTTTGATCTTTTTATTTATTTATTTATTTAATTACTACGGTTTAACTAATTACAGTAACTAAAATTACAGATAAAATGTACAAAATAAAACAAATTAAAGAAAAATAACAAAACCATTTAAAAAACAAGATTGAAAACACATTCATGAATTCTTCTCGCAGTACTCCTGACATACCAATAAAATCTCGGACCATCCATCCGCAAACAGATCACTTGTTGGATTAGAGTCCAAGAGATCATTAAAGGCGGCCAGGGTGCGAGGTATTGGCGACTTAGCACGAGTGACAGTACGACATGGAGGCACGGCAAACGGCCTTTGCTTTCTTTCCCGGCAGTAATTGTCTGGTACAAAGAAGCGCGCCAGCACATCCAGCAGATCAGGAGCATCAATAGCGCCACGGAGCATCTTACAGGCTATAGTGAGTTGATCTCGAGCTCGCCTTACCTCAAGCGAGTTATATCCGAGGCAACCTAGTAAGAATTTAGTTCGATAGAGATAAGGGTAGTAGCCGTGTTTCTGCTTATATAGAAGGAAAACTTTTTGACCCTTCTCTATTAAGATCCCGTAGGTACTTTCATGTGGGTTCCACAAACAAAAGCTGGTTTCGAGCTTGCTACGAACGAGCGCATTAAATATGATTTTGACAGTATGAGCGGTGTGAAAATCGCGGCAATTACGTAAAACAAAACCTAATCTTCGGTATGACTGCTTAGCAACCACGTCCATATGGTCATGGAAGGTGAGCTTTTGGTCGAATGCGACTCCCAGGTCTAAGAAAGGTTTAGGTTCCGGAAATTGTAAATGTGACTATCTTGTAGCAATAAATTAAAATCTAAATATACATTTTGTTTAAATCTATCGCTGTTAACGATAAGGCCGCCCATTGTAACACCCTATGTGGCCCTTAAAGTTATAATTTGTAAGATTTATGCTTAACCCTTAATTCGACAGTAGGAAGTATACTGGACATCGAGTTTGAAAAAATCTACAGCATTTTTTTTTACTTTTTTTTTATTTTTTTATCCTAGAGTAGCTTGGTTGTGTCCTTCATTATTACATAAAAAATAACTGTACACTAGCACGTGTGTTCGGCCGGTCAGTCGTTGCCGCAACGTCAGGGAGGATGAACACGTCGCGACCGCTCTTGGTAAGTCCCGATTTATTTATTTTTTTTGTTCTACAGTAGATAGTTATTTCTTCTCAGTGTATTCCATAACATATTATTGTATGTAAACTAAAACTACAATTGTAATATTAGTTATAGAATTTGCGTTATTCTCTGTGAAACTTATGTGTCCAGTATATTTCCCATTGCCAGGTTCTCAAGAATTTAGTATGGTTTAGTGATGTGCAGTATACTGAACATTGCCAATGACACAGAGAACTAACAATTAGAATTATATGAAGAATTAATATTCGTATTATGTTTGTTATTTGTTATTATTTAACCCCAAGCAATATTATTATTTCAGGTCTTCAAAAAAAAAACACGGGCCTCAAAAATATTAGCTTTAGTGCCACCATCTCCATCAACATCATCACCGTCTCTCATCTAACGCTCTTTCGGACATAGAAGACCAGAACAGTTCTGATGAAGAGCCTGATTTGAACAATGGCCAGAAAGCTGGTGTCTTATCAGCTGCACCATTACTATCGATACCAGAAACCGACAGTAACAACGGAAATGACGAGACATCCAACGACGAAACCAATAACGAGCCAGTAGTCGAAGAACTACCAGTGCCCCCAACACCAATAATGAGAGAAACCACCAGTAATGATGATCTTATTCCGACCTTGTCATCAATACAATCTGAACTGGACATATCACCAGCACCTAATATTGTAATACTTTTCTGCGGATATACTCCAAGATATAGCCCATAATACAAACCTTTTCTCAGTGCAAAGAACTGGACGGTCAATAAAATGTTACCGAAGATGATAATTCTGAATGATTTCCTGTCCACCCTTTTACTTTTACTTATAGGGTGTTGTAAATTTGCCATCTTACGTGGACTACAGACTGGTCAACTACGATATCCAGAAATTGCTAGCGCTATGCCTTTGAAAAGATTTGAAAGCATACGCAGGGATATTCATTTCGTGAACAATTGTTTTCCCACTTTGGCTCGATACTTCAAAGTGAAGCCGTTTGTAGAGAAGGTGAGAATGAACTGCTTAGCTACAGAAGAGGAGATGAGGTATAGCATTGACGAAAGGACAATACCGTATAAATGGACCAAGGCGAGAAATATAAGGCAGTATAGCTTCAAGAACTTTTGACTGACTAGATAGATATTGTAAGTTAAATGATTGAAGTTTTAGAAACTTCATGTTTACGGTAATTATAAAAAGCTGTTGTTTTTAATTTATTATTGATCTCAAGATGGAAAATTACGTTATAATAAGAAAGAAGGATCAAACTTTTTGATTTATATAATTTTATAGAAGCCATAAATAATAGGTCGGTTAATTTTTTTTTTTTTTTGTCTAATTATTATTTTATTATACACAGGCATTTTTTTATTTTGTATCTTATTTGCAAAAAAATGTTCCTTATAAAAAAAAATATGACACAACTCCTTAATTCGGCAAAGTCCAGTATACTTCACATCGATATTTACAGTTACTTTATGGAGAACCTGGCAGTGTCCAGTATACCGGACATGGATTTTCTCAAAATCTAGATATACCAGATTTTTCAAATTATTTTTCCTGGGGTAAAAAACATCAAATAAAAACAAAAATAAATTTAAAAATCAAAATTTTTAGAACTTTGTCTCTTGTCTAATTAAGGGTTAAAATAAAGAATGTTCTATTCTTTCTATGAAGCAAGCACAATTAGTTTTAACACTTAGATACCTATGTTTGTGATGTCTATTCAAAAGTAGTAATCTAAATAAAATCGTTTGAATTGACGTTGCGTTGTATTTAAGTTAAGTATTTGTGCATTAAATACCGGTAAGGAACGTTTATGTGTTTCTCAATGATACCAATTTGTCGGTCGGCCTTAGACGTCGTGACGGGAATCAAACACTTCCTCCACTGATCCAGTGAGGCTCGCGGGGCCAGTACCTGTCGCGATTCCCGGCGCATGTGTGAGTCTGAACACCCGTGGTTTTAGTAAAAGTCAGTAAGAACATCTATGAGGATTTACCACCTCATTTTTAAACACACACATAGCGGTCAAACTTATAACACCCCTCTTTTTGCGTCGAGGGTTATAAAAGGAAGGTGAACACTGATCATTATTAAAAGTTAAGGACGCTCCTTACTTGATACTGATATGCGGTGTTGCCGTCAAGTTCGGCACACAGGTTTTGTTACCACACTCTGCTGCCCACAGCGTGTTCTGGACGTCCAAGACACTGCGATCGCTTAAGATGACGCGGGAGCTATCAAAATTTGGCAAAGTCCTGGGATCGTTTTGCAGAATCGACGATACTGCGTAGCTTATCTTTGTGTCGTATCTTCCATCCTACGAAAAAAAATGTATCGGCAACATGAAAAAATAATAATTTGATAATTATTATTTCTGTAAAAGGTTTTTGCAAACACGACATTACCATCCGTCATGACGAGAACCTCGTGAAAGCTGAGAAAGAGAAAAAAAACAAATATCTTGACTTAGCACGTGAGGTTGTTGACATGTGGGATGAAACAGCCAATGGCCTTATGGCTTCGATGAGTATTTTTCGAGCATTTCGTTGCACGGTAGGGTCAAGAGCTTGATTCAGAACTATTCAGAAGGCCGTATTTCTTGATACCCGTATCGTGATTCCTATCTCTGGAGCCCTAACCAGCGGTAGGTTGGACCCTGCTCCGGCCACCGGTGGTCCACTGTTTTTTATATTTTTATATGATCTTATCCTTTTTATATTAATATTTAAAAATGTAATTAATAAGGAAATAAATGGAATAATAATAAATTTATTTCAGTAACTATAAAACTTCTACAATAGTTTTCAGTTATCTATATACAATTTTTTTTTTTTAGCTGTGTATTACTATCATGTTTACAAAATAAATAAATGAAAGTAATAGGGGGGAAGCCTTTTAGATTCAAAGTTCTTACTGAGAAATTTTTGATGGAAAAACCTAATAACATTTTGCCTCGCATCCATCGGATCCCTACGAAGCTCATCAAGTCGTCGGTTCACCTTGTGGGAGGCCTTCCAACTCTGCGTTTTTCGGTACGTGGTTGCCACTCAAAAACTTTGCAGTCCCAACAACCAGTTCAGCTGATGCTCAGCAGTAGGTAATTAAAGCAGTTCACATAATAAAACAACATATATATAAAAAAAATAGTACTTACTAAAGGTAAAATGAACGAAACATTAGTGCAGTACTGTGATATTGTTCTGTTCAGAGAGTTGTTGAATGTAAATTGTCCCATTTCATCGGTGTCAGCCAGCATGGCGTAAGCATGGTTCATCTCCACCGTCGTTATCACAACTGATGTAATGAAGACATTTGTTTTAATAAAACTATATAGGTAGTAGTATAGGATCCCGTTAAGAACGACCTTCACCGAGCAGGTTAATGGATGAAACCTATTATATATTTAATTTAATATGGCTTGCCTAAAAAATTTCAGTCCAGGATTTTTTTTTATTATTATTTCACCGGTTTGGTTAATCAAAATCAAAATCAAAATTCATTTATTCAAATTAGGATGAGGATTAGCACTTGTTGAACGTCGAAATTACATAACACAGTCCCTCAAAAAGCCCACCCTTCGCCACTTCCTAGTGTTTTTTTGGTGAAGAAGTAGCGGAACAAACTCTCTAGCAACTCATCTGTCTGATAAGTTAGAAGAACTTGAATTTACACAGTACAATTAGTTTTAAATATAAAATAAGTTAATCACTACATGTTAGCTAGCACACTCAATATACAGAAAACTAGTAATACACACATCAAAAGTGTCTAGGGATCAACATATATTTTTGCAATAACTTTTCTCCTGATTGATATTAATTAAAATTTTCTTTAAGGATTCATCAAATAAAGTGTTTTCGTTTGTCACAGTAACGATAAACCAAGTCACCTTTGCATTAATAAAGAAATTTGCCATTTTCCTAATAAAGGGATTTTTGACATTTGAACCACTAACATTAAAGTTCGAAAAAAAGACTGAAATAACAGTTTTCTTTAAAATTTTATTGGGTAACTTAAACAATTAATAATCCGTGTTTCTACCGCGAACACTAACAACACAAGAACATCGGTTTGGCATACTCAAAATGAGTTCATCCAAATCACGCTGTGGAATGGCCGCCCATGTTCGTTGCAACAACAAAAAAAGGTCTTCTTGCGACTGGATACCCTCCATATTCGGCAGAACTCTTCTCTGTAGCATATCCCATGCATGCTCAATCGGGTTCAAGTCTGGCGACTGAGCAGGCCAGGGCAGGACATTGATGTTAGCTGCGGCGAGAGTCTGTCTTACAACTCGTGAGGCTTCATCACTCTTCAGGGAACTTAATTAGCGACCAAACAGTCAGAAACCGCTTGCATGAAGTGAACCTTCATTCCCGAAGACCGCTACGGGTACCACCTATAGCAATGCACAATCGTAGGATTCGATATCAATGGGCTCTTGAACACAGAAATGGGCAGAAGAACAATGGCGTTTCGTGTGCTTTTCTGATGAGTCTCGTTTTGGTATGAGACCGGATACAAGACGTATACGACACTGGAGAACCCCTGGACGCCAACAGCGATTAAAATCCTGCCAGGAAGTCCATCCTTATAGTGGTGGAACCATCATGGTATGGGCGGGTATTTGGATCGGCGGAAGAACTGAGTTGATTTGGATCAGAGGCAACCTCAACGCTCAAATTTATGCTGAGACGATTGTATCAGACGTCATCGTTCCTCTACAAGTGCAAATCGGTCCCTTATTTCAGTTAATGCATGATAATGCACGACCGCACACCGCAAGAGTTGTAAGACAGACTCTCGCCGCAGCTAACATCAATGTCCTGCCCTGGCCTGCTCAGTCGCCAGACTTGAACCCGATTGAGCATGCATGGGATATGCTACAGAGAAGAGTTCTGCCGAATATGGAGGGTATCCAGTCGCAAGAAGACCTTTTTTTGTTGTTGCAACGAACATGGGCGGCCATTCCACAGCGTGATTTGGATGAACTCATTTTGAGTATGCCAAACCGATGTTCTTGTGTTGTTAGTGTTCGCGGTAGAAACACGGATTATTAATTGTTTAAGTTACCCAATAAAATTTTAAAGAAAACTGTTATTTCAGTCTTTTTTTCGAACTTTAATGTTAGTGGTTCAAATGTCAAAAATCCCTTTATTAGGAAAATGGCAAATTTCTTTATTAATGCAAAGGTGACTTGGTTTATCGTTACTGTGACAAACGAAAACACTTTATTTGATGAATCCTTAAAGAAAATTTTAATTAATATCAATCAGGAGAAAAGTTATTGCAAAAATATATGTTGATCCCTAGACACTTTTGATGTGTGTATATAGCTTAATACTAACTATTACAACATTAATAGTAACTTAACTCAAGCAAAAGCAACAGACTAATAAAAAGGCTTTAGGTATAAAGCTTACATGTGCAGAGTAGGATTAAATCCATAGATCTGCAAGGTAATAGACAAATTCCTTACCAATCGAAAGTATGACAAATTCCTTACCAATCGAATGTATGAAATCCATGTAATATGCAAACGTTAGGTTGTCTTTTTTTGTCCCGTCACAACTCACGGGAAGGCAGGTATAAACAGGTAAATGAATACCAGTAACTTACACCGGTCTGGTGCAAGTTACTAGTATCCATTTACCTGGTAATGAATAAAAGTTAAATGAAAATTAAGATTTTAGACAAATTCTATACCAATCGAAAAATGGTACCTATGGAATTTGTCCATTAACCAAACCGGTGAACAAATATTTTTTTTTAAATTATAAATAAAATTAATCATATACTGGACTGAAATTTTTTAGGCAACCCATATGCAATATATTTATTGACATACTAGCGGACGTCCCGCGGTTTCACCCACGCAGGTCCCGTTTTCATGGGGATAGAGGGATACAAAGTAGCCTATGTGTTAATCTAGGGTGTCAGCTAACTCCATATCAAATTTTATTAAAATCCATTCATTAGTTTTTACGTGAAAGAGTAACAAACATCGATCCATCCATCCATCCTCACAAACTTTCGCGTTTATAATATTAGTAGGATTAAATTAAATAGGTTTTATTCATTAACCAGCTCGGTGAAGGTCGTTCTTAACGGGATCATATACTAATAGAAAAAGTAGTAAAAGAACTAGTGTTCCAAGTTGTGTAAGACTCATCTGCAGTGCTCTTCCATACCTATGACAAAACTCACAGTCAAGTGCTATATATTATGCTTAAAAAGGGATGCATAGGTGAAACTTCGCTCTTAATATATAATGTGGAAGATACTACAACGGACAACCGAATACATGTACGGAATACTCTCACGTGAAGTTTAGTATATATAATTCTGTAACTGCCAACGTTGAAGCCTAGTTATTACCAGTGTCATCTTTTTTCCCAAGTTTAATAGGTACTACAAACGACACTATATGAAACGAAGAGAAGAAGAGTGCACCACCTCTTCCCTCATTCTTATCGTTCAATGGGGCGTTTTTCCGACACAACTAGGGACAAATTAGGTTTTGGACTACGGGCTTTACGAGTTTGCATATACATGAAGACGACAGTAACATCACCGGACTGCTACTGTAAATTTTCAAATAAAAAAACCCAGAAACCTTTCGCTCAACTGTTCTAGGCCCAGAAATATAAAAATCTGTATGTAGCTCTGGGAGTAAAAAAGGGAGTGAGTCTAGGACAAACAAACATTAATGTTCAATATACTTACCCGCTTTGATATTTTCTGGCAGTCTAGGATATTTGACATTTAAACAAACTTCAAATTCATAGTTTGTTTTATTTAAACTAGTGTGACCCTGAAAATAAAAGAAGTTGATTTAGAGGGTTATTCTTTAAGCCACTTTGAATCCCAAGGCCGTATGCCTATGCGCCCTAAATGCAAAAATCATGATTGTGCTAGTGCCAAAACAAGAGCAAGAACAGGCGCTATCCTTGGTTACAATACTTTGTAGTGATGGGTCGTGAGCCATGTCTTAATAAAAAGCATTTTCTCGTTCATGATAAACCTTGATTTAAATATTTACCTGTAAATTAGGGAATTTCACTGATGTGTTCACAACGACTGCTGCTATGCACCTTAAAAGCACAACTGTGTCTGTGTAAGGCGAGCCAATAGCTAATTCTATAACAAAAAAAAATAGGTGTATTATTAGTTGTTTTTGTGCAATGAGTTATTTTCAAAGTCACCTTTATATTTTGACAGGATGATTTACCCACCTTTACACCCATTTTGGTCGTAGTCTGACAATGGCGTGAGACTCATACCGAAAGACAAGCCATAACTTTTCCCCGGCTCGATTTTTTGCAGACATTTTAAATCCGTCTCTAACATGTCACTCATGAGGTCACCTCCACTGTACAAGTATACAGCCCCATGGCCATCTTTTTCAAAAGGAGCACCGATTGCTATTTCTGTAATAAAAGCCAAAACATTAACTTAAAGTTCAAAAAACAGTAATGGTCCCAATAATGAACCTTGAGGAACGCCCATTTTAAAGACTCGTAAATGTATGTAATTCAATTGCTTTTGAATGTTGTTTTTTTTTTCGGATCTAGATTAGGAAATAAAAACTAAGATTCGTAATTTCATAAACAGAGAGTGTCAGTTTTTGTAGAAGTATCTCGTTTACGCAATCGAATGCCTGAACAGCAGGTGCTCGTAAAAAACTCAGATTTTAAGCATTGGAGCTTTGCTTATTAGCCGGTTTACATTTAGTCATAAATAAGTATTTGGATTCATAAATAAGTTTAACATTATTATTTAGCATTGACTTGTTTTGTTCTGATGGTTAAGATAATGTTAACAAGACCAAAACAGTACTCGTATACTCGTTACCGGTGGCTGGATAAAATTTATAAAAGCTAAGTCCCTAACCATAGTTCCGGTTTCTATCGGGTATGGTTAAGCAAAAGGCCGAATAACACTACTTCTTTGTAGCTATTTAAGTATCATGAATCAAAATCGAGTTGATACTCATTTGTTTTAACCCTAGATAGCTAACCTCCGTCGAATCGACGGGTAGCGTGAAATAATATCGCAGTCTCTTTTTAATGACACGTCCGAATGCCTTGATTCGGCTAGACAACTCAGTCACTGGCGAGGTCGTCTTAGTGCCACACGAGCCGAAGAGGTAAGTAACACGGTTTTTGAAATATACAGCTTTAGCCCGTCGTTTCGACGGGTGGTTAGCTTTACCGTGATTGTTTTGATTTGAGTGCGCGTATTATTTTTGGCGTTAGCTTTGTTTCTTTTGTAGATTATTACTATATCTACGTTGAATGAAGACACGATAGTAAATCTGCTCAATCAAGAGTTGAGTGACGGTAACCTGGAAGATGGTTTTGCTAGTGAGACCGAAGACTTCGTTCTGGAAGATGATATCCAAAGGTACGAAAATTATGAGCCATCAGATTCCGACGAAATATTTGTAAGTCCACCGCCTGATTTATCTTTAGACGAAGAACGTGTTATGCTAAGTAGCTTGGATACTGCTCCTTCAAGAACTTCACAAAGCTGTATCTTACACGAAAAACCAATAGATGGCCAATGAATGTATGGAATTATCAACATTGCTTCTATCAATAGCTACGTTATCCAGTGTCACAATTTATTGACAGCAGAGCGCAAGGTAATTCCACGGAGAGAATTTATGATAATACTATATCTTCAACTTGAGGAGCCTTGGCTGAAGGTAAGGCTGGCCAAAACAACGATGCCGACTTAAGTGAAAGAAAAAAATAAGAGCGTTTTTTTTAAGGCAGCTATTCCACCAGTCATCACTGCGAAACTGCTTTTCAAGAATAAGAAAATGAAGGAGAGTCCTCAAATTCTCCAAAAAGAGAAACTCGTAAAAGGAAGACATGCGAGAAATGTCACTACAAGAAAAAGTAGGCATATGACTAAAACTATTTGCGCCAATTATACAAGGTTGCTCATGAAAACTAGTTATTTTTTTTATTATTAAAACGTTTATGCTCCTATGTGCCATGTAACGCCATAAGACTGATGTTATATATTTTTTTATTTGTTGTTTTTGCATGCTAAGTCTTTAATGTGAAAATGTTCATACTTTTTTGAGGTCTTAAGAAAGTTACTGTAGTTTTATAAGTAAATAAATGTGGTTAATTTATAAAGCGTTTTCTAATTCGTAAACTCATTAAATGACTGTAATAAAATCATCTGATTCACTAACTTTCCATTTTATGAAAAAACAAGCATTTATTTTTTACCCGTCATTTCGGCGGATGGTTAGCTTTAATAGGGTACTCTAGAAGGTTAGCTATCTAGGGTTAAAATGTCTTACCATCTTTCTCGTCGCCATTTAAGTCACCCACGTTTATAATTGCACTACCAAACATTGATTTAGATAAGTGACCAACTATTTTTCTTTTAAGAACCGGTGTAGACTGCAACAAAGAGTTATGTGCATCATAAAAAAGTGTTTAATTAAGTACATATTAGGAATGTCCGTAAAATTATTGTTGGCAAGATATTATATACTTACGTTAATGGTGAGGGCAAGATATACAAAAACAGCCCCAAGATTCGGTGAGGTATTTTTTGTGGCATATGTTGGTGCTCCCACGAGCAAGTCTGTCCTGTTGCCAACTAACTTGGCAGCGCACAGCACCGCTCCATACATCCAACCTACATTTGAAGCTTTCAACGGCAATAAATCCGGTATATACTCCATATTTTCATAGAATGATACCTGGGAGGATAAGGAGTTTTTGCTGTAAGTACTAATCTGATTTCGGATGAATAAAAGTCTTACACGATTGATTGAACCATTCATTCAATCGTGTAAGACTTTTATCCATCCCGTAATGAACTCGTTATGATCAAGTTTATCGCGATTTACAATTGACGGAGCGTACCAAATTAAATTAAAATCATACCTACATTAAAAAAAAACATAAATAATTTATTACGCTTATACTCCAAAAATTTACCAGAAAAAAATATTGTAATCTTGTATGGCTTAGAAATAAGGCCGCAACTAGAATAAACTCACTAAATAATTTTAATTCTAACTTTTTCATACGAAACTTTATGAAGAAAAATGAGCAAGAGGCTCTGTAGGTACCTACTCATATTAAATTAATTTGTTCTTATTATATTTTGCATTCATTCATAAACAATACATTAAGGGAAATCAATAATAATAACTACTTCCAATAAAACAACTACTTTACCACAAAGTGTAACACAAATTAGGTAATGACCAATACCTAGGTTAATAAATTATTAATTTTGCATTTCTTCGGACGCTCTCGTTTTAACATATATTGCAGCCGCAGATTATTTTTAGATTACCAAACTCTATTTCACAATTCAAACTTTATTTTCATATTTGCATGTACTCGTAATAATACCTACACATAATAGTGTAGTCGGATGCGGTTAGATATGGCGGCATCCATATTTTATCGCTACCGACGCAAGCTCATTAAGTAAATAAAAACAAATCAGCCTTATCACACTGGACTCACGTGGTGGATATAATAGCCCAGTTTGTTCCCAGTAGTGGGAAAGTTATTTTATTTGGTACAAACCCATTGTAACACTACTTCCAAACCAACTCTTGATAGTCAGAATTAACAGGGAAGACTACTAGAACAACAACGACTCTTTGGAGGTAAGAGGAGCAGGGTGTAAAGTTCTTCATCCACCATTGAAAAGGGAGGATCCTACGACCAGAAGGGTGTGTTGTGTCTGGTGGGCTAACTACTGCCCGACGGCGATGGTTGAATACGGGAACTTGTATACATAACTATGTTCGAAGTGCGCGGATAACTCTAATACCGCGATGTAGGATATCGGTCATTAGTTCGTATGTGGCGTGATAGATGTCGCTACAAGTCTATTTATCACGATGGGTCCTGAAAAAATGAGTCAACTTTTTTTTTATTATTATTATTGATAGGCACGCGATTGACCACTATCTCAACTGTTTTGGATGCCGCAACAAAATCAACCAGAAAAGAATGTTGCAGGAATCAATAAAATGCGTAACTATGCGCAAAAAATGGAAGCTTTACAAACATCACGCCTGTAATCCCCTAAGGGTTAGACAGAGGTTTGCCTGTAGTAGACCCACATTTCGCCAGTTATGTTAAGTCTTATTATATTAGGGGGCGAGGCAATTGCCATCAATCGGGCACAAAAACTCGGGACTATCTAAGAAGTCAAATTGGACGTTTGCAACCTTATTGTGCCGCGATAACATTGTATGAACCTAATTAGTAACCAAATTATCCAGTTTTTCGAGTAGTCCGGGACATCTCCCTGACTGCTCGAAAAAAAAAAACAAATATCAATAACAACAACATACTACCGTGTAACAAACAGATTTAATAAATAAAATGTTAGCACGCCACAACACTAATTAATTTAAGACGTTTTTCTATTTCTGCGAATCGGTAAAACAAAAAAAAAGAAAATAATTGATACGCGATTAATGTTTCTTTGCTGGCCGTACTTTTCAAGCGACATTTGACAGATAGAGGTCATTGACGTTCCTATTCTTATTTGAAACGCATAATATGTATATTAGTTACTAGCTGCCCCAACAAAGTTTGTTCTGCTCTGATATGAAAAATAGATAGTATCTGATTCTCAGATCTACTAAATATTATGCATATCAAATTTCTTAAACATCGAATAGGTCTTTTTTTGTTTTGAAGGAGTATGGTAACTAACATTGTGACACGAGAATTTTACAATTATGCAAGATGTGTAGGTAATAATAAATCAAATACAATCGTAGTTTACCTCTCCGATACCATTTGTCCCATACGTTGAACTCACGGCAAAGGACAAGTTGGTATTGATAAAGTAGCCAGATGCAACAGCATAGCCTGAAAAAAGAAATAAGTTAATCATAAAACTGAAGAATTGTATTTAAATTTTTCTTTTTTTCTATTTTTTAGTGATCTCAAAATGTTTTCTTACACTTTTACAGTATTTATTATATCCCCTGGCTCAAAAAGAGGAGTGTATAATTTTAAGGGTTTTTTAGACAGGATTTATTAAATTCCTACTAGATAAGATAATCTTATCACCTTCTAGAGATTCAATTGAATGACATCTCTTTTTTTATATTGCAATTACTATTTTCTTCTTATCATGAGTTACTTACAAGGATACAATAATTATAATTATTAAAAACGTAAGTGAAAGAAAGCAAAACACAAGTTTTTTTTTATAATAATATTAAAATAAAGCAACAGAGAATGTAGTGTCGACTTAGTAATCTTCTATAAAGTCGTTGCATAATGCACTTAGCACCATTTAATTTTATAAACTAGTGTTTGAGTGCAATCCCACCTGATGGTAAACAGTGATGCAATCAATGATGGTGAAGCGCACTTGTTTATTAAGAGCCTAGGTCCCGTTACGTTCATCCGCGTAGGTCCCGTTCCCGTGGGAATACAGGAATAATAAAAAGCAGGCTATGTGTTAATCCAGGGTCTCAGCCAATATTACCAAATTGTATTAAAATCCATTCAGTAGTTTTTACGTGAACTAGTAACAAACTTCCATCCATCTATCCATACTCACAAACTCTCGCATTTATAATATTAGTAGGATTAAGTAGGATAAAGATGGTGTAAATGAATATGACTTACCAAAATTAAATTTAGGAGTGTAACTGGTATTCCTTATAAATGTTGGGTGGTAGTCTGTAGGTTTCTTATAAAGCATCGCCCGACCTTTGAAACAATAAAAATAATTGAGTCACCGGTACGACATTCCGAAGATAAGACGTGATTGAAAAATAAATAGTGTAACGCGCAGCTGTTAGATTGAAATAGTTTTCGCGGCAAAATGCGCCGTCGCACGGTTTACGCGGCATCGTACGACCGTCGCGCATGCGCGCTGTCGCGAGCCGCCTACGGCGCCCTCGGGGCCCGCAAGCCAGTCGCGCGCGCGCTTCGAACGAACGCGCGCATATAATATTCGTTGCCCCCGCGGCTCACGCTCTCTCCCGCCAAAAGTGTTTTACCCTGTGTTGTGTTTTTATCAAATATACTGTATACCTTTTAAGTGTTGGTTCTGCCTGCGTATTCACTGAACAATCCCTCATCGCCCCTACAGTGACGCCCAACTCGCGGCCGTGTTAATAGTTAAACAGTGTCGAACCCTACGTTCAGTGAATAAAGACTATCATGCCACGAAAAACGCGTGCAAGCCGAGCAGCAATCGACCGCAACGCGGAAGAGCAGAGTAGCGACGGGTACTCCGACGAGTACAACGACTCAGTGGTGGAGTCGCGCGCCTATGCGGGCGCCGCTGCCACCAACTCACGCGTCGCAACCGACGCGTCCGAGGAGCTGCGCGCCCAGGGGGGCGCCGCCCTCGATAACACGCTCAGCGGGGCCCACAGCGGAGCTCCCGCCGCAGCGTTCTCCCAGACACGCGTCGCAAGTGACGCGCCCGAGGTGTTGCGCGCCCAGGGGGGCGCCGCCCTCGACGATACGCTCAGCGGGGCCCGCAACGGCGCGCCCGCCGCAGTGTTTGATACCGAGCGGCTCCTGTCTACCGTGATGGAGTCGTTCGCTAGAATGCAGGCGGAGACGAACCGCGTGCTAGCGGAATCTCTCCGATCGCTTCATCATAGCAACCAGTGCAGTGCATCCGCGTCGACAGCAGCGGCATCGCCCACAGCGAACGCACCCGCGACCTCTGGCGGTAACTT
This sequence comes from Euplexia lucipara, assembly GCA_921972225.1. Lineage (NCBI taxonomy): Eukaryota > Metazoa > Arthropoda > Insecta > Lepidoptera > Noctuidae > Euplexia > Euplexia lucipara. The sequence goes on along the minus strand of OV179149.1, from coordinate 4,921,946 downwards.
TTCAAAGTGCACCGCGAGGTTTGACGGACAGTCACGCGACACCGAGGTACTGGAGGCGTTCATCGATGCAGTCGAGGTATACAAGGAGTGCGCCGCCGTGTCCGACGAGCACGCGTTGCGCGGCCTCTCCATGTTGCTGACCGGCGACGCCGCCGTGTGGTGGCGCGGCGCCCGGGCCTGCGTCGGCTCGTGGCCGGACGCGCTCGCGCGCCTGCGCGGAGCCTACGGTGTGCAAAAGCCCGCGTATAGTACGCTGCGCGAGGTATTCGCGTGTGAACAAAGTGAGTGTGAACGCGCTGAAGTGTTTATATCAAAGATACGATCTTTGCTGGTTAACCTACCCTATGTGGTACCAAGTGTTATGTTAGTGGATATTGTGTACGGCCTATTACATCGTCGAATTCGCAAACGTTTGTCGCGAGACGATATTAGCGATATTGATAACTTGTTAGAGAGAGCGAGAATCGCGGAAGATTCGATATCGGAATTAAAACACTCGATCGTTTCCGCGAATTACTCTAAAGTACCTACGACAACCGACTGTAGTGTTACTACGAGTCCGAGCGCGACCATTGGTCCCAATCTCCCCTCTAACTCGAACGAAAACTCGAAACGTAATCGCGTTCGGTGTTCGTTCTGCAAAGCATTCGGTCACGCGACTAACGAATGTCGTAAGGCAAATTCAGTCGATAGTAAACCGAAAATAGTAGATGATAGTAAGAGTAGTGACCCGATACGTTGTTATGGATGCGGCCAGCTAGGGGTAGTAAAGTCGAAGTGCGGAACATGTTCGATTAAACCCGCGCCCGCCATATCGAGCGATTTTCATGTCATTAAGGGGGACTATTTTGCCACTAAGACGTCACATCCATTGGTTACAATAGGAGTACTAGGTAAAGAAGGGGTAGCGATAGTAGATACCGGGTCCACGAATAGTGTTGCTAGCCCAATGTTGTATTCGTTGTTAGTCAGTAGCGGCATACAATTCCAAGAGATAGAGCGTTATATCGGGCTCGCTGATGGCTCGCGTCATAGGAAAATGGTTAAGATCGCTACTGTACCTGTTATCCTAGGTAGTCGAAGAGTCGATACCGAGTTCATGGTGTTTCCCGGTGATGATACCAGAACACTGTTAGGCCATGACTTTATAGCTAAAGCGGGTATGATTTTAGACATAGCCCAGAAGTTATGGCATTTCGCTGATAGTCCAGGAGACCGGTTCCCGTTTTTACAGTCTTACGTGTTGAATAGCGCGGCCGTGATACAAGCAGACGTTTGTGACGTATCATTGCGCCCCGATATAGTTAGGAGGTTGTCACCTAAGTCCAGGGCCGCACTCGACGGGTCGTTGCACGACAGAGTCGCCCAGTTCGTTTCGGTTGGACCGCCTACAGACTTCGCCGTTTATAAAGTCAAGAATAGCAAACCTAGGGAACATCTGGCTTCTCTGCATTTTAGATTGTCGCCACCTGAGAGAGGGGCACAAGAAAAAGCAAATATTTGTTAATGGGGTCCGGACCCTCAGGCTGCTTTCGTGCAGATTAAGCACCTGCTAGTGTCGGCACCGACCTTGCGCCAGGCTGATGCGACGTTACCTTTCGTCCGCAGACCAGATAGGGCGGCTTTACTCCAGGGGGAGGTACGATATAGGGGGAGGCCTAAGAGCTAACCCAAACACGAGGACGTTCGTTCGGGTTAGAGGGGGAGTATGTAACGCGCAGCTGTTAGATTGAAATAGTTTTCGCGGCAAAATGCGCCGTCGCACGGTTTACGCGGCATCGTACGACCGTCGCGCATGCGCGCTGTCGCGAGCCGCCTACGGCGCCCTCGGGGCCCGCAAGCCAGTCGCGCGCGCGCTTCGAACGAACGCGCGCATATAATATTCGTTGCCCCCGCGGCTCACGCTCTCTCCCGCCAAAAGTGTTTTACCCTGTGTTGTGTTTTTATCAAATATACTGTATACCTTTTAAGTGTTGGTTCTGCCTGCGTATTCACTGAACAATCCCTCATCGCCCCTACAATAGTTTTTATTATTTTTGTAAACTTTTTCAAAAGTGTATATGTTTCAGTCTCTCTCTCTTAACCAGTCAAAAGTACTATTGACTAGCAAAATCAGTCAAAACTACTTTTGACTGAACAGGTTGGTCAAAAGTGGTTTTGACTGAAAATTATTGGTTAATAGTACTTTTGACTGCAAATTTGCGGTTCACAGTACTTTTGACTGGCGCTCGTCGTCATAAGTAGTTGTAACTGTGATAAAACGAGTTATAACCACTTTTGACGGAATCACTTAGTTAGAAGTACCTACCTACTTTTAACCAGCTCCATTAGGCAAAAGTACTTTTAACTGTTATTTTAGTCAAAAGAATTATTGACTAAAGCATACGGTCAAAAGCATACTTTGACTGATTTTGCTAGTCAATAGTACTTTTGACTGGTTAAGAGTTTTGACTGCAACATGTATACTGTAATCACGAGTTCTATGCATGGTTTTGAAATTTTAGCTATATTTCTGATGTAATTTTGGTTCAAATATGTTAAAAAATAAACTTTACGGGTAATCAGAGCCTTAAAATGTAGACGATAAGTTTAACAGCGGGTTACAAGATACCCCATCGTGTAACCCTTTCCCTGACTCGTGGAGGTTAGAAAGGGCAGTCACTCCATTTAATACCCTGGTATTCAGCTGCATTCGGCTAGACTGGAAACCGACCCTAACATAGTTGAAGGTTAAGGCTTGATGACTTACCGTGGAACATGCCCGGGCCACCGACCATAACGGAATCACCATCTGTGACGTCCATACTCCAACCGAAGGAATCCATGGTTTGCTCTGTAAAGCACAAAAATCCAAATCAATCAAATAAAAAATGCTGGATTTGTTACTAAAAATGTAAAAATCGTCGGTCATCAGATATGAGTTATGATATAAAAATGGGACCAATCTACTAGTATACCCTAGAAAATAAAAAAGAATTTTGAAAATCGGTCCACAAATGACGGAGTACTGAGATAACAAACCCTAAAAAAAAATACAACTGAATTGAGAACCTCCTCCTTTTTTTGAAGTCGGTAACAAAATCGCTTAATCAAATTTAGCTGAAAGATCTTTTTGAACGTCGAAAATTACATATAATAGTCCCCCAAAACGTCCCGCCCTTCCCTACTTACTAGTCTTCTTTTTTTTCATTGTTTTTTTTTATATGGTTTATGGGCCTCTGACTTGCCATCACATGATGTCAATCAAGAAATTATTCGCACGATGTTTTCCTTCACCGTTTTTGAAGTAAGTAATTGTACATGAATCTGAAAAGTCAGCAGTGCGTGCCTTGGGTTTGAACTTGAGACCTATGAATTGGCACGGCCGTTTACACCACTAGGCTACTTGCACCACTGCTTTTGCTGGGAAGAAGAAGCTGACAATCATTAAATCTGTATGATTTGTTTGAAGAACTTGAATCTTTACAATAAAATGCACACTAATCCATTACCGTCTTAGGCCTCATTTACGGAAACGCGAGGCTTCAAGCGGCATTTATCATCGCACGCGTAAGCACAAATGTATGGTATGCAATTTAAGACGATGTTTATAAAGATACGCGGGCGCAGCGTTGGGCACCGCCACGATTCTCGCCGGCAATTCCTCAAGCGTGTAACAAAATACGCTTCATCGAGAATTGCCACTGCGAGCACCGCCGCGATAAACGCCGCGTGAGCCGCGACGGTACCAGCCGCGGGCTCGGCCGCAAAAAACGCTCCATTTCAAGCAAACGCATCTTAAATTGCTTCTCCGTAAACGCCCTCATACAGCGCCATGTGTTTGAATTCAGTGCGGGCCGCGTCACACAACGTACGTCTTCGTAAGTGAGGCCTAAGTCCGCCCGAGTTGACCGCCGTTTTTTAACGTGTCTTGCCCATTGCCACTTAAATTTAGCGATTCTTCGGGCCATGTCGGTGACCTTGGTTCTCTTGCGGATATCGTGATTTCTGATTTTCACGCACTAAACTTTTTTAGGGACTTATGTTTTCGTGTGCCGTCGGAAATTAGTATTATGCCACCATCTTCCTGATTTCTCCTCGTCGAGACGAAACATGTAGACTAAAAATATGAAAAATATGGTGCAATTAAAATTAAACTCGTACAAACTTGTACTTATTCAATCATTGCGCCAATATTCAATGTTAACCCCATACGGTCAATAATATGGCAGAATTCTTAATATTGCGCATTATATTGATCGTTAAGAAGGCGCCTAAGGCTCGCTCGTTTTTGTTAACTTGTTATAAAGTGCCAATTTAGGTTACAAAACTTTTTTGCAAAAAATCAAACCGACTTAAAAAAAAACACTAAACGGTGTAAAATAACTCTAAATTCGGAAGTCTGTGGCTTTGGTGGGTTTGTCTTACTCATGATGGGCCACCGACTTCCGAATTTAGAGTTATTTTACACCGTTAAGTGTTTTTTTTTTAAGTCGGTTTTATTTTTTGCAAAAAAGTTTTTATTTTTCCATTTTTAGTTGTTACCATAAAAATATTTGCCATGAATTTATTTTATATTGTTAATTGTTAACAATACATGTCATCATAATAGGGTTTTCCACTAATCCCTAATAAATTAAAATTAACATACCTAACTGACGAAATCTAGGTATATTGTACCCACCTGCGTACCCCTCAGAGCATACAGGCGTGATGATACGTCATTATATTGTATAAACAATAAACATCCAAGCGATTCCAGCAATTACGACAGATTTGCCGTTTATTTTTGAAGAGTTCCGTTGTAAATCTCCGAAGATCAGCACCAGATCTTCACCAAATTAAAATGGGACCACCTCAGAAGTATACTCTTTCAAATAAAAAAAGAATTTTGAGAATCGATCCACAAATGGGGGAGAAATCAGGTAACATACATAAAAAAAAAAAATACATACACACGAACATAGAACCTCCTCCTTTTTTGAAAGTCGGTTAAAAATAGCTGTTACCGTAAGGCGATCCTGCATCGACGTTTCGCTCGGTCTCATCTATTGCTTCATTCGGGATTACTTTACCATTCATTAGAGTAAAGCATCTGCCTTGTGTCACATATCGGTTAAAACCTATAAAAAAAACCTTTATTAATATAAGGACCACAACACCTGTAAAATCTCCCAATTAAAAACAACAGAAAAACAATTGGTTTTGAAACGTATCTAGAATAGTGGAAACCCTGCCTCCTAAACTAGGAAAAACCAATTCCATAAGAGACAGTAATCTACTATTACTCCGAGCACAAACATTCCTTGGCTTCTAAGATACAAGCATATTGCCTAGTTTAGAAGTCAGTCGTTCGACCTTGAATTTTTGTCACTGTGTACAGATTACTTTTATGACACAGTTTCTGTAATATCTTTGTATTTCGTACAAAACAAATATTATTATTATTATTTTCATCGCGCCATGTTTGTATTGAACCTAATTAAATACATGCACGGAGGAATAAAAAATAGAAATAAAAGAAACAACAGAAAATTTAAATAAGGAATGTGAATTGTGATGTGAAATGCATGTGAGTGTAAGTGAGTATGTGTGTATGTGTGAGTGCTGAGTGTGTTTGTTAAAACCTACTAACATACGACGCGGCACGATCGACACACGGTTTTTTTGTTTAATAAAAAACCCACTAGTATTTTTTTGGTATAAGGGGTCCTTTTCACACCCTTACAAGTCAAAGTCAAAGTCAAAACATTTATTTCAATTAGGCCTGAAAACAGGCACTTTTGAACGTTATACTTACAAATAAATTAGACTAATATGATTCTAGTTGCACATTCCAAGAGGTAGTTTCGTATGGAGAAGAATGTGCAAGAAACTCCATACTTACTCTTTTAAAATAGATTTTACAATATTTGTATACATAATCAGATTATATGTGAGGACGATGTACCATAAGAAAAAAAAACAGCTATCCTGAGATAGGTACAAGGTGATAAACAAGCATGGTGCTCACAATCATATTTACATAATATTTAATCCAAAGTTGATTATTAAAAAAAAGTAATAAGTAATCATGAAGTTAATACTTAAAATAAAAATAAAATAAAAAATCAAATTACAATGTGTGATGTAGAGAAAAAGCAAAGATTCCTGTCCAGACATTAAGTTGTCCTATGGAGCATGTTTCCAAGCATTTTTATCTTCAATATGAAGACGCTTACACATACATACCACTAATGTGAAAGTCTCCTAGTGAGGATTAGTTAATTATGAGAGGAAACAATATCACATACACACATACACACACGCACACACACACACACACACACACACACACAAAATTATTACACATCCACACACGCACACCCTGACATGCATAACTTATTTACACTCACATAACACATTGACACATATCTATACTGACACCGGTAGCTGACTATAATAATAATAATATTAATAATAAAATTTATTTCACACCATAAGTCCATAAAACACACACATTACAACTTTATACATAAAACATAGATAATTAAATGAAAACATTATCTTATTAATTTGCTAGTGTTATTGCTATTTTGTACTGTTATTTCTTTTATTTATATATTTTTTTTATTTCCTGTTTAAATTGGTCTCATTGTAAGTTATTACTATGGGAAGGAGCGAAGTAGCCCCAACACAAGTATTGCATAACTTACTGGGGCTGCTTCAATTTTTCTATAATGTCATGTAAGTAGTTATGAGATACAATAAAAACATTTTTTTTTAAATATAATCCATTAATGTATAATAAGCCTGTTTGCAAAGTGTTTTTTTTTAACATAAGTAGTCAGAACAACTATATTGTATATATGCCATACAAGATAATATTGTTCCATGCGTGCAATCTTACTCATTGAACTTTTCATTAAAAATTCAGTATAATATCTAAAATATAAGAAATAGGTTGGTCACTATACCGCTAGTGTTGTCACTATAATAATTTATTCGCAAATGTTTGGAAAAAAAATGTAGTAACAACTTACGCTCGCTCAACTCAGTATTCCTTGGTGTGCACATCTGAAATCACAAAACCAAACAAATTTATCGCGTCTTTATTACAAAAGGGAAATTGGTCTAACTGTCATTACAGCTTGTCATTGCCTTGCAGCAATGATGTCACAACCTATTTCAGTTTTTTGTTTATTTTTCTATAAATTATGTTACTAACGTAGTTGTTACTAACACTGCCAGTCTTTTTTCTTGATTTCAATATATTATTATTTTAGAGCAAATATACTAACTAAGAAATGCTTGATTATATACTAAAGGCATACATTATAATCAGAGGCACCACCATGGTGCCTCTGATAATAATGTATTATTAATTTTACAAATAAGATTTATTATTATAACATAATAAGTGTTTTATTTCTTTTTAGGGTTCCATACCTCAAAAGGAAAACGAAACCCTTATAAGATCACTTTATTTTCCGTTTGTTTATCAATTATACCCTTTATTTTCGGAATACGTTCGTTCGTACGTTTGGTATCGAGTTGAAATTTAAACCATATACTCCAATCTACGATTCCATGAAGTGGTGAAAAATTTAAATTTCCAAGTTTACATAAAAAAAGATATAGGTACTAGAAAAAGTCTTAAAATTATACATTTATAATCAAATCTTAAAAAATAGGGGTTTATACATATTTTAACGGGGAGTAGAAATTTCAAATTGAAGCTTTTAGTTCAAATGGGGTTTCATATGAGATCACTTGATGAGAACCATGCAAAATATATTCAACTTAGAACATTAATTATTATTTAATCATGTAGTAGAACCATCGCAAGAAAACCTGTTTTCAATTTAAAAAGACCGCATCTAAATCGGTTCACTTGTTTAAGCGCTACGGTGCCACAGATAGACACACACACGCACACACACATAGCGGTAAAATTTATAAGACCCCTCTTTTTGTGTCGGGGGTTAATAATAGTCTGTTAAGAGCTTACCATTACAAAGTTACTCCCAGCCTTCACGGTTGCCCCAAACCAATAGTCGTGGTTGTAGCTTGGCGAAACTGAAAACATGTTCAAAAAGAACTTTAAAAGTATATACGAAAGTATTTTTAAGGGGTGTAGAAAAATACACTTATACCTTTAATATATAACCAGAACTATTTTTTTTAACATACCTACGTCGTTTATTATTTGTTTCAACTGGTTACAATACGTCATTTGGCAGTTATTAATAAACGTCACCGACTGCCTCGTAGGTCTAGTGGTCGCAAACGCTACTGCTGATCATGAGGTCCCGGGTTCGAGCCCTGGGTCGGGCAAAGTGTTATTGAGTTTTTCCATCTAGGATTTCTCAGTAGCAGACCGGAGTCTAGATTTGTGCCCGATTGATGGCAATAGGCTCGCCCCCTATTACATGGGACTTAAACATAACTGGCGAAATGTGGGTGCAGGTACATACACCTCTGCCTAGCTCTTCGGGGATTACAGGCGTGACGTTGTGTATGTAGTAAACGTTAATTGATTGACTGTGGCGTGATTGTGTCCGGTAAGAAACTATAGATAAGACCTCTATTTTTTATTAGAAATGGCATAAACAGAAGTAACTTAGCTTTTCATTGAGAGAAAATTAGGTATGCAAACTTATTTTTGCAGTCGATGAATCTGTAGCGACATCTATTTCGGCACATACAAACTAATAACTGTTATCCTACATCGCGGTATTAGAGTTATCCGCGCAATTTGAACTTATACAAATTCCCGACCTCAACCGTCAGGTAGTAGTTAGCCCACCAGACATAACACCCGTCTGGTCGGAGGATCCTCCCTTTTCTACGGGGGATAAAGTACTTTACACGCTGTTAGGTAGTCATACCACTAAAAATCAAATGCTGTTACGCTTACATTAATGCTCAAACCATCTAGGGAACCGTTTACTGTGCGTGAACTAACAAGCACTTGGTCGGTTTACACAGGGTGAAATTGAATAGATGCAACCAATTTCAATATACTATGTGTTGTCAAGAAAATATAAAACATATCAAGTGTAAAATCAAAGACATTCAAAACCTATAGACCGGACATCACGAACAAAATTTTCGTCAGAAAAAGTGTGTCCTGCTGTATACAAGTCTATGAGTTTTTTGTAGTACGCTCCGCTGCCGCTCCAATATTCATTTATTATTCTAGATGGCGTTACTGAGACATGGGATCAAAGTTTTCCTATGACATTTCCAGGACATGCCCGCTCTATAGTATTTTAAATCTCTTTGTGTAAAATTAATGAACTTTTAACGTAAGTGTTACGAAAAACGTTAATATAATTAAAGTCGGGCGATACTTCACTAGAAAATAGGTAAAATTAGGTAAATGACCGCCATGAATGGCAACGTATAATAACATGAGTACTCGATGACGATTATTGAGCACTGCCATGAGTCGGACGAGATGTTTTGATACTTTAGTTTTTCTTATTTATTTTGCATATTATTTATTTTTCTGGAATACCGATAATTCGTACTTAAATGGAACGTCAATGGACCATTTAAAACGATTATCGCGTATTTTTTAAAGATTTAAATTGGTAGAAAAATCAGTTCATAATTACTATGTAATGTAACGGAAGCTCCCATTTAATTTTGTCGCATTTATTCAAAGTTACCCTGGATTAAAATAAAATACTCTTATATGTATACCATAAAAATATATAAATAATGACTTAGAAAAGAAGGAAGGCGAAAAGATATGTAGGTAGGTTGTTTGTTAAGGTTTTTTCTTATCAGTCAAGTTTAAGATTGTCTTACCTCGTGGAAGATTCTTTTTAATTGTTGAACAGGTTTGGTCTTCTATTTTGCATGTATATACTTCGCCGTAAGTATTTTCCCTTGGCGCACCTATTATTAAGCTGAAATGTTTAAAAGGGAGTATGAAACTATTGCTGTAGGTGCAAGCAATGCCTAGATATATTTCTAAAAGAAATCAAAAGAAAGGAGGAATAAGAGAGGAAGTAATAATTATTTATTGGCAATACTTAAAACATGCATGATTACACGCACTGAAAAATATGAAATTAACAGAAAATAACAATAAAATAATAATAATGGCATGTCTCAATAAGACAAGGACATCATAAAAAAAAACACCAAAAACAATTAAATAACTGTAGTTTTGGAAGTCTGTGACTGGTAGTTTTGTTTCATTAATTTTGCCACCGACTTCTGTATCTATAGTTATTTTACATCTTTTAGTGTTTTTGATGAAGTCTGCTTTATTTACCTACTGAAATTAGTTTACACGGATTTTTTCTTTCGGTTATTAACTGATGTCATAATGGGACTACACGTTATGTACTCACTTTCTCAAACAAACAAAAATATTATTCTGTATCTGTTTATAAATGATGCTGCTCTAAAGTAAAACACAGAACTAAAAAACTGAATGGAACCTCTTTTTTTGTAAGTCTGTTATAAAAGAAGAAAACAATAGTAATGAAATCTGATTAAAACATACCTTTTAGTAGACTTAACGTATGTAATACTGTACCCAAAGTACATATCAGGGCGCTTAGGGCGGTTTTCTGGCTGTCGAAACACTTCCTTGGTCTTTGTGTAATATATTGCAAAAACGCTCGGCCATGTTACCAGAGCCAGGCACATCCAAATAAGTACTAGAAAAGACAAAAAGATTATGATTAGTTTCATTTATTTAATTATTTAGTAAAGGCAAACCAACAGCTTCTGTATACGGCATTACATAAGAATAATAGTACAAAGCATCAGACTAATACAGTCGCCAATATTAAATGACCAACATTCTAAGTGAGTGAAAAACACATAATTACTATTAGCTATTGAAATCTTGACAAATGAAAACTTAATTTAGACGAAATTACAAATTATCAAAAGTTAAAAAGAATACGTAACGAAATTACAAATATACAGGGTTAAGTACTTGTTAAACACCAACGACCTCGAAGGAATAGATTACTAACATCTTAAACAACAACATTTGTTCTACGACTTTTCCGAAAATAGACAAAAAAAAATCAACTATCCATACATTATATCCGAACAGTTGATCGAGTTTTGTATGAAAACTCGTTTTTTTTTGTCTATTTACGGAAAAGTCATAGAATCAAATGTTGTTGTTTATAATGTTAGTAATCTGAGTGCGAGGTTGTTGGTGTTTTACAAATAACCCTATATACTCGTCGTTTTAATCCTCTTCAGGGGTCGTTGTACTCATCATTGTGAACAACTTTTACTATGGGATCAAACCCGAAATCGCGAAAAAAAATCAGCTGTTCCCTACATTTATTTTATTTTATTTTATTTGTTAGGGACAAAAAACAGTTACATGCCAAGCTTAACTAAAGATTATTAAATTAACACAACTTAGAAATACATTTATACACAATCTCACATATTTATATTATTACACATGTAACCAACAACATTGTCCACGAATTCCCAAAAAAAAATTGTTAAAGAAAACAGACGTGACGAAAAATCGTGTGCATCGTAAAAGATCAGTGAAAAGAAAGAAAGAAAAGAAAATGCATATACTTATGAGTTTAGTAATAGTTCTACTGCTCTTGCCTTGAAGCGATCTTTGGAAAGAGTGAATAAGTCAAGCTCCATAAAGTGATTGTTGTAAGCATCAACAAGGCACCGAAGACGCAAAACTCGTTAAAATGTAGGGAACAGCTGATTATTTTTCCGCGATTTCGGGTTTGGTCCCATAGTAAAAATTGTTCACAATGATGAGTACAATGACCCCTGAAAATGATTAAAACGACTTAAATTTAACCGTGTATATACAATCATTCAAATTATTAGACAGCGGCGGCTTAGCTCGGGGCGGCGAGCGGTAAAATTTAAAAGTTCGAAAATTACGGCGTTTTCATACTTTGAATCTTACCGCTCGCCGCCTCGCGTTTACTCGCCGCTCACATCCGCTAGATCGTGGACAGGACGGTAGTCAGCAAGAATCATGTTAAGATACCCGAAGAAGAAGTAGAAGTAGTTAGTGACCCTGACTGCTATGTCGGAGGTCGTGGATTCCCACCCAGAACAAATGTTTGTGTGACGAGCATGATCTTTTTTGCTGTGTCTGGGTGTAATTTATCTATACTAATATGATCTGGATGAAGGATTTGTTTGTTTGTTTGTGTGCATTGAATAGGCTCCGAAACTACTGTACCGATTTGTAAAATTCTGTCACCGTTGGGAAGCTACACTATCACCGGGTGAGCTGCTTCTTATCCCTGTATTCCCACGGGAACAGGAACTACGCGGGTGATTTTTTTGACATTTTGGCTGTCCCGGGGATCGAACCCGGGCCTTATTTTGATATAGTTTGGCTGATAAACACAATACTTAAAATTATGACCTTAACGCTATTCTGATGTATGTAATTGATAGAAAGAATGAATGAAAATCATTTATTTTGACGCGCAAGAACATATTATTTAAAACATTTTTTTTTTGATAAAACAAGACAGATGAGCATGACGGTGATGAACTTTATATTTCTTAAACAAAATCTATTTATTTTATTTTGTGTGATATTTTTTTTTGAATTGAAGTGTAGGTACTTTATCGATAGTGCTACGATTTAGTGGTTTTCACGTATCATTTGAATTAAAGTAGGTACTTAGTGAAATGAAATAGTTTGACTTTGACAAAATGTATTTTAAATGTTTAAATCTTTTTCCGGATGAATACCTCTATAATAAAATAAATAAATAAATATTCCACAACTTTTCACACAACGCCATTTAGTCCCAAGTTAAGCTTCAGAGCTTGTGTTATGGGTACTAAATAGCTGATAAACATACTTATATATTTCTAAATACATACATATTATAGATAAATACGTATGATGATATAATACGTATCTTAATTTTCTTAAACAAACATACGTTTTAACGTTAGACCACACATTCCCATTTGTTTTTTTTTTCTGTACTTAACTGAAGTCCGTCACAACACTTTTTTATGTTCTTCTTTCCACTTATACATAAATACACACATAAATAAATACATATTTTATGTTTCTTTTAGATTTATTTAGTTAATAAAAGTAAAACTTACAATTCATAATTTATTTCCACAAACAGCACAAACGGTTATTGACATCACAAACTGAACAGTATGATTCTAGAATCGAAACACAATTACTGCAACAAATATTTATGGGTAAATAATTGTTTCCGTTTACCTCATCTCTGTACACCAAATATTAAAAACAGAACTTTATTGTAACAGTAATAAAATGTATTTTGCTGTGCTATTTAGAATATTTTCTGACGATCTTCCTGTATGTTTGTTTAAGGTAATTAATGACAATGTTAGTTGATATTCAAAAATATAAGTGATTGTAACATCATTATTTTAGTGGCAACGCCTTCTCACTTAGATAACCTTCGGACGTAACCTTAAAAAATTCAACAAGCGGTCAGTGGGTCGTCCTAGGGAAGGAGCGTCCCTGGTGTATGCACTTTATTTACTTATTTATTCATAAACACATTAATGTACAGAGGTAGAGTTACTACCATAGGCATTTTCTACCATTCAACCTTTGGGTGATGCGGAGAAAAGCAAAAGCCATCAACACCATCAAACAATATATTAAACATAAACCATTCACTTACACGGATACTAAAGTCACTCCCTGAACACATATTTAACACACTCCCCACTCACACACCACACTCAACTCCAACATTCTCGCATGTCAGTCACTTTCACATCACATCACACCACTCTTACATTTAAACCTAAAATTTCATAAGTAAATGGTAGTTTTAGCCAACCTAAGAACGACTGGCGCCTCCTAACGCATGCATTTCAAGTTTAAAAGGAGGCACCAGCAAAATGTAAGAAAAATGTTTATTTCATGACCATAAGGTCATCTTCACCCACCCATCCAGCCATCCCGTAAGCCTTTTTCTAACAATGTACGAAAGAACTTCTGCAATATTTGCAAATATGTGAGCACCATGTGTACGTCTCTATCAACATTATAATACAAGTATCTGTTAAATGACTTCTTTGTAGAACATTGTACCTACAGACGCCAGCACATCAAGTTACCCCAATGTGTCAAATTTCCTTGATCGTTTTTCAACTTTATGTCTAAGAGAATAAGGTTCATATTCAATTAGGAAAATTTGACACATTGATCTGCTGGCGTCTGTACCTTTTTTGATGTGCTGGCGTCTGTACTTTTCTTAGTATATTCATTTGCAAGTTCATTGTATTAACATTCTTATAATGATTTTGTCAGAATAATTGTTAAAAATATTGTAAAAAGCTATTTTACGAGACTAAGTAGGAAGTTTCTTCTCCATAGGAAACTACCCTTTGGAAGGTTTAACTACGTATAATCATATTTATATTTAAGTTTAAGTTACAAGTTTGTAAGTTTATAAAAGTGTTTTGTAAATCTAATTGAAATAAATTATTTGAGTTTGACTCGACAATCCAGATTCAGTTACACTGTTCATACTGACTTAAGTTGATTTATAATACCTATTTATGTACAGACGCCAGCACATCAATCTACCCCAATGTGTCAAATTTCTTTAATAGGTTTTCAACTTTATTGTTAAACGAATAAGGTTCAAATTCAATTGGGAAAATTTGACAGTTTGAGGTAGCTGCGTAGATGCGTCTGTACTTTTATTAGTTTGTTTCAGTCCCATACTAGCCCATGAAGATCTACGTCGCGGTCAACTGTATTAATTGAAGATTTTTCTTAGTGCCTACAGTTTAATTTCAATCAGGATGGCAACCAACCGATTTTCATTCAAGGTTAAAGTTTGCGAGCATATTCGAAAGAAGTTGGCAGTAGTATCTTCACAGCGCTAATGTTTTCGCAACTCCTTGTGTATTATGTATTATATATATTATATCTTTAGTTTACATATTTATGTATTTATACTGAATATATTTGTGTATTATAATTATGTATATTATAACTATAGTGTACATATTTATGTATTTGTACTAAACATTTATTAGTATTGCTTGCTTTATTTTATTTTTTATTTCATTTTAAATTGCACCTACCACTGCTTTTCTCTGCATCACCTGAAGGTTGACTGGTAGAAAATGCCTATGGCATTAAGTCCACCTTTGTGCATTAGTGTGCTCGAAGTATTAAATAAGTTAAAAATAAATAATTTTCTTTTTTTTTCAATTCACTCTAGAAATTGGCAGAATAGTCGACATCGGCAGCGGCGGTTTGTTTGCCATAACAAAAAATAGAATAGATCATAGACATAAGTTGACATTTTAAACGGATCGATCAAAACCATTACGGAATTCAAGGAAAGAACTATTTTGACATCTCTACCTTAATTCTTATCTGTCACCGTCTATCTTTATCCTTTTCTAAAGCAGTAGAAGGTAAGAGATGATAATTCTGTCGTTTTAGTTTAGTTTTAGAACTAGGAAATTATTATAAACTTAATGATGATGATATTTATTTCCGTAAATAGGTTTTTACCAACACTTTTACACGCCATTTATTTAACTGGAAGGTGAAGTCGATGGTTCACTATCTGACTACTCGGAGAACAAAAGACCGAAAGGAACACAGAGGTCACAGTCTCTTTTCAAGTCCAGAAGAGAACCATGCAGATTATTGTCTGAAATGGTATTTTGAGGAAAGACCCACACAAATAACAGGGGTCCAGGGGGTCGAGTCTGCTATTGCAATCGTGTCTCAATGACCGGTCAATGATCGATTTTTGACGTATAACGTCAAACTTATGACACATTTCCCATACAAAAACTGTCAAAGTTGTCAAATATTCGATCAATGACCGGTCATTGAGACACGATTGCAATAGCAGACTCGAGCCCCAGATCACTCAGTGGAATCAGCGGTATTATCAATTAATTATTACCTCTGAAGTGCAGTAAACTGTGTCGTGATGTTTATTTATAAATTAATACCGTGACCACCCGCACTCGCTGGCAAATGTAAATAGTTAGTCGATGCCGATAGTTGACATACTTGAGATAATCTGTAACAATCCAATCATGGCCTAGACATGGAATTTCAAGGTACTTGTTGGTAAACATACTACACAATTGATGATAAGTTTAAGTACCTACAAACGCCAGCGCTTCAACCTACCCTAAACTGTCAAACTTTCCCAATCGAACATAAACCTTATTCTGTTTGTTATAAAGTTGAAAAACTCTCAAAGCAATTTGACGCATTGGGGTAGATTGAAGTGCTGGCGAATGTTCTTTAATCGTGATGGCCCAGAGGTTAATGTGCCTGGCTCTAATGCACGAGGTTGTGGTTCAAATCCGGGCCAATACCATTGTGACTTTTCAACTCATATACTTTCAAAGTTCGTTCAGATCTTAGACATGGAAAAATATCTGAGGAAACCTAGAAAAAACATAGGCGTTAAATCGCCAATATACCTTGCGTCAGAGTGATGGTCAACGTTCTTGCCTTCTCTGTATAAAAAAAGGTGTTTTACAAATGAATAACCCTGTTTATTACATTTCATGTACTGTATCTTGTACGAGTGTACGAGAGACGACTGTAAAACCTAAGGTTAACTAAAGAAAAATTCTTTAAAACTTTTTCAACGCGTTAGGTATTCATATTGACAAATCATTCTAAGAATCTCTATAATGTTATTTACGCAAACAGCTGCTCTGTTATCTTTTAAATAAAAACCCTAAGTGCGGGCAACAATCGATTAGTAATACGTTAAACAGCAAAATGATATTATTGCACTTGTTCGTTTGTTTTTCTTTGTTGCGAAATGTCTTGACGGAAAGTGATGATAATTTCAATCTGTATAGCAATCATAAAATGTATCATATACAAGGAAGTAAACAAGGAATGGATAAACTGGCAGACTTTCTTATGAAGAATCATGTGAGTATTTTTTATTGGGGCTCTTGTGTCAGAAGAAAAAGGGTTTGTCTAAATATTTTTATCTCAGAGTTTTTGAAGTAAAAGAAACTTCTTTTGGGCACACCGCACACAGATTTTTGTAGGTAGTAATTTAGGCTGATCCATCACACTCTAAGATGAAAGGCTCGATCGGTTTAACTCGGGGCCTACGAGTGTACCCGAGGGAGAAAAATACAGTCAACTGCTCTTTGCTGTTGTGTCGCTGTGTTTAGTATGTTCAATTCACACATAATAATTGTCTTTATTAATATAATAGTTAATAGTGGTAAGAAATAATTATTATTTTAACAATTATTTGGTTTACATTGTGAGGTTAGTGTGTTTTCACTTCTGCCGTGCGGTCTTAAGCTCACACTCTTCAAATCAAATCAAATCAAAAAGATTTATTTGCCTGAATATGGTATAAAAGGTTTTACAATGGTTTTGTTTCAACATATCCTGCCATAACATGGCGTGCAAATGTATTAACAAATAGCGATGTCAATTAAATCAGCTTACAAATTACAGAATCTATTTATTTGTCTCCTAGATATTCCTTATTAGTATAGTATCTTTTATGCAATAATAATTTGAATAATATTATTTTAAACATTGACAGGGGTAGGTAAGTCTGGACAACTATCACATCTTTTTCTCAACCTTAGCTCTAACTCTACTGACTTTGCATTTTTTAGTTCATTCATGGTGTCCCGATAATGCCATGATAAAGGCAGCGTTTATCCATCCTGTATAAAGGCTGCATGTAAGAGATTTTATTTACTGCTTCGCTGGCCGGCTAGGCAGCGCTTCTGCCAGCGATTGGGTCATGGGTGCAATTTCCGGGTCAAGTAAAGTTTTATTGGGTTTTAATCTGTTTCTCAGTAGCATCAGTAAACTGGGCGGAAATCCTTATTTTACTCGAAGTATTAGAGGCATTTTGTTTTTATTAGTTGTGGGGTAAAAAATCTGCCTCGCTACTCCACAGGCTGCGTAACAGTCTCAATTACAGTATCCTGCACTCTATAGCCGCTCCGGCAGATAGCCCGCTAGTGAGGGCGCTAACGAATTGCATGAGATCTGTTTTAGTTATTAAGTACTAACATAGGCTAATTTATATTGTTATTAACATAATGGACTTATTTGTTGTCTGATTAATAAAATAATAATATTAATTTCACATATTTGTGTCTTGATTCTTAAATTTGGTTTTAGGATTTGCCGTACCACTCAAATACAGCAAAAGGGTGCCATATGCTAGTTGCTCCAGACTTAGTGCCGATTGTGGAAGATATCGCAAAAACCGAAGGTTTGACTGCTGAAGTGGTCATCGACGACTATTCTGAGTAAGTACAGTGAGAAAAGAAGGAAAGAAATACCGATTCGCCTTTATTTGATAATAGCTTCTGATCACGGTTTCGTTTAAAAAAGTAAGTTTCACAAAACCGTCCCAAGAGAAAATCGGGAGTGTATTGTTCGTGTAATGATCTACGGTTCCATATCTTTATAGTACCTATGATCTCTTTGATCATTCGTTCAAATTCATCATCATCATCATCATCATCATCATCATCATCATCATCATTTCAGCTATAAGAAGTCCACTGCTGGACATAGCTTCCAGTCTAACTGGATGCAGCTGAATAGTTCTCCACGGAGCGACAACCTGTCTTGCCTCAACAACCTAGTTATGAGTATAGGCCTCCGCTATACATCTCCAATAAGACCGGTTGGAAGCGGCTCGCATCCAGCGCGTTCCCGCGGCCTTAATAAGGTCGTCTGTCCACCTTGTGGGTGGACGTCCTACGCTGCGCTTGCCGAGACGTGGCCTCCACTCGAGAACCTTTCGACCCCATCGGTCATCAGTCCTCCGTGCTATGTGCCCTGCCTATTGCCACTTCAACCTGCTAATCCGCTGGGCTATGTCGGTAACCTTGGTTCTTCTACGGATCTCCATATGTTCTAAAAGGAAAAAGTCTTTCTATTTTAAACACTTGAGACGATAAGTTTGCAAGACTTATTATGATAACAATTCATAATGTTTGATAATATGACCAATAAAGACGTGACCTAGCGATTAAAATCATTTTTGTGATGTATGTAACTACTTCGTTCTTCTGACTGCCTCGTTGGTCTAGTGGTCGCAAGCGCTACTGCTGAGCATGAGGTCCCGGGTTCGATCTCCAGGTCGGGTAAAGTGTTATTGAGTTTTTCCATCTGGAATTTCTCAGGAGCAGCCCGGAGTCTGGATTTGTGCCCGATTGATAGCAATAGGCTCGCCCCCTATTACATGGGACTCAAATATAAATGGCGAAATGTGGGTGTACTGCCAGGTACACCTCTGCCTAGCCCTTCGGGAATTACAGGCGTGACGTTATGTATGTATGTATGTATGTACCTATGTAACTAATTTTTGAACGCGATTGTTTTTTTCAGGTTAATTCGAAACGAAAAAGTTAATCGTCGGTATAATGACGGTTTCTCTTGGACTGCTTACTACGATGTTGATGACGTAAGTACATAAAATGGTTTTATACAGTGGGGTGCGTACCATTTGACATAATAACAAAAGTTCTAACGATCACATGACCTAATTTCATTTGATATAATTTTTGTTTGGTATAACGATGAAATGATATAATGAATTGTTGATATAATTTCAGTTTTTATATGGTTTAATAAACTTTTTCTATAATACACATTTGAACTAATATTCAGTTAGTATAATATTTAGTTATTATAATATTCAAATTCTATAGTAACGTATAATATAATATTCCAGATCCCTTCTATTGTTCGTGAATCACGTGGGTTAGGTTAGGTTAGAACCATGACCATTATCGCGCGAAGGCGAGCGAGTCATAATAAATAATATATTATCACTTGAAATAACGTTCACATATATGACATAATTTTCATAATAAAGGCTAGGATGATGATGATTATGTATGTTCTTGTTCACAAGTGTAGATGTGGTATTTGGTAGACAATCTAGTAGACAGATGATGTGAACACCGTGAAACAATGGTTAAGAGTAAAAGGACAGAGAGCGTATGCGCATCTATTTTTGCACTACAAATCTGTTCCACAACATACCTACTTGGATAAATCGAAATGATCATATTTTTTTCACCACATTTCCGTGTACTGAATTATGTTTTCAGTCTTTCCCTGTACTGAAATTCCAAATAGTGAATAATTTTATCTTCTGAACTTATGAACTTCAAGCACTTCTTTCTAATATCCCCTTCTTGTCTAGATATTTATAAATAAAATATAAACTAGTGTCTCCGTGATAATATAGCTTTCGAATGGTGGAAGAATTTTTAGAATCGTTTTAGTAGCGTTTGAGTTAAATCTTGACAAAGAAACAAAAATCAAGCCATCCTCTTTATAATTTTAAGTATAGATAGCGCGACCCGCTGGAGTCTAATTCTTATAATCCACAAGTAACATAGAAATACTTATTTAAAATTGTATTTCAAATAAACTGATTTCATCATTACAATGTTTTCATTTACTCAAAATTGTTCACTAGCCCGACACAGTTAGGTTTAAGTTTAAATCCTTTATTATACTCCACTATTTTTTAATAAATACAAAAAAAAATGGGCTGTTTCCGTACCTGTTACTGATCATATTTGCGTTGTCGAAAAAAAAACCAATTTCAATTTTTAAAAATGCCACTATTTAGTTAAACTTAAATAACGATAACAGCTGTTGGAGGCGGGGCATGTTTGAGCAACATCACGCGAACGTGAGCGAGAGATGCAATGACGATTAATGAATACTACTATATCATGAATAGCCTAGATAGTGGTTCAGAAACCACTATCTATCAATTGCTGAATGTCTCAGGACAGATTGCATTAAAAAAAGAAGTTAAAAGAAAATAAAAAATAATAGCCTGTACAATATTTCCATAAATTGGGTGACTTTTTTGGATATTAACAAACGCTAATTAATAACTTTGCTGTTTATGAATATTATTTATTGATACTTTACAAATATAATGAGAAGACCGTCTAGAATAAGCCCTTTATGTATTTGTACTATTTATAAATTAGTGGTATATGATTTTGATTGATCTTGTAATGGTTAATTTAAAATACTTTGAATCTATCTTAGTATAGTATGTTGTTTTTTTGTATTTTTTTATTGTATACAAAATATTGTAAAAACTATTTTAAAAGAGTAAAATAGAGTTTCTTGCCCATTCTTCTCCATACGAAACTACCTTTTGGAGGGGGTAACTAGAATCATTATATTTTATTTAACTTGTAAGTTTAACGTTCAAAAGTGTCTTTTAAATGGCCTAATTCAAATAAATGATTTGACTTTGACTTCGACTTTAGGTATTCTCAAAAAGACAAAGAGTGACTTACATGAGAATATAATAACATAATATTTATTGTAAATTCTATTCTAAGAAACGGTCGTCAACACTTAATATCGATCTCGTTTGCAACTTTAAACTTTGGTTGAGGTACACGTACAATGTTTCTATTCTTACTAGTTTTTAACATTGATAGCGTGTGTTTTAGTACGGTCCCATTATTTTCATTTTGAACTGGCAAGCTAATTAATACAATTATCGGTCTAATTTTAATATCGAATTCAACAGATTAACGGTTTCCTTCAAAACATGAGTAAACAACACTCGGAGTGGGCGCAGGTAGTGGTTGGTGGACAAAGTTACGAAGGTCGGCAGATCTTGGGTTTGAGGATCAACACACCGACGGATGAAGACAAACCAGTCATGTTCATTGAATCAGGTATGTATTAATGGCTTGCGCACAGGCAGATTAGACGGCAAAGGATTTTAGTTTTATCAATTGAATTTAAGACTTAGACAGTCTAAATATGGTATATATTGTGTATGTATTTCATTGCTTAGTGACTGTTGATATTAATGACGGAGAAAACAACGCTGTGATGCTCCGAGGTTGGTCACTGCGCATTTACGTTTACCCGTTGCTGGGGAGTTTTGTACCACCACTCCTTCTTATCAGCGATAACACGATGAAGGGGCGAAAGATGACCCTTTTGGGGAACTGTTTTATGTTATTCAAAAACTGCTGCACGCGTAGCATGATCACCGAAGAAACGGTCTTTGTCGTGTCTCGGAAGAAAAGAAATTAAGTGTTCATGCTACGCAGGCCGGTTTATTGAAAGAAATTTGACAGATTGAGGTTCCTGTCTATATAATCTGTCACTTTGCCGATTCGTCTGTAGAAAAAATCCGTTTCTTCGGTGTTCAATGTGTTCATGCTACGCATGCTGATGCTCAGGCTAATTTTGAATAAATAAATTTTCATTTTGTTTTCTAAATTTACATTGTGGATGGGATTTCACACATCGGTTCTGGATCCTCTAGCGTCGAAATTATGTTTCGAATGTTTTCCTCATTTTTACGTTTTTTCCTGATGTCATTTGCTTCAAAACTGTAAAACCCTATGAAAAACATAATTATTATTACTATCTAACCCATTGAAAAGTATTAAAGACACTTTCTTTATGTAAAAAATCATTGGGTTGGAGGAATACGTAATTTTAAAAAGTTTAAAGCAAAAAGTGCCACAAGAAAAACTTGGAAATTAGGAAAAGCTGACAAAATATTTCTGCGCTGGGGGTTCCAGGATGAGAAACTAAAATCGTGGTGTCTAGATGTGCGACCTTGTATTTCATGTTTTTTAATTTTCTTTCAATTATAATTTATTGTGTCTGCAATTCCGGTAGTTGACGAGTTAAGACTGTTTATACTCCAGAAAAAACTGCACTGCGATGCTCCGAAGTCAATCATCGAATACTTATTGAAATATAGACCTTCGAACACAATTGATAAATTTAAATCGTCCGCCGTTTAGTCCACCACCAATTTGCGCAGGTCATAATTCCCAATTTTGTCAATCTTCATTTAACTTTTCAACCGTGTCAATTAGAGACACAATAGAAAGACAGACACACAGACAGCGCGGACACCGGTGTCCTCTTGGGGTTTAATGAATTAATTCTGACTATGTGAATGTATGTGTTAAATGTGTTTCAATCACCGTAAAAAGATACCTTATCGCCCTTCTAAACTTTTATTAATATACACTATCTTCCAAGATGCAGACCGACGCCGCGGTTGGTCGTTGAACCGACCGCACGCTTGTGTTTAGTGCTACTTGCATTTTCGTAACTGCAAATGTGTAATTTGTTTTGAAAAATCGATATTTTTGATAATGTTTGTTCGGAAGAAAGTTTCAAAATCAAAATCAAATCAAAATCAAAAGTCATTTATTCAAATTAGGCTGAGGATCAGCACTTTTTGAACGTCAAAAATTACATAAGACAGTCCCCCAAAACTCCCGCCCTTCGCCACTTCCTAGTGTTTTTGCTGGGAAGAAGAAGTGGCGGAACAAACTCCCCAGCAACACGTCTGTCTGATATGTTAGAAGAACAGTTTAAACATCATTGGAAATTAATAAACTTAATCATTTAAATTAAATAATTTGCTACATGCTAGCTAGCACACACCAATATACAAGACAGTAGTAATAAGAATAGTACCTAAGTACCGACGTTGACAA
The DNA here is from genome assembly GCA_921972225.1 of Euplexia lucipara. NCBI lineage: Eukaryota > Metazoa > Arthropoda > Insecta > Lepidoptera > Noctuidae > Euplexia > Euplexia lucipara. The sequence continues at coordinate 4,898,468 of OV179149.1, read as the reverse complement.
CTAAACTCATGCAAAAAATAAAATATAACTAACTGAATAAATATAAGCCTTCAAGTAAAAAGGGCGTGCCCGCTTACATGTACAAAACTGGAATACATGACTAGGTCTACGACATTACATCAAAAATAAATAAAAAAAAACGATACAATAAAAAAAAATGAGACACTAGGACCATCGAAGCTAAATAAAAAATCAGTTACTAATTAAACAATAACAAAACCAAGGTCAGCAAGACGACCAGTCACCACAAGCAGCACCCGTTCACGAGCATAACGCAAAGATCAGCCATTACCCCCCTCGCCATATTAGAGGGAAGGTGGTAACCCGACCCCCGACGCTACCGCAAGCAGTAACATCTAAGGGAGCATGACGAACTTGCTTCCGGTTATTTATGCAAAAAAAAAAAAATCAATTAATAGGCTGGGTCACTAGTTAACATGTAATTCAATGCAACGCATTATAAAACAATATAATGAGAAGATCATGTCATAACAAAAATAAAAAATAATAAATAATACTTATTTATATATAAAAAAAAAAGATCAGGCAGTAAGTTAATTACAGTGAAAGAACATTATAACATTGTCTTGCGTTCAGGAAACCGACCAACTATTATTATCATCTAAGTAGTCGTTAATGGAGTAATATGCCCTAGAACAAAGGATAGATTTAATTTTTAATTTAAACGCACTAAAAGGCAAATCCAGAAATGAGACTGGTAACTTATTATAAAAGCGAATACCGAGTCCCACAAATGAGTTATGTACCTTATGAAGTCGGTGAAAAGGTGCATGTAGTTTGTGCTTATTTCTGGTATTAAAATTGTGGATGTCACTAGTTTTGGTAAACATATGTATGTTTTGCCTAATGTATAATATATTAGCAAAAATGTATTGAGATGCCACTGTGAGAATACCGATCTCTTTAAAAAGTTCTCTTAAGGAGACTCTGGACCCTAGCTGGTATATTGCACGAACAGCTCGTTTTTGTAGTACAAATATATTTTGAATATCTGCAGCTTTTCCCCATAATAGCATGCCGTAAGACATAACGCTATGGAAATAACTAAAATAGACTAACCGAGCCGTATCATAATGTTTCCTAATGATACTTTGTAAACGATTTAGAAAAAAAGACGACGATAAATATGGCACTTTGACCGTCAATATCTCCTGAACCAGTGTATTCCGAGGTATGTTCAAGAAGAAAAAAACTATCCCAGTGATGGGTAGAATATGTAGTTTTTGTTTATGTTAAGGGTCTTTTTACACCTTGTATGTGTATGTATATTTGTGTGCTTTGATAGTATGTATTAGACCTATGTGGAGAGGAAAATGGTAATAAAAAAATATCCCAATGTAGTTCAATTCCTAAAATAGTTAAGGCCTCTAATTAGAACTACAATTTAGTTTTTGCTCAATGTTTCCTTAACTAGGTACGCATAATATCAAGAGGATTCAGAATTTTTAACCCAACTTTAAAATGAAGGATGTATGTTTAAAACCTGTCGTTTCGGAAGTCAGAGACAAAAAGTTTAATCAAATGAAACAACCAATGCCACATGTTTTTAAAACATGAGTTGTTTAACAACTAGTAGTTTTTGTAAAGTTGGTTGTCTGTTTTTGTACAAAAAGATTTTATAATTTGATACTCATAATAATATCATATAGGAATATACATACCATACCCAGCGAAAAGTAACTTTTATATATTTTCATTTATTGCATGACCAACGCATTATCATAATCATATTCTACATATTATGCATTATCTAACCTCCCTTGGATCTCTGCCAGTTATATTATGAAAATAGCGCGAATTCTGACACAGCATTTTTTGTTAATCTGACAGGAATCCACGCAAGGGAATGGATCACTCCAGCCACAACGACCTACTTTATCAACGAGCTGCTAACCAGCACTGACCCAGAGATAACATCAATGAGGGACCAGTTTGATTGGCATATCTTCCCTACAGTCAATCCTGATGGATACCACTACAGTTACACTAAGGTTAGTTACTTTATTCAGTAAGTTCCCGCAACCCCCCGCATGTGAGACGGGACACCGTGGTGATTTTTTTTAAAAAGTCAGGCCGTGCTAAGAGCAAAAGCGGTATCTTAAAAAAATCGTATAATTGATTTGTATGGCATCAAAAAGCTTAAAGAAAGACACATCCAATAAACTAACCTAATTAGCGGTATCTTATTCAAAACATGTGAAAATATCCTTACAAAAGTGTAAATCATCTATAAAATTTAGCTCGATATGTAATCCGCATCAAGGATTGTTTTTTATCTATTTTTATTTTCTTTTTTTTTAAATCAATCACAATGTGCCACAGCGAAGCGTAGCAGAATACAGCTTGTTAAGTATATAATAATATTATTATATTTTCTCGTTGGTTTTATCAAGCTATACCTTTTCTATCATTTTGAGTTGTAGTAAAGTGTAAAATGAAAGAAACGTGCGCAATACTCAAGACTTTATTACATTCTTAGGTGGTAAACTTATAACTAGATCATAAGGATCCTATCGGGCACAGCAAAATAAGTCAGTTAAGAGAGAGCAAGCATTATTATTTACTAGCAGACGTCTTGCGGTTTCACCCGCGTAGGTCCCGTTCCCGTGGGAATACAGGGAAAAATAGTAGCCTGAGTGTTAATCCAGGGTGTCAGCTAACCATATACCAAATTTTATTAAAATCCATTCAGTAGTTTTTACGTGAAAGAGTAAAAAACATCCATCCATCCTCACAAACTTTCGCGTTTATGAAAAATTATAATAAAGGATTATTTGAAGTGAAACATTGTTTGGCTAAACAATGTTTCAATCAAATCAATCATTAAAAAAAAGCAATTAAGTCAACAAATGACTCGAAATTCAAAATTTCAATTAATAAAAATGTCAATAAATAAGATTAAATTCAATAAATAACAAATCTAATAATTCATAATAAAAAAAATTAAAATAAAATGTCTTAAAACAGCACAAATTGAAAAATGTGCACTTTATGTGTAAATATGACTTTATATTTCATTTCATTTCATTTATTTCATAAACAATTTTTACATTGTGTCGAAAACTCATTAAAAACTAACACAATACGGATTTTATCGTTATCAATTAAAAAAAAAACATGTCAATAAGAGTTAATTCATAAATAAATAAATAAAGAAAAACAATTAGGTTACTTAAAAAAATCTTACAAATAAAAAAAATAAGATATTAGGTACCTATGTCAATAAAAATAAGTAGGTATATGTCACTTAGGTATTCGTTTACGTTTTTGTTTAAGTCCCTTTAAAACTATATTAATTTTCTCTTCTTTTTGCATTTCTGCTGGTAGTTTATTTATTTTATTTATTATTGGGAAAAGGCCAGGCAGATGATGTTGAACATATCTGTTTAATAGACTATCATTGCCTAAAACCTATTTATTCTGGGAAACAGGCAAATCCCAATACTGCAATACCGTTAATTACCTTGTTTATAAAATTATTGTGGCTTCCTCATTGAATCCTACCTAAATGTGTTCCTAAAAGCTAACTAGATAATAATTAAAACCTTACGTATGTATGCCTAAAAGTGTCGGAAACACTATTTGAAAAAAAAGTGTGTATACCTTAGTGCTATTTATTGAGCATTTCATTGTAAAGATTCTTTGTATACCTAGTTCTTCAAACGAATCAGACAGATGTGTTATTGGGGAGTTTGTTCCGCCACTGCTTCTTCCCAGCAAAAACACTAGGAAGTGGCGAAGGGTGGGCCGCTTTTGGGGGACTGTCTTAATGCATTTTGTTTTGACGTTCAAAAAGTGCTGATTCTCAGCCTAGTTTGAAAAAAGACTTTTGATTTTGATTTTGAAATAAATAGATGTTCAATACATTTTGTGTTCGCAGCCCTCCACGATGTGTAGGGATACATCAGGTCTATGTGGATGACTTTTCATTCACATTTTTTTTTAAGTCAAAGGCACAAAAACAGCCAGTATTAATAATAAAGTAAATTAATTCATATTTTTTTGTTTTGGTTACTAATGGTTGTAATTTATTGTCAAAACTAATTAAATTAACGCATTAAACGTTTATTTTTCATATTTTGTCTCCCAAAGTTAATTTTATTCATAACAATATGTTGACCACTTTTCTGACATAAAAACTCTTTGCCAAGATTTAAAAAAGGAACCGTTTGTTTTCGAGCATCTTGCAAACCGTGCGTTTTACATTACTATTACGCAGTGCGTAATGGTATACATTACGATACTGAATTTGGCGGAATAAGAGGCCCTTTACGAGCAAATGTGTTCTTACGTTTTCCTTCCCTTCGAAATATTACGTTTCCCTTCGGTTTAAGCTTTTTTGCTAGAGATGCTTACAGTATCTCTAAGAGGAACGCTTGCTTTATTAAGTTTAAGCGAAATGCTGCAGGGTAGTTGTGTTTTTCGTGCTACGACCACATTCATGATTTTTCGCGATTTCAGTGTTATCCACACATTGAAAGTTATTCAAATTAATAAGTCCTTTCACCCCCTAAACTATGTGGTACTTATTTAAAATACCCGATTTCAAACCCTTTTTCTCACTAGATATATTATTTGTGATTCAATCATGAGGTATAAATAACTTTTAAATTGAGATCATTGGGTACATACTCAGATCGCAGCGTGACATAGGTACAGGAAAACGAAATATGTTCTTGATTATTTAGAAGGAAATAACCCAATAACCTAAACAAATAACATGGTTAAGGCAGAAACAATAGACTCCTACGATCCTTACTGTATCCTCCTTTAGCATCCTCTATACACCACAATTTTTTAATTAGTACAAATACTTAAAGGTCTTATTCTAGACGGTCTTCTTATTATTTTTGTAAAGTATCAATAAATAATATTCTTAAACAGCAAAGTTATTAGAGATTGTTTATATCCCAAAAGGTCACCCAATTTATGGAAATGTTGTACAGGCTATTCATGACATAGTAGTATTCATTAATCATCATCTCTCGCTCACATTCGCGTGATCTCGCTCAAGCATGCCCCGCCTCTAACAGCTGTTTTCGTTATTTAAGTTTATTCACTCGTTTATTTTAGTTTTGATTACGCAAATAATAATATGACCAGTAACAGTGGTACGGATACAGCCCATTTTTTTTTTGTGCTAATTAAAAAAATAGTGGTGTATTAATAAAATGCGTCAATGAAGAATGTTTAATCGGGGTTTTCTATTTTCTGTAACTAAATCACGCAAACGAAATCGCGGGCAGAATAGTAATTACTTATATAAAAATAATTTAAAGTCTTTGTAATCAAAGAAAACAGAAACAGAAATTAAAATTTGAAGAGTGACATGCGGTGTTAGAAATTATTTGTAAACTTCTTCTTCTTGGTTTTTTTTTCTTAAAGTATACATGCTTTTACGATTAGTTAAAATTTTTAATTTCAGGATCGAATGTGGAGAAAAACTCGATCGCGCTCCGCTAATGGATGCTACGGAGCTGACCCTAACCGAAATTGGGATTATAACTGGATGAGTAAGATGAAATTATTTAACAAAACATTCTCTTAATACATGGTTAAGATTTACAATAAAAATGCAAGTATAACTAGCTAGGGGACCCAATAGACATTGTCCTGTCCAGACGTTGGTTTTAAACCCGATCCTGCCGGGTCCAGTTGTGAATCTAAACTATTCAGTAGCCAACACAAATTTTGTACGACAAAAAATAATAATAATCCAATTTGGTGCAGTCGTTCTGAAGTTATGCGCTTTCGCTTTTCGGAAACTAATTTTTACTTCGATAAAAAATGGAGAAAGATAGGTAGATTATAAGTATAAACAAAAACAAAAACATCTAAAATCTATGGAATGAAGTACTTTCCACACAACAATAAGCTGTGAATTAATATTACATTTTCCATTTATAGATTATAGTTCGTCAAACAACCCATGCAACTACCAATTGTATGCTGGATCCAAACCATTCTCAGAGATAGAGACGAGGACTCTCTCAGAATACATTTCTGGACTAGAGAATATGCTTGGTTATATATCTTACCATTCCACTGCCCAGACACTGCTTCTGCCGTACTCCGACTCCACCGAACATGTTGATAACTATGATGATTTGGTAAGTTTTTTTTTAGAAAATGAGGGGCTTGAGGCTAAAAAGTAACAGCCGCAAGGCTTATTTCAAGGTTAACCTAATGTTGCCGATGTTCTTCCGTGGATTGGTAACCATAACAAAACTTCTACCACTGGAAGCAACTATTAATTTATTTATTTTACGATATTTTAGTACAGAGGTGTTCCTTAGTTCCAAAATTATACGGTTGATGGCGAGAGACCCTCTTACATGCAACGATATCTTACTTTTTAGGTTTAAAGACATTTATTTCTCAAAAAAGACACAAAGTCACTCACTTGAGAAACAATATTTACCTTATACTAGTAAGCTTAAGATTAAGTTCGTCACTACGTGATGTTCATCCATACAATGCATTTAGTTTTTAGGTAAGTAACTACATCTACATCAACTTTTATTTAGTATAAATTGGACTAATTGATACTTGAATGCATTGAATGAATGTACATTCTTTATATGTGAGGGTATTTTATTATACAATTGTGCTCCTTCAAACGTTAACATTTTTCTGCCGAACTTAGTTCTCATCTTCGGTAAGACTAGAAAGCTTGCTCGACGAGTGCTACGTTGGGTAATTTGCCTTATTTTGGTAAACGTTAAGTTAGTCTGCACTTTATTGTTGAGAGCCTTACGGGGAATATTTTCTTGTAATCTAGATGAGGGACTTAAAATTAAAATTTTGGTCAAATATCCCATTGCTTGAGCATAATGAAGGGTGCCTTCAGGCGACTATTTATGAAGATGAAGAATCGTTTCTTCCCCTCAATCCAGAATCTTTCTCTATTTAACACACTCTTCAGATTTTAAACTTCCTTTTGCAGAAGCAAATCGGTGAGACATCTCTTCGTTACGGCTATGCAGTGAATAAAGCAAAGTACGATGGGCCGGGAACGGCCGCCGAAATTTTGTGTAAGAACACTTGATATACCTACCTACTTACATAATATTTTAAACGCCTAAAAACATCACCGTTGGGTTGCAACCTATGGATGAGGGTTAGGTCTTGCTTTTAGGAACTATAAAGACTAGTGTGATTACTATTATAATTCAAATAGTTTCATAGCTATCTCCAATTAGTCAAAATAAGTCGATGCTCGAGATGGCAAGAACTAAATTATTCTTTTATTCCAGATAAGGCATCGGGTGGCAGTGTAGACTGGGTGCGTCACACCCAGGGCACACCTCTCGTGTACGTATACGAGCTTCGAGGAGTATACTTCTCCTGGCCTCCCAGCAGAATCCATGAGCAAGGAGATGAAGTCACTCAAATGATGGTCGGACTTGTTAAAGAGGCTCGGAATTTGGGATACTTCTAGGCAAAATATATTGTTATTTTGTTCAGAACTTGTGTGATTAAAGTGTTTATTGTGAATAATTATGAAATATATAACTAAAAGGCGTTGTTTGATTTCATACAACTGCGTGAAACTCTAAAGCAAGAAACGTTAACTGTATATGGTAAGAAGTCGGTTAATAAAACAAAACACAACTTTTACTCAACGCCATCTAGTTCCAAACTAAGCAGAGCTTGTGTTATGAGTACTAGACTACTGATAAACATACTTATATGTACATACATTTATGATAGATACCTAAATTATACCCAGACACAGATTAAATGATCGTACACATCACACAAACATTTATTATTATTTATTTATTAAAACTGTAGTAAAATCACTAGTAGAAGACACTGTACAAAGGTGGACTTAATGCCTTACGCTGGATATTAATAATCTATCTCGGTTGCTATCTTGATCCCGATCTTTGTCTGTAACCAATCAACGACCGAATTCGCCTATCCGAGTCTTAAAGATGTCCAATCAGAAGCAGCCGTCAAAAACAAAGTATCGGGATTTGGATTGAGATAGAATATTAATATCGGGCGCTAGGCATTTTCTACCAGTCTATCTTAAGGTGGTGCAGAGATGGAACAGGGTAGGTGCATCTCGCAGAAGGAGGCTGCGGAAAGGGAGAGGGAGATTACTTCCACTCACCCGGCCCGCAGCAGACGCACCGGGCGCAGGCGGAGGGCGGACAACGCCCTCTTCCAGCCCCCCTAAATGGGTCCAGGGCGACGGACGCGGGGATGTCCGCCGCCCCCACGTACATGGACCCGAGGTAGCGGCGCGTCGTGTTCACGCGCGCCCCTCTTAGACGTCGCGAGGGGAGTCTAACACCTCACTCCCCTCGCGCTGACTTGGCGAGGCCCGCGGGGCCGGCACCAGTCGGGGGTCGCGGAAGTATCTTCTGTTCCCGTGACCCCCGGCGCAGGTGTTAGAAGGAACACGGGGTGGTTTTTAGTCAGTAAGAGTCTGACAGACCCCTCCGCCTCCCCGGGCGGGGGACATCCATGAGGATTTTCCAACCCTAAAAAAAAAAATAAAAAGGGTAGGTGCAACAGGGTAAAAATTAAGGACAAATAATTGACGAAAAATAAATACACAGAAACATACATAATAAAACAAATTAAATACACAGATTGATACACATTTGTATTGGGTCGGAATTAAACCACGACTTCCGGCATAGCAGTCAGGACCACTAACCACTAGACCAACAGGCCTGTTTGTTCCTGTATCTGTTTGTTTGTTTGTTTGTATAGTTATGGTTAACAACTAAAGCCTGCTGCAGAACAGAAGAGCAAATCAGACATTAAAACGCCTGCACATAAATTAACAACGCCAAGTCTTATTTTCGTATTATTGGTAATAATGGTTTTTCAGGCTTTCTTGAAACTTAACGTTAAATCTTTATTGGAAACATTTGTTCAAAACTTTATTACAAAGAAAAAACAACCGACTTCGTAAAAAAAAAACTAACAGGTGAAAAATAACTCCACTGCGGCTTTGGTGGTTTTATTTCGTTCATTATTGGCCACTGACTTCTAAAACGGGAGTTACTTTTCACCTGCTAGTGTTTTTTTAAAAAAGTCGGTTGTTTTTTTTTTGTAAAAAAGTTTTTATTTAGCAATTTTTAGTTTCTTCGTATGTAAAAAAAGTCTTCCAAAACTTGAAAGAGTCATTGAAATTGGTTGACAATTGCAAAAGAAGTTCTTTCTTAACATGCATCTGTACATCTCTGCCGGGCCCCTTTTAAAATAGACAGACGATAGACTGTAGCAATCCCGAGTAATTTGCTGTTATGCGTTGAAGAGTTCCGTCTCCTGTCTTCATCAGTTTTTCTTCACCAAATGATACTTGCTAAAAATGTAAAAATCGGTACATGATATTATTTGAGGAGTTCCCTCAATTCCTCGAGGATTCCAACGTCAGATTTGAGGTTTGATACAAATGAGACCAACCTGGTAGTAAACCCTATCAAATAAAAAAAGAATTTTGAAAATTGGTCCATAATTGGCGGAGTAATCCAGTAACAAACACACAAAAAAAACATACCCTCGAATTGAGAACCTCCTCCTTTTTTTAAGTTGGTTAAAAAATACATGTAAAGGCAAATAGGCAAATAGGTAGATAATAGTAATATTAATAACGCGGTTAATACAACTCTAAAGCTATGAGAGCTTGGAAGTGGCTAGCCAACCTAACGTCAGAATGGCTGGCCACTTTATTTCTTTGATAATAATATATTTCTTTACGCGAAGGTAGCAAATATTTCACTATAGGTAGTAAATAGTAGCAAATAGGTATTACATTGGCATCTGAATATTACACTTGGTCAAAGACATTTGTTTTGTCGTATATTATTTTTGGTGGTATAATGACGCAGTTACAAAAATGAAGTCCCTACTAACGCTAGATGTAGGGAATGCTTTTTTAGCAAATCATTATCATTTTCTTTTTTTTTTATTCTTACACTACAGTAAAAACATAAGCTACTTTTAAGTATTTTCACAACGACGAGACGTGCAGTATGCACTGCCCGCATCCATGGCATTTCACATTTCACCTCATCACGGTCTAAAGTAATTACCTAGACGACTTCTTCACAATCAAGTTGAGAGAACAATTCATAGAGTACCTAAAATTTGAAGGAAAAAAATAAAATTAAACACACTTTTTAATTTTACCTTTATTAATAGAATTAACAGAACACATTCAACATTTTGTGAGGTACATACTAATATTTAGCTTTTAGTTAGCATTCATCTGTGTCTCGACTTTTATTTCATCTGTTCCCCACAAAAAGAACAGCAATTTTACTCATTTACATGGCCATTTAAAGCTTCTTTACAACTTCTCTCTCCATATCCCACAATGGATTCCATTTTTTATGTGTGAACTCAATGAATTAAACACTGTATTGTACGTACAGGGTGGAAAAAAATGATTTTTTTCCCACCATTTACTGTAAAGGAAATATTCGTTAATTAAAAAAAACAGAACATTATTCAGAGATTTCTTTGCACCATTTCATGAGTCGAAATAATTAATGTTCCTGATAAAATCTCTAAACAATAAAGATGATAAAATACTTGTACACCTATTTTTTGAAGGACTTTACATACATGACGCAGTTACAATCATTATATATCGTCAATAAAGAAGGTGAAAACTACAAAGTTGGTATTTATTTAAAATCAACAGTCGTGGAAGCTTCAATTTTTAAATTCATTTATTTCATTTAATAAGGGTTTACATATCATCATCATCAACTAAACCTACATTATCACTAGATGTCACTGGTCTTGCTTCATCGAATGGACTATCTTCAACAACGTCTATTTGTAACTGAAAGAGAATAAAAATATATAATAATAATAGATTTATTGACTCATAAACAAAGTTTTGTAGTACACGTTTAAATACAGCTCTATCAAATATGTACAGATCTACAAATATGTGGGTGAGCACTGCTCTCTTAGCTAACCTGTGTTAAGGAGAAGCAGTCCGGTACCCTAAGGTATTATGACTTAAAGTTACACAGTGACTAGCTGTACCCTGCCACGCTTCGCTGTGGCCCATTGTGATTGAATGGTTAAAAAAAAAAGAGAAAATGACGTGTGGCACTCGAAAAATGCTATGCAATAGCTTTACCGCGGCAGTCGCGGTAAAGCTATTGCATAGCATTTTTATCAAATAGTAGCCGATTCTCAGGCTTACTATTAAGTAAGCCGACCGTAACGGCTTGACCGATTCTCATGAAATTTTTTATGCATATTAATGCATAAAAAATTTCATGAGAATCGGTCGAGCCGTTTCGGAGGAGTATGGGAACGAACATTGTGACACTAGAATTTTATATATTATAAAGATAAAGATTAAGAATATGTTACTGCTACTTGTCCAGAAACTTTCGCTTGACAGTTTGAATTTGATTCAAAGATTTTACAAAACATAAAATAAAATAAAATAAAATTATTTTTAAGGTAACTTAGTTTGAAATTTTATGTGTAAGTATGTGTTGGTATGTGTGTGTATTTGAGTATGTGCATGTAATTGAGTATGTGTATGTGTTTGAGTATGAGCTTGTGCGTGTTAAGTGTTCACCCCTATGTTAAAAGATTTTCAGTATCATTATATGATATGTTTTGGAGATAGGATTGCACAACCGTTTTGCATTTATGATACGGTAGTCCGTTGATTTGACACTTTTCATTTATTTGGTTGTACAGATATGGACCTAGAAAAAAAAATAACCGACTTCTTAAAAAAAACTAACAGGTGAAAAATAACTCCAGTTTCGGAAGTCTGTGGCTTTGGTGGTTTTGTTTTGTTCATTATTGGCCACCGACTTCCGAAACTGGAGTTATTTTTCACCTGTTAGTTTTTTTTAAGAAGTCGGTTGTTTTTTTTGTAAAAAAGTGTTATTTTGTAATTTTTAGTTTCTTTGTATGTAAAGAAAGTCTTTCTAAACTTGAAAGAATCATTGAAATTGGATAACAATTGCTAAAGAAGTTCTATCTCTAAACATTAATCTGTACATCTCTGCCAGCCCCTTTTAAAATAGAATGGCGTAATGTTATGTTGTGGAAATATAAAAGCTCAGCATAGACATCTGACTATAGCAATCGCGAATAATTTGCTGTTATGCGTTAAAGAGTTCCGTTGCCTGTCTTCTTCATCAGTTTTTCTTTACCAAATCATACTTTCTAAATGAAAATGCTTGATTTGTTACTAAAAATATTGAAATCGGTGCATGTGTGCCTATATTTTTTGAGAAGTTCCCTCAATTCCTCGAAGATCCCTCATCAGGTATGAGTTTTGATACAAATGGGACCAATCTGTTAGTATACCCTATCAAAAAAAAAAGAATTTTGAAAATCGGTCCATAAATGACGGAGTACTGGTAACAAACCCTAGAAAAAAAAAATATACAACCGAATTGAGAACCTCCTCCTTTTTAACCGACTTCAAAAAAGGAGGAGGTTCTCAATTCGACGGTATGTTTTTTTTTTTTTTTTTTGTGTGTTTGTTACGCGATTTCTCCCCCATTTGTGGACCGATTCTCAAAATTCTTTTTTTATGTGAAAGAGTATACTCCCGAGGTGGTCCCATTTTAATTTGGTGAAGATCTGGTGCTGATCTTCGGAGATATACAATGGAACTCTTCAAAAATAGACGGCAAATCTGTCGTGATTGCTGGAATCGCTTGGATATTTATAGTTTATACAACATCATGACGTATCATCACGCCTGTATGCTCTGAGGGGTACGCAGATGTGTACAATATACCTGGATTTCGACAGTTAGGTATGTTAAGTTTAATTTATTAGGGATAAGTGGATAACCCTATTACCATGACATGTATTGTTAACAAATAACAATATAAAAATAAATTCATGGCAAATATTTGTATAGGAACAACTAAAAATGGAAAAATAAAAATCTTTTTTGCAAAAAATAAAACCGACTTAAAAAAAACACCAACCGGTGTAAAATAACTCTAAATTCGGAAGTCGGTGGCCCATCATGAAAAAGACAAAACCACCAAAGCCACAGACTTCCTAATTTAGAGTTATTTTACACCGGTTGGTGTTTTTTTTAAGTCGGTTTTATTTTTTGCAAAAAAGATTTTTTTGAAGTCGGTTAAAAATGAAAGAACCTCTTGACGAAAGTTAAGCGTACTCGCGGCAGGGTTCATATCGGATCTTTTCGGCGCTTACTTCTCTTTTTATTTTGTATACTACGATATGGGGTTTTGCGGTGTTGCAGAATGATTGTTTGTAGCATGAAGTGTTGCTGAACATTTAGAACTTTACAGTCACTGTACAGTTGGTCGGTCGAAAATAGAATAGGACGGAAGGTGGCCACTCTTAGTAAAGCCCTATGTGCTACTTCTAGCGGCTTGAGAGTGGTTTTAGCTATACTCAAGGCAATGTCTTTAAAATAGGGGAAGAATTATAAATTTACGTTTGGTTTGTTCAATTTAGCTTGTTTTTTTTTTGGATTGTTTTAAATGTGTTTTTGCCAAATACAAAATTATTGCATAGTCTGGCTGTTTTTGTGTAAATTAAAAAAATTGTATTTTGTTAATTGGAAATAAACCAGATTTTATCCAAGTGCAGGCAAGTATCGACCTTACGGTGCTCGTCTTTGTCATTATTTGACTGTTCACTATGACAAGACTCGTGATCTAGTTATAAAACACTGTTAATCTAAGAAATTTTTACCAAAGAGATAAAATTTAAGATACTTTAGAAAAGACATGCCTCAGTAGCGCCATCTAGTAGAATATACCAATATTGGAGCGGCAGCGGAGCGTATCGAACTGAACTAATCTAATCGACTTGTGTCCAATAGGACCCGAATATCGGATATTTTTTTGTGATGACGGTCTATAATTGAATGACTTTGGGTTTTACTTACACCTTCCGCTGGTTCATCCATTGCAGAAACATGAGTGTGTCGCCTCTGTAAATAGAAAAAAAAATAGACAAATTTCTTTGATGGTCTTTGAACTTTATGGCCAACAAAATAAGGTTTATATTCAATTGGAAAAATTTGACAGATTGGGGTAGCTTGATGTGTTGGCGTCTGTACAAAACTGAGGGGTGATTATTAACGTGAACAAAAAGGGAGTTTTCCATGAAATACTTGTACGCGACATCTATCTCGCCACAAGCAGACTATTACTAAAGTATCCTATATTGCGATATTAAAGTTATCCACGCGATTGATATCAAACAGGGTGAAAAGGATTTCTAAGTACATTTGGATACCATGAGCCACATGATGCATGTTTCCATGGCATGTTCTACATGATTTTGGACCGTTAAAATGTATTGTTTTCGTCAGATTTTACATAATTATTTCATAAATTATTTTTACATTCGCTAAGCCCCAAGAGGACACCGGTGTCCGCGCTGTCATTGTCTTTCAATTGTGTCTCTAATTGACACGATTTAAAGTTTAAACGGTATAAAATCTTGATTTCCGACCAAACCTATGATAAACTCTATTTTAAACGAAAAACAAAACCTTATTTACCTTTTAATGAACATTTTATGGGGTTAGAAAGATAGAAAATACCTGTACTAACTAGTTCAATATGTAGCTGATTATTAAATGAAATGGTACCACATTGAGGAGATTTGGAGGGTCCTCTTTTTTCCATGGAGGATGAGGAACTTTTCAAATTGTTTATCCCTATGTTTTTTATTGTATTATGTAAGTACGAGTAGTTTATACTCACAACACTCTTTCGTCTTACACTCTCTTGCATTACAAGAAGATTTTGTTTCTGTTTCCTTCTGAAGAATCCACACTAGAAAAGAAATACAATTATTTAGCCAATGGAATTAAAATTTAAAATGATTGGAACATAGACGTTTAGACGATAGGTTTCAATAAAACTCCTTGCTGAAAAATTTTGGTTCACTTGGTGGACATTTTTTATCTAATGGAGTAAATAACCAAGTTGCCGACAGTGATGGCATGAGATTTTTACTCGAATACTAAAAAGGCATCAACATCTATGAATATTAATATGTATTAGAAATAAAGGAAGATCAAAGAACTCCATGGATAGAAGGAAGTGTATTAAGATGGCGGTGAATATAGATGTATGGAAGATGAAGAAATGCTGCGATCCGAAATAAATTGGGGATAAGGGCACAAAGATGATGACGATCAATGATGATGCTTTGTAAATGGTTTACCCTAACAAAGACGAATTCAAAATACGTCATAAGCTGAACACAGGGATACCATCTTATAATCAAAGAAATGGTGATTCATGTTGCTATTAAAATAAGTTTGATGCTAAACTTACCTTGTAAAGAATGATTGTCAAAATAATCAATAAGATTAATGCGACTATAGCAGCTATCACAGAAATAAGCCACTTGTTTCTGGCCAATGTGATTTCTTTTATAATTTTTATCGTAGTAACCGATCTAAAAATATAAAAATAACACAAGACTCAAAAATATTAGACTGTCACACAGTTGTATAATAATAATATATCACAATATTCACACAACGCCATCTAGTCCCAAATTAATTAGACCTTGTGTTATGCTAGACAACTGATAACATACTTATATATTTTCACATGTTAATATCAATATTATAGATAAATTACACCCAGACACAGAAAAAATGATCGTGCCCATCACACCAACATTTATCCTGGGTGGGAATCAAACCCATGACCTAACAGTCAGGGCCACTAAATTCTAGGCCAATAGGCCAGTCAAGTCTTTTATGAAGAATAAGTGTGTAAGAATCGTAGCAGATGGCGCTCTGTATAGCCTCCCCATGACAAAAAGGCGTTAGTTCATGAATGTATATCACACAGTTTAAAATCCATTTCCATAATTAAAACTGTATTTTACAGATAATTTTTGAGTTACTTACTTGGCAAATATCGCCGGCATTTGAAAAGAGAGATGTAACTGTGATCTAGAACTGATATTCAATTCTGCCCCGTTACCAAACTCATCTGAAAACAAAACAGTAGTAGATAGATATAATAAAATATTGTTTCCACACATGCCAGTAGATAATTCTAGAGGACAACGTGATGGAGAAATATTTGCACTTACGTAAACGGCCAGCTAAAATTTCTGTAGTCCCAATGATAATATGCGTCTTATTTGGCTGTAAGTCCAGGGTGCAATGGTATATGATGAAGCTTGAATTTGGTAGGATATCGGCTTTGCATTCACCCAAATCTCGAGCAGAAATCTAAAATAATAAAAAATGTAGTCATGTATTAAAAAAAAATCATGTTTTAAAGTACGCCTTTCGATGTTCCAGACTACTATTCCCTTATTTTTAAAAACGTTCGCATTATCATTCAGTCTCAATTATTAAAAATACGTCAAATTTCTCTACGCATTTCTGGCCATGTGTAGGTATGTGTATCCCATATAATGTAATAAATACTAAAAATATACTAATTTAGTAAACTTAATATTGCTATTACCAATTTTTAATGAGTACAAACGTATCAAAAGTCGATTGTTTTATGACACTCATTTTTGTTTATTGCATTTTAATATTAAGGGAAGGTTCATATCTGACGGAACATGCGTCGTGTATTATCGGTCGCGTAACGCCAGAACAGACAAATGTATAGAAAAACACTTGACGGTTCACACTCAACAGATGATGCGTTAGTGCGTCGAGGTACATTGTCGCAAACGCTCGGCGCATGTTCCGTCAGATATGAACCTTCCCTTACGTTTGGTAGTCAGTACTGTCAAAGTGGGGATTGCAATTCTAATAAATATGTCCCACCAAGTTCTACGTGAAAAGACCCTTTGTTTCTTTATCTGTGATGTTAATCCTATGATTTGTTTCTATCGCACATGATAGAAACAAGTGATAGGCATTAGAAAACAGGACATGTGGAAAAATTACGCTCTAAAAAGTATGAGAAATCTTTAGGAGCAGCGTTCCTCACACAGCTCCGCATGGCGCATAGCTTCCCCGCATACGCAAAATGCGGCCATCCGCATGCGGGCAGCCGGAGGGCTGCCCGCGCGTTACGGTTGCGTAGTCGGCTGCCCGTGATATAGCAACGTAATACAACTCCGGGTGGCCGGAGCGGTCTGCGGGTAGCCGCATCGCAGTGCGCATAGAAATGAATATTACGTACATAATTGTGCTTGCGGGTAGCCGCATAGTGCGTATGAGCTCTTAGGGTACGTGTGCTTGGTCAAAGTTTCTTCTCTTTCTTTCTTCTTCTCTTTTTGTCAAGATACACATTTTGACATTCAGATTTTGACATTATTATCATTGAGAATAGATGAACGTTTTTAATTACGGGAATTGGCCTTCTGGTGTCATAATGGTTCAAATTCGAAAAAAACTACTCACAATGAATGAATTGATGTATGGTTTTTTTTCCATAACAGCTGTAAATTCTGCGCGCTTCCATGTTATATTGCCGTGGTTCTTTATCTGTATTAAAAATAAAAGTAAATTACAGGGTATTAAATAAAAAATATATTATTATTATTATATTTGAGACAAACTCCCATAACGCCTACCGTTCGACTAAAATGGATTTGGGCAATAGTTTTCGCAGAGCATACCACAAATTTTATAGCACTTATTTACATTATTCAAGCCTTAGATATTTCTTCAAGTTGTGATGTCAAGTTTTTTAAATGTAATATAGCGCTTGTCACTAGGGGTTGGTGTAGATAGGATGATGAGCTTTTTTTTTAAGATACGCAGTGACTGACTCATGACAGTCAGCGTGGATTTAGTAAAAAAAAATGTTTTATAAAAATAAACTTACCGGGTACTCCTGATGGTCATAAACCGTGGCATTTTCTAAAATCTGTCTATCTGTGACGTTGAGCTTGTGAGTATCACTGCAATGATATTAATGTAAGGGTATTTTAGATGGTTATACTAGGACATGCTCTAATTCAAACTTACAAATAAAATTTACATCTAGGTCCTATCCTACCACCTAGCTATTTAGAGTGATCCTTGGAAGTAAGAAGATCAATAATAATTTTATTAAACCAGCAGACTGTTCAAAATAATCTAAACAACTATGAAAATTAAATGTTAAATTAATGACACAAGAAACGTTCCAGAATGAAGAAGATTACCACGATTGCTGCAGGCGGATTGGCGATTTCAATCTTATATGAACTATAAGACTAGGTTTCCTCACAATTGTCCTATATCGATGTCTAAGATAAACTTAGAAAGCACACATGACTTTATAAAGTCACATTTGTACTTGTCCGGATTTGACTACTGCCTGGTGCATGAGAGACAGGCGCCTAAATCTGTGCCATCAAGACAGTTACTATAATATAATATTTGAACAAAAAAAAAAACAATTTTTTCACTCACTTGATATTGAAAATGCCCTCCGAAGTTAATTCAAAGGGTATTGTAAGAATTTGACTACTGTTATCAGTTTCTTTGTTACAGTTTTCGTAAAGATACACTTCGACTGTCAGGTTTTCGTCATCGCTCGTTGGTTTTGGCATATTCAACATAAGATCTATATAGGCCTGTAAGAAAAAAAAATATTTATTGGCCTATCTACAATTATTATTACACTGTAATACTTCATAGTACAATCAATTTACTCAAGCAAAGTGTACAATTTTATGCGATAGACACAGCATGCAATAACAAAATTAAAACATTAATATAATATAACACTGCAGAAACAACGCTTATCCGTAAAAACTTATATACTATGTTTTTGGACTTGGCGCTTACATTTTTGAAGTGTTGTGCAAAAATTCTTAAGATGGAGGAATTAGATCCTGCAGACCTAGCCATATTAAAAGTTCTATTTCTATTATAGTAAGTAGATGGCGTATATGGAATCAGCTGTTCGTCAACTGTCAAGTGTATTTCATTTTCAGCCATGTTACAAATTCTACTCGTTAACACTTGACTGTAGACAAACAGCTGATTCCATATACGCCATTTTCTTTCTATTGTCGCCTTATCGATCTTATCGATAATAGAAATATAATTTGTAATATGGCTAGTCCTGCTGATGCAGTTTTGCGGAAAGGGGGTTATTATAATATTATAATAACCCCCTTTCCGCAAAACTCGCGCTGCTAAGATTGGGACTAGATGCCGTTGTCTGGAAGTTGTGGAATATTTTTTTTTTTTAATAAGATGTTAATAAATTAATGTCAAAATGAATTAAAAGATTAAAAGTTCGTTATTATTTACATCAGTATCCCTCTTCAGCGGTATCGGTAGGTTCTTGCACTTGAACCCTTCGCGATATTTATCGCAACTGGCTTGGCTCAGCACAGCACCAATCACGTGGACCCAAACGCACGCTGAGTAACTCGCGTTGCCCTCATTATGGACTTTGATCCTCACTGTCTCATTTGTAGAAGATCCCAGTACATATCTTTTGCTGTAACCAAATTTTTGAACTTTAACTTTTTTGGCGCATTAGAGAAAAATGATGAGAGTATTTTTTTCACGATGCACGCGCACACCATCACGAAAAACCCTCTGAAATGAGCCATAGTCAACATTTTAGGTTTTTTTTTTCTACTGTGTATTGGTGTCGTCAAAAGATGAAAAATATACCTTGTTACGCCAAAGAACGCGTTTTCTTTATCGTGTACTAATAATTATATATTATTATAAAGAGCTGAAGTTAGTAAGATTGTTAGGGGTAATCTCTGGATATTTTGAACTCATTTTGATATTTTTTTAATCAATAGAAAGCCCCATTATTTGTGAGTGTCATGGGTTATTTTTTTATTTTCAAAACTTTTGAGGGGGTGGAGGGGATGTTAAAGTACGAAACTTACAGCGGCCAGCACATCAAGTTACCCCAATATGTTAAATTTCATCGGTAGGTATTTTTTCCATCTTTATTGCAAATATTATAAGGTTCATATTCAATTGTGAAAATTTGACAGATTGATGTGCTGGCATCTGTACAAAGACTAAGCCGCGAGCGAATTGCTAGTTTGTTATAAAGAGAAATGTTTTGATAATTGGTTCGAAAGGATTGCATTAAATACATTTTTTTTTGTTAGCCTGTTTTTTCCCATTCCCTGGGCAAAGGCCTCCCTCCATTCTTTCCACTTTTTGCAATTTCGCGCTTCGTCCTTTCCAGTTCTGTAGAAAATTATCAAGTTCGTCTCGCCATGCTTAAAAAAAAGTATAGTCCGAAACACCACTCAAAAATATTAATAATAATAAAATTCCTGTCTCGGCCGGATCGGACGAGACTCAGCGGTCGAGTCGCCTACTAAGCCATCTCCTTCATGGTCTACAGCTACCCCGTCTTAGTAGGTAAAGCTCAAATTAATTCTAAAAATTCTTTCGCCGTTATATTTTATTTTTAAAACTATCAGGGGATATTAAATTTCGAAGACAAAAGTATAAAAATCACGTGGACGAAGCAGAGCGCTAGTAAAGAATAAAATATATGTAAATTTAATTTAATTCTCATGTGTGGAGCTTAAATAATAAATAATGTTGCTTATTTATCTTACCCGCCAGACCAAGTGACATTAACAGACAGCTTTGGGACACAATCGTCTCCCTTACAATGTCGGAATACCTCTAAACTTGTATCCATTGTACTATATGCACTCGCCTCAACCCATGTATTGTTAAAATCTGTTGAAATAAACCAATACATTAATTCACGACTTCCTTTCTTACATTACATCACGACGAAGGGAAGGTTTTGGGTCGCAAGGGGTGTACTTGTAGTAAATATTTCACCAGTTATGTGTAGGTATGTTTAAATCTAATGCCACCAATCAGGGAACGAATCTTCATTCCGAACTACTAGGTATGGAGAAAACACTCAATAATACTTTCTCCCATCCGGGGATCGAACACGAGACCACATGCTCAACGGTAACGCTTGCAACCACGAAGCAGTTCCTTTCTTACATTTATCAAATTAAAAACATATCCTATTACAAAGCAAAATCTTAAAAAAATCGTATCAATCACTTACGAGCTTGAATGTTTCATTTAGTATTCAAACTTATATCCCATTTAAACTCTGTGTGGTTCTTTCCTCAAATACCACTTCAATTTGCATGGTTCTTACATGATCTAACGAAGATAATATCTGGACTTTAATAGATATCAAGACCTCTTAGTTTCTTTTGCTGTTTCTTATTAGTGAAGTCAGATAGTGAAACACCGACCTCATCTTTTAGTTAAAAAATTACGAGCTAAAGAGTTTGTAAAAATCTATTTATTACAAAAAAATGACGTATGGCACTCGGAGACTGCCGCGGTAAAGCTATTGCATAGCATTTTTTATCAACTCCTCTCCTCTCCCCCTCCCCATTCCTCTCCTCCCCCTCTCCACTCCTGCTTCCCCCTCCCCTCCCCATACCCGTCCCCTCCCACTCCCCTCCCCTTTCCCCTCCCCACTATCACCACTTTGCCTGCAATATAAATATATAATATATATATAAATATATATGCAATAGCTTCGGCTTTCAAGCCACACCTCCTTGCCCGTCGTAGTGGGGAGCGCGAGGTTTTTTCGTTACGGAATTTCTGGATTCGGTCCCCGCGCTTAAGGCCCGCGATAGAAGCTATGCAATAGCTTAATAATTTTCATTTACCTGTCATGTTTAATTCTGTTAGATATTTGTTTTGTAGTTGAGCTTTGGATTTAAATACGTAATATCCTGGCTCCTTGTCTGCCTGTAAACAATAAAATATATTACAACAACATGTTATTCGATCTGTAAAACAGCCTCACGGGTCGATTACCTATAGACCGGACATCACGAACAAAATTTTCGTCCGAAAAAGTGTGTCCTGTTGGATACAAGTCTATGAGTTTTTTGTAGTACGCTCCGCTGCCGCTCCAATATTCATATATTATTCTAGATGGCGTTACTGAGACATGGGATCAAAGTTTTTCTATGACATTTCCTTGACATGCCCGCTCTATAGTATTTTAAATCTCTTTGATTGAAGGTTAAGCTACACTTAATGAGAATCGCTAAATCTGTGGATGGGTGACCATTCACTAGTATCAGGACTCGTCCGTGTGTTGGAAACCACGTTCAGAAAATGGTTCCGGCTGTCATTTGTAGATCTTTGTCGTTACGGGTAGTCGGAATCCCGAAAGTCGAAGAACCAGTTTAACCATGGCGTATCGTGTTACCCAGTAAGTAGGGTATGAAGGTCAGACAGGCTGCTCTATAATACTCCATATAAAACACTGGTATTCAGCTGCATACGGTTAATTAAGCAGGAAGCCGATCTCAACATAGTTGAAAAGTTAAGAAGTAAAATTCATGAACAAAAATTTTCATAAAATGAAAACTGCTAAGCCAAACTTTGTAATTTTTTTATGAGACCAAAAAGAAACTAGTCCGCATCAAACTAAAAAAGAATCACGTAAATCGGTTTATAAATCTTAGCGTAATCGGTGAACATACATACAAAGAAATGTTCGAAAATAAATTATTTTTTTATAAAATTGTTCATAAAACGAAAACTACCTGGTCAAACTATGTTATATTTTTATGGAACCAAATGGCAGCTATTTCGCATCGAACAAAAAAAGAATTACGTAAATCGGATCATTAATCTCGGAGTAATCGATGTACATACATAAAAAAAAAACCGATCGAATTGAGAACCTCCTCCAGAAGTCGGTTAAAAAAGGTTAGGGAGATGATGATCATGATTATTAAAAACATGTTATTCGATCTTTAAGAGAGGATGTGATCTCTGAAGTTGATTCGTTGTTTCTTCTGAGAGTAGCCAGATTAAAATCCTCATTTATGTTCCTGTGGTCTGGGAAGTTTGTTGCGCCACGTGTTTTTTTTTTTCAAAAAAAAACCCTAAGAAGTGGTAAAGACCAGGCATTTTGACTTATCTTGTCGTTTATTTTATCTTATATAGGGTGACTGGTAATTAGTGACCGATACTTAAACACGTGATTGTACTCATGAATACGAATAACTTTCCCAAAGAAACTTTTTTAAACTCATTAACTTTCAATTATTTCAATTACGACAGTACTGCACAACGGGAGCGGTGGGGTGAATGATAATATAACCAATAGTCCTGCAGTAATGTCAACTTTTTTATAATAAA
Organism: Euplexia lucipara; assembly: GCA_921972225.1. Lineage (NCBI taxonomy): Eukaryota > Metazoa > Arthropoda > Insecta > Lepidoptera > Noctuidae > Euplexia > Euplexia lucipara. The sequence continues at coordinate 4,875,361 of OV179149.1, read as the reverse complement.
CGAGAGAAAATGACGAACAAGGGAAAGACTCCATTGAGTTTAACGATACCTACTTAAAGAGATATTTCTTGACATCGATGCCACTAAATTAATTCTACGACTATTTGATATCTTTGAAAGAGGCTCGCAATAAAAGAAATGTATCGGAAAACAATAGAATATGTCCTTCGTTAAGACAAGTCGATATAAAACTGAGAATTATTAAAAGAAAAGGGGGACTTTATAATACAGAATAGGTGGCTGGCTAGGCTTGTGGCTAAATAATTACAGCCACACGTACCAATCTTTTTTTTTTTTTATAATGGGTCTACTCTTGACCTCAATCTTGTCCTGCGGTCAGAGATGAGGTCGACGATGGAACGAGCCCATAAAAAGCCTATTAACTCGCGACTTAAACAGATTGGGGTCATATGAACTCGGGAACACTGATGCAGGCAGGGAATTCCACTCCTTGGCTGTGCGCATAATGAAGGAACAGGCAAAGCGCTTCGTGTGAATGTGTGGAACATCTACAAGGAATGGGTGATAACCTGCAGTACGTCTGGATTCCCGATGGAAGAAAGGAGATGGTGGAATGAGCTCGTGGAGCTCAAGAGCACACTCGTAGTTTAAGCTACTCTTGACAAGGTCAGTCTATGGATGGGTAACCATTCAGTACATATATCCTCATATTACGATTCAATCGATCAACTTTAACATAATATCATAGACTTAACAAATAATTATTTTATAACTAATTATGACTATTACGTTCCGAAGCCAGCACATCAAGTTGTTGTTGTTTCAAATTTATCTATTTTTTTTTTCTACTTTATACTTTTTTTTGCCTTAGTTATTTTTTAGTTTCTGTTATAGTTAAAATGTACAGACGCCAGCACATCAAGTTACCCCCATGTGTCAAATTTTCCCAATTGAATATGAACGTTATTCTGTTTGCAATAAAGTTGAAAAACGATCAAAGAAATTTGACACATTGGGGTAACTTGATGTGCTGGCGTCTGTACATGGGTTAAAAACATATTAAAGCAGATATAACTTTGTTATAAACAAAAATAAGTTTATGACCCATTAGGGTTTATTACAGTAGTTGGTAGCTTGAAGTGCTGCATGTAAAAAAAAAGAAAAGCAAAAGAATTATAAATATGTAGAACATCAAAAAATTCATCCACATTGCTATCAATAGGAAAAGTAGCTATAACACTAAAGGCATTGCCTCGTTGAATGGGTTCAACTTTAACTTTGCCAAATCTCACTTGTACCTACTTCGTGCGCGAAATATTGTAAAAGAGTGATCTATATGACATGTATAGTTTTCGCTTAGCGAAGATTAAAAAACGACTGACTGAAATCTAACAATGTTGCAATCACTTACCAATTCCACGGTGACATTCTCGCAGTAGACTATGGTGTCGTTGACGCAGCCGAAACAAGAGATGTCTATCACAATATTGGGCCTCTGAACAGTGGCCGTTTCGCCAGTAATGTTGTTTTCGAGAGTTATATCTAGAATCGGAACAACTCAAGTAAATTAAGGTACCTTTAGAATATACTGTGGTATAAAATATACTAACATAATTTCTCTGTCTATCAATTTTTTTAAACCTTATTATAAATGTATAAGGTTCATGAACCTCACACATTTATAATAAGGTTTGAAAAAAATTAACAAATCCATTTTTTCCCAATTGAACATGTTCATGATTTGTTTGAGATAGCTTGATATGTCATCTATATTATACACAGTCATGTACACACAAAAAAAGCATCAAAGAGCATAAAAAATGCGCTTTGCAGTCAACAAAGAAATTATACAAAACACTGGCCTTACATAAGACTTATCACAAACAAAGGATTTCTCAATAAGGACGGTATTGTATAGTATTTTTTTTAATAACTTACTTCCAACAAAATCTGCTGGTAGAATAGGGTGCTCCACGCGAGCACACACTTGGATTATGAAAGATGTATCTTGTTCTCTAACTAACTGAAAACACATAAAAAACTTAATTATTTTTACCATAAAAAACACACACCACACATTTGAATAACTATGACTTGATTTAATTACAAAAAGATGTAAGTTCTTATAATTATGTCGCGAAGAAGAACAGGGTGTAGAAATTATCTATCAGCTTTATGGCCACCTAAGTTCTTATATATTGGCTGTCAATTTATTTTTAACTAATCGTTTAATTCATACTTAAACTAAACGAATTTCAACAGTTTTTAACCTACTCTGGTTGTGCCAAGATATTGTGTAAAAACAAGTAACTTTCTAACTTTATCTAAGACATCATTGATATCGGTGAGGGAAAACATCGTGACGAAATCTAGATTTATAGTTTTTATTATAAGTTTGAAATCCTCAATCCGCCTTTTTTATGCGTGGTGATCAATACTCTTTATGATACTTCTCTTTACGATAATAGGCCTCTCCTCTGCAGTGAGTCAGTAAAAGGCTGGTATTATTATATTATAACAAGTAACTAAGTGACTGTTGAGCCATTCTGTGTCCCTGGACGTGCTATTCTGTAAAGACCACCACGTGGAAATGAAGGTGCAGACATAGACATAGAGAATGAACTGAGTGTTCCTTATCCAGCTGTGAAGTATATACTGGTAAGAAAGTTTTGTAAGAGATAAAGCGAACGTGCGGCTAATAGTTGTCTTTTTCTTTTTTTAACCACAGACCTACAGAAAGGAGACAGTTATTGGCCGTACATTCCCTCTGTCTTTTTCTAGGGAGTGGTAAATTTTGTGCGGGTATGGCTCAGTCCATTCTCTGTCTATTTATTTATTTATTTATTAAAACTTTATGCACTAGTAAAATAAACTGTACAAAGGCGGACTTAATGCCTTAGACATTTTCTACCAGTCTACCTTAAGGTGGTGCAGAGACAGAACATGGTAGGCGCAAGAAGGTAACAAAAACTTGAAAGAAAAGTAAATTATTATCTATGATAAATACATATATACATACATATTAAATAAAATCCAGAAATACCTAGGTCAAGAGAAAAGAAAAAATTAAATAAAATAAAAGATACATTAATGGAGAAACTAATCTGCTTACTCAACTTTGGGATAAGTTTGCCAACACCTTGTGAATGTGATCGCGTGCTTTTACTTTAAACGTGAACAAACTGGTTGCCATCCTGATGTTCAGAGGAAGCTCATTCTAAAGGAAAACCGCCTGGCGCCGCCTGGCGTCTATGGGTGCAGTGAAAGCAAAACCAGCTGTCATTCCATATTAATGCTAGGCATTGACAGTTCACGTCACTCATGTTTCTACGAAGTGACTTTTACTGAATCAATCGGCTGGTCATCCAAATGTTACTGAAAGATGGACCTACCTGCTCGCCAAGAAGTTGACTGGTCAGTGTCACGTTAATCTTCTTCACGCATTTAAACAGCAACACTTTGCTTGCACCTGGTGAACCTGCCGCCAGTTCTGTTGAATAAGATGTGTGATGCGTACAAAGAAAATATCGAATACTTCAAGCATACTATACGAATATTATACATGAAAAAGTAACTGTTTTTGGTTTATTTGTCGGCTATTCACAAATAAACGGCTGAACGGAATGATAATATTTTTGGCAAGAACATGGGTCCTGGTGACGGATATAGACTATCTACTGCCTCAAAAAATAATTCTAAGGCGGATTAAAGTTACCGGGGTACCTAGCTAGTTTAATATAATTATTGAAATCATCATCTCTTCTCTTCTCACCTTGCCCTTATTCCTACCTATTTAGGATCGGCCAGATTATCTATCTCTTTTTTTATATGTTATCATATTTTTATTGAGCTTGTTTCCGACAGTTGCCAATAAATATCTTTTCTTTCATTCGTTATCTCATTCTATATTTTCTTTCTTAATTTCTTTAGATATTAGGTAAACTATTATTAAATTAACGTTTCGAATTATATTCTTACCATCACAACCATTAACATCCACGTCGTTTATAAACTGTAAGCTAAAGCCGAGACCCTTAGAGGTCGTCTTCTGAAGTATCTGCGTCAGCTTCAGTTCGGACACTTGAATAGCCTTGTATTCCTGGGTCTTCATCAGGTTATGGTAGACCTCATAACCGGAAAGTATGTAAATGACTCCACTTCCTTCGTTCTCGTATGGGGCGCTTATTACCAGTTCTGTAAAGTAAAAGTCTTTTAAAATTTTTGATTGCAGATATTATCTTAAATCATATTTAACCACTTTAAAGGCAAGGTGGTAGGTATATGCCTGTTGCGGCGGCAACCTCTTGCGTCCGGCCCTGGTTCAATCCATGGTCCGGAGCGAGGAGGCATGGAAAGCCGTCACCTCTTTCTGCGAGACAGTAATACTAGCGAAAGAGGAGGCCGAATGCGTGTGGGAGAGGGAAACCTCACGCCCCAGCCGCTGCAACAGAAGAACACGCCCCGGTCGTCGAGAGTCACAGGGCGGACAGTTGCGGACGGCGAGCATTGGGTGGCTCGCCGGCTGAGCAAAACCAGGCTCGGGTCGACGGCGCGCTGTGTTCCACGCGCGCCTCAAAGAGCTGTCAGCACCGAAGAAGGGGGTCCGCTAGGGCCTGTGTCTGCCGGGGGGTCGCGGAATTTGTTCGAAAGAGTCACCGCGGCCCCGGAACGCAAAAGGCATAAGGAGGAACACGGATGGGTTTTAGTCAGCAAGAGTCTGACACTCCCTTCCGCTTCACCCAGAGCAGGAGCAGTCATTTGATGATATCCCATCCTTAAAAAAAAAAACCGGCCAAGAGCGTGTCGGGCCACGCTCAGTGTAGGGTTCCGTAGAATATGTAAACGAAGTTAAAAAAATGCTTGCATATACGATTATACTACAAACTTAGTCCAGAAATTATTTTGTACAACTTATTGTCTTTTTTTTACAAAAACTGTTTCCATCCAAGTTCAAAATAATTTTCCTAGAAAGTCCTTATAAAGTTCTACTTTTCAGATTTTTTTCATATTTTCTAACCATTTATGCTTCAAAAGTTCCACATTGTTTTTTACTTTTGGAGCGATTATTTCCGAAATTAATGACATTATCAAAAAATGATTACAGTAAACCCCTATTCATTTTTAAATACCTTTCCAACAATATATCACACGTTAGGGTTGAAATATTAAAAAAATCACTTCCCACTTTACATATAGGGGGGCTACCCTAATAAAACATTTTTTTCCAATTTTTATTTCACCTCTTTGTCGGCGTGATTGATACACATATTGGCACCAAATTTCAGCTTTCTAGTGCTAACGGTCACAGAGATTAGCGAGGACGGACGGACGGACGGACAGACAGACATGGCGAAACTATAAGGGTTCCTAGTTGTCTACGGAACCCTAAAAAGGTATACGCCTGTGTGGAGGTCAGATAGATAGTAGCTCCACGTAAAACACTCGTATTCAGCTGCATCCAGTTATTCAAGAAGCCAACCCCAACATAGTTGGAAATAGGTCAGGCGGATAAAATGCCTAAGGCATGAAGTCCGCCTATGTACCTACAGTGTCTTTTACTAGTGCATAAAGTTATAATAAATAAATAAATAAAAACTTTGAGGCACGTTAAGCACTATTCCTGTTAAAACGTTGATGTGACGGGATAAAAAAAAGGATTTTAAAAGATTACAGATTTTTATTAGAATTGCACACGTACCTCTCATGCCAGAGGTTGTGGTACAAACCCGAAAATTATCAATTTGAATTTTCCAACTCATATGTAAAGACAAGAAAGAAAGAAAAAAGCATTTATTGGACGATAGTAAAAATACGTGTGTGTGTGTTTGTATGTGCTTTCTTAGTTCATCTTACAAATCATTGACATTGGTAAAGGAAAGCTGGATTAATCTATACATCTATACATATAATAAGACTGTAAAAAAACTGTGTCTGAACATTGAATATATTTAAAAAATAATCATTGAGGGGGGTTTAGAAACAGTACTAGAGCAGGAATCCAAAAAAAAAGTCTGTCTGTTTGTCTGTTTGTTTGTACACGCTAATCTTCGGAACTACTGAACGGATTTAAATATTTTTTTTTGTTGTATAGATATTAAGTCTGTGCAACACATAGGCTATAATTTATCTTGGAAACTGGAACACCTGATGCAGAACCACAACAGACCAGCTAAACTATAGAAGATACAAAAATGGTACCATAGCAAAAATTGTTCCACGGGATGAGCATTTTTTGCTGAGAGAATAAATTTGAAGATCCGGAACCCCTGATGCTGAACCGCAACAGACCAGCTAAACTATAGGAGATACAAAAATGGTACCATAGCAATAATCGATCCACGTGATGAGCATTTTTTGTTGAGAGAATAAATTTGAAGATCCGGAACACCTGATGCAGAACCGCAACAGACCAGCTAAACTATAGGAGATACAAAAATGGTACCATAGTAAAAATTGTTCCACGTGATGAGCTTTTTTTGTTGAGACAGTAAATTTGAAGATCCGAAACACCTGATGTGGAACTTCAAGAGCCCAGCTACACTATAACATATATAGGAATGACGTCTTAGCAAGAGTTATTCAGCCCTATGAGCACTCGCTGTTGACGTATAAAAATCGAAGATCTGGAACACCTGTTGTGAAACTTCAAGAGCCCAGCTACACCTGATAGGCATTTCCTGTTGACTAATAAAAATCGAAGATCAGAAACATTTGATATAGAAATTAAAGCTATCACTAATTTCATTGCATAATTATAAAGTAACATAAGTACCTCCGCGCGGTGAAGGTGGGAACAGTTCAGGACTGATTTTCGATGACGATGGTATATCATTGAAAATTAGACTCTACTGGCTAAAACTTCCATTTTTTTAAATCGTATAAATATGCCTTCGGGCTTATGTTATTTGAGTGTTTAATTTCCTTTTCCATTTATCTTCGTTACATGATTGCCTACCCGGTAACGCAGGGGAGCAGCCACTTAGATTTTAATTGATCAGGTATCATCACAATAAAACTAAAACCATACCTAGAAAGAGGTCAAATCTTTCCCAATGTTCCAAAAGATGCTAAATGATTAAAGATCATAAGATCCCAACAATCTACCGAAGAGCGTTAGGAGAGACTTGATGCTGTTCGAGAACATGAGGTTGCAACTCGCTCCGCGGAAACTTTTTGGGATCGCGAAGCACGCCTGCATTCTCAGCGTATTTACGCATCTACCAGGTATCCAGGTCTCTAGACACCAGTGAAGAATATGTGCACGACTGACCGCTGATCGTGAACATCATGCACTGTCTCGCGAGTTGGAGACGTTTACGAAAAAAGCATGATGGAAACAGATGCGCACCTGACCGCTGATCGTGAACGTCACGCAACATATAGGCTATAATTTATTTTCAAAATGGAACACCTAAAGTAAAAGAGATATAAAAATGGTGCCAGTGCAAAAACTATTCCACGTGAAGAGTGTTTTCTGCTGTGAAACTAAATTTGAAGATCTGGAGCACCTGTAGCGGAACTCCAAAGCCCAGCGACAATATAACATATACATAATAGAAATGGCGTCTTAGCAAAAGCTGTTAAGTCTGATTTCCTGTTGACCAACAAAAATAAAAAATCTGGAACATCTTGAATTGTCTCGCGCATTCCATTGTTTTGCCGTCCCCGGGCTTTTAGAATTCGACATCAGACGTTTCAGATCTTCGATTTTGACGACCCCGTTGTCGCTGGCTTAAGCAACGGGATCCGCGTACGAAGTCGCGGGCAGAAGCTAGTACTTAATAAATGTTTAAAATTTGTAAATGCTCGTGCCTTCTCTATTTGAGAAGATGCCTTTGACTTGAAGTGGGACATTAACAGACTAATATAATTACAATGTTAGACCAACCTGATTTACCATCACCATCTATGTCTTTAGAAGTTATTGCTGTGCCGAATCGTCCAAATTCAGAAGTGCCAAAAATTGAACGGAGTCTTTTGTCCTGATTCAGAGTACTCTGAGGATAACAATAGATAAATTAAAGTTAAGTTGGTTATTCATGATCTCCAAAATGTTGATATTGCTTTAAATGTTGTACAGACGCCAGCACATCAACCTACCCCAAACTGTCAAATTTTCCCAATTGAACATGAACCTTATTGTATCTATATATATAAAAGAAAGTCGTGTTAGTTACACCATTTATAACTCAAGAACGGCTGGATTAATGTGAACGATTTTGGTCTTATTGGATTTGTCTTTGTCCGGAATAGCATATAGCATAATAATTAATAAAAAACATGAAAAGTCCTCGAAAAAATTAATATCAAGAATATCGGTTGTCTCAAACATTTTTCAAACGCAGCGCCATCTTGGATGACATGACAGGAGTCAAACCAAAGAGTATAATAATAATATGGGAGCTTAGACTATATACCTCTAGACGTAGCCCAATTTACAGTGTGAAGTGTGGAAGTGAGACGCATTAATACAAAAGTTCGTAGGAAAATTGAGACAAAGCATCGTATCTTCTGTCCCTTACGGCGTGCCGTATTTTTGCATGGCTAACTTTTGAATGTTAGCCAAACAAAGTGCTGTCACTGTCACGTATATTATTATGGTCGATTTAATTTAAGTTTTCGGATGGTTTTTGCTATTGTTGTAATAGTTTGAGTAATTTAATGAGAAATGGACTCCATTAGTGAAGTGTTTAATGTATGGTGTATGCTCTACGATGGGAGGATGCAGTATAATAGGCTGTAAAAGCCGCACAGAAAAGGATATTAACGAAATCACTTTTCATTCGAAAGTTTTCAATACTGTTAGTGTTACAGTATGATTATTGAATTTATACATTTGTGCGCTTTTATTGTCATGGCTTTCAGACCAAAATATGGAAGATTTCTTATAATAAACTTGATTTCTTATATCACATAACCTAGGAATACTTACTTACAGTGTTGCTACACGTTTCAAATCTTTTCCCTTAACTGTCAAGCCTAATGTTCAAAAGGTAGGCATAATAATCAAATAAATCTATGGTGGCTAAACACACAAATTTGTGGGCGAACCCTTATTTTTAAGTTTAAGTGAACATGTGTACGACCGAACAGAGCCCTTTCGACAATCATTAAGTTTTACTCTTGAAGGCAATCGCGTAGGTACTTATAGATATTTGGAAGTAAGAATTCATTTTATAAATAAATGTTAAGTATAAACAAAAAATTAGATATTTTCAAAATAAGTTGGTTTTGTCTAAAGGACAATAGTTATTATACAGCAATGTCAATGTCACACTGGAATTCACTGGATGTCAGCCATACCTCATTAAATTTTAATGATAAATAACACGCGAAAAAATAATGTTGTGTTCTTCTAAAGAGTTACTTCTATGTACACACATCAAGCTTCACCTGGTAGTAGTGTTTTTTATTTGTGAGAATCAAGGTAAGATTGAAATTAGGTATTTTACGTGAAATTATATTTTCTCACACATGGATACTTCTACACTCTTATTACCACGTTGAATACGTAAATTATAACTTACAATAGTGCTAAAATTGGAACCCGCAGTTAAGTAGAATTTTGGTCGTATTTTGGGACTTTTTTAAGGAATAGCAACACTGAACTTTTATATTGCTGTCGCATGTGCGGCCACGCGGTGGCTCTATCTAGAGGTATATTATCTAAGTATGGGAGAGTCAAACTTCCCAGTTCATTAACAGGTGACAATTTGAAATTGACAAGTCTTAAGCTAAACCCAAGAAGGTAAGGTTGTCAATTTATAATACGCACCAACGTTCTGAAATTTATTTTGTTACTAAACTTAGAGGTTTTATGTAGCATAAAAAAGTCTTACAAGTATTTCAAAAATCAATTTACGTAATTAACAATGACGACAGAGACGAACTTTAATAATTCTTTGCAAATAGAACTTATTTTACTGTTAGGACTTTAATTAAAGTAGACCGGGAAAACTATAGGTATAAATTGTATGTAACATAGAGGCAATAGTTCAGATTAAAATAATGAATTTAGTATTTTTTAAATCAATGCATTTTAGTAAGGTAGTTAGGTTAGGTAGTTAGGTTAGCTATAGGATAGGTATGGTCAGTTAGGTTAGGTTATATATACATGTTGTAATTTTGATTCTATCGAACACAAAATGTTGAAATAAGATCACAATAGAGAGTTGCTACTTAAAAAGTAGTAGTAGTCATTATTGGTTTGGATCTATTTGTTGTCGTCTTATTAAACGTATGTATATCTAATCTATCTAAAAAAATGATAAGAGCAATAAATTGACTCTAAGGCACAACGAAGTTTGCCGGGGCAGCTAGTTTAGAATAAAGTTGAAAACCTATCAAAGAAATATGACACATTGGGGTAGGTTGATGTGCTGGCGTCTGTACATGGTTTTTATTAAAAATTAAATGATCTCGCAAATCAGGAATTCCTTACTCCCTTTTGCTGTGCCCTACAGGGTCCATATTAATCTCATTTATAAATTTACCACCTAAGAATACATAATATGGAAAGCAATTAAAATATTGAGAATTGAATAAAAAGTTAGATGTCCGTTCGGTTGTCAAATCTATCCAACAAAAAAAGTTTTTAATCTTACCATGTTACCACCTATATAAATATGTAAGGCTCCGCACTCGTAACATTCGTATCCAGCCTGCGTGGGCGCACCCACTAAGAGTTCATCTAACCCATCCATATTGAGGTCTGCAGCACTCATTGTCGTCCCAAACATTGAACCCACGGCTTTGCTTTCCAACTTGACAAAATGTCCTCTATAGCTCTCCCTCAAATTTAAGGCCAATATAGACAACAACCCTCTCTGCTTAAACCGCGGATAACTGTCTTTGTAATATTCGAGGAAATGAATCTGTAAATTGTTAATTAATTAGTATGAGTATTGTCTATTGTGAGTGGAAACGCCGAGAGGGGACGCCCTAGAAGGACATACGCGACGTCCTGCGTGAGCGATCTAGAAACGAACGCGAAGCGGCGCGGCTGGACGCGAAAACAACAAATAGTCGAAACCTATTGAAATGTCTTACGTAACCAAACCCACATGGGGTGCAGTGCGGCACGAAATGAAGAGAATGCGATCAGTTGGCTTGACATTTTCGCGCGAACTGGGAGCGGTGCCGTCGTGTTTTTGTTGCCGGTAGCGTCAGGGCGGGAAGTTTCGCGTGCATGTGGCGTGCACAGCCGCCGCGTCGCACCGCATCGCATTAAATTCGCGTGTCACCGCAAATCGTGTCATAATCGCGTTCACTTTGAACCGCATACGTAAAACGTAGCGTAACACAGATATTATTGGTGGTCCTGCAGAAAGTTTTGAAAAGTCCTGTGTTTGTTTTAACTACTAGCTGTTTATTGATTTATTCAACTTCGATGGTCCTAGATTACGATTTTGTGCCATCGTGTCGAAGACCTTTTATTATCAGATGTGGCACACATTTTTAAATGTTTTTATATAAACAGATATAATTCAAAAGGTGTATACGAAAAAATCTGAATATTAATAATATTGTATTTAGAGAATCAGCAAGAAAAATGAAGTCAGTCTGCGAAATGAAATAGGGTTAAATTTGCAGGGCAAATAGGATTGCAAGCCGATAGAAGTTTTGTACGACACTAGTTTTCGACTGCATTTGGTTAAATCGATTTAGTAGATGATGATAAAAAAAACATTTGATTACTTACAGAAAAAAAATCATTTGATTACTTACAGATCCTTCCATATTCTCATGTAGGAGACTGAACGCGTACATAGTTTGGTTTCTAAAGAATTTTCCAGCAGTGATGCCAAAACCTGCAATCAAACCGGTGACATTCATACGTAGAGCGGTCATACTTTATAGAAGAAGCACAATGTTAAAGTTGTTGATTCTTAAATGGTAGTCTCTAAAAATAAAATAGGGATTAAAAATAAAATAGGATTCTTAAATAGGGAGGGGCGGAGTCTTCTACTACAGACATTATTTGTCTAAAAGAAGATTCCGAACACAACAATTGTATAAAACCAATTTTTTGACACAATAAATTTTATTTTATTTTTATTTATTTTATTTAGTCAGCAATAATGTATTTTCGTATAAGGGGACATGTCCGTGACAGATCCTCTTCCGCACATAAGCTGGATTTCAACAGAGCTACATATTCAGTCAGTGTGGATTTCTCCCTCACTAATCACTTTGATTCCTAAAACAGCTCTAGTTATAAGCCTACCTTAAGGCGCATAAAAAAATACAATTGATTTCATGAAAAACACTAAAGGTAAGGTAAAATACGTAAGGCTGCACCGACCAAAATAATTCAAAGCATTTATCGCTGTTAAAGTGATATAATCAATACCATTACTATACCTAGTCACTATTCAAATTAATTAGCAAAACAATAAACGTCTCAACCGATTAAAGTTTTTTTTCAATTCTTGTTTAGAAGCAAGAACAGTGGTCACATGTCATTCGTGAAACTACAACTACGAGCCTAGAGCGAACTCCTTATTTTGCGCGAGACGACTAGCGAAGAGTAGATATTTAATTACACGCGCCTTTTTCGCTTGGTGTAGTCTTAAGAAAAACAAGTTTGTAGCTTTGGTGACGTTGTTTCATTAATTATTCTGTCTTCTGAAACTAGAGTTATATAACATGTTTTAAATGAAGTCATCGGTTGTATTTTTTTAAATACATAGATAACGGAGGTCAGAGGTAACATACATAAGAAAACTATTGTACATTTGACAACCTCCTTTTTTTGTACCTGGGTTAAAATTATTGAAGTAAATTAACTTTACCTATGTTAAAAAACTTCTTAAAGTACTTATTATACTTCGATTGGTCCAGCAATGATCTGACATCTTGAAGTGGAACTGATGAAGGTGCATAAGAAAAGTCTCCGTCTCCTGACGTCTTTGCTATCAGCAACAAATCATTGTCATAATCTATCAAAGTAGACCAACCAGTTCCACTGCTGATTCTTTCTGGAAACCAGATTTTTATTTAAGCAAACATAAACTTCTATACTAATATTATAAAGAGGTAAAATTTGTAAGTATGTAAGTTTGTATGTAGGGGGTAATCTTCGGAACTAATGATCCAATTTTAATAAATTATTGTACTGGTGGAAAGCTACACTATTCCACCGGGAATAGTGTAGCTTTCCACCAGTACAATAACGGGACATAGGCTACTTTTTATCCCCGTATTCCCACGGGAACGGAAACTACGCGGGTGAAACTGCGTGGGGTCTGCTAGTATTAATTACATTGATAAATACTCGTAAATATAAGCACGAGGGCTTAATAATTACAGGCGCACGGGTCGATTGAAGGTTAAGTTATGCAAGGCGAGGTCGGTTCGTGGATGGGTGAACGTTTATCTATTCGGCTACCTGTCCACTGAAGTGGAGCGAGGCTGCGGAGTGGAAACACGGAGAAATGCTCAAAAGTGTGACAACCAGTTTAACCAAAGGGCCGTTTTCCTAGGAACTAAGTTGTGGAGGTTAGATAGGCAATCTCTCTATGTAAAACATTGATTTTCAGCTGCATTCAGGTAGACTGGAAAACGACCCTGACATAGATGAGTAAACGCTACACAAATGATGAATAGATTACTGATACTTGTCCAGCTCATTCCCTCTATAATCTTATATTTAACAGCTCTTTGAATAGGGATGTAGTTAAGCTACCATAACGTTCAAAACATTTCCAAAGTCATTTATTTAAATTGGGCTTAGGATCAGCACTTTCTGAGCGTCGAAATTACATAAGACAGTCCCCCATAAAGCCCGTCATTCGCCTCTTCCTAGATTTTTTGCTGGAAAGAAGAAGTGGCGGAACAAACTTCCCAGCGTCTGACTGGTGTGTTAGAGGAACATGAGTTTACACAATAAAACATCCTACTTCCTACTATACTAAAAACGCGAAAGTTTGTGAGGATAGATGGATGGATTGATGTTTGTTAGTCTTTCACGTAAAAACTACAGAATGAATTTTATTAATACTTAATAAGGAGTTAGCTGACTCCCTGGATTAACACATAGGCCACTTTTTATCCCTGTATTCCCACGGGAACGGGACCTATGCGGGTGAAACCGCGGGACGTCGGCTAGTAATAAATAAGTGGCTACATTTTAGCTGGCACACCCTAACATGATTGTAATAATAATAATAATAATAGGTACCGTCGTTGACAACTAAACTCAAGCAATAACTTACAACTGAAAAATATAAGCCTCCAAGTAAAATGGGCGTGCTCGCACGCCCAAATTACTTGGAGGCTTCTATTTTTCTTTTTTTGGAGTTTATCCTGATACCATCGTACTTTAATACGGTAATACAACAAGAACAGAAATACTTACTTATTAATAAAGCGGGACGGTTCAATGTGAAATTTTCCCTTTTACCATTGTAGTTAATGTAATACTCCAATAAGCCTTTATAACGTTCCGTTCGTTTGTTTTGAATGAAGCATGTCCCGTAAGTATCCGTAGTTGGAATTCTTTTTTGATTTTTTTCTATTACATCTACAGTCGTGGTCCATAGTGGTGCGCAAGTCTGTGAAACAAAAAGAATAATTCAATTGTGAAACAATGTGGCAATGTCCAAAAGGTAAAAAAATATCTCAAAACACCTGTCTTTTGGGATTTTACCAGTCGATAGCGATGCGGATGAATTTTCAACAACAAAAGACAGCAACTAAAGTAAGTAGTAAACTAAAGTACAAAACACCTGAACACTAAAATCCTCCATAAGTAACTGTCACGACTACAGAACAAAATAACCTTGACTCAGATCAGAGATTTACAAATATCGCTGAACACCGCTTTTCCAATAATTCCTTAACATCAGTAATTGCATATGTCGCTGAACAAAAGATAATACTTTGAATGTTGAGTGTTCCACTTTTGTAGCTCATGATGTTCACCAACTTATGAGATAGTGTTTGAACAAAATAAAAAGACATTCTCTGTCGTTCACTGTAAACACCGCAAAAATAAAATCGTTACAACTGAAAGGTAGAATGAAAATCAAAAAAAATAAGTTAATAATTTTGTTAATAAAACTCGTTTTGTTATTGTACAATATTATGTAAATTACTGCTCGGTTAAGTTAAGTTTACTTGATTTTAATGCTGAGATATACGGTCTTTCTGGCCTCGCATAGGTCTTTTTACTTTTGTTCTTTAGTTTTTACTCAGTTCTTGTCTTACTTTATTTATATTGTAGGTATTTTTGTTCAAAATATGTTCCGTGCGTCCATATAAATGAATTTCTTTCTTTTTTTATATTAGATTAGTGAGAATATTATACGAGGTAGAAGATAAGTCAATGCACATGAGGACATCATGAGTTCAGCTGTTAAAATCGTTAAAATCTCCGTGAGAAAAAAAATCAATTGTATAATGTAAATTACAATTAATGTCGTGCGCTTGAATATAAGCGTTGAATTAGTGTTCTCATTGTAAATAATAGGTATTTAGTTTTATCTGTATTTAATGATATGAGCTCTAGATACATGATTAAAATGCCTATGCAGTAGTAGCATATACTTCATAGGCCTTTGATTTAACTGCAAACAGGAGAGTTGTGTCATCCGCATATGACATAATAACAGCATTCTGAAGCGTCAAGTTACAGAGGTCATTTATATAGATTATAAACAAAGTAGGACCTAAAATACTACCTTGTGAGATCCCATAAAAGGTATTTTTAAGTTCCGAAGTAATGCACTGACCTTTTTTTACACACTGATAGCGGTTGCTATGGTGATCAGAAAAAAGTTGCAATTGAACTCCCTGTATTCCCAGCATTTCCAGCTTGTTTAAAAGCAAGGTACTAGAAATAGAACCAAAGGCCTTGGCTAGGTCTAAAAATATGCCTATGGTGTGCATACCGTTAACCAGATTTGTGTTTATAAAATTGGTCACGTTCTTTCACCATTGGAAAGCTATATTCACCCTGAGTAACAAAGGCTACTTTGTATCCCTGTATTCCCCCGGGAACGAGAACTACGCGGGTGAAAACGCGTGACATCTGCTATTTAACAATGAAACTTAACGCAGACAATACGCAAGTAAAATAATGTTTGATGTAGACTGAAATTCAATATCGATAAGATACAGTTACGTATGCAATGAATTTTAAGAAGTTCTCGAACTAAATTAAAAATTATAAATTAAAAAAAAACTAAGTATAGATATAATAATATTATTATTATTAGATTAATATAATTCTTTATTTTGTTTATTTTTATTGTTATTTTTTTTGTACCTATTTTTATTTTTAACGTGTGCCTGTGCCGTGTCAAATAAATGCTTTTTCTTTCTTTCTTATTTAGAAAAGTATGTGGTAACTTAAATATTTGAAAGAATACTTACAAAAAAATAGTCTTTTGCAGCAGATATCGTAGAACCCATGAGGAAGTGTTGTTCAGGGAATTTTTCTAAAAAATATTGTAAGTTGTAAAAAGCCATTAAAACTGTTTCATATTCGGTGGGGGGATTAAGTAACATACACACTAAAGCAAAACAAATAAATTCAGTATTATTAAATGTTAATAGTGTTGAGATCTTGATAAATGCTTGGTTAAATCAAATTTTCGTATACATAAAAAGGTTTCATCCACAGCCCGCCTTCACCCACTGCTGGGTATAGGCCTCTCTTTGCTGGTACCAAACTCGACGTTCTTGTGCCAGCCTCGTCCAGGATACTCCCGCAATGGCAACAATATCGTCTGTCCATCTCGCTTCTCTTGCCGTTTCTGGGACGCCACTCAGTTACAGCTTTACTCCATCGGCCATCACTGGTGTTCTGCTCAACTCCATTTGAGTTCCATTAGGTACGTGATTTCCAATATTGATGACCTCTGTACGTCTCCTGATTCTGGCGTAAAAAGCTTTAGCTTGTGTTAAATCATTCATAGGTAGTTATTTGTATCTTACTTTTATCATAGTCGGACGGGTCGTAATCAATGATCTGTTCTCCACATTCAATGTTTCTTTTTTCCATAACATCCTCCATTTCACAGTTAAATACTTTTCCTATGAAGTCTGCTCTTGGTGCGCCAACAACTGTAAAATTAGTTAAGAAAAGCTTAGTACAAACAGTCTGGAGTCAGAGGTTATCCATAACAATCTCTAAGAGAATGCAAAGGTAAACATAGAATAAAAAAATATTTTGCTTACACCATAAATCAGAATCATAACTTTATTTGCTATTCAAATGTAGGTACTTAATTATATTAGATGTTGTAGGTAAATTAAAGAGAAGAGATCAGCTACAATCTTCCCTACGGCGGGCGTGCTAATTATTAAATACGTTAAAATAAACAAGTTAACTAAACAAAAACAGAAATAACCTAAAGAAATTTCTAGGATATGTCTAACAAGTAACATTAAAATGGATTTAAAAGAAAATGAGAAAAATAGGTAAGTAGGTACCCTTATTGTCTAATACTTTTTTCTGATAATTGACTTGAAAGTCTAGTTCACCCACGAGTGAAGTGTAAACAGGAGGTTCCAAGAAATCAAGGTTATTAACATAATTGATGACCGAGCACTCATTCAGATTCCAAGCTGTTTTTCCTTAAACATGTGAAACCCAGAATAGGCTTGGCCCAACCTATGAGTTGAGTTCAGAATAACATGTTTAGCTTGCAACTAAACCAACGAGGGTTAGCTGGCAGTATCATAACTCTAAATTGACCTTAAGTTCAAGGTCTGACCAAAGTAAAATATTAACTTTTTATCATCCCAATGCACATCAACAACGCGGGTCCATAATTTCAAACTCATATTTTTTTATAATTTAGGTCTTGGCTCACAATATTTTCTTTTACCGATGTCAGTGGTGTAAACGATAAACTTAGAAGCAACACTTTGCAAAAAAAACTGATTCTTACCTAGTGTTTGAGATTCTTTCATATAGGCCATGGCGAAGCCAAAGTCCGAGTTATTTGCGTCATCCACACCCTGGATGATAACACTTGATGGTTCGTGGAAGAACATAGCTCCAGCGCATTGTAATGCTTGGACTGCTGTTAGAATAACTAACATTTTTCTTTCTGTAATTTGCAATAAAAAAATAATGGTCGTGTTCATCCATTATTCTAAGGTTCACCTCTCTTTGACGCAGAGTTAAAGTGAAGACGCGAAGATCTCCTTTAGATTGACAACCTTTATCTCATTAAAACTATTTTATTTTCTTTTAGAATTAATACAAAGTAAAATGGTAACGGTCGTATTGTTTTTCGCGGCACCATGGTGATGAGTGATCATTATGAATAACTTTCGCCACGAGGCTGACCCTAAATAATAAAAAAAAATATCAACCTTTACATCCATTTGGTAAATAATGATTTTTTTATAAAACAGTTGATGTTTTTTTTTATTTTTTGGGTCAGTCTCATGGTAGAAATTCATTACTTCCGTGCTGTCGCGGGAAAATCACCCATACAATTTTATGGTATAATTTATTTTTGTTCCAAGTAAAGCGCGGTAGGCCGCTAATATTGATACGAGGTATCAATAAAATAAGTGACCACCTTATTGTGATTTTGTTTTCCACTGACCTCCATGCTGTTGTCCAAAAATACTCGAAAATTGCTTACCATTCATATTTTCCTCGCTTCATTTGATTAAAATATTTTTATTTAATACGACACACACCTGTAATAATTTACTGCAAGATATTTTGCTACACTTAAATTCACAATGAACCGTTCAGGAAAACAAAATAGTCACAACTGATTTACACCCACAAACAGGCAAATGCCACTGCGATGCGTTGTGTTCCCAGTGGAAAAGATTAATAAATATTATTTGGTTAATTTGCAATAGGAACATCCTGTGATATTTTAACCTTCAAGCGGTCGCGCGGCGTTATTTATACACATTTTCGGTCGTGATATCGTTATTTCTTATCACATGTCCTTGCTATTCCTAGTAGCCTGTCACTGTTTCACTGTGCACGAAATAAACATTTTACCTCCCTTCCCCGCGCCCTCTGGAGCACATAGAATTGCATTTGCTATAATCGCCGCACAGGTGTCAAAAGCACGCCACGGAAAGGAAAGGTTACGCGCGACGCTCAAGGCAAGATATTACTTTTTGGAATATCATCGAATTAGGTTTGTTAGTGTTTTTTTTTTTATATAAAATCCCATACATCTTATCGATGTTATATTTAATTTGCGTGTTATATTTGCCAAGACATTTAGATTTCCAACTTATCTACTCCAGATCAGAACGCAGAAGTTTAGGTTGCAAAATAATATCTAAATCAAAGGTTTGGTGCTAAGAAACATTATTATAAAATATCAGAACATAAAAACAGTTGAAGCTTGTGATTTGACATGAAATAGTAAATTTTGGTTTAAAATAGGCAAAGCTACCCTACTTCCCAACAAAATGTTTTGGGACTTACCACACAAAACTATTTACAGTGGTACCAATTTATCCTTGAAATAATTGGTGGCGCTGCTCGTCAACAAGAAGCCAAAAATTACGCCAAAAGCGACTTTAAATCTCTAACATAATGCTAGTTCCAAATACTACCTTTTCACAGATAAGTTGGCTTGATTATACACAAAAATACAACCGCCAAAAAGTCACTAAAAAGTGTAAGAAAACTAAGTAGGTATAGATTCAATAGTCTGTGGCTTTAGTTATGTTATTTATTTTTTGGCAACGACTAAGAGGATATCTTAAAGTTTGAGATTTGAAAAATTCTTTCATTGATGAAAAGGTACACTATCCCCGGGTGACATAGGCTACTTTTTATCCCTGTATTCCCACAGTAACGGGAATAACGCAGGTGAAACCGCGGACCGTCTGCTGGTAATAAACAAGGTAAATGTGAAAAAATAAATCCCAATGAAAGGACATCACGATAAATTGCGTTGCGTTGAAATATTTAATTAGCTTTGTGGTGGTAATACGAGGAAAAATACTTATTTAGCGATTATTCTTACTACAAAGAGTGATGATGTAAACCCGTATTAACAAAAGGTACCTAGTTATCGACTCTTTTATTAGGTGAACAATAAAATACAGGATGCAAAAAACATAATTAATGAATTAATGATTATGAAGTTTATCTGAGCTACTGGAGTTTTTAAAGTTTTCATTTAAAAGTATGATTTAATCGAGACTGGCCTAACTAACATTTTTTGCTAGCCAGTTCTGTCCCACAGCTGGGCAAATGCCTCCCTCCAATCCTTTACATCTATCGCGATTGCTTGCTTTTTCTTTCCAGGTAGGCAGAAATTGATCCAGTCCGTTCCGCCATCACCTTCGCTGCCTACCGTAATTCCTGTCTCAGGGCACCAAATCTCAGGGCCAAAAGTTCAGGGCCAAGTGTCTCAGAAGTCCAAATTCTAGGTTTGACAACGAGAATAGAGCGCAGTATACTCGGTATTAAGTTTATAGTTCGAGTCTAAAACACTTTACTGGGCTCCAAAACTGGGATTGCTGACGTGGATGAAAAGGCAACACGCAACGAAGCACGAAGGTGCAACTTAAGTAGAACCGAGCAGGATATGTCTGCCGCATGCCGGACAGACTGTGGGCTCAAATAGAACAAACTCGTCATCTGCCTGGGAACTAATTGGCACTCTAGAGTTAGCCTCCAGTAATGACTGCCACTACCCAGACACTCTGGAACAAGATTGACTTTCGGGCTAATTCAATGCTTTCGGGCTACCCGTGACTAATGTCAAGGATCTGTATTGCTATTTTGTCCTAATAACCCCGTGGAAAAAAATTAAGTAGGTGAAGTAAAGTTTAATTACGCTGTCATTCCATACTAATTTATTTATTTATAACCAACTTATATTAACAGTTAACAACTAATTATACAAGCTATTGGTTGAAATATAAAATCGAAATAATGACAAAAATAAATAATAATAAAGTAATATAAGCAGTAAATAAATAATATTAGACATTGACAATTCATTTTACTCAAGGACTGACCGGCTGTGAATGAATTTAAACAGCCGTGAATAACGGGAGTGATATGAAGATTCGAATGACGTTATATCGACGCACGCTATTACGGAAAAAAATGAGAGAGGTACGCCAATTCAAAACACATAGCATCTACCAATATGTTTGAGAATCGAACACACGACGCGGGTTTGGTTTGGGAAACAAGAGCAATGAGAAGTATTATTTTAAGTTAATTTTAAGGTAGGTGAAGGTAAAACCTAAACAAAGCTAGTTTGAATTTAGAACGTCGAACAAATTGGTGATTGCTGATACGTGTAGTCACTTACTTACTACCTACATGTACTTACCGCGAATTTTTGACGTAAACAGTGTTGTTTACGTCAAAAATCGTCTACCCGAACAGTTTTCAAATTGAAATTACTCGCTAAGAATTAAATATTTACATATTTATTTTATTCATATCTATAGGGTAACTGGTAATTAGTGATCGATACTTAAACACGTGATTGTACTCATGATTTCAATAAACTTTCCTAAAGAAACTTTTTTTTATACACAATAACTTAAAACACAATAAAATAACAAAAACGCTGTTTGAAATTCCAGCGCGCGCGCCTGTGATCGAGCACAGTAGGCAGTAATCGACACGATCTATCAGCTGATAGTTTGACCTCGGGAAGGACAAAATTTACTATAGTACGTTCGCGTTAAGAATGCAGTAAGGTCATCACTATCCGTCGGCCTAGCCCCGACCCCTAACCAATCAAATCTTTTAAATTCATTTTTATAAATTCATTAAACTTAATCTCTTAAAATATAATTTGTTTGAATTTAACACCACTGTGGAATACACACCGCATTTTTACTGCATTCTTAACGCGAACGAATTATAGTAGTAGTAGCGTCACACTCATCCCCGCCACCCCCACCGCTCCCGTTGTGCAGTACTATCGTAATTTAATTATCGAAATTTAACGAGTATAAAAAAAAGTTTCTTTGGGAAAGTTATTCGTATTCATGAATACAATCACGTGATTAAGCATCGGTCACTAATTACCAGTCACCCTATATAAGTATTATCATGTACAAACACCACATCAAGCTAACCCAAACCATCAAATCCCAATTGAATAAGAACCTTATTTCTTTATAATACAGTTAAAAACTGTAAAGAATTTTTAACATATTGCGGAACCCTTTGTAAAGTATCAACGAAAGAGTAATAATCTATTAGGAAAATAAATAGACTTGCACTACCATTGACTAACTTTACTTATTAGCAAATGATAAGGAATATACGAATATACATACATATTTTGAACTTCCTTTACCTACTATTGCTGCATTTATTTTTTTAATAAAGTTAATTAAAATATCCATTTCTTGCATCTGTTGCGATTTTGCGCCAACTCTCTCCATTTCTCAAGGAAGACATCCGGGTCGTCCCGCCATCTCCTTCGTGGTCTACTGTGGAAGGCTTAGCCCAGCAGCAGTGGGACAGTTCAGGCTAAATAATAATAATAATAATGATTATTATTAAAATATGTATATCGAAATGAAGTTAAAGATAAATGAGATTATGATGATTTAGAGAGAGTTAGAGAATAGCCAATAGTATCGTTTTAATGAAGCGAATGCTTTTTGAGCTCCACAAACAGGTTACTGGGTAAGTAATGATAGTGGGTTCGATATCTCTCTATAAATCATCGGTCTACCTACCATCCTAACCTTACGAGTAAATATCTGAAGTATACTTGCTGCCCAACAAACTTCGTTTCACCTTAAAATCAATTTATTAATTTTATTTCTTTTTTATTAGTTTACGTGCCTGTTCTCATACCTACTGAATATACGCACAAAATTTCATAAGAATCGGTAAAGCCGTTTTGGAGGAGTTTTGTATCAAGCACACGAGTGACATGAGAATTTAATATATTAGAAGAGATTTGGTAATATTAGAGCTTGACTGCCAGTATTCAATAGCGGTATTGTTGCTGAAGCCGATAAGAATCGAATTGTAAGCATTTCGCCAATCCACTAAACCACTGCTTGAGCCACTCAAATGGAACAATAACAAAGTAAAAGTAATTATTATAAGTAACAAAGACTGAATGTAATATCGGCTCCCTGTCCCCTGGCAGCCAACAGTAGCTAGGTGTATGATGTAACTAAGCCTAAGTTATTATGTCTGTTATTCACTTATTCGCTTAGTTCCAACAATGAAACCGTATTACTGCTATATATAAGATTTTGCATTATCTTAAAGGAGCTTCTGGCTAAATACAGTCACGAGAGTCGATTGAAGTTTCTGCTGCTTATTGAAGTTGGCGCGGGATGAGCAACTGTTGAAAAGGTACACGGAAGACTCAATTTTTCGCAAAAAATGTTAAGTAAGTAAATTTTAATATTATTTTTACTTGACATAGCGTCAAGAATCGTACGTTACCACGCACCAGACTGGTGTACCGTCGCAGGTAAGAGACGGAACATCAGTGGGGTTTTCGGTCAGTAAGAGTTTGACAGATCAATTAAGAGAGTTTACGCCGAATTAAACACTGTTTTCTTATATACATAGGTAGGTTTAACCTTTAGTATGCCGGAAACGTGGATCCACGCGAGACACAACTACTTTTTAATTGTTTCTATAATTACGGCATACGAATGGTTAATAAGGTTTTTAAAAAATAATATGATTTTAGCACGTTGTGCCATCAAGAAACTACACAATAAGGCGATATGAAATCTGTCATAAGCTTCGAAACAAGATGTCATAGACATTGAGGATTTTCCACCCCAAGAACAAAAAAAAATATGGTCTTGGTAGAATGGGTAATTCGATAATTACTTAAGTCGATCCGTGGGTCTTTGATAAGCACGTTAAACCGTTGGTCCCCGCAAAATACATCCTACCATCACATTTTATAATTTCTAGGTTTTCATTTTCGGTAACTACTACATAATTATGTATGTAGTAAAAGGAAAGAAAGAAAAGTAGGTAGTTAATTTGGGACACGCACAGGAAAAATAGATAACAATAAAAAAAAGAAAGAATAAAACAAAGGAAAGGCGAAAGGTATTTACAAGGCAGATGTAAGTGGGAACGCCGGGAGGGGACGCCCTAGAAGGACATACATAGACCTTATTGGTGAGGTTCTTCAGAAAGGTCAGGAGCGTAGTACTCGCAACCGGCGTGTGTGTATGACAACATGTATGAATGTAAACGAAGCAAAAGAAGTATGTAAGAATCGTAGCATATGGCGCTCTGTAGTTTCTGCCTACCCCCATGGGAAAAAGGCGTGAGTTTATGTATGTATGTAGAATAAAACAATGCACAAACACACATACTACACAGTATATAATATATTTTATGTTTTAGTTACCTATTAAGTAGGTTAGTATACACGAACACGTATACACTAATGAGGTAGTTATTGCAGCCTTCGATTAAGTCGTTTCCTTGAACAATACAGGCAACAGTATTTTTTCCTCAAAACTCTTGTTCTGCTAAAAATACAACATGGCTTAATTAGTCGTCAACAATAAACTGACAAGAAAGACAGAAATAGAGTACGTAAAAAATATAACTTACGTTTTTAAAAATTATAAAATAAAAAGTACGAGATAAATGTATAAAATTATTAATAACTTAAAAATAATAGCATATAAATAGTGAGCATTGTAGCAGCCTAAAGTTTTAATGTGTGCTCGATTAATGGCATTATGCTCGCCCTCTATTAATGGGACTTAAATATAACATGTTAAATGTTGGTATGTGTTGGTAATAATAACATCGATACAAATAATTTTCTAATATGCTCTTTCTCCCCTTTTCTACATTATGCTGTGCCCAAGCGGGTTCAAAATCTGTACGAACGATATTAATTTATTATTATGAAAAAGTTGCAGAATTGTGTTGCATAAAAATGATATGCAATACCTATTGATTTTTTAAAATTAGTATTGAGACTTTTAAAGATTATGTATTACTAATGTATTATTTATTGTAATCCGCGTAGGTTATGAATACACTACTCAATAGTACACTAAAACGCTTAAATAAAGTTAACCGAAAAATAATAATTTGAGATTAGATTATTATAATCTTTAACGGTTTTGACTGGTTTAATTAACTGTTACGTCACTTGTGTGTAAACATCCATCTGTCATCGCTCGATTTCACTTGCTCTCACATGTCAGTCGACTCAGTCGAGTGACGTCACATGTTTATTTATCAATGTAAACGCACATCACTCAACTCACTAGTCGCCATATTGATGTGGTAAGCGTTTTGACAGCTTATTAATTATCATCCGTGTTTTTTTTGCTAAATACTTTAAATAACTGGCAAAATATATAACGTTTTTTACACGGTCCCTATAAATACTACTTATATTATTAAACTCATCTTTGGTATTCTCATTTATTTATTAGTTGCGCTTATAATAAATTCCTGCCGGGGGATTAATCAAAGAATGCAAAACTGCCTAACATTGGTTTTCCGCATTAGGATTTTTGGATATAATTATGGCTTATTTCATAATATTCTTTGTTAGTGCATAATCATACCTACACCTAGTTGTAAGAGGAAAAGGCAATAATAACTACACAATGACTTATTGTTTGGCTATCGTTACTATGTAGGTGCCTGTTGAACGACTGGAGTTTAAAATTCACATATCGCTACATATTACCTGGCTTTTATTTATGTTGTGTATCTATCTATAAACTTTATATAACAAAGCCGTGTTAGTAACATCCTCCTAATATTATAAACGCGAAAGTTTGTGAGGATGGATGGATGGATGTTTGTTACTCTTTCACGTAAAAACTGGAATGGATTTTAACAAAATTTGGTATGGAGTTAGCAGAGACCCTCGATTAACACATAGGCTACTTTTTTCATTAACACTTATCCCTGTATTCCCACGTGAACGGCATCTGATATTATATTGTAGGGGGTAATCTTCATAACTGATGATACAATTTTAAAAATTATTGTTAAATTATTATACGTGGGTAAAACCGCGTGACGTCTGCTAGTGATTTTTAATTTGAGATCGGCAAAGATTTTGTAATTTTTTACTTGTGACTTCTTTGTAATAGTGGTATATTTATCGTCCTTCAGCACACATAGCATGACAGAATAAAATAGAATACTCTTAACTAAAAGCGATCTCTTGCAGGCAACCTTTGGATGGACTTGATAGTGCAGGAAAAAAAAATGAGTAGGCAGTTTGTGGTATACTATTTACATAAACCAAAATGATCATGCAAGATCTCTGTTGAAACAGACTTTGCCTACGAAAGAATCGTCAAAGTGACTGAGTGTAGTTCAAACTTTTTTTCAGTCTTGAGCACGAAAATATCAAGAGTAAAGAGTAGAATAGTGTCGATTTTTCGGTCGACAAGAGTTTACAATGTAGGTAGATCATGCAGAATTTTTTCTACAATAATATGTCACTTGTCGATACTTTCGTCAACAAATTCGTTTCTGTGGTGCTTGCTTACAAAAAAAATGCTTGTAAAATAAATATTTTTCTTTCTTTCTTTCTTTTCATCTTTCTTTCTATCTTTCTTTCTTTCTTTCTTTCTTTCTTTCTTTCTTTCTTTCTTTCTTTCTTTCTTTCTTTCTTTCTTTCTTTCTTTCTTTCTTTCTTTCTTTCTTTCTTTCTTTCTTTCTTTCTTTCTTTCTTTCTTTCTTTCTTTCTTTCTTACACGCGCTGGTCCCAAAATTAGCCTCGATCGAAAATCGATTGAAAACGACTGATTTATGAACACATACTTTACGATGCCTCATAATGTCTAATCACACATAAACAGAACTCTGTAATGAAATCAGTTAATGAACACGAGTCTTTATCCGATTCACATGAACTCTCTCCTCCCCAATAAACATAATTGAGAACAAACAAATTTATATATGACACGCAAAACAATATTTTAGATTTGAATTAAATTTAAACTCCTTGAAACACGTTTCCGAACGAAACTTTTAACTATGATACCTGTTCGTCACGTATTTAATTCGTTAACTTGATTCGCTAAAATATATCGAGAGGTAAAATTAAATGAAGTCGCTATGTTAGTCTGAAAAGTTTCGCTCTAATCCTGTGAGAGACAATTCGTTTTAACTTTCTGAGCTGTTAAAATTATACTAAAAATTAGATTGTACTGAATTCATTTACTTGGTTTTTAATTGGAGTGATTTTTGTCTATCGTGGTTAGTTGTCGGCTGCACCCAGTAGACATGTTAACTTTAAGCTGACATATCTTAATACCTACTTAGTTTTAATGTATTCATAAATAAATTGTATACTTTAATTCAATTTAATGAACCTGTATGTCTCTTTAACATAATTGGCCAAAAGTTGCTGAACACTAATTAGCTCCAGTCAATTTATGTTTGCCTGGTAAAAAATTTAGACAGTCGATATAAAACTGTTTATCGATATATTTGATTATTCCATCATACCCCTCGCTCTCTAATTTTAATCATGGTTGCGTATCGCGGAATAATAAAATAACATAATAAATAAATATTCCACAACTTTTCACACAACGCCATTTAGCCCCAAGCTAAGCTTGAGAGCTTGTGTTATGGGTACTAAACAGCTGATAAACATACTTATATTGTTCTAAATACATACATATTATAGATAAATTACACCCAGGCACAGAACAAATGATCGTGCTCATCACACAAACATTTGTCCTGGGTGGGAATCGAACCCACGATCTCCGGCATAGCAGTCAGGGTCACTAACTACTAGACCAACAGGCCAGTCAAGCAGAATAAAAATATACTATGTTTATTTTGTTTTTGTGAGCGCAACTAATTGTTACTAACTCAAGTTTTGGAAGTCTGTGGCTTTGGTGGTTTTGTTAACAAAATGATACTTTCTGGATTTGTTACTTAAAATTTAAAAATCGGTCCGTGTGTTCCGATTTTTTTTTTGAAAAATTTCCTTAATTCCTCGAGGATCTCATCAACCAAGTTGAGAACCTCCTCCCTTTGAAGTCGCTTGAAATACAAAATGACCTTTAGGTAGAAACAACAATAGAAAAGAGAATCGATATCCGCCGCATGCAATATTCTCAAGAGTACCTTCCCAGATTCATATTTGTAATGGTTTCTTCCAGTATCGTTTCCTAAGTCAATATTGCCGTATCATACGACGTCACAGTCAATATTCCTCTTGAGAATGGAGACTAAACATCTTATCATATCTTTCTGTAGCATAGTTCAAGAGCCGGCTGCAACGAGTGATGTATAATCAGTGGAGCGCTTAAACTGGTTTTAGTAAAAGCACATTTTGTAAACTTATTTAAGACTTAATTTTAAGCAGTGATAGCAAAGTGATGTGACCGGTGGATTTTGAATTCAAACCCAAGGCGCACCTGTGACTTGGAGTCATTACAGAATTAGGACTTGCTTCAAAAACGGTGAATAAAAACATCGTAAGAAAACCGGAATGCTTGAGAGATATTTCTCCTGCCATTGTGATGCCAAGCGATGTAATGAGATGTAAAACTTTGACACCAGACACAGACCTAGCTATAGGTATTACAAATTCTATTTCTATTATAGAAAGAAAATGGCGTATATGGAGTCAGCTGTTTGTCAACTGTCAAGAGTATTTAATTTTCAGCCATATTACAAATTCTACTCGCTAACACTTGACAGTTGACAAACAGCTGATTCCATATACGCCATTTTCTTTCTATTGTCGCCTTATCGATTACGATAATAGAAATAGAATTAGTACTTAATATGGCTAGGCCTGCAGGTTAGTCCCTAATTACATTATGGCTATCACCGTTGAACACGATTTATAATATAGCGATTTTGTATAAACTTATTTTTTAGTCAATTTTCTTAAATCGTGTTTTTTTTATTCCACAGGTCCCTTGGCCGCGTGCACAGTTTTGTTTAAAAAAATGTTTATAAGCGCATTATTTACATTTTTTATCAAAAATAGGTAGTGCATTTGAAAAAAAATATTACAATAACTGCCACCTCACAGGCAGTGGATTGTTTTACTTTTGTTTAATGTATTGTAAGAAATCAAGAAGTAGCCATTATACTCGGACAGCTTTTAAATAAAAATACAAGTTGACGTACCACTAGCTAGCACTAGCAAACCCGTCCCAACAAAAAAAAACTGCTTCCTACACGAACGCCCAAGATATCTTTTTACGGCAAATATCGTAAACGGGGATATTGTTAGAGCATTTTAGGGGCCATCATTTTCAAGTCCCCACTTATACAACATTTTCAGTACGCAGGACTATTACTGAATTACACTAAACAGCTTTTTACAGATTTTCATGAATTGTTAGAGGAGACGTGGCTTTGAATACAAATGGCAGATCGGTCCAGTTTTCTAGATTTATTTTTTTCACATCGGAGCTTGTCTTGACCTTTTTGTAAGGGGTAATGGAATCGTACAAGCAGTTTATTTTCAGTTTAGGGTGTTAGTTTTATATCTGCATGCTAGGTTGTACCTACAGACGCCACTCGTACATAAAGCTACCTCAAACATAGACATGTAACATGAACTGCATTCTATCTGTAATGAAGTTTAAAAACTGTCAAAGAAATTTGACACACGGGTAGCTTGGTGTGCTAGTTTCTATAAATAAACGGCAACAATACCTACATTACTTCGCAAGGTTAGCTCGAGAAAAGGTATTACCACTTCAGTCAGTTCTTACCTACTATACTTTTCGTGTAAAAGCGAAAATAACTAAACGTAAAATAAACAAGCTACTGGGTGGTCACCTCTAGATATCCTTAAGAAAGTTTCTACTACTTTTTAACCGACTTCAAAAAAAGGAGGAGGTTCTCAATTCGGTTGTATATTTTTTAGGGTTTGTTACCTCAGTACTCCGTCATTTATGGACCGATTTTCAAAAATCTTTTTTTGTTTGATAGGGTATACTAACAGATTGGTCCCATTTGTATCAAAACTCATATCTGATGAGAGATCTTCGAGGAATTGAGGGAACTCCTCAAAAAATATAGGCACACATGCACCGATTTCAACATTTTTAGTAACAAATCAAGCATTTTCATTTAGAAAGTAACATTTGGTGAAGAAAAACTGATGAAGAAGACAGGCAACGGAACTCTTTAACGCATAACAGCAAATTATTCGCGATTGCTATAGTCAGATGTCTATGCTGAGCTTTTATATTTCCACAACATAACATTACGCCATTCTATTTTAAAAGGGGCCGGCAGAGATGTACAGATTAATGTTTAGAGATAGAACTTTTTTAGCAATTGTTATCCAATTTCAATGATTCTTTCGAGTTTTGAAAGACTTTCTTTACATACAAAGAAACTAAAAATTAGAAAATAAAAACTCCAGTTTCGGAAGTCGGTGGCCAATAATGAACAAAACAAAACCACCAAAGCCACAGACTTTCGAAACTGGAGTTATTTTTCACCCGTTAGTATTTTTTTAAGAAGTCGGTTGTTTTTTTTTGTTAAAAAGTTTTACATTGCAATAAAACAGCATATATTTCTACCGTCTCGTTCTTTTCCCAGTCACAGAAAAACGAGCTACGAGTATTGTCACTATTACGCAGCACACTCAGCTATTAAACGACATGGAGAGTCCTGACCTCTAAGGGATCTAATCTGACCCTTAAAACTTTTCCTGGCATAAAGAAACTTAAAAACGAACAATAAAATTGGCTTCATTTTTTCTTCGACATACATTGCGTGTTATATTAACATCACGGTCCAGTCGAATTTGGTAACATCTTAGAAATTAACGCGATGAAAAGCAAAAATATTGCGTTTTGCGTAGCAATTGCCGTGGGTCGACAGTTCCTGACGATTTTTTATGACTTTATTTTACTCTCGGGGCATGAAGAGACAAGTAGGTATTCAAAATTGGACGTGATTGGCCAAGTCTTGGTGGATTAGGTGATTTTATTTAATCGCTTGGGTACTTAAGATTAAGGCTATTATAACGAAGAGCGGAGACAAAAGCGGTGAAAGGAGCGGATGCGGAGGTGCAAGAAAAACAGTATCACATCTGTATGATTCGATCGACAAGAAATTCATGTCGATCGAAGGTTAAGTTACGCCTGGTAAGGTCAATTCGTGGATGGTTGACCATTCATTACTTGATTTCACACTTCAGTTCATTTAGATTTCCATCAACATACGAGTACTAAGAAGAAGCTTATATGGGATGCTTAATAACTTTAAGATATTTCCTCCATAACACTAGTTTTTGTTCCTATAGTTATTTAGCATGAAACAGGAGGTATATTAATTTATTATTTTAATTTTAATAAAAGCCTATAATTTATAAAAGTATTGCATGATTTTCCTAATAATAACATTGTACCAATATGTTTTTTTTTTCCTGGTTGGCGATTTAAAACATTGCGATTTATGGGTAAGGAAACATTAAAAGAAACCAGAATAAATTAATAAATAATAATGATATACACGCTATTTCAATGATTTAAAAAAAATACTCCTGCTTGGCTGTGATTTTTATTTATAAAAATCCCCACCACAAAAAAAAAACATTTAAAAAGTTAAAAATAACACTTTCCTATCGTTGAGCCATGAAATTTTACGTACAGACCAGCACATCAAGTTACCCCAATGTGTCAAATTTCTTCGATTGTTTTTCAAATTGATGTCTAACAGAATAAGGTTTATACTCAATTGGGAAAATTTGACACATTGGGGTAACTTTATGTCTGTACATAGCCGCTTAAGTAAGGCATATTCCTAGTACTTGTAAGTATGCAGATAAGTATTTATTTTCACGATTTTGTCAAGAGTGTATTAGTGTGCTAGATATCCTGGCTGCATCAGACCAAATATTCCATAATCTTGCTTATTAATATAACACGCATGGGTGTTTGAAATTTTAAGCCACAAATAACAAACAGTAAGTAAAGTTATTACCCATAGTCATCTAAAATCGCAACGGTAGCTAACACAAAGGAGCTGATAACCTTGAAATGGCGTAACCGATTTTGATAAATCATGTCAAAAAACCTTCGCTACAAACCCTGCTTTCAAATAAAAAAAACCGCATCTAAATCGGTTCACACGTTTAAGCGCTACGGTGCCACAGACAGACAGACACACACATACGGTCAAACTTATAACACCCCTCTTTTTGCGTCGGGGGTTAAAAATAATTGTACAGACGCCAGCACAGCAACCTACCCCAATGTATCAAATTTTTTTTTGATAGGTTTTCAACTCAATTCTAAACACAATTAAGTACAGACGCCAGCACATCAACCTACCCCAATGAGTCAAATTTCATTGATCGTTTTTCATCTTTATGTCAAACAGAATAAGGTTCAAATTCTGTCATTGTGCTAGTTCTAGGACTGTAATTTGTTTTTGAGTTAAATGAAAATGATTTATATTATTAGTATTCAATTGCTAAAATTTGACACATTGGGGTAACTTATGTGCTGGCGGCTGTACATGTTCAATTGGAAAAAATTAACAGTTTGGGTTAGGTTGATGTGTTGGCGTCTGTACCTCTAGTGGTATGATTGATACCTCTTTGGTTCTGTATATCTCCTTTGATTGCACAAACTGCTCGACTGTGAACGAAGTTGATCCTGAGCAAAGTGAACCGGGAACCGATCCTCAATCACTTCGGAATTCTGTGTGTATTTGATTTCTCGGCACTTAGGTTTAGTACTAGAAACGTCAAGCAACATAGTCACGATTGGAACAGCATAGAATAGTATACTCTTTTGGCCAGATCGTCAAGCTTCCCCAATCTATGTTAGAATAGGCTCGTTTTTCAATTTTTTAGGTGCAGTGCTGACGACATTCTATTTGTGCCGCATATACATACGCCAGCACATCAAGTTACCCCAATGTGTCAAATTTTCCCAATTAAATGTGAACCTTATTCTGTTTGATATAAAGTTGAAAAACGATCAAAGAAATTTGACACATTGGGGTAACTTGATGTGCTGGCGTCTGTACATAGGTACCTACTACATGTTTTGCAATATAAGCAGTAACACATACGAAACTTATTATTTATTTCAATTAGACCCATAAAAGCTTTTTAAGCTTTTTAATTGTTTCTATAATTACGGCGTACGAGTGGTTTGTGGTGCATATAATACCTACATATTCATTATCTGTTATTGTGTTGCGAGTTACTAATTGTATTTTAAAATAGGACATGAAAATAGTTAAACTATGTAACCTTCTCCTTTTTATAAGTCGGTTAAGAAAAGGTATTGGTGATAAAGAGTTCCAATTAGGAACTCTTTATCACCAATACCTTTTGCTATTACAACTTAATCATCTGTAGAAAACAAAAATATAAATAGGTACAAAATACTTATATGTATAACAACGACCAAAACCGACTAACGCGGAAAATTTTATTTTTAATCTAATTAGTATTAATTACGTTTTTGGATAACAGTGAATAACACAGATTTAGAGATAAAACTAGGTAGGTAGTTGTATATTTTGTTGGCAACATTTATAGAACATTTATTTTCCGTGGACTAGAAACAAAGTTACTGTTTAAAAGCGTTTAATTATAAAGTTTAAAAATATTTAAACGTACACAATTAAATCATACACAGCCCACTAATACTTTACTACACTTTACACCAATTTACTCACCTACACTCTTTCACAGTATCCTTTGAAACTGACAGTTCTACTATTAAGTATTAAGAATTGGTGGCCTATATTGGTCGATCGATGATCTATTCGATTCTATTTTATATGACAAACAAAGCTTATGTCGACTATTCTGCTAATTCAAAGTGAATTGGAAAGCTAGTGCGTAAAAAAAAGACTAGGTACTTACTGTGACAAAATTGTAATCTGACAAATTGATACAGTAATTGAAGTCAATGTAGATCCTCATGGGTTGTAATGGACTGAAACAAAAGCGGTCGATGATATTTTGACATCATTTTCGCATTGTCATTGTCACTTTTGTTTTATTAAACATCCATTTAGATTAAAAACCGATACGTTTTTGTGAGAATCATATTCAGCAAAAAAACTAGCTATAAAAAAGACCTTAGGTACATTTTTTTTCTTTAGTACGTAATGGACTTTTAAAGAGTTCTAAAAGACGCGTTATTATCGTGATAAAGTATTCGTTCTAAATACGAATCTGAATTTTATTCATAAAGTTTAGCTCTTGAACATAGAAATAAAAAAAACTAATTCGCGCCTTTGGGATTTAACTGCCATGAATAATGTGGACTGAATAAGACGAAATAGCCTACAGGGAGATTCGTGTTTGGTACAGAATAAATTCAGTCATTTGTAGATTTTAATGTAGGAATGTGTAAAGGAAAAATTTAGTCGAAAAATTTAGTTTGTGTCATGCATGAGTAATGAGTATTACCTACACGTATTTGTATATTTTTCTTGTCTACTGTTGATAGTGGTTTTATTATATATACACACATCCGTATGAGCTCAACTGTGATTAATGATGAGACACAAATATGTTTTCTATTATTGTCGTAGTTTGACGGAAGAATAAAAAAAATAAAAAGAATAAAGACAATGGATACAGACAACACGACGTCATGTAGATTCAAAATTCGAACGTGCAGTATCTAAATGTCTTAACGACAAAAACAGAATATATATGTTACAACAAACCTTTTCATTTGTCTATTAACATGGTAGAGAAATGCTGGCAACACTAGGAAAAAGGCTATGGAACAAAACCAATTACATTTTTTATCCAAATAGGGTTCCGCAAAAAATTGGGTCATACAAACAAGTAACAAAGCGCCGAGAAAATATTATTAGGCATTATCTACGAGAAAATGTAATCTAAAAATCACCTCTATTCTTTCATATGTAAGTGTAAATATACCCTACATGTATTATGTATGGCAAGCAATCTCCGAGCTTCGCATACGTTATTTTTTTTTATTTTTCCAACATAGCCACGAGGTAATTTTGTCGCTAAATGAAACTCGCGCAATTTTTTAGATATTTGAGTTTAGAAGAGTGCGGTGCCGCGGCTTGCCATCGTGACGGTCTGTATAGCCTCATCAAAAGCTTTTTCTAGTCTAAAAAAAATAAGTAGACTAGCTATTGGCTAGCGAAGTTGTGTGAAATTCTGACATGTGACGCAGAGGAATGAAGATCATGGTGTAAAAACAGTTTTGATAATTACAAGGGCAAAGGAAGACCAGAAAAAAACCAGCCAAATGTGTGTCCGACTCGCGCACCATCTAGGGTATTCTTTTTTAAAATAAAACAATGTAAAAATAATCAAAAATCAAATATCAAGATCGTTTCATTTTAAAATTTGGACCCATACCTATTACCTACGAGTGATGTCATTACAAATTAACAGTTTTTGGATTTTCCCTGTACCTACTAATAGTTTGAGGAAATATGATTTGCCAAATTTCATAATTCTAGATCGATGGGCACTATAAATTTTTAATTAAACGTTTTTTGCGGAAAAAGCAGGGATATTGAGAAGTTTGATTTTTTCACAGTTTTAAAAGAATGTAGACTTGGTTTTAATTTTAGCTCCATACCACTACACGCTCCTGAGATATAATGGGTTTGAGCTTGACAGACAGACAGACGGAAGGACGGACAACAAAGTGATTCATAATGGTTCCGTTTTTCTTTTGAGCTACGGAACCCTTAAAATAACGAATGAATAACTTCAGAGTGTGAATGAAATTGTTGATTTGGTTGAGAATGACACCGCGTCCATAATACAGCTTATGGTTAAAATAGTAAGAGCCAATCGAAGGTACAGCTACGTTTGTCCAGGTCATTCCGTAGATTGGTGACGTCTATTACAAACCGAGCCCTTTCCACGCCTCGTAGGCCACCGGGCAATGATATTATAAGTAAAAAGGTGTAGACAGGTTACCTAAATAGCATTCGATCTTCAAAAGCGGCACACTAACGCACGCACATGTCCGTTGCCGGCGCGCGCGACGCGACACTGAGGTAAAGTGTGGCTCGTTAGAAGCATTTTAACGTGTCGCTTGCTGAGCGCTTTTAACCTACTTATCTACACCTTTTTACTTAAAATATCACTGGCATCGGGCACGATAGGACCGGCTTTGACGGTCATTAGTCAGAGTTTCGAAAATCTGACTACCCGTCTGTGTAAAGGGTATCGTGTTACCCAGGAACTAGGCTGTGGAAGTCGAATAAGCAGTGGCTTCATGTAAAACACTGGTATTTGGTTGCATCCTTAGGTAGAAAGTTAGGCAGGATCCTATGAATGATTGGATGAATCGGTTAGAAAAATGGTATCCAGTTGAGAATTTAAACGTACATTTTGCATGAATAACAGCAACCTTAAAATATTCAACCACAATTATGAGTTTCAGCCTTTGCGTTTTTCATCTAGCTCGCAATCCAATTCGTTTTAATTACCGTCAGGCATCCCGCATTTTCTTTGTAAAATATTTACATACAAAAGCTCTTGTGCCAGTCACAACGTCTTTATTCTATTTTGGTTCCATGTTACCTCATTCAGTTAACAAAGACTGATGAGATCCAGATGTTCAAATATTTAAAAATTACAATTACCTACTTGCTTGAAAAGAGAATTCGGTAGGCGATCCGTTGCGGTGAATTCACATCGACGCGTTGATATTACTGTTTCAGAGTTATTCACGATAAAATGTCTACACTGGATATTTTATTAACACACTTAACTCACACATATTTTAATTTATTCACTGATCTAGAAACAAACCTAAGCTATAATATACGAGTAGGTTTAAAACTGGAACACAAATGGTTCCTTCTTTAAATATTTAAGAAAAGAGGTTTTCTTTTTAATTCAACCATAAATATATATATATATATATATATATATATATATTGGAGAAATAAACATTAATTTTATTGGAAAGCAATCATTTTTAAAAATGGAATACCCGTCCTTTCGGCTGGCTACGTTATACATGTACAGAAAAACAAAATACTATCGGATAATTTCATATTCGAAAAGAGAACACCTTTTTTTCTACCCGGACATGCATACTTCCCAAGGGTATATCTTTCGACGTAGCATGCAGGTTTTTACACCAATCCCAAGAGGTTGTATAGAAAACGGAAATACATTTTCGGAATATCCTCTTATTGTAAAAAAAAACCTCGAAAAGTAAATAACGAAATACGAGGAATGGATGCGTGAATTCGTCATTTCTTTGGGTACGGCTTTTTCGGGTGAATGTGACGTAAGTCGGCCATTTTGTGCTGATTACGTTAAAATGTTTTGCGGTGATTGCACTTTGAAAGCGTACCGTTAACAGTGTTTTATTTGTGTGAGGTATATTTATTCGGGAATTTTAGGGATCTAACGCTTAATCAGAAACCCAAAAGTCTTCTACATGGTACACTGGTATTTAACTGCATCTAGTTAGACAAGAAGCTGACCCCAACATCTTTTCCTAACAAGTTGGGAAAAGCCTAGGCATAATATGATGAATTCTGGAAAGTTATTCGACTGCTGTATCTTGTTAGTGACGTTATAAAAAAACACGCCGAAGCCCATGGACAAAGGCTTCTCCATCATGTGAACGTCGAGGCTATCAAGCTCCTTGACACCGCAGACATAGTAAGAAGACTAAAAAGAACTAAACCATTTGAGTTAGTTTAGTGAAGATAGTGGTAAGTAGTGCAGCGAGTGCTATTCTTAATTAACACAAGAACAAAGTGTCGTTTTAAAAATAGAGACAATAAGAAAAGTGTTAATGGACACATTCTTAACTTTGTGAGTTTTTAGCAAATTGAGTTAGATTTAAATTACTTATTATAGTTTGACCAATACCGCTGTACCGCGCCGTAGGAACGCGCGGCGAGGTGGGGTCCGAGAAGGGAAGAGCATGAGTTCACATGAGATTGATATTGTCGGATAGATCTTACGATATCAGTGTACAGTTCTAACACGCCAGTCTTACGTTTTTAATTATTTAATTGAATCTATTTAGTTTTTATAAGTTTACGTCCTATTCTCAGATCTACTGAAATTAAACACATTTTTTTTATAAGTATGAGCCAAGCCGTTTCGGAGGAGATTTGTAACAAACACTCTGACACGAGAATTTTATACATATATTAGATGTCATTGAGTTATTAATCATCAGGTATGGAAATCATAGTTTTCTCATGGTTATTGTTTGCTATTCTTTTCTGAAAATATTCGGCCATCCTAAAAATGACGGTCTTAACATCACGAGATAACGCACGACCCGATGAATAATTATTTCATGTGCTTCTCACATAGACAGTCCGGTACAAATGACACTAGTGACCGCCATGAACGGCGGACTGACAAAGCGCAACAGCCGATGCTCCCCCCCGTCTCGCCGCGCGCCTTCTTAAAGCGCGGTATAGCAGTGTTGGTCAAACTATAGCCTATAGGTTTTATGAGTAACCGTTTAATACAGTTACATCATAATAAAAAAAAAAAAAAAATCGACTGCTAAGACTTTGACAATGCTAACTACAGACGGGTCATCACGAAAAAAAAATCATCCGATTTTTGTGTCCTAGTTGACACAAGTCGATAAGTCTTAGTAGCTAGATGGCGTTACTGAGACATGGGATCACGGATTTTCTATGACTTTTCATCGCAGGCCTCTCAATAGTATCACAGTCTAAAAACCTACAGTCGTCCGACGAAGCCGTCTAGACAGGGCAATCGTGCGGGGTGTGAGGGGCGAGTTGCGGGAAAGCCGCTCCCGAATTGCGAACAAAACGATATTCGTAGTTCGAGAGGTATTATTCAGGGCTAACGCGTGTAGACATTGTCGGTTTTTCCAGAGATCCAAGGCGTCGTCCTACTGTATTAATATTTATACTGTGATAGTATCTGAAATCTCTTTGTTTCACTGCGATTTGATGTTCAAACTATTTATTGATATAATAGTAATCTTAAATACAGAAAATACAATAAAACTAATTAAAATATATTAAATATTATGTACTCTTAAACTAACTACAAATGAAATAGTAAAAATCGGAACACTCAGGCGTCAAAGTACTCCTCCCCATCGCTGTCATCTGGAATCGTGCCCAGAAGACTGGCTGCATTGCCACGTTGGATGGTAATGCTAATTCTTTGGCCAAAGAATAAGCCAGCCCTCTGTTCAAACTAGTTTTATTTTCTTCCCAATCTATATTTTTCTGTCTTAGTCATGTAATCCATCATATTGTCGTTAAGGCTCAGCTTTTTAAACTAGTTCCAGATTAGGGATAGCAAATATCAAAGTCCCTAGACGCAGTACCTCAATAAAACTGTCTTGTTTGACCCAATCTTGATATATGGAGCCCTTCTAACTCACTGAAGGTTATATTCGTTTCTAACAAGAAATATAGGTAGGTATTTAGTCTGCTTTCTTTGAAAAATAATTTACTAAAACAGTTTCAGAGTAGGTACTTGCAACAGTGCGTCCTAGTACGAATTCTTGACATACGCGTAACGCTCGTTCGAATGATTTCAGAATTTACAATACAACTAAGTACCCTACATTTAGGTTTAAATTAATAAATAAATATTCCACAACTTTTCACACAACGCCATTTAGTCCCAAGTTAAGCTTGAGAGCTTGTGTT
Source organism: Euplexia lucipara (assembly GCA_921972225.1). Classification (NCBI taxonomy): domain Eukaryota; kingdom Metazoa; phylum Arthropoda; class Insecta; order Lepidoptera; family Noctuidae; genus Euplexia; species Euplexia lucipara. The sequence goes on along the minus strand of OV179149.1, from coordinate 4,835,838 downwards.
ATGGATACTAAACAGCTGATAAACATACTTATATATTTCTAAATGCATACATATTATTGAATAGTCAAACGAACTTACCTGTAAGTGAAGTTCGACGGTAATTATACGAAGTCTTTGTTTCATTCGAAAATGAGATAGGTTTACTTGTAGTACGGCTCATTTATATCACATCTTCATTACATAGTTTACAGCCAAAAACTGAACGTATCCCCTCGTGTCACGCGTACCTGTCAGTTATCTGTCAAATATCTTCATTAAGTTCACAGCAAATGATTGGTTTTACAACGTGGGGTCCATGCATAAAATTGTATTTAGATAGCATGTATTGTTTGGGTCGGGTGGGACTCTTCTCATTTTCGAATGAAACAAAGACTTCGTATAATTACCGTCGAACTTCACTTACAGGTAAGTTCGTTTGACTATTCAATTATACTCGTCTTTGTTTCATTCTCAATGAGATAGGTTTACTTGTAGATGTTTAAAGACAAGTTGTAAAATCAATCAATAATTATTAAATAATTAAAAATAACAATGAGTTATTTTAAATTTTCCAAAAGAATCAAAAAAATAAATAAAAAACACAACATCGAATTACAATTCAAATAGAATCATACTCGTCAAAACTAAAATGGAAAATGTCTATTATTAATATGTCCATTTTGGAAATTTAGGAAGGAATGGTTGACCCTTCAGTTCACGTGTAGGTATAATTTATAATAAAGTTGATATTAAAAAACCCCCTTACCGGCTGAAATTCTTACATAATGAATGTAATGAAAGTTGAAAAAACGCGTTAATATTAAGTTCACTCTTTCTTCCATAGCCCTGGTAATCCAACGGCTGACACTGGAGCTTATACAGTTCAGCGTTTTTGTTACAATGTTTAGTAGGTACCTACATACCTATTGTTTTGTAAAAATAGGAAACAAAAAATAGAAACCTTGTAATTGTCCATCTCCTAATTTATTGTTAATCCTTCATCATATCAATTGTAATAGCTGTAATTTTCTTAATTATGATTACCTATGTCTAATTGGATCACTCTATTTTTATAATGGAGATTGTTATCATCCTTTGACCTGTAGTTTTCGCAAATAGACTCAATAGACCTTCTTGGTAACAAAGTATAAATCACGTTGTTGCCTGTAATTATTTAAAACATAATTAAGTAAACATGAAAAAACATCCCAAGTAGGTATATCTAAGTTTAAGAGGTCTTATTATGAAGCCTTTAAATAATCTTTTCATGTTATCATCTTATGTGGTCCTATGACCAAGGGTAGAGCAGATCAAATATAAACAAAACTTTCATAGGAAAAACTTCTTCCAGGAGTCTCATTATGATATTGATCAGCATAAGTTATGGTAGGCTTGGTACTGCTACAATTCACAGTTTTAAGTCAAACGCACTGGAATTCAATCAGTATTTAACGTAATTAATTTTCAACTGCTTGTTCACACTCCAAACATGTACAAATGTTTACATGACAATATTCTTCAACGGTTGTTTGTAAGAGATCACTTACCTATTTTATGAGTAATAAATACCCTATATAACTCTTTAAGTTATTAAGGTGGATAATCAAGGGTATTCTATACTTTTAAAAATAAATAAATTTAAATAAAATCATTTCATTTTGTATTTTACTAACTTTACAATCCAATATGGACTACTTTTCAGTCTATTAAACCTATTCCTGACACTTATTTCAATTTCCTGTGAAGGACATGTCACAATCTAGAATGATAGTGCCAAGGAGATAATTAAGGGGTTAAAATGCCTCTGTAAATGTATCAACAATCTCTGAAATATTGAGAACCATGGTTTGACTGAACAATGGATGAAGTACAAACAGTACCTTCTGCTTTTGTAATGTTTACTTTTCTTCTAGATTCAGAATCAGCTATTAATTAAAATTTAATCATGTAGAAAACCAAAATCAAAAAACCCTTTGGTTTGTAATCACACCACTGCCAATTATTTTTAGTAATGGTATATAGATAGGTAGGATATTGAACTCCTCCCAATCAATTGTATGTTAATGTAGTCATATAATCCATTCTCTATCAGATTTCACTATCTGTTGGGTGTCCTGCAAGGCATTACAGACTAAGTAGGCAGCAATTGAATCTAAAATATAATTTGAAGCTTAGCTTCATTTTCAGTCCATTGCTTAGATGCCTCCGAAAACCATAACCTCTTGGAAATTACCTTGTGGAAAAAGTATTTGTAAATAAATATATATTCCCCAACTTCCACACAACGCCACTTAGTTCCAAACAAAGCAGAGTTTGCGTTATGGGTACTAAACAGCTGATAAAAATATTTATATACTTATATATATGCTGATAAATAAATACATATTAGGGATAAATTATACCCAGACACAGAACAAATGATTGAAAAACATTATCCTGGGTGGGAATCAAAACCACAACCTCTAGCATAGCAGTCAGGGTCACTAACCACTAGACCAACAGGCCAGTCAAAAAATAAAATAAAGTTTCTAACTTGAAAATATTCTTTACTCTGACTATGTTTATGAACTACCATTCAAGGTCTTGTTTAAACATGCAGTATTCAAGGTAGTATCTATTCCATAATAATTTATTCTCATTATTAACTTATTAAATAAAAGACAAGATATTCAATAAAGTCATGCAAGTGGATGTAAAATTTTCATTCATCTGAACATGGAATCTGACTATAGTTGACTTCACATGTTTAACTTATAAGAGTTGTTTAGTTTGTTAGTTAGGAATCTTGTTTTTCCTTGTTTATCTACAGTTAACTGAATTATTTCTTAACAGAAATTCGGAATAAACAAACTGATATATTATAGCCTCTCATTTTGTAAGCATCTTTCACCTTTCTTGTAAAAGTTTATCATTATATATAGGTAACCCAAAAAACATAAAACAATTAATTGTTGCCATTTCCTTTGAAGAGTCTATAATGTCATATATGTGTAAATATTGACCAGGCAATAAGCCTGTTTAAAAAACTACCTCTATCAGAAAGTCATTTTTCAGTTAAATATCACTTATAGTGCGGTAGACTTTTCATTTGAAATGTTCTGTTTTAACAAAAAACTTCAACTTCTAATTTAGAAATTAATGGAAAGCTTCCAATGGGCTTTTTACCAATAAAAGACTGGTAAACTAAGCTTTAGTATTCTGACCAATTTCTATTGCTCAGAAAATATTTATAAATTACAGATATTATCTAAAAAGATTTCTCTTTGGAAAGTTTTTCTTTCAATGAAAAGTAACTTTGGTGTGGTTTAGTATGAAATAAAGTTGTAAAGTAGTTACAATCTTATCAAAAAATAATAACCACAAATAGAAGTGATGATTAGTTATCAATCACATAAATTAATTTTTAAAATGCCCACCTGTGGGTGTATTTTGCAGCGCTGATGAATCCTCCGGTCTTCTCATGTTTTCTCAACCACTGGTGTCTCAGATGATGCCTCCCCCCCCCCCATTTTCGGAGTGAGGTTGGTTTTTAAAGCTGCTTGTTTGGGAAGTATTGGGTCTTCACCAAATAAGTATGTTTCTGACTCCGAATAAGGCAGAAAACTCTTGATGTCTTTATGACTGTTACTAGCAGGGAAAAAATGCCCCTCTATATGTATACATATATATCATACCTTAAAGTATCACTCAACTTTGTTACATTTTTTGCTCCGGAGTATCTAGACACATTTGAAGGTTTGAGTCAAAACAAGGCAGGGCGATGACACCCTGATGTTGTCTTCATCTTCATTATGCTTATTAAATAACATATTTTGTTAAGCTTCTTAGTAAGTATTAGATACCTGGGTAATCTATTTTTGGTAAATCTTATCCTGATTTCTCCAGTTGAGAACCCACGGCTAGCATTTTGCGAATCTGAACATCTTATGTCTTTTCCGGAGGTACCTGGTACCTGTTCTTCAATTATTCCATTTACCAACTAGAATCTGCATAATACAACTTTTGTTTGAAGATTTTTTATGAACTCCGGAGAAACATTTTTTGTTTTTTCTAATAATTTCAGATGAATTGTTTTAATGAATTTATTACAGTGTCTGTAGAAAACAGTTCATGCTGTAAAGGCAACAAACATTGTACCATATAACCATGTAAGTTCCCGCAGAACTTCCCTTGAAGGTTATAAGAAAATAGTCAACCATGTGTGTCCCTAAAGAACACCCCTCAGATTGCTTAAATCACAACATAGCCATTGTAAACCACGTGCGCTCCCGCAGAACGCCCCACAGGTTCTAGGCAAGTTGCTCACCATATATAGCCATTTTTCATCACAAATGCGTCTTCAAACGCTCCACAGGTTAGGCTATTCACTGCCAATACTGCCATTGTTGACCACGTACGTTCCCGCAGAACGTCCCACAGGTCAGGCATGCACAAGTTGTGTTGCTCACTTTAGCCATTTTTCATCACAAATGCGTTTTCAAACGCTCCACAGGTTGGGCTATTCACTGCCAATACTGCCATTGTTGACCACGTACGTTCCCGCAGAACGTCCCACAGGTCAGGCATGCACTTGTTGTTCACTATAGTAATTTTTCATCACAAATGCGTTTTCAAACGCTCCACAGGTTGGGCTATTCACTGCAATACTGCCATTGTTGACCACGTACGTTCCCGCAGAACGTCCCACAGGTCAGGCATGCACTTGTAGGTTGCAAGCACAGTAGCACGTGCATAACGCAAAAAACACAAAGCGCACCCTATGTTTTCATATTCACTAGCTATAATACGCACACAGGGTCTTGATTTGCTATAGTTATAATCAGGCAAGTATTTGAATCAGTTTTCTGATGAAATAGTTACAGAAAACAGTTTAAAAGCGGCCATTTTTTATAGGTATTTTCTTACCTTCTTCGTGACTTGAATCAAGTTTTAGCTTAAAATACATCTCTCAGTCGTTTTGATATTCTAATTTTATCTAGTGAATTCCTTTTTCCCATTATTATGCTATTTGGAACAGTATTTTCACAATACAACACAAAATATTAAAAAATATAGGAAAAAGATGACGCCATTATGTGACATAAAAAACCAATGAAGATATTTGACAGATAACTGACAGGTACGCGTGACACGAGGGGATACGTTCAGTTTTTGGCTGTAAACTATGTAATGAAGATGTGATATAAATGAGCCGTACTACAAGTAAACCTATCTCATTGAGAATGAAACAAAGACGAGTATAATAGATAAATTACACCCAGATACAGAACAAATGATCATGCTCATCACACAAACATTTGTCCTGGGTGGGAATCGAACCCACGACCTCCGGCATAGCAGTCAGGGTCACTAACTACTAGACCAACAGGCCAGTCAAATGAGACAAGCATCATTATAATTATAATGATAGATGCCAAAAAAGCAATCAATCCAAAACTAAAACTAATTTCTGCTAATGCCCAATAGGTATAAGCCCTTCAAAGTACATATTAAGAATACTCTACATTATAATATATTCATCTTTTATACTAATAATACCATCATCATCATCATTTGTCTAGCCTTTTCCCAACCAGCGACTACCTGTCAAAACTCCACAATCCAGTAACTGGGTAAGATGATACCCCTTGGTTAAACTGGTTGTCACACTTTCGGCTTCTGACTACAAGTAACAACTGTCAAAGATCTACAAATGACAGCCGGGACCAACGGCTTAACGTGCTTTCCGAGGCACGGAGGAGTCTTGGTATGTAATACATGGTTGATCACCCATCCACGGACCGACCTCGTCAAGCTAAGCTTAACCTTCGATCGACGGCTGTTATGCCCTGCGTATAAAATATAATAATACCTTTAGGGTGCTGTTGAGGCTTCCACCCTATTGCAGTGCGTCAGGTATGTTCGCCAATGCACATACTGACGACTATTTTGCTATAATGCGTAAGAAGGTGACGTCGATGACACGCAGAGTGTGAGGAAGCACCAACAGTTTCTTGAGGGTGTTTGCTGAAAGGCTGGATGGGCCTTCCATGGGTAGGTTTATCAAGCTTTATGTATTACATGGGGCTTGATGAATCTATCTGTGTTCGATATATTATCACCTTGTTTTTGTGTATTTTACTAACATTGTTTATAAGGTAATTTAGACACTAACACAATGTGAGCCTATGTAGTCTCTGTAAATGACAGATTTATTATTATTATTATCTTTTTTGCTTTTATTTCTCGGAACCCTTGGGTTCCGTTATTTATTATTATTATTATTGTTATAATTTAGCCACAAGCTCCTCTTACTATTAATACGTTGATGATAATAAAAATAATTTTATTTAAACAAAAATGCCTATTACACTCTCAAGTCTGACTTTGAACACACACATTTATGTGACGACATTCATGTGTAGTTAAAGTAATTGTAAAGAAATAAAATGCATCTAAATTAGATTTTTATGTACTGCAGGCCTTCTCATATTACAAATTCTATTTCTATTATAGAAAGAAAATGGCGTATATGGAATCAGCTGTTTGTCAACAGCTGTCAAGTGTATTTAATTTTCAGCCATATTACAAATTCTACTCATTAACACTTGACAGTTGACAAGCAGCTGATCCCAAATACGCCATTTTCCTTTTTATTTGTAATATTGGGAGGTCCACTGGTTTTTGCAGTTCGAGTGTCATGTGATACTTTAGATACCCAATAAAGCGTATGATACCTACCATTTGTGGTTTAAAACTATTAATTTATTTCTAAACATATACATTGTACTTACTGCAATTTGATTTTACTCGTCCTTAAAACCCGAATGAATAATAAACTGGCTTCACAAGTAACTTTACGCATATATTTCCAACGTACACCTAAACACCTACGCATGGTATGTAAGTAGAACTAAATACTACCTACCTCGGAAACTTATCGGTTAATATATACGGTAAGAATCTTCCTTCGAGAGTTTCAGCCGAAATAAAATCATTCGTGCGAGTCTTCAGTCCCTAGAAGTGATCCTTCAAGCTTCAACTGTACGCGCTGAAAGATATAAATTAATTTAAACTTAAGCAAACTTATGATGAAACATGTAACGAAGTTTTCTGAATTTACATTTATTTATTTTTAAGTGAGAGAGAGAAAGAAACTTATTTTAATAAAACAAGCCGTTTCAGTAAGTACTTGAAGTCACGTTCTATGCTCACGTACACAAAGGTAACAAAGTAGACAAACGTTTGCCAATGTTTTATAATAGACGCGGCCTCCATGCGTAAATGATCTAAATTTTTTAAGATAATTTTAAGACTTAATTAATAACTACAGTTGATGCTAATTATGCATTAAGTATAAATCTGATATTTTGGCGTTACAAACACACTTATTAATCGTTTTCGATTTCACTTGTTTTAAGTAAAAAACCTTGAGAGAACAAGATTTGTATAAAATTCCTTGGCCACAAATAAAACTTACTACAATAAAATACTTACAACAAAAGAAGCCGTCTTTAATAACACTGTATTCAACACAGAGTTGATAAGATATTATCAATAATTCAGGAATATTCGCCGAGATAATCTTATTTGGGGACCCTAAGTTTCCTTTTATAACAATATCAAGACTAAAGTTTCACGATGTTGTGAAATTTTAAGAAAAGTATAATAAGTTGTGAAGCAAAATAATGATGAGAATTGAATAAATAAATAGAAATATTATACTATTCTGTACCTAATGGTTCTATGTTAAGGCCAAGTAAATAAATTATTTGAATTTAAATTAGAAGTTCACTTCGTACCGAGGTACGAAGTGAACTTGGTGTGCACTGTGTGTGGTTCTTTACACTCGTGTAAAGAACCACACACAGTTCATGTGTTTTAACTGAAATCTACGCGAAATAAAATCAATACACGACGTTCTAATTTCGTGGTCGATTCAGTAAAACCTTACCTATAAAACTTAAGTAAAGTAAATTGTCAATGCGTGCCATAAGTTTGAAATGACAGCGCGACTGTCTTCACTTCACCAACATTTCTACAGGTTGATTTTTAAACGATAGCACAGAACGGCAGGTTAAGAAAAATGCACGATTGAAATATAAAGGCTTGTTTGGCGCACTGGCTGACGAATTGGCGCTACCCAGCAGGCTTAGCCATATTACAAATTCTATGTCTAAGACGACAATAAAAAGAAAATGGCGTATATGGAATCAGCTGTTTGTCAACTGTCAAGTGTTAACGAGTAGAATTTGTAATGTGGCTGAAAATTGAATACACTTGACAGATGACAGACAGCTGATTCCATATACGCCATTTTCTTTCTTTAATATAAATAGAATAGACATAGAGTTCGTAATATGGCTAGGCCTGCAGGTCACGGGATAGACTTTGTAACGTAACAAATATTTAGTTGTTACTAAGTCAGTTTAAATTTTTGTATAGGCTACGTCAAAGGTAAAATATGGTATGTGTTTTTTTAAAGAAATATCAACAATCAATAAACCAATATGGTGTGTGTTGCTTTAGAACGCCTTCAAAACATTGTGATTGTAAGGTTTTAAAGATAGAACTTACACCTATCTAACTTTTGACTGTTCAATGTAAATTGGTTGATTGGGAGCAACATGGAGGAACAACGATATATTCCCAGTGCCAGTGTAACAAAGGTTTGCTAACCTCGTTTCAAAGAGTGCTTTTACTCATCGATACCACAGTGTAGCAAATAATTTTATTAGTCGCAAAGGCTTTTACTTATGTGAGGCAATTTCGATATTCATAGTGTGCGCATGTTTATCGTTTTAGCTATCGGCTCTCTTTTTCCATGTAAATTTAGAGTACCTATGTCTAATTTCAGACTTCTTTGTGCGCTTGTGCATGTGGCTCTAAAGCCACATGCACAAGCGGTTTTCTTTCCTTTATTAATGGCCACTACCTTTCAAAACTAGAGTGCTATTACTCGTGTTATTGTTTTTTTTGTTATGAAGACGCTTGTACATTTTTGTATAATTATTAAAAATAAATAAATATTCCATAACTTTCACGAATTAATTCATACGTACTTTCTAAGTTTATCTTAGACATCATTGACATCGGTGAAGGAAAACATCGTGAGGAAAACTGGACTTGTAATTAATTAAGTTTGAAATCGCTAATCGGCCTTGAGCAAGCGTGGTGAATTGGTGATCAATGCTCGAGCCTTCTCTGTATGAGAAGAGGCCTTTGCCCTGCAGTGGGACAGTAACGGGCTGGTTTTATTATTATTTTAAACTTTCACGCAACGCCAATTAGTTCCGATCGAAGCAGAGCTTGTGTTATGGGTACTAGACAACTGGTAAACATACTTATCTATATATTTCTAAATATATACCTACATATTAAAGATAAATTACACCCAGACACAGAACAAATGATAGTGCTGATCACACAAATATTTTTTCTGGGCGGTAATCGTCAGGGCCAATAACTACTACACCAGCAGGCTTTAAATGAGGCTTAAACTTAACTGCCAAAATGTGAGTGTTGGTAGAAGTACCTAAAGGTAAGGTAAGGTTGGTAGGTGTTCCTAAAGGGTTAGGCAGAAGTGTACCTGAAGAGGTACACTTCTGCCTAACCCTTTAGGAACAACAGGCATGACGTTGTATGTATAACCACAAAGCAATCGCACCAAAACTTCGATTCAAAGAGGTTTCGTTCCAACACCGCAGACCCAATTGGTTCCCCAGCTTTATTCCCCATCTCAATGAACACAATCAACTAGCTACAACGCAATACCTAACCTCCAGGGAACAGAAAACAGACTTCAGTTTAACGTTAGGTTTGTACGTTATCCAATTACCAAGTAGGTTACTGTCTAACTGAACCTCGGTTAACACAAACAAACTTGGTTAACACATAGTGAAGTTTCAATGTAATCATCCTTCTTGTTTGGTGTTCTACAGACTGGTCAAAGGCTGCGGGCGATTGATCTTATGTGGGGTTTGGTCGATGAAAAGCACAACTACAATTTTAATACAACATAATATTACGCCTATATTTTCCAAAGCAGTACACTCACATTTTGCCAGTTATGTTTATATTCTATCTACTCAATATTTTAATAACTGTCTATCTATCCATAGCTATGGATAGATAGATAGATATACGGTTATGGAATGCTTTGCCTGTGTCAGTGAGGCAAGCTCAAACATTATATTCATTCAAAAATATGCTTAAAATTATTACCTCTCTCCTAACACGTCTTAATATAACTGTTTGTCACTCTGTAAATGGTTTGTATTTATGTATTTTTTTCTCTTGTTAATTATACTTATTATACTATGTCTATTTAAATAGTCTTGTATGGTATATATTTATGTAAATAGTACACCACACACTGCCTAATCATCTCTTCTCCTCCACTATCAAGTCCATCCAAAGGTTGTCTGTAAGAGATCGCTTTAAGCGATAAGGCCGCCCATTGTATCACCGCTTGTAGCCCTTAAAATTATAATTTGTAAGTTTTAATGGTGTACAATAAAGAGTATTCTATTTTTTTCTATTCTATTCTTACTAATGTTAAAAAACAATGCTATTGTTAATTTTCAATGCTCAGGACATGTCAATATACAAAAATTATATGAATAAAGAAAAAAATATGTAGGTAAATGTTAAGCATGTCAATATTTTACAAGTAGCCTGAATGTTAGTAAAGAGGTTCGTTTATGTCAAAATATCGTATTGGGAACACAGGATTGCACTCCTATAGGTGGCTGTAAAAGGCAGTTTTAATGCAGTATTTTACTAACCTAAATTGGACCCTCAATACCTTAAAGAAAGGACGACAGTTAGTACCATCATATTTTCCAAATTCCGTCAAGTCGACGACGCTTTGATGACACCATCACCAAAACGCCCTGTTTCTCCTCTTAATAATTTATTTATCTTTTCGTGTACGAAATTTCCCGGAAACCTGAAGTTTACAGCTCGTTTACTTACACCCCCGGGGAGCATTCCGTAATTTCTTAGCGTGCGTGACTTGTTTCAAAATTTTGTCATCGCGTTTCGAAGTATTCGACTTCATTTTTAGGGTTCCACTTGGTGCCAACTGAACCCTGAAACTCAGCCTTCGTTGTCAGTCTGTCTATCCATCTGTCAGTTCGCTGTACATATCTCATAAACTGTAATAGAAAGACAGTATTGCATAGCATACATTTCTGTTAAAACAAAAACAAATCGCAAAAAAAAATACAAAATTAAAAATAACGGATAAAAGCACATTCTGCGAATATTGGTAACCAAATAAAACAAAAAAAATATGCATTTCCCGTTCGTCATTTCATTTTTAACTCCACATCTTGCAAATTAGAATTTCGGGATTTCAAAAGAGGTTTTATTCACTCTATGTTATTCACCTCAATGAAGTGTAAATAAACATGTTCTACTTATTCCGATCTTTAATTATTAGGCATATTCCGCAAATAATTATTCTGTACCATAATGCACGATGTCAACCTCAGACACACATTTCACAAATGAACATGAACCTTATTTATTACTTGTAATAAAGTTGAAAAAGTAACAAATAAAATTGACGAATTGGGGTAGGTGGATGTAATGACCTCTGTAGGTACATAATGGTATGTTTATAGGTTTTCTTATCACTCTAACTTTGGTTTTCTTGAAAAATTCTTTAATTTAATCTTTTTAAGAGGGGCAGAGTACCTGCTCGTGTTTTTAGGAGCTCTTTAGTATGTACCTACTTTTAGTTCAATTCTTAGTATCTTAGATTAAGGTAGGTTTTTATGTCTAAAAATATAGGGCTTACTTCTAATAACAAGATAAGTGCCAGTCCAATGTTTTTGCTTTTTTAGTTTTTCTGAAGTATTGAAATGGTTAGAAATCTTCGTTCTTTGTGTTAGTTCTCACTTTTGACCTACAGGTTTAAATGCCAATAAACTATCAATAATACATCGTGTTTTTATTTAAATTACCCTACTACTAATTGAAATTAAATAACCTCAAATAATTTAAAACAACGTACCTTTAGTCTTTTGCGTGTTGGTATTGGATGCCCATTACAAAAGTTGACGACTGGCAGTCAGGGCTATTATTGTAAGTTTAAACTGTCAACATGCCCAGGATTACCATTTTCTATATCAAGCACTTGATCCAGCTGCTTACTTAAGCCTCCAAAACCTAATAGACCTAATAGATTATCCTGTTGTTAAGCATAAATACTAACCTATGCTCATTGCTCAAGATTAGGATAATCTATAAGCAAGCATATAACATCACATTTCATAAAACCATTAAAATATCACAGATTGGGGACTACCGCGTGCCTGATCGACCGTTTTATGTAATAGCTCCCTTGTGGCCGATAAAATGGCTGTAATAGCCCCCGGCGGCCATGACAGGGAATACCGACCTCATTTGTAGTACTAAACTAGGACGCTTAAGGACCATTCTCGTGTATTAAAAGGCTAAGTAGCCACTGATTAATCCGTGGAACAGGGCTCAGACTCACGTTCAGTAAAGTTTTATTAACACTACAGTGCACGCGCCCCTTTTTTTGACATGGATGCTCGCATGCTCTACCATAGTAGAAAACAATAATCGAGATATTTTAAAAATGGGTGGTTTTAACATGATAAAACTGAATAATGTTTGTCATCTAATTATTATTACACACAATTATTGCAAAAGATTACAGTTTTAATAGAACATACTTAAACTAGAAACAATTTACGAGATCCAGAAAATAATCAACATTTTTGGCATGTTTGAGATCTGCTCAATAAAAAAAAACTTCTAATAAGCAATGACTATCTTATTGGTCACCATCCTCGCATTCGATACAGACCACAACTTGGTGATCAGGACAAATCCACCTGGCACATCGCTTACACCACTTTTTCGTGGAACGATTTCGGGCTCGACAGCACAGGCAACATTTACCTACTCTTCCCATTCTTTGAGGATCATTCCTTTGTTCATAAGGTTATTATATTCCCTAAGGTTGTACTTCTTCCCCACCATCCGATTCACTTTGAATTACTTCCTCGTCCTCAAATTCTTCATGCAACCACTGAGTCACGTGAGATTCCATGACTGGGCCCATATTTTCGCTGAAACAAAGTAATAATAGGTATCAAAACACCATAACATATTAAATAGCAATAACTATATATATTGTTCATTTGTCAAAACATAAACATTCAATTTTTATACATAATGAATTAAAAAAGTCAAAAAAGAAAATGTTTACTTACATTCGGTTTTATTACGCCAATACTCGCACGTACTACAATAGTAGAAGACGAACTTTGACACGTAATTACAAGAAAGTGCGCTTACGCTGCAAGTGGGTGCCGTACTAATCCGTTCCGCGATTTTGTCGACGAGGCTTATCTAGGAGCGCGGGGGGTCAGGTGTGAGAATTAATGAATGGCGCTAAAATAAGTAAGTGCGTTCTACTATAGTAGAGCGCGCGTGCACTCTAGTGTTAAAGTGGGCATTTGGTAGTTACTTCTTTTTATGGATAAGAATGATTTGCCACAAATAGGAACAATGAATGACAGTTGTCTGCAGCTGAAATGAGAATGCTGGTCTACTCTTGACCTCAATTTTGCCCTGAGGATATGAAAGAGATGAGGTCGACGATGGAACGAGCTTACTCAAAAAAAAGCCTATTAACTCGCGACTTAGACAAATTGGGGTCATATGAACTTGGTAACACCGATGCAAGCAGGAATTCCACTCCTTGGCTGTGTGCATATTGAAAGAACATGCGAAGCGCTTCGTGCGAATGTGTGGAACGTTTGCAAAGAATAGGTGATAACCTGCAGTAAATCTGGATTTCCGATGGAAGAAAGGAAATGGTAATTAGATGATGTAAGACAAAGTTTGAACTTTTGGACATAGACTTCTTCTAGCGCCACATCCACCAGTCAAGTTCTTTTATCTTCTGAACTGGCTTTTTTCTTTTTTTTTGTCCTTACCAGTCAAGTACTTGATTCTTTTTTTCCGCACCAGTCAAGTGCTTTTTTTTTTCTTCCCCAGTCAAGTGCTTTTTTTTTTCTTCACCAGTCAAGTGCTTTTTTCTTTTTTTTTCCTCACCAGTCAAGTGCTTTTTTCTTTTTTTTTCCTCACCAGTCAACTGCTTTTTTCGTCAGTCATCCTAGATCTCCTGGTATCCTACGCGTACGATGTCAATCAATCGATGATAATTAGACATGAGCTGCTTTACGATCAAGCAGTGACTAATGAATCCCATCATATTCATCATACATTATCTCATGATTCTAATAGGTATAATAGAAAATGATAGTCTACGTCAGTAGCTGGCGATGTTACGCAAATCGACTGATATATTGCAGAGGTAATTGCGCCAGTTAAGATTAATTAGTAGCTTGTAAGCGAATACCTATTCACTACTGTAGAGGTCGTGTGTTACATAGTTTGGGGAGTTCAAGTTACACAAGATTAAGCAACCGATGCGCGTCGTTTTGGATAGGTTTAAATACGAAAACTAGTTTGATTTTAAATTAGTATTCTAGGTGTATCGTGTTTCTTTTTGTTAGATATATTTTTTATAAATAGGAACAGTAATCCATCTGCTACTGCTATCCGATCAGCAAGAACACACAATCAAGGAATGGACAATTATTGCAATTCATAACGAATATTGTTTCATTCAGAAAGTGATCAGATATTCATGCAACAACACAGAGGCGTAGGTACCGCAGCGACGCCCGCCGCGCCGCCACCGCACCGTATCACCAATACCGGGCCCCAGAGTTATAGGGGCCCCGATATATGCAAGCTAAAACACGTGAAAGGAAAACCACTACATACCACAGAGTCTTATTTATATTTTTTATTTTCTTAATTATCACAATAATAGTTTTGTGTATGAATAATTAATGTATTTTTTTTCGTGTGGAGAATCAAATGGTGCAACCATTCGATCCATCACAAAAGATTATGAATATTATTTTAGTTTTTTTTATACTATTTTGAACCCTGGGGTCTCGGATTTTTCTCAGACGTACGAGGGGCTGAAGCCAAATCGCAGAGGGTGACGCTTCTAATAAAAATGAGGCACCAACCGCAGAATCTTCCTTTATGTGTATGTGACTCGTGATCCAAGGAAAGTTTGCGGCTGGTGCAGGACTATATCATTATTATTATTAAGGCTATCCAAGTCAGGCTTGCATTATTAGGTATCATCATAATCTTTCTCCTCTTACTATTTATGCCAAACACAAATAGAAACCCATCTAAATAGTCGTCAAACTAACCAACCAGCTGGTATTATGACTTTAAAAGGTTGTTTTTTTTAATTATTATTGTTTAATTAGTTTATTTTTCTTGATGGATTATTCTAATTATTTAATTGTATTACTCAATTAATTTTTAATGAATGACAATTTTTATTTAGTGTTTAATTCAATGCAGAATGATTCGTGTTTATTTTACCCTAAATGTAATTTTGATAATTATTAATAAAAAAACTAACTAAAATGCCCTTAAAAGTGTGATGTGGGGCCCCTTCAGAATTGAGTACGCCACTGCACCATCCAAATTATTATCGCAAACTTTATCAAGACTGATTAAAAATATCACTTAGTAAATCCGATAAACAGTGGCCGTTAAAATCATGGAATCGGAGTAATAAAAGCAGTATGTCCTGGGGCAATCAATTAGTAGGTTTAATATTTAACATTAACTTCAACCATTATCAACAAGCAAGTCCTATTTGCGGTTTCGTTTATGTTCTACTGTGTCGATGTGGTGGCAAAAGCCCGATTATCGGTTGACAGCTAAACTTGTACTTGAAAACATGTGACTATGATTAATTTTGTTTCGTTTTAGAAACGGTTTTGGGCTTTTGAGCCGTTTTTGTTGGCAGTGGCAAACGTTTCTGGGACAGTGTTGTGTATTGTTCTTGTTACTAGAAAGATAGTTTATGTTACATGAATTTTCACTGAAGTGTTTAATTGAAGTGTGGAATTGTAAGTTTTTCTATTTTGGTCTTGAGCTTAATAAAAAATGTTGTTTTTTGTCAGTGCAAACGTTTCTTTATTTAATAAATAATTGTTTCTTTAGTTAATAATTGATTTATTTATAGTAATTATTTATTCAAATATTTCAGTCTTGTTATGCGTGACCACTTATTTAACCAAATAAAAAAAATATAAGTGCTTCTTGGGACCATCTCCAACGTTGAATTGTTGGAGAGATGCCCCGAGAGCCCGATCTTCCACCAGATCAAGCGTTGGACTGCATGGAATCCCTAAGGGAAAAGGAAGCGTGGCTGTCCCCAAACCTGGCGTCGCACCGTTTTGGCAGAAGCAGCGAGCATCGGATTAACGTGGAGCCAGATAAAGCGTGAAGCTTAAGACCGATCGCGATGGAAGATATCTGTGTGGTGACTATCTACACCTTTTTACTTATAATGTCATTGTTGGAAGGGATGTTAAAGTTCAAAGTACGAAGTTGCGAGCGAAGTGCTAGTATGAACAGATTGTCTAAGTTTCCTCGTGATGTTTTTCTTCATAAAAGATATAAGACAAATTTAGAAAGTACTTTAATATTCCCAAATAGTTTAAGGTAAATCACACCAGGTTTAAGCGCTTCAGCAACTGCCATCACATCGACCCATTCAACAGCCATCATCATTGTCCTAGCTAACGAAGTACGCCTGTCTTTGACACCTCTTTGGTCGAGATGAAGGTGAAGTGAAGTAGACAAGTGATAAACAGATAGGTAAAATACCTAAAGCGACTACAAGAGCTTTCGGAATAATTGAGATGAATGAAAATGATTGAAATTGGTTTTGAATAATGCGAAAGTGGTATTATTTATAATAAATAAATAGGTGTTTAATCATCACTTAAATAGATTAAATATAAATACGAAAATCGTATTGATAATATTCAAAAAAGGGAATTGAATGTCTAATTTGATCGGAGGTTAAGAAAGTCACTTCTCTAGAATGGACTTTTAAATAGTAAACAATCTCTAAGCTTATCGCAAACATTGGTTTTCGAGACGAAATAATAAATTATACCGGTAAGATAACTAACAGAACGGAAGCCCAACACCACCGTCAATGGTTGGTCCGTCTTAAGGTCATTCATGGCCAGAGATGGGCACTTACCCGGTAAAAACCCAAGCTTTGGGTAAATACCCATTTATAGCCATTTTTACCTACCCAATTTTAATTTATACCGGGTAAAAATTAAAATCAGTATTATTTGCCAATAGTTGTGATTTATATCGTCTATTGTGCAATTCCACACTACATATTTTATTGTTTAAAATATACCATATGTTTTGTATTAAAAAAATATATTATAATGTATTTTTATTTGAAATCTTTGTCGACACAACATACTCGGACATTGTTTTCGCATTAGACCAAGACATTAGTATAGCGGTGTAAATGTCTGATGAGGGAGTAGGTAGAGGGGATGGGGGAGCATTTCGTCAACTGAATAGAGCACCACCATTTTGTTAAGCATGCGCCGCGCTTAGTTTCTGTTCTCTTGTTTATTGTCTAAATCAAGTTTTTTTTCAACGGGACTGCGTGAAGTTTTGTTAATATTACACTATAATAGAACGTAACTAAATTTTAATTCATATTATAAAATATTGTATTTTATTCATTTAAATTTCTACATTTTATAAGCACATTTTACCTATTAGAGTACTAATATATTGTTAAATGTGTTCTGTTATTACTCAGTGAGCTTTAAATAAATTAAATTTATTTATGTTTTGCATAATGGGAAAGGTAGAAAAATACGATAAAAAACTGGAAACACTATCGTGCATGTCCTGATAAATCAGGCATCAGTGATCATAAATATCAAATAGCAATAGTCAACAAAGAGGGAGGTCGTTCAATCAAAGTATCCAGCTCTTGCTATAAATAAGCTGAGGAATCAAACCGTCAGTGTCCCTAGTATTAATGACGCTCCTGTAACTTTGACATGCTCGCACCCATCGCGCCCTATACAAGGGCAATCAATGGAAGAGAAAGACATCGAAAGGCTGACAGAAAATTTTGCAAAGGCAGTATTCACATCTGGATCACCGATGAGCCTGGTAGAACATCCATTGCGGAAACACATTTTTTCTTCCATTCTATCCTGTCATCTGTCATGCTATCACGTACTTCCTTATCTTTCATATCACTCTTCACACAATCCATCCATCCTTTCTTTGGTCTCCCTCTGCCTCTCCACCCATCCACATGTATAGGTACTGATAATTCTTTAAGTCAGATGCGTTCCATCCCTCCTCTTTTCATGACCATACCAAGACAAACGCTTCCCCTTTAATTTTTCAGTCACTGGCGCCATTTACAAACTTTCTCAGATATACTCATTTCTTACTTTATCGTCTCTCGTCACACCACACATCAATCTCAACATTCTGATCTCCGCTACATGCAATCATTTTTCATACGTCTTTTTCACAGCCCAACATTCCAAACCATACAGTATGACAGGTCTTATCACGGACTTGTAAATTTTGGCCATTCAACTTGAGGGGCATCCGTGGGTCACAAGTTGTTCCTGTGACCTGTCGCCATTTCATCCATCCTGAATTGATCCGATGTGTTACGTCTCGGTCTACCTCGCCTTCTCCTTGGATAAGCGACCCGAGGTACCGGTTGCATTGCATGGTAAACTCCCATGTAGCACCCGCTCTCATCAAAATTGGAGACTCGAACTACACTCAAAGTTGTAGACGATTACGTTTACTTGGGACAAACGGTCCAGTTAGGTAGGTCTAACTACGAAAAAGAGGTCAATCGTCGAATCCGTGGTACGCGGTATCTTCTCGTCCGGCATACCACAGTGTCTCAAGACAAAAGTCTATGACCAGTGCGTGTTGCCAGTGATAACTTATGGACTGGAATCTTGACCGATTACAACAGGCCTCATCAAGAGGCTAAAAGTCACTCAAAGGCCAATGGAGAGGGCTATGCTTGGAGTTACCTTGCGTGACTAAATCAGAAATGACGATATCCGCAAGAGAAGATTACCGACATAGCCCGAAGAACTGCTAAAGTTAAGTGACAGTGGGCAGGACCCATCGCTCGCAGAACAGATGGTCGTTGGGGCCGAAAAGTATTGGAGTGGCGACCACGTACCGGAAGACGCAACGTTGGAAGGCGTCCCACAAGGTGGACCGACGACTTGGTGAGAGTCGCGGGAACCCAATGGATGAGAGACGTACAGGACCGGTCGTTGTGGTGACATTTGGGGAAGGCCTATGTCCAGCAGTGGACGTTTTTCGGCTGAAATGATGATGATGATGACTTGTTTTGATTTACGATACATGATACATGATATTCTAATAGGCAGCATTTAGTTAAAACATGTACAATCAGTACAAGACACAATATTCGTTTGTATTTAACTTTAAACAGAGTTTATTTTATTTGAAAATGTATGTTGATTAAAGATTCAAAAGATATTTATCTTCGTTTTATTCGCAATATATAATTTATTATTAATAATTAAGGTTGAAATTAATATCGAAGATCGTAGTAATGCTGGCGAAGTCAAATCAATGCAGTATTGATTTTTTACCTAAAAGTAGGTAAAAATGAATAAATACCCATTTATACCGGGTATTTATTAAAAATGCCGTTTTAATAAATACCCGGTATAAATGGGTATTTATTCATTTTTACCTATTTTACCCTTTCCTACCAATTTTTACCCACCCGGTATTTAATCACCTGCCCATCTCTATCATGGCACATTATACCGGCATTAGCCGGCGCTAGCCGTAGTCTAAATTCGAGGCGACGCCGTGCGGCAGCTGTGCAGTTGTGGTGCCGTTATAATGAGCCATAACCTTTATATTGAAAGAAAGATTTTTGACAGTCTCCACAGTCACACTTTACCTCACCAGACATTATCGACTAACACAGGTACGATTCCTTAGTTCTAATTATACCTGAAAATAACTCATTTTACCCAATATGCTAAATGTACAGACAATTTATAAGCCGGGCACTGGAGGTACGGCAACTGACGTATAAAATAAGGCGGTTATACGGTTAATACACACTCCAAATACACACAGAAGTTGAGAAAATTGCGTCTGGAAAATATATCCCGGCCATCCCAGCTATGGGACTGACCCATTAAAGAACAACAACACTTCTAGTCCACAGTTCGCGTTATGTCCACACAGTCGATTGTTCTAGAAAAGTTAAATTAACACAGAGTATGTGATGCGAGCCTAAAGAAAGCAAAGCATTGTAGTTTCCAAGGGGATCGTGAGTTTTAGTTTTTAAAACAACCTGTGTATGTACTACGTAACAGTGTAGTTGATGATTATAGTGGGAGCTACGTCTGCCAACAAACTGCTCTGTAGTTTGGTAGAAGCAAAATGTAATTAATTTAACTTAAGTTCCTAATAAACACATTTTCATATTTTTATTAAATTTTCTATTTCCCGTAGTATACTGAAGAGCATAGGCATAATGCGTATTCTCCCAAAAAGAAAGCAAAAACATTAATCTCGACGATTGTTCAATGCAGGTTGTCGATTTCAGACTTGTGTTAACTAAGTATACAGGTTTCCTCACGATGTTTTACTTCACCAATTTCAGTGTTTATGAACTAGCGGACATCACGCGGATTCACCCCGTAGTTTCTATTCCCCTGGTAATACCGGGATAAAAAGTAGCCCATGTCATCCGGGGATAGTGTAGCTTTCCAACAGTAAAAGAAAATCAAATCATACACACATACATACACACATAAACTGACGCCTTTTTCCCATGGGGGTAGCCAGAAACTACATGAGCGCCATTATGTTCGATTACGACGATACTTACATACTTCTTTTGCTACGTTTACATTCATACATGTTGTCATACACACACGCCGGTTGCGAGTACTACGCACCTGACCTTTCTGAAGAACCTTACAAAAAAGGTCTATGTATGTCCTTCTAGGGCGTCCCCTCCCGGCGTTCCCACTTACATCTGCCTTGTACATATCTTTCGTTAGTCGCCTTTCATCCATCCTTTCAACGTGACCAAATCATCTTAGCATACTCTTCTCAATTTCAAATTTTAAATCAGTCTAGTCGTTTCTAATTAAGTCAATCATTACTTACAAAACTACAAAGCATTCCTCTTTATAATATTATAGTACAGTAAATATTTAGCTGGAGGAGCTTGTGGCTAAATTATAACAGCCGCAGGGCTCGATCGAAGGTAAAGCAACGCTTGACGAGGTCGGTCCGTGGATGGGTGACCATTTATTACATACCAAGACTCCTCCGTGCCTCGGAAAGCATGTTAAGCCGTTGGTCATTTGATAATCTTTGACAGTCGTTACTTGTAGTCAGAAGCCCGAAAGTCTGACAACCAGGTTAACCAAACCAAATCATGTTACCCATGTTATTGGGTTGTGGAGGTCTGACAGGCAGTCACTCCATGTAAAAACTGGTATTATAGCTGCATCCGGGTAATCTGGAAGCCGACCCCAACATACTTAGTTGGGAAAAGGCTAGGCAGAATAGTAAAGATTAATCTGGTCATATTTCGTTTATTGACAGTAGCGCTAGCCACCATTAAACGAACAGTTCTAATAAAGATGAGCATAAGGTCCCGGGTTCGATCCCCGGGTTGAGCAAAGCGCGATTAAGTTCTAAGACTGAGGCTCTAGGCTTCTACTGAGGAATTCTTGATTGAATCAAGAATTCCTCAGTAGAAGCCTAGAGTTGAAAAAACATATTGCTGATTTGAACCCACTACCTCATGCCTAAGAGGCAAGACCCTAACCACGGGGCCACCAAGCCAACATGGCAAACTGTTTTACTACACTTATTTATTTATTAAAGATAAACCAACAGCTTCTGTATACAGCATTACATTAGAATAATAGTAAAAAATATCAGACTTATACAGTCGCCAATAATAGGTCGACCAACATTCAAGTGAGTCAAAAAACATTTAATTATTATTAGCTCACTAATTATTAAAATTACAAATAATCAAATTAAAGTTAAAAAGAAAACTTAATGAAATTAAGTACATACACAATGAGAGCTAATGAGATCAAAATGACAAGAAATTTAAAATTAAAATAGAAACAAAACAAAATAAAATATTCACACCTATTAGAAAATAATGACGTATAAATATAATATAAATAATAATACACTTCTAAATGTTTCACTATAAAATAAATTCGGTTAATAATACTGATCCAGGAACTGTGAAACTTATAATAAAAAATATCTTGTCTAAATGCGCTTTAAATTGTTCTATCTTTTAAAACATTCAAACAGAATTTGAAAGATTCAACTTTAGATATAAAGATTGAGGTAACGACAGTTTGATGCGTTTCTTGTGCGCAAAGTTTTGTTTTGCAATACGAAATGGATTGAAATTAAGGTGTAGTGGTTGCAAATGCTATGGCTAAATATGAGGTTTCGGGTTCGATTGCCGGGTCGGACAAAGTGTTGTTGTGATTCTTCAACCGGAATTGATTAGTAGCTGCATTCATATGCGTATAGCTAAGGAGTGGGATTCCCTGCCGAAATGAAATTGCTGTATTGCCTGACAGCTAACCTTTAAGTCAAAAGTGAGTAGGTTACATCCTAGGCAAGTTTGCTTCGTCGTCAACCACATTATCGCTTACCATCAAGTAAAATTAAGGTCAGACAATCTATAATATTTTTTGCAAAATAGTCAAGCTAAATAAAAAAAAATTATAATACCTAACTATTACGTAGAAATTTTTGTTGGTTATAAAATTATTTTTTTATAATGTTTTATTAATTTACTTTTATGGATTCAATCATCATCTTCTTTTTCTTTGAAGAAGTAAAATATTTTCCAAACCCTACAAAGCTATTTTTAAAAACCCCCCTGTTAAAATTTAAGAGAAATTAACGCAATGTGAGCTTTCATCCCATATATCATACATTAGAATAGCAGTGCTACACATTAAATACACGCAAATATAACAAGCGCCGATTCTGTCCTTGTTAAAACCGCACTCGTTCACACAAAACCGTTAATTACCGAATGTCTTTAAACAATTCCATTGAATCGGTTTATAAAACAGTGCGGTTTAAGCCCGAAGCCACTTTGCAAACAAAAGTTAGATTAGTTTGCACAGTGTCCCACTTCCAAGGATATATTGCATGCACATTTTTTAATGACAAAGTTTCCGTATCACTGGGGGATACCTAACTGGGAAATAATGGGTTTTCTTTGCAATTGCTTCGGAAAGAAAAATTGCGTGCTCCCCTTGGATCGGAATAGGGTACTTGACCTGTTAAAGTTGAGTTAATTTTTAAATTTTGAGCTATTTCTACGGTTAAGGTATGTTATTTAGTTAAACTTTTTTGTTGTGTTGTTGTGGAAATACAGCTTGGCAAAAAAGTCTAGAAACGAAACTAATTTTTTGTCTGTTTGCAACATTTCCAAAATAATGACATCTCATAATAAGCAAAGTTCACGAGTCCGTATAATTTTAATTTCGCCCACTAAACGTTGATTAATAAACAACACAGTGACGCCCCCATTATTTTCTACTCTTTTTTGCCAAGCTGTAGATAGTGTTACTTTTTATTGAAACTCTAGCCATTTCATAATGGCCCAATGGTCAACAGAATGTTGACTGGCCTGTTGGTCTAGTAGTTAGTGGCCCTGACTGATATGCCGCAGGTCGTAGGTTCGATTCCCACCCAGGACAAATGTTTGTGTGATGAGCATGATCATTTGTTCTGTGTCTGGGTGTAATTTATCCATAATATGTATGTATTTAGAAATGTATAAGTATGTTTATCAGCTGTATAGTACCCATAACACAAGCTCTCAAGCTTAACTTGGGGCTAAATAGCGTTGTGTGAAAAAGTTGTGGAATATATTCATTTATTATAATGAAACTCAAAGTGTGTCTTTTTTGAAGTCCAGACATTATTTTGGCCAAATCATATAAGCACCATGCAGATTAGTGTGTCTGAGATGATCTTTCGACGATACCGTTATGAGCTGACCTATCTATACAGTGTATTCATTTGTTAGTTAAAAAGTTAGGTATAGGGTATGCTAGGCAGGTGGCGATGATCTCTTTATTTTTACATTGGTATTTCTTTACAAAAATAAAAATGGTAAAATCAGGCTATAATAATGGCATGGTAACTATTTGCTTTGCGGTAGGTAGATAGAACATTATTAGTGAATTTCGTGGCACCTAATAAGCTGCATTTTCCCTGTTTATTTTTTGTTTTAAGTAAGCGCGAGGAACATGTCTGGATTGTAAATGTGATATTTACGTTAATTCTATTTGTTCGGGTATCATTTAATTGACTTTCAGAACTCTCACTAAAAACTGATTAGTATTCCACGCAGAATATTCATAATAATAAAGGTTCGACCTTAGTCTACTGACACCCTTTTTTGCTGTGTTAATTCCACTATTTTTACACTACAGCGCGTTTTAGAGGGGTATGTGTTGATCAAATTTTATATTTTGTTTGTGACGCTCTTGAGTCAAAACGCAAAGGTCAAACAATTTTATATTTTAGTTCCGTGCGGAAATCTAAATCCAGTTGGTAACACTTACCGTATAGGGACATTCGTTACATTTATTTTAGAAAAAGAAGAGATCCGTGCGAAAAACCTACACCCATTAAATTCCACGCAGGCTAAGTTCCGGGCATAGCTACTTCTTAATAAAATAATAGTTAACTCAAGTTCTACAGAAATAATGTATATCAAAATGGGAGTCAGAATTCTCGGGGGATAAACAAACTTTGTTACCCAATGAGTAAAGTTGTTATTTGGACTATCTTTTGATAAACAACGCCCAATGCATGAAGTGTTTTATTTTTCTTCCGGTATTATGATAAACTGACGCAGTGATTCAGAAAGTTTATGATGATTCTATTGAAATGCATGAATTATTGGGTAAACAAGAGTTGAACCACACCTTTAATGATTTTATTAAATACTACTCTAGGAAAAATAATACTTACTTTTGGACACAGTTATTTATTTCTCCAAACAATCAATATTTTTCTTCAATTCTCTTTTCCGCCTTTCTTCTCTGTTTCCATTTTTTTCATCAGTTATGTCATGACTTTCGTTTGTTAAATTTTAGTGTTGCCAAATAGGTAACCCGCGTAATCAGTGGCGCGCGTGCGCGTCACTTGCGCATGTAGCTCTTGACCACGAGCAAGTAACTTGTGCGTACTGCTTGCGCAAGTAGCCCAGGTCTTTACTTGCTCCAGTAATATGCATTACGTACAAGTACAAGCAAGTAACTTGAACAGGTAGCTTGCGCATATTATTCACTGAGAAACTTAGTAAGTATGACTTTTGAGATGATTTGCGAAATGACTTTCGAAGTGATTTACCATTTACAGAATAGCACTGCTGGTGATAGAGTTTTTACGCAACCTATATCTGTCTGCATGTTTCAGCCGGTTAAACTGGAAGCCAACTCCAACACAATTGGAAAAAGGCCGATGACGACCTCGAAGAAGTAATGTTTTCTCCAACAAACACGTAAATTCAAATGTTCGCCCGGCCCATAACGGCTCCATTTTGAACCAGTTACAACTACCCCTCTAGTTAGTTACTATGCAACCAGTTTATCCGCGATATCAGACGAGCTTAGCAAGTTCCCTCATAAATATGGATACCCATCTCCATATTTATAGTGATTGTTCAACAGTAAACTTTCGGTATGTTTTAGTAATTGGTTCTTCAATTACAACGCATACTAATGGGTTCTCGGTAAATCTGAAAATGTAGCCTTTATTAACGCTCATAGCTTTGTAATATCGAATAACTTGGAATCTGTTAGTGGCTTGATATGCGTGTCACACTTATATCTTGATAGATATTAGCTTGACACGCATACCAAGTCTAATAAATATACTAATACTCATACTAAAACTATTTTATAAATTTAGATATTTTCGCTCATAATAAGAACAAATTTAGAAAAATAGCTGCTGAATTACTTTCTGGTGGTTCTTAACGATGACTGCTTCTTGCTGATATTATTTTGTGATCTTGCTTGCTGACTACAAACTTGACAGGGAGCGCTGTCTTGAATTGGTTTGTGTGACCTTTCAGGTTTATTTTTATTTTCTTATTACTGTCCCTTTCTGTATACGTCCGTTTTCTTTTTTCTTTTTAATCGATGTTATTCCGTAGACAATAGTGTGGGTTATGCGTTTGTTAACTTTTTATACCTCAGCTAACTATTAATATATGTGTAACAATTTTTTGTCCCAAATAAAACGATAAAAAATAAAAAAAAACGAATGTTTATATAATTATTATTCGAACATACCTATATAAACTCACGCCTTTTTCTCGTGGGGTTCGCCAGAAACTCCAGAACGCCACCGTCCTGCTTTGATTCTCACATTCTTCTTTTGGATCGTTTTACGTTCATACGTTCATACGGTAACATTTTTATAGCAAATTTGTTTGTTTGCAACCAATTTCACAAATTTTACACGTTATAGAAGCCTCGTAAATACACCAAATAAAAAATAGGGTAAATTTTATTTACAAAACTACAAAAGGGTGGCGGGGATCTGCTAGATCACCATGTAAATAAAATTTTAAAACCACCTAACTACGGTACATATGAAAGTAAATACGGTATTTATACCAAAAAAGCCCATTGTAATTTATGGCCAAAGAAAAATGTTCGTTAGGAACGTACTACCGAGATTATAAAAAAAAAACCCATAGATTAAGCGACCGATGTAACGTCATGGAATTGCGTCGGTCACAGCTTCCTAAAGTCCTGGTGGTGGAACTGTGAGACAGGCTTTCACGCCCTACCACCAGGCCTCGTCACCATAGAAGCAGTCCGGCCGGTGATAGATAACTGGCTCGAGAGACGGCACGGCTCCCTGCCTTTCCGAGCAACTGTGCCCCGTAAGACCCCAACAAAGTTAAGATAAGACTAGACCAGGAAGTGTCATAAATCATCAAACCTCTCACGTTAGCCTCCATCACAGTTATTTATTAAATCCATTCGCGCATAATGGGGACGGAAAATGAGACAAAAATGTTACCGTCTGGTCCAATGACCGTTTTATTTGTCAGCTTGGTACACAACGACCTATCAACCCAAACATTTCCAGTACCATTTGACCTATCATTACATGAAAAATTCACACAATGCGAGGTCAGTTTATATTGGAAATTTAGGCCTGGAATGGCGTCGGGTGTACCACAGATTATGCATGGCGGTCTCATTGTACGGGGAGTGGATTGTTTGTCCAATTTCGGGTGATACGCATTAATTTTGTGAGTTGTGTGCCAGAATTTAAGTATCTAATCTGTACCTACTTATATTATGTATAATGTTGGAAATATGTAATACGATGAAAGTATACGGGGATGGTGAACTCTGATTGGTGAATATGATGGCGCCATTTATTTAAAAGTAAAGAGGTGGTTTATATCTATACTCCAATTAGAATAGCATTAGACAGG
Organism: Euplexia lucipara; assembly: GCA_921972225.1. NCBI lineage: Eukaryota > Metazoa > Arthropoda > Insecta > Lepidoptera > Noctuidae > Euplexia > Euplexia lucipara. Next base: position 4,808,372 of record OV179149.1, on the reverse strand, counting down.
AGTTAAAAAAGGTTATTTTTAATGCACACTTTGTCACGAAAGTAAAATAAGCATGTTACAAATTAATTACGATTTACGCCGAATTGAGGGCGATACTCCACCAAAGCGGAGACGAGAAGAGATGTGTTTTACAACCAATCAGCTTGCGTGATTTTGACCGCTCGGTGCTTCGCTTCAGCACAATACAATATCCTATTGGTTAATTACAAGACATCTCCTCTCGTCTCCGCTTTGGTGGAGGCTCGCCCTAATTATAATCTTATTTTCACTGCACAAGTCACACTTAGTTGTCCATTGCAACAATTTATTTTAAGAAATGATGTGGATTTCATTTAGTTATAATATTTCAATTTTGTTGAAAATCACAGTGCCAATGATAAAACACCTAAAAGAAGCAGGGATGAAACATACATGGACATGTTCTTCGTTTTACTGTTATTCTTCTAAATTCAAAATAAAATAATAGTAATCAAAATTGTTTTCACTTATCTTTCAAATAAAATGTTCTACATTCCTGCTTCTACGAGCCTCTTTTTTTAAATAAATGGAGTATCTAAAACCTATAACTCTACATGAGTAACTAAACTAAACTAACTAAACTACCAAAGAATTAGCACTGCCATCCAACGTGGCAATGCTGCCAGTGTTCTGGGCACGTTTCCTGATGACAGCGATGGGGAGGAGTACTTTGACGCCTGAGTGTTCCGATTTTGTTTTTTTTTGTTTTTCTAGAAGGGGGTTTTTGTACTTTGTTTTTCTTTACTATTTAATTTGTAGGTAGTTTAAGTGTACATATTTAATCCATTTTAATTAGTTTTATTGTATTTTAGATTTTAATTATGCAATAAAAATATCAAATCCATGAGTAACTTAAGTTGGAACTGAAATTGTATAATTTTATTATAATGTTTACTGTTTTATGTTATATTGATAAACAAAAATGCAATAAACTGAAAAAATGGTTATGTGTAAATGCGGTTTGGTTCTGGACGATAACTTCACGTGATAACGTCATCCGATGGTGTCTATCTATCGCTTGTTCCGCGCTCTCGCTTGGACGAAACGTGACAATGAGTCATGCTTTTTGTGATTGCAGCCGGCGTTCGTTGATTATTAATTTATCACATCAAAAAAAACTGCTTAAATACTAGTCTAGTGGTAAAGACTGAGCATAAGGTTCTGAATTTAATTCCCGGGTTATGTACAGTGTTATTGGGTTTATACATCTGGAATTTCTCAGTTACAGCCTGAAGTCTAGAAGTGTGCCCTTTATAGCAGAAATCTCGCCCCCCGGTACGTAAGACTTAAGATAACTGACGAAATATAAGTGTACTATAAATAATAGATACACATTTGCCTAACCTTTCGATGTTACTAAACTGATATAAAATAATAAGGTATACAATTTTGGTTTTTCAAGTGTATTCGATCCAGTTCATGAATTATTTTGAAGCGTGACAACACTGGCACGCTTGTCATTGAGTGGCCATTCCTGGACTAGTATATGGCTGCATTTGAATATTTAAGCTGCTATTGGCCGTTCACGCCGATGTGTAGGTACGCCGTACTCTGTTTGAAACTTTATACCCTTGACAAAAAATACTTTTTTGGCTGATGCCTTGACCGAATAGGCTTTCGAAAGAATTTCGCTTTTTATACTTACCTATATTGATATAGATACTGGTTTTCCTCAAACTTCTTGGTTTACGTGTTACCTGATAAACGTGACAATTCCGTTATTATCAAACTAAACTTAATTAAGGCTATTTGCATATTTTTCTCTCTTATTCAATAACAAAAGCTGACAGTATCAGTTAAAATTATGTTTTCATACTGATGCAGTTGACATTTTAAACGCATTGACCAAAAACATTGCAAAGTACGAGGAAATAAACTAATTTGACTTTATTAATATTTTTCGTCAGCGGTCTCTAGGTACACATACTAGAAAAATAAAACACCGAAGTAAATACGAACAATTTATTAATAAACAAATGTTAATAGTTAGCTTGTAAATGGACGCACAGCGCCATTAATAACACCCACGATGAGAAGGTGTAGTTTGAAGAAACGCCTTGATGCAGCTCAGCCAGACTCTCACCTGCACAACAATAGGAAAAGGTTAGCAAGGATGGTAAACACCACAGTTGGTGAATTCTATTCAAAAAAATATATGCAAAAGTTTGGAGAAAGAGGCTTGAAGTCAGTCAGGGGGATTGCGGAAGAATCGTCCATTCCCGCGACCCCCGATGCAGCAGTACTAGTCTGTAAAAAATGACCCCGAGAAAATGTTGGTGAAGTGAAGGCAAAATAGAGATGTCATTCCATTCTAATGTTAAGTATAGTTCACTTCACCTTAGTTTTTACTGAGTGACATTTACTGAATCAACCGGTATTTAACTAGTAACTAAGAATCTGACAGAATCTCTGGACTTAACAAGGTGCGGTTACAATTTTGTATCTGACGACTCTAAGAAGAGACACTAAAACAAACTTTAATAAATAGAGGTTTCTTTAAAACTCCAGATATTATCTTGGTCAGGTCATTTAAAGATCAAGCAGATTGCTGTCTGAGTCGGTCTCTTTTGAGGAAAGAACTACGAGGCTATCTAGGTCAACCAGTGCACGCATTCGTAATTAATTGTGTAGCTCAACTCATAACCTAAGGGATTTAAAAGCCGTCAGTGCAGGAACTTCCTGCATTGACGTCAATTATCTCCCTGCCAGGAACGACCTCAATTATCTCAACTATTAGAGGAACGAAGAATATTTACTTCCCTGTTGTTTAACTACCATAACATCAAAGTTAGATGCATTTAACTCAAGCGGTGCAGTGTTTAAATTGACACTTCGCAAGTTATAAGTTTGGTGTTTCATAACTCCTTTGTGTTGCAGCAAGTTTATGAACAGTCTATATTACAAACATGACGTTAGAAGGTCTTCTTTTATCAAGGTAACCAAGTTATAAATTAAAGAATAAAAAAAAAACTTATCCTAACTCGTGGGTATCTTTTATCAAATAAGGCTTTTATTTCTTCTAGCTTAACAATATGTATGTTTCAATAAATTACATGCCTTTGACCTATTCTAACTTATCTTTGTATTTTCATCAAATCTCTACATATATAGGTATATAACAAAGATCTTTACGATGTTGAGGAATATACATCATCAATGACTTAAAAGACTTAAATCTATGTTAAGGCTCGCCATGCAAAAAGTTTAAGTTATTTACACCATAAACACTAATAGCCCAACTGTCTCGTTGGTTATGTGGTAACTAGCGCTACCGCTTAGCAATAGGTAGTAGGGGCGATGTCGTCGTCTTTTCATATGGAATTTGTTAGTAGGCGTCCGGAATCTTGATTTTTAAAATACGGGCGTGACGTTTAGTTAACATACCTTTGATAACGTGCAGTATGACGTGCGCAGGCGGCGGCGATGGGGGCGGGGCACGTGCGATGGCGCACGTGTAGCGCCCGGCGTCGTCTCCGCGCACGCGCGCGACTCGCAAGATTGAGTTCGCACCATTTGATCCGAACTCGGTTCGTACACTGGGATAAATGAATTCATAAGTATTAAATTTAAAACAGTTGAACAAAGCAGAGTAGCGTGTGATGAGATGATGAAACAACGACAACCTTTCGTCATGATTATTAATAGTTCTAGTGTGAGAAAGAGATGAAGATAGACCTACAATGCATGAAGTAGGTACTACCTCTTTCACAAAATAAAATAGTGATTATGACTTTGAGTCTGTAGTTTTTCGTACACGGGTATTGGGAGGAGACATCGTCGCACATCCTGACTGTGTAAAGTCCGAGCGACCTTAGGACCTTACTAACGCATAGAAACCTAGTACGAATGTAAAAATTGAGGCAACTAAAACTTAGCCAAAGTGACCTATTTGGACGGCGAGCAGTCAGTGGCCACATAAAGTCACGTTCCGTCAAACACGGTTCACCCGATTTTGCCCGTGTTACACTAGAAATGGCTTCACTGCGTTATTATTCCAAGCGAGAGACTGACTAAAAGAGATTTTAAATTAAATAAGTAGCTCATTTAAGTACATTTTAGGGGAAATTGTCATTGGTATAAATATAAATAATGTGCTTTTCACGTGTTTTTAAAGTTAAGCAATAATAATAACAGAAAAAAAAAATGTAAAAATTAGGACGAAACTGACGAAATTTTTTTATACTTTACTAGGGAGTCCAGAATATGTGCTGATATCATGGAGTGCGATGATGTCCCTGTATAATTATTTTCTCCTTACCTAATTCCTCCTCTAGTGGTGTCATCATTGAGGAGATCATCCTTCCTATACCACAGCAGGGACGGTCCTCCTTCCATCTTTAGGCCGTTGACCTCACATCGCAAGGCTACAGTGCTGCCAAGCTCGCACACTTGCTCTGAAACCGCTGCGCCGGCGCCGTCCACTATGCGGACTGATACTTCTGTTAATAAAAAGGTGGAGAATATATAGTTTCAATCCCTAAACCCCTACTCAAGACGACATAAAACTGTTTAATTTTATATTATTTCTATTTTTCCAAATAACAGATATCATGTTTTTAAAATCACAATCCACATGATCAATTGTTAACATTATTAACTATAACAAAAATGATTGCAACCTCACCTTATTATTATTTAGAACGCTAAAGTAAGAACTTTTTACTTCTTTATAAGAAAATAAAACATTGGCAAGTAATTAAGAAAAAAATAACGTTTGAGGAAGTAAAAGAAAATTTTGTTTCATCAAGTTCTTTGTTGTTAATCCAACTGAACTCTTTGGTAAATTGTTTTAGCGGTTTTTCATATTGATGGTAAAAAGTGAGGTAAGTAAGTACCTTCTCAAAAACATTAAACTTCTGGTCTGTTGTATTTAAGTAACTTATTGATTATCAAACAGTTGGGAAAGCCGTAAAAAACGATGTATGGATTGCGTGAGAGATAATTTGGCTAGAAAGTAGATGACTGACTATTCCTCTTCTTATCATGTGGTAACCGACAAGGTGACAGAGTTTAAACCATCCATAAGGGCGAGACTCCACCAAAGCGGAGACGAGAAGAGATGTGTTTTACAACCAATCAGCTCGCGTCATTTTGACCGCTCGGTGCTTAGCTTCAGCACAATACAATATCCTATTGGTTAATTACGAGACATCTCTCGTCTCCGCTTTGGTGGAGTCTCGCTTTGGTGGTGACTTAGCTTCATGTGCGGTCCAGAAATATCTCTCTCAAGATATTTTCCTTCACCGTTTTTAAAGCGAGCTTACGCACCTCTAACTTTTCAGGATCATACGTATTGTATCATTAAAATATTTGCTTTAAAAATTGTAACGGCAATCATCGCGAGGAAACTGACCTGCGTGAGAGACATTTGCGACGGCTGCATGTGAAGCTAATTTACAGGTTGATAGTTTTTGTGCCACCCATGAGTCTTGACATCCACACAGGAGTTTGGCAACTCATTTTCATCGTAAACTAGGAGAATCAAGTTCGAGCCTGGTAAACCGCAGTCAACTTTTTGTGATTATTTAGAGTAAAATAATCATGAACTTCCTCGAGAATATCACATTTCGTCGCATGCGCACTACATCAGAACCTACTAATGACACCAGCGAAATTATTTCTCAAACATTCAATGATACAACAAATAGTATGCCGGTAATGTCAGAAGACGAGGAAGATAAACAAATAGATATTCTTAAAACTGAGATTGAGGATCTGAAGTCTCAGTTAAGAAGCGCGCATCAAGAAATTGAGACTATCTCTGTGGAAAATAGCTCTTTAAAACAAGCTAATGCTGAATTAGTGAAGAAAAATGAGATGTATAAAAAAGTTACCAGTAGTCCTTTAAAGAAGAAAATACAAACACCAAAGAGAAACAAAATTATTCCTTCAAACAAGCCGTCAAATAACTCTCAGATATTCGAGGTTCCTGATTGCACGTCTGCTACTGCTGAATATTCTAGAACTGAAGCGTCGCAATATACGTCACAAAATATTGATAAATGTAACCAATTGTCGTCATTAGTAAAGAATAATTTATGTATTATAAGTAGTGAAACATCGAATAGACTATACACAATTTGTCAAAAAACTAATTTATGTAATTTTAATATATGTCACTATCGCATGCCAAACTGTGGATTGAAGATACTGCTTGATAATATTGATAAAAAAGTGCAAGATTTCACAGGCTCAGACTACTGTGTCATTTATGTTGGGGAAGAGGATTTCAGAAGGACGCATAATTATATAGAATTAGTTGCTTTCATTCGCGGAAAATTACAACCCCTAACCCATACGAACTTTTTAGTATGTCTACCGACTTTTAAGTATATGGTAAATAAAAATGTTATGATCAACAGTAGAATCGATACCTTTAATAATTTATTATACATGGATATTAAGACATATAAATATGCGTATCTATTGGATTCCAACCTAAATCTCCCATTCACTTACGAAACATATACCTTAAGAAATGGAAGTTTAAATAACAAAGGCCTGAATATTATTTTAAGTGACTTACAAGATCTTATCCTAGATATAAGTTCAGATACAGAAAAACAAGTAACTGACGCAGATGGTATGTTGGAAAACTTAGTAAATAATAAGTCTAATAATAATAATTTTTTTCGTGTATAATAGAATCCATATACTTCACCAGAATATCAATGGTTTATTACGCAAAGCTGATGAATTTACTGTAAATCTAAATAATATTGTAAAGAACCATATTGATGTGCTATGTGTTACCGAGCATAATATGATAGCAGACGATTTAAAACATCTCCATATCCCAAATTATACTATAGCGGCAAACTACACAAGGACAAATAGAAATGGTGGGTCATGTATCCTAGTACGAAATAATCATAAATTTAAGACTATACAGGAAGCAAAACTTGTAAGCATACCCAACCTTTTAGAGTGTTCGGCTATTGAATTGTTAGAGCATGGATTGATTATCGTATGTATATATAGACCTCCAAAGACAAAAAAAGATTGTTTACAATTATTTTTCGACCGTTTAGCGGCTTTACTAGCAAAATTATGTAGTAAATTTAAAAAAATTGTTATTTGTGGCGATTATAATATTGATCGACTGAAAGACACTCCTGTTTCAAGAGAGTTTGAAAACTTGTTACAGAGCTTTAACTTAAAACTTGCAATAAATGAGCCAACCCGTTTGCAAAGTAAAACATGCATTGATAACATTGCACACAATATTAGAGGCTGTCAACAAAGCGTTATTGAACTAGCTCTGTCTGATCATACAGCACAAATTCTCTCATGTCCAGTTAGAAAAACTTACTCAATAACCCATTGGTATAAATTCAGAAGAGACTTTAGCACCGAAAATGTTGAGAAATTTATTGAATGTCTAAAAGCCCTAAATTTTACTGAATGCTATGAGAAAAGTGACGCAAATGCTTCTTTTGAAGAATTCCATAAGGTATTTAAACTTTTTTATGACCTCTGCTTTCCAAACATCAAAATTAAAGTTCCAATTATTCGCAAAACCAAATGGCTTAGTAAAGGATTAAAAATATGTTCTCTTCGTAAAAGAATGCTTCTTAAAATATATCGACTCTCAGGTAAAAAGTCAGATAAGGGTAACTTTAATAATTATGCAAAAAAGTTTAAAAGAATTGTAAAACTTACTCAAAAGTCGCAAAATAATTATTATATACAAACAGCCACAAACAAACCTAAAGCAATATGGCAAATAATAAATAAAAATAAAAACAATAATCCCCCTGAAAAAATTGATAGATTAAGATATAATAATCATGTTATAACGGCCCCTGATACTATAGCACAAACATTTAACAATTTCTTTATTGATGACATCTCGAAACTGACAAATAATAAAATAAATTACGCAAAGATTCTAACTTATAATAAACCTAACTCCTGTTTCTTAACCCCAGTTACCCTAAACGATGTTGTGAAATTAATAATGGCATTAAAAAACACCAGAAGTACGGGCTATGATGGAATTTCAACGCAAATAATAAAACGTGTAGTGCACATAATTGCCCCAATCATAACTCATATTATAAATCAGTGTCTTGAGGAAGGCATTTTCCCAACATATTTAAAAACTACGGTGGTTACACCACTATTTAAAAAAGGAAACCCAGAAGATGTACGATGTTACAGGCCGATTGCTCTCATTCCAATATTCGCCAAAATATTTGAAAAAGTACTAAATAATAAACTTACAGAATATTTCGAGAAAAATAAAATACTAATAGATAATCAAGTAGGATTCAAAAAAGGGAAATCGGTAAATTCAGCAATTCATCAGTTTTTAGAAAAAATACTTAAAGAACTAGATAAAAAAAACCAAGTTACAGCTCTATACATGGACATGACAAAAGCGTTTGATTGTGTTGATCATGAACTTCTTTTGCAAAAACTGGAAATATACGGAGTTCGGGGTAAAGCACTACAAATAATCAAATCATATCTATGTAACCGAATACAGTTCACTGAAATAGCACAGTTATGTCCATTTACAAAGACAGAGATTAAGTATACATCGAGTCCTAGATTTATAAAATATGGTGTACCTCAAGGGTCAATACTGGGACCACTACTGTTTCTCATTTACATAAACGATTTACCTAATACTATTCAGCAACCTATGGTTTTATTTGCAGATGACAGTACGGTTCTTTTCACAAATAATAAAAACAAAAATCATGAACAAGAAATAAATGATTCCTTATCTAAATTAATAAATTGGCTTCAAATAAATAATTTACAAATTAATCTCACAAAAACACATTACATGAACTTTAAAAATAAAAACGCGACATCTATTCCTTTAAGTATTGCATACAATAATGAAACAGTGGCTGAAGTAGCAAATACAAAGTTTTTAGGAATCCATATAGATTCGAATATGTCATGGAAAACACATGTAAATAGTGTATGTACCAAATTGAGTCAATTTTCTTACGCTCTATACATGCTTAAAAAAGTATCCAACCAGACCGCGCTTCTTACTGCTTACCATGCGTATGTGGGAGCCACTCTGTCGTATGGGTTACTATATTGGGGAAACTCGACTGATAAAGAAATTGCGTTCAAAGCCCAAAAAAAGTGTATTAGGTCTATATGTGGGTTACGTCAAACGGATTCATGTAAACCACATTTCGTAAATCTCAAGATTTTAACACTCCCTGCTCTATATATCTACCTGGCCTCAATTTTAGTTAAATCAAACATTACAAGCTATGATACGTTAAAAAGCAGAAGACTTAAACATACCTTAAGAGATAACACGTCCCACACTAGAGCGTACAGTAATAGTGTTTTTTGTATGAGCACAAAGATTTATAACAAGCTACCTAGGGACATTAAGATTATAAATTCAATTATTATTTTTAAAAGAATGCTGAAAATTTTCTTAATTAAAAAGGCCTATTACTCAATAGCAGAATTTCTTGAGGAAAAATAATTTTGCTCAATAAAGTACCTATCACTAAAGTGAATATAATTCAGTAAAATAATTCAATAAAATATTTTTAAAAGGATTATGATAATTAATATTAAATGATTGCAATACTGTGACATAATTGAATTAATGAATAATGATAATTTTTAAATCAGGTAACTCATGAAATGTGTATTTTTATTTAGGTATGACTTTAATAATTTATAATTAATATGATGTAAATGATAAAATTATATAATGTAATTAAAACGATGTCCTATATAAAATTTAATAATTATAACTTTTATCTTTTTAATTAATGAATGTAAATAATGCATGTTCAACTGTTACTGTTACAATTATAAGCATATATGCATGATGAAATTGCAATGCCCTAACAGGGCCACTATGTTCTAAGAACTGATATCCTCTGTTAAGAACTTTATTTGTGTACCACATAGTTAGCAATAAAGAATTTGAATTTGAATTTGAATTTGAACTTAAGATCAAAATCTCATAAAGATTACTTCTGAAACTAACCAGGCACTCGGAGAGTAACTCTTGCTGTACGAGGAGGATGTGCAGACAATTGACAGTCGTAGTACGCTGCATCAGTGGGACGCACCTCCCGTACTTCTAGCCTCCAAATATCTGGAGGTATGAATCGCGCTGAGTACCTAGGAAGACCAAAATTCTTTTATGATAACCGTACAAACGTAATAGACAAGATATAGAATAAACATAACTCAAAGAGTCGTTGGTTGTTTTTCGGTGTATTTGGTTAAGAATATTCTAGTTTCCTCTGATTCCAATATTTTGTCGCATGGCTAACATAAACCCAGACATAAACCTAACTTAAACCTCAACTTTTTTCATTTTTGTTGAATTTAACTCATTAACAATGAACACTTACACCATTACACTCAATCATGCACACACACTCACATTATAATACAAACTCATGCACATGCACAAGTGCGCTCTTTCTAGTATTTTATTTAATTTTGCTATGCTGGTTTCTATTGTATGTACTCTGTATAATATTAAGTGAAAGAGTGAAAGTTAAAGCCTTATGAACTGAATGGTCACCCATCCACAATTGTACCCCGGCGAGCGTAACTTATCGTTGATAGACCAGAGCGGTTGTTATTATTTTCCCACAAAACCAAATCCCAAATATGTTATTTGTCAGAAAACTTCTCATAAAAATAAGATTATGTAGATCAATCAATTATTAGCTCAATTTCAATGAAGCCATTCTGCGGTAGAACATTAAATCTGTCTAAGTTTCGCAACAGAAAATGAAAAGCATCCGACACTGTTAAAACATTCTACCACGTCGTAGCTTCGATCATTCACAAAGTTTTCCTTACAGCAAATAAACAAAGTTCTAAAAGAATTCTCCAAGAGCGCTCTAAAATTCCTCATCATACATAATTTCACACAGTTTGAAAAGTATACGAAACTCCTGCTTATCCCGTAGGAGGTAAGACTACGCTTATTTATATTTTCGTTTCCCTAACTTTCTACGGAGTTTATTCAAGAGCAATATATTAAAAAGTTCCAGGAAGCCGTCAAGATAATTGAGTGCAATAAGTAAGTGTTTTTGTTTTATTAAGTTGGTAAGTTTTTACCTGTCGTCCGCAGTGTACTGTTGTGTACCAGTCGTAAGCAGCTCCATTGGTTCTTCGTCGTTTTTCCGCCGCACCCACGATACCTGCACAACATTAATCATTGTGTGCAGAACACGATAGACTTCATTAAATTTTAACCAGCAAATTATAAAATGATAGATGATAAAATAAAAAAGAATAGAAAGAAATTATAAATTAAAAGAATAATGGAAGCGAGTGAAACGTAACAAGAAACATACTTATTACCAGTTTATCATGAAGAGCGTCCACTTTGCAGTCTAAGTGAGCAGTGGAACCAACTAGAGCTTCAATCTCGGGAGCGGCCGCCGCGTAAATGCTGTTCCCATTTCCAACCCTGATTAAACAGAAATTGTTTGTAATTATTGGCATCTTAAGCATAAATATTCACTTGAAGAATCCCAAAAGTTTCTCAGAAGTATTAAAGGTGTTTCCAAACTTATTAATTTTAAAGTGTTTACCTTTAAATCCGTTTTCAAAATGAATATATAATTTGAAATGCCGCAAAAATTTCCCCTCAACGACATGAAAGACAAATAAAAGGAAATTATGCTCAAGGAAGTTTACTTTCAAAGAATTTTTGTGAGAATTCCACGCTTACCAAATTTTGTACTCGTAAAGTTGAATTTAAATGTTTGAAATGTTATATTATTCATCATGACAGTTTTGCTCTTCGTTAAGTCAACAGAACTGAATTAATTTTGGCACTGCGGTACTGTCAAGCCATTAGTCGCGGGCAAACGTGGTTTGTTATAGATAGAGAGCAAACATGAATATTGGTTCATCAATTCTATTGGAAACGTGTTGATAAAATATTTATAAAATATTTATTTACACTTTAGAGATTAGACATAAGAATCCATTCTTAAGCTGATACTGTAAATTCAGCAACAAAAACATGTCAAAGTCATGATTTCTATCTTACTTAACGTTTTTTTTAATCAAATACATAGTTCACATTTTCATTAAAAAAGTGGCTGAGAAAATTTCTCAATTTTTACAGTTAAGAGTAAAAATGAGCATCAGAGAAAAACATTTAATTTAAGAAAAAACAGTCAAAAAAATTACCGCGCGAGTTCTGAATAATAAACGGAAGTGATAGTATACGGTTGCTTCGCACTTCCTTCTCATCTTGTAATATTTACTACAATATTATGTTGTTCGCTATGAACAAAAAGCTTTTAGCCCTGGTAGAAAGGGCAGTTTGCAATTAAAGACGTCAATACTATTGTTTTAAGTTCAAGTTTCAAGTAACCCATTATGTTTAGAAGATGATGTAGCTGCTTTTAGAAGACTACAAAATATTCTAGGTTTTTTTGTAATCTCTATTATTTTCCTTACTTCTCATTCCTATGATGATGTGTATTTAAATACGTATCAAATATGTAATTCAGCAGTGGAGCACTAGATCCCGTCTCTCCTGGTTTTCTTCTCCTCTCCATGATTGACGGCGAGTGGCTAGACAGCAAAGACATCGCCGTCGCTTCGATATATCTCCTTGTGTCACTTGTAGTGATTTCTACAAAAGTTCTTACTACATTCACGACTCTTCTCTTTCTATTTTTCTTATTATCAGCTGGCGAATTTTCCTTCACATTGTCTACAATTACTTTAGCACCCTCGTTTGATAAACTAACATTGCTTTTACCACCCTGATCAACATTCAGGCAGCACTCAACGTGATTCTTATCTGTACTCGTCGGATACTTGAGATTGTTGTATAAGTTAAAACTATGTGTTAGATTAACACTAGAGTAATTAAAGTTCTCGCCAAGTTTGCGTTGATTATGTAGGTCAGAGTTAGTATGTAACATTTGGTAGAGTTTGTTTATAGTTGGTAGGGAGCCGATGTCTTGAAAACTGTTGGTTTCATTCATTATCCTTGAGGTGACGTCAGCGTCGGTACCTGGAAATATTCAATGTAATTTTAGACTCGATAAACAGTCGACTGTTTGGGCTTTATTGGGTACACTTTAACCTTTTCGTTGTTAAGTAAACTAAAAGTTTTCTATAGGGTTCTATCCACTTTAGGCTCTGTTGCTCCTTATCAAAACATCGCAGCAAAAGGTGTTCCTTTCTCGTATGAAGTTGTTTGTTAGTCTTGTTTGGCAAATTTTACTGGGAAATGTATATTAGTTTTGGTTCACCAGCTAGATTATTTCATAGCTCTCTTTTTCACTCCGATGGTATTTCAAAAATAGTATAACAGGTACAGACGCCAGCACGTCAAGTTACCCCAATGTGTCAAATTTCTTTGATCGTTTGTCAACTTTATGTCAAATAGAATAAGGTTCATATTCAATTGGGAAAATTTGACACTTTGGGGTAACTTGACGTGCTGGCGACTGTACGTCAAGTGTTAAACTCGCAGTTTTTTGATAGTCTGAATCCTTTTGAGTCATTGACCACCTTCAGGTCTGAGTTAAATTGGGATATTACTGACAAATGCAAGCCCCAATACAAAACAGTGTGGTTTGTTCCCGAAATGAAAAATTAATCAGACATATTATAGGTAATGTCTGGTTTTTTAAAGCAACTGTGACCTCAGAGTTTGTGTCAGTGTTAGGGATACAAAACACCATATTTAACGGCTTTAAAACAAATATTAGCGTGTAAAAATTTAATTATCTTTAACCGAATGAAGTACAAAATAAATGTATATTTCACAGGTTACATTTTAAATTTAATGTTTTTTTAATTACTAAAATTATCTTCTAAATTCAACATATATGAAACCACGTAACGGTTAGCTTTTAAAGAACTCCAAGCGAGTTTCTCTCAAAGAGACTTCCGCACAGTTTATATAAAATTCCTCTAGGAATTAAAATATAATAAGGGCACTTAGGAATACAAGTTGAAAGCTCCCGAGAATTTGCAATTTAATTCGTTAGACGACGCGTAAAGAAAATATTTTTTAAATGGTCCACAGCTTGCGAAACGGGACCCTTTGCCTTCAAAATAAACAATTTTGGACAGCAATGAATTTGTAATGCTCTTGAGGGTCATTTGAAATCTTGGCTTTATGTCTATGAAGTACCATTGAGGATGATGAAATACGAGAAAACAAAGCGGCAACAAAATTATTCAATTTAGAGAATTATTGTATGTAAATCGGAAATGCTGGAGGAGGTTTTGATAGATAAATGCTCAAGTTCAAGAAGACGGGAACAGAATAGAATGGAAGACCCTTTAATATACACTAAACTTACAAATTACAACTTTAAAAGTTACATAAGGTGTTACAATGGGCGTCTTTATCTTTAATAAAGGATATTTTATATAGTACCTAGTTGTGTACCTAATTGCCATGGCAACAAACTCAATAGAGTAACAAGAGCAAAAATTGAGCCCTTAGATAAGGTTCCAGAAAAAACAGACGAAGTCAGGCGATTATTCCTTACATAGTAGTCATATATCCCCCGTTCCCTATAGTTAATTTATAAGTGGGTAACAACCTCGACAGGGTAAAGCGGCAAGAGCGGCGAGCAGCAGCGCCGCTGTGGCCGGCGCACACATCGCTGCTACATCATCATTGACTCTGTAACAAAGTAAAAAAAATCCTCAGTGTAACTGTTATGTTCATACATTTGACTCTCTTTTGCTCACATTCTGTAAAAGGTGACTGGTAATTAGTGACCGATACTTAAACACGTGATTGTATTCATGATTTCAATAAAATTTCCCAAAGAAACTTTTTTTTTATACACAATAACATGAAACACAATAAAATAACAAAAACGCTGTTTGAAATTCCCGCGCGCGCGCTGTGTTTGATCAGCTGATAGTCTGACCTCGGGAAGGGCAAAATCTACTAGTAGTAGCATCCCACGCTCCCCGCCACCCCCACCGTTCGTTTGAAAGTTTTTTGTATCCATGAGTACAATCACGTGTTTAAGTATCGGTCACTAATTATAACCAGTCACCCTATATACTTCTCCGTAGTAAAACGTGAACCGTCAAAATGCAGTCATAGGTCTTGAGTTGAAACTCAAGATACGCCATTCTGGCTGTTCAAATTCATAAATGCTTATTATATCATATTGTCTTTCTATTGTGTCTCTAATTGACACGATTGGAAGGTTAAGTATCGAACTTGCATGCCGTAAGGTAGAATGTAGTAAAAGTTCTCAAACATGTACAATCTTATTCCTGAACCTACATAGTTAGCAAATAAATTTATGAATCTGAATGAATCTGAATGTGAATGTATTGTTTTATCATTTTTGGGAAATACAACATCGCGAGGAAACCGGCATGCCAGAGAGTTATTTCTCGACATCATGTGAAGCCAAGTCAAAGAGCTGTGTAAACATTCTGACACCACCAGGTTGGTCACTAAGCACAAGGAAAAAAAGATCCTGAATACTTTTATATTTGTATTTAAATTGGCTTAAAATCGTTTCTTTTTGATTAATCTATATATTTTAGCTGTAAGTCATTGCAGATAATTAAGCATTATAACAATAAGAAAATAAATAAATATTCCACAACTTTTTCACACAACGCCATTTAGTCCCAAGTTAAGCTTCAGAGCTTGTATTATGGGTACTAAACAGCTGATAAACTTACTTATAATCATATTTCTTTATACTTATATATCATGGATAAATTACACCCAGACACAGAACAAATTATCGTGCTCATCACACAAACTTTTGTCCTGGGTGGGAATCGAACCCATGACCTCCGGCATAGCAGTCAGGGTCACAACTACTAGACCAACAGGCCAGTCATCATCATCACCGGATACAACTGAATACCAGTGTTTACATGGAGCAACTGTCTGTCTGACCAGTTACTGGGTAACGACTCTCAAAGATCTACACATGAAAGCAGCTGTACTGCTTACCAAGACACGGCGGTGTGGATAATTATGTAATAAATGGTAACCTACTCACGGACCAATCTCGTGATACGTAGCTCCACCTTCGATCGACCCGAAGCTGTTATTTGTATTTGCATTGCAGTATTTAGCCACAAGCTCCATGTGCCGCCAAATGATAAATGATAAATTATATTTATTTTTGTAAATAGGTTTTTACAAACACTTTTACACGTCGCCTTTTTTAGTAAATGAGATCGGTATTTCACTATTTGACTATTCTGAGAAGAAACACCGAAAGAAACTCAGAGGTCATAGTCTCTTTTAAAGTCCAGACATTATCTTGGTCAAATCATGTAAGATCCATGCTGATTAGTTTCTGAGATGGTCTTTTGAGAAAAGAACCACACAGAATGAGGGGACCAGATCAGTCAGTGCAAGCATTTGTCAGTAATCGTGAGCTCAACTCGGAACTTGAGGAGCTCCACGTGCCGACGAACAATACCAAAGAAAGAACATTTGGGTTGGTCCCATAAAGAACTCAAACTGCCAGACAAAATGTAAAATAAATAAATTAAAGAACTTTAAAAGATTTAGAAACGAAAATCTAAAAAAAATAAAAACAGAATCCACGTCCTTACATTCACAATAAAAAAAATATATAAGTAATATACTTTCAAGGTAAAGTATACTATAATACCTCAACAACACCACCTTATGCTTCGCAACATTCCTAAACAGGTAAGATACTTGCAGGAAAGGGGTTTCTATCGAGTTTATTAAAAAAACAGTACCAATAAGGAAAAAAAAGAAGTTTTGTTATACGTAAAAAGAACCTTTTTGCGAACTTTTCTCTAATACCTTTTAATTATTATTTACCAGTACATTCGGCTTCTACATTCCTGTTTCCGAACAAAAAAAAAACGTTCTCTGAATAATTTATTAGCTTCAGGTACGAGATTCAATACATTTTAACTTTTCCGTAAACAAGCGGGATTTGGGGAGATCCCTACGGATTTCCTGGGTATATATTTTGTTTGGAACGACGGCGTTGAGGAACCTCCGTGATTTTATAGATACAAAGTTTGTATTGTGGTGTTTTGCTTGGCACTGTATTAGGTGAGAAAAGGTCACCTGTCTTTTTTTCATTGGTAGGAATAGAATCCCAACATTCTCTAAGCGCAAATTATTTCAGGTTCTCAAATATTACAATCACAAGTTTCAAATCACAAAATAAAAATGAATAGAAGTCATAAATACTAATAACTCATCAAGTCATAAATACTAATAAATAAATACTAATAAATAAATAAATAAATATTCCACAACTTTTTCACACAACGCCATTTAGTCCCAAGTTAAGCTTGAGAGCTTGTGTTATGGGTACTAAACAGCTGATAAACATACTTATATACTTCTAAATACATACATTTTATAGATAAATTACACCCAGACACAGAACAAATGATCGGGCTCATCACACAAACATTTGTCCTGGGTGGGAATCGAACCCACGACCTCCGGCATAGCAGTCAGGGTCACTAACTACTAGACCAACAGGCCAGTCAATAAAATAAAGTAATATCTGCGATCAGTAACTAATACTAATAATTTAATGATCAAAGAATGACCATCTCCTGTGAGATCAAATATAAAATTGCATGTCTAAACGATACTTATACCTGTTAGAAGAAAAACAGTTTCTATTGCTAAAGAAGACTTGTGTGCATATAATAAGAAGAACAAAATAATAAATAAAATAAAAATAAAATAAAAATCGTTTATTTGCAAAACAGGTCTTGGTATTTACAATATTGTGATTGAAGCCTCCTTTTAAGCAAGATGTGCCTGTGTTAGGAGACTCCGCTCTTTTACAACAAATCGTACATAGTAATAATGCAAATATGACGGTATCTATTACAAGTATGCAAAATAATACACATTGTTAAAGAAAACAAGTATCTAGGTGCTAAGCAGTAAAATAATTTTATCAATAGTTACAAATAGTAACTACAATAGTATGTACGTCGACCTATCGGGGCCTCCGCGATGACCCAGTTACAAGTGCGGAAATCATAATGAAGTGATTATTAAATTGTTTTAAGTGTCACTATTGCCTTAAAAGTAAATAATGGCTGCTAAACAGTCAATTAAAATTAAAACTGATCTGGAAAAGCAGTTGTACGACTGCTACATCCAGGAGAAAACCGACAGAGAAAATCTGCAACAAATGGTACGTCAACTAAACGGCCACATACAAACCTTGCAGGAACAGGTACAAGATCTCCAAGGTCAATTAAAAAGCCTAAAGGCACAAGAAAAATCAAAACCCAAAGAAAAACAGGTCAGTGAAACCATAACACCTGCTCAGCCTGCTAAAAGTGACGTCGAGTACTGCACGGATGAGGATGAGCTCGCCAAAGAAACTGGGTGGATTAGGGCCAAGAACAGGAAGAAAAGGAAGTTAAACACCTCACTTACTCCACCACCATTGCAACAGTCTAGAGATAGCGCTCAGCAGCAGCAACTCAACAACCAAGAAAAGCCAATCACAAAAAAAAATTTAGCACCGCCTCCAATCGTAGTGGACGGTGTTAAGAATTACCAAACATTCTACGACTTTTTAACCGAATCTCAGCCAGTCGAAACATTCACCGCCAAAATGTTAAGCGGTAATAGCGTGAAAATAAATGCCAAAACTGAAGATTCCTACAGAGTTATTGCACGACGCTTGACTGAAAATAACTGTTTATGGCACTCATACGAGGATAAACAGACTAGGCCAATAAGAGTAGTAGCGAAAAAATTACATTCTTCCTGTCTACCGGATCGGATTAAAGATGATTTAATGTCACAAGGATTCCATGTAGAAAACGTAATCAACAAGTTAAGCTGGAGAACAAAAGAACCACTTAACATGTTCATATTATCGTTTAAAAACAATGAAGATGTCAGTAAAATATACGGCATTAAACATATTTTAGGGTGTAAGGTTGAAATTAACCCGCTTAAAACTTCAAAAATAATACCGCAGTGTAAGAGATGCCAGGCTTACGGTCATACCCAAAGGTATTGCTCAAAAGAGCCAAGGTGTGTCAAATGTACGGGTAAACACCTCACAGCTGATTGCAACAAACCTGCTCAAGAAAAACCTAAGTGTGTCCACTGCGGCTTGCCTCACCCAGCCAACTACAGGGGGTGTTTAGTTGCTAAGGAGATGCAAATGTTAAAGAACAAGAACTCGAAAACGAACCCGCCTAGTAACCCTGCCGCTAAGCAAATTGTTACAAACAGCGGTAAGCTGACTACAAAACAAAATGCACATTTCGCACAGACAACCGCAATAACTGCAACTCCATCCAAAAGTGCATCTTACGCACAAGCCGTAAAACCAAGCACACAACCATCAAGTCTTGAGGACAAGCTCAACCAGATCCTGATGTGTATATCATCATTTGACAAGAGACTAGAAAAATTAGAGACAAGCAATATAAAAATCAATCATGAATAACAAACTTAAGATAATGGCATGGAACTGTAATGGACTGCTGAAACATCAACCTGAGTTACAAGTAGTCCTAGACACAGAAAATATTGATGTGTGTTTGATCTCTGAAACGCACTTCACTAGACAGTCTTTTGTAAAGTTTACGGGCTATAAGGTTTATCACTCACCCTAACAACACGGCCCGAGGAGGTAGCGCTGTTATTATTCGAGAAAATATCTGTCATTACGAAAAATGTAAATACGAAGAGCCAGACACGCAAGCTGTAGCGATATCAATAAAAACAAATAAATTTGATGTTACAGTCGCGGCAGTATACTGTCCTCCAAAACACACCATAAACAAAGAGCAATATTTACACCTCTTCAGACTCCTTGGGCAGAGGTTTATATTAGGCGGTGACTTTAACGCCAAAAACATTAATTGGGGATCGAGACTAACTTCAACCAAGGGTAGACAACTACTAAGTGCAGTGAAAACTATGCAGTGTGAGGTTTTGAGTACTGGAAAACCTACGTACTGGCCAACTGACCCCCAGAAACTACCAGACCTTATCGACTTTTTCATTGTCAAAAAAATATCTACTAATTATCTGAGTGTGGCAGAAGGATACCACATGAATTCCGATCACTCTCCGATATTATTACAACTAAGTCATAAAATACTATTAAGAGAAAACCACTTAACGTTAGTAAATAAGTTTACAGACTGGAAAAGTTTTAGCTCAGATATGCAAAATATTATTGACCTAAAAACTTCAATAAAAAGCAAAGATCAGCTCGATTCTGAAGTAAACAAGTTTAATATCAATATTCAACAATGCGCATGGAATAACACACCTCAAATTGTTAAAAAATATAAAGGAAATACATACCCGAAAGAAATATTAGATCTATTGTATGAAAAAAGGACTCAAAGAAAAAGATGGCAACAAACAAGATTCCCGCACGATAAAACTCTATTGAATAACCTAACTAAAAGACTGAAGAGAAAAATACAAACGTTTCAAGATGAGGCCCTCAATACTAACATACGCCAGTTAAGCAGCGACCACACAACGCAATACTCTCTTTGGAAAGCGACAAAGTCACTCAAAAGGCCAATCACTCCAATCCCTATCAGAGACAGCACTGGAAAGTGGGCCATAACCAATAATCAAAAAGCTCTCAGATTTGCGCAACACTTAGAAGAAACATTTCAACCAAATGACGGATCTGTAGACAACCTGCAGTTTGATAATATCCAACAAGATCAAAAAATTAAGCTTGTGACTCCGAAAGAAGTCGCGAAGGAAATACAAATGACTAGCCTCAAAAAATCCCCAGGATATGACCTTATTACGGGAGAAATCCTAAAACATCTCCCGCGTAAAGCCATTGTTATGCTTACTAGGCTCATCAACGCTGCATTCTTGTTAAAGCATGTACCTGAGCCATGGAAAGTTGCTGAAGTGATTATGATTGCAAAGCCCGGTAAACCACCCCATGAAGCATCATCATATAGGCCCATTTCCCTATTGCCTATACTATCAAAGCTATTTGAAAAAATGATTTTAAAACGCTTAAAACCTATTATAGACGAGAGAAACTTGATCCCTGACCATCAGTTTGGTTTCAGAGAGCAACACTCAACAATAGACCAAGTACACAGAATTACCAACATCATCGAAAGAACGCTTGAAGACAAAAAAGTCTGCTCCACGGTATTTTTAGATGTGGCACAAGCTTTTGATAGAGTTTGGCATAAGGGTTTGATCTACAAGATGAATCTAATGCTACCCAAAGATTTTGCTGATTTACTGCAATCATACATTACGGATAGGATGTTTCGTGTAAGACACGAGGATGCTTTTTCTGAGTTAAAAATGATTAAAGCTGGCGTGCCTCAAGGCAGTGTGCTGGGCCCAATCCTCTACCTGCTGTACACGTGTGATATACCAGAGCTGGATAATAATACTATTGCGACTTTTGCGGACGATACTGCCATTATGGCTATAAGGTCATGCCATACAGAAGCAACAGAAAAGGTACAAACAGCTGTGAATAAAGTTCATGACTGGGCACTTAAATGGAGAATCAAATTAAATGAATCCAAGTCACTCCACATTGATTTCACCAACAAAAATTGTGATTACCATCCAATCTTCATAAATGGTCAACAAGTGCCATACGCAAATACAGCCAAATACCTTGGTATAACGCTCGACGCGAAACTACGCTGGAAAGCGCACGTCAAAAAGAAAAGACAGGAACTCGACATACGCTTTAAAAATATGTATTGGTTGATTGGACGGGATTCCTGTCTATCGATACCCAATAAGATTTTACTATATAAACATATCCTAATGCCAATATGGACATACGGCATCCAACTGTGGGGCTGTACTAAGCCAACGAACATCAAAATTATTCAATCATTCCAGAATAAGGTACTTAGGAGTATTGTTAATGCGCCCTGGTATATAAGAAATGACGACCTCCATCGTGACCTCAAGATGGAACCCGTCGCCAACATGATCCAAAAATTTGCTGAAGCTCATGAACACCGACTCCACCGACACGTGAACATCGAAGCAATTCAGCTGTTAGACCAATCAAACATAGTGCGAAGGCTAAAACGGACAAAACCTTTCGAGTTAGTGTAGTGTAAAAAGTGTATAAACAAAAGTGACAATGACACACATACAACACATGATCAAAGTGCTTATATCATCATAATATCAGACTCTAAGAAAGTGAAACGGACTTGTGTAAAGTACAATTAACACTATTCTAAGTTTAAAATAATTATCACGTATAAAAATAGGTTAGATTTAAATTGCTCATTAGTCTTGTAGGCTAGATTGTAATGAATTATTAAGAACCTAGTTCTTTATAATAAAAGATAAAAAAAAAAAAAAAAAAAAAAAAATAGTTACAAATTACAATATTCGGTTGCGAGTTGCGTTTGTGCGTGGAGAGGAGTTGTGTGTAAATGTGTGTGTGTGTGAGAGGGTGTGTGTATGTATGTGTGTGTTTGTCAAAAACTCCATATCTATATCTATATATCTATCTATCTATGTATATAAAAATGTTATGTTGGTTTGTGTACGCTTCAAAAACTCAAAAAGTTCTGCACCGATCGAGCTGAAATTTTAGCATGATATTATAATCCGCATCAAGGATTATTTTTATCTATTTTTTTTTAACCATTCAATCACAATGTGCCACAGCGAAGCGTGGCAGAGTACAGCTAGTGTATAATATATAATGAAGGTGACGCCGAAGTTATTGAACACAAAATACAAACTTATGTGATAGAAATTGTCAGCACTGCTCACTGGCAGAAGCACACTACTCAGCTTGATGCAGTATCTGAGGTAGCTGCGAGGTGCGAGAGGGTTGTCGACATCTACCATATCACATTATGTCACCAAACCCCAACCGCAGTACCCTTATATATCGGGAATGTATTCAATGTTGAAATTTGGTTTGGCAGATATAAGTTATTTATATGAGGCCTACTCAAATGTTACATCTTTGGTATTGTTCGTGGAGTCGTGGAGCTCCTTAAATTCTTGACAAAATTAAATGCGTTAATTAATGTTTGTGTGGTTTTTAACTCAAAATACCATCACAGACACCAATTTGCGAGGTCCTCACATGATTTGACCCAGTTTTGTTAAGTCTGGATTCTAAAAGTGACACCTCTAAGTTCTTTTCGCTGTTTCATTTCAGAATATTTAGTGAAACACGGTCAGAAAAACATTTTGCGTTGTAAGAAGTGTAAGCGTTTAAGTCGCTAAAAGGCTTCTTTTGGGTAAGCTCGTTCCATCGTAGACCTCATCTCTGTCTTTAAGACAAGATTGAGATCAAGAGTAAACTCAATATGCACCACTATTTTTTAATTAGTACAAAAAATATTGGGCTGTATCCGTACATGTTACTGATCATATTTGCGTAATCATAAAAGAAAAAAAACCAAAATAAACTTTTAAATGTAGCCACTATTTAGTTAAACTTAAATAACGAAAACAGCTGTTGGAGGTGGGGCATGCTTGAGCGAGATAACGCGAATATGAGCGAGAGATGACGATTAATGAATACTACTATGTCATGAATAGCCTGTACAATATTTCCATAAATTGGGTAATAATTGGGATATAAACAAACGCGAATAACTTTGCTGTTTATGAATATTATTTATTGATACTTTACAAATATAATGAGAACACTGTCTAGAATAAGCCATTTAGATATTTGTACTAATTAAAAAAATGTGGTGTACATAAATTAAAATACACCCTGGTCAAAATGTTCCCTTTATACCAACCTCTCAAGACATACCCATACCCATTATAATTATTACAGTTCATAATTTATGCGCATAAATATCTCTAAAATGCTTTCCCTTATTAATACTTTTAACCCTCACCATTTTCCTATCTTATTGCTTTAGGGTTTTGGTAGAAATCTTCTCGTACCCGTATAATTCAAAAGCATAATAAATTCTGCTATTCAACAATGGAGTTTTGTCGCGAAAAACGAAACATTTTTAATTATAACTTACATCATTTACATGCTCTTTGTTAGGTTTGGACGACAATCAGTTAACGTAAAGTATTAAAATCATTACTTCTTTTGAAATTCGCTGCAGTCGGGTAATAAGATTAACATAGTACATACACAACGCAGTGATTGGTGATACCGTGTTGATACGAGAGGCAAGCGCACCCGTAATTATCAAACGTGCAGTAAGTACGAGTTGATTTTATCAAATTACATGGGAGTTAATCGTTATTTTGCTTCATTTAGATACGATTATCTCCGTAAAGGATAAAAAGGACATCGACACAGATCTGGACACCATGAGTTTGGGACATCATTCTTTGTGTAAGACAATTTTGTGATAATTAAACTCTCTAAATGATTCAGCATTTTTGCATCCTCCCCCATGTCATTCATTCAAGAGGATATACATAAGAATTACAAATGTATCACACGAACTAAGTTTAATGTTAACTAGAACTTGCTTATAATACTTGAAGTAAAAAAGGTGGAATGCAAAATAAAATAAAACAAGAACGCCTGGCGTCAAAGAACTCGTTTCCACCCGGAACCGTGCCCAGAAGACTGGCAGCATTGCCACGTAAGATGGAAATGCTGAATTTGATTTGCTAGAAAGAAGTAGCGCGACAAACTCTAGCTAAATAATAATTATTCTTTAAATTACACACTAACCAGTGTAGGACTTCAAATTTCAGTTACTATATGAATACTCTTTTGGGAGAAAAACACGCGAGCTGCATTATAAAATTGTTTCATGCATTGGATATAACTGTTCAACTCCACTGGATCCGAGATTACAAGCATAATATTTGCTCTTTGTTTAATTGTTTTCCATTTTGTAAGTGCTAAAGTGCACTGACGTCATAAAAGTGTTACAAAGATTGATTCAACATTTTGATTGAGCTCTTTTTAATTGTTCTTGCTATAGCTGTCAACAGCCTCGGACATCACAGTCTGTCATGCAGCGTGTGGGTCGCATAGCACACGGCACGCGTTCAAAAACGACATCGGTGAAGGAAAGCAACGATTTATTACATTTTTTTTTTTTATATAAAGGTCCATCATGCCTTCTTAGCATAAGTCTTTGAATAAAAATAACAAATAAACGGATAAAAATATCTTGAAAATCTTTCTAAATATATTACATTTAAACTATTACTGGACTATAATATATTAGAATCTACCTATGATTATAACTGTTCTATATCTATAATACACACAACATGATTATATTTTTTTATAAGAAAATTATGTTCTTGATCAATCAAATCATCAATCATTTTGAAATGATTTACGAAGTGTATAATAAACCTTAATGCTGTTTATTGAGCATTTCATTGTATAGATTCAAATTCTTCAAACGAATCAGACAGATGTGTTGCTGGGGAGTTTTTTCCGCCACTTCTTCTTGAAGAATGGGGCATTTTGGGGGACTGTCTTATGTCATGGATTTTTTTTTGACGTTCTAAAAGTGCTGATTCTTAGCCTAGTTTGAATAAAGACTTGTGATTTTGATTTTGAATTATATATTTTTTTTTAAATTTATAACGACTTTTACACATTGTGCAAACTGTGCATGCCAATCCCATCATACCTTAACCACAACTGACTGTAAATAGCTTTAAATACTAAAGAATATAAATATTAAATAATAATTTATTACAATATATTATTTAGACTGTAACACCAACGAACTGTTTCATAATATTATTAAATAACAGAGTGTTGAAACTTAAACATCATATTCAAATCTTTGAGCACCCCGCCATTTTAATTAAAACATCACTCCGTCAACCGCAACAAATAATTAACTCGTTTAAGAAAATAATAGCCTGTACAAAGTACCAACAAAGTTCCTTCTCGCTAAATGGCACGAAGTGTTAATTTAATACCCCAAATGCTTTAAAGCTTGGCCGACATTAGACCACGTTTGATCAAAGTGGCCTTACAAGTTGATCCTTCCAAAAGTTTACGAAACTACTGACATTCGAGAATCTAAATACAATATTAGATGGTTTCGACACTGAAGACATAGAACGTTAAATTAGATTATGTAGCTACATGATTTGGTTACAATAGAACGCTAGGCGTGAGCGGTAATTAATTACGAAACAGGTAGGCTCCAATTTTAATACAATTTAGGGCTTTGTTCGCGTAAGTGATTGTAAAGCCGTCTGTAATTACATGATTCTGAAAGTGGCATTAATATGAAAGCTTTTAGGAATTTCGTTTATGTAGACGCCAACCGTGACTTTGTCTTTGTTTCTTTTTACATAGTGGCCTAATTGTTTAATTAAAGTTATACTGTTTCGTCAAAACTATTGAATTAATTTTGACGAAACAGTTCATATTTTGTGTGTGTGTGTGTGTTGTGTTTTAGTAACAAACATCCACACATCCTCACAATTGACTATTCTAATAAAAAGAACAATTTCTAATAAAAATTACCTTTGCATCACTTCGAATCGGCTCCACCTATTTGGCCATTTTTTTCTTTATCGCATTGTTCACTGTTATGATAAGATTTGTGTGTCAGACTTTTTTTAATACTCTAGCAGTTTTCTCTAAGAACACGAAAACGTTTGCACTCGTGTGAAACCGGGTCTTGTAATATTAATTACTAAGTAAATGGGATGCACTCCTGTCACAGATAGCACATAGTTACAAATAATGCGCTCATTTTTTTATTTTGAAAACACAAATTCATATTTCGACTCCATTCGAATTTTAAAATTAGAAAGAACTCAGAATAAAAAAAATAGGTACCAGCAAATGTAATCGACCATAAAGCACTGTCTACTT
Organism: Euplexia lucipara; assembly: GCA_921972225.1. Lineage (NCBI taxonomy): Eukaryota > Metazoa > Arthropoda > Insecta > Lepidoptera > Noctuidae > Euplexia > Euplexia lucipara. Next base: position 4,781,580 of record OV179149.1, on the reverse strand, counting down.
ATGAACACGAATTAATTAACATCTCGACTGCATTCGAATTTTGAAATTAGAAAGAACACAGAATAAAAAAAATAGTTACCATTAAGTAATCGGCGTTATTGAGCCTTGGAGACTACATGTACGAAAGAATTTATTTCTTTTTTGACATTAATGTTGGCAGTGGCTGACATTCGATTAAACTTATCTTTTCACCTCTAGTGGACTTGGATTTTTATTTATTTTTATCGATCAACCTTCATAAAAATATGTGTCTTTGCGTTGTAGCTGTGATCGATCGTGTTTCTTCCTCTGGGACTAGATTCAATTCCAAGATAAAAAGCTTCTTGGTAGTGATCTGGGCTGGATTATTTACTGTTGAGTCTGCATCGAAAGCGTGGGAGTATTTTATTCAGATATTGCAGCACAATCCTTGAGGGACTCTTGAATAAACGAAAGTTTGAATCGATACATCTGCGAGGTTAAGATCTGTTTGCTGCGGTTGTTTCATAGATTAAGACTTTACGAGCTAGTAAAACACCGACCTTTTTTTCTTTGTTCGTTTCGTAAATTAAAATGCTTACAAATTCGATGTTCTTGCTTTGCGTGAACACACAACAAGAAAAACAATAAATACCGTGCCATGAACACTTTTTCAATAATATAGCCTTCTAGAAGGCATTCAATAAAATAATAACACAGAAAGGAAACAAATAACAGAGAATAATAAATTAAAAACAAAACAAAACATCTCTTCAACGCGTCTGCCACGCTTCAGCGTCACTCGTCGCTCACTTTGTCTGTGGTCTGTGGTCTATGATAAAAGACAAATCAATGGACGCGGGTGAGGGTGAAATAACAATTAATAAATTATTGTAGTTTGGTACAAAATAAATAAAACAATATTACTTCTGTCAAGAAATGAGTAGGTACCTACTCAAATGAGACTGCTAAAATAGTGCGAGTGTACTGTAATGTGTTTTTGTATAGGTAGTGTGTGTGTTAGTGTAGTTTATTTGTGTGTGTTGAGACAGAACGAAAAACAAAAATAAAGTGTATGGTGTTGACTCGTTTGCTGAGACATCTGAAATCGACTCTGCCACTAATACAAACTGCGTGAGAACCCTGGGTAAGTTTGTGGACCAGTTTCCTTTATATGAATTTCATATTATAAAAATATAAACTGTTCTAACAGCACGAAAATAGGATAATGTTGCAGCAACCTACAAGACGTGATTTTAATTCAACGATGTTTAATCTGAATAAATACTCCTCGAATGGTTAAACTGATATTTAGATAACTACCAATAGTACACTTACTTTTCGCCAATTATGTTTAATAAAAGTCCCATGAATCAGAGGACAACTAGTTCTATCCGACGAACAAAAATCCAGTCTTCTGGCGCTACTGGTAAAGTCCTGATGGGAAAACCCAATAACACGTTTATGCTCGTCATATTCATCCCTAACTTGGCTTCACATGCCGAAGAGGAGTATTTCGCATGCAGGTTTGCTTTATTTCAACGGTTTTGAAGCAATTGATATTCAATACGCACATGAATTTGAAAAGTCAAACGTGTGTGTGTGCCTGTGATTTCATATTACTAGGGTTTCACTGCTGCAATGCCTACGCTACAACCGTTGATTATTTTACTGGTATTTTATCAAAAAAACGTACCAACAATATTCATTACCAGAACGAAAGAAATTTAAAAATTCATCAAAGTTAAAGCGACCGTAAAAACAAAGTATATGCAGAAATTACGTCAAAACAACGCGACGAGACTGAAGAAGGAGACGACAAAAAATTCTATTACCATAAATAAATTATTCAAAACATAATAATTCTGTTCCATAAACCTTAGTGCCACCTTAGACGGTTCTCAACTGGAAGACGCATTACACTTCACATAATCCCATTTGCTTCTGTGCATAATGAGGTTTAAAAGAAGTGGCTTAGACGGCGAAGCTTGCGATGAAGGCTTATACTTATTACATTTTTTAACTCAACTTTGTGGTTAAATATTTCAGATTTAAACAGATTTTCGTTTGATGGTATTGCTGGTATGAAGACGACTACTTACTTGTGGGTTTTTTTCATCATATTTGAATACAAAATAGTAATAAAAGTTAACTGTTTCTTGACTGTCATAACATAGCTTGTCCTCGTATGGCTTTGGAGACGTCGTCGCTCTGTCTAATCTTGTCATGAAACGGGTCATAAGTTCGAAGTGCTCTCATTAGTAGCTCTGGTCTTTAGTTCATTATCCACGATAAGGCAAATGTCTAGTTGGATAGTTAACTTTACAAGGTATTGTTATTAATGGAGAATAGTTTTGAATTAAAAGTCTCTTTTTTGGACAGTTTATAACATCGATGCTACGACTATTGAAATGCAAACTGGAGAATTTAGCTTGTAGGTACATACAAATGGAGTCTCACAACCCATGATATGTTGTTCCTTTATAACATTTACTTGTTTTTTTTTTAAATATGCACAATAAAACATTTAAAAACAGCCAGACCCATGCAAGCTACCATTTAATATTAATACATTATAATAGAGTTTAGGAAAGGGACGAAGAAATTATAGGACATCAAAAAAATCGTACACGTAGCATGGTCAGGTCACGTTCAATAGCAATGCTCATTTTTTGTTCAAAAATGTATCGGTAGACTAGATGGACACTCGGACCCCATTGCCCTAGGTTTTCAATCTCAGGCGGTTCGATCATAAAAGTGTTTACAAGATAAAATAAAACCTCAAACGGTGAAATAAAGTACTTGCGCCGTTTTAGTTTTATTTTTTGTAGCAGACATTCTGACACAACTCGCGGTTCTAGATGATGTTTTATTCTAAATTCGAAGTTGTTCATATTATTACATGCAATTTTACGCTTTTAGCAGGCAGCCATTGTTTTTTTTCAAAAAGTTGGAATATTACATTATTAAAATTTCGTAACACTTGTCTTAACGAACAAATTGAACTTGTAAACTCAACGCCTACTTAAACAAACAAGTTTTGATAAAGTTTGTTGTAAGTTAGTATTTTATTGCCTCATCAAACAACTTAGTTTGCATTGTCTTGGTAAACAATTACCTAATTATTTTAAGAGACTGTTGATGTAAATTGGATTAATGAGATGCTCGTTTATCAACACTTAACTATATACATAAGTAATGTTTTTTGTTTGTTATCGTTCTAGAAATTAGGCGATGACTATGTTAATTGATTAAAACTTGGTGCTCAAGTAAAAATAATCATTTGCAAAGGCAGACTTTATATATTAGGCATTTTCGTTCAGTTGCTTCATGTTCTCATGCGAAACAAAATAACATTGAATGGCAGTTTTTTTATGGGTTGGTCCCAAGTTAAGTCTTTACAAAAGGTGTTATCTCTAATCAGGACCAACAAATAGGTGTGTGACATTTTACGTGCATTGGGAGTACAATAATGATCGATTCTGTTAAAATCAACCCTCGAAAATGTAGGTCTTGTGAAGGCGAATTGAGTTGTCACGCCATTCTTATGCGAAGCATTGATAGTTTACTGCATTCAAGTTTTCACGGAGTGACTTAAGCCTCGTCCCCACTAGGAACATTTGTCGAGCGACATGTGTCCCCTGTGACATCGGGCGATGTCGGACGACGTCGGACATCATCGCCGCGACATTGCTGAAACTGCCGGTCGATTCAGTAAAAGTCACGCCTTGAAGACTTGAGTGAAGTGATCTGTCAATGCCTAGCATTAGTATGGAATGACAGCTCAATTCGCCCTCACTACGCCTACATTTTCGCGCGGTGATTTGACCAGAATCACACAGTCAATCACACAGACAATCCTTGTCGTACAGTCGATGAACCTAAAGGTACACATTCGCACGAAGCGCTAAGCCCGTTCCTTCATTATGCGCACAGCCAAGGAGTGGAATTCCCTGCCTGCATCAGTGTTTCCGAGTTTATATGACCCCAATCTGTTTAAGTCGCGAGTTAATAGGCTTTTTTTGGGTAAGCTCGTTCCATTGTCGACCTCATCTCTGACCGCAGGACAAGATTGAGGTCAAGAGTAGACCCCTTATGTATAAAAAAAAAGGTTGACTGAACTAATGTGGACGGAGACAAGACGTCGGTCGACGTGGGGCGATGTAGGGCGACATCGCCTGATGTCTCCATGTCGCTCGACAAATGTTTCTAGTGGGGGCGAGGCTTTATAATTTATCGACCAGCAGAAAGCTATACTTTCGTTCGTTTGACTTTCAATCACTACAAGAACACTAGTCATTTAAAATCAATCTCATTTTCCTTCGTACACGCACTATTCTATTCACTTGTATAAACATTCAAGCCAAGACCGTTTAACAGCTGACTTTTCGCTCACAAAAGCGATAAAGCGGTTGGAAAATTTTGTGCAATTTTCGAAGTCTAAATTCCCGTCTATATTTCGAGCCGTGCCTCGGGCTAAGGGCTATAACTCATAGCTAACTGTGTTAGGTAACATAACAGATGGCCGCATGTATTTCCTTTGGAATTTTGTATTTTTTTACTGTTTCCGAGGCGTATTTGCTTCGGGAAAATTGACTGAGTACGCTCGTGGAAAGTTTCGTTTTATGCTTCATGGTTCTTGATCCGTGAATGTTGTTGCGCTAGTTGCTATTCCGTCAGAAAAATATACTACTTATAACTATGTGCCAGGGTTTTAAAATCGTTGAATCAATGTTCGGTTATAACTGACAGATAAAATTGAGGTGAGGTTGCAAAAATGTTAACGTTTTTATAAATCTTTATTCAATGAATTTTGTTAAAATAAAATCATAGGCAAAATATAATATCCAAATTCCATAAAAAAGAGCTTTGTAAAATTTGGCCCAATAGAAATTGAAATGAAATGGAACTAAATTCATACTGAATTGCAATTTAAAACGGGTTCAACAGTTACCCTTACCAGCGATACTTTTATGAAACCATGTAAAAAATACGTCAAAAATCAGATTTAACAATTTTTTAGGGTGCCATAATAAGTACAATACCTATCTACATATTTTCAGAAACGGAGGATATTTTTTTTTTGATATTTTAGCATTAGGCTCATAGTAAAAGTAGTATGTAGTAATAGTAATTATGATTGGCGACCGCCGACCTAAGCAGACGTGCCTTTGTTTTTCTTATAATGAGTTTTAATTAAATAAATACCACTAAAATTATTATTGAAGTTACAAATGCAGTGTAAGCATTAAAACGAAAGTGTGTCGCGAGTTGATAAACACTAACCTTCGCATACATTGCATAAGCAATGACCAAAATCATTTAAAGACTATCGTGTTACTGTATTGGATATGGCTAGCTCGGGATCTAGCCCGTTTGGTCGTAGCCAATTGCTGCGGCGAAGTCCTCCGCCGACACCAACTGAAGAAGCCAAGCCCGTTGCCGCCACGACCCCACCTGAACTCATGGAACTCGAGTTACCCCCTGAAGTGAAACCCACATCGGAAATTCAAAAATGGATGAAAACAGTAGAGATAATTTTGAGCGAAGTGTGTGGAATAGTAGCGGAGGGTAAAATGAATAGCGAGCAGAAGCTACGTGTGACCAATCTATGTCGTAATGTGTCTAGCGGGACATCTCAGATGGCTGTCATGTATGAATCACTGACCCATAAAACTATTCAAGCCTACAACAAGATCGAGCACCTTCAAGCACAGCAGGGAGTTGCGGACTCACTTCAGCAATTCAAGGAGGCCGTAGAAACCAAAATTAAACCTGCAGAAACTATTTCTTTCGCGAATATAGTCAAGAAGGGTTCCGACAACTACATCCGCCCTGCAAATTTAAGCTCCGTCGCTATTTATCCCTACGATAAATCAAAAACCAGCGACGACACAAAGTCCCTCGTCCAGAAAATTATCTCTCCCGAAGAACTCAAACTTCATGTTCGTGGCGTTAAGAAAGTGAGGAACGGAGGGGTCATCATCAGCACGGACAAGAAAGAAGACATCGAAAAATTACGGAAGTCGGAGAAACTAGTTTCCTCAGGCCTCATCGTTGAAGAGCCAACCAAGCGCCGTCCTAGAATTGCAGTAATTGGAGTCCCCGTAGCCCTAAAAGAACAAGAGGTATTTGAATGTATCTATGAGCAAAACCTATCAGAGAAGCTGCCGAACTCAACCCGTGAGTCCATACTAGCTACAATAAAATTAAGCCATAGATCAGGTAAGAAAAATCTGAGTACCTGTAATTACATTATAGAATTACCAGCTAATATCAGGAGAATTCTTGTTGACCAAGGGCGAATTTTCATCAATTGGACGTCTTGCCCGGTGAGAGATTTCACCATAGTCACCAGGTGCTTCAATTGTCAGCAATTCGGACACGCAGCTAAGTATTGTCGAGAATCTAGCGCAACATGTAACCACTGCGCAGAAGCTGGTCATTCCTTTAAGGATTGCAGTAATAAAAACGCTGCCCCTAAATGTGCGACATGCAATCGCTTCAAGCGTAAATGTGACCATCAAACTGGTGATGCTAGTTGCCCAGCACGCAAGTTCGCTGAGGAGAATTATATTAACTCAATAGATTATGAAGGCGCCTAAGAGCGCTACATATTTTATTTCTTTTTGAGCACACTAAACAAGAGTTTAATCCTATTGTTCTTGTTTTCATATTTTTAAATAGTAACTTAATATGAATAATTTGCTTTGTGACCTAGATAGTTTTTCTGTGTCTGAAACTAAAATCTGTAATGTTGAAGAATGTAAACGTTTTATTCCCGCTGTGGAAAAAACGTTAACTCTGCTCACCCAAAATATTCGCAGCATAAACAAAAACATGAACGGTTTTGAAGTGTTGTTACAGAATCTTGGCATAAGCTGTGATATAATTGTCCTGACAGAATGTTGGTTGTCCAAGCACACAATCAATGTACCATCTTTGGATGGTTATTCTTCCCACAAAACAAATCGACAACTTAATCAAAATGACGGCTTAGTGGTTTACATCAAGGATAATCTGAAAGCCACAGTAGAGGAACCGATAGTTCAGGATAGTAATTGCTTAATTATTAAAATTAGTCCCGACATAGTAATAATGGCTGTTTATAGACCTCCTTCTCAAAATATTGACCGATTTTTGGACTCTCTTGACACGCTTCTAAAAAAATTGTGTAATTTTAAAAACATCGTAATAACGGGCGACATAAATATTAACATTGTTTCCGAAAAAATCGATCATCACGCTCATAATTACCTAAACATTTGCTCATATCACGGTTTATTGCCAGCCTACCATTACCCCACGCATCAAAGTGGGTCATGCTTAGATCATATTATTTTGAAAACAAATAAACTAACCAAAACGTTCATTATTAATTCATCGCTAACTGACCACAATGCAATTTTACTAACAATGGAAACATCTTTACGTAGAAAAAACTGCATGCGCAGCTATACTAAACTCAATATGGCAAAACTTGAAATTGACATACGCAGCATAAACTTTGACCCAGTTTATAACTCACGCGATGCAAATTCTTCCTTAAACTACTTTATAGGTTCACTGCAACATGCAATAATTAAAAATACGTTCATAACAAAAATGCCTAGAAAATATAGTACTGTCAAACCCTGGATTACACCTGGTCTCGTGCGTTGTATAAGGCATAGAGACAAATTGCACCTAAAATCGAAACTCGCTCCTGACAACGAGGTACTTAGCATAACGTACAAAAGGTACAGAAACTTCTGTAATAACCTTCTGAAGAAAATAAAAATACAGTATGATAAATATGAGCTACAAGCAGCCGGGAAAAATAGCAAACTAGTTTGGAAATTTATAAAAACAAATACATTTAGTGCAAAAAACTCCGAACCACAACTTGATTTACTATCAACTGATATAAGCCCTTCTAAAGCAGCCGATAACGTCAATAATTTCTTTGCCAACGTTGGTAAAATTTTGGCTGACAAAACACCTGGAGTTAATACTTCCAATTGCCAAAACCACACTGCTGTAACGGTAAATCCAGCTAGTTCATTTGTTTTATTAGATACCGACATCGAGGAAGTTTTAAGCATAGTTTCTGGGTTAAAAGATGACTGTGCTGTCGGCTGGGATGACATACCAAATAGGATTCTTAAGAAATTAAAATACCTAATTGCAAAACCCTTAACTCATATCTTTCAGTTATGTCTGTCTAATGGAGTTTTTCCTAGCTTACTTAAAAAAGCAGTGGTCACCCCTGTATTTAAATCTGGAGACAAGAACTGCGTCAATAATTACAGACCCATTTCAGTCTTGACAGGCCTCTCGAAAATTTTGGAGAGAATTATAAATAATAGATTGATAAAATATCTTGAGGACAACAATTTACTTTCAGATAGTCAATTTGGTTTCAGACCTAAAAGATCAACCTGCCAAGCAGTACACAAATTGACAAATTATATTACGACTAATCTGGATAATGGCTTACATTGTATGGGAATTTTCTTGGATCTTGCCAAGGCTTTCGATACTATTTCCTGCTCTAAACTATTGCACAAGCTCGAAACACTTGGAATAAGAGGAACACAACTCCTACTTTTTTCTGATTATCTTAGTAATCGTTATCAGTGTGTAAAACTCGGTCAGTATAAAAGTTCGGATATTAAAAATAGCTGTTACGGCATTCCCCAAGGAAGTATTTTGGGACCAACGTTGTTTTTAATTTACATAAATGAACTGTGCAACCTAAAATTATCAAATGGTATAGTTATGTCATATGCAGATGACACAGCCCTGTTGTTCTCGGCTAAATCACGGGATGAGGTCTATAAATATGCTCAGAGTAACTTTAACATTGTGTCTAATTGGCTACGTGAGAATCTACTAACATTAAATGCAGATAAAACTAAATACATTTTATTTAGTATGAGAAACAATAACATACCACTTACTAACCTTACCATTTATGTTCATAACTGCACGACAGACGCTGACACTGCATGCCCGTGTCCTACTCTAGCAAAAGCCGATTATATAAAATATTTAGGTATTACGATTGACGCAAACCTCAATTTCCGAAAACACATTGAGTTACTATGTACTCGAGTTCGTAAATTAATGTATGTCTTTAAAAACTTACGTTACATTGCTGACTTCACATTAATTAAACAGGTATATTTAGCTTTGTGCCAATCTGTTCTTACCTACTGCATAACTTCATGGGGAGGTGCTGCAAAATCAATTTTAATTCATTTAGAACGCGCTCAAAGAGCTATCCTAAAGGTAGCCACTTTTAAGCCTTTCAGATTTCCTACGCACCAGCTTTACATTGCATGTCACGTGCTAACAGTACGCCAATTATTTATCCTGCACATAATTTTATATCAGCACGTTGAAATCACTTACATACCAGTACCTTCTGACAAGAGAAGGAAAGATTTGGTCTGCATAAAGTCTCAAACTAGACATGCTTTTGTAACCCGATTCTATATCTATTTAGGACCCGTTTTATATAATAAGCTCAATAGAATACTTGATATTTATAGTGCTAGCTACAAAGATTGTAGTCTAAAGCTGTGCGAATATCTGGGTAAACTTGATTACGCTGATACAGAAAAACTTCTAGTAGTACTTCAATAACTCTGTAGATATTATTATTAAGGTATTTTTTGTTTATATTGTATTTGCATAAGTAGCATAGTGGAAATGTAATTCAATTCAATGTATTAACTGTAGTCAGCTGTTCGCTTAGTCTGGGGATGGCCTGAAACACAGGTTTTCATTAACCTAGCTCAGGTAGGTCGCCACAAGATAATGTCAGTTCCACCGCACCTTCGTTTAGATATTTAGAGATATGTGTTAATTAAACTCGTTTTTTACAATTATAAGTTTTTAAGCTATTTTGTTTAAAAAAACTTGGTTTGACTATGTATTTTAAGTTTACAAATGTAATAATGTGTAAAAGGACCTAAATAAATTATTATTATTATTATTATTATTTATTATTATTATAGTATACAATAATGATCAGTACTCCCATGCTGCGATAAAACAACTATTAAAATTTCAAGGCGTAGGTATTCAGCAAATCGTACCAATTCATAATATAAGTAGCACTTTTATTACGAGTTTGTTTGCGTAAACTTCGTACTTTTTCCCTTCGAATTTTAACAACCCTATATTACTTAGTGGTAGGATAGCTTTTCTTCGTTCAGAATTTAAACCCAACAAAAAATCTAATCTTTTCTTGTAATACTAAGTACCTATAGATTTCATTTCTCCACAATCTATAATTCGAGACTAAATTTCCGATTCTCCTCATCACCTCAGAAGGAACACATTCAATGGAATTGCCGAACCAGTAAATAGAATAGGTATCTATTAGTAATTTTGAATTGAACTTCAAACTGCGTCGTTAATGGAGATTCATTGTAAGATGTAAATTGTCGCTTCCATTCGCTTTCGAGATGTTTTGTCGGATAATTCGAGTTGGAAATTGTGTTGGGGTAACCGATAAATGCCTACGTATCGTCTTGATGGTTGAACAGGGTTTTCTTTGGTGCTGTTGTTGATTTAGACGTGGTTGTGTGAGAGGGCTTTGTGTTCAATGAAGAATCAATATAAACGTATAAAAATTTGATGACACGCCATGTATAGCTACAGGAGATTTCTTTCTAGTGTGAGTAAGGTATATTAATAGATAACAAAGTACTTTAACACTTTCACTGTCCTCAAAGTAGACAAAAGTTAAACAATCAACATGAGTCATATGTGACTCATGGGACAGGGAATTGGTTAACACATATTTTTGAATATATATAGTTATATAGAATAGATAAACAGCAGCTGAGATTAGTACCTATACTGAAATTGCCCCTCTTGGTTAAGTAGTAGACGTAGGTATTGATGCTTAATGTATCGTTACACGAGCGTCATAATAATATGGAGACCCATTACATTTTGGAGATTTTACGTCCAGTGTATTTTAAAGATGTAATAAAGAAGAGTTACATTAAAGTACAGAAGCGGGTCTGATTTTAATAGTGAGGTGCCCCAACGTGCCTCTAATCACAAGGTATGTTAATCTGCCGCGTTTGAGTAATCATTGTCCACTTCTACTTTCTGATATCACCAATATAACTCTTAAAATAAAAATAAAAAACATCAACAGAATTCCAAATTCAAATAAAGATTACTAGTTCACAATAAACTAACCGCTCTGTCTCACAAAGTAAAGTCAATAGAGCAGTTCCGTCAAAATGTATGTTAGACGATAAATCAAACAGTCTTGAGTGTATCACAGACATTATTTGCACAGGATATTTAAACAGGAAGATAGTAACAAAAGCCTACGTCACGTCCACCGGAAGCGCTCGAAATACGGCTAGAGACGAAGCGAGCGCAGAGCTTAAATTCAAACATAGAATATTGCACACAACACACACACACAGACACTCAACATGTAAGCATGTCTATACACCATTTACAATAAAAACCACATGCATTAGAAAAAAGAGGCTTGCAGAAGCAGGAATGCAGAACATTTTATTTTAAAGATATGTGTAAACAATTTTGTTTTATTTCAAATTTAGAAGAATAAAAATGAAACGAAGAATGTGTCCATGTATTGTTCAGCCCTGCTTTTATTAGGTTTGTATAATTGATACATCAATTTACAACTAAAATGTAATAATGTAACTAAATGAAATCCACAACATTTCTTAAAATAAATTGTTGCATTGGTTATAAGTTATAACTAAGCGTGACAGCTAGTGTGAAAATAGATTATTATAAATACAGACGCCAGCACGTCTAGTTACCCCTATGTGTCAAATTTTCCCAATTGAATATTAACCTTATTCTCTTTGACATAAAGTTGAAAAATGACTAAAGAAATTTGACATATTGGGGTAACTTGATGTGCTAGCGTCTGTATTTTCGCTACAAAGTGTACATTAAAACAACCTTTTTTAACTTCTGTCAAATTGTTTTGGACAGAAATCCCGTTTTAAAACATTTTAAAGTTAAAAGAACATCAAGAAATGTGGAAAATTTGTCGAGTATTGTGTAGTGTCCCTAACATCCTTATTTACTAATCATACACAAATCCTCGTCTTCATACTATAAACTCGATGCATCCGTACCATCTGCTTACTTTACATACTACTTATCCCTTATTCATACCATCTTATGTAGTCTACATCGCTAATTGCATCACATCGAACACAACATTAAGTCTTAACTCAAAGCGATAAAGTCCAATATAATAAAAATGTCACTGGACTTACGTCATTTCCGTGTTCAGTAGCTGTTTCGCTGTAAGTCGTCTTTTACGATATGATAAAATTAAATAAGCATTTTATGCAAGATTAGCTTATGTTAAGCTGAAAGTTACGACTAAAGCTAGGAAAAAGTAAGGGAAAATAGTTTTTACGTAAGTCAGTAGTTATGTTGATCGTAACTTTGTTTCGCTTGTTTGTTAGTTGAAGTAGTTAAGTCACAGTTTTGCTTACATAGATGCCAATCAGGTTTTCTTATGAATTTGAAATGGCGGTTAAGTATGTTTGCGTTCTTTTACTAATATAACTAACGAGCTGCATAAAATTAATGTTGAGTTGCCTTTTTGGTTTTAGCTAAAGCCTTATCATATGTCAAATTGTCACGTGATAATGAACTGAGAAGAAATTTGTCACCTATCATTGTCATCCAAGATAGCACTGTGTTTTAGAAATGATTAAGTAAAATTGTCTTCATAAATTTATCCTTTTCTGGACCAAAAAAAATCCGTATACACAAAAATCACAAAATTTGGTCCAGCCAGACGGGTGTTGTGTCTGGTGGGCTAACTACTGCCCGACGGTTGTAGTCGGGAACTTGTATACGTTCAAATTGCGCGGATAACTCTGATACCGCGATGTAGGATATCGGTCATTAGTTCGTATGTGGCGTGATAGATGTCGCTACTGATGTAACTAACATGACTTTGTTTCTTATAATATAGATTTGTTTATCGCTTTGGTTTAGTATTTTGGGGTATGAGAAACATAGTGTAAAGTTCCGCATCTCCAATTGAAAAGGGAGGATCCTCCTACCAGACGAATGTTGTGTCCGGAGGGATACTACTGCCCGACGGTCGTCGTCGGGATTTAAATCATTGTCATTCAACACTAATGCTTTCACGGGCTGACTTTAAGTGAATCGACCGGCTGGTATAGTTACATTTGTTATGGGGATAATTACACATACACTCCTATTTTTTATTGGTACAAAAAATAATTGGGCGGTATCCGTACTTGTTACTGATCATTTATGCGTAAACAAAAGTAAAAAAAACGAAGCCAGTCGTGCCTTTTCGGACATCGACTGGCTGGTCACAACGCCATGTATGACGCCATTCACTTTATTTCCTGCATGCACTCTCCTTTCCACATCCGCATTAACCTCTCCATCCCTTGTAAACAGACTTCCCTCTTGTAATTAAAAAATAGTGGTATGAGGTCGTGGCTTCTCAAGTTCAATATTAACTAAAACCTTATTTTTAAATATTTTCACCAAGCCTTGATTCGTTCTAATAAAATTTTATAAATATTTAACTAATGTTTACTCCATTTAAAAGAGAGAAAGGAAGTAAAAAAATCTTAGCGGTTTTATTTGAGTCATAAATATTTTCTACCGTATTGCAACTTTAATAAAGGTCAAAGAATATAACAGTAATAAAATCAAAAGCCCTTTCTATGGTTATACATACATAGATAAATATATTCACACCCTTTTCTAGAAAAAAAACTACACAGCCCCATCTGCTGCGATTCTTAAATACTTCTTTTGCTTCGTTTACATACATACATGTTGCGGAACACACGCCGGTTGCGAGTACTACGCACCTGACCTTTTTAAAACCGGGCCCGACCTTTTTTATAGATTTAAATTTAACTTTTGTCATTTATTTTATTCATTTACAGCTTTATTTTTGCCACTTAACATTTTTATACATGTGACTTTTTCTTTTTTAATTGCTTCATGTTTTTTCATTGTTATGTGGCCCCCTGCGGGTAAAAGCCTCCTCCATTCTATTCCATCTTTCCCTGTCTTTGGCCAAATGCATTCAGCTTTTTCTAGTTATGTTCTTTATATCATCCGCCCATCTTATCTTCTGCCTTCCTTTTTTCATATTGACGTTTAAATTTTTTTAGCTTTACGATGTTTGAGTAGACAAATGCAATTTTCGTAAATTACTGCGGTAGGTATGCAATTAACTTTTGTTACATACGAAAGAATTTTATAAGTGCAACCGAGCGTTTTTCTTCATTTGGGTTACAACGCCTGTGGCACCGCGCCAAGCGTACTCTTTAATTATTTCAAGCATTTATGTTTTTTTATTGTTTAGTTTTGTTCTTTAGCGACAGTTAAAAGTATAGTTTATGTCCTTTCGCGGTTTTGATGTTAATCGTTGAAGGTTTTTTTTTATATTGTAAAATCAAGAGTTTAGAGTTTGAAGAGCAGTGGTGGCCCAGTAGTTAATGCAGCGACTAACATGGTAGTAGGTCGTAGGTTCGAACTTAAACATGTGGTTGTCTTTGTCTAAATTATTTCATTGTTCTCAAAACGATGAATGTTGAAAACCAGCTGTATATGTTTAAGAGATTGGAGCGGGATGGTAAATGTCACATGTCTTCCAGAAATTAGAAGACATGTGACATTTACCATCCCGCTCTGAACTCGCGTGATAACGGACCATTTCACGGAGAAGAGACTTATGCTATATATCCCGACATTGGGAACAATATAGGCATGTAATAGAATGGAAAAGAATAGAACAGGTATTTTTGTCTCACCACAAATTACAATTTGTACAGTATTTTTATAATTAATACAATTTTAAATATAATTTGTGCAAGACTGGTGGCATGTAGCAAATATGGGACAAAATTAATTGCACTATATAAATCACAATAAATGGCTCTAAGCCACTGTATTCGACAGTAGCATTGTAATTATGATAATAATGATTATCACACTTACGTATAGAGTTACTTAAGATAACTAGTAAACATTTGGAATCATCATAATTGGGAAACATCAAAGCATAGGAATACCGTTACTCAAAGACTTAATATAATTAAGAATTTGTAAGACAAACATTTACAACACAACATGAACGCCTGTTATTTGCTAAAGGTTAGGCAGTGTGTGTCTGTATTAGCTACAAGCTCGGCAGTAGCATTTTAAATCACAAGACTTGTTAAATGATATTTATTTCTGTAAATGGGTTAATAAAAAACTTTTTAATAAAAAATAAAACCGACTTCAAAAAAAACACTAAACGGTGTAAAATAACTCTAAATTAGGAAGTCTGTAGCTTTGGTGGTTTTGTCTTATTTATGATGGGCCACCGACTTCCGAATTTAGAGTTATTTTACACTGTTTAGTGTTTTTTTTGAAGTCGGTTTTATTTTATGCAAAAAAGTTTTTTATTTTTCCATTTTTAGTTGTTCCCATACAAATATTTGCCCAGAATTTATTTTATATTGTTAATTGTTAACAAAACACGTCATGATAACAGGGTTATCCACTTATCCCTAATAAATGAAAATTAACATTCTCATTAACAACTGTCGAAATCTTGGTATATTGTACACATCTGCGTACCCCTCAGAGCATACAGGCGTGATGATACGTCATGATGTTGTATAAACAATAAACATCCAAGCGATTCCAGCAATCACGACAGATTTGCCGTCTATTTTTGAAGAGTTCCGTTGTATATCTCCGAAGATCAGCACCAGATCTTCACCAAATTAAAATGGGACCACCTCAGGAGTATACTCTTTCAAATAAAAAAAGAATTTTGAGAATCGGTCCAAAAATGGGAGAGAAATCAGGTAACATACATAAAAAATAAAAAAAATACATACACACGAACATACAACCTCCTCCTTTTTTGAAAGTCGGTTAAAAATACAAACGTTTTTAAACGTATTTTCTTGGCTAGAAGGTGTGGTTTGTGTTTCACTAACTAACTATACTCTGAGAATAAATACCAAAAAAAACTCAGAGGTTACAGTCTCTTTTAAAGTTAGACATTATCAAGGTTAGATCATGTTAAAACCATACAGATTAATTAGTACCTACTTAACTAGGCTATGAAATTCAAGTGACTGATATCGGCAAATTGTCATATATTTTACCGATGAATATAGTACAGAAAGTAACTATTTGTAATGGTAAATCTATTTGTCCAAAAATGACGAAGTAATCATGACTCCTATTAGGGACATACCCTTCTACAGATAAATTACAACATTCCTTAGACGTTGTCAACCTAGATTACGCCAGCCAGTAAGGCCTAGCACGAATGCGCGGTGGAATTATATATTCATCTTAGTCTCAAAATCAATCAAAATCAAAAGTCATTTACTCAAATTAGGCTGAGGATCACCACTTTTTGGACGTCAAAATTACATCAGACAGTCCCCTAAAAAGCCCACCCTTTGCCACTTCCTAGTCTTTTAACAACTGTGTTGGGGTCGGCTTCCAGCTTAACCGATTGCAGCTCCATACCAGTGCTTTACATGGAGTGATTGACTTTCTGACCTCCACAACCTAACGGCTGGGTAACACGATACCCCTTGGTGAAAATGGTTGTCAGACTTTCCAGCTTCACTACCCGTAACGACTGGCAAAGATTTAGAAACGACAGCTGGGACTAACGGTTTAAAGCACTTTCTGAGGCGCGGAGGAGTCTTGTTACGTAATGGATGGTCACCGTCAAAGGACCAACCTCGTCAAGTGTTGCTTAACTTTCGATCAGCCCTTGCGGCTGTTATTATTTAGCCACAAGCAAACAAACGATATATTCGATGCATCAAGCACTATTATTATAAGTATTATTTATGGATGTTAAATCTTTCTCGAAACTAAATAAATACAATACCTACACAAAACAAGTTATGCCAATGTAAAATGCGTTTGAATTTGCTTTAGGACATTAAGGGAAGGTTCATATCAGCTGACGGAACATGCGTCGCGTATTATCGGTCGCGTAACGCCAGAACAGACAAATGTATAGAATAACACTTGACCGTTCACACTCAACAGATGATGCGTTAGTGCGTCGAGGTACATTGTCGCCAACGCTCGGCGTTGATGTTCCGTCAGATATGAACCCTCCCTAAGGCCGCACGTTTGTGCTAGGTCGTCTGTTTACCAAGTGTCTCCTCGCGTTACTTAATTAACGATTCATTATGGAACTACTTCTAATTATCCTCTTCTATTACCTTTGTGCGTTGAGCGGGATGAACGTTTCAGAAAACTGAGCCGAGCGCCGCGCCGTTTGTGTCATGCAACTGTTCTACTCTTTGCAGGGCTTTCCTCTTGGATTTTTTAGGGATTGATAGTTCAATTGTATTCACCTTCAGTTTGACGACATATTCACAGGGTGAGTTATAGAGAATCGAACTGCAGTTTCTTTTGACGTGTACAGACGCTAGCACATCAAGTTACCCCAATGTGTCAAATTTTCCCAATTGAATATGAACCTTAATATTCTGTTTGACATAAAGTTGAAAAACGATCGAAGAAATTTGACACATTGGGGTAACTTGACGTGCTGGCGTCTGTACATTTACAACTAAATTGGTTCAAATTAAATGCAACTTTAAATACATAAACATAAAACATGATATATACACAACATAACGTCACGCCTGTAATCCCCGAAGGGCTAGGCAGAGGCGCACCTGGTAGTACACCCACATTTCGCCAGTTTAAACATAACTTAGCCTCATGTAATGGGGGGCGAGCCTATTGCCATCAATCGGGCACACATCCAGACTCCGGGCTGCTACTGAGAAATTCCAGATAGAAAAACTTAATAACATTTTGCCCGACCTGGGGATCAAACCCGGGACCCGGGAACCTTAAAAACATTACTTAAAATCTTCATTTTAATTCGTGGACCCTTTAACCTTTTTGTGAAGTCATATTAATTGCTTGACTACACTGAGTTATTTTTTTTATTATTATTATTCGTCTCCACTTCAAACGTAATTCAAAATCGCCAAATTGACAGCTGTCAAACGAGTCACCATCGCTTGTTATAAAACTCGAGGGGCACAAGTTTTGAACTCAGGGCAATCACTCGAACGCAAAAAAATCGTAACCTGATGATGTCAACTCGATTGGCAGGGTGTAGGTACACAAGACCTTTTGCGCCAAGGGACCAAAAGGACAATGATTTGAAACTGTCCATTGTCCAATCAAGAGAAATTGTGTTTGTATTTTCCTAAAGGAACTCATTGGGTATGCCAACATAATTATACTAAACCCACTTAAGTTTCCCGTGGGGTTTGCAAAATTTCCTATTATTTATTTTAAAAGGGCAATAGTATGAGTACTTATTACAAAAGGAAGTGTTTATATAACATTAAAATCCGATAAACATGGGTACGTTTTATTTTACCTGGTTTAATTATTAGTTTCACTTTAATAGGTAAGTACGATGTTACCATAAAAACAAGGCATTTCGCAGATTACGTCGAGTAGGACTACAAACTTTAAGTCTTACCTACATCCTTCAAATTTCTGCGATGCATAAAGCCATCTTCCTTAGTACTGACTTTATTCAGACGCTATAATAAATCACGATTAAAACAGAGTGAGGTGTAACTACCTATAATTTTTATTTATTATTACTGTGTACTTCGCATGCTATGGGTTTTTCAAACCAGGTTTTTTTTTTACTTCCACTTTTGACACGGCTTATTCAAAAAGTGCGGAATCTAGCATGCAGTGCTATTTTTACGATACATCTCTCTGATATTTAGACAATTCTACGCGCTTGAAATAGATCCCAAAATAATATGATTCCTTACGAATTGTACACATATTTCTTTGAGGCAAAAGTCTAGGACCAAGCCTATATTATTTGTCGTACATGAAACGCGTAAAGCACACATGTGGTCCTTACGGTTACGACACAATATGGTCATCGGCTCTCAAAGGTCAGGACTTTATTTACGAACGTACAGAATATATCGCACATTTGTGTTACGACTGGGTTCCCAAGAATTGTCGGAAAAAAATGGGACTGTATTTTAAGGGCAAAGTTATTTCAAAGAGTGAAATGTAGAATGATATAACGGTCCTCTGGGACCTGTAATTATTAGGCTGGTAATATTGCCGATATGTTAGTAGCATGCATCATTCACTAAGTGGGACTTGGTTTCCGCTCTAAGTCCTGATTTGGACCATCGTGCGTGAGCCATGGCGGTCTGTTTGGGTTGCTCCATCCAACTCACCTCCCTTCAGAAACAGGGTAAATCTCCTAAGCTGCTTACTGTTCAGGGCATACTCAACGAATGTCGGTGATATGAGGTTCCTCTTTCATATTTCAATAAATAAATATATTCCCAAACCAAGCAGAGCTTGTGGTATGAGTACCAGACAACTGATAATTTTTAATAATCATACTTATTTATTTCTAAATACATACATATTATAAAAAAGTTACACCCAGGCACAGAACTCTTACAAAAATATATAAATGATATAGGTTTTACTTATAATGCAGTATCATTTTTTAACCGACTACCGCAAAGCGTAGTGAGTCGGAACAGTAAGCCTATAGCCATATTACAAATTCTATTTCTATTGGCGACAATAGAAAGAAAATGGCGTATATGGAATCAGCTGTTTGTCTACTGTCTAGTGTACGAGCAGAATTTGTAATATGGCTGAAAATGAAAAAAATCACTTGACAGTTGACAAACAGCTGATACCATATACGCCATTTTATTTCTTTAACAGAAATAGAATTTGTAATATGAGAACTCACTAAAACACTAAAACGAATCACAATTATAATTTTAATGTTGGTCTATCATTATAAACTATAAACGCCACGGAAAGAAAGTGGTAACTTTCCGTGGCGAACATAACATTAACAAAAT
The DNA here is from genome assembly GCA_921972225.1 of Euplexia lucipara. NCBI lineage: Eukaryota > Metazoa > Arthropoda > Insecta > Lepidoptera > Noctuidae > Euplexia > Euplexia lucipara. Next base: position 4,761,682 of record OV179149.1, on the reverse strand, counting down.
CACAGTCTTCGTTGAGTACTTGTAGAAGAAACTAATGAACCATTTTCTTAAGAGATCTGAGTACCATTCTCAAATTAGGCAGTTTCCAACCTACGACCGTTGCGTGGATTAACAAAAAACTTACGACGTCGCTCGTGCGCACAAAATTAATTTAATTAATGTTTAGCACGGAAGCATAATAAAGTTTTTAACATTATAGTATCAGCAATCTGCCAGTTAAAGTACCGTTAAAATCAGTCCAGCCATTTTGGAGAGTCAATGAATTTAATAAAATGATTTTATAATCTAATAAACTTCTTCATGCATTTAGTAAGACACTGTACTGTGAACTTTACATATAGACATATAAATTTTATTTATTTTAAATAGATAAAACAAGATATACTGAAAGATTTTAGAGCAGTATTCTGTGCTATAGGTACCTAACTATATCATGTGAATAGTGATGGGCAAAGGATAAATACTCGAAGGATAAATACTCGAGTATTTATCCAAAGTGGATAAATTCTCGTTTTTACTCATTTTTATCCGATATTTACCCAAAATGATGGATATTTATTATTTTGCATGTTTTTTTTATATTGATAGGCTAGTTTTACTATTAAGGCTTTCGAAAATACTTAGTACATTATTACTTTTTCAAGTTCTGATTGTAAAGACGAAGCAACGTGTTTCTAACCGCACCGCACTATATCCCGGCCTCTTTTTGTCCCATTCCTTTTGTTTTATTACCTTTTCCCTCACACCACCGCGCCTGCGCTGTGCCCAGGTATGTGTCTTAGAGAGCGCACGCGCGTGTGCGTTTTTACCAACAAAATAATTATTATGAGGTGATAGTGTTCTAGTTTTATGAGACATTTAAGTGATTTTGAAGTTGGATTATAGCGTTTCAAGGTATTTTTTAAAAGCTGAACCTTTCTTTGTTAAAGGTTTAAACACTTAATAAAATCGGCGGATAAGTGAACTATAAAAATAAATAGAATAGTGTAGTTTTATTATTGTTGATAACGCTAGAAACCTACAAAAGACTGAAGAGTCCCTTGTTTTGAGTGTTTTGAAATCTCAGTGCGTCATGAGCCAGCAAATTAATAGTGTTGTGCGCAGTACTAAACTAACTTAGTAAAAAAAGGTTTAACAACATTTTTGCCAACAGTTATGCCTCTAAACTGCACAGCACACTCTTGCTAGCTCATTACGCACTGAAATGTGAAGTTTTCACCAATTTTATTAAACTCAGCATAGACGTCATCATCTGCCTAGCCTTTTCCCAACTATGTTGGGGTCGGCTTCCAGTTTCACCGGATGCAGCTGAATACCAGTGTTTTACATGGAGCTGTCTGTCAGACCTAAACAACCCAGTGGCAAGGCAAGGCAGTGAACTGGGTAACATGATACCCCTTGGTTAAACTGGTTGTCAGACTTTGGACTTCTGACCACAATTAACGGCTGTCAAAGATCTACAAATGACAGCTGGGACCATCGGCTTAACGTGCTTTCCGAGGCACGGATGAGTCTTGGTATATAATAAATGGTCATCCATCCACGGACCGACCACGTCAAGCGTAGTTTAACCTTCGATCAACCCATGCGGATGTTATAATTTAACCACAAGTTCCTCCGACGACTCCTCTGCATAGACGTAATAAAATCTGTGCAAAATTACACGTGCTTGGGCTATACTTTATTTTATGGGCCATATAGTTGGAAGTTCATTTTTTTTTTGTAGATAGTACTCATAAACAGAAGGTTTTTTACAATTTTTTAAGTTGCGGAGACTCCCAGTTATAATAAAATAATAAAGAGAAACACATTTTTTTAAAGTTTCCATATAAATTGAAAATAACACGCCCGGTATCACCATTTTGTCGAATGTCGGGAGGACACGGCGTGGCATACGCTGGCAAAGTGTGCCACTTGAGAGGAGCCGTGCCGTGCCCTCGTCTCTGGAGTAGGCAGTGACTTGTCGCTGCCGGCCGTGGTCGAGAGGATGGCCGGCAGCGTCGAGTCCTGGGACACGGTGGTGTCCTTCTGCGAAACGGTCGTCTCGCAGATGGAGGCTGCGGAAAGTGAGAGGGAGAGCAACTCCACTCACCCGGCCCGCAGCAGACGTACCGGGCGCAGGCAGATGGTGGACAACGCCCTCTTCCAGCCCCCCTGAATGGGTTCAGGGGCGACGGACACGGGACGTCCGCCGCCCCCATGTACATGGATCCGAGGTGGCGGCGCGTGGTGTTTACGCGCGCCCCTCTTAGACGTTGCGAGGGTTTTCTAACACCTCACTCCCCTCGCTGACTTGGCGAGGCCCTCGGGTCGCAGTCAGTCGGGAGTCGCGGAAGTTTCTTCTGTTCCCGTGACCCCCGGCGCAGGTGTGAGAAGGAACACGGGGTGGTTTCTAGTCAGTAAGTCTGACAGACCCCTCCACCCTCCCCGGGGCGGGGGCCATCCATGAGGATTTTCCACCACTAAAAAAAATAAAAGTAGCGGGGTCGTAGTGAGTGAGCAAACACAGACCCCTCTCCACCTCCTTCGTGGTTATTTTTTTAAACCACCCAGAAGTAGGAGCCCCGCCAAGCGGTTCCGGCGACATCTTGGCAGGTAAGGGTATAAGAATAATAATATTCTTTGTGCTTTATTCAACTTATCCGAAAAATACCCGAAACTAATTTCAAAATGTTAACTTTTAAATTTTAAAATACGTATATCTCCGTAACCTTGGGGTTCCGCGGGTTGGAAATGGTACAGGATTTAGGCCCCTGCCACCCTCGCGCTCCCCGACCCATAAATATATGGAAATTAGAGTGAAAATAATGGAAATTAGTGTTTTAACCAAACCTCAAACTTAAACAATGAATTTCTCCATAACCATGGGGCTCCGCGGTGTGGAAATCCGACAGGGGGGTAGCTCATCTCCCCCTCCCTCTCCCCAGCCCCTCTCCGATCCATAAATCAATGACCCATAAAGGAAAGTATTACCCAATTTTTTTATTATTGTGTGTAATCATAGGTTAGACAGGCTTGTTTTTTTTTAAAGTTCTTGATAAGTTTTAGAATTTTACTTAATTTCATCCTTTTCTTCGTAGAAATATAAAATTTCCCTTACTAAAATCGTGTATAATATTTATCCGCCGTTTTGGATAAATACTCGAGTAAAAACGGATATTTATGAGTATTTATCCACTTTGAGTATTTATCCGGATAAATTCCCAACACTACATGTGAACCATCCAATTCTAAACCATTCAAGTTTACTGCACACCTGTTTTAACGACTCACTCTAAACATTGCATCGATTAAATTCCGCAAATAGGCATTGTAAAAGTCAATCGACTAAACTACGCTGTGCGGCAGTGAACATACATTTTTAAATCGATTACATAATGTATTCCACTCGAAGCCTGCCAATAAAATTGTAGGAATCAGCCTTTCTGTAATTTACTCGTTTATTACGCTACCTTACTAACGTATTTTGCTAAGCGATTTTTTCGGCTATGTTTTTGTAACATACAAAGACAGCCCAGGGAGAAAATAGAACAACAATAACAATTTTAGTTCATACTAGCAGACGTCACGCAGTTTCACCCGCGTAGTTTCCGTTCCCGTGGGAATACGGGGATAAAAAGTAGCCTATGTCCACCGGGAATAGTGTAGCTTTCCACCAGTACAATAATTTTTAAAATTGGATCATTAGTTCTGAAGATTACCCCCAACATACAAACTTACAAACTTACAAATTTTACCTCTTTATAATATTAGTATAGAAGTATAGATAGTACAGACAAACATAAACTCACGCTATTTTCCCATGGCAGTAGGCACAAACTTCAGTACCGCCACCTGTTTCCTACGATTCTTACATAGGTACTCCTTTTGTTTCATTTATGTTCGTATATCACGCTCACCGGTTTCGAGTACTACGCACCTAACCTTTCTGAAGAACGTCACAAACACAGTCTATTCTTCAGCCGCCATTTTATCCTCTCAACATGACCCAACTTCTTTATTCAACAACGTTCATAATACTTTAAAGAAAGAAATAAAATCGTTTTTTTTTATTGTTAATATTTTATTTGTAGTTCGTTTAAGTGTACATTCTTTAATTTATTTTAATTAGTTTTATTGTAATAGTTGTAATTTACAGAAATAAAAAATAAACAAAATTACCAACAATATAAAAAAAAACAAGACTGGAGTAAAAACTAAAGAACAAAAAAGAAGGAAAAGACCTGTGCGAGGTCAAAAAGGCTCCTATCTCAGCAGCTCTCCTATTTCGCTTCGAGTTTTCGCAGCACAACAGTTTAACCAAATGCTATCGCACTACCCAGTAACTGGGTTGTGGAGGACAGAAAGGCAGTCCCTCAATGTAAAAGTGTCATTTAGCTGCATCTGGTTAGACTGCAAGCCGACCCAAACATATTTGTGTTAGGCAGGTAAAAAGAAATACAGCAGAACAAAATACAACAGCATCGGGATTTAGTATTATCATTAAAACCAAAGACATTCAATACCTATAGACCGGACATCACAAACAAAATTTTCGTCCGAAAAAGTGTGTCCTGCTGGATACAAGTCTATGAGTTTTTTGTAGTACGCTCCGCTGCCGCTCCAATATTCATATATTATTCTAGATGGCGTTACTGAGACATGGGATCAAAGTTTTTCCATGACATTTCCTTGACATGCCCGCTTTACAGTATTTTAAATCTCTTTGATTAAAACCAACAAAATTTTATCAATTCTAACAACAAAATACCAGTAACTGCTAGACTCAGCTCCAAACTTCAACACTCTAATACAAAAAAAAATTACACAGCAATCCGTTTTACGTAGATTTATTGTTGTCTCGACTTTTCAATCGCTCTATACTCGTGTTCAATATTGTCTAATCCACGCTGCTCCCCTACAAAGCCAACAATACGAGCATAGATAAAAAGTTAAAAAAATTACAAAGCTCTGAAATCTCTTTGATAACTCCCAAAATTCCTCTTAACGTCGCCCCTTGGCCTCGACTCCGTTATAAAACTGGATATATCCCGGGATGTTCGGATGTATGGAGCGTTTACGATAAAGGGAAATTGTTCAATACATTTTTATGCTTCAGTTTTTCGGGTACCGTCGGCGTCGGTCCACTCACTTAAGCGTTTTTGCTAAATAAATCATTCGATTACACCGCTATTTGCTTGCCGATGTCGAATAAACGTCACCTGCCAATTTTAGATGGCTTTTATGGCGCTTGCGATGCTTTTCTTTTTGCTTGTTGAAATGCATTTTGCTTTCCGAAAGGACCTTCCCGTTGTTATTTTTTTCCGTTGAAATATGCATAAACCAAAAAAAATACTAAAGACCAGGCGTTTACGCTTTAGCTATAAAAACAGCATTTCTATTAAACTTGGCTATGCTGCCAGTCTTTTGGGATGACAGTGATAGGGAACGTAGAATGAAGTTATGGGTTAGCTTAGCTTGTTCTCTATAAAAACGTACCATGTAAGCTAATTACAGGTAGGTACTTAAATTAAGTAAATTCGTCGTTTGTACTGCTAAAGACAGTGTATTTTTAACCGACTTCAAAAAAAGGAGGAGGTTCTCAATTCGACGGTATGTTTTTTTTGTGTTTCTTACGCGATTACTCCGCCATTTAAGGACCGATTTTCAAAATTCTTTTTTTATTTGATAGGGTATACTACCAGGTTGGTCCCATTTGTCATCAATCCTCAGATCTGACGATGGGATCCTCGAGGAATTGACGGAACTCCTCAAATAATATAGATACACATGTACCGATTTTTACATTTTTGGTAACAAATCAAGCATTTTCATTTAGCAAGTATCATTTGGTGAAGAAAAACTGATGACGAAAAACGGAACTCTTCAACGCATACCAGCAAATTACTCGCGATTGCTACAGTCACATGTCTGTGCATGGATTTTAAAAGGGGCCCGGCAGAGATGTTCAGATTAATGTTTAGAAAGAACTTCTTTTGCAATTGTTAACCGATTTCAATGATTCTTTCCAGTTTTAAAAGACTTTTTTTTACATACAAAGAAACTAAAAATTGCAAAATAAAAACTTTTTTATAAAAAAAAACAACTGATTTCTTAAAAAAAAACAAAAGTCGGTAGCCAAAAATGAACGAAATAAAACCACCAAAACCACAAACTTCCGAAACTGGAGTTATTTTTCACCTGTCAGTGCTGTTTTTTAAGAAGTCTGTTGTTTTTTTTTGTAGAAAAGTTTTTATTAACAGCTACGCAAACCGCCATCTTATATTTACGTTTTTAAGAAACCCTTATGCCTTTTAATATTCTCAAGAGGCGTCAAGATCTCTTTGGGATTTAAAGACAGTATCTTTTATCTTCTATACCTTTGAAGATTTTCTTTAAAGAAAGGTATTAATGTTCATTTTCACGCTTACAAACGGCTTTGAATAAAAAAATGCCTTTTGGATTGTTGAGGTTTGGTAATTTTTCTTTTTGACTGTAGCACTTAGAGTGCTCTATATTTTAAAGATTTTGTATTTTTTTTTTATAGTTTTGAAGCTCATTTTTTTAGAGATATAATACGAGTTTGTACAGATACCTAACCTAGCAGAGCTTGAGGCAAAGCGCTGGTCTATTAATAGCCTTGCTTAAACTCAGTCGGTACATCGGTGACGATTCAAAACATATTAAACCTCTCCGTGCATTGGAAAGCATGTTTATTGGCTGTCTCCGCTGTAATTCGAACTTATGTGGTCAATACCATTGGTCAGAAGTCCGAAAGTCTGACAACCAGCCCTAACAAGGGAATCGTATTACCCAGTAACGAGGTTGTATTGGAATTGAGACAGGCAGTAGCACCACGTAAAGTATAAATTCAGCTGCATCAAGTAAGTAGGTACCTATGACTAGAATCTGACCTTAATAAAGTTAACAAAAGACCAGGCAGATGTTTGTTTGTTACCGAGGATAAGATCTGAGGTATTACCGAACAAACAAGCAAAACAAGGCCTATGTTCTCTCAAAGGAACTCAATGTTTTTTTTTTACTCCCTAGAACTCTTTTAACACATCTTATGTAGTCTCAATTTATTTCCATTTACGTTTTCAATGTAAATGTGTTTTGAGTAAATACCTATGTTGTAAATAAAAGCCTTCATTCGTGTAATTTCTGGCAAGCATCAAACACGTAGGTGCGATCTTATTCCGATCGCAAAGGGAGGCGAAATTATTCTAAACGTGACGATCTTACTGTAAGGCAGGGTTCAGAATAATAAGCTGTGAAAAGTGAAAATTATTTGAAGTAGGTAAAGAGGTTCAAAGTCAAAGTCAAATAATTTATTTCAACCAGGCTGTTTAAAAGGCACTTTTGAGCGTCAAACTTATAAGTTAAATAAAATACAGTGATTCTATATCGAACATTGAAGCTGGCATTAGTGAATAGTCCCGGGAAATCCCGGAACCGAAAGTACCGGGATTTCCCGGAAATTTCCGTCGTTTTAGGAACCGGAATTTCCAAAACCAAATCCCGGTTCTTTCGGTACTTTCGGGAAAAGATACTTCGCGTTTAGAATTTTTCTCATTTAATTGCCTGAAAAATCCTACAGCTGCACTGTTACTATTATACTACCTAGCTACCATCGTTGCTACCTAGTAATACAAGAGCATGACGCGCGAGGGTGCGAAGGTGCTGGAGGGGCAGGTGGCGGCCATCTTGTATACGCGCGTCCCGCTCAGTTAGATTGTGATCGCGACTTCGAAATTTTGTGCTAGTGGGATTTCGGTGTAAAGTGCTTTGCAAAAACTGCTCAAACAAGACTACTTCTTTTGGAAAGTGAGTATTTATTTTTAATAAACAAAATTAATGAAACATGAACGGTTTTATTTAATTATTTAGTTATTGTAGTCACCATTCTCATTCTCCATCCTCATTTTGAATACAAAATACGAGCAGCTTATTGTTCACCAACCGACATGGGATTCGGAAGTTGATTTTAATAGGTACACTTACAAAATTTGCTGTTCTAAAGTTTTACGAATTCCGTTTATTTTTAATGTTACGTACGGCACAATAAAACTACAATGCACTGTATTAATTAAGCAAGAAGTAGTTTAGGTACGACAAGCTGTTTGTTTACCAACCTACTTACATGGGATTGGGAAGCTTATTTTATTCGTAGAATAATATTAGCTGTTCTAATGATATTTTTAATTAGCTTTTTTTAATATTACATACTTTACTTTAAAACTACAGTGCACTGTATTGATTAAACATCAAGTAATTTAGTCGGTACCAACGTTTTTTGTTTAACTTTGTATTTCAATAATTACTCTATATTTTGTTACAGGCGATGGATTTTAAGGCAGTCCTTAATAAAGTCAACGATAAAACGTCAGTATGGCATTATTGCCGCGTGTAAACGAATTTTGAAGTGTACTGGAGGTAGTCCGAGTGGTCTCCAAAAGCATTTAAAAAATGTGCATCAGATTAGCATGAACACAGCAGATAGTCAAGTTCCTCAAAGTGTCGAATGTCCTTCAACATCGACAAATACTGAAATTATACCAAAGAAAAAACTTAACTGATTACTACGAATCTGACGCAAAACCTTCCAAGGAACTTATAGTTTCCTGAATGTCAGCTATGGATGGATATCCTTTCTGAACATTTGTAGAGTCTGAACATTTGCAAATACTGTTTCAAAAATTCGGACATAAATTGCCGAAGGCTGCAAATTCAATTCAAAATATTGTATTAAAACAAGCAGACAACAACTGATCGGCGAAATCCAGAAACTATTATCAAGACATAAATTTTCATCTTTTAAGCCTGAATCTGCACTCACACAAGAAATAAAACGTTTTATTTGATTTGATTTAAATGTTTTTACTTTGTCCTGTCATTTCGTCTTATTTTTACTTTCTCCGTTTCAACACTTGCAACTCTCTTACAAAGACTTATTAAAGTATCAAAAGTATCGATAGTACCGGGAATCCCGGTTCTTAAGCCAGAAGGTCCCGAAAATCCCGGTTCTTTAAAACATCACCGGTTCTGCATTCCCTAGCTGGCATATCCGAACATGCGCCATTTTTTTACAAAGCTAACACGCTCTACGTTCGACGACGACAACGAATTCTAACAAACAATATCGAAAATGCGGTATTCTAAAGTGTCACATCTCCGATAAATTTGGATCTAAACACCAATCAAAATAATTAAAAAAAAAAAACACTTAAACGCAAAACGCAGCTACCTAAAGCTGGTCGAGAATTTTGAGAAATTTGTGAATGCAATTTGGTTTCTTTACACAAATTATCACTGTGTCTTAAATATATGAGACGTATCTCTCTCTCTTTCTATCTTCACTAATTTATATCTCCCTCTCAACTTCCGTTCGCCTCGCCCGATCACACTGTTTGTAACGCTCTCGTCACGCATTCACCACATTACTCTTCAAGTCAAGCGTGCTTAAAAGAATTAGTTCCGCTATATGAAAATATGAAAACTACCCCCTGGTCATCCCGGTTTAACAGAAAAAGTAAATGATATTGTACTTAATTAAGACCTGGGCCCAGATAAGCTATTAACTACTGTAACATATCTACACGTATATAGTTTGCTAAAACTCGCACCAACAGGTAATTTTTTCAATAAAATTTGACCTTTAAAGGTAAAAAAGAAGCCTCTGAACGCACCCTTACAATGAAAATAATAACAATTTCACAGCACGTAAATTCAGGTAGCGTTCACTTTGATAACAGTGGGGGCGTTTGTGACGTAATCATAATTGCTAGAGATGTGCCGACGAGAATAATCGTTACATTTAAGTTTTATATCGATTTACGTTGTAGATCAGACACATCATTTTATCAAATTTATAGCTAGTGATAAGTACTAACTACTAACTATAATAAATTAAGCCGTCATTAATGATTGTTTATTATTATTGACATCCCATTTTCTCGTGTTTTGTTCTAAATTTTTATTTTTTCTTTTTATTGATGTATGATCCAATTTCTGTTACGGTAGGATATGGTTTAAAGGACTATTATTTGTATTTCATCCATTTGTGTACCCATATTTCATGCAATAATTGATTTGATTTGATTTGATGACTTACGTTAGAATTAAACGCAGCTAGAATTAAAACAGAGTTGGCTGTGGTTTGGCCATACCACTGATGGCTTTTTCGACTTCGGGAAAGTTTTTAGTATGAACGTTTGGAAAATGAAATGGCTATGAGAGAAGTTACTGTTGAAAAGACGGCAATAATGAAACACACAATTAATTCAAGAACAACAACATTTCAACAAGACATCATGATAACATGCTGCGTTGTCCCTCGTTCTGGTGGCAGTGGTGCTGGGATCATCAACTTATTTTTTGACGGTATAAACTATGACTGTGATCCTACCTGGTGGTAAGCAGTTATGCAATCAATAATGGTGAAGTTCAGTTTATTAAAATCTATTTACTCTAGCCTTGAAAACCTAAACATTACAGTCGGACGCGAAGACCGCAGCAGGCAAGTTCAGTTTATATTTATTTATATATTTAGTTTAGTTTAGTTTAGTTGTTCCAATCCTTCGATGTATAAACGCGGTATAAATGCCAAGACGAAATGCTTTGTCCGGATCGTAGGGATGCCAACGACATCGTTGGTAAGGGTGGCTGGAACTCTCAATTAATTTATCCATTGGACTTTCTGTTTACCTTTATTTGCCTTCACTATAGAGAGCAAACAGTTTCTTGCACATTCATCTCAATACAAAACTATCTTTCTTTAAAATTTGACGTTGAAAATTGCCCTTTTACTATAGTCTAATAATGACTTGCCCACGGCACCTTTGTTAAAAAAAACCTTCACTGGGTACCACCAATATACGAATGAAACTCCAAAGTAATCAAACATTAATTAATACTTGTTGACCCCGAAATCAGACACCCGGAAACACGATTAGCATTTCCATGACTATATTATAAGGGTTGGTAAAAAATATTGACAGCCGTCCCGATTACGTGTCGTGTTAGAGGACGGGAGGAGGGAAGATAGAACAAAATTATGCTAAACGACTCGATCCCTTCCATGTTATATGGAAATAACAATTTCGCAGCACATAAATTTGGTTGTTCCGGATGATATCTGTCACAATTTATGTATATTCTTCTTCTAGGGTTTTGTTAAAGGCATTTTCTTTTTTTGTCCAGTAACGATGAACATGCCTTTTGTACCATTGAATTGCTGTATAATCTTATTGCTTTTGTTTTACAATCGTTAGAGTGCTTCTTCACGGTGCATGTAGCTGGAGCAAGTAAAGACCTGGAATAGCAAGCAGTACGCACAAGTTATTTGCTCGTGGTCAAGAGCTACATGCTCAAGTGACCCGCGCGCGCGCCTCTGAGTGTGCGAGTTAATTGCGCGGGTGGCTCGCTTTGGTAATACTCGATTCGCTAGACCCGTACATGTTTTTAAACGGTAAAGTTTACGATGCATACAATCTACGCGAGTGCCTCAATATGCACAAGCTACTTGCACCGTGTAGAAGCACACTTACGGGTTGGTCAGAAACCCGAAAGTCTGACAATCAGTTTAACCAAGGGGTATCGTGGTACACAGTAGAGACTGTACTAAGTTGTGGAGGTCAGGTAGGCCGTCGGTCCATATAAAATACTGATTTTTCAGCTGCGTCTGGTTAGACTGGAAGCCAACCTCTAAATAGTTGGCAAATTGCTTGACAGATGACGGATTACTGTATACTTTGTCAATTAAATAGACTTGGCAAATTGTAGAACCTGTTTGTTTTAAACGAACCTGTTTGTTTTAAACGAACCTGTTTGTTTAACGGATTCAGGATGTTGATGGGGCTGCCCCGTTTCTGCAGTGCATCAGGTATGTTTGCGGAGGCACACGTCAATGGCTTCCATGCCATCGTCAGACAGAAATCTGCATCGTTGCTCTGCAGAGTGCGGTCTAGCTCCAACTCCATCCTAAAGACCATAGCGGGGAGGTCCGATTCTCCTTTGTTGGGCGATGTTGTTCATAGACGTGTTATGAACAACAACTTTGTATTAAAATAAATATTATTAAGTGTTTACTAACATAGGTTTAAGTTTTTCTATGTTTTGCTTACTAACTCATATCGATGTTGCTAATCCGAAGTAAAGATTATTTTATTTTATTGTATTTTTATTTTTATAAAATAATTACGATCACTTACAGAATAAAAATATTGATTTCTCATTCGGTTACCTTGCTGTCGCTAGTTGCATAAAATTAAATTAACTTAACTTAAACTTTGGATTTATGTAGTAAGACATTGTAGTTTTATTCTATAATGCTCTTATATAAATAGGAAACATTGTTTGAAATATTGTGGATTGTGGATTGTGGATATGACATTGTCTTAATGTTACGATTTCGACAGTAAATTTGACATGATGTATATCTTATGTTACTTAATAAATATAACTTAGTCGATGCAATTTGTTAAAAAGCTGTGTGTAGGTAGTCTCTTAAAGGCACCCGGTTAGCAAAAAGCTGAAACCTGGTTTTGCACCCTTAGATAATTACATAAAAAAAACCTAGTCCAAGTTATTTTTAACTCTGTAATCCGAAATACCAAACCACTTTCACTGAAGACCACCCTCATAAATTATTCTGATTTACTAAATAGGACCCTAAGTCTAAGTAATTAGTCTCTCATTCGATTAATCGAATCCCAAAACAGAATTCGATTAGCCGCGTCCCTAGTAGAAACGCTGGTAATAATTACGGTCGAACATGCGTAGGTGCCTATCAGCAACAATTCATATTCAACAGGCGTACCCCTAACAACGTTTTCACATGCTCATACTGCTCATTGTTATCTTGTAACGTGTCGCTAGTATATTTCGATAGGAATCGGTATCGTTTTGGGAATTGTAGGCGAATGTCAGAAACGCGTTGTTTTAAAAACGTCAAGCCATTGGTCCCGACTGTCATTTGTAGATCCTTGACAGTTGTTTCGGTCAGTCAGTGCCCCGAAAGTCAGGGAGGCAATCACTTCGTGTAAAACACTGGTATTTGACTGCATACGGTTAGGCTGTAAGCCGATCCCAACATAATTTAGAATGGAATAGAATATAATAGAATATTTCGTATCCATGACTCACAAAATTAAATAAATAAATAAATATTCCACAACTTTTCACACAACGCCATTTAGTCCCAAGTTAAGCTTGAGAGCTTGTGTCATGGGTACTAAACAGCTGATAAACATACTTAGATATTTTTAAATACATACATATTATAGATAATTTACACCCAGATACAGAACAAATGATCGTGCTAATCACACAAACATTTGTCCTGGGTGGGAACGAACCCACGACCTCCGTCATAGCAGTCAGGGTCACTAACTACTAGACCAACAGACCAGTCAAAAGAAAATTAAAAAAAAATACGTTAGTAAAACTTAAAAAGGCTTAAAACTTTTTTAGAAAGGCTAGGCAGTTAATGATACAATTGGTACGCAATTACTTGGTTGTGGAAGTCAGATCGGATAGGATAATCTGACTTCTAATAGTAGTAGACTTTAGTCTAGTGTAAAAACTAGACTAAATCAAAACCATTTTTATCTTAATTCAATAAAACTGTCAATCAGCTCATTTTGAACATAAACCATTAAAATAACTCCGTTCCCTAAAACGCCCGATCTTCACCACTTGCCTGCCAGTGTTTTTGCTGGGAACATAAAGATATTGAGCTGGTAGGCTACCGAATGAATGAGATTTAACGTAACTGGTGTATTGTGGGTGGAAGTAAACCCCTGCAGTGCTGTATGCTTTTTCATTCCTTAAAAAAAAAAGTAGGGAAATATGGGTAAGGTTTATGTATTACCGAATTACATTTACACCTAAACCATAAATAAACAAAAGAATAGTAAAACAATTATAGGGCATCAAACAACTCATCCGAATCGCTGTCGATGAGAAAAATGCCCAGAAGACTGGCCGCATTGCCATGTTGTACCTATGGCAATGCTGATTCTCTGAGGTAGGTAATGTTGAGTTATGTTACGTCGATTTTCCTTTGAAAATTGTTTAGCGATTTAGTGTGAATTTCTTACAGTAGTCACTGGCTTCAGTATGTCACGCATTTTTTGACCTGCACTGTATTCCATTAGACGTCTTTCCGAAATCGGAATAAAATATTACTATTCTAGTCTGATGCTTTGTTTTTATGAAGAAAAGTTGCTTAAAAGCAACATTAATCCATTTAATAACTTCTTTAAAAGTAGGCGTTAAAAATACTGATACATATATAATTCTAAGATTTCGTAATAAGATAAAGACTGAACCTTATATATACAGCTGCTTGCTAGTATGTAAGACGTATCCTCAAGTGCTCTAGCGTATTGCAAACACAACTATAAAACTATACGGTTGCTAGGGTTGACAAAATGCAAACACCTCACAAACCATAACTAGTTTAACGCCTCTAAATATATTAGAAAATATATTCAAACGGACAACGTTATTATTCATACAATGCTTATCTTCCCTTCGCAGTGTCCTGAGGAAGTCAGTTTTGCATAAACATGAAGCCAAGTGGGGGCCAAGTGTTAACCTAGTTACATATGTGCAAAGTAGCTTCGCGGCTAAAACGCAATAAAATGGCGGTAAAGAGCCGTGATTTGTTGCGACTTAACGGTATGAGATTAAATTAACAACGGACTTGGTAATGTGCGTCAGGTTTTATTTTGTTGCTGGGCAGTTATTTTATAATCTACTGCGAATAGGGACTTGTGAGGTTCTTTGTCCCAGGCAGTTACAGCACAGGCTGTCTCAGCCGCTGGCTGGCTGGCTGTCAGGCTGGCTGTCTGTTATTTTTGTTTTACTGTGCGTGTATCCAACTGTTGACAATAAATATATTTTCTTTCCTTCTTTCTATCCATCTATATCACAAGTCCTAAGTCGCCAATACCTCTTACTCTACTATAATGTATTTTGAAGTAGTATCTGTACTACTAAAAAGCCAGTAACACTGTACGACTCGTTATTTTTAAGGTTCCGTATCCCAAAAGAAAAAAAACGGAAACCTTTTAAAATTACTTTATTGTCCTTTCTATTTGACTGTTTATCTCGGGCCACGTAATAGTTTCGAATTGAAATCAAATCATGTCTAAGTTTACAGTTTCTTGAAGCTGTGATTTACCTTTTTTTTTTTTTGGGGGTGGAAAATCCTCATGGGAGCGGGGGACACCGCTCCGGGGAGGGCGGAGCCGAGAGGGAGGGCGGGGGAGGGGTCTGTCAAACTCTTACAGACTAAAAACCACCTCGGGTTCCTTTTCACACCTGTGCCGGGGGTCACGGGAACGGAAGATACTTCGGCGACCCCTGACTGGTGCCAGCCTCGAGGGCCTCGCCAAGCCAGCAAGGGGAGTGAGGTGTCAGACTCCCCTCGCGACGTCTAAGAGGGGCGCGCGTGAACACGACGCGCCGCCACCTCGGGCCTATGTACGTAGGGGGCGGCGGACGTCCCCGTGTCCGTCGCCCCTGGACCTATTCAGGGAGGCTGGAAGAGGGCGTTATCCGCCCTCCGCCTGAGCCCGATGCGTCTGTTGCGGGCCGGGTGAGTGGAGGTAATCTCCCTCTCCCTTTCCGCAGCCTCCTTCTGCGAGATGACCGTTTCGCAGATGGACACCACCGCGTCCCAGGACTCGATGCTGCCGACCATCGTCTCGACCACGGCCGGCAGGGACAAGTCACTGCCTACTCCAGAGACGAAGGCACGGCGCGCCTCCTCCTAAACGGCACACTCTGCCAGCGTATGCCGCGCCGTGTCCTCCCGACAGTCGACGCAGTGGTGAGACCGGGCGTCCGGCTCCCTGTTTATGCAACACAGGTACTTCCCGAAGCAACCGTGCCTGGTAAGCACCTGTGTCACTCGAAACGGCAGGGAGCCGTACCTCCTCCCGAGAAGCTGTGATATACCTAATCTAACTTCTAAGTTACCGCAAAAAAAAGGTACAGTCGTTAATACCACAAAAAACGCATATTTCTTGGGAACTTTTACGTTTGTAATATTTACAGACAAAAATGCGTAAGATAATTTTTAATTGCATCACTTGTAATGGAGTGTCTTAATTTTAAAGTGAAACGTTCTTGTCATGTTGGGTAATTTTATTAGCACAAACTATAACTGATTTAAACATTCACGGTGAATGATTTTGCTGCATAAAAAAAGAAATTCCATTTACATGCTGGCAAATTTGTACGGATCTTTCGGTTTGCGAGTTCGACCATTAGGTACTTTACTGGTTTTTCTAGTTTAAAAAACATTTACATATTACTTTGTGAAAAACAAAGTTAAAAATGAAGGTAGTGCAAAACTTCGAGCCTTGGATTTCGTCAATTTTTATCAATAACTTTTCGATTGTCTTTCACGATGTCTTTAAAGATTCAAAAGATTCGTGATATTATTTTTGTCAGGATCCTATACGTTAATAAATTCACATAATTTCCTGTGATACAGGTTAATCAAATGTCAACTCCTGCAGCTGATTTTGATCCTGATTGGGTCGGCAATAGATCGATTTTCAATTTTTCGATGTTACTATTAACTTACATGTCATGTTGGATATGACAGCCAGCAATTAGGTACACGTACCTTTTAGTGTGCGATATACCATTGATATACCTTTAAGTCCTTTAACTAAATAACAAAGATAATAAAAAGTTTACGTCCTTGACTTACATTTTAAATGTACTTTTTGCAATGCCCTATCAGAATAACAGCGCTGCGATGTTTATATTTTTACATATCTCTTGCTCTGTAAGTACACCCTTGCACCCCTGAATGCCGGGGTGTATGACTATCATTACAGCATAGGTTTTGGAATTTGAAAAAAGAACTGTCATACTCATACTGCACGAAGAATATTTTTAAAAAGTTATTTTTTTTTTCTCGGTATCGATTATTTTATTTTATTTTATTTTATTTTCTTTGGGTGGCTTACAGCTAACAATACAAAGTTAATAGCGAGTTGTTCAACGACAAGCCATTTACAAGCCTTCACAGTTGGCAGTAAACTAATGTTGCTTAAACTAATTAATAAGCATAAACACTCATGCAAATAAAAAACAAAAATTAATTACTCGAATCGGAATCTAGACAATTTATTTTATAAAGATTTTATTTTAAATATGGAACTATTTGTTTCCACATCGTATGTTAGATGGAATCGATTTAAAAATCAAACTGGCCAGCAAGATTTGACGCGCTTGCGTGCGTGAAAAAAAAAGGCAGTCTACTAGTAGGCGCGAAAGCATCGCGAAAATAATACACATTTTTTTCTTCTTAATAAATGTTCATTGAAACCTGCTGTCTTGTTGTTTACTTACCTCACAATCGATATGTAAAGCAGAGTATTTATCTCGGGCGTAAGCATCAATTGCATACTCGGGTTAATTAGCGCCTTCGCTTCGCTCAGGCGCCAAAAACCTCGTATGCAATTGATGTCATACAGCCCTTGGTTAATAATCTACTATTAAATGTCGCAGCTAATGCTGAGATAGGCGCCTTTTTGGTTTCGCACAGGTCTTTTTATTATTATTTTTGTCTTTAGTTTTTTATCTGTATTGCTGTTCTTTTGTTTTATGTCCTGTGCGTCCAAATAAAATATTTTCTTTCTTTCTTTCAATGAATTCCGAATTGTTGTCGGGTGTTGCCGCCGTGTGACGTGTGTGCAGCGTGCGCGCGGCGAACTCGCGACGCTCGAGTCACGTTCTTGCCCCTTCGTCCGCTATCCCCATTTTTTTTTAGTAGCAAAGCTAACAGTAGTGTTTCCTCGTCTGAGTGCATTTTGTTAGTAATTGTAGAACAGTAATGCAACGACGTGTGCTAACACGGCACTGGCCAAAATGTGACTGACTTGTCTGAAGGGGGTTAAACGCCAAAACGAGCGCCGCGCGCACGCCTCACACACGTCACACGGCGGCAATACCCGATGCTCACGACGCGGCGCTCGCGCTACTCGCACGCCAAATGTGGGGGAGGCCTTAACCGGATGCAGCTGGACCAGTGTTTTACGTGGAGCGACTGCCTGTCGGATCTCCTCAACCCAGTTTCTGGATAACACGATACCCTTTTGGTTAATCTGGTTGTCAGATTTTCGGGCATCTGACTATTTGCAACGATTGTCATGGATCTACAAATTACAGCCGGGACCAACTGCCTTACGAGCTTTCCGAAGCTCGGAGGAGTCTTGATACTATGTTATGAATGGTCACCCATCCACGGACCAACCTCGTCAAGCGTAGCTTAACCTTGATCGACCCGTGTGGTTGTTATAATTTAGCCCCAAACCCTTCCTTCCTTCTGCTTAAAATATCATCTCTCTTACAAATAACAGAGCTACTCGTAAATAACTTTCCCATCTCTTTCTGTTATACTAATCAAACAGCGACCGGAACAGACGGCTATAAACGCTTGCTCATATATTATTCAGTAGCCATTTTACCCGGTTTTTATACGGTTATAGACGCCAGGAGCCCCTTTTACTATTGCCAGGGTGGCTAGTTACTCTTTTACGAGTAATTGCGATCGTGCGAGAAGTTTTTGGAGGGCACTGGTCAGATTTGCAATAACTATTTTGCTCCTTTTTTACTGACTTACGAAAAAGAAGGAGGTTCTCAATTCGGTTGTAACGTGTTATTTTTTTCTTAAATTTTTAGCTTATAAATAACTCATTCTTTAATCGATTTGAAAAAATATTTTTGCTCTGTTTATACTTTACTTGCCGTGTAGTCCCATTTGATTTTTATGGATAGTTGATTTTAATATCGTAAAAGCTGAAAATCATACACGTAAAGGAAAAACTAAAAATTGCTAAATACCTAAAACTTTTTATGGGGTTAGGGTAATCTAGCGTCAGAGATTTTATTCTGCCTATGGGACAATCGCTTTTTCTGAGTAAAAGGTCCTGGTGCTCAATCTCCGGGTCGGGAAGAAAGTTATTGAGTTATTACCATCAAGATGGTTTAGTATCAGTTTGGAGTCTGAATTTGTTGTTGACCGATGGCACAAGGCTCGTCACCGCTTTGTTACATGGGAATGAAACATTTGAATGTCTCACATTTACACATATACCTAACCTTTTGAGGGTACCTAATAGGCGTGATGTTGTCTTTACAATATACTATTGTAAAGAAACAATATTTGCTCCAAAACTTCGAAAAATTCTTCCGCCATT
Source organism: Euplexia lucipara (assembly GCA_921972225.1). NCBI lineage: Eukaryota > Metazoa > Arthropoda > Insecta > Lepidoptera > Noctuidae > Euplexia > Euplexia lucipara. The sequence goes on along the minus strand of OV179149.1, from coordinate 4,742,474 downwards.
CGAAATCTATATTATAATCAATTTATACAGGGTGTCTTTTTATATGCCATAACTCTAGGGTTATATTCTGTAGGTAAAAATAATACTAAAACTCCTAGAATAGATGGTCCAAAAATGCATAGTTTCGGAGATATAATCAAACATAATTAAATTATCAGTTGTTTAGTACCCGTAACACAAGCTCTGCTTAGCTTGGGACTAGATGGCGTTGTGTGAATAGTCGTGGAATATTATTATTAAGTATTATTAATATTATTTTTATTACCTAATTAGTTCAAAAATTGTCACCAGTAGGACGAATCTTCTTTCTAACGTCACTTTTCTTTGACGTAAGGGTGTTTTCCATTAATCATCGTGACTTTGTCGAATTATTTTATAAGATAGTAAAAAAAAGGATGATTGAAACATAATTCATATGCCAGTTGATTCTTTGATATGGTCTCAATCATACCCTAGAGTTATGGGATATAAAAAAAAACACGTTGTATACATAGATTATATTTTTAAAAATCCCAAAGGGATAAGCAAATGTCAAAGTTTAAAGGGAAAACTAGGAAATTTACACAAACGAAGACACGAGCGAAGCGTGTTTCAAAATAATTTTCGTTACACACTACACACAATTTGGTACTAAAGAAAATATAGGTCACACGTGGTAACAGAGGCGGTTGACAATAGGATTACGTTTCGACATAAACCCTACCGTAAATACAGAAGTCGTGAAAAACTCCTGAAACCTGAAAAAACGCCTGAACTAATAACACAATCGGGACACGTCCAAAATACTCGGCCTATTCGTCTTCCGTACAATGTTGGAGAATAAGTATTTTAGTATAGGTAGGTGCACATAAATAATGTTACTTTTTATTTGGACAATTTTGACATTACACCAGGTGGCCGAGTCTGCTATTGCAATCGTGTCTCAATGACCGGTCAATGGTCGACTTTTGACGTATAACGTCAAACTTATGACACATTTCCCATATAAAAACTGTCAAAGTTGTCAAATATTCGATCAATGATCGGTCATTGAGACACGGTTGCAATAGCAGACTCGAGCCCCCTAAACTTTATTCTTCGACGTTATAGACAAAGGTGTAGGTTGTGTGAGCTGTATCCTTTGCAAAAGGGTATATGACCCTATTGCCAGCCTATTGGTAGATGGCTACCAAGCACATCCAGATTTCACTTCTACTCAATCCTGCAACAAATTTTCCAACCCGGGAACCAAAGTCAAAACCTCATGCTAATCAGTAGCAACCACTCGACAAACAAGACAGTCGGATATTTTTTAAGTGATCGATTTCGTGAAAAGAAACGGAAATGTGTAACAGGAAACCTTGAAAGCGCGCAGTGTTAGATTTGACCTACGAGCGCGCGGTGGCGGAGGATGGCTGTGTGATGTAGCCAATCCATTTTGCGTGACGTTGGCACCAGTCTCTACAAAATTTTACAGAATGAATACTATCTTCTCTATACTAGGTAAATTGTTGAGGAATTAGGAAGCGATGTTTCACAAAGAACCTTTTAAACAGCACTTGAAACAATGCGAACTATCTTCTCTATACTAGGTAAGTTGTTGAGGAATTACGAAGATATTTTTCACAAAGAACCTTTTAAACAGCACTTGAAACAATGCAAAAGGTTCATTTACCTTCACGCCACGTGTACAATATTACTTTTATCGTAAAACCAAACATTTACAACATTCTCCCTTAAGCACACGAATAAAAACCACCTGTACAGAAATTTACCCAGGTAAACACATACCAACACTCAAACAAAAAGGTTATTACAAGGCTTGAGTTTTTTATTTGTTTTTTTTTTCTAGTAGAGTTTTTCTTATAAACAAACAACCTTGTGGCTGTCTCTGCTAAAAAAAAATATATGTATTATAGACATCCTTAAATTTATTCGTACCAAAATGTATTCTCATTGTTCGTTTTTGATCAAAAGAATTACAAAAAACATTTTAAAAATGTGTAAAAAATATATCGTCACTGGAAAGGCAAAATTACTTCTGTCATACAAAGTGGGCATAATTGAGTTATATACATATTCGGAATCAGCGATTTTTTCTGCGTCGATCTGCCTAGGAACCATTGCAATCAGAGCATTTTTGTGGCGTTTAAGTAACCTAAAAAAAGGTGCTGCTTTTTTTTCCTAATTACTGAAGCGACGCGTTTTTTGGGCAATTTTTCACTCATGTCGCTCAAGAAATATTTCCTGAATATTAAATATTAAGTTTGGCGCTTGAATAAAATTGCCTTTGTGTAGCCTAAAAAAGAATGGCCTTTAAGTAATTTGTGCTTACCTTGAATGTAATAAAAATTCAGCTAAAGAAATTTTGGTTTACGTTTATTTCAATGATGCCTGGCGTTTAAGTAATTTTGCTTTCATTATTTTTAGAGTGTATGGTGGACAAGAAATGTTGCCGTCTTACTTTTGAAAAGATGCTGGCGTATAAGTAATTTACATTTGCTGTCTGTAAAGAGCTTGTGAGTAAGCAGTAATTTTGCTTTGTATTGACTTCTTTACAAATTAAACAAACGTATTTTTGTTTTTCCATCCAGATAAACAACAAGTACATTAAGTACATTTGGTAATCTCAAGTTATTGAAAAATATTCGGAAAAGAAAAATGTGTTGCGTTGTCAAATATTAATCAAAGAGCTAAAGTAATTATTACGGACTTCGATTATTTTTATTTTATCAAATAAGATTAATGAAATACTCTGTTATGTAACTTCAGTAAAATATTAAGGTGTATGTTTTGCTATCGTCGTTGCTAAAGTATATTGTAAGCAGCTAATTGGACGAAATATTCTTCAATGTGTAAAGATTAGGTAGCATAAAATGTAACAAAACCGCGCGCGCGCTGGCTGTTGCGCCATCCCCATCCGATTTGCGCGGGCGTCCCTCAAGGCTCCGTGCTCTCCCCTCTCCTCTTCTCACTGTTCACCAGTGACATTCCCATCAGTAATAGGTCCCAGTTAGCTCTCTTCGCCGACGATACGGCAATCTACTACACTGGCACCAATCCAGTCACGATAGCTCGCACTCTCCAATCTTCCGCAAACGCCCTAGGCGATTGGTTCCGGAAATGGAGAATAGAGGTCAACCCCGAAAAAAGCCAAGCGGTCCTCTTCACGAGACCGCGTCGCACTGTCCCAACCCCTGATCCAATTACTATGTACGACACCCCCATCCCTTGGGACTCGGAGGCAAAGTACTTAGGAGTTACTCTCGACCATCACCTTACCTTCGCGAAGCACATAAAGATGGCTCGTTTGCGAGCCGCTTTCGCTTCCAGTAGGCTTCATTTCCTCACGACCCCGAGAAGCAAATTGTCACTCAAGTGCAAATTGCGTCTCTACACCGCGGTCATTCGCCCCATCATGACCTATGCTTGCGCAGTTTTCGCACATGCTCACCCTAGGCATATCCATAGGATGCAAACCCTCCAAAACCGTTTCCTCCGTAGGATAACGGGAGCCCCCTTCTATGTCCGAAATGAGATTCTCCACGTAGATCTCAAAATCCCTACAATTCAGCAGTGCATGAAACGCCTCACCAAGCGTTTCATGGACGTAGCTGAAAAACACCCCAACCCCCTCGTGGTGTCGGCCGCCCGATACACTCCGTCCCGCATCTCTAAGATACGGCGACCGAGACACACCCTCACCGTCCCTGATGACGCTATCACCCTCCTCCAGGAGAGCGATAAGTCTACCAGCACAGTTCGCAAGAACGCAGCCCGATTCCGGCCTCGCCGTCGAGGCCCGTCGCGACGCCCCCGATAATTACCCGTCCTCCCGTCCCTTGCTTGTGTGCCAGCCTGCGAGCTGAGCAGTAGTTATAATAAACTCGCTGCCCCCAAATAATAACCACACAGATCCAGCCGTCCCTTGCTGTCCTCTCCCAGCGACGCCCTAAGCCGAGGCTCGTACCCCGCAGGGGGTGCCCTTAGCGTAGTCGCTTAGTTTTTAAGTTTTTATACTCTGGCTGGAGGTCTTAATTTTTTGCTTAAGATATCTCTACAGAGACGCCCGGTTAAGCTATACACGTCCTCTTCAAGGGCACGATATGCGATACGCCCCTCAAATAAATTAAAATTAAGCTGTTCCGCCATTCTGCTCGACCGAGCCACTGCGGAAGCGTTATCAATCTATTTTAGTGAATCAATGAGTGGGATCGTGTAGTTTTGAATTTATAAAGAGGTAAGTAGTTATTTATTTCCCTTGCAATCGTGCCGTTTTTGTTCAGATTACGTAGTGAATGAAAAGTCAAAATTTCATTGATTTTAACCCTAGAAGCCCAATCATATTTTTGAGGCTATAAAGCCCAATCATACGTAAAAATGACGTATATAAATCAAATCGCTGAATTTAATTATTTTATTTTAGAAATTTATTAGTTTTTGGATTATTTATTTAAAATATGTTCTTATGAAATAAAAAAACGTATTTTAAAAATTTAAAACTTTTTATTTTTACCTTTACAAAGTTACATTAAGCAAAGTAAAAAAAATGTACAAAAATGAGATCTTCTTAGGTTTCTTCTTATAATTAAATAAATTTTACAACAATCAACCAAATCACTTTTTTTTCTAAAAATTTAATCAACTCTTATCAATACTTAGTACTTTAATATTCAAAAATCAGCTTTTATACACAGTCTTGAGAAATATCAATATTGTGTTCACCGCATATTGCTCTTTTGCATTTGGAGTATTGTGTTTTGGTCATCCTCTTCTTTTGTACGAGCAATACCCACAATATCGTCGTTTCTTTGGTTCGGGCTTATTACAGGAAGTCTCTGTTGCTGTCTCTGGCACGTCGTCTTGAGTCACACAATCTTCTTGTTCCGAGTCAGTATCGTGCGGAGAATAATCGTCTTCATTTTCCAATACTGATGCTATTTTGTCTATATTCAACCGTCGATAGGACGCCATTGTACATTCGTTCCTAAAAATAAAGTACAGTTTGAAAATTATGGAAAATAAAACAATAATCGAACAAAAATCATAATATTACAAAATGAAAACAATTCACAAAAGTTACACAAAGCCCAAACATACGTCAAATTTACGTGCAACATTGTAATAACGAAAAAATGGCGGTACTTACCGAAGTGATGCAGCCATCTACTGTTGGTTACAGGTGTTCATTACAGGTGGTGGGCCGCATACGGCGCCTCGGCCTGGAGGTGGCCCTCAGCAAGACGGAGGCTATGGTTTTCCACGGCCCCCGTCGGGCGCCACCCGCCGGATCACACCTAGTGGTCGGTGGGGTTCGAATCGCTGTCGAGTCCACCATGAAGTACCTGGGATTGGTGCTCGACAGCCGTTGGGATTTCGGACCTCACTTCCGGCGGCTGGCGCCCAAGCTGTTGGGCGCGGCCGGGGCGCTATCAACGCTGCTTCCCAATCTGGGGGGCCCGAGCGCCGCCTGTAGGCGGCTCTACGTGGGGATCGTGCGATCGATGGCCCTTTACAAGGCCCCGATCTGGGAGGCTGACCTGACGGCCGGCAGCATCGCTGTCCTGCGCAGACCGCAGCGAGCGATGGCCGTCAGAGTCATCAGGGGCTATCGCACGATCTCCTACGAGGCTGTCGGAGTACTGGCCGGATCCCCGCCCTGAGACCTGGAGGCGAAAGTACTCGCGTCACTGTACCGGTGGCGCGAGGAAATGCAGGCGCGCGGCGAGCGACCGATGCAGCGTCACATGGAGTTGCGTCGGTCGCAGCTGCGCGAGGTCCTGGTGGCGGAATGGCGGGACAGGCTTTCGCGCCCTACCACCGGCCTCGTCACCATCGAGGCGGTCCGGCCGGTGCTCGAGCGCTGCGTCGACTGTCGGGAGGACACGGTGCAGCATACGCTGGCAGAGTGTGCCGCTTGGGAGGAGTCGCGCCGTGTCCTCGTCTCTGGAGTAGGCAGTGACTTGTCGCTGCCGGCCGTGGTCGAGAAGATGGTCGGCAGCGTCGGGTCCTGGGACGCGGTGGTGTCCTTCTGCGAAACAGTCATTTCGCAGAAGGAGGCTGCGGAAAGGGAGAGGGAGATTACTTCCACTCACCCTGCCCGCAGCAGTCGCACCGGGCGCAGGCGGAGGGCGGACAACGCCCTCTTCCAGCCCCCCTAATTGGGTCCAGGGGCGACGGACGCGGGGATGTCTGCCGCCCCCCACGTGCATGGACCCGAGATGGTGGCGCGTCGTGTTGACGCGCGCCCCTCTTAGACGTCGCGAGGGAAGTCTAACACCTCACTCCCCTCGCTGACCTGGCGAGGCCCGCGGGGCCGGAACCAGTCGGGGGTCGCGGAAGTATCTTCCGTTCCCGTGACCCCCGGCGCAGGTGTGAGAAGGAACACGGGGTGGTTTTTAGTCAGTAAGAGTCTGACAGACCCCTCCGCCTCCCCGGGCGGGGGACATCCATGAGAATTTTCCACCCCTAAAAAAAAAAAAAAAATGTCTTCGCGGCTACTGAGTTGGCGCGGGGGGGCGCGGCGATCCGAGCGTGCATTAGAAAAAGACAACGTATTTTCGTTGGAGTGTACGTCAAAATGACGTAGATTGGGCTTCTAGGGTTAATGAATGAATGAATGAAAAATGAATATTTTGTTTAATAAGACATGCCAAATATTAAGTTTTTATCATTTTTGTTACTTGTTTTTGCCAGAAGAGGCTTTTAATTTTTTATTTGTTTTTACTTTAATATGTTTAAGTTACTGAAGATTAATAGAAAACATTATTAGATAATAGTAGACTGTTCCATTGAGTTTTCGTTAATAACAAATAATTTTTAGATCTAAGTGCGTGTGTGCCCTGGTTCATAAATATCATGATACATAAGTTTTTTGATTCAATAAAAGTTTATTATGCTACCACTTAGGTACTGTATTTTAATTAAAACATTTTTTTTATTTACAGTTAAACTGGCTTGCCCAGTGATTACACCTACGTCTCCCGGTCCAACCCCCACGTTACCCTACGCACCCTACGCCACCCTCCTTACCTCTACCAAACACCCACACAACCTTCTAGAAGTAATTTTCGAAAACACGAATATGAAAAATTTTTAAATACCTAAAGGGAACAGTAGTTTTATCCCAGTTACAATAAAGTGTGATTGATCCTTAACGTTACTTTGCTGAACAACTGATTACGAAAAAAAACATTTTAAGTAATTTTAGTTGAAGTTACTTAGTTATCCTATCGCCTCATGAGTCAAAATCCTAGACATGAGGAGTATAAAATATTTCCCTTGAAGTTATTTTGATACACCAACACGACACTAAAATTTATGCCAAAGAAATTTCATCCTACTCAAATTTACTAATAGTATTGTGTTCAGTACTTTTAAAATACAATCGTTGTTTACATTGGTGGCGTTTAAGAAAATTTGGCTTACTAAGTTATTGGGTCAAAATTACTGAAGCGCCACTTATCTTGGAAAGTAGTAAAAAAAACAAATTTCAACCATTTCCAGTAAACGCATACTACAAATAGAATTATTTATAAAGTTATTTCATTGAAATCGGATGATTGTGTAAAAAGATATGATTTTTTTTCTAAAAATAAAAACTTTGATCGGCTTTATCTCGAAACTACCTATTTTCACTTCAGTAATTTTGCCTTTCCAGTGACGATATGTTAAGGTAGCAAATAGGTAGTAAATATTAACATTAACAACACGGTTATTATAACTCTAAAACTACGAGAACTTGGAAGTGGTCAGCCAACCTGACGTCAGGATGGCTGGACACTTTATTTCATTTATATATTTCTTTGTGCAAAGGTACCAAATATTTCACTTTAGGTACTAAATAGTAGCAAATAGGTATTCAATGGTGCACATGGTCTTAAGGACGTATCTCACTTGGTCCAGTTATTCTGACGGTCACACAGGCCCACTGCGGCGCATGCTGTGTTTGCCATAGCAAATGCGTGTATTAATTTGTTTGACAACGTGGGTCTACGTTTCCACTGGAGTACACGAAGACCCACAATTATGTTTAGCGTGGCACAGCGCACGGAGAGGCTACGCACGTGCCAATGCAATCCATGGACACGGGCTTCACTGCAGGAGAAGGGACGGGCGAGAAATTTTTGTTTGTCAATTACGTGGTTTCGTGGCGCACGCTTGCATTTGAAATGGGGTTCATATTTGTGTACTCCGGTGGAAACGTAGACCAACGTCGACAGCGTTGAGCTATGTAACCGCCTATTCGAATAAGCCACGCATATACTCGTACTAATGACGTCAATTCATGCGTAGCCTCTCCGTGGATTGCAGTGGACACAACCACATACATTTTCTTACAAAGCGAAGCTTAATACACGTGCGTAGCCTCTCCGTGCACCGCGGTGGGCCCGCGCCTTTATGCATGCTGCACACTTGTTTGGTTCAGAATTAATCGCCACCGATTGTCGGTAAAAAATCTTTCGCCACATGCCAATTCAAATAAAATAAACGCCTAACAGAGTCTGTCAATCGGCTCGAGCCGAACAAAACTTGAGTATTTTAGTAAATACAATACGCCCACGTAAAAGTATATTTCCCTAAATTAACCGAAGGGAACACATTACCGGGATAATATAATATAATAATAATAATATATATAATAATAAGTTTATTTGGACTAAATAATTAAGCCTAATACAAAAAAGCTACTTAAAACTAAGACACAATGTATAATTAGGCAGCCTAACTACATAAACTCCTAACTTCCAAACTAGGTAAAAACCTGTATCTTGGAAGTCAGTGCTCATACGTGGAGAAATACATATACAAGCTGGACTTAATGAACAATATATATATCTGATAAAAAACTTTAGATTAGACTGCAAATACACTTTAGACTAAAAAAGAAAAATTGCAAAAAAGAAAACAAACACAAATTTCAAAAATAAGAAAAAAAAAACTGTGTAGGGACTGTTTATGACAATTAGTAAATAATGGGTGTAAGTATAAAGAAGTGTATGTGAGTGTGTGTGTGTGTGTGACACGTGAGTGAGTGTTAGTGAGCGTGTAAGTGAGTGTATATGCGTGTGAGGGTTTGAGTGGGAGTACTCAGAAAGGCGCAATCCGGTAGGTAATATTTATTTTGCAATATTAAGTACGACTTCCGTTTTAACATAATCAAGACTTAGAAGCCATTTAGTTACCACATTTTTACATCTTTGTTTAGGTAGTGGATATATTTTTAAGTATTGATTAATTTTGTTGTATATATGGCCGCCTATAAAATTAAAGAATTTTTGTGCGAAAGCAGTATGGCAAGCTTTGTAAACGCAAACAGTATGCTTTCGACGTTTCTGAAGAAAAGCTGTTGGGTTACATGTCAGGAGGCCATGCATTCTGATGATAGTGTGGAGTATGAAGAGCTGCCTCACTGTTAATACTTCGCAGGTTTGGTAAAGAAGAGTAGTGGGATGAAAGAATGGGAGAAAAGCACTTACTTTGAGCAGCGCTCTTTGAGCGCGTTCAAGTTTTAAAATTTTTGTTTATATGCACCCGCCCTAAGGTGTTATTGTAGTAATTGGTCTATCGATGTAACAATGTGTAATATTATATCCAATGTCTAATATATCCAATGGTTTACATGTGATTGAGTTACAAACATCCAAATATCTTATCAAACTTCAATGTTTGGTTAGTAGGATTATTTGAGACATTTTACAAAAATTTACATAACTATTAATAAATGAAACACAAGTTTTTAAAATGAAATTTTAAAAAATATAGCTTTTAGCTATATTTTTTAAAATTGTAAAAGCTATATTTTTTAAAAATATCCAATAGCTCAGCTTTTTTGTTTTACAAATACGGTTGGTACTAATATCCGAACAATATTGTAACATTCCTTACAAAACACTTTTTTTTACAATCGGACTGTAACATTCAGACACGTGTAAGAACGCACACAGACAAAAACCTGAGCACGTGCAAATTAAATATTGGTATTTCGCCGTAGCAAGTAACTTTTGGTACAACAAATGTAACCACAGGGTGTCCTACAACTAGTTCACGCCTGTCTAACTTGTCAATAAGTTAGATACCGCTATTCAAACCTTTTTAACAATCGAACCCCAGTGGACGTTCCTTCGATAATATTATCGGTTTGTAGGCCGCCACGCCGCGCGCCGTGCAAACTTTGGATTTATCAGAATTTTAAGGGTTACTAACTCCGTCCGTGGTCAAGACCTCATTAATGAAACGTGTGATAGAGTTTGGAAAATAAATTACCATAAGCACTGGTACTAGTCATAACCCGTAAAACAGGAAATACTAATTTATTTTGTTGTCTTTCTCTCAATGATTAAAAGCAAACGTTTGTGGATTTAGATGAAATAAAACACCAGCAATGGCATTCTGTAAAAATTACCTCGTTAATATGTATGTGAAGTGAAGGCTAATTGAGCAGTCATTCAATGCAAGGCATTGACTATACACTTCACTCAAGGTAACTTTTACTGAATCTGCGAGTATCAGCTGATTGTTACCACCCCACAGTCGGACAAAGACTTCTTTTCTTCTCTGCACATAAGGTACGAACAGTTATCACCATGCTTGCTCCAGGTCAATTGGCAAATTCTGATTTACATAAATTATAATAAGTCTAGGTTTTTTCTTGATGTTGTCCTTCAGAAAACTACAGTGATTCGAGATTATAGTCGATATTTCGTGCAATGCAATTCAACTGCCTGGATTTACACTAGAACTCAAGTTCTAGTGTAAATCCAGGCACTCGGATTTGGGTCAACCCAAAGGCAGCATAGAAGAATTCGTTACGAATACCTATAAGGCTACGATAGTAGCTATTTGAGCTGAGGTCACAGCTTTGGATAATAGCAAATTCGATCGTAAGGATCAAAATGGTGGTCGCTGATTACTTCGTACAGTACGTCGCTGGTCAGTGTTAACAAAATCAATTCGAGTGCCTGCTGCACCAAGGAACTGATAATGAATACCTACGCTTCAATTCAACTGCTAATTTTGTGCATTTTTATCGAAGAGCCAAAATTTCCACCGGTTTCCGTTTTTTTTTCAATTAATTGCATTGTGTCGGTGCAGTTTCTTATGTCGGAAAAACTAGGTGCCTACCTACTTCATTCACTGTTTGGAATGTCTAAGACTCCTGTTCACTTCAAATTGCGTCTCAGTGTAATCTATAATAGTAGTTTTGCTCTAATTGAATGAATGAATGAATGAATGTGTAATTGTGTATGTTTAAGTCAAGTTAAAGGCCCACTCCACGGACAGCATTAAAACGCCGACACGACAAGGAAGGTGCTAGGCATTGACAGTACACTTCACTCAGTAAATACACGGAAATGAGAATCTCTAATTAAGCTAAAAGTGGCATTGCTCTTTTTTTGAGCCAGTAATTTTGAAATTATGCCTTCTTAATGGTACGTTAATTCGTTTTATGTAATAGATTCTTTAACGTATTTGCTAAGAAAAAATCTCTTACTTGATTTATTTGGTTAAGTACCTAACTAAAGTTTATTTAAAGTCCATAGAAGTACGCATAGACCTGATTACTAATTGTTTCTAATAGCTAAAAATAACTGTCCCTAAGCTGTATCTGATTTTACCCGGTAAATACACAAAATGACAGTTCCCTTGACAAAAACGTAAGTAAGTATACAGAATTAGCCATATAATCACAGATACCTATTATAGACAAGCGAACGAAGTAGATAAGTGGAAAATTGACGATTAATTAAACCATTCAAAGAAATCATTTTCAATTTGTAAATTTCCACCCGGAAGGCCAAACTTGCCAAGTGCTTGCCACAGCGCAGTGATGGGTTCCGTAGTCAGAATGAATGACACTATAAACACGCACAATATTTATTTTAACAACAGTGACACGTCACCGGCTTAACGCGGGGGTCAAACATTTTTTTGGAGATTAACAGACAAAAGTTTAATATTTTATTTGCGGCGACTTCAATAATAATACGGGACAAGGGCAGGAAGGTGATGATGAGTCGTAAGTTGGAAATCGCAATTGTATTGGGGCTATCTTGTAATAAAAGTGTGTGTAAGCTTGATAAATAAGTAAGTGATAAGTCTTAAAGTAAGTCTAATAACATTCAGATGATCAGAAAAAAAAAACAAATTATAAAAAACTGGGTCCTATTATTACCAATTGGCTATTGGGAACCCTAAAAGCAAAAAAGTACCAAACATTAATAAAAAAGGAAATTTCGTTTTTCTAGCTTCTATTCACTGGGTCATTATAAATTCGTTGAAGAAAACGCCGTTGAGACTGGTCACAGATGGCTCAAATAAAAAGGACATCTGAAAAAGAATTATGCGCTTGGTTGGGCGAGAAAGGTGCAACTAGCTCGAGGGCCCGGGAAGGTAAAATGTAGTTCCGTTGCAGAAAAAAGGACCGGAAAACCTTTCGCAGTAGGTATTTTATATAACACGTACATAATACCTACATTTGGACCTATTGAAGCTTGTGTAACAGCTTGCACAATTACCTACTCCCGTAGGTAAAAGACTCAAAAATTTACACTACAAAGGCCTAGGTTTGATTCCCGATTATGGCAAAGTATTAAAGTGTGGTCGAACTGGAATTTCTCAGTAGCAACTGATTCTGCGTCTGTGTTGGTTTGGTGGCAATGGGCTCATATTAATTTGAACTAAAACATAACTGTCGAAATTTGATTCTAAAATACCCCTGCCTAAACCTTTGGAGAAAATAAACGTGATGATAGGTTTATAACTAGTCATTGTAATTTATTAACTACTTGAGGCCCAGCTGTCAAAAAAACAATGTCAGCCGGGGCTCGAATGGGTACGAAAAAATAAATGACATTTTCATATTTTAAAATTACAGACTTAAGAAAATATTATGTCGTAAATATAACATGGTATTTTCTGTCTATTTACGTTAAAAGCAAACTAGATTATGCTGATACAAAATATCAAACTCGAAATTCTACGAACTGTTTGTAATGGCAAAAGGAAGTAAGCACCTGAAAAAATACACCAAAACATATTACCGGCCTTTGGTTCATCAAAATTCATTAATTCAGCCCTCATTAACGATTTCTGACAAGTTCACTGCTCCTTTTAAATATTTTTGTTTGGAGAGGGTTTCTATATAAATGAAGATTACTTTTGTGTTCCATTTATTTGGAAAAAGTATTAGGTTTGTAAACAAAATTTCGACGTATTGATATAACGATATTTTCATATACACTAATATACAACGTGGCGCTACAATGGTGACATTAATTTAACACACGGGTAGGGCTAGTGGCCATTAACCACATAAATTATGATTGGTTAAAATAATTGGTAATTTGAACAAAAACATTTTTCAAACAAACTAAATAATAAAAAAGTGACTACAATTGGGATCACTCTGTGCAAAAATTCATTCATGAAATTACTTACCTAGATGCACGTTACTCGTTTACGTTTACTCAGAGCGGCAACGCGTCGCTTCGCGCGCTGGCAACCGCGCCTTGTACTCCTGCGATCCTTTGACGGCATTCTATCAAAGACCTACCTACAGCGGAGCTGTTTAGTCAAACACTTATCATATCACGCTCTCTTATTACTATGTGTTATTACCACTATCATCACTAATCACTAGGTACTTTTATTTAATTGTCTTTATTTTAAATTTTCTTATTTTCAATGAGTCCACCTTGTTGACGAATACAAAGGGCCGAACGGCGTTTCATATTTTCCCGCACATTTGAAAATAAATTGTCACTTACAGCCATTCCTCTCAATTCGGATGTGTACCTATTTGCCATCACAAATTCACAAATAATAACGTCCTTAATCGTAGAACACGTAGGTACTATGTAGATCGGAAAACTAACGAAAACAAAGCAAAGCGTCTTTATCGCAGTACTATAATCTATTTACTATTCTAATTACACAAAACTAAATAAATAAAACAATAAGTAAGCGTCTTTTTCGCGAAACATTCACAAAACAACGACGAAATTATGCGCACGACACGAGCGTAAAGATGTGTGTCAAGGTAACGGGTCCGGCTAGCACTAGTAGATAAGAAAAGAGAACGAGAAGGGTTCGGGTGCGGCGGGCGGGGGTGGAAAAGAGAACGCGCGCGCCGACAAAAGGATTGAGGTATTGCTTATTCGTTTCAATTTCTTTGACGCGATGTTATGATCCGTGACCCCGGCAAATGACCGCTGCACTATGATTATTTTTGTACAGGATGCTTATTTCTATATTTTTTTATTTTTTTAAATTAATCAGTAAATAATGACGTTTTATGGAAATAAAATTACTTCTTAAAACGAAACTGGGATAACGTATACGTGTGTTAAGTTAATGTCACCATGGTAGTGCCACGTTGTATAGAAGGTATAAAGAGGAAAGATTAATTTGTTTATATGGGAGGGTTTTGACTCATTTTTTTTAAGTCGATGTAAAAAGTTCTTACTCTATGAGAAGCGTATGAAAAAAAAGTATAACGTATGTTGTTACTCGGTGATAATATAAGACTAAGTATATATTATTCGCCATATTTTATTTGCAAAACTACGATACGTGGATTGATGACATGGCAAAATTTAAAAGTATGAAATTTATGCGGACGAGGTCGCAAGCGCAGTGCTAGTTCGATTTATAAATTTTCTTCATTCGATTTTTAGATATTTCTATTCTAAAATAAGTTTTGAAAGTAAAAACGTCGAATTTAGATTATTTTTTCGTATTTCTAAAGCCGATACACAAAATAAATCGTAACGATATTAATAAATCATTACCTACTTACTAGATTAGACGTCGTTATAAATGTTACTAAAAAGCATGCAGAAGCTTACGAACGAAGGCTTCATCATCATGTGAACGTCGAGGCTATCCAGCTCCTCGATAACACAGACATAGTGAGAAGACTACAAAGGACAAAACCTTTTGAGTTAATTTAGTGAAGTGTCAGTGTAGTGTAGTAAAGTGAGTGCTACCTATAAAGAACACAAGAACAAAGTGTCTTCCCCTTAATAGAGACAATAAGAAAAGTGTTAATGGACATATTCTTAGCATTACTCTACCTAGCAAATTAAGTTAAAACTGTATTACTCATTAGCTTTAGTCATTAAGCTAGATCGTAGTTATTTATGATGTTACCATATTGGGTCCATCATACAAAAAAAAATCCTACTTTATAATTATCACGTCCGACAACCCTAGAAAATAGGTACCCACTTCTCTTTTTTGTTAGGCCTGTAATTCTGTCGAAGGGTCGTTAGCGCCCGGCAAAGGTACTGTATATTTGTAAAGACTTTAAAAGAGATTTTATTTTATCTTTGTTGCTACCAAAGCCCATTTTGGTTAATATTTTCATCCTATCTGTTAAACAGAGTGGAATGCACAAATGAAATCTTTATCTTTATTTTTTTTATTAGATATACCACTGTCAAAAACCACGATTTTTATCAGTTTTAAATATAAACATCAAATGTCATTTTTGAACAGTAGTACGAGAGCCCAGCGGATTAGCAGGTTGAAGTGGCAGTGGGCAGGGCACATAGCACGGAGGACTGATGACCGATGGGGTCGAAAGGTTCTCGAGTGGAGGCCACGTATCGGCAAGCGCAGCGTAGGAAGTCCACCCACAAGGTGGACAGACGACCTCATTAAGGCCGCGGGAACGCGCTGGATGCGAGCCGCTTCCAACCGGTCTTATTAGAGATCTATAGGAGAGGCTTATGTCCAGTAGTGGAGTTCCTATGGCTGAAATGATGATTATGATGAAAATACTGTAATGTTATTTTCTATTAAACACTGAAATGTATAATTTCGTGATTTAGAGGTGTGAGGAACGGGGTGAAAAGTTTCTCATCCACCATTGAAAAGGGAGGATCCTCCGACCAGACGAGTGTTGTGTCTGCTGGGCAACTACTGCCCGACGTTGTAGGACTTTAACACCGCGATGTAGGATGTTGCCACAGTGATATTGGTAAAATAGTGGTGTTTCATAGATGTACAAATACGCTAAGTGAACAGTTGAAGTTTTCACTCTCCGACAATGAGTGTTAACAAGATAAAAATTGAAATTTTATCCTTGAAGTAGGTACTTAGTTTGGCAGGCCAGTGTATAAAAATGAAAGAATGGTTTTTACTTTAACCCTTAATCAAATACTGGGAAATTATTTCCCACTTAGTATGAAATAACAAAATAAATTTTATTTTTTTAATGGCTATTTCAAACAGTGTCAACCATTTAGAAATATAACCCCCCTTTCGCCACCCTTTTCCAAAATTTTATCAAAATTTATGAAATCTACAGACAAAACTTACCTAAAAACAAGTCTCAGTTTTTATTTATCTCTTAAAAATCTCTTAAGAAGCTTTCCGTTTGATTAAGGGTTAATATATTCCGTTGTTATTATAATTCATCATTTCCGTAAGCTAGTTGGTTTTTATATTACGAGAAACTTTACCGTATGGCCATTTAATGGAATTGGTTGTTTAGTAAATAAAGTTGGTACAATCAACAAAAGAGGTAAGCAAAGGGGATAACATAATAGAAAAAATATGTATCTTCAAATCGAAGACCGCCTTCTTTGTGTACCCATTAAAACACATAAGTCTTCCAATATAATAAATACAAAACCAACACATGTGTAAGTAACAAAATATTAACATCATTAAGCACCTTTAATACAGTAAAATATTTACCGCAAACACCTGGTTATATCGCATTATAATATTAAAACGATATACTAGGTTGTACCTACTTACAATGCCAACGGGCTTTTGACAAAATTTTAGTGTACAGACGCCAGCACATCAATTTACCCCAATGTGTCAAATTTATTTGATCAATTTTCAACTATATGTCAAACAGAATAAGGTTCATATTCAATTGGGAAAAATTGACACGTTGGGGTAACTTGATGTGCTGGCGTCTGTACAGTCCCTCATCTAGATTACAAGAAAATATTCGACACATATTTTTTCTTTTTTCACGTAATCAAAAAATAACGGCGGCACATCGATTCAAAATGTCGCATGACGTCACTAGCCAGTACAGTTTATGGTAGCAAATGACGTCACAAGCCCCCATTCCTCAACTTGAATGCGCTTAATCTAAGCAGTTTTGCATCAATTTCAAAAAGAAAAAAAATATGTATTGAATATTTTCTTGTTATAATCTAGCTGAGGGACTAAAAACTCAAATAGCCCGTTATGCTGAGTACCTACATTTTATACTCAAACGATTAGATATTGGTTAAATAATATTAACACTATTTAATTCATAAACTTACCTTTCGCTTTTTTGTTTGATGTGCTGTAATTTTACTTTTACCAGTTTTCAGAAATAAATTCAATTTCATCTTTGTTTCAATCCCTTTTCATGACAGATTGTTCAAGATTAGAATAGAATATAATACTCTTTATTGTACACTATAAAAATTTACAAATTATAACTATAAGGGCTACATAGGGTGTTACAATGGGCGGCCTTATCGCTAAAAGACTTCTGACAGACAACCTTTGGATGGACTTGATATTGGAGGAGAAAAGATGAGTTTGTGGTGTACTATTTACATAAATATAACATACATGACTATCTCATTAGATTTATAAAATAAGTTTATATAAGAAAAATAATAAAAAAAAATAATGAATACTAATCATTTACAGAGTAACGAACTGTTACTCTGTAAGAGTGATGTTAAGACGTGTAAGGAGAGAGGTAATAATTTTTAATCATATTTTTAAATGATGGTAATGTTTGAGCTTGTCTCACTGACGCAGGCAAAGCATTCCATAGCCGGACAGCTTCCACTGTGAACTATTTTCCGTAGAAATTAGTGGTATGCATGGGCATATCTAGACTCAAGTTTTCTGATGACCTTAGATATCTATTGTGTGTCATGAAGGAACTTGAAACGTTCTTGAACGTTCCGTTCAAGATTATGTCAAAATCTGTGCTGATTTGTTGGGGTTTAGTTTATAGTTGTAAGTTTTTATTGAGTTAGTGTGTTTCAACTATATGCATACTTATAAAAGAATAATTGACGAATAGTTACAGTATATATTTCCGTAAAACCGCACCATTATTCAAGTGGTTCTCGGTTAGAAAACCTTTGACGAGTTTGTGGCTTCACAAACTTATGATTGACTAACATGTTAGCTCTGTTCCGTTAACCGCCTTGTTAATAGAACTTTGTTCTGATTTGTTGGAATTTCAGGAGCCGAGGCTGAAGAACAATTTATTTACATAGCTCTAAAAGTTTTGAGCAAACATTTTGATGTTTCATAGCAGAATTTCTCTATAGAAAATTATTAACAGGTTCATCCATAAAATGTGTGTCTATTTATTCAAAACCATACAACTATCATTATAGTTACCAAATGCAATAAGTAAATTTTTATTTATTTATTTAATACTTCAAGCACACTAATGTACAGAGGCGGACTTAATGCCATAGGCATTTTCTACCAGTCAACCTTTAGGTGATGCAGAGAAACGCAGTGGTAGGTGCAATTAAAAATGAAAATAAAAGGAATCAAAGAATACTCATACATATTATGAGTATAAATACATAAACATGTACGCTATAACACACAGACATACACATACTGATACCTACGGGAATATGATTACTTTATATTATAGAAAAAGAACTGCGAAACCATTCGTGGTTAAACCCAACCTAAGTCGGATTTATCTGACATCGATTTTCGGTTCAATTCTGCCTGAGTTGACCCAAAATATCTGTTCGTCCAATTTTATATCTTGGTTCTGCTTAACATTCTACCCAAAATAATGGTATTTCAGGCAACATGATAAATATATTAACGATTTATAAGTGGAGCGCTGGGAGCGTGGTAGCTGATATAAAATCAGTTTAAAGGTGAAAAATGATCAAATTAATGACTGTAACCAAATTTATTTTCATGTTAGCTTAGAAATAGCATGTACTATGCGTTTCAAATGAGAATAGGAACGTCAATGACCTCTATCTGTCAAATGTCACTAGAAAAGTACGGTCCACAAGACTAATTCATTTAGGACGTTTTTTTATTTTGAATAACCGCGTTTCGGTAAAACAAAAAACTAAAAATAATTGATTACGGGAATAAAGTTTCGTTGCAGACCGTACTTTTCAGGTGACATCTGACAGATAGGGTCATTGACGTTCCTATTCTCATTTGAAACGCATAGTATAGAAATTTTCTCACACCACCTTATCTTTTTTTGGGCTCTGAGAAATCTTATTAAAAAAAATCTAGTCAACAACCCCAATTTGGTTACCAGCGTAAACGTGGACGGCATAATACCCGTATTAACAATCCACGCACGTCACAATTTAATATCATCCCATTAAACTAATTGTTGGCTGCAACAACTATGAACAACTGCGGACGTGGCGTGTAGTTTCAACCGTTTCACTAATCACCCTAAATTGGTAGAGTAAACTAGTAATTAGTGCCCCTACTGGTGATTAGGGACGTTTTTAGTTTATTGAATTGGTGGAATAACTAGAGTTTGAAACGCGACTGTTGATAGGTCACAGTACGTCAGTGTACATGGGCTAGTCCCTAATTGCGCGATTTTTTGTTTTGTATCAAAAATCACGTGTGGATAGATTTGGAGTCATATTTTCCAGTAGGAGGTTACTGAAGTACTCTTCTGTTCCCGTGACCCTCGGCACAGGTTGGAGGCGGAACACTGGGGTGGTTTTTACTCAGAAAGAGTCCAGCGCGGATCCACCGTTGTGGGCACTCAAAATCAAAATCAAAAGTCTTTATTCAAACTAGGCTGAGAATCAGCACTTTTTGAACGTCAAAAAAATACATAAAGACAGTCCCCCTAAAACGGCCCACCCTTGCCTTACCACTATACCTACAACCCTAATTAAGGTTAGACAAAACACAATTATTGTGCTCGTCAATGCTAATACATATTATAAAGCAGAAGAGTTTGTTTGGTTGAACGCGCTAATCTCAGGACCTTGAAAAATTTAAAAATTCTTTTTGCGTTGGACAGTTAGGTGGAAATCAAAGCCATGACCTCGGGCATAGTAGTCAGAGCCACTAACCTAGTGGCTAGTGGGATCTAGTGATCAACAGGCCAGTCAATGTAGTACTTTATGCATGGATGACATACCAATCGAGTTAAATTATTTTCCTCCTACTATACGTCGGTTTGAACGTCAACCGTGTTGAGAAATTAGAATACCAGGGGCATTTCTTTACCGTCGGCCTTGAGGACGATGAAGACATTGAGAGGGAGCGCGGTAACATGCTGGCCCGCAGATTCTACACATGTTCTGAAGAAGTTAAGATAACTCTGTTTAAGGCATACTATCAAAGCTTCTATACTGGGAATCTGTGTGTGTCCAGTCAATCCAAAAAGTCGCTGGATAATCTGCGCGTACAATATAATAATATCTTCAGGATGATGTTGGGGCTGCCTCGTTTCTGTAGTGCGTCAGGGATGTTCGCGCTATATCATACCGACGGCTTTCCTGCCATCGTTCGCAAAAAAAAAACAGATTGCGTGGCAGCCGCAACCAATGGCCAGTGGCCAGTGGTTCTGATGACTGTAGCGGACAGGATCTCATCCCCTCTGAGGAGGTTTTTAGTTCGCAAAGTCATTTATATTATAAGTTTCTTTTTTTAATGTGTCAATTTGGTTCCTATGGATTGTAATTTTCTGAAATAAAGAATATTTATTTATTTATACTACTATTTCAAATACTACTACATACTCTAGTAATGTATGTAACATAGCAACACGCAGCGCAGTAGTTCAAATTAAAACGACGAGTTTTGTACCTTTCGAAATCAATGCATTTCAGTAAGGTAGTTAGGTTAGGTAGTTAGGTTAGCTATAGGATAGGTATGGTAAGTTAGGTTAGGTTATATGTATATACATATGCACATTAGAGACTCGCTTAATAAAAAATAGTATTAGTTATTATTGTTTTGGATCTATTTATCGTCATCTTATTGAAATTATGAATATCTTATTAAATTCTCGTGTGTGTTTGTTATCGTTTCTTATGAAATGTTGTTAATGTATATTATTATTCAGTAAATAGACTACTTTTACGGGGCCCGGCCAACTCACTGCAATTCCGTTGCCCGTGATTCGCGGCAATTGTTTTATAGTAGCCGGGCTTCGAGTCTTTAAATAAGTATTTCTTGAACATCAAATATCTTGCACTTTCTCACAATTTCGGACCGGTTTCAACGAACTAAGAAACTAAATAATTTATCCTTTGATGGTAACAATTGCTGTTGGACTGTTTCATTCAGTTCTAAAAATATTCTGTTTTAATTTCGAAGTCACACTTGTGCTACTTTTAAAGTTTCGCCATTACTTGTATAAGTTTCTTTGGGAACGTGCATTTAAGCAAAGTCCACTTTTGTTAAGAAGCTGTCATTAAAACGTTAATTGTGTTTAGTTAAATAGGGTAAAAAGGCCATTGATCAACAATTTTTTTCATCTACAGACGCCAGCACATCGACCTACCGCTATGTGTCAAATTCCTTTATCAAGTATTTAACTTTATTGCAAATAGGATATGGTTCATGTTTATTTGGAAAATTAGATAGTTTGGGGTAACTTGATGTACTGGCGACTGGACAACATTCATAATAAATCATTACAATCAAGGCCTACAAAACTATAACTTTAACCTTGATATGACGTGATAGATTATGTTAAAAACTAAGAATATCGTCCATTTGTACGTCCTTCCATCCAGCTTCTATCTTCGAGTCCGTAGCACTTTCTTAGAGTCTGATATAATTAATGAAAAAACACTACTTAAGTCCATGTGTGTGTGTTCATTTGTTTATCACAAAATTGTTACTGTTAGTAATTCATTTTGTACACTACACGTATTCAAAAGGTTTCGTGTTTTTTAGCCTACGCACTCAGTTAGTGCTGTCTAGAAGAAGGATTGTCTTAACATTCAGTCCAAATCACACGATGAAGTCTGTGCTCAAAGGATTCAGTCAATTTTTGGATCGAAGTGGTGACAAATTCCATTAAAGGTCACGGGGTTAGGACAAACCAACTGACACCACATAACATATCCCCAAAGTCAATCCGCCTTGAGTAAGCGTTTGTTGTTGCTCGTGTCTTCTCTGTGCGAGATGAGGCCTTTGCTCTGCAGTGGGACAGTAATTTTTGTGACCTTTTGACAAGACCAATTAAATGGTACAAAGTTACATATTGTCGTCAACAAGGCTATAAGATAATATTTAAAGCGAGCTTATGGTACCCACTCAATTCATAATCACATTTCTATTCTACTTTTACGTAATAATGTATCCAAAGTTATACAATAACAAAAGTTTTAACCGTACCATAAAACTGTCGTTATTCAAATTTTATAACGTAAAGGTATCTATTTCATGGATTTGTAAAAGTAAAGCCCCATTAGACATGCTATACTGTAATTATTGTGTAGGAGTGGTTATTTCTACGTTAGTCTTGTAGGTGCAAGCGCTACTCGTTGACCATGAGGTTCTGTGTTCATTTTGTGGTTCAGGAAAATTTAAATTGTATTTTTTCATCGGGAATTTCTCAGTAAGAGTCCGAAAGCCCTGTTGGTCTAATTTGAATACATTTTCTGGTTCTCTAAAACTTTCATAAAAAATATTAGCCTCTGTCTGGATTATGGAAAACTCAATGCTTACGTATTGTAGTAGTATGTGATGGATTCGCGGAATCAGCGTTCGGGTATATGACATCCGAATCAACTCGATCAACAGGGTATAAAGTACCGCATCCTCCATAGAAACGGATGGTTCCTCCGATCAGACGGCTGTTGTGTCTTGTGATATAATACTGCTCATCGGTTGTGTCAGGATCTTGTATATTATGTTTACATCGCAATAAAGGATATTTTGTTAGTTTTATAGTTTTGTAAGTGGTGAGATAGATTTCACTACTGAACACACACTTGTTCACTAAAATTTCCCTGCGTTGTTGGTTAAACTCTGTTGATAGCCGCTATAATTGATATTCGATCGGTGGGATCTAATTCCTACTGTATTTTTAATGAATCATTGAATGAATAATCTTATCGTGTGGTTAGTGACTAACCTGGTGTCAGAGTTTGAATGCCGCCCATGGTCCTCTGACATGGCATCACATACCCTCGAGAAATATCTCAGGCATGCCGGTTTCCTCACAATGTTTTCCTTCACTGTTTTTAAAGCAAGGGATAATTATACAATACGCACATGAGTCCGAAAAGTCAGAGGTGCGTGCCTTGGATTCGAACTCGAGACCTGTGATTTGGCAATCTGCCGGTCACACCACTAGGCTATCACTGCTGCTGGAATGAATAATAACAAGCGCGTGGTTGCAATTTTCATTTGCAGATCTCTGACAGTCGTTACGAGTAATCAGTCATTAGAGATTTCTGACCTCTAATGACTGACTTGGAATGGTCCGATAGACAGTCGTTTCATGAAAAACACTGGTTTTTAGCAGCAACCGTTAAGACTCAAAGCCGACCCAAACATAGTTGGGAAAAGGCTAGGCAGATGATGATTATGTAAAGGACCGTTATTAACCATAGTCCACCCAAAATCTCCTTATACACACAAACACAGTCATGAGAGCCCTTCCCACACGACCACTGATTACCATAGTGGAGCCAGCTTGTGCCAACATGCTCTTAAACAACTTGTAACTGAAATTACGTCAACAGTTAACATAACTAATCAGTTTGGAACATCCCTTAGCTAGGGACACTCGCACACCGTACTGTAACTTTCCATTCTGATACCCAGAACGAGTATCAGAATGTTTACAATTCGGTGTGAGAGTGATCTTGTTGATCTCGGGAACGGAAGAACCTCTAATTCTGACAACTAGTTTAGCTAAGGGTTACCGTAGTTACTTAGTCACTTAGGCACTTAGGTTGCCAAGGCCAGATTGGCAGTCCATGTAAAACTCTGGTATTTGGCTACATCTAACTAGACTGGAAGCTGGTCTCAACATAGTTGTGAAAAAGATTAGGCAGATGATGGTTGGGTGGAATATTCTCATTGATACCCTTCCCGGAGACAGTAGGAGCCTGTCAGATAAGTGACTAAACACCACCCCGGTGTTCTGTCTGACAGCAGCACCAGCGGTCACGGGTCTCTTTCCTCTTTTGCAACACAGAATATTTTCTTCTTTCAACCTTTTTAGAGCGTAATTTTGTATTAGGCGGGTGTTTATTTTTTAACTAATTTTTCATTTATGCATTGTTGGGGTATTATAATATCTATTTGAAATGTGCTAATTAAACCCTTTCATTTGCTACCCAACATAACATTATTATAATTACTATTTTAGATTTTTTGTCCAATAATTTTGTGTCCTCTAGAGAACGCCATACTTAATTTAACCAACCTTAAGAGGCTATAACCAGCGAATGAGCAAAACACTACATAAGACACCTCATTAATTAATTATTCAATCATACATACAAACGCAGTCAAAATCATAACTATCCTTTTTGCTTCGTCGAAGACAATTAGGAAATTTGTGAAATTGATTGTTTGTTAATCAATCACGGCTAAACGGATTGGAATTAAACTTGGTGATACGGCATTTAGCTAATTTTAAAAAACTACTCTAGATAATCTTGGTTTTGCCCTACTAAACTTACATTATTATTTGTGTACAGTGACATGACTTAACGTAGGTAGTAGTTTACAGTTATAATGTAATGCAAACATTATTCCATAATGTAAACTCTGGCCTAGGCTAAAGTTAGTAAGTGATGTTTGCAGTGTAAACTGTGTAAACTTAAGCATAACGCGACATTGTTGAATGTTAAATATAAGAATGTGTTAGGTTTGAACGTTCTTAAAAAGTACAATATATTAACTCTTCCTTGTCTGTACATCTTAGAAACAGCAATGTTTGTTATAACAAACCCTAATCTGTTTCCAAAACTACAGGACACGGTACCGCGTAACAGACTAGATATGACCATTCTTCGTACCTATCCAGCAAAAGCGGCACTTATGCGCAAGAGTATCGTCTGCATGGCACCTACAATATTTAATAAATTGCCTCAAAATTGGAAGAAGCTAAATAGTAACGCATTCAAACGTCATTTAAAAATGTTTCTTTCACAAAAAGCATATATTATAGTGTCGCCGAATTTCTAGCTGAAAGAGTTTTTGATTCAATTGCATGACGCGAATGAATATGTTTAGTCGTAATTGTAGCATACATGGTGTAATTGTTGACATGTAGGACTATGTAATTTTGGATATTTATGTAAATTTGACATAAATCTTTTACTTTTAGAATACTTTGACATTACCTTTGTTTGTAGTTAAATGACATTGAACTAAATTACTTGCAATTTGACGATGTGACATAAGTTGTGAAAATATTTGTACGCCGATACTTACGACTAAACATGATTGGACTTTAACACTGTAAGATCTTGCATGCTTTTGTATGTATACTTTGTTTAAACAAATAAATAATCTTTATCTTAACCGGCCTTCCTCTCCTCGGTCCATAGTACCGCTAAATTAACCAGGAATATTTTACCTGCGTCACTGGTTGATTTTGAGGTACCATGTTTGACCGATGCGTTGAACGCTTGGAAAATGACTTGTCCCAATACGGGTTTACCCGACAACTTGTCTTCCCAGGGTCGGTGGGACGGGCCGCTTTGCAGTGCTATTCGGAATTCCCTTTTAAATACGTCATATAGTGCTGCTGAGCGTGCCCGTCTGCTGGCCGTGGGAGAATGGGAGTCGGGTTTGTGGCTTCAGGCACTTCCGTCAGCCACCATAGGCACTTTGATGGATGACACTTCATTTCGGCTCGCTACGTGTCTACGCTTGGGTGCTCCTTGTGTTGCTCCTCATCGGTGTCACTGTGGTGAAGCTGTCGACAGCTCCGGGCACCATGGCCTGTCTTGTTGCAGGAGTGCAGGTCGCATAGCACGACACGCCAGCATTAACGATATTATTCGTCGTGCTCTTGTCACCGCCGGCGTACCAGCAATTTTGGAACCTAACGGCTTGGTACGAGACGATGGAAAGAGACCAGATGGAATGACGTTGTTGCCTTGGAAGATGGGTAGGCCTTTGGTGTGGGACGCAACCTGTGTCGATACCCTTGCGCCATCTCATATTCCAAGTACGGCGAGTTGTGTTGGCGCTGCTGCTGCAGCTGCTGAGGCCCTCAAGCGGCGCAAATACTGTAACCTCATTGGAAGTTACGGTTTTGAGCCGTTTGGGGTCGAAACGCTCGGGTCATGGGGTCCGAGTGCACGCAGCCTTTTTAAGGAGATTTCTCGCCGACTGGTCGACACTTCGCGTGACCAGAGGGCTGGCTTATTCTTTGGCCAAAGAATTAGCATTGCCATCCAACGTGGCAATGCTGCCAGTCTTCTGGGCACGTTTCCAGATGACAGCGATGGGGAGGAGTACTTTGACGCCTGAGTGTTCCGATTTTTTACTATTTTATTTGTAGTTAGTTTAAGTGTACATATTTAAATTAGTTTTATTGTGTTTTCTGTATTTTTGAATAAATAAATAAAAATCTTTATCTTTAAGTTTAAGTAAGAAATGAAAACTTAATGAAATCTTTGAATTCCAGTTCTTTTTTTTTCTTTTCTTTGGCTGAGGCGATTTGCAGCTCTGCGCTGCATGTCTTAGGTTCGATTCTTGCACGGATCAAACATTATTGTGGTAGTTGTTACGGTAAGTATTCCTAGTCTTTCCCAATATTGTGAGGGAGTCGGCTTTCAGTCTAACCTAATGGAGCTGAGTATCAGTACTCACAGTAAAGTACTTTTTCTTTGAAGAAAGAAGGAGTAAGTAGTTTTTACTAAAGTCGCACGAAACAAAACAAAATACAACGGTGTAGGGCCTTAAAACAAATAAAATTATTTAAAAAAAAAAATTGCTTAATATTATTATATTGCTTAATAAAAAAGACTTAAATTCTTTACGATGCCAAAAACCGCTTTCTCAGCATGGTGCCTATATCAATCAATCATTAAATTTAAAAGTTTTAAGAATCATTTTAGTTGCCCCTTCCTTTTGGAAGGGGCAACTAAAATGATTCTTAAAACTTTTAGGTAGGGAAAAAAGGATTAATGGTCACTTTTGTCTACTTTCTTCCTTTTTTACGCAAAAGTAGGGTTAAAAATAGATGCAACCATGTCAACAGACTACAACCTTTAAAGGTTACTGATAAACACATTTAAATTGACTGCCAACTCTCTGAGAGATTCAAAACAGATAGTACTGTTTACGTAGTCAAGTTAAACATTTGTTGGCAATTAAAATTAAATTATATCTAACTGTAGTCAGGGTTTGATGGCATTGCTTTTCAAAGAGTATTTTCAAAAGGTAAACACTATCAAAAGAGGAATCTTGCGTTTCGATAAAGTTGAATATAATTGACTGATTTGAAACAAAAAACAGTGTAACTTCAAGAATTTCCTAACTTCGTATAAAAATATCTTAAGGATGTATTAGAATTTAGTCGAGATAAATATATGCTAGCAATGCACACAGAGGAACGATTTAGTATAGTTAAAATGTTAAGTTTAAAAGAGTTGCAGTAAGCTAACATTATCATAACCAGGCAGTGATCACAATAGTTTTAAATTAATAGCAGATGACATCTCACGAAACTACAACAGTATTTAGTTATTTTGATTTTAGTAAGTCCATGATAAAGATTAATTGCCAAGAAATCTGGTCACTAGACCTCTAAGCTGGCAATCTGCTATCTAGACTGGCCTGTTGGTCTAGTAGTTAGTGACCCTGACTACTGTGCCGGAGGTCGTGGGTTCAATTCCCACCCAGGACAAATGTTAGTGTGAGAAGCACGATCATTTGTTCTGTGTCTGGGTGTAATTTATCTATAATATCTATGTATTTAGAAATATTTAAGAACGTTTATCAGCTGTTTAGAACCCATAACACAAGCTCTTAGCTTAACTTGGGATTAGATGGCGTTGTGTGATTGTTGTGGAATATTTATTATTATTATTTATTATCTGTTTCTACCGACTATGGTCCAAAGTTGCCATTACTACCTGCTGAAAACTAATTGAGTACTAAACGTCTTTTAGTTGGTCAAACCATAGTGATGGGAACCGACCTCATGCTCTCTTTCCTTCGATATTGCCAACAGTGACCAGTTTTTCGAAGCTGCCAACTCCCCTTCGCATTATGTGGCAAACAAGAAACATTCCTAACTATACACACTAAACCAGAATATTAAAATAACATCCTAATGAGAAATAGCCCGTCAATAACAAAAAACGGGACCACGCGCAATAAAATTAAAATTCATTAAAATTAACGACTTAATTATAAAGACAATTAAGTCAAATATTATTCTGGAGGGCCCTCGACTTGTAGGTATTAAGTAATATTGTAATTAATAATAAGAAGGAGGAAGTTATAATTTACGAATAGAATAACTTCAAGATACTTTGATGTGAATAAAATTATTTAAATTACCTTAAGAGAAACGTTTTGACTTGACGTGTCCAAATACAACAGCGTGATAAGAATTTTGCTTTCAATCTTTTTATTCAGTTAGTAGTTAATGCTACATGAGTATCCAGTTCCAAAAAGAAAACATCATCAATGAACACGACGAAATGTCGTCAAAAGCACGACAACATAATGTAGTACAGTCAAATTAGCAAAAAGATTGGACGTAATTCGTGTAGTTGTAATTTTTTGTGGAATCATTAGAAGACATGAAAATAAGTTTTCTCTGAGTTTGCACCATTCCTATTATTTACGGAACATCATTTAATATTAGGTTAAAACTTTAAAGTCCCAAAATTTTGAAATTTCTTTAGTAACTAATTGTGCTAAGTATGCAAATATGTAGATACCCCTTTGGTGTATAATTACTGGTCACGAAAAAAGTGTGAGGTGTATGAAACACTAATAAATTAATATTTTTGATTTGCGGCTTAAGGGAAATTTTGTCTGTTGGTGCAAACTCATAATAAGCTTTTTATAGCATCATAAACACCCAGTTAAATTTGCACCCTTTTGCACCCCTTGGAAACCAGCATTTTACAATATTTGTAAATTGTACTTCGGGGCAAATTATTGTAGTCATGGTTTTTTTTATACATGATGTATTCTAAATATACTATATTCGCACCTAATAAAAATAAGAAATATATGACTGGAAGTTTATGTAAAATTAACGTGGATATATATCACGCCTCGTGGCGTTCGCAGGGCGCGCGCGGGGTCGAAGCGGGACGCGGGGCGAGCGCGACCGGCGGGGCGAGAACAAAAGCGTGCATGCCATAGAAGATGCGTTTAGATCTTTGTTGTGGCAAGAAGCGATCCGCGCGTTACACAAATTTACTTTTAGCTAAAATATAAAAATGAATTAAAAATAAATATCGAATTATATTTACTTACGCAAAGTGACAGTGTATTGTTAGAAATACACATTACAGTAATAACAAATTTATCTATACATATAATAAAACAGTAACGCAAGAAAAACTGTGCATTGAGAATTTTCTAAAAAAAATAAGTGGGATTTGTCAGAAAAACGTAACTAATGACAAAAAAGACTTTTTAGATTGTTTGTCTGTTTGTCTGTGTGTATGGTACGCTTCACGCGAAAACTATTGGATAGAATGAATTGAAATTCTATGATCAAAAATGTTCTATGTAAACCAAGGTAGGCTTTAGGCTACATATTATCACGCCTTATGTTATGGGAGGTAAGCAATATTGATTTTAAAAGGTTTTTTTCGTAATTGAATGCACAAATGACATGTTATTTAGTTAATAAAATAATAACTCTGGGAACATAAAAATCACGTTTTTTTTATTAAGGAGCGGGGCATTAATATTAAAAATTGCAGGGGAACAGCTATTCAACAATAATATGTCAACGGGGAATTTAGCGGAGAGGTCAAGCGACCGTTTACCACACTAAATGGTGCGAGTTCAAGTTCAAACCCTATAATACTGTTTTAGAAAAATCGTATTTTTGTTTTTGTTAGTTTATGCGTTAGTTACGATACTGTTATAAAATCTGAGTACTATAAATGTCCTATCTAATTGTATGGAGAGTTTCACACCAATATTACTAAACTGATTGATTGGTGGTACAACAAGCTACACTATCATGAAATCAAGTCAGTATAAGTTTTTACTTACCAAGCACATTATTGTTGTAATTGGTAATTGATTTAAGTTTATAATTCGTAGTTTTATTCCTTGCTGCGGTTAACATATTTTTTGAAATTCAAAGATAATGTAGTTACTTTATCTGTTTAATTAACGACAATTTAGTTTTATTCTTAATTTCATTTGGGTAAATAATATGTAGTTTCCGTTTTCTAACTAGATGGCTGCATTGGCCTCGAGTTAGATCGCGCTATGGTTTCGTTCCCAAAAAGTGATGTTATAGGTGCCGATGTTACGCTCTCATCCTATATAAACGGGGGATACCTTTGTTGTTTGTGTTGGTTGAAGTGTTTAATTTTCCTGCGAATAATTATTATTTTTGGTTGGAGTGTAGCCATGTAAGGGGCACTATGGAGAAAGGACTTAAAAAATTTAGCCAAAAAAGTGTTATTTTTGCAAATCGTTTATTTTTCGATTCTATCGTATAAAACACCTAAATTTAAGGCTAAAAATATCTTGGTGTTTTTTGTCTCCGACTAACCGTTTGTCGTAAAAACGATGTGGAAGGGATCCATTAGGTTAGGTTAGGTTAGAACTGTGACCAACTCGACAGCCGATGGGATTTCGGACCCCACTTCCGGCGGCTGGCGCCCAAGCTGTTGGGCGCGGCCGGGGCGCTGTCAACGCTGCTTCCCAATCTGGGGGGCCCGAGCGCCGCCTGTAGGCGGCTCTACGTGGGGATCGTGCGATCGATGGCCCTTTAAGGGGCCCCGATCTGGGCGGCTGATCTGACGGCCGGCAGCATCGCTGTCCTGCGGAGACCGCAGCGAGCGATGGCCGTCAGAGTCATCAGGGGCTATCGCACGATCTCCTACGAGGCGGCCGGAGTACTGGCCGGATCCCCGCCCTGGGACCTGGAGGCGAAAGTACTCGCGTCACTGTACCGGTGGCGCGAGGAAATGCAGGCGCGCGGCGAGCGACCGATGCAGCGACACATGGAGTTGCGCCGGTCGCAGCTGTGCAAGGTCCTGGTGGCGGCATGGCATGTTCCCAAAAAGTGATGTTATAGGTGCCGATGTTACGCTCTCATCCTATATAAACGGGGGATACCTTTGTTGTTTGTGTTGGTTGAAGTGTTTAATTTTCCTGCGAATAATTATTATTTTTGGTTGGAGTGTAGCCATGTAAGGGGCACTATGGAGAAAGGACTTAAAAAATTTAGCCAAAAAAGTGTTATTTTTGCAAATCGTTTATTTTTCGATTCTATCGTATAAAACACCTAAATTTAAGGCTAAAAATATCTTGGTGTTTTTTGTCTCCGACTAACCGTTTGTCGTAAAAACGATGTGGAAGGGATCCATTAGGTTAGGTTAGGTTAGAACTGTGACCAACTCGACAGCCGATGGGATTTCGGACCCCACTTCCGGCGGCTGGCGCCCAAGCTGTTGGGCGCGGCCGGGGCGCTGTCAACGCTGCTTCCCAATCTGGGGGGCCCGAGCGCCGCCTGTAGGCGGCTCTACGTGGGGATCGTGCGATCGATGGCCCTTTAAGGGGCCCCGATCTGGGCGGCTGATCTGACGGCCGGCAGCATCGCTGTCCTGCGGAGACCGCAGCGAGCGATGGCCGTCAGAGTCATCAGGGGCTATCGCACGATCTCCTACGAGGCGGCCGGAGTACTGGCCGGATCCCCGCCCTGGGACCTGGAGGCGAAAGTACTCGCGTCACTGTACCGGTGGCGCGAGGAAATGCAGGCGCGCGGCGAGCGACCGATGCAGCGACACATGGAGTTGCGCCGGTCGCAGCTGTGCAAGGTCCTGGTGGCGGCATGGCGGGACAGGCTTTCGAGCCCTACCGCCGGCCTCGTCACTATCGAGGCGGTCCGGCCGGTGCTCGAGCGCTGGCTCGGAAGGAGGCACGGCTCCCTGTCGTTTCGGGTGAGGCAGATACTTTCCGGGCACGGTTGCTTCGGAAAGTACCTGTGTCGCATAAACAGGGAGCCGGACGCCCGGTGTCACCACTGCGTCGACTGTCGGGAGGACACGGCGCGGCATACGCTGGCAGAGTGTGCCGCTTGGGAGGAGCCGCGCCGTGCCCTCGTCTCTGGAGTAGGTAGTGACCTGTCGCTGCCGGCCGTGGCCGAGAGGATGGTCGGCAGCGTCGAGTCCTGGGACGCGGTGGTGTCCTTCTGCGAAATAGTCATCTCGCAGAAGGAGGCTGCGGAAAGGGAGAGGGAGATCACCTACACTCACCCTGCCCGCAGCAGACGCACCGGGCGCAGGCGGAGGGCGGACAACGCCCTCTTCTAGCCCCCCTGAATGGGTCCAGGGCGACGGACGCGGGGATGTCCGTCGCCCCCACGTACATGGACCCGAGGTGGCGGCGCGTCGTGTTCACGCGCGCCCCTCTTAGACGTCGCGAGGGGAGTCTAACACCTCACTCCCCTCGCAGACTTGGCGAGGCCCGCGGGGCTGGCACCAGTCGGGGTTCGCGGAAGCCTATCTTCCGTTCCCGTGACCCCCCGCGCAGGTGTGAGAAGGAACACGGGGTGGTTTTTGTTGTGACATCTCTAATTAGTAAGTTAGTAGTATGCACCTCACTAGATATTATCTATGTATCCGCTTCCTAACGAGCGTCACTTCATTGTCTGTCCCCGTCTGTGAAGCTGCTACTATTCTACTACTAGACTGTAATATACTGTGTGTCGATTATACGAAGTAAACCTCAACGGTGTCTTATTTAACAAGCCTACAAACATAACATGGTGTCAGGTGTGGGGTTATAATGAGCTAAAACCAACCATGATTATATTTTTCCATGTTATATGAAACATAACATGGTGTCAGAAGTCATCGGAGAAAATTAAAATTAAAGTCGTGAAGAAATGCCGAACCAAAGTACGAGTGCCGACGGCAGCCATGATGGTGAGAGTCTACGAACGCAACTCAAGCAACTCCACATCTCTTCAGATCCATCAAATAACAATGCGGAGGCATGGAGAAGATGGTCACAGCAGATGGAACTATATTTATTAGCCACAGGTCTGGACAAATCCAGCGAAAAGCGGAAAATTGCCATTTTACTGCACTCCATTGGAGAACGTGGTCTAAACATATTTAATACGTTTAACCTAAAAATTGATGGGAGCACATTCGACGAGGTCAAGT
This sequence comes from Euplexia lucipara, assembly GCA_921972225.1. Classification (NCBI taxonomy): domain Eukaryota; kingdom Metazoa; phylum Arthropoda; class Insecta; order Lepidoptera; family Noctuidae; genus Euplexia; species Euplexia lucipara. The sequence goes on along the minus strand of OV179149.1, from coordinate 4,709,166 downwards.
CCAAATTTGACAAATTTTTCGAGCCAAGAAGAAATGTGACAATGTGCAGATACATATTTTTCACGCGGAAGCAGGAGAAATCCGAAAGCATCCAAGATTTCATCACCGATCTTGAGATGAAAAGCAAAGAATGTGAGTTTGGCACGCTCAGGGAGTCGCTAATTAAAGATATTTTCATAGCAAATTTAAACATGGATTTGTCACATGTACGTCAAAGATTGCTGCAAGAGCATGACCTTACATACCAAAGGATGCAAGAGATAGCGAGCACAATAATAGTCGCGCAGCAGGACGCTGATAAAATCGTCAAAGAGAGCAGTGAAAACGTCATGCATCTCAGTCGGAGGAGCCGTGGTCGAGGAGACGGTCGGCAGCGAGCTTCCAGTCAAAAGTCAGCAGTCAGCAGTCGAAAGTCAGCATCAGCTTCGAGAAGCGACAACAGCAACTCGAAGACTTGTGGTCGCTGCGGGCAGTCTCATCGATACAAGTGCCCAGCTCAAGGCGTTCAATGCAGGTCATGTAAATCTTTTGGTCACTTTGCTAAACTTTGTCGTAAGAATAAAAAAGTCAGTCAGTTGCAATCAAGCAAGTCAAATAGTATTAGTCAAGAATATTTTGTAGGTATGTTGAGCAGTCAATGCAAGTCTAGTCAAAGTCATAAAAGACAGTCAAGTAGTTATGTGAGTCATACTACAAGCCAATATCAGTCGAGTAAAAGCAATAGAAGTCAGTCAAATAAGTGTGTGGATCATACATATAGTCAATATAAGTCGAGTCAAAGTCATCAAAGTCATTCAAATAATTATGTGGATAAACAAACTAATTTATCACACAGTCAGACTCAGACATACAGTCAGAACACACACCGTCAGTCAGTCATATCTGAGAGATCCAAGTCAATACAACACAGTCAGTCACACAAGGCAACGTCCAAATGTCGATATCCCCAGTCATATTATCTCTGTGATGAAAGTAGTGATACTGAGAGATGTAAACAAAACGGTCAACATCTCAATGATGAACACAGTCACATCATGTCTAAGAGATTAATTGTTAAGTCAAATAGTCATAATAATAAAAGTCAGAGTCCATATTTACATCTGAAAGGTGAAATTGGTCTCAAGTCAGAGGGATCACTAGATAAAACACAGTCAAAACACAAAATAGTCAAACACAAAACACAGTATATTCAACATGATATCAGCAGTCAGCATACACAGGCACACAAGGGATCATTAGTCAGTCACTCAGATAACAGTCATGTCAATACTTTGGAAAGTAATTCAAAGAAGTCTTGGGAAATTAATTTGTCAATAAAAGGTAAACAAATAAGATGCATCATAGATTCAGGTGCAGATGTCAACATTATGTCAAAGCAAACATTCAATTATCTCAAACGTCAAGACAGTATGTCACTAACGTCATCTGTCAAAAGTCAAGACAATGTGTCGCAACTGTCACTTGTCAAATGTCAAGTAAATGTCACAGGGTTTTGTGGAAAATCCATCCCAATCTTGGGTAAAGTCAATTTAAATTGTAATTTGAGTTTAAATAATAATCAAGTTGAAGAATCAATAATGTTTATAATAGCAAATTTAGATTGTCCAAATGTACTTGGTCTACCAACTTGTAAAAGGTTAGGTATAATAAAACATGTCTTTTCAGTGTCAAAACAAGGTTTTTGTAAACAAAATCTTACACAACAATATAATGTCTTTCAGGGTCTTGGATGTCTAACTCCAGTCTGTCATCCGAAGCTCAAGCCTGATGAAGTACCATGCATGGATCCACCAAGGAAAGGAAGTCAAGAGTTGGATCGCATGGAGGCTATGCAAGTTATTGTGAAGGTTACAAAACCAACAGAGTGTATTAACTCAGTCGTCAAAACTGTTAAAAGTACAGGTCAGTCAGTCTTGTCAGTCGATTCATCAAAGTCAGCTTTAGGTGCAGTCATTCAACAAAAAAGCACACCTATTGCACATACAAAAAATAAATTGTCATCACCAGCACAATTGCTATTGTCTAGAAACTTAAGAGATAACATTCCAATGTCAATTAATAAATTAAAGCCAAAAGTGGTAACATTTAAAAATTATAAAGAAACAGTCCGGAAAGATAATGTAAACAAGTCTAGGTATTATGATAAAAACACAAAGTCATTGTCAGTGTTACATTATAATGACCATGTCTACTTCAAAAGAAATCAGGAAAGTAACTGGGAAAAAGGTATCATCAAACAAAGAATGATGAACAATAGGTCATATGTTGTTGTGGATGTCAACGGTGTAAAGTATAGGAGAGATAGAATACATTTATATAAGTCAAGGTTCAAATAACTATGCAAACCCTCCTATGCGGTCCACCTCGTCACAGGGGAGAGAGGAAGGTGACAGACAGGAGTCTAGACCTCAAGAATCCTCTTCTCAAAAACCAAGCACAACAACTAGGTCAGGACGCATTGTGAAACCTACAAGAAGGTTAATAGAAGAAATAGATTAAGTTATAGTATAATACAATATTGTCTAGTCTTAATATAACTGTAACAGTGTCTTTTGGAATGTTTGTCAGATGTTACATTTGAACTCAACAAGGGGGATGTTGTGACATCTCTAATTAGTAAGTTAGTAGTATGCACCTCACTAGATATTATCTATGTATCCGCTTCCTAACGAGCGTCACTTCATTGTCTGTCCCCGTCTGTGAAGCTGCTACTATTCTACTACTAGACTGTAATATACTGTGTGTCGATTATACGAAGTAAACCTCAACGGTGTCTTATTTAACAAGCCTACAAACATAACAGTTTTTAGTCAGTAAGAGTCTGACAGACTCCTCCGCCCCCCCGGCGGGGGTCATCTATGAGGATTTTCCAACCCTAAAAAAAAAAAAAAAACTTTGACCAACTACCTCGAAATTGGTTGCGAAATTTTTCTAAGTTAGCTGCGCCACTGTTATTAACTTTTGCAGTTATCATCGTTTTTATTTTTTCATGACTGTAGGTACCTACTGTTTTTTCCTAAATAAATGTCTTTTTTTTTTAAGTAGGTATTTTTTTCATAGTGCCCCCAAGACGACACTCTGACCTTATTTTTCTACTTACTTACTTACTAGCAATTCTTACGTGCTTATTACGTGCTGATTTGAATATCGTTAGTATCGGATTATGAAGAAATTTTAGCTATGCCTTTTAGAAAAACATCAAATCCGTCTCGAAACTTAAGGGTTTCGAAGATGCGCAGGTTAGTTCGATCTCTCGAAACCGACGCAGAGCGTGTACAACGGCTAGGTTCTAACCATGCGCTAAGTTTCTCCGCAGAAACTAGCACGCAGCGACAATTACGACTAAAATTTAAACGAGTCCGCACTCTTCTCTATCTCAGGAAAGTGTGAAACAACAAGAAATGCGTTTAGCTATCGACCGGGATCGTCATTCTTTGTCTCGCGCATCCGAAACGTTTACAGAGAAGAATCAGAGGTTGAATATTCAGAATATTTGCTCTGAGACTGCTCGGTCCCTCGAGAACAATCAGGAGCGCGATACATTTTTAAAATCATCCCCTAAGGGGGTAAAACGTGGGTGCAAAGTAAGTACTTGTATAAAACTTTGTCGTTTTTGAAATTGTTCCAATGAAATTCAGAATGAAGGTTTTTCATTGAAAGTCATGAAACACGTACTTAACAAATATTTTTTCGTAAATCATTTTTTAAGGGGATAAATGGGGAGAGCAAAGTTAGTGTGAAAGTTCTCTGATTTTCAAAATTATTTCGATAAAATGAAGTATTCGGGTTTTTAAACTTTTGTGAATTCAATCCCTTAGGGGGCAAAAAAAAATAAGAGGTATTTTAGTATATATAACCTAACCTTATCATCCTCATGGATGTCCCCCACCCCAGGGAGGGCGGAGGGGTCTGTCAGACTATTACTGACTAAAAACCATCCCGTGTTCCTTCTCACACCTGCGCCGGGGGTCACGGGAACAGAAGATACTTCCGCGACCCCCGACTGGTGCCGGCCCCGCGGGCCTCGCCAAGTCAGCGACTGGAGTGAGGTGTTAGACTCCCCTCGCGACGTCTAAGAGGGGTGCGCGTGAACACGACGCGCCGCTACCTCGGGTCCATGTATGTGGGGGGCTGGAAGTAGGACGTGATCCGCCCTCCGCCTGCGCCCGGTGTGCCTGCTGCGAGCAGGGTAAGTGGAGGTATTCTCCCTCTCCCTTTCCCAGTCATCTTTTGCGAGATAACTGTCTCGCAGAAGGACACCACCGCGTCCCAGGACTCGACGCTGCCGATTATCCTCTCGACCACGGCCGGCAGCGACAAGTCACTGCCTACTCCAAAGACGAGGGCACGGCGCACCTATCCTATAGCTAACCTAACTACCTTACTGCAATGCATTGATTTTGAAAGATACAAAATACATAATTTTAAACTGAACTACTGCGCTGAGTGTCTCTATGTTGCTCCTAACACAAGCATTATTTTCTTAAAAGGAGGCTCCAAACACTAAACCTAAACAATGTAAACTGAAGCATTAATAAACTTTTTATTATTATTATTATATAATACTAGAGAAGGTAATAAGTATTATTTGAAGTAGTAGTAGTAGGAGGTAATAATTTAACTCGATTGGTATCATCCATACATAAATATTACTTCGACTGTTTGATCGAGTGGATCTGCACTTGCGTCGCGGTCGTCTGTCTGTCTGTTCGCGATGAACTCAAACATGACTACGCCAATGCTGTTTTTACCTGTAGATAGTGTTTTTCTCAAGGAAAGTATTAGTATATAATTTGTCAAGTTTTTGTATGCATTGGCAAAAATATAATTGTATTTGTTGGAGGTTAAAAATAAACCTTCCAAAACCTTTAAAAATAAATCCATGCGGGCGAAGCCGCAGGTATCAGCTAGTTAAATAATAAATGAGTATGTTTGGAATAAAAATGGGTTACGTGACTAACAATATTCTATGGAAGTGACAAGCGCATGTCGCTTGTCACTTCCATGGCGTAATAGCTCTTTGACAATTACTGTAATACAAGAAAATTATATGTTCCCTTAAGAAATGCCAATTTTTTATAGGGTGCAAATATAAAGGAAACCAAATTAATATGACTGTATTAATTTCAAAACAACCAAAATTTCCCCCGAAGTACAGCGCCAGAAAATTATGAAAAGCTAATTTCCATGTGTCGCACTAGGGTGCAAAATCAATAATGTATTTAGGTCAAAATGTATAACCCTTACCTCAATTTGCACAACTACACAGTTTTCCCCAAAGTCGCAATGACCAAAAAAGAAAAAAAAATGTTTTTATTTTTTTTCTAATACTGCGTTGGTCCGATTAAAATAAATAAAATGTAATAATGTAGATTAAGGTGTATTATAGCGTATAAAAAATTACGCTGAGTACACCTGTACTATCTAGTTAGTTATGGCCATTACGGCAAAAGAACAATTTTCACCCCCTTCCGTAGGGGTGGTAAATGTTTTTTTTATTTCATACTCGATTTTCCACTCATACAAAACCATCAGAACCGTTTTTGTCTCTCCAGAGAATTTATTCCGATCTTTATCAAAAAATGACCTAATTTGACCGTACTAATGTGAAACGTGACGTCTTAGTTCAAAATTAAAGGAAAACGTGTTACGGTAATTTTGCTAATTTATATTGTCAAGTTAAAGCAAACAACTGCAACGTATCCCTCCGTTAAATAAACAGTTAGCTACATGATATCACCGAGTGCACCAGGCGTGACAACGTTATTTGTGTGACGTGACGTGCGCGTCCGCAACGCTCCGCGCCGTGACTAATAAATGACGTGCGGTTTCACGCTGCAGTGTTTCGTAAATATTTGTACGTCTTGTTCAAATTTACGACATCAGTTGTACGTTTAGGTGGAATAATCCTTGAAGTTAATTCAATAAGAGACAAGAATTTAGCCTAGTTTTAAAATGTCGAAGGATAAAAAATATTGAACCTCCTTACAATAAGTGATCACCATTGCCTAGTAGGTATAGAAAAATATACCGTAGTAACCAGTGCTTCGTAGTTTTCACAGATGCGTTGCTATCCCAGAAAGAAATATAAAACATTTTCATCTCTATATAATACTTAAGGAGCTCTAAAATTTTAGTTACCTAATTATTTTCTTGATCCTTGAGTATTACAATAATCTTAAAACTCGATTGTTTATTTAATAAGCTAGTAATACTAAAAAGAGTTTATTTGTAACTTTATTATTATTTATTGTTACAGTTATATTTTATAGTTTATCTGTGAACAGCGTTGGGTTGCAATATTGTCTACTTATACGTTTATTGTATTTCTTTTTGCTGTGTTGTTAGTAGTAATATTTGTTGTTCCTTTTGAAAGAATAAAATAAAAAATCTAACAATATAAACACACTTAGATCCATTTCCTTCAAACCGGAACAGATCACTGATTGGCGGCAGATATATAAATATGGTGGTAAAATTTCCCAGGAGGAGCTTCACATCTAAGAGCTCTTACGTTTCTGTGTTTTGATATAACAGGGAAAAAAACTTGAAATGGTAATGGTTTACGGGGTGGAAAGGAAATCGTCGCATACAAAATTACCATAAGTACTGTAGGTACATGATTTTGAAACCCTCAGAGTTGAAATTTTTGTCGGCGTTTTCTAATTTACAAGTTTTCCATTTGTTCCTTTTGGTTCAAACACTGAAATTATTTATGAAATTATTTTGATTGATTATGGTACTCTCATGTAGGTGCGATATCGTGTAACTAGTTTACATGATCATATATTTTTTCTCGTCTTTCTATAATTATTATTGTACGTACGAGGCAAAAACTCTCTCCATGTAAATGCCTCTTTATAAATAGCTATTTGGATTTAAATAAAAGTAAACAATAATTTTGCGAATACAATACAATAACAAATTAGTTCAAAAATTGTCACCAGTACGACGAATCTTCTTTCTAACGTCACTTTTCTTTCACGTAAGGGTGTTTTACATTAATCATCGTGACTTTGTCGAATTATTTATTATGATAGAAAAAAAAAAGGATGATTGAAACTTAATTGATATGCCAGTTGATTCTTTGATATGGTCTCAATCATACCCTAGAGTTATGGGATATAAAAAAAACACGTTGTATACGCTATAATTAGAAGGTGTTGAAAGATATTGTCTAGAATGGCCAAAATTCGACAAAAACTTGTCCAATAAGTCGGATTAAGTTATGCTTATTTTGGCATGTCCTGCAAAAACCGTAAGAGTTACACGAGTAAGCGGGGCACAGCTTGTCTTATATAATTTAGTACCTAAAACATCTATGCCTAAAAATAGATAAACCGTCCGTCTATCCGTTCCCGGAAGTGCCCTAGTTTGTAAGTGTCTGAGGCCCACACGTGTTCCGAACGTAGCTACTGAAATTTTAGCCATACAAAAAATAACAAAAGAATTTTCGTATCTATATAAACGGAGTTGTTTATATTAATGAGAGAAAAGCAGCAATGTTTTAGATTCCTGTGGTACGAATATATTCCTCATCATTCAATTATTTCTTAGGTAAACTTCTTTGTCTCTTTTTGTACATATTTTCACAAACATTTTTATCTAAACAAATAAATGAAATTGTCGCATCTGTTTATAATTAATATTAACAGCTGTTTACTAACTTCATTTATGAAAGTAAATATGAGTAAATATGTCCCAGAAAAAAAATGTTTTTTTACCGTTCGATTTTGACGAAACATAAACAATCACTTCTTTTTATAAGATACCGATGCTGTTAGGCGTAACTCAGGTGAATTTTATTTTATAAAAAGAAAGTTAGATACGCGCAAAAAAAAAACCAATAAAATTCCACGGCTTCGACGTTGTCGGCCATAGCCGGCTTCTATCGTTGTGGCTGGTGGTTGTTAGCTCAAATCCAGGCATGTTTTTTTCAATTCATAATAAGAACTTTCTAAGTTAACCTTGGACTATAATGACAACGGTTAAAGAAAACGTTATGACAGTACCTGGTTTTCTAATAGAAAAACCCGACCCATCCTCTACTCACCTCGAGCGTGGTGATTAGTGCATAACTTCTCTGTATAAGAAGATGTATTCTCCCCGCAGTGAGGTAACAATAGGCTGGTATTTTTATTAAAATACTAGACATTTACGAACCATGTTTTCCCTGTAACCCGAGACATTTTTGTTACAAGTTCATAATCCTTTGAACAAAGGTTCAATACAAAATACAAAGGACAATGAAAAATAAAGTTGTGTTATTTTTAGTTAGTATCTACCATTCAGCAGCCCGTAAATAACATTAATAGAAAACAGACACAAGATCTATTTTGTTAGTAAAATATAATGCTTAAAACTGTGTTCACACATAAATATATACAATTTTGTAAAGAACGCTTTTTTCAAAGCTTTAACATACATATGTGGGGAATGGAACGTAAGAGGAACTAAGAGAAAAGGAACGTAAGTGCAATGCGTGAGGGAGAGAGCGATAGACGAGGGAAGAGAGAGGATTGGAAGGACGCCATTTTGTATAAAGGACGGGGAATGAAAAAGACGTTGTGCCGGGTGCAATACTAAAAGTAATTGATCATCAAGGCTGCGTTATTTTATTGGAAGAACCCTGTATCCCACACATACATACATAAACTCACGCTTTTTTCCCATGGGTGTAGGCAGAAACTACAGAGCGCTATATGCTACGATTCTTACATACCCCTTTTGCTTCGGTTACATTCATACATGTTGTCATACACACACGCTGGTTGCGAGTAAGTACTACGCACCTGAACTTTCTGAAGAACCTCACCAATAAGGTCTATGTATGTAGGGCGTCCCCTCCCGGCGTTCCCACTTACACCTGCCTTGTAAATATTTACCTTTCGTTAATCGCCTTTCAACTTGACCAAACCATCTAAGCATACTCTTTTCAATTTTTGTTACCACATCTTCTTTTAAACCACAACGTTGCTTTATCACATCATTCCTCAATCTGTCATTCATTGTTACACCACACATACTTTGCAAGACACGTATTTCTACAGCATTTATTCTACTTTCATGTCTCTTTTGCCACGCCCAACATTCACTTCCATACGTTAGTGTAGGCACCAGCACACCATTGTGCATGAACGGCCAGTTTTACAATGTTTTTACAATGTTTATTATATTTTTTTTAATGTGCCGATTCTGGCTATCCGGGTAGTACTCTTATTAGTGAGGTAAGAATGAGATAGATAGATAAAACATTAACAATACCTTTGATGGCACGGTTGGTGCCCTGTCATGGCTTACAGGCACCCATGACACGGGAAAAAAATCTAGTGTATTGTTTCCTAAACAAAAAATAAAACAAAAAAAACCTATGACGCTGCAATCTATATCCAGTACAAAACCTACCTGACAACGACTATAAATTGTGTACCGTACCTTGGCACTTGGTAACCACCTCGTTGTGAAGTTTTATTGCCGCGACTAAACCTGCATTATATCTCTTCTGTATCCCCCTTTTAACCGAAACTTTAAAGAAAACTGTGCCATTATTATTGCCAACCAGCTGTTCCCGCGACTTTGTCTGTATGTTGTAAATTTTTATATTTATTCATGTACATATTGTACATTATTACACCAGTCCGAGCTGCCTGCCCCATTTGCTGTAAAACGCCTCCCTCTATTATTTTCACCTGCTAAATTTCTGCCCTTTCTATCAATAACATAATACCACAGTCTAAAAACCTACAGTCGTCCGACGAAGCTGTCTAGACAGGGCAATCGTGCGGGGTGAGGGGCGAGACGCGGGAAAGCCGCTCCCGAACTGCGAACAAAACGATGTTCGTAGTGCGGGAGGTATTATTCAGGGGTAACGCGTGTAGACGTTGTCGGCATTTTTCCAGAGATCAAATACTTACCGATAGAAATTAAGTAAAAATAAAGTTAAAAAAATATGGGACACAATATAAAATAAATACAACAAAGAACACCTATATATATATAGGCGTCAAAGTACTCCTCCGCATCGCTGTCATCCGGAAACGTACCCAGAAGACTGGCAGCATTGCCACGTTGGATGGCAATGCTAATTCTAAGGCCGAAGTTCGTAAGTTTGTTGTGTAAACTCAAATATTTTATGGTTAAACAAAACGGTGTAATAAACCAAACATTCTGTCAATTTAAGACCTGACACATATTATTTGCTGTATAAATACTCGTGTTTTACGATGAAATATATTCCATTCTATTCAAGGGATAAGCCAGCCCTCTGGTCACTTCAGTAATTCTTCAAAGCGTTCTTTTAAGATCTTTTTTAAGCCAGACCCAGAATTAATACCAAATACTTGTGTACTGAGTTGTGCGACACCAACCGTGCCGTGCCGTCAAGGTGTATTAAAGGTATACCTACATTTTACCAATAATGTTTAAGACCCATGTAGTAGGGGGGCGAGCAGATTGTCATCCTGGTGACAAAGTCAGAGGCATATGGGCGCCACAAAAAGGCGCCCAAATGCCTTGGCCTCACGATGATTTTCTCCACCGTTTTTAAAGCAAGTGGGAATTTTAGAATGCGCGCATGAATCTGAAAAGTCAGACATGCGTGCCTTGGGTTTGAAGTAAAGACCAATGACTTCACAGTCTGCTAGTCACACAACTAGGCAATCGCTGTTTTTTTGATCATCACAGTTAATACAGTCGTACAATTTTGTTGCAAAATGGTTTACACGTCAACATATATAAAACAACTTTCAAACAAAATTAATAATATCCCCACAGCTTGGTATTAACAGTTGAATAACTACTTCAAACACTAACGATAAAACTTCGCCATTGTATCTAGGTACTTAGCAATCCGCAGAATAAGTTTACAACAAGATAACAAATTTAATGATAAACTTAAGTTTTGAATCGCGAGTTTATCTCTGAGTTGTTATATTACCTTTATTTAATATTTGGTTACTAAGCCAGTAGGTTTCAAAATGCCATTGTTTTGGACTGTTTTATCGTGTTTAATTTGTTTTGAAGTAAAATACGTAACATTATAATTTACATCATAATAATGTAATCGAAATAAACACATGTATACATACATAAACTCACGCCTTGTTCCCACGGGTGTAGGCAGAAACTACAGAGCAACATCTGCTGGGATTCTTACTTATTTCTTTCGTTGTAGCCTATCTGCTAGGATTCTGCCCAGCCATAGACATAGATAACGGACTGAGTGTTTTTCATCCAGCTGTGAAGTTAATACTGGTAAGAAAGTGAGAGAGAGTTAAAGCGAACGTGCGGCCAATAGTTGTCTCTATCTAGAATTCTGATTTAAAGAGAAAGAAAGAGACAGGTATAGGCCGCACAGCCTCTCTGTCTTTTTCTAGGGAGTGGTTATTTTTGTGCGGGTATTGCTCAGTACATTCTCTATTATATGTGCCGAACACGCATAGCATGGCCGCCGTAGAAACTGATCTTGCCTATAGAAAAATCGACAAAGTGACAGTTTGGAGAAAAAAATCTTTTGTTTTGAGCACAACAACATCAAAAATAAGAAGAAATTTGTAGATTTTTCATCAGTCAACAGTAATCTACAATATCTTGTATTATTTCTTCTATAAAATCGGCAGAAATGTTTCTATTATAGTATAAATGAATATTTTCGTACCACTTGCTCAAAAAAGTGACATTCTATGCCACAAAAGCGAACATAACAATAGTCATTTTTAATCTGTTAAAAACAGGGAAAGAAAATTGTACTGGATTCCATTCATCCCCTAGGGAGAGAATGTGATTTAAATTTGGAATACTTACCGAAAATACTGAACTACATCTGTGTTTACACCATTGAGTTTGTATATAAAGCATTATACATCTTTTTGAAAAAGGAATGTAATACGCGTTTATTATGCAGTTGTGATTATTAATTTAATAAAATTACGAAAACCGACGAGGCCGTATGAGCTTGATGCCTTTGCTTTTCCGACAAAAAAATATTAATCTAGGAATTTGCCGCGTTTTTGTTTTCTTCAAATCATGGAGCAAACAACCGGGTTGTTTGCTTCATGCTTCAAATATTTAAACGTTAAGTTTATTTTAATTTATTTTTATAAATAAGTTAATGTTCTGAAAGTACGTCTACTTTTAATTGTCATTATTTTTAATAACTGCTTATATCTCATATTATTAGTGTGTTATTTTTTTCGCAAATGGTACGAAAAGTAGAGTATTTTCCTCGGTGATAAAGCTGTCTTAGTCTTGGGTGAAATTAAATCCCTCGCTACACTCAGGACTCGTCTTAAATCCCTCGCTTCGCTCGTGATTTAAGTTTTTAACACCCTTGCTGCGCTCGGGAGTAAACCTCGAGTCCTTCGTTACGCTCGCGATTTAAATCGTCACCCGCGACAGAAGACACTGCTTTATCCCCTTGGTTAATAATCTACTATTAAACGACAAAATATAACTTAATCATATAAAAATTTCAATGTATATAAAGAATTCCTATTATAATATTATTGAATACAATTAAGATTAGTATATATTTTTATTTTGTATTTTTAAAACTTCCTCCCTCCTACTATGTCTTTGTCTTTTGCTGTGCCCGACAGGGTCCATACCTAATGATCTCAATTTTTTTAGTTTACCTCCTAAGTACATATTGTGAAATGCAAATAAAATTCGAGTATTGAGTATGGAGTACAATCTGTCACTTTGTCGTTTCTTACGTCGAAACGGTTTCGACGGAAGATTCGACAAATGTGATCATGGAACGCGTGCTGATTCTGTAGTTCTGTTTCTGTTTATGTACGTTTGTATGTCTATGCATATAAATCATAACCAGGGGTCCAGATTCATGTTCTGAACTGGATATATCCAGCTGTATAAGGATAAGCATCGACCTCCAAACAACCCTGTTCATACTACACACCGGACATTTGTGGCGTAACGTAGGTGCACGAAAGGCAAACCTCTACTTAAACCTTTGAGCATAACAGGCGTAAAGATATGTATAATGTAACTAGGTAATGAATAACATGAAATATGAATTTGATAAAAAAAAAGAACGAAGTTTGCCTTATCCTCAGAGACTGATAAAGCCAATCTATTTTTCTCCGTGGAATATAATTATTCTTTTATGTATTCCTAATGGTTTATTTATGAAATATCGATCAAAGTATTATGTTCAGTATCGCGAGCCGACGTTATCTAATTATTTTTACGAATATAAAGGACTAGCGAATGCCCGCGGTTTCACACATGTTAGATTTTAGTTATTATCACACCACAAACGAGCTGCAAATCTTTTCTGCTTCACTATCAAGTTCATCCAAAGGTTGCCTGTAAGAGATCGCTTTTAGCGATAAGTCCGCCCATTGTGACACCCTAAAGCCCTTAAATTTATTATTTGCAAGTTTTTATGGTGCACAGTAAAGAGTTTTCTACTCTATTGCTCGGATAAAAAGTTCTATATCCTAAACCAGGTCATGGTTTATCTGTGTACCAAATTTAATTTTAATCCGTTCAGACGTTAAGGTGTGAAAAGATAACAAACTGTAGTTTCTGCCTATCTCTATGGGAAAAAAGCGTGAGTTTTTTTTTTATATATATATAATGGGTCTACTCTTGACCTCAATCTTGTCCTGCGGTCAGAGATGAGGTCGACGATGGAACGAGCTTACCCATAAGAAGCCCCTAAACTAGCGACTTAAACAGATTGGGGTCATATGAACTCGGGAACACTGATGCAGGCAGGGAATTCCACTCCTTGGCTGTATGCATGTAGCTACGAGTACTCAATAACAGCCCGTGGTCAAGATTTGTGTCTTGATGGTGATATTAGGCTCGCCTCCTGTTACAGAAGACCCAAATACAACAAGCGAAATTTGGGTTAATTTCTAAGAACACAGAATAGATGTCCCGTTATATTATGTATGAAGAATTCATTTCGAAAAAATAACATTATTTTACCTACTATTTTCTGTGTGATGCTAATGAGAGAAGATTAGATCTCGAATGATGTCTCTATATGTATTCTTAATATCTTACTTTTGCGTTAAAGTTACTGAAGTGAAGAGTTTTTACTTTTAAGTATACACATACTCGTAATACTTACTTATACCTAATGCCAGGGTATAACTGTCCCACTGTAAGCCCATGGGTGCATGCGCCCATGGTATTTTTAATTTTTCACACCACCTGCTCGAAAATGTCAAATTATAATTATGTCAAGCAGCCTTAACCTAAAGCTAGTCATTAGTGACCGGGGGCACAGCCGGTCAATAATGTTGTACTGGATTTCATTATGATCCGCTGGTCAATAATGTGATTTGAATTTGGAATCAACTAAAAAACTAACAATCAAAGGGAGGAAAGCTATTCTCGATACCCTTAGGTACTACACGTGAATGATATTCTCGATTTCCTACAAAATCATCATCAACATCTATAAACGTACCAAATAAAAACTTAACTTTATCTTTGCACAACTGGACTAATGTCTCAAATGTTACCATTAACTTCAATTAATATGTAAGTGCATATAACTCACTAGTTCTAAACATGTTATTCTTACTGTTTGTTTATTTAATAAATACTTTGTTTTTCGTACTATGGCTATTATTTTCTCACAGTAGGTGTAAAAAGTATCCTCCTCTGGGCTAAAGGTGTCTTTGCCTTGGTCTAGCTTGAATCCCTCGCTGCATTCAGGATTCTTGTATTAACTCCCTCGCTTTGCTCGTGAGTTAAATCCCGAATCCTTCATTGCGCTCGAGATTCAATATGACGCCCGTGACATAAGACACAACTTTAGCCCCTCGGTGCATAATCTACTATTAAATGGCGTAGCTAATGCTGAGATAGGAGCCTTTTTGGCCTCGCACAGATCTTTTTACCCAACTGCGCCAGAAGGAGGGTGATGTTTTTCGAGAGTATTATGTATGTATAATTGTTTAACACGCTCTGCAGCCTGAACTGCTCTATGGATTTTAGCTTGAGAGGTTTCGATAGATCGTATTTTCTGTGAGAGTGACACTGCTATATCAAAATAAAATAAAAAAACAAAATGGCGGATTTTCGGCGCCTAATTCAAATGTTTTTTTTTTATTTTTGTTCTTTAGTTTTTACTCAATTCTTGTTTTTTTTTATATTGTTGGTATTTGAACATTAAATATGTTCTGTGCGCCCAAAACGATTTTATTTTTTCATTCTTTCTTTCTTTCAAGGCACGCATTAGTATTACCACCTTTGCTCAAGATTATCTGTCTGTAAGTTGGCAGTTATGAACAACAACATAAACAAACATAACATAACGCCTTTAATCCCCGATGGGTTAGGCAGGGGTGTACCTTGTACTACACATTTGGCCAGTAATGTGTTATGTTATGTGTACGTTATGTTAAAGTCCCATGTTATAGGGGGCGAGTCTTTTGCCATCTATCGGGTACCCAAACTCCGGGCTGCTGCTTTCTATTTTGGACCTTTTTTATATTATTTAAGCTATCATTTTTTAAATAGAAATTATGATAAAATACAGTACTTAACAACAAAACTAACATCAGGTAAAGCTTGGAAATTAAGAAAAACCGTCCATTTCACCCTGTATAATATGCATGATCGTTCTTAATATTAACTTTTTCGTCGACACCAAACTCCAGGGGATAAAAGAAAAACAATTCAAAGAATCGTTTTCATAATAACTGAATAAAAAAAGTATTGTTGCAATAAAAAGCTTGGAAGTCCATTTAAAAACAATACCGGGTATCAAACTGAGTACCTATCTCCTCCAATATACATATTGTAATCCGTTAGATTTGAATGTGACACTCGCCAAGAAAATGTAAGTAATTCACCTTAGTAACTGGCATTTTTCAGTACAGAAAGAAATGAATTTTGTGAGTAAATTTATTTGACAGATCAATTGAAATCATTTATTTCAGATTTACTTTTATCTCGATAATCGCGTAGAAGACACTTTTTAAGTTAACAATTTGATTAACTAGGGTTAATATAGGGTTCTTGTCGTGTGTTTTAAATGTTATTTAGTAATAAATAATTAACACAAATATGGATTATTTATAATGTTATATTGTTTTGTAATAATCTGAAGGAAATAAATTGAATTGAATTGAATTTGTCAAAAAAATAACTTCTAATATTAGTCCTATTATAGGACTAATATTAGAAGTTATTTTAAATTTAAACTTAATATTATTTAAATACATTCATAATATAATAATATGAATGTATCTACCTACTAATAAAAAAAAATGTTTCCTTGACGTATTTGTAAGAATCAATTTTTAGAAATATCAGGTTCCTTTTATATTTCTTATCAGTTATTTAAATTGAAAATGACGTACCTATTTTACCTTATTTTCCTACATTTCACGCGGGCAATACCTACTTGTCTCACAATATAAGAAATCAACCTTCAATATTTTTTTATTTGATCTTTATTCCTAACAAGACCGATTAGGGTGGAATATTTCAAACTGTTTAAAAGATGAGCGAATTTTTTTGTGTTTGTGTGTGTGTGGGTGTTACACCTGTACTTACCGTCATCTCAATAATCACCTCCTTTCTATCACTATCATCTGTCGTACAATCCATCCATCTTTACTCTTGCCTTTCTCTACCAATAGGAGAGGAAGGCAAAATGAACTACTCTCTACTTTTAAATTTCATTTTTTACGCAAGCAATAAATCCTAACAAAGTGTAATAATATCATTTTCTCTTTACAAAGCTGGCTTAAAGTGTAAACAAAAAAAGTCTATCTAATGAGTTATAATTTAGTACCTTTCTGCCGTACATGCGTAAACAAAATGCTTACGTTTTCATTGTTAATGTAGGGTTTTAAGTTTTAGTAATATGAAAGTCTAAGAATAAAACACAAAAATGTTTTAAAACATTTACAACGACACGACGGTCCTTTTAAAGTTTTTTGAAACATAATACAAACCAACCGCGGAAACCTCTGGGCGTGGGCCACGGCGCCCTTTTTTTTAGGGGTGAAAAATTCTCATGGATGGCCCCCGCCCCGGGGAGGGTGGAGGGGTCTGTCAGACTCTTACTGACTAAGTTCCTTCTCACACCTGCGCCGGGGGTCACGGGAACAGAAGATACTTCCGCGACCTCCGACTAGTGCCCCGAGGGCCTCGCCAAGTCAGCGAGGGGAGTGAGGTGTTAGACTCCCACCGCGACGTCTAAGAGGAGCGGGCGTGAACACGAGGCGCCGCCAAGGTTACATGGTTCAAATCTAGGCAAGCAGCAATGTAATTTTTTTCAATTCATTTCGTCTTTCTAAGTTTATTTTAGACATCATTGATATCGCTGAAGGAAAAACATCGTGAGACAAACCTGGACTTGTAGTTAATATGTCTGTTAGCGCCAATTCATCTTGAGCAAGCGTGGTGTTCAATGCTCGCGCCTTTTTTTGCGAAGAGGCCTTTGCCCTGCAGTGAGACAGTAACTGGCTGGTATTATTATTATTATGAGCTTATATTTCTCGGAACCCTTGGGTTCCGGACCTTTGGAAGGCGTACGAGGGGCCGAAGCCAACTCGCAGAGGCCCTTTGTCGTTTTTAAAGAATTGAGGCACCAATCGCAGATTTTCCCAGTATGCATTATGCAAATGCATCCAAGGAAAATCTACGACTAGTGCAGGACTATTGCAGACTAAAGCAACAAATGTATTGGGCTATGGGTTAGGGGTGGAAAAGGTGATCCGGTTACTTATTACCTATTATTATTATTATAAAACAACAAGCAGACGGCACGTGGTTTCACACGCGTAGTTCCTGTTCCCGTGGGATTACTGGGATAAAAAGTAGCTTATGTCATCTCTCATTCATATCTATTTAATATGTTTATAAGGTTAAGATGAATTTCATATTATTGTCTTTTGTATCAAAACGTTTGTTCGAAAAATATCTGTAGCTAAACAGGTATTGAACAAAAACGAAATACTTACGTATTTTTAAATAATTTATTGAAGAACATCAAACATCAATTTGGTAAACAAGCATTAACTCACATCAAAGATCTTTCTTGAACACCCATTTTCATATTATTTACATTCATAGAATAAAACCTTTCCGTTTATTGAAAAACCGGCGCTTAGTTAATTAATTAATTAATTCATTTTAATAATCAGACAAATAAAATATCCTTAAATATAAAAATAATAAAAAAGTCACAATAAATAATAAAAAAAACCATTATCTCCCCCATGCCCCAAATATGGGTGCATGCAGGGTCAGCCAATGCCGCATGAATGGCCCGTCATAATATTTATGCTTAAAAATAGATATTAGATAAAATTATTAAATTGTAACGCAATTATAACGATTGTAATATAGAAAGACAGCATTACAGGCACTAAATACATTCCTAGTTTTATTTTAGAAGTATAGTTTATTTGAACAGGGTTCTTTTTAACCATGCGAATTAAATTTCTTATAGCCTTTGTTGTGGGTGAATGTGGATCTAAAACAAAGAAAAATGTAGATAAAATAATGTTCACAGAGCTCCAATGTCCAGCACTAGATTTCACTTAAATAAGATTATCATCTGCCTTATCTGTTTACCCTTTTCCCCTATTATGTTGGGGTAAAAGTCAAAGTCAAAGCCAAATCGAGTATTGTCTTATGATATGATTTGGCTTTAGGCCATTAAAGTCACTTGAACGCCAAACTTACAAGTTAAATTAAATATAATGACTCTATATGGTCGGCGTCCAGTCTCACTGGATACAGCTAAATACTTAAATGTTCACTTTTGAACGCCAAACATAAAATTTGAATGTCATTGTAATGATTCTATATGGTCGGCTTCCAGTTTATATGATTTGACTTTAGGTCACTTTTGAACGCCAACATAAAATTTGAATATATTGTAATGATTCTATATGGTCGGCTTCCAGTATATCTGGATACAGCTAAATACCAGTTTTTTACTTAGAGCGATTACTTATCTGACCTACAGAATCTAGCTATTGGGTAACAGAAAATCCCTCAGTTTGATTTGTTGACAGACTTTCGAGCTTCTGATTAGTCAGAACTTACTGTCAAAGAAATAAAAATGACAAACAGGACCAAGGACTTAATACGTAATAATAATAATAACTTTTATTAAAGTTCATAAAGTTTTGTAGTACCTGAGGGATTTACAAAGTATGCATTTATGTAGTAGGTACAACGAAGCTGGATGATTAACTGCTCTCCTAGCTAAATTGCTGAGCAATCTTTGTTTGGGGGAGACAGTTTCGACTCCCTATTTGAGTATCATAATAATCATGTACCTATTATACTTTCGACGCTTATAATATTAACAAAATAAAAACCAAAAAACCAAAATCGAAATCTTAAAATTAAATAAAAATTAAATAAACCATATTAGATTTCCATATTTTCGACGAATCCTTTCCAACGTTTATTGAAGAAAAAATACAAAATTTTAATGATGTTTCGGAAAGACTTTTCAAAATAAACATTCATTCGGCATTCACACTTATTCGGTACTGTTGTTTTGGACCAAAATTTACATATAGCCTTCGCTCCTCTCATCTCTGGAAGTATCCAAAACTTTTAGAAAAAGTCGACCAAATTATTAGAACTACTCTTACATCGATATTAAATGTGGCCTTGGACGACCGAGCGTGGCAGCAAGCCACACTTCCCATTCGCTTGGGTGGTCTCGGCGTCCGCAAAATTTCAAGTTTAAGTTTACCGGCCTTCCTCTCCTCGGTCCATAGTACCGCTAAATTAACCAGGAATATTTTACCTGCGTCACTGGTTGATTTTGAGGTACCATGTTTGACCGATGCGTTGAACGCTTGGAAAATGACTTGTCCCAATACGGATTTACCCGACAACTTGTCTTCCCAGGGTCGGTGGGACGGGCCGCTTTGCAGTGCTATTCGGAATTCCCTTTTAAATACGTCATATAGTGCTGCTGAGCGTGCCCGTCTGCTGGCCGTGGGAGAATGGGAGTCGGGTTTGTGGCTTCAGGCACTTCCGTCAGCCACCATAGGCACTTTGATGGATGACACTTCATTTCGGCTCGCTACGTGTCTACGCTTGGGTGCTCCTTGTGTTGCTCCTCATCGGTGTCACTGTGGTGAAGCTGTCGACAGCTCCGGGCACCATGGCCTGTCTTGTTGCAGGAGTGCAGGTCGCATAGCACGACACGCCAGCATTAACGATATTATTCGTCGTGCTCTTGTCACCGCCGGCGTACCAGCAATTTTGGAACCTAACGGCTTGGTACGAGACGATGGAAAGAGACCAGATGGAATGACGTTGTTGCCTTGGAAGATGGGTAGGCCTTTGGTGTGGGACGCAACCTGTGTCGATACCCTTGCGCCATCTCATATTCCAAGTACGGCGAGTTGTGTTGGCGCTGCTGCTGCAGCTGCTGAGGCCCTCAAGCGGCGCAAATACTGTAACCTCATTGGAAGTTACGGTTTTGAGCCGTTTGGGGTCGAAACGCTCGGGTCATGGGGTCCGAGTGCACGCAGCCTTTTTAAGGAGATTTCTCGCCGACTGGTCGACACTTCGCGTGACCAGAGGGCTGGCTTATTCTTTGGCCAAAGAATTAGCATTGCCATCCAACGTGGCAATGCTGCCAGTCTTCTGGGCACGTTTCCAGATGACAGTGATGGGGAGGAGTACTTTGACGCCTAAGTGTTCCGATTTTTTACTATTTTATTTGTAGTTATGTGTACATATTTAAATTAGTTTTATTGTGTTTTCTGTATTTACTTACATATATTAGATTGAGTAGTGCTGGTGTGGTAAGTCGAGTGATTATGTGTTTCTGTATGTGTATGGTTTGTGTGTGTGTGTGTGTGTGTGTGTGTGTGTGCATTTTGTAATAAATGGTCACCCATTCAGGGACCGACCCTGGTAAGAGTAACTTAACCTTCGATTGAGCCGTAAGGCTGTTATTATTAAGCCTCTATTTTTAGAGGAAAAAGAAACTGATGTGTAAGTCGGATATACACACTCACATTGCGCCAGTCATGTTCAACTCCTTTCAATCGGGCACGATGTCAGTCTTCAAGATGTTACTGAGAAATACTAGATGAAAAATTCTAATACCACTTTGCACGACTCGGAAATCCAACTTGGACTGGCCTGTTGGTCTAGTGGTTAGTGACCCTTACTGCTGTGCCGGAGGTCGTGGGTTCGATTCCCACACAAGAGAAATGTTTGTGACATAAGCACGATCATTTGTCTTGAGTCTGGGTGTTATGTATCTATTATATGTGTGTATTTAGAATGTATAAGTATGCTTATCAGTTATCTAGTGCTCATAGCACAAGCTCTGCTTAGTTTGGGACTAGATGGCATCGTGTGGAAGCTGTGGATTATTTATTTATTTATTTTTTATTTAGGACTTCATGTGTAACAAGAGTACTAGCGACTTATAGCGTAGAAAGGCAATAAAACTAAATATAAGGTAGTTCTTTGTAATTATCGTATGAACTTACTCATCGCCAAAGTGCTGTACAATTTTGATAGTTTTCTGTTCAATGTCGAACACTCATTGAGAAGATTCTGTCCAGCGTACATCAGGAAATATGTATAAATTGTCGAATACACCAAATTATGAAAGATAAGCGTATTGTTTTCTAGTAGAAAAGGATTCTGTGAACATAAACAAAAATGGACCTGAAGATGATAAATAAAGCAAAATACAAGTATTAACGTATGTTGAGTAAGTCAATGTTATATTCACTTGTTTTAGATACACCATACATAGCAAATATGAAGCGGCCACGTAAATAACTGAAGACATTGCCAACGAGTATAACATCTGCAAAAAAATGCACTAAGTAAGCCATAATATAGCTTTTTAGAAGATTTATTTATGCATAATTAACTTACTAACTTCAATTGCGTTTTTCGCATCACTATGCGTTTCAAATAAGAATAGGAACGTCAATGACATCCATCTGTCATATGTCGCTTACAAAATACGGCTTGCAACGAAAACTTAATCACTCAATCGCGTATCACTTTTTTTTTTGTTTTACTGAGTCGTAGTTATTCAAAATTAAAAAAAAACTTAAATTAATTAGTCTTGTGGAGTGCTTACGTTTCATTTATTAATTTGTTTGTTTTCATCTCCCAGACTGCTCGAAAATGTGTGAATGAGGCGCTGTTTTGCATGGGAGGGCTCGAGAGATTATCTCCAATGTAAAAAAATTCTTTTACTGAACAATTAAGAAAATTATTCGTTCGTAATTCGTAAATAAATTATATTTAGTAAAAACCTTGTATTGCTGACCTTACCCAATTTATTCGAATTGATAGCTATGACGTCACAATATGGCGCAAAGTCATTCCTATTCTCATTTGAAACGCATAATACTTGCTCATGCTCGTGTCTTCCTTTGTGTAAAATAAAGTTAAGGTGCTCAGCAATAGTGTTCTATTACAGGAATATTTTTTAAATTGCTTAAATAGTTCCTTAAACTATCCCCTAAATTCAAATATAGGTACAGTTAAACAAATAAAAAAAAAAAAATTAAGTACTGTATTTTAATATAGAAATTAAATCATTGTCAAGCGTAGAAGTATAGGTTAATACTAAATAAAACTCATTTTATACAAAAAATAACATTATTACCTGAGCCTTAAAGCATATCGATAGATGTCTGCTGCAATTCGATATGCAGTTAAACAGTGTTACCCACTGGTCTACCTGTTCAACCGTTAGAAGATCATTCCAATCTCTGCTTTCTAAACATAAAGTTTCTTCAGCATCATTGTATTTCACTTGAATATCAAACATACTATCGGTCAAACATTTTAGCAATTTTCGAACTATTGTTATGTGTATGTACATGATTGCATGTTCCATGATGAGACGTTCTTGAGTTATAGTAGCTGATAGTATAAACCATACAATGTCTATTTTTATCTTCTCTTTTTTTAAGTAAAATTTCATAAACAATTTTGCTATAAGAAGTAAAACAATTGATATGAAAGACATCACTAAGGTTATTAGAAAAACTTTTTTCATTTGTTTTAAACATTTGATGTAAGTCGGATTTTTCTGGTAGGAATGGTGCACAGATGTCAAGTTGTCAACAAAAAATTTGTAAGAGCGTGAGCTTAGAATACCACTTATCATAACAACTGGACCACTAACGAAATTCACAACGTGAAATGTTCGCACTATTTTGACTACCCGTTCATTTGTATTTTCCGTAATAATATTAACGTTACTGGATAAAATAACTAGAAATAATAGTATTTCAAAAACAATACGTATTTTACTTAGAATTTTACGTAACCTTGAAATAAAAACGTAATTTCTGTAAACACCTCCTAAATTTTCGACCTTTAGTAGCATATCAATAACTTTACTTGCGGCCATTTTAAACGGTAAGGTGTTCGCGTATTAAATGATCTAGTAAAGTAGCACCTACAAATGGGATTAAAACGAGCCATTACGGTGTTAGAAATAATCAGCTGCAGATTATCACACTCAATAATGGGCCCTCTATAACGGCCGCTAGCATAATAGTGAAGTAAAAAGATAAAGATAAATGCCGGTTTCCTCACTTCACCGTTTTTGAGAGCAGTGGTGATGAAATAAATTACACAAAGTAATGCGCCTGCCTGGCTTTGAACCCACGAGTTACTGTTCTTAAGTCGGGGCCGTTACCACTGGGCCACCGCTGCTCTAATAGAATGCAGTCACAACAAAAATAACATCAGGGGAATTTGAAAGGCCACCGAATTCGAAATTTGGTGTTTTTGTCAAGGGCTTCTGAAGCTATTTATTTTTCTCTTTTTGTGTTTTTATTTTAGTTTTTTTTTAAGTCGGTTTTTTGGTTTTGCAAAAACTTTTTATTTTTTTTATTTTTAATTGTTTCCATACAAATATTTGCCATGGATTTATTTTACATTGATAATTGTTAATAACATACATGTCATGGTAATGGGGGTTATCCACTTAGCCCTCATAAATTAAACTTAACATAACTAACTGTCAAAATCTAGGTATATTGTACACATCTGCGTACCCCTCAGTATGCTCTGAGGTGTACGCAGATGTGTACAATATACGCGTGATGATACGTCATCATGTTGTATAAACAATAAACATCCAAACGATTCGAGCAATCACGATAGATTTGCCGTCTATTTTTTAAGAGTTCCATTGTATATCTCCGAAGAACAGCACCAGATCTTCACCAAATTAAAATGGGACCACCTCAGGAGTATATTCTTTCAAATAAAAAAGAATTTTGTGAATCGGTCTACAAATGGGAGAGAAATCAGGTAACATAAATAATAAAAAAAAATACAAACACATGAACATAGAACCTCCTCCTTTTTTGAAGTCGGTTAAAAAATAACATCAGGTAAAATATTTTTCATTATTTATGAAGGGTTTTATGTTTTAGTAATATGAAGTCGTCTTCATGGAGTTATAGACAAATCTGGTGTCAGGGTTTTTACGTCACCATAGGGTTCTGATTGGCTTCACACGCCGCCGAAAAATATCTCTCATTGGTATCTATTTAATATATTTATAAGGTTAAGATGAATTTGATATTGGCTTTTGTCTTTGTTATTTAAAAGATCTGCAGATAAAAAACAAAAACGAAATACATATTTTTAAATAATTTATTGAAAAACATCAAACATTAATTAGGTTAACAAGCAATAACTCACATCAAGGATTTTTTGGTAAATAAGATACTATTTACATGTAGGTACTATATCAATAAAAAATCCAAATCTTATCACATCTAACATATATTTATAAATCTATATTTTCTTTAACTATACTCATTGCATCAACCAAGTTATTTAAGTGGCTCTAATTGGGCACTGATATCCGATTTTTTATGAACACCAAAGAAATTGCACAATTTTTAGTGAATATAGAAATCAACAGAACACTTAATTTTATTTCTCTCGTCTTATTTATGACAGTAGTTCTTGTAATGTAGAACACGTTATCAGAACCACCATCATCATTAGCCTAGTCTTTTCCCAACTATGTTGGAGACGGCTTCCAGTTTAACCAGATGCAGCCGAATACCAGTGTTTTACATGGAGCGACTGCCTGATAGACCTTCACAACCCAGTTACCGGGTAACACGATACCCCTTGATTGAACTGGTTGTCAGATTTCCGAGCTTCTGACTATCGTTTGCGACTGTCATAGATCTAGAAATCACAATTGGGACCAACGGTTTTACGAGGCACGGAGAAGCCATCCAGGGGCCAACCTCGTCGAATTCCAATCAGCCTGTGAGGCTGTTATTATTTTACCACCAGCTCAGACAAACATTATCAGAACCAACTACGTACTAAAACAAACAACATAGTTGAATAGAAAGAAAGAAAGAAAGAAAATAGCAAAACCACAATAACACAAAAAATGGCATGTCTCACGGCTGCGCTAAAAGGTTCATTTTCCTGCCTGGATAACTTTTATTTGAAGAATAAAAATGGTGGTTTGACTCTCTGTATTAGACACAAAAGCTGTCAAACTCACGATTTACATTTTCATAGCATAAAACTTTTTCGATTATTGAAAAACCGGCGCTTAATTAATTAATTCATTTTATTAATCAAAAAAATAAAAATATTCATATTTATAAAAATAATGAAAATGAAAATAACTTAACATAGCATAAGTTGACTGGTAGAAAATGCCTATGGCATTAAGTCCCCCTCTGTACATTAGTATGCTTGAAGTATTAAATAAATAAATAAATAAAATAGTCACAATAAATATTAAAAAAAAAAATATCTCCCTCATGCCCTAAATATTGGTGCATGCAGGGTCAACCAATGCCGCATAAATGGCCCGTCATAATATGGATGCTTAAAAATAGAAATTAGATAAAATTATTAAATTGTAACGCAGTTATAACGATCGTCATATAGAGAGACAGCATTACAGGCACTAAATACATTCCTAATTTTATTTTAGAAGTATAGTTTATTTGAACAGGGTTCTTTTTAACCATGCGAATTAGATTTCTTACAGCCTTTGTTGTGGGTGATTTTGGATCTAAAACAAAGAAAAATGTAGATAAAATAATTTTTACAGCTGTCCCATGTCCAGCACTAGATGTCACTTAACTAAGATTATCATCTGCCTTATTTGTTTACCCTTTTCCCCTATTACGTTGGGGTCAAAGTCAAAGTCAAAGCCAATCGTGTATTGACATAAGATATGATTTGGCTTTAGGCCATTTAAGACACTTTTGAACGCCAAACATAAAATTTGAATATATTGTAATGATTCTATATGGCCGTCTTCCAGTATAACTGGACACAGCTAAATACCAGCTTTTTTCACCTACAGAATCTACCTACTGGGTAACAGAAAAAACCTCAGTTTTATACCACGACGGTGGCAAACAAGCTTACGCCCGCCTGATGGTAAGTGGTTACCGTAGCCTGTGGACTCTTGCAACACCAGGGGCGCCACACGCGCTGCCGACCCTTTAAAAACCTATTCTCTACTCCCCTTTTGAAGAACTCCATACTGTAGCCCTCTGAGAAAACCTCGGCAGGGAGCTCATTCCACAATCCAAGTGTACGCGGGAGGAAATTCCTCTGAAACCGCACTGTACGGGACCATTTCGGCTCCAGTGTTTGATTTTTTGACAGACTTTCGAGCTTCTGATTAGTCATAACTTACTGTCAAAGAAATTAAAATGACTGCCAGGACCAAGGACTTGATACGTTATAAATGGACACCCATTCAGGTACCGACCCTGGTAAGAGTAACTTAACCTTCGAATGACCCGGGCGGCTGTAATTATAAAGCCTCTAAGATAATCAAATTTTAGAGGAAAAAGAAATTGATATGTACGTCGGATAAGCACACTCACATTGCGCCAGTCATGTTCAACTCCTTTCAATTGGGCACGATTTCAGTCTTCAGGATGTTACTGAGAAATACTAGATGAAAAATCCCAATACCTTTTTGCACGACTCAGAAATCCACCTTAGACTGACCTGTTGGTTTAGTGGTTAGTGGCCCTTACTGCCGTGCCGGAGGTCGTGGGTTCGATTCCCACACAAAAGAAATGTTTTTGTCATGAGCACGATCATTTGTCTTATCAAGATGGCATCGTGTGAAAGTTGTGGAATATTTATTTATTTATTTTTTATTTAGGACTTCATGTTTGACAAGAGTACTAGCGAGCGAAAGGTAGTTCTTTGTAATTATCGTTTAAACTTACTCATCGCCAAACTGCTGTACAATTTTGATAGTCTTCTGTTAAATGTCGAACACTCATTGAGAAGATTTTGTCCAGCGTACATCAGGAAATATGTATAAATTGTCGAATACACCAAATTATGAAAAATAAGTGTATTGTTTTCTAGTAGAAAAGGATTCTGTGAACATAAACAATTAAATTAAAAAATTAAAAAACCCCATCGCAAAACATTTAAAAAGTTAAAAATAACACTAGCCTTGAAATTTTACTTCACTTCGGGGTACCGCTGAAGTAAGGAATGTTCCTAGTACAGTCGAGTTCATTAATATATTGGCCCTTTCAGGCTTCAAAAATATATGACCGTCAAAAAAAAACATAACATTGTGACAACTAAAGCATCATTAAATTGTGGTCAAGATTTAGATTCATTAATATGTGACTGGTTTTTCTCAGTAACATGTATACAGCCAAAAGCACATTATTATATGAACAACATTAAGATCATATTATCTGAACATTGTAGGATTCACAATTATGTATGCACACATCAAAGACATTCAATAAACTATAAATCTCTTTGGCACACATAAATACAATAATATCTAAACAAGTAAATGTAATTCAAATTCAACCTTATTACTTACGTTATAAAGATAATTTTACTCTGAATCTTAAAATTGCATGGTCAAGGAGTTTGCTACATCATTTATCACTGGCTAGATTAACTTCAAATGATGTTAAATGTTTTTCTAATAAAATTATAACTGACGCACATGTCATTCAACGATTGAAAGACACTCATTAAAAAAACAAACGCAAACGCGCTTAAAACAATGGAAACTACTGTCATTTCTGTAACAATGTAAACTAGATCTTATTTGTTCGAGCAAATAATTGACTTTCCCATGCATGTAGAGATAATTAAGAAGCTTTTCCTGCTCAGATATTATAAAAGCCAATACTATATTTTTGAAAAGGGTGATCACATATTTTTGCTTAATGCACAGCATATATTATTGAACCGTTCATGATCACATATTATTAAACTGTTCATGATCACATATTATTGCACAATGCACAGCATATATATTTTTTTTTTTTCTGGCTTCTCACACAGCATATATTATTGAACGGTTCACATGAGGACATATTTTTGATCTTTAGGTTCTATAGAATTTATTGAGCTTTCCAACGCTCACAATATTTTGAATACTTGACAGTGCCAATATATTAATGAACTCGACTGTATGTAGAGTCAAATGCTGGTTAAAACGAATCCAAACACGACATATCTGCTATTATTTTGTCAAGAGTCTACCTACTGGTGTGCTGGATAGCCTGGCTGCAGCATGAGCTCATCCAGTTGCCATCAGTGCATTGTGTGCAGAATCAAATGCAGGTTAAAATTAATCCAAACACGACATATCTGATGTTATTTTCCCAAGAGTGTATTAGTCTGCTAGATATCCTGGCTGCATCAGACCAAATACACCATAATTTTGCTTATTAATATTACACGCATGGGTATTTGAAATCTTAAGACACACATAGGTTTTTAAGTAAAGTTAATACCCACAGACGTCTAAAATAGCAACGGTAGCTATCTCAAAAGAGCTGATAACCTTGAAACGGCTGAACCGATTTTGATGAATCATGTCTAAGAACCATCGCAAGAAACCCTGCTTTCAAATAAAAAAAAACTGCATCTTAATCACCCGTTTGGGAGCTACGGTGCCACAGACAGATAGACAGACAGTCAGACAGACAGACAGACACACACACATAGCGGTGAAACTTATAACACCTCTCTTTTTGCGTCGGGGGTTAAAAATACAAATATTAACGTATGTTGAGTAAGTCAATATTATATTTACTTGTTTTAGATACACCATACATAATAAATATGAAGCGGCCACGTAAATAACTGAAGACATTGCCAACGAGTATAACATCTGCAAAAAAATGCACTAAGTAAGCCTTAACATAGCTTTTTAAAAGATTTATTTATGCAATAATTAACTTAATAAATTCAATTGCGGTTTTTCGCATCACTATGCTTTTCAAATAAGAATAGGAACGCCAATGATCTCTATCTGTTATATTATGTCGCTTACAAAATACGGCCTGCAACGAAACCTTAATCGCGTATCACTTTTTTTTGTGTTACTGAGTCGTAGTTATTCAAAATTTAAAAAAAAGTCTTAAATTAATTAGTCTTGTGGAGTGCTTACTTTAATTTTTTAATTCTGTTTGTTACACGGTGTTTTGTTGTTGTTGATATTTGTTTTTGTTTTCATCTCCCAGACTGCTTGAAAATGTGTGAACGAGGCGCTGTTTTGCATGGGAGGGCTCAAGAGATTATCTCCAATGTAAAAAAATTCTTTTACAGAACAATAAAGAAAGTTATTCGTTCGTTATTAATTCGTAAATAAATTATATTTAGTGAAAACCTTGTATTGCTGATCTTACCCAATTTATTCGAATTGACAGCTATGACGTCACAAAATGGCGCAAAGTCATTCCTATTCTCATTTGAAACACATAATACTTGCTCATGCTCGTGTCTTCCTTTGTGTAAAATAAAGTTAAGGTGCTCAGCAATAGTGTTCTATTACAGGAATATTTTTTAAATTGCTTAAATAGTTCCTAAAACTATCCCCTAAATTCAAATATAGGTACAGTTACACAAATAAAAAAAAAATAAAAAAAATTACTGTATTTTAATATAGAAATTAAATCATTGTCAAGCGTAGAAGTATAGGTTAATACTAAATAAAACTCATTTTATACAAAAAATATCATTATTACCTGAGCCTTAAAGCATATCGATAGATGTCTGCTGCAATTCGATATGCAGTTAAACAGTGTTACCCACTGGTCTACCTGTTCAACCGTTAGAAGATCATTCCAATCTCTGCTTTCTAAACATAAAGTTTCTTCAGCATCATTGTATTTCACTTGAATATCAAACATACTATCGGTCAAACATTTTAGCAAGTTTCGAACTATTGTTATATGTATGTAAATGATTGCATGTTCCAAGATGAGACGTTCTTGAGTTATAATAGCTGATAGTATAAACCATACAATGTCTACTTTTATCTTCTCTTTTTTTAAGTAAAATTTCATAAACAATTTTGCTATAAGAAGTAAAACAATTGATATGAAAGACATCACTAAGGTTATTAGAAAAACTTTTTTCTTTTGTTTTAAACATTTGATGTAAGTCGGGTCTTTCTGGTAGGAATGGTGCACAGATGTCAAGTTGTCCAAAAAAATTTTGTAAGAGCGTGAGCTTAGAATACCACTTATCATAATAACTGGACCACTAACAAAGTTCACAACGTGAAATGTTTGAACTATTCTCACTACCCGTTCATTGGTATTTTCCGTAATAATATAAACGTTACTGGATAAAATAACAAGAAATAATAATATTTCAAAAACAATACGTATTTTACTAAGAATTTTACGAAACTTTGAAAAATAAACATAATTTCTGTAAACACCTCCTAAATTTTCAACATTTAATAGCATATCAATAACTTTACTTGCGGCCATTTTAAACGGTAAGGAGTACGCGTATAAAATGTTCTAGTAAAGTAATGAATTGGGCACCTACTAATGGGATTAAAACGAGCCATCACGGTGTTACAAATAATCAGCAGATTACTGATACAATCACACTCAATAATGGGCCCACTATAACGGTTGCTACCATAATAGTGAGGTAAAAAGATAAAGATACCGGGCTGGTATCCCCAACTCCACGTCAAAGCGCGTATTTTGCGTATGGGCCATAATCTACTACGTAGGCCCAGTGCGAATTGGTAAGATGTCACATGTCTTCGAATTTTTGGTTCTAGGACATGCCGGTTTCCTCACGATGTTTTCCTTCACCGTTTTTCAAAGCAGTGGTGATGAAATAAATGACGCTAAGTGCGCCTGCCTGGGTTCGATCCCACGACTTACTGTTTGTAAGTCGGGCCGCCGCCACTCGGCCACTGCTGCTCAAATAGTGACGTAGCGATAAAAGGACACTATACTCTGAGTTGCTAAATGAGTGGAGAGGCAGTCCGCTCAAGATCACTCTTTCCTCCAAGCACGTTTGCTCTTCCAAATCTCCACTCTAGGCAAGCCAGATTGATGAGGAACAAAACTTCTCTCCTCGCTACAAGCTGCCCCGCGAGGATTACTATTTTTAACCCCCGACGCAAAAAGAGGGGTGTTATAAGTTTGACCGCTATGTGTGTGTGTCTGTCTGTCTGTCTGTTTGTCTGTGGCACCGTAGAGCTTAAACGGGTGAACCGATTTAGATGCGATTTTTTTTATTTGGAAGCAGGGTTTCTTGCAATGGTTCTTCGACATGATTCATCAAAATGGGTTCAGTCGTTTCAAGGTTGTCAGCTCTTTTGTGTTAGCTACCGTTGCAATTTTAGACGTCTATGGATATTTACTTTACTTACAAACATATGTGTGGCTATATATGCAAGATTATGGTATATTTTTTTATTGATATCACACTAATACCCTCTAGGGAATATAATAGCAGACATGTGTCGTGTTTGGATTCATTTTAACCAGCATTTGATTCTGCACATAATGCACTGATGGCAACAGGATGAGCTGATGCTGCAGCCAGGCTATCCAGCACACCAGTAGGTAGACTCTTGACAAAATAATAGCAGAAATGTCGTGTTTGGATTCGTGTTAACCAGCATTTTACTCTATATTCAAATACACTGAAAAAATCTCATAACTGTAAACTCTCATCATCTGCCTAGCCTTTTTCCCAACTATGTTGGGGTCGGCTTCCAGTTTAACCGGATGCAGCTGAATACCAGTGTTTTACATGGAGCGACTGCCTGTCTGACCTCCACAACCCAGTAACTGGGTAACATGATACCCCTTGGTTAAACTGGTTGTCAGACTTTCGGGCTTCTGACTACAAGTAACGACTGTCAAAGATCTACAAATGACAGCCGGGACCAACGGCTTAACGTGCTTTCCGAGGCACGGAGGAGTCTTGGTATGTAATAAATGGTCACCCATCCACGGACCGACCTCGTCAAGCGTAGCTTAACCTTCGATCGACCCATGCGGCTGTTATAATTTAGCCACAAGCTCCTCCTCCATAACTGTAAACTCTATAAAACAAAATTAATGCGTTTAAAAAATATAAAATAAAAATTAAATTAAAAATTTAAAAAACCCCCATCGCAAACTTTTTAGATGTTTTTGTTTTTGCGTTGGGGTTTTTTTAAATTTTAAATTGTTTGCAACCTAACTCAATTATAGTCAAGTTGTTATTTCTCTTTCAAGTCTTTGCCATAACAAAGCTATAAATAAAGTTACAAGAACATAAAACATTCCTAAAAAAAAATATATTCCAGAACTTTTCACACAACGCCATTTAGTCGCAAGTAAAGCTTGGGAGCTTGTGTTATGGGTACTATTCAGCTGATAAACATACTTATACATTTCTAAATAGATAAATTACACGAAATAATAATTTACATTTTATTAAATTAAAATGTTTTAGTCAATGACTGGCCTGTTGACTGCTATGCCGGAGGTCGTGGGTTCGATTTCCACCCAGGACAAATGTTTGTGTGATGAGCACGATCATTTGTACTGTGTCTGGGTGTAGTTCTGTGTCTGGGTGTAATTATCTATAATATGTATGTTTTTAGAAATATATAAGTATAAATATAAGTTTATCAGCTGTTTAGTACCCATAACACAAGCTCTCAAGCTTAACTTGGGACTAAATGGCGTTGTGTAAAAAGTTGTGGAATATTCATTATTTAAATTTATTCAATTATAATGAGCTGATGCTGCAGCCAGGGTATCCAGCACACCAGTAGGTAAACTTTTGACAAAATAATAGCAGATATGTCGTGTTTGGATTCATTTTGACCAGCATTTGATTCTGCACACAATGCCCTGATGGCAACAGGATGTACTGATGCTGCAAGCAGGCTATCTAGCACAGCAGTAGGTAGACTCTTGACAAAATAATAGCAGATATGTGGGGTTTGGATTCATTTTAACCAGTATTTGTTTCTACACACAATGCACTGATGGCAACAGGATGAGCTGATGATGCAGCGATACTACCAGAACACCAGTAGGTAGACTCTTAACAAAATAATAGCAGATATGTCGTGCTATGACTGCAATCCCACCAGATGGTAAGCAGCAATGCAATCAGTGATAGTGAAGCGCAAAATCTGAAAATAAGAAATTAATTTGTATCTCATTTTAAGTGAACTGTAACAATTGTTCTTATGAGAATAAAAATTCTTTAAACCTAAGTGGTTGAATGTTAATGCAATCTCCTTCTTAGGTGACAAACCTGATGTCAGAGTTTATATACCACCAATAGGCTTCTTACTTGGCATCACATGCTGTCGAGAAATATTTATAAATGCAACAATGCTAATGATGTAAAACCAATAAAAGTTTTTAACAAAACCGGCACATCTCTAAACTCAAACATGATCTTAAACTTTGCTCGGACGCTTTATTTTCTTTACAGCAGATGTAGTGAAAATAATGTACAATTTTTGTTTAATCCTTTCCGCCTTAGTTTTAGCTACATCTCATCATGCCTTGTTTTATAAAGATTAAGTTTTTTTATCTTATAGCGTGTTTAATTTACCATTGATTCCTTGTGTATACTCGTTATGTAAAGCTTCGTCTTTCTCTCATACTGGAACAGTGATAATAATATGCTTCAACATGTCATCAAACAGCCCAGATAATGTTCCTATAATATCTTCATATTGTTCAGTATAGTTCAGATTATCAACGGTTTCAGTTCGTTTTAACTGTCTAAATAAATCTATTGAGAACTGACTGACCTGGTACATATTGCTCAAATAAATAATTAGTAATTCTTCCATAACACAAACAATTTTGAATGGGTATCTAATAACAAAATACAGATAAAATTATTAAATTGCATTGCAATTATAATATATGTGATAGAAAGCGATAAAATGGCAGGTAGCAAGTACATTCCTAGTGTAATTTTAGAAGTATATAGTATTTGAATAGGATTTTGTTTAACGAATACAATCATGTTTCTAATATTCTCTGTTTCCGGTGACTTTGGGTCTAAAACAAAAAAAAAGACACTTAAATAATTATCTAAATAGTCGAAGAAGGAATCTTGATAATATGTAAATTTATAATAGTTTCAGACCAAAACGCCGACAAATCGCATAGTATTAACTTACTTATAGACAAAACGGTATATAATTTTGAGAGCCTCCTGTTTGTTGTTGAACTTTCATTGAGGAGATTTTGTCCAGCAACCATTAAGAAAAATGTATAAAATATTGAATATACCATGAAGTATAAAATGATCATAACATTAGCAAGATGACGTGGATCCTGTGGACAGAAAAAAAACTGAAGTTGCAGGCAATTTATCTACAGTTATAAGTATATAATTATATTTTCCAAAAATATTTACATTATTTACAAAGGCCATGAATATCCCGTACGACGCAGCAATATAAATAACTGAAGATATGCCCAACGAATATAACATCTGTAACCAAGAATTACCCGGTAATAATATTGTTTTACATCAAAATGGTTTCTAAAAGTTATTAAATTTTTATGGTTTTGATTTAATTCTTCTTGTTTGATTCCGTGTTTCTTTTTATTAACGGCGTCAGCATGGTAGAAAATAGGTACAACAGCTGCATGGTGGATCATATTTACCCTGATTTTAAACCGTAGCAGATTTTTACCATTTCAATGACATTTGGAGCGTGTTTAACTTGAAGAATAGTTCTTAAATTGTAATGTTTTGGAGAAAAAATAGAAACAAACAAGTTATTTATAGATCTAATTATATATGTAAGAAGTCAGTATAAATTTTCAACAAAAAAATCAAATTTTAGAAACTTAGTAATAGAAAAACAAAAAAAATACTAATGAACACTTATTTTTAACCTTTTGGAATAACAAATGTGAAAATAAAATATATAAAAAATATAAAGAATCCTAGGGTTAATAATTATTAGCACGTGATCGTCTTCCTCGTTTTCCGAAGAATTATCACCTTCTTCCGAGTTGCTTTCTTCTAACATTGACAGAATTTGCTGTCTTTCGCGCTTTATCCATTTTTCAAATATAACCTAAAAAGAACAAAATGATTGTAATATACGTAATGTCGGTACAAATAAATAAACGAAATAATCATACACTGAACTCAACGTAATTGTCACGAAATCGTATCATCGAATGTACCTATATTTGGGTCATATTTACCTTTTTGTTGTTTGACCGCGTCTATCTTCCTGTGCAGGCGCACACCGTCTAAGTTGACATAAGAAATGAAGGAAGCGGGGCACTAACTGCAGCTACTAAGAAGCGTGGTAACGGTACACTATTATTTTCTGAAATACCCGCATTTAAAAACATCAAGGTTCATTATGACCCAACCTAGCAGACGTCGGGGTTAAAAGAATTATATCTATTCATGTGGTAGCTTACCTGGGCATGGAAGCAAGCTGATAGATTTCTGCTGCAGCTCAATAAGCATCTAAACTGTGTAGCCCACTGTTCCACTTGTTCACCCGTAAGATGATCATTACACCCTCTGTTATCTGAGCATAACCTCTTTCTAGTATCTCTATCATTGTACTTTACTTGAATTTCAAGTATTCTACTATTGAAACATTTTAGCAAGTTTCGAATCATTGTTATGTAAACGTACATTACTACACACATCAAAAGTGTCTAGGGATCAACATATATTTTTGCAATAACTTTTCTCCTGATTGATATTAATTAAAATTTTCTTTAAGGATTCATCAAATAAAGTGTTTTCGTTTGTCACAGTAACGATAAACCAAGTCACTTTTGCATTAATAAAGAAATTTGCCATTTTCCTAATAAAGGGATTTTTGACATTTGAACCACTAACATTAAAGTTCGAAAAAAAGACTGAAATAACAGTTTTCTTTAAAATTTTATTGGGTAACTTAAACAATTAATAATCCGTGTTTCTACCGCGAACGCTAACAACACAAGAACATCGGTTTGGCATACTCAAAATGAGTTCATCTAAATCACGCTGTGGAATGGCCGCCCATGTTCGTTGCAACAACAAAAAAAGGTCTTCTTGCGACTGGATACCCTCCATATTCGGCAGAGCTCTTCTCTGTAGCATATCCCATGCATGCTCAATCGGGTTCAAGTCTGGCGACTGAGCAGGCCAGGGCAGGACATTGATGTTAGCTGCGGCGAGAGTCTGTCTTACAACTCGTGAGGCTTCATCACTCTTCAGGGAACTTAATTAGCGACCAAACAGTCAGAAACCGCTTGCATGAAGTGAACCTTCATTCCCGAAGACCGCTACGGGTACCACCTATAGCAATGCACAATCGTAGGATTCGATATCAATGGGCTCTTGAACACAGAAATTGGGCAGAAGAACAATGGCGTTTCGTGTGCTTTTCTGATGAGTCTCGTTTTGGTATGAGACCGGATACAAGACGTATACGACACTGGAGAACCCCTGGACGCCAACAGCGATTAAAATCCTGCCAGGAAGTCCATCCTTATAGTGGTGGAACCATTATGGTATGGGCGGGTATTTGGATCGGCGGAAGAACTGAGTTGATTTGGATCAGAGGCAACCTCAACGCTCAAATTTATGCTGAGACGATTGTATCAGACGTCATCGTTCCTCTAAAAGTGCAAATCGGTCCCTTATTTCAGTTAATGCATGTGAATGCACGACCGCACACCGCAAGAGTTGTAAGACAGACTCTCGCCGCAGCTAACATCAATGTCCTGCCCTGGCCTGCTCAGTCGCCAGACTTGAACCCGATTGAGCATGCATGGGATATGCTACAGAGAAGAGCTCTGCCGAATATAGAGGGTATCCAGTCGCAAGAAGACCTTTTTTTGTTGTTGCAACGAACATGGGCGGCCATTCCACAGCGTGATTTGGATGAACTCATTTTGAGTATGCCAAACCGATGTTCTTGTGTTGTTAGTGTTCGCGGTAGAAACACGGATTATTAATTGTTTAAGTTACCCAATAAAATTTTAAAGAAAACTGTTATTTCAGTCTTTTTTTCGAACTTTAATGTTAGTGGTTCAAATGTCAAAAATCCCTTTATTAGGAAAATGGCAAATTTCTTTATTAATGCAAAGGTGACTTGGTTTATCGTTACTGTGACAAACGAAAGCACTTTATTTGATGAATCCTTAAAGAAAATTTTAATTAATATCAATCAGGAGAAAAGTTATTGCAAAAATATATGTTGATCCCTAGACACTTTTGATGTGTGTATATGTTCCAAAATAAGTCGATCTTCTTGTAAAACATTTGACGCTACAAATATTATGTCGTGTACTTGGAGCTCCTCATGTCTTACAAAAACCTTTGCAAGCAATTTTGTTACAATAACTATAACGAGTGTAGCACTAGACAATACTGTCGTAACAATTAATATATTTTTCAACTTTTGAGAACATTTTATGTAAGTTGGATCGTTCTGAAAGTAATTGTGCACGGAAATGAAGTTATCTACAAACTGTTCATGAGAGCTTGAGCTTAAAATACCACTGATCATAATAATTGGACCAATGAAGAATCTCGTAACGTCCAATGTTTGCACCATTATGGTAATTCTTACATTCGTGTGTACAGTAATAACGTATAAATTGTTAGTCAAAGTAACTGCATACATAACTATTTCAATAAGAATACGTATTTTACTGAGTACTTTGCCACATTTCGATAGCAGAACATAATTCCTGTAAACACCTCGTAAATTTTCAGCTTTCACTAAAGTGTTTATAATTTTTCTTGCCACCAATTGCAAATAACTCTGATACCGCGATGTAGGATATCGGTCATTAGTTCGTATGTGGCGAGATAGATGTCGCTGCAACATAATAAAATGACTATGATTGCCTAGTGGTGTGACCGGCAGACTGCCGACTGTTATGGCACCGCAACTGCACAGCTGCCGCATGGCGTCACCTCGAATTTAGGCTACGGCTAGCTGCCAGTGCACTAACTACGCATCGTCGACAAGGTGCCAGCTTGCTGTCCGCACGCCGCCCGCGAGGTGCAAGCTAGCTGTCACCGCGAACACAATTGATATATGGCATTTATAATTGAACACGCCTATGACTTGCACGATTTCATAATGTCTCGGTTTTCGACGGCGCAATGATGTTGTTGGCGACTTGGGAGTCGGCGCATGCGATCGGCGTGCTGTAAGCGTGCGGTCGACGCGCTGTAAGCACATGGTCTGCTCGCTAACGGCACGCGGGCTGCGAGTCGAGTTCTGTTGAATGTCGACATTGTGAAATATATCATACTTCACACGATTTAATGCTCTAAATTGAATGACAAATCGATTGCTGGTTTAGAGCGGTGCCGGTGCCGTGCCGGTATAATGTGCCATGACCTTTAAAGTTCTCAAGCTCGAACCCAAGGCATCACAGGTTTTTCGAAGTCATGTGTGATTTGTATCATTATCATTATTGCTTCAAAAACGGTAAAAGAAACCATCGCGAGGAAACCTGCCTGCCTGAGAAACATTTCTTGACGGTATGTGAAGCCATGTCGAAGGCTCATGGGTGGCATAAAAACTTCGGCACACGGTTAGCCGCTAATAATTACACGAAAATGAAAAAAAAATTGATCTCATGATATTATTTTATCAATAAAAATCAAATGAAAAAAAAAATATTTGTGTTGAAGTATAGAAATATGTTTGTGTTACATATTTTTAATAGTATAAAGTAAAATAAACGTAACTAATTATAAAAGCTGATCAAATTATTCCATGTAGGTACTTACTGAAGTTTTGTTGATAGTTCTGTTATGCTTTGATGTCTCTTCTACCCTCAATAATACATAAATTATGAACTCTTTAACGGTAATATAACACACATACATCCATACTTCCATACTAACTTAATATGAAAAATGAGAAAATAACTCTGTTTGTTTGTCGGCTTTTCACGACTAAACGGATCTGCAAACGTTTTTTTAGATTTTTTTTTAGGACAACAGAAATTTGGCATAGAAATAGTTACTATTCTGAAGACGGGTATAAGCTATGTTTTGTCTCAAAAAAGAATGTGAAGAAAATGTTTTCTTAAACATTTTCCAAATATAGCGCCATCTTTGATAATAAATGGAAGATCGCGCCAAAAGTCAATTTGACTAAACTATGTCAAATTGTCAACTGATAAGGGACTGGGACAAGTCTTAAGCTAAAACTAAGAAGGTTAATAGTTACTAGTTAATAATAAAGCACTTTTTAATAATAGTACTTAAATTGCACTACAAATTGATTAGCAGTTCGAGTACTGGTTTATACTGTCGTCCTGGGTTCAATTTTCAAGGAGTAACTGGGTTTCCATATCCTGGAAATTTTCAGTTCCAGCACAAAGTCTGGAATGTGCCTAGTCGTAGGCTTCGCTCATATCCTATATCGTAGAACGTAGACATAGCGAAATTTGTGTATACCATGAACCTGTGTCTCATCCTTCGTGGAATACGAAGATAATTGAAGAGTTGTTCAATTATCTCTTTATAACTCCTTGACTGCGGGACTCACATACGCTGTGTTATCGTCGCCGGAACGCCAGTGCGGCTCGCGCACACCCGTTTGTGATTTCATATTTTCCAATACGGCTGTGCGGCAAATCACGCCCAGCGTGTAAAAATTAATTATACCGCGAGTGCGGTTCTCACAACTGCTGTGAGTTTTTACGTCTGTTTAGACGTTTGATAATTTCAAGTTTCAAGTCAATGAGAATTTATTATTTAAAATACAGAACCAGTTAGGGTTTCACTAGAATCTTCTAATATATAAAAGAAAGTCGTGTTAGTTACACCATTTATAACTCAAAAATGATTTTGGTCTTTTTGGATTTGTCTTTGTCCGGAATAGCATAATAATTAATAAAAAACATGAAAAGTCCTCGAAAAAATAAACATCAAGAATATTCGTTGTCTCAAACATTTTTCAAACGCTAAACCAAGCTAAACATAAGAAGGTAAGGTTGTCAACTTATACGTAACTACGTTCTGAAATTTATTTTGTTATTAGACTTAGAGGTTTTATGTAGCATAAAAAGTCTTATATTTCAGAAATTATATTTGAAAAATTTACGTAATTAACAATGACGACAGAGACGAACTTTAATAATTCTATGCAAATAGAACTTATTTTACTGTTAGGACTTTAATTAAAGTAGACCGGGAAAACTATAGGTATGAATTGTATGTAACATTAAAGGCAATAGTTCAGTTTAATATTTTTTAAATCAATGCATTTTAGTAAGGTAGTTAGGTTAGGTAGTTAGGTTAGCTATAGGATAGGTATGGTCAGTTAGGTTAGGTTATATATACATGTTGTAATTTTTTCTATTGAACACAAAATGTTTAAATAAGATCACAGTAGAGACTCGCTACATAAAAAGTAGTATTAGTTATTATTGGTTTGGATCTATTAGTTGTCATCTTATTAAACGTATGTATATCTAATATATAAAAAAATTGATAAGAGCAATAAATTCACTCTAGGGCACAACGAAGTTTGCCGGGGCAGCTAGTACTAAATAGATTGTGCGTTTTATGTGGGGTTTGTAATAAATAACTAATAATAAACAAATAAACATTCCACATGTTTCACACAACGTCATCTAATCCCAAACTTAGTAGAGCTTTTGCTTTGAGTACTAGACAAATGATAATATAATCATACTTCTTACTATCTTATCTTACTAATATTATTTGATAAACGTGAAAGTTTGTTTGGAAAGATGGATGTGTGTTACTCTTTCACACAAAAACTACTGAACGGATTTGGATAAAATTTAGTACACAGCTAGATTATAACCATTAGCACATAGGATAGTTTTATCCCGATTATATCTTCCCGTGGGATACTTTTCGAGTTGTAGCGGGCAAAGACGCTGGCAACAGCTAACATAAACGTATTTCTGAAAACATACATATTCCAGATAAATTGCACCCAGACACAAAACAAAATGATCGTGCTTAACACAAACATTTGTCTTAGGTGGGAATTGAACCCACGACCTTCAGCATAGCAGTCAGGGCTACTAACCACTGGACCAACAGGCCAGTCTTAATGATTAATAAATATTAGTAATAAATAATTTTCTAGTCCTTGCAATAATCAAAATGAGGCAACACTTGTATACAAACGTACACTTTCCCCGCAAAAAATAAAGGAAAACTTTTAGTATTGTTAATAAGGTTTTACTAGACTGCCTCGTTGGTCTAGTGGTCTCAAGCGCTACTGTTGATCACGAGGTCCCGGGTTCGATCCCCGGGTCGGGCAAAAGTGTTGTTGAGTTTTTCGTTCTGGGATTTCTCAGTAGCAGCCCGGAGTCTGGATTTGTGCCCGATGGATGGCAATAGGCTCGCCTCCTATTACATGGGACTTAATCATAACTGGCGAAATGTGGGTGTACTACCAGGTACACCTCTGCCTAACCCTTCGGGGATTACAGGCGTGACGATATGTATGTATGTATGTATATATGTAATAAGGTTTTAGTTATCTATTGATTCTATTCTATAAATTGGGATAAGGGTGGGACTGTAATAATTATGGTTGCTTCAATGTTTCAATTATCTACTTACTAATTAACCAACATGGCTTCAAAATTGATCTATTGATCTTCTTTAATAATTAAAAAATGAATTTTGGGTTAAAGGGAAAGGAGGCGTGATACACGTTGTTGTAAAAAATGAAGTCCAAAGAAAGCTCTTTTTCTTCACTATCAAAGGAATATATATGTATTTTATACTTCTATACCAGTTGTTAAGGTTGTGCGACATCTCCCAGTTAAAAACCAATTTTACTAAGTACCTAGAAGATACGAAATTATTTTTTCAAACAAAAATTATTAAAGGTGTAGTTTGAAAAATATTACAACTGTTTATAATATATTTGCCTGTGCGTTGAGTAATTGTTTCTAATTACTTAATTAACACTAATAATGTATATGGAACAATCGCGTGCGGTTTCAAGGAGTGTTTGTTGAACTGTGAGTTCACTAATTACTGTCTAATTGGCATACGAATGTTTGTAAAGTCGATTTGGTATTTATTTAATTAATTTTATTTTAAAGGTAGAATAGATGACTGGCGGAACGAATTATTTTTAATTAATTATCTATGTAAATTTTTAAAGTACGTTTTTATTTTTTGTCACTGGTAGATATCAATACGAAACATTTCAAAGTTCACTAAAGTAAAATTACTATAAATAAATATGCTGAAACCTGAAACATTGCACATATTTTAAAACTATAACTACCAATAATTTCAAATTTGTAAAAAAAAACTGCAACTAATCACTTACCGCTAAATATAACAACAACTATTTTTTCACACAACACTAAACAACACTGAATCTTTCCCGCGCACAACTTTTCAACAACCCGGCTACGCGACTGCTCCGCTACGAAGCTACGTGTAGCGCGCTACGCCACCAGAAGTCGACTGAGTGCTACGCATGATATTTGCTACGCCTAGCCGATGACAGACATTTAGCAAAACTATAATAACCAGAATATTACATCTAATAATATTTTATACTTTGTGTAAGAAAAAGTTTCATTATATTTGCTTTCTTGATAACTTTGTACATTAAGAGGAATTTTCTTTCCGAGAAAAATAATTAAACTTGCGTCATAATGGTGGAATATGAGTTTATTATGTCAGTACTTTGTTAATATGGTTACTTTCATAAATAGTGTAGCGTAAAAAAACATATTTTTAGGAGCTACAATAGGGAGTTATTGTATTGGAGTTCTTGTTATATGACTTCCGCAGTTGCTGTATCGTATTAGTCGCCATAGATAGGCAAAACGGTGTTTTTTTTTTATTTTAAACCTCTGATTAAGAAAAAGACTATCGGCTAGTTGCTAAATATAACTTGATTTAAAAATGTAACAGTTTGATTTTAAGAAGACTGAACTATATGACTGACGCTATAATTTACTTAAAGTAAAACAGATTAAAGACAAAAACAATAAAACATGGAACAATGCTGCTTGAATTTCTCGCAACTTATTTGGAGGTTTAAGATCACAGAGTAGAAAACTGGCCATTTATAATTATAGAAGAAAAAGGCTGTTAATTTTATAATTGTATTTTTGACTGGCCTGTTGGTTTAGTAGTTAGTGACCCTGACTGCTATGCCGGAGGTCGTGGGTTCGAGTCCCACCCAGGACAAATGTTTGTGTGATGAGCACGATTATTTGTTCTGTGTCTGGGTGTAATTTATCTATATTATGTATGTATTTAGAAATTATGAGTATGTTTATCAGCTGTTTAGTACCCATAACACAAGCTCTCAAGCTTAAATTGGGACTAAATGGCGTTGTGAGAAAAGTTGTGGAATATTTATTTATTTATTAACATCACATATTGCATATTCGCTCTTTTAACTGTATTTTTGAACTCATATTGTATATTCGCTTTTTTAACTGTAATTTTGAATTCCACATATCGTATATTCGCTTTTGTAACTTTGTTTTTGAACAACACATATTATTTAAATTCGTTTTTTTTTAATTAGACAGACATTGTCAGTTATTTAAAAAGGAATGTTCTAATTTTATTCATTTTACTTTTTGATGTTGGAACAGTTTGTTTTTTTTTATTTTATTTTTATGTTAGTTACTTATTTTAACTGTAGGGGTATTTAAACAAAGAGTGAATTGGTTACTTCTAGGCAAGCTTACTTCATTGTCGACTTCGACATCCCTTACCATCAAGCAAGATACGGTAGTGGTTAAACGTAAACCTATCAATAATAATAAAAAAGTTGTTGTTGTGTTGGGATTTGTTTAATGTGAACAATAAATAACTGTTTAATCCATCTATCTAACACTTTAAATACCTTCACTATTTAACCAAATACGGCATCATGTTTAAAATGTCTTTTAAATATACCTACTTTGAGGGTAATTTTCAAAGAAATTTGAGATATTCTTAAAGAATCAATCAATTTGTAAAAATCAATTATTTTGTTTTAAAATAATATTTTTCTCAAACCTCTCAAATAAGCAGAGATATTCTTATAATAAACCAACTTTTTGCAAGTTATGATTAAGTCCCATGTTGTGAGC
Source organism: Euplexia lucipara (assembly GCA_921972225.1). Taxonomy (NCBI): domain Eukaryota; kingdom Metazoa; phylum Arthropoda; class Insecta; order Lepidoptera; family Noctuidae; genus Euplexia; species Euplexia lucipara. The sequence continues at coordinate 4,664,797 of OV179149.1, read as the reverse complement.
TACTTGCCTTAATCGGGCACAACCCCATACTCTGTTACTCAAAAAGTAAAAATAAATCCAATAAAACTTTTCCCGACGTGGGAATCGAACCTAAAACCTCATGTACAGCAACTGTTGTGCTAGCTACACCAACGGGGCAGTCCAGTCCAGTTGTAGGTTATTAAAACCACAAACTCCATACGCATTGCGCTTTACAAAATTAATTAGCAATATTGTGGCCATCATAATTTTCCATATTAGTAGAACAAAATACAATATTCATTTTGTTCATGTTTGATTTTAGAGTAAAATCACGTAATGGTGCAGGCGGTGGACTCCACACAACAAACAAAAACATACGCACACATTAACAAACTTCATGTACAGCGAGTGCAGTTGTGTGTGCAACTATACTTCATTAACAAAAGCATTAGACAGAAGTTAAGAAAGGTTATTTTCACAGCCACTGTCACAATTAGCAGTAGGTAACCAATGCAACAATTTATTATACACCACTATTTTTTAATTAGTACAAATACTTAAAGGGCTTATTCTAGACGGTCGTCACATTATATTTGCAAAGTATCCATTAATAATATTCTTAGACAGCAAAGTTATTAGCGTCTGTTTATATCCCAAAAAGTCACCCAATTTATGGAAATATTGTAGAGGCCATTCATGACATAGTTAGTAGTATTCATGAATCGTCATCTCTCGCTCACGTTCGCGTGATCTCGCTCAAGCATGCCCCGGCTCCAACAGCTGTTTTCTTTATTTAAGTTTAACTAAATAGTGGCTTAAATAAAAATTGAACTTCGTTTTTTTTACTTTTAATTACACAAATATGATCAGTAACAGGTACGGATATAGCTCAATTTTTATTTGTTCTGATTAAAAAATAGGGGTGTATTGTTCAATTTTCGTTGAAAATTGCAGAGTCAATGATAAAAACCTAAAAGAAGCTGAGATGAACAATACATGAACACGTTGTTCGTTTCATTTTTTTTTTCTAAATTTAAAATAAAATAATTTGAATTAAAACGGTTTTCACTATCTTCTACATTCCGGCTTCTACGACCCTCTTTTTTCTAATCTTACTAATATTATAAACGCGAAAGTTTGTGAGTATAGATAGATGGATGGATTTATGGATGGATGTTTGTTTAATACCCTTTCACGTAAAAACTACTAAATGAATTTTAATAAAATTTGGTGTGGAGTTAGCTGAAACCCTGGATTAATACACAGGCTACTTTTTATCACTGTATTCCCACGGTAACGGGACCTACGCGGGTAAAATCACGGGTCGCCTGCTAGTGCTATTATAAATTGAGTAAAGCGTCTGCCCGAGCTAGACTTAGATATACGATAACTTGAATTGTCACTTAATTATGGACTTATCTAACACTATACTTGTGTGTTTTATACGCAGCACGAATGCTTAACGTAAAGAAATGTCAATTCAATATATTTAAAAAAATACAGCTGTTGTGGAGCACGGTAATATATGATAATATTACCGTGCCTGGAGCATTTAGATGTAAGTTTGTGCGACAAACATAATTAGTATCGCTCAAAACGAGTCTGATTTTATAATAGCTGCACCGGTAGATGTCTAGTAGAACAAATTTGCTGAGTGAGCCTTGGGAAAAGATGACAATTTATTGCACATCTAGACTCCTACGTGTCTTGGAAAGCGCGATAAGCCGTTGCGCCTACCACGGCTCGCCGATGGCGGTCATTTGCAAGTTTGTGACAGTCGTTATAACTAGTAGGTATTCAGAACATCCAAAGACTGACTTATAGTTTAATCAAGAGGTACCTATCAAGTTGGAGGCTGGATAGGTAGTAACTCAGTGTTAAATACTGGCACTCAGATACATACAGTATTGGACAAGAATTCAACCCAAACAGAGTTGGGTAAAAGCTAAGCAGATAAAGAAAGAACGCATTTATACAGGGTGTAACGGAAAGGGTATATACATCCGAAGGGCACGGATTCTCTCGGTGATAAGAAACGACATGGCAACGTTTTTATACATATACATACATAATTGTAAAGTTGAGCCCGCCCGCGCCGTCGCGCCTTCGTCGGTTAGGCAGAGCCCGATAGGTCTGTACTAGGCGCGCAGAACCCGAGATAGATATACTTGAACCTTGCCGGACAGGATTATGACCCTCATAGTGCGGTGACACGTTTGTTATGATTTTGCATTTAATAAACTGTCGATATTAAATAATATCGTGAAGTTTCAAAGTTATTAGTTGGGAGCTGAAATTTTGTGGAAAGACTCGTTATTAAATACTCTATTCACCCTGTTTGTATGTATATACCCTTTCCGTTACACCCTGTATAGGACACGCATAGCAATATTTTTTTTTTTAAAGAAATAAGAATGTATGGCGAGCAGACTCGATTGTCTGTATGTGAGTCGCTGCTGCAAGCTGTCCACATCTGTGGTAAGCGTGTGGCAGTGACTCATATGTATTCATGGTTTTAGGTTAAGTAATTAGAATAGGAATACTAACATAGGATTAAAAAAATTGTTACTAACACAATGAGTCAATGTTACTTGCAATAAAGATAAATAATAATAATAATAATATTCTGTTCCCGATACCGGTGGGCTACTATTTTTTATATTTTTAAATGTTTTTTTTTGTATTTAAATATTTAAAAATGTATTTATTATGAAACTAGATTGAATAAACGAAATAATAATATTAAAACAGTAAAAAATAATCTAAAAGACCTGTGCGAGGCCAATAAGGCTCTTATCTCAGCATTAGCGACGATATTAAAATTAAAAAAAAAACAATAAATACCGTAGATGATGATACAGAACGAGAATTTTAATTTAAAAACCGATCGAATCCCACCGACCTTTTGTTCTGTTCTCTAATAATATGCCAAAAAACACCTTTTTAAGGTAAAGCTATTCAGGTGGGAGTGACTTCGAACTAAATTGAAATATTTTACAAACAATATAAAGGGTGAAAGAGGCATCGTTGCGCAACTTGCAACCATGAGATTAGACTATAACATAATTACCTTTCTTCTCTTACCTCCTTTCTTCTCTTTCCTCTCTCTCTTTCTATCTCTCTTTCTCACTCTTCTATTGGCTCTCTCTATTTCTCTTCTCTTAATCGATTATTTCATAAATCTGAACCCTCAGCGTTGTGTTTATTTGACTTTATATTAAAAAAAAACAATGATTTCTATTTTTAATCCAAAGTTTTTTTTTTAATGAGTGGTTTTTTTAAGAACAGTATTCCTATAGTATACTTTTTTGTACTACTCCATAAAAAACTTAAAGAGTAGCATGTGGTATATGTATTGTCTGTGTTTTATCGATAAAAATAGGGAAAGAAAGTAATAAATAATTTAAAAAAAACTCAGCAAAAAGTCAAATTATAAGGCCGACATTTTTTTTAAACTACATACATTCATATCATCACGCCTATTATCCTCAAAGGGTTGGGCAGAGGCGTACCAGTAGTACCTACTGAGTACCTACGGCAGAGTACAGGTACACATGTAAAAGTACACCCAAAAGTTTAAGTGTAAGTTTTTTTTAACTAAGAGTTCCGAAATCGAGTAGGTACTGTTCTCATGGTAATGGTTTGTGTCACTTCCACCCTTTATTATACTTCCTGACGCCTACACGCTGGATTGTATTTGTAAATAGGACCTTATATGACATCACGCTTGAATTCCGCGAACGTGTAGGCAGTAGAGTATATTTAGAATCTACGCACATTTATAAATAAATAAATAAATATTCCACAACTATTTCACACAACGCCATCTAGTCCCAAGCTAAGCTAAGAGCTTGTGTTATGGGTACTAAACAGCTGATAAACATACTTATATATTTCTAAATACATACATATTATAAATAAATTACACCCAAACGCAGAACAAATGATCGTGCTCATCACACAAACATTTGTCATTTGATTACGAATCGCATAACTTTACATCTTCTAATTCAACACTGCACTGGCGCACATGTAAGCGGGCACGCCTTTTATAACTGGAGACTCAAGCAAAAGTAAACTGTCTAAAATACAGTTTACTTTTGCTTGAGTTTAGTTTTCAATGTTGATAGCTATTATTACTAGTAATATGTATATTGATGTGTGATAGATAACATAATTATCTGTACTACTATCGGAATAAGAATTTTTCAAATCGGCTCCGAAACTACTGGACCGATTTGAAAAATTCTTTCAACTTTGGGAAGCTACAGTATCTCAGGATCTCATTGGCTATTTTTATCCCCTTATTCTCATGGGAACAGGAACTACGTGGGTGAAATCGCGTGATGTTTCCTTGTGGCAAATAATTTAATTTATTTTTATTTTGAAAAGTTACTGAACACTTAATTCCAGTCAATTTATGTTTGCCTGGTAAACAATTTAGACAGTCGTTATAAAAATGTCTATCGAAATCTTTGAGTAATTCTTTATACCCCGCGCTTTCCATTATCCCCCTCGCTTTCTAATTTTAATCACAATTGTGCTTCGGTGAATATATTTATTTTGATTTTGTAAGCACAACAAATGGTTGCGCTTCGAGGAATAATTTGCTTGCGCTTTGAGGAATACCCCCTTTTCCGACCCGGAAACTGAACCTAGAATTTGTCAGTAGGTAGTTACAGAAGAGCAAGTTGGCAACTATCCTAAAACTCTTAACTCATAATTATATTGTGTGTATGCGTTTATTTGTCAGAAGTATAATGTTCCCAGAGTAAATAAAAGGCCCGGTATCAAGCAAGTTAATTAACTATTTAGATACAAAAACAAAGTTCGGAAAAATAATGGAGTTAAGGAAGTGTTGTAAATGATAGATTAACTGTTTATCGTTATTTAATGTGACTTATAACTGTATACTTGGTGTGTATACCGTTGGGAATTTATAATTAAATTCACACCCCTATTTTTTAATAAGTACAAGAAAAAATTGGGCTGTATCCGTACCTGTTACTGATCATATTTGCGTAATCAAAAGTAAAAAAACGAAGTTCAATTTTTAAATATGACACTATTTTGTTAAACTGAAATAACGAAAACAGCTGTTGGCGACGGAGCATGCTTGAGCGAGATCACGCAAAAGTGAGCGAGAGATGACGATTAATGAATATAACTATGCCTGTACAAAATTTCCATAAATTGGGTGACTTTTTGGGATATAAACAAACGCTAACAACTTTGCTGTTTATGAATACTATTAATTGATACTTTACAAATATAATGAGAAGACCGTCTAGAATCAGCCCTTTAAGTATGTGTACTAATTAAAAATTAGTGGTGTACATACGGGTAGATACCCGTAATCATCAGGATAAGTCAATTTCTCAACAGGTGGTAATGTAGGGGAACTGACAAGGTCGCGGGATTTGTTCGAGAGAGTCACCGCGGCCCTAAAACGCAAAGGGCATTAGGAGGAACACGGATGGGTTTTAGTCTGTAAGAGTCTGACACTCCCTTCCGCTTTACCCAGAGCAGGAGCAGTCATTTGATGATTACTCATCCTCAAAAAAAAGGGTGAACAAAGAATTGTTTCAGTCACAATCTAAAGTCATTAATCGCACAAATTATCTTCCTTACAGAATCTTACTGAAATCTATTCACTAGTTAAGTACTCACTCAGCCTATCGGTATTGGTATCGGATATTGAGAAGGTACTTCTTGTAACAAAAAGAAAGATGATCATTTGGAACTACAGCGATTAGTGGGATAAGTTGTGCGCTTGCCGTTGACGTTCTAATCCATATGACGTTCAAAATGGCCGCTTGACCATCGCCATCGCCTCGACGCGACGCTTTGCTAAACTGACAGTTGTCAAATCACGTTCCTCTTTACTATGGAATTCTAATATTCGCATAATATTATGTGGTAATTATGCATCGTTGTTGACATCCGAAACTTCAAACGAATCTAGTTTGATATTTATTATACTAAACTTCAAAAACAAACTTCAGAAAATATTTATTTTCGATTTTACCAACTCATAAATACACCTAATAACCCTTCGTTTCTATAGATTGTATTAGGATAACACTCTTTTTTCACCCAAGTCTGGGTCAGAACACAGACAACATGGTATTTTCCTGTTCTTGACGAGATTCATTATCTTGTCATGAACGGGAAAATTGCCCGGGCGGTCCCTTGCCCGAAAGGCTTTACCATGGTATAAGTGTGTATGCCTCAATATGAAACCAAAACGCCATATGAAACAAAATAAACATGATCTATTTCTTCTCTTAAAAAAGTCGCACGGGACATGGGATATCTATACAACTTGGATATCTACTCTATACAACTCGTCATTACATCTTTAGGAACATAAAAGCAGACAGGAAAAAATCGAGACAAAAAATATACTTGTCAATAAAACATACAAAATAAGCTAATGAGGACGACATTAAAAGCAATTCTAAAAGATCTGTGCCTGGCCAAAACGGCCCATATCTCAACAAAATGCTGCGATGTTTATAAAAAAAACAATAACTACCGCAGTGCTAAGCTATTATTCTGATAAGATTCGCTATAAATACGTTCAATCAAATAAATAAAGTCTTTCCAATAAAGCGTGAAGAAATTTCTCCAAAATCAAACACTCTTAAGTACCTAAGCCAGGTAACATCATTGCCTTAAATTCTCATCGTGATAACGAAACCCCCTACATTTAGAGAGAGATCTCTTTTGTTTCGTGCAAAGCATTAAGGTTAACCTATTTTTTTTTCTGCCATTTCACCCGCATATCCGTGAAAGTCTCACATATGGTAGAATTAAATAAATAATTAAATAATTTTTATTATAAACTAGCTTCTGCCCGCGACTTCGTACGCGGATCCTGTTGCTTATGCCAGCGACAACGGGGTCGTCAAAATCGAAGATCTGAAATGTCTGATGTCGAAATCTAAAAGCCCGGGGACGGGAAAACAATGGGATGCGCGAGACGATTCAAGACGTTCCAGATTTTTTATTTTTGTTGGTCAGCAGGAAATGCCATCAGACTTAACAACTTTTGCTAAGACGCCATTTCTATTATGTATATGTTATATTGTCGCTGGGCTTTGGAGTTCCACTACAGGTGCTCCAGATCTTCAAATTTAGTCTCACAGCAGAAAACACTCTTCTTGTGGCATAGTTTTTGCAATGGCACACATTTTTATTTCTCTTTTACTTTAGGTGTTCCACTTTCCAAAATGAATTATAGCCTATATGTTGCGTACACGATCAGCGGTCAGTCCCGCATCTCCTTCCCCCACTTATCTCTAGAGTCGATGCGTATATATAATACGCTGAAAACTCAAGCGTCATGCTTTTTCCGTGAACGTCTCCAACTCGCGAGACAGTGCATGTTGTTCACGATCAGCGGTCAGTCGCGCACATATTCTTCACTGGTGTCTAGAGACCTGGACACCTGGTAGATGCGTAAATACGTTACGCAAGAAGTTTCCGCGGAGCGAGTTGCAGCCTCATGATCTCGAACAGCATCAAGTCTCTCCTAACGCTCTTCGGTAAATTGTTGGGATCTTATGATCTTTAATTACTTAGTACCTTCCCAATGTTCCAACATTGGGAAAGATTTGACCTCTTTCTACAAAGAGATTTAAAATACTATAGAGCGGGCATGTCAAGGAAATGTCATAGAAGAACTTTCATCCCATGTCTCAGTAACGCCATCTAGAATAATATATGCATATTGGAGCGGCAGCGGAGCATACTACAAAAAACTCATAGACTTGTATCCAGCAGGACACACTTTTTTGGACGAAAATTTTGTTCATGATGTCCGGTCTATAGGTATTAAATGTCTTTGTCTTTCTAGGCAGGTTATAGTTTTATTGTGATGATACCTGATAAATTAAAATCTTAGTGGCTGCTCCCCTGCGTTACCGGGTTGCCTACCCGGTAACGCAGGGGAGCAGCCACTGCACAGCCATGTAACTAAGATAAATGGAAAAGGAAATTAAACACTCAAATAACATAAGCCCCAAGGCATATTTAAAACGATAAAAAAAATAGGAGTTTTGGCCAGTAGAGTCTAATTTTTAATGATATACCATCGTCATCGAAAATCGGTTTCTAAACCCCCTTCAATTATTATTTTTTAAATATATTCAATGTACAGACACAGTTTTTTTACTGTCTTATTATATGTATAGATATATTATACAAATTTAAATATAGTGCACAAACAAGCAGCCAAAGAGTTCCGTACGTTTTTAAGTAATTTTATCATTTTGTTACTTTGAGGGTATGAGAAGCAGGATATGAAGTTCCGTAACACCTGAAATAAAGGGAGGATCCTCTGACCAGATGGTTGATGTTTCTGATGGGCTACTACTTCCCGACGGTTGTTGTTGGGATCTTGTAGGTATAAGGTTTAATCGCGCGGATAACTTTAACAACGCGATGTAGAACGAGTAAATATATCAGTATTATCATTCCTTAGTTCGTACCTGGTGAGATTTATGTAGATGTCACTACAGTTTTATTGATTTATTTCGAATCAAATCTAATTATTTGTGGAACATAGGTATCAACATTTTGGATGGATCTTAAGAACAAGATAGTAATTTTGACATACAAATATTTATAATAAAAACATGCAACTTTATATAATAATATATTATTAATACTTGTCACGGACTTATTTTACACCTTATATAGTTTGTTTTCATGAAGTCAGTTGTATATTTTTGTAAAAAAAAACATTTAGAAACTGGAACGGCATACGGGAAGTCTTTCATCCGCAGTACTTTCCAGATCGGTCCATAAGTGAAATAGCTCTGAGGTACCAAATAAAAAAATACGATTATAACTTCCTTCGTCGGCATAAGTCATATTTTGTTTCCTAGAAAACAGCGCACCTTATTAACCCCACGGACGCGACCGTTCAATGGAGCAAACAATGGGAAAAAGTTAACAAGTCCGTGAGAAATTAAATTACAGGGAGGTGGTTTTCTTAGCAGAGATGGGTTAAGTGCCCTCTCGTATCAGTAATGGCAATGTTCGATGGTGCTTATTTCGGGTACCATGTTGATTCAGAGGTTGAAGGGTTTTTAGGATCCCTTCTGCTTTTTAGGGTTACTTGATTCAAATGAAAATGGATGTCAATGGCTTTAGTACGAAGTTATGAATACTATAATAAAGTTGGTGCATAAAATGTAGATTATTGAATAGTTATAATTGTTTATACAATACTTCAAGCACACTAATGTACAGAAGCGCATTTAACACAACCCGGGTGTTCTGCGGAGCGTTTGCTTGTGAGTACCTGATGAGTACGTGAGGCGACGGCGACGGTCACCGCTGCTGCGAGTGCAACCCGCACGCACCAACCTGCTGCAGCACGCGCCACTCACGCGCACACTGCGTACGCTCATGCGGTGTCACTGAGCAAATTCACACGGACTGCTTTTTGTATCATTTCGTCGGAGTATTGTGTATTCCTACGGTAACGGGACCTACGCGGGTGAAACCGCGGAACGTCTGCTAGTACCTACCTATCTAATATAACTATTTACTATAACAACATGCCAACAGCTGGACTGGCCTGTTGGTCTAGTAGTTAGTTACCCTGACTGCTATGCCGGAGGTCGTGGGTTCGATTCCCACCCAGGACAAATTAATGTTTGTGTGATGAGCACGATCATTTGTTTGTGTCTGGGTGTTATTTATCTATAATATGTATGTATTTAGAAATATATAAGTATGTTTATCAGCTGTTTAGTACCCGTAACACAAGCTCTTAGCTTAGCTTGGGACTAAATGGTGCTGTGTGAAAAAGTTGTGGAATATTATTTTATTTGTGGAATATTAGCTACAGTATAACAATTAACAAAATCTTCATTACCACCTCGTTAGCCTAGTCGTCGATAGTGCTACTACTAAGCACAAAGTCTTGGGTTCGATGCCCAGTTTAATTGGCAAAGCGTTATTGGATTTTTCCATCTGGCATTTCTTAGTGACAGTCCCGATTAATGGCAATAGGCTCACCCCCTATTACAGAGGACTTAAAAATAACTCACGAAATGTGAGTGTACTACAGTTACACTTTTGCCTAACCCTTCAAGAATTACTGGCGTGATATTATGTGATGTTATCGCTAACTGTGTCAGATGTAAGATTAATATGTTGAGTACGTAAGTACCTCAGTTATTAAACTAACTACTTCTTGTTAACTTAGAAACTGACTATTAAAACAAAACGTAACTTAGTTACCTTCATAAGGACTTAGATATACAAGGCGTAAAACCTTGATCAAATTATCAAGTTTAATTTGTTCGGTTCCAGCCCTAAATTCTCTAGCCATCTATTCAAGTTTATTCATTGAGTTTAGAACTCCGCTATTCTATATTTTTCGTAATTGTTGCTATAGGTAGGTAGAAGTGACCAGAAAACTGCAAAGCCTACTTATACCTGTAACACACCTCCGCTGCGAAACGACAACTGCGAAACCGCTGCGCGAGATTCGCTGTGCAACAGTACCTACTTCACTTACGCGAAACTATTATCAAAACCTAAAACTAGAACAGTTTGGAAGTAACAATCGAAAGAAAATGTCTTAAATTCCAAATCCATCTTTCTTATTTCGCTCTCATAAACAAAGGATTGCTACTGACGCGACCGAGTCACACGCGAATCCGCACCAAAATAGCGGCCAACGGGCGGAGATATAGACGGCGCCTGAGCAAATGAGCGAAATCATGTTAGAAAGAGACAACATCATAGTCAGTTTTGTACAGTCAGCCTAAGTCGATGAACATATCAATATTTCCTAAACTCATGAACACCTTAGCTTACACAAATTGCTAGACAAGACTAGTGAATTTTGAACCTTTAAGACGTTAATTAAATCCTGGCACTAGTCTTGTTTAGCAATTTGTGTAAGCTAAGGTGTTCATGAGTTTAGGAAATATGAATATGTTTATCGACTTATTAGGCTGACTGTATGTTAGAGCAGGGAATTTTGCTCGTGTTTCACCGCAAAACTCACAACTCACTGCGAAACTATTGCGGTTTCGCCCTTTAAGTTTCACAGCGGAGGTGTGCTAGGCATTTATGTCTCTGACTTTATAGATTCATGTGCATATTGTATAATTATTACTTTCTTCAAAAACGTTGAAGAAAAACATCGTGAGGAAACCAGCTTGTCTAAGAGAGATATTTCTCGGCGGCATTTGACGCCAAGTCTGAGGCCCTTGGGCGGCATAAAACTCTGCTAGTAGGTTATTCACTAGCCCCATAATACGAACAAGTTTATTCTTAACTTGGGTGTCTGTAGACTGAAATTAGTGTTTATTACAATTTAAGGGAAACCTGTTAGTCTAAGATCCCGTTAAGAACGACCTTCATTAAGCTGGTTAATAAATGAAACCTATTTTATATTTTACCTGTGGGTCAATTATACTCAAAGGGCATACAGCGCTCTGCGGGTTCAATACAATAACGTCTTCAGAATGTTGTTGCGGTTGCCTCGTTTCTGCAGCGCGTCCGCCATGTTTGCCGAAGCGCGTACAGATAACTTTTTTGCAATAAGGCGCAAGCGCGTGGCGTCGCTGTTGAGCAGAGTACGCAGTAGCAGCAACAACATTCTGCAGTTAGTGGTAAGTAAATATCAGTGTCCAATACACTCGTTCTGGATAAGCATTGTTGTTGGGACTGTAAAATAAAATGGTAATGTTAACTTTTGCGACTATGACTAATTATTTCTAAATAAAATGTGTGTGTCTAATGTAATGTGTAATAATAATATGTATGTAACTGTAACTGTAGTTGTTTAAATGTCAATTAATGCTAATGTATATTATGAACGAAATGTGTACCTAATGATTGTAATTTAAATTCTGTGTCTACTAACATAGTGTTTAAGCTCCCATTGTTACTAACCATAATGGATCCTGATAACTGAAACAAATATATATTTTATTATTACTAAATTTATTAAGTCAATAAATATATTGCATATGGGTGGCCTAAAAAATTTTGAGTCCAAGATATGACTAATTAATCATTTAAAATAAAAAAAATTATTGTTCACCGGTTTGGCTAATGGACAAATTCCACAGGTACCAATTTTGGATTGATATGGAATTTGTCTGAAATCTTAACTTTCATTCATTAACTTAAGAAAATTGTCTATTCACAAACCGGTGAACAATTTTTTATTTATTTTTTTATTAATTAATCATATCCTAGGCTGAATTTTTTTAGGCGACCCATATGCAATTTGATTTTTGGCATATTAAATTTAATATAAAATAGGTTTCATTCATTAACCAGCTCGGTGAAGGTCGTTCTTAACGGGATCTTAGACTAACAAGTTTCCCTTAAATTGTAGTAAACACTAAGTTCAGTCTACCAAACCGGTGAAATAATAATAAAAATAAATATCCTAGAATGAAATTTTTAGACTACCCATATTGTAATACCTATATTTATTGACATATTAAACTACATATAAAATTGGTTCCATCTAATAACCAGCTCGATGAAGGTCGTTCTTAACGGGATCCTATACTATGTCTGTGCACTACATCATCTACATATCAGACAACAAAGAGATTTATAAAAATTAAATTAAAAATTTAAAAAACCCCCAGCGCAAAAAAGTAAAACATTTAAAAAGTAAAAAATAACACTTTAGCCATGAAATTTTACTTCACGTCGGGGTCCCGCTTAAGTAAGGAATGTTCCTAGTACTTGTAGATATGTACTTATTTTACATACCCCCGACGTTACATAAAATTTCATGGCTAAAGTGTTATTTTTAACGTTTTAAATGTTTTACTTTTTTGCGGTGGGGGTTTTTTAAATTTTTAATTTAATTTTTATTTAAAAAAATTTAAACGCATTAATTTTGTTTTTATAGAGTATACAGTTATGAGAATTTTTCAGTGCATTGTATGTAGAGTCAAACGCTGGTTAAAACGAAACCAAACACGACATATCTGCTATTATTTTGTAAAGAGTCTACCTACTGGTGTGCTGGATATCCTGGCTGCAGCATCAGCTCATCCTGTTGCCATCAGTGCATTGTGCGCTGAATCAAATGCTGGTTAAAATGAATCCAAACACGACATAACTGCTGTTATTTTCCCAAGAGTGTATTAGTCTGCTAGATATCCTGGCTACATCAGACCAAATGCACCATAATGTTGCTAATTAATATTATACACATGGGTGTTTGAAATTTTAAGACACAAATATGTTTTTAAGTAAAGTTAATACCCATAGACGTCTAAAATAGCAACGGCAGCTAACACAAAAGAGCTGATAACCTTGAAACGGCTGAATCGATTGTGATGACTTATGTCTAAGAACCATCGCAAGAAACCCTGCTTTCAAATAAAAAAAACCGCATCTAAATCGGTTCACCCGTTTGGGCGCTACGGTGCCACAGACAGACAGACAGACAGACAGACAGACAGACAGACAGACAGACAGACACACACACATAGCGGTGAAACTTATAACACCCCTCTTTTTGCGGGGTGTGTAACGATTGTCATAATAACAAAATATCTAACGTTCACTTGACTTGACACTTAATTTTGTTTAACATAACGATCAGTTGACATAATGAATTCTTGATATAATTTCATTTTACCTAATTTCATATGACATAATGAACATTTCCTATAATGCACATTTCACATAATATTCATTTAGCATATTATTCATTTACTATAATATTCATAATCTCTAAGTAACTTTAACGCGCGAAGGCGAGCGACCGAAGCGAGTGTGCCGCGGCAGCGGCCGCCAAGCGCCAGATCCCTGCTATATTTGGAGAATCATGTGGGTTAGGTTAGGTTAGAACCATGACCATTAGCGCGCGAAGGCGAGCGAGCGAAGCGAGCGTGCCGTGGCAGCGGCCGCCAAGCGCCAGATGGCTTGTATTGTTGGTGAATCATGTTGTTTAGGTTAGGTTAGAACCATTACCATTAGCGCGCGAAGGCGAGCGAGCGAAGCGAGTGTGCCGCGGCAGCGGCCGCCAAGCGCCAGATGGCTTCTATTGTTAGTGAATCATGTTGGTTAGGTTAGGTTAGAACCAAGACCATTAGCACGCGAAGGCGAGCGAGCGAAGCGAGCGTGCCGCGGCAGTGGCCGCCAAGCGCCAGATCTCTTCTATTGTTGGTGAATCATTTAGGTTAGGTGAGGTTATTACAGTATGATGTTTTCTGATATTTACTCATTCACTACATAGTTTGGGCAGAAAATGAGTAAATATGAAAATTAGGTCAAATGGACGTTATATTAAAATAATATTATACATATTGAAAATTATACAAAATGAACGTTATACTAAATGTTATTATGTTAAATGAATATTATATGATGTGAAACATTAGGTCATATGAATTTATGTCATTTGATATTATGTCATATGAAAATTATGTTATGTGAACGTTAGTTCAAGTGAAATTAGAGCATTTGTTATTATGCCAAACATTACACACCCCTTTTTGCGTCGGGGGTTAAAAATGCTATAGAGCGGGCATGTCAAGGAAAATGTCATAGAAAAACTTTGATCCCATGTCTCAGTAACGCCATCTAGAATAATATATGAATATTGGAGCGGCAGTGGAGCGTACTAAAAAAAACTCAAAGACTTGTATCCACTAGGACACAACTTTGGATGAAAATTATGTTCTTGATGTCCCGTCTATATATTTTTTTTTATTATTGATAGGCACGCGTTTAACCACTATATCACCTGATGGTAAGCGATGATGTGGTCGACGATGAAGCACGCTTGCCTACTGCCTAGAAGCAACCTGTTCACTCTTGACTTGAAGACCCCTAGGTTGTAGCTATCAGGAAACACCAACTCCGGCAGGGAATTCCACTCTTTAGCTGTTCGCACATTGAATGTGTTTCCAAAGCGAAAGCGATATAATAGTTAGTATTGAAAGTCTTTGGCAAACAAGAACAAAAATTGTAAAGTATAAAATAAACTTATTATTATTAACTCTTATTATTTAGCAATGGGCCCCACTTATTCTACATGAAATGACGCATGAAATATCTTTCACTTATAACTGCTTTTAGATGCTGTGTGAAGTGAAAACTTATCACACAATATAAACCCGGTTTCAATTTTGGCGCCTTTCTTTTTATGGCAATGTTTAGACAGAGTTTTGATATTGGACTTTAAAAAAGCAGTTAAAGTGATAAATTGTGAGTTGACTAACACGTCATAGTTTTGATTGGAAAGAATTTCCATCGCCTTTGTTGAATAGTGTGTGTTTAATCCTAGATTTGATCCTAGAAGTATTAAAATTTCAAATTAGAATTAGATAAAACACTGGGGTTGTTTTTAGTTAGTAAGATCAGGACGTGCAAGAGGAGATTACATTATAGATTTAGGAGTTTAATATATTATTTTATTTTTTTAATAATAAATTATTCTAGGTTCTACTATTTCCGAATAATTTTAAAATGACGTAGTACTATTCTGGTTACAAATTATTTATTTATTTATTTATTTATTTATTTGTTTATTTATTTATTTATTTATTTATCAACTATGGATGACTTACAGCTAATGCAAACAGAATAAAAGAATAGCATGTGAGACTGACAGCCAATTAAAAGTCATCACTTATAAAAAACAGGTTGGAAAAAAAAAGTGTGAACAACACAACACTGTTAAGTACCAAAAAAGGAAAACAGTAAAGCTTATACTAAATTTACTATTTACTTTTTACTATTTTTATTTTTTTATTACTTGTTGAAATGTTCTACTTGAAATGTTCGCAAGACACTTATCTTGCGGAACATTTCATTATATTCAATCTGCCTTTTCTGGTAATATTGGGTCACCAAAATACAGGTTATGCCTAGTTTACTTTGAGGCTTACGGTTACTTCTACTTTTGTACTAAACTTTGTAAACTTTACAATAATATAGGTTATACACCAGAATAACACATAGGCTTTAATTTATTAATATTTGAATAAGCTTGGCCAAGAAAATAAACAACTACTCGAATTCCAACCTCGAAAAAAAGTAAAATAATGTTTTACCTTCAATCAACCCCTATTACAGCATGTAAGTACTACGTATAGCTATAAATGTCACAAATAAACAATTGAATTTGAACCCCACAATACAGAGAAGATAAAAAAAGAAAACAGTTTCTCGAACAATCTCTAAACTTTCCTGGTTCTCTGACCATGACCTGTAAAAGTAAATCCATCGCTCCCGTCAATCGAGGTTGTGTCGATCGTTGCTCTCATGTCTTTTACTTATAGAGCTCATATGTCATTCACTTATGGCGCTCATACGTCACATAGACCCACCAAACCCTTATCTAAAAGCTACCCATGAAAAATACTCCACAACCTTGACACAAAAGTCTTTGTCGGAAGAGGCGTTTGAAATATGGTCTCACTTGTAAGATTTATATGAAAACGGACTTATGGAAAATGTTTATCGGTAGGTTTTTTTTTTTAAACTATATTAGTAAGAACAGCATTCTTAATAATTAATTATGATGTAGCCTAAAATACTACAACTATTCATTCAATTTTACACTACACTAATTCAAAAGGTTTAGTTCTTTTTAGCCTCTGCACTAAGTCTGTGTTTGTTTAGCAGCTGTATAGCCTCTACATTCAAGTGTCGATGTAGTCTGAAAAATGCGCAAATTAAAATACAGTAAGCAGAGTGTTATTTTAAATATGTTTATTTTGCTATCCCACCAAAAGATTTCATGTAAAATGTTGCCAAGACGACCACATAAGGTTTGCCCTGTGAAAAGTATATCAGATCTCATGTAGAACCAAGCTTCTGAATCTACACGGCCTAAGCTACCGGACCCTAACTTCACAAATTCTACATATCAGTAAAAATGTATGGCCTAATCGGTGTGTTTTAGATATCAATAAAATCTAAAGTATCAGAGCTATTCAATTGAGACATTGTATGTTTAATGAGTCTATTAATGACATCATATCCTGAGGATACAAACTCTACATCGGAAACCAACTCTATGAGGGTTTAAAAAACGAGGAGACACTTCGAGAAAAGGTAGGTAGTGCCCTTGCGCAACTCGTCTTGGCGGGGGCACTCCCGTGCCCCCAGATAATACAAATAAAGAAAATTTAAGTAGCTGTTAATAATGTCAAATAACAGTTACGTATAGTACTAGTTGCCTTGGCAAACATCATTCCGCATTTTTTTACAACAAAAAAAAAATATGTTTACGCCCTTCTCCCAGGCCTACTCAATATACAAAATTACATAAGAATCCGTCAAGCCGTTTTAAAGGAGTTTTGTTACAAACCCTGTGACACGAGAATTTTATAAATCAGAGTTTAGTAATGTTTCCTGTAAGATAATTCAAATAATCAGTCCTGAGGATTCGTAGTGGTTTTCCTTCGGAGTCACTCTGTACCCCATACCACAAAATATCATCACCATTTTGCTGCCCTCACCGCAATTTATTTCGGGTCGGTACTGTACTTGCTAACCCCAAATAAAGTACGATAAGTTTAATTCCGTTTCAGCCCACAGACTATATCTGCACATAAAATATTCGTAATTATGAAGGTAGGAATTATGTGGAGATATGAATATGTGTAATATTCAGCCACATTCGTTGAAATGAAAACCGAACCCAACACACGAGTATGAGGATTTTCGCGATAATACAGGGTGAAAGTGACATCATCGCACATAGCGATATTATTAGTTCTATAAGTACATGACTTAAGAGCAGCATAAAAAAAAACGCCGGTTTCTTTAATTACTAAATCCTCAGCCCGTATCTCCAGCATTGGAACACTATAACAAAGTACTTTTGGAATGTCGTAACAATCCTGATCAATAATAATAAATAATAAATAAATAAATATTCCACAACTTTTCACACAACGCCATTTAGTCCCAAGTTAAGCTTGAGAGCTTGTGTTATGGGTACTAAACAGCTGATAAACATACTTATATATTTCTAAACACATACATATTATAGATAAACTACACCCAGACACAGAACAAATGATCGTGCTCATCACACAAACATTTGTCCTGGGTGGGAATCGAACCCACGACCTCCGGCATAGCAGTCAGGGTCACTAACTACTAGACCAACAGGCCAGTATGAGGATTTTCGCGATAATACAGGGTGAAAGTGACATCAATATCCTGTAGTTGTTTATACATATATAATTATTTTTCATCATAATAATTCATCACGTCATCAATCTTTACTCTTCTTCATACTGAACGTACACTACACCCCCATACACATTCCTTTTACTAAACTGTATCTTTTGGTTCTTATAATCTTATTTTAATTTCATATTCTAGCTCAGCTTTGTTTAGAAATTCAAAGGAAATAAATGTTTTCTGATAATTATTATTTTGGCTTAAAATGATAAAGAACAGTGTGTGTGGCCATCATCACCTATGTCAAAGTTGCCTTTTTATTTTTTGGACATTTTAGTTTTTTTTTGTAATTATTTTTGTGAGTCTCAAATATGTTATTGTGCCCCAATGTGTTATTCCTTTTTTACTTTCTTTCATATTGAACTTTACAAAAGACTTGGAAGTCAGCGAAAGCCAATGAAAAATTTCTACGCTGGAGGTCCAAGATCATGGGCGGAACTCATGGTTGGCTGGCCTATTGGTCTAGTAGTTAGTGCCCTGACTGCTATGCCGGAGCTCCTGGGTGCGATTCCCACCCAGTACAAATGTTTGTGTAATGTAATATGTAACCACGACAATTTGTTCTGTCTCTGGGTATAATTTATCTTATGTATTTAGAAATATATAAGTATGTTTATCAGCTGATTAGTAACACAAGCTCTGCTTAGCTTGGGACAAATGGCGTTGTGTGAAAGTTGTGGAATATTTATTATGTTATTATTCTATGGTGTCCACATGTGCGACAATGTCCCTTCCATTCTGTTTACTCTGAAGTCTTTGTCATAATTAAATCTTTATACTTATTTTCAGATGGGAACGCTGTTACTAAATACGACGGAACACGGTAGATGCATCACAGGTAAATAAACATTAAAATGACATAGCATTACGTAACTGTACTCCTCGAAGACTAAGACAGAGCTATACTTAAAGTACACTCACATTTTGCTAGTTATATTCAGTCCCATGTTTTAGGGGCTAAGTCCGTTGCCACCAATCGTGGACAGATCAAGGCTTAAAAAAAATCAGATGGAAAAACCCAATAACGTTTACAAGGCCAAACTCAACATTTACAAAAAAAAAAAGAAAGTTTAAATTGTACACCATAAACATAACAGTTCCAAATAATAACTTCAAAAGGCTACATAAGGTGTTATAATGGGCATCCTTACTAATCGCTAAAAGCGACAAGCTTTATATTGACGTAATAGTCAAGGAGAAAAGACATGCTGGTAGTCTGTGATGAACCATTTCCAAGTACAACTATTTGAATTACCACATAAAATAACTTTTAAATATGAAATTCACAATAAGTTTTACAAAGTAAACTTACAGTGCTTGCAATCACTATCTAGACCAACTAGCCAGACTATTAATACGAATAACATCTGATAGAATCGAGACAAAATACCCCTTATTCGGTTAAGCACAGATTCTGGTTTGGTAAGATTCTTGTTAAGGCAGATTCATTGTACGGCAGAAGTAAAATGACCAACCTAAAGCATTAAATTTATGTGAAGCAATATTAAAAGCCAAAATCAAACTAAAAACTTTATTTAAAACACAAATAATACCAGCTGTGCCCACCCCGGTATCGGAGGGGTGATGTTTTCATTTTTGTGTTCTTACAATTTTCTACAATAATAAAAAAACTTTTTTGCAAAAAATAAAACCGACTTCAAAAAAAACACTAAACGGTGTAAAATAACTCTAAATTCGGAAGTCTGTGGCTTTGGTGGGTTTGTCTTACTCATGATGGGCCACCGACTTCCGAATTTAGAGTTATTTTACACCGTTTAGTGTTTTTTTTGAAGTCGGTTTTATTTTTTGCAAAAAAGTTTTTATTTTTCCATTTTTAGTTGTTACCATAAAAATATTTGCCATGAATTTATTTTATATTGTTAATTGTTAACAATACATGTCATCATAATAGGGTTTTCCACTAATCCCTAATAAATTAAAACTAACTGACGAAATCTAGGTATATTGTACCCACCTTCGTACCCCTCACAGCATACAGGCGTGATGATACGTCATTATGTTGTATAAACAATAAACTTCCAAGCGATTCCAGCAATCACGACAGATTTGCCGTTTATTTTTGAAGAGTTCCGTTGTATATCTCCGAAGATCAGCACCAGATCTTCACCAAATTAAAATGGGACCACCTCAGGAGTATACTCTTTCAAATAAAAAAAGAATTTTGAGAATCGGTCCACAAATGGGGGAGAAATCAGGTAACATACATAAAAAAAAAAAAAAAAAAAAATACATACACACGAACATAGAACCTCCTCCTTTTTTGAAAGTCGGTTAAAAAGAAACATTATAGAAATTCCAAAGAACCAAATTCTATAATTCTTCCTCGGGAAAGTTGTGCGCGTGCATACATTTCGGCCATTTATTTTTATTTATATAGGTATCTGTCTTAGCAAGAATCTACCAAAAGAAGAATCTGCCCGAACCAGTATCTGTCCTTAACCGAATAAGAGCAAAATACTGGCTGCCCAAAAGGGTCAAACGTTTCGGGAAATTGATTTCAGAAGGCCGCTATTCTTGTGGCGATCGTGGTTTGTTTCATATTTGTAGTCTATCTTAGGGTCTGGATTTGTGTGGTCTTAGATAAGCTAACACTATAATGCTAGTGGAGTGGTTGTAGTATACTTAGCATATTTTTTTTTTTTTTTCGGATCATTTTTTGTCTACAGCAGGTAGCAGCAGTAGTAGCAGTTTCAGTTAATAGCTAAACAAAAAGTCATAAGTTTAACATTTAAAAAAAAAATAACAAACAGTAGTTTCGTTTTATAAGCTTGAGGCTTGACATCAAAATAAATCCGTCTTAAGGAGTCGCAAGTTTTAATGATCGTATTTTCTTTTTTATTATAAGCAGTCTATCTTGCAGTAGAACAGTTCCAAGCCATCATTTAGGTATGTCCTTGTCCATAGAGGTAGAACGTGTACTAAATTGTAAGTCAAAATAAAATTGAACGGTGAAAATAAAACTAATAAGTAAATTATTCTAAATGTTCTCTTCTAAAGATAGTTTGGTAAGGAGAAAAATGGGCAAGTAACCCAAAACCTGCTTTTCCATTCCACTCTTGAAACTCTGAACAAATGCCACCAATATCAGCTAATAATAACACTTCAATCTTTATCCAAAAAACATGGACAGTGTACTTACTAAGCTATCTTTACGCCACCAATATTGTCATAAAATCACCACAAACTCTTGACTCAAACAAAAGCAACTTCCATCATTTATCTTCAAGATATCGTCCCGATAACTGTTGAATCATTAGCAAAGATTTCCAAAGTCTAGCAAAATTAATACTCAAGAAAATTAGCAGGTCACTTACTGTTACGAAGCAGGGATTATACTGAGCTGTCAATGCTTATTGTTCGGAGAAAATTTAGTGACCATATATCAGAAACACAAAAGGTCCTTGGCACAATAAAGCTTCGACAAGTTTAGAAGTTGTGTCGCTACCCTTATTTTAGTGGCATGTTCTTGGGCACTTGACTTAAAGGGCAGTTCAGACTATGTGACGAGAGTTCTTCAGCGCGTGCTGCAAATATTTTGTTACGTAACGTTATGTTCGTATTAGGCCTCGGCCCACGGTGACCATTTTTAGCGATGCTGTGCGCGTTCCGATTCTGCTTTATGCCTTAGCCTTGTGTTATGGCTTGTGGGTAAATAATTACAATCGCACGGGTCGATTGTAGGTTAATTTATGCTTCCCAAGGTTGGTCCGTGGGTGGGCGCCGTTGTCAACAGAAAGAGTACCATTTAGGCATTGCCACGTTGAACCACACTGCTGAAGAATCTCTAAAGAATCAACCAACCGCTCAGCAATGTCTTAAAAAACTAAATACGTAGGCTTTAGAACCCCAGCTCCTATACATGACTCCTAACAAGGTTGTTATCTTAGATAATAGGGCCTAGCATAATCTCAAACCTACAAAACTAATTTTCTTTTCTAAAGTCGTGGCTCCGAGCTTAAATCCTCAACTTTTATCTATTTTAAGTCAGTTAATCATGCGAGGACCATTACCTTCGTTATAAATCAAACGATACCGAATGTTATGAAGTAGGAACGTTTTATTGGCTGTTCATCTCCTAGATAATAGTGAAGTGGTTCGATGGCTTCGTAAATTTTATAATTTAGTTTATTTCCTTCTCTTCACAGGTAGCTATGTATGTCACGAAACTTACAAGAGTAAGTTTCGTGACATACATAGCATCTACACGGCCTAACCTACCGACACTAACTTCACAAATTCTACATTATCAGTAAAAATGTATGACTTGGCTGTTTCGTTACTTAATACTTCAGAAACTAAATATTCGCATCACCTCCACGACGGTAGCGAAACTGCGAAGCCATACATTTATACTGATATGTAGAATTTGTGAAGTTAGGGTCGGTAGATTAGGCCGTGTATAAGATTCAGAAGCTTGGCTCTACATGAGATCTGATATCTTTTTCACAAGGCAAACCTTATGTGGTAGTCTTGGCAACATTTTACGTGAAATGTTTTGGCGGGATAAAATTGTTTTTATTTATATTATATTTATGTTTAAAATAAAAAGTTCTGCCTTCCTGCTTCTACGAGCATCTTTTCTCTGATGCTATTATAATGGAGTTTTATTAGGAGCCATCAAAATAAAACAAAGTAAATAAATTAAGAAGTTTGAAAATGTAGAAACAACATTTAAGATTGAGCATTGATATATATATATATATATATATATTACAATAATTGTTTAGTGTAATAATGAAATTACTATGAAATTTTGATGAAGAAATAAACTTTACTTTAAAAAAAATACCATGAATACACAGGTGGTAAGTTAAACATCAAAGGTCACAAAATATACTATATATAACTCTCATATAATATATATAACTCTCGCACACAATATGTTGAAATTGAACACCTTAATTTACAAACCGGTGAAATATCACATGTCCGTTCAAAAAAGAATGATATAAAAAACTCAATCCCACAGGGCAGTGTACTAGGTTGCATATTGTTCCTGTTATACATATATTAACGACCTTCTAAAAATCATAGATTCAGCAAATATTCTATTTGCTGATGATATATCAGTAATATTTCCATGTAAAAACATATTAGACTTAAATTCTAAAATTAATAAAACCCTTTCCGAAATTGTATCGTGGCTCGAGGACCATAACCTTGAAGTAAACTTTACAAAACCAAAATTATGCAGTTTAAACCCTATCAAAAACATCCACTAGTAATCAACTATACCCACCTTAACACACTAATAGAGTGCGTTGATTCATTTAAACTATTAGGCCTACACATAGACACTAACCTAAATTGGAAAAGCCACATCCATAACATAAGCGGGAGACTATCCAGGTTCACATATGCTTTATTACAATTAAAAAAAACTACAGACCTAAAATCAGCAACTGTTGCTTACTATGCATATGCACACTCCTGGCTTGTGTATGGAATAATACTTTGGGGCAATAGCACAAACGCAGATGTTCTGTTCAAATTGCAAAAGAAATGCATAAGAATCCTTGCAAACATCGACGGAATGGATAGCTGCAGGCCACACTTCATTGAACTAGGCATACTAACATTACCATCTATGTATATCTTTGAAATCTGTCTGTTTGTTAAAAAACATATTCATTTATTTACTTTAAAGAAAGACCGTTTCTCACAACCTCGTAACTTAAGAAATAAAAACACACTCGTTCTACCGGCATCAAAGTTGTCTATATTTCATTCTGGGCCTTATGTAATGTCTATTAAAATATATAATAAAATACCACAACAACTAAAAGAAACCTCCAGCTACAATATATTCAAGAATAAATTAAAAAACTACTTGACAAAAAAAAGCTATTACAGTATAAAAGAGTTTTTCGAGGACAGAACTAAACTGTAAAACAGTGTGAAATATAAAAAAAATATATACTTATAATATGTTAAAGTAAATTATATAAATATAATAATAATATAGGTATATATAAATATAATAATATAATATATAAATAACCATAATATTATATAGTAAAAGATTGATTAAATAGTGTGTAAGTATTTCTATATTGAAATTGTGTTGCTGCGCCCTAACAGGGTATCATGTATGTACTTTAACCTTTTATAACACCCTATGTATCTACTCATGATCGCAATAAAAATTTGAAGTTTGAAGTTTATACCGAATAAATGCATAAAATCAGAAATACTGTTGTTACACTAAAATTTATAATCTTTTTCACCAGCAGTGTTATCCCATGGTTTCACCCACGTAGGTCCCGTTCCCGTGGGAATACAGGGATAAAAAGTAGCCTATGTCACCCGGGGATAGTGTAGCTTCCCAACGGTGAAAGAATTTTTCAAATCGGTCCAGTAGTTTCGGAGCCATTCAATGCAAACAAACAATCAAACATTTCCTCTTTATAAATTAGTATAGATACCTACTGTATGCGAACTGATAGTGAATTGAGCTGCCAGTAAACTAATGCTGGGCATTGACAGTACACTTCTCTCATTTTTCTTACTGATCGACCAACGGCTCAGCAGGGCTATTGGCAATTGAACACCGAACTTTTGATGACAACCGAGATTTTACACACAACCAATTGGAATTGCTCTCTAAGTGGACTTCAAGTTACGGTGACTATCAGACGTGGCTTCGTCATATCTCTGCGAGTATGCGCGTGACGTCACCACATACACACTCATGATAGCCAATAGGAAACTAGCTGTTTGACAGTTGATCGTTGAACACTTTGCCCAGTTATAATCACTATGAAGTTTCAACGGCAATGGACAATAGCCTTGCAGAATAAGTTACGTTAAATTCAACCCTACAGTACAGACGCCAGCACATCAACTTACCCCAATGTGTCAAATTTCTTTGATCGTTTTTCAACTTTATGTCAAATTTAATAAGGTTCATATTAGATTGAGAAAATTTTATTTGGATTAAATAAATAAATAAATATTCCACAACTTTTCACACAACGCCATTTAGTCCCAAGTTAAACTTGAGAGCTTGTGTTATGGGTACTAAACAGCTGATAAACATACTTATATATTTCTAAATTTGATTTGATTGGGAGTAACTTGATGTGCTGGCGTCTGAACAATACTTTATATAAAATTATTAATCTGCAATGCGATGATAATGTAACTGACAGATAGAGAAAACAGGCATTAGGTACATTCCCAGTTTGATTTTAGAAGTAAACTCTATCTGAATGGGATGCTTCTTAACAAATACGATAAGGTTCTTCAAACGTTTTGTTTCCGGCGCTTGAGGATCTAAAACAAAGTAATAAACTTTGAGTGTCTGTTAGTCTAGGAGTTAGTGACTAGTATGTCCAAGGTCGTAGGTTGGATTCCCACCCAAGACAAATTTTGGTGTGATGAGCACGATAATTTTTTCTGTGTCTGGGTGTAATTTGTCTATAATATGTAAGAAATAAACAATAACTTTAAGCAAGAAAACCAAATTTTTCGGGTTTGGTATCTTCATCATCATCATCATCATCCACAACCCGACTTCACCCACTGCTAGGTATAGGCCTCTCTTTTTATGTACCAATTTCCACGTCCCTGTACCAGTCTCATCCACGGTACTCCCGCAATGGCAACAATGTCGTCTGCCTATCTCGCCGCAGGACGCCCTACACTTCTCCTGCCGTTTCTTGGAC
Organism: Euplexia lucipara; assembly: GCA_921972225.1. Classification (NCBI taxonomy): domain Eukaryota; kingdom Metazoa; phylum Arthropoda; class Insecta; order Lepidoptera; family Noctuidae; genus Euplexia; species Euplexia lucipara. The sequence goes on along the minus strand of OV179149.1, from coordinate 4,638,932 downwards.
GCCACTCGGTCATAGCTTTACTATTTGGTATCTTAGAAACAATTTATTCTGACAATCTCCACGTCTGAGCGTCATTTTTAGGGTTCCGTAGTCAACTAGGAACCCTTATAGTTTCGCCATGTCTGTCTGTCCGTCCGTCCGTCCGTCCTCGCTTAATCTCTGTGACCGTTAGCACTAGAAAGCTGAAATTTGGTACCAATATGTGTATTAATAACGCCGACAAAGTGGTAAAATAAAATTGGAAAAAAAATGTTTTATTAGGGTAGCCCTATATGTAAAGTGGGAAGTGATTTATTTTTAATTTCAAACCTAATGTGTGATTTATTGTTGGAAAGGTATTTAAAAATGAATAGGGGTTTACTAAAATCATTTTTTGACAATGTCAATAATATCGAAAATAATCGCACCTAAAGTAAAAAACAGTGTCCCTCTAACTTTAAGACCATAAGAAGCACCAGAAGAACCATAAGTTTAGAAAATATGAAAAAAATCTGAAAAGTAGAACTTTATAAGGACTTTCTAGGAAAATTATTTTGAACTTGGATGGAAACAGTTTTTGTACAAAAAAGACAAAAAGTTGTACAAAATAATTTCTAGACTAAGTTTGTAATATAATCGTATATGCAAGCATTTTGAACACTTATGTGACGGACGGCAAACTACGGAACCCTACACTGAGCGTGGCCCGACACGCTCTTGGCCGGTTTTTAACAATAGGGTACTGAAAATATTCTAATGTAAGCAAAAAAAGAATCACTCACCAATCGACAACGTGCTGTATAACTTTGACAGCATTCTAGTTGTTTTTGAATTAGCGTTGAGGAGATTTTGCCCGGCAACCATAAGAGAATATGTACAAAATAAAGAGCATGCCACAAAATATGTTGAGGTGGTCATGTGTCGACGGTCTTGAGCATAAGCCTGTAAAATAACTAATATCAGACTGACATCTAATTAATAAACATACAATAAAAATAAACATGAGTAATGAAGTTGCATTTACATCCAACGTTAGTGTATTGAATATCACATACGATGATGTGAGATAATGTATTAAAGAGAAGGCCAATGAATATACCATCTGAAAATAAAAGGAAAGGATGTTAGTCTTTTTAAGGTATTCTTATCCATCCAAGCAACTGTAGGAACTCGCGCTTTACCTGAATTTTGAAGCATACTGATAGATTTTTACCGCATCTCAACAAACGTTTGAATTGTGTCGCCCACAGTTCAACTTGTTCTACCGTAAGAAGATCATTCCACTCTAAGTTCTCTGAACATAAACTTCTTTTGGTATCATTGTATTTTACTTGAACATCAAAAATGGAATTGTTTAAATATTCTAGAAAGTTTTTAATCATTATTATGTAAACGTGCATTACCGCGTGAATCAGAAGGAAACGTTGTTCAATGAACAATATATCCGATATATGTAAGAAAACTATGTTAAATTCATGTTTAACGTAGAAAATTGTAAACAGCAGATTAGTTAGAAAAACTGAAAAACTCAGTACACAAGCCACTACTGTGGTAATTATAAACAACATCTTCAGTTTTTTTGAATGTTTGGTGTAAGTCGGTTGGTTCTGGAAGTAATGGTCCACAGTCATGAAGTTGTCTAAGAATTGCTTGTATGAATCTGAAGTCAAAATAGCACATATCATTATCACTGGACCACAAGATAGATTCATAATCTGAAATATTAACAACATATGAACCATCCGATAGCTTAGATGTGAAGAATGAGTGAACAGAAAACCAAAAAAAACGGATCCATAAACTATTTCAATAGCAATACGTATTTGGTTTATTATTTTAAGGATTTTAAATGTTGATTTGTAATTTCTGCAAATCCCTATAACATTTTCTGCTATTGTTAAAATGTTTATAACTTCCATAGTTGTCATTTTGTAACCGAAACACACGCTCTAGTTAAGGTATCAAGAAACACTAAACTTTACTTTTATATCAAATATAATAAAGCGATTATTTGTTCAAAGACCCAAGTTCCAAACGGGCCATATATTTGTGGCAATATGTGGCTGTAATGTACTACTTGTGTTGCTGTCTGCTGTAGTCACAGATGATTTATTTATTTATTAGGATCACCTCCAATTGTAAACACTGGTAGGTACTACAAAACATAGGCAAAAAATCAAAGTAACCAACCACTTATAGGTGAACTCTGCATGCACACAAAACGTTGCGTTGAAACTTACTCAATTAATCAAGCTTAATAAAAACAAAATTAAAAATAACTAATCCTGATGAAACAAGACAGTACTAGATATTACATGTTAAGACGTTATGTCATAAATATGTGTTATGTCATAAGTAAATGTAAATACATCTCTCAGCAAAGATGCTTAACGTACCTATTGTGCTCATTGCGTTCAGTTTTTAACACCCAATGCAATGGGGTGTTATGCGTTTGACGTGTGTGTGTACATAAATATATTTCACAACTTTCACTCACTTCATACCAAATTTTATTTAAATCCATTCAGTAGTTTTTACGTGAAAGAGTAACAAACATCCATCCATCCATCTATCCAACTTTCGCGATTTTAATAGTAATATAAAATATACATATACATAGATCGCTTTTAGCGATAAGGCCGCCCATTGTATCACTGCTTGTAGCCCTTAAAATTATAATTTGTAAGTTTTAATGGTGTACAATAAAGAGTATTCTATTCTATTCTATTCTATTCTACATATATACAATTTTCGTGTCTCAGAAAAAAAGGCGGTGCGAAGTTTGCCGGGGCAGGTAGTTCCACTATTAAATGTTGCCTTTACGTCCGAATAATAGTTGAGATGTTGAAACAACATAATATTATGCAGTGATAGTCTATATTGTGCTAGTGTGACCCTCATCGTTTATAGATAGGTATTTAAAAAAAACCGCCATTTTGTGGTAGCAAATATCTAGGATTTGAAATATATCTGAGTGTACAGCATTCTACTAGTCAAGCCAAAAGCTTTTGATCCCATATTGACGGAGCTGTACAAAAATAATACAATCCACCATTTTGCGTGACGGTGGAGAGATTTTCATCAAACAGACGCGTCAAACTTAACATCCCGTCGTTTTTGCGTCGGGGGATAAAAATGTGGTCGGTCTAGAAATACATTTTCAAAAGAGTTTTAATGATTGACGGTATCAGACTATATACAGTCCACTTAAATTAACAGATCATCGACAGAAACTGACAACAAAATATAACTGCTAGCTTACAATTTACGGTTGTTGTTTCTAATATCCATAATGGATTGCGTCTCCGGTTATAACAATAATATTAGGTAGGCTTCTATTTTAATTTAAATGGTTTTACAAATAGCAGTGGACTCCCCCTACGATTTGGTTTAAAAGAAGACGTAGTTACAAAAATTAAAAAAAAGAGTATGCTTAGATGGTTTGGTCACGTTGAAAGGATGAAAGAAAGGCGACTGACGAAAGGTATTTGTAAGTAGAAACGCTGGGAGGGGACGCCCTAGAAAGACATACATAGATAAGTATTATTGGTCAGGTTCTTCAGAAAGGTCAGGTGCGTAGTACTCGCAACCGGCGCGTACGCACTTATGAATACAGAATGTATGAATGTAAACGAAGCATAAGAAGTATGATCGTGAACATTATGCACTGTCTCGCGAGTTGGAGATGTTCACGGAAAAAGCATAACGCTTGAGTTTTCAGCGTATATACGCATGGACTCTAGAGATAAGTGGGGGAAGGAGATGCGTGACTGACCACTGATCGTGAACGTCACGCAACATATAGGGTATAATTTATTTTGGAAAATGGAACACCTAAAGTAAGAGATATTTAAATGGTGCCATTGCAAAAACTATTTCACGTGAAGAGTGTTTTCTGCTGTGAGACTAAACATGAAAGATCTGGAGCACCTGTAGTGGAACTTCAAAGCCCAGCGACAATATAACATATATTTATAGAAATGGCATCTTAGCAAAAGTTGTTAAGTCTGATGGCATTTCCTGTTGACCAACAAAAATAAAAAATCTGGAACGTCTTGAATCGTCTCGCGCATCACATTGTTTTCCCGTCCCCGGGCTTTTAGAATTCGACATCAGACGTTTCAGATCTTCAATTTTGACGACCCCGTTGTCGCTGGCATAAGCAACAGGATCCGCGTACGAAGTCGCGGGCAGAAGCTAGTATAAAATAAACGTTCTATGCGACATTTAAACTGCATTGTCAAGAAGTCTACTGAGAAATTTCAAACAGAAACATTAATTAACACTGCCTGACTCTCAAATTGGAGATCTTTATGTTCATCAGTAGAACCAGCTTGCAAAGCCAACAAGGGAGTTTAAAATTTATTTTTAATATTATTCAAAAAGCGATTATTACACATCACGTTACGAGAGACACCGAACAACGACCCCTCGACGAAGTCCCTACGTGAACCGACTAAGTTATAATTTATTCAACTCTCGTTCAAAAAGTTAATTGTTAAATTATTCATATTTCCATAGAAAAACAACAAAATTAAATTATTTAAGTAAATTTATTGTTAGTTCTACTGATTATAATAACCTTGTTTTTGTGTTGTTGTTATTCTTCTTCTTAGAATCTGTTCGTATGGTAGTAACTTGTCGCCCATGGGCCTCAAAGTTGGCGTCACAAGCCGTTGAGAAGTATCTCTCAGGCTTCAGGTTTTTAATTCCCGACGCAAAAAGAGGGGTGTTATAAGTTTTACCGCTATGTGTCTGTGGGTGCTGCTTGTGGTGACTGGTCGTCTTGCTGACCTTGGTTTTTGTTACTGTTTAACAAGTAACTGATTTCTTATTTAGCTTCGATGGTCCTAGTGTATATTTTTTTTATTTAATGTCATTCATGTAATCCAGTTGTGTACATGTAAGTGGGCACGCCCTTTTTACTTGAAGGCTTATATTTATTCAGTTAGTTATAATTTTTTTTTGCTTGAGTTTAGTTGTCAACGTCGGTACTTACTATTCTTATTACTACTGTCTTGTATATCGGTGTGTTGCTGGGGAGTTTGTTCCGCCACTTCTTCCCAGCAAAAACACTGGGAAGTTGCGAAGGGCCGGCGTTTTGGGGGACTGTCTTATGTCATTTTTGACGTTTAAAAAGTGCTGATCCTCAGCCTAATTTGAAGTACTTTTGATTTTTATTTGATTTTGATCTGTGGCACCGCGCCGTAGCGCTTAAACGGATGAACCGATTTAGATGCAATTTTTTTTTTAATTTGATTCATTAAAGTCGGTTAAGCCGTTTCAAGGTAATCAGCTCTTTTGTGTTAGCTGCCGTTGCGATTTTATTCGTCTATGGGTATGGTGGTATGGTTTAAAACTTTTGAAATAAGAATTAAATTAAAAATTTATAAAGCCCCCAACGCCAAAAAGAAAAGCTCACATTTAAAAAGTTATGAATAACATTTTCCTATCGGTATACATTGTATTAGTTTTTCTTGTTTGGTAGATTGAAATTCTTAACTTAACCAAAGCTACATGTAATAGACTATATAATAAAAAGTACTACTTAGTCAGGGATTTATGTTATTCTGAACCTGAATAAATAAATCAGGTAATACTATAATTATTAAGTCTAAAAACTCGTTTACACTCGAAATACTATCGCCTTATTTATTTATAGATTTATGAATGGCAATAATTTTACAATAGTAGAACAAAAGTGTTGTAGATCCATTACTATTATTGGTTTTGTTCCTGGCATGTTCCATTCATTTATCTTCATTTATAGTTAATATCTTTAAAAACTAGAACAGCAATCATTTAATTTCAGAAACTGGACTACGGAAGTGTATTCATATATTGTATTTTTGAGTTGAATTCAGAGAAAGACATACATTTCGTGCCGTGCATCAAATTTAAAAAATGACAGCAAATGAAATAATAAACATGATAATCAACACTGAAAATGTAATGGGAGTTTACAGAAATTTTTCGTGTCTCTCGAAAAATCGTAAATTTTTCATTTTATTACGATCTGCTCTAGAAGTTTTGCTCACTGTGTTTTCGTTTGGTAGCCAAGTGTACAATTTGTCTTTAAATAACCGTCCCGTACCGTATAAGCCGTTTGTCATGATTCTGTTCCATTTGGTAGTTCTATTCAGCGGCTGTATTACCATACTGTGTGCCATCCAAAGCTCGCGGAGCTATACAATATTTATATCAAAATACATAAGCATGCAGACCTGCTATCTAAATCAACCTAGTTATTTCAAATGCTTAAAGAAGTTGGCTAAATTCTTCAAACTAGCTCTAACAATATTTATTTTTGTTTGCGCTGGCAATTTTTTATTAAAAATGATAGTAAAATATTACCTTCACAATGAGAAATTCTCATTATATTATTTAACGTTGATGTTGATAGAAATTATACATGAGATACGATACATGATGGAACATATCGTCTTATATATTTACATTGCTATGCTACAATCTTCCTTGAAATGTATAAATCAGAACATCCTTGACACTTATGGGAATCTTGAAAGCAATGAGAAGATGTTATACAAAGATAGAAGAAGCAACAATGACATTTTGACCGTCGAAGAAGTGGAACATTGGATGGAAATATATGAATCTTTGGTGATATGCTGCAAGGAACTATCAACGGCTTTCAAATTGCAGGTAAATATTTAAAGGTTTTACAAAGTTTCTAGTTGTTTTACGCAGTTAAACTTCTGTTACCCTTGAGAAATGGTATCACCAGATACACACACAACTCGGCATGCTGTGCCTACTACAAATAAAGTACTATAAGGGCAGGAACATAGAAAACTGTAATTAAAAGTGTTAACTTACTAGAAATTTAATTTAGAAAAGAATATTTAAAACTTTGCAAATTTCATATTTAAGAAATGCAGGTTAAAACAAAGACAATGATTTTAATTTTATTCTGTATTTTCAGATGAGATTTTCATTGGTCATATCATCAGTACATTATGAGACTTCAGCTTATGGAATATTAAGCATAATTATAACGCATGTAAGAACACGTTAAAACATTTAAATGATTTATCTGGCTTGTCAATATTTTGTATTACATTTTGTTTTTTTTTACAGAAAATAGACCAGTTTATCGGCGCTATGACTATATTATACATATATATGTTGTTATTTTCTATAGTCTGTACATATTTTGTTGTTTACGCTGGTCAAAAAATCGTCAACGAATGGTCAAAAACACGTACAAGTCTCTCAAAGTTATACAACAAGTTGTGTATAGGCGAGTATAATTTATGTTTTTTTTACTCAGAATAACACGTCGATACTTATGTTCGAGTTTAACACGACTATTTCAACCAGTTTAGTACCCATAACACAAGCTCTGCTTAGCTTGGGACTAGATGGCGTTGTGTGAAAGTTTTGGAATATTTATTTATTTATCATCATCTACCTATCTTTATCTATAGTCTGCTTGTGACTAAATAATAGCCAAAAGTATCGATCAAAAGTTGAGCAACGCTTGCCGGTCCTTGTAGAATGTAGATGTCATTTGAAGATGTCTGACAGCCGTCACGGTAGACAGAAGCCCGAGAACCTTACAACCAGTTTGACCAAGAGGTATCGTGCTACCCAGAAACTGGATTGTGGAGTTCAGACAGGCAGTCTCCCCATCTAAAACACTGGGTATTCAGCTGCATCTGGTTAAACTAGAAGCCGACACGTATATAGTTTGTAGTTTAACTTCTCCATAACAGGAAAACATAAATTACAATTAGGGAATTTAAAAATAATTATCTAGCAAAGACGTCATACACGGTTTTACCCGCATAGTTACCGTTTTCGTAGGAAAACAGGGTAAATAAAACCCTGCGTCACCCAGAGGTAGTGTAGCTTCGCAACTGTTTTTTTTGTTTTTAAATCGGTATAGTATTTTTTAAGTTTATTCGTTTCATACAATAATACAAACATATAAATGTTTCCTCTTTATACTATTGAGTATAGATAGCGCTTACTTAACCTTTTTTATTCTTGCCTTCATCTTAATTATTGTTGCTCGTGCTAAGTCGCCCATATCTCGCACTCTGGCCGCGCTTTATGACCTCTTGAATTCTAATTCAAAAAGTGATTTGTTTGAGGATAAATGGACGAAGATTTTTATTGATACCTATATCAGGAGTACCTACTGTGAGAGGAATTTATGAAAATGTTTTAATATTCGTTTTTGTTATTAATTACTTTTGTACAATTTGTTTGATTCTTTAGTCGCGTTAATTGGTTAAACCGTTGTAATTAAATAAATAATTTCTCTTCCTTTTTCGGCGGTAACTGAACTTGTAAATGAATGTTACCCACTCAATTTTATATGCAGTCCATGCTCGGATGCTTGCACCGTAATAAATTACGGGTAAAATTTACTTATAAATTACTCCTTTGGTATATGCAAACGAAGTCTGCCATCGACCGAATCAGATTTTACGGGTTTGTACATCACTATATTTATTTGTTTGGATGTGTTTGTACATACATTCACTTATTCTTATTTATTCCTTTATGTAGTTTTCTGTTTTACATAATTGTGTCATACTACACGTTCACTGACACAATACATAGTAATCACACAAACTTAAATACACGGTACACCTCAGACCTTTAGGTCCAGCCGGTCGATTCAGTAAAACTCACGGCGTGAAAACTTGAGTGAAGTGAGCTGTCAATGCCTAGCATTAGTATGGAATGACAGCTCAATTCGCCCTCACTCCGCCTACATTGCACGCGGTGATTTGACCAGAACCACACTACAGTTGAAACCAACGTCAGGCACTAGTAGTCTAGTATATTTACTGAACTAGATCAATTTTCTATCTTAGCCATGACTGCCGTGAGACAATTTTTTTGTTTCATTACATTTGTGTAGTATTGTGTTACTCATAAATACTTCTTTTTCTCTATTTCACTTCGATATTTCGTAAGCTAATTGAACATTTAAGTCGGGTTTGCGATTTCAGACTTATATTCCGTGATTGTATTGTAATTAGTGCTTGTGGCTTCTCTATCTGAGAACAGGCTAATCCAGCGCACCAAACGTTGTAGCACCCTAAGTTATGTGAAACAGCTTAGTTCTAGACATATATATTTAGTACCTACTTACCGAAAAACATATAGTTTATATTATTACAAACTCTTTAAATGGACAGCCTTGAGCATTTCGATAATAATACATAGTTGTTTAAAACATAATTATGTCCTACTTGATTGATAGCTTCGTTGAAGCCATTTACATAATTAACCACTCCCAATACCGTCATTATTATTTTGTTACATTTTCTTTTAAACTAGCTTTTCTACGTGTTATTGGCAAAATTGTGGTGTCTCTCTTCAACAAATGCCATAGAGAAGAGTTGAAGTTCAAGTTGAAACTAGCTTTTACCACGAGTTCGTGTCCATATGGACACTTTAACCATAATTGACCATCTAGTTCCGGATACATACTATTATAATCCCATCAAAAACAAAAATGTAAAATGAGAGCCAACTTCAATATGCCATGACTATAACTTCAACGACAAAAGAAGTGAGATCTAAATGAGTGTTTAGTTCAATTTAGGTTAGTCCTGTTTATTTATAACAAAACATAAAGCATTATAACAACTTAGATATCATTACTTAAAGCCTACGGTCTGACTTGGCTACTTCTCTTCTACGAATTCAAGCTCCCGCTTGTCTAGATTCTTCTCTTACATACAAAGAAAACACAGTTTACTCCTTCATAAAATATTAGCAAAGAAATAAAGATTTATCTATGGTTTCAGAGCCAGCAGCACCAGAAACGAAGAGTGTTAAAAATTTCAATCTACTTGTGCGAGTGAAACCAATTAAGATTGAATATACCAATAAAATTTATATTGGATTGTACCTGATACCTTTAGTTTTAACACTGTCCATGTCTTATGTGATAACTGCTTTACAATTAAATCATATTATATAAATGAGTACTTCGTAGTTTTATTAACACTTTTATCCATACATAATCTCACGCCTTTTCCCATGGGAGTAGGCAGAAACTACAGTGCGCCGTGTGCTACGATTCTTACATTCATACATGTTGTCATATACACACGCCGGTTATAAGGTCTATGTATGTTCTTGTAAGGCGTCCCCTTCCGGCGTTCCCACTTACATCTGCCTAGTAAACACCTTTCATTAGTCGCCTTTCAATCATCCCTTCAACGTGACAAACTATCTAACCATAAAATGTTTTTTCGATTTTTGTAACTGCGTCTTCTTTTGAACCACAACGTTGCTTTATCACATCATTCCACAAACTGTCATTAATTGTTACACCACACATAATTTGCATGGAACGCATACATACAATAGTACACTCGGTTATATCATGCGCCAAACTTTCGTGGTTCACAGGATCCTAAGCCGGCAATCATACTGTACGGAATGTATGTTAGCAGCCTTGCTAGCAAGCCTTTTTATCCTCAACTAGCTGCCCCGGCAAACTTCGTTGTGCCTTAAAGTCAATTTATTGCTCTTATCATTTTTTTTGTATTAGATATACATACGTTTAATAAGACGACAACAAATAGATCCAAACCAATAATAACTACTACTACTTTTTAAGTAGCAAGTCTCTACTGTGATCTTATTTCAACATTTTGTGTTTGATAGAATTAAAATTACAACATGTATATATAACCTAACCTAGCTGACCATACCTATCCTATAGCTAACCTAACTACCTTACTAAAATGCATTGATTTAAAAAATACTAAATTCATAATTTTAATCTGAACTATTGCCTTTATGTTACATACAATTTATACCTTTAGTTTTCCCGGTCTACTTTAATTAAAGTCCTAACAGTAAAATAAGTTCTATTTGCAAAGAATTATTAAAGTTCGTCTCTGTCGTCATTGTTAATTACGTAAATTGATTTTTGAAATATAAGACTTTTTTATGCTACATAAAACCTCTTAGTTTAGTAACAAAATAAATTTCAGAACGTAGGTGCGTATTATAAATTGACAACCTTACCTTCTTGGGTTTAGCTTAAGACTTGTCAATTTCAAATTGTCACCTGATAATGAACTGGGAAGTTTGACTCCTGTCATGTCATCCAAGATGGCGCTGCGTTTGAAAAATGTTTGGGACAACCGATATTCTTGATATTTATTTTTTCGAGGACTCTTCATGTTTTTTATTAATTATTATGTTATATGCTATTCCGGACAAAGACGAATCCAAAAAAACTAAAATCATTCAAATTGATCCAGCCGTTCTTGAGTTATAAGTGGTGTAACTAACACGACTTTCTTTTATATACACACATCAAAAGTGTCTAGGGATCAAGCATTTTTATGCGGATTTCTTGAGATTGAGATGTGGCTTTGTAATAAATTTATGATTTTATAAATTTATATGGATCCTTTTTGGTGCATTTCATAATTTGAATCAGGAACTGTGAATCAAATTCGAGTAAAAGATGAAAATCAGCTGTCAATATTTTCCCTATAAAAACATACAACGCATTGAAGACATTATTAGTGCTACTGTTTCCCTACTACTGATTAAAACCAACGTTATTATGGAGCGGCGACGTCATTTAAGCAGGGAAGAAATGCTCAAAGCCGTGGGAATGATAGAAGCTGGTTCCCGGCAACGTACTGTGGCTTTAGCTCTGAATACAAGTCAGAGTGTTATCAGTCGACTTTGGACACGTTACCGAAGCACTGGTACCGTGGCTGAGCGCCAGGGAGGACGGTATCTCTGCACCACACGGAGACAAGACCGATACATTCAAATCTTAACTCGAAGAGCTCCAACAATAACCGCCATGATGTTAGCCGTGAGGCTTCATCACTCTTCAGGGAACTTAATTAGCGACCAAACAGTCAGAAACCGCTTGCATGAAGTGAACCTTCATTCCCGAAGACCGCTACGGGTACCACCTATAGCAATGCACAATCGTAGGATTCGATATCAATGGGCTCTTGAACACAGAAATTGGGCAGAAGAACAATGGCGTTTCGTGTGCTTTTCTGATGAGTCTCGTTTTGGTATGAGACCGGATACAAGACGTATACGACACTGGAGAACCCCTGGACGCCAACAGCGATCAAAATCCTGCCAGGAAGTCCATCCTTATAGTGGTGGAACCATCATGGTATGGGCGGGTATTTGGATCGGCGGAAGAACTGAGTTGATTTGGATCAGAGGCAACCTCAACGCTCAAATTTATGCTGAGACGATTGTATCAGACGTCATCGTTCCTCTACAAGTGCAAATCGGCCCCTTATTTCAGTTAATGCATGATAATGCACGACCGCACACCGCAAGAGTTGTAAGACAGACTCTCGCCGCAGCTAACATCAATGTCCTGCCCTGGCCTGCTCAGTCGCCAGACTTGAACCCGATTGAGCATGCATGGGATATGCTACAGAGAAGAGCTCTGCCGAATATGGAGGGTATCCAGTCGCAAGAAGACCTTTTTTTGTTGTTGCAACGAACATGGGCGGCCATTCCACACCGTGATTTGGATGAACTCATTTTGAGTATGCCAAACCGATGTTCTTGTGTTGTTAGTGTTCGCGGTAGAAACACGGATTATTAATTGTTTAAGTTACCCAATAAAATTTTAAAGAAAACTGTTATTTCAGTCTTTTTTTCGAACTTTAATGTTAGTGGTTCAAATGTCAAAAATCCCTTTATTAGGAAAATGGCAAATTTCTTTATTAATGCAAAGGTGACTTGGTTTATCGTTACTGTGACAAACGAAAACACTTTATTTGATGAATCCTTAAAGAAAATTTTAATTAATATCAATCAGGAGAAAAGTTATTGCAAAAATATATGTTGATCCCTAGACACTTTTGATGTGTGTATATAGATGTAATCTGTAACAGTTTAATAGCCTTGTCACATAATTGTCGCTTTATAAATGATTAAAAAAATGGGCAAATAAGAAATTTAAAAAAAAATACTTAAGTACCACAGACCACAGACAAAAAATAATTCGCATGCAAATTTTTTTTTCATCCAACTTGATGCCAAAAAAATCATTAAATAAATAAAATACACAAAATAGTAGATTATTAACCAAGGGGATAAAGCAGTGTCTTCTGTCGCGGGTGACGATTTAAATCGCGAGCGTAACGAAAGACTCGAGGGTTACTCCCGAGCGTAGCGAGGGTGTTAAAAACTTAAATCACGAGCGAAGCGAGGGATTTAAGACGAGTCCTGAGTGTAGCGAGGGATTTAAGTTCACCCAAGACTAAGACAGCTTTATCACCGAGAAAAATACTCTACTTTTCGTACCATTTGCGAAAAAATTAACACAATAATAATATGAGATAAGCATTTATTTAAAATAATGAAAATTAAAAGTAAACGTATTTTAAGAATATTAACTTATTTATAAAAATAAATTAAAATAAACTTAACGTTTATATATTTGAAGAAACCAAAAACGCGGCAAATTCCTAGATTAATATTTTTTGTCGGAAAAGCAAAGGCATCAAGCTCATACGGCCTCGTCGGTTTTCGTAATTTTATTTAATTAATAATCATAACTGCGTAATAAATGCGTATTCCTTTTTCAAAAAGATGTATAATGCTTTATATACAAACTCAATGGTGTAATATTAAATGTAGTTCAGTATAAATTTCGGTAAGTATTCCAAATTTAAATCACATTCTCTCCCTAGGGGATGAATGAAATCCAATACAATTTTCTTTCCCTGTTTTTAACAGATTAAAATAGTAGATTGTTTATCTAGGGAGCAAACAACTATTTTAAAGGCGAGAGTGTTTTTTTTAATCCAGAGCGGAGCGAAGGATTCTATAGAAGAATCCCGAGCGGAGCGAGGGATTCTTAACTAGAATCCTGAGCGCAGCAAGGGATTAAAAGTATGTCACTCGAGCTTAAAATAGTGTTGCTCCCGAGGTGGACACTCTACTTTTTATCACCCTCTATGAGAAAATAAGTAAGTGCAACTTATGAACAAGAATTTATTTACGTACAATTCAGAACCATAAGACATAAAAATAATATAAATAATAAGAGGCTGATGTTTATATTTGAACAATTATGGAAGTGTATCGTAACAATTGTTGCTCTTCTTGCATTTTTCCAAAGGATGAAGTTGTTGTATGCTTTGACATATTGTTCACGGGATTTTGTAGGTAAAAGACTTTCCATCACATTTTTAGCGTCCGATACAATATTCTCTGGAGTCAATATAATACTTTCACTTGAGGAGGACGCACTAATTTTTTATAATTCTAAAATCTGAATATGAATCAACTACGAACGAAAGCAGATTGCATTTAATTTCGCGCGTTGTTTATTTTTCATCAACTTTTTTTTAAATTTGGCGCGCTCGCGTTTTTTCAGCCAGTCACATATTTAATACAATGTTCCCGCATGGTTTGTGATTCACCTCTTTGCTGATTGAAACATTTACTAACAATATCCACATTGCAAATTCAAATCAATTTTGGTCCCTAGGGATTAATGAGCTATTTTGGTCCCTGTTTACGAGGAATAAACTAGCTCTTTTTGAATAGATGTGATAAAAATGACTATTGTTATGTTCGCTTTTTGTGGCATAGAATGTCACTTTTTTGAGCAAGTGGTACGAAAAACTAATTTTGTGGATTTTTACCATCAGCTTTTGGTATATGCTAGATTTGGTGAATGGTGGTGGGAAAATGTTAATATTAATTTGTAATAATTTATTTCAATTACTAAACTCCTTACATACCTACATTCCAACATGAAATCGATTTTAATGGATCATATATTATGTTTTAGTATAATTAATGTGAAACCTTTTTTCTTTAATACAGATTAAATTTATTAATCATTGATGATAACAGAACAATTTGGATTTTACCTTTAGAATCTGGTAAATCTAAGCTTCGGGTTTACTCTTACTTATGGACTTACGTGTTCAAATATACCTAAATACACTCAAAACCACACATACTGTCTGGTACTACATTTAGGTATCTGATTGTATTTAACTGTGATAAAACATTGTGTGTTTATTAATATATTATTACTAACTTCGATTTTGACATACTTTATTTAAGGTGGATGCCTAGTTAGACCTCGCCATACATTTTTCAGGAGTTGTAATCTCCGTAAATAAATGGTTTCTGCTGAATAAGAGCAAGTATATGGCAAGTTTATAATGTATTATGTTCGCGTATCGCCCAAATTTTATTAAAAAAAACAGTATTTCTAGGAGAATTAGACCAAACAAAAAACGAAAAATCTTTACATGTGTGAGTGATCTGAATCCCGCCATCTGACAGAAATTTATAGAACCACCGAGAAAGAGCTTGTTGCTGTCGTGTACGAGTTGACGTTCGGTAAACATTTATAATAGATGGCGCTGTTTCAAAATTCGAAGAAGGTTCGATTGTAGGACGCGGCGCGGCGATGCGACGTTGCCATTCTGCACCCCGCGTTGTTGCCAAATTGCTCCAGTCAGTCCATTCGTGATTTTGTGACAAAATTGTGTATCTAGCAAGTTAGCGCCGGCGGCACGCGGGTTTGCCCGCGGATTTTACATTTTATGATCAATAAAATGTTTTTTATTAGGGAATGAGAAAGAATGCTAGAAAGTGAAAAAAATATCTGCGATCTGCCTTTAGTTCACACAGATACAATAGGTACTAAAGTAATTATTGTAATATCTACCTTAAATATAGTACCTAAAGATTTAAAAATCTTTCTACTGTATGTAAGTAGGTACTGATAATACATTTTCTGACACGGTAAGTACCTAATTCATTGGTTTGTGATGAATAAAATCAGACAATAGAAGTTCATGTATACTTAGGGTATACTTTAATCAGGCGATCAGCGTAGGCAAACTTACCTATTTTTTTCGGATCTGGGACTTTTGCGCGAAAGACACTTGCGCGAATCCACTTGCGCGAAAAGACAGATGCGCGCATAGACTTTTGCGCGATTGGACAGATGCGCGAATAGAAACTTGCGCGAATGGACTTTTACGCTAAAGGACAGATGCGCGAATGGACACTTGCGCGACTGGACTTGCACGAATTAATGGCCACTGAAGTTTACTCAATGGAGTAAACATAACATCACGCTTGCTATTACTTGAAGGTGGATTTTTTTTGGTTTTTCGTCATCGGTGTCGTTTTCATGGTTTTCGGGGTCGCTGATTACGAAAATTAGGTCAAAATAAAAATCCAAGATGGCGACGAAGAAAATTTTTGGTTTTGCCGTCATGGGTGCCGTTTTCGTAGTTTTCAGTATCGCAAATTACGAAAATGAGCTCAAAATGAAAATCCAAGATGGCGCAGAGGAAAATTTTTGGTTTTTCCGTCATGGGTGTCATTTTCATGGTTTTCGGGGTCGCTGATTACGAAAATTAGGTCAAAATAAAAATCCAAGATGGCGACGAAGAAAATTTTTGGTTTTTCCGTCATGGGTGTCATTTTCATGGTTTTCGGGGTCACTGATTACGAAAATTAGGTCAAAATAAAAATCCAAGATGGCGACGAAGAAAATTTTTGGTTTTTCCGTCATGGGTGTCGTTTTCGTAGTTTTCGGTATCGCTAATTACAAAAATGAGCTCAAAATGAAAATCCAAGATGGCGCAGAGGAAAATTTTTGGTTTTTCCGTCATGGGTGTCGTTTTCATGGTTTTCGGGGTCGTTGATTATGAAAATGAGGTCAAAATGAAAATCCAAGATGGCGACGAAGAAAATTTTTGGTTTTTCCGTCATGGGTGTCGTTTTCGTAGTTTTCAGTATCGCTAATTACGAAAATGAGCTCTAAAGTAAAATTCAAGATGGCGCCGAGGAAAATTTATTGGTTTTTCCGTCATAGGTGTCATTTTCATGGTTTTCGGGGTCACTGATTACGAAAATTAGGTCAAAATAAAAATCCAAGATGGCGACGAAGAAAGTTTTTGGTTTTTCCGTCATGGGTGTCATTTTCATGGTTTTCGGGGTCACTGATTACGAAAATTAGGTCAAAATAAAAATCCAAGATGGCGACGAAGAAAATTTTTGGTTTTTACGTCATGGGTGTCGTTTTCGTAGTTTTCGTTATCGCTAATTACAAAAATGAGCTCAAAATGAAAATCCAAGATGGCACAGAGGAAAATTTTTGGTTTTTCCGTCATGGGTGTCGTTTTCATGGTTTTCGGGGTCGTTGATTACGAAAATGAGGTCAAAATGAAAATCCAAGATGGCGCCGAGGAAAATCTTTGGTTTTTCTAACATGGGTGTCGTTTTCGTGGTTTTCGAGGTCGTTGATTACGAAAATGAGGTCAAAATGAAAATTCAAGATGGCGCCGAGGAAAATTTTTGGTTTTTCTAATATGGGTGTCGTTTTCGTGGTTTTCGAGGTCGCTGTTTACGAAAATTTGGTCAAAATAAAAATCCAAGATGGCGACGAAGAAAATTTTTGGTTTTTCCGTCATTGGTGTCATTTTCATGGTTTTCGGGGTCGTTGATTACGAAAATGAGCTCAAAATGAAAATCCAAGATGGCGCCGAGGAAAATTTTTGTAATCAACGACCCCGAAAACCATGAAAACGACACCCATGACGGAAAAACCAAAAATTTTCCTCTGCGCCTTTTACCTATATTTCGTAAACAGCGACCCCGAAAACCACGAAAACGACACCGATGACGAAAAACCCAAAAAAATGTCCACCTTCAAGAAATAGCAAGCGTAATGTTATACTTACTCTACTGAGTAAACCACAGTGGCCATTAAGTCGGTTTACGACGGCGCAATGACGTTTTGCTGGCGACTCGGAGTCGGCGTGCTGTAATAGCCTGATTACACCTACCGAGTAGAGTGGCGAGACAGTGCACTCGGCCGAGCGCTCGGTATTTGTAAACACATTCATTCATCGGCATGTGTTTACAAATACCGAGCGCTCGGCCGAGTGCACTGTCTCGCCACTCTACTCGGTAGGTGTAATCAGGCTATAAGCGTGCGGTCGGCGCGCTGTAAATACATAGTCCGCTCGCTATCGGCACGCGGGCTGCGAGTCGAGTTGTGTGGTAGTGGCAAGCGCGCTGACAGCTCGCCGTTGGCTTTTTCACTTTGACATTGTGAAATATATTATACTAACCACGATTTAAGGCTCTAAATTGAATGACAAGTCAATTGCTGGTTTGAAGCGGTGCCGGTGCCGTGCCGGACAAAATAGACACCTTCACCAAAAAAATACAATGTTTTTGGAACACAAATCCGAACGTATTATTTGTATGATAAATAAATGTTGGATTAAGAGATTTTTTCAAAATAGCAAGGTGCAAACTCTTTGAAGAGTAGAAGTACTGTAGAATACTCGTGATAGATAAACCTTGCCGAGTGGACCGATCACAAACACAAGCTCCTAGTTGTCCTGTGATTGTACTTTAGCCACTGCTTCAAGGAACATAGCATTATTTGTCTCGGGGAATACGTTATTCGTGGTTGCCTTTCCTTTCTATGTTCATTATACTGTGATTGCACGTGGTTAGTATTGGCCCGTGGATATATTGTTTTACACAGGTCAAGTGGCAATTGCTTCACTTACATTCAGCCACATTTAGGTCTGAAGAAAAAGTGCATTAGTCTATATTATTATAAATATACATAGGTACCTACTTACAAATACTTGTAAACCATGGTTTGTCATTGTATTATGACGAAAGTAATAAAAAACAGGTTATTAAATATTTGTGCTTTATTCATCTTCTTCATTTTCTACATCATCTCTAACTAAAATACCTACTATCTAAGAAACTGGCAGGTGGTTGATTGATAATTTCCTGATGCTGTGCCCATCCCAAATACCAAACAATTGTCATAATGTGCGCATAGCCCCCAACGGTACGTTTCCCTGTAATACAACTGCATTAATATTTAGCAATGCGCTGACACCTTCGATCAATAATAGCACTAGATGTCGGGTCGGCGTCAAAAATCCGTCTCGGTAAATATAAGCTCACTAGAGACATGTGTTGTTATTTTGTTTAATTTGCTTGAAACACGGCCAATGAAAACACGTCCCACAATGCTGCAGTGTGTATTCAACAGTTGCAAAAATAATCCCCGAAAACTTAATTATTCGGTCGGAGTATTTTTTTTTCAGTAAGGATATGAAGAATAAGTTATATTTTAAGCTATAATTTAACAAATAATATCAATTTTTTAACAAAATTACCGATTTTAAACCACCGCTACAAATGTTGGACCAATGCTCGCCAACATTTGCACAAACTTTTGTTTAACTGAACAGCAGATGCATGGAGTAGATTTGTATTGTAATCATTTTAATAATTTGTTACTAATACTTAATGTTGGTTAAAATCGGTTAATGCTACTTTAGTTTGTTGGACTCTTATTAGGTACCTACTTAGCTTTTCTTTTTTATTTTAGCTTTCCTAGCAATCCATTTACGCGTGCAGAATGGATCTCGATTGTCGCCAGAGAAAGAAGAGGTTTTGTTTCGTTCGTTATTGGCCACCGACTTTCGAAACTGGAGTTATTTTTCACCTATATTTTCTTTGTTGGTGTTTTTTTAAGAAGGTTTATTTTTTTGTAAAAAAGTTTTTGTTTCGCCATTTTTAGTTTCTTCGTGTGTCAAGAAAGTCTTTCAAAACTTCAAAGAATCATTGAAATCGCTTAACAATATTGATAAAGTTCTATCTAAACATCATTCATCAACATAATCTGTACATCTCTGCCGGGCCCCTTTTAAAATAGACAGCGTAATGTTATGTTATGCAAATACAATATGTAACAAAAACCCTGTTGTTCCTTTTAACCACGTTTTAAGAATCGGTATACGTACCTAATAAAGCGAGTCATTTATTAAAAACGTTCAATAAAAATAATTAAAATAAATATTTAATAATTAATATTTGTAATGTTTGACTGATTTCTTACCTCTGCAGCGAATCTCTTTGACCGATGCCGCGCCGCCGCGCGCCTCCGCGCCACGTGACGCGGCATCGGTCATAAGGTCATGACCTTGTCAGCTGTTGTTCGTCACTTTAACGAATGAATCTATTCTTTGCAAATGTTTATTTACACGTTATTTTTATGCACAATTGATAGTTGTTCAAACTACATATTTTAACACATAAAAAAAAAAACAATAGTTATTACCATTGAATTAGAAAAGTTTCTAATTCAATGGATATTACGATGTCTACTTGACGGCCGCAGAGATGCTGTTCAATATGACCACCTTGTATGTAGGTACCCCTACACATATCAACATATTAAAATATTTTACGTTAGAATAACATTTACGTAAACGAAACAATTCAATCACATAGGTTAACAATTACATCCGTTCGAAACTAAGTTGCGCGGGAGACTGGAACTAGGATGTAAGGAAGTGGTTCGCAAGGCGGCGCGGGCGGCGGCGAGTGGGGGGCGGGGTACGGGATAGGCAAGCACGTGCGTCGCCGCCGGCCGCGGTAACGTTTGGCGGCATATTTTGTCACTTCAAAGAAGCCGCCGCCGCCTAGACGCGCTCGTAAATAAAAATGTACTTGTAAAGTCAGGTGTTCTAAACATTTTTACGAATGTGTCGGTTTTAATAGTTATTTGATTACGACCCGTCGACTAGCCAATCATTATTTTTTTTAAATTGTAATTTCATTAATGGTATCCTTGTAGGTAAATGTATATGCCCCTAAAAGGAACAACAGGGTTTTTGTTACATATTGTATAAGAACTCTGCATAGACATCTCACTGTAGCAATCGCGAACAATTTGCTGTTATTTCTTGAAGAGTTCCGTCGCTTGTCTTTTTCATCAGTTTTTTTCACAAAATGTTACTTTCTAAATGAAAATGCTTGATTTGTTACTAAAAATGTAAAAATCGGTATGTGTGTACCTATATTTTTTGAAGAGTTCCCTCTATTCCTCAAGGGCCCCTGATATGAGTTTTTATATAAATGGGACCAATCTGTTAGTATACCCTATCAAATAATGAAAAGAATTTTGAAAATCGTCTATAAATGACGGAGTACACTACTGAGGTCACAAAACCTAAAAAAAAATACAACCGAATTGATAACCGCCTCCATTTTTAGAAGTCGGTTAAAATAATTTGATTTCATTCAATGATTTTTAACCAGCTGCACCCTGCGGTTGCACCCGCGTAAACCAGGAGTAGGTAAAAGTAGCCTTAGCCTATGTGTTAATCCAGGATATAAGCTACCTACATACTAAATTTCATCCAAATCTGTTCAGCCGTTTGAGCGTGAAGAAGTAACAAACATACAAACACACACACACACACACACACTCACGCTCAGAAACTTTAGGCTTTATAATATTAATGTGAAAACTTCTAAATCGCATACAAAAGTAGACGCATTAATTTTGTTTTGGGGGTTGATTATAATGAGCCAACCCGCACACAATTAATAGCAATGTCTTAATAATAGCTATTGTACTAATTTAGCCCTACTACTTTTTTAAAATGGGTCATATACTGCTACTATATAAAACAAACCTTCGCTCGCATAAGAAATATATATTATTATTTTGCAACTCTATCTTTCAATTATTACTGTGTTCTGAGCATTGAAATGTCATACCAAGAACTACGTCTAGTTCCAAAATAGAGTAAAGACGAAATTGTGAACAAAACGTTTTTAACCTTATTTTCTAGACCTTAAGTTTCATTTTAGAATAAATATTTTTGTACTTATTATAAAAATGGCTTTTATTTTTAAGTCACATTTTAAATTTATTCCTTTTACTTTTCTCCGACGACAGAAGGACTTGGGCATAAATATTTTGCAATTGTAATTAAACTTTATGCTTGAGTGTCAAGGTTTATAATGAACTGAACTTGATAATATTATAAAACTTTTTTCTATATTCGTAGTAACAAATGCAATTGTTTATGCGTGTCTAAACGTGGACACTTTAGCGAGTTATTTTTGTTCCTGATCTTGTATCTAGCGCTATTATTGATCGAAGGCTGACACCAATCTGTCCTGTTATTTAAATTCAGTATTATATAAGTATAACGTTGAAAGGATGGATGAAAGGCGACTAACGAAAGGTTTTCATTTACAAGGCAGATGTAAGTGGGAACGCCGGGAGGGGACGCCCTAGAAGCACATACATAGACCTTATTGGTGAGGTTCTTCAGAAAGGTCAGGTGCGTGGTACTCGCAACCGGCGTGTGTGTATGACAACATGTATGAATGTAAACGAAGCAAAAGAAGTATGTAAGAATCGTAGCATATGGCGCTCTGTAGTTTCTGCCTACCCCCATAGGAAAAAGGCGTGAGTTTATGTATGTATGTATAAGTATAACAAATATTCCACAACTTTTTCACACAACACCATCTAGTCCCAAGCTAAGCTAAGAGCTTGTGTAATGGGTACTAAACAGCCGATAAACATACTTATATATTTCTAAATACATACATATCATAGATAAATTACTCCCTGACACAGAACAAATGATCGTGCTCATCACACAAACATTTGTCCTGGGTGGGAATTAAACCCACGACCTCCGGCATAGCAGTCAGGGTCACTAACTACTAGTAGTTAATGACTGGCCTGTTAGTCTAGTAGTTAGTGACCCTGACTGCCATGCCGGAGGTCGTGGGTTCGATTCCCACCCAGGACAAATGTTTGTGTGATGAGCATGATCATTTGTTCTGTGTCTGGGTGTAATTTATCTATAATATGTATGTATTTAGAAGTATATAAGTATGTTTATCAGCTGTTTAGTACCCATAACACAAGCTCTTAGCTTAGCTTGGGACTAGATGGCGTTGTGTGAAAAGTTGTGGAATATTTATTTATTTAGTTAGTAGATCAACAGGCCAGTCAAATAAATATAAGTATAATATATTTTATTACCTACTTTGGTGGCGCGATTTTATTCTACCCCTTAATAAAACTGAATTCATTGAATACTCCACTAGATTGGTGTCAACTTCTAACCTAAACATACTGTTTTCCCGAATGTGTTGTTGTTGTGTGTGTGTACGATTTTGCTTGTTATTTTTGATAGAGGTTGAACGTTGGGCATCTGATCAGCCCAAGATTCTGTTTCTGAACTTGGCATAGTTACAGAACTTGATGGAGGAACTGATTCCACATTTGGTTTTGGTTGGAACTACTGGGAGAATTGACTCTTCATTTGATTGGAACCACAGGCACTTCAAATTCCGCAGAAACAGGAGGTTCCATTTCTAACCGGTGTGTAATGTGGTAAGCTCGCATCCAGCAACTATTACATGCCCAAGCTTCATTTGGGACCGGTAATTGAAATAAATGTGTTAATAATGTTACAAAACTCTTATTATTGATTAATTTTTGACTCATATTTTTGAAAATGATTGATTGCATGAACTAACAAACAATTATTTTATTACCTGTCAGGTAATTATTTGGTTTTCTACATAATTTCTTACATCAGATTTCTCTGGTAATGTGTGACATAGTCTTCCTATGCGTTGACCTAAAGAAATGCCACAAGCTATGTATAGAACCATGCGTGAAGTAGGTCTGATACCACTGGGATTTGCTGTGCGATTATTGGCTTCTTGTACAGTTAGGTGTACACATTCTTGACATAACTGATAATATTATCAGTGATCTGTAAATCAAATAATTATGGTAATGATTTAATGTTTCAGTAACTGAAAAAAATTGTCATAAATCAATTTACTAAAACACAGTGGAGACCAAGTATGTAAAAAAATATTAAAAACAATAAAATATTTAGATTGTTATTGGTTTTGTTAGGAATGGACTAAAGCTTTAACAAAGGTAATGGTTATGGCACTCTAAGCCTTGTTTGTGGCATGTTAAATCCCTTGTTCATTGTTAATGGTTAACAAACATCGCTAAGTAACCAGTTGTGCTACCATATTTTGAATAACATGTTTACAAACTGGTATTTATGTACCTACCAACAAAATTCATTCAGTTAAACACTGTGAAAATCACAAGAACAGGAAACATACCTGTCTTATCAGCGGTTAACATTGGATCAGAAAGAATAGTTTGGGTCTCATGTTCCGCCAGACATCGCCTGATAACCTCACAGAGTACATTATACTATAGAATAACCTTCTTGTCAGCACTCCGAATGGTTTTATTAATTATTTTTCACTTTTTACGTTTAATATTCAACGATTGGTGGTCGAAATTATAATTCTACGAGATCGTGAACTTTGTTTATTACGAGATGTCATTATTTTGAAAATGTTGCCAACAGACAAAAAAATAGTTCCGTTTCTAGACTTTTTTGCCCAGCTTAATAAATAAATTAATATTTATTTTTAGTTATTGCTATAATGTAAGGTCATTCATCTTATACATAATTTGGTCCTCTTTCTTTAAATTAACCCCTTCTGGACATTTTGATTTCCAACCATGTTTGAATAAAACGACATCTAGTGGTGTCAAAAGTTACTACTAATTTCTTTGCATGTGTGTGTAAAGAGTATATTCATGCGGCTAAATCTTTATTATGTTCAAATCTTTGTATTATACCAGTTAACAAGCACAGTGATTATCTAAGAAAATCAAGTTAATGCCCTAGTTTTTGGGTTTATTAAAGTTGTCTATTAAAAATTTCTATGTTAGGTGTAAAAATTGAAAATGTTCGAAATTGTGGATGTGTCGCCATCTAGCGACAAAATAGCAGTGAGAACAATCATCCATTCACCTTAAGTGACCAACTTAATTAGACTTAACACAAAACTCACAGGTTGTGTTTTTTTGTTTTTTTTTTATTAACAGGCGTTTATGTTCGTGCCTTGTATGTATGAAAAAAGACCAGAAAGTAAAGAAAGAATGAAAAAATAATTGAGTTTATTGGCATTACAGCAAAATACACCTTAAAAGTATAAAGTACAAAGTTTATAATGCCAAAAGGTCCTCAGCTCAGCATAATGTCAAATCAAACACAGGATATACTATCTGACTCTGATTTTCTAGTATTAATTACAATATTATTTAAATAAGATGAGTAAATTGCATTGCAACTATAACATAGCTGATAGACAAAGAGAGTACCATTGGTATCAAATACAGTCCCTGGACCACTCCACCAGTGCATTCTATTTTGATAGGATTAGCTTTTACTAGAAGATACAGTTTCTTTATGTTTTTCGATGTTGGATCTGCAAAATATAAAAAAATGTTTGTAATACAAAAAAAAGAATCTTGCCGTGTATTTTCTTGGTCTAGTCCTATCTCTTTCACTTCCCACGTCGTCCACCATGCGTTTATCTACTCATTTATGGTCAATGGCCGACACAACAGAAAGACAATAGACAAAAATCTCCTGGATATTTATCGGCAGATGGAAGACGCAAAAGAAATAGGAAATATAATATTTTGATTGAATAGTGTATAGATAAAAGTACGGGAAGGATAAGGAACGGCAAGGGGAAGGAACAGGAATAGGAAGGAACGGGAATGGGAAGGAACGGGAAGGTAAAAAAATAGCAAGTAGAACAAACGGGAAGGGGAAGGAATGGGAATGGGAAGAAACCGGAAGGGAAAGAGATGGTAAGGGGAAGGAATGGGAACGGGAAGGGAAAGAGACGGGAAGGGGACGAGATGGGACTTAACCGGTGTGTAGCGCAGTGGCACAAGCAATCATCAATCCGGTTTCTCTGTCACTTTCTAAAGTTCTTCGCTTATAGAAATTTGTTAAATAAATGCGCGAAAAAGCTATACCTACTGCAAAGAGAATTGAAGTTAACTGTCAATTCTCAGCATTAGCATGAAATGACTGATCAACTCCCCTTTACACTTAAACGAAACCAAAATCGGTGCGAGACTAAAAATCTAACCAAGTTTTTTTTATTAAATACTTACCATAAGTTTTACTGATAGCAATGAATTTGAACAGTACATGCTATACTTACAAATTGATAACGTGTTGTTTAACTTCAACAAATTTGTCTTTGTTTTGGCGGCTTCCTTCGTAAGTTTCTGTCCCGCAAGGAGAACGAAATGTGTACCAAGCATTGTATACAGAAATAAAAAACTAGCTTGAAAAACTCCAATGTACTTGTAAGTTTCCTAAGTAAAAAAAGAGAACTATTAGAGAACTATGATCATAATTTATAAGTATAGGTAGCTATATAATTATGTTGATACTTACATTTACAAGTAACATGTAACAAACTGCGTAAAATGAAGAAATATAATGTATACACCATAAGCCCAATGAGAATATCATCTGAAAGAAATGTTATGCACTTTTTTTAACCGACTTTAAAAAAGGAAGGACGTAATTCGTCACTGTTTTTGTAGATAATGTTGCTCGATCACTCGAAGACAGTGAAAGAGA
Organism: Euplexia lucipara; assembly: GCA_921972225.1. Taxonomy (NCBI): domain Eukaryota; kingdom Metazoa; phylum Arthropoda; class Insecta; order Lepidoptera; family Noctuidae; genus Euplexia; species Euplexia lucipara. The sequence goes on along the minus strand of OV179149.1, from coordinate 4,612,614 downwards.
TTTGAAAAATTCTCTTATGTTTGGAAAAGTATACTTTCCAAGTGGTTCCATAAAATGTTGGTAAAGTTCTGACAAGAAGTGGTTTATTAGCTATCTTCGATGGTTCAAGTTACCATGTGAAAGAATAAATTTCAATCATTTATGTGACAGTTAAGTGCCACTAGAAAGTGTAAAAAGTTACACAAAAAAAAACTATATAATTTTCGGAAGTCAGTAACAAAAATTTTTTCCCACATAACAAGCAAAGCTCAAACTTTCAAAGCTTTGGATATATTACACATTTTAGTGTTTCTTTTTTAAGTCGGCTGTACTCTTATTTTTATGTAGAGCTAAAAAGTTTTTATTAATCACTAGCAGACGTCCCGCGGTTTAACCCGCGTAGGTCCCGTTCCCGTGGGAATACAGGGTTAAAAGGTAAGCTAACTCCATTCCAAATTTTATTAAAATCCATTCAGTAGTTTTTACGTGAAAGAGTAACAAACATCCATCCATTCTCATAAACTTTCGCATTTATAATATTAGTAAGATTAGTATGATTAGAACATACCTGAAAACTGAAACATGCCGATAGCTCTTTGCTGCAACTAACTAGTAGCATGTAATTTGTTGCCCACTCTTTAATTCGTTCTTCTGTGAAATGGTCAGTTCTTTCCTTTCTGTTATCATATTTTTTCTTTTCTTGCCCATCATAATAGTCTTGAAGATCCGATACATAATCGTTCAAACATTTCAATAAATAATGTATCATACTTATGTACATGAAGAATACAATATGTTCGATAGAAAAACGAAGTTGTGCTATAGTATCTACTGTAAATAACGCAACTAATGCTAAATCAAATGGTAAATGTAATACAAGAGTTTTATGAAAAATCCTTACAGGTAAAATACATGCTGCACCAATGCATAACATTGCTGTGGTAGTTATAAACATATTTTTAAATCTTCTCAAACGTTTAGTGGTCGCTTCTGTATTAAAACACTGAAATACAGCTAATAAATTTTGTTCGAAAATTTTGTATGATCGAGAATTTTGAATAGCACATATTGTAGTAGAAAGATTACATAATAATATCCCGCTATGTAATGTGAAAAATATGTATATACGATGAGAAAATAAGAGACCAGAACGTACTCGAACAAAAACGTCAAAAGTGCATTTCCACAAAATGTATACATATATAACTGCTTCTAAAATGACTCGTAAGATTCGAGTTTTACGATAATTCATTAAAGAACTGTAGTTTCTGTAAACACCCATTATGTTTTCTACTTTTATTAGCAAATCCAACGTTGTATGTTTCATTTTGACGATAAAAGTGTACTAATATGTACGGGCGTTACAGTTGTAAGGTTGATTATGGATTGAAAAGATCTACATAGTAATAAAATGCGTTTAATATTTATTGAATTAACCAAAAAATACAATTATTGTGAGTTCAATCATACGTGAAGATTGATTATTATATTATCTTAAATTTCAATCGTTTGATTGATTGTATATGTTCAAGTGTAGGAACAACAAATATATCTAATAATAGACAAAAAAGTTCTGGTTTTAAATTCAAGGGGCAAACACCGTACCCATAACTAACAACAAATATAGACACTTCTATTTATTAAAGTTGTATTTATTTTACCAGAGCCTTAAATACACGATTACAATATGGGTGTTCGGTTGAGAGAGAGCCTGACAGCAAATAAACAATGAAGTAGTTAGACATTTGTATAAGGACATAGATAAGGATAAAGTCTACAAATAAATTCGAAACGAGTATTTCCAATTTAAAACAAATCGTGCGATTTCATTCGTGCTATATGTATTCGAAAGATACGGAATATACTACACAGAATGAAATTGGTTCGTAGATAGGTCCTGCCTTGACGTATCGTGCCAAGGAAGTGCCATGGAAAGCACGCGAAGCAGTTGGTTCTGGCTCTCATTCCAATACAACGGGTAGACACATAAACAGCGTCAACAGTCTCCTGCGTGTCATTGCTGGTAAACCTGATTGTCCGTTTGTGCACTTTTAGAGTCAACTACACGTGGTTGGTTAAAAAAAACCATTTAAATAACATAGATTTAAAGTAGGGATCTACTAACATTTTACTGTTCATACTTTTACTTAGTGATATGGATTGTTGTCTGAATGAAATGTTTTTTTTTATTATAATAAACTCACACCTTTTTCCCATAGGGGTAGGCAGAAACTACAGAGGGCCATCTGCTACCATTTTTACTTGCTTTTTTGCTTTGTTTACATTCATACATGCGAGCCGGGTACAACATAACATGCGAGTACTACGCACCTGACCTTTGTGAAAAACTTCACCAATACGGTATGGGTGCGTATGTATGGTGTTTCTAGGGCCTTCCTTGTTTTAGAAATACCTTTTGTTAGCCGCCTGATCAACGTGAACAAAACATCTAAGCAAAACGGCTTCATAAACTACTGCAGCATAGCATCTAAGTACCTACACGGGTAGTCAGAAACTCCCAAGTCTAACATTTAGTCTTACCTACAAAAGCCTATCATTTTGGCCAATGTTTTGGTTGTGACGGTAAAACCAGCAAGCCTAGCCATATTAAAAATTCTATTTCTATTCTATTTCTATAATAGAAAGAAAGGCAGTGATAGCGCTGGTGTGAGCGGCGAATTGCCAAATCACAGGTCTCGTGTTCGAACCCAAGGCATGCACCTCTGACTTTTCGGATTTATGTGCGTATTGTTAGATTATCGGACTAGCCTGTTGGTCTAGTAGTTAGTGACCCTGACTGCTATGCCGGAGGTCGTGGGTTCGATTCCCACCCAGGACAAATGTTTGTGTGATGAGCACGATCATTTGTTCTGTGTCTGGGTGTTATTTATCTATAATATGTATGTATTTAGAAATATGTTAAGTATGTTTATCAGCTGTTTATTACCCATAACACAAGCTCTCAAGCTTAACTTGGGACTAAATGGCGCTGTGTGAAAAGTTGTGGAATATTTATTTATTTATTTATCACTTGCTTTAAAAACGGTGAAGGAAAACATCGTGAGGAATTCGGCATGCCTGAGAGGCATGTGATGCCAAGTCATGACCCATGGGCGGCATTAAAACTCTGACACCAGGTTAGTTACTAACCACACGATAAGAAGAAGATATAAAGAAAATGGTGTATATGGAATCAGCTGTTAGTCAACGGTCAAGTGTTTTTCATTTTCAGTCATATTACAAATTCTACTCGTTAACACTTGACAGTTGACAAACAGCTGATTCCATATAGGTACACCATTTTCTTTCTATTGTCGCCTTATCGATTACAATAATAAAAATAGAATTCGTAATATGGCTAGGCCTGCAGTGTAGTAGGGCCAAGGAAAAAGGTAGTACCTATGGAGCTGGTTAGATTGAAAGCCGTCTAAGGCTTCTAAATAGTTCCATACTACCTTTGACCTACAACATTTGCTAGGCAAATGGTGATTATGACAGTCGTTATGCTTAGGAGGACTATTTAGACTGGGCTGGTAAAAGCATCGCTGCTTTGAGCAATTAAACGACCTCTTAATTTTTATGCATAAATGTAAACTAGTGATTGCCCAGTGGTCAAAAATCAAGTTCACATCGTTGGCACTCCCACGATTCGGACAAAGCGTTTCGCTTCGTCGTTTATACCGCGTACATCGAAGGACTGGAACATCTTGCCTGCTGCGGTCTTCCCGTCCGATTATAATTTAGGTGTCTTCAAGGCTAGAGTGAATAGGCTCTTAATAAACTAATGCGCTTCACCATCACTGATTGCATCTCTGTTTACCATCAGGTGGGATTGCAGTCAAGCACTGGTTTATAATATTTAAAAAAAAAAAGTAACTAAGTGGTAATTTTAATGTATGGATGATATACTATCGGGTTAAATTATCACCTCCTACTACTACTATTTTAAACACTACTACCAACTTTAGTATTGTAAACACCATAGAGACACGCAGCACAGTAGGTCACAACAAAAACATGAAATAAGTATCTTTCAAAATCAATGCATTTCAGTAAGGTAGTTAGGTTAGGTTGTTAGGTTCGCTATAGTATAGGTATGATGAGTTAGGTTAGGTTATACATATATATTACTATATCCTCATTCTATATCAGTCTAACTTAGAAGGCAAATTAGAGACTCGCTTAGTAAAAAAGCGGACAAATGTGAGTCGAACTCACCCATGAAGGGTTCCGTACCGTAAAGTAAATGGCGGCTTTCGATTTGTGACGTATTAAAAAAAAACTACGCACCTACTAGATCTCGCTCAATTTTTGTGTGAAAATCTTAATGCGGTTCACAGAATACATCTACTTCCCAAGTTTCAACAGTATAGTTTTTATAGTTTCGGAAAAAAGTGGCTGTGACATACAGACGGACAGACAGACAGGCAGACATGACTTCTGTTTTTTTGCCATTTGGCTACGGATTCCTAAAAAGTAGTAGTAGTAGTAAGAAAGTAGGTAGTAGGAAGATGTTATTTTGTTTTGTATACAGCGTGAAGCGGAAAGGGTATATCCTATATAGCAACTAGCGGAGTGAAAATAGTTCCCTGCGCACTATTTTCTTAAAAAGGCATCCAAAATTTTTGCTTAGCGTATTAATAATATAGATTTATCGATGAATAGTGACGTATTCAATACCTGAATATACATGTTCACCATTACACAATTTCTGTCATAAAATGTAAATAACTAGAATTAGTAACTAGGTTTAAGAATAAAATAATTTATTTGTTCATTATTACAAACACGAAATTATTTAATCAAACAACTTGAAACATCACACTAGTCACTCACACATTTATTATTGTGCAATTTATAAGGTCTATTTACTATTGTCTACAGTATTAACGCTAAAAATTGCATTATAACCCTTAAACATCGATTTTCATTTAGGTCCACCAATGGAAATCTTATGAGTCAAATCAATGATAAACGTTAACAGCTGAATCCAAGTCATTGATGAACATATGACAGAGAGTCGCGTTTACATTTTACACATATCTCACTTTATGACTGTTTTCATTAGATGAGAATTTATTCATACAAAACCAGCGCCTGAAATTGGGGTTGAAACTCTGGGGTCGTGGGGTCCGAGTGCTCATAGTTAATACAAAGATCTTTCAAGACGCTTAGTTGAAACTTTGCGTGACCCTAAGGCTGGCTTTTACCTTGGTCAAAGGATAAGCATTGCCATTCAACGAAGAGGCTTTTACCCTGCAATGGGACGGTAACGGGCTAGTATTTATTAACAATAATATTTAAATAAGATGCGTAAATTGCATTGCAACTATGACATAGCTGATAGACAAAGAAAGTACAATAGGAATTAAATACATCCCCTGAACCACTCCACAAGTGTATTCTATTTTGATAGGATTCGTTTTTACCAGAAGATATAGATTTTTTATTATTTTCGATGTTGGACCTGAAAAAAATTATTGTGTTAGTTATGTTGGTTATGACAAAAGCGTGAGTTGTATTTTGTTGAAAAATTAAAACTTAAATTTTACGGACTGGGTGTGTGAAGTCACGGGGAGCCGAGCGCAGCTTTTAGTCTGAAACATCAGAACGCGACAGCTACTCAAAGGTTTTTTTTTTGTTTTGGCTCAGTTAGCAATTGAAATGCTGAGCGTAAGTTATCTGATCACTGAAGATCAGTTAAGAGGAGTGTGTGGCTCAATAATTACAGGACAAACCCCTGTACCTACATTTCACAAATAATATAAAATATTTCTGATTCTGAATAACAGCCATACTGGGTGGTGAAATTCAGATTGGCAATCTCTCCATGTAAAATACTGAAACTCAGCTGCATCTATTGAGACTAGAATCCCACTCCAACGTAGTTTGGAAAAGGCCAAGCAAATGATGATGACCCAATATTTTTGACTAAATTCTTAGCATTAGTTTTATTGACAATACATAATAATATGATAAACTTACAAATTGATAATTTGTTGTTCAACTTCAACAAACTCGTCCTTGTTTTGGCAGCTTCCTTCATAAGTTTCTGTCCCGCAAATAGAGCGATATGTGTACCAAACAGAGTGTACATCAGGATAAAAAGAACTTGAAAGACTCCAATATACTTGTATGTTTCCTAAGTAAAAATTGTCGGGTTACAAAAACACAACCGTGTTTATAAAAATTAATTATAAATGTTTTTTTAATACCAATGACTTCAATACAAATAAATTATGTGTCGAGTATAACAGCTCAGAAACCACTAATCAGAACTCGATCACATTTCTATGGGGACACTTGGAAACTATACTTTTCATAAACAAAAAATTGATTTCTAAATCGGGCTTGCCGTCCTTAAGTGATTAACTAACATTCAATAAAATATAAAATATATTGTGACGAATTGAGTAGGTTACCTCCTTTTTTAAAGTCTGTTTAGAACTACATTGATGTAAATAAAGGTGGAACTAAATGATAATTATGATACTTACATTTACAAGCAACATGTAAAAAACCGCGTACGAAGTAGAAATATAATGTATTGACCATAAAATCAATGAGGACATCATCTGTAAGAAATGAATAATTCACTTTTTAGAAGTATAGACATGAGACTTCTACTATGTACAGACGCCAGCTGGCACATTAAGTTGCCTCAATGTGTTTAATTTCTTTGATAGTTTTTCAACTTTATGGCAACAGAATAAGGTTCATATTCGATTGGGAAATTTGACACTTTGGGGTAGCTTGATGTGCTGGCGACATAATAGATATACACTTCTGGACACATCTATTGGCCCACCTTGTATTTTCAGTTTCGTTTGGTCCTAGCTAAAGTTTTATATTAGGTTGAGCAAAAAGTTTTTATGCAGTTTTGAACCTGGCACATTCACAATTTCATTTAATAGTCTTTTTTTGAATTTCGAACATAGAATTTAAAGAAACAAAAGACAATTTGGAGCCTGTTTGTTGATATCAAACTATCGAATACTAAGAAAACTTGGTTTTATTGGTTTACTTGGATTTAATTCTTGAAAAAGTGATTGATATCTTTGGTTTTGCAACAAACATTACTTATTCTTAACATTAAGGTGAGGTTCTATCAATAATCTATGGATACTTCACCTGAAGTCGCCGCCCAAGCTGTGGCACTTATTCAGGCCGGACACAGCCAAAGAAACGTGAGTGCTCAACTTAATTTAAGTCGATCTGCGGTCCGAAATGTTTATCGGAGGTACCTAGAGACTGGCGGCTTTGTTCGTCGCCAAGGAAAGCCACGATCTCGGGTCACAACTGAAAGGCAGGATCGATTCATCGTGACGACCAGCTTGAGAAATCGTCACCTTACCTCCATTGAGATACAAAACCAGCTTCGCGACTTCCACGGAGTATCTGTGAGCGCTCGAACTGTTCGGAGAAGGTTAAAAGAACGCGATATGGTACCACACAAGCCAGCTAATGGGCCCAAACTAACGCGAGCCCACCGAACAGCGCGCCTTCATTTCGCACGCAGTCATTTAAATTGGACACAGCAAGATTGGAGCCGTGTACTCTTTTCTGATGGGTCTAAAATTTTGTTACATGGCAATGATGGAAGGAAGAAGGTCTACCAACGTAAGGGAGAGCGTTTCGCACAATGCTGCTTTGAAGAGAGGGTTGCTTATGGCGGTGGCTCATGGACTGTCTGGGGCGGTATATCCGCGAGCGGCAAAACTGAACTTGAGGTTGTTACAGGACCACGGCTGCCAACATTAAATGCTGAAAGTCACATTCGTGAGTGCTTAGAACCTCACGTGATACCATACGCGGGCTATGTGGGCCCAAATTTCCTTTTTATGCATGATAATGCAAGAGCCCATGCGGCCGGCATCGTCAGGGAATATCTTCGGGATGTGAACATCACAGTTATGGACTGGCCAGCCAGAAGCCCAGACATGAACCCCATTGAGCACATGTGGGACGAGCTAAAAAGACGTGTTAGGGCTCGTCAGACAGTTGCCCAGACGATGCAGGAGTTGAAAACTGCCATAGAAGAGGAATGGGAGATGATCCCTCAAAATTTCATAGAGCGGTTGATAAACTCTATGCCTAATCGTATGAGAGCTGTGGTAGATGCCTATGGAGGCAACACGCTTTATTAAATTAAACCTTTATTTGATGAAACATGTTTTTTATTCAAAAATCAATTGCCTTTAACAAGGCGCATATCCGACTTGTTAGGCGTAGCACCATGTCGTATGGTATTCTGAATTCAAATTTAAAACAATACGATCGAAAAAGATGGTAAAATGTATCAGGTTTAAAACTGCATCAACAGTTTTTGTTCAATCTAGCAATCATATTTCGGTAGGGGCCATCGAAACCTAAACTCTAAGGTGGGCCAATAGATGTGTCCAGAAGTGTATTTTCTAAATGTGAATGGGTCGTAGCTATAGGTTTTTTTTTCTACACTTGACCTCAATCTTGTCCAGCGGTCAGAGATGAGGTCGACGATGGAACGAGCTGACCCAAAAGAAGCCTATTAACTCGCGACTTAAACAGATTGGGGTCACATTAACTAGGAAACACCTATGCAGGCAGGGAATTCCCGTCCTTGGCTTTGCGCATAATGAAGAAACAGGCAAAGCGCTTCGTTCATTTTGATTAGAGAAAACTCCGTGCCAATATATTTACCTGCAAACTGAAACATGCCGATAGCTGTTTGCTGCAACTAACTAGTAACATGTAGTTTGTAGCCCACTCCTCGAGTCGTTTTTCTGTCAAATGATCTTTTGCTTCCGTACTTCCAAAGCGATTGTTCTTTTCTTGGTCATCATAATAATCTTGAAGATCCGATATGTGCTCGTTCAAACATTTCAATAAACAATGTATCATACTTATGTATATGTAAAATACAACATGTTCTATGGTAAAACGAAGCAAAGCAATAGTATCTACCGTAAATAATGCAACTAAGCCCGGGTTTACACGTATATGTAGAATAAGAGCTTTATGGTAGATTCGCACAGGTAAAATACATGCTCCACCAATACAAAATATCACTGTGGTGGTGATGAACATCTTTTTAAATCTTCTTAAACATTTCATGGTCGCTTTTGTGTTATAGCTCTGGAGTACAGCTAATAAGTTTTGAACGAATATTTTATGCGCTCGTGAATTTTGAATCGCACATATCGAAAAAGTGACATAACATATAAAATTCGCCCAATGAAATGTGAAGTATATGTACAAACGATGCAAAGCTGTGTTATCAGAATTAGGTCCTAAAAATACGTCATAAATGCAACTAAACAAAATTATTAAATAAACTAGTAGTTCTATAACGACGCGAACAATTTGAGTTTTTCGAAAGTTCATTTGAAAACTGTGGTTTCTATAAACACCCATTATGTTTTCTGCTTTTATTAACAAATCTAAAATTGTATGAACCATTTTCACGTTGAAAGTAATCACGTTCAAAGTTTGTAAGGACATTACTGTAAGTGAGTTGATCGTGTACAGGAAAAGCTACGTAATAGTTTCAATCCATTTATTAGTCATTAAATTATCAAAACAACACTATCAGGTAGTTCAATCTAACTCGAAGATTGAAAAATTATAATGATCGTCACAAGTCGTTTGCTTAATGTTATGTTTCAAAGAGTAGAATTTTCAAACATTGTAATCAGGAAATGATTAGTTTTAATATTTTATCGTACATCGTTGAAAGGGTTTGTGGGTTTGTGGCCCAGTAATAACGGTGTATGCGTTGATTAAAAATTAAACTACGTTTACTGATATCCGTAGACGGGTAACCACCCACGACGTAGCTAGGCCATTTCGTATCTTGGTAAGGCGATAAGCAGTCGTAGATCTATGACATTTATTACAAGTAGACAAAAGCCCAAAGCCCTTTTATCTACCCGTAATAAATGTGAATAATAACGTCCCAAACGTACCAAAAGTCTCACAAGCACCAAAACTTGTCTTATTATCAAATAACTGAGCTTGCAAAGGTCACACTAATTCATTCCATTTAGTAATATTCCGCTGCACCCGATTAGATTAAAAAAGGCATCGCTACTTCCAGTCGGGGATTGCGGAGGAATCGTGAGTTCCCGCGACCCCCAACGTCGGTGAGTGACGGAACACCGGGGTGGTTTTTAGTCAATATTAAGTTGACGATTCATTTGTCTATAGCGTCAGATATAGACAAATTATATATTATATGATTAAATTCAAATATTTCTAAAAACAAACACTTCTCATACATATTTTCGGGCGACAAATCTATCTTTTATCATCTGTTTAAAATTTTAAATATATTGCTCTGCTACAGAGAAAAGTGTGCACAATGCTATAATAACTAACTAAGGTGTTTTTCACATACCAACTTATCTAAATATTTTTATTTAACACTACAGATACATCTATCAATAAATAAATAAATAGATCAATACAATAGTACTGTACTGCTACAGAATGTGCACATTCTTATAACTAACTTTGATGTTTTTGACATATCTAACATGTGACTGTTTTGATTATATAATGCTAAATATCTTAATCTAGCCGCAATTGAATTAGCGAAAAACACTAATAATAGCTGTTATTTAACTACATACTTATTTGTTAATAGCAGTTACTAATAGTGTTTTTCTATTTATTTAAAGCTGCAATCGCTAATTCCATTACGGCTACATTTACATAAACCTAATTAGCGATTTTAATAAGTTTTTGCCTACTTTGTGTGAACATGCTCGTAATTTACGTGTTTTTTTTTTACAAAATAATTTATATAAGATGGGTAAATTGCATTACAACTATTACATAGCTGATAGATAAAGAAAGTACTAATGGAATTAAATACATTCCCTGAACAACTCCACCAATATATTCTATTTTGATAGGATTCTCTTTAACTAGGAAATATAATTTTTTTATTGTTTTCGATGATGAGTCTGAAAAACATTAATTGGATTAGATAAAAGGTTATGAGAGTAAGTTGTGAAAATAATAAAATGAGTCCGATTTTATTAACGAAGGAAACAGGGTTTCAGGGTTCCATTCCTCAATAGGACAAAAATCTAAAATTACTTTATAAGGAACAGCGACTATTGCCACGTGCTTCAGGTTTATATAATATTTGCTTGAGCAGTGTCAAAAAAAAAGTGGTGAGCCTATACTCCATCCAAGTAGGTAGTTAACTAAAGGTAAACAATCTTGACAAGTATTTTTACATAAACGCTTATTAATTAAATACAACTACTGTTTAAACAAATTGTTTAATTTATTGATCATGTTGCTTTTTATTTTTAAACTGTGTTATTAACTAAAAATACATGTCAAAATTGTTTACCTTTTGTTAACTACCTAATCGGATGGAGTATACCTGTAAATTAAGAGCATATATTATAACTGTTACTTGTTATATTTCTCAGATTGTCTGTATGTGTCTTAGTTGGTAAGCCTTTATAAATAAATAAAGAGTATTCTATTTTATTCTAAATAATTATTATTATAGCACAGCATGAACTGCAGTACACGCTCAATTTTATAGCCTATAGTTAGCCAATAATATGTCATACAGCCAAGTGTGATGTGTCCATGTATGGTGCGCGATATTGTTGTGCTATATACTATATTAAAGCGGAGTCTAAAAAGTGCTTTAATTAGAGTCAATACAAGGATTGTAATATAGAAAGATATAAATGGGAAAAAGTACGTAATTAAAAAAAAACAATTCAATATTGGCTATTTATATAGTTGTGTTATTTAAGTTACGGGAAGCCGGGTACAGCCTTAAGACGGAACCCTCAGAAAATACTATTTTGCTGTTAGTTTAGCCAGGAATCAAATCTTGATGTTTCATCCGTCATAGTCAAAGTTAAATCATTGAATTCAATTACACCGTTAAAAGGCAATTTTTAACGTTAAACTTAACAGTAAACATAATAAATAAACTAGTTGCCCCTTTCAAAAGGTAGTTTCGTATGGAGAATTAAGTAATATAAAAAGGAGAAATTGACTTATATACCTAGATACTTACAAATTGATAATGTGTTATTTAACTTTGCTAAACCGGTCTTTATTTTGGTGGCTTCTTTCATAAGTTTCTGTCCCGCATGAGCAACTAAAAATGTACTACACAAAGTATACATCAGTATAACGGCAGATTGGAATATTCCCATGAACTTGTAAGGTTCCTGAAAAAAAAAAAGGTCAATTGTGAGAGATCTATAAAATAATGACTGTTGGAATATGTATGAATATATTGGTACTTACATTTTTAAGCAATACATAAAACGCAGTATATGATGAAGAGATATAATGTATCGACGATAAGCTCAATGAGAATATCATCTGAAATAAATTATATAACAAAAGGTCGGTTTTTGGTAAACATGGAATGATGAAAGCAATTACCAAAATTATTGTTTAAGTTATTTCGTAAGAAAATTTTATTAAAAAAGTTAACGACATAGAAAACTAACACTATTTATTTTGAAAGATGATTTTTTTCCTAAATTAATGTAAGTCAAAGTTACACGTAAATAATTAAATCAAGAAAACTCCGCGTCAAGACAGTTACCTGGACACTGTAACAAGCTGATAGCCTGCTGTTTGCTGCAATGAACCAGTATCATGTAGTTTTTGGCCCACTTTTTCATTCCTTCTTCTATCTTATGATCCTTTATTTCTTTTTTCCCAACACGATTGTTCTTTCCTTGGTCATCATAATAATCTTGAAGACTCGATACATTGTCATTCAAACATTTCAATAAACTACGTATTATACTTATGTAAATGTAAAATACAACATGTTCTATAGCATAACGAAGTTCGGCTAAAATGTTTGATGTAAATATTGCAATTATGCCCAAGTTAGCAGGTAAATTCAATAAAATGATTTTATGAAAGATCCTGATGGGTAAAATACATACTGCACCAATTGATAACATCCCAGTGGTAGTCAAGAAAATATGTTTTAATCTTCTTAAACATTTATTGAACGTTTCTGTATTGAAACACTGGAGTACAATGAGTAATTTTTGTATGAAAATGTTGTAAGATCGTGAAGTTTGAATAGCACATATCATAATAGTGATATTACAAATAAGAACCGCGTAATGAAATACGAAAAACATGTACAAACGAAACGAAACGATGTTACCGGTATTAACACCTAAATAAATGGCATAAGTGTAATTCAGCAAAATTGCAACCGAAGTCAGTATTTCAAAAACGACACGTATGATTCGAATTTTACGATAGTTCATTTCAGAACTGTAGTTTCTATAAATACCCATTACATTTTCTGCTTTTAGTAACAAATTTAACGTTGAATGTTCCATTTAGACGTTGATAATATTCACGATCAGACTCCTTACGGCCGTTGCAGAAAACAAATTGATTTGTGGATTGATGAAATTTACAGAATGATGTATTTCAATAATTATTTAATTAAATTACCTGAACACACCATCATCGGTAGTTCAATCTACGGTCCGATAGATTATTTGTGTCAAATGTCAGACGTTTGATTGATTTAGTTTGAGTGTAAGAACATCAATATGGTCGCCCAAAAGTGATAAGCTTTAATATAATATTACGTAACGTTGTAAGGGTTTCTTGCTAAGTAGTGTAACTACATGGAATATTTTTTTATTACAAAAGTCGGATCGTTGATATAGATCTACGTCTTCTTCTTGCGTTGTAACCGTAAAGGACAATGACCAAAAGCAGTCTAGAAAACTTGCATGTTTGAAAACCAAATTTATATCGAAATTATTATTTTTTACTAGCTTTTCACTTCGGGAATTTTGTTTTCGTATCCGGAATCATGATTTTGAGATAAACAGTAAATTAACGATTGTTATGTACATTTCCCTATAAAGTCATGATGGACGTTTCTTTCTCTTCAATTGTACGAGTGACGTAAGTATGAATCTTTAGACAGAAAAAAACACAAAATTGAAACCAAACTCATAACTAGATAAATAATTAGTAATATCATAACCATAACGTACTGTATATTATATGTATTTTATCGTTCCGAAAAGACAATATTTATTTTTGTGTTTCGTCTCACGCAGATGATAAACTACTGTCAAGTCAGATTACAGATAGACGGACCGGCCGACAGGAATTCTGCTTAACCGCTGTAAAGCCATAAAAAGCATGAATAGTACATTTTATTTTTCAATTAGCAACTGTTCTCTTGTTTTGTTTTTAACTAACATTGTTGTTTTGTACCTACATAAGTGGTCTGTGGTCGTTTTATAAGTTGCGAGTAGGTTAGACATTTTGTAGGTTATGTCCATTTATGTGTGATTACTTCAAAACTCGGAACTAACTCAAATTTATGTTAAAATGAACACATTAATTTAATACTTTAAAGCGTAGTCTATAATAAACAAAGATTTATTGTGTTTGAACTTGAGACTAACATCGTTGCTCATGATCCTTTATTTTTGTATTTAGTACTTTAATAAAATTGTACTTCGGAAAGGATCGGCAGAGAAGAAGAATTCGATTGAATAAACATTTTAACAATAACTTTCAGTAAAATAATGTTTGAGAATAATTTAAATATTTCATCAATACCCTTGCTCGCTAATAAGCTCACTTTTGATCAAATTACACCTGATAAACTTTTTTATCATCAACTTTTAGTAACCACTGATAATGTCACCCAGTGCGTTTGAGCGCTTGGTGACACAAGCCACTTTCTTGCTAATTTTCATTAAATTCAATTTGCGCAAAAAAAAGCAAGCGCTGAATGATTTGAGTTCGTCATCATTTTCGTTTTCGTCCAAACATGGCGCTCAGGTAAATAACTAATGTTAAGATTGAAATCTTGATCATATCGTAACAGTCGGTGAGATAGTTCTTTTTTAAAAAGAACTTATCCGTGCAGTGGAATCGTCTTTTATTTTATATTCAACGCTGAACTGCGACAATAGTGTAAAAAACAAAGAAAACAAAATTAAATCTTGACTTATTTATTTAATATTTTTCTCATCGTTTTTTATACATTTATTTGCGTTTTTTGTATTATTCTTTTATACATTCATAAAAACTGTGAGAATGCAGGAGTGAATTGATTATGGTGCTGCTCTGACATAAAAACTATCTATGCTGCTCCCATGGTAAAAAAAAAACATTGATTCAGGTAATGATTAAACCCGTTACACATAATTAGGTATATACATTAATTAGACATACAAATAAATACAATAAATAAAAGTTTAATATTAAAAAAAAAACTAAACATATCTTATTTTACATATTTTCAGGAAAAACATCTATCCATTCATTAAACAAAAACACGCTGCTAAAACAAAAAAAAATCCAACAAACAACCTCACACTCATACTTGCAATTATATTCGCATTTTTTTTTTTTACAATTATACTTAAAATGCTGTAATAATAAATTGTGTAAAAATAATAACTAACTTCGGTGTTTTAGACATATCCAATTATATGACTTATTTGATTAGGTGACACTGAATATCTCAATTTATTTATACATTTATACATACATATATAAACTCACGCCTTTTTCCCATGGAGGTAGGCAGAAACTACAGAGCGCCATATGCTACGGTTCTTACATACTTCTTTTGCTTCGTTTACATTCTGTATGAATTATGAATTAAGTTATTCATTTATTTAATACTTTAAGCTCAGATTTACAGAGCCGGACATAGAGTCATAGGCATTGACATTTAGACCTGTCTACCGTTCGGTGATAGACAAACAGTGGTAGGTGCTAGTGATGGCAATTAATGCGATTTCGCATAAATTTCATTAGCATGTGAATACTTCAGTCTTAGCATGTTAATTGCTATTGCTAAACTATTTGCTAAAATAACAACAATTTATAATTTATTCAATATACGACGTTAAATACGAGCAAATCAAAGATCATAAGGTAATAAATTGCTCAATCTCATTTTTCGCACCACGCTGCTAATAATTTAACAAATTAAACGATCAGACGCATTCATACAATTTACGCCCTTGTGTACGAGCAATTTAAAGATAATAATTGTATAACGTCATTCTTCGCATCACATTCACCTGCTATTTGCTAAAAGTCAGTGTAACGTGAAACAGATAGATTTAGTATTCCCGTGGGTGCGACGGAGAGCGCACGCTGCCGCTGAGTGCCGCTGCATCAGCATGAACGAAATACGAAGTAATGAATTCACTTCGCACTTCACAGAATTTCGCAACTACATTTCATTTGCTAAATGCTAAATGAGCATTCGCATGTTAAAAATGAATGCGAATGCTAATTAATCCATCACTAGTAGGTGCTATTCCGTATAAAATCGGAGGAGAAAATTCCTATAACAAAATCTGCGACTAGTTAGAGCACTTTTTTTATTTATTTAAATCTTTAATCGACGACCCTTTTGTGTGAGCCTAATAATGCTAGTACCATGCTTGTGTAAGACACAGGTTTCTCAAATCACTTTGTTTTAGTAATCCCGACGACGACAACGACTCTTTATTTTATCGTAAAATTTTTCTTAAAACAATTATTTCTTGTAGTTTTGTAAATATTTTTCTTCATGGAGCTTTTTAGGCAAAGTTTTGGTTAAATTGAGCACCATTTAACTTTCAAACACTCAAATTAACACAAATTATGATTTTTTTTTACCTAATTTTACTTTTCTTTTTGTAATATGTATGTATGTAATATAATAATTTCTTACTTGTAAATAAAGATAACTTTATTTACAAGTAAGAAATTATATATATGCTTATATATATAAATATATAAGCAGTTCACAGTCAGAATGCCTTTAAGTATATGCCTAATTTTACAACATTTTTCAAATAAGATGTGTAAATTGCATTGCAACTATGACATAGCTGATAGACAAAGAAAATACTAATGGAATTAGATACATTCCCTGAACCACTCCACCAATATATTCTATTTTGATTGGATTCGCTTTTACTAATAGATATAAATTCTTTATTGTTTTCGATGTTGGGTCTGAAAAACAATTATTTGGTTAGTCACAAAAATTAATGAGAGTCAGTGGTTAAAACTAAGATGAGTTCGATTAAATTGAAACCCTTCCTCAGTAGGAAAAAAACAGAAGTAAATTTTTTTAGGATCGGAGAGAAGCAAGAAGTTAAGTAAATATTAAATTCTATGGCTTCTACAGTCTTTTTCTGACATATTTAAGAATTTTATTTTATTTCCCTTTGACCAAGAGGCATCGTCACAAAGTTTCGGTAAAAAACAGTTTTTAACAACAAACTAAGCAATTCGAAGCAAGGATCCTTGCTTAGTCGAGTCGTCGTAGAAGTCCCGCGACTTCACTTAGATAACACGGCCTATGAACATCCAATTTCGATTTGAGTTTTTCCGTTAACTCAATTTGAAATAAGAAAACAGTTCTTGAGATTGCAAACTTACATTTGCAGTCTAAGCAAGGAGCCTTGCTTTGAATTGCTTAGTTTGTTGTTAAAAACTGGTTTTTTACCGAAACTTTGTGACGATGGCACTTGGTTTGAGTTGGTTTGAGTTGCGGTCGAAGGAATCATAAAGCTGTGTTCGACTGTCCGCACAGTCGAACACAGCTTTATGATTCCTTGGACCGCAAGACTAAATATAAAGATTGATTTATTTGCAAATAAATTCTTGTAAAACTACTTATAAACGGTAAATAAACTTGCTCTTAGTTTAGCAAGGAAGAAATTGTGATCTGCAATAATTTTGCTACGAACAATGCTTTTAATAAGAAAAACGTATCAACTTACAAATCGATAATGTGTTGTTCAACTTCGCTAAACCCGTTCTTGTTTTGGCGGTTTCTTTCATAAGTTTCTGTCCCACATAAACAACTAAATATGAACTACCTAAAGTGTACATCAGTACGAAAACAGACTGGAATACTCCCATAAGCTTATAAGATTCCTGAGAACAAAAACTTAAGCTGTAAAAAAATCTATAAAGATGCAGTTCAAATATGTATGGATAATTATAATTGATACTTACATTTCCAAGAAATACGTAAACAGTTGTATATGATGAACAGACACAATGAATTGATAACAGGCTCAATGATAATATCATCTAAAAGATAAATAATATTAAAAAGATAAGTTACAAAAACATGCAATGAAGTTGAAAAAATGATAAACAGACATTTCTGGTATGTATTGATGACAACCTCAATAAGAATATTATTTTAAAAGAAACTATAAAACAAAAGGTCAGTCACCAATTATGCAATAAAGAAGAAGATTTGAATTGTATTACTTCAATTTCCTGTATAAACTGTTTGAACTGTTATGCCATCTTCTTCTCCAACTAGCGTAATTTAATTTTAGTTTTCAAATGTAAGTAGGTCACAGCTGTAGGTAATATTTTTCATCAAGAAAACACCACGCCATAATATTTACCTGAATACTGAAACATGCTGATAGCTCTTTACTGCATCCGACTAGTAACATGTAGTTCTTTGCCCACTCCTCCATCCGTTCTTCCGTCATAATATGATCTTTTACTTCCCTTCTCATACCGAGAGTGTTCTTTTCTTGTTCATCATAATAGTCCTGAAGATCCGATACTTTATCATTCAAACATTTCAATAAACAGTGTATCATATCTATGTAAATATGAAATACAACATGTTCTATCGAAATACGCAGTATAGCTAAAATATTTGATGTAAATATTGCAATTAAGCCCAAGTTAACAGGTAAGTTTAAAACATGTATTTTATGAAATATCCTGAAAGGTAAAATACATGCTGCACCAATACATAATATCACTGTCATGATCATGAATTTTTTTTGTAATCTTCCTAAATATTTATTCATATTTTCTGTATTAAAACACTGGTATACAATGAATAAATGTTGTACGAAAATGTTGTAAGAGCGTGAAGTTTTAATAGCGCTGTAGCGGTCACAGCTACACCGGAATTCGTATGAATTCGTAATATTAATTTAAACTTTTTATAATTGTAAACACTCCACAATACAAAACTTTTCCTTATTGTCCCGTTACACCGAACTGTCAAATTTGAACAAACGTCAAACCAAAGACCAAAAAACTTCAAACACAAAACACGATCATTGTCTGTGGGTGAAAACTAACATATTTTATTAGAAGTATATTTACATATTTATTTAGTTGCTATATTTACATCACACATAATATTTATTTACAAATTTAACAATACGCATAATTATTTACACTATACAAAATATAGGCTTAAAATTGTAATGTTCTGGTCGCTGCCTTTCCGAACGCAACTTCGGGCGCGTTCGGCAAAGCTCGGCTTTCATCGGAGCATATGACTTGCCTAATAGCGATAAAGCATCGTCATGTAGATCAGTACTCGTTTTGACCTCCCGAACAGTACACGCTTGAACTTTCAACCAAATCTAGACTTGCTCGTAGACCTAAGTTCTGCTAGTTGACTCGATATCGTCTCCTTAGCTTTTTGTCTGTGTCCAGTAATTTCCCCGCTGTCGTCTTAACTTAATTGTAGCCTTAAGCGACTCAGAAGTGTTGAGAAATTAATTATACAAGGATAACGTTCAAACCACCGTTTCATTTCGCCATTTTGCTCTATACACTTCATTGGTGACCCCGTCAAAGAGCACAGTAGCCACGCGGAGCAAAGATGCCTACCGGAGCAGAGCAGGGAGCGCAGGCGGACGCAGCAATGGTCAAGCAGGACGTGTGCAGAGTCAGCGTGAAGTTGCCGCCATTCTGGCCTGAGGAGCCGACACTTTGGTTTGCACAAGTAGAAGGTCAGTTTACAATAGCCGGCATTACCGCCGACACCACAAAATTCTACACGGTCGTGGGGCAGCTAGACCATCGCTACATGGTAGAAGCTCGGGACATAATAGAGAACCCACCAGCACAGGACAAGTACGCCAAGCTGAAGGCTGAGCTCATACGTCGACTATCCGACTCGCGTGAAAAAAGGGTTCAGCAAATCCTCACTCAAGAGGAGCTCGGCGACCGGAAGCCATCACAGTTCTTGCGGCACCTGCAGACTTTGGCCGGACCACATGTTCCAGACACATTCCTAGCCACGTTGTGGGCGAGCAGGTTGCCGACGAACATACAGACGGTAATAGCTTCCCAGCCTAACCTTCCGCTTCAGTCTGTCGCAGATTTGGCCGACCGCGTGCACGAGATCGCGCCAACGCGGCCAGCGCTCACGACACCTCCCGCCGTGGCGAGCACGAGCACCAGCAGTGACATCGCGGAGCTGAAACAGTGCATGGCGGAGTTATGTCTACAGGTGGCGGCTCTACAAAAGCAAGGTCAGGTACACCATCGATCGCGCTCCACAGATAGGTACCGGCGTGGTGACAGAGAACCGACCCCAAGCCGACGCCGCAGTCGCTCGCGCTCCAGCAGCGCGTGGAACGACGCTCACTGCTGGTACCACAACAGTTTCGGTGACAGGGCCACGCGGTGCAGGTCGCCATGTACGTACGCGGGAAACGCCGTCGGCAGCCGGAAATAGCGGCAAATGGCTGCCCTCACAAACCACGCCGCCTATTCGTAACAGATCGGGACTCTAAAACCACGTTTTTAGTAGACACAGGGTCCGATCTGTGCGTATACCCACGTGCAGCCCTACGACAGCAGCGCAGCAGGACGGCGTACCAGTTATACGCGGCAAACGGAACTGCCACCGACACGTACGGTTGGGTGGAGCTCCACTTGAATTTAGGGCTTCGCCGCGTGTACACGTGGAAGTTCGTGGTTGCAGACGTCACCAAGGCAATCATAGGCGCCGACTTCTTGGCGCATTATAACATCTTGGTAGACCTCAAAAGTCACCGGCTAATCGATGGGCTGACCCAACTGTCTTCGCCGGCGTCGCCAGCGGCCGAATCAGCAGCAATGATCGCCTCAGTGAAGTCCGTAGGAGGCAACACGGAGTACCACGAGATACTTCGCCAGTACCCGGAAGTCACGCGGCCTGCTGGAACACAGAAACAGGTCAGTCACGGTACCGAACATCACATCCGCACTACACCAGGTCCGCCTATCACTGGACGACCTCGCCGTCTGGCACCAGACAAACTGAAGGCAGCACAGAGGGAGTTCGAGGCTATGCTGGCTAACGGCACAGCACGGCCGTCAGAGAGTCCGTGGTCGTCCCCACTTCACCTCGCTCCTAAGAAGGACAACAGCTGGCGGCCATGCGGTGACTACAGGGCACTCAATGCCCGTACTGTTCCGGACAGATACCCCATCCCGCATATACAGGACTTCTCACATCAGCTGGCTGGCAGCCGAATATATAGCAAAATCGATCTCATTAAAGCATACAATCAGATACCAGTCCAGCCAGCCGACGTTCACAAGACAGCGATCACAACACCTTTCGGACTGTACGAATTTCCATTCATGACCTTTGGCCTCAGGAATGCCGCTCAAACGTTCCAACGGTTCATGGACGAGGTGCTGCGCGGGCTGCCGTTCTGCTACTGTTATTTAGACGATATTCTCTTGTTCTCAGAGACAGCAGCCCAGCACACCGAGCACCTGCATCAGCTTCTGAAGCGGTTATCCCAGTATGGAATTATTATTAACTCGGCAAAGTGTGAGTTTGGCCGTACCACCATAACTTTCCTAGGACACGAAGTATCCGAAGAAGGTGTTCGCCCGCTGCAGGAGAAGGTGCAGGCAATCCAGGACTTCCCAGCTCCCAAGACTGTCAAGGAGATGCGTCGCTTCCTGGGTATGTTCAATTTTTACCGCCGCTTTGTCCCAGATGCCGCTCGCTTACAAGCGCCACTCAACGTAGTTCTGGCAGGACCTAAAACAAAGAGAACACAAACAATTAATCTATCGCAAGAAATGCTAGACGCTTTTAACGCTTGTAAAAGTGGCTTATCTAGGGCAGCTCTGCTTGCTCACCCAGAGCCCAACGCCGAACTCGCGATATTTACAGACGCTTCAGACACTTCTATGGGTGCAGTATTACAGCAGAAGGCAGGTGTCACATGGAACCCACTAGCATTTTTCTCTAGGCGACTGTCAGCTTCACAGAAAAAGTATAGCCCTTATGACAGGGAGCTCTTAGCCATCTACGACGCAGTCAGATACTTCCGCCACATGGTTGAAGGTAGGCACTTCACCATTTACACGGATCACAAACCCCTGTCATATGTGTACGCACACAACCGTGACAACTGTTCACCGAGGCAATACCGGTACCTGGACTACATTGCTCAATTCACCACGGATATCAGGTTTGTCGCAGGCAGGGACAACATTGTGGCAGACGCGCTGTCGCGTGTGGAGTCGGTGGCAGTACCGGCGTGTAATTACACAGCTCTTGCACAGTCCCAAGAAACAGACCACGAGCTGCAGGGGCTCTTAAATAACAACAGCACGTCACTCAAGCTGTGTAAAGTGCATTTCACGGACTCAGGCACTGAACTATATTGTGATGTCTCCACTGGTAACACCCGCCCTTATGTTACAGAACCCTTCAGGAGGCAGGTGTTCCAAAAACTACACCAGCTGAGCCATCCCGGCAGACAGGCCACAGTCAAACTGATTTCTGAGCGTTTCGTTTGGCCTGGCCTAAAGAAGGACTGCAGGGCCTGGACCAGAGAGTGCGTAGAGTGCCAGAAGAACAAAATCTCGCGGCACACAACCAGTCCCACCTCCGCTTTCCCTGTCCCTTCCCAACGCTTCTCCCATGTCCACATGGACATAGTAGGGCCACTGACCGTGTCATCAAATTACAGGTACATACTAACTGTGGTCGACCGCTTCACCCGCTGGCCTGAGGCGTACCCCATCGCGGACATCACAGCGGAGACATGCGCCCGCACTTTCATCACCGGCTGGGTGTCCCGCTTTGGCTGCCCCCAGCGCATCACTACCGACAGGGGCAGGCAGTTTGAGAGCAAGCTGTTCCACACCATCACGGAGACCCTCGGTAGCCAGCACCGCCCAACCACAGCATACCACCCAGCCTGTAATGGCATGGTGGAACGCCTACACCGCCAGCTGAAGGCAGCCATCCGCTGCCACACAGACACCAACTGGACCGAAGCACTACCCCTGGTGCTGCTCGGCATCCGCAGCGCCTGGAAGGAAGACGTCAAAGCATCAGCGGCAGAGCTCGTTTACGGCGAGCCCCTAAGACTCCCAGGCGAGTTCATCGCCCCCACACTCACCAGCACAGTCGACTACACCGACTTCGCGTCAAGACTCCGGCATCACATGGCGAAGCTGTCTCCAGAACCGGCGAGTCGACACGGCAACAAGCCGTTCTACGTGCCCGACAGCTTGTCAACTTCGTCTCATGTATTCTTGCGACATGACGCCGTTCGCCGACCGCTAGACCCGCCGTACACCGGCCCCTACAGAGTCCTGCAAAGAGGCGACAAAACGTACCGTATTGAGGTAAACGGAAAGGAAACCACAGTAACCATAGATCGGTTGAAACCCGCTTACCTCAATAACGCAGACTACAGTCCCTCCGGTGTAACCAGCGCACCAACGGTCGCAAACACAGCACCAACGCCACCGCAGCCCACCGTCGAGAAGAAAACACGCTCCGGCCGCACCGTTCGCTTCCCGGACTACTATCACCCGTAGCTAAGTAGCCACGGTCTCAGGGGGGGAGTAGTGTAGCGGTCACAGCTACACCGGAATTCGTATGAATTCGTAATATTAATTTAAACTTTTTATAATTGTAAACACTCCACAATACAAAACTTTTCCTTATTGTCCCGTTACACCGAACTGTCAAATTTGAACAAACGTCAAACCAAAGACCAAAAAACTTCAAACACAAAACACGATCATTGTCTGTGGGTGAAAACTAACATATTTTATTAGAAGTATATTTACATATTTATTTAGTTGCTATATTTACATCACACATAATATTTATTTACAAATTTAACAATACGCATAATTATTTACACTATACAAAATATAGGCTTAAAATTGTAATGTTCTGGTCGCTGCCTTTCCGAACGCAACTTCGGGCGCGTTCGGCAAAGCTCGGCTTTCATCGGAGCATATGACTTGCCTAATAGCGATAAAGCATCGTCATGTAGATCAGTACTCGTTTTGACCTCCCGAACAGTACACGCTTGAACTTTCAACCAAATCTAGACTTGCTCGTAGACCTAAGTTCTGCTAGTTGACTCGATATCGTCTCCTTAGCTTTTTGTCTGTGTCCAGTAATTTCCCCGCTGTCGTCTTAACTTAATTGTAGCCTTAAGCGACTCAGAAGTGTTGAGAAATTAATTATACAAGGATAACGTTCAAACCACCGTTTCATTTCGCCATTTTGCTCTATACACTTCAGCGCATATCATTATAGTAACATTACAAACAATAATTGAGTAATAAAATACGAAGAATATATAGAAACGAAGCGGAATGGTGTTACCGGGATAAACTCTTAAACAGATATCATAAGTGTAATTCAGCAAAATTATTATGGAAATCAGTATTTCTAAAACGACACGGATGACGCGGGTTTTACGATAACTCATTTGAGAACTGTAGTTTCTGTAAACACCCATTATATTTTCTGCTTTTATTAACAAATTTAACGTTGTATGGTTCATTTAGACGTTGAAATTATACACGTTCAGACTTAGTGCTGACGTTACAGTGAACAAATTGATTGTGGATTGAAAAATTCTACAAAATGATCGAATAAATAGTAAATGAAATTACCAAAACCCACTATCGTTAGTAGATCTTATTAAAGATTGATTAACTGTCTCAAATGTCAGTCGTTTGATTGATTTCATAAGGTCCAGTGTGAGAACATCAACATGGTAATATAAAAATGATTAATTTCAGTGGTTTAAGAAATCTTTTGTTTTTGTTTTTTAATTACTTGCATGTCTAAATTGAATGAGAATGTAAAACATTGTTATAATTATAAAACTGTCACCCAATACTTAAGCAAAGTTTAAACTATTTGAATCAAATATTTTGGAAAATGCATTTAAAGTGAATCGGTTTTTATGTTCGAGAAAATTAATTCTTCAAACTTAGATGGAAAGTTAATAATATTTAAAGAATCATTTTAAAAATTCATCAACAGGTTATTAAAATAACTTGACGTATCAACAAGTCTTCATTTTGTTAAAAACTAGCCGCCCAAACTTCGTTCCGCGTTAGAAACGATTTATTGGCCTTATACCTAACTATCTTTTTGGGGGGTGGAATATCTTCATGAATGTTCCCTGCCCCGGGGAGGGCGGAGGGTCTGTCAGACTCTTACTGACTATAAACCACCCCGTGTTCTTTTTCACACCTGCGCCGGGGGTCATGGGAACAGAAGATACTTCCGCGACCCCCAACTGGTGCCGGCCCCGCGGGCCTCGTCAAATCAGAGAGGGGAGAGAGGTATGAAACTCCCCTTGCGATGTCTTACAGGGCGGCTTCCCAAACACCTAACTACCTGACCTAACTATCTTAGTGAAAATACTACGCTTTGTACCTCTATGTTACATACACTTTATTTCGTTTTTCGGGTTTACTTTAAAGTCCAAACAGTATAATAGCTATCTTTTTGCAAATAATTATTGAAGTTCGTCTCTGTCGTTATTATTAATTATGTAAATTGATTTCTAAAATATAAGACTTTTCTTTTGCTACTTAAAATCTCTTTCTTAGTTCAGTAACAAAATAAAGGAGAATTTTTTTTTGTTTGGGGAATAAGCCCACCACAAATTGTTTCGTTTAGCAATGAAATGCTCGTTAGTTTATTCCTTATAATATCCAGATTACAGTGGTAATATTAGCAAAACTGTATGTAACCGGAATACTGTAAAATACGACAGTCAAAACATGACTCTCATAATAACCTAAAATCTCAGAAAAGCGATTGTGTAATGAGCGGATAAATCTCCTTGGTATTTTAAGTTTAATTACTTTTCCGGCCATAGACTGTAGATAAAGACATTCAATACCCAAAGTAGTATACCTTATTAGTACCTTTAGTATTTTAAATCTCTTGGACTGGAGATCTAAAATAATAAGGTGATGTGATAAGCTGGTTGTGTCAGGAGATAAAAAAAAAACACATTATAGTACGTCACAAGAAGATTTTTTTACTATTCGTCATAATTTTACTGCAACTGGGTACCTACTTATTTTACTATTTATTCACGTCGAGAATTATTAGCAAAGTAATCTCCTTGAATTTGGCGAGAATACAGAATGATACCTTGTGTAAGTAACCCAATAATTATTGGTGTCCTAACCACAAGGCTGGCACACAAATCTAAATCGAAACATACTTCTTACTCTAATCACACAAGTGTAGTGAATTTCTTTAATTACATCAAGATCAATAATCTTAAATAACGTGATTAAATTGCAAACCAACGACTACATAAGTAGCGGACACGGAGAATATTATCGGAATAAGGTACATTCCTAGAATAATTTTATTAGTATATTCTATCTGGATAGGATTCACTTGTACCAAATGATTCAGTTTTCTTAACCGTTTAGTTTCAGGAGCTGTTGGATCTGAAAATGAATATTAAGATAATCTATTACTAATATTATAAAGAGGAAATGTTTGATTGTTTGTTTGCATTGAATAGGCTCCGAAACTACTGGACCGATTTGAAAAATTCTTTCACCGTTGGGAAGTTACACAATCCCCGGGTGACATAGGCTACTTTTTTTTATTTTTGTCTTCCCCACGGGAACGGGACCTACGCGGGTAATAAACCCCGGGATGTCTGCTAGTAATAATAATATAACCATCTTGTTACTGTCTCATACGGCAAAGGCCTCTTCTCATACAGAGTAATCCCGAGCATTGATCACCGCGATTGCTCAAGCCGGTTTAGCGATTTCAGATGAAATATAAAGCTAGGTTTCCTCACGATGTTTTCCTTCACAAGTGTCAACGATGTCTGAGATAAACTTAGAAAGTACATGTCATATGAGTTGTTATATTTTGTACAAACTTATATTGATACTGGATTTGAAACACAAGCTCGTTCATGAGAGGTAGGCGTTTTATCCAACGGGCCATCACGATAGAGTTAGATACATTTAAATAAACTTAAGAAAGAGATTGTACTCATAGCGGAAGCTCTGCTTATTTTGGGAAAAGGCGGTGTTATGTGGAAGTTGTGAAATATTTTCTTTTCTTTTTTTTTGCACGTGTATTAATGATAAAAGAAAATTGTCAGTTGCTTAACCGGATTGTGCTGGAGCAGTAATAATTATGGCTTCCAGCTAGGACTAAGGTGTACCTGTACAAACGAAGCCAAGATACATAAATATATATATGTTACAATTTAAATCATTAAAACCAACTTACTTATGGACCACGTGCTGTATATTTTTGATAGTCTCCTTTTAATCAACGAACATTCGTTAAGAAGTTTTTGACCCGCGATGATAACAAAATATGCACAAAATATTGTGTAAAGCAGCACATACATCACTATGATCGCTAAAACAAAATTTTGAGTTATCTGTAAAAAAAAAACTTATGTTAGCATGTTAAATTGACAGTTATGAATATACAAACACAAAATAAAAATAATAATGGCAGCCCGTTACTGTCCCACTGCAGGGCAAAGGCCTCTTTTCATACAGAGAAGGCACGAGCATTGATCACCGTGCTTGCTCAAGGCGGATTGGCGATTTGAAACTTATATTAACTATAAGTCCAGGTTTCCTCATGATGTTTTCCTTCACCGATGTCAATGATGTCTCAGATAAACTTATAAAGTACAGACGCCAGCACATCAAGTTACCCCAATGTGTCAAATTTTCCCAATTGAATATGAACCTTATTATTTTTGTCATAAAGTTGAAAAACGATGTGCTGGCGTCTGTACAAATGATTTGTAAAAGTCACATTGGTACTTGCCCGGATTTGAACCACAACTTCGTGCATGAGAGGCAGGCGCCTTAACGTCTCTGGGTCTTCACGACATTCTGGGACATCACAAAATAAAAATATAATTGAAAAATGATAATAGGGACTTAGTACTTACGCCTACTATAAAAACACTCAACACCCCGTAAACTGATATAACGAACTGTATTGATGACAACGCCAATGAAAATAACATCTGAAAAAAGAACAAAACTATGTTTAGTAAAGTGAGTCTAGCTACAAAATCATATGAAATATAAAATGTGGTGAAAGCCAACGGAAACTAAGTAAATCCAAGTAATTTTTTTATTTTTTTATTTGATTCCAACTCTTAATTTGTTTTATTTTATGTTCCCCGAGATAGTATCAATAATTAACCGAGTAATAGTACTGAGTACCTTTAAGTTTGCCTTCATTGTTATTATTAACAATACCTGTTAGGCTAAGTATTTTGTTGGATGATCTGAGGATAAAGTCGTGAGTGGTGTATTTGTTAACTCCATTATTTTAGTACTCCAACCATGTGTAATATTTAACATACTGCTGTTTATAAAATAAGGTGGTCTTAGTGTCACATTCTCTACAAATATTATTAAGTGCCTAAGTTAACTGGCATTTAAACTCATATACAGGGTTATTTATAAAACACCAACAACCTCGCAGAAGTAAATTACTAACATCGTAAACAACAACATTAAATTTGTTCTACGACTTTTTCGAAAACCTTCGATCAATAATAGATTGAAGTAGAAAACCGACAAAAAAAAATCAACTCTCCATACATATTTTGTCCGAACATTTGATCGAGTTTTGTATGGAGAGTTATTTTTTTTTTGATTGACTAATGAGCAGCGGTCATTTGTTCAGCCACCGCGCAACGGTGCTGCTAAGAACGTTCACTACCTTCAGTATTTTTACCACCAAGCAATGTAACTAGATCTTAGTTTCAAGGAAATAGTATCGGAATAATAACTGGCATATAAAAGCCCTGGGCTTTGCTCAAGCACACAATAATTAGTAAAAATTTAAATAAGAAAAAAGATAGGTTATTAAATAATAAAACTTAAAAATTTTAGAGGTATGTAGAACAGGGTATAAAGTTCCACATCCAACTTTGAAAGGGTTCCGACCAGACGGGTGTTGTATCTGGTGGGCTAACTACTACCCGACGGTTGTTGTCGGGAACTTGTATACGTTCAAATTGCGCGGATAACTCTAATACCGCAATGTAGGATATTGGTTATTAATTCGTAATGTCGCTACAAAATAATAAAAAATATTGACATGTCTCTTGCGGGTAGCGTCAAAAAGAAAGTATAAGAGAAGTATACGAATTAGAATATAAGTAGGTACAGACATCAGCAAATCAAGTTACCCGAAGCTGTCAAATTTTCCCAATCGAACATGAACCTTATTCTGTCTACAATAAAGTTGAACAACGAAATTTGACACATTGAGGTAGATTGATGTGCTGGCGTCTGTACTACGAATGTTCAAGGCACAGAAATTTACCTGACTACTAAAACACGCCGACAATTTCTTGCTACAGCTGATTAAGTACCGATAATTTGTAGCACACTCGTCCAGTTTTTCAATCGTTACATTATAGTTATTCCTCTGATTTCTTTCCACATTGACCGTCTCATTTATTTCATCATCTTTCTTAGGAATATTCGATATACAATCATTGATCATTTTCGAAAAGTGATGCAACATGGTAATGTAAGTGTACAATGCAATATTTTCTAAAATGTGCCGTATTTCAACGTATACTTCTAACAATACAAACATTAAGTAATAAATTGTCAATCCTGTGCTCGGTAAATACAGCTTGTTTATCATTTTAGTTGTTAAAATGACTGCGTTGCCACAAAAATGCAATACAATAGTTAGTATTACAACAGTTTTCACTTGTTTTACATATTTATTGTAATACCTCCATTCTGTTTGGAAGCAACGGTGCATGGCTCTGACGCCAGTAATGAAAATTTTAAAAGAATGCGAGCTTTTCACACCACATACCATAATAATTAAACCACTAATGAAATTAAATAAATAAAATAAGCCCGTCACAGTAGGAGCATTCCTAAAAGCTTTAAATGACATAAACGAATCTAGATTAATAAAAAACACAAACACATAAAAAAACGCTTCAAAAATCACACGAATCGTGATAAGAATTTTCCGAAATTTTCCAAGCCACTCAAAATTTCTGTAAACGCCCATTAAATGTTCAGCTGTTATTAACATGTCTATCATTTTAATCTGAAATGAGCTAACTAGAATTGATGCGTGTAAACTGTGAAAGTAACCGACAGTTATGGATAAAATGACACTATTATTTAAACTACATTTAAGGCAAAAAGTAAAGTTATTGCTATGGCATCATCGATTCATATCTTGTGGTGACAGCTGTAAAACATTATTTATTTCTTTTCTGCGAAGCCTGTAATGCGCCACTGCAAACATATTTATATAATATGTACATTACTATTCTATGTATATAACCTGATTAGTTTAGACAACTCTAAACTATTCACTTTTTTCAATATAAGAACAAAAAAAAACTGTCATCATAAGATACAAATCGATGATGTTATCAAAGCAATTACTTTACTTTTTTACATAAACGTAATTTAACCAATTGTATAATTATCATCAATAACTGCCAGGTACTTTTAGGGTTGACACGTATCTGATGACAATGATACACATTTTAATAACCACCGTGCCTTGCCGACAATTTTTTTATTTTTTTATTATTAATATTCACGCGTTTGACTACTGTCTCTCCTGATGGTTAGCGATGATGTGGTCGACAATAAAATAAATAAATAAATATTCCACAACTTTTCACACAACACCATTTAGTCCCAAGTTAAGCTTGAGAGCTTGTTTTATGGGTACTAAACAGCAGAAAAACAGACTTATATATTTCTAAATACATACATATTATAGATAAATTACACCCAGACACAGAACAAATGATCGTGCTCATCACACAAACATTTGTCCAGGGTGGGAATCGAACCGACGATCTCTGGCATAGCAGTCAGGGTCACTCACTACTAGACCAACAGGCCAGTCAATAAAGCATGCATGCCCAGAAACCTGTTCACTCTTATGTTAAAGACCCCTAGGTTGTAGCTATAAGGAAACACCGACTCCGGCGGGAATTCCACTCCGACCGCACCACGCTTCCACTTCAATTAATTGAAAAAGTAAAGAAAATTTTAGCACGTGCACACTGTCCCTATTTTTAACATTCTTTCCTTTTCTAAACAAACAATTTAAACAGCATTGTAGATTTTTTAATGCTATATGACACACTGACGATAATTTTGCAGTTACATCCATGTTCAATAAAAATTACATCGTATTATGACGTTTGCTTTTCGAAAATGTCAATACTAAAAAGAAAGACCAATATTTCCAAGGCGTAGTTTACAAACAGCATAATGATAGATTATGACACTATATAAACGAAAGAAACTATACAATTATGAATAAAGCAACAATCACTTTAAATGACGTGGTTAAACTGCAACTTAACGACAATGTATGTGGCATACCGAGACATCAGTATTGGAAACAAGTACATTATCAAAAAGAAAACTAAACGATCCTGTAGTTGTCTCGTTTCGGATTTTGCACGATCTGAAATTGAACAAAAAGTAAAAGTGACCCTTAATTAATTCTGCAAATATTTTGCAAACATATTAGTACAGGCTATAAGGAAAAAGCTCTAGGTAGAAAGAAGAGGTAAGAGATGAAAGAAGTCCTAGCCCTGCAGTAGAAAAATCAAGAGTAGTTATTATTAATAATGTAGTCTTATTATACTTGCTCGAGCTTGAGTGAAGGATCCGTGTTAGGGCCCCCTCTATTCCTGATTATGATCAATGACCTAATTTAAAAATAAAATAAAATAATAATAATAATATTTATTTATTCCACAAGAAGTACACGAAGATATTGTTGCCAATGAACGCCACACTAGGCACAGCCTGTGTCGTGGCTATTAACAAGACGGATATATTCTAGAGCCTAGGACTAACACTTATAAGAAACATCACATCTATTTTTTTGTTTCATTTGTAGGATTAGATTTGCAAAATGTCTGTTATATGCCGACAATCTAAAACTTGCTGCCCAAAATCAGAACAGAGACGGATTGCGAACTTCTACAAAAATATCGTCTATGAGTGGAGCATTACGAACAAGCTATGGTTTAATGTTAGTAAATGCTACGTTATGACTTACGGTCGAGGGTTAAGACCATTAAAACATGATTATAACTTGGGGGGTACAGTGATCACGCATGTCACCAGCGTTAAGGACTTAGGAGTGACCTTCGACTGAAGTCTGACATTTAGGGATCACGTGGCTATCCTTGCAAAGGAATCATTCAGGTGCCTGGGATTTGTCCTTAGGAACGCTCGTGACTTTCGCAATCCCAGTATTATAAAACGTTCATCTTTGCTTTTAGCTTTTTGCTTTGGTTCGGAAAAATTCGGGTCCAGCGCCTGTGTCTGGCATCCATATACTGCGTCTCAGACACTGATGATTGAGAAAGTTCAGAAAACCTTCCAGAGATTTTTGTTTCAAAGGCTGTACCACTTCTTTCCATTCATGTACCCTACCAATTATCTTCTAGGGGTATTAGGCTTCAATTTGTTGGAGGTAAGAAGGGGCTTTGATCAGCTTACAGTCGCCTGTAAAACCCTAAGCGGCCCTGAGCTCCACAGACTTTTCTGCCATCTCTTTGTGCCCGACAAATATTTGGGCACCGTCAGAGCCATCGTCACAATCTGTTCGCTCTGCCGTTATCTAGGTCTGTTGCTAGAGCCGAATACCCCAGTATGTCGGACCCTAAGGATGCTAAACGCGCTCCTGACTGCCGACCCTGAATGTGATGTGTTTTCTGATGAATGGATGAAGATAATGCGTGCTTATCTGGTGTTCTGTGAGAGACAATAGGCGAGGATGTCCACTATACGTTTTAATTATTTAATTTATTCAACCATGTATTCAAATAATTATTCATAGTGCTATTTTCTTATTTCATTGTATTCAATTTATAGGTATTCAGTTTATTCAACCATTTATTCAAATAATTATTCATAATTTTATTTTCTTATTGAATTGTATTGCACATGTACAGTTACCGGCACGTAACTTGGCAAGAGATTTTCGAAGTGGGGGAAGTTTGCGCATATAAAAATGTATGAAATTGTGCGTGCGCAAACTTCCCCCACTACAATGTTTATGTTATTAATTTCCTGAGATTGAGAATCTGAGGAAAGTGTGGAACTACGACAAATGTGTTTAGCTATCGACCGGGATCGTCTTTCTTTGTCTCGCGCATCCGAAACGGTTACACTGTGGGATCAGAGGTTGAGTCTTTAGAACATCCGCTTTACGAATATCCGAATATTCGTAAAAGGGGGGTGCAAAGTTAGTATCACACTTTGCTGTTTTTGAAGTTATTCGAATGAAGGGTGGGTTCAGTATGAAGGTTTTTTATTGGAAGTCATGAAACACGTAACAAACATTGTTTCGTAAATCATTCCTTATTTTCTCTCTTTTTTTCAAAGTTATATCGAAAAAATGAAGTATTAGGGTTTTTAAGTTTCTTGTGAATTCAATCTCTACGAGGGTAAAAGGTAGGTCTAAATTTAGTATATATGTTGCAGTCAAAACTCTTAACCAGTCAAAAGTACTATTGACTAGCAAAATCAGTCAAAACTACTTTTTAACCGACTTCAAAAAAGGAGGAGGTTCTACGTTCGTGTGTATGTATTTTTTTTTTCGCGCGCTAATGGTCATGGTTCTAACCTAACCTAATCCACATGATTCGTCAACCATAGACGGTTTTACCTGACCGATAAAACCAGTTAAAACCACATTTGACGGAATCACTAAGTTAAAAGTATTTTTAACCAGCTCCATTAGGCAAAAGTACTTTTAACTGTTATTTTAGTCAAAAGTCTTATTGACTAAAGCATTCAGTCAAAAGTACTTTTGACTGATTTTGCTAGTCAATAGTACTCTTGACTGGTTAAGAGTTTTAACTGCAACATATATACACATTGTCTAACCTAACTTACCATACCCCTATCCTATAGCTAACCTAATTACCTAACCTAACTATGTAGTAAAAGAAAAGACTAAGATCCAAAATACATCATTTTAAATTGAACTACTGCGCTACGTGTCTCTATGTTGCATACAATGCTAGAGTTGGTAGTACGTGAAGTACGTAGTAGGAGGTAATAATTTAACTCGATTGGTATAACATCCATACATAAAATATTACTTTAACTGGTTGATAGAGTAGATCCACACTTAAGTCACGGTCGTCTGTCTGTCTATCTGTTCGCGATAAACACAAACATGACCACGCTGATGCTGTTTTCACCTTTAGATAGAGTTTTTCGCAAGGAAATTATTAGTATATAATTTGTCAAGTTTTTGTATAACATACATTGGCAAGTATATAATGATATTTGTTGGAGGTAAAAATTAGGTTTCTGGGAGCTGGGCGCGATAACCGACATTCATGCGGGCGAAGCCGCGGACATTAGCTAGTCATTTATTAAGCGCCAGTTTTGTCTGTACGCTTATTATTCTGTAAAAAATCCTTGAGGAGAAAAACTTTTGGGAATGAGCTACTTCAATTGCAAATAAAACAATGACGACATTTAAGACATAATTTTTTTTTTTCTGTTGACATTTTATTGATATTTATGTAAATTGGCAAGTTTATTAACTTAGACAAGTATATTATAATAATTGTGAATGTAATGTGTGAGTGTATTTGGATTTTTGTTATTTAACAGGGGCTCAGTACCCACTCAAAGGGTAGAAACGGGACCCTATTACCAAGACTCCATCTGTCTGTCTGTCTGACTATCACGAGGCTGTATCTTATGAATCGTAATAGCTACACAGTTGAATTATCAGATAATGTATTTCTGTTGCCAACAAACACTACCAACAAATATTTTACTTAACTTTTGAATGGCCTGTTGGTCTAGTAGTTAGTGACCCTGACTGCTATGCCGGAGGTCGTGGGTTCGATTCCCACCCAGGACAAATGTATGTGTGATGAGCACGATCATTTGTTCTTTGTCTGGGTGTAATTTATATATAATATGTATGTATTTAGAAGTATATAAGAATGTTTATCAGCTGTTTAGTACCCATAACACAAGCTCTTAGCTTAGCTTGGGACTAGATGGCGTTGTGTGAAAAAGTTGTGGAATATTTATTTATTTATTTACTTATAACAGTATGAAAGAATATTTCTGTTCACCAATACAACAACATACAATACGTTCACGTTTTGGTACGGAGCACCTCGTGCGCGAATCTGAGTCGCACGTTTTACTTTTTTTTTCGTTTTATTTTTAATCATGTGCTGAAGTTGCGAGCACTCGTCAAATAGTTGAGTTCCTTAAGTTCCGAGTTGAGTTCCTGACTACTGATTTGCAGTAGTCGTGAACTCATCTCGGAACGCGTGCACCGATCGGACTACTTCACTCACATATGTGTGGTTCTTTCCTCAAAAGCCCAACTCAGATGCTAATCTGCATGGTTCTCACATAATACAACCACGATAATGTTTGGATTTTATAAGAGACTGTGACCTCTGAGTTTCAATCGGTGTTTCTTCTCAGAGTAGTCAGATAGTGTACTTACCCCAACCTCACCTAGTAATTTAAAGAATGAGGTGCAAAAGTGTTTGTGAAACCTATTTACAAAAATATATATTATTTAACAAAACACTAGGCGCTTTGCCACGTTGAACAACATTGCTGATTCGCCAGCTTAAATTAAATAAAATAAATTAAATTACATGGTTAAACTGCAATAGAATGATGATACAGTTGACAGACAATGTAAGTATAACTGGCAGCATGTACATCCCTGCAGGAACTTTGGTCAAAAGTCTGATCTCAATTGGATTCTTCTTAATCAGACGTATAAAGTCCTTTATCAATCTCGCTTTGTCCTCGCCAGAATCTGAAATTAATTATTGACGTAATTCATGTTTTTTCTGAACGTTGTAAAAGATGTTACTGCTTAATAGATCCACATAAGTTTTTATTCAAATACAATAAAACGAACCACAAATAAAAAAACAATAATAACAAAAACAAATGAGAGACTACAAAACCGGAACACTTAGACGTCAAAAATTCCCTATCACTGCCACCTGGAAACGTGCCCTAGAACACTGGGAGCATTGCCACTTTGCATAAAAATAGTCAACATTTTAGTTCCTTTCTATTATTAGCGTCGTTTTTTCTACAAACGTAACATAACGCGATTATCTATTTTAAGAAAGATTTTTATCTTGTTACGCCAAAGAAGTTTAACTTCTAATGCGTGTATTTCACACTTTTTTTGTTAATACCTTACCAATCAGTATTATGGTATTATAAAATCGAGCCAACAGTCTGTGGAGCTTTCGTCCTTGGTTACAAGCAAACTGCCCAGCAACGATGGGCATCAACAGTATGGCTGAGTAAGACAACATGGCAAGTATAATTTTTTTTGAGTCAGCGTGTGGTCCCACCTGTTTGTAGAAAAAATATAGAAATATTATAATTAGAAGTGGCAGAGCCTAGCTTAATTGAAACTAAATAATCTCAATAGAAACCGTTTACCTACGCCGTATTTTTTAATTAGTAGAAACAAAAATTGGGCTGTATCCGTAGCAGTTACTGATCATATTTGCGTAATCAAAAGTAAAAAAAACGAAGTTCTATTTTTAAATATGCCACTATTTAGTTAAACTTAAATAACGAAAACATCTGTTGGAGGCGGGGCATGCCTGAGCGAGATCACGCGAATGTGAGCGAGAGATGACGATTAATGAATACTGCTACATATGTCATGAACACCCTGTACATAATATATTCCCATAAATTGGTTGACTTTTTAGGATCTAAACAAACGCTAATAACTTTGATGTTTATGAATATTATTTATTGATACTTTAGAAATGTAATGAGAAGACCGTCAAGAATGAGCTCTTTAAGTATTTGTACTATTTAAAAATTAGTGGTGTATATACTAGTAGTGACAGTGAGAAACTTAAGTATTTATACTACTTAAATGTCTTAGAATAATTACGGATAGAAACATAGTTCGAGTGCAAAAGTGTGGCAACTAAAGCTGACTTTACTGTGCGAGCCGTGTCAGAAGGCACTGAAAGTGACGTTACACCGAATTCGCGAGGAAACACATTCGGCTAACGCACACAGAGATAATACAGTGAACACACGATAACGTGGTTTCTATGTGAGAAAAT
Source organism: Euplexia lucipara (assembly GCA_921972225.1). Classification (NCBI taxonomy): domain Eukaryota; kingdom Metazoa; phylum Arthropoda; class Insecta; order Lepidoptera; family Noctuidae; genus Euplexia; species Euplexia lucipara. Next base: position 4,575,415 of record OV179149.1, on the reverse strand, counting down.
GTAATCCGAGTTAAATGTAATTCAAAGTATTTGTGTAATTCTTTTGTTTTCCTCCCCGTGGGGATTGGGTCTCTCGTATAGTTCCGCGATCTGTCGTTCAACGTTAATTTTCTTTTGTTACATAGGTACTTACACTTGTGTTAATATCGTAAATAAATCGGTAAATCGTGAACATGTGGTTTGGCATAGACAAAGCAAACGAAAAAAAATACTGAAACAAAAAAAGAGGATTTATTACAGAACGAACTAATAATAATCAAGGACACCAAAGATAAATGATTTATTTCTGTAAATAGGTTCATACAAAAACTTGTAATTTTTTTAACTATAAGGTAAGGTCGTTGGTTTATATCTGACTACTCTGAGAAGAAACACCGAAATAAATTCAGAGATGCCAGTCTCTTTTAAAGTCCAGACATTATCTTGGTCAGATCATGTAAGAACCATGCAAATTTAGTGTCTTAAATGGTCTTTCGATGAAAGTACCACACAGATATGAGGAGACCAGATCTGTAAGTGAATTTGTCAGAAATCGTGAGCTCAACTCGGAGCTTCAGATGGATAAGGTAAGAGTAAGAGGTAGGTAAGAGGAAGAAGGTAAGAGGAAGAAGGTAAGAGGAGCAATGGTCTAAGTGGACAGTAAATTCAATGCGTACCTGGCGTCCAAAGCATAGTGTAACTTTTTCACAGCAGTTAGCTAAATCCCGATACAACTGAACCCATTCTTGAATTTCCTTCTTTGTGACATTATATTGCTCGTCTGATGTTATATTACTGCTACCTACACTCTTCTGTACGGCTGATATTGACGAATTCAAGCTTTTAAATAATAAAACTGTTATCATAATGAGCACAAACAATATTATGTGTTGATACATAACAGAAATTCTCAGAATCATTTGTGTTGCAAAAATGAATAAGACAAGAAATCCATTACTTTCTAAGATTTTTTTCAAAACCTCTAAAGATCTGATGACTACGAATGCAACAATAATTAATGAAATAATGATGATGGACCAGTACAATTTCTTTAGAGCTTTTTTTAATTTTATATCATGTTTAAACCAATCAGAGAGACGAGTAATGCTCCCATAATATGACATGAAGGCGCGGCTGTAACATACGGCGATTACAACTGATGATATGTAGTTTATGTAAGATATAGTAGCTAAAATATTGTATACTACAACTGCTTGATCCACCACAATATCCCCTCCTAACATAACATACAATTTAGTAAAAACGCCCATGAAGTGTAGTACACTTTGGCAGAATATTTTAAAAATTATAAAGTATTTTGACGTTTTCTTCTGGTTACAATAATTCCTGTATATCCCTGAGAGATTTTCTATATAAAGTAAATTTTTCAACCACTTTACGGCAGCCATTTTTTGTTTGAAATGTTATGCCTCTGGTAGACAACGATATACTAATGGTTTTAACACTTGGAATTAACACAATATATCATTTCAATTGTCTTCGTGGTTGCGTAGTTATTTATGTATAAACTGTGTATAATTTTGATGACAATCAAATAATCGAATTTTGACGTGTTTTCGTAATGTAACTAGAAGATTTTAGAATATGTTATAAGTACCAATAGCAGAAACTAACATTGACTTTGCTGGCATGGAGGTCAACTATTCCATAAAAACACACATACCAGCACTCGTTTCAATTAGCTTTTTTTCAACAAATTTTACCTCTATAAAATATTAAATATAGTAAATAGTAGTATAGTTTACGCCAATATTATGGGATCCGAGAGAATCTGACCAAGAGAAAGGATCTTTCTTCAAAGTCGAGGTCAAAGCGTTTATTAGAAACCAAGTGTACAAAATTAACATAATATCTCTGTATTTTATCATTGCATTGCGTATTTGTTCTTATTTATGATTAGCCACATAGTCCGCGTAGATTTTCATAGGTTTTTTTCAAGAAATCCCTAGTTCTAAGTAATTGAAATGTAAGGTTAACGGTAAGAGTTGCCTATGTATACCAGTATTAATCAAATAAGTACAAGTACTTTACAGTCAGCTGTATTTTATGATTAAAAACTAAGTAATAGTTGATCGTGTTTTATGGAGTTCTACAAGGAAGTCTGCTCGGCCCTGTCAGCTCTTCCATCGCTCTTACATGGAGATGTATGTTTAAGTTCAATTTTCCTGGGGTTCAAGTTTAAATATTTGACCAAATAAAGAAATAAAGACCACAAACTAATTTATTATATACCAATTTATAACATCACATAAAGGTTGATATTAAATAGACATCTCAAGGTAATATTTTAAAAATGTCATAAGTCTAGTCTATTAGGAATGTCTGGTCTAAGTAATATAACTAGAAACTTGACATTTACAAATTGTTTAGGATGCTATCTATTTGTCCTTGTCTTTTTGACAGAACGAGCAAACAAGCAAATAATATATTACCTACACTTTGAAAATTACTTTTACCAAACATATATCTTTAACTTTGTTGAGAAAATCCTAAATGATACTATGAACTATAATTAACAAAGAAAAATTAAATAATATTATTAAATTGCAACATAATAATAAGGTAGTTCACAGATATCATGAGTATGACAGGCAGTAAATACGTTCCAGTTAGAACGTTAGACAACAATTTGATTTCTAAAGGAGTTTTCTTTGCCATTCGTATGAAATCCTTGATCATTTTTGTTTCTGCTTTCTTCGAATCTGAAATCATTTTGATTAAATTACTAACGCACAACAGACTATCTCTGCCTACTCTCTTGTTAACATATCGACCAGTTATTTCGTCTCGCCATTTTTCTGTATGGAATACAGATATCGGTGACCCTTTGTGTAGTAGGTGGAGTTTTTAAAACAGAAATCAAGTCCTACTACTTAATTACTGAGTTCCATTGCATGAGCTCACAGGGCAGTTTCTGAAGTTTATATTGCGGAGTCTTAACGCAGTTGTCAATTAACTTTAACTAAAGTGAAAGGGGAAGATTCTTTATTTACTTTTTAACCGACTTCAAAAAAAGGAGGAGGTTCTCAATTCGGTTGTATTTTTTTTTTTTTTTTTTTTTTTTAGGGTTTGTTACTTCAGTACTCCGTCATTTATGGACCGATTTTCAAAATTCTTTTTTTGTTTGATAGGGTATACTAACAGATTGGTCCCATTTGTATCAAAACTCATATCTGATGAGGGATCTTTGAGGAATTGAGGGAACTCCTCAAAAAATATAGGCACACATGCACCGATTTCAACATTTTTAGTAACAAATCAAGCATTTTCATTTAGAAAGTAACATTTGGTGAAGAAAAACTGATGAAGAAGACAGGCAACGGAACTCTTTAACGCATAACAGCAAATTATTCGCGATTGCTATAGTCAAATGTCTATGCTGAGCTTTTGTATTTCCACAACATAACATTACGCCATTCTATTTTAAAAGGGGCCGGCAGAGATGTACAGATTAATGTTTAGAGATAGAACTTCTTTAGCAATTGTTATCCAATTTCAATGATTCTTTCAAGTTTTGAAAGACTTTCTTTACATACAAAGAAACTAAAAATTACAAAATGAAAACTTTTTTACAAAAAAAACAACCGACTTCTTAAAAAAAAACTCACAGGTGAAAAATAACTCCAGTTTCGGAAGTCGGTGGCCAATAATGAACAAAACAAAACCACCAAAGCCACAGACTTCCGAAACTGGAGTTATTTTTCACCTGTGAGTTTTTTTTTTTTCTTTGTCCAATCAAAAAAAAATCAAAATCAAAATCAAAAGTCATTTATTCAAATTAGGCTGAGAATCAGCACTTTTTGAACGTCAAAAATTACATAAGACAGTCCCCCAAAACGCCCGCCCTTCGCCAATGAGCTTTTAAGGGCGTTTTTAAGGAATCTGGCAACTTTTTTCTTCTGGCATTTTAACAAAGTCTCCACCTTCATTATTGACATATAAAGAGCCTTTAACTTAAATAGTGAACCAGAAAAAAAAACAAACATAAAGGTGTTAATAGTAGAAGCAGTCTCGTAGTTTAGTAAATCCTAAATAGATTATCAAAATATAAATCATTCTAGTCTTTAAATATTACCAAAAACGATCATTGTATTATAAAGCCGTGCAAGAATTCGGTTCAATTTTGTTCCTTGGTTCCGAGCCATTTGTCCAGCAATCATGATCAACATCGTCAGTGCAGCATAAAATATTAGAATAATGGCGATTTTCTTATCTTGTAACTGTAATTTATTAAACATACGATTAAAACCCATATAAAGGACGTAAATAAAATTCTATAGTAAAGAATTAACTGTCTTAAAACTAAGTTTACCGATTCTCGTAATTTGTACTTGTTTTAAAGACAACTAAAACCAATTTTAGAATTACTTACATTTAAAGCACTCAAATAAAACATTTCGTAAGTCAACAAAACGAAATAAGATGCTGACATTACTATCGAAAAGGACAACTGAAACAAAGGGTTAATAATTATGTTTAACGAAACAACACTTCAGTGTGTCTTTTAACCTTTCACAAACGATTTTAGAATTAAAATATTATTTTCGGATATAACAATTAAGTTAAGTCGTGATGGCCCAGAGGTTAAGGCGCCTACCTCTCATACACGAGGTTGTGGTTCGAATCTAGGCAAGTAACAATGTGACTTTTCCAATATTCATATGTACTTTCTAAATTTAACTTAGACATCAATATCATAGACATCGGTGAAGGAAGGAAAACATCGTGAGGAAACCTGTACTTATAGTTAATATAAGTTTGAAATGGGTCTAGTTCATAATATCGACAGTCACTACATCGATGGTCGCTGTATCGAAAACGTTCCATCGACGAGCTAGTGCTCGTCCTGTACAGTTTATAATGATAAATAATGACGTTACAAACCCCTTCTTCTGAACTTTAATGCGCTTAATCTAAGAAGTTTTCCATCAAATAGAAAAAGACAAAAAATGTATATTATTTTTATAATGGAACTAATTATAATTATCACTATTTTTATGTAGAACCCTTAGATACTGATACAGGGTGAAACAATATCAATTAGTTCAGGCTAATTTTAAATACTCAAGCAATTTGAGAATGGTTTAAATTACAGAACATGCCACTTGGTAAGAAGGGGTTGAACTTTTTTTTTAGTAAAAACCAACATACTGTAAGACACTGCAAATATAGTTTAATCAGCAAAGCCATATTAAAAAGCAGCGATCTCTGGAACCGGTCCGAAAAGAAGCTGGTATTTGGTAGTAACCTCTATATTACCCATTATCAGGAATAATCAAATTAAATATAAAATACCTGGCGTCCAAAACAATGCGTCACTTTTTCACAGCTGTTAGTCAAATCCCGATACAGTTCAACCCAATCTTGAATTTGTTTTCTTGTGATATCACATTGTTCATCCGAACTAATATCACAACTCCCTATCTTGTCCTGAACGACTGATATCATTGAATGAAAACATTTCGACAACAGAACCACTATCATAATTATAACACACAAGACAACTTTCTGGAACATTAAAGTAAATCTTATCAAAACCTGAGATACAAATACGAGAACGCATAAAAACACATTCAGGTGATCTATTCGCTTAAAATGTATTAAAAAATCTGAAGATCGAAGGGCAGCAAATGCAAAAGATAATAAAATACAAACTATGCCGAACCAGTACACCTTGTTTAGAGAGTCAGTTAACTTTTTATCATCACGAAAACATTTAGTGACGCGATTGATGCACTGAATATAAGACGAAAATTCACAACTAAAATAAATGCTGCTTGTTATGGTTAACAAATAAGTGGCATAGGACGAAATAATAAATTCACAATTAATATGATTTAATTGTTGACGACTATTGACATCGACTAACAACAAAAAATAAACTTGACCGGTAACAATTATAGTTTGTAACAAAATCTGAACAAATATATGGAAAACAATGCAAAATTTCTTGATTTTCTTCTGAGTGCAATAACTTCTGTGTACCCCTAATAGTTTATCTATAAAAAGTAAATTGTTCAACCATTTTATTGAAGACATGGTTTTGTAATGCCGAGTGCCTGGGTGACGAAAAGGTAATCATTTTAATGGGTCCTTGGTGTTTTATTATTTTTTACTTAGAATTAATTTACTGTCATACTAACCAAATATATTTTTAATAAGCAAATAAAATAATATCTTGATCTGCCTCGCAACAGACAATCAAGGTTGACTGGTAGAAAATGCCTATGGCATTAAGTCCGCCTCTGTACATTAGTGTGCTTGCAGTATTAAATAAATCAACAATATATATTCGCCTCCGTATATAAGTGTGCTTGAAGTATTAAATAAATAAATCAACAATATACATATATTCAATTAAAACAATTGTTGCAAGAAGTTGTTTGAGAAAAATGTGAATGTATTTAAGTTACAAAATGCAGTGTGAAACATGAAGCATACAAATATAGATCATAAGAATGTGTCATTCACATGAACTAATTAAAGAATATTATTAAACTGCAACATGACGATGGTATAATCAACAGTAGACATAAGTATAACAGGTAGTAGGTACGTCCCAGTAGGAATGTACGACAGCATCTTGAATTCTAGCGGTTTCTTTTTAATCACACGTATGAAATTTTTTATAGTTTTCGCTTCAGCTTCCTTTGAATCTGAAATTATAATTAATATTTATTTAGCTTTATTCAGTACATCAGTCTAGAAATTTCGCTACTGTTTACTGATACATTCTATTTTCGCAAAGATGTTTTTTATAATGTAAAGGATTTTTTACAATGTGAAATATTTTATTTTTTAATCAAAACATGTTTGACATCTTATGCTTTAGTGACATCTATGTACCCATACCATGTTTTTCGCATCGCAATAAATTAATTTCATTCAGAAGATTTATTTAAAATTATAATAAAAACACTTTTGCTTACTTACCTATAACAATAATTCTATTATAAAGATGAGCCAACGCTCGGTGCAATTTTACCTTTTGGTTAAGAACTAACTGTCCAGCAAGTATAGGAAACACCGTCAGTAACACATAAGTTACTATAACAACCATTAACGTTTTGTCTGGTTTCTGCAAATAATCATAAATTCAACGGTTGAAAACAGAAACAATGAACCAAATAATAATATTCCACGACTATTCACACAACACCATCTAGCCCCAAGCTAAGCAGAGCTTGTGTTATGGGTACTAAATGACTGCTAAACATACTTATATATTTCTAAATACATACATGTTATAGATAAATTATACCCAGATACAGAACAAATGATCGTGCTCATCACACAAACATTTGTCCTGGGTGGGAATCGAACCCCAGCATAGCAGTCAGGTCCACTAACTACTAGACCAACAGGCCAGTCAAATAAAAAGACAAGTATTACACCACAGCGTCAGGAGTGCCAATCTTTTGTACAATGGTCAATCGATCACAGATTTATTATTTCTTCAAATACTATACTTACATTTAAAACTCCCAAGTAACATATTTGGTACGTCAGCAAAATGTAATACGACACTGACATAATTAACGAACAGGAAAACTAAAACAACAAAAAAAGACATTGCAATGATTATTTTATGTATGTTAGCTCTTAGATAATTATGAAAATTATTAATTTAAATATCCTCCTAACAAGACGTGACCTCATAATAAAACTAATGAGGTTTGTGGTTTAAAAAAATATAAATCTTTGACAGTCATTACGAGTAGTAAGCATTTTAGGACCCCAAAAGTCTGACAACCAGTTTAACCAAGGGCTATCATGTTTCTCAGTCACTGGGATACGGAGATCATTTAGGCAGTCGCTCCATGTCCAACACTGGTATTAGGCCCGGTATCCACCAAAGCGGAGCCGAGAGGAGATGTCTCGTAATTAACCAATAGGATATTGTATTGTGCTGAAGCTAAAGTTAAAGATAAAGATGTTTTTAAAAGCAAATATGGGTACATGATTGGTGGTACAGAAAAATTTAAGTGATTCAGCCATATTTTAACACTAGGCATGCAAATACGTGAAACATTATAATTATTATTATATTATTATTATTATAATATTAACAAAATTTAAAACTAAACAATCAAAATAAATTAAATTATTATAAATTCGAAAATTAAATTATTAAGATTAACTAATCAATTATAAATTGTTTTTCATTTAGGAATTCACTTATACTATAATATGCTCTACTTGCTAAAAAAATCGAAGTTTATGCTTAAATTTCAATAGAGGCAATTGCTTCCAGCACTTGGGTAGTTTATTGTAAATATTTGGAGCCATGCAATAGACACTTTTGCGCTAAGCACTGAGCTGTCAAAATGACGCAAGCTGATTGGTTGTACGACGCATCTCCTCTCCTCTCCGCTTTGGTGGATACCAGGCCTTAAGCTACAACAGCACGCGTAGCGTGATAATAAGAATAAGAAAGATGATGTGATCACTGTAAAAAATGAATTTAGTCTGAAAACAACAAAGTAACAGATTGTGAGATAATTTATTTTATTTTGAACACGTCAATGTCAATAATGAAGAGAAGAAATGTATAGATTCTTATCAATCGAGACAATAGTCTATTTTTCTGTAATCGTCATAAATGTTTCAACCATCTGTCACTTGGTTGACCGACTTCAATAAAAGGAGGAGGTTCTCAATTGTTTTTTTTTTTGGTTTGCTACCTCATGATTTTCAAAATTCTATTTTTAGTTGATAGTGTATAGTAGCAGATTGGTCCTCGAGGAATTGAGGGAACTCCTAAAAAAATATAGGTACATGCGCACCGATTTTTACTTTAAAGTACCAAATCAAACATTTTCATTTAGAAAGTATCATTTGGTGAAGAAAAACTGATGAAGAAGACAGGCAACGGAACTCTTCAACGCATAACAGCAAATTATTCGCGATTGCTACAGTCAGATGTCTATGCAGAGTTTTTGTATTTCCATAGCATAACATTACGCCTGCCTAATTTAAAAGGGGTCCGGCAGAGATGTACAGATTAATGTCTAGAAAGAACTTCTTTAGCAATTGTTAACCGATTTCAATTATTCTTATGGAGTTTCTTGCCCATTCTTCTCCATACAAATCTACTTTTTGGAAGGGGCAACTAGAATCATTTTTAAAGTTAATTTTTTTCGACGTTCAAAAGTGCCTTATAGGGGCCTAATCGAAATAAATGGTTTGACTTTTGACTTTTCTTTCAAGTTTTTAAGGACTTTCTTCACATACAAAGAAACTAAAAATTGCAAAATAAAAACTTTTTTCCAAAAAAAGCAACGGACTTCTTCTTGGACTTTTTTTGGGAAAAATGTTAGCGATTCTTCCGTCGACATATCCGCGAGGGAGCTAGACTGGATGTCGATCTCAACATAGTTTGGAAAAGGGTAGGCCGAAGTTTAAACATAAGTAAGACTCTAAGGCACACTACAATAATGTAAGTACCTAATTAAATTCGTAATTCAATTACCTGGCGTCCAAAGCACAGTGTTACGTTTTTACTGCAGTCTACTAAATCCCGATACAATGCCACCCATCCTTGAATCTGTTCTTTTGTGATATTACATGGATCATCCCAACCAATATGAAAGTCACCTACCCTCTCCTGAACGGCTGATACCAATGAATTTAAACATTTGAAAAACAATACTGTTATCATAATATGAACAAAAAACATTAAATTCTCAAATAGTAAAGTGAGTCTAACCAAGAACTGTGATAAAAAGGCGAAAACGCAAAAAATCACAAACCTATCTACTTTATCAAATTTTATGATGACGTCTAAAGTTCTAAAAACAACATAAATTAAAGATAATATAATGAAAGTGATACTGAACCAGCTCAATTTCTTTATAGATTTAATAAATTTCTTATAATCTTTAAACTTTTCCGAGATACGAGTCATGGCTTCGAAGTATGATATGAAAACATGTCTGTGATAGATTCCCGACGTTGCTGTCAGAATACAGGTACTATAGGATGATATTATAAAGAAACTATCAAGATGTTTTATCTGATTATGTATATCATCTAACAATAAAACATATATTTCACCAATAACAATGATGGTATGAAAAATACTCTGAACGAATACATGGAATACGATAAGACGTTTTTTAAACTTCGTTTGGATGCTATAATTCTTATATATGCCCAAGAGATTCTCTAAAAACAATAAATTGTTCAACCACTTTATTGGAGACATTTTCTTTAATCTTGTGTGCGTCGGCGGCGCAAATAATAATTTGAATAAGTAATAGTATCATTAGATATTTTAAAATAACTTAATAAGTTTTAGTTAGTGTGTAGGTAGTTGCTAGGTAACATACTTAACTGATTGACAGAAGTATGTAACTTAACTGTCAATAATTTTAATATTATCAGTCGGATCACACGGTCGCTAAATAATTATAACACTTTAATATTGTGACTCTTAATTTATCAAGCTAAGTACCTATTAAAAAGAAAATTATGATCTTTGTACGACGTGCCTTAAATTAGACATTATTGAAAATATGTGTACTTGTGTGTTTACTTACAATATGTCTAATTTAAGACAAATTATAATTAATAAGTAAATGTACCTACACGAAATAGTTATGGAAGTAATCAATATGAATATAATATTTATTTATTTAAATAAGACAGGGAAACCGTATGTGGTCGTTTTGGCAAGATTTTACATGAAATGTTTTGGTGGGATTCATTTTATCGTAATAACTTTTAAAATCAGAAAACCTTCACACTAACTTAGCACCCCGTTTTACCCCTTAGGGGTGAATTTTCAAAAATCCTTACTTAGTGCTCCCCTACGTTATAAAAGGAAGCCCTGTGCAAAATTTCCTGTTTCTAACTCTTTTAGTTTAGGCCCTGCATTGATATTTCAGTCAGTCAGTCAGTCAGTCAGCTTCTCCTTTTATAAATAATATTATAGATATAATTAAATTCAGTACCCTGATTACAATGCAACTTACAATGCTTTGTAAGTAACATAACTGTGTCGTGACAACTAAAGTAAGTTTGACAGATAAAAACTACCTACCGGTATTCAATTTTCAGTTCCAGTTAGTCGTTCTAGTTTCGGAAGTGTGGCTAGTGGCTATGATGGTTTTGTTACCTACTTTTTTTATTGGCGACTGACTTCCGAAACTAGACTTAATTTACACTTGTTAGTGCTTTTTTATAAAGTCGGTTGATTGTTTTGTAAATAAAAAAAAAACATATAATTTATATAAGTAAAAAGGAAAATAATAAACCAAATACCTACAATTGTACATACAATTATAGGTATTTGCAATTTGCAAAATTCAAACTGAACCATTGAGAACTTTTTATTTATAAGTCGGTTAAAAACTGATAGGAATGAAAGAAGTGTTTAGAATATAATTCTATTTAATGTATAGTGACATTAATTACATTCAATGTTTCTTGACATTGTGGTCAAGTTGCACTAAGGAACCGAAAACGTACAAACGCTTGAGCAGTTTATTTTCTGTACTTTACACTACAGCGAACGAAATTACGAAACGTGTTTTTACCAGACCCTTAGGAATAGTAGGTAAGTTCTATTTTTATATAACTCTTCACAAAGTTCCATGAGAGCATTTGTGATAGATAAGAGTAACTGTTGAACACTTTATAATTAGGGATTACATAACTTTGTTTTATTTTCATCTAACCAAAAGAAAATGCTCATTTATGGCAATATTTGTCCCATCTAAATAATAAATACTGAAAATATAATAATTTAGTGTAATTACTAATTTGTAACTAAACTTTTTACCCGTTGGGCCTTGATTCTAATACGCAATCAAAGTTTTTATCATCATAGGCCCGTTACACATAGGGCTAAAGCAATACCCATTGGGGCGGTATAGAACAGAGTGCCTAGTGCGAGTTTGTTTTACGTTAACGCGATCGACACGTTCATGTCGTTCGGCGCTCCGATTGGCCCGCTCTAAGCTTTTAACCAATCAGAGAGCCAAACGCGGTGAACGTTTCGAACGGGTTAGCGTAAAAACAACTCGCACTTAGGGCACAGATCATTAAATTACTACAAAACTGATCAAAAGGCGTTTTTCTTTATGATACTCATGAACATTGTATATTGCGTTCTAATATTTCCGTTCGGTGGTCAGTACCTACTATCAAAGTAAGGAGTGCAATTTTAATAAAAATAAAATCCCACCGTTTTATATGCGATAGACAGCCGGTGTTTCTATAACTGCAACGTCAATCCTAATGCTTATTATTTATTTCTTTCATGTGCATCACTTTGCTAGTTTCCTCAGCAAATCCCTTTCATAGATCCTAATTTAATGATGGCATTACTGATATTATAAAGGTACCTACTACAGACATGTGCAGTAGTGTACAGAATTCAATAAACTTTACAAATTCTAAACTTACGCATATTTGCGAATTATTGACATTTCAAAAAAAATTGTTCAATGTGTAATTTTATTGGACTAGGCTGTAAAAGTCGATATGAAATAGTAAGTACCTACACCTACTTTTGCTTTTACCTACAACATTTTTAAAATTGTGTCTACTTTCTAACTTATTTATTAACGAATACCTATCGTCTTCACAAGCAATTCTTTTGATTAGTTTTAAGATTACCTTGTATTTCTCATATTTAGTCAATTGAAACAAATGTACTAGGAACACAAGCTTTCAAAAATTTGAAAAATGACTACAGCCTCACACAATTAAACAATGTTATTGAACTGCAATATAATAATGATATAGTTAACAGTCAATGTGAGTATAAGAGGTAGTAAGTACATCCCAGCAGAAATATTGGTCGATAACTTGATATCTAGTGGATTCTTCTTTATCACTCGTATGAAGTCTCTTATCAATTTCCCTTCAGTTTCACGTGAATCTAAAATTAAAACATGACAAGATAATCTTTCATTAGAAGGAAAACAAAACATTTTTTATTTGGCACAAATAGACGATACAATAAAAATTGGTTGTCTGTTATGTCGGGTTACAGACGTTAGTTACAACGTCTCTGCTCTCGCTCAATCATAACATAATAATAAAAAAAAAAAACAAAAAAAAAATACTGATCGAATTGAGAACCTCCTCCTGAAGTCGGTTAAAAACAAAACCAATCAAGTCGATCACTGAGTGCAAAAGAAATAAAACAAATTATATTTGAATAATGCTAATAGTATTGATCTCACCCATTATTAAGATAGAATTATAAAGACGAGCCACTTGCCTGTGGCACTTCACCCATTGATTACGGGTCATTTGTCCAGCAACGATTGGCAACATCATTATTGATACGTAACTGAATAAACCAAACATCGCATACTTCACTGTTTTCTGAAACATAAAATAAATAAATTTACACAGAATCGCCGAACTATTTTATAATAATTAGAACACCAGCCTAAGCTGTTACTTCACACTGATTTTCATACAGAAAAGACGAGAATTGATTATCTTGTTCAAGGCAGATAAGTAATTCCACATTTATGTTGACTTTAGGATTCCTCACGATGTCTCTCTTCAACTTTATCGACGATGTCTAAGTTAGGCTTAAGAAATACATTCGGACTTAAAATAGTCGGAATTAAAATTTTATGATTATTTGGGCATATACGATTCACGAGAACAAATTATAAGAGCCAAATATGGCTATTGTTCTCGTGAATCGTATATGCCCACATAATTGCTTTTTACATTAAGTTTCATATGATTTAAGATGCACCAATGTTCAATTCGATACTTGACAGAATATGAACATCAAAATAGAATTAGTTAGTGAGAGTTAGTTAGATTATAAAAAAAAATACACAAGTATGTTTTTTCTTTTTCAAATCGATGGAAAACTGCTTAAATTTAGCGCATTAAAGTTGAGGAGAGGGGGCTTGTAACGTCATTACCTAATATGAAATGTACTGGCTATAAGTGACGTCATGCGACATTTTGACACGATGTATCGCCGTTATTTTTTGATTACGTGAAAAAATAAAAAATATGACGTGTCGATTATTTTCTTGTAATCTAGATGAGCGACTAAAAACTAAAATTTTGTCAAATAGCTCATTTTGTTAAAATCCTTCTGAATTAGGGTAGTTATTATCTTTATTTAATCATGCAAAGATTTATATTTATAGTTGGGAAAGGTTAGGTTAACAACCCGGGAACATAACCCTCTTCCGTAAACCCCGAATGCAGGGCTTGCGGAAGAGGGTTATGTTCCTGCGACCACCAGTCCCGGTGTAAGATAGAACACCAGGGTGGTTTTAAGTCACGGGTCAGTAAGAGTTTGACAGACTTCGTTTTGTTTTCTGTTATTGTTTTTGCTAAATGTTTATTCAACTAAGTCCAGCTGCACATCAAGCTACCACAATGTGTCAAATTTCTTTAATAGTTCTTCAACTTTATAACAAACATAATAAGTTTTATGTTCAATTGGGAAAATTTGACGTTTACCTACTAGCTAGAAGATTTGACGTAAACAGAATACTTACTTTGAAAACATGTATCTGACACAAATGATGCGTAAGAAAAATGTAATATAATGTTGATATTGTTAGTGAAAATATGTACTGAAACACAAAATAAATTGACATTAGGTTTAATAATATTACCTACATAAAAATTTACTTGATTTCAAAAATTTTTATTACTGGTACTATATCAGACCGGAATCTTCACGTGAATGCAATGCAGGGTGAAAAAGATAGCGATTCGTTATCGAAAACAATAAAGCTATTTAATAAGGCCTTAGATTTTACAAAAAAAATGGTATTTCACTTTAAGTGGACTTCAAGTTACGGTGACTATATCAAAAGGGGTACTGTGCGCTTCGTCACATTTCTGCGAGTACGCATGATGGCATGACGTTATATACAAGGTGTTTTTTTTTTATATCCCATAAATCTAGGGTTATATTCTGTAAGTAAAAATAATACTAAAACTCCTAGAATAGATGGTCCAAAAATGCATAGTTTCGGAGATATAATCAATCATAATTAAATTATCAGTTGTTTTGTACCCGTAACACAAGCTCTGCTTAGCTTGGGACTAGATGGCGTTGTGTGAATAGTCAGAATATTATTAATGTTAATATTATTTTTATTAATTAGTTCAAAAATTGTCACCCGTACGACGTATCTTCTTTTTAACGTCACTTTTCTTTCACGTAAGAGTTTTTTTTACATTAATAATCGTGACTTTGTCGAATTATTTAGTTTGACCAATTAAAAAAAAGGCATGATTGAAACATAATTCATATACCACTTGATTCTTTGATATGCTATCATACCCTAGAGTTAAGGTATATAAAAAAAAACACGTTGTATATTAAGGAGTTAGAATTTACCAAAAAAAAATGGTATTGCACTTTAAGTGGACTTCAAGTTACGGTGACTATATCAAAAGGGGTACTGTGCGCTTCGTCACATTTCTGCGAGTACGCATGACGGTATGACGTTATATTTACTGATGATAGCCAATACGAAACTAGCTGTTTGACAGTTAATTGTTGAACAGTTTGCCCAGTGATCATTACTGTGAGCTGTCTACCGAGATACGCAGAAAGCCTTGCAGTTCATGTTTCTGTAGTGTTGAAATTTGTTGTAGCATTTTGTTAAATCTGAGTTCTGAGATTTTAATGTATATAAAATTCAATATTACCTTCAAAATCAAAAAAAAAAATATTAGGGTTAAATACAAAAAAAAAACATCAAAATAGGAAAACAATCGATGATTAGGTAATTACAACACTCTAGAAACTTAAAATCCACGGTAAAACAGCCTGCTGTTTCATACAGAATTCAATAACACTTTGGTAGAGACCAAAATGTAAAAAACAGCTGGTTTTTATCTGTAATTTTTAAATTAGTCCATCGCAAAAATTTGTACAGTAAAAACATTGTTACCCAGTATTGACACTAACTAAGACATGCACACACATAAGATAGTCAAGTACCTGGCGTCCAAAGCAAAGATTTACTTTTCTACAGCAGTTTGCTAAATCGTGATACAGTTCAACCCATCCTTGGATCTGCTCTCTTGTGATACCACATTGTTCATCCGAATTAATATAAATGTTCCCTATCCTCTCTTGAACGGATGATATCAATGAATTGAGACACTTGGTCAAATGAAATACTATTATAATTACAACAAACAACATGAATTTCTGAACAATAATTGTAATTCTTATTAACACTCCTGATACGAAACCAGATATACACATTGACATATTGTCTGCACATCCTTCTGTTTGTAAGTTATTTATTACAATATCCACAGATATATATATAGTAATTGTGATAGCAAAAGAAATGAAAGCAATGCTAAAGCAGTATGTCTTTTTTAAGGCGATATTCAATTTATTGTCGTATCTAAAGGATTCATACACACGATTGATACTTTTCAAAAATGAAGTGAAAGCGTGGCTGTAACACAAGCCAGTCACGACAGAAGACAACGCAATGACATAATATAAGAAATAAAAACAAACATACATAGAATTAATGTGACTATAGTGTACTACAAGAAAATGTACGCCAGTAAAATTGATAATAGTATGCAACAAAGTCTGGACGAATATTTGAACCGTAATCAAATATTTCTTTATATTTCTATAGCTATACCAAGTTCTGTGAATTCCCAATAGATTTTCAATAAACATTAATTTGTGTAACCACTTTATTGGGGTCATTTTTAATTGTAAAACTATGTTATAGTTGTGACGGCGGCGACCGCGTAGGTCGACTGTCTTTAAATGAACTGCTATTTTATTAAGTCAAAGTACATCAATAATTTTTTGAGTAATTGAGTGTATAGGAGTTGTGGTTGTTTGAATGAAAGGCACCTTTGCAGTACTGTGGTTTTATTAACTTCTTCACAATGTTTTTACAAAGATGTACTTGCACTTTTATTTATGTAACTACAGTCCTACAGTGAGAATTAAGAAG
This sequence comes from Euplexia lucipara, assembly GCA_921972225.1. Taxonomy (NCBI): domain Eukaryota; kingdom Metazoa; phylum Arthropoda; class Insecta; order Lepidoptera; family Noctuidae; genus Euplexia; species Euplexia lucipara. Next base: position 4,558,463 of record OV179149.1, on the reverse strand, counting down.
GACACGTGGTATCGCAACTTAGTCTCTCTAGACACACTCTTAAAGACCGCTAGGCTATCGAATAAGAGGGTGCTTACTGAATACGAGTGGACTGCGGGGCTATCGCACTCGGATCCGTCTAGTTAGCGAATGAATCTTGTAGGCCTCCGCTGGCCTTTATATAGTCCCGTGTGACGTAGTTGTCGGCTGTTGTACGAGGACTCGGTGACTCGCTCTTTGGATGTGTGCGTGCGCTGGCGGCGATGCGTCATTGTATTTAGTGGTTTACTTGTACGTTATATTCTCCCCCTCTGGTACTCCGGAGTCGTCCCGACATGAGTACCAGGATCCTTACGTGGTCTTCCCCGTCCACGAATTGGTTTGATAGGTTTAGGCATGTTGTCATCTCTCATATTGAATTTAGTTAATGCTGAAGTATGGTACTTCCCAATAGGTTTTGAAGGTGAGTCTGGATGCGCTACTTCGTATGTAGAGGTACCATATTTCTTCAAAATAGCATAGGGACCATCTCGACGTGGAGCAAACTTTGCTGAATACTGATTTTCGCTACTACTGATAGCATGAGTTTCTACCAGTACTAGGTCACCGTTTTTATATCCAGGATCTGTTCTTCGTTTATGGTTTGCCTTAATTCGATTTGTTTCTAGATTATTCTCAATATTTTCTTTTGCAAGCTCTAGGTCTTGAGCTAGCTTTCTCATAGTTGGTGTTATTTCTTTTACAAAGTTTTCTGATTCTATTATCAAGCTTAAATCATGCGTTAAGTCAAACACTGTTCTGAGTTCACGACCAAATGTTAGATAAGCTGGTGTAAAACCTGTAGTCCGGCAGACGGCTGAATTCATTGCAAATCGTATTGCAGGTAATGTATTTGGCCATTTGTGGTGCTTATCCTTAACCATGATAGCAATTTGTGATTTCATATCTCTGTTCTTCCTCTCCACCATGTTTGGTTGGGGGTGGTAAACTGGAGTATATACTTGTTCAATTTCAAAACAAAATGTGACTTTTTGCATTACTGCTGATATGAATTGCACTCCATTGTCACTTATTATTTTCCTTGGTAAACCGTAGCGTAGAAATATTTCATTTATTAGGATTAATGCACAATTTTCTGAGGTTGCTTCTTTTAAAGCGAATAACTCAACCCATCTAGATGCGGTATCTTCCACTATAAATATCCATTTTTCACCTAAAGATCCTTTTGGCAAGGGACCAAACAAATCAATTGAAAGTGCCTCAAATCTTTGATAACTTGGAGAGGACTGGTATAATCCAGCAGGCTTTTGATTTGAAGGTTTGTATTTTTGACAGTCTGTACATGTTTTGATGTAATTTATTATGTCTTTGCGTAGCCCTTTCCAATAGAACTTACTTATTATTCGTTGAAATGTTCGTTCGACACCCATATGTCCAGCAGTGGGAGCATCGTGGAACGATTTTAGAATATTTGGAATTTCTTGTATTGGAACTAATAATTTGGCGTTTTCGTCTTCTTGTTCAGGAATGTAACGATATAAGACACCTTTATGTAATAAGAAGCCTTTTTTAGTCCACTCTATGTAGTTCTCCGATTCCTTTCCTTCTTCTAATGTTTCGATAATTGTTTTTAACTCTTGATCTTTGAATTGTTTTTCTCGCAACTGCTTTTCATTCAGTTTTGGTAACTCAAACTCTATAGTACATATTATACAGTTGTTGTTGTGATTTGTACACGGTGGTCGCGATAGTGTGTCCGCAACTACATTAGTGCGACCTGGAGAATATTGTATTATAAATTCGTATGGTTGTAGTTGTAGTGCCCATCTTGCAAGTCGACCAGTTGGAGTTTTAATATTCATTAACCATTTTAAGGGCTGATGGTCAGTTATAGTTATAAAACGGGAGCCTTCTATATAGCCTCTAAATCGGGAAACTGCCCATACGATAGCTAATGCTTCCTTTTCTGTTACTGTATAGTTGCATTCAGCAGGAGTAAGCAAACGGCTTATATATTCTACTGGGTGTTCCTTATCACCCTCCCCCTGCACCAAAGCTGCTCCTATAGCATATTGACTTGCATCTGTCTTAATAATGAACGGTAGATCTATATTTGCTTGTTTTAATACTGGTGCAGTAGTCAGTGCAATCTTTAGTTTATTAAATGCATCGCGTTCTTCTGTATTCCATCGCCAACTTACTTTCTTTCGAGTCAAATTAGTCAGTGGTCTTGTTATTTCTGCAAATTTGTATATGAATCTTCGATACCAGGACGCGGTTTGAAGAAACGATATCAATTCTTTCAGGTTTCGGGGTTCCTGTAGATTTAAAATAGCAGATACTTTCCCTGGATCGGCTTTTATGCCTTCTGGCACAATGAGATGTCCCAAATACTTTACTTCGGAACAACAGAATTTACATTTCTTTCTATTTGCACATAACTTATATTCTCTGAGTTTATCAAATACTTCTCGTAGGTCTATCATATGTTGTGAAAAAGAGATAGATCTAATTATCAGATCATCAAGATACGAGAGTACATAGCTCACTTTGAGTCCTCTTATAAATCTATCCATTAATCTTTGAAATGTAGCGGGAGCATTGCGTAATCCGAATGGCATTCTTTTAAAACGGTAAGTTCCAAACTGAGATACGAATGTTGTCTTGTCTTGGTCTTCTGGTCTGACCAATATTTGATGGTATCCTGACTGCAAATCGATGGTGGTCATATAGGGCATAGCCTTTGCTTGGTGCAACAAGTCGTCGATGCGTGGCAAAGGGTATCTATCTGGTTTAGTAATTTCATTTATTTTTCTGTAGTCAATACAGACTCTGACGTCATTTTCACCTTTTGGTACAAGAATAACAGGTGATGACCATGGGGAATCGCATTCCTCAATTATATCATTTTTAAGCATATCATCAAGTTTCTCTCGTAACTGTTCTAGTCGAGTAGGTGATAATCTATATGGTTTTATGCTTATAGGCGAGTGGTTGCCTGTATCTATACTGTGCTGTGTAAATGGAGTTGGACTTGAATTTCTTTCAAAGATATCTTTGTATTCCAACAACAGGTCATTGAGGATGACTCGTTCATTACTTGTGAGTAAGGTTCCTTCAAAGGTTTGCAAAGAAATATCAAGAGAATACAGTTTAATAGGGTTTATTGGTACATAATTAACACGAGGATCAATACAAGAATTATCGTCGGCTGGCTCTCTTGGACGAACTGGACGTGGCGGCGTATCCAATTTTTGTAGCATCCATCGCCCTTTCTTGTTATCTGGTGGACTACATGGATCCTGGAACGGTGACGGAGTGTCTGGTATTGGGGTGACCATGCTTAATTGCTGTGCCCATTTTAGGAAGTCTGACAGTGTTTCTTCTTCTGGTGGTTGCTCAAATGTTATCATTTTTGCAGCTTTTAACGGTATGTTTACATTTCTCAGCTGTAAGAAACTGAAAATTGTATCTGGATCGTCAATAAAATTCCATGACCTCTGTGGAAGATTCAGTACAATTCCAGCGGATTCCAGAAAATCTATGCCCAGTAGAGTACGATTATTGTTGGCATCGGGGATTGCCGATAATTTTACAGGTCGTATTCGTTGGCCTATAACTATATCTACTTGTGCAGATAGCAAAGTTGTTGTTTTTACTGTACCATCTGCTAATATTATCTGTGTACTGTTTTCTTCAAATTGTATGCCTTTTTGTACTAACATCTTGTATAATTCGGTACCGGCAATACTTATTCTAGCGGCTGTATCGATGTATGCATAACCAGTTTCGCCTTTTATGGATATTTCAATGGTTGGTATTTTGGTGTTATTTTCAAGTGTTGCTTGGACTGTGCAAAATGTGACCGGTTTTGGTGGTGTTTCTTTATTTTTACATGTTACACAAGTACTTCTTACTACACCTGGTGTACCACATCCGTAACAAGTAATCTTGTCTTTGGGTTTTGATGACTCACTTGTTTTCATGTCTGCTGATTTTTTGCGGCATATTTCCATAGTGTGACCTTTTTTCCCACAATAAGTGCAACGCTTAAGAGGTTTACGTTCACTTGAATCTGTCATTACGCCTGCCTCCTTTGCTAGACTTTCAAGCAGACGTCCTTTTTCAAGCAAATCTGCAAAGGTTTTAATATCTTGTCTTGCTATTTCTTTCTTATAAGATATTTTCAGTAGTCCATACACCATGTCTAGATGTTCCTCTTCTTTTTGACGTTTTGCTGGTAGCTGTGCTAACAAGGCACGTTTTTCACAAACAAACTCGTCGATACTTTCGTTACTTTGTTTTTTATTAAAACACTCGATATATACCTCGTGTGGCTGTTTTTTTGGTGCAAACGCTGACCGTATTGCATCAAGGGCTTGGTTCCACTTCTTGACTTCAGTTTTCACACCCATCCACCAGGTAGCTGCTTTATCGGTTAGAAGGAGTGTTAGTCCCTCTAACGCGTCTTCGTCTGATATTTTTTCGATTTTCTTGTAGACCGAAACGCTTGTTATGAACTCTTCAACTTTGTTGTAACATCTTTCACCATTGTACTTGGCTTTGCATTGGGCAAAACTCTTTACTGACATCGTAGTTGATGATAATTTAGCAAATATTTCACTAAACTGTTGCATCTGTTCCAACGTAATGGGTTCTGACTTTGACATTTTATATTTTTACGTGTGGGTAGATACTTTAATTATTGTTTCTTGATTATAAAATTATGAAGGTATTCCAGTGATATATGTGGGTAGACCGTGCATATATGTAGGTAGATCCAAATAATCAGTATAATTTTGTTAACCTCCTTGTGGGTAGATACAAAAAAAGTTGGGCGCCAATATAGGAGTTGTGGTTGTTTGAATGAAAGGCACCTTTGCAGTACTGTGGTTTTATTAACTTCTTCACAATGTTTTTACAAAGATGTACTTGCACTTTTATTTATGTAACTACAGTCCTACAGTGAGAATTAAGAAGGACACGTGGTATCGCAACTTAGTCTCTCTAGACACACTCTTAAAGACCGCTAGGCTATCGAATAAGAGGGTGCTTACTGAATACGAGTGGACTGCGGGGCTATCGCACTCGGATCCGTCTAGTTAGCGAATGAATCTTGTAGGCCTCCGCTGGCCTTTATATAGTCCCGTGTGACGTAGTTGTCGGCTGTTGTACGAGGACTCGGTGACTCGCTCTTTGGATGTGTGCGTGCGCTGGCGGCGATGCGTCATTGTATTTAGTGGTTTACTTGTACGTTATAAGTGTCAATATTTTGTTAACATGACAACATAATTATGTCCGTGACAGTAAACAGCATTAGGAAAACGTTCCTTCTGTACCTAAACCACTCGTAACTAAGTATTTTTTTTATCTACCAAATGTTAAAAGTGTATGGTATAATTGGTATGAAAGAAAACCCTAAACTATCTAAAACCTTCTCGACTATAATACATTGTATTAAATAAATAATAATATTACTGCCTCGTTGGTCTAGTGGACGCAAGCGCTACTGCTGAGCATGAGGTCCCGGGTTCGATCCCCGGGTCGGGCTGGGTGTAGAATTGTACCCGATTGATGGCAATAGGCTCGCCCCCTATTGCATGGACAATAAACATAACTGGCGAAATGTGGGTGCACACCTCTGCCTTACTTTGGGAATTACAGGTTCATGTTTATGAAATTATTATTTTCGTGATTTCAGTACTCTTTATATGAAAACATTGTATTAAATTATCAAAAATCAAAACTTAAATAAGTGCGAATTAGTAGTAATAACACGTAAACAAAAACAACAACACAACAACTACAACAACAACACACAACACTACAACACAACAACAACACACGACGATGTTATTACAATTTGTGTAATAACATCGTGAAGAAACCTGGACTTATAGTTAATATAAGTTTGAAATCGCCAATCCGCCTTGTGCAAGCGTGGTGATCAATGCTCGAGCCTTCTCTGTATGAGAAGAGGCCTTTGCCCTGCAGTGGGACAGTAACAGGCTGGTATTTTATTAGTAGTAATAAGTAGGTATGTAGTTAAATTGTCTATTCGTATAATCCTTTAGGCGTAAACTTCTAACAGGTCTACCACGCACAAGTTCCACATTCTTTTGTTTTTATATAATATATAGGTCTACTCTTGACCTCAATCTTGTCCTGCGGTCAGAGATGAGGTCGACGATTCTTAGGCAATTTTACTAGTTGTCCTTTAAAAAGTTTACTGTATACCCAAGACACTCTATTTGAAATCGAAGATTAAAAATAGTAATAATGTAATGAAAACGACGAGAAATATTATTATTTAATGGTAAAACCATTAGCAAACATTGTAGAACTTATTTTCATAAAATTGTTGCTTATTATTATTTATTGCTTTTTTCTGATCCAAAATAAAATAATTTTAAAATATTTCCGTTACTTTTTTCGTGTACTAATTCTGACCCTACTCATAACAGACCTATTTTGTAGATGTATGCTACCTACTTTTACTAAATGCTACTTATTAGAGAAAATTAAAGCACCTGCAAAAGATTTTTAAGAAACACTCAAAATTACATACTAAACACAGGGGAGGCTACAAGGCACAACCTGTATTTTAATAATAAATATATTTAATTTATTTAATATATTTTAGGAACTATTTGCGATTTGTTCATGGCATTTGGTTTCGTTGCTCAGTGCTGCAGATTTCTAAATGGTTCAACTATACAGAAAACTACACCACTACCGACGCGACTTGGCAACATCTCTCTAAATTTTCTTATTTCATAGAAGGTAATAGAATTAATTCACGAGAACAATAAAACCTGCCAGATCTGAAGATAACAGTCGGTTTTTCAGATTTCTACGTTTTGTAACTGTAAAAATTGTAAAGAAAAGATGAAAAAAATACTTTTAATTACACAATAATATTATGTGATATTTTTTTTCACAAACATGAATGAAAACAAAATACATAAGTATTCAATTAAATTTTGTTTCCTAAATCAGGAAAAGCTGACAAAAAACAAAACTCACGAAATCATACTAATAACAAATTCTTTTGTTTCAGGTAATTTATTGGCAAACTACAATAAAACCGTTTGTATACAAATAAAATCAAATTGTATGAATAAAAGAACATTTACCATTATTATATCATGACTTTAAATAATATGAGTAAATTGCAACATAATAATAACGTAGTTTATAGCCAACGTGAGTATAACTGGCATCATGTACATTCCAGCAGGGACCTTGGACAATAGCTTGATCTCTAAGGACTAAAGGACTTCATACGTTTGATTAAGAAGTATCCAACTTCTTAATCAAACGTATGAAGTCCTTTATCAACTTCACTTCAGTGTCGCTTGAACCTAAAAATAAACTTATTTATACACTAGCTTCTGCCCGCGACTTCGTACGCGGATCCTTTTGCTTATGCCAGCGACAACGGGGTCGTCAAAATCGAAGATCTGAAACATCTGATGTCGAATTCTATAAGCCCGGGGATGGGAAAACTCTTCAATCTAAGTGGCTGCTCCCCTGCGTTACCGGGTAAGCTACCGTGTAACGAAGATAAATGGAAAAGGAAATTAAACACGCAAATAACATAAACCCGAAGGCATACGATAAAAAAATGGGAGTTTTAGCCAGTAGAGTCTAATTTTCAACGATATACCATCGTCATCGAAAATCAGTCCTGAACTGTTCCCGCCTTCACCGCGTAGTACCTCCTACTTATGTTATTTTATAATTATGCAATGAAATTAGTGATAGTTTTAATTTCTATATCAAATGTTTCTGATCTTCGATTTTTATAAGTCAACAGGAAATGCCTTTCAGACCGAACAACTTTTGCTAAGACGTCATTCCTATTTGAGTTGTGTTGTAGCTGGGCTCTTGGAGTTCCACAACAGGTGTTCCAGATCTTCGATTTTTATACGTCAACAGCGAGTGCTCATAAGGCTGAACAACTCTTGCTAAGACGTCATTCCAATATATGTTATAGTGTAGCTGGGCTCTTGAAGTTCCACATCAGGTGTTCCGGATCTTCAAATTTATTCTCTCAGCAGAAAATGCTCATAACGTGGAACAATTTTTGCTATGGTACCATTTTTGTAACTCCTATAGTTTAGCTGGTCTGTTGCGGTTCTGCATCAGGTGTTCCGGATCTTCAAATTTATTCTCTCAGCAGAAAATGCTCATCACGTGGAACAATTTTTGCTATTGGACCATTTTTGTATCTCCTATAGTTTAGCTGGTCTGTTGCGGTTCTGCATCAGGTGTTCCGGATCTTCAAATTTATTCTCTCAGCAGAAAATGCTCAACACGTGGAACAATTTTTGCTATGGGGCCATTTTTGTATCTCCTATAGTTTAGCTGGTCTGTTGCGGTTCTGCATCAGGTGTTCCAGTTTCCAAGATAAATTATAGCCTATGTGTTGACCAGACTTAATATCTATACAACAAAAAAAAAATCATTCAAATCCGTCCAGTAGTTCCGAAGATTAGCGTGTGCAAACAAACAGACAAACAGACAAACAGACAGACTTTTTTTTTTGGATTCGTGCTCTATTACTGTTTCTAAACCCCCCTCAATTATTATTTTTTAAATATATTCAATGTACAGACACAGTTTTTTTACAGTCTTATTATATGTATATAGATTATTATATGTATAGATATAGATTAATTTATTATATACGACGTCAACGCGAACTATTTAAGAATATAACATTATGCTTTGTCAATTTGTGCTTTGACAATTAGTGCTTTGTCAATATTCATGAAAATATTTCGCATGTTAGAAAGAATCCATATTATCATATTAAGTAATTAGACAAAATTTTAATACTAGGAATAAACTTAAAATAGCTGAATCATCCTTTATATCACGCTACCCAATGTGTTAAATTACTTCGATAGTTTTTCAACTTTCTAAGATCTTGTTCAATAGGGAAAAATTTACAGCTTGGGGTACTTTGGTGTGCTGGCGTCTGTACCTACAAATATTTTTTGGATCGCTAGTTAACAAGACAAGATGTTAAAATTTACAACAAAATACCTAGTAATATAGTAAAAATAAATCAAAGAATATTCGACGTTGGCTTATCAGTAAAAATGACCTATTAAAAATATGATTGAAAAACGACGTTAGCATAAATTAGTCTTACAAATAATCATTGTATTGTAAAGTCGAACCAACGTTCGGTGGAACTTCACTCCTTGGTTTTGCACCCATTGTCCAGCAACCAATGGCATCATCATCACTGATGTATAGCTACAAACGCTAATTATTAATTTCTTACACTCGCCGAAGTCATCTATCTGGAATTAATAAAAACCAATGCTGTTAGAAAATAAGGATGTGTGGTATTGCTTAAACAAAAACACATTTATACATGAGATACCATAAAGAGTAGAGGGGAACATCATAGCACGTCGCTTTTAAATTTTTCGTCGACTTTCCCTCAATTCCAAGTTATATATACCATATGACGTTTTTATTACTTTAAACTGTATAAAATCGTGATTTCTGCCCAAACTAAGGAGATTTTGATTAGAGTAGAGGATTATTTACTTTTTAAGGTATCATAAGTAAAGATGGAAACGATGATATTTCCTGGTTCCTTACGCAATTAGCAAAAATGGCATCAGGAAAAAAAAGCCGGCCAAGAGCGTGTCGGGCCACGCTCAGTGTAGGGTTCCGTAGTTTCCCGTTCGTCACAATAAGTGTTCAAAATGCTTGCATATTTGATTATACTACAAACTTAGTCCAGAAATTATTTTGTACAACTTTTTGTCTTTTTGGTACAAAAACTGTTTCCATCCAAGTTCAAAAGAATTTTCCTAGAAAGTCCTTATAAAGTTCTACTTTTCAGATTTTTTTCTTATTTTCTAAACTCTTATGGTTCAAAAGTTAGAGGGGGGGGGGGGGGGGAAAAATTGCTTTTTACTTTTGGAGCGATTATTTCCAAAATAATTATTGACATATCAAAAAATGATTTTTGTAAACCCTTATTCATTTTTAAATACCTTTCCGACAATACATCACACGTTAGGGTTGACATAAAAAAAAATCACTTTCCACTTAACCAATTTTTATTCTACCACTTTGTTGGCGTGATTGATACACAATTTGGTACCAAATTTCAGCTTTCTAGTGCTAACGGTCACAGAGATTAAGCGAGGACGGACGGACGGACGGACAGACAGACATGGCGAAAATATAAGGGTTCCTAGTTGACTACGGAACCCTAAAAATGAGCGGCGATGTCCGCTTCCACCCTTTATATAATTATGTGCCTTCTCCACTCCGCATAACCTTGACGATAGCCTTTTTTAACCCACAGCAGCGATATTATTTAAATTATAAATTAAAATATACTGTACTCAATTTCAGAGTCCACAATAAGGTTCTATTCTATTTTGACTGGCCTGTTGGTCTAGTAGTTAGTGACCCTGACTGCTATGTCGGAGATCGTGGGTTCGATTCCCACCCGGGACAAATGATTGTGTGATGAGCACGATCAATTGTTCTGTGTCTGGGTGTAATTTATCTATAATATGTATGTATTTAGAAATATATAAGTGTGTTTATCAGCTGTTTAGTACCCATAACACAAGCTCTTAGCTAAGCTTGAGACTAGATGGCGTTGTGTGAAAAGTTGTGGAATATTTGTGGATAATTCAACAAGAAGGTCCAGAATCTGTTACACATAAATTTTGTGCGCGAAAGACAATCCCTCTTTTCCGACCGAGTTCAATGGAAGAAGTATTTCAATGCGGTAGTACTTATTTATTTTTAACCCCCGACGCAAAAAGAGGGGTGTTATAAGTTTCACCGCTATGTGTGTGTGTCTGTCTGTCTGTCTGTCTGTCTGTCTGTCTGTCTGTGGCACCGTAGCGCCCAAACGGGTGAACCGATTTAGATGCGGTTTTTTTTATTTGAATGCAGGGTTTCTTGCGATGGTTCTTAGACATAATTCATCAATATCGGTTCAGCCGTTTCAAGGTTATCAGCTCTTTTGTGTTAGCTACAGTTGCTATTTTAGACGTCTATGGGTATTAACTCTACTTACAAACATATGTGTGTCTTAAAATTTCAAACACCCATGTGTGTAATATTAATAAGTAACATTATGGTGTATTTGGCCTGATGCAGCCAGGATATCTAGCAGACTAATACACTCTTGGGAAAATAACAGCAGATATGTCGTGTTTGGATTCATATTAACCTGCATTTGATTCTGCACACAATGCACTGATGGCAACTGGATGAGCTGATGCTGCAGCCAGGCTATCCAGCACACCAGTAGGTAGACTCTTGACAAAATAATAGCAGATATGTCGTGTTTGGATTCATTTCAACCAGCATTTGATTCTGCACACAATGCCTTGATGGCAACAGGATGAGCTGATGCTGCAGCCAGGCTATCCAGCACACCAGTAGGTAGACTCTTGACAAAATAATAGCAGATATGTCGTGTTTGAATTAATTTCAATCAGCATTTGAATCTAAACACAATGCACTGATGGCAACAGGATGAGCTGATGCTGCAGCCAGGCTATCCAGCACACCATTAGGTAGACTCTTGACAAAATAATAGCAGATATGTCGTGTTTGGATTCGTTCTAACCAGCATTTGACTCTACATACAATGCACTGAAAAATACTCATAACTGTATACTCTATAAAACTAAATTAATGCGTTTAAAAAATTTAAAATAAAAATTAAATTAAAAATTTAAAAAACCCCCACCGCAAAAAAGTAAAACGTTTAAAAAGTTAAAAATAACACTTTAGCCATGAAATTTTACGTAAAGTCGGGGTACCGTTAAAATAAGTACCTACATACCTACAAGTACTAAGAACATTCCTTACTAGGTACCCCGACGTGAAGTAAAATTTCATGGCTAAAGTGTTATTTTTAACTTTTTAAACGTTTTACTTTTTTGCGGTGGGGGTTTTTTAAATTTTTAATTTTAAATAATAATGTTATTTTGCGCAACAAATAAACATACTTACATAAAAGGTTTTCCAATAAAAATATTGATACGTCATCAAAATATAGTGTGTCAAAGATAATGTTACCGAAAACAAATACTGAAACATGAGAATAACATTATGGAACGATAAAGTTTACGACAGAACTTAATACTCTAAGATATCCCAAGAAAAAAGAAACACGGGACTGGTTGACTCTCCGACTTCTAACTACTCATAGTGACTGTCAAAAATTTACAAATGATATCATTTGTCATATTTTCTTTTTTACCAACGCGACTGCTGACACACGGATCGAATTTGGCAAGCATTGTTTTAACTTATTTCGGCTGTTTAAATTAAAATACCTGGCGTCCAATGAATGTTGTCACTTTGTCACAGCAGTTCGCTAAATCCTCATACAAGTCAACCCATTCTTGAATCTTCTCTCTTGTGATGTCGTAATGCTCATGCGAAATTATATCACTACTCCGTATACGCTCCTGGACGGTGGATATCAACGAATTCAAGGTTTTCAATAAATGGACCAGCATCATAATAACGACAAATAACATGAGGTGCTCAATTACTATAGTATTTCTTGCAATGGTTTGTGATACCAAGATGGGAATCAAATAGTTTGGATAAATGTGTACTAAAATGAAGTACAGCTATACAGCTCTAAAGGTACCAAAAATGAAACAAAATAAAACGAAAGTTATGCTAAAGCAGTACGTTTTCTTCATGGAACTATTTAATTTCTTATCGGCTTGAAAGCATTGTGAGACGCGACTGATACTTGTATAGTATGACATAAAAGCGCGGCTGTTGTAGATACCGGTAAGTACGAAAGACGTGGAGCTCGCATGAGATGCAGCAGAATAACCACAATACACGAATTTAACTTGATCAAGATCACTTGTTTTTAACAAAAAAAATTCTTCACTTATTAGAATGATGGTCTGCAGAATAGTCAGAACAAATATTTGGATAGCAATGAAGTATTTCTTTATTTTCTTCTGGCTCGAAAAGTTCCTGTGTATGCCTAAAAGATTTTCTATAAACAATGCGTTTTCGAACCATTTTATTAAAGTCATATTTCTTGTGAAACTATGTGTCTTGTCGACGCGATGGCTTAGAAATAATTTCAATTGAAGGAAAAAATGTCTTTTAATCTGTTCTGTGGCTATAATAATTATTCCATTTAATTACTAGTAAGTGGTTGTTTAAGTAATTGACAAGAAACTGATAATATTCAATACTCGATATTACTATAAATATTTCTTGCAAGTAATTTGAAAGGAGTTTGATATAATTTCTTTTTAAAACTGACAATTTTGTTTTATTCGACAGACAAAAATTTGTATCGTAGTATCTAATTTAATAGGTATTATAAAGAGGAAAGATTTGTTTGTTTGTTTGTTCGTATGTTTGTTACGATTGACTCGACCGATTTTCGAAAATTCTTTTACCAATAGAAAGCCTTAAAAAATTTGTGATTGCATGCATAGGCTTTAATTTATTTTCAAAACTAAGGAGGGAGAAGGGGATTTTAAATGTCTAAATCCACGGGGACGAACCCGCGGGCTAAGTGCAAGTTTAAAAAAAAAGGCTTACTATTAATTATGTGAATTGTACATTAATTATAGTTTTGTCCCTTCAACTAAGCTAAAAAATATGCTTGTGTCTGGAGTGGATTAACGCCAACACTTCAATAGTGCATGTCTTAAATATTTAATCATAATTAGCACGAGTTAGTTCCGCCAAGCCTTTTTCATCTTCGGGCCACTAGACGTACGCTAGCGTTGTGCCATCGGTACATGGTGGACATCCCAACTATACGTACTAAACATTTTAGGAACACCTTTATTGTTCGTACAGCTAAGGCACTTCTTAGCTGTAGAAGACCTCTAGGTTGTAGCTATGTGCCCCCCTAGCCAAGTTACAAACGATTCGTATCTATTCTCTTTCTACAATCGAGAACGCCTCAAATCCCTTTGTTTTTTTATCACCTTTCGCTCAGTCACGTGGTCAAAACAAAGGGATTTGAGGCGTTCTCTATTGTAGAAAGAGAATAGATACGAATCGTTTGTAACTTGGCTAGGGGGGCAGGAAACTTAAGTCAAGAGTGAATAGGTTTCTTAGGCAAGCGGGCCTCATAGTCGACCAAATCATCGCTTACCATCAGATAAGATAGTGACCAAACGCGTGCCTATCAAAAATAAAAAAATAATAAATAAGTGGGTTTATAAGGTTATGAACAAATATTGACCAATTTGGAGAAGTACACTGATATAATTATGTTGTAAGTAGTTTAAAACAATTATGTGAAGGGCATCTACGAATAGCCTGTTGGTCTAATAGTTAGTGACCCTGACTGCTATGCCGGAAGTCGTGAGTTCGATTCCCACCCAGGACAAATGTTTGTGTGATGAGCAAGATCATTTGTTCTGTGTCTGGGTGTAATTTATCTATCTATTTATACATATAATAATAATAATACATATAATAAGACAGTAAAAAAACTGTGTCAGTACATTGAAAATATTTAAAAAATAATAATTGAAGGGGGTTTAGAAACAGTAATAGAGCACGAATCCAAAAAAAAAGTCTGTCTGTTTGTCTGTATGTCTTTTTGTCTGTTTGTTTGTATACGCTAATCTTCAGAACTACTGAACGGATTTGAATGGTTTTTTGTTGTATAGATATTAAGTCTAGGCAACACATAGGCTATAATTTATCTTGGAAACTGGAACACCTGATGCAGAACCGCAACAGACCAGCTAAACTATAGGAGATACAAAAATGGTACCATAGCAAAAATTGTTCCACGTGATGAGCATTTTCTGCTGAGAGAATAAATTTGAAGATCCGGAACACCTGATGAGGAACTTCAAGAGTCCAGCTACACTATAACATATACATATAGAAATGACGTCTTAGCAAGAGTTGTTCAGCCTTATGAGCACTCGCTGTTGACGTATAAAAATAAGTCTGATGGCATTTCCTGTTGACCAACAAAAATAAAAAATCTGGAACGTCTTGAATCGTCTCGCGCATCCCATTGTTTTCCCGTCTCCGGGCTTTTAGAATTCCACATCAGGCGTTTCAGATCTTCGATTTTGACGACCCAGTTGTCGCTGACATAAGCAACAGGATCCGCGTACGAAGTCGCGGGCAGAAGCTAGTCTATAATATGTGTGTATTTAGAAATATATAAGTATGTTTATCAGCTGTTTAGTACCCATAACACAAGCTCTGCTTAGCTTGGGACTAGATGGCGTTGTGTGAAAGTTGTTAAATATTTATTTATTTATTTATTTATCTACAAAATCCCATACTGTACGTCCCAATACGCTCTTGACCAGTTTTCTTTTATTAAAGTTTCAGTAAGTTTATATCGTTTTTATTTTCTTTGAGTGTCTTACATATATATCAATATTTATCTGACTTTTCCAACTCCAAAACGAGGACCACCTACATTACTAGGTAAGGTTATTTCGTACTCTGAAGAGAACAGGAAACTAGGGAGTGATCGTGAAGATCTTGAGTTCCAGTTGTTTAGCACTCTCCCGGCGCCTACAAACGATTATTGTAATGCTATCAAATTCGATGTAACGATTGTGACTATTGTTTCAAATTTGTTTGGATTATAAGCTTAGACACCCACGCCACACACACATTAGCCACACATACGCCACATACATACCACACGCACGCCACGAGTACGTCACATGAACTCCACACCACACCCAAACCGCGAAAAATGTCTGATTCTTTTAATAACTAATTATCTTCTATGAACACACAAGCACACACACACTGACATCCACACACACTCAGGCCTTTGTCATTTGGCCTTTGCTCTTAATACTGTAAAAATCTTATACAAAATACTAACAACATAATA
Source organism: Euplexia lucipara (assembly GCA_921972225.1). Taxonomy (NCBI): domain Eukaryota; kingdom Metazoa; phylum Arthropoda; class Insecta; order Lepidoptera; family Noctuidae; genus Euplexia; species Euplexia lucipara. Next base: position 4,542,598 of record OV179149.1, on the reverse strand, counting down.
AGTAATGCCTTGTGTACGTAGCCTTAGGTACCTTGTTAAGCTCGTCATCAAATAAATTTAATGGAAGCAGTCTTGTTGCTAGAGCATGTTACATGAGGCTTAACGGCCTTTCTGTAGAAAGCAGGATATTATCTTCATGATAAAGTGCAATAAAAGTGGAGTTACAAGCTCAGCTGAGTGGCGCTACTTGAGGCGGCGCCATTTTCTTACTATCCTGAAAGGGAATGTTTAGCACTGAAGCTGGAATTATTTGCTTCCTTTTAAGTCTTACAATTTAATATAAGAGAATGAATTTTGTTAGAATTAAGGAAGTAAAACGATTTTTGAAAGTGGCGCCGATTTTCAAAATATTGTGATGCGGAGGGATGAGGGTCATGATGAGTATTGAGTATCAATGTGAATATGGCCAATAAATGAATGAAAGAAAACCACCACAGCCAACGGTTTACCTTTACTAGATTTTTTTTAATAATAATAAACCATTTATTTCAGGTAACAAAGACCCATTAGAAAAAAACGTTAACCTAAAAATAAATACCTACTAACAACACTTGTACGTATAAGAATCTTAAAAAAATATGTTAGTAACGCTTTACTTCACTTGCTCGATTTTAGTGCGTTCTTGTGGAATTTGTCCGCGGAAGCAACGGAACACCACATCCTGCGCCCAAAAACTATCTTCTAAAACCAAATGGAGCATACATGATGGGATACGCACCGACTTGAAATTTACGTTGTGGCACGACTCCAGTAGTTGTACTCTTGGCGTGTACTTCAATCTTTGGCGCACGTACTCCTCGATGTTCTTAGCATCAGTGGTGTGATGAAGGCGACAGATCGACACCCGGGTATTCGATTTGTTAATCCGAATACCCCGGTGTACATCTGTCGCCGGTCACAAATCATATTTTAATCAACATGCAACCAGACACTGAACTATAAATTGCTAAAATCACAAGAAAATTGGAATTTCGCGGGCCACATTCACCTTATATTATTATGTGTCACCTTATAACTCCATCATTCATGGACCGATTTAAAAATCCTTTTTTTCTCTTGTGTAAGAAGACTTCACGTGCGGTCCCATATTAATTTCACAGAAGTCGCTTCAGTGGTAAGGTTATTCGCTAGATAACTAGAAGTAAAATACGTAATTTCAAAAAGTAAGTATGTAGTTTCTTGCCCATTCTTCTCCATACAAACCTTTTGGAAGGGGTACCTAGAATAATTTTATTATTTCTGTTAACTTTTAAGTATGACGTCAACTAACTTTTAACGGTGTAGTTGAAGTAAATCATTTGACTTTGACTTGGGAATAAAAACATTTAAATAAGCTAAACGAAAGAAAAGAAAGAAAGAAAATATTTTATTTGGACGCACAGAACATAAAACAAAAGAACAGCAATACAGATAAAAAAATTAAAAGATTAAAAACTAAAGACAAAAATTAAAAACTAGCAGTAAATCTAATAACGGGCCGGTTGGTCTAGTAGTTAGTGACCCTGACTGCTATACCGGAGGTCGTGGGTTAGATTCCCACCCAGGACAAATGTTTGTGTGATAAGCACGATCATTTGTTCTGTGTCTGGGAGTAATTTATCTATAATATGTATGTATTTAGAAATATACTAGCTGACCCGGCAGACTTCGTACTGCCTAATTAAATTGCAATAAATTCCTGTCAAAATGATTTGTAATGTGACATTTTTTTGTTCCTACATATTTTATAGTCGGGGCAAAAAAATCTCCTGAACAGAACCGTCACCCTGGTGATAGGGCGTTGTGAATAAGAAATGTAATTAAATAAAACTTAAGTAATCTCTTTATTGTTAATCATGTGAATCATAATTATTAACATAAATAATTTTTATTTTCATTGTAGTGCTTTGTGATATACGATGTTTTTTGTTTGATTATCTGGCGCATAGACAAACAAATCTGATGGTTTTCCAACACGGGAACAGGCCACATACAATTGACCATGTGAGAAACATGGGTTTTCCAGATTAATACCACAAACACTTAATGATTGCCCCTGGGACTTGTTTATGGTCATAGCAAAAGCAAGCCGAACTCGAAACTGTAGTCGTTTAAAGTCAAACGGCACATCATTCGGAATCATTGAGATGCGCGGTATGAGAACGTCTTGTCCTTTATACTTTCCTTTCAGTATAGTTGCTTCTATCACGTTGTTAAGTATTTTTTTTATCGCTAACCGTGTGCCGTTGCAAAGACGCGGTTGGTTGGTATTTCTCAACATTATAACTACCGATCCTACCTTTAATTGAAGATTGTGAGGTGGCAATCCTGGCAAATCCAGCGAGTTAAAAAAATCCGGTGGATAGTTCACTACAAAATCTTGGTTAATAGCCGAATCAACTGATTTATATATCCTCGATTCGCCTGTAATTTGTTCTTGTATTTTTAAATTTAATTCATTTACATCTATGTTTTTTGCAGCCAATATAGCTCGTTCGCTCAACCAATCATGGTTCCTGTAATTTTGAGAAACATCTGGAAACACCTTCTGAATAAGTTCATCTTTTGATCGAGTTTACTGACAAAAACTTTGAGGAATGTTAATGCAGCCAGTCCACCAATGTCAATGAGTTGTTTAGAGAATATGTTTCCAGATTGGTAATTTTGCAACTCGACACGCATATTCTTGCTTAAATGAAGTACTTTGTCATGTTTCCACAATTGGAGGACTTTAGACATGCATTGAGTTCATCAGCTGGTGTTGATCGGGAATCACTGGCAATGTTTGACGAAAATCTCCTGCTAATAAAACCAATGCACCACCAAATTGGTTATGATTGCTCCGTATATCTTTTAATGTGAAAACTGACTCTATGACGTTAGGACCATACCTACATTGTTAAATAGCAGTGAGTGCTTGTAATTCAATATGAACTTTATACAATAGCAATAAAGCTCATTTTAGTTAGAACACGTTTGTATGGGAAAAAGAAAAGGGCTGTTTTTAGGGTTTTTCCGGCAATTATTCGACAATTTTTCTCGCCGTAAAAACCATCTTTGAACTTCAACGAACATTTTAATAAAAGAATTGGCCAAATTGGTCCAGGCGTTGTTGAGTTATGCGCTTACCAACACTTATTGTTAATAATAATTAATTACTACACTTAGTTATTAATAATTAATTATATTCAATAATATTAGTTATTAATAAATAAATAATAAAGTTACTCGAGAATATATTTGATATCTGTAGTTTGCAGTGGGATCATATTGGAATGCCAAGCGATTGTATGATGCCAATGATCTTCGTGTGCTCACGCGTTGTCTCAATCGGGCATTTTCTCTTATTATATTTTGTCTTTCTTCGCTTAAGTTCTGTGAATACACTTGTTGCTGGCTTGCATGTCTTGTGCGGCGGCCGATGTTCGCACGTCGTCCTCTAGGCATTTTAGACTATGGACAGAGTGGTGAATTTAACCTCAAATGCACGATCCACATAATTTACACAGTTCAATTTACCACCTTAAAGACAAATGCCTGCTGTTGAAATTCAATAAAAATTTGCACAATACACGTGATTGATTTGATGGTTTCCAATTGAAATGTTAGGAAACGAATAACTTATTTTTTTTAACTTTGTTTCACAATTTCACAGTGAACACAATACCGTAAACCCGACTTATTTTTATATAGTAGACTTATTCGATTGTAAGACTATGATTTTGCTGAAATAAAATATTAAATTTAATAATTTTCAATATTTACTTTATGCCTGACATTATGTCAGTTGTCAATCTGTCATTTACTTTTCTCTAATTTTGTGTTTTAGTTTTTCATAGTGACTATGAAGGTTGCATCTGATTTATGTAATTTAATTTATTTTTATTAGTATGTTAGCTCTAATAATGTAATTTATTGTTATTTTTTCTGAATTTTCTTTGCTATAAACCTCACGGTGCCCGAGACCTTTCCAACGAATGCAAAACCGTGCAAATCGGTTCGTGCGTTCTGGAGTTATATCGTCAGGAAGGAAAACCCGACTTATTTTTATATAGTAGATAAGTAAGTATGTTTATCAGCTGTTTAGTACCCATAACACAAGCTCTTATAGCTTAGCTTGGGACTAGATGGCGTTGTGTGAAAATGTTGTGGAATATTTATTTAATAACCACTAGATTAACAGGCCAATCAAACAACAAAGATTACCATAGCAAAGGAGGTAATATACCATTCTAGGTAACCTATCCGCGTATGCATCTGTTGCACATGAGTGAACCTAAATAGTGTCAGAACAATACCTAGTACACGAGGTACATAATCTCATAGCTGACCGATTGTCTTACTAAACATTTGAGGCTGCACCAATTACGTGGTCGTCCATTGTAATCCATTGTACCTACTGAAAACCAATTACATTCCACACAATGCTCTAGCTATTGAACTACAATATTATGCACGGCCATGAGTTTAAATGTTTAAATTATTGAAGTTGAAGGGGACCGTGGGCTGTTTTAGAATTAAGTTTTTTTAATTTTTATTTTATGTATTTATTTAAATAGTTATGTATTTTAAATATTCCACAACTTTTCACACTACGCCATTTAGTCCCAAGTTAAGCTTGAGAGCTTGTGCTATGGGTACTAAATAGCTGATAAACAAACTTATATATTTCTTAATACATACATAATTATGGATAAATTACACCCAGACCCAGAACAAATGATCGTGCTCATCACACAAACATTTGTCCTGGGTGGGAATCAAACCAACAACCTCCAGCATAGCAGTGAGAGTCACTAACTACTAGACCAACAAACAGGCCAGTAAATAGTACCTAAACCACTTTACCTTTCTCTATCTAGTTCATACAAAGATTGTCTGCAAGAGATCTTTTTTAACGATAAGTCCGCCCAGTGTAGCTAGCCAAGTTATTATTTGAAAGTTTTTATGGTATCCATACATAATTTCACGCCTTTTCCCCATGGAGGTAGGCAAAAACTACAGAGCGCCATCTGCTAAGATTCCTACATAGGTATGTACTACTTTTGCTCCGTTTGTTTACATTCATACATGTTGTCTTAACACGCGCCGCGGTTGCGAGTACTACGCACCTGACCTTTCTGAAGAACCTCAACAATAAAATCTATGTATGTCCTTCAAGGGCGTCCCTCCCGGCTTTTCCACTTACATTTAAGAGTATATAACTACTCTATTCTGTATCATAACAACTTGTATATCTCTTAGCCAACTTGTTATCGACTCTGCAGGCCTAGCCGTTATTACACACGTTTCTCTTTCTATGATCGTAATCGTCTTAACGATAGCAATTTTACGTAACGTTAAGTTGGTAGCCATGTTGCACAGTGCGTCGATCGCTCATTTTAAAGCGATGATAGGAAAAACATTGTTTTACAGTCTATGGCGAGCGTTTGTAGAAACGTCAAAATCACGGCGTGTACTTCATGCGCGGGTGAAGAATATGATTTGAATTTGTTATTTCAGCGTCGAAATTAATGTGGAAATAAGATAAATCTTCTCTGTATTGTATTGTTTTAAGTATAGTAATATCATAACATTATGTAATAAATTTCAAACAAATACCTACTGTTCTTTTCTTTGTTAATAATGTTGAATTCTTCTAGAAGATTTGCATATAGAGGTCGAGCTAGCCCGGAACAATTTCCAGCTATAGGTACAGGGTGTCTCATTCAAGTCGGTCAGTATGGGAAAGTCTGAAACTATAAGACATACGAAGATCTGTTCTGAGGAACCATGTCATCGATTTTAACAACAAGAAAAACTGCATTCATACATTTTAAAAAACATCTGTACTCCGTTCGGGAATCGAACCCGGTTATTTTGAAAAAAAAAATACTTACACTATTTCTATTTAGATATCCATTGTGTAGGTCTTAAGCAGTAAATGTCAGTATGAAACATGATGTCTAAAATGAATAAAATGCATTGTTTCCACATACTTTAATTTATTTTAGTAGGTGCTCGAAGTGACCACCGCCTTTTTCAATACCGCCTCTGGACTATTTCTTGTGGGGTTACGTTAAGGATGAAGTGTACAAAACAAGCTATGACACCGTTGTAGACCTAAAAGTAGCCATAGAGACAATTTTAACGCAAATTCACCACATGAAGATCACAATGCAATTGTAAGGTCGTTACCTAAACGTGTGTTGAAAAAGGCGGTGGTCACTTCGAGCATCTACTAAAATTAATGAAAGTATGTGGAAACAATGCATTTTATTCATTTTAGATATCATGTCTCATACAGACATTTACTGCTTAAGACCTACACAATGGATATCTAAATAGAAATAGTGTAGGTTTTTTTTTCAAAATAACCGGGTTCGATTCCCGAACGGAGTACAGATGTTTTTTAAAATGTATGAATGCAGTTTTTCTTGTTATTAAAATCGATGACATGGTTCCTCAGAACAGATCTTCGTATGTCTTATAGTTTCAGACTTTCCCATACTGACCGATTTGAATGAGACATCCTGTAGAATCTACTTCAAAATTGTAAGACTTTTAATTTTATAACACGTCTTAGTAAAAGTAAAGTAAAAGTATAGTTAAATATTAAATTGCAAGGCTTAAAATAAAAGAAATATATCTACAGGTGTGGGTGGATTCTAAAAAAAAAACTACGATAATGCGTCGTGAGGCTCGTGGTACCCTTACAGCTATAGAACACCGAGAGTTGGGAATAATGGGTTTAACTGAAATTATTGGAAGAAAGAAAAATATTGTTTTTTTCAATCAATATTTTTTCTTTGTTATTTGTGACAGGCACAGGAAATATAACAAAAAGAATTCCAATTTTATTGTTAATATGTTTAAAAAAACTTCATTTGTTTTTTTTTTACATGTTAGAAATTGTATTGTGACTTGTAAGTAACTGTTGTTACAGTATACAATGATTTGTTTGTTGAGTCAGAGATGCTATGGGATATCATTCCAAGTTATATTATTTATTAAAATTCGTGTGTCCAATCGCTCATTTTACACTTCTGTTGTCCAAAATAGTCGAGTATTTGCTTTTGTTAAACTTGCTCTCAATAAAGAGAATCATCACAGATTTATTGTGCGGTCCACATCACAGTTTAGTAGCTTGGAAAACAATATCCATTTTACGGCAAGACTAGTTAAACGAGGAACTTAACATCAGGGATATTGGCAATATTTTAACCTTTTGACCGCCACGGACGGCTATAGCCGACAAACGAAAACGTTCCAAACACGCCACCGACGTCTACAGCCGTCAAGAAAACGACATTTTTTAATTGCTAGTGATTAACAACACATTTTATTTTTATTTCATCCTATCTTCATGACCTTTTACTTATTTTAATGAGACAATTTTATAATTTGACATGCATGTTACTTATCTTTGACATTGTTAATTCTTTTATAAACATGGATAAGTTGTACTTGAGTCTAATTTTATAAGACCGATTTTGTATGCCTATCGGCGGGACATGGTTTGTGTACAATTAAAACTTAAAATATTGAAACACCTGTCCTATGTACACAAAATGAATAAATTAATCTGAATCTGTATCTCTGAATCTGGAGCATCCAGTTACACACCGAACTTTGATGACAAGTGAGAATTTACCAAAAGTGGTACAGCACTTTCAAGTAACAGTGACTATCAGGCTAAAGATAAAGTGCGCTTCGTCACATCTCTGCGAGTGCGCATGACGACGTCCTAGATACACACTGATGTTAGCCATCATGAAACTAGCTGTTTGACAGTTGAACATTGAAGACTTTGTCCGGTGATCTTCAAAATCAAAATCAAAAGTCGTTATTCAAACTAGGCTGAGAATCAGCACTTTTTGAACGTCAAAAAAAATACATAAATACAGTCCCCCAAAAACGGCCCACCCTTCGCCACTTCCTAGTGTTTTTGTTGGGAGGAAGAAGTGGCGGAACAAACCCCCCAGCAACACATCTGTCTGACTCGTTTGAAGAACTATACAAATAATCTATACACACTAAAGTTTATACACTTTGTAAAATTTTACATTTCAGAATGAGTTTCGAGTGTTAGCTAGCACACTCCACTATACCAAGAAAAAAAAAGTAAATAAAAATATTCATAATTATTGACATTAAAATTTAAACTCAAGCAAAACGAATACAAAACTGAAAAATAACAGCCTCCAGGTATAAAAGGCGTACCCACTTACATGTGCAATGCTGGCTTATATTCATAAGGCTGTGACTCTAAGTATAAAATGATTATCTAGGACCATCGAAGTGAAACCAATAAGCAGTTAGCTATTATAACAAAAAAAAAGAAAACCTGTGGTAAGCAAGTCGACCAGTCACCACAAGCAGCACCCGTTCACGAGCATAACGCAAAGATCAGCCATTACCCCCCTCACCATATGAACTGTCACACCATTCACTATGAACTGTCGAACGATTAACTGTCAAACAACTAGTTTCTTATTGACATAAGGCGGATAAAAGTTTGCCTGGGCGGTTTCGATTAGGCTTACTTTGTAAAAGTCAGTTAAGTGATTCACTAATGGACTAACTATGTGCAAGTTTATAAACGAGCGCAGCGACCTGTAGGCTTACTATGAACTATTATTACGATTCAATTGACGACCTAAAATGAACTGCTTTGTAATTTCATACCAAGACGTCATTAAAACGATCCGGTTTAGGTTGACGCCAAATCAAGTCGGCACTTGAATCGCAAGCTGTTTTAGTTCGTTCATTTTTCGTACCATGAGGTGACATTTGAACCTAAATTGGTTCGCATAGTGTCAAAAATAGCAATCCAAAAAAAGTTTCTAGTTTCGTGGCGTAAACTGAATCGTTTTGTTATAAACTTTGAAAAAATGTGGAAATATACGTACCAAATTCAAGGTATTTCAGTTAAATATGTGTTTCTTACGTAACAATGTAAAATGTACGCCATTATTCGTATTTAATACTTTATCCAAGTTAAACGTTAAAAACTAAAAACTCTTTTGAAGACTACCTACGTAATTAGAACTCCTTGGGTTCTATCAAAAAAGTTTGTTTAGATTTCAAAACGCGTGTGTTGCGTTCTAAACTCGTCATAATCATTTTACCAAACATTTTACTTTTACGACGACACTTAAAGTATGCACAGACGGTCGAACTTGGTTCGGAACGGACCACGAACATGGTCCGCTTCGAACCAAATTCAATCGTGTGGCGCACGGTCCGCCGGACATTATTATTATTAATATCGGTACGGCTGGTTCGGAGCGCTCGCACATCGAACGCGGTGCGTTCCGAACCGAACCGATCGTGTGGACGGCGCACCGGACCAAATGTCGGTCCAGTCGCTATTGTGTACGTGCAACATCAAGATCAAGATCAAACAATTCAATAAATGCTTCGGAACTCATTCGAAGATATATACGAAAATCTTTATCATCGAGATCTATAATGAGATATATGTTGATATTGCAAAAGAGACCGAAAGTAGAATGAATGCTGTAGAAATGCGTTCCTTGCGAAGTATGTAAGGTCTAACAATGAATGACAGATTGAGGAATGATGTGATAAAGCAACGTTGTGGTTTAAAAGAGGATGTAGTAACAAAAATTGAAAAGAGTAGATGGGTTGGTTACGTTGAAAGGATGGATGAAAGGCGACTAACGAACGGTATTTACAAGGCAGATGTATGTGGGAACGCCGGGAGGGGACGCCCTAGAAGGACATACATAGACCTTATTGGTGAGGTTCTTCAGAAAGGTCAGGTGCGTAGTACTCGCAACCGGCGTGTGTGTATGACAATATAAATGAATGTAAACGAAGCAAAAGAAGTATGTAAGAACCGTAGCATATGGCGCTCTGTAGTTTCTGCCTACCCCCATGAGAAAAAGGCGTGAGTTTATGTATGTATGTATGTGTATATATATATATAAATTGTTGTCTGTTTCTGAGATAAAATTTTGCCCATTCTTTTCTTCTTTTTCGTTCATTATGTAATGGTGATGTAGCAACGATAGTTGCCGTAACTAATGCTATTTTGGCCTGTTTTGATAGAATAGGCGGCATGTCGAGGAGACGTGTTCACGCAATGCTAGCACATAACCGACTGGACGGTTCGGAGTCTGGTGCGCTTGTCTGTTGTGTAGACCGCACCGTACGGTTCGTGGTCCGGTCCGAACCAAGTTCGATCGTCTGTGAATACTTTAAGCAAACCTTTAATTTTTATTTTAAAGAATTATATCAATTCTTATTACATTAACGTCACGCCTGTAATCCCCGAAGGGCTAGGCAGAGGTGTACCTGGTAGTACACCCACATTTCGCCAGTTATGTTTAAGTCCCATGTAATAGGGGGCGAGCCTATTGCCATCAATCGGGCACAAATCCAGACTCCGGGCTGCTACTGAGAAATACCAGATGGAAAAACTCAATACCACTTTGCCCGACCCGGGGATCGAACCCGGGACCTCATGCTCAGCAGTAGCGCTTGCGACCACTAGACCAACGAGGCAATCCTATTACATTAATAAGTAGTAAAATTGGGCTTAATGGCTTAATATATTTGTTGAAATTTTATACACAAATAAAACCGCTAAAATCATAACTACTAGGTTTCGGAACGCAACGCATAGGTTGGAGTAAAAGAGACAAACTTATGCAACAATTGTCTAGCGTCATCTCTTTCTCACACCGCGGACCACCGACAAATTTCTGACTGGCCTGTTGGTCTAGTAGTTAGTGACCCTGACTGCTATACCGGAGGTCGTGGGTTCGATTCCTACCCGGGACAAATGTTTGTGTGATGAGCACGATCATTTGTTCTGTGTCTGGGTGTAATTTATCTATAATATGTATGTATTTATAAGTATTTAAGTATGTTTATCAGCTGTTTAGTACCCATAACACAAGCTCTTAGCTTAGCTTGGGACTAGATGGCGTTGTGTGAAAAGTTGTGGAATACCTAATAAATATTCCACACAATTACTTGTATGATCTTATGTGTAGTATATCTGTGACAACTGTTGGCGAACCTTAAATTAATAAATGTGTTTATGTTGGATAAGTTGACTAATGTGGAGTATGACGTCCTGTATAGTATGTATTGAATGTCTTTGGTGGCAGTAAATTCACCCCCTATACTTAGGACTTGAACTTGGACTTGAACTTACCGTTCGGGGTAAACAGGGGTGATATAAGATCACGCCTGTCTACCCCGAACGGTAAGTTAAGTAAGGTATTACAATTGATCCCAAAAGTGATTAGAATACTTTTCTCTAATATGTCCTACGTTTACCAAGCCACCCTGTGTATGGAATTCCAATACAAAACACTGCAAAATTTTAGCCAAATTAATGCGTTCAGTATTAGTGGTTTCAATATTCCGTGCAATTAGCGCAGTGCAAGCTTTGAAATATTTTGCCATGCAGAATTTATTATGCTATATTATATATTTAATAACATAACTGATAATTGCCTTGCATGGAATTTGACTATACTGAGTGATTAAATTATTGTATAATGTGCTGTTATTCAATAGTAGAATACACACTAGTATACGAAATGGTATCACAAGAGGAGCCCATTTCGAATCAATTAACACTGGCACGTCACGAACAGGTCGATCGAAGGTACACTTGTTGAGGACAGGCCAAGGATGGGTGACCATCATTACACAAGCGAAACAAAGTTCTACTGGTTAATCTGGCAGGTAATTTAATACCATTTATTAATCGAAGCCCTTTATGTTCCATTTTCAAAATTTACTTCGTACTTTCTCGTACACTTTCTAAAGCTGTCCTAAAAAATATTTTTTTTTTCATGAATAAAAATTCATTCCGCATTATTATTTGTTTAAACATTGTATACATACAAAGGCATGCAATGTATTCCAGTGTTCTGTGTTTAGAGTCCAATCAAGTTTAGCCATAAGTATCGACGTACAGACGCCAGCACATCAAATTACCCCAATGTGTCAAATTATCCCAATTGAATATGAATCTTATTTTGTATGACATAAAGTTGAAAAACTTTCAAAGAAATTTGACACATTGGGGTAACTTGATGTGCTGGCGTCAGTACAAATATTTTCAAAATTTCAAATAAGTAAAAGAGTAGATATTATCAGAGTATCTTTGTTCATTCTATATTTAAAAATAAACTTTAAAATAAAATGAATCTAATATCTATAAGAATTTAATTAGAAAACAGCGGGGACCGTAGTTAATTGCAGTTTTACATCACAAGTGCTACGAAAGTCGTTTTGAACTTGTTTCACTGGAAGCGTCGGCGGCTGGAATTAAGCGGGAAACTTTAACTGGATCATTTAACCCCTTCCATTCTGGAAACTATTCTAATTCCGTGACCGTAATCGAGATTAGATTATCGATGTTATTGTTGTCGACGGAGATAACCGTAAATTGCGGTTTTAAGTAGTTTCAGGGGGAAAAGTAAAGTTGATAAAATTTGTGTCTTTGTAATCGGGATCGGCCTGTGTGTATGTTACTAGCCAACTTACAAAAAGGAAGTAGGTACGGTCTTAATAAATTCAGTTGTGCTCGTAGTTTTTCTTATGTGTCATCTCATAACTGAGTCGTTTATGGATTAATTTGAATATTTTTTTTTACATAATAATAATAAAATCTTTATTGCATATAAGATGTTGCAGTAGATGCACTAAAAAAGTTACATTACAAAATAAACAACGGTTTGCTACAGTAATGGTTGGGGTACTGTCCTCTTAGATAGGCTACATAATAGCCTGTAGAAAAGAGAAACAGAGCCATATCCCTCTTGAATGGAGAAATCAATTGCTTAGTGATTTTGGAACAATATTTGGTAACGATTTTATTTTAATTTAAAATTTAATTTATTAACAACATCAAAATATTAAGATTAAATTGAATGTTTAAATGTAATGTGAGGGTGTGTGTGTGTGTGTTTTTTATATGCTTGTGCGTGTGTGTGTGTGGTGTGTGTGTGTGTGTGTGTTTGTTTGTTTGAGTTTACGTGTGAGTTTATGATAGTCCCGGAAAAAATGATTGTGTTTCATCGTACGTTTTATGTAGTAGGAAGGAGCAGACTGCTGATTTGCAATCATATTGGAGAGAGATATAGGTACAGTCAACAGCAAAAGTAGATGATCAAAATCAGAAATTCAATACTAATGAACGGAGTTCACGCCAGAACTGTGTGGCGTCGAAGTGATTCAAAAGTATGTGATTGTAAATTATACCAAACATTTACTACCAGTACAGCTGCCATATGTTTGCGATCAGTTTTGAGTCCAAAAGTTATAAACTCAATTCGCATCAGAACTAAGAAGTGAAAAAAAAATTCAAAACTAGTGAACAGCTAAAATCAAAATTTAAATGATGAAACAGGCCACGTAATCGTGAAGCAAATAATTCATCCATACGTATTTTTTTATTAACCCAGTAATTTAATTAGTTATGTTTAAAACAGCTGAATTTAATAAAAAAAATGCATATTTAATATATGCCAAATTTCATCCAATTGAACCCCTAAAAAAGCACAATGTTCATTAATAAAAACTTATTTACAAAAAAACAACCAACTTCCAAAAAAACACTACAAAGTGAAAAATATTAAAGTTATTTTTGTTTTTTTTTTGTAAAAATGTTTTTTATTTTTCACTTTTAGTGGGTCAATTTGTAATTTATCTAAGTTACAATAGCCCAATGACAACTGCTCATCACCTCTTACAACATATTGCTTTTCTCGATACAGGGACGTTAATTGTTGAGGAGTTCTCCTAGTAAGATCCAGGAGAACTGGAGCTCCATGGTGAAGGCATCATCACCACTATGCATTTTGACAAGCTTAAATTACTTAGCAACTACATTAAAGTACCTAATCGAATCGCAACCCGCGAAATACTTAGGTATAATTGAGTAGTTTTGATGCCCATCTGTGGTCTTCATCATCAGTTCCACTTTAGCAAACGGTGCTTTCCGAGAGCGAATGCACGAGTTACTATACAAAATACCCAAATCACTATAGGTGTTCCTATAAAATTTGAGGTTTTCCCTCGATTTCCATAGGATCCCTTCATCAGATTCTGACTTGGCGACAATGAGACCACAGCGAGAGTATACCCTTTCATACAAAAAAATAATTTTGCAAATCCGCCTATATATGACGAAGTTATGTCCAAACATACATAAAAAATATACATTTAGACATCCGAATTGATAACCTCCTCCTTTTTCAGAAGTCGGTTAAAAATAATATAATTCAAAAACTTTAGTATTTAAACTGGTTTTTTTTTGTTACTTCTGTCAAATGTTTAAAAGTAGCTGATGTGATACAAAACGATAATTGAATAAATATTATCATCTTTTCATGTTTGTGAATTTATGTCAATGTTCAAAAGCAGCTGATGTGACACAAAACGATAATTCAATAAATATCTTTGCATGTTTTTGAATGTATGTCAATGTTCAAAAGTAACTGATGTGATACAAAACGATAATTCGATAAATATTATTATCTTTGCATGTTTCGAATTTATGACAATGTTCAAAAGTAGCTGATGTGATCCAAAACGATAATTCGATAAATATTATTATCTTTGCATGTTTCGAATTTATGACAATGTTCAAAAGTAGCTGATGTGATACAAAACGATAATTCGATAAATATTACTATCTTTGCATGTTTCGAATTTATGACAATGTTCAAAAGTAGCTGATGTGATACAAAACGTTTATTCGATAAATATTATTATCTTTGCATGTTTCGAATTTATGACAATGTTCAAAAGTAGCTGATGTGATACAAAACGATAATTCGATAAATATTATTATCTTTGCATGTTTCGAATTTATGTCAATGTTCAAAAGTAGCTGATGCGATAAAAATCATAACTCAATGATTGCTTTTGCCCAGTCGGCTACAATATATTAAAACCGGAAGGTAGATTGATATTTGACATTAATGAGCAGAATAGCTTTAATATAATCCTGAATATTGTATAGGTAGTGATTGAATGAAACAAAACCACCAAAGCCTAACTAACTAACTTATTAAAACGAAACTTGAGTTTGTAACCTTTTATTGATTTTTTTCAAGCCGGTTGAACCTATTTTTTTGTGAAAAACTTTTAAGCGGACAGTTTTTATTCGCAGAAACGCAACTACCAAACAGTCTATTTATAAGAATGACAATAATGCATTTAACGATTTAATACTACCAAAAAATCTTACACGTTCAAATTTTTGCATGAGTTTAGTTGTCAACGTTGGTACTTACTTACTATAACTGTCTTGTATATAGGTGTATGCTAGCTAGCATGTAGCAAATTATTTAATTTATAAATGATTAAGTTTATTAATTACCAATGCTGTTTAAACTGTTCTTCTAACATATCAGACAGACGTGTTGCTGGGGATTTTGTTCCGCCACTTCTTCTTCCCAGCAAAAACACTAGGAAGTGGCGAAGGGCGGGCGTTTTGGGGGACTGTCTTATGTAATTTTTGACGTTCGAAAAGTGCTGATCCTCAGCCTAATTTGAATAAATGACTTATGATTTTGATTTTTCACTAGTCATGTTAATGTAATCTGCATCTTAATTGCATTGTTAATTACTCAAATAACAGACTGAAATTTTATTAAAAAAACATTCATAGAACAAAATACAATCGACTTAAATAAATCAGTACCCAGAACACAGATCAATGGGTATGTGGGTATAGGTATAATCCTACTAATATTATAAACGCGAAAGTTTGTGAGTTTGGATAGATGGATGGATTAATGTTTGTTACTCTTTCACGTAAAAACTACTGAGCTGATTTTAATAAAATTTGGAATGGAGTTAGCTGGATTAACACATAGGTAACTTTTTATCCCTGTATTCCCACGGGAATGGAAAACCACGGGACGTCTGCTAGTGGATAATAATTATTGGAACAATACACAAAATTAAATTTCATACTAAGATCTGCCTCTGCCTCTCCCTAAATGTACCTAAATGGAATATTTTACTTGTGCATAGTTTAACCCCCGACGCAAAAAGAGGGGTGTTATAAGTTTGACGGCTACGTGTGTGTGTCTGTCTATCTGCCTGTGGCAACGTAGCGCTTACACGAGTGACCGATTTAAATGAGATTTATTTGACTTTTATTTGAAAGCAGAGTTTCTTGCGATGGTTCTTAGACATGATTCATCAAAATAGGTTCAGCCGTTTCAATGTTATCAGCTCTTTTGTGTTAGCTGCCGTTGCGATATTAGTCGTTTCAAATGTGAGCTTTACTTTTTGGCGTAGGGTTTTCTTAATTTTTTAATTTACTTAGGTATACAAAAAAAGCCTTGCCGATCACATAACCTTCCAGTAGAGCAGTGTTATTCTTTAAAAACTTCTAAAAAAAGTTGTTGACAGTTTGTTCACCTCGTTCAAGTTTCCAGGGTGAATTTTACCGAATACAAAGTTTTTTAACAAAATGCCTACGAGCTTAGATCTGTTTCACACAGCCAATCAACTTATTTCCCGCCTAGATTTATTCAAATTCACGAGTTCACCTCAAAATAAACAAAAAAAAATCTTAACATCCATTTCGCTCCACTTTTCAACTATCAGGGCCTCATTTGTCGCAAAAAAGAGACAAAAATACGTTTACATTACGACTTTGTCTTGTTTCAGATGCCAGTACGAGACTTTTTATTCAATTTGTAGTATCTTTGATACAAGTGTGACAAAGGTGGCTTTGTTTTATTTTATTTCTTTCTTCTGGGGAATGGTGGAAAGCTTTGTCGTTTTGACAATAGACTGGCAATAATAGGTTAACAGGATATTCGACTTGTGTTTATATTTGAGAAGCGTTTGAATTTGGAATGTAAATAGAATTTTATTTTCACTTTTTTCGTTTCTTTTTTTCTTTTTCATATAATATGGCTTAATACTAAAGAGCAAACTTCTAAAAGAAGAAAAATTTGAAAAAATGAAACGTTTTTCATTGCTATCAGATTGAAATTTCGTTTCTAAATTACTGCTGCTTTCTGAAATTATATGAGAGGCCAAAAAACAATTACATAATTGAGTCCTGATTTACCTTCTAAGAATAACATAATAACTTATATAAAAGCACCAGAAAACGCTAGCGAGAATCCAGTTGAAGCTAAAAAAAAAAGAAAAGCCACAATACCGAACACCAACCTCATTATTCAATCCAGTTTCCTTCAACAGCGCGCAACAAAATCCTTGTGCTATTCATTACATTGTAATTAAATGAAGACGGTCGGCACGATATTTAATATTGGCTTCAGCCACCATCAGTCAATGTCGTTCAGTCAGACAATATTAGGTATAGCAGGAGATTGATGCGGCCTGCTACGCTTTGTATGTCTCATTGTTACCAGCTTCGGACGCGCTGATATTAAAAAAATCACAATTGCTTATGGTCCTAACGTGACAGAGGAAATACTACTCTACGCATCTTAGTTTAAAGTCGGGTTTAGATTATTCGGGTGGCCAATCGATTCGCCTCTTGTCCCGCCGACCTGTTTGGAGTGCTTAAGTTTTTTTTTTCTTCATTTTATGGCATCATTGAAGAGGATATATCTATATTGAAAGTAGAGTACCTAATAATATTTTCTTTAGCCTTTGATGTTTACGTGTCTTTTGAAGGTGGATCTTCAGTTTTTTATTTATCTTTATTCCGAGTTTGCATTTTATTGGAACTCCTTTGAGTCTGACTTCCATATCGTTGATTCGATTAGACTAAATTGTTTTATTATTTTATTTACCAACAAAGCAGATGAATATTTTTTTTCTGTGAAAATGAAAATTACTTTTATTAAACAAATTTTATTCAGAAAATGCATCAACATTTTAAACAAATAGAATAAGTTATGTTAATTAGAACTTCGGTGCATTTTTAGGGCTTAATTTCCATATTTTAATTACCTACAGAATTAATTAAATAATTTATTCACCATAAAACGCTGTTCCTTACTGTCGTAAATGAAAACGCTTTATTTTAAAATTTAAAAGTATTTTGAACGCAAATTAAATTTCTGCCCACTGTTTGTTTCATTAATTTTATTTGTCTTCAGAAATCAGTATGACAATAGATAATTCTAGTCAACGTTGATGTTTTCAATTTGACAAAAGGAATCAAAACAATAGGTGGGTGAACCTAGACAAAAGGCATAATCTAGTTTGAATTGTCTCGTGGAAATAACCAAGCGATGTTGAACATTTTGATTCTTGGATGTCAATGTCAATTGTGATAGATAATACCTACCACCCATACAGGCGTATAACACTCCACGTTCCAGGAGATGAGAGAACAAATAAAAATGCAGGTTTAAAAAAAGAAATACCTAAATAAAGAGGATGCAAGGGACATTAACGCACATCCTTTTCAATGCTCGCTTAAAACTGTATTAATATTTTTCCTTAAGAAGTTAATAAGCCACTTCTTTCATTTAATAGGTACCTCATTGGGTTAGACCTCAGACCAACAAAAAAAAGGAAGACGACGGGCAGAGAAAATCAAAAGTGAAGCCACAAAACCGTGCTCACGCAAGTAAAATACTCACGCACACGCCTACACTAAAACCATGCTCATTGCGTCGCGAGTCGAGCAGTGACATTAAGTGCGAGGATTGCCATGATTGATTGATTTATAATTTCCCCATTCGATTAAACTTCAATTTGTTTTATTACCTCGTGATTAATATTTCAGTTTTCTTTTTAAATGTACCTATTTAATACAATTGAGGTACAATACCATACTCTTCATTGTCTCACTTGTATTGACTTGTACAATATTAACTTTCGCATAAAATATTATTCCCCAAGTTATAGGGATAAAGTACAATAAATGACAGCCCTTCCAGACACACATACATAAAAAGTGGCTTCACTTTTCACACCCTGGATTAACACATAGACTACTTCTTTTCCTGTATTCCTACGGGAACGGGACCTACGCGGGTGTAACCGCGGGACGTCAGCTAGTACGTAATATATTCGTTAATTTTTTGATGATCACCAAAACAGTCTGCTTTGTAATACCGAGGCCAACACATCAAGCTTCCCCAATCTGTCAATTTTTTTTTAAAAAATAACTTCATTACTAATTAATAAAACTCGTGTTCAATTGGGAAATTTTGACAGTTTGAGATATATAGCATGATGTGCTTGCGTCTAAAATAATACCAAAATGGCTAGACACAAACTGATCAATACTAACTAAGTTACTAACACTAATACATCACAGAATGTATTAAACTCCCTGCTTCAGCGTGGCTTCATTAATATTGATAGACTAATAGTGATTCCGAGAAATATTATGGCAGACGTGTCGACTATCATAATTCGTCATACGACCCTATGTTCCAGGAGTAGATAGTTTACAGAGATTTAGGCTAAATAATAACACCCGCTCTGGTGATGGGTGACTATTAAATACAAATCAAGACCGTGCATAGGAAAGCATGAAGCTGTTGATCCCAGCAGGTTTTGAAGATCTAACAGTCGTTACGGGTAGTTAGAATCCCAAAAGTTTGACAACCAGCTTAAACAAGAGGTATTGTGTTACCCAGTCCCTGGGTTGTAGAGGTCAGATAGGCAGTGGTTTCATGTGAAAAACTAGTATTTTGTGGCACCCAGTTAGACTGGAATCCGACCCCAACATAGTTGGAAAAAAACAAGGCAGTTGAAAACTACAAAAATTACCACATCTAAATAGAAGTTATGCGCACATGTCTTCTATGCAAATAAATAAAGTACAAGTAGGTATCATAATATAAAGTGCACAATTATTATGGCAGTTATACCAAAAAATAACTTTTTGCTTTTTTTTGTTGAGGTAATCTCCGAAATGGCTGCACCGATGTCGGCGAAACTTATACTGACATGAAGCTTATGTTATCTGAAGTAACTCGGACTACTTTTGTTTTGGAAAAAAAAGCGCAAAACGATGATCGGCTGTATAAATTTGCATGGGGAAAGCCGGTACAGCTAATATTAAAATTAATTATACTCACATATTGACCCCGGCACGCTCAAACCCATGATATTAAGATATTGAGTATTGGTCGATTCGCCCAGCTAGAGCTGTCATACTTCTGTTGTCGGCGCACCAAACATGCGCGTGAGCGACCGCGGGGCCTCCGTGGGGGAACCGGGCCACGACAACGACCACTGCGTGCCCGCCACTCCACTCACACCTCACAGAAGCGCGACACCACAGGCATTTCCTTGTTACTTTCTCACGTTATAGTAAATTACAATTATAAACCTATTTTAATACAGTCCACTACTTTTATTTATGTCTATTACAACTGAGCAAAATTACCTGATGTAAAATTACAATTTAACTTTGTACTGTGGTTAGCATTCTGTTCAAAAATCTTCCGTGTTCCTATCTCATGTTTTCATGACGTGTAAACAAAATGACTGTTGTAATTAGTTTCTGTAAGCGCCAGACACAGCCTTGCGTTTAGTGGTAGCACGGGCTGGCTTACAAAAACAGTTGCGGGATTTTATTTCGTAAACAAATTATGTTAATTAATATTGTTGAGAAACGAAGCATAGTTTGTTGTTTGTTTTTTTTCTTTTCTCGATTTTATAGAAAGGATAGTTTCAATACAGGTTTTTTGTCCTAGTTAGGAAGTCAGAAGTTTACGACGAACGGACGCGGGACGGCACGGTAGGCGCAGTACCTGAGCGATTGACTGCTACGACGCGTGTTGCGGGTTCGTTTCTGGCGCAGAAAGATCGATGACTGACCCTGTTGTCTAGTAGTTAGTGGCCGTGACTGCTTTGCCGGAGGTCATGGGTTTGTTTACCATCAAATTCATTGTTTTATGTTACTTAGATTTTTTAGGGACAAACAAAGGTATGTACCAAAAAATCTAAGTAAGAACTAAGATTAATTAATTTAGGTTTCTGGAAATGAAATACCGTAAAACATTTAGAGAATGTTACAGACTCACCTGAAAGTTTAAATAGCTAAGTAACAGCATTCATTGTTCTCGGCGTCTAGCGGCTGCTAATTTTGACGACACTTCACCGTCAGTAACCAAAATTAACAACTTGTATTGTAAGGTGTAATCGCGACATCTATGAATAAATCGGGCTTGAGGAAGTCTTGGTAATAGTGTTCCACACACCCAAGTAAATATGTATTCAAACTTGTATGTTTCAATCAACCTCCAGTAATCGTACCCTCAAGGTTAGAGGGTTAGTAAAAAAAAAACAAGAATACAAATAGACTAAAGAGCAGCGGTGGCCCAGTGTTGGCGGCCCTGACTTACAAACAGTAAGTCGTGGTTTCGTACCCAGGTAGGCGCATTACTTTGTGTAATTTATTTCATCACCGTTGCTCTCAAAAACGATGAAGGAAAATATCGTGAGGAAACCGGCATGTCCTAGAACTAAAAGTTCGAAGACATGTGACATCTACCAATTCGCACTGGGCCCGCGTAGTAGATTATGGCCCATACTCTTTCCGACTTGATGTACCAACTTGTTCTAACCAAAATAGAAACGGAAAGCAACACCGCAAGTAGTTCACGTCACACTTGATGCATGAGGGAGGGGACGATCCCGGGACAAGGCCGGGACGGGCGACGTGCCCCGGGAACAAATGCGCTACACTACGGCCACGGTAACAAGGAAAACATCGTAAGACTGATGCGGCTGTTGCCAGATTGAACGACTATTTTTTTGTTTATTTATAAAGTCAACTTCAAACATAGGTATGTAAGGTAAATTCCAAGTGCTGAAAAAAAAAATAACACAGACTAAAAAAACATGGCTTTAATTGTTTTGCCTGATTTCTTTTTTACCCACCTACTTCTGATTTCGACCCAGTGCTAGACAATAATTTTACACCGTTTCGTGATTTTTCCAGTTGGTTTTATTTTTTGTGTTAAATTTAATTTTGATTTTGTAAGTTAAGTATTAAGCAACAACTGTAAACCGTTAAGGAGTTCCCTAGACTATCTTTCATCTCCATCATCTATATCCATATTTATTGTACACAACAAAAACTACAAATAATAGCTTTAAGGGTTGCATAGGGTGTAACAAATTCAATGTCAAAATTATGTTGTAGTGTCATCAAAACTACATTTATAATATTAATATGACATTCAATTTTAAACAAAGTTAAAAAAACAGTAGCTAACAAAATATCCGCTTTTATCTAAGTTATCTACACTTATATTAATAAAAATGACAAACTGTCACATCGAAATTTTTATTCCTCGCATAAAAGTTATCTGAGTGTTGAAAAATCGGGGCTCATTAAAAAAATAAATTGAAAGCCTGCTGAAATAGTGTTGTCTATCTTCTTTATGTTGTTAATTCCACAACACAGGATCATTAAACACGTCTACTTAAACCTGTCACACACAAATTAAACTAAATTGCAACATTTGTGTACAACTTTACCTCAGAGTACTGCAACGAGCTCGCGTTCGCAACGAAATACATTCAAAGTGATGTTGTACACACGGCAAAATAGTTTGGTATATTAGCAACTTGTAACATGATAAGGCTTGAAAGGAGGTGACTATTGAGAATTTTAAAGTTGCTTTTTGAGTAGTTAGTGACTAAGTTGTTGTGAGTTTTCATGCCACCTATGAGACTCTAATTTGGCTTCAGATGCCGTCGAGACATATGGATCTCTCAGACGTTCCTCGCAATGTTTTCCTTCGCCGTCAGAGAGAAAAATGGATTGAAATAAGACTCAAGCTTGAAGATAAGACTCTCCGCTTCTCTTTTACATCGTTAGGAAATTGCTGGAGACGCATCTACGTCTCCAGCAATTTTCGTCGCTTTCTTCGTATTTGAGTTTTAGTTTCTTTTTTTTCTATTTAATGAACAAGCGTCAACAAGAAATCGTGAATTAAAGTCATCAAATCATTTTTCAAATTTCATGGCTAAAGTGTTATTTTTAACTTTTTAAATGTTTTACTTTTTTGCGATGAGGGTTATCGCAAAAAAGTAAAACATTTAAAAAGTTAAAAATAACACTTTAGCCATGAAATTTTACTTTACGTCGGGTACCGCTTAAGTAAGGAATGTTCCTAGTACTTGTAGGTATGTAGGTACTTATTTTAACGGTACCCCGACGTTACGTAAAATTTCATGGCGAAAGTGTTATTTTTAACTTTTTAAATGTTTTACTTTTTTGCGATGGGGGTTTTTTAAATTTTTAATTAAATTTTTATCTTAAAAATTTTAAACGCATTAATTTTGTTTTATAGAGTTTACAGTTATGAGATTTTTTCAGTGCAATGTATGTAGAGTCAAATGCTGGTTAAAACGAATCCAAACACTACATATCTGCTATTATTTTGTCAAGAGTCTACCTACTAGTGTGCTGGATAGCCTGGCTGCAGCATCAGCTTATCCTGTTGCCATCAAAGCATTGTGTGCAGAATTAAATGCTGGTTAAAATGAATCCAAACACGACATATCTGCTATTATTTTGTCAAGAGTCTACCTACTGGTGCGCTGGATAGCCTTTTTTTTTTAGCCTGGCTGCAGCATCAGCTCATCCAGTTGCCATCAGTGCATTGTGTGCAGAATCAAATGCAGGTTAAAATGAATCCAAACACGACATATCTGCTGTTATTTTCCCAAGAGTGTATTAGTCTGCTAGATATCCTGGCTGCATCAGACCAAATACACCATAATGTTGGTTATTAATATTACACACATGGGTGTTTGAAATTTTAAGACACACATAATGTTTCTAAGTCAAGTTAATACCCATAGACGTCTAAAATAGCAACGGTAGCTAACACAAAAGAGCTGATAACCTTGAAACAGCTGAACCGATTTTGATGAATTATGTCTAAGAACCTACGCAAGAAACCCTGCTTTCAAATAAAAAAAAACGCATCTAAATCGATTCACCCGTTTGGGCGCTACGGTGCCACAGACAGACAGACAGACAGACAGACACACACACATAGCGGTGAAACTTATAACACCCCTCTTTTTGCGTCGGGGGTTAAAAACACTGTAAATTATAAGAAAACAACTTTGTCAACCTAAACGATAAAAAAGAAATAAATAGTGAACCTCGTGAACCAAAAACAGAACAGTGAACCTAATTAATGAGTAAGAAATAGTGAGTGAGTGAGTGAGTGAGTGAGTGTATTAACCTGGACTTATGTTTATTTCAATTTGGAATCGCTAATCCACCTTAAGCGCATTTTCAGAATCAGAATCAGTCTTGTGCCTTTTCTGTATAAAAGAGGCCTTAAATGTGATAGTAACAGGCAGTTATTATTATTTATTATTCGAAATAATGAAAATCGCATAATAGCAATTGTCGAAATTGTAACGAACGTGTATGTTTATCTATTTGACCGTCAGTACATTAGCATGTAGGAAATGCACAGTTTTCTCCTGGGAACAAGCAGAGATGTGAGTCACATTTATGAGAACTGGGTACAGCAGCATAATAACATGTAGGTCGTAATGTAATTTGGTATATGGCAGCTACAAAAGTCATAGATTTATAGTTGTAAAAATTGCTACACTGTGGTAGTCTGAAGCTTGACTTAAAATACAAGACTTTTTGGTGAATTTGACATGGTTGACTTTGTGCACAGGTAGGTATTACCGAAGGGATGCTCTGTGGTACACCCACACTTCGCTAGTTATGTTAAATTCCCATGAAATAGGGTGCGAGCCTATTGCCATCAATCGGGCTCCAATCCGGACTCCGGGCTCCGGGCTCCGGGCTCCGGGCTTTGTCTAATATTAATTGCGTAGTTCCCTTATTACCTGCTTTGCCTGCCTATTTGCCTGCCAGCGCTACTGCTGAGTATGAGCTACCAGGTTTGACTCGCGAGTCGGGCAAAAACGTTATTGAGGTTTCGATCTGGAATTTCTTAGTAACAGCCCGGAATCTGGAGTCTTGCCCAATTGTTGGTAATAGGCTCGCCCTCTAATACACGGGACTTAAACATAACTGGCAAGATGTGGATGTACTGCAGACACACTTGTTTTTTTTTGTTTCATGAAGTAAAATAATTGAGTTGTGTAACGTTTACCAACTCTTCGAGGTAAATCCACTGTCTATTTAAAGACTAATTTCAAGTTCCCTCTTGAATCTGTGTAAAAGTTGAGCTACAAAAAAAGTCCATAGTTGCTCCATTGACTCACGGGTATACAACCTCTTTAATTTTAATCTCTTCATAATGTTGGTAGTACCTACTGCTTAACTCCACGTTTAACAAATAACTTGTGAGGTGGAAACTCGGAACGCGTAACTTCTAAACGTTTTGTACATGTGCTCGAAACTTCCATTAAGATGTATAAACTTTCACTTAATCTGTATTCCACTTTGAGACTATATTTTATACAGTTTTTAATGTAATTATTGATGGTCTCTTGCGAGGGTTTAAAATAAAATGATATTTGAATTTCACCAACAAATTGATGAAGTTTTGAATTTTGAAATGTTCGTTCGAAACATTTAGAAAAAAAAACGATTTTCAAATCTTGCAATTGACTGCGTTGGATTGGTGATAAACTACTATTCTATCAATTCTCTCGAAGATTCTCTCTTATATTCCTTATTTAAAATTGTAAAGGTTGAATTTTATTATTATTATTATTCACGGTTTAGGACATTTTAAGAAAAAAACATTATGCGGCTAAATAGCTATGAATAAAATAGGGAAGAAAATAAAATTCTTAATAATAATTGTACACGATAAAAATATCGGCTATTTCAAATAGTAGATACGTAACAGTTATGTAAGTCTGCCTTTATAACATCTACAATCTGTCAAATGTTGCGTCATATTTTTTTTAAGCTAAAACAACTGTTCGAGATGTCGGTAAACTCAGTCAGTGTTAAAAACAATCTAGTCTATTTTAGTGTTGTACCAACTTTATAAATAAACATTTCCTTATACATAATCGAATCGACTCATACATAAAGGTTGGCTCAGACAAACCGTGTAAACTAAAGCGGCGGGCTCACACGCAGAGCTATTTAAATGTAAATAAAACTTATTCTTATGTACATATGAGTATTGGAGCTACGCTTGGCGACATTTTCCAATATGTGTAAAGTACATTGAATTTCACCTATGTCTTCGGGGTACGAACGTGAAAATTAAGTTGTGTTTTATCAAAGAGATTTAAGTTACTATATTATAGGGAGGACATGCGAAGAAATTTATTTTGTTTATTTTATTTTATTACTTTTAGGAAAACTTTCAGCTAATACATTCAAATAGTCAGCAGTAATATACAGAGTAAGGCCAATACAGAATAAAAAAATAGTCATAGTCATAGTATTTTATTAACCGACTTTCAAAAAAGGAGGAGGTTCTATGTTCGTGTGCATGTATTTTTTTTTTTTTATGTATGTTACCTGATTTCTCCCCCATTTGTGAACCGATTCTCAAAACTCTTTTTTTATTCAAAAGTGTATAGGTACTCCCGAGGTGGTCCCATTTTAACTTGGTGAAGATCTGGTGCTGATCTTCGGAGATATACAACGGAACTCTTCAAAAATAGACGGCAAATCCGTCGTGATTGCTGGAATCGCTTGGATGTTTATTGTTTATACAACATCATGACGTATTATCACGCCTGTATGCTCTGATGGGGTACGCAGATGTGTACAATAGACCTAGATTTCGACAGTTAGGTATGTTAATTTTCATTTATTAGGGATAAGTGGATAACCCTATTTATCATGACATGTAATGTTAACAATAAGTATAAAATAAATTCATGTTTTAATCAATTCATTCATCAAATATTTGTATGGGAACAACTAAAAATAGAAAAATAAAAAACTTTTTTGCCAAAAATAAAACCGACTTCAAAAAAAGCACTAAACGGTGAAAAATAACTCTAAATTCGGAAGTCGGTGGCCCATCATGAATAAGACAAAACCACCAAAGCCACAGACTTCCTAATTTAGAGTTATTTTACACCGGTTAGTGTTTTTTTAAGTCGGTTTTATTTTAGCAAAAAAGTTTTTATTATAAGGTTGTGGAAGATGTTAAAACAAAGGCACCAATAAAAAAAACACTGGCTTTTCCTCACCGATGTTTTTTTTTTGTGTTTTAACTTTGAAGCCAGTAATATTAATTAATTACCGGGTCTTCAGAAAGTGGTCCTCTATTTCACTAAGAAGATTGGTTCTATCGAAATTTTATTTCTGCCGTGGTGAATATTTAATACTCTCTTTTATGCTTATCCTTGAAACATTTTTCTTTTTAGGTAGCTAATTTCTTATAAAATGTATCATTCTATGGCAACACAAAGCAGTCATATCCTAGTAGTGTGATCGGTGGACTGCTTAATCATAGATCTCGAGTTCGAACCCAAGCCATGCACCTCTAACGTTTCGGATTCAAGTGCGTATTGTGTAAATTATCACTTGCTTCAAAAACGGTGAAGGAAAATATCTTGAGGAAACCCGGCACGCCTGAGAGATATTTGTCGAGGTCATGTGATCCCAAGTCAGGGCCCATTGGTAGCATTAAAATTCTGGCACCAAGTTAATTACTAGCCACACAAGAAGAAGAAAGGTATCACAAGACACGCTTCCAGATTGAAAAATAATTCTTTTTTTTTAAAGTCAACCAACACGTTCGACTCAAATATAAAGAGTGAACCTTTGAAATAATCTCAAAAGCTTTTCCATTCGATTGAGCACGTTCTGACGTCATAAGAGACAGGGACTTTGAGTCTAACGTCCAGTTCCCACGTTCCTATTTTCACATAGTATATCGAGAGGATGATGCTACCACTAACAAGATAGGAACAGAAGGTAACCTCCTTAAAATGAGAGCGCAAAAACACGCACTCGTCATTATATTCTGTTTCAATCCTAATTTCCAATTGATGTTATTTCCACTCAAACTTCAGTAAACCTAATATTACTTTCAATAAGGTATTAAATGGACTAGCAGGTAACGTGAAACCCCAAAATTTTACTTTGTTTTCGTAGTATTTTAGACATTCAAACATGACCAGCAAAACAGATAAGTGCCTAGGAAGCTAACTTCCAATTAATGAATAATGGAAAATAATTAATTAATTTGATTAATTTAAATTTATTTGTTTTTCATTTATTTAGACACACCAACGTCTTATTCACTATATATACCTTTACAACAGAATAAACATAACACTAATAAGATTATTAATTTGTCACTTAGAGAAGTACACAGCCCTTAAATAAAAAATATTTGTTTAAGACATACAATTTAAATTTCAGTACGAACTTAAAGAACAAAATTTAAAAAAGAACAAATGAAATAAATTTTAAAATATTAATATAATGATTAGGAATTAAAATGTGAAAATAAAAGTACGGTAAGAATGAGTTCATATTATTATAATATGCATAAATGCATGTGTGTGTGTGTGATAACATTTAAAAAAAGTGTAGTTTTAAGATTTATTTTTGACTTCAGTTTTCTATGTCTCTTAAGTTATTAAGCCAATATGCACACTTCATAATGATGATGGTGTAGTGAAAAACAAAATACCTATGAATTAGGTCTTTTGATGTCGTGAAAAATGCCTGAAGAAATGAATGTAAGTATTCTTTTTTTTAATTTACTTATTCAATGAACTAAGCTCCAAATAACTTATAAACTGAGCTTCACAAACTCGTAGTTATGGAGATCAGACCCCACAGTCAAACCATTATTACGGTTTTGTTACCAAACCTTTCTATAATTAGGTACTCGTAAATTTCATACTTAGGACTAACTATTAAAGGTAGCACTTTAACACATGTCTAGATAACGTCTGTAATTTCCTTTTGATTTATTTTCCAAAGTATTTTATTGATTTTGTGAGCGTGCGCCTGTTTTCGCTACTTCATGTGGACTAAGCCTTCTGAGTCTACTTCCTTAGTGCTAAGTCCATGAGGACCTATTTCCCTAATGTTGTTCACCGAACTTACATAACATTTGAATATCTCATCATATTTCGATTTTTTATTTTGTCTATTTCCTTTTGAATGGCTTCGACGGTTTGGCGTTGTTATATGGAATTGGATCCGTTTCGCTGTGTGGAGTTTACATAATGTAGAATGTTCGGTTGTTTTGTTTTATTCTTATATTCTTTTTTGTAATTACAAGTAGAATAGAATACCTACAATATTTTTGGTCGGGAACAGAAAGAAGTATTTTAAGCATATCATGTATTAAAATTTGTATAATTTAGTTGTCTCATGAGTCTGAGAACGAATTGTTAGATAAAATTACATCTTTCTAATAACTACACATACATTATATAAGCTTAGGTACCCCTTTTCCCACTTTGACTGCCAGGCTACCACATTTTTTTTTATACATAATGGGTCTACTCTGGACCTCAAAGTTGTCCTGCGGTCAGAGATGAGGTCGACCATGGAACGAGTTTACCCAAAAGAACTCGCGACTTAAACAAATTGGGTTCATATGAAAATTACATACTTACAATGGAAATTCAATTGTTTGAGGTCACCGGTGACCGGCGTGGTGTACAAAGTCTTAAAAAAAACTGGGCATATTCTTGTTGAGCCCCACACAGAGTATAATATGGTTCTGTGGTGCCCGTCAAACTATAAAATAATAATAACCCATTTACTTCAGGCAACCCTTGTCGTGAGATATATTTTATTTAATATCATAGGATATGATGACAGTTCCATTGAGTAACAACACACAGACTTTTTTTTTTTTTTTTTTTTTTCCTTTGGCAACTGAGCCGATGTCGACTATTCTGCCAGCGTCACGTATTGACGGCAGGTAATTAATATTGAGCCGTCGAACTTTGCACTTTGTGGTAGGTGTTAGTGGCTGGAAAGACAAGACAATTATTATTGTTAGTTATTTTTTATTTTTTTTTAATATACATAAGTATTAATAGTATTACAACACACAGACTTATTATAATGTTTTTTTATTTGTCTGTGACACTATCCGTCAAAACTTCGAACTGTCAATGATGTGCTTATTACTTTTTTTGTTTATTGATTCTAGTGTTCCTATTCATTTCAACAATGAGCACTTCACTAGCATGCCTGCACAACACCACCACCAATACCTTGCAAACTTAATATTTAGTACCAGTTTTAATATGCAAACAGTTATAAAAAATACTTAAAATAAGTATAAACAGTACTTCTGGAAAAACCGTGAAAAATGTCGTGATGGCCCAGAGGTTAAGGCACCAACCTCTCATGCACGAGGTTGTGGTTCAAATCCGGGCAAGTACCAATGTGACTTTTTCAATTCATATGTACTTTCTAAGTTTATCTTAGACATCTTTGACATCGGTGAAGGAAACCATCATGAGGAAACCTGGACTTATAGTTAATATAAGTTTGAAATCGCCAATCCGCCTTTAGCAAGCGTGGTGATCAATGCTCAAGCCTTCTCTGTATGAGAAGAGGCCTTTGCCCTGTAGTGGGACAGTAACAGGCTGGTATTATTATTATTTATTAGTACTTCTGGAAACTCTGGCCTCTTTCAACTTCAATCATTAACAATTAATGCATTGCTGCATAACATTGTAAGTTCAATATGTAGTGCATTGTGTGCAATATAATTGGTTTTCGGTACAATGGATGGCCAAGTAATTGGTACTGCTTCTCAGGTATTCTGAGACAATAAGTCAGCAATGAAGTTATGTAGGTGTACTAGGTATTGCTCTGAAACCATTCAGATTTACTCATATGCAACAGATACATATGCAGACAGCTTACCTACAACAACTATATATTCTCCTTGATACATGTATACGTTACAGCTAATAGCAAATGTTATGGTTGTACTGATAGGACTGTAATTATAGGATTAAGCTGGTTGGGGAAGATGGGCCAATAAAGCAATATATTAATAATTATTACTGTTTACTAACCATTAATACACACATTTTAAAACTTACGAAAATAACACGTCTGCTCTTTATCACAACGCTGACACAACCAGAAAACAAAAACGAAAATAATATTACTTCATTTTAAATACAATTCAAAAATAAATATAAAAGAAATAAAATACTTTTTTACAAAAAATAAAACCGACTTCAAAAATAACACTTAATGGTGTAAAATAACTCTAAATTAGGAAGTCTGTGGCTTTGGTACTTTTGTCTTATTCTTGATGGGCCACCGACTTCCGACTTTAGAGTTATTTTACACCGTTAAGTGTTATTTTTGAAGTCGGTTTTATTTTTTGTAAAAAAGTTTTTTATTTTTCCATTTTTAGTTGTTCCCATACAAACATTTGCCATGAATTCATTTTATATTGTTAATTGTTAACAATACATGTCATTATAATAGGGTTAACCACCTAACCCTAATAAATGAAACTTAACATACCTAACTGCCGAAATCTAGGTATATTGAACACATCTGCCTACCCCTCTGAGCATACAGGCTTGATGATACGTCATGATGTTGTATAAACAATAAACATCCAAGCGATTCCAGCAATCACGATAGATTTGCCGTCTATTTTTGAAGAGTTCCGCTGTATATCTCCGAAGATCAGCACCAGATCTTCTCCAAATTAAAATGGGACCACCTCAGGAGTCTACTCTTTCAAACAAAGAATTTCGAGAATCGGTCCACAAATGGTAGAGAAATCAAGTAACATACATAAAAAAAAAACATACACACGAACATAAAACCTCCTCCTTTTTTTTGAAGTCGGTTAAAAAGGTATAAAAAGGTTGACCGTCGCCAACATGGCGCGGGAGTGTGGCTACACCAAGTTTTAGCCAGATACAAATAGGTGCAGTGTTGCCACATGCTGTTAAATTTAGATTTGTCCTACTTATCTTTTGTAAGAACTTGGCTAGCCTTCATCGTATAGTGGCTAGATCTAGGTGCAGCAGCTACACACTATTTCATTTTTGTCATGATTCCCTAATCATGTTAAAACTACATTACATTTCAGATTTTGAATGTTACAAATATCGCACACACATTAATGCAATAAAGAAATTGAGTTTAGGATTAAAAAACCCAGTCGTTTATTACTTTTTAAGGTCTTAGTTCAAAACCATCACGGTATGAGCTGAACTGCGATTTCAAGTCTATAAATCAAGACGAGTCCTCATTTTTGTTGGGCTAGCTTTCGCGATTTACTGCCGAATCGCCACGAGCATTAATGTCATTTAACGTTTAACGCTAGCCGGAGATTTCAAGCGTAAAAATTGGCGGTAAAATGCTTATGTACCTTAAAATTTTCCGGTGAATACACTTTTGGGGATTTCTCGTGAATTTCTTCTGCACTCGTGCGTAATGGACGCTTTTTTCAAGTTGAACGAGTTTTGATTCGTCAACATTTGAATGCTGAGACTACAATGAAGCGCGATTTATTTGTTTTTTTTTTAATGACATAAAGTCCTCCAAAGGTGAGTCAGGTTTACCTGTTGTGCCAGTTATCTATAAGTCATTAAGTCCCATGTAATCTTACCATGGCACTCTACTAAAAATGCCAAAAATTATGTACTGACTTATTTTATAATTGCTGTACTAAACAAGAAACTTCCATACCGGCCCATAAATGAAGAAGTTCTAAGGTAACACCCATATTCAACAAAAGTATACAACCGAATTGAGAACCTTCGTTTTATCGGATTAAAACTGAACTTTGCGTAAAAATAATAAATGTGGAATAATATTCCACAACTTTATCACACAACGCCATCTAGTCCCAAGCTAAGCTAAGAGCTTGTGTGTGGAAAAATTCCGACAAAGTCTACACGTGTTAGCCCTAAATAACACCTCCCGAACTACAAACATCGTTTTGTTCGCAGTTTGGGAGCGGCTCTCCCGCGTCTTGCCCCTCACACCCCGCACGATTGCCCTAGACGGCTTCATCGGACGACTGTAGGTTTTTAGACTGTTGTACCGCGTCTGATAGTCGCCGTATCGTATTTTTTTGAATTTTCTTAGTTGTCATCAAATTCGGTGTGCCAACTTGACGTCACGCGTCAGTAAGTCACTGGCAAAGTAAAGGTGGGCAAAAACCCTGCTGAGCAGTGACAATAAAACAAATAACAAAAGAGGTCAATTGGACTTTTATTAAATCGACCCCTCTCAAATTGAAATGAAATGAAAAAAAACTTTTTTACAAAAGAAACAACCGACTTCTTAAAAAAAAAACTAACAGGTGAAAAATAACTCCAGTTTCGGAAGTCTGTGGCTTTGGTGGTTTTGTTTTTTTTAAGAAGTCAGTTGTTTTTTTTGTAAAAAAGATTTTTTTAGTGTTATTTTTGTTATTTTTAGTTTCTTTGTATGTTAAGAAAGTCTTTCAAAACTTGAAAGAATCATTGAAATTGGATAACAATTGCTAAAGAAGTTCTATCTCTAAACATTAATCTGTACATCTCTGCCGGCCCCTTTTAAAATAGAATTGCGTAATGTTATGTTGTGGAAATACAAAAGCTCAGCATAAACATCTGACTATAGCAATCGTGAATAATTTGCTGTTATGCGTTGAAGAGTTCCGTTGCTTGTCTTCTTCATCAGTTTTTCTTCACCAAATGATACTTTCTAAATGAAAATGCTTGATTTGATACTAAAAATGTTGAAATCGGTGCATGTGTGCCTATATTTTTTGAGGAATTCCCTCAATTCCTCGAAGATCCCTCGTCAGGTATGAGTTTTGATACAAATGGGACCAATCTGTTAGTATACCCTATCGAACAAAAAAAGAATTTTGAAAATCGGTCCATAAATGACGGAGTACTGAGGTAACAAACCCTAAAAAAAAAAAAAAAATGTACTACCGAATTGAGAACCTCCTCCTTTTTTTGAAGTCGGTTAATGAAATTGAAATGAAATGAAATTATTTTATTATGCAAGTAGGATATGGAAATCACTTTTACACGTCATTTTTTCCTTTAAAGCTAGTTGAAGTCGGCATTTCCTAACTGACTACAAAAAAGGCGGGTAATAGGAATGGTAGAAATAATAGAAAAAAAATGTGAATTATCTAGGTACCTATAAAAATAAAATAAATACAACCGGTGTTAAATAACTCTAGCTTCAGAAGTCTATGGCTATGATGGTTTTGTTTCATTCATTATTGGCCACTGACTGAACCTAGAACTACCTATTTTATGCTGGTTAGTGTTTTTTACAACCAAACCATTGATCCGAATTCGATGAAATCCAAATAGGACACGGGAATTATAACCCCTCTGGAATTTACGTCTCGTGTAATTTTACAAATAAACGACGCATGGAAAATCTTTGCTATATTTTACAACAGGGCCTTAATATGAAACTTTCAGCAGTTTATTAAGAGGTTGGTGCGTTCAAACAATTTATATGAAGACAGAGGGCAATCCGTCTTCTTCCCTCCGAGGGAGGGATAACTTGAGACTTAATTAATTTGCTAAAATGTTCTCGTCGACGCGAAAGCCTTAACACTGTAAGTCTTCAGGAAATCACACTTTGGTACTTAGATGTCAAGATTGCGCGAGTCTTATTTGCCCTTAAGCCCTTTAAAAATGTTCCGATATTTTTATCTTAAAATTGGTGCTTGGGAATAAGATTAGCGATTTTATTTGGGCGCTTAGTGGAGAATGATGTTTTAGATAATCGATTTAAATAGTCATCACATTTCAGATGATGGAAATCTTAATTCGAATTAGGGTGAGAATCAGCACTTTTTGAACGTCAAACAAAATTGCATAAGACAGTCCCCCAAAACGCGGTGAGAATCAGCACTTTTTGAACGTCAAAAAAATACTAAAGACAGTCCCCTAAAACGCCCGTCTTTTACCACTTCCTAGTGTTTTTGCTAGAAGAAGTGGCGGAACAAACCCCCTAGCAACACATCTGTCTGATTGTTTGAAGAACTTGAATCTATGCAACGAAATACTCAGTAAATAGTAACAATAAGATGGCTAAATAGTAACAGCATCACGTGTCTTTCGACGGTTAAGCTATGCTTGACGAGGTTGGCCTGTGGATGGGTGACCATTCCTTACATTATATTAAGACTCCTCCGTGCCTCGGTTAGCACGTACAACCGTTGGCCCCGACTGTCATTTGTAGATAAAGCTTTGATAGTCGTTACAAGTAGACAGAAGCCCGAAAATCTCATAACGTCGCTTAAGTTCTAACACCGCGGAAGTCCAAAAAATGCCAAATGCCAATTTGACTTTTGCATGTCATTCGATAGACGATCGAAAGACACATCTCTAGACCAATCAGAATCAGGGATTTCAACCAATTAGAGCGTTTTTTTTTCACATAAAAAATTATATATTAATATCGCTATAATAAGTGCATGGTTTTATTGCTCTCCTGAAAAGTTGCCATTTTTGACTTCCGCGTTAGAACTTAAGCGACGATAACCAGTTTAGAGATAAAATAATAATAAACAATTTACTTATTTCAGGTAACAAAGACCCATACATAAATACCTTAACCTAAAAATACATACTAATAACACTTTTGTTAGTAAAATCTTATAAAACTATGTTAATATCACTTCACTAGCACGAAATTATGTGCGCTTGTGGAATTTGTCCGCGGAAGCGACGGCACACCTTCTTCTTCCAGCACCAAATGGAGCATACACGTTGGGATGCGCATCACGAAGGCCTTGAAATTGACATTGCGGCGCGACTCCAGTAGCTGTGTTAACCAAGGGTTATCGTGTTACCCAGTTACTGGGTTGTGGGGCCAGACAGGCCGTCGCTCCATGTAATACACTGATATTCAACTGCATCTGGTTAATCTGGATGCCGACCCCAACATAGTTGGGAAAACGTTAGGCAGACGATGATGATCTGAGAGATTTTTTGCTCGGGTAGCCATATTGTATAATGTAAATCTTGAACATATCTTCCTCTACCATTGTAACCATCACATTCATTTACAAAACTTTCCTAACGGCACGATCCTCATCCCTCCGCATCACATGATCATACATGACATCAGGGGCTCGAGTCTGCTATTGCAATCGTGTCTCAATGACCGGTCATTGATCGAATATTTGACAACTTTGACAGTTTTTGTAATTTGGGAAATGTGTCATAATTTTGACGTTATACGTCAAAAATTGATCATTGACCGATCATTGAGACACGATTGCAATAGCAGACTCGACCCCCAGATTACCAAACACTCCTTGGTAATCGGCGCCACTTCCAGACATCCACTTATTGTTTTCATTCATTCTTCCATTCATTTCTAGTTAATTTCATTCTCTCATAATAATCAGTTCTGCATAAAATGCAAGCAAATAATCCCTTAACATGAACAAGAACGTCTCAGATTCAGTGCTAAACATTCGCTTTCAGGCTACTAAGAAAATGGCGCCCGCCGCCTTGAGTAGCGCCACTCAACTGAGCTTGTAACTCCACTTTTATTGCACTTTATCATCAAGATAATATCCTGCCTTCTACAGAGAGGCCGTTAAGCCTCGTACAACATTCTCTAGCAACTAGACTGTGCTTCCATTAAATTTATTTGCTGACGAGCTTAACAAGGTACCTAAGGCTGCGTACACAAGGCATTGCATTATGTTACTACTCTAGCTTTTCTTACTTAGCTCGTATGTTTTACGCAGTGAATGTCAGTCTGTGTGTATGAACACGGTTAGTAATATCAGACATTTTATAGAAGCAATCGGATCTTCCTGCATGGTGTGTGTGTATAATATGTTGCCAACTTGTGACCCGTTCGTGACGTACTTGTGCGGCAGTCTGAACTTATAATCTAAATAAAATTGAAAACAATTTGGGTTCCAAGTCAATTTGAACCAATAGTCATAAACGTTATATCGAATTTGATAACATTACAATAATCGTTTGCAGGCGCCGGGAGAGTCATTGACAACCAGTACTCAAAATTGTCTTAAACTCTCCCTGGTTCCCGTTTCATTCACATTTTACCTAGTACTATAATGTTTTCTGCACTCGGAGTTAGTAGAGGCAAATAAATATTTATTGTCTTATGAGGCGGCAGGTTTGAGCCTGTACCTTTGGTAAAGAATTGGATTAATCAGGACGTTATGGGTGACAAGCAGAAACGACACTCGATGAAACTACTTAACCGTTACATTTTCAAATTTAAAATCATAAATACCCATGGGTTGTTCTTTTTTGATCGGTAACTCGCTACGAACTTCAGGTTGTGTAAGCGCGCCCACACCGCGCTTGCGTTTCGCTGTCAGTTGTTGTCCCTTACTGTAATATTGACCTCTTTTAAAATATGAGACACGCACAGTAAATATAACCGATAAATAAATTGCTGGAACATAAATAAAAACAAACTGGTCAGTTACGGGCTACGTACAAAGTAGAGTTCCGTAGTTTCCCGTCACATGTACGTTGGACAAACTAATGTATTAGACTACCTAATTTACACAAATACCTACGTTTGCATTAGGGTCATTTGCAATGAAATTAAAACGAAGTTTTTATTTTTCTAAATTGGTTGACTACAAAGAGATTTAAAATACTATAGAGCGGGCATGTCAAGGAAATGTCATAGAAAAACTTTGATCCCATGTCTCAGTAACGCCATCTAGAATAATATATGAATATTGGAGCGGCAGCGAAGCGTACTACAAAAAACTCATAGACTTGTATCCAGCAGGACACACTTTTTCGGACGAAAATTTTGTTCGTGATGTCCGGTCTATAGGTATTGAATGTCTTTGGTTGACTATTACTTAAAAATATTAGTACAAAAATAAAATATCTTCACTTTATGTGTGTATAAATTTTTTTTGTTGAACTAGGAACCCTATAAAAAACCTTTGCAAGAATAAAAAGCTGCGATACTTAAAAAGACAAGAGCCTTAATTTATTTCAGTGAGTAATAATATAGTCTCACGAATAAACAAACTATTTGACAGCTTTTGTAAAGTAATGATGTCAAACCGCTGTTAAATTACTTAACTGCAATATATATTGAAATTATATATATATTGAAATTTTTCGTTTTGTTGTCAATTACTTAAACAAACACTTACTACTTAATGTAATATTATATGCACAGAACATACTTTGAGCCCTTGTTTCCGAGCCAACATCGCCGAGACACACAGTTACCACAACAAAATATCTTTATTAAAATGGTTTGATAACGTATCGTTTATCGAAAATCTTTTGGAAATATACAGAAACTTTTCAAGCCAGTCAAAAATAAAGAAATACGAATTTCGTTCTCATCAACACTTTGAACTATTACTTAACTGTCACATAAGAAATACAGATAAATGTTGCGAGTCACGTGGTGGTGTAGTTTTCTATTTAGAAGAAACATTAGTCTGAAAACTGCACCACTAAGAAACACAACTGAATGCCTTGAACAGCTCGCAAATCGTACCAAAGTATAGCATGTGCCTTGCATCTCCACTGCCTGTTGAATATGTAATAATTAATGTCTATAAAAATCGTTTGCAACTATTCCAAAAAAGTAAAGTAGGTACTTAAAGTGTAAAAGTGAGTAACATTTACGAAATAGGTCTTAATGTTATACTCGAATTAAGTAACCGAAATATTTCTTTTAATTTTATTTAGGATTAGAAAGCATGGCGCAAGCAGTAAACTTTATAAAAATAAGTGCTACAATGTTTTTCCAATGGTTTCACTATCAGTCGTCGTTGCATTTACATTATAACGCGTCTTGTATGCCTAAGACTTACAACTTGTTAAGAGAAACATAGTGAAATATTGTCTTGAAATGTAGATGGTATTCTTGTCAGGAACATACGTTTAAAAGATATTAGGAATGACTGTTAATTTTACTTTGTAAACCATATTTTCTCTATGAAAATGATATAAATTGTATAGAATAGAATAGAATAGAATACTCTTTATTGTACACCATTAATACTTACAAAAGAATACTTACTATACTACTTACTTACTTTACTTTCTCTTGAATACTGTGTGACTCATCCATAGCATTTTCAAGGCAGTCATAAAATATGACAGGCAGACATGATATGCACGAAATAGAGAACGCTATGTCTATGTCTAGCTGTACGTAAGCTGTCAATAACGAATCATATTCCTAATACCTCAAACTAATTATATTGGTAGATAGTTGGCTACTAAACGTACTTGTCTATAAATAGCTGTGGCGTGTAAGTGATTACTTAACATAAGTAACTTAGCTTAATATTGTCTCTTATCATTAATACTTTAACATTAACATCGTAAGCAAGACACAAATGAATATGTCTCCAATAAAGTGGTTGAAACATTTTGTTTTTATGGAAAATCTATTAGGCATATATAGAAATTATTACAGCCAGAAGACCACCAAGAAATATTTAATTATTTTACAAATTGTTGTTCAGACTACGCTGCACACTATAATTCTTATTAACGAAGAAAGTTACTTGTTTGGGGGAAAGGAATTTGATCGGATCAAATTTATCCTTGGCGGTTTTTCTGCTCTATCTTATACAAATTTTGTATCATCCGTTGTAACCGGCATCTGTAACAGCTGCGCGTTCATGTCATGCTACAGGAGCATCAGTTATGTCTCTGAATGTTTTCAAGATGACAAGTTTAATAATACTCTAAACAAAATATACTGGTTGAGCATCGCTTTTTCAATAATATGTTTCTTGTTTTCCGTGTTCAGATCTACGCAGATTTTGTTACATTACATTCAATTTGGCGAAGATACGGACAAGTTTACAATGGTTTCCGTTTTTATATCCCAAACGTTCATCAGATTTACAATACTATTTCAGAAAATCTTTTTGTTTTTTATTATCATGATTGTTGTTCATTTTACCAAATGCTTGACCTCAACGGTATTAGCGTTTCAGAAGAAGGTAGGAAGTTGTGAATTTATAATTACAAGAGAGCAGATTCAAGGATGGGTTGAACTGTATCGGGATATAACAAATTGCTGTGAAAAAGTGACGCTATGTTTTGGACGGCAGGTACGTCTACACTAAGTCTCTAAAAAGGTAATCTACACTACACTACAATATACATCTACACTATCTACACTACTAATAATAATATTACTAAAAGGATATTTTATTTTTGTGTGTATGTTTGTAATGAATAAACTCAAAAATTACTGTGCCGATTTCAAAAACAATTTCACCATTGAAAGCAACATTCACCTTGAGTGACATAGGCTACTTTTTATCCCTGAATTCCCACGGGAGCGAGCGGGAACAACACGGGCGAAACCACGTGACGTCTGCTAGTTCGAGATCAACTTAACTGTCGTAGTCATATATTTCTTCGGCTCATTTGCTGCGGCTCTTTTTTTATTTTTTAGGCCTTCGTTTGACCACTATCTCATCTGACGGTAGGAAAGCGATGATGTGGTTAACGATAAATCACGCTTGCCTAGAAGTAACCTATTGACTCTTGACGTAAAGATAGATTGTAGCTATCAGGAAGTACAGACTCCGGCAGGGTTAGTGACTTAACCACAAATAGCAGGTGTAAAGCATTGAATTAGAAAAGCTATGGAAACAGCATTGCACTCAAAAAGTGGCACCACGAATAGTACGTCTAAGTAGGCGGGGCTTTAAAAGTACGTCTTTTTTGAGAACTAGTCTACTGCGCACTCAGTGACGGAAGGTCGCATTGATCAAAGCGTTTGACGTTTCATTATTTGGATAAAAACATTGGTGGAATTATAAAAAAATTACTTATTGTGTAGTAAAGTGGTGCAAAAAATGCAAAGAAAGGCGGAAAAGTGATACTGGAATAAGTTTCATTGGTGAGTAAAAAGAAATCCTTTTATTTACTGTTTTACCAGTTCTAACAAATATTTGAATGACATTGACACTATAACCAAAAAATAGGTTTATTTATTCAGCTTAAAAATAGGCAATTCTAAATTGTGTCTGGATTTTCCCTTACTGGCGAGTTATTAAGCGGTTAGAGTATAGCATTTAAATATTATGTATACTAATAAATACAAATGTGATTAAAACACTAACGAGTAATTCATTGTGGCCGGTGTTATGCAATAAGTGCTCGTAACCAGCCCAATTAATTATTCTTTTTGGATTTTTGTTTTTGTAAATAAGTAAATTTTATTTTTTGACAAACATAAGCTTGTGGGTTATTTTGAATACACGAACATTATATAAACAGTAATTACCGATTAATTGTCGTTGTAATATTTTCAGTTTTCCTAAAAATGAACTAAAGCGACTGTTGTGGATAAAAGCTGTTCGTTTAGAAAAAAGACAGGAAGATTGGGCACCAAATAGATTCAGTAAGGTGTGCTCCATACATTTTGATGCTCAAGACATGTATCTGTCGAGTAAGGGTAATCGCTTGTTGAATAAATCTGCAGTACCTATTTGCACGGTAAATAATTTTCATATCAAAGGTTTAATTTTAATTATTATTATTTTTTGTGTCGTCATTAACCTTATTTTTGGTCTTTTTAGATGGTTCATAGAAGAAGGAACGGTTGCGTCCGCAGACAGAATAATGGTAATAAATAATGGTCATTAACTTCTGTTTAGATCAGAAAATAGTTTACGAAGTAAAGTAGTAGTAGATTTAACATTGTATTAAAGTTCAAGTCTATGGTAAGGCGTGTTATTCCAGTATACTTACCAGGTTATCATTAACAACAACAACAAACAACATAACTGGCGAAATGTGGGTGTACTACCAGGTAAACCTCTGCCTAGCCCAGCGGGGATTACAGGCGTGACGATATGTATGTATGTATGTTATCATTAAATGTTTAAATAAAATTTTAACGTATCAATTTTAACCAGAAGAAGGACAAGACGGAGTATCAACAAATAATATTTCCGTGAATATTAAGGCTCACAAACATAAGCAAGTTAATTAATTTCGAGGAAGGTATTTTTTTATTGTAGTGACACGGTTCTCAAGTCACTATAAGTCATTTTTAGAATGAAGTTTGTACCAAAATATACCTATTTATTATTGAAAAAGAGTAACCATAAGAAGCGACTATTTAGAATGGGCTGTTGTCCGTTGAGCTTCACCTTTCTTACTAATTACTGTTAGAAATTTCAAAAATACCTACCTTGTTTTTTGTAAATTAAATTGAAATAAATGATTTTCACTTTCACTTATTGTTAACACTCGTTTGAACTAACATTGCAACAAACCGCGATGAGTGGAAGGACGGAAGGGAAGCCTTTGCCCCGTAATGGGACACAACAGGCACATAATAATAATAATTATTATTGTTAAAATTCTTAATTTGTCAATAAATATATTTTTACTTTATCCGAATTTTATTTATCTTCATCGACCGCTTTAAAGTGATATCTTGAAAACTTCTAAACCAATTTTGATATATCTTGCATTTATACCTAATTACTCGTACCAATACCTGATTAAGGAATTTTGGGATAGAAGGTGTCCTACGGTCTTATCCAGGTGATAACATATACATGTGCCTAGTAATATTTAGGTACATAGACTATATTTTTTTAAATGTAAAAGACGTGTTGATTTGCTAAATAAATAGTAATATTAATTAGTGAAATAAAAAAACAACAAATCTCCCCACTGCTCTGGTTACGTATTATGCCTATGCATACGCATGGTTAAACTATGGCGTAATATTATGGGGAAATAGCACAGATGCACCAACACTTCACACTACAAAGAAGACCTGCATACCCCATTTCCAAGAACATAAAATTTTAACACTTCCTTGTATATATAATGTCGCCGCCAGCGATGACTGAGCGATGAGCTGACACCGATTGGGGTTTCGTGGTACAGAGTTCATAACGTAGAATAGCAATCTTCATTGCAGTAATAACCTCACTTAACAATCTTAATCACAAAACAACTCAAATCTAGGTAACTGACAGTTTCGTACTGGATGTGTGTCTTCGTCGGTGCCTCAAATCAATCTGAGCTCCGCCCAGCTCCCACGCACGAGCACGACTCTGTCCACGTGACATTACCGAAAACACATTCGCGCCATTTTCAAATGACAAGTAACGTCACGCTGGTCACCATAGACTCTGTAATATGTTAATCAACTTCACAACTTATTATTCAAGAATATCGCTTGCCGCGACATATATATTGGAATTGTGCAAATTTGTCAGAAACAATCAAAAACTGTTTACTACACGCGAACACATACAGACTCACTACACACTACGACACAAAAATAGACTAAACATACCAAGCTCTAAGCTGAAAATACACTCCACAAGCACTTTAATAATGTCAATTAAAATAGTAGTAGAGATTAATATAAAATTTTTAAATATTTATATTATAAATATTTCCTCCTCGTAATTCTCCTAATTTTTATATTGTTATGCCCGACAGGGCCCACAATGATGCATATTATTATTATATCCTTACGTACCTACCACCTAAGTTCACATTGTGGAATGCAATAAATATATTGCGTATTGATTAAAAAGAAACAATAGTATAGAAGTATCAATATAATTTGTATGTATGTATTGTATATAGATAATTTACATTTATATTCTGTCGGAATTCATTAAAAAAGTCATTGTTAAATATACACAAATAATTTAATTTAGCTAAGTATCTACTGCATAACTCCATCCACGCTCGGCTCGCTGTCATCTTGACTCCGCCCAGTGACCTTGATGCACCCAATCGCGCACTAGCTTCGTCTATTATAGTGTGTCAGTTGTTTGCGTAAATGGAACCAAAATTGAAGCGTTATTTGTATGAGAATTACGTTTCAATAGCTTTTCTAATTCAATGGTGTAAAGAGACCTAGTCGAAATCTACACATTCGGAAAACTGAGTAAAAATAATCATTATTCTAGTGCGATGAACTTCGTTTTCACCAAGTGAAAAATTACCGGTGAGCTGCAATATGCAGGTCGCATGCTGTCTGAGACTCATGTTGATATTTTTCCTCTTTTATTGCTCCGCAGCGTATGAACAAAATTCAAATAAAAAAATTTTGCACATTCTTTTTAGCGGTACTTTTTTTGAGGTATTCTTCGAAGCGCAACCTTTTCCAACCGCAACCATCTAATTTCTGATACTCTGGTACTATCAGAACAACACTCATAATAACTAATAAACCATACAATTTTATAAACCTGTCTGACTTTTTAACATAATTTACCAAAAGTAACTTTTTTCCAGTCAATTTATGTTTGCCACTTAGTTCCAGTCAATTTATGTTTGCCTGGTAAAAAACTATGACAGTCGATATAAAACTGTTTATCGATGTATTTGATTAATCCATCATACCCCTCCCTCTCTAACCTTTAAAATGGTTGCGCTTCGCGAAATAAAACCACAATATTAAGGCATTAAGTCCGCCTTTGTACAGTTTATTTTACTTGTGCATAAAGTTTTATTAAATAAATAAATAATATTTTTATTTTCATTTTTTTAGCGCAACTAACGTTTGCGCTTCGCGGAATCAGATAGTTGCGCTTAGAAAAGGTTGCGCTTCGAGGAATACCCCTTTTTTGTCTAAACATAAACATTCCTACTACATGTATTTAACACATGGCCCTTGTCTGCTAAAAGGTTTCCACCCCCTAAATGTTTTCCTTATGTTTCAGTTTATCTTTTCGTGTATAATGTCTATGACATACTACATGTTGGTGACAAATCATATATGCAGCAAAATGTATCCAAATGTAAGAATTTTATGACTGTATTTGGCTTCCTGAGAGGCGTTATAATGACGTTAGATTTTAGCTTTTGAGGTTTGATATCTAGTGTCTTAGAAAACAAACCTTACCTTATTTGTCAGTTTCTTTGTTATTCATAGGAAACAACTGCAGCTCTGTATTGAGCTTTGGAGTTTTGTGTGTAATTTGTGGTTTTGCTCCACTTGACAACGTACCATACCGCTGCACCGCACGTGTTTTAAGAGTGTGTATTTGCGTGATGTTAATTATATTATTATTTAATGTTTTCAAATACAATGTGAATTTTTCCTGAATAAAAAATTAATTTCATTTAATTATTG
The DNA here is from genome assembly GCA_921972225.1 of Euplexia lucipara. Classification (NCBI taxonomy): domain Eukaryota; kingdom Metazoa; phylum Arthropoda; class Insecta; order Lepidoptera; family Noctuidae; genus Euplexia; species Euplexia lucipara. The sequence continues at coordinate 4,497,690 of OV179149.1, read as the reverse complement.
AATTTTACCGTCGGTTTTGATGCAATCGACCAAGCACTATTATATTTGACCACTTTTATTATTAATTACGTTTTTCTGTTCGAAAGCCATATCAATTTCCATAACTTAAGGCAATTCGGAATAGTTGACTACTCACTAATTTATTTTTCTTATGTTACAGAAAGGAGACACTAAAGTAGTATTTATTGCTTTAAGTTTCGTAGCAATAACAATGTGGCCAATCATTGCTGGACAATGGGCTCGTAACCAAGGCATAAAGCTCCACAGAGCGTTGGCTCGACTTTATAATACAATAATAGTAATGGGTGAGACAGTCTGCTAAAATTTTTATTTCGTAATAAAAATTGCTGACTCGCAAGTAAAAAATACCAGCCTGTTACTGTCCCATTGCAGGGCAAAGGCCTCATCTCATACAGAGAAGGCACGAGCGTTGATCACGACGCTTGTTTGAGGCGAATTGGCGATTTTAAACTTAATAAATTATTAATATAATTTATTAAGTTTAAAATCGCCAATTAATCGCAAATTACTTGCGAGTTAAAATACAACAACCCACATCAACATGTTGTCTTAGACTGATGTCTAAGACAACATGTTGATGTGTGTTGTTTCTGTTGATGTGTGTTGTTTTATTTTAACTCGCAAGTAATTTACCAAAAATATTACGTCATTATATATATTTTAGATTCTGAAGCTGAAGCAAAATCGTTAAAGGATTTTATCCGTTTGATAAAGAAAAATCCGATAGAAATCAAGCTGTTGACCAAGGTTCCTGCTGGCATGAACATGTTGCCAGTTATATTGTCGTTGGCAGTCAATTATATCATTGTTATAATGCAATTCAATAATGTTATTTAAAATCCTTTTTTCTTCGTAAATATGTTAACATGTCATTTTTGAGTTTGTTTTATTCGATTACAAATGATTATGAAGTACATCGTATGTTTTTTTTATTTATTTAACAAAATTTTGTGACTTTGTTGACGCAACGCTGGGTTTGATGCTCGGTTGGTTACTATAATTTAGTATTTCTACTTGAAAACTCAGTATGGGTTCATAGTTTTTACTAGCTGATACCCGCGGCATCGCCCGCATGGATGGCTCCCAGAAGGCTTATTTTTCACCTTCAACAAATATCATTATATTTTTGTCAATGTATACAAAAAATTGACAAAGTATAATATACTAATAACTTCCTTGAGAAAAACTCTATCTACAGGTGAAAATAGCATCGGTATAGTCTTATTTGTGTTTATCGCGAACGACAGACAGACAGACGACCGTGACGCAAGTGCGAATCTAGTCGATCAACCAGTCAAAGTACTATTTTATGTATGGATGCTATACCAATCCAGTTAAATTATTACCTCCTACTACTACACGTAGCTGCTACTACTGCACGTACTACTACCTACTCTAGCATTGTATGCAACATAGATATACGCAGCGCAGTAGTTCAGTTTAAAATGATACATTTTGTATCTTTCAAAATCAATGCATTGCAGTAAGGTAGTTAGGTTAGGTAGTTAGGTTAGCTATATGACAGGTATGGTAAGTTAGGTAAGGTTATATGTATATATAGGTACTAAATTTATACCTCTCTTTTACCCCCGTAGCTATTGAATTTACAACAAACTTAAAACACCCTAATACTTCATTCTATCGAAATAACTTTGAAAATCAGAGAACTTTACCCCCCTTGCCCTCCTTTTACCCCCTTAAGAAATGATTTACGAAAACATATTTGTTATGTGTTTCATGACTTTCAATAAAAAAACCCTTCATACGAATAACTTCAAAAACGGCTAAGTGACTAACCTTGCACTCCCCGTTTACGAATATTCGGATATTCGTATAAGAATTGATGTTCTGAAGAGTCATCCTCTGATCCCTCTGTGTAACCGTTTCGGATGCGCGAGACAAACAATGAAAATCGCGCTCGTTAGCTAAACGCATTTGTCGTAGTTCCACACTTTCCTAAGATTGAGAAGCAGTAGTGCGGACTTGTTTAAACACCGCGAACACAATTGTTGTATGGCATTTATAATTGAAAGGACTTGCACGTTTTCATAATGTCTCGGTTTACGACGGCGCAATGACGTTGTTTTGGTGTCGACTCGGGAGTCAGCGAGTAGTAAGCATGCGATTGGCGTGCTGTAAGCGTGCGGTCGACGCGCTGTAAGCACATACGAGTAGTCCACTCGCTATCGGCACGCGGGCTGCGAGTCGAGTTGTGTGGTAGTGGCAAGCGCGCTGACTGCTCGCCGTTGGCTTTTTCTTATTGACATTGTGAAATATATTATACTACACACGATTTAAGGCTCTTAATTAAATGACAAGTCAATTGCTGGTTTGGACCGGTGCCGGTGCCATGCCGTGACATGTATTGTGTGACCTTAAGTCTGCAAATAAGTATTTGACTTTGACTTTGACATAATTTTCACGGAGATTTTAATAGTGTAGTTATGATAACAAAATACTCAATTGACCCTCAATTACTCAACAAAATGATTAATGTACTTATTACATTGGACAAAATAATATAGCAGTCCATTAAAACTTACTAAACCATCGCCGTCGTAACAAGTACAATTAAAATGTCCATGATAAAGTGGTTAAACAATTTGCTATTTTTTGAGAACCTTTTAGGCATTCATAGAACTTGTTGCAGCTATTCGAAGATAAAAAAATATTGCATTACGTTTCAAATATTCCTCCAGACTGTATTGCACAGTATTATCAATTTTAATGACATGTATTTTCTTTTAGTACACTATAGTCGCATTAATGTAATTTATGTTTGTTTTTATGGTTTATCCTACGTCATTGCTATGTCATCCGTCGTGACTAGCTTATGTTATAGCCGCGCCTTCATTTCATATTTGAAAAGTATCAATCGTGTATTTGAATGCTTTAAATATGACAATAAATTGAATATGTCTTTCAGAAAGACATACTACTTCAGCATAACTTTCATTATTTTAGCTGTTACGATTAGTGCGTATAATTCTACGGAAGTTTTAATAAGTCAATTGCGTGCGGAAATGTCATTTTTGGGTTTTGATTTCGTATCAGGAGCGTTTATAAGAGCCACAATTATTGTTCAAAAATTTATGTTGTTCGTTGTTATAATGATAGTATTTCATTTAACCAAGTGTCTGAATTCATTGATATCAGACGTTCAGCAGAGGGTAAGGTGCTTCGTTATAGGTTCGGATGAACAGTGTGACATCACAAAAGAGCAGATTCAAGGATTTGTTGAACTGTATCGGGATTTGACACACTGCTGTGAAAAAGTAAATCTTTGCTTTGGACGCCAGGTACTTGATAGTGTTTCATTGATTTGATCATCTAGATGTCCTTGTTGATGACATAAGGGGCTGTTATGAACGGAACGAAGTTCCTTATTGCGCGTTGCGAAAGGGGGTTAGACGGAAAATATTAAGACCAAAAGTTGTAACGACACTTTTTTGCTATAGTTGTATCTCTGTAACGTATGTCTCTCTCTCTCTCTCTCTCTCTCTCTCTCTCTCTCTCTCTCTCAAAGAATCAAAGCCAGTTATTTTCGTCTCGTCTTTCTATTTCGATTTGAACAGTGTGGTGTCGCGACGATTTTTTTGTTGAGTGTATACAAGTTTTTTGTACATAATAAATAATAAAACTAACTATATAACCTCGTTCCATCCGGGTGTTCCTTGACATCTCTCAAGTAAAAACTTGAGATGTGTCAAAAAAAAAAAGAAGGGGAGGGGTGGGGTGATAAAAATATCACCATCGTAAGTTTACGAGGAATTAACTCGGTTTGGCTTAATTATTGTCTATGCAAAAGCTGTCAAATCGTCATTATTATGCCTTGAATGTTAATTCAATGTTACTCTTATGTTTCAGTACATCTTTTCACTAATAATGTCAACAATTTATTACATAGTTTTCACGCATCATATGTGTAACATACGTATAATTAATGTAAGTATTTTACTAAACATAATTTATTACACATATAGAACATACAACGAACCTACTTGCAACGTTCGATCTCTAGCAGCAAGTCCTGTAACAAACTCTTCTTCTTGTTTCGTGTAGCTAGTATGTTTTGAACAAATGAATTATCTAATCTTATCTTATCTTAGTCACTAACCTGTTGTCAGACTTTTTGTGCCACCTATCTCTGACGTGGCTTCACTTGCCGTCGAAAAGCGTCGTCTCTGGCATGCCAGTTTCCTCGCAATTCATCCCTTCACTGTTTACGTAACAAACTACGAGTACAACCACTATAAAAACTTTTTACAAAAAAAAGAACGGACTTCTTAAAAAAACACTAACAGGTGAAAAATAGCTCCAGTTTCGGAAGTCTGTGGCTTTAGTGGTTTTGTTCCGTTCATTATTGGCCACCGACTTTCGAAACTGGATTTATTTCTCACCTGTTAGTGTTTTTTTAAGAAGTCGGTTGTTTTTTTTTTGTAAAAAGTTTTTTGCCAGGCCATTAGAAGGCCATTTCTTGCTGTGTTTTTCTCATCTGTGTAATAAATTCTAAAAATATACTAATTTAGTAACTTAAATGTTGCTATTACTATTAAGTGAATAAAGGTATCAAAAGCCGACTTTTTTTATTTATTCTTGGTGGTTAATACCTACTATAAAAGTAACAATTTTAATTCATAATCATAAAGTTCTACCGAGTTCTGTGTGAAACAGCCTTTGTTTCTTTATCTGTCATGTCAATCCTAATGCATATAATTTGTCTCTTGGGCTTTTCCATTTCAGTTAGAAATTATCAATCCACCTTGAACGAACATGGTGATTGATTTGTATGCCTTTGCTGTATGAAAAGATGCCTTTGCCCTGCAGTGAGAAAGTAAAATGCTGGTATTTTTAGCTAGTATTTTAGAGATTTTAGCTATTCTTGGTGTATTCATTTTTATATACATTTCAGAAAGAAATTAAGCATGGGGTGATTGTTGCTTTATTCAGTTACGTATCATTGACGATGTTGCCAATAGTTGCTGGACAAATGGTTCGTAACCAAGGGGTGGAATGCCACAGAAAAGTGGCACGTCTCTATAATTCAATTATAATAATGGGTGAGATCAATTATACTACTAGCGTTATTCAAGACTTGTTTTTAACATGATTTCTAGAGGAATATACACTGATCTTATTGGTGATATTCTTCAGAAAGGTTAGGTGCGTAGAATTTGCAACCGGCGTGTGACAAAATGTGTGAAGTAAACAAAGCATAAGCCGTATGTAATAATCGTAGCATATGGCGCTCTGTAGTTTTTGCCTACCCCCATGGGAAAGAGGTGTGAGTTTATATATGTATGTATGTATGAAAACTGTCGAACCGCTATTTTTATGCTTTAGGCAAAAGTCTGTTGGAAAATCGGATTTAACTTGTCATGTTTCAATTTCAGATCCACGTGAAGCTGAAGTGAAATTGATAAGAGACTTCATTCGTGTGATAAAGAAAAAACCACTAGAGGTCAAGTTATCATCCAAGATTTCTGCTGGGATGTATACAGGGTGTTTTGGGGATGAGTGTAGGCATTTTGCAGATGGATAGGGTCGGTCCATACGATTATTTTATAGTATGGGAACTATGGTCCGATATCCTTTAGTTTTTAAGTTATGGGCTTCACTATTTGATTGTTTTTGCTACCGGAATAGTTGTAACACTTTTAATTTATCGTGTGTTATGTGTTTAAATCGACAAATAATAAAAAAACTGTATTTAATATGAAATTGTGTTTATTTTTAGCTTCATAACCCAAAAAGTGTAAAGTATTCATAAAAAACAATTTTTGCCCATAACTTAAAAACTAAAGGATATCGGACCATAGTTCCCATACTATAAAATAATCGTATGGACCGACCCTATCCATCTGCAAAATGCCTACACTCATCCCCAAAACACCCTGTATACTGCCAATTATGCTCACGTTGACTGTTAATTATATAATAATTATTCTGCAGTTCAATGACATTGTTTAAGTGAGATTGCAGTACTTTATTTTTAACTTTATTTTTGAACTGTATTACTTTTCAAATGTAAAAAAAATAAATAAACGAGCTAGCTTTACACTGTAGTTGTTTAATATGATGGTGTGTGACATCGTACATGCGTGGTTAATACGTATCCCTAAATAAAATGACAGTAAGACGTGGTATTAACTTCACGCTCATCTCCCCCCCACCGCGTGCGCTTATTGGTTAAATCAAATGGTGGGCGCTTCCCCGGTTTCCTGTAACACATTTCCGTCCCTATGCACAAAATCACTGCCACAAAAAAACATCTAGACACTGAGAAGAAAGATGTTACCAATGAAAAAAACACAGGACAACACATCACATAACGACAAGAGGTATAAAAAATGTTCCTTTAGCTGAGGAACTTTTGGTAATATAATCTTTGCCTTCCGTTCCGTTCCGATTTTGCGTTCTATTTTCAAAATCATAATTCCGGATACGAAAACAAAATTCCTGAAGTCTATATTAATTTGGTTTTCATACATGCAACTTTTCAGGACTGCTTTTGGTCATTGTCCTTTCGTTGATAGTATTTCAACTTTTTAACTAATGAAATAAGGTTAAATTTTTCAATTGAGAAATTTCGAGAGTTTGGGGTAGATGTGCTGGCGTCTGGAGAGTTGGGTCAGCAAAATACCGTCGCGTGTCTGAATAATGATGATTCCTCTTTAGGGCTCCTAGCAGTATATTATGGGATTTAGAATGATTTATTTATGTTGCAAAAAATGAATTGTGTATTCTGACTCAAAACCTCTTCGTTCGTTTAGTATGATATTTATTAAAAAATAAAAGGACTATTTATATTACAAAACTTTATTTTTAGTAAACATAACATGATATCATTTTCATGTAAAGTGATTAGGAAGAAAGTTATACCGGCCAAAAGATTATTTTCTAAATATTTCATCAGTAACTTCGTTGCTTTTTTTCTACTACGAAAGTTCCTAGATCAAAGTTGCAAAGCATTTTATTTGCAACAAAAAAAACTTTTTTTAGAGACATAGTTTGTCAAATATTTTTTTTCAAGATGGCAGGTTTGGAACAAGGTTTGCAACCCCACAAATTTGGGTTTAACTGAACACTAACCCCAAATTTATATTTTCAATGTACAGACGCCAGCACATCAAGTTACCCCAATGTGTCAAATTTCTTTGATCGTTTTTCAACTTTATGTCAAACAGAATAAGGTTCATATTCAATTGGGAAAATTTGACACATTGGGGTAACTTGATGTGCTGGCGTCTGTACTAACGCAACGTGCTTACCTATTTCATTCAATTTACGTATGTACAGACGCCAGCACATCAAGTTACCCCAATGTGTCAAATTTTCCCAATTGAATATGAACCTCATTCTGTTTAGCATAAAGTTGAAAAACGATCAAAGAAATTTGACACATTGGGGTAACTTGATGTGCTGGCGTCTGTACTTTTAAACCCTAACATTATGTCTAAGTAAAAACAAATTATACAAAGATCGCATTTTTTTTTAATATCTTACATCATGTATATATTTTCAACGTATGTATATACAACTTATAATTCAAGTAATTACTTGAATTATGTGGATTAGTACAACGAAAAAAAAAGTAAAAAAAAAACCATTTATTTTGAATTATTTTGACTTTTGCAGATACAATAATCAATTAATGCTTTTTTTAACATCTGTGACAGACAGATAATGTTGACATCATTGACAGTTAAGTATATTACTTAGCAACCTTTACAATAACTTAAACAAATTAAATTGTTTTTAAATATCAAAATGTGACTATTACATATTCATGCTTATTACTTTATCGCCACCGACACAGCACACAGGGTTATCGAAAATGTCTCCAATAAAGTGGTTAAACAATTTATTGTTCTTAGAGAACCTCTTGGGCATATATAAGAATTATAGTACGCATGAGAAGTTTAAGAAACGTGTTGTTGCTACCCATGTATTCGTCCAGAGTATTTTTCACACCATCATTGTTATTGGTGAAGTATATATATTATTATTAAGCGATATCTCTAATCAGATACACCGTCTTGATATTTTCTATATAGTTTCATCCTATATTACCTGTTTCCTATCAGCAACCACTTCCATTTATAACAGTCGCGCTTTCATCTCATATATTGAAAGCATCAATCGTATCTCGGAGCAATTTAAAGATAATAAGGAATTTATTAAATCTTCAAATAAATTGAATTGGTTTAGTATCATTTTTGTTCTATTATGTTTAATTTTTGTCGTCACCAGAACTTTGGACGTTATTATAAATTTTGACAAACTAGATAGGTACGTGACTTGGTGTGTTTTCGCTTTTATATCACAAGTCTTGGTTAGACTTACTATACTATTTGAGAAATTTATGTTTGCTGTTCTTATTATAATAATAGTATTTCTTTTCAATTGTTTAAATTCAGTCGTTCCTAAAAGGGTAGGTAGCTGTCATAATAGTAGGGATATCACAAGAGAACAAATTCAAGGTTGGGTTGAGCTGTATCGGGATTTAGCAAGCTGCAGTAAAAACGTAACACTGTGCTTAGGACGCCAGGTACTTGAATTATGAATTTAATTTAATTAATTCATTAAACCCCAAGCGACCGCCTGCGTATGCGCTGTCATTGTCTTTCTATTGTGTCTCTACTACCTACTCTTTACCTCTGTCGTACTTAGGTATTATAAAATTATGAACTGTTTAGCTTTTTCACAACGAAGTTGGGATCGGCTTTCAGTTTTCCTAGTTGCAGCTGGTACCAGTGTTTTACATAGAGCGACTGCCTATTTGGCCTCCACTACCCAGTAACTATGTATCGCGATACCTCTTGCCACACTCTTGAAATACATGTATGTGATTACTCTTAGAAAAGACCTTGTTATTATAACAAAGGAGCTAACATTGTGGCTAAACAATAAATTTGTAGATTCTTGACAGACTTTAAGACGCGGGACAAATACAAGGGGATTGGCGCGGGTGAGGCGCCGCTCCTTTGATATTTCATGCAAAATATATATTTACTCGTCTTGCGTCTCTTCACCTTTTCTATATAAATTTTTGTCTGAAATATCAGAGAAGTGACGCCACGCCCGTGCCAAGCCTCTAGTATTTGTCTCGCGCCTTAAAGTCTGTCAAAAATCTACAAATTTATTGTTAAGCCACAATGTTAGCTCCTTTGTTATAATAACAAGGTCTTTAATATCAACTAGTAGTCGCATAGTGGTTGAGATTATGTGATCAGGGGTTAGATAGCAATGGTGAGTTAAAGGTTGAAAATAAATTTAAGTATCAGAAAAATAAGTAGACAACTTCAATGATGGGACAAGAATCAATTCATGGTAACGGTCAGCGCGTGGCCGTCATACTTCCATCCGTTTTAACACTTGTTAATTTAATTATGAATATTCACATAGTATTTTCCTATTATTTTCTAGTTTTCCTGTTCGTTAATTATGTCAGTGTCGTATTACATTTTGCTGACTTACCAAATATGTTATTTGGATTTTTTAAATGTAAGTATAATTTGTTTAAATTTTCTGAAGCAATAACCAAGTACAAAAATTGCCACTTCAGACAATGTGGATTTAACTTGTCTTTTGGGTATTTTTTTATTTTTCTGTTTTCATTCTATTGCAGAAACAAGATAAGACATTACCTATTGTAATAGTAAGTTATGTGTTACTGACAATGTTACCAATAGTTGCTGGACAGTTGGTTCTTAACCAACGGGTGAAATTACACCGAACATTGGCTCATCTTTATAATAAAATTATTGTTATTGGTAAGCAATAGTGTATACTTATTTAAAATCATATTTTGAACATAGGGGGGTTAGTCAAAAACAACCAAGAACAATGATTCCCTTAATAGCACCAAACTTTGTAGTAGCCCAGACGATTTGGCAAGTTAAAATGGGCATATGGCAGAGGCAATAGCAGTATGAGAGCCAACAGGTTAGAGCTTAATAAATAATATTAATAATTTCAGATTCAAATAAAGCTGAAGCAAAATCTATAAAGGATTTTATACGTACGATAAAAAAGAAGCCAATAGAGATCAAGATATTGTCAAACATTCCTTCTGGGACGTACATAATACCTGTTATACTCATGTCGACTGTCGACTATGTCATCGTCTTGTTGCAGTTTAATAATATTGTTTAATTTGTACTTGTGACTATCACATTTTCATGATATATCTTTGTATGCTTTTAATTGAAATAAATTAGCATTTTTCCGCAAATTCCTTGTTATGTATATAGCCTCCAATCTTATTAAAAGTCTGTTGCAAGGCAGCTTGAGATTACTATTTTTACTAAGAAATTCAATGAGTACTAAGTAAAACATAATAAAACACTAAGGGCCTATTAATATATTACCTTTTCGTCACCCAGGCATTCGACATTACAAAATCATGTCTCCAATAAAATGGTTGACCAATTTACTTTTTATAGAGAACACATATTATATCCAATGCATCAATCGCGTCACTCAATGTTTTGAAGATGATAAAAAGTTAATTGATTTCCTAATAAGGTGTACAGCTGCCTTATTCTAAACTGTTCGATTAGTTTCCGTGTCGGTAAGGAACTGTATTCGACAATCTCACATCCGAGCCGAAGAATTGTCAAAACGCTATTCACAGATCCGAACGGATACGTTTTTTTCTATCCAATTGATTCTTGTGTTTATGGGTAACGCTACAAAAGGGTAGCAAATAGATCAGTGTGGTAGAAACTTAAAAGTAGTAAATAAAATTGGTTTATTTGAATATTTCTTTCTGTTTAATTATGGAATATACAGCTAGTAACTTCATAGACAGCAAACGGTACAAAATGATCTGTGGTTTTCTTTTAGCTGTTTCCATGTATTAACATGAATATTGTAGAGCGTACGAATCTCTCACTTCAGGCAGTCTCCAAATGGTACGAAGCCAATCTTGTGGGATTCAACGCTGCCAAAACACTGGCGTATCTGTTTACCGCCAAAAGGAGCTCGTTTACCATGGCTCCTGCTTTTCAAAATGTATCTTTGGAAAACACCGACCGCCTGTAGGCGAGGAAATTTCAACACCCAAGAGATGTATCTCTTGGGTGTTGAAATTTCCTCAAACCTAAACTTTGGGCGGTTCATTGAGTCCAAAACCAAGACTGCTGCTAGGAAACTCAGCGTTCTTGCAAAGGTCCGGCGGTACTTCACACCGTATCAGCTTCTAATGTTATACAAAGCACAGGTCAGGTGAAGTACTGCAGTCACATATGGGCTGGTGCTGCTAGTTGCCACCTAGCAGCTTTGGACACAGTGGAGCGGCGTGCTAAGAGCCTTATTGGTGACCCTGATTTGGTTAAAACCAATCTGTAAAGCCTTGAGCACAGGCGTAGGTTAGCTAGCTGTTCGGTATTCTATAGGATACATTTTGGAGAGTGTGCACGGGAATAACATGAATTGATTCCGCCATCACCCTTCTTCCATCGGACAACCCAGCGTACGGCGAGTGTCCACCCTTACATCGTTGGCACCCCAACGATCCGGACAAAACGATTCACCTCGTCGTTTATACCGCGTACGTCGAAGGACTGGAACAACCTGCCTGATCCGATCTTCCCGTCCGAGTATAATTTAAGAGTCTTCAAAGCTAGAGTGTATAGGCTCTTAATAAACAAGTGCGCTTCACCATAATTGATTGCATCTAGGGCATGCTATCCGGATATCCGAATTATCCGGATATCCGCCAAATAAAATATCCGGATATCAATTGCATTACTATTCGGATAATACGAATAAAATGGATAATTTTTGGTTTATTATTTTTACGTATTTGAACATATAATAATTATATTTTGCACAATTATTGGAGTATTTTTGGTAATTGGCAACATTTAACTGCATACCACTGCTTTGTCCGCCATTGCGCGCGGCTCTTCTAAGTGAAACTTGTACTGCCGTGTTCGTTTATGTTGTGTCGTTGTGTGTGGACTTGTGGTCTTTCTTACAGTTTGCTGATGTATATGGGCTGGATTTTGAAAGAGACGTGGTAGTCCTACAACATTGCACAACAAACAAATACCTTGCCAATTATTAAAATGAGGTTACAGTTTGGTTATCTTAAAATATTAATTTTAAAAACATAGAGGTTACTGAAACAGATCCGATCTCATTATGACGCTAGCCATTAATTATTAGTTTTGATTTTAATTTTTTTCACTAACGAGTACACAAAGTTTATAAAAAAATTGCCTTCAAAAATTGTTACATTATGTTCAATTTTATGATGTGTTTCTTTGCCTAGTTAGGTTGATTATTTTATTTTGCCAAGATTCGTTAAGACTGATTGTGATTACTGATGATACTGTGGGTAAATAGTTTTAAATATTACTTTGAAACACAGAGGTTATTTATATAGATTTGATCTCATTATGATGTCAGTCATTTATTATTTCATCAAAAAAATCAAATCAAATCATTTATTGCATGAAATATGGGTACACAAATGGATGAAATACAAAACATACATAGTTTTACTTATAAATAAGATTTTTTACTAATGAAAGTACTTTAACAAAAAACGTTTCTTTAAAAATGAATACAAGATGTTATATTGTGTAAAAATTTATGACTTGTTTCGTTGCCTAATTAGGTTGTCATTTTATTTTGTCATGCATGGTTCGTTATACTGATAATATAAATGATGATTGATGATATTCTGGTCAAATTTTATTTTTTTCTTTCCCATCCAAATTATCCGTATTATCCGGATTTATCCGGATAACGTTATTCATGTATCCAAATTATCCGAATACTAAAATGAGCGGATAATTGCATGCCCTAATTGCATCACTGCTTACCATCAGGCGGGATTGCAGTCAAGCACTATTAAAAAAGAATATATTCAAACATATAATGTGAATCCTTAACTATGTTTGTCTTGCTCATCATTTGTACCTTTAGGATCCAACAAAAACACTTTTATTCTTAATATTTATTTGGTACAAGTTACAACAATTAAAATTTTGTTGTAAAAAAATATCTGTCACTTTGCTTCTTTCCTTTAAATAGATTAGGAAAAATATATAGCATCCATACATAATTTATCAATGTCAAGCTTCTAGACATAACACATCAAAACAGTTTTTGAAATGTTACCTTGAGGTGTCGACTTAGTATTGAATTATAACCAAATGATGTTATACATAGATCGGCATGTCATGTAATAAATTAGTCTATAGTCTTTATTTCTTTTATTGGTCATGTATTTTTTCTATTTCAGAACATTATAATGAACTTAAATATTACTTCTCCGTGTAAGAAGGAAGCGCGGAAAGAGCCTAGTAGACTTCCTTGTGGTACTCCACATTGTCCACATGACTCGATCAGTTATTACTTTTACCATTTTTATTTACAAATGTTTTTTCTGTTCTATTATTGTCTTATAATAATAACGGCGTTCCAAATTTATTAACTGTTATGACTAACATGAATACAATCTGGTGAATCAAATAAACAAAAGGCCGAAAGCCTTATATCTATATCATCGTTGCTGAGACACCCAACTTTTGAAACAAAATGTCCCCGTTGTAACATAGAACCTCTATCAGTTATTTACTAAAAATGAGGAAACTTAATTACTTAGGGGTGAAGATCCTTCTAATATGTCGTGGGTACAGCTAGTCATGAATATTTGAAACATTTGAAATGTGTTAAGAAAGCTCTTTCATTTGATAAACAACCTTGCCTTTTTTTAATTTTTACTTTAAGTCCCCTAGAGAGCGTTGTAGTCAATTTAATGTAACCTCATGCAATCCGACAATGAAGAGGCTTCTAACGACACCTTAATTGTCTAATTCTGCTAACTAGTTCAGAAGTTACGAGTGAACAGATGAAAATCCATACCCACATGCATACATACAGGTCAAAATCATAACTATCCTTTTGCTTCGCCGTAGTCGGGTAAAAAAAAAACAACCGACTTCATTGAAGAACACTAACAACTCTAGTTAAGGAAGTCGGTAGCTATGGTGGTTTTGTTGCATTCATTTTATTGGGCACCGACTTCGGAACACCGGTAAGTGTGTTTAAATGAAATCGGTTGTTTTTTTTAATGAAAAAGTAAACGTTTTCTATTATTTTTTTTATCATCTGTGGTAGGTTAGGTATACCTTTAAAGTGCATACCATTACAATTTCAACAAGCCCAAACACGGCTAGGATACATTGTCTAATTATGGAGTTCCGGTGCCTGTCTCTTGGCGTCATCATCAGATCTGATGGTAGAATAGTTCTTATTGAACGCAAATGCTTCACTTGTAAAAAAAAATACTAAAGTCGCTGTACGTTTCCCTATAATATTTGAAGAGTTCCCTCGATTTCGTCAAGATTCCATCATCAGACCCCGACTTGGACTATAGGATTTGGGAAGTATCCCTATCCAACAAAAAAAGATTTTTTCAAATTGGTTAGCAAGCGACGAAGTTAGGCGCGAACAAACACAGAAAAAACTTCTGAATTGATAACTTCATCCTCCTCCGCATAGAATCCGAGCCGATATTATGAATGCCACATTACATTAAGGTCTCCAGCTAGGATTTACACTTAAAGCAAGTGTGCGCTAAGGGGATTCTGTTCTCCCGTCGCTGTTGTGATGGTGGCAGTAAAGGATGGTAGGTATCAAAATCATCAATTCCCAGCCCATTCCTATTCGAATTTATTTGGGGTACGTGCAAAATGTCTTCTGCTACCATATATAAACGTATGCCGCCATTACAATGGATGACGTCATAGAGATGATGATCACGCACTCATGCAGTATGATGATGTATGCAAAAGAAAATACCTAATGTAATGATATTGAATTCCACAGTTATGGTTATTTTCTAAAAATATATAATTAATGCAGGTATATTTAGTCATATAAACAAAGATATACTTAACAACAAAATTAAATCTAACATGTCAAAAAAAAAACAAAAAACTTGTGTTATGGGTAAACAACTGATAAACATATTTATATATTTCTAAATACATACAGTCACATTATAGATTAATAACATAAAAGCAATCTATGCCGCTATTGCCCGAAAGGTTACGCAGAGGTGCGACTCTCCGAACTAAAAACTTCCACAGAGAGGATGAGTTCCTATCCGCTTCATGACAGTCATCAGAATTACTTTGCGGCTGCCACGCAATCTGTAGATCAGGGATGCCGTTTTTTTGCGAACGACGGCATTTGGGGGCTACGACGTTTGGGGGCTACGATGATTGGGGGCTACGATGATTGGGGGCTACGATGTTTAGGGGCTACAAAGAAACATCATACACAATTCAAACTTATAACACTGCAGCACCGCTCTTTTTGGCCGGGGAATTATTGATTCTGATTGCTGTTTTCAAAGGTGTCAAGTCAAAATCATTTTTTTTTCATTGCTAATAAGACACAGATATCGAATGAAAAGTGGTTCTACAAAAATCCAATTAACTTAAGTCACTTTCACAAAAAAATAAAAAAATATAAGATACAAAAAGTAAATTACACTGTTAGACATACCAAACGTCTAGATTGAAGAAAAGGAAATAAGGTCCGAAACTAATTTCCTATCGAGTTCTTCGAATTAGCGACGGTTTTAAATAAAAAGTTTATTTTCCAAGGCTTTTAGTTATAGAGTCATTTGGTTAAGGGAGCAATGATTACGCAAGGTGACTGCCAGCTGGTTGAGAGTGGTTTTACGCGAGAGTATTACAAGACGGAGGTCATATCGTCAAATATCTAAACACCATGAGTTTTCTACAGTATTCATCCACTGTGTCGATTTTTTTGTTCCCTTTCTCAAATTTCCAAGTTTTAAATAAATAAATATTCTACAACTTTTTCACACAACGCCATTTAGTCCTAAGGTAAGCTTGAGAGCTTGTGATAAGGATACTAAACATCTGATAAACATACTTATATATTTCTAAATACATACATATTATAGATAAATTACACCCAGACATAACAAATGATCGTGCTCATCACACAAGCATTTGTCCTGGGTGGGAATCGAACCCACGACCTCCGGCATAGCAATCACGGTCACCAACTACTAGACCAACAGGCCAGTCCCCAGGAAGAAGAAGTTAAACATAATGTTCTCTTTAATTCAAACTAAATAAAATGTCTCGCGAAACGTGCGTGTGCTACCAGGTACACTTCTCTCTGCCTTGCCCTTTAGAGATTACAGGCATAATGTTATGTTATATTAAAATCATGATTTCTGTTCAAACCGATAAGATTTTGATTAATAAGATCTTGACTGGCCTGTTGGTCTCCCAGTTAGTGGCCCTGACTGCTATGCCGGAGGTCTTGGTTTCGATTCCCACCAAGGACTAATGTTTGTGTGATGAGCACGAGTTCTGTATATGGGTGTAATTTATCTATAATATGTATGTATTTAGAAATATATAAGTAAGAAATATATAAGGAGGAGCTTGTGGCTAAATTATAACAGCCGCAGGGCTCGATCGAAGGTTAAGCTACGCTTGACGAGGTCGCTCCGTGGATGGGTGACCATTTATTACATACCAAGACTCCTCCGTGCCTCGGAAAGCACGTTAAGCCGTTGGTCCCGGCTGTCATTTGTAGATCTTTGACAGTCGTTACTTGTAGTCAGAAGCTCGAAATCTGACAACCAGTTTAATCAAGGGGTATTATGTGAAGTTGTCGCGTATACCTATATTGTGTTTTCTTAACGCATCAGAGTTTTTTTAATTTTTATACTTATTATTCTGATGCCAGTTTTACTTAAAGCTGTAAATAACCATGTTACTGGATGAGATGTGTCCTTAAAAATGTAGAAGCTTTTCAAAGACCGTCATTGTACCGTTACTTTAAGCCTATCTTCAAACATTATGCTTGAAAACACACCCACGATACAGGAGAAATCTGTATGTGGAATTAAGTTTTTATAGAACAAACAAAATTAACAGCTTTCCAACAATAATTAATATTATTGTTTTTAAGTTCTCTTAGCGTATTAATCTTCATCTACACAACCTTGATATGTCACTAATGTATATTAATATTCGTCTGTTTTATTAGCATTAATAAAGTCCAACGCTTGACATGTTTGTATTTTTCATAAAGGCAAGTAGGTAGGTACCTAATATGATTAAGAAAATGTACCTACATTAACTTTAACGAGGTCACAGGTAACTTTCCCATCATTTGTGTCGACATATCTTTCTAGAACGAGTATCACGCCAGTCGCCATCATGAATTTATTTTACACTTTAATACATGGCGAAAATTTTATGTGTATCTATAGAAACTATTTGAGTTTAAATAAAAGTCAAAAGATTATAGCAATAACCCGTATAATCGTTGAGTTGTCCCTTTCTTTAGCCATCACCGTGAACAATGTAATTCTGACGAACTTCATTAATTTTGACTACAGTGACAAGAATAAGTTGGTGCAGGACCTATTTCAATTACTGGTCTTATTGAAGAGCCTTGTAATAGTAATCGGTGGGATTGTGAATTCGGATTCTTTCCGCAAATTCTACGAGAACCTTCGAAAGCTCAATAACTGTTTCAAAGATGACGGCTTTTATAAAAGTTCGGAGAAAAAACTAAAGGTTAAATGTTTGGTTGGTTTCGTAGTGTTCACAACGATGGCGGTCATACTTCTGATGGTGAGGTTTATCACCTGGTATTTTCTGGAGACATCTTTTTTGAGAGAAACGGTAATACTGGCCTTCTATGAACTATGGGTAGACATTCGCTACACTCTGGAACATCTGGTCGTATATTGTGCAGTAACATGCATATACGATTACCTAAAATGTCTAAATACTTCTGTTAATGACATATTAAAGAAATATAATGCACAAGAAAACAATGAAATCAGCCTAGACGCGAATGAAGAGTGCGTTCATTTGCCTGAAAAAGTAAATCGTTGGACAGAAAAGTACCAACATATCATGGCTTGCTGTAAAAATATATCCTTGTGTTATCAGGAACTTGTAAGTATTTATTTTTAGTATATTATGTTTTAATTAAAAATGTACTTTCAAAGATCATCTTAATCATCTATTGTTGGGGATTTTGTCAGGTCGTCTTCGTCGTGGAGATAAATGAAAGCCAAGGCATTTAAAGGTTTTCTTCATTGGTTTTACAATAATTGCGATATTTAGGTTAAATATATAGGATATAATTTTGTCGTTATCGTTACACGGATCACAAGGGCAGTGAGTAAAGGTGCGCGCGCGGTGCTCACGTGAGCCCCGCGATCCTCCTCCGCGGTTCTCCGTCGACGTAAACCGCGTTAGTAAATGTTGCCGCTCGTAGATGGCGCTAGTGTCGTCAACATCTAGTGTGTTGATTATTCTCATGCATTATCTGTATGAGACAAAGCCTTTGACCTGGAAATCATTCTATCGCGACTTTTTTTTATTATGAATATGATTTCACGCTTTTTCAACATCTGGAAGCTATAAACTGCTCTGAAGTGATTTAAGTAACGCTTTTGATATGGTAAGCACGAAAGGTATTATTTGATTTAATTGCAGTACTACGCAGGCTGTCTCATAAAATGACTGTGTCTTATAAATGTTTAATGACAACAAAAATGGACAGAAGTCTTAAAATTTATTATGCAGTATTTTTATATTTACCACACATCTCAATTTGCCAGCGACTCATTAGTTATCTCTTTTCCAGCCATACATTTTGTTCACCCTCTGAGTAAACTCAAAATAAAGGTGAATGGTAATAAGAGTTGTAACTATCCACCTTTATTATTAGTTCCATGCAACATAATATATTTGGTTATAACAACTATTTCGTTAAATTATTCTTACTGTATTATCAGTCACAAAACTAGGATTTTGTGTTTGTGGTCACTTATAGAGATTGGGTTGAATTATTATTATAGTTGTTGCTACAAAGTAACTTTTGTTTTCAGCTGTTGTTTTCACTCGGCGTGGCCATGGTGCAATGTATTTCTTCAATGTATGGAATTTTTAACGCAATAATTAAAAAGGTAACTTATTTAACCGTCGTTCTTTAATTGTTAGAATTTAATTGCTTCTAACATTATTTTTTTAACAAATTCATTTTTTTTTTGTTGTCTGAAAGACGAAGAAAATGTAAAAAAATCTGTACTAATAGAGGTTACATTTGTTTGTATGTAGAGAGTACTCTCGAAAACTTTGTAACTGATTTCTAAAACCATTTCATTATTGGAAAGCTATATAAATAGAAATATGGTATAGCAGACCTGCATACTATGAATGTAAATGATGGCAGAGATTAGTCAGAAATAAAGACCAGGCACTTGAATATAGGCGTATTTCCTTAGCTTACTTAGGAACGAAAGCTGATGAAACTAGGTTGCACTGTGTTCTACATTTCATAATTATTAATAACTAGCTTCTGCCCGCGACTTCGTACGCGGATCCTGTTGCTTATGCCAGCGACAACGGGGTCGTCAAAATCGAAGATCTGAAACATCTGATGTCGAATTCTATAAGCCCGGGGACGGGAAATCAATGGGATGAGCGAGACGATTCAAGATGTTCCAGATTTTGGCACCATTTTTATATCTCTTTTACTTTAGGTGTCCCATTTTCCAAAATAAATTATAGCCTATAATATGTTGCGTGACGTTCACGATCAGCGGTCAGTCGCGCATCTCCATCCCCCACTTATCTCTAGAGTCGATGCGTATATCCGCTGAAAACTCAAGCGTCATGCTTTTTCCGTGAACGTCTCCAACTCGCGAGACAGTGCATGATGTTCACGATCAGCGGTCAGTCGCGCACATATTCTTCACTGGTCTCTAGAGACCTGGATGTAGATGCGTAAATACGCTGAGAATGCAGGCGTGCTTCGTGATCCCAAGAAGTTTCCACGGAGCGAGTTGCAGCCTCATGTTCTCGAACAGCATCAAGTCTCTCCTAACGCTCTTCGGTAGATTGTTGGGATCTTATGGTCTTTAATCATTTAGCACCTTTGGAACATTGGGAAAAATTTGACCTCTTTCTAGGCATGGTTATAGTTTTATTGTGATGATACCTGATCAATTAAAATTTAAGTGGCTGCTCCCCTGCGTTACCGGGTAAGCTACCGTGTAACGAAGATAAATGGAAAAGGAAATTAAACACTCAAATAACATAAGCCCGAAGGCATACGATAAAAAAATGGGAGTTTTAGCCAGTAGAGTCTAATTTTCAACGATATACCATCGTCATCGAAAATCAGTCCTGAACTGTTCCCGCCTTCACCGCGTAGTACCTCCTACTTATGTTATTTTATAATTATGCAATGAAATTAGTGATAGTTTTAATTTCTATACCAAATGTTTCTGATCTTCGATTTTTTATAAGTCAACAGGAAATGCCTATCAGACCGAACAACTTTTGCTAAGACGTCATTCCTATTTGAGTTATGGTGTAGCTGGGCTCTTGGAGTTCCACAACAGGTGTTCCAGATCTTCGATTTTTATACGTCAACAGCGAGTGCTCATAAGGCTGAACAACTCTTGCTAAGACGTCATTCCAATATATGTTATAGTGTAGCTGGGCTCTTGAAGTTCCACATCAGGTGTTCCGGATCTTCAAATTTATTCTCTCAGCAGAAAATGCTCATCACGTGGAACAATTTTTGCTATGGGACCATTTTTGTATCTCCTATAGTTTAGCTGGTCTGTTGCGGTTCTGCATCAGGTGTTCCGGATCTTCAAATTTATCCTCTCAGCAGAAAATGCTCATCACGTGGAACAATTTTTGCTATGGGACCATTTTTGTATCTCCTATAGTTTAGCTGGTCTGTTGCGGTTCTGCATCAGGTGTTCCGGATCTTCAAATTTATTCTCTCAGCAGAAAATGCTCATCACGTGGAACAATTTTTGCTATGGGACCATTTTTGTATCGCCTATATTTTAGCTGGTCTGTTGCGGTTCTGCATCAGGTGTTCCAGTTTCCAAGATAAATTATAGCCTATGTGTTGACCAGACTTAATATCTATACAACAAAAAAAAAATCATTTAAATCCGTCCAGTAGTTCCGAAGATTAGCGTGTGCAAACAAACAGACAAACAGACAAACAGACAAACAGACAAACAGACAAACAGACAAACAGACAAACAGACAGACTTTTTTTTTTGGATTCGTGCTCTATTACTGTTTCTAAACCCCCCTCAATTATTATTTTTTAAATATATTCAATGTACAGACACAGTTTTTTTACAGTCTTATTATATGTATATAGATTTATTAGATTTAATGTAAACTATTTATATCTCTATTTTTTCTATTTTTTTTTTATATTTGACATTGGTTTCATTATTTATTATTGACATAATTAGATTTTATCCTATTATTATGCCAATGCAATGTAATTGAAATCAAGACATTAAGATGAATGATTATTAATATTAATTGTATTTGTAAGCAAAACCATGTAATATTTGTAGGTACGCCGTAAAGGCCAAACATGACTGAACAAATTTTATACTTACAACCTGCATACCATGTTATGTAACTCATATTTCCACAAATAAATGAATCTATCTATCTAGGTTCAGTGGCATAGCAGCCTTTGAGACAGTGAAAACAAAGAAATAACCAGAATATTATTTGCAGGATCCCGAAAAAGGTTACGGAGTAACAAGCGTCGTGTATGCCTTAATATATCACATGTCAGCCACATTTATTCTTTTGTTTGCTGGTCAGAAGTTGCAAAATGAATTTAATACTTTCAAAAAGGCTTTGGCGATGCTTGCATGTGAAGTGTCTTCCCGTAAGTTAATTAAATGGTTTCTATGGTATGGTATGGGTTTCTTGGTTTCACTTGGAGTCTCTCAGAGTAGATCATTTTTATGAGTGATTCATAATAATGAAATGTGCTAGACTACTAACATTATGGTGTATTGGTACACACGGCTACACATCAAGCTATGACTTCCACGTATAAGCTGATCTCTCATTGTGTAGGACTTCCGTACAATTTGAGGTCAGCGTAAACTAGAAATGATATGTATCCGTGTGTACTCGAGTAAAAGTTCTATTATTTAAAATAAATGATGAAAATTACGTACAGACGCCAGCACATCAAGTTACCCCAATGTGTCAAATTTCTTTGATCGTTTTTCAACTTTATGTCAGACAGAATAAAGTTCATAATCAACTGGGAAAATTTGACACATTGGGGTAACTTGATGTGCTGGCGTCTGTACAATGGAAGGAATATTGACACTCTTATATCACGAGTTTAAAACATGGTTTTTATGTTGATTTTCATGTTTTCATCTGATGTTTAGAAAAAACTAAAATCATGACTAGAACTCATGGTAGGTTTTGCGTCTTGGGTCTCGGAATTTGTTCGAAAGAGTCTTCGCGGCCCTGGAACGCAAAAAAGCATTAGAAGGAACACGGATGGGTAGTCAGTAAGAGTGTCAGACTCTAACTGACTACCCATCCGACTCCCTTCCGCTTCACCCAAAGCGGGAGGAGTCATTGATGATTTCCCATCCTGTTATTTTATTAATATTTATTAGTAGCCTAGATTTTCTCACTGCTGGACAAAAACCTTATAAGTCTCTTTCCACATCTCTCTATCTAGGGCTTTAATGACCCTTCCGCCCTGCTTTAATATTTTAGCAAAACCCTAAAAACTTCTTTGCGCAATTATTTTAGATAACTTTTACCTTTTGTTCATTTACAGATCGTGCAAAATCCGAAACAAGACAACTTAAGGATCTCAATCGTTTAGTTACAACGAATCCTATTGTGATAAAATTCGGCACTTTCTCTTTGGGAATGTATTTGTTCCCAATGCTGTTGTCTCTGTCTGCCACATACATTGTCGTTATGTTGCAGTTCAACCACGTCATTTAACGTAATGGGCTATTTGACAAAATGTTACTTTTTAGTCCCTCACCAAGATTACAAGAAAATATTCGACACAGATTTTTTATTTTTTCACGTAATTAATCAAAAAATAACGGCGATACATCGAGTCAAAATGTCGCATGAGGTCACTAGCCAGTACAGTTTATACTAGATAATGACGTTACAAGCCTCTCCTCAACTTTAATGCGCTTAATCTAAACAGTATTCCATCCATTTAAAAAAGAAAAAAAAAAACTTGTGTATTACTTTTTATAATCTAGCTGATGGACCGTCAAATACCCTATTGTTGTCTTATTAATTGTTAGATACATATATTCTTTCGTTTTGGTAATCTTAGCGTTCTCTCATTTTTCTGCTTGTAAGCCACGCCTGGGAAATCGTCGTACGCAAGGTTTTTCTAGCGTCGACATTTTCGCAATGCAAACGTCAAATTGCGATGTCATTTTCGCAGTAAATGGAGGCGTCTTTCTAATTCAAGATGTCTGCAAAATTATCGTCAGTGTGTAAAGTAGCATTAGAATAATCTTATCCATACATTATCATTCCAAAATGTTTTAGATTCATTTGGTAATAATTATAAAAAGATTTTAGAGACACTACTAAGGACGTTAGAAATAAGAACACTGCGTGCACGTGCTGACATATTCTTAACAATTTGTGTCACATTCATTTGACGTTTGATTTATTAAATGTCGGGCGTTGAAAAAAACCGTAATTAGGCACAGTAGTTATTAACATGTCTATTATTTTGATTTGATACGTGTCAACCCTGGCAGTTATTAATGATACATTTTTTTTAAATGACATTTAGGTTAGGAAACTAAAGTGATTGGTTCGATGAATAACATCGATTCGTTTCTTTTAGGGATGACAGTTATAGTATATTGTAAAAGTGAATAATTTAGAACTTGGCGGACTTCTGTCATATACTTAATTACTTATACATTAAATACTTATGTTTTTACGAGTAGGTATCAAAGTCAAAGTCAAAGTCAAAGTAATTTATTTGTATAACATAGGTAAAAAGTATATGACTTGGTGACAATATAAAATTCTATGTGCAACACTATGTTTCACCTTGCAAGGTATACAAATTTTAACATTGGTTAAGTATCTTAACACTGTAACAAATTAGTAGTAATTAAGTACCTACTTTTTTACACATTCTCATTTTGAATTTCTTTTTTTTTGCGTTATTATGGACCAATCAATTGGTCTTCTAAATATTCCTTAATCGAGTAGTATGCTTTTTTAAGTAGAAACTGTGAAAGCATTTTAGGTATCATTTTCTTCATTGCAAAGCAGTGGTACATTTGAGGCAATGAATAAGTGTGATGCCTTTCAACACAAGATACGAATCGATGATATTATCAGAGCAATTACTATACATTTTCGTATATGTAGTTTTAATAATAGTATAATTTAATCCATAGCTGCCAGACATTTTCAGAGTTGACATAATTGGTAATTACAGAAATTTTGAGTGGGTTGGAAAATTTTAGAATATTTTTAATTTATGAAGCGTTTTTTAATGTGTTTGTGTCTTCAATGAATCTAGATTCTTTTATATTATTTAAAACTTTTAGAGGCAATGCTCCTACTGTGACAGGTTATTTATTTAATTTCGTAAATGGTTTTATTATTATGATATGTGGTGTCAAAAGCTCGAATTGTTTTAAAATGTTCATTACCGACACCAGAGTCAAGCACCATTGATTCCAAACAGAATCGACATATATTATTACAGATATGTAAAACAAGTGATAAATATTCTAGTACTAACTAATGTCTTGTATTTTTGTAGTAAGGAGCACAGGATTGACAATCAATTATATAGGTTCGGTTTAACGGGCCGCAACTCCACGACTAAGGCCGTATTTTCCGTAATGTTTGTAATTTTTTTTAATAATGTTTGTACTGTTAGAAATAAATGTTGAAATACGGCACATAATTATTAGAAAGTATTGTGTTGTACACTTACATTAGTATGTTGCATCATTTTTCGAAAATTATCAATGATCGAATATTCCAAAGAAAGATGTTGAAATTGATAAGACAATTAAGATGGACAGAAATCAGAGAAATTAATGTAACGAAACGATTGAAAAACTGGACGAGTGTGCTACAAAACATCAGTACCTAATCAGCTGTAGCAAGAAATTGCCGGCGTGCTTTAGTAATCAGGTAAATGTGTGTGCCTTGGCCATTAATTTGTAGTACGAGCATTCCAACGCTGAATTCCTTTTTTTTCTCCTTTCTTTTAACCAAATTCTTTTCATTATTTTTTTATTTGTGTATGCCTTGGATATTGGAGTACCTACGTTTCATTACTGAAATTTTTCATTTAAGTCCAACTTGGCGCAACCGTATGGTACAGTCAGCTTCATTAGTCGATTAATTATACGTATTTCCTAAACTCATGAACACCTTAGCTTACACAAATTGCTAAACAAGACTAGTGCCAGGATTTAATTAACGTCTTAAAGGCTCAAAATGCACGCGGGTCAAAATGTTCGTTAATTAAAAGGAGGCTGTCCAAAATATATAGCACGTGGTCCATAAGTAAGTCAGTTTTAGTTGTAAAATAATAAATAGGCATAATAATATTTATAAAGCATTGATGAGGCAGGGGCCATAGTCCTTCCATAGTACTAGGTAACCAGTTCACCTTATCCACCCCTAACCCATAGCCCAATACATTTGTTGCTTTAGTCTGCAATACTCCTGCACTAGTCGTAGGTTTTCCTTGGGTGCATTTGCATAATGCATACAGGGAAAATCTGCGATTGGTGCCTCACTTCATTAAAAACAACAAAGGGCCTAGCGAGTTGGCTTAGGCCACTCGTACGCCTTCCAAAGGTCCGGAACTCAAGGGTTACGAGAAATAAAAACATGATAATAATTATGTTACGGTTCGTGTGATCAATTGAACATCTATATAAATGAAAATGATCGCCGAAATGTATGTACGCGCTTATGGGCTTCCGAATGACTACACCAAATTGGATAATTCTTCATGAGCAACCGTGGTGATCAATGCTCGTGCCTTCGCTGTATGAGATGAGGCCCTGCAGTGGGACAGTAACAGGCTGCTATTATTATTATCCTTATTTTTATTTTCAGATCCATCAGCTCCAGAAACTAAACAACTCAGAAAACTGAATCATTTGGTAGAAGAGAATCCTTTTTCAGATAGAATATGCTAATAAAATTAGTCTAGGAATGTATCTTATTCCTATAATATGTTGTAGTTGGTTTGCAACTTAATCACCTTATTTAAGATTTTAATATTGATATCAAAGTTCACTAAGTGTACATTTTTGTGTGATTAGAGTAAGTATGTTATGATTTATTTATTTAAGTATTTCTTCAAGCACACTAATGTACAGAGGCGGAATTAATGCTATAAGCATTTTCTACCAGCCAACCTTCATTTGTTGATTTCGATTTGTGAGCCTGCCTTGTGGTTAGGACAAATAACAATCATTGGGCTACTTTCAAAAGGTGTCGTTTTGGATTTTCGTCTAATTAAAGGAGGTATCTATACTATTATTCTCGATACGGATCAATAATAAAATAAGTAGGTATTTTTTTTTGGAAAATGGTTTGCCAATTTTCAACACTGCCTACCGCATGCGCAACGGGGTGATACTGCCCATTGAAAGTAGGATATACCTACTGAAATACTGTAAATTTTATATACCTGAAAAACAAGTTTGTATTGATTATTGAGCAGGTATCGTAACTTTAATTGATTAAGTACCTATGTATGTCTTTCTAAACAGCGTCCTGAAATTTAATGAAAATGAAAAACGACACGTTTTAAATCAGGCTCGAATGTGCGACAGTGATCCTTACACCCAGTAAGGAACATTGACGCATGCGGCTTCTCTTCTTTTTTTTTAAGAGTATATTTTTTGTCAAATGTAAATAATACGTTAACGCAATGGGACTAATTAAAATAGTACTAACACCACATTATACTTTGTCATTTTATTTTGTGATTGGTTACACAATTTGTGATTTACTCGTGTCATAAAGTTGTTCGTTTGTTTGAATTAATGCACTTGAAGTGTATGGTTCAGTTTGGGTTATATTAAAGTAATAATTATTAAACAGATATATTTTATTTCGGTAATCTATTTCGTCTCTCAAATGGGAAATACCAACTACTAAAATAATATTCCTGAAGAAAATAATTGAATGGATTGTCTAAAAGCTGTATTATCTTATGATGATTGCCTTTTTTAAGAAATTACCATCTTTTCAATTCACTCAATAACTAAGTTAGCTTAGACCTTCTAAATCTAATGGGTTGAGAAATGTTAAAACTAAAGTACCAAATAACGATATCCAAGATGGCTGACGCTATTGCGGAGATCCTGCTAGGTCACTTCAAAAGACCATCACTGAGTAAATTAGCACAATGATGACGCAGATAATAAAATAATCATTAGGCTCACGTCCGATTATTGGCGACCGATTTGTCGTAGAATAAAAATAGAACGTA
This sequence comes from Euplexia lucipara, assembly GCA_921972225.1. NCBI lineage: Eukaryota > Metazoa > Arthropoda > Insecta > Lepidoptera > Noctuidae > Euplexia > Euplexia lucipara. Next base: position 4,470,282 of record OV179149.1, on the reverse strand, counting down.
TTTGATGACAATAGTGAAACCCACATCATTCATTCGATCAGTCGGTCAGAAATAAAATGGTGTATCCCAACCAATCCAATAATTGGTGCTTCAGTCTGACATAGACGGGCAGTCTAAATCTATTCCTAGTTATAGGACAATTAAGTTTCTAAAAATTAACATAAAAAAACGCGCATAGCGTAGTCCTCTAGAGCTAAGCAAGTACCTACCTATACACTCTCTATAAAACTTGCCAGCGGTTTCCAATTATGTCCCATGTAATAGGGGGTGATCCTATTGCCGAGCACGAATCCGTACTCCGGGCTGCTACTGAGGTATTCCAGATGGAAAAAAACCAATAATAGCCTACCCGGTCCAGGAATTAAACCCAGGACCTCATCCTAAGCAGGAACGACCGCTTTACCAACGAGGTAGTCTTAAGCTAAAAGCTGTTTATGCATAGAATAGCCTGTGTTTAATTTGCTCTGTAGTGAAAGTAAATAAGGCGGACACGTGTATGACGGAAAATACTAATATGTGTTGACTGGCCTGTTGGTCTAGTTGTTAGTGGCCCTGACTGCTATGCCGGATGTCATGGGTCGATGCCCACCCATGAAAGATGATTGTGTAATGAGCACGATCATTTATTCTGTGTCTGGGTGTAATTTATCTTTATTATGTATGTATTTAGCAATATAAAAGTATGTTCATCCGTTGTTTAGTACCTGGTGAAGCGTCAATGCCTATTTGCAATATCAAGTACTTTCAAATAAATAAATAAAAATAAAATTGGAATTTTCCACACATTTCATAATATATTTAGCTATCTATTTTATAAGAAGTAACACAATTAAGTGTCCTTTTGATGAATCCTTTCGCCAATCACTTCGTACCGCAGCGCCCATTAGATGCGTATTGAGTGTTTCCTCCGAGACGCCCGCAGTTGGCCAACAGATGGAGCTTTCCGCAATTAGTACTTCCGTTACGTCTGCTATTCGCGTTACGTTATGTTCGCACTGCTCCGCGATTAAAAATTGCTTTTTTGGTGAAACCCTGACGATATTCGTAAAATACATGGACCTGCATCTGTGCTTCATTGAGAACTTATAGTGCAGTGTTTATTTTTGGAGTTTCAACGATTCCACCGGTGGATTTACGAGGATTTAGCTTGCCGGCCGGCAGCCCAGAACGACCACGCGCTCACGACGAAGAATCCACGCAAGCTTCCATCTCCCTGGGTCTGAGTGGAGTCTCAGGATATATCGAAGGTACGTGGGCATTTTTTGCTGCAAATCGATATACTAGGTATTGGTTTCTCGGGTATTCATCAATAAGAAAATTATTTTTAACTTCTGAAATCCGCCATTATTAATTTAAAATTTGGTAGTTCTTAAAACACCGTTCTGAAGGTGCAGGCTATTTACACGCCTTCACCAGTACCCATAACACAACAACTGCTTAGTAGTTTGTCCTGGGACTAGATGGCGTTGTGTGAAAGTTGTGGAATATTATTATTTAAAATATGTACAACAAAAACATTGCCATCGTTAAACATTGTTACTGTGTATTCATTAGCGTTGTCAATAAAGATACTAATCAACAATATTTAAAAATACATGCGAGTACCCATTGTGCAAACTGCAATATAGTTATTTGCGAAGTATTGGCGTTTATTGCAAATAAACTTGATGTTATGGACGAAGAAAGTCTTGTGCGTATTTGTGAAAGTGCGTTTAGTGTGGAAGATATCGAAGAAGCAAAATCTTTACTCTTTGAATCACTGCAAAAAACGCCTAAAATAAGAAAGCGTCAGGGTAAAACGCAACGCAACCTAGACGATATTATAGTGTTGCTGAAAGGAACCGACCCAGAAAAAATACCAGTCTTTGTGGCTAGGGATTTGGAAAAATTACCGCCAGTTACTTTTGATCACATTGATGTTACTCCGTTACTCAAGAAAATTCTTATTATGCAAGAATCTATTGAAAATATTCGAGAGAATTATGTCTCCAAAGTGGACCTACGGGAACAAATTGATGTCATGAAGGATTGCCGAAGGTCGCCATCGTCCGACGAAAACGTAAAAAGTAAACCAAGATGCACCTCACAGTATATATTTAATGATTCAATGTTGTTATCACTGAACAAAGAAAATAATTTACCCACTAGTACTCAAAACTCCAACGACATGTCTTTGAGCTCGGGAATGGTAAACAAACCTGATTTTACAAATAATCAACAAAGGAGCTTGAATGACGATAATAATCTTAAAATAAATAAAAATACGCAAAGCAACCTAACAAGCAGCGAGGAAACGACTACATACAAGCCAACCACTGAAACTACACAAAAACTGTCTTTTGCTGAAGTAGCTAGTACCGATACTGAATCAAAGCAACCAGTTCAACCCGGAGAATGGATTACTGTACAAAAAAGGCGATTGAGAAATAAGCCTTACACTAAAGGAGGTGTCGGTATGGCGGAACCCGAAAACTTCGAAAAATTTAAAGCTGCCGATACCAAGATTGGCTTGTTTATATCTAACGTACATAGAGACGTATCGGAACAAGACATAGCCAACTATGTTTACAAAAATACAGGTGAAACAGTTTCTTTGGTTAAGATAAAAATGAAAAGAGAAAAAGACTACAACGCATATAAAGTCCTTGTTGTCAAAAGTAAAATGGAACTGTTCCTGAATATGAATTTGTGGCCGTCTGGAATCACGTTCAGACGGTTCATGAATTATAGAGAAAGGCAGTTCAATGAGGATTGTTTGGCTTTGGCAGAAGCTTGCTAGCTCTTGTAAGATTATAGTGAAATAGTGACAATGAAGTTATGTACCAACTAATATGAGTATTGTGCTTGAAATAAAGTTATATTATTATTATTATTATTATTATTATACCGATTAGCGGAATACCTACACGTCTGTATTATTATGGTATTAGCCGTAGACACGAAAGTTCGCTTCGGGGTAAAATGTTCGGAAACAATATTATAATAACCGCTGAAAACATAATGGGCGTTCACAGAAATTACAGTTCTTCTCCGAAGTATAGGAAAATACGAATTCTGATGCGTGTTTTTATCGAGGCTCTGGTATTTGTGGCGCTTTATTTAAATAGATACTTCGTTTTCTATCCTAATTTAGGATTCAGTAAAAATATAGTGCCACTAGGAGCATTGTACCACCTTGGTTTCCTGCTAAATGGTTTGGCAATTGCCATATTTTCGGTCCAAATCTCACGGTCTTACCAATTGTTCATGACAGACTTTACTGCACTCCATTATTGCTTTGGAGACATCAAAATATGCAACAAATACATTAAACAGTTTAAAATTATCTTTGCTTTAATGGCATCAGTATATTGTATCGGTAGCTTCATTATCATAATTTTAAGAATCCGTGAATTTGCATTTACTTTTGAGTTCTCTAATACATTTATGTTTCTGGTAGACGGATATATGGAAATACGATATATTTTAGTAAATATAACAGTGCATACCTACATTTCAATTTTAAAATACTATTTGGAGACTTTGAATAAGAGTGTTTGCGACGTTAAAGCGGAATACAATGCGATAGAGAACAGAGATTTTTTCTATACAAATCAATTCAATGGCCTGACAGTAGCTCGAATTGAAGAGTGGGCGGTGAAATACCGAAGATTAGCAAGTTGTACCAATAAACTATCGGAATGCTTTAGTGGTCAGGTGAGTGGAGTTTCTTGTACAGATGCCAGCACATCAAGCTACTTCAATGTACCAAATTTCTTTGATAGTTTCCCAACTTTATAGAATACAATAGAATACTCTTTATTGTACACCATAAAAACTTACAAATTATAACTTTAAGGGCTACATACGGTGATACAATGGGCGGCCTTATCGCTAAAAGCGATATCTCTTACGCTGGATATTAATAATCTATCTCGGTTGCTATTTTGATCCCGATCTTTGTCTGTAACCAATCAACGACCGAATTCGCCTATCCGAGTCTTAAAGGTGTCCAATCAGAAGCAGCCGTCAAAAACAAAGGATCGGGATTTGGATTGAGATAGAATATTAATATCGGGCGTTACAGACAACCTTTGGATGGATTCGACTAGCAGAACAAACTAGCAGACGTCACGCAGTTTCACGCGCGTTTATCCCGTTTTCGTGTGAATACGGGAACACAAAGTAGTCCATGTTACTCAGGGTGAATGCAGCTTTCCAATGGTGAAAGAAGTTTCAACATTGGCACAGTAGTTTTTGAGTAATAAACTCAAAAACATTACAAACATATAAACACACACATTTTTTTCTCTATGTAAGTGTAGATGTAGATAGAATAAGGTTCAATTGGAAAAATCAAAACAAATTTAAGATATCTAATATAAAGGACATTACTAGCTAAATATGGGTACCTCTACCAAACCTTTCGAGGATTATATGCGTGTGTAATGTTATTTTATTTTTTATTTTTTTTATTTAGGAAAAACAAACAGTAACATATTACATATTTGTAACAAGGCTTAAATACTAAAATATGACAAATATGCTACCCACTACGTTTTCCACAGATTACTTTAAATGTTTAATAACTAGAGAGACATTTATGTATATGATATAAACTAAAATAACAGTTACAATAAGTGATGCCTAATATATACAAAAAGTTACATAATAGGCCACACAATACATTTATATACCTACATATTACATCACAATGCTCGACTGCCGATCCTTAAGAACTGCGTGGATTTGCTTCCTGAATACGTTTTTACTGAGGAATAGTATGTCGATTAAGCTAAACTCATTGTTATAAGTCTCAACCAAGCGGTGAAGAGGTGAGCGCGAGCCGGCGTTGGTTTTACAACAGCCAGTAGGTAGTGTTATGTTTTGTTAACAGTCTATATTTTTTCAGATGCTGTATTTATTGGCTTTATCATCAATAAACTATATTGTTTCAATTTTTGGGATATTTAAAGTCTTTATTAGACATGTTAGTATCCAATATTCATTTTTCTTTTATAGTGGTATTTTGTTACCCTATTGGGTTGAAGAGGTCAGAAGCAGTTGCTCTATTTATAACAGTATTTTATTTAGAGCAGCCACCCTTCAGGATCTCGGTGGATGTTAATAGGATCGCACTATACTTATTTGCTACCTGGGACTTAACGTAACTGAGGAAATTTTGGTGTTTGTGATACGTACAGGATAGAAAAGGACATTGTCACACTTACGTTCTCTTGTGTATTTTTTGTAGTTAAAATTTCTCTGCATAATTTGAAAATAATATTTTGTTCTTTTTTTTTCTTCGTTTAACTCTGCTTTTATAATTCGTTTGTGCAGGAGGAAATCAATTACTTCAATGCCCTCATAAATATACATGTTTTAGTATATTCTATGTGTATAACATATTTATTATCCACGAGTGGGCAAAATCTTTTAAATGAGGGAGAAAATATCCGAAGAAATTTGTCAAAATTATACAGCTCTTGGTCAATTAGTAAGTACCAATTTCTCTCAAAAATAATACTTTTTGTTGTTTGACACATAAAGCACCACAAAATTATTTAATCTTATTTATGCTAAAAATAACCCCTTAGGTCAAGTGTGTAGCTACACATTGATCGACGGCTTGTTACACTCCCCCGGTTGTAAAGAAGCACAAGTACGCATTATGAAAATATAAATCGATAAAAAAATATTATAAAAGTGATCGCATTTTGTGCCAATTCCACGCCGCGCTGGAGCACGTTCGTCGCGTTGATGCGAAAGGGTGCATTTAGTACGTCATCCCATATTTTGCCTTTTTTTATGGACAAACCGTCGACCGCTGTCAATCAATGTGTCCTGACCCTTAGGCGAATATCACACTGCCACGCATCACGCTACATGTTGCGTGTCTCTGATCTGAATGAACGAGCGTGGATGCATTTTCTGTGTGTTGGACTGTGCGTGTTTTCTATACAAACGGAGATACTTACAAGCGACGTAAAAACACGCATTCACGCGCTACGTTTCGTGGTAGTATGTTAATTGCCTTAACCAACGGAAATAACAGTTTTTTTATGCTATTCTGTAAATAATACACAAAAATCAAAACTAAACATGTAATCATGGGATTTGTGTAGTTAGATTGCACATGATTTAAATACAATTTAAAACAAAATGATTGTTTGTATTTTTCAGATCCAGAAGCTCCGGAAACAGTTCAGTTAACAAATTTTATTGTTTTCATAAAAATACATCCAATTAAAATACAGTATACGAAAAATATAACCTTAGGACTGTACCTAATGCCGGCAATTTTGTCTTCTGCCGTGACTTATGTCATAGTTGCATTGCAGCTGAATAATGTTATTTAATTGGTTTCGCAGGAAATTAGAATGTTTCGAAATTATGTATCGTAAAGGGGTTCGCCATTTTAATTTTATTTCAATGTTGCCGCGCACGATTAAAGTTTCTATACTATACTGTAATACGACACATCTATTAGAAATGTAAGTTTCTATGTTATATAATACATATTTTGAGGTCAACATTGCATAAAAAACGAATTAGCTCAATCAATATTAAATTGCTATAAATTTAAGCACGTAATTACTTAATAGTACATAAATACATACTTTTTTATGATTTTGACAGTACTCATATGACCATTTTGACTTTCAAATAATAATACATATATCGGAAACGGGTAGGGTATCACAATAACATTTTACGTGTGTCATCTTCACTTTAAATATAGGAACAGACATCATCGCACAATACTGATACACATATACACCTACCATACATAGAGTTTTCTCCTAGAATTCACGATTTTCAGATGTCTTTTGTTTGTTAGGACTGTAGAAAACCGTGTAAATTTATCATTCCTGTCGAATCCTATGAGATTGGTACTAAAAAGTAAATTAGTCACTTATTCCACTTAAAATCTCATTGTCAGAAATCACGACTTCATACATTTTCACCAGTTGAGCACCAGTCGTCGTACCGGTATGATGCTGTCGTTATTGTTTTGACAACCGGGCATCAAGAAAAATGAACAACATGACTATAATCATTGTGAATCTTAGAAATAAGGAAAAGCCGACGGCAAAATTTCTTCGCCGGGGGCCCAGGACGATGTAGAGAATAGTTCGATGACCCTAACACTCTGCATACCTACCAATTCTAACGTGCGCGGGAACGTCAAATTAAAAAAAACACTCACACAAATGGCTCAAGCAGCAAAATGTTGGAACCCCTTTGTGCTTGTGATGCGTGTCTAGTCTGTAAATACAACTGTCTATGTCATATTTTATCAATGCACCATAAACGCATTCTGTTATTGCAGACTATCTACTTATTAAAATGCCTGCTTGATGGTTAGGTTTCGACTATGTATTCTGAGGTGTTAAGTTAAGTTCTTGTTTATATTTATGGCTGGATAAAAAATACGTATATAATAGAACAAAATACTATATTTAAATCAGGTTTAGCAAACCACTACAAAATAGTCACTTTAGTATAACATTTCTAAACAAACATAAAAAAAATATGTACAAACATAAAATACAGACATCTTTTGTCAATTAACTTGTAATTCGTTATGTACGTAGAGATCCATCAGTTTTACTTACATTATTAACATCAATGATAACCTACACATCATTATTGTCTGTGATTGTAGCACAATCCTGGCAGAAAGAAACGGTGTGTTCTGAACAAATGTATGTGTTGCTCCCGTCATCCCGGCAGGCGACGGCCGTCTGAGTAGTAGGGCGCAGCGCCCGCGCAGGGCCCTTAGTAACAGCTACTGAAACGTCCAAATGCTTACTATCGCGGAAAAGAAAACTATACATGAATAAAAATTGGCAGGGTCAAAATGACCCCTCCACATGCTCGCCGGGTTAATACTTTGACGCCAGAGTGTTCCGATTTTGATTTTTTTATTTTTTCTAGAAGGGGGTTTTTGTATTTTTTTTTCTTTACTATTTAATTTGTGGTTAGTTTAAGTGGACATATTTAATTTATTTTAATTAGTTTTATTGTATTTTAGATTTTAGTAATGCAAAAATAAAAAGTTATTAATCACAAACAGAAAAATAAAAAACAAAAATCTTAATTATGGTAATGTTTGTGAGCTTCTAAGTTTGTAACGTTGTAAAGGGTAAATTTATTTCACCAATAGACAGCCACATTGTCTGTAAGTGTTAAAGACTGTATTTTATTTCTAAAAATAAAAGGGGGTGAAAGGGTTGTGGCGCAGAGCACGTAGACGAAGTCGTAAGAGAAGTGTTTGTCCTCAATATGAAGATAATAAAGTAGAAATTGGGTGGTTTCTGTTTCAAATTCTGGGTATCTAATCAGTCTTTAATGTTCACACAGAAGAGACAGCCTGGGGTAGAACCCACGACCCACAATATTGTAGATAGGCAGCAATGAAAAATTAAATAATAATCATACATTGAGTCTTTAAAATTAAATTTATAATAAGAGCATTTTGCATGTAGTGTTTGTCTGTAATTAGTTGTGTGGTTATATTTAAGACACAATTTAATTGTATGTTCCGATCTGTATAGTAGGTATCTGTTTTGAGTGACCATAACATTTGACATTTGCTTACTACCTAGAATTATTATTTTTATCTTGACATGTTAAAAAAATATTTAAAGACATTAAAAATTTCAATTAATGCATGGTATGTGACATGTAGTATCTACAATTAAATTATTCTACAATTAAAAATTTGCACACCAGGTATAATGGTAGAATGTTAACGGCCACTTTATGTTAAGATTACAACTTTGTACACCTACGTTCTGGCAAATAAAGTATTATTATTATTATTATTATTATAAATAAATACACATGCATTATTGAAAATAATAATTATTTTTGTAAAGAAAATCTTAATTTTTTTACTACTTAATTAATCAAAACATTAATCAATCAATTGACTTACAAGATAATTAATCAATCTTCAATTAGATTGAACTACCGTTGCGTTAGTTTTAATAATTCAATTACTTATCAATGGAACCCATTATTAATTACGTAGTTTGTTTCAATTCACATCAACTTGTTCACTGTATCGTCCGTACAGAATCTGAACACTTTCAACGTCTAAATGGAACATACGATGTTAGATTTGTTAATTAAAACAGAGAACATAATGGGTGTTTACAGAAACTACAGTTCTCAAATTAAGTATCGTAAAACTCGAATTATACGTGTCATTTTAGAAATACTAATTACTGTATTTATTATTACATTGAATTACACTTATGTTTGTAACACCAATCCATTTCGTTTGTACATGTTTCTAATATTTCATTACGCAGTTCTTATTTGTAATGTCAGTATAATGATATGTGCTATTCAAAGTTCACGATCTTACAAAATATTCCTGCAAAACTTAATAGCTGTACTCCACTGCTATGACACAAAAGCAATCAATAAATATTCAAGAAAACTAAAAAATATGTTTATCACCACCACAGTGATATTATGTATTGGTGCAGCATGTATTTTACCTATCAGGATTTATCATAAAACTCTTATTCTAAACGTATCTGCTAACTTGAACTTAATTGCAATGTACACAACAAACATTTTAGACCAACTTCGTTTTTTTATAGAACATGTTATATTTTACATTTACATAAGTTTCATACACTTTTTACTAAAATGTTTGAACGATAAAGTATTTGATCTTCAACTACATTATGTTGACCAAGAAAAGGACAATCGTGTTGATAGAAGGCAATTAAAGTATCATCGGACAAAAGAAGAAATGGAAGAGTGGGTTACGAACTACATGTTACTAGTAAGTTGCAGCAAAGACCTATCGACATGTTTCAGTGTTCAGGTAAATTTCTAGCCGTTGTATTTTCTTGATTGAAATTATACATACTTATAAAATCCTATTAAAACAGTGAGAAAATCGTGTTTTGTTAATGTAACAAGAAATTGAACTTACAAAAAAAACTGACAATACCCCCCCACTGCTAGAGCAATTAAGTTAGTAAATAATTTTTTTAAATATATTTCTGAAGCAGATTTATTTTTTGTCTCCCAAAGCACAATTATTGCAAAACATGTTTATATTTATCTAAACGAAAAGAAATAACTAGTTACTAAGTTTGTTTAGTTTTACCTCAGGTAGTTTTTGTTAAAAAAAAAAAATTGTATGTTACTTCGTTTTTGGTTTTCTATTTAATTTTGTTAGTATAATTAGTTTTTTAAGTAACAATATAGTGTAATTTATGTACCTAAATGTATTATTAGTATAGATATAAGCAATTTGATGTTAACTGTAGGCTTATAATTTAATGAATAAATGTAATCATTTATTCATTAAAATAGAATTATTTTTTTCATCATCTTGTGTGTTTATTGGTGATTAAGCTTTTGTTTAATACTATTTTTCAGATGATATTCTCACTAAGCATGTTGTCAATACATTACGTCTCATCATCATATGCAGCTTTCTACATGTTCCTTCGAAATGTAAGTATTAGCATTTGTTTTTATTTTGTAATCTATTCCTGTATTATTTTTATACATTTCTCACAACTAAGTAACAACTTTTCTTCTCAGGAACCTTACAAATATTTGGGAGTATTCCAAACTTATTTTATCCTGATGTATACTTTGTGTACTACATATTTGGTTCTTCATGCTGGTCAGAAACTTATTAAAGAAAACGCTAAAACAAGGAGGGGTTTGGCGAAGTTAAACAACACAAATTCGATTTGTAAGTATGTTATACACATACATGGTGTAAATAACCCTTTAACGTAAACAAAAACTACATATTATACTCACCACTGGGATATTTTTTTTTCTTCTAGAACATACTTGGTAATTCACTGGTTCTGGAGACATTGAGGTCAAAAAGACATTTTTTTTAATAAAATCGTATTCTAGTATCATTAGTAAACTTTCTTCCCAACAAACATTACCAAAATTATAGATTATTCAAAACAAATTACGCATTAGTAGTTACAAAAATGTAATAGATACAAAACACAAGCGGGCGGTTCAACGACCACACCGGGCGGCCGCGGTACGCTCAGCTGAACGAAAGTGGCGCGCTCTTCATTGCGCGCAATAAAAAAACAACGCTTATGGAAAAAATAGTGTTTTCCCAGCCTTAGTTTTTGGTCAAAGTTACTTAATTATATGTACAGAATGTTTAGTTATCGGCTATGTGATCGGTCTTTTTACATCCTGTATATAATGAAACTATTTCCGTATTTCTTGTGGAGTTGCACCCACCACTTTTTGTCTCTGCATGACGTAAAGGTTGACTGGTCTATGTACAGAGGCCAGCACTTCAAGCTACCCCAATGTGTCAATTAGTTCATAAATGGTATTTCAACCTTATTACAAATAGAATTAGTAGTGCTATTACGTATCTTCGTTGACAGTTCATGGTGATGGTCACTGGGCAAAGTGTTCAACGATAAACTGTCAAACAGCTAGTTCCGTATTGACTATCACCCATGTGTATGTAGAGTTTAGTCATTTGTGATAATTTAGTTTTCTTATTTATTTTTCTGGAGTACCGATAATTTGTACTTAAATGAAGGTATCAACTCTAATGGACCATTTAAAAACAATAATCACGTAATTTTTTTTTAACGATTTAGATTGTAGAAAAGATAGTTTATAATTACTATGTTACTGTAACTGGAGCTCCCATTTCATTTTGTCGCTTTTATTCATAGTCATCCTGTATACAACCTGTTTTTCATATCATAACTCGAGGTTTATGTTCTATGAGTAAAAAGAATACACAAAGTCCTCGAACGTGTGGTTCAAAATGCGTATTTTCGAGAATATCATCAATGATATTAAATTAGGTCAAACAAAGTTTAATTGAAATACAAGTAATTCATTTTCATTTCATTCATATTTCACATATAAAATGCGAGATTGTAATATTTTACCTAAGGGTGTTTTATAATTATAATCGTGACTTAATCGAATTACTATTAATAAAAAATGAAAATAAAAAAAATAAACATTATAAAAAAAAAAAAAATTTTGCCTCTTTCTTTGATATGGTCTTATTCATCCTTAGAGTTATGGGATATTATACTAAGTATAATGTTGTAATGTTTTCCTTTCTTTTTTCTTTATTTGCCATTAATATCGAATTAATTTTATTTTTGACAACTGATTCTTATAACTAATATGTCTAATCTTAAAAATTTGTTTCAGATCCCACATCAAAATCAATAAAGAATTTATATTTTCTAGTAAAAGCGAATCCAATCAAAATAGAATATATTGGTGGAGTGGTTCAGGGAATGTATCTAATTCCATTAGTATTTTCTTTGTCTATCAGCTATGTCATAGTTGCAATGCAATTTACACATCTTATTTAAAAAATGTTGTAAAAATTTCTTAGAGTAACAGTCTGTTTATATGTCATGGTGTCCTGTTCCATATATCCATACTGACATATACTAGTCTAAGATCCCGCTATAAAACGACCTTCACCTAGCTGGTTAATGAATGAAACCTACTTTTTAACCGACTTCAAAAAAAGGAGGAGGTTCTCAATTCGGTTGTATATTTTTTTTTTTTTAGGGTTTGTTACCTCAGTACTCCGTCATTTATGGACCGATTTTCAAATTTTTTTTTTTTTTGATAGGGTATACTAACAGATTGGTCCCATTTGTATCAAAACTCATATCTGATGAGGGATCTTCGAGGAATTGAGGGAACTCCTCAAAAAATATAGGCACACACGCACCGATTTCAACATTTTTAGTAACAAATCAAGCATTTTCATTTAGAAAGTAACATTTGGTGAAGAAAAACGGATGAAGAAGACAGGCAACGGAACTCTTCAACGCATAACAGCAAATTATTCGCGATTGCTATAGTCAGATGTCTATGCTGAGCTTTTGTATTTCCACAACATAACATTACGCCATTCTATTTTAAAAGGGGCCGGCAGAGATGTACAGATTAATGTTTAGAGATAGAACTTCTTTAGCAATTGTTATCCAATTTCAATGATTCTTTCAAGTTTTGAAAGACTTTCTTTAGATACAAAGAAACTAAAAATTACAAAATAAAAACTTTTTTACAAAAAAAAACAACCGACTTCTTAAGTCTGTGGCTTTGGTGGTTTTGTTTTGTTTATTATTGGCCACCGACTTCCGGAACTGGAGTTATTTTTCATCTGTTAGTTTTTTTTTTAAGAAGTCGGTTGTTTTTTTTTGTAAAAAAGTTTTTTTTATTTATGTCAATAAATATATTGCATATGGGTTACCTAAAAATTTCAGTCCAGGATATGTATTAATTAATCATTATATTAATTAATAATTATACATATATTAATTAATAATTTAAAAAAAAATTGTACACCGGTTTGGTTAATGGACAAATTCCATAGATTGGAATGGAATTTGTCTGACATATTAATTTTCATTTAACTTTCATTCATTAACCACACCGGTGCATGTTACTAGTATCCATTTACCTGTTTATACCCGAGAGTAGTAACGGGAAAAAAATAGACAACCTAACGTTTGCATATTCTATGGAGTTCATACTTTCGATTGGTAAGGAATTTGTCTAATAACCAAACTAGTGAAATAATTTAAAAAAATATATGAATAATAGTTTTTTTTAAATAACTAAATGGGAAGAAGACAGTTAGTAGATCGGTGGAAGTTAGATATTTTTACAGACTACTAGCTGTACCCTGCCACGCTTCGCTGTGGCACATTGTGATTGAATGGTTAAAAAAAAAATGACGTGTGGCACTCGGAAACTGCCGCGGTAAAGCTATTGCATAGCATTTTTTATCAACTCCTCTCCTCTCCCCCTCCCTGTCCCTCTCCTCAAACCTTCCCTCTCCCCCACACCTCCCACGGCCCTCTCTCACTTTCCTCTCCCTCCCCCTCCCGTCCCCTGCCTCTTTCCCTCCCCTTACCCCACCACTCTCACCTCCCCTTCCCGTCCCCCACTCCCCTCACCCGTCCCCTCCCCTCACCCTCTTTCTCTATCCCTCCCACTGTCGTCCCCATCCCCTCACCTCCCACTCCCGTCCCCCCTATCTCCCCCTTCCATCCCCTTTTACAATCTCCCCCTCCCCCACCCCTCCCACTAACCTCCCCTTTTCCCCTCCCCCTCTCCCCCTCCCTCTCCTCGTGATATTTCAAAAAGTCATTAAAAGTTCTGCTATTCATCGATAGATGGCAAAACTAAAAACTAAAAAGTTGCACCGCTGTGCCTGTGTTAGGTTATTTTCGTTGCGGAATTTCTGTATTCGATTTCCACGCTCAAGGCCCGCGATAGTAGCTATGCAATAACTTAAAAAAAAAATTGTAAGAACCATCCTTGATGAGGATTATATAATTAAATTGATGTTATCGAGCGGGATAGAAAATGATAAAATTATGAAAATGGCTATTAAAAAGCAAGGGTTGGTGATAAAAAAGTGCAAATTTAGAGTTGTATGTATTTTTTGATGCCACATAATAAAAAAAATAAAAATTATCGAAAAAATAAAAAATAAAAATTGGGGTGAACACCCCTTATCACTTACAGGTTAGAAAAATAGATAGTAGCCGATTCTCAGGCTTACTGAATATGCATAAAAAATTTGATGAGAATCGGTCAAGCCGTTTCGGAGAAGTATGGGAACGAACATTGTGACACGAGAATTTTATATATAAGATTTAACTCAGCATAGTAAAACAGAATTTTGAAAATGTATCATCAGAAAATATTAATGTTTAATAAGTGTTTGTATTTAGATAGATTTAGAGAAATTTGAACACGCGAGAAGCACAAGGAGTTTTTGTGTTAGAGCATCGACTTCACTCCTGCATTTTAGTATTTTTAATTTTAGGAATATATATTATACTAAGTCTAATACAATGAACACAACAATATATGTTTTCTTTTCTATTACCTTGTACCTATCTTGTTTTAAGTCAGGGTACATCATCTAATATATATAGTTATAACTAGCTTCTGCCCGCGACTTCGTACGTAAGAGCCGGCTTTTAGAATTCGACATCAGACGTTTCAGGAAACCAACGGGATGCGCGAGACGATTCGAGAAGTTCCAGATCTTTCATTTTCGTATGTCAACAGGAAATGGCCATCAGACTGAACAACTTTTCCTAAGACGTCATTCCTTTATTATGTTATAGTGTCGCTGGGCTTTGGAGTTCCGCAACAGGTGTTCCAGATCTTCAAATTTATTATCTATAGCAGAAAATGCTCATCACGTGGAACAATTTTTGCTATGGTATCATTTTTGTATCTCTTATAGTTTAGCTGGTCTGTTGCGGTTCTGCATCAAGTGTTCAAGTTTCCAAGATAAATTTTAGCCTATATAGTGTCTAGAAAAAAAAATCACTCATATCCTTCGATCAATATTGATCGAAGCTCAAATCTGTCCAGTAGTTCCGAAGATTAGCGAGTCAGACAAACCATAGAAATCTAAAAAATATATATCTATGAGACAAACAGACAGCATTTTTCTCTGGATTCGTGCTTTAATAGTGTTTCTAAACCCCCCTCATTTTAAAAAAAAATATTTTCTATGTACAGACACAGCTTATTTACTGTTTTATTATAATATGTAGTAGATATATCTGATTAATGTGTACAAATTTTGTTAAAACTATTTTGAAAAGAGTAAGTATGTAGTAGGGTAGATTATGTTTCTTGCCTATTCTGCTCTAGATACGAAACTCTTGGAAGGGGCGACTAGAATCACTTGTAATTTAATTTTACTTAAGTAAGTATGCTGTTCAGTTCAAGTCAAAAGGGCCTAATTGAAATAAATGGTTTAACTTTGATATGTACACAAAAAAAACACTGTTAAATTAATCTACAGAACAATTAATGTTTTAGCACTGAGTTGTTAGTCACCTTCTACATAGTTAAAAAATGACATGTAAAAGTGTTAGTATGTGACCTATTTACAGAAAATAAATAAGTATGATGATGATGATGATGTTGCTGAGTAAAAAATAAGTACTTCTAGTAAACGTATGATCCTTTGTGATAGTATGTTTTTTACACTATGTTTGTAAATAATTCTAAACTACTTATAGTGAGAAAAAAATGTTTCTGCTTGGACGCAAACTTGGAGTTAAAGACCTGCAAAATAAATCCAATCCAAAGAGATTTAAAATACTAGAAATAGAGTGGACATGCAAGGAAATGTCATAGAAATTTTGTTCTTGATGTCCGGTCTATTGGTATTAAATGTCTTTGATCCAATCACATAAACTCTGATTACACAATATTGTAAATCTAATTTAAAAGAGTAAGTATGGAGTTTCTTGCCCATTCTTCTCCATGTGAAACTACATTTTGGAATGTGGAACTAGAATCATTCTCTTAGTTTATTCAATTTGTAAATCTTACGTTCAAAAATGCCTTGGGTCTTATTGAAATAAATGATTTGAAATATAAACATCAATAACCATGCTACTAACGTTAGAAGTGGATGAAGCCACAGGAGAACAGTTTTAATAAAAATAAACCTCAGTCTAATACTTTCCTTTTTTCCCCTAATGGCTCTTTGTCGCCATATTCCTGCGTCACACATCGGTGTCATGTCTGGGTAAAATAAAAACCCTTTTTCGGCAGCGTAGCCTGCGTGATACGACCTGCATCTTCCATTAAGAGAAAAGTGGAAGTAAAGTTGAATATGTACAGACGCCATACCACTGTGTATTTTTTTTATAGTTTTTCAACTTTATTACAAACCTGCGGATAGTTGTGGGAATACTGAGATATGAAAGTAGCCTATGTCACCCGGGGATAGTGAAGCTTCCCAACGCTAAAAGATTTTTTACTTGAGAT
Organism: Euplexia lucipara; assembly: GCA_921972225.1. Taxonomy (NCBI): domain Eukaryota; kingdom Metazoa; phylum Arthropoda; class Insecta; order Lepidoptera; family Noctuidae; genus Euplexia; species Euplexia lucipara. Next base: position 4,453,467 of record OV179149.1, on the reverse strand, counting down.
CGGTCCAGTAGTTACTAAGTTTATTCGTTACATACATAAATATAAATCTTTCCTCCTTATAATATTAGTAGAGATATAGAAAGAATTAGGTTTATGTTCATTTGGGAAAATTTAACAGTTTGGGGTAGCTTTATATTTATTTATTTATTCATTAAAACTTTATGCACTAGTAAAATCAACTGTACAAAGGCGGACTTAATGCCTTAAGCATTCCAAACCAGTCTACCTTAAGGTGATGCAGAGACAGAACATGGTAGTCGCAAGAAGATAACAAAAACTTGAAAATTAAATAAATTAATATTTAGAATAAATACATATTATATAAAATCCAGAGATATCTAAGTCAAGAGATAAAAAAAGATTTTTATATTATTAATGGAGAAACTAATCTCTTAACTCAACTTAGGGATATGTTTGCCAACCTTGTGAATGTGCTCGCGTGCCTTTACTTTAAATGTGAACGAACTTTCCATATTTATATTCTGGCCTCTGTACCAATAAAAGTGTCCTGCTGTGTGTGTGTAAAGTGTCCTGCTTTAATAAATACACAAGATACGACGTGGTTAAATAAGCTACTAATTGCCATACCTAACAGGATGTTTTTTTTTACAGCTTTATTGGACTAGACATCAGGAATTTCTTCCTAACCTTTCGGGTATTAGGACAGGTGTTACGTTATGATGGTAATACCTAGTTTGAATGAAATGGGAAAATAAAACAAAAGAACTTCTGGTATTTGACACTCGCGCGCTCGGTGTGTTGCAACATTATGTTGCCTAGTCACAGGACAGCGTTTATATGGCATAATAACTGCAACACGTAGTTAGGTGTGAGCAGTAGCACAATTATTTAAACACGCAAAAATCTATTTATTGCATTTTTTTAAAGATACACAGAACTACTGTTTTTTAGAAAGACAAAAATATTTTTAATACTCACAATTTTTACCCCAATTATAATTGGTTTCGGCGAAGATGGCGAGACGAGCTGGAATCTTTAGAGAAGAACTGGTCCCAAAAAGCCGTTGACAGAGAGAAGTGGAAAGAAAGTAGCGAAGCCTTTGCCCAGCAGTGGGAAAATATAGGCTAGTAATAATAATATAATTGGTTTAAAAACATTACAAGTTTTATGTTCCCTAAAGACAGAAAAGACTTGTTTTACTGCTAGTAACTCAACTGTCTTCATTACTAATGGAGACTGTACTATTTTGTATTTTTGTGTTGTACTGTTTACTACAGGTATATTTATATAAAATCCTAATGGACGCCAAAGCTCACTTTGACCTTAAAGCTGATGCATTTTTTGTTAAGGATTACTTGTTAGAAAGATTTGATGCTTAAAATTTGACCCTGGGTATCATTAGGTGCCAAAAAAACACAGAGCGCTTTTTGTTCGGATTTTAGAGTGTGGCAAACAAATAATCAAAAATGCATGATGCATCGGCTAGCCTGTTGGTCTAGTAGTTAGTGACCCTGACTGCTATGCCAGAGGTCATGGGTTCGATTCCCACCCAGGACAAATGTTTGTGTTATGAGCACGATCATTTGTTCTGTATCTGGGTGTAATTTGTCTATAATATGTATGTATTTAGAAATATATAAATATGTTTATCAGCTGTTTAGTACCCATAACACAAGCTCTCAAGCTTAACTCTGGACTAAATGGAGTTGTGTGGAAAGTTGTAGAATATATTATAGTATTATGAGCTATGTATGGATGTATTGCGATACGGGAATCGCTTCTCCGATTTATGGTAATTATAGTGTATTATAAAATGAGATTTGTGATCGCTTCGCTTTTAAAATAGGTATGTCGTATATACACACATAAAGATACACCTTATACACAAAAGAGAGTGTTAAAAAAACTACCTACTAGTCACTTAAATAACATGATTTAATTGTAAAGTAGTTATCACATAAGACATAGAAAGTGATAATAATAAAGGTATAAGGTACAATCCAATATATATTTTATTGGTATATTCAATCTTAATTGGTTTTACTTGCACAAGGAGATTAAAATTCTTAACACTCTTCGTTTCTGGTGCTGCAGGCTCTGAAACCATAGATAAATCTTTATTTTTATACTTATCTATATATATAAAAGAAAGTCGTGTTAGTTACACCATTTATAACTCAAGATCGGATGGATCAATTTGAATGATTTTGGTCTTTTTGGATTTGTCTTTGTCCGGAATAGCATAATAATTAATAAAAAACATGAAAAGTCCTCGAAAAAATAAATATCAAGAATATTGTTGTCTCAAACATTTTTCAAACGCAGCGCCATCTTGGATGACATGACAGGAGTCAAACTTCCCAGTTCATTATCAGGTGACAATTTGACATTGACAAGTCTTAAGCTAAACCTAAGAAGGTAAGGTTGTCAATTTATACGTACCTACGTTCTGAAATTTATTTTGTTACTAAACTTAGAGGTTTTATGTAGCATAAAAAGTCTTATATTTCAGAAATCGATTTACGTAATTAACAATGACGGCAGAGATTAACTTTAATAATTCTTTGCAAATAGAACTTATTTTACTGTTAAGACTTTAATTAAAGTAGACCGGGAAACTATAAGTATAAATTGTAGGTATGTAACATACAATTTATACTTATAGTTTTCCCGGTATAGTTCAGATTAAAATTATGAATTTAGTATTTTTTAAATCAATGCATTTTAGTAAGGTAGTTAGGTTAGATAGTTGGGTTAGCTATAGGATAGGTATGGTAAGTTAGGTTAGGTTATATATATATGTTACGGGCAACGTGATTAACTGGGCATTATTAATAAGGACCGGCCATTATTAATAATGCCCAAGAGCGATGGGCAAAGTGATTAATTTATCACTTTGACCGGCCATTATTAATAATGCCCGACTGCCCGTGGTCCATGTGACATAATAAATAAAAACCCTCGACCAGACGATCAGCCTTCTTCTGAACTGGAACAACATTCTGCCGATAGTCTAAAGTATCACTTGATAAGCAAGCCGAAAAAATGTTGTCGCGTTCAAATGCAAAATTTCCTTGGATAGTCGTAATATATTTGCTATATACATTATCTGTCGAAAAAGAAAAGCTTTACAAACTTGGAAGTAAACATGGTATTTTAAACCAACTGTGAAATTTTAAAAAAAATTAAATTTAAATTTAAATTTTAAAAAATTTTACTCCAGAAATAAGTTTACTGTGTGTAAAGAAAAGTTCATTTCGATCGTCGATGCTCCAAAAGTTGATATTACTCTTCGAGACTGTGCTTAAAGAGACTCTCATTTTGATGGACAAGGCTTCCAGCATTGTAACTGTAGTGGTGACTGCAATTCAAAACGTTGTAAATGCAAGAAATCAAACATTCTTTGCAATTCTAAATGTCACAAAAGCTCATCTTGCAAGAATAAATAATTCTAAACTTTATTACTTTCTTGCACAGTCCTAAATTATCAGATATTTCTGATGATTTTTCTCAGTGTACTAATTTTTAAACTACTGTTCTTAAGTAATATTTTTTATTAAAATAAAAGTCGGTAACTACTGATGTTATTACATTTTCAACTGTTTATTTATTAACAGTTATGTTAAATAGTTTTACATTTTCAACTGTTTATTTTTAACTACTATGTCCAATAGCTTATTTTTTGTGAACTTTTTATGTAAATTTTGTAAGCTTAATCTCATTTAAACAAAAACACTATAGGTGACCTATTTTATTACTTTGCCCCAGATAGGGTCGGCATTATTCATAATGGCCAGGAAAAGTGATTAATAATGCTGTTTTAATCACATTACCCAATTGAGTCGGGCATTATGAATACAGACCGGCCATTATGAATAGTGCCCGGACTTATCAAATTGCCCGTAACATATACATGTTGTAATTTTAATTCTATCGAACACAAAATGTTTTAATAAGATCACAGTAGAGACTCGCTACATAAAAAGTAGTAGTAGTTATTATTGGTTTGGATTTATTTTTTGTCGTCTTATTAAACGTATGTATAAGATATACATACGTTTAATAAGACGACATGTAAAAAAAATGATAAGAGCAATAAATTGACTCTAAGGCACAACGAAGTTTGCCGGGGCAGCTAGTATTATACAGAGGTAAACTATGTTTGTTTGTATGTAAGAGTATATCTATCTAACTAATTAGTAAATGGTTAAAGTGCCCACGGGGATACGAGGTCGCGGGCAAACGCTGGTTTAAAATTAAACATTATCATTGATAAAGAAAACCTGAAAAATATTGTTCACGTTATTGAGAGTGGTTTATTATGTCAATGGCTTTTACGAAACCATCAATCAAATAGAACATATTTTGTCCTAAATATCTATAATTTGTTAATATCGAAACGCTTAAGTTTGATCTCATTATTCGTTATTCTCATTACCTAATAGGTTTTTAGGTAAGTACTAAATTTTCTTGAATCTAGAACTAAGCCATTTTACAAAACTTGGGGAGCTTCAATGTATGGTTCGCTGGACAAGCCCAAATAAGAAAAGCACTAGTATTTCCCAATACCATAATATAAGTCTGAAATCGCCAACTCGATTTAATTATTAACTTAGTTCACGAAAATTTATTTCAGAGAAAGAAAAAAAATACAACCGACTTCATAGAAAAACAATAACAATTGTAAAATAAATCTAGTTTCGGAAGTCTGCAACTTTGGTGGTTTTCTTTCGTAAATTATTGGCCACCAAATTCCAAAACAAGTTGAAGAGGCTAGGCAGATGATCATGATAAAATGATTCTATTCATTATTTGTGTAAAACTTGAACAAGTAGTATACGGAATGTATTAAGTCAAGCGGAAAGTAGTGCCTAGCCCTAAGGTTAGGCAGCAGCAAATATATTATACTCGCCTATACACAGCTTGTTATATAACTTCGATAGACTTCTTCGTGTTTTTGACCATTCGTTGACTACGTTTTGACCAGCGTAAACAACAAAATACGTACAAACTATAGAAAATAGTAAAATGTATAATATAGTCATAGCTCCAATTAATTGGTCTATTTTCTGAAAAAAATGTACTATTATATCTACGAGTATGTACAAAATATTGACAATTTCGTACGATCATTTTATATATCCAATGTTTTCTTACATATGTCATAAAAATGCTTAATATGCCATAAGCTGAAGTTACATAATGAATTGATGATAAGACGAGTGAAAATCTCATCTGAAAAAAAACAGAAAAATGTTAAGATTAAGATATCATCAATGCTTTTGATTTTACATGCATTTTATAACTAGTTTTCCAAAAAATTGAGCTGTATCCGTACCTGTTACTGCTCATATTTGCGTAATCAAAAGTAAAAAAAACGAAGTTCAATTTTTAAATATGCCACTATTTAGTTAAACTTAAATAAAGAAAACAGCTGTTGGAGGCGGGGCATGCTTGAGCGAGATCACGCGAACGTGAGCGAGAGATGACGATTAATGAATACTACTATGTCATGAATAGCCTGTACAATATTTCCATAAATTGGGTGACTTTTTGGGATATAAGCAAACGCTAATAACTTTGCTGTTTAAGAATATTATTAATTGATACTTTAGAAATATAATGAGAAGACCGTCTAGAATAAGCCCTTTAAGTATTTGTACTAATTAAAAAATAGTATTGTATAAATACCTATTGTTGTTAGAATAATAATGCTGTATAAAAGCCATCCTTCGCCGTGTCGTGTCCTTATATGTATACCGAATTTTCGTGTGTAACTAACTTACAACCTTTCATAACACCATTTCTCGCACGTTTGTATTTTGAACTGTAGTTACTCTCTCGACAAAAGAAATGAAGGTGAAAAGGCAATATCGTGTTTTGTTTTGTAAAAACTTTTTTGCCAAAACATTTTACACATTTTTCTAGCAATATGCGAGGAGTCAGGAAGACAGCACGTGGACGCGTAATTAATAGGAGAAAAAATACTGTGTAGAGTGCACCTCAGCAGGGATATATTAGATAGTTAAAAAATGAGCACGGGAAAAATTTAAAGAGTTTGAAATGACGATTGAAAATATAAATCAGTTCTGTTTTAAGCCCATACCACCAAACAGAGAAATCCTGTTAAAGTGTCTGTGATTTAAAATATATAAATAAACATTCCACAACGCCACTTCGTTCCAAACTAAGAAGTGTTTGTGCTTTGAGTACCTACTAGACCAAAAACTAACTAACTTTAAAACGGTAAAAATAAACCAATTACAGTAAATAGACAGTAAAACAACAAAAATATTATATTATATTATCATAATTATATATTTTTGTAAACATAGATGTCACAGAAAAATTACAACCAGACACAGAACAAAATATGATGTCTCATCACACAAACACTTGTCATGGGTGGGAATCGATCCCACGACCTCCGGCATAGCAGTCAGGACCACTTACCACTAGACCAACAGGCCAGTAAAGAAAAACCTTGCGTCATTGCGTCGCCAACAAAATAAAAGTACCTACCTACTTTTAATTTTCCTAAATGGCATCTAAAATATACTATAAAAGCAAGGTCAACAGCTTGCTAACAGTAATACAGTATAAAACCAACAATGAATATACTAAACTAATTTAATTTGTTATTTTTCTTCGGAAATATGAATAATTTAACAATTAACTTTTTGTACGAGAGTTGAATCAATTATAACTTAGTCGGTTCACGTAGGGACCTCGTCGAGAGCTCGACGTTTGGTGTCTCTCGTAACGTGATGTGTTATAATCGCTTTTTGAATAATATTAAAAGTAAATTTTTGAACACCCTTGTTGGTTTTGCAAACTGTACTTTGAACATAAAGATGTTTTATTACAGAGTCAGGCAAAGTGTTAATAAATGTTAATTGATTTTTTTTTGTATACGTGTGTGTGTGTTGTTGTTTTATCTAGAATTTATTTGCACACCTCTTAACAATGCAGCACAAAAGTTGCATCGAACTTTTCTTTATCGAAACGCTTTCAATAAGTTTAGACTATTAACGTACGCTCTCGTTGCTTCAAGGAATGATGTAGTAATTTGTGGAAACGTAGGTACATTCTTTTCATACATATAGCATTAAAAAAAAGAAGCTCCAAGAAATAGGAATGCAGAACATTTTATTTTAAAGATAGATAGAGAAAGTGAAAACAATTTATTCAAACTGTTTTATTTTTAATTTAAACTTTTCAAAAGTCTGTATTTCTAGTTAATCCTTTTAATAAACATTGAACAGGCCACTGAGGGATTTGTGAAGTTAGTAATTAATATTTAAGATTCTCGTATATAACGGCTTGACCGATACTTATAAATTTTTTGTTGTTACCTATATTCAGTTAGATCTGAGAAGACCTCACCTGATAACGCAATAAAACTAAAAATTGATTTTAAGACAAAACAACGATTACATTTAAAATTTGGCTTAATAGAAAAAAAACTATCAGTTGTCAATCGTCATTAAAAACGTGTTCCGAAACAGTTACACGTCTTAACAGAGATAAGGCTAATTATTGTTTAGCGTCTGATAAAACACGTCTTGTCATTTCGTACTTATTTTTATTTGTGATAAAAAAATACACAAAATAAGCTTTAGTTCCAGCGCTCACACGGGCAATGCATTATCCGTTCCTTGGTACAACAGGCCCTTAAGTGCCTACTTACAAAGCAGGTTTTTGATCTTGTGACTAATATTTATAATGAGAAATCGTTAAATATTTAGTTTTCATGCGGGAAGAGTTGGCTCACAACCGGGTAAGAGTACGAGCTTATTATATAATTAACGCCGAGTAAATAATACGTAATTAGACCAGTATGACCTCCGTATTTACCATACATTCCTCAAGGATTTAATATTGTACTACTTTTGTTTATTATATGTTTATTAATAGAGAGAGTTATCTGTCATATTCGTATTCACATGCATATCTTTATTTGCATTCCATAATGTGTGGGGTTCTTACAACGGACAATCACGGACCCTGTCGTCACAACAGCAAAAAGTGTAAAATTAATTAATTAAGCATTTTAAACATGTCCTTAATTTTAATTAATTTAAATATAACATGTAAATGTCGTTATTTATTATCTAGAATCTACAAATGACACACGGGATTACACAGCTTAACGTTATTTCTGAGGCACGCTGTGGGCTCATTATGATGGTCACCCATTTGTAGACCGACCTTGGCAAGCATAGCTAAACTGGTACGGCTGTACATTCTCTTATTTCCTTTACCATAGTTTATCTAAAAGACGTAAGTTACCATTGAATGTGAGGACAAAGACGAAGATGTACGGTACATAATGGATCAATAGGACACTATCGGCTCGGAATATAAAAGAGCACTGTGGTTTGAATTCAAAAGGCGTCCGAACAAAATATGAAATACGTTGGCCTAGCTTTTGAATATATCATTCAAGTTTCAGTAAGCAATGTTGGCAGGTTTTCGATATAAAAGAAAAAAAAACTATAATTATATTTGGTGGTTCGTTAGGCTGTTACAGCAGTCTGTGATACAACAAGCGTTTTACAAAAAGTTTTTACAAGATAATACAACCGAATTAATGAAAAAAAATAAAAGGATTAAAAATACTCTAGTTTTGGAAGTCGGTGGTAAATAAAGAATGAAGCAAGACCACCAATTCCACAGACTTCCGAAACTAGAATTTTTAGATTTTTCTTCATGATGATTTTCAGTTACTACCTTCCTACCTACTAACTCTTCGGGATTAAAGGCTTAATGTTATGATATGTTATGTTTAAATTTCATTTATAGGGGGTCGGGAAACTTGTACCTAATCATGGTGTCCAGATATCTGACAATTTTCCTTCCACCCTTAACTCTGTTTAGATGTCTAGGGCCTACATTCTCATTTTAGTTATAATTATTTTCCATATAAGAGAGGGTATGGTAGTCCACTACTATCTATTTGTAAGACCTTTTTAATGAACATAAAAGCCTTACTAATATTATTGTTATAACTCCAACCAACCCATTACGGATATTAAAAATAACAACCGTAAATAGAGTAAATAGAAGTAAACTAGTCTTGTGTAACTGGACACCTTAACTAGAGCGGGTGTTTTGGTACCAAAAATGTCAGCAAGAGAAGTTATAAATATTTTAACAACAGCTGACAATATAATAGGGATTTGCAGAAATTACAAATCTGCATCGAACACTCTTAAAATAATAAATTATATACGTATTGCTATTGAAATAGTTTACGGAGGTAGTGTCATTAGAATTCTCGTTATGTATTCTTCACTATTAAGCCATCGGTTAGTCCACATGGTAGAAGTGTTTCAGATTATGAACCTCTCTAATGGACCGGTGATCATGATAAGCGCCATTCTAACATCAGGTTCATACAAACGATTCCTAGACAACTTCATGTCTGTGGACCATTACTTCCAAAACGAACAAAGTTACACCAAAACTTTAAGAAAACTGAAGATGTTGTTTATAATTACGACAGCTGTGGCTTGTTTTACAAGTGTTTCAGCGTTTCTAACAAATTTGGTTTTCACGATTTTCTACATTAAAGATGAATTTAATATTGTTTTGGTGCAAGTATCTGACATACTTTTCATTGAACAACGGTTTCTTTTAATCCACGCCATAATGCACGTTTACATAAGAATGATTAAAAACTCTCTGGAATATTTAAACAGTTCTATATTTGATGTTCAAGTTAAATACAATGATAGCAAAAAGAGGTTGAGCTCAGAGAGCTTGGAGTCGAATGATCTTCTAAAGGTTGAACAAGTGGAACTGTGGGCTACACAGTATAGTTGCTTGAGAAGGTGCAGCAAGGATATATCGGTATGCTTTAAGGCCCAGGTAAATAGCAAAGCGTATGAGTTCCTCTGTACCAACTATAGTTCCTAATGGACAAAAAAACCTTGACTAACATCCTTTTTTTCTTGTTTCCAGATGGTATATTCGTTGGTTCTCACTTTAATACATTATCTGACTGCGTCGTACGTGATATTCTGTGCTCTATCCTCGAATGTAAATGCAACTGTATTCATGTTTTAATTATTGTTTGTTCATCATACGATGTCGGTCTGATTTTAGTGATTTTACAGGCACAGAATCGGCGACATATTATGACCTCAATATATTTTGTGGCATGTTCTTTATTTTGTACATATTTCCTTATGATTGCTGGGCAAGGTCTGATCAATGAAAATTCAAGAACAACTAGAAAACTATCGAAATTATACAGCACGTTGTCGATTGGTAAGTGATTATTTCTTTACTAACAACAAATAGGCTATTTGACAAAACTTTATATATTTTAGTCCCTCATCTAGATTACAAGAAAATATTCGACAAGTATTTTTTTCTTTCTCAAATTGATGGAAAACTGCTTAGATTAAGCGCATTAAAGTTGGCTTGTTTGCATTACCTAGTATAAACTGTACTGGCTACTGACGTCATGCGCCATTTAGACTCGATGTATCGCCGTTATTATTTGATTACGTGAAAAAATAAAAAATATGTGTTGAATATTTTCTTGAAATTTAGATGAGGGACTAAAAAATATTTTTTTGTCAAATAGCCCATACTCAATACTTTATTGCATTCCACATATTTGATTGCTTAATAGTGTATGCTCAATGGGCAGCTTTTTGAGCTACGATAAATGACCTTATCACCAAGAAGCACACTAATAAGTACTTTGGCTTTGTTTTAGATCCACGAGCGCCGGAAACAAAAGTTTTGAAGAAGTTGATCGTCTTTGTGAAAAAACATCCTATTCAGATAGAGTATACTCCTAAAATAAATCTAGGAATGTACCTAATGCCTGTTGTTCTGTCCCTTTCTGTAAGTTACATTATAATTGCATTGCAGGTTAATAATTTTATATAGGTAGTATAGTTCTAAAAGAAGAGGAAGAAAAACAACAAAGTTATGAAAAATACTAACTAAAACCAGAACTAACTTTCTGTTTAAATATGGATAAACCCAATAACACTTCCTGAACTAGGAATTGAACCGAAGACTTCATGATAGCACTTGAGCACAGTCGACAAATGAGGCAGTTACTTAGGTAGATATCCAAATAGCCACTTACTCGTACTAATAAGTTTTTATTGAAATTTTGTATAGTTTTTTTTGACCTAACAATATGTGTATTAATTTGTAGTACAATATTTTTTTTAAAGTCATAATGTTTATTTATTGCCCATACTTATGCAATCAAAACATTACTCAAATTAAACTAAGAGTAGATTTACACTTTTTAATCGTCAAAAATGTATTGTTTTGTGTAGACTTTATTCAGATTTGTTAATGTGTTCATCAGCAACATTTTGCTTACATTACGGCCTCTCCGCTTTGGTGGATACCAAAGCGGAGAGGCCGTAAGAGTAGAAGAGAATACAAGCAATCAGCTTGCGTCATTTTGACCGCTCAGTGCTTAGCTTTAGCACAATACAATATGCTATCGGATAACTACAAGACATCTCCTCTCGTCTCCGCTTTGGTGGAGTCTCGCCCAAATACACGCTGGAATCGACATCACCTCCGAACACAATTAGTTTCCTACATAATTCTGGATCTGGAAAGAAGTTAAAAGTTTTACCTGATGTTCCTTTTACTGTAAACCGTATAATATCGAGTCCAATATAATAACGCGTTCCGGGTTGCCGCGCTTCTGTAGCGCGTCTGGGATGTTCGCGATGCGCGCGTTCCGGATTTCGGCTCGCTGCTGCGTCTACGAATCGCATCACTGATGCGTCGGGTGCGCGACAGCCCCAACAGCCTCGTGGCTACTGTAGCCGGCAGGGTGGATGGCCAAATAATGTGTCGCTGGGTGGCGGCACACAGACCGTCTTTCAGTTATGTGTTTTAGTTAGTAAGTGTCAAGTTTGTATTTATTTTATTTTTATTATTTTATTATTTTGTATTTGATAGTTTTATTTTTTGTTTCAATATGGATCTATGGTCTGAAAATAAAGATATTATAATATCGTGATTTCTGTTCAACCTAATGAGATTTTTATTAAAGTGTTTTTTTTTACCGTTATATTGGAAAAACGGCAAAATTTTGCCCCTAAAGCATTTAAAGTACCTATATGCACCGATGTTCCTTCTACCCTGTAAGTACAACTTTTTGGCGTCAAACAGCAGCCTACAAAAGTTAACAGGACGTGAGGTTATACCCGGGTAGCTGATATAAACCCATGTATCATTGTTTGTAATCGTAAACGGCTCATGTGGATATAAAATATTGCATTTTATATCCACATGAGCCGTTTACAGGCTAAAGTCGGGTTAAGTAATAATTTTTTGTGCTTCATTCAGTTTTCTGTCTGTCGTAGCAATCTTTTGGACCCTTTTGTGTCTTTGGTGGTTTGGACTTGGAGATAAAATCTAAAGCCAAGAACTTAAACGGAACTTGGTCTTGCTTTCTTTTTCGTATGATTATATTGACAAATCTGGCGTCAGGGTTTTAATGCCGCTCATGGGCCTCTGAGTTGGCTTGACATGTCGTTGAGAAATATCTCTCACGACATTTTCCTTCGCCGTTTTTGAAGTACTTAAGTGATAATGCCTAAGGCATTAAGTCCGCCTTTGTAAAGTTTTTTTTTACTTGTGCATAAAGTTTTAATAAATAAATAAATAATGACAAAATTTTAGTTTTTAGTCCCTCATCTAGATTACAAGAAAATATTCGACACGTATTTTTTCTTTTTACACGTAATCATAAAATAACGGCAATACATCGGGTCAAAATGTCGCATGACATCACTAGCCAGTACAGTTTAAATTAGATATTGACGTTACAAGCCCCCTCTCCTCATCTTTAATGTGAAAAAAATAATCTAAGCAGTTTTCCATCAATTGGAAAAAGAAAAAAATATGTGTCGAATATTTTCTTGTAATCTAGATTTTGTCAAATAGCCCATTATACCACCATGAATAAAAAAAGCTGAGGTTTGAGCTTTGGATTCGAACTTCAGAAGTATAACATGGCATTCCTCCGGTCACATTACGAGTCTGGTTGGCTCTAACCATTGAATGGATTCGACACTAACAAAAATAATATTAGCTAGTATTGAGTTCTATTCAGAGTGTCGCTATCGGGATTCTGCAGTAGGTATAGATAGGTATTCTACCTGGCATATGCTGAGCTGAACTCCCATTTGGTGCAACCATGACACACCCGTTGCCCAGTAATGATGGGGTATATTAAAGGCGGTTGCCTACTAGCGGCAAGGAATTTAAGTAGATAAGCGCTAAAGATTTGAGATCTTATCATATCATGCTAAACATTGATATTATAAGTAAAAAGGTGTCTGTAGGTAGGTTACTTAAACAACATTCGATCTTCAAAAACGGTACAGTATCTAAGTGTGGCTAGTTAGCCACATTTTAACGTGTCACTCCTTTACTTACTTACCTTTTTACTTATAATATCATTGATGCTAAGCATCTACATTTCGTGATGCCACGGCATGCCTTAATGGATGACTATCTAGTTTGTCTTGATGGATGCCAAAGCAGGCTGTGGTGTATCAATGAAATGTGAGTATTACCAGTGAAAATTAACCTTCGAAATCACCTGTATAATAAAAATCCTTTATCGTGCCATGCCGCTAGTGGGTGCCGGGCCTAACTGTGTTGTGTCTACTCTTTTGTTTTTGCACTAAAAAAAATATTTTATCTATCTATCAATCTACGAGTATTCAATCTCCGTACTACTCTAGCCCATTTTAGCTGGTGCGCTGCGTGACGTGGGTTCCATTCCCGCACGTATCAAATACGTGTAGAGCCTACCTACAGGTATGCTATTTTGAACCAGACTTTATGCCGCGGTAGTAATTTTCTACTATACTTAACTAGATCGGATGTGGAAACCTATAACACACACTTCATGGACGTGGATATCTTCTCTCTTTTCAGTAAAAAAAAAATTAAAACACTGGCGATAAACACTGTTTCATCACAATCTTAACCTATAATTATTATTTAACATATTTAGATGTAATAAAATAATATTGCAAATTTTACATTTCCGTTCGTTACTTGTTATATTAAACCGTGGACATTAGTGTGGGTTATATGTTTACCTATCTGTGTACCAACTCATTATATTTTAAGCTTAACATGTAACTGTTTTATGTTCCTAATAAATAAAATAAAAAGATGGAGGTGTATTAAAGTAATGTCATCGCTTTTACAAAACACGGTACCTATCCGAAGTGTGCATAATACGAGCTACATTTCCTTCCCTGCCAGTCCTGCTACAAGCTAAAAATAAGAGATTGCACGTTACATAATAATCTTCTAAACGAATTCCTATACACGTTCTCCAATCGCGCGTTACAAACTCTACCGTTCAACAAACTAATGTACCTAGGTATAGTAAATTACCAGTGTCGCTGTCAAACTAAGCAGGGATTACTTCAGTTTCGCGGTGCGCCCCGTTTAGTTCACGATAATCTTGTTGCGACGTTATATGTGGCTTTGTTGATATTGGGAAACTATTAAATTAGTGACTAATACAACAAAACGTAAAACGTAGGAGGTCTTCGTGGCTAAATAGGTAATAATCTCACGGGTCATTCGAAGGTAAAACTATAGTTCGTTCGCGTTAAGAATGCAGTAAAAATGCAGTGCAACTGCAAGATAAAGGTGTATTCCACAGTGGTGTTAAATTCAAACACATTATATTTTAAAAGATTAAGTTGAATGAATTTAGGTATAAAAATGAATTTGAAAAGATTTGATTGGTTAGGGGCCGGGCTAGGCCGACGGATAATGATGACTTTACTGCATTCTTAACGCGAACGTACTCTACGCATAAACTCAAAAATCCTATTGGACCCATCCTAGTGGAACCAAATGTCCTAAACTCGCTTGACGAGGTTGGTCCAAGGATGTATAATCATTTATCACTTATACTAGACTCCTCGGTGCCTCGGAAAGTTGGCTATCATTTAATTTAGTAGATCTTTGACAGTCGTTACATCTGTAAGGGTAGTAGGGTTTCGAACTATCTAGTTTGAAACCCAGAATAACAGTTTAACCAAGGGGTGTCGTGTTCCCTCGAAACTGTATAGTGGAGGTCAGACATACAGCTGTTAAGCTGTATGTCTGACCTCCACTATACGGAAAATTGCAAAAAACTAAACGGAAAATTGCAAAAAACTAAAGAAATTTTAAATTTCGCGGGCAACTTTGACGCTTTTCACTTGCGGTGATCACCGCAGAAACAGGTTTTGTTGAGGGAAGAATAAATAACAACAAGAATATCTATGGACAAATTACAAACGGGACTGTGCACATCTGGGTCATGTTTATGGTGTGACGTGTATTGTATTTGACAACTCAGTGTGGTGGGAATAAAACTAAGCTTACAAAAAATACTATTCTATTTTGTTTTCTATTACGGAAAAGTACCTTACTAATAATGGTTTCCATATTGTTTCTTCTCCCGTGTTGGAAATGTAACGCTGGCCATTTACGATTCAAATGTGAAAGCTTGTGTTCTATGTATTTGTCACTCGGCAACTATTTTTCCCTTTACTATGTCATGTATAATTTTGTAATAATATTTTAAATATTTCACTATTCCAACTGTGCTTATTCTATACTCTGCAATAAATCCAATAGGATATTATTGATTATTTTGCTTTGTTTCCGTGGACATTAAAGCAATGGGCACTTTTTAACACGAGTATTAGTTTGATAATCCTTTTAACCCTCTAACAAGTTTGCCTACCGTAAAAAACTTATAAAAAATGCTTGTAATTTTAGTTTTATCTTATTAAATCCGTTCCAGCAGCCCGGCTATTGCGTATTTCAATTGACAATTCATAGTGGTAATTACTGGAAAGTGTTTAACTATATATATAAATCTATCAGTTTATCCAAAGAAATTTAAAAATGTCATGGAAAACTTTGATCCCATGTCTCAGTAATCTATATCTATCTATATATGAATATTGGAGCGGCAGCGGAGCGTACTACAAAAAACTCATAGACTTGTATCCAGCAGGACACACTTTTTCGGACGAAAATTTTGTTCGTGATGTCCGGTCTAGAGGTATTGAATGTCTTTGGTTTATCATAAGTGCGTATGATGACGTCATGCGCGCTCGCAGAAATGTGACGTAGCGCACCGTACCCCGTCTGATCACCGCAACTTGGACTCCACATAAAATGCAATAGGTACCATTTTTTTGTAAATCGTTGTAAATAAGTTGTCATCAAAGTTCGGTGTGCAACTAGATGCCAGTTAGAGCTCATACGCACTATGCGGCTATCCGCATGCGGGCAGCCGGCCGGCTGGCCGCAAGCACAATTATGTACCTACGTAATTTCTATGCGCACTGCGATGCAGCGGCTACCCGCAGACCGCTCCGGCCACCCGGACGGTTGCTATACGTTGCTATATCACGGGCTGCCGCATACGCAACCGTAACGTGCGGGGTTGCCGCATAGTGCGTATACAGCTTTAGTCACTGGCAATGAAAAGATAGCCCTGCAGGATAGGTGCTGGCGTCTGTACATACGCCAGCACATTAACCTACCCTAATGTGTCAAATTTCTTTGATAGATTTTCAACTTTATTTTAAATTCAATAAGGTTCATGTTCAAATGTTGCAATATTTTGATATGGGGGTGCGAGGATCATCACAGTACTACTCACGAGCCAACAGTATTTTAGCCTCGTCTGTAATTTTCAACTTACCGCACTTATTTCATGATATACTAGTATTTATTTCTCCGAATGAGAAGGGGTTTAGCCCTGCAGTGGGACAGCATCAGGCAGGTATTATTATTAAGACGGAAACCCGACTTTATACTAACTTAATTAACTATTATTTTGCAATACACCTGCCTATAACTTTGAATAGACCTCCATCGAACGTTCATGATCGCATGTTTGGACCAACTAGGAACCTTTCACGGGCATTTATGACGTCATAAAAGCTATCGGCAACAAAAAGGTGCGGAGTA
Source organism: Euplexia lucipara (assembly GCA_921972225.1). NCBI lineage: Eukaryota > Metazoa > Arthropoda > Insecta > Lepidoptera > Noctuidae > Euplexia > Euplexia lucipara. The sequence goes on along the minus strand of OV179149.1, from coordinate 4,436,496 downwards.
TTTAATGACCTTATTATATGGGTGTCGATAAATAGAAGAAATTGGCAAGTTGGTTATCGGTAATGATATTGTTTTGGTAGCGAAAGCGAAGGTGTATTTTTTATCCGACTGCGCGACATTAAAGAGGGTAGTGTGTTTATCAACCCATGTTTCTGTATGTAAGCATGTTTGTTCTCTTTCTTTTTACTCTTTCACGTAAAGAAATTTGGTATGGAGTTAGCTGACACCCTGGATTAACACATAGGCTACTTTTTATCCCTGTATTCCCACGGATGTCTGCTAATTACTAATATAAGTTTAACTGTAGCAAACGAACATTTTAAATAGTGCCTACAGTTGTTTTTTTACGCACATGCTTTTCAATTCATTTTTACACATTGCCAGCATAGGCGACGTCGGCTTCGTTTGCCATAACAAAAAGTAGAATAGAATAAAAAAGGTATTATGAAGAGGTGTAATTTTTATGTTTCTTTATAAAGAAGTAGGTACTAAAAGAAACTCAGAGCTCAAGGTATATTTCAAAGTCCAGATATATATAAAAAGATAATAATAAAATACCAAGCGAATCATATTCAGTACATAAAAAGCCCATGCATAACATAACAACGTCAAAAGTAAACAAGAAACGCTGTAAAAGTTTACTGTCTCACAAGAAGTGATCCGAAAAATAATCGAGTCAACCGTAAAGTATCCCAAAAATATTGGTTTTCGTAACCGATGAGTCGTAAGGATTTCAGTCTCAGGTCTAAGGCGAGACCGAATTCACGGGCGCACCTTCAATATGCACAAACCCCTTTTGAAATGTATTTCATTGCGCCTTTTGTTTCAGCGGTACTTTTGCACTTGTTGGTCAAACAATTGCGAAGAAGTAGTTTCTCTTCTTAGATTTATTCTCAGGTTAGACTGTAGAAATTCTCTTTCGTAATTAGTCTGCAATGTTGACCTGGGTAGTCTGACTCGCTTACTAAATACAAAAATAAACTAGAATAGAAATTTATTAAAATAAAGCTGTGAATAAGTAGTTTTTAAACGTCAAAAGTTATAAAATAAATATAAATATTCCACAACTTTCGACACAACGCCATTTAGTTCCAAGTTAAGCTTGAGAGCTTGTGTTATGGGTACTAAACAGCTGATAAACATACTTATATATTTCTAAATACATACATATTATAGATAAATTACACCCAGACACAGAACAAATGATCGTGCTCATCACACAAACATTTGTCCTGGGTGGGAATCGAACCCACGACCTCCGGCATAGCAGTCAGGGTCACTACTAGACCAACAGGCCAGTCAAAAAACAGTCCCCATAATGCCCGCCCGCCCTTTACTGACTCATAATTATCATATAGGTATTAAACAATAGCTACCCCAAACTGTCAAATTTTCCCAATTCAAAATGAACCTTATTCCGTTTGTTATGAAGTTGAAAAACCATCAAAGAAATTTAACCGTTGGAGTCGCTTTACATGCTGGCTACTGTACATAAACAATATGTTAAGTATACGATCGTAATAAAGGGCGTTCCGTAGTTTCTGCTCACTCCCAAGGAGAAACAGCTTGAGTTTTTGCACGAACATGAAAACAAAATTTATCGACTTGTGTAGTGAGAAAACATACCCAAGATAAAAGCTGTTAAAATACACATAAAGTATGCATGAGAAAGAAGAACATATTTAGGATTAAAGTAATACGCACCACGAATATACGAAAACCAGACATTCATGCGATGACAGTGGATGTTAAAACTAGAATACATTAAATCCAGCCCGTATGGTTCTGTAGTTTTAAAAACTTGCATATATTTCCTGGCGCAATTTGCGAAGCGACGCTCCCCTTGATTTATATACCTAGAGAGTCCGACACCTCTCCGTTTTTTAACATAAATTCGTGTTACTAAAACAGGGATATGCAAACGCACAGATTTTTGTTAAAATTCATTTTTAAAAGCGCCATTTTCACGGTGGTGCCTCTAGCGTTTTCGGCGCTGGGAAATAGTGGTAGGTATCTACAATCTGCCTAACATTTGTCTATAGTGTTGTGGGTACCTAGTACCCAACTGCTGCAGATGTGGCAATATTTAATTGAGTCAATTGAGTCAATGGTATACAGGGTGTCTCATTCAAATGGGTCAGTATGGGAAAGTCTGAAACTATAAGACATACGAAGATCTGTTCTGAGGAACCATGTCATCGATTTTAATAAAAAGAAAAACTGCATTCATACTTTTTAAAAAACATCTGTACTCCGTTCGGGAATCGAACCCGGTTATTTTGAAAAAAAAAACCTACACTATTTCTATTTAGATATCGATTGTGTAGGTCTTAAGCAGTAAATGTCTGTTAGAAACATGATGTCTAAAATGAATAAAATGCATTGTTTCCACATACTTTAATTTATTTTAGTAGGTGCTCGAAGTGACCACGTTTACAATATTACTACAATAGTACCTACAGATGTTTTTTAAAATGTATGAATGCAGTTTTTCTTGTTATTAAAATCGATGACATGGTTCCTCAGAACAGATCTTCGTATGTCTTATAGTTTCAGACTTTCCCATACTGACCCATTTGAATGAGACACCCTGTAGATTAAAGTGCTATTTATTCAATTAATTCAAGATAATGGATGAAAGATGGTACCTATGGTTAGAAAGTAGGTGACTATTAAGTTTACGATAAGTAGGGGCGTATGATAGTGTTGGCATCACGAAACCATCTAAAGGCCCCCATCCATCCATAGCCCGAGTGTTTCAATTTGTAATTTCATATATTTTTTTCTGTTATCAAACGAAAAAGCAATTCAAGCGCTTGCATAGCCTTCACTTTCCAGTACCTTGATGCAACCGACCTTAACAACAACAACCGACGGACATCTGTGTAGCAGTATTTCCAGCCTAAGACTGCGTTTCCACCAGAGATGCGCGAGGTAGATGAGCGGTACGAGGATGCGTAACAAAACTGTGAAACAGTGTACAGCGGTGTGAGTCTCGCAGTTTCTCGCTAGCATACACCGCTGGACGTTCCTCGACACATTCCTCGTGCATAACATCTCTAGCACACACCCCTTACTTCTATTGTACGTTCAAGAACCTCGCTCCGCCACAAGAACGGCGCTAAGCGAGGCTTTAGCTCTTAACAAACTCATCCCTCGCTACGCATCGTCACACAGCTCTGGTAGAAACCCAGACTAAGACGACGTCGATGGCAAGCCATCCCACGCAAGTCGATAAAATATCAAACAAAAAAGAAAAAAATAGCGTGGGCTAGTCGTAGATTATTCCTTGCATAACAATGTCCTATTTAAGATCTGACTAGCTATAACTGCGACTCTGTCCGAGTTTTTTAAAGAATGAGTAAAACTGTATTTTTACCCTTGACGCAAGCCAAGGGGCGTGAGTGTGACATGTGTATCTGTGAGGGGTGTGCGTGTGTGTGCAATTGCGTGTGTCTAGGTCCTTATTTTATTTTATTCAAGTTTTTATGTAGAAGAAGTTTTTTGGCAATCCTTTGTGCTTAGACATACACTCACGACGTTGCCATTTGCGAGTACCTACCTATACATCTGACCTTTCTAAAGAACATCACCAATAAGGTCCGTAAATGGCTTTATGTCCCGGCGATTTCACTTACCTTATAACTTTTTACCCTTTTATTCATCATGAGACATAGCATTACGAACTAAAATCTTTAGGAGCGTGATCCAGTACAAATGTAGTCCAGTAGCCATTCAAGAACACACCTATATCTACACAGACAGCTTCGTTTGCTTTACATAGACTACCTCTATACTACTCATTTCCCACATTTACACATTTCGTTACAAACACTGATTACAAATAGTGATTACTTAGAGTGTGGAAAAAATATGCACATTTGGATACCTACACATACATACATGCACTACACATACATCCTAGTACATGATACATGATTCTAGATCCCTCTACGTCGGTTGAACTAGGCTTAACCTGTATTGGCTTGAGTTGCAATTTTGTTATTCCGCCACTTCTTTCCAGCGAGCTTGGAACTGTCTTATGAAATTTTGACATGGAAGTGTTATTCTTATACCTGATGTAAATATGTGGTTTTTGACTTCTATTAATTAAGTATAAGAACTTTAAAAAATATATAAGAGACCTCCCTCGATTTAAAAATATTATCATTCCAATATAAAATCATCAATCAGTCTCTCCGAATTCAAATATTAGCATTTTTGAGTAAATGCCGTTTTGTTACTCGAGATTTACTGCAGAAACAGTAGGTAACCTACAGAAATACACTTGTAACCTTAGACTATATACCTCTAGACGTAGCCCAATTTACAGTGTCAAATGTGGAAGTGAGACGCAATAATACAAAGTTCGTAGGAAAATTGAGACAAAGCATCGTATCTTCTGTCCCTTACGGCGTGCCGGATTTTTGCATGGCTAACTTTTGAAAGTTAGCCAAACAAAGTGCTGTCACTGTCACGTATATTATTATGCTCGATTTAATTTAAGTTTTCGGATGGTTTTTGCAATTTTTGTAATAGTTTAAGTCATTTAATGAGAAATAGACTCCATTAGATAAGTGTTTAGTGTATGGTGAATGCGCTACGATGGGAGGATGCAGTATAATAGGCTGTAAAAGCCGCTCAGAAAAGGCCAATAACAAAATCTCTTTTCATTCGTAAGTATTCAATACTGTTTGTGTTATTGTATGATTATTGAATTTATATATTTGTGCGCTTTTATTGTCATGGCTTTCAGACCAAAATATGGAAGATTTCTTAAAATAAACTTGATTTCTTATATCACATAACCTAGGAATACTTACTTACAGTGTTGCTACACGTTTCAAATCTTTTCCCTTAACTGTCAGGCCTAATGTTCAAAAGGTAGGCATAATAATCAAATAAATCTATGGTGGCTAAACACACAAATTTGTGGGCGAACCCTTATTTTTAAGTTTAAGTGAACATGTGTACGAACGAACAGAGCCCTTTCGACAATCATTAAGTTTTACTCTTGAAGGCAATCGCGTAGGTACTTAAAGATATTTGGAAGTAAGAATTCATTTTATAAATAAATGTTAAGTATAAACAAAAAATTAGATATTTTCAAAATAAGTTGGTTTTGTCTAAAGGACAATAGTTATTATACAGCAATGTCAATGTCACACTGGATGTCAGCCATACCTCAATATATTTTAATGATAAATAACACGCGAAAAAATAATGTAGTGTTCTTCTAAAGAGTTACTTCTATGTACACACATCAAGCTTCACCTGGTAGTAGTGTATTTTATTTGTGAGAATCAAGGTAAGATTGAAAGTAGGTATTTTACGTGAAATTATATTTTCTCACACATGGATACTTCTACACTCTTATTACCACTTTGAATACGTAAATTATAATTTACAATAGTGCTAAAATTGGAACCCGCAGTTAAGTAGAATTTTGGTCGTATTTTGGGACTTTTTTAAGGAATAGCAACACTGAACTTTTATATTGCTGTCGCATGTGCGGCCACGCGGTAGCTCGATCTAGAGGTATATTATCTAAGCTTGTAACAATAGACACCAGCCAGTTACATTCCCACAGACATTTAACAAGTGACAGCAGACGTAAGACAAATAAATTAGCCTTGTCGAGCGATGTCGTGAGTCTGCAAATATTGGCCCAAATGTTTGTGACACATGTCGCTTTCGAAACAGGTAGGTAAAGGAAAATTCTTCATGGTATCAGAATCAGTCGAATCAATTATTTTGAGTTTCAATTTGAATAAGGAACCTCTTTCTATTTTACTTATTTTATTGGACGTAACATTTAAATGAATATTTAAAAGATTTTTTTAAATTTATTGTTTTTGTGTTCCTAAGGATTTATTAAGTCAAAAACTACTCAAATGATATAAAAAAAATCACTATTCACAAGCTATATTATCACCGAGTACCTACTTAAATAATAGTAATTATAGACTAATTATAGACAATACAGCGCTTAAAATACACCCATAGAACCCCTTCCAAACAAAAACCTGCAAAATAACCTTTCAGTTTTAATTTTAACAAAATCTTCTGTAGGTACATCGCGATCGGTTTGAGCTACGTTTCAGAAAAACAAATAGTCAGACGTATTACAAAATACTATGTTAGTAGATAAATAACACTTTTTCCAGGCGACTAAAGACATTAAACAGCCTTGGTATTAGTGGAATTTCCACCTTTTTAAGACCTACTTTTCAGTATTAAAACCTTCTTTGTTGTTTTTTTTTTTACTAAAGACACTGTAGACGGCCATAATCTAATCTGACGAGTCACTTGGTTGTAATAAATGAGGGAATATTTCACGAGAACTAGCACTTCTGCGGCTAAGCTCGGTAATGGAGGCTTGTTTTCATTATATTTACTTTAGATATATTAAAACTTCTTTGTTTACTCCAGTAGCTTGTTATAAAGAAAAAAAGGGGAAGATTATCTCTGCCAGCATCGCAATGATACGATGACATTTTAGGCGCTATAATTAACATTTGAATTTGGAAATTGAAACAACAAAGCATCGAGTTGTTTTTGAAAATAGAATTGGCCTTTTGGCAATAATGGAATTGTTTCTCTTTTGATTCGGGAAACATTGATTGTTTAATGTATATATAGTCAATTTGTTAAATAACAATAGCGTAAAACTTCTACTTACTTACTTCAGTTGTCGCTTCTGTTACTTGTATTTAATTCAGTGAAAATAATGTACAATAAATGTTTTACATGAAGCGACTGCTTTTTTGACCTCCACTACCCAGACAGCAGGTAACACGATACCCCTTAGTGAAATTGATAGTCAGACTTTCAGGGTTCTGACTAGGAACTCGTAACGACTTTCAAAGATATAGGTACCTAGATTTCATCCGTGACCAATCCTAAACGTGCTTTACGAGGGACGGAGAGGGGGTTGGATAATTTGTAATGGATGAATCCATAGACCAACCTTGGTAAGCGTAGCTTAACCTTTTCTCCGTGCCATCGCTACTAGCTACAAGCTCTTCTACAACATTGTACGTACAGTAGAATCCGTTTATTATGACATCGAAAGGAATTGACAAACACGTCATAATAAGCGGACGTCATACAAAACGTTTTGTGAAATGAAAAACCTTTTTTATGTAAATATGTATGTACTTAAGTATTTTAATACAGAAACATAGTAAATACATATGTATACATACATATTAAATCAAAATCAAAATTGTATACATAATCAGCACATTATAACACATACAAGTGTATTTATTACTGTAAGAAATCTGTAATTTTTGACTGTTTTTGTTTTTTCATTTTATTGTAAAAACAGTATCTAATACTATTGTGTATAGAAGACATATCTATGGTCAAATTATCATTTTCAATATTGCTGTGAACAAATCGTGATAATAATTCTGCAGCTTTTAATGCCTCTTCTGCGAAAAATGGGTCATAATAAGCGACATGTCACTGTAAAGGAAGTCATTATATCCGACTTTTTTATAAAGAATTTTATTTGAAAACCAAACTTCGTGGTGTAATTACGTCATAATAACCGGTTGGTCAATATAGGCGGAGTCATAATAAACGGATTCTACTGTAATTTGTTAGATACTTGTGCACAAGTAAAAACAAAAGCGTCAAGCAACTTCAATTTCTTACCAAGACTAAAATAAACATGTCAAGTGTTCCAATCACTTAGGCCTTCACACTAAAGTCTCAAATATAACTTTTTAATCAATTACGATACTATGAAACTTGATTGAAGTGTCACTTGGGAGAATGCAGCGCTATATAGGGTGAAAGGGGCATCGTCGCACATAAGCAGCGCTTTTGTCTAACTTTACATTGCCAGTGACCAACTGGGAACCAGTTGCACACCGTTAACAGTTAATCGTTAAACACTATGCCCAATGATTTTCACTATTAAATGTCAATGGAGATACACAACAGCTGACCATCGCCTTGACCGCAGACTGACAGTTGTCAAATCTCGTTCCGACGTGTTTCTCAAAAATGGCGCTATTAACGCGCCGAAATATAGAAATGATAAGTTTTCCAGTTTTAATACTTATGGCCCGACTGTCAAAGCCACAATGACAGCGTCCCACTGGTATGACGTTCGGATCTCAAAAGGGGAAACATCATCAGAAAAAAAGACGTAAAAATCTGGAATAATTGACAAACATTTTTAATGCTAAGGGATCCCGAATCATGTCCGAATCATGTATTTTTTTTAATTTTTTTTTTTATACCACGACGGTGGCAAACAAGCTTACGGCCCGCCTGACGTTAAGCGGTTACCGTAGCCTATGGACACTTGTAACACCAGGGGCGCCACACGCGCGTTGCCGACCCTTTAAAAACCTATTTACTCCCCTTTTGAAGAACCCCATACCGTAGCTCTCTGAGAAAACCTCGGCAGGGAGCTCATTCCACAATCCATGTGTACGCGGGAGGAAACCGCACTGTACGGGACCATTTTGGCTCCAGTGTGTGAGCATGACGACGGCGAGCGGTGCGATGATAGAAAGTGGCCGTGGGCATCATATCAAACAATTCCTCGGAACACAACCCATTATACAACCGTTAGAACACACATAGGGAATGTATCAGTCATCATCATCTACCTCGCCTTTTCCTAACTATGTTAGGGTTGGCTTCCAGTTAAACTGGATGCAGCTGAATACCAGTATTTTACATGAAGCGACTGCCTGTCTAACCTCCACAAGCCCTCCGTAACCGTTGTCAGACTTTCGGGCTTCTGACTACGACTGCCAAAAATCTACAAATGACAGCCGGCACGATTTTACGTGCTTTCCCAGGCCAGGAAGAGTGATATGTAATGAATGGCCACCCATCCACGGACCAACCTCGTCAAGCCTAGTTTAACCTTTGATCGACCCGTGAGGCTGTTATTATTGGTATCAGTGTATGCGACTATGTCCTTTCCACCCTATAAAGACTCGGCCAACATCTGGCGTGTGACATATGACTTGCTCGATCCACCCATTACTAAGATTGGATCTTGCTCAGAAATCTTGAGGACATAAGCGCCGGGCAAAGTTTCTTGACAACTTATGTTGGTATTAGACGAGATAGATTGTTAACAAATTAATTTTTTTGGGTTAGGCTTTTTTTAGGATGATAGGAAGTAATCGTACTTTGCCGCGACCCCCGGCTTAGGCTTTAAACTTGTTAATGTTATTACATTTGTAAATACGTGAGCGCCATGTTTCTAATAACATAAAAGTTTTGTATCTAATACCTTAGTATAATGTTTTTAATCAAGGTATATCTTCTTCACGTATAATATGTCAGAATTATGTACCTATACAATTTTTTACAGAAACTATTTTAGAAGAGTTTATAGTATAGACAGGAACACGGGATCGCGGCAGACCACAAAGAAGATAGCGGGACGAACTAGACCAGTTTCTAAAGAATTTGAAAGATAAACCGCGAAAAGTGGAAGGAGTGGAGGGAGGCCTAGAAAAAAATAGCATAGAGAATTTGTTGCCTATTATTTTCCATACGAAACTAACTTTTGGAAGGGGCAACTAGAATAATTTCTATATTTATTAAGATTTAAGTTTTCAAAAGTACCTTAAAATGGCCTAATTAAAATAAATGGTTTGACTTTGACTTTTAATTTTGAAACTCAGCCTTTTTTTGTGCTCTCAAAGGGTTAAAAACAAATATCCGCAGCTAACAATACCTACAACCACGCTGAAGAACTAAACCAATTCACTTGAAATAACTATTTGACTCTCAGTAAAATAACAGTGAACGATGAACTACGAGTATAAAACCAATGCATAGAAAATGTATTGAATAGCAATCACTACTGAAGTTAATGAAAACACGTAGCGCTGGTCCTGTTCCGGCAGAAACTAATCTTGGCGCCGAAATGTACTCGGAATAGAGAATTAAGAGTATTTTTTTAACAATACTACTATTGAACTTAAGTTTGACATAAGAATAGAATAGAATACTCTTTACTGCACACCATAAAAACTTACAAATTATAACTTTTAGGGCTACATACGGTGATACAATGGGCGGCCTTATCGCTAAAAGCGATCTCTTACAGACAACCTTTGGTTGGACTTGATAGTGGAGGAGGAAAGATGAGTAGGCAGTTTGTGGTGTACTACACACATCAAAAGTGTCTAGGGATCAACATATATTTTTGCAATAACTTTTCTCCTGATTGATATTAATTAAAATTTTCTTTAAGGATTCATCAAATAAAGTGTTTTCGTTTGTCACAGTAACGATAAACCAAGTCACCTTTGCATTAATGAAGAAATTTGCCATTTTCCTAATACAGGGATTTTTGACATTTGAACCACTAACATTAAAGTTCGAAAAAAAGACTGAAATAACAGTTTTCTTTAAAATTTTATTGGGTAACTTAAACAATTAATAATCCGTGTTTCTACCGCGAACACAAACAACACAAGAACATCGGTTCGGCATACTCAAAATGAGTTCATCCAAATCACGCTGTGGAATGGCCGCCCATGTTCGTTGCAACAACAAAAAAAGGTCTTCTTGCGACTGGATACCCTCCATATTCGGCAGAGCTCTTCTCTGTAGCATATCCCATGCATGCTCAATCGGGTTCAAGTCTGGCGACTGAGCAGGCCAGGGCAGGACATTGATGTTAGCTGCGGCGAGAGTCTGTCTTACAACTCGTGAGGCTTCATCACTCTTCAGGGAACTTAATTAGCGACCAAACAGTCAGAAACCGCTTGCATGAAGTGAACCTTCATTCCCGAAGACCGCTACGGGTACCACCTATAGCAATGCACAATCGTAGGATTCGATATCAATGGGCTCTTGAACACAGAAATTGGGCAGAAGAACAATGGCGTTTCGTGTGCTTTTCTGATGAGTCTCGTTTTGGTATGAGACCGGATACAAGACGTATACGACACTGGAGAACCCCTGGACGCCAACAGCGATTAAAATCCTGCCAGGAAGTCCATCCTTATAGTGGTGGAACCATCATGGTATGGACGGGTATTTGGATCGGCGGAAGAACTGAGTTGATTTGGATCAGAGGCAACCTCAACGCTCAAATTTATGCTGAGACGATTGTATCAGACGTCATCGTTCCTCTACAAGTGCAAATCGGTCCCTTATTCCAGTTAATGCATGATAATGCACGACCGCACACCGCAAGAGTTGTAAGACAGACTCTCGCCGCAGCTAACATCAATGTCCTGCCCTGGCCTGCTCAGTCGCCAGACTTGAACCCGATTGAGCATGCATGGGATATGCTACAGAGAAGAGCTCTGCCGAATATGGAGGGTATCCAGTCGCAAGAAGACCTTTTTTTGTTGTTGCAACGAACATGGGCGGCCATTCCACAGCGTGATTTGGATGAACTCATTTTGAGTATGCCAAACCGATGTTCTTGTGTTGTTAGTGTTCGCGGTAGAAACACGGATTATTAATTGTTTAAGTTACCCAATAAAATTTTAAAGAAAACTGTTATTTCAGTCTTTTTTTCGAACTTTAATGTTAGTGGTTCAAACGTCAAAAATCCCTTTATTAGGAAAATGGCAAATTTCTTTATTAATGCAAAGGTGACTTGGTTTATCGTTACTGTGACAAACGAAAACACTTTATTTGATGAATCCTTAAAGAAAATTTTAATTAATATCAATCAGGAGAAAAGTTATTGCAAAAATATATGTTGATCCCTAGACACTTTTGATGTGTGTATATGTTGATCCCTAGACACTTTTGATGTGTGTATTTACATAAATATAGACCATACATGACTATTTGAATAGATATATAAAATAAGTGTAAAAAAGAAAACACATAAATACTAATCATTTGCAGAGTAACGAGCTGTTATAAGGTGTTTTGTAGACCGAAATTTTTAAAACACCGCAAAACTTAATTTGTTTGAAGAGGGTTTTGGCTGACAACTAATAAACTATATATCTTTAAGACAGCTTTTTAATTTTTACGAGAAACTTACGTTATTTCATATAAGTTAGATTTAATTCCGATGCTAAGCTTAACAAAAAAAAAAGAAATTGTTTTCTGGTCAAATCTGTCCGTTTCGTATGATATCCCACTTGACCAAGGGGTGTTACACACAACGCATCGAAGTAATAAGTATTCTTTTCAAACGAGATTTTAAAGGTTTCAGAATCTCATTTAAAAAACCTCACACGTCGTCTTCTCCTCATTCATATCCGCTACAAACATAAACTCATATCAGTACAACACTCACCGCCGCAACACAAAGAGCATTAATAACATCGAAAGCCCTATGACGTCACAAGACAGTAAACTAATCTAATCCCATGAACATGCAATAATAGGCTAATGCACGGTGAATAGGGCTGCCTCCCATCTGCGCACACACATGAATATTATAATACCACATATCTTGAACAGCAAACGCCGCAGTAAACCCCGCTAAGGACCCGCACTGCTATCATCATTATGCTACAAATTGTGCCATCCATATTAGGCCAGGAGATAGATGTGATTTTGGAGTGAGGAATGCTGGAAGTAAATTGCATGTTACGTTGTGTTGGATGAGGTGGCTTGATGACACGCAGATCGATTGCTTGAGTAAGTAAGCTGCTTTTCCGGGTGATATTATTTAGATAGAAGTGACTTTTGGTTTGGTCTTCTTAAGAATCACTTTGTTGAGTTGAAATGGTTTTCAGGTAATTATGTATTATGTGTCAAATACTACAAAAGTGACTTTGTGCGATACAGTAGGTACCTACTTAATTTGCTACTATGAAAACAAATTAAATACGCATTTGTATTCTTTTATTTTTTAATTGATTACTAATAGATACTGTTTGTCGCTGCATCACCCAAAGGTTTAATGGTAGAAAAAGCGTAAGCATGAAGTCTGCCTCTGTGTATAAGCAGGCTTGAAGTATTAAATTAACAAAAAAATGCTTTTAGGTGAAAGTTATTAATCGATTATTCTTTGACAACTCCATTCTAATGATACAAAATAAACACATTATTACCTATATGCTTTCGTCCGCATTATAATGTCTCACAGAATCTAAAAACACTGTCTCCTAAACTACGTCCAGTAAGTTATGTCAGACAATGTTTCCTAACACGACACTTTAGTCTCACGATTATAGTACAACGGTCGTTTTCTTAACTACCGCTTTACGTTCGTCACATTATATACAAACATATGTATATTTTCCTTAATTATATAGCTAAAGTGTCCAAGGACGCCTAAGGGACCACGTAAAGTTTAAGAAGTTAGCACAGAAAAGTTCGTAGACGTAATTGTGTGAGGTTGGGTAAGGATTTTTGTGTCACTTGAGAGCGCTATACAAATGGAAAGTGTTTTCATCCCTATAGTGAACTTCAGGGTTTATATCAAGACCTGTGGGTACGGGTCAGACTAAGTTGAATAAACTAGTTGTTTATGCTATTTTTTTTAAATGTAGTGATACACTGTCGTTAGGTTGTGGAGTTCAAATGGGCAGTAGCTCTATGTAATTTACTGGTAATCAGCTGTATCTGGTGGACTCCAAAATTTTTATATTGAATATGAGGAACAGGGAGGAATTTTTCTCGCGCTTCTTTGAAAATAGAACATCATCCAACGATTGTGTTTGGTGGTCTACTGCCCGACATTTACAGTTGGCTTACTGTACATAAAGGGTGTAAAAAGACCATTAACGTAATCGAAAACTACATGTTCTACCCGTCACTTGGATAGTTTTTTTCTTCTGGAACATATCTGGGAATTTACTGGTTTTAGAGATATTGAAGGTCAAAGTGATTTATTTTTTGTACTTTTTTCTAAATGTTATTCCATGTATCATTGGTATTAAACTTTCTACCTAACAAAATTTATCAAAATTATCGATAAAATTCTCGAAATCAATCAAAATCGAGTAAATTACAATACAAATAAATGCAAATCGCAATGCAAATTGGTTAAAGTTACTTAATTATATGTACAGAATGTGTAGTTATCGCCTATGTGATCGGTCTTTTTACAACCTTTATGTTTGTTAATAGATCAGATAACTCTGTTTTCACGATGTAGGATTTGTGTAGCACCAGATGTAATGGCGTAATTCCATGTAGTAGGTATTCAATTTAAAACATCGCCACAATCCATATCTATGTAGTTATATTGTTCTTAAAGAATAAAAGTCTGAGTTTAAACTAAAGAAAGTTGCACTGAAAAGAGTAAAAGAGTACTGTTTCGTTAGTTTTTCATTATTCGTGTTAAGTAATGGAGTGTTAAACTTATCACTGGCACCGGGTTTGCGGATACTTCCAGTCTAGTAACACGGCAAAAATGACACACCACTCACTGTTTTTGCAATGCGATACAAAAGTCTTATGACCAACATCAAAAAATGTGCTGCGCCATTTTGTCCTCTTTCAGGAACATAAATGAACAGCAGATTAACATATTATAATAATTCAAACACGTCATGTAGTTTTCTCATTCAAATAATCACTTAATATCAACCCACAATAAAAAAAATATATTTAGCGACGCAAAATCCTCATGGATATCCTTCGCCTGTCGTGAGCGGCGGGGTCTGCCTGACTCTTGACTACAAACCACCTTGTCGTTCCCATCCTACTCTTGAACCGAGGATCTTAGAATTTTCCATGATCTCTAGACAATCACACTCCTATCCTATGATTCCACCGTCTTAAACAATACCCTGTACCATCCCTTCATTAAGCTGTACACTTTAATTAAACGTCTTGGGTCCGATGCACTGGACAATGGGCACTAGAGGGCATCACGAGCGGTCATTGCGCATTACATTCTCTTTATTAAACGCCACGGTCCGTGCTGCGATCCACCTACACAACTAACTTGGAATATACGGAGGGTTATTGCGGCGAACAGCGAGCCTAGGGCGAATTCTTGACTTTACCGTTCTCGTATGGCGTAGGTAATGCCTAGAAAAACCATCTCATTTATAAATTCCCGTTACATGATTCACTACTTCATTCCATTTAATTAATAAATTTAAAAACACTCGAAAACTTAAAAACACCGCGTCCGAATTGTAATACAAACCCTTATTTACTTACTGACTAAATACCACCCCGATGTTCCTTCTCACTGTACTGGGGGCAACGGAAACGTATGATTCTACAGCAAATCCCAGCTCAACAGTATTATTTCAAATTAGACTAAGGAACACCCCATTTTAAACGTCAAAAGTTACAAAAGATAGTTCCCCGAATCTGAATCAGAACTTTATTTGCTATGAATGTAGGTGCAGGTATGAGATGTACACAGATTAATACACTATAGTCTACCTACGCATACCAACATGAGAATATATCCCTCATTCCACCTTCTCCAGACAAATAAAAAAGGTTTTTACAACAAACGCTCCATTTCCCCATCTAAATCCATTCATCTCTCCTTTTCCATCTTTTTTTTATTTTTTAATTTAAATCACCCGCGAACGGATTATATCGTCAGCTTATCGACAGGGGTGTCGCATCACAGTTTTATATTTATATTTCAGTTGCACAAAACGCTTGGTTTTCCCAAATAAATGTTATCACGAGGATATGGTTGGCGAGATAAGCGATATTAATATCGCTATAAATTGTCGACAGCTTTGACAGGATTAACTGTGCCGCCTATTGTTCGTTGTAGTACAATAAAATGTCGAATAATTTTAAGGTTTTGTTTTGATATAGATTACATACTGGTTTGTTTATTTCCTTGGGTACACTTATTTACTTAATTGAACAAAAAAGACAAAGAAATTGACGACAGGCTTGACGGTCAGTACGTCTGACGCTCCTGTGACTTTTATACAGTGAAAGGTTTTATATCAGCAATCGACTTACTGCATATTTTTTATATTTTAATGTGCAAAACATTTGGTACCAGTTGCATTCTGGTAAGTAGATTGATTATGCCTGTATTGGGTATGCATCCAGTGACGCAACCTTTTCCAGAATCAACTATTAAGCAACAATAGCCTAATGGCTAAGGCATAGGCCTATCGATCGAGCGGTCGTGAGTTCAACAGCACTCCAGATACGAGCATAAATTTAGCTTATTTTGAGAGGTTAACAAGACTACTAGTAATGTAATTTTTCTTTAGTTTCTTTACGTTTACTTTTTAATGTAAATGTCCTGTGCGAGTAAGAAAATTGGTTTTCTTTCTTTCTGTAATGTGTAAGGTTATTTTTAAAAACAAAACACACATCGAAAACACATCAGTTATTATGTCTTTGGGGTATATACTTCTGTGCCTCTTCTCTGACTTTCTTGTCATTAGCATCCCTGCAATACTGCTAATGAATAGATAGAATTGGTGTTTGAGGTGTAGATGAGAAGTTTTTCTTGCTATCTTTTTTTAACCCCCGACGCAAAAATAAGAGTGTTATAAGTTTAACGTGTTTATGTGTGTACTGTGTGTGTGCATGTACTCGTATGTGAGGTGTTTGAACAAACACAATTCACACCTAACAAATGGACGAATTTAGATGTTATTTTTTAATCTATCGAATTTAATTTATTGTGTTTTTTTGTTAAATACATAAATAGATAAAAATATTTATTAACATGTATTAAAAATTTAGGAACTTCTATGATCATGTCGAATTGTGTCATGCATAATATAAAAAAAAAAGATTCCGACAAACTGATAACCTACCTACTCTTTTTTTCGTAGATAAATGTCATCCAGAGTAAACCTAAGTTTGTCCTACATTCGTCATATTTTTGTAATGTTGGACATGCCAAAGAACTGTATGTTTTCACTACACAGCGTCTCAGGAATTCAAATATAGACTTTAAGACAATATTAAATTACGTCACATCAAACCTTTTTAATAATTATTACAATGGCAGCACTTAAATGTTATTGAAATTGCTTATTTTACACTAGTTTTCTAGTAGAGTGCAAACATAGCTTTCTAGGCTTTAGTGAGAATGTTTAAATGGTTAATTAGTTCAAAGCTATTTATTTTGTATCTTTCAAAATCAATTCATTTCAGTAAGGTAGTTAGGTTAGGTAGTTAGGTTAGCTATAGGATATGTATGGTAAGTTAGGTTCGGTTATATATATGTGGTCGTTCTAACTCTATCCAACACGAAATGTTTCAATAAAAGCACATTAGAGACTTGCTAACTAAAAAGTAGTAGTAGTTGTTATTGTATTGGATCTATTTGTTGTCACCGTATTAAAAGTATGTATAGGTATCTAATATAATAAAATTCTTGTGTCACAGAGAATGTAACAAAACTCCTTCAAAACGGCTTGATCGATTCTTATGAAATTTGTGTGTATATTCAGTAGGTCCGTGAATAGGATATAAACTAAATACAACTAAAATTGATTCTAAGGCGGGATGAAATTTGCCGGAGTAGTTAGTGTTTTATATAAAACTCTCCGTGACACTGAGTTTGTTAGAAAACTCTTCCGTAACGACTGGACCGATTCTGATGAAATTTTGTGTGTATATTCAGTAGGTCTGAGAATAGGACGGAAAGGTACCTAGCCATTTTCCAAATATGTTGAAGTCGGCATCCAGGTGCCAGCTACTGTATCAGTATTTTACATGGAGCCATTTCCTATCTGAAGTAAATTAGAAAGTATATAATACATGAATTGGAAAAATCGCTTTGGTTAGGTACGCGTAATTGAAATTACAGCATCGTGAATAAAAGGCAAGGCACTGAACCATCACGACACCCTCATTAGCTGAGTATTTAAAATGCAAAGAGTATTTACAAAGGTCTCACCTACATAGTCTTTAAGTTTCAAAACTAGCGTACACAAGACTTGGTAAACATTTGCCGTCGAATACAAACACTCATTAGACATCGCTTTGAAAACGTAATGAACTTAGTTTCTAATCGTCCACGAATGCTCCTTAAGCGCCAAATTATATTGTCTTTACCTGCCAGTACAAAGTGTCTTTAAAATGAACCATTTTCAACACGAGTATCAACACCTGCCTTCTTCCACAAAATTCCCCTTTCTAAGTGAAAAATAAGGGCGACATAAACGACATTTCTTGGGGAGACAACGATTTTACGCTGACAGAGTACCCTTTACACAGCTATAAGTTAAATAAGCCCGTCTTACGCCATTTTAGGGAGAGCATCGAAAAAATTGTTTCATATTTCCAACGTAGCGTCAATATTTAATTTGACGAAAAGCCACTTTATATTTATTTATCGTGCGCTTCAGTTACAAAGAGGTTTGTTGTCGGCACAAACGATATTGTCTGAGAGACTGACACGTAGATATAAACGGCCAATATTGGCGTATATTAAACAGTTAAACCACCGATGCTGTTTACAGCGTACAGTCTTGTATGGACAGCTGAACTCGTAACGCAATGGAGCGTGTACATTGAAAAAGATCAGAGGCCTTATACGAACGCGCAGCACAAAACAAAAAAAAAACGTAGATTTTTTTAATCGCTGTCACCTTCTCATATATAAATGTATGATTGAATGAGAATTTATTTGCAAAAAAAGGTTAGGTTATGGCATAGGCAACCAATGCGACTTTTTGAATTCACGAGTTTAAGTTCATCTTAGACGTCACTGACATTGTTAAAATAATCTTTACAATCGTAAACGATGCGTGCAAGTGAGTATCGTGTCGTATGCGACCTATCTTGTATCTAAAGAAACCTTGATTTTTAATATCAGAATAAGTTTAAAATCTCCAATCCATCTTCAGCAAGCGTGGTAATTGATGCGTGGTTTCGTGCTATAAAAAACCTATGCCCTGCAGTGAGACAGTAACTTAGCTGGTATTCTTATTTGTCTTATTTGTGTTGTGTTTTTTTTTTTTTTTTTAATAAATATTCCACAACTTTTCACACAACGCCATTTAGTCCCAAGTTAAGCTTGAGAGCTTGTGTTATGGGTACTAAAAAGCTGATAAACATACTTATATATTTCTAAATACATACATATTATAGATAAATAACACCCAAACACAGAACAAATGATCGTGCTCATCACACAAACATTTGTCCTGGGTGGGAATCGAACCCACGACCTCCGGCATAGCAGTCAGGGTCACTAACTACTAGACCAACAGGGGTTTAAATGTACGCAGTCAGCAAAGTCCGAAAACCAAACAAAGAACGAAACGAAAATTTCCAATTTAAGAATGTTTAAAATTTTCATTGCGTTTACGCCGCGTGTTCGTACCAAGCCTGCGGAGCGTAAAAATGGCGGTAAAAGGATCGGTTTTGTAAGTCGGTCACGTCCGAACTCATTCAAGCAGATCGAACGAGTTGTCGCGTGATCGCATCCCTTTCTTATTCAAAACTTGACACCTACAATACTCTTACCTTCTTTCACAAATAGCAGTTGAGTTAGCAACTTCGCTATTGATAACCTAATGTTTCTGGAGCAGGATATTTGAGATAGAAAATGAGTACGTGCGCATTTGAAACGATTGAGCTAGAAAGACGTGGTAGGATTTTATTTTTATGAATCACCGTGTATGTAGGTTACTTGGCTGGAATGGTAAATGTAGGTTACATGGATAGTAGAAGTTTTATAATGTCTGTTTTCTAGTTAGGTTTTGGGCTAGAATTTTTAATTTCGTGACCATTTTAAATCAAATTAAGAGTACAAAAAGATTAAATTGCATTAATTTTATATATTCTAACCGATTAGAGTGAAAAGTGCCATCCGGCTTTATTTTCTCATTTCAAAAGAGAGGTTTCAGATTCGCAAAGTTAAAATATAGGTAGTACATTATATTATCGTACTAGCTGTACCCTGTCACACTTCGCTGTGGCACATTGTGATTGATGGTTAAAAAAAAGAAAAAAAAATAGATAAGAACAATCCTTGATGCGGATTATACATATATCATGCTAAAATTTCAGCTCGATCGGTGCAAAACTTTTTGAGTTTTTGAAGCGTGCACAATCCAACATAAAATTTTCTATACTAATATTATAAAGAGGAAAAGTTTGATTGTTTGTTTGTTTGCATTGAATAGGCTTCGAAACTACTAGACCGATTTGAAAAACTCTTTCACCGTTGGAAAGCTACACTATCCCCGGGTAACATAGGCTACTTTTTATCCCTATATTCCCACGGGAACGGGAACTACGCGGGTGAAACCGCGTGACGTCTGCTAGTTATATATACGATGTACTAAAAAAAAAACTAAACATTGTTTGTGTTTTTGTGTAATTTTGTATTCGTTTTTAGGTGTAATATAGAGCTTTATAAAATATTTTAAATAGTCATAATTAAATATAGTAGTAATGTGACTTTTTCCATTTGTCAAAGTCAAAGTCAATTAGGCCCCTGGCACTTTTGTACGTCGAACAAAAATTAACTTTATAAAATGATTCTATCTAGGTGCCCCTTCCAAAAAGCAGATTTGTATGGAGAAGAATGGGCAAGAAACTCCATACTTGCTCTTTTAAAATAGATTTTACAAAACTTTGTATACATTAATAAAATTATACTTATGTGAAGACGATGCTCCTAGAATAAAAAGTACTATACTAAGATAGGTTTAAGCAAAAAAAAATATTAAAAATAAGCAATGGAGTTGATAATTACATGATTAAGTTGGTACAGCAAGATACATTGTGCTCACATATTTACAAAAGTAATAACATTAATTAAAAAAAAAGTAAAAAAATAAAATAAATAAATAGACAACAATACATAGGTACACCTACATTATTAGATTAGAAACCAGGTTTTGCACATGTAACTTCTTAGTTGACGTAATAGAGATTATTGAAAGAAAATATCGTTAGCAAACCAGACATATATTTTCTTAGGTTTGTAATCACCAGCCCGCCCTTCGGCTGAGCAAGTGTGGTGATTAATACTCGCACCTTCCCTGTATTAGAAGAGGCCTTTGCGTTACAGTTGAATAGTAACAGGCAGTTATTATATAGGGTGACTGGTAATTAGTGACCGATACTTAAACACGTGATTGTACTCATGAATACGGATAACTTTCGCAAAGAAACTTTTTTTTATACTTATTTACTTTCAATTAAGTCCAATTACCAGTACTGCACAACGGGAGCGGTGGGGGTGGCGGGGGAGCGTGTTACGTTACTACTACTAGTAGATTTTGCCCTTCCCGAGGTCAGACTATCAGCGCCTACTGTGATCGATCACAGGCGCGCGCGCGGGAATTTCAAACAGCGTGTTTGTTATTTTATTGTGTAATAAGTTATTGTGTATAAAGAAAAAGTTTCTTTGGGAAAGTTTATTAAAATCATGAATACGATCACGTGTTTATGTATCGGTCACTAATTACCAGTCACCCTACTTATATATTTATTTCAGTTCGTTAACTTTGGATCAACCTTCGTTCGTTATCTTTTATCCAAAATCCGATGATAAATATAAAATAAATCGTAACATATCTCGCTCAATTACATTTAATAAACAAAATGGCTCAAATTACAGTGCTTTTAAAATAAAATTAACATTAACTGGAGTCAGGCGATAAATATCAATCGAAAGGATTAAAATAAACATGCTTTAAGTGCTTAAAGCCTTTTAAAAAGCTTTTGTGTATATAAGTTCAGTTCACTGTAATTTAGTTGGTTTTACGTCAATAAATAATGTGTCTGCGATTATAATAATTAGTAATGTTAATTAATCATAATAACATTTAAATGTCCGAGAAGTGGATTTGAACAGGCGCGGGGCAATATGTTTTTCTTTCTTTTTTTATTATTATATGTGGCTTTGGAGTTGCTGAGAAGTTTTATCGCTGCTTTTTCTTCCCAACAAAATACTAGGAAGTGGCGAAGGGCAGGTTCCTGTTTCTGGGGGACTGTCTTTTGTAATTATGACGTTCAAAATTTGCAGATCCTCAGCTTAATTTGAATGAATGACTTTCGATTTTGATTTTGTGATATTATTACTTTGACTATTGTCTTCATGGGACTTTACGTTGTGCCAAATCGATTGAGAATAGTAACAGTATCTGGATACCAAAGCCTGAACAGTTCTTCACAAATTATACGCAAGAATCATCTCTATCAGGTCAGCTTTCAAACAAAAAAATCTGCATCATAATCGGTCAGTCGCTTAGCAGCTACGATGATACGCACAAACACACACATACAAACTTATAACAATACTCTTTTTGAGTCGGGAGATAAAAGTATTACCAGAATCTAACAAATAAGATAGTTCTAACATCACGTAAGATAGTGTCTGGGCGTAATACTAATGTAAATACTTCTATCATTGAGATAAATAAGCCAAACATACGTAGATACAAGATGGTCGTGTTATTGCCATATTTGCTATCAGCTTTCCGGCTGAATAGCTTTTACACCCTCATCAACTCGCTACACTCATGGAACGAACAGTACTGGATATGGAAGATTCAATTAACAGCACTAATTTGGCCGTCGTGAATAAAAATTAAAAAAAAACGTTTAAATGTTTGTCGCAATCTCATCTTACCCACAATCAATGTCGATAACTTGTTAAAATTTAGGGAAATATATGTAAAGTATTTTAAACTGTTGAGACTGACAGCCGCTTAAGCCGCGGCCATAATGACGTTAATGACGCTATAATTGCTGTTTTGACAGCTAGGCCTCAAGTAATTGAAACTTAAAATTATGAGAATTGCTCAATTATACATGTCCTTGACTTCTTAATAATGGAACGCCTGACAGATAAAAGTTTTTTTTAATTATTTTAAACTTGCATATAATTATATTATTTACTAAGAGAGATCTTAGTTGATGTGACATCTTTCACACTCGTCACACACATCATTCGTCCTTAAAGTCTTTCATGACTCTTATAACCATTTAATACATTCATAACTCCGCATTAAATATTACTAGATTTCTTTAATACTGAAAATAAGATTAACTTAACGTATCGTTAAACAATATTGACGTTATCAGAGATCAATTTACAGATCAAATGTATAGTGCACATTTGATTTAATTAGTAACTATCACAAGTGGATCTACGAGTAACATACGAGTATTTTTCCTCCAAAAATACAAAATTAATAACTTTCTTATCCAGTCCTTTTACAATCTATGCTTGATACCAATCCCAGTGTGTCATTACAATGTGACCACTTAAACTAGAGCCCTGACAGCTGATCGTTTCGCGCCATTTATTCCGATTGACAGCTCACGACAAACTGGACGCCAGGGTTTACAAGATGGCGTCGTCAGGATTTTATTTGTGACGTAATAACGTCGTGACGTATTTGATGATCGCGTTCGCGCCAATTATAGCCCTTTGATGGCAGAAGGATATTGCACGTTCGCGATTAGCTGTAGTGCCCAAGTGTTGACGATGTTGGGAATCGTGAATGTTCGGGTGTTATCGTTTAGTTAATTATTATTGAATTTGCTACATGTCTCTAATGGTTCAAAGTAAGTTTACAGAAGGTGTTTATACTGAGGAAAAAGATCAGTTATGTAGTATGCGCATAACATCACGTCTGTATCCCCCGAAGAGTAAGGCAGAGGTGTACCGTCACACACATTTAGACAGTAATGTTTAAGTCACATGTAATAACTGATATATGTATATCTAAATATATACAGACACCACAAACTACTATTATAGATTAATTACACCCAGAACCAAATTATCGTGCTCAACACGCAAACATTTATCTTGGGTGGGAATCGAACTCCCGACCTCCGGCATAGCATGTCAGGGCCACTAGCAACTAGACCAACAGGCCAGTCAAGTAAGAATCTTGATGGAATAACCTACTCTTCTCCCTACCTAGGACCTTACGCCTATCAGACGTGCTTGAGACCGCTAGACTGATGATGCAGTTGATGTAGGATAGTATTGCGGAAGTATCTTCTGTTCCCGTGACCCCCGGCGCAGGTGTGAGAAGGAACACAGGGTGGTTTTTAGTCAGTAAGAGTTTGACAGACCCTCCGCCCTTCCTGGGGGGAGACATCCATGAGGATTTCCCTCCCCTCAACAAAGAAAGGATATTATTGTTCTGAGATGACCGGCAAAGGTTGACTGGCATTAGTCGAAGTCGAGGATAACACAGAACAACGGTGTGGTTTTCTAAGATAATATCAGATCACTAAGATTATGACAGATCATTCTGCCCCCGAGGGTAGAGTGGCGCAGTCCCGGTGTGAAATATATGAAGGTTTTCCCCCACAAATCAAAAGAAAATAGTGTTGTATCATTAGTAGTGTTTTCTATTGCACAACTCCGAAACACACCCACACAAGAACTATCTCTACTGTCTGGATTTATACAAGTATAATAATTTCAAGAGCAATGTGACATAAATTTAACTTATAAGGTTGTTTTGTCTTGTTTGACAGGAAATATTACGAGAAAACTGGACTAATTTAGAAGTTTTCCCGATCTAAGAGGCGAGCAAACATCCGGTGAGAGAGGAAATAAACAGCAAAGTCCTACCTAGAAATCTGTTAGATTTGTATCTCAAGGTTTTCTTGAAGATAACTTATTTTGCAATACAAAATAGTCTGACATAACAATATACCACGTGTAAAATATCTAATAATAGGTACCGTACTAAGCGAGTACCAATTTATATTGCTACGCCGTAGCGGGCGCGTTATAGGGGGCTACGCAGCTACGCGTTCTCGTAGCGAAGAGTCGTAGCAACACGTAATTATTATTATGTAAAGTATTTTATGAAAGTTTAGATAATAGAAACTCTATATTAACTTCATTGATTAAAATAGTTGAACACATTAAGAAATCTCCTATTTTCCTCAAAATATCTCTTGATGAAAATAGGCAAAATGTTTGCTATTTTTTCGCATGTAATATAAAAATCTGTTGGTAGTCATTAGGTAATGGGCACAAGTCCAGTCTGCGGATCGAAAAGTTCCAAATGGATAAACCTAATAAGTCCATCTGACCTCGGACCTAATCTAACAGGATCTCTATTTCACAGAAATTCAATAATTATTTTCATAATAGTCCCCTACTTAATAGACTACCCCAACAATCCAAAGTTAACTAACCCTACCCAACATTATTATGTGAAACAATCCCCGAAGTACAGAAGACGGGGGTCAAATAGGCTCCAAGTTCGTGACCAATGAGCAAACAGAGCGATATCACAGATGGTATAACTAATAGCGCTGAGTACATTCATTAATCGTGAGACGTCTGATCATTAGTAACTGCCAACGTCGACTGAGAGGCATGCGTGGTCGCGCGTCACAAACTACCCGCGAATTCGCTTAATTTGTAGATTGGGTGTTAGGCTGCTCATGTGTAAGCAATTAAGATATTGAACAGAATGAAGGCGGTGAATAAGCTTCAGTGTATTTTGGAAATGAAACAAAACAAGAAAAATGTATTAATTAAGTAGATACCTACTTAAAATATTTTGGGTAACTTCATAGTTTGATATTGCACATTGGCTCAGCGCTAGTAAACCTGTATTTTTTATGCACGTAACAAAACATCAAATATAAACAAAATGTTTAAAAAATTTAAACACTTAGCCGCAACTTCATCTGCAGGCCTATCCATGTTACAAATTCTATTGCTATTGTAGAAATAAAATGGCGTATTTGGAATCCGCTGTTTGTCAACTGTCAAGTGTATTTCATTTTCAGCCATTTTACAAATTCTACTAGTTAACATTTGACAGTTGACAAACAGCTGATTCCATATACACCATTTTCTTTCTATTGTCACCTTATCGATTACGTTAAAAATTGTCTATTTAGACGTAGGTATTTATGTCAGATTAAGACTGGGATGGGTATTTGCACATTCTTAAAAATACTTTTATTTCCCCTCAGGTATTCTTCACCATACACAAAACGAAAATTAAGACATAGGTACAACAATGGTAAACAAAATAAAAATACCAGTCTTACTATTCGTAAGTAAATAAAGCGCAAATTTTTTCAGTTGTTTAGTCACTGTATTACGCGGTTTTAACATAATGTAACTAAATTAACATCATCTGTCTAGCCTTTATCGAAACTATGCTGGGGTCGGCTTTTAGTCTAAGCGGATATTGCTGAATACAAGTATTCTACATTGAGCGATCGCCTTTCTTTCCCGCACAACCCAGTTACTTTGTAACACGATAACCTTCGTAACCAAGTCAACAATAAAACACGATTTTATTGACGTCAAACAGAGTAATTTCATTTCCCGTTTTAAAAGTGAAGCGACTTTTTAACCGACTTCAAAAAAAGGAGGAGGTTCTATGTTCGTGCGTATGTATTTTTTTTTTTTTATGTATGTTACCTGATTTCTCCGCCATTTGTAGACCGATTCTCGAAATTCTTTTTATGTTAGAAAGAGTAGACTACTGAGGTGGTCCCATTTTAATTTGGTGAAGATCTGGTGCTGACCTTCGGAGATATACAACGGAACTCTTCAAAAATAGACGGCAAATCTATCGTGATTGCTGGAATCGCTTGGATGTTTATTGTTTATACAATATCATGACGTATCATCAAGCCTGTATGCTCAGAGAGGTAGGCAGATGTGTTCAATATACCTAGATTTCGATGGTTAGGAATGTTAAGTTTCATTTATTAGGGTTAGGTGGATAACCCTATTATAATGACATGTATTGTTAACAATTAACAATATAAAATGAATTCATGGCAAATGTTTGTATGGGAATAACTAAAAATGGAAAATAAAAAACTTTTTTACAAAAAATAAAACCGACTTCAAAAATAACACTAAACGGTGTAAAATAACTCTAAATTCGGAAGTCGGTGGCCCATCAAGAATAAGACAAAAGTACCAAAGCCACAGACTTCCTAATTTAGAGTTATTTTACACCGTTTAGTGTTATTTTTGAAGTCGGTTTTATTTTTTGTAAAAAAGTTTTTTCATTCGTTACCAACGAGTACTTCAAATTCACTGCTTCACCAATCAAAGCATTCCACGGTCGGGAGATATGAATTTTTCACGGATCTCTGGGATATGTGGAGAGAGCAATATATTTCATGAGAACACCTTTTTATTAATAGTCTAGTACGGATCAGTCGCCTGACAATGGGTAATCAATTGATGTGGTTTTAGCTGTCAACTGATATTTTCTTTGTTTCATTTATGGAGTATGTCAGGTATACAACTATTTGTTTATCTAGATTTACTATATACATCAGATTACATAGCCACATACGTCCCTGTTCCTAAATGTAACGTTTCTTTTTTGTTTCTTTATCCGTTAAACTGTTAAAAATAATAATTAAAAATAATAATAATAATTCCGACGCAGTCCATACAAAACACAATAATTAATGTTAACGAAATAAATATTGAATTTTTTATCTGACGCGATTCGATTTTTACTCGAGTAATTTGTGAATAATTTAGGTAAGTACTTATAATAAAAATCTCATTAAGTTAGATAGAAAATTACATTAACAGTTTATAGTAAAAATCAGAAGAATATATAGAAATTAAAAGCCTGTTAAAAGATGAGCCAAAATCACGGACTGAACTCATGGTATTATAGGTTGTGTTGTGTGTCTGTGTTCGTCCACCCAGTATAGATGATTACATCTCACTAACTTATAAATTTTCAATCCACAAAATACCTAAATCGAGAATTCCGTAGAAAAATGTACGTAAGTAAGTTCTAACTTCTAACGCAGGATTACATACAGCGACTTCTATCTCGTCATATACGGACATCGCGATGTTAAAGTTATTATTCTGGAATACCAAACGCTAAGAAGCAATACATTTAATGGCTCAATGCATTTAAATATAATAAATTGTTTAAAAATGTTATCGAAGTAGTTTCAAGATAGCTCGATAAATTTAAATACTAACTTGTGTAGGACTGCGTCTGCGTGGAATTTATCAATTTGTTTTTTTGCACGGAACCCTAGTTAGAGCCGAAGTTACGCAATACTCATAGCACTTAGATACAAAAAAAAACAAAAATATGTTTTTTAGAATAACTACCACAGTCAAGCATTTTCGTATAATTTCAATTTCCATTTAAATAAAAAAAAAACTGTAATTGGCAACCAGGCAACCAGTTTGTTCACATTTAAAGTAAAGGCACGCGAACACATTCACAAGGTGTTAGCAAACTTATCCTTAAGTTGAGTTAGCAGATTAGTTTCTCCATTAAAATATCTTTTATTTTTTTTTCTCTTGACCTAGTTATCACTGGATTTTATATAATATATATGTATTTATTATAAATAATAATTATTTTTTCGTTCAAGTTTTTGTTACCTTCTTGCGCCTACCATGTTCTGTCTCTGCACCACCTTAAGGTAGACTGGTAGAAAATGTCTAAGGAATTAAGTCCGCCTTTGTACAGTTTATTTTACTAGTGCATAAAGTTTTAATGAATAAATAAATGAAATTACATGCAAACACTTCAATTATAGTTATTTACGTGTATTGAATCTGCTATCCTGCCCTACCCTAACAAAAACTGCAAGTAAACTTGCCACTAAAAAGTCAAACTCACTCGGACAAACATTGTAAATCTCGCAGCACCCAAATCAAGCTTTAACTTATTCGGTCGGATCAATTGCATCGGAATTGAGTTTAAAATTGATTTTCATTGCGTTTTCATTACGTATTCATGCAAGGCACACAATATACCCTGATTGATGTGCTCGCACTACATTATTACTTAATATGTGAGGATATAATGTGGTTTCAATTATTTTGATGGAACTTTGTATGTGTTCCGCATCCATTAATTCGTTAAGTACGAATCTGAAATGGATGAATTGTGTATTTTCACATATAACGCTAGCGGCTAAGAACATCTTACTTACTTACTTATTCTTAGGTAGGTTGTAATAGGTGGGTTCTTGTTGCAAACGCGTCATTTAATTACAGCACATTAAAGTATACTAGTTGTGCCTCGTGGTTTAGCTTATAAAGGTTAATTCGTGAAATCAAATATGCCTTTCACCTTTCTCAAGACTTTGTCTGTAAAACGCAAAAAACCGACTAATTCTTAGTTGTAACTCTTTAACTTTATCATAATTATTTTAGAAAGAAAAAGAATTGATCTAGCCAACACAGGTACATTGATATAAATAAAGGCACAAAAGAAATTAATTTAATTAAAAAAAATAAAAGTATTGAAATAAAAAAAAATGTACCTTACGGTTGCGCCAAATAAGCATAACTTCTAAGCATACTCGTGATTACAGTGTAGGCAATTCGTATGTCTTGCTTATGAAGTGAAGGAGCCTCCATGAGGAATGTGCCCTCTCATCTCTATATTCTTCTACGCACCCTTGTCAATCGACTTCTGTCGATTCGCAAATCCTTTCGCCACGATGACAAATTCAAGCCTTATTTTAGTGTCTACATTTACCATCGACACGCGAAGAAGAAGTGTGGTCTATACCGTAATGAGCAGCAGTGGCCAAGTGGTGACGGCCCCGACTTACGAACAGTAAGTCGTGGGTTCGAACCCAGGCAGGCGCATTACTTTGTGTAATTTATTTCATCACCACTGCTCTCAAAAACGGTGAGGGAAAACATCGTGAGGATACCGGCATGTCCTAGAACCAAAAATTCGAAGACATGTGACATCTACCAATTCGCACTGGGCCCGCGTGGTAGATTATAGCCCATACGACGCGCTTTGACGTGGAGTTGTGGATACCAGCCCGGTATCTTTAATCTGTTAATCTTTACCTAAGTAATTTCATACATTTTCTTAGGTTTTTCAACCTTTCCGCTAACGAAGTGTCACCCCGTTCACCTCCAAAAAGCAAAACGAAATGGTGCAATGCGTCCCGATACGATTTCGGAATATTTTTAACGAGCTGTCCTGTTACCTAGCCGAGAGTTTGCTCTAATGGTCTCAAACTCAACTTGTCCTTAATTGAAGAGCGCTTGTTCAACTCAAATACCAGCGAACTATAATATGCTAAACTGGATAGCGGCCATTTTGAAAACTGTTTCCTTTTTTGAAACCATCTCTTTTATTTTTTTTTAATTGGATGATCGTAGTTTTATTGATTTTTACTAGTTTTTTAGACAGGAGCCCTAACACAAACGCTTGGGGTTCATTTAATGTAAATTTCAACGATTTCTCATTGAAAATATAACTTTTCTATAAAATAATTATTACCAGCTTGGCCATGCTGGAACAGTTGTGCCTTCCACCCACATAAAGAGAAGGTTCTTTTCTTTAGCATTCCGGATAAAAAATCACACATTTAATTGTTCGCATTTTTGTTTCATTTACGTCAACCACTCCTCTACGCAGATAACCCTATGGTTATCTAAATACAAAGACGCCCACTGTTGGACATAGGCCTCCCCCAAAGATCGCCACAACGACCGGTCCTTTGCGACTCTCACCAAGGTCGTCCACCTTGTAGGAGAACTTCCAACGCTGCGTCTTCCGTATATATGTAAGTACGTATTACTTAATACGTAGTCTTGTAAATATATCTAACTTATGTGTGTAGGTATATCTTTTAATTTGAAAAACACAACAGCTCGGTTCACGCTTTACATAGATAATATTATCACACCAATCATTTGCCCACAGGATATGTATCACTCACATTCTCGTTAGCACCAACGAACCATTGCTTTAACCACCCATCAAACCACCCAATAATTACCGGAATACCTTCACCGAATTAATCTCGAAAAAGCAATTCTAGGCCGACGTTTAATTCGCGCCATTTTCGAGCTTTCGTTCCAAGAATGATTTATTTCTGCAATCAATGCGTCAACTGCGAATATCATCGGTTTCCGTCGACAAGGAGACGGTATTTCATCGGACGTTCGCTGGACTGTGACAAACGATATTTAATTACATTTTTGTATGAGTTCTGCGGTAATTGGATGTGGTTAAAGAATTGAAAGGATGTACGTCGTTTTTGTTCGCATTTAGGCGTAATTTGTGTGCCTAGAACATGAATGATTGACGGAAATTTAACGTCATATCGAAAATATTTAGGTTTAAACGGAAATACCTATTTCTGGCCATGTTTTTTTGTCCAAGTAATAAATAGTAAAAGTATACTAATTTAGTAACTTAAATATTGCTGTTATTTGTAATGAGTACAAATGTATCAAAAGCCGATTTTTTACGACACTCAATATTGTATATTGAATTCTAACATTTCTGTTCGGTGGTCAGCACTATCAAAATAGGGAGTAAGTACTGTATTTCTTTATAAAATCAGAGGTTGAATCTTTATCTGTGATGTCAATCCTTGTGCATATCATTTTGTTACTTTCATGTGCATCACTTGGCCAAAGCTTCCTCAGCAAATGGACATTTTCCGATTTAAATCTTTGTAGCAAAATCAATGTACTGTACCAGTATTTTATTTTTTTTGTACTTACATTTTTTTTTGACAATACATTTTTTTAGAAAGTTTAGGTGCGTAGTACTTTCAACTGGCGTGCTTGTATGGCTGTTTATGACAACGTGTATGACGTAAACGAATCAAAAGAAGTGGATAAGTAAGAATAGTTGCAGATGGCGCTCTGTGGTTTCTGCCTAGCCCCGTAAGAAAATGGCGTCCCTTTATGTATGTTATGTGTGAGTTTTCAATTTTGGCTTAAGGCTTAAGTGCGTCAAGTATTTATTCTAGGAACACTGTGCCTCGTGTTGTGAAAATCTGGGGTATTAATAAAAACTGAAACTGCGCACTCATTTAATTACATTTAATTTTTGAATTAATACCTATATTTTTTTTATATTTAATTACGAATACTGCTTAGTTAGAAGTTTGTTAACTATAAGTTTACTATAACTAAGCATGTCAGTAACTTGGTCAGATGTGCGATGACGAATTTTATTAGTGTGACCAAAACTGTCACAATCAATATTAACCTTACTCAAATTAAACCCCTTTTTACCTTTTACTTACTACTTGGTCTAGGTCTTCTTGTCCGATTCTCACAACCCTCGATCACGGATTTTAACCCTTATCCCGGCTTATGTTGTCAGTCAAGATTGTAAGATTGGCTGTTCCACATTTCATCCATACCTACACTGGCTAGTTTCCAGCGATCCACAAGGCATACAAAGGTAATTGAGTGTCAGTCATGTACCTGCTCTAGGCAGACGGCAGTGAGTAGCAGGAATCTGGCAGTGTTGTGTATGTGTGTGTTGTGTTGTCTCATATTGCATGTTATGTTTAACCTCTCGTATCGAACGTAGATCTACGCGAGACACAATTATTTTTTTATTGTGTCTCTAATTACGAGAGGTTAAATGTCACGGAATAGGATGCGATCCTATTGCCCTTAACCATGCATAAATCCAAACTCCAGTGTTGGTTATAAAAAAAAAACAAATAGAAAAATCCAATATCTCTTAACACATCATCATCAGCTTAGCCTTTTTCCAACTATGTTGGGGTCGGC
This sequence comes from Euplexia lucipara, assembly GCA_921972225.1. Classification (NCBI taxonomy): domain Eukaryota; kingdom Metazoa; phylum Arthropoda; class Insecta; order Lepidoptera; family Noctuidae; genus Euplexia; species Euplexia lucipara. The sequence goes on along the minus strand of OV179149.1, from coordinate 4,404,134 downwards.
TTCCAGTTTAACCGGATGCAGCTGAATACCAGTGTTTTACATGGAGCGACTGCCTGTCAGACCCCAACAACCCAGTAACTGAGTAACATGATACCCCTTGGTTAAACTGGTTGTCAGACTTTCGGGCTTCTGACTACAAGCAACGACTGTCAAAGATCTACAAATGACAGCCGGGACCAACGGCTTAAAGTGCTTTCCGAGGCGCGGAGGGGTGTGATGTGTAATAAATGGTCACCCATCCACGGACCGACCTCGTCAAACGTAGCTTAACCTGCGATCGACCCATGAGGCTGTTATTATTTGGCCACAATCTCCTCCAATATCACTTAACCCGAACCGGGAAATATACCCAGAACGCACTTGCACCCACTAAACGAACAAGGCAGTCTAGAATAACATCATTTTGTAAACCAAACAATTCCAAGGCAGTCTAAAATAACATCATTTTGTAAACCAAACAATTCGTTGAATTAAATAGCTGTAGAAATTTTCAGTTTTCACATGATAAACCCAGTACAATATAAAACGATAAAATTTCCGATTAATGCGTCCGGAGGCGTTTCGTAAATGCGGAATACTGTGGAAATAAATTGTCCGAATATAAAACCAATGTGGGCCCAAAACATGAAAATATCAGTATCAAAATTAATTTGCAACGGTCTTATTTCCGGTTTTGGTGTCCAATGAACAAATTAATTAGTTCCACCGATGGTGATAAAATAGTTACGGTCGTGGCTTTTTAGGTGAAATTAAATAATAAACGCAGTATTTTTATAACACTTCATTGCAATGATGTGTGTGTGTTCATTACGATTTAAATGATGTTAACATTTAAATCCTAATGAACACACACGCTGCCAGAAGAGTCTATTGAAAGCTCGTGAACATATTCTTGGATGTTGGCACTTACATCACAAAGTGTATGTATATGTGTAGGTATTCATTTTTATCACTTATTTGTCCTTAATGTTTTACCTAGTTGCACCTACCTTGTTCCATTTCTGCATCACCTTAAGTTAGACTGGTAGAGAATGCATAGTCTGCCATTGTAAAGTTTCATTTACGGGTGCATAAAGTTTTAATAAAAATAAATAAAGGTTGAGTAGGAAACCTCCTTGGTTAAATTATGTTCAAACTGGCAGGTTCCTCTCAAAAACACAACATTGCCACTAGAGGCCACTAGTCATTTAAAAGAAATAAGACTCTTTTTTTTCTTTATTTATGGTTTTCACACTGAGACATTACACACGCTGCCAGTATCTATTACCAAAGTTATGAAAAATAAAACTTGTCTAAAAAGTTTCATATTACAATAGTAATGCGAAGTTTGTAGTCTTTAATGCTCTACGTTTTCTACCATAGAGGAAATTCCGTGAATAACTCACAAAACATGTGTGGAGAATGTCTGTGGCTTTCGGCACTCACGAAAGCATAAAAATGGATCCTTTTAGTGAAGTAACTATTTAGAGTACTCTCTCACACTTGTAGGCTTGTATTTTTTCCGTGTACTGTAAATAAGACAGTCTTGTTTGTGTGTGACTTTTATGATACTTTTATACATTGTCTGGTCTATAACAACTTGGCCGATAAGAAACAATTAAGTTTTGGGAAACTATTGACTTTGATTACCTCTTTTATTTTTATTTTTAATATAGGTAGTACGTTTAACATGAAAATAGATGTTTAATATTTACAGAAACTAGATCTTATTTAATGCCAAAACTAGTAAGAAATAATTATTTAACAGTCGCAATGTTTGTTTACCCGTTTATTAAGCTTGTGGTGCATATTAAGTTATGAATTTACGCGATTGTGTATTTGTGGTTTCGTACAGACGCCAGTACATCAAACTACCCCAAACTGTCAAATTTCTTTGATCGTTTTTCAACTTTATGTCAAACAGTATAAGTAGTACAGTAGTGTAGTCGGTTCATATTCAATTGGGAAAATTTGACATATTGGGGTAACTTGATGTGCTGGCGTCTGTACCTACAGAACACTTGAAATTAAAATGTCAAAATTTTATCATAGTTAGGTACATTACAGAATATAACATAGATAAAAGTCCTAAACAACTTCTACATGGTACTTATAGAGGCGGCTTCTAATACAGAATTCACAATGCTCTTACGCCCGAATACTGAAACGCCTCTCAAATATTTGACGGCTACTTAAACGTTTGAGAAGCTCTCATAGTCGAAATTCATATTCTCATATGTCATTTAAAAGCATTGATTAAATTTAACAGGATCTCAAATTAAGTTGTACTTAAACTCAACTCTGTATAAAATCCGTATAGTGGAACGCCACTTAGCGCTTTTTAACTGTCACATCAACTGTCAAATCGAGTTAAGTAGGTGTTATATAACTAAATTATTTGGTAAATGAGAACGTGCTGAGAACAATTTTGAGGACTGCTTATTTAAGTATGGTTTCGAATTGCTTGAGTGGTGTTTGTGTATACCATTTAAATTTGAGGGATGCTTAAATTTAAGTAGCTTTTAGATGAGTAGGAGATTTGAGTAGCGTTTCAGTATTCGGCTGTTAGTCTCTTTAATCCAATTGAAGTAATCGCGGTCGCACCGGCCCGCATCGCACCGCACCTGACGTCCGAAATCGGCCGCAAATGGCGAAATAGCACGAAGATTGCACAAATTGGCTTTCATCCAGTGACTTAAAGGAAAACTAATTTACTCCGAGCCAGTATGGGATTACTGAATTTCGGCGCAAACATTTATTCGAATGCAGTGCCGTAGCTAGTCCTAAGAGAGGCCCCATATCATTATAAATAGGGGGCCCAATTACGTAAGGACAACAAGCTTGTTCTGGCGCAGCTTGAACTTATAAGCAGGAGCAGAGCTACAATGAATATGAAATAAAATAGAAACCCTACTTATAATGTGATTTTATCTTTAATTCCCTTATATTTATATAACTGTAGCTGTCAATATAACAAATGATAAGTTATTTTTAAATTGTCACTATTACGGGCCTCTTACTAATAAGAATGGATTGCGAATAACATTTAAAGTATTTGAGCTTTTACATGTCTAGGCTTGTGGCTAAATAATAACAGCCGCACGGATCGATCGAAGGTTAAGCTACGCTTGACAAGGTCGGTAGGTAGATGGGCGACCACCCATTATATGTATAATCTATTAATACTGCTTCGTGCCTTGAAAAGCACGTTAAACCGCTAGTCCCAGTTGTCTGAAGATTTTTGACAGCCTTTATATTCGGAACCTCAAAAGTCTGTCAACCAGTTTAACCCGGCGTTATCCGGGTAGACTGGAAGCCGACCCCAACATTGTCGGGAAAAGGCAAAAAATTATGGTAGGGACCCGATTGTTACGGCAGTAGCTACGCCCCTGTTCGAATGTATCGACGCGGTAGCAATTTTGCGAGCCGCCGCCCGCCAACGAATTATTTGTGGAGGATTCTGCGTAACGAGTTTCACAGCACCGTAACGTACATATTTGTTAAATTATTGCTGGCGTTTTTTTGTATGAATTATAGATGTTTTTAATTGTTTACGGAAAAATATTATTTTGTTTTTTGTTAACCCACAGACGAATGTTGTTTGTCATGAAAATGATGTAGGTGTATGATTGAAACAGTAGCATTCAATTTGTGAAAGATAAAATATTATTCTTCCCGATTAAGTAGTGCTTTAAGTATACTTACTCACTTGCTTTATCTGTTTTAATTAGCAAGTCTGGCGTTCAAAGTGCCTTTTAAGGGTCTTATTAAAATAAATGATTTGACGTTAACTTTTGACTTTAGAATTGAAGATATTGGCAGCACTAGTTTAATAGGTTTTGTTTGCCATATCAAGAAATAGAATAGAAATAATCTTACGTTTTTGGCAATTAGCAGCTCAGTATTGGGTTGTTAACTATTCAAGAAATCTTTTCAAATTCAAATTACTTTTTAAATCAGTGCTGCGTAATCATTACTTTTGAGCCCAAATCTAAATGAGAGATTTACTTTAACACAATACAATAAGAATTGCAAATTGCAAAAAAAAACTTAGAATAATTTTAATTGTACGGGCTAATCTGGCACTTATCTTATACTTTAGAACTTATAGACTTCTTATTCCTCTTGTTCTTGAGTTTTTTGATACATTTAAACATTACTCTAGTGTTCGGGAACGCGATTTTGACCGCGACACCTGTTTAACCAATCTTAGAAGCCTACTTGCCTACTTAATTGATGACGACATGCAAACTAATAACGAACGCACGTAAACATTTTAATAAAATATTCAGTACCTGCTTCATGTTGATTTCACGATATACCTACATTTGGTTATATTGGGAAACAATATTTTCTTTATCCTTTATTGGAACTGGCATTTATAAAAAATAAATTACATTTTTGTACATTTATTGTTTCAGTTGCTGTCTCCTATAGCCAACCCGAATCAATTGTAAGTAACTACGCACTGTGAGTTCTATTAATTATTTCGTCGCAAACTTGGTTTAAGTACCTCTTGTTAAGGTTAAAGCTGTTCAGTAATTACTTAGCAATAGTAGTGCTAATTTAACTTAATACTAACTAAGTATGTTTATTGGAGACGTTAAAGAGAGGCAAGTTAAGTTCACTTTCTATGTTAATGCGATTGCTTAAGGGGGTGTATTCCGGACAATTAACAAAAAATGTTGTTGGTACTTTTAACTACATACTTTCTATCTTTTTTCTTTTTTACTATTATTGCAATAAAATTTTAAAAATTAAGAAGTAGGATGTTAACTCGCAAAAATAAAACGATTACTTATTTTACTTAACTACCTATTTGAAATAAGTAAGAACAAGAAATATGTTTTCATGTAGGTACACTATATGATTTTAAATGTTTGTAAACGCACCCACTTTAAGTATGTATGTGAGAAATAAGTGAGCAGTAAATTGCAATTTGTTTTAGTTATGAACCCCACGTTACCCTTGTTCTATAAAAAGCATTTGCCTGTAAATACGATCAAATTATTGATAAAACAATAGGTACTCTGTGGGCTATCCAGTTATTTTTCGCAATTCGTGCCAATACTTTTCACGTAACAAAAATAAAACTTTCGCATGGGCTTGAGCGCGACGTGTATTTATGTAGTGAAGATCAACAGCGTCATACAGACCCTTAAGTTAAAAGCTTAACAAACACTTTGACAACCATTAGCGCCTTATAATATCAAAGTGCTCACTTCAACTCCTTGACAAATTTCAGCGTATAAAACTAACTATAACTAGAACAAATTAATAATTAACCAGACCTCAATAACGGGCTTGTAGGAGTTGCCTTAATGATTGCATTTTTTTAAATACAGGACTAGACATCTTTTTTAAATGGTCATACATTTTTGATTAACACATTAACACATCTGAACATCTTAACAAACTTTTACATTTACAATATCATATTTTACTTTATTTATATAAAGAAATGTTTGACTATTACGTCTCTGCTTAGGGTGTCGATGACAAACATTGACACTAAGTTTATATATGCAATGCTCCTACATTAAAATGCAATGCAATTTTGTGCTTGGCCCAGAATTCAGCTACGGCAACACAATCGCACTGACGAAGACATTAGGTCCTCGCGTGTGCAGGTGGCAGGACACGCGGCGCAAGCTAAAAGATGGGCCATGGTCTGAGGAGAGGAGCCACATGGGCACTGAAGGTCAGATTATTAAGTAGGTAGGTATTATATTTTAGGATTAATACGTTAAAAACAGGTATCCACATTTTATACAAGCAGGTATTTCTAACCGCCCAAAATCGCCTTACATTTTACCTGTAATAGGTGTTATGAAAGCCACATTAAATAACAGGAAATTTTCAAGAGCTTCCTGATAGAAGCCATAAAGAAAATTCCAACGGTTCCAACGGTCAAAAGGTTTCACAAGTTCGGGAATGTTATCTCATTCCCGAACTTGTGAAACCTTTACAAACATTAAATGAACTTTTTCATTTCAATGTCAAGAAATTAATAATAATTTCGTCTTATGTACGAGTATTCATTTTGTAGTAGTTAACCATTGCGCGTGTAGGATGCTTTTCTACATATAAGACAATAAGGTAGATAATAAGGCAGATATTATTTTATAAGTCAGCCAGAAGAGGATGCCCTAGAAGGACATGCACATTGCACATACCTTTTTAGCAAACGCGGATCCATCGTTGTGGGCACTGTGGATAAAGAAAGAAAGGAAGAAAAGCATTTATTTGGCACGACCGCGACACAGGCACACGTTCATAATAAAAATAAGTACAAAAAAAATAAAAAAAAATAAATAATTATGTGCATACAACCCTAATTGAGGTCAGGCAGAACAAATGATCACACAAATATTTTGTCTTCAATGATTAACGACCTCCTGCATAGCAGCATATTTTTATGTATGGATGATCTAACCAATCGAGTTAAATTATTACCTCCTACTACTGCTACTTCAAATACTACCTATTCTAGTATGGTATGTAACATAGAGACACGCAGCGCAGTAGTTCAGTTTAAAATTATGTATTTTGCATCTTTCAAAATCTATGCATTTCGGTAAGGTAGTTAGGTTCGGTAGTTAGGTTAGCTATAGGGTGGGTATGGTAAGATAGGTTAGGTTATATGTATATATATATTGTCATTCTAATTCTACCTCAGAAAAGATGAAAAAAAAAAAATGAAACAAATGAATGATGATGATGATGATGATGTCTCGCTAAATTAAAAGTAGTCGTAGTTATTATTGTCCTGGATCTATTTGTTTCATCTTATTTAGTATCATCTTATAATAAGCATGTATGTATATCTGTATTATATAAAATCCCCTTGGCACAGTGTTTGTTGCCGAACTCCTCCGACCCGGCTCGACTGATTCTCATGAAATTTTGTGTAAAATATACAGTAGGACTGAGAAAAAATCGTAAACTCAGTTTGCCTGTGCAGGTAGTCTAATATTTAAAATTCTCGTGTCATAGTGCTACCAAACTTCACCTATTCTCAGACCTAATGAATATACACACACAATTTCAAAATTTCATAAGAATCGGTCAAGGTGTTTTAGATGGATTTGTTAAAAAACACTATGACACAAGGCTGAGGACTAGCACTTTTTGAACGCTAAAATCAAAAATAAAAATAAAAATGATAGTCCCCCAAAAAGCCTGCCTTTCACCACTTCCTAGTGTTTATGCTAGAAAAAATAAGTAGCTGGTTAAACTCCCCAGCAAAATCAGAATTATGATCTTAGTATCGAAAAGTATATCATTACATCTTTTAAACCACAACGTTGTCTTATCATATCATTTCACGAGACTTTTAATTTGACATAAAAGTTGGATGCACCACATGACTCTTCTTTGAAACTGGCGTCTCAGACTCATTTTATGGCGGCAAGGAAAATGTTACGAAAAGTTAATTACATGAAAAGTTTTAATATAAGTTTAACGATGCTGCCATGAGTAGGTACCTATCTTACGTTACGACATGCCGGATATTGCAATCCTTTTAAGAGGGTCGCGGGAAGGCAACCTTTGTCTCCATATTAATAGTAATTTACTAGTAGGTAGGTATTATAACATATAGAGCCAATCATAAAATCCGCGTAAGTATCAGATACATTAGGTACAGCAAATATCTTATGTTTGTATCAAATCAAAATAAATAAGGTTTCTTCTGCGAAAATAACTATTTCTAAGAAGGAAGGTGGTGGGTTCTGTTAGAAACTACATAACGCCACCTTCCTGCCAACCCCATGGGCATAAGGCGTGATTGTATGTATATATGTGCTACTGTAAAGCGGTTACAAAAACACACACACACACACTACACACACTACACACACACACACACACTACACACACACACACACACTACACACTTGATTGAAATGATTTATTTCGGTATGATTAATTATATTTGAATATAATATCGTTATGTTGTCACTTAGATAGATATAGAAAACACTCGGAAGTGGCGAAGGGCGGGCGTTTTGGGGGACTGTCTTATGTAATTTTTGACGTTCAAAAGGTGCTGATCCTCAGCCTAATTTGAATAAATGACTTTTGTTTTTGATTTTGAGATAAACATGACTTAACATTACTGCTGTCGCCGGCGGAGCTTCCGAATCAAAATGGTAAAAACTGTAAAGGTGGTTGGGATTAGTAGTTCCCGAATTAAGTAACTGTGACAAACTACTTGTTTCGGGAACTACTAATGCTATCGATTTGTTTAGAATTAACGCTACTTGCTTATTTACATAGCAAGTGGAAGAATTGAAAAAATATTGCTGTATCTATTGCTATAGGAGCCGGAATTCACAGGTGTACCTCGGGTGAAGAATCGACTTAGTACAGCTAGCCACGGGAAGTAATAAAAACTCGTGGTAGACCCAGGAAAACTCACATAGGTGGGCCGTGGACCATAGACAATGCTCGGGAGTAACATAAGCTACTTTTATTTAAAAAAAAAAGAATTACAGTGCCGTCCTAAACTCCACGCGAAATCACGGGTAATGCTAGTTAACAAACACAAACATTCTAAATTCTAATACAATAAGAATCCCACGCTTTGTACGCCATGAACACTATTTTTATAATCTATCTCATTTGGAATGCGGCACATAAGTCGTGTATTTATTTCGCTTCGTGGTGACTCACCCCGAAGTCCTTGAACAGTGCGCGCGCGGATGAGTAATCATGACGTCATTTTGTACATAGCGAACGATATTTTCAACGCTTTGGAACAAGACTCGTTAGCTCAGTAGGTTAGAGCACCGATATAATTCAAATCTTGACCATCGGAGGGCGGAGGTTCAAATCCTTCACGAGTCATCCTTTTTGAAACATGTTTTTACTTTTTCCGCTTGTTTTTTATATAGTTTTGTTTGTATCCTCTTATTCTAAGAAGTAAATCTTTCTATCGAAAGTCATAATGGCCCAGATGTAATGCGCCTACCTCTCATGCACGACATTGTGGTTTTGAATCCGGGAAAGTAGGTACCCATGTGACCTTATAAATTCATATGTACAGACGCCCGCATCAACCTACCCCAAACTGTCAAATTTTCCCGATTTAAACATGAACCTTATTATATTTAAAATAGAGTTGAAAACATATCAAAGAAATTTGACACATTAGGGTAGGTTGATGTGCTGGCGTCTGTACTTTCTAAATTTATCTTGGACATCATTGCCGTCGGTGAAGGAAAACATCGTGAGAAATCCTGGACTTGTAGTTGATATAAGTTTGAAATCGCTAATCCACCTTGAGCGAGAGTGGTGATCAATGCCCGTACCTTCTCTTTATGAGAAGAGGCTTTTACCCTACAGTAGGACAGTAACAGGCTGATATTATTTTTTATAAATCTTTCTATACTGGTTTCAATTCGATTGTAATCCATTTACCTGATGGTGCAGCCACACGAAGAAACACTTCAACAGTTTCTGGAATTCACTTAAAGTTGGGTACCTAGGTAGATATTTGCAAGTAGAAGCTAGATATAAACATATTACCTTAGGTAGGTATAATGACTTGTATTTTTAATCAAATCTTGGTTTTTACGTAGGGATGACGAATCATGACGTAACTTTGTGGATAGTGAACGATTTTTTCGCCGCTTTGCAGCAAGACTCGTTAGCTCAGTAGGTTAGAGCACCGATATAATTCTAAACTTGACCATCGGAGGGCGGAGGTTCAAATCCTTCACGAGTCAGCCTTTTTTGTGAACTATTTAGCTTTTCTGCTTAATTTTGCATGGTTGACTCGATCATTAAATTTCATTTATACATATATTGGTTAAAGCTCAACCTAGTAAACAGCAAAGTTATTAGCGTTTGTTTTTATCCCAAAAAGTCACCCAATTTACGGAAATATTGTACAGGCTATTCATGACATAGTAGTATCAATTATTTGTCATCTCTCGCTCACGTTCGCGTGATCTCGCTCAAGCATGCCCCGCCTACAACAGCTGTTTTCGTTATTTAAGTTTAATTAAATATAAAAAATTAAACTTCGTTTTTTTTTACTTTTGATTACGCAAATATGATCAGTAACAGATACGGATACAGCCCATTTTCTTTTGTACTAATTAAAAAATAGGGGTGTACAGTGTATATGTATATTACTCATTAACTGCACTACCTACCCCAATATTATTTTACTATTACGAAGCTATATTATCACTGAGTCATCCTTTTCCTAACTATGTTGGGGTCAGCTTCCAGTTTATCCGGATGCAGCTGAATACCAGTGTTTTACATGGAGCGACTGCCTCTCTGACCTCCGCAACCCAGTTACTGGGTAACACGATACCCCTTGGTTAAACTGGTTGTCAGGTTTTCGGGCTTCTGACTACCTGTTACGGCTGTCATAGATCTACAAATGACTGCCGGGAGCAATAGCTTAACATGCTTTTCCAGACCCGAAATAGTCTCGATATCTTGATATTATCACAGAGTAAAATTTAAATAGGCTATTTATATTTTATTTTCGAAATTACGTGGTGGGGGAGTAAGTTCGAAGGGAAATTAATTTAAGCACGAAATTTACGCGGAAATTTAGGTCGAGAGCGAAGTGTTAGTAATGAAATAATCTGGTAGTTCAAACCACTATGAAGAGTTGCATTGTTTTCAAGATTTATTTACCGTAAAATAGCTTATGGCCAGTTTAAGTTCGTATACAGGGTGTCTCATTCAAATCGGCCAGTATGGGAAAGTCTGAAACTATAAGACATACAAAGATCCGTTCTGAGGAACCATGTCATCGATTTTAATAACAAGAAAAACTGCATTCATACATTTTAAAAAACATCTGTAATATTGTAAACGTGGTCACTTCGACCATCTACTAAAATAAATTAAAGTATGTGGAAACAATACATTTTATTCATTTCAGACAAAAAAGGTAGGTCAGGGTAGGGTAGGTTAGGTCTTAAGCAGTAAATGTCCGTATGAAACATGAGTTTCATACGGACATTTACTGCTTAAGACCTACACAATCTATATCTAAATAGAAATAGTGTAGGTTTTTTTTTCAAAATGTCCGGGTTCGATTCCCGAACGGAGTACAGTGATATTTTTTAAAATGTATGATTGCAGTTTTTCTTGTTATTAAAATCGATGACATGGTTCCTCAGAACAGATCTTCGTATGTCTTATAGTTTCAGACTTTCCCATACTGACCGATTTGAATGAGACATCCTGTATACAACAGGCCACCAAGAGCATTCATCTACCTACATTACATTCAATTCTTGGCAAACAAAACCAAAACGCATACGCCATCAAATCTGCAGTATAATTACTAAGTTATCTTTAGACTTTAGAGTTTAGGGCCTAATAAAATTCAAATCAGGGTCTAACGAAGAAGATTACCAATGATTGTCTCAATGGTAATATTCCTCGGTGGACATGAGCTGATGCTGTCAACACAATGTCTCCCCACGAAAGAGATATCAATCAGTTTGACTACGTATTGATTACGTTTAGAATTTTGATAACAATATGCTCGCCCTGTAGTAGGTTTATGGGACTCAAATTGTAACTGATGAAATGGGGTCCGTAATTTTACTTCGAGAATCATTTGTTCGATTAATGAAAAGTCGACTGAACGATTGTTCGAATGGAATTTATTGCGAAACAACCTTTTATCGCCAAACGCTACTTCGACTGAACGATTCATCGAATATTCTTTAATCGACGGATTGCTCCTTCGAATGAGTTTTAGTTATTGTATGGTTTAATAACGGAAAAACTAATTAAAAATAAAACGATTTTTCGTCACATACATATTATTTCATACATTAACGAGGAAGTCAAACACTTTTAAGATAACGTACGTTATTTCCTTAGATTTTGAAACATGTTTGGTGAAAAGGAAGATAATAAAGCACAAATGAACGGAAAAATGTTTATTATAAAAAAAAACATTTACGTTTAATTTTGTGCAAAAATCGTAAACGTAAATGTTTTTTTTTTATAATAAACATTTTTCCCTTCATTTGTGCTTTATTATCTTCCTTTTCACCAAACATGTTTCAAAATCTAAGGAAATAACGTTACCAAAATGTTTATTATAAAAAAAAACATTTACGTTTACGATTTTTGCACAAAATTAAACGTAAATGTTTTTTTTTATAATAAACATTTTTCCGTTCATTTGTGCTTTATTATCTTCCTTTTCACCAAACATGTTTCAAAATCTAAGGAAATAACGTACGTTATCTTAAAAGTGTTTGATTTCCTCGTTAATGTATGAAATAATAAATGTATGTGACGAAAAATCGTTTTATTTTTAATTAGTTTTTCCGTTATTAAACCATACAATAACTAAAACTCATTCGAAGGAGCATTCCGTCGATTAAAGAATATTCGATGAATCGTTCAGTCGAAGTAGCGTTTGGCGATAAAAGGTTGTTTCGCAATAAATTCCATTCGAACAATCGTTCAGTCGACTTTTCATTAATCGAACAAATGATTCTCGAAGTAAAATTACGGACCCGATGAAATGTGGGTGTATTACAGCTAGATCTCTGCCTAACCCTTCGGGGATTACAGACGTGATGTTTGGTTTTGTTTAGTTTTACAGAAAAAAATCGTAATGCTATGGGATACTTTATTTCTTTGTGTCAATCCATACTCTGCATTGAAAATGGGTAAAAAGAACGATTTTTTTATTTAAACAAAACTAAATGTGATGGCCTTACCTGTTACCATAAAGGTTTTGATGGATACCATTTTACAAATACTTAGACGATTGATTGCACGGAAACGAGCACTATCCAGTTATAGTAATTTCCTACTTTGGCATTTTTTACAATATTTAAGATGTCATAGCCGTGTAAGATAAAACAAAAAAGTTATCAAAAGGTTGACTCGTGAAGGATTTGAACCTCCGCCCTCCGATGGTCAAGATTTAAATTATATCGGTGCTCTAACCTACTGAGCTAACGAGTCTTATATCAAAGCAGCGAAAACGGTATTCACTACCCACAAAATTACGTCATGATTACTCATCCCGACGCAAAAAACGCAAGCTTAAAGTACGTAGGTAGGTCATCATTATGACAAGAAAGTCTACGTCAAATATTTTTTTCAATTAGGCCATTTAAAACACCATTGGAAGTCTAAATTAAAAGTTAAATAAAATAAGGCGAGTCTAGTTGCCCCTACCAAAAGGTGTATGGAGAAGAATGGCCAAGAAACTCCATAAGTAAGTAGGTACTTACTCTTTGAAAATAGTTTTTAACGAAGATACGTATTATTCCCAACCTCGTCGTAAATTCACAGTTTTCAGATGAATACTGAAACTGATCTAAAAATTCCCTGTACGGTAGAACGGTCAATGGCTCTGGTGGATACCACAAAACTAAATGCTTTCGACGTGTGATTTTTTCCGACTAAAGCAAGTTTTCCGTGGTACTATCACTTCCACATTTGGCCATGTCCACTCCTTGAGGTTGAAAATTAATGTAAAATAGTTTCCAAAAAGGTTGACTCGTGAAGGATTTGAACCTCCGCCCTCCGATGGTCAAGATTTGAATTATATCGGTGCTCTAACCTACTGAGCTAACGAGTCTTATTCTGAAGCAGCGAAAACGTCGTCCACTACTCACAAAATTACGTCATGATTACTCATCCCGACGCATGTAAAAAACGCAAGCTTTAAATACGTAGGCAGATCATAATTAGAGCAAGATATGTATTATTCGTAACCTCTCCGTAAATGCAGTTTCCAGATGAAAACTGAAACTGATCTAAAAATTCCCCGTACGGTGGAACGGTCAATAGCTTTGATAGATACCATAAAAATGAATGCGTTCCACGTATGAATTTTTCCGACTAAAGTAAGTTTGCCGTGGTACTATCATTCCTACATTTGGCGATGTCCTTACCTTCAAAATGAAGCAAAAAGTTCCCAAAAAAGTTGACTCGTGAAGGATTTGAACCTCCGCCCTCCGATGGTCAAGATTTGAATTATATCGGTGCTCTAACCTACTGAGCTAACGAGTCTTGTTTTAATACGACGAAAATAGCGTTCACAATCCACAAAGTTACGTCATGATTAGTCATCCTTACGTAAAAACTAAATAATTCGTGATTTCAGCTAGACATTCATGTAGAACAAAACCTAGCTTTTAGATTACGGAATTTCATTATTTTATTCGGCGATGAAAAGACAACTGCTATCTTTGCCCTTCTATAATATTATAACAATAAATATAATATAATAATAACAATAATATAATAATAACAATATTCTACAACCAACACACAACTCCATCTAGTCCCAAAGTAGTGAGCAGAGCTGGTGCTATGTGTTTCTGATACACATTGTACTTATATGCATATTTCTAAATACATACATACGAGTACTATAGATAAATTACACCCAGATTCACACAAACATTTTTCTTGTGTGGGAATCGAACGGTTCCATTTCTACCCTCCGGCATAAGTCTCTGGTGTTCCTAACCTACTTGTCTATCTGGTGGACATGATCTGATGCTGCAGTCACAATCTTTCCGAACGATTTCAGTTTTACATTGACTGTATAAGCTTGAGTTTTATACGTAAGGATGAGTAATCATGGCGTAATTTGGTACTTAGTGAATGATGTTTTCGCTGTGATAATACTCGCACAAGACTCGTTCAGTAGGTTAGAGCGCCGATATAATTCGAATCTTAACCATCGGAGGGCGGAGGTTCAAATCCTTCACTAGTCAACCTTGTGGTAACTTTTCAGTTTGTAAGCTTTATTGTACAACGACATTAATTCCAATTGACAACATTTCAAAATTTTAAGCTGCATGTTTTATTACGTTATATAAAAGTAAATCCAAAAATAGAGGACCCATATTTTTTGGTTTTTCGAAATTACGTACTTTTAATTCATAATTTTAACTTTGAAATTCGGTGCATTCTAAAAAGCCGTAAGCGCCAAATGACGTTATTCATACGGTGGAATGGCGATACATCCTTTTCTTTACTGTGATACGTCAAAAAAAAAACTGTTACTTGTATGTCACTGTCTTGTCAATGGCACACATTGACATTAGATATGTCACACATTGACATTAGATATGTCTTGTTTGACATTATGGTTTTCATCCTTAAAATAAGCCTCATTCCTCCGTATAAGTGACGTCATCGCATGTTTTTGAGTTTTTATTTTTTTTCTCAGAAACTAAGCAATAAAAATAAAATAAAAAAATATACTTGAACTCCGCATACAAAAATGAAGAAACGGTATTTTTATTTTATGGTCATGTCAATGTTGAAATGTTGTCAATTGCAATCTATTGCTCATAACGTAACTTTACTTATTTTATTATACGCAGTTGTCGGTAACCGTAACAGTCTCGCGAGTTTAATGGTTTTTCCCATCTCAAAAATGTGCAAAGCGCCTCTAAGAGAAGTTTTCACTTCAGAACTGCTTGCATCTCATCCGGCTAAGCTTTTGTTACTAAAGTATCTATCAAAGCTTTCACGGTAGATACCCATCAAAGCCCTTGTTTTATTTGAATTTGTTAATTTTCATACATTTCCGATGTCGGTGATGAATTAACATAAACAAATGTAAGAAAGTAATGGTTACGAGACCACTTTTGACGTAAAGTTCGTTGAATATTTTTTGGGGTTTCCTTATTGATTATGATATAAAAGTATAATCCTTACATCGTCGGATACAGAAATATTTATTTTTAATCTAAAA
Organism: Euplexia lucipara; assembly: GCA_921972225.1. Taxonomy (NCBI): domain Eukaryota; kingdom Metazoa; phylum Arthropoda; class Insecta; order Lepidoptera; family Noctuidae; genus Euplexia; species Euplexia lucipara. Next base: position 4,388,425 of record OV179149.1, on the reverse strand, counting down.
GCTAAGTTAGTAAATGTCTAGCTAAACTCAGAAACCGTTTAGTTCTTACTTGGGATTGAATAATATGGCGTAATTTTGTACATAGCGAATGATGTTTTCAAAGATTTGATACAAGACTCGTTAGCTCAGTAGGTTAGAGCACCGATATAATTTGAATCTTGACCATCGGAGGGCGGAGGTTCGAATCCTTCACGAGTCAACCATTTTATGAGAATTCTATTATTTTGTTTTTTTTTTACTAAAAAATCCCCGGATAAGCAGCGGCAAACATAATTAAGTTGTAGGCAGTGAACATTGTCTGTATATTTTGAGTTTACTGTTAGATTGCGAATCTCATATGGCCGAAGGCTGTTCCCCGAAGTCATCAACTGAAATACCTACCATGACACCGATGTACCACTATGACGAAAAAGCATGAGATCAAGCGTCCGTTTTGTCGAAGCCATTGCAATAATAGTGTAGGTAAGTAGTCAAAAGCTTTTCTATATACAATATTGAAGAAGAGTAAAAGTAAGAATCTTTAATACGGTAAAAAAAACTAACCAGCAGGGTTTAATCATCGTGCTGTAAAATTATACTTTTTATAACAGACTATACCACACTTATTTAAATGAGCAAATATGTCAATAAAAAAAACTTTTTTGCAAAAAAATTAAACCGACTTCAAAAAAAACACTAAACGGTGTAAAATAACTCTAAATTAGGAAGTCTGTGGCTTTGGTGATTTTGTCTTATTCATGATGGGCCACCGACTTCCTAATTTAGAGTTATTTTACACCGTTTAGTGTTTTTTTTGAAGTCGGTTTAATTTTTTTGCAAAAAAGTTTTTTATTTTTCCATTTTTAGTGGTTCCCATACAAATATTTGCTATATATTTATTTTATATTGTTAATTGTAACAGTACATGTCATGATAATAGGGTTATCCACTTATCCCTAATAAATGAAAATTAACATACCTAACTGACGAAATCTAGGTATTTTGTACCCACCTGCGTACCCCTCAGAGCATACAGGCGTGATGATACGTCATTATGTTGTATAAACAATAAACATCCAAGCGATTCCAGCAATCACGACAGATTTGCCGTCTATTTTTGAAGAGTTCCGTTGCATATCTCCGAAGATCAGCACCAGATCTTCACCAAATTAAAATGGGACCACCTCGGGAGTATACTCTTTCAAATAAAAAAAGAATTTCGATAATCGGTCCACAAATGGGGGAGAAATCAGGTAACATACATAAAAAAAAAAAAAAAAAAAAAAAAAAAAAAAAAAATACATACACACGAACATAGAACCTCCTCCTTTTTTGAAAGTCGGTTAAAAATGTAATGGTTTCTAGTGAAGGGTCATAAAAATAGTCGTTATTTTAATAATAGGTGTGGATGTTAAATACCACCACAAAAGGGGAATCTCCACCCCAGTCCCTATTCAAACAATTCAATAAACAACACAGCTAATTCCCTAGGAAACAAACAGTAGAACCTTTGTATTAGAATACCACAAATAATATTAGAAGGTACCTTTAATAAGAACGGGTATTTTGTACTAAAAATAACTCTTAAGAGTGTGTACATAGGTACCTCCAATTTGTAAAATAAAGTTAATGACTTTTTTTTTAGATTTTTTCCTGTTAAGACTCTCATGCTAATCATCATCTGACTAGCATTTTTGTGCTATTATGAGTTCGGCTTTCAGTACAACCGAGATTCAGCTAAATAGGTACCAGTGTCCATGAAGTGACTCCTATTTGGCCTCCTCAACACAGTTACTGGGTAACATTAAACCCCTTAATATAAGACTGTTTGTTAGACTTCTTCTCGTGCAAACATCTACAAATGACAGCCGGGACTAAGGAAATGACGTGCTTTCCGAGTTAGGGTCCAGCTATCCACATACAAGCATCGATCAACCTCGTAGATCGACTCCTGCGGCTGTTATACTTAAGGTACAAAACCGAGATCTGCAGATCGCAAACTGCAACCGTAAACTGCACGGGTTTCTATGAAAATGAGACCTGCAAGGCCATTGACAATTCATAGTGATGATAACAGGGAAATGTGCTCAACGAATAACTGTCAAACAGCTAGTTTCGTATTGGCCATCATCAGTGTGTATCCAGAATGATGCCATGCACACTCGCAGAGATGTGACGAAGCGCACAGTACCCCGTCTTTTAGTCACCGTAACTTTTCATTTCATTTTTCATTTCATTTATTTCATAAACAATTTTTACATTGTGTCGAAAACTCATTAAAAACTAACACAGCACAGATTTCATAGATTACAATTAAAAAAATCACATAATATAATTCTAGATCGGTACATTATAAAAGAGAGACTAAACATAATGTAATTGAGACGTAAAACATTTCAATAAAAATAAAACATGTTGAACGAAAAAAAAAAAAAACATGTCAGTAAGAGTAAATCCATATAAATTTAAACAAGAAAAAAGAAACAAAATAATAAAACACAAAAACAATATTATGTCACTAACTAATGTCGAAAAAAAACTAACAAATAAAATAATAATAAAAGATATGTCAATAAAAAATAAAAATAATCATGGCAATAAAAATAGAAATAAAAAAAAATGGATCATGTCAAGAAGTATAGTTATCACGGTGAAACTCATCAAGTGTATAATAGCACTTTTCTTTCAAAAATGCCTTAAGCTGATGCTTGAACTGATTCATATTAAATATTGACTTTAATTCTACAGGTAGTTTATTAAATAGTTTAATTGATTGATAGCATGCAGCATGACTGACCACTTTCAAATGCGGTTGTATTTTATATTGTAAGTCCTTTCGTCTTGTAGCTTCTCGCTTATTTCTGTCCTCAAGTGTCTCATTATCCCGTAGTTTTTTCATAAGGTCTGTTAGTAAAACTAAAATGTACAAGCAAGGGACCGTTAAAATCTGTAGTTCTTTAAAGTAATCCCTACATGATACCCATTGCGGAATTCTCACCATAGTTCTTATAGCCCGTTTTTGTATTACAAAAGCAGAGTTGACATTGTACTCATAGCTACCTCCCCAAAGAGCAATACTGTAACGAAGTTTTGACTCAACAAGTGAATAATATACTATTTTTAATTGTTCAATAGAAATTTCATCTCGAAGGGTTCTAAGGGCATAGCAAGCTGAACTAATTGAACTGTCTATGGCTGATAGTTCCTTTTTCCAATTTAGCCTTTCATCAATATAAATACCTAAAAATTTAACACTATCTACTAATAATATTCTATTGGAATTCAAGGTTATGTCAATTGAATCCTTGTTTCTCGCTGTTGTTCTAAATAACAGAGCATTCGTTTTATTGGTGTTTAAGATTAAATTGTTAATCGTAAACCAAGAATGAAAGAGCGCCAGAACTTTATTTACCTTACAACTAAGAGTATCCATATCTTCCGCAGTTATGATGGCATTCGTATCATCAGCAAATAGAACAAGTTTTGCATCAGTTTGTTTTTGAATGTAGTTAATTAAATCATTAGTTACATTCTTGAAGACAGTATTTTAGTGGAATACCATTTTTTGTGAATTCTCAGTTGTGATTGTGATCAAAGTTCGATGTGCAGTTGGACGCCATTTAGTCACTGACAATCTTCGATCAATAGTGATATTATTGATCGAAGCTGGCAATGAAAAGATACCTAAGCAATGGCCCTGATTAGAGATATAAAAAAACGGTTTTTTTCTAAGATGAAAAAAAAACACGAAAACAGTTTTTTTTTTCTGGATTAGGTTTTTTTTTAAATTACGAAAATATAAGTAGGTATATCTACCTACTAAGTAATGGCTTACATTAAAAATGAGCTGATATTAGATTTACTTTGGTTAATGAAGAAATACCATTTATTTTTGTCAAATATTGCATAAATGTCTCAAAATATTTGACAACGCTCATTAGCACTGTTTAAGTATTTTTTAAGTTCATATTATCATCGAATATATTGAATCTTCTCTCCATGTATAATTTCTAATCTCAATAATTTAAACATAATTTGACTTGAATTAAAAATAAAACAATCATATTTAGTTGTTTTCCATTTTATTTAATGTATTTCACTTTTTCTGAAAAATAACCAAATGTAGAAAAAAAACGACGGTGCCAAGTTTTTTTTGCAGGTTTTTTTTCAAGATTGTGAAATAAATATTTGTTTTTTTTTTCATTATACATCTTTAACCCTGCTATCACTGCAGCCTCGTGGAGCCTGCGGCTGCGGTTTCGACGCTCTCGGTATCGACTTTATAGAGATTCATAGAAACCCCTGCAGATTGCGGTCTGCTACCCATCCCTGTCTCACGTTACGTTTAAAATGTTTAAAAAAGTTTTGCTCATTCCATATAGATCAAATTAATTTTACGACTGACACTGTTGTTTTATACCTCTCCTTAACATACACGGGTTTGGAAACAGGTTACAATCTTAAGTCTCTAAAACTCCCTTAAATATGAGTGTGTAGCAGACACACTGTGCCCCGTATGGAAAACTTAACGAAGCTTTCGCAGGTATTAAGTAGGATGTACGCTGATACTTTGCCCCTTGTTCAAATATAAATAGGTAAGCTTTATTAAGTTGTAGTTAAGTAAGGAAGGAACTCGGGTTTCTAAAGCTATTGTACTTACTAAAGCGTTAAGGAATGGCGGGTAGGTATTCGCGTACGCTATTATGTAGCTACAATCATCACACAACATCGCAATGTTTATTAATGTATTTATAGACAAACGGACGGTCATGGGCGACGCGTTCATTTTTTATTGTACCTATATTTGTTTTCTTTCAAATAGTTTTCTCGCTGCTGAAGTGAAAAGTTATGTGTGTTACACGAGAGCAAAGTTTCTTGCATCTCGTGCCTTTGAATCCCTCGCCACTCTCAGGATCAAACTTTAGAATCACAGGCTACGCTCGTGATCGTTGAAACCTTCGCTTGCTCAGAATTCAAAATCAGCACTCGCAGCAAAAAATGACTGTGCTCTCTTGTTACACAAATAACTAATTCTTTCTTTCTTTCTTTATAGCCTAGTGGTGTTACCGGCGTGTGTAACAACATGTATGAATGTAAAAGCAGCAAAAGAAGTATGTAAGAATTGTAGCATATGGCGCTCTGTAGTTTCTACCTACCCCCATGGGAAAAAGGCATTAGTTTATGCATGTATGGTGTTACTAGTGGACTACCAAGAGACTCGGATTCATATGCGCACTGTATTCATTTTCATTTGCTTTAAAAACGGCTAAGGAAATCATCGTGAGGCTAACTCAGACCAATAAAAAAGATTGGTCTTAGGTGGCTAAGTAAATAATGAAATAATTTATATGTTACCATAACACAGGTGTAGGTGCATGGGTAAAGAAACATACCCTTTATACAGCTAATACTCCATTTACAATAGCATTAGACTGAAGTTTAGAAGGGTTATTTTTAATGCACACTTTGTAGCGAAAGCCTATAATTAAACCTCAGACCATTTTTTTTTATTGGTCTGAGAATTAAACATGTTACAATTACGATAGACGCTGAATTTATTTTAATCTATTACGAGTACTACAGCAGCAGTCACACTTAGTTGTAACCATTGCAACAATTTAATTGATTTCAGATGAAGATTTTATTTAGTTAAAGATAGGTATTAGTTATTTAATTTTAGTCGAAAATTACAATGTCAACGATAAAAACCTAAAAAAAGCAGGGATGAACAATACATGGACAAGTTCTTCGTTTCAATTTGTTCTTCTAAATTTGAAATAAAACAATTTGAATAAAAATTGTTTTCACTTATCTTTACAATAAAATGTTCTTCATTTCTGCTTCTACGAACGTCTTTTTTGTAATTAATGGAGTATAGGTGAACTAATGGAAAATATTAACCCGTGGAACACACGGCCCGCAGCTGATGCCTTCGAGGCCAGTTTCATATAAATCATGCATTGAAATGCACCGTGACCTAAGGGGATTGGGTTCGTAGGTACCTAAGTTGATGGCCGCAGAGGGTGTCAAGTTCAATAAGGAAGTCATTGGAGCAATGCCCTAATTAAGGAAGCGTGATTTCCACTGCCAAGCCATTAATCAGGCAAGTCTTTTATCCCTCGTCATCTCTTAATAGGAACTTAAGTACCACAACGAATACGAATAGAAAGCACTATAGTGTCATTAAGTTTAACGACTTGAGAAGAATAATAGCGCACTAATTTATTACTTGCTAAGTGAAAAGGTTGAGAACACCCTCTCTAATGAATACGAAACATCTGGAAGAAAATCCGCCGTTATTAATATCCGACAATTGTAATAAATTAATAAAGGAATAAGTCGTTGCGCTGCTGGAAACTACGCCTTCGCTAATTTGTAAATCTTAAGTTTTTTTTGTTCATTAGATGTATACCTATGCAAGTAAAAAGGTGTAAGTAGATAGGTTACCTAAACATAACAACGGCACACTAAAGCACGCACGCGTCCATTGACGGCGCGACTCGACACTGATGTCAAGTGTGGCTAGTTAGCCACATTTTAGCGTGCCAGACGTACTGTAGGTTATCACCCATTCCTTGTAGATGTTCCACACATTCGCACGAAGCGCTTCGCCTGTTCCTTCATTATGCGCACAGCCAAGGAGTGGAATTCCCTGCCTGCATCAGTGTTCCCGAGTTCATGACCCCAATCTGTTTAAGTCGCGAGTTAATAGGCTTCTTATGGGTAAGCTCGTTCCATCGTCAACCTCATCTCTGACCGCAGGACAAGATTGAGGTCAAGAGTAGACCCATTATGTATAAAAAAAAGTGTCACTTGCTGAGCGCTTATAACCTATCTATCTACACTTTTTACATATAATATCATTGTGTATATGTCTAAGTATTTTGGACTCATTTAAAAATTAGGTATCTCAACAACAAGAGCACTGGCAGGAATGTCCTTCTTGGAATTAGTAACAACAAACTTATTCTGTACCTATGCAAATCATACTTACTTTATGCGGCAATAGTCTAATGATTAAGGCGTTGGACTGGCGAACGAGAGGTCGTGCGTTCCATCCCATAAATTGCACTGTTGACTTGAACTCACTCCAGACACAAGTTTATTTAGCCTAGTTGAGGGGGGTTAACATCACAGCTAGTACCTAATATAATGTGCAAACCAAATTGTTAATTGGTAGAAGCTTAAAAAAAAATGTTGTTATTTTCGTTCGATCGTTTTTAGTAGCTAATTTGCAGAGCCTATGGTTGCCGGTATGCATACACTAGGTAAATTCATGCTTTTTCACACGTGAATGGGTACATTCGTAAAGGCGACGAAGAGTAGGTACCTACGGTGGACAAACAGGAGGTCGAGTCTGCTATTGCAATCGTGTCTCAATGACCGGTCAATGATCGATATTTGACGTATAACGTCATTCTTTTGACACAGTTCCCATACAAAAACTGTCAAAGTTGTCAAATATTCGATCAATGACCGGTCATTGAGACACGATTGCAATAGCAGACTCGAGCCCCAGGTGACACGAGAATTTTACTGATACTGATAGTGCTAGCCTGCATCATCCCACAGCCCACTGCTGGGCAAAGGCTCTCCAAGGCACTCCCCATGATTTCCAGCTTTTTTGATCCAGGGCTAAAGTGGGCAACTGGTCGTTTAATTTGTCCAGGTAGTGCCGCCATCTTCTTCTGGGTCTGCCGCGACGCCTTCTAGCTGTGTCAGGGTGGCGGTTATTTTGGCCCACAGCTTATTAGGCATACGGCAGGCGTGGCCAGCCCAGTTCTACTTAAAGTTTCGCGGCATTTTGAGTAATATCAGTAATCTGTGTTCTGGAGCGCAGTGCAGCGTGGTGTTGCGAATGTGGTCTGTTAATTCGACGCCAAGATTAAAATTCTCGAGGAGTGCAGTACCTACTTACGGTACTGCACTCCTCGAGAATGATAGATATATATATATATTAAATATACATACTTTTAGGGCCTATGCACACCACGTTTTTTAAACGCGCCGTTGACGCGATACAAACGCGAAACGCACGCCAGTCAGACGCAGCCTGTAGACTCTCGCTCTAGCTCTGTAGGATAAAAACGCGCCGTCGACGCACGTTTCTAAAACGCGCATCAACGGCGCATTTAAAAAATGTGGTGTGCACAGGCTCTTAAAAAGATGACAGCAAATAGATCCAAAACAATTGATACTACTTTATGTGCGTAGACGGGGGAGTTGGCATTTTTATGGGGAACAACTTGCCCGCTGCGGTCTTCCTTTCCGATTATAATTTGTGTTGGTGTCTTCAAGGGTAGAGTGAATAGGCTCATAAAAAACTAGTGCGTTTCACCATCAGTGTTTGCATCACTGCTTACCATCAGGTGGGATCGCATTCAAGCACTAGTTCATACCATTAGATAAAAATAAAACGACAAAACTATACATGCATGGTGTTTTATTACACTGTACAATAAATATTGGGCTGTATACAAAATATAGAGGAATTCCAAAAGATATTGTCAACACTCTAGCATACGTTAACATGAGTGTAAAACGACTCCTAACATATGTTTTTTAAAATTCATAAAATACAACTAACTTAGCAACCACATGCTTAGGGCTTCGTTATCTACCGAAATAATCCATAGGCCTAACGATGCTATGATTACAACTTACATTCGCGGATATTTCGAGCAATACGATTGGCACCCTTAGCTTACAACTACCCCTGTTGCGTGGAACATTTTTTGTTTGAAGGAGGTAAGGTATAATATCAGATCTTTAGCGACTGGATTTAATTAATCCTATAAAACTTGCTATACAGGTTGCAAAGGACACCGTTGCACATACTGATACCACGAGTTCTGAACATCTTTTGGACAGCATAAATAATTTCGTCAGTGTTTTCATGATGTTTTTTTGCTAACTGTAAAGAACCACGCAAAAATCATCATTCCAAACCAATCATATGAGATTATGCCTTAAAAAGTAAAATAGTCACTTGTTTTATTTAAAATCTCATAAATTTGGATAGAAATCACGATTAAAGTAGAAAAAAGCATCAGGTAATACTTGAAAAATAGAGAAACCCGACAAAAAATTCAAAGCTTGGGTTATGTAGACAAATCATGGCGCCTGGCTGGATGTGCAACGTCATTGGTCATTTTGGTTAGTAGTTTAGGTTATTTGTAATCATTTAAGTTGTTCCAAATTAGTGCTGAACGACAACGTTGGTCACATTTGTACTAAAAGAGGTTCAGAATTTATTTAGGTGTTTCCTAGTGTTTATATAATCGAGCTTAAGTATGGTTAAGGTTCTTGTTAGACAACCGTACGAATATTTGCCGTCTAACCGATTGATCTCGATAAATGTATATACACAATCCCGCCTCGCAAATCGTCATATCACAATAAGTGATTATTAATATAATTTAGATCAAATTTAACACATTAAAAAGTTCAGATCATAGCGATATCACGTATTCTATCAGATCAATTTATTTGGATGCTACATGCTAAAAACTTCAGTATTATGATGATATTTAAAAGACTATTCAAAAATTGAGCTTATTAAATCAAAGCCGGCAAGAACTTGTTTAAAAAATGACTAGTCAAGCTATTCAAAAATTGAGCTGATCATTTGACAAATCTAGGATTGCTTCGTCCACTTTATAGCTGGACAAGAAACTAGCATAAACTCCAGAGGATCGTTCAGACACCAGCACATCAAGCTACCCCAAACGATAAAAAAATCTTAATTGAACATAAACCTTATTCTGTTTGACATAAAGTTGAAAAACTATCAAAGACGCTTGACACATTGGGGTAGCTGGCCTCTGTACATCCAGTCAGGCTAACATGCTCAGTACAATCGCAGTCGCATAATCAAACGCCGAAACAAGATAAGAATATTAAATACGAAAAGTCGCGTCATTATTTGCCCGTTTTTACAAGAATCATGGTGTAATTATAAAACAATGCTTTTAAAATTTACTAGCTGTGCTGTGTAGACGCATATTCGAGTAACTATTGCGGTTTTCGCAGCGCACGCCAAAATATCTCGCGGATGGCAGAATATTATCTTGAGATTCTTTGTTATATTTTGTCCAATTTATATTATGTAACTTTATAAGTTTTAACCTTCATCTTATTCTGGTGTATAATCTGCATAGCTGTTAAGTTTCATTAAAAACCATTCGGTAGTTTTTGCGTAAGAGTCAGTACTCCTCCTTAAGTAGGATTTTAGGCATTATAAAAACAAATGTAATGTTCCACACGACAGATACTACAACAGGATTGTATAAATCACACCTCGACTTAGTCGCTACCATTTTGAGACCCACATTCACCTCACTAATACATTTCCCGATTTCATATAAACATCAGTTCATCTTTGTGAATTTTTTAAACATGTCGTATGCAATAATATTTAGACGCTTATATAGTGACTGGTAATTAGTGACCGATACTTAAACACGTGATAGTATTCACGATTTCAATAAACTTTCCAAATATTTTTTTCTTTTATACACAATAACTTATAACGCTGTTTGAAATACCCGCGTGCGCGCCTGTGTTCGATCACAGTAGGCACGAATCGGCACGATCTTACAGTAGGTACGAATCGGTACGATCTATCAGTTGATAGTCTGACCTCGGGAAGGGGAAAATCTACTAGTAGTAGCGTCACACGCTCCCCCGCCACCCCTGCCGCTCCCGTTGTGCAGTACTGACTGACGTAATTGAATTAATTTAAAATTGAGAAAGAATGAGTATAAAAAAAGTTTCTTTGGGAAAGTTATTTGTATTCATGAGTACAATCACGTGTTTGAGTATCGGTCACTAATTACCAGTCACCCTATATACATTGAACAGTCAATTTATCTTAGAGGTATGAAAAAAAACAATGAATCGGCGTATGTAAAGTATCTTTGAACCGTATTATTTACATAAAGATAAAATCACGCCTGTAACCAACTAAGGGTTAGGCAGCAGTGTAATAGGGGGTGAGCTTCTCGCCATCAATCGGGCAACTGGAAAATTCGATTGATTTTTTCATATATCAACATTTAAATGATATATTGTTAAGCGTGTACATATTATTGCACCTGACTGTACAGATACCTCCATTAATTGGTCCCAACTCACAAATGGTAACCAATTAATGTAGTAGTCTGTACATTGATACAATATCATTGATTGTAGTGTCCCATCTTTAAGACCTGACCTCTTGGACTCAAATATTACAAAGCTATTGTTGCATATGAAACTAGTATTTCTTACATACTTAATAAAAGAAAACGACATAATATGGAACTTAACCCACAACGTTTCGAATAGTTGTAGCAAAATTGGACTTTAATGGCAGCACGTTAAAGCTCGATTTGCAATGACATAAAAGCCAACCTTAATTAAAGACATTTTATTTTCGTACCATATTATTTCATTTTTGTAACAAAAGCAACAGCTGCAGTAGTCGCTGTATAATAAAAGTTATTATTACTTCATTCATGTAGATATGTTTTAAGCTTAAGTTCATAGAGGATGGAAAATTTGAATCAAAAGATTTTTGTCTAAGAAGCCAGGACCTTTATAATATCATGCTTTATTTCAGATACCAATACTGAGCACCTAACAATTGTATACAAAGATTATCGTTTTATCTTCGCGTCAAGATGTTAGTCAACCTTTGGCATCAAAAAAAGTTAATTGATTATTATAAACCAGTCTAAATAGTCAAACTGTATTAAAACGGCGAAAGCTATGGATTCTAGTAAAATAGCACAGTTACATCGAGATTATTATTGTTACATTATTCATAATCATTTCTGAGCCAATATTATTAATTTATTTTAAAAAAGTTTGAATGTTTTTTACGCGGCAGTGTTGACATTATATTGTTAGACATGTTCTTTTTTTCCAGTGGCAACACTGTATGCACCACACAATGGCACTACTAAATGCAAAATTTATCACTGATATTTGGAAATAGAATCCGTAATTCATTTCTAACCGATCAAACCGTTACATTAACGAAATTATTAAAACTAAAATACTAAGAAATGATATACAGAGTAAAGTTAAGAGGTATTTACACATTTAGCCTCAGTAAACCATCCATAAAAATGTACACATAATAAATAGATAATATTCTATCTAAAACTTTCACGTAAATAAAAAATAAGTTGTAGACGATCTCAAAATAAATATGCTAAAGCTTATGAGACTTAAGACTAAATGAGTATAATTATTATGATCGAAAATTATGCGTTGTACTTAAAATAATATTTAAAATCAGATCATTCCCTCTCACACAAAAGCTAGTGCAGATAACAATTCACATTAAAATTATCAAAAAGGTTGTACACCTTTGTGCCCCCGCCTTTAAAAATATAATTATTTTGTATATTGTACAAACAATTTATAATTAAAAATACGTGGTAGAAGGTATAGTGAGATTACACGTCTTTGCATAAAATTGTGCCAAGGGACGGAATACTCGTGAGATTAGAACACCCGACTCAAAAGATACCAACATCAGCGCAGTGAATCAAAAAATTTGAGCGTCATTTTTTCAACCGTGTCAAACTTCAAAAAGCATTTTTTTTTATAAATGTTGCAAGAGACACTTACATTTCGTTGCTGTTTACAGCCTAATACTTTTTACACTTTTAATCACAGATTATAAACGATTTTTCTAACAATGGTTATTTATATACATTTTTACTCCCGGGAGGGATCTATATAAAGTCTTCCCATCGCAAAGGAGTTCCTTTGCTTCGTGGCACCCTATAAGAGCAATCTCATTGTAACTACATCTATATGATACAGCGGTAGCCGGCACGGACACTTGGCACTGCTACCTCGAGAACCAAATACACTTGCGATATCAACGAAACTGACAACTGTACTGGAGGAAATATTATAGTTAAATACGTACCAATTATTCTAATATATTAATAATACATGTGGCGTCAAGCTGTGATACAACTACACGTGAAATTTTGAGAAAATCGAGTACTTACTAGAACTAACATAAATAAAGGTTACATGGCATTTTTTTTTTCATTCCACTCCAGCAAAATTGGCAATCCCATTTGTATATTAGATCGCAAGGGAATTAATAGTGTAATCGATATAAAAAGAAATCTACAGTCATTGAGAAAACGTTATAGAAAACGGCATAAGTTTATAAAATCCCCCTTACATACCGTAATTTATCTAATTCGCTATGTTTATAATATTGCGCACTTATGTGTGTGTTTCGTACAGCGCTACGGCGTGTTCGATCCTGTGCGGACGAACAGCGCGTGATAATATCCCAGTGATCATAATAATGTCCATCACGTGCAAAATCTACATTTTTGGTCATAAATATACTGATATACAAATTTTATAATTACAATACGTTAAACTAAGGTACATAGTTTTACCAAATCCCATACATTTGGTAAATAAATACATGTCACATTACATTTATACAAGATCCACTCTCCCGACCGTTAGGCCATCATCAACAAAAATCACATTCTTTGTCTTTTCAGATGTGCTTTACACTATTATGCTGATCAGCAAGTTATAGGTATGCATAAAACACAATAATGGAAAAATCACGAAATTAGAATATTGCCAGCAAATATCACAATTGAACAATTCCGTTGGTACACTTCTGTTCGGTTCGTCACTGCAGCATGAGTGATTCTAGGTTACGATTGAGAATTGTGTCTTTGACGGAGTTGAACACCACTTCGATGTTGTGCGTGTCGATAGCCGTGGTGAAGTGGTGGTACAGGGTGGTCTTGGGCTCCCTGCGGACGTTGGCAAACATGTTGAGCAGGTACATTTGCACGTCTCTGAGATTGTGGGGGTCACCAGCAAACTGCGGGTAGAACCAGCGTATGTCGGTCTCTTTGCTGGCAACCTTCCGCGCGAGGAGGTCGGACTTGTTCAGGAACAAGATGATGGAGATACCCTTGAAGTTGACGTTGTTCACGATCGTATCGAAGATATTAAGCGCCTCTTCTAGGCGGTTCGTTTTCCTGGAATCAGAGAAGGATAAAATGAGCAATATTACTACACGGTATTTATCAACATTTCCGGTTACATTTAACAAAAAATCACGAGCTTAAATTGAGGATATGACCAGTTTTAAATGTGGTTAGGTAACATTTTATATTATGAACACACACATTATTATTACACAGATTTGGATGTAATTATAACGTACAAATCCTCCTCAACCCTGATATCGGATATCAATATAAATACTATGTAAGTTATTTTATCAATTAGCCCTTTTAAAAAGTATGTGAAACATGGTATAAATAAAGTTTTACATCCACCAAATATTTGTGTCCATATATTGGTGCTAGAAAAACGAGCCGATCGAGCGATCGTGCAATTTACCTGCGAAAGAGATCGGTATTTTCACAGTGGCATCTCAATGCATTTTTGCCAACGTAATATACATAAGCCATATGGATATCATACAGTACTGTACATGTAAGCGGGCACGACCTTTGCACCTCTAGGCGTCTATTTATTCAGTTTTTGTAAATTATGGATTCAGCTTGAGTTTAGTTTTCAATGTCGATACCTATTAATATTATTACGAGTAATTAAGTATAATGGAGAATGGCTAACGTGTAGCAAATTATTTAAATTTAATGATTGATTTATAATTTTATGTTATCTAATTATACCGTATTCATTATAGCTCTTCAAACTATAACAGGCAGACTTATTTACTGGGGAATAAGTTCCGAAACTTGTTCTTCCCAGCAAAAATACTTGGAAGTGGCGAACAGTGTGTTTTTGGGAGAGTGTCTTATGTCATTTTCACGTTCAATGTATTGCGTTTGACCGAAGAGTTTAAAATACTATAGAGCGGGCATGTCAAGGAAATGTCATAGAAAAACTTTGATCCCATGTCTCAGTAATGCCATCATAATATATGATTATTGGAGCGGCAGCGGAGGGTACTAAAAAAAACTCATACACTTGTGTCCAAGCAAGCCACAAGTTTCGGACGAAAATTTTGATCGTGATGTCCGGTCTATAGATATTGAATGTCTGTGCGTTTGACTGAACTTTACTCCGTATCTATTGATGGGAACTCAAAGAACTCTTGGCATCCGTGCCAATTCCAACAGAGCATTTAATAAATATGTAATGGACGTTAGGACATAAGTAATAATGCACATAATTATATGTTTTCAATGACACTGTTACTGCATAATCGCGACCTTGATCTCGACAAGCGGATGTTGTTCACACAACATTACGGAAAATCTATCGGATGATTATCACACACAGCAGTTCGTGGCAGTCTGTTATCAGTCGCTATTTTAATCGTCCGGTTTTTTTTAATTACTGATCTTTAGGGTTTAAATTTAAAGTAAAACGTTCGCATGACACAAGAAAAACACGTCAGAAGAAGACTGCCTACAAAAAAAACTTAGTATTTAATTCGTGTCACTATTTTTTGTCTCTCTTGAAGTAATCGGTCTACTTTACCATCCTGTTTACCTTTTGTGTACTTAAATGCCTTACATTTGGCAATACTAGAGTCTGGCTGCCATCAGTCAACTGCGCAAGAGTTGCTTGCTTTTCCGAATATCTAAAGAGAAGCCGATAGAAAGCAAGTTAATAAAATAATAATACATATTCCACAACTTCTTCACACAACGCCATTTAGTCCCAAGTTAAGCTTGAGAGCTTGTGTTATGGGTACTAAATAGCTGATAAACATACTTATATATTTCTAAATACATACATATTATAGATAAGTTGTATGGACACTTCGCCACTGGTATAGTATATAACACTCATTTATTAGGTACTCATGCGGATTCTCTCTCACATTATGTAAATCAACGTAATTAGTGTAACAATATTTTTATTTTATTTTTTTATTTTCATTTTTATTGCATAAATTATTATTATTATTATTTCTGAAATTGGTTTCCCAAGACAAAAGGCTTGGCTAGTTTGGGACCAATGTTAAAAGTGTGAACAATTATAATTAACAATAAATTTAATTTAATTTAATATCAGACTCATCTTTTGCCTAGCCATTTACCAACTACGTACACGTACACGTACACGTACATTTACTAACTACGTGTACGTTTGAGTTCCAGTCGAAAGGGATGTAAAAAACGTACCAGTGTTTTACATGAAGCTCCTTACACGTTAGCCTTTGGTATGACCTGTTGCCAGACTTTCGGGTTATGACTATCTACTAGTGACAAAGGCAACTAAAGATCTACAAATGACAAGGCGAAATTACTTAAAGTGCTTTCCGAGGTACGAAGGAATCTCGCTACGTAATCATCCACGGGCCTCTAAGCAAACTTAGCTTAACCTTCGACGCCGATCCACTAAAATAATATTTACGATTATTAAATCATACCACGGTACATTCTCCAAACAGTAAAAACGACCTACATATTAAATTACTCACACGACCGTCGGCCTAAAACACGTTTACGTAGTAAAGCAAAAATCTAACTGAGAACATCAAAGGAATACATTTGGCCGAACCAAAGATATGTTAAGCAAATATTTTAGGGCCGCAATAAAAAAGTTTATTAACAAAACTAGCCCGCGGTTGCGGTTCCCTCGCGTTAGAAATGTTGAAATTGAGTTTGTGATCCCTTGGGTACCTTTTGATTTAGAAACTGAGTTCTAAATTAAACTTTTAGTTGGATTGTGGTTTTTTTAGTTATGTGAGCGGAATGTGGGTGACTCGCAAGGAAAACTTCTAATCTATAATATAATATTATGGGCTGGCTATTTGACAAAATTGAAATTTTTAGTCCCTCATCTAGATTACTAGAAAATATTCGGCACCAATTTTTTCTTTTTTCACGCAATCAAAAAATAACGGCGATACATCGTGTCAAAATGTCGCATGACGTCAATAGCCAGTACAGTTTATACTAGTTAATGACGTTACAAGCCCCCTCTCCTCAACTTTAATGCGCTTAATCTAAGCAGTTTATCATCTAACTGAAAAAGAAAAAAATATGAGTCGAATATTTTCTTATCTAGATGATCTAAAAACTAAAATTTTGTCAAATACTATCCTAGTGTGTATTATTATCATTACCGTGTCTAACAGTGATAGCCTAGTGGTATGACCGGCGGATTTCCAAATCATAGGTCCCGAGTTCGACCCCAAGGCATGCCCCTTTTGAGCAAAATGACAATGGGTTCGTGTTGGAATGGCAATATTTATAAAAATAGCAGACTTGAGGCCCTGATAAGTAGTAGTTTTACTTGTCGACCAGTCCTCCTGATATTATGTGATAGTACCTATATATGCAAACAAACACACATTTTCTAATTAATATTCTCTTAAAGAATTTCGTGCAAATAAACGCGCACGCACGTAAAACCGCAAAAGCACGCACATCTTTTACACCATGCCTATTTGTATAAAAATGTATAATTACTTACACATTTCATTGGCATCAAATGTTTTACGAGTCGACAAAAATATAATTAAAATATTTTTAGTACTCGCGTAACGTAACGGTAGTAATTTAATTTTGATGTAAAGATGAATTGACCAAAAAGAATCTTTGGTTACTTTTTCTTATAGTTTCTAATTTGCCCCTTAATTAATTAGGATCCTACGAGTCATCACTCTCTCGCTAAAGAGTCGAAGCGTGGGCGAGAAGCGAGCGAGAGAGACGAAGCATTGACGTGCTTTATCACTCTCTCCCTCTCTCCATTTAATCACAAGAGGTTACTTCCTAATGCCCCAGAAACAGCAAATTCATCGCCGGTCCTACTAAAAAGTAGCTTATCTTAATCAATAAAAGCAAATTTATTCCGATGTGCCCTATTTGATACAACAAAGTAGGTTGTAGTGAACACGCAACTCAATTCGGGTCGCCAGCAAATTTTAAATGTCTTGTTTTGGAGACATGAGGTTAAACACCGTAACTAAGTAACGAACATTTTATATGACAACCGTATTCAATGAGACTTTCACCGTTCTAGGCAGCACGCTGTCGATTTGTGGTATTTTCTGACCTATAAGGCATTTTTCAGGATTAACAGCCATTCGACGAAAATACTACTTTCTTTTTCGTTACTGGGGAGTTCGTAACTTTACCTACCAGTAAAACCAGAAACAGCTAGAAATGGAATTGAGAACTGTCTCGTTTCATTCGAATTATCAGCCTATTGCATTTATAATAAGAGGGATGGTTTAGATTGCTCTAAATTACAAGAAAGTACGGTGCAATAGTATCACTACGTACTGATGGCTTAGAGATTGACAAAGTAGCAATAATTTTGCATCGGAAAGAAAGACGATACTTAATATTTAAAGAAACAAGAAAATAATCGACACATATTTTTTTATTTTTCAAATTGATGGAAAACTGCTTAGATTAAGCGCATTAAAGTTGAGGAGTGGGGTCTTGTAATGTCATTAGCTAGCATAAACTGTACTGGCTTGTGACGTCATGCAACATTTTAACTCGATGTATCGCCGTTATTTTTTGATTACCTACGTGAAAAAAGAAAAAATACGTGTCGAATATTTTTTTGTAATTTAGATGAGGGACTAAGTATGTACTTAAATTTTGTCAAATAGCCCATTGAATGAGCAGTCACATAACATAGTTGATTGGTGTCAGTTCCAGCTCTTTTTGTAAACCTTTGACAGTCGTTACGAGTAGTAAGTAGCCAGAAAGTCTAACAAAATGGCCTTACCGAGACCTATCCAGTTTTTTTTATCGTGCGGTTGGTCACTAACCTAGTGTCATCAGAGTTTTAATGCCGCCCATGGGCCTCCGGCATGCCCTCGAGAAATATCTCTTAGGCATAGTGTTTCCTCACGATATTTTCCTTCACCGTTTTTGAAGCAAGTGATAATCCGCGGGTCATACCGATAGGCAATCACCATTTTTTATCCAGTAACTGTAAAAGATTCACAGCATCTCCGAGTAAAATGCTGGTATTCAGCTGCATACGGATGGACTGGACGTCCAGCCAAAATATTTGGAAAAACTTTTTTTCAGAAAATAAAACCGACTTAAATAAAAACACTAACCGGTGTAAAATAACTCTAAATTACATTGCTTTTAATTACATTTGCTTTGGTGGTTTTGTCTTATTCATGATGGGCCACCGACTTCCGAATTTAGAGTTATTTGACATCGATTAGTGTTTTCTTTTAAGTCGGTTTTATTTTTTGCAAAAAAGTGTTTTATTTTTCCATTTTTAGTTGTTCCCATACAAATATTTGCCATGAATTTATTTTATATCGTTAATTGTTAACAATACATGTCATGGTATTAGGGTTATCCACTTATCCCTAATAAATGAAACTTAACATACCTAACTGTAAAGCTAGGTATATTGTACAGGTAACATACATAAAAAAACATACACACGCACATAGAACCTCCTCTTTTTTTGAAGTCGGTTAAAAATTATAGGCAGATGACCAAGATTGGCCAAACACGGGCGACACTTTTCTTCCCCGTTTAACACACAGTAACCACAAAAAATTGCAACAGCATTATTCACAGTATAATGACCTGTCATCGCCTTCCATCTTAATACTTTGAACCCTCCCTCCCATATAAAGCACCTCATATTACCACAAAAGTGTTAAAACAATACGAAGATTAGCTTTTATCTTATGTGAGAAAATTACGCGAGTAAACATATTTAAGTATGTAAATGACATTCAAACATCACTTCGTTCTTGTTAATTGTTTTAATGTGTTTATTACACATATACCATGACGTCTGTATACTGCAAAGGGTCAAGCAGAGAGGCGTACATATAGAACACCCACAATTCGCCAGTTATGTTCAAGTACCAAGTAAATTGGCGAGCCTATTGCCATCAAACGGCCACAAATTTCAGACTCCGAGCTGCTAATGAGAAATTCCACATGAATAAACCCAATAAAAATTAACCCAACCCGAGAATCGAATACAGAACCTCATGCTTAGCAGGTGTACTTTTAACACTAGCCTAAAGAGGTAGTCAAGTCGAGGTATGTTTATTACTCGGATATTTTTTTATAATGATTTGAATACAGTAAACAAAAGGCTCGAACAGAGCGCCATATTTTCCCGATCCATTGTGAATCATCGTAACACGTCACCACTGTCACAACCAAATAAACGTTACCTATTTGATTGGTGATGACGACATCAAACGTCAAGTCAGCTGAGTTGGTGACAGTGTGAGGATTCAAGAACACCCTGATCTAAGCTTAGAAATTCTGCAGTAAGCACGGGTGGGCCACTGGTTATTCCTTTTCGTATGCAAAAAGGCTTTTACCTCGTCAGAGGGCCGTTATTTTAATTTGTAACCGATTTTTAAAAAAGGAGGTCTTATTTTTGTGGCAGTGACAAACCTGGTAGGTATCAGAGTTAATGCTGCCCAATGGCCACTGAATTGGCCTCACATTCCGTTGAAAAATATATCTCAGGCATACCAGTTTCCTCACAATAAAAGGAAAAGAAGGCTACTGAAGTTATAAAGTCGTTTCATCATCAGCATTATCTATCTAGCCTTTTCGTAACTATGTTTTCCTAACTTAGTCTACTAATAGTACCAGTATAGTATGTGGATCGCCTACCTGAGGTCCACAACCCAATTTTGGGTAATACATACAATAACCCGTGGTGAGACTGGACTTTCTGGCCTCAGACTACACGTAACGACAGACCAAACCCATCAAAAAAACAGCCTGTTCAAAAGACTTAACGAGCTTTCCGTGGCACAAAGAGGTCTCGATGTGTAATGGATCGGTACGGTGACCCGTCACCGTATACCGATCTTGGCAAATGCAGCTTTACCTTCGATGAAACTGTGCAGTTGTTATTATCCCGCCACAAGCCCCATGATATGGCTTATTGACACCTTAAATGTACCTATGGCAATTTTATTCAACAATTTTCCGGGCAACAGAGAAATGTACATACCATTTTACTGTAGGTATATTTTCACTCTCTGTCGAGTTTAATACTGATTTATATTTAACCACAGTAAACAATACTGACCAGTCAACATTATTCATTCATTAAATACCCAAACAAAGAATGATTCCGTCAATGACTACATATCTTAATAATACCTACGTGCCCCATGGGTGCTGTCATAAAATGTGATTTTCTCGTCACAGCGAACACCCGCTGACTCCATCATATCTTATGAGTCACTCGCAATCCTGACGTAACACTTTATTTATTTACTAGCTAGTAGATAGACAACGTTTTACCTCCTGTGCAATAAAATTACGAAACGATGTATTACGGGTTTTAGATCATAGATAAGATTAAATCACTCCCGCTTAGGTTTTGTTTACCGCCTAATATTCAGGTATTATGAATCAGGTGCTTGGCAGAGATTTAAAAAGATTTTTTTCGCTTCGGGAAAATTTCATTCTTCAGTCTACCTGAATGACGTCCGTAACTAATCGGTTTCTGTTCGTACGTACAGAAAATAGCACGAGTTTTTTTGCTGGTTGTACGTACACCCCCTCAATTTTCGTACACGATAATTATTTTTGAACATGTACTATTTGCTGTGTGACTCTTTGCGTGGGCGGAGTTTGTACTGCAATTTGAATATTTATGACACCGCAATGAGTCTAATTACCGTTCACATTTTATCAGTTGATTACTTAATATATGAATATGCAATTTAGAATATGTAATGATCAGGCTGAAGTAGATTGAATGCGGAAGGCGTGTAACGAAGAGCCTTACGTGTGTATACTACTACAGTAATCTGTCATTATTACTGATTTAACTATTTTAATTTAAAAAGAATCAGTAATACGTATTACGTACTCTTTATGGTTACGCTTAAGATTATTTTGTAAGTATTTTAACTTAAATGGCAAAATAACGATACAACTTCACATGGCCAAGCGATTGTTTTTCAGTTCATTGACTTTCCAAAAACTAGATAACTTTAATTACCTATTTATGGTTTAAGTTTAGTTGTAATCGAAATAATGTATGTTTTAAAGATAATACATTATATTTGTTCACACGTCTACATTGGTGCATTAAACTTATTTATTAAAATAATATCACTGAATACAAATTTAATGATTTTCTAACTTATAATTTCCTCAATCTGGACGAACGAAAAGCAACATATGGTCTACAATTAATTGTACTGTGCCTACTGTCTTCATCGAAATAACAACTATATTCTTTTAAACCTACCTGTCTTCCGACAAGACCTGGTCGAACTCTGAAGAGGAGACGAGGAAGAGAATGGACGTGACAGAATCAAAGCACTGCGTCCATTTCTGCCGCTGCGTCCGCTGGCCCCCCACGTCAACGAATACAAATGGCACATTGTTGATGTTGATCGTGCATTCCGTGATGCCTTTGGTGGCCTTCCGGCAGTGCAGGATATCTTGGTGGGAGGGCACGTAGTCAGGTCTCGCAATACGTTCAAGCTCGTCGAAGAAGTAGCTCACCGAATCGCTCTGAAATTTAAAGAAGGTAAACGTTAATGCAGAAGGTGTGATGTATAAATACATAGTCACGTTAGTGGGTAAAGATTTAAGTAATCTTTTCCTCATGACTGGCTTTCTTGGTATACTTTTCCTGTTCTCCGCAGAATGTGTCTGACGCTAATCTTTTAGATTCGTAGATTAATAAGACTCTCATGCGTTAATTTATTATAGTGGGGAGCATACTCTTTTTAGTGGTTAGGCTGAATTAATGGTTTTAACAAAGTATAGATCATATAATTTGTGATCATGGTTAAACAAAGAAAAGAGATTCCTTTTCCAGTTTTTGCAGTAATCACAGTGTAAAAGTCTAGCATCTATTTATATTTTCTAGAAAGTATGTAAGCTATCATCCAGGTGGATAATGCTCATTCACCCGACACAATTTGGTCGTCTCATACAATATCCACAACAGAAACTGTGACCTATTTTCGCTTGGAACAGCACAGGAAGCCACAATATTGTATGTTACAAAATAAATAAATCTGTTTGCCAATAACTATATACGTTTAAAATGTAATGTAAATAAGTAGAAATATAATAACGGCATTTATTTAACAGGTGGGTCGTAGACGTGGGTACGTCACGGCGACAATCTGCGTTAAATGTAAACGCACACAATGAAGAAGTGACACGATTACTGTGGAATTTACCA
Source organism: Euplexia lucipara (assembly GCA_921972225.1). Taxonomy (NCBI): domain Eukaryota; kingdom Metazoa; phylum Arthropoda; class Insecta; order Lepidoptera; family Noctuidae; genus Euplexia; species Euplexia lucipara. Next base: position 4,365,286 of record OV179149.1, on the reverse strand, counting down.
AAACTATTTATTACTAAACAAAATATCAAATAGGGGCAGTTCTTAAAACGAGACGTGGAACCACGTTCTTAGTTTTAGAACGAGAATTTTGCATATACTTTGTTCTGGCGAATTTTAGCCAACATGCATTACTAAACATAGCAAGTAAACCAGAGTTAGTAGTCCATTTGTATTAAAGATCACGACGTCTGACATAAAGGGGGCCAACAAATATTGATGACGATCAATAGTTGAAGTACTAGTAGTTAAGAGGATTGAGAGATTTAGGAAAGGTTCATATCTGACGGAACATGCGTCGCGTATTATCGGTCGCGTAACGCCAGATAGAACAGACAAATGTATAGAAAAACACTTGACCGTTCACACTCGACCGATGATACGTTAGTGCGTCGAGCGTACATTGTCGCAAACGCTCGGCGCATGTTCCGTCAGATATAAACCTTCCCTTAGACAGTCATCTTTTTCACCGGCTAAGAAAAAGAATAAAACATTCTACGAGTAAGCATTTTTCTTTAGTTTTCTCTGCGATTTTTAAGATATCTACGAGTACATTTTTAAGAGGACATCGGTATGGTTGTTCCATTTCAATTGTGTTTGAGTTAGCATCATCCAGTTCGCCTTTGTGATGATGTTATCTACGCGTAGTACGTAGCGGTAGGTACATGATTATGTGGGTTACTAAAATCGACGGAAGTACCTACAAAACAATTTTAGTTCCGAAAGTCGGTGGCACTATGCTCAAAGAACAGACAAAGCCACCCAACCAAAGTTAGCTACTTTAGAATACTAATACTATATTTATCGAACTGTATAATACGCAAGATACCGCTACCTGGGCCAGGCAAGAATGATTACATATTTAGGATTATTCCAGACTCCAATCAACAAAAAAAAGCTGCGCGTTAAACTCAACAGTTTATACAGTTCAAAGAGTTATAAAAATAGGTTACGGCTTACTTTTTTAGCAATAACACCAAAAGTAAGGCGACGTTTAGCCAAGTAATCGTCAAAATCTAGATTAGCTACAATAAAAAGTATAAATTCACGCACGCTACGAACGAATTGCAATTTTCCATTTTTATTATAATTGTTTTATCCATTATCGATTGAATTCACCTTCACGGTAATAACTAGTCAGAGAAAGGAGATCGTACGAGCACCTAGCATTATGCAATATAAATTAAGTACAATATTCTATTCAAAATTAGCGTTTCCCGGAACTAAGTGTTTATGTCGAACAAAGAATGCAATATGACGTAAGGATTAGATAAAAAGCTGAGCCCATAATTGCACAGAATTATGCATGTGTCTGTGATTAGACGCTGTGTTGGGTGGCCAGCCGCAAAAACTATTCAATCATTCGTTCTCATATTCGTTCTCATATTTGGATGCATTAGTGTCATACGAAATACGTTAGAACCTACTTCTAGCCTCCAAGTGACGACATACTAGTACATTAATGAAATTTCTGTAAAGCCATGCCGCATCGGACCGCATTGCGGCGCAAGAATGCGTGCCGTACACATTACTTCAATATACTTTATGTGAACGTTTGTGAAAAAAAGCGGTTGCCAGACCAACCGGAAAATCGATGTAAACTCTAAATAACTTAGATCAGTTTACTTACTACGTAATGAATACGCGTAGTCTTCAAGAAGCCTCACAAAATATAGGAAGGCCGGGATACGGGATTAACTCCGGTGACTTAAGGTTTAGGATTATGTCTGGCTACGCCCAATCGTTTGGAACTTCAGGTTTAAAAAAAGAATGAATTGAATTCTTGTTTTTTATTTTTTGGAGATTAGACTCCGTGGACGGGACCATGGATCATCCATTTCATATTGAGACCTCTTAGTGTCTCGGAAATTACGTTAAGCATATGGTTTTGGCTTTAACTGTGAGATCTTCGCTTTTTCCGCCACTTCTTCTTCCCAGCAAAAACACTAGGAAGTGGCGAAGGGCGGGCGTTTTGGGGGACTGTCTTATGTAATTTTTGACGTTCAAAAAGTGCTGATCCTCAGCCTAATTTGAATAAATGACTTTTGATTTTGATCTTTGAACGTCGCGGGTAGTCAGAAAGCCTGATAACCAGCAGGCCTACCCATATTGCAAATTCTATTTCTATTATCGTAATCGATAAGGCGACAATAGAAATAAAATGTCGTATACAGCATCAGCTGTTTGTCAACTGATAAGTGTTGACGAGTAGAATTTGTAAAATGGCTGAAAATAAAATACACTTGACAGTTGACAAACAGCTGATTCATTATACGCCATTTTCTTTCTATGATAGAAATATAATAGAAATAGAATTTGTAATATGGCTAGGCCAGTCCCATATAATTGGTAAAAAGCTGATGACATGAGTTCGAGGTAAATTATTAATTCAAAAGGAAGATTCATAATAAAAAAAAAATCGTTTGTCGTAAAGATTAATAGACTGAATATTAGAAATGTCTCGGGCCCACAGCCAATGCAATTTTCCACATTTTCTGTGATTTTACATGGTAATTTCGATACACAATAACAAATCCAATAACACGCTTCGCTTTGTTGATATAATAAAATTTCTTTCAAAAAGGTAATTAATAGGTATCAATTGAATCTACAATTAACTGTAAATGATATCAGAAGAACTTTAGTTGTATTTGAGAATCTTTAAAAGAATTTTCTAGTTTTTGGACAGTTTAGCAGTTTATACATGTTCACAAATTTTAATCAAGAAGACCACTAACCCATCATAAAACGAACTGAAAGTTAAGATTACATTAAATATCAGATAGCGTACAAGCTATGGAGAGGGCTATGCTCGGGGTCTCTCTGCGAGATCGAATCAGAAATGAGGAGATCCGTAGAAGAACCAAGGTTACCGACATAGCCCAGCAGATTAGCAGGTTGAAGTGGCAGTGGGCAGGGCACATAGCACGGAGGACTGATGACCGATGGGGTCAAAAGGTTCTCGAGTGGAGGCCACATATCGGCAAGCGCAGCGTAGGACGTCCACCCACAAGGTGGACAGACGACCTCATTAAGGCCGCCGGAACGCGCTGGATGCGAGCCGCTTCCAACCGGTCTTATTGGAGATCTATAGGGGAGGCCTATGTCCAGCAGTGGTCTTCCTATGACTGAAATGATGATGAATGATGAGCGTACTTTTAAATACAAAATCAAGTAGATATTATGTGTATCAGAAAACAAAAACTTTAAATACCAGAACAGTGCACCAAATTTCTACTTGCGGGATTAATAACCTAGGAATACAAACTCGATCTAGTTCTAAAACTGTTTAATTCCACCTGCGCATACGCATACTCAATACATCACTCCCGAAACACCACAAATCTAAGGCAACCGTGGCAAAATTATACATTCTCAGCTACAAAATGGCTGGAAACTTATTCCACGATAAGAGTATCGGGTCATTCCGCCATGAATGAAACAGTATTTTTAATGCTCAACGACATATAACAAATACTGTAATATTCTACCTCAGATATGAACGTAGGATAATATAAAATTATAATTATATGCTAGCAAATATGCATTTTTTCACTCTCCTTCTCAGAAGTCTTCCGGACCTGATCTTGTTTATTAAACAAATATCTTGCTCGAGAATTAATGGACTAGTGGAAAATCTTGTGATTATTAAAAGTTAGGTGCACGTAATAATAACATTCTAGAACATTTCTTAATCAGACATGAATCAGACGGCGCCGGCGCTTCAATAACCCACATGTTACTTTACAAGTGACGCGTTTCCATGTTTTTGTAACTCAAATTGTACCCAACAAAGAGGTCAGAATCATTATGTCTAAACTTTTCCGAACTTTGTTGGGGTCGGCTTCCAGTCTAAAGGGATGCAGCTGAATACCAGTTCTTTGTATGCTGCAACAGCCTGTCTGATTTCCACAACCTAGTGTTTGGTAACACAATACCCCTTGGTAAATGGTTGTCAGACGACTATCAAAAATCTACAAATAATAGCCGAGAGCAAAGGCTTTGCGTGCTTTCTGAGGCACGACGAGCTATTGATAGATATGTCATAATTGGTCAACCATCCGCGGACCGACCTCCTCAAGTGAAGCCACAAGCCTTTCAAACCAAAGATCAGAATCTAACAAAAAATATGGTTTTTAATTTCCACATTTTACTTCATTAATTGCCTGCAATCAAGTTAGGTACAACTTGACAGTTGTCTGAAAGTAATATTAACCTGTCACTTGTGATGTCACTCAATCATATACTTGTAAATTGCCACGAGCAAGTGTAACTGCTTATTGCAAAAGTCACGGGATGTGAGTCTCGAAATCGTGATTTAAAAATTCTCAACTGGTATTGAAAGACTTTTACAGAAGCTTTTTTTTTATTATTATTGATAGGCACGCGTTTGACCACTATCTCACCTGATGGTAAGCGATGATGTGGTCGACGATGAAGCACGCTTGCCTAGAAGCAACCTGTTCACTCTTGACTTAAAGACCCCTAGGTTGTAGCTATCAGGAAACACCGACTCCGGCAGGGATTTCCACTCTTTAGCTGTTCGCACAATGAATGTGTTTCCAAAGCGTTTAGTACTACACAAAACTATGCTCTCGTATCTTTTGTTAGACGTTTTGCTCTCAGCAAAAAAGGCAAAAGCATCGGCATCATTAAGGAAACGGGAACAGTTTATTTAGCGTTTATTAGTCCGAGGCTATAGTTGTGTGAACCAAGACCGATAATTGAGCCCTTTGTACCCACAAAGGTTTTACTATTTCACACCATAGCGAACAAAAAGGAAATACACTTGATACCAAGTCAATGTTTGATCAAGATAAAGGCTATCATGAAAATGAAATCAATTTATCGCAACTGATTATGAAAACAGTCGCGTTAGCAAATAGTTTTACTACGCCTTGCATACTGATTCATAGCTTGTTGTGAAAAAAAATACAAATAAAAAAATAATGACGTCTGCGCTATGCTCCGTGTGTCAGAGTCAGCATCAATTGCCTTTTTTACAATCACAGATGTGCTGTGAATCACATTTTAAGGCCTTGTTCAAATTAGCCAGAACTGATAGTACTTAAGCAGGAGTTTACGAATGTAATTTTGATCAATTATGTCCAACATTTTATACTTGATTTAGGTGATTGAAAAATCTAACCACGTACAACTAGGCCGGTGGAAAAATAGAGAATAATAGTCAAGCTAGAAAGTCATTTTTATTTAGACAGCTAAACAATGAGGGGTACAAAATTCAATGCTGTGCAAGACCCAATGGAGCCCTCCATTGGGCCTTCCGTAGGAACTGGGGCTTTTTGCACCAAAAGTTCTATAACCCCTTTAGTAAATCGGTTCAGTGGAAGACGGTGTTTCCGTGACAAGCAGGAATCGAACATAAAATATGGACGAAGAAAGAAATGTTCATAGCTTACAACATGGTTCCAGGGTAAGAAGAAAAGCTTTGTTCGCATACGAATAATTAGGATTAGTTGAAGTATTTTATTAAATAGACGGCGAAAATCTTGCCGCTTAATTGAAATTCTCATGGTAGGGAGGATAAAGAAAAACAATAATAAACTATACGTTTACAATAAAAATTCCAATATTGTGTGAAAAAACGTTATTACTTGTACATCTAAGCTGCTCGTTATTTTACGCCAATCATAAGATTCGATGTACTTTTACCGATCGATTAACTTCAACATGGATTAGAACTACTGAAATCACTGCTTAATCCTGCGGTCAATTAATCACAAGTACTATATGTATGTTTACACGCCAGTCAGACAGATGATTTAGAAACAGCTGTATGGCCGGCAGTTGCCAAAAGCGGCCATATGCGGTCACTTTAAATTCGCATCGATCACGCAGCTAAATACGCGAGCAGACACATTAACAAGTCAGTTTCAATCATCGTTAAACGACCGACGAACTGAAACATCGTGTATTGTGACTAGGATACGGAATCTTCAGTTTTAAAACTGTTAAGTAGAGGGCAATCAATATCCTTACAATATCCCAATAAAATCACGAGTACTCTTGTGACACTTATCGATCAGTTTTTAATGTTTTGTTAATGACCAGCATGAAACTTAACATCAACTTAGATGTCAGTCAGTCTTAGATGATAAGCCAGAACATCCCCGTGCCCTGGTTTCAAACGGACCACCTGACTATCTTGTAACTATACCGTGCCTCCATGAAATAATAGGACATTAATTACTTAAGCGACTTAATGCTTCTAGTCCCGGTCTAATTACTGGAAATGTTAATGTAATCCCCAAGGATTAGTGGAACGGACGCTGAGTAATTAACCTGCAAATAACAAGAACGGTTTCCAAGAGTAGGGAGTTGGGAGTTTTGCTATTGATTACAAATGATAAGGCACAGTCTAAACTTGTTTAAATTAAGCTACGCCAAATACAACAGGTGCTAAAATGCCAAGTAAACTAAGTTGAACCAAGAAAATCAGTGTAAATAGTCTAAAGTTTTCGCAATATACGACACGAACAGTTTATGGTAGGTGTTCTGGTATGTAGGTCGACAAGCGATGCGTCGGTTACGCCGTGAATGCGAAAATGACGCCAATGACAGGGAAAGCAAAACCAGGATGTAATGGTCGGGATTACTTAATTATTGTTTAACTATTCTTATTTATTTATGGATTCACGCTGTATTTGTGAATAAAGAGGTGAGACGAATGAAAGTGGCAATGCTAATTGGTTTAGCTATGATGTTAAAGATATTGTTAGCGTTGCTACCGGGTTTCAAGTTGCAGTGTAATTTAGGTGACTTACTCATGCAAAGCTAATATTGCAAAGCTTTAACTAATGGGAAGCTACCTCTTGGAAACTAGATTTCCTAGAGGTAGCTTCCCATTAGTTAACCTATTGTCATAAGCTGTTTGTATCACTACTAGAATACCTAACCTGAAAAGCTGTTACTCTTTGTAAACAATAAAAGGGAAGACAATACCAGACAACTTTCTGGGGAAAGAACAATTAAGGACCTCTTTGGTAACTGTGCCACATTCTTACTTACATAAACAGTGCTCCAAGTGCCCGTACAACTGCTCTTTGAACACCTCAACAAGGCCACAGACAACACGACTGGCGTGGTCACTTATTGGACAAAAATAATACACATAACAAACTACTACAAAAAAAGAAGTAAGACTGCATGTAGCCGAGAAAAAGCTTATAGATATTAAGATTTAAGTATAACGTGTAATAGAATCTTAATGAGTTTATGTTTGAACAAGTCAGAATCCTTTGAGAGAGCCCAGATCCTTAAAAAGGTATTTCAAGTGAACTTGAAAGTTCTTCATTTAGATTTATCCTCAATCCAATGGACCTTGGAGACGCTAAGATATTCATAATATCCGCATTCAAAAAGGGAAAGTTAAACGATAAGTGCGTCGATCGATTCCAAGAATTCGCGTGATAATGAGCGGTTAGGAATTAGGTCGCGCCCCTCGTGAACTAAGTACGAATTCAATTACTATTTTCTAACATATTCAGTATTATCTAGTCCTACAGTTAGTTTGAACTTTTTCTAGACCAATATTATCGAGCGAGTGGTGTCGATACATTTTTATGTTTGAATATATTCGCGAATACTTGAACTAGTGAACCGAATTGGGCAGCCTGTGCTTTTTAAAATGAAAAAAGTTTACTGTAAATACTTAGTAAATTCAAAAACAAGTTTTTTGGAATAATGGAACCTGACTTTAGACATGCACTTATATTGTTTAGCTAGTTTCAAATGTAAGTGAGGGTGATAAGTTCAACTAAAAAATGAAGCACACATAAGTAATACTTGGACGACCTGGACTCCTTCAACAAATACTGGTCGCAAATAGCCCTAGATAGAGTCAGGTGGACAGATTATACGAAGTCCTTTGGTCGGCAGTGGGAAAAATCAGGCTTGAAATAATAATAAGTATCCGTAAAACATAGATTGGTGAAATGATTACGAAGGACATGGCGGAATGGTGGAAGTCTTCCTTACCACGAAAGGTGCAGGGAGCGGAGTGAAGGCTTTGCCCAGCAGTGGAATAGTTCGGATTAGATATACAACTGATGAATTCAATGGACCTATTGATTCGCAATCCATGATAAATATACCGATGTTGTAGGGCTTCCTAGTAAAGACAATTTCAATTAAATATCAACGCATCACAAATTATAGATTAATTTTGAACGTATGTGAAGAACACCTAAAGCGTTGCCACAGAAGGCATGACGCAACTGCAGTGTGACTAATCAAATGAGATAAGGAATGCAATTACAATTATTTTATTTATGCCCGACCCAAGTCTCTAAAGGAATAAATTCGTTCTTCAGATGGTCAACTAGACTGGAATGATATATCGTGCCGTATTATATTTATGGCATAATTAGATATTAACTTGTTCGTTGAGTTAATTGTCGTGGTAATACACTTTATAGTTACGACCTTTGCCCCCTGGACATAAAACTAGGCGACAGTCAAGTTTCGTGTGGTTTTTGATTATTAGGGTTTGGTACCTACCAAACCTAGGTAGGTGGTCAACGAACGATAATACTAATGTTTTGCTGTCTTCATAGAGCGTAATTGGAAGACAATTTAATTTCTCACAGTGTGTATGTTGCTAAAACAAATTACCTACTAGGGGTAATTTTTTGGCTCGAGCATAAAAATTGCTGTTATTCAAATCTTTTACGACAATACAATATGTACGAGGCTGACGAGAACTTGCCCAGTTTTTGTTATTTAAATTTAGTAAAAATTCATAATGTTTGCAACAATGCACTTTAACTATTTAATTAAAGCTACGACAAGCAGGAACATACAACGCCCACAGAGGAAAGGGTTACTTAAGTTACATAATTACTAATCTAAATAACTCAGCGAGTGAGGGGCAAGGCAGGTGCGAAAATGCTGTCTCAGAGTGCATTAACCCGAGCACTTAGAACAATATGGTCAGTACTTTGAAAGAAGCCTACTCTTTGTGACTACGATCGAGTGTCGAGGAGTGAAAGTTTTCATTAAGGGCCGGTTGCACTAAGGTACGGGAAATAGAAAAACGTCAGCACGTTAAGCTACCCCCTACCGTACCAATAGGCGGTTTGAACGCTTGAACTGCCTATTTTGCGTTGTTTTTATCATAGAAAATTAAGAAAAAAACCAAATGTGTTTATTAGTACTTAACTACGTAAACTTTTTTTTGTTATTTTACATGGTTTCATCATGTTTAAAATAGCGATGTCATGTTCACCTTATAGTCTTCTTTTTATTGAATCAAATGTAAATATTCATGTTGGTAACTTCACAAATCCATCGTCAGCATGTTTAATTTTGATGAAAGGTTTTTTTGCGCCTATTTTTAATCGACACAATATGCAGACTGACAAAAAAAATGACGAGAACCCAAGCCTTAAGGAAACCGAGCAAATATTGACAGATAGAAGTATTGGCATTTTTCAATAGGAAATATAAAAGGAACATTTTCTTTAAACCTTAGCGTTGGTGACATTTTGATGAGAGATAAAATCTGTTGAAGACTCGCAAAAATGTCTGGCGGTCTGAAGTTCAAGTGAACTCTACGAAATTTCATACTTCCGGATATTTATGTTACTGCGGATGTAATATTTTATATCTCTTTATGAGACTTCAGTTCGGTGCTTGTTTATTTTACTTTGTGTTAGTGGAGATCCTGGTGAAATGATGTCTCTTGGAAATCTACTGAATATTACTTAGTACCTAATACTTTTTTTTAAATTACCATCTACAGGGCTGTCTTATTATGTGCTGTACTAGCCACATAATAATTTAGGGCTTGGAATATAAATAATTCAATAACACCAGTCTATTACTGTCCTTCTGCACGCGTTGCAGAACAGATTAATGCTCGATATTGTAGACTATTGTCGACTGAAGAATCGACACATTTCTCTTCTTCGTTCTTGACATTGTGGTGCTACTACGAACGAAAAAAATGTTTCTACAATCTGTCACATTTTCGATTCTTCCATAGATAAAATTCGTTTTTACTTGGATCATGTTACATCGGTGGGTGCTGCAGGGCACATTCCTGCCCACCTCTTCTCATAAAGAGAAACCATCATTCTAGCGAATATGCCGTCACATCGAGACTTAGTGAGTTATTTACCATAAGGACATATGGGGCACGTGCCCAAGGCTCTAGGTCTCGAGCCTTGGGCACGCGCCCCATATATGTCCTTATGGTAAATATATTATGAAACTACATTAACCAATAACTTACGCATACGCTGTCTCAAAACACATATCTAGTCGTTCTTTTAAATCTTGCGAACAGCCAGCTAAACCCTAATTAGCCGCAATCTTATTTGACCCTCTAAGCACGCACAACTTTCATGTTACCAAGACTAAAAACCTGCTTTAAACTTTAAATATACCTAAGGGCATAAATCGATTCCGGAGCGAATGCCGAAAGACAAAAAATGGAACAGCTGAACTGGTTTCGCAACTAAATTACATTAATTGAGTGACAGTTTATCTCCATAACTCACGAGAGCCGACCCTTGTGGCCGGAGCACCGATCAAAATATATTTAATTTATAATTTTTAGGAAAACTGACACTATTTGTACCTACATCTCGTGTCCAACTTCACTCAGAGCAGTTCTAGCAAGTAGCGTAAGCATTCATCTAACGCAGAAGCGGATACAAGATTGTCGTTCGTAAGGAGTTTGACACCCCCGAGGGCAAGTTTTTAGCAATTGTTATAGTGAGTTAGTAACTAAATAAGCACACAACATTTTAGTTTGCTTAACGCATGACAAGCCTCCTCGAATAACTTGCAAAAAAGTTTAATTTGAATTATAACAACTTGACTTACATAAAACAGGGTAAATGCCTAGTGTGGGGTAACGTTTTGTAAAAGGAAGACGAAGAAGACATTAAGTTTTGTCACTGAAGAACTGATGGATGCGCTACTGATCGAACATAGCAGCGCTCAAGCAAAGCTAAAGTCTCGTCAATGCGATGAGCTCCGATCATGGCTGCGTAACGCTAACGCAGCCACCGGCCGGAGGCATGAGAACTCATTCCTTACAACCTCATTATCATCTATCTAGACTTATGAGGTCGGCTTCTTGTCTATCCGGATGTAGGTACAGTTGAGTTCTACATATGGACCGATATCCTATCCGACCTCCACAACCCAAATATTAGGTAACACGATTCCTTTTGGTTAAACTGGTAGTCAGACTTTCGGGCTTCCTACTCGTTACTACTGTTAAAGAATTACAAATGACAGCCGGGACCAACGGCTTGACGAGGCATGAAGGGTTTTTGATTATGTTAAGTATTATATAAACCATCCACGAGCCGGCCTCGTCAAGAGTAGCTGAACCTACGATCGACCCGTGCAACTGTTATTATTTAGAGCCAAACTCCTCATAAGAGACGTATTTCTATCTTTCATAGAGCCGAAAATTACTTTAATGACATGAACCAAGTAGGTAACGATAATAGCAACTTAAAAAAAAAAAAAACAATAAAGATGATTCAGATGTAAATGATATCAAAGGAGGTAACAATAAAAAGACGTTAAACAAAGTGTTCGCTGGAGCAAGAATTTACCTACAGACACCTAAATGTGTCAGCAAACAAGTTTTATATTAATTAAGTGATAAAATTCATTCATTTTTATGTACTACCTATGTAGTTTTACGTGAGGCTAGCAGTAACAAAGCATGTAGGCTTTTATATTCTGGAAAATTCTATGGAGCTAGATAAATAACTGAAATTTGCAAATAGGTACACTATTGTTTAGTAACTTTGGTTCAAAATAAACTGACACAGAACAAATAATGTGCCTAAGATTAGCTTGAAGTTGTGCCTTTATTATGCAAAACAACACCACCTATAACACTTAAATACAGTGTTGCCTGCTGGTGAATCATTGTCAAGATTCATTAATCTTGGTTACTATTGCATCATTGTGGTCAAAATAAAGAAACTTTAAATACTGAATCTAGGAATATTTATTATTTACATAATGCAGGAAATCCCTACTTACGTAATTTCCAAGTTCAAAAATGTATGAATGGTGAATGCAGTGAAACAACAGCATTTTTTCAGTCATTGTTATTTAACAATATTTTATTTATTGCTTGTCGGTGCATGATGTAATTTTTCATTGGCAAGAATGATGAGTTTCTATGTAAGAAGTGTTCATCTCATATTAAACTCCCTTAGTGCTTCTGTGGTAATAATTATTGAGTGTTCATTTTTGTTATAAAGAACTCTACAAGATATTATAGTCATGTTTTAGACCCAGTGTGCTACTTCCATAAACTAATGAATTATGTTATTTCCAAACAGTAGATGTTTTCTGAATTGAAACATAAAGATTTACAATAGTCCATACTATAGTCTGGTCTATAATTAAGAAAAATCCTTAATAGTAGTTACCTTTTCTTCATAGTAACATTTAATGGGCAGTTAGCACATTTATAAGCAGCTGTGTTTATGAATCAAACATAAGTCTTATCAGATAAATAGTTATTATTGTACTAATTCACCTAAGAGTGACCTCATAAGAGCCACATAATATTTAATAATCTTACTTCTAGATACTTATATTCTGCTAAGAAGTCAGTGAGGAAAGATATTTTTAAGAACACTTTAAGTATTGGTGACAAACTGAGCAGCAATATAAGAGTAAAAAGTATGATTTATTGACTTAGTTACCCCACCAAATCTCCAATTTTGAACCCAAATTTCAGCTAACAGAAATAACAATGTTAATTCAATTCCTTCATCCAGGATGTGAGTGGACAGTCAATTTAGTTTATAACCAATTATTCCAAATTTCGAGTGGATAGTATTCCAGATATAAGCAACAAGACAATCAGGCATATTGTACCATAAGTTTCTGTTTTACACTTTCAGTACAGAACCCTAAAAATACCAGTAAAATTTTAAAATAAGTCCTTTCCACATGTGAATTGAACAATTAACCTACTTGGCAATAAAACATAAAAATTCTAAAGAAAAAAAAACAAGTTTCTGATAAACAGAATGGAACATTAACATATTATGCATGCATGTTACATATATGCAGGTGTAAACTAATGAATAAACATCATTCGTATTGCAAACATTATGATAGCAAAGTAATTGATATTCCCACTGTGTTGCTTGATCGGTGCCAAACTCTACTCATTACTGAGGTAATATGCATCATTTCACTTTTTGTGCAAGTGAGATAGGTAGTATTTCACATATAAACTTTTATTTAAATACAGAATCATAGACACATCCTTTATTATCGGACTAGGCACTGTCAAAAATAATTATTCTGTTTTCATTCATCTTCAGTGCCTTAAGGCTATCCTTTGCCTGTCAGTCATAAAAATGCTTTATGTTGTCTATTAATATCTAAGACAAAACACTGGTTACAGTTTGTAAAAAGAGCATATTTTGGCATGCCTTATAAATAACATGCCTGTGTTTTTGTCATACAAATTGCAAAAAAAAACTAATCACTTGCCGGTAGAAACTACAGTAAAAAAAAGGCCAAGCAAAGAAACCAAGAACCTGTATAGAAATCTAAAAATCAGATAAGAAATACATTGGCAGCTGCAAACATGAACAAAGTTTGCAAGACACAAAAAGATTTATCACAAAAACAAGGAAAACACTTAAGAAAATTGAGAAGAAGTACAGATGTCTAACAATTTCCTGTAATAAGACCTACTTTAAAAATCTGTTAAAATAGTACTGGCAATTTAGAAATATTAAACTACTGTTCTCTCTATGGTTTCAAAAACAGCAAAAGCTGAATGATACAACTCTGACTACACACCAATTTAAATTTGGAACAGAGCGCCAAATGCTCCACATAATTACAAAACCTACCTTTGTTACTATCAGTGTTAATCATGTTCTACATTATCATTTAGGAAAAACTACCAATAAAACAAACAATAACATGTTTGTATTAGTCAACTACTGCTAATAATGATAATAAAACAACTACCTAATGTTTGGTTTATCTACACAAGATAATTATTAAACCTACCACATGAACACACAACCTGTGAATTAATCATTAGGGATACACATGTACTGTACACATTGGGTTTAACCACAACAGGAATCCCCAGTGGACTCACAAAGACACCACTTATGCCATTGTTTACTTGACAAAGATTGAACATTGTAACTTACCAATTGAAATTCTCTCCGCCTGTCATAGGCCCTCTTTATGGCTCTGTCTAACCACAGCGAGTGTATGTGCGGCGCGTAATGCACGAACAGCCGACTGTCCAGCGATGACGTGCTGTTAAAGTGCAGGGCCTGCTGCCCGATGTCCAAATTCCTCGGGTTCTCCCACGGTATGGCGAGCTTATCCCTCGCGTCCACCAAAACCTGGATCCCCTTTACTATGTTCTGGTATATCACATGCTGGTAGTCTCGCACCAGTTCCGGCTCAAACTTCACTTTGTGTATTATCCTCATCTGTTTCAGGAATGTTGACTTTCCGCTTTCACCTGCGCCGAGCAACAATAGTTTTACTTGTCGTCGCAGTGTCTGTTTCTCCTTCTCTAGTATTCTATCTATTTCCTTGCTCCTGTATCGCTGCTCTATTTCCTCCGGCGACAATTTTAGGCGCAACCAACACGTAAGAGCCTCCGTACAACAGGTACATGACCACAAATCGTTGGCCATTTTGCATGATTATCAACGCCCATAGAATAGAAAGAAACTGAGCAAAGTATGTTACACTATAATTTTATGTTCATTCAGCACACATTTTCGCAATAGCACAACGTATACACTATTTAACGACAATACATAATAAATTAAAGCATAAATCCGGAATTCAGAAATACACACGCATTCTACCCCTCCCAAACTCATTGAGAAATGAAAAACCACAGATAGCAAAACATAAACTGGCTGTCAGTCAGTAATAGTAACGTCCACAGAGTGCATTATGCTATAGGTAACCTCCATCCTCCATTGTTTCTAAAATGAAACTAAAATCATTTTAGTTGGACACAATACTCAAAGATACATAATTATTTACAATACTGAAACTGACTGGATACATTACAATTTTAAAGTCATCATAAGTCATTTGATTAGCATATTATGGTTCAAAGTGATGATAAAATATGAAATGATTAAAATAATAATTATTAAAAAAAAAAATATTATTATCTATTTTTTTGTTTAGTATGTACCTAAAACCTGATCCACACGCATAGCACTTTCAGCAGCGCCGTAAACTAAACAAACTTTGTAACTACTGACACACAGACGATGAAATATGAATATGGATTCAAATTGTATGGAAGCCATTTCATTCCGTGAAAATTTACTAAGGGGACAATATGGACAATTTTCTTTTTTTATTTTGTTTTTCTTTATGAATCGATGCGGATGCGGCATTTATCAAAGTTTAAGAAAAATATATAGGTAACAACTAAAAAGTATGCAATTCCATAAATAGCGGAATTTCAAAAATGATCAGCACTGTCTATTTAGTAACCAACATTTAGTAATATTTTAACAGAAATGTAAACTATCTTTTACAAATTCTTAACAATTTTTAATTAAAATATATAATACAATTCTTTAAATTAATTTATTTTACCTTACTTGAAATATACTTCTAGCTAAAAATCACATTTAAAAATATCGTCACGTTTTTGGTCAGTGCAACTTATATTTTGATGATGAAATATTATTATGTGGATTCAAATACATACAATTGACCAAATAATACAATACAATACAATATTGTGTAACCCGTCACGAGGGTTATGGTTAGGTATTTATTTTTGTGAGTGTTCTGTGTGGACAAGGCATAGCTTTTGTATAATTTGTATAATTAAATCGACTAAAACCTCACTAAGTTACTAAAGAGGTTAAACGATAATAAAAGCCAGACATTATTCTTTCTCTTTCAGGCGGTAAATAAATTGTTGAAACGTCAACTTAATTCGGCTGTCATATTTTGGTTCCGCGTAGTTGTGCACGTGTTCTCTGGCTAAAATTTGATTCCTCTAGAGATTTAATTAGGATATAAATAGCACCAGTGAAAATAGGAACATACGACTTGTGCTTTAAACTTTAGTTCAGGTTACTAAAGTTAACCCTTTACGATGTAAAATTCACGCTAAGCGATGTCCAAAGAAGGTTATAGTCCCGAAAAGAAAGAAGGTGATAACAAAGTGGTATTAGAGAGATTGCAAAATTATCTGAAAGACAAGAGGACCTCCGAAGTCTCTGACCCGAGTCTCGGGTACAACAAGCCGAGTACCAGCTACGAACAGCCACCGCAAAGCTTGCCGACACTTGAAGACAGTAGCAACATATTGCGAGAAGTTTTAAACCACAAGAAGGCCGAACTGCTACGGCAGCCAGAAATAGTAGAATATCTAAAGTCAATATCATCGGATCTCAAGAAATAAAGATGGCAGTTACACCAAAGAGTGTTGCATCGTTGATGCAAAAGACCATTGAGCGGCAGGCGGCGCTGGCGCGAATGAGGCTGCGGTTCACGAAGAGACAAGTAGAGCAAATACTAGTGAATTACGTCAGTAATAAAAACACTGGACCGTACCATGAGTTGGTGAAGGTATTGCGAGAGTATCCCCTGAATGAAGATAACTTTAGGATAGTGTTTGATGACAGTCTGTCATGTGTAGTGCTTCTAGGGCGGGAGTTGACTCAGTTTGTTGATGTAGTGTGTAATATTGAGTGGTTGAGCCGGAGCGAGGCGTTGGTGGAGCTGTACCGCAGGTTTGTGCTGGACCTGGTCACAGCACACACATACCACTGTCCTCTCGTCATGCTGAGGCTAGTTACACTGTTCAAAGGTGAGCATTTGATAACATTGCACATTAAATCCTTTTACTGTAAAAAATTGTGCAACTGACCTTTTGTTTTCTGTAGAGGCATTTGGAAGATTGCTTAAGGGCTTATTAGGTCAGTGGGTAGTCTTTGCACTATTCAATTTGTAGGAAACCTAACTAGGGACTAATAAGCCCTTGATTAATTAGACCAAAAAATCATTTTCCCAAACAAAATAACCCACCCACATTACTTTATTGTCTTGTTGATAAATATTGTGCAATGTAAATGAAACTGCAACTTTTGCCTACAACATTATTTCACAATGTTTTTCAATCACTTGAAACTTAAACTTGACTTAAAGAAAACATTTTTCTTTTAGGTGAAGGAGAAAATTGGGAAGATAGCCCACCACCAGAACTATTGAATAAATGGTCTCACATGCATGACATAATAGGACACATAGTAGCCATAATGCCTATGTAAGTTTTTTTTTTTTTTAATTTATTACACAATAGCAATTTTTTTTATTACAAATTTTAAAGCATAGCAACCTTCTTGTAAGTAATTCGCCAGGAAAATTAAACCAGTATTTAACAATATTTTTTTTAAATATAAATTAAATATTTAAATATCTATTTTATATCCTTGTGTGTTACAAAACATTGTCTTATGTTGACAAACATGTTGCATAAACAACATTGTTGTTGGACCACATCCCTGACCATACCATGGTGCCATTGAGATATGGTTTAAAGAGTTATCTGATGACCTCCAACTGTTATCAAAATGGCCTAAGACATTGCCTGATATAATGAAATGCAATTTCCAAGCTTTTGATTGAAACAGGGTCATGCAAAAATGACAATGTTCATAATGATCATAAATAGTGATAATTACTGTCCCCTGCTACTGTTTGATCACGTAAAAATACACAGGTGAATCACCTGTTTTACAGATAATTATGTAATAGGACAGCCTTTTATTACAGGTAAATTGTGCAAAATTCAGAAATCTGACATTTTGCACAATTTATACTTGTGCAATATGTCAACTTGTTAAGTGTGGCATGAAAAATGTATGTCATGTGTTGGTCCTTTTCATTAGAACACACAATTTTGGACATGAGGAAATAGCTACAAACCTTGAATTAACCTTGATTACGGTCATGGGAATTTGCACAACAATGCCTAATAATGTGAATTCAATTGTTACGGCAGAATACTTCCTTCCCTCTCCACTCATGCTGTGCAATCTCAGTATTACAAAATTACTAATCAGATGTGAAGGCACCCTTACATACATATTTTATGAATTTACATACTCATGTATTATTGTGTAGTTGTGAGTTAACAGAAAGAATGATAATGCACAGTTTACACTAAACTTCTCTAAATTCTAGGGGGAGGGTTGGACTGTTAAATGAAAACAATCGCAACATTTAAAAGTGAGGAAACAACAGAATGTACTGAAAGGAATCAGTAACTTGAAACAATGCTGCATTTGACAAAACCAAATGCGTTGGTAAGAAAACTTTGTACATCTAGATTTGTACAAGTTTTGGAAAAAACGATTTTTCCAAAACATTTCTAAAGATGAAGATTGGTCCAAATTCAAGTGTCAAATCTTTTAATGAAACAATTTCATTAACCTGATACATCTGTGCACGCAAAGAGCACAGACAAATTGATGGAATACAAACCAAATAGGTACTTCATTTTCAAAAATGATTGTGAAGTATCAGTAAGCCTATGTGCCATTACTGAATGGTACTTATTTATTTCGGAGTATGATGACTGGTGTTTGTATTGACTTAGGGTGCCCACACAAAACCTCGATGCGAATTGCTGCAATACGATTTCAACCAGTAAAGTTTTGGTTCAGGTGACCATACTTCGCAGATATTTGCGATGCGTTGCGAATATACAGTTATGTGTGGGGGCCCTTACAAAACCTGTAGTCACCAATGATCAACTACAGGTTTCAAGTCAATACTGGTTGTGTGATTCATAAACTTAAAACAATGTAACCCACTAAGATAACATATCACAAAGTTCAAGCTGATAATGTTCATTATTATCACTTGTTGTTGATTTTATAGAATTTGCAATTTTGTAGGCTTGGAAGGTTTGTACAAAGTTAAATGAGGATATTTATTTTCAAAAATGTCACCATATCATGCACAGAATGCTGATTAATCAATCAAATGTAATTTATTCAAACTAGGCTGAGAAACAAAAAAATTTTGGTACCATCAAAAATTACATACCTTAACCACAGTCTAAAAACATACAGTCGTCCGACGAAGCTGTCTAGACAGGGCAAACGTGCGTGGTGTGAGGGGCGAGTCCCGCACTGCGAACAAACTGATGTTCGTAATGCAGGTATTATGCAAATCTAACGCGTGTAGAAGTTGTCGGCATTTTTCCAGAGATCAAAGGCGTCGTCCTACTGCATTAATATTTATAATGTGCCATAACACAGTCTCTCAAAATACCCGCCACTTCACCAATTCATAGTGCTTTTGCTGTTAGAAGTGGCACAACTTACCAACAGACACTTTGATAAGTTTGAAGACTTCGTGATCTTTTTCAGGAGAGTGCTAGACATTATGAGTGAAGACTATGTTAGAATACTAGCACATATAAGGGTAAGCTACCTACACGGCTGACCTGGTAGTTGACCTGAGCTGCTAGGTGCCAGAACTGTGTAGGTATTACAAATAAATGATAGCCCCTGTCATAAGATGTGACGCAAACCAAGCTTGTGCTAACTGAGTTCTATCACACTGGGACACCTGGTGGCGCCACCTCCATGGAGCATAACTTACTGGGCATCCTTTTGATTGCTCAACCAACCATACAGTTTTTGAAAACTCGACCATGGTTGCGCCACCTATGAGTCACAAGCTTAACCCTAAAATGCACACGGTTATATAAGTGCATTCATCATGTAATCTCCAGTGGGGAGAGTCAGAGATGTTCCTATCGTATAAAGTTAGTATGCACACATTTCGTCAAATGTTTAAGTCCTATGTAATAAGGAGAGATCTAGATCTAGATCTCCAGACTGCATCTTCTGTTCCATAGGAAAAAAAAACAAATAATACTTTGCTCATCCCAGGATTTAAAACTCGCTCAGCAGTAGTGCCAGTACCAACACCTACAACTACTAATAGACAAATGTCTTAAATAACTGCAATAAAGAGAAATTAACTTATCATTAATACTTTCTATTACATTTTTCGGTTTCTACTGCCAATAGAAGGTTTGGTAACAAACCAGTTTCAATAATGACTTTTTCTTTTGAAAATTCAGGAGGCCAAAAACAAATGAAATTCCAAATTAACTTAATACATAGTTTTGCATAATTGCATTTTTTTTTTACATATATTTTATTTTATTACAGGGTTATAGGGCATTGACGCACAACCATACCATGAATTAAAGCTTAGATGATTTCTGTCTGACCGATTGTAAAATAATTGCAAAGAAAGTATTTATTACTTTAAGGCTAAAAATCATTGGGGTTGATAGAAATCATGTATTGTACACACAAAAGTGTTTCAGAAAATAAAAACAAGGAAACGGGAAATATGGAAAATTTCAATACGGAAGGGGTAGAAACATGGTACTAGGTTGTGAGTCAAAAACCCATTAACCCTGTATAATAAACCCTGTTGTTTGTTTTTGTTTGTATTTGTATTGATAAAATATATTTCTTGTTTACAGGACCAGTGATCTTTTAATGCATATAGTGGTAGAACAGTTCCCGTACTACAAGGCAGGATGTTATGTGAACAGATCTTACATATACAATTTAATATGGATGAGCAAGTACATCCCATCTCTCAGAGAACAAATAATGTTGGCCGTAATAAATAAGTAAGCAGATTTACAGATTGATAAGTTTTAATATCCATTTGAAATAAGACATTTAAACTTGACTGTCATACACACAATATTTGTTGCATTAGTTTGCCAATTTGGCAGTGTGATACTGCACGGGTTTGATGCCCAGACAGGATAAATATTTGTATGGCCACTGGCAATTATTCCAGGTCTAGCTGTTAGGGTATAAAACTTTACAAACATTACTCCTTTAAGTGCCCATAATCCTTAAGGAGTAATCTAATATATAAAATTCTTGTGTCATAGTGTTAGTAACAAAACTTCTATTTAAACTTTTATTCCTTAATCCTTTTTTTTAAGACTGTTTAATTATTATTAAAAAAATATCTCATCAATTTCCAGAATGATACTTATGGACGTAAATATAGTTGAAAGTGATAAGAATAAACCACAATCAGACACAATGTTTGATATGGAGATGGACGATCGGGACGAAGTCTCCGAGACCCTGGACTATTGCATGCTGGAAGTTCTCAAGTGGTTAGAGGACGAGAGGGACCCTACTATGAACATACTCTGTAATGTGTTTGACAGGATAATACTACCTACTTATGGGATTAGGTGAGTGAAAAGTCTTATTTATGAACACAAACTAGATTTTACAAAAAATATTAACGGTAGTTCTTCATTTTGTCAAGTTAATGGCTAACCTAGTGTCAGAGTTTATGCCGCCTGTAGGCCTCTAACTGGCTTCACACGCCATCGAGAAACATCTCTCAGGCATGTTTTCTTCACGATGTTTTCCTTCACCGTTTTTAAATCATTAAACCCCAAGCGGACGCCGGCGTCCGCGCTGTCATTGTCTTCCTATTGCGTCTCTAATAGACACGATTGAAAGGTCTCGAAACCTGTGGCTTACCAGTCCGCTGGTCACACCACTGGTCCGCTGGGCTATTATTACTGCGTAAAAGTACTAAAAATTGTGGTTTTTAGTATTAAAAGCACTAAACACCGTGTTGTGTTCATGATTTCAATCAACTTTCCCAAAGAAACTTTTTTTATGCACAATAAAGTAACAAAAACGAAATTCCCGCGCGCGCGTTTGTGATCTATCAGCTGATAGTCTGATCTCAGAAGGGCAAAATCTACTAGTAGTAGCGTCACACGCTTTCCCGCCACCCTCACCGCTCCCGTTGTGCAATACTGACGTAATTGACTTAATTGAAAGTTAATGAGTATAAAAAAATAGTTCCTTTGGGAAAGTTAGTCGTATTCATGAGTACAATCACGTGTTTAAGTTTTCACTAATTACCAGTTACCTTATATATTATATCATTCCTGAATTTACATATCCTTATGGATCCAACCTGTTTATTTGTCTAACATTAAACCAACAATCTTCTTACAGACACGTCCAGTTCCTCTTACTGTACACAATATCAATAAACCAGCAGTGCGCTGACCGTATCCTGGACAGCCTTTGGATAGTGGCAGCCGGCTTACAAGGTCTTGGTCCTGGAGCCCTAACCACACGACGGACAGCGGCCAGCCATCTAGCAGGCTTACTTGCTCGATGCGTACGAGTACCCAACACAAGGCTTATCAAATACTTGAAGAGCATGGCTGAATGGTGTCATTCCTATATAACGGCGACGCAAGAGTCTACAACAGCAAGCGATAATTTGAAGGCCCATGGTGCTTTTCATGCGATCTGCCATGCTGTTTTCTACCTTGTTGCTTTTAAGCATCATTTGCTGTTTATCAATAAAGAGAGTGAGTATTTCTTTTCCTGTTTATAAGGTATATTTTACTAGTTGTGTCCATCAGATGTTTGTTTGAAATCTTCAATGGTTTCTTGGGGGTGGGGTTTATAAAATGACCAAAAATAATCTCACATGGTTAGTAAGGATAGCCTGTGACTTTTCAATTTAAGTTGCAGCGATACTTCGAAAACAGTTATAAGTTTATGCAACGTAATGTAAATTTAACTGTTGAAACAATCAATATTGTATATGTGTTATTTTCATCCCAATTACGGACTCATCATCAGCCTAGCCTCTTCCCAAGTATGTTGGGATCAGTGCTGCCACCTCTCTGAAGCCAGTAAGCGCTAAAAGTGCTTGAAAATAGCGCTAGATTCCTCTAGATTGCATAAACAAAAAATAAAAATAAAAAAAACTCACAAGTAATCCCAAAAAGATTTAATTTATTTATTTTAATGCAAAGTTTAATCATTTTAAATCTAAATTAATAAAGAGCCTAATCACTTTCGCTGCCTGAGCAGGTTCTGTAGACTGAATTTTTGTGGGTCCAGGTTGCTGTTCTTGAGGGTTTTGTAATTTCCATTTATATTTTTGGTTTGACGTGATCTGTGTTAGAACATTTTCGGGAAAATCGTAGTTAAAACATGTAGCCTTTTTGTAAGATAATCCCAATCGTACATGTAAAATTGCGTTTCTCGTGTCTGTGCCAGGTCTGCCAAATAGCGCTATATTTTCCGCTACGAGTTAATATTGAAATTTCAGCGCTAAGTGTTCCAAAAAAGCGCTAGATCTAACTCCGAAAGCGCTAAGGTGGCAGCACTGGTTGGGATTGGCTTCCAGTATAACCAGATACAGCTGAACACCAGTCTTTTACATCAAACAAATGCCTGTCTGACCTCCACAACCCAATTACTGGATAACATGAAATCCCTTGGTTAAACTGGATTAGTCATCCCGACTACGGACTACGGAATTATAATGAACAATCTCTTTTTCTTTTTCAGACGTTAATTTCGTGGAATCCCTAAACCTACCTCGTCTAGTGACATGTGCACTCAATCCGCTCCGGACCTGCCCACCACAAGTCACGCGAGCATTCTCCTCAATAACGCGGTCGCATCAGGTCGTGTACTGCCAGGGAATCATCGAGAAGAACGCGAGGCACACGCTGCAGGCCACGGCAGTGCAGCAATACGACGAGTGGTTTCCTTATGACCCGTATAATTTATCTATGTAAGTTCTTGCGCAAAAACACTTTAGTTTTATTTAAAAGCTACCAGACGTCACCCGGTTTTAACCGCGTAGTTCCCGTTCCCTTGGGAATACAGGGATAAAAAGTCACCCGGGGATAGCGTGGCTTCCCCACGGTGAAAGAATGAATGGAAATGGATTTTTCAAATCAGTCCAGTAGTTTCGAAGCCTATTCAGTGCTAACAAAAAAACCTTCCTCTTTATAATATTATTATTAGTAGACTCAGTAGTTTGTATAATAGTCTCTGACTAACTGCTTTGTGGGATCCAAGAATTTAATTTTGTGTTAAAAAATGTTGCTTCCTTTGCTAAAAAACTATTGATTTGACTTGGTTATTGAAAAAAACTTACTAGCAATGTGGTTGTGCATCACTATAGTCTGTTATTTTTAACAAACGAGTACCGAAAATTTTAACTGCGTTTCTCTTGGTCCACATAATCAAGATCATTACGTGGACTAATAGAAACGCAGTCAAAATTATCGGTACTCGGTTGTTAAAAAATACAGACTATAGTAGTCTTGTTAACCCCTCCAACTAATCTTAGTACGTTTGTCTGGAGTGTGTTCAGGTCAATAGTGCAATGCGTGGGGAACTCACACACCTCTCGATCGCCATGCCGACGAATTAGTTATTGAGCTATGCAGCTCTTTAATCCATTATACGACAACTATTTTCGGGCCCACTTTTTGCTCGAGCCGTATTTATGCAACCAAAAAAAACCTGTTTGTCCAAATTAATTTCTTGGTTCTATTTTACATTCTACCCCAAATATGCATGATTCGGGCAGCCTGATAAATGTATTGACGATTTATAAGTTGGGTGCTAGGGGCACGACAATTGATATTAAATCAGGTGGTTAAAAGGTTAACATTATTATTATTTTTCCAGGTCCGGTAAAATAATATGGCCACTATGCATAGACTACAAAGACTGGCAAAAACAAGGCGAGGACGAAACCCAGTACTCATCTATGAAGAGGAAATTAGAAGACGACGACTATTTAGTGATGGCCAGTCCCACGCAACGGCTGGCCTCCTCACTGTCTAATGGCATCTCCCCAGGTTTCAGAACCAGTGAAAATATATTTATATAAACGTTATTAGTTATTAGGGAAGAATATATATTACTCCTCCACCAGTTACTAGTCTAAAGTGACGAATTTCTGATTTTATTTTAAGATGTTGTTGATTAAATTGTTATGAAGTTGTATCCTATAGGTTTTTTATAGACGTATTAATTTAGAGATCCCCTTGTTATTTTTCCATGAAACATTGTGACTACCGCTTATTATTTAACTCGTCGACTACCGGAATTTTCGAGTCAATTAAATTACCTATTGTTCGCGGAAGTCGGCTTCCGCTCGGGGCCTGATAAATTTAGTAAACTTGAAGACCCGCCTCTGCTTCGCCCGGGTGCAATGGACTGACGTGTCGGAATGTCAGAAATCAGGATTTCAGTATTCAGTGCTATATTTAAGTAAAACAATCTTTTACTCACAAGGGCTGTACCTTCTGGGATAATCCTTAAAATTATGCTGAAACCCGTATCAAAATCCATTGCAGTACTTTAATTTTGCAAAACGAAGTTGTTGTACAAACAGACACATAAGCAATTTTGTTTTTACTGTATTATATAATTTGAAAATAATCCAAGATGAGTTTTATTTGTATAGGTATATTAATTATTATTCTGTGGGTTTATGAACTAATGCACAAATGTTTAATTATTATAAAAACGTACCTATACAAATATAAATAAGTAGTGAATATTTTTATATCCCATCGTATACCAGTTGTTTTTAAAGATAGATTATAAATATGAAATTAACCTCCTCAGCAAATCCAAGTAGATTTTATATTTTGGTAACTAGTACAATATTGTCTAATTATTATGTATATATTTACGTAATTTAAGCGACTGATGTACATTTTTTTAGCAATGCTTTGCAATTTTAAGCTTACTATATAATAAAATTTATTTATTGATTTTTTTCTATTTTTTATTGACTATCCATAACCGACCGCGCATGTTCATTATTTGAAAGATACACACTTCCACTTTTAATAATCTTTAATACCAAAGCCGATTGGCGTTGGTGGCCCCCGAGGTATTTAGGGGATATAAAAAGAAAAGCAATCTGAATGTGTTAAAAGCTAAATTTATTCACAACAACCTGCACACAAATCACAAAAGGTAACCGTAAATATTTTGAACTATGAGTATTTATAACTTGCACGCCATCTTGATATCGTGTGCATAAAGCGATTCGTTGATTACTTTCATAGATTTAACAAACACATGAATGAACACACTGATGGTACAAGGCTTAAAACTACTTTATTTATACAAGACAACAATGCCAAAAGCAAAATTTTAAAATCACAATAGTACAATAATTCCTTGCCAATATTAACCCGATCGACAAATTCCTAATTAGCTTTCGACATTTCTATTCATCGAAAATATCATGGCAACATTTCTCTTAAAATCTAACATTGAAATATTATAATACTTATAAATAAATCACATGTAACGTTACAGTCGATACTAGCATTACAAAAAAAATAAAACAATACTACTTACACTAAAATAATTCGACGCTACTGCGATACTTTCTCTTCAAAAAACAATTTACCAGAAACTTATTAGCATATTAATAGATACATACATTTGAGAAAATCTAGAACACATAACAATAATTTAAAAAATCGCATAATTGGTTGACAGTATCATTAAGTACACTCTTTTTAAAATTGATTATAATGTCAATATTGTAATTACTTCATGATTTGATTATTATGTAGAATAACTAGCACTTAGCCCGCGACTTTATTCGTGGATTTCGTACTTATATCTTTCAAAATTTCGTAGTTTAATTAATTCAATATAGTTTAAAATCTAGTTGCTAAAATCCCATGGGTAACAAATTTTTCTTAATCTTTTAGCAGTTTGAGTTAAATCTTTGCAAGCACACAAAGAAAAAATCAAATGTTTCCTCAGTAGATTATTAGTATATAGTATTGATAAACCTAAAACAAGTAAATTCAGAATTCATTCTGTAATGTTATAATCAATCAATCAACTTTGCCCAATAACAATTTGGTTTAATCTAAATTGTGCAATAAAGCTAAGCACACGTCATTGTGGGTCACAGCTCAACACATTTCAGTATAGTTAGCGACACAGATCTTGAGTGCTGGATGTAGAAGTGGGGGTAAGTCCGCGAATATGTTTTTACCACAAAAATTTATCATTGCGCAACTCAATGTCAGCGCTCAAGATTTTTGTCGCTAACTATACGAAAATGTGCTGTAACTGTAACCGCCAGCAATGAACTGATACTGAATGTTATACGAAAGAGACTTAGGAACATTTTTGCATTGTGATTATGAAAAGCAAATACTAAAATAATTTTCAAAATGAGACCATACAATAAGCCAAAGCTTGAGATTACTGTGACCTTAAATCTAAACTGCACAGTAGCGTCAGCTTGCCAAGTAATAAATAATTAAGGCATTAATACATTAACTAAATACCGTTCTATCTTTTCTTATGGTATGGATGTCGTCTTCTGAAAGATGTAGCCGACTTGTTCTGAGGTTGACTTGACTTTGTCTGATACTGTGAAATGATTGGAGTCTCATTCGCAGCTAATTTGTTTATGACAAAGTCATCTCCCGCCTTCATGTTCTCCATCATCTTGAGTTTAGCTTCGATGGATTGGATAGCAGTCTTTTTGCTCAGTTTAAGTTCAGGTTTAGCACCCGCTAGAACAGCTATGCCTAACTCTGGTTTCGGTTTTTCTTGGTCATCCTGAAAACAGAAATTTAAGTATTAATATGACAGTAATGATGCGAGGTGGCTAGGCCGAACTGCATGGATATGGCTCGGGACAGAGAGCAATGGCATGGGATGATGGTGGCGTAAGGTTTTAATGGTTCTTGTGTTTAACTTGTGAATTATGAAATAAATATGCTATATTATTATTAACATCATAGCTGTATTCACTGATGGAAAAACCCAATCATACTTTGGCCAACCTGGGAATTGCACCCAGGACTTCATGCTTAGCAGCAGCATGTGTAACCACTAGACAGTTAGGCAGATCAGTAATAAAAACTATAAACAAAAAGTGCTATTTCTTTTTGATTTGTCTTAAAAGTGATCATTAGATTCAAATGGGCCAACTATTCCTAAGACAATTTGTTTTCTTTACCAATAGGTTCAGAATAAATAAGATATGTAGATTTTAAACTTACTGAATTCTTGGCAAATTTCACACTCATCCTCTTTGTTCCAAGCACCTGGCCGTTGAGAGACTTCATTGCTTTGATTGCATCCTGCCTCACCTTGTATGTAACAAAGGCAAACCCTCGTGGCTGTCCAGCATTAGGGCCGCTCCGATGAAACAGCATGTCAAACTTCTCGATGTTTCCATACACACGGACCATTTTCAGTAGTTGATACCGGTAATCAGAAAAGGTAATTTGTTAAAAACAATGTTATAAAACAGAAAAACTTTTAATGTGTAAGCAGGTGATTTTTGTTTCATATTGGTATAAAGATAGTTATTAATTTAGAACTTTACATTAAGCAGTTTCCATGTAGTAACATAATGTTAAACTGGTTTCAGACTTTCAGGCCTTGAATAACTGTAAAGACTGTCAAAGATCTTTGACAGTCGGGACTAATGGCCCAACATGCTTTCTGATGCACAGAAAGAATAAGCATTTATATTTCACAAAAGGCACTAGGTTTTAATTGTTGGTGTATATAGAGCACAATGAAGAGAATTCTATTCTATGAAGACTTTAGTGTACGATTTTGAAAACTTAAAAGTGCATAGTCAACAGAAGCCATTGTTTAATGAAGAGAGAGTAACAATAGGTTTTTATGATAAAATAATCATACTCATTAACTCTGGTGTCAAGATTTCCTATCCAGATCCTCTTGTCAGACACTTCACCGTGCTGAAAAGGCTCCAGATGCAAGGGCACCTGTAAAAAGAGGTCAAGTATTGATCGATCTTTACACCACAGCAACGTAGATAGACCCTTTGTTTTACAGTATAGTAATAACTGGGTTGATAAAAATGAAAATCAAAATGTGAAGTGTAAACAAAGGTAAGTTTCAAAACCAAATATCGAATAAAAAATGGTTTAAATACCGTAGCGTCCTCCATGGCTAATGATGTAGAAAACACTGAGAATAAAACACTAATTTAGTAATTTATTTACTGTACACGGCGGAAATTGTCATAACTTATCCATTATTTCTACAGTTAAGCACAATCTGGGAAAATACAATCAAAATTCGTAAGAACGCGTCGATCGCAGTAGAGACGCTCGCGATTTGACAGACAGAAATGGCCACAGACCAATTAGCTTCAGACAGGGCACTCTCATAGACAGTGCTGCCAATAAAAAAATCTCGATTCCCCGCGTGAGTGTTGTCAATTCCCCGAAATTCCCCGCTTGTTTTTGATTTATTCCCCACAAATTCTCCGAATTGATATTTTCGGAATAAAAACACAGTTTTATTCAAAATTTGTTTGATAGATAGGTACCTACTTACTACAAAAAGTTTTATAAAATACAAAAACATAAATAACAAAATTGGCTCACAGCCTTCATTTTAGTTGGAATAGTAGGATATTATCAGTAATCATATTTCGATTGGTTCGAATTTTAGAAGGTTCCCCACTTTAGATATACAGCTGCAAGTTTTAACCACTTTTCCATAATTTTACTGAAAAATAAAAACCGAATGCACCAATTTAAAAAATCAACAATGTAGAAATGGATGCGTTCAGAAATACAAAATCGTAATCAAATGACAGTTGACTGTTGAGCAGGAATTTGAGTTGTGTTGCCATTCAAAATGTTGTTAGTAGTGTCGAGCTGTATCTGCCAAGTCCACACGTGATTACAACATAAAACAGTTTTAGCCAAATCGGTCTGGATTCCCCGAAAATCCCCGATTTATGTCATTCCCCGGGCTTTCCCCGCGCCAACCCTCTATTCCCCGCAAATCGGGGATTTTCCCCGCGATTGGCAGCACTGCTCATAGAGAAAAATCGACTCGCCACATATCATGTTTGACAGCTTTTTTTTTTTTAATTCCGGCGCGAAACTTTGTGCAATGGCGTGGTACGGATTCAGCCTACACGGTTTTCTTGCTAGGAATTGGTAATTTTTTTAGTTTCATTTTATGAACATATTGCAATAATTGCAATGCTATTGCAAATATTGCAATATGTTCTAAGATTATGTTAGAAAGGGAATGTTAGGGAAAAGAAAACTTCTGTTAGACTTTCATTTCTTTTTATTTTTTAATTTTGTTTTAAATTTATTTAAAGCTTTTAATTGCATCTGAGGTAACGAAGGATTATTTGCCAGTCTGAAGACATCTGTACCTTTTAATATTTTATTAATAACATTACACCAATTAAATACTGCCAATCTTAAGGTTAATGCGAGAAAGCATTCAGAAACAGCATCCCTATGCAATTCACAATTTAAGAAGTCAAAGAAATACTTAGATTTAATATGATTTTTAATACTTTTTATAATAGGACTCCGTTCAGGTTGATTTTCTAAGTATTTGTTTGCTTCTTCTATTACGATTCCAAAAAATCTCACAGCATGTTCTGAAGGGTAGGTCAATTTCTTTTCTTTTATGCTCTTGAACTCTCGAAAGGAAATCCAATTGTTTACAGTATTTTTATCATAATTGGATTCCCTACTAGTTAAATTTTCTTCGCAATTCTGACACTTTATTTTTTGTAAAATTTTTCTTATGACCCACCCAGTTGTAAATGCACGTGAGTGGACATGTAGCCTTTCTTGCCTTGCTGAGCTTTGAATGCTTTCACTTTCAACCCAGTTCGATAGCTCAGAGGACTCAGGTGAACTAACTAAATCAGAATCCGCAAGTGAAAAACTTGCTGATTCTGAGTTACTTTGTTCTTTATTAAAAAGTGATTTTAATTTTAATAACTGTTTACCTGAATCCTCTTCACAATTGTAGCTATCTGAGTGAAACTTTATAAACCTCGTGATCAACAGTGATTTAAAGGTACTTTTGAAAGCATGGCAATCAGGATTTGTATTTCTAAAATTATACGCCCGCATTTGTCCAAAAAAGTTTTCTATGGGATCAGAATTTAAATATCGCGGGCGCATAATTTTTTTTTTTTTTTTTATTAATTTCAACTATCTGCAATCAGTAATGTCTACTATGAGCAGGTGAGAAGGGAAGAGGTAACGGTGCAGAGATTCTCATCCAATGATGAGGACTCTTCATTTAACTAGTTGAGAATCTTTTATCCAGATCCAAGACCCGTGGTCTTTTGAGCCTCTTAGGCTGGTTTGTAAGAAGAAGCTCGTGAGCCAGCTTGTTAGGATGACCGTTAAGGCGGGTTTTATACGTGGTGCATGATTTCGCTATTTCTTCTTTCACTAAGGATATGTTTGCAAACTGGTGAACTTCAGCATTGGTTATGAACCAGGGAGCTTTAAGGATGGTTTTTAGAATCGCATTTTGTGATCTTTGCAAGATTTCAACATTGGAGTGGCATGCAGTTCCCCAGAGCTGTATGCCATAGGTCCAAATCGGTTTAATTGCTACTTTGTATATGAGCAGTTTGTTATCAAGAGAGACGTTGGAGTTCCTTCCAAGGAGCCAATATAAGCCTCGAAATTTATGGTTCATTTCATCTCTCTTGGCTCTTATGTGATTCTTCCAAGTTAACCGGCGATCCAGGTGAATGCCCAAGTATTTAACGGAGTCAGCATGTGTAAGAGGTTCATTGACTAAGGTTACAGGAGGACAGTTGCCTTGTCTGAGTGTAAAAGTGATTTGCGTCGATTTAGAAGCACTAGCCTTGATCCGCCACTTTTTCAGCCAGTTACCAATTTTGTCTAACTGAGTCTGTAGCGCTTTGGTGGCCAACTCGGGATGGCGACTGCTTGCGAGAAGAGCTGTATCGTCAGCAAAAGTGGCAGTTGTAACGCCCACCGTGTTTGGTAGATCAGCTGTAAATAAGCAGTAAAGCGATGGCCCCAAAACCGAGCCTTGCGGGACACCAGCTTTGCAGTCATAGAATTCAGAGTAAGCATCATCTTCCTTTACTTGAAATATCCTCCCTGACAGGTATGACGTGAAGATTTCGAAGTAGGGATGAGGTAGGTAGGTTTTTATTTTGCAAAGGAGGCCCTTGTGCCACACCTTATCGAAGGCCTGCTGGATGTCCAGAAATGCTGAGGAGCAGTACTCTTTATTTTCTAGGGAGCTTCTGATCTTGTCGTAGACCCTATGGACCTGTTCTATGGTAGAGTGGTGTTGGCGGAAGCCAAATTGATGATCTGGAACGACCCTATTTTCTTTGAGCACGGATGATAATCGCTTCAGCAGAATTTTCTCGAAGACTTTGGATAGCACTGGAAGCAGGCTGATTGGGCGATATGAAGAGGCGACGTTCGCTGGTTTGCCTGGCTTGTAAATCATTATAATCTGCGAGACCTTCCAGTGGTCAGGAAAATGCGCAGTTCGCAGAATCGCGTTTATCAGTATTGTAATATATACTATTACTCGCTTTGGAGCCTCTTTGAGGATTCTTGGGGTAATTAGGTCATATCCAGGCGCCGATTTATCTTTAAATGACATTATTACAGATCTCACTTCTTTAGGGCTGGTTGAAGGTATTGGCAAGTCTAACTGTAGTGCTTGGTTTAGGATTTCATTAATTGAATCTTCATCAGAGTCCGGCGCAGCGTCGTTGGGCGAAAACACACTTTCTAAATGTCTGGCAAACGTATCCGCTTTTTCTTTACTCGAACGGGCCCAGCCAATATCTGTTTGTAGAGGTGGTTTAGGGTTTTGTGGTTGCTTAAGATGTTTTGTAGCCTTCCACAGAGAGTAATTAGAAGCCTTCTCAGCACTTAGGGATGCAAGGAACTGCTCAGTTTTATTATCATCATAGACTTTGATTGCTTTTTTAAGATTAACACTTGCTCTATTAAATGCTGTTTTATCGGCTGGGTGCCTACTAGTTTGCCATACGCGTCTTAGCCTTCTTTTTTCTCCAATTTGGTTCTTAAGGATGGATGTAATCGTAGACCCAGTATCGGTGTCATTAATCACAGGAGTGTTCTTCCAAGCAGCCTCTTGGATTATACATGAAAGCTGCTTTGTAGCGTGTTCAATGTCGTCTGGAGTTTTAAGCGGGATTCTAAGGTTCACATTCTTATCCAGATAGCTCCTAAATGAGGTCCAGTCGGTTTTGTGGTTGTAAAGAGACTCATGCTTTTGTTTGTTGAGGATTCTGGTGGAAACTGTCAGCAACACTGGTGAATGATCAGAGGCACTGTCAAGACAAGAACTGGTATCATAGTAGTTTTCTGATATTCCCTTTGATATGAAAAAATCCAGAAGATCGGGAGTTTTCGCATGGTCGGTTGGCCAATATGTTGGTTCTCCTGTGGAGATTGTCACCAGGGAGTAGGCATCTAGACTCTTTTTTAACTCTCTGCCTCTGGTTGTTATCAGCCTGGAGCCCCAGTGTGTATGTTTGGCGTTCCAGTCCCCGCCGGCTATGAAGCGATTACCCAAGGTATTAAAGTATTGGGAAAAGAGCTCTTCAGTTATTTTATGTCTAGGTGGACAATATACTGATGATACCGTAAATCTACCCATCCTATCCTCGACAGATACTGTTGTTGCTTGAAGATATTCTGCCTTGAAATCAGTTACCTGGTGGTGTTTGATGGATTGCTTTATTACGATCGCAGTTCCTCCATGAGCGGTTCCGTCAGGGTGGTTGGTGGAGTATACAACAAAGCCTTAAGCGGGCGCATAATTTTAATATTTTTTTCTTTTAAGTATTGCCACACTCTCTGGTAACTTTTCAAGGTTGTGATCCAATTTTTTAACGATGGCACAGATGTTTCCTTACCGTGTTTGTCGACGTATTTAATTAGTTTTAGTTTTTCTATCGCTTCCCTCCAAAATTCGTGGTGCGGCGACTTTTCTGTTACCGGCTGCCTTAAAGGTTTCCCTTTGGAAGTCTTAGTAAAGCCTGTTCCATTGACCGAATCAAACAGGTCGTCAAAGAATGACACAACTTTTGCCGTGTTCTTTAGAGTAGAACTTACTTGTGTTCCATCTGCATAATGAGCTACAACAAATAAAATAATTAAATAATACTTAGTCAATACTAAGGTCATAAAAAATCATCAATCATCAGCATAGCAACTTACAAAACTGAGCAGTATATGACAATGTAGCAGCTACTGTCTTGCTGAACACTGTAGTGCAATTTTTCACCTGAAATAAAATAATATAAAATACAATTTTACAAGTAACAGAGCTCATTAATTTACGAGTATACTTAGTAAAATACTGTTTGAGAATTTGAATATCATAGCAAAAGTGATTTAATTAAAGAATTACCTTCATTTTTTTTATTTTCTCTGGAATGACGTGTTCATCAGTCAACTTATGGAGGAGTCTCGACTGTGCATGATTGCAGTCGGTTTTGTAGACATCCACTATATCATTCCATTTTGATATTTCTCCATTAATGGATATATTTTTAGTTAAAAAATTATTTCTTAGCCCTTTAATGAGGTGTGGTGGATCGTGAATTACACTGAGCTTCTGTCCATTAATTACAATAACATCATCTGAAAATTAAAATTATATTGTTACAATAAATACCAAAACATTTGTAGGGTGGGGCCCGTCAAAAAAGGATGGCCAGAAGAAGACAAGACCTACTCACCAATATTTTCACCGGCAATTATTTGCAGTCGCCTTGTGTCTTCTTGGAGACTCTTCAAGGCAGCTCGAAAGGCTGAACCTTGGTCGCACACCAAAGCCAAAGGTTTCAGTCCTGTGTCTCCAACAGCAGTAACCATGTCCTTTAAAATTTGTTTTAATTCAACCCCAGAAGTTGCTCCTTTACAAAAATAAAAGGCCAGAGGTTGCTGCCACTTGTGAACCACTCCCCGTAACATAAACACAAGCGCATGGTCAGCAAAATCATTGGTTTTTTTATTAAGTTCCACAAATCCATTAATAATGTCTTTATGTTTGTCATAAGACAAGCCACTTCATCAAAAAGTATGGAGCAATATTTTTTTTTATCATCCCAAGTATTGACCTGAAAGCAATATAATAAAAAATTATTTACATTCATTCATAAAAATTTTTGCCAACAAAATAATAAATTTAGACTAAAGGCAAGTTATTTTAGTAAAGTAAAAAAAAAATATTACCTCTTTTTTCACAGCTTCAAATATTTGAGGATTGATTCCTGATTCTATATTTAATTTAGAAATCATTTTGTTGAGTGTGTATTTGGATGGCAAAATAAATATCCTGTGAAGAAATCTATAGCACTTAGGGCTCTGTTTCATTATTGCCATTGCTATCAATTTTTCTTCATCCGAGAATCGCCGACCCCTGGCTTTTTTAGTGCACTGTTTAATCTGCATCCATAAAAAAGCTTTTGCTATTGGATTTAGTTTGTCAGTGAGCTTTTCAAAAGATTTTTCTTTTGAAAATTTCAACGCCTTTTTGGCTCGTAAACTGAAATTAAGCTGCCTTCTTGACTTAGCGTATTCCTTATAAAGCCTAGAACAGTGCGGCGACAGCTTATTTTTCGTATGTACGATACGCCGCCTTCTCTTTGTAAATGGAGTACAATGCACAGCTTCTGAAAAATAAATAATTTAATTGAACAAGATACAATGAAATAATCTAAAAAAAAATCTTTCAAAAACCCATTACACATCTATCAAGTACAATAATGCAACGGTGTCTGAGGTTACAGTTCTTTTATCTCACGAAAGCGGGCGAGCCACACTTGTATGTGTAAATGTTACATGCACATTGTCTTTGTGTGCGTTTAGCTCGGGAGCGCGCTACCTGCAGGTACGCACACAAGAGCGCGTGTCTATACGCATTACATCTTTCTAGGTCGAAGGGTTTAGACTGGGCGTTGATGAGTTTGTCAATCAGTCAGTCAGTCAGGACTTCCCTTTTTATTTATATAGATTGAAAATGTTAATTTTTGTAAGTTTACAGATTAATTTAATAACTCAACTTAATTGATAAAATATAAATTATTGGTTGTAGCAAATATAGTTATGAATGGGTACTTACTTCCCATAACTAATATTCAAACAATTTGTATTATTACCTGCTATTGGTTCCATGATGACTTCATGTCCACATCCAGATGTAGAAGGCAAAGTCTGTAATGGAGGTGCATCCACTTCCATTTCTGAAATGTAAATTTGTACTCATATTAATTCATGCTAATTAACAATAGGTAAAACTTTAGTCAAAAACTATCAAAATATTTTTTTGTAACTTTATCATAATTTCAGAATTGAATGGAAACTTACCATTAACAACAATGTTGTCAGTTTTTGAGTGTTTCTCCAAAGCTTCTGGTTTACAGTAGCTGTGATCCACATGTCTCCTTTTTTTTAAATAGTCATGATCAGTTTTGACACTCTCTGAAAAATATTTCACTTATTATTTTTATTAATTACTATTATAATTTAATAAATAAATAAACACTAATTATAATCACAATACAATTGTTTGCGCAAAATACATAAAAAACTCATACTGTGAAGCTCATAATGTCCTTTAACACTCTTTCCGAGAGAGAGTAGCTTAACCTGATCGATCTATCCGTGTGGCTGTTACTACTTAGCCACAAGCCCCATTTAATGTTTAAATACTTAAACTCATTAAATATAACTGCTTCAACTGAGGGCAGGCCTCTTGTTGAGAATGAAATATCTACATTAACACGTTGGTGGACAATACTATCTCAGTAGTTGCGGCTACTGAGACACTACTTAGTTTCATACATTGCCCACGGGTGTAGTATCACAATGCATGGTATTTTGCGTAGAAACTTAAATGTGTGCGTAGAGGTACTTTGCGCCTACGCCTGTGGTTGTTACTGTCCGCCAACGTGTTAAACTGTACATGGTTGCATGTAGCGCAAAGAGTAAAACATGTGCAAATCATAAATTAAAATAATTATAAAAGACAGTATATTCAAATAAGTAGGTACGTACCAGAGTTGTCGGGTTCGGGTATTAATGCATCGCGTTGAGGAATACCACTGGATATCTCGCGAGCAGTAAACAACGTTGGATAGGCGTCGGGGCAAAGACGAACTCTATCGCGCGTTGTTGAAAGAAACCTCTTCTCGAAATGATTTCGACACACGAACTGTTTGCGAAGTTTTTGGAAGCTCAAGCTTCGCAATCTTTCGCAGTTAATGCACTGTAACCATTTTTTGAGTCCTATCTCACTTTTTGGAAACATATGAAAACTGACGTCCTTTCGTCTACTAGCACAGGTCACAACACAGCACTTGTTGTACATGTTGCACGATAATATTACAGCTTCAGAAATTGAGAGAATAAGTTACGGAAATAAATCAACGCAGAACTTAACAACTCGATCAACTTTGAAACTGTAACTGTAATAAACTTCAAAAGTTTTGACAGACCAACAAACATGGCGTCTTAGATGCAGAAGTACGGAAGGCGGGAGGGGAGGGAACTGTCAAATGAGATATGTGAACCATAAACGATACCATAGACATAACGTCAGGATAATTTACTTGAAGATTACCTGACCAGCTGTAACTGTAATAAACTTCAAAAGTTTTGACAGACCAACAAACATGGCGTCTTAGATGCAGAAGTACGGAAGGCGGGAGGGGAGGGAACTGTCAAATGAGATATGTGAACCATAAACGATACCATAGACATAACGTCAGGATAATTTACTTGAAGATTACCTGACCAGGAAATGGCGATGGATGACGGTTGGCAGGCAAAAGACAATAATTATGACTGACTAGTCTAAGACTGACACTGACAGTCCTGCCTGACAGATTGAAACTATTGAAAGATGAACACCATAAACAATAAGTTCTCGCTTCTTCAAAAGGCTTAAAACCTTAAATCTCTAACATAATGCTAGTTCCAAATACTACCGTTTCACAAATAAGTTGGCTTGATTTGTTGGTAAGGGGGGAACTTACGGACGACAGGCTTGTAACCACCGCGTCTGCCCGCGAATTACAATACAACACAATAGTCAATACAATAGTCTGAAAAAAAATGTTTCCGTTCCTGTTAGCCGTAGCTGTCTTCGTTATTCCTAAATAACGAAGACAGCTTTCATTCAGGTAGAGCCTAGGTAGATTTATAATGGGCCATTATTTAACCTCATCCTTTCTCTTGAACTCGTTTACTTCATTTTACAAATTACTTATAACTTAAAAGACCCTGTATCAGTAACCTCGTTTTTGTTGTTGTATCTAAAAAGACTGGTAGCGACTTGTTGTTGATGCTGTGTAAACTTGACGGCTGGCTGACGCAAAATGTCATCCGCTTCGGGAAATAAACAGATAAACACGTAAAAGAAAACTTTAGGAATAAAACATAAAAACATCTCAGGTATGTTGCTACCACCGCCTAAAAACGAAGTCGATGGAAAGATTGCTAATTTGTCGTCAAAGAACACCGTAGAACTTTGTGAACTACGTGATAGACAACTGAAACTATTGAATAATAAGGCTTTTATAACCAAGCTACCTGATAAGGGTGCGAAGATCCAAGCTTTTTATGACAAAATCGTGAGTGAACTTAAGTCTAAGCAAGATGAGGAGCAAGCCTGTCGTATGTTGCATAACTTGAAACTGAGTGAAGTAGATAAAAATAATGTACAACAAGTTGAATGGGTTGGGAAGATAAAAGGTAAAAATGACTCATTTCTTGACTCGGACGATGACAGTGAACCAGAAGATGTACTACATATATTAAGTCAAACAACCTGTGTAGAGAAACAAGTGAAAGTATTATCTCCTGAAAAACCCCTCATAACCACGGAGGATTTGTTAAAGATTGGTGAGTCACCCCACGTGAATTACATTGTGAATAAAACAGAGTTCAAACGAAAGCCTCAATCAACGGGGAACTTCAAACCATATCAGACAACAACATCAAATGCACATAATCCAGAGAAAGAGATATTGAGGAAAAAGCACTTGCATTGGGAAGTGACAGCTGCAACACCGCCCCCGAGTGTCTATGGTGCTGCCAAAGTTTTGTCTATAGAAGAGTCTTTAAAGCTCCAAAAAGACCACAACACACATTTGAAAGAAGTAGAGGCACAACATGCAGCTGAGAAGTTGTTAGCTCGTGCAGGAATAAACTTGGCTGAAATCCCGGATGACAAAAGTAATTTTGTTAAATATAGAGAGGCTGATAGTGAGGACTCTGATGAATCGGATCTTGAAGGTAGTGATAAGGAGGTGCACGATGAAGAGCCTGAAAGAAGAGGGGGAGTAGTAGTTAGTTATACAGTGACGTGATTAGAGATTCCATACTTTTTGATAAAACCATAAACAAAAACAGGTTGTACCTACATTAATCTTTGAATGACCTAAAACCTAGATTCAGTGCTTGTTGTGGTAATGTTTAATTGATTTTCTGTATATAAGGCTATCTAATATTTATTGTATGAAATTAAAACATTTTGGTAAAAGAACAGTTTTTATTTAAATATCCCTTTCCCAAGTTGCACCATATGAAGCGTCTTTAAAAAAAAAAAAAAAATCAAAGTAGACTTTCCAACAATGCACTTCCCATCTAGAAGGTGATGAGTTCAGAGCAGCATGAGTTCTTGAGTTTGATTTCTGGGTCAGACCAAGTGTTGTGGTGGTCTAGAATTTCTCAGTAAGTACCTACCTAGCATAAATAATGGCAATAGGCTCACCCTACATTACATGCCACTCCATAACTGGCGTAATATGGGTATACTAGAGGTACCACCTACCCTCCGTGGAAAACTGAACGCATGCAGCAAGTAGGCTGTGCATCAAACCTCTACTACGTGCAAATGACTCCCTACCACGAAACTACCTTTCGATTTCGATAACCGCGCGATTCGATACGATCGCGATACGCACACTCAAAGTCACAAACAAAACGCATCGCTCTCGCGCTACCGACCATTACACCGACACCACTCACTCGTTCGCGCGCATTCGCGAGTGTTGCGCGCGCCTCATATTTTTTTTTAAATCGCGTCCAGTGCCCTACGATAACAGTCCTACAAGTTAATATCGATAGTAAACTCGGTAAAAGTTGGTGAGAATGGCACCCTCTTCCAATGCTGTCGTTGGAATTGATGATGATCAGCGGTTCGCTTTGATGAAGGTAGGTTGTTGTTTACCACTTGTTGTTATCGTAATCTGATGTTATTTTTATTTGTTTACGCGGTTAAAATGCTTTAGACCTTTGAGTGCTGAGTTGTGTTTTATTGTAGTCTAGATCGCGTTTAGGTCTGAAATATTTTTACCTATTTAAATTGTATTTTGTGTGTGTTCCGTGAATTTTCTTTTTTTTTGCGCGGATACCTACCTAACTCTTTTTCTAAATTAAAAGTGAGCATAACTTACTCTTTGTTACATCAGCTATCTTCTAATAAAAGCCCCGTCAAAATCTATCCAGCCGTTTCGAAACAATAAACCGAAAAACTTTATAAAATTATGCATTTAGTAGAAAACTGGAATTTTGACACTAAAATACCTACCTGTGTTATGATTTGCAATTTTGTTTATTATTTCTGAATTCTTTGTCAGCATCCTTGGTAGAATCGGTAATTCGGTACCAGTAGGTTACAAAAGTGTTCTACTTAATTAACCTATACCTACTAATATTGTGATTTTCGTGTTTGTTTGTTTGTGCCGAATAAGCTCCGAAACTACTTAACATATTTTAACCATTTTTCACCAATATCAGGAAGTAATAAAATCATGTAGTAGGTACTTACCTACATTATCCGTTTTGAATACCTAGTATTCACGAAGGAAAAAGCACGTAATACACCCAAAAGAAGTCGGGAGCGAAGTGCTAGTATCTCATTAAATGGGCTATTTTAGTTTTTAGTCCCTCATCTAGATTATAAGAAAATATTCTACACATATTTTTTCTCTTTTCACGTAGGAAATCAAAAAATAACGGCGATACATCGAGTCAAAATGTCGCATGACGTCACTAGGCACTACAGTTTATACTAGATAATGACGTTACAAGCCCCCTCTCCTCAACTTTAATGCGCTGAATATAAGCAGTTTTCCATTAATTTGAAGAAGAAGAAAATATGTGTCAAATATTTTCTTGTAGGTAATCTAGATGAGGGACTAAAACTAAATTTTGACAAATAGCCCATTAAGCAGAGAGGTAACATAACATATATATCATGCATTAAGGGTTACTAATGCAAAGGTGTACCTGCGAACAATAGTATTTTTTCATTTAAACAAAACAAAGCCGTAAATGCTCTCAAGGTTAGGTCATGCGTGCAACAAGCACAAAAACGAAAAACTAGAAATTCCGGCCAAGTAGGTAGGTACTTGTTTGACCACGCAAGCACGCACAAAGAAGGGGACCATGGCTTTCCATGGTTTGGGATTAGATACGCATGAATGAAAGGAAAAGTATTTAGGTACATAGGTACCTAACAATAAAACAAGACAAATATAAAAAGTGTAGGTACCTACAAGATTAAACAAAAATAAATAAATAAATTGTACCTAGGCCATAAGGCCTCTCTCTACCTCAGCATCAATATAGTGCTGTGACAGCCGCATGCACACTGCAGAATAAGTTTGCATTTCAGATGAAGTCCGAAGATGAGTCCCATGTAGGTAATACGGGGCGGGCCTATTACCGTCAATCGGAAACAAATTCAGACTCCGGGCTGTTGATGAGAAATTTAACATAGAAACATCAAATATCAATTTCCCGATTTGGGTATTAAACCCAGGATCTCATGCCTACAAAACATGCCTTTGTACCTAGCGCTTGCATTTAGGAGGTATTCCTCGAAGCGCTACTATTTTGAAGCGCTCCTAATGAGGCGCTCCTATTTTATTCCTCGGAGCGCTCCTAGTAAAAATATTTGTTTTGTTTTCCTGGAAAAAAAAAAAAAAAAAATTAATTTCTAATGGGAACGCTCCTAAAAGGTGCGCTCCGAGGAATAAAATAGGAGCGCCTCATTAGGAGCGCCTCAAAATAGTAGCGCTTCGAGGAATACCTCGCATTTAGGTACCTACAGATAAGTCATTAAATTATTATTATAACAAAACTAGCGAAATGTGAGTAGTGTGTTATAATTATGTTCATCTTTGTTTAGCCGTTTGGAGAAAATAAGCGTGTCTTTATATCTATACTAGGTATGTATAGGTAGTATATAGTATAAGACTATAAGTACCTAGGTAATATTATAAATAATATAAAGTTTGTGACTTTGTGACGCTGTAGGGGGTGATCTCTGAATCTACTGAACCGATTTTTGAAAATTCTTTGACCAATAGTAAGAAATTTTATTTGTGAGTTTCATAGGCTATAATTTATTTATAAAATTAATGGGATAGAGGTCGCGGGCGAAGTGCTAGTGTGTAATAAACAACAACAAAATTTTCGTCCGAAAAAGTGTGTCCTGCTGGATACAAGTCTATGAGTTTTTTTTAGTACGCTCCGCTGCCGCTCCAATATTCATATATTATTCTAGATGGCGTTACTGAGACATGGGATCAAAGTTTATCTATGACATTTCCTTGACATGCCCGCTCTATAGTATTTTAAATCTCTTTCCTGCTTACTATCCTATCAGGTGGGATTGCAATCAAGCACTGGTTTATAATATTAAAAAAAAAAGCCAAGTGATGTTTGAATACCATACAAAATAATTGATGTTTTAATCATATCTTTGCAGGTAGGTAGTGCATCCATATTTCATCACACGTTCATCGAACTCTGGGAATAACGAAAGGCCAACCACAGATAACATAATAAAATTAGATTTCTGCTGTCGTTCACTGTAGGAATGTAATTTAACATTACATTATGTAAATATTACGTTTTACCTTTTATCATTAAGCGATTTAGAGATAGAAAAACGTCACGGAAGCAAAGTAGGTATTTAAATTAGTACTTAGGTGTAGTAGATAAATACTTACCTAGATACATACCTAGGTATTTAATCAGCGATAAAAAATAACTAGGTAGGTACCTACAAACTATTTTTTTGTTCCATGTAGGAGGTGCCTTAATACCTACTCCTAATGTAGCTTACAGTGCACATTACTTATGTATAGTTCTGTACTCATTATTTTTCTTCATCATATCTTTATTTAATAGGTACCTACCTATTGCATCGGACATAATTATAGGTTCATTTTGCATTGTTGGCGTAGCGGCTGAATGATTGGCTGCTGCGCTGCGTGGCATAAGTTTGTTCCTGGTCTGGCTGCTTGTGAGTTTATTTTTTTGTAAACTAATCAACAATACAGGAGGACTGGGGAGTGCGCTATTCTTCTTCTTATCGTGTGGTTAGTAACTAACCTGGTGTCAGAGTTTTAATGCCGCCCATGGGCCTCTGACTTGGCATCACATGCCCTCGAGAAATATCTCTCAGGCACGGCCGGTTTCCTCACGATGTTTTCCTTCCCCGTTTTTGAAGCAAGTGATAATTATACAATACGCACATGAATCCGAAAAGTCAGAGGTGCGTGCCTTGGTTCGAACTCGAGACCTATGATTTGGCAATCCACCAGTCAAACCACTAGGCTATCACTGCTATACTACGTTATACTGCTATAGTACGCTATTGTGGTTAAATTAAGGAGCTTGTGGAGTTGTGGCTAAATAATAACAGCCTCATGGGTCGATTAAGCTTCGTTGTCCTAGGATAGTTGACCAATCTTTCTCAAAAATTCGGTACCTACATAATAATATCACAGTCTAAAAACCTACAGTCGTCCGATGAAGCCGTCTAGACAGGGTAATCGTGCGGCGTGTGAGGGGCGAGACGCGGGAAAGCCGCTCCCAAACTGCGAACTAAACGATGTTCGCAGTTCGGGAGGTATTATTCATGTAGGCGATGTCGGCATTTTTCCAGAGCTCAAAGGCGTCGTGCTACTGTATTAATATTTATAGGTACTGTGATAATATCAAGTGCCCTATGACTCGGAAAGCCGTTGCTCCCGGCTGTCATTTGTACATCTTT
The DNA here is from genome assembly GCA_921972225.1 of Euplexia lucipara. Taxonomy (NCBI): domain Eukaryota; kingdom Metazoa; phylum Arthropoda; class Insecta; order Lepidoptera; family Noctuidae; genus Euplexia; species Euplexia lucipara. The sequence continues at coordinate 4,321,475 of OV179149.1, read as the reverse complement.
GACAGTCGTTACAGATAAACAGAAGCCCGATAATCTGACAACCAGTTTAACTAAGGGTTGTCACCCAGTAACTGGGTTGTGGACAGACAGGCAGTAGCTCTATGTAAGACACCTACATATATTAGTTTCATCAGATTTACTTATAATTTATTTATAGCTCAAACGTTACTGAAATGTAAAGTGAGGGCCTGAAACACAGGTTTGAATAAACCTAGTTCAGGTGGGTCGATAATTAACGTAGGTATAACTTGAACCCTATACTTCCACTTGTAGTAGAAATGTTTTTAATAAACTACCTATAAATTGTGTAGGATAAATTACATACCTACTATTATTTGGCTAAATGTAAACTTTTTGTAAAGAATGATTTCCTTGAATAAATATTAATTATTAGGTACTTATTTATTATTATTATTCTGCATCCGGTTAAACTGGAAGCCTACCCAAACATTGCAGTTAGCTCACGATAATTTTTGTCACCTTCGTTTTTTATTCTGGACCCCCAACTTGCTGGGGGGTCAAAAATCACTCCTTGAAAATGTAGGTCTCACACCTACATTTTCAAGTTACGGCTAATTGAGCTGTCATTCCATACTAAGTAATAGTTCTAGGCATTTACAGTTCACAATGGTTCAAGTTTTCACGCAATGAATTTTAGCGAATCGACCGGGGTCAGCAATTTGTCTCACTATAGGTGCGTCACCAGCGTCACATATTGTTTAGAGAAACTCCAACCACCGTTTTTACACGTCCGTGCAGATGCACTTTAATAACATACTACTGTATACTTCTATTCCCACTACTTTCTCTAGTGCTAACATAATACACGTAGCGCGAGGACCCCGGGGTCCTCTCGGGGATATGAAGAATTGGTTGTAATCGAGTACAATTTTCTAACGGGTCCCGGGTACCTACCTATGTTGTTTCGAACGCCGCAGTTACGACACACGCTGTTGCGAATTATTTTTCTACTGCCTCACAGGTTCGAAAGCTCATGGACTCGAATAGTTTATTGAATGTCTTTGGACTCGAATGAAGTAGTCGCGAAAGACGCTGTTTAGAAAAACATTTTCACTGCCTCATACCGTCATACGCTCGAATACTTGTGATTTCGATTTATTTATCATCGGTTGTTTTTTTTTTGTATAAAAGTTTTTTGTACCTATGCCACTCACTGTCAATCAGTTAATTCGTTAATTTGAATAGCTACCCAAACTCGTTTGACAGGTCGTCCGTCATTATTAATATCCGCGTTAAAATTTTCCAGTTTTCGGAGACTTAAAATAATAAACTCAAATAAAACTCTATGGATGTTTTTAGTTGATGCTCTGTCTTTTAGGCACTGACACTACCTGCGTAAGTAAGTTGGTAAACATGGCAAAGGTATTATTTAGTCTGACCATTAATCATACAAGCTATAAAACTACAAACCAGTTATGAATGCGTCACTAATGTAACCAAACATGGCGATTGTATTTTTCTAAAGGTTAGGCAGAAGTGTAGGCACCTACCGATTGTGCCTATAGTAGGGGGGCCTATAATTTGATTTTTTTAAATTATATTTTTGGTATAATTTCATCCTAGCAACTTGTGTCAGTGCCTAAAAGACAGAGCATCAACTAAAAACATCCATAGAGTTTTATTTGAGTTTATTATTTTAAGTCTCCGAAAACTGGAAAATTTTAACGCGGATATTAATAATGACGGACGACCTGTCAAACGAGTTTGGGTAGCTATTCAAATTAACGAATTAACTGATTGACAGTGAGTGGCATAGGTACAAAAAACTTTTATACAAAAAAAAAACAACCGATGATAAATAAATCGAAATCACAAGTATTCGAGCGTATGACGGTATGAGGCAGTGAAAATGTTTTTCTAAACAGCGTCTTTCGCGACTACTTCATTCGAGTCCAAAGACATTCAATAAACTATTCGAGTCCATGAGCTTTCGAACCTGTGAGGCAGTAGAAAAATAATTCGCAACAGCGTGTGTCGTAACTGCGGCGTTCGAAACAACATAGGTAGGTACCCGGGACCCGTTAGAAAATTGTACTCGATTACAACCAATTCTTCATATCCCCGAGAGGACCCCGGGGTCCTCGCGCTACGTGTATTATGTTAGCACTAGAGAAAGTAGTGGGAATAGAAGTATACAGTAGTATGTTATTAAAGTGCATCTGCACGGACGTGTAAAAACGGTGGTTGGAGTTTCTCTAAACAATATGTGACGCTGGTGACGCACCTATAGTGAGACAAATTGCTGACCCCGGTCGATTCGCTAAAATTCATTGCGTGAAAACTTGAACCATTGTGAACTGTAAATGCCTAGAACTATTACTTAGTATGGAATGACAGCTCAATTAGCCGTAACTTGAAAATGTAGGTGTGAGACCTACATTTTCAAGGAGTGATTTTTGACCCCCCAGCAAGTTGGGGGTCCAGAATAAAAAACGAAGGTGACAAAAATTATCGTGAGCTAACTGCAAGGCATTAGGTTCGAACTTCGGGTCAATTGTTTTTACCCGAGTAGATAGGAAAATAATTCATTCATCCATAGAATAAAATTCATGCAAGGCAAAGTAATTTATGACATGTATCTTGCACGTCGTATTTGCGCTAAAAGTGCCTACCTAAGGAATACCGAATTCCTTTATTTTCTCGTTTTAATAGAGTGAAAAAGATAGCAATAGTTCAAACAAATAGTTGGTGAACAACAAAATCGACACCCTTGTCCCACTTTTTAATTTCAAAGTCACTTTAATTTAAATACTATACGAGCTAGACTGATTTTAATTAAAAATGCATGCAGTTGCATTATATTTTATAATAGAAAGGAATGCGCTCCGAGCAGCTCTGATGATTACGTAAACGTAGGTAGGTATAATGCTGTCAAACCGAAATGCAATTTAGTAGTTCTTCATACTTTGCTTTAAAGTAACATAAAGTACCTTATGTAGGTCTTTGCTTTTACTGAGTAGATGTATTGGAAACACGATCGAGTATGAGTCTTTACTTCTTTAAAAAAATGGCTTAAGTGATATCGCTTATTCCTAAATTCTTTTAAATAGGATGTACATTCAAGTTGATAGAAATATCACGCTTTTAATAGCTATTGTACCTACTTATAAATGTTAAATGATTGTTTATAATTTGTCATATGTTTTCATTTTTATATTTTAAGTTATGTAAATGGGGTCCTCGGCAATGGGGTCGTCGTGATCCCTCTAATCTATTATCTATACTTGTAATAAATCTGTTGAAGTAAAAATAGTAGTAGGAGACAAAAAAAATAAAAAATAAAATGGGAGGCCTTGGCGTCCGCAAAATTTCTAGTATTTGTTTACAGCATTTATATCCTCTCGGTTTGTGGCACTGAGGAATTAATCAGGAATATTTTAGCAACCACACTGGTTGATTTTGATGTGCCGTACTTCACCGAGGCTATGGATGCCTGGAAACTCGCTTGCCCGAATTCAGAACTTCCCGAAAACCCATTTTCCCAGAGTCGGTGGGATGAGTCACTCTGCAGAGCGGTGCAGAAGTACCTAATTGACTCTTCTACCAATGCTACTGAGCGTGCGCGCCTGCTCGCTGTGGGTGAATGGGAGTCAGAACTATGGCTTCTTGTACTACCGTCGTCGTACATATAGGCACTGTTTTCGATTACACTACTTTCCGCCTCGCTGTCACTGTGGGGAAGTTGTCAACAGCCTCGGACAACACGGTTTATCATGCAGCCGTAGTGCGGGTCGCATAGCACGGCATTCACACATTAATGACATCATCCGACGTGCTCTTGTTTCCGTCGGCGTTCCAGCTGTTTTAGAACCCAATGGCTTCGCACGCGACGATGGCAAAAGACCGGACGGTATGTCTTTATTCCCTTGGAATATAATTATATGGGTAGGCCTTTAGTATGGGACGCTACTTGTGTCGATACTCTTGCGCCATCCCATCTTCCTGGGTCAACATACTGTGTTGGCTCTGCTGCTGGGGCTGCTGAGAACCCCAAGCGGCGTAAATATAACAACCTTGTTGGTAGTTATACTTTCGAGCCGTTAGGGGTTGAAACTCTTGGGCCGTGGGGTCCGAGTGCTCGTCTTCTTTCTGCAAACGTTTAGTTGACGCTTCCCGTGACCCAAGGGCTGGCCTCTACTTTGGCCAGAGGCTAAGCATTGCCATTCAACGTGGCAATGCCGCCAGTCTTTTGGGCACTTTACCAGCTGGCAGCGAAGCAGAAGAATTATTTGACGCTTTGTAGTTATTTATTGTTAGTTTTAGTTATTTATTTAAGTATTTTAAGTTTTTGTTATGATTAAATAAAGTACCTAGTCGTCAATGGAAAAAAAAATCTGTACATTGTAAATATCAAAAAAATAAATGGTAGGGGTTGTTACTAGACCGACACCGAACCCAAAAACATGATTAAAAAAATTTTTGTCTCTCTGTCTGTCTGTAGGTATGTTCAGGCATCACGCAAAAACTACCGGTTCGATTACGATGAAAGTTGGTATAATTATTCTATAATATCTACTATCCATACATATAATACTTATAATCCCGGAAAAGTATATACAATAAAAAACAAACGTAATTTTGCGGTTCGGTCCCTAGACCCGACTACTGTACCAACCGCAAATAATAAGTTTGTCGTAGGTTACGTCACCAGCAGTGGAGTTCACTAAGGGGCGCTGCACACGGCTAAGATAATATAATATTTTATCTTAAGATACAATTTAGCTCGCCATACAATTCAATGGACTATCACTTATCAGACACTACGTAGATAATAAATAATAGGTACTTATAACAAAACTGTAGAGAAGTCAAATCTGTACCGTCGAATATTATTCAAAATTAATATTGGAGGATGATTGGTGATCGATACTGATGCCAAAAATGCAATCAGTAATTTTTTTGTCTGTCTGTCTGTATGTGCACGCATAGTTCAAAAACTACTAAAGGGATTTTAACCAAACTTGGTACGATTGTAATCAATAGGTACGCCTGGGCAGGTTGATCTTAGTCTCAGTTGTTTATCACATGGTTATTGTACGTCGCTCTTTTCCGGGTCAGTAGTTCCAGAAATCTTTGTGCATATACATACAGGGTGTCTCATTCAAATGGGTCAGTATGGGAAAGTATGAAACTATAAGACATACGAAGATCTGTTCTGAGGAACCATGTCATCGATATCGATTGTGTGACCTACACAATCGATATCTAAATAGAAATAGTGTAGGTTTTTTTATTCAAAATAACCGGGTTCGATTCCCGAACGGAGAACAGATGTTTTTTTTTTTAAATGTATGAATGCAGTTTCTCTTTTTAACCGACTTTCAAAAAAGGAGGAGGTTCTATGTTCGTGTGTATGTATTTTTTTTTTTTTTTTTTTTTATGTATGTTACCTGATTTCTCCCCCATTTGTGGACCGATTCTCAAAATTAGTTTTTTATTTGAAAAAGTATACTCCTGAGGTGGTCCCATTTTAATTTGGTGAAGATCTGGTGCTGATCTTCGGAGATATACAACGGAACTCTTCAAAAATGAACGGCAAATCTGTCGTGATTGCTGGAATCGCTTGGGTGTTTATTGTTTATACAACATAATGATGTATCATCACGCTTGTATGCTCTGAGGGGTACGCAGGTGGGTACAATATACCCAGATTTTGTCAGTTAGGTATGTTAATTTTAATTTATTAGGGATTTGTGGAAAACCCTATGATGATGACATGTATTGTTAACAATTAACAATATAAAATAAATTCATGGCAAATGTTTTTATGGTAACAACTAAAAATGGAAAAATAAAAAACTTTTTTGCAAAAAATAAAACCGACTTCAAAAAACCACTAAACGGTGTAAAATAACTCCAAATTCGGAAGTCGGTGGCCCATCATGAGTAAGACAAACCCACCAAAGCCACATACTTCCGAATTTGGAGTTATTTTACACCGTTTAGTGGTTTTTTGAAGTCGGTTTTATTTTTTGCAAAAAAGTTTTTATTAAAATCGATGACATGGTTCCTCAGAACAGATCTTCGTATGTCTTATAGTTTCAGACTTTCCCATACTGACCCATTTGAATGAGAGTTGTATACCGGAAGGGTCAACTTTGAATATAGTCTATCCGGAAGCGTTATGCTAAAATTATTACGTTGATATATCAACGCACAGCCCAAACAGCTGGTATCTATTAGGGACATGAAACTTGAAGGGGTGTTCTTTGTGAAGAGTAAGTCGCACCTTTGGGAACAAAGGGTCACTTCTGCATGTTTTCCAACTTTACAGGAAGAGCATTTTTAATTTTTTTTTGACGTCGTTCTTTAATAACTTTGTACTGTTTTAGAGTATTGAGGCCATTCTTATAGACTTAAATCGACAGTTTCTTCACGGACAATCTTGAATATTAAAAAATAAATACAAGAAGGGGTTTTTGAGAAACAAGCCATAAACTGAAGGAAGGCTACCAAAGTGACGTTTTGTTACAAATCGGTACATGCTATAAAGCAGAAGTGACCCTTTTTATAAAAACAATAAAATCATGAAAGTACGTATTTTTATGGTTAAGGATGGCTTTCGTATATTTTTAGTAAATTTGTATATGATTGGAAACCAATTACAAACTAAAACAAGCATAAAAAAACAAGTATCGATAAAATACTGAATTTATAAATCAAACTGAGGGGTATTAAATGAAATAGGTTATATTATAAATTTGTTTTATTTGTATCATCAGTCTAAAAAGTAGTAGTCTAAATAGTGTTAAAAAGTTTGCCATTAGGCACTTACCATCTAATAAAATGAGTATGATGGACAAAATCATAAAACAGTCTCTAGATAAATTCTTAAGTTGACATTAAATTTCTGATAGGTACATACTTAAATCACATTCTTCACAGTATTATATTTCGACGTTACTATCTTATTAAGAACAACAACTTTGGTAACAAAATTATAAAGAAAATCAGTAACAAATCGACTGCCCCATTCGAAAACCTAGTAAAGGCTGGAAACTAAACTTTTCAGGAAACCGCGTAAACTTAATATTATGTCAAATCCAGAATTTTTAATTGGTTTCAGTGAGTAACTGGAAGTTACTAGGTTATATTGGTAAAGAGGAGTATATTAAGCACTTACTAGGTATCGACGCTTTCAGTGAGTTTTAATGCTGCTGTTTTTGTATTTTGTGGGGCCTAACTAAGATGGCAAGATTATGAAATAAAACTACTTTAGTATAAAATGTCCCTTACTAGGTTTTGAAATGGGGCAACCGAAATACTTTGATAAAAACATAGTAAAAAGCAACAACTCGCACTTGTTTGTAAAATAAAATAAAATATCAAAATATTGTAAGTATTGTAAATAGTTTCATAAACTTTCGCTAAAATGTTGGTGTTAATCAAGTTTTGAATGTCTGCCTTCTTTTGAACAACTAAGGGGATTTTACTCTCATAAGCCTGCTTAAACGTAACTTCGTGAGGTTGTTGGACTCTTGTGCTTCGTGTGACTGTTTGATTACAATTGATTTATAATAATTTTTAAATGGCTTATTTTAGTTACTTTAATAGCATGCCCATTTTTATCTGAAACCAATATTTTCAGTCAGACAAAGATTACAGTGAAATAGATTTCTTTTAAATAGAAAGGATTACCTACCTGTTTTTGCTGACCTTATCTCTTGACAATACTGGGCTGGGATATAAATGGGGCCAGATTTTTTAGCCCGTTTTACAGCTTTCTCTATAAGAAAACTTTTTTGCAAAAAATATAACCGACTTCAAAAAATACACTAAACGGTGTAAAATAACTCTAAATACATAGTATACTCTATCAAATAAAAAAAAGAATTTTGAGAATCGGTCCAAAACTGGGGGAGAAATCAGGTAACATACATAAAAAGAAAAAAAAAATACATACACACGAACATAGAACCCTCCTTTTTTGAAAGTCGTTTAAAAATGGGCGTTATCAGCCGAACTTTGTGAATGCACGGATAAGGAATTTATGTTGGATAGAATTTATTTGCAGTTTATTTACTGCATTATAATACAGGTTAATCATAAATCTGAAATCCAAAACAAAATAATTACTCAATAGATTAGCTCTAAATAATAATGCAAAATTAACCATTTATTTTTATTACATAAAGACACTTTATATACAAAAATGACATTCTGCCATAATATAAATACTAATCATTTCAAAAATAATGTCAATTGTAAACAGAAGTGACGTTTTGGTTACAATAAAAAGAAATTTTTTATGTCAAAATGTCACATAAGCAAGAAAGTGACATTATGTTTACAGCAAACAAATACAAAGATTTGGTAACATAACGTGATTCTAATCTATTAGTGACATTAATACTGCAAGTAATATGTAAACAAAAAGTCATTACTTACCGTAGTGCCTCTCCGTCACAAATACCCATGGTCACACTTCGTCTTTCAAAACACTACTGACAGGTAGAGACGTTACGTTTGAAGCAAACGGACCAATAACGCGAAATAATGTAACGTCCTTTCCTCCCTCAAAACGATGTTGTTCATGCAATTATCACCGTTTTTGCTGAGATTATAAAGTCGATTATCGCGGTTTTTTCTGCATATTTAAGTCGTTTTTGCAAAAAGTTGCAAAAGTGACCCTTTGTTCCCAAAGGTGCGAAGTATTCACTAAGAAACGATTTTCGGAAATTCAACCCTTAAAGGAAAAAAATAGGGGTCGGAAGTTCGACATCCAAGCGGGCAAAGCCGCTGGCAAAAGCTATTACATAATATAACCTGCGCCCACTCCTGACGGGCAGTATTGAAAATCCATTCTGTTAATTTTGACATAATTTTTAAATGAAAACAAAGTTATTCCGCGGTTCCACTAATTACTTAAACCTTGATTTTATTGATCATAAATTAAGTATATTAAGTAAAACTTCGTAATACTTGATCGACATTGAAAAATGATCGTAAAAGTAAAAATCGAAATAACAATGGCTAGCTGCCAATTCGTTTTACTCAGTTCATTCACGATCAAAATTAAAATTTCGAAACATACCTGCGTACAGGTACATGCTGTTAAAAACATAGACAATACGTAAGTATCCTATTAGGTATGTATGTATATGTTATATTCGTAAACCTAACTCGCACTTATAGGCACTCTGGTTTCAGAGTTTCTGCCGCCCATGAGCCTCTGACTTAGTTTCACATAGAGAAATATCTTGTGTTTGTTGTGGTTGTGTTGTTGCACTTGTTGCTACTAATAAAATTAAAAATGGGAAAACTCAGTAACACTTCACCCGACCGGGGCATCAAACTCACAGCCCAAGGGCAGCAGGGTCAGCGAGACAGTCTGTTTTTACGCAAGTCATCGCAATTGGCATACGTATGCTAATTAATGAAATTGATAAATTTAATAAGAAATTCTTAGAATGGAACACTGTTAATTGAATTACACCCATTGAGTAACTTCGCGCCCTTCACTTGAGCAATAGCTGTAAACCCCAAATGCCAACGAGTGTTTTTAAAACATTTAAAGACAACTCCGTACGTACAAAATGATAAATTACTTGTATTACTGTACATTAAAAACCGCCTTTAAATTGTCACGAAATAAAAATGATGAAAATATGGGTGAATGTTTCCTAGCTGACCACACTGACAAGAAATAACGAAACAAAGTACGGGCTTCTTACTCACGATGTTTTTCTCCAGCGCATGCCCGCGGATTACATTGTACTATCCGCCTAAGTACGAATCTAAGTATGTTCTCTAACTAGTTACACGGCTGCGGCAGTTACAGAAAGACAACGTGATGCAAGCGACCGTTGCAAAATGCTTGCATTTCGCGTAAACTGACAAAAAGAGATTGTCAACATAAATGCACGTCGATATAATAACTATCGATACTTGTCCACATCCCTACCATGCGCTAACTATAACTACTCAATTTTCGTTCGGAAATGCAATGATTGGCTAATGAATTCATAATCCACAGAAACGTAAGTCTTGTACAGACGCCAGCACATCAAGTTACCCCAAACTGACAAATTTCCCCAATTGAACATGAACCTTATTGGGTTTAGAATAAAGTTAAAAACCTATCAAAGAAATTTGACACATTGGGGTAGGTTATTGTGCTGGCGTCTGTACATTGCGATCGTGTAGCTGTGATCGTTATGTCAACGGCCACACCAATGACAGACAGCTACCGATCATGGAGACACTTGAATCTACTTTACTTATCTTATATTTACCTTCACTTTCGCGTGCGGTTAGGAAATGTTTTTCTTTATTTCGTTACGTACCTACTTATTTATGTTTTTATTGTTGGCAACAATGTAATTGTAAAGATTGGGCGCGCACTTGGAAGGGCGAGTCTCTTAAAACTTTCAAAATAATGTAAGTACTCAGACTCAGATATATTATTAAACTAAATAAAGAGAAAAGTAAACAGACGATTAACTATTCTAATTCAGTATTAGTTATTTTAAGAGTAATTTATTTTCAAACAAAAAAGTAGGTATCTTATCAGAACTTTTTGACTTGGTTTTTAACTAGGTAAGTAGGTACCTATTTACCTTAATGGTATAATTGAAACTATATTAAATACTTTCGTCTGAGCGTCCTTTATCTTGCTTAGTTAGTCTTGATGTTAATATAATTATGATTTATTGGTGTAAGAATAAGCTTAGGTAAGTAATTGGTAAGATGATGAATATGTCTGACAATTTATTATTACAACAAAATAAATAAAACGTAACTTACTTAATTGCAACTCTTTTGAAGAGACTTTAATATGGCTCTAGAAAGTCCGGGACTGTCGGCACTATAGAAATATTACCTGTGGCTTATACAGACGCCAGCACGTCAAGTTACCCCAATGTTTCAAATTTCTCTGATCGTTTTTCAACTTTATGTCAAACAGAATACGGTTCATATTCAATTGGGAAAATTTAACACATTGGGGTAACTTGATGTGCTGGCGTCTGTACAACCTATACAATGTAGTTAGATAAGTTTGATTAAACGGAGTAATTAATAATACATGCAGGAAGTATTATTTCGTCGGTGCAACGTCTAGACTAACTACAATAAAAGTAGAACTGCATTCTTTTGAAATGTATTATGCATGGGTACCTACTGCAGTTCTTTTTCTTTGTCTGTTACCTTTTCAAAGTAGGTAGGTACTTGTCAGTGAAGTTATTTTAGAAATACTTACTTTATAATAATTGTACCTATCCAAAACAAACAAATTAAAATAGTAATATTGATTAAACTGTTGTACTGTTAGGCGACTATTCTCTGTGGAGTCATAACCGTATATGACCCCAATATCATATTTTAAAATGTAATTATGAAAAACTGACGACATAATATTATAAAAATTAGTTTGGAGATATCCCACCTAAGGCTATCATTTTATTTTTAAGAACATTAATGTTAAAATAATAATAATTTCAATTTTCATTTAATATGTCTCCATTGTGTAACCAGTTGACGTAAACTTGAGGCACATAATAAGTAGGTACCTAACATGTAGGTACACTAAAGGTAATCATGAACTCATTTGCTGTAAACAAAACTTTAAACAGCGTCTTATGACGCACCGTGTTTTAAATTCAGTAATAATTCATACTGAAAAAGTAAAATCACACTACTACCTACTTATGTGTTTTTGTTACTTTAACAGCAAAAACATCATGGCAAGATAAAGTCGCGTTCACGCAATTAGGGTTCCGGAAACTAGCAAACTGCACTAAGCAGTATTTAAAACGATTTGAGAATTGCCGTTTTAACTATGTTGCGCATAATTACTTAATGAACCTGTTGATTGAACTGTTCTCTAATAATAATAGAATATAATTAAATTTCGGGGTCATTGTATAGATTTCGAGAAAAAAAACATAGGCAGATCCAAAAAAATGATTTATAAAGTGCGTTGTTTCATCTAAGCTTTTATAAAGAAACGCATAGATACATCCATGAGAGGGCACTATCGCGGCTACTTTCATAACTTTCTACTCTATCGTAACACCATCATTTATGGTTTATCAGCTAATGACAACCGTTCACTATAAATAGTGAATAGCATGTGCCATCTCATTGAAAATGTTTACTCGGCACACTTTCAAACAGTTATTCGAGTGCATGTTGGAGTTGCTTTGCGGTTTGATTATCCGTTTCAATCTAGAGATGTCGGAAATGGTAAAAAGTATCGATGTTTTCATTCATACTTATCAATATTACATATTATATACACACACACACACACACACACATTACATTACACACACACACATTATATAACATTAACATTTTATTATTTTTACATTTATTATTACTTATTATTATTATATTATTTCTTATTTTTTCTTTTTTGACTAGTGCGCCTCACCATCAACGATTGCATCACTGCTTACCATCAGGTGGGATTGCAGTCAAGTACTAGTTTATAATATTTAAAAAAAAAAAAAAAAAAAAAAAAAATATTATAAAAAAAATGTAGCTTGTGGCTAAATTATTACAGCTTCACAGGTCGATCGACGGTTAAGTTACGCTTGACGAAGTTGGTCCGTGGATGATGACCATAAATTACATATTAAGACTCCTCAGTACATCGGTAAGCACGTTAAGCCGTTGGTCGCGGCTGTCATTTGTAGATCTTTGACATTCCTTACGGTTAATCTGACAACTCTAAAAAATCTTAAAAATCTCTCTCAAAAATCTGACAACCAGTTTAACCAAGGGTTAAGTATCGTGTTTCCCTGTAATTGGGTTGTAGAGTAATATGGAGTAATATTCAGCTGCATCCGGTTTAAAAACTGCAAGCCGACCTCAACATAGATATAGGGGGAAAAAAACAAATAATAATAGGCAAAGCAGATGATGAACATTATAAAAAAGCACAATTTCAAGGTTAGTCTCTTAGTAATTTTTAGTTTCTTTGTATGTAAAGAAAGTCCTTAAAAACTTGAAAGAATCATTGAAATTGGATAAAATTGTTATCCAATTTCAATGATTCTTTCAAGTTTTTAATAAGCTAATGAAGTTCTATCTAAACATTAATCTGTACATCTCTGCCGGCCCCTTTTAAAATAGAATGGCGTAATGTTATGCTGTGTAAATACAAAAGCTCAGCATAGACATCTGACTATAGCAATCGCGAATAATTTGCTGTTATGCGTTGAAGAGTTCCGTTGCCTGTCTTCTTCATCAGTTTTTCATCACCAAATGATACTTTCTAAATGAAAATGCTTGATTTTCTACTAAAAATGTTGAAATCAGTGCGTTTGTGCCTATATTTTTTGAGGAGTTCCCTCAATTCCTCGAAGATCCCTTATCAGATATGAGTTTTGATACAAATGGGATCAATCTGTTCTTAGTATACCCTATCAAATAAAAAAAGAATTTTGAAAATCGGTCCATAAATGGCGGAGAAATCGCGTAACAAACACAAAAAAAAACATACCGTCGAATTGAAAACCTCCTCCTTTTTTTGAAGTCGGTTAAAAATGGTAATTAACATTTTCTATGAGACCAAAGGATATTAGCAAATTAGCGATTACTCTATATACAATACATCCATAAATATCTATTTTTTGCCAATGCAATAAACTGCATAGGTATCATTAAAGCCAGGGCCGCTTAATTTTAAGGCATTTTTCTAAAACATCCTTGGGCGAATCACGCGAGTTATTATACTGAACGTTGATGAAACACAACAGTACATTATGGCATCGACCATAAACTAAAGAAGCCACAACCTCGGTAATGACTGCAACTGCATTGCATAGATCATGTAACGATACCTGTTTGTCGTTGGATAGGTACATTAAAAAGCGATCTAGGTGATCACATAATATGCAACATTTTAAAGATTTAAGGGCGATCATTGTCACGACTGCCACAAGCACGACATTGTCAATCTACAATTTAGAGGCATTAGAGTACAGAACTAGAGACACGTAATCTATTTATAAACGATTTAAAAAAAAAAAATACCTAACATTTTGTTGTCCAAGTATTCACAAGTATTTTTCATTATTAGATATAATTTGGTATCAAATTTTATCAGTTTATCAATCTGTAATACTCTTGCGAATTAAAATACAGCAACTGTATACCTGTAAATCTGGTCATAACATGATACGGATAGGTAACTGCCGTAACTGGCACTTATGCTGTCAAACAAACATATCACAAATATATTATTAAGAAAATAAACCAACTGTATTAAAAGCGAGGTTGCAGTAATTTTCAACTTCTTAAAACCGCTGCATATCTAGAAAAATATGGAATATTTAAATTATACAATCAATATTGAACATACGTATAAGTGCTGTGTGAGTTCTGATTCTGATTCTGAAGACAGCACCGTGACTTATAAAATTTGGATCGATGAAAAGAAGTACATAAAGTCACTAAATTGCTATTTAAAACGTAATTACATTACTTAGAGATGCTATCACGAAACCATGTAAAGTTACATAAAAATAGGCCTTCCTTTTTTGTAGGGTGTCGTAAAACACTTCTTATTGATACATTATAATTTGTCCCTTAGGAAAAAAATACTGAGTTACTTATTATATTCAACAGTTCACAGACTATACCTTCAGTGCCCGAATCTATGAACTCAATGAACTAGGAATGGAAACTAAGGAAAAACTTCGCACAACTTCCGACGATAATAATAATAACCCACGTAAAGTGCTCTAACGCACATGGTTTAGTATCTTAGGCCTTACGTAGATATTTTAAAAATAATATTTAAAAGTCGTGTTTATTCTACAAACAACACACAGTGTCAGCACAAAAGTGATCTTGTCCCTTCATTTTTGCAGAATAGCCCTAAATTGTGAGTTTGACTAACTCTATGTAAGTACCATAAATGCGTTGTATGTAATAATTCTTTTATACAAATGTTAAAATAATTAATTGTTTTAAAATAATTAATTGTTTTAAAATAATTAATTTAAATAAAAAATAAATAAACGGACCTACACAGAAGTAATTTATCTCTAATGAATACATCTTTATATTATTATGATTGTGATACATTACATTTTAATTAAGTATACATATAGGTATCTACCTACTTGAAAAACATTTTAATTAGTGGGAGTTTTCGAAACTAAGAGATTAAAAACTTAAAGTATTTTTCTTTGTCTATGATATTAAAGTTGTTGTCATAATTATGATTTTTATTACAAAGCTTAAATTCTGCAGGACCATTTTGCTGAGAGTTATGTTGTTCGTTAACAAAGAAACTCAAATAGTTAGTTCTAATGTTCTTATATTGAAAAGAAACCTTTTGGCACATGTGCTTTTGGTATGAAAAAGTGACTTCGTCGCACTACGTGTGTGTATTTCGGTCTTCAAATGTAAGAAATATTTAGGTATTGTTGATAAAACTAGGACCATACTTAGATAGTATAGACGCCAGGACATTAAGCTACCCCAATTTGTCAAATTTGCCCAATTGAACATGATTCTTTTGTAATAAAGTTCAAAAACTATGGGGTAGCGTAATGTGCTTGCTGGCCACTGTACCTACCTATGTTTTTAGAAACTACTGCAGTTACGTTGTTATAAATAAAACTGAGTGACCACTATTTTCCATACAATCACATACCAACCTATATGCATATCCATACATCAGTCATCATAGTCATCGTAAATAGCCTTAGACTATATACCTCTAGACGTAGCCCAATTTACAGTGTCAAGTGTGGAAGTGAGACGCAATAATACAAAGTTCGTAGGAAAATTGAGACAAAGCATCGTATCTTCTGTCCCTTACGGCGTGCCGGATTTTTGCATGGCTAACTTTTGAAAGTTAGCCAAACAAAGAGCTGTCACTGTCACGTATATTATTATGCTCGATTTAATTTAAGTTTTCGGATGGTTTTTGCAATTTTTGTAATAGTTTAAGTCATTTAATGAGAAATAGACTCCATTAGATAAGTGTTTAGTGTATGGTGAATGCGCTACGATGGGAGGATTCAGTATAATAGGCTGTAAAAGCCGCTCAGAAAAGGCCAATAACAAAATCTCTTTTCATTCGTAAGTATTCAATACTGTTTGTGTTATTGTATGATTATTGAATTTATACATTTGTGCGCTTTTATTGTCATGGCTTTCAGACCAAAATATGGAAGATTTCTTAAAATAAACTTGATTTCTTATATCACATAACCTAGTAATACTTACTTACAGTGTTGCTACACGTTTCAAATCTTTTCCCTTAA
Organism: Euplexia lucipara; assembly: GCA_921972225.1. Classification (NCBI taxonomy): domain Eukaryota; kingdom Metazoa; phylum Arthropoda; class Insecta; order Lepidoptera; family Noctuidae; genus Euplexia; species Euplexia lucipara. The sequence continues at coordinate 4,305,225 of OV179149.1, read as the reverse complement.
CTGTCAGGCCTAATGTTCAAAAGGTAGGCATAATAATCAAATAAATCTATGGTGGCTAAACACACAAATTTGTGGGCGAACCCTTATTTTTAAGTTTAAGTGAACATGTGTACGAACGAACAGAGCCCTTTCGACAATAATTAAGTTTTACTCTTGAAGGCAATCGCGTAGGTACTTAAAGATATTTGGAAGTAAGAATTCATTTTATAAATAAATGTTAAGTATAAACAAAAAATTTGATATTTTCAAAATAAGTTGGTTTTGTCTAAAGGACAATAGTTATTATACAGCAATGTCAATGTCACACTGGATGTCAGCCATACCTCAATATATTTGATAAATAACACGCGAAAAAATCAAAACAAGCTTCACCTGGTAGTAGTGTATTTTATTTGTGAGAATCAAGGTAAGATTGAAAGTAGGTATTTTACGTGAAATTATATTTTGTCACACATGGATACTTCTACACTCTTATTACCACGTTGAATACGTCGTATTTTGGGACTTTTTTAGGGAATAGCAACACTGAACTTTTATATTGCTGTCGCATGTGCGGCCACGCGGTAGCTCGATCTAGAGGTATATTATCTAAGTAAATAGCAATGTGTGACTTGACACTTGCAATCACTGTGATGTGACTGATGTGAGTTTAGTTCAAACACACGCGATGTAACGGAGGTGTGACTGGCTGGATGCAACATTATGTCTAGTCTAATATCATCACCGTGATGATATTAGACTAGACATAATGTTGCATATGTAAAAAAATAAATTGTTTCCGTCGTGTACAACTGCAGTGCGATTCTGGTCAAATCACCACGTGAAAATGTAGGCGTAGTGCGGGCGAATTGAGCTGTCATTCCATACTAATGCTAGGCATTGACAGTTCACGTCACTCAAGTTTTCACGGCGTGACTTTTACTGAATCGACCGGCTGTACACGACGATGTAATGATGACGTGTCAGAATGAGCCTTAAGACTGATCGGTAAGTATAATTTAATTTATGGGCGTCTGCATTAATTATCTGTGCACTGACACTGGCTCTTCCTTCCTGTGTCAATAAATTGACGATTCAGTATTTATCAACCTCTAAACTCAAATGATAATGAAAAAAAAACCATAAAAAACGGGTGTAAAGCATCCTAACATCCAATGTGATAATTACTTTGGATGTTAGGATGTTTTTTGTGCCCTAAGGTTTAAATTAGTAGGTAATAATGTTACACAAATTGGCAGCATCTGCATACCCAATAATGTTGAAAATTAAAATTGTCTACGTTATAATCTGCCACTAATTTACAAATTCTAAAAAGTTTTCATAATTTGATAGGTTAATTTTTACAAAAATTATAAACTTAATTATTTTTTTTTAAATAAAAGTTAGAATTAGAGTAACTAAGAGAGACTCTTATTTAAAAACAATAAGTAGGTATTTAATTTACTAATTTAAAACTTCTGTACCTATCGTAAGACTGACTGTCGACTTGGAATTAGTTAATGAAGTGCTAGAGCAATAGATTGATTTACGAGAATAACTGATTTTCAACGAAACGACTTACTAAATAATGATATAAAATTCGTAGTTGAGTACCTACTATTACTATTATTATTGTATTCAGTTTCACTAAAACACAGAACACTTGGAGGATTTAGTATAAGACTCAGTTTGAATCAAGGAAGAACTGATTTAATGTAACGCTCGATTAGACTCTGTAATAAAAAGATTGATAACGAACACGATAAAACAGGGATAAGACAAAATTGACACGTGTATGTAATTATATGTCAATCTAATATATTGAACGTTTTAGTTTCTGCATCAATGACCATTGATTCATGTGACAACCAAACAACTGTCACATTAAATGTACAGATTAAAATTGGGTAATAGATCTAAGTGTTTTCAATCCCTTCTTTGAAAGGTGTCACCTTGCCTGTCCCGGCGAGCGTGCACTCCAATGATACAAGGTATAATACTTATAATATCATTATATTCATTAGGTAAGTATAATACTTTTAATATAATTATCTTGTAAGTTGTTGGCCTAGTGGTTACAAGCGCTACGGCCTACTGCTGAGCACTACGTCGTGGGTTCGTCACCCGTGTCGGACAATGTGCTATTGGGATATTTCCATTTGAAGAATTTCTAAGAAGCAGCCGTTGCGGCCGTCGCCGGAATTTGAATGTTGATGCCGTTAGGCCCGCCCTCTATTACACAGGGAAATTAAACATAATAACAGCGTCAAAGTTCGGGGAATAGGTACAAGCTTGATGCTATATTTTCACTGATTTGTTTATTTATTTAGATATCTACTTTAAATGATAAATGATATTTATTTCTGTAAATGGGTTCATACAAACACTTTTACATTTCATTTTTAAATTAGAAGATTGATGTCGGTATTTTACAACCTGAGTACCTACTCTGAGAAGACACACCGAAAGAAACTCAGAGGTCACAGTCTCTTTAAAGTCCAGACATTATTTTGGTCAGATTATGTAAGAACCATGTAGATTTGTGTCTGATAATGGTCTTTTGAGGTAAGAACCACAAAGATAGGAGTGGACCAGATCAGTCAGTGCTAGCATTTGTCAGTTAACGTGAGCTCAACACGGAACTTGAAAAACTTTCAGTAGTTCAATAGTTTTATGTACACTTAACTTGACAAAATGTACCTATATAGAACAAATGATTTTTTATAATTGCGATTGCAAGGTTCGCCCGATAGTATGAGGTTTTATTACTACACAGTAGTTATGTCGTAATAAAGAACCATGCGGATAGTTGAAACTTCTTTGTCATTACTGCATCTATATGTAACATAGGAAGTATGTTACATTTATAAGTAGAGAAGCTACATTGTGGTATATCGCATGCGCACGTGTGCAATCTCTGTCCTAATTTGTTCTGTCTGCCCGGTTCTTTGATACGTAATACTACGTTAACTGTGCACTGACTCGTGCAAATACAGGAAGTTATTAGAGTTTTTACTAAAAGAACAACTGACGGCGAAAATTGTAAATAGTACCTACCTATATGCTGATTTCAAAGACATTCAATACTTACCTACTGGGACATCACGAAAAAAAAAAAACATCAGAGTCCTGTGGTTTAGTCCTAGTGGACACAAGTCGATTATACTAGTTCAGTGCGCCCCGCTGCCGCTTCAATATTGCCATATTATGCTATTTATATGGCGTTACAGTTTTTATAACACATTTGCTCGTAAAGGGTCTCATAATCCGCCAATTTAGTATCTTAATTATAATTATATGGTAATGTAAAACGCACGGTTTGCAAGATGCTCCGACCTTAAACTAACGGTTCCTTTTTTAAAATCTTAGCAAAGAGTTTTTATGTCAGAAAAGTGGTCAACATTTTATGAATAAAATTAACTTTGGGAGATTAAAAAAAATAAACATTTAATTCGTTAATTTAATTAATTTTGACAATAAATTACAACCATTAGTAACGAAAACAAAAAATATTAATTAATTTACTTTAATAGTAATACTTACTGGCTGTTTTTGTGTCTTTGACTTCGCGCGCATCGCCAATTTGTGATACTGGCAATGATAAGATACCCAATAGCCCTATTGATGTACCTTTTGTATGTACAGACGCCAGCACATCAAGTTACCCCAAAGAGTCAAATTTCTTTGATCGTTTTTCGACTTTATGACAAACAGAATAAGGTTCATATTCAATTGGGAAAATTTTACACATTGGGGTAACTTGATGTGCTGGCGTCTGTACCTAAATGAAGCAGCCTGCAATACGATTCTGTTAAAATCACCCCGTGAAAATGTTGGTGAAGTAAAGGGAAATTGAGCTGTCATTCCATAGCCATACCAATACCACAGAATAAATATTAATACAGTAGGACGATGCCTTTGATCTCTGGAAAAATGCCGACAATGTTTACACGCGTTAGCCCTGTATGTATTGCCTCACGCACGAACTACGAACATCGTTTTGTTCGCAGTTCGAGAGCGGCTTTCCCGCGTCTTGCCCCTCATCACACCCCGCACGATTGCCCTGTCTAGACGGCTTCGTCGGACGACTGTAGGTTTTTAGACTGTGCCAATACTAAGCATTGACAGTTTACTTCATTTAAATTTTCATGGGTTGAGTTTTCCTGAATAAATCGGCAGAAGTCCGCAACGCTTATAGGGGGTATTCTATTTGGAAGAAGGCGTGAGTTTGTATGGCGGCACGTGTATTTCTTTAAAACCTTCATTATCAGAAACCTTTAACATTTTAGATAGATCTACCTTTTTAATCATAATAAGCCAAGATTAATATCTAAGTACATAAAGTAATTGCAACGTAGAGTCATTATGTCAGCAAAGAGTAACTTCATTTAACCTAAGAGTTAATAGATGTATGTGCTTAGTAATTTATGTATGTATAGGTACCTACCTAACCTAACACCTATTACCGTGACGTCACGTCATTCAGCGTGTCAATGCCAGTGGTTCCCAAAGTTGATAGAACAGCGCCCCATCTTACAAAAAATCCAAATTCTGGACTTAATAGTAAGAAAATAAATACATGAATTTATTTTGACAAGGATGCATAATGTATACAACCTTTTTTTTACTTCAAGTGTACTTACTTTTAAACGCCTTGTTCTTTTGAATTAAGGCTAATCTAAATGTCTCCTGTGTTGGGGGTGCAATTACAACTCACATACTTACACAAACAGCCAGACCCCTAACAACTACCTACCTGTTAATAGGCCATACAAATATTTATTATTGACACGAAGAAGCGCAGCAGCCAATCGCTCAACCTCTGCGTTAACCGCGGCGCTTATCAACACGAACATTGAGTTTAAATTAAATACGGCCATTTTTATTCAGTACATAATTATATTGTTAGTCAGAAACGAAAAACCGCCTTACCCAGCCCTTTGACCTGGTTGGTCGCTGATAAAGGAAAGTAAAGTAAATTTTATTTGTACATGTGTACTCGTAAATTGCATGCAAGACAATAATAGGTATTCAAAATAGTTCTGACATGTGAACATGGAACATGTCAAATCGTGGCGTAGAAATTCGTAGAGGAAATGGTGCATAAACCGTGATAATATCATAATTCATTAAAGCTTATAGGTATCATAACAATTCACTAAGCATATTTTTTTAGATAGCTACAATAAATTATAAGTTTAAAGTTGTAGGACTTGTAAGTTGTAGGTAATGAAACAAATAAATTTGTCAATTAAATTGTGTTCCTATGATATTATTATGATGATACGTCGCCTGCGAGTCGTTCCTCTACCCAATATTCGCTCTCGACACTTTGAGCTAAGCTGGTCTATGCTAAGCCATTGTCACAGTGTCACCGTTGTTTACAACGGACCGCTGTCTCCTCACATTGCAAAACCTCATTGGTGAAGGTCAGGATCCGCTACCACACGCCACTGAACGCAATCCCAATGATCACAACTTGCACAACCTATAACTACGTACTTATAAAACTTAACATTGTGTACACTTTTATTTTTAGAGATCCGAGTGTTTACGTAAAAATCTAAAAGCAATTTTAGGATTTTACACTTTTTTTTTTAATAAGGCGGTAAAGAGAATGTAGTATAATCGGAGAATGTAGCATTATCGGAGCCATAATTATTATCGTTAGCTAAGGGCATCAAAATGAAAGTTGAGTGATGTACGACGTACATAAATAGGGAACAATAGGCACTAACAGTATATGGGAAAGTAAATCACTTTCTGCCACATTTGAGATAGGACGGGATACTTGATAGTACGATTGAGTATTTAACTACTTAGGTGCATACAATAAGTTGTGTGGCATAGTTTTGACTCACTCCTTTTTGCGTCGAAATTTATTCCGTATTGTTTTCGGTGTTTTATTGTCGTTGTTTGCTTGTTGGCTATGAATACAGAGGTGGATACAGGAAAAGGCGAAGTAAGTTAGTTCACTTCGCTTTCATTTTACCTTAATCTTCACAGAGTGATTGAACTGTTATTCTGCAAAAAAATCGCTGACATAGTCATTAAGACTGTCTGTTTCCGTTGCTATTATATTAAACCTTTTTAATACAGAAGTGATTTCGATTTGATACTTAAAAGAGCTGCTATCTATCTAGCGTGCAGAACCCAGTAGCCATTTCCAACACACATATACCTAATTCCAAGGCCTATCAGCTTAATATATTGTCAATATTTTACAGGCAAGTGTAAATCGGTTAAGGTCAATTCTCACGACTTTTACAAGAGTAATGTGTCGTTAAATATTAGTCGTCTGACTCTTTTGCCCCAACATTTGTAAAAAGCGCAATACAGACATTTGCTCAAACACTAAGTCGTAACGGAAAGTTTTCTTGCCACTTTGAATGTTAATTGGCGCCTACAAATGGTTCTGTAAAATGTGTCCTAATATGGGGGCGGCCTTGTCCTTCCCATAGTACCTATAGAAATACTTTCTCTATAATCAGTAACATGTTGATCATATTTGATAATGATAACAGTTGGTGCCTCGATATCGATTATCGGGTCTAAATATTACACAATTTTTGCAAGTCACAAGTTGTTTCCGACCTCAGTCAGCATAATTATTATAATTTTTATACGATTATACTTCTCGGAACCCGGACCTTTGGAGGGCGTACACACAAGGGGCCGAAGCCAATTCTCAGGGGCCCATTGTTGTCTATAATGAAATGAGGCATCAACCGCAGATTTTCCCTGTATGCACTAGACAAGACAAGGCACCCAAGGAAAACCTACGATTGGTGTAAGACTATTGCAGACTATGGTATCAAAAGTACTGGACCCCGTACCAAAACGGGTTTTGGTACGGGGGGCTAAAATGGACTGGGTACCTAGAAGTAATAACAATAACAACTATGGCCCATGCCTCACCAATGTTATATACGTATACAGGGTTATTTGTAAAACACCAACAACCTCGCAGGAGTAGATTACTAACATCATAAACAACAACATTTGTTCTACGACTTTTTCGAAAACAGACAACAAAAAATCAACTCTCCATACAAAACTCGATCAACTGTTCGGATATATTGTATGGAGAGTTGTTTTTTTCTTGTGTCTGCTATTGGTACTCCATTTCAATAGCATTAGACAAAAGTTTGTGTGTTTCCAAATCTAAATAAGGATGTACAGACGCCAGCACGTCAAGTTACCCCAATGTGTCAAATTTCTTTGATCATTTTTCAACTTTATGTCAAACAGAATAAGGTTCATATTCAATTGGGAAAATTTGACACATTGGGGTAACTTGATGTGCTGGCGTCTGTACATCATTGGAACGGAATGGTGGATGGAATGGTTCTTTTGGAAATACCGGCGGAACGAGAGAGACCATGAAAAGTTAGCGATAAATTGTTGGCTAACAAACATATTATGGATTTGCGTTATGGACATGATTCGACGAAGTACCGATGTCTAATCTATACACGCATAAATATTAACCTCAAGAAAGTCTGCGATAAATCAAGGTTTTTTACATAACAATACGAATGCGAGTTAACTGAAAATTTCATGCGCATACGAATCGAGGGATTCAATTACATTGTCACTAATCGTATAATAATATCTTCCGCGATGTTTTATTAAGACGAGGTCGTTGAGACAGCGTTGAAATCATAGAAATACCTTTCTTATAATAATATTACAACATCACGCCTGTAATCTTCAAAGGGTCAGGCAGAGGTGTACCTGTAGTACACCCACATTTCGCAAGGTATGTTTAATTCCCATGTAATAGGGGGCGAGCCTATTACTATTAGTCGGACAAGACTCCGAGATGGTACTGAGAAATTCCATATGGAAAACTCATTAACGTTTTGCTCAACCTAAGGATCTATGGTTGAAATTCAATTTCGACGCTGCATTTTGAATACAAGCGCAAAGATCGCAAGCGCCATGATTGCATGATAACTAGGGCTCGACTCTGCTATTGCAATCGTGTCTCAATGACCGGTCATTGATCGAATATTTGACAACTTTGACAGTTTTTGTATGGGAAATGCGTCATAAGTTTGACGTTATACGTCAAAAATCGATCATTGACCGGTCATTGAGACAGGATTGCAATAGTAGACTCGACCTCCCGTTGCATGTGCAATAGATGAATGAGAAAATTATTAGGTGGCGCCAAATTGAAAAACTCTGAGTGAGACCGGGTAACTAGTATGGCTTTTACAGGCTAAAGTCAGACATGGATAAAATTATGACTTTTAAATTTTCTAGATGTAGTAACCTACATCTTGAAAGTTTTAAAGTTTTAAGTCGTGGCTCTAGATCCTATTTTTGCTAGGACAGTCTCTAGCCTGTCCCCAGGGCCGATGCATTACCAAACCTTCGCAATGTACCTACTTAATTAAGTTATGCAATCACAGTTTATCTTGACATGTTCATCAGTATTTATGCTGCAATTCCCTTATCTAATCTAAATTAAGACACCGTTTCATAATTAGGTAAAAAAACGCAAATCACATTGTAAGCTTTACAAAAAACCGGACACAATTTGAATAATTTTCATATCCAAATAATTTATCACTGCTCATTAATTAGACAATCTTGAAAACCGTTACATGCGTTGCTAAATGAAATGTAACAGCGTTAAAAAAAAGAAATATTTGCGAACATTAGAGTGCTAGTGTTAATTGATGACCCGCCAAGCGTAAACGGCGCACACCTACATTATGGTTTCGTATCCGTAAATAATTAATCAGAAAAAAAATTGTTCCCATCATCTGCCTAGCCTTTTCACAAGAATGTAAGGGTCGGCGACTATTGGCTGGCTAACTTTTCATTGCCAGGAACTTTAATGACAACTGAGAACAGTGGCGGATTAAATGTCCAGACCGCCCTAGGCAATCACTTCATCGGCGCACCTGTACATTGTACATGCCATAAATAGCCATCATAATACCACAGTATAAATATTAATACTTACTTACAGTAGGACGACGCCTTTGATCTCTGGAAAAATGCCGACAACTTCTACACGCGTAAGACTTGAATAATACCTCCCGCACTACGAACATCGTTTTGTTCGCAGTGCGGGAGCGGCTTTCCCGCGTCTCGACCTTCACACCCCGCACGATTGCCCTGTCTCTCCTAAGAGTGAGAGTTAGTTTATTTCTAAAAATTCTGAGCTCGCGTGCCCCTTGTAACTACGCGCCCCTAGGAACGTGACTAGTTTGCCTTAAGGATAATCCGCCTCTGACTGAGAATTTACAAAAAAATTGGTAAGTATTGCACTTTAAGTGAACTTCAAGTTACCGTGACTATCAGACGGGGTACTGTGCGCTTTGTCATGCCACATCTCTGCGAGTGCGCATGACGTCATCCTAGGTACACACTGGTGATAGCCAATACGAAACTATTTGTTTGACAGTTAATCGTAGAACGTAGAACACTTTGCCCAGTGATGAACTATGAAGTTAACGAAGAGACGCAATAGCACTGCAGAATTGCAGATGCAGCTAAATATCAGTATTTTACCAGCACCGCAGAGCAACACAATATCTACTCATCGGTAAAACTAGTCATTAGACTTTCGGGCTTCAGACTACCTGTAAGAAGAGCATCGTTAATATACTTTACTAAATTTCTTAAATGTAAATGGCCCATAAAAAGTTGTCCGACGACTGACGTTCAGGGGGTCGAGTCTGCTATTACAACGTGTCTCAATGACCGGTCAATGATTGATTTTTGACGTATAACGTTAAACTTATGACACATTTCCCATACAAAAACTGTCAAAGTAGTCAAATATTCGATCAATGACCGGTCATTGAGACACGATTGCAATAGCAGACTCGAGCCCCTGGTGAAGAACGCGGGGAGTAGATGAATTAGGGTAAAGGAGGATCAATTGTTAATCTCTGGTGAAGGCTTACAGTACCTACGACCCTACGTAGATGGTTCTTGAATGAAATGATACTGATGATTTTTGCCCGATACCTACAATACAATTTACAAAACATTCAATTTTATGCGGCCTGATAAACGTAAAATAAAAAAGAATATTATAACTTGTTCGAGATGGACAACAAAAGCCTTCACTTACAGTAACGGCCGCGACGATGCATTGCGCATTTCTTTTGTTTCGCAACGCTTTTGTTTAGTTTGCGTAAGTAGGTACATAAGAAATGAAAAATGAACACTGAATAGCCTCTCAGCAAGGTTCTTACATTATGTATAAATGAGAATATAAGATGCAAGATCGTCAAGCTTTAAATCGATCGGGTCAGTACTGTAATACTGTTTTGAAAAAATCTCCATGTGAAAATGTAGGCAAAGAATTTTTTTTTTTTTTTAGTGTGGCACTAGTTATACTTTGTGCCATTTTCAGTAGGTAAAGTTAAGGCGAAAAAGTGAACTGTCATATTTGACAGCTGACACCTCACGTCACATAATTTACGGCGGGAAGATTTTGACACACCAATTAAATAGACCAACAGTATCCTATAAAATGGGACATTAACTAAAAGCAAAGAAAAAGTAGGTAACTACGTATTCCGCCATCTTTAGCAAAATTGTCGCTACTCTATGCTAAGCCCTACAGCCGTCAAAGTACTTAACTGCATAAGAGTGATGTAAAAATTACTAAACCAATGTCCTTGTATAATGACTAGAGTTCCAAACGCTAACGATTTGTTGGCACTGCACTCGTTGCAACCTTCCTTTCATTTACCTTCCAGTGGAAACTGAATGAAGTAACAATCTGAAGTGATACGAATCGAAACTGCAATATTAAACAGCATGTCTAATTATTATTTTATTTTTTATTGAAAAAAGTAATTGTGAAATTTTCAAAAGAGTCAAGAGAGTCGGTCGATTCTGTAAAAAATTACTCGTGAAAACATGGGTGAAACGAGCGGTGATGTGAGTTATCAGTGTCATTCAGTTTAAATAGTAGGTACCTATTGTAACCCCCATATTAATACACGTTGAGTTAAGTTTTTGCCTACCTTGACTATTCAGCAGAGGGTCACGCTCGGGGTTTGCCAGAGAGCTATGGAACGGAGTATTCTGGGTATCAATCTTGAAGACCGGGTTAGGAATACAACCCAACAAACAAAAATTGCTCTTGTAATGGCATATATTGCCAAAAATTATATTCTTATAGGAGCCGCATTATCGCTAATAAGGGTGCGTTTGGGCACAAATTATAAAGACAATAACCTTATACCCCCCTTATAGTTGCTTTATTGTCCACTTTTTTTCCTTAAACGTGTTATATTATGACAAGTAATAAGGAAATTAAACTTATAATGGCAAGAAAAAAGCTCCTAAAAAGCCAACAAACTTGAAAGAAACATATAGAAAGTGTTAATACGGGCGATCACCCTTATACGTGTTTTATTATGGTCCGGTACAAGGGAATTAAACTCATTGTGGCAAATCAAAGGCTCTTATAAAGCCGTAGGCCCTTATAGTCATCTGTTTATGGTTCTGCAATAAGTGTTTTTTAGTGATTATTTTACATTTTCGTAACAGTTTGGCGAATGAAGAGAAACGTCAACCATTTTATTGACAAGTGAACGGTAAGTTATTATTTTATGTAGTTTATTTACCTGATTTATGTGCTCGTTTATAGTGAAAAGTGTATGGGAATTCAAATGCATGATAAAATGTGGTACGCTGTGTGTTATAGTGTCAACCCGCCCTTGAATTTAAGCTGTTTTTGTGCTACAAACGTTATAAAATATTTAGTCAGGTTATAAATAATGCTATTATGAGAGCAAAACGATTCGCACAACGTCTACAAGGAGTCTATGAGACTGAAGGCTTTTTAATGGCCACATTTGTTGCTTATGCTATCGCCATTTTACATACTGTCAGGGTTCCTTTCTCACGAACCAAATCCTGTACCTAGCTAGTCTTGTTCCCATATGTATAATATTTCTGTTTCACTATGGTTGGGTTGGCTGGAAGAGATCTCTTTATAGGGATAAGCTGGCTTTTGTGCACTAATTTTAAGTTTGTAATACGTATAATTATAATTGTAAGTACACAATAAAGAATATAATTATATATACAGGATGGCAGGGACTTTGACGCGCAACCGCTTACCATGGATTCAGTACATGATTCGGAACCACCCTACGTTGAAATTTTTCGTCGGCTTTTTCTTAAATTTTACGTTTTTTTCTGCATTTTTTTTACTGTAAACTGTATAAAATCATTATACATTGCAAATATATATATTTTTTATTTTTAAATTGTTGTTAAAAAGACTGATGATTGAAGTCCTGTCAAAGGTAAGGTTTAAAAACTAGTTTTGATAGTAAAAAACCAAGAGATAGCTCCCAAATTAGGCATCATTAACAGGTTGTTTAAACAGCGATTTCTGTTATGAACCCACCAACTGTTTCGTGGGCTAACTGAGTGAGCATTGAGGTCAGTCCTTAAACCAAGAAATAAAAAATTAGCCTTCTTTTACACAATGCCCGATTTGAGAGCCACTCTTCCTCTGTATTTTGATACGGCTGCATGATATCCTATAAAAATGATAACTTTAATAAAAATACGTGATTTTCAAATTAGTTGTTTTATTTTACAAAGTACCTATGGATTAATGGTGTAAAATACAATACCGAATTATACATAACAACATACACTGAGAAAAATTGATTTCTGGCTTAAGGTGAATTCCGCCTTCGACGGCTAAATTGTAGTGACGCGAGGCGATTTTGTAACGCTTGCGGTTATTTTGGCTTAGCTAGGCGTTTCCGTTAAAATGGTACGTCTTTTATGATAAACACTAACCGTCAAAAATGTCTTACCGTAAGGTAGTCTTGGAATTAAACTTTATACTGTTAATACAGCAGTAATGGACTACAAAAAACGCTTTAAATTTACGACGTCGAATATGTGGTGAATATCACCGTAATTATGGCAATACTTAACTTAAATTAAGGCGATATACACTTTAATAAAAACTAAACAAATGTAAAAATAAGTCATAAAGAAACTTTCGTAAGCGTCATAAATAATCTTTAGCATGGCAATATTCACCTTACAATAAGGCGGAATATACTTCAATCACAACAATTTGAACGTAAACATAAAGTTTTTCAGCGACGTATGTATTCGGCAATATAAACGTATAATGTGGCCACATTTGCCCTATCATAAGGCGAAATATGCTCAGATTACGACGAATCAAATGGTAACCTTAGGTTATATAACGACGTACATATACGGCACATATAAACGTAAATAGGGCAATATTCACCTTATCATAAGGCAAAACATGGTCGAGTTACGACTGATTGAACAGTAACATTACGTCATATAACGACGTACATATTTGGTCAATACAACCGTAAATTTGGCGATATTTGCCCTATCTTAAGGTGAAATATGCTCAGATTACGACGAATCAAATGGTAACCTTATGTTATATAACGACGTACATATACGGCACATATAAACGTAAAAAGGGCAATATTCGCCTTATCATAAGGCAAAACATGGTCGAGTTACGACTGAAACGGTAACATTACGTCATATAACGACGTATATATTTGGTCAATACAACCTTAAATTTGGCGATATTTGTCTTATCATAAGGCGAAATACGCTCAAGTTACGACTAATCAAACGGTGAAAAACGTCTTATAACGACTTAGGTACATATCCGGTGAATGAAACCGTAGATTTATGGCAATATTCACCATTAGGATAAGGCGAATGATAGTTGCAATTTAATCAAACGTTTGAAAAGTCTGATAACGAGTTATTTGGCTAATATAAGCGTAAATAAGGCAATATTTGCCGTATCATAAGGTCAATACCGACTTACCTACATGTAGACGAAATAGTGTATGATCAATTTAGTAAAATTAATTTAGTTTCCTAGTAGAGTGAACTCATCTAATTCACAGCTCGCCTTATTCGGTGATATTTGGTTTGAGCGCGATCATAGGGCTGTACGAGTGAAATCAATGACTTGTAATGCAACCATATGCCTTTTTAATAAAGTTCAAATTCGTCTGTAAAGTTTGGGGACGCTTGAGTGAGCGCAATGGCAACAACTAACGGTTTTGTCAGTTTGCGCGCAGATCTCGCCGGTTACAGAGTGTTTGTTGTTTGAACTTTGCTGTATTCATGTAAGTATTTAACCAATTGTTTAGCTTATTTCTAATAGAGTGAGTTGTTATTGATATTCCCTTGATGTAGCAGTAAAAAATTCGTCATAGTTCTAAGTCGTTTTAGAGTTAGACCTTATTTTGTTCGTCAAAAATATTAGCGTTTTAAATGTTAGCGGTAGATTGGTTTCTGAGCTATCACAGAATTATAGTAGTTATGTACAATTATTTGTGGTTTTAACTGAAACTTATTTTGAGTTTAGTTGACAAAATTGATGTTTTTTTTAGATTAGTTTTAAATCTTGTTTTAATTAAAACGATGATTTTGACTTTGACTTTCTTTGTATTATATTCAGTTTCTTTGTATTCTATGATTGTTTTATTAATATGAGCTGCAGAACAGGCGCTAAAATCTAAGCAGGTAGGTACGTATTTATTAATTTAATTTGCTTGTTTACTTTCAGATATTATGGATGACCCCAACAAGAAGAACAGAAAGTACTCGGAGTTCGATCTCAAAACCGCTCAATCTCTCCGATCTCAAAAATGTTTATCTTGTTTTAAGAAGTTATGTATCTAAATTGATTTTCTAATACAGATTTTTTTATTTTTATTTAATGGTTTTATTGCAATGCCACTGTCATTCCTATAAGATACAGACGCTATCGGCTTATTATTAGGTTGAGATTGAAATGTTGGTTTGAGGAGGAACTAATCTATCGTTTATGTTATGTATAGTTTCTTTAGTATCGTGTAAACAGTTATTATTGAAGTGTTTTATACATTATTGTTCTATTGATTTCAGAACCTTACAAAGACTGGGAGAACAGCTTTCTGAGAACTGCAGGTTACCTACGCTGTTCACTGAAGGCACGCTTGGCTGATCTACTATCATGAAGTACATGTAAAGGATATTGGCTCGCGCTACCTTAGAGTGAATGCGCACTTTGAGCGGCCCAATGCCCT
This sequence comes from Euplexia lucipara, assembly GCA_921972225.1. NCBI lineage: Eukaryota > Metazoa > Arthropoda > Insecta > Lepidoptera > Noctuidae > Euplexia > Euplexia lucipara. The sequence continues at coordinate 4,290,151 of OV179149.1, read as the reverse complement.
TAATATGAACTAACAAATGATAGTAAAGCAAGTCAATCATGCCCTTAGAGAAAAGCGTTACCAGCAGTTAGAAGGCTTTTTTTCTGGTCTTCATAAAACGTTTCTGCTCGAAAAGAAAGCACAAATTACCTTACGATACGGCTTACTTAATCGTATGGAAAATTCTAAGACAACTTACTAGAAGGTAAATACGACTTAGTAAACGTTGAAAACACTTAGTGGATAGGTTAAACCACGGTAAGGAAAGACATAAGACGCCTTATAAGAAGTCGATTACGAGTTAGTAAACGTTGAAAACGCTTAGTGGACAGGTTAAACCCACAGTAAGAAAAGACGTAAAACACCTTACTAAAAGTGAATTACGACTTATGAAAACATCAATAGCGCTTAGTGCACAGGTTAAACCTCAGTAAGAAAAGACGTAAAACGCCTTACTGGAAGTCAAATGGTCATGTGTGTGACCCGAGCACCTCCCTTTACCGTTTGTATCGCCTTACCGGAAGTTAAATCTCATCGTCAATCAGTCGATCCTATCTGACTTACCACGTATATAGCTTTTGAATTAAGGCTTATTTGTTAATAATTACGCCTAAAATACACATTAGAGAGTATATTGCTGCTTATTTTTTGCGCATTACGCTTAAGGCGTAAAACGCCTCCAACCTAGGAAGGCGTTTTTCGTCGGTTGACTTTTGGTCGTTTTTTCGCCTTCATTACGAATAAATCCGCCCTCGTTACGAAACATTCGGCTTTACATTTTTCTCAGTGTACATTACGTCACGTCTGTAATCCCCGAAGGTCTAGGCAGAGGTGTACCTGTAATCTACATTTAATCATTTACATTTAATGAGTTGATGATTCGAACTTTTATGTATCGGTAAACCATCGATATTTAAATTCTAGGTTATTTTCTTGGGCACTTTATAGTTTTGGAAGGGTTTTTGTTATTGTGTAAGTAATCCATTATGCCAATAATGTCCAGTACCAATTTCAATCATGCATATTTCTACTTTATTTGTTTTGAGCAATGTACGCGCATCCAATGGCATTTTGTTTGGCATTACATGATGTAATATTTTTAATAAGCCACTTAAAGCGATATGGGAAATGTTGAATTTCACTGCCCATTCTCTGATGTCACTTCGAATATCAATATTCTGCAACTCTTCATTTAAAAATATGTCAGTATCACTATCGCTACAATTATATTCTTCCTCATTGGTTTCCTTTTCATTCTCATTTTCAGTAAACTAATCCTCTGCGGAACCACTGGCCGATTCGTTGGTATCGGCTTGGTCATTTTGTAGCATCATAGGAGTAGAGCTGATGGGTGTAACGCTCCCAACCATGTTTTCGTAAACTTTTTTTACTTTTCTTCTGTAATAGTGCGAGAGCCGGCTGCAGAAATACCTACCTCATAAGATACCCCAATAAGCTGTATTTAGATCGTTAACCGACACTGAAACACGTAAAAAAAATCAGGTCTGCCGGAGCCAATCCTGCCGGGTCATAGAAATAATTGATATTTTTTGACGTAATTTTTTAGTAAAAATTACCTCATAAGATACCCGAATGAAAGTGCTGGCAGCAGTTAACCATTGATTAGTTATGTAAAAAAAAGTTGGTCTGCCATTGCGCAGCCTGCCGAAAGTACTTGGCAGACCTCTTTAAAATGCCCTTCTGACACACTAAACCTACCTCATCGAGTACCCGGATGGGACCAACGCTAAATAATAACCAATATGCCCCTGATAATGGATCAAAAGGTCTGCCAGGTCTAAGCTTGCCGAAACTTAGTGTTTAAAGCGTTTGAAGTTGATATGGAGCATAATTTCACCTGTAGTCAAAATAACATTATTTTGTTTCTAAATTTATACAAATTTATGAATATTAAATATTTTTTATCAAAACATTGAATAAAACAACAAGTGTAGAGATAATAGATGTATATTCAAAATTTAGCACAATCACTACGAGTTCAATAACATGCTTACAATTTATATACAACTATCAAAACTTAGTTTAAGTTGGCATTACAGTTACCTGAATTCTGTATTTATATGTGGGTTTAGGGAACTAAGTAGACTTTTGAGTGTAGAACCTGTTATTGCGTAAATCATCGAAGGAACAGCTAACGCCTAACCAAACTGACCACCCCCAGGATCTCTCAAAATCCAAGTTTAAACAATAATGGTTAGGTTGACTAGCCATTTACTGTCAATACCTGAGTAGGTACGATAACTATCTTAATTCAAAAATTACAAGCCATTAAATAACTAGCTACAATGATGGTGAAATGACAGCAAGAACTATTATTAAAAATATAAAGATGCAAAAAAAATGAAAATCAGTCAGATTGAACTGTACTAATGTAAATCAGTAAAAGTTTGTACAAAAATAAAATTATAACTTAACGTAGAATCTCAAATTAATAAAAATCCCTTCATCACTTGAACTGTCATATGACTTATCAATATCGTCGTCCTCTGAATCATTAATTATAATAGACTCTACACTGAGTGGCGTTGGCTCACCTTCATACCATAGAGGTTCTAGGCGATTGTTATTCAAATCCCACCCGTATTTTTTGGTATTTAATTTTATCCATTTATTTGAACATGCGTTATGCCACATAGCGTTTACGAAAACCGTTCGCAATATTTTTTGTTTTATAACCTTTTTACATGGCGGCATTCTACATGAACTATAATTCCTATTTTTTTCAACAAGGGACCTTTTAATTTTTTGCTTGCGTATGTTTTATTTAAGATAACGTATCTGGCAGCATAAGTATTTGTAAAGTTTTTATTTCCATACATTTCGCAACTAAAATTATGAATCAAATCAACTACTTCTGTATCATTCTCGTATACAATATTCTCGTCTTATTTATTGAAAGCTTCCTGGTAGATGGGATTCTGTTTAACACCTGGAAAGGTTTAGATTTACCTTTATTGTGAAAAACAGCTGAAGTATCTGTCAAAAATTAAATGAATTTCATCAGCTTCTATGGTGCAAATTTATTGTAATATCATTTCGGAAAGTTTTTTAAATGTGCTGGGAATTGAGGATGGTCTCAAAACGGTTGCGATCATGAAGAATCAGATACTCGAATACTTTTTCATGCATATAGAAAAAGACGCAACTAAAGTATCCATTTTAGCATCTGACACAGATATTTTAGTCGGTGTTTTAGCACACGCCTACCCACTGAAACCAAATATTTGGTTACTTTCGGGCGGATTATCAAGAGCCAAAGATCCAAATGCTATTAAATTGTACCCATTTATCAAAAACACTAGGAGAAACGTTGTGTCGTTCTTTACCAGCATTTCATGCATACACTGGTTGTGATTACACCGCTGTTTTTCACAATAAAGGTAAATCGAAACCTTTCCAGGTGTTAAAACAGAATCCCATCTACCAGGAAGTTTTCAATTAATAAGACGAGAATTTTGTAAACGAGAATGATACAGAAGTAGAAATGTATGGAAATAAAAACTTTACAAATACTAACGCTGCCAGATACGTTATCTATATCTATATAATATAATAAATATAATAAGACAGTAAAAAAACTGTGTCTGTACATTGACTATATTTAAATAATAATAATTGAGGGGGGTTTAGAAACAGTAATAGAGCACGAATAATAAAAAAAGTCTGTCTGTATGTCTGTTTGTCTGTTTGTCTGTTTGTTTGTACACGCTCATCTTCGGAACTACTGGACGGATTTAAATGCACCACAACAGACCAGGTAAACTATAGGAGATACAAAAATGGTACCATAGCAAAAATTGTTCCACGTGATGAGAATTTTCTGCTGACAGAATAAATTTGAAGATCCAGAGCACCTGTTGTGAAACTCCAAGAGCCCAGCTACACCATAACTCACATAGGAATGACGTCTTAGCAAAAGTTGTTCGGTCTGATAGGCATTTCCTGTTGACTTATAAAAATCGAAGATCAGAAACATTTGATACAGAAATTAAAGCTATCACTAATTTCATTGCATAATTATAAAATAACATAAGTACCTCCACGCGGTGAAGGCGGGAACAGTTCAGGACAGATTTCCGATGACGATCGTATATCGTTGAAAATTAGACTCTACTGGCTAAAACTCCCATTTTTTTTTAACGTATAAATATGCCTTTCGGGCTTATGTTATTTGAGTGTTTAATTTCCTTTTCCATTTATCTTCGTTACATGGTAGCCTACCTGGTAACGCAGGGGAGCAGCCACTTAGATTTTAATTGATCAGGTATCATCACAATAAAACTATAACCATGCCTAGAAAGAGGTCAAATCTTTCCCAATGTTCCAAAGGTGCTAAATGATTAAAGACCACAATATCCCAACAATCTACCGAAGAACGTTAGGAGAGACTTGATGCTGTTCGAGAACATGAGGCTGCAACTCGCTCCGTGGAAACTTCTTGGGATCGCGAAGCACGCCTGCATTCTCAGCGTATTTACGCATCTAAATTCAGGTCTCTAGACACCAGTGAAGAATATGTGCGCGACTGACCGCTGATCGTGAACATCATGCAGTTTCTCGCGAGTTGGAGACGTTCACGGAAAAAGCATGACGCTTGAGTTTTCAGCGTATATACGCATTGACTCTAGAGATAAGTGGGGGAAAGAAATGCGCGACTGACCGCTGATCGTGAACGTCACGCAACACGCACAATATAGGCTATAATTTATTTTGGAAAATGGAACACCTAAACTAAAAGAGATATAAAAATGGTGCCATTGCAAAAACTATTCCACGTGAAGAGTGTTTTCTGCTGTGAGACTAAATTTGAAGATCTGGAGCACCTGTAGGGGAACTCCAAAGCCCAGAGACAATATAACATATACATAATAGAAATGGCGTCTTAGCAAAATTTGTTAAGTCTGATGGCATTTCCTGTTGACCAACAAAAATAAAAAATCTGGAACGTCTTGAATCGTCTCGCGCATCCCATTGATTTCCCGTCCCCGGGCTTATAGAATTCGACACAAGACGTTTCAGATCTTCGATTTTGACGACCCCGTTGTTGCTGGCATAAGCAACAGGATTCGCGTACGAAGTCGCGGACAGAAGCTAGTCTTTAATAAAACAACGCAAGCAAAAAATTAAAAGGTCCCTTGTTGAAAAAAATAGGAATTATAGTTCATGTAGAATGCCGCCATGTAAAAAGGTTATAAAACAAAAAATATTGCGAACGGTTTTCGTAAACGCTATGTGGCAAAACGCATGTTCAAATAAATGGATAAAATTAAATACCAAAAAATACGGGTGGGATTTGAATAACAATCGCCTAGAACCTCTATGGTATGAAGGTGAGCCAACACCACTCAGTGTAGAGTATATTATAATTAATGATTCAGAGGACGACGATATTGATAAGTCATATGACAGTTCAAGTGATGAAGGGATTTTTATTAATTTGAGATTCTACGTTAAGTTATAATTTTATTTTTGTACAAACTTTTACTGATTTACATTAATACAGTTCAATCTGACTGATTTTCATTTTTTTTGCATCTTTATATTTTTAATAATAGTTCTTGCTGTATTCTGTATTTATATGTGGGTTTAGGGAACTAAGTAGACTTTTGAGTGTAGAACCTGTTATTGCGTAAATCATCGAAGGAACAGCTAACGCCTAACCTTGAAAACTTCCTAGTAGATGGGATTCTGTTTTAACACCTGGAAAGGTTTCGATTTACCTTTATTGTGAAAAACAGCGGTGTAATCACAACCAGTGTATGCATGAAATGCTGGTAAAGAACGACACAACGTTTCACCTAGTGTTTTTGATAAATGGGTACAATTTAATAGCATTTGGATCTTTGGCTCTTGATAATCCGCCCGAAAGTAACCAAATATTTGGTTTCAGTGGGTAGGCGTGTGCTAAAACACCGACTAAAATATCTGTGTCAGATGCTAAAATGGATACTTTAGTTGCGTCTTTTTCTATATGCATGAAAAAGTATTCGAGTATCTGATTCTTCATGATCGCAACCGTTTTGAGACCATCCTCAATTCCCAGCACATTTAAAAAACTTTCCGAAATGATATTACAATAAATTTGCACCATAGAAGCTGATGAAATTCATTTAATTTTTGACAGATACTTCAGCTGTTTTTCACAATAAAGGTAAATCTAAACCTTTCCAGGTGTTAAACAGAATCCCATCTACCAGGAAGCTTTCAATAAATAAGACGAGAATATTGTATACGAGAATGATACAGAAGTAGTTGATTTGATTCATAATTTTAGTTGCGAAATGTATGGAAATAAAAACTTTACAAATACTTATGCTGCCAGATACGTTATCTTAAATAAAACATACGCAAGCAAAAAATTAAAAGGTCCCTTGTTGAAAAAAATAGGAATTATAGTTCATGTAGAATGCCGCCATGTAAAAAGGTTATAAAACAAAAAATATTGCGAACGGTTTTCGTAAACGCTATGTGGCATAACGCATGTTCAAATAAATGGATAAAATTAAATACCAAAAAATACGGGTGGGATTTGAATAACAATCGCCTAGAACCTCTATGGTATGAAGGTGAGCCAACGCCACTCAGTGTAGAGTCTATTATAATTAATGATTCAGAGGACGACGATATTGATAAGTCATATGACAGTTCAAGTGATGAAGGGATTTTTATTAATTTGAGATTCTACGTTAAGTTATAATTTTATTTTTGTACAAACTTTTACTGATTTACATTAGTACAGTTCAATCTGACTGATTTTCATTTTTTTTGCATCTTTATATTTTTAATAATAGTTCTTGCTGTCATTTCACCATCATTGTAGCTAGTTATTTAATGGCTTGTAATTTTTGAATTAAGATAGTTATCGTACCTACTCAGGTATTGACAGTAAATGGCTAGTCAACCTAACCATTATTGTTTAAACTTGGATTTTGAGAGATCCTGGGGGTGGTCAGTTTGGTTAGGCGTTAGCTGTTCCTTCGATGATTTACGCAATAACAGGTTCTACACTCAAAAGTCTACTTAGTTCCCTAAACCCACATATAAATACAGAATTCAGGTAACTGTAATGCCAACTTAAACTAAGTTTTGATAGTTGTATATAAATTGTAAGCATGTTATTGAACTCGTAGTGATTGTGCTAAATTTTGAATATACATCTATTATCTCTACACTTGTTGTTTTATTCAATGTTTTGATAAAAAATATTTAATATTCATAAATTTGTATAAATTTAGAAACAAAATAATGTTATTTTGACTACAGGTGAAATTATGCTCCATATCAACTTCAAACGCTTTAAACACTAAGTTTCGGCAAGCTTAGACCTGGCAGACCTTTTGATCCATTATCAGGGGCATATTGGTTATTATTTAGCGTTGGTCCCATCCGGGTACTCGATGAGGTAGGTTTAGTGTGTCAGAAGGGCATTTTAAAGAGGTCTGCCAAGTACTTTCGGCAGGCTGCGCAATGGCAGACCAACTTTTTTTTACATAACTAATCAATGGTTAACTGCTGCCAGCACTTTCATTCGGGTATCTTATGAGGTAATTTTTACTAAAAAATTACGTCAAAAAATATCAATTATTTCTATGACCCGGCAGGATTGGCTCTGGCAGACCTGATTTTTTTTACGTGTTTCAGTGTCGGTTAACGATCTAAATACAGCTTATTGGGGTATCTTATGAGGTAGGTATTTCTGCAGCCGGCTCTCGCACTATAACCACCGCTCCTTTTAAACTACTTCCAGTCTTTTGAATCCGTTTTTAGAATGTTAATTTCACTCCGTAATAAATTCACACAATCTGCTGTACTTTCAAAATGGCGAATCTAGTTATGTAAAACATTTTAATGTTACCATGTACAGAATAATATCTTTATAATCACTGTATAAGGGAATACGGATTGCTTTCATCCTTGTAAATATCATATACATTGTTAGAATTCATTTGTTGGATAGACGTCTTATCAGATGCTCCTATAAGTTAAAAAGCATCATAGTTACCTTGTGCATTACTTTTCTAAGAATAATTGACCATATTAAAAGCATTTATATGACTTTGAATATTATATAGCTAAAATGCAATGTAACTAGCCTCTATAAGAAAAATACATTCGGAACCCTTATTGTAGCCGTATTAATTGGATATATTACCGTTTACCCAGCCAAATTATAAGAATAAAGGTAATATTGGCTAAATCTTCTAATAATATGCCACTATAAGGAACATTAACATAATAAATGCTCTTTTATAACAAGTATAAGAGTTTAGACCCTATAGACTTAATTTTATAAGCTTAGTTTGTTTGTTGGGAATAATCCGTTCCATCACAAAAATTACTGATGTCACTCAAAAAACTGCCACGCTAAAATGGAACTGGGCTGGACACATCTGCCGCATGTCAGACGATCAGTGGGTCAAACTCACGATCCAATGGGTTCCTTTACATAGCAAACGACATCGCGGTAGGCCCAAGCGAAGATGGCGAGACGAGCTGGACTCCTTCGATAAGGACTGGTCCCAAAAAGCCCTTGACAGAGAGAGGTGGAAGGAAAGTAGGGAGGCATTTGCCCTGCAGTGGGAAAACACAGGCTAGTAATAATAATAATAATAGTTAAGTTTTGACAAATAGGTATTTAATCCTTGAAATATACATGGCTAATCTGAAGGTTATTATTGAATATTGGTTAATTAATAGGATAAATAGCTCCAAAATAATATTAAATAGCCTTCATTCTGGCGCTGTCGGGTATTAATCTAAAGCATTAGCGGAATAAATCTAATAAACTATTATTATTATGGTGTTCCTACCTATGTACCTAAGTAAAAATGTTTGTAAGAACGCATTTACGACGACACAAGAAATATCCCTACTAGGGCAACTATATTTTAAAAAATGGAATACAAATAAATATGTTAAACTGTTGTGCCACATACGAATCATTTCTATGATCAAGGAAATCATGTCGTTTCTATTGGATGACAATGGGTAGCTTTTCAGAAATGGCACCTCATTGAGTTTGAAGTACAGACGCCAGCACATCAAGTTACCCCAATGTGTCAAATTTTCCCAATTGAATATGAACCTTATTCTGTTTGGCATAAAGTTGAAAAACGAACAAATAAATTTGACACATTGGGGTAACTTGATGTGCTGGCGTCTGTACCTATTTAAGAAAACGCGAAAGTAACACCCGGTGTAATCTTCAGATTTACCATACAATTTTTGCGGTTTAAGTTTGACACAGATAACAACACTTTTATTAGTACGTAAGTAAGGTGGTTATGTAAGTAGGTATGAGAAAATCTGTGTGCATGCCTAGATGTAACTAGCTTGAGTTGCAGTAGGTACTGAGCCAGGAATTTTGCAATAGTATCTAAGTATGTACCCTTTTGCGGCACACTGACACTGCCGGTTGGTATCACAGAAATAAACTATGTTTATTTATTTAATACTTCAAGCATACTAATGTACAGAGGCGGAGTTTATACCATTGGCATTTTCTATCGTCATGTCCTTTAGCGCCCGATATTAATATTCTATCTCAATCCAAATCCCGATCCTTTGTTTTTGACGGCTGCTTCTGATTGGACATCTTTAAGACTCGGATAGGCGAATTCGGTCGTTGATTGGTTACAGACAAAGATCGGGATCAAGATAGCAACCGAGATAGATTATTAATATCCAGCGTAGGTGGTGCAGAGAAACGCAGTGGTAGGTGCAATTAAAAATGAAAATAAAAGGAATCAAAATAATACTAATACATAATTATTTTGAGTATTAAGACATAAACATGTACACTATAAATATAATACCTATATATAATAAATTAAATTACAAAAATATGGAAAGAAGAGAAAACATTAGCGCTGTGAAGATACTACCTACCGCCAACTTCTTACGAATATGCTCGCGAACCTTAATCTTAAAGGATAAACGGTTGGTAGCCATCCTAATTTCCTGGGGGAGAGCGTTCCACAGAGAAATAGACTGCAAAAAAAATAACTATGAACAAAGTCAGTACGGTGAGTGGGACATAGGAGAAGACGGTTATGCGATGACCGAAGGTTTTTATTGTAATAGGTAAATAAAAACCTTCGCGGTTTCGGTACGGTTTCTTTTAAATAAATTATGTTCTTGCTTTCATAAAATGAAATAAGTATGTTTGTTTGTAGGGAATTAACTCAAAAACTACTGAACCGTTCTTACAAAATTGTTCCATCATTAGAAAGCTATATTATCACTGAGTAACATAGTCTATATTTGATTTTCAATACTATGACCCCTTGGTCGAGAGAATGATAATGTTTAAAGGTAAAATAAAGTCAATTGAAAAAGGAAAGAAAGAAAGAAAAATAATAGTAAAAAAAGAGAATAATTAAATTAAAAGATCGGGACAAAATTGTGTAATAGATGCTTTTCTGTTTTCTTTTAGTCAGCCCACTTCAAGTTTTAAAAAAAATATAGTAATCGTGTCGAAGTAATCTTTATAAATCATAAAAAAATGCAGTTAATTATCCGGGAAATTGTTGATAAATTTTATGTGGTAATTAACTAATTAATTACTTACTTATCTATCTATTTTATTATTGTAACGACCGCTATATTTCATAAAAGTGTTAATTGTAAACTCATTAAAAATGCAATGGACACACAGTTTTTTCAAAATTATTATTTACAGTAACGTTAACACAATACGTACATACATTAGAGGTTGAAGCAAGTGCATAACGAGTCTAAGGATGTCTCGTGAAAACAAGTATTTAATTTAAACATTTACTTCAGCTAAGATAGTAGGTATGAAATGTATAGCCTTGTTACAACACAGGTACCTACACGATAATAAATAAAAGTGCAAAAGAAAATAATTTAACTGAAAGAAATTAAAGAAAAGAAAAAATATAAAGAATTGAATATGTTATGGAACTCAACCATTTTACTGGGTTAATGTTTTTTATTTTAAACAAAATTAAACCCATATGTTTTTGTGATTTCCTTGTTGATCCCTAATTAAAAGCTGTTCATAGTAGGGGCCGGGGGTAACACACCTTGTTAAATAATTTGGATACAAGATGGCGGAAGTTTTCTTTACTCTATAAAAATTGAGGCATAGAAAGTATCGATAGTTATTATCTTGACGCTGTTGTGTCGTAACCTAACAATATGACAGGAACCGAAAAGTTTAAAGTTCATTTCAATCAGTTAGGTGAAAAGGGCATAATATATAATACTTGTGAGTGTGAAGCAACTACAGTTTTGTTTATGGTTAACGTATGTAACGACAAATTGTATAGGTATACATAATATACTTTGTTGAAGCAATCATTATGTACAGCAATTGTAAAACTCAATGTCAAAGATCAAACTTCGTGATCACAATGCGTGGTTTCCTCATTTTATTTTCATACAATGTTACTTAGTTTTTAGGGTTTCACAAACAAATCGCAAAATACGGAACCAGTACAATTTCGGTCCGAAACACAACCATTTTACTTAGAGACATAAATGCATTAGGTACCTACGGAAGAAATGATTCAACGTGTAGTGTACTGAAACGATCAAAAAATATTATTAGAGGTCGGCTTAAATACTCGTACATATAGATACCTACGTAAAGTAAATGAAAAACGTTTGTTCAGTGCACATCAGGATGTGAGGGGGTGATGCATGTTTCTGAGTGATTACTTCACGTCAATAATAGGTGAGATAAACTTTGTTTTTCTTTGTTAGCAACTTAACATACAATACAAACTTATCACAACTGGACAAACGAAAATATTACTTACGTTCACGCCTACGGAACCGTCCTCTGTGATTGGTACTATACTAACTTTGCCGGTTTGTTGTTCATGAATTTTGAGTATTTACGTCCGAGGCAAATTGAGGTAAACCTGAGAATTGAGAAACCTTCTAAAAATACGTAAATTCATTAAATGTGCCATGAGTATGTGATTAAGCATTTGGCATCGCCAATTTTCCATATTATATTATCTGGTACTTATTCGATTAATGATTAGTTAATCAGTAATTTTAAAACCGTGATTGATGTGTGAACGCCTTGACTTATGAATGGTACTAATTAACCAAATCCCCTTTGTATCTATAATATGATAAACATTAATGAATGGCCTGTTGGTCTAGTAGTGAGTGCTCCCGACTGCTATGCCGGAGGTCGTGGGTTCGGTTCCCACCCAGGACACATGTTTGTATGATGAGCACGATCATTTGTTCTGTGTAAGGGTGTAATTTATATATAATATGTATGTATTTAGAAATATATAGGTAAGTATGATTATCAGCTGTTTAGTATCCATAAAACAAGCTCTGCTTAGTTTGGGACTAGAGGCGTTGTGTGAAAGTTTAAGAATATTTGGTTTCCTAGAATGTAAACATGTAAACAATCATTTATTATTTGTCTAAACAAAATGTGAACCATCACAGCGGGCGCCATCAACAATAAACAGAATAACATAGCGCTGCGGTTTTATTTGTTTTTTAAATATCGCATCTTTATATTGGGATGACATCTATACAGGGTGTAAAAAAACCCTTAACGTAAACGAAAAGTGCATATTCTACCCATCACTGGGATAGTTTTTTTCCTCTAGAACGTACTTACCTGGGAATTCACTGGTTTTGAAGCATTGAAGATCAAAGTGCAATACTTTTTTTCGTGTTTTTTGTTTCAAAATTGTATTCCAAGTACCATTAGTAAACTTTCTTCCGAACAAACATTATCAAAATGATCGATTTTTCAAAACAAATTACTTATTTGAAGTTACAAAAATGCAATGGATACTAAACAAGCGGGCCGGTCGGGTCAACGACCAAGCGCGAGTGGCCATACGCTCAGCTGATCGAAAGTTGCGTTACGTTGTCGCGCTATGCAATACGCGCAATAAAAAGCATCTCTTTTTTAAAGATGGAAAAAAAAGTATTTTACTAGCATTATTTTTTGGTTAAAGTTACTTAATTATATGTACAGAACGTCTGGTTATCGGCTATGTGATCGGGCTTTTTACACCCTGTATAAGTAACTATATCCTATTAATGGTCTCGAAAAAGTCCTTGTTACTTTTAGTTCATTTTTTCTTTTCAAATTCTCAAAATTAATTAAATCACCTGTTAGTTGATGCATTTTAAAATGAATTGAAGTTTATTTATTGTAACTAAATTTAGAATCGTTCAATCTCTTACTTTGATCGTACTTAAAAAAACATAATCAGAACTTTATAGGTGCAATAAATAAGGACTACTTAATTTACCCAATTTTATTTTATTTCAAATTATTGTTTTAATATTATTATTGGCATGGTCTGAAATAAATACTTATTATTATTATTCTACTTGCGACTATTAAAAATTATTGAACAATAATTATCTTTTATTCCAAGCCAAGCCATGTAATTTTGTTTTATGACCAAGACCATAGAGACGAGTCAGCTGAATCGTTATAATAATAAACAAGTTGTTAGCGACCTTCGTTAGACCATAAACTTGACCGTAACGGGTAATTAATGATCACACAATTTTAATAAACTTATAGGCAAAAAATACAACCACATAGAGAATAACTACTTAACCCTATTTGTTTTACAAAGTGCGTTAGTTGAACTCCATGGGTATGTCCAATGTAAGTTTGTTTTAGCCACTAATATCGGTAAAGGAAACCTAAACTTGTGAACCTAAACAACCAGAACCAATATTAACAAGTTAACTGCAAAGGGATATTTATCTTGAAAGTTAACGTTTTAATATTATCCTTATAAGGGTTCCGTTTCGTTTTTACTTTTTGACGTACGGAACCCTAGTAACCTTAGAGAAGAACTCAGAGATCACCGTCTCTTTTGACATTATCTTGGTCAGATCATGTGAGAACCGTACAGGCATACGTACAGACGAGATAGTCATTTGAGGAAATAACTTCACTAATTTAAGTGGACCTGTTAAGTCAGTGCACGCATTTATCAGTAAACGTGAGCTCAACTAGTTAATAAATCAAATCACACCTCCGTTTAAACCAGTTTTGTTTTGAGGCACTCAATTTGTGTTCTTTAACCGGTTGTGGACTTTGCCTATAGGAAGAAGATAACACAACAACCATTGAACTTGAAAAAGTAATAACTATCTACGGAAGTATACCACCGACAGATCCAGTACAAGCTGACCTCTTATTCTATTCAAACACCATACTAAACTAGGTCAGTTCAAGGTCAGAGTGTAACTATCTGAGACCTTCATGAGAAGAGGCCTGTGAGGGGTGAATTAGGGGCGTCTAGCTAGACAGACCAGAGTTAGCGCCGCATTGTTCTACGCATGCCACTCGAAATTGGGTCCATCCATTTCGGGAATAGCTGCATGGGAAAGGGAGACCCAATAAGAGACAGCTGGTCGAGGCCTGTCGCAGGTAGGGTGAATTCTTATTCGTATCTCGCACCCTGGTCATACGCAGAGGTAGGAAAACCGCTGTAGCGACATCTATCTCGCCACATACGAACTATCCCACATCGCGCTATTAAAGTTATCCGCGCAGTTTGAACGTATACAAGTTCCCGACATCAACTGTCGGGCAGTAGTTAGCCCACCAGACACAACACCCGTCTGGTCGGAGGATCCTCCCTTTTCAATGGTGGATGAGGAACTTTACACCCTGTTCCTCATACCTCCAAACTGGTGACCCCGAGCATGAACGTCAGCACAGCCTTCGTGCAAAGTCATCCATCGTGACGTCATCATCACTTCCTCAAGTTTCGGGCAGCGAGTCACCCAGCCAGCCAGCATCCACGGCTTCAACGGGTATCCTGACCACCAGCATGCAGCAGACGCGCATACCTGGTCATCAACCACAGCCTCCTCAACCAACCTTGGCACAGCACACTGCACTTCGGCCGGTCAGCAAGCAGAGACGCACTTCTCTCCTGGTCGACGCAGCAGCCAGCCACTCCAAAGCACTGCAGCACTTCGACTCACTGGAGCATATGCAGCATCACCCCGACTCACTGGGGCATCAGCAGCAACACCCCGACTCACTGGGGCATCACAGCAGACAGTTCCGACTCACCGAGAACTATGCGGTATCGGGTTCCGACTCACTGGAACACCTCACTGGCCTGGCAAGCACTCCCAACCTGCTATCGACCTCCGATCTCGGAGGGGAGTGATGGAGCGACATCTATCTCGCCACATACGAACTAACCTACATCGCGCTATTAAAGTTATCCGCGCAGTTTGAACGTATACAAGTTCCCGACAACAACTGTCGGGCAGTAGTTAGCCCACCAGACACAACACCCGTCTGGTCGGAGGATCCTCCCTTTTCAATGGTGGATGAGGAACTTTACACCCTGTTCCTCATACCTCCAAACCGCGTTGGTTTTAGCTGGTAAGAGTCCAGTATCTCTGTCACCCCTTGAAGTCCTTCCATGGATAAGAATTTCCACCTTCTCTCCTTTTTCTTCTTCGTGATATTAACCTGGCGTTAGAGTTTTTATGCTGCCCATGGGCCTCTTGTCTCTTGGCTTCACATAGCGTCGAGAAATATCTTTCTGGCCTGCCGGTTTCCTGACGACGTTTTTACCTTAACTGTTTTTGTCGCAACTGATAATTATAAAAACGCACATGAATCCGGGAAGTCAGAGGAGCGTGGCTTTGGAAACCTATGACTTGGCAATCTTTGCTATCTTTGCTTCAAGATTTCCACTATCATCTGCGTAGCCTTTACCCAACTGTGTTGGAGTCGGATTCCAGTTCAACTGGATGCAGCTTAAATACCAGTGTACAGGAAGCGACTGCCTGTCGGACCTTCACACCCCAGTGACTGGGGAACACGATACCCCTTGGTTAAACTGGTTGACAGATTTTCGGGCTTCAATTTATATAACGACTGTCATAGATCTACACGGCGGAGCGCGGAGGAGTATATGTAATGAATGAACCCTTCCACGGACTAACCTCGTCAAGCATAGCTTAACCTTTGATTCACCCGTGAGGCTGTTATTATTTAGCCACAAGCTCCTCTGCTTAAGGAAGTCGACTTTACATATGTACCTATGTGTATGTACCTACTTGCGTTAGAAGTTATACTTCTTTGGCGTAACAAGGTGAAAATCTTTCTAAAAATTTTATCTTTCGCCATTATCTTAAGTTTGTAGAAAAACGACACTAATAATAGAAGAGAACTAAAATGTTGACTATAGCTAACTTCAGGGTGTCGGTTTTTCGTGACGGTGTGCGCGCGCATCGTATAAATTTACTGTCATCATTTTTCCCTAACGCGCCAAAACAAGTATAATTTCAAAATGGTCAAACTGGCGGCCGACCGACGTGTGATGCGCGGTCTACTCTCTACCTATAAGGAAATGGTGGCAACACAAAAAAAAAACTATAAAGTCACGACATTTATTCCTTTAACTAGTTAAATCCTCTACAAAAACACATTAGTTCTGTTAGCGACTACTGCTTTAATTTGACCTTCTCGGTGGCGAGTGCTAGTTTCCTGATGTTGCAGAGACAGCCAGCTGATGCCTCCTGGAGAACTGGATCCTTAGTTCCTATGGTTTCCAGGAGAAACTGAACTACGCCAGCCTGGAAGCAGATGTTAATAATATTGAAATCCATATTACCCGGTCCAATAACAGAAAAACCTTACAGGGTAGAGTAGAAGGCACATCGAAGCAGACGCCCATCTCTCAGCATGATTTTAGACCATGAAATTTTTCGTTTTTATCCTCATTGTTACGTTTGTTTCTAATGTTAATATTAATATTTTTTATAAACTAATAAACCAAGAATTGAGATTTTTCTAAAAAAAGTCGTTTCATTCAAGATCTCAGTGGGTTGATTAGAAAATACAGATATCATGATTATATAGAGTTTAAATTAAAAAAAAAATACATCAGGAAAAACTTCAAAGCTTGTGGTTCTGGGACCATGTAATAATCTCTTGGTGTCCACAATATGTGCCTTTCACCACGTATAAGGTATCTCTATGTTATAGGAAAAGTTAAAAAGGGTTAAGTGTCGAGCTAGATACAGATTCCGTTGCGCGGTAGACAATCATGCATATAGCAGTTTGGGTAGACCTTAATCAATACGGATGCACCTACATGTATAAAACATAACAAAACGGATTGGCTTATTTCCTCGGTATGCATTTATTACAAGCCCTAAGAAGGCATGTATTAAGAACCTATGTATCATAATACTAGCAGACGTCATGCGGTTTCACCCGCATAGATCTTATTCCTGTGGGAATACAGAGATACAGAGCAGCCTATGTTACTCAGGGTAAAAGTAGCTTTCCAGTGGTGAAAGAATTTTTAAAATAGCCAACTGTAGTTTTTAAGTTTATTCATTACAAACATACACCACATATTTTTTTTCATTTTTATTTGATTGTAGATAACTACTACCAAACGCTGACAAGTTAGTTTGTTCGAACGCGCTTGTCTAGTACAAACTTTTCCTTTTTAAACAACTTTGCCCCACGCTAGAAAATTTTATGACGTACGCTACGATATAGGAACGGGAATATTCTTATCGGCAAACTAAAACAACAAAAAAATCCAATTTAAACCCTAACCAATTACCTACCGACCTATCCTTACCACGAGTTCATTAGCAAAGGCATTTTTAATTGAGCCGTACCGTGATTTTGATCAATAATCGGTAGAAAAAATAGCGATGTGTAATTACATTAAGATACCTACGTGTGTTTATTCTTTTAATGAATGATCTTATTGCTTCACTTTAGTCAAGGGTGTTTGCCCGACGCCTTTTAACAAAAGATAAAGTTTAAACTTTTATTAACGTTTTAGGGTTTCGTACCAACCACTGGAAACCCAATTAATTACTAAAGTTATTCGTCCGTCTGATGTCAGCAAGCTGTATCACATAAACCGTAATATGTGGACACTTGCACAGAATCATTCTTTACCTAGATACCTTGTCCCAAACAACTATGTTGGAGTTGGCTTCCAGTTTAAATGGATGCAATTGACTACCAGTGTTTTACATGCGACTGCCTATCTGGCCTTAAAACCTAGTGACCATATAAGTAAAATGATACCCTTTGGTTAAACTGGTTACCTTATCAGACCCTCGGGTTTCACCATCCCGAAATTTACATAGAATATGTGTTTCTATTTCAGTTATGACTGAATTTCATCGGCGTTGTTTGTTCGACTTTAAAAATCATTATTCTTGCAAGTTGATACGGAACCAATTGTGCGCCCGTCCGATTGACACTTGGCCAGTTTCGAGTATCTTGCCCTATACGGCAAAAGGTAATATTTAAAGTTTTGCCTTATAGGGTAAGGAATAAGGACGTTTTAAAGTAAATATGCATGACAAAGCGGTCTTTTGTAGATACTCAGATTATTAAAATGTGTTATGTAGGGCATATAAACAAGAACAAGTGACATTCAAGTACGTCTACCCTACTATACGTTTTTTTTTCTTGTTGTTGGACTAGTGGCCGTAAGTCAAGGACCCGAGTCCGATACCCAGCAGGCTATAAGCCTACCTTTTCTTTGCCAGTAACTGGCGTTCAGTTGCACATCAAACTTTGATGACACATGACAATTAAAAAAAAAAAAAATGCACCTTCAGCGGACTTCAAGTTACGGTGGCTATCAGACGGGGTGCCGTGCGTTTCGTTACATCTCTTCGAGTGCGCATGATGTGATCCTAGATACACACTGATGAGTGATGATAGCCAATACTAAACTAGGTGTCTGACAGTTAATCGTTGAACACTTTGGCCAGTTACTATCACTATGAAATTGTCAACGGGGATACGCAATTGCCCTGCAGGTCGGTCAACCTGTTATAGGGATTTTCTATATCTATCATACTCAATACTCAATATTTATTGCGTTCCACAATGTACAGACGCCAGCACATCAAGTTACCCCAGTGTGTCAAATTTCTTTGATCGTTTTTCAACTTTATGGCAAACAGAATAAGGTTCATATTCAATTGGGAAAATTTGACACATTGGGGTAACTTGACGTGCTGGCGTCTGTACATAAATGGTCTTAAGAATAGAAAGGTACAGAATCATTATGGACCCTGTCGGGCACAGCAAAAACTTAGAAGAGAGGAAGAGGGCTAATGCAGCAGTAACTTAATTTCAAAAAACTTATTAACTTATTTTAAAAGAAAAATGTATTATTTATTTTTTATTTTAAATCTTATCATACTCAACTGCTACTGCTGAGCATGACGTCCTGGGTCCAAGTCCCGAGTCGGACACGAGTTTTTCAACTGGAATTGCCATTGAATTAGAAAAGCTATGGAAACGTAATTCTCATACAAATAACGCTTCAATTTTGGTTCCATTTACGCAAACAACTGACACACTATAATAGACGAAGCCAGTGCGCGATTGGGTGCATCAAGGTCACTGGGCGGAGTCAAGATGACAGCGAGCCGAGCGTGGATGGTGTTATGCAGTAGATACTTAGCTAAATTAAATTATTTGTTTATAATTAACAATGACTTTTTTGAATGAATTCCGACAGAATATAAATGTAAATTACCTATATACAATACATACATACAAATTATATTGATACTTCTATACTATTGTTTTTTTTAATCAATATATTTATTGCATTCCACAATGTGAACTTAGGTGGTAGGTACATAAGGATATAATAATTATATGCATCATTGTGGGCCCTGTCGGGCATAACAATATAAAAATTAGGAGAATTACGAGGAGGGCTATTAGGTTAGGTTAGGTTTAACGGGCAACACCGGGTCCGCAACTCCACGACCAAGCGCGTATTTTGCGTACGGGAGGAGGGCTATTATAAATATTTAAAATTTTATATTAATGTAATTAAAATTATTATTATTTAATTTAATTTATTTATTTTTTATTTATCTTTTGATATGAAAATTATTTACCGTGCAAATAGGTACTGCAGATTTCTTCAACATGCGATTGCCCTTACTCGACAGATACATGTCTTGAGCATCAAAATGTATGGAGCACACCCTACTAAATTTATTTGGTGCCCAATCTTCCTGTCTTCTTTCTAAACGAACAGCCTTTGTCCACAACATTCGCCATAGTTCATTTTTAGGAAAACTGAAAATATTACAACGATAATTAATCGGTAATAAATGTGTGTTCGTGTATTCAAAATACTACAAACTAATGTTTATCAAAAAAAAAATACTTATTTACAAAAACAAAATCCTAAAAGAATAATTCATTGGGCTGGTTACGAGCACTTATTGCATAACGCCGGCCACAAAGAATTACTAGTTTGAGTTTTATTCACATTTGAATTTATTTGTATACTTATACAACTAACTTTAAATGTATATTCTAACCGCTTAATAACTCGCCAATATGCGGAAATCCAGACACAGTTTAGAATTACCTATTTTTATGCTGAATAAATAAACCTATTTTTTGGTTCAAGTGTCAATGTCATTCAAATTGGTAAAACAGTAAGTAAATAAAAATATTTATATTTAGGTACTCACCAATGAAATGTTATTCCAGTATCACTTTTCCGCCTTTCTTTGCATTTTCTGCACCACTTTACTACACACGAAGTCATTTTTTTATAATTCCACCAATGTTTTAACCAAATAATGACACGTCAAACGCTTTGATCAATGCGACCTTCCGTCACTGAGTGCGCAGTAGACTAGTTCTCAAAAAAGACGTACTTTTAAAGCCCCGCCTACTTAGACGTACTATTCGTGGTGCCACTTTTTGAGTGCAATGCTGTTTCCATAGCTTTTCTAATTCAATGGGAATTGCTCAGTAGCAGTTTGGTTTGGAGTCTGGATTTGTGCCAGGTCGGTGGCAATAGGTTGCCCTGTATAACTTGGAACTTGTTAGCGACGCGCTCATAGTTTTAGTCATACATGTCAACCTTTGTAAATAGCCTCTTTGGTAAAAAACAATAATATTTTTTGTCTCTGGTTAAGCCTACCTAATCTACCTAACTTTTACCACTTGGAAAAATAGTTTGTTGTTGCACAATAAGAACGTTTATAGTAAAAAATACGAGATTAGGACTTTTGCAGAAAAAATAACATAATCACAGTCTGTCCTAAGATCTCAAAGTCAATTCATAACCTCTCTTTATTCATGTGTTGGTCATAAAAATTTACCAATTAGGATGCATCCGTGCATAACCTTTATAACAGACAATTAGCGTATATAAAACTGTGTTTATTTTTCAAAAAACCTATTAATTACTAGAATTATTACAAAAACGTTTCTTAATCATTTTAAGGGTTCCGTAGTCATCTAGGAACCCTAATAGTTTCGCCATGTCTGTCTGTCTGTCCGTCCTCGCTTAATCTCTGTCACCGTTAGCACTAGAAGGTTGAAATTTGGTACCAATTTGTGTATCGATCACGCCGACAAAGTGGTAAAATAAAAATTGAAAAAAATGGTTTATTACGGTAGCCCCCCTATATTTAAAGTGGGAAGTGATTTTTTTTTATTTCAACCCTAACTTGTGATATATTGTTGGAATGGTATTTAAAAATGAATAGGGGTTTACTAAAATATTTTTTTGATAATGTCAATAATTTCGGAAATATACTTTTGAACCAAAGTGAAAATATGAAAAAAATCTGAAATGTAGAACTTTATAAGGACTGTCTAGGAAAGTCCTTTCCTTTCTTTCTTTTCTTTCTTTTCTATTTTGAACTTGGATGGAAACAACAGTTTTTGTACAAAAAAGACAGAAAGTTGTACAAAATAATTTCTGGACTAAGTTTGTAGTATAATCGTGTATGCAAGCATTTTGAACACTTATTGTGACGGACGGGAAACTACGGAACCCTACACTGAGCGCGGCCCGACACGTTCTTGGCCGGTTTTTTTAAAAAGCCCGGTTCGGTGCAAAGAACGATGTTTCCAATTATTCAACATATAATCACTTACGAGTATAAACGACTAATTAGAATCAGTACCTACCTATTCAATTATGTTTAATTTATTTATTAAAACTTTAAGCACAAGTAAAAAACTGAACAAAGATGGACTTAATGCTTAATTAGGCATTTTCTTATAGTGTGCCTTAAGGCGATGCAGAGACGAAAAATATGAGAGATAGAGAATAACTATTCTCTCTCTCTCAAAAATAATTCCCAATAGGTACAGTCGGCCTCAGTGAATCACCCTTAAGGCCAATAATATTATAAGTAAAAAGGTGTAGATAGGTTACCTAAACAACATTCGATCTTCAAAAACGGCACACTAGCGCACGCACGTGTCCGTTAATGGCGCGACGCCACACTGAGGTCATCTGTGGCTAGTTAACCACATTTTAACGTGTCGCTTGCTGAGCGCCTATAACCTATTTACACTTTGTTATACTTAAGTATAGTAACATTGCTTAAGGCTATAATCGCTTGCAGCTGGCTCTGAACTCAAAAGGCCAATTCTCAAAATTAAAAACGTAGAATTCAAGTCGCAATCTCATCTCAGCAAACAACCTAAATGTCAAAAATTTACTACGAACTTTTTTGCGGGCGAGATCTGCGTCTGGGAAATCAGATGTATTTTTGACAGATGAGATTAAGTAAGAATTGCCGTTGGACCCGATTCCACTTAACTTAGGAATCGCCAGAGAAATTGTAGCAGTCGGCACCCAATCTCAAGCTAGAATCTATCGAGCCGTTCAGGCTGCAGAGCGTGCCAAACAATTATACATACAGACATACATACTCTCGAAAAACATAACCCTCCTTCTGGCGCAGTCGGGTAAAAAGGGGTTACCATATAAATAGGTACAGGCATTTTTTCATTCCTAAATCATTTCAGTGTAAACACTTTCTTACCTTTACAATTAACAGAGCATAACCATAGGGCCTTGTTTTCTGATTACTATGTTAAGATTACCTTCATGCATTGAGCACGTTACAATTTGTGATTAACAAGATAACTTACAATTAATATTGTTTTTTATGTTAATTAGTAATAACCTTACTTACCCTCTTATTACGTTCTCTCAAGAACAAGTTTGAAGTCCTAGGAAAAGGTTAATGACTGGCTATTTAACCGACTGGTCCAGAAGGATAGTTGTGTTTTTTTAAGCGTTTGTATGATTGTATACGTATGTATTTGTAATCATGTACCTACGTAATATCGATTTCTTTATCACGGCATATAGTCTTTGTATTAGATCATCATCTGAGTGTCGGAGGCCGTATTAATTTATAAGAAAATAAAATCAGCTTATTCAAGAATGGCCAGTTAAAACATTGTGAAACAGCAGTTTTTTTTTATTTTTAGGGGCCGTTATATAGTAAAAGTTGTTTATAACCCACGTGACTTATTGACAACTGTTTGAGATCATGTTGTTTCTTCGGTGTGCTATTCCTTATTAATTCTGATGGGGCGGAAGGTTTACGGAAAAGGATTAAAAATTTGTGGAAAAATCTAGTAAATTCTACATTGCAAGTAATTAAAATGTTACGGACAGGACGAATGAAAAGGAGCTTATAAAGACTATGTCCTTGTTCCTACTTCTTAAAATATTCATAACAAGTTGTTGTTTAATGTAGCATCTCAGAAAGGTAAGAACCCTGTTTTTATAACAAGAAATACTGTTAATTAAATTACCTACGTTTAACATGTTTATGAAAAAAAAACTCTAGACACAATTTTATGATTTGTCCGGTCAAAATAACTGGCACCTACTTAGCAATGTCGAAAAACAGTCATGCAGTGTATTGTGCATTTTTGCCCGTTTTTTACCATCTAGTCCTTGGTCGAATTAACTGGCATTCATCTCCAACGTAGTTGGGAAAAGGCTAAGCAGATGATGAGTTCTCGATTTAATTGACTGGATGCCGAATTGTCGATCCCAACTCCCAACATAACAGGTCAAATTAATTCAAAAAGGAAAACGGTTCATATGCAAACGAAAAAATAAGATATTCTGTTCCTATAAAGCCATTCAAGACTGTAGAAGTATTAAAAATGTGCTAATTTCAGAGGATAGAATATTCTTATTAAACTGAATATACAGGGTGTAAAAAGACCGATCACATGGCCGATAACCACACATTTTGTACATATAATTAAGTAACTTTAACCAAAAAATAATGCTGGGAAAATACTTTTTTGTTTCGTCTTTAAATAAGAGATGTTTTTATTGCGCGCATTGCGTAGCGCGACAACGCAACGCAACTTTCGCTCAGCTGAGCGTATGGCCATATCCATTGCATTTTTGTAACTTCAAATGCGTAATTAGTTTTGAAAAATCGATAATTTTGATATTGTTTGTTAGGAAGAAAGTTTACTAATGATACTTGGAATACAATTTTGAAAAAAAATGCGATAATAAATATTGCACTTTGATCTTCAATATCTCCAAAACCACTGAATTCCCAGGTATGTTCTAGAAGAAAAAAACTATCCCAGTGATGGGTAGAATATGTAGTTTTTGTTTACGTTAAGGGTCTTTTTACACCCTGTAATATACTTAGAAGAAAAACTCTTACGCAAACGTAAAGCAGTAAACATCTGATGGGAGGATGGAAATATAGAGAAATATATCTTCGAATATTCTACAGTTCTACTTACAGCATGCATGGTGACGCAGTTGAGCGAGTAGAAGGAGAGGTGGTACAGCGCCAGCGCAGTGGAGCGGTGCACGTTGGGGTCGCGTGACGTCATGTAGTTTACTAGAGGCGTAATGGCGCCGCGCTTCCCGAACTCCTGGCGATTTTGCGCCCATTCACAGCAGTATGCTATCGCAACCCCAAGATTCGCTCGAAGATGATCATCTGTTGTGTTCACTGTGAAGGAAATAAAGGAGAATTTATTGAATGAATCGACGATCCAGCGTTAAAGGCGACAGACGATTAGGCATGAGATTGTGGGTGCAAATCCGGACAAGTATCAGTAAGTTTATCTTTAATACCATTGAAATTGGTGCAGACAAGAAAATCATGAGGAAACCTGGGCTAGACTGGATAGTTCCTTTAAGTCTGAAATGATGAATCCTTTTGCAAGCGTGGTCATCAAAGCTCATGTCTATTCTTTATGAGATGAGGTCTTTGCCTAGTAGTAACACTGAGTGCCAGTATTATTATTGTAACAAAGTCCAATGAATTAAAGAGCCTTGTACTCACCAAGTTTAGATAGTTTGCCCACAACACCATGATCGGAGATAACCGCTAGATTCTCTTGATCCTTTGCTATAGTTGCAATGGCGGCGCAGACGGCAGACAGAACATTATGGTCATCAGAATCCAGTAGGTCTACCGTGAGTTCTAGAGCACCTACAAAAGACCTGACCATTTCGCCGGAGTCTGCTGCGTTCTGCACACAGGGACTTAGTGCTAAAGCCGCGTTCGTTTGGACCTTCTTAGAATCGTTCTTCAGCAAAGACCAGATCAGTCTCACGCCGTCCAGCTCGTCGATTTCAACCATGCAGTTCTGTTCCTTAGCGCACTCCATTAGAACCAGTGGAACGTTTTCCAGAAGCGGTTTGTGTGTGTTGTTGAGGTGGTGAACTGCAATAAACATTTGAAGTAATAGCCTCATATTTGCACAAAAGGAATTAATTAGGTAACTAAAAAAATGTCATTGGCCAAACACGTGTCAGTACAACTTTAAACTGTAAAATAAAATCTACAAGTTCGATTAAGTTTCTAATTCAAGTTGCTAATCCCAAAAAGTAGTTTTGTGTGTAAAAGAATAAGCAAGAAACTCCATACTTATTGTATTATATTATGTATGGTACTTATTTTTGTACTAGACACTTAATTGTATACCTACATTAGATGGATACCTAATGATGTTCTTACCTACCAAGAATAAAAACTATTTTACTACAATATTTACAAAGTATTACAAACTAAGCAATGACAGCTAGATAGATTAATTATCTAGACAGATAGTGCTTACATTTAAACATAAATTGCTACCGTTGATTATATGTATAATTATACCTTTAACCAATAATGAATATGTGTGCGAGTACGATTTAACACAGTGTAAGTAGATAGATTCAGAATTATTAACATAAAAAAATATCATTATAGCGCAACCACTTTGATTTTATCTAGACAAGTTAGCCCTTTTGAGCAGAATCTACATGATTATATCCAAGATGAAATGCTTCTAATCTGTTTCAATTAATTATTTTTAAATAAAAGTTACTTACTTAACATGGGAATTCCACCAGCAGCTCTAATTTTATCTCTGTTGGGGGGGAACTTAGCACACTCTGCTAGTGCACCAGCTACATTTGTCAGTACTCCATCATTCTCATCATCCAATAATTTAACCAGAATGGGAACAGTCCCCAGGCTGTCTAGTCTTTGAACGCTAGCTTCACTACTAGCACATTTCCATATAGCACCAGTAGCAGCAGCCATTAACGGTTTGTTTGGCCTGTTTGTGGTGTCTGATACGGCTTGCACCAACAACTCCAACCCTCCAGCTTCCCGGATCATGTTTCTCGTAAAATCATCGCTTGCGCACTTGTAGATCGCTAAGCTGCAGTATGTCTAAAAAAATATACGTACACCATTCAATATTTATTAACCTTTATGCACACATATGCAAAGACGCAGGACTTAATACTGAACAAATTATAATTTATGCTGAGCAAAAATAATTGAAAACCTTGCGAAATTCTTTGACGAATTTTTAATTCTAACCTCGATCTTTCTTTGCATACCTTCAAATCTTTGTCTTCGTTCGCTAGATGTTTAATCAAGTCATCCACCATCTTCTCAGTTTGAATAGCTAATTGGAATGATGTTTCGTTGGCGCACATTTGCAACAATCCCGCTGCAGGGATGGCCACATCAAGATGGATAGTTTTCAACATTCTGGCAATCAGTGGTATCATACCATACTTCCTCATAGCTTCACGGTTTCTCTGGGATGCAGACATTGACCAAAGCGCTTTCGCTCCTGCTCTTGCGATGTCCAGAAACTGAAGCTCAT
Organism: Euplexia lucipara; assembly: GCA_921972225.1. Classification (NCBI taxonomy): domain Eukaryota; kingdom Metazoa; phylum Arthropoda; class Insecta; order Lepidoptera; family Noctuidae; genus Euplexia; species Euplexia lucipara. Next base: position 4,263,198 of record OV179149.1, on the reverse strand, counting down.
TAAGATTTAACTCTTCACGTGGAGTTTGTAAAGCCCTGAAAATAATAATGTTGTTTAATCATGAAATAGGTAAAGACGCGTTTTTTTCTGATTTTGTACACTTACTTATCTCTTATGTCTAATAAATCAATCAATTTCGGGATACCCCCAAATTTTCTGCAGAATTTCCTGCTCTTCCTTATTCTCCCTAAATTAGCGATTGTTTCCGCTGCCAGAATCTGAACATCTCTTGCCGGATCCGACAACAGTCCTACCAATAATGGGATTGCTCCCAAGTCCGTTACTTTTTTTCTTATTTCAATATTTGGAGTAATATCTTTAAGTACAGCCAATCCCCCCAAAATACAGCACAAGTCTCTCGTTTCCAGTAAATTAACGAGTAGTTCAAGGCCTCCAATCTCTTGTATAGCTCTTTGATTTACCTCTATAGTTAGGTCGTGGTCTTTTAGACAGGACAGAGCTACCATAGTAGCAGTCTGGTTTCCGGCCTTCATGTATTTGACGAGTTTTTGTATGTGCCAGTATTCAGGAGGTATCTCTGAAGACTTGATGAGGTCTGCCCAATTATCTTCTTCTGGAGACGTAGATGAGGGGGACGAGATTGATGTGTCAGAGCCTTCGGTCACCATCACAATGCGTGGCAGCCCTACGGTGTCCTGTCCGCCATCGGCACTAAACGACGATATATTATCTACTTCTCCCATGATTTGTAACTGAAATTGATTACTAAGTAAATAAATAAGTTTCAAAAAGATCTCTTGTTTGATCGCGTTGACAACTTGTGTCTCGTCAATATGGTTGCGTAGCAACGATGTCTTGTTATACCGCCAACGGCGAGCGAAAACCTCGTAAGAGTGTAAAGCAAAATTTTAAAGGAGGAATAAGAAATGGCTCTTGATTTTTACGAGCCGTATTTTTATTTTATGTTTACTAAACGTAGGCGATTTCTGTTTAAATACCTATGTACACGGTATGTCATAATAACATTAAGCTGTTCAAATTTTTGAACAAAATAAAAATAAATTATAGAGTGCGGCAGATTGTAGGTAATGTTACTGTGTCCACACTGCCACAGACTTGTATGCGCGAGTTGGCAACACAAAGTGTAATAGTTGTAAACGGTCTTTTAGAAATCATTGACAAGTAATATGAGAATCTCTCATATTCTTTCTTTTTATTATTTTTATTAGAATCTTGTGTTTCTTCGTCCTGTACTCTATCTACCAACGCTATAAAATCGATCCGAACATCGATCATCTTCTTGTGAAAGCTACCCTGCACTGCAGTGTTTAATGTTACTTCCAATGTTTTAATAATAGTTTTCATTGTTTCAGTTCCGAAGGAGCGTGAAAGATGTTCTGAAGCCAGAGCACAATGACCATTACCTGTTACGATGGCTCAGAGGTAAGTTGATTATTAGAACTTTCATTATTATGATTTAAGGACACACCCATAACAGATGAATGAATGGAAGGTATCCCGCAAGATAACATTCATAGTTATTTAAATAAACGCTGTGGAACAAAGCGTGTGTCTCTTGACAGTTATACAAATCAAATCTTATGCAGCAAAATGATGTATTAACTAATAATCAATGTCCACTAGACCTTTAACAGATGTCTAGCAAACGAGGAAACTAGTGGGTTTCTAGGTAAAGTACTTAAACTAGTAAAAAAAAGAAGGATAATATAAATACCTTTTGTTAAAAGATTAAATATTCAGTTAAATATTAATATTCAGGGGACGTGACTATATAATAACAGACATAGATAGGTTATTATTTTTCATAAACAGGTTTTAAGCTACATTATATTTAAACGTAAAATATTATTTATTTACTAGCTTCTGCCCGCGACTTCGTTCGCGAGAAGATTTGATAGGTATCGCATCGCATCGCCTGCTTGTGCTATATATACCCTTTTCCGACTTGCTAAACTTAAATTGTGATAGCTCGGCTAATATACATGGTAAAATATAATTCGCGGGATCAGAAATAATAATGAAAAAGTACCTACTCGGTAAAAGTACTGGGATCTTATACGAATATGTGGATTATTTTTGCGCAGATATTTTAAAACCATGATATCTCTCAAGATAATATTTATATTAATTGAAATCAAATAATGTCAATTGCAATTTTGTTCAAAATGACTTTGTGATGATTAACGTATTTATTTAGTTATGGATTAATACCATATTAATAAAAACTTTCCATAAAAAGGGTTATAGTGAATTAACCTTAAGGGATAGATGCAGTCGAGGATTTTTTTTAAGAACTTTTAAAGAGGAATAGTTTCGTAATACTTGCTTTTTGCGTAATTTAAACCGTTTACGCAGCGCACGCTTCGGAAGCTTTTTTCCCGCTTGCAACATTTCTTATTTCTGCTCCGCTCCTATTGGTCATAGCGCGATGTTATATAGCCTATAAATGGATTATCCAACGCAAAGAAATTTTTTAAATTCGAGCCGGTAGTTCCTGAAATTAGCGCGTTCAACCAAACAAACAAACAAACTCTTCTGCTTTATAATATTAGAAGATAATTAATTAATTTATTTATTTATTTATTAAAACTTTATGCACTAGTAAAATAAACTGTACAAAGGCGGACTTAATGCCTTAGGCATTTTCTACCAGTCTACCTTAAGGTGGTGCAGAGACAGAACATGGTAATTAATAAAGTATATCTTAGCGGTGTGCAGCGCCTCTTAGTTAACTCCACTGCGGGTGACGTAACCTACGACTATTTGCGGTTGGTACAGTAATCGGGTCTAGGGATCGAACCGCAAAATTAATTTTGTTTTTTATTGTATAATTATACTTTTCCGGGATAAACAAATATTTTTTTATCACATTTTTGGGTTTGGTGTCGTTCTAGTAACACCCCCTGCCATTTATTTTTTTGATATTTTCAATGTACAGAATTATTACTTCTACAGATTTTTATAAGTATATTTAGATCCTGTAGATTAAGTATGTTGATATTTGTAACTCATCCGTCACTTGTTCAAGTGAGGACAAGTGATATACAAAACGATGTCACAAAATAGCTCTGTATTTTTTTTTCATATCGGTTAAAGCCGTTTAAAAATGCAACAATGATTTTCTACAAAGATTCAGTCCCCTGAGACTCAAACTCGTCGGTTTTTTTTTAAATATAATTTTAAGGAAACATTTATGACGTATAGGAACATGTATAAGTTGGTTTTCTAACGTTAAGTTGTAATTAAGTACCCGGCGATAAATATTGCACATCGACAATCTGCTAATTTCGGCTTCGTAGAGCGTTATCTCTATCGCATGAAATACAAACAGTCCGGTATCTATTAGGAGCTGTTAAAACGATTATGATTTGCTTCTTTCGATCATTATTTTTACTCTTTGTATAAAATACACCAATTTTTCTATAAGTGATGGCTTTAGGTTGGGGTAAAATAAAATAAAAAAAAAACATGTTCACATTATGTTTACGTATTTAATTATTTTGGAAAATTACAGCTGTAGTGTAGGTACATAATAAACACCATTATACCTATTGTTAGAATGAGACATTGTAATAAAAATTATAATAATTTTAATTCTCAATTACTTCCATTTCACTATCTGTGCTCTCAAAGAGGTCAATATCACTGTCACTGTCAGCCGTATTTATCACTAAGTAGTCCATCAGTGTAATTGTCTAAACCATGTTGAATGCTTCTATATTCATTCTCACATTTGATTGCATGATCGCAAACCTTTTTCCACTCTTCAGCCCCGATCATGTTTACTTTTTCAGTCAATAATGTTTTTACTGTACTTAGTTAAATTCATACCCACATTTCTAGAGGCTACATAGCCTTTTAGTTGAGACCATATATTTTCAATTGGATTAAAATCCGGATGATATGGTGGCAATCGCAACACAGTGTGCCCATGTTCGGCTAGTACTTTGTCCATGGAAAACTCTGTACACCTCTCCTTGTGCTGACATATAATAGCGTAAATCTGGGTTTTTGTTAATTTTGGATCAACTGGAATTTCCTGAATGTTTAACCAGTTGATCATTTCCTGTTTAATGGTGTTTGAGTTGGGGGGTCTTTCAACATATTTTTTGTGATAGGGTGCGTTGTCGATTAGAAGAACAGAATCACTGGGTATATTTGGGATTAATTGATTAGCCGGCCATTTTTCGTAGTTATCGTTATTCATTTCATGGTGATAGTCACCTGTGGTGTCCGTTGATTTATACGTTAAAAAGGCACCGGGTACAAAGCCTATCTCATTTCTCGCATGAACTATTATCAAACTTTGACCTTTTGAAATTGACTTTTGTACTCCGTTTTTCTTATCATCACTCCAAGATTTCCCTTTAGTGTGGGATGATGTATGTAAGACTCTTCCATGTAGACGATATTCTTTCCTGATTCGCGAAATTTGCGTATTTTATCGAGGTATTCCATTCGTTTGAGATATACATCGTGCTTTTCCATTAGAAATTTTCGATTATCTTCCATTTTAGTGAACAGAAATTCCATCTCGTGAAGTATTTTTCTCAACGTCTTTTCAGACCCATTGTAACTAATAGCTTCAGATAATTTACCTTTAAATGATTTTACTGTCGGCAGTTCATTAAATCGTAAGTGAAAATCATATCTTCGAACAACATCATAATCAAAATCGTCCATATCCAAACAAAATTTCTTTTTTGGTCTCCCTTTTTTTGGAGTGCTGAACCTAATTTCAGTAGAATGCGTTTCTGTATTGACTTCGTTTAATATATTGTTCAAAGTTCTTCTTGAAATTCCAGTGGCATTTGCAACTCGCTTTTGAACCCTCGCTCTTAAAATAACAACTTACATTTTCATCTTCATTTTTTTTTAATCTGTCAGCTTCGGTTACAAAATATTTATAAACATTGTAGATAATTTCGCGTGACTGACCTCGTAAAGGTTTCCCTCTTTTTCCTAAAGATGGAAAAAGAAAAATGGAAAAAATAGATAGTACAACTTTAAATTATTTAAATTTGGGGGTGTTAACAACTCTAAATATATATTTTGAACTGGACGCGACCGCACTCTATCGCACTTGAACAACGACTGACAATTTGTCAGTCGCACACTACCTATGTGACGTTTTGTCAGTGACAAAACGTCACACAGGTAGTGTGCGACAGAGATAACGCTCTACTAAGCCGAAATTAGCCGAATGTCTCTTTCTAAAGGTCGATGTGCAATATTTATCGCCGGGTACTGTACCATATCGTAGCTACTTCACAGTTCATAGTCACAGTTATTTATAATTTAGTTGATAGTAGGCGTAGAAACTTATTAAATATTAATTATTTTTAATATGTTTAGTTTATTTGCTAATTGTGCTCGAAAAATGGTCCAGATAATTGGGAATACAGATCGGAGGGAACACAATATTCGGCGCACTCGAATACCAAGTATTTAATTGATGCACTTTTTTTTTTAAACCACATTCCAATTTTAGGTACACTTCTACTCAACCCGTTAGAGAATTTACACGTGAAATTGTTATTATTTTGTTTTACCAATCGTTTTATGTAGAAAAAGACAGTGATGTTTTAAAAACAATGTTTCGCGCTATCTGTGTTTAGTTACTTGAATATACGGCGTAAACTGGCTTTGACCATAACAGAAATAATTAAATAAATTAGCAATTCACTTCGCCAAAATGTTTAAACCACCTTTTTATGTTTTCAGCGAGACAATGGGATCCAGAGGCAGCAGAAAAAATGCTTAGAGACGTAAGTACCCACAAACTTACATACCTAGTTAAGTAACAAACATGCAGACAATCGCATTAAACATTTACTGATGCGATATATTATTTTGCTAGACTGATGATGAGTTTACCACGTTTAACAAGATTATTTAGTCTACGCCATTGCTAAAACCCATAACGCACTGTCGACTGGTTGCCGGAGAGTTGATCCCTCAGTCACCTTAAACATTACAATGATCGGCGTCGACGATGTGCATAAACACCTAGTATTTAAAAAAGTCACAGTCGCTGTCAACCAAGTCCTTAGCGACAATTCGACATTGCGTAGCTCTAAGGCGCGTAGACCTTAATTGCGTAGCACCCGCACTATGGCACTACGCACGCGCTACGCACGCCTACGCTACGCAGAAGGCGTAGACCGAAATAACGTAGCGCCCGCACTACGACACTACGCATTCGCTACGCTGATTGCGTAGCAAACCTAAGTTACAGAATTTAAATGGGAAAAAGCTAGGAAGATTCCTTGATAGTATCTAAACGTTTTGCTCCAGGTAAATTGCCGTGAACAAATAAAAGCTGACCGACTCCATCGTTTCACTTGACCTGAGTCTTCTACGTAACACTAAATTATTATACACGGCTCATAAACGAGAACGTCAAGGCCATGGTTAATAACGCATTCCGGTTATATGATGGCTATCAATCTACGAAATTATAAATAGATTCAATTAGATAATAGCTATTAAAAATAAACAAAAAATGAAGTCGCGATGATGCAGTGTAAGGATCTATCTCTCATTCACCGGATTGGCGCAGAGCTGTTTATAATAATACTGGTACACAATTAACAACCTTACAAGAGTTGATAATAAAATAAACTTCTATTAATTAGATAGAAGTACGTGGTTTATTTTGGACTTTATTTTAAGAGACGCAACGTGATATTAAACGAATTTGACTCCTTCGATAAGGACTGCATGGTCCCAAAAAGGCCTTGACTGACAGATAGAAGTGGAAAGAAAGTAGGGAGATGTAGGATAGTACTTAAGTAATAATAAATAATAAGCAAACAATAACAAAACCTGTATACCTTTCTACCCTGTTTTCAAGTTTCGATGATCAAATATTATAAATAAATACAGTTAGGTAAATACAGTTTGTTTGTCTAAAAGCTAATCCCGTATCAGCGCTGGATTGAAAAAGCATTTGTGCGATTATACGTACCTACTACGAGCGATTTGATGAAACAAAAAAAACTTCACCTTGATGATAATTTCCAAAAGAGAAATTTAAAACTAATCTCAAAAACCTCTAATGACTTAAAAATACTGTGTCTCCGTTGAACGACACTTCGCGTGTCAGATAATCATGAGCTTTTCTATTCCTGCCTCGGTGTTATGTAATAAGCCTATGTAATAACTATTACCTGTCAGTTTACAACCAAGTCCATAAAATAAACGTGGGCACAAGTATTTTAATGGTCAACCGTAACCAATTTTAATGGTAGGAAATGTAGGTAAGGCCAGAGAAACAATGTTGCTAAGTAAGTAATTTATATAACAACGCAACGCTACTAAAGTAAAATAATACCTACTAACTTGTTACTGTACCACTGCAGGGTAATCTTCTCATACACAGAAGGCACGCTTGCTCAAAGCGGATTGGCGATTTCAAACTTATATTAACTACTAGCACGTCACGCGGATTCACCCGTAGTTTCCGTTCCCGTGGGAATATAGAGATAAAAGTAGCCGATGTCACCCTGGGATAGTGTAGCATCCCAACGGTGAAAGAATTATTCAAATCGGTCCAGTAGTTTCGGAGCCTATTCAAAGCAAACAAACAGACAACCAAATCTGCCTCCTTTATAATATTAGTATAGAAGTATATAATAAAGTAAATATTCCAAAACTTTCACACAACGCTATCTAGTCCCAAGCTGAGCAAAGCTTGTATTGTCTTGTGATAACTATAGGTCCAGCCTAGTTTACCTCACGATGTTTTTCCTTTATGGACGTCAACGATGTCTAAAATAAACTTACTTACATGAATTGAAAAAGTCACATTGGCACTTGCCTTATATACCCTCTGGGCTATCATGACCATTCATCATACTAACGAAGAAAAAAATAAAAATGTAGGTATTGATCTAAAATAAATGTTAATAGAATAATTTTATTGTCACTCACTCAATATCTTTACGGCTTTCCATACATATTCTTAGATGTAGCTAACTCATTTTAATTTTCTTTTCCTAATTTGCAGCTTAGTATTAAAATAATTCGCGGGTGTTAGAAATGTGTATACTCGTATAAACGTCAATTTCATAAATGTTATACATTTAGTTTGTGTTTTATTTCCACTAACATAATTTCATGCAAAATATTTTATTTCATTTTATTTTATTTTATTTAGAAAGGAACTCCAACAAAGGATATACATTACAAGCATTATCATACAAAGTTCTTTGAAGATTTGTGCTCCTTCAGTTATAGGAGAACACATCATGCATACATCATCATTTTAAACATAGTTTAGAATTGTATAAGTTAAATTGTAAACAGAATAAGATTTAAATCAAAGTAAAATTAAACAATATTAAATTAAACAACACAAGAACATAAAATTAAATTAAACATTTGAAATTAAAACACGGGTTAAATAGTAAATCTTATTGAAGAGTAAAATTTAAAAAAAATTAAAACATTAAAATATTCTAAAACACAAATAATACAATGAAAGAGGGAACAATGAATAGGAACTATAAAGAGCAATTATTAACAATATATGATAAATGTGTGTGACCTGTCGATACGTCAACTTAAAACAGGGTCTGAAAATCGTGCCAGTATTTTCAAAGACTATCTCAAGAAATACCGTTTAATTTATTTGTTAAGTTTATTTTTCATTTAACTAGTGGTATGCACGCACTCTATGGCAAATAAAAAAAAACAGAATTCTTTCTTTGTTTCAATAGCTGTATTGGAACAAACTACAAACAAAAATTTTACTTAAGTATAACATTTTAAGCCAATTCTATCTTAATAAGCTACAATCAAACTAAATTGAACAAAAATCGTTATTCAATCGGCTAATATGAACATCAAGATTTGCATGGATGATTTTAACGATTATACTTAGTTAAATACATAAGTATTTTATTAACTACCTACATAAAACCACGTTTAATGCGGTCTTGACCTCTTGAAATGTTTAGTTTACGTAGTTATTAAAAATAAGCACCTTAAGTACCTACACATTAACGTATACACACAATAATTATATCCTTACAGTATTTTATTATGTGCGAACAGAAAAAAGTACATAAGTACTTATTTTAAATTGTTTCTAATACTCAATACTCAGTATTTATTTATTGCGTTCCACAATGTACAGACGCCAGCACATCAAGTTACCCCAATGTGTCAAATTTCATTGATCGTTTTTCGACTTTATGGCAAACAGAATAAGGTTCATATTCAATTGGGAAAATTTGACACATTGGGGTAACTTGATGTGCTGGCGTCTGTACATAAACGGCCTTAAGAAAATAAAGGTACAGAATCATTATGGACCCTGTCGGGCACAGCAAAAACTTAGATCTAAGAGAGGAAGAGGGCTAATGCAGCAGTAACTTAATTGATAGGAACTTAATGTTTTATGACCCGATAATTATTAAGAGACGCTTATTTTATCACCGCTATACGACGCGGTTTTACCCACTCCACGGGGTCATAGCGTTATGTTAAATTCATTTTATAGTATACAGCGTAGAAAATTTCTTCACCTGAAAGTGGAATGGTTAAGACCAATGTTAACAGTAATTTTAATGTTATGTTAACACCACCACATTAAATTCTTAAAATAGACTATTTTACGGACAAGCAACATTCCTTTATTTTTTTTTAAATGGATTTACAGAGAGAACCGGCCAAGTGCGATTCGGACTCGTACACAAAGAGTTCCGTACCGTCCGTAGCAAAATAACAACAAAAATAAGTCACGTTTTTTGTATGGGAGTCCCACTTAAATATTTATTTAATTCTGGGTTTAGTATTTGTTGTTATAGAAGCAGATACAAAAAACATTATTAACCCCCGACGTAAAAAGAGAGGTGTTATAAGCTTGACCGCTATGTGAGTGTGTGTGTGTGTTTGTGGCACCGTTAGCGCTTAAACGGGTGAACCGATTTAGATGTGGCTTTTTTTATTTAAAGTAGGCTTTCTTGCGATGGTTCTTCAACACAACACCCCCTCTTTTTGCGTCAGGCGTTAAAAACAATTTAACACAGTCAAAATTCATATTCATTTAAGAATAAATTAACGCTCTGGTAGCTCTTTTCCACTTAAAATGATTTTAATTAATTTAAAAATGATGTTATGCTTTTATTTTCCATTGAAAATCTTGTTGAATCTAAAGATGAGTCAAAAAAAATTGTATCAACAAAGTAGGGCAGTACCTTCCTAAATTCTATTAAGAATTCAAACTTAGTATATAGAATATTAAAACAAGTTTTTGTATGTTAAACTAGTTTGACCTGTCGCATTACCGGAATAAAAAGTAGATAAATATTTCGTAAACAGTATCACATTGATGGCCTCCACGTTCGCATGGGCGCTTGAAATGAATTTATAGAAAGCGGTTCACTTTTCGAACAACTAGCGCTTTATTATCGCGACTTTTTTTTTTTAAAGGGATTGTAGTTACTGCCTCGTTGTGTAGTGGGTTCAGTGGCATGTAAGCGCAACCTGCTGAGCATCAAGTCTTCGTTTCCATTTCTAGGTCGAATTAACTTAGGTTTATCGACCTTTTTACTATCAGCCTAGGTCCTGGCTCTGCGCCCAGTTGGTGGTGAATAGACTCGCCCTCTAATGTACTCGTATGAGGCTTTCACATACTTATTTTACGAAATTAAAGGTTCGGCAACGTTAAATGTCAATATGAAAACAGTCACAGTTATCATAAATGGAATGGAAAAATAAGATGACACTCTCAATAGAACGGGGTTGGTCACCCTTTTTCTAAAGCTGCTAAATAAGTCATGGTCTTGGGAAATATCGCGTATTAGTGTACTATACTATAAAATATTATAAAGAGGAAATAATTGATTGTTTTTTTGCATTGAATAGGCTCCGAAACTACAGGACCGATTTGAAAAGTTATATCACCGTTGGCAAACCTTACTATCCCCGGGTGACATAGGGCATAGACTATAGTGTTTGTGAAACCGCGTGACGCCTGCTAGTATATTATTATACTTAGGTAGTTTTACGCTGGATATTAATAATCTATCTCGGTTGGTATCTTGATCCCGATCTTTGTCTGTAACCAATCAACGATCGAATTCACCTATCCGAGTCTTAAAGATGTCCAATCAGAAGCAGCCGTCAAAAACAAAGGATCGGGATTCGGATTGAGATAGAATATTAATAAGTATCGGGCGTTAGTAATTCAAAACTTGAAGGGGACTTTACTATTTTTATTAAGTGCCTTTTCAAATGTATCCCCTTTTTAATTTCAGTCTCAGAAGTGGCGAGAGAAATGGGGCATCGACACAACTCTTCAAACATGGCAGGCTCCAGAGGTCCTATTGAAACACTTTCCTAGTGGAAGTCCCGGATTTGATAAAGAGGGATCACCAAGTGAGTATATTTTACAAGATAATATAAACTTTATTTCAACTCTTAACAATACTTAAATATATTAACGAACCTGATTGATTGACTGCCTCGTTGGTCTAGTGGTCGCAAGCGCTACTGCTGATCATGAGGTCCCGGGTTCGATCCCCGGGTCGGGCAAAGTGTTATTGAGTTTTTCAATCTGGGATTTCTCAGAGCAGCCCGGAGTCTGGATTTGTGCCCGATGGATGGCAATAGGCTCGCCCCCTATTACATGGGACTTAAACATAATGGCGAAATGTGGGTGTACTACCAGGTACACCTCTGCCTAGCCCTTCGGGGGTTACAGGCGTGACGATATGTATATTAACGAACCTACAACTTTTATGTACAGACAATATGCAATTTTCCCAATTGAACATGAACCTTATTGTGTTTAGAATAAAGTTCAAAACCTATCAAATAAATTTGACACATTGGGGTAGGTTGATGTGCTGGCGTCTGTACATAGGTACATACCTAAAAAATAAACAATAAAAAAAACAATTATAGGGCATCATACCGCATTGCTGTCAACGGGAACTGCCCAAAACACTGGATAAGTTATTAAGAAATCTAACAAGATGTTATAATCCACATACTTACTAATAAATATAGGCAAATAAATCGTAAAAATGTGGTCAGTATTGAAAAGTATTTTTTGTCGTCCTAATTTTTATTTTTTTTCGTTTTTTTTACTTAAATGTATTTACCTACTTGAAAACAGACAGACAGAGGTTCTATACTATGACTTTATGATTGACTTTAGTCAGTTGGTCGCGTAAGTAAAGTTTATGATTGTCTCTGATTAAACCCATTCCCACAGTGCTATTAAACAGGTACAGTGACCTTCCTATACATAATTAACTTCGTGGTCAAAGAGCATTACAAGTTATGTCATTAAATAAAACGTAATTCTATGTATTTCGACTAAACCTGGCCAGGTAGTTTTGACGATAAGATAATAATAAAATAATTACCTGCAGCCGTACGTAGATTGAATTTTTCGTCTAGTTACGTAGATACGGTCACTTGGACTTAATAACTAGCTATATTAAGTACCTATGTTTTAATTAAAACAACAATTTTCAGCGTAGAATATTTATTTATTACCAGAATAACCAACTACTATGACAGATGGATAACAACTGTTTATGCATCCCAGGCCAATAATATAATTATGCACATTCATTTATTTGTTTTCCACAAACAATTAAGAATAGACCCTGTTAAAGCCCAACCACTTACACTTAAATACCTAGCAATATTTTGTGTTTTATAATATTAAAACAAAGTACCTACTTATAATAAAAATAAAAAATTGACAATAGGTACCTAAACACAAATACAGAACAAACAAATAAATCACGTGTACTAACCCAAGTACGTAATAATTAACTAAAATTACTTATGTTTTTTTAAATTTAAATTCAAATTATTTACATATATGTGGTGGTTTTTAATTCTGTAGGTACTTAGATAATTTTAGAACAAAAACTTATATGTGGTGGGTAAAAGTTTATAATTCTGTACTTAGATCATTTTAGAAGAAAAGTCACTTTTAAAATCATTACAAAATAAAACATTTATCGATTATTAAAACCTGTTTCGATTCTGTATTTAAATTTAGAAGTCCATCTTCTAATGTTAGGTTGCCGTAGACCGGCCTCTCACATTCACATGCGCACGCGCGCCGGTTGCGAAACAATTGGGTCATTGTCACTGTCACTCGCTCACGGCGGAGTTACGCGACATGAACTTCCCCTCGATTTCTTCATACGCAGACCTTGGCCCTGACACTCAAACATATGTTTTAGAAATAAGAGAAATACGCGCCATAATATGATAATTATAATTTGACTGGCTTGTTGGTCTAGCAGTTACGGGCCCTGACTGCTATGCCGGAGGTCGAGGGTTCGATTCCCACCCAGGATAAATGCTTGTGAGATAAGCACGATCAATATTTTTTGTTCTGTGTCTGGGTGTAATTTATCTATACTTAATATGTACGTATTTAGAAATATCAAAGTATGTTTATCAGACGTTTAGTACCCATAACACAAGCTCTGCTTAGCTTGGGACTAGATGGCGTTGTGTGAATAGTCGTTGTGTGTGAATATTATTATATTATTGTACAAACAGGCCAGTCAGTCAGATTTACCAATCGTGTTGAAATACTATCTCCTACTACAATTACTTCAGATATTTCTACCTACTCTAGACATAGAACATAGAGACACGCATCGCAGTAGTTCAGTTTAAAATTATGTATTTTGTGTTTTTCTAAATCAATGCATTTCAGTAAGGTAGTTAGGTTAGGTAGTTAGGTTAGCTATAGGGTAGGTATGGTAAGTTAGGTTAGGTTATATGTATACATATATTAAAGAGCCATGTTTTTGAGGGTAGCATACCAAAAACGTAGCGGGTAGCGTGCCAACTAAACCCTGGTTGTTTCTATAGGTATATGCCCAATTGGGTATTATTTATAAATTTTTAAAGGTCACTCTTCAACAGGAGTTGTTGGAGTTTCTTGGCCATTCTTCGTTATACAAAACTATCTTTTGGAAGGGGCAACTAGGATCATTTTCTTTTTTTTTGTATTTTTTTAAGTATGAAGTTCAAAACCGCCTTTTAACGGTCTAATTGACATAAATAAACAGACTAGTTGTCTGTTCACCCACAAGCACCATTTCAAGATCCTAAAGTAATCAATGATGTTATTCGTTTCGTTTCCAGTAATCATCGTCCCATTCGTGGGGCTGGACGTGTGGGGTCTACTGCATTCCGTGACCAAGACTGACGTCATTCGCATGATCCTGCGGCACCTGGAGAACTACCTCGCGATCGGCAGGAAGCAGGCGGCTGAACATGGTCCAGCTGCACTGAAGGTACGCAGTTATAATTTCACTAACATTGTTACATAATTTTATTTTCACCTCAGTAGCTCAAACATGTAGGTTTTGCTGCATGAAATCAGTGAGCAAAATGCGATTTTGAGATTTATTTTGAGGCATCCATAGGATTGCTCGGTTAAACAGCCAACAAATTCCTGACCAGCAAGATGCCAACTAAAATAAAAAAAAAATGACGCGATATTCGCTAAATTTTTTTGCCGCTCGTTTTGTTTATTTGCCCACTGTTATCGGGTCACAGGTTAAAGCTTCTACAACAAATCATTTATTATTTTAATGTCTATGTAGGTGATGGAGGTAGTAGGTATAACTATATCTTATCACGAAACAGCAGATTACCTAGGTATCTATACAAATGACAATCAGCTAGTAATCACAGCTAATCTGTTGCTTATGTTACGTGAATACAGAAAATAGTAGGTAGGTACCGACTAGAAAGCGAAATACCAAGCTCCTCTTTACGTCAATTTTAAAAATATAATTGATATATAGAGTAAACTTTAAAGGTGCTCTAGAGTTCCATACCTAACGGTTGCCAACTGAAACTTAAATTACTAAAACTTCGAATTCTTTACGCCTCCGGCTGTCACCGGGCTTTATCTTATGTAACCAATGATACCTATTATAAGTTTAAAGGTGTAGATAGAAAGAAAGAAAGAAATAAAAGAAAGAAAATACATTTATTGGCAACAGCTGGATACACGCACAGTAAAAACGCAATAACACAAAAAAAGAGACAAAAAATGGCATGTCTCAGATAGGTTATAAGCGCTCAGTAAGCGACACGTTAAAATGTGGCTAACTAGCCACACTTGACCACAGTGTCGCGTCGCGCCGTCAACCGACGCGTACGTGCTTCAACGGACGCGTGCGTTCGTTAGTGTGCCATTTTTGTAGATCGAATGCTGTTCAGTTAACCTATACAGGATGAATTTTTAGTCACCGTCCAAATTTTGATATATTAATCTTTGGCAAAAATCATTGAATACGTGTTTTTTCTTTTAGTATCACTCAATACAAAAATATTGAGATATCACTTCACAAAGTTATCTATAAAAAGTTTATGTTTCTGGACACTGCCGCGCCGTGCGTACGCGCTAGGTGAAGCTACGCGAGCCGGGCCGCCCCGCGCGCCGCGCGCCGCCGGAATTCATTGATAACACAATACAAACAAAGTTGCAAATTTTCCCTTCATACTTTCACGGGCTTAGGACCGTCAATAAGCAAAAGGTTTGTGCTATGTTCACTATGATTAGAATCTAACCCTTAATAAATTAATCAATTAAGTACGTATAAATAAAGTAAAAATCAATTAATTAGATAAGAACTTGAGACCTTAATAAAAGCTGAGCCAAAACGTTTTGCTATTAGGCGTATTTAAAAAAATTGAATCAACTTATGTACAAATAATAAAAATTTAATCAAAATCATCAACAATCAAATTAACAGTACTTTAATAAATGTTCAAAATGCATACCGTTTCTCTCTAAACAGAGTCTTGCACGTTTTTGCACATTGTTTTTAATTTTATTGAGCACTACAGTGTCACTTTTAACTTCGTCGAATGCACGTACAATTTGCTGTTTTAATTGGTCTAGGTTTTGGGCTTCCTCCACATACACTCGTCGTTTTATTTCACCCCACAAAAAAAAGTCACATGGAGTAAGATCTGGTGACCGGGGTGGCCAGACGACGGGCCCCCCGCGACCGATCCAACGATCACCGTGTTCGATGTTTAAATAATTACGAACGGCGGCGGAGTAATGAGGCGGTGCACCGTCCTGTTGAAAATAAAAATCTCGATAGGAGATTACCGGCACGTCATCCATGAAGTCAGCAATTACTGTGCGTAACATATCTAGGTACGTGCCCCCGGTCAACCGTCCCTCAATGAAATATGGCCCCAGTATTTTGTTGCCGACAATTCCAGCCCACACATTTGCACTGAACCGCACTTGGTGATACGTTTCTCGTATCATGTGTGGGTTTCGAAATGACCACCAATGTTCATTATGATGATTATACAGCCCCACTCGAGTAAACAAGGCCTCGTCAGTCCACAAAATGTTAGCATCGGGGTGTGCAATCAGCCACTCACAGAAGGCTCGACGGGGAACTGCATCTGCGTCGTTCAAGGCCTGTGCCTTTTGAAAATGGTACGCGTGCAACCCGGCAGAATGGAGAAGTTTCCACACGGCATATTGGCTTACGCCGAAGCGCCGCGCTGCATCTCGCGTACTGGATCTAGGGCTCCGTTCAAAGAAATCGAAGATATCTTCTTCGATCTCCACTGCGAGTCTCGGCCTGCCCCGTCCTTGAGCGTGTGTAGGTACTATAAATTGGCCATGGTCTAATAGCCTCTGATTTGCGGCCAAAATCGTTTGGCGATTTGGTAATGAGGGATTTATTCCTTGATTGCGAAGGCGAGGAATACTTTCGGTTTCGTACAGTCTCCGGGCACCGTTCAAGCTTTCACCACTCAGTATGTAGGATCGCACCATTTCGTAATACTCGCGGTGGGAATACGACGACATTGTAAATAAATTCACGATACGCACGGGGCGCCGTCGCGCCGGCGCCGGCGGGTTGCGTGGGAACGCCGAGAACACGGAAGTAAGCGCTTGCGTCGCGAAAGGGTGCGCGCGCGAGACCGACTAACGATAGATGATAGATGCAGTGTGACCATCTCATAAATGGCGAATCTGCCACGCACTGGGCTAAAATCTGCCAAAATCTGCCACACTAGGTGCCAAAAATGCCAAAAAAATGCCATCACGCAAAAAGGAAAAAATCCTACCGAATTAAATGAAATTTCTGTAATAACAATAATATTAAACAATTTTCTCAAGCACTACATCTTTTTGACCATGTTTTTAGTTGGTTTAAAGGAGGTAAGAAGCCAGTCTCAGTGTCCTTAATAAACTCGGCAGACATTATAACGCTTTCGCGAAATTTGCTGTTTGGATAATTTGTAGCACCATTCGGGTTCAAGATTTTTCCAAATGGTCCCGGTAGCGGTGCTACTTCCACCTGATTGTAACATGTCTTGTATTCTTCTATCAAATTTAATTTATCGAAGTTTAATGAGTAAGTACACAGTTAAGTCAGAAAGGTTTGCATTCTTTGAAGTAATAATTGGATTCCAGGTTTCATACTTACTACGGATAAGTGATCGATTTTAGTGCTGACATTAACTCTTAAATACCTACATGTGTATCAGGGGCAAAAAGATCACAGTGGAGTTCGGATGAATTGAAAGTGGATCTTTGTTTTCAAATAACAACTTAAAAGACACAATACACTTCTGAAATGTCTTTGAATGCTGTTTAAATACATAATGTCATTGGAATATAGTGTTAAAATTGTTGACTTTTGAATTTGTTATATACCAGGACATAAAAATACAGTTTTTAATTTAACTATAAGTATATTAATTGGAAATTACATTAAATAATGTGATTTTAGTCGAAATCTTTAAAATCTGCCAAAATCTGCCACTTTTGTAAATCGTCAACATAATATGCCACGGACAAAATTTAGGAGCAAAATCTGCCAAAATGGCAGAAATCTGCCACAAATGGTCACACTGGATAGATGTCATAAATGTGTCGCGCAGGTGTAGCGGGGTGGGGGTGAGCGGGGTGAGCGCTGCCTTTTTCATTGAATATTTGCGCGGCAAGTGTAGTATTATTAACGTTTAACTTGTGACCACGCAGAGCGGATAATTTTTTCGAGAAAATGATTTAATATGAAAATTTTATGTATCGATTTTTTTTCAAAAATGGACTAAGTGAATGATACCTAATGCCTAGAAAAAATTTGGACGGTGACTAAAAATTCATCCTGTATAGGTACACGTTTTTACTTATAATATCATTGCATATATTTTAACAGAACAGATTGTCAGTTGAAATTTTCAGAGTGTAATGTAGGTAATGTATTATCCACTTTTGTCGATATCACAACAAATAATCAAAATGAAAGAAAAGTAAAAAATTATCCATTCAAGAAACTCGATTTTTTGGTGGTAAATACTCGACCTTTACAGGCATCTTTATCACCAATCTTGAGCGATGGTACTGGACCCTTCATGTGCGAGTCCAACTAAGCACAATTTTAAAGTGTATTGCAGTCACGAATTAATGCTGGAACTTTGAAGGTACCCAGGAATAAAATTGATAAAAAAGAGAAAACAAAAAAAACCAACACAATATATTTTTTTAACAAATTCAATATATTTTTTTGACATTTAGGTACTATTTTATTATTATTTCTTAAAAACCTTATTTACCCTCGAGCAATTGTCTTAATCTTAATACGCTAAGTGTTCGCTTAGCGTGTTATTAAAACGATTTATCACTTGAAGACTTGTCTAACCAAACATCCCTTGACAAATTTCCAGGTGACAGTGGTGTTTGACCTGGAAGGCTTCAACATCAAGCAGTACGCGTGGAAGCCGGCCGCGGAGATGGTGTTCACGTTGCTGCAGCTGTACGAAGCCAACTACCCTGAGATCTTGAAAGTCTGCTACATTGTTAATGGTAAGAGTTTTTATATCACAATTCAATCAAAATGAACTGGAGTTGGATTACTACGAGTAGCATAGTAAGTGATATATGCCCCGATGGTCGGTGACAGTTGAGGCCTGTTGGCCTGTCTGGCTGTTGTACTTAGTTTAAAATAAATATAAATAAACTGTAATGTCCGTTAGCCGAATAAACTACTCCTACGACCTATTAATATGCCTAAAACAAAATAGATAAATAAATTTAACTAAATTCCACAACTTAAACACAATGCCATCTCATCCAAGCTAAGTAGAGCTTGTGTTATGGGTATTAAACAACTGATAAACATACTTTTATTTTTCTAAATACAAACATATTATTGATAAATTACACCCAGACACAGAACAAATGATCGTGCTCATCACATAAACATTGTCCTGGATGGGAATCGAACCCACGACTCTCTTGCTCTAGTAATTAGTGGCCCTGACTGCTATGCTGGAGCATAGCAGTCAGGGCCACTAATTACTAGAGCAACAGGCCAGTCAACATAAACTAATTGTGTTGATTTCAGCGCCATCTAGCGGGGAAATGGGCAACAGCAGGTTCACCTCAAAAAGTCTTCAAGAGATACAATAGGAGATATAATATTATATTTAACTAACTAGAATTATCACTTGCTTCAAAAACAGTGGAGGAAAACATTGTAAGGAAACCGGCATGCATGAGAGACGTTTCTCATTAACCACACAACAAGACAAAAATAACTAACTCGCATATTTCTTTCTTCTATTACAGCGCCGAAAGTATTCTCCCTAGCCTTCTCAGTGATCAAGAAGTTCATGCACGAGTACACGATCTCCAAAATCAAGATCTACGGCACGGACACCAAGAAGTGGCAGCCGCAGGTGCTCACCATCATCGATAAGGAACAGCTGCCCCAACACTACGGGGGAACCATGCTGGACGAGAACGGTGATCCGAGATGTGCACTTATTGTAAGTCAAATGCAGTACATATGAGGTTACTAGTAACGCAGGGGTCAATGGAAACAAAACTTTAAAAGTGGCCGCACACGGGTTAAAAAACGCCGTCATCGACTTATATCCTATATCCTTATATTAGTTATTTATTTTGCATGGACTTGCTGCACACGTTTAACGCCACTGGTCGCCACTCGTTTCTTCAGGTGTGGGTCACTGCCGAGCCCAGAGGTGGATGCTTCCTATTTATTAGCTTCCCCCCCTTGTTCCTTCAACTCCGACCTCGCCCGAGATCCTAGCGCACCATTTCAACAGATTGATGATAGTTGGGGTCGTGGTCATGTCACAACAATCCATGTCACTAATGGATCTGATTGAGCTGAAGTCGGGGCGTTTGTGGTTGTCGCGTGTAGCCCGTGTGCGACCACCCTAAAAGGGATTTTCCGGCTAGTTAAAAGTTGTTTGCAATGGTGGACTTACGCTGTTACGCCTCGTTCTTCACCTTCGGTCAAAAGGCTAAAGTAGAAAAGGTCATTTCGTACTAAAATGTTTAGGATCTCACGGTAACCACCATATTCAAATCCATATTATGTCTAACTGATGTCATTTTTGTTTACTTAGTTATAATCTAAAAGCTTACAGCTGATTGGCTTCGACCATTATCTAGTAGTTTAACGCAAAGCATGTCAATAAAATATTCTTTCTCTTTATAGTAAAGTAGATGCCACACAGAACTTTATGTGCAAAAAAAGTGTTGTATTGACGCCAGCTCATCAATTTACCGCATTGAACATGAACCTTATTTCTATTTGTTATAAAGTTGAAAAACTATCAGAGAAAGACATTTTGGGGTAGCATCATATACTGGCCTCTGTACTTACAAAATCCAATATACAAAGGACAGTCTTTAGTTTTCGAGACAGTCTCCGCATTATTCACGTGTTTTCTCTTTCAGGTGAAGCCAGGTGGTAAAGTTCCTAAAAGCTACTACTCCAGCAACCAGACCTTCGACTCGGAGAAGGAGTTCAAGC
Organism: Euplexia lucipara; assembly: GCA_921972225.1. Taxonomy (NCBI): domain Eukaryota; kingdom Metazoa; phylum Arthropoda; class Insecta; order Lepidoptera; family Noctuidae; genus Euplexia; species Euplexia lucipara. The sequence continues at coordinate 4,242,379 of OV179149.1, read as the reverse complement.
GAGTTACAATCAAGACTGGGGAGAAGCACGTCATCGACCTGCTTTGTTCAGACAATGACAGTGTTTTAAAGTGAGTACCAAGCAGTATTAAGTATTCTGCAAACACCCACCTTTTTTCTGAAGGGCATCTCGCGTTTATCCTAGAGGAAGATGTGAATAGCTTAACCGGGCGTTCGTATGGAGGTGACTTAACTAAACTATTTATTAAGGCCTTGGCCTTGGCCTTGGTATAATTATCATGTTCATGTGTTTAAGTTTTTTTTTATTTATTATATTTATTGTATTATATTATACCTATTTTGTTTTATGATATTTATCATATTTATTGTTTACATATGTATAAATATTATTATTTACTTACATTAAAAAAATAAAAACACAAATACAAATATTATTAATTTTTATTACATTTTACTTTATTATTATTTACATTTATTGTTTACTATGTTTACTTCTCTTGAAATTTCTTACGGAATTGCACCTACCACTGTTTGTCTCTGCATGACCTAAAGGTTGACTGGTAGAGAATGCCTAAGGCATTAAGTCCGCATATGTACATTTGTGTGCTTGAAGTATTAAATAAATAAATAAGGCCTCCAACCAGAGTGCTAAGCGACTACGCTAAGGGCACCGCAGGGCTTAGGGCGTCGCTGGTAGAGGACAGCAAGGGACTGCTGGATCTGAGTGATTCATATTTAGGGGCAGCGAGTTTATATCTACAGGCTCAGCGGCGCGGGCTGGCACGAGCAAGGGATGGGGGAGCAAACACCTGCCGTTAACATAGTTTTAAATTGAGCTGTCATCTCATACAAAATAATGCCAGGCATTGACAGTACACTACGACGAGGATTTTTATGCAGAATAGACCGACAGGTCCAAAACCAAAGATCATAACGAGGCACAAGACTAAATCAATCTACCTACCAATACAATCTTACTTGTTGCAACCCAGATTATTACCTACTAATTCAAGGCATTATCTTAGGCAAGCTTGCACCTTTATCATATTTCCTAATGATTACAGATGGGAGTGCGGAGTAGACCACCACGACATTAAGTTCCTGATAAAGCGTCGCGATGAGGAAGGCAACGAGAGCGTCGTGCACGGGCCGCGGAAGGTCGCGGAGGGACCCACCGACGTCGGTGTGCTGGCCGTCACTGGACCAGCTACATGTGAGTTTGGAATTCTAACCTCAAGATTTTTTTTTTACCTTAATGGAATTGTGTGTTCAATTTTATCTATTTTATTTTGCTTATAAAATAATATATAATAATACCAGCCTGTTACTGTCCCACTGCAGGGCAAAGGCCTCTTCTCATACAGAGAAGGCTCGAGCATTGATCACCACGCTTGTTCATGGCGGATTGGCGATTTCAAACTTATATTAACTATAAGTCTAGGTTTCCTCACGATGTTTTCCTTCACCGATGTCAATTTAATGATGTCTAAGATAAACTTAGCAACTTCATATGAATTGAAATAGTCACATTGGTACTTGTCCGGATTTGAACCACAACCTCGTGCATGAGAGGTAGGCGTCTTAACCTCTGGGCCATCACGACAGTCTTTTGCTTATATTTTTTATAAATTTAAAATACTTAATGCTATTATTGTATTGTACTTTAGATTGAAATAAAAGGAATTGAATTTAAGAGCTGGCAGTACTTACGTTTGGCCCTAAAGTAAATAAACCCTCTGATTTTTTGCCTAAACCTGAGACTTGAAGCGCATAAATCAATGAGCTCTTGGTCAGCAATAAGGCTAATTTTATTGCTGACCAATAGCCAATTGATTTTTGCGCTGTGTGCATTTTGATCGTGTTTGGGTCAACAGTTTTTCTACCATGTTAGAGTTGACCCTATTTTATAAAATGGTTTATATTAATTCGTACTAAAGATGGTACTATATCACCGCCCAAAATGTTTTAGTTCGACTTACATATTTAAATTCTATTTTCAACAGATTCAGTGATTTTCGACAACAAAAACGCATTCCTCCGCAACAAGAAAGTATACTATGACGTTCTGATCTCCGTGCCGACCAGAGACCTCAACATCAGCGATGACCCCACGGACGATAGCCAGCCTGCCGCCGCTTGCAGTAACAACGCAGCGTCATAGCGTCAGATAATCTTATAAAGCGTCAGACATAAACTTCGGAGCAGAATTGAATAAAACTTGGGCCCAACAGAGTATCTTCAAATAGTCGCATGAATCTTTTAAACAATAGACTCGCGTCAAAGTCCTGCGCGTGATTCATCTAAGTGCGGTCAGCGATTTATTGTTGTAGAAGTCATAGATATCGTCATCAAAAAATGTTCGCGTTAGCTTTTGTGATTAGTTGGCAAAAAAATATTCTTGCCAACTAATCACAAAGGCTTGGCACGAAAGCATTGGAATAGACTAGAATAGTTAACTCAGTACAGGAAATAAGGTACTGTTTCCTTCATTGACGTTGCGCTTGCGCATAGTTTCGCACTAACGGCTTTACCGCTTCGCATTAGTTTGTTGTGTCATCGGGTTCTCCAAAAATCCGTCATAATATCTACTTTTTAAAAATCATGACTATAAAGACTTGGCAAAATATTGTTAGTACTTAGATAGGTATTTTGCAGTAGGTACCTAAATATTAAAAAACTGGGTGCTGTTTTACAAACATTTGATAAATTTGGTGATTTTTAGACTTAATGTTGTTACAGATACTTACATAAATTTAGCTATATTTACATAGCGAGTAATAGGTTTGTACATTTTATGTTTTAAGCTTATTTTACGTTTAGTTTTAAGTAAACAATGTTTTATACTGATACATGGGAATTAGTGGTTTTAAAGTTAAGAAATTAAGAACAAATGCGATGCATTTACATACTTCTTTAAAAATGGAAGCATTTCTGTGATAGTTTCCAATAAAATGTATTAATAATAATTACCTACAACAAAATCGTAGAAAGAAATCTAATACATGGTGTAGGTACATCATTGCACATGATATACATGTCCTGTACATTATTCCAGACCCTATCCCCCGGGATCGCGAATTATATTTTATACCTACTATGCGTTTCAAATGAGAATAGGAACGTCACTGACCTGTTATATCTGTCAGATGTCAATTGACAGCTATGACTTTACAACATGGCGCAAAGTCGATCCTATTCTCATTTGAAACCAGACGCTGAACAGCAAATTGCAAAAAACACAAGAAATTTTGAATTTCACGGGTTAACCTAGCACATTCATCTTAGTCTTGTAATAACGGCCTTTTAAAATACATTGATAAATAATATGAGAATCTTGTGTATGTTCGTCCTGTACTCTACCCACCAACGCTATGATAATAATACCTACTGCAGGGCAAAGGCCTCATCTCATACAGAGAAGGCGGATTGGCGATTTCAAACTTATATTAACTATAAGTCCAGGTTTCCCCACGATGTTTCCCTTCACCGATGTCAATGATGTAGACATCACTGACATCGGTGAAGGGAAACATCGTGATAGATAAACTAAGAAAGTACTTATGTACATATAAATTGAAAAAGTCACATTAGTACTTGCCTGGATTTGAACCATAACCTCGTGCATGAGAGGTAGGCGTGTTAACCTCACGACATTGGCCATCATCAACGCTGTAGTATTAAATAAAGGAAAATTGGACATATTTACCTTACTGTTTTCCTTTGTGGGGTTTTGCCTTTTCAATTAATACATAGGTACCTACTTACTAACGTAAATCATGATAAATACAAATGAAATATCTCAGACCAATACAAAAGTGAAATAGGTATTTGATAAAATAAAATTCGTTTTGTTGTAACATAGTATTGTAAATATTTCTTTGGTTTCCATCAGTTCTGAGTTTTAAAGAACTCCTTTAGATTTTTAGTTATCTGTGAATCTTCACATTCAATATGGATGATGTCAGTGGACCTCTTTCAGAGATAAATGATTGCTCAATAATTATTATAGTCTATGATTTAGTTATCATATCATGGTAATGTAATAGTTGTAATAAATACTGATTACACCAGCGTGTTTTTGTTTTATTCTTTGGAATTTTAGAACAACTAAGATACCACTTAAAAGTAGATTGACTTACACCAACACCACTCCTTCCAATACCAATCATTTATCTATGCCCCTTTGGTCTAGCGGACTCTAGCGGCTTCAAGCTTGATTAAGCTAGGAATACAGACACGATGTTATGTTAAAAATCAATATTGATTATTTTGAAAGAATACATTTTATTTTTAAACATAACTAACCATTGACTCTAACATTACCTTCCTTAAAAATACCTACATGTTACCTATACACCACTAATTTTTAATTAGTACAAATACTTAAAGGGCTTATTCTAGACGGTCTTCGCATTATATTTGTAAAGTATCAATTAATAATATTTCTAAACAGCAAAGTTATTAGCGTTTGTTTTTATACCCCAAAAAGTCACCCAATTTATGAAAATATTGTACAGGTCATTCATGACGTAGTAGTATTCATTAATCGTCATCTCTCGCTCACGTTCGCGTGATCTCGCTCAAGCATGCCCCGACTGCAACAGCTGTTTTCGTTATTTAAGTTTAACTAAATAGTCCAATATTTAAAAATTGAACTTCGTTTTTTTACTTTTGATTACGCAAATATGATCAGAAACAGGTACGGATACAGCTCTTTTTTTGTACTAGTTAATTAAAAAATAGGGGTGTATATAAACAAGGCTATGTTTAAAATTCCACCAGCTTACTGACCACGATTTTCAGTCATCATCTTCAAAGAGCATTTGAAGCAGTTCCCTCTTGTTACACTGGGAACCCTCTAACCTCTGGACTCCCTTCCAACGGATGATTGTGGGGATCACCATGAGCCTTAACCTGGGGTCTGTCCGGAATGAGCAATCTTTGTCTTTCCATCTGCAAGGTGACAATAATTAGACGTATTATCTAGACTTGAAGTTACAGGTACCTACTATTTTATTACAGAGTTCCAAGGACATAAGCTTTGTGAGGGCGTAATTACACTTCTTGATGTCATAAATAAAATTTGAAAAGTCTACTGACTGACTAAACTGCGTGGGTGCATGCATGTGAAGTGCAGTGCGTGCTAGCTAGCCGCAAAATCGTAATATCAGGTAAATTAGGATTTCGAGGACTGCGGACTGATTTTCCCAGACCAATGGCGGCAAGCCCGTTTTGGCCAATCCGGCAACCGCCGTCATTGGTAACCTCAACCACAGTAAGTACCATAATCTTATCTACTGTGGAGTGCCCGGAAAATTCGGTAAATTGGACGGTAATTTTGATAAAATCTCTCTCCGGAAAATGTTTCCACCCGTGCGAAGCCGTGGCGGGACACTACTAGTTTAGTATACTTGTGGCCTATCTACCTATAGGTACTTACGTTTCTCTGTCACCAACATCAACATAGGCAAATATAATATTTTTGTTAAGTTCATCTAAATATGCCTTCACCACAGGCTCAGCTGTGAACAAAGATGTCTGATATGAATAATAATAATATTTATAGTTTGTCTCTTTTTATTAAACAATAGTAGTAGATAAGTACTAGTGAAGGAGCTTGTGGCTAAATTATAACAGCCGTATGGCTCGATCGAAGAGTTAAGCTACGCTTGACGAGGTCAGTCCGTGGATGGGTGACCATTTATTACATACCAAGACTCCTCCGGGCCTCGGAAAGCACGTTAAGCCGTTGGTCCCGGCTGTCATTTGTAGATCTTTGACTGTCGTTACTTGTAGTCAGAAGTCCGAAAGTCTGACAACCAGTTTAACCAAGGGCGGTACCATGTTACCCAGTTAGGTACTGGGTTGTAAAGGTCTGACAGGCAGTCGCTCCATGTAAAACACTGGTATTCAGCAGCATCCGGTTAAACTGGAAGCCGACCCCAACATAGTTTTGGGAAAAGGCTACGCAGACGATTAAATACTATAAGAACTGTCATCTAACCCAATTGGCAGTAAATACACCAACTGCGGCCATTTTCTTTTCTTTTACCAGTGAAAAAGAAATATACTTTAGGCCCTTTGCCTGGTAGCTTAACAACGAACTCAGTAAATTCACTATAATTTTGAAGATTTTCTATTTTTATGGTCATTTATTAAGTGAAAGATATTTGTCAGTAGGTATAACAAATGGTATTAAAAAAAAAAGTATCATCCGAAAGAGGTTACTAGATCGTGACATTCGTGACTATACGCCCTCCATACAAGGTCTCATATTCGGGTCGTTATTCGTTCGATTATGGGTTTGGTAGCGACATCTATCGCGCCTTCTACGAACTAATAACGGGCATCTACATCGCGGTGTTAAAGAAATCCGCGCAATTGAACGCACACATGTTCCCGACATCAATCGTCGAGCAGTAGTAGCCCACCAGACACAACATTCGTCTGGTCGGAGGATCCTCCCTTTTCTAGTTGGAAGATGTGTACGTAAAATACATACATACACCTGCGCCTTTTTCCCATGAGGGAAGGCAGAAACTATAGAGCGCCATCAGCTATGGTCCTTTAACACTTCTTCACTCTATAGTGATGCCAAGAATATTCGGCCTGTGCGACTTCATTTGGTAAGTAAATAAATAAATATTCCACAACTTTCACACAAGCCATCTAGTCCCAAGCTAAGCAGAGCTTGCCTTATGGGTAGATACTAAACATCTAATAAACATACTTATATATTTCTAAATACATACATACTATACATAAATAACACCCAGACACCGAACAAATGATCGTGCGCATGACACAAACATTGTCCTGGGTGGGAATCGAACCCACGACCTCCGGTATAGCAGTCAGGGCCACTAACTACTTGATCGACAGGCTAGTCAAAAAACCTACCTATTTAGCCCAATATTATTTACTTACCTCAAATAATGTTCGCACTATCCCCGAGTGAAGTAGGCTTCTTTTTATCCCCGTAATCGCACGGGAACAGGAACTACGCGGGTGAAACCGCGTGACGTCAACTAGTGAAAGCTTTTCGCGTACAAACATTGAAAATTTTCAAGATTTAGGTACAATCACGCGATTCACAAAAAAAAACTATGTACTCAGGCGCATCCACCTTAAACTAGCCAAATTATTAGCCGTACGTAGCATCCTAACTAGGCTCCTAGTTAGGATGCAACAAAGCGGTCAGTACAATAAATCAGATCCAATCTGTCCTAACTGCGATTACACCTTCCAGTTTCCTAGTTAGGATGCTACAAATCAGATAGTGTAATAAGCCCTTAAAGGTAACGAGCCTTTACTTACCTTCTACACAATCGCTGCACCAACTTTCTCCAGTTGACAGTTTTTCTCCAGTAAAGTACAGAAGTTTTGGAGGACCTTTCGGATCCATAGCTTCAATATATTTCACAAATTCTTCATACCCGTGCAAATCAATTTTAGTCACCATTTTCAAATACAAAACACAAATAATTCCTAACCGGAATTGTCTATGAATATTATTATTGACACACTGACTGACACGGGGACGGGTATTTAATTTAAAAAAAAAAGAGATTGATTAGGCTTGTCGAAACAATATCGATATTTCGATTTGTCGATTGTTTTCATTCGATGAAGGTAGGTACTAGATTTACTTAAAATTTAATTGTAGGTTTAAATAATGAGAAATTATTAAAAAATTAAGGGGATTTATGTAAATACCAACTTCATTGTAGGTACTTAAATGGAAGAATGTCTGCAATAGTTTTTCAGTATAAAGTAGTAAAACGTAGAACAAAAATTTAGAACAGATCTATACTAAACATCCGCGTAAATAGTCTGGACAAACCAGCACAAATAGAGTAAATTCATACGCAGTAGATACACCGCCTAACCAATCTATTTTTAAGGCCAATGCTTTGTGATCGAAACAATGATATTGTTCGGGATACTTATTCAACTAAAACACGTTTTTTTTTACCTTATTGCCAGCATTTTCGGTTTAACGTTCGCGAGTGCTACTGGTGATGGATCCTGGGTTCGATTCCCGGGCCAGTCAGTGTGGTTACGTTTTTCCATCTGAATTTCGTAACAAATAGCCCAGTCTAGATTTGAGCTTGATATCAATATGCTTGCTCCTATCACCTTGGACTTATTACATAATTGGCAAAATGAGGGTGTACTATCATAGGAACTAAAAAATGTTATGTTATGTTATGTTATTTTCCTGCGTCAGGTTTTGGCATAATAATGATAATTAAAAAACAACAGTGAACAATACACTATTAGTTTTGTTGTTATCAAGAAGTAAATTTAAATATCCTTATCTATATGTTATTATCAGAATTGTTAGTACACTAACGTAATAGTTGAAATAAACATTACAACAGCATTTTTTTTTTATCTTAATCCTTGGCATTGTAGGACAACTGAGATAAGAGTAGAAGACCTTTCATCCAAATAATTACTTTATGATTATAAGTAGCACACAACTACCGACGTTGAATCTTGAATTATGCACCCTATTGTATAGTTAATGTATTTGTTAGTATGCGTATCTCTCTCTGTATGTGTGTGTGTATGTGTATCTGTGCGTGTGTATGTGTATCTGTGTGTGTGTGTGTGTATCTCTGTGTGTTTGTGTGTGTGTGTGTGTTTGTATGTTTAGTATTGCTGGTGTCCCAACCCACATAGAGTTGGGCTGTTTGACAGCCCAAAATACAACACACACAGCTCGAATTTTGCGACCCTACTTAGCTGAAATGAAACAATTACTTTTTCAATTGTTACCAAACGTTAGGTGATTTTACCACATCAGAGCAGTTATAGTACTACAACAAAAGAATGGATCAATTTATAAAAATATTTAATAAGTATACCACATTCACATAATCACCATCACCACCTTCCTTAAAAAATACATGTTATGTACAATGTAAAATGCAACCAGATTGCTGACCATTAAGGCGTTTAGTTTTCATCCTCCAAGAGCATTTGAAGCAGGTCCTTGTTGATACACTGGGAGCCCTCTAACCTCTGGACTCCTTTCCAACGGATGATTGTGGGGATTACCATGAGCTTTAACCGGGGGTCTGTCCGGAATGAGCAGGCTTTGTCTTTCCATCTGTAAGGTGACATTGAATTGTATAAGAACTGCAAGAAGTTTTACTGTGGGAGTGTTACATACAGACACTCAAAAAAGTGTATGCGTACCACGCGTTACAAGTTATATTTTTTGGCGTAATAAGATAAAAATCTTTCTAAAATTTTTATTTTTCGCATTAATCTTACGTATGTAGAAAAAACGACACTCTTAATAGAAAAAAACTAAAATATTGACTATACATATAGGCAAATTTAGGGTGTAGATTTTTCGTGACAGTGTGTGCGTGCATCAAAAAAATATACTCTCATCATTTTTCCCTTTAGCGCCAAAAGAAGTATAACTTCAATAAAAAATACAAACTAAACATAAAAAATTAATATAAAAAAAATATGATGATGAGCCTTTTGGCACAACCGTGGGTCATGCTATTTATTTTATTCTTTTTTTTTGTGCTCCATCTTTTACAGTGTGTGCATTTTTTACCTGTGACTAATAAATTACTTTCTTTTTTTTTGTTTTTTTTTTTTTCATTGAAATAGTAATAGATCCATTAATTATATACCTCTAGTCTAAGGACCTATTTGTTAAATGTTTATGTGCATCTACTATTTCAATAAACAATTTCAATTTCAGATGTTTTGGTTATTTAAACATAGATAGCTTACTCATAACGCCATACCAGACTGATATGCAATATCTGGCTCATTATTGGCTGATAATTTTAAATTCCAGACATTAGGTATCAATGTCATTGATAAGTCATATTTACCCGACTATGATGAAGCAAAAGAGAGGGTTTTTTTAATATAATAATAATAATAATAATTTATTCAATAAGTAGTTTGTACATGGTATACAAGGTTGTCTTATATATTAAGATGCTATAAATAAAAAGAACCAGTACAATATATATAAAATGGGTCATAGGACTCCCTTCCCTAAACTAGGCAGAAAATCTGTCTGTATCTTAAGAAAGAGTATCCATTCACAGTGAGTCTTATTACGGTTACAAAAATATTGGTTCGTGCAGTAGGCGAACAAAGTACTTACGTTAAATTATGGATAAAAATTTAAAAACAAAAGATGAAATAAAAACATGAGTATGTGTGGGTGTTACATGTGTGTGTAGGTGTATGGGCGTGTGGTGTGGGTGTGTATGTGTTTGGGTCTATGTGTGTGTGTGTGTGCGCATGCATGTGTATGTGGGAGTGCTTACATGCCTGTGTGTATAAGTAGGTGGATATGTTGTGTTGTGTTCTGTGTGTTAACCTATCTTTTTACTGTACAGTGGTTAAAAGCTCTTCGGTATCACTATATGTCAATGTTTTACACCACATACACAATAATTGATGTATTCTAATGGTTAACAATTATATTAAGTTAACTCCATGCAAGGCTGAGTACCGGTGAGCCTTGAAAATTATTGAATTTCCATTGTGTCTGGTATCTGGCAGTCGAAAGTGTGAAATAAATTATATGCAATACTTACGTTTCTCGATTCCCGACATCAACATAAACAAATATAATTTCCTTGTTTAGTTCCTTTAGGTATGCCTTCACCACAGGCTCGGCTGCGGACAAAAAAAAATAAAAATCAAGAACAAAACCAAAATTATTAGTATTTTTTGACAAGTATACCCATCGCCATCATCTTTTATTTTACCAGTAGAAAGGAGTACCTTTGGGCACTTTACTTAAAATAAATATCAATGCCAACATCTTTCACATGAATATGAATTTATCAGCTACTCAGAAGTATATTTGTCTCTAGGCCTAGGGCACTAGATGGTATCAACAAAATCCTACTAATATTATAAAACTTTTGTGAGGATGTATGGATGTTAGTTACCCTTTTCATGCAAAAACTACTGAATGGACTTTGATGAAAATTTAAAATATCTGCTTATTATAGCATAGACTTAAAACATAAGGCCGTACTTTGGCTGTTAGTGTAATTAAATAGGAGCCCACGAAACAGGAGAATGTCCAAGTGTGAGCAATGATTTACAAAAAAGTAAGTAAGTCATGTTGGATAAAAAAAACATATACCTACAGACGAATGCTGGTGACTGCTAGCGACTATTACATATAGTTATATTTTTTTGTTATACGTATCTGTAGTGGTTTACATACTTAGTATGTTAGACAAGAAACTGGTAATTCTAAGCAAGAGTACCTACACACATAGAAGGCATCCGTTTGTCGCCGATGTATAGATAATTAATTAATCTAATTAATGGACTAATTTCGTAGTCATTTTCACAGACCTACGATTTATACGTACCTTCAACACAATCGATGCACCAACTAATTCCTGATGGCAATTTTTCACCAGTGAAGTACAGAAGTACTGGAGGTCCTTTCGGATCTATAGTTTCAGCATATTTCACAAACTCGTCGTACCCGTGTAAATCAATTGTAGTCACCATTTTCAAATACTAAACACAAAGAAATCCAATCCGGCACTATCAACGAAAACGAATATTGTTGTTGCAGACTGATGACACTGAGTGACAGACTGACCACAGAGTACATTATACATAGACTGACGTCTGACTGACAGTTACACTGTGTCACTGTCTGTGTTTTTTGTGACGGATGTGATGTAACACGCGAGGGACACACACAAAAATTTTTTTTTGACGTTTTTCACTCAAAAGGTAATACTTCCAGAGTTCCAGTGATCTATTATTAGATATAAAATAACGATTATTTGACGTGTCTAAGCCGACTTTTTTTGTCACTAAAAACCAAAACACCCAGCTCAAAGGTAAAATTTTCCCTTTGAAAATTTTACCTTTGAAAATTTTCCTTTGAGCTGGGTTGGGTTGTTTTAGTTAATTACAGATTATGCATCTATCTCTTATTAATTATTAATAAACGTGGAGTAATGTTTAAATGCTTACAAAAATACTTTTGAAAATATCGATACGTTGTAAATCGATACTTACCAACAGTTCCGACATCTCTTAAAGGTGACAGCGTGACATTCGCAGTTCGCCTTGTTCCTTATTTTGTCTATGAGTCTGCCATTCTGTTTTACGTAAAATGTTTAAAAAACTCTTCAAATATGGTAACATGGCAGGGCACTGCGAAGTTACTCAAATCTTAATTCTGCGTAAAACAGAGTCCCAAATTCAAGCCAAATCAAAACGGTTTTGACAGATAATGCGGTTGACAATAAGAAATATTTGAATGTTTTCATGTGTATTTGAATTGTTTTTAAAGTATAATTGGAGCCTGAGTGATAATATCTATCACAATGGATACAACGACTAGTATAAAACCTAAGTCAATGGCTGAATTGCTGCCCGGGCTTAGTGGTAAGGTTGAAGTTTGTTTACTCCCCGTTAGTAAGTGTACGATATCAACAACCAACTTACAGGGAGTTTTATGCGATGTAAACAACATTTTACTTCGTATCCTTTATGAGCTAGGTAAACTAGCTTGACTATGATGACAGACTCAAGTACAGGTATTGTTTATTTTTTAGGTATTCTGTCCAAAGACAGTATGCAGAGTCTGACTGCAAAGAAGCAGCCGCGTCAAACAATAGTACACACTCGCACCACTGAAAAGATAACCAAGCCTTTAACCATCGCAGAAATGAGAGCTGACATCCTATGTAAGTAAATCTATACTTCTATACTAATATTATAAAGAGGTAAAATTTGTAAGTTTGTAAGTTTGTATGTAGGGGGTAATCTTCGGAACTAATGATCAAATTTTAAAAATTAAATAAAATAAAATAAATATATATATTCCACAACTTTACACACAACGCCATTTAGTCCCAAGTTAAGCTTGAGAGCTTGTGTTAAGGGTACTAAACAGCTGATAAACATACTTATATATTTCTAAATACATACATATTATAGATAAATTACACCCAGACACAGAACAAATGATCGTGCTCATCACACAAACATTTGTCCTGGGTGGGAATCGAACCCACGACCTCCGGCATAGCAGTCAGGGTCACTAACTACTAGACCAACAGGTCAGTCCGGTATTGTACTGGTGGAAAGCTACACTATTCCCGGTAGACATAGGCTACTTTTTATCCCTGTAATAACAGGAACTACGCGGGTGAAACCGCGTGACGTCTGCTAGTAAACTATAAAAATAAAGCCATTAGGTTTCCAACGAAATAATAAGATGACTTGCTTGGCAGATATCAATATTACCAAATGTTTGAACCAGTAATCCAAAATTATATGTTAATATGATCAAAAACTATTGTCTTGTTGTTTCATTGTATGCATACTTCATTTACGATTCATATATCTGGTTATGCTGGGTACAATTTTATTATTATGCAATGACCTCTATGATGATCATCTTTATTAAGGTCATCCAGTAATTTTGTGTGTCTATGTACAGACGCCAGTACATCAAGTTACCCCAAGGTGTCAAATTTCTTTGATCGTTTTTCAACTTTATGTCAAACAGAATAAGGTTCATATTCAATTGGAAAAATTTGACACATTGGGGTAACTTGATGTCCTGGTGTCTGTACTTAAAAACAACTAAATGAATAAATATTTTTTCAGCACTAAGAGTACAGTCCCCCAGAAGAAATGCACATGGAGCCACAAGTTCTAAGAAAAAGAATTGGAATTCATCAGTTAAAGTTGACAAAACAGTTAGCCACACGGCCAACGGAAAAATGAAACATAATCCTGTCCGGAAAGTGCTTAATTTCCAACCTAAGCCTAAAGTAAGTATTTACATCAGACCTCATCATCTGGCTAGCCTTTATTTAGGAGATGCATTCCGATCTAACACAAAGCAGTGAGATGCCAGTGTTTTACATGGAGAAACTACCTAAATTAGCTCAAATTAGGCTTAAGATTGAATGTCAAAAAAAAAAAGATATTTATTGAACTAAGCCTAAATAAACTAGGATTTACAAAAGAAAACATACATATACAAGAGGCTTTGACTAGGGTGCACATTGAAACCCTGATCTCTAAACTAGGAGTCCCTATATCTTGGAGATAGAAAATTAAGAAAGAAAAGAACCACCACCAAAAATACCACCACCAGAAACACCACCCACCACCACCAGAATACATAAGACACTCCCCCAAATAATGCTGCTTTTCGCCACTTCCTAGTGTGTTTGCTGGGAAGAAGAACAAGTCTCCCAGTAAAATCACACTCCACCCACTGACTGGGTAACACAACACTGGGTAAACTGGTTGTCAGACTTTCAGGGTTCCGACTTCTAACTACTCATTTAATAACAACTGTCAAAGATCTTTAAATGACAGGGCTGTTGTTAATTGAAAAAAAGAGTATGTACAGAAATACATAAGAACAATAAATTAGTTTTTGCATTTTTATTCTGATGCTTTTAGGCAGATAGTTATTATTATATGCATTCATCATTTTCATCTTGTATTTATTTGATTACAGCCTGTTTCCAACATCAGAGCAACAATGGCCCCTGAATCACCTAAGTTTACAAGGCCTGAATTCAGACCTAAGAAGTCCCTATTTTCATTACAAGGTTGGTAATCCAAAGATTTTATTTACCTTGAACAAAGCAGTTTTTTTGTAAATTCTTTCATTGTATCTCACTTATGTGCATTTTATTTCAGCTCGTACCAATGTTAGAATAAGTGGCATAAACAACATAGCAGAAACACCGGTTTTGAATAAGCCCATCAAAAGTCGTATGACACTAGCAAATAAAGAAAATGTCTCAAACCAGTTTAGTTTAAAAAAGTTACCTCCACCAAAACCCTTGATTACCAAAAAGCTTATCCCTGTTGTACCTGACACTCCCATGTCTAATGAATCCTGGAAGTCAAGCTGTGACGCCAGTTTCTTGTTGAAAGAGAAAGAGATCAATGATGCAGAAGAAAAAACGAAAGCTATAGCAGAGGAACCTACTCTTGAGAACTTAGCTGCAGTCACACCACCAGTGTCGACTCCATTCAAAGAGTATAGAAATGTTCAGGAATATTTTAACCACTCCAGTGAGTTAGAAAGCTCTGCTGTGTACAATGACAACACTATCATGAGCTTTGAGAAACCCGCAGACAATAAAGACAACACCAAGAGAGAAGAAAGTGTCATCGTATCATTATGTGATCTTCTCAACAAAGCATCTGTTACCAACTCTGGGAAAATGAGTACAGAGCTCGAAGATCTATTACAGATTGAAAAACAGACGGAACATAACTTGAAGATGATAGATAATAGCATTGCTGCATTAAATAAAATTAAACAGTCACAGTTAACATCTCTGCAGTATGTCAGAAAACTAATAAAAGATAAGAAGCCCTGTGAGAGTGGAGACAAAACTTTAACTAATACCAAAGAGACTCCCAAAGTGATAAAAACTGAAAAATTCAGTCCTGAACGAAAAGCTGTTGTAAGTAAACCGTGCTCAGTAATAAAGTCGTGTTCAAACTCAAAGTCACCATCTTACAAGATACCAAAAAAGAATTTGTGTCTGAGGAAAAAGGTTTTTTGTAAATCTATGCCAAATGTCACGGACGTTACAATTACGCCTGTAAAGGCTGATATGGGTAACAGGGCTCTAAGCATGTACATGAAGATGAAGGAGCAGATGAACTTTCTGAACACACCTGTTGCTAAGCGACAGCATCATGTCCCAGATACACCAGCAGTCACGTCACATAACTTACAAAAGCAGCTTGATAAGCTCTATGATGAAAATTAGGAAATATCTTAAAAAATATTATTGATTTATAGAATATAGAATAGAGTTGTAAAGAAAGCAATAATATTATTATTTTAGATACAATTTTAATTTAATTTACACCTTATGAATTGCCTTATTGTAAATTTTGTAAAATTACGCTACAGGTTGGCTTTGCTATGTAATCCTCACACTTACAAATTTATATTAATAAGTTAATATTTTTTCTAACACCGATTTTCTACACAATGTAAATAAAGTTTGTTACTCAAAATTGTGATGTGATGAAAATGTTTTAATTTAAATTTCCTATTCTAGTTAGTTTGTAGTAATATATAAATCTAATTAATTATTATAATTCGCATAATGTAAACATTTTTGTGTACAAAATAAAGATTATACGTAAATACGAAATATTCATCATTACGTGGACATGCCTACAAAAATAAATCCTAACTAAGGTCAGACAGAACCAAACACACGCTCGCGTCACACGCTCCCCCGCCACCTCCACCGCTCCCATTGTGCAGTACTATCGTAATTGAATTAATGAAAAAAAATGAAAGCTATGAGTATAAAAAAGTTAATTTGGGAAAGTTATTCGTGTTCATGAGTACAATCACTTGTTTAAGTATCGGTCACTAATTACCAGTCACCCTTATATTTTTTTCGTAACTATTCACACAACGCCATCTAGTCCCAAGCTAAGCTAAGAGCTTGTGTTGGGTACTAAACAGCTGATAAATATACCTATATATTTCTAAATACATGCATATTATACATTAATTACACCCAGACACAGAACAAGTGATCGCGCTCATCACACAAACATTTGTCCTGGGTGGGAATCGAACCGACGACCTCCGGCATAGCAGTCAGGGTCACTTAACTACTAGACCAACAGGCCAGTCTATATTGCTGTTATTGTAGGTGGCGTTACTGAGACATGGGACGACAGTTTTTGTATGACATAAATATTTTGTTCACAATGTCCTCTACCACTCTCTACAGTATCATCTCTTTGACGTCTACTGATAATGAGATATTATTAAATGTAATGGACTAATACGGAGTCCTAATCAGAAAAATTGGACACTAATTTCAAAGTCGCATTTACCCGATATATTATTATTACTTTCCTCTATGGTCGCATTGTTCCAAGCCATCCCCTGTCTTTGTGTGAACTACGTTTGAGAGTCATAGGTAAGCTTTATTTATTTTAAAAAAACTAAGAGAGATTATTTTGAGATGGTGGGACTGTACGGCATGCATGTGGATTGCGGATCAAGCCGCGACACGCGAGTAAAGTTTAGTGTTAGTAATAAGTAATAATAATAACATTCCACAACTTTCTAACATCTTTACGTTATTCTAGCGTGAAATAATTTCGTAATACGTGATTTTAACCTCAGACCAACTGAGATTCTAACCATTTAAGTACCTACGCAGCGCACGCAACGGACGCTTTTTCCCGCTTGCAACATTTCTTATTGCTGCTCCGGTCCTATTGGTCATAGCGTGATGTTATGTAGCCTATAGCCTTCCTCGTTAAATGGACTATCCAACGCAAAAAGATTTTTCAATTCGAGCCGGTAGTTTCTGATAGTGATGGGTCGTTGAAGGTTTTTCCGTCAACGAAACGGTAACGATGATTTGCGTTCGTCAACTAGTTGATTAATAGTTAATTTCGTCAACGAGTTAACGAATTATGAACGTCAACTTGCATGAACGATAAACGCCTAAACGCTTTTATTAACGTATGCTGTTGTATTGAATTGAAATTAAATAATTTGATGCAGTTTACCTAACGAAATTGGATACTGTGTTATGATAACGTCTATTAGCCACACAGCGCAGGATACTGTTGGCGATGGCCCGTACGCGGCGCACCAAGGATGCGCATCGTTTTCTCATCGTGGTATAAAACTATAAAAAACAATCGACTCGAAATTCAGCGCTCCCTGACGCACTACAGAAATGGGACAACCCCATCAACACCCGGAACGCGTTATTATATTGAACGCGAAGGACGCTGTAGGATTTTTGCGTATAATCAGCCCACAGACTGCACGAATAAAAAGAAGTAGGTACAGTAAGCAATTGTTACACACAATTTACGTACGTTGAAAATAACAAAACGTTGGGCTTAGTTTTTTGTTTCGTCAAACGAGTTGAATTTGTAAACGTCGATGACTTGTAACTCGTTGACGTAATCAACTAGTTGATTTGTAAACGGACAACACGGTCAACGTTAATCCCAAGAGACAGCAACGTCGATTCAACTAGTTCGTTGATTCAACGCCCATCACTAGTTTTTGAGATTAGCGCGTTCAAACAAACAAACAAACTCTTCTGATTTATAATATTAGTGTAAATGTCTGCCGATGTTCAACGCTTCGTGTGAAACTACCTTTTCTAGGGTGAATAACAAAACAAAAACAGATTTAATTTTAATCGAAAATAGTGAAATATTCGTTTTGTATTTTTTTCCGTTTCCGTTTTAGTCTGTGTCTGTCTGACTCTGTCTGACTGTCTGTAGCTTAGACTATATACCTCTAGACGTAGCCCAATTTACAGTGTCAAGTGTGGAAGTGAGACGCAATAATACAAAATTCGTAGGAAAATTGAGACAAAGCATCGTATCTTCTGTCCCTTACGGCGTGCCGGATTTTTGCATGGCTAACTTTTGAAAGTTAGCCAAACAAAGAGCTGTCACTGTCACGTATATTATTGTGCTCGATTTAATTTAAGTTTTCGGATGGTTTTTGCAATTTTTGTAATAGTTTAAGTCATTTAATGAGAAATAGACTCCATTAGATAAGTGTTTAGTGTATGGTGAATGCGCTACGATGGGAGGATTCAGTATAATAGGCTGTAAAAGCCGCTCAGAAAAGGCCAATAACAAAATCTCTTTTCATTCGTAAGTATTCAATACTGTTTGTGTTATTGTATGATTATTGAATTTATACATTTGTGCGCTTTTATTGTCATGGCTTTCAGGCCAAAATATGGAAGATTTCTTAAAATAAACTTGATTTCTTATATCACATAACCTAGTAATACTTACTTACAGTGTTGCTACACGTTTCAAATCTTTTCCCTTAACTGTCAGGCCTAATGTTCAAAAGGTAGGCATAATAATCAAATAAATCTATGGTGGCTAAACACACAAATTTGTGGGCGAACCCTTATTTTTAAGTTTAAGTGAACATGTGTACGAACGAACAGAGCCCTTTCGACAATCATTAAGTTTTACTCTTGAAGGCAATCGCGTAGGTACTTAAAGATATTTGGAAGTAAGAATTCATTTTATGAATAAATGTTAAGTATAAACAAAAAATTAGATATTTTCAAAATAAGTTGGTTTTGTATAAAGGACAATAGTTATTATACAGCAATGTCAATGTCACACTGGATGTCAGCCATACCTCAATATATTTTAATGATAAATAACACGCGAAAAAATCAAAACAAGCTTCACCTGGTAGTAGTGTATTTTATTTGTGAGAATCAAGGTAAGATTGAAAGTAGGTATTTTACGTGAAATTATATTTTCTCACACATGGATACTTCTACACTCTTATTACCACGTTGAATACGTCGTATTTTGGGACTTTTTTAGGGAATAGCAACACTGAACTTTTATATTGCTGTCGCATGTGCGGCCACGCGGTAGCTCGATCTAGAGGTATATTATCTAAGGTCTGTAGCTTAGACTATATACCTCTAGACGTAGCCCAATTTACAGTGTCAAGTGTGGAAGTGAGACGCAATAATACAAAGTTCGTAGGAAAATTGAGACAAAGCATCGTATCTTCTGTCCCTTACGGCGTGCCGGATTTTTGCATGGCTAACTTTTGAATGTTAGCCAAACAAAGTGCTGTCACTGTCACGTATATTATTATGCTCGATTTAATTATTAAGTTTTATTAAGTTTTCGGATGGTTTTTGCAATTTTTGTAATAGTTTAAGTCATTTAATGAGAAATAGACTCCATTGTGTGTTATTGTACGATTATTGAATTTATACATTTGTGCGCTTTTATTGTCATGGCTTTCAGACCAAAATATGGAAGATTTCTTAAAGTAAACTTGATTTCTTAAATCACATAACCTAGGAATACTTACTTACAGTGTTGCTACACGTTTCAAATCTTTTCCCTTAACTGTCAGGCCTAATGTTCAAAAGGTAGGCATAATAATCAAATAAATCTATGGTGGCTAAACACACACAAATTTGTGGGCGAACCCTTACGAACGAACAGAGCCCTTTCGACAATCATTAAGTTTTACTCTTGAAGGCAATCGCGTAGGTACTTAAAGATATTTGGAAGTAAGAATTCATTTTATAAATAAATGTTAAGTATAAACAAAAAATTAGATATTTTCAAAATAAGTTGGTTTTGTCTAAAGGACAATAGTTATTATACAGCAATGTCAATGTCACACTGGATGTCAGCCATACCTCAATATATTTTAATGATAAATAACACGCGAAAAAATAATGTAGTGTTCTTCTAAAGAGTTACTTCTATGTACACACATCAAGCTTCACCTGGTAGTAGTGTATTTTATTTGTGAGAATCAAGGTAAGATTGAAAGTAGGTATTTTACGTGAAATTATATTTTCTCACACATGGATACTTCTACACTCTTATTACCACGTTGAATACGTAAATTATAATTTACAATAGTGCTAAAATTGGAACCCGCAGTTAAGTAGAATTTTGGTCGTATTTTGGGACTTTTTCAAGGAATAGCAACACTGAACTTTTATATTGCTGTCGCATGTGCGGCCACGCGGTAGCTCGATCTAGAGGTATATTATCTAAGGTCTGTAGCTTGTCTGTAGTGTTCTGCCATCATTGACATTGACATGACAATATTGACAATACAGAGACTGTAAATGATATATAATCAGTGTTAGCTATAATATATGTATGTACATATTAAAATAATTATTACATAAGTACTTTTATCTTCGTTATTTTTAAATAGATATAAGATGGTTAGAAATAGCTTGTAGGTTATGTGCCTATCTAAACATAAACATGCAGAGATAGCTTAAAAAAAAAAAAATGTTTGACATGACATTACCCAGGATTTGACTGTACTTCGTACAAACTTGGATTTGACTAAAAAACGAAAAATTGACTATTAAAAATATCGAATTATGACTACATACGAAAGACTTAAAATAAAACATCATAATTACAAAGGAAATTACGAAAGACATTACCTATATAAAAACTTAACACGACAGAAAAAAACATACGGAAGACTAGGCGGTATGGTCGAAAGACTTTAGCCTGCCCACTGGGCAATTTAAAAAAAAAAAAAAAAAAATTGACAATACAGTTTATTGTTTACAATATTCACCTGATCACCTCCGAAATTGTTCAAAGCAAAGAAAGTTGTACTTGGAATAGTAAATTACAACTTTGCCTATAAATAAACTTTACGGTCGAATTTCGACGACTAGGCGATCACTAGTTTTTATTTACTCTACTCTTTACTTCAATCAAACTATCAAAGTGGCTTGGCTATATTGATCATTCCTTCCTTCATTTTCATTCAAAATAAATTAAAATATTCTCGTCTCTCGACGCGCGCGGTTAGCGGGTGCACGTAAATTGAAGGTAAGTGGTTAAATTTATAATTAAAAAAAATACTTAGTACCTAAAATACACCGAAATAAACGTCCTGTATGATTTTTCTTTTTACCGATTTATTTTTTTATTTGATGAAAATCTTTTTGAAATTGATGAGAAACTGCTTAGATTAAGCGCATTAAAGTTGAGGAGGCTTGTAACGTCATTATCTAGTATAAACTGTATGTACTGGCTAGTGACGTCATGCGGCATTTTGACTCGATGTATCGCCGTTATTTTTTGATTACGTGAAAAAAGAAAAATATGTGTCGAATATTTTCTTATAATCTAGATGAGGGACTAAAAATTAAATTTTTATTAAATAGCCCATTGATGGCAATAGGCTTGCCCCCTATATTATATGGCATTTAAACAAAGACATTCAATAAATATAGACCGGACATCATGAACAAAATTTTCGTCCGAAAAAGTGTGTCCTGCACAAGTCTATGAGTTTTTTTGAAATACGCTCCGCTGCCGCTCCCAATATTCATATATTATTCTAGATGGCATTACTGAGACATGGGATCAAAGTTTTTCTATGACATTTCCTTGACATGCCCGCTCTATAGTATTTTAAATCTCTTTGGATTTAAACATATCTCGCGAAATGTGGGTGTACTACCAGGTACACCTCTTCCAAGCCTTTTAGGTATTGCAGGTTTGACTTCCATGTTTGTGTGTTCTTAGTTATAGATGGCATCGTGGGAGGAGGCCAGTGAAGACTATATAAAAATATTAGAGGATGACGAGGGTGAGGACATCAACGCTGACTATGATGTCAAAGAATATTTAGTTAAGGCCGTGGACTCATCTGAGGATGAAGCCGAGAAATATGTGGCGGTAAATATATGCACGCGGCTTAATATCAAGCTGTATAAGCTGACCACTCATTGTTTGGAAAACAATGCGAGATTGGCTTATACATTTTTTTGAAGTTGTATATTGTGAACTGCTGCTTCTGCTAAGACTGAGCTAAAAGGTTGAGTGCACTACTCTTGTGTTAGTTAAGCTACACTCCCTCTTGCAGCCTCAACATATCATGCCTTAAGAAACACACAAAATAAATTAGAATACTAAACTGCTAGAATACTAAAACATTAGAACTTACTTGAATATTTTTACAGTTCTCAACGGGACAAAATAAAATGTATCAATAGTGCCTATAAAATACCTTTTTTTATTTTTAAAGTAAGTAAGTAATAAAGTAATCAATTACAGGTTTTGGTGCTCTGTTTCTTTAAAGTATCTAAACTATAATCTGCCAGTATTTCTCTGAAACAAAGAAAATTAACACTTTATTTTTTTGATTTATTTATTTAATACATGGAAGACTTGCAGCGAATAAAAACATAAAACAAAAAAGAAACCATAGTGACACTGAGGATTTGTAATTGGCTTTCTCACCAGAAATCCAATTACAAGTCCTCACATATAGTGTCATGTTAAATGTTTAAATGGTGTGAGCACAATACAAAAACATCTTATTCATTACTTATTCGATTTTTTTAAAGAATCTAAGTAGCCAGTAAAGTACAGTTTGCTGCAGGCACAAATCGTGGTCAAGAATTTAATGTTTTCAATTGTTTTATTATCCAAGCTCTAATATTCCAGTGGAACGAGCCAGAACCGGCAGAGGTTTCTCGGTGGCCGACATCATCTGTGTTTGACGGGTTCCGCCCACTGCACATACCGTAAGTAATACAAAAAATGTTGATTTTATAAAAGGTTTTCTGTAACTTGTATAATAAATTTTAAAAGTAAATGAAAACCTTAAATTTGATAGATCAAGATCATCGTCACCGCCGCGAGCTTCGTCGTCTCCTGCTGCGGGCTCATGCTCACCGTCCATTATTGAGTCGTAAGTGTTAAATCTTGTATTAATTTTACCTTTGTACAAAAATGACATGTTAAAGATATTTTTTTGTTTCTAGATCTGATTTCATCTACCCTTTCCCTTTCGTTGACGACGATTCTATCACCCTGAAAGAACAGCCGCAGCAGCAGTGCCTACCGTGTCTCGATGCAACAGGGCACGGCGGTGCAGCAGGGCGCGGTGCTGCAGAGAGCAGTGCAACACGTCGCGGTGCAGCGCAGCGCGGTGCTGCGCAGCGTGGCCGAGGTTGGGGGCGTGACCCATGGAAGGCGCCAATTGGTGACCCCCAGTGGGTAAGAGGAGAAAGATTGATTGAAGTACATGTAGACAATGATGATATGTCCGAGGAGTTACGTGAGGAAATATTGAATATAGTGAATGCGAGGGAAGTAGCGAGAGGGCGTCTGCTGAGTAGAGAAAGGAAAGCAAGAGAGGAGAATGAAGGAGAGGCGGGTGACGACGAATTCCAGTCCATTTTTGACGCGGCAGGAACTTCCAACCTATTCGATTGGTCACCCATGGGTGATTTTGAACTTAAGAGGGAGCAATTTCTTCCTCAACAAACTGGGGCTGTTGTCACACCCAGAAACGCGTATGAGGCGTTTAGGCAGTACTGGGATGACGGCATCATGACCCATATTGCGAATGAGACGAACCGGTATGCCGCAGGGTTGGCTAGGTCATCCGCTGCGTTTGCCCAAAGTTGGTATGACACGGACATTCACGAACTTTTCATTCTTTTTTCCTTCTGGATGATGCTCGGAATCATTCGGATGCCCTCCATTAAGTCTTGTTTTACCACTAATCCTATTTTGCAGACCAACATCTTTAGGCAGATGTTCACCCGTTTACGCTACGAAAATCTTTGCCGAGCATTTCATTTAGCTGACAATAGTAAAAAACCGACTGACAAGACTGACCCTTTATTCGCACTAGGTCCGATAATAGATCATTTAAATTCTCGGTTCCGGGAATCCTACATCCCATCCCGAAATGTTTGCATCCACGAATCCTTGACTTTGTGGAAAGGTGACCTATCCTTCCGCCAATACATTCAGACCAAGGCAGCCCAGTACGGAGTTAAGACTTACGAGCTTTGTGAATCCTCCACGGGCTACTTATGGTCGTTCTTTGTGTACCTCGGTGCTGGCACTTCCAATGACACCGGTCTCCCATCCACTGAGCAGGAGAGCACAACCATCGTCCTCCAACTCATCCGTCCACTCCTTGACAAAGGCTATACTCTTTTTCTGAATAAATTGTTAAACAGCCCCGTACTGGCCAGGTTTCTAAAGACACGCAAAACCGACTGTGTAGGCATCTTGCGTGAAAACTGCACCAATGTGCCTGAACTCATTTCGCTGTGTAAGCTAAAAGAGGGCCAGTTTGTGGCACGTCATTCCGGCGATGTGGTGGTCTTGGCCTTACAGGACAACAAGTGTAAGATAGCTACCATAAGTACCTACCACGGCAATGAACAAGGCCAGATGTCGGCGAAACCACATCGCCCAGCTCTGTACCAACCACAGGTAGTATTAGATTATAACATGTGTATGGGAGGCGTTGCTCGTAAAGACCAAATGCTGGAACCATACCTATTGGTAAGAAAAAAAGCAGCAAAATTGAATGTTAAATTCTTCAAGCAATTGCTCAGTTGCTCAATTTTTAATGCTCGTGTGCTGCTGCAGAGTTCGACCGGTTCGCCAAAATGTCACATAGCGTTTAGTTTAGAGTTAGTCGATCATATTATGAGGCTCCACCATAAACATGTCCCTCAACGACAGACAAACAGACCGACAGGCACTGAGCTAGCTTGCCATTTCCCACGAAAGACTGACCAACACACAAAAGACGGCCGCTTCAAGCAGCGACGATGTACGTATTGCTCCAACCAGCACAGCAGGCGTCGCAACACGGCATATGTGTGCTCGAGCTGTGAAGTACCCCTTTGTGTAGATTCCTGCTTCGAGGCATATCATAAATACAAGAAGTTGTGTTAAAAAACAATTTACAAATAAAAATTTTGGAGCCTTTTTTATTTCCAGCGTGACTGACCAACAGAGACGATATTTTAGCAGTTATAATATATGTCATATGTCATGTGTGTATGTTATATGTCATATTATTTATTTGTTTAAGTAAAAAAGTGTCTTTAAAACACAAATACTGTGCACGAAGGGCTGCCCGACTAAAATGGGACTGGGCAGGACATGTGTGCCGCATGCCGAACTTGATGTGGGCGTAAAACCCAGAATTGGTGCCCGACAACAGTAGCACGGGGGCGTGGTAGACCACGAAGGAGATGGCAGGATGTCCTGGAACTCTGGAAGTCTTCCTTGAGAATTAGAGAGAGGTGGCTTAGAATCGCGACAGATGGAAAGAGTGGAGGGAGGTCTTTGCTCAGCTGTGGGACAGTTCAGTCTAACTAATAGAATAAATAATATATAATCTTGGTGGACAAACTTTTATGTTTTATCAGATGAATGTATTGTAGATGAGACAAAGAGATGCTACAAAGTACCTACTGCGTCTGTCCACAAAGGACAGACAGACGCCAGCACATCAAGTTACCCCAGTGTGCCAAATTCCTTTGATCGTTTTTCAACTTTATGCTAAAAAGAATACGGTTCATATTAAATTGGGAAAATTTGACACATTGGGGTAATTGATGTGCTGGCGTCTGTACCTACACTTATTAGTCACTAATTTTCTCGGTCATACAATCTTTTGTATCTAAGCGCCGTGTTTGTGTGTGTGACGTGTGCTAGTCTGGGGGTCATCATAACAATAACTAACTTTTTTTATCAAAGAGAATTAAAATACAATAGAGTGGGCATGTCAAGTGTGGGAGCGTACTAAAAAAAACTCATAGACTTGTGTGTCCACTAGGACACAAGTTGTTTGTGACGAGTCTATGGTAAGTATTGAATGTCTTTGATTTTTATCAAAATTTATAAATGTTAAATGTATAAGGAATATTATATTTCGTGTGTTGCTTCTTGCAGTTCTGCTGGCAATTATTATTTTAAGAATAAGAATACTTCAACATCTTCTAAATTTATATTTTAACAAAATTTAAAAATGTGAGTGTCTTAATTGCATAGGTATCATAATATTGTTAAACTTTGTATTTCATAATATATTAATATCTTTTTTATGTATTTGTGTACACCTCGCGGCCTCGGCCTGCCCCTTCGGCGAATACAGGCGTGATATATGTTACGTCATTAACTCAATATTTAAAGATTGAAATAAATCGAAAACCAAATTCAAGAATAATGTTTATTATTATTTTTCCATCCAAATTATTGCATATACATAACTAATTAAATTAGATATTAAATATGGCGTGCGACTCGAGACGGTGCTTCCGCTTCAGTCTCTTTCTAATCTATCGCTCGTGCGGTATGAACAGGGGTAGGACAATTCCATAGATTGGCAGATTTGGTGAAATTTCTTTAAAAAGCGACATCTGTGATTTCCATCCAAACTATTGTTACTTTATGTTTGCATAGATAGTGACACTGTCGAGACATTTATAATTTCAACAAAAAAGGAATTTATAGGAATACAACATTAATTTCGTAAACTTATTATTATATTTACTCGTATTATAGATATTCGCAAATCTTAGAGTAGATTTCAAGCTGCGTAAAAATTACGAAAGCAACTATTGTATTGATTTGTTATCGATTTGATTGTATGTGGTCACAAATATGGTGACTGATCCTTTCGTTTGCGCTTGTTTGTAGTTTTCGTCCCGTGTTTGTGCTTTTCTTCGTAAAATTAATAGGCTGATCCACGTTGAGTTAAGTCCT
Source organism: Euplexia lucipara (assembly GCA_921972225.1). Classification (NCBI taxonomy): domain Eukaryota; kingdom Metazoa; phylum Arthropoda; class Insecta; order Lepidoptera; family Noctuidae; genus Euplexia; species Euplexia lucipara. The sequence goes on along the minus strand of OV179149.1, from coordinate 4,215,299 downwards.
CTCCTCCGCAGTTAAGTGTATTGAGTTAATCTTATGTCTTATGCATGATGAACTAGAAGGATAAATAATTGTGTAAAAAGTGAACTTGTTTTTTTATGTATGCATACCTTTTGAAATTGTTGCTTCTTTAGTAATTTGATGCTTTACTATGATTTTGTTACTAAAGAGAAAAAATAACTAAAATATTATCAACTTAAAAACAAGTAAAATAGTAAGGATGCTAAAAAAAAGAATAGGTTATTTTGTAGGAACACAATGGCTATAGCTATAGGTATAGGCTATAGGTAGGTATCGTAAGTTTATGGATGATGATAATAGATGGTGCTGTTTGGCTGATCAATTGACATTAGAGGTAGTCAAAAGATTCTACCTCTATACCCGATATATTACTTTCCTCTATGGGTATGAACGTGCACACTGGGTTGTGACACTTAGCCCTTGTTCAGAAGGAACGAATTCGCTACGAATCGACACGCGATTTGAAGTTCAATGATGTGAATGTTGCACACATTATTTACAGAGCTTCTAGCTGAAGAGCAATGTATTACAAAACGCATCAAACTCGCGCGTATATCTGGATAAGGCCTTTAGTGTTATTACATACAAAACGTTGTTGTGTTGTTCTGTGATGTTATTGCATTGTTTTACCCTCTTGAACCTATTATAAGTATTTTCTATCTGTGAAAACTTTTATTTGGCCTTACATTGTTTATTCACTCTATCTTATTTTTGTACCTAGCTGTAAGTTTTCCGAACAACCAAAAATAAAATAAATAAAGCACGGATACAGACAAATTTAAATAAAATAGAATGGAAGTACTTACCTAACTGAAATGTTATATTATTTTGCATACTGAACTACCTTCCCTAACCAATACATCGATATTTCATTGATAGTAGGTAATGGTGTGCGTACTCCCAGTGGAAAAGAAACCATTTTTTTCCTTCAGTACCTATAATAAATAAAATAAACAAATAAATATTCTATAACTTTTTACACAGCGCCATTTAGTCCCAAGTTAAGCTTGAGAGCTTGTGTTATGGGCACTAAACAGCTGGTAAACATACTTATATATTTCTAAATACATACATATGTACATACTAAAGATAAATTACACCCTGACACAGAACGAATGATCGTGCTCATCAGACAAACATTTGTCCTGGCTGGGAATAAAATGGGACCCACGGCATAGCAGTCAGGGTCACTAACTACTAGACCAACAGGCCAGTCGAAGTCGAAGTATGTCATAATTTTATAATAGGTACTAAAAAGATATTCTAGCTGCCGCCGCAGTAACGTTTGGTGATTTGCTGAAAATCATGTAAAACGGCTTCGCACGGAGTCTTACAATGACATGTAGATGCATTCGTGGACTGCACGTGTAGGTATATTTTGTGACTGATATTGTGTAGTGTTTTGCGATAATGTCTTGTTTTTACTAAATTTGTTTGGCATTAGCTCAGATTTTGGCATGAAGACTTTTTCTGTAGTGTATGACAGTTACAAACAGTACTACAGTTAACGTACGTTGTAGAGGCGTTATTAACCGCTTACTATGGCCTAACTGAATCTGTTCTCAGATATGGGGTAATCTTTTGGGGTAACTCGACTCTTAACACCTTGACTGCGGGACTCACATACGCTGTGTTCTCGCCGCCGGAACGCCAGTGCGGCTCGCGCACACCGGTTGTGATTTCATATTTTCCAATACGGCTGTGCGGCAAATCACGCCCAGCGTGTAAAATATAATTATGCCGCGAGTGCGGTTCTCGCAACTGCTGTGAGTTTTCACGTCTGTTTAGACGTTTGATAATTTCAAGTTTCAAGTATATGAGAAATTATTATTTAAAATACAGAACCAGTAAGGGTTTCACTAGAATTTCTTATAAAATTACAAAAATCATAAAGTTGAAAATTGTATAATTAAGCTTTTTATGACCGGTATGCCAGGTGTCTACAAAGGATCCTAAACCCTATTGTGTTAGAGCTTAAGTTGATATTCGCAATGTTGTTTTATTTCACTTTAGCAATTAAGATGCCAGGTGTTCACAAAGGATTTTAAACCCTATTGTGTTAGTTTGAGGGTCCTATTGTGTAGGATCTTGAAATAACTTGTTACATTCGTAAAAAAACACAATAGCCTGTGTTTTGCCGCACTGGAGGATTAAAACACACCCAGCGCTATATCCGCACTGGCGTATTGTTTTCGACCATCCGATACGACTGTGCGGCTCTCGCAGCAGGTGTGCGGCCGTCCGCACGGGCGGCTTGGCGTAGGCGATAGCGCCCGCAGTCAAGGTGTTAAAGAAGTTGCATTTAAAGCACAAAAAAGATGCCTCAGAGCCATGTTTAAGTTAAACACTTCTGACAGTTGTAAACCGTATTTCATAAGCTTTATCATATTAACATTAGCATCACTTTATATTTTAGAAATAGTAATGTTTGTTAGAAACAATAAAAACTTGTTTAACCGAATGGCAGATAAATTCCCTAGAAACAGGCGAGATCAAAGTCAGCTGTGTCTGCATAGTAGTAGGACTGCACTTATGCGCAAAAGTGTTTTTTGCATGGCTCCCACCATTTATAATAAATTGCCGAAAAGTTGGAGAGAGCTTGATAATGTAAAATTAAAGAAACAACTAAGGATGTATCTAGTCAAAAAAGCTTACTATAATGTCAGTGACAGTGTGACCATCTCATAAATGGCGAATCTGCCACAAACTGGGCTAAAATCTGCCAAAATCTGCCACACTAGGCGCCAAAAATGCCAAAAAAATGCCATCACGCAAAAAGGAAAAAATCCTAACGAATTAAATGATATTTCTATAATAACAATAATATTAAACAATTTTCTTATGCACTACATCTTTTTGACCATATTTTTAGTTGGTTTAAAGGAGGTAAGAAGCCAGTCCCCGTGTCCTTTAATAAACTCGGCAGACATAATAATGCTTTCGCGAAATTTACTGTTTGGATAATTTGTAGCACCATTCGAGTTCAAGATTTTTCCAAATTGTCCCGGTAGCGGTGCTACTCCCACCTGATTGTAACATGTCTTGTATTCTTCTATCAAATTTAATTTATCAAAGTAAACTTTATTGAGTAAGTACACAGTTAAGTCAGAAACGTTTGCATTCTTTGAAGTAATAATTGGATTCCAGGTTTCATACTTACTACGGATAAGTGATCGATTTCAGTGCTGACATTAACTCCTAAATACCTACATGTGTATCAGGGACAAAAAGATCACAGTGGAGTTCGGATGAATTGAAAGCGGATCTTTGTTTTCAAATAACAACTTAAAAGACACAATACACTTCTGAAATGTCTTTGAATGCTGTTTAAATACATAATGTCATTGGAATATAGTGTTAAAATTGTTGATTTTTGAATTTGTCATGTACCAGGACATAAAAATACAGTTTATAATTTAACTATAAGTATAATAATTGAAAATTACACTAAATTATGTGATTTTAGTCGAAATCTTTAAAATCTGCCTAAATCTGCCACTTTTGTAAATCGTCAACATAATATGCCACGGACAAAATTTAGGAGCAAAATCTGCCAAAATGGCAGAAATCTGCCACAAATGGTCACACTGGTCAGTGAATTTTTAACAGAATCATTTATTTTGACATAAACTTCATCTTTTCTTTTGACATTTTACTTATTAGACATTTTATAAATTGTAATTTTGACATTTGATGTAATGACATTGGTAAATTTGACTTGGACAATATTATTTTTTAAATTTTTATTGACATTCTACAACATTTTGACAACATTTTATTGTATTAGTTTAGTATTTTTTAATTTCATTGATATTTTTGCTTTTTAAATTTCATTAATATTGTGACATTAATAATTTGTAAGTTTTGTATTAATTTTTGTATTTTTTAATTTAATTTGCACAAGATTTGCACGCCATATTATGTGGCAAACATGTCTGAACTTTTATTTTTTTTATTTTTAGTATCTTGCATGCAAGTTTCTATTTTGTATGCGTACACATGTTTGAGCAAATAAATATACTGATTTACTGATTTACTGATTTATGGACACTACAGAAAAAGTATTTATAGAGGATTGAGTTTATCAGGTTCAGATGGGCCCTCAATCCTCTATGTGAAAATGGAGGGCCCAATTTTACAGTCCATAACTCGGTTATTTGTTGGTTATTTGACTTTCACAAAATCTGTTTTCAACTTTCACAATTCTCTAATAATGTTCAGTAAATCCTAAGGACATTTTCGAAGAGTTTTAACAAAGTGGCCCTCACACCACACACACATGATATATTAGAAAAGGAGCGACTATCGATAGATCTTAGAAATTAGAGATGGGCGTCTACCCGGTAAAACCCTAATTTTAGTTATGTTAAAAATATGATTGGTGACCGTAACACGTATGTGTTTACTGAATTATAATCATTCAGAATATTATACAACCCTCTAAGTTCATTAATAGTCCCAAGAAATTTGAATTTCGCGGGCTACCCCGGCACATCTACCTTAAAAAAGGCTAAGCTATACTCTATGACTTAAAATAGCGTTCTTTCCTTCCATGCCTTTTCCACATGAATGAAGCATGAATGAGATAGGTACACCGATACATTTTATTCGTTTGTTGCTTAGTTTGTTGCTTAAATAATATGTTTGTTGCTTAGATAGGTTTGTTGTAAGGTTTGTTGACATCTTGACATTCGGCATTCGTTCACTTCGCGAACCACAGAGTAGGTCCATTCTTATATTCGCGAACCGTCACCAGCCCGCAGCAGAGTGAATCCCAGTTTGTACCTATTTCTATTTAGTATGTGGTGATCCGATCGTGGTGTGGTGGATTCTCTTAACTAATACTTACCAATATATTAATCACACCGCTATTTTTTAACCCCCGACGCAAAAAGAGGGGTGTTATAAGTTTTACCGCTATGTGTGTGTGTCTGTCTGTCTGTGTCTATCTGTCTGTCTGTGGCACCGTAGCGCCCAAACGGGTAAACCGATTTAGATGCGGTTTTTTTTTATTTGAAAGCAGGGTTTCTTGCGATGTTTCTTAGATATAATTGATCAAAATCGGTTCTGCCGTTTCAAGGTTATCAGCTCTTGTGTGTTAGATACCGTTGCTATTTTAGACGTCTATGGGTATTAACTTTACTTAAAAACATGTATGTGTGTATTAAAATTTCAAACACCCATGTGTGTAATATTAATTTTATGGTGTATTTGGTCTGATGCAGCCACAGGATATCTAGCAGACTAATACACTCTTGGGAAAAATAACAGCAGATATGTCGTGTTTGGATTCATTTTAACCAGCATTTGATTCTGCACACAATGCCCTGATGGCAACAGCATGAGCTGTTGCTGCAGCCAGGCTATCCAGCACACCAGTAGGTAGACTCTTTACAAAATAATAGCAGATATGTCGTATTTGGATTCATTTCAACCAGCATTTGATTCTAAACACAATGCACTGATGGCAACAGGATGAGCTGATGATGCGGCCAGGCTATGCAGCACACCAGTAGGTAGACTCTTGACAAAATAATAGCAGATGTGTCGTGTTTGGATTCGTTTTAACCAGCATTTGACTCTAAATACAATGCACTAAAAAATCTCATAACTGCTTTCTCTATAAAACAAAATTAATGCGTTTAAAATAAAAATTAAATTAAAAATTTAAAAAACCCCTACCGCAAAAAAGTAAAGAATTTAAAAGTAAAAATAACACTTTAGCCATGAATTTTTACGTAACGTCGGGGTACCGTTAAAATAATAATACCTTCAAATACTAGGAACATTCCTTACAAGCGGTACCCCGACGTGAAGTAAAATTTCATGGCTAAAGTGTTATTTTTACTTTTTAAATGTTTTACTTTTTGCGGTGGGGGTTGTTTAATTTTTAATTTAATTTTTTCACTAATATTTTTTAAGCAGGCAGCAGTTGACATGAAGTGTCAAAAGTTCCAACAAAGTTGTACCGTTGACGTATATATATATTATCCACTGAAACGTCCAACCTAAATACCTAAAATGACCTAGAACGTCCGCGCCCGCGATAGGTCTTGCCCCCCGTCGGGCCCCCCCTGCCATTAATGATTAAAAATGTATTTTCTAGCAAACTATTGCAGCTACAGTAAAGTAAAAAATACCAGTATAAAGCTGAATTATTAAGGAATTAAAATATGAAATAATTAAAGTACGTCACTTAATTAGAAGTTCATAAAAAAAAAATATGAACTTAAAAAAACGAATTAAATTTAAGTAAAATATTTTTTTTGACGAGTTAAAACGAAACTTTTTTTTTTACTTTTCTCAATGTTTTTACTAATTATTAATCTAGATTAAATAAGCTTTTTTTTGACACCAACATATCATTACTTACAATAAACAGTGTAGCACATTAAACCAAAACAAACAACACGGCATCAAATTACAGGCGGCCGTGTCACCCGCCCGCAACAATGTAAATGTGTTTTTCTAGCACACTGTTGCAGCTATAGCAAAGTATTAAATACCAGCATAAAGCTGAATTATTAAGAAATTCAAATATGAAATAATTATAGTACAACAATCAATTAAAAGTTGATAAAAAAAAAACATGAACTTAACAAAATGGGTTAAATTTAAGTAAAATATTTCTTTCGACAAGTTTTAACGAAACTTTTTTGTTTACCTTTCTCAATGTTTTTACTAATTATTAAACTAGATTAAATAAGCTTTTTTTTGACACCAACACATATCATTACTTAAAATAAACAGTGTATCACATTAAACCAAAACAATCAACGCGGTATCAAATTACAGGCGGCCATGTCACCCGCCCGTAAACAATAGAAATGAGTCATCGTAATAATTTTCGTCGTATTTGTTTCCCCTAAGTCTACTTAAATATTGATTATGGACTGTTTTTTGAATTATAGGAAGTATTTTTCTGAAATATGTTTAATATCACAAAAAAACTTGACAAAAAACCGATTCTTATTGGAAAATTTTTGGCCGGTCGACTTTAACCTAAGTTCGTACATCTTATTAGAATGTGGATGCTTAAAATATGTAGATAATCTGAAATAATAAACTTACAGCATTCTTTTAAATATGTAACACTTACACATTGGTTTAATAAATTAAAAGTTATCTTTCATTAAAAAAGCGGATCTCACAAACACTTAAAACACTTGACACACCACTTGTAAACAATTTTTTGTTCAATACTTGCCGTCACTCGAAATGATATTCTATACACCGTAGACGCGTTATTTAATATAGAGCCATCTAGTAGCAGGCCTGTGAAGCTCTTTGAAAAGTTTCATTGATGATTTCGCGTTTTTTTAGTACAAATCAGTTGGGTCGCTTTAGTTACCCTAACGTTTTACGGTGTATTTTTTTGGGTCGCTCTAGTTACCCGAACGTTTGAGTGGTATTCTTCTGTATTGTCTTTGAAAAACTGCTACGTTTGTTGTTAAGCGATAACAAAATATTTTTATCAGTTTATTTTATATTGTAATTACGTGCAGAAAAATCGAATTAGATCGTAAGAGAGCTTCCTGTGATACTTCAAAGTAACATCGTCTCATCAGATATAAGCGAAAATGGCCTTATCAAAACCAATTATGAATTTACTGACTTCGTATTTACAAAATTTATATTTACACCCCATTAAAACTAAAGCAATTACAAGGTAAGTTATTTATTCACAAATATTGAAGTCATAAACCTAGTTTTGTCCAGATAACGTAGTTGTACAAAGTTCGATTCCAAAGTCGAACTTGTTTTGCTTTTCGTCTTTTGCTTGATCTGTGACCATGAATGTTGCTAATTGTATGAATAATTATTCATTCCAGCTGCGTGGTGGGTACAGCCGGCAGCATTGCGTCTCAGTTAGTAGCTGGTGAAAATATCAGGATAGACCCAATCTTAGCCTTTGGCCTCTATGGGTAAGTAGTAAATAACACTTTATTTTGTATGTATCTAAGTCCTAATTTCTAGTGTAGGTATGCAAAGTGCACGAAAGTAGAATTTAGATGAGACCTGTTTATAAACGATTTGACATTTTCTTTTGATGAAAACTGTGATAATTTCAATAACAATTCTAATTGCCTTCTTCACGTTTCAGATTATTGTTTGGTGGCACTATCCCCCATTACTTTTACGAATTCATTGAGAGATTTTTCGCTGAAGAAGTTGTTGCTTTTCCACTGGCCAAGAAACTTTTATTTGAAAGATTAATATTTGCTCCCTTCATCCAAGCATTTTCACTGTACACATTGGCTAGGTTTGAGGGTAAAAACCACAATGCCGCCCTGAAACAGCTACTAGCCTTGTACTGGCCTGTTTTAGAAGCTAACTGGAAATGGCTGACCTTGTTCCAAGTTATAAACCTAACCTTTGTGCCCCCTATGGTAAGTGAAGCTCGTTGTTTTGTTTTATTGATAAAATGTGTTTAGATTATTTATATTAATGACAACTGATAAAATGCTGCCCCTACCAAGTAATTGAACAAATATATTATGAGCGGGCTGCCAAAGTATCCACAATATTGTACTTGACTTGTTACCATGTATAACATGCTGTTATTATTAAGTATCATCATGTCTCTATTTGTCACAGGGTTAAGAAGAAATTATTAGTATGTCACCCACAAGTCACTAGGTTTTTTAGTCCCATATAATACAGGGTAAGCCTATTAATGCCAAAGTCCAGTCAGTTTTTTTTTTGTTAGTTTTGGTCGATAATACATCAATACCTTGATGCCTTTTGATCTAAAATAATAAAATTACTGTTACAGTTGCGGGTTCTATTCATGAATATTGTGGGATTTGGTTGGGCTATGTTCCTGGCCACTAAGAGACGTCAACAGAGCCAGAAAAAGAATTGAAGAAAAGAACTTATACTCAACACAAGGTGGTGGATGTTAATATAACTCTGTGATGGATGTTGAACATTTTTATATAAATCTTTTATAAATTTTATACAAGTGTTAGTGGCAGTCGTGAATTTGTGGGGTCAAGGGTACAGTTTGATGACATCTCTAGTGATGTAAACTTGTCTCATTCAATTTGTTGTTTGTTGCATCTTATGTACGGGACAGTGTTGTTTTACTGATAAGCACATTTGACATACTTAGAACACTCCATGACGCCATCCTACACAAAGTAATTCATTCAATAATCAAACTGTTTTAAATCTACTTTTTAAAGAGCCCATGATCATCACAAAGGAGTGATGCTAAATGTACGACAATATAATTAGAATTCTTGTAAGGTTATTCAGCATTTTATAACATTCCCGAATAAATATATTACATATTATTTATGCTTGATATAGTAACTCTTTGTGGAACAGCTCCCAAGGCGTCGTGTAAGTACACAGATACCAGAATAATAGAGCAATAGAAAGCCTGGTTTCAGACTTACGCGACGTGAATTTTAGTTATATAACATTTCTAAATCTTGTATTCATAATTTTATGATTTAATATAATCCTATTTTGACATCAGGATATGGGATAAGGATTGATGTAACTTGTTTCGTTAATGAAACAAAAATGTTGTATCAGGGAACTTTATTTGACAGCAATCCATTAGATTATACAATTTTATGGTTTTGTGGAGTTGCCTAACACTATGTCACTAAATTCAAATCTGCAAAATCAATTCTTACGCAGTGCATTTAATTCAAGATGAGATTTCTCTATACAAACTAAATATATATAAGTTATGTGTATACTTTTTGATATTCTTATTAAACTGTTTTTACTGTTACATTTGAGTATTATTAATAAATATCGTCATATTTATTGCTTATGTTATTTGAAACAAATGGGCAGTTTCAATAGTTTCCAATAAAATAGCTTACATGGCTAGAATAATTTAGTTATCACCTATTCTATCATAAAATTTCAATAAATAGAAAATAAATAATTGTAAAATGACTAGTAAAATTAAATTAATAAATTAAGTCAGTGTAAATATCGGAGGTCAATAAAATATATTGCACTTAATATAAAAAGGTACTCGTGTTTTGACTAGAGTATTTTCATTACTTATGTACCAAAAATATATAAGAAATTATTTTCTTTTATATTTTTGGTAGGTACATAATTAACATAAGAAATTAATACCGTTAAAAATAAAATTACCAACAGTTAAAATAGAAAACGAAATAAATAATTTAGAGATCAATTAATAATCGTTTCCAATAAGGAATCGAAAGATTAAGCACATTTGACTAGATACAATTTTATCTTAATCTAGTTTCTGATAAAACATCAATCAAAAAGTCAATTAATTTGGCCTTACCAACCTTACACGCGGTATGTATTTACAATATCGACCAAACATTCAAACCTCATAACATTGTTTTGGAGTGTGAATATGGGATGAGAATACCTAATGTAAAATATATCATATTTTCATTTTCAAGTGCAAATAAGTCGTTGGGCTTGATTTGTAGAAGTTTGTTAAATAAATAAGCGTGTGTTGTGAGTCGTGAGTGTCAGACACAGTTATTCTCTGTTGTCGGGCCTCGGAGAGCGCGACCAGCTGTGCGGAGACGAGCGGCTGCTGACCGTGGACGTGGGCGTCGACGGCGTGGGGCGGCGGTACGGGATGGGACGCTTGCGCGCGCTGTACGGTTAATGTGTTAGTAGGATGCTCGGGGGCGTTAGTACAGTTATATGAGCATGCAGCATTTGAAAGCGTTTAAAATATAATAGTAAAATTATTAAGGCGGTTAACACACAGCCACGCATCACGCTGCTTGTTGCGTGTCTCTGAACTGAAATGAACGCGCGTGGATGCATTTTCTGTGTGTTGGACTGTGCGTGTTTTCCATACAAACGGAGATACTTACAAGCAACGGAAGAACACGCATCCACGCGCTACGCTGCATCATGCGGGGCAGTGTTAGAATCGCCTTACTATTGAAATTTATAAACTACAGAGTGTCAAAAATTACTAGTATTAAGTAGGTACCTACTAAAGATTTTTTTTTTAAGTTTAAGGTATTTAAATCCTGTAATACTTTAAGTTGTTAAATATTATAATCATGAATGATGCAAGTTGGAAATAATGACTTACCTTTTACAAGTAGATAATAATAAAAATAGAACATCCAATGGAAAGCTTCTTCTACAATTCAATAGATTCCAAAATTGTGTACAACTTCTAGCTTCTCTACCATGCAGCAATAAAAAAATAAATTAAAAACAACAAAAATTTCGCAATAAACTTTAATGTGATAAACATAATGAATAATCTTGAAACAGAAAACACACTTGCAGCATGTTCTACATAAATAGCACACTGTCTACATCTGGCGGGCATCACTGTAATCTCCCGATACGTGAATATCTCATGGGCACGCTATCTTCTTCTACACTTGAATTTGGCTGTCGGGTATGTAAGATCTATTATGGGTGCGCTACGGAGGAAAAACAACAATTAATTATGTTCCCTTTCCAGTTGGAGTTTATCACAATCATTTGTAAGTCCATATTGATTATATCCGAATAAATAGATGAAGAATTCTTTGAAAGGGAATATTTTTTTTTTAATATTTATATGGTGCAAGTCAAAGTAGGTATTATAAATCTTATAACTAGGTAGCACACCCCAGTTAGCATAATCAGTGTTAGAAGAACGCACACACCTAAAGTTGTTATATTATGATGCATAGAGACTGACCAATGAGTGAGTTATCACAGCCAATGGGAGTATTTCAAATACATGATTTTGAAACCTAGTCAGCCTCTGAACAAATATGGACACCCAGATTTTAATAAGAAAGATAATAAAATGCTTTAGCGATATATTAAGTGAAAATAGGGCTTAATATTTTAATACAATACATAATATTATTACTTAAACTAATTCACACTAGCACAATCACTTCACTACTCGGAGCTACTACTCGTGTCTGCAGAACTCGTGCTATATTTTCGCGACTTTTTTCTATAAAGAAAACAAAAACAAAATAGATAATAGGAAAAAAAATATGAATAAAATGCCATATCATGGTGTTACTAGTGCTTAGGATTAGGACCAACATACGTGTGTTAGTAGGTAATAAGGCTCACCCTAACAGATGTTTCTCAAGATTTGTAACTTTACTGTTTCACAGCAAGAAACAGTGTTTAGAAATATTGATTATTCGTAAAACATGATTTTTTTAAATTTATTTCATGTGACAACCGTTGAACATTAATTCGTAACATCGATATGGGATCACCTCTAAACATCAAACATAAAAATATTATGATATTAAAATGAATTATGTATCAACCATGATATGACAAAACAAACGCAAAATAAAATAACAAGCACACCTATAAATCAGGATAAAAAGCGACACACGGAACAAGTTAAAACACACTGTGCAATAAACGTGACATTCAATTTGACAAGCTTACAACAAAACTGCGCAGGATTAAAAATAAGTTTTGTTCACGATTTATCAAAAAAAATGTCATTATTGATTGCACTTACAAAATTCCTACTGGCAAGAACACAGTGCTTTTAGGAGACAGACAACATTACTGTACATTTTAGCTGTCTTTTCTTCGACTGCCACCGTCACAAACCGATGACAAGCAAAATTATGCCTAGCACGCCAGTGTCACGACACAAATTGGCTTGGCGTTATTATTTGTGAGTGTAGTAGTCAAAGTGTGCGAATATTAGGCGAATGTGAGCATCGCGTGACTATTCATTTTAAAAGCACTGCTCTTGTTATGAATGATACCTCGTAATTCGTCGCCTATCCAAGAAGCTGGGCGAGCCAGCTCGGCGCGGTATGGAGGGCGAGCGAGAGCGCGTGCGCGCCCGCGACTCGGTCGATCTACGGTAATCCGCGTATACGCCGGTCATTGTTCTGATCGATACCAATCGCATGCATTGATTGTATTCCGAGGTTCGTTTAGCGGAAAGAGAAATTGTATGTTAATATTATGGTTAAGTTTTTGTAGAAATTGTAGAATTGATAAATCGGTAGTTGATTAATCAAATAATTTCTGGAAACAACTCATTTCTTGCATTTCTAATATAACAACATAACTATATTATAAAAGGTATAAATTCTTATTAAATTCTACAGTACAATAAATTGCATTCGAGCGTCTGTGGTAACTAGTGCAGTGATTTAACATAAAATCATAGACACTTCCCTTGACAACTTTTTTAAATTTTGATTGGTTTTTTGTTGTCATCAAGATCGATTTCCCAATAGCCCTATTACCCAGTCTTTAATTAAAATTACGCAAATACCTGAAAAAAGTGTGTGGATACATAATTTATTGAGCCATTTAGAATATTGCGTGTAACACGGTAATAATTCAAATCATCGATACTAAACTAATATTATAATGAGGAAAGATTTGCTTCATTTGTAGGGATTTAACTTAAAAACTACTGAACCGATTTTAAAAATTCCTCCACCATTTGAAAGATGTATTATCACTGAGTAATATAGGCTATATTTTAAAGGGAAAATATACAAAATTTACGCGGACGAAGTCGCGAGCGAAGTGCTAGTTATGAATATCGAACAAAAAAGTTGTTGTAGTGTAATGAAAAGCCTGACTTATTTACATCCAATATTTTGGTATTTTTGACTAAGTTTTTTATAACTTACAAATAACACAGTATTTAGTGTCATTCAAATGAGAAACCAAAATCTGTACACAATTAAAACACAGTTAACTTTACGATAAATGGTGACTTCATCATTTAACGTAAAGTTATCACTTAAAAGTAAATAAAAACACAACTTTATTGTTGGTAGTCACGAGTGGTCGCGGCATCTAACGATTGTACGTCAGCCATTGCAATTTAACCCTTATAGCAATTCGAGAACAGTTTAATGACGAGCGTTCCTGACTGGTAGACTAGTTGATGGAATAAAAAAGGTGGAAAATTTGGTCATTGTCACTTCCCTCATATTATTTTTAGGAATCCGAATGACTACATAATGCTGCTCATTTTTTTTTTATTTTTGTCTTTAGTTTTTTAATCTTTTCTTTTTTTTATCTGTATTGCTGTTCTTTTGTTTTATGTGTTGTGGGTCCAAATAAAATATTTTTTTTTTCTTTCTTTCTGGTTTTTGACTTGTGAAAAATGTTGATGATATGAATTAGTACCAATTTAGATTAACGGACTTTATTTTCGTTTTTGAAAAGAAGAATAGGTAATGTTAATATTAAAGTTGAGGTATAATACTATCTATTAGATACTACTGTAAATTATAAAGTTCAAAGGTAATGTTTACCTAGAGGAGCGGGTGGAGCGAGACGAGCTACGAGACGAGCGAGATGAGCTCCGACTGCTGTACGACGACGAGCGACTTGAGCGCGACCGCCTGTAACAAACACCACGAATTTATTATTACGAATATTTTTTGGTAGTACAAGAAAACTTAGGCGGGGCAGAGATTAAAAATCAATAATTACTATAGAAGTGTTCTGACTCAATGTGCCATAGGATCAGCCGTGCATTGTATTATTAATTTCATGGCGAATTTTTAAACCATGCGTAAAGAAAAGGTTGCCGGAGGGTATTAAGCGCGTAACACCCATACAACATTATAATAACAAAAGCAGTTTCCTGAAAAGTCAATATTCATTTTAATTCATTAAACCCCGAGCGAACGACCCGGCGTTCGCGCTGTCATTGTCTTTCTATTGTGTCTTTAATTGACACGATTGAAAGGTTAAATCCTTGTGATGTTTTTCAGTATTGCGTATTGCACAAGTTACTATTGCAAATGACTGCAAGTAAAATAAAGTAAGACAATGCTGAGTAAGTTTACCTTGACGAGGAATATGAGCGCGATCTGGACCGCGACGATCGTGAGCGAGAGCGAGACCTCGAGCGTGACCGCGATGACTTGTTACGCGAACGAGAGCGGGACGACTTGTTGTGCGAGCGCGAGCGGCACGACTTGTTGCGCGAGCGCGAGCGGGACGACTTGTTGCGCGAGCGCGACCGCGAGCGGCACGCCGAGCGCGAGCGGCGCGACGACGAGCGCGACCAGCGCCGCGCCCCCGCGCCGCCCTTCTCCTCCCCCTTCTTCACTTCCGGAGACGATTCCACGTTCACCGTCGGACTCTTCTCTTTCGCAGTCTCTTTAACTGGCTCCGGACTTTTCCTAACGTCTACGGGAGGTGTTGGAGATTTCTCTTTCGCTGCTTCTACTATTACAGGACTAACACTTTTCTTTTTGGGTTTCTCACCCGCTACTGCTTCCGTTTCCTTCGGCTTGGAATTACTACGCGGGGCTTGTGACGTCGACGCCGACGTCGAAGTAGACGGAACGGCCTCCTCCTCGATCCTCCTCCGCTCCATCGACACTTTAGCCAGTTGCGCCAGTCTCTCTTTCAGTCTATTGAGCTCTTTGATATCTATATCTTCTTGGCGGTCTCTATCGTCTAACCTCATGATTTCGACTTCCGAATCAACATGTTCGCTGGAAGAGCTGCGCATGCTGACAGCTTTAGGTTTGTAGTTTTCAGCTAATTCTTTAGTTTTCTTCTTCTTGGGTTGTAGATCAGATGGAGACTTGATGTATTTGCGTTTATCTTTTTCAGGTAATTTTTCTATGATGTCGCGGTACCGCTCGGGACTGCGGCGCGCGGGCGAGTAGCTGAGGCTGGACGTGCTCCTGCGCGCGCGGGACTCCGCCTTGCTGGGCGACGTGCGACGCGAGGAACACTTCTTGCTCTTCTTCACTGGCGTCACACTCTTCCGCTTCTCCTTTTTTGAGCTTTTCCTCGGAGTCGGAGATTTGGACCGACTCGGTGATGGTTTACGCCGTGATCTTTCTTCTGGTGATGGCGACTTCCTTCTTGGTTTACTGCTCTCACGTTTGCTCTCTACCGACTTTCGACTTGATTTTAAGTATTTATCCGCTTTACTTTTTGGCGGAGGGGATTCTTTCCTTTTGGGTTCGGGAGATGGGCTTCGTTTGCGCTGTTCCCTCTGCGGTGGAGATTCACTTCTCTCCTTGTAGTAACGAGCCTTATTTTTAGAAATTTTGTCTGATTTCTGTTTAGGCGGTGGTTCGGGCTCCGATTCGGACGATGAGTACTTTCTTACCGATCGGGAGCTTTTATGTGATTTTTCGGCATCTTTCCTTGACTCCCTGTTCTTGTAACTCTTACTGACAGGTGACCGTTCTTTATATTCAGGAGATGTGTCTCTCTTATCTTTAGAAACACTCCTGTCCTTCTTCCTTCGCGGTTTCTCATCATTCGTTTCCCTATCTTTTCGCTTGGTTGGCGCTTCTTCGTAACGATCATGATTATTCCTATTACTCTTTTCATATTTGGTATCTTTTTCTTTCCAGGGGTGTGACCCCTCGCGCCTGTTGTGTCTGGAACTCGGAGATTCACTTCTCCTAGAAACTCTTCGCTCATCCCTCTCTTCTCTATGATTTTTACTATTTTCTCTAACTGATTCTTTCCTGTTATAGTAAGTGTCTTCTCGCTTTCTATATTCAGGAGAGGAACTTTTCCGCCGCCTCTTCTCTGGCGGCGGGGAGGAGCTGGCCTCTCTGGCGTAATTTTTTTTATTTCTTTTGTCTTGCCTGCCTATATGAGCAGATTCAGCTTCTGATTCGGGGGAAGAGCGCTGGCGGTCCCGCTTGGACCTCTTGCGCCTGTCTGACTCTACTGAAGGTTCGCGCTTCTTGTTCTCTATCTTGGTGATGTAGGAGCGTTGGCGGAGCTCGGGCGAGCGGTCGCGTGAGTCGCGCGAGTTGCGCGTGTGGCGGGTGTCGCGCGTGTCTCGAGTGTCGCGAATGTCTCGAGTGTCGCGAATGTCTCGAGTGTCGCGAATGTCGCGCGTGTCGCGAGAGTCGCGCGCGTCGTGCGAGGCGCTGCGCTCGCGTCGTCGGTCGTTGTGTCTCGACTCCCGCACGGGCGTGTCATCGCGCTTGTCGTACTTCTTGCTTCGATCCTCGCGCTCCCTATCAGGTTTTCTGTATTGAACATCATTGTTTCTGTCTTCGACTGAGCGATCCCGTTGCTTCTCTTTAGTGTGTTTCACTGGGGAACTAAAAATACAGGAATTAGTACAGCGACGCTGAAACTTAAAATAAATATGGTAACGATATGAGGAATGTCTCACCTCTCACGACTCGATGGTTCACTGCTGCCGCGTCGTCGGCTGCTGGATTTTTTCTGTTTAAAAATTCGACAACAAGCGTAAAGATCATGGTTCCAATAGACGGGCATACAACACCAGTGCCAATACAATAGACTATAGTGGTAATGGCAAATAAACATATTACACTAAAATATACACGAGAAATTCTTCAGGGGCATCAAAAGATCCAGATGAAGAATTTCAATAAGGAAACATAATAAAAAATATATATATCACTTGTACACATGCATTCTAATAAGGAATAGTAATAAATAGAGGCATCAAACAAAAGGTAACGGTAGAAAACAAAATTATACTTAAAGCTATTGATGGAAGCAAGTATAAATAAACATGTAATTTGTTCGGAAGTGTAATACTCTGGACGATCTCTTAGAATGTTATATTAGCGTATCCATAACATTCTCGAAGTGTGAACTCAAAGTAAATAAATAAACATAATAGATAGAAAGGGAACATAACAAAACATATTGAGTTGGTTGGCACCGGTGCGTTACTCGCTTAATTCAATAATGTTAGTAACACATTACGGTTCAACATAATTAATATTATAAATACATGTAATAATACACAAAAATCAAATGTAAATATGTAACACTTCGGTAACGTACCTTATTTAACAAACGGTGGTGGTATTGTATACCATTTAAACATGTGGAGCATCCTTAATTAGTTTTGGGTAAACGAGAAGAGGGAGAATGTTATGGATTAGTTACATTTTAATAATCAGACAGTCTGGATATTAACAAACTATTGCGTGGTACGAAAACATGCTCTCTGACTTGATTACCATCCGTTTAGTCGTGTATACTTTGACACAAAGCCTTGCCAAGACAAATAAAAAGAGTTGCAAGCGTTTTATTTGTTCTCCGTAACAATAGAATAGCGGTCGTGTTATGATAGGCGCGTGGTTCACATTAGAGCACGCTTTTGTAGCACACACAGTCGCGTAACACGAACAAGTTAAAACCACCATCTGTTAAGTACTACACACCATGCATAAGGTAACTGTGCACACTTGGACCCACGATCGCACATTATATGTAATCTCAAGATCTCCGTGTTAGTCACAAATGCGATAGTTAACAATGCATTACCAAAATTATCACGGAGTACATAATTTTAGTATTCACCTAACATAGTGTCTTACTGAGTGTTATTGCTTTGTGATATACTTACAGTATACGTTATTTCTTCAGATAAAGATGGCTATCCTATGAAATGATGCACAGTTAAACAGATAATTTTTACTGGCTATTTCTTGTATTTACAGAAAATAAAAAATAAAATGAGGTAAGAAGACAATAACATTTAAATAATATACGTTTCGTGTGCCCCACACGGACCGCTAGAGGGCGCGGTACGACCAGCTATGCACATCTGAAGCTCGGAAACTATAAGGTAGTACAGTCTGTGGCTACAGTTACTTCCACACCAGAGGGATGGAGACAGGGCCGTGTGAGGAAATTATACACAAACCAAAATTCATGAAGCCAATCTTATGCAAAGGAGGTGCCGAAAATGTCATATTGATTGTATCAGGCCAATGTGTTTATAGAACACATTAACAAAAAATTAAAGAAAGCAATGTGCTACTCGAGCTAATCGGTTGTTGCGAAGTCTCTATAATATACTAGTTTACTGAAATATGGAACATCGTCTGAGAGGCAGCGTGTCGAGTGGCTGGAGGCACGCAGAAAGAACCCGAGTTAATCTAAACGAGGCATCGTGTGCCAATAAATAGTCTAGGTCTGTAGCCCCAAAACCCCACACACGGAGTAGTAACGTTAGATCTCAAGAATCAAAGATTATGTTTTAAATATTCCAAGATCAACAAGTACTTCAAAGCAAACACTACTGCATTTTAGTATAGAAAATGTAAATTCAAATATTTTAATTTCTTTGCCATTATAGGGCAAAAATTTCAAAACAATAAAGAAAAATGTCCAAAAGCTAAGAGTTTAGTTCCAAATGAATCTGTAAACATGTATTTAAGCATAGGTTTCTTTAAAGCAAACCAAACATAATCTTTGAACTGCAGCAGTCCTATCAGAATATGCTGAAGTTTTGCATAGACAACATAGACTAGATACTTGTGTTAATTACCTTCTTTTTCTTCTTCTGTCGCTCGTCCTCAGAGCTGCCGCTGTCGCTGTCCTGCTGGCCCTCCGAGCTGCTCGAGCTCTCGGTGTCGGGAGACTTGGAGCGTTTCTTCTTTTTCTTGCCAGATTCTTGTCTAATGACAAATAAAAACACCATAGATATCTCAACATGCTGAAGATAGTAGGTCTTATATAACCTTCGTTTTGGAAACAGCTGTGTAATTGAATGTAATTGTTATGAGGTTGAGTAAATAAGGTTACACATGTCTAGTATTGTAGAAATCTATGGTTGAAACATTTATTCAGCAGCAGTACGATAAGTTTATCAAAACATATGCTCTATATTGGAATAATTCAATAATTACTTTTTCATTTAAGATTTACATCATATCTTTGCATCAGGAATTTAAGTAGTAAAAACAAATTGTATCTAAACCGTTACTAGATTTTATTTTTCTATTCGCTGAAATAAAGCATTAAAATACAAAAAATATATCCAGATAAAACATAAAATATTTTTTTTTTATAAAATAATAAAAATTTAATCTTTAGCTATACCATACCTATTCATGAAGTTCCACAACATCTTTCTTTCACTGAAATGATGACCATTCATATTTGTTACTTGAATTCATACAACAAAAGTATAAAGGCAAAAAGTAAAAAGTTTTGATACTTGCCTCGCTGACAACCGAAGCGTCACCTGTCTGGGTTCAAACGTAATCTATGAAATTTACGCCAACATTTACAAAAAATATACAAAAATAAACAAATATTTTGCATAACATAGTATTGTATACGACAGAAACTTACTTCTCCTTTTTATTCTTTTTCGACTTCTTCTTCTTCAACTTCTTAGCTTCTGGTGACGCACTGAAATAGATATAAAATTGAATATTTTAAAATCGGTCAAAACTCATTTAAGTATTGAAATTGGGATGAAAATCAGCACTTTTTGAACGTCAAAAATGCATAAGACAGCTCCCCAAAACACCTATGAATAAAGTAAACAATTTCTTAAAAAAATATATGGATCTAAAAAACATGTTACGGAAAGTACCATAGTGTTTGTTTAAGAGTGTAGAACATAAATATCGTTTTTGATTCAGTGTTATTAGAAAAGTATCCTGTTTGTTCATGTGTGCCAAACATCTAAATTAGTTCTACCCTCAAGAAGGAAAGAATACATAGATTTTTCATTAAAGCGAGAGACAAACAGCCAAACAACAACAACAATAATAATAAAGATACAAAAGAGTAAACGAAACAAAAATGCTTATATGTCTGCCTTTTACAATGTATTTAGGAAAGGAAGAAAAAAAGAAGGTACCGCCAGACTCATACCTTCTTTTTTTCTTCCGTTCGGGTGGGTCGCTGCGGTCAGGACAGGGAGACCTGGGGGGCGAATGCCGTTGAATGCGCCGATCGTAGCTCGGAGAGATGCCGAAAGCATTCCGCATCCGAGCGTTCTTCGCCTCCTGCGCGTCCGAGAACGCTTGCGTCTCGCGAACGCTGATGAATAGTTTCGGTTCATTTAAAGCAGGTGGGACGTCACCAGATCTAGGTACATATCCTAGATTAAACCAAGCTCCAAGTCAACATGGTCTACAGTGAGGGCTAAACCAAAACAAAGTTGGGCCCAAAATGTCTCCCTGAGGCATTCCTCGCTAATTCCTGATATGACTTACCGTGGGCCTGATTTTGTCAACATATTAGAAGAGGGAGGACTGTACACTACTGTACAGTTAAACACATTCGACATTAAGAAGTTGCATTTATTTAATTTACATAACTCTAGCACTCTCATGGGCCGCAGACTTATGTTGCACCGAGTCAAAGGGTTTCTTATAATCTATCGAACATGTTTGCCGTCATTCTTTCGAAATTGGTGGACTTGTTGGCTAATGCCAATAAGGAGCAGCGCCATAGCAACTCGAGACTTATTCATATATCTATTGTGAAAGGCAGTATAATCAGCATAATTTCAATTGTTTCTGTTGTGGCTCAGGCCTCAGCTGTTTTAATTACTAAGACGTTTTGCTAGAGGATATTATGTCGTTTTATGGGAGATCTTATGCTACGAAAAAAACTGTAAACCCACCTTCTCTTTTTCTTCCTCTTCGGTGGGTGGTCTTCTCGCTCATGGCTGGGCGTTCTGACCAGTGGGTACCGAGCCGCGTGGTCGCGCGCGCGCCTTTCTGGGTCCAAGCTCGATCCTTCCACGAAGCGCGGCGAAATGCCGAACGCGTCCCGCAGACGGGCGTTCTTCTCCTGCTGCGCCTCCGCGACTGCGTGCGTCTCGCGAACGCTGGCAAACAACACGACATACAATATGGCCGCCCGCATTCATGAGCATTGGAATATTACAATAACAAAACAATAATTCTACTACATAGGTACTATTCAACTTTTGTATGTGAGAATTAAATAAAATTCTTCTAACACAACACATATTTACCTGCACAGCACCTAAGTGCGCTAAAAATAGAGAAATAGTAAAATTTTAGCATGACAATCTCTACTAAAACCATTATTTTTATTACATAAATCCTGACATCTGACATTGCATTCAATCAATGATCTACGCATAGTATATCTAAAATGTGTGAAATCGTGTATATTTATATACATACTTAATTAATACCTGTTTGTACTGCAAATGTGTAACTTTCAATTAAATATAAAGTGGAAAGCATATCGCTTACTCGACGGGTGCTGACCCAAATAAGTACAATAGCCTATATAAGGTAATCGATAAATCTCTGTGCACACCTTATAACAGATCGCATGGACTTCCTCTCCTCATCGTTGGAGAGACAGACCTGCAAATTGTCGTTAAAGTTGTTTCGATCTGTCGCGGAACAGTTACAATGGCAGCAGCACGAGCTGCGCAGGCCCTCGAGGATGGTGCGGAGCGCGGGCTCGAGCGCGAGGGGCGGCGGCGCGCGGGCCAACGGCGGCACCATGCCGGCCGCGTCGGTGCTGGGCTCCAGCGAGGAGGCGCGGCCGCGGCGCCCGCCCGCCAGCACAGCCTGGAACGTGCCGCGCCACAGTCGTTCGAACACGACCCTATTATTCTGCGTTGCGTCACGCCGCGGAGCCCTGCCCCTTTGCATCTTATTCTACTTACTTAACTAATGGAAGACTTGGTTTCTTAATTCTAATAATATTTTTACTTAGACTAATGCATGGCGGCTGGGCCGCGGAAGACTTGTTTGAGCAGAGGAGCTTAAGGGCTACATTCTGAGCGGCCGGCAGCGGGCCGGCGGCGCTACTGCGAGGCGTCGGGCGCCATAACAGGAAGCACGGCGACGCGCGCAGCCTGCGCAAACATCGGATACGCGCCTTCTCGCCACCCCTGTACCACACAAAGGGCTCTCCTCCACACCCTTTTGTGAAACCCTCAAGTAATTTACTCTCATTTGCTTCAAAATTTCCAGCTCTTCTGCCATTCTTAAGAAAATAAATTGCTTTTACATTAGATACCTGGTTACTTAATCTTCTGCAGTCAGTAAAGTTGTTGTTCACACTACTTGGACTAGGAATTCCACCCATTATAATATTCTTGTATTCATGTGCTCCATATAAAAGTCATCTTATTAGTAGTGATGTATCAAATCGGATTATACGCGGTCGCGCCTGTTTACTGACGACATAAAATAACGCAGCGTCTTATGTTCTATTCTTGAACAGTACGCATGCACACTCTTTAGAATGAACTGAACATCGAAATATTTTTGGATCAATAGTACTATTTTTACTATCATGTAAAATTTCAGGAATTCTTTCTCTTCAGCAGTTCATTAGTTATCTATTTGTTGTACGAAGTGTAATTAGCTGTAGGTAATTGATGAGTGTCTTTGATACAAACATCGGCACATGCATACTAATAACTTTACATTTCTTTATGTCAATCCAATTGTTCACGCGTTCAATAAAATTCGCGTTAACTACAATATTAAGGCAAATTCTATGTGTAAAAGTTAGTGGTCTGTGATTGGAGTACCTACATAATAATAACCTTCGCATGCGAAGAGATTTGTGAGAAGAACGTGAACTAAATCAACAAGACGTAGTTTATACAATAAAACACATGTTAGAGCTAACTTTATTTTCCGTGTTGCGATAACAACTTTATTAAAAATGTTTTACAATAAACACTAACCCAATTTGTTGTTCACCTTGCCGTAGCAGAGGTTATATTCAAATACTCTTATGTATCTTTGCGAGAGTACTAATTATTTTGAGCATCAGCGTTGTCAATAAGTAGACTTTACAAAAAAAAATATACGTCGTATAGTTTCCTGTTCGTACGAATTCACGTCAGCATCACGTTTCTAGATTCGATGTGGCAATAGCGTCACGTTTGCACAGAGACTACGCGGCATCAGAATCTCGTTTGTACCGAGTCTACGCAGCTTCCAGCACCACTTTCCTCTAGAAACGACGCGGCGCGGCGTTGACGTCCCGTTTGTACAAAGTCAAGGCAAGTTTATCATCGCTTTGTTACACATTCTACGCGGCGATGGCATCGCCTTCGCACAGAGACTACGCGTCTACGCAGCTTTGGCATCCTGTTTGTACAGTCTACGCCTTGTTGGCATACCATTTGCACAGTCTACGCGGCGTAGGCATCGTGTTTATACACAGTCTACGCGTTTGCACAGAGTCCACGCGGCGTTAGCATCGTGTTTGCACAGAGACTACGCGTAGATAGAGTTTACGCTGCGTAAGACATGTGTTTGTATATTCTACACGACGAAGTCCAGTACAAAAGAAAAAAATCTTGGAAGGTATGAACGTTCTTTCTTGTTTACCGCTTTGATGTATAAAACGCTGGATCCGTGATATTTATGCACGGAAACAGAGCACCCTTAGGGCGGTCTAGTGGAGTTTCGGTAGGCTCCATTCTTCGCCGTGAATGGGGGCAAACAATTAAGTTTCACACAAAGAACTATAATTGGATCATTAGGAAAAGGTTGGTCTACCGACCAGGTTTTATATCGTGTTGTGATTGAAATCATTATTATATTTGCCAGCTATGGGAGTAACTAACAACATAAAATATTTTAATGAATCAAAGCTTTTTACGCACGCGATCAAGATGGGAAAGTAATGTATTATGCTTTAATTATTTAGTTTCGTGTTACGTGTAACTTTTTAGGGGATACTTTATACAAACTTAATCCTTTTGTACACAGCTGATGCGTTGCTAGTTGTTTTTAATCTTTCAACTGAGGTAATTAGAGACACAATAGAAAGACAATGGCAGGCGGACACCGGTGTCCTCTCGGGGTTTAATGAATTAAAATATTAAAAGGTAAAACACTTACTTATAAGTAAGAGATTTATAATTTTCTCCTCCAAAACAGAATCGAAGATAAAACGGGCAATAATTATTTAATAACAAATTATTCCCGTCACAGTCGAGCTCAAGCATCCGAAAATGAGAATTATTGTCATTGAACTGTACAATCGCACCTGTGCCTGATCGCTCAGTGCCTGATCGCTCAGTGCCAGATTGCCAATCGTAGTGTTGATCCTGGCAGGCGGGTCACATCTCGTGCCAAATACTCATGTATCACGAGTACAAGTATCTTTAGCTATCAAAAAGCACGGAGGCGCGGTTTCTGGCACGCACTATGCCTATCCCGCGGCCGCTCCCGTTAATTACGATATACGTCTGTCCGTCTCAACGTTCATTTGTTTTGCGATCGCGTGACTAATAAATGTGTCAAAATTTTGTGTGTGCTCGGATTTAATAGCGGGTAGTAGGGCACGTTCTGATTTGCTACTATGTTTATTAGTATGGCTTAAATTCTTTGTATACGCGAGTCTTTTGTTACAGTGTGTTGGCAGATTGTTTCAAATGCTCGATGCATTTTATGTCGTGGATGGTCTATAGTGATATAATATGAAGGTTTGTTTGTACGTAGGGTAAAATGTCCAGAAATAATACCCAATTTCAAAAAATCTATCCCTGATACAAAGCTACTTTATTGCTGAGTGCCATAGACAGTTTCATGGGGTCCGTAACTTAACTTCGAGAGCCATAAATATGTTCGATCTATTCATCGAACATATGACTTTCTATGCAGCTTAAAACATCTTTCTAAATTTAGTAAGTAAAACTCATTCGAGAGAGCAATCCATCGATTAATACATTTTAGACTAATCGTTCAGTCGAAGTAGTTTGGCGATAAAAGGTTGTTTCGTAATAAATTCCATTCGAACAAACGTTCAGTCGACTTTCCAATCATCGAACATGACTCTCGATTCTCGAAGTTAAGTTACGAACCTAGTTTCATGTTAGGTTTCTTGCACGCAAACTAAGTCACAGGCAGAGGGCTTGTAAAAATAAAACTGTAGGTGCCTATACTAAATAATTTATAACGATCAAAAATAAAAGCATGAGGAGTTTTGGTACGCCATTTCATGAATGTATCTTTACAATTAATGGTTTATTACCTGGATATAAAAAATAGACCATTTCATTTTAACAACAACTCAAGAAAGATATTTTTAGTAGAGCACGACACAGCGATGTTATTGATTTTATTGTTCCATATAAGTTCTGCAAACACGCATGTAGATATCGCTGAATATATAATTATAACAATAGAAATAACCTAGAGAATCTCATTTTACCTAGAAATAAGTACTACTTTTGTCTAGTAAGATAATTATCACATAAATGTAATTTAATCTAATGATATGAATTAGCAGGTTGAAGTGGCAGTGGGCAGGGCACATAGCACGGAGGACTGATGACCGATGGGGTCGAAAGGTTCTCGAGTGGAGGCCACGTATCGGCAAGCGCAGCGCAGGACGTCCACCCACAAGGTGGACAGACGACCTCATTAAAGCCGCGGGAACGCGCTGGATGCGAGCCGCTTCCAACAGGTCTTATTGGAGATCTATAGGGAGGCCTAAGTCCAGCAGTGGACTTCCTATGGCTGAAATGATGATGAAAAGCAATTCATCATCTGCCAAGCCTTCTCCAAACAGTCCCAACTATGTTAGGGTCGGCCATTACCAGAGTTTACATGGAGCAACTGCCTGTCGGACTTCCACAACCCAGTTGCTGGGTAACACGATAACCCTTGGTTAAACCGGTTGGCAGACTTTCGGGCTTCTCTGTAACGGCAGTCATAGATCTACAAAATAAAATAAATGACAGTCGGGACGAAAGGCTTTACGTGCTTTCCGAGGCACGGAGACGGAGGTGAACATCAGAAAGATTCTGTTTTTTTTTTCCATTTTCTTAGGGAACCCTAAAATAAACTTCGATAACGCACGCCCATCGTGACACCTAGACTTTATATTATTCTATTATTTTTTATGTTTAGTTTTTATTGGATGTGAAAAAGAAATGGAGCAGCAACCTCCGTCGCAAAAACAAAATTATGAAGCAAAAGAATATTTTCAAGACTAATAAAAAAATACTCAAAACAAAACTGTGCTATTCTTAGTTCACAAGACGCACAAGTTAGGTCAGAGTAGTTTATTTCGAAACGTTTACAGGTCGAGACGAGGTAGAAAATTCGATTTCAATTGCGGTGCCTACCCGTGCCACAGGTTCGTTAAAATTGGATATAAATTGATCATTATTTGGAGGGTTTATTTTCTGTGTTGTTTTACAAGATTTCAAAGCGATGTTATCGGCATGTTTTACTCCTATAAAGTTTTTGTTGTATACAGATTGAATTTAAATTGTTTAGCAATTCAGCTTTCTTCCAGTCTTTTTATAAATACATTTTATAACATATTTGCTCGTAAAGGGTATCTTATTCCACCAAATTCAGTATCGTAATGTATCTCATTACGCAATAGTGCCTTAAGGTAATGTTTTATACTTTCACCTGCATGCAACTCTAAAGTAGTGATGAGAGACCGCTTTATGCATGACAGCAGATTTTTTTCCCTATATTTTACCCTGTACTACACCCAAATTACATTATTCATTCATTTAATTATTTCGTAAAAGTAGAAGAGGTAAAACGTACCATACATTTACCCCTTTATACGTTCATGAAAGACTTCAAAGTGAACCTGTCAGTTCTTAGTTATTATAAGAGCCGGGCACAGTGGGGTGCGACTTCGACGTATTAAAAGTCCTGCGACCTGTCTCCCCTTCCCGGGGTATGGAGTGGGTCGAGGGGGACAGACGTCATCCGCGATCGATATGCAAGGACCCTAGACTATCGGTTACGTGAGGAGAGGACCGCGAGTTTAGATAGGTGTTTAAAATATTGAAGTAATGTTATGACTCTAGCCTGATTCCTTTTTGTCAAATTTTCATATCGTTACTTATCCATCTAAGTAAGATATTTATTATATTCGAGTATGTATGGAATTTTATTGGATTCATTTTAAGATTTATTGTTCTACTTATCGAGTGGTTAGTGCTAGCCTGGTCGCAGAGTTAGGCCTCTGACTTGACTTCACATGCCGTCCAGAAATACCTCTCAGGCTTGTTGGTTTCCTCACGATGTTTTCCGTTACAGTTTTTGAAGCAAGTGATAATTATACAATACTCTCATGATTCCAAAAAGTGAGAGCCTGAGAATGATTAGTATCATAAAGTGTGAAATTGTGGATGGATGGATTGTGTGGAAGATAATATGACTAGGAAGGGTGTAACTACTGAGATGACGGCAAATAGAGATGTATGGAACAAAAAGACCCCAAAAATTAATGAATGATTCGGTATGAAATGTGTACCTAAGACACGTTGTACTATTTTTCCCATTACCGACCGACAAGTTCAAAGACCTCTTATATAGTTTTGTTCTACAACATCAAAACCAATTATCTTGTAAACGAGCACAACCACAATTAACCACTGAATCGTATGATATCCTGGATGAAGAGTTTTACGTATGTTATACAAAATAAATATTTTCAATAGCTAAAATGCAAATCGATGTCTGTTTTGAGACTAAATCTGTTTGAAAACGAGGCTTTACTCGTTAAATTGGACTTCTGATATGAAATATTCAATCAATAAGCTAACCTGTTGATAACCGATACAGAGCCCACTTTAATCGCGTTGGTAACGAAGAAAATGTAATCAAACCTACGAAGAATAATTCTGGGCAAGATTTTATGAGAACTGAGGTAATTGGCTTACCCAATTACTTCTGTTGAGCGGTGAAATAACCTCGTGGTTGATTCTTTAGTGGTTCTCGGGAGAATATGAGGTCAACAATCAAGTTCTACTAAAAAATAACACTGAAAACATTTTAAAAACTCCAGTAAATGGGCCTTTAGGGACGCATTTCATTACATAGCAAGTTTATACAATCTACTTGAATCGTTTATTCTAATCCATTAGCAAATAATAAAGGTGTCAAATTGTAAGGTATCAAACCTTTTTCGATAAAAGTAGAGTTTAACAACTGAAAGCAATTTCCGAAAGTTTTGACAATATTTTCCCGTAAGTAAAACCTTCTGTCAGTAACACGAAATGTACCTTTTAGATAGAATAAGTAGAATCATAATACTACAACACGTAACGACCTAGCCTATCTATCGGTTTTATGAGACAAAGGTTTACCTGGCATCTACGAGACAATATGCCACTAGCTATAAATTATGTTATCGATGTAGAACAACTGAAATAGAGCGGCGGACTAACGCAAATAGATTGTCTTCATTTTATGATGTATTGATGTACATTTTACCTGAAGTTACCGTGGGGAAAATACATGGGAATAATAGCAAATGTAAAGATAGAATGGATGGTAAAATTTGAAGACATGAACTGGGTCTCTGTTGGTTATGGCCCACTTTCTGTTAATCTTTTAACCGCTTGTGTCGCATATATGAGACAGAAAACATGCATGTTTTTTTCGTATTATTTTCAAAATTCGATTTTCAAATTTCAATTCGATAATGGTTTTAGTTGTACCACACAGTCAGTACTGTGTGGTACAACTAAAACCATTATCGAATTGAGATATTATTTATGTAACAAAAACTAAAAACAGATACAACAATTTGTTTCTCTTTATTTACTGTCGGTATTATTTTATTGATTTGTAGCAATTTTGGCCCGGCGCTGGGGCACGGCAACTAATATTTAGCCAAGCGCTTAAAAGGTTAAAGAGAGAATACCTCAGTTCCAGTACATCCAACAGTAGGAACATTATAGTTTTGCGTACTTATTGGATAATTACCACTTATTCCAAAAATGGTAAAAACGAAAAAATAAGGAAATGTCTGAGAGATATTTCTCGACGGCATGTGAAGCTATGTTACTCATGGGCTGTATCTGTCACCAGGTCAGGGGGTCGAGTCTGCTATTGCAATCGTTTCTCAATGACCGGTCAATGATCGATTTTTGACGTATAACGTCAAATTTATGACACATTTCCTATACAAAAACTGTCAAAGTTGTCAAATATTCGATCAATGACCGGTCATTGAGACACGATTGCAAGAGCAGACTCGAGCCCCTGGTCATTAATCAATCACGCGAAAAGAATAAGATACCTCTCATTTTCGAGGTGGAAGGACGAAGACACACAACCCTGATTCCATGACT
Source organism: Euplexia lucipara (assembly GCA_921972225.1). Lineage (NCBI taxonomy): Eukaryota > Metazoa > Arthropoda > Insecta > Lepidoptera > Noctuidae > Euplexia > Euplexia lucipara. Next base: position 4,185,484 of record OV179149.1, on the reverse strand, counting down.
TCAATACCTTCACGATTCTGGACCTTTAAGCAGCGAATATTTCACCCAATTTTCAAAGTCAAAGTCAAAGTAATCTATTTGTCAAACATAGGTAATGTGAACTAATGTGGTACACGGTGTAAAAATGATTATGTGTTTTTGTAATCTATACGTTTATTTATTCCTATCTAGCCGAATGAAAGCATTAATGAAAGAAGTGAATTATGTATTTTACTTCTTAATTTAAAATGTTATTAGATTAGCTTAAAATAATGTTGTTCTTGTAATATTACGAAATAGTCGAAGAAAAATTTAATCGCTGGAGGTGTAATGCAGGTCCCTTTCGCGACACCATACAGATATACCTAAGATACAATGATACAGAACAGTATAGGATGTATATGTATCTATATACACTGATCAATGCACTTAAGTTAACGATCCAGGGAGGAGGTTCATTTTACCAGTTGGCAGTTACGTGACTGATCTATTTTGCATGTCTTTCCTTGTGTGGGCCCGAATGTATTGATTGGACGCCCATTGCAAGTCTTTATTGTGATGTGCAAATTATCTGACACAAATGAGCGGTTGCGATATGTTAGTTTCATATATGTATTTATTACCAGGGGCTCAAGTATAGGTATACCACGTAGACACATAAAACACAATAACAGACGATATATTTTCAAAATAGGCCGAGATTCTAAGCCTGTTCAGCAGTTTTTGAACGTCAAAATTACATAAGACAAACACCCCCTAATAAATTGGCAAAATGGGGTTAGACTCTTGATTGTATAACCAATTTTGAAGACAAAATATTTCGGTCAATATGAAATAATGTCTCAAATAAGTTATGAACGAATGACGTTTATTTGACGTAGTTTTCTAAGTGTTACAAGTGGCTACAGCTATCTAATTAAACAAGTAATAACTGATGAAAATTAATTTAACGGTTGTAAATTGGCGACCAAATTAATTAAAATGGCGATTATTTCGCCCACTTCTAACCACTGGATATCCATTAGGTGTAAGATGAAATTAAACTGAAATTTGCTCATTTCACGCGTTGCATTATGACTAATGGGATTAATTAGACTAGCAACGTTTTAGTCCACGAAATAGACGGATAAAATCGTGATAACTCTAAGCATAGCTTTTTTCAAAAAAAATACTACTACCTACAAGCTGTCTCATTCATCTTTCAGGTAGCTTTAGAATATGCCTCCTACGCAATAATCGAAAACAACCTTTGACTTCAAAAATAAAAATCAACGCACAAGTGAGATCGATGGGGACCTTAAACATTGCATTTTTAACGACCTATAAAAAAAAATCCAGCATGTTGGGAATGAATGCAAACTGCAAAGCCTAATCTGTCTGGGACTATTAAATGTTCGTGGAAATATTTTGAGAAGCGAATTTAAAGTTTCAGTTACTTAGATTATATTATAGATTGGAGAAAATTCTCAATGGTTAGTAACTCTACAAGCTGTATCCGGGTCCCATGTCATAGTCATACGATCCGAGAAGTTGTTTTATTGACACACCAATTGACAAATTGAATAGATCTTGAACATCCATAATGATAGTCCCTTGATAACATAACAACTGTGAAAGTATACGAGACATAGTACTTACTGATATTATAAATGGAACACTAATGTTCGCATTAATAATATACCTAGATTTTCATAGTTATTTTCGTCGAGCTTATTAACAATCCATTTCAATTCAACTAGAAAATTAATCACATTTTTGCTTATGTAAATAAAACCCGATAAATGTAAACATTATGTGTTAAATTGAACGCTCGATAATCGCGCATTATGATTTTACCTCCTTGCTTAATTATAATAACTGTAATAAAATACTTGACAATTTCAACACCGGTGTGCGCGTGCGCAAGTGATCTTAATAGTCTGGATGTAAAATCGTTTTTGCTCCTTTTGATTTATGTTGAGCAGTAAATTATAATGTCAGCGTGATCATTAGTACGAATTAATGCATGATTTATTTCTTTTAATCACTACGATGTTTCCTCTTGGCTCTAAAAAAGTATTTTTTTAATGTGAAAGAAGATTTTTGTTTTAGCATTATCAGATAGAGCACACTCATCAAATAAATAAAAGATTACTCACGCAACTCTCCCGAATTCGTCCTTCGGTACGTCCTTGTCTCCTGCGCCGGTGGTGCACAGCTTCGCCCGGAAGGCAGCCACGCGCGCCGCGATCTCCTCCTTCGGCAACCTACGCAACCACACCAGTGACACACTCATTACTCACGTCAGCAAATATAACAATACAAACGAATAACTAAATAAGACGCGTGCGCCGCCGAACGCGCGTGAACGGTGTACTTGCAGCCAATGAATTCACGAATGTCTCACAGAGCGACCGCGTACCGACAAGCGTAGATGGAAATCTTATAATAAATTTCTCAGTGTAATACCTACCAGTGCATGATACGCCGAGCCGCTATAACGGCGTGGAATTACTTTTCGAAAACAATAAAACCCGATAAGACGTTCTCGTTGCGCGACTGTAAACTGAATGCGGACGGGGGCCACTTATTGAATAATATATAACGCGAAGGGTGGCCCAGTCCCGCTCTGTTGGATTATTGATCGACTCCGGCGCAACGGCCATCGCCCCCTAAGCAGGGTGCAATCTATCCATATGATAGAGGGGATACTTTCTATTAAACAAAATAAAACAGGATTTTATTGAGTAATAAATCGATAAGGCAACGTGAGCTAAGTGAACATGTGCAAGTGTATGTAAAGTTAATTGTGAACTTGCTGCTATAACTTACGAAATTCAAACAAAATAGAATTTGTCTTTGACGTTTGTAACATTTTGATTAGCTAATCATATCTAGCTGGAAATGAATTTTCCATTCGATTCTGGCTTTGATTAAGCCGTTGACAAGCGCTAAAACGCGGTTACTATCAGAAACCACGAAATGCCCAATGCCCAAATGTTTACCAACGTACGTTGACAAAGTAATAATAGAGTATCCATTATTTTTGGAGTGAAGGCCAAGGTTTGTTTACCGTTTAGTACCATCGACATTTTTTATTAACTTTTTTCGGAACACACTAAGTTCACAGACACTTAACAAAATTATATTTTTCTGACATCACAAACTAAATAGATTTGGCAAAAAAAAAACAGATGTTTTGAATATTTTAGTTAGAGATTATGGCTCTCATCAGCGCGTAAGTAAGGAAAATTGGTGCTTTGTCCTCGGTTGGAAATTAGAAACAGTTTACCTTACTTAACGCATTGGTCTTAATGAATATATTAACATGATTAATACTTTAGACTAAATGCAGTGACTAAATGTTTTAAGAATTAGAGGTAATACAGGTACATAAGTAGATACAGGCAGGAGTTTAGGATTTTTTTCAATCACAAATTCTACTAGGACTTAAAACACCTGCAATTGGATGACTTTGCAATTAATGTTAGGAAGGAAAGACTACAGAGTAATTGTCTGAGTGTTTAGCAACGATGTTTTACATTGATAACTTACAGCAGAAGATACGAACTGGCGATAAACATACGATGAAGCTAGCTGTTAAACTGATGAATTGATGAGATTTATTCTTGTATATTTGTCTCTACATATACTTTGCAATGAGGACTTCCTGACACGTCGTGTTGGCGACCTGAAGTCTAGGTATCGCAACCAAATTTTAGTTTCTACGTCTGCTTTTACGTGTAATAGCTGAACTAAGTGCTCGCGTTTAAACACGCGCAACACGAGCACGTAAAAACGTTTCGGTTTTCTATAGGATACATTTTGGAGAGTGTCACGGGAATTACATGACTTAATTCCGCCATCTCCTTTCTACCATCGGACAGCCGGCAGTACGGCGAGTGTCCACCCTTACATCGTTGGCAGTCCCACGACTCGGATAAAGCGTTTCGCTTCGTCGTTTATACCGCGTACATCGAAGGACTGGAACAACTTGCCTGCTGCGGTCTTCCCGTCCGTTTATAATTTAGGTGTCTTCAAGGCTACAGTGAATAGGCTCTTAATCTAGTGCGCTTCACCATCACTGATTGCATCACTGCTTACCATCAGGTGGGATTGCAGTCAAGCACTGGTTTATAATATTTAAAAAAAAAAACGATGTTCATTTCAAAAGTCTACACAAGTCCGTACCAAAAGAAACAGCAAGGTTATTCTATAAAAATCAGCTCGTGAAAATGTAGGTAAGTGAAGGCGAATTGTGCTGTCATTCATACTAATGCTAGGGCATTGACAGTTCACTACACTCAAGTGTTCATGGGGTGACTTACTGAATCGACCGGCTATTGTTAGTGAAAATGAAGGGTTTAAGGCGGATGCACCAGAGTAGCAAGCAAAGTCAACAATTTCTTGTGTTTTTGCTGCCGTACGGTGTCATGTTGTATCTAACTATAATTATTATTAACTAGCTGCACCCTGCCACGCTTCGCTGTGGCACATTGTGATTGAATGATTAAAAAAAAAAGAAAAAAAATAGATAAAAACAATCCTTGATGCGGATTATATAGGTATTATGCTAAAGCTTCAGCTCGATCGGTGCAGAACTTTTTGAGTTTTTGAAGCGTACACAAACCAACATAACATTTTTATATAAAAAATAGATAGATAGAAGATATTATAAAGCTGAAGAGCTTGTTTGCCTGAACGCGGTCCGATTGGATAAATTATTTCAGTGTTAGATAGCCCATTTCTCGAGGAACACTATAGGCTAAAAGAGTATCACAGAAGAAGAAGAATAAAGATCCCATCCAAACTAAATTAGACTTCTCAGAGCAACTAATTAGTCCTAACCCCCAATGTTCACAGACTAAGGACGACGTTCAAAGTCTACATTATCAAGATGGAATCCAAGGAAATAATGATGATATTATGGCTAAAGAAATATTGGTGGACTGTCCAAATAAACAAAGTCAAGTACACGTGAAATGCACAACCCAATTGAAACATACTTCTAAAAGGAATATTTATATAATTGGAGACGAAAAAGTAAGAGGTCTGACAGCACAGCTGATTCACACTAAGACTGGAAAATGGAATGACAATTATAACATTGAGGGTAAAGTCCAACCCTATGCCTCATCATGCGAGATCCTACGAAATCCAGATGTACTATTAAGCACCTTATCTGATGACGACATTGTCATACTCTCAGTTGGTAAACATGATAAAAATCCCTATGAGTTGCTAACCAACATATGTAGTACTCTGTGTTGTTTAAACAATTGTATGATATTGTTGTTGAATGTTTCACAAAATAGGTTATAATAGGGTAATAATGTTAAAAAACTTAATCATGAATTACGTTTGTTTACAAAAAACTTTAAAAATTGTAAGTTTATTGAAGTTAAAGAGTTGAATGTAAATTATAAATATAGGCTGTCAGAATTAGATTTAATTACCTATAAGCTTAATATAGAAATTGATTGTATGCAATGTTATGACAATAATCTCTCAAAATTATGTTTAAGTGATCGAAAATCACTTCATAATACTAGCAGTAACAATCACACATTTTTTCGTTCCTAATTCCCATATTAATGTAACTTCAGTAGATAATGACAAACAGGATTGCCAACATGGTAAAGTGCGAATCTTACACCAAAATATAGCTGGTATCTGTAACAAACTAGCCATGTTAGAAGTAACTTTGTCTGAATTAGTGGAAAACAACAAGGAGGCTGACATACTATGTTTTAGTGAAACTTTTGTTAAAAAAGGCTCAGAAGCTAACATTAAACTTGATCATTTTAAATTAGCTGCAATATTTAGTCGAGATAAATGTAGAGGGGGTACTTGTATTTTAACTAAAAAGACATTTGACACCAAAACATTAATAATTCCATCAAATCTAGCCACCAATTTTTATTTCGAATGCTGTGGGGTAGAAATTATTGGTTTGAGCCTGATAGTTGTAAATATTTATAGAATACCTGATCAAAGAAAGGCACAAATGGGCATCTTTTTTCATAAATTTGACATTTTATTAAATTATTTGTCAGACCAATACAAAAAAAAGAAAATTATAATTTGTGGAGATTGGAATATTGATATTTTAAAAGATAACTCTGCGACGAAGGAACTCTTAAGCATTCTTCATAATTACAATTTTGAGGCTCACATAAAATCACCAACTCGAGCGAACTCTTGCATTGATCAAATCGCCAGTAACATAAAAAATGTTCGGTCAGAAATTCATCACTTGGGACTGTCAGATCACGAAACAGCACAAACGATTACTATAAAAGCAAAAAAACACCAAACAATATCTTGTTGGTCTGAATTTAAACGTGACTACTGTTCGGACAATATTGGTAAATTTTGCATATGTATGTCTTCTCTTTCATTTTCGGAAACGCTTAACTCTGACACTCTGGCTGAAGGTTTTAATTTATTTTATGAAACTTTTACTTTATTTTACGAGCTGTGCTTTCCGGTAATTAAGGTTAAAGTTAATAATAAACCAGTTACACAAAACTGGATAACTAAAGGCATTAAAAAGTCTAGTAAAACAAAACGTCGGCTTTACCTCAAATTCATAAATAGTAAAAGTAATAAAAAAGACAATGAGAAAAATTATAAACTTTATACTCATATGTTTAAACGATGTGTACAAAAAGCTCATAAAATTATAATGACAAGGCGTATACAAAAGCATAAAAATAAATGTAAAGCTACATGGAATGCTATTTCTTCTACTTTAAATAATAATAACTTGTTTAAAAATGACATTGATGAAATAAATTTAAATAATGTGACATATAACAATCCATTAGACATCTCCAATATATTTAATAATTATTTTATAAATTTGACATCCAATCAGCCAATTAATTCTAATAATTCTAATATAATGCTAAATCATAATAACAAAAACTTAAATACTATTTTCCTGAACCCTGTAGATGCAATAGAAGTATATAAAATTGTAATGTCCCTAAATAATAGCAAAACGAGTGGATATGATGACATCGCCACTCAAGTTTTGAAAGCGTGTGCTACTTTTATATGCCATCCAATCGCGCATCTAATAAATTTGTCATTTTTGGAAGGTGTATTTCCTGAGCAGCTAAAAATGTCTATCGTGAAACCACTTTTTAAAACGGGAAATAAGTCTGACCCTAATAGCTATCGTCCTATCACCATAGTACCCATTATGTCCAAAATTTTTGAAAAGGCAATGCTTGTCAGGTTAAATAATTTTCTCAGCACTTACAACATTTTATGTAAGGAGCAATTTGGTTTCCGTAAAGGTAGTTCGACTGCTCTTGCAATATTTAACTTGATGAAACTTGTAACAGAAGGCATAAACAATGGCAATCCACCGGTGTGTCTATTTTTAGATATGAGCAAAGCCTTTGATTTTGTGAACCATTCGAAGCTCTTAAAAAAACTAGACTTCTACGGCATAAGGGGAAAAGCACATGAATGGTTATCCAGTTATCTAAAAAACAGGAAACAGTGTACCGAGATATCCAGAGTTGTGAAAAGAATGATAAAATATACACCAAAGAAAAATTCACATCAATGGCAATAATAAATAAGTGTGGTGTGCCTCAGGGTAGCATTCTTGGCCCTTTACTTTTTTTGCTATACATAAATGATATTCCGGACGCCACTTTGCAGCAGTGTATCCTTTTTGCAGATGATACGACAGTTATCATAAAATGTCAGGATAAAAAAGACTACAAATCAGTCACCGAAAAAACCCTATCAGATATAATAACTTGGATGGAGAATAATAATTTGAATATTAACATTAATAAGACAAAATTAATTCAATTTAACTCATATAATACCAAACAATTATCTTTAGACATTATTTGCAAAGGTGAAAAAGTACATCAAGTTGAAGAATTAAAATTTTTAGGACTTAATGTAGATAAATATCTAAATTGGAAGTGCCATGTGGAACAAATTTGTCAGAAACTTGATAGGTTCGTGTTTGCGTTGAAAAAGTTAAGGCAAAATGTATCTGTAGAAGCGGCTCTTTCGGCTTATCACGGTTATGTGTCATCCGTCCTAAGCTACGGAATTATAATGTGGGGCAACTCGACCGATGCCGACAGAGTTTTCAAGATCCAAAAACGTTGCATCCGGGTTATAAACAAGGCATGGTTCTTGGATAGTTGTAAACCTCTCTTCCGAAAATGTAAAATTCTACCACTACCCTGTTTGTATATAAGAGAGATTTGCATTTTTACCAAGAATCACATGCATTACTTTAAGCAACGTAGTGAGGTTCTTCCAAGACAAAGACGGGTTAAGTTTCGCAACCTATTGTATCAGCCACCTAGTCATAAAGATATTTATAAAAAAAATGTGTTTAATTTGTGTATTTTGATTTATAATAACATTCCAAATGAATTTAAACTGTTACAGGGTATTTTATTTAAAAAAACAATTAATGAGTGGCTACAAAAATGTTGTTTCTATAGCATTAAGGAATTTATGGAATTTAAAAATAAATGTTAATGATAAATTACGAATGAATGATTGATTTTATAATAATTTAAATAATGATATTAATTGTATGATAATTTTATAATAATGACATAATAGTAAATAATTTGCACGCTTGCTTGCAGGCAGAATACAGTGACTTTTTGGGAAATAAGATCTTTCCCTGTAATTTGTATGTATTTTCTTGCAAATAAACATTTTTGATTTGATTTGATTTGATTTGATTTATATACTATTCTATGCGGACGAATCACGACCAAAAGCTAGTACTGAATAACATTTTTTTTTATCCCACGACGGTGGCAAACAAGCTTACAGCCCGCCTGATGGTAAGCGGTTACCGTAGCCTATGGACACTTGTAACACCAGGGGCGCCACACGCGCGTTGCCGATACAGATATTATATGCTTAACCGAGTGATAATAATTAAAACCCCTCTAAGTTTACTTTTTCATGAAATAATCATTCAATGGGATTATATGAGTTTAACAGCTTGTCTCAATGATTTAAAATTTAAAATGACTATAATTCTGTACACAAATACGTGTTACGATCGCGAATTGGATTTTGTTAAACATACAACATACGTACAACGTACTTTTCTAGTGACATCTGACAGATAGAGGTCATTGACGTTCCTATTCTCATTTGAAACGCATAGTACAGCCAGGCACTGAACGGCAAATTAAAAAAAAAAGACAAGAAAATTTTGCTTGAATTTCGCGGGCGCCTGGCGCATCCGCCTTAAGGAGGGCAAGAACATCTGTTCACGTCACACGTTTGTTGGCGCCAAGTGTCTGCGTGTTACGTTCAATTATTCCTGCACGATAGCAAGAAATGGAAAGCCCACCTATGGGGCAAACCCTGTCGACTGGGGCGGCCTTGTCTTACAGTATTGAATACTTTATGATTCTGGCGCAAAAGCCACGATGTGGACAAGTAAAATGTTTTTCGAGTAACAAAGAGATATAATTAGCATAAGGTTCCAGGTTCCCCAGTTCTCCAGGTCGGGCGAAGTGTTATTGAGTTTCCCATCTGAAATTTATCAGTAGCAGCACGAGGCCTGGATCTGTGCACGATTGATGGCAATAGACTCGCCCCGTATTTCATATGATTTAGTTATAACTGGCGAAATTCGGACGTACCACCTGGGGCTCGAGTCTGCTATTGCAATCGTGTCTCAATGACCGGTCAATGATCGATTTTTGACGTCTAACGTCAAACTTATGACACATTACAAAAACTGTCAAAGTTGTCAAATATTCGATCAATGACCGGTCATTGAGACACGATTGCAATAAACTCGAGCCCCAGCATGCGTAGCATGAACACATTGAACACCGAAGAAACGGCCTTTGTCTACAGACGAATCGGCATAGTGACAGATTATATAGACAGGAACCTCAATCTGTCAAATTTCTTTCAATACACCTGCCTGCGTAGCATGAACACTTAATTTCTTTTCTTCCGAGACACGACAAAGACCGTTTCTTCGGTGATCATGCTACGCGTGCAGGTACACCTCTGCCTAGCCCTTCGGGGATTACAGGCGTGACGTTATGTTGCTGTTGAAAGAGATATAATCTGCCTAATCTTTTTCTAGCCTGTTGGGATCAGCTTCCAGTTCAACCAGATGCAGCTGAACAACAGTGTTTTGGATGGAGTGATTGCCTATTCACATAGGCAATCACTCCATCCACAACCCTGCTGTTCCTGTGCCTCCACAACCCAAGAATTAGGTAACACGATAGCCCTTGGTTATACTGGTTGTCAGACTATGTTCTCGCTAAGCTACTCATAACTGCTGTCAATGATCTACACAATGATCTACAAAATTTTAGTTTTTAGTCCCCTAGATTACAACAAAATATTCGACACATATTTTTTCCTTTTTCACGTAATCAAAAAATTACGGCGATACATCGAGTCAAAATCTCCCATAACGTCACTAGCCAGTACAGTTATACTAGATAGTGACGTTACAAACCCCCTGCCCTCAACTGTAATGCACGTAATCTAAGCAGTTTTCCATCAATTAGAAAAAGAAGCACGGATGGGTCTTGTTATGTAATGAATGGTCATCCTCGGCAAATCTAACTAGCTTAGCTTACGATCGAGCGGTGCGCCTTGAAGCCTTAATCAACGGTGGTGGCCCAGTGGCAACGACTTACTAGTTGTAGGTTTAAACCCAGACAGGCGCTTTACTTTGTGTACCTAAATTATTTCATCACCACTGTTGTCGAATCGGTGATGAAAAAAATGTGACATCTACCAACCCGCACTGAGCCCGCGTGATAGTTTACGGCTTACTCCTTCATACAGAGATAAGGCCTATGTCCCAGCTGTGGGAACATTATAGGTGAATCTACGGGAGAATTTATAGGTACTATGCAAGTTGGGTGACATGGAGAAAAATATTTTAAAAATAGAACTATAAAATTTTATGTTGGATCCGTTTTCCTGTTTGGTGTAATCGATGATATTGTTAACAAAAAAATACAGAATTATTCTTTGTTGTGCTTATCAACACTTCCATGTACTCGACTGTTAAAGATTTTATTCACTGGTAGGGTTTATTATTTGAAAAATACAACGCATTGCATTTATGCATAGAAAATTGTCATTAGTTTCCAGGTGTTTAAGATTGATTTTTATTAGTACCGATTAGATTTTTGCATTCATCCTTTAATTAACACGAAAGTAAAGTTACAATCAGTATAACCTTCAGAATCCGGGCAAGAGAAAATAAGACTTTTTTAAATAATATGTAGTTTCTTATTTTATCTTAGATATCATTGACATCGATGAAGGGAAACATCGTGAGGAAACCTAGATGTCTAGTTAAAATAAATTCAGATCGCCAATCTGCCTTGATTACGCGTGGTGATATATCATATAATATGCTATACCTTCTCTGTATGTGAAAAGGCCTTTGCCCTGCAGTGAGACGGTACCAAGCTAGTTTTTATTAATTTATAGTTGAATATTAATAGAACACTCGAAAGCCACTGCCGTAGGGCCGCTCGCTTTGCTCGCTCGGCTCGGTGACACACCCAAGCTGAGCGAGCATCCCATTTGTTTAGTGATACCCCAGCAGTTATTGTGACCAACTATGCAGTAAAAACCCGGAATCATCTACTGTCAAAAAAGAGGTTAGTGTAAAAATAAAATGCGGTCCAAGATCAGAAGCTCAAAATGTTCGAAGAACCAATGAAAGCAGTTAGTCATTTAAATCGGAATAGGGTTCTGAGTTCATCCAGTAGATGTAGTGCCTAAATCTCCTATAATATTGCGTATAGAGTGTAGAGGCACAGGAATATGTTTTTATTTAAAAATTGGTTATCTTGCAAAAGCCAACAAACCCAGTTTTTAAATAAATATTGACCCCACGGATGATAGTACTATCATAGTAAAAGTCTGAAAAGGCCTTACTACAAGCAGAAAAACGGCAATAGCCTGATTGGCTAAGGCGTCGGCCTGACGATCGAGAGGTTGTGCCGATCCTCACCCATTGCACTATTGACATGAACCCAGTACAGACACAGGCATATTTAGCTTAGTTGAAGGGGTTAACAAGATTACTAGTAATTTACAGCAAACATTGCTAGTAAGTTTTTTTTTTTTTTAAAGAAATAAATTTAATTATCAAGTGAGATGGGACAACTTGGATGTCTTCATTAAAAATTGGAAGAGAGATAGTGCAAGACGACGACAAATGGAAGGAATGGGAAACTGGGCAAAGGCCCTAATGGAAGGAATGGAAAACTGGATGTGGAACTGTTCAGGCTAGTAATAAGAAAGCAGTTCAGGCTAGTAGTAAGAAATAATATAAATTATCTTAGTATTTTTACAGAATATTTGTTGCATTAATAAACAAACTTGCAATTTATTTTTAACCTCATAAAGTTCTGGCTATAAGGTACTTGTAATGGAAGATATGTATTATTGGAAAGTTCCACAAAAAAATATCTTCCATTACAAGTACCATAAAGCCAGTATTTTTTCATTGGCTTGGCTCCAAAAAGTATCAAACTTTTTTACTCAATATTGGCAGAGTATTGAGCAATACAAAGCCTGAATTATTGTGATAGTCACAATTTTAGATACTTTAGTTTTACTGCAGATGTTATGGGCATTGGTTTATGACTGATTTGATTGAGCTTGTGGCTTAATTATAACAGCCTCAAGGGTTGAATTGAACAAATGCTTGAAGAGGTTAGTTAGTCCACGGATGGGTGACATTCATAACATATCAAGACTTCACCATGCTTCGGAAAACATGCAAAGCCGTTTATCCCAATTTGTAGATCTTTGACAGTTGTTACGGATAGTCAGATGACCGAAAGTCTCACATCCAGTTTAACCAAGGGTTATTGTGTTACCCAGTTACTGTATTGTGGAGGTCAGAATAGTATTCAGCTGCATCTGGTTAAACTGGAAGCCAACCCCAATATAGTTGGGCAAAGGCTAGGCAGATGATGGGGTTATTAGACATAGCCAGCACAGGCTAATCATTCATTATTGGCTCAAGAGCTCATATTCACTAACATTAATATTATTGCACTGTCACATTCAAGTCTTGGCGTGGAAGTGAATGTTGAATATCAAACAGTGCATTAAACACAAGATGAAAATTACTTCATTCAATGATCACTTGCTTTTAAATATAAATACTAATTAAATTATTAAACCCCAAGAGGACACCGGTGTCCGTGCTGACATTGTCTTTCTATTGTGTCTCTAATTGACACAATTGAAAGGTTAATTATTGGATAAATATTATCAGTAGAAATCCATTTCCACCAGGGTACCAATTAGGTAAGTAAGTAGTGATTAATGTCTAACATTAAAAAAAAAGAGAAGCATCGCTGTTCTTCTATCTGTATGTCAGCAGGCTGTATCTCATTTACCATATTGTGTGGGCAGTTGAAATTTTCGTATATTCCTATTGCCGCTATATCAACAAATAATAATGTAAATTAAAACTTTAAGGGGTGCTTTAAATTTATGACATTTTATGTTCAACATGATCTGAAAACTTTTGTGTGCTGGTCCAACACACAACTATTGAGCAGTTGCTTTTTAATTTCTGTTCTCAAAAATATTGTTATTAATGAAATGAAATGATATTTATTTCTGTAAGTAGGTAGATCTTCTCAGATACTTTTACATGTCTTTTTTTTTAAACTAAATGGCATTTCCAAAGTGACTGATTCCTGAGAAGAAATGCCAAAAGAAACTCAGGGGTCATGGTCTCTTAAAGCCCAGACATTAGATTATATTCATTTATTATGCGAGTCTCACAATGCAGGGCAAAGTCTGGAAAAGCCTTATGAAGAAAGAATCAATTCAGCTTTGAGCCAACCTGTCCCGACAGACGGCATGCATGCTTCAGTCATTGTGTAGCTCAAACCTATTTCAGGGAGCTCAACGACCCACCACACAACGCTATCTGCTGTGTATTGTGTAGGCCACATAAAAGTACTCAAAACCGCCAGACAGTTACGGACTCATGTATTTTATCTAGCCTGCATATGAATAGCATTTAAACTAAGTAACTGTGCGATCAGGTAGTCAGAATCTCTATTTGTCAAAATACAGATATACAGTAGCAATAAAAACAAAAGAGATCCAGTAACAGTACCATTGATATGCTGGTTTGGAGTAAAAGGAGATCACTTAGAAAGGTGATGACTTGCTTTAACATCAAGTTTGCTTTTCTGAGCCTGGTTGAGTAACCAGGCTGTGTTTACTTAGTTTGAAGATAGCTTTACCTTTTATTTAGATGCCATGTTGATAGAAACACAGCAAGGCCCAGGTTTAAAATCAGTAAGCATAACAGTTCTAGAGTAATTTGAACCATTTATGGTAGATTCAATGTTTAAATATGTTGATTGCATTAAACTCATTTACAAAGCTTTGGTGTTGGATAAAGTTAAAAAAGCAACTTAACTCTAGACTCTGAATGATGTGTATTATAAAAGATGCAAGAAAAAACATACTTAACAATGATTAACACTCCAGATTACTTTAAAATTCATAAACTATTACGTCACGTAAATTTAGGCAATAAAAACAAGGTTTCAAAAGTACAATCTGCTTCAGACTAACTCACCCCTGCTCCTCGAGACTGTCCTCGAGTTCCGCACACTTCACCTCTATCTTCCTCTTCCTCTCATGGTCGAGAATCTCTCGGTTTGGTTGTTTATTTGACGCGGAGTCCAATTTGGCTATTTCTTCTTCGGTACGATAATTCACTGAGTCTTTCGTTTTGCGCACTCCCGCCCAGTTTCTTTGCACATAGCCATTGGTACCGGAGCCCCGAGGCGTCGTCAAACCAATACCATTATACATTTTGCCGGTTTATTTACCTAAAAATCATAAATCAATTATATGGCATGCTGTGCGAGGGGTATGGCTACACCGAATAATCACAACATAGGTAGGTGTCAAAAGTAAAATTAGTCCACTACGATTTTGTAGACACACTATCGAAGTTATTTAGGTCAATTAACTACACAGATATCTCACCATTTACAAGCACCTCGTTATTTTAATTTTTATTCATAAGATACACGTCCATCTTGGCTGGTTCTGATTTTTTTTATGGTTGGTTGATTGAATTGACTTTATGACTGGTGACATGACTGAGTTACCATTTTGAGAAAAAGACTGGAGACTCATATTATTGTTGACTCAATCAATATTATTTTTAACAAGTAAATAGATTTCTTGGGCATTCCAGAATCACTTTAATATTATTAACTCATTGAATTCTGAAACAAATATTAAAACCAATCAATCGAGATGATTTGATAACAATTTAGTGGTGATTTACGATATTTTGTTTCAGACGTTCGTAAGTTAAAAAAAAAAAAACTTTTGACTTTTACGGTTTATCGTAGATGTACGGTTTATCCTAAAGTTAGGTTATGTTGTGTCTTTGTTGTGTTTACACATGAAATTAAATTGACCAAAGCAAATTGAATAAAACAAAATTTGTAATTTATAAATTGTAATTCCATTTCGAAACCTCTATCATGCTTGACAAAATTCTGTATAACACTGTACTTTCGCAAACACTTTCACCCTGTGGAAAATATTTGGTTGCCGGTAATATTTACAGTCAAATTGCTGTGTTTGAGTGAGTATTTTCTGTCTTCAACCTAGTTAGCTAATATTGCCTAGCGATACAGTCACTTGATTATAATAATAATGTTTATAGGGGAAACAAAACACTTAATAAGCAAAAATAATTGTGTTCGAAAATAGCTAAGTTGGGAACTGTGTCGCAGCTATTAATGCCCACCTGACATCTCCAGAAGGATTGCTCTCCCTTCACACTATCTCCATGTAACTACTAAGTATATTTTAATCTTTCTTTTTCAGTTTAGATCGAATCCTTAGCCCTGTTGTAGAGCTACACACATCGGACTACAATAAACCAAAACACATTCACACTCTTGAATCGGGGGGCCAAATCTCTAGCTTGGCTAGCACAGAAAAGTTTTTAATAGCTGGCACAGTTAATGAAATCTTTGGATGGGATTGGAAGAATGCGGTTAGTTCCAAGCTAAGCAAACCTTCATGGAGCATAAGGGTACCTTCACAATCGGCCTCCTTGGAACAGACTGATGTTAATAGTCTATGGTTGTCAGAAGATGACACAAAACTCTATGCAGGATGTGGTGATAATAATGTTTATGTATATAACTTGGAGGATGGTACACTGGTATCTACTTTGAAAGGGCATAAAGACTTCATACACTGTATTCATGGAAAGTAAGTACATTATTTAGCATACTTTTTGTTTTTATAAAACACCAGATTGTGATGTTACAAGTACACCATTACACGAGATAGTTTCTTTTATGTGTGTTGATAACAATCTATACTGTATAGATGGTTATCAACACACTGAAAAGACCTAATATAATTATAATGTCAGGCCCAAATAGAACTACCAGTTTGGTGGCATCAGTAATGTCCATAATGTCTAAAAAATGGTATACAAAATATATTAAAATGCAAAATAAAACTTTTCTTCTATTCTCTGGAGCAATGAATAATATACGTTTGTCTATTATTTAATCATTAAAACTTCTTGCTTGTTATGTACATAATTTAATGTACAGACGCCACCACGTCAAGTTACCCCAATGTGTCAAATTTCTTTAATCGTTTTTCAACTTTATGTCAAACAGAATAAGGTTCATATTCAATTGGGAAAATTTGACACATTGGGGTAACTTGATGTGCTGGCGTCTGTACATAACAAGCAAGAGGTTTTAATGATTAAATAATAGACAAATGTAATGTACAAGATGTACAGATGTGTGAATGTACATAATTTAATGTACAAGAGCATACATAGTGCTGAAATGTATACATTTTATACCAGTTACCCTTGGGTGCTGCATACACAAATAGATGATTTTAATTATGTAGTGATCCTAAGATTATATTCTCCTGTAATTGGGTTTGTGTTGCTTATTTTAATGTTAATCATCTGTTACAGCTGTTAGTTCTCCTTTCAATAAATAAATAAAAATAAGTAAGAAGAATAATTTAGTAAAAAATTCTTTTATAAAGTAGTTACAGACTGTTAATTCTTCCATTTATAAAAATTACAGTTCCCAGCAACTCATCACAGCCAGTGAAGATGGGTCCGTCATGCTCTGGGACACCCGTACTTGCAAGAGCCACAATAAAGTGGAGCCCCACACCAACAGCAAAGTGAGCCGGCCTGATGTTGGCAAGTGGGTAGGGTCTGCTGCTATAGGAGAGGATTGGATCGTGAGTATGGCCTTAGCTTGGGTTTATTTTAATACTATTACTGTCTTGCTGAAGGGCAAAAGCCATAAATAGAGAAGGCAAATGCACCTATCACCATGCTTGCTGAAGGGCATGTACCAATGTGACTGTTAAGTGTTAATTTATATGTATTTTCTAAGTTTAACTTTATCTGGAAACAAATGTACAGGATTATCCACTGAAAACGTCTCTGCAGGGAGTCTCTGATTGTATACTGGTTATATAGAAATGAAATATACATTAGTAGCGTGTATCCAACATAAGACACAAAAGTGACTGTTACACAACGCCTGAAACGCCTGAAAGTCAATGAAAAGTGCATTGTTTTTATGCAAACATTTTAGCGAAATATTTTCCGCGGCGATGGCTACTGTCCCCACTGAGATTAGCCGCCATAACCAAAATTTACCTACTGAAAATGTCTTAGTCTTTAAAGTTGTTTAAAAGTTACTATACCCTTTCGTATTTCTAAAGAATGTTATCTGCCAGGTTTGCGGAGGCGGTCCTCGCCTTGCTCTCTGGCACCTTCGTTTCCTGGACGCCGTGACTGTGTTCGACCTCCCTGACCATGGTATCCACGTGTCGTTCTTCCACGATGACTGCGTCTTCGCCGGAGGAGCAGCAAAACACCTGTACCAGCTCAATTACTCCGGGGAAGTCAAGGTTGAACTACCTGTCTCAGCAACCACGGTATACTCTGCAGTCTTGAGAACAACCCCAAACAAAGTCCTGGCCATCGCTGGGTCTAGCCCAGAAATAGACCTATGTACATCCTTTAATTATAGAGATCAGGTACTGCACTTTCGATAGGTAAGTAATAGCCTTAAGTTTCTCTTTCTGTAATAATTTTTAAGTGGATTTTATTATAAGACAATAAATGAACGAGTGATGTAACAAAACTTTATTATTTACATTTTTATTGTTAACTGGAAACTATTAAGCGTAAAAGAAAATCAATTGCTGCGCAGCATGTGTTAACACAACAAAATGCAATGCGTTAGCTTCAAAAACTAGTTTGAACTCTATTGTCAAACAGTTAAGGTTCTTTTTCCACCTATCAGTTTTTTATTTTCAACCACAGGAACTAGAAGCTTCCTTTGATGTTTAGGATTTTAAATATAGCCATGTCCAGCTACTACAGCCGGTATGAACCCTTGGCTGCCATCCCTCTTCTTCACATAGAACCACTCTGCATCTACATCGGTTTCAACCCCCCCACCCTGCACTAATACCACCACATCTCCTTTCTGCACTGTCAAAGTTTTATTTAACACACTGCCTGTATAATCACTATTCACCACTAAGAGAGTCTGTCTTTTCACTTTAAAGTCCCTATTTTCTTTTTCGTGTATCTTATCAATATTGGAGGAAACGGATTTGGTCTTTAAGTATAAGGTGTCAAAGTCTTTTTCTGCGCACGAGTTCTTGGACTTGCGTTGCTTGGTCCGGGCGGGGTATCGGCACTCGGAGCGGGTGCGCCCGCGCAGCTGTTCCTTCTCATTGTCTGTTAGGTTGCCGCATGGACGCGGATAGATGTCGGTGCTGCTCTCCCAACATGGAGTCTTCTTCTGTGGTGATGTTCTGGAAAATGTATTGTCGAGAATAAGTTTACCATAAAGAAAGTAGTTTGGTGGCAAATACCTAACGCAATCTAGGCGTAATTTAAAGACTATACATATGTGTTATTGGTGTAAATTATCATAACTTTCTCTACAATTACGTTTATAAATTTTCTCTTAACTTATTTGGCCATTATCATTTGCATTGCATTGAAGTATTCTAACCTCATCAATAACTTCGAACTCGATGCACATACAAATTACGTATGTTACTTACTATTACTAAGTTGGTGTCGGGTTCTAGTCCAATCAGACGCAGCAGAATACCAGTTACATAGAACTCCACGACCAAGTTACGGATTAAAAGATACAACCAGCTGCTAATACTCGGTTTGTAATGGTTCATCACCCATCCTCGGACTGACCTTACCAAGCGTGGTTTAACCTTTTGCGGCTTATTGAACTGATAAAAGATATAACCTACCTATTAGGCAGTATTCCCAGCGGCAAGCACGCGCTATACAGCACGTATCCCTCGTCGCCGTGCGGCGTCTGCGCATACAGCCACTGTTCGTTCTTGAACACTGCGTTCACGACTGTGCCCAGCGGTAATGGCAGCTCTTGTTGGATGTCCTTCTGCGTTTGGTAGAGAGTGCTCGGGTACGCTATGACGACGGGAATGTTGCCGGGCCGGTCTATTGTAGCCTGGAGGGAGAAAAAGAAAGGTTACTAGAAGTGTGACTGCCTTGTCGGTCTAAACCGCTCTACACACCAAAGTCGCCGACACAACCCGGCGGCTTATGTTGAAAGAAGCATGTCGGCAAATTTCGCGCGCGCGTGTTGCCTGCCGACATGTCGGCGGCTTGCCGGCGGCTAGCTTACACAAGCGCTCAGTTGCCCGGCGACATTTTAACTGTAGTAACGTGCTAGTATTTTTATTTTTCGACATGGCCGCCGACATTCCGCCGGCAAAGTTTTACAACTTGCAATGACTGAAGCCGCCAACCTAGCCCGCTGGCAAATATTGCCAACATATGCCGCTTTGGCTTTGGTGTGTAGAGCGCTTAATGGTCGCAAGCGTTATGCTGAGGATGAGGCTCTTTGAGGGTTCAAAATCAAAATCAAAAGTCGTTTATTCAAATTACGCTAAGGATCCCCAAAAAAGCCCGCCACCTCCAAGTGTTTTTGCTAGGAAGAAGAGGCGGAACAAACTCCCCAGCAACACGTCTGTCTGATAAGTTAGAAGAACTTGAATTAGTTATACAATACAATTAGTTATTATAACAAAATTCGATCCCCGTTTCGGACAAAGTGTTGCCTATTGAGTTTTTCTATCTGGGATTTTACTGTAGCAGCCCGGAGTCTGGATTAGTGCCCGATTGATGGCAATAGGTTCGCCCCCTATTACATGGGACTTAAACATAACTGCCGAAATGTGGGTGTACTACAGGAAAACCTCTGCCTAAGCCTTCGGGGAATACTAGAGGCGTGATGTCATGTTGATGTTATGTCAATAAATGCTACACTAGGGTGGGCGTTTTGGGGGACTGTCTTATTTATTTTTGACGTTAAAAAGTGCTGATTATTGGCCTAAATTTAATGAAAGACTTGTTTTTTTTTAACCGACATTCAAAACAGGAGGAGGTTCTATGTTCCTGATTTCTCCCCCATTTGTGGACCGATTCTCAAAATTCTTTTTTTGTTTGAAAGAGTATACTCCTGAGGTGGTCCCATTTTAATTTGGTGAAGATCTGGTGCTGATCTTCGGAGATATACAACGGAACTCTTCAAAAATAGACGGCAAATCTGTCGTGATTGCTGGAATCGCTTGGTTGTTTATTGTTTATACAACATCATGACGTATCATCACGCCTGTATGCTCTGAGGGGTACGCAGGTGGGTAAAATATACCTAGATTTCGTCAGTTAGGTATGTTAATTTTAATTTATTAGGGATTGGTGGAAAACCCTATTATCATGACATGTATTGTTAACAATTAACAATATAAAATAAATTCATGGCAAATATTTTTATGGCAACAACTAAAAATTGAAAAATAAAAAACTTTTTTTCAAAAAATAAAACCGACTTCAAAAAAAACACTAAACAGTGTAAAATAACTCTAAATTCGCAAGTCGGTGGCCCATCATGAGTAAGACAAACCCACCAAAGCCACAGACTTCGGAATTTAGAGTTTTTTTTACACTATTTATTTATTTAATACTTCACTACTACTTTTTTTTTGCATAAAAATGGCGGCTTAGGCGGACTTATTGCTTTATGCATTTTCTATATAGAGGGCCAGCCATTGCCATTAATTTATTTTTAACCGACTTCAAAAAAAGGAGGAGGTTCTATGTTCGTGAGTATGTATTTTTTTTTTTTATGTATGTTACCTGATTTCGCCGCCATTTGTGGACCGATTCTCAAAATTCTTGTTTTGAGGTGGTCCCATTTTAATTTGGTGAAGATCTGGTGCTGATCTTCGGAGATATGGAACGGACCTCTTCAAAAATAGACGGCAAATCTGTCGTGTTTTATTTGATAGGGATAAGTAGATAACCCTATTACAATGACATGTATTGTTAACAATTAACAATATAATATAAATTCATGGCAAATATTTGTATGGGAACAACTAAAAATGGAAAATTAAAAAATTTTTTGCAAAAAATAAAACCGACTTAAAAAAACACTAACCGGTGTAAAATAACTCTAAATTAGGAAGTCGGTGGCCCATCATGAATAAGACAAAACCACCAAAGCCACAGACTTCCTACCCCCAAAGGATAAAACAGTACCCTTATAAGATCACTTTGATGTCCGTCTCTATGTCTGTCTGTCTGACAAGATCCTTTATTTCAGGAATGCGTAGAGGTATCACGTTGAAATTTAAACCGTAGGTATACCTACTCAAGTCTACGGTTCCATGAAGTTGTGTAAAAATCAAACTTTTAAGTTAACGTAATATTCAGCA
This sequence comes from Euplexia lucipara, assembly GCA_921972225.1. NCBI lineage: Eukaryota > Metazoa > Arthropoda > Insecta > Lepidoptera > Noctuidae > Euplexia > Euplexia lucipara. The sequence goes on along the minus strand of OV179149.1, from coordinate 4,163,659 downwards.
ATAAACGCATTTATCGCCACTCAAGAGAATCAAAATTCATAGGGTACCTACTACTACCCGTTGACCTAGAACTAACATCGCAAGTAACATCGTGCACATAAAATAACTAACATCGCAAGTAACATAAAATTTGTGGTTTATAACGATGTTACTTATTTAATACAAGAAAACATCTCAAAACTATTCATTTGTAATTAAATTCACTCAGGGAAACTGCGCGATTTAATTCCTGAACTTATTTATATTGATCCTACGTAAGGAACCCTCGGTGGGCTAGTCCGACTTGCACTTGTCCGGTTTTTTTTGTTATTTGTATATTAATGTGTTTATTATAACAATGGCTAAGTAACTAGCGGCCGTTCATTGGTCGAATTTTAACTGTTTTCGCTTTCTGCGCACTTCCATATGAACTTCTCACTGCACTCCTTCGTGCTCGTAATATGTTTAAAAAGTGGTACAAAGTTTTCTCTTTATGTATTATTAGAAACATATTTGCATGATGTAAAATTTTAAAACATAAACGTGTCGCTAGCTACGTATTAGTAGTATGTGCAGGCGTGATGTTATATTGTTGTACAGTGACAACAACATAACATCACGCCTGCACATTTTAACAGTTATATTTAATGCTAGCCTATTGCTATCAAACGATGCTACTGAAAAATTACAGATGGAGTAACTTAATAACACTTTTTCCTAAACCAGGTGTCGAACCCGGGACCTCGTGCTTCGCAGTAGCGCTAGACCAACAGAAATACTATTAATCGGGGTAGAACGGACATCGTTGCACACACAGATAGGTACCATGAGTTCTGTACATCCCCGTTAAAAAAATCCTAATTTTCATGTTTTTTTTTTAGTTTCAGTTAAAACTGGTAAAAACTACCGTGAAAAACTCAAAATTTCTATTTAACCCAATGTGATTCTTCCTTCAAAAGTAAATAAGCCACTTCATTCATGAAATCATTAAACCCCAAGAGGACACCGGTGTCCACGCTGTCATTGTTTTTCTATTGTGTATCTAATTGACACGATTGAAAGGAATGTCTTTGGGTTAGATGAAAAATCATGTTTATTACTACAGTTTAAAGCAAAAACAAAATCAGGAAAATCTTGGAAATTAGAAAAAAGTTATTACCTATGTGTGACGTTTGTCTTGGTGGGAATCGAACCTACGACCTCTGGCATAGCAGGGTCACTAACTACTAGCCCAACAGGCCAGTGAAAGAAATACTTCATGAATGGATAATTTAATATACCAATCGAGTTTAATTATTACCTCCTATTACTACTTCAAATACCCAACAAACCTACCTTCAAAAACCTACTCTAGTTAAACTAAAATCTGAAATACAATAAAACTAATTAAAATAAATTAAATTTGTACACTTAAAGTAACTACAAATAAAATAGTAAATAAAAAAAAAATACAAAAACTCTCCTCTAGGAAAAACCAAATCGGAACACTCGGGCATCAAAGTACTCCTCCCCATCGCTGTCATCAGGAAACGTGCCCAGAAGACTAGTTACGTATGTAAGTATGTAACATAGAGACACGCAGCGCAGTAATATCTTTCAAAATCAATGCATTTCAGAAAGATACTTAGGTTAGGTAGTTAGGTTAGCTATAGGATAGGTATGGTAAGTTAGGTTAGGTTATATGTATAGTATATTGTTGTCATTCTAATTCTATCTAACACAAAAGGTCTCAAGAACCCAAACTCGTTATATAAAAAGTAGGACTACTTAGCTATTATTGTTCTGGACTATTATTAATAGCCCCGATTGCTATGTCGAAGGTCATGGGTTCGATTCGCACCTAGGACAAATGTTTGCGTGATGAGCACGATCATTTTTGTTCTGTGCCTGGGTGTTTTTTATCTTTAATGTATGTATTTAGAAATATATAAGGATGTTCATCAGTTGTTTTGTATCCATAACACAAGCTCTGCATAGCTCTTGGTACTAGATGGCGTCGTGTGAAAGTTGTGGAATATTAATTTATTTACTTATAAAACTCCTCCGAAACAGCTTGATCGAATCTTATGAAATTTTGTGTACAGTATGTTCAGTAGGTTTGAGAATAGGACGTTGAGGCAGCTTGTAAAACTATAAAATTCTAGTTGTGCCCCGCGGTAACACCCGTTTATAGCTGTTGTAGCATGACTTTTAATTATTGCCCATAAAATTCTCCAAAAATTGTGCTATTAACTATACATAATACCGTATCATACATAAAGGAGCATTGACAATCACTACTCTTACCTACTCAAGGCGGATCGGCGATTTCAGACTTATATTATATCTCAAAGTAGGTTTCCTTACGATGTTTTCCTTCACCGATGTTAATGGTAAACAAAAACATTAAATGCAAAAAAAAGCGTTCAAAATGAAAACGAAACAGACTCCCAGCTTTATTAAATTGGTATAAATTGATAATAACATTATTATAGCTAAAACGTGACAATACAAAACTAGACGAGCCCAACCTTACAATTAATTACACATTATTTTGACCGCACACGCTACAGGTAATAATTTTCCAAAGAGGTTCAACAAAGGTCAATTACAAATTATCGTGATCTCGGGAGACCATTTTTAAAAGTCTTTCGTGAAATATTGTTATTGTATTGCCGGCCCGTCGAACTGGCGCAATTAACACCGTAACGTTTAACCCCTACAAAGATATATTGTTGTTTTAAATAAACCGAATTGATGAATGGCCCTCGCCTCTCGAGATTATCTTGTAACCCCACATTACTACAACCCTAAAAAACATTCACTCAAGGCCCATTATCCTGAGTACATACCGCAGAAATGAAAATTGCTTCAATAATCTGCCAGGCCAAAACTGTTCGCCCGAATTTATACTAAAAAGTTCGGAAAGGATATCGAAATTTTAAATGACTTGCAATTTATGCGTTGTCCAATTTTGCGCTAATTTCGCGGCTTACGTTGTGCAGTCGGGTTTATGCTTCGAGGTAACGTACAAAAACCGTATGTGTACATCTCGTAACGTCATAATAACCCAAGAAATGAATAATGATCGAGATATACAGGTGCATTTAAATTCTTTTGTAAAAAAAGATCCGTTAATATCGCAATAACGAATGCCAAAAATGATGAATGACTTTTCACAAATTAAATTGGGTTACGAGATACATTATTTTGTTTAAAAGGGTTCTTATCGATTATTAAAAGCTTTTAAGTGATTGATTCGGCTTTAACTGTAAATCAATAATCAAACAATTTCTCACCTCGGTTAGGAAGCTGTCCAGATCTCGGATGTCGTATCCAAATTTCCCACTTTGACTTCTCTTCTTTCTTCTGTGTCGATGTCTGTGTTTCTTCCTCGCGTATTCCTCTGTACCAACACTTGTGTCTGAGTAAGTGTCCTGCACATTAGCAAACTCCTCACACGCGTTCCTAAACCTAAGATTATGGTAATACTCATTACGTCCCACGACCCTATCTTTCACATCTCTAGGCTTGCACTTTCTGTAACGTTCGATTTCATTTGGCTTCTGATTATGATTCTTATCCACTTCACTTTTGATTATAGTATTTTTTATTCTGTCTTCAGTCTGAAACTTGTCGGCGGTCAGTTTCGCATTCTCTAAGTTTTCTTTTAACACCCATGTGAGCGATATCTTGGATTTATGACGACGGGCTAGAGGTGTGGAGTGCCAGAGACCCATATCTTTGATTTCGGCGTACTCAACACTAGTTTCGGGATGGTCATCTATTGGAGACGATATTTTGCAGTTCGCGAGCAAGTCTAAGACTTCGCATGCTGGAGGTGCGTTACTCTGGAATTTACAAGTCACTTTAACTGTAACAGCAATTCACGGTTATCAAAATGTTCATGTTTTTGTTTCAAAGAAACATACCGTATTGTTCAATTCTTGATTTTCAATACCGCGACCGTCAAAATCATTCACTCGTTCACTGTACGGTGGCGGTAACTCTTTAAACGCGATTTCTGCAAGTTAAATAACAAAACGATTAAAAATCACAATCGGCCGTGCTCCGGATACTATTAATAACGAGATTTATAGTCAGCTGAGCGGATTATTGGGCATAAATAATCAAGTTGCAGTCATAACAATGAAAGTGGGCGAGTGCGCGAAACAATGCTCTCCCGGGGGGATGCGCGCTCCCGGACTACCCGGCGGCTCCCGTGCGCAGGGGCACCAAACTCGCTCTCGTCTCTCGGCATAAATCCCCGATGCGCGTGCCGCCCACCGTCCGCGGCTTCGCGCCCAACACTGGCTCCCCATGCTGATACACTATCGACATCGCCCTCCCGGCACATTCTCACAGTTCAAAGTGGGCGCACTCATGCGAGCGCAGTGGAAGTGGATGTCGAATTAGCCTCGGGACACGATTTGCAGCCGCCGCAAACATTCAGTCAGTCAAAGGTAAACTCATCCATCAAACATTCATTTGCATAAGTCAATACAATATCTATGCTCAAACAGCTAATGAGATCGGGTGAAATTGTAGAAATGCGGCAGTCACGAGCCACTAATTGTCAGGTGCTAAGAGTCGAACAATAAGTTCTAAAGGCATGCGTTTTAACACTTCTCACGCTTCTCGAAGCGTACAGAATAAACACCTGTGTTTGTCTTTCGTTATCTTGTCTCGGGCTTGATTTGTATTTTTTTCCCTAATAGATACGAGATTCCTTTACAATTGAACGTTGTTTAACTTACCGTAACGTAACAATCGTAAATACTACACACCATAATAGATAATCTATAATACGTACTTATTTGCCTTTACTGTGTTGATTATACTTGAACTTAATATGTGCGTTTCTGTGTTCGAAGTTATATATCATCGCGGATTTCTGAGATGAACTATGCACGCGAAGCGTATGTGCAAGTGTAAATCCGCGTTGAATGCAGATATACCTACTTTTCTTCGCATTAGACCGACGACGGAGATATTTTGCTATTTATTTTCTCCTTTTTTGTTTCGTGGTTTCTGCTGGCTGAATCTGTCATTATAGTTTGCCACGAAAGTTTCTCGGCAGTCGATTAAGACGTTGAATCATGACGATTTAATGTGATGCACTAAAAGTTGTCATTTTTCGCCTAGTTTTGAGACATGTGTTAACTGTAAAACTGAAAGAAATAATGTTCTTTTTAACCAGAATTTATATAATTATTACCACACTAAAAAGTACGTAAGGCTACTAGAAGGTCCTAGGAATAAGAGGATGTATCGTCATTCCTAGTACCCAAGCCAGGGTGGACAATGGGCGGAAATTTCGATTATTATTCCCAAATTTCCTAATCGACTAAGCCCATCGCAGTCCACTACTGAACCTGCGGTCCCAGGCATATAGGCACATAGTTCTCCGCGTCTACTTTGTCAAAAACGCCTGTTTAAAGACTGTCAATCTTACTGCAGGGGTCCACTCGAGGTTCGAGAGATCGTATGCTACAACAACTATTTATTTATTTATAATAAGCACACTAACACCACAGTCACAAATAATATGAACTAAATACTACTCTATTCTACTATATTATGCTATGATCCTTCTACGGACATAACATAACCAGCCGCTCGCTATTTCTGTTTAAATCGGCACTGTCGGATAACCAGGCCCTTTTCTATTCGGATACTCTGGGCTATGCCTCTAAGTACAATCATATATCCACCCAAGCTTAGGGCAAATCTATAAATGTAAGATTCCACTGCGGGTATCAAGTCAGATGGATTTTTGGGGTGGAACGGATTATTTATTTATTTAGCAGATTTCTATATTGCATTTCCTGCATCTGCTGCGCAATAGTTTATTTTGTTTATGTGACAAAAAAAGAACATTTGGGTTCTTTCTTTGGTACTGTTCGTACAAGTACCAAAGAAAGAACCCAAATGTTCTTTCTTTAGTACTGTTCGTCAGCACGTGGAGCTCACGATTACTGACAAATGCTTGCACTGACTGATCTGGTCCCCACATATCTGTGTGGTTCTTTCCTCAAAAGACCATCTCAGACATTAATATGCGTGGTTCTTACATGATTTGACCAAGATAATGTCTGGACTTTAAAAGAGACTATGACCTCTGAGTTTCTTTCGGTGTTCCTTCTCAGAGTAGTCAGTTAGTGAAACTCCAATTTCATCTATCAGTTAAAAAATGACGTGTAAAAGTGTTTGTGAAAACCAATTTGCAAAATAAACATCATTTATCATTTGACGCTTTATTATAGGTACAGGTAAAGGTTTTAATACAAAACCAGACATCGATCTATTTTTTTTTTTTTTTTTTCTTTTTTTTTTTTTTCGATTTAGTATTATTGGTGTACAATAAAGAGTATTCTATTCTATTCTATTTGGAACTGTTCATCTTTTTAATACAAAACCAGACATCGATCTGTTTGGAACTGTTTTTTTAGTACAGTTTTGATGTACTTAACCTATTGCCAAATGTATCATTTTTCTTCTTTATTATTTCATCATCTTTGACTTATATGTCACGGGTCATTCACATTTCCCTAAAAATACCTACAGCAACCCACACCGCGTCTTTGGCGATTTTTGTTTACCCCGGATGGTGACAATTTTATAACTTTCTTTATTTACGAACACCATAAAATAAATGCGACATTTACGCGTTTTACATTCCACGAAATTGGAAAGTGAGACAGTTTGTTGAGGCTGTGTCGCGTACGTTACTCTACCGCCAATTTCACGGTTTTATTACGTCCAGTATTGCTTTACTGCTCTCACATAATAATTGTTATTACATACTTGAAATACTTACACACGTAATTATACAATTCGTTACAAAATATAGTCTCACTGGCCACACAACATGGACGGTATGGTTCTGCGAGAAAACGTATTTACGTCTGATGTTATTATCGTTTAGTAGACGAAATTAATTACTTTCATTAGACGTCTTCGCTGGCCACCCACGTTGGGTATTTTATTAGTAAATGACTAAAGTGTTACGAGTATAATAGCTTCACAGGTAGGTATATTGTTTTATGACTAGCGGGAAAAATGTATTTCGCATATTAAACATTCCTCTCTATGGATCATCATTGTTCATGTTGATTGGAGGTCAGCAGTATTATCAAGTCTAATCTAATTTACCGAAAATCCCAATTTCAATAAATCGTTCCTATAATCTGACGTGTTATTTTATTGTATGTTATTGTGAGTTAAGAGGATGCTTTTTAACGTATTGACAATAAATTAATTTAAGCATGTGTACTTAAATTAATTACTTAGGTACTTAAGGAGTTCAAAAAACTTCAAGTACAGTTATGCCAAAATTAAACCTCTAAAATGCATGAATCTGAAGAATGTATGGTACTGTGTAAATCATTCACTTTTGTTAATAAGGCGATAAATATTTAGAAAAGATCATTCATATTTTTCTAGCAATGTGGGTGGGTTTCATATCATGTCTTGTTTACCCACGTCAGTAGTGCAAGGGTTGGGGTTCGAACGTGCGACCTGTCGATCGCCACTTCAACGCTTTAGCCACTGAGCTATTGCCGCTTAAAATTCCTTCGTTCCTAAGATAGATAGTCAATTTACTGTAACATGTTAATTAAACAGCGACATCTGACAATAAAATGCAATCTGTTGGCAAGAATTCCACAAATATTTCATCGATTTTTTTGCCGTAAGTATTCTTTTCGTAGTTTAAGAAGCGTGAAAACGGAAGACAATGCGTTTAAGCCCAAATCACGAGCATATCGCTATGTGGGGAATGTGTCCCCATAATGAGGAGGAATGCCGCGCAGATCACGACAACTGCCGAAAACGTGCGCACACGCATCCCGCCGGGCATCCCGTCGCGCAAGCAAGCAACGCACCTCATAAAACAAAAATGGTGAATTTAATACTTCTATAATCTATATTTTTCATCTCATCCGATATTTAAAGTTAGAAACGGCTATGAGTTTCGTTCATATTCTTAACTAGCTGTGCCCCGCGGTGTTACACGCGGTTTATTAGGGAAAATAAATTGTGATTTTCCTATGGGAATAAGTTATTTTCCCATAGGTAGTAAAAAGTAGCTTATGTGTTAATCCAGGGCGTCAGCTAACTCCATACCAAATTTTATTAAAATCGCTCCAGCCGTTTAGACGTGAAAAAATAACAAACATACACACTCACAAACTTTTGCCTTTATAATGTTAGTGTGATAACTTTGTAAGTACTGGGATTCATATGTCTTACCTATATACCTACTAATAGTTACCTAGTAGGTTTATGCTTGATTAAATTTAATGATCGATAAATAACAAATTACATAACCATTTGAGTAAATTTTATGGTTTACAGTCGGGCTACATTCTAGGCGGGCGGTCGTGCAATTATCAGATGATGCTCTGACTTCCACATAATTATTGCGTTATTATTGAGAAATTAAGGGATGCACCTATTGCTTTCTACTAAATTGCTATTTTCTTTAAAAACAATAGGTAGGTACGTTTGTTATAGTTGTTACATGTAGGCTCTGTAATTTGGAGGCAGTGCGCAGTGGAGGCAATGAGTCTAAAGGAGAGGTAATGGCACAGTCTAAAAACCTACAGTCGTCCGACGAAGCCGTCTAGACAGGGCAATCGTGTGGGGTGTGAGGGGCGAGACGCGGGAAAGCCGCCCCCGAACTGCGAACAAAACGTTCGTAGTTCGGGAGGTATTTATTATTCAGGGCTAACGCGTGTAGACGTTGTCGGCATTTTTCCAGAGATCAAAGGCATCGTCCTACTGTATTAATATTTATACTGTGGTAATGGTGTGCGTACAATTATGGCGCGTTCCACATGTGAATTGGAAAATTTATACTTACTTACTTGTTTCGCATTTAATTAAGTTATTTATTTTTACTTTATAGACTTAATTTACTTTACAAACTATATCCGCTTTTTTTTAAATAAGTAGTTTACGACCTAATTTTAGACCATAAAAGATATAGGTAATAGGTACACACAAGAATCGGTCAAGCCATTTCGGGGGAGTTTGGTAACAAACACTGTGCCATTAATATTTATAAATTAGATTTGTAAACTATGGATGATGGTGACTCGTATAGGAAGTACAGACGCCAGCACATCAAGTTACCCCAATGTGTCAAATTTTCCCAATTGAATATGAACCTTATTCTGTTCAACATAAAGTTAAAAAACGATCAAAGAAATTTGACACATTGGGGTAACTTGACGTGCTGTCGTCTGTACAATGTACATAAATATACCAAAACCCAAAGAATAGTATTTGCGATTCGAAAGTAGAATAGTTTAATCGTTCGTGGTCGTGATACATTTTGTTTGCTCAGTGACACTATTGAACGCGAATTTTTATGTAAGTAATAAAAACGTCCGTATTTTTTATTCCCAATATAAACTAAATCAACTTTAATGTTTTGAATTTATTTTATTGTTATTGACGTATGAATTTATTACAAAAAATTAGCCAATAAGTATCTGATATTATTTATGTTGCCATATGACATAATAGTCTTTTTGCCGTAATTAAGTTACGCCAACATTCATAATTTTAACATTTATGGCTTTTATAGGTATCGTCCGCTTATATTAAATGTAAGTTATCTACTTATTCCTAAAGAAATTATAGGTAGATGTTCGATAAAAACATTTAAAATTCACCATAATATACACTATAATATGAACTAGCCGTTAGTTTCAACGTGTTATTATGTCGATCATTATCGCTAAGTCATTATGTTCATCCACGATATATTTTTTTAGAAACGCCTACGTATCTCTTAGATATAAGCTTAATAACATTAACTTTATCTCGCCAAAATCTACCATAAGTTTATATTAAAAGGTGCCAAGTTTTATAATTTATTCTCAGATTTTGTGATGTCTCCGCTAACAAGTTTACGATACGGTAATTTGTGACAGCTAATTATAAAGAATTCTAATTGGCCATTTTGATAACTAACTGGTTGACACTTGAGTATAATGGTTTGTGTTTTAATAGTTAAACTTGAGTTATTTTTGACATTGTCAGTCATAACGATCGAAGGTCTCAATCTTTATGAGGCTGTGAATATAATTATGATAACTAAGATGATAACTAAGATTAAATAATTTCTCCTTCAGAATCGCATACAAATGATGAGCGTCCGTGACTCAAATTCGTGAACGCGTCAGTTAAAGGATCATTGGTGGTACTGGAGCTGGTAGGAGGGCAGGAGAGAATTAAGGGTAAGTGTAGGCAACCGATAATTGCGGCGTGGGAACGCGCATCTCCGCGCCCACCGCGCCGCCTGCGCCGATAGCATAAAAGTATTGCCAACGTAAAAATTAACTCAACAGTGAAAGTAAAATTATTATTCATTTATTATTAGTTTTTAGATATCGTTATGTAATAAACTTAATATTTATGTGTTTTGTTAGTTAGACGGAAGAAGACGTAACAGTTTTGGCGTCTCGCAATTTTTTGGCACCGATTCGTATTATTTATTAATCGATCTGTGATTTTGCGATTCATGTAAATGATTGAGAGGTTAAAGGTTTGAGTTTTTTTGTACCTTTATATTTTGCCACCAAGTATCAAGAATCTTTCATCACCGTTCCATAAAGAAAATTGACAAAACAATCTTCATCAGGTGCGTAGCACTCGCTACCGGCGTATGTGTATGACAACATGTATGAATGTAAACGAAGCAAAAGAAGTATGTAAGAAGCATATGGCGCTCTGTAGTTTCTGCCTACCCCCATGGGAAAAAGGCGTGAGTTTATGTATGTATGTATGTAATCTTTATCTAAGTATGTTCGTAACAATTAACTGTAATTCGAGGTTAAATAATTAATTGGAACTCTGGAAGCCTAGAAAGAACATAGAAAAATTAAACAATATTTTAAAATTAAGGTAATTAGTATCTGGTGACTTTGCGAACTCTACTCCCCCTATGCACCTCCTACATCGCATTGCACGCCACAATCGGCGAAAAGGTAAAATTGCTGCGCGGGCGCATTCTGCGTCCCGAGCGCACAAAGCCATGCCAGAAGCAACTGCAGAAGTTCCATAATCTAATATACAGGGTGTAAAAAGACCCATAACGTAAACGAAAACTACATATTCTACCCATCACTGGGGTAGTTTTTTTTTCCTTTAGATACCCGGGAATTCACTGGTTTTGGAGATATTGAAGGTCAAAGTGGAATATAATTTTTCGTATTCTTTTTAAATCGTATTCCAAGTATTATTAGTCTTTCTTCCGAACAAACATTATTAAAAACTTTTTGCAAAAAATAAAACCGACTTCAAAAAAAACACTAAACGGTGTAAAATAACTCTAAATTCGAAATTCTGTGGCTTTGGTGGGTTTGTCTTACACATGATGGGCCACCGACTTCCGAATTTAGAGTTATTTTACACCGTTTAGTGTTTTTTTTGAAGTCGGTTTTATTTTTTGCAAAAAAGTTTTTTATTTTTCCATTTTTAGTTGTTGCCATAAAAATATTTGCCATGAATTTATTTTATATTCTTAATTGTTAACAATACATGTCATGATAATAGGGTTTTCCACTAATCCCTAATAAATGAAAATTAACATACCTAACTGACGAAATCTAGGTATATTGTACCCACCTGCGTACCCCTCAGAGCATACAGGCGTGATGATACGTCATGATGTTGTATAAACAATAAACATCCAAGCGATTCCAGCAATCACGACAGATTTGCCGTCTATTTTTGAAGAGTTCCGTTGTATATCTCCGAAGATCAGCACCAGATCTTCACCAAATTAAAATGGGACCACCTCAGGAGTATACTCTTTCAAACAAAAAAGAATTTTGAGAATCGGTCCACAAATGGGGGAGAAATCAGGTAACATACATAAAAAAAAAAATAAAAAAAATACATACACACGAACATAGAACCTCCTCCTTTTTTTGAAGTCGGTTAAAAATAATCGATTTTTCAAAACAAATTACGCATTCGAAGTTACAAAAATGCAATAGATACTAAACACAAGCGGCCGGTCGGGTCAACGAACAAGCGCGAGTGACCGCGGCCAGCCGTTCGCTCAGCTGATCGAAAGTTGCGTTGCGTTGTCGCCCTTTTCATTGCGCGCAATAAAAATATATATTTTTTTAATAATGGTGTAATTTTTGTAAATGTATGTATTTAGAAATATTTGAGTATGTTTATCAGCTGTTTAGTACCCATACATAACACAAGCTCTCAAGCTTAACTTGGGACTAAATGGCGTTGTGTGAAAAGTTGTGGCATATTTATTTTTAAAGATGAAAAAATAAAGTATTTTCCCAGCAATATTTTTTGGTTCAAGTTACTTAATTAAATGTAAAGAATGTGTAGCTATCGGCTATGTGATCGGTCTTTTTACACCTGTATGTATGAAACTTGCAATTGCGAACGAAGCAGTATTAAGTCACATTTTTGTATTTAACGTCTTCAGCAAAAACTGATTGGGACTAATTTATTAGGTAGGTACCTACTTGTAGACAATGTTAAAACAACTAAAGTACTAATTCATTAAATCGGCAAAGAATACGCTTTGATTCAGTGAATACTTGAGTGAAGTGAACTGTCAATGCCTAGCATTAGTATGAAATGACAGCTCAATTCATCTTCACCTACTCTACTTTAGAGAATAAATAAATATTCCACGACTTTCACACAACGCCATGTAGTCCCAAGCTAAGCAGAGCTTGTGTTATGGATACTAAACAACTAATAAACAGCCTTATATGTATATTTCTAAATACATGTAGGTCCCTACATCATATAAATTACACCCAGGCACAGAACAAAATTGATCGTGCTCAACACACAAACATTTGTCCTGGGTGGGAATCACTAACTACTAGACCAACAGGCCAGTCCTGCAGAGTAATAGTACTGCTGTACGTATGTGTGGTGGTTCACCGCTGTCCGGTGCATTACGACGCACACCAACACGTGCAGGTGCACGAATCATGCATTGTGTGCATCCCGTACTCTACGTAATGACTGCATGTATTCCTCGATATTCCCCATAAACGTACACAGAGGCAAAAATTTGTGCAACATATTTCGCATCTAGCGAAATATGTTGCACAAAAGCGATTCAATTTTAACGAAAAAGAGTTTTGAACGAAAGAGGGAACAATTGACGAGCTGAGCGATTAGCTGCCGCGTGTACGATTTCCACCTGGAACAATTATTTGGATGGCCTGCATGTATTGTTTTGAGTTTGACTGTTTGTGCATGTGACTTTAAATGTCTATAAACGCTTTCACGCACGATAGAAGACAATAATACCTACTTAAAAAAAAACAAAATTTATAATTAAATTCTTTTTCGGAGCAGCTTGCCTAACCATGTTGCACGCGTATCAAGTTTTAAAAATCGGTTCGTTAATTTTTAGATTTAGGACTTGAAAGTGGATATGAAATACTGTGTCGTGCAAACACTCCTAAGCATATGAAGAATCTTCAATTGGATGATTTTATCCGTTATGCACATACTTAAGTTATCCATATAAATATTATTATATCTCACAGCATTAGCTCAAACTGAATCCGGTAGACTAACTAAAACACTTATTTATCTAGGTAGTCGCGCACAAACTGGTTATTGCTAAAGAAAGTGGCACTTTTTTGTCAGCTAATATTAGGATTCGGCGGCGTCCAAATAATGTAGAATTTACTGTCAATAGAAAGCGAAATCCGTAGATGTTGGTAGTGGAACGCTTTACTAATGTCGCAAAACATAGTATGACTGTAGCGAATAGGTAATCACAATTGCGGGCTACGCGATTCGTCCCGCCCACCCGTTGCGACTACTGAGGATACTTGACGATATGTGTTGACATCTTTACAAAATGGACACGCAATTATGTTTAAATCCTTTATTACGTGCATTACCATCTCAGGCTGAAGCCAGTGCATCACATTTACGGTGATTTGCGTATTGACGTAAAATACTGAAGACATTCTAGTCTGATGTATCTAGAGAATGTAGCCATTGCATACAAAGGTTGGTTTGATTTTGAATCGGACTCATTTATTCGTAAACATAGATAGTATAATTACATACAAGCTCTTAAAAATTAGGAAGTGCGCTGCTTTGTCAATTGACATACAAAATGTTACGAAGTGACGGGTTTGATCACATCCTAAACTTTTTTAGAATGCACCAGGGTCCTTTTAAGTTCTTTAAATAGGTAATTCTAAATTATAGGATCTCTAAGTACCTACCTACCTAAGTAGAATTGAATTCAGTGGCAGGACTGGCAGCTGATCTATTATGAGAAAGTTTCTGTTAATCCTTAATAATGTATAGGATGACAGTTCACTTCGCATTCGCTTCATCTACATTTTAATTACAGACCAGGCTGTTCGTATTCTTATTTCAATCTCTAAACTTGTCTTTTAATAAAAAAAATGTCAGTTGGTAAACGTATCAATATCTTTTAAAGCCAGCTACACAGTGCACTCAATAGGTACCTACCTCAATTTAATTTCTATTTTGTAGGATATATCAGAATCTGTCGTAACCATAAAAATACCAACATAGCTTACAAATTAATAATAACTTATCAATCAAAATGTATCTGTACATCAAAGCTATGACCCAACAATAGCTATTGTATACTCTACCTTTTTGATAAAATACGTCTTGATAGGAAAAATAACAATACTACTAATAAATAAAAGTATGCCACAATAGAGAGGATGATGATTACGTTAATCTAAACATTTGTATTATGCAACAATGTCTGTGGGGTCATTACGATGGAACTGCAACTAACACAGAACAAGCAAGACTAAAAGATAGGTACTGCTGTAGATATACCTAGTTACAAGAACATGATGAAGACGTGAATCCAGGTAATTCATTAACCATTTTAACCTGGATTCACGTTCACGGCAACTGTGGACAGTTTGAACCTTAAGGTAGTTCCAGACAAAAATATTCAACTGCTGGACTTGAGGAGCGCTAAGAAAAAAAACTGTAAGATGTATAATAATTTACATAATTGAAAGTGGAGAAAATTATCTAAGCGTATGGTGGTTGTGTAAGTTGTATATATCGGGTAAGCTGACCCGGCGCAGTTCCGTCACATGGCGTGTCCAAGGTATACGCATTGACGTGACATGGTCAAGGAAGGCATGTCCCTTCCAATTGAATCTAGCTCACTGGCCACATTCCTATTCTTCTCGGATTACAAAATCTCGCATAATTTATCTTAACAGGGAATGCAATTTGTTTAGACTGACGTTAAGTGGACGACGCAGCTCGGACAATGGTCTATGATTCGTTTATGATATCATTTTGTTTTACAGCGTCTAAACACAGCCTCGCATTTGTCTCAACTTATTGCAGGTAATCGATACTTGTACCAAGCCCTTTTTATATTATCTGTAAACGTATTAAAGTTGAATTACTTGATGCTTTCATCGCAAAACGTTTAATTATTACATCTATGGCCAGTTTCAAACATATCATTAACAATTCGACGTAGCGATGTTATCACATAAGCGCGATCATCGCTCGCCTGCTTTTCGGCATTCATATGAAATTCTTGCCACACTGGCATTCGGGAAACCCATTAAAATTCAGAAAAAAGAGCTTTACGTTCAATAATTTAAGGTCAAGAAGGAGCGTGATCTCGACGCAGTGGATAAAAATTATTTATTTGCGTGGGGCGCGGCAATTAGGGGGGCGGAGCGCGTCTGCGCGCACGACCTCTCGACCCTCGGCCTGCGCCCGCGCAGCCGCGCCGCCTGTGGACACTCGTCCTGTCACGGTGATGCGGACGGCCCAGCGGGCCAGCGAGCCATCTCGAAATTGCATTCGCTGTTCGCTCTGCAGCACGATCTCACCTACTTTTGTGAAATATGGTCAACATTTTTGCATTTTTCGTGTGCAAGACATTAAAATTTCTCGTTCAGTTAAACCAAAAAGGTTTAAACTTTAGATTATAGTCATTATTCTTACGTTTTCAAAATAATAAGACGGACAATGAACAACAACATTGCCATTAAAATCAATTAGCCAATTAGGTAACAAAAAAATAACTCATCGTTTGTACAATCTTCATGCTCTAAATACCCATATGCCACGGGTCGCCTGGTCAGTTTTATTATTACATTCTTAAAAGGAGATGCAATTACCGATACAGCTTGTATCGATGGACGCACGCGCACGCAAGCTCTCATCGACACAGCGCGCCGACGAAATGTAGGCGGCGCCGGTAGAAATTAACCGACTCTAGTAGATATCTGATAGCATACCATGTTGCTCTTTAGCTTTGTTATGCTTTTGTTTCCGATGATGGGAGCGACGGCAACTAGCCATGAAGACGATTAATTTACGCTCTACACGACGGCCACTCATGATATGTAGGTACCTACGTAAAGATGAAAATATGCGCGTATACGCGGGATTTTGCAGAATAAAAAGTGAAGATAAGTAACTACACACGTTTATAATGCGCGGGGTTTGTGGGATAATAAAAGCGGATATTAGGTACAGAAAACAGGTTCATTTGAAGTCAGATTGAGTAAGCACCGTGCATAATCATTAATTAAACAAAGAAACGGCATCAAATCTCAAAAAATCTGCATCAGTGGCTCACCGGAACTGACTCACCGTAACTCACCTAGTTGACCAACACCAATTAGCCCACATGTAACAATTATATCATAATGTTAAATAACTGGCATTGCGCAAGTCACGTTAGTCAACTTACTCTCTCTGAATTTGTTGAAGATCCTCTTCATGATGAACTGGGGGGCTCAACCCTTGCTTTTGTAAGTGATAGTTGGGCAGGTGTTTCACTGGAATCGGGACTCCTCAGCCAGGTGTTCCCGCGCACGCGCCCGCGACACTAATGCTGTCTGCGCCGAGCTGGCCACCGTCACGCTTGGCTGCGCCGGCGCCGGTAGCGTCGCGGGGTGGATAAACTTTACATCTGAATGTAGGGCCTCCTGATACGGAGTGATCGTTAAATTTGCAAATGACTAAGCTTCGTTTATAATTCAGTCTTTGTGTTCTTTGTTTTCGGGAGACACAAAAATGTGAATGACATCTTTTATTTTTGAACTTAGGTTCCTACATCACAGCCTGGATTTTTTTTTTTTTATTTAGGTAAGTGGGTAGGTTAGACAGGTAGGTACTTAGACAAATGTAGACCAATGAAATGACACAACAGGGACAAGCAACAGTGCCAGTTTATTCTACTATTCTTTTGCCGTTCCATCCTGTTTCGTTCAATTTGTTTTTATTCCTATACCTATAAAACCGAAAATAATCAGCATTGGAAATTGTTACCTAATGCCCACCTATACAATATAGAAACCAAGAGTTCCTGAGGGTTATCTCTTCATATTGTAAATACCTACACATGAGTAAAAGAAACATTGTAAAAACGTGTAAGTAGGTACCTATGTAACATTACAAATTGGGATGTAAAAACCTAAAGTTTATTTTACAATAAATATAGGAAACACTTATACGTGAAATTTGCATTAAGCCCTACAGTAGGTACCCACTGCTTCATGAAATAAGATCACTCACTAACTTTATCATCATCATCAGCCCACAGTAGTCCACTGCTGGACATGGCCTCCCCTAGTCAGCGCCACAGCACCCTGTCATCGAGCTTCTGCCAGCAGTCTTTTGCTGGTCGTCATCACACTTAACCGGAGTTCGTCCTACACAAATTTATCGCTAACTTAAAAAACAAAACAAAATCAGCTGAAAACATTTTTTTCGTCAGGTTTCCAATTATTTTAGCTCGAACCATAAGGCCTGCTTATAATAAGTAACAGTTGTTGCAATTAAAGTAATGGCACATAATAACAAAACTGTGACCCAAGGCGAGTTATTAAGAGCGCAGACAAGTAAGGTGGGGTGAAGCCCATAAGCGGAATCACGCTCGGCAAAGCGCAACGTCGGTGTTGGGAGAACGGCGCGGGCGTGCGATATGCTCTGCGGAACCCATATCTTACACATATGCGCGTACAATATACTTAGGTACCTACCTACGTATATGTATACATTACAAGCATGGTTTTTTTTTGTACCATACTGTTCTGGGCAAATTACATACATGCTAGCTAGCACGACAAACTTAGTTCACCTTTTTTTGGGTTCCGTAGTCAACTAGGAACCCTTACAGTTTCGCCATGTCTGTCTGTCCGTCCGTCCGTCCGTCCGTCCTCGCTTAATCTCTGTGACCGTTAGCACTAGAAAGCTGTATATATTGTTGGAAAAGTATTTAAAAATAAATAGGGGTTTACTAAAATCATTTTTTGATAATGTCAATAATTTCGGAAATAATCGCCACATAAGTAAAAAACAATGTATCCCCCCCCCCTTCTAACTTTTGAACCATAAGTTTAGAAAATATGAAAAAAATCTGAAAAGTACAACTTTATAAGGACTTTCAAGGAAAATTATTTTGAACTTTGATGGAAACAACAGTTTTTGTACAAAAAGACAAAAAGTTGTATAAAATAATTTTTCTGGACTAAGTTTGTAGTATAATCGCATATGCAAGCATTTTGAACACTTATTGTGACGGACGGGAAACTAAGGAACCCTACACTGAGCGTGGCCCGACACGCTCTTGGCCGGTTTTTTTTTCATATCTAAACTTATGGTTCAAAAGTTAGAGGGGGGGGGGGACACATTGTTTTTTACTTTTGTAGCGATTATTTCCGAAATTATTGACTTTATTAAAAAAATATTTTAGTACCCCTATTCATTTTTAAGTCTTTGAACGCCACGTCGGTCACACGTTGACCGCGAACAATTGAATTTCTATTGTATCTGGTAGTTGGCAGTCAACGTGTTAAATACCTTTCCAACAATATATACAGCTTTCTAGTGTTAACACGGTCACAGAGATTAAGCGAGGACGGACGGACGGAAGGACGGACAGACAGACATGGCGAAACTATAAGGGTTCCTAGTTGACTACGGAACCCTAAAAACCGGCTTAGTGCGAGTCGGACTCGTGTTATACCGCGGGTTTCGTACATACGAGAGAACACAGAGCAGGTTTATGTAAAAGGTGTTTCTTCCTTTAAATAAAATACAATTTGATGCCGTAAAAATAATATAATTGGTTTTAGCTTGTGCTAATCAAGCCCTTTCATGTGCCATGCCACCCCACATACCAAAAAAAAAAAAATACGTAAAACCGTAAATTTCAACTAAAAACATTGGCAAGTAGGTATTTACCATGCAAGTACCTATCTAGTAAAAGACAATATTTCTTGCCATTCCTTTTAGTTCTAGGTCAACGAAAAGTACCTACCCTATACATTTTCAAGTCAAAACATTGATTAAATATAAATATTATATAGGTATTTTTGTTTAGCAGGACTCACAGGCTCAAAGCCCATAGGCAGCTCTATTCAGCTTTTGTCCATACACAAAACGGGTGTTTTTTCTATGGACAAAAGCTGAATTGAGCCGAATAAGTTTGAGTAGTCACTTATGAAGGTTTTGTGTGGACGAACTTGACAGTGTTAAGTAAATAAAACTTTGAAATTTAATCGAAGGCGTTTTATTTATAAACCTAAGTAACATAATAACAAATCCTAAGTAGTTTACTTATTTATTCATATTCTTAACCCTTTATTTGTATTCCACAATGTATAAAAGATCACAAAATGAGATTTAAAGCTACGTTTGACTATTGACCCTGTAGGGCACAACAAAATGTAATAAAATTTAACCTTTCAATCGTGTCAATTAGAGACACAATAGAAAGACAATGACTGCGCGGACACCGGTGTCCTCATGGGGTACTTTAACCTTTTAACCGCTTGTCCGTTGTCCCTACCGCTCGTGTCGTATTTCTGCGACAGAGAACATGCATGTTTTTTTTTCGTTTTATTTTCAAAATACTGACTGTGTGGTACCTACAACTAAAACCATTATCGAATTAAGATATTTAAAGTCGGTTTTGTCCTAGTTTTTACGTGTTTTTCTCATGTTAGTTGAATTCTAAGTAACTAATGATGTTCTAATAAACAGATCATATGTTATACACTTACAAACTGGGACAGAATTGAATTTTGTACAGTTTAGAGTAAAAATACAATTAAAGAAAAACTGGTGGGGTTCAAGATCATGTAGGTACCGCGTACGTATGGTGATCGCGTGAGTCGGTGTCCCTTTCCCCCTTTATAAAAAAGGTGCATAGGTACCTACATCATACATTTTTAGTGTGGGACGACAGAATATTAAAATACCCACAAGTTACCCTATAGTCTATGTTTCCTCCCGCTCTTTAAACCTTATGAGCTTATCAAGTTGCTTTAACATATCCGGTCTGGTGCATAGAGCTTCTTTTATGGCATCATCCAACATTTTCCTCTGATCGTACGGAGGGATCGGCGTGTCTTCTAAATGAAACGTGTGCATCCTACCTAATGTGTCCCCGACATAGACGTTTTGCCCCGACTCCTCGAACCTTACATACGTCAATGTCACATTGGCGGGAAAATTGTATTCCGCACATGGCATGTGAATTTTCCGACGAAGATCCCAAACTGATAGCGAGTTCCCACTGGTCGCAAGTAGAATAGTCGCATTTACCGGACAAAAACTGATTCCGTTCACTGCACTCGGACAAATTAATGTCATTATGACGTCGTCTAATCCCTCTATCCAGAGACGAATAGCGTGATCAGAGCCGCAAGATGCTAACAATAAGTTCATAAAAGGTGACACGGACATGTCAGTGACTGGACCGGCGTGTGCGCGGTACACGTCCATGTGCTGGTTCAGATAGTGTGTGGAGCATCTGTGTATGCAGCCCTCATCGGTCCCGACCAAATAAATATGTTCAATACTAGAATGCCATATCATGCACAACACCGCTGGATACCTTGTGATAGGAACGTCTACTTTTAAACACGTCTTGGCTATTTCCAGTCCCTTTAGTTTCCCTTCGACAGTAGATATGCGCATCAGAGGTGCACTTATAAAGTCATGTGTTTTGGTACTTTGCAACCTCCGAATCCTTCCGTCTTGGCAAGTTGTTATAACGTATTCGTCTCTGTCTATAGTGCGCCAAGTGATGGTCCAAATTGGCTCAAAGCAAGGATTTGTGTCACGTTTGCTTCTAGCTAATGTTTTAATAGTGTACGATGTTATATCTAACACTATGACATCCCCATTACAAAACCCACATGCCAGCCAGTTCGGGTTCTTGTCAGAGAAGCACACCGACGTCACAGAGTCCTCAAAGCGGTAAACTCTCTCCGGTTCACGTGGATTTTTTGTGCACCAAACACAGACTACGCCTGCACAATAATCGGCGTACCCAAATTTTCCATGAGCTATTGCGCATATGTTTGAACATTTTGGATTAAAAGAAATACTCATGATTGGTTTGTTCACGGACTGCTCACATTCGTAAGTCCACAAAGGTTTTAATGTGTAAACGTATACCAAGTCTAATGATAGTGGATCCACAGGTACAAGTCCTCGAAACTTCTTCTGGGCTGCGTCATATTCTAATGAGGCGAGCACACGTTCCGTCAAAAGCACTGCATCTAAATATTCCGGTGTCGCCGCTATTTCTTCAAAAGTTTTACCTCTTTTTTCTTGGACATTTTTTTTCTTCTTCCGTAACAAATGGCCGGCGGCAGATTGATACATGACCATTTCATCTTCCTCCTCACTGGCCTCCGCTTTAGCTATACGTGAATAAGTATCATGCATATCCCACATAGAAGCGAATGATATGGCGTTCTTCTTTTGGGGCCTCGTCGCAAGCGTATGTCTCGATTGCTTTATTGTTTCCTTGGTTTGAGTTTCTTGACCGACCATTTTTCTATTTCTTCCTTTCCCGACAGTAATGTACTCATAGTAAGTATTTTCTTCTTCAACTAAACTGCCCTCAACTGTTCCTTTATCGTAAGTTAAACTTGGTAACGTGAATAAAAATACTGTATCCGTTTCTCTGAGTGTGATAGCTATTTCTGTCGGATAAGATGTAACAGGATTCATTTTTGGTAAATAGAATGCAGACGGCGCGATAGAGAGATCGTCGTTGCCGGTCTCTATGCCTACCTCAGTGTTTTGTGTGTGATCGATTTGTATGTCGTCAAGGTTAATAGTGGTGGCGTACACCTTCGTGCCGTCAGGGACTAACGTCTTGGACCTAGATTTCGAGAGTTTAATAGCTGCTTCGCTTCTGGCTCGGAATTTAGCGTCAAAAACAGCGTTTGGTACCATATCATCCATAGTAACGTACTTCGGATCGCCGATAGGATCCGGAGTGACATCCACATCGTTAAAGATCACTTGATACACGACCCGCTTGTCTAACACGGAGGGAGCGAGCTTGACTTCTTTCTTACTCTGTGATAAAAGATTTTCATTGATGGTATATTCTGAAGGGTCTAACTTTTCAGAATAATTATCTCCAGAATCGCGTTTGTCTTCATAGTCGTCCATTATCTTTTGGTACAGATACTTGTATGTATTATACTTGTAGTAATTATTGTGTTAATTTTAGTGGATAGGTCCCGATGATAATAGCTATTTAATTTTGCAATTTATTTGCATTAGCTGAGAAAATGACGTTCTAAATAATGGTCACAACAGTTTGTCAATTTTTGACAATTTCACTTTTGACCATAGCCAGGGATACTCGTTTTTAATTTCAAACGTTTGAATAATGTTAATTTGGTTATTTAGATAGTTTAATACAAAATTTAGCGCACCTCCGCAAAATTTTACATGAAACCGACAAAGGACTTTAGACTGATAAAATTAATAAGTACTATAATTATTTTTTAAAGTTTGTATTAAAAATAAAACGTAGTAGGTAATTAGAAAAAGCCGACTAAATTTGAAACGTTCAAAATCACTAGAACTCATTCAGGATGTCGATATATCTCTTACACCCTGTGTGTGCACGGCAAGGGCGTGCACTTCAAATAAGATTATCTACCACCACCAGTGCCAGTGTATAATTTGAAATTTTGAATATTATGTCAATTTTATTTACTTACCTGCCCCACATATCGCATGCACCATCCGGCTTCCCTGATGAGGTTCTGATAAAACACTTATCTATTCAGCTTTCAATACAGGTACCTATGTACAAGACTGCCTCATAATCACCTGATTCAACAACAACAAAAAACTCACCAATAAATTATGAACTTTATTCTTATGTGTCATAAAGTACAAAATATAACAACAGTGTGTTTCTGATCAAGATAAATAAATTATAATACAAAAAGTGATATACATAGGTTTAGATACTATACGTATACATAAATCTAAATATTTGGAATGACTAGGACTTGTTGGACAGTTTCAGCAGGTGATATTCCTTTTTCAGTTCTTTCAAGTTCTGTTCCAAGATTGCAACCTGCGAAAATGATGAAAAACACAGTTATGATAGAAAGTTACTAATGTATGAGCAACAAAAGTTTTACAATTTTAATATAATATCAATACTGCTGCAGTAAATGACAAATTATATTTTTTTCTGTACTTAAATTGGTTTTTACAAACACTTTTACACGTCAGGTTTTAACTAGTAGGTAAGGTCCGTACGGCGATGGTACAAGCATAAGGCTGCCCGTCCACTGAAGCAGACCGAGGCTGCAGGGAGGAAAATTAACAGTGGCGAGGATTTTTTTTAATACGGTGCAGACTCAAAACTATATAATATTCGTATGACTAGTTTTTGTTTCTCTTGAAGTCAGAATCAGTAGGTCGATATTGGTATTTCTACTGCCCTTAATGCCTTTGGTGTAAATAGGAAACCTTTAATATATTTGATAATACTAGAGTCTGGCTTCCATTATTCACATTCAAAAGGAAAGCCGATGGAAATCGAGTTGTATGGGCACTTCGCCACTGATTCTTACTGGAGCACACTCTACACTGGAGCGGAGCGGAGAGTATCTGAAATCTTATATTAGTTAATATTTCTCCGTTACTCCGCTGCCGAGCTCCGTTTCAGTGGATAGGTAGCCTTAACCCTTTTTGTTTATAGGACTATTTCGAAGCTTCGCCGATGGATAACTTCTTGGACAATACTTACCTCTTCAAACTTCAGTTCCCTCCGTGCCTCCTTAATATACTCCCTGATGATATTCATTTGTTCCAGTAGTGGGTTGTCGTCGTCATCCTGACTGCTCTCGACCCTGGACGCGCTGGGACCTGCCATCTCCTCCATTCTCCCTCTGTGTCGCTCCATCCTCTCCCTCTCCATTTGGATCTGTTTTTCCGCCCTCTCATATCGTTGTCTACGTACTTCCTCTATTTGAGCCTCGGTTGGCAATTTTCGTAAGGAAAGTAGGTCTTCCTGAAATGATGAAGAATGGGAATGAGAAATGACATATAAAGAAAAAAGTTAAGCCAGCAAGTTAAGTTAAGTTAAACAGTGATAGCCTGGTGGTCTCACAGGCGGACTGCTAAATGAAAAGTCTCGAGTTTTTATTTAAATTAATCTGTTATATTTTTTTTTTTCTAAATATTATAAACAAATGCTGCAATCCCACCTGATACCTGAGTAAGCAGTGATGCAATCAGTGATGGTGAAGCGCAATAGTTTATTAAGAGCCTTGGCAGCGCCTTATTGTAGTTACTGAATAAGAAAACTACTGGCTGTCTGGCCAATAGCAGTACAACTGTTGGGCTTATTTGCATGCCAGGTACAAATCCAATGCTGATGGAAGAACGAACTATAGATTTGTAAAATAACTTTGCCAGTTATGTTAAAGTCTCATATACCTTTATATAAAGTCTCATCTCATGTACCTTTATATAATGAGCAGCAGCTTGTCGTATAGCAGTCTGCAGTCGCGCCTGCCGTGTAGCAGGCTCGGCGGGAAATGTGACTATCTGTTTGCTCAGCAGATCAATGCCCTCTGCCAGCTTGCCGATGCGCCCGCGCATCTTGTTTACGTCTGTCAGGTTGTACGTCGTCTCACCGTCGAAGAGGCTTTGACACATCTACGGGAATAATTGCGTGTTATTTATTATACAGCGTTTAGTAAGGTTAAGAACCAAAATTTTAGGGCATAAGAAGAAGTAGTGTGTCATAGCGAAAAAGAAGTAGTGTGTGACCTAAATTTTGTAGTTATGTAAAAACATAAATGTACCAATTTGCCAATTGGTTTTTGTATGTCGGTCCTGAAGTAAAGTTGTATTATGCATAAGGTTTTTCGCCCCCCAAAGGTTAGGTTTATCGGGCAGGAGTACGCGTGTCCGCAATGGAGTTCTACTTAGACCAACGTATGACTTGGAAAGACCATATCAAGCATAAGCGAGACTACGTAAACAACCGATTTAAAAACCTCCTCTGGCTCTGGCTATTAGGAAAACAATCGACCTTGTCCCTAAGCAACAAACTGAGCTCAGTCATAAAACCGATATGGACTTACGGAATCCAGCTATGGTCTTCAGCTAGCAATACAAATATCCAATGCCTCCAGAGAGCTCAAAATAACATACTGAGAACCATAAGTGGTGCAGCCTGGTTTACTCGAAACTCTGAAATGCAGAATTACCTAAACATGAAGACTGTGATGGAGGAAGCCCAACAGTATAAGGAAAAATATACAGATCAATTGAGGAAACATCCCAACCCGCTGACATGCATGCTCCTGCTGCGAAACCCAATGAGTAAATTGAAAAGAGCAAATGTGCTAGAGACTGGGTAGAGCTTAGACACTGGTCTTAACTCACCAAAACGCCCTCAACTACTTAAAACTCTTCTGATTATAGTCTAGAGACTGATTGCAGATAACAATAAAAATAAAAAAATTGGTACATTTATATTTAATTCGTCTCAGAGCGTATTTTGCGTACTGTTATACCTTGACCATGACAGTGAAATGGCTGACCGCCATATAGATTTGCCTGGTCAGCATTTTATTGAGATAGAGGCGCATTCATTAGGTTAGCACCGCAGTTCATACTGGGTCTCGGTACGGGTCGGAGGTCCCAAACTGTTCTATATCTACTATATCCTATATTCAATTAAACCCTGTTTCCAGGAAGTAAATAATAGTTTTTTTTAAAAAGAAGTTTCCTATATCTCGTATAATATTTGGTGGCAGCGGTGGGATACGAAAATCCCCTACCCGAATACGTCTCTGAGAAAATTACTAAACCTGAAAGTGCCAGTGAAACCAAGTGTTCTACCTAAGTGTCTTGAAGTGCTGAAAGTGGCTTACTAAATCAACACTGTGTCGTCTAAGTGCAATAAACCATAGTGCCTGATCGACACCCTGTCTTGTGTGTTGCACCCTGCAACCGAGACCGGTTTCCACCCTCTGTTGGTACAGAGGTCCTTCACAACTGCGGTTCTGCTGTTTACCGCTGGTAAAGCGGTCACGATGATCCTGAACATCCTCATGATGACGGCGTTTCTGTGAGTGATCTTGAAAATACTTCGGTTACTACTACTACATCATAGGGCGAATACCAGAATTAACTCAGAGTTATTATTCTATCGACACATTTTATTTCTATGTATTCAATCCCATTGTACATTGTTCATAATATTACATTGTAACTGATAAGGACCTTACTGTACGACTACTGTATGTTTTGTTTAGACTACACGTTTCGATTACGTGTCTATAACACTGAGTCACTTATACAAGGTAACAAAAGGTGGAGACGACTTCTTATAATTAATTAGCTTATATTTTATTTTGTTTTGTTTTGTAAAACTGAATCATGCCTCCAACTCTGCAACCACTCTCTTCGGGGGAGAGTTCCAGTAGCTCTAAGAGTCCAAAGGTCGAATTCGAGGAAAAAATAGAACTCGGTATTCTATTTAAATTCATTAAGCCATACGATGGCTCCAGGGAAAAACTAAATGCCTTCATTTCTAATTGCCAGAGCGCTTTTCAAACAGCGACAAAAACCCAACAGCCTATTTTACTCAAATTCATCCTAAGTCAATTAATAGATAAAGCTGAAACTACATGCAGTGTCAAAGAGTTCGAATCCTTTGAACAATTCATTGAGTTCTTAAAACAACAGTTTGGGGAAAGGAAGCATTATACTCACTTACTCACTGAACTTCAGGACTGTAAGCAGACTTCTGCTGAAACAGTCAACCAGTTTGCATTAAAGATAGAAACATGCTTAGCGAAACTACTTACGGAAATAAACATTTCTATTCCGACGAAAAAGAAAACGGAACTAGCAGGACGTGTAGCTGCAATGCAAGATCTTGCCCTTCATACCTTTACAACAGGACTTTTGCCACGGGTATCACAAGTCGTTAGATGTCGCAATCCAGACTCGTTAAACTCTGCTATAAGCTTCGCAGTCGAAGAAGAAAAAATCATCTCTAGCATATATAAAAGATCAAATAATTACTCCAATAACGATAAAGTTAAAAATACAAACTTCCGCCGTGACTTCCTATCACCACGCTCATCAGCTCCACAAAATCACCAACCCGATCACTCAAAAGCAGTAAATACCAACGACATGATATGCCGCTACTGCAAAAACATAGGCCACACTATTGAAAATTGTCGCAAAAGACAATACAACAATAATAGGTATCAATCGGCTGCTTCTACTTCAGATAACCATCAACCTAACCCGACACAAGCTTCAAGTTTTAAACCAGCCCGTAAGGTTTATAACGTAAACCAGGATAATGAAAGAAAAATCGACGAAGTCGATCAATACGATTTAAACGAGTAAGATTTCCCGGACGGCGTCGCGCGGGAAATTCGTCCTACTATATCGAAGCCGATGCCTCTATTCTCGCTGTATCCCCTGAATCACGTACTAAATCCACTGTATCTATGAAAACAATTACTAAATCCACTGAATCCACTGTTTCTGCCAAATCACATACTAAATCCACTGATTCCGCTGTTTCCGCCAATTTACCTACTAAATCCTGTAAAGTATCAAATCCAAATACAAAATCCACCGATTCCATTCTTGCTGCAAATTCCTGCATTTCATCTTCAGATAACTTACCAAACCTGAAACAAAAAACCAATATGAAAGTTTACGAAATCGATAAAAAAAATATAGAAAAAAGATACTTACCTCACGTAATAATCCAAACCTCCGTCGCTGATAGGCCATTATCCTTCCTAATTGACACAGGTTCCTGCATAAGCCTACTGAAATTAGATTCCATGACCGAAGTCCCAAAGTTAAGTGATAATAAAATAATCCTCAAAGGAATCGATCCTGGAAATGAAACGACTTCAACTCTAGGCAGCTTCAAAATGCAAATATTCAAAAAACATAATAAACCTTATGCCTACGAATTTCACGTTGTCAAAAATATTAGCCTAAGTTTCGATGGCATCATAGGCAATGATCTCTTGAAAGACCTAGGTTGTCAAATCGATTATTGTCAGGAAGCCTTACAGATAGACGAAGATTATATAGAATTAAAATTCGCTGAACCGGTATACAATATTCCACCTCGCACGGAAACTGTAATTGAATGCACAGTACGTAATCCAAAAATAAAAGAAGGTATTATAATAGACCAACACATCTCCGACTCATTATTAGTTGCAAATTGCATCGTAAAGGTGAAAGAAAACAACCGTATTAACATTACGGTTGTCAATACCTCTGAAGAGTACATCTTACTCCGATCTAACCTTAAGCTAACATTAGAACCTCTAGACACTCAAGTTTATCTGAATCCTCATGAAATGCTGCAAATTGCTAATGCCTCTATAAGAACTAACAAGGTTCTCGAGCATCTTAGGATTTCTCACCTAAATAAGGAGGAATCGAATGCACTATTACAAGTCTGCACAGACTTTTCCGATATTTTCCATCTTCCAGATGATCAACTCACATATACTACTAATGCCGAACATAATATCAGAACAAATACAGATGTCCCTATCCAAACTAAATCTTATAGATTCCCTGAGTGCCATAAAAAGGAAGTAGAAAATCAAATTAAGAAAATGCTAGATCAAAACATAATTACACCTTCAGATTCACCATGGTCCTCACCTATTTGGGTTGTGCCCAAAAAGCTAGACGCTTCGGGAGAACGAAAATGGAGAGTCGTTATTGACTACAGAAAACTCAATGACGTCACCATAGGAGAAACATATCCTATTCCACAAATAACAGAAATTCTAGACCAATTGGGGAAAAGCCAATATTTTACAACTTTAGATTTGGCCTCAGGCTTTCATCAAATTCCAATATCCAAGCAAGACGCTCCTAAAACTGCCTTTTCTATACCTCAGGGTCATTTTCAATTCACGAGAATGCCATTTGGGCTAAAAAATGCCCCTTCAACCTTCCAAAAACTTATGAACACATGTTTATCTGGACTTCAAGGCTCACGTTGTTTTGTCTACCTAGATGACATTGTAGTTTATTCCCCTGATTTACCAAGTCACATTCAAAATCTATCCGTTGTTTTCGATAGGCTCAGGAGTTATAACCTAAAGCTACAGCCAGACAAGTGCGAGTTTCTACGCAAGGAAGTTGCTTATCTTGGTCACCTCATTAACAAAAACGGTGTACAACCGAATCCTAGTAAAATCAAATGTATCACTGAATTTCCAATACCTAAATGCCCGAAAGACGTGAAATCTTTTCTTGGACTCGTATCTTATTACAGACGTTTCATACCTGATTTTTCCAAAATAGCAAAACCATTAACATCCCTTCTAAAAAAGGATACACCATTTAATTGGAACAATGAACAGCAACTCGCTTTCGAAAAATTACAAGATAAATTAGTAACGTCACCAGTGCTAGCATATCCTGACTTTTCCAAACCCTTCATTCTTACTTGCGACGCTTCCAACTTCGCTGTCTCCGCTATATTGTCGCAAGGTCCGATAGGAAAGGATCGCCCAATTGCTTACGCGTCTCGGACACTTAATAAGGCTGAATGTAACTATAGCGTTACTGAAAAAGAATGCTTAGCCATTATCTTTGGAACTAAAGCTTTCCGCCCCTATCTTTACGGAAATCGATTCACCATAGTCACAGATCACAAACCCTTGCAATGGTTATTTAATTGTAAGGATCCTGGCTCTAGGTTAGTACGCTGGCGCCTCAAATTAGAAGAATTTGACTATGATATTGTATACAAGAAAGGGAAAATAAATACCAATGCTGACGCATTGTCTCGATTTCCAGTTAACCCTATTCAAGATGAACCTTCACCAACCCATGACCCTCTACTATTAAATCCTGACATTGAATTCGGTGACATATTGGAGGATCCTCTTCTAATTCTACCATCTCCCATCCCGTTCTCTTTCGAGAATGACGACCTATTGAATCAAGAAACAAACGCTGAATCTGAAACATTACAAAATCCTATACCACAAGTTGAACCAGCACTATCTCCAGATCTCATTGATTTAGGGCCGAATTTACCTTATCCCGACCTTAGCCCTGATAGTGCTGACCTCAACCTTGACTTTGACTCACTACAAAGCCCTTCACCAAACGAGCAACTAAAAAATGACGATAATTATTCTCAATTTCTAAAATCAATTCCAAATAAAGAAAATATCAACAACACAATTTTAAAAGAACACAACGAAAACCTCCTAAAGACGACCTGTAAAATAATATTAATTCCTACATCTATAGATTTAGATGAGTCAAACCCTTATGTCTCCGAAATTCTTCTAAATTCCGACAAACAAGAGGAAATCCTTAACTCTGAAAAAGAATTATACCGTTTTCTAAAAACTGAATTCGAAAACAAGACTGTTTACTTTATCTTCACAAAAGTTCACCACTTCGACGAATCATCTTATCCTGCTATCTTTGATACTCTGAAACAAATAAGAAACGAAATCCTCAAGTCTGAACAAACAACAGACATTGCTATCTCCGATTTCAAAAACCCATTTGATCATCACTCCTACACAAAAATCTACAATATCTTAACTCACATTTTTAACAATACAAATATTCAAATCCATGTTTACCTAAATAAAACAATATACCCTACTTTGAGCGAGAGACCTAAAATTATGCGTGAGAATCATGACATTCCTACAGCCGGGCACTTAGGATCGACACGAATGTACAACAGAATTCGGGAACAATTTTATTGGAAGGGCATGCGAAGTGACGTAGAAGACTATGTCAAGAAATGTAAATTATGTCAGGAAAATAAAGCACTGAGAAAATTAAATAAAGCTCCAATGGAGATCACTACTACATCCACAGCTCCGTTTCAGAGAGTGGCATTTGATATAGTAGGACCATTACCCGAATCTAGTTCCGCCAAACTAAAGTATATTCTCACCTTACAAGATGATCTAACCAAATACTCTATCGCCTATCCTATATGTAGTACAACTGCCGAAGAATCTAGTGATTGTCTTATACACTTTATATCCTTATTTGGAATTCCTAAATCTATTCTAACGGATCAAGGTTCTAACTTTACGTCGGACCTTTTCAAAACTACTTGCCAATTTCTTAAAATCAAACAATTATGGTCATCACCTTACCACCCTCAAACACAAGGAGCCTTAGAGCGCAGTCATTCAACACTCAAAGAATATTTAAAATCCTTCGTTAACGAAAACCAAAATAATTGGCCCACTTATATTTATACAGCTATGCTAACCTACAACACAACAGAACATTCAACTACAAAATTTACTCCTTATGAGTTAATATTCGGTCATAAACCTTTTATTCCTAATTCTATCTATGAAAGTGAACCTAGTACAACATATTCAGACTATATTAAAATGTTACAACATAAATTTAAATACACCAGAGGAAAAGCTTTAGAAAATATACTAAAATCCAAGGAATCTTCTAAATCATATTACGATTCCCATACTAAATCACCACCACATTACAAAACTGGTGATTATGTCTACCTCAAGGCCCATCTGAGGCTCAAAAAGGCACTTTCGCCCATCTGGAAAGGACCATACAAAATAATCAAGGTTCACGATAATAATACAGCCACGCTCCTTATCAATAGACGTCATGTGACTCATCATTTCGATGAAATGAAACCCGCAGTGGTCAAGGAAGGAAAAAA
Source organism: Euplexia lucipara (assembly GCA_921972225.1). Lineage (NCBI taxonomy): Eukaryota > Metazoa > Arthropoda > Insecta > Lepidoptera > Noctuidae > Euplexia > Euplexia lucipara. The sequence continues at coordinate 4,131,645 of OV179149.1, read as the reverse complement.
TAGAATAGAAATAGAAATAGAATAGGATAAGAAAGATTAGATATAATTCATTATTAACATTTAAGTATTAGCTGGTAAGTATAGTAAGTATTTAGCGTAGTCTAACTAACTCTATTCACTCTATTTCAGCGCCTCGGTCAATGCGCATCAGGACTTTATCAAGCCACTTCCTTCTAGTTCCGGAATATACTTCGATAGTCTAGGAAAACTTAAAGCAATTAAGGGAAAACTAAATATTATTAGTCACGTAAACATTTCCCTTCTAAATCCTCATCTAAACAATCTCAACGATATTTTGGGCATAGTGAAGAAAACATGTCAAAAGTCGAGCAATCTTCAATGTGAAAACATATTATCTCCACTTACAGTCCGATATAACGATATTAAACGTGAGTTCGATTCAATCTCACATTTAATGTCAAAACGTAGTAAGCGTTCAGCATGGTTCGGCGGAATAGGCACCGTTTTCAAACATGTTTTCGGCACTCTAGATGAAGATGACGCATTAAAATACGATTCCGCAATTGAATCCATCCAAAACCACGAGAAAAAGCTCGCGGAACTAATGAAAGAAAACATCTTGATTACTACCTCTACTCTGGAATCTTACAAACAAACAATTAATAAGATAAAAGACAACGAAGATTCACTCAAAAATACTCTAAGTCAACTCATACTACAATTAAATAATATCACAGAAACTTCTAAAATTCTAATATCTGAAACAAAAGTCTATTCCATACTTGCTAGCCTCGAAAGCTCTCTGCTAGCATTGTCGTTTCAGCTTGAAGATTTAACAAACGCTATTATGTTGAGCAGTCAAAACATCCTGCATCCAAACATAATAAGTCCAGCACAATTATACAAGGAACTCATTGATAACGACCGGTACCTACCTAGAGATACTGGAATTCCTATAATGTTAAGTCTAGATAACATCCATTTAATATTAAGCATATCTGAAGTTGCGTGTTACTATTATAAAAACAAACTTGTATTCGTTTTACAAATTCCTTTAGTTACTAATGATGAATTTAACTTGTATCATAATTTAGCATTACCGACCCCTCACGGGTCAGATAATCCAAATACTTTTAGTTTAATTTTACCTTCTAGTTCGTATATTGCTATTTCTAAAGATAAGATAAACTTCTGTAACCTAGATAATCTAGATAAATGTAAGATAATAAACTCTGAGTTCTTTCTGTGTGAAATACCTACGGTATTGTTGACAAGCGGCAACCCTACGTGTGAAAGCGAACTATTAACGAAAACAATTAGTGCCATCCCCACACAATGTGAAACTAAAACTATTGTCGGCGAATTGGACATTTGGAAACCACTATTAAATAATCAGTGGATTTTCGTGCAATCGCGTTCAAACAAAGTGTCAATGGATTGTTATAACTCCGGACTACACGAGATGATAGTGTCCGGAACCGGTATTTTACGAATACCTAATCAATGTACAGTATATACAAAAAGCGCAAGACTTATACCGTCTAAAGATGAAATCAATATAGATATTCCTATTCCTAGTTTAGACTTTAGTATTATCAATGATTCATGTTGTAAAATAGATACTAAGACTACTAGTTCAACTAACAATGTATCCCCTATTTTACTACAAAACATCAACTTGGATGATCTGACTGTAAATAAACAAAATGATAAGATATTTTCTGATTTAAACAAAATTATCGACGAAGAACCTTTTGTAGTAAGGTATGGGACACATTATTCCATTTTAACTGTGTGTATTTTAATAATATTAATATCTTTTATAGCATTTAAGTTGTATAAGATTGTCTCTAAGCATAGATCTAAGCTCCTTATCTTTTGTACCAAACCGACGACCCCTACCGATGACGATGTCAATAGCTACAATACTACTGAACCTGAAAACCCTTCTATTCCATTGCCTAGACTACGGGAAATTGTATAATTCCCTGAACTTCGGCTTTTACCCCGAATTTCAGTCTTTTTGGGGGGGCTGTTATACCTTGACCATGACAGTGAAATGGCTGACCGCCATATAGATTTGCCTGGTCAGCATTTTATTGAGATAGAGGCGCATTCATTAGGTTAGCACCGCAGTTCATACTGGGTCTCGGTACGGGTCGGAGGTCCCAAACTGTTCTATATCTACTATATCCTATATTCAATTAAACCCTGTTTCCAGGAAGTAAATAATAGTTTTTTTTAAAAAGAAGTTTCCTATATCTCGTATAATAGTACGAAAGACCCAAAAGATTACGAACCAATTAAAGTTTAGTGGGGCGAGCTAAACATGCTACATATTCATGTCTTAAATTCTTACTTAAGTACAGATGCGCGGATGCAACAACACTGATCAATATGATTACTTTACCGTCAATATTTTTAAACCAAGCATACATACAACAGGTAAATACCAACTTATCTCTGTAAAATTAAATTAATACCTTCTCATACATAGCGACATCAGGTCTAGCCTTGTCCATCAAGCTCCTCATCTGCTCGTAAGCGGTCACCAGCACAGTCTTAGCGTTCCGACTCTCCTGCACCTGCTTCCGTAACTCTATGAGATTGTAGCAGTGCTCACACAGACGGAGACCATTCTTCTCTGTAATCTCATGGTCCGGCTGGCTTGATGTCTGTGGTACTGATGGGTCTACTATTGCTCCTGAAATAGGTATAAATTGATCTTTTAATTGTGCTATTCTGAAAAACTGATAACCCCTCTCTTTCACTGACCCTTTAATTAATTAAATGTGTAATTTATCTATACTTAATATGTATGTATTTAGAAATATACAAGTATGTTTATCAGCTGTTTAGTACCCATAACACAAGCTCTCAAGCTTAGCTTGGGACTAAAATGGCGTTGTGTGAAAAGTTGTGGAGTATTATTTTTTTTTTTCTAAAATAAGTCAAGTATTTTAATGAGTTTTTGGGGAAATTCCTTGGTCTCCATTCTAATATACTATTATGATGTGGAGTTGCAGACGCCAGCCTGTTAAAGATTAAAATACAATTGCTATCTAATAAAATAAAGATACTTACTAGCTACATTAATATCTAGGAACAGTGAGCAGTCATGGCAGAGGATAGAGCCACACAGTCGACAGTGGTGCTTCCGCCGTGTCAGATTGAAGGTCTTCGCGCAGTTGGGACACAGTTTCACTGAGGAACCATCCAACCAGGGAACTACCTGGAAAAAAGTAACAATTTATCAAAACAAGATGGACATTTGTTATTTCAAAATGTAAGGCTAATGTTTTACCACTCGAGAGCTCTTTTTCACCAAATTGTCTAGTTCTTAAAGTTGACTAGACCATGTTAAACAACTCCTGAATTGGAGAATCACCTCTTGGTTTATAATTACTTGGATAATAAATTTTACTTTAAAAAGCAGGAGGAAGTTTTAGACTTCAATTTTAGTAAGTAATCATAATGAGTTTGATACACTATTTTTTTCAGTATTTTACAAATGTTATCTACCTGTTTTCTGATGTCAGTATTTTCAATACTCAATAATATCAAGGGCCCATCCAGTATTTACTTGAGTACTTACTATGGGCAATAATAATAATAATAACTCTTTATTTCTGGCATCTGTGGCCCATATAAACAAAATAAACACTATAATCTATTTTAATAATAAACTAATACATAGGAAATATAAAATGCAATGCAATGCCATGTCCAATGCTGGACTAAACAAATTTGGCTTCCTTTGATAAAGTATTTAGGTACATTAACACAATAAAGGAAAATGTAAAAACAATCAAGTGGTGCTATTCATTAAATTGACTAACTCAGGAATATTACTCACTAGTAGTGGACTTTTTAATAACACAATTAAATTAAATACTTTGTTCAGTAAAGCACATCTATCATTAATAAATAATAATGTAAAACCTCTAGGTCATCTTAATTGTGTGATAAATTAAAAATAACAAGCAGATTAAAATGAATGAAGTCTCCACTATAAATCTCAATGTGTCTTCAATAACTTTCTGACTACTGTTATCATTAATCCTATTATTTTATAGCCATTATCTAACCAAAGTGAATAATTTATTATTATGCTGAAATATAAATTAGAATATAGTAGGTATGTGCTTACTAGACTATCTTATATTTTTGGTGCAACTAATAAAAGCTACTTCATTATCATGTTGGGGACCCCTACCTAAACCCATAGACTATCTTATATTTTTGGTGCTACTAATAAAACCTACTTCATAACCTATGTCTATAGGTTGTACTAAGGGTTGAGATAATGCCTATTCTCTTTTCTGAGCTCATTAATGAACCTCCAGTAAATATATGCGAGCACAAATCACTATCACATTCGAATAAAAACACACACATTTAAAGCTAAACTTACTTCCTGTTCATGTAGTTTCCTTTGACTGGGTTCATTAGGCATGTTGCACACCAGTTTGTCCAGACGTATCAACAGCTTGTTGGTCTCCGTAGCGTACCTCTCCAGCCGTGCAGACCGCACTCCTTTCAAATAATCCGTAGAACTACGCGACACCCCTAAACCCTGCTCCTCATCCAAATAACGATGCTCCTGGTAACTAAACTTCAACGCACGATCAAATGTCTCTTTTAAATCAGATTCGTCATTGTTCAATATTATCTTCTTCGCTTTACCAAAGATATCCTTCAAGGATCTAAGGACGTCCTGTTCTTCAGAATGTAAACTCTCGAAATGGCTGGTCAGTTGGGAGGCGGATTTCAAGTCCGCTTTACATATTGGACAGAGAAAACCCTCTAATATCTCCTCGTCGTTAGCAGTAGCCATGGTGAAAGAGTTTTAATTATGCACCATTATACACGCACGGTAATTAATTACAATTTCTATGAGAAAGAAAACTGTAACACCCCCTCAAGTTCGCACAAATTATGACAGCTGTCAGTTACGTTTAGTTCCGGTAAATAGGCTCGAAGTGTCTGTCTTTTCCCAAACATCTGAGACCAAGATGATTTAATTTATTTTCAATTTTAAATCTCTTTGTTTTCAATGAAGAAAATGCAAAATGAGAAATAATATAGAAACTAATTTATTTTTATTGGTACGAGTCTAGAAGGATTACGAATTTAAGAAACGATCAAAACGTTTTTTTTTATCAAAAATTTAAGTACCGACCGGGTAAAACCTTAGAGAATTTACCTACCTCTTTATGGGTAAAACGGGATAAATGGAATCAAAACTTGAAGGATTATGTTGTTTGTCAATGGTTGTTTGTTATTAATTAAAGGAGAATGCTTAAAAGTAATTAAAAGAAATAATTTCGACAACTTGTTATTAGGTACCTAAGTATCAAATAGTATTAAAATATAGCGTGAAAATCCTCAAGTTTTGTTTCTATCATTGAGTTTCTATGCACCCTTCAGTACCCATTAACCTCGTTTTATGGTATTAAACTTTTGTAATAAAAAGATGACCCAAAAAAAGTAATTGATCGTTTTGATAGAAAAATTTCCTCCAAGGAATGAAACGAAAATTGGAAACTTTATTTTGACTGAATTTAATATGTTTATATAGTTTAGCTTGGATCTATTCTGTTGTATCTTATAACTTTATAATATTGTTGGGTTGTGGCGTACCCAGAATTCTCTTTCTACTGTCTTTGGATAGATCATGAGAAAAAGAAGCACCTAGGCGCCTAGAAATAATAGAAAAAAAAAGAAATAACAAAACAACACCATTCACATAACTGATTTCATATAATCTGTGATACTAGAAAATAACTTTGTTAAATCTTCCAAGTCGCTTTTAATTTCCGGCCAGTCTTGTTTTTCAGCTGCCCTGATGACCGCCTGACTGGTTAGTCTTGCAGAAGAAAGTTGTTGATTAGCTTGAAGAATCTCCTTTTCTTCTGACTCCTCCCTAGCCTTTTTACTTAGTTCGAGGAGGGCCAGAGCCATTTCTATCACCTTTTTACACGTCTCTGGATTGTTCGCCCAGTTGCCACTCTAAAAAAAGAATACAATGGAATTAGTTATACACTGTTAAGTAATTTTATTAAATGATTGCAAGATTATGCGTTTGATCGAGAGATCGTGGGTTTAATCCCCACCCATTGCACTATTGACGTGACCCTACTCCAGACAAGCATATTTAGCTTAGTTAGAGGGGTTAACCCGACGTTTTTTTTTTATAATAAATATAATGGGTCTACTCTTAACCTCAATCTTGACCTGCGGTCAGAGATGAGGTCGACGATGGAACGAGCTAACCCAAAAAAGCCTATTAACTCGCGACTTACGCCCGAAATTAATAATCAATCCATAATCTAAGATATAAATCGATCGCAGATATGTACCGATCTGTGGATCGATCTTCAATCCTAGTGCCAATAACGAAAAAAGACAATCCTAGTTTTACTCAATCTACAGATATCGGGTAATCCATTCCCTCTTGGACATTTCATTTTATTCAAAACTTAATAATGTTTTTGTTTTACATTTATATGTCATTGGAAAATAACTTTACAAAAACAGGTTTTACGATTTATTGTGATAACAGTTTATGTCGAATCATCTATTTGCTATATAATATCGAACGATATTCATCGAAATGTATAAGTTAAAAAAGGTGTATTGGGTAAAATGGAGCGTTACGATGGCACGCGTGTGAGTCTGTGGTGGCTTCAACTATCAAATTGTTCAAACTTCAACTGAACTTCATTTTCGAAATAAAATTTATTTTGTTAGTACCTAAAAGTAATCTTTATATAATATGAATTGACCTACCTATTTGAGAGGGTACCCTCCTCTATAATTTGGGCTCCCTTATCCAAGGATGAGACGAAGTCTTTGTTGGAGCTAATAGAAAAGACTACCGTACAATCATTTTATCCAAAACTACCAACGCCACCAACAACAAGAAGAAAACGAAGAATGGCTTCGATGAGCGCATAGATTTAATGCCACTACCCTATTTCATCGTCGAACACCACAGCAACAGCGTTTAAAGTGGGAGAATGTGAAAAGGAACTCTCGTAAATGCAGCACTTTAATAAGAATGAACCGCATACACATAAGTTGTTTTCAACATTCAGTAATTTTAATTCAATGTAAGAGACACATGCCTCCCGTGGGCACAGCCTCTCGCGGGAGGCCTGTGCACACGGCCCAATGCCAGTGAAAAACAAAAATACCTAATATTTTTTTATATTTTTGCAGACTGGTGGGGGAACATCAGAGTACGAGTAGGTATGTACATACCCCCTGATAATGTACTGGACCTGGACTGGTGTTGCTGAATTATTAGGGAGTACAGCCACTGGTTCTGTTGTTGGCATGTGAGTGCCTATTGCATTCCGCCTTTGTACAGTTTTTTACTTGTGCATAAACATGTTGATAAAATAAAAAATAAACCTTATTCACATAATATTGTTTTATTTGATTACATTAAATAAATATTCTTGTTTGGATGTCACGGTCAACCATATTTTGACTACCTATACTAGAGGTGGTGACAATTTCTAGTGTTAGTACATTCACAAGATACTATTAAAAATTACCTCGATGAGGTTACGCTGATGGCAGGCATAAATTCAGTTAACCTAAACCTAAAAGTAAACTCGGCGTCATCCAGAGTTTGCATGTAGTTCACCCTTCTGAGTCTTCGTGGACAAGCACGTTGTCTATCATCAGCGTCGCTGTCAGTGTCCAAGTCGGATAATAGAGCAAGGACCTCCATATCACTATCGTCACTATCACTTGAAAATACAGAAAATGCCATAACTTGTTCTAAATCGTAATTAGTATCAACGATAGTACTTGCAATCCTCGGAATTTCTTGGATTGAACTCTGCGATTGTTTACACCGATCGAACCAAATGTCAAAGTGGACAGATTGGTTATTGGCAAGCAAAAACTGTCATTTCCGAACAGAGGCCAATCTTTTATTTGTGATCCGCCCTCCCATAGATGGATTGACTTCGAGGATAATAAAATCAATCTGCAGGTAGGTTATTGGCAAGCATTTCTCGAAAAATGGATTGGAATATCGATCTTAGATGGCAAAAATTGGATCAGGATTGATTATTAATATCGGGCGTTAAACAGATTGGGGTCGAATGAACTCGGGAACACTGTTGCAGGCAGGGAATTCCACTCCCTGCTCGAATGTCCTTATGAGCCCCCGGGGGATCGTAAGCCATACAAACAATGTTCGCGGAAAAACGGCGACATGCGACGGGATAATGAAGGAACAGGTAAAGCGCTTCGTGCGAATGTGTGGAACATCTACAAGGAATGGGTGATAACCTGCAGTACGTCTGGATTCCCGATGGAAGAAAGGAGCTGGTGGAATGAGCTCGTGGAGCTCTAAAGCACACTCACCGAAATACAGTCTGTAAAAGACCGACAGACATGCAACTTTGCGGCGGTGGGCTATGATGGTATGAAGCTTGGTACCCACCAGCTTTTCGTCACCAATCAGACTACTAGTAATATGCTACATACATTGCTACAAGACTTAAAAGAAAAAATAATTAAGGTAGACTGGTAGAAAATGCCCAAGGCATTAAGTCCGCCTTTCTACCGTTTTTTTTTTACTTGTGCATAAAGTTTTAATAAATACCGTTAAACGGGGTGGATTGAAACTGAAGGGTGAATAGAAACAAAACTTTGAAGAGGATTTTTACGCTAGTTTAATGCTGTTCGATACTGACAAGGTGTCGAGACTATTTATCCTAAATATTTAAAAGCACTACAGTCCTCGTTTGTAACAAACAACTTTTAACTTACGTGAATATCCTCCATAATGTTTTGTTTCTATTCACCCTAGAGTTTCTATTCACCCCGTTTTACCCGGTTAATAAATAATTCGCAGATTGTATCGTTACCTGTGTATAGCCCTTATATGCCTTTAGTAAGCGCTGTGCTTTTAACAAATACGTTGGACTTAAATCTGAGTAGAGTTGCCATATTTCTGGATTGTTTTGATGAATCGAGGTAATCCTTCCGAATAACTCCAAAACTCGTTTCCGCAATCTAAAGGAAACGTACATAACAATTAGAAATAAATAATTAAAGCGACATTTGTAGAAGCTTATCTATTACGATAAAAAGTTTGGGTATGAATGTGGTTAAAATAGTAAGTAGTGTAAATATAAGATTCTTCGTCCGCGTGCGTTTCGTACTATAACAACAACAACAAAATAATATAGCCTATAACAGTCTTGTACCAATTCAACCAATTGTATAATATGGCTTTCTTTTGATAAAAGAATTTTATAAATGCGAAAGTTTGTGAGTATGGATAGATGGATGGATGCATGTTTGTTACTCTTTCACGTAAAAACTACTGAATGGATTTTAATAAAATTTGGTATGGAGTTAGCTGACACCCTGGATTAACTTTAAACTACTTTTTATTCCTGTATTCCCACGGGAACGGGACCTACGCGGGTGACACCGCCGGACGCCTGCTAAACATTTATACTTGTATAGGATGCGTCCACCATTCTGCATCAACGTTATTAACCAAATCGGTCTGCCGACGACACCGATCTTTACAGTATTGTGTATTGGCATGGATAAAAGCATTAAGTCGCTAAATAGACCATAATTACATCATTAAAAGGTGCACCGCAGCGTGCGGCTATGCGTCTGATGAGGAAAGGTGGCTTAGCTTTGAACGAAGACTCCAATAAATTGGGAGTGATGACAGTAGAATGAATATACATATTTAACAAGAGTATTTTTACACGTTTACGATTGACATACAATGCATAATTCTCACCTAGCAGCACTATTCCCATCAGCATCTTTACTATCCTGAACTATAGCTCGCACTAGCAGTCCTAGCACCTCCAAGTCTTCAAACTTCTGCTGCAAGTCGAGCATACGATGGCAACCACGAATCACATCTTCGAAATGTCCCGTATCCATGCTCACAATTATAACATTATCCCAGAGCTGCAAAAGAGATAACTGCAGTTATTTTTTATGCAATGTTTAGTCAGAAAAATTAAAAGATAAAAAAAATTAGACTGTTTTTATATTTGTTGTTATTATAGCGGCCAACAAAAATATATCACTTATGAAAATTTCAACTGTCTGCCTATCCCAGTTTATGGGATACAGCCAGGTATCAGACAGACGGATAGTGAAGTCTTAGTAATAGGGTCCCATTTTACCGTTTTGCGTACGTAACCAAAAAAAAAGACGTGTAAAAACCAATTTACAGACTTAAATATATTTTTTAATGTATTCGGAATTTCCTTCACAAGGCATCATATTCTGATAAACCTTTGAAAATGTGTAAGATAAACCTTTTTTACAGTCCATTCAATCGAATTTGGCTTAACTACATTGGTAGCATGACAAATGACAACTGCAGTAAGCAATTGGTATTGTATCCGCGTTTTTGCTTTTAAAGCCATCCTTAGAAAGGAATAGAAGTTAAACTCGGTTGTTCGGACTGTAAAACGGTTTATCTTCTTTCAAATGGACTATAGCCAATTATTACCTCTCTCCTAACACATCTTGATATAACAGTTCGTTACTTTAAAAATGATTAGTACTTAAGTAATTTTTTTTTTATTTACACTAATAAAAAAAAAATCACAAAAATTACAGGATTGCAGGATGCGTGTTTTAATACTGTGTCATGAAACTTTAATGCATGCCTAATATCCAGTTTGTTTTCATGTCAGTAAATAAATAAAAATTAACAATACAAACTAACCTTCCAGTTGTCATAATTGAACCTGAGTGCCTCCATCAGAGCTCTGTAAGCCCTATGTTTGTCTCCCTGCTTCACGTACACTTTGGCGAGGTTGTTCCACGCTTCGAACGTGTTTGGTTGCAGGTACGTGTATCGACGGTACGCCTTCGCTGACACCTCCCAGTTCTCCATCATAAGGGCTGCGTAGCTGAAATAGTATTTTATTACTATGAATATATCCTGTACCATGGGTTAAGAAAAACATTGAAATTCATATATGACAACATAGATATCAGGAATCGAACCCGCGATTAGTAGCGCAGCAGCCAATCCCTCCGCTACTGAGCGAACCGTTCCATTAAAAAAAAAAAAAAAAAATCGGCAAACATCCACACAAAAATCTATTTCTGACATTATTCATAGCTAAGGCATTACTTACAATTATTTTACAGTTAATGTGTATTTATTTTTCTGTAATGCCAATAAACGCATTTTTCTTTCAAACTATAAATCCCTTTAATCCGAAGGCATAAAGCCTATACCTGTTCTATAATATTTTCTATTTATAAGTAGGTTTAAGTTGGTCTTAGACGTTATTCGTAAAGAAACCTGGACTCAATAGTCTGAAATCGTCTGCGTTGAACAATCGTAGCGGTTAGCTCGTACCTTCTCGGTATGAGAAGAGGCCATTGCCATACAGTGGCGCAGTACCAGACTGGTACTATAAATTATTATATCTTTATAAACTCACCCCAATCGAAGCCAAACACGCTCCTGTATAGAGTTAATTTCAACAGACTTCTCGAAATGTGGAATGCATTGTTCATATTCTTTGTGGTCGAACAAGAAGTTACCCCAGTGTCGCTGGGCTCTACTGCTCTTGTGGTTTGAAAACTCCCAAGCTTTCTCGAAGCATTTAACATCATCTGGAAATATATTTTGTACTGGTTTACAGAACTGCCTTGTATAAATCAGCCTAATCATAACCGCATTGAAATCGGACCATCTGGTTTTGGGTATAATGAGACGCAAGTATTCCTGCCGGCGACTTTGTCTGCATGGAGGTCTACTTATACCATAAAACATAGTCCGGTAGTGAGATAGGCGCCTTTTTGGTCTCGCACTGGTCTTTTTAACCGACTTCAAAAAAAGGAGGAGGTTCTCAATTCGACGGTATGTTTTTTTTTTTTTTTTTTTTTGTGTTTGTTACGCGATTTCTCCCCCATTTGTAGACCGATTCTCAAAATTCTTTTTTTATTTGAAAGAGTATACTTCCGAGGTGGTCCCATTTTAATTTGGTGAAGATCTGGTGCTGATCTTCGGAGATATACAATGGAACTCTTCAAAAATGGACGGCAAATCTGTCGTGATTGCTGGAATCGCTTGGATATTTATTGTTTATACAACATCATGATGTATCATCACGCCTGTACGCTCTGAGGGGTACGCAGATGTGTACAATATACCTAGATTTCGACAGTTAGGTATGTTATGGAAACAACTAAAAATGGAAAAATAAAAATCTTTTTTGCAAAAAATAAAACCGACTTAAAAAAAAACCACTAACCGATGTAAAATAACTCTAAATTCGGAAGTCGGTGGCCCATCATGAATAAGACAAAACCACCAAAGCCACAGACTTCCTAATTTAGAGTTATTTAAATACTAACAGATGTCGATTGGTTAGAACATCAGTTCCAAAATTACAGGTACATTCATTAATGATTCATAATCGAAACGTTTTACAAAATGATACTTTCTAAATGAAAATGCTTGATTTGCCACTAAAAGTCGGTACGTGTGTACCTACATTTTTTGAAGAGTTCCTTCAATTCTTCAAGGTTCCCTCATGAAAATGACAGAGTACTGAGGTAACAAACACTAAAAAAACAAACATAAAAAAATAAATTAATTGGTCAAACAATCATTATATTTGCTAAAAGACTTTATTTACTATTTAATTCACTTTTTATTTTATGATAAATACATATTGATATAAAAAAATAAAAACGAATTGATAACCTCCTCCTGTTTTTGAAGTCGGTTATTAATAATTTGATGTCATACAATGATTTTTCACCAGCTGCGCCCCGCGGATTCTCCCGCGTAAACCAGGAGTTGTCAAAAGTAGCCTATGTGTTAATCCAGGGTATAAGCTACCTACATACTAAATTTCATCCAAATCTGTTCCGCCGTTTGAGCGTGAAGAAGTAACAAACATACAAACACACACACACACACTCAGAAACTTTTGCCTTTATAGTATTAGTGTGGAAACTTCAAAATCGCATACAAAAGTAGGGGCATTCATTTTTTTTGCGGGTTGATTATCATGAGCCAACTCGCAGACAATTAATAGCAATGTCCTAATAAAATAGCTATTGTACTAATTTAGCCCTACTGCTTTTTTAAAATGGGTCAAACGTAATTATTTGCTACCATACAAAACAAACCTTCGCTCGCATAAGAAATATAAATTATTATTCTGCAACTCTATCTTTCAATTCTTACTGTGTTCTGAGCATTGAAATGTCATACCAAGAACTACGTCTAGTTCCAAAATAGAGTAAAGACGAAATTGTGAACAAAACGTTTTTAACCGTATTTTCTAGGCCTTAAGTTTCATTTTAGAATAAATATTTTTGTACTTATTATAAAAATGGCTTTTATTTTTAAGTGACATTTTAAATTTATTCCTTTTTCTTTTCTCCGATGACAGAGGGACTTAGGCATAAATATTTTGCAATTGTAATTAAGCTTTATGCTTGAGTGTCAAGGTTTATAATGAACTGAACTTGATAATATTATAAAACTTTTTTCAATATTTCGTAGTAAGAAATGTAATTGTTTATGTGTGTGTAAACGCGGACACTTTAGCGACGCATTTTTGTTCCTGATCCTATATCTAGTGCTATTATTGATCGAAGTAAGAAGCATATCTTATACTTTATTAGTTTTTATCGTGTCTTCTTTTAACAGTTAGAAAATAAGTTATGTGGGTATACAAGGTGTGAGTATTGATTGTGTATGAAAGTGGTAGATATTTATTGATATCATTTAGTATAAATTTACAGTTTATTAGTATTAGTATATTAGTGTTTTAGTATTTATTTATGTTTAAGTTATTTATTTATTATTTTTTGCTTTTTTACTTTTTTTTTTGTTATTTTTTAACGTATATCTTTGTTTTGTTTCGGTTACATAAAGTCAAGGTTGTGTCTAAGACAACAGCTCACTAACTCCTATAATACAAGCATGACTTAGTTTAGGAGTTAGGGAATTCCATAATTCTATGTGACAGTGTACAACCACTAAAGGAAGATTAAAATTGTTATTAGATTAAGAAATGTTTGTACCTACCTTGATGTAAATAAACATTTATTTATTTATGTATTACGGACGAGTAGTGCAAGTTATTATGACATCATCATTTACTAAGCCGGTTTCTACTCTACCCAGATAATACAGACATATCATGTCTTGAACTACAGAAACCAGGCTGTATCCTTGCATTCTTGCAATATACAGCAAGTCTTGCCAACCAACCAACTAAAAAAAAATCTATTTAGCAACGAAAATACTAACCAGTTGCATCCCCAAGGAGGCAGTACAATTTGACTGTTGGATTTATGTCAATTTGCTGTTGTATCACTTCAGCCGCCTGAAAAATATGAAAAAAAAAACATAGATAGTAATAATTATTATTGTGTAATTAAAGACTTTTCTACAACTCCATCGTATTCTAACTACACACATACATAAACTCACGCCTTTTTCCCAGGTAGGCAGTAACTACAATTTATATCATAATAAAACTTAGAAGAAAGCTACAGCTATGAGAAGCAATAGTACACAATATTTACACCTAGTCAATTAATTTAATTCAGTTAGACCATTTAATAACATACAAAACGTTGAACTTCAAACTTACAAAATTAAGTCAAATATAAAAATTATTCTAGTAGGTAACTAGAATAATTCCAAGAGGTAGTGTCGTTTAGAGAAGAATGGACAAGAAACTCCATACTTACTCTTTTTACCAACATCTAAAAAGGAATAGGTTGTATGTTTGACTATAGGACTTTTTATGTCTTGTCACCGAATTTCATTCATTATTAAAGGATTTTGAAAGCACTCTTTTGGAGTTCTCAAAATCATTTTTTTTTTTATTGAAATGATGCCCACCAACATTAAGAATTACTCCAGCCTCAGATACACAAAAACGGCCTATCGAACCAGGGGATCGAACCCACGACACACAGCGCAGTAACCAATCGCTCAGCTATTGCACTAACGTGTCGTCAAAAAAAAAACAAATACAAAACGTTAGGTATTGTTGTATTGAAGACGCAGACAAATAAAACACCTTAACATGATCAAGGCCATGCTGGACTGGGCTAGAAGACATATTTACATACAATATAACTGCTTAACGACAAACAGCACAAACGACTAAATTGAATATTATTTATTATCGCTCAGAAAACTTTAGAAGAGCCTCGCTAACATACTTACTTAATATTTTGTCTTAGTGTCTATTATTTTCTTATGTACCTAAAGTCAATTGGAGTATGAAATAAGACTTAGCAATATTGTTATACATTAAAGAATTTATGTGGAATAGTAACACCAAAAAAATGTGTGAAATATAAACATTTTCTACTTATTTTACATTTTTTTTAATAGTTTTTTTTTTCAGTTCAGTTGTTTTAGATAAGTTTTCATAATATTTCATTTATTTTTATGTATACATTGACATTTAAAATACGAAGACGTAGTACAGACGCCAGCACATCAACCTACCCCAAACTGTCATATTTTCCCAATTGAACATGAACCTTATAGTATTTAGAATAAAGTTGAAAATCTATCAAAGAAATTTGACACATTGGGGTAGGTTGATGTGCTGGTGTCTGTACCTTAAAAAAAACTACTATAGTACAATAAGTTAAACCTTACAGAAATAGATAAATAGTATTGACATATTTACAAATAATGCAGCTGTTGAATAAAATAAATAAAAATTATAATACACAGCATGTTTCCTAAATATAATCTATTAATAAAAGTTCTACATACATTTACACATACTTTTTCTTCCATTTAGTTTTACTACATCCCAAGCTATTTTATTGTAACAAATTGATATAACACATTATTATCCTAATAAAGATGTTAGTACTTTGGTTAATCTTACATGCGGTTAATCTATTTTATTTTTATTACTAGTATATTACAATTACGTCTACTACTTATTTTACCTACTAAAATTATGTGAATGTTTTTTTATTTGACAAAGACAAAATAAAAAAGACTACTAAACGTCAAATTTAACAGTAACTTCAAAAGTATTCTAGTTGCCTCTACCAAAATCCAGTTTCTTATGGAAAAAAAAAGATCCCATATCCTTTAAAATACATTTTTATAATATTTTGTGTACCAGATGAAGATATGTGAGGATGAACTATCTATCATAATTACTAGGCAAAATGATATGTTGATAGAACCATGGTGCTCACATCATACTTAAAAATAAATCATTGCCAAAGAACAAACAACTAAATAAAACAAAAAACTAAAACAATAAAAATTTGAATAAAAATCTACCTTATGTCTCAACTGTAGTGTAGAATAACACACAATGACGTCTTCCCACAGCTCTAACTTCAGGTATTCTTCCAGAGCTGCCTTCACGAGTCCCAGGTTTAGGTACAGGTCTGCTAACTGCTGCCTCCACGTCCATGCAGGTTGTAAACCAGTGGACCATAGATATGACAACCTGGTAAAAGTAAAAATAAACTATTATTAATTATTGTTCTAATAAGTAATTTTGACAGGTTAATTATAAATTGGATTCTGCTTGCAGTGTTATCAAAATGCAAATTTCATCTACTATCACTTCGCTCGTGACTCCACCCCCTCCTTAGTTTTGAAAATAAAATATAGCCTTAATACAGTCACAAACATTGTGGCTTACTATATTTGTAAAAGAATTTTCAAAATCGGTTCAAAAGATCCAGAGATTACCCTCTATAATCTCACAAACTTTAACTCGTTATTAAGATTAGGAACAACTAGTGGTCGTCTAGCGGTCAAAACTCGACCGTTGCGTTTTAGGTGTCTGTGCTTTTCTGTTTCTTTATTGTTTGGTGCACTTCTTGTCTATATAATAAGTTTGCCAAATCACAAGGGATCCGAAGTTTTCGCTTAGTTTATTATTCGGAACAAAATGACGACTGCTTGTTGACAGATGTAAATTGTAGTTTTTAAGAATCATGTTGTAAAAGTTGTGAAAGTGTATAAGAGTTATAACATCTTTCTGCTTGTGCATGGGTAAACTCTTGTAGCCATATGTCAACCTGGTTGGTGATGGGCACCACGGTTTCGGGAGTACCCCCTCCTCTCCAGTTCATCCGGTGATTGTGTCTCAAGGGTGATCATTGAGATGACACTAAATAGACATGCTTTGATGAAGAAGAAATACTGCACCAACCAGAAATAAAGTAAGAGGATGATGAAGGTGTTAACAGCTGCAGTCTGTTTGCAGACCTACCTAGTGTTGGAACTTGCTCCAGTCTTATCATTAACAATAGTCTCACACTGCAGCATGGCTCGCTCCACAGTCCTCTTGTGATTCGCCTCCAACTTGCACCTGATGAGTAGAGCGGCTACCCTGGTAGACCAGGCGCCCTTTTTCTGCGTTAGGACAGCATCGATGTAGGGGGCTAGCTCTTCGTTCATCAGCTCGTCTTTTGGCTGGGCCTTCATTAAGTATTGGCTGAAAAAAAGATAATTAGGTTGATTTGGATCAAATGAGGTATTTTCCAGACTGTACGCAAAATATACACTAGAGCCTGGAAATGCTGTCATCGGCCTGATATACAATTACTGAATAAGACAGCACGGTTGGCGAAGCGGCTAAGTGATTAGCTGCTACGCCGCGTATCTCGAGTTCGTTTCAGCACGGAACAAATATGGCTACAGGTAGTAGTTCCAGGTCTGGTTGTTTGTGTATGAGAGTTTAAACGTTTTTAAACGCACCCACAACACAGGAGAAATTCCTGGTGTGAGGCAATGTCTTATCGGAAATTAGAAATTTGCAAAAATAGTAAATATACAAAGGCTAAAACACTTACACAGTCAGCAAGCAAAGAATTTGTTCCAAGCTGGGCAGTTCAGCTTGACTGATAGTCTCAGTATAGGCAATTTTGTTCAACCTAACATCATCTTGAAGTTCAAGGTCTGGAGGTAACTCAGAACCACCGTGACTCTCCTCAGCCGATGGTCTTTCTATGCTAGAGTCTAATTCACTGGACAGGGCAAGCTGGGGTATTATTGTTTGTTGAAACTTTGTTCTCTTGCCAAGGATACCTGGAAAATTGGAGATTTAGTCAAATTAATAATTTGTACAGACGCCAGCACGTCAAGTTACTCCAATATGTCAAATTTCTTTGATCGTTTTTCAACTTTATGTCAAACAGAATAAGGCTCATATTCAATTGGGAAAATTTGACACATTGGGGTAACTTGATGTGCTGGCGTCTGTACATAACTTGAACAACTGGCAAAAGCATGCTTAACCCTAACATGGTGTAACTGAGGCAAGGGATCACAGTTTTTCTATGACATTTCTCCACATGGCTCATTATAATACCATGTAGCTTTTAAAGTTATTATTTGTGTGTTTTAAAGGTTTTGCTATTCTATTTTTTAAAGCAAAATGAGTTACTATCTGAATCGATGCATGATCATGGTTTATTACAGAGGCCAGCACATGAAGCTACCCCAATGTGTCCAACTTTGATAGTTTTTCAACTTTGTTCCAAATAGAATATGGTTCATTTGACAGTTTTGGGGTAACTTGATGTGCTAGCTAGTAGGTAGGTGTACATTATGCTTTATCTGTACAAGAATGTTATTTTCGTGGAGTTATATAGATAGACAATAATCATCTAGCTATAAAACAGTTCCCCATACCTGTTAACTCCAGTTTCAGCCCTGCAAGATCCCTGGCCCTCTTTAGATACTCTTCTGTCCTCTGCACCCTGCCATACATGAGATAAGCCTGTCCTATCTCCATGCACAGCAGGATCTGAAGCCTCGGCTTGTCTTTAATGACATGCAGAAGGTTTGTGAGCTTGGCTATTATGATTTCCAGATCGGAGAACAATGTGGCACTGGTATCTTCTAGAACTCTCTGATGAACAGCTTTGCTTCTGAAGTACCACCATAAGTGAAGCTGAAATTTAAAATTGTAAATTAATTTCATGCCCATTGTAGGGTTAAGGTGGTATGCACACACGGCTACCCATCAAGCTATGTATTCCCAGTTTTACGCTGGCCTTGCATTGCACGTAAATCCTACTAATATTACAAACGCAAAAGTTTGTGAGTATGGATGGATGTTTGTTACTCTTTCATGTTAAAACTACTGAATGGATTATAATCAAATTTGGTATGAAGTTAGCTGACACCCTGGATTAACACATGGGCTACTTTTTATTCCTGTATACCCACGGGAACGGGACCTACGCGGGTGAAACCGCGGGACGTCTACTAGTTCTATAAATACGAGATGAGCTTATACTGGAAATTGCATCGCTTGATGCGTAGCTGTGTGTACGAAGAATTATTATCAAATTTTTGTAACTTTTAAATGTATATTTTTAGGGAAGAGTGCTGTTGTCTGAGATATAATTATTTATTTTTCTAGTTCAGGCACAGATGTCTAGTCCAATTTCGATTAGTGTAAGAACATCTAAGATATTTGTGTTAATTTATAATGTATAGACGCCAGCACATCAAACTACCCCAAACTGTAATTTTTTTTCAATTGAAAATGAACCTAATTGTGTTTAGAATGAAGTTGAAAACCTATCAAAGAAATTTTACACATTGGGGTAGGTTGATGTACTAGCGTCTGTACTATCTAACTTATTGAGATGGATAAACCCAATAAATAAAATAAAAAATAAAATAAATAAATATTCCACAACTTTTTCACACAACGCCATCTAGTCCCAAGCTAAGCTAAGAGCTTGTGTTATGGGTACTAAACAGCTGATAAACATACTTATATATTTCTAAATACATACATATTATAGATAAATTACACCCAGACACAGAACAAATGATCGTGCTCATCACACAAACATTTGTCCTGGGTGGGAATCGAACCCACGACCTACAGCATAGCAGTCAGGGTCACTAACTACTAGACCAACAGGCCAGTCAAAAAAAGTATACCAGATCCATGAATCTATTCCAGGACCTTGTGCTCAGAAAAAACCTTGCCACCAATAGACCACCCGAGGCAGATGTAAATGAAGGTTCTAATATAATTATTACACTGTCCAAAGAAGTTGAATCTTTGACAATTCTATTGCATTGTCATAGATTCAACTTAACCTAAGAAACACTGGTAATGTTATTTTGTAAAGTCAAAACTTGCAAGGTAATGTAACTGGATTCTTAGCTGTATCATGATTAACAAAATTAAAAGTCATTTACTCAGATTAGACTGAAGATCAGCACTTTTTAAATGCCTAAAATCACAAAAACAGCCCTAAAAAGATCACCCTTCAACAATGGACAGGAAAGCTGGTGCCACAAACTCGCCATGTCCAGCACATTCATTCATAGATTGTTATAATGCAAATTGTTTTCTTAGCAAGTCATTTACATCATAGAATCAGCTTGGCAGCTTTTATTAATTCATTAAGCCCCAAGAGGACACTGGCATCCGTCCTGTCATTGTCTTTCTATTGTGTCTCTCAAAAACGCGATAAATCTAACAATGTGTTTCAATTGTACTTGGAATTATATAACATCATGTGTATATTCACTAAGATCTTGGAACTATATGAGGAGCCTGTAGCTAAATTCAGTTGCATGGGTCGATTAAAGGTTAAGCTAGTCTTGACGAGGTCGGTTCGTGGATGGG
This sequence comes from Euplexia lucipara, assembly GCA_921972225.1. Classification (NCBI taxonomy): domain Eukaryota; kingdom Metazoa; phylum Arthropoda; class Insecta; order Lepidoptera; family Noctuidae; genus Euplexia; species Euplexia lucipara. The sequence goes on along the minus strand of OV179149.1, from coordinate 4,111,021 downwards.
TGACCATTTACTACATCGTGCCTCTGAAAGCATGTTTAAACGTTAGTCCAAGCTGTCATTTGTAGATCTTTGACAGTTGTTACTTGTGGTCAGAAGCCCGAAAGTCTGACAACCAGTTTAACCAAGGGGTATCTTGTTACTGGGCTGTGGAGGTCTGACAGGCAGTCGCTCCATGTAAAACTCTGTGTATATTAGTTGAAGTCTCATGTTATAGGAGAATAGGATATTGCCACACAACCAGGCATGGATTCAGACCCCAACTGCTATAGAGTAGTTCCCAAAAACACTTTGCCTGACCTAGCAATCAAACTCAAAACCTCATTCTCAGCAGAATCACTGAAAACCACAAGACTGACGAGGAACAAAAAATAAAAATGTTAAGTCATTTTGTATGATTCATGATAAGTCAACAAACTCACCAAACTTTGATCAGCATTACACAGCACTTTGAATACTTGTGTTGAGAAGTATAACAGTTCTGGGTGCAGAATATTAACATATATAGGCTCCGAGTCCCTCTGCAGTAGAACATTTGCATCAATTTCGTTAGGCCATTCCATACCAAAGAATTCTTCTATACTCATTGTATCTGGGTGTGGGTTCCAGTTGCGATCACAAAACGTAAGAAGAGAACTGACTGATACAAGAAGAATTTGTTCCACGACATTGTTATTGTTTTGATACTTTTTTAATACATCCTTCAATGCATCTGTTTCCAGACCCGTCGCTAATAGCTCTTTACATATCTCCAAGTCTCCGACTGACCACTTATCCGACCATAGTTTTTTAATAGTTTGATTATCTGAAAGTAGAAGAAGAGTAGAGAAGAAGTTATTAAAGATAATAAAATTATTGATGTGAAAAGTCGAATGCAAAAGTTAATAACCTTACCTGTGTTCGGTTGGTCGTCATAGTTGCATAAAAGTAAAATTTCCTCCGGGGTCATTGTTGTATTCTTACAATGTCTTAGAAAACAGTGTATCTAAGTAATAGTGTTCCGCGGTATGGTAAACTATTATTTTGTAGTATGTAGTCGTGTTTTTGACATATCACGTTAACCTCAAAATGTGAAGTCATTGTCAAAGTCAAATTCATGTCATTCATTTGTCAGTTTCAATTTTATTATTCATTTTACGCATCATAGAGGCATTCTGTGAAGAGCAGAAGAAAAAAGAGTGCACTAAGATACAAGTACAATTTTGGTCGCGAATATTTGTGCAATCGGTTCTAGTGTATCAAAGAGTAAAGTATACATTAATTGAAAGTCATGGAAAACGGCGTGTCGTTTGCGGGTGCAAAACGTGTGGGGTCGGCATACCATTACAGTTATAATCAAGCCAACTTATCTGTGAAACGGTAGTATTTGGAACTAGCATTATGTTAGAGATTTAAAGTCGCTTTTGGCGTAATTTTTGGCTTCTTGTTGACGAGCAGCGCCACCAATTATTTCAAGGATAAATTGGTACCACTGTACTAGTTATCGTCTATCTTATTAGTGTCTACTGTCTATGCATGAACACTCTCTGTGACTTGATTAACTAGCCCGTATATATTATTTTCACCAATTTATTGTATGCATCTCATCATTCATTATTAATATAGTAATCCTTCTGATCCTATAACCAAAATTCCGTTTTTTAAATAATAAAAAAAATTGATAAATTCCAGTTTCCCTACCTTTGTCTCTGTAACGTGACATTGGCTAAATGCCTAAATGCACAAACCGTGCGAAGCCAGAACGGAAGAAAAAAAAAGAGAAAAAAACTAGCCAGTAGCCATAGTCAATAAAAAAATTGTCTATGGCAAACAAAATGGGTGTACTTTTAGGTTAGGGAATTTAAGAATTTTTAGGAAGTAAACTTGACAAAAATGAAATATATTTATAAAATGGAATCAGTGCTAATAAGTATAGCCGTTGTATTATGTACAGTGTTGCTTGTGAAGTTACTTTATAAACTACGGTGAGTTGGTGAGGTTATAGATAACGCTTTCCCGCCCGACAGAAACTAAAAAATATGTTTTATTTGTTATTACAGATCAGCATTGCCGTGGCGCGTAAACTGTTGGTTCTGTAATAGTGATTTTTGGGTAAAATATCCAGCTCGCAACAGCTGGACTTGCCCAAAATGCGATCAGTACAATGGGTTCACCAAGGTAAGGCTATCACTGAATTTATGAATGTAATTACTATTCTAATTAAGTGTTACATAATACAAATTGATTAATTAACATTAAACCTCCTCAAAAACTTGTAAAAAGAACGGATTAAATAATCGTTTTTTTAAATTTTGTTACTAATCTCTAAGATAGAAATTGGCAATGTTTCAGCTTTGTAGGTCATTTGAGATGGTATAAAAAGAGCTACAAAATTAGCAAATTATTTGCTTGTTCCCAAATAATACTTTATGTAACTCCATGTGTTTGGAAACCTATCTATTATTGACTAGATTCAAATATGCTTGTCCGGAGTCTATCATATTATCTCTGTGTGAAGATTTTATTTGAACATTACATTCGTTCCAGAGAAGTGAAACACACTCATATACAATTTGTGCTAATTGTATGTATTTTCATAATTCTAGGATGGTGACTACAATAAACCAATTACCACATTCAATGACCAGGGTAACCAAACACCAAAGGTATTCCGGAATAGTCCACCCAAGAATGGTCTCTGCAAGATGTGTAATATAAACCAACAGTTGAAAGTGACACAACTAGCCAATTTTGTTCCTATGAATGAGAAGAAGTTTGATGATGAAATAGAATCATACAGGTAAATATACATGTACCTACATTACATTTTAGCATCAAGGTCAAGATAACTACCAAAATAGATACTGTAAAAAGATTAACCACATATAGGACTTCATTCTTAACTCATTTAATTTTGTTTGCTTCCATAGTTTGATTTGTGTGTAAAAAAAATCTAAAGTTTTAAATGCTACCTAGACGTAAATGTCTTTTAGAGGGACAGTTATTTACCTAAAGTATAATATTTGAAGTGTAAACACTTGTTCTCATGGCCATTGTTTAGAGGCCACATTATTAAGCACATTGTACTTATCTTAGTGGCTGCTAATTGTTTAATTAATGTTATCAGTCACTAGGAGAAGTCATGTGTACTGATCCAGTTTTGTGTTAATCTTCGCCAATTTAGAAAATTTGCATACCAGTTGTAATCTGCAGCTCTTTTGAACCACAAGGATTTTTGTGAATAGTTATTACATTTTCTATGGCTTCTTCTATTTGGAATTGGTGAACACTGAAAAGAATATTAAATTACCATAAATATGATTATTTAAATTTGTGTTGTGAGTATCTATCTTTATTCTGTATGTTGAGTTATTACTTACAAGTATTTTTGATTTTCAGGTTGCAGTTAGAAAAGGCATACAAGCTATGCAGCCCTTGCCGAAAAACTCTCCAAATGAAATTGCACAAAGAGAAAGAAACCCTATTGGGGTCCAAGTTATTAGAAACTAGAACGCCAGTCAAGATGAATCAAAAGCAATTGAAACAAAGCAAATTGCTGAGAAAACTTATAAACAATACCTCAATGCTTATAGCAGTTATACTTTTTATACTGGTTTCTTTTGAACTTTACACAAACTTATCATTAAGATACATGAATTTACTTAGTACAATAACTAATATAAAGGAGATAGTACTAGGTCTTCTGCAAAGAATATACTCTATCATTGAAATGAAGACAGCTATGACATTCCCAGCAATAGAAAATTATTTCTTTGACATACAAATAATGAACAAGATGCCAAAAAGTTTTAATTTTAGCCAGTTACCTATAGACCAATTTAATATGACTACTCAAGAAACTCTAGGGAGTTTTGTATGCTTTTTACAAATAATTGGACTCATCTGGAATGTGAACAGTTTGAAGAATACTATAATAATTGACCTGCAATGGCTGATATTTGTCATTGCTACAACAGGACATCGCTATGTGGCTGTTGAACCTATTTATTTGAGCTTTGTTAAGGTGAGTTTCATCAGATCTTTTCTAGACTTTCATTACAATTCTAGTTAATCAAAGTAACAAATGTTATTTTCATTAAATATTCAAACCATTATGCCTTCTTTGTGTTAAACTATAATTATATTCAATCATAATTGGTGTATAATTTTTGCTTGGAAATAAGACAACTAACTGTGAAACTCAATAATTTATTCTAATATTTACCTGTCCAGAAAAATACTCACACATCAAAACTCACTATATTTTTTTTGTTACAGACATTATGTACTTTTATAGTTATACTGATGTACAAATCAATCAAAACAGAAACCAGACGAGTAGAAATAAGATCTCCAACTTCACCAAAACGAATGAAGAACCTGGCGAACTCGTCAGCAAACACACTTATTGATGAAGACGACGACCCTATGCATTTAGACAGTGATGATGATGTCTCACTCAGTAAATTCGGCTTACACAACTTCTCAGAGTCCTCCAGCGAAAACCTCAACCATTTAAACGCCAGCATGATGAATGGCAGAACTTTTACCCCAAGAGCTGACAGTTTATGGACCAAACCTAAACTAAATTCAACATTTTGTGTCAATTCTGTCACTAGCAAAAGTCCAAGTTCTGTATCCGACACTATCTTTGTGAAACCTTCATTCAATAAATATCAGAAACTCATAAAGGATGACTCAGACTCTGAATTAGATGAAAGCATTAGTTCCTTATGTATAAGTAGTCCTACAAAGACAAAGAAGAAAACTAATTCCATTTTTTCCTTGAGAAAATTTTCTGCTACGCCCAGTTTTGTTGCTCCGACGCCTATGGCACGAACTAGGCCTCTAATATCGCCGAGCAAGCTGGGTCACAGTACTTCTTGGGTGGCAGGCGGCTACTGGGGCTCGGAAGGCGAGCGTCAGATATTTAATGTAGACGGAAGTCGTTCCTCAAGCCAAAGTTCAGGTTTCGAGTCTCAGACGTCTAGCTTGAACCAACGCAATGTGTTCTCACAGCCACCTTCCCGCGAAGAGTCGGTCTGCGGTGAACCAATGGTGTTAGATCGCTTTCCAACCATGAGTCATCATTTCAATGGTTTCCAATCGCCACAAAACTATAGCCGAATATGCTCGCCAGTATTTCCACAAATGCAGTATAATGGTCATGTCCACATACCTCAGGCTCAATTTGCTCAACAAAACATGATATCTGCGAACGCGTTTGCTCAACATCAGCAATACGCACAAAGCAGTATGTTCAAGACCCCCGGCGGGTCTAGTCTCATAAAGCTGCCGAAAGTGGATTCCTTCTCGTCTCGCTGACGCTTGACAACTAGTCAATAGGTCAATTGCCTTGACATTTCTAACATGTTGTTTTCTTTAAATTCGTACGTATTTTTGTCTTGCTCTTACCTCTTTATTTTATATATTTTTTTATGAAAGTTCCGTGAACTGCCATTATGTTAAGAACATTTTGTTAAGTTATATCATGTTAGTTGTAAGCGATTGTTAGTTGTAACGTTTGAGACTAAACTTAGTTTGTAAGACGTATTTGCTGATCTCGTGTTGGTGCCAGGTGTTGGCGATATGAAAGCATTAAGAATTATTGTATTGTTAACAATTTTTATATGGACGTCACTGTCCTATTCTCGAACAAAATGTGATATTGTAAAGACTAAATAATTTTTGCAAAAAGTGGAAAAAAATGATTCTTGATGTTATCATTGTTTTGATTTTGTCATCTTAAAACGGAAACTTTTTGTGAAACTCCTGCAATAAAAAAAGTGTAAAACTGTATATCTTTTGTTTAATTCTTAGTCCTCGTGAAAGTGTGGAGACTGATAGCTAAGTTCTAAATTACACAATTTGATCAACTCACGAGTTTCGCGCCTTTCTCTCGTTTCGTTGTAAGTACTGGTGAGGCCGTGGGGGCAAAAACGTGTCTTCATACAGGGTCGATATGTAATCAGACACATCTGTACATTTCCACTCGTATTTTAAACACTTCCTCAAACCCCACTCTGTGACATTACCCTAAAAAGAGAGGAGGTAAAGTAAGAAAGTATCTATTTGTGTACGGACGATGTTTATGTAGGTACTAAAACAGGATACATCAGCACTTTCCTATTGCTGGACTGAAGAAATTGCCTGCCTTCATCAGCTGGACTTATGACAGAACTTACACAGGCATGGAGGTTGACTGGAACCTAGATAACTGTACATGACATCGCGGCTGTATGTTTTGACGAGGCTAGCACACTGCAGATCCGCGAGTCTTCGCGACTGCAGGCGAGTCTCTTGGTCTGGGCACAGATCCAGCCTTAGAACAACCATTGTTTGAAAACTGGACTCTGTGCTCAGGAGTAGCGCTTATTACGAACACGACCCATTGATAACGGTTAGGTTATGGACTGGTAAATAGGATAGTTAGAGGGTTCAGAACCTACTTACAAAACATTCCATGAGGTCAGGTTGAGGATAGAACTGATGCTGCGCCCTCTTATAATAACGCTGATTGGGACCACACAGAGGCTTTGGAAGATGGCGGTACACAATGTCGTTTGTTGTCGCATAATTATCACAAGAGTCGTGGCTATCGTGACGTATTATCGATGATATATTACTCTGTAAAAATATTCCAGTTAAAATTTGGGTAAGAGTTGCCACTTATAGGTAGGCACGGGTTGGAGTGTAACCTTATAATAGAGGCGACTGGCCTGTTGGTCCAGTAGTTCGTGGCCCTGATTGCTTTGCCGGAGGTCGTAGGTTCGATTCGGACCCAGATCAAATTTTTGTGTGATGAGCACGTTGTTCTGTCTGGGTGTAATTTATCTATAATTAGGTATATTAGGTATGTATTTAGAAAAATAAGTATGTTCGTCAGACGTTTAGTAACCCCATCTGCTTAGCTTGGGCCTAGATGGCGTTGTGTGAATACTGAATAGTCATGGAGTGTTATTATATTATTAGAGGCGCTATGGCGCGAAAACTTTCGTCATCATTATCATGTGCTTAGCCTTTTCCCAACTATGTTGGGGTCGGCTTCCAGTTTAACCGGATGCTGCTGAATACCAGTGTTTTACATGGAGCGACTGCCTGTCAGACCTCCACAACCCAGTAACTGGGTAACATGATAGGTACCCCTTGGTTATTCTGGTTGGCGCAAAAACTATCGTATTACTCAAAATTTGAAAATGGTGCGTCCGTCGCTCGTAGGTATGTTTCTCTCAGACTCCAAATAGTTTCTATAGTCCATTAAAATTAAAAAGGGAAATTTCAAAATAAAAACTTCAGGAACAAATGTTCCTGAAGTTTTTATTTTGAAATTTCTTTATTTTGAAAGCACCAAAATTTTTTTTTCATTTTGGTGCTCTTATAGTGCCCATAAGCGTATACTGCAACTCCAGAATCTCCGCCCTTAAGACGACCCACTGACCGGCACATGACCCAAACATATAATAATTGTACCTAACCTGTGTACTATTTAATTTGTTTTGTCTAAAATATGGCTGCCTCGATTCTGGTTTCATTTTCAGATAGTCAATTTTCTCTTTTGGAGGGAAGTAGAGGGCTCCGCTTTTTATACATTCTATCCGGTCTTCCACCCAGTTGCCTGAGGGAAAAGAGATTATTAGTTTAAAATGTAAGCCTACTACATAGTGACGAAGAAAAACGGAGGGAAAGTGAATAAGTTAAAAAAAAAAACATTATTTTGTACCATACATACATACATACATAGCGTCACGCCTGTAATCCCCGAAGGGCTAGGCAGAGGTGTACCTGTTAGTACACCCACATTTCGCCAGTTATGTTTAAGTCCCATGTAATAGGGGGCGAGCCTATTGCCATCATGATCAGCAGTAGCGCTTGCGACCACTAGACCAACGAGGCAGTTTTCAGTAAGAAAACAATAAAGTAAAATATTTAAAAATATCATCAATGGTTTAGGTAGGTACTTTTTAGGTAGGTACTATACAGACAAACTTAGTGCGCGCAGGCGCAGTGGCTGAGTAATTAGCTGCTGCACTGCGCGACGCGAGTTTGATTCCCATATGGAACAAATATGTGTACCTATGTCCTACAGGTAGTTATTACATGGTGTGGTATCTATTAGGTCTGGCTGTTTGAGTATATGAGAGCCTAAATCGCTGTACACTCTCTAACGATAGGAGAAATTCTAAGTGTTGGGAAACGTTTTTAAAAATTAATAGGTAAAAATAATATGTGCAACAAGAACAAGATTGTCAAGCATTTGTGTTGGTGTCCAACAGCGCGCTTTTATTTAGGTTGTTTAGTTGTAATTAGTTGTGTCGCATGTCTTTAGGTGCCATCTAAGTATGATGAATCTGCTTAACCATGTGTGTACAATGTACATACTTATGTACACTGTACATAAGTATGAAATGAATCTGCTTAACCATGTGTCTTAAATTGTAACTGGAACCTTGTGGTAATCTGTTGTTCTATGGTTGAGGTAGACTATCCACTCGTGATACAGTTTTACACTAGTACGAGGGGATAGGGCGAATCAGCCCAAAGACAACCAAACTGTTTGTTCACAATATACAAGTACCGTTCACATTCTTCGACTGTTGAGCAGCCCAAATTTTATTGTTAAATTTAGTTTGAACAATTTTATTCAATTCTGTGTTTGTTTTATCATTTCGGTGTTTATTATTAAGTTAATCTGTATGGTTGTCTCTTGTTCATAAATAAAGAATTATTATTATTATTATATATCTAGTGTTAGTGAAAACGTGCATCACTGTAACTTGGTTAGCTCACTTTTGCTTGAGTTTAGTTGTAAAATGTCGGTTTAGTTAGTTTAGTTATATTACTAGTTTTATATGTACTTATAGGTATATTGGAGGTGCTTCATTATTTCTAATGATAACTAATTTTTCAGTTTAAATTCAAGTGCTTCAAGCTTATCAAACGAACATGGGGAGTATGTTCCGCCAATTCTTCTTTACAGCAAAAACACTTAGGAAGTGGCGAAGGGCGGGTTTTTGGGGGATTGTCTTATGTAAATTTGACGTTCAAAAGATGCTGATTCTCAGCCTTATTTGAATAAATGTCTTTTGATTTTGATTTTACACCACTTGGGACTCTGCAATGCTTACTTGCAACACATTTTTTTCAGTTTACATTAATGGCAACAGGAACAGCTGCTGCGCTAGGATAATTAAATTTGATTAACCCTTTAACCGCTTAAAAGTCGGATTTATCCGACAACTATTTTCGGGCCCATTCCGCCTGAGTCGTGTCGTGTGTAGGTAGGTATACCTACGACAAAAAAAATGTTTGTCCAATTTAATTTCTTGGTCTTTCTACTTTTCATTCTTCCCAAAAATACCTAGGCTAATTCAGGCAACATGATAAATGTATTGACGATTTATAAGTCGGGCGCTCTGGGGGCACGACAATCGAATTAAAATCAGGCTGTTAAAAGGTTAATAAGTAGGTAATACTAGCCTATAAGAACACCGTTGCTGTATATTGGGCGGTTGACGAGGGCTTTGGCAATGGCCTCAGTGCGGCTTGGAGACTTCGCCCTCGTGCTAACCATGATAACTGGCATTTTAAAAACTGTTCACCAAAGTTAAAAAATTCTCATTGTTTGAGATCTTTCATGAAACTCTTAGATGTTTGTTGACGGATGTTTTCTTAATTTTCTTACTCGGCAATGAGGTTTTACTTCATTCAAAAAGTTTAGATAGAATGTTTTATTCTAAATGCGACGTATTCTATGGGCCTCGCCCGCATTTATGTCGGTTTTCGCGATTGTTTTCCCGACACCTCCCATAAATAGTAGGTACCTATATTGTAATGCGGACAACAATTTGAAAAAATATGATATACCTAGCTAAAACTTTCGTCAAAAACCACTCTATCCATTGGTGAACACAGCATGAAAATCTGTGCAGTAGTTTTTGTGTATTATATCGCAAATAGACAGTTAAAAAGATAAAGATACCGGGCTGGTATCTTTATCTTTTTAACTGCACGTCAAAGCGCGAATTTTGCGTAAGGGCCATTATCTACCACGCGGGCCCAGTGCGAATTGGTAGACACATGTCTTCGAATTTTTGGTTCTAGGACATGCTTTGTTTCCTCACGATGTTTTCCTTCACCGTTTCTGAGAGCAGTGGTAATGAAATAAATTACACAAAGTATTGCGCCTGCCTGGGTTCGAAGTTCGAACCCACGACTTAGGTACCTACTGTTCGTAAGTCGAGGCCGCCAGCACTAGGCCACCGCTGCTCTATAAAAAAAATAGGCAGTTATATAAGCAGAGTGAAGTTATATAAGCAGAGTGATAATATGTGTGTATTTAGAAATATATAGGTACATATGTATGTAGTCAGTTGTGTAGCACCTGCTCATAGCACAAGCAATGCTTTGTTTGGAGCTAGACTAGATGGCATTGGGTGAATGTTGTAAAATATATAGGTATGTAGTCATATATAGGTATGTATGTAGTCAGTTGTGTAGTACCTGCTCATTGCACAAGCAATGCTTTGTTTGGAGCTAGACTAGATGGCATTGGGTGAATGTTGTAAAATATATAGGTATGTAGTCATATATAGGTATGTATGTAGTCAGTTGTGTAGTACCTGCTCAATGCACAAGCAATGCTTTGTTTGGAGCTAGACTAGATGGCATTGGGTGAATGTTGTAAAATATATAGGTATGTAGTCATATATAGGTATGTATGTAGTCAGTTGTGTAGTACCTGCTCATAGCACAAGCAATGCTTTGTTTGGAGCTAGACTAGATGGCATTGGGTGAATGTTGTAAAATATATAGGTATGTAGTCATATATAGGTATGTATGTAGTCAGTTGTGTAGTACCTGCTCATAGCACAAGCAATGCTTTGTTTGGAGCTAGACTAGATGGCATTGGGTGAATGTTGTAAAATATATAGGTATGTAGTCATATATAGGTATGTATGTAGTCAGTTGTGTAGTACCTGCTCATAGCACAAGCAATGCTTTGTTTGGAGCTAGACTAGATGGCATTGGGTGAATGTTGTAAAATATATAGGTATGAAGTCATATATAGGTATGTATGTAGTCAGTTGTGTAGTACCTGCTCATAGCACAAGCAATGCTTAGTTTGGAGCTAGACTAAATGGCATTGGGTGAATGTTGTGGAATATTATTATTAGAAGGACACTTATTGTTTATACAGAGAATATAAGAAAACGACATTGTATGGATAATTAGTGCATCATCTGCTTAAACCTTTCCCAATTATGTTGGGGTATATCTAGTTTATACAGTTGTCTTTCTAGTCCAACCAGTCGTCTATCTAGTTTAACCAGTTGTCTATCTAGTTTAACCAGTTGTCTATCTAGTTTAACCAGTTGTCTATCTAGTTTAACCAGCCGTCTATCCAGTTTAACCAGTTGTCTATCTAGTTTAACCAGTCGTCTATCTAGTTTAACCAGTCGTCTATCTAGTTTAACCAGTTCTCTATCTAGTTTAACCAGATGCAGGTAAATACCAGTGTTTTACATGAAGCGACTGTCTGTCAGACCTCCACAGCTCAGTAACAGGGTAACACATTACCCCTTGATTAAACTGATTGCCACACTTGGGCTTCTGAGGCACGGATGAGACTATCGAGACATGGTGACGGATAAAAGATGAATGAATGAGGATCCAAGGACTGAGCCCATCAAGCGTAGCTTAACCTGTGGGTGATTTGTTAAGATACTTAATTTTTCAAGATGAAAAGGGGGCTATTATTTTTTGTCATATGATTGGTATGAGCTAATGCTCTGCTAATGCTATGCTAATGCTGCTAATGGTATTTAATGGATTTGGGTGTGTTAAGAGGGTTCATAACACACCCATATCCGTTAAGCCCTCAATGCAAAGGTCTGAATGGATTTGGAACAAACAAACATACAAACACATTTCTTCAAACATGTTCTGTTCAAAATATAAGTTTGAATGAGTTGATAAATGTTCTTGTTAGTTAGGATCAAGGGTACAAACTGATGTTGGTTAAACTAAAATATGGAGGACTGTTTATGTTAGTTAGGAATGTACAGGATCTCTAATGTGGAACAAGAAATGTAATATTTCATATGCATGTGTGTGTGTCATTAACTTAGTGCCGAGATCATTGTATTGTCTACTGCTGTTTATTATCCTTAATAAAATCAAATAAAACAATCATGTTGTTAACAATTTTTTATTTGTAAATGCAAACATAAATTAATTTACTTAACTTTTGAAGTTGTTTCATGTGTTTTAGAAACAAGAGTTTTAGTTGTACATTTTCCATTCATCCCATATTGCAGGAAATCTTACTCTTACAATATAAATAGAATACCCTTTAATCAGTTTCCATGGGAAGATTAAAGTTGGGCTTTGGCAGTGATTGTAACAATGCAGACAGTTGGCCTTCCAAGGGCCCGGCTATTTGTACCAAACTTTTAACATTTTTTTCCACTTGTAATATGTCCTGGTTTATTGACTCCATGTTCTAAAGACAAAAAGTACCATTACAAAGATATTCATTACAATAAAGTATACTTTAATCGAGAAAAATAAAAATGTACCTACATTTGCGTCTTGCTTACCTCTAACATGGAAGTATACAAATATTTCACGTCTTTATTACTATAACGGTAGAAACCGCTCACGTTTGATTCTGAATCCGAAGGAGCAATTGAAGCCATACCTACTTAAACTTAAATATTCTTTTAATTAAACTTAAAATGATTAAAATACAAACAAGTAGCACACGGTTTACAACTTTGAAATTCAAATCAAATGTTTTGGTTTTTGCGTTCCCTTGTTGGTAAATTAGAACTTATGACGTTGCGATGATTCCGTTTGTCTCTGTTTCTCAAGCGTTCTTTGTTGTAGTCAGAGTATAGTTAATACAAAAACAATGCTACAAATTCTAAGCGGTGAGAGCTTGTCGTTTGGAACGTAATCTATGACAGGAAGCTGTACGTTTAGTATTCGATTGTTGGTTTCTATATCTTGAAATTCTTACGGAACAAAATGAAAAGCAAGTCTTTTTAGTGTCTTTTACTGTAACTTAAAAAAAAAATGCTTTATCTCAACAAGTCCTATGTAATTGTCGAAAGCTTTCAGTACATTTTTAAATCATTTTCATCCGCAATTAATTGCTGAACGTTTTAAATGTCAATGTCATCCGCTGCGGAAAGAAAAGAATCGCCTGCATTGGAGAAAAGCCAATTTTTTTCGAAAATCTCGTATTAAAAATTACTGACAGTGAATTTTGTGTGAAAAACACTATATTTTTCAGAAAAGTGTGTTTAGTGGTGTTTTTTTTTTCGTTTGCCTTCTCTTGCGTCTCAAATGATCTGCGTGGCGGATATTGTTTTTATTGCACAGTTATTGATTTATCTATTTTGAGCTGAAAGTAAAAAAAAATAACTGCATTGTAACAAAATAATTCAAAATTATCGCACATTGAATTCGTTAAAAAGTTATTAGTTTATCTGAATAGGTAATAATGACAACAAATATGCTGATTTTATTATTATTTATTTTGTTTCCATTATAATTTTGTTTTAGCTTATTACCTTGCTTTTCCTTAATTCCTGCCTATTACAGGACAAGATAATATTTGGCAGACATATTTGGACTGTTTTGTGCCCTTCTGGAAGATAATCGCTGCATTCCTCTTCTTCCAACCCGCAATTGTGGATTTTGGTCCTCAATTCTGTTATTTGCTACCCAGTCTGTTATTAAATATGAACAGGAGCCATGTGAGCTAATCCTAAACTGACAAATCTATTACAATTGTTATTCCAATACTACTTTTTTGACTTGATTCAAAAATACATTTAATTAGGAATCTATGAGCCCCTTGAATTTTATCTATTAAACCTCCTTTTATCTGCTCAAGCTGCAATGTATGATTTGTGGACTGCTTATTTATTTTATAAAAAACATTGAAGACTTAACAGGAGTCCCAACAAAGAAGTTTAGTTATATTTACATTAATTTTTACTTAAAAGATAATATTGAAGAACTATAGAACTTATGCCTAATAATAATTAAGTAAACTAAGTAAATTTCGTACATTTAGTCAAGAGGAACTACTAACAATTTAAAATACATAAATATCAATAGAATATTTAAGTAGAAGAAACATTAAGATAATGATGCAGCCTCTCATTTCATTTCTTTCTTTCAAAATAATGGGTATCAGGGGTTACTGGCATAATTTACGACAGATATGTTATCTTGTACAGTTACAAACACTACATACCTACTTTCTCAAAAAAATACAATAAGTACCTAAGGGTACTATTAGCAAATCTCCAACTCTTTATAACAACTGATATAATTACAAAATCTGTGTGAGAATCCTTATGATAACAGTAACTTGTAGTGATTTGCTGAGAGTTGAATAGGCCACATTAGTGGGTAGGAGGTCGTCGGCGGCAGCGGCGCCGGTCGGGCTGGCGTCGCGACGTCGCCGCCAGACCCCGCCCCGCACTCGTCTCACTACCCCCCTCACACCCCCCAACGTGTCAGTCTCAGTGTTCCTTCCTACCCTCACATTCTGCTCCTGCATCTTGTAACTTTGTGAAGTTTGTTTGGCTTCTTACGCGATTTGTCTGTCCTCTTTAGTGGGTTTTTTCCTGCTTTGTAGTGTATTATGTGAGCTAATTAAATACGAATTGAAAGCATACATTCATTCCTTAGTTTTCCGATCTTAACATTGGAGTTTATTTCTACGTACTACAAAAAACTCAAATAAACAAAAACAATGTGTAACTAAAACGAGTGATTGTGGAGACATGTCTGAAGAACATGACGTGGATTGTCACATGGTAGACGAAAAACAAACTGACGAGAACAACGATAAAGTGATCGAAAATGAAGATGCAGTGGTCGAAAACGGTAAAGCAGTGGTCGAAAACGGCAAAGCATTGGTCGAAAATAAAGAAGCAGTGGTCAAAAACAGCGAAGCTGTGGTCGAAAACGGCGAAGCAGTGGTCGATAACGGCGAATCAGTGGTCCCTAGAAGCGGAGCAGTGGTCGCTAACGGCGAAGCAGCGGTTGCTTTCGGCGAAGCAGCGGTCCATAACGGCGAAGCAGCGGTCCATGACGGCGAAGCAGTGGATGAAAAGATCGAACCGCTGGTCGAGAATGAGGGAGACTTTCTATTGACCGTAGATTCCCAAGAACCAAGTGCCAACACATCCAAAGAAGACAGTGCCATAGATGCCATAGACAAAGAGACGTTGAGTAGCGAGGTGGATGAGAAGAAGGACTTATACGGTGCCAATGAGATTGCAACTCTGAGCTGGACTGTGCAGGGGAACGAGTTCAAGATAGCATGGAGCCTGCCGCAAGCTGCTACGGCGAACGACTACATCGCGCTATGCTGCACAGGTAAGATACCAAAGTCTAAAATAGTTTATAATTACATATCTCGAATCAAATCCTCTCTTTGATTATTATAGATATTTAAAAACCATATCTTCTAATCTTTACGAATATTATAAGTTATTAAACAGGAACTACAGAACCTACATTATGTAATATTAATTCAGAAAAATCTTACTAATATTATAAACACAAAAGTTGATGAGATGTTTGTTACTCTTTCACGAAAAACCACTGAATGATTTTTAATTAAACTTTACAATAATACAGCTTATACATCAGAATAACACAAAGGCTATAATTGTAAATATATTGAGTGTTTTGTCCAAAATATACCAATACGTGTCAAGTAAGTAGGAAAAAACTCGGAGTTCTAATTCTGCGCAGACGAATTCGCGGGTACCAGCTAGTAATAAATAAAAGTAGTAATGTGTTGGGCACACCACTGTTCAGTTATAGAATACCTTTAGTTAAAGCTAGGGGATACATTACTGATGGGCACACGTTTTTTTTGCTAAGATGGACTCTCTGTTTTAAAAACGTGTTCGTAAGTTGAAGGAATATGAGGTTTAGATCGGGGTGTTCTCAAAAATAAACCGGATTCAAAGCACCAATAACGGCTCAAATATTCAATAAGAATGTTCCGGGCTGTGCAGGATATATTAAAATGCAACGTTCTACTAGGTCTCGAGTTCTGAGTAAACAGGGACGAGTGCGGAGAAATGGTAGTAGGTAATATGAATGTGAAATCGAAGGCGACACGATGGAAATATTCAGCGATCGACATTTCATAGGCAAATGATTCATACTTCACAGCTAGAAGCATGACCAATATGCAAGGTAAAATTCACGTGGGTTTTAGTTGAATTTAATTGTAGCAAAGTTACATAATGTTGGCTTTGTCTCATTCTATACTTTCTTCTGGTTATGTCACGCAAACCGGCCAATAAATGTATTTTCTTTCTTTCTTTCTTCTTTCAAACGATTTATGGTTTTTCTTTTTATACCTTTTTGATTTTTTCTTTAAGGTTTCCGAACTTTTCCTTTATGTAGACGAAATACAAAAAAAGCGTTGCGTCGTGTACGTTGAGCGACTGTTTCTTCAAATTTTACTTTCAAATGTCATGGAAATCTCCTCCTCAAGGAATTGTTAAATTCGCTCTCTGAGGCCTTGATATCATTCATTCAACCGATTTCATTCATATCCACTGGTTTTCATTCCCGCTGAGTTCAATGAAGCGAGTCATGAGTTCCTGTTCATAATTCTCGCTAATTTGAAAGCGATACATTTCACTAATTGGATGGGTTAGGTAGAAACATTGTTTGTCATGTGAAACTACTTACTAAATTAGTTTTTGCAGCGTTGGTTATGTATATGTATACTACTTTTGTAGGAACTAGCATCACTGTTTTACTTTCGATTGAAAGCGAAGCTAAACTCTACTAATCTCTGACCATGCTAATGTTAACTGAAGAATGTAAAGTTTGTTTAAGGCAGATTATGAGCCTGTTGGAGTTAATCATTTTTTCGGATGGATTTGTCTCCCAACAAGAAATCCTGGGTTGGTCTAACTTAGTTTTCGATACTTACCTATACATATCGTTATAAATGGAGATTAACGCATGTGAAAAGTGAGCTAAGAGCCGTCAGTCGTCAGCATAATTTGGTGTATTTAGAACCTGATTCTTTCGATAAAGAGAAGAGATTGTTTGGAAAATTCATCCTCTAAAGGGGTTAATTAATTAGAGTTCAAAATTTCGTATTTTTTTAATTTTGGCCTGCTGTTCTAGTAGTTAGTGACCCTGACTGCTATGCCGGTGGTCGTGGGTTCAATTCTTACCCAGGTCAAATGTTTGTGTGTTGTGCACGATTATTTGTTCTGTGTCTGGGTGTAATTTATCCATAACATGTATGTATTTAGAAATATATAAGTACGTTTATCAGCTGTTTAGTACCCATAACACAAGCTCTCAAGCTGAGCTTGGGACTAAATGGCGTTGTGTAAAAAGTAGTTGAATATTTTTTTTTTTTTTTTTATTATTTATTTGGCCGCAGCTAAATTCTATTATGCTTACTGATGCCCGTTTTCATGAGTTGACACTAGTTGGCATCGAAATTTAATACCCAAATATTTTTTCCTTTTGCGCAATGCGGAAACAGTGCCCTTTTTATTAGTCTGTTAGTAAAAACTGGTATACTTAGTATACAATACAAAACATTCAGTAAAATTAATTTTCAAACATACCTGGAAATAAAATGCAATAATTGAATCAAACTTTCTGCCATAGGTACTGACAACCGGCAATCAATTGCGTATAGGTTTTGTGTTAATGATCCCGATGAGTGATCTTATGTAATTGGTTGTCGCCAGCCTGCACGTGGAGGCAGTGTTATATGACTCCCTCGCGGCTAGGATTGGTGTTATAACTGATAAATGGATACGAGCACTGCGGTAGCGGTCATTGCATTAATTGACAACAGGAAACGGTCTGAGTAATCGACTTACTCCTCCTGCAGAAACTACGCTGGGGGGAAAATCTAAGGCAGAAAAAGAAAGAAAGTTAAATATTTATTGGCAAGAGGTTAATACGCGCATAGAATCTGGTCTGGAAATTCTCAGTTGCAGCCGAAAGGTTGATTTGCGCCCCTTTGATGGCAATAGGCTTGCAGCCTACGTTCGACCCGTATGACTATTAATATTTATTCAGAAGCCCACGAGAAAGTTAGACCACGCAGTTTTTTTTTAGTAATCCCACAAAACTAATTAAAATTTTGTTGTTGCATAAAAATAAAATTTAAAATGTAACATTTGACTTTTGGAGTCGGACTCGCGCTTTTTTTCACTTATATTTTTTCCAACTCCTATAATTTCTGAAAGTCTTTTGAAAGTCGTTACGAGTTGTCACAACCCCGAAAGTCTGACAGCCAGTCTAAGTAAGGGGTATCGTGTTACCCAGTCATGGGGTTGTAGACGTCAGATAGGCAGTAACTCCATGTCTCTATTATTCAGCTGCATCCAGTTAGACTGGAATCCTGTAGCAAAATCTATCTCGCAACATACGAATCAAAATTGACATCGATGACTTCGTGATGTTAAAGTTTTCCGGGCCATTGATCGTGTACAATATCCCAATAACAACCGTAGGGCAATAGTCGTCCAGCAGATGAGCAGACACCACACCCGCCTGGTCGAAGGTTCCTATGTTCCTCATTCCCCTAAAATATAGTTGAGTAACGGTTAGGTAGATGATTCTCAGATCTAACTAAGCTAAATGTGATCGACCCACGATCATGTTCAACTGAGTTAGTCAGTTAAACGTATAAGCAATTGACCCCAGGACCTTTCGATTGCCAGCTTTTAAGCCGTTAGACGGTTTCTTCCTTTCAGAAAACCAAATTTTTACTACACCACTTGTGTCCATCTACAAAATAATTTAAGTATCAGCTGCATTGCTTATTGTTTATCACCTCTTCCTTTCAATCTCAATATAATCGGTCTTCACATTGCAATGTGATTTATGTAAACAAAGTATTGCAAAACCTTTTTTAAAAGAGTAAGTATGGAGTTTCGTTTCGATTCTTCTTCATATGAAACTGCCTTTTAGAAGACTGACGTTTAAAAGTGCCTTTTAACGGTTTCATTAAAATCAATTATTTGACTGACTATTGATTCCAACCTAACATTATACCACGCCCGGATTTCCGTAGGATTAGGTAGATGCACCCACATTTTGGCAGTGCTGTTTAAGAACGATTTAATAGCGGGCGAGCCTATTACAATCAATCAGACTAAATCAGACTGCTACTAAAAAATACAAGATGTAAAAATCCAATTCGTGCATTTGCTATTTGGAGGCTACGTGTAGCAGGCGCGATTCCCGTATGAATCAAATATTTGAAAGGCCCATAGAAAGTTTTTCAGGCTTTGGGTGGTTGTACGTGTTAGTTAAAATGTTAGTAAACGCACCCTTAATACATGATAAATTCCTGGTTAGGGCAAAATCTAATTGATTCGATCGCTATCAATAATACCTATCTACTGAAGTTCCATTTCTGGGTATCTCTGTTTCGCCAAACAGTTCATGTCATAACAATATTTATTATATCATACGAGTACAAAGTCCATTCTGATTTGCGTTGTCATGAGAAAACATGCCCAATTTCAGTTAGTTTAATATTACTAAGAAGCTGACTAAGTTGTGTCTTGGAATTTAAATAAATAAATAATTTAATTCAGCAAAACAGAATATACATTACATAGGTATAAACAAGACCCATAGTATTACATCAAATAGAATTTAAAGCTAGAGCTAGTTAGCTAGGTTTGAAAACGTCTTGATTAGGAATACATTTTCAGTTAGGTTAGGTTTAAGAAACTATTCTCAAAATACTACAAAAAATCGCAAAATGTTTTGGAACGATTTACAAATTATTCCAACTTATTGTAAAACTAAATTTTCAGCAATTATAGGATTTCTTTCCTTCAATAGAAACATAACATGTCGCTCACTTGAGAATAATACTTATCATTTAGGTAGTTATGTACTTAGATGACAAACAGTTTGGCATTCTGAACAATTAAACGTATCCGAAAGTTCACCCACCAAATAATCATTTTTTTTTACCAAATAGTGTTCGGTTTGTGATTAAAACTAGGACTTAAATTTTATACATGCCTACGATAAATCTGAAGTAAAGAAGAGAGTAAGACTAAAGTAAGAGACTAAAGTTGAGTTAAAAAACGGTTTCAGCATTTGTTAACCTAGTTCTTGACGAAGCTTTTAACATTACGTTTAGACTGTGTTAACCAGGTTTATGAAATATTAATAAAATAAAAATGCACTTTCCACAAGAGGCCATGACACACTGTTTATTATTTTAAAACATCTCTTTCACATGACAAAGGCAGAAGGCTATACAGCCTAGTCTCATATGACACATCCCCCCCTTTAACATTCATAATCAACTAAATGGGAAGGAGGTTTCACAGACCTTCCACTACGAGTAACATATGAACTGCCTGCTTCACAAGCATCTCTAAACACTCTGTGCTGACTACGCATAGAGCCATCTGTACTCACAGTCTCCCCATTATTTGAATCATTCACTGGTCTGACATTAATTGGGGCATCAAACTCAACTTCTGGTCTCTCATTAAACTTATTTCTACTTAGTAACATATGTTTTTCATTTCTCCTAACACAATTACCTTTTTCATTTTTTACAATATAGGATCTAGGACTATCCTTCCTTACTACCCTTCCTGGCTGCCAATAACAATAACCATAGTGATCAATCGATCCTCAAGCTCTCCAAGATCACATTTTTTAGCTTGAGTGAGAACTTTGGTATAAAAGTGATCAAATACTTCGCCATCTTGCTGTTTCATAGTGAACAAGTTATATGACAACCACAACAAATTTTTTCGTGGCTCGGCGTATTCCTTGAATTGATCAATCAGAGCTTGTAAGTTTTTAACTTTGTCTTTGCTAAATGTATTGTACACTTCCAATGTATCTTCCCCAGCACAGTTCAAAAGCAATGCAATTTTTCTTGATTCAGCCGCATCATCAAGATTCACAGCTTGTAAATACAAGTTAAACTGCTGCACAAAGCGTTTAAAGTTTGCTCCATCTCCCGATAGTTGGAGGCCTGATGGAGGTTTTATTCCGTCCATCGTAGACACACCTGACACCATGTGTTAACCAGGTTTATGAAATATTAATAAAATAAAAATGCACTTTCCACAAGAGGCCATGACACACTGTTTATTATTTTAAAACATCTCTTTCACATGACAAAGGCAGAAGGCTATACAGCCTAGTCTCATATGACACATAGACTACTAGGTTCGGGTCTCACGCAAGACACAGCTAGTGGTTTCACATATTTATGCTCTCCTCCTAAATACCAGGGATATCTTTATTAGAGTGTTGCCACAAGGAATCATCTTTGGACCATAGCAATCCTAAAATCCGGATTGATGATCTCACTGTGGTATTAATGTTTTTGCCACTCTCTTTCCTATCGACAAGATGGTACATTTCCATCAAAGATTCATTACTATTGTATGTCTCCCTGACTTTGTGGAAACCATCCATTCCTTGTGAGGGTGTCGTGAATTGGCACTTAAAGTTATGTACGTTTGAAACATAAGCTTGCTGCGGTTTTGCTAACATTGTCTGAATACTTGTGAGATCCCTCTTATTCAATAAATTACTGATTATATATTCCAATCGATGCGGAGGAGAGGAGCCATGTATAAGTAATGAAAGACCCACGAGTCGATGTTCAAGATGATCATTACAAACTGTGACCCGGTTAAGCCGGTGGTACCGCCTGCTATTCGTAGATTTTTGGCAGTCGTTATGGGAAGCCAAAAAGTCGGACAACCAATCTTATCAAAGGGTAGGTAGGAAGTTGCTCTATGATACTGTTATTCAGCTGCATTCGGTTTGTCAGAAATCCGGCCTTAACATAGTTTTGATAACGATTTTGGCAGATGACGAGATATTCCAATGTTTAAAGGATCTTATAAGGTTTAAATTAGGAATTTCTTTATTAACACAGACATAGGTACATGCTTAATGAAGTAATAACACACGTTTCAAATTATAATTATTTAACATTTTTCTCTGTTAATCTAAGTTCTTGCATTTATAAACAGGTTTTTAATGCAGTACTTAATAAAAATATGCAATACAATAATTATAATAATTTATACATTTTATCTTTCATTCCTAATCAGGATTTAAATGCAATATAACTAAAATAATGTGCAGTCCAGGATTAGAAACTATCAAGACGTTTTAATGGCTGCGCTAAGTACTCATTAATAAACCAATTTATAAGAGCTTCTGATCAATATATCACTGTAAAGACTTTATTAGCTACCGAATTAGAAAGCGATAAGATCGTTTAAGGGCGGCCTCCTATGAAAGCTACACCTTTCCCGTTAATTAGGCGATATTAGTACATACGACCAGTTTTTGCCTAGGCCGTAAAGTTGCGCAGCAGTCTGATGCCGTTTGCTGTTTATTTAAATGTAATTAGCTAACTAGTTAGCTCGGTATGTGTTAGAAGTTTTATTTTTCCACTTTTCAAACTCGTTGCTTAACCTTTTAAGGGAAAATGAACTAG
The DNA here is from genome assembly GCA_921972225.1 of Euplexia lucipara. Taxonomy (NCBI): domain Eukaryota; kingdom Metazoa; phylum Arthropoda; class Insecta; order Lepidoptera; family Noctuidae; genus Euplexia; species Euplexia lucipara. The sequence goes on along the minus strand of OV179149.1, from coordinate 4,088,508 downwards.
GATTACCACCTGAGCTGCATGTCATCGCTGTTATTCAAAGTTTGCAATAATGTTCTAGCTGGATTATCGTATATGTGCATCTCTAATCCTGTTTCTGTTACCAGTTCACGAAGAGTAGTAGCAGAGAAACATTCATTATTGGCAATCAGTCATACATAGGTTTTTTTCTGTTGGATTATCTTGAATTCATGAATGAGTATTGTAGTTACTCACGTTTTGAGTTTTCTTGCTGTCATACGTCATAACGCCTCAAAACGTAAATAACGAACCAATTGACGTTCTCGTGATCTCGTCTCACCTTAGGTCATTCTTTAGTTTTGTGAGGGCGCCGAGCAGTCTCTCACGCATTTTAAGAAACGATTTACATTTTGTATTATATTAACCGGGTTCTTAAAAAAAAACAAAAGGTCAAGGATGAAATAAAACGATCACGTACTCATTGGTAGGATGCAATAAACCACTGTTGGTATCGTACAACCGAGACAGCACAAAATGATGAAGCTTGAGGAACATGTAACATTGTTATTTTTGACTAAACCTCTACGCCGAATATTCTGAGATCATCACACACCGCGCGAATGCTAATGTCGTCTTCAGCGAAATAAAAAGCAATAAGCATCGCAATAAAGTGAGGCAATGCAGGGCACGTGCGCTGCAGCCACTTTGTTACATAAACCGCTTGTGCCTGTACTTAGAGCCTTTCACCGGCACTGTTGCTTGTCATTTTCTTGCTTGCAAAGCCATTATTGCTGTAAATCCGTCGGTGGCGCAACGGGATCTGATTTCAAGTCACCGTTTTATACGTAGCGGTTTTAATCGTGATACAACGATAAAATTGTCGTCATTTATTATGAAGCGAATACCCACAATGTCGATCTTTATGGAGTTCTATCGCGAGGTATCGAGTGCGCGTGTCTTTAATTCAGCGTTATCTGAATTATGCACAGATGTCCTCCATAATACAAATACGACTCTCGAATTTCTCCTGACTTTCGCCGGTGCTGTGGTCGCATTAATTGTGTCAGGTCGCTGGCGCAATTGCGCACACGCATGACCGGTCGTATTGCCAAAGACTGTTATTGTATATTCATTGTTGTGTGCAATAAAATTCTCCAAATTGCTACTTACGATGCGCTTGCACAAACTGGTGTTTCGGCAAGAACAGGAAACTGGCATGGTTTTCTTTGCATTACAATGAGTTTGTTGAATTGGTTACTCACAAGTTCGGTGTGGTGGATCGTGCGATGCACGTAGCGCTAGGCCGCGGGCGGCAAGCCGCAGGTCACCACACCGACTTGGTAATCGCATGAATGAGCCTATGGGTCAGGCCCCCGCGCCTCTGGTCCCCGCCACTCGATTTGTGAATGAAGCCCCCACCGGCGCGTGCCGGGCTCTCACCGCTCACGCTCAGTCGCGCCGCGCGCCCTCGGTGAACGCGCTAACACGCGAGCGCATGCGAGTGCTAACATTTCGACGTTTCCAAATTTCAAATCGTACGTGTTTGTCTGTGTTAAGTTTGATTGACAGTTGTATCTTAAGTGAAAATTGCTTTCCTGTTTGTTTCTGTTGCGATGCCGCAGTGAGACTCAGGACGCTATTACTATAAGAAAACCAGCCCTCGGGAAAGCCGCCAACGGTAGACTTAGTTTGACATATACGGTGAGTAAGTCGTTACGAATTTTTATTTCATTCACTATTAATGCTAGGTTATCGAGCATTAGCAAAGGTGACACGTAGGATCTAGGCATATTGAACGAAAAATATGGTTGTGGGCCGACATTGTAGGTGGGGTGCCCACGTACTTTTAATATTTGTAGGTGTACTACGCCATCGTCTCTTCTTGTATCTAGCACAATTAGCTTGGGCAATAATTGTTCTAAAATCCAAAGCAAAAGATAGAAACAATTTTGGATGAATATTTTGTATTTAAATAGTCCTTGTTTGTTCATTCATATATTGCTTATCTATGTGTACCGACTAGAACTCGCCTCTAATAGCTTTCCTGTAATTAAATACTTACTTATCATGAACATTTAGATACGTCCGGAATAGATACTTCTGTGACTCTAGGGAAATTAAATGAACGTAGTTATCAATTTAATTTAAATTTCTAAACATGCACCACAAATAGACTACAAGTGTTAGGTACTTACTGTTTGTTTCTTTATAGCATTCGATCCTAAAATAGTCGATCTTAAAATATTCAAGGCTAAAGCTGGCACCTCAACGAGACAGATGCGTTCCGTTTTTGTTTATAAATTGTCTGCAAAAAATGGTCAGAGTAGGCGCCGTTGCAACACAATAGATCGTTTAATAAGGCGCTAAGCAAACTCTACCTGGACTTATTCTCGCCAATTTTTTCTCTCCACTCGCGTCGGTTTGAAATTGATGAGCCTCTATTGTTTGCGCGTGATATCGATCGGTTTCGGTATGACACCGTTTCGCGATTTACCTTCTACGGACGTCAATTAAACATATTGATCTAGGTTGAAGATATTCTTGATCCCATAATTCGTTCTTTTAAATTGCGCAGCGTTAGCTTTCGAATGTATAAAAGCTAGTTGAATACTAGCGGCTTTCTTGATAATGTCGATTGATGTGTCGTGTGAGCACGTAAACTTCGTCCGGGGGCTAATAAAACAGCCATCCATCATGAGCCCACCAGCGGATATTAAATTGACACGCCTCGCTCGGAACACTCCTTCACTTCATCCCATTACGACAGTATTACTACTTACGTTTCTAACTCGTCGCTTGTGGTGAACACTTTTTATTACGATAAACAGGTGCATGTAGCACTAATATGAAGGAAGATAATATTATTTTAAACGATGGTGTAGTGCTAGTGAGATCGACTCCATAATTAAGTCTGAATTGAACAGGAAGCTGATCAGATCGACGGCACCGTCTTATCTCAGAGAATTATCAAGTGTCTTATCTATGACGAGAATTTTTATAGAGCGTGTTGTCGCATAATTAACTAGCGGTCTTTCTTCTTTTTTATCTACCGCTAGTTAAGAACAACTTGTTGGATTGAGTTGATTTAGATCTTAAAACATTCTATCATCGACATCATAATTTTCTTGCCCTTATTCCAATTTACTTATGAAGGTTAAACTCATATTAGGTTTAAATCATTAATTTGTCGCTATCCACCGTTTTCACTACATCAACTTCTTCTTCACAATTCATCATTTATCTTTAGTTAGGTACTCTATTCTTCTAACTATCAACATGTATACGTAAAATACATCTTAAACAGCTCATATGGTTACTACAATCGTCACATCTAAGGATTGCTAAAGTCGATATTAATATTTCCATCATACTCCTTTTAATGACACCGTAAATTCATAATATAAATAATATCGAGATTTTAAAGCCCCGCGTGATGGTCAGCGGAAATTAAATGGACACACCCACTCACCTCCCAGCGAGCGTGGTGGCGGCGTAGTTTAGTACATACTCTGTTAATACACTTGTTTTTTTTGCATGTTACAAATCCGTTTATTGTGACCGAGCCCGTGTTAATACCCCTCGACTTCCGTAATTTATTACACCATTTCCATTAAGCTTACAATTTGCTCCCTTTTCCTTATTACGATGCCACGTCCAGTTTTATTAATGCCATCTACTCGATTTAAATATCATTTCCTTCGTCCAGTAATTATCCAGTCATGTCATATTATACGCATCCTAGAGGTATGTTTCTCACCTTTGTATTTCATGGAAATGATGTTAAATAAAAATTTAATTCAGAGTGGAAAGTGCGTTAAACTTTAGATTCTGAGCTACATTGTCTTACTTGGAGTGTCATTTAAAGAACGTTCAACTGCTCAGTTTCCAGCCAGGTAATACCTAAGTTGTTACTTGCAAATATATCATTAAACTTTATGCTGGCTTCATTATCTGCCGTCAAATGATTCTCACGGAGTTTCGACGTAGACGGTAACTGCCATTAGTCAAGTGGTGTGTTGCGCCAAGTGAAAGAAATTGTGAGACAGTTTCTCACGAGGCGAGCTCGCTAAGAAACGATTCGGAATCCCGCTGTTTCGCTTGACTCATGACTCTTAATTAGATTTCTTTATTGAGCATTGTTTCCTTGCATTTAAAACCGCGGGGTGCTTTACAACAGTTGTTGCAGAATGTTGCGGTCCTGTGGTTTGCAATTCGAATGATTCTAGGTGCACTGGAAATGTGACTGCAGTGATAATGTGTAACACTATCATACAGTACCTATCCACAAACTCGTTATAGCAAATTATACCTCGACACGTCGTAAAGCCATTAACTTCACACTTGGAGAGGCAACCATTGTTGCCGAGTGAAAAACACAGAGAGGAAGCGATAAATTATGTTCGGAGTTTATACGATCGGCCGGTAATGGGCTATGAGCCCGCGATCGCTGTTCTCGCGCAGCATCATACGTACCTTCTCAAAGGAATTGTTCAGTATTAATTTTCGACTGGTGGCTACCTAGAACTTTTAGATACATTTGTTCCATGAGAGTACCGAAGTCCGTCAAAAATTGACACATTTCATTCTTGGCTAGCGTACTTGTACTAAATAAATTTTATTGTTTTCTATTTGAAAAAAAACCGGAAGTGTACGGATTCAGAACAAAAGTGCGGTTGACTTTTAAGCACTTATTAGTATGTGTCCCTTCCGGAACAGCCCTCGCTAAGGGTGGTTACCGGAACTCGCCAAAACGGAAGCAACAGACGTCTGCCGTACCTTGGCTTTGTAATTGGCGGCACGGGCGCACTTCCGGCTTCTTTTAGGAATAACTAATAATAGAACAAATTGTTCTTTTTTGTTGTTATTAGCTTCAAGCTATCTTTATTGAGATTATCTTAATCCTTTTGGATCCTAGAATTATTTGATTTTAGACTCTTAAATAACCAAGCTCTTTCTTGTTTTATATAGCTTGCCTATTTTGGGACCAATGTTAAAATTGTGAACGATTATAATTAACAATATCGAGCCAGGTTCAAAATTTCAGATTAAGAGTTGGGACACATCAAAAAGCGGCTGAATTTCTAATTTGAAACTATTTAGGGTACTCCATTGAATTAGAAAAGCTAGGGTACTCATATTTTTGTTTTAAAATGCGAGATAATTTTTAAAAAGAATGTTTGATACTTTTTTTTTAAACTAAAATAATTCCACTATTTATGTGAAAAATTAACATTTGTCATCTCAATTCATTGAGTAAAAGTCCTTGAGCACAGAGAGAGGAATTTACGTTTCTCCAAAATAACTCTGCTCGCTCATTTCATTGCATCAATGTTTTCAATATTTTGGTATTTGTGAATTCCCACAAGCTCTTGACTTATTTTAGGATCACAACAATGTCAGAATTCCGACACGTGGATTTACTCGAACTGTGTATAGTTGGATAGATTTGGCGACACTGAAATGGATTGCGTTTCGAAAATAAATAGAGCTCTTATGAAGAAACGTTCCGTCTGGACGCACCGGTCCCATATGGAACGCGCATTGAATACAATTACTCTCGTGTCCTCCACTTATGGATGTAATCGTATGCTTAGCAAGTTTTATTGTCCTGTACCATAGTCGGCTCAGAAGTTAAGTAGCTCAACCAAGGACGATTGCCTGTGGTGTGAAATCCGGTCAATGAAGTCACGTCGCCGCTGCGTATGTGACCATATTATTGTCAATAAAATATTCTTGACACCTAAGATTTCGCGGTGCTGTATATTTTCTGAAGACGTTTTTTAGTTCTCATAAAAAGATTAGTAAGGTGCTAATGCATGTGTATACGCACATCCGGTCCGACGGGGTCCGTTAATTGGTCCGCATAAAAGGGATATCGTGTAGCGTGCCCCCGCGCCCCTTGCCCCAGCTTCCTGTCTCGCGACATCAGGCGACGGCAGCCGAGATCGTGAGTCTCTGTTACTTTGAAGAAAATCTGCCGTAAAAGGTCGCCTGTCCAATTAAACGTCGGGATATCAGTATCACCCCCTGCCGAGTTTTGTCTTCCTTCGGTCTGCAGTCACGATTCCTTATAAGTTGTCTTTCATATTATGGTCATGAATTAATGTTCAACCGTTCAATATCACGGATGTTATTGTTTTTATTATGTTACAATCTAAATCGCTAATAAGTGCGGTCTTCAACATTATCTTGCGACGGTCGTGCCATGGTTTGCATTTACAGCAGCTAACTTGTTCTTTGAATGTTTTTGTATCGTGTTCGTGAATGTCAATGTTTTTTATCGTTTTTTCTCCTCTAATGAATAGGTCCGCTTCAATTATCTCTGCAATGATTATCTTCGTTTTTGTTCCATTGATCATGTCTTATAGTGTAGGTGTTGCTTAATAAAGAATAGTTACAAGCTTATTAATAAGCACAGTGTTATTAATGATCATTTGGATGAACAACTGTATCTTGAAAGACAAATTGGTATGTATGAATTTTGTGAATTGCTTATTGTTAACTATCTTTTTTAGTATCGGTTTTTTTTTAGTTTTCCCACGAGGATGTAGCTCCTTTCATGTTGCGGAACCGCGCAATCTAAACTTAATTATAAATCTATTTACATTACATTTTGTAATTACATCTAGACTCATTTTCCCATGACGAGCTTCAGGACTATGACTGACTTAATCTACTCAGTGCTCATCCTTGCATGTATCTAATGAGCGGTATGAAATCACAGACATTTGCGTTGCGTTTTCATCATTGTTTCCCCTACAATTTTCCTCAACTCTGCAGAGCATAAAATTCAAGGTGTTATTTCGAAGAAACACTTGGATGCAGATATTCCAAGTTGCGGTGGCCAAAGGTGCCGTCCTGAGAACTAAACAATCGAAGTAGTTCCTAGAAACAGTCAATGGGCTCGTTAGGTGTAGTGAATGGAAAGAGTACTTATCGACGGAAACAATAGGTGTTAACTTCCACATTTAGTACGCGCGTCTAAATAGGATGTGAACTGATTACTGACTAGTTCAATGTGAAATTTTTGCCCCATCTCGCAAGTTCGATCTACAAACTATGACTCTTCATTTGTGACGTACTTCTCGTCTTATGTAATACTTCTTTTTATCTTCTTAAATATGCTGTAGACCGCAGATGGTAGTTTATAAAGAATAATTGCAAACATGTTTTTAATTTACAGTAAAAGTTGTGATGAATGTGTTCGACGACTGATGAAGTAGCCGCCTATACGGGTGTTTATAGTGTGTTTGGTATGTAAATATACTGTGTATATTGGTGCCGATATGAGGCAGTTTGTTTTTGTTAGAAGACCGTATTGTTATCATTCACAGCTCACACGAATAGACAATAACGTCGGACTTGTGAATGGGTGATTAATGGTGTTAGTCTCTCATTGTGCGAGTCCAGCAGTAATAGGTTTATTGTTAGCTTTTGTGTGTATACAGATCTCATTGCATTTAGTGACCATCCACACACCTATTTACCGGTAGGGCAGAAAATATTTAAACTTATATTTTCTAAAAAATTGTAACACTTTTTGTGTCGCATGTTCCAAAGAGTCGAGTACTTTGGGCAGATATTGGTACTAGATTTACCAGTTGTTTATAAGTTCATGAGCGACGACGTTGGAAACCCGAGTGGTTTATTTATTACCAGTGGAGAGTGGGCCGGTTCCGGTCGGTGCTTGCGCAGGAAACCCGCAGGATATATCAAAATTAGAATCGCGAGCCGATGAACGTTGGGGCACTTGCGCTATGTCGACCGCACTTCCCATATCCGTTTATCATAGTCCCTTAAATCGTTAAACGTACATAGATTTCTCGATGTAGCGTTTATAGTATAGCTTCGTCTGGCAAAATATTAGTTAAATAACGTTGTCTAACAAAAAATAACTTGGAGTTTTATGACATTCTAAAGGTCTCTTTGGTTTCTTTTCACAATCTTTACATTTATAAAATACTTTCACTGCTTGCGGACAATGTGGTTTTATCGAATCTTCCAATCATCGCGATTCCGAGTCCGTTGATATCGGTGTGTTGTTTTATTTTCGATGTTTCTCGTTGTCCGGCGAACGGAAGTCATTATGCGCTTTCCGCTGTTCGTTGTACTGCTGCCCTGTAAAATGTATTCATTAAATCAGCGATCGTGGGTTCACTCGTCGGATTTCTTCTCGCAAGATCATTGTTTGACGTCAATTTTACGTTTAGTTCTTTGTGATCGAACTCACGTTGACCATTCAGCGACTTTAAATCGCCTCTTTAGCTGTCGTGTGTTTTATTTGTTTTACGACAGGTCTCGCTTTTTGATCTCCGCGTTTGTTTGCGCTCATCAAAATTCTGTAGGATGAGGTGGGCTAAAGGCGGTCTCTTGCAACACTCGCGGGGGCATGCGACAAATATTGACAAGACAAATGTTTGTGTAGTAGAAAAAGCACGTACGTCTCTTGTGACTTCTGTGTTCACCATAGGTGGTGCGGTGGTGCGCACAGATAATACGGCTGTAAACCGCCGAGATAACATGCGGTGTTTGCATATAACAAATCATGTTTGCTTACTTTATGTCCTGAGGATTGCTAGTGGCACGGATCACTATTGCTTGGATATTATGCGTCCTCACGTTCTATTTGCATTGGTTTATGGATATGCATTTGCTGTCGGCGCAGGTTAAGATTTGCCAGGGGCTAACAAATAAACAAAACAATGCAGGAGAACTTATATGCTGTTGTTTATTGTCTGGTATATTTCTTGCTTTTAGCTAGTTTTTTTAATGGAGTTTGCAGGTTATTCATCAATTAAGAGTTTTAAGAAGAACATTTGTGATCGTTTTACAAAATTAACTACACATTCGAGTTCATTTGCCAACGCATTTGTATCCGTAAACAAGCGCTAGCCAAGGCCACGAATGTTTACGAGTCTACTAACGCTAATAACACGAATACATCGACAGGTTTATTTAAAAGGTAATATTAGCTAGACATCGCACATTATTTATTTAGATTTATTTATAGCGTCTTTTTACTCCCTGTCTTGGACAAAAGTTAAATTATCCAAGCAAGACAAGATAGATGAAAGATATTGGAGATGAATATTCCATTTATAATGTTAGAAAGTTTGTTCTTCAAGATAATGGAGACGTATTTCAACAAAATGTCTGTTTTGCTCTTAAATGGGTCCACAATCAATCTGTTTGTACACAACTTATAAAACGTAATAAGCCTGCTGATATTCCAATAGGCCGCGATTTATTCGCGTGTCGCGAATCGCCAACGGAAACGTATGCCAGTAATGAGCTTCGGATGTCGCTCACCTATTGTGACGAGCTAATAGATATTGACTTCCTTAGTTCAGACCGTGGTGGTAAAAACACCGGTCTATAATGAGGCATTGTTCACATCTTATTCTGTTTTCAAGACGCAGATCCGGGCTGTGAACGGATTGCTAAACTGGTGATTTTTGCATCAAATATGAGTGCAGTATCATGTGCTGGTAGGCCGTTCACAAATCCAGGTCAACGTTCCTTCACGGATCTGCAACGGCAATTTTAACTGTCACCAAATGATAATGGATCTGGCATTTACCTCGCAGTGCAATCACCGTGAATCGGAATTCGTGCTTGAGTTAGGAGCTTATTACAAACGTACCGTAGTCAATCATCGATCACGAGGTGACCCTTTACACGCTGCCCAATTTCAATACATTTTTTGTGAGTAAATCACACGGAAATGATGGAAGTTTTGAAACGCTGCTCATAAAGATCGGTCGTTAAAAAACCTTAACCCATACCTAGTGATAATCGAAAGATTTTTTTTTCTAAAGAAATAGATGTGCGATCCGTTACAGTGAGCAATGATGCGAGGGCGTGTCTTTATGGGCAACTCCTATAGGCGTCACTCAGTTTGTTTACAAGTAACGTAAAGGTTCGTAATTATTGGACCAATAAGAGCCATTGCTCTTGAATGTTCATTTGGAGAGACGGATAGTTTGCTTCGTGTCGGCGTTACTTCTTCCGCTCTTTCCGCAGCTTGCCTGAGAACCAGCGTCACCAGTGGGACGGAACTTCTTAATGTTTACCTGACCATTCGTCCGCAGCACCTCGGCTTCCAAAAGCTTAATATGGGAAACGAACAAATACTGTATTTACTTTGTGAACTTCCGCTTTGTTTGTGTTATAGACCTCTTAGTGGTAAATTGGAAAGGAACATATGAATAAATTCTCATATTGGGTCTTAAAGATAGTGCTCAGCGCATGTTAATAACGCTTTGCATAAATCCATGCGAGGAATTAAAGACGTGACCTTCAATTTTATTCTCGGGTAAACTTTAATGATTAAATTGAACAGTCCCTATTAATCAATGCGTTAGTCTTAGTTTCATGTAAATAGCAGTGAACAAATAAAAGCAAATCACCAGATGTTGTAAATGGTGGCGTCATTAGCTAAGCCGTAATCCCTTGACGGCACGCGCAGGCACGCAGCGTTAAGTGGGTTAACATGTCGATCCTGGCCTGTTCAAGGTCGCAGCAACCTTACCTGCATAACCATGTCATCAATAGGCCCACAACTATCCTCACTCAAACTACGAGTATAAGACTCCACGAGTGAAAACGAATACCGAACGACCGATGGCGATGTGACCATCAAACAGGTTATGAAAGGAATTAAGTTTGAAATAGTTTGCGTGGTGAATGGAGTAACAAATCATGTTCCAATATTAGCGTCCTTGATATCGTTGGACGCGTTTGACTTCCTGTTACGAGGCGAATTGTAAACGCTGAGCACGTCACTCATTCAAACTCAATCAAAGGATCGTGAATGAGATGTTTACCGCGCTCATACACGCGTATGTGTGCAAGACTTGAAGCGTTTCCTGTTTTATAACATAGTACATCTCAGGTATGTACCACCCTGACGAAACATATTAAATAAATATTCCACAACTTTTCCAGACAACGCCATTTAGTCCCAAGTTAAGCTTGTGAGCTTGTGTTATGGGTACTAAACAGCTGATAAACATACTTATATATTTCTTATTTTCATATTATAGATAAATTACCGACACCCAGACACAGAACAAATGATCGTGCTCATCACACAAACATTGGTCCTGGGTGGGAATCGAACCCACGACTTCCGGTATAGCAGTCAGGATCACTAACTACTAGACCAACAGGCCAGTCAAGACCAACAGGCCAGTCAAATATTAATGTATCGTAATAAAATAAGCTTTTTAACCGGGTACGTGCAAACGCGATTTTATTGCATTTCCAACTAATCTACCTTAGGATGATACAAGTTAAAACATGGCAAATGTAACATAATAGAAAGATAATGTACTGAATGAATCCGATTCCCGAGTTGATTTTCCGCCTTCTTCAGGTTGAAATATCGAATATAATTCGATTTTTAACCCCCGACGCAAAAAAAGGGGTGTTATAAGTTTCACCGCTATGTGTGTGTGTCTGTCTGTCTGTCTGTCTGTCTGTGGCACCGTAGCGCCCAAACGGGTGAACCGATTTAGATGCGGTTTTTTTTATTTGAAAGCAGGGTTTCTTGCGATGGTTCTTAGACATGATTCATCAAAATCGGTTTAGCCGTTTCAAGGTTATCAGCTCTTTTGTGTTAGCTACCGTTGCTATTTTAGACGTCTATGGGTATTAACTTTACTTACAAACATATGTGTGTCTAAAAATTTCAAACACCCATGTGTGTAATATTATTAAGCAACATTATGGTGTATTTGGTCTGATGCAGCCAGGATATCTAGCAGACTTATACACTCTTGGGAAAATAACAGCAAATATGTCGTGTTTGGATTCATTTTAACCTGCATTTGATTCTGCACACAATGCACTGATGGCAACTGGATGAGCTGATGCTGCAGCCAGGCTATCCAGCACACCAGTAGGTAGAAACTGACAAAATAATAGCAGATATGTCGTGTTTGGATTCATTTCAACCAGCATTTGATTCTGCACACAATGCTCTGGTGGCAACAGGATGAGCTGATGCTGCAGCCAGGCTATCCAGCACACCAGTAGGTAGACTCTTGACAAAATAATAGCAGATATGTCGTGTTTGGATTCATTTCAACCACCATTTGATTCTAAACACAATGCACTGATGGCAACAGGATAAGCTGATGCTGCAGCCAGCCTATCTAGCACACCAGTAGGTAGACACTTGACAAAATAATAGCAGATATGTCGTGTTTGGATTCGTTTTAACCAGCATTTGACTCTACATACAATGCACTGAAAAATTGTCATAACTGTAAACTCTATAAAACAAAATTAATGCGTTTAAAAATTTTAAAATAAAAATTAAATTAAAAATTTAAAAAACCCCCACCGCAAAAACTAAAACATTTAAAAAGTTAAAAATAACACTTTAGCCATGAAATTTTACGTAACGTCGGGGTACCGTTAAAATAAGTACCTACATACCTACAAGTACTAGGAACATTCCTTACTTAAGCGGTACCCCGACGTGAAGTAAAATTTCATGGCTAAAGTGTTATTTTTAACTTATTAAATGTTTTAGTTTTTGCGGTGGGGGTTTTTTAAATTTTTAATTTAATTTTTTAGTATAATACATAAACTCACGCTCATGTATGTTACCTGATTTCTCCCCCATTTGTGAACCGATTCTCAAAATTATTTTTTTATTCAAAAGAGTATACTTCCGAGGTGGTCTCATTTTAATTTGGTGAAGATCTGGTGCTGATCTTCGGAGATATACAACGGAACTCTTCAAAAATAGACGGCAAATCCGTCGTGATTGCTGGAATCGCTTGGATGTTTATTGTTTATACAACATCATGACGTATCATCACGCCTGTATGCTCTGAGGGGTACGCAGGCGTGTACAATATACCTAGATTTCGACAGTTAGGTATGTTAATTTCCATTTATTAGGGATAAGTGGATAACCCTATTTATCATGACATGTAATGTTAACAATTAACAATAAGTATAAAATAAATTCATGTTTTAATCAATTCATTCATCAAATATTTGTATGGGAACAACTAAAAATGGAAAAATAAAAAACTTTTTTGCAAAAAATAAAACCGACTTCAAAAAACGCACTAAACGGTGAAAAATAACTCTAAATTAGGAAGTCGGTGGCCCATCATGAATAAGACAAAACCACCAAAGCCACAGACTTCCTAATTTAGAGTTATTTTTCACCGTTTAGTGCGTTTTTTGAAGTCGGTTTAATTTTTTGCAAAAAAGTTTTTATTTGAAACAGTGGTCTGTCTGGCTTTAATTAATTAAATTGGATTATCTAAATAATCTGGTTGACAGATTTTCAGGGCTTCACTCAAATTACACTTGCAATGTGCAACAGTGAGCAGTTAACAAATGACCGAATGATTTAATTCTGTATCAATAAAATTAATTTTTCGTTAAACGAATGAATGGGGAAAACAGTATTTATTTTAACAAAAACCTTATTTTTAAATACTTTATTTAAAGGTGTAATCAAATTTGAGCTTTTGGGGCCTGATTTAAATTATTTTAAACCTTTAATATTAAATTGATTTCGCGGTATACGCATTTCGTAAAATATCTGAGACACTCAACCAATCGTTCAATTTTCCTCAGTGTGTTCAAATTGATTTTTTATGCAAATTGGAATGTGTTGCTGCAATAATTCACAATTACAAACATATTTAGGAGTCAATTAAGATGAAAGCAATACATAGATATTATATCGAATGGTTTTATGGTGTTAGATGGTAAGTTTGTGTCCGTAGCTAGCCGCGGCACTGGAGGACCGCAGGGCCGTCCTGCCAAGGCCAGCGAGTTCGTTAGGGCCATTCATGGATGCCTGCGCGCAACCTCCTCCCACTCTCCCGCGGCGACAGGATATTCTCCCTCGCCGTGTGCTATGCTGGCCGATTGATCGGTTTATTTTTTTTTAAATCGAACTCAAAGCAAAAAGACACCACGCGCAATCGTAATTCACCGGATGCACTAACGAGTGTACAATTTTTTAAACCTCACCGTGCAACATTAGTTTGTTTTTGTTGAAGGCCGTTTCCGCCATGACTTAATCCATAAGTCAACCGGTACATATAGTATGTGATAACCATTAGAGCTTATTACTTTCTATTAAAAGAATTCACAACAGACCGAACCATCTCCCCGTCGGACATTCCGTTCGCGTTTGCATAGAATGGACGTATCTATACGTTGCGTTACGTGCGATATCTTGTATATCTTGTATGCAGTTTCCTACTAGTTTAGTCGTTGAATAGCCTTTAATATACAGGAGATGAGGCTTTTGATCTGAATCTGAATATAAATGAGATGTTTCTAGACACTGGGATACAAAGCACGTCGTCGACATTTGTAACGCGCCATAACATAAAAGTAACGAGGACAGTGCTTCGGGTAATTTAAGTAGTACTTTTATAACCACTGCATTCCAGACATTGCCCTTAAAATGAAATATTAATGGCTAAACAACCTTCGGCAACGTGTAATTTTATCTAATTTCCGAAAAGGTCTAAGGATAACATCTTCATTCATACGAATATGGTCTCTCGTGGGTGGAAGTGGGTCATGAATCACTTTGCCCTGTGTTGTGGATGAACATCGGCGTATTTCGGCTGCGCATTGTGGGCAATTCGTCATGATTTGCGTATGTAAATCAATGGAGTTTGGTTGTGCGGGCGTAACGGTATTTTCGTCGGTCCACAGCAGGAAGGCGGATGCAATAAACACACTTTCAGCGGCGTTACCATAGAGGCATACCTAAAGCGCTTTTGTTTAATAAATTCGTTGATGGCATATGGTGTTCGCCTAATCTTCACAAATATCTTAGAAGGTCGTGAGCTCTCCGAGGCACGTGCCCATAAACTCGGCTGACGGATTAGTAAGTAATCTCGCACCCTCTTAGGCCTGGACTTAATGGCTGCCAAAATAAAATATGCATCAAGATTTTTTATGGAAATCGTTTTATAAGTATTGAATCAGTCATTTATCATTCTCGCAGTTTACTGCTGAAGTCGTTTAGTGATCTACTGCTAGTGTAATTTAATTAGAAATCCTTTTGAAAAGTCTCTTCGGTTTGGTTTATAGTTTCATTAGTTCTCTTTACATTTGGTAAGTATAACGTCTGAATTTTTAATAGCTTCCTGTAACCCTTACCGCCTTATTTGCCGGTAAAAAACGAGTTCTTAGAGCAACTTATATCAACTAAAGTGATTGGTAGGTAATATTTATTTCCTATTTATGAGGCATGTTAAAAATATAATATCCAGTCGAGCCAGTGTATGGAATGAACAAGTAAGGTATAAAGTTATGTGGTTTGTGGTTTCTTACCACGAATAGGAATTTATTTGAGAAATGATTCCTTTACTTCATAGAAAGAAAAAAAAGAAAATGTTGTTTATTGATAGAATATTAAGTGAAACGAAATGATTGTGCCAAAAAGCTCAGTATTATGTCATGATTGTATTACCACCTAATGTTACAAGTATGTCATACGCTCGAACGAGTAGTTCAGCAGTGCGATTCTGCAGTGCGATTCTGTTCATTTCACGGCGTGAAAATGAAGGCGTAGTGAGCGCGTATTGAGCTGTCATTCCATACTAATGCTAGGCATTGACAGTTCACTTCACTCAGGTTTTCCCGGCGTGACTTTTACTGTATCGACCGGCAGAATGATGAAAAAAACAAAAAAACATATGAAGGTAAAAGTTTAATTAGGTAAATACATTTTCATACTGTCTGAAAAATATTGTGTAAGTAATGTTCAAAAAGTACAGAAGAAAGTGGTTACAATTTAACTTAAAAGCGTAGGTGCCCCGATAACATTAAGGCTGCGATCCTAAAAAAAAGTCGCGTTAATTAGAACAGTGTATGCAGCAACTTAACTTGCAGCTGCGAAGTATCGTAGCGCCGAACTATGACACACTCATAAGGTGTGGAGAAAGTAACCATTGCAGCATTGGTGCGCCTGCCCATTTTTTATCATGGATATAAAATAAAATGATCGATCCCTATGCATGGGGCTCAAAACATAAGTAAGTAATAAAATGTGGGTGTTCTAAAGTAAATAGTGGCACCACTGCCTAACCTTTCGAAAATTCTACCTGATTTTGTAGTTTTCCCGTAACCTCCTTTTTAACCGACTTCATTATGGGTTGAACTGTGATAATTTGTAAACTAAGTTCATTTTTTTATTTTTATTTTATTTAACGTTTAGGTACCTAAGATTAATTCGTTAAACCCCAAGAGGACACCCCGGTGTCCGCGCTGCCATTGTCTTTCTATTGTGTAATGTGTCACGGTAATTAAGCAAACAGCGTTTTGAAAAACCATACCGTTCTTTGGTGCCTGTGCGAAAAATAGTTAACGGCAAAATTATGTTGTCCGTGAGTCCGTGAGCAAATCTTGACCCTGTCAATTTCAACGTGTCCTTCAATCATCATTTGCCTACATAAAAAAGTAGTATGACCATCTGATATGACCTCACGTACACAGTGCATTGGGTTGTGTTAGTAAACAAATACATTTAGGCCAGCCTGGTACGTCAGAGAATTTGTTGTAATTTTGTGGTCAGCAGTCGGTCTTGTGTAAAATAAATATTTCCAACCATACGCGCCTGTCCCCCGCACAGTTTACGTAAAAACAAGTATTATATGCGGCATTCCGCGTTTGCATAACACACTCTGTGATTGTTCACTTCCCGTCTGCTATTATTCTAGTTGCATTGTATTATGCAAGGCTGCGACACGTGTCACTATCACATATTATTAAGAACCAGCTCATTTAAGCTCTAACTAGACTGTCGCTGGAGGGAGAAATGACGCCGCCCCCGACTTACACCCACACCCGCCTTCGTATCTCTATATGCTTTCCTCCAACCCACGGGTGCATAAAGAATCTTTAGAAATACTTATTTACTACTTATGCAACGTATTGTCGTCACGAGGGCGTTGCATCAATAATAATAATCTCTTTACAAGCAAAAATCATAAATTCTGTCACATGTTTGAAACGATGTCACTCCCACATCAAGGTTGATCAATCAAAAAGGATCGGCTGAATGGGATCAATAAGTATGGTGAATGTTGTGGGCGATCGGTCGTCGAACTGCGCGGGCGCAAGCCGGTGGTGCGCTCTAATTCAATTTAACGACAATCCATTGCGCACTGGGCTAACATTCCGCCTCGACACCACCCATCGATTAATTGTATTATTCAACTGCGTGAGTGTTGGCCTTAGCCCTGGTGATAGTTCCGTGGATTATAATCTCTTCTGCAACCCGTACCCACCAAATACCAAGTGTAGCGTCTCCATTGCTTACCCGGATTATATTACGGACTTTAATTTGAAATCTCACGTTGAGTAATGACTCAGTATTCTATTGACCATCATTATGATTTAACGCTTAATGCTGAATGCCTACCATAATAATGTTGGGCATTAAAGCATTCAGTAAGTGGCGTTTAATGTTAAAGGTCTCATGTTTCTTAGGATTTATGGAGACTACACTATTAACTGCAAGCATTTATACTCTCAATTTACTGTCAAGATTATCCGTCTATTGATTTATGATAATGGGAAATAGCTTTCTATGTTTTTCTCATGATAATTAGACTGACTATTGTTTCTTTGATAACTTAACTTTGGCTGCGACCGGATCTGCAAGGATGGGTTGTGTCACCTTGAATGCCGGATGCCTTCTGTCGGAGGAGCTATCGGCCGTCAATCGTGTGAGCGTCTCGCCATACTATATTATAGTCGTCTGTCTGTTTGTCTGTGCGACTCCGAGAGTCGTTTTTATTTTACGACCATTCACGTCCGCTGAGCGAGTCCTCCGACAAGGTCGACGGTTCTTATAACCAATCAACCGGTGCATTTATCGAAACTATTCGTCAGTTCCAATCATATGTGAACTTAAAATGCTTCAACAAGTGTCTAGTAGCAAACATACCGTCATGTAGGATCGATAGGATCAAAAGAATAAAATGTTTGCGAGAATATCAAGGGAAGAACGTGTCTCGTCTCTGAGTCCCCAACGGAAATGGATTGGACGTGGGCGACACCTACGGATTGCACGAGTGACCACTCTAGACACAAAGTGACAAATTTAATATCGTTATCTATTTCTGTAACTCCTCATCACAGCTCGTTAACATTTATTTTCTGCTCGTTTGTTCCAGGTAAGTGCTCCGCAATCATCTTCACGATCCGCTGAAGGTCAAGCGCTTCATCAATCAATTACATTCGAAGGTAATGTATGGTTACTAATGGTTTTTGCCCTTATTTACACGGACCCCTTGTGTTTATTACAATGTTAAACACGTGTCAACTTTAATCAATTGGATTCTAATATGTCAATGTTGATGAATACAGAGTGGGATATATGTTCATCATACAATATGATATTGTGACCGTGCTCTCTCTCGGCATGGAGTGCATCACAATTTGTAACACTAAGACTTATTTCCGCATCCGCTATTGAAACATTGTCCACTGCAATTTAATCATCTTTTCGAGTGACAAGATCTATAAGAGCAGTTTCACGGTAGTCGTTATCAATAATGCTAGTGTGGGCTCTTTATTCACAATTTTAAGGTTCAAACTTGTTTGTGTTTTAAATTGAGTGGTTCGCTTTGATGTAGTACGGGAATATCGACAAAGACGGATGTCCGGTGCCGGTCAGGATTTGTTTCACATGAACGTTGCTTCTATGTGGCTTCGTCAAGATGAAGATAGAGCCAACGGTTATTTTTCAATCTTATTTCTGGAGAATGTTTTTGGTAAAGCTTAATAGGGAGGTTCTTAAATGACATTGTAAGCCAATAACACGGTAACAAAAGCTACATGATCGATGTTTTTGTTGATACAATATAAGATGTACATATTCAAAATCAAACTAAAAGAGCAGACAAAGCTGTGTTTTCCTAAAGAAAACGTAAAAAGAATCGCATACGACTAAAAATAATAATTTTCTTTAAAAATACCAGCACCTCTAAACTGAATATTTGGTATATGGTACGCACAAAATGGCTTTACCGTAAACATAATATTTTGTTCGCTAAAGATACGTCATCAATTTATTACGAGCTGTCAAAAAATATCTTTTGAAGTTTTAATCTGATGCTGAAAGGAAAATCATAAAGGTTGTTTGCTTAAAAAATTAACATTAGTTAGCGCAAGAAACGGAGGAAAGGAGCTCAAAATCCTTCCGGTCCTTTTGATATCGCGGATAAGCGGCGTACGCGCATTTCAAAGGGCCAGTGTGTTTGTCCGACGAAGCTTGGGTAAACATCATTCTTTGAACGGGTGTGTGATTTCAGCCTTTTGTGTTTTTACTGTACATTTGTTGCCTGGAGCAAGATTTAATCTCATTATGTATGCGTGTCCGGAAGTTTGCCAGCGTTGAAATACAAATCGGTGTGGACATGTATCATAGTTACAGTAGCCGATTAAGTTTATAATTTCTGTAATACGCGATGTCGGTGTTTTGTTCTCTTCGTTATTTTTATCGATTCATCTTTTCATGAGGTTAAGGTTTAGGTTTTAATATCGGTTAGTTAGAAAATAATACCTACATTATTTTCCCGGGAAACTATAAACAGCGAAGACTAACAATAGAGCGGAAAACGATAGTACTCGGGAACAGCTGATAGGAAATTAAGAAAAATTTGCTTAAGTAAATTTTTCATTGCTTTTAATCAGGAGTGGGGAATAAACTTCAAATTCTTGGCTAAATGTCCTAATAAACTTCATATTACCAACCTACTTTATTCATGTATGTCTAAGATCCGCACAATTTTCCGATACCCTAAATCCCTATTAGTAAAGTACCGTAAACATTTGGTATTTGGCGAGTGGTGCGCGAACGTTTTGCATACAATGCCCATGTTGGTGCGCTTGCGCAACGAAGCGGTCATCGGGCCGGATGTGACGTTGTGGCGCAGCCCGTGCCAAATTGTACCTACATAATAATATGTGGACTAGATAGTTTTCCGATGTCCTAGGCTCGTCCTGGGGTAATCGGCGATGAACTACATGAAATTATTATGACGACTCAATAGATCCGAAATCAAAATTATGTCACTGAATTAATGTTTTCTTTCTAATGTTCGAAGTATGTCACAGGAGGTTATAGGTCCCTTTTCACTGTTCATATTTATTCAATTATTTATTTAGATATCCTAGCTCTGATTCGATAGTCTGGAGTAGCTCGTTCGTTTCGTTCGACGTTCATATTAGAATGTGCCATCAGTTTGTGTTACAAAAGAAAAAAAAGAGAGAAAACAAAAAAACAAGTATTCAAGAAGACGAAATGCGTTTAACCGATCGAACTGTCAAGACTTCAAGAGTGTGTATTTAATGAACACTAGTTATAACTCCGACTGAGAAAGGAGCAAATTGCCCTTACTGTGTTCCTGAAATGTTAAATTAAGCGAAATTTAAATAATTATCTAAATTATTCGATTAAGGCCTGATTTTTCCATTGTCAGTTAAGTTTTATGTAACGAATAAAAGTGGCAGTTTGAAATTGTCTATACGAAAACCATGAAACCGTAATTTTTAGTCCCTATTTTTGACTAGGGAATAAAATTTTAGGTTTCGTCTATTAAAAATTAAGTTATCTGACTATTAAGACGGCTCCGAGCGTAAACGGCGTCCGGCAAATAGGTATTAACTACCACTCGCTGGCTGTGTGCGTGCGCGGCGCACACTACGGCAAGTCTCCCGCGTCACGAGTGCATTTGCACAACGAAAGTAGACAACTTAGGATTTAAAAAAAAAATGTTGTTGCGTTGAATGACATGAAAAGACGAATACTGTTTACTTACATGATTTTATATTCGTAACTCACTAAATAAAATCGAATAATACTAAAATATTATCAAGAGTTTGTTTGTTTGCTTGAATGCGCTAATCTCAGAAGGTACTGGTTGGAATTGAAAAATTCTTTTATGTGTTGCATAGTCCAATTATTGAGAAAAGTTAAAAGCTATATAACATCACGCTACAGCCAAAAGGAGCTCAGCATAAATGAAAAATGTTTAAAAAACGGGATAAAATTTTCCATTTTGAGAGCTTCCGTAGCGTGCGCTGCGTAAACCGTTTAAGTTACGCAAATGTCATGTACAATGGAACTGTTCCTCTTAAAAAGTCCTAAAAAAAAGTCCGCGACAGCATATGTCTATCAGCGACGGGTACCCCACGATAACTGCTTTTACCTTTAAAATTTTCGATTAAAAAGAGTGAATTTTTGCGAAGGTTATTTAACCCATATTGTATGAATCTATATCTAAATAAATGTGTTCGTTATAATGGAAATTTAACATAAAATATTTGTGCCCTTCAGTCTATATAGTTTAAATAAATATCTTAGAAGATATCACAATATGAAAATATCCGCGCGACAAAATAATTACGCGCGCGGCAGTTATTTGGTCCGTCCGGCTCTCGCGTTGCTATGTAGCTAGTGGGGATTCTGGCCTCTGGGAAATTCAAAATATTATTGCACCATAATGTTTATAAGTACAAGGTGATAATGAGAGAGATACCTCTAGTAATTCTCACTATAATATAACCTAAACTAATATTATAAAGAGGAAAGATTCGATTTTTGTTTGTTACGATTTAAGGCGTGATATTATAGATACATATATTATTCACCCGATTGCGATGACGTTGTTCAGTGCATACCCAGGATATTTTCTGGGTATGTAGGTAAGGTAGGTATGTTAATAATAAAACTAGTCTGTAATAAAAGTCCAACAATTCAATAACTTGTTTATTTAACAATTTTTGTAGGTAGGTTACATAAAAAAGGGTAGCAGCTTTATACGAGTAGGTATTTAATTAAGTATATAGTTAAAATCAGGCAGTCTGTTAAACTTTTTATCGTTTTATTTACCTACTTACCTAAAACCAAATGCTTCGTTAGCCACAATAAACTTGTAAAGGGCTCGGCCTATTTAAAAAACGAAGTAACGAAGATTTCGAAATAAAAAAACATTAGTTTATTGCACCCGTGTGTAACCACTTGTAATGACATCGAAATCAAATGACAAACACTTCACACTAAGAGAACGACATACAAAGCATCATATTAGAAAAAAAATCTGGTTATTTTTGTAATTAGCAGAAAAAACTACAAGGTTTATGTGGTTTTCGAAAAAATTAGGAAAAATACAATGATCGGCGACCCAGTGATAATCGTCACATAGATATGACAAAGATTACGCTCTACGAACCTAAACTACTCGATTATCGATTTCCAAAGGCCGATGTAATTAACCTTCCCCAATCTGTCAAATTTTTCCTATCGAATATGAACCTTCTTCTTTTGTGTTAATGTTGAAAATCTATTAAATAAATTTGACAGATTGGGGTAGGTTCAATTTCTTGATTTGTTTTTTTTCTTGATTTCTTGATTTCTTGAGGGGGGTGTAAATCTATAAATAAATAAAAAATATCTTGTTGTAGCGCAAAATTTTCAAGAAAATAAACAGACTTAGGTAGGTAGTAAGGATAATGCTGACAGAACGTTTGCATAGATGTATGTAAAGTTGTATTCACCATCTTGGATGAAAATGCTTTATTTTTTCTGTTAACACTCTACTGTATGTACTTTTTGGAAATAAAAATATTATTATTTATTATTATTATTATTAATTGGCACCTCAAAAACCTATTAAACGATCAAACATTTGAGGAAAAAAGGATCCACCATCTTGGATTTTAAAATTTATGTCAGATTTGCAATCGGCACCCCCAAAAACCAATTAAAGGATACCCATATCAAACATTTGACAAAAAAAAGCAACCGCCATCTTGGATTTGAAAATTAATGTCAGATTTACAATCGGCACCCCCAAAAACCAATTAAACGATACCCATATCAAACATTTGAGAAAAAAACGCATCCGCCATCTTGGATTTGAAAATTAATGTCAGATTTGCAATCGGCACCCCCAAAAACCAATTAAACGATACCCATATCAAACATATGAGAAAAAAACGCATCCGCCATCTTGGATTTGAAAATTAATGTCAGATTTGCAATCGGCACCCCCAAAAACCAATTAAACGATACCCATATCAAACATTTGAGAAAAAAACGCATCAGCCATCTTGGATTTGAAAATTAATGTCAGATTTGCAATCGGCACCCCCAAAAACCTATTAAACGATACCCATATCAAACATTTGAGAAAAAAACGCATCCGCCATCTTGGATTTGAAAATTAATGTCAGATTTGCAATCGGAACCCCCGAAAACCAATTAAACGATACCCATATCAAACATTTGAGAAAAAAACGCATCCGCCATCTTGGATTTGAAAATTAATGTCAGATTTGCAATCGGCACCCCCAAAAACCAATTAAACGATACCCATATCAAACATATGAGAAAAAAACGCATCAGCCATCTTGGATTTGAAAATTAATGTCAGATTTGCAATCGGCACCCCCAAAAACCTATTAAACGATACCCATATCAAACATTTGAGAAAAAAACGCATCCGCCATCTTGGATTTGAAAATTAATGTCAGATTTGCAATCGGAACCCCCGAAAACCAATTAAACGATACCCATATCAAACATTTGAGAAAAAAACGCATCCGCCATCTTGGATTTGAAAATTAATGTCAGATTTGCAATCGGCACCCCCAAAAACCAATTCAACGATACCCATATCAAACATTTGAGAAAAAAACGCATCCGCCATCCTGGATTTGAAAATGAATGATTTGTAATCGGCAAGCGGCACCCCCAAAAACCTAAAATCATACTCATATTGAATTCTAAGAGAAAATTATATTGAAATACATACTTATGAGGTCGGCATTTTTCCCGGAAAAGAGCGCCACTTTTCTTCTTATAGTATCATTCCTTTCGCATTCCCATGTTTACTAAAACATATCCTTACTTGTTTCATTTACTAAGAAACTCAAAAAACAAAAATTATGACTTACCTGATTTTATCTGGTTGCAGCACGTATGTGTACACAAAAGATCGCGATTTGTCATTTTTGGTGCGTCGCTCGGCAATGAGACGTGACCACTCTCTGAGCTCTGGTGGGCGACTGAATTTCTGAGCGGTGTACGTTGCTTATAATACAACGTCCCGCGTCCATAGAAAATTTGTATGGCGGATTTGAGATGCTTTAAAAAAATGAATATACTAAAATAACCAGGTGACACTTTGAAAATCTAAAAGCATCGAATTGTAGAATAAACATTTGTGATTAATATGAATTTAACTCTGTAAAAAAAATCAACAGTTTAGTATCAAAATTCAACTAAACACCAACATGCCATTTTTAGATATTTGGCACAACTTTACGTAACTTTATTTATTTAACTAGAAAATATTTCTTTTTTTTGCTTCGGAATAATTGTAAACACATTCTTTGCGGTGTTCATAGCATTTCTTTTTGGTAAATAATTGTAATAGTATTGATCACATCCACTTAACCGTGCCGGCCGTTTTGGACTGTTTTGGTCGGTGCCGTCTTAAAAAATCATGCCTAAGTTTCTAAATCGATTGTTTGGTCTGAATAATCAATTTAATTTCTGATTCAAATTTACCGATCGTAAATATAATCAGGTCATTTCTGTTTTAGTCGCGTTCTGCAGGTTGGTGGCTCTATACAATAATGTCACTAAGATCATGCGGGTCTATGCAATAATATTAAAATAACCTAAAAATCGCACAATCATTTGCATCCGCCATCAGGGCCCAGTTTTTTCACCAAAACCTAGATAAACTATGGTTAGATACTATGTTCCATAGTCAATGATCCTCTGAACCTTTTCCTGTTGAAGTCGGATTCAATCAAACCGCTGCTGGGTAACACGATACCCGTTGGCTAACAAAGTCATATTAAGTGCGAAATTTTCGGGCTTTTAACTACCCGTAACAATTTAACAGTCAAAGATCTAGAAGTTACTGCCGGGATCAACGACTCTGTTTTCCGAAGCACAAAAGGGGTTTGGTATATTAAAGATGATCACCCATCTGCGAATCGACCTCGGCAACCGTTGCATTGCCTTGAAAATCGACCTGAACCACGGTCCCTTGCTAATATTGTATTCACTGTGAGAACTAAATCCTCCAACCTCTAATGTACACATTAAAGAAAAAAATCCCAACTGCAACCTCGAAATTCAGTCGACCAAATTGAATAAACTTTACCGTTGGTATTGTTTTTTGTTCGGTGAATATAGACGAAAGTATTTCGGAATGCAAAAAATTGTTAACGAGGACTGTTGCAACTAAATTTTGTAAACTTAGCAGTCTTTTTGATGTCGTCAACGCTAAAAGTTTATGCTCTGCTGGACGCAATTGCAGTGCATCCTAAATACATTGCGAAATTTCGTTTTAAAAGAGTGCTCAATTTAAACGTATGTAGGTAAGGCATGATTTAGAAAGAACTTCATTTATCAAATCATTTATTTGACAAGACAATTTAGAACAAAAACAATACTTACGAAGATAAGTGGTCCTAATTTGGTTGATATATATGGCTTGTCTAGACTGTAAAAGAATGTCCAGTGAGTGTCGCCATGGGAAATCTTTTCCATACGTTCTGTTTCATATCCATATCCTGTCTAGACACTTCCTAATTGTATGGTTTAAGGCACAGAACACAGAGAAACCTCGGCGGCCGTTGCTGAAGACGGCAGTATCCATATTTTCCATACAAACCGTGTCAGTCAATGTCATTGTTAGTCCTTAGAAACTATTCCCGTAACCATTCTAAATGTCATTGTTAGTCCTTAGAAACTATTCCCGTAACCATTCTAAATACTGAGTGTAAGGGAAATCAACGCATGTACTGATACCATAATTACGTTCTTTATATACATACATATATCATTCTGGATAAGGAAAAAAAATTGCTTCGTTTTTTATTAAGTATGTGATTTTCATAAAACTGTAAAACAAACCCAAGAGAGACTCATATTTTTTATGTAACTTAATGAGATCTGTCCTCAAAAAGTAAATAAGTCACTTCTTTCATTAAAAATCTCGTTAACTTAGATAGAAAACACAATTTTACATAGTAAAAAATTACAAGTTAGAAAAGCCAACGACAAGTTCCAAACTGAGGGTTCTAGGATCCTGTGCTGAACTTGTGGAATTCGGATGTGCGTCGGTGTCTTAATTAGCTAAATTTCCACGAACACGTACACATATTATCAGTACACAGGAGGGCCTAGGGGCTGCGGTTTAAGACCACTTTTCGTCAACGAAGACTCAGATTCGATTCCTTCATAAATTGAGAAAATATAACTCCTGTAATACTTTCTTTGAAATCGTACTCATAGTCATTTATGTAGATTGTACAAATGTTTTGAACTAACCAATACGACCCCTTCACAATATATTGGATTTTATGACCAGTTATATGCGTGTGTTGCATCTTCAGGCCACCAGACAAATTACCTTTAGGTACACCGCAAATCAATGCACAGTATTGCTATTCAAGGCAATTAGATTAGGCTAGAAGCACCAATGTAAGATGCTTTTTTTTGGTCCTGTCCTGATTTTATTGTTTTACGGTAAAAATAACTAGTCGAGCCTACTCAGTGGCATACCTTGGATAGGACAAGCAGGGCACGAGCTTTCGGCACCTTCGAAAGGATGGTGCGCAAAATCATCAAATACAATAAGTACAATTTAATCCATATACAAATATTATTTACGGTTTACTTTGTAATTATAGAATTAATCATAATAAAAAACTGTTTTTTTTAATAATTTAATTTACGAAGGTACAACTATGATGCCTGCCATAGGTGTTCTTTTTCTGGCTATGTTGTGTGCCATACCTTGTACCCCAGTACTTGTGGGTGGTCTAGTCCAAGGTCAGCCTTGACCGGCTGCATCAGAGCAAGCGAACATGCACCGCACGGACAAATGATGCCGGTGCCTGACATCCGGTCACAAGATATGTAAATTAGTGTCACACTTCGACACATGTACGCACCGTGTCCTTGGTACTGTTTCAATCAAGTTTTCATTTTATTTGCCACAATTGCACTGCGATATTATAGTTGCCCAGGCTCGACAAAATTAGTTCAGAATTTGCAATCTTCAATTTTTGTTCTGAATGCTTTGTAATTTGTTTGAATATGCTCAAAGCGTGAAAAGAAAAAGTCTATAATTAAACTAAGGTATCATTTTATTGCAGAATGCGGATATTATCTGAACGTCTGGTATTTATACTGGACCCGCTATTTACTTCTAATAGCAACACTTAGCTGGTTAATCACTTATCTAGTTAATATTAGTTTTAATTGGCATAGTTCCTTAATGGCAAAATGGTTTGTTAGGCGTGCTGCCGTGGGAATGGTCGACTCGTGTATGCACGCAAACTTTATGTCCTTGATTACCACCGAGGAAATGTCACAGGACGTTTCACTGAATCATACATTTGAGCTGATTAAATCCTTCAGTCATTTAAAGTTAATTATTCGATCCACATTAAAATGCGCCTATTAACACCACACAGAAAAAAAATTGTTGAACAGAATAAAAAATAAATACTTCGCGCAGGACAGTTTTATTCAGCGGAAAGCTCGAAAGCCAGGTAACGAATACATACAAATAGTACAACGTAACACAGTAAAGAACTGCACCTCTCCAACAGAGATCGATAGTTCAGTCTCGCAAACGCCTGCCGAGCGGTGTATCTCCGTCCATCGGTCCATATTCGTTTGTGCAACAAAGTGATCTAATGTAATTGTGTTATGTTGTAATCGTGGACGCTTTCAATAGCTAATAAAAAGCTCGTAAACGGAATAGTCTGCGGTTATTTTACTTGTTGACTCTCATTGTTGTCGCTTACGCCCGTGCTCCCCGTCGGGCGATGTTTGCGCAGTACTATACTACACAAATACCTACATGCGTACTGATAACCGACGGTCAATAACGCATCGGGAGAAAGTGAACTGTGAACTTTTGGTTTCTAAATCATTTAAAAACGACCAATTATTTGATTTGATCCCGGAAATTTATTGTGAAGGTTAGTAGATGATGTTATACGAGTATTTTCACAAGTTTAGAAGATATGTCCACAAGTTTGAAGTTGATATTTGTGCTATCAGTGATTTCTAGTGTTTCATAATGGGTGCTCCGCTGACTAAGCGGTTAAGTTAACATCTTAGAAATTGGATTTTTGATACAGCACGTTGTCGTCGCGACCGAGTTTAAAGTTCTTGAGAGGTACTCGAAAGGTTTCAGTTTCAAACTGTTTTCAAGACGCTGCTGTTTGCAAGATGTGGGGTTGTTTTTTTTTGCTTATATTTGCTGCGTTTCTTTTTTGACCTTGCATGAGACCAAAGAAACGATGCATGGATAGTATAAAAGACGGTGTGGCAGGAGGGAGGTGGCTATTGAGGTGACGGCTAATAGAGATGTATGGAAGATGAATACCTACATGCTGCGCTGACCCCAAATAGGTATATTGGGGTAAGGGCAAGAGGATGATGATGTCGTAATCCAATGTTCTGTGAATCATCAGGGCTATTCTGTTATAGTCGCCCCGTGAATATATATATGTGAATTGAATTGATCTGTCGTTCTATACTAAAGCTAGTGAAATTTTTTTAGTTTCTAGTTTTGGTTTTAGTTGGAATTTTTACTGAATCAACCGGCAGATACTTTTAAAAGCTTCTCTACTTTTCGTGGGTGCTGCTTTGAAAGTAATATGTTTATTACCTAGTAGGTACATTCGTGCTTTCAAATTCAACACAAATAAACAATAAAACACCCATACGTCCACTAACTCAACATGGTCACTAATCTGGTCTTATTTACACATACAATTATGAGATTTGTCACGACATATTATTTCGTTGTGTCGTGAAAGCCATACACTGATGTGTGAATGAGTTTAATTAAAAGAAAAGGCATAGAAAGTTTGAGAAGCTTTCTGACATAATTAGGGTAGTGCACTAAACAGTGACAATGGATGGGTTATCGGATTATGGGCACATTATCTTTGAAAGGACTTAGAAACGATTTTGGTGCTTAGCTGTTAAGTGTACTTATGTCAAACTTTCAAATCTCTTAAGGCTTGCCGTGCCACCATGTCATTGATGGCGATTAAGGTGGTCTGATGTATAAGGGGAAATGTATTCTTCTAGCAACAGTTAAACTAACCCATATCAAATAATAGGTAATCAACAATTTTCGTTAAATCAATCACCTTCATTCACTTGGCTTCTTTTAATTCATAATATATATTGTTGGGGTTTTGGGACTTGTGAATAAATATTTTTTCTCGTATGTTCTTTTAACTTAACTTCAGTACATTAACACTGCTTTGGTGTTTTGTTTCCTTTTCCCGGGCAATAAGACGAAATTACTTAGTTAGTATCTACCTATCTACCTATAAATCATAATAACTGTCCTGTTTTAATATATTCTACCTGTCTTGTTTATCAGCTTATTTACGAGATTATCTCGCTTCAAGTAACTTATTATTATGACGCGTTTGATCTGCTTATGGCACATAAGCTCGCCTGATAAGGTGAGATATTGGGTGTTGGGTGTCCGAAACACGAGAACGCACCTCGTACGTCGCACGAAGGGCTCTAGTGACAGGTTGAGCAAAGTGTGGATTAATTAATATTAACAGCCGCATTACCATAATTATGCACAAATCCAGATAAGGCGGATTACCAGACACATAAAAAGCCTTTAAAATAATAAGCGACTCTCTTACAGCTGCAGTCGCTGCTCCATTTTATAAAATGAACACTTAAAAGCAAATTATTTTTTAAATTGGCCGTTATCGCGACGTTTATGAGTGCAAAATATTGCAGCTCCGAATGCGGACACCATGCGTCGCCATGTTTTAAATGCATATTATTAAATGTGAAGATGTAGTGGTAAAGGGAAACAGGAAGTTTCGCGTGTCGTTCAACAGTTTGCGCTATAACTGGAACGTCGTCATGTCGTCGAAATATAGGTAAGCAAGTGTTAGTATGTTAAAAATGGAACTTAAAACTGCGTACGCGTTTCCATACATCACCGGAACACAGCCGAATAATAAACGCGCTAATAACGTTGACTGTCCCGTCAGATTCTCTTTCAACATTTGGAACTTTGGTTACATAAGTAGAATATTCAAAATGGAAGGAATATCGACGTGCTACTTGATACTATGAGCTCAGTAGGTACAGACGCCAGCACATCAACCTACCCGAACCTATCAAATTTCCCTAATCAATCTTGAACCTTATACTTTAGCAATAACGTTGAAAATTTATTAAAGAAATTTGACAGATTGTAGTAGGTTGATGTGCTGGCGTCTGTACAATTACGATTCTGGGCCCAACAGCGTTTTTTGAACATTTTATCGAATTTTTGCATTCCTTTTCAATGTATTTATTTTTACGTATTATATGTTAACTGTAAAAAGCCATGACAAAATCATTATTTCAATCTAATCCTTACTGGGTTAAATTGTAAAGTCAAATAATACAGCTTACATTTTAAATGTCATTTGGACATAAAAAATCAGAAAAAGCCTCAAAATATTTCAACGTTGCCAAAATTATGTTCGTGGCGTGTCGATGTGGCTTCCATTTGAGCACTTTCTATATCCTCTGGGATGGCTCCGAAGATTTTGCATGCATTATTAATTTGGACACTACATAACTGCATAATGGCATGGTTCCGGACGCAGACCAGCGTGGGAACGGAGCGATGTCCAGCCCAGCCCAGCATCGCTGACTGAACGATACGAACTTCCGCGACGATCGCGTGGGAACATGCAGGATATCGATCGTATCAGTGCCGAGTGCCAGCACTATTTGCATGTTTACGATACCTAGGTTATAAAAGAAGAAAGTGGTACTGCGTGGATGTTAATGGCCGTCTCAAAACAATAATAGAGGTGTGTGAAGGACGTTGGTGGGTCTTCACTTGTGAGATTACGATTTCTATTTCGTCTACACGCAAAAGGAGGGAAACGTTTGCTTAAATGTTAACATAACGTCTGTATTCCAACGAATAGTTAGGCAGTAGTGCACCCACTACTATGTAATTGGGTGCGAGTCTTTTGTTATCGAACGGGCACAAATCCAGATTCTGGGCGGCCACTGAGAAATCAATATTTAGATAGCAATACCAATGGATTTATACTAATTGACCCTACTTTGGCAATGGAAACAAGCACCTCATGCTCGGTAGACTAGACTAACGAAATAGTTAGCCTATGTAATCAGTACTCTTTATGAATTAGTCGACTGAGCTCAAAGAATCTTGCGATGCTGGAAAACATCCCAACAACAGCAAATATTTGAACTGTCGTAATGTTTGCATCAGACTCGTTGCATAATGGAGATTGTGTTGAATAACAATGCACTTGTAACAGTGTTGAAATCTAAAATTCACCTTTGGACACGAAATTAATTTTCCGCTAAATCGTTATCTTTCGCGAAAATAAGAAAAATCTCGCAGAGCAAAACGACAGCCTACGACCTTTCTATTTCTGAGAATTGTTTATTTATAGACGCCTATCGATTACAAAGGTTCAACGACATCTATCTGACCTCCATGTACCTAGGTACATTTATATCGAGCGAAATGAAAATTATAAACAGAGAATATATAAAAAAAAACTGCCTCGCTGGTCTTAGTGGTCACAAGTTCTACTGTCCAGCACAAAATGTAGGCGTTTCAAGGTATTATTTGGGTTGACCACCTGGAGTTCCTCAGTCCAGGGTCCGAATTTGTGCGCCGTTAATGGAAAAGATTACCTCCTATATATGAAGCTTAACGTAACTGCCGGGCAAATGTAAATCTACTATGATAGGAATACCTCTGCTTGACCCTGAGGAGTATACTGACGTTAAAAGAACAGTGATCACTGTCTCTTACAATACAGATGTTCCTATAGTGTAAGAGGCAGGGTTTACATTGTCTGCACATAGATCTATGCCCTCTAGAGTTAGAGTTAAGCTGTTATGTATATGGTTTTCTTTTGCTGTATCTATGTAGGTTTGGTGTAATAAACATTATTATTATTAGTACTTAAATTTCACTGGCCTGTCAATGTTGGAGCGCCTATTCCAATGTTGGAGCGCCTATTCCCTTGTCTTTTACAGTATTAACAGTAAAGTTTAAAGTTTCGCAAAATTCGCACGGCCCATGTAACAATTGAACGGAAGCGAATCGCAAAGATAAATCAGTTCCCTACGTAGAGAAGGCACCACAATCGTCAACCAGCGGTACTTATCATGTGGGAATGCAACGCTCTACTTACGATTGCACTCGTTACACGAGCCTGTGAATATATTATTACTGGCCTGGATTTTCCCACTGCAGGGCAAAGGCCTCCCTACTTCCTTTCCACTTGTCGCTGTCTAGGGCTTTTCAGGATCGGTCCTTACCAAAAGAGTCCAGCTAGTCCCTCCATTTTCGCATAGGCCTACCGCGGTGTCGTTTTCCATGTAAACCCATTGTGGTCGTGAGTCTGCCCCATTGATCGTCTGACATGCGGTGGTGTATCCAGTCCAGTTCCACTTTATCGTGGTAGTTCTTCAAGTGACATCAGATTTTTTTGTAAATATGGCACTAAGATCTGTCTGCCTGTACGCATACTCTTATGCATTGAATGCTGTACCTACTTCAATCCGTTTACAGAACCACCAGTGTGGTGAGGTGACAGATGTCGATATTTTGCGGTTCTTAAAGAAGACGCATCGATTTAGTATTCGTGTCGACTGCATACCCTGCCTGTTTTTTTGTTACTTTGGCAATTTTATGATTTGATTACATACATACTCGTATACTTTATGTATGTATATATTATTGTACTCTGACGCCGCTGAACTTTTCCCAATCGGATTAAGCAGAAAGTAAAGAAAGCCACCTGCTACGACTCATACTGCATACTTCTTTTAATTTGTTTACGTTCATACAACTTGGTTCGATTATTTGGAATCTAATGGGGTTGAAAAGTAATCAGAACTCTATTTTAATTAGCAGTAGCTAAAAAATCTTCAATCAATTCTTAATAATTATTTCGAATAGAGCGAAACGAGCGGCAGTGCGATATCTGTAAAGCACCAAATTCCAAAACGAATGCTTAAATTGCGTGAGTTTATTTGTAACAGGACATCGTGGAACACAGGAATGTTTAGGGTTTCGTCGTCGTCGGCCAAGTTGCCCGATGGCACGGCATCGGTTAGATAAAGATTTATCCAGGAATGTGGACGCGCGGGACGTGGCCGTCGCCATTCCACCGTTACCGGCTCACCTGTCTACCGTCCACTTCCCTTTCTCAGAAAAAATAGTACCATCTCTAATGTAACAAACGCGTCTGACTCTGACGCCACACGAAGGCGCGCCAGCCTATTATACAACCCGTCAATTAGTCGGGAGTCTTCACAATTAACATTTTGTAAGACTAATCTTGAGTCTCGACTATCGCTGATAGCCTCGCAATACCTTGATATTTTCGTGATGCAACTTTATCGCGCGCATTCGCCCAATCTCTCAAAATACACACAAACATTTCAAAATCCTTTGTTAATTGTGTTCCCACAATAAATATACCTAATTTAAAAAGCCAGTTAATGAGACTGCACAATCACACGATACCTGTCTGCGAATCATGTTTTTGCACAACCATTGTTTGCAAATATGCGAGAATTAGTTACCACATTATATTCCGAAATTGCGAAGATGTAGAGATCACTTTATAAGATGAAGGTGCGAACATAGCAGGTTATGATGATATACCTACTATTGTTACCGCCATAAAGTATATTCGTTAACGTCTGTTTATAAGCGGAAGTCCTAGTCAACGACGACCTTTGACATTTGGACGAGGATCACGGTCAATGGCACGCGATGCTGTATGAGGCAATTTGATCGAGCACGTATGTTATCATCTTGTTACAATCCTTACCAACGTTTATTATTAAATGGTTTTTTGCCAATTGAATACCCGTAGTACAGGAAGTGCGTGTAAGTATTCGGCTCGTTGATAGGCCGCCGGACAATACCGTCGCAATTCGGTGAAGGTGCTTCGACGCTCAAATTTTAATAACTGTTATAACTTTTGTCAGTTACTGCCACATGAATATGCTAATGAACAGCCTAATTTGTAATACCTTTGGGCACAATGATGTCACTGGTATAGATAAAAAAAGATTCCTTCATCGTATTTCATTGATTTAACAATCTTATGTTATTTTGCTTTGGTCGTCGTGTGCGCTTTTATTGCAATCTTGCAATGCATGCAAATAAGTTTCTCGTTATTTTCCCATGATTTATTACACTTCAGTGCTGACTGATCACATTAGTCGACTACCCGATTAGGACATTTGTATTCGTTTTGCAGATGTGGAGGTCGTTCGTCCCGGTTCTCGTCTGATGTCGCTTATTCTTTTGCATGCCGCATTCTGAATCCTGATTCCGCTTGCGTATTTGTATTAACACGTTGAAAGCATTACGCCCATTGAATATCTTATTGAATGAAGTTTTAGCTTGGAATTCCCCATCGCTCACAACTGCTTTGTTTTCCCTATGGCTCTCAACTGTCACATTGATATCGACGATTGTACATGGAAACATAACCAATTTGGTTATCCTAAAAATTAAATGGGTATCGCATTCCAAAATGAGTAGTCGAATTTACGGCGACCATTACGTGTCCGGAATCGGAGTAGGCAAGTGGCCAGTCGATAACCGGTCGATGTCGATGGGCGAGGATGTCGCTGGCAACGTTCCCATAAATTCCGCGGAATCGTAGGAGATTTATAATGGCGGCGGCGTAACGGTGGGCGCGTCGCGCATGCCGAGCGCACGCGCCTACGTGACGCGTCACTCATGGCAGCGGCTCCACCACCGCGGCACTGCCACACCGTCACACCGCACTGAGGCACCGCCCCCGCTCGCGAACTGTCACACACACATGTCACATAGATTAGTATTGTCCCCTATATGGAACGGTGCTAAACCTTCTCTAATTGGGGACAATATGTGATAAAGAGTTTATTTATATTGATATCACAATAGGGAAGGACTTTGTAGGCGATGTTAGTTGATCGGTCCTCTGATTTCTATGGTGTCATTGAGTTGCTAAGAGAGAGATTGAGTTCATAAGGTATATCTACCTTATCGATGAATCTGTGAGGTGCACATCTCACAGTGTTGTCATCCTCCTTATGTTTACGCTATTTTATTTCTCAACCTGCAAAGAAATTCTGCGTATGCTGCATGTTAAGCATGGTTGAATTACCGTCTTGTTATTTGTTTTCCTATACCTACTGGTTTACCTCGCTAGTCGTATTAGATTTACATAATTATTCCTTTAGTGCTGTTGCAACACTTTGCTTCGATATCAAAGATTCAGCCTCCTCCTCGTATTAGATGTAAATGTGCATTGCTTGGATATCGATGGAGATATTATGTAGATTCTCATAACTATTATGATCGGATGTATGACATCCGAGCGAGGTTTTAATCTTATCATTAACACGAAGGTGGTAGATGTGGCAATTTGTATGAATAAAGCCTGTCAGGCCGTTGAAAATTTGCGTTACATCTGTACCGCGCTAAAGCAAATTGATTTCGCCCCCATGCACTTTCTAGTTACTCCATTTCGTAGTGTTAGCTAGTAAAACATAGTGGGAGTTTATTGACTCGTCGAACAGCGGCACGGTCGCCCGGCTTGCGGCAGGTTGGCGGATGTAGGTGTCCGCAAATATTAGCACTTGCCTAATTCACCAGGCAAACGCACGTTTACTTTATTACCTAATCGACTAGTTAATTTAATATTTTCGTTGTCACCTACACTCACCTTTAGGACCAACATTCCTCGTTACTTAATTGCGGTGTAGGCGTAGTCATACGACATCCCACTGACAACAAGTCGTTATTATTGAATGGGACGACTGTCAACAGAATTAGAGATCGGTCCCGATCGAGGATTAAAGATAACGCGATCTTTCATAACAATGACGTCGTAAGAGTTCATTGGCTCGGTCGTGGATTAGTTCGGAATGGCAAGGCGCCGGAGTAATTTATGATTATGACACTAGTAATGTGAACCATGCATTAAGCAGTGAGTGCGAGGTGCGGCACGCGGTGCGGGCGGCATGCGGCATACGCCGGCCGCGGCGAGGTCGCGATCGCGATCGATGCGCGTGCGCAATATGAATGAATGAATCCCCCTCCCGCCCTCCGCACCATCCGCACGATCAATGGACCGCACGTGGCGATCGATACTGCGCTAATCTAAACTACATTTCTTTATGTTATATTTAGAATGTATCAAAAATAGTGGGGCGAGTTCTGCTCACGGAGTGTTTACTTCACATTCTGAAGAAGAATACTGATTCGAAACAAAAGTAGAGGATAACCGGGTATTTATAGTTTATACAATATACTAGGAACTTGTTAAAATTGCATGTTTCGATTGAAGACATTATTCAGAGATTCAAAACAGATTCAAAACGTGACGGCAAAGCCCATTTGACAATCAAAATTTCTAATCCCCTATTCGTCTACCTCGTTGACAATGGTATCAATCTGGAACACTTATCTAGCGAGCGAGTCGATCACTTGTAATTGACAGCTAAATGCCCTATTAGACCTGACCACCATAATTGAGTGGCTTGATACAGTCGGAGTTGCGCCCGCGCCGCCCACGCGCCCGTCTATCGCGTCAATTACATCTTTTGGTATCTGAATTTGTTTTTCTAACCGCAATGATAATAAACTAGACGAATGAATATAAATATACAGTATAAATGTCGATTTCTTTCATTCCACGTTAAGTTATTGGCTCGCCGCATCCATATCTCCTTAGATGGTGATAACGGGCAGCTCCGTCTAACACTTGAGTACCTTATTGGGTAACTAGCGCAGCCATTGTAGGAGAGGCATGGCTAACGCATGGGCGCAGTGTTTTCCGGCCATATTCAGTGGCCCTTATGAAGTGACAACCATATCAAATGGCCAGATAATATCACGCCTTGTTTGGTACGGGTGAGGTGGCGAGGTTGCACGGTCAGCGCCACAAGGTTGTTGATACCTGACGTAGGTAGTTAAAAATAGTGTTTACACGTTAATTACCTACTAATAATTCATTAGCACTTCAGTTTTGATTGTGACGAATCTCTCGATATACACCAAATTTTATGACATCACACCGTCATACGATGCTTATAACGTGAGGCCCTCATTCACGTGCTAATGAATATTCTATTATAATGAATCACAATCGGTTCCAATAGTATCGGAGTGTGTGACAGTGCCAGGGGCCCGGCGTACGCGCATTCTACTATTGTGATTAGACGCTAATGAGTCACGCCGGATTTGCATATTGACGGCGGAAAATGAACGAAGGCCAAGCAGCTGAGATTACCTTTTCCATGAAACGAGCAATTAAGATAAATATATGAATAGTTTTGCAGACTGCCGAATCATAATGGTAATAACTTTGGTCTTTCTACGCCTTGAACTTGAATATCAGAAAAGACTCATTCATCGCTTCTAATGCTCAACGTCCTTAACAATTCTTGGGTACATTGACACATTCGTCATCCTTTTGACAATAGGTAGACCAAAGACTGTAAATGTCAACGTAACTTATCAGTGTAGGTGCTAATGGACACAGACGAATGCTCTGTCCGCAACATTCAATATCCGAGCCGATTTGAGCCCACCCTTCGGAATTTTAAGTGGTCCTTACTCGTAAAATTAACCGGTCTTTAATGGACCTTTTGAATGAACGGAGAGGTATTTTAAAGTAAGTATTAAAATCGGCCAATTTTATGACGTTGAGTAGTTTCTTCAGTCATTTATTACATTTGCTTCGGCCCAGGCTCAATTGTTTCGGTTTAATTTTTTTGTAATGCGTTCTTAAAGCAATACTTTCACTTGTTAGCAACAGTGGAACTTTTCAAACCCGAGTACAACACGTAACACATCAATAGACAATGGAATGCCTCTTGCAAAAGTAGGTTCGCAATGCATTTCCATAATATATTGACCATGTTCAAACTGAACGTCGCTATTGTTCACAGTACCTGGATGATATTTTTTATCAAAACCTTTTACTTTACTACGCTCTGCCTGAGTATTTATAGTACAAGCTAATCCCGGGTTACATTACACCAATTCTTCATACAACCCTATCTTAAGCACAAAGAAACAAACAAACAATAAACAAACGCGTCGAGTGACGTCCAACCAACCTGCAACTGCAAACATCTTTACAATCCTAAAGGATGTGAAGACAAAAATAAAGCTGATTTAAGTTCCTCTCGTCAACAAGTTGTTAATACGCTGAAAGGTATTCGTGTGAAATGGAAACAAAGCTCTGTTCGACTCCTCTAAACAGAGTCGTGAAACTGTCAAATCGTCGCTTTCCTAATGGGACTCTGTCATCGAGCCGACCCCTTTAAACTGTCGTTTCCTCACTTCGAAGTTTAATTTCGTTTATTTTAAGACGGATACGTGTAAGTGTCTGGTCTATTTCTGGCTTGGATAAAAAATGTGTAGTGCATTTGTAATTATAATGATTACTACTCGGTTGCGAAAGACTCGTGTTATTTGCACTAACATAAGAGGATAATCGCTCTTATGTTAAGAGTAAGACGATGATTGACCATTTAGGTATAGGACAGTAGCCATTACTAAACCGGCGCTCTACTAGTGATCCAAATTAAGCGCTGGTTTGCTTTAAATTAGTTACTCTCCCCTATATCATAGAACCAGTCTCTCTAGAATAAAGTAGAAAGACGGCGTGATTGCTTTATTAACACGTGATAGCTTTTAACGTCAAGCAATCATTTCTGCCGCCGAATCCTTTTCCCTCGTTTCCCAAATACAAAAAAAAATCCTTTCAAGTGGCATACTCGTCACTGTCATTATCACCGGCACCCGTATTGTTTATCCAATTCGAGGATACGAGTTGTCTGACACACATCGTGTGAAACCGAGGGCACCACTTAAGACATATCATGTCGCCGTGTAAAAAACTCACTTAAACACATCGAGTCGTAGGCGTAAAGTGACAGATGTGTTCAAGGGGTCGTGGAATGACCGGCGTTTAG
Source organism: Euplexia lucipara (assembly GCA_921972225.1). Lineage (NCBI taxonomy): Eukaryota > Metazoa > Arthropoda > Insecta > Lepidoptera > Noctuidae > Euplexia > Euplexia lucipara. Next base: position 4,049,462 of record OV179149.1, on the reverse strand, counting down.
TTTAACTGCTGGCTTCCGCCAAACGGTCGGTTAGGTGACACATAGTCCGCGTTGCCCTTGCACTTCTTACGGGTATGATAACCTTCTATAAGTTCCATGAGTGACGTTAATCGTGATTCATGTAATTGCCGCGATGAATTTTAAATTTAATCGCATGGTAATTTGTTTTCATGTTTTAATAAATACTTCCTCTGGCTTTTCCCATGGCGGTGCTCGCTAGAAGAGCTTGATGCTGCTTGAATTTCTAATGCATAGTTCCCATGAACGCATTGCGATATTGGCTGCGCTCAAGTGTAATTAATTTGATTAAGCTCTGGTATGATAAAGCTGTGTACGCGCATGGGTGTTGAAATGTGACCAATGTATTAAGTATGAATGATGTTTCATTATCAAGATCTAGCGTAACAACTTCAATGTAGTTTCGATTAGGCAATTTTGTAGAGATTAGCAGAAATTGTGTCGCAGATGGTAATAAGTAAGGCTTTCAGTGCTTTTGCGGACCATGGCCCACCTTTTGTCATGCGCCGCGTGCCCTGTCACCTGCACACGTGAGGACCTAATGACTTCGACAGCGAATGATGCTGTTGTAGCACAATAAACTAAACATAAAATTTAACAAAATTGAGATATTTAGTGTGTAATTGTGTATTCTTGCGTTAAAACGCTATAAAAAAGAGGCATCATATGTAAAAATAGAGCATTGTTAGCATCAGCTCCATGATGTTAATAGTCTTTTGTAGCAGTGAGTCTTGTATAGCTGTGATAGCTTAGTGGTGGCCAACTCGACTCCTATCGGTTTCCCTTTAGATATTCGGAAGAGTAAATCTTGCGCTATTGGCATCCAAGCTCTAGTATTGCCATATATTAGGCATTTGAGTACACAAAAGGTATACAGGATGGTATCCCGACCGATGACTTTGAGTAAGATAACAAATAGTGATACGAATACTAAGTTTTTTTTCGTCGGCTTCCCTGTTAACCCCTCGCTACTGCTCGATGCCATGTGATGCCAAGTCAGAGGCACATGGGCGACAGAAACCCTGACACCAGGGGCTCGAGTCTGCTATTGAAATCGTGTCTCAAAGACCGATCATTGACCATCGATTTTTGACGTATAACGTCAAACTTATGACACATGTCCCGTACAAAAACTGTGAAGTTGTCAAATATTCGATCAATGACCGGTCATTGAGACACGATTGCAACAGCAGACTCTAGCCCCTGGTTAGTTACTAACCACGCGAGAAGAACAACATCGTCTTTTGTTGTTTCCTAAGAAAATGAATCAACTGGTAATTGGTGAATTATGATTTTGTTGTTGAAAACAAGAGTGGTAAGCGGTATTGTTTTTATTCAAAGTCCAAGTGCATTTCACTTTATTGCGTTTTGGCTTTTAGATGTTTGAATGTTAAATTGTTTTGTGTATTCGTGAGGTGTATAGGATGCTGTTTATTATTTCCTATTCCCGTAATGCACTTAGTTTCAGTATCGCAAATATTTATAATTCCATCATCGCCTGATCGTTGCAAGAAGCAAGTGAATTGAACGAACATAATATGTACTTACTAAGTGCCCAATATAGAAGGCATTTTTTTACTCTCTAAAAGTCCGGGAAGTAAACTGAATAACATCAGATGTTTCCTTTTTATGTAGATACTAGGTATGTACATTTGCCTACATCATTTTTATGTATCTAATGTGATTATTGACTGGCCTGTTGGTCTAGTAGTTAGTGACCCTGACTGCTATGCCGGAGGTCGTGGGTTCGATTCCCACCCAGGACAAATGTTTGTGTGATGAGCCCGATCATTTGTTCTGTGTCTGGGTGTAATTTATCTATAATATGTATGTATTTAGAAGTATATAAGTATGTTTATCAGCTGTTTAGTACCCACAACACAAGCTCTCAAGCTTAACTTGGGACTAAATGGCGTTGCGTGAAAAAGTTGTGGAATATTTATTTATTTATTATGATTCTCAATTCCCAAAAATGAGCGGAAATAAAACGCTAATGTGAATAGTTTATTTTCCTCATCACCCTCCGAGAAATCTAATGAGTGTGTAAAGCTATGAGTTGTTTAAAAATAAACTTTGTTGTAGATAATCCAGGAATTTCCATTTTGACATCCGTTGTGTTTCCTGGACCTAACACATGTCATGTATCATCTGGAATTACAAAAAAAAAACACTAACTGGTGAAAAATAACGTTTCGAAAGTCTGTGGCTCTGGTGGTTTTGTTTCATTCATTATTGGCCACCGACTTCCGAAACTAGTGTTATTTTTCACCAGTTAGTGTTTTTTTAAGAAGTCGGTTGTTTGTTTTTGGAAAAGAGTTTTTATTCTGTATTTTTTAGTTTCTTCGTATGTAAAGAAAGTCTTTCAATGAATGATTGAAATCGGTTAGCAATTGCTAAAGAAAATCTTTCTAAACATTAATGTGTAAGTACATCTCTGCCGGGCCCCTTTTAAAATAGACAGGCGTAATGTTATGTTATGGAAATACATAAACATAGCATAGCAATCGCGAGTAATTTGCTGTTAAGCGCTGAAGAGTTCAGTATTTCTTCACCAAATAATACTTGCCTAATGAAAATGCTTGACTTGTTACTAAAAATGTAAAAATCGGTACATGTGTACCTATATTTTTTGAGGATTTCCCTCAATTCCTAAAGGATCCCTCATCAGATATGAGTTTTGATACAAATGGGATCAATCTGTTAGTATACCCTATCAAATAAAAAAAGAATTTTGAATATCGATCCACAAATGACGGAGTACTGAGGTAACAAACCCTAAAAAAAAATATAAGTACAACCGAATTGAAAACCTCCTCCTTTTTTTGAAGTCGGTTAAAAAAACAAAGAGATTTAAAATAATAAAGAGAGGAAATGCATAGAAATAGCAAAGAAAAACTGTGATCCCATGTCTCAGTAACGCCATTTAGAATAATATACCTATAACCAATATTGGAGCGGCAGCGGAAATTAAACTCATAGACTTGTATCCACTCGAACACAAGTACCTATCGGATAAAATTTTATTCTAAATGTCCCGTCTAAGCGTCTATAGTACTTACTTACTTATAGTATACAGGGTGTAAAAAGACCGATCACATAGCCGATAACTACACATTCTGTACATATAATTAAGTAACTTTAACCAAAAAATAATGCTGGGAAAATATTTTTTTTTCCATCTTTAAAAAAGAGATGCTTTTTATTGCGCGCAATGAAAGCGCGACAACGCAACGCAACTTTCGATCAGCTGAGCGTACGGCCGGCCGCGGCCACTCGGGCTTGGTTGTTGACCCGACCGGCCCGCTTGTGTTTAGTATCTATTGCATTTTTGCAACTTCAAATGCGTTATTTGTTTTGAAAAATCGATCATTTGGATGTTTCCACAACTTTCAGACAACGTCATCTAGTCCCAAGCTAAGCAGAGCTTGTATCGTGGACACTAAACACACACTAAACAACTGATAAATATTCTTTTATATTTCTAAATACATACGTATTATAGATAAATTGCACCCAGACACAGAACAAATGGTCGTGCACATCACACAAACATTTGTCCTGGGTGGGAATCGAACTCATGATCTCCAGCATAGCAGTCAGGGTCACTAACTACTAGACCAACAGGCCAGTACTTGGTTCTTATGGAGTTTTGTTCGCTGTTACCTACACTTTAACATCTATTGTTTCATCAATCAAAGTCGGTGATCCATCAACAGATGCTGACATGGCTCCTAGAAAAGTAAGGTAGCATCTGTCTGTTGGTAGTTGTACTTCTGTACCAATTGCGGAACAGGGTGCCAAGCATTTTATTGGCTTCGAGTCAAAGTCAAATCATTTTGTTTCAAATGGACCGTTCAAAAGCTCTTTTGGACGACAAATTTACAATCATCATCATCATCGGCCTAGCGTTTTCCCAACTATATTGGGCCGACCCCAAGTTCCAGTTAGAAAGAAAGAAAGAAAGAAAGAAAGAAAATATGTTTATTTGGGACACGCACAGAAATTTAACAGTATAAAACTTAAACTAAATTAACCGTAACTAGTTTAACCGGATGCAGCTGAATACTAGTGTTTTGCATGAAGCGACTTCCTGTCAGACATTGACAACCCAGTAACTGGGTAACACAATACCCCTTGGTTCAACTGGTGGACGTCAAACTTTCAATATAATATAAAAAAAAAATATTCTACGTGTCCCTTCCATAAGGTAGTTTCCTTGGGAGAAGAATGGACAAGAAACTACTCAGTTACTCTTATAAAATAGTTTCCTGCAATATTATACTACATTAATCAGACATTATTTACATGCCTGACATGCGATGCCTGATATGACATTATGTGACTGTGTAACGTAAAATACATACCTACTACGTCTGGTGTAGTCATCATAGTGTTTTATCATCATTATCGTAAATCCCGCGGAAGCACAGCGGTTGATCTCCGCAGCGCCGCGGCATTTGTATCTCCTCCCGTATCCTGCGAACGGAAGCGCGCGGATGTTGCGTCACCGCCCGGAAATAGACGCCCTCTGTGTCACCGCGCGCGTCACTCTGTCCACGATCACACTACCGCACTCAGCACGTGAACTCTGACTCGACAACACTCCATCATCACCCCCTTAAAACAGATCACTCCTAAGGAAATTGCCGTCACTCAACAAATTTCAACGTATGGTGCTACGTGCTTATCTGCTAATGTCCTTACCCAAAAAGCTCTAACAAATGAGTCGAAGCAAAAAAGTAATGACAGCGATCGATCTCGCGTCTGCCTCTAAAGCACAGTAATTATTTCCAAACGGAAACAGTTTCGAGATAATACTGCGATTTATCCTGTCCTACGTGTATCCGCCAGAGTATTTGCTCCACGACGCGCCCTTTCCTTTTCGTGCAGATACCGCGATGTTTTCCCGGACAGGACGTTGGCGCAGTTCACAATTAAAGGCAAGTTTGGACGTGGAAGCTAACGTGCGCACTAAGTTTCGATATTTATGACGACATCGAACACTTAATCAGCGACAGGAAGATGTTAACCGTCTGCTCGTATATTAGCCCAATCAAAATATGGTAATGGTCGGCTGAGCCTGGTAAATTTACTCGCGGAATCAATTTGCCCCCGTGAAATTTATGGTCGTGTTTCCCCAATTAACTGGCAATTCGGTGGCTTCGATTATTTCGCATAAAATGTGCGGGCGACTCCCGCATCCGGTGATTACGTCGGGCGCATAATTTGTGATGCGCCTGCGCCGAACTGCGCCCGGCCAGCCTACGCCTGCTTGATTTTTGTTAGATAAAAAACGGAGGGTTCTCTGAGCTCTGTTACTGCGTACTTGCCTCATTTGTTGTTTGTTTTTAATGTCGACTCTTTTGCACCTGCGCGTTTTATATTTCATGCTGGTACCCGCCCGCCCGCCGGCCGCTTTAAATTGGATTTTGCGAGCGGATTTTTGTTTTGTTTCTCACTAACGTGAACCTGATGGTTTCCTTTTATTGTTTTATGCAAATTAGCTTCATTGAATATGCATCTGATTTTAAAACATTAATATCATAAAGTTTAATGTAGGTAGGTAACTAAGATAACATGGTTGAGAAGTGTCTCATATTCATAATTTAGGTTTTTATTTCTTGCAACTCGGGGCTGCTTAACTTGTTTTTATTTTTCTTATACTGGTCTTTAGCTTTTTCATTGAGTGTTTATGTTTTCTTTTATATTATCAGATTAATCATAAAGATTGTTTGTTGGTTGCAGAGTCGGTGGGCTCAGTCAGTGTCGTCGGGCGCGTGCCGGCTACCGGATGCGCCAGCGGCGACATAATGTGGCTTCTTGACGAGCCTAATCAACCTTATGAAGGTAATTATTATGTTAACTATCGTTACTCACATACAAGACTGTCATACTGTACTAAGCTACGCTCAACCTTATTATGTGTAGTCTCTCTTGTTGGCCAGTAATAATTAAAACATAATGGAATCTAATATCTTTTTCTGGTTATTCCAGACTGTGAACAACTGCTATGCTTCCGCTACTACAATGGGGAGGGCGAGGAGTGCGCGGCGGAGTCGTCAGCGCTCCCCGCCCGGTTCAAAGTGGACCTCAAGAAACTGCCCCTCAGGCTCAAGGAGGGAATGTCTCGGAAGCGCAGCGGCGATCACGTGTCGCCCTTCTCATACAACAACGAGAGCTTCGAGATGAACTCGGAGAACCCTCCCCGCATCGAGTTCGTGCCCGGCACCAGTCACGACATCAAACATCTCAGCGAGAACGTCAACAAATGCTCAATTAGTGCTTTAGAAAGTAACGGGAACAATCTCGAACAAACAAAATGTGATCCTAGTAAATCTCTAGTTAGTAATTTAAGCCAAGAATCTCAAAATGTAAATAGTGAATCTCGGACAAACAGCAGAGCCACGTCGTCAGGGGTAAAGAAGAAGTGTCCTCCACCCGTGGACACCGGCGGCGGGCAGGCGCTTAATGGCGTCAAGAAGAAATCAATAGCTAACAGCGGCTTTGATTCGCCCACTTCACCGGGCACCGAGTATTATAAAATATGGTCACCAAAGAATCCTTGCAAAATAATGAAGTTCGTATATGACGTGGAGAGTGCGAATGTACCTAGTGAAGCAGAAAAGTCGCCAGTACCACCCCTGCCGCCCAGACAATCACACAAGCCGCTCGAGCGAATGCACGCGTTACCCCCGCCACAGGTACCCAGACATAGAAAGCCAAAAAAATTAACAAAGCCCGAAGACGCGTTCAACTTTGAATTGATAGACACGGATGAACAATTCTTTACTGACAATAACATAACAAACTCAGCTGTTTTACAAGGCGAACTAAACGATTTCAAACCGGGAGAGTTTTATTCTGGCAATCAGATAGCAACTTCATCAACGGCAAGCTTTTGGAGAGGTGGGCAAAATGTTGCGCCCTTAGCGACACCTGAAACAGACGGCAGCTTATGTGAATCCACAATTTCTTCTATGAAATTATCTAGGTTAAATGAGGAGAAGAGATCAAAAGATGTACCTGATGGCGCCCCGAGCGTAAGTAGGAATAAGATACTGTTTATTAAAGATATAGGTCCCGATAATTATATTACGACAACATTCGCACGGAAAGAAAAACCCAGTCCTCCCAAAGATGTGGTGGACGGAGTGAATCGAACGCCAAATCATGCCAAGTCTGAAGAAAAAGCTCAACACACGTTTATAAATGATATTAGTAATCATTCTGAGTTTGAGGATGACAATAGGAATCAGATAGAGGAGAAAGAAATCACAATATTGAAAGGTCACAAACCTTTGACGCGGCAGAATTCAGGTCGTGCTACACCAACGATGATGACGGCGTTCCTAAATTCTTCTCACGTTGATCCCCCAACAAGAGAGACGGATAACAACAGTTCGAATGGTCAAAGTTCCTGCAACTCCTCACACTCGACATCACCGGTTGATGAGTCAACTATTACGATGCCAAGCGTGGGCACTATGATGATGAACAGGAAACATTCTTGTGATTCATCAACGCCAAAGCATTCTAGTTTACCGCGGCATTTGATAAAGAATATGGGCTGTGAGGGGACTCCGAAGCACTCGCCTCATAAGACTAACAATGTGGAGAGTCCGGTGCGGCCTCACCCGCGGGTGCTGACTCGCGTGGCGGCGCTGGCCGGGGCCGCCGTGCCGCAGTGTCCGCCCACGCCCACACACCACGCCAGGAGGCCGAGGCCGATGCCTCCGCCGGACCTACACCCGCCTCCCGTACAGAATGCTGAAGCGAGACTGCAAGAAAACTTCGAAATGGTGGAGTTCACAAATGAACTGAGAACATCGGAGATTAGGTCGCCCAATATGGAATTCGCGAATAGTAATCATTTCACGATAGTTCACGCGGGACCGCCTGAGGATGTGGTCCTAAGGCGGCCGAGGCCAGTAGAAGATATTGATGACAATGACAACGCGGTGGCGTCACCCACGCCATTGAGGCACATGGCCGGTATAAGGCTACCTTCGATACCGGAAAGGGCATCAAGGCAGATGGCTTTGACTGGCGATTTTCCTGCTAATATGATTGGAGGAATAATTGAATGCGAAGAACCTTTACCGGCAGGTATGTAATGTCTGATTGTATTCTAATGTTAATTTCGGATGTACAAATTTGGAAGGGATATTATGAAGGTGACACGACTAGCGTCATCTAGCGATTCGAAGAAAAACTAACATCTAAAATGGCGCTTGCTTCAGTTTAATTGTATTCAACTTTGTTGTACTGACAAAGATATTGTTGCACCATCTATACCGCTGCACACAAACTAAAGTATCCTAGATCGCGATATTATAGTTATCCGTGCCATTAACTTACGTGCTGAATCCCGACAACAATCGTCGGGCAGTAAACTACTAACTAAGACCCGTTTGGTTGGAGGAAATTCCCTTCTCCATAGAGGATGTGGAACTTTGAACCCAGTTTCTCATACTCCTTAAATATTCTGAGACTTATAGAAGAATGAAGACACTGGATCCTGGTGGTTAGTATGATATGGATGCGGGATGAAGCGGTGCACGTTGTAAGAGGTCTATGACTAGCTAATAGCTATCTATGATCATCAGTTGACTGCGATAGAGTAACCCAATTGGTCTTCTGATCCTTTAGTTCTTTTTCGAATAATTATCATTGTCTTCCAGGTTGGGAGGCGCGCATGGACAGTCATGGCCGAGTGTTTTACATCGACCACATCAACAGGACTACCACGTGGCAGAGGCCTGGACTCAATGGTACCACACCAAGATCACCAGCGCCTGAAGTACAGAGGCGGCAGTTAGATCGACGGTGAGTTTATCAAATGTCTATGTGACTATGGCAAAGTATTGCACATAATTTTGAAAAAAAAAACGTTTGTCGACTCACGTCTTTTTTTTTGTCTTTTTTCACCGTAGTCTAACCATGAAAAAGTGTATTTCAACGCAATCAAGATTCAAATAAAATTAAATCTTGTTTTGCGTTGAAATAAAGTCGATAATCATTTAACGGATGCCCTCAAGATTGCTTTGATGCCCTTACGGACTATGGTTACGTTAACGATAGCTACGTCAGGTATACGCTGGCCTTTATCAGTCCAGTTCTGATTGTAATTGATATGTCAATCATTTCAGCTACCAGTCCATCCGCCGCACGATGACGCGCACGCAGCTGGCGGAGGAGGACGCGGGCGCGTGCGCGTCGCCCCCGCCCGCGTGCCACTCGCACGTGGCCCGCGCGTCGCCCCCGCCCGCCTGCCCGTCGCACGCGCCGTGCGCCTCGCCGCCGCCCGCATGCCACTTGCACGCACACGTGCCGTGCGCGGGCGCGTCCACGTCGCGCGCGCCCGACTCCTCGCACGTGCCGCATCCCGCCGCCTTCTTCCTAGCGCGACCTGACTTCTACTCCATACTGCATATGAACCAGGTATGTTTCATACGAGTATAACAAATACACGTTTTCAGACCACATTTCATGAAAATAATACATAGAAAAGTCTTGAGTTTTCTTGGTAACCCAGAATCTACAGAACATAATTTAAAACCAGTACGCGGTTTCTAGTTATGCTCTCATTTATTGGACCTGTATTTGTTTCTAACTGGTTTTTTTTTGTGGTTGAAAGTGACAGTATAGAATCAACTACTTTATTCGCTTTATGGCACGAAATCTTTTCAAAATCTGCCTTCAAAAGATGCAGAGAGGTTTCAGAACATCAGATAGAACCACTTCTAATACGATTGGCATACTGTTGCTGCCTGAATATCAACATTCTATTTAGTCCATCAGTTAGATAGTAAAAAATAATAGACAGTTTCTTTTCATTTTTTCTTTTTGACAAGTATTTGATGCTTTTTCAAATTGACGGAAAACTACTTAGATTAATCGCATTAAAATTAAGGAGAAGGGCTTGTGACGTCATAATTCAGTAGGTATAAACTATACGAACTCGTGATGTCATCCGACATATTGACTCAATGTATTGCCGTTTTTTTTGTTACATCAAAAAGGAAAAACATTTATGTCTAATATTTTCTACTAATCTAGATGAGGGGCTGAGAACTAAAATGTAGTTGTCTAGCCTATTCCAAATTATTCAACCACATAACCTCATTTTGCAGGAAGCGTCCGTCCTCTACAACGGCAACTCCACCTTGAAGCACATGATCTCCAAGATCCGAAGAGACACGACGTCGTTCGAGCGGTACCAACACAACCGCGACCTGGTGGCGCTGGTCAACATGTTCAGTGAGTCTGAGAAGGAGCTGCCTTTAGGATGGGATACCAAGCTTGATCGAAATGGGAAGGTAGGCAGCATAGTCTTATTGTCTAACACCCGATATTAATATTCTATCTCAATCCAAATCCCGATCCTTTGTTTTTGGCGGCTGCTTCTGATTGGACATCTTTAAGACTCGGATAGGCGAATTCGGTCGTTGATTGGTTACAGACAAAGATCGGGATCAAGATAGCAACCGAGATAGATTATAAATATCCAGCGTAATTCATTTTCGCGCAGTAGTTAAGCGCGTTGCGGCGAGAGGCGGTAAGATTTAAAGTATGACAACGCCACGAGTCGCCGCTCGACCGATTCGTGGCGTGCTTCGTATATTTTCATACTTTGTACCTTACCGCTCGCCGCTCCCGCGCTTTGCCGCCTCTCACAGCAGCAAGTTTGTGAACGGGCCGTTACAGATAGATGGTTCAGTGATCCGAGATGGATTTTGGATGGTGTTATAGCGAGGGGAAAGAGTGATGATGGCTGTTTGTGCTAATAGAAGAAGATCGTGCATTGGGTAAAGTACTTTTAAGATTTCCTCAAAGTGGGTGTCCGCACAAACCAATTAGGTTTTGGATTCGGAATAAAGCGGTGCAAAGTACAGACACCAGCACATCAATCTACCCCAAATTGTCAAAATTTCCCAATTAAACATGAACCATAATATGTTTCGAATAAAGTAGAAAACCTATCAAAGAAATTTAACACATTGGGGTAGGTTATGTGCGTGGTAGGCGTCTGTACTACATCTATACTAATATTATAAAGATTTTATTGTTTGTTTGTTTGCATTGAATACGCTCCGAAACTACTGGACCGATTTGAAAAAGTCTTTCACCGTCGGAAAGCTGCACTATCCCTGAGTGGCATAGGCTACTTTTTATCCCTATATTCCCACGGGAACGGGAACTACGCGGGTGAAACCACGTGACGTCCGCTAGTATACAAATATATAAGTAAAAGTGCTATTCGTGTTTTAATGTCAGCTCTTACCTTTGTGAAGTATAGGAAGATTCTTAGAAGCCCACTTTAAGAAAATATCGGTAGAAGGCCTCATGATATTAAGTATAGCTCCATGTGTTCTGGTATGGCAGCGTTTCTTCGTGGACCACGTGATGCGCCGCACGACGTTCATCGACCCGCGTGTGCCGCGCACGGCCGCGTCGGGCCCGTTCAGCCCGCTGCTGCCACAACGACGTCGGCCCATCATCGAGTCGCCGGTGAACATTCACTTCACAACACGCTTGCTTGCTTTCCATTTTTGTTGTTTTTTTGGTTCATTTTTTGTCATGCCTATTTCTTTGATTGAGGACATTCCATCCATCTATACCACGGAGTATAAAGCAAATGGAGTGCTCGAATGCTTCATAAGAAGATTGCGTTAGCTAGCCCGCGATATTAAAATGTTTTTACGTTTTTTTTTAATTGTAGCACAATATTAGGCTCTGTGTTATTAAAATAATTTTTCGCGATCGTAACACCGAAATAAAATCATGAATATAACTCTGTAGGTTCAAGTTAGGCCATTAAAAATATTCATTTTATTTTAGAAACCACCAAATTTTAATTAGAGTGTTTTATTGATTTTTCTGGTAACACTTCGGTAATATACAGGATGAAAAAAATAATGAGCCATGCAGGTAAAATAATCGCTTAGTTGGTAATAACACTATTCTTAGATAAGGAATTTAATTCTGATGTTTTTTTTTATATTTACATTTTCAGGACTGCAGTTTATAATATATTAAAGTTATTGTGAGATTTAATGATCTTTTTTATTAATTTAAGACCAACATTTATTAGAAAATTTTATCCCGAACAAAAATTCGATCGATTAGTAGAATAAATAGTGACGTTTATTTTTTCTTGATCTTTTAGCTGGTTTGATTCACGGTTTAGGTATGCTTGGGAAATTTGTGAATGCACTTTATTAACTGTTAAAAAATGAAGCGATATTATTTTTAAGCAAAATAATCTGTCTTAATGATATAAAGTGGTTTTCCATTGATCTTTTCTACCCTGTATTTTTGTTACGATCGCGAATTACCTTTTTTATTACCATACTACCTAATACTAACCTGCAAATAGCGAGACAAGTAATAAAATTTTAATTTTGACTAATGACCGTGAGCAAACATAGTTATTCCATTTGTTTATTACTCTTTGTTGCAATCTGTGTTTTAGGACATGGAATTCATTTATTTTGTAGGCATATTGAGTTAAAGCTTCTAATTCGTATTGATCGAGAATAAAATAAATGTAAATGCTTGTAGATTGCATTTTTATCTCTAATATGCATTTTTTTTGTCATTTGTTTTTGGCTACCAAAAATCGTGATGATCAGCAAAACTATTTTGTATTTCGCCAATTTTCATTTCTTTTTTCCTTTTACAATGTTTTTCGTACCTAGCATGGTTTGAATGTTCAATGTTGTGTTGTCTCGTTTTCGCGCATGTTATTCGTGTATGTTTCATTTTTGTTCGAGTTGGCTTGTGTTCGTCTAGCTAGATTGGTGTCTATGCCTGTTTGTCTTGTCTTTGGTTTTTTTTTGTTGGTAATGTTGTTTTTGCCTGTTATTATTCACTTGTGACGTTTTTATTTATTTGGTTGTTTAATTTAGTCTTTTTTTTCTTTGTTTATTTTAACCCATTTGCGCAGGATTTTTTGTGGTTAGCGCAAGTGGGGTTCCTGTCCACTTAAGTGTTTAGTTTTTATTCATGGTACTAATATTAATATATTTCATTATTGTGATGCTTAATTTTTTTCTTTCGTTAATTTCAACCGTTATGTCCTCAGGCACCAACGCCCCCTCCACGGCCACCGCTATCAGCTGCGGACGCGCAGGTACAGAACATGCATCAAGAAATACCAGTCGCATACAATGATAAGGTAAGAGGTCTTAAACAGTAATGGCTTTTAACTCTATGGGTAATGGGATTAAAGTCCAAAATCGAATAAGAAACCTGTTTTAGCTCGGTGAAACAATGTTTAATTTATTAATTATTCTGTCGAAAGTATTGAAATAAATAAGGGATGAGGAATAGGGTGTAAATTTCCTCATCCCCCATAGAAAAGAGAAGATCTTCCGACCAGCCAGGTGTTGTATCCGGTGGGCTACTACTGCCCGACGTTTGTTGTCGGGAACTTGCAAACGTTCAAATTGCGCGGATAACTTTAATACCGCGATGTAGGATGTTACTCGTTAGTTCGTATGTGGCGAGATAGATGTCGCTACAAAGAAGTAGGAGATTAGTGGCTAGCATTTAATTGATGATTCTAGTACTCAACACATTTGTACACCATATTTGGCAATTATCCGGTACACTTCTTTTTCCTCTGTAACAACTAAATCTCCTGTCAAACTCAATATCAATGTCATTTATTTAAATTAGGCTGACAAACTGCACTTTTTGTTCGTCAAGAATTACATAAGGAAATCCCTCAAAACGCCCGCTTTTTACTACTTCCAAAAGCCTACAAAATATTGAATAAGTAGAAGCCTCCAGCATGTGCAGATATTTAGGTCTGTGAAACGAAGTCATAAGATTTATTCTTGGACCATCGAAGTTAAATCATAAACAGATAATAGTTAATACAACGACGAGTCGCGGGAATCCGATGGATGAGAGACGCACAGGACCGGTCGTTGTAGCGACATTTGGGGAAGGCCTATAGAATAGAATAGAATAGAATATTTATTTGCCACCAACATGGTATAAATACATACGTGGTCACAATGTCAAATAGTGCTACAGACATGGCTCATCGTTTCAAGGGCATGCATAATTAATTTAAGTACTAACTTAATTATTAACATTTTAAATGCACATTACTTTTTTCATTTATGTTTATTTTAATCACTACTTTTGTTATTATTTCACACATTATTACATTCACGACTTTTGTAATGATATTATGAATAAATTTTTAAGCAACAACATTAGTTAATATTACAAATGATTAAAATTATTACATGTTGAAAAATAGGATTTAACGTTATGGGTCTGTAATTGTTTACATTCTGTCTATCATTTTTTTGTAATTGAGAACTTTAGCTTGTCAGGAAACATTCTAGAACTTGCACCGGTAGTGTGTCATCTCAGTAATCTTTATTAATGAGATGACACAATACCGATGCAAGCTCTTTACTAGTTTTTTTTTTAATAATATTCGTTGTTACAGAATCATAACCAACAGCATTCGTGTTTTTAATGGGTTGATTTCCTTTTTAATTTAAATTTTGATCACATGGTAATAAAAATATTGTCGAGTTGGTTTTACTGAAAAATGGAATTGGACCTTTGGTATTTTGCTTATTTGTTTTTAATATGTAAAATGTATTAAATATGTTAGCATTTTTTCTGGATCATATAGCGGTCCCATTGTGATGCATAGTTTTTATGAAGTGTTAATTCATGTTATTTGTATGATTATCTCTGATTATGTTTCATGATGCCTTACACTTTCATACCTTTTGTGATGTATTTCTTGTTTTATTTTTGATATTTTATTATAAACTGCAATTTCGAATTCTCATTTTGACTTTAGTAGCATAAATATCTCAGTCTCCTTTTCGTGATAGTAGATTTCTTTATACCTTTGGTTATCCACTGGGGAGCAGTAACGTTTGTATTAACTTTAATTATATTTACACATAGATTAATTATCAATGTTAAATTTTCATGAAATAAGTTAAATGCTTGATTACTATCAGGTTCATTTAATATCTCATGCCACGATAAGCTTGCGAGGTGCATAAATGTGGTGCTAAATTTTAAGTTGATATAAAGTGGACACTGTTTTTAATAATTTATTAAAAAGTATGCGTCCCGCAGTGGACGTCCTTCGGTTAAAATTATGATGATGATGATGATCAGTTAAAACAATAACACAAATGAGGCTGGCAAGACGATCAGTTACCACAAGCAGCACCCGTTAACGAGAAGTCGATTTGCTGTTACTCCTATGTGAATAGAAAAACTCCTAAAGGCAGTATTTGTCCCCCGCAGGTGGTAGCGTTCCTCCGTCAGCCGAACATCATGTCGATCCTGCGCGAGCGCTGCGGCGGCTGCGGCGCGGCGCTGCGGGACAAGGTCAACACCGTGCGCGTCGAGGGGCTGCCCGCGCTCAGTCGGTACCAGAACGACGTGCAGCTTACTTGCTTGCTCAGGTCAGTACGGACCACTTGCTACCGAAGTAATTACAGTTTTTTAACCGAAAAAATAAAGAAGGTTTTCAATTCGATTGTATTTTTTGGAGTAAGACTTTGGGAGTAAGCTGGTGAATGTGTGACGAGAGCGTTACGAAAAGTGTGATCAGGTGAGGCGAACGGAAGTTGAGAGGGTGATATAAGTTAAAGAAGATTGACATTTTGTAATCTGGATGTATGTGAAGCACTGGGTGTGCTTCGTTCATTATTTACCACCGATTACCAAAACAACAGTTTGCCAAGAATCTTGCAGCGTACCGTATGAAGGTGAAGGGTATTACTTAAGGAAGTCCGCGTTCAATCCGTTCGGAAGCATTATTTGGGTTGTTAAATTAGGCGTATTTTCATATCACCTTTAGTAGGTACCTACTTCAAATAAATGCGTTTCAAAATTATATCCGTCTTACGTCCCGGTTTCTAAAACGAAATTTATAGACTCGTCAAAATTAAACGCAAGTCAAGTAATGCAAATGCCTGTTTTTTTTCTGAAGGAACCAAATTCAACAGATTACGCTCACTTGGCATTAATATTTTGCGGCGATTTTCGTTTCCATGGGATTTAGTAAAGGATATATATGTACCTATGATGATCATTAAAAAAAGACAGGTACGAGTCCGTCGGCAGGTACCTACCTAATGTTTAAAATGGAGCGGTTGTCTATCAATATAGTACTGCCTATAATAGCAAAAATTACAATAACTTTAATCTAAAGAGTAAATCTGGCTGTTTGCTGCAGTGCTTTAGGTATGTTCGCATTAGCGCGCACGGACTGTTTCCATGCGACCATGCGTTCCTGACCATTCCGAGTATGATAACTAGTAGAAACTGCTGTGACTGATAAGTTACATACAGTGTACCACCTAAACGACTACTGTAATAAATATTGTGTACATAGCAGTGGATTAAATGTCCAGACCGCTCTAGGCAATCACTTCATCAGCGCCCCTGTATGCCATAAATAATAAATAATAATAATAATAAATATTCCACAACTTTTCACACAACACCATCTAGTCCCAAGCTAAGCTAAGAGCTTGTGTTATGGGTACTAAATAGCTGATAAACATACGGTCTATATACTTCTAAATACATACATATTATAGATAAATTACACCCAGACACAGAACAAATGATCGTGCTCATCACACAAACATTTGTCCTGGGTGGGAATCGAACCCACGACCTCCGGCATAGCAGTCAGGGTCACTAACTACTAGACTAACAGGCCAGTCAAATAGCCATCATAATACTACAAACATTGTATCATCAAAACGTTAGTAGGCCAGGACACTTGTACTTACTCTCCCAAGAGTAAGAGTTAGTTTATTTTTAAAGATTCTGAGCTCGCGCGCTCCTAGGCACGTGCCTAGTTTGCCTTAAGGATAATCCGCCTCTGGTACGTAGGTTAATATTATTGATGTAGTTATTATTATTATTGTTTATTATGTATTATGTGTATTTTGGTATATTTTCTTAATGTGAGTTCTAAGGTACCTGAAATGAATTTAATTTTATTTGACATATCTTAAGTTAGGTTCGGTCTCACTTATTATCCAAAGTAGTATTAAGTTTTAATAAAAAAATTGCTAAAATCTTGTTTTGTAGGGAATAATAACGTGCAAGGAACGCGGAAGCTCCACGGCCGATACTAAAATAGACGTAACACCAAAGTGACGTTTTTGTTTTGTTTTGTACCCGTAGTTCGTTACTATCTCAATAGATGGCGCTACTTGTCTCGAGTTGTCACAAATTCTTAATGTTTTGCTTTTTATCGGCAAGTGTAAAAACACGTGTGTATAGGTTATTTTTTACATAACATTAAACAATTACGCATGTATTCAAAAACAAGGTAGATAGATGTGTGTAGTACAGTACTGTTAGCGTTCTAAAATGTTCAGAACAGATTTTAACTAAAATTTTCATTTAAAATTTTGCAAATTTGTGCTAATTTAAAATGAGTCGTAGCAATTAAACAACACGAAGTGTACTGTAATTCTAACTACTGAAAGAAATATCACTTCTGAGGAATTATTAAGTAAATAACGGTAAATTATGTCATTATTAATATTATTTTCTCGTAAATCTAACTTAACCGACTTTTAAAATTGGTGGCTAGGTGCGTAATTAGTTTGTACTTAGCAGTATACGGTAGCGTTAAGGTTAACCTGATATACTATATCACGGCCGTGTTATCCAAAGGGTTGAGCAGAGATGTATTAGGCTTAAAGGTCACGCCTATGCTCTGAAAAAGGTTCGGCAGAGATATAGCACGTAAAACTGTTACAAGGATGATAAATATAGACTACCTTGTTATCCATCTGAATTTCTCGGTAGCAACCTTTAATCTAGATATATGACTGGTTGTTGTAAAATGCTTACTATATCTACATACTACTTTAAACTAATAATGTCTGCATTATCTTCTCGTTTGTACGTCATCATCATCATCATCATCATCACCATCATCATCATCATCATCATCATCATCATCATCTTCATCATCATCTGCCCAGCCTTTTTCTAACTATGTTCGGCTTCCAGTCTAACAAGCCAACAGTAACCAGTTACCAGTCCTGTGCTTTACATAGAGCTACTGCCTAATTATGTAGCCTTCACAATCCTTTGACTGGGCACCACTATACTTATTAGTCTGTTAAACTATACTGGAAAGCAAATAAATAGAGGCACTTTCTTTTAACACATAGGAAGGTATAATAGTCAATATCAATGCATGCCGTCTGTCGGGACAGGTCGGCTCAAAGCTGAATTGATTCTTTCTTCAATTGGCTATTCCAGACTTTGCCCTACATCGTCAGACTCGCATAGTAAATGAATATAATCTTATGTCTGGACTTTAAAAGAGACCATGACCCCTGAGTTTCTTTCGGCATTTCTTCTCAGGGATCAGTCACTTTGGAAATGCCAATTAGTTTAGTTTAAAAAAAAAAAGACATGTAAAAGTATCTGAGAAGATCTACTTACAGAAATAAATATCATCATTTCATCATCATCAATATTTTTGGTAATAAGGAACGTGTCAATTTAAACATTATGACATGTGGCGAAAAAGGTAAAAACATAGATCTAGAAACTAGTGCCAGAAAAAAGCAAGTGGTGTTTGCTCCCGAGTGTAGTCAGACTTTCGGAGTTCTAACTACTAGTAACGACTGTCAAAGATCCGCAAATGACAGCCGGGACAAAAGCCTTATCATACTTTTTGAAGCTCAAGTGCCTTGATATGTAATAAATGGTCACCACCCACCCACGGAACGACCACGGCAAACGTACAGACGCCAGCACATCAAGTTACCTCAATGTGTCAAATTTCTTTGATCGTTTTTCAACTTTATGCCAAACAATGTAAGGTTCATATTCAATTGGGAAAATTTGACACATTGGGGTAACTTGACGTGCTGGCGTCTGTACCTAGTACCCTCAATCGACTCGTTCGGCTGCATTTGTTCAGCCACAAACCTCTCGTTCTTAACAATAGGTCTATTATTTTGAGTAAGCATAGATAAATCCGTCATACAGATTTTCATAAAATTACACTTCCCGCCACAATCACCTATGACAGGGATGACAAACCAATGGTACGTCTGTCGGTGGTGGCATGAATTACAAAACAATTCTGACCCGCCAAGTAATTAAAGAACTTGATCGATAAAATTTGCCACACCAGATAGATGTTACTTATTTTATTTGAATATAAGTAAACAAGAAACAGTGTATGCCGTAAGGTAGAGTGTGTTGGAACTGCGTTTTTACAATGTTTACAGTTAATTTTATACCCACATTCATAGCAAATAAATTATTTCTGATTCTGAGTGAACATAAAATATTGCTGTTTCATTTGCGAGTAACTAATAAAGAGTTATATTATAAGTTAAGAAGGAAAGAGAAGGTATTTATTTAGCAATAGGCCGTAGTACTAAATAATAAAAAGAAAATTGAAAATGACGGCAACTAAACATCACGCGTGTAATCCACGAAGGGTTAGGCAGAGTAAAAAGAAGGAAAAGATAAAGAATAGGGTACTTATTTCGCCATTTACTTATGTTTAAGTCCTATGTATTATGAGGTGTGCCTATTGCCATTAAAAACAGTAGACATATACTAAGTTTAACAGTAATAATCATATATTTATGTGTGCCTAGTTATTACAGAAATAAATCAAAAAAATAATTGTTTTAAAATTACACACACACACACACACATTCATACACATGTACATGTACATGTACATATTTATGTATTTATACTAAACATAAATTAGTATTGCTTGCTTTATTTTCTTTTCTTTTTTCATTTTAAATTGCACCTACCACTGCTTTTCTCTGCATCACCTGAAGGTTGACTGGTAGAAAATGCCTATGGCATTAAGTCCGTCTTTGTACATTAGTGTGCTTGAAGTATTAAATAAATAAATAAATGAATTCCATAACAGTCTCTGTAAAAACATTAAATTAAGTCTAAGTATAAAGGTTCACCGTCCCTGACCTATGACACAGTTACCACCAAATTTCAAATCCACTAATATATTTGTAATTCTATATCATTCAGTGACACAGATCGTTACACTGGGTGCCACTCAGAATGCCCAGTAATGTGTAGTTTACTATGCTATTTACACTGTGTGGTATAATTAGTCACAGATTGTGAATGTATAACTGTGCTGTATATTTCGTGTCCTGATTCACTGGTTGAAAAGTGGTTTGTTTTCTAGAGCGAGGCTTTATAGTATTTTCCGTGGCACTCTAGGTAAGTAATATAAAAGCACCGAAATTCAGTGTGCAAAAGAGTAAAAAAAATAACAAAACCTATTAAGATCAAATCTAATTCAACTGAATTTGCAAGTTCGAACAAACCAACTGTTCAGCTTTTTTTATTATACAGGATGGAATAAATCAATGGTCCCTGGAAACAAACTAAGTTTTAGTTCGTAAAATAGATTATTTAACGTAGAGCACTTTTGCATTACGTTAAATAATCTATTTTATCTTATCCTCCCTTCATTTAAAAAAAAACATTTAATAAATTGCACAGATTTCTCGCCCAGTATAATAAAATGCAATCATTTAGATTTCAGTAGGTAGGTACCTACCTAGTGATATATATGATTATTCTTCTGTTCAATGGTTAATTTTTATAACAGTAAGAAAGGTAGAGCAGTTTTCATCAGTGGGATTTTCAGAAATTTGATTATATAAAAAACCAGTGAAACGATATCAAGTGAACGGTTTTCCATTAGAAACAAATTCTACTTATCTATTTCTGTACAAGTGTAATCATTAAAGATTAATTAGATATTAATCATTTATCGTCTATGTACTTAAGTATCTTGTTACAAGTCGATAAATAACAATGTATTTTCCATTCATTCAGTCATTGTAAAATGATCCATTGAAACTATAATATTTCTATGATGAGTAGGTACCTACACTACTTACAAATTTTCTTTGCATAATAGTAATAATGCAATTGTAAAATGAATCATTGTATGCGGTGATGTGATCGCGCGACCATTATTGCTAATTATATGATTTTATACAATTATACAGAAAATTACAGTTTATTTTACATTGTTAAGTCATTCTAGCAAATGCCTGTCCGTTGTCTCTGTAGGTACGTTGCATATAGAATATTAATTAGAACTTTTATAAATCACTCAGTAGAATTTACTTGAATTCTACCCGTCACAGGTGTATTGAAAAACGATAAAATTGCATTGCAAGTACAGTAAAATAGAAAATATACTGGAACCTCTTTTAAAATTTAATGTGGCTTGGTAGCTACTGCACAAAATCCGAAGAGATATTTTATAATAGTTAGGTACCCCATACTGCATAGACTCTTGCGGTCGAACGACGGACGTGAGTATTTATAAAAATAGCCTTATAAATAAGTCCAACAAGCAAATATAAACCTTAATGGACTACGATAGTGTCCATTTTTACTTTAATGGAAGAAACCCTTTTACATGTAATAATTAGGAGTTATTATTGTCAGGACTGTCGAACAAAAATTATATGTTTTCGTTTGACTAGTGAACGGCCATTTTATATATACCTACCTACTTAATACTGTGAATATTTTAAACCATTTTAATGTACCGGACTTGGTGACTCACTGGCATAACAAAATTATTCTACTGCACTTAAATTGTAAATACAGAATCAAGGCATTTACCTGAGTAAATACTTAGATTTCAAATAATTAATTTAGGTTAGGTTAGGTTTATCGGGCAGGTGTCCGCTACTCCACGTCCAAGGGCGTATTTTGTATACAAAACAAAAACTTTATTTATATAGCAATTTAAAATTTCTTTAAAATAGCACAAAAACGATAATAACATTTAAATAGAAAGGATAACGAGGTAAAGGAAATTATGCCGTCCCATTTAATTGCTTGTAATCAAACCAACATTTAAAAAGAAAAAGAAAAGAACGAATTAAAAGAGAATTAATGTATATTCTCTTTAATACCATCCATATCAATACATTACCCGTCCGTTCCAGAAATACTTCCTCTATTATTTCCTTAGAGGATGCTATAAACATGTTATGGTAGCTTTGCTTCAGTTTTTGCCTCACGTCTGCGACCGCAGCCACTTATTAACGATTGTAAATTAATCCTTACACCTAACCCTAGGCTACAAGTATGATGCATTATTTTTTACAAAACCAAACGTAAATTTTTCACCAACAACACAATTTATAACTCTATTTCTTTAACTGTACAGTTGAATTTCCCTTGCCAAGCTGTGTATTAGAAGCATTTCATCCATGTTTGCCTGATTATGCACTGCCATTAATTACGATGGCTGCCAAGTACCACTGTAACTCACATACATGATGTCAGATTAGATTTTAACTGGATGTGTCACGTTTTCATAGGGAGTACCTACTCCTGGTAAACGATAAAAGTTATACCTACAGTAATCATCTGAATTACTCATTTTCACTACATTGTGATGACGAGTGCGCCAATAGGCGTAAGACTGCTGTTAGGTCTGTTCACTTAGGGAACTTTATTATAACTTACTGCCAGGAAGTATATTAGTTCTGGCTGGATTCGTAGGCACAAGCGGTTTAAAGAACATTTCAAAAATAGAACCTGTCGTTTCTTTAACGTGTAGTATGATCCGATCCAGCTTGTCTGTTGCGTCACACAAGCCATGCCCTAAGCCGAGGTCCCTAACCCACAGGGCCGCCCGGGCTGAAGGCCTTGATATAATACGGCATCACAGAATAGGTTGACCCTTTTCTGACCTATTTTTGTCACTTTTACATGTATGCACTGACAGACAAAAACTCATTCGAAACTCACTTGAAGGTAACACGTAAGCTCAGTGACTTTCAATACAAAAGTACTACGCACATTTTTTAATCTATGTATAGAAGCATCTAATTATTTGAAAGCGCAACCAGTTCGTGTAAGAGACCATTTAAATCAATAAAAAAGTTGTTACTGGTTCATCAGCAACTATGATTTGTGACAATGAGCCTTCTTCAAAAAAAATATGAACAAAAAAGCATAAAGTACTTGAGAAAATGCAGCTTTCGAAATGCACCATGCATTTGGCTGTACCGTTATTGTTTCTAGGACGAATAGGGTTGACGCATTTGGTTAATGTCACAATCAAATTTTTATTCGATTCTATATCAACTCCAGAATTATGCAGTTCAGCAGACCAATAGTTTTAAATGTAATAAAACTATACTTAAGACACAAAAAACGGTTTAAGCATGTTTTTTTTTTGCTTTGTCTAACCTGGTATCAGAGTATTAATGTAGCCCATGGGCCTTTGACTTGGCATCACATGCCCTCAAGAAATATCTCTCAGGCATCCCGGTTTTATCACGACGCGACGTTTTCCTTTACCGGTTTTGAAGTGGTAGGTAATTATTAATATATTATTGTAGTGATGTCACAATTAGATTTAAGTTACTGTAATTGGGTGTAACTTGCAACATAGATTCCAAGGACCTTATTGTTAGAAAACATTAGGTGAATTTGGAAAATAAAATAAGGATTAGTGCAAATAAACCATAGCTTGGATGCCTATGCCCTAATCCTACGCATGACAGCCCTACGCATAATTCCTTTTGTCTCCGTTAGGCCTACATACCCTTTAACAAACGTAGGTAAAAATCTAGGTCATTTTCCATAAAGGGTAATAGAAAGGAGACTGGCAGATCTATGTGATTTCCAAATTAATTTATGCGTAGGTACCTAAGTAAATAAACTTATAATATTTCTGCATATTATAATGTCTTGGTTTTCCCGGATCTCTTTCCATAAAACGTTATCTTATTTGCAGTACTGCATAATATAGTTTTGAACTCTTGGAATAGTATTGTCTTCAGTCGAGGACATTTTCTTTTGGTTCTCAATAAACTTAATAACTTATAATAAACTGCATAACTTTCTAACTGTAAATAAACTTAGTTTAGCTAATATTAGATTTAAATTTGACATTTGTGATGTAGATAAGTAGGTACAAGTTTTTCCTGCATTTGTTTTATTTTTTTTCGCCTTGCAAGACAGAGCATAGTGAGCACCACGAACTAAAACGGAATACCAATGTCTTACAAATAAATTTGATTTGATCTTTCGGCTGATATGAAAAAGAAATAAACTTAGATTTTTTAATTGGAAAAACTAAAAAATATTGATGTACTGCCTACTTACCTAGAATTGTATGGAATTTTGGATTTTGGAAGCTAATTCCAATTCCTTTATTAAAGTTCGTTATCGTTAATGAAAAGGCAGGCAGCCCGAACTGTCCTGGAAGGGTATTCTTATATACACCCACAGTGAAAAAAAATACCTAAGTATACTTACTTATACTTTAACTTTGGATATCAGGAGGAGCTCAACTTACTTACAAGTAGGTCGAGTACCGACTGTGCTTCCTAAAGAAATTATCGTTTAACCCAAAAACTCGACATCCATTTAAATAGTCAGCATTCTCATCAATCGTAAATGACATCCATTTATCGTTTACCGGCAAGCGAGTCAACACAAAAACCTAATTGTTTGGAACCAAAAGAAATGCTGATAGCAGAGCCAACAGTCATTAGTTGTAAAAAGATAAAAAAGTGCGTTAATTAGTATACTAAAAGAATAGTTTCGCAACTTTCTGATGTATAAAAGTACTGTGTGATGGCGGAGTTAAAAGTAGGTACCGCTTCATTACTACCTCACTGTAAGGCAAAGGCCTCTGTTGGCGACAGATCTGGCAACCCCGTTGCTAGGGGCTAGTAGTAGTTCTGTTGATTGGCTAGCGACGGGGCGGCTTGCGTGTTTTCTAATCTAATCATTCTAATTTTCTTAATATTGTTTCCTACTTCTTTTGTGATCGAATTATTATACCCAATTACACCTTTAACTGCTTTTGAATTGGTGTCTAACAGCCTCTTTTTATGCAGAGAAGACACAAACATTTATCAAAATACTTGTAATTAAGTTTTTTCCCTTTCTTCGTAGCAGCCTGGAGTCTGTTTTTCTGGCAATACAAGGCCCGGCTCTATAACATGTGAATTGACGTGTGTGTATATCGTAGGTACACTTCTGCCTAACATTTCGGGAACTAAAGGCGTGATATCACAAGTATGTTATGTTTACAAGTAAACAAGTATTTTCGCATTGCGACATATAAGCCACGCATTGTCACGGCACTCATATAATTGACAATGTTAATAACATTTTATCAACAACTCATTTTGGTTTGTTCGTCCTTGTATCAGTTTGCCTTGTGTGGAATTATAGAATTGCAGTAACAAGGCCCCGAACAATAGCTGCTATGTATTTGTGCAGAGTAAATAGACATCATGTGTGTGAGTGTGAGCGTGTATATATGTACTTCTTGTTATATTTACACTTTTAAAGCTTTTGCTATGTGCGTCTACACTAGCGGAATATGTCCAAACATGTTATAATATTTTCTGTGAAGTAGATTGACTGGTAGTAGGAAAATTAGGGACGTTACATCCTTACAATACATACATACATCAACTCACGCTTATTTTACGTAGGCGGAAACTACAGATCACCATTTACATAAGTACTTCTTTGGCTTCGTTTACAAAGGAAAATAACAATTGATATACTTACAATGTCTGAAGAATATAATGTCTAGACTTTAGAAATGATTGTGACCTCTGAGTTTCTTTCCAGGGTAGGTATTCAGTTAGTAAAATATCGACTTGTTTAAAAAAAAGGATTTTGTTTAACGTGTAAAAGTATTTGTAAAAAGCAGTTTTCAGGGAACACCATGACGTCTAATCTCATTTACAAACAGTTTTGTAACATCAGTAGTTTACCATTTACCATAATTACACCCATCACTTTAAGTTCCAACTCAATCTAAAGCTCACACTTACCGTATCTGAACTCTGAACAGGCCTTTAAGATAACACGAGGTGGTAATATTTATTTATTCCATTATCACGTCTAAGATCATTTGTTGAGGCATAATGTGTTCGATAAATGAGCTACCGAGTTACCGGAGCATTTCAGGGTTATCTCACTGTCTTGTGATAACAAAAGAAATGTATACAATGTGTCAAGTGATGACCTTTGTTCTTGTTAACTATCGGCGGATTAGGATAATGTTTTGTTTTGGTTTTGTAACTATAGGCGACTGTGTTGTTTACACGCGCCTCGTGATTGATCGTCATGTGTTTATCAGACCACCCGCCATCTTTTCGTGTTGTTTGTGACGAGCCAGCAGGAATATGGACTATTTGACATTTTTTTTATTTTAAGTCCCTCATCTAGATTACAAGAAAATATTCGACACATATTTTTTTATTTTTTCACGTAATCAAAAAATAACGGCGGTGCATCGAGTCAAAATATCACATGACGTCACTAGCCAGTACAGTTTATACTAGATAATGACGTTACAAGCTACCTCTCCTCAACTTTAATGCGCTTAATCTAAGCAGTTTTCCATCAATTTGAAAAAGAAAAAAATAAAATAAAAATAAATAAATATTCCACAACTTTTCACACAACGCCATTTAGCCCCAAGTTAGCTTGAGAGCTTGTGTTACTAAACTGCTGATAAACATACTTATATATTTATAAATACATACGTACCTACTATAGATAAATTACACCCAGACACAAAACAAATGATCGTGCTTATCACACAAAACATTTGTCCTGGGTGGGAATCGAACCCACGACCTCCGGCATAGCAGTCAGGGTCACTAACTGCTAGACCAACAGGCCAGTCAAATGTGTTCTTGTAATCTAGATGAAGGACTAAAAACTAAAATTTTGTTAAAGAGCGCATTGTCTATCTTTGCCATTGACTAACTGGCGTCCAATTGATGCACACCGAACTTTGCTGACCTGTCAGACGGTCAGTTCGTCACTTCTCTACGAGTCAAGTCATCCTAGATACACACTGATAGCCAATACGAAACCTGCTGTTAATTGACAGTTAATCGTTGAACACTTTGCCCATGAACTGTCAACGGAGATACACAATAGTCCTGATGGTGTCTAAGTTTATATGCCACCCCCATGGGCATCTGACTTAGGGCGCCTTCAAATTTGCCGCGAGGTGCCCCGCGACGGCAGCGCGGCTGCAGCGCAACCGTCGCGCTGTGGCCGCGTATCGCTTCATCAATCGACTGGTGATGATGCGTACGTGTTTTTATTCAGACATGAACGAAAATCAGCTTGAACAATTTATCGATGAGGTTGAAACTAAATGTACAACACTATGATGCTCGAACCTAGCGGTTGCAGCGCGGCTAATTTGATGGCGCCCTTAGCTTCACATGGCGACGAGAAATATCCCTGAGACATTCCGGTTTCCTCACGATGGTTTCCTTCACCGTTTTTGAAGCAAGTTATTATATAATTTACACACATGAATCAGAATAGTCAGAGTATTACTTGGCATTCCGCTGATCACAGTACTATATCATTATTGCCAGTTTGCCACCTAACTACCACCCTATCTGAAATGATGTTAGTAGAGCGTGGCTTTTAATCGTCCAACTGTAGATCAATCCAACTGTAGATGATTAAAAATTCAAGATTTATATCAAGACAGCTGCGTAACGGTTCGCGCAACCCTTCGCGAATAAAATGCCTCAAAAGTGGGGCAGATTAAATCAACTGCCTTTATATGAATAACGAATTAAATAAAAGTGTCGGTGTAACTGAAACTTGGAGCTGTGTATATTAAATAGTTAAAAAAAGTCTTGACTCTTGAACGACTGCATGTACTTGCGTGTACTTTATATTTGTCTTTGGATATTCGAGTTTTAAGAAAATGTTATAAATTGAATCTAAGTAATCTTGTGTGTGCAGGTACAAAATTACATTACATTTCATGGATATCTTGTATGACAAACGAGTGTAAGACCTAAGGTTTCTCGAAGAAATTTTATCTTAAACATTGACTGTAAGTGAAATTAATCATATTGTGTTGTTGTATTGTTTTCTAAATGTATTATTAGTATAGATAAAGCGATTTGGTTTTAATTATAAGCTTATATTTTAATTAATAAATGATTATTCGCCGCCGGGAGGAGACGCCCTAGAAGGACATACATAAACCTTATTGGTGAGGTTCTTCAGAAAGGTCAGGTGCGTAGTACTCGCAACCGGCGTGTGTGTATGACAACATGTAGGTACGAATGTAAACGAAGCAAAAGAAGTATGTAAGAATCGTAGCATATGGCGCTCTGTAGTTTCTGCCTACCCCCCTGGGAAAAAGGCATGAGTTTATGTATGTATGTATGTAAATGATTATTATATTCTGAACTTTTTTTATAGTAAGTATAGCGATGTTTCAACTTATCATTTTAGACTCGTTTCTCAAGGGTGACAATACAATAATTTATAAGATCCACTGGTTTTTATATTTGATCCCATTGTCTTGATAAGTTTAATATTCTATGAGCCTTCCAAGAAATGTAACTTCTAGGTTCGTGCGTCGTATATTTATGACGAGGTATCATAGTTCGACGTTTATGGAGCATAAATATTGAAGTGTCTTAACGTACAGTCAAGATCAGCAATGTCTACAACAAAATCAATCATCCACTAGCACTTTGGTTTAGTGTGCACAAGCGCTGCTGGTAAATTTCCGTACAAGCCAATTAATGTGTCAATTTAATCAGTAGAAATAATTAAAAACCCCCGAAAAATACTGGCGAACTATTTATAAATGTTGTTGTATTTGTTTTGAACTCTAAATCTACTGTGTCATTGTAAATCAAGAAGATGGCGTGAAATGAAAAATACTCAAGAACGTTCAATCTTGTTGCCAAGAAAGTACAAATCACCATGACTCTTTGTTTTATTTCATTAAAAAACTTAGTCAATTTTTTTTTATATTAATTAGAACTATAAAATAATTGGCAAAATGTAACCACACCGCAGAACGATGCCACCGAATATATGTCCTTTGATTTTCATACATTTTGTATGGAGACGCCGCAAACGGTTGAAGTTGTTGGCCACAACTAGCTTGTGAGTTGCCACCGGGCCCAAAGGCCGTAGCTCCCTAATCTATATATACATATATAAAAATGAATCCCTATTTTCCTAGGACTCGTGAACGGCTGGACCAATTTCGCTAATTATTTTTTGTTGTGTTTGTTGTTGACAATAGAAGGTTCTTCAGGAACATTAGAAAATTTAAGAAAACATCGATAATTAACCATTTTTCATTTGCAGCGCCATCTTTCATGACATGACAGATGACAAATGTGTTCTCAGTCCATTTTCAGGTGACATCATTTGAAAACTAAGAAGGTACAGAAATTGTACTGTACTACGTAAATTGATTGTACGGATGAAGGAAGTGTGCCGGGGTAGCTAGTTGTTAATAATAATAATTTATTAATACTAATAAATAACACATTGATATTAATTGTGGTACACGTGCTTACATTTTAGAAATACTTACAAAACAAAAAAGAAAACGTACATACAAATAGATGGGTGAAGCCCTGCAGTTCTCCTTGCTTAGATCACGAAGTATTTTGTTGGGTTTTCTAAACTCCGACCTCGTCAGAGATCCCACCGGTGTGATTTCGACAGACTGGTGACAGTTTTGGGGAGGTGCAAGTCCTGTCTCAACGATCTTTGATGAGCACAACACCTTGGGACAGTCACTAATGAACAAAGACATACCATACTAGTATAGGGGACATCACTAGCAAAATTTTCACCCGATACTTGTCCTAGTCGACACAACTCGATTACTCTAGTTTAGTACGTTCCGGTGCCACTCCAATTTTGGTATATTATGCTATTATAGATGGCGTTACTGAGACCTGGGGTCACAGTTTTTCAATGACATTTCTTCCCATGACCTCTATAGCATCTTGAAATCTTTTTGCTGATGTCAATCAAATTAGCTTAAAGTGACATTTGTGGCTCTCGCGTGTAGCCCGTGTGCTGTTAACCTTATAGGAATCGTTTTGATGTCGACTGTACTTATTAACGCTAAGATGTTCACATTTCAAGGACTTTTGACAAAGGCTTCAAATTCCAAGTAGGATTTTACGCAGTTAATTTCAACAATGTTGACAGCTAAAGTTCCTTTGACAGCTTTTAATTAGCCATGTTTCTGAGAATTCAAATTAATTTATAGATTCGCAGATGGCAAAGGGCAAAAGTTCAAGCCGGTAAAATTCAAATAACCCACAGTTTTGTTATAATGTAGACTCATCTCAGCGACATGACAATCAATGTCATAACTTGTCAAAAATTAAAACAGACGTGTTTTTGACGTATTGCTACAGTTTAGAATAGAACGTTCTTCAAATAACGGGAATTGTCCCTCCGTTGTTAATATTTTGGACATAAATACCAAACAAAAAGTACTACATAATAATCTAATTGTACAATCTTCCGTTCTATGTTAATTTAAAAATGTACTGAATTTTACTTTCTTTCCTACTGTCTTTTTCCATCTGGTGCGCCTGCGCATGTATCA
This sequence comes from Euplexia lucipara, assembly GCA_921972225.1. NCBI lineage: Eukaryota > Metazoa > Arthropoda > Insecta > Lepidoptera > Noctuidae > Euplexia > Euplexia lucipara. The sequence continues at coordinate 4,018,963 of OV179149.1, read as the reverse complement.
TTTGCATTCAGAATCCATCAGACCGTGAACACATAATTATGTCTTAAGATGGCACTTATTCTCGTAATATATCGCTTACTATTATATATCATAGAAACCAAACACGAAACAAGCGTATCCTGATTTTGTCTAATTAAGAAATCTGACCTTATTAAAGTCGGATTTAATTTTATTAAATAGATTTATTATAATGTTTTCAAAGCTTGAAAGCTCGAAGTTTTAGCTTCAGGGATCTGAGTACTAAAACGAGTTAGGTACTACAATCAGAAGCTCTATATGAAAGCTTCTTTTATAATTAATTTATCGATATCATTGATATGTTGTGTGCCACTTAATACGATTAATACGATAAGCTAACTTACTTGGGAAAATGATTCTTCAACTCTCTTACATTCTGTCTGTTATACATGATAGGGCTTCGCTGGTTTAGAATTATTTATTCCTGTGTAAGGCTTTATATTGGAACTCTAACATAAATCGACCACAATAATGACACACCTTGTAGTTATTATTATTTTAATGAAATTGTAATGTTTTCCAAGATCTCATAGTTGTTATTTGATGCTAGCAAGGTTTCCAGAAGTAAGGGAAATATCTTTTCCACACCTATTTCAGAGTGGAAGCGTTCAATTATATGTCATAAAATAACTATTTATTAGCATATCTCATTAATATTCGCGATCAATTTCCATGTAACCATGTCCTTAGACGGATATAAATGAGAAAATTTTCCAACATGGAAATAATTTAACGCGAACATTCGTCGTATATGGTTCGTAAGTGATTCATTGTGATTATTATGGCTTTAGGTTAATTATCTTCGAAGTATTTTTAGAGAGTTAGCGGAAAGCTACTGGATGAATCGGGAATTTACAGTGTTACAATACCCACTACTTGAGTCATTTACAAATGATGGTTGTGTGGCGATTAAGTTTGATCATTATTAAAGTTGGGTCGAAAAGGTTCGTTTTTTACGCATCAACGGAAGTTGCCATTCATCAGAACGGTTTTTTGCTTACAATTCTCAACGAAATCGGAATCTCTTTTTTGATAGGAATATTTTTAAACCATCTATACGTATGCTTACGAACTATTTTGATGTGTTCGTGTAAAGAATTTTTACTGAACCCTGTCACACCTAATTTTAAAAATTTAGGAATGGCTTTGCTGTCAAGTATTTTACCTACATTACAATGATTATATCATAAGTTTTCCTTAGAAATTTCATCGTTTTTAAGGAAAAGTAATGTATAAAGTTTTATTATTATCAAAGAATGCGAAGAGAATAAAGTTTTAGGAGCCTCTACTAAAGTTTTCGCAAATATCATTAAGCATTGTAATTGTGATTTTCATTAAACGCCTATATGGTATTGAAAATGAATCATTAACATCAGATCCGTTAATTACTTAATTGACTTGTTAATTTCTAACATCGTTTGCATTTCTCATTACTCTTGCAAATCATGGCTTGAGAATTTTCCGATGGTTGATTTGGTGCCAACTTTGAAATAAATAGGTATTCATCGGCTTCGAACGAAGTTGAACTTGAAGCCACCTAGCAGATGATTTGTAAAACATGTTTAGAAGTGGAAAGTCAGAAATGGTCTAAAGTAGACGACAAGTGACGTTCGTAATAAACTTCTTTATACTTGTAGTGAAAAAAATGATAGTCTATACTTACTGCCTTGTTTTCGAAATCCACGCTGACGAAGTCGCAGGGACTGTGTGATTGGAGGTGCTAGTGCACACACGTTACGATTTTTTATATACATATACTTTATACTCTTTGAAGAACAAAAATCTACACGAATTAGCTTGAATTACAGCTTTAAGGAAAAGTAAAATTAGAAAAAACGTTAATATTAGGACAAAAACCGACAAAAAAAAACAATGCTAGGCTGTACAAAATCATGTAAAGAGCTCATAGTATCAGTATATGCAACATATTCCCGAACGCCTGTGTAGAATAAGAATTAATCTAGTACCTACCTACTTGATAGCATACAGTATTACTTGCGTGTGTCGTGTGTGTATTTATTTAGTATTAGTGTAAGTACTATAACCACACACGGGTGGATTGTAAAAACCATTTCCCACAAATCGCCCGCACATCACCAACTTGAGACGATATAATCACACGCATCAACTGGGTCGTGCTTACCAACAAATTATCGAATGGTATCTATCCTGTCATTATCCAGAATACTGTGTGGGAAGGTCATGGGAATTAATGCTCTGACCCCTTAACATTCAATTTTGAAAGAATTCGGTCTTTGTTTTAGAACCATATGGTGAGTTTGAGATTGGTATACGAGTATCATCGGTCATTTTCTTTGCCCTATGGAAGTTTACTGTTTATAAAATTGTTGACGGAAGACCACAGATAATCCGTACATTTAATGGTTCTTGTAAACATTTTGATTCGTGCCAGTAGCTGACTTGACAAATCATTGCATTATTGCGAAAAAAAGTAGCGTGTATGACCGAAATGTTTAAACGTAAACGAAGTATAATGAGTATGTAAGGATCGATGCTGGTGTCGTTTTGTAGCTTCTGCCTACCCCCATAGGGAAATAAGCGTTGGTCGTGTAGATATCTATGTGCAGAGGATAACACATCAAGCTACCCCAATGTGTCAAATTTCTATAGTGTTTTAAGTTTATTACAATAATTAGTATAAGTTTCATAGTATATTCAATTGGGGAACTTTGTCAGTTTGGGGTGTACGAACAGATATATTTAACTATATAAAAAACTAATAATTAAATTTCATGACCCTTAAATAAATCCAAGAAGTTAAACTCTGCTTAATTATTTTAATTGCAAACAATAAAAAAATATTAACATCTAAAGCAAATACGATGCAATTTACAAATCTAATAAATATGTCGGGCAATGAGGGTGTAACTTAAAGTTAAAGATTTACATATAATTAAAGTTTACACCAAATAATTACGTTCTAAATTATGATAGTACAGTCATATTACATGTCACCATAAAGTTTCTCTTAGGGCTGTCACTTAAAACTTATGAATTTATATATCTAGAAAGACATTTTAAGGATTGAATTATAGAACCATAAAACTATCTACTCTGAGAGATGTTTATTAATCAATAGTAATCAGCTTCATTGCGGTTCCAATATAATAATTGATTCAGGACATTATTGGGCTGCTCCGTTTCAGCAGAGCATTTGAAAGGTTCACCCATGCCCACGTTGATAGCTTTTATGCTATCTTCAGAATTACATCTGCCTCGTTGCCTCTGCAGAGTGCGAGCCACCCCAACATCGTCCAAAAAACTATAGCTTGGAGGTACGACTCTCTAATTCTGTATGAAATTGTTCATATATGTATCTTAAACAGTTTTATTGTCACTAAGTTAAAATATATTAATAATAAGTAATACCACCGACCCTAGCGGCTTAAGATCTAACTCGTAAACTGTAAATTTAAGCATAAACCGCTGTCTAACACAGTCCTGACGAAAATTACACATTTACTAACCCTAAGTGCCTATCGTGCGTCAAGGTAAAACATAACCGTATCGGCGTGGTAATGGGTCCAATTATATAATAAAAATATTGCACCTGAACTTGTATAGTCGCTAATAACCAAGTGCATCCGTTGTTCGCGTGCCTAGAATCTGCGTATCTGGTTCACTAGTCTTTAAGCCGGACTCAGACGCTACGTGATTCTTTGCTGGACTCCTTTAAAGCCCTTCGCAAACTACGTCGTCTTTTTGTCCACATACTATTCTAATGTAAGTACCCTGACCTCTGCCACTTAATTTTGGCTCGCAGAACAGATGGTCCTTGGGGCCGCAAAGTTCTGGAGCGGCGTCCACGTGCCTGAAGACGCAGCGTTGGAAGCCCTAGCACAAGGTGGACCGACGACTTGATGAGAATCCGATGTATGCGAGACGCACTGGACCAGCCGTTGTGGCGTCACTTGGGGAGGCCTATATCTAGCAGTAGACGTCTTTCGGCTAAAATTATGAATAAAAATGATACGTTTAAAATGTAAGATTAATTGTAATTCTGGTTATCATTATGATGACGATTTACTTTCCAACCTCCACGTGCGTTAAGAATTTCAGGACGATACCCTTAAACATATAAACATTCCCTTATGTGGAATATTAACTGCAATATCAGCATTCAGCAGTAGTATTGATTAAATAAATCAATCCGTGTTGAACACGAGTTGACAAGTCATTTTATTCACCTTCGCGAGTAATTTAACGCATAAGCCGCCAGGTACCATTCCTAACAAAAGGATGTTGTGCTTCGAATAAACAAGTACTAAAAGATTCAATAAGTGAGGCAAAGTAAATGCTTGTAAGCAATAAAAGGCGGATTTTTATTTTGAAGAGATACCTACTCACACTATGACCTTACCATATTGCAAATACCGTGAACAATATTTTGCACTTGTTGACTTACTTAATAAAATTTTGTTTACTTGTAAAGTGGGTCCTTCAAATTGGTAGCAAATATTCTTAACCTTACTCAATCACAAATATTGATATAAAAAGATTGTAGCTTCCTTTATTTGAGGTCACTGCTGCAACTGGAATTTTTCTTCTTCCATACATCTCTAATAGCCGGTAAAATAATAATACCAGTTATTGTCCCACTGCTTCTCTTAAAAGGCTTCTCTTGCAGAGGAGGCACGAGCGTTGATCACCACGCTTGCCCAAGGTGGGTTGGCGGTGCTAGACAGTGTACCTTATATTTTCAAATTTATCATACGCGCTTGACCAACTATGTTGGGGTCTGGTTCCAGTCTTATCGGACCCAGCTGAATACCAGTGTTATACTTGAAGCTACTGCCCACCAGACCTGTACAACCTTGTTACTAGGAGTCACGATACCCCTTGTCTCAGTTTTTCTAGTTATGAGATCTTTTGTCCAGATTCCTTCATCCTGTCTTCGCAATCTCTTTCGTATCACATGGAAAACAGCCGGTAGAATTAGTCACCCCGTAAAAACTTGTAAGCATTAGTATGGATTTATGGAATGACAGCTCCATTCGCCTACATTGTCACGTGGTGATTTTTACAGAAAGCCCTGCTGTTAGAGAAATCCGTACATACTTCTCTTTATTTACGTTTTACGTCTAAATTCAGTGTGAGCTAACCAGCGTGTCTGAATTAATTGGCATTGGCACGATCATCGCGATATTATTTCTTATTTTAGATCAAAGTCTAAATCCAATAACGTTAGCCAATGAACCGAAAAATTAAACCAAATCGTTTGTAAGTGCGAAGATGCGTTTAATTTGAATGCTTGTACAGTCAGCGTCAATATTATCGGGACGAACATACTGTTCAAAATTATTTAAACAACTTTGAAAATCGAAGTCAAAGTCAAAGTCAAACCATTTATTTCAATTAGGCCCCTATAAGGCACTTTTGAACGTCGAAAAAAATTAACTTTAAAAATGATTCTAGTTGCCCCTTCCAAAAAGTAGATACATCGAAGAGAAGAAGATGCATCGAATATGCATAATTCAATCACACAAGGTACACGACAACTGTTATTCGGACAAGAATTTTATCCAATTTGTATGGAGAAGAAGATGCATCGAATATGCATAATTCAATCACACAAGGTACACGACAACTGTTATTCGGACAAGAATTTTATCCAATTGAAAATAAAGTCATGTCGTGTAAGTCAGACTTATTCGTTAATTTGAAATAACTTAAGTAATTGTTTTTCGTGTCAAATTTTTTTTTTATGATATGGGCTGGTCGCCGATGTGACAGGCCCTTAACCTAAAGATTTTGATAGCCAAACCCTTTAAAAAGATTTTCAGAGACAAACATTTCCCGAAGCTAGATTTCACTGCCACTACTACCTATACCTTGTATAGTTTTTCGATCACACAGACCCTTAAAACTAGTAAGTCTTATTTTGATCACACCCGAGACCCTAAGTGCTGACGACTCTGACAAGGTAAACACATAAATAGCAATTTGCTGTTTGTTTAATATTTTTTTCGATCAAGCTAAATATTTTTCTTTCTTCTTCACGGATTCTTTGGCCTCATGTTCAATAAAATATTTTTTACAGACTTCCAAATAAGTTTAGAATGACTGCAACGCCGTCTTAAATTACATTTAAAATCTGCCAATGCCAATGGGCTATTTGACAAAATTTACGTGTCGAATATTTTCTTGTAATCTAGATGACGGATTAAAAATTAACATTTTATACGTTCTTTGACTAGTATTGTTGATGAATAGAAATAGGGGCAGATTAGCCTTCAAATTACTATTTCCGGTTCTGAAGTGCTCTTCTGCATTGCAATACAAATTGAATGATGAACTTATTTAAACTACCTACCTATTGAAAAATGTATTGTAAAACTGCTCCAAGCAAACCAAGTGCTATAAATTAAGAATCACAAAACTAATCAATTCAAAGTAACATCGGAGCTAAAATATCTGACGTTGTACTTTCAAGTCGTCTGAGTAAAAACATATCTGAAATTTTTATTGATTAAATTGAAAAAAAATTTCAGCAACTCTGTAAAATCTTTGAAGTATCTGTTCGTAATTTCAAAATAACTGCTTTAAAAATACATAATATGGTAGCAATACACCATTTTTTTCAATTTTGTCAATCTCTTTATTTGGGAAAATTTTGGAAAGGTCTGGACCGATTTTGATGGGACTTTCACTGATGGTTAGCCGATGATACTATTTTTAGAAATATGATTAGGGTTCCGCGCGAAACAAGAGATGGATAATTTCCGCGCTGACGAAATCGTACGAAGACTGGCAACAGCTAGATATAAAACTCGAAAAAGTATTATATAAAGCTACGATTACCAGGAGCCTAAAATGCAGCTTTTTTTAACTAACGTGACTAATATCATTATCATCAATGATCGCCTAATCGTCAAAATATAAGGCGGGACGACCTGGATGTCTTTCAAATTCGTTTTCAATTCTTTTTTGTGAATTGGAGAGAGGTGGCGCGGAATTGCGATAGATGAAAGGAATGGACGGAAGACTTCGCTCAGCAGTGGGACAATTCAGGCTAAATAATAAAATAAGGCGAAACGAAGTTTGCCGCATCTCATTATGTAAATACATTGTACCTATGTTCATTCTTACTGCAAGTCAAGTAGTTGTTTATTTCACACGCTGCTCACTCAAGTCGCTAATAGTGGCTCAATTAGGTCAATAAGTACTATTGTAATGATCATTATGTAATAAGTGGCTGTTAGGCCGCGGAATAATAGTCCTGAGTAGGTTTATGATACCTCGTTTCAAAATGATTTGTTTGTGTTTGAAAATGTACATTATTTGTTTGTTAATAGGTGATTTGTGATCGATTATTATCGCAGCTTAGCTATTATATTACAGTTGGTGTTTCCTTGTTCAGTTAAATATGAAAGTAGTAGAAATATCGACGACTTGAAATTAATAGTCTTTCTTCTTCTTCTCGTGTGACTTATCTGGTTTCAGAGTATTATGCCGCCAATGGGCCTCTCATGCCGTCTAGAAATATCTCTCTGGCATCCCGGTTTCCTCACGATGTTTTCCTACGCCGTTTTTGAAGCAAGTTATGACGTGGCATTGGGTTCAACACCGATACTTGGCTTTCCGCCGGTCATACCACCAGGCTATCACTGCCCAGTCAAACCACAACAGTTCCGAAAAATGCCCTTCGCCACTTCCTAGTGTTTTTGCTGAGAAGAAGTAGCATACAAACTTCCTGGCAGTCTGATGCGTGGCGGCCAGAAAAGTCTTTTACTTATACAACGTCTTTTTTATATCCCATAATTCGAGGTTTATAAAAATAATACAAAAAGTCATCGAAAATATTGTTCAAAAATGCATAGTTTCGAAGATAATCATCATTAATAATCATGACTAAATAGAATTATATGAATGAAAAAAAAAACAAAAAATACATATAGTTGAAAAATAATTCATATGCCAGTTGAGTCTTTGATATTGTCTCTTTCTCACCCTAAATTTCTAGAGTTGAGTTGATGGGATACCAAAAAGGTTGTATATGCTCAAGCAGAAACTCAACAGAGCTTAAATGATAAAACACAGTAAGGAGAAAATATTCTATGGCGTGCCAAAGTGTACAGCGTTTTTGTAAGTCGGCTCTGATGAAAATCAAAAAGATACAAGGAGATTGTACCTATTTCATTTGTAGAAAAGGAAATTCTAAGAAACAAGTTGGAACTTTTTTCAAAACTTTATGCAGCTCCAACGATGTCAACACGCACTTGTTTATCATGACACCCATACTTACTCCATAAGATATGCGTGTGCGCACACTTTTACATTTAATTGTCCATTGTTTAAATAATCACTACTGACAATCACACAACTGTGTTGTCGTTGTATTTATGTGGTTATTGAGTAATAGACGAGAGCTCCTTCAAATTACAGCGATAGTGTTGGTATGAGGAAGTGGAGTGGTCGGGATAGCTTGTTGTAATGTAAACTAGTTCTATGTGGAGTGGTGACAATACAAAACCTGCATATCTACTCAATAACAAATACCAGTCAACCACTGTCCCACGGCATGGCAAAGGCCTCTTCTCATACAGAAAAGGCACGATAGTGATTTTGGAATTATACGAATTAAAGTCCTGTAGCGCCATTCACAAAAAAAAACACCTTGCAAAAATATCTGTCATTACTAGATTGTGATGGTTAACTTCACCCAAGTGTTCACCCGGCGATTTTAACAGAATCCACCGGCTGGTTTCCTCGCGATGTTTCCCTTCTCCGATGTTAGAGATATCAGAGTTCTTGCCACATTGATACTTGCCCGGATTAGAGCTCACAAAATTGTGCATGAGAGGCAACACTTAATCCACAGGGTTATCACAACATATCTACCTATGACACTACACCACTGCTGGCTCTAAAAGTACTCAATTTAAACAAGAGAGCCTTCAATACTGAAATGATTTTTCAACCCATGTTAGTGCTATGTGTACACACATAGCACTAACATGGGTTGAAAAATCATTGAAGGGCGTACGATCCACTCGTAATCTTGCTGTAAATAACAGCGAAGCGGTCTTAAACCCTAACGCATTCATTTGTATCTCTGTTCATTTAGAACAGGCAATGCGGTAGTCGATTTTGACAGTTTTTAGTAATCAGTTCTTTGGAGGCGGGTTGGAATATAGGCCAGACAGAAACGTGACGCTGGAATTCACAATAACTTAGATACATTACAGCATATTAGTTTGATTTGCGTTGTAATTACCGAGAACAATATTGGAGTACTAAATTGCCCTTTCATAAGCTGTAGGTACTGAATAACAAAGGGTTTCGCAAGACTATAATAATCAATTGCTACCAGTGCGATGAGGGATCGCCTGCCCTCGCTGCGCAAGAGCATGCGATGCGGGTATTTGCATACAATCGCTCCCTCAACGAGATTAATTCTGGTAACCCAATTGTGGTGAATGATTAAAAACAATTTGATTGATTGGCCGACTGGATTTCTTGGAATTTTCTAACTTTTTCTGGCTTTAGAATATTTAGTGCACAGAATATTTATTATTTTGAACAGTTTAAATCATACTGCGTGTTCGTGAGTAATAACATCCCCACTCCAATCCCATTTTAAAATGGGATTAGAGAAATTTTCGAGATTTGTAAATGATATTTAAAATTGGGTTCGTGTATCTACAATATCTGAAGGTCAATTCCCGTAATTAAAACCGTTCCAATTCTGACGCAAACATGCAAATCTAAGCGACAATCTAATGTCAAAAACTTTTCAAAAATCTCGGGATATTAGACGTATTTTTGACATTTTGAGACTGAGATTAGAATCTGAACGTTCTTAAAAATAAGAAAATTGCTCGTGAAATAATTCCAATAGTAAGTAGCTATTTAATTTGGTGTGATGAAAATGGGAACCCATTTTCATCACACCGAGCGTTCTACCGAGCTTTTGTGATCTTGTTGAAAATCTTCTGCTTAATCTTCTAAATGAGCCATACGTGATTAATTTATTCTTTCATTCCAAGTTCCGAGGTATGGGATGAAAATAAAATCAGCTCTGGACTTTGGGCTCCCCTCACAAATAACTTTGAAAGCTAATTTGCCACACAAAGCTTTTTCGGCCGTCAACACTTCAAAAGCACTCGGGGAGAACATCGTGTTTCCCAATATTTACGACTTGAACAGCGTTCTACTTCGCGCGGGATTTTATCGAGTTCCTAAGATACCATCCTGTGACGTCACTAACCATGTTCGCACGTCATTTGCTGCTAAAAAGTTTATCTTTCATTGATTGACTTTGATTGTTTTCTAAACATGTTAGTTTAGAACTTGTTTGTAGGTTGGTAGTTTATTTGGGCTTGTGAACTTTAACCTTTCTCGCTGACCATTTGATTAATTATTTACCTTATTCCTACTATACTTATTTTTTTTTCGTTATCGATTGTTGTACTTAGCCCTGTATATATTTTGTGTCATTTGGGTACTTGAACTTAACAACATTGAAAAAACAAAATCATTCGACATGCTTCTATTATTTCGATGCCTATCTATTACAAATTATAGGGTAACAATCGATGAGGGCAATGTATTAGTTTGATTGCGTGTTTCATGTTATTAATGTCAATCAATGCGCATTGCAGTTCTGACGTAGAGCGTAGAAGTCCAATACAATATGTCAGACTGCATATTAGAGAATTTATTTTGGGATCTACTTACTTACATCGCTTTGTTCGTGATCTGGTTTCCATGTAGGATGTCTGATGTGTGGTAGTGATAGTGATAGTATCGGAGCTTATCAACACCATTCTGCCGTAGTGTTACTGAAGTGAAAACTTTATACCATGGTTTTTCAAGTAGCTTGTCACTGGATAAACAGGTAGGTACATAGCCTACCCGTATTCCTGTCCGCGCTCATCTATCACGGCACGATTTATTTCCTATGAATAATTATTAAACAATCGTTTCTTGTATCGATTACTCAGAAGCTCGAGTGGTTCATAACGGCTTCTGAGACCTTGTACCTTAAATACTGAGCTCATCCATTATTTAACATCAATTCTTCTCATTTGGAATACAATACTTAGTACATCGAGCTGCTGTTTTTACCGTTCGCCATCTTGTTGATATTTTAACAGAAGGCAGTTAATCAGTTTTATACTGAAACTGGCACTAATTTTCACAAAGACCGCGTGCGCATTGCGCAGCGCGCCGCGTGGGGCGCTATTTTGGCGCGTGCGCCGTATCGCCCGCATCGACTATTTTCAGTCCGTTCACTGATCCTTCGTAAGCTCGCAAAACAAACAAACATACATCCTTACCATATTATTTTGATAACGTCGCGGAGGATTGCAAAATGTTCCCAAATTAAATATTAAAACATGATTTTGTTGTTTCAGGTAAGGGTCTTCCCGAAATTCAGCTGTAAACAACTGAGTGAGTACATTGTGGAGAAATTGCTTGTTGGGGGGAAATTTTATGGACATAATAGGGTTGGTGACGTGGGCGTACGCGGTAGGCTTCGAGCGGGCCTGACACGAACGCGCGGCTGAAACGAGACGGAATTTTAAAAGTCTAAATCTGAAAATACTAGTTTCGCACAAGAATAGAATAGAATACTCTTTATTGTGCACCATCAAAACTTACAAATTATAACTTACACATAGGATGATACAATGGGCGGCCTTATCGCTGAAACACAAGATAGTTCAATTTTCTACTTTGGTAATAGATTCGATACACAATAATCAGTTCAATTCTCGTACCCGTCCGTTCAGCTAAACTGACGCATACGACGCTTCTCCGGAAACTGGTGTTTTTTTTATAGACATTGCTGAATTTGTGCTGAATAAGTAGGTAAGTCCTTTTGTGGTAAAACTAACTATCTTTGCCGCATTTTCGGTTTCAAAATAGTTACTTTAGGGATCCGATTCCTGGCTAGAGAGTTTCTCAAATGTTTCATCAACAGCCTGGAGTCTAGTTATTATGTGCCCGGTTAATGACAACGACAACTTAAACATAACAGGTGAAATGCGAGTACGTACTATCGATCCTTTGCCCAACTTTTTGTGGCACTTTATTATGATTGACCTTACGTTTTCTCCGCACGTTCGTACTAGAGGCTTTGTTCATTTTGTGACACGGCGGTGGTCACGTGACGTGGAAACCCTTCAACCTATCAAGTTAATTATACACAGCCGCACGACCTATGGAAATAGCTTTTATCTGAGGTTGTGCACGCGACCATATGAAACGGAGCGTCGTCGGTCGGTAGTATAAATTATTGTAGGTCTATTGCCTGGAAAATTAATTTGATTTGTGCAGGACTTTTTTTGTTGGATATCTTTTAGAGGGTGTTAGGAGATATAAATGTTATCAACTTTTACTTAGAGACCAACCCCTGAAATCCCTTTTCCCAATGAGACACAACAAATATTAAATTATTTAATTTGATTTGATCATTTAGTACACCTTCTTCAAGTGAAGATTGCCGATGATTAAAACATCGTCCCGTAAACGTCATTTTCTTAACCGTCTCGATGGACCAAAAACGTCTACACACACTGATAAGCACTGGAATTATCTAAACCATTAATAAGTCTCTAAATGAGAGTTTCCAAATAAACATTTTTCTTTTTTTTTCTTTACTTTTACCGGTTTTGTCTGTTACTACTATCTGTTGAATACTATAACAGCATGCGTACAGACGCTAGCACATCAAGTTACCACAATGTGTCTAATTTTTCCAATTGAATATGAATCTTACTCAGTTTGACATAAAGTTGAAAAACGATCAAATAAATTTGACACATTGGGGTAACTTGATGTGCTGGCGTCTGTACCTTGATAACTGTTAAAAAGGATATTGTCTACAGAAGAATCGTCAAAGTGACATATTGTAGAAACATTTTCTTTTTTTTTTGAGCACGACAATGTTAAGAATGAAGAGATTAAATGTGTAGATTCGTCAGTCGGCAATAGTCTACAATATCAAGCACTATTTCTTCTACACCACTATTTTTAATTAGTACAAAAAAATGGGCTGTACCCGTACTTGTTACTGATCATATTTGCGTAATCAAAAGTGAAAAAACGAAAATCAATTTTAAATATGCCACTATTTAGTGAAACTTAAATAACGAAAACAGCTGTTGGAGGCGGGGCATGCTTGAGCGAGATCACGCGAACGAGAGATGACGATTAATGAATACTACTATGTCATTAATAGCCTGTACAATATTTCCATAAATTGGATAACTTTTTGGGATAAGTATAATCATCCTACCAAAACATTTCAAGTAAAATGTTGCCAAGACGACCACATAAGGTTTGTCCTGTGAAAAAGTTATCAGATCTCATGTAGAGCCAAGCTTCTGAATCTACACGGCCTAACCTACCGACCCTAACTTCACAAATTCTACATATCAGTAAAAAAATATGGCTTAGGGCACTGATCATGCTACGCTTGCTGGAATACATTGGTATTTTTACAATTCCTGCAGCATTACCTTTGTAGCTTAGTAGCTATGGCGTCATCATTGACATATATAAAATAAAATGAACGTATTCTACGCTTTTATTAAGGTCATGTTCATAATAAAATATTGGGTAGGAGGTATGAAAAATATAAGGCGGTTCAAATAACAGCTAGTGATCTTGGTGACATTTGCCCCAAATGTCACGGGTTGACGCAAACGCTCTATAATCGTATAAATGTAGGTGATGAAATTAATATTCTTACTGACAATATAAGAAGTTTCATGATGGTGTCCTGGTATTTATATTACCTAACAGGTATGTTAGTAGACTTACGTTGTTAAGGTGACGCTGTTGAGCTTATGCTGAAAGCTTTATAGTTATTAAAATAATTAGTTTGTACAGGCATTTTCTCACATTATAGGTTATCAGAAAAATATCTCAGGCCCTGTTCCCATGGTGGTAATCAGAATCAACAGAGTGCCATCTGCTACGATTCTTACATACTGCTTTTATTTCGTTTAAAAACACGCCGGTTGCGAGTACTACGCATCTGACCTTTCTGAAGAACCTCACCAATAAGGTCGATGTAGGTATGTTAAATAAAACGTATCGAAAGAAAAATGCCCTAATTTAAAAGGCTGAACATAAACGACATTTAAGAAAAAGAAGCACTAAAGCGAATGCGATATCAATGAATTTGAAATCGTCATTAACGCCCGATATTAATATTCTATCTCAATCCAAATCCCGTTCCTTTGTTTTTGACGGCTGCTTCTGATTGGACATCTTTAAGACTCGGATAAAACGCGAATTCGGTCGTTGATTGGTTACAGACAAAGATCGGGATCAAGATAGCAACCGAGATAGATTATTAATATCCAGCGTAAATCATTAAACCCCGAGAGGACACCGGTGTCCGCGCTGTCATCGTCTTTCTATTGTGTCTAATTGACACGATTGAAAGGTTAATGGAAAAACACACCTATGGCTAACATGAAAAAGTTCGCATAACTATACATAAATTACTCACGTCTACATTCAGTATACAAAAAGCCTAAGTAAACTTCACGCATAATCTCTCTATTATGGGATCCGAAACACAAACGGAGCCTCAATAACAGCCTTGGACTAGATACTGACCTGAAATTTTAATCGCATGTCAGTCAACACTACCATCGGTATCCACTCGCTAAAGGTATTAGGTATAATTAGTAGCGCAAACAATGGCAGACCGATGGAAGATAATATCAGCGATGGATTCACTGGACAATGTGATATAGATAAGGCGGCCCTTATATTGGTGAGCTTGAAGGTAATTAGGGCTCAGGTCTGTTGCCAGGTTCTCAGGGTTTGGCTTGCTATTTTAATTACTAAGAGCAACATAGTTGCAGTGCAAGGCCCTTATTCTTTATGCTCTTGCCTACGGCGATATTTTGTGCGTCGATTGCTGTTTTTCCTACACAAACTTTAACACCCCTTTCCATCGCGTTGTTATTTAAGTAATTATTTATTGATTTTGCTTTTTCTACATACATCGAATCTATATTAATACGTAAAGCGGAAACTTTGTATTCCTTTTTAAGAAAATTGCCCACATAGAGGAACGTGAGTTTTGGCATTGTTAAAGTATATCTGGATAAGAACAGTTGGAAGTTTGAAGTTTGGAAGTCAGCAGTTAATTTAGTTAAGCTGCCTAATTGTACATTACTATTTATTTTAAATAAATTTATTATTATTTAAAGAGTGCAGAAAACTGCAGTCTAATTTAAATCACGAAACGACCACAAGTTTTGTTCAAATCGTTTTATTGATTCACTCCAAAAAGTAAATGACTGACAGAATGAGATTTATACATTTTTGTTTAAAAGCTCAACTTTGAAAACCAAAAAAGGATATGACATTTTTACGAGCTGTGGTTTTTAGGTCAACTCAAGCTACCTACTAGAATAGTTGACACTAACGCATCGACCAAAACCATAAAGAAGTTCAAAGCAGAAACTAATTTGACATTTTGTTACCTAGTTCTTGTCCGTCACGTCATTTCAGACTCTGTCCTTTTCTAGGTATAATTATATTACTAAGGTATTTAAATTGTATTTCATTTAAGTAAATTTTTAAGTAAGAATATTGGTAATTTATACCTCTTCTCGTGTTCATGGCTAATATTTTGTCCGACAAGTACCTACGACTGGATAGCTTTGTTGGCTCATCCCACACTTATGGACATAAAAAACAGTGTTTTTTCACTGGTTTAAGCTCTGTAGATATATTCAAGCAGGTTTCTGAACATCATATGTAATTTTGTTATTATCTCTTTTTTTTTTTTAAATAAACTCGTAAATACTTAAAGTTTATTTAGATGGTCTTCAAAGGTGGAATAAAGTAATAAACTATAAAAAATCCGCCATTCAAAACACTACACAGTTCCCACGACACAAATAAAAGATTCGCCAAGAATATCTAACCGTAAGATGCGTGCGCGCAGGTGTACACGTGACAATGCGCAGCAATTGTACAGGAATCTTGAATTGTCGATCCTTTCGGGAGTCTGGTAACGGAATGCTGTCAGAATCTGAAGGAGGAGCTACGAATTATTCCGTACCTTGGTTCTTGTGTCGAGTTCCAAATTATAGGTTTGCGAATATGTCAGGTGTTGATGTTGACGAGGATAAATAGCCCGCATCTTGAAATCTTGACGGGATTCAGACTACGGTACGATGTTTATTTTCTATAATTAAAACTTCGAAGGGGAAAAGTTTAACAAACGACGCTTTATTAAACAGTTGACTGAAGCATTTCAAACATTACAGGCTTCGATCAATAATAGCACTAGATACAAGATCAGGAACAAAAATACCTCGCTAAAGTGTCCACGTTAATACACGCATAAACAATTGCATTTCTTACTACGAATATAGAAAAATGTTTTATAATATTATCAAGTTCAGTTCATTATAAACCTTGATACTCAAGCATAAAGTTTAATTACAATTACAAAATATTTATGCCTAAGTCCTTCTGTCGTCGGAGAAAAGTAAAAGGAATAAAATTGAAATGTGACTTAAAAATAAAAGCAATATGTACAAAATTATTTATTCTAAATGAAACTTAAGGCTTAGAAAATAAGTTTAAAAACGTTTTGTTCACAATTTCGTCTTTACTGTATTTTGGAACTAGACGTAGTTCTTGGTATGACATTTCAATGCTCAGAACACAGTAAGAATTGAGACGTAGAGTTGCAGAATAATCATATTTATTAATATACTAGCTTTTGCCCGCGGCTTCGCCCGCGTGGATGTCGAACTTCCGTCCCCTATGTTTTCCCTTTAAGGGTTGAATTTTCAAAAATCGTTTTTATGGAAGACTTACTCTTCACTAAGAACACCCCTTCAAGTTTCATGTCTCTAATACCAGCGGTTGGGGCTGTGCGTTGATATATAAACGTAATAATTTTAGCATAATACTTCCGGATAGACTACTTTCAAAGTTGATCCTTCCGATATGTATGCATAAAGATTTCGGAACTACTGACCCGGGAAAGAGCGCCGTACAACTGACCATGTGTAAAACAACTGATACTAAGATCAACCTACCCAGGCGTATTGATTACCTACAACCGTACCAAGTTTGGTTAAAATCCCTTTAATAGTTTTTGAACTATGCGTGCACATACAGACAGAAAGACAAAACATTCACTAATTGCATTTTTGGCATCAGTATCGATCACCAATCATCCTCCAATATTAATTTTGAATAGATATTCAATGTGCATAATTATCTTCGTAGTGTGTGATAGTCCATTGAATTGTATGGCGAGCTATATTGTATCTTAAGATTAAATATTATAATATCTTAGCCGTGTGCAGCGCCCTTTGGTGAACTCCACTGCGGGTGACGTAACCTACGACAAACTTATTATTTGCGGTTGGTACAGTAGTCGGGTCTAGGGATCGAACCGCAAAATTAAGTTTGTTTTTTATTGTATATACTTTTCCGGGATAAAAAGTACCCAGTGTGGTGCCCAGGATATCAAAGAATATGTACACCAAGTTTCATCGTAATCGAACCGGTAGTTTTTGCGTGATACCTGAACATACAGACAGACAGACAGACAGACAAAAATTTTTTTAATCATATTTTTGGGTTCGGTGTTAGTCTAGAAACACCCGCTGCTATTTATTTTTTTGATATTTTCAATGTACAGAAATGTTACTTCTACAGATTTATTATATGTATAGATATAGATTTCTTAAGCGAGCGAAGGTTTGTTTTATATGGTAGCAAATAATTACATTTGACCCATTTTAAAAAAGTAGTAGGCCTAAATTAGTAGAATAGTTATTTTATTAAGACATTGCTATTAATTGTCTGCGGGTTAGCTCATTACAATCAATCCGCAAAAAAAATGAATGCGCCTACTTTTGTATGCGATTTAGAAGTTTTCACACTAATATTATAAAGGCAAAATTTTCTAAGTGTGAGTGTGTGTGTGTGTATGTTTGTTACTTCTTCAAGCTCAAACGGCTGAACAGATTTGGATGAAATTTAGTATGTAAGTAGCTTATATCCCGGATTAACACATAGGCTAAGGCTTTTAGCTACTCCTGGTTTACACGGGTTAAACCACGGGGCGCAGCTGGTTAAAAATCATTGAATGAAATCAAATTATTTTAACCGACTTCTAAAAAAGGAGAAGGTTATCAATTCGGTTGTATTTTTTTTTTTGTTTTGTGACCTCAGTACCTACTCCGTCATTTACCTATAGACGATTTTCAAAATTCTTTTTTTATTTGATAGGGTATACTAACAGATTGGTCCCATTTGTACAAAAACTCATATCTAATGAGGGGCCCTTGAGGAATTGAGGGAACTCTTCAAAAAATATAAGTACACACGTACCGATTTTTACATTTTTAGTAACAAATCAAGCATATTCATTTAGAAAGTAACATTTTGTGAAAAAAAAACTGATGAAAAAGACAGAACTCTTCAAGACATAACAGCAAATTGTTCACGATTGCTACATTGATTGTTTATGCAGAGTTCTAATATTTCCATAACATAACATTACGCCTGTCTATTTTAAAAGGGGCCCGGCAGAGATATACAGATTAATGTTTAGATAGAACTTCTTTAGCAATTGTTAAGCGATTTCAATGATTCTTTGAAGTTTTGAAAGACTTTCTTGACACACGAAGAAATTAAAAATAGCGAAATAAAAACTTTTTTACAAAAAAATAAACCGTTTTAAAAACACCAACAGGTGAAAAATAACTCCAGTTTCGAAAGTCGGTGGCCAATAATGAACGAAACAAAACCTCCTCCTTATTTCTCTGGCGACAATCGAGATCCATTCTGCACACGTAAATGGATTGCTAGGAAAGCTAAAATCAAAAAGAAAAGCTAAGTACCTAATAAGAGCCCAACAAACTAAAGTAGCATTAACCGATTTTAACCAACAAATTTTTAAGTATTAGTAACAAATTATTAAAATGATTACAATACAAATCTACTCCATGCATCTGCTGTTCAGTTAAACAAAAGTTTGTGCAAATGTTGGCGAGCAATGGTCAAACATTTGTAGCGGTGGTTTGAAATCGGTAATTTTGTTAAAAAATTGATATTATTTGTTAAATTATAGCTTAAGATATAACTTATTCTTCATGTCCTTACTGAAAGTAAAATACTCCGGCCGAATAATTACTTTTTCGGGGATTATTTTTGCAACTGTTGAATACACACTGCGGCATTGTGGGACGGGTTGACATTGGCCGTGTTTCAAGCAAACTAAACAAAATAACAACCTACGTCTCTAGTGAGCTTATATTTACCGAGACGGATTTTTGACGCCGACCCGACATCTAGTGCTATTATTGATCGAAGATTACAGGGAACAAAAGTTTCAACTCGACAAGGGAAGCCAAAAAGGAAGCGTGCTTAAAAACCCCTTTGCCATTAATAGCGTCTCTTAACCATTTGTAGGCACATTTTGTTTTTTATTGCCTTTTAAAGGGGACTCTTTCTGTGTCACTATGTCGGTTTTATAGTTTTCAGTTTACACAACGATTTCACGACGGGCGTTTTTACTTTTCTTTTATTGCGTAAACAGTGCTGTAATCTTCTTTATTCAATTGCGTCGCCGTTGCGCTATGATTAAGATAATCTTGTATTTGAAAACAAAGATTACTGTTGTACTGTTCGTGTGTGTTTGCTGCTCTGAAAGGACGACTTTCCGATGCGTAAACCAGGCTTTCCTGTTTTCTGTTTTTAACTGACTTTAAAAAGAAAACGTTTTTCAAATCCTGGTTTCGGAAGTCGGTGGCAAAAAAAATGACTCAAACAAAGTAGCCAAAGCCACAGGTTTCCGAAGGTATTATTGTACCCTTTGATTGACTATAGCAATTTTGGACTGGCCTGTTGGTCCAGTAGTTAGTGACCCTGACAGCTAAGCCGGAGGCCGTGGGTTCGATTCCCACCCAGGACAAATGTTTGTGTGATGAGCACGATCATTTGTTCTGTCTCTGGGTGATATTATAAGTAAAAAGGTGTAGATAGGTTACCTAAAAAACATTCGTTCTTCAAAAACGGCACACTAACGCACGCACGCGTCCGTTGATTGCGCGACGCGACACTGAGGTCAAATGTGACTAGTTAGCCACATTTTAAGGTGTCGTTTGCTGGGCGCTTATAATTTATCTACACCTTTTTACTTAGGTATAATATCATTGACTTCTCCTATATTTTCAGAAGTGAGTAATAGCTACGCTGAGCGATAACCTTACATCACTAGCTGTATTTGACTATTGTACCATATATTCCCGTTACCCCAAAGTTTGGTTTACGAGTATATCCGTCAAATTATCCGCCTATCATTGTTGTTCTGGAAAAAAAAAAGGTAAAGATGCTTTCACATGTCACGAATGTATCGCGCAGCTGTCTTTACTTCACGCATTTATTAAGCTTACATTTGGGTTCCTTTGATTGGTCCCCGTTATTACCTACTCACTCTTTCAATATAATCCTTCAAATACGAAAAAACTACTGAATTGATGTTGATGACTACTTTCATTATTTTTTTTTTTATGAAATAATAATAAACAACATTGTACATTTTTTAAATATTTTTTAATAGAGATAACAAACAGTACTAAGTAATATACAAAAATTGTACAAAATCTGTCAAATGCTTTTTAACAAATATATGTACACATACATACACACCAATTACTACAATTATACTTGTTTACTACATTTTCCACAGATACTTATTACTTACACAAATTGATTGGCATATAATGTTAGTCGAGTTATATCGGTTCTAAGGGAATATCTGCTGACAAAAAATATATCTTATCATGTAACACTGCTAGTGAAAAATAAGTTGCAGATTGCCATATAAATAACTAGTCGAAGGATATTCTGCTGTTCGTTTGAAAATATCACCTTGTTTATTTCATGTGAAGAGTAAGTATGTGTTGAATGTTATGTTTAATTTTTGTTAAATTAATATTGCCGAAAGAACCCACCGCCTTTACATCAAACTTTCTTGAACACATAGTACCTCGATAATAATTGCCTATAAGGTCAGCCCACAATCCCTGCACCCTTTGCTTCCCTGGCAACAGCCTGGGGCCACAATGGCATTTTTTTCATCTAACGGTACGCAGTAGTACCCTGGCGCAGGTAGATGCGCCTGCGCACCCGCCCGTTTCTGGGGATTCAATTCTTTGATTTACCATTTCTTTGAACTTTCCTGAGCTTGGGCTATAATTATCAGCGATATAAGTAGATACTTTGTGCCGCAATGTGTTTTGTTTGATACAATCTGTTTGTTTGCTCCTATTGTGATCAATCTTGAATATTTGGTTCACCTTTTTTATAGTAAATTATGCCGTTCTCACATTTGAAGATCAAAATTCTCGAAGGCTTTTGAGTTGAAATGATATCGTTTTTAATTAACAGGCACAAAAATCGATTACATCCGGCTAGATCGAAAATATCAACACTTCACTTATTTAACGCCTGTCAGATGAAGTAATTTAAAACTGTTTTCGAGGTTCTTGATAATTTGTCACATTTCCATACTTACAGATGTTTACATCTGCTGATGATGCTTACAGATGTTTACAACATCCTGTTGGTCTAGTAGTTAGTGACCCTGACTTCTATGCCGGAGATCGTGGGTTCGATTCCCACCCAGGACAAATGTTTGTGTGATGAGCACGATCATTCGTTCTGCGTCTAGGTGTAATTTATCTATAATATGTATGTATTTAGAAATATATAAGTATGTTTATCAGCTGTTTAGTACCGATAAGGCGATAACACAAGCTCTCAAGCTTAACTTGGGACTAAATGGTGTTGTGTGAAACGTCTGGAATTTTTTTTTAATTTTTTTTTTATGTAAATTCAAACAGCTTCTATTTCACTTTGTATAAGGTAAAATAAACACACTTTAGTTTTCAATATTAGCCAAAGGCCATGACTTATTGAAACATTTACACAAATTAGTTAGGTATAACAGAATTCAATTGTTATAAGGCCTCGTTTGGCCGTAGGCGGAGCTTTGGAAGGACGCGTGGCACTAACAATAACAAATGTAACAAAAATCCTTTTCTCAACAGCCTAATGGCGTAGTAATTAGATGACAAACAAACTAACGTTACATTGAGCGTTTCAATAGAGTCCCGCGCCCTTGTCTTATTGTTAAAACGGCGGTGAAAGTAAAAGTGCCTACCTACGTGAACGGCGCCCGTTTTATTACACCACTGAAAACTTTACAATTCTACATGATAAAAATAAGGAAACCATTCCTAAAAATGTCCTCAATGTTTTGGAATTTCGATTTTAACTGTGGGCTTAAGACTAACGTTACGACTGTTTCTTATACTGCTTCTGGTAAAAATGAGAAGCAAAATAGACATAAAAACGCGATAAAAAATAATGACCACGGTGTATTTTGTAGTGCGGTTAGCTACCCAAAGGTGGTGGTCGCCGTCTCCAGTAGGCTAGTAGGTACCTATACCTATGTAGGTAAGTATGTACTTATGCACTAGGTAGTAACTACAGAATGCCATCTAAACATACTTCTTTTTTTTGGTTTACGTTTATACCTGTAGTCATTCCTACAAACGCGCCGGTTGAGAGTACTACGCACCTGACCTTTCTGAAGAACATCATCATCAAGGTCTGTGTTTTTGTCCTTTTAGGGCGTCCCCTCCCAGCGTTTCCACTTATCACCTTTCATATATACCTTTTATTAGTCGCCTTTCATTCTCAACATGACCAAACCATCTAAGCATACTTTGCTAGTGGCATCGAGTTGCGCCATTTCGCGTAGACAAGCCATAGTGTCTCCGCCGAAGATGGTGCAACAGACGCCTTTAATGTTGGTGTCTTTAAAGTATGCACACCCGTGCCGTTTTGTGGAAATAAAACTACTATACAATACTCTTTTCGATTTTTGTCAGTACATCTCCTTTTAAACCACAACGTTGCTTTATCACATCATTCTTATCTAGCTAATATCTTGTTTCCAATAAACACATTCACATCCTTAATAATGATTTGAAGTGATGGAGCCCTCCTGTATATCATGTTACTCTACCATAGTTTACTATATCGCGTAAAATAAAGTGCGCACGCGCACTAGAGCGGTCCGTCTCTCGGGAAGATGTCTTGTGTTCACTGGAGCGGTTTAATATGAGGTTAGGGTGTAATTCGACCAATAACAACATAATTATTACAGGCAAGATAGTAAAGTAACATGGAATATTGGCTGAACAAGAAACATTTTTAGCATCTCAGAAGTAAATTCCACCAACTCGGCAACGTTTAAAGTAAATAAGTGCAGAAAGCAGTGATGGCCAAGTGGTAACGGCCGCTTCTTACGAGTAGGTTAGAACCCAAGCAGGCGCTTTACTTAGTGTTAATTATGATTAACCATCACCATGAAAAACATGAAAAAACTTAACGTTATCTATATCCTAGCCATATTCCTACGTAATACATAATAATTAATTAAATTCAGCAAGGTGCTTTACTTTTAAATTTAGTTTTTGGTAGGGCAAATACATCGACATAAGTAAAAGCTTTAAGAGCCTAAGACCTTTAAGGTCGCAGCAGGCTGAACAGGTAGTCCGCCAGCAACAAAACAGTGCCGCATACTGTTACTCTATACCACGTTTGAGGGCATAGAGGTGGAATAGAACACGACAGTGCGTCGGGCACGCGCACGGGAGCAAACCGGCCTGACGAGCCATTCCTTGCGCGTGACGGCCCATACACTTCGTTGGGCTGACAGGGATACATGAGATGTGTGATAGGAAAAGAATTGGCGCAGAAACCGTTCGTATCAAAGGACCATGTTTTTTTGATAACAGCATACACTTTACAACACTCCTGAAATCCTCGGAGGTTACGCAAACTTACCCTTTCGTCAGTTATGTTAAAGTACAGGCGCCAGCATCAGCAGACATTAACCTACTACAATCTGTCAAATTTCTTTTATATTTTTTTAACTTTATTGCTAAAGCATAAGGTTTCAAATTGATTGGGGGAATTTGACACTTTCGGGTAGGTTGATGTGCTGGCGTCTGTACCTTGCAATACGGGGCGAGTCTGGGCTGGGCACAAATCAAGGCTCCGGGCTGCTAACGGAGAAATTCCCGATTAAGAAACTCAATAACGCTCTACCCGACCCTGGGATCGAAACCAGGATCTCTTACTCAGCAGTAGCGCTTGTGACCACTGTGACTAACGTGGTAGGCAGTTATTAAAAGGCAAAAACTCTGAAAGTTTACTTCAATAAACAATTGAATTTGAATGTTATTTAATTGATTTAATTACAAGGCATATTCAACGCATTGTACTTAAACTACCTAAACACTGGTTTTCCTTCCAGTAACTACTAATAACATGACATATGTTTTCCTCAGTAACAACTACAGGATATAATAACTGTAAAAAAATTGTTACCATGAAAAACATATTCTTCATTACAATGTGGCAATTACGTTTACATGTACAATTGAAGGAATCATTATTATAATTTCTTACACATGCATTATGGTCACTTGTGCTGTAAAAGAACTTGGATTTTCACAACTATGTAGCTGGTTTCAGTCGTTAAGTATGTACAATATTTACTCTTGACAAAGAATTACTGTCTCGCATGAGCCAGGACACGACAACTTAAGAATCAATTTCCATATAATTTGGTATAGTAATTTTAATTCTTTTCTAAAACTTCCTAATTACCTTAACTGTAGCTCAGGATACAGGAAGTGGTATCGGCTTATGTAGAGAGTTACGTAGGTACAGGATAAATTTCAGTATATAAAGTAGGAGGTCATTGTCCTGTAGGTAATAAGATAACATTTACCAATAATAACTATACAAGTAATTAAGCCATAACACAAATAATTATGTAAAAGAATTCGAGCTTTACTTGTATTTCTTTTTTACTTTATTTTAAAGAAAGCTTACTAGATTAATACCAACAAAATAATAACATAATTAGGTGGGATATTTACTAATGGCTTATGTTTAACTTACCACCAGATATAGTAACAAATAGCAGACAAAAATAGTAAATAATCACCAAAATGAAACTCGCATTTTAATGTATAATTATAACCAAAGTTTTAACACTTTGCTATCCTATTTAAGTAAAATGACTCCAAGTAAATCATGAGTAACCCAAAAATAGTAAATGATCACCAAAATTAAACCAGCATATTAATGTAAAATTATAACCAAAGTTTTTACAAATTTAACAACGAAGAAATTTAAAAAGCGTAGACGACGGAGCCCCGCTATGCGGGGCTCCTATTTCTGTCTGCAGGGTTTAAAGGGTTTCTAACTAACCTAACGTCGGGATGCCCCAAGTCCTGATTATGGGAGCAAACTCTTTTTGCTCGCTAAGATTTGGTGATCATTTACTACATTTGGTGTTCGAATACAATTTAAAGTGCAGTCGTGACTAAAATAGCTAGTACTTTTGTTATTTTAGACTTTATTTTTCTGGTGTCAAGTTTATATTTTTGGTAAAAGAACTAAGGGTATCAAAGCATTTTATGGTGGTCATTATATTTAATCCCTTTACTAATTTCAACTCACGTAAAAATATGTGCGCTTGGTCTTAAAACTATTGTATAACAAACTTACACTTTTCATAGCGTTATGAAAATACTATAAGTTGTCGCTGAAGGTTCAACGATAACTTAGTATGTTTATGGTTTTACTCAACTTAAATGAGGTTGATCCATTTTTAATTCGATAGCTGATTTATTGCAGATGTGCTGGGCATATGGTAATTTTGCATGTGAACTGTCTGAAACATATTATCATGTTCAAGTCAGTGTTAAAAAAAAAAAATTTGAATGCTTTTTTTTCGGAAAGTATGACGCGAATAGTTAGTTGACATTACCTACAGTTAGCGTAATTGTGATTTGCCTATATTATATAAATTGTTTGAAAAATCCATTCAATGCTTTCAATAATTATGTTTAGTTCTTCGAGTTCTTTCACGCTTTCTCGCAAACCTAAACAAAACTGACTAAAATGAGTCTAATTTGTGCGCGGCCTCATACTTATTTAGTTGATCATATTAATAACAAAGTCAAGGATGAAACAATCAAATAAAAATTAACGAATTTCTTAAATTTATACTTTAATTCGTCAAGAATCTAAATAATGGAAACCACGTTTTTGGAACAATAAATTCATTTTAATAATTAAACTCACATTGTTTTCACAATACTCTCAGCACATTAAACTGACAAAGTACATTATATATCATGCATATAATTGCACGTGACGTCATTAAGCGATGTTGAAAATTCAATTAGAAACTTAAGTCACCTGTCTACAAAGTTGTGAAATAGGTATACATTAATTATATTACATTAAAGCTTAACTTGGGACTAAATGTGTGAAAAGTTGTGGAATATTCATTTATTATTTATTAATTAATCATATTTATGATCTAAGATTAAAATACCTTTACTAAATAATAAATATAACTTCCCCCGCAGCTTGCTATATCGAAAGATCCTGGGGGAGTATTTCCAGAATTACTTACGAAGGTCATCCAGTGTGCGCAGAACGTTATCCCATATTCAATTCATGAAAAAAGGGTGTGACCAAGATAAAAATAATGAGTAAAATAGTCAAAATATTATTATAATAAAAAAAATGCCATTTGGAAGGGACAACTAGAATGCCCTTTCCAAATACTCTTTTAAAATAGGTTTAAAATATAAATTATCACGTTAAGGTGGTGCTCACACATGCTATTTACAAACATTGCAACCATAGATCATTCTTAAAAAAAACAATACAACAGTGTGCAAAAGACAGGCTTGTTTATAGACAAGCGTAAAACCATTAATTACACAACCATAAGTAATGCCGATGTGTCAACCATCCTAGACTGTTTGTCTATGTATAGCTATTTAGTGTATATTCATCTATAAGGTATAATAACCCTTTACGTATCTAGAATGACGTAGATATAGTGACTAAGTTACGTATAAATCTTAGTAAGGAAGTTTACATGTACCTATCGATATTTTTAAAGAGTATTTTTTTCGCGTTTGAAATAGTGGGTTCTGATTTTTTTAAGCGAATCTAAAGACCAGTCTTTTGAGCTAGGGTTTCAATATGTGCCAAAATTAAGTTGTTGATCTTACGTTTCATCATCATCCCATAGAAACTATCCAAGACAGGACACACTGATTATAAAAAAGACAGTCAAAACGGATAACAGTCATTACGTTCAGAATGCCGTAGTTACTATCCCATATACGAGATAGCAAGAAAGCTGCTTTTTTAAATTAAGAACTGGTATTTTTATCGCAAATATCGACACATTAAATGGAAAGTAACAACAAGCTTATGTCTTAGTTATACTACTTAACCTTCAAATGCAAATCAGGTAAAGGGAAGATCCTATACGTAGTCTGAACGTCATTTGTTTTTCTTGATGTGTAAGTCGCGATGCTCAGGTTTCGCCTGGTATACTTGAGGACTCATCGTTGCGGTCGTCTCCAATAGGCACCTCATGATGTCCTAACAGTGATACATATTTCTACTCGTTTTATAAAATTCTAAAATGTTGAAATTGTTTTGTAACTTATGACAAATGATACCATAAGATCCAGCGTGCTTAGCTATGTTATTCTAATGTTATAACATAGTTGTGAAACCAATTTCAAATGTCTTAGATTTACCTTCAAGTTTTTAGAGACAGTAAAATTGTCTAACCATTTTAAGACTCTATGACAAGAGTAATATTCTGGGGCTACTTTGTCGTTTTAAGGCCACACAATAACTTAAACACAACATTGTATTATGCTAATTCTAGTAGGCCAAAATATGAACGCGGACCAAATTCAAAAAGATCACATTTTTAAAGTCGCTAATTCGCTTTGACACGCGATTGAATGTTGCATTATTTTGTTAATATTTAATTTGACAAGCATTGAGGAAGATACTTTCTGGTAACGCGTCAGTTCAGTTCTTATGGAAATGTGTTAGGCCGCAGCTAATGTGAACTAACAACATAAAATGAGATAAAGAAGATTCTCTGTAACTTTTAAGATTTACTTACTTTTAGTGCATGTACATGATCAATATGGAGCCATTTGAATAAGGCAATAACATTTCTTTTCGGATTTACAGGCCTAAAACTTTACTCAGGTAGGATTACTGAAAAGCTAGTTCGGATTTACAATCTGACACACGAATATTCAAGCCCCTAGTAAAGTCTAGATGAAAAGGAAATAAATTTTCAAACAATAAGAAGGTACGTTCACAAATACGTATAGCTGAAAGGGGCTGAAGCTACAATTAGGAATAATTAGTTATTAACAAGGACGTATTAGCAATATTGATGGAAGATAAACCACATTACTGAACCCTCGTGAGGGCTCTGACGTCATTATATATCGTGTGACCCAGCAGTCCCTCGAGGTCATATCGGAGGTATTGTCCTCCGATATGACTAATAATAAGTATGTCAGGGAAACATTAAAACCATTTACAGCCTATAAGCCTAGCTATTATTAGCCTATCGGGAAATAAAATAGAAATTAAATTTGAATTATAAAATTTGTGTGACGTGAAAACTCGATGGTTTCATTTATTGTAAATAGTCTCAAATGCTTGAACTGTGTTTTTAGCCTTACCCGCCCAACAATATTTTGGCCCTTCTGTTCGCTTAAAACACTAAAATCATATTGGACATGTTCAATCTTTACTCCACTGAATCACGCTTTTCTAATTCCCCTCAGATAAAAATCTTTATGCAAAATAAACAGAAGTCACAAAGCAGGTCGTGACATACGGGTGCAGACAAAAGATTGGGATGAACACACTACCACAGATTTAGGTCAGCGATATGTTACACACGTGTGGGATAGACTTACACGCGTTACGTACAATTGACGTCGTTATTGGAAATTCTGAAGGCACTACTGTTTATTGCAGGAATATTATCTAACCATATCTAAAGTTAAGAAAATAGGATGTTTTTGTGATGTAAAAATTCTGCCGTGACTTGCCTTTGTTTGGTCCTTATAGTGTGTTCGTAACCCACTGAGCCTCAATTACCTTACCTATGTAAATTTTAATTGATATCCTAAATTTTGCAGAGTATGCGTAGACACATCCAAATAATGCTGAAAATGCAATAAACATCAATCAAATTTTAAAATAGACAAAGCCAAGGGGAAATTAGCTCCAACATGCCAACCAAGCCATTAATTCAAATACATGACACGCAGTTCAATAAATTGTCAAAGAATTCCTCCATGTTCGCTCCCTAACGTGTCTCAAGTCAGGATTGCGTTTATAAATAGTCCATAAATACTAGTAATAATGTTACCGGTTGAGCATGAGATCGTAAGTGGAGTTGCGTGCTGATGGACACTTGTTTTGCGCACATTCGTCCAGAGCCGAGGATGTAAAGGAATGACTTAATGCCAGGGTAGAAGTAGTTCTAGCTATACCTAACTACAACCGACTAGGTGCGAATTGTAGAAATGTATATTATTTTACGTCTAATAATCCATATTTTGCTTTTATCCTTAAATGTTTAAATAGCTTGTTTCCTCTCAAATGCCATGTTAGTGGTATTCTAGTGTAGGTTATAAATTACAGCTTTACTGCGTCTCAGTGCTGATGTTCCAAATGCAGTTTACTCATTGCTTTGAACAAGTCATTCATAAAGTTTAAAGACTTATGCATATTACTTCATCGATGAATAACAATTACATTTTTAGTGAGTTCTATATGTGGACCATAATATAAGGTCTTATTATGCCTGCACAACAATGAGTCAGGAGTCTGAGCTCACTCTGACATCAACAAATCGACAGTGCACGAAAATATTGCACTCCAACATCCTTGCAGGTTTCAAATATGCGTAGGCGATTACTCTACAATTTGTAAAACAATTACGTCACTTCGCTCTACCAGAGTTCTATCCAGCTCTCTGACAGCGCTCTAAGGGCCAGACGTTCACGCAAGAAATACCTCTAGGCGTTCAATGAGTTACATGAAAGCGAGCACCGTTTTTGAATCGTGCGTAATTGTCGCGTGCAAAATCCGACAACGTGCCCGGAGGTGTCTTTCGCGTAGAGATTTTCCGTTAAATTGAAACTGCATCAAAGGAAATGCTATGCAGCCGCCTGGACGAACAAACATAGTGCCGTAAAACAACGCAATTGCGGCGTGAGTCAGGCGAGCTTACGAAGTCAAACAGCACCCCCGTAGCGGGCGTAGAGCGTCCCCGACAGCCGGCTCTACGATACAATCACAGTATCGTAACGTCAGTCAGTGTAGTCCGCGCCACCACGCCGAGCGCACGCATCGTCCGAACACTCATCACCACGAGTGCGACGTGAATCGAACCTTTCGTGACTGTGCACCGATTTGATATTCAAATTGGACAATCGAAATAAGTCGTCAGGAGTGGATTGTATTGTAATGAGGAGGGCCGTACGCCGACAGGCCAGGGTGGGACCCTTCTGAAATTCGGACATATTGTTTTTGAAATGAGTTATGGAGTTTATGCAGTGCGGTACTAAGTTTGAACAGTGAAGTGACTGAGCCAGTGATGAGGAGTTTGCCAGCGGGCTCCGAAGGCCAGCAAAATTAATTCTTACACGGAGCTCGGGGTGCGCGCGGTGCCGCCCCGGGGGGCGCGCCGCCGCCAATTCATCAAGGGTTGGAAGAAGACCATGGGGGTCATCTCGAAAACCTTTGGCGTTGTCTTCAGCCTGTAAGTAATTAGAATTTGCATTAAATATAGCTAGAAGAGCCTCACCAAATTTAACCGTACTGTATTTTTCCCCCATTACCAGATTATTTGTTCGAAAGGAGAAAGTGAAAACTCTACTTATCAAAACAATTTATCATAGACGCAACTAGAGTAGATAAATAGTGGTAATAAAAGCCCCATAACTCGACAGAAAAGCGGTGAGTCGTCACTACATGCGCTTGCGCAAGTGTCCCTATTCGCACGTTCGTCGGATCGTAAAGATGCGTGCGCTTTTAGCTGCATGCGTAACAAACAGTTCAGTTTTTATAAATGTGTTCATTCATCTCAAAATTGTTATTTTCCGTTCTCTCACGAAGTAGAAAACTCCAATAGGTTATGCAAAAATTGCGCCACACATCTGCTGTGCTACCATCCATTCATCATTGTTGATTGTAAACGACTATTCTCACAGATTAAAGTCTGGACTTTCCCCTCAAGCTGCTGTTTTAATTAACGTTCTTTACATACAGACCTACAAGTAGATTAACATACATTTGTAACGTTCAAGCAAATAACTTGCAACTGCTGCTGCGTGCTGTCCAATTAATTTGAATGTAGGCACCTTGTATGCTGCGTAGTATATTTTTTACAATCGATAAAGGTGTCCTTATTAGTCAACCGTTCATGAATTTTCCAACAGTCATTATCATTGTCAATATCGATTGGAGGCATGAAATTACCCCTTAATGTCCTCAGCCTTGGTGAAGGCTACTTGCTGCTTGAAGGATTCCAAACAGAGTTGATTACATCAAACTTATTAAGTGTGCATTACATGGCGATGAAACCATTAGAGGCACGGCATGATGTGAATCTAAGATGACCCTTAATTCTTAAATATAATTTGGCCAATTTAGTCGTCATGAATTTTGATGAATGTACAACGCGAATCAGATGAGCACGCATGGTTTTTTGAAGATTATGTTATGCATTCGTCTATTTTACGTAATAGTCTTATTGTTTCGAGTGAAACTAATCTGAAGCTTATTTAGGTGAGGGCAGTCGTGAAGAACTAGGTGTCTTACAGTCATATACTACCAGTGTTGAACGAATAAGGATGAACACGACGAAAGCTTTTATAGGAATTGGACATTTTACAACATCTGTCTACAAATGACTACTGTCATGTATTACAAATTAAATTTTAAAACTTTTTTCCCTAATATTAATTAAATTCCAAAACGTCCAAAAAACAATAAATTAGGAGCAAACAATGTAACCGTATGAGATTAAATACACATCTCTCAGCTAGGGAATGCAATCTCGTCTCGCCGAGATCCCGATCTCGCGAGATCCCGGCCATATTTTACGAGATTGGATCTCGTCAAAATTCGTACGAGATCTCGCGAGATAACGAGATCGACAAATGCAGCGTGACGACGTGTATTTCTAAGGCCCTATCGAGATACGCGCGCGAGTCTGACGCGTTCTGTAATACATTGCTCTTTAGTACGAACCTCAGTAAGTAAGGTATGCAAAATCCATATCAATGAACTTAAAATCGCGTGTCATTTCGCAGCTACTTCGTTCCTTCTGGACAAGGTCATAGCGCGGCTGCGCGCGAACTGAATCCTGGCCGTTGCCTAAATATAGATTTTTAGAATTATTGTTTTTAACCCCCGACGCAAAAAGAGGGGTGTTATAAGTTTCACCGCTATGTGTGTGTGTCTGTCTGTCTGTCTGTCTGTGGCACCGTAGCGCCCAAACGGGTGAACCGATTTACGGTTCACCCGTTTGGGCGCGTTACGTAAAATTTCATGGCTAAAGTGTTATTTTGAACTTTTTAAATGTTTTAGTTTTTTTGCGGTGGGGGTTTTTTAAATTTTTAATTTAATTTTGTTACCAATATTGTAAGAATTTGAACTGATTAGCTACAGTAGGTATAATAATTATAGACATAAACAAATGTTATTAGAGTTAGAGACAAAATAATAAGTACTCTGTTGATTTTTAAAATAAAACTTACATTATTTTTATAACTAAGCAACGCAGTTTCTATTTAATTACATATCATGTCAATTACTAGTTCTTAAAACAAGCATTTGCATATGTTTTAATTGCGATTCTTCCAATCTCGCGAGATCCCGTAATTTGCGAGATCTCGCGAGACTGGGTTTTGAGTCTCGCGAGATCTCGCTAGGCGGAAATCTCGTACGAGATTGCATTCCCTACTCTCAGCCCTTTGAACTCGTGGATAATAATGAAGAGGTCGTTCGCGTTTCCGGACGACCTATTTTCTCGTATAAACAAGGGAGTCTACAAAGCCCATTTTACAATTTATATCACGGAACAGTGACTGGACGCAGACATTGATCATAGTAAGTTGTTACAACTCACGATTCCGATCGCCGAGTGGCGAATAAGTGGTGCACCGTGTAATTTCGCGGGATAGCCAATTATTATGACGTCACAAG
The DNA here is from genome assembly GCA_921972225.1 of Euplexia lucipara. Lineage (NCBI taxonomy): Eukaryota > Metazoa > Arthropoda > Insecta > Lepidoptera > Noctuidae > Euplexia > Euplexia lucipara. Next base: position 3,985,747 of record OV179149.1, on the reverse strand, counting down.
ACATTGGCCAACACCGGTGCCCGGCTGCTGCTATCGGACCCTATCTAAAATTAATAGGGCACAGTTCCGTAAATGTGGTAACAAACGCTTAAGATTGATCTATATTAATTTTCTTGCTAATTATGCCCTATTAAATGTATGGTACAACATATAAATTTACATATACTAGTATATTATTATAAAGATTTGATTCATTGACTCAAAAACTACTGATCCGATTTTTTAAATTCTTTCACTTATAGCTAAAAAATGCTACGTTATCAGCGCGTAACATTGGTTACTCGTATAATTTATTGTCAAAACTAAGAAAGGGTGGAGGAACCGTTAAAGTTCCAAATAAAATGTACGAATTCCACGCCGATGAAGTCGCGAGTAAAGTACTATTTCAACTATAAACTAATAGTTGTTGAGAACGAAAAGCTTGACGAAGCTCATGGAATGGTAATGGACGCAACAATGCGCATCTAAATATAAACGCGATAGGTTTCGCTTTATTTGGTTCGGCCGGAAATCAACATACCTCGCCTTGTTTCCGGCTTATCAATAATTTAGTAACTTTTTAAGCTTGTCTCTTCGATGTTTTAAACAGTATAGTAATGTATACCAACACACTGGATTGAATCTTCAATTTCCAAAATTCTTTTACATGATTTTGATGACACCGAATTTTAACTTTGATTTTTAATATCACACCGTAGTTCCTTTGACACACAGCTTCCTTTCTCGGCATCTCCAGAAATATATATCCTGTTCTAAGCTTAATGGCCGTGAGAAAACTTAATTTGGATATTTCGTCTACGTCCTTTTTATAGCGTCAAATGTTAAATAAATAAAACTGAATAATGATCATTGAACGCTTAACAGACACTTGAATAGAGATAATGAAGTTAATAGCCGGTGTTGAAATTCAAAGACAATAATGGAAGCGAAAATTACCGTAAATTAAATGCTGTATTGGGTGCTTAATAAATCACGGGTTGGTCCAGTAGTAAGGGTAAAGCGACGGAATGTTTAACACACAAATAGTTGATTTTATTTGCAGCCAAACGCGATTTATTATTTTAGTCCAAGCAGATACAATAAAGCGCTTATTCTTAGCAGTTTTGTTAAGCTGACACTGTTTGTTGCAAACGGAAATATTAAAGCCATATGAGCTTCCGAAAACGAAGGGTTGTAACTTTAGTTGTAATCTTTATCCCAGGCATTTTCAAACGTTTTTTCTATCAGTGCCGATGCTTCGCAATAAACATCCTCAGAGACACAAAGATGTTTGCAATTTAATCTGTTCCTTTGTCGAGGTGCCCTAGAAACGTGCACAATTGTGTGCTGGTCTTTGTACTCGCAACGTTTCGGGAATAGCGGTGATTGTCAAAGAAACGCTCCTAACCTAAATGTTCAATAGGACATTGGTTGGCAGAGGATCACCGTTTTTTAAAATGGATGTTACCCAACCTTTTTATTTTTGCTAGCTTGAGTGCCTTTAATCTTCAAACGAGAAAGAAAACACCGTCTTTTGAATTTGGCATTTTCGAGTATTTCATGCTATCCTAACGAAAATGCGTGAATCCATAGCAAAGGGCTATATATGAGTAAATTCTGTGAAATTGGGCCATCTGCCAAACTCTGCCTTAGACTTGAATTCAGAAAATGTCTTTGTGTGATATTTACGTGTGTTATTCTCACCCCCACGCTGACATATCTAAATCTATTTCACATTGACGTCAGCTGGTATTTCAGTAACCTTTACTTGGTACTATTTCTATCGTTCGAGTTCTGTTCATTACTTATTCATATTTCCAAGCATTGTCCTTCATTTTCTTTTGTTGCTCCAATTTTGTTATCTGCTTTATTACGGTTGATGAATGGGTTCGATTCTATGGACACGTCATAAATTGTTCTTTTTTTAGATAATAATCAAATTTCTAATGCAGATTATAGATCCAAGAAAATATCGATAGGGTACATTATTTAGTAACCATCTTTCAGGCGTGGTATTTACTTTTCTTTTATCACGAAAAGGGATTAAAACCAGCAAACACCTTACATTGTATGAATCGATAAGAAATATCAAGTATTTCGTAAAACAAACAAATCGTAAAATAATTATCCGTACGCCGTTATCGACGCCTAAACCAAACGTGGTTAATGTGAGTTATCGCCGTTCATCGCTTTTAAATTAACAATAGGACACAAGTTTTACGAGATGTCGTAAATTGTGGGCTTTTTACGTGTCGGTCGGTATACGTTATACGGGTGTTGGCGTGCTTCTATATCGTTTGTTGCGGGGTACCAATCAAATCGTCGTAAAGCGTAATGGTTTCGGTCGTAATCCACTCGATATGGGAACTATCATTCTCTAAGATGAACCCGATGCGATGCTGATAAACAAACTCATCAGGTCTAAATGACTATGCAATTGTAGACTTTATTTCTTTGACGATAGTATTGTTTCTAGGTGCATTTTGTTTTGGCGTTTCAAGAATTTTGGCTGCGTTAGCGTCGGTTCTCGCGTTTGGACAAACAGCGTGGTACAGATTATAACGTGTGTGGAGAATCTTCCGTTCTTATGCCTATTGTTTTTTATAACACTATTTTCATATTTTTTTCGGTTCATCTTTAGTAGACCATAAATAAAATTGTTAATATGCATATACTATTTAAAAATAGCTTATATGAATTTTAAAGGTGTCTCGATTTTTTTTGTATAATAGAACTAAAACCAAGGTTTGTAAGAAAATACTGGCAGTAATTCAATATCGCCCTTTACTTTCAATTCAACGACAAATATTTTTATTATGTCAATACATGGCCCTTTATAATTTACACAAAAAAAATTTATCGTCTACTGTTACCAAGGTGTCGTTTTTTCTGCGCGGGCGCAAAGTGCGTGACAATAGGGCTTAGTTGGACACTAGGGGCAGTCGGCTGGAATGGCATTGTAGGACAAGTCTAACTGGTGTGTCCACTCACATACCCAAGGACTGGATTGTTGACAGCCCACAATAGACTTGTCATATTAGTTTTTTAACGTTTTCGTAACGGCTTGAACTTGATGTATGAAAGGAGTCACTAGTGTTTATCTTTGCAGAGCTTATATGTATTAAGTACTAGGAATGGAATATCTTGTAGAGTATTAGTGTTAGTTATTTTACTTAAATTTTATTAGTCGAACCAAAAACTATACACACTAGCACGAAATAATTGGACTACCACGTCGTGGCAAAAAAAGTATACTCATTTTCAGTGGTCACCCTACATACTACCACAGGATGAATCATAAAAAGTTGACGAAACTCATACTGTTTGATTTTCATTTAGGTATCCTCTAGGTACTATATCATTATCTACTGTCAAACAACAAATATTAACAATCCGATTACTATGTTGTGTACACGAGCTTACATTAGAAAATAAAGAAACAAAGCATAGGCAGCGCTTCAGTCGGTGCGCAGGAGTGTTCCCGCCAATCGGTCATTGTCCTTGCGTTTCCTGTCATTAAACATTAGTCATTGCACGAGTTACCCACATTTCGTTTATAAGATCATTCTCTCTGGCTGTCATGTCAACAGTTGTAAACAAAGACATAGTGAACTTTAGTAATTAGAAATAGTACTTAAAAAATTCTTTGACATATTACGTCACTTCTTATTTTGGTCCTTCAAAGCTGGAATTAAGTTTTTTATAGAAAATTTACAGTAAATTCACGTACCGTAAAATCTGTTATAGCCAACACAAACGTAAAGTGCTCTAGTTTCGTAGTTTTTTTTTTCTCATAATTGTTTCTGTTTTTGCGAAAGTCATGTTACGGAAAGTAAGACTGCGAAAGTGAAATAAAATGCCTTACATAAATGTTTTTGAATATGGTCGATTTTAGAGTATCTTTTTTGATAATTGAGCGGTGCTCATAGCAATTGGGAGGTCAGAGATTAACAAAGTCCCATGTCAGCCATTGTTTTCCCCTCCCTATCGCCATTGTGTCGACTTCCGGAGGGGCGAGTACAAAAAAAAAGCTCATTAATTACGAAGAAATACATTTCATTTCAATGTAATTAATGATTTTTTATATCTTATCAAGCGGACATGTTGTAGACGTTTAAATTATGTAAGTTAATCTAAGTAAATATGTTTTTGTCTTTATTTGAAGCGTTATCAGTTATCGCTGCATAAACTTACATTGGGATATGATGACACTTCATTAATATTGATAGTTAATCAAATAAAACAACATTATAAACGATTTTAGGAGATTTTTCCACTGGAGAAGTGTATTCAACGTAATTAGGTTCGTAAATTAGATTTAGTAATCTGTGGTAAATCATAAAACTGTCCTATGACTTATGAAAACATGTTTTAAAATGATGTCATTATTGAAATTGTCACTATTTGTTTTTTATTACTGATAGGCACGCGTTTGACCACTATCTCACCTGATGGTAAGCGATGATGTGGTCGACGATGAAGCACGCTTGCCTAGAAGCAACCTGTTCACTCTTGACTTAAAGACCCCTAGGTTGTAGCTATCAGGAAACACCGACACCGGCAGGGAATTCCACTCTTCGGCTGTTCGCACAATGAATGTGTTTCCATAGCGTTTAGTACGTATGGTTGGCATATCTATCTATCTATCTGTTTACTTTTATTTCAAGTAATAAAGAGCGAGTTCGCCCTTGCATTTGGACACATCCAAATGCAAGGGAGAACTCGCTCTTTATCTGTATCTGGTATCACAATACCAGATTATTCGATTAATAAGAAAAGTAAACTCAAATGCTGTTAAGTATTTCGTCTTAACGACACAGGTACCCAATTTATTAGTATAATACCAGCCTGTTACTATCCCAATGCTGGACAAAGGATCTCTTTTCATAAACAGAAGACACTTATCACCACGCTTGCTTTGCAAAGTTACATTAGTTCTTGTCCGGATTTGAACCCCTGCTCCGCATAGAAGGCGAACCTAAAACCGCCGTCACGCAGTTAGTTCACCATAAATTGTGTTACCAACTGGCAATAAAATAAGGAATTAATTAAATAAAAGAGGTGTTTAGTTTATATTGTATGTTACCATGACAGTATCGGAAGTCCTTCGTATTAGGTACCTATTCTAATTGGTGTGCGTGACGCATTGACCATACATAGCCATTCAATTTTCAGGCTCATGATAATTACACTTCAATGGAATGAAAAAAAATCTATTACTCGCCACTTGTTTTAGCTTTTTATTGGTCGATTACCTAGGAATTGAGTACCAGAAATTATTTTTGGGGGTATTGTCAGATTCCTCAGATTATTATACCTACAACATGTTGTTTAGTATAAAATCAGCTGATCCATACATCTTGTCGAGTTACCTACGTCTAAATAAATAAATGGAACAGCTGTGTTTTCTTTTCGCAATTAAGGGCTTGTCTCATGGTAAAAGTTGGTGTTCATAATGACGACTATACAACTAACCCTTTCTGGGCTTTCATTAACTAAAAATAATTTTCTAAATTTAATTTGTGTAAAACCTATGTAATATGTACTTACTTACATTTTTCAATACCCTTGGATGTTTAAAGTGACATAAATCAATGTCGGTTGTGTAATCGGCTATTTGGAGAGCTTTTGAAGTCTACTAATCGATTATTCGTGAAGCTGTAGCGCACCTCCGCTCCTAAAAAAAGACTAAAACGAGAACATTAATGTATTTAATATTCCCCATAAAAGACTTAATTTTACGCAAATTTAATTTTTATGCAGCACCCCTATTATCGCATAATGCTTTAATCTCACGAGGATATTTCAATTTACAAAAAGTTCTTGGAAACTTAATTTGTAGGTGAGATGGGACGCTATGATTTATGAATGAAATAAAAAATGTTAAGTTACCTGCATAATATCAAGCGTCAGTTTAAAACATGTGCATATTTAAAACAAAAACCTAATGAATAAGCAACTTAAATGTTTTGGTCCTTTGGCAGTTGTACAAAATCATAAATTATTTTGTCATTTAATGTCAGCATAAATGTACACTTAAGAGCAAATAATCGAGCTACTTCTTTTTGTCACGCATTATGACTAATATAGTATTTTTTTTTTTCTTCTTTGGCAACTGAAACTAATATAGTAGTTCTAAGCACAAAATTTTCTATCAAACTTAGCATTTTTAATTCACAGTAATAATATTTATATATAGCTCTATACAAAAAATTACCCTCATTGTAAAGATTATTCATAAAAGTTTTAGGTAATATTTATGATCAAATTGATACGGTACACAGGGCAGCATATCAAGCTACCTCAAACTGTATTTTTTTCCCAATTGAACATGAAGCTTATTCAGTTCGTGATAAAGTTGAAAAACTAACAAAGAAATTTGACACATTGGGATACCTTAATGTGCTGGCCTCTGTAGAAGTGTACATTAAAACTGAAAGGAAGTAGCTCGATTTATATGCACCCAAGTGTAAAATGGTGTTAATTCAAATGTAGGCAAATAGATTTATTCGCATAAAACCATAATAAGTATCATTATTTTTATCACTACGGCAAACCACACGACTGCTCTGTTCTCCCAATCAGTTTCATAGGGAAAACATTAGGATTTATGGGTAAATGGTAAATAAACAGCAAATATAATTTTAGTACCTACGAACAGACTGTATTCAATTTAATTAGCGGTTTGACGCCGGGAATATTAGGTCATCGTCACGCTTTAATAATAGAAAGAAAGAAAGAAAGAAAGAAAGAAAAATATTTATTTGGGCCAAGCACAGGAACAACAAAAATAATAATAACAAAAAAAAAATATAAAACTAAATACTAAAAGAGAAGACCTGTGCGAGGCCAAAAAGGCTCCTATCTCAGCATGATGCTGCGATAAATGAAAAAACAAATACCGCAGCGCTGGTATTCTGATAGGGCCCACTGTGATGTCACGGTCACACCTACGGACACAAAATACATTTACGCACAAAATAAATAGTAAAAAAAGAATAGATAAATATAATACGAATTGCCGTATTCCACGTACCTACGCTTCTATTCCCCGAAAGGTTAAGTAGAGATGTACCTAAATTGTATAACGCCCACATTTCGCCAATTATGTCTAAGTCCTAAATAGGTGGCGAGCCTATTGCCACTAACCGCGCACCAATCCAGACTTCGAGGACAGAAATCCCAGATTGAAAACTCAAAAACACTTTACCCTTACCCTAGGATCGAACCCAAGAACCTTATGTTTAACAGCTTGCAATGGATCAGTGATCCTACAAGGATTCAGCGTAAATAAAGAACGGTGCAAAAACACTATACTAAATGATATAAACAAATATGAAAATGAAATATTAACACAAGGACTATTTCAGAAAACAATACTCAACAACTGTCTTTAATAAGATCTTTATCCAATTGGAATAAAGTTTAAACTTCTTAGGGCCTTTTATTTCTTCAGCAAAAATTTTTGTGGCGATTGAAAAATCAGCTCTTAGTTATTTAGATCACGAACAGTATTTGCCCTATATTTTTGACTCCAACTGTGCTTAGGACAAAAACACCAGCTCGTTCGTACATACGAAACAGACAAAGCCCAGCTTTTGTTTCTTGACGCTACACATTCATCATAGGAAGCAATTTAGCAAAATTATTAGACACGTATCTGCTACTAATTCCACTGAGGTCGCACCAATGTCGACCATTCCATAATTCCGTTTCGCCTTCTAGAAATCATTTGAAACTTAACGTTTTAACAAGACGTCTATTGTTACGGGGCAATTCGATTCGGATCTACGTGTCAATATTAACTTTGCTCTCGGAAGTAATGTGATATTGTTTCGATTTCCACTCAAATGTCAACTGAACGGAAAAGCTTTATGAAGACTGAGAGCTTTTTCAGATTCTATTTGCTACATTTCCATGGGTTTTCAAGGTTTTTAGGTAACATAACATCATGCCGCCTGTATTCTTAGAATAGAATAGAATAGAATAACATTTATTTGCATAAAAACACGGTATAAAAGATGGAGAAAAGAGTCTCTTTAAAGAGTTATGACAAAGGTCTACCTTTAAATACATTAGCCTTTATCTCATGGTGGCAGGCAGAAACTACAGAGCACCATCTGCCACGATTCTCACATAAGTACTTCTTTTGCTTCGCTTACCTTCATACATGTAGTCATACACGCAAGCTGGACTTACTCACCACGGCCGTTAGGTTTTTGTTTTTCTGTTTTGAATAGTACACTCATATTTAGACGGTTATTTTAATGCCCCGTCTAATAGGGGGTGAGACAAATTGCCATCAACCGCGCACTTATCCAGATTTCGAGCTTTTACTGAGATTTTTCAGCCGGATAACCAATAATACTTTACTGACCCCGGTCGGGGTAGTAGATGGGTCAGCACTGGACATCTTGTTTACGATGAAGTTTATTTATTAAGACGAATTTAGTAGACGGTATTCCAGGTCATTTTTCTACCGTATGACAATTATGCATTAGTGACGGATAGGTACAACAGACAGACGCAGCCTGCAGCAATTATCAACTATATACATTTGTTGAATTCTTCCGATACATTTTCTTGACGCGTCAGGTAAATGACAGTGGGTATGTGATTGAGCACGGGCCACTGGTACCAGCAATCAGCTTTCCTTTCCCCCAGCGAGGCATTCTAACGCGTTGCCAGCGAGGGCCCGGCGGCGAGGAGAGCTCATCATGGGTGATTATCTTTAGGGGAACCTTAATTACAAGGTTTGTGCCTAATGTGAGGCTTCATATAATATTTTTGAAATGCCTCTTAATGTCAAAGTTAGCGTCAACGTAAGTTATATTGTTAAAGTAATAAATAAAGCATTAAGAACTGACAAGCCGTTGAAACTCCATGCAGCATATGCTCGACATGTGCTCCGCGAACTTTCAAGTTTTATTGTTGCAGACAACAGTCAATATGTTATTTTAAAACATCAGGAGGCAAACGCATTGTTTCCAAACGGCTTGGAAGTGTTCTTAGGAATCATCAATGACAGCTGTTCGGCGATGAGTTACGGCCGAGGGCCGGCGCGGGCGCATGTTGCGGTGAAAGTACGCCTTTACGCTACACACGTGCATGCAGCTCCGGCCATTTACTTCGTAACTATAGCATCCAAGTTTTGAAGCATACCTCGTACTTGTCTCTAAGCTGTCTCTCATAATAACTTCAACTTTGACGAGGCTTATCAACCATCGTCTGGACACGGTCACTGTTAATTAAATAACTACTACAGACACGAGATTGGGATCTCGCAGCGTCATCTTCGATTCAGCCCTGACACAGAATGAAGACGTCAAGCACGGGTAGCGTCCGCGTTATCTGCTCAGCTATCACAGTTGTGTGCATACAATGAGCGGTGGTCGAGACACTCCTCGCGCACCTGTCGGCCGGCGCGGGACGTGACCGGCGCGCGCGCTGCCCCAGGCGCGTGCGCCGCCCCTCCGAGCTCCGGGGGAATGCCTCCGATACTCATTAACTTTCGGGGATTGGTGGCATTCGATGATATATGTCGACGACGCCGGATGCTTGTGTAATGACTGCCCCATCACGCTAACACGAACACACGAAACTGCCTCCCTTTGTTGACTTTTAAAACAAAAATGCGATTCTAGTTTACTCTCGCATTGCGTGCCGGAAACTATTTTCTCACCGATCTTATAACAAACCGTACAATCTACACGTACACACATGTAACAGATAATATTATGTGTATCGTTGCGGGTAATTTTAGGTCATTCCCATCGAAACGGGCGACGCGGCCGGTCGGGAGACGGCCTTGCGTTGTGCGCTCACTGCACGCTGGTGTGCAACAGACAACTTCAAAGTTTCCTTGATTACTTACTGACGCCATTGTCGCGCGACTATATCCAACAAGCAATACTGCAGTCGATCAATAGAAAATATTACGCACGTGTCTCACATAAAGTGCCCCCTCACGTCCACCTTAATAGATCAACTAAACATTAGTCGAAGGTTCCTCTGTAAAAGGGCTCGATAGGTTCATATGGCCGACGCGTACGTGATTTTGAACGATCTACGTTTCGGCGAACTCATTGTTTCAACATCGAATTACATCGAAAATTCTCCAGTTTTGTTTGGTCTACCCATTTTGTTTGGCGTCCGGCCTAACAATAAAAAATATCGATTACAATTCTAAGCACACAGAGCTATATCTAATGATCTAGGCAGGTGCTGGGAGGTGTGCGTGCGCGCGCGGCGTGTCTTCACGTATAATTCTCCGGGCCCAATGCCCAAATGAAATTATTATACTAATTACCGAATCTCGATCACGAGCGGGGGGCGTTGCGGTTCTAAATCTCCCGCTCTCCTAAATCGATTACGGGTATTACGGGCCTAGAGCCGGGCGTTTTGTCTCTGTCTTATGTGGGCCGGCCTTGCTCTCGTCTTTTTGGTCATAATCTATCACGGTTCATTGCTCCTAGTGGCCACTTGGCCAGTTTGGCCGACGACCAGTGCGAGAGTACGGACTCAGATATGTTCTAGAGATGCTCTTATCTCGTTTGTTTAATGAAGTTTTTAATAATGGCTGGTGTTGTAAATTGTTTTAGAAGACAGTCGTGTCCCAAGCCTCCCACATTAGCGTCAGGTGCTGGCCGGCCGCGTTGTGGATGAGCGTCAGTTAGTTTCACACCGCTCGCCTTTATTATACGTACCTACTTTTAATAGTCTACGCTCTGGTAAATAACGAAGGAGTCTCACTTTCACATGTTGGGCCTACTTTTAATTGATATTACGAGAATGGGCAAGACAGAGCCGGCGAATATGGGTTTGATATTATGTCGTTTACTTTGTACGGGATGCAATTAAGCATTAAGTATTGTGTTTACTGTTTTATCTTTTTGCATATAACAAGGTTGAAAATGAACACATCAAATTGTTATGTTCGACCTTTGAAAAGATTTCATGTGCGATAAGTCGGACTGTGTGCATTTGTAATTACGATGACACGTACCTACGGCTGGTGTATCCACGCCTCTACTGCTTTTACAAACACTTTTGTTTTCAAACAGCCACTATAAAAAATCGCATTAACAATGTAGTAGGTACCTACATAAGGATCTATAAACATTGTTATGCTGCTATACGTTGCAATTACAGAGCCTTGAACACGACCTACATTTGGTTTTAGAAATACTTACAAGTATAAATCTACTTAGTATAATTTATTTCCTTGTGTATAAATAAAGGAAATTGTTTGAGGTTAACAATACACTGTTTGCCAACAAAAACATATATAATTATTAATTTATCATTTTTTATCTCTTCTCTGATCTAAGTAAGCATCGTTGCTAATTTTTTTGTTGCAATCGTTTGTGAAGGTTCAACTTTTTAATTTTGGTTATTATTTACTGACGGTGTAACGTCCATGCTCACAAAATTAAAAATTAACACAATAATAAAATGAAATCCTGAGACTTCATTAAGTATGTGTTACGATTTGCCATTTCTTAACTCATATAATATTATAGTCGCTAATAGATACGTATTTGGTACCTAGGTTAGATTAAAGTAATCCTGCTTATAAATTTAATATTACATTTTCATCATCCAGCAAGACTTACTTACCCTGTACCTACCTACAGACTGTTGTTCTACCAGTACTACTTTAAAAGAGACTGACCTCTGAGTTTCTTTCTGTGTTCTTTCTCATAGTAGTCATATAGTGAAACACCGACCCCACCCTCTAATTAAAAAAATACTTGTAAAAGTGTTCATAAGAACGTATTAATCGAAAAGAATATAATTTCTTATTTACTGGGTAATGTTGTCCTCATCGGTTTAACGTCATCTTAAGTCCTGAACGAATACAATATACGACACTACCACCGTCAGGCAAGTGGGGACTTATTTCTCGTACACTTTATTCTAACCAAAATCTTTTCTATCTTCCACAGCCTGTTCGAGCAGGAGATCATGAGCTATGTGCCTGCAGGCGGGTGCTCTGTGGCAGCAGCATCAGCAGGTGCTTCGCCCTCGCCCGCAGCGTCGCCGGCTGCCGCACGCAGTACCCGGGCACCCGCGCCGCAGCGCCGGGACTTCGAGGCCAAGCTCCGAGCCTTCTACAGGAAGCTTGAGAGCAAGGGATACGGACAAGGGCCTGGCAAGTTAAAGTGAGTACTGACTTATTTATTGACACGCCTAAAGCACTCGTCGAAAATATATAACTACATAGCTTTCCAAACTTTTTTAATCTGGTAATGGTGATTAGATTACATACCCCTTACATGCAAACAAAACAAATTGTTACTTCTCCAATTGCAATTTAAATTAAATTCCCAGTGTCTGATTCAATTGATCAAAGAGAGATCAAACCAGAGGTGGAATAACGTGCCTCTGTAGTTTCAAAGGGCACCTCTGAGACACATCTCTTGGTCTTACACTTGCTTTACTGACTGATTATTGCAGTGCTAGACAATTTATTGCTGTTTTACAACCAAGTAATATCATCGCACCGGAATGCCCTATCCACGTGCTGGCCCAAGTTAGCTGGTTTGGCTAGTATAATAAAACGCCCCTCACAATTCCAAAATCAAATCTAACGCCGAACCAACCTCTTTTCAGACTGCACATCCGTCGCGAACATCTTCTAGAAGACGCCTTCAGAAGGATAATGTCGTGCGGCAAGAAGGAGCTTCAGAAGGGCAAGCTCTGCGTGCTGTGGGACGGAGAAGAAGGCCTGGACTACGGCGGTCCCAGCAGAGAATTCTTCTTTCTTCTCTCTCGGGAACTCTTCAACCCTTACTACGGACTCTTCGAGTATTCAGCGAACGACACGTATACAGTCCACGTGTCGCCCATGTCAGCTTTTGTTGATAACCATCATGAGTGGTGAGTTGGTTTACTTATTATGCTTGTGTGATATGGAGCTAGTGAACTGCGTGTAGACAGACAAAGGCTTTGCGTTATCCTTTGTGGGACCCTGGGCTAATAGTACGTATTTTGGGTCTACTTTATTTAAGTTCCAAATAAAAGATTTAAAAGATTTTTCAGGCCCTTTATATCTAAGGAGCTCAGGGCTGTAACCCAAAAAACCCTTCTAGATCCTCCCCCGTCCTTGAGGAGTTTCGACTCGATTTAATCCAGGCTTAGATCCAAACGTTCTTGGAAACTACTGAGCATAGGTGTTGTGTGATAATTGTTGCCTATGTTTTCTCTGCTATTATAGAATTTTATTGGCAGCGCCAACAGTAACCATTTACTTATAAGGTAGACAGTATCACTGCTTAGGCACAGAGGGCCGCACATGAAACTACTCCAATCTGTCAAAATGTTTACTTTATTATAAAGTAATAAGGTTAATTTTCAATTGGCAAAGTTTGACAGTTGGCGATAGCCTAATTTACTGGTGTCTGTACAATAACATTAGTCCATTCTCCTTGCTTAGGCACAGAGCTCATCAAGCTACTTAAATCTGTCAATTGTTTTTTTAAGTTTATGAGAAAAGAAAATGGTTCATTTTCAATTGGCAATATTCGACAGTTTGGAAAAGCTTGATCCACTGGTTCAATAACATAATAAAATATAACAAACAAAGCTATACTTACAGAAAATTGTAATTCTAATTAGCTTCATTATCTTGTCTCATTCAGATGATCGCTATAAAGAAATATCCCATGACACGCTTTTGTTTTTCATTGTGGGAAACATTAAATTGCAAATTAGTGTAGGTATTAAATCTTTTACCACGATTTTTTTATTGTCAGATGAACTAAGTACTTAATTGTTTTAAGATAAATCTTGAGAAGAGATGGAAAAGTCAAAAAAATATTTAGTAATATCTTGTTTTATTGTTTGTCTAATAATAAAGTTGCAAGTAAAGTCGTAGCATAAAGAGAGTAGGGATTGGTGATGAAGTGTTTGAGTGCGTTTTATTGTCAGAATTAGGTACAGATTATTTACTTAATGCTTATGAAAGTATATATGGTGACTGGTACCTAATTAGTAACCGATACTTAAACACGTGATTGTACTCATGAATACGAATAACTTTCCCAAAGAAACTTTTTTTTTATACTAATTAACTTTCAATAAATTCAATTACGTCAGTTCTGCACAACGGGAGCGGTGGGGGTGGCGGGGGAGCGTGTGACACTACTAAGTACTAGTAGATTTTGCCCTTAATGAGGTCAGAATATCAGCTGATAGATCACAGGCGCGCGCGCGGGAATTTCAAACAGCGTTTTTATATTTTATTGTGTATAAAAAAAAAAGTATCTTTGGGAAATTTTATTGAAATCATGAATACAATCACGTATTTAAGTATCGGTCACTAATTACTAGTCACCCTATATACGGTAGTTACTTATAGCAAAAAGACATTTTTATTTTTTTGTCTGTCTGTGTTTTTTTGGGCTATTCTCATCGATCTGGATAATGAAGAACTAGATAATCTGATTAATGTAGATATACCTACAAAGTATTGTAAACCTATTTAAAAAGAGTGAGTATGGTGTTTCTTGCCCATTCTTCTCCAAACAAAACTACTTTTTGGAAGGGGCAACTAGAATCATTTTTTTATTTTTTTAACCTTTAAGTATGACGTTCAAAATTCACTTTAAACGGTCTACTTAATTGAAATAAATGATTTGACTTTTGACTTTGACTTTAATACACAATCAGCGACAAAAAATTACCGCACTTGAACTTTTGGGTGGACTTTTAATCTAGTAGTTCTTTATTAGTGATCGATAGCTATTCTCCAAAACTATAATGCTATATCGATTTTAACGGTATTTCCACTAACTGATAGCGAATGAAAAAAATGGATCCGCTCAAAACAATAAACCAAGTCGCGAGCACATACACCTAATGATAATAATTATTGTTATGTAGACATAAGCAAAGTCTAGGTAAATTGTATACAATCAACTCGAATTACAAGAAACGCTTGCTTCCTGGGTGTTAGCGTCAAATGATAGCTATTATCGTTACCTATATTAAGCCAATCAATACATAACATTATGTATTTGTTATACATCATTAGGATATACACGTAATTAAGTTACATAGACAGTGACATGCTGTTAGACACGATAAGTATGACGCTTCAAGACCAAAGGCTGAATATGTTGGTTTACCATTTATTTCTAAGTAGGTACCTACTAAGAAGTTAATTTCTTGCCGTACTTAAGTGACAAAGAAACACTTACTACCTGTTCTGAAAATAATCAATACTAATCACTAAAACAAAATTATATTTTAAATTGTTTTATAAGCATTATATTAATTTACTAACATTATTTTTAAGGTATTTACTAACATAGCGGATCTTATGTTATCCTTAATAAAGATTTATTATTATTATTATTATTACTACATATTATAAAACAAAGTAAAAAACAGATAAGTTTTTGTACCTATATTATGTTACCTGCCAAACCCGACTTAAGGACAAACTAGTTTTGCCTAGGCTAAACTAGTTCTTCCTTCACGCGATAGGATTAACTGGTATACCCTAGTCCAAACTAATGCGTCCTAAGCCCGATAGGACAAACCAGTTTAGGCTAGGCCAAACTAGTTTATCCTGATATAAATACGCACACTTCAGGATAAAGTGGTATGGCCTAGTCTAAACCAATTTGCAATACCTATCCTTAAGGACTGCAGCTACGAGAAATTTAGTTGGATCAGGCCAATATGCCATATACATTGCATATGCCATATACATTGCATATGCCATATACATTGGCAATTTCTTTGATAGTTTTTCAACATTATTACAAAAAGAATAAGTTTCATATTCAATTGGGAATTTTTTGTCAGTGTGAGGCAGCTTAATGTGCCTGTGAATAGTGCCTGGTTTCCTTGCAGAATTAGGCAGATGCATACCTGTAGTAGGTACATCCAAATTCTCCCAGATTAGTTAAAAACCAACGTAATAAAGGGCGAGTCTTTTGTCATCAACCAGGCACTTATCCCTACTTCAAGCTCCTACTCAGAAATTCTAGTTTGAAACCCTGGTAATCCTACCCAGGGACCTCGTGCTTAACTTACTGCTAATTCGCGATAACCAAAGACAATTATTTTAAAACCTGCCACCCTCAGCCTTCTGCTTCTTACCTTTTTTTTAAACCTGTCTGTCTAAGCGGTCTAGTGGTCGCAATCGCAAGCAATGTGACTCTGTGTGTCTGAAAATTATTCCCTCTCTTCTAACACGTCTTAATATAATAGTTTGCTAAGTACTCTGTAGATGATTAGTATTTATGTACCTATTGTATATATTTTTATTTTCTTATTGACACTTATTTTAAACATCTATTGAGATAGTCATGTATGGTATACATTTATGTTAATAGTACTACACCACAAACTGCCTACTCATCTTTTCTCCTCCCCTATCAAGTCCATCCAAAGGTTGTCTGTAAGAGATCGCTTTTAGCGATAAGGACGCCCATTGTAACACCCTATGTAGCCCTTAAAGTTATAATTTGTAAATTTTTATGGTGTACAATGAAGAGTATTCTATTCTATACTGTTCACCGCTACTGCAGGGCAAATGCCTCTTCTCATACAGAGAAGGCATGAGCTATAATCACCACGCTTGCCTGCTCGGGTTGGTAATTTAAACTTATATTGATAATATATATTATGTTTATCAGTTGTCTAGTACTTACATAGCACAAGCTCTTCTTAGTTTGGGACTGAATGGCGTTGTGTAAAATTTAGAGAATATTTATTTATATTTTTATGTCTAGATTTTCTCACTATGCTTTTCACCCGTGTCCGTGATGTCTAAGATAACATAGAAATTAATCATGTCACATAGGTACAAACGCCAGCACATCAACCTACCCCAAACTCTCAAATTTTCCCAATTGAACATGAACCTTATGGTGATTAGAATAAAGTTGAAAACCTATCAAAGAAATTTGACACATTGGGGTAGGTTGATGTGCTGGTGTCTGTACTTGCCCGAATTTGAAATTTGAAGGTGAAGTCTAAGCTACTGAACCGCCACTAACTCTTAATTGTTTTACAAACATATTTTAAACTGCATTGTTAAGTTTCAGTTGGTGGGAATTATTTTCTTCTATTACAATTTACATGGTAGAACGACTCAGCCAAAAATAACTAAAACGTCAGAACAAATGATAAAATCTTTTATTTAAAATCTTACCTACCAAGTTGATTTACAATTTAATTAAATTAAATGGCAGTAAATTTTGCGTAAAATAAGGTAGCTAATTATTTAGCATTGTTAATTTACAAAACAATTGTTATCTTATTATAATTTATTGTTTTATGCATACCGTGAGAGTCCCTCTTCGTTGTAGGCAACTGCCTACAAGTCAAAAACATTATTTTATGCCTGTCATTTTTATTGACACAAGCTCCAAAACAGCTGAACCAATACTGTCACTGGAAGAGAGATGACCTTTATTGTAGAGAAAAAATCTTGTGTAAATTCCACACGGACGAGTTCAGTAGTTGACTTAAAAAAAAATATCCATACTAATATATAATATTATAAAGAGGTAAAATTAGTTTGTTTGTTTGTAAGTTTGTATGTAGGGGGTAATCTTCGGAACTAATGATCCTATTTAAAAAATTATTGCACTGGTGGAAAGCTACACTATTCCCGGATGACATAGGCTACTTTTTATCCCTGTAATCCCACGGGAACAGGACCTACGCGGATGAAACCGTGTGACGTCTGCTAGTTAAAAATAAACTAAGCACTCACTTTAGTAGCATAATGTAGTTACTAGTGACCCAACAACCATTTCTATTGTGACGTGTAACGGGCACTCGAGCAGGTAGTAGGTACTTAGCTACTTATTTAATACATAGATAAGATACATAGATAAAACGTTAAAACGTTTATGAAATTACGTCATTGAGTCCAACGATTCTGGATTACTTAATATGTCTATTATTAACTTTTACCGCGGTTTTACTTAAGATGTCTATCTCTCAGGAACTAAATGTCACCAACCCATGTAGGTATATATACCACTTTAGTATAGCTTTCTGTCAGTTAAAGAGTTTTCGAAATGGGATCAGTATTTCCAGAGATTACGTCCTACAAACAAACGAACAATTTTATCTTTTGAGATATTACTGTAGTTTAGAAAATGTAGGTAGGTACAACATTATCACTTTTCTATCCATGCATTCTATGGCACTTGGTAATGGGGTGGGAGGAAATCGGGCCAGCTATTCCGGAAATTGCCCCATACATACAAACCTCTAAATCTTACCTCTTTATGAAATCTCTAGATTAACATAATAGGTAATTTCAATTAATTAGTCTTTGTAACAAACAACTTTTAATTTAACTAACGTAAACATTATTTATGTAGGTACACCCTGTTTGTCAGTTTTACAATAAAAGAGTCGTTATTCTAAGAATGGATAGTGATATTCCACCACCATTGGGTAGCCTTGTCAAAAACACCACGAATGGCGGATTCATTACCTACTGCACTCCGTCAAACCATAAAATCATTATGACTAAAACTGACCCATTTACTCCCCAGTAAAGACAATCTTCCCGCTATAATAATAAACATGGCATCCCTTCCACAAAGCGCAACAGATATTTCCGTTAATATGATTTATTTTTACACCGCCGCGCGCGCCCTCTCTGTTTATTTATACTCAGCGTCGTTCGGCGCAAGCGCACCCGAACCGTTCGCGTCTCGAATTACAACAAACACTATGTATTTGGTTACAAACAAACAGACAGATATTACAAAGTTTTTGTGCACGTTCTAAAGTAACTACGTATTAATATCATGTTTCGATTTATTTGATGTGTAACGATTGCCACGCACCGTTGCTTGTCCTTTGTAATACCTACTTTGAACGCAGTTGTAGACGTTACGAGTTTCCAACATTTTCAGATATTATCAATGTCATGTGTAGGCAGACTTCCACCCGATTCCTGGAACCATATTGTTGACGCATCACTTACCTATTAAACACAAGTCATGTGGTTCGATTAGCTGTTGGTAATACACTCAACCAATCAATGCAGTTCACACGCTCTTGTCAGATTGTCATGAGTTTTGCGATAATTTTCGTTCCAGAAACCTAGGTGTTTCTTGCTGAAATTACAAAGTATCAACTACCTAAGCAAAAATTACCTTCGTGTTGGAACTTACCAGTAGCAAGGGGTCAATTTTCTAAATAGGGAAACCGACAAAAAAAAACAAGTAGGTACCTAATCGTATCCGTTTGTTCGCAACGAGTCACACTGTAACCTGTAACAGTGTGACTCGTTGGGAACGAACTGTAAAAAGTTTTCCCAACGAGTAACAATGTGACTGATTGGGAAAAAAAATCCCAACGAGTCACACTGTTACAGGTTACAGTGTGACTCGTTGGAAACAATCGATCGTATCACTATTTGTTGTCTTGAAGTTATCGGTCTACCTACCATCTTTTAAACCTTTGCTGTAAATACCTTATATTTCGCAAAACTAGAGTCAGTCTGCCTTTAGTCAATTGCGGTAGAGTTAGAATAGAATACAATACTCTTTAATGTACCTACACCATAAAAAAACACAAATTATAACTTTAAGGGCTACTTAGGGTGTTACAATGGGCAGCCTTATCGCTAAAAGCGATCTCTTACAGACAACTTTTGGATGGACTTGATAGTGGAGGAGAAAAGATGAGTAGGTAGGCAGTTTGTGGTGTAGGTATTATTTACATAAATATATACCATACATGTTTAAAATAAGTATTTAAAAAGAAAAGAAAAGAAAAAATACAATACATAAATACTATTCATCTACAGAGTAACAAACTATTATATTAGGACGTGTTAGGAGAGAGAGGTAATAATTTATCAGCATATTTTTGAATGATGGTAATGTTTGAGCTTGTCTCACTAAGACAGAAAAAAATTCCATAACCGAACAGCTTCCACTGTGAACGATAGAGTTGGTCTTTGAAACCTCCAAAGGGAAACCGATAGAAATCGAGTTGTATAGACACATTGCAGATAAATATGGCCTACATAAGTTCTTAAAATACAAGTGCACCACCACTACCACCGGTACTTACCTTTACCTAGATGTAAAATACCACGTGTTAGCAAGTTACAATAAGCGTCTTCTTTTTTGTTGTCGTTAGTGAATGACCTGGGGCTCGAGTCTGCTATTGCAATCGTGTCTCAATGACCGGTCATTGATCGAATATTTGACAACTTTGACAGTTTTCGTATGGGAAATGTATCATAAGTTTGACGTTATCAAAAATCGATCATTGACCGGTCATTGAGTCACGATTGCAATAGGAGACTCGAGCCCCTGGTGCCAGAGTTTTCATGCCGCACAATTTCAAACATTTTTATATGCGCGAACTTCCCCCACTACGAAAATCCCTTGCCAATTTACGTGCCGGTACCTGTACCGATTTGAAAAATTCCCCGGGTGACTTTGACTACTTTTTATTCCTGTATTCCCACGGGAACGTAACAACGCAGGTGAAACCGCGTGCCTTCCTATAGTACTTAAATAATGTTTTTAGCCTAAACTGATGTGCTATGTGTCTGTCTGCAGGTTCCGTTTCTCGGGGCGAGTGCTGGGCCTGGCGCTGGTGCACGGCTACCTCCTCGAGGCGTGGTTCACGCGGGCTCTGTACCGCGCTTTGCTGCGCCTGCCGCCCGCGCTTGAAGATGTCGACGCACTAGACGCGCAGTTCGCCGCCTCGCTGCGATGGCTGCAGGTGAGATAGCTTATACCTACCACGACCAGTCACTACCAACCATTGTGGAAATCACCATTGGCGGATTAACCACGTGGCATGATATTGACAGGCCTCGGGCCTGGACGTAGATACAGTCAGCCTCGGTTTCGGTAATTCACCCTGGAAGCTATAATCGCTTTCAGCCTGCATCCGAACCCATAGGCACATTGCGTAAGTTGCGTTGTTCAAAGCAAGCTAAATGTTTCACTGCATGTAGCCGACTGTACTTGACAACTAGCTTCACTGTACCTATTCTTCGCCAAAGCAACGCCTATTTGACAAAAGATTGTAGCCCTTCAGAGGGTGCCAAAAGTCAGACCCGCTTGGTTCGGTTCAAGTCTTGAGTGTTTAGGAACACGAGGCAAACACGTCTTTTAATAATCACACTTGAGAACCAAGAACTAACCAAGGAATTTAAAAAGACCACAGAATAAAAGCTAAGGCTAGCACTTTTCGAATATCATACATACATACATACATAAACTCACGCCTTTTTCCCATGGGGGTAGGCAGAAACTACAGAGCGCCATATGCTACGATTCTTACATACTTCTTTTGCTTCGTTTACATTCATACATGTTGTCATAGGTACACACACGCCGGTTGCGAGTACTACGCAATGTCAAATATCAAAGTTACATAAGACAAGTCCCCCAAAATGCCCGCCCCACCCTACTTCCTAGTTTTTTTTGCTAGGTAGAAGAAGTGGCGGAATAAAGTCCACGGAAACTATTACCACAGAATATAAATATTAATACAGTAGGACGACGCCTTTGATCTCTGGAAAAATGCCGACAACGTATACACGCGTCAGCCCTGAATAATACCTCCCGAACTACGAACATCGTTTTGTTCGCAGTTCGGGAGCGGCTTTCCCGCGTCCCGCCCCTCACACCTCGCACGATGGCCCTGTCTAGACGGCTTCGTCGGACGACTGTAGGTTTTTAGACTGTGCTATTACTATTAGATAGAATTTGCTAGAGACCTCGCTATCTTAATACGGCATTGGAAATGACCACAGACTCATAGGTATAGAGCGGTCTGGCGTCCGACCAGTAACCCACTGGGCCTTATCTTATCACACCCGGAAATTTAACTTTTACCAGAATGCGATATGTACTTATGAAATATTATTTCGTCTAATCATGGCAACTATATCGCTTATTCAAATGACACAACCGTTTTCAAATAGCGTTATTTCATTGCATGCGTCAAATATGCACATCACAATTAACTATAGTTTTTTTTTTAAAGATTAGTTAGTACTTAGTAGATATGCCGTCCTGACTTGGTGATCTTAGTAACTTGGTACCCAAACCTACTAGGTCATGGGTTCGATCTCCAAGTAGGACCGTGTTTCTGAGCTTTTCTCTCTCAAACTGTAATAACAAGCTTATTTCATGTAAGTACCTATAGATGTAGTTATGATGACTGCATTGCACTGAGATTAACAAGTTGGTAGTAAATAGAATACATTGCTTAGTAGGTATTTTCATCATGAGTCACTTACCTACTACAATATTATAAGTATGGTGAAATGGTCATAAAGATGACGTTTCGACGATATTTTAAAAATAAATTATAAAACAAAGACGTTTACGTCTGTTTTATTTTATATATTTATAGGGTACGCAGAAACTCAAGCCTTTGTCCCATGGGGGAAGGCAGATTCAAAGCGTCATCTTCTACGCGTCTACATATGTACTTCTTTTGTAACGTTCATACCTACATGTAGTTATACACATAAGCCAGTTGCAACCTTTTGAAGGACATCACCAATAAGGTCTGTACCTGGCGTGCTCTACCGGCATTAACACTTACAACAACTACCTTTCATTTGTTTCTTCTGTTAGTCGCCTTTCATTCTATCCTTCAGAAAAAACTCAACCCTTCAACAAATTTATACCTACTCCTGTAATGTTCCTTCATCATCATCTCTCTCGATTCCAGTCAGCTCGTTCCGTATCGTCCCTCGAGCTCACCTTCGCCGTGTCCGAGCGCCTGGCCGACGGGCGCGTGCTGGAGCGGGAGCTGAAGCCGGGAGGGCGCGACGTGCCCGTCACCGAGCGGAACAAGAAGGAGTACCTCGAGCGCGTCGTGCGCTGGCGCGTCGAGCGCGGCGTGGCCGAGCAGACCGAGTGGCTGGTGCGCGGCTTCCACGAGGTGAGACCGACTTATAATAATTACATTTCTTGCATGTAGAAAGTACCTACGTAAGTTTACGGAATTACCAGCAACTGCCAAAAACATTTTGTTAAAGTCTAAAATGACAATTGCATTAGACATGCAGTTAATTTAAAAAAAAAAACAAATTATAAATTGAAAGTTAAGACATGGAGGGGCGTTCGAGGGACCCCATGTGTGTTACGGAAATCACGTTAAGCCGTTGGTCCCGGCTGTCATTTGCGTCTTTGACAGTCGTTACGAATAATCAGAACCCTTATGATTTGTCCTGGCTGTCAGTCACGGGCGACCCCAACATAGTTGGAAAATCAAACACATTAATTCATTAAACCCCAAGCGAACGCCGGCGTTCGAGCTGTCATTGTCTTCTGTTTTTTTTTTTGTTGTGTTGTGTTTGTCTAATTGACACGATTGAAGCAGCGACTCGCTTTGAGTTCAGTTGAAGCAGCGACTCGCTTCGAGTTCAGAGCTGCCACACTTTTTACATCGACTAAACGAAATAATAATGTCTAGACTACTTAGAGACAACCATCTGAGTTTATTTCCTCTCAGAGAAGTCACCGTTAAAAAAAAACATGTTTGACGCGTAATTGTCTTTGTATAACATTTATCACATCGACTCTTCCCTGATCTCATTGTAAAATTTGATTGTTGCAACCAGGTGGTAGACCCTCGGCTCGTGGCGGCTTTCGACGCTCGAGAATTGGAGCTTGTGATAGCGGGCGCGCCCGAGCTGGACGTGGCCGACTGGCGCAACAACACGGAGTACCGCGGAGGGTACCACGACGCGCATCCCGTCATCATCTGGTTCTGGCAAGCCATTGACAGGTACGCATCACTTTATTGCTTGGCAAATTGTACCGACTTACGCTAAGAAATCAGTCCTGATGTCCCCCGCTCCGGGGAGGGCGGAGGGGTCTGTCAGACTCTTACTGACTAAAAACCTCCCCGTGTTCCTTCACACACCTGCGCCGGGGGTCACGGGAACAGAAGATACTTCTACTTCTGCGACCCCCCGACTGGCGCCGGCACCGCGGGCCTCGCCAAGTCAGCGAGGGGAGTGAGGTGTTAGACTCCCCTCGCGACGTCTAAGAGGAGTGCGCGTGAACACGACGCGCCGCCACCTCCGCGCGGGTCCATATACGTGGGGGGCGGCGGACGTCCCCGAGCCGGTCGCCCCTGAACCCATTTAGGGCGGCTGGAAGAAGGCGCTGCCACCCTCCGCCTGCGCCCGGTTAGATTAGATAGATAGATAAACTGGGTCTAAGACCCGGTTTATCTATCTAACCGCAACCTGTAATACCACGAAGAAGGGTTTACCCTAGTCAGAGTCTAATGCAAAATATAAACATAATATTTATTACCAGCCGGTTACTGTCCCACTGAAGGGTAAAGGCCTCTTCTTATACAGAGAAAAAAATAACTCCCAACGTAATTTGGATGACCTGCAGGGCTATTCACAATCATTTCATTACCGGTGACTAAGGGAAGGTTCATATCTGACGGAACATGCGCCGAGCGTTTGCGACAATGTACCTACCTCGACGCACTAACGCATCATCTGTTGAGTATGAACCGTCAAGTGTTATTCTACTATACATTTGTCTGTTCTGGCGTTACGCGACCGATAATACGCGACGCATGTTCCGTCAGATATGAACCTTCCCTAACTGGCGCATGGCGTTCAGTTGCACACTGAAATTTGATGACACAAAAAATGTCAGCCATCTTGTCTATTACCCCACACTAAACATTTAATAAAAGTACATATATCCACCTACCCACTACATACCTACTCCAAGTTTAAGAATGTGACCGAATACGACGCCATGACATAGTAACCGCCTGTCGTGCCTGGCTACCACCACACTTCCTTATATTTTAAAACGAAGACATTCGGCGAAATGCGGAAGCGTCGCTTGAGACGTCGCTTCATCAAACATGATCTATATTTAACGTGTGACGTTTCCGGCAGGTTCAGCAACGAGCAGAGACTGCGCCTGGTGCAGTTCGTGACGGGCACGTCGTCCATCCCGTACGAAGGCTTCTCGGCGCTGCGCGGCTCGACGGGCCCGCGCCGGTTCTGCATCGAGCGCTGGGGCCGCGTGGAGTCGCTCCCTCGCGCGCACACGTGCTTCAACCGGCTGGACCTGCCGCCCTACCCCACGCCGCACTTGCTGCACGAGAAGCTGCTGCTCGCCGTCGAGGAGACCAACACCTTCGGCATCGAGTGAACACATCGGCGCCGCCCGATTGATGCACTACTTTTACAAACGCTTTGCGGACGACGCTCTATCCGGCTCGATTTAACGATAATGTAGCATTTTGTAACTAAACGAGCAACACCTAGAGCGCTCTATTAGCGTATGCTTCGCGTAACGATGGATGGGTCCACGACGGGCTTTTAGTGGTCAAGTCGCTGGCAAGTTTTGTTTGTGGTCCCTTACATCTGTTATCTGCCCTGACACAGTAGGTCGCCTATTATTGGCCTCCATTCTAAACAGCTTTTTTTATTCTTTGCTGTGTGTGGAGGTAATAAAGATAAAGTTATAAATCATCGCAGCTTTATCCTGAAAAATAACACTCTGTAACATGATTAAGAAGATAATTCGACCGCCACCCGAGAGTTCTAGAATATACTGTATGAAGTATTGAAAATACATTTGCAGCTGTACATAATTTTGGCTAATTACAAGTATTGTTGTCAATGTAAATAATAGTCAATTGATAGTGTAATGGACAAACAAAGAATAGGGGTATTTTGGCAGTTTAATAAATAAACATGTGTAGATGTGCCTAGGTATTTATTATTATAACTGGCCGCGTATCTACGAGGTTTGTACTTTATTGCTTTGATTATAAGTGAACGTATATTGTGGCTGTGAAATGGGACTCAAGTCCCGTGTTTAGTAATTACGCTTTTACGTCACTAATTTATAATATTATAAATGTAACCTGTATCACCCTTGATAAGAACAGTTAATTTTAAATAATTGCAAACACTGAGTATGTATTATTATTGCGTGCTACAAAATTCGACAATTGAAAGTAAATAATTTTATATTGCAACCTACCTGCTAATAAGAATAATGTAAATGTATTTAATGTATTTTTTTTATCAAATAGGTTTTTGAATCTTTAATTACAAGCAACACTAGTCAGCTACAATTATTATTATCAATAATTTTGTTTGAACTACTTCAAACACTTGTATATTTTGATAATGTGTCTCGCTATCCTGTTCTGTTTACGATATAGAAGTACCATTTTTACTATAAAACTTACATTATAGTCATGAATGTGCAAGTTACATGGAGTTCATTTAACAATGTTCCTTTGTTATATTATAAAAATGAATAAGAACACTTGTATAGTTAGTACTGCAGTTCACGACATACGGTTGTTGCCCGTCTCAACATGCAGATATAGAACAGTATTGAATGTCTTGTATGTAATGTAATGTAAATATATTATTTATTGTGCTTATCAATTCTACACTCCTGTGTAGTTGATGTTTATTTTTGTAAGTAATAATTCTATTATGTTAAATATTTAACTCAAAATGTGTATTGTTTTATTATCTCTAAATTTTAAGTAAATTGTTTTTGTGTGAAAGTGATAAAATGTGTCAATATACAACATTACTTAAATAATATTGCTTTTATTTACCCCTGAGTAGTAGTAGTTACGAAAGAGATTCACTCAGCAAGATAATTATTATTATGCTACTAGGCTGGGGGAGGAATACAGAAAAAAAGGAAAATAATTAAGAAAAATATCACACATACAAAATGTTTATTTTTCTGAAGTTGTGTAACAAAAATCAACCTTGTTATTTTTAAGACCTTAACTTTTAACATATATCAACTATTTACAGTTCCCAAAGTCTGCATTTGTCAACACAAACTCATGATAAAAAATGCAACAAGGGTTACTTTGCATGTTCTACTCTAAATTGTGACGGAGTTAATTCATAGCTTGTCACAGTCAGTATGTTTTAAAATCCTTATTCCATAAAACTCATAGTTTAAATCATAAGCTGTGATTACAATATGATAAAAGCTACTGTTATTATAGTTCCGTATGCATACTGTAGCTATGTGAATCCAAAATAAAACTCTTAAAAATTATCCTCCCCCTCCACAACATCCTATGTGATTCGCGAGCAAGACTAGTCAACCCCCACATCAATAACTTTGAAATTGAACCCGATCAAGTCAATTAGTAAATTGAAAGGTGGTTTCCGAAGAAATCAACTACATTTTAATGTAATATAATACACGCTTGTGTAAATATTTTGTATATTTACTTCAAAAATAACGGTACATACAATATTTTTAATTTGTAACTCTATCGAAAGGGAGAAGAGCGAAGGCTCACTGTGAGTCTAGCCAAGGGAGGGAAAATCCTTGCTGTCATCAACCTTAGGCGGTGTGGCCTGCGCACGTAGTGGCGGGCGCTCCTCCACCGGCTCGGGCTCGCGTGGCGGGCCCCGGCCCCGGCCGCGCCCGCGCCCGCGGCCCCGCGGCCCGCCGCCGCCGCGTCGCGCCGTGTCGTTGAACGTGAACTCGATGCCGAGCACACGCTTCTGGCGCCCCACGCGCTGCGGGTAGTCAGCCATATCGAACTCATCGTCGCTATCATCATCCTCACCTCGTTCGCCTTCCTTTTTCTTCTCGAGCATAACCAGATTCTTCCACTGGCTCAGGTCCTCACCCTCGCCGGCCTTTCGCAGATTGTACTGCGGCTGAGTGCGTTGGGCGTTTCGGAGCTTCTTGTACTCGTCGAGCGTGAGTTCGCGAGGCTCCTCTTCGGTGGGAACGGCGGCGCGCTCGGACTCGGGCTGCTGTCCGTCACCAGCGCCAGCTGCATCGGGAACCTTCTCCTCGGCCACCTCACCTTCAGAACCGGTCTTGTTGAGCTCGTCAATATCATCCTTGATCGTACCCCAGTTGTGAGGACCGGCACCCTCACGCTTGTCTACCGGCTTCACACCGGTCTTGTCGGAACCGGATCTTCTGTCAAACTCGCGCTTGCCTCGATTGTCGAACGGACGCGGCCCGCGCGGTCCGTCGCGGCTGTCGCGAGACTCGCGAGATTCACGAGGTTCGCGAGATTCACGAGGTTCGCGCGGCGGCCTAGGCCCACGGCGCTCAACTCCTTCAGGATTGTCGCTGAAATTGCGTCGCTCAAAGTTGGGCCTGCGATCACCAAACTCACGACGGGGTGGTCTAGGAGCTCCTTCCTTGTTCTCCACGGCGCCGTTCTGTGGCCGCTCCTCGCGGCGACGCGGAGGAGGACGTTCGGGGTTGCGGTCATTAGGTCTGGCAGGGCCCTTGGGCTTTTGTTGCTCACCACTTCTGTTATCTTGAGGCTTTACATTTTGGGTTTCCTTGATTCCCTTCCTGATAGCTGGAGTGCCACCTTTAGGTTTGGTCTCAGGTTTGCCCTTGTTCTCCTTTTCGGCGTCTTTGGACTTCTTTTTGAGCTCCTTCGCTTGCTCTCGCGCTTTTAACGCATCAAGAGGATCGGACTCATCGTCCAAGAAAAGAGCGTATCTGTTAACGACCCCCACACCGTAGGAATTCTCCATTGTGATCCTCTTGATGATTTAATCACACAATAACAGGATGTTGGTGGATTATTTCACGCACTTTAGTAAGGCGACATTTTGTCTTATTTTATTGATTTCATTTAATATGGCGGACGTAAGCGAACGCACCTAATACGCCATATGACGAAAAGGAATAGAGAAAAGAATGAAAATGGCGGCACGGTTTTCTTTTTTAAACTATTGTCTATGCTTTACTGAGCTCTATTTTAAACCCATAGACAATAAGAAAACTGATATTCTCGTAGAACTAAAAATAGTAATGCCGAGTGGAAGGTGGAAAATTCTTTAAAACAAAATTGCACGAATGCTAGACTAACTAAACGTAATGTATAACGACATTTGGAAGAAAGTTATATAAAACAAACACAATATTATTATTAGTGACACCCGTATGTAGATCTTAGTATTACCCATAGAATTACCTGGCTTATAACATAAAGATTGAAAAGACAATAAAACACCACGCAAACTGGCTTGACTCAGTTATGGGTTTCATACAGAGCTTTCAGGGTTAGCAAGACTTGCTAACTCAATTAATGTGCGATTTGTTTTTGGCGTAGGTATCTGTTATAATTTTATTAAAAGAACCACAAAGACAAGTTTTAGTGATTTGTCAAGTCAATTATTGAAATAAGATGAACAATGAACTCGGTGCCTGAGTACCTAATTGTACGAATCAGTGTTTCATGAATAAATGAAAGACAAAATATATATTAAAAAAAAAACTTTTATTGTACACAAAATTTAAACATAAGTTAATGATTTACTAAACAAATAACAATATTATCTTATCAAAACATTCCATTAGCACTTCTTCTTACCACCACCACTATCAGAACTTCTTCCTAGACATGTTTCCATCAATAGTCCACAAACGAGATACGGGTCACAATCTCCACCAGGTCTTCTATCCTCCATAAAACCTTTGCCTTTCTTTTTTATGTTTCTTTGAAGACGAATAGATGCTTTCCTGTTAGCGATACCCCATGAGAATTTATCAAACGGTGCGGTTTCAAACTTTCCTGACAATCGCATTCTGTTCGTTGCTTCGTCGGCGCCGTACCTTACCATGTGCTTCATGTGGTTCTTTTCTAATCTCTTAATGCACTCTTCGATGAACGCATATCCTCCGTCAGAACGCATCCTCTTCGTACTGAAGTTATGATGCATACCGATTCCTGGATGTAAATGACCGAATGGTTTCGGATGGTACGTGATGTCTACTCCGTAATCCTCGCCAATACGATTCATAATGTAACGAGACATCCATAAATCATCCGGAGCTTTAATGCCAAGAGTAGTGCCTATTTGCCACTCCCAACAAGCAAACATCACTTCAGCGTTGGTCCCTTCAAAATCAAGTCCAGCAAATAGACATGCTTTGCAGTGAGCTTCGGCTACATCCCTTCCTGCTATATACTTCGCTCCGACACCGCAATAAGAAAACTCATATTTTACGGCAGGAAAACCACCTCCTTTAGGCCAACCCAAACCCCATCCGTCATTGTCCAACATAGTGTACTCTTGTTCTAAACCGAACCATGGCTCTTCGCTTTTATGTATCTCACACAGTTCTTGACAAAAGTTTCTGTGGTTCGTTGGGGCTGGTTTTCCACCCTCACCTAAGTATACTTCGCACAACACGAGGACGTGAGGATCAGCTCGGAACGGATCTCTATAGACTGCAGCAGGTTTTAACGTTGTATCAGAACTATCCGTAGTGGCTTGACCTGTGGAACTGCCATCAAAAGCCCATCCAGGTGCTGCATCAGCGCTGTATGGAACACAATCCAGAATACGATCTTTGCATCTCAAATTAATACCGGAACCGTCAATCCACACGTATGTAGCTAATATTTTATTACAAGGCAAAGGAAGTCTCATATAACGATCCATAATTTTTTTGTTCAATATATGATTAATATTGTGTGCCATTAGGGTCCTTTCCGCTAAAACAATGGGTCTTCTAGGTCTACGGAATAGTGATACACATTTTCTTAGAAAAGACGACATTTTTATCACTTTTAATTTTTATTTAAATATCTATTTTGCAAAAATTGCACTAAAATTTTGTTACTTGGAATGCTTCTTGCTTCTCTTTTGCTTTTTACACAGAATTTTGAATAATTCGAAAATTAAGTCATTTTCCTTCTTTTTTGTAAACAGTATTTTCCAAGTGCCAGTTACTTCTTTATTCTGAAGCAAAAATAAGGCTGGAAATAGATGGAGGCTTAGATTTTTTTGATCGATATTAAACTGGCTAATCGTATTTGCTTGATAAGTAGACAATTTTACCTGATCAATCTAGTATCATTTCAATTTTTATTTTGATTTTGCTGGTTTTATTTGTCGGTGTTATTAAGTCTGAGACAATAAAGAGTCAGAAACAATAAATGCGTATTAGGAGTTTCTTCAAAAACTAAGTCCGTCTCAACCAGATAGTCAGCCCTAGTTACTGGTAGCTTTATCTCCTCGCACAAGGATGTCGAGCGACTGGGAGTCACGCATCTATGCACCAAGTGGTTGTTGGATTACAAAAAAAGAGTTATTCTTTCTTGAGTGCATTATTCAACTGGGAACCATCAGACAATAATTGCAGATATGATGAAACAGCAAAAAACTAACGACTTGATACCGAAATTTTATAATCTCTAAATTTCACATGGAATATGGAAGAACCTAACTCTATCAAAGACATGATTCTGCTAAAAGGGCACAAACTCTGTATGGATCACAATCTCCGGCAGGTCTACGGTCTTCTAAGAAGCCTTTTTTTTCTACCATAACACTTCTTTGTAATCTTATCGATGCACTACGATCTGCTACTCCCCATCTACATTCTTCAAATGAGGCTGTTTCGAATTGTCCAGTTAATCTTTTTCGATTTTCTTGACCATCTGCAAACCCGTAATGTTTCATATAAAAATCATGTTTGCTGCATAAAATGTTACACACTCGTTCGATTTCAGTAATTCCTCCTTGTTGGCGCATTTTTTGCGTACTAAAGTTATGGTGGCATCCTATTCCTGGCTGGTCCTTCCCTACAGGTTTTGGATGATAGCTTATGATAATTCCAAAGGTTTCAGCAATTCTTCCGAGCAAATATCGTCCTACCCATATGTCGTCGGCAGCTTTTATGCCAATCGTTGTACCAACTTGATATTCCCAAGAACCTTTCATGACTTCTGCATTAGAACCTCCGAAATCTAAACCAGCATAAACGCAAGCTCTAGCATGACATTCAACTAAATTTCTCCCTGCAACGTGTTCACCCATACCACAGTAAGAGAACTTAGACTTTGTTACGGGATATCCCCGAACTTTGGGCCATCCCAATGGCCACAGATCCGAATCAAACATTGTATATTCTTGTTCTATACCAAACCATGGATCTTGGTCTGATATTTTGCTTAATACGTTTGCACAATGAGCCCGATAGTTTGAGGGAGTGGGAGTACCATTGCCATAATAAGTTTCGCATAGTACTATAACGTGGGGACATTTTCGAATCGGATCTCTATAAATTGCGACTGGCAGTAATATTGTGTCTGAGTCATCAGTTTTAGCTTGCCCAGTAGAACTTCCATCAAACGCCCATTTTGGGACCATACTTAACTTAGAAGGCACCCTGTTTAAAATACGATCTTTGCAACGTAGGTTGATACCACTGCCATCGATCCAAACGTAAGTGGCAAATATTTTATTATGTGGTAATTCTAAATTGGTGAAATGATAAAAGTAGGCATTTGAAGGTGTATCGATCTTCGACAAACCAGAAGTAAAGTTTTCTTGGCTAAAGTTTCGCATTAAAAGTCTTGGAATAATTGAAATTACTTTTGACAATATACGGCTTTTCGAGCAAAATGTTGACGATAATATTTTGCACATCATCGTCACCTAAGTATAATAATTATTACATTTACAAAAATAATGATATTGTGATCCAATTTAGAGATAATTATATTTTAGAAAGATAGGTATTACAAAACATAAACTTGCTTGCTTGCTTGATTGATCTTAGTGGGCCGTGATTTTTTCTAAGTAAAACTAGCTAGCCATGGGCATACCTACATAGTGAAGTGGTATTTAGCGTGCTCACTAACCGTTTATCGCACAAACTCGGCTTATGGGTTTCACGAATAGTGGAACAGAAAAAAGAATCGAACATTATAATATAACAATAACAATAGTTTAATTCGCTGGTTCCCTTATAAAATCTATTTACACAACAGCTCTAAACAGTATTCTTGAGACCTAGTAAAATAATCATTGAAGTCTAGTTAAAAGATGCATACAGCTTGGCAAAAAAGAGTGTGGAATAAATGAGGTCGCTAGTATCGCGCATGTGGCCACCCTGAATAGTACGACTTAATAGGTTTAATACTTGTTACTTTTTCCCAAAGCTAAGTGGGTGGTTCTGTCTGTCGGATGCTACGCAAACACCATGGAAGGCTTCAATGTCCAGTATTAACACTATTAATAGTAGGCAAATGTACACATTTTTACATGTTGTTATACATAACAACATGTAACAATGTATACGAAGCAAAAGAAGTATGTAAGAATGCATATGCATATGCTACGATTCTTACATACTTCTTTTGCTTCGTATGCGCTCTTTAGTTTCTGCCTACCAGCGTGGGAAAGAGGCGTGAGTTAATATACCTATGTATGTTATAGTGGGCACTGAAGCCTTCACGAAAGTGATGCATTAGGTATACACAGACAGATATAATCATGCCCTCGAGAGCAGTCTAACCGTAAGATTGTTAGGAATTAACGACAATAGTTTGTTTACAGGGATAATGAAAGAACACGTTTTTTTAAGTTTTATTTTAATACCAAAAAATTAATCAGACGAATCGAACACACTACCATCAAATACTCGATCCCGGAAAAGTTCACACGTTGGCTAGAGCTTCCTGCAACTTCTGAAACACTAGTATTTTCTAATTCTGATAAATCACTGCTACTGTCATCTGTGAGATTTATTACTGTCATGATATTATTTTTCTATTTTCATTACAATATCCTTGCATGACTTTTTCCAATCTTAGTAATGTTTGCAAATGCTTGTTCAGCAGCCACCTTTAAAAACAAAAAATAATCATAAACAATGGTTCTAACATAGCAAATTTAAATATGTATAAACTAGGCTACATACCTTTATATCAATGGATCCAACATTGATTGAAGCAATTTAATGTTTTGCAATGCCCCATATTAATTCAATTAGATTCACGTCACAATGATAAGGTGGTAACTTTCTTCAAGCGACCTTTGAAGTTTTCCCGGTGTTTAAAAATATCTTATTTTTTACCTTCCTTAAACATTTTTCATACTGTGTTGACAGATTTACCTAAAACAAAAAGATGCGGTACTTTATTATTAATTCCCTATTATTTATCTTCAAGTATCAAATATGGGTATACGAGGCTCTTCAAACTACAAAACATAACCTTAAATTTCATTTTCTGTAAACAAGACAAATAGTTACTTAAATCTGTATATCAACAAAACTACGCATTGAAAACATTTAGAAAAACTTATTTAATGTACAATGATTTAACTATGGTAGATAAATACCTGTCCTAGTGGCAGTTCTTCGATAAACATTCCCGATATCGGACAAAACTTGTCTCGCTTCAGATTTGGCCAAACACCACAAAAAGACGAGGTAAATCACTGCTCTGATACAACTACGAATGGTTTTATTAACTTTTAATCGTTAATTTTGCAACGAAACTTAATAATTTTGTTAAATCTATGAAAAACGACGAGGATTTACGCACTTTTGACACATGATGTACTAGCACTAGACAAATAAATCAATGTTGCCACAATCATCCACTTTTAGTTTCAACTGTCACCGCGTCAGACTCTTTTTTGCCAAGCTGTACTTACCCACCTAAGTTACCCACACTGTCTTCTTACTCTTTACTCTCTGGCCGACCGTCAATGTCATAGTCAGTTTAACATTTTGTGACCTTGGATTTTCGTTTGTTGAATTTGATTGAGAGTTGAGTCATTGATTGAGTGATCTATTGTTGTTTTTGTCTGTAGTAAAACCTACAACTTAGAAATTTCGAATTTATTGCTGCTGCAGCCCATGCTAGTGACTTGATAAAGAGCTAGAGCAAGATAATGAAGTGCCTGTAAAATTGTTCCGCACTGTCAAATTAGCCCATTATAAGTTAGGATCTACTCGAATGGTCCTTGCTGATGGAGACGTGAGTGTTTTTCAGATATATTAGCCGGCTTACTGAGCCAGTATTTTTTTATAGCGATAAGACACAGTGCCTAACTGGTCTGGTTGCAAAAAAAGGATTCCAATTCCAAACCATGAAGATCCTTGTGTCAAATTAAAAATAACAAACCACCAACATTTTTAGTTCTTTTTAATTTTAGCACTAAAGTGAATGCAGCTTTCCTTTGTAACTATGAGGTGATGCAGATTTTACAACAACTTAAAGATAGCACACAGAAGAAGCACAAACGGGAAGGCTCATTAGCAACGGTAACTTATGAGGTAGGTGCCAAATTTTTTTAGTACTAGCAGACTCGACCCCTTGTATGTGAGTTTAAAAAAAAAGGCAAACAAACCTTATTTCAGCAACCAATTTGACTTTGTCAAGACTCCTATGTCCTATGGAGCAGGACCAGCATGTTTCCAAGCATTTTGATCATCCCATAGAATTATAGATAGATTGTTAAATATATAGGTCTGAAAATGTCATGCTCCCCAGCAGAACCACTTTGTCTACATTATTTACAAATTATAGGATAAAATGTAGATAATGTCTATATTTTTGTAGCTTATTATCAAAAATTGTATATTGTTAGTTTCTTGGAAAATATCAATTCAAAGTGGTCATGCTACAGAGCATACTCTCCAGCAGGACCACTTTAAAATAACGCTTATTTCACGCTTATTATGCACAGGTCATAATATAAACAAATGTATATTTATTGTATATCAAGATAACATCTACAATTTTAAGTAAATACTTACTGATCTTTAGTAACATGTACCTAAATGATTTACCGGAAAGCGCCTGCTATGAATTTATTAGCAAATAACAAGATTAATACATATATTTCTTTACAATATATAAACTAATAAATTGTATATCAAGATAATAACATCTACAATCAAAGACATTCAATAAACTACTACAATTAATTTATAATTATCTACACTGTGCACATAAACAGCTACCAATCAAAAGACGCGGAATTTAATACACTGCCATCTCGTGTATTCTTTAGAAATTGCCTGGACGTTTCACTGGTGTAGTAACTAGGTATGTTACGTTTATACGTACTTCTTTATATCTGTTTGAAGAACAATTATTTTCCTGATTCACGCTTTACTACTTTTTTTTTTAAGTCACGCTAATATGGATCACGTAGTTGTCCAGAATACATGTGCTTTCGATGCTGTGGCCCACGCATTTGCGGTCGCCTACAAGGAACACAGGAGTGTTCATGAATTATTGGAAGGAAAAAGTTCGGCATTTGCTACCTTAGTAAAGGCGATATCGAATCACGATGATGCTATAGATGTACTAAGATTGAGGGCAGAAAAAGTAATACGAGGCAATATTCAAGTTGTCAACTGTGCGTGTAACGTTACTAAAATTCTTTTAATAACTGAATTTTCTAGTGCGAAAAATGTTAAGCAATGATCCAGTTGTGATTATGTGTCTGAACGGAATTGTCCAATTTTACCATTGGATATTGTTACATTGGCCGATGAGGGTATAGCGACTGGCTTAGATAAATCGGCAAACTCAATGTTATTTAGTCGACTCGATTATGCCGTCAGTGTAACACAGAAAATAGCACGATTACTGACTCTTACGAGTTATCTGATATTATAATTTTTGAATATGATGATTATATTAATATAAGCGATGTACCAGAAACAATAGTTTTGAAACATAGGACGTACTCTGTCGTTTCTGTCGTGGAGTATATTTCAGGCTTGCCTGGTGATGTTGGACATTATAAGTCACACTGTAAAAGTAGTTCAGGTTGGTACTGTTATGATGACAATACAAGCAAAGTTACCAAAACTAAATTTAAAATAAGTATAAAATCACATATCATACATAATATACGCTAAAAAATGATTAAAATAATGTATTGTTTTTAATCATAAAAGTAAAACAAATTATATTTACATGTTTGTCTATTTTACTTAATTTTTATAGCTATCAAGAAAACTGATTCATAATCAGTTTTCTTGATATACAATTTATTAGTTTATATAATGTAAAGAAATATATGTATTAATCTTATTATTTGCTAAGAAATTCATAGCAGGCGCTTTCCGGTAAATCATTTAGGTACAGACGCCAGCACATCAAGTTACCCCAATGTGTCAAATTTCTTTGATCGTTTTTCAACTTTATGTCAAACAGAATAAGGTTCATATTCAATTGGGAAAATTTGACACATTGGGGTAACTTGATGTGCTGGCGTCTGTACATGTTACTAAAGATCAGTAAGTATTTACCTAAAATTGTAGATGTTATCTTGATATACAATAAATATACATTTGTTTATATTATGACCTGTGCATAATAAGCGTGAAATAAGCGTTATTTTAAAGTGGTCCTGCTGGAGAGTATGCTCTGTACTCTGTAGCATGACCACTTTGAATTGATATTTTCCAAGAAACTAACAATATACAATTTTTGATATTAAGCTACAAAAATATAGACATTATCTACATTTTATCCTATAATTTGTAAATAATGTAGACAAAGTGGTTCTGCTGGGGAGCATGACATGTCTGAAAACGGATGTTTGTCATAAACTACCTACTTAAAGTTTACTTTAAAACTAAGTCCAAGAATATTAATTAAGCATTGAGAGATTGGTTCACCTAAAAAAAAAGATTGGTATCCGCAACTCCACGTCAAAGCGCGTATTTTGCGTATGGGCTATTATAATCTACCACGCGGGCCCAGTGCGAATTGGTAGATGTCACATGTCTTCGAACTTTTGTTTCTAGGACATGCCGGTTTCCTCACGATGTTTTCTCTCACCGTTTTTGAGAGCAGTGGTGATCGAATAAATTACACAAAGTAATGCGCCTGCCTGGGTTCGAACCCACGACTCACTGTTCGTAAGTCGGGGCCGCCACCACTGGGCCACCGCTGCTCTGATTGGTTGACCTATTGTGCGTTTAAAACACAAACACATACAATAAACATAGTATTTCTTGCCGGTACCCGGAGATCAGCTTTACAACCATTGACAATTGAATATTCTATCATTAGGATTTTTTAATATACTGAGAGAGTGTTGACAAACAAACTGACATATCTACTTAAACAACCAGACCCGGAAAAACTACCTGTAGGCTATGCATAAATATCTGTTCCATGAAAACTGTGACATACAGCTCAGCAGCAAAAAGCGCAGCCACCGCCAATTGACTCGGCACAGCTAAATTTTGTGTACATTGTTTTAACTTCGTTCATTCCAATTATAAATCTATTTCAGACAGTCCATTATCTGCAAGACACAGAGTGTAAAAAACAAAATGCACAATCAATACAGAAGTTTCTTGAAGCTGTCAAGAAGTTTAAACTGACTAAGACTGAGAAACTAATGATGGTGAACACACCTCCGCGGACGGAGCTCGAGATTCAGCTGGTAAGCTAAACAGATAGCTGGCTAGCTCTTCTCTGCTAGCTAGTATAATTAACTTCATTGTCATTTGTTAGATGTAAATCTCCCCTAAACATTTTCACAGTTATGAATTTTGGGAAAGTACCCAAGCTAATTCAGATAAATAGCTAGGCAGCTTAGTGCAACTCTAGTTTGACCCGCACAAGAGTGAAATAAAAACTCCAAATAGACTCAAAATCACATAAAAAAACTTGCAAATATCATATGTCTATGTAAACAGATAGGAACAAATGTATAGCCATGATTATCTTTAAAACAAATGGTTTCAATAACCTTTTCATTTACAGATAGTTCAAGAAAGTGAGGAGCGTTTATCAGAGGATGAAGTCCGTAAAGTTATTGAGCTGGTCAACGAATTTTTGCCACCAAGTGATAGTGTGTGACTCCCAGAGAATTATGGATTTTGCACTTGTTTAATTAAATAAAATATTTAAACGTTAACCACATAATTTATTTTTTAAACAGATTGATAAAAAATTAATGTCTTCCCGGATGTGGTAAGAGGTAGACGTATTATTAACCACATGAGAATTGAAATCGGGAATCTATACTAATATTATAAAGAGGAAAAGTTTGTTTGTTTGCATTGAATAGGCTCCGAACCTACTGTACCGATTTGTAAAATTCTTTCACCATTGGGAAGCTACACTATCCCGGGTGACATAGACTACTTTTATCCCTGTATTCCCACAGGAACCGCGTGACGTCTGCTAGTCTTGAATAAATACAAAATGCAGAATGACTTGAAAAATCAGAAAAAACTACCTACTCTATGTACCCCTCAACATCTGAGCTTGTAAATAAAGTAATAAAAGAGGATGATTAATTTTTTTTAAGATTAAAACGTCAGCGAAGAGCTGAAAGTCGCTCACCAATCCAGTAATCACGGTTTATTGTTTTGTAATGTTAAGTTACGTTAGAAGCGTTATTCAGTAGGTTACAAACAAGACCATAATATCGTAAGTTCATAAAACAGATGATTACCTAATAATAATGAATTGAACATGGTAAAAAAACGGTACTTTGAGTATTTTCTATGTTTTGTTTTGGCAATTGGCACACTTCTCCATGCGTGCGCGCAACCGGTATTTGTCATGCGTATCAAAAGATCAAGGCCACCGGCGCCGGCGGCGGTGGTTGCTAACCTGTCTTTTGAGGTTACAATCACGTTGTTCTGTTTATTATTTACAGTGAATCTAGTTAAAAAAACGATTCAAATTAGAACTAATTGTTGTCGGCAAGAAAAAAAGCGATTCTTGTAGGTAAGTAGAGTAGGTACTTGCATTATTTACTATTAAAATAAAATCATAACTTGGAAACGAAAACTTTGCTCTCGTTTAACTAATATAAAGGAAGTATGAATGTGGTCTCAAGGTTATTTTTCTAGAGTGACGCAATACTTTAGAAATGATGTAGGTACTTAATGCTGGATAAGATTAGTTTATTGAATGTCTTTGATGCTGGTAGTAGTAGGTAGGTGCCTACCTAATAAAAAAAAACAAAATCATAAAACTTGTCAAACAATAAATGGTACCTACCTATGTAGGTTGAGTGAGAGAGATAGGTAGTGAACTCAGACCAATAATTTTTATTGGTCTGAGGTAGTGAATACCTACTTCTCTTTTGCTTCTCTTCTTCTTTTGCTTCTGATAGAGCGGTAGGTATATTTTTTTACTAAAGGCTTAAATTCAGCAACCTGTACCTACCTACCTATAATGAAAAAAAAAACACTTAAAAAAAATTAAAAATGGTTAATTGGCGCTCTTTTATTTTAGTTCCGTAGACCTACGTGTCAGAAGCCTAAGGTAAGAATATTTTTTTTCTCTTTATTTTTAAAATCACGAAATTGTTAAAATTACATTTAGTATTT
Source organism: Euplexia lucipara (assembly GCA_921972225.1). Taxonomy (NCBI): domain Eukaryota; kingdom Metazoa; phylum Arthropoda; class Insecta; order Lepidoptera; family Noctuidae; genus Euplexia; species Euplexia lucipara. The sequence goes on along the minus strand of OV179149.1, from coordinate 3,945,644 downwards.
TATGTACCGGGTAAAACGGGGTGGATAGAAACTCAAGGGTGAATAGAAACAAAACTTTGAGGAGAATATTCGCGTAAGTTTAAAGTTGTTTGTTACATACGAGGATTCTAATACTTATAAATAATTTAGATAATTAGTTTTGACACCTTGTTAGTACCAAACAATATTAACCTAGCGTAAAAATCCTCCTCAAAGTTTTGTTTCTATTCGCCCTTGAGTTTCTATCCACCCCGTTTTACGGTACCTACCAAAGAGATTTAAAATACTATAGAGCGGGCATGTCAAGGAAATGTCATAGAAAAACTTTGATCCCATGTCTCAGTAACGCCATCTAGAATAATATATGAATATTGGAGCGGCAGCGGAGCGTACTACAAAAAAACTCATAGACTTGTATCCAGCAGGACACACTTTTTCGGACGAAAATTTTGTTCGTGATGTCCGGTACAGTAGGTTGTGGTACGCAGGTGCAAATAAAAGAGATATGTTTGGGTCAATGCTCCGTGTAATAATGAATATTAAATACGTGTGCAGTTACATTTATAAGGTTAGACGAGCTGCACACTACACCTCCCCTTTTTAAAGAGAAAAAAAAAAAATTACAATAAGTTTTTTTTTTTTTTTTATATAAAATTAACTTACATTATAAACAATTTTGTATTATTCTTATGAATAACATATTCCTTTCCTTCTCTTACAATCTTAACATTAGGTTCTACTTCTTCTTTTACTCTATATGGTCCTAAATAAATTTTACTTAACTTATCTCCAACCTGATTCTTAATTAAAACTAAATCTCCACATTTATATTTAACTGGATTGCTACATACATCATAATTATTTTTTCTTAACTGTTTACTATGTAACAAATTATTTTTAGCATCAGCTTGCGCTCTTTGAAGCCTATATTTTAATTCTAAAGGATAAGATTCGGGATTGTACAATGGTTCTATAAACGAATTACGTGCTAAATTATTAGGTAAATTACAATATTTTCCAAATACTAACTCGAATGGAGAATATTTTGTCTCAGTGTGAACCGTCGTATTATAAGAAAAGCACCAAAATGGAAGCCAACTGCTCCAATCACTTCTATTGCTATCGCACTGTATCCTAAGGTATGCTCCTAAGGTCTTATGTGTGTTTTCTAAAGCTCCTAGAGTTTCATGGTGATATGCTGTGGAATGCAGCTTTTTTATGTTTAATAAATTACAAGTTTCAGTAAAAACTGATGACATGAACTCTGTACCCTGATCTGTAATAATCTCCGTCGGGATGCCATACCTTAAAATAAAATTATTTACAAACATCCTAGCTACTGAAACAGTATCTTTCTTTTGCAATGGATAGGCTTCAACATATTTCGTCAAGTCACACTGTAATGTTAAAATATACTTATGATTAAGATTATCTACATCTAAAGGTCCCATTAAATCTAAACTAACTCTTTCGAAAGCTGTGGATGCCGTGGATGTGATGACCATCGGCTCCTTTGTATGCCTATTAGAATGCTTTTGGATCTGGCAGCTTTTGCACTTTTTAACATATTCGTTTACGTCATGAGTCATTCCTGGCCAATAATAATATTTCCTAATATTGTTTAACATTCTGTTAACCCCCGCGTGGCCACTTGTGGGTAACAGATGAAAATCATTCAAAATAATAGTCATTGTGTCTCTGTCAGTTACTCTTGTGACGTCTTTAATTACAAGTAACTTTGGAATGTCATGTAATTGAGTCATTTCCTTTATAAACACATTTATTAAATGTTCATTTTGTTTACTTTTAATTAATACGAGCTCGTGTAATTGTCTTAGTTTGCAAAAACGTTGTAATTCTCTCGCTAACACACTTACGGTCGATAACGATCGAGACATTACAAATATTGCCGATTTTTCAGGCACATAATATAAATTACCATTTTCACTAATGAAATGTTTAAGCTTTTCTATTTGTCTCAAAGTACTTCTGTTACAAGTCAAAATTAATTCAACGCTATCAGTTGGTCGTTTAAGGATTTCCACTACTTTAGGTTGATCAGGCCTAGGAGTAGGGAGCACCTCAGTGGTGTCATTGTTTTGTAAGTCGGTACGTAACCTACGAGCTTGTGCCCTTGTCATTACTGACACTACATGTCTATGCATATCTTTCAAATCGGTGGAAGTCAAGGGAATCCGGCTCAATGCATCTGCAGCTGCGTTGTGCCGTCCCGGGACATAACTGATTTCAAAGTCGTACTCCTCAAGATAAAGTCTAAATTTAGTCAGTCGGCTTGAAGGATCGGTCATATCAAATAAATAAATTAGTGGCTTATGATCCGTCTTTATTTTAAACCTTTTCCCGTATAAATAAGGTCTAAAATGTCGAACAGACCAGACAATTGCAAGTAACTCCAGTTCAATTACAGGGTATCGCGTCTCAGCTGGTTTCAAGTTACGGCTGGCGTACGCGACTACTTTGCCATTGTTATTAGACAGTACGGCGCCTAATCCATGTTTTGATGCATCAGTTTGTAGCGTAAATGTGTTATTATTAGAGAAGTCTGGGTAATCAAGTATAGTCGGACTAATTAATATCTGTTTTAACTTATGAAATGCACGGTCACAGTCATCAGTCCATACAAACGTAACATTTTTCTTACATAATGCGTTTAAAGGGTATGCTATTTCAGCAAATTTCGGTATGAAACGCCTGTAGTAGTTGGCAAATGCCACAAACCTTTTGACTTCGTCTACATTCTGTGGAGTGGGATATTTTTGAAGACATTCTACTTTTGATGGATCGGGGTGTATACCATCTGCCGTGATTTTATGACCTAAATAAACTATTTCTTTGCGCAAAAATTCACACTTCAATGGGTTTAATTTCAAATTAACTTTTCGCAGACATTCTAAAACTTTTATTAGGTTACTATTGTGCGTTTCGAGACTATTACCCACCACAACACAATCATCCAAATAAATAAAACATGACTTATAATTTAAACCAGACATTGCGATAGTCATAAGACGTGAAAATGCACTAGGAGAAGTCTTCAACCCCATAGGACACCTTTTCATCTGATACTGCTTGTCCGTCGTGAACGCAGTGTACTTTCTAGCCTCTTTTTGTAAAGATAGCTGAAAATAGCCTTGGCTAAGGTCTAATTTTGAAAAATAGATGCTATTTGACAAGGAATCTAGGATCTCCGTAATATTAGGCAATGGGAACTTATCGTCCTGTATACGATTATTAAGTTGACGATAGTCCACTACGAGTCGCCATTTCTTTTCTCCTGACCTATCGGTTTTCTTAGGAACCAAGAGAACAGGACTGGACCATTCCGACATGGTTTCTTCAATGATATCGTTCTTAATCATCTCATCTATCTGTTTTTTAATTTCACCTTTTAACGCGTTAGGAAGCCTATAAGGCTTAACGTACACTGGGGATGTATTTTCCTTTAAATTAATCGAATGTTCTATTATATTAGTAGTGGTAAGTTTGTCACCTGGTAAATAAAAAACGTCGGCATACTTGGCACACACGTTTTCAATACCTCTTTGTTCCTCCTTATTTAAATAAGTATGTAATTCTAACGATTTAAGTAAAGTTCTAACCCTATTCGAAGTAATACTATCTCTGTCAAATGTGCAAACATAGAAACTATCTAAACAACTTATATTTAAATCATGAATATTAATACAAACCGAATTATCAGTTGTATTTAGAACTCTGACAGGAATAAGACCCCTATGTGGTTTTGACACTAAACCTGCCGTGTATACACCTTTATAAATTTCCGTAGCTAAAATGACACAATCTCGGTTGTACGACGTAGGAACGTATTTAATTACTTCGCATCTGGGTGGAACCGTAATAATATTACTATTAACTTGAACAATAACCGACTGGTCTCGGGTTTCCAAACTCAGAGTACCACTTTTGTAATTCAATACCGCGTTATACCGCGTGAAAAAATCTTGACCGAGTATACCGTCTGCGGTACAAGATAAGTTCTCAAAAACATAGAACTTTTGCTGAAAAACTAATTTTTTTATAATAATATCTAAATAAACATATCCCAAAGACTCTAAATCACCACTTATACTCTTAATTACTATTTTATCCTCTTGTACCAAATTCAATAAAGTACTATTTTGTAATAAACATTCATACTTCAATACGCATAAACTAGCTCCACTGTCAACTAATAGGTTAAGCTCCTCATTGTTTCTAAGTTTACAATTAACTACACAAAAATTACTAAAGCTAAATATAGAATGAGTGCATTGTTTAGGCTCGAAAAAACTCTAAATCCTCATTATTAGTGTCATTGCCCTGACTGTTGGACTGTTGCACATTTACGTTATGCTGAACTCGCTTAAAACCGGAGCGTCCGCCGCGAAACTGCTGACGCTGTCCCTCCGCGTAATTACCTCGGTTACCATTATTGACAAATGAAGTTCTTTGACCCCTATAATTGTCTTGAATTGTACGAGTATAATCATAATTATTACGAGGATTATCGTACCTATACTGGATGTTATTAGGCTGATTACAATTATTTCCTCGGCCACGAAAACCTGGTTTGTAGGTAAATCCACGCCTAGAATACTGAGTAGACCTATACTGCATGACCTGGTCGTGGTCCTGGGTGGACATGGACTGTTCGTCGTAAAATACACAACAAAATACATCAGGCAAAAAAATTTGCTTAACAATTAAATTAACTTACAGTAGGCAGTTCAATGGACGCAGGTATGTAGGTCATGATGACGTCCGAAGTAGCGTGATTTCTGCAATACTCCTAATGGACTCGTACTACTCCCGGCTGCTCCTCATCGGACCCGTTCAATGTATCTCCCGGCACCCTGCATTTCCTGACATCAATAGGCTTGAGCATACTCCCGGCACCCGGCACCAACAATCCTTTTCGTTTTTCTATTGACATTTAGCCCTCGACTAGGTTCTCGAAATTCTTCTGTAAACTGCTGTCTTCTGTGAGTTGTTATGCATCCATAGGTATGTTTTGCTTGAGAATATAAAATAGTTGGTAATAAATGTTCATCTTCTCTCTATAAATTTTTCATTTCCAAATTTTTCTTCTTCTTATCTTCACTTTTCTCAGACATCTTGAATAATAGAGGCAGCTTCGGAACTTCACAGAAGAAACTGGCTAAGGGTCGCCATACAGTAGGTTGTGGTACGCAGGTGCAAATAAAAGAGATATGTTTGGGTCAATGCTCCGTGTAATAATGAATATTAAATACGTGTGCAGTTACATTTATAAGGTTAGACGAGCTGCACACTACACCGGTCTATAGGTATTGAATGTCTTTGGTACCTACCTAGTAGGTAAACAATGACTGATCGCACTGTCTGACAGTCTGATAGATAATAAAAACAATCAAGAACGATCTTATTGTGGTACCAGTTGAGACATGTCTGTGCACGACTAGACTGCGAAGTATTTTATTTGTGTTATTAGTTTCTGAAATTCTGACTCTGTTCATTTGCTCGCGGTTAGTGATCCGGATAACTCACGCACGAATCACTGACTTCCGGATAATCGAGTCTTCACTCCAAGACGCCTCAGTACATCTATCACAGAGTACATTCACATCTATCAAGAGTCATTGAGTGAGTTTATTGTTCTATTTTCAACGATAATAAATTATTGAGTGTCAAGTTGGTGAATGAAGACGCATTCGTGCTATATTATTTTAAGTTTAAAATTGGTATTTTTCTATATCTAAGTAGGTATGTGTGTTTTTTATGCAGTTTACTTTAGTTAACTTAATTTCGAATTAGTTTCTGAATTAAATAAAAAAATATAACCTACTTAATGTAAGTAGACATTGCACCATAAATAAGATTTTAGAAATAAATAACAGGTACGTACAAAAATTAAACAGCATTTAAATTAATAAGTAGGTACCTAAATCTGAATTAACATTGTAGAAATAAAAATACTGTAAGGTACCTATGTATTATCGCGCTTGCGTTTTTTTATGAGGTAGACAGAGGAGTAACAGTAGAACTTTTTCAAGTTTCTATTTATTAATTTATTTATGATTGTAAAGTAGACCGATCCCCGTTAAACTAATTTACCTACCTATTATCTATATGGAATTCATATAATCACTCTTTTATTAAAAGGGGTAGGTAGACAGGATGTCTCTTGACAAAAAATAGTGTCAGTTATTTTCATTTTCCAGACGCTGGTCTCCAAAAGCAGCATAGACAAGCGTTATCATGTCTCAACTTATACTTCACCGGGTGCTGGGCAGTCCGCCGTCGCGCGCAGTGATGATGCTATGCGACATGTTGGGCCTGCAGGTGCAGTTCAACGACGTCAAGTTACTGGAGGGAGAGCATAAGTCGCCAGAGTTTAAAAAGGTAGGTGTCTATGTATTTTTTATTTTACTTTTTAACCATGGATACAAGGCCCTTCAGTTGGAATAATAGATAATAGGGGTGCCCATGTCGGTAGGTACGGTTGCCAGATCCTATCCGGTTTTTAACCATCGTTTCCGGCAAATAAATATGGCTTTTAACCCGGATTGCTGGGACGGGGTTGACGGTAGGTTCAAGACTTAAGCGAGTGACTCACGCCGTGACGTGAATTAAAAGTAGAGTAAATCTCAAGTTAACCATAATGGATCTGAAAAATAAATATATTATTATTATTATTACTACTAGGAAGTGGTGAAGGGCGGTTGTTTTTGGGGACTGTCTTATGTAATTGTTGACTTTCAAAAAGGGCTAATCCTTAGCCTAATTTGAATAAATGGCTTGATTTCGATTTGATAACAAACAAAAAAGTGCCCAGCACGCCACGCGCCATGACTACATGTCAAATTTAAAGAATTAATTTGTAGCTTGGCGCCGATGGCAATTTTTTGCTTTTTTGAAGTGGTGTTCAAGAGGTTAATAAACCTTTATTCTTTTCTATTCTAAATTGCATTAAACTTTTTATTTTACAGTTGAATCCCATGAGTACTGTGCCGGTGCTGCAAGATGGCGACTTCATTGTGTCTGACAGGTAAACTACTTTGTTATTCGACTAGCTTCTGCTAATGATAGCATTCAAAACTTTTAATTAGTAAAATAGCTTTTGAAATCTAATGCCTCTAATCCCCTCTTTTGTTGTTTCCAGCCACGCCATAATGAAGTACCTGTTGTCAGTGTACGGCGGCGACAAGAGCGAGGCGCTGTACCCGAGCGACGTGCGCACGCGCGCTATCGTCGACCAGATCATGTTCTTCAACGCTGGCGTGTTTTTCGGCAAATCAATGGGAATTGTTGGAGTAAGTAGAAACATAATTAGATTTTCCTGCAATTTCCAAGGTCTATCACACATGTATGGTGCAATATTGTCCATGAAAAAGATGCAGATGCAGCATACAAAAATGAAGGAACGTTATTTTTGTTGTCATGTCAAATTTGAAATGTTGCCTATATTATTGTTATTATAATCCATTTTCTGTCAACAGCGAGACACCTTCTACGGCGGCATAACCCAACCATCTGCTGAACACATTGAAGAGATCGAGTCTTCATTCGCCATAGTAGAAGCTTACGTTAGCGACCGTCCGTACATAGCGACTGATCGGCTGACGATCGCTGACCTCGCTGCCGGCTCTACGGCCACTGCGATACAGGTCTTCCATAAACTGGATGCTGAAAAGTACGTATTTTGTTTTACTTACATTAATGTTTGGCATATCTAAGATCTGATGGTACACACATACATAAACTCACGCCTTTTTCCCATGGGGGTAGACAGAAACTACAGAGCGCTATAAGCTACGATTCTTACATACTTATTTTGCTTCGTTTACATTCATACATGTTGTCATACACACACGCCGGTTGCGAGTACTACGCACCTGACCTTTCTGAAGAACCTCACCAATAAGGTCTATGTATGTCCTTCTAGGGCGTCCCCTCCCGGCGTTCCCACTTACATCTGCCTTGTAAATACCTTTCGTTAGTCGCCTTTCATTCATCCGTTCAACGTGACCAAACCATCTAAGCACACTTACACTTTTCAATTTTTGTTACTACATCTTCGTTTAAACCACAACGTTGCTTTATCACATCATTCCTCAATCCGTCATTCATTGCTACACCACACACAGTCGCAAGGAACTCATTTCTACAGCATTCAAGATCTGATGGTGTTCTTCAGAAGTAATTTTTTATGGTCGTTTCTAGTTGGCGGTTAGTATTCCGCACAAACTCTTGATATATGTATATATTTTTCACATAGTTATTGAGTAGGTACTCATTGCAATAAAAAAAAACACTTCTTTAACACAACGCCCTTTAATCCAATATAAAGCAGAGCCTTATATCCTATCTGTACTAGACAACTGATAAACAAACATTACACAAATATTTGTCTTGGGGTGGGAATCAAACCCGCGACCTCTGGCATAATAGTCAGGGCCACTAACCACTAGACGAACAGGCCAGACAAAACAAAACATTTTTACTAATAAGAAAGTATTTAAGTAACTTTTAATTTAAATACTTAATAAAACCGACCGAACTGATGACCGATAGGGTCGGTCGGTTCTCGAGTGGAGGCCACGTATCGGCAAGCGCAGCGTAGAACGTCCACCCACAAGGTGGACAAACGACCTCATTAAGGCCGCCGGAACGCGCTGGATGCGAGCCGCTTCCAACCGGTCTTATTGGAGATCTAATAGGGGAGGCCTATGTCCAGCAGTGGACTTCCTATGGCTGAAATGATGATGATGATGATGATGATGATGATAACTTAATAAAATGTCCAACACATACCGTAAAACGGGGTGAATAGAAACTTAAGGGTGAATAGAAACAAAACTTTGAGGAGGATTTTCACGCTAGTTAATATTGTTTGATATTATCAAAGTGTCGAAACTATTTTATCTCAATTATTTAAAGCATTACAGTCCTCGTTTATAACAAACAACTTTTAACTGTTGGTCTAGTAGTTAGTGACCCTGACTGCTATGCCGGAGATCGCGGGTTCGATTCCCACCCAGGACATATGTTTGTGTGATGAGCACGATCGTTTGTTCTGTGTCTGGGTGTAATTTATCTATAATATGTATGTATTTAGAAATATATAAGTATGTTTATCAGCTGTTTAGTACCCATAACACAAGCTCTCAGGCTTAACTTGGGACTAAATGGCGTTGTGTGAAAAAAAAGTTGTGGAATATTTATATAGTTGTGGAATATTTAACTTACGTGAATAACTTCCTGAAAATGTTGTTTCTATTCACCCTTAAGTATCACCCCATTTTACCCGGTACATTAAAACTACCCAGTAATGATAGACTGCTGCCTCTATTATTATCATCAAAGCTGATTTTGCAATGCTTGTCCAACTGTTTAGGAAAATATCCATGTATGGCCTCGCTCCACCGCATGCATAAAATACACTAATCATTTGCAGTATACTGTCCCCAAATAAATATTATTTCAAATTCAAATTCATTTATTGCAAATATGGGTAGTTATTTTAATTTAGGGACTAACCATGTTCCGAACTAAATGTTGCACTAGGCATGCAACATTTAGTTCGGAACATGGTTAGTCCCTAAATTAAAAAATTAAATACATTGAAGTTTAAAATTACATAACTATTAAATTGTCAGTTAGAGTGAAAGTAGATAATGTCAAAGTAGTAATGCCAAAGTTAAACATGCTAAAATGTCAAGAATTAATCATTGTGAAATAATATAAGCAATTTATGACAAACTTAAGTAATAAACATTATTTAGAGTTTGTCACACAAATATTCATTAACACTATAATAAGATTTTACCAATAACATTTTTTTAACATTACTTTTTCATGCAATTTCATGACTGTATTAATATTATTTCAGGTTTCCTAAGTGCGCAGCGTGGGTGTCTCGTTTGGAAGAGGAGCATGCATTCAAGACTATTATGAAACCAGGCGTCGACTGCTTCTCTAAAGTTGTCAACATGATGTGGTCATTCAATAAGGCTAAACAAACTGAAAATTAAACCAAAATATACTATAGATAAAGGAGACGTTAAAATTTGTTTCGTATTTTAATTTAATGCCTTTGTTATGAGCCTATTTGTGGAAAAGGTAAGCAAATTTAATAAGTTTTTTGATGCCGTGCCAATGTTGTATGAACTCAAAAACAATATCTTTGTGGCAGAGCACTTACTTTATCTCCTTATAATTTACTACAAATTGTACTTAGCTGTTTATTGTCCCTAAATAAATAAAATAAAAAATAAAATATGTCAATTTGAGAGATTTTTAGAAAATACAAAAATCCTACTAATACCTATTATAAACGCGAAATTTTGTGTGTATGGATAGATGGATGGATGTTTGTTACTCTCTGTCACATAAAAATACTGAATGGATTGTAATTAAATTTGGTATGGATTTATCTGACACCCTAGATTAACACATAGGCTTGCGTTAGTGTGCCGTTTTCAAGGTCGAATGTTGATTAGGTAACCTATCTACACCTTTTTTTATTTATAATATCACTAGCAGACGCGGTTTCACCCGCGTAGGTACGGTACTGTTCCCGTGGGAAGGTTAGGTCTAACGGGCAGGTGTCCGCAACTCCACGACCAAGCACGTATTTTGCGTACGGGTGAGAATATGCCCTATTCCATCCATCCTAGCTCCTCGAGGAAGGCCAGCAGCGGTTTAACGCTACTGGCGATCTCTCGGAGGGTACCTGGGTTTCCGAAGAACTTAGCCCTGTATGCAGCAACCACTGGGCAGTTGAGAAGCACGTGCGATGCCGTCTCGTCCACCTCGACACAAGCTCTGCACAGTGGGCTGTCTGTAACTCCTAATACAAAGAGGTGGGAATACAGGGATAAAAAGTAGCCTATGTGTTAATCCAGGGTGTCAGCTAACTCCATACCAAGTTTTATTAAAAGCCAGGCAGTAGTTTTCACGTGAAAGAGTAACAAACATCCATCCATCCATCCTTCCTAACAAACTTTCGCGTTTAAAATATTAGTAGGACATAATACAAACAACCTACAATATCGAGCACTCTTTCTTCTGATTATAGAACAAATGTTACTAGAAAGTGACCTTTGACGATTTTTCTGTAGACAAAATCCATTTCTACGAGGGTTTTGCTAAGCGTGCTGAAATTCCACAGATTATATAATTCATTACTTTGTAACACACGTGTCCGTTACCCCAGCCAGAAGTTGTCGAAATTTACCATTTGAATCTGATAGATAATTAGTTGTGCGGCTTCTGTAATTGTTGCGCACATTTTTAAATTTGTTGCGCTTATAGTTTTTTAATTATTTCACAAAAACATTTCCTGCTGCGGTAACGTTACCCCAGCCAGACCTTTTTCTTTCTAATGGGAATTTTTAAATAATTACTAGCTATAAAATTAGTTGTCTAGATGAAGTAAATGTTGTGCCTTATTTTGTATTTGTTCTTTCATCGGTTGCGAAGTTATTCGAGATTTTGCTGGGGTAACGTTTTTGGTTTTGCTAGATCTTTGAAATGGTTAAGCGGATTCTTATCATATTTTGTACATGGCTTCTTAGGAATTAGTTTAAATTTGTTGTGCAATAAAAAAACCAAAATAATACATAGCTTAAAGGTTATTTCATTAAATAGAAAAACACTTCAATTGGTCCCAGCACTCTCAATAAGAGCTCTAAAGACTTACTTTAAACGTTATTTTAAAGCTTGTAACTGCCTTCAAATGTATGTAAAGTTTCATTAGTATCCTGTAAGTAGTTACCAAGTTATGATGATATTGAGTTCTTCACGAGCACGGTCTTGATGCACGCGGTGTTATTTGGCCACTGGATTGGATATATGAACTGAATGTTATGTCAATAATTAGTTGTTTAGTTCAGTTGTATATCAGTAAAATTTCAGCTCAGTACATTGGATAATTAATGAGATAATACGATTAAAGTCATTAGGAAGTGAATGACCGTGGTAACCCGACCAAGTTTAGGTGGTTACGAAAAAGCGAAAACGCAAAACATTATGGTACCTTCTAAAATATGTAGGATAGTGTTACAAATTTAGTACAGACATGTACACAAGTTTTAAAAAAAACTACGTGATCATTAAATAATTTTTATTGACAGGTAATATAACCATTTCAATTGAACTTTTAAAGTACCTATGTGTAATTTTAATCTGTGATTGTTTTTAAGTATAAGTTAAATAATAGGTACATATTAATAATAATTTTGCTACTATTTCTGTAGTTACATTATACAAGCTTACCTTGTTCGTGAATTCATCAAGCAGCCTCCACCATAACTATGATCATAAATAGAAGCATTTCACATTAGCAGTAATTCGCCACACTTAATATTTTATATCTTTAGGATCTCTTAATATCTACCACATACCTTCTCGTTTTAGCCACATTAAATTTTAAATAGTCCAATTATAATTTTATAAACACACAACACATACACACCCGCACTCATAAACAGCAACCACTCGTCCACAAACAGTACACAAACATCATGTATTCACGCATACTCAATCATGCATGACTCTCATAAAACTATCCCATTTGTACCTACTGTTACTTTAAACTTACTTTTTCACCCAGACTTTGTAATCAACTTCAGTGTAAATGCAGACTTAATCTAGTAAACATTTTTACACGTTGTATAATAATAGTGTATTTAAGTAAACTAAGTACTTGACTCTGGAGAGAACCCGTAACACTATTGTTAATTACTATTTAAGATCTTTTGTAGGGAGGCAAACTGTCACTCCTTAACACAGGTTGCTCTGCTACCTAGCTAGGAGAACAGTGGCTCACCCCAACTTATTATTTGTTAGTTTAAGTCCTACGATAATTTAACTCACTAACTCCAATATGTACGTAGGTACTACAAATATCTTTATTGCAATAAAAATATTATTATTATATATTAGCTCTCACGCACTCTGTAAATATTTGCAAAAGCAGGAAACGGAACTGCCGAAACGCACGCGCACTCTACAAGATGAATTATGTGATTATGGAGCATGTTTAGTGCGATATGCAAACAATGCGCCCCTTCACCCCACCCCTTCCGCGTCCTACCGAACGACATGTTATATCAGTGATTTTTGATAAGTTTGTGCAACTGGAAGATAATAATAATGTTTTCATAGTACAGATATATTATTATATTATTAATTTGACTTGACCGTTATTCGAAGCTTATTTAATTGAGATAGGCCCTACGTTTCCCACCTTACACTTTTCTGTATATCCATCTCTTTCTAGCACGTCACTTCCGCTTGGCAGTGGTAGGGAGGCTCGTTAAGCGAGACTCGCCATTTTGAATTCATTGGCGTCTTGTTTCCCGCCGTGAACGGTCGTGTCGTTCCGACACCACCTCGATATTTTTATTTATTGTAATACTGTGTTAAGTGGAATTATCCTAACGTTTTTTATTCAAATTAAGAAGTAAATAAAGTTTAATCTTTCGATATTAAGTATGGAAAATTCGTGTGATAATACCGTTAACGCTATTAGTGATGTTCTTCCGGGACCTTCTTCGCCGCAGAAGCGGCGAGCTCGGTCGATTAGTTCTAGTAGCTCGAGTTCTAGTAGCACCTCGTCTAGCAGAGGCAACCCAAAGAGAAGTCGTCGCAACAAAAGAAAAAGTAAACGCAGGCGTCGTTCCAAACGTAAGGTTCGGAAATTAGCTAAAGAGGTACGTAGCCTTCGACAGCAAATGGCTTGCAAGGGCACCAGTGAACACGTGAGTACCAATTTGAATTATGATACCATCTCACTTATGTCTGATGTTAGTGAAAATCGTTACGAACAAATTATTGATGTTGAACCTGATAAACTTTGTGCACATGGTGATCAAGAGGTTACTTTAACTTTTGAAACAAAGCTGAAGGAACCTACGGTGCCTAAGACTTCCGAGAACTATTTAAAGTTGCTCTGTGATTTGCAACATTTAAATAAAAATGACTGGAGTGAAATTCGGTATTCTGGGCTATACAGATATTGAAATCAACGAGGAAGTTAAAATGTATGAGTCTCCTCGTCACCTCGTGTATGCTGATAAGGCTTTTGCAGCCCTGACCATGTGTGTCCTCAAACAAAGGGAGGTTTTGCAAGGAAACCTTCAAGATCTGTTACTTTGGGCAAGGAATAGTGACTCACTGAATCCTGACACTTTGCTTCAGAAAGTTAAAGACCTTTTTTCCTCAGGGGACTTTAGCAAGTGTTCTTCAGACTTATTACAGATTGTTTGTGGACACCGTGCTGAGATTCTCCAAATGCGGAGAGACTGTGTTATTAAACAGGCAAAGGACCCCTTGATGAAGGTCAACTTAAAGAAAATTCCACCGACATGTACCAACCTGTTCAACGCTGAACAGTTTACTTCTGCTGTCGAAAAAGCTGGCGGCGTAAGAAAATGTTTTTGGCCACTGCAAAAGGCTAATACGACATCTACCTCGCAGGTGGATGCAAGTAAGTTTCATGGCCCCTCGCAGGGGCCAAAGCGCTACAAAAAACCCTCGCAGGGTTTTGCTCACACGGCTCGGGCTTGCCAACACAATAATACGCATTCGCAATGTGCTAGCAGTAACCTACCTACGCAAGGTGGTTGTAGCAGCGGTAAACCACCTCCGCAAGGTGGTTGTGACGTTCATGCTACTTATTATAATTCGGTCGCACCGAATAACCATAATAGCTTTCGAGGCCGGTCGAACGCTCGGCAAAATAATCAGCCAAGGTATGGGCGAAGACGCGCGTCATCGCCCCCTCACCAGTCTAAAGACAACAAACGACGTAAGTATTGACTCGTTCAGAGCGGGCCGTCTCCTGCAGTTTCGAGACCAATGGGAACAAATGAATGCACCAACTTACATTCTAAAAATAATAACGGGGTATCGCATACCCTTTTGCCAGAAGCCTCCGCTTGTTCACCCAAGCGTAGTCGGAACCAGCCTAAATGTTCCAGAATCGGCCGAAATGACATCTGTCATAAACAAAATGATAGAACAGGGAGTTCTGGAGCGAGCTATTGTTTCACCAAGCTTCCTGTCGTCGATGTTTCTTGTTCCCAAAGGCGACGGCTCAAATCGTCCAATATTCAATTTAAAAGTTCTGAATTCTTACATCATAACAGAACGATTCAAGCTAATAAATGCATACCGCATTCCCAATTTTCTGCAACCACAGGATTGGCTATGCAAAATCGACCTCTCGCAGGCATATTTTCATTTACCGGTGGCTCGCAGCCACAGAAGGTTTCTGCGCCTAATTTATCGCCACGAATTGCTAGAAATGACTTGCTTACCCTTTGGCCTGAGTACAGCGCCCAAGACCTTTGCTGCGCTTACGAACTGGATAGCCCAGATACTCAGGCAACGAGGTGTCAGGATAATAGTTTATCTCGACGATTTCTTGATCGCTCACCAGGACGAAGACAAGCTTCGGAGTCATGTGAAGGTTGTGCTCGACACTCTAGAAACGTTGGGTTGGCTGATCAATTACAAAAAGTCAATTATCACACCGTCAAAAAGTCTAGTGTTCCTAGGAATTTATTGGGATCCATGGTCGAACCGCAAGCGTCTTCCCAAAGAAAAACTTTCGGGACTTGCAGACAAAATTTTTCATTTGAAGACGAAGCAAAGCACAACGCTCAAGGAGCTTCAGAGCCTAGTTGGTCTACTCAATTTTGCCAGTTTTGCAGTACCAAAGGGAAGACTCAATTTTCGAGCGCTTCTGAATCTACTGAACGCAATCTTGAAGTCGGATCGCAGGTTAGCACACACCCTTCCTCGTGGTGCCATAGACAATCTAATATGGTGGAGCCAGAATTGTCATCTTTCGTCGGCAATACACATGCCGCCTCCATCTCATTACCACACGACAGATGCGTCAGACATCGCTTGGGGAGCCCGACTGGACAATCTTTCTCTCTCGGGTCTGTGGTCAGAAGCCGAAAAAGATCTTCATTGCAACCAAAAGGAAATGTTAGCGATCCTAAAAGTTTTCGAAGGTCATTATCAGCTCCTGAGTCACAAGACTGTTTTGATCCAGAGCGACAACAAGTCTGTAGCCGCATATCTCCGTCACGAGGGGGGCACCAAGTCAGTTTCTCTCCTGGATTTAACCTACAAAGTTTTCCAAATAATGGAGAACTATCAAATTCACGTGAACATCATTTATATACCAGGTATATACAACGGTCACGCAGATCACTTGTCGAGGTTTCGGGTAACTCCAGAGTGGCATCTGTCTCCAAAATGCACGAACACGAAGTATTCGCCAAATGGGGAGTTCCACTGATCGACCTATTTGCGTCAAACCGAGCACATGTAGTGACGAATTACGTGTCATTAGACCAAAACGACGACCAAGCCCTGTTTTGCGACGCGTTTTCCCAGAAGTGGAATTACAACCTAGCGTGGGTGTTCCCTCCACCCTTTCTGATTCCCAAGGTCCTAGGTTACCTCAATCAAGCACAGGGAACGTACCTACTAGTAGTTCCACGATGGGAGCGAGTATTTTGGCGACCCGACATCAAGTTACGCGCCCTAGCAGCCCCATTTACGCTGTATCACCTAGACAAAGTCCTAATCGACACGACAACAGGACTGCCACCACCGAACGTCCGCGACATGATCCTGGAAGTGTGGAAATGTGGGGGTGGTCTGGGATGCTGACAACCTGGAATAGTAGTCAATTAGAACTTCTTAAGAAGTCATGGCGTCCCTCGACACGTAAAGTTTATAGCATTGCTTGGAAGAGATGGCTAGTTTGGTGCGAAACGCACCAGGTTAACCCTTCAACTCCAATAGCAAGCGATTTGGCTAGATTCTTATCTGATCTCCATTTAATTAATAAACTATCCTACAACACTATCTTATTACACAAATCTGTGGTCGCAACCCTTTGCAACCCAGAATCATCCGGCCAGTTAAGCTCAAACGTCCTAGTAAAACATGTTTTAAAATCTATCGCGTTACATAAACCGGTCAACCATGTCAAGCCCCCGGTTTGGAACATTGATGACCTCGCTAGTTTCCTAGAGAGTAAACGCATTGACGAAAACAATATTTTTCAAGTGCAGAGACATACAGCTGCTCTACTTCTCCTCTGCTCAGGGAGAAGAATCCATGATTTAACTTTGCTCACAATTGATTCTAATAATTATTCTAATCAAAATGATGAATTAGTTTTTTGGCCGGTTTTTGGATCGAAGACTGATTCTGTAGGTTATAGACAATCTGGTTGGAGGTTAATTTCTAATAATCATAACAAAAATTTAGATCCAGTCTACTGGGCTAAGCATACGATGTCGCTTCTTGAGAATCGTAGACATACTGCAAATTGTAGTAATCTGTTTATCAACATTAGAGCTGAACCTAAACCTGCATCGAGAACCCTAATTGCCGGCTGGATCAAGTCTCTTTTAGTCGAAGCCGGTATTAAGGCATCTCCAGGAAGTTTTAGATCAGCTGTGGCCTCAAAAAAATTGGGTCGATAATTATCCTCTTGAAGAGATTCTTGCCAGGGGTAACTGGCGATCGCAAAATACCTTTACCAATTTTTATAAACGTGAGGTTAGACCCACTGTAAACCGTCACTCTGTAACCACTTTATTTAATCCAGTTGATTAGAAATTATGTAATGAAGTACTTAAGAGGTGTTTTTGTTTTGAATCAAATATAATTATGTTTATTTTGATTATTTACACTTACTTTTATTTCATTTGATAATATGTATGTTTTAGAACTTGTTATACCACACCGTCCCTGGAGTACATTTTATTAATAGTCATACTACCTCACATTGGCGTCTTCGTCACTTCCACCAGGCGATAACAAACACGTCTCAATTAAATAAGCTTCGAATAACGGTCAAGTCAAATTAATAGAAGCGTTTTACCTACCAATAAAACGCATATTAATTTACTTACCTTATTCGAAGCTTATAGTCAAGCTCTGCCTGGTAATTAGACTCAATGAATTCAAAATGGCGAGTCTCGCTTAACGAGCCTCCCTACCACTGCCAAGCGGAAGTGACGTGCTAGAAAGAGATGGATATACAGAAAAGTGTAAGGTGGGAAACGTAGGGCCTATCTCAATTAAATAAGCTTCGAATAAGGTAAGTAAATTAATATGCGTTTTATTGGTAGGTAAAACGCTTCTATTAATGTATTTAACAGTGTACGCGTCTGTACCTAAATTGTAAGGTGTATTATACTAAACATTTCAAAAGATAGTATAATGTTCTGCGTTTTCGCTTTTTCGTAACCACCTAAACTTGGTCGGGTTACCACGGTCATTCACTTCCTAATGACTTTAATCGTATTATCTCATTAATTATCCAATGTACTGAGCTGAAATTTTACTGATATACAACTGAACTAAACAACTAATTTTTGACATAATATTCAGTTCATATATCCAATCCAGTGGCCAAATAACACCGCGTGCATCAAGACCGTGCTCGTGAAGAACTCAATATCACAATAACTTGGTAACTACTTACAGGATACTAATGAAACTTTACATACATTTGAAGGCAGTTACAAGCTTTAAAATAACGTTTAAAGTAAGTCTTTAGAGCTCTTATTGAGAGTGCTGGGACCAATTGAAGTGTTTTTCTATTTAATGAAATAACCTTTAAGCTATGTATTATTTTGGTTTTTTTATTGCACAACAAATTTAAACTAATTCCTAGAAGCCATGTACAAAATATGATAAGAATCCGCTTAACCATTTCAAAGATCTAGCAAAACCAAAAACGTTACCCCAGCAAAATCTCGAATAACTTCGCAACCGATGAAAGAACAAATACAAAATAAGGCACAACATTTACTTCATCTAGACAACTAATTTTATAGCTAGTAATTATTTAAAAATTCCCATTAGAAAGAAAAAGGTCTGGCTGGGGTAACGTTACCGCAGCAGGAAATGTTTTTGTGAAATAATTAAAAAACTATAAGCGCAACAAATTTAAAAATGTGCGCAACAATTACAGAAGCCGCACAACTAATTATCTATCAGATTCAAATGGTAAATTTCGACAACTTCTGGCTGGGGTAACGGACACGTAACACACTCATAATAAGATAATATTATTATTAGGTACTTATAGAGATAATAATAGGTAATCACTTCAGATATCAACAAAGGTAAAGGTTTTCAGTATGTAATAATTTCTAATCTTAGACTGTATAATCTATAAATCATTGATATAATATTGTCTGATATGTTAACCTTATCAATATTAGATTATGTAATCATTCAGTCAGACTTTTGTATTGATAGCAGATTGTCGGTGAAGCTAGTTATCCACATATTGGTCTGACCTTTTATTTATATATTTTTTTGTATAATTCTATTTGATATGATTACTACATTACTAAATGTTATGAAACGCACCGTGTCTTCGTCTATTCGTTAGTGTGCTTATTTAAATTAAGTATTGATATGATTTTGGGCTTTGTTTTGTGAATGTGTTCGATTCCCATTCAGGACAATTGTGATGATGAGCACGATCATTTGTTCCGTGTCTGGGTGTAATTTCTATAATGTGTATGTATTCAGAAATATATATATAAGTATAATTATCAGTTGTTTAGTACCCATAACACAAGCTCTGCAGTGATCGTTTACGCCATCATATAGCGTTGTGTGAAAGTTGTGGATAATATTATTGTTAAGTTTGATAATTAGTTTGAAAGGAAAAAGAAGGCAGTGAAAATATATAATTACTCCTCCGGAAGAACAAAACACTTTTACTAATAAGAACGCATTACTTAATAACTTTTGATTCAAATAATAAAATGTCCAACACACACATTAAGACTACCCACTCATTTTAGACTGCTGCCTCTATTATTATCATCAATCCCGATTTAGCAATTCTTGTCCAATTGTTTAGGAAAATATCCATGTATTGCCTCGTTCCACGCGCATGTAAAAAGACACAAAATGTTTGCAGTATACTGTCCCACTACTGCGTAAAGCTCTCTCAATAAATTCCCTCTTTCTGCGTCCTTCTCAACCTAATAATGTTTCCATGGTTTTCCAGGATCCAAAATGGCCCCGCTCCTATATAAATTAGACGCGAGTCCGCCTGCGTGCGCGGTGCGAATGGTAGCAGATATCATTGGGTTGCAGTTGGAGCTCAAAGACCCTGACATAACTAAACTGGAGCACAAGTCTCCGGACTATTTGCAGGTGAGCTTTCTAAGTAATTAATATGTGCGTAGTTATTATTTTTTCCGTCTGGGCACGCGTTGCCTGTCGGCATGGAAGTTTAAATACTCAAGTTGACCGCAGCAAAAAAAATCTCCGAAGGTGGGGTTTCGCAGATGGCCACCGACTTTCAGTACCTCTCCGCAGTCAATGGCCCACCGTTTATCTTGCCCCTCGCCCTGTGACCTGCACACGTGAGGACCTGTTCTAAATACTGGGCTAAGAAGGACAAGATACGAGCGTGATAATATCTGAAGATCCAACACATAAACTGTTAGTAATATCCATTCGACCCATTAAATAGCCTTTTTCTTTTTGGATCGGCTCCCAGCCTAACCAGATGCAACTGAATCTGGAAATAAAAATACTGGTGCATGGAACGACTGCCTTTTTGAGTTCAACAACCCAGTCATTAGTCAACCCAGTCAATACCTCATCTTGATTTAAATGTATGTCAAACTCGACCGATTAGATGTCTAAAATAATCTTAGAAAATACTTAGGGTGATTGTGGAACAAGGTGTAAAGTTCCTGGTCCCCCAATTGAAAAGGGAGGATCCCCCCACCAGAGGGGTGTTGTGTCTGGTGGGCTACTGCCCGACTGTTGTTGTAAGGTTCTTTGAATGTCGTGGAAAGCGATATTCTTGAATAATAAGTTGTGAAGTTGATTAACTTTGTCTATGGTGACCAAGCAGCGTGACATTACTTGTCATTTCAAATGGCGCGAATGTGTTTTTGGTAATGTCACGTGGTCGGAGTTGTGCTGGTGCGTGGGAGCTGGGCAGAGCTCGGGTTGATTTGAGGCACCAACGAAGACACACATCCAGTACGAAACTGTCAGTTACGTTTTGTTTTGAGTTATGTTTTATGATTACGATTGTTAAGTGACGTTATTACTGCAATGATGATTGATATTCTACGTTATGAACTCGGTACCACGGTGTCAATTCATCGCTTAGCCATCGCTAACGCCGACATACATATTATACATGTTTAATCGCGTGAATAACTCTAGATTTAACGATCAGATAGGAAACGCCTGTTTTAGTACATATGTCGCAAGATAGATGTCGCTACGACTGCATTTGAATTGGAAAGGTCCCTTTTATTAATCTTGACTTATATGTTTTACAGTTGAATCCTCTGGGAACCATACCAGTCCTCGTGGATAACGACTTTGTACTATCTGACAGGTAAACAATTGTATTGATTTTGTTTATTATTTTATTAAAATGTACAGAAGCTGGCACATCAAGCTACCCCAATGTGTCAAGTTGATTGATAGTTTTTAAACTTTATAATAATAATAATAAAACTTTATTTCCGCATTTACAATTTTTAACAAGAATTTGTATATTTGCACGAAGACAAAAAATAAAATGAAAAAATAACATACTTGTTAAAAATTGCATGTGACACAGGTTATCGACCTCTGGCACCCAAGCTAAGATTAAACTTGTGTTATGGATGCCAGGGCTCACTCTATTTATTACATCAACTTAAAACTGGAAACTGCTGTAGGTATACATTGGGTTGATAACTGATAATTTGTAAAAGGAAAATAAAGTAAAAACAAAAAAAGAATATATAATCAAAAATAATAAAAAAAAAAAACATGGAGACAAAAGAAAAATATATGTAGGCTCTCCTTTCACTGAATATGAATTAATGTGATTGTGTGTTTGTGTCGTGAATGTAGTGTGATTGTGTGATCTTCGTAAATCAGAAGTGTTAAAAAAGCTTTCCTAAAAGGTTCTCAGTCTCCTCATAAGTAAGATTTGTGTGAGCCATTAACTCACTTTCTTTTTACACTCGAATTTGTTAGTTGTGCATATATTGCATTTTTTATTTACTGCATTATAAATTCGACTGCCTAATACTCGGAAGTGTCTCTCAGCTAGTTTGGTTCTACAGCGTACTACGGGTCAGACATATTTAGATCTTCTGGAAGCCAGATGACCAGCGCCAAGATCCAGTGAGCTATGTCTCCGCAAGACAGTGCCGAGCACAAAGAGCTGCCTGACGGTCATAACATTGCAATCTTTATATAATTGTATGATGCTGTACCGGAAGTGCTTAAAAGTCATGACCTTCAAACAGCTCGTTGCGCCCTTTTATAATAAACAGGATAAGGTCAACGTTCAAATGGAAAATTTTACTGTTTGTGGTACTTTGATGTGCAGGCATCTGTATAGTGCCAATTTTAAAGAATTGGCATTCATTTATTTAATTCATTGTCAATTTAATTCATAGTAACCTACTGTGTGCTTAGTGATGCACGTGACATACAGCAATGTAATGCCACTGTTAGCAGTGTGCTGATGTTTGGACCGTTCTGTCAGTTATGCAGCTATCCTGTTCATTACTGGTACCGCCATGACTGCTGCGCTTGCGCACGAAAGCAATCTACTTATATGCGCAGCTGCAATGTCATGGCAACCAATACGAACAGAGAAGCTGAAATTGTGCCCTGGCTCTAATAAAAAAAAATGGTTTTTAAATAATAACTTATTTGTAAAAAATATTTAAAAAGTTAGTTTAAGTTGATTCAGTTTTTACATTTTAAACCAAAAAATGAGAGTCTAATGAACGGATACTTGCTTTATTCAGAACTGTGTGTTCTGTATAAGGCTTAATGTGTTTCAATAACAAATCATAATAAAAAAACTTTTATTTCATACATAGTCCATATCGTTAGTAACAATTTAGATAATATTCATGTTAGTATTTACACACAACAAAAACAATTACATTAAAATGGAATTGAATTGAATACATTGGACCAAAATATTGTATTTAAAAGTGTATTGCTTTTATTAACTACTATTAACTTAGTTATTTCTCGTTCCAGTCACGCCATTATGATCTACTTACTGTCTGTGTACGGCGGCGACAAGAGCGAGGTGTTGTACCCGAGCGACGTGCGCACGCGCGCTATCGTGAACCAAGTCATGTTCTTCGACACCGGAATACTGTTTATAAGAATCAAAGTTGTTGCTGTAAGTTAATCATAATTAATAGCTTAATTAATGATAGCTTCGTTGATCTAGTAATCGCAAGCCCTACTCCGCTCAGTAGCTTCAGGGGTTCCTGAGTTCGATTTTCGGGTCGCGAGTTAAAAATGAAAAGCTTTTACTCGAGTCGACCTCCCAATATCAAAAAATAATCCAAGCCTAACTGTAAAGCAGTTTGTTGGCAGATGTAACTCTAATTTACAATTCTAGATACACCTGAGCTTGCTTGCCTTTTGTCTTCTATTCGTCCGAGTAATAACATTTTTCAATCAGTAGTTTTTTAAGTTTATTTTTGCAAGTGTAGGACCTATTTGCTACAACTGGTTCCAAACGCATTATATTATTTCTTAACACATCTGTTTAAAAACCATCAGTATATAAAATGTGTGTGTGATCATTGCCAGTCGTTACAGTTAGTCAGAAGCCCAAAACGACAACCAGTTTAACCATACACAGATTGTAGAAATGTATCGAGTTAGTAGTTCGATAATCGGCTAAAATGTCTCTACAAGAACAGAATAGAATATATTTTATTGTAAAACACGAGTACCTATAATACAGCAAACAATTACATTGTGTAAGGTCTTAAATTAACAGGTAGATTTGCGTGTTCAGCCATTTATGGCGTACAAAATAATAGTATGATTGGTTTATAACCATACAACCTTTTAGTCTAACGACACCACGACGACGACGTCATTTTAGTCTTTTAGTCGTTTTGGTGTTTTTGTCTGTCATTTTTTTTTGTCTATTTTCTTATAATAGGAAAAGAAAAACAAACAAAAATAGGATAAAATAAAAAAAGCGATTCTTCTGTCGACATAGCTTGTTTCAAATTTGATTATGCTATGCCATACAGGGTTAATTTTGGAAAATTTAATAATTAATCCTAGAAATAAATCTCTACTTCAGCTACCAACGATAATGGAGGGCATGAAGTCCCCTTCGGAGAAGCACCTGCGTGACCTGGAGGAGGCGTACGGCATGATAGAGGCATATTTATCTCGTCACAAGTACGTCGCCGCCGGTCACCTGACCATTGCAGACCTCTCCGTCGCGACCACACTCGCGGCCGCCGAGGTGATACAACCATTGAATAAAGACAAGTAAGCTGATAAACTTATAATAATAATACCAGCCTGTTACTGTCCCACTGCAGGGCAAAGGCCTCTTCTCATACAGAGAAGGCTCGAGCATTGATCACCACGCTTGCTCAAGGCGGATTGGCGATTTCAAACTTATATTAACTATAAGTCCAGGTTTCCTCACGATGTTTTTCCTTCACCGATGTCAATGATGTGTAAGATAAACTTAGAAAGTACATGTGAATTGAAAAAGTCACATTGGTACTTGCCCGGATTTGAACCACAACCTCGTGCATGAGTGGTAGGCGTCTTAACCTCTGGGCTATCACGACAAACTTATAAACTAACTAACACCTAACATAACTTATAAACTTAAAATAATAATTCTTTATTTCAGGCATCTGTGGGTCATATAAAATCGTCATGTCATGTAGCCTTCCGCGCAAACGACGATACACGACCTCCATCGGCCAAAATTCCTCCTTCATAAAAGTCTCGAGATGGTGGGTCGGAACTCGCACCACTAAAGACTTAAAATTAATCTTGGGGCGCGGCTCCAAACTTTCCACTCTCAGGATGAAGTTGGTCTCTATCTTCATGTTATGTCGCAGCCAACTATACTCCGATCCGATTAGGTAGTTAACAAAAGGTAAACAATTTTGACATGTATTTTTAGTTACTAACACAGTTTAAAAATAAAATGCAGCTGAAAACAAATTTAGATACAACACAAACGATTACATGATCAATTAAACAATTTGTTTAAACAGTAGTTGTACTTAATTAATAAGCGTTTATGTAAAAAGACTTGTCAAGATTGTAGCTTAGTTTAGTTAACTACCTACTCGGATGGAGTACAGCTTAATCCCCCGTTCAATAAACTGCCTAGCAGTTTAAATAAACAGCCCCGTTCACCTAGTGGCCTGAATGATATTCAGCCGTAGTGTTTGGCCTAAGCATTAGCCAGCCAATTTATTAAATGTTACGTAAGACTTTACTTCGGCGGGACTCTTCGCCGACAGTACTCTTCGTCGACAATAAAAATGATATAACATACACATACACACATAATCAGATACTTACTTTGGGTATCTATTTGTACAATCTATTAGTTTCTTAGTAGTACACCCACATTCCCCAGTTATGTTTAAGTCCTATGTAATAGGGGACGAGCCTATTGCCACCAATTGGGCACGAATCCAGTATCCGGGCTGCTACTGAGAAATTCCAGATGGAAAAAACTCAATATCACTTTGTCCGACCCGGGATTTGAACCCGGGACCTCATGCTCAGCAGTAGCGCTTGCGACGACTTGACCAACGAGGCCGACAACATTCTTATAATCTAAATGAGCTTAAAAAAACTTTTTAATTAAAATATAGATTAAATAGAAGTTAAGATAGTTTAAGATTTACGTTTTTCCTTTACTCAAAAAAAAAGCCATAAAAAACTAAGAGAAAAACAGACGGAGAACTAATTTTAAACATTCTTTTACCGACGTAAAAGAATTTTTCAAAATAGTTATCCAGAATATCCAGAGATTACACCACAAAACGTCACAAACTCAAACTTTCATAATCATAATCATTGATTAATTTGCGAATATGCGTATAAAAGAAAAAGGGTCTTATAACTATAGTGTCCTGTAGCCATATCCTACAAATATGCAAATTTAAAAAATACACAAGAATTAAAATTTGACAATAAAAGAAAACATGATTAAGAATATCACATACAGTAGCATTACTTAGGTTTATCCTCTAAATATTCAGTGACAGAGTAATATGCTTCTTCTAATAGAAGTGTTGTGATATAGGGTGTGCGTGTTTTCGTTTGTTTTAGTTTACCTCTTTTTAATAT
Source organism: Euplexia lucipara (assembly GCA_921972225.1). Classification (NCBI taxonomy): domain Eukaryota; kingdom Metazoa; phylum Arthropoda; class Insecta; order Lepidoptera; family Noctuidae; genus Euplexia; species Euplexia lucipara. The sequence continues at coordinate 3,919,463 of OV179149.1, read as the reverse complement.
AAGTATAGATTTATATTGTATCATCTTTAATTTGTTTTCTCTTCTCAGGTTCCCCCTCACCGCCAAGTGGCAGAGCCTGATGCTGGAGGAGCCGTTCTTCCAGAAGATCGCGACGCCCGGCATCGCCAAGTTCAACTTGGCTATGCAGTACAACTGGAAAAAGAACAATCAATAATAAATGAAAATGAAAAAAGACGGTAGTTTTTTTCAATTTTACTCGTCTATCATCACACATCTGGGGTTAACCAGAATGTTAACGGTTTTTGTGATTTTTTTTATCTGCCCAGCTTTTTCCCAAGTATGTTGGGGTTACGCGTCCAATCTAACCGTGAGTAGCTAAATACACAGAGGGTTAAATGGAGAATGTGCTTAGCAGACCTCTACAAACCTATTCCTCGGAAACATGTCTGTCTTATGTAATTTCGACGTTCAAAAAGTGCTGATCCTCAGCCTAATTTGAATAAATGACTTTTGATTTTGACACGATATCTTCAGGTAAGACTTCTTGTCAGGCTTTCGAACTTAATGTCAAAGATCTGCAAATTACAGCCAAGGCAACTCGATATATAAGTAAAAGAAAGAAAACAAAGAACTAATATTTATTGGCAACAGGTAAAAACTGTTAAAACATGAAAATAACAAAATATAAAATAGTAATAAATAAATGACATGTCTTACGGCTGCGCCAGAAGGCTCATTTTAGCGGTAATGCCAGACAGACGCAGCTGTCCGACGCTGGTTTTCAAATGCACCTTTTGGGACGGGTGACAACCTTTGACCTTCGACCTTGGACCTTATGGGAAGTAGTGGATGTTTATCCATCCACGGGCTGTTATTACTTAGCTTAGAGCTTCAGTTATTATTATGTATACAATCTATTTAAACAACAATGAACTGGCTGCGTAGCATGAACACCGAAGAAACGGTCTTTGTCGTGTCTCGGGAAAAGCAATTAAGTGTTCATGCTACGCAGGCAAGGGTATTGAAAGAAATTTGACAGATTGAGGTTCCTGTCTATATAATCTGTCACTTGGCCGATTCGTCTGTAGACAAAGGCCGTTTCTTCGGTGTTCAATGTGTTCATGATACGCAGGCTGTTGTTGTCTTAGCGTGCACTTATGACTACTAAAATGATAGGTCTTAGGACAATTTAGTACCGTGACTACCGTGTGACCTTTTACAACGCCAAGCAGTGTTATAAGAGTTAGATATCGAAATGTTTAGAAAGGGATAAAAGAAAGTCATTTTTTTTTGCCACTAGCCGGCGTCACGCGGTTTCACCCGCGTAGTTCCCGTTCCCGTGGGAATACAGGGATAAAAAGTAGCCTATGTCACCCGGCGATAGTGTACCTTCACAACGGTGAAAGAATTTTACAAATCGGTCCAGTAGGTTCACAATCAAACTTTTCCTTTTTATAATATTAGTATAGACAAAGTAAAGGCGCACAATAATAAATCAAATAAAACATAATTAAATCAGGTAAAAAAACAGTAAAAATATAATTATTATTTATTTGTTACGTGCCTTGCGGCTGCGACAAACAAGGTCCAGTTCAGCAATTAATGCCAGACGAAATTAACTGGCATATTGGGTGGGGCAAGTTTTTTGTCTATTATAGACGACGTTGGCGCTCTGAGCACGCTAGCGCTGGGGATCTAAAAGTTATTACATAACTGGCGAGATATGGGTGTGCTATAAATGTACTCCTCTGCCTAACTCTACATGAAAAGCAGGCGTGATAAATAAGTAAATCACGTTTAATTTCAGCTTACACACTTACACCGAACGTGTGTGTAAGATGACTAACCTAATCAAAATAAATAAATATAAGTGAATGTATGAAAATGGAAAATCATGCAAAACGATTTTATCATTAGTCATTCATTATCGTCAGACATTACGATACAAAACAAACAGTAGACTCTATAATTAATCTAATTGATAATTAAGTGATTGGCAATTTTTGGGTTCGGCTTCATAATTATCACTTTTTTGCCACATGGTAAACATGATGATACCATGTGGATAGTAACTGGGTTGTTCCAATGTTTTTAGGAAACCACCTCGAATAGGGAATATATGCATTTATTACCGTTTCTTCATTTTTGTATGCAGAGCTCCATTTTTATTTATTGCTTAGTTTCTTAGAAAAAAAATAAAAACTAAAAAACATGCGATGACGTCACTTATACGGTGGAATGAGCTGGTTACCTTTGCGTAAGCAAGCTAATTTTTAAGATGAAAACCATAATGTCAAACAACACATACCTAATGTCAAAAATAACATATCTAATGTCAAACAAGACGTATCTAATGTCAATGTGTGACATTGACAACTGCTAAATGACAGTGGCATCTAAGTAACAGTTTTTTTTGACGTATCACAGTAAAGCAAAGGATGTATCGCCATTCCACCGTATAAATGACGTCATTTGGCGCTTACGTCTTTTTAGAATAAACCTAATTTCAAAGTTAAAATTATGAATGAAAAGTACATAATTTCGAAAAACGAAAAAAAAAATTGGGTCCTCTAGTTTTGGATTTACTTACTTTTATACTTATTACGTAGGTAATAAAACATGCAGGTTAAAATTTTGAAATGTTGTCAATTGCATGACACTGTAATGTAACATGTTATCTGTGTCTCGTCTTGGAGGAGGACTTTTTAAATACCTATTGCATGGATTTACTTTTTTCAGGGCCATCTCCACCTGTTGCATCTAAAGGAAATCTCAACCTGCAACCAGATTTACCAAGTACATCTCATCAAATTTCAGTTCAATAATTATTTTGCCCTATTATGCTACTTTACAAATTCTGTGAGCTCCGAGGAATGGGTGGCATAAAAAAGGTTTTTTTTATTATCACGAAAATACATGGTTCCTTTGCTAGCTGATCGAAGTTACAGGACCACTTGCCTGATCAATATTGATGTATAAAAATAAGAATATTGGCTAATTAAAGATAATTAAAATAACTTTCCTAGCCCCCGGTTTCTTTGAGCTCGTGCGGACTGTATTTGTAATCCTTAGTAATATTATAAATGCAAAAGTAACCCTGTCGGTCTGTCGTGCTTTGACGCCAAAACTACTGAACTGATTTAAATGAAATTTGTTACACAGATAGTCTTGAGCCAGAGAAAGGACAAAGGGCATAGGGCTACTTTTTAATGCGAATAAGGTTTGTAAGGGGGTTGAACGGGGGGAATAAAAAAAATACTATTGGTTGAGATAACCGACATCCACCCGGACGAAATCCCTGGCATATTGTAATTGTAATGTCATTTAGAAATATTTTTCAAAATGTAATCTACGTTTTTACAGGAGCAACGACTCCTTCTGTCCAGAAGGAATTGAATAATCCTGTGTCTGCAACCAGTACAATCTCTAAGCCGTCATTAGCTTCAGGTAAGCAGCTTTTGGTATAAAAAGTAAAAGAAATGGAATCCAATGTGGTGACAAAGGCTGCTAATGTTAAATAATATTATTATGTGTTATTAGCATTTGGCCTGCAACTCCATCCACATGGATTCCTATTCCTTTTTTAATTAATAGTGAAGTTTGACTGGGACACTTTATTTTAATAAAATCAGTTTAGTAATTCCAAAATTTATCTTCAACTAACTTCCAACTTATACCTACTTATTTTAAAAAAAAAACAGGTTTTGGAAACAAATTATCATCAGTGCGAGTTCAAATCAATCAAACTACGCGATGTCGGCTACGAGGAAAAGGAGGAAAACAATATAGGGAAAGATTGCAAAAATCCGAAAAATTGTCCAGTACAGATATGATGCAAACCTTAACAAGGAAAATGTCTTTACCAGCACAAATTTTCACTGATTTGCATTTGATTAGGGCCAAAGAATATTTTGTTAATAAAAAATGCCTCGTATATCCCTCGTCAGAGGTCACAAATTTGTTTAAAGACATTCAAAATTTTACTTACTTTGCTCTGTGTCAGTCAATTCTGACATACTGCATTACCTCATGGGGTGGGGTGGGTAAAACTTTGTTACTTCCCATCGATAGAGCGCAAAGAGCGATCCTCAAGGTGTCTACTTGTCGCCCTTTCCTATTTCCCACTAACCTTCTCTATAAATCTTGTGAAGTACTGACAGTTCGACAGTTATTCATAATGAGCACCGTACTTAAACAACATACAGCCCTTCCGTATTGCACTGAATTAACTAAAAAAAGACGGAAGGATTTAGTTTGCGTCAATAAAAGCACAAAACATGCTTTCACGACCAAATTTTATATGTTCCTTGGACCACTATTATATAACAGACTAAACGCACTAACAAACATTTATTACCTAAATTATTGTAATTGCAAGAAGACTCTCAAGGAAACTCTTCAAAGTATGTCCTATGACGACACAGAGAAGTTATTAATTGTATTAAGATAGACATTGTTCGTATTTTATTTAAATCTAAGATATATTGTTATTTTTTCATTTACACCTTTAAACTTATAACATTAGATGACTAGTATATAACGTTTGTTTTTTGTGATTATTTAACAAGAAAAAGAATTGTACCTACCTCCTATCGCCTGAAACACAGGATTACCTTAATTTGTTGAACATTAATCTGTAAAACACTAATTTTAATTTTATACTTTTTGCTGTGCCCTACAGGGTCCGTAATTGTACTCTAGCTTTAAGCCCATTGTAAGATCTCAACACATTATGGAATGCAAATAAAGATATGAATATGAATATGAATATGAATATGAATATGAATACCTAGTTCAGGCACATAACATGTGTGAACTTTACGTAAATTTAAGCCAAAATTGTATTTATTATGTACCTTATGATTGATGAATAAACATTATTATTATTATTATTATTAAAAATAACTGAACCCACATGTCCCAATTCAAAACTTAAGAAACAATTTAATAATGTTTATTGACATGTTTGTTTCCTATAACTTTAAATGTGAAGAGCATAAAAAAAATGTTAAAAAAAATGTTTGTGTCTAAACCTGTTAATATAATGATATATAGGTAGTTGGTGTCTAATTATTAACAGAATATTAACTTTGATTACTACAACAAACGAAAAAAATATGGAATTGAAAAATAAAGTTTAACTACACAGGTCAACAATGAAAAAAGCCAATAATACATAGGATTTAAGTAAATTGGTTTAAAAAGTCTTTTCATTCATTCAGTCATTGTTGTGTTATCTTTTTATTGTCATACTTGATTTTGCTATTTTTAGTTATATCTCTAGGTATGGGTTAGATAGGAACAAGATGGCGCCACTAATGCCAGGTTGGCTTTTAACTCCCGTGAGATGGCACTATTATAATGAACTCTGTGCTCGCCACATACAAGCTAAGCCTACCAGACAACACCCGTCTGGTCGGAGGATCCTCCCTTTTTAATGGGGGATGAGGAACTTTACACACTATTTCTCATACCTCTAAACTCCGTATAAAATAAATAGAGATAAAAACAAACATGTAATTAAAATATATGGTTTGGTTCTAAACTAAATAATTTCCAGAGTTCCTTATTAATTCCAACTACCTACACTCGCGCGACAAATTGTCTAATCACCTATTGCAGTTTTTTTAAATAACTAATAGCCTATTATAATTACTAAGAACACAATTCTAGTGTCATCCTATGAAATACACACCAATTAGATAATAGAGCGCTATGCTACGATTCTTACATGCTTCTTTTGCTTCTTTTATATTCATACATGTTGTCATTCCCACACGCCGCCGCCGCGCCGGTTGCGAGTACCTACTACGCACCTGACCTTTCTGAAGAACCTCACCAATAAGGTCTATGTATGTATGTCTTTCTAAGGAATTTCCACTTACCTTATAAATACCTTTGTTAGTCGCCTTTCGTTCTGTTACTAAGACGCAATAATATTTCCCATAATCTTCCTCCCTTGCGCCTTATCAGCTTCCACACACGTGTTTCCATTTTTTTTGCTCGCCAGTGTATTTCCAATAATTTGAGTTGAGTCATTCTTTGTAAACTCCTGTTTGACGTCGTCTTCGGTCGTTGAGATCGAAAGATAATAAAGAGTCTTTCGCTCATTCATCATTATATAATTTATCGAATCATAATGGCTATAAATAGAGCGTTTTGCAGTCAGTGATATTTCTTTTTTTTTCGTCATATTATCAGTACCTACGTGTACAGAGGCCAGCACATTAATCTACCCCAATGTGTCAAAATTCTTTGATAGTTTTTCAACTTTATGTCAAACAGAATAAGGCTCATGTGCAATTGGGAAAATGGAAACAATATAGGATTACCTACTGGTAATCCTATATTGTTTCCATCTACAAGGTGAAATACATCCTGTCTTTTAATCAACTAGTGCCCTTTACCATTGTAGCGCGTAGGCATATTATACATCTTTATTCTTAGGCATTGTATGACGTAGCTCGTAAGTTAGATTTAAGTAACTGAACGACTGGTTGTATACAGAGGTAGAGAGGTCTACCTCTGTATACAACCAGTCGTTCAGTACACTTTCAACTGAGAACACGCCTTTTATTTGCCCAACCTTCTGATACACACGCACACACATAACTCCTATCTCCAGTTCGAAAAACCATCATTGATTGCATTGCTGCTTTGGGTGGGATCATAGTTAAACACTAGTTTATACCACTAAAAACAACCTTGCGATACCTCGGAAATCACGTCACCCTGCTGTCATTTGTCCAAAGACATATAATCAACATTTCTTTGCATTTGTAGAGCTTTGACAGTCGTTACGGCTAATCCAAAAAAATAAAACCCGTTATATCGCGATGCGCGGTCGACAGAACATTTTTAAATCGGTAATATTAGAACCGCAAAGAATAACGCCGGATAATCGAATATTCGGATAATCCAGATTCTACTGTAGTTATAGTCAAACGGGGTGAATAGAAACGCAGGGGTGAGCAGGAATGCAAGGGTGAATAGGAACGAAGGGGTGAATAGGAACGCTGGGTTTAATAGGAATGCAGGGGTGAATAGAAACGAAGGGGTGAATACTTGAATAGGAATGCAGGGGTGAATAGGAACGTAGGGGTCAATAGGAACGTAGGGGTGAATTGAAACGCAGTGGTGTATAGGAACACAATACCGTTTGACGGTACTGGCTTCAACCGTTTGGACTGGAAGTTGACCTGTCAGATGATGATGAGATTTTGAAATCAAAATAAATATTCCATCCACACGCACACACACGCACTCACACACACACTCACACACACACACACACACACATAAGCACGCACACGCACTCACCCAACACCGCATCACACTACAAACATACATAGACAACAGCTTTATATTTTATTTTATTTTACTTTACTAATTTCTAATTTTGTTGAATTTTGTTATGGAACGACTTATGTAATCTGTTTCTGGAGGTGGGCGTTGATAGATGCGCCACAGTTTTTCTTTTAACTACAGCGTCTATCATCGTTTCATATTGTATTGTCTGTACCTTATATGTTCCAAATAAAAACTTTTTATCATTTTATCATTTTTTTTATCATTTTATCCATTGAGTTAACTTCTAGTCTTTATTTAGCAGTCTAGTAGTGATCATACTAACCTTGACCGACTCGTTATGTTTACAACGCAATATCCTAACTAGTATTATAAATGCGAAAGTAAGTTTGTTGTTTGTTTGTTACCTTTTTACGCTTACGGTTACTATATCTCAGGATTTGTCCTGAGATTACAGGATATTTAAGCTCCTAACAAGACTGGATTTTAAAAGTCTCTGGACTTTTCGAATTTTTTGTTTTTTTTTTTACTAATAATTAACATCATTCACGTTGCATAACTCGGTTAGTACCGCTGCTATAGGTTTAAAAAAACTTTTTTACAAAAAAACAACCGACTTCTTAAAAAAAACTAACAGGTGAAAAATAACTCCAGTTTCGGAAGTCTGTGGCTTTGGTGGTTTTGTTTTGTTCATTATTGGCCACCGACTTCCGAAACTGGAGTTATTTTTCACCTGTTAGTTTTTTGTTAAGAAGTCGGTTGTTTTTTTTTGTAAAAAAGTTTTTATTTTGTAATTTTTAGTTTCTTTGTATGTAAAGAAAGTCTTTCAAAACTTGAAAGAATCATTGAAATTGGATAACAATTGCTAAAGAAGTTCTATCTCTAAACATTAATCTGTACATCTCTGCCGGCCCCTTTTAAAATAGAATGGCGTAATGTTATGTTGTGGAAATACAAAAGCTCAGCATAGACATCTGACTATAGCAATCGCGAATAATTTGCTGTTATGCGTTGAAGAGTTCCGTTGCCTGTCTTCTTCATCAGTTTTTCTTCACCAAATGATACTTTCTAAATGAAAATGCTTGATTTGTTACTAAAAATGTTGAAATCGGTGCATGTGTGCCTATATTTTTTGAGGAGTTCCCTCAATTCCTCGAAGATCCCTCATCAAGTATGAGTTTTGATACAAATGGGAGCAATCTGTTAGTATGTACCCTATCAAATAAAAAAAGAATTTTGAAAATCGGTCCATAAATGACGGAGTACTGAGGTAACAAACCCTAAAAAAAAAAAAAGTGTACAACCGAATTGAGAACCTCCTCCTTTTTTTGAAGTCGGTTAAAAACTCGATTTATTTGCGCAGTTTGTTCACACTGGACAGATGAATTTAAGAATTTCTAAATTTCAATGCATATTTTAGATAAATTACACCCAGACACAGAACAAATGATCGAGTTAATCACACAAACGTTTGTCCTGGGTGGGAATCGAACCCGCGACCTCCGGCATAGCAGTTAAGGTCACTAACTACTGGACCCTTCGATCAATAATGTGCTATTATTGATCGAAGACTGGACCAACAGGCTAGTCAAGGTTAATGTAAGAAATAGACGCGCAGTCATCTTGGGACAGTTCCTAACCTTACGTAAGAAAATAAATAATCCCGTTTCACAACTCACTGTCGAATATTATGTCAATCATCACTAATGATAACACAGTTTTTGCGTTATCATTGTACAACGGACAAAATAAACAAACGTATATAAGGCCACTTTTATCTGTTTGAGATATAATATATTTTGAGTAGCTTTTAGTGCTAGTATTTATCATCATTTCGTTGAGAACGGACGGTAAGTTTGTTGTTTGAGTTGGAATTAATTATTTTTTAAATTATGTGTGTATTGTGTATATTTTGTGTTTAATTTTTAATCCCATCATATCATAGGGAATGGTATTTTAAATATTATAGGTAATACATACTTAGTGACGTATTTTTTTTGGCATAAAGTTGGTACGGTCTCATAGATTTAAAGATAAATAACCGAAGTGGTAACCACTTGAGCTTTGTAGATAATCTTCATATTTTAATTTGTCTCCATCATTTGACAAAAACTAAATGACAGATAACCAGGGTTGAAAAAAAACAGTTTTTTTTAATATTTTATAAAACAAACAGTTCAAATTGTTTAAAACTAGTGTTTTACTTTCTTCTTTTTTTACTTGTTACCTTTAGGGATCAATTTCAAATCAATTATAGCGAATAATAAAATACTTAATCCATTTCTCAATTCTGTGGCCCTAGTGAATAGGGGTATAAGTCCAATTTTGTCGAAAATGAGTTAAGTGTACCAAAGTGATCAGAAAAAAATGCTCTATCGTTTGGTGAAGACAGATCTAAGCTATCTCTAAAAATAAGAAAGTTACTTTGTGTAAAAGGATCCAACTGACACCAAAAAAAACTGTAAAAGTCGGTTTTTTGATCACTTTGGCCACAGAATTATTTCCTAATTCACATTAGTAAAAATTAACAAAATGATACATAGGTACTTATTTACTTTTTGTTGCGTATCTCTATCAACAATTTCTACATACTTATCAGTATAAATGTATAGCTTGGCTGTTTCGTTACTTACTTCAGAAACTAAATATTCGCATCACCTTCACGACGGTAACTAAACGGCGAAGTCACACATTTATACTGATATGTAGAATTTGTGAAGTTAGGGTCGGTAGGTTAGGCCGTGTAGATTCAGGAGCTTGGCTCTACATGAGATCTGATATCTTATTCACGGGGGAAACCTTATGTGGTCGTCTTGGCAACATTTTACATGAAATGTTTTAGTGGGATAAATTAGTTAGTGTGACACTGGGCAGCATAATTATTATGTTACCTAGACTATTGGACGTCACGCAGTTTGACCTGCGTAGTTCCCGTTCCCGTGGGAATACAGGGATAGAAAGCAGCCTATGTCACCCGGGGATAGTGTAGCTACACTATCCCCGATAGGCTGCTTTCTATACCTAACGGTGAAATAATTTTTCCTGGTCTTGGTTCGGCGGTCAGGCAAAGCGTAGGTAAAACGTTTTCTTCCATATGTATCGGTAGTTATTCTCAATCGCTGTGCTCGGACTAAATTTGTGCCTGGTTGATGGGTATCTAGACTTATACCCAATTACATGGGAAGCCTGACTTGGGAATCGGTCCCAAGCAACAAAACTAGACCATGGCACAGTCAAATTGATCCCAGGACTTCATGCAGTAGGTATAACGATAGCAACAAAACTACCTAGACCATTGAAGTTATCAATTTCGTCCCATTGTTTTTATATACAGACGCCAGCACATCATGTTACCCCAATATGTCAAATCTTCCCAATTGTCCTGTTTGTCATAAAGTTGAAAAACGATCAAAGAAATTTGACACATTGGGGTAACTTGTCTGTACTTTTAAAACTATACAAACCGGTCAAAATCATTTGCTTCTCCGATAGTCGGGTATTTTTATTTTTTCGTAAATATAACGTAACATGTTCTTCTTACAGATAACAAAATGGCGCCAATTCTATACACGATAGAAGCTAGCCCCCCGGGTAATGCGGTGAAGATCCTCGCAGATATCCTTGGTCTGGAGCTTGATGTCAAAAACATCAACTTCGCCACTTTAGACCACAAATCTGCTGAACACCTTAAGGTACCTACATTTTTTTTTTTATTTTGTGTTAAATAAATATGGCAGCTTAAGTAGGTAGGTACTTTATACAGCGTTCCTTGAGATCGCTTTTAGCGATAAGGCCGCCCATTGTATCACCCTATGTAGCCCTTAACGTTTTATGTTTTTATGGTGTACATTAAAGAGTATTCTATTCTATGATATGATATTAAATGATATTTATCTATATTAAGGGATCCATAGATCTCGCTTAGCGTATTAGTACAGACGCCAGCACATCAAGTTACCCCAATATGTCAAATTTTCCCAATTGAATATGAACCTTATCCTGTTTCACATAAAGTTGAAAACCGATCAAAGAAATTTGACACATTGGGGTAACTTGATGTGCTGGCGTCTGTACATACTAATACGCTAAGCGAAATCTATGGATCCCTTTTTAATAAAAATGCATGCAAAGAGCAATGTTGGATTTGGCATAGTAAATGTTTATATATTGAAAAGAGAAGCTCAGAAACCTATTTTTTTAAACATTTATGTTAGAAATAGATAAAATTAAATAAAAATTTGTATTTATTGTTCAACTTCAACTTCAACTCTTCTCTATGGCATTTGTGGAAGAGAGACACCACAATTTTGCCAATAACACGTAGGTACTATGATAGACCATCAAACGCTGGAGATTAAATTAGTAATTATTGTTGATTTTGGAAGAGTGAAAACATAATTTATAATTAACCAAAAAAAAAACATTTAAAACCAATATTTATTGTTAACGTAAATTTTAGACTTTTTTGACAGAAAGTGTGCAAGTTGTCATTGACATGTTAGGTACCTACAAAGAAATACATAGACGTAATTTTCTTTCAAACATTAAAGGTTGATTAGGTATCTCGTCAGTACATAGATGATCGCTTACAAGCACTAAAAATGAAGTTTAATAATTAATCAATCTAAAAACTAATAACAAGAATAAGGAAAAAATACAAAAATGGGTACTTACTTATTTATATTATTAAAACGATGATATCTAAAAGATAAAAATCAAATTCACGATAAGTGATTGAATACAAAATACTGACAAAATCAGACCAGCTTAGCTTCCTACTCTCGTATCTGTAATAGGTATAGTATATCTGTATTAATATCATAAACAAAAGAAATATTTGTATTTTTGTATGTTTTTCACGAATAAAGTCGAAAAATGCTGTTCCGATTCCAAAAATTATTTCACCGGAGGAAGGCCAAAATTGGCTTCTTTGCTCAGCGAGCCGTGTCAGTAGTTACTAAAAGTCACGTTCCGTCGAACACAGCTCGCGAGTAGATACATTCGGCTCATGCACACAATTTCGGATAATAAAGTGGACAAACGATATCCCCCGTTTTTTGTACTAAACGCGGCTTCTATGTGTATTATTCTAAGGGAAAAATACAAAATCTAAGCAGACGAAGTCGCAGGTAAACGCTAGTTTCTCATAAACTATGCCAAATCTTCGCTTCTTATGAGCATTATATGCTAACTGCTTTCTCTTTATGAATCGAATTGATAATCATATCGATTGTATTTTTAACCGACTTTTTTAATCCACAGCTGAATCCTATGGGCACAGTACCAACGTTGATAGACGGTGACTTCGTCATCTCAGAAAGGTAAAAAACAATTTTGATTTTTTTTCCCTTTTTCAAAAACACAACACAATAATAATTAATACTAAAATAAAGAAAGCTGGACATGCACTGACCATTTAAGTTTAATTAACGAATATGTAACTTTGTACCGAAAAATAATACGACTTCAAAATATACAGAGTAACAATACAGGGTTATTTTTCAATGACCGGCCAAATTTTCACTAGGTGTTCTACCCATGAATGAACAACTTTCCCTATGGGACCAACTCTGATATCACGAAAAAATATCAGCTGTTTCATACATTTTAGTCGAGTAGGTATTGAACTTTTGTATGAAACAGCTGATTATTTTTTTTGTGATTTCAGAGTTAAAGCAGAAAGCACACTGCCACAATCAATAAGCACTGTTAGAAGATGCGTTTACGCATGACTACCCTACCAATTAAACTGTGTTCAAAGACTTTTCTGTATTTTCCAGTCACGCAACAATGAAGTACCTGTTGTCAGTGTACGGCGGCGACAAGAGCGAGGCGCTGTACCCGAGCGACGTGCGCACGCGCGCACTCGTCGACCAGGCCATGTTCTTCAACGTTGGCATATTCTTCATCAGACTCAAAGTTATTGTTGTAAGTATCTGAAATGTAGTCATACCAGCCTGTCAGTTCAGTCAGCCTAACTAGCTAATAGCCCTTCACACCTACATATAATGTGACTTTCTATTGGTTTGACTGGCCTGTTAGTCTAGTAGTTGGTAGCCTTGACTGCCATGCCGGAGGTAGTGGGTTCGATTTCCACTCAGGACAAATGTCTTTGTGATCAGCACGATCATTTATTGATCTGTGTCTGGGTATAATTTATCTTTAACATGTATAGAAATACACCACTAATTTTAATTAGTACAAATACATAAAGGGCTTATTCTAGAGGGTCTTCTCATTACATTTGTGAAGTATCAACAAATAATATTCATATATAGCAAAGTAATTAGCGTTTGTTTTTATCCCAAAAGTCAAACAATTGATAGACATATTGTATAGGCTATTCATGACATAGAAGTATTCATTAATCGTCATCTCTCGCTCAATTTCGCGTGATTTCCCTCAAGCATGCTCCGCCTCCAACAGCTGTTTTCGTTATTTAAGTTTAACTATATGTATTTAAAAATTGAATTTCGTTTATTTTTACTTTTGATTACGCAAATATGATCAGTAACAGGTACGGATACAGCCCATTTTTTTTTGTCATAATTAAAAAATGGTGGTGTATAAAAGTACCTATTATTTTCAGTTGTTTAGCAGCCATAAGGGAAGCTATGCCTAGCTTGGAGCTAAATGGCATTGTGTGAAAGTTGCGGAATATTATTATTATTAAGTAATAATAATTATTATTATTAAAAACAATTTAAAATACGTTCAGTAGATCCAGAGATTACCCTGCAACGCCACAAACTCACATAATTTACCTATTTTTAATATTAGATAGTATAGCTAACATCACGCCTGTAATTGCCGAAGGGTTAAGCAGAAGTGTAACAGAACTATAAACACTCACAATTCACCAATTATGTTTATGTCCCAAGTTATAGGGTGGGCACCCTATAACCTGCCATTACTACAGGCTGCCGCCTGTTGTAATCGATTGGGCAGAAATCCGGATTGTGGGCTCCTACTGAGAAAATATCAGATGGGAAAACTCAATAACATTTGGCCCACCCGGGAATCTTGCTTGCGACCTTAACACCAATGGAGTGAGATTGATAAATGATATTTATTTTGTTAATAGGTTTTATCAAACACTTTTACACATCATCTTTTTTAGTAAATGAGATCAAAATTTCACTATTTGACTACTGTGACCTCCGAATTTCTTTTGGTGTTTCTGAGAAGAAGAAACACAGTCTCTTTTAAAGTCCAGACATTATCTTGGTCAAATCATGTAAAATCCATGCAGATTAGTGTCTGAGATGGTCTTTTAAGGAAAGAACCACACAGAATGAGGGGACCAGGTCAGTCAGTGCAAGCATTTGTCAGTAATCGTGAGCTCAACTCGGAACTTGAGGAGCTCCATGTGCCGACGAACAATACCAAAGAATAAAGATTTGGGTTGGTCCAATAAAGAACACAAACTGCCAGACAAAATGTAAAATAAAAAAATAAAAGAACTTAAAAAGAACTTGAAAACAATACAAAAATAAAAAAATATATAATATACTTTTAAAGTAAAAATACATGTCAATATACATTCAATGTAAACAGTGTAAATAATAAAACAAAAACATTTTATACAAAATCTTGGTCAAATCATGTAAGATCCACGCAGATTAGTGCCTGAGATAGTCATGTCTGTCATGACTGCATGGAGTAGTTTATTTGTTTGTTTTATATATATAATGGGTCTACTCTTGACCTCAATCTTGTCCTGCGGTCAGAGATGAGGTAGACGATGGAACGTGCTTACCCAGAAGAAGCCTCGTGACTTAAACAGATTGCGCTCATGAATTTGGGAACACCGATGCAGGCAGGGAATTCCACTCCTTGTCTGTGCGCATAATGTAGGAACAGGCAAAGCGCTTTATAAGTATTATTAACGCTCGTTTTTATTTATTTGATGTTCTTATTGCAGCTACCAGCTCTATTCGGTGACCTGGACGGTCCAACAGACAAGCACAAGGCGGATATCGACGAGGCGTACGGCATCGTGGAGGCGTACCTCGGCAACCACAAGTACATCGTCACCGACCATCTCACCATCGCTGACCTCAGCGTCGGGGCCACCACCATAGCTATGCAGCACCTGTATAAATTGGATGCTGCTAGGTTAGTATTTAACTTACTTTTATTTATTTACTAACTACCCCGGCAAACTTTGTTCTTAGGTAGGTACTTACTTTGTTTTTCCAAAAGAAATACCTAGTTTAAGCTCTGTTCTCAGAATCTCAATCCGTTTTGGAAAAGTTTTGAATCGTAAAAAATTGAAAAAGTCTTTGGTTTTTCATTTGAACGAGAAGAACAAAACCGTATTCAATCCCATTTTCGCTAAAATTAAACAGATATTAAATACTGTTCTGAGTTTCGCTGAAAAAAGAGTAGGTAATTAAAGTTTCGTGACTAGCCCTGTAAAGAAATATTTTGCTAAATAATACAACATTTTTTTTTGTTAAAATAATTATAATAGTAACTTAGTAGATGTCTGTACTGTAACACTATTTCCTTTCTAACGTTATCTATTTCTTCCAGATTCCCCCGTACCGCTGCATGGGCGGCTAGATTAGAGGAACATCCTTCATTCAAGAAATTCATTGTTCCTGCTGCCAAACTCTTGGGAGAAATTGTAAACGGGGCCTGGGAAAAAAATAAGAAATAATTTAATATAATATTTAAACATGAAATTTTGTTTATTTTTCAAAGAATACCTATTGATGTCCCCCATGGCAATACTTGAGCACAGAAGCATAAAAGACCCATAGACCCTGACTGCCATTCCGGGTTCGATTTCCCACCCAAGACAAATGTTTGTGTGATGAGCATGATCATTTAAGAATAAGAATAAGAATAAGAATTGTTTATTTGCATAATACATACATTACAGTTTAAGTGAAGCCCTGACCCCTGAGCTAGATAAATAATATCTGTATTTCAGGAGTCAGTTTCTACTATGTAATATTTGTGTAATTTTTTTAATATTTGTTCTGTTTCTGGGTGTCATTTATCTATAATATGTATCATGTATGTATTTTTAGAAAAATATAAGTTGTTTAGTTCCCATAACACAAGCTTTGCTTAGCTTGGGACTAGATTGTTAAGATTGATATGTTGCACGTTGTGTAAACAGTTTTGAAATGTTACTTATGTATTTAAAGTATTGAATGCATTTGGTTTGATAGGTCCATGCCGGCACAGGATCGAGAGTATATTACGTAAGCAAATAAATAATCGCGTTTCACAATTCACTGTCGAATATTATATCAGTCATCACTAGGTAATGATAACACAGTTTCTGCGTTATCATTGTACAGACGCCAGCACATCAAGTTACCCCAATATATCAAATTTCTTTGACCGTTTTTCAACTTAATGTCAAGCAGAATAAGGTTTATATTCAATTGGGAAAATTTGACACATTGGGGTAACTTGATGAGCTGGCGTCTGTACAATAGACAAAATAAACAAACGTATATAAGGCCACTTTTATCTGTTTGAGATTAAAATACATTTTGAGTTATATAAGTGGCTTTTGGTTCTAGTATTTATCATCGTTTGTTATTTGAGTTGGAATTAATTATTTTTTTAATTATGTGTTTACCTAGTGTGTATATGTTGCAGTCAAAACTCTTAACCAGTCAATAGTACTATTGACTAGCAAAATCAGTCAAAACTACTTTTGACTGAATAGGTTGGTCAAAAGTGGTTTTGACTGAAAATTATAAGTTATTAGTACTTTTGAATGCAAATTTGCGGTTAAAAGTACTTTTGACTGATGCTCGTCGTCAAAAGTAGTTTTAACTGCATTAAAGCATCAGTCAGAAGCACTAAGGGATCTGGCGCTCGTCGGCCGCTGCCGCGGCACGCTCGCTTCGCTCGCTCGCCTTCGCGCTCTAATAGTCATGGTTCTAACCCAACCTAACCCACATAATTCGCCAACCATAGACGGTTTTACCTGACTGATAAAACCAGTTAAATCCACTTTTGACGGAATCACTTAGTTAAAAGTACTTTTAACCAGCTCCATTAGGCAAAAAAACTTTTAACTGTTATTTTAGTTAAAAGTATTATTGACTAAAGCATATGGTCAAATGTACTTTTGACTGATTTTGCTAGTCAATAGTACTTTTGACTGGTTAAGAGTTTTGACTGTAACATATATATTTTGTTTTTAATCTTTAATCCCATTCATTCAATTCAAATATTTATTACGGACATTATCCATATCGTATCAATGGTATTTTAAATGTTATAAGTATATACCTACTTAATGATGTAGGTATATTGAATTTGTTATTTTTGGTATAAAGTTGGTACCTACGGTCTCATAGATTTTTAGATAAATAGCCGAAAGTGGTATCAACCACTTCAGCTTTGTAGATAATCTTAAGTACAGACGCCAGCACATCAAGTTACCCCAATGTGTCAAATTTCTTTGATCGTTTTTCAACATTATTTCAAACAGAATAAGGTTCATAATCAATTGGGAAAATTTGACACATTGGGGTAACTTGATGTGCTGGCGTCTGTACATCATTATTTTAATAAGCCTATGGGCAAAGGTTTGTGATTGATCTCTGTTATAAAGATAGTTGATTATCTTAGCTAGTACCTTCATGCCATTATGATAAATATTGGCAATATAACGGTGCCATAAATTTGATTTTAAGAAATACAAAATAATCTGGATGGAATTTTTTACAATTGCATTTTGTATCTTCATGTGGTGAATTTGCGTTGATATTGTCTCTATGACTACTTTTAGGTCTACAACGGTGTCATAGCTTGTTTTGTACACTTCATCCTTACCGTAACCCCACAAGAAATAGTCCAGAGGCGGTATTGAAAAAGGCGGTGGTCACTTCGAGCACCTACAAATTAAATTAAAGTATGTGGAAACAATGCATTTTATTCATTTTAGACATCATGTTTCATACAGACATTTACTGCTTAAGGCCTACACAATCGATATCTAAATAGAAATAGTGTAGGTTTTTTTCTTAAAATAACCGGGTTCGATTCCCGAACGGAGTACAGATGTTTTTTTAAATGTATGAATGCAGTTTTTCTTATTATTACAATCGATGACATGGTTCCTCAGAACAGAACTTCGTATGTCTTATAGTAGACTTTCCCATACTGACCGATTTGAATGAGACACCCTGTACAAGGAGGAAATGTTTGATTTTTTGTTTGCATTGAATAGGCTCCGAAACTACTGGACCAATTTGAAAAATTCTTTCACCGTTGTGAAGCTACACTATCCCCGGGTGAGATATGCTACTTTTTTTTCCCTGTATTCCCACGGGACCGGGAACTACGTGGATGAATCCGCGGGACGTCTGCTAGCAATGTATATTATCATAGATCATAAATTCACATTATCATGATTATTGTTATTACACTTATTTATGTTTTCTCTATAAGTGAATTTGTAATTCTTCTGAGAAATAAATATCTTTAACTATATAAATTACACACCCAGACACAGAACAATGAATGATCGTGCTCATCACTCAAACATTTGTCCTGGGTGGGAATCGAACCCACGACCTCCGGCATAGCAGACAGGGTCACTATCTACTAGACCAACAGGCCAGTCAAAAATCTCGTGAAATGTAAAATAAACATTCTCTTCTATCCAGATAACAAAATGGCACCAATTCTATACACGACGAAGGCAAGCCCGCCGGGGAACGCGGTGAAGATCCTCGCAGACATCCTTGGTCTGGAACTTGAGGTCAAGAACATCAATTTCGCCACTTTAGACCACAAATCTGCTGAACACCTTAAGGTACTTTCTTACTTCTTTTTTTTTATTTTGTGTTAAAAAAATATGGCAGCAAATATGGTAAGTACCTAGGTACTTTATTAGCGTTTTTTTTTAATATTCCAAAAAGTCACCCAATTTATGGAAATATTGTACAGGCTATTCATGACATAGTAGATTCATTAATCGTCATCTCTCGCTCACGTTCGCGTGATCTCGCTCAAGCATGCCCCGCCTCCAACAGCTGTATTCGTTATTTAAGTTTGACTAACTCATATTTAAAAATTGAATATGAGGCAACTGAAACTGAGCCAAAATTGGCTTCTTTGCTCAGCCATTCGGGTCAGTAGGTATGTACTGAAAGTCACGTTCCGGACGACTCAGCTCGGACGAAGTCGCGGGCAAAGTGCTAAACGCTAGTTCCAATAAACTATTGCCAAATCTTCGTTTCTCATGTGCAAAATATGCTTACTGCTTGCTCTTTATGTATTGATAATTAATAATATCGATAGTTTTTTTTAATCCACAGCTGAATCCTATGGGAACAGTACCAACGTTGGTAGATGGTGACTTCGTCATCTCAGAGAGGTGAGTAACAATCAATTTTGATTACTTATCCTGCTTTAAAAACACAGCACAATTAATAAATAAATAAATTCCACAACTTATTATTACACAACGCCATCTAGTCTCAAGCTGAGCAGAGCTTGTGTTCGGTATGGGTACTGAACAACTGATAAGCGTACGTATATATTTCTAAATACATACCTACATATTATTGATAAATTACACTTAGACGCAGAACAAAGGATCGTACTCATCACACAAACATTTGTCCTGGGCGGGAATCGCACGACCTCCGGCATAGAACTACTACACCAACAGGCCAGTCAAAGTAATGCTAAAAGAAAGAAAGTTAGCTGACTGGAAAAGCTGCATTGACGATTTAAGTTTAATTATCAAATATGAAAAACCGAAAAAAATTGAGTAACAAAAACGATATTTTATTTCCTCACCACACCACAAATATTTTTAATTGCGTAGGTAAATTTCGTTTTCCTTTCTGTTTACTGTCTTCTTCTACCGGTTACAATAATATTTTTGTCATCATTCAAGTTGAATACTGAAATACTGTTTATGGGATGGGCCTGGTAATCTGTGTGACAGGGTTTTCCTAGTACAGATACCAGTCTCTTAAAAAGGATTTATCTAATGTAGAATTTAGCATATTTTTAAGGCTCCTTTGTGGAAGAGAAAATAAACTTTTATTATTTTACACAATCATATCGAAAAAATATCGCCATAGTTCTTAGATGACTGGACTTAATCCTCAAAAATGTCCTTAAAAAACCTTAAATCCTGGCAGCAAGACTTGGCTTAAAGATAACGATGTATCGATTTAAAAAAAACTGTACCAAAACACTAATACTTAGGTATTTATTTACTTATTAAATTATGATAAACAAACAAACCTACATACTTAATAAAAACAAAAAGAAAAGTAAAATAAATTATAAGGCATCAAGACATTCGTCCGCATCGCTGTCAACGGGAAACGTGTCCAAAAGACTGGCCGCATCGCCACGTTTAATGGCAATGTTGATTCTCGACCTAAATAAAAGCCAGCCTTCTGGTCGATACTTGAACTTTAGGTACTTTGTTAAAAGTACCGAAATATGGTAATCTTTTTAATTTTTCATGCGTGGAATAATTATGACTTTGCGCTAAAGACATGGCACCCTACTTGTATCAATGGAGCCGCCAGAAGATGCGTAGACGCATACCATGACTACCAATTAAACTGTGTTCAAAGACTTTTCTGTATTTCCCAGTCACGCAACTATGAAGTACCTGTTGTCAGTGTACGGCGGCGACAAGAGCGAGGCGCTGTACCCGAGCGACATGCGCACGCGCGCACTCGTCGACCAGGCCATGTTCTTCAACGTTGGCATATTCTTCATCAGACTCAAAGTTATTGTTGTAAGTATCTGAAATGTAATCATACATACCAGCCTGTCATTGCAGTCAGCCTAACTAACTAATAATATAGCCTTTCACGCTTACATAATAATGTGACTTTCTATTGGTTTGACTGGCCTGTTAGTCTAGTAGTTGGCAGCCTTGACTGCCATGCCGGAGGTCGTGGGTTCGATTTCCACTCAGGACAAATGTGATGAGCACGATCATTTGTTATGTGTCTGGGTGTACTTAGTTTATCTATAACATGTGTGCTTCTTGTCTGTGCGCATAATGAAGGAACAGGCAAAGCGCTTTATATTATTAACGCGCGTTTTTATTTATTTGATAGAATAGAATAGAATACTCTTTATTGTACACCATAAAAACTTACAAATAATAACTACGACTACTACTACTACTACTACTACTATTACTACTACTACTACTACTACTACTACTACTACTACTACTACTACTACTACTACTACTACTACTACTACTACTACTACTACTACTACTACTACTACTACTACTACTACTACTACTACTACTACTACTACTACTACTACTACTACTACTACTCCCAAGTAGCACAAAACTGCATTATAAGATGTCACAAGAGGTAACATCGGTAATTTTAGCACTTATGAAGAGTTATTACAGTACACTCGACCTGCAATAGGTGAGCTTTCACCTGAATAAGAACGTTATTATGCGTCACGGAGACCACACTGTAACGCTTGCAGCGTTAATATAGGTAACACAATTATTATTATGCAGCTTTAAGCAATTTAAAGGATTTTTGTGGACTTTAACTAAGCTATATTCTGAATTGAAGACCACAAGTGTACCTTTAGACCACTTGCATTTTAAGAAAGAACACGTGAGCTACTATAATGTAATCAGTTATTATGTGGCTTCAAATAACAAAGATATAATGCCTTTTGCTGCACACAGTGGAATTTGTGTAATGTTAATCAGCATGTTTCACGCAATCGTATAATAGCTCTTATAAAGCCCACATGATCACTATGGGTGAACATTATATAATGCTAAGTTAAAGCAAACTGCTCTATATTAGCTCACATGTTACCCATAATCTCCGTGAGAGCTGAATACTTGTACTTTCGTTGACTATTAATCTACTAGCGCCGTTAAATAAGACCTTAAAGACTTCTTTATTCAGCGGTTGGTAGGTAAGTACACTAATCGCGTCGTTTAAAATATTGTGTTACGTGGAAATATAAAAAAAAGGACTGGCGGAATACCTACATCGAAAAATTAATACAGAATATTTGAGGATTCTGAACAGAAATACAGATGATACAGTGAACCTACAGTTTGCATGACATGTTACCCACTAACAAGCTTTACATAAATCTGTAGCTGACTTGTGTAACACAAGAACCACTCGTAACAGCTCGTTACTGATTCATGTACCACGAGTGGTCACTTAAACAGCTCATGCCGTTTGATTGTGGGTAATACGGTACACATTGCATGTCTGCCATTTTTAGATTCTAACCTATGTATACAATTATAATAACAATTTGTTTTTGCTTAGTTAACTAAAATAACAACAGAATTTGAATAGAAAATGTAATAATTGTACACGTAAACAGCATATTGTCAAATTATAAAGGAAAAATAAAAAGACTTATTTTTTATAATAATATCATAAAACTATTTAATACCATAATTTTCAAGTAAACTGTGATATTTTGAGAGCGCGTGAAAATTTTCGTCTATAACTATATAGTATTTGACAATAAACTCTCTTTCCCATTCGAATTTCATGGACATGGAGGAAAAACAAAGTTTTACTTTCCGATAATATTATATTTGCCTATATTTCCCACAAACACTTTACAAAATGGTTCACACAAAACATATCAAAATAATAAGTAGTAGGGTGAAAATTATTCACAATTTTGCCACTTGTGAATTGTCCGGTCCATAAAAGAGTTACTAATATCCTGGAGTGTATTTTGTGCTGAAAAATAGGTAATAAGTTCTCTATTATTCAGCCCTTGTGGTGTATAAAAGGTAACACATACCCTGATAATCAGTCATTATTCAACTCTTGGGGCGACTGTTACCTTTAATAATGCTCTTATAACGCTGATTTAGTGCAACCAGCTACATTATTCAGCTAACAGCTGATTAATTTGTGCCCAAATCAGAGTTATATCAACTGAGTATGCGCCTCTAACGCTCTTATTCAGCAGGTTTATTCAGCTGAAGATTCCATTGTGAACAGTGATTCAGCTACTATTCAGCCCTTTTGTGCTACTTGGGCTACTACTACTACTACTACTACTACTACCACTACTACTACTACTACTACTGCTACTACTACTACTACTACTACTATTTGATGTTCTTATTGCAGCTACCAGCTCTATTCGGTGACCTGGACGGCCCCACAGAGAAGCACAAGGCGGACATCGAAGAGGCGTGCGGCGTCGTGGAGGCGTACCTCGGCAACCACAAGTACATCGTCACCGACCAGCTCACCATCGCTGACCTCAGCGTCGGGGCCACCACCATAGCTATGCAGCACCTGTACAAGCTGGATGCCGCTAGGTTAGTATTCAGCTTACTTTTATATATTTACTAGCTGTCCCGGGCAAACTTTGTTCTTACTTTGTTTTTTCCAAAAGAAATAGTTTATGCTCTAATCTCAGAATCTCAATCCGTTTCGGAAAAAATATGAATCGTAAAAATTTGAGGATGAAATTTTATTTTTTTAACTAGAAGTTCAAAACCAGAGTGTTCAATTCGATTTTCGCTAAAACTAAACACATAGATATTATATACTGTTCTGAGTTTCGCTGAAAAAAGAGTACTTAATTAAAGTTTCGTGACTAGCCCTGTAAACAAATATTTTGCTAAATAATACAACTTTTTTTTTTTTTTTGTTAAAATAATTTTAATACTTAGTAACTTATTAGATGTCTGTACTGTAATACAATTTCCTTTTTAACGTTTCCTACCTATTTATTCCAGATTCCCCCGTACCGCTGCATGGGCGGCTAGATTAGAGGAACATCCTTCATTTAAGAAATTCATTGTTCCTGCTGCCAAACTCTTGGGAGAAGTTGTAAACGGGGCCTGGGAAAAAAATAAGACATAATTTAATATAATATTTAAACTTGAAATTTTGTTTATTTTTCAAAGAATACCTATTATTGTCCTCCATGGCAACACTGGAGCACAGAAGCTTAAAGGTTTCAATCTATGTCTACGACTGAAGGACTCTGTATCCATGGTCATGAATAAACAAATATTAAAAAAAAAAAAAAAAAAAAAGAAGCTTAAAGGAGCCATAGACCCTGACTGCTATGTCGGAGCTCGTGGGTTCGATTCCCACCCAGGACTAATGTTTGTGTGATGAGCATGATTATTTGTTCTGTGTCTGGGTGTAATTTATCTATATTATTTGTAGATATTTAGAAATATAATTATAAGTATGTTTAAAACTGTTGTTTAGTACCCGTAACACAAGCTATGCTTAGCTTGGGACTAGATGGCGTTGTTGTAAAACAAGTGGATTTTTTAAAATTATTATCATATTTGAAAACATGATACTTAATAATTTTAAAAAATCCACAGTACAAAAAACAATGCCAATTTTAATAAGGAATTGAATTAAATTGTATTGAATGTTATAGATGGAGCTAGTTCCGGCTGAAATCAACCACGCCTCTGAAGTCTGGAGTCTGAACTCTACACAGAGTCTCTACAGAGTTTTATTGTTTTTACAAAAAACAATAGAACTCTACCTTATTATTCAAAGGGAAATGACTAGGTACGTAATTTTGTGCCTCAATTTGGGAAAAAAACATAAGCCCATCCTTGAATTATAAAAACCCAAGCCCATCTACCATAGATATCCGTGCATCTACCTAATCTATTAAAAATATTGCCAATGTTCTGCCTTATTTTGAATAATGCGCGTGTTGTGGTAGTGATATAGCGCCATCTAGCTCACTTTAAAACTAAATGATCATGTTTTAACCATTGTCACTAGATGGCAGGATGTCAGCATAAGGCAATACAATTTCTGAAATTATTCCCAAAATAATACACAAAAATAATTGTATGTACAAAACTAAGCGATATTACAAAAAAAATCATTAACAATTATATTCCAAAATACAGTCTATACTAGTGACATCTGTGGAGTAATGATATTTTTAGTTTTATTTAAACTGTACAAAGCGCCATCTACTAGTTCAAAGTGAAACTTCTAAGTTATTTACGCGACCTTGCTTTGCAACTTTCGAACTTAGAACGTTGGAACAACGACATTCGCTGGAATCGGAATTTGAATGGTATGGGCAGGCTCGGCTCGAGTCTCAACGGACCGACAGAAACGTGTACGGCGAAGTGCGATCGACTCGTCGATGCGCAGCTGTCCCGCCGCGCTTGTCAATTTTTAGTTTTTCCGGAACGCGTGTGTAAATAAACAAATTATTACTTTTCATTGCAAATTATTATGAAGTGAAACTTAAGTTTGTTTAATTATCGTGCCAATTCAAAGTGGAGCGTTTTGAATGAATCCGTAACCGCTTCTCGCAATGACAACGGAGAGCACTCAGTTACCTTTTGAGAAACCGGAGGCATTAAAATGTTTCATGTGGTCTAATTAATGCCTTTTTTACATAAATAAGTGTATACGTTGATTATAAGGACTATTGTGGATCGTTTAGTGACGCTTTGAAGTTGTAACCGTCGTTTCGACTCGGTCGGTAGTCGTCTACACGTTTTAAAAATGAGTGTTTTAAGTGCTTTGAGTCAGGCTGACTTCAAAACAGCAAGTGATGGACTGCTGGAACTGCCTGAGGAGCGGCTCCGCAGCCTCATGCGCACGGAGCCCATCACCTCCGTGTACCATGTCGAACAGACTCCCTTTGCAAGGTACGTAAACTTACTTTCAAAACTTTCAAACTTTGCACTACCTGCCTGCCTTGTAGCCGACGAACAATAACTTTTTTTTTGTTATTTTACTCGTAAATGTAGAGGACACGAGCAAAGGAACTGCAAGCAAAAACCACGTTGTATTTTTTGCTTGCCTATTTGGTCTTGATAGATTGGTCCCACAACCCACACACACAGCTGTCAAAGTTGGTGAAACTATTTACAAACTTTTTTGTGTTGTAAACTCAACAAGTAGTAGGTAATTAGTTCTACAGAGAATGTTATCAAGGGTAACAATTTTACACTATCAATGAGTAAAGAATATCTACAAAGTGTATAAATGTGCTATAAAATGAGAAGGTTGGTTGTTGACAATTTGAATGGTTTACAAATGTTGAGAAAATCTAGAATAAAATATTTTTGGTATTTTGTTAAAAAAACAGATTTAAAATAAAGAAAGAGAGTTACAAAGGTTTTTTTTTTATTTTAAGCTAATGCTATCTCTGTTTATTTTGTAGCTAAAAATCCACAAAAATCAGGCGGCAGGTAGGCCTTTTTTCCTGATTCCGAATATACTCTCAACTCTCGAACTCTTTTTGACAAAAAGTGTTAGTTGTGCCCTTTTTCGGTAACACGGCAGAATAGATGTAACTTGGCAGAATTGAAGATACCTGTGCCCAGTGCAATTTGTATTGTTATCAACTAAGGTTACAAAATGGCTAAGTTATAGTGTTTATCTTGGTATTCTTGATAAAGTTGACTGATGAGTGTGAAGGAGCAAGATAACTGTGATAACAAGTGTTATTTTTGCTGTACAGGAAGATTTGAACAAAGGTTTTGTAATGCAAATAATAAAACTTGTTGTCATACACACATTTTACTTATTCAAATCTTTTACCAAACAGTTTTTTTATCTTTCTGTTTTCCAGAACTTTGAGTTGATGCAATAAGAATTGCTTGTTTGAGGATTTCAGTGTTCATCATCATGTCATCATGACTATAAAATAGGTATATAGATAGCTAATTAAGGCAAGTAGGTACCTACCTACATATTAGTTTGATATCAACACCATTTTTTGCGAACTAAGTTATTTAGGTACCTATTTGTATTAGAGGATAAATACATTTTAAACACTACATGATTAAATAATATTAAATAACCATGCCTCAAAAGTAATGAATGAAGTTGTACCTTATCAAATTCATAAACAAAGATTTCTTTGGCTCATTATTTATGAGTTGTTCTATGTGAATTCATAATTAAACTCTTTGAATAGGTATTTATTCATGGTCATACCCACCTTCTATTATTTGTGTATGAGAAGATTACTTTGCCTTGTAGTGGGACAATATTAGGCTAGTATTTTTATTACATAAGTTAATCCAATTATTTTTGTCCATTGTTTAAAATACCATTTATAAGACTCATACAAACTTATCATCCTGCCACCTAGGAAATTAAAAGTAAGTACAGACGCTAGCATATTACGCCATCCCAAACTCTATTTTTTTTTTCAATTGAACATGAACCTTATTCTTTTGTACCTAATAAAGTTGAAAACCGTTAAATAAATGTGATAGAATGGGTTGCTTAACCTGATAAAACACCAGCTTACACCTTTGTAACAACAATATTCTGACAAATAAATTTAGGAATTGTTATTTAAAAAAAAAGGATTTAGTTGCCAGCCTATATGTACTTTATTTGACAGATTGGGGTAGCTTTAAGTGTGTGAAAGAAAGAAAAAAATAATAATTTATGTACTGGCCGATGTACACGTGAATACTCTAAACAGTCTACCTTAACCTTACAACGACAAGCTGACATATGACATCAGCTCCTCAATAAACTGTAAACGGTCGCCCTGTCGCCGAACGTGACTCAATCAGCGAATCAATCGGCATCAGGCGTATGCGCATTGCATGTGCAAGTATCGCCAATGTACAGGAACGTAGACGACGTTGTATGTCCGACTATTTATCGCGGCCGGGTGCCGCCATCTTCCTGTGCGGCCTGCGCTTACGCAGCTTAGCCCTTCGATGTCCTAGAACTGTGTAAATATTTGGATGATGTTGTAGAATTAAATTTTATGAATCAACCTTGTCTATAAAAGTTCGCTGCTGGACATGGAGTCATCAACAATACTTGGTCCTTCGTCTTCTGAATCCAGTCCTTCCCAACGTATTTTAAAGGTCCTAAGGTTGGGAAAGTCTCGCGCTACGACCCACTCCAGGATATGTCTGCTAATTACATAGGTACCTATAATAATCTTATTAAGATTCGTATCTCATTCAAGCTCCACCTTTTCAGGCTATAGGTACCTATTCTAAAAGTGTAAAATTCCCAAAAAAAATAATATTCTTGGCGCATGCTTACATAGTAGTGTCCCATTCTAGAGGTCGTTTCTCTATTACAGAAAAAACGCGTGTAAAAATCAAGTTACGGTCTTGAATTATCACAAATTAACAACGGTTCAAGTTGCATGTTTCGAAACATTACATTATTGATTACATTCTATGCGCTGAATTAGGCACTTTACGAGATATGCAGTCTCGGTAACTTAAAATGTAAGCTGTCCTTATAGAGAATTGTTTGATGCATAACAAGCCATGAGTTCATCTTTTTTTGACGATCGACACTAAATAGGTACGAAGTCTAGATAATTATCATGTGAGAACCGAACCATGCAGCTTAGCATCTGAGATGGTATTTTAAGGAAAGAACCACGTACTTATCAGTGGACAGTCTAGTCAGAGCAGGGATTTGTTTGATCTTCAAGAGCTCAACGGCTCGACGAACAATAGCAAAGAAAGAACACTTCAGAAGGCCACAAAAAGTACTTAAAATCACTAGACAAGATTCAAAATAGAACGCAAAATAAATAAACAAAAATCCAAATAGTCTTAACATTCACAACAATAATACCTACCTACATAATTTACGTTATATAGTGAGGAACTCGGGTGCAAAAATGCACATAGGTATCTAGAGTCAAAGTTCAGTTTAGGATGTGAGTTGTGGTCTTCCAGTAAACGAATCTAAGATTTCTAGGTATTAACATTTTGCACTCAGTCGTAAAGGCCTATTCATTAACAAACTTGGTAGAGGTGTCACATTATTACAACTCAAGGATTAAGATTACGAAAAAGTACCGCAGTATCTTATCTTGACGTCACGACAGATAGTTTAGACTAAGTAGTTACTGGAACAGGTCATTGTAACACAAATTGCATTATTTCCCTAATTACTGGCTTAACACTTACTTCTTTAAACACTGACCTTGTTTATTATTATTTAACTTTTGCTGGCGTTATTATATAGATTTTATCAATCGCTTGATACAGTACTTTTTTTCTAGTATTTCTCCTATTTAAGTATTAACCTATGTTAAAACGGTTTTGTAAAACCAATTACACAAATAGCATTCGAAAAATACTACATAGGTACACGTACTTACATACATACATACATAAACTCACGCCTTTTTCCCATGGGGGTAGGCAGAAACTACAGAGCGCCATATGCTACGATTCTTACAGACTTCTTTTGCTTCGTTTAAATTCATACATGTTGTCATACACACACGCCGGTTGCGAGTACTACGCACCTGACCTTTCTGAAGAACCTCACCAATAAGGTCTTACAAGAATCTAAATTTAAACAAATCATATAACCATCACTGATTGCATCACTGCTTAGCATTAGGTGGGATTGCAGTCAAGCACTGGTTTATAATATTAAAGAAAAAAAAACACACACAGTAAATACCAAATATACGTTGTTATATTATTTTTAGTACCCCCTATATGTATATACTTGCAAAATTGCATAATAAGTGTTCAAGTTGTAAAATCGTAAGTAATTAATAAAATCACATTTGCATTATTTATTTTTAAGATTCACGAGGAATAAAGATTTGATAAGAATTATAGCTAGATTTATCATACATTTTTCAAGGTTAAGTGTGGCATATATGGCAAATAACTAAACTATAGGTTCTCCGCGTTCTCTTTCTTCTATTTACCTATCATCGTGAAGGTAGATAACGTTAATACATACATAGTAATAATTCACGTCATTAGATACTGGTTTTATCGACCTATTAATTATGTTATTAATATTCGTATTACACAGTATTGTCCGTTAACAAGTTAATTACCCGACCTAGTTTAGTGAATTAATTAAATTAGACGATGAACAATAGATACTATCTATACGAATATAGTAAGTAAACCAGAGAGTGAGAGAGTTCGTATGTCTTTTGAACTAGCTCTCTCAATAGTAGATATTTGAAAGCCAAATTCTAGGGCTATTTTTAATATCAAGCTACCTAGGACTCTAAGATACAATATTTTTTCGGATACACAAAATCCAAAAAGTAATTGCGATGCGTCAATAAGGACAACTTATGTTGACTACCCCTGTAACCGCGATTAAATCCAGCTGCTCAACACATTTAATTAGAGTGTAGATACCTATACGTTAATCGACTTTTTAACTATTTGCTGATTTTTTTTCGTGAGTAAGACAGGGTTCGTCTTGCAGTAAAAGTTGTGACTATAACAACTTCATATTCATATAATTTATTATTATTAAGTATTCCTTCCGGGTACGAAACAAAATACTAAAAATAATGGTGTATAGTAAATAGTAAGAACTACATTAACTTTTGTTATGTACAGTACAATACCTAATATTGTACTTAAAAAGCAATGCCTATATTGTTATATATTATGCATTGCAAACAAATTATATGAAATAGGAACATATAACAATAATAATTACGATTATTTTAAAATGAAACAAACGGCTGATTGGCTGTTATCAGTTCCTTCTTGGCTTGATTATTGGCGCTCATGTGTTTTGTTACTGATTATGCCAATTTAAAAACGCATGAGTAGGTTCTCTAGAACATACAAGATGGCTGTTTGATGGCTGAGTCTTAGCGCTTATAATATTCCCCAGGAATTGGGCTATCTAACGCAAACTGTTTTTTTGAAATCAGACTTGCAGTTCCAGAGATTGACGCGTTCAAATAAAATCAACAAAACGATACTGGTCAGCTTTATTATATTATGTAATACCTAGTAAGATTATATCTCTTATCGCATGGCTTCCCTTTTACACAAATTTTCCCTTTGGAGAATAATGAGCATTTTTTACCTAGGCACCACGAAACAAGGTGAATAGGAACAAAACTTTGAGGACGATTTTCACTTCAGTCAAACGTGGTTTGTATAATACAAGGAGTCTAAAGTTTTAAATGAATTATTTCGACACCTTGTTACAACAAATATTGAAGTAACGTGAAAAACGTCTTCAAAGTTTTGTTTCAATTTACCCCTGCATTCCTATTCGACCCATTTGAGAGTAGGTACCTGTTTCATAGAAAATACCTAGAACTCATTGAACATTAACATAATGACGTGTGTCTGTCTTAATTATCATCATAAACTTATGCAAATATACCTAATATAGCAAAAATTACATCGCATTTCTATTCTTCCTGATCATGTAAGATTACTAAGAAACGGCATTCCGCTCAATTAGTATAAAATGCGATTGTAATGAAGCCACACACAGTTGTAAAAGTTAGAATATCATTAACAAGGTCCATTGTAACGTCAAACATAATAATAGTTATGATTATGAGGTGTTAATGACGTAGAGCTCATCATACACTTGTTTTGTCGCATCGGGCGTGTCGAGTTACGATATTACAGTTTATTAGACGTAAATAACACTAAACTGTGGATAGGACACGTATTGAAGAAGATATTATGACTTCGCCTTGATTGTTTTGTTGTACTAGCTGCTGTGCATTTAATTTACCATGACCAGTTGCCCAGTACCGAAAGTCTTTAAAGAAGTTGTAGCGCAAACCAGTTCAGTGTTCCAGTTAATCACGCCTGTAATCCCCGAAAAGGCAGAGGTGTACTGTAGTACACGCTCATTTCGCCAGTTATGTTAAGTTTCATGAAATTGGAGGTAAGCCTATTGCCATCAATCGAGCTGATGCTGAGAACTTTTAGATTAAAAAACTCAATAAGGCTTTGCACGACCCCAGGATCACACCCGAGACCTAGTGTACAGCCGTAGCGTTTGCTACAACTAGTGCAACAAGGCAATTAAATATAATCTATCGGGATTTGGTTGCTGCACTCTCTGAATTAAACACTTATGTGAGAGGATAAATCTTGACTAAACTTCCTTACACAAGAGTCACGGGTTGCTATTACAGGTCCCACTTAGTAACCGACTAGCGACCAGTTAATTGTAGTTTTTTGTCAACTGATTATTATTCTCCCCATGCATATACCGGCCCACAACAAGTTACACTGATCGGTGAAACGATTACATTTCCCCTCCCCATGTGTCGTACGACAGTTTTTATCTTAGATTTCCGCAGATGCCGATGTGTTTATAACCTCCACTTGCAGATGTGAGGTCTGGCTACGCTATCGGGTTCAAAATAACTTGTGTACAGATAGTTTGTAAAATACTGCAAAATTTTGCGGAATATAACGACGCACACATGTCAAAATTGTGTTTGGGACTATCAATATACTTATCACTGAGCAAACTTGGTCTTGAACTTGATTACCATGTTTTGTAGAGACAGCCATATTGTTTCCACAGACAATTTTGTTCTATTCGTTTCAATTCGCAGAAGAACACACATGGAAGTCTTCGCTCAATGAACATTTTCGTTCTTTGAACTCAACAATAAATTACAAGGTGTACCTAATACTATTCCTAGGAATGCGCCGTCTTCATTAGAACCCATATAAAATTAGTACGTAGAACTGATTTTAATTACCATTCACAAAGTCATCGTTTCGTATTGCTCATTACGTTCACGTATTTACTTAGTAGGTTTCCGTTGCAAACAACACGACTACTAAGCTACTACACCAGTAAAGGAGTGGTCATCATATGAATCCACAAATGGATATTAGTGGCAACAAACTTGGGCTACGACTCAAACCAGTCCGAGGAAGCGAACTTACACACCATTCAAGACGATTACGACCAACGATTTTGAGTACCGATTGCTGTATTATGGAATATTGCTATGAAACTTGGATGACTTGAATTAGCTCCGCTCTATAACGGGTCTTGCATCTAGATCACTTCGAATTATGCAAAATCACAATTAGTTTTTTTATTTCAAGGCTTATCTCCAATTTCGCATCATACACTTCAATGCGTCGGATATTTTGATTGAGCAGATATTTAGGTTGTCGTTAATGTCCTTAGAATATTCTAACTCCGTTGCAGTAATTGAACCTACTTATTTGCTGTAGAAAATTATCTAATAAATGAAAAAACCTGTTCCAAGTAAAAGGCTGGAGTTTTACTCAAACCGGATATGCAAGTTCTTTCTAAATTTTACATATATAAAAATAACGTTAGATAATTTCTGCGATTAGACCGTTGAAGTGATTTATTTCGTATATTACAAAAGTCAACTAACGGAAATAGCCCCCGGTCTTTCTGTTACGGCTAGTTTAAGTGAAATTTAACATTTCAGCAAGCCATAGCTGGCTGGCGTTTGAGTAAATGAAAGGAATCGTTTAGCGCCCGCCAGCGGTTATTGGCAATTTCTCCGCTCGACGTCGCCCGGGGCGCCTCGTTTCCCGGGAGCCCGGCGCGACTCGGCGCGATAGCAGTTTTTGCTCGTCCGGCGACGCCGGCGCTGGCGAGATGTAATCGTGGACTTTCTACAGCTGAGCGGTTGGTCGCCGAAGCGGTTTCACTTTCATGAGGCGGCGGAATGCGGCCGGACCTCCGACCCGCGGCCGCCGTGTCAACGCTGCGTAGCCTTCCTCCACGCGCGCCCTTACGGCTCGTCGAACAAACGTATGCACTTGCACGCTTCCGATCATGCTCAACACGCTTTGCATATCAACGACGCCTCCGAGCCAATCGTATTATACAGTTGGATTATTGAATAACTTTCATGTGGCTGCTATAACGGTTCTCTCGCATACGATCACCGGCTGCAGGGAACCAGTTCCGATTCTGACATTTGGTATGACTAGAGCTAACGCATCACTTGCCTATAGATAGGAACATGATTATCGGTCGCGGGTTAATTTTGATTCTACAAGCGGCCCGAATACCTGAGTTGGATGCTGGCGCCGACTGGCGAGCTATCCGTGCTAATATCTTATTCGTGTCATTAGTGCGAAATGCCAGCCGTTTGGCACCCGCGGCGCCGGCCTCAGCGTTCCCTCGCGGCCGATGCACCGCCCTGGGCCGCACCAGCTAAATTCGGGACCGTTGCATCACGCATCACTTTCGGTTTCGTTTGTCACGCGGCTATTTTAGATCGAGTGTCGATTATTAGAACGCTGTTTTTAGCCGTAGCGACCCGTTAGACATTCGGAACGCTCTGGCATCATGACTAACCCGTAAAGCGCTTAATTAATTATTTTACTATAAGCGTAACCTCGCATTTCTTATTCAAATAAGACGACGGTAGCTAAAAGATGATACCATAAGGCTAGAGCTACGTTTCAAAGTCGGCTCCTAGTATGCAGTGAGTCTCGGCGTGCTGCAGTTATCTCGAGTTTGCGGAACGAAACCCGATCCGTATGCAGCGGCACGCGAGCGAGGCCAGCACGTCCGCCGCACATATACCATACCTTATCTACCGTTGAGCCAAACGACTATTTTTCTTCACCTGCGAGCCGATTCGCTGCACCTCCCTTGCGCGTAGGTAGATACGAGTATACGATGTATCCGGTCTCGCCGGTTCTTTGGTATATTAATACAAGTTGATGGGGAGGCGGTGGTGGGTCGTTAGTGCCCGCAGTCGTCACGCTCGGCGGACGTCCCGGTTGCTCTGCGGTCGGCGGTCTTGCCCTTCATTCGCAAGGCCGTCGGGCAAATGGTCACCTGCGCCGGGATCGCAGGCGGGCGCGCGTCGACCGCCGGTTGTGCAATCAGTGCGACACCTCGGCGCACGTGGGCGATCGCCTGCTGCTTGAGAACAATTGAGCCTCTCATTCAACAACACGCCCGCTGGAATGCGGGCTTTTGATATCGTTACAAAACCAACAGTAACGGTGGGCCAATGTCAACACGGCTCCTGTATTGACTTTTAGATTGTCTGTATGGTAATGCGATCGCCGCAGCGCGCGGTGTCTGCATCGCGTATTAGCCGCGCATTCGTGTAGGCGACTAGATTTTCCGACACTCGGGTTGGGCCACTTGGCATAATGTGGCCACGCAGCGCCGCTACGTAGCGAAAGTCTGGCCGACCTTCGGCGTCTAGATATGGGTAGTAGTAATAAGTACCTCAGATCTCGATATACCTACCTAATTACGAATCGACTAAGAAACTTGCTCGGTTGACAAGTTGTATGAATTAAATGGTGACTGATTATGATACGCTGCTCGTTGATCTTCCTTATCGCGTTAAGTTACGTGATCTACACTCGATGCAATATTAAACACGGTCTTATTGCTTCATCGCGAGGGTTGTTTATTCTGTGCCTATGTTAGAGCTGGCGAGAAGATCAAGTCTCGAAATAGTTGGATGGATCGCATGCCTAGATAAATCCCGAGATATGATCGGCTCGGCGACGGCGCAGTCCTGTCTATCGTTGACAATATTTTTAGTAATAACAATCTTGGGTATGCACTGTCGAGATGGCATCACTTTATCAGCCGTGTGTCAGTTGCTAATTTTAGAATACGATATATGGTGGAATGTTGTGTACTCTCTGCTTTTATATCTCTCTCTAGTCTTTCTATCTATAAGTACCTACTACGCTTTTCTTGACCAATGTAATAACACGATTTCTTCAAGCTCAGATTTTATAGTCTAATGAAACTGAAAAAGACTAATTAATACTGTTTATAGTCTTTGTGGGCGTTATGTGTTTAGTTAGACTAGATAGATGCCCCAGTGAGCTCGATTGCATTTCGTCTGAACCAGTCATGTTAGCATGAATCACAAAGTTATGAGATTTCATGATGTAACGTGTGGACTTTCCCAAGCCAAGAATTTCGGACACGTCTTCATATGTGTCACATTAATAATATTGCAATTTATAAAAAATAAAACGTTGCTTTCGTTTACATATCAAATGACCGTGTATTGGCACCAATTAGTCCTGAATTCAATGAGAAATCGTGAATTACCCTTTATAATATCAAAAATCGATCATATCTCGTGCGTCATCATCCACTTCATATTGCTTGTAAATACGAGTACCCTTTATCGTTGTTATCTACGGTTGCAAATGCATTAAGCTGGTACGTATCTGTGCTGAGGTCTGGACTAATATTGACGTCTCTCGGTCACACTGTTTGCACACTTGATGGATGCGGTTCGTCGTTAAGACTGTTCACACTCCCTTCCATAACCTTGGGCCGAGTTCAGTGACTCGTCCGTCATACGCATCTCGTTTGTCTTTAATTGTACACTTCCGGAGTATTTCCATCCAGTCGGGACTACTCGGGACCTACGAGCTACGGTATCGGGCGCGGCGTCACGTTCACGTGCATCCTGCCCAAGAATGCGTTCTATTTATACGACGTGATTTGTGGAGCGCGCCGTGAACTAAACTTCAGTAAGTGATGCTGACTGTAATGTTGCAATCTATTACATTTTATCGCTAGTTTACTAATTTCGGGCTAATACTCGCGTCAGCAGTGATGGATCCCACGAGTTCGGTACGTTTTGGCTGTAAACGGCGGTGTTTTTCCAACATACCACGGTGAGGATTTATAGCGCGGCGACCGGCGCTGCGTAAATATAATTAGAGAGGCTATTTATCAGCACGGCGGAAGGGCGCTCGCTATCGCCGCCGTAAATCTCCTGCAGCCTCTGACGGCTCAATCCGGCGAAGAAATGGAATGTCATGCTAATCACGACGGTGAGGACCGCGCGCGAATTTGTCCGTTGGCCGCGCTGATCTATCCCCCATACGTTACAATCAGCCGGGATTACGAGGTGCACTCCGCATATTTGCGTAGTCGGATAGACGCGAATCGCGACCGCTGCTTGTATTCAGGATTTAGCCTCATGTGTGCTTATACTAACTTAAATCGAGCCGGCATTCCATTCCGTAAAATGTCTACAGTCCAAACATAGCTTGGACTGTAGACATTTTGTTCTGGTTATATCGTGTGTGAAGTAAGCAGCTAGTCCAAGGGCAGCGTTGTCGGCGGCGCGTACGCAGCGGGGCGGGTAATTGGAGCCGTCGTCGGCCACGCCGACTCCGCACACATCGCGCTAAACGCACTCTATAAAATATCACCGTTATACTGAACTATAATTGATAAATTAATACATAGGAAGTAAAATAAACAACAATTTTTAAATCATAACTAACGTGGATTTTTTTATATGTTTACAATGCTTTATGGTTATGTGATTCATTCATTTCATAATGTTTGAATAATTATTAGGTAACAAAAACCCGTTTTAAGGTCACTCATTAATTTTTAGTTGAATGAAGGATTTATTTTGTTTAATATTTTACATAATGTTTAAAACGAGTATGTAAGTATCCGCATTGTGTCCGCGGCGGTTTCATACTTTTAGCATGGGAAACTCATTCATTATTTACCTAGTTTGAGTATGAATAGCAAGTAGGGTATGTAGGTATAGGTGAGGATCGTAGCAGGTCTGTAGTTTGTGCTTACCCCTATGCAAAAAAACGTGGTTTTACGTACGTTGAGCCAAATATGAAAGATGTTGTAGTCCCAATACATACCCGATTTAGCCTAAATTAATTCTTCGAGTAAGTGGATATCAGTCTCTTACATTATGTATGGTAGAAAATATCGTCGTTTGTTACTTCGTTAGCTACATAAATGTTGGTTGCGAGTGCTTACGGGGTGGTCATGCTCGGGCCTGCGCCAGCGCAGCTGAGCATTAGCATAAACCGTGCTCGTGCGCCGCCCCGCGGCACAGCCACGATACATGTGGTGCAAGTGGAGAAATAACCGAGGAGATACATTAAATTTCGAAGAAAGACGCTGTAATTACAAAACTAAAGCTTTAAATAAAATTTGTTGAGGGGTAAGAGTGTGAGAGCAAAGAACGGGACCACCCCATTTATTTCCAGGATTGGTCTTAAAATAACAAAAATCCTGCAATGGATATTGATATAAAGCTGATTACTTTAACTCTCAGAAAAGAAGCTTACGTTGACAAAGCAAACAGAATTAATAAATCAAACAACAACCAAATTGAAATGCCTTCCTAAATCATTTCTCAAAGCCGCCGTCACATCCAGCAAATATTGAACGTACTTAAGATATCTGAGTACAAGGAAATGTAATTCCGCAAAGCCTGAGAGCCGCCGCGCCGGTCAAATCACGCAGTCTCAATGTCACCATATACCATTTTATGATGCGAGTTCACTGCCAAAACGTTATTGTCCTCACTTATTGCACCAAGCGCATTAAAAATATTTTCTTTGTCATACAATACGCGAATACACCCATGAATATTTAATGGGACACTCGCCGCAACCCTGACCTTTATTTTGGCCTTTCCCTACGCCCATTGTTCTTGGCTAGCCCTACGCTTCGTAGAACTTATCTAATGTTCGCTTATTTTGTTTCAGGTAAGTGAATATTACCATACAACAGTAAGTTGGTTCTGTTTTTTTTACCTTGTCGATATCCTTCATCCATCTTCTTTGTTTAGTTCGAGACTCGGAGCAAAAAATATGTATTTACTACAATGCTGACGTAATCGACGACCGATCTTCAGTCTAAACCGATTATCCTTCCGACCGCTGACGCTGACTCATACGTGTGTGCCACAAACCTGTGGGAGATACGAAATATTCCGTTTTAATTAACCTTTTTCGTATGACTAATAAAATCAGAATTCGTATTTGCATCTTTTCATGACTGTCGGTCGACTGGCGAAACGTCAGCCGACGAACCGACAT
This sequence comes from Euplexia lucipara, assembly GCA_921972225.1. Taxonomy (NCBI): domain Eukaryota; kingdom Metazoa; phylum Arthropoda; class Insecta; order Lepidoptera; family Noctuidae; genus Euplexia; species Euplexia lucipara. The sequence goes on along the minus strand of OV179149.1, from coordinate 3,880,612 downwards.
TTCATTCACTTCAATACAGAGATTTGTTTGTTTGTTGTTAGAATAAAGACGTATTTTTGTACGGAATCGAGTTCAATGTTCTAGGAGTGATGAACTGGAAACAACCTCGTGGAACGTTGTTAACTTGTCTAAAAAGGCCATTAGGTGGAGTGAGCGCCGCCGCTGTCGGCTGCATGTCGTCACTCAACTCTCGGTTTTTTGTCGCCAAAGACGACCAGTCATCTTCTTCCTAGTCGAGCGCTTTGATTAACGATCGTAACCCGATCTACTGAGTTTTCGGTCTCTCCTACCGAACGGCCCACATGAATAAATTAATTCAAACGCTGATACACACCCACGCGTGGGACTAACATGGACGGTTGTTACAACAAGAATTTAATGATGTCGAAAAAGAGTAAATCAATTGTATGTATATATATGTATATATATATATATATATATATGCCATGCAGGCAAAAAATACATCTCTGTAAATATAACTACAAACTTCAAATATTCACTGTCAATCGAATTTAAAGCGAAAAGCTATTCAAGTCGAGATGAACCTCTGCTAATTTTATTTGATGTGTAACTGTGTCAGCTGATGGAATTGTAGTGATTTAATCACCGGAAATTACATTCAATTATGTAGTTGCACGGTTCGGTGACCGATTATTATGGTAAACATAGATGATGACCGCAACGAGATGCCTCGATTACTATCTGCTAGTTGAGAAACCAGCATCGTACGCTCCGATAAATAGGTGTTCAGATAGCGTCCGGATAGTGCTGTCGGCGCGGAATCCCACCGATGTGCGAGATCAAACAACCCGTGAAACGGAGTGCGCGGATGCCAACACGCCAAATGTGCAACTCCAATGTTCACACACAATGAACGACCCTCTCTCTTCACCTTGCACCGGTCTGGATGTACTCGTCTCTTTCTATAGTTAGTTTGTTTGATTTTGGGCGAGTGTGGACGATGACAAAGCGTCACTTTCTACGGGGCGCACGCGCAGCGGCAAATGAAGTGTGTCGCGTACGCAGACAGCTGCGCGATAGACTCTGCTCTAATGTGCGCCGGAAACCATCAATTTAGATAGTGCGCCGGATTGCCGCCGCGAAGCTTCTGCCATAGGATGCAACTGTTATACGGAGGAAACTGTGATTTATGACCTTCATTGTTTTGTGGCCGAGATCTCTTACTCTGCATCCTCATTTAATTAAACGCTGCCTAGTTGGTTGCTTAAGCACTTAAAACAATAAGTATGCATACGCTTTTCGGCATATACCTACTCTTCCTATTATGTAGATAATCTTTTCCACACTTATTTTGTTACTGAAGTCTGCAATGATTTGGAACCTATGATGTGACCGTTAATTCAATAAGGGCAACATCTGCTTAGCCATTCCCCCAGTCTAACATCACAGCACGCATGCCCCTCTCGGTAGATAATAATCTATCTCAATTATGGAAGCGTGTCGCACAATGGTGTCGCATCTAAACACGACCCTTGAATAACGGTTTTGTTTATCACCAAGCGCTAATTTGTTTTGGATATCTATCTTGATCATTTTAAACAAAACTGCACTCGCAATCCGATACTGTCTTTCTGTGACTATTAAACATTGAGGATTGTCGTTGCAACATACATTGACAGAGTTGTTGGGTAGGCCCATGTTATGGTTATTGGTTAAATTGATACAGGCATCGCCTCTTGCATCTTATCGGCTACTTTCTCGCGTCCGAGCGAGCGGTGCGCCGTTGTCGAAGTATTGTTTATGAAAAGCGGGTCAGAAGAAAGCGATAGAGGGGCGAGAGCGGCTGGTCACTCGCTGATATCTCCCGGTGAAGAGGTCACGGCCATTACACGAAAATAAACTGAAGACAGAACTTGACGACAGCACACAGAACGTTTATTGCCACCGTAAACTGTAACAGCAGCAGATTTTTTTGTGTGCAGATCCGTGAACGGCCGATAATCGAACCGATTTCTCTTTTTGCTCATTTTTCTGTTGCTAATTGGTTCTGTGTTTATTGTGGGTAAATTTTTATTTGCTTCACCAGTACTTTCAAAATGTGTTCGTTATCCGTGCAAGCGGTCGTGTAAATATTCATTTGTGCGTGTGTAAATGTGTTTGTACACTTGCACCGTCGCTGGCGCAGCGTTCTCTGTATCGAATCAGGAATGTGTTCGCACATCATGACCGGTGTGGCAACGTTCGCGGCTTGTCACATGCGCTCGCACAGTAGACAATAGTCTTGTCTGTGATCACTCTTTGTTTAAGTGTTTTCTCGTCTCAAGGTCGGCCGTTGCGGCGTTCATTACTTTTATCTTTCGACTTCATCCTCACAATTTCCTATTGCACCGCTTTTTCAAAGACAGTGGTTTACTCTTCAAGGGTTTTATCTGTGGAAGTTATCTTATTACGAAAGATTAATGTTTTCAATGGCTTTCATGATCCCTGTCCAAAAAGGGATGGTGCTATCACCACCTGTACTTAACACCCTTTGTTTAGTTTTGTATTGTATTCGGGATCCCTACAAACATATCTCTATTGTTAATCTTTATTGTAGACGTTTTGTTTTATGTCTGTATCAGATATTTCTTATGTATTGAAGGGTGTAAATCATGTAATTCAACACCGCGCTGTATGTTACTCCTAGGGCAAATCTTACCGGTATCGGCGGCCGGGCCGGCCATATTTCACACCGGTGCTGGGTCCCCCATAATTGGTATGCGGCATTTTGTACAGACTCGCATCGATAAAACATCTCTTCCTACTCGTACCTATGTAACGTAAGCTTAGTGGAGACCAAGATTTAGAGTTTTCTTGAGCTCGTAAATTGTTCAGAATTTAGATAGTATTACTAGTTAGTATTTAGACTGACCTGTTGGTCTAGTAGTTAGTGACCCTGACTGCTATGCCGGAGGTTGTGGGTTCGATTCCCACCCAGGCAAATGTTTGCGTGTTGTGCTTGATAATTTGTTCTGAGTCTGGGTGTAATTTATCTATAATGCGTACCTACATATAAATATAGTATGTTTATCAGCTCTTTAGTACCCGTAACACAAGCTCTCAAGCTTAGCTTGGAACTAAATGGCGTTGTGTGATAGTTGTGGAATTTTGTATTGTATTGTTGTTGTTAGCTCCATAAGGATCACATACAGGTCCAGAAGATGATGGTTAAATGTAGGTAACACGCGGTTTTTCATTGTTTCGCTCAAGTAACTATTAGCAAATAACTTTGATTTTTGTCTGTTCTGCATATAACTAAGTCAAATCTTCATCATTGAGATAGCTAGAAGTACAGCTTAGTTTATAGTCTTATATTTATACGCATGGTGCTTTGCTATGAAGAAACCGACTGTTTATGATGACATGTATTCTGGTTCCTGTTTTCATTACTAGACAAGTTCTCACATCGACGGCCAAGATTTTACGATTGCTGGTTTCATTTGAAGTACAGTATGTACAACATTATCTGTTATTAATTGCATGTGTTCGTCCGTTCGGCTGGATGGATGTGATGTTCGCATCGTGATTAATTTGTGTAAACATTCCTGCTAATTGCCCCTATTAGTGTAACGTGTTATTTAATGTTATGGCTCCCGGTGCTTTGATGTCTTGAGTTTTACCTGGATTATTTTATTTTACACATCCTCTGGTACGAAAAACATTAATGTGGAATGTTTCAATTGCTTGTTTTCCCGCACTTCTTGCTCTTTGGTTGAGGGAAAGGTTGTAACTAATTGCCTTTGCGTTGGTCCACCAAATTACAACGGCCGAATTTATTGAGTATTTTTACCTAGTTTTGTAAATCTTATTGTAAACATGGTTTGTCGTTAAGGTTTTAGTCCTGTGACTGTTTACGCCTTTGGCTTTAAGAAACCTTCAATTTTTAATGTGGGAAGAGTAGGTAAGTAATTTTACAAATTCTACTCTTATGAATTTTGTTGACTCATTATGTAGATTGTATTCGTATTAGCTAGCCATTTAATGATAACAAAATTTTATTAGTCTCCAAGCATTTTTTTTGCTACATCAATAAATATGAAATGGTTCACTGCCATATTAATTACGTCTGAATTAGGTATGCGAAAACGAATTAGTTAGTCGTCCGTCGTTATTTAAGTTAATGGCATGTGGGTTGCGCCCACGCACAAAGAGATCAATAAATTATAGAGACGTGTGGCGTCCACGACCTTTCCGCAATATTCACGTGCTAAATCGTTTAATATATTATCAAATGTATCGTTAATCTGGAAAATATCTTTATTAGACTAGAGTAGACAGCGGACACGACATTAATTATTACAAACTATAAATGGTAGCGAATGATTGGTTGTAATTTAAATAAACAAATAGAAATACCATGAATATTTATTAGACATGAAAAAGGAAAAGTAAGGTCAGAGTTTTCAAAACATTTAAAGAAAAAGGAAATAAAAACAACACGGTAAATTACTGGTTGATTTATCTGTTGAATCTTATGAGGTGGTTGGGAACGACGCCAAGTTCGATTGCAAAGGCTGTCTATGTCTGAGCCGCGCCACTAAGCTCCTCTGCATAGAAATGGTGATATGATTCAGTTTGTTCCATTCTCAGACCAGATACAGTCCCGTATATTTTACAACTTAACAAACTATTTCACATGATAACGTAATGTATCCTAGCATCCATAGATCTGGAGAGGCTAACGAATCTGAACTTCTTCTTGGTCGCTGAACTCTTGTCAGACCGGTCGTGGTCATATTGCAGTATGATCAGGAGTAAATGTAACGTGCCTCTCAAAAAAGCCTTACCATCTCCATAGGTTTATGGTATTTTTCTCCAATTTATTTATTTTATTATATTTCAAATCAGACTGTATGGATCAAGTTATCTGAAATAAATGAATTTTATTTATTTTATAGGTTTAGTGTCTACCGGGTGCGCTCATGTACGGAAATTCCAAACTACTGTTTCATAATAAAAGATTTCTTCAATAAACACATAGAATCAACGCTGTCCTTTATAATAAAGGATAATGTCAATAACAGTGCAGTCTAGTGTTCATAAACTTGACCATGAATAAATAATCCCTGTACATAACATAACCAATGTTTGTTGTAAGCTCCTTATGCGAAATCGACATGGCTACCATATTCGTTACAAGGAAAGATTTGCAAGGGATTTGCATAATTCTACATGTGTATCTGTTTGTAAGCCATCGTCATTGACTCTATATCACAGCCAATCAGTAATACATTTGTAGAAAAAGAAAAAATCAAGCCTCTATGCATAAACACTGCACGTTTTGCGCTTGCGAATAAAAAGGAAAAGTTTACATTCAGGACAGTGTTCAACTATGTCAGCTCTTGGGAAATTAAGGACAAAGAAATTACAGATTTTACCAAGAAGCCGTTTATTTTTTTACAGTTTTAAGCGGTCAGGTTTACGAGATTCTTATGACCTGGCAAAATAAACGGCGGGGTGATATGACTCGCTAATCTAAATTACCGTTAGCTACCCATACTACGCCGACAAAACAAACTTCCGTATAATTTGGGCACATGTGTGTTTTAGCACAATTTTGTTTTGGTGAGAACCAATTTGTACGCCATGTGGGTGGTAGTATTAGGTACTGGCACTTACAGGAACGTTTTTTTCGTCTTCCAAATATATTCTGATGATTCAGACCTCCTGCGTAGTACAATCTAGTGAGATGAGATTTAATGGCCATGCGTGACAAATGTGTTAAATGAGAAATTATTAATGCAAAGTGCAACTTGTTTTTCTCATTGTAGACTTAATAAAGCAGTTAAATTATCTCGCTAAAATTCTGGAAATGTCCTGATGACATGTTTTATAAAAAGAACGCAGTACTGATAAATCACTATCAGTTTATCGTTTATCGATTGTACCGAGATAAGCCTAAACCTTGTAATCTATGTAACCTTACATCCAACACCCTAAATAGTATGCTAAGGTAGAACAAATTATATAGCTAATCATTATTTAGCTATTTGAAAAATTGACAGCTTAGCATAGATAATATTACGCCATCTTGAATCGATTTGGAGGCATAGTTCTTTTTTGTTTCAAAGGTCCTGAATGACGTTTGCAAATTCTCCGTCTATGATGATACGCAAACGATCAATCGTGTTGGCATTTTCGCAGTACTATTAGATTCTGCTGACATTTATCGATCAAAATTCGTTCTTCGGCCAAAATTCATTGTGGGCCTGATCTGTCTGCTCTGTTACATAGATGAGATTTATGATGTTTTAGAGTTGACCCGGTCACGAGCTCCATTGCATAAGAATGAGTGATTAGTTAACTGTGGTATGCTCAGCGATCCATCTTGCGTAAATAAATTCCTATCTGTTGTGAAGGTTACTGATACGAGCATGATAAGATTTAACATAGAAATAGACGAAAGAGGCGCCGGCGAGGTTTTGTATTGAAGATTGGTTATTACATTTTTGAAGATAATTTGTTCACAGAAATGAGTAACAATTCGTAACAAATTAATTGCGAATAGATTGCCTGAGTTGTCGTATACCCGTAACACAGGACATAGCTGGGCAAAATTTAAATCCACGAACGTGAATTATAAATGACATATTATTGGGGTGGCGAACCGTTGCAAATCTAGATTTGTCCCTGTCTCCAGGAGGAGAGTTGACTCCCTATTCCAGAAGCGAAAGATTTACCGTGGATATAACAAAATTTTATTAATTAAAGTAGCAACTTCCAACTTAATATCTCCGTTTAATTTCTCTTCCGAGGCAACAACTCGTGTTGCATCTAATGCTATTTAATTATTAACGCCTGTGTCAACACATACATACCTACTTAACGTTTTCCTTGTACCGTTGACAGCTCATATTACCGTGTATTGATCAAACCGTTGCTTAGAGATTTTACAGGTCGATAGCGTCAGCGTTAACTAATAGGGATTTCAGTAATCCTCCCGGAAGGTTTGGTAATTGAACCCAAACAAATTTAGCTGCTATTTCCTTTCCCATTAAAGCTAATATTGAAAACGGCACTGGTCCGGCCGGTTATTTCCGCTATGAAATTGATATGGCCGTTGAAAGTGATTTAAAAACAAGTCAAGTATGCAAAATCTTTTCGCAACAGAAATCTTCTATCTGAGTCATCAAACCGAGTCAAAGACGTGATGTAATGAAATGTCAACTGTCTATATTTTAAAAATTAAATTCGTTGATCAGACTATAACTTCTACAAACACTCCTCAATAATTTGTGTAAGTAAATAAGATTATTTCGTCTTCTGTCCCAAATATGGCATAAAATATTATATGGGCGAGTGCGTGAAATCGTTTTAACCAATAATCATTGTTCATCTTGAAATTAAATTTAACCTCTGCAGGTTTAAATAAACATTTCGATTATTCTCTCAGCATCAACTACGGAAGCTCGTATTGTTAATTAATTTCAGTAGATATTCGACTCGTAAAACGGTAAAGTTATAGCCGTTTAACACGGAATTAATGGGGCGACAAGTGTGACCCTCAGTCCAAGCTTCTTTGTGACTTAATTTTATCTCAATAGTGCTATTTTGTTTCTGCTGGAACGTACGCACTCGGCTAAATCGTTTTTCGCCATTTACAGAATGTTTATTTTAATATTATTTTCTTCTTCCGCCTGGTTCTTTGTCGAATACGTCTGGTTGATAAGATTATGTCCAATAATACGGATTATGTCTGGGTGTATGCCACGGGGCCATGGGTGTCATTGCTCGGCGCCATGTTATTGCCTCTTGTACACTATTTTGGCATGCCATTTGTTTCTTTAACTTGTCAACTTCATTGTGGTTTTCATGGCCCTTTGTTCACTGTAGAGTTCTTACGTTAATCAATTTTTCCTTTTTACTGGCAGACAGCATTGATGGGTCGATGTCTCACAGTAATTTCATATAAAGCTCGGACTCTAAGTCAAAGCTACTAGGAGGCTAGTTACTTTACCGACAGCTTAACACGTTCTCGAGGATCCTGTATCAACAAAATTTCAATAAATCAGCGTTCCTTTCAACACGGTTGGGAAATTTATTGCTCGCAACAATGTTGCAGCGGCTTTGAAGCAAATTGGATAGTGCGGATACACTCACTGCATCGTTACTACACTAGACACTAGGAATAAAACCTCAGCATCCCAATTTAACTACCGCGACTAATTTCTTTCACCCAACCTATCTACATCCAGTCCATCCAAAGATTGTCTGTAAGAGAAGGCCGCACATTGTATCTCTTAAAGTTAAAAGTTGCATTTAGTTAAGTTTCTACGTTGTAAGTACTTTAGAGAGAGTATTCTATTCTATTCATTCCATAAATAATTTTCCGCTTACGCTAATTTCAAGAACATTTAATTTTAACTTCAAGCCATTACATGAAAGCTCATTAATAATATTGCAATAGAAAACACCATGTTAAGAGGTTAATTGATAATCTAATGGAGGCCTGTGAAGTGTAAGGAAGCGTTTCTATCGTTGCATATAAGTCATAAATTATAGCGTCCATATCCAACGTGCCATTTATCATAATATTGTCTGGCGGTCGCGTTTTATCTTCACCATGGCAGGGCAGGTGGGTGTCTGCCTATTTCAATATTAATTGTTCCTGCTGCATTGCGAAATAGTTTTGTTTCTTTGTCTCGTCTGTCGATCTGTTTTGCGAGTTCTTTGGTATGTTAGTTAGGAATCCGAAGTGGCAGGAGGCGAGGTTGTAACTGAACTTATGATCTTGAGCTTGACAGCTTCGGATAGCTTCTTGGGACGAAATTTGGAAGACGATTAAGACGAAGGTTTTGGAACGCCTTCCCGCCTATGTCTGAAGCTCTAAGTTGAATGTCTGCATCTCTTGATATTGACAAAGACAGACGTAAGTCAGTTATCTATACGAAATCAATAATATAATTATCTTTAATGAACACCAAAAAACAAACAATGACTTAAAGAGTTACCTACATAGGGTGTTAATCAATTAACGAATTTTCCATTGTGAAAATAATAAAGGAGTTGTTAGTTTCAATTCCATCAGTAGAAAGTTATCCAAATAGTCTTAAAGACGAGATCGTCAATAACGCGTTGATTGAATTGCGTTGCTTAATATTTTGGATGAAAGCCTCTATACTCGTATTGTAATACGAAACAATGCTTACCTTACGTGTTGCGGAACATAGACAGTTATTTAGTCATTTGTGGGTATTCACCGTGGGAAAACTTAGCTCATTATACGTATAAAACGGTATGTTCCTAACCTAATGAGTAATAGCTAAGTAACCAAGATTGCAACATTAAGTATGAAACTGAAGATATCGAAATCGGTTAATGGCTGGACTAGGATCGAGAATTGTTGAAGGTACTAGCCAAGGAACGTGGATGGCACACAAGTTCTCAGGTCCCCGGCCCAACTGTAGAAAGTGAAGACCAGGGTAGTTTTGGTCACAAAGAGTCTGACAGACATCTTTGCTCGCCCCAGGGTTGAGGACTACCAAAATCAAAATTCATTCATTTGGATTGCAAGCCAGATTCCAATCATGGATTCTGGTCTTGAATTAGGCTGAGGATCAGCACGTTTTGAACTTCAAAAATAACATGGGACAGTCCCCTAATAAACCCAATTTTCACTTCTTTCTTCTGTGCTGAGAAGAGGAGTGAACTTAAAGAACTTAAAGAAAAGCTGGTTAGCAACCAATCATTTAATGTTACTCTCACATGACATCGCAAGGTTATCAGTAAGATCGCTAAATCATGACTCACGTGTAACTTTAATTTGACGATACTTGCCAATGTTTATTTGTACAGTTATTCGGCACACATAACCTAAGTCTTTTGACGCTGCAAACTAGCCGTTGTAGTGCTCTCGACCTCGCGACCTTTATTCAAAGTACTGGATAAATTCACCAGCCAATGTAGATCCCTGGGTTGCCAACACAAAGTGCAGTGTTTCACACGTGTGATGGCTTCCGTGTGACTGGTCGTCCGGAGGGTGCCCGTTAGACTGGAGGTCATCGGCAGGTGCGGATTTCTTGACGAGCGTGGTTTTCCTATTTTGGTTGTGCATTGTTAAAGAAATGAGCGTGTCTCGTTACGGCTGTGTCTCGGTGTCGGGTTCCCATCGTTAGTTGATGTGTTCAATATGGCGGCTCTTTTGTATTTGTTTTTACGAGCTTCAAATGCAATGTTGACTGTAACAGGATAAACTTATTTCGAGGTGTTAGGTCACGTACACCGCAACCGCGACAAACAGGACATAACTCTCCATAATGTTGTTCACCTCGTTTAATTATGTTTTGATTAATGGGATACATCGGAGTTTACTTTATCACCTATCAACTGGTCAGACTGGGTTGTAATTGTTATTTAAATAATAAAACAATTAATAAACACATTCGGTTAATTGTAGTTAAAATTTAATCGAAAAGCAACCAACGTCTGTTTTTATTAAACAATGCATTCACATTGTAATACAGAATTGCAAACTTTACGTCGAAGTTGAATCGTTGGAGTGCATGTTTTAAAATATTACCATTTAATAAAAATGAAAACAATGTTGTATTTTACCGCCGTGAAATTATTCGTGTGTATAATGAAATTAATCGCGCGTTCCACGACGGAAAGGATAAAAGAGTTGGAACTCTGTTGTTGATAAAAATAGCAACACTATATAAAAAATAAGAAGAAAAAACAAATTGATTATTAATAACGCGTCCATTAATACTGAAATAGTCAAAAGCACAGGTTGGATGACTGGCTACGGTAATTTGCATGAGATTGATGTCCCTGCACAGTGCTCGGATGACTTTTTCGTCGTGTTACAGTATGCTATTAACATTTTTCCTGTCATTGCTTTGTAATCGAAAATTATGGATGAGGCACGCTCCGCAATCAAGCTGACGGAAACGTTAAAGTAGTTTTAATCCCCTGCAATTTGTGCGGATTCTTTCAAGTGAAATGAAACGTGGATAATAAGTTCGTCTGCCCCGAAATGTGGAACGTGTCTGGTCTGGTAATTGGAGTTTAGTATTCTGCTGAGTTGAATGTGTAGGGATTCAACTGGAATTAGACAAAGTACTAGAATTTTTTACCCATCGGCTCAATAAAATCTTTTAATTAAATTCGAAACTATGCATAAGGAATCGGTTTTGTTATAAAAAATGGTTTAAAGTGATATTATTTAAAAGATCTAATAGAAAAACAAAATGGTCCTATTGTGGGTAAATAAAAACACTTTAATTTTAGTGGGAACCCTATTTTTGTCGTGAAAAATTGGTATCAGTTGAGTTCTGTGAAGCTATGACACATATAACTTCAGTTGTCTGTAGAGCTACTTGTTTTGTAGGCTTTTTTTTACTTAATATGTTTTGAGATCACTAATAAAAATAGCCAATTTACATATATTGTCTAACAAGACAGTTATTGCCATTACACTACCTGTATCGAAGAAATTATTGTAGTATCATCGTGTTCGTCATAATGGTCTGTGACCACGAAATTCGAATCGCGTCATATTTTCGTAATGTTTCCTGTGGTTTTATGATATAAATGAATATTGATGAAATCTTTACTATCACTTAAATATATTATGTCGTAAAACGATCTTCGGGTGTCTGTGGTTGTCCTCATGTGCGGTGGCCATTACAAGATAAATAATGTATTAAAATACCATTTATACTCCATTTTACTATGTAAGTATTTTTTAATAAATATTTTTATGACCACTCAAAGAGGATGGGTTTTATTTTTTAAAATGACTTTAAATACTTATCGTCTTATATGCGCCAGATGCGTTGAAAGTTGTTAAAATTTTACCAATTGGCATAATTTAAGTCTTATTTCCATTGATATCATTATATCTTGTGTATGGGTGTGCAAGTATTTTTGATTAAACACTATACTGTGCTCTGTTTGAAGTTTGTCAATTGTTAAGAATTGACGAGATTTTTTCTTAAATTAAGTGTTTAAGCTGTAAGACGTTGTAAAGGACGATGATGCAGTTAAAACATACTCCGTGCTACTGTACCGTTTCTCATCTGTGACATAAAGTTATTAGTTGCGGTTCCAATATCTTAATGCTTTAATTGCTATTCACTGTCATAGCAATTAAACGGTTCCTCACGTGTAATGTCAGTGTAGGTACAATTAAAGATAAATACTGTTATAAAAGTTGCTAACTGGCCGGAACGTGTTGGGAAAATGTGGTGCTTTGAGGAATACGTGCTTAGTAACTTGCATCTTGTAGGGAGTGAAGAAGGAGATATCTATTGGCCCATGGCCTGTCGGTGTAAAAAAGTAAGTGTTGCAGTATGGGGGCATTTTGAGTACCTTAACACTTCGATGCAGGTTCAGATAGATGTACCTGATGTCTTGTCGTGTTTCCATTGTCTACCATCATCATATTGTTACCTGTCATCTGATCTATTTTGAACTAAACCTACGGAACTCGGTGTGATGTCAAATAGCTTATAACCTTATTCAAGAATTAGACTATCAACAAATGCAAAACTATGTTTACAAATCCGACTAAAAATAGAACTTTTCAGCCACCATTTTTTAGTAGGTATAATTAAGTTTAGGAATTTTCCAATAACGCATCAATTTATTATAAGGTGTGACAACAATCAACAATGATAAATTTATTAATAAAATTCCCTGTGTAACATATTGTCTATCTATTTCTGTAATTTCATAATTATTTTTCCGCCTATTGTTTAGGTATCGATGCGTTTCGGAATACAGAATTAAAGTATTATTATAATCAAAATAGTCGCCAACAATAATATTGCTCACTTACAAGAAGCTTCTTGCACGTGTATTAGCATGATCACCGGAGAAATGGGTATGTCGATGAAAGAATCGACAAATGGACAGGAGAAATAATGCTCTATAATTGTAGACTAAATAATTAAAAAATTCTTCTCTTCATTCAAAGACATTCAATCATCATCATCATCATCATCATCATCATTCCAGCCATAGGAAGTCCACTGCTGGACATAGGCCTCCCCTATAGATGTCCAATAAGACTGGTTGGAAGCGGCTCGTATCCAGCGCGTACCCGCGGCCTTAATGAGGTCGTCTGTCCACCTTGTGGGTGGACGTCCTACGCTGCGCTTGCCGATACGTGGCCACCACTCGAGAACCTTTCGACCCCATCGGTCATCAGTCCTCCGTGCTATGTGCCCTGCCCACTGCCACTTCAAGCTGCTAATCCGCTGGGCTATGTCGGTAACCTTGGTTCTTCATTAGGACATCAAGACATTCAATAGGTACCTACTATAGATAAAAATTTCATCCGATACTTGTGTCCTAGGGTCCTAGTCCTAATTTTGTACGCTCCGATGCCGCTCCAATATTGCTATATTATTCTAAATGGCGTAACTGAGACATGGGATCAAAGTTTTTCTTTGACATTTCTTTACATGCCCTCTCTACTGTATTTTAAATCTCTTTGCTTCTTGGACATTGTCGTGCTCAAAACAAAGAAATGTTTCTACTACAATATGTCAATTCTTTTATTCTTCTATAGACAAAATTCGTTTCTACAGAGGTCGTGCTACGCGTGTTGGTCGTTTAACAAGGAGGTAGAAAAAGGCATAGACAAATAAACAAACTCCTATGTGCACACTGTGGAGGTACACAGTGGCTCAGTTGACGTTTCCCACGAGGCTGTTTGAGCTCATGAAATGTAAAATGTAATGGTGGCCCGTTAGTTTGTGGTCGCGTTAGTATGCTTACACATTGAGAAAGCGACGCTAAAGCTATGCTGAGATAAAAGAAAGGAACTCGAAAAAGTTTGAAATCTTAACTGCGAATGATTTGGACTAAACAAAGTTTGCTAAATGCAGATCGACCAGGGAGCATTTCGTTTACCCGTTCGAAGGGTTTTCAATAGGGTTCTTGCCAAGGACATATTGATTCATTAAAACCCAAGCAGACGCCGGCGTCCGCGCTGTCATTGTCTTTCTATTGTGTCTCAAATTGACACGATGGAAAGGTTAAAACACCTTTATGAATGTGGACGGCTCATATTATACTAATCGGTTACCCTATCGTGTACAGGCTAGTAAGACCCTTCAAATCAAACATCTATTGCAAAGGTAACAATACTGTTGTAAAACCACCAATAGGGTAAGCACCCATATTTAGGTCCAATTTAGGTGGGCAAACCTATAAATAACTTACCAACAATTTCAAAATAAGACTTAAAGGGTGTAAAGGGGTTTTCCATTCAAAGTGTTACCGTTATGGACGGGTTTACGCTTCGTTAAGTTTGAAAAGGTAATCTTAACAGGAGGTAACACATGCTTGATAAGGATATCCCAAGGAACGGGTTACCGTTCGACCAGCCACGTAATTCGAGAAGAATTGGCAGAAGACATGTGTCTTACAACCAATCAGCTTACGTCATTTTGACCGCTTAGTGCTTAGCTTCAGCTCAATACAATATCCTATTGGTTAATTACGAGATATCTCCTCTCGTCTCCCCTTTGGTGGAGTTTCGCAATCAAAGTTTATTTTTGCTTAAACGTAGCATACAAAAGCTCTGCTGTAGCTGTACCAAGATCCCGCAGGTTTAATAAAGTAGACATAATATTGTTGTTGCCTCGTAAGTAGTCGTGACAGATTTGTGATGTGTTCCACCGTTACACCGCATACTAATTGACTTAACTGTTTCTGTCTTAATTTTTTCCTTTTTTAAATTACTAGACGTTTCACACAGACCGCAAAACTTGATAAGCTACATTTGTGGAACTGTTAAAAGTCTCTTTCCTTCGTCGAATCTTTTACACTCCCGATAAATAACGACATCCTCAAACAGGTGAGGTGACCTTATTTAAGCTGGTTGCTTGTTGCGAACTTTAATTAAATTCATTCATATCATCCGATATTTACGAGCAGTTGGATCGCATTTCGATCGACTTACAAGAAGGAGGAGGTTTTCAATTCGGCTGTTTTTTTATGTGTTACCTCATAACTTTGTCTTTTATGGACCGATTTGGTTTATTCTTCAGTTTGAGAGGGTATAATTCCCATTTAAGTTTCATTGAAATCGGTTTAGTAGTTTGGTTTTAATATCGAAAACAAAAAAACAAAAACCAAAAAATTGCAAAAAGTCGGTGGAACAAAAACACCAAAGCCACAGACTTCTGAAACTAGACTTATTTTACACTTGCTAGTGTTTTTTTATGATGTCGGTTGTAGGTATATTGTTTTTCGTAAAAAGTATTTTTTACAAAAGCTGAACTTCAGTTACCAATCAACAGATCGCACGCGACCGAATTCGGGGCTATACCGTTAATTCGCAACGTGTCGTCTGTCCGGATCGTATTCGATTTATAACCGACGTAATCGGGCCTTACGGTAAACTTGATCTCCTCTTACATATCGCTCTATAAAGCATGGAACACACGCTCAACACGCACGCTGAGCTCACCAGCGACCCTGTTTTGCGACGATATGTGGAGTCTAGTTTTCAATTAGATTTGTAAGTTGGTCTTAATTGAGAGTCAGTAAGTTGTAGGGACGTGCGAGGATTGATGAAGTGTGCGAACAGTAATCCGCAGCAAGCCTTTCAAATTATACCTTACTCAACTAGCAGTTTGTCCGCTACTGCCTACAAACTTTAACATCCCTTCCACAATCTCGTAGTTATGAAAATAATTTATAGTCAGTGTTTAGTTTTATATTGTTGAAAAAATGGTTAAAATCGGTCCTGTAGTTTCGGTGCCTATTCGATACAAACAAACAAACAAAATCTTTCTTTACAATATTCCAATCAAAGCATTTCGCAGAGAAATCACACTACATAGCTAACCTTCACTGCCATAATCACCTCTAGAACAATCTCAGTGTTACATAAATCCCATGTCAGTGACAGTGATGTGCTGTGGCAGTGATGTACAATTTCCCCGCTCGCTTCCCATCAACGTTTTTGCCGTTTGTTCAGACAAAAATGTGCTTAATGTCTCTCGTTAACCTTTTAGTAAGAACAGATGTAACCCTCCGGCGACGCATAATTGCGGAAGTAGACTCTGACTCCTCCCTACCTGTTTGTGTATGTTCCAAGTGTTATCTTTGTCATCTGTTTTGCTAAATGGCCCTTTAAGGACTTTAGTGACACTCTTTGTTTGGTTTTCATTACGTGTACGTACTGTACGTCCTTCTGGGTCGTGTGACATTTCATGTCCGCGTTTTAAATCCTTTTCTTTCTCGGTTCTGTATCAGATTCGCCGTCTAACTGCGCAAATTCATTAATTTTTGTTTGTGTGTTCCAATCTATAGATAATAAAAGTTTTTTCGGTCTTTGAGATACTAGACAATTATTTGGCAGCACTTTCCACATCACTTTCTATTTCATATAGCATTAAAACACCTCAGCGCGTCAGTGTGAGCGTCCGCCCACTCGATGCTTGTCAATTAATTAGTCATGCCTTCAACTGTTCAGGAGCAACCAAGGAACGTGAGCATATATCTCAGCTTAGGTAAACAGTGCACGCACGAAGCGCGCGGCGCCGGCGCACGCCAACGACCTAATTCTTTGAGTGGTGGCGCAGGCGTCGCGACGCCGCGGTGCATTTGCTCATTACATATGTTTTAACAATTAACAATTCAATCTTGAATGTTTTATGCATATGTTTGTTGGTTTCCGCGTTGGATGGGAATAAAGGAAACGTTGTGTGATTTGTTTATCTAGCGCGCCACTTCTTGGAACCATTTGGGCTCTGTAACTCAACTTTGTTATAGCAAATGGGTTGTTTGTGTTTGTACTTGTACGCGTTAGAGCTTTACAAATTGCTTAATAACTTCTATTGACTGCGGCTGAAACGTGACTTAAAGTAAGTGGCATTTGTGTTTGATTTTCGTGTCAGAAATAGGTAAGACACGATCATTTTAACCAAGTAAGGTGAATCATTAACCAAAACAAGTCTTCCATCTTAATAACACATTTACTTCTTTGGAATCTTATCGATTGCTTAATTATCACATAATATATGTAACATTGACACGATTCCAAAGTAATTAAAACGTCAGCAGTGATCGGCTACAAAATATAATGGACCCTTGATATTTGTCGTTGAATAGTTTTAGTTAGCTGGCTACAAGGGCGAGGAGTTCACGTCGACATGTGACGCGGCGGTCACGAACACCTATCGACTCCTGCGCACGACTTGTGCACTCAACTCATTGTGCAATTAAAATAGTATAAGTGACCGATGAAAGCTCCAAGGTCAATACTAATTTCACGACAATACAACCTAATTGAAATACTCAATATCACTAGTATATAATTAAGAGGCAAAATCATATCTTGGAAGTCTATAATTAAAGTCTATGTCCCAATTAATTCGATACAGACCTCTCGATGTGACGAAATGTTGCGGTTCCAATTCGCGATAAATAGTATCGATAAGGGACACCGATCCAGTTATTAGTGTCGATGCTTTTCAGTTTCGTCCTTAACATCGATATTAATATAATCGATTACTGAATCCTTAATTGTTTGAGTGATGAGAAAAGATCAACGACAACGCCTCTCGATGAATTAAATTTGAATCGATTCGCGCATAAAAGGCTGTTTCGTGTCTTGTCTTATTCATGAAGCTGCATAATGATGAGTGGTTTTAGAGCAAAATGAAGAGTAGCTTTGCTGTTTTTTGTAGTGCACGTAGAAATCCTTTTGCGACGATGTTGATAAAATAAAAAGAAATTGCGTGTCTACTCTTTGTGATGCTTTGATTGATGTCCAACTGACCTTGCAAATTCTTTGAATATGTAGTTCTATTGACGTGATTTTTTAATAAAAACGCGACGTAATACACTGCCTGTCTTGTACTGCGTGTCCAATCAATCATTCGCACTCCATTCTAACGCAACGCCTGTCAACAATCATGATGAATATTCCTACACACGATCCAATTCACTCGCATTAATATCGTTATGAAATCGAGCGTATCGACCACTCGATTCAACGCAGCCGTGAACTTAGAGTAGCGAGTTGACAGTGCACAATGAGCGCTATTAAATCATTTTGTTATTAATCGAGTACCATGACAATATAGAATCGAATCGGTTCAATATGGCGCCCTTGAACGGTGTTAACCTTAATAATTGTGCAATCGCTGGCCGATACAGTGCCGAAGCGAATCAGAATCGATTTGGGCCACTTGGCTCCTCCCGTGTCAATCGATCTGTCTCATTGGGAAACAACAGACCCTACGTTTACTATGATGTATTATAATTATTATTAGTCTGTTGTGACTGTGGTTACTCAAGGACAGATATGTTGACGTCTAATAAACAACACTCATTAATAATTAATTCAATCGATCGAATTTTAAATCGAAAGCTCGAATAAAAATATACGACTTCCTATTGATTAATTAAGTTTTATGGCTTATTTCAATTTAGTTAGTTTTAGATCGTTCACAGTAAGAAAAAACGTTGGCAAACAAGCTAGACACGTTTCTTTGACTAGTTAGGAAGAATAAAAAGGCCAAGTGCGAGTCGGACTCGCACATAAAGGATACCGTACCATGTCGAGCAAAACTTTTCCCTAATAAACTATCTTATTTGTTGAAAAATCGACATTAAGATACACACTCTGTGTAAGTTTCAACTGCCTGCCTTCTGCCTGTTACGGTTCATGAGATATAGGTACCCCGTTGACAGACTGACACGTCGGACAACGGAGGTTTGGTAATCAGGTCCCATTGACATATTTACTTATTTATTACTTATTTATTTATTAAACATAAACCTACAGTCTTTACAGGTGTCCCCAATTCGACAGTGGTTTCCACCCAAACAAAGTACAAAATATGCATATACTTAATATCTAATAAAAAAAAAAAAAACTACCTTAACTAAACTTAAAAATAATAATACAAACAAAAAATACTACTTATTTTTGGTAAGGAACCCTAAAGTCAAACAAGCTAGACACGTTTCGTAGACCAATTAGGATGAAAAACAAACGAATGACAGCCTCGAACAATTGGCCTATTTACTCCGTACATGTCAGAAGTAGTCCGTCTGTCCATCTGTTTGATCAGTGGCTAATTTGCGTTTATTAGCCGTGATTGGCTCCCAGGTCAACCTGTCACTACAATTGTTAGACTCAACAATTGCCATTGAGCCGTTCGCCACGATACTTGATTAATTAATAATTTGTTTTGTATCTACAATAGGCATGTTGACATGTAGGTATACAAGATGAAGTCCATCAATTAGATTATGAAAAATAAAACACAGTTTTTTTTTCTCTTTTAATTTGATGTAGAACCACAAGATTAAGCGCATTAAAGTTGAGGAGAGGGGGCTTGTTAGTTACGCCATTATTCAGTTAAAACTGCATATGATAGTGACGTCTTGCAATATTTTAACTCGATGTATCGCCGTTATTTTTTGATTACGTGAAAAAAGAAATGCGTGTCGAATATTTTCTTGTTATCTCGATGAGGGACTCAAAACTAAAATTTTGTCTACTAGCCTATTTTAGACTCAACAATTGCCATTAAGCCGTTCTCTACGATACTTGATTATTCATTTTTTTGTAGTTTCAATTGCAACAATGACAATTACAACTAGTACCTACCTACTTACGTTTTCTTGTATTCATTCACAATTGTCCCGTTTCTTTGTGCCTAAATAATGTCGCTAATTAAAATCACGATGTGATCACCGTTAAACGTGTATAAAACATTTCTTGTGTTTGTTGAGAAAAACTCAACAAACACAAGAAATGTTTTATACACGTTCGGAATTTTCAGTTTCTGTGAACTAGCGAACGTCTTCCTTTTCTTATTACTAAGAATCAAACGTTTGTTTCAATTCTGTATGCCTATATTCCCCAATAAGATATAAATATACTCGTTGTACAGACGCCAGCACGTCAAGTTACCCCAATGTGTCAAATTTCTTTGATCGTTTTTCAACTTTATGTCGAACAGAATAAGGTTCATATTCAATTGGGAAAATTTGACACATTGGGGTAACTTGATGTGCTGGCGTCTGTACCTACACACACATTTCGCCAGTTACGCTAAGTCCCATCATCATCTGTAATGGGAAACGAGCATATTGTCTCCAACTGAGCATGTGTACTGACCCTGGACTGCTACTGAGAAATCCTAGATAGAAAGACCCTAGTAACATTGCACGATAAGAAAGAAGACAAAGCTGACATGATGCCCTTAATAAAGCCTTGAAGCTGAAGTGGCAATGGGTGGGCCACGGAACTAGATACGCAGGATGACAAAAGGTGGACTTCACAGTCGACAAAGTGGTCTGGCCCACTGGGAAAAAGAAAAGTTGGAAGACCAAAGAAACGATGGGCAGACGACATAATAGAAGTTGTAGGCGGTAACTGGTGGAATATCGGTGCAGAAAGAGAGGACTGGAAGAGGATGGAGGAGGCTTTCACCCAAAAAGGATTCTTTAAAAGGGCAGAAAACATAGAAATATTAGAATAACATAACTATGTACACACACTAACTATGACACATTGGAGTAACTTGATGTGCTGCGTCTGTACATAACTACCCAACAAACAAAAATTGCTCTTGTAATGGCATATATTGCCAAAAATTATATTCTTATAGGAGCCGCATTATCGCTAATAAGGGTGCGTTTGGGCACAAATTATAAAGACAATAACCTTATACCCCCCTTATAGTTGCTTTATTGTCCACTTTTTTTCCTTAAATGTGTTATATTATGACAAGTAATAAGGAAATTAAACTTATAATGGCAAGAAAAAAGCTCCTAAAAAGCCAACACACTTGAAAGAAACATATAGAAAGTGTTAATACGGGCGATCACCCTTATACGTGTTTTATTATGGTCCGGTACAAAAGAATTAAACTCATTGTGGCAAATCAAAGGCTCTTATAAAGCCGTAGGCCCTTATAGTCATCTGTTTATGGTTCTGCAATAAGTGTTTTTTAGTGATTATTTTACATTTTCGCAACAGTTTGGCGAATGAAAAGAAACGTCAACCATTTTATTGACAAGTGAACGGTAAGTTATTATTGTATGTAGTTTATTTACCTAATTTATGTGCTCGTTTATAGTGAAAAGTGTATGGGAATTCAAATGCATGATAAAATGTGGTACGCTGTGTATTATAGTGTCAACCCGCCCTTGAATTTAAGCTGTTTTTGTGCTACAAACGTTATAAAATATTTAGTCAGGTTATAAATAATGCTATTATGAGAGCAAAACGATTCGCACAACGTCTACAAGAAGTCTATGAGACTGAAGGCTTTATAATGGCCACATTTGTTGCTTATGCTATCGCCATTTTACATACTGTCAGGGTTCCTTTCTCACGAACGAAATCCTGTACCTAGCTAGTCTTGTTCCCATATGTATAATATTTCTGTTTCACTATGGTTGGGTTGGCTGGAAGAGATCTCTTTATAGGGATAAGCTTGCTTTTGTGCACTAATTTTAAGTTAGTAATACGTTGTAAGTACACAATAAAGAATATAATTATATATACAGGATGGCAGGGACTTCGACGCGCAACCGCTTACCATGGATTCAGTACATGATTCGGAACTACCCTGCGTTGAAATTTTTCGTCGGCTTTTTCTTAAATTTTACGTTTTTTTCTGCATTTTTTTTACTGTAAACTGTATAAAATCATTATACATTGCAAATATATATATTTTTTATTTTTAAATTGTTGTTAAAAAGACTGATGATTGAAGCCCTGTCAAAGGTAAGGTTTAAAAACTAGTTTTGATAGTAAAAAACCAAGAGATAGCTCCCAAATTAGGCATCATTTACAGGTTATGTTTAAACAGCGATTTCTATTATGAACCTACCAACTGTTTCGCGGGCTAACTGAGTGAGCATTGAGGTCAGTCCTTAAACCAAGAAATAAAAAAATAGCCTCCCTTTAGACAATGCCCGATTTGAGAGCCACTCTTCCTCTGTATTTTGATAC
Organism: Euplexia lucipara; assembly: GCA_921972225.1. NCBI lineage: Eukaryota > Metazoa > Arthropoda > Insecta > Lepidoptera > Noctuidae > Euplexia > Euplexia lucipara. Next base: position 3,858,666 of record OV179149.1, on the reverse strand, counting down.
GGCTGCATGATATCCTATAAAAATGATAACTTTAATAAAAATACGTGATTTTCAAATTAATTGTTTTATTTTACAAAGTATGGATTAATGGTGTAAAATACAATACTGAATTATACATAACAACATACATTATGTCACGCCTGTAATCCCCGAAGGGCTAGGCAGAGGTGTACCTGTAATCTACATTTAATCATTTACATTTAATGAGTTGATGATTCGAACTTTTATGTATCGGTAAACCATCGATATTTAAATTCTAGGTTATTTTCTTGGGCACTTTATAGTTTTGGAAGGATTTTTGTTATTGTGTAAGTAATCCATTATGCCAATAATGTCCAGTATCAATTTCAATCATGCATATTTCTACTTTATTTGTTTTGAGCAATGTACGCGCATCCAATGGCATTTTGTTTGGCATTACATGATGTAATATTTTTAATAAGCCACTTAAAGCGATATGGGAAATGTTGAATTTCACCGCCCATTCTCTGATGTCACTTCGAATATCAATATTCTGCAACTCTTCATTTAAAAATATGTCAGTATCACTATCGCTACAATTATATTCTTCCTCATTGGTTTCCTTTTCATTCTCATTTTCTATAAAATAATCCTCTGCGGAACCACTGGCCGATTCGTTGGTATCGGCTTGGTCATTTTGTAGCATCATAGGAGTAGAGCTGATGGGTGTAACGTTCCCAACCATGTTTTCGTAAACTTTTTTTACTTTTCTTCTGTAACCACCGCTCCTTTTAAACTACTTCCAGTCTTTTGAATCCGTTTTTAAAATGTAAATTCCACTCCGTAATAAATTCACACAATCTGCTGTACTTTCAAAATGGCGAATGTAGTCATGTAAAACATTTTAATGTTACCATGTACAGAATAATATCTTTATAATCACTGTATAAGGGAATACGGATTGCTTTCATCCTTGTAAAGATCATATACAATGTTAGAATTCATTTGTTGGGTAGACGTCTTATCAGATGCTCCTATAAGTTAAAAAGCATCATAGTTACCTAGTGCATTACTTTTCTAAGAATAATTGACCATATTAAAAGCTTTTATATGACTTTGAATATTATATGGCTAAAATGCAATGTAACTAGCCTCTATAAGAAAAATACATTTGGAACCCTTATTGTAGCCGTATTAATTGGATATATTACCGTTTACCCAGCCAAATTATAAGGATAAAGGTAATATTGGCTAAATCTTCTAATAATATGCCACTATAAGGAACATTAACATAATAAATGCTCTTTTATAACAAGTATAAGAGTTTAGACCCTATAGACTTAATTTTATAAGCTTAGTTTGTTTGTTGGGTATTACTTTGTTATGAATAAAGAAGCTTTTTATTATTATTTATTAATATAACACTGCACGGCCTCAGAATAGAACTTAAGGTATCATTCACGGCAGTAGCGATGGATGAACGATCCATACAAAACATGAATTCCAAGTATTATAGGACTAACTGCCTAAGAACAACTTCGTCAGCAATTTCACAATAATATTTTATTTAGTAAACATCCCGAGTTCAGATCGTTCGAGATCCGCGATGACGTAGCCCCCAATGATTCGATCCGGCGATTATATCGATTACAGATGCGCGACACGTCGGGGCACACGAATCGATTTATCGCATCACTAGCTCAACGCCCATTCGGTATTTTCCTAACAGAATATTTATCGGATAACCGATCGATGAGATTGAATACCAATTCTATTTCGCCTGTTGGTTTTTGAATAAACTTTATTTTGATAAGGGCTTGTCAGGTTTAGCATTCTACACTGCCTTATTTAACACCATAAAAGATCCTGTGTGGCAATTCAATAATAAGAGAAGACAAATAGACGAATTGTGTTACTAATTTATAGAATAAAAATCACTAACTAAAAGTGAAACAATAACGCTTATTCTTATATGTTAACATCACGTACCTACACATCACTTATGAATTGTTTTATTTTGTTTCAGGTAATTAAATCTTTTCAAGACGAGATTGTGCGAAGTTTCTTTTTCAACGTTCAAAGTTCAAGGTAACTTTTATTACATATTTTCAGAGATTTTTGTACATGTAAAACTAGTTGACATCTATGAGGATATCGATGTAGTACTAACTAAAAATTCATGTTCATATTATTTATTTGCATTCCATAATGTTTAAAGTTCTTAAAATAATGCTTAAAGCTACGCACAATCATATTCATGCGCAGTAAAAAATTACTAAAATTGTGTAAAGCAATAACAATAAAATTACGAATTATTGACAATTTTAAGTATTTATCTTCTAAGTAAATATTCTTATTTCTCGTCTCATTCAACCATAGATAAGCTAGACACAGAAACGTCAAACTGTCTTCACAATAGAGCCAAGTCGTTGACATGTTGCCTAATGTCGCAACACCTCCTTAATTACCTATGTCAGTTAATTATCACTTGACACACATATGCGCATGCTTCATTTATCAATTGGCTTATCCGATTAGAGGGGTAATTAAGACACTGATAGAGTTTATGATTAAATGATTCAGATCGTGAAGGGTTCGGGTATGGACCTCATAAGTGGATTATGTGGCGCTATTAATTTTCTGAAGTCGTTGATGTTAATGAGGACTGCAATGAGGAGTAACTCTTGGCTAAAAAAACAGCCGTTTTGGTCGATTAAAAGTAAGGCTACGCTTGCCGAAGTTAGTCAGTGGAGGGGTGGAAATCCATTACCACGTTTAACCAATGGTCCTAGCTAAAATTATTATATCTTTGACAGCGGTTACGACTTATCAGAATGCCTGACAACCAGTCTAACCGAAGGTTATCGTGTGAAATACAGTAACTGGGTTGTGAAGGTCGGAGAATTAATCGTTTCTTGTAAAACATAGTATTCAGCTACAATTACATCCAGTAAAACTGGAAACAGATGATAAGGGGTAAAGCTATCCCGTTCTATTTGTTGATTGGCCTGTCGGTCTGGTTAGTGGCCTTGCCTGCTATGCGGGAAGTCGTTTTCGGTCAGTTCGATTCCCTCCCAAGAATTTGTCTTTAATATTAGAGTGTTTAGTTTAGCAGACGCCTAGAACTTAAAACGCCTAGTTTGGGACTGGATGCCGTTGTGCGAAAGTTGTGGAATATGATTATAATGATTATTTCTTGGTCGTCTATTTAAAGTAATGAGATTAATGGTTAGTTAATATCCCTCAAAAACAAAATTGTTTAATTACAACAATCAGTCAAGATATTTTAAGCACTGACGCGATTATGTCAAGTCAACAGTTGACTGATTAATTTTAAATATAGCGAAGATACTCTCGACCTTGCGCCGCTGACCTTAAACATTTTTTAGTCATAACAAATTGCACACTTCTTATTGGACTCAATACATTATGTCATGAAGTTCTCTGGGTGACGTAAGACGGGTATGGATTTCGGTGTTTACACTAAGGTTAAAATCACCCGGAAATTATTAAGTGTCGAGTTTCAAATACGGAGGAATAACAGTCCGTTTACAGCAGTTTAACGAAGGGTATCGTGTTAGCTAAGAACTGGGTTGTGGAGGGCAGAAAGGTTGTCGCTCAAGGTAAAACACTGATTTTCGACGAGCCAGTTAAACTGGCAACCAACCCAAACATATAGAAAAAGGCTAGGATGAAAGACTCATTTTTAAATCAGAAAAATTTTATTTAAATAAGAAAGGTTTGTTTTAATTGTATTTAGCTCGGATAAAGAAGTTTGTGAGGAACGTATAGTATTTCATGTTAGTGGATTGGCCAGTGGTAGAAATTTCACTCTTTATTGTATTAATACGAGTATAGTGCTACAATTATTTAGACCCCAAAGAGTAGATTTTCGGAATTGACGAATATCATCATCATTATTACTGATAATATAATATTCCACAACTTTTCACACAACGCCATTTGTTCCCAAGCTAAGCTTTAGAGCTTGTGTTATGGGTACTAAACAGCCGATAAACATACTTATATATTTCTAAATACATACATATTATAAGTAAATTACACCCAGACACAGAAAAAATTATCATGCACAACCACAACACACAAATTTTTGTCCTGGGTGGAAATCTAACCCACGACCTCCGGCATAGCAGTCGGGGTCCGGGGACACTAACTACTAGACCAACAGGCCAGTCAATTAACGTGTTCGCTTAACGGTCAAAATTCGATCTTTCAGCTTTCTTCACTCCCTCATGTAAACTTGCCAAATCTAGCACTCCACCGTGTGCGCATTGCTCTTAAAAACGTTTGCTTACCTTAGTAATATCACAGTCTAAAAACATACAGTCGTCCGACGAAGCTGTCTAGACAGGGCAATCGTGCGGGGTGTGAGGGGCGAAACGCGGGAAAGCCGCTCCCGCACTGCGAACAAAACGATGTTCGTAGTGCGGGAGGTATTATTCAAGTCTAACGCGTGTAGAAGTTGTGGGCATTTTTGCAGAGATCAAAGGCGACGTCCTACTGTATTAATATTTATACTGTGGTAATATACAGATATCAAAACAAAATAGTTTCCTAGGAGAAATCGCCATCGAATACAACGATAAAATATCCTAGTGCATCGCCCCAGGTGCTATATCCTTTGCATAAGACCCGTGTTGATCAGTGCACTAACAAATTACGATAATATTTTACGATCGTACAATAACCTTATCGTAGCAATTAACTGGTCGCTTCGCGTGGTCGTCGTTAATTTTAAATCGATTGAGTTATAAAAAATATCGATAAATAAATCGATGTTATCTAACGGTGGTTGAAATACATTCTGAATTAGCGGTTCGGTTTTAGCGGCAGGCTCGTATCTCCATAATAATAGCGACACAGGTCTATTTTTAAGGTTAAGCAATGCTTGCCGGGGTTGATCAGTAGATGAATGATCATCCGAGACCCATCCGTGCCTCAGAAAACAAGTTAAGCCGTAGGTCGAAACTAATGTTCGTAGATCTTTGACAGTCAAAACCTTGAAAATCTGACAACCAGTATTGCCAATTGTCATCCAATAACTAGGTTGTGCAGGTCATAAGTATGGAGTTTCTTGCCCATTCTTCTCCATACAAATCTACTTTTTGGAAGGGGCAACTAGAATCATTTTTTAAAGTTAAATTTTTTCGACGTTCAAAAGTGCCTTATAGGGGCCTAATTGAAATAAATGGTTTGACTTTGACTTTGACATATGGCAGTCACTCCACATAAATTACCGGTTAGACTAAAAGCCCCACTGTATTTGAAAAACGGTAGGATCTCAGACATGTTGAATAGAATTAAGATTATGAGTCTATTTCATATTGTGTTTGCCTAAATGACTTTATTTGTGAGTGATATTCAATTAAACTAATAAAAACTTAATAGAAAAGTAGATTTACAGTTATTCTTCTCCATAATAAAGGTGTCAAATGCTAATGCCAGGTTGCCATAAAAGCCTTTTTTATGACACTGAGCCTTAGTATAGCAAGTTATGTCCACAAAATACAATAAAATTATTCGACATTTCGTGCTGCCTACTGCGCAGTTACGATTTTTCCTTAAGTAGTTGGTTTATGCGCTTGCGCATGTCATAAGTAAGACAATAGGTATCTACAATTCCTAAAGTTCAAGTCGGATGACGTTAGCCGGTATTAAAATGTGCCGTCCAAAAATGAAAAAATGTAATTTAAGTGTATGTTTGTAATGTCAAAATACCTAACAGCTTTTTACATAATGCATACGAGTATTAGACTCACCAATTTTTTTTTATCTATCTGATTTAGCTCATCTCTGAAACAGCTGGACCGATTTTGACAGGACTTGCACTGATAGATGGCTGATATTATGAATAACATAATTTTGCAACAGTATTTTTTTTACTTCTGCGTAGACAAAGTCGCAAGCAGTAGTTACAAGTACAACCTGTTAAATGTACAGACGCCAGCACATCAAATTACCTCAATGTGTCAAATTTACCCAATTGAATATGAGCCTTATTCTGTTTTTCATAAAGTTGAAAAACAATCAATGAAATTTGACACATTGGGGTAATTTGATGTGCTGGCGTCTGTACATAAAAAAAATAGGTTACATGATTACTGTTCTATGTATTTACTGATAAATACATTTGTTTTCTTCTTTATCGTGGCCAGTTTAAGGGTGTTAACCTTAGGACGATGTAAACATGCGAAGTACATAGCGATACTCGTAGATATCTGTTTGATACTGAACACAATAGAACATTGAATTGTAAGCAGTACTGAAGTAACAGTTAGGCTAGTTTACACTATAATGCTGACTTCATAAAACGACATTCCTTCTGTTTCTTATACTGCTCTTCTATTTTTACGAAGATATTTTTTGAGAAGAACTTGAAATATTGATTTCACGTCAAACTGGGTTTAACTTGAACCCGAATTGAAGTCACGGTTTTGAACTCCGTTATTTCCGGCAAATTTTCAATTGACACTAAATACGCTGCATTAGGTTCTTTTTTGCTGTATTTCAGCGTAACTAAAATACTTACAAGACATTTAGGTTGGTGAAGACTAGAATTATTATTAATCGTGTATTTAGCCGATTGAACGGAGCACAATATAGTGTTTGCACCAAATAGCATTGACATAAAGTAATGTAGAAAAATAATCGCCATTACATTCCTAAAAAATAATAATCAAAATCATCATGAGCCCTTTTCCCAACTCTATGTTTGGGTCGGTTTCCAGTCTAAGAGGCTGCAGCTGAATACCAGTGGGTATTGTGCTTTATATGCAGTGGCTGAGTAACAGAAAAAAAAAATCAAAATATGGCAAGAATTTTATGCACACAAACCTATTTGGATCAAATTAATTGTCGCTGTTTTAAAGTCAGATCAAAGTTCATTTGTTTCCATTATTCAGCAAAAGCAATCGGTCAGTGTTCCGTCGCGTCGCCATTCATCAGTGACGTCACCGTATCTAATAGACCTGTTGATCTATTTAACAAATTGCTAGCGCCGCGAATCGCCTGGAATGCTTCTGTTCTAGTTTTCAAACAATCCCAGTTAAATGTACATTTATTCGCGGTTTACATAAACATACAAACCAACATTTATATCTGTGAACAGATGTTTCGGGTTTCTTTATTTATCTGTTAAATGTCAGGTCGTTGAACCGGTCGAATCATTTGTTTTTAGTTGTCTGTTAAGGACGTTGTCATCTGTCTTGTGCATCTCTAGATTATCTGCATCTGAATCTTACGATAGATGTTGCAATTTCTGTGCAAACCATAGCTCAATAACAATTCACGTCTAAAGGAATTTATAGCTATGCAGCAACAAGTGAAGTTGTAGTCAAATAACATTAGTACTAAAATGAAGCAGTATTTAGTCTCGACAAGTGGGTGGCAGCGCAGTGCGCCGGCGCCGCTCCACCTGCCTACTTGTGCAAGATTTATGCGATCAGGACTCAATAGACAACTCGAAAGTTGAAACTTTTACACGTGTGTTTACAAACCATAAACAAGGTTTTCCCTTTACGATCGCTTGTATTATAGCTACGTTTTGATCTTAACCATAGACGGGAATGTGTTAGCCCATAAATATCCCGTGTTTTATTTAATCGCTGTCATAAAGAGGTTTTAATGTGTCAAAAATAAACTTGGAAACAGTCGGCAATCGTTATGTGTGATGACTCAGTGGTCTACACATGCAGAAAACGTAACACAGGATGTAAAACATTTTAGTGTTTTAACAGCGGGCATCGATACGTTGAAAGTGGAGTTTACACATCCGATTCAATATTTCGAACTTGTGCTATATCCGATATGTAGAGCCGATACTTCTACAAATGAATAATTTAATTATATATTCCACATAATGAAAAGATCTTTCACTCAGTCTATTTAAAACCCATAAAATATCAAAACCGCTTCGCTATACACACGTAGTTTCTAAAAACCGTTGAAGTTAATGTAATCGGTCGTTCAAATTCAACGATTTAGCAAACTTTCGACATGTTTGGTTACGTTGTTGTTTTATAACGGCTGGGGTCATAAGTCGTCGGTTACGAAACATCCTCTGACGATTTCTTTAACGAAAGTATCGTGATCTTGAACCTGTATTCGGGTGTTTGAGATCCGAACGTCGATCTCGAGCGTCGATTCGTCACGACGCCGGCTTTCGCGGAGACGAACCGGAAACTTGCCATAAACGTTCGCCGATGAAAGGTGAATGTCAAGATTTGTTTACGCTCTAATGGAGTCGCAAATCTATAGATATTGAATTCATTAGTGAAATTTTTGTATGTAAATAAACGTGTTACTGTTGATTTTTAACTCGCACTTCATACAAAACCTGTCGATAAATTTTAAAAGATCCACAATTTCCTATTGAAAGCTCAAATAGCAACGTCGATTTATATTACCCTATTCGGGTTAATAGTAGTCAAGAGTGGATCTTTACAGCCGTAGCGAAATGTGGGTAATCGAACAAAACCTCAATTCAGGTCAACTTGCATTGCTGCGGCGCCGGCGCATATAGCCGTAACACTATAACACTGTAATTTCCCATTGCCCTTACATAAGTGTTCGCTCACAGGATATTACATTGTTGGTCTACAAACGAGGTTTTAATATTCTCTTCGGAAGTTCGAATTAGAAAATTGCAGTTGCACATCGCGTACGAGACCACTTTCTCTGACATTGAAACATTAGCGAGGCTCTTAGTCCTCAGAGAGAAATTGACACTCGCTTTTAATTATAATTTACTTGTTATCTTGACTGTGCTAAGTGGATTATAACATGTGGCTATATTAAGCTGCTTAGGCTTAGAAAAATCAAAGGGCAATTGCAGCCATTGAGCCCTTTCAGGCCGGACTGAATGGAATTTATGTTGAAACGGCCAAGTGTATGTTAGACCACTAACAGTATCCACGCAAACTCAGTATTTATTTTGCCGACTGCAGCAATAAGTTTGTTTTTCATAATATTTCTCAAATTAACCACGAAAAACAAAGTTATTCCTACAGTTGCGATTACTATTAATGTAAATCATAAAGTCACTTAGAAAATTCATATTATCCAGTTAAATGTAATGTGGGTGAGCCATCCAATAATATTAACTTTCATTATTATTTCGCTGTATTTTCGTCTCTTCCAATTGGTGTCAACTTGCCAATAGTATTATCCCTATGCCACCTTTGCCCAAAAACTTTACTAATACGTAAATGTAAATGTTAATATGTTCGACATTATTCTGAGAACAACAACCCTCTGATTAATATAGTCCCACAGGTACATAATAGGAATAAGTAGTTCTTTAGTCACACATTTGCAATTTTATAATAATATACCTATTTTCCTCTGAGGCATTGTTTCAAGTGTCGTTGTTAGCTTACCTGTTGTAACCTGCCTGGGACTATTAGTTTTATTTAGTTTGGTTTGCTCATGCTATTAATCTTTTAGAGTTTCTTTAAACACGATTCATGATGCCAAACTTCTTAAAGTTCCGGGCCCTACTTTCGTTTTAACCCATTTTATAATAGACAACAGGGCAGAAGAAATAAAGTTGTCAGTAAAATAAGAACTTGTCAAAGCATTATTGAAACGCGTGGTGTAAGTGGTGTAGCCATTGAAAATCAGGTCACGTTCAGCTAAGCTAGGGGACGAGTGCTGCGCAAAAACCAAGCATCTATTTATCGATTTTGATATAGCATTCGTATGGACATGATATTGTGAATTGAAGGATTGAGTTATGGCTTGATGGGAATCAGGGATTGAAGGTAATACAAATATGTGGTTTTGATTTACCGTCTCTTATAGAACCTGTGAGCGAAAGCTCACAGCCCAAGAAGATAAACACCAAAAGAAAAGATAAAATTAATGTAATCATCGCGTCTGAATTCCCCAACAAGTTGGGTAGAGGTGGCATGTATCTATTAGTAGTTATTATAATCACACGTTTGTAGTTCAGACAACCATGAATCCATAACATAAAACTGTTAATAAGAATTTAACTCACGAAATAGAAATCACGATTTTATGCAGTTTAAAGCAAAATAAACGTTGGGAAAAAGCTGTACATTAACAAAAGCCAACGAAAATGTTCAAGGCTGGGTGGGTATCCAAAATAATGTAATGAACTCGTAGTGTCCGTATGTGTGACCATGTTTCTTCCCCCGTATATGTATAGCACGGGCCTTTTACTATCTACCAACCAAATTATCTCATAATTCATTGGTAACACATCTGGCTGCAGTCTTTGTGCGATCAGAATATAAATGTTACTTCGCCTATTCACGGTGACATGCACACGAAACACGTCATCCACACTTGAATACGAAGTGTCCACTACATTAACACATGCCACTACACGCGTTATGTACTGAAACCCACTCAAATCTGCTTTGTTTGTTTCGTTATAATCGTGTACATTACAACAGCCATTAAAATTATCATCGCCATTATTGATCGCTTTGCTACAATCGAATTTATACGAGCCGTTGCGACTTGAAGACATTAAGTGCGCTTCGGTAATGTTAGACGATAACTCAGTAATATTTTCAATTTGGTAAGCAATATAAAATTTATTGTCAAACGTCATCACAAGTTTTATCTTTATGGTCGTATCATCCTCTCAAGATGGTCTGGCAAAGATACCGCTCTCGAAGTCTCGAAGTACAATGCCCGGTCCTTCGCTTTCCATATACAATTTTGCTTACATAAAAGGTACGTGAGCCCTTTGGTCTAAAAAATATTGTGTAACATGGAAAGTGTTTCTACGATCACTATGGTGTTTATCGTTCACACGACGTAATTATTATCTCTTGCAGTTTGCTTTGGTGCTCGCTTCCCTGTGATTAATTATGCCCGTCGTATTGGTACTGAGGAAAATTTCAAGAGACCAGTAACAAAGGAAGGAAATTGGAATGGCGTACTTTGAAACTGTTGAACTAGTTTATGTTGTCATTATTAGTTATGGGTTTTAGGCCAGTTTCTGAACATTGTACTCGCGTCGTTGTTGAAAGGGAAAGCTCCGGTTATAATAAAGCTGTTTGTGTTGAACCAAGCGTAACGGGTGCCATAACTTATAATTTAAATGGTATTAATTTCCATTCTCACTTTATAATAAAAGGGATATAATTATCTATAGCTTAAGATCGAAATAAGTGCTTACGATAATCGTAAAGTAACGCGACAGCACTAGTCTCCCTGACACGTTTCGCAGAGCATTTGCATGGCGCGGGCGCAGCCGCTCACCGCTCTCTATTAATACGTTAGATATGATTATGATAGATCGATTTGCTTAATTGGCGCATGCGCCACTTGCCCACACAATTATAATGCATAAATATTAAGTGCTGGCGACAGTGCCAAAGGACAAGCCAACCATTTAGCGAACATAAATTTTATTCAGTTTTATGAGGTCTTTCACATCATTTTATTGTTCGTATTTCAGCCATATTTACACACTATAATTAGTTTTCTGATTCATGAACTTGTTAAGTCAATTAAAGAAGTAAAACATCTTCAAGTTCCATTAGTGGCTCCAATTGAGCAGACATTTATTCATCATTGCATGGACGGTGTTATTTGCGGTGTTAAATAAAATTATTTATTTATTGTAAGTCGGCCCACTGAATGTCGACTCAATGTGATATATGGCACGTTGATCAATTTATTTGAATCTCAAATTGTGGCGTTGACGTAATGTTGACAAATAACGAAGACTTTGATCTGCTATTTATCAGCAAATGGCCAACATCTCAACATTAAAAAGTCATTTATTGAATTATCAAAATTTGAGAAGCTTATTTCAGAAGTATCAATGTTGTGTAACCCGTAATATCCATAGTGTCTACACCTTGAAATACTTGAAAATAAATTCAGCTACGAAGACACCGATATAACACGTTAACATCAACAGAAATATTTTCAACAAGCTCGTTTATGGCATGTGACCCTAATTACGGCTGTGGTCTAAAAGATAACATTATCGAGAGGTCCAATCTTATTACATGATTGAGTAGTTAAATAATGTACACTGGCAAATCGACAGTAATGTTGCTTTTATTACCGCAAAAAAACTGTTAAGCAACACTTATGGACGGTAATACTGGTAAGGTGCACTTTTTAATCATACACTTGAGAGAATATGGTCATTTGGCTTGCACTCATTACGGGTAATAGTAGGTTTAGCAAGAGGTTTGGTTACATACAATTGATCATTAGGTTTGCGATTTGTACAGCTGAATGATTCTTATTTGTTTTGCAATTCTAGTTCTGCTTGCGAATAAATGCCTTGTATTGTACAAAGGGAAATTGGAGCAGAAATAAATAATGCATCAGAAGTAAACGGGCTCATATTTAACACCGTATTTCCATACAATCCGATGCCACGATCTGATACCTTCTCACAGTAATGTGGAACTTCTCCGTTTAATGCCATATTACGCAGTAGCTACATACCTACCAGTTGCCGTGAACGCTCGTAATCCACTTATCATTACTCATTTTCCTTGGCTCTTGACATGAAATAGTGGCAAGTATTATTGATTCACGATATTGTTCCCGGTTCGGCGGGCACTAATTGTTGCGTGTTACAGCGGCACTTTAACTTACTCGTTATGTAACATGTTACACAGCTTAATGTGGTGCCAACACCCGTCCTGCCAGCAAATTGTTGTATGAAAATCACATGCGTCGGCGGCCTATCTGGATGTCATCCGACCGTTATTCCTAGGGCTGTCTGGAAACTGAAGTACCAAATGTTATTCTCTGTTCAACTATGGTCGTTAGCAGAGTGTTAACGCCCTGTAATTTAAGCAGCGTGAAGTAGAACTGTTTGTACGCGTCCTATTACTAATCCTTATAGTCTTGGCTGGCTTTACAATCCCAAGGATGCCAACGACAAAGTAATTTTCAATCTAAGCCTTTCGTTAATTAGATAAAGGTAAATATAATCTGTCTGCCTGTCTTTATCCAATTATCTCCCTAGCTTTATAGAGACTGAGAAAACACTGCAATAGGAAATCAGGTTCCTACTACTTTCCCTGTTGAGAGAATTCTTCAGAACCTTGTTTCTTTTTGAGTTGACAATTGTCAAAGTCAAAGTCAAAGTCAAAGTATTTATTTGCGTATTTTTTGGTGATGTGTGGTCTTACAGTAGGATATGTATCTCAAAAAACTACCCGTCAGGGCATACACAATTAACAATATAAGAAATTTTAAAATACAACCAATAATTTCTACAATAATGATTTTGAATACAATCAATAAAATTCATAAAAAAAATATCAGATTACAATTTAGATTAATAATATTATTCAAATTAGTCAAGTTTTCAATTGTCAAGGATAATAAATACATAATTGCCAGCTTGGTTTGTTACATTTTGTCAAGAAGGAATTCGTCAATGGTATAGTAGCATTTGTCGATTAGAAATTTATTTAGTTTTTGTTTAAATTGCGTCAAATTTAAATCTTTAATGCCATTTGGAATTTTATTATATATTTTCGGAGCCATACAGAGAATGCTTTTGTGCATAAGGGCGGTCTTTGAGGCTCTTAGACATAATTCGTGTCGATATTCTGGTCTTGTCGACCTATAGCGTTGCTGTGAAGCTTTTTTAAATAAGTCACTGTTTTTCTTGACGAACAATGCGGTCTCATAAATGTAAAGACAAGGTAAAGTTAGAATTTTAAGAGATCTAAAATGTGGTTTACAGCTATCCGTTGGTTTAAGATTGCGTATAGATCTAATGCACCTCTTCTGTGCTTTAAAGATGTTATTTTTTTCGCAGGAATTTGCCCAAAAAATTACTCCATAACGTAATATGGAGTCTACGTAACCATAATACGCAGCTACAACAGCTGCCTGATTAACAATTTTCCTAAGTTTATATAGAGCAAAAGCGAACCTACTTAATTTCGTGATAAGACTTGCTGCATGGTCTTTCCAAGTCAGTTGAGAGTCAATTATCAAGCCTAGAAATTTTATATGTTCTACTTCTTCAATTTTACTATCGTCAAATGTTATATTAATGTCAGGAGTGGTTATTCTTTGTCGAAATTGTATAATTTTAGTTTTATTTAAATTTAATTTTAGATTATTATGTCCAAGCCAGTTAATTGATTGTTGCAATGCGTCTTTAATGTCACATTCATAATTTATATTTTTATTATGTCTTACAATTAACGTGCTGTCATCAGCAAAAAGAACCATAGGAAAAGCGACGTGTTTTGGAAGGTCATTTATATAGACTAGAAACAACGGCGGGCCCAATACGCTACCCTGTGGTACGCCAAAAGTGATTTTACGTTTGCCTGAAATATATTTGAGTTCTTTTTTATCTTTTTTAGAAATCCGTCTAATTTCCGTACACTGCGATCTATTGGCTAAATAAGATTGTATAAGAGAAAGTGCGTTACCTCTTACTCCATACGCATTAAGTTTCTGTAGTAGTATATTATGATCCACTAGATCGAAAGCTTTCGTCATGTCCATAAATATAGCGCTAATGGGAACTCTTCCATCGATGTCTGTCATTATAATATTAAGAAAATCATAGATGGCCATATTTATGGATTTGTTTTTTCTAAAACCCTTCTGTTCGTTTACCAAGATGTTGTGTTTCGTAAAAAAGGAATTCATACGGTAATAAATAGCCTTCTCAAATATTTTTGATATGACTGGTATTAGGGCAATGGGTCTGTAATTATTCATATCAGTTTTGTCGTGTTTTTTAAATAAGGGCTTAATTATTGTTGGTTTTAGTTTATCGGGATAAATTCCAGAGCAGATACTTACATTAATGATGTGGCAAATTGGGCCACTTATCACATCTGAGACAAATTTTAATACTTTTGTTGATAAACCATCATATCCTACGCTAACTTTATTTTTTAAATCCTGTATTATCCGATAAACTTCATTAGGTGTAGTCGGGGCCAAAAACATTGATTCGGAACATGTATTCGAGGTCCTATAGGTCGCAGATCTTTTGACATTCGATAATGATTCTGCTTGATTCACAAAGTGATCGTTAAATGCGTTTGCTATGTCACTAGGGTTTGTTATTGTAACTCCGTTATTTTTTATTTCTGTTATATGTTCGTAGGGGGGGCAATATTTATTTTCATTTATGATCTTCCATGTTTCCTTTGATTTATTTGTTGATGACATTATAATATGGTTATTTTTTGCTTTTTGTGTTAGTTTTATTATTTTCTTAAGTCTTTGTGAGTAATTTTTAAGTTTAATTAAGTTATTGCTGTTGGGTCTTGCTCGAAGTTGCCAAAGAAGTCGTCTTTTATTTTTGCTACATCGTCTTATACCAGGTGTTAACCAATTCGGATTCCTTTTTAACTTCATTTTTTTGTTGATCAAGGGAAAACATAAATCATAAAATAGCTGCACAATTTCCATAAAACCATCGTACGCTACATTAGGATTTTCAGCTTGATAAACATCACAAAACGATAAGGCACATAAACATGATCTAAATTTCATAAGGTTATCGTAACTGTAATCACGAGCTGTAATATTCCAACTGTTCAATGTACAAGTCTTTTTTACGGGGATCTTTAAGGTTTGGGCTGTGTGATCTGACATGTTAAGGTCAATTACATCGTGGACACACTTATGCGTAAAATTGTGTGCAAAATTATCTATACATGTGTTGCTTTGTAACCTAGTGGGCTGGTCAATTTGCAATTTTAGATTATAACTTAATAAGAAGTTAATAAAATCAAGGGAAGTTCTATTTTTTTTCAATGTATTAATGTTAAAGTCACCACATATAATGACATTCTTGCGTGCTTTGTAACAAATTTTGGCTAAGATAATATTTAATTTTGAATAAAAAGTATCAAGATTATTTGATTTTGGTATTCTGTAGATACATACAATAATAATGTTATGCTGTGTTAGTTCGATTGCACAGCACTCGAAAACTCCTTGAATTGAAAGTTTCTTGATATCTTCAAGCTCTCTGCATTGATGGTCGTTTTTTATTAATATGCACGCTCCTCCTCTTTTTGTATCTCTGGAGTAGCATGCTGCCAATTTATAATTAGGTATAGTGAGGAAGTCTTCATACCCAGTTTCCATGAAGTGCTCGGTCACACAGATAACATCTATGCGGTTTTGAAGATCAAGTAGGTGCAAGAGCAATTGGTCTGCCTTATTTATTAGCCCTGCGATGTTTTGATGCATTATTGACAGATAATTATAGAAAAAACTGGTTTGATGTGTCTTCAAATGCGTCTTCCTTCTCAGCAATACTACTATTTTCTATTTGAATTTCATAAATAGTCTTCTTGAGATTCATAAATACATTTTTCATGCCCGTGTCGTTTAAAAGTCCTTGACGACCCGAAAACATGGTGTTATCATAACATAAGTCAGCGTTTGAGTCCAGTAAATAAGCATATTCATATGTTGTGTTATGCAGATACAAAAGATTATTAAACATATCAACCCGTGAGTTGTATATAGTTGTATATTTACCACATGGTCTATAGGTTGGGAGACATATGATTATATTGGTATGACTTAGTTTTTCGATGGTATCTTTGATATGGTAGATTAAATCGTGATAGTTTTTAGTTCTTATGAAGTCCATTTCTCCTATTAATATGACACAGTAGTCGGTTTTTGTATAGTGTTTGATCTTGTTTTCTATACCGACTAGGAGTTGTTCAATGCTACCATTTGGATACGAGTAGTGGCAGCAGTCATAATGAGTTGCAAGAGAATCTTCCATAATGCTGCAAATTCCGTTTCTGTTGTTAGCGCTTATTATACTTATTTTACCTTTTATTGTTTCTTGGGTCAGGGGTCGTTTTTCGATTAAGTCATTACGCGTTGAGTGTGTTATTCCATAGGTGTCACATTGAGTTGTCTTATCAACCATCTGGGGTGGTAAAACTACCGGTGTTGATTTATCAGCGATTTTAGGAGTGAGCTGAACTTTCTTCGTCGACTTGGGAGTGACGCTGAGATCTATAGTAGGAACTGTTTGAGAAGATTTTTTCTTTTTTGGAGTGTTATTAACAATGTCCGTTGTAAGTTTTTTATAAATATTTTCCTTTTTTGTCAAATTCTCGATGGTTTGTTTGAGATTAGTGTTGTCCATATTTAAGGATTCAACTTCGCGGTGGGCAGTCTCTAGTTGTAGCGTCAATTCTTTTATTTTGTTTTTTAGTTGAAGAATTTCTTCGCAGTCTTCGTCGTCTGATATATTCGGTAGACTGTTACTAGTGCCATCTAGTTCACTATTTGTTAAATTCAAATCTTCACTTTTTGTTTCGGAGACTCTTCGATTGCGACGCTGTGTGATATTTCCAAAGAAGTTCATGTTGAATTAAATTTGAGGTAGTTTGAAGAAATTTTTACCACGGTACTATTTATTGCTCATCAATGTTATAAACTAATTTGTTAACATTCCAAAAAGAGTAACCGTTTGCGGGAATCGAACTCGAGTCACAGGTGATTTGTATTACATGTAGGCCGTCCGCCGTTCTCGCCACTGTGACTGTTACGAATGACGTTGAAATTGTTGATCAGTAGGTTCTTCCAAGTAAAAAAAAAGTTCGAGAAGTCAGTTGAAATTTGATCGATTTGAATATTTTTTCTTCAAGTGTCACTTTTAGGCAAATCACTTTTTCCGTCGTTATTGTTTATTTTTGTATGTCACACGTTTGTTAGCTTAGTATTTGGTGGTTTAAGTTTCATAAATATTCATAAATACCACACACAAAACTGTTTTAGTCACAAAATTTTATCCACATATACAAGTTCTATTTACACATTTCACAGTGAATAGTTTGTGAAGATAACACTTTTACACATGTATTGTCTTATTTTCTTGATAGTTTTGGTGTATTTAGGTAGATACTGTTTAAATAACTTTTTTAAAGAATTTTATAACGGGAGCACAATGTTTACATGACAGCTAGCGCCATCTCACTCTGTCTGTCTCATTGTGTCTGTCAGGAGCTAGAGAATCTGCTTCAGTTGTCACTGTCGCAAGTTCAGCCATAATTGAAGGTTGGTTTTCACTCCAAACCAGTTCCTAGACCCCAAGAATGTTCCTAAACCCAACCCTATCCACAACAGACATTTCAGTCGTTTCCTACTTGCGTCTGGCGGTAGTCGGGCGACAAATTGCCGACGGACGCCATTTCGGCGACGCACAATTGCCCCTTAACGGCCCGTTCCCCAGATTTATTCGCCTACACGTAAGTTAAGAGCCCTGTTCACAGTACGCATTTCGTTTAAATCACGGCGACACGCTATTCGTCGTCAACACTAGCGCTCGTCAAAATTCTTGCGTGTAATATTCGACCCACGAACACTTCCGTGTTCTGGTTCACTAGTAAAGGAAAAGGTTACACGCGAATTCGTTGATTGTGATGTATTGGCTATTTTGGTATCCAATGATTCTCAAGGGTAATTGGATGATGTATCTTGTTCTTTAGATGTGTCTGAATTACTTATCATTTAGAACCAACGAGTCGAGTTTGATACTCGTTTTTATTAGTTTCCAAAAATCCTGCAGCTCCTTCTAAAGCATTAAGTGATACGTTTATAAATTCCAACTAAGTACTCCAACACATTCCGCGTAGCGTGAATGTTCTTCTTTACTCGTACAGCGGGTAATGGCGGCGCTAACGACCAAACGCCAGTAACGTGATCCTCGAGGTGTGAACTTACGAGGCGTTCCTGAGAAATTCGCTTATTATTAGTACCTGGGACAGTTTGCCTTTCCTGGTCTAGTCGTTTAACACCAGTCGCTCGCTTTCGTCTGGTTGCTACCCGATCGGAATGTGGAAGTTCGTTTCAGGATTAACAGACACCATTAACGTTGAGCTATTAATTAGAACAATCTTGGCAAATGTTGGATGTCTCATTTTAGACATCGTGAGGCCGTTAAAGCTTTGATTTAAAGTTTCTTCTCTGGTATTCGTGCAAACAATTCAAGTACATAGATACTGAACAAAACACAAAGCTCTTTGCTTAGATCTAAAATTAAAACATAATTCGTATTGGCCAATATCAGCTATTTTATTGTTATTGTATCTGAGCGCGAGTATCGGACATTACGGCTGGGTGGAACATTAGCATGGTGGTGGGGGCTCAACAATGGCGGAGCGGCGCCGGCGCAGCGATGCCCACAGCATCCACCGATAACGTGCACTCCTCTAGTCTACGGGATACAGGGTGGTTGATGAGAAGTTCTAAACAATTTAAACTCAGTTGTGTATAATTAGTGTACCTAGAAATAAGTACAACCTTGTAAGGACGATTTTGGGCAATAAAACTGAACGCACTAGGATTAAACTTAATTTCAGAGCTGTTGTTGTGTTGTTGAGCTGTTTAGTGTTGTTGCCAATATTCCATAATTATGATGGTACTGGCACAGTTCCATTGGTGAAATTAGTCCTCAGTAAGCCATTCCATACTTTGTGTATGTCATATTGTGTCATTGCTGTTTTAGTGTTTCGACCTGTACCGTTCTCCAGATAGTTTTGTTTTTTCTTTATTTCTGTTAATTCAGGTCCAGTTTTAATATTTTTTTAAAATAATTACGATAATCTCTAATCAGGTTATTTTAAATCTCTTTGTTTTCAAATATATACATTCCATTATCTAAATGAATTCTTTGACGATTTTGATCTCAAAAGGCAAAAATGTGTCTTGAGGCAAAAATCTCAAACGTTTTAGAATAAAAAAAAAACAAATAATTCTAAGAATTCCCATAGCACCCTGTATCATGAGGTCGGTGGCGTGCGCCGGCGCCGACTCCTCTAATAATAGTCGCATTCCATTCCCTCGCCCTGGAAGGGCTCACCTCGCGATGCGCGCGCGCACCTGCCGTACACCACTTTCCTTTTTCATTTGCCAAATGCTTTCGCTACTCCGTGATTCTGAATTAATGTTATTGAAAAATGGCTTATATTGTGCTTGTAAATTCCTCTGAGCACGAGTAAAGTGATCGTGTTTACGACCAATAAAATTACAGTGCTTGGTTACCAATTACTATCAATGGAAGCTATGTCGTTAAACGAAGGGTTAGTGTTACGTTCTTGATTGTACGATGTATAACAAAACACTTATGCAATGCGGATATTCAACTTCATGAAAAGCGGACCTTTTGCATCGAAAGCACGTTGTATTTTAACTGCGGTCAAAAAGATTAAAGATATGTACTATAGAGAGGTTATGCGAAGAAATTAATGTCGTAGAAAAACTGTGGTCCCATGTCTCAGTAACGCCATCTAGAATAATATAGCAATATTGGAGCGGCAGCAGAGCGTACTAAATTAAACTCATGCAAGCCTTTGCACTAGAACACAAGTATCGAGTGAAAATTTTGTTCGTGATGTCCGGTCCTTTAAAAAGTTACATTTGGGGTTGCGTTTTTTAGAGGACGCAATTTTATTTTTTTGATGTGTAGAGGGACTCAGTGTCAAGCTAAAACTAAGTTTGTGGGGTCGCCACCCTTGTCCCACGGCCGCCATCTTAAAAGTAGGGGTTGTAATGGCTGAAATGGCACTGACCCCCCCCCCCCCTACACATCAAAAAAATAAAATTGCGTCCTCTAAAAAACGCAAGGTAAGGCCTAAAAAATGTAACATTTCAATGGACTATCTATAGTAAGTTGTAAATGTCTTTGACTGCGGGACAAGCTTACGTTATTCATCCAGATATACCTTTAAAAATTCTTGTCAGATGTTTCATTGTACAAACGGAACTCATTCACCGTGAAATGCCAAGGGCAACGTATTCAGAAGTGTGGGGGAGCATCTGCTGCCATTAGGGCGTCCAGGAACCGTGTCGAACTGCTGGCGTGGAACCTCGGCTAAGGGCGTGCGCGTACGCAGGCCTCGTGAGAATATCGTTACGTTTAATGTTTATGTTTCCATTACCGATACCATCTTTATGTATAGCTTCGCACAGGAAAATCCATAGAAATTCTTCAGGTATTTTTATTCTTGACTTATTATCTGTAGGTACAATCTTTTCCGCTCCGTTACCGTTTAGAATTTAATAATTCAATAAATCATGTGTGATGGGTAGGAAAAATACAATATTTTCTTTTTATTAATATTGCATGGTTTTACTATACGTCTATATAAGATAATTGTACTTACATTTTATTATTTTCCTCCACAAGTTAAAAAGATATAGATACCGGGCTGGTATCCGCAACTCCACGTCAAAGCGCGTATGTTGCGTATGTGCCATAATCTACCACGCCGGCCCAGTGCGAATTGGTTGATGTCACATATCTTCAAATTTTTGGTTCAAGGACATGCCGGTTTCCTCACAATGTTTTCCTTCACCGTTAATAACCTAACCCTTTACCTCCACAAGTAACAATCCATTTCTAATTATATGAATAAACTCGTGATAGTAGTTTTTTTTAAGGTAATAAGAGGCAGTATCTATACCGATCGATGTAACGTTACCTTTTACTTTATTCCTGTATCTTTTAAGTCCTAAATCATATCTACAATTATAATCTGCTTTCATTATTTGAACTTTCACTCTATTTAGTAGTACACATTGTTGTCAACTACTCCTAACTTACTTAACTTAAGTCCCTTTCTACTTGGCACTAAGTTATTGTGCACAGGCTTAAATCCAGGTCTTATTCTGATGGATTGCCCTCCTTTATGGTGCCATTGTCTAGTTGACGTTCAATCTTGTGGTTGAACTCCACCATGGCACTGCTTATGACTACGCCCGTCGTCATTGTTAGGATTTATGGTGATAGGAAACATTGTTTTCTCTATTCATGCGCCATATTGGTTAGGTAAAAGTATTTGTAGATTAACTTCGGACAATAGAATTTCCCCAAATAAAGTTGGAAAGGAAATAAAGAACATAATTGTGGAAATATAACAACAAAAACGTAATCTGAAATGTAAAAATTTAATGTCAAATGACTAGGCCTTTGCGAGGTCAAAATGTTTCTGTCTCAGCATAATGACAACAAATGGATTGATAGTTCTCAGTTTCTGAAATACGTCTTCAATGTTTAGAGTAGGATTTTACTTAAGTGCTTGAAAGTTTACGCATTTTGAAATGAATCTTTGGTGTATCTACTGAAGTCTACGAGCCTCTACGTCTCATGGGAAATAGAGGGTTGGCTCGTACGAGGCAACCTCCTATTTCCCATGAAAGAAATCAAAAGATATGTAGAGACTGTAGGGAAACAGAAAATACGGTGCTCCGACATCATTTCTTTAAGCGATGTAACCACAGATATAGATAGACCTAGATACCGCAAAAGCAACTACTTCGCGTCCCTAGCTTACGTACAAAAATCATAAGGGGGCCTGCGCGCTCAGTTTCCTTCCACCGGTAAGTCATTTTGTGTTTAATATTATGCGTTATTAATTAAAAAAACAATTATTTTGAATCGTATACCCTCAGTAATAAATACCTGGTAATACCAAATTTGAGAAAAACCAAACATTCGTATTACATTGCGTACAGTCAAAAAATGGCACGCTTGGTTTTCGTACAGATCGCTAGACTTGCGTTATCTAGGTGTATCTATGTCTGTGGTTATAAGATTGCTTGGGTTCCTTACTTACAGTTTAAGGTAGATGTAACAGGGTAGCTCACGAATTTCTAATTTCTTGTGTTTTTTGCAATTAGCGGTACCTACAGTGTCAGGTTGTATGTCGATTAAAATATGATTTTCACATTAGAATTTCGCCGGCTATCCTCGCACCTAAGCACCTAAGGGAGAAATGTATTACTCATGTATTTGATATCTCTCACCATTATGTACTAAACACATAAGGGAGGCTTACTAACAATGGCTTCATATCTAACATTTCTTTACATATACAATACTTAACGTTTCTTATCATTAAACATTTCCCCGAGTGTCATTGAATGTCTAAGGTATTTTAATACTCTGCATATATAATCTTAAGTAGGTATTATAATTATTGTTTGTCCGTTTACACGTCATATCACAACGTTATAAACGTTATCTTTTATTTTATCTCATTAAAATTGTAACAAGTGCGCTTGCGCAGCTATTAAATGTTTAAAGGGTTTTTTTGCTATGCATGAAATTAAAAATACTTTCTGTAATTCATAATAATTCGATTATCACAAACAAAATTTATTATTTTGGTTTAAGCTGTTAGCTCTTTATTGCCATTTTTAAATCTTAGACGGGCGTTTATATGGGTTGTCGCCTCATGAAAGTTTGAAAATCAGTCATACCAAGGGGTATCGCATTACCCAGTAATTAGGCTGTATAGGTACTAGCCAGATACCTATACCAGGAAAAACAGGGTGGATAGAAACTCAAGGGTGAATAGAAACGGGTGGTGGTAGAACTTTGATATTCACATAAGTTACAATACGAGGACCCTAATGCTTTTAAATCATTGAAGTACATAGTTTCGACACCTTGTTAGTATCAAATAATATTAAAATAGCGTGAATATCCTCCTCTTGTGAGGATGAATGAGGTGAAGTTTTGTTTCTATTCACCCTGTTTTACGGTACTGATATTCAGCTGCATCCATTCAAGCTAACGTAAGGAAGATAACGTCAACATAGTTAGGAATAGGCTAGGCAAAAAATCAGGAACCTTTTATAAAATAGAAAAATAGTCACTATACTCGCAGTTTACAATAAGTGTCGCAATAGACAACATGTCTACATGCTATCATAACACTTAATTAATAATAAATAATTAGCACAATATAGTAGCTTGTAATTGATAAATAAACTGTCTCACGTGTGAATAACTTGTAATTAACGTGATATTTACTTTAGGCTTTACTCACTCTATCAGCTGATAAATGTTATGAACGACTAAGCTCTGGGAGCAAAGGTTGAATTCAATGTAGTGGAGTACTTAACATATTTCTTTTGCGTGTTTTTATTCCTTTTTTATGGTTTTTAAACATAGTACTATGACATACTAGTATACTGTTTATTAAACATGTCCATCATACCATAGATTACAAATCATTGCAACTTTTCAATAGAGGCCTCTTTTCTATAATAATAGTAGCAAATATCACGTTCTAGATTGGCTAAATAACTATGGGAGAGCGTATCCTGGGCATCAAACTTAAACACTGGGCTGGGAGTAAAAAAATCTGTTGTCACTAAACAATTAACGATTTAACAAGTCTGTCTAAAGCGAAATCACCCCCGTGTTGACTGGGGTTAGATGTGCAGCTCACAGTTCCTTTACCTGCATGGTAACTGACAACTCGGCAACGGAGATGGCAGTATGTACTAGATTCTTACGTCCTCCGATCTAGACAAAAAGTAGTGGAATAAGAGTATTTTTTCCTCTCCAAGGCGAAGGCAAACATTAATGATATCACCAGGTGGTTTTCCAGACAAGTCGACATCTTCTTTTCTTGCGGTTAGTGCCCATTACCCATTATAAGGCCTCTCTGACTTGCTATCTGCTTTTTCCTTTGTATTTACAGTGGAAAAATCCAAGTATAATATTAAAAATATATTTATTATTCTTGTCATGTCACCTCATGTTTACAAAGTTAAAGCCCTCCTCTGCATTCCGTAAAAGAATTTGGTAATTCGCATGCCTGTCAATATTATCTTCCAAATAAGTATTTTCCTCAATATGGAGTCCCAAAAGCTCGGTTTCGAATAAACAGTCATACAAAATACTTTCTCATGACCTCAGGACTATCCGTTAAAGGACAAAAGAGGTAACATTTACTTTCTTATTATCAGCATCGTAGTTAGCATCAGCATTAATTAGCTGCATTGAATATGCGCGGCGGCTTGCGGGGCTCGTGCCGGAAGACCGGCTTCCGTCGCCCCCGGCGCCCTGGGACTTTCCAACGGGATTCAAAGCCGCCAAGGAGTTACCAATGTGCCTTTTATTACGTGCTAGGAGTATCTTGTTGGTTAGTGGTAATATTTACCATATTACAGACTCGTTGGAAGGTTGTATTCGGTTTAATTTTGATCATAAGATTACAAGGTTTCTTTACACACTTATAAGCCGTATCACTGTTCGAAAATGTCTTAAAATCCTCGCCCTAAATGATAAAGAATGTACTCACATACAATGTTACAAGTATCGGAAAAACACAGCTACGTTGCCACTTGCCAGCCACTGTTCCAGTCCACGTAAGGCTCAAACAAACAGATAAGCAATAAGGAGCGTACTCGGCACTGCGCACACGCAAATGGCGTACGTCGTTATCTAAACGCGCCAATCGTTTACACACAGTTAGAGGACGCAATTATCACCTACTGTACACCTGTTCCATGTATGCTAATGACCACAGTAAATCACCATTGATAGACCAGATATCTCCGATTATATCTCGGATGGTCACGCGCATACCATTTTCGGTGCACCGCTTATGTGGGGTCCAATTACTGAGGACCAAACGACACTTTCCATGTCCAGGCGTGCCCTTTTCAGACCTTAGATAGTTCCCGTCTGTACACATCCTGATCGTAACTTCAGATTGTTATGGAAATCTAGTCGGGAGTGTCGAAAGGAATGTTGTGGGCCCTGCACCAAATAAACTGGACTTACCTAATAAGGCTTTTTAACTAAGTTTTGCAATCTAATGCAATAAAAACCTACTTAGGTAATCATCGTGGAGTTCTTCGTCTTTGATTCGTTTCTGATCAATGGTCATATCCTTGTCTTGAATCCAAAGCTATCAAAGGATGTTTAATTTCAATACACATTTGCGAATTAATCTTGCCTCTGTCACCATCGAAGGTCGACCGTTTATGGAGATGGTTAATTAAACCTAGCTCTGTCGACTTCTCAGAGTCGATTTCCTCGTTAAACGATTTGATTTACGCATGGTGGGCATCCTTGGCCGATGAGGTGTTAAACCGTGACCTTACGCAAAAGGCGTCGCCTGCTGAATCACCAATAATTTTGTTGTTTTGTTTTTATACAATAGATGTGGCCATATGCGGGCGGCTGCGGGCGGAGCTATGTTTGGGCAATCAGTCAACGACCGGCTTCGCAGTTTCTCGACGGATTCCTTCTGTGTTCGTCACCGGGAAGATTCATGCAAGCGATATGCAAAGCCCGCCGTTAGGAGCGCGCCCTCTCGCTGCACCACAACCGAATCCGAGCGATTTTTTCGCCATGATAACGTGCCGGGCCGACAACCACCTCTAGAGAACGCCTCTTGCCACCAACAAATGTGTTCTCATTTAAGTAGAAACAGGTTCTCGGGAATAGCTGTCTCGAATTAATATACGTTTCCGTAAAAATATAGCGCAATTATAAATTTCTACGGAAAATTGATAATGTTTTCACGAACGGGCATACGATGCGCTAATTGGTGCGCAATCCGCATTCTAAGCGAATTAATACTTGCCTGCGGACTCTCTCGTTCGTCGCCATCTCAGTTATTTAATTTTCCGCTCAGTTAACATACGGCAAAACGACGGCCGTTTTTTTTGTTTACAAATTAAGGTAATTACCGTAATACCCCTGTCACAACCTTTTAAGTTCAACGCACGCATTATGCGGCTCTACTCTCGGCGCGGTTTTCGGTTCGAAATGGATTTTGATTCTTATTTCTTGCAGATTAAGGTATTAGCTGAAATAATTTGGAATTTCACGTGAAATATTGTTGTAGTGCGCCCTTGAACACTCAGTTCCGGGCTATTTTAATGTCGTTTAAATTAAAATATGCAACGCGCTCTGGGCGATATAATTGGGCGCAACGAAGTCGCAAATCACGACACCGCACTATGCTTCATCGTATTTTATTGAATCGAACGCGTAAATTTTTCACGGACGTGATAAGTTTTTTATTGTTTTTTTTTTTACAGATTTATTCGTAGGAAACGTTTTCATGATTCCTATTATTTTAATTATAGGACCCTTATTTGGGTGCAAGGCGAAGTTCTTGCAGTGATAGAAAGCGCGGTATTTTATTCCATATTTACAACTTCCTAAACTGGACGCACCAATAAAATTACGGGCATTACTGTGACTTTATCTGAACGGAAACACGCTTCATATCGGCGCAGGAGACTTATTTATGACTGGTTATTCTAAGGTTGTTTGGAGTTCCCATCGCGGCTCGCAGAGCGTTCAAACATAACACCGTATGTGATGGTGCGATGGCGTGTAATCTCCACATCTTATGGGCGAGACTATCTTGCCGACCAGACACTCATATCAGATACAACCATGCTTCCCCTGTACATGGATAATAATCTTTTATGCGATGCGATGAAGTTATTTACCCGTCGATAGGCCCATCGACATCAGGTATATCTATCGCTGAGTATCTTAGCTACTTTGTATGCTCGAAAATCTCCCATTTACAATTCATAATGTTGATTGAAACATCGCTCCCGGGCCTCATGCATGACCAAAATAATGACAGAAGTTTAGGCGTACATGCGCGGTTGCGTAAACAACTTGATTTTGAATAACGCGTATCACAGGTGAGGGTCACGGCACCCAAGTTCAGATAACAATGTCGTGTTGACGCCTGACCCCGGCTGCGGACGGCGTCAATTTCGGCGCGTCAGCCGGTCGCGGTCGTGTCGTAATGCGATTACAATGATGCCCGATTCGCAAATTGGCAGTGACCTAGTTCGAATGTCGGTGGGCGGCTCAGAGGTCCACTAGATCCCGCGCTCGCGCCTTTTTATACACAGAAAGTTCCATACACTGGCCAAATAGAACGACTGTGCAGCAATCATGTGACAACTAACCGACGCGTGACGTTTGCTTCTTGTCAATTGTGTGATTGAACTTCTTCGGAAGTAGGTACCGTTTTTCGATTATTTTGTCTCGGATGCGTAATGCCAGGTTGTGCAACCGAATCGGCGTGTAATTTTGAGGGGGTCATTGTTTGTAACGGAACGGCCCGGGTGCACCGCGCGCGTGGTGTGAGATGAATTCCATTAGTCCGGGTGAGGTGCGCATTGCCGCCGTAGGTCGTTTACACCGCCGCCGGCTAGCAGCGCGCGACGTACCGCATGGATCCATTTTAACCAAACCGCAACCCGTAAAATCTATTGAGTTCTATTTCAACACTTAACTTGCACGACTAAAACTTTTGAAAGTATTCGCCTTGCCCCAATACACTTTAGAAGTTATTTGTAAGTACAGACACTTGCTCTTTATGCGTCCTTTGAAATGTGCACTCATTTTAGGTCTCCCCTTCCCAATAATTAACACTTTGCATCAACCGAATCGTGAACGCAGATGCGCTCGAGACAAATAAAAGCTAAGAAGCAAAGTGCTGTTCATTACAACGAGGCGATGATTAATCAAGGATGTAATATGAACTGTGTGGCTTAATGATATGTTTGTATTCTGGTCGTGCGGTGTCGTCCGTCATTTCGCCAGGCTTTTCCTAGAAAGCGAAGTGTCCTATTTGGTGCTAGGAACCCCGACCACCACCGGATACGACAGCCACGTCATACTAACTGTTGATTTTCACTTTTATAATGCAACTCAGCGATGAAATGGAACTATTGTTTACACGATGCACCGTGCACGATAAGTAGGCAGGAGTATAATGCGATACTGTCGTTTGCCCTAATTAAGGTGAGGTGATAGCACGAACAATAAATTAGGCGTGGGGTACCATAATTATCTTATCAGTGTATAGTTAGACAATGCGCCCGCTGAGATGCGCGAGCGCACGGCGCGTTATCGCGACCACCCGCCGCCACCGGGAACCGACGTCGATACAACATTATTATGGGAATATGAATCAGCGAACACCGGCTGAACATACGAGGTGCAACGCCATAGTTCTTAGAACGAGCGGACCTGCACACCGTGTGATCGAACTCATAAAAATTGCTGTTCGCAGAGCAGTCCTTCCTTCTTTAGTAAGGACTAGCGAGAATGTTGCCTTCTGATGACCAGATAGAGGAGCAACCATAGCTCGGCACCTTCCATGAAGTCGTTAACGATCCCGGCGACACCTCGTCTAATGGCCTGCGTGTGTACTTAGCTATGCAAATCATTGCGCGACTCCGACAGCGCCGCGACCACTTCTGACCAGACTTGAGCAGTTATTCATTATTCTCTTTAAAATGTACTCCTTACGTAATGCAACCTGATAAATTACTATTTTAGATAAATTGTTCCCCGCAGTCCCGATGAAACTCTTGAATTTGCCATTTCGGTATAACATTATTCTTTCAGATGTTGTTAAGCATCTATGAATCAGAACTTTGGAACAAAAAAAGGACGAATGAAAGTTTTAGTTGCATGCTGCTGAGATTAAAATGCTAAAAGGCATGTCTGGTGTTACAGGAATAGGTAAAACAAAAAATGAGTGTAAGAAGAAGACGCCGGTGACCGAAAAGTTGCGCAAGTGAATGTAGATCATGTTATGAGCAATGTTCTGAGTATGAACGTGGAGAGTAACAACTCTTCCCTTTTGATCTATCAAAGAAATCATTTATTGTGTGAAAGAGGATATAGCTACTAAGGAGGTGACTACTGAGATGACGGCAAAGTGGGATGTATAGTGAAGAAGACAACAAATGCTGCTCCGACCTGCAAAATGAATTGGCATAAGGGCAAGAGGATGATGATAGAGCTATTGTCTAACCATGCTGCTTTTCATAGATGTTTTGTTATAGGGAACTCTCGATTGTGACCAATAAAATAATTGAATATCTGTTCGTTGATCGGCTCGAGAACTAGCTCTTATCTGGAGCGTAATAAATCGGTGCTGCCGATCGCGATCGCAGTGCGGCCAGGCGCCTGATTAATGAGTTAACATTTTTTAATTAACGATCTCGCTGCAGGAATTATTGGTCCGCTGAGGGCACCGGGAGTGTAAGCACGCGCTTCGACAGCTCTCATAGCTTTCGCTGGAGCGACATTTAGCTAAATTATAAGCTCCGGCTGAAGAGTTAATTATATGTTTACTATGTTCACCATCGATATTAGGTATTCTCCGTTCGATAATCGCTGCGGGGCGGTCGTGTCGTGATCTAAAGTTTTCCCGCGTTATGCAACCAGCCTTTTGTTGCGTTCGCTTCACATGCCTTGTGTACACGAAGCTGCAACAGGTACTTACTACGATCTGTATCGGTTTCGGATAGTAACGTCTCCACATTGTTATTTTTGTCATAGGTTGCACGAATCGTTTACGACATCTCCGTCACGATTGTTGACGTAATATCAGTTACCACGCTCCGATGACACATTATGTTTTGTGTGTTTCGCCGTGTTTTCTTGCAGTAACTTACTGACAAATAGCTAAGTCGCTTGGTTTAGTTAACCACGGGTTTCATAAGAATGGTTTAAATTCCAAACGTGTATTATGGTTTGTGTACAATATTAATAACGTGACCTCAGTGTCGGGCGTAGTTAGCACTTACCCGCGCCTAATGTCAGCTCGTCAGCGCGCATTCAATCTCGACATTTCGCAAGTGAAAACCCGAGACGAGAACTGTATTCGTTTGACCTGGACCCTCGCGGCTCGGTGTAAACGACGACAGAGAAACACGACTATTGTTAAGTTACGAGCAGGACTATACGGCCGTTTTGCTCGGCACGCATCAATTGGAAGTCCGCTATTGACGTGGTGACTTGAGAGTGTGAAGTTCGTTAGTTAACCATTCAGTGGACTCGCATACTCGCATACCGGTGGTATTTCACACGTATTGTTAAAGCGCACGATGAGTGCTAAATTGTCTTTAGAAATGTATTACTTGTACTCCATTGCCAAGACGATGTAAGAAGTGACTCGCAAATAAATATAAATCTATACCTACTATACGTATAATAGAAATAGTTTGTTTGTTTAACGACCTTATCTTGCAAGTCTTATTTGAAGTAAGTTTTTTGTCATTGATGCCTTATTGAAAAGGGTCTTATAGGCTATTAAACATCACACTATGAGCCTTGACAGCGCGGGTTAATCGTTGAATCCTTGCTAGTAAAGGGAGCAATTGCTTCATTGGGATACAGCATATTGCCGTATGTACGAATGTGCGAAACATTCTTTTTTTCAATTAATATCGACATCGACACTTATCTAATCACAAAAACGTGATACGCATTTAGAAACAAACTTAAGTGGTTGCGACACGGAATATTACGAATTGATAGAATCGATGTTCGATTAAAAAGGCCACCTTGAACCGTTTATGCCGTTTCGCGTCCAATTGTTGCACAATTCTACCTTTTTGTTAGCTGCGCCCGCGCTACTGATTTGTTTCATACCTAATTCAATTACAGATACATATGTAAATGTCATAAGTCATTAATGAAACTATTGCACGTCTCTCTTGTGCGTTTGCGCAACCTAGAGTGATCTGTCTCTGCAGACTCTGTTTGTTCTTAAGCAATTGTTGCGTTCACCTCGCAATGGTATTGGATTATGGTGTTGTAGTAATAAAAACAATAAACAACCCGCGTTTTGGATTATTTTGTAATTTATGATTGTATGAAAACATTTATCATGCCGATAGTATCTTATGTTGGAGCCTCGAATGTGTTGCAATGTTTTTATTGTGTTTAATGTCTCTATTCAATGGTTCTGTAACATTGAACTTAATGGTTTCATTTCTTTTTCCAGGTAATAGTGGTGTTGTGGAAGTGCGAGGCGTGCGTCTACTCGGTATGTGGCAGCCGTTATGAGTGTCAGTAAAACATGGTCGCTCGTTAGGCATGCACGGAGGGCGCGCGGTTCGTGCCCGCATCAATATGCGCCCGCGCACCTCACGGACACGATTTGACGAATGAATCACACCATTTTCTTCGTAGTCGACTTGTCCACGTGACGTCACGATTTCGGTGTCGCACGCGCACCACGAAATTAAATTATAATAATTATATATATTTCCGCTTGCATAGCTGTCGTAATCTCGCGGATGGAATCTTCTAGGATAATGCTGGATGACTTAATATTTATGTAAGACGAATTGTGGTTATTGTTCAAATTGTTGTATTAGAATCAAAGATAACTTTCCTTTACAAATGACTATATTGCACAATCCACAATCAGTCCCATTCCAATTGATTAATACCTATTAACATGTAACTGCGTCGTCATGATGTGTTGGATATCGTTCGTGAGCCGCACTCGTGATAGATCGAACATGCATCAATTTATGCCTTCCCCACTCTGATTTGATATATTAAATCAACATTTCTCAGATTCCGTCAAATCATTTAATATTTGAGGTCAAGTCGCATTGAGCGCATTGTAATATGAATTATAGACATACACTGTCTATTCTTAACGTTTATCGCAGCACAATAAATAGCGTGCACGGATGATAATAAACTCTAGCGTATGGAAACATACATCATGTGGAGCGCATTCAATCGTCGTCAGGGAGAACGGGACAAAACTATCGTCGGAGCCGCAAGCTTTATGGCCAATCGGTCAAATGACGACGGGAACCATTTAGTTCCTGCCATCTTTTACGACGAGCGCTCGCCATTGTGTCGCACTCATGCGCAGCCCTCCATTGGCCGCGCACTACACGTACGCAAACAATAGCCGCTCGGAAACCAGCTTACTTTTGTTACAGGAATTGTAAATGTCAAGGTGCGATTACGCCAACTCAGGAATGCAATATTGTCTAGAATGGTGAAGCATTAAA
The DNA here is from genome assembly GCA_921972225.1 of Euplexia lucipara. Taxonomy (NCBI): domain Eukaryota; kingdom Metazoa; phylum Arthropoda; class Insecta; order Lepidoptera; family Noctuidae; genus Euplexia; species Euplexia lucipara. The sequence goes on along the minus strand of OV179149.1, from coordinate 3,826,089 downwards.
CGCGTGCCTGGAAATGATAGCATCCACGGCTCTGATGGCATGGCGGATATGCGCCGCATTGGACCGGCTCCCATTTCCATCATTATGCTTACCACGCCTTTATCTCGCGCGAGCATCGTACATATATAGGTGAAAAACGGCCCGCGAGAGCCGACACAAAATTGAGATGGCGTAGCGGTTCCACCGCGGGGCAGGCCCACAAGTGGGTCGCGCGATTGCAGCGTTTCCTCGATGTTATTAACCGTCGACAAAGACGGTGGTTTGCGGTGATCGCAGAGCCCTCCGCTTCACACTTTGTCACGGAACGCCGAGCCACCGCGACAACGGTGTTTTCCAGCTATATTCACGTTACACATCCGCGGTTATCGTCCACATTTGAAACGGACACTAGTAACTTGATACAGTGTTCCGAGCAACTCTCTCCTTTTACCGCACAGATAGAAATGCAGAGCGGAACGTTTCCTGATGTGTCCCGGTGAGTCCGCGTCGGAGTTTCGTTCCTATTGTGTTCGGAGGCGCGTGTGTTGCGATTCGGTCACATTGTAGTTCAGAGTGCAATCGCCGTTACGGCGGCGGCTTCTCACAATAGGAGCGAGAGTTGGCTCCGGTAAGTGCAGCTTCCGCAGATCGCTATCGTGCTCTTGGACCTCCGACACGTCCGTACGTAACTTCCGAGGTACGCGGCCTTTGTTATGCTTATGAGCCATATACAGTTTAGTTGCATACGACTTCTTTGCAGCGGTAAATAAGTTTGTCAAAAAGGATCATCGTTTATTTTTAACCTGTGAAAAACAACCTCAAAAGCTCACGTGAACGACCGCGACATTATGTGTAAAACGGTTTACGCTTGTAGAATGGGCACAAGCGTTATGTGCTTACCCTAAATTCAATTTGAATTCCTGAACATTGCATCATACAGATCATGACGTAACTTGGCAATTTAAGCCACGAATATCGAAATGCCCAAAAGTATCCTTTGCAAGAGCATGCGGATCGTTTGCCCTCGATTTTTCGCCCTGCCAATGCCTGCCATTAAGTTGTTTATGCGTGGCCCATGCCTCCCCATGTATGGCTTGATTCGCAATAAAATCGGCTAACGAGACACGTCTTTGTCGTGGGTGACCACCTCGTTGCCAAGTTTTCGTTGGAAAACAGCGGATGTCACGTTGAAGGCCGTGATAATGATCTTTGCCATATCCGAGGAGGTCGTTGGAATTTTGCATTTGTTTTTGTTAAAATCATCCTTCAAGCAATGATTTTATATCGCTCTTTATGATAGTAAACAATCCACATTTTGTTTAAGTATCCTCTATATATCTCAACATGTTGCGTAGTTTTCCACTATCAAAAGGCCGGTGCTGCCGCCTCTCTTGATAATTCAAATTAATCATACAAGTAAGCCACCGGCATACTTAACTTCGAGTTCATTGGAAACGTTTCATATCTAGTTTCAATATAGAAATACATATATTCATCTGGGTTACCGCAATATTCCGTGATATTTCAAGTCGGGAGCGCCCCGAGCGGGCTTGCATTACATTAGACTACGTCGACCACCCCGACAGGGATCAACTACTATACTTTGAAGACTGAACGACCATTTATCGTGTGCTCTTTCTAAAGCATGGTCAATCGCTGTGCGTGACTGACATCTGCCATTTATAAGAAATCGGATGATATAAACACCAATCAGGCTATCTTACCAACCAATGTTTTTTTCCGTCGCAACGTCAGAATGATAGAAGGCCGGTTCATTATGCAGCTCACATCCTTATTCTGCTTGTTAATTTAGATTTTTAGTTTTTATCGTCCATCAATTAAATCATACATAACCTGATCAGTTATGAGATAATGTTAGAAATATCAATCTAAAATGAATCGATTGCATAATTGTTGGTTATCTCGAGCTGAACTCTCGAAATTATGTGCGAAGTCCCTGAACCACTTCTGATTGTAACACTCATGTGAAACCTAACGTGACAGCTCAACAAATATTTTCGATGTGCCGCACTATTAGGGCTTGCAATATCCGTTCGTTTTTACTATCCGGATAATACGGATTTTAAAAAATTGCTATCCGGATTATCCGGTTATTTCGGATAATACGGATATTTTTTTGTTTTTATTGTAAATTAAATTAATAAGCTTTTGTAACACGTTCTAATTAGTCTCTCAAGCAAAATGACAAAAATTTAAACTATACCAATATTTCAAGTAACAATTACAAAATTGTTAACTTTCTAAAATTGTGCTTTAAAACACCGATATCGCACTATACAATCGAATGTACTTTTCTCATACTAACAATTCTAATTAAACATGAGATCTTACATTTATTACAAATCATAACATCGCAATCCAATCGACCTGTATAAAACATTATAATGTGAGTGCTTTTTGTATTTAGTAATCCTAAGATTTCTGTAACATACTTTATTTCTACCTGTTATTGGCTATGCGTTGCTTATTTAGTTGTTAAGCATCTATTACAGCTATTGCGTACACTTGGATTGTGGAATGAGCTCCCTGCCAAGGTTTTCTCAGAGGGCTACAGTATGGGGTTCTTCAAAAGGGGAGTAGATAGGTTTTTAAAGGGTCGGCGACGCGCGTGTGGCGCCCCTGGTGTTGCAAGTGTCCATAGGCTACGGTACCACTTACAATACTACCGCTTACAATCAGGCGGCCCGTAAGCTTGTTTGCCGCCGTCGTTGTATAAAAAAAACTATTTATATAAATATACCATAAATGACAATTTCGTTAAATGTATAAACTAAGAATAAAAAGAAAAATACACAAATACTAATTATTTGCAAAGTAAAGAACTGTTATAATCAAGACGTGTTAGGTGAGAGGTAATTATTTTGAAGTATAATAATATATTTTTAAATGATGCTAATGTTTGATCTTGTCTCCCTGACACAGGCAAAGCATTCCATAACCGTATAGCCTCCACTGAGAACAATGGGCCTAAATATTCAAGTTTTTTGATGACCTCAGATATATCATGTGTGTCATGAAGAAACTTGAACATGTATTGATTGATACGTTTTCAGTTGAAGAAGAGCAACCTTCTTAATATCGTGTATTGTCCGTAGAAGTTATGACTGTTTGATTTGGTTGTTGTGTGTTAAACGTGGATATAATTTTAACAATCGCTAGTCTCACAGATTCGTTGGAAGTTTTTTTTGTTCTTAATAAAAATTTGAGAGGTTTTGTAAATGCCACTAAAGCGATTGATTTTGAAACCCTGGTCCAGTCTTCTTTTTCCGTGCGTGCCGTAAAATACAACACAATCTTGAAAATGCGTGCAGTATGGATGTGTTTCATTTGTTTGATTTAATAAATGAATTGATTGATTGATAAAGTTGGCCAGTGGTCAATAATTTTAAAAATATTGTTTGTTAAAAGAAAACTCAGGCATAATATTTGTACAAGCTAAGTTAGGTCGGTCTAATTGGTGTAGAGTGTCCATCTGTAGCCAAGCAGAGCTAAGCAAAGCCTGTATTTTGGCTATGTATATAGAATGTTGGAATTAATTATAATCTCTGCCACTAAATTGACTCAATATTATGATGTGTATGACAGCATGTATGAATGTAAACGAAGCAAAAGAATTATGTCAGAATCGTAGCATATGGCACTCTGTACTTTCTCATTTCAACCTACCCTCATGAAAAAAGGCGTGCGTTTATGTATTTATGTATGATTTGGAAAGTAAAAAAACAAAAGCGAGAGTGATTAACTATGTTGAAATAATAAATAACGTAATAACAGTAATGCACATTACAGATGACAGCTTTTTATTTAATATTTCAAAGTGAAATAGAACTATCCGTAATATCCGAAAAAACCGGATTGTGATGCAAGTAAAATCCGGATTTTAAAATCGGCGGATATCCGGATAATACGGATATCCGGATATCCGGATTGCAAGCCCTACGCACTATGCAAAAATCTAAAGGCGTCAAAGAGTTCCGTTGGCCGAGGCTTACGTCACCAGAATCTTTTCACCGAAAACAATAGTAGCCGCCAACCGGTGATTACTTTAAGTGTCGGATATTTGCATGAGTTTGTCTGTCCGACCCCCTAACCGAGGGCATTGTTCACCACCGTTTGAATGGCTGATAATAACTGAGCCTTCAGCCGCTTTCGTAAGTGGAACGGACTTTAGAAACTCGACAGATTATTTAAAGGTTTTTGGGTGGTTCCGCGCGCCACACCGTCACAATGTTTCACGCTTTGGGTCAACTTAGCCGAATTTGAAACTTCAAGGCGACTGACGTTTGCCGTTCAGTTAGCGGTACCAAATTGGCAGAAGTAAATGTTTCGATAATTGCCTGCGAATTTTGTTTCGAACGATCCATTACCTCAAGATTAATGGCAATCGGTTCTGCTTTTAAATGTGTACAGATAACAGCACCTGGCAATATAATAGATATCTTATAGGTTGACGTAAATGGATGTTAGGCGTCCATGGTAGAGCGGTTGCACGATTTCGGTTAGACGCACACCCTCAAGTGCTATGAACTTGCATTCACATTTCGCCCTCACACTCACACTCGTGCGCATGTGGAAGGGAGCCTGTCAGTGACCCTCGGAGTGGCGCGGTCCGGTGCCCATTAATTATTCTATTACAGCAATGGCACTCGTGATCGGTGCGCGCGCGCTCTCCTTTGATCCCACTATGCGCTTCAATTCACAACATTACTCTTCACACGAACTGCACAAAATCGAAGCATGTTTTCAGATAACACTTTTATTTTTCATCATTATGAGTTTGTATCTTGATTGTACAAGAGTTACAAGGCGGCTGATGTATCTGCCTGTAGCTTTTATGATCGCCTTTTAAATTCCTTTAGATAATGTTGGAAATTCTTATGAGAATATTTTGCTTGTATCTCAGAATTCTGCATTCTTATTTTGCTCTTTTGTGTTCTTAAGTCTATTTTAGATTCATCAGTACTCCACCGAGATAGACTGAATGGAATGGGGACAGCAATAAATTGCGCTTGCTTTCATTAACTAATTATATTTGATACGTGTGGCATACATTTGTATGAAGAGTCGGTGTAGTCGGTAATGATGCGCGTTTCCATTCGGCTCACACATAATTTACTAGCGTTTAATAAAATAATGCCCATGCGCCGGCTAATGACACTTGAATGGTCGCCACGTGACCCAGCATGAATTATGGTGACAAGTTCTCAAAAATGAAAGAATTTCTTGTAGAATCATCTTTTTAGTATCTATATACGATCGTCTGAATATTAAAAAAATATAAAAGAGTACTTACTTGTTCACATTTGAATATTACCACACAATAAGGACACGAAAAAAAAATAAGCTTGCAAAATCTTCTCGCTTACACTGACAACACAAACAAGGTGAAAGGCGGGCGTCGTGCTCTGCGTGTTCCTCCCGCGGTTGCGCACGCGCACCGTGCCCCAATTCACTAAGTGCCTGCCCTGCTGACGAATGGGGATCAACTATACTCTGATAAAAACTATTTATTGCTTCGTTTGCCCCTATATCAAACTTCTACGGTAAAAACATCAATTTGTTTAATTTAAAGTATAACAGGTTGTTCCGCACTAGTTGCTATATGGACCTAATAGGTTTAAAAGAACTGCTAATTTTAGCTATACAAGGTGTTTTTTTTTATATCCCATAACTCTAGGGTTATATTCTGTAGGTAAAAATAATACTAAAAAAATAATACTCCTAGAATAGATGGTCCAAAAATGCATAGTTTCGGAAATATCATCAATCATAATTAAATTATCAGTTGTTTAGTACCCGTAACACAAGCTCTGCTTACCTTGGGACTAGATGGCGTTGTGTAAATAGTCATGGAATATTATTATTAAGTATTATTAATATTATTTTTATTACCTAATTAGTTCAAAAATTCCTATTATTTCCAGTGTCCATTAATTCCAGTTGTTGTCTACCTAGTATAGTGCACGGACGTACGATCGCGCGCGCGAGCTCTTTCGCGAGAGTTTTCTGCTGACGGATCACAACAACGTCGCGTCGCGGCGTACCTACGTCAATATATCGGGGTCAGTGTCATGACCTAGTTACAAGTGCGGAAATCATGAAGTGTTTACAATAACTTATTGTATAGGTGTTAAACTCGCCTTACAACTTAACAATGGCTACAAAAAAGTCTATTACTATTAAAACTGACCTAGAAAGGCAGTTATATGACTGTTATCTCCAAGAGAAAACAGATAGAGAAAACCTGCAAGTCATGGTACGTAAATTGAATGTACAAATTGATGCCCTGCAGGAACAAGTTCAGACACTTCAAGGAGAATTGAACTGCATCAAAGAAACAAAAGGGACTACTGAACCTGCTCAGACTACAAAAAACGACGTGGAATACTGTACAGACGAGGATGACCTTGCTAAAGAGACTGAGTGGATTAGGGCCAAGAGCAGGAAGAAAAGGAAGCTTAACACCTCCCTCTCTCCAAAACAACAACCCGGAAGCGCCCAACAAGACAATCATCAAAAAAATGAGAAAGTGACTTCGGTCAAAAAAGTGCCCTTACCACCGCCAATCATAATAGACGGAATCAAGAACTATCAAACATTCTACGATTCGTTAATTGAAAGCCAACCAGCGGAATCATTTACAGCAAAAATGATGAATGGGGATTGTGTGAAGGTTAACGCCAAATCAGAAGACTCATATAGAGTAATTGCCAGGTTCTTGTCTGAAAAAGACTACCACTGGCATTCATACGAAAACAAGCAGGCTAGACCAATTAGAGTTGTGGTAAAGAAACTACACTCTTCTTGCCAACCAGATCGAATTAAGGAAGATTTAACAACCCAAGGCCTAAAAATAGAAAAGGTAGATAGTAAATTGAGCTGGAAGACCAAAGAACCACTCAACATGTTCGTTTTATCATTTTATAACGATGAAGATGTCAACAAAATCTACGGCATTAAGTACATATTAGGGTGTAAAATTGAAATACATCCACTCAAAAATCCAGCACTCATTCCCCAATGCAAGAGATGCCAAGCTTATGGGCATACACATAAATATTGTCAAAAAGAGCCAAGGTGTGTGAAATGCACTGGCAAGCATCTTACAGCCAATTGTACCAAATCTCCGCAAGAGAAACCAAAATGTATCCACTGCGGCCTACCTCACCCTGCCAATTATAGAGGGTGTGAAGTAGCCAAACAGATGCAAATTATGAAAAATAAAGTTTTAAAAAAGAAACCTACGGTGCCTAATACCCAACAGTTTCCTCCTATAACACACCCTGGTAAACAGGCGCAGAAAGCAAGTGTCCAGTCAACTGCAAAACAACCAGCCATGCAAGTAACCAACATTGGTACTTACGCACAAGCTGCAAAACAAGGATCTCAACCTCTGAACTTAGAGGATAAGATTAACCAGATCTTGAAGTGCATTACCTCATTTGATAAGAGATTAGAGAAGCTAGAATCCAGCACTAAAACAGCTGTCTTGAATAATCAAAAATGAATAACACACTCAAAATAATGGCGTGGAACTCCAATGGACTCCTCAAACATCAGCATGAGTTGCAGGCGGTCCTAGATACAGAAAATATAGACGTGTGTTTAATCTCCGAAACGCATTTCACAAAGCAATCTTTTATCAAATTTAGAGGATACATGATATATAATTCCCTCCACCCTAGCAACTCTGCCAGGGGGGGTAGTGCGGTTATAATTAAAGAAAACATTAGTCACTACGTGCAGTGTAAATATGAAGAAGAAGACATTCAAGCAGTGGCAGTATCTGTTAAAACTAAGTTTTGTCAAGTGTCCATTGCAGCCATATACTCGCCTCCTAGGCACATGATAAGAAAAGAGCGATACTTACATCTTTTTGAATTATTAGGCCAGCGATTTATCCTAGGCGGCGATTTTAATGCTAAGCATACGCATTGGGGTTCAAGACTTACTACAACTAAAGGAAGACAGCTCTTAAGTGCAGTTAAAGAAACACATTGTGAAGTAATGAGTACAGGCAAACCTACATACTGGCCCACTGACCACCAGAAAATACCGGATCTTATAGACTTTTTCATCTGCAAAAACATATCCACCAATTACATCAGTTTGGAGGAAAGTTTTACTATGAACTCTGACCATTCTCCGATTATACTAATGCTAAGTCAAAAAATCCTATTAAAAGAAAGCCACTTAACCTTGGTTAATAAGTCCACAGATTGGGACAGTTTTGCTCTTGATCTAGATAATATTATCGACCTTAAAACTCCGATAAAATCGCAAGATCAGCTTGACTCAGAAGTAAACAAATTTATTATTAATATTCAACAATGTGCGTGGAGCAATACACCTCAGCTAAAACGCAAATATAAGGGATTTATCCATCCTAAAGAAATTGTGGATTTACTATCAGAGAAAAGAAAACAAAGGAAGTTGTGGCAGCAAACAAGGTTCCCGCGTCATAAAACAACACTAAATAACCTAACTAAACGACTAAAGAGAAAAATTCTACAATTTGAGGATGAATCTCTGAATACCAACCTTCTTCAGCTTACCAATGACAAATCAACGGATTACTCACTTTGGAAAGCAACGAGAAATCTAAAAAGGCAGATTATACAAATACCGCCCATCAGAGATAGCAACGGAAAATGGGCAATAAGCAATGACCAAAAGGCGTTCCGATTTGCTCAACATTTAGAAGAAACCTTTCAACCCAACGAAAGCTCTGTAGAAATACATGAGAGTGTAAATTTATCACAAAACCAAAGAATCAAGCTTGTGACTCCTAAGGAAGTAATGAGAGAAATTCAAAACAACATTAGCTCAAAAAAGTCTCCCGGTTACGACCTCATCACAGGGGAAATTCTAAAACGCCTCCCACGCAAAGCCATAGTAAAGCTGACCAAACTAATAAATGCTTCATTTATCTTAAAATATGTACCTGAGCCATGGAAGGTTGCTGAAGTCATTATGATTGCGAAGCCTGGGAAACCTCCCCACGAAGCATCATCATACAGACCCATTTCTCTGTTACCCGTACTATCAAAGTTATTTGAAAAACTGTTATTAAAACGGATAAAACCAGTAATAGAAGATAAAAACCTAGTTCCAGATCACCAGTTTGGCTTCAGAGAAAAACACTCAACGTTAGACCAGGTACATAGAATAACTAATGTTATTGAAAAAACGCTAGAAAATAAAGAAGTCTGTGCTACCGTGTTCTTAGACGTCGCGCAAGCTTTTGACAAAGTTTGGCATGAGGGTCTCATATTTAAGCTCAGACGCATGCTACCAGAATTTGTAGATATCCTAGAGTCGTATTTAACTAAAAGAATGTTTAGAATACGCCAAGAGGACGCATATTCCGAGCTAAAAACCATAAAAGCTGGGGTGCCTCAAGGAAGTGTGCTTGGCCCAATTTTGTACTTGTTATACACTTGTGACATCCCAGAGCTGGAAAACAGCACCATAGCGAATTAGCGACCTTTGCAGATGATACTGCTATTATGGCCACCGGATCAAGCCACAGAGAAGCAGTAGAGAAAGTTCAACTAGCTGTGAACAAAGTTTACGACTGGACACAAAAGTGGAAGATCAATCTGAATGAGTCAAAATCAGTTCACATTAACTTCACAAACAAACACAGTGACTATCACCCACTCTACATAAATGGTATGCAAATACCTTATGCTAATACAGCCAAATACCTTGGCATAACTCTCGACGCCAAGCTGCGTTGGAAAGCCCATATCAAAAAGAAAAAACAGGAACTCGATATTCGTTATAAACGTTTGTATTGGTTACTGGGAAGGAAATCCTGTTTATCAATACATAATAAGTTGATAATATACAAGCATATTCTGATGCCAATTTGGACGTATGGTATCCAACTTTGGGGCTGTACTAAGCCAACCAACGTCAAAATAATTCAACAGTTCCAAAATAAAGTACTCAGGGCTGCTGTAAATGCACCCTGGTACATAAGAAACGATGACCTCCACCGTGACCTCGACATGGAATTCGTCACCACCATCACACAAAAATTTGCTGAAGCCCACGAACACAGACTCCATCGACACGTGAATGTTGAGGCAATCCAGCTGTTAGACAACACAGGCATAGTGCGTAGACTAAAGAGAACTAAACCATTTGAATTAGTGTAGTGTAAGTGAATCAATAATAGTAACAATGTTGTGGTATTTATATAACACATGAACAAAGTGTTTTATCAATTTTACCAGACTCTAAGGAAGTGTTACGAACGTGTGTAAAAGTGCATACCTAATTATGGACACTATTCTTAGCATTAACATAATTTATAACGTAGCATAATAAGTTAGATTTAAATTGTTTATTAGTCTTCTTAGGCTAGATTGCAATTAACTAGTAAGAACTTGGTTCTTACTAATAAGAAAAAAAAAAAAAAAAAAGTTCAAAAATTAACACCAGTACGACGAATCTTCTTTCTAACATCACTTTTCTTTCACGTAAGGGTGTTTTACATTAATCATCGTGACTTTGTCGAATTATTTTGTATGATAGTAAAAAAAAAAGGATGATTGAAACATAATTCATATGCCAGTTGATTCTTTGATATAGTCTCAATCATACCCTAGAGTTATGGGATATAAAAAAAAACACGTTGTAAATAATTTCTAGAACTTTCCACCAAGTCCCTTGCACATTAAGAAAATAAACGACGATAATAATTCAGTACAATGCTGGATTAAAAAATATGGCTACGTTAGTGATATCCTTATTCTTGAGGCAAGGCTGTGCATATTGTTATGATAATAAGGACACAAAAGCACTTATTAGTGGATAATTCGAGAAGAATGAACAATCAGTGTGTCCAAGGATTAACTCTTAACAAAAAGTTCAACAGCAGATTTAAATAACTGTAATGAGAGTAAAAACTTTTGTGTAAATGCAGTGTGCAATACCTTTTTTAACTTGCACGTATAGAGTGTGACCAATTTGCAAAGTCTGGAAGCATGAATATATTAAACCAGTCTGTAACAATGAGTAAATATGGCGAACAGTATTAAGAAGAAATTATTGTTTTTTTTTATTATTATTATTTACTGCTTTATTATTTTTGGTGATCTCCTGCAATATTTACAAACAGCCTTATATAATTTAAATAACATCTTACTGGAATATACTATGTCTTTGTCTTTTGCTGTGCCCGACAGGGTCCATAATGATCTCATTTTTTTAATTTACCACCTAAGTACACATTGTGGAATGCAAATAAAGTTTGAGTATTGAGTAGTGGACGTACTACTAACAACTGAAAGTCCCTGCCTTTTAGTCTAAAATACCTATAAATTTTACCATAAGACAAATATAGAATATTTTTGTAATCTATTAAGCAACTGTACTACCGTTAACCCTTGTATAAGTGAGCGGTTATTGCAACGCGTCGCGCATGGGCTTGTTGCCATCCTCCGGCGCCCGCGCTTCAATGATACTAACTAAAAAAAACAGAAAAACGTCCGACGTTTTTTAAAAAAGATAATTAAACACCAGAATTGGAGAGGTCCGAATTAGCAGCTGAAAATAATGGCATCAGCCAGCTGTTGCCGAAATTAAGATTTCGTTGTTGTCTTGAGGATGCTGTTGATATAAAAGGTGAAGATATCGTGACACCCTCAAAACTTAAACCAACATTACATTTATGTACTCAAACCTGACTGTATTTTTTAAATCAAAGCACGTATAACTGACACATGAGCAACGATCACGAAAGATATAATCAGCAAAAATCAAATACAACAGAGAAAAAGATGTTAAACAGTTCACTAACCCCAAACTGTTTTGCTTAGGGAGAAGACACCTTTAGAATTTTCAAAGAATCGTTGTGTTGACAATGGTGCTGAGCTCAAAGCTAATCCAAACAATAAAACCTGATTATTATGCCGACAGCTGCGGAAATTATTATTTCGACAGTTACACTTCAAGGCCTTTGATGGACAAAAAAAGATTAACGTTTCGCAAAGATGGCCACCGTGCCCTGGGAGAGAAGATATTAAATATTAAACGTAAATAGCAGTTGAATATAATGATGAGAATTTTAAAGACGTGTTTGGTCCTTAAGAAATGCGTTAAACTAACCATAAAATAATTTAGAATTCAAAGACTGGGAAGGACCACGCAAATAGTCTATGCTACAGGAGTTTCTATGCATGCAATAATCTAGCCAAATGTCACCACACCTAAGTGCAGCTGTCCTCAGCGCAGTGAAGGTGCGCGTGCGCAACCCAACCCAGGCGCACAATAGAATATTTTGCTCGTTATTAGAATACAATAACAAGGTCGCACTACTCCAATTCGTGCTGCATGTTACGCTGCCAAATACCATACGAACTTGCCTCCTTTGAATTTCATTGGATCTATGTGCTTTCACAACGTTACCGGGTGATACACTATTAGTGGGATCATTGAATTAGAAAAGCTATGGAAACAGCATTGCACTCAAAAAGTGGCACCACGAATAGTACGTCTAAGTAGGCGGGGCTTTAAAAGTACGTCTTTTTTGAGAACTAGTCTACTGCGCACTCAGTGACGGAAGGTCGCATTGATCAAAGCGTTTGACGTTTCATTATTTGGATAAAAACATTGGTGGAATTATAAAAAAATTACTTCTTGTGTAGTAAAGTGGTGCAAAAAATGCAAAGAAAGGCGGAAAAGTGATACTGGAATAAGTTTCATTGGTGAGTAAAAAGAAATCCTTTTATTTACTGTTTTACCAGTTCTAACAAATATTTGAATGACATTGACACTATAACCAAAAAATAGGTTTATTTAGTCAGCCTAAAAATAGGCAATTCTAAATTGTGTCTGGATTTTCCCTTATTGGCGAGTTATTAAGCGGTTAGAGTATAGTATTTAAATATTATGTATACTAATAAATACAAATGTGATTAAAACACTAACGAGTAATTCATTGTGGCCGGTGTTATGCAATAAGTGCTCGTAACCAGCCCAATTAATTATTCTTTTTGGATTTTTGTTTTTGTAAATAAGTAAATTTTATTTTTTGACAAACATAAGCTTGTGGGTTATTTTGAATTCACGAACATTATATAAACAGTAATTACCGATTAATTGTCGTTGTAATATTTTCAGCTTTCCTAAAAATTAACTAAAGCGACTGTTGTGGATAAAAGCTGTTCGTTTAGAAAGAAGACAGGAAGATTTGGCACCAAATAGATTCAGTAAGGTGTGCTCCATACATTTTGATGCTCAAGACATGTATCTGTCGAGTAAGGGTAATCGCTTGTTGAATAAATCTGCAGTACCTATTTGCACGGTAAATAATTTTCATATCAAAGGTTTAATTTTAATTATTATTATTTTTTGTGTCGTCATTAACCTTATTTTTGGTCTTTTTAGATGGTTCATAGAAGAAGGTACGGTTGCGTCCGCAGACAGAATAATGGTAATAAATTATGGTCATTAACTTCTGTTTAGATCAGAAAATAGTTTACAAAGTAAAGTAGTAGTAGATTTAACATTGTATTAAAGTTCAAGTCTATGGTAAGGCGTGTAATTCCAGTATACTTACCAGGTTATCATTAAATGTTTAAATAAAATTTTAACGTATCAATTTTAACCAGAAGAAGGACAAGACGGAGTATCAACAAATAATATTTCCGTGAATATTAAGGCTCACAAACATAAGCAAGTTAATTAATTTCGAGGAAGGTATTTTTTTATTGTAGTGACACGGTTCTCAAGTCACTATAAGTCATTTTTGGAATGAAGTTTGTACCAAAATATACCTATTTATTATTGAAAAAGAGTAACCATAAGAAGCGACTATTTAGAATGGGCTGTTGTCCGTTGAGCTTCACCTTTCTTACTAACTACTGTTAGAAATTTCAAAAATACCTACCTTGTTTTTTGTAAATTAAATTGAAATAAATGATTTTCACTTTCACTTATTGTTAACACTCGTTTGAACTAACATTGCAACAAACCGCGATGAGCGGAAGGACGGAAGGGAAGCCTTTGCCCTGTAATGGGACACAACAGGCACATAATAATAATAATTATTATTGTTAAAATTCTTAATTTGTCAATAAATATATTTTTACTTTATCCGAATTTTATTTATCTTCATCGACCGCTTTAAAGTGATATCTTGAAAACTTCTAAACCAATTTTGATATATCTTGCATTTATACCTAATTACTCGTACCCAATACCTGATTAAGGAATTTTGGGATAGAAGGTGTCCTACGGTCTTATCCAGGTGATAACATATACATGTGCCTAGTAATATTTAGGTACATAGACTATATTTTTTTAAATGTTTAAGACGTGTTGATTTGCTAAATAAATAGTAATATTAATTAGTGAAATAAAAAAACAACAAATCTCCCCACTGCTCTGGTTACGTATTATGCCTATGCATACGCATGGTTAAACTATGGCGTAATATTATGGGGAAATAGCACAGATGCACCAACACTTCACACTACATAGAAGACCTGCATACCCCATTTCTAAGAACATAAAATTTTAACACTTCCTTGTATATATATGTCGCCGCCAGCGATGGCTGAGCGATGAGCTGACACCGATGGGGGTTTCGTGGTACAGAGTTCATAACGTAGAATAGCAATCTTTATTGCAGTAATAACCTCACTTAACAATCTTAATCACAAAACAACTCAAATCTAGGTAACTGACAGTTTCGTACTGGATGTGTGTCTTCGTCGGTGCCTCAAATCAATCTGAGCTCCGCCCAGCTCCCACGCACGAGCACGACTCTGTCCACGTGACATTACCGAAAACACATTCGCGCCATTTTCAAATGACAAGTAACGTCACGCTGGTCACCATAAACTCTGTACTAAGTTAATCAACTTCACAACTTATTATTCAAGAATATTGCTATTATATATATTGGAATTGTGCAAATTTGTCAGAAACAATCAAAAACTGTTTACTACACGCGAACACATACAGACTCACTACACACTACGACACAAAAATAGACTAAACATACCAAGCTCTAAGCTGAAAATACACTCCACAAGCACTTTAATAATGTCAATTAAAATAGTAGTAGAGATTAATATAAAATTTTTAAATATTTATAATAGCCCTCCTCGTAATTCTCCTAATTTTTATATTGTTATGCCCGACAGGGCCCACAATGATGCATATTATTATTATATCCTTACGTACCTACCACCTAAGTTCACATTATGGAATGCAATAAATATATTGAGTATTGATTAAAAAGAAACAATAGTATAGAAGTATCAATATAATTTGTATGTATGTATTGTATATAGATAATTTACATTTATATTCTGTCGGAATTCATTAAAAAAGTCATTGTTAAATATACACAAATAATTTAATTTAACTAAGTATCTACTGCATAACACCATCCACGCTCGGCTCGCTGTCATTTTGACTCCGCCCAGTGACCTTGATGCACCCAATCGCGCACTAGCTTCGTCTATTATAGTGTGTCAGTTGTTTGCGTAAATGGAACCAAAATTGAAGCGTTATTTGTATGAGAATTACGTTTCCATAGCTTTTCTAATTCAATGAGTGGGATTGACATCTGAATGAGTGGAGTGCCGGTGACCGATGGTCGATGTATTCGTGGTCGATATGCGCATGCCTTGTAATTAGGCGTGTCAATGTCAATAGACGATTGTGTAGGCATCAGGAGGAGGACATACGTCTGTACGGCCACGTCTCTCAGATCCATCTGGTTTTTGCTCCATGCCAGGACATGATTAATATTTAATGAGTCTGGAGTCTTGAGACTGGCGGGCTTTGTCTAAAGGATTCTTAAATGACAATTGAAATATATTATGACGCTTAAATGACAAAGGCAACAACCTGTTGAGAGCGGGTGGTCGTCATTTCAAATTCATACTTTGTGAATGTCCTGGAAATTTTACAAAACGATTCTGCAAAAGGAAATACAATATGTGTCGACCATAAAGTATTCCAGTATTAGATCCCAACAACAAAATTTCAGTTGTTGCAAGTATCCAAAATCTTATCCACTACTAATTCTTTTTCGCGTCGTAAAGTTCAAAGAGCTCATTAGTCCCCTTGAAGGCGGCTTTATCACACCATTTGGATCAGATGTCAAAGAAACCTGCCGTTGCTGGTACATGAAGCTGCTAGTTTACAGCTAACCGTTGCCGTGTTTTTGCACAACACAGCGTCGTAAAATGTAAATAAGGCTCACGTATCGGTTCGTCCCACTGACATGTATCTATCTGTCACCTAGCAAGCCAGTCGGTGTCAAGATCATGCTCTTGCGCACCCAAACATTTTGCAAATGACCCGCATCGCAAATGTTGGCAAACTTTGAATAAATCACCTTCGCATTGTAATGTTACTTAACCATTGAGGACAGTTTTAATGGCTCTCTACGATTTGCATGGAAGTTTATTTATCGTATATTTGCAACAAATAAATTATTAAAACGATACAAATCAGTACAAATTCATCACGAGCGCTAAGCTCACAAACACTAATAAATAACGTTTTATAGTTGTCACAAGCAATAACTAGTTCCATTTCTCAGTTCCTTCCACTGATATAATCTTGGAGTTCCAATAGTTGAGATCTAGCTTCGGGACGGTCTCCACTCAATAAGGAAATGCCCTACGCTTGGAGGTATTAGATAGTTCTGCCTCACGGATGCTAAAGGACTTGGTATGGATGCCTTGACCTAAATGTTTGAGTGTAACTGCGAACTTATGTTTTGAAAGCATTACGAGAATGGGCTTAGCGAGAACTGGTATGATGATTGTATGTTGTAAGTTATCAGATAATGTCGTGTTTGATCCTCAAATGGACTTGGGCACTGTTGCTATATCTTTTTTAATATCTTCTTCTTTTCCTGTCGATTGACTACTGATTAAATTTAGTCTGACCAGGATTTAGTTACCTAGACAGTTTTCTAATTAATTCCATTTTAATTCAAGAAGATCAGCAAAGGTGTGGGATATGCTATGGAGTTGAGGATACCTCATTTAGACAAATGGAATGTTATATTACTACGGATACTTTTACATGTAGTTTTTTGAACTAAATGACGCCGGCATTTCCAAAATGACTGATCCCTGTGAAGAAATGCCGAAAAAAACAAAAGGTCATGGTCTCTTTTAAAGTCCAGACAAAATATTGTACATGTATAATATGTAAGTCCAACGAAGCAGGGCAAATTATTTCTGCAACCGTCCCTCTGAGTCCCGATCAGAAAGAGACCTACTTAAATCCAAATAAAACGTAAAATATTGAATCTATTTAATAAAATATTAAAATTATGGACTTGTTGAATTTTCCTTCATATTATGACAGAGCTACAAGCCCGGTATTTAGTTTGGTCTGTTTTCAGACGCGAACGAACTAGCATGCAGAAAATACCTGTATACAATCATAATTGTTAGGTGGGGTGTCATTAGTAGGGAACCATGCATCAATTTTACGATGTAATCAATATCAGCCATAAATAAAATTGTTACTCGGGTCAAGAACAACAGTTTAATTGCGGATGGTTATTAGTTTTTTATTGCAAATGGAGCCAGCATTAACTGTACTATTACAGTTAATATGAGATATTGTATGTGCTTTAATGATTTAAGTCTCAGTTGCGATACGCAGCGGGTTGCCTCATGTCCTAGATTTGGAATTTGCATGGATTAGTTAGACCTTCGTGTTCTGTGTTTAAGTTGTTATAAGTGACACAGACAATAAGCAGAAGTATTGTTATTTGAATTGCAAATAAATGTATTGTCGGAAATTTCTCGAACAGAAATGGATTCTTTCTTGATAAGACCACCAAACATTGAACTGAATCTTTGCGTTCAGCGTTTGTTTTTGCCAGAGTACAATAAAGAATATCTATCTTCCTATCGCGGAATATTCCGCCTTGTTATTACAATAACAGACACTCTGAGTTGTCGAACAAGCTAGGCACAACACGGTCGAATGAGAATTTGATCATTTTTCAACGGTTCCTCGTTATGATTCCACTGCGAGGCGGGCTCCATGACTCACCGAGGTTACTGTACCTACCAGGCGTGTCTATTTGACGATCCGGTCACATTTTAGCAAACACGAACGACCGTTGTATTTGACTATGAATTACTTGTAGAAAACTTGGTTTCCGAGCCAACAATACGAGGAATGCACTCGCCGTTGCTAACTCCACGCACCTACATGATCTTCCAACGTGTTTACACAGTTGTACGCGTTTTCATTGTCTCTCCTATCGATAACAAGATTCCACAGCTAAAAACATAGTTCAAATAGACACGTTACACATACTCAGACGTCGGAAGTGTCTGTTATAATTGCTTTCTAAGAATTGTTAGTGATAAACACATGCATTAACACGTCTGTCCTATCTACAGATACCGTACGACCTTACAAAAAAAAAAGCTGTATCGATACAACAGTTAGCGCTCCGAGGTGATAACTGACCGGTTGCTAACTTTTTCTCTGACTCATTGAGACACACTCATTTGCATACTTTTCCCTCTTTAACAAAGTTGTGAGAATTTTTAACATGTCTATGTTAGACACAATGGCGTCTTTACTATTTTTATTGCACCTCGTAACGAGGTTCCCGAGCCTCGAGTGCAGTCTTACTATAAGTACAAGTACGGGATATTTTGCAGAAGTGCCAGGCACGCACAGCCCAACAAAAGGTTATTGTCGCATATTTGTCGCCGGTCGTTCCCACGCCGGTCAGGTTGCCGATCGAGACTTAATCGCACCCATTGTGTTACACATACTTTAATTCTTTGCCTCAGCTTTTTTTTAAGATAGTCGCTAAGCTTGAGATTTGGCATTTTGGTAAGCTATCGCCAATCGCCTACTGACTGATTTGCGAAAAAGCGATAAGAGAAGCAATTTGGCGCGACCCAAATAAGAACGATATACACGCCGATACGGCTAGCTATTGCGACGTCAGATAAATCTGTGTGCGTTGCCGTAATTGTAACACAATATAATATTAATTTGGAGCACGCCAACGCCGTGAGAGCGAGTGGGCGATCCGGGGGACTCGAGGGCTATTCGGTTCTTTCGACATCTTTGATTGACCGTCTCGATACGATCACATGCAAATTACGCACAACATTAAGGCGGGCGACTTTCAATCGTACGCGAGATTCAATTGGAATCCTGTTTAGCTTTATTTATGGCCTGCACGCGTTAAAGTTCTCGCGGTTTCTATCGCTGTTATAATCGAACTTACGAATGGGTAGAAACTTTGATCGTGGGCAGCTTTACTTAATACCCTGTTTAAATTACCCCAAAGATTTCCGTGATCCGTAAATCGAGAGATACAAGAGTTTCACGTTGTTTAAGTGCTGTGTACTTGCGCAAACCGGTGTCGTGCCTCGCGCTGGCGCAACGTATTGTCTCCGCGCATCTAGAGCGACGATTCGCGACACGACGCTAACGCCTACCGACTGTTATGCAACCACACAAAACATTCGCTGAAAACATATTTGAGGGTATCGCGACTCAATCGATGTCATACGGATTTTGCAGCTCATTACTGGGAATCACGTGAGATTGGATTCATGCTGAGGCGCAATAGTTGGCTGTGTTAGTTTCATGCGCGCGCGCTCTACATTTACTTGCAGCGGCCGTGTCGCAATATTTGCACGACTCTCACGAGAGACGCCGCTTATCACCTCGCGTCGTGATAACGCGCCGATTGTGCAAACGGTTGCGACACCATTCCACGAGAGCTGGGATTAGTTGCGACTAATTGAAACGTCCGCGTCTTCACAGTGGGCGGCGCGGGTCCGACAGCTTAATTACCTCTGTAAACAACTCATGAATACCTCGCCGGGACTGTTGTGCAACGAGACAGTGACCGCGGGAACCTACGCCTTGATGTGCTAGCTAATGTTGCGATACGCACCATCACAGTTGCAACCAGATGCTGTTGCATTATTCCCAAATCGTTACGTTACTCAGATTTCGGTTGCAACAAGCCGTTCGGCCTTAATATACGCCTAACGTTCAATTGTTTATTTTCGGAGAAGTGAACTTCGCCGAAGCGGAAAGAAAGGAAGTCGTTGATGCGTTCACTCGTGTTTGTTTACTTTGTGGCCGGATCGTAGCATTGTGCGGCGCCGGAGAGACGCGTACTTTATTTAAAAACTGATGATGAGGAAAATCCTCCGTTCGTGGATAAACAGCTCTCCGCATGGTGCACTTCGATCGCAATTTGGAGGTCTGTTTGGTAACACCGCAAGCGTGCGCACGCTCAATTAGTCGCGTAGTGCCACTCCGCACCCTTCTGTGCCTGACTGTGACCCACCATGATGTCACCAGCCACGCAAAATGTAAACAAGCTCTGAGCAATTCACCTGTAAAACTCAGGTCAGGGTCTCCGAACCACTTTGGGTGCCATTTCCGGGAAATAACACCTCAGCATAACATTTGACAACTGGTAATTATTTCAGAGGGCGTCGAACGTTTCTCGGAGCGATATTTCTTGTTAAATGTGCGGGATGCCGGTTGTTA
The DNA here is from genome assembly GCA_921972225.1 of Euplexia lucipara. Taxonomy (NCBI): domain Eukaryota; kingdom Metazoa; phylum Arthropoda; class Insecta; order Lepidoptera; family Noctuidae; genus Euplexia; species Euplexia lucipara. Next base: position 3,805,545 of record OV179149.1, on the reverse strand, counting down.
TCTAATAATAGTTTACAGAATGATGCTGAGTTGAGCGGCGATTATCCCTTGTCAGAGCTGCATCTCACCGTGTAATTAGCACTTCCGACGACGCCGTGCAATTAATTTATATTAAAATCCCTGTTCATGTGAATTTCGTGCCCACGTAAACGAGAGTACGGCGGGTATACGGTGCGTAGGCGCCGCTTAATAGTTATAATTGCAATCGGTTTACCGACAGGTCAAGGATGTCGGTACACTAAACCGGCGAACAAAGAAACAATAACATTCAATATTCAAGTAATTATAAATGTCAAAGTCAAGTGCTTACTGCGATATGTCAAAGTGAACGATATATGGTGTGAGTGTAGTTAATGTTGGTAGATTAAGATCGGTGGCAATTAGTTGGACATAATCGTATTACAGCTGACAATGGTAATAGTAGACCAAGCCCGGGGGTATGCTAATAAATGAACTGTCGCTCTGCAGTATACCCATGTTGACCTTACGTTCACCGCTTGTGGGTAACTAAATTGCTATTATAACAGAACACGGTTTAGTACTCTCATTTTAGTTTATTTACATTCCAATGTTAGCATGGAAACTAATTGTAGTGCTTGAAGTTATGGAAATTCTTCGAAGTTATGGTTAAGAGACGTAGCGGTAAATAAAGACATTAGTTCTGTTTGAAATCAGTGTCAATATTCTTGATATTTATTTAAATTAACGCTTCATTATAAAGATAATTAAGATCACTGTCGAAAACCGTAATCCAATCAACTCTATATTTTCGCTTTCACTCGCACCTACTGAAAGCAAAAGAAATAAACCTGCAGTTCTAAAAAAAACTCAATGACTAAGAATAAGAACAAACTGTAAATCGAGCCAGATATAAACTTAATCAACAAAAAATGTAAGGACTAAATAAAATTAAGGTTATATAAATAAATACTAGGCAGCGATATGAGGAAATGTCAAAATGTATACAAGGTCAATACAATTCGTACATATTTTTTATGAACTCTTGACAATGTCAGACGTCGCGCGCCCAGGGTGCGCCTTGCGCAAGTAATGGTCTGGTGACATAATTGTTTGAATAGTTTATAGCAAAATCTAGTGCTAGACAGTTGAATGTCGTTTCGATTAGAATCTTTAGACTAAATTATGCGGTTCCATTAATTACCTTAGTTCCGAATCCCGCTAAAAAAGATACTAAGAAAGATCACTACAAATGTTCATTCTTGTAAGTATCAGTCCAAAAATACTGCAACAATATCAAACAAAACTTCAAACATTGTTCCGATAAAAAATATTCTTGTGTATGCAAAAAGCAATGTGTCTATCTTGCTCGGCAACAATGCATGTCTCTTCTACCTATTCAGTTCCGACCTTCGAGGCTTCGATAGACTCAATGGGTCCGAATGACTGACTCTTTTCTTTGTTCACCATGTATTGTGTGGCGGCAGATGCTTCGTAGAACCCAGATGATCTTGAAGAATATTATTATTTTGTTCCCTTTGCACATGTTTACTTCTTTTCTCGAGGTGCATTCTGAGTTTCTTGGCAAATAATGTTTGTCTGTTAATGTATGATTTGCAGTTGCTTCTTACCATTATTACGATATGAGTGGTTTCTGGTAGTTTAAGCATAGTCCAAAATCAATGCTAAAACAAATCAATAGGTAAGTACGCGAAATGATCTTGTTGAAACATCAAAATCATGCACATGCACTTTTTGATCGTCATAAATTACCAAGACAGTCCCCCAAAACACCCACTCTTTGCCTTTAAACGGGGAAGAAGTAAGTGGCACAACTAGCTTCCCAGCAGGAACCGTTGGTTAATCCATAAAGAGAATTTATTGTAAGAATACCACCCTAAAAACCACTTTGAAAACTGACTCTAATTGAGAATCTGTAGGTCTTATCGCTGTCGTAAATCGAGTCCAGCAAGCGGACACTTCGTCTTTAGGTCGTCAAAGTCAAAGTGCTGATACATTCGACATATCTTCAAATTAATTGGAGGATCACACGGCACCTCATAAATATTTAGTCAGGTGTTGCCCCTTATGTAGGAGCTTGGGTACGAGTGCCGGAGCGGATCCGTGCCGTGACCCGGTCACGAGACGAGTCTGACATCCACTTGATGATGGCCACAGCTTTGTAGATACTATGACTGTATTCTTTTGTTACATTTGATCTGTTTGGGGAGAATGTGAAGCTTTCTTACAGATTAAATGTTACGTAAGAGTATTAAGATCATGTAGTTATGCTTATGGTCAGGTCGTCGATACCTTTAAACACTACCGTCAAACTTTAAAAGAGATTTTCGATATTATTTGTTACTACCAAGTTGTCGAAATAATTTATTTTTATTACTTCATGCTACAACAACCAACTTTAATAACGTGAAAATCCTTTAAACATTTTTGTTTTACTTCTCCCTTGCGCAGCTGGTCGTACTTGCAAGGTCTAGATTAGTTTTTTAATAGAGCAGTTAAATAAACACCTTTTTTACCGAGACAAAAATTCATTTCCAAACCAGGAACGGGTGCACTGACACAAGAATAGACAACGATTGCTTCCATCACATTTTAGAAATTACATCGTGAACAACGAATAAACCCTCCTTTATATTCCGTGTCATATCCTAAATAATCTCTACAATAACATTGCTAATGTGTGTCAATTCTACGGAACCCGTAACGACTACCTCGGACTTGGTCACTTTTTCTACATCATGGCCCGAGGTAAAGTGTCGGTTGCTCTTAGAACCCGCGCTAATTGTGTGTGTGGATGCGGCCTTTTTGATGTTTTTTCCCCTCGTCCGTACAAATGGTGAAAGCATCTATATGATCTTTGCTACTGATTGTGTTCCTGAGAATCGGTATTGAGGTAACAACCTTGGGTATTAAGGTTCGAGATGTGTGACGGATTTCTTGCGTGCTCACGTCAATGTTAACCTTTTTTTGCAAATCGTCTTTACTGAGTACTCAATTAGGGGTCCTACATTTTTATTTACTAAGTACCTTATGAGTTAGCAGAAAGGTCGGTATTTATCCATCCATTTATTGGGCTGAATGCAATGCCTTGCGTAAAACTGATTCTGCAAAGGTTTTGTATGACATTGTCGTCACCAAATCGATTGTTGAGCCAGTACCCTGTAATTTTACACCACTATAACCAGCATCATCTATTATGTATTAGCCATACGTCACCAACAATTTAAGGTTCTTACAGCCTATTACTCATAGTCAGAACATTAAGTAATATGATGCAATGTCTAAGGAATGTCTTGTTGTTCTTCCGACCATCGGCCTACTGGGGATAATAGGTCAAGGGATTATAATCCTTGTTCACACCTTCGGATATTGTGACAACTGGTATTAGACGGGTCTTGGCTTGGCGCCGATGACGGTTCCGGCTACACTGTGGTTCTGTAGAAAACTAACTTCAAACTTTATGGATCTTGTTGTTATATTCATAAAACTTCCAAAAATGGCGATCTCATCTTTAAAAAAATAATAAAGACATTGCAATATTCTGGGTTCACACAGTCTGAATTTTTAATTTTTGGGATCTCGATCGGGCTTTCGCAAGGATCAGAAAGACAAATGGCTTGATGCAGTTGAATTTGCCAACTCTAAGCTCATAGATGAAGAAACTGACCGCGCGTTTGCCAACGATCCCACGACTAGTTGCCTCACCCGAATCATTTTTTGACAGTAAGCCAAGAGAACCTATTAAGAGATGTGTGTGTGATTTCACACCTACGAAATAAATAGAACTTTGTACGTAGCCAGCACATCAAACCTACCCCAATGTGTAAAATATCTTTGATAGTTTTTAAACTCTAATAGAATAAGGTTCATGTTCCTCTGGAGTAGCTTAATGTGCTGGCCTCTGAACTTTCTAAGCTGTTTCATATTATAGTCTTGAAGCTTCAGCTTCTTTTATACTTCTTAAATCAAGAACTAGTCATATAAAAATATATATGATAATGACTATTTCTTCCTTGGTTACTACTGTGAGTGGTGACTGGTCATCATCCCATTGGTGTGGAAAAGCCTTTCCCATTGACTTTCTGCTCTTTCAATGAAGTGCTAAAGTAGACCATTGGTTTTGTCTAGCTCATTCCGCCATTTTCCATTAGTTCACCACTAATAGTTTATTTATTCCAAATAAAAAAACAGAACCCTAATTCTTGAACCATACGGCGGCTCGTAGATTATCTCAGCTGCCTAGATGTCGCTACATTTGATGGATAGTTAAGATAAGAGCAGACGAGTCGCCACCACGATTGAGATCTTAATTAAACGTTAATGTTGGGGAATTCTCATAAACAACACCGCAATTAGTTATCAGAAAATATACGTTTCGTTAGGAAAGTAAATAGTGATGTTTCTTTTAGTTTGAACTTCAGAATCGGGCTTGTTCAAAAACGTTCAGTTGTAAACATTTTGCGTATGCAAATGTAGTTCAATACGAGTATTAGTAAGGATTAAAGTTGCCTGCGATGCCATTTTATTTTGATCTAGAAAAAAAGGAAAACATGACCTAAATAAAGTTTCATATCGCACATAAAATTCCAGGTATCTCACATGAATAATTTCCGTGAATCTTATGTGTAAACTAGTTCACCTTTTTCATAGAATCCTAAAACCAGTAATAATTCAATGATATAATCAGTTACATTGAATTAAAATTGCATGTTAAGATTTCTATCGGACTTATGAATAGTGTATTCTTAGTAAGATGCTACGATAATACGGTGCAGAGCTAGATTTTGGTCTGAAATCCATTCATTAGACTAAATTTAAGTTACGTGTGCACCTGCCTACGCGCGTATTTTTCCTCTTGGTTCGCTATCTGTGGATCTGCGCGGGCGCAATAACGAGCGGACTCATCGGCCTTGTTCGGTATTTTTCGCCACATCGTCTAGGTTAGGACTGGGAGCACGTTTGCTGATGAAATCAATGTTTTTTGGTAAAAGACCTCCAAGTTAACAATACACATGTCTAAGTGTTTATTGCTTAAATACTTAGCTATTTGAAATTGCTTCTGAGTTGACCATCCAACTGCTGTCAGTAAATATTAAAACAACAGAGCTAAACAGAGTTAACTTCTGTTAAACAAGTTTTCTAAACACGCCATCAATTTTAAAGACTACTAATACTTTCAAACACTGCATAAGACAATTAAGAAAACTGGTTCCACCAGCACTCAACATGGAAATGTACAAAGAAAGTACAATAAAACTGAGATGTACGGTCGGCAGCTATTTCAGATAATTCATGTGATTCCGTCTCTCATGTGAAATTGAAAACCACTCGAAAGCCATTACATACATGGTTGCTTAACCCATAAACGTTGCTTTCTCAGTTTACTGCAAAAGGCAAAACAAATTAGTGTAGTTCGATTTACTTGCTTCCTAGTTTGCGAGCGATTTCTCCCATAAACCCACCGTGCGGCGGCCATTGTTCGTTTCAAAACGAAAGTAATGCTTATTCCCATTTTTAGTGTTCGGAACCTTTGCTCTTTGGCGCTGGCGTGACATGCGGCCACTTTGTAATGCTTATGCTTTTGACAATAGCGATTTCTAACACAATTGAAGTATAGACTTTATAATCAAAAGCTAAGGTGTATTTTTGTTTGGTTGATGCATTGATATCATGTCCCAGTCTCGCGGGCCAGAGGGTAGCCCTTTGAACTGGCCGCAGGCAACAGGGGCGGCTTAGTCAAACCCATAAAATTTGCAATTTAACCGTGCCATAGTGCACGTTTTGTCTCTAAAACACATTTCTGGGAAGGTGTACTTTGTAATAGTTTATTGCTCCGATGCCGCGATACAAAAATGGGCACAGGTTGTTTATTCGGATCGTAAAATTGTTATGAATGAAAACGTCTGGTGAAATTGAGGATGAATCCATTACTGTAGTGGTGCTATCAAACACTATTAGAGTAGACGTAAAATGGTGAGGTGTTAATGAAAATTGAATGCTTTAACACTCTCAACTCAGGAAATATTATGAAATCTAATCTAATAGAAAAGCCGTTGCCACAACAAAGCCCAATCACTCACGGTGCCAAATACTGCTCATAATTAGGGCCACACGTCCTTATCATTTCGGGAATATAATCCCAACAGGAGCATATACTCTTAAAGAACAATTTTAAAGCAAATCATGTTCTCGCTTTACAAATTGCAACCTAATGATGCCAAAACGCAAATTCAACAACAAAATATTGCCCATTTATTGTGCCGTGCTGCGCTGGAGATGCGGCAATTTTCAAACACGCTTGTTTGGAAAGTGGCTGCCGGATGTAGAATATTAAGCGCACGACGCAGGCGCATAAATCTTGCATCTTCGAGAAGACGGTGGCGCCCTCTTGTCGCAAGCACTCGATCTGTACCATAATGCGCGCCTGATATCGGTGGGCTATATGAAGGAAATGACGCAAGTATTCCCGAAGCACAACGTTGCTGGTCATATTTTCGAACTGAAGTTTTAAGTGGACCGGAAATATCAGAAATCTTAAAATATCAATCTCGTCTTTGAATTCTAACTTATTTTGCTGTCCAATTTTGGCCTTAGTCTTTTTGGATAGATGTCGCGGTTGGACGCGAGATCCTACTGTTGTCAGTAAGTCCTATACTCAGAAAGCTGAGCTGAAATATCCACCACCTTTTCAAATAGCAAAGAAGTCCAAACACAGTAGCACTTTAATATGTAACGTTCTAATACCAGAACACATGAATCAATCGTGATTGAATGCAAACCTAAGAAGGCAAGAGAACAGGATACGGCTAGATTCTTACGATTGCGTTAAGTTACATCATCTGAGGGAGTTCTGTTACGCTTGTGGGACATAACGTCACTGCAGACCTGCTGTACATGTTATGTTACACCACAATACAACTTATACTTTGTTAAATTCATGTTGCGCAGATGTGCATCCTAAGCTGTTACGATGTCTATTGTTACGGTTGAAAGTGAAGGAAGAATTGCATGAGCAATTTGCTCCAATATCTGATTGTTGCAATTTGCAACGGCGACTACGAACTTTTGTCAGTTTCATCATGGATGCTACCGTTCATTTTGCCTGTCATAGAGAAGTTCGAAGATTGAGAATGTTCATCTCAATGTACGGAACTACGGATTCTTTGCTAGGACAAGCTTTCGCAGTTGCTTACATTGTCTTTCGAATATAAGTTATAAAAAAACTTCGAAGTTCAATATGAAAGTAGTTAACTTTACATGTCTGTGCTAGCTCTCGCAAATTAGGAGGAAGCTAAAGAAACTTAAGTAATCGTGTTTCGAAGAAATGGTTTTCTTTTAAATTATTATTCCTTCCGAGTATATTGGGACCTGGAAAGAAGCCAGGATGCAGGATGAGGAATAATAAGAATTCTTAATGCGACAAAGAGTAATGGGCATCAAACCATCCAACAAAGAAGAAAACACAAAAACTGGCTCAGACAGCCATCGTGGCCAGCCATATGTAACGTTCACACAAAACTTATAATTGTTGTTATGTATAATTATGTTGTGTGCTGTAATCGTCGGCGTAATGTTCGCAATGTTATGCTGCATCGCGTGTGCGCATATTATTAGCGCACGACCTCATTATACTGAAGGTAGCAATGATTGACAACGTTGTCGAATATTGTGGCGAGTTCGTCTTTGCTGGTTTTTTAATCACTTAGAATATATGGAACCCCAAGGACCAAACTCGAGTTTCAATATTCAAAATAAAAGCTTACCATTTCTCCGAAGCAAATGCGTTTGTTCGGAAACGCCCTAGTAGTCACAAAAACAATTTTAAATTACTTTTAATTGCTTTTGCGACTGTTTAGTGATCACGAGATGAAAATGCGCGTGAGAAATATTCTTGTGCGTGCAATTGACAGCCGCAAATAAGTCAGAAATATGTTTTGGACAGTTATTAATCGCTCAGCACAGATGTTCTCGGTGCCCCTGACACTTAGACTCAACATTTAAACAAAACAATAAATCCGAATACTGAATTTATGATCGCATTTCACTCCGATGGATTGCAATGAAGATATTTATCACAGTAACACTTAATACGTCTTTATTAACCTTTTGTGGAGCCCTAAAAAGTCAAGAGCGGTAATCGTCTGACACCTTAACATTTTGGTTAATGTTCGTAATTAAATCAACTTTCTCAAATGTCAATTAATAGGTAGTCTTGTTGCGGGAAGGGGACGGGCATTTCTCGCAGTGCCGGCAGAGGCACGTAATAGAGCTATTACATCGCCATTAATCACATTGCGTATTACGTGGAATAGGGCTGGTGCCTATTAGGGTTAGCTGTTGAAGTAAAGTGGGTCCTTAGACTCATGTGCAAGTGCATTTGAGGGCTTTGAACCAACTTTTGAAAATTTTAATGAATATTTTAGTTGCACATGCTTTTTACTTGTGTGTTTATTTACTTTGTGATTCTGCTGTACAATAAGTCATCCTCATGCCTACTCCAATATGTAAGAGAATTACGTTACTTCAGGGAGGAATCCTTATCGCTGCGTTAAAGGTACTTCATAGCATAAGTCACAATTTACTTCCGTCTCAAAACCATGCCTAATAAACCTTGGATGGGCAATACACAATGAATTTGAGTGTTGATGGATGGAAAGAGAGAGAGAGAGAGGAAGAGCAGAGATACGACGGATGGATTGTGTGGGAAATTATAAGAAAGAGACAGGAGTAAATGATAGCATGACGAATGACTGAGGAGAAGGGAAGAAAAAAACGTGTTGGGTTGACCCCATATAGCATGGGACAAGAGCTGGAAGATGATGACGATAGGGCAGGACCATTACATTTGGGATAAAAACCTGATTTAGCCAACTTATACCAAGAGCTAGAATTGCCTTTTCGCAACGCCACAACCCTAGTCGAGAGAGTTGGCGTCTCGGCGTTCCTTACCAGTTGTTGCCGACAAAAATGCAAATGTGCGGAATGTGGATAACGTGGATTTTTATCAACACTCGTTTGCGCAGTGAAAAGAATATTAAACGCGCCAATTAATGTAATTGGCCTCTTCACGATGATGTAAACCTTAACGAGAGCGGGAGCTCCCTTGAAGTACACTCGATTTTTGGTAATGAAAGCTTTGGTTCCCAAGACATCAAGGCGTCAGATCATCGTCATATTTGTCATTGACAAATCGGAATAATAGTGCTTATTATTCCACATTGTTTGATAGGTGCTATTTCGAAGTCACTTGTGAATTGTGATACTCCGAACGTTGCGTAAAACGTACGCACAATCTAAAGAGTACAACAATAACAGATAGAGCTGCAATATTGTACCATTGTGTTCCACGATAAAGATTGAATAGGAGCGAGCAGCGCGTGCGCAGCGGGCACCGCGTTTCCGGTATACTTGACCCTATTCGCGGTTATTATATCTGTTTAATAGAGGTATAAAATAAAGTTACAAACAATAGTTTTTGAAAATTAATGACTCATAGAAAAACGTAATTATTATTACAGCTCTTCTCACGGGAAAGGCAGCCGAAGGCCGTATTCTGAAACCTCATTTAAGTACAAACAGTTGCAGATATTTGCTTGATAAATTGTTGTTTGTCACTTTGCGGCGATTCGACTGTTGCGTTTGCGCAACGCGCGTGCGCAAACAAACGCGGCAGTTGCAACGCTATTCGAAATATGAAATCGCGAAATTTAATCACGTATATAATTTTGCACGCGATATCTCACGTTCCATTTACGAAAATCTCGGAATCGACCCGTTGATGTTGCTAATCCGTAGTGGTTCTCGCTTTAAAAGCATTGTCTTGTACATACCTACATAAATTATTTATATTTAAGCAGCCTGTCAAAAATTAGGGTCACTCTTTCCAAATTAACTTCTCATCAGACAAGACATGCTTAAAAGCCTAAGCTAAAACTCGAAAAATGATTTATAAACATGGACATAACATGCTAAATCAATCCTTCTGGTTATTCTTGGAACTTAACTGTAAGTACGATGTTTGATTTTCACTCAGCTGACAGATAAACATGGCTTTCCTTTGTCGTGACTAATTGAAGAACGATTTTAATCTTTCAATAACGCTAACAGTGTATAAAGCTGTTACTAGTAGTCGAATGACTATAAAAACCAAACATTATGACGTGACTAAGATTAGTCGCAGCAACAAACCTTATGAGTCAGCTGAATGAACAAGGCTCGCACGTGTTATCCTAACTTGGCAAAAACCATACTGAATCTGTAGCAAGCAATATTTACATACAAACGCTCGACTATCGCGTTGTCGCACGACTTATCGCGGTGTCGCGCGACTTATCGCGTCTAAGTATATCGCTTGTTTATCGCGTTTATTGAGCGCGCTCGACTTTTACACGGTTTAAGTCGGTTTGGTGCAAGTCATAGGAGTTTGGGCAGGCTGTTGAACTTAGGAAATAATAATAGAAAATGATACATATATACATAAATAAACCCACGCTTTTTTCAATGATGGTTAGGCAGAAACTACAGAGCACCACATGCTACGATTCTCACATACTTCTTTTGCTTCATTTTCATTCATACGTCATGTTGTCATAAAAATAAGAAAATGAGGAGTCACGTAAAATTTGTCACGGATACTGAATCAAGGAGGCCTTTGTTCAACTGCGGATAGAAAAATACTACTAATGGAGATTATAGGGTCGCAGGAACGCTGAAAAACATGTGTTCGATTTCCACAGGAGCGTAACATAAGACGTACAAGTTAAGATGCGAAGGCAGTAGTTTAACGCTGGATATTAATAATCTATCTCGGTTGCTATCTTGATCCCGATCTTTGTCTGTAACCAACCAACGACCGAATTCGCCTATCCGAGTCTTAAAGATGTCCAATCAAAAGCAGCCGTCAAAAACAAAGGATCGGGATTTGGATTGAGATAGAATATTAATATCGGGCGTAAGTTTAGCTGTAAGATACATTATGCAGGCTTTTCCTATTCGCAAGGTTAAGAGCAATTGAAATCAAACGTACTAATGATCTATAGTCTACGTACGTGTATAACTTGGACCACACACGCACCTGAGCGCGCGATGCGTGTTACATTCAGTGCCTCGGTGTAGCTATGCACCTATTGACCATAAACAAAATAAATCCACATGTAGGGACGCTGTTACACTAGCCATACACGCCGGCGCTGTTCGCAATAAATCTACTTTGTGGTCTCTCACTCCGGCCACAATGCATCATTGCAGGACCCGTGTGTGGTCGCCTTATATGACCGCTGTACCACAAAAAACTCAGCACAATTCATGAATTAATATTTTTCCTAGGCTTTATATGGATTTTTATTACGACTGTAGGTAAAGCCACTGGTCAGTTTAATGAACGTATTGTGTTGGTGAATGGATTTATTGTATTTATGTGTTTTTGTTCCGTGTGACTCGATTATGATGAGACGTCGCGGAATTTTTCCAAAACTTTATTTTATCCTGAGGTCTGAAGATGGGCACAATTTATGTCTCCAATTTAAACTTATTGTTTATTGATTTACCATCTTCACACTTTGTACAGTAATAAAGATTCTTGATATTATGATTAAATTTAATATTCAACCTTCAATATCATGGCTTTAGCATCAAGATGTGGCATATTTTATTAATAAAATATTCGCTTTTCTTATCTGGCTTTGCAGAGTCGCTCCCATAAACCCTAGTGCAGTTGATATGCGTCTGGGGCGTTATCGTAATCGATATGTGCGCTTGCGCATTGTGGCCGTGTTCCGCTTCAGATCGCGCCGATAGCGTGCGGGTCACTGACGGCCGTGTTTTGTTATTAAATATGCTTCGTTTCCAGCACAATGCCATTCAGTTAACGCTGGGCAGGTTTAAAAATAAAACGAATGCATCAGCTGTTGAACAAGAAGCAACTCGACCGGTATAAATACCAAGAGTATGCTTACAACTTTGCAAGTAGGTAATGCCTGTTCAAGTTTTTAGTAATTATAAAATAAATAACTCTAACCTGTTACTGTCCCACTGCACGAGCATTGATCACCACGCTTTCTTATGGCGGATTGGCGATTTCAGACTTATATTTAACTAAAAGTCTAGATTTCCTCAGGAAATTTTTCTTCACTGTTGTCAAAGATGTCTAAAATAAACTTACATATCAATTGTAAAAGTCAAATTAGTACTTGCACGGATTTGAACCACAACCTCGTGCATGAGAGGAAAACGCTTCAACCTCTTTTAGTAATTATTGATAAGAAATTACTGATAGTATCGCAAAATCTCCTGTATACATTTGCTCCACTATCGCAGTTTCTTGTTGACCTCGTTATTATTCAACAGCCTTTTCTCATGTATGTTGATAAAAAGCTTAGATTTTATAAGCAGTTTTCTGATTCAGTTATCTTTACGCAACACTGTAACGTATTACGTCAGTTTTATAATATTTGTGTTGCACCTACTTCCTTTGTCCTTGCTGAAAGTCATATCATTATTTTATTTGTTCTCTTCACCTGTTATAATGCCTGCTCTCTATCTCTATGCTAATATGTTATTCTGATTTGTAAAATCTACGCACAATACGCCGTCGGTTCCTACTTATCATCATCTTCCTAAGAGCAGTGTTATACCACGTTACTTAGGGTTTTTGCAAAACGACTTCTCTCTCTCCGATCATCATTCTTTCATACTATTCCTTCCACAATCCATCCATCCAATAAATTTTCCGTAAGTCCTGATAGTTATTTGTTGGGTACTAGAATAATTATCTATTTAAGATTTATTTGTGGCATTTATATGTAACTAGGTATACTGTGTAAAAGATTTAACAAAGATTCATTTGATTTGATCCATCATTTCTTTGTCCTCCTCCTCAATCTCCGTTCATGTAGTTTAAAATTCATCACTTTTTGGCGGTTCATCTTTCATCATCATATATCCACACCAAGACAAAGGACTTCGGTTTAACTTTTCATAGGTACTTAGGATGCATGATTTCACACAGAAAATTGCATTGGACCCGTAAACAGAGGGCATTTGCGAAACTCAGTTGGTATTTAGAATATAAATGGTGAAGGCTTAGCTAATCCTTTGTTCCTAGCCCGCTCGGATGTGAGCGGCCAGATTGATTGGGGCCATAAAGTGAGCGGGAGTGGTTGATATTTACTTATTTAGACAAATGAAATGTCAGCGATACCTAATTGCGAACAGTTTTTGTGTTCAAAACTTAAATGCAGTACAAAGAAACTTAAAGGTTTTCTCAAAGGACAATATGGTTAAAGTTTAAGCTTAGCAGGATCGTTTCTATGTCATAAAAGTTAGAATGATTTGATAGGTTGAAAATTCTTAACATTTACACTTAACTATAGCCATAACAGAGGTATATCTTCAAGGTAAAGTAGCTGATGTCTGTCCGTTAATAGGTGATCATCGTTTACATATCGCGACCACTCCGTGCCTAGCACGATAAGCTATCATTTACAGATCTTTTGACAGTCTTTCCAGTAGTCAGAAATCCAAAAGTCTGACAGCCAAGCTTACCAATGTGTGTGGTATTACCTAGTAATTGGGCTGTGGAGGTTAGAAAATATGCTGCAATTCCATGTCAAGTACGTACTGATATTCAGCTGCACCCTGGTAGACTAGATTGAAGATAGTTGGGGACAGGACAGCCAGATGAGAATGTAGTCCTAACTTATCTATCACTAAGCATAACTAAATTATTGTGTGTTTCTTTCTATGAACCATATCACACTACCACAGTTGAGTGAGACTATCACAGTTTCTATGGCCACACTTTATAAAGTATACTTGCACTGCTAACCATATCTGTCTTTGTTCTAGGTAAGCCGTTGTGTCGACACACACGTTTCTGCGAACGCTGCTGATCCCTATTGTGAGGCGTATCCAGTGATTGATGGTCGTTGAGCCGTGGTGAGACACCTTTCAAATCCCTTTAGCTGTGTTTCTTGAAAAGGGTATATTTAAACAAATGAAGTGAGGTTTTCGAATCTTATTTGCGAATGTTTTGAAGAAAGTTGGATGGTTACAATAGTAGGAGGAAGATCAATTTTGATGGATGGATTGTGTGGTATTTGATATGGTGTTTATTGAGATAGCCGCAAATAGATATGTATAGAGGAAGACATTTTGGTCAAGCCGAAATAAATTGGATTAAGGCAGGGAAATATCGATGATGATCAATGGTTTTTGGGACACATTTCATGCTACGGATTAGAGCGTTTAGAATTCACTACTTTCTAGTAATTTTAGTTCTATGGTAGATATTTCTGAGGCATTCATGACCTTTTGATCATTCAGAGCGATTAAATTTCGGTAAACACTGACTGGCTTGAACGGTGTTTGAACATTTAAAACCTTTAATAGTTACTTGTTATATCCGCTCTACACTACAACCTTGCCGACTAAAACCATAATTATTGCTCAAATAATATATGCAAGTAAGTCACCTACTTCAGACCACGCTTTACGAATATTAAACAGTGCGCAATTAACGTATGACAATTCCCCTTCTTTTCATTTTTAATGGTGAATTAAACGCAAGATTTACAAAGCAATAAATCGCTTTTGACATTTATCAATACAACACAATTATTATTAGTTGTCCGTTGCACTGGAGTCTATTATAATTTGCGCCCCCGGCTCCGCTCGGCCCTGCAGCCAGTTCCTACAATTATAGGCGCACGTCCGAGTCTCAATTGGCCCCCTACCATTAGTCTCTATCTACGGAGGCATGTAAATACGCTCTGAATATTAATGAGGTCCTTGGGAATGCAAAATCTTGTATATAGAAAACCGGGCTAAGAATTTTCCTTACTTGTTATGTATCGAGGAAACTCGAAAGGCCACAACGCAGTTCTGTCAAGATCACGTTCCTATTAGTACGATAAACACACCATTTCTAATGAAGTTATGCTTCCGCGAATGTTCGGTTTTGAGCGCAATTAGTACTTACACCATGATGCTATTCAAAACAACGTAGCTCGGTAACGCATTGTGTTATCATAAATTAATCTCAATTAATCAACAAACGCAAGTAACCTTGATGGAAAGTGAAAATCGTCTAATTACAATGGATTAAGTCAATATGGCGTACATGTTCTGTAAAAACTTCAATAATTGACGTTTGTATGAATACCAATAGGACGGTTTTATGCGCACATTCAGCTTTTATTTTCATTCCGGTGCGCTGGCGCAGCCTATACGACGACACCGAGCGCATCTCGGAACGGTATCAACGACTTGCGTGCGAGTGGTTATGCAACGGCGGGCGACGTCCTTGCTGCGCGGCCGCGGGGCGGGGGGCGAAGGCCGCGCGGGGGCGACGACCCGGCTCCGTTCGGTAACCACCCCGCTTTTTATTACAACCCAACCCGCCTACGGAACCTGTCCAGACGAGTTATGGCCACCGATAAAATAGACGTCCTTACGCCAGAGAATTGCAAATTCTATCGGACTTTTTTTTGTCTATTGAAGAGACGCGGACCTAGAAAAAGAAATACGATTAGATACTTAGGCTGTGTATTATATCATTATACCATTTTGGGTTACACTGTAGTGTAACATGGCAGCACATGCGTGTCTCTGTATGCTAGTCGCGACCGTTTAGTGTTTGATCTTTTAAGGAAATCAAATGATCGCCTAAAATGGTATGTTCATATTTAAATTGCAACCGACACTTAACCATGTAGAATACTCAACTGGATCTACAAATGCAGTTCATTACAATAATGTCCACTACCTCAGCTTCGGAATTTTCTTTACACAATCCGCATAATATTGCTTTACGACTTTTATTTCTAGCATTCGTCTAAGACAATGATTGAGGTGGGTTTGCGCTGCGCACGCGTCGGTCCCACCGCAACATGGCGCCACAATAAATTACCACCAGATATGAACTGCGAACATACAAACACTCATGTTCACTTGTTTTTTGCTTTGTTTCTCAGGATATTTATTCGCAAACGTGTAATGTATAGCCATGTGTTGCACAACGCACGTCATGGAAAATATTTTCGTTTTACAAGTCATACATGACATGTAATAACGTGCATGTTGTAAGGATTACTGTGACAAACAGCATGAGATATGATTGTGGATGATAGACTAATTATATTACTCAGAAAGCACTTTAAGTCTTGTTTGAAATATAAGTCTGGTATTTCATGTTGGCTCGCTTCGTTTCATGGTTTCCTCTCTGTGTGTTAGCCAGGAAATTGACCATTAGAGCAGGGATTCCTAAAGAGGGGTCCAAGTAGCCAAGGTTTTATGGTAACTTTTCGACTTAATACAAGGCTTCAAAATAATTCTACTAATTTTCGTTACTCAATCACGCGTAACTGTGCAACAAATTTGGCACATAGATCCATCCACAAGAAATCATTTCCTGGATTAATTGATAGGAGACTTGTTATTATCTTGGGAAAGTTAGTTTGATTTGTCATTATTTGATGTGGGCTTCGGTAACAAAAAAGAGATTATGTAAGTATTACATTGGGTAGGTAGTTAGAGAACCCTTTCTTCAAAACATGCTTAACTTTTGCTGCACATTTCAATCTGGTTTCTGGTTTTGGAAAAAATCCAACTGCACCTTTATTTAATCCCACATTCTCAAACATCAATTCACATTATTTCGCATCACCCATCCATACATGTTCGAGTAATTCATGATACCATCAAAAACACGTTCAAAGTGTACTAGTAAATCGCTGTCCGATATTTGTACACTGAATCACACGTGTACATACCACACACTCCGTGTCATGTTTTTGGCAACACTGCAAAATGGCCGCAAGATTTATTTAACAAGTGTTTAATGTTCCTTAATAGCGAATGAGAGCTGAGGTGGATATCCCATCTTTTAAGAACAATTTGTTGCAGTTGCATTCTTATTGTACTGAAATTGCTTAAATTTGACGTATTTTTGGCAGTTAGAGTACTAACTTTATCTGTCAAAAACACGTCAAATTTGACAAGATTGATTGTCGGTAGGATAATAAAGCCATAATATTTTAAATGTTTTAAGGGATGGGTTTATGATCAGTTTTAGGGGATTGGTATTTTGGCAAGGTTATTTGAGAACTTTAGAACTGTGGAGCATGTTGGGAAATACTAACATATCAGTCGCACGATTTGATCGGAGGTCAAGCTACGCTTACCGAAGTCGGTTTGTAGATCATGTGATCATCTATTGCATATGGAGACCCCTCCAGAGCCTGTTATACGTAGTTCTTTTCGACAGCTAATCTTACTAAATGGTATCCAGTAAGTGGGTTGTAAAGGCCAGATCTAGGTAGGCGTTCCGTGTAATGTACTATTCAACTGCACTCGGTAAAACTGTAAGCCGACCCCAACTTAGAGTTGTGCAAAGGTTACGCAGACAGACTAGTAAATTCATCTCCATAAGTTTATTTAAACAGTGCAAGGAACCTAAAACTTTTTAACAGCTTCTGAAGTTGATTGAAATACATAGAAATACAATTTATGATTTACTTTATTATAACTCGGAAAAGTTCCAGACAAAATGCAAATTCTCCTTCACTGAACTCGTCTTACGAGACGTCGAATTTATTTATTATACAATAAAAGGTCGACATCGATTAAATTTAATGCTTCGAAGTGTATCCTTAATATAAATCATACTTTCACTGTACGAAAGTGATGCAGTGTCAAACTCCTGCGCAGCGTCCGTCCCGACATTGTGTTACATCAACGTTATGTAAGGAGCTTGTTCTTCTGTCTTGGGTTTATCCCTTTATTGCTTCAGGCCCAATATTTAATATTAACATTGTCATATTTGCTCTTATATTTAAAAGTAACTGCTATTATTTCTACTTCCAACTATTCAAGCGAAGAAAAGGGTTCTCATACCAATAGTCTAAAACTATCATTTAAATCTCGTTTCCCTCTAACAGCTATAATATTGGTGTAGTTATATGCAATTGGTGAGATCATCCAGCTAAACAGATGATTGGTTCAAATCTGTTGCTAACGAGGTCTCCGGCGCAGGAGTCGTCATGCTTACATAATGCACATTAACAGAATAAATAATCGAGGAATCTATAATATATGTGTAATTTATTGGCACTACCTGGTATTGTGAAACACACAAAATGTGTTATTGAGTAACTCGAAATCAGGACTAATTTCCATAAAAAAATTGATGAAGCTGTCGAAGGTCTCCTCTCGTAGTGTAGTTCATACATTTATAATGGGTTTCTCAATTAACAACGTTACGAAACTTATAGTTCACGTTTTTGGGCAATTAACCCTTTAAATTCGATGTAATATAACATCAATATTCCCCATAAAACCCAAGGGCAGCAGTAAAAAAACTTTGATTGTCCTAAATTCTCAAGTATTAGCAATTTCCTCGAACCGGAAAGAATCAATTGAACCGAGTCGAAAGTTTAAACTAACTACAAAAATTCTTAGGAAGTTGGCGAATGTAGTCGAATAAAAACTGATGGTATAAAACCGGATGCAGAATTAACATTTTGATGATCGACAAGACGCGCGGACGGCGAAACTTCACTCCGTTGACAGATGTTATCTTACGAGCTTAATGGTTCTGTCGCTGCTAATAACCATGTCGAGATTTGGAAGTGTTCGTATTAAGATCCTTTATGTGATATTATTTTGCTTTCTGATGAGAGAAATGTTCAGACCGATTATGCATAGGCAATGATTTACGTTGGAACGCTGAAGGATTATCAGCAACATATTTTTTTCGAGAATTCAGTTTGGCTTACATTTAGTCCATGTTCATTAATAAAAGGGTTGGAGTCTCCACTCATTACAGCAATAACCATTTCCCTTGCACTAATGCATTATAAATTTTACAAATTACAAAACTTATTTGCAAATCGGCATTGACCCGCTAAAGCTTCCTCGTCTCTTTGTTTATATCCATAGTCTTCGTTTTCCTTGTTGCATCACCGTTGTCATAATATGGTATAATAGACAATAACGCGACGTTATAATAACAATAAATACACATTTATAACATTCTGTATTAAAATCTAATGGAACTTTCCTCAAAAGTTTCGTAACATTGCCAACTTTGTCTTAATTGTGTTGAATGGGAGTTGAGATGTAACTCAGACTATGTAGATTGTAAATGTCTTAACTACTAAGCCAAGATTTATTCCTCTGGCGTTGTAGTGTTGTGTTTCGTAATGAAAATATATTATATCTATTCAATTACAAATCCTCCCGAGTTTTTAGCTTCACTGTCTGAAAGGCAGATGTTGTTTATAGGTTATTCTCCCACTGTGGCTTGTATTTCCAAAGCCGTATCATTAACTTCGCATTCGATTCCGATTAAGCTTTTTGGATGGGCTGGCCATAAATCCCTTTAATTCGAAAATGATTCGTGAATTGTATTTCCCAACACATGCTACAACAGTTTCGTTTCGGTTGCCGTACCTGCTTGGGTTGCTACACACATCTAACCCTTAAAGGCGGCACTCTTTGGCGTCGCGATTCGGAGAAAAAAAAAACATTAAAATTCGAGCGCCGCCGATCCGAACGTTCACGTTTGTCCGGACGCGGCGTCCTTCGTGCCGGTGCCTGGAACAGCGGCCTTCGCTCGGGACGCGCTAAAAATAGCCGCACGCCCTTGAAGTATACGTCGAACAGGATTTATCGACCGCCAGTCTCATACTCCAGACGGTTTTAAAATAAAATTTTTGTTCAACTGTCAATTTCGAATCTTATTGTGTTCCATATTCGAATGCGACTGTTCTCTGACTTAATATTACATTTCGCGCGTGAATTTTATTATGACAGCTGTCAATGTTGCCATATCAAATATCCGTGAACTTTTTAAAAGATTTGCATGACGATCGTTTATAAATTGAAATTTTTATTACAAACCTTCGATAAATAACACTTTTGCCATCCATTAAGGCTGTATCGTCCAAGAAATTGTCTACATGGTATTAAAGACTCGCGTATCTCAAGATACGTCATATTTATGGCTGCTGCATACAAAAACGCATTAGTGTTACTTACCAATATTACTCTGAAGTTATAGTTTTATCATAATAATGTACTTTAATGATAATTTTTGCCATACAAAATTGTTTCTTAGCAGCATTCTTTTAGAGACGATGTTTATGGTGTTGTAAGGTATGTCGATATTCGATATCAGCACACGTGGCCCATTAGTGTACAGAGTCAAGATGTAGTCGATGCACATCAATAATGCACAGCGTACAATGCGCCCGCGCACCACATACAAATGAACTATTTTTATGTGCCAAATACGGCTGTTTAACAACACTCGTAGGCGTGTTATTGTAGCTTTTCGTAGAATTTAAAACGAGTAAATCTTAATTTCACCAGAATTCAGTTATTTTAAGTTTAACAAAGGTGTCCCATGGCGATGCGCCGATTGTTCCAATAGATAAATATAAGTTGGATATTGTTTTTAACCGACTTCAAAAAAAGGAGGAGGTTCTCAATTCGGTTGTATTTTTTTTTTTGGAATACATACGTTTGTTTTTTTTTTTAATCTGGAAACACAATAGTTTTTTTTCTCCTACATCGCAGTAGTTTAATAATAATTCTTCTGCTTAGAACCCCTCAACATTTCTTAACTAAAACGGTTTACCGCTCAAATCTCACATTTCTTGCCTTCCCCTGTCCAACTTTATAAAGCTGCATTGATGAGGGACAGCTAGTCAATACAAGTAGGTCGGCTCATTATAACGGTCCACGTAGGCGCTACAATGGCACTTGCATTTCCAGATCCGTTCCTGTTTGTAGAAAGATGCTGCGCTGGTTCGCCCGCGCATTGATACCCAAGATTTGATTCCGATTGTGAAATGGTGTCTACTTTCTCATCTTGTGGTACCTCAACCCTATTTGGTCTTACGTTTTGAAGATCGGTTTTTGGGGCGTGTTGTGAACTTGTAAAGTATTTATATTTGCTACCTGTAGTAAATACTTGGTTAGGATCGCGAGACGCACAGGACCGGTCGTTGTGAAGACTCTTTCAGCTCTGTTCAGCAGTAGACGTCTTTCGGCTAAAATGATGATGATGATCTGTGGTATTATAATTATGCTACTGATGAATTATGTTTGAAGATACACGATACGAACTGTCTACAAGTCTCAAATTTATAGCCCTATGCTTTGGGAACGTTACATATACACACATATACAGTAAACAGTTACGCCTTTTTCTAGGTAAGAGGTATACAAACCCTACAGACCGCTGCTTGAAAACTAATATAATTATTTGAACTGAAAGGTAATAAATCTATTATGAAAGTGGTTTAATTTTCCTATAAAATATTTCTCGTGTACTTTTATGATTTGCATTTTTTAAATTCCCGTTGAACTAATTGCATTTGCTCAATCAACCATTGTTATTTGCATAATACCTACGTACTTAGGACTAACGGCCTATGCAACTGTTTACGTTGCAATTGGCCATTGTTTGGTAAATTTCCTTTAGAATTGTCACAATCACACGTCACGTTACCCAATCACAATGATTTATTCGCAATTAGTTTCAATACTGTTAGCTTTCTCACTCGGAAATTATTAACGGCGGTCTGTGGACACGTGGCTAGCACATTTACAAAATGGCGTTTCTCATTGTGTTTTACGGGGGACTGCAAATATAGGGTCTGTCAATGAACGGAGGGAACGGTTTTTGTTTATTGAGCTGCGAAATATAAACATAGAAACATAAGTAAGGAAGTATTAAAGCGTAAACAGTGCATCACGTGCCGGGTGCATAATCTGTGGCGCCCCACTGGCGCCCAACGTGGGACTGTGTTTGTTTGAACATTACTTAGCGTTAATGCACGCCCGCGAAATGCCCGCGTGTTTGCCAATACATACGAAAATATTCCCCCTTGTTCACACTGTAAACAACTTCATTCCAACGACCACAGCGTTTACTTAGGATGCAAATTTAAACTTTAAACAACCCACAATTCGAGGTCAATACTTATCATTGTTTCCCGAATCGTTGCGAAAGATAACGGTTATCTAAATACTTCTGACATTCTATAACACTAATATTATGCGTAACGGTCTTTGTCGTTTTACCATAATGAGCTTGCGGCCGATGCAAAGTAACCGTATAATGTAGAAAATATCGGATATGTTGTCGATTCAACCCACACGGCGCATAAACGACGATTAATCGGTACCATTGGATCAGACAATATCGTTAACATGTACCACGTGCGTTCTCTTTGGTGTTGTGAGCGTGTGACAAGGTGCATAAATCAAATTGCACAATTAACGCGTTGCATACATTTAAAACAGCTGAGATACATATATGGGTTTGTCGTAATTGAATCGCAGCGACAATAGTGTTAATTCTAATGCAAAGTGATCGCCGTTTAATTCGGCGTAGGCGGTTGAATTACTTAGCCTCTGTCGGAAGCGTTTGCGAACAATGCCGACCACTCCGTGTTTAATTAACCATTTTATTGCAATTCCTACATCGTGTTCAGTGCAACGTCGTTAACTAGATTATAGATTATTCCCAGTTTAATTTGATGCCATTTTGTTTTTCTCCTAACAAAAACGATGGCGAGTTAACATGGGTGCGTAGGCGCACGTTAGAGTGCCACATTCACGTATCAGATTCCTAACTGTACCAGCGCACGGTTAACTGCCGCGACATAGATACTCAGCTAAAACGACTATAAAAATTCAATTCACCTATTCTAAAAGAGTTTTTTTATGTATTATATTGCGTAAACCCCTCGTTGACGCTGGCGCCATGCTTTTGAGACACTTCGATGCATTTGGAGAGAGATGCTTGTTAGTATAATGCAGTCATTCAACATTCTTGACAGGTCGTTTGGGTGACATGTGTTATGTGGCGTTTGGATCAAGTCTAGTGTTACAATGTCAGATGGACCAACTGTTGTGGAAATTTAATACCTTTGTTTCACCTTACGACTTTAAATGCCATTTTCAACAACGCTTTAGTATTTAAATACAGACTGAGTGGATTTTTGCTCAACTGAGTAATGGGTTTTCTTGCAACTTTGAAATTTGATTCTCCACAAAAGTTGGCTCTTAACAAAAAAAAAATACTTAAAGCCTTGTTAGACCTAAAAACTGCTATTTGAATTGAGCATGCAAAAAAATAGATTATTCTAATACGTCATTGTAATTTAGTGCACGACCATCTTACACCCACATGAGCCAATGACGAACTTGTAACAACATTGTCAACAGCTATTAAATCTAATCTCGAAGTCACGCCTGCCATATTTCAGTGGTATTATAGTTTATCTTAAGATTTTTTGTTCACGTGTATAGCTGTCTTGTCTGTAGCCGTCTTTGTGTCTCTACCTATCTGGGCATAAAGACATTGTTGAGTGGATTACTTAGCTTTAGATCTACAATAAGCGCCATACGTCACACTCAATGGCGGTTATTATTATTCGAAAGCTTATTTCAACTGTTGCTTTGGTCTAATGTTGGCAACAATTCTTTTGAGCATGAGGTCGTCTGTTCAATTCCCGGATCAGGTTATGTTATTGGGTTTTCTGTCCGGGATTCTGTAGTTGTATCCCGAAATCTGGATTTGTGCTCCGTTGAAGGCAACAGACTCTCTCCCTATTACATGGGAGTTGAACATAACTGGCGAAATCTTAAATTTTATTTGAAACTAACAAGGTGTCGAAACTATTTAAGTATCTCAATTATTATATTTGATTATTTTCGTTAGTCATTGAGTCCTTGTAATAGAACAAACAACTTTTAACTTACTTGAATATTCTCCTCAGTTTCTATTTACCCTTTACTTTCTTGATACATTTTTTTAACCTGTAGGTAAGTAAGTCGGTATTATACTACGTGCTACTACTGTCTAAACTTTCGGGAAGTTATAGCATAATGGTTATTTTTAAGACCATTTCTTGTCGGTCAATAAAGTTAAGTATTCTGGAAAGTTCTATGTCTATACTAATATATTAAGAGGAAATGTTTGTTTGCATTGAATGGGTAGGCTCCGAAACTACTGGACCGATTTGGAAAATTCTTTCACTGTTGGGAAGCTACACTATCCCCGGGTGGCATAGGCTACTCTTTATCCCTGTATTCCCACAGGAACGGGGACAACACGGGTGAAACCGCGGGATGTCTGCTAGTCTAAAATAAACATAGTAATGATGATATAAGATATTGTTAAACCAGGAAGTTTTAAATAAGCTAGATGAGGTTTTTAATCTCGCTTTAATAATAACAAATTGTTTGTTTCAGTTAAAATTGATAACTGCAGAATATTAATATTAATTGAAACAAACATTTGTTATTTCTAGCAAGAAGTATCGGAACCACGGCTAGATGCAGTTAATTATTTTCCTGTGTTGAATAAACAATAGAACTGATCATTTTAATTAAATTTATTTATATATATACATCGATGATACTTATTAGTATGTAAATAAATCATGGAGGGCGTTGTTGTACATCGTCACGTGTTTTTTTATGTTGATATTAAGAAAATTATAGTAGGTACCTACTTAGAAAAGATTTCAAAGTCAAAGTCAAACCATTTATTTCAATAATGCCCCTCTAAGGCCATTTTGAACGAATTTTTCTTTTACTTTATGGGGTTATAAATTCCAAAATAAATATATAAGTATTTTCACATAGCACAGTCGCAGAGAACCTTGAATTCTATAACCACGAAAGGTATGGAAATAGGAATAAATAAATATACATACATAAATATGTAATAATGCAAACCAGTAAAATCCACGCGTCATTTTAGTAATTAAAACCATTTTTTTCCATAAGAATATAAAATTAAACTGTCTCAGAAGAAGCTGGAGCGACTCTTTGCAAATATTTTCTATGATATCATTTACCATCCTATAATATTAACTTAAACTTACCTTTATTCCCTTTTCAAGTCATTAAATTCATCGGTCTTTGGATCAAATCTGACAGATTTATGCTCTATAAGAGCAGATTTTTCAATCGTCAAATAACTTTTTTCTGAAGAATAAAAATGGCGGTTTGACAGCTTTTGTATAGGTTATGTGTTGACACATTATCTATATTACCGCCATTTTTATTCTTCCGTTCTACTATTGAAACATCAGCCATTAATCTAACAAATCTGATAAATCTTTACTCAACAAATGTAAGTGTAGATATTTTTGTATCGTTTTCATGTTTTAGTTGATTACATTCTGAGTTCTGCAGCAGGATTGTGATGTAACCTGCATTGGAATGTAAAATTACGTCATTATTAATGCAATGCACATCCGGTACACTTCTACATTTAAGTCGATACGATATTTTAAATATGCAATTTCTGGCTTTTAACGTTTTTTAAAACGCTTTTGAGAAACGCTTTGTCCATTTTCTAGTCACCTCTCATAACTATTCAATAATTTATCCACTAGAACGTCCAACCTAAATACCTAAAAAGACCTAGAACGTCCGCGCCCGCGATAGGTCTTGCCCCCCGTCGGGCCCCCCCTGCCATTAATGATTAAAAATGTATTTTCTAGCAAACTATTGCAGCTACAGTAAAGTAAAAAATACCAGTATAAAGCTGAATTATTAAGGAATTAAAATATGAAATAATAAAAGTACGACACTTAATTAGAAGTTCATAAAAAAAAAAATATGAACTTAAAAAAACGAATTAAATTTAAGTAAAATATTTTTTTTGACGAGTTAAAACGAAACTTTTTTTTTTACTTTTCTCAATGTTTTTACTAATTATTAATCTAGATTAAATAAGCTTTTTTTTGACACCAACATATCATTACTTACAATGAACAGTGTAGCACATTAAACCAAAACAAACAACACGGCATCAAATTACAGGCGGCCGTGTCACCCGCCCGTAACAATGTAATGGTGTTTTTCTAGCACACTGTTGCAGCTATAGCAAAGTAAAAAATACCAGCATAAAGCTGAATTATTAAGAAATTCAAATATGAAATAATTATAGTACAACAATCAATTAGAAGTTGATAAAAAAAAAACATGAACTTAACAAAATGGGTTAAATTTAAGTAAAATATTTCTTTCGACAAGTTTTAACGAAACTTTTTTGTTTACCTTTCTCAATGTTTTTACTAATTATTAAACTAGATTAAATAAGCTTTTTTTTGACACCAACACATATCATTACTTAAAATAAACATTGTATCACATTAAACCAAAACAAACAACGCGGTATCAAATTACAGGCGGCCATGTCACCCGCCCGTAAACAATAGAAATGAGTCATCGTAATAATTTTCGTCGTATTTGTTTCCCCTAAGTCTACTTAAATATGAATAATGACCTGTTTTTTGAATTTTAGGAAGTATTTTGCTGAAATATGTATAATATCACAAAAAAACTTGACAAAAAACCGATTCTTATTGGAAAATTTTTGGCCGGTCGACTTTAACACATGTTCGTACATCTTATTAGAATATGGATGCTTAAAATATGTAGATAATCTGAAATAATAAACTTACAGCATTCTTTTAAATATGTAACACTTAAACATTGGTTTAATAAATCAAAAGTTAACTTTCATTAAAAAAGCGGATCTCACAAACACTTAAAACACTTGACACACCACTTGTAAACAATTTTTTGTTCAATACTTGCCGTCACTCGAAATGTTGTTTTATACACCCGTAGACGCGTTATTTAATATAGAGCCATCTAGTAGCAGGCCTGTGAAGCTCTTTGAAAAGTTTCATTGATGATTTCGCGTTTTTGTTGTACAAATCAGAGAGGCCACTCTGGTTGCCTTAACAGTTTACGGTACAATTTATTAGGCCTCTCTAGTTGCCCGGACGTTTGAGTGGATAAAGTAACATCGCACAGGTAAGACAAAGATAGATCTAGATATATCTTGATAAATTTCTCAGAGGCCCTTCGGCGACATAAACTCTTGACACTAGGTTGGTCATTTACCAAACGAAAAGAAAAAGAGGCTATGATATCTATAGCACGTAGGTACAGCGTATCCCCAATGACCCAACATTTCACCAGTTATGTTAAAGTCTCATTAGAGGGGAAGCAAGTCTGTTACCACTAATCGGGAACAAATCTAGATTCCGGACACACTACAATGCGTACACTACAATATACAAAAATTATGACGTCAGGATTAGGACGTCAAGCTCAGCAGCAGCGCTTGTGTCCACTAGACCAAAGACTCACAATAATTATTCCATATTAAAAAATCTATCCCCTCAAAGAAGTTTTTTCAAACATATGTAAATATAGAACTCATCTGTCTCCTGGGGCTGTAATGAGGAGGGTGGATGCATGCATGCGGTTGTGGGGTAAATTAATGCGAACAGGAGAAACACACTCAGTTCACGGAGCGTCATACGTAAGCGCCACATTTGGCTAAAAGCATGTCTCTTAGTCAAATGTGACTGTATCCGAATGTACTGATGATGATGGAGGCTTTTGTGTTCGGAAATGTGAGTAAAACAAGAAAGTACTTTGGAGCTGGCAGGAAGTTTACGATTGAGAAGTTTGCTAAGAGATTTAAGATACGATACTTACTAATTTTGAATTAGTAGAAATAAATTAAAGGGCTTATTCTGGACGATCATCTCATTATATTTGTAAAGTATCAATAAATAATATTCATAAATAGCAAAGTTATTAGCGTTTGTTTATATCCCAAAAAGTCACCCAATTTATGGAAATATGGTACAGGCTATTCATGACATAGTACACACATCAAAAGTGTCTAGGGATCAAGCATTTTTATGCGGATTTCTTGAGATTGAGATGTGGCTTTGTAATAAATTTATGATTTTATAAATTTATATGGATCCTTTTTGGTGCATTTCATAATTTGAATCAGGAACTGTGAATCAAATTCGAGTAAAAGATGAAAATCAGCTGTCAATATTTTCCCTATAAAAACATACAACGCATTGAAGACATTATTAGTGCTAAGCTGTTTCCCTACTACTGTGTAAAACCAACGTTATTATGGAGCGGCGACGTCATTTAAGCAGGGAAGAAATGCTCAGAGCCGTGGGAATGATAGAAGCTGGTTCCCGGCAACGTACTGTGGGCCTGTGGCTTTAGCTCTGAATACAAGTCAGAGTGTTATCAGTCGACTTTGGACACGTTACCGAAGCACTGGTACCGTGGCTGAGCGCCATGGAGGACGGTATCGCTGCACCATACGGAGACAAGACCGATACATTCAAATCTTAACTCGAAGAGCTCCAACAATAACCGCCTTGATGTTAGCCGTGAGGCTTCATCACTCTTCAGGGAACTTAATTAGCGACCAAACAGTCAGAAACCGCTTGCATGAAGTGAACCTTCATTCCCGAAGACCGCTACGGGTACCACCTATAGCAATGCACAATCGTAGGATTCGATATCAATGGGCCCTTGAACACAGAAATTGGGCAGAAGAACAATGGCGTTTCGTGTGCTTTTCTGATGAGTCTCGTTTTGGTATGAGACCGGATACAAGACGTATACGACACTGGAGAACCCCTGGACGCCAACAGCGATTAAAATCCTGCCAGGAAGTCCATCCTTATAGTGGTGGAACCATCATGGTATGGGCGGGTATTTGGATCGGCGGAAGAATTGAGTTGATTTGGATCAGAGGCAACCTCAACGCTCAAATTTATGCTGAGACGATTGTATCAGACGTCATCGTTCCTCTACAAGTGCAAATCGGTCCCTTATTTCAGTTAATGCATGATAATGCACGACCGCACACCGCAAGAGTTGTAAGACAGACTCTCGCCGCAGCTAACATCAATGTCCTGCCCTGGCCTGCTCAGTCGCCAGACTTGAACCCGATTGAGCATGCATGGGATATGCTATAGAGAAAAAAAGAGCTCTGCCGAATATGGAGGGTATCCAGTCGCAAGAAGACCTTTTTTTATTGTTGCAATGAACATGGGCGGCCATTCCACAGCGTGATTTGGATGAACTCATTTTGAGTATGCCAAACCGATGTTCTTGTGTTGTTAGTGTTCCCGGTAGAAACACGGATTATTAATTGTTTAAGTTACCCAATAAAATTTTAAAGAAAACTGTTATTTCAGTCTTTTTTTCGAACTTTAATGTTAGTGGTTCAAATGTCAAAAATCCCTTTATTAGGAAAATTGCAAATTTCTTTATTAATGCAAAGGTGACTTGGTTTATCGTTACTGTGACAAACGAAAACACTTTATTTGATGAATCCTTAAAGAAAATTTTAATTAATATCAATCAGGAGAAAAGTTTTTGCAAAAATATATGTTGATCCCTAGACACTTTTGATGTGTGTAGTAGGTATTCATTAATCGTCATCTCTCGCTCACGTTCGCGTGATCTCTCTCAGGCATGCCCCGCCTCCAACAGCTGTTTTCGTTATTTAAGTTTAACTAAATAGTGGCATATTTAAAATTCGAATTTCGTTTTTTTTTACTTTTGATTACGCAAATATGATCAGTAACATACAGACCAATTTTTTCTTGTACTAATTAAAAAATAGTGGTGTAGAGAGGGCATGCGAAGAAATGTCATAGAAAAACTGTGATCCCATGTCTCAGTAACGCCATCTTGAATAATATAGCAATTTTGGAGCGGCAGCGGAGCGTACTAAACTAGACTCATCAACGACCACTAGGACACAAGTATCGAATGAAAATTTTGTTTATGATGTCCTGTCTTTAGTAATTATTGATAATCTTTGGAAGGTCCTATATCATCCGTTCGAGTCGATCTAACGCTAATCTATATAGGCTTGCTGAGGTGTATCCGTGAATGAATGACCATACCGACACTGCACAGTACCTCGCAAAGCACCTATGTTTAGTAAAGCTTCAGTTCTAGGTGCCGTCTACAATATTGCTACAGGTTGTCAGAACCCCAAAAGTCGGACAACCGCTGTGTTGCTCAGTAAAGGGTTGTAGATATCAGATAGTCGTTTCATGTATGCTACTAATATTTGCCTGCACCTGGCTAGACTGAAAACAAAACCCTATGATAGTCGGGTAGATGATAGGCAAATGATAATGATGCGTCAATGTTTGATTTGATTCTTAATTCAAACTTATTGAAAAACTGTTTACCTTCTTGGTTTATTTTGCAAAATGTCTGGCCAGCAAGACTGGCAGTCTATCAAGAACTTGATAATATTATTTTTATGTAAAAGTAATACGATAACCACCCAACACTTGGGGAAAGTGCTAAGAGTCTGAATACGATACCACGCCTTTTTATAATTAGTTTAATATCCAACGGGTTATGACTGTCTTATCATGTTATCATACGCCACGTTATCGGCTGAACGGGAATCATGACGCGACGCGACGTGCCATATCGGCGCCGGCGCAGCTCGCAGCTGTACCGGGAATCAATAGTGAAAACAACCGCCTTCTATGTTTCTGCTCACTAGTAGTAAGTACCTTGGTTTAGACTAGGATACTTTCCGGAACCAGAAGAAAGGACTTATCTATAGTTGAAATCTTTTTCGTCACCTACGGTCGAAGCTACAACTTCACTATTTAAGACGTTGACTAGTGGACTATGATAACCCACACATCTTTCTCCAACCCAAAAACAATAGTCACTAAATCTGCCGTTTTTTTTTCCGACATGACAATAAGAACCGCGCCAGAACAACAATAGGCGGCATTAACAGCTACTTAATAGGAATTACGCCAGGTTAACGAGCTTTTATTGAATAAAACACAATGACGTGAAATGATGCGCCGGCGCCGCGCGGTGCGGGGAGGGATGTGATGCGCGCGCGCAAGGCCGCTGAGTCAGCGACGTCCGCGACGCCTATTGTTTTGAACCGTCACCTGATGCCGTGATACATTAGCTGTCGTTACCTTGAAATGCGTGCTTTTAAACTTTGATTGTAAAGGAATAATCAATCTTTATAATATTAAAACGTGAATCAAATAATTTGGATACCTTTGTAAGAATATTACAGGCACGGAAGAATATCTGGCAAAGGCTACTACTAGTGTTAATAATCGCAGGAATCAGTTAATTAACCTAAAACATTTGGAGCTTCAAACAAACTGTCCGATGATAGCTATGACAGTCTTTTTAATGCTATTCTAACTATTTATTGTGAAAATCCCAACCAAAACTGAAAGCCTCAATTTATAATCTAGACTTTTTGTGTAAGTATACAATTTGATGCTTCATTGATCTTAGTTTTGGCAACTCACTATAATGAGAGATATAAAATTTCCAAATTCTGAATGCAATGCAATCTGTGTTGTGTATTAAATACATGAATAAATAATATTTAACATAACATAGCTATATACATTTTCTCACAAGCAATGCAATAAAAATAACTGTAATAAGATTGATAAATTAATAAGGTATTAATACCACTTAGGTGGTCTTAACTGATTGTGACGAACTTGCATTGATGACCAAATAGAGTCAGTTCACTGCTGGACAAACGTGTCACCTAATTGCGGAGTCTTACAATAACAGTATCATCAACAATGTAAGGACCTACTTCCTAGTCTTCGTTCTTGTTAATAATAATAATATTTATTTGTTCCCTCCGCCTTGATGTCCCAATCCCATCATTGGTAATTGTCCCAGCTTTCTTAAGGCGCTGCGCAAACGTGGTCACTTTTTAACCCCCGACGCAAAAAGAGGGGTGTTATAAGTTTCACCGCTATGTGTGTGTGTCTGTCTGTCTGTCTGTCTGTCTGTGGCACCGTAGCACCCAAACGGGCGAACCGATTTAAATGCGGTTTTTTTTATTTGAAAGCAGGATTTCTTGCGATGGTTCTTAGACATAATTCATCAAAATCGGTTCAGCCGTTTCAAGGTTATTAGCTCTTTCGTATTAGCTACCGTTGCTATTTTAGACGTCTATGGGTATTAACTTTACTTAAAAACATATGTGTGTCTTAAATTTTCAAACACCCATGAGTGTAATATTAATAAGCAACATTATGGTGTATTTGGTCTGATGCAGCCAGGATATCTAGCAGACTAATACACTCTTGGGAAAATAACAGCAGATATGTCGTGTTTGGATTCATTTTAACCAGCATTTGATTCTGTTCACAATGCACTGATGGCAACAGGTTGAGCTGATGCTGCAGCCAGGCTATCCAGCACACCAGTAGGTAGACTCTTGATAAATTATTAGCAGATATGTCGTGTTTGGATTCGTTTTGACCAGCATTTGGCACTACATACAATGCATTGAAAAATTCTCATAACTGTATACTATATAAAACAAAATGAATGCGTTTAAAATTAAAAATTTAAAAAACCCCCACCGCAAAAAAAGTAAAACATTTAAAAAGTTAAAAATAACACTTTAGCCATGAAATTTTACGTAACGTCGGGGTACCGTTAAAATAAGTACCTACATACCTACAAGTACTAGGAACATTCCTAACTTAAGCGGTACCCCGACGTGAAGTAAAATTTCATGGCTAAAGTGTTATTTTTAACTTTTTAAATGTTTTACTTTTTTTGCGGTGGGGGTTTTTTATATTTTTAATTTTGTGTCTTGTGTCGGATTCTATACTTCATTTCTGCATTCATTTTATGCATTAGACAGAAGTTAAAAAAGGTTATTTTTAATGCACACTATGTAACGAGTACAATAAAGCATATTACAATTACGATAGACGCCGAGTACCTATATTATAATCTATTTTCGGAAATGATGTGGATTTAATTTAGTTATATTATTTCATTTTCGTTGAAAATTACAGCGTCAATGATAAAAAAAACCTAAAAGAAGCAGAGATGAACAATACATGAACACGTTCTACGTTTCACTTTTATTCTTCTAAATTTAAAATAAAATAATTGTAATCAAAACTGTTTTCATTTATCTTTAAAATAAAATGTTCTGCATTCCTGCTTCTACGAGCCCTCACACTACTAGCATATTTACTAATGCATGTTTGATTTCAACATAACCAGTATGAAAGCAGCCACTCCCTGCCCAGACGCAAACATTAGATGATCCTGAATGATGACGAACATTTTGGAGACGATGTCCCGTGTTGGCAACAAAAAGTGTCATCGTTTGTGCAGCCCCTAAACTCAGATGTCACAACGGCAAACCGCGATACGCAACTCAACGCTTTTCTAGTAAAAAGCAATCTCAATCTCGGTGCATACCGTATCATTATTAACCACGTTTACCCATTTTTACCCCGTATTTCATTCAAGCGTGCGTCTTTTTGTCTTACTCGTGGGAATGTCTGAATACGTCGTTTAAACGCAATTAGTTACTCATTACTGTTTGTTTTGTCCTTTAATAACGACTATTTTGTACTTTTTCATGTACTTAATTCAGCCATGTTTTATTACTTTTGAATGGCCCTTTATTACGTCGGGCTTATGTAAACTATGCTCTACTTTGTTGGGGACGCGTTAATTGTGAAATAATGGTGAGTTTTCACCGAGATCTCGGTTTCTTACTTATTTACTCATATTATCATTACTAATGCACCTGATCTTTGTGACGTGTGGACGGCTTTTATTGCCGTCAATTATGACTTATCGGGCAATATCCGATTAGTATCTCCCCTTTGAGAGGGTTAGCTTGTTGCTAGGGTTAGAACAACGTTCAATAACATAGCTACGAGTTGTCACAGCCTGACTCATGCGAAAGACCCTCGCTGCAGCCCCGCCCACAGCCATACACGGACATACATACATCACATACATTTTTATCCCTTTTAAGACACATACGTGGGAATAACTCGACTCAATCGTTCCGTGGCATACTGCCAACCGCTAACCTATTACTAATACTTGCTGCATACCACGGTCCAAGAACCATTGTTACCCAACGACACTGTATCGCCGGGTTGACATTTTACAAAGCGTAGCTAATCTGATTTTGCTAACGAATGTATCGTATACAATAACGGTGGATGTCATAATATCCGCTTAATGGAGTCGATGTACGCAAATGAAGCAGTGAAGCCGGGTGCGTGTGCGCAACTGTGGTGCCATGGAGGTTATGGTTTAGAAGGTTCACTGCGTCTATAATTTCTTACGTACCAACACTACAGGAAGTATCTATTTTACAGATACCAATTGTTTTTATAAATACTGTCAAATCTACGTCTGCAGGTAGAGTTGAATTCTCTATAATATTTGTATCCACTATCTGGACTAGGGCTCCGAAACTTACGCAATAAGCCTTCTGCTTCTCCTTATACGTAAAGGGCAATAAATCCGACGCACGCGCAGGGCTTCGTAGGCGCCACGGTATTGTTGCTGTAGCATTGTGCAACCAGAACAGCCTGACTGTGCCCTTTGTTGTGTCCGACATGGAATCAGCACACATACACCTTCGTGGAACACCAGTTAACCATTGGTCAGATTAGCATATTGCGTCTAGACACCGTAACAAACTAGATATTGCCAGTATACGACCCTCTATAAACGAAGGCATTAAAGTGTATACCATCTAACATTCTACAAACGTCGAACTTGATATACAACCCTCGATCGGAGCCTCCATAAACCACGCTAATAAAGATCAATAAACGTATTTCAGCATCGTTACTCTAAAATGTAATTTCCCACAAAAGAGCTACCAACTTCGCAGATATTTCATAATGGCGCCATCGAGCGCATTTAACAAATAATTAGCGGCGTTTAAGTGCGTATGTCGCTTCCCTTAACCGTTTCTCCGGAACTATAAAATTACGGCAGAGGCATGCTGGCCGGCTCCGAGCAAAAACGTCCGACGATAGCGGACGGCCGAGCTAAAAATAAGCCGTGGCCGATGTTAATGAAGAACAACCGGATTGCTGCTGACAGGGACTGACGGATCAGGGTAAGGTCCAACCACCCGGTGACCGTTGTTAGCTTGGCTCCCGATAAGAGAATCATTCATGTTCTTTTACGGGGACATAGTTTTTCGAGATACGGAGAGTTTAGGCTTGATATTCTCTGAAGCCTCTCAGCCTCCGCTTTATGGTTATCAGTAGACAGCTGATTAA
The DNA here is from genome assembly GCA_921972225.1 of Euplexia lucipara. Classification (NCBI taxonomy): domain Eukaryota; kingdom Metazoa; phylum Arthropoda; class Insecta; order Lepidoptera; family Noctuidae; genus Euplexia; species Euplexia lucipara. The sequence continues at coordinate 3,770,590 of OV179149.1, read as the reverse complement.
ATGGAAACTATCTTTGGGCATAAATCCTAATTGATTTTGTTGAAAGTCCTGTTGTATGTTCCATTCAATGCAAAGCGTGAGCGATACTCACGTGCAATATTCTTGTTATTGTTGTCTATTCGACCTTTCGAACAGTAAATCCCTGTTGCTCGCGTTGCGCAAGCGTGCCTTGCGCCTGCGCAGAACGTATGAACGACCTATTTCGATTAGATCGCCCGCCTGGAACTACGGTTGTTACCGATCCGATCACGACTCCTTTCGCAAAGGTGAAAAATACTTTGAGAATGCCACGACTTGTCATTTTGCAGTCACGATCCGCGCCAGCCAAATGTCATCTAAATGTGTGGAGATATTTTGTGTTTGAATGAAACCAGTTGCAACATATGAAATATCGAGGTCTCTCGAAAGTTAACTAGCTAACTAGTTGCAGTTATATTAGAAATATTTATAATGGCCATAAAATGAAAGAATGTTGCTCCATGAGATTAATATGTAGTCTAATCTATTTAGCTATAAACCTAAAGCTTCTCCAGATATATTAATACTCAGAATTATCTTCGAGTTTTATGTCTTCCTATTCGCACTCCAAATGCTTCACTCCTTAGTTACCGCAAGTGGGGAAGGCGGTAAGTGTGCGAGGTCGTAGCTGGCGCCGTGGGACGCGGTTGGTATTCAGCCCAATGCCTACCATCACTTAGCGTCCATTATTCCAATTCTTACAGTCATGTGCATGTCTTCAAAAGCTAACAAGCTTAAGACATTCTCGAGGAAGCCCTAATGCCCTGGATTCCTCTTCCGCTGTCGTGCATTCCTCACATATTTAAGTATTTTTTTCTCAATAGACTTAAGTTGGTGACTGTCTCATGTATATAACCCGTTCCCTAAAGGTCGGGCATTTTTGTCTGCCGCATTGATATGTATTAAAGCGTTTAATTAAATAAAGATTACTTTTTCGCGGCGTGTGCGCAGCGCGCCGTTCTGTTAGCGGCCCTTCGCTGGTATTTAGTGGCATTTAAACTCGTGTTACTTGTAATGGAGATTATTTACGTGCGCTTTGTTTTGGCGAGGTATTGAACGTTCATCACGATGATTGGTAGTCAATAAAGTATTGTTTTCTTGTGGAAGGCAAAGGCGATGATCTTTTAATATAATTACCCAGTACTTAAACAGTTGGTGAGCACGGGTATTACTCTTAAAGTTAAAAACTTCGCAATTATAATAAATAAGCACTACACCCGCGACTTCGTCCGCATGCTTTTCGTGGTTTAACTTCTCCTCCACCCCCTTTAACTCTCCCTAATAATATGGCTTTCTATTGGTAAAAGAATTTTCAAAATCGGTTCAGAATATCCAGGAGATTACCCCCTAAAACGACACAAACTCACAAACTTTACCTTCAAATCATATTAGTATAAATATTTCGATTTTTTTTTAAAGTCTAATACCAGTTTAGTTACTAACCACGCAAAGCAGAGGAGAGATCAAAATAACTGAATTTTATTATGAAATATCGCTTTAAAGTGCACTAAAATATTGATTGTGAATAACAACACTGAATTAGGTGTGGTGACAGTTTTAGATGTAATAAACCCATTTGGACAACATCCAAATGCTTTGATTAGTTAAACGACAATCAATATTTTAGTTCACTTAAGAACGATATTTCACTAAGTCATAGAACGATATTTCATACAGTCACATTGATAAATCAACCAACATCTATTCGTGTAGTTGCTAACTTTAAGAATGCACAAACTTGTAAGAAAATATAAAGAAAGAATGAATGAATAAATGAATAAATAAACAAATGAATAACATAACATAACAACACATAACGTCACGCCTGTAATCCCCGAAGGGCTAGGCAGAGCTGTACCTGGTAGTACTACACCCACATTTCGCCAGTTATGTTTAAGTCCCATTTGTAATAGGGGGCGAGCCTATTGCCATCAATCGGGCACAAATCCAGACTCCGGGCTGCTACTGAGAAATCCCAGATGAAAAAACTCAATAACACTTTGCCCGACCCGGGGATCGAACCCGGGACCTCATGCTCAGTAGTAGCGCTTGCGACCACTAGACCAACGAGGCAGTAAACACACACAAAAACACAAAAACAAATGAATACTTAAATGAAAAACAAATGAATGAATAAGTGAATGAATGAAAGAAAGAAAGAAAGATAAATGCGTTTCTTGACATTAAAGCAAAATGCACCTTAAAACTATAACATACAAAGTGTCATCACTGCTTACCATCAGGTGGGATTGCAGTCAAGTACTAGTTATAAAATTAAAAAAAAATATATAGGTATGTAATGCCAAAAGGGCCTCAACTCAGCATAATGTCAGATGAGAACACAGGGTGTCAAATCATACGCTGATTTGTGTGCGAGTGTTTTTGATATAAAACTCAAACCCAAACATAAAAAAATAATCTCAAAATTACTTATCGCAGCTCTCAATCCACCTTCACCATTAAGTCCAAAACCGTTCACCACCAAACCCTAGAATTCAAACCAGCTGACCTCAAGAACACACTCCTTCCATGCCTTAATATTGTAGGTGGGAGGGATTCTCCAATTAGCACATGCATGGAAGTGGCCCCGATAATTCGCCATGTCGCTTCCTGTTCACTAATGACTGTGGGCATTATCTACGGGAGCGTCGCAACTCCATGGACATGTGAAGTACAACGTTTACTATTCATGGTCTTCTTTGCTATTATAAGTCCATTAATGCTCCAAGGGCGTGTACGCTTCTTGGGTGGACATAAGTGGACAACTTTTGCTGTGCTACGTTCTTAGCGTTGAAGGTATAATAAAAATAGAAATGTCAGGACTATTACTGTGTCAATGCAGGGCAAAGGCCTTTTCTCATACGGAGAAGGCTCGAGCATTGATCACCACGCTTGCTCAAGGCGGATTGGCGATTTCAACCTTTACTATATGTCCAGCCTCACAATGTGTTTTTTCACCTTTCAGATATCATGGAGGCCAATTATATCGTAGAGAAGTAGTATTGATTATTTCAATGATTATATTTACCATGTCCCCTAATAATGAGTTGCAACTTACAAAATTTTAATATTGGTAAAAGTTGTAACATAGTTTCAACTAAAAACAACATGTGACCGAAACTTATACTCTGTTTACAGACACAAGCACATCAAGCTTTCCCAAATTGTATTTTATTTCCAATAGGACATAAATCTTATGCATAAGTAACATGTTGTTGTTATTGTGTGTAGTTAAGATGTTCTACAGATTGGGATAGCATGAGCCTCTGTACATTTTCGGATTTCTTTTTTTCTTGACGTGTATATATGTCATCCATATAATTTTATAATTAAACAGCTCTTTGTGGTCGTAACCATTACTTTAAGAGTTCTGTAATTAATGCGCTCTATAACTATGGCTGTCTCGCTTTAATTAGTACAAAATGACAATGACAGGTGGATTTATGGATCGTTTATAGGTGTGAAGTTTTTATGAACACTTGTATGGCGTTATTTATGAGATCCTTACACCCGGAATGATGCTTTTACGATACTTAATTAAAGAGCAACCAGGTTTTATGTATGGTAGGATATGGTTTAGTGTTCGCACTTATGATCCTTTTTTTTTTACTCTATTGTTTCTTCAACTGTCCATGTCACTCTCTGTTGATAGTATTCTATAAATACATTACATCTCTCACATTTTAAATTCATAAAAATTGTTAGGAATGTTTTGATTCTGTAGAATTACTGTTTGCACCAAATTGCCTGTTTGTGTATACTAATATTATAAATGCGAGAGTTAATGAAGATGTTTAACCCTTTAACAGCTTGTGTCGCATAAATATGACACATATTTTCGTGCCCCTACCGCGCCTGTCGTATTTCTGCGACAGAGAACATGTATGACTTTTGCGTTACTCAATAACGCGTAAACCATTGATCAAATTTGTATGACAATTTACACATTGATAGATCATTATTAATTTCTTGAATTAGCACACAGGATACTTTAATCCCAGTAATTCCCCCCCCCCCCCCCCCCCCTCCCTAATATACCAATTTTACAAAATTTTATATTGTGACAGGAACTTTTTACGCTTCTTACGATGCTAGTATGAGTATTAATGTTTGTTAACACTGGATGAGTTAACACACATTTATACAGGAGCAAATTATAGACAGGGTAAACGTTATTATGCGTTTCAAATAAGAATAGGAACGTCAATGAGCTCCTTCTGTCAAATGTGGCTTGAAAAGTACGGCCTGCAACGAAAGCTTAATCGCGTATCAATTATTTGTCGCAGTTATCCAAAATGAAAAACGTCCTAGATTAATTAGTCTTGTGGAGTGTTTACGTTTTATTTATTAATTCTGTGTGTAAACGGTTGTTTGTTTTTATTGTTGTTATTTGTTTTTGCTTTCATCTCCCTGACTGCTTACAAATGTGTGAACGATGCGCTGTTTTCCATGGGAGGGCCCAAGAGGCTATCTCCAATGTAGACAAATACTTTGAGAGCGAAAAACAGTACAATTTAGAAAATTATTCGTTCATAATTCTAAAATAAATTATATTTCGAAAACACTATGTTTTGCTGATCTTACCCAATTTATTCGAATTGACAGCTATGACGTCACAACATGGCGCAAAGTCATTCCTATTCTCATTTGAAACGCATAGTACGTATATTCAAACATACAATAAACACTTTAGTCTGCGCACCCGCAACTACCACCATTACTAACGAGCAATGCAAAAACAAGTGAAGTGTGCAGCATGCCAGGTCAGTGGTACACCAAGCCGGATTGTGGTGGGACACGACACTAACAATACTTAGTGTATTCTCACTTCATAATGTTCCTAGGAAGGCCATGATGGGTGCTATATGTCAGTGTTGAAATAATACTTAACTACTGGGTCCGTAATATACCTACTGCATTTAATGGATTGTGTGAATGAGGATATGGCTGGGATGAAGGTGACCATGGCAATTATTTAACTATATATGAATAGACAAAGAATACAGTTTTTCTATAGATAATAATGTCAAACCGCCATATTTGTTGTTCACATAATATTTTTGACTACTTATTGAAAAACCAACCTTAAATAAATTAAGGTAAGGGTAGCCGATGATGATTTTGCAATTTTAAAATAACGTTGATTAGTGTTTTGGGTTAGACCGAATTCTGGATCTGAGCCAGACTGAGGGCAATATGCTTGCCCCCTTATAACACGGGACTTAAACATAACTGGCGAATAGGGAATATTCTACCATAGGAATACCTCTGTCATAACCCTTAGGGACAAATAGGCATGCTGTAGTTTTATGTTTTATTTGAAAGAGTTTTTTTTATTATTTCAATGTAAAGTTGAGACACAATTAATTTTTCGCGTCATTTGAAAAATTCTCCATTACTACTTTAATGGCGTCATTTGCAAGCATAAAATTAATTGCAAGAATTCATCATCCTCGAACGTAACAACAATGCCCATAGTTCGTTACACTCTAAAAATCAATTTCAAGTAGATAATTATTTTATCGCCATCCAATTTGGCTGAGCAAAGTGAAGCACACTACTGGTGGGATGTTTTCAATTACCTTTAGTACATAAAAAGTGGAAGACACAAAAAAACCGTTTGGATGTTTATGTAGTAATGTCAAAAATTGATTTTTGTTAGCTACTTGGGTGCATATCGAAAAAAACCTACTAGTCTAGCCTAGCGTTTTCTCGACTATTATATTGGGGTCAGCTTCCAGTCAACCCAGTGACTGGGTGACACCCAACCCCTTGGTTAAACTTCAAACAAAATCTAGTAGAATTGATACTTAACAATAAAGGTGGTTCCTTGAACGCATGACATGCTGCCAATGTCTTTGGTTCAGTTTTGAATAATGTTGGAGTTTGAGATAATTACAGAACGCCAACTGCTGCGATTCATAAGAGTACACAACTTTTTCTTCGTTTATTATTAATTTATGTAATACTTCAAGCATACTAATGTACAGACGCCAGCACATCAAGTTACCCCAATGTGTTCAGTTTTCCCAATTGAATATGAACCTTATTCTGTTTCACAAAAAGTTGAAAAACGATCAAATAAATTTGACACATTGGGGTAACTTGATGTGCTGGCGTCTGTACGAAGGCGGTCATAGTTATTAAAGTTTATATGGATGAGTGAAGATGGCTAAAGCGGTTGATTTGACACTACAGAGCGACCACTAGCAATAATAACTATCCAAGAGCTTTTCTAAATTACAAACACAAAATAACTGTCACAGTCACCAGCCCCACATTAAATTTAATGAATGGTTTTATTTACAGCATTCTAATAATAGAAAGATATTACAAGTATGGCGTCCGACCTTGTCGCGACTTAACAAGCAATTACATGAGCCTTCTTAATAGTCCCTAATGACATGAGCTTCCTCCACGCAAAACGTGACCAGACCATTCAGGTTTCATTCCAATTGTCTTAATGAACGAAGAACGAATGAACGTCGAGACGAATCGCGGACAAAAACCGCGGAGCCGGGACAAATCTGATGAATCCATCTGCATTATATGAGGAAGACTCTTGTTTTTTTCAGTTATAATAAAAAATAAATGGTAGATATGGCGAATGATCGTGTGTCCTAGATTCACCACGTGTAGTAGAGATTTTGTATGATGCATTTCTGAAGATATCATTTGTAAAATCAATCAAAAACACTTTTTTCATCAAAAACTTTTTGAATAATTGAAATCTATACTATTAAGCCCCATGACTTATAGTACTGACAACAGTTTAACGATAATTATAATAGCTGTGTTGAAAATGTCCCAAGAGTCGTCATTACTAAGGGTTTTTTAATGTTTCCATTGAGCTTCCGACGTATGGGACCAATAAAGATGGCCGTTCACTGAGCTCTGAGCTTATCCAGCGATGGAAATTATTTATGTCGATGATAGATTTGTACTGAATCGTATGACAAAACTGTGATTAGCCCACTGCGGAAACCAATTTTAATGCACATTTTTTTTGTTTTACCACGGAATACTATGTCGAGTTTCTGTCTTTTGGCTACATATTTTTCAATTACTTTCTACATCCTCCCATGTCATTCTTCATTCCCACAAAGCTTGCATTATGTGACTGTTTTGGACAGGCCGACTGTTGTTTATTGCACAACACGCCTTGTATTTTCTCTCATTGTGAAGTGCACGCTAGCCCTAAGGCATGGTAATTAGTGATGGGCCACGAACGCGTTGCTCATCAGCGTGTACCATAAGCGGCTGGCGGTGGCGTTCACACGCTCCAGTTTGCGAAGCGCCCGCGCCGCGCGTTTGTCCGCGTTCGAAATACAAAAGCGGCGAATCCGCTTGCGGTAATTAGAAGGATGCTTACGCGCGTGAGAGATGTGCGTGAATGGCGAGATGTGTGCCAGAGAAGCTCTGGAATTTAGGTGTCATGATTAGTTTGAAAATGAATATTTTAATGAGTTCTAAGAAACCGTGGAAGCGGCAGCTTGACTGTATTGAAAAAGACTAATAAGTAAGCTGGGATAAGGCCAACTAAGTAATAAATGTTGGTATTTTAATCAATGCTCGACCTTAGCCAATCTCAAATACAATCGCGTTAATTAAAGCCAGTGATACCGTCGACACATAATTTAAACATTGTCTGGCCGTCTATTCCAAAATATTGTAAGCTTCACGGTCCCGTTTTATAACGTACAATAGTGCGTACAGCAGTGCTATCGGGTGTACCTACCGCAGTTGCGCTGGCGCATTGTTTTGCTCTCATTTACCGCGATCGCCGATAACATCGGCCGATCGGCACGGGCCTAGCGATAAATTTAATTAAACCACCTGTCGCACGCTACCGCCAGATTATGTTATCTACCGCGAAATACGCACAGGGCTTAAGAGAAAAAAATAATGTCCAGAATGCATAGATAAAGTAGGATTAATGCAACATTGTGGCCATAGTTTCTTGTTTGTTTACATGTTGGAGATATTAAAAATATTATACGTGGGAGCTTCTTTATTGGGGGTTGTCGTCAATAAACATGTTGAGCAACCAGTTTAGCTTCGATAATTTTAATCTTCCTAGGGAACTGGTATATCTTTGAAAATAAAGGAGTGTGTCTGGGATAATGAACCACTACATTAGCTTTAAAAAGGTGAATGTGGCTAGACTTTATCCTAAATCGTAGAATATAAGAAGTGTTATCATTAAAACAGAGAATGCTCTCAGTTTTTCATGTGTAAAATAAAGAGAAATTAGGCTGGAAATTGAGGGCTTACAGTATGTGAAACTTGGCCATCCAAATGCAAATACGCTTACAAACGATTTGAGTGGAAAGTGCCTTTTGTTACGTAAAAAGAAATAATAAATAAAAGCCTGCAACAACTCCTTCCAAACAATACTTTAAATAATTCGTTTTCCGCGATTTCGATGGGGATATAAAATAACAGTGCAAAGAGTTGACCACACTATCCACTGTTATTCTATAGATACTATTATAGTACACAGTTTTATTGTTCTTAATACGACAGTTCTTCGATGTATTAGAAATAAAGCAAGAAAATACATTTATGGCAACAGTTGGATACACCCTAGGTAAAAACATAACACTGAAACAGTCATGTATTACTGAAACAGTCTACTGAAAAACCATTTTACCAACATTAAATTTTCTACTTCATAGCGAATGCGGGCCTTAACGTCCAAAATTGAACAATGCACGTTCGTTAAGCATTCATTACGCGCCCGCGCATGTTCGCTCAAATTTATTTTCGCTCGCGACATCCCCCAGCCCCGTTTCCGCCTCGCTAATGAGACTCAGTAACAAGGTTTGTTACTTACACGTTACACCTAATAGATTGCAGTTGTCGAGCGTCAATTTACGTTCCACTCACGCGCACTAATGCTCTCCATTTCTCACTCATATAAACTTATTATTCACATTACATTAAGTCTGTAATTCCCGAAAACAGGCTGAGCCGCACACCAACATGTATCTAGTTATGTTTTAGTCTAATGTACTCGTAATTGGGGGCGAGCCTATTGCCATCATTCGGGCACATGTACAGAATTCTAGGCTGCTACCGAGAAATTGCAGATGGAAAAACTCAATAACGCTTTGCCCGATGAGGGTGGACTAGACCAACGCAATGGTCAACCTATGAGGCAGTCAGTCAACGTAGGTACCTACTTATTTCTCAATACACAATTCCTTTTGTCGTCTTTCCATTTTGCATTACAGTACGCAAATTATTCAAAACCATAACAGGTTCGTGCTTTGTACAATATCAATTTCCATAGTTACGGTCTATTACTTTGACAATTCTAATTATTGTAAAACATAGTGTCCGGATTGAACAACTCTATTGAGTTATGACGCACGCCTTTGTAATAAAGCGGAGTACTCGGATTAAATGTATTCGGGAGGAAATGGCAACTGTACTAAATGCTCTTTATGAATAAAAAGATCATTGTTAATACATCGAAATCGATGATTGATGTTACGCAATCGGTAAAGGGAAACAAAGCCGATGGTAGAAACGACTCGAGCGGTTATAATCGATTAGAGTCACAGCAGTCTTGATGCTTTTTGTCCGTTTGCCATCGAGATGCTTGACCGAACAACTGAAGAGTTCATTTACGTTACGATAATGGTAACAAAAAACATCATACCAGAGGAAATATTGCGAGCTGTGATGAATGACCTCCTGTTTAGATAAAACATTTCAAGGTCTAAGATGATTCAGAGAATTACGATGAGAAGATTTGAACAAAAGAAAATATTGAAAAAAACACGATCTTCAGTTCATATAGAAATGTAGCCCAAATTCCACGATCATTTCGCAAATAACCAAATCGTGTTAATAAAAATGTCGAAATTGGATTGCACGATACCGTTTCATTTATCAACCTTTGTCTACGACATACGTCAAGCTGTCAGAACGCGTTCGGTTTTCGCTGTGACCTTTGACCTTTGGTGCAAGTCACGACCAACCTTGGGTGCTGGGTATTGGACCAAAGACTAGTATGATATCTGTGAGTCTTTCTAAACGTGACTAGAACGCGGCCTTCGTCCGCCGCTCCCTTTTAGATTTGCGATATAGATCTGCCGCTCTTATTTATACTCAGCTTTTGTCTCTATTTGTGTTGTGGGAATTAGGTGGGGCGTGTGTTGTGAATTTTCTTTCCCAAGTAAGCAGATCTATACCATGTACTTTGTCTAATTCGTTTATGGTAGTTTTTTCTTCTTCATATTTGTTATTGTTCAGTCGTAATAGCTAACTCTTGCGGCTGCAAAGTTAATAGGTTCTCTTTTATTAACTTTTGGTACGTGGATCCACGCGAGACACAATTGCTTTTTAATTGTTTCTATAATACGAGTAGTTAATTCAACTAACTTAACTGCCAAAACATCATTTTCTTTATCCACATCTGGTTGAACGAGTAGATGACTGGCCTCTCCTTAGATCGACATTAAATATAGTATTGCAGAATAACTGACATTTAGGTCCTCTGATTGCCAATATATAAATGTTACAATCATACTTAAATCTACACTCGAACTCTATCAATAAAACTGATGATATAGAATAGGTAATCCAATTGAATTTCATATCATGGCTCCGGTGGCTTCATAATCTAATTCGCATGCGGAACTTCTTATGGTTATAGTACCTATGTCAATAAAAATGTACATTCCATAAAGTATGTTTTGAGTACTTAAACTAGTTTAAGTACACAACATAAAATCTCGTTAGACATTATTACAGTCGCAAACCACGTGAAATATGTATAAGAGTCATTACAAGGACAATTAAATACATATCCGTGATGATATTGTACTGTTATCTGCTGCTCTGTGACAATTATTGCAAAGACCAGCTACATTACGATTATGATAGTCTGTATATGTCCTTAGTAATAAAGATCACGAGTTTTTATATGGCAATGCAATTATATTTAATATATAAGAGCTCCACTCTTTACATTAGCGGTTTCAAACCTGTATAACAGCCATTATAACATGAGCTGTTTGAACATCGCTGAATTATTAATTACAATCTATGTAATTTACCTAGCCCTCTTCAATACTTAGTAATTTTATAACGATGTTATTGTATACCGTGTAATAAGCACATTAAGAGGCAATAACGAATACAATTTCGGAATCATTCTCTTAATATATTCTATGACCTTCGTCTAGGTTGTAATTTGCGGTATATTAACACAAATTAATTCTATGTACACGTGAACATATATTATGCGCATAAGTTAGTACAGAATTATATTAGAACTTGTTAGAAAATATAATATGCGCTATTTTCCCACTCGCGATCAAACAATTAAAATTATTCTCGTGTTTCACGAACACCATTAACAATAGTATTCTTGCTCTCAATTCATATCCGATGACTTGGTCTTAAATTTGCAAGCCTCAACAAATATTTCTGGTGATCAAGCTATAAACCCGGTGGTCAAAGGTGAAATTGCTATTGCTAAAATTCCAAATGCTAATTATAGGTCTCCTATAACCATTAAAAAAAGCCAGGCAACGTCAATTCAGCAGATAATAAACTCCTTATTGTACAACAATTTGCATGTAACGATCCCATCGTTTTTGGTGAGCGAGCCAAGCAAACCGCCTGTCGTAAATTCTTCCACCGAGGCATAAAAGACGACAGCAAAAAACTTTGACCTTGTTATCTGACGTAACCAAGCGATCCCTTTGCGAATAACATTAGTAACGCTCCAAGGGTCCACACACAAAAACGGTCCAAGATGGCCCGTTGACTTCACCGATATTACTTGGATTTAAATACAATGCTTCGAAATGTAGGAGCTCGTATTTCAACCTTCCTTCTGGAGCATCTACTGGCACACCACAAATAGTAGGTTAAATCTTAAATTTTGGCGTACCATGTAATCTTTAGCGTCGTATTCTGAAGGCCTTCCGCGTCTTTAGCGCCGTGTAATTATTTCCATTGTGTGTGGTATCTAATTTCAGCATGGGCGTTTAATGGATCGCTGATTACTGCCTCCATGTCTACCATAGTACGATTCGTTGCGGTCTCAGAACGCGGAAAGAGCAATTAATTGCTGTAAATCCATTTTGACAATGCGCTCAGAGTAACAAACCTTGAACTTTAGTTTCGCTTGCCTATTGTAAGTTTGGGCATAGCAACAAATTGTAAATGACAAAATAGACTGTTATAGTTTTGCCTAATCGTGTTGTGACCGAATGCGCGAATTCAAACGGCTTTGTTAGACTAGTCAGTTGTTCACTGCTGCTTCGCTCATTAGTCGCCCATTTTTAAATAGGTTTCGATGTATCTGTAGCACTAACAACGTTCGTTAAGAATGCGAACCACTTCCGCCATATGGCCAGCGTCGGCGGCGTGGCGTCCGCTTTACGACGCATGCGTGCTGTCGCGGTTACACTTTGTTGGTTTTTATCTAAACACACCACTGTAACCAGGACCCCTTTAACTGGACCACACGTACTGTTCCCTGGAAGTTCATTGCATCCTGCTCCAGATCACCTGTGTACATACATCGCATCGACATCTCCCCAGTCCCCTGTGTGGTCTATACTCCGAAGGCGAACACCGAAACGCTTTGACGCGCCCTTCCCCGTGTTTGTACACTGAATATTGTTCTTTAAACATGTTTATTCAACCCCATACGTTAACGGACACTATAAATAAACGTGAAACTGACCGTAACCGGTCCAAGTTTCTTAACATCTAGTACAACAATTTGTCCTTGAGTAATTTGGTCGTAAAATACTTTTTCTTTTTTTTACAGGTAAGGAACTTTATTGAGCCACACACGACACCTGTCGAACGAGCCCTGGGCGGAGGTATGGACCATGGTATCAATAAATTAACTATTTAACACAGGTTTGATGTTTAGAAAGGCCCCCGTCGCGATATATGCTGGTTTTATATCGATGTTCATTGCATTGACATAATAATACTACACGAATAAGCCCATAGGATCCTTTGTAAAATGCGCCCAGCATTTCTAAGAAAAATCTAATTGAATGGACTGATGGTTTGATATCTTCTAATAATATACGATTATAAATTATGTCAGGCTTTAGAAGTTTCCGATACATATTCTTATATTTAACTTTTTTGGAATTTTATCTAGGAAGTATATTTTGTTTTCAGTTGTCCATAGCAGCCTTTGCTTCAAATGTTTATTTGTGGCGAGTGGATCATTCACACCCAATCATTAGTCGAACTTGTCAGAAACATTGCCATTTTACAATGATATTACGTTTTACGCTTTTTATTGCTAACCTTTGACTTGTTTTATTATTCTGTACGCTAACCATATTTATATTTGTGTTATCGTTTGAATCTATGATACCTGTAACAATGGCTCTAAACATTGGAGTCATCCTTGACCCGATCTCCGAACACCTGTCTGGCTTGTCTCGCATCCTTCCTAGTCCGACGTGCGCTTGCACATGAAACAATGGGCCCTAATGCCGGCGCCGCCCAAACAATAGCTTCTAATTCGGCCCAACACCATGCGGCCCATCTGATATACCCATTGTATAAAATTTAAGATTTGGTTTAATTGTTGACTTTTTGAAAGGAATTCGAAAGGCGACCTCGTGTCGGAACGCTTCAATAATAATTAGGTTCATTGTAATTGGTCCTCAGGATCTAAAAGTCGTCAAGGTTTCGTTGATCGGTGCCCAAAACGTTTTTGTTTTTAATCGAGCCGGCTCTATAAAAATATTTATATTAGTGTTGCAACGAAGTTGTTTGCATAAATTCCGCGTAATAAGAGATGGCCCATATATTCTGAGAATAAAATTTAAATTTAAAATTCCGTGAGGTCGCAACTAATTACAGCGTCTTCCGAATTTCCTGATCGTATATCCAGCGAACTGTCAGATCTGAGCTGGTAATTGGTAACCAATCATGGTGAAAGCCAAGCCAGCGACGGGCAGTCTGGCTCTCCTCGATCATTCCACTTCATATTCTGTCCCCATTCACGGCTCTGCCCCACTTTGGGAAACCATTGTCCGAAAAGAAAGGCAATTCAGTTTACATCTTCTGCAGTTTATGATGCTAGTTAATTAATGGTTAATAATCATACTCACGACCAAGCAGTTTCTAAGCAACACCTTTTTTGTCATGTTTTATTAACTATGTTTTTGTTTTAGAACTTGTTTACAACGTTTGCAATTCTTCACGGATAGTTTTGTTCTCTTCCGTGATTCACCTTTTTGTTTTATCTGGCAATATATTGTTATTGCGCTTAATTATCTTCTTCAAATTCCAGTGACCTTTTTTATGCTACGATTCTTCCTTTTTCTTTTTGCATTCTTAAGCTGAGATCATTTCTCTGCAACTGCCAAGCGTGTGCGGGCCACAACATTATTTTCAACAGTTACGTTGAAAATTAATGAGTGTCATAACATAGCCTCAAACTTCGACTATATTTTATCATTTCCATCAAGAATACCGTTATTTTTTTCACATTGTCCCCGTAAATAAATCCGGTTGTATATGTTATTATCGGTCGGTCCGGTAACACCGTAATTTGGCCATAAGTCAACTGTTAATCTGATGCAAATTGCCTCTTGTATCACGAAGTTTGGTTGACCGATATCGTACAGAACGGATGAAGTATTATTAACGTGAAACAAAGGCATGGCATGCAACGGAGATAAAAGTTCAGAACAATACTCTATTCAATATACCTTATGTTTAATGCCAATCTAGCTGCAAGCAAATAATTAGGATGGATTAAGAGAACTGCTATGGACATGGCTGTTATATGGTTTCAGCTGTCATTTATAGATCTTTGACATTCGTTATATATGTATAGTTAGAACCCCGAAGCCCGAAACTCAGACTACCAGTCTTACCAGGGGGAATCGTGCTACCCAAAACTTGGGTTGTGGAGGTCAGAAGTTGCTCTATGTTAAATACACCTCAGTCGGGGGTTGCGGAAGTATCTTCTGTTCCCGTGATCCCCGGCGCAGGTGTGAGACGGAACACTGGGGGGGGGGGGGGGGGGTTAGTCAGTAAGAGTCTGACAAAGGCTTCTGCCCTCCCCGGGGCAGCCTCCAGAGGACATCCATGAGGATATTCCACCCAGCACCAGAAAAATATTCAAACCTAAGTTGGAAGGTTTGAATAGGCTAGGCAGATAATGACATGAGAGCTACTAACTTAAAACTAATACGTTCTTAAGACTGTATCGTATCCGATTTCCAGTAATTGTTCCAACGTTGTATAACCGGTAATCTGTTCAGAGATGATTTTTAAAACGTGGCCATTACTCCTAATAGATATGATGTAAGTAGTCTTCATCTCCGTTGAGCTGCGCTCGTGCGTCTAATGTGTTTTAACTACCATAATATGTAATGTTTTGTTATATAAATGCAAAATATCTTTATATTTGTTGTAGAGAAATCTATCAGCCGGTCGATTCAGTAAAAGTCACGCCGTGAAAACTTGAGTTAAGTGAACTGTCAAAGCCTAGCATTAGTATGGGATAACAGCTCAATTCGCCCTCACTACGCCTTCTTTTTCACGCGGTGGTTTGACCAAATTGGATACAGCACTGCGAGTGCTGTATCCAATTTTTCTAACTTTTCATGTTTGTTTATGATTTACCAACTTTATTGTGTTAGTTGTTGACTTCAATCACTAATTGTAATGTTATTTTATTGACAAAAGGAAATAGTTCGTATCAGTGATTAACTTTGGTTGTCAATAAAAATACAAGTTCCAATTCAATACAATTGATTAGAATATATTCAAAAGAATTCAAGTGAAATTAATTCAACACTTTTTATATGCAGAT
Source organism: Euplexia lucipara (assembly GCA_921972225.1). Taxonomy (NCBI): domain Eukaryota; kingdom Metazoa; phylum Arthropoda; class Insecta; order Lepidoptera; family Noctuidae; genus Euplexia; species Euplexia lucipara. The sequence continues at coordinate 3,754,743 of OV179149.1, read as the reverse complement.
GGTAACTTGATCTTAGCAGTGAATGGCGTTCGTCGATTTTTAATCGGTTTCTCTTATAAAAAAAAGTTTTGTAATCGCCCAAGTGTGAATGCGGTGGGCGCCTCTGAACGATCGTGACAATTGCTAAAATTACCAGAACCCGCGAAAGGCGTTGCATAATGCCCTCTTTAGTGTTTTCATGCTTTCTAATTAAGTAATTGCATAATTTACACTGCCCGTTGTAATTGGCACAGCACTGCACTTTAGTCAGGTCCTAATAACATTAACATTACGCAGTAACCGCAAACTAGTCCATCCTCAAGCTTAAGCAAGTTCTTTGTGATAAGTCTATCCATCCTAGGTGAGAAGGGCCGAGCCTATTGCCATTGGGGCACATATCCAGACTTCGGGCTGCTATTGAATATTTTCGGATAGACAGAAAGAAAATGCGTTTATTGGCATCACAACGGAATCAATAAACCTTAAAACTATAAAATGCGCAGAAGACAAAGATTGTATTGCCAAAAGGGCCTCAACTCCAGCATAATCTCAGATAAGAACACAGGGTGTACTATCTGAATCTGATTTTCAGGTGCAACCCACAAGCTAAGATCCTATGGCTCAGCATAAGTGCTGGGGCTCGAGTCTGCTATTGCAATCGTGTCTCAATGACCGGTCATTGATCAAATATTTGACAACTTTGACAGATTTTGTATGGGAAATGTGTCATAAGTTTGACGTTATTCGTCAAAAATCGATCATTGACCGGTCATTGAGACACGATTGCAATAGTGGACTTGACCCCCTGATCACTAGATCCAATAGGCAGTCAAACTGGATTTACTGAAGGTTGCCTTACCCTTTAGGAAATACAGGCGTATATTGATAATATCAGGCTGGTTCTTCATTTTGACATGTATAGTCGAATCTGAGAACACATTTAGGTCCCTACCTACATGGTACATCCTATGTATGTATATGAAATGTACATTTAAGTCCTAAAGAGGTCCATAAGGCTTGTGACAGCCTAGTTAGCACAACATTTACAACCGCGTAAATTCCTATCTGTGCCGAGCAAATATTTTTATTCGCCGGAGAACTAGTTACATTCAATCCACTAACCTCATTATGAGATAGAGCGGGGTTCTTTCATTACCTTCCGATTAAAATCGACTAACCATTACACAAAATCGTTACGTGTGTTTGCTCTACGTATGTTTTTTTCCTAACAAATGATATCGATTAATTTGTTGGCGGACCATTCGTGGGTAATTGAAAACTTTTAATGTTTGTATTGGGCACATACCTCGTTAAGTCGATGATGTTAGGTATACGAGTATTAATTATTCGATTAGTGATTGTTGGTAGAATTAATTAGAGTACGATTGCTTTTGTGTTACAAAAAAAAAAAGTTTGTAAGGCATTTTAATTGAAACATATACGCTTTGATAACATGAAATATATATGATGTCCACTCGTTTGTTTCTCCACATTCCACAATCGTACGTTTGAGACATAAAAGTTAGCGAAGCAATAAACGCGATAAAATTCCGCAACTAATGGCCACTCTCGTGTAGAGACAATAACGAGGAGTGCAGTATTATTCTCTCTGCTTATCCCCGATGTCGTGAGTGCAGATTGCAATTTACCATCTGTCACCGTTTTATTTCTGCGTCAGTTTTGATGGCTCGTTGCGTAGAGCAAACGTCATGCGCGGTGAAGTCGCGCGTCCAATTGACTGCGCCCACGCATCACATCGCCGCGCGCATGCCAATTATTTTGTCAGTAATCGTTGCTTTACTATTACAAAACATGAAATACAAGTGTTTTAATCCAAGTTTATAGTAACTCAATTATAAAAAAAAAACAATTTTGTTATTTTATTGTTTTAATTATTAACAATGTGACATTGCATATCAGTGACAAATTACATGTCAATAACGTATGCTAATTGCTTCGAGCTTTCATTGTCATTATGAATTGTATTTCTAATAAAAACCTGGTACTAAACCTATTTTAACCTTACATATCATTAAGCTTAAATAATAACTTTATTTATTTCAAAGGTTAAGTACTAAATAGCATGAAATATATCTATTGTTTGAAGGCACGCACAGTGAAGAATTAAAGTTCATTATAATGTAATAAATTGACGTGGTGCGCGATAATTGAACTTGCCTCACTTCTTCAGTTTTTAGTTCCTCTCTATCTAGATTACAAGAAAATATTCGACGCATATTTTTTCTTTTTTCATGTAATCAAAAAATAACTGCGATACATCGGAGGTTCTTAATTCGGTTTTATATATTTTTTTCTTTTTTTTTAGGGGTTGTTACCTCATTACTCCGTAATTTATGGACCGATTTTCAAAAAAAAAAAGATACTACCAGATTAGTCCCATTTGTATCAAAACTCTCAAAACTGATCATGGGATCCCTGAGGAATTGAATGAACACCTCCAGTCAAGTCGGTGGCCAATAATGAAAAAGACAAAACCACCAAAGCGACAGACTTCCGAGACTTATTTTACACCGATAAGTGTTTTTTTTTTTTTATGAAGACCGTTGTATTTTTTTTGTAAAATTGATTTCCTGAAGTTAGTATTCCAGGTGGTCGAGTCTACTATTGCAATAGTGTCTCAATGACCGGTCAATGATCGATTTTTGACGTATAACGTCAAACTCATGACACATTTCCCATACAAAAACTGTCCAAGTTGTCAAATATTCGATCAATGACTTGTCATTGAGACACAATTGCAATAGCAGACTCGAGCCCCTGGTCTGACTGTTTGAATGAGAATTTATATGTTTGTAAACGCACCTGTGACACCTACAAAGGCAACATTTTTCTTTTCAAAGAAAATGAAAAAGCTATAATGTTAGCATCAGTCAACTGACAAAAATGATAAAGTCATTACAGCTAGCACATTCATGTATAGTCCTCATTAGGGTCAGGCCATGGATAAACAAAGTTCGTCGCATGATCGATGGGCTGCATAACGGGCCGCGTCCGGTGTCACTCTCTGTGCGCGCGCGCAATTGTACTCATGTGTCGGAGTGACGGCTCTATGGCGTATTCGTTCGTGTGCGAAATGTTGTCATTATGTTTGAAATTGAAGATTAGAAGCTATGATTTATTATAGTAATTGAGATATTTTGTAGTTGACTAACCTTCTGCCCACGGATTCGTCCCGTTTCAAAGTCAAAAAGAACATCATCATCACGCTAGTAGGCCCAAAGACTTAGGCAGAGATACCAACAACACTTGCAACGTCTAATTTTGTTTATTAACATCCGAAAGTTTGTCGGTATGCTCCGAATCCTTGGACAGTATTTCGTACCAACTTATCCATATTGCGAGAACTCAAAATCTTCTCTCGGTTGTCGTCCGAGTGCTTACGTAAGATTCTTCAATACTTCGGTCACATGGCAAGGAAAGACGGTGGTAATCTCGGAAGGCTCATCGTGACCGGCAAAATGAATGGGAAAAGGCCTCGTGGACGCAGCCCAATACGTTGGTCCGACCAGATCCGAGCCTCTTTCGACTTTTCGGTATACGATGCCCTTCACACCGCCAGAGACATCTGCTATGGAGGAACATCGTGAATAAAAGAGTGATGAACAAAAAGGGTGATGATGAAAAGGTGTGTCACGCTCCACAGCATTGAGGAGTACGAAGCAAGGAGGAGGTGTGTATGATTGTTACTCCTTCACGCTTCTTCTTACTTAACCTGGTGTCAGAGTTTATGCCGCCCATGGGCCTCTAACCTGACTTCACATGCCATGCTGTTGAGAAATATTTCACAGGCATGCCGGTTTCCTCACAATGTTTTCTCATTATCCTTCACAGTTTTAAAAGCAAATTGTACTGAACACACATGAAATCCAAAAAGTCTGAGGGTCGTGTCTTGGGTACGAACTCCAGAATCGAGGCTTGGGAGTCCACCGGTCACACCAATGAGCTCGATTGGGATATAGTTTTAATTTCTATCCCGAAATCCTGAGGTATCCTCCTGGGAACTTCCAATCGTCTCACGTTGACTTTTCGACTTCGTAACTAGTAATAAATAAACACTGCAAATCAGTTACTAAATACACAAGAACATGGTACACAAGTACTTGGTATCAGCACGAGTTAATGAGTAGATTTCGACTTCTGTGCAGTTGTTCTTTCTCGAGATGTTGTTGCACCGTTAAAGGTTGCGCCCGCGCCGACCTCGCTTGTTTAATTAAGTTTTATTTACACAACAACATAACTCTGGCTTGTGGATATACTTACTCGGTTTGTTTACCTGTTTTCTCTTTTGTATGCGGTGATAAGAGTCGAGTGTTATAAGGCGTAGTGGAGACAAAAGTTCTTTGAACAATAATATTAATAGCAGTCTATTAATTTTCTCACTGCAGGGCGAACACGTTTTTCTCCTACTGGGATAGCTATGAGCATAGATCACCACGCTTGCTGAAAGCGGATTGGCGATTTCAGACTACGTATATTATTTCTAAGTGCAGGTCTTTAAGATGTCGGTGATGTCCAAAATAATATTATAAAGTAATATTTAGGTAGATTGAAAAAGTCGTAATGGATTCCAATAAATAAATAAATATTCCACAACTTTTCACACAATGCCATTTAGTCCCAAGTTAAGCTTGAGAGCTTGTGTTATGGGTACTAAACAGCTGATAAACATACTTATATATTTCTTAATACATACATGTTATAGATAAATTACACCCAGACACAGAACAAATGATCGTGCTCATCACACAAACATTTGTCCTGGGTGGGAATCGAACCCACGACCTCCGGCATAGCAGTCAGGTTCACGTACTAGTACACCAACAGGCCAATAAGAAAAGATCTTTTCTTCGTCTTTTCTTTTTGCAAGCACGTTAAGCTGACGAAAAGGCAGCTTAACGTGCTTTTCGAGGCACTGAGGGATCTACGGATGGATCTAAATCCCAGTTACTCTTACTGGTACCCTTTGGCAAGACTGTTTGTGTCTGTGTTTTGTCTCCTATAATAAATAATTATCTACAGTTATATATTAGCAGTAAATAGGACAATAGCTACTATTCTCTTTATCGGTAATCCTGCTCTACAAATAACTTCAATCCGATAGTAACTTCTAAGATAATAGGAGTTCATTGACTTCACTTGTATTGCGTTTAGGGTTGTCAATAAATAACTTTACATTAGTCAGGCCTTTGTTAGGCTTTTGGTCAACTCCAGCCCGCCAAGACAAATATTTAATTTTATAAACACATTGTTTTAAAAAGAATTAAATGCATTAAATCAAGTTCCTCCAATTTATCAGACAGAAGTGAACTGGTTTGTTCCACCACTACATCTTAGCAAAAACACATAGGAAGTGGCGGAGGGCGGGCTTTCTGAGGACCTGTCTTATGTCATTTATGGAATTTCAAAAAGTGCTGATCGTCAGTCTAATTTGAAGAAATTACTTTGATTTTTTATTGATTTTTAGTACCTATGTCAAGCGTTTAGGATAAAATTATTGCCTAAATATGATTCGGAATATTTAATTTTTTGGCCTGACACCTGACAAGACGGGCGACCCTAACTACGTAGAAACATTTCTAGTAATAACTCATTACCGACAAGCATTTATTGTATTGTAATCCTTCCCTTTTGAAGTCTATGATTAATAGCACAACTGAGAATAAATTAGAACAAGTCCGGCTTCGAACTAACGACTGCTGTCTCGTTTCCGACATTAATAATTACTGAGCAATCAGCACTTTTAATTATTGCTTTTTATTGCACATTTGTTTCAATTCAATTCACTCTCTCTGCTTAGCTTGGGACTAGATGGCGTTGTGTGATAGTTGTGGATTTTTTTTAATTGAAAAACAAATCAAAATCAAATCAAAAGAGAAGCGGTCCTTAATTAATTACCTAGTGGTATTATGTCGTGGTGGTCAAGTAGTTATGAGCCTCTCCCTTAATGCACTTGGTTATGGATTAAAATCCCAGCAAGTACCAATGTGATTTCATATTCTTAGTTTGTCTTAGAAATCAATCATTGGTGAAGGAAACCTCCATGTATGTATAATAGGGTAGTATGTGATATTAATACGATTCTAAACCTGTCACCAGCCATATGTATGGCCGATCATCTACCCCATCTTAAATGTAAACAGAAATGTATTATTGCCTTTTAAAATTACCTTCTTCCTTTCACATTAATAGCCAGTAACTCACATCCATTACCTTCAGACAGTTTACTAAAGGTTGTCCGTAAACGCACTTAATATACTAAAGTACATAAGTAATAATTTTATTAATTCCCTCACATATGACTGACGACATTATCGTTCACCGAAATGCGACAGTAATTTCACAATTATTGTGTTCATTAAATATGAATGCATGAAGTTATAAATTACTTTGTGTTTGTATAAGTTTCACATATATACTTACAAATAAATAAATTTTAAGTGTCTGTATGTAATGTCAAAATAACAGCTTTCCACTCAATGCGTGTGAATGTACGAGTAAATATAGTAGTCATACCAAAAAACTTCATTCTAAAATGTTAGTCCGTTTGTCACAATTATTATTCTTTGAGTCGGCTAAACCGATTTTGACGAGGTGCTGGCCGATAACTTATGTTTTAAAAAGTATCTAAGACCACTCTTATTGTAGAAAAGACTAAGTTTCGCGGAAGCAATTAAAAACGTTAAATTCTGTTAAATAAAACGCGAACGTAATCAGTTGGTTATTATTGTTAATAATGAAAATATATATTTTTGAGGGGCGTAACCTAAATAACCCTAAATATGAATGTGTTTGTGTATTTGTTTATTTATTGCAAGTCAAAATTCAATAACTGTTCTACATTAAAGTTTTTTTTTAATTGTTTTCCACTTTTAATCCACGCTTAAATAATATCAAAGCGTGAAAATTGGACATTTAAAATAATAAAATGACTTGATATTAAAAACAGCTCATTTTCCACGCATTCATGTAACATTAGGTAAGTATGATATCATTGTTATGTAACCTTTAGCTCAGGTGGTTGCTATTTATTAATAGTGATTAATGTGATTATACTCAGGCTTGAAATAACGTGTCATGTAGGTATAATATTACGTGACACATGCAATTTACCTATTTCTAATGAAAAAAATCTAAGTATCTATTTACAGAGCAGATCAAGCTGTGTCAAATTTCTTTAACAGTTTTTCAACTTTATAACAAACAGAATTAGGTTCATGTTCAATTGGGAAAATTTGATAGTTTGGGGAGCGTCACTTTATATCTAGATATGAACAATAACATGAATCCTTCATCATAATGACGATTTGCCTAAATCAACAATGGTAATCGTCTGCAAAAATATACAAATACATATACAGGTCATTGTCCCCCATTGTCAAGTCATAGCTAGGGTTGCTAACTATACCGAGCACTGTATACAGTGTGTTCTTCTTCTTTTTCTGCTTAAAAAACACATACACGTACCTACATAACGTCACGCCTGTAATCCCCGAAGGGCTAGGCAGAGGTGTACCTGGTAGTACACCCATATTTCGCCAGTTATGTTTAAGTCCCATGTAGTAGGGGGCGAGTCTATTACCTATTATTGCATACCAGATGGAAAAACTCAATAACACTCAGCCAGACCCGGGGTCAGCAGTAGCGCTTCCAACCACTAGACCAACAAAGCTTTTTCTGCTTAAAAAAAGCTAGAATATTCGAATACTTTTTTAAAAGTTAAACAATGTAGAACATACTATTATTTTACCATCCAGAAGACTGTACTTCTAGATAAATAATAGTATGTAGCTCTCCACACCTCAAACCCTATGCAGTTCATAAAGTAATCATTTGCAAGGTACCATATTGTATTCTATTCTTTTTACTATTATTTTTTTTGGTGAAGCTCAATAAGAGTAAATAAAAATAAAAATACCTACATAGTTTTTCAATTATAGTTTTTTTTCCACTCTGATTATTTCTTATACAAAAAGTTGCCAACCCTTGTAACAGTTGCCGCAGCTTGAAACGAAATTTAATTCATATTTCCATTCCTCTCGTCTCATTTCCTCGCATTCTAGCAGCTTCATCAAAATTCCGTCGCTATTCTGTCGCTTTAACACTTCAGACTAGCCGGCAGCCGCGTATCGCATTGGCAGGCCTCCGCACTCAAGTGCCGACCCCCTTTTGTTCGAGGCGTGAATAAGTGCGGAATCTGCGTGCAAAAGCTTTTGTCCGTGCTGTTGTGACTAGGCGAGGCTAGCGTTGAAGATGGGTCGAGTTGACACGTTGATGGACTTGTAATTTTATGGCATCCTGGTAACTTTTGATTTAGAATTAAGTGATTTTCTGTCCTGGCCAACTTTTTCTCAACTTTTTGGGATTGGTTTCGGAAGAATAGTCCGTTCCCGTGACCCACAGCGCAGAAGTGTGATTCACGAGTATGACATACGACTTTGTCTGACATCCATGAGTAAATTGCACGCCGAATAAAAAAAAATGGCTTCCAATTTCGGTTAGATTAAAAACCTTTTTCTTATTGATTTGGCAGATTCGTTTTTTACATGGAGCGACTGTCTATAGGACATTCTCTGAGCTTGTTTCTTCTCAGAGTAGTCAGATAGAGTCATCAGAGTAGTCAGAGAGAGATCAGAGACAGCAACCTCACCTCACTAGTTTAAAAAACATCTTGTTTTCTTTTTTGGCGTGTAAAAGTGTTTGTAAAAACCAATTTGCATAAATGAATAGGTATCGTTTATTCACATTCTAGCTAGCTAACACGATTGAACCCTTTGGTACGAGTACTTGCCAGACTTTCGGGGTTCTAACTGTAAAAAAGAACTGAAAAAAAATCCAGGAATCGATGACGATAATGGATAGTCAACTATCCACGGAACGACCTCGGCAAATGGTGCTTAACCTCGAAGATCATAGTAAACTTAGAACATGTGTTGTCCTAAGAAATGTCAATGCAGTGTTGCAACCTTTAGGCACAAGCACAATGCAACATTAAGTTGTACTTGACTAAGTTGTATTTAAACTTGCAACCTGCATTGTAATGTAGTCTAAACAACTTGCGAATGTTATTAATATTATGTAAGGCATTGTTCGTAAAACAAACAGCACTGAGTTATACCCTTCATTAACGATAATATGTAAGCGTATAACAGTAGCATAAATTACGAAACAGAATATTTACTCAAAACAATCGCTTGCAGTTATTAATTTACTCACCATAAACAAATACACTCTTAATAAATACCACACAGTAATTTAAACGTTAGGTATTTATTTGCCATAGATACAGAATCATATTTTTCTTAACTCATTTCTTCATGGGAAAGACTCGTAAACTTCAAAACTACCGTTGTTTCGAACGATTTCGGAAAACGGTGAATCGTGCGTTCACTTCGGCCAAATTGATCATTGTCGTAGTTTGGTGTGTTGATTGATTTGCGCAGACGCAGACGCGATGTTAAATCACGGAACGGTCGGCGCTAAAGTCCTGTTATGTAAGAATACCGTGGGATGAGCCTCGGGCAACGCAATATGCTGTATATCATAATCACTACTCATATTGAGGAGCTTTTCCTTTTTTGTTTCAAGTGATCTTTACACCATATGAAGCACTACATGCACGGAACTGTCTGAAACTCAAAGTAGACTAAAAAAAAACAAAATACATTTACTTACGGGAAAAAAAGCAAATTCCGACGTCTAAAATAATCAACCTGTAAATTGACACCTGTCAAACTGACGTCAAAAACAAAACCAGACTATACAATTTCAAACCATAAAGCAATATACGAGTGAGCAATGCAAAAGAATGAGACATTCCGATATGTTAGATAGTTCTCATCGTAAATCACATGTTCACGGAACCCATTACATACTGTTGCCGGTTGTACAAAGGAGGTAGGTTTGTTGTCATAGAAGTGGGCACACAATGACTTGGTCACGTGGTCCGTGTCACAAGAATGCGGAAGTTTCATGACAACTCGAAAACATTGTTCTCCGTTTGTATGGTTTTGTCAACGGTTCATGACGAACTTCGCTTGGCAACATGAGAGAGGTGTTTTACTTCGATGGAGCCCGCAATTATCTGACGTTTTTGCAAACGCTATTGTACGTTTAATGTTGATCAAGATTCAGATCACGAGAAAGAAGTTATTTTTGAAGTTTTTATTATGTACTTCAGAATATTTCGTTGAAATATCGGAACAGATATTTGTTTAATTAATCCGAGTCTGGCAGGATTTACTGCTAATCGTTATATTTTCACGAAATAGTCTTCTCATATAATTTTCAACATCTGTATTTATAATTTACGCACCGAACCTCGTGAGTCGCTAGCGGATAGGAATGCTGATTTTTTATACCCGTTATTTTCCTTTAAAACAACTTTTGTAAAGTTTGTAAAGAAAAACATTTTCTTTAAAATATTTACTTATTTTTAATATCTTCCTTAATCGTGTTTTATTTAAGGAACCAAGTATCGATACAATAGTAGGTCTGCACTAGTCTTCTTTGGGTAGTTGCTATATAATTAGGGTTGTCACCATACGATTCACAAACAAGAAAGCCAATTATATTTCAACTTGACTTTTTATAACAATGTCTCAATTAACTTGCATAGCGTACAAATAAAAATAAAACCTCCTTTTATAAATATTATAGCAGCGTACAATACAGATAGATGTCTTAATTAAGAACTCATTTGCAGTATTCTCATTCCCATACGAGTGCATTTACTTGGACGACATTCCTATCAAGTCAGACTTAATCGGCGAATGTTGGAGACTTGCTGTTGAGGAGATAGTATATTGTATTATGATAATGAATGCTTACTTGTATGATGGATCATTAAGTTGGTTAAGTCGGTAGGATATGCTGCTGCCGTTTAAAAATACTTCAGTTTAAAAAATATTAATTTATGTCGTAAAGAAAAAAAAATAGGTGATTTCCTAATGCTGGTTTTTTATTCACGTCATAAGTAATCGTTAAGTTCATGCATATTTTTTTTTCTTAAAATTATATAGAAAGTACGATTCAGATTCCCCAGCCAACGGACTAAAACGGGAACCTTTTTTTTAATAAAATTAAATGTTTATTATAAATAATCAATAAATAATAAATAAATATTCTACAACTTTTTCACACACCGCCATTTAGTCCCAAGTTAGTTTAGGAATAAAAATGATATTTATCCCGACTACGGAACGCTTCACTGTGCGTGGTCCGCCACTTACTTGGCCGGTATTTCTTTTTTAATAATTAAACCAAAGGGGTTAACTACTGCAGTGTCTTTGTAAAATATTATCTTCGGTTGAGATAGTGCCAGAACTCACGCTAGCCTCAAATTTACGAATTTCTCTCGCCAATTACCGCCTCACAAGATGTTTCTTCAAAACATACTGACTTTACTCCATGTCATACTGTTATTGTGTGTAATAACTATAATAAATAATAGTAATACAAGCTTGTTTGCAGTCTCACTGCAGGCAAAAGCCTCTTCTCATGCAGAGAAGGCACAAGCATTGATTACCACGCTTGTTCTAGATTTCAGACTTAATTGTTCTGCTATTTGTCCAGGTTTCCTCACGATATTTTCATTTACTGATGTCAATGATGACAAAGATAAACTTAAAAATCACGAATTCCTAGACTGCCTCGTTGGTCTAGGGGTCAGAAGTGCTACTACTGAGCATGAGGTCCCGGGTTTGATCCCCGGGTCGGGCAAAGTGTTATTAGGTTTTTCCATCTGGAATTTCTCAGAAGCAGCCCGGAATTTGGTTTTGTGCCCGATTGATGGCAATAGGCTCGTCCCCTATTTCATTTCGCCAGTTATGTTTAAGCCCATGGGCTTAAACATAACTGGCGAAATGTCGGTGTACTACTAAGTACACCTCTGCCTTGTCCTTCGAGGATTACAGACTTGATGATAGATGAATTCAACTGACAAGTCACATTATTAGTACTTGGTCACGGTAGAATTGGTGATTTGGAACACAACCTCATGAATAACCTCTGACCATCACAACATTATTTTAAAGACGTTATTTTTTTTGTAATTTTGTTATTGTCTTGTGAAATAGCTTGATAAGTTCATGATTTTCCTAAATGTCATTTTATCACAATACGTGTCACACAATTATTTCTGATTGCCTCCTAAAATTTGATTAAACTCTGGGGTCAATGTCAATTTAAGTGTAGGTGCGAAAATAAAATTTAAATAATTTATTGTTACAAGTCGTCTGTGTAGTAGCGTAACCTCATCATGTTGCCGTCCAGCCTGTTCGCTTGACAGGTTAATTTCCTTGGCCTTAAAAAATCACAGCCATTACCAATCAATCAGTGTTGGTTATATTCCAAATTCAAATATAATAATCAACTGCCGTTTAACTTCGCCTACAGATGCCAAATTGCAAGGATGTAGCTGTCAGTGCCATTTGGAAATGTGTATTTTAAATATTTTTTTAAACTGTTGCACAATTAGTGTTTATGTTTTTTAATTATTTTTTGACAACCCTGAACTGGACCTAGTAGCATTCGATTTAAGATAAATTGTCGCGTTAAATTGTTATTTCATTGTAAATTGAAATTGCGTTTAATAACATTTATGATCACGCCGGTATTGTAGATTCACATTTCGCTTGTTACGTTTAAGCTTCAGCATAGGGGTTGAGCCCATCGCCATCAATAAGCACAATTCCAGGTTGGCACTGAGGAGTTTCAGATAACCGACACGGGAATCAAACCTAGGATCTCATACTCAGTTTTCTCGCTTGTGACCACTAGACGAAAGATGCAGTTAACAACATTAAGTTCAAAATTTAATAACTAAGTATTACTTGTCAAAAGCTTTATAACATTAAATGTAAATAAGATCATAGGTAGCTTTTTTTCTCTTTGTCTTACAACACAACACAACACACGTCCTTGGGTGCATCCGTGTGACGGTAGTAAGTACCTAAACCACGATATTACCACAATAATGTCTCAATCACATTGAAATTATGTACTTTATCCAACAACAATTACGGTTTTAACCGACGTAAAAAAATGGAGGAGGTTCTCCAGTCGACGCATAACTTTTTACAGAGTACCACAGGGCCTGGTTGATTTGTCGCCTACTGAATTTGTTAATACTTCAGCCGAAGAAGTTATTAGTTAGAATTACGTAACATCACACCTGTATTTACCGAAGAGTTAGACAGAGCTATTATAGCCACTGTAGTAAGCACAGTCTAAAAACTTACACAGTCGTCCGACGAGGCCGTCTAGACAGGGCAATCGTGCGGTGTGTGACGGGCGAGACGCAGGAAAGCTGGTTCCGAACTGCGAACAAAACGATGTTCATAGTTCGGGAGGTATTATTCAGGGCTAACGCGTGTAGACGTGGTCGGCATTTTTCCTGTGATCAAAGGCGTCGTCCTACTGTATTAATATTTATACTGTGGTAATAGTTTCTCCAGTTATGTTCAAGTCCCATTTAATAGAGAGTGAGCATATTCCCATCAATTAGACTCAAAATATAGTCTACTAAAAACTAGAATATGTCTATTCAAATTACTGCTAGCGTAAGCACAAACGCGATAAAAAAAATGTTCAGAACTATAAGAGTCATCCCATAAAAAATATTTCCGATGTAAAATGGAACTATTACATGGAATGATATTTATATTATCGACGAGTGCTACAAGTTATGTTTTTATAGTATACTATAAAAAACAAATGCAGTCGCGGTGATAATCTAGTGCACAACTATACACCAAAGCAGACCCAACACAGTGTCACTATAAACGATCTAAGATGGCTATCCAATTGAATTTAAAAAGACGTTTTAAGATACTCATGATACAGGGTGAATTATATTTTCAAGACACTTTGTGTGAATTGTGTGTCTTTAGTGGAGGTAAAAGAGGCAAACCATGGGCATATAATACATTTTAAAACAATTGCCCCACGCATCCTTAGCGTGGAGAAATTGTTTTCTACATATTATTTCTGTCTCTATTAAGTATAGTTAAAGAAACCATGGGTTTTTAATTAATTTTAAAACAATTTCCCCACGCTAAGGATTTCTACATACCTACATATTTCTATCGCTCTTGTCTTTCCTTTTTTTTGTTTTATGTAAGTACCTTTATCTGTGTATTTATTCTTGTATGTTTCTTATTTTTATGTTCAAGTATTATCTGCTACTATTCCTGTATCTGCATCATTTTCAGGTAGACTGGTAGATGGACAAGGCTTTGATACAGTTTATTTTTTCTTGTGAATAAAGTTCTAATAAATAATCATTTCCAGTATCGTGGGTGCGTTTACAAGTATTTGAACTCACATTTACACGATAATGGTAAAACAAAGTGTAATGTACAATGTGTATTTTTGTTTTTAAAGTAAAATATGTTCTCAAATCACATCTTGAAAATAAATTATGATGTCACCTTAAAAAAACAGCCTTTATATTACCAACTGTTGGTACAACAATGTAAACTCAATCCCGCTGCGCCGGCGCATGTTTAATTGCTTGTATGTCACTTTAATGCCGGTTTTAAGTCGTAATGTTTGCGCTGAAACGCGTAAGAATGTCGCACGCCTTTTTCCTTTTCGTACATGTATGTGCCATGTTCAGGGGCGGACCGTGAGTTTGTGGGGCCCTGGGGTACCTACTAAGATTTAGGGGCCACAAGTAGTATAAGCTCAGCCTAGTCTATTTAAATATCATTTTCGTGTATAACAAAATATTGTTGTTGCCCGTTCCTCGTAAAGGCGGGACAGGGCGCATAGTTGATTTGGTAGCTATTTTTTTCTTTATACTGTACCAAAACAAGTGACGCTCGGGGATTTCCCTGTTCCGTTTGATAGACACGCATGCGATTATTGATTATAGAATTTTCACCATATGATAATCTTTTTGAAGTTTTAGATTTGTTTTTATTTACAAGATTTTCCATTTGTTTTGATGGGGGCTTGGGGGTCCTGGGCTGTAGACCAAAAAATCTTCATACAGATACACCCCTGTTAATGTTTATGTTGCTATTCCTATTATTAAGTCGCTCTAGAGAAAAATACGTCGTCTGCAGTTGTGATAAGTGTGAATGCGCCCGAGTTCATGTTTGCGACGGTTTTAACGACTATGTATTGGAGAGACGTGTTTATGGTCTGTTACATGTGTTTTATTTGAAGTTGGTAAAGCAAATACAGTTTTCTTACAACTCACGATGTCTTGCTGTAGAATTATGAAACTTACAGAACTTCTTTCATCTTCTACATACATCCATTAAGGGTATTCTTCGAGCGTTCAACAAGATAATGTTTTAATAAAATATTTCAGAAATTCCCAGATTCTGCTAAAGTACCAGAATCTGGGAATTTTAGAAATATTCTTAAACTTAAGTACCTTTAACTAAACAGTAAATAAAATTGAAGTGGTTATTTGTGATGTCACAAAATAAGAGCATATTACTGAATGCATAATATGCAAGTAGGTATACTTGTAAATTGTTGTTTGTAAAGAACATTTTTTGTAGTTTTTGAATGTTTGAATTTGGACGGCACTTTTACTGTCAGGTAGCTTGTAGTCTAGCTAGTCTATTATTGAAGATTTAGATTTAGGGATCCTTGCAATAAAAATGCATGAAATTTCACACGAACAAAGTATCGGACACAGCTAGTTCTACTATACAAATAAAATACTCAATCACCTTAATTTGTACATCCACTTAAATATTTCATCGTCCGGGACAAAAGATTATCAAACACAAGAGAAATACAACAGCATCCATCATGAAGATAAGCGGCTGCTTTGTCCCGCCGTCTCCCAAAACATGGAGGCGAAATATTATCATAAGAGGACTGTAGGACTGCAGGACTTGCTACATGACAAATGTCGGTCGGAGTGTCACACACGCTGCGTCAGCGCAGCTCAGCGGATTGGGGGGACAAGTTAAGGGAGGTGGCGGTTTGTGAAGGGGGTGAAATAATGCAGATATTATTTATAAATATGTGAAAAGAAATACCTCTTCTCCCCTTTTTTTCGTGTGATTAAATATCTGTCACGCATGCTGGTTTTCTTAGCAATGTTTTCCTTTACCGTGTTTAAAGCAAGTAATTATAGCTAAAAAGCATACAATTCCACAAACGCTGCCTATTTACAAAAATTAAAAGTGACAGATTAAAAACCGATTTAAATTATGACAGATGTCATATCAATATTGTACCCTGAAGCGTTTATAAATCTAAACATCTGTCTACTTTCAAACATGTCATTTTCGATCCGCTCCCCGTGCATCACTCAAAACGCAGCCATCTTGAAATATGCGCGTGCGCGCCCAACCAACCCCCCCTTTTTTGTGTGCACCACGTAGGTGGGAACCTTTTTATTATGTTACCACTGGTAATAGTCCTTCGCTCGAGATACGCAGCCCCGAGGGTCCCATTGTCTTATTTATTGTTTTTCGTTGCTTGTAATTTAAAAGTCGAGTGGGTTTTTTGTATGTCTGTCTGTAGTAATTAACACAATGGTAGGGGACGAAAGTGGTGGGTTTTTGTTTTCTGTGTTACAAGTTTCGTTTTTTTTTTATTGCATTTGGCTTTGTTAGGTAATCGTTGAAGGAATTCATATTGGGACTTGTGGCTGAACTATACGCTACGGACGGCTACGCTTGTCGAAGTCGTTCCCTGGTTGGGGGACCAATACGTACCGAAACCCTTCGAACGACCGATTTACAAGTTAAATAAATTAAGAGTTTGATTCTAGTTGCACTTTCCAAAAGTTAGTTTCAAATAGAGAAGAATAGGCAAGAAACTCCATCCGTACTTTGGACACCATGTTAAGCAGGTAATCCCGGCTGCCATGGTAGATATTTGACAGTCGTTAATCGTCTGACTTCCAGCTCTTCCGAAGAATTTCGTGATACCCACAAACTTATTTGAGAAGATTCAGATAGGAAGTAACTCCATGGAAAATACTGGTATTCAGCTGAACTGCAAATGGGAAATCGACCACAACAGAGCTGCTGCTGGATTGCTGTTATTTAATATGTTAGATTTAGTTTTAAGCCGTAAATTCCTGTGCGTGTCCCTAATAAAAATATGATGTCAAGTTTAAAGATAGTGTTCAATTATGCTGTCTTTATCAGTTCAAAACTTCGTAATTAAATCTAACGTTACCATAAACTTAAGTTAACGACTCGATTTTACAATCGATATAATCGTAAGCTTTATTGAAACTTAATTTATGGCATTAGTCAATAACACTTGGTACAGACGCCAGCACGTCAAGTTACCCCAATGTGTCAAATTTCTTTGATCGTTTTTCAACTTTATGACAAACTGAATAAGGTTCATATTCAATCGGGAAAATTTGACACATTGGGGTAACTTGATGTGCTGGCGTCTGTACATTATTATTTATTATTCACTTGTAAATCGATTTCCAATGACTAAACTTTCTCTCGGCACCAACAGTATTTATTATACTTGTGAGAATTACCTCTGCCGTGGCCTGCCCCCCTAGCCAAGTTACAAACGATTCGTATCTATTCTCTTTCTACAATCGAGAACGCCTCAAATCCCTTTGGTTTGACCACGTGACTTATCACCTTTCGCTAAGTCACGTGGTCAAAACAAAGGGATTTGAGGCGTTCTCGATTGTAGAAAGAGAATAGATACGAATCGTTTGCAACTTGGCTAGGGGGGCTGTTGTATTTCGACCACGTGTCTTTGAATAAATTTGGTGTCCGCACGGTAGAGCGTGCGCTAAGTTCAAACTGATTTGATTCAAATAAAAAAAAATCAAATCATTTATTCCAATTAAAGGGCACTTTTGAAAGTGAAAAACAAGAAAATGATTCTAGTTGCTTCTTCGAAAACGTAGTGTTGTATGGAGAAGAATGGGCAAGAAACTATAGTTACTATTTTAAAATATACATTGATCAGATTATATGACATGTGAGGACGATGCACCTAGAATAATAGGAACGATACTTTGAGATAGGTTTATAAAAAATAACCAATGGAGTTGATTGTAGTAGTAGTTGGAGTTGATAATGTTTATTATTTATTGATTTTGATCATGCGTGCTTTGTTACATGTGTTAATACATTTGTGTTTTTGTTGTTACAGGTAAATAAGTCAACACCACTACCGTTTCAGCTGATAACTTATAAGCATTTCAGTAAGTTATAAAACTACAAATGCCGGGCGAGTCTTTTCTAAAAATCACATTTGTGTGATATTTAAGTTATGTAGTGTTGAAGAGCTCGTTACTTAATAATGACAGCTAAGTATAAGTAGTGTAGTTAAATCTGGTTTCACTGTAAGCATACCTTAATATAGTTGGGAAAAAGCTTGGCATATGATGGTGATTTGCATTATTTTCTAAAACATTTTAAGCTGCACAAATAAAAGAGGACTCAAGTCCCATTTCCCACAAAATTTCAACTTAGGCTCGATTTAGAAGTTTAATAATCAATTGGAGTCACAGCAGGAGGTGGAACTATACCCATATATCCTTAAAATTTATTCTTAATAATTAACAAGTCAGATATAATTCACCTTTTGTAACAACCGAATCGAAACAGTGTGCTTTATATCGACTGTAGATCATAAATCCATATCTCTGTCTCATAGTATAATATAACGCCTATTCCCCGAAGGATTAGGCAGAGGTGAACCTAAAGAACGCTTACATTTCACCTGTTATATTTTAGTCTTACGTAAAATGGGGTGAGCTTATCCACTGGGCACAATTCCCAGACTCCAGACTCGTAATAAACTGCTTAATTCAAGATGGAAAAGCTCAATAGCACTACTGCTCAATTCGGAGATCGATCTAAAGACTTACAGCGGCAGTATGCGATTGCAACTGCTAGATTAAAGAATCGGAACTATTGCTCAATACTTAACTGCGATTTCTAAGTTGCCTAGGAATTTTCCCGAATATGTTGGGGTCGGCTTCTGGTTTATCGAATGCAGCTGAATACCAGTGTTTTACATGGGGCAACTGCCTGTCGCTGTCTGACCTCCACAACCCAGTAACTGTGTAACACGATACCCCTTGATTAAACTGGTTTTCTGAATATTCGTAAAGACTGCCAAAGAACTTCAAATGATACAATAGTAGTTGGTACAACTCTCCGCCATTGTCACTAAGCAGTTCCTTAATGACAATTCCAAAAGCCTTTACTTCAGCGAGCATAAGTAACAGCTTCGCATGTACTTCACTTTTCTCTCTCATAAAATATACATATCTGTACCTCGTATAATCGTCTTTGAAGAGGACAAAATATCGTAGCTTTGTGATAGAGTATGGAAAGGACCCACAAACATCAGCATAAACCAATTCTCCTGGGCTTGTAGCTTTCTGTCTCGTCCCGAACTTAACTCTGTGGGATTAAATCATCGAATCAATTATGAACGCACAGCAAAATTATAAGTTCATTTTTAATCGAAAGAGAGGAAGGAGGCAGTTGGGGGGGGGGGGTAGTTGCTGGCGGGGATTTATTATAATAATTATTGTTCTTCCCCACGGGAAAACGCATGTATTTATCTAGATCCTCCTTGTATTACCTTTTGCAAAACCCCCACTTACAACTTATTAACTTATAAATCCACATCCAGGAAATACAAAACGGTACTTTTATTCTTAACTTTGTCGTTTCCATTTTTCCTATTTAATAAAACGATTCTCATACTTCCATTGCCGTCATCTTTGACACTATTACCCACATTCGTGCATAGCTTCGTAATATATGACGTTGTGGGAGGATTATGGGCTTTATATTAGCAATCGTACCTGAATTTATACATGATATTTAAATTGTTATTAGTCTGTAAGCTTTCTTTAAAATTAAATAAATATTAAATAAATAAATAAATATTTATGGCTTATTGCTCCATTCATTTTTAGGGCGACATTTCAATTTATTACACGGTATTAACGGGTCCCATAGACCCCAATCTGGTTCTCAGCGAATTACGATGTGGTCCCGTACGTGGACTATTTTGGTTGGATCGTAAATTTGGATGGTAAGCTCTTGTATTACGTTTGACTTCAATATGTTGAGTATTATGACAATAATAAAGCTGTTATTAATTTATCTTTTTATAAAAAAAAAACGTAGTACATTAACAGGGACCCAAGACGTCTATAAAATAAATAAAATACATTTACTTTTTCACTTGCAAATTACTAAAACGATAAAGTGCTTACTTTACAAAACACAGTTGCAAGACTGCAAACCAATTTACATTTAGCTTACTAAAACAAAACCATTTCTAATTTTAATTAAAACTTACGTGACTTAAAAAGTTAAGTTTACTCTTTATTTTATAACACCACAAAAAAAATACAAATAATAAACTTAAGAGGTTACACTTACATATTGCAGAATGGAAAGGGGTGAGGGATGAATGCAATGCACAAGCTTTTTAATGAATTGGTCCGGAATTCCGGATTGATGGTGATATTTCTTCATTTTGCAAGCCTTATTTGATAGAAACTGACAGCCTGATACGTCTTTTTTCTAATGATAGATAGGGGTCTTCTATAAATAGTCGGAAAAGAAATAGTTCATGGATATTTTTTTCCAACACGTGCAAAATAACCACCCCCTAAAATACACAACTAATTTTTAATTAGTACAAATACTTAAAGGGCTTATTCTAGACGGTCTTCTCATTATATTTGTAAAGTATCAATTAATAATATTCATAAAGAGCAAAGTTATTAGCGTTTGTTTAGTAAAGTCACCCAATTTATGGAAATATTGTACAGGCTATTCATGACATAGTAGTATTCATTAATCGTCATCTCTCGCTCACGTTCGCGTGATCTCGCTCAAGCCTACCCCGCCTCCAACAGTTGTTTTCATTATTTAAGTTAAACTAAACAGTGGCATTTTTAAAAATTGAATTTACTTTTTTTTACTTTTGATTACGCAAATATGATCAGTAACAAGTACGGATACAGCCCAACTATTTTTGTACTAATTAAAAAATAGTGGTGTATAGTACCTATCTATTGCCGTAGCCTAAGTCTTTAAACAATTATAGCCAAATAGTAATGCTAGCCATCAGGCCAACATTACTCAAATGGACTTACCTTCTAAAGTGCTAGTAACCAAGAAAATAGAACGATGCTTTTGGACTAAGATACATAAAGCCACAGTTTTAAGGCCCATTACAACTTTTAATATAGGCCCACGATTTTATGGTGTAATTAAGGGTTAGGATTCTATTAAGGTAGAGGTATTGAGTTTATTTCTTAATTTATCTTCGACTTCTTGGGGTTTTATGGATGTTTGGCTCTGACTCATTCTATGTTTCAATTAAATGTTATCAAATCTTGTCTATTACCAATTTCGTATTTGATTATCTCACTTTATGTGTGTTTTGATTAAATGTCGATTGTACTTCTAGACTAATGTTTTACAGGGGTAAAATTTATTTGTTTATTAACACGGAATTGTCCGATTTCAATTTATTTTACACTAATGCAAAAGCTACGCATTATTGACGAGTTCTACAGAATTTGTACTTCCAAACGAACGAAGTTGGGGATTGAAGCTAGTGTATTTTAGTTAATAAACTAATTTCACTATTAATAGGTACAACTAAAAAAAAAACTTTGAAAATCGGTCCATAAATGACGGAATACTGAGGTAACAAACCCTAAAATAAATACAACCGAATTTAGAACCTCCTCCTTTTTTTGAAGTCGTTTAAAAAGGACTTGCAGTTTCGACAGCAAATCTTTTCTTACATTCAGGAGTTTTTTCATCATCCTAAGTTCCTGGTAGTTTAATCACTCAAAACGAGGTGAAATATTTCAAGCTTTACGTGTACTACCTATGCAAATATTGACTGTCAGGACCTATCATGCAATGTTAGGAATTCTTCCAATGTAGGATTTCCCTGTACACTATATATAGTGTTTTCCTGTTGTTCATAAAATTACAGGTCATTTTAATTAAGTGCATAATGTTTGTTGTTTTCTGATCTTAATTGGAATTAATACAAATAGTGATTTGTTTAATTGGTTGGTCGGTGGCACGTTTTTCGTATCGCTGATGCACGGTGTGTCTACATGATATAGGGAACAATTGCAGAAGGCATAATCGTCAGCCTTAAGACGTCCACTGCTGGAAATAGGCGTCTCTTAAAGATTTACACAACTGCTCTCATCGATCGACTTCCCACAATCCTCACCAGTCTACATTATAAAAAGGTAGTTAGTTATATTTTAAACTTTGATACAACTGAAAGTAAAGAAGCAAATAGTTACAAACCTGCTCAGTCGATTTTTTAGTTAACAAAAGGGTCGAATATATCATTATGCTGCGTCTGCGCTCAGTTTTTCGTCACAACTGACGAAACATTAGTAAGCAAGACACAACGGACTTTTTCTAAAAAATAGTTATGTGCAAGCACGTACGATTTTCGTCACAGTGCATCCAAATTCCAAATTGGGCTTATCGCACATCGCATGCGCAACTCGCGGCAATGAACTTGCTCGCTGCGCCTGCGCATGTCTTTGTTTGTGATACGACCAGCAAGCCGCTGTGCGCATACCCTTTCTCATGTACGCCGCTATTATTTATTTATGTAATGTTAATTAACTGATAATATGATGCATTTTCTTATTTATTTATAATGCTAATTTATTTTCTCTTTGATGTACGCCGGTGTTATAAAGCATGATGCATACCGTTTATAATACAAACAAGAATTGTTTTCAATGCAATAAATAACAAGGAAGTGTTTTTTTGTACTATTATTAAATTGCCATTGTTGTGTTTTAGACACAAAAGGATTTAAAAGGCCATTTAGTTAACGTCTTATATACCGCATCAAGTCATTTTATTTCCTGGTCAAATCAATTGATTGAACGTTCTAACACTGAATGATATCGTCATATTATTATATCATCTAATTGATTTTAGTATTCCTGTTATTATTAAATAAGAGGGTTTAAATGTCTACAATGTTATGTAATTAATTAAAATTTACCTCAGATAAGAAAGGACAAGTTGTCGATGGCTCAATAGTTTGGTTAAGGCCCCGCTTTGTATATGCACTAAGTATGTGGGTTCGAATATGAGCAAGTATCTAAGTATGTGATTCTTTCTTATATATTGTATCTGGGCCATTAGTGACATCGGTAAAGCAAATCATCGTTAGGAAACCTAAGCTTCTTCCCTATGAGAGAAGACTACCCGCTGCAGTGGGACAGTAACAGGCTTGTGTTATTTTGTATATTATGTGTGCAAGTCTGCACTAGGCTTTATGTTTTGAAGCCTTTTTTAATACCTTTTGTCTATGTTTTGTTACCTATTGTTTGTCTTTCTGATTGACTTATTACACTTTTGTTTTCACTACCAAGAACCAGCGCGTTTTATTTTGGTAGTCAATGTTATGAATAAGGGAAAATGTGCTAGTGATTACTATTTTTAGTTGATCTGCAACCACGCACGGAACGCCGTTCAATCAACGCAAGGATTATGCGATTTCATTCGCAAAGCCATTGAGGCTATTTCAGTACAAACTGAGTCTAGAAAAAATAAATCCATCTGGTCTTCAAGCGGAGCAAGTTTTCTACAATCTAGTCCGATAGACTTAGACCTAGTTTTTATATGGATAATATTTATCTATTTCGAATTATATCTCACTCGTTTCTTGTCATATGAAATGTTGTATGTCGAGGTGCTGGAGATTGGTGTGTAATTTCTTGTATGTTGGATGAAATACTGGTTAGGTAAACATCATATATGGTGTACTGTCCTCATCAGATGTAGTGAACCCCTTAAGGCTATAGTTTGCAATCGTTCTCCGAATTCTAGAGCTTGAAAAAAAAAGGAATAAAAAATCAAAAGTTATTTATTTAAATTAGGCTAAGAGCCAGCATTTTTTGCTCGTCATAATAACTTAAGACAGTCCCCTAATAATAAAAATAAAACTCCACAACTTATCACACAACGCCATCTAGTCCCAAGCTAAGCTTGAGAGCTTGTGTTATGGGTACTAAACCAGCTGATAAACATACTTATATATTTCTAAATACATACATATTATAGATAAATTACACCCAGACACAGAACAAATGATCGTACACAACACACAAACATTTGTCCTGGGTGGGAATCGAACCCACGACCTCCGGCATAGCAGTCATGGTCACTAACTACTAGATCAACAGGCCAGTCCCCCGCGCCCTAGACATACGAAGCCCGCCCTTTGCTACTTCCTAGTGTTTTTGCTACTACCTTTGTTCCATGACCGCTCTTACGGATTTTGTGTAGTTAAAAGAATTTAATTGTTAACTAATTGCTTTTCAATGGGGCAGATGTACAGACGCCAGCACATCAAGTTACCCCAATGTGTCAAATTTTCCCAATTGAATATGAACCTTATTCTGTTTGACTTAAAGTTGAAAAACGATCAAAGAAATTTGACTCATTGGGGTAACTTGAGGTGCTGGCGTCTGTACATACATGGCAAGCTTGAAATTCATAAGATTAAATCCTTAAGATTTTTTTCAATAGGGGTAGGCATCAGTAACGACAAATCACCTCCTGAAACGAAATAGTATAAATTTCAGTAAAAAAATCTTTTCTAGACATTTTTCACGTCAGTATTTAAAAACTACATAGCACCTGCTACGATCCTTACATATTTCTGCCCACCTCCATAGGAAATAGACGTGAGTTTATGCATGTATAAAAAAAATGTCTTTAACAAAAATATGTTTAGCCCTGATCGCGTTTTAATTTGAGTTACCATTAAATTCATTACCATAAAAAGAGCATGTAATTCCTAATTTCATGCCTATGTCATGCCTTATTTAAAAACAAAACTCCATTCAAAGCCCACCCACGGATCCAATTTCAAAAAGCAAAAAAGTACTACGAATTATACAGAGTGATTTATTTTTTGCCAGTTTGGGGGAGTTCTAATTCAACAACGGGGAAAATTGCTGAAGGAAACGTAATATTTGTTTATTTAAATTTACATTATTCCTTCGTAGGTGAGCTTAAGCTTAACCTCGTGCCTAGTTTGATTGAAGAAGCACTATAATTCCAATGTTTTTAATAAGGCACGTTGTATTACAATTAGTTTAATGCGTGTAAATTAAAAACAAGGTGTAATGTCACATTTTTCTTTTTATTAAAAATTTCCCCGGGCTTTCTTTCTGCTCTTTTCTTTTAGCAATTATTACTAAGAAATAAAATGATCATCTGGAATAGAAAATGACGTTTCACATAAACAGTCTATTGAGCAACCTTAAGTGTAGTGAACTGTCAATCCATAGCAATAATATGAAATGACAGCTCAATTTGCCGTCTCTTATATTTTCACAACGGGGTGCTTTACAGAATTGCACTGCAGACTAGACGGTTATCATATACCAGGAAACAGAAAAAATATCAACCTGTACAACCCTGTATTCGCACAATCGCAGCGGTAAAACGTTACTCAACATGTGCATTTAAAAGTTCCGTTTGCTGTTTGCCGAGTTACACGCTCAATAGACATCAGAATCGCTGTCGGTATGAAATTTCATCCCAACACGGCGCTTTTTTTTCTCGCTCTGAAATCGTTTCCGTGCCGGAGTGCGTTGACCGGCCCGTTGAACCCTCGCGGGGTTCACGACTCTTACCGACATTTGTACGCGAAAAAATCAAGCTTGTTTGACGAAAATTTGAAGGGAGTCTGCACGATAAAGTTTGGAGGGGAGATGAGGAAGTGAGCAATAAATGATTGGTAATTCAATTAGACGGGCAGTTGACCTAATTTCTGTCAATCCAATGGAAGTTGGATTGTGAATTGTTTTGTAAAGTTTTTGGACTAATAAAGCGATATCAGACGGTAGGAAATGCTATTTAATTAAAGTTACGCCTACGGTGTGATATTGTGGTATTGTGGCCTCTCATACACAAAACTGTTGTATCAAATCCAGGCAACTACCAAAGTAACATTTTAATTCATTAAGTTACTTTCTAAGTTTAATTTAGGCCTCTGACTTCCTCTAAAGAAAACATTGATAGAAAACCATAGACTGTTAATCATTATAAGTCAGTCAATCGCCAAATTACCTTAAGGAAGTGTGGTTATCAATGGTCGTGCATTCTTGGTATGAGAAGAGGCCTTTACCTTGCATAAAGACTGGAATTATTGGTAGTAGTGATATTAATAAAACAGGTATGTATGTACCTATAGTTTAAATCAATACTATCCAAATCAATCTAGTATGAATTCCTGCTCATCAAAATGCAAACTGACTATCACATACTGCATGCCGTACACATATTCAACAGTATCGACCGAATTCGTGTCCAATCACATAAAAACAACCACCACTGGCGCACCAACTCGATTGATTAGTTTCATACAACATTCCATTGCGTTTTCTATCAGCTATTCTTATTGCCAACAGTTTAGAAAAAGTGCTTTGTATAATAATCAGTTCTTGGAACACCACAATAGCCTATATTTATACAGTAGTGGAATTTGTTTGACGTTAAAACAGTTGATTTGTTAAATATAGTGGTTCCCAAACTTTTGAAGAAGGGAACCCAAAGCAAATGACTGAAATCAAATACTACATTAAAGAAGGAAGAAGAATTATTTTGAAAACAGGTACATTACACTGCATACTTTAACTTGTATTACACAATGCAATTATTTCTCCCTCTTATTAGTAATTGCTTTAACCTTCCAATCGTATCAATTAGAGACACAATAGTAAGACAATGACAGCGCGGACACCGGTGTCCTCTTGGGGTTTAATGAA
Source organism: Euplexia lucipara (assembly GCA_921972225.1). Taxonomy (NCBI): domain Eukaryota; kingdom Metazoa; phylum Arthropoda; class Insecta; order Lepidoptera; family Noctuidae; genus Euplexia; species Euplexia lucipara. Next base: position 3,727,964 of record OV179149.1, on the reverse strand, counting down.
TTTAAGTTCGATGTGACTTGTTTGACAGTTGACAGAAATAAATAATTTCGTATACCTATTCATGGTAACCATTCTAGTGTGTTCTGCGAAACCTAAGCGTTCAACTTTCGGAGTCACTTATTTACTAATATATTGACGTGCTGCCTAACCCTTTGGGGGGATTACTTAAATCTACATTCATAGGAGTTTTGCCAGTCAATCTTTGGATGATGCAGACCCAAACAGTGGTAGGTGCAAGTATCTAAACAGTCCCTGATTAATGTACCTACGTCTTGTTCCAACGCTACTGTCACGGTTGCGATTGAAATATTCAATGTGCGTGTGTTCCAGTATAAAACAAAAGGCATTATCCGTTAAGTTGACACGTGAATCGGGTTCTGTATGAATATAGTAGGTACTTTGCTATCGGATTTCAGTTGAAACGTTCTCTTTTGGGTCGCCAATTTGCCAGGTAATGCCTCGAATAGCGGTAATAAGTAATAACTGAGGTGTTGAGAGAACGAAATGATTAGAAAATTCTTTGTTTTATGATCCTTCTTCGAAATATTGTTGGGAAACATCGTCCACCTTCCGCATTCAATAAAGTATGTAAGAAATCATTAACTATTTTCCTTTTGCAAGTTTTGGCTTGGTATCATTAGTGTTTCTTTCAATAAGTAGGTACATAATATATAGACCTGTGCTGTGACTATTACAGATAAGAATGGGGTACTCAGTTATTGACCGGGAACTAAATCAGATTTTTACTATAGTTCGTTCGTGTTAAGAAAATCAGTGCAACTACAAGATAAAGGTGCATTCACAGTGGTGTTAAATTAAATGAAAATATATTTAAAAAGATTAAGTTTAATGAATTTGAAAAGATTTCATTGGTTAGGGGGCGGGGCTAGACCGACGGATAATGATAACTTAACTGCATTCTTAACGCGAACGTACTATAGCTGTTTCATCAGTTAAAATGCTGCAAGCCCATGCGACTTCGACACAATATTAATACGCTAAGCGAAAACATGAGATTGTTTTTGAGGGTGTTGTGCACACTCAGGATTGACAGATTTTGCATAGAAATTGTGTATATTAAGAAAAGATAACACTAATCACATTATTTAAAAAAAAGGCATCATTTTTACCCCTGGTAATTAATTGTAGCCCTATACTATAAAGAGTGTAGAAGCAGTGCTCAAAGCTAAAACGGTCGAAATTTAGCAAGATGTTGTTGTTGGTAGTTTAATTTAAAATCTCATTTAATATTAAGTTACACCATTGTCTCACAAACTAGGAGTAGTGTCCTCTTAGGACAGATCAGTTTTTCCACAATTTTCCGGTGTACTCCAACAATTGGACTATAAAACCGGTTAACCGTACATTTCATAGTCTGTCGGATATGTAAACAGCTTGATGACACATGCGCAGTTATGGGGCAGTGTGGCTACACGTGCGCGTACGCCTGACGAACGATTTCGATGAAACAGGCGATTGGATGATCGCGAACAGATAATAAAAGGTTTATCGTAAGTTAATGACTTGTACACGTGTATAGATATGGTGTTTTTGATAGGATTATTTATTTTAATATAGCAGCGTGTCTTATCACAGCTTATACTGTTGTGGATATAAGGGGATGAATTATGACTTTATGCATGGAAAGTAGGAAACATTTTTCTGTGTAAGAAATATTAAAACTTAATATAGTTACGGGACGGATCTTGAGCGCTGGATGTAGAGGTAGGGGTAAGTTTGCGCATATGCATCTACCACTAAAATTGATCATTACGCAAATCAACCTCAGCGCTCAAGATCCGTGCCGCTAACTGTATCAATAGAAGACGCGTAAATAAATAAAATAAATGGGTTGGTCAGCTACGGTGTTCTTGTGTTAACAAATAAATAAATCCAGTAGGTCCGGAGCCTATTCAGTGCAAACAAACAAACAATCAAACCGTTCCTCTTTAGAATATTAGTATAGACAAACATCAAATACAAATCTTTCATCTTTATAATATTAATTTACATGTGAGTATAAACGTAAACGAAGCAAAAGAAGTACATAGGTAATATGTAAAATTCGTAGCAGATGCCGATCACAATATAAAACTAAATGATAAATGATATTTATTTCTGTAAATGGGTACGTATAAACACTTTGAGATGTAATTTTTTTTTTAAATCGGAGGTCGGTCTTTCGCTATCTGACTACTCTAAGAAAGAAACTCAGAGGTCACAGTCTCTTTTAAAATCCAGACATTATCTTGGACAGATTATGTAAGAAGCATGCAGATTTGTGTCTGATAATGGTCTTTTGAGGAAAGAACCACACAGATACGAGTGGACCAGATCAGTCAGTGCAAGCATTTGTCAGTTATCGTGAGATCAACTCGAAACTTGAGGAGCTCTAGCTGTTTGACAGTTACTTAATCGTTGAACACTCTGCCCATTGATCACTATGAACTATCAACGGACTGACCTTTGCCGCGTTGTTAGCATTGCAACCTGCAATATAACAATCTAAGATTTTATTTTGAGCTTTGCTTAACTACGTCATTGGCTCTGTTTTTACAAATTCATGCTTAGTTGTATTCAACCGACTTTATTAAAAATAGGAGTTTCTTAAATTCGGTTGTATTTTTACAAAGGTTTTGTTTTTAATGTGTTTTCGCTGGTTTATCGTAGTTCCAATTACTCACCTTCAGGAAACTACGCACCCACTAGATAACTTAATCAATGACTTATCAATTCCATCGCTGTACTCCCATCTATTCGTCATCCGCGTAATCTTATCGTTCGCGCCACGCGTTCGGGCGTCGGTCGGGTAAAGTCGTCGCGCCGCGCGCCGGCGCCTGCGCAACTCATGCAATATTTATGCCCTAACAACCATCGCTTATTACTTACCAGTCGACTAATTAAAAACCTATTGCTGGTAGGGAATAAATATTGTCTGGACAAGCGTAGAAACTGATACGGACGTGTTGTGTTTCTAAGAGTTGGTTTTTGTTCAGATAAAAGAGATAAAGTACCTCTTCGTACAATTTCTAATTGACTTTAGACTCGGAGTATCCTCTTTCGAGTCTAATAGAAATTGTACTAAAAGGGCTTGCGTTGGAACAAAACGTAATAGGGTAAAACGTTGTAAATAATGCTTAAGGCATTAAGTCCGCCTTTGTACAGTTTTTTTACTGATGTATAATGTTTTGATAAATAAATAAATAAACGTTTTAGTTACATAAAGACCATACTAAAGTGGTAATAGCCCAATGGTTAGGGCATCGGGCTAACGATCGAGAAGTCGATGTTCGTTCTCCACCCATTGCAGTATTGTCGTGAACCCTCTCCAGACACTATTGACCTTAGTTGGAGGGGTTAATAGGCCTACTAATAATGTGTAACCCACATTGCTAGTAAGCTTTTTAATAAAAAAAATACTATAGACTCGAAGCTTTTATCCATGGGGTCGGTGGGAACAATTGAACGACAACTCCTATGATACTTACATACTCATTTTACCTTTATAGATCTGGCTAAACACGCAGGCCGGTTGCAAATTACGCTTCAGACCTATCTGAAGAACGAACGTCATAGTTTAAGTGTTATTGTCAGTTTTTAAAGACCTCTTCACTCCTCAAAGAATAGAACTTGAATATAAACTTTACGTAGGCATTTATTTATATTGGAAAAACAACGAAGCATCCAAACAATTAGAACAAAATGCAATATTTTCTCGTCATTTGGGATTTTAAAGATTGACTAGAGTTCATAAAAAAAACATGCAATCTCTTAGAATGATTTGAATATGGTTACATCTGTATCTGTAAAAGCAATAAAACTTGATAATATTAAAATAATAACTAAAGGGAAAGCCCCTTTCGCCTCTATCTCCCCTCATCTTCCGCTACCATTATCAAAGTAACAAGTGGTTGTAGGGGAAATAAAATATTGCCTCTGGGATCATGAATGCGGTTTCACAACATTCAAACTAATCAAGATTTGATCATTCAAGATAGAAGGGAAGCGAATTTAATAATTTTGCAGGGGTCTCTATTAAAGTTAAGTTACCTAGACTTTGCCTAAATGTTTCCTGAAGAATACTATAGTGATTTTAAATCTTCTGGGGAAATTAAGCGAAACCTAGACAAGTTTACTTAATTGGAGAGTCTCCCAAATGTAGTAAATCCGCTCAAAAAACTATAAAAGATTAAAAATCACTATACCTTAACTACTATTGTAAAATTTGTTAGTTAATTTGTTTGTAGGGGTTCATCCCCAAAACTCCAGTAATGCAAAGTTACCCTGTCGCATTGAGCCATAGGATATGTTAGGTTTCTTTGACATTAACGAAGTCGCATGTAAAAGTTAGTCATAAAAAACGAAGATGAAATGTATGAAGAAGCGGATATAAAATCAGATAACCTAAATGATTCATCTCAAAAAGACGCACTACAGAATTCGCACAACAAACTCCTGTCGACGCAAATAACACCACATTCACACATGACATAGCAACAATGAGATAATGAGATATAGTAATTTGTGCAAACAAATAGACAATAATTCCCCACGTATCGATGCAATTACTGCTCGGTATTGTCAGCCGTCGCCTCTCCAGGGCTGACAATACACTCTTGACTCAAGTGGACTTCAAAAAGGATGTGACTCTAGATAGGATTGTTTGTTTGCGTTCTTAAGAATCGTAATTGAGCGAGTAGATTGTGTATAACATTGTTTATGATTGTCGAGAGCAATACCAGTCTATTATTACGATTTAAGACGGATTAGACAAAGAAAACCTATTGTCTGTTCGCATTACATTTTCGGCTCTAACGATGGCAGCTCAAAATTTTAATTGTTCTTCTATCCGGCGTTCAAAGCAGGAAGCGATTTGGAATTCCGCCGACACGCCACCTTTACTCAACTGCGACATGTCACATAAAATATTAGGCTTACTGACACCCCTTATGTCTCCGGTTGTCACCCTGTCAACGTTGATATAAATATATGTCAGCACTTATCATTATCTTCATTACGATGCTATGCAGTCAGCAATTGATTATTCTGTGTCGCCAACCGCGCGATGTACACGGATAAAAATGTTGCCTTCTGTTATTTATGGGATATTTATACTATCGTGTGTTACTAACCATTTAGCATATTTATCCAATAAAGAAAAGTTATGTTGTTTCTTTGTTTGAGATTGACACGAGATGTTAGCGGTTGTGATTCAATCGGATAACATACCGTACCTTTTGTTTTCCGTCAATTACAAATCCTTCCTTGAAACAACTAAGAATTGTTTTGTTGTAGCTTTAACTATAATGAATAACAAAGTAGATGTAGATGTAAGAACACAAGATCATGATATCACTGAGAAAACCAATTTGTTTAACTAGCATCTAAACAAAAGGTTTGAACAGAAACCGCAGAGCTCCACAATCCAACGCAAGACGCACAATGTATTTGTGTAGTCATTGTCTATGGGCGTGAGAAGCGGGCTGTTAACGGACCCCGCAGACACGGCAAATTGACCCTAGACCGGTTACCGACCCGGCAAACTGCCACCTCTGGCTATTTAGTCATTTAGTCATAGGCGCTGGTGTGAGATTGAGAACTCGCTTCTGAAGTTTTACGTATATTTGGGGCCAAAGTTTTAGGACGATTTTATTGTGGTACGATCTGGAGTGACTGTAGGATAGGTAAAGAATTGATAATAGTTATCCTTTGTTTTGAACGTTCTGCAGATTCCTTAAAGGTTAATAAAACAAGCGTCATCATCATACACAATAATACACCTGTATTCCCAAAGGGTTAGGCAGAGGTGTACCGATAGTAAAAGAAAGAAAGAAAAAGCATTTATAAGCCCCAGGTTCCAGCACATGACAAGACAGTAAAAAATCCAATAATAATTATAATGATCCTTGCGGAGCTACGCCAAATAGGTAAAGTTTAGCTAAACTAGGGCCTGACGCTGGCTTTCAAGTGGATCTACTAGTACACCCACATTTCGTCTGCAATGTTCAGGTCCCAAACCAATGCAACACATATAAGAGGTAAGCTTATTTCTAATATCTTTTTTGGACAACTCCCAGTTCCGAAGTCTTCTGATAATCGAGATATTCATTTGTTGTAAGTGACGGCCTTTTTTTAAATATTGCTGTGTCGTTGTATCCCATATCAACTCTTCATTAACAGTTCAAGTTAAAGTCTAACCATGATGTGCTTGACCGCGACAAGTCACATCGTATGATGCGGTGACGATGCACTTGCGTCGTACGGGAATACGCATATCTTGCGGTTTTCCAATGAAATTGCAGTACTTAATAATATGCATCATTTGACCAATAATAAAGCGTTTTGTATTTTATTTCCATGGTTTTTGATAAAATTGACGTCAAGTCGATCTGAAAGATTCAATATAATAGACCAAAATGAAATAATTTGGCCGTTTATAGTTGACAAGCATGTCAGCTTTGCTTGTTTATATTTGCTAGTGGTCACCTAGTGGTCGAAATTCGACCGTTACTCCTTTTCTACTTTTGTTATATATTATCATAGACCTACAAGTACCAGGAGTCCATAAAGCGATTTTTTAGTCTTAAGTAGCGAAGCACGATCGGGTTTTGGGGCATCCTGACTCGGATAAGTTTGGTTAGAACGTAAGGTTACGTTATGGTACACCCTCACCAGTGGTCGAAATACCACCACGAGTTTATTCGAGTTTTGTGCACTCTTCCATCATATAAACTTCAACTATGCCAAATCCCACTTTTCTTAAAAAGGGATCCGAATATATTTCCTTACGCGTATCTATTAATCCATAACCATCTTAATCTGGCCATGACTTTATTCCATCTAAACAATGATTTGGAAGAACAGCAATGCTATCATTAACGCCTGTACTTGAATCAAAATTTAATTTATTTAAATAAAATTCTTTTGTTGTTGTTGCGGTTTTCGACAGTCCAATAATAACACTTCCTATTGTGCTCGATGTTAATGATTAATATCAATCAGTGAGTGACCCTGGTGATTAGCTGCAAGGCTGTCTCGGAGACGATGATGCAGCACATTCTGGTGCAAGTAAACAACGCTTGGCACTGGTTGACATGCTCTGTAGTGTTCCTGGTACTTACGTGGTTCAATAGAGGTCAGGTTGTTCTTGGAACATGTATTATTTGTACATATACCTACGTTATTATTTTTGTTAAATGTTAAATGTATTGAACAGCTGATTTTTACGATTTCCATAGTAAATATAATGAGAACAATTACCATTTTGTGGTTTTGTACAGAGGTTGGGAAGGTCAACGACGACGACGAACATAATCCCATATAGACTCCATTTGAGTTCAATACTTGATCTTGGATCTCCCAGCGTTGATATTTTGGTTTTATTATATTTTGTTTGCCTAGAAACTGTGTGGTTCTGAGTGATATCTTCTGTTTTGAAGGTTCTGTTTTGACAGTAATGATGATCATTATTTATTTCAATGTTACTTTTCATGGCCTTGTGTGTTTGGTTGTGCGTACCTAATGCTTTATGGCATTATTAAGAGAGGTTGCTTCAAATTCCTTAGGATTCGTGTCTTTTCTTTATGTTCATTAAAGAGCTTATTATTACAATTATTCTTTGATTCGGGCCTCATTAAAATCACATTCAATTTACTAAAAAAATATCCATAATCGATTTCTTTGTTAACACTTACTGTAAGAGTATAATCATTTTCAAGAACCGCTATTTCTTAAATCCGATTAAGTTTGGGCAGTTCCCTTGACCCAATCAATTTCACGGTTGCAAGTAAACGACAAAATTGCTATATAATTATAATGGTAATACACTTGTAATAGAAATTACAGAGTAATTGTATTGTGTGAACGCCATTCGTGAACCCACTATCATTGTTCGTTGGTTTCCGCAATTGGCTTTCCCATGACCCGTTGTTCTAGTTTAGTGGAAATTGTTCAATGGTGTTGTATTGGTAGTGTCTTTCATTTTTATATTCTTTGAGTCGCGGTGTGGTTTGCGTGTCAAGGGTTTCTGTAGTTCCGGGTGTGTGTGTGTATCATATCGTGTTCTTGTAATGGGGTTGTGTGATTTTAGTTTTTCTCTTTGCCATTCATGGTTACTAGATGATTGTTTTTTTTTACATCACTTAGAGACAAGCTTTGGATTGACTGACAGCAAGGTGATAGTTTAGTGTGCTTAAATATCATAAAAATAAGGTGGAAAGGATCATCCTGATATCAGGAGAGCAGTACCTATTTAGGTTCTGGAAACACCCCCTCCCCCTAGCGTTGAAATCTTTCTCCAGCTTTTTCTTAATTTTTAAGTCTGCTTTCTGATAATAAAGTATTAAAACTAAAAAAAAAACATGATTTCTATATAACCGCATTGCCATTTAACGTGGCAATGCGGCCAGTCTTTTGGGCATGTTTCCCGTGGACAACAACGCGGATGACTTTTTTTTATGCCTTTTAATTATTTTACTTTTCTTTGTTTTTATTGTGTATGTAATCTAATCCCTTAATGTTAATAATCACTAGTTTTGAACAAGTAATACGTTTAACTCATTTGGTTAACATCACTCTTATATTCAACGCTACTATAATATTGTTTGCTTCCACAAATATATCAATATTGCCTACCAAATGAATCAATATGTTTATTCAAAGCAATAAATTCATCAATGAAACTATCTATTGGCAAAGAAAGAGTAACATTCTATCTTTTAAACTTATCTAAAGGTATGCAACTCAACCACTGGTATTTTTAGCCGGTACTATGGCCAGGTCATCGGAGTCACACACGGCATGCGTGGGTAGCTTGAATGGGCGTCTTTAACAGTCGCACTCGATGAATGGCCGGCCCATTCACGGCGGCGAACAGAGGGACGTTATTTGTGATCGCCTCAGGGCAAATATACCATAGACGTAGAAAAAGTGACATTCTATCAGCGATTACAGTTTTTGAAAAGTTATTAATGTGACGTGACACGTGACATTTCTATACTTAGTGTCATCAGACCCATGATACATTATGGGCATTCTGGGTTTTGTCTATCGTTATGATGATATGAAATTAGTTTTATGTTGTAAAACAAATTGTAAATATTTACTTATTTAGAACTAAAATAGGTATAATAATTTACAGAAATAGCTTTGCATTGTGTTTGTGTCTTTTAAAACAAAGTAATAAAGCGGTCGACAGGAAACAATAAATAACATTAATGATTGTATTAGGAATTTAGAAAAAATTTGCAGACTCGTGCAAAATAAATTAGTCTCAAACGATAATTTGTATTAACATATTGACCGCCATTAATCTGTTCTTAAATGTCAAACCACTATAAGAAAATTGTAAAACGCCAGCCATTACGAACCGCCTACACTTTGAATAAAATTGACCGATTTTTGGAGTCCACTGTTTAAGATTATCTGTCTAGTCTTTGTACCAACTATGTACCAGTATTTTACATGGAAAGTCTGACTATTTGAACTGTACTACAACCTTGTTAATGGTTAAGACGATACCCTTTGGTAAGACTGCTTGCAAGGAGATTTAAGATAGGTACTATAGGGGGGACAAGCGATCAAATGTCATAGAAAAACTGTAATCCCACAATATAGCAATATTGAAGCGGCAGCAGAGCGTACTATGCGTTTTAAATGAGAATAGGAATGACTTTGCGCCATGTTGTAACGACATAGCTGACAATTCAAATAAATTGGGTAAGATCAGCAAAACAAGGTTTTTTCTAAATTAATAATTTATTTACGGAACATGAACGAATAATTATCTAAATTCTGCTGTTTTTCGCTCTCAAAGTATTTGTCTACATTGGAGATAATTTCTCGAGCCCTCCTATGCAACCTCGTTCACACATTTTCGTGCAGTCAGGGAGATGAAAACAAAAACAAATATCAACAACAAGAACAAACAACCGTGTAACAAACAGAATTAATGAATAAAACGTAAGCACTCCACAAGACTAATTAATTTAAGACGATTTTTCATTTTGAATAACTGCTACTCGGTAAAACAAAAAAAAAACAAAACAATTGATACGCGAATAAGGTTTCGTTGCAGGCCGTACTTTTCAAGCGACATTTGACAGATAGAGGTCATTGACGTTCCTATTCTTATTTGAAACGCATAATACTGAACAAAACTCATCGAATGAAAATTTTGCTCGTGTGTCCCGACAAAGTAAGTAGGTACTGAATATCTTGACTGCTTGTCAGAATACAGGGCAACTACCCAGTATAGGGTGGGCCAGTGAGGTAGTAGGGCACATTTACTTAATAACCATCTCAGACACTAATCTGCATGGTTCTAACATGATTTGACCAAGATAATGTCTGGACTTTAAAAACAGACTATGACCGCTGAGTTTCTTTCGGTGTTTCTACTCAGAGTAGTCATATAATAAAACTCCGATCTCATCTACTAGTTAAAAATTACGTTTATAAGTGTTTGTGAAAACTGATTTACAGAAAAACATATCATTTTATTATTTTTTATCATTTTAACAACAGCAGGGTCCATAATTGTTAGTGAAATACAGGGTCCAAAATTGTTTGTTGGGGGGTTTGTTCTGCCACTTCTTCTTCCTAGCAAAAACACTAGGAAGTGGTAAAGGCGTTTTGGATTGAAGAACTGTCTTATGGATTTTTTGACGTTCATAGAGTGCTGATTCTCAGCCTAATTTGAATTAAGACTTGATTTAACATAACATAACATGATATCACGCCTGTAATCCCCGAAAGGTTAGGGAGAGGTATACCTGACACCTCTAGTACACCCACATTTCGCCTGTTATGTTTAAGTCCCATGTACTAAGGGGCGAGCCTATTACCAGCAATCGGGAACAAATCCAGACTCCGAGCTGCTATTTAGAAATTCCACATAGAAAAACTCAACCACGTTTTGCCCGACTCGGGGATTGAGCCCGGGACCTCGTGCTCGGCAGTAGCACTTGCGTTCACTAGACCAACGAGGCAGTCCTCCAACCTCCAATACTTGACCAAGGACTGTCAAAAATGTAAATACAAAAGACAGCCGGATCTAAAAACTTAATAAACTATCAAGTAATACATGCATAGTTTGACACAAAGACGTAGAGAATGAATGAGAGAGATAAAGCGAACGTGCGGCCATAAATATAAAGCGTGCGGCCAATAGTTGTCTCTTTCTAGAATTCTGATTAAAAAAGAAAGAAAGAGACAGGTATTGGCCGTAAACTATCAAGTAATACATGCATAGTTTGACACAAAGACGTAGAGAATGAGTGAGAGAGATAAAGCGAACGTGCGGCCATAAATATATAGCGTGCGGCCAATAGTTGTCTCTTTCTAGAATTCTGATTAAAAAAGAAAGAAAGAGACAGGTATTGGCCGCACATCAGTCCCTCTGTCTTTTTCTAGGGAGTGGTTAATTTTGTGCGGTTATTGCTCAGTCAATTCTCTTTGTCTATGGTTTGACAGTAGGTTGTATCATGTCACAATCATTTACATTGACACCATAATAGGTGTCACGTGTTGTGATGTTTCATGACAGCTTGCCATATATGGTGTTATTGCTATCAATACATTTAATTGGTCGGCTGGCGTCGGGACGCCGCGCAGGCGCACCGCAATTAAATTTCCATATCTGCTGAGAAATATGCACACCGAATATAGAAAAGCTTAGTGCGGTGGAATAACAATGATAGTTTATGTGATTAAAATGTATATATTAAAATGGCGGATGTGAATTCTTAGGAATGTAACTCTGAGAGTCTCGGAAGCGAATTGGGAGAAAATTGTAGGAACAAGCTATGATTTCATACACAAAACGAAGGAAATTCTCATGATTTCGAAAATGGTCGCTTATGCTACTACTAAGCATGAATTTCTGGGTTTAATTCCCGTGTCGAGTAAAGGACAATTATTATTAGTATTTTCATTAACAAAAAATAAAAACAAAATCAAATTCGGTTCATCCGTTCGGGAGCTAAGATGTCACAGACACACACACAGGTAAGTCAAACTTATAACACCAGATGTATTTACGTCCGGGTTTAAAAAATACTGCATATTTAAAATTGTAATTACTACAAACATACAGGAATGTATCTATTAGTTACAGCTCGGAGTCTTAATTTGTGGCCTGGCGGCATTAGGCTACCTCCTTACTACATAATACTAAAGCTTAGTAACTGATGAAATTAACAACTGTACTTAACCTTTCATGGAATATAGGCGTGATGTTTATAGGCCTTACGGACGTTGCCTCCTCGTGCACCATTTTAATCTGAAGCTCATAACCGCCGCTGCTCTAGGGACCGTTACTTTATTTCCTGCTTACACGATAAGCTCTCACCCGGCCCAAGAGCTTATACCAATAGGGTAGGAGGGACATAGTCGCACATCGCCACACCACGCTTGCTCAAGGCGGGTTGGCAATTTCAAACTTTATATTAACTATAAGTCCAGGTTTCCTCACGATGCAGCGATGGTTTCCTTCGCCGATGTCAATCATGTCTAAGATATTCCTAAAAATTACATATGAATGGGCTTTTTGACAAAACTTTAGTTTTTAGTCCCTCATCTAGATAACAAGAAAATATTCGACACATATTTTTTTCTTTTTGAAATTGATGGAAAACTGCTTAAAAGCGCAGTTAATTTAAGTTGAGGAGAGGGGGCTTGTAACGTCATTAACTAGTATAAACTGTACTGGCTAGTGACGTCATGTGACATTTTGACTCGATGTATCGCCGTTATTTTTTGATTACGTGAAAAAAGAAAAAATGTGTGACGAATATTTTCTTGTAATCTATATGAGGGACCGAAAACTAAAAATTTGTCTATAAAATTGAACAGTCACATAGGTACTTGCCCGGATTTAAACTACAACCTCGCATGAGACGTAGGTGCCGTAACCTGTGGGCCATCACGACCATTGATTAGATAGAAGTGATGATATTTTCATGGTTCTTAACAGTTTTAAGCAAAAATAACATCAGAAAAAACCGACAAAATAATTTCAACGCTACTGATTACTGATACAGATTCAGAATTATGTACAGACGCCAGCACATCAAGTTACCGCAATGTGTCAAATTTTCCCAATTGAATATGAACCTTATTCTGTTTGTTATAGAAAAACGATCAAAGAAATTTGACACATTGGGGTAACTTGACGTGCTGGCGTCTGTGCATACAGAACTTATGACTTCACTATGTACAATTATGTCCCTTTCACCCTTTATATTTATGAAAATTAATCAGAATGAAGAGATTACACAGCCACGGCTCTCAATAATTAATAACTACAACAAAACTGTGATTAAACATGCTAAGACCATTACTCTAGATGTGAAGCCCACCTCTGAGATAGCACTGTAATTGTGAAGAGAAAACATTAATATAGCTAACTATGAAGTATGGACGCAATCAGTGCGCAGTGGCGGCTAATTGAGAAGATGGGCGCTTGCGCAAGCCGTACGAATCAGTTAACAACTGCATTTCTTACTATAAGCTCTTAACGGGGAGACCTTAATCGTTCACTTTGGTTACTCTAGAACCCAATCAATGTAACTGCCCGCTAATCACTTAAGTTCATCATCATATGCCTGGATTTTTCTAATTATGTCGACTTCCTGACTTGCCGGATGCCGTGGAATAGGTACCAATGTTTTACATAGACGATTAACGACAGCCTATCTGCCCTCCATATACGTGCTTAGCAAGCAGAGCAAGAGGTATACCTATAGTGGCTATAGTGGACACCCATCCACGGGCTGACCTCGCTAACTGTGCCTTCTCTTAAATCGACCAGTGCAGCTGTTATTATTTAGCCACAAGCCCCTCTCACTAGAGACCCTGTATATCTTTGATTACAGCCTTCTTTCAAGATGGCGATCTTTTTCTATTAGTAACTGTTTATCAAAACTAAAAAGCCGTAGACCACCCACTAGACAATTTCTTGCGTTTACTACTTGTATGTTCGCAGAGTCTTTTATTTTTCCATGGCTTTTGAGCTTAATTATATCTTGTAAGCTACAATTGTAATAACACGCATTCCGTACATTTAGGTTAACTCATAGGCTTGAAGATGAAAATCATTTCTGGTTACGACTGAAGCGTGTAATTTCTGTTTATTGCGAAATCATTTTCCCGATTCAATTAGTGTTTCGAAGATTCTCGTGAGCGAAGCGCCTTTGAAACTTGCGGAAGTATGAAATACCTAATTGCTGTTACGAAGATCTTCAGTCAAACGAATCCTTTTGCTATAATCGAGTTCGTATTTTACAAACGGCTTTTCTCAGACAGAAAAAACATCCAGATGCAAAATTTCATTAGGTCAGAGGACGCGAAGAAATGGAATTGATAGATGGAGTAATTTCTGTAGAACCAATAGGACTCAATCTTCAATCACACAACCAAGTAGTAAATAATACGATTATGATAGTGCGTGAATTGGTTCAACAGGGAGTCAACAAGATCAATATGAACTTACGCAGTCGCGACGCTGTGGGGTCGTAGTCGCGAATAAATTGCTGCCCGTCTGCCGGGTTTGTCTAGACCGACGCCCGTGTGGTCTTAGGATACAGACACACTAGATTTAACAACATTCTAGAACAACAGACAGACTTTAGCTTTGTGCCAAAAACGAGCTGGAAATTTAAAAGGAGACTGCTATATTGTGCTCAACTAAAGGATTATACCCCAAGTTTTAATGCCACCCTGTCTGCAAAGCAGCACTCTGAAAGTTTAATGGATAATACTGTAGACTCAGGCCATGTTAATGTTATTTTTACCATTACCATTTACCATTGCTATCCTTCACAAGTTTCGAAAACAGATATAGAAATTGCGCTAGACGCCTTTATTGCTCAAAGTTTGGCACAACACTGTACTTAATATCTTGCTCTTTTAAGGATTGTGCTGGACGGGTTCCAAGATTTTGCATTCATACACGAATAAAACCAGTTTAATCATGTGGGAGTTTCGAACTGGATGATATACCAAAAATGTTAAGTGAATAGTTCGATATTGGCATTATTACTTTGATAATAAACAAGCCCTCAATAACCTATTTGCATTCGTTAAAACCTGACTCAACAAGCCATCGTGATATAAAAGAAAACAACATGTTAACGGTCAAAAAGGGAAAATACGAGGCAGACTTGATTGTGCCCACTTCCTTAGATAACAGACCCAAGGATCGCTTACTACTAAATGAAGTGGACATTTATGTAAATGAAGTAGCGACTATCAATGGGACCGCGTTTAAAAATGTGCCTGTACTATTTGTAGATACATAAAAACGACCACATTATGTAGTAGGAAAAGTGATTTCATTTAAATATGAATAGGCTTTAACGGCCCTCAGATCCTTAGGTTGATAACCTTCACAAATTATGTCGAAATTGTGTAACACGAAAGAACTATTTAGTGTACATTTTTGGAAGTTCTGTTTCTCTCCAATGAATTATGTTAGTATTCTTGGTGGAATCTGGGTCAAGCTTAGCTATAATAGCTATTCAGTCATCGTCCCTTCAAGGTTAATCTAATCCAGATAAAGGCATGGCTCGTTAAATAAAATAGATAAAATCTGATTAAAGCCTTCAACTCATTAACGCACGATTGGAAAAATTTAAAACGATAAATTCAATACAATCTTATATCAAGAATTTCTTATTGAACGGAATCAATGAGCGACCTTTGAAATAGCGTCGGCGTTTATTTGTATTTTAACGTTCAATGGACACCTCATTTATGTAAATATCATAATTTCTTGGTTAAATTATTTATTCAATTACTATCTGTCGTACATGGCCGACCTTTATCGTTGACAGCCAAATTCAATTACAGAGCCATCATTACATCTTGTTATATTGGGTTTAATGTAAACATCGCTTTCATCATCCGATTGCAAGATTAAATGTGACCCTCCGACCGTGTATACCTATACCAGTATATGTAATTATTTACAATGTTGACTCCGAAAGTCCGAAAATTGGTATTGATATTTCCTGCCTTTTATAAATCTTATCGTCACAAGTTCAATGTCATGTCAGTCATCTGATCTCTTATTGAAAGCAACCAAATGGATTTCTCCAAAAAAATAATTGCCATCTGAATATTTGCTTTGCAGTTGTGATCATGTTTTCTATTGAATTATCGACTTTCCATTATTATTTTTCTACCTTATTGTTTTATTTTTCTAGCCTGCTTTCAATTTTCTGATCCATTGACTCTAAGTTTAGATTCTAAGTTTCTAAGTGTACATTCACTTTTCTTCAATTATCATCTATTACAATGACCTCATCATCTTGAACATCTACATTTCGCAAGTTTTCAAAGAGTGTGGAAGTTAGCGCGTTACCTATGTCTTCTGAAGAGCTGTGTGGGCGTAGAGTAGTGACCGTTGCACCGACCCACGCGCCGTATGTTGCGACACGTCTGCACAGACCACTGCGATCATTTTTATTAACACATAAACGTTGTTTGCGCTCGCTGGTCTATCATGAAGATGTGTGAGGTTGATTTCTCCATTTTATGGAAGAGATTGAGCCTTGTTTCAATATTGAAGTTTCTTTGCAACATCATGTGCTTGGTTGTACACTTTACTTGTTTACGAAGTTGAGCAACTAGACTGATATGCCCGGACCTATCTTAAGACTTTTCTTCTAGTAATAGAGCTTTAGATTGTTACATGTCATATGAGTTATTAGATACATTTTACTTGAAGAACTCACTAGTGTTGAAGACCAACTCTTACCAAAATAACCTTTTAAATGTCATTGCCAACAATGTGTCACAAAGTTTCAAATGTTGCCAGTTGATCTTTATTTAAGTAAGCACCAATAAATTTTAAATATAGGTTACTACAATGATTACTTTAGCAACGGGTCTAACGTTTAACGATCTCTTCCCACGACCGTTTTGATTTACACACTCGTTTTTTGTGTGTTAAAATCTCGTATAACAGGTCCAGTTTCGCGACTCCTGAGTAGGCATGTAGATTTGTTTAGTGTTTTCAAACTAATTCTTGTTTTTCTTGTTTCAGGTGAGTCACAGACAGACGATGTTCTCTTTGAAGATTTTAAGTATGAAAGTCGACACTCAGGTTTGTTTAGTGTAAGATTTGCATGACGAACTACATTGTTATCTGATATATGGCGATCAAATCCCAAAAGTAGTTCCGGGTACGAAGGTGTGAATTCATTTTTAAGAAAACGATCAAAACAGCTCCCTTAAAACTAGTTTGAAGTCCAAAATCTTAGTCAAACCATATAGACCTGACCCCGGCAGACAAGATACAATACAATATTATAATGAATGACCAACGTGGTGTATAAACAAAGAAGTGGAGTCACAACACGCGTTCAATCGAGCGCCACTGAGAATTAATTGGTGAAGCAATGCGGAGTGTCCGTTAGTTAATATTGTAAACAATTTGCAACGGAAATGCCATTGTCTGACATGTTTTAATTTTTCGTATTTACGTTCGTTGAGTGCGGTTTGTTTGGGTTGCAATTAGTTCTTTTAATGTCTGTGTCAGGCTTATTGTTTGGATGGTTTCTTTCTTCTATTACTGTTTTAGCGGCTTTCTCTTCATCATAATTGATAACTTCTCCTTATTGTCCTTAATGTTGACGTTCATCGTCATGAAGTCATCGCTTGGAAGGTTTTCTTCTTCCATTACCTTTCCTCCCCATATTAATTGATTACTTAATATGTTTGGGGTTATTATGAGTTGAAATACTACAGCCAGTATTATAGAAGCTTTGTCAATATTCAAGCATTACTTAAAATTAGCTTTCATTGATTGTAACTAGTTTTAGGTTATTCTGGTCAATTGGATTGTTGTCGGATGTTCAACAATATGAGCCTTACTGTCTTGCTTACTTACTTTTTCATCCAATTTTCAGATAACATGTATCTTCTTGATTTATACTGACAAAATTATTCTTTAGGTGTGGTGGGCTCTCAAAGTTTTAGCCGTTCAAAAATATTTTCCTAAAATATTGTCCTCCTGAAGCTTTTAAGCTCAGCTAATATAATTTAACAATCAACTCCTCTTACCACCTGCCAAAAATCTCGACCCACTCCTTTAACTCCATTATTTTTAATAACATTAAATTTCAGTATTTGGAGCAAGCTATAATTTAATATTAATACCCACTGGCGATTCTTCGTCAGTTTAAAACTAATCTAAACTGAACTAGTCATTTTATGTACCTAAAGGCTATATAAATCCCAACCAGTTTTTCTACAATGTGTCTAGTTATGTACTGTTATACATGTCTGTATGTGTCAATGGACCTGTTTGTATGTATGTGTTGCGTGTTTACTTTTTTACCTAAACAGCGATGGCCTCCAGGCTGAATGAGTCAGCCTGCACACTAGTAGGGTTAAACGCGAAACTAGCTTTGATTTAAATGTTTTGTACCACTGGATGATTTATTTATTTTATAGTTTCTGAATACGGTAGAACACGAATGACACTAAGTAACATAGAGACAATTGCTATAACAATTAAGATAAAAACTAAATCAAAAATAATAATCTTAAAACTAACACGGAACAGTTTACTCCCTGACATGCTTACTCTCACAGAACACCAGGCATAGACGCATAATTTTAATCCATGACATTTTATACATCATATACAACAGTGCCTTTAATTACCTACATCACATAACATAACTTCTTCTATTCTCTGAAGGGAACAGCAGTAGTGTACCCAGTGGCCACCTGTTTGTTACGTGATACAACTAAGACCAGGCTGTTACTAATAAAATCCATAATAGAAAACTTCAATAACGGTTTGCCTACCCTGGGATCAAAGCCTAGTCCTCATGCAAGCAGTAACACCACTACTATATCAATGAGGCAGTTAGAATCAAACAACGTTCAAATCTAGGCATGATCCTACTAATATTATAAACGCGAAAGTCTGTGAGGATGGATGGATGGATGTTTGTTACTCTTTCACGTAAAAAACTACTGAATGGATTTTAATAAAATTTGGTGTGTAGTTAGCTGACACCCTGGATTAACACATAGGCTTTTTATCCCTTTATTCCCACGGGAACGGGACCTACGTGGGTGAAACCGCGGGACGACTGCTAGTAGATAATAACTCCAATCCAATTGAATCGCACCGATAGAAACATATTTCGTAACTAAGGGTGAATTTTAGAGCGTTTCAACCGCCGTCATTACCTTGCCCTAAATGTTAATGAAAGAGAATGTATTTAATGGAATATTTCAGCAATTCCATAATAAAATAAAGTAGCTGTTACCATAAATAAAAACAATATTATGCACGTTTTGGTTAGTGGGAAATCCCACTGTAAATGTTGCCAAATATTATCCAAGAGTAAACACAAACATCCCCACGTTTTTGGCTATCAAACGTGTTTGGTTTCCACAAATATTTAGGAGTTGAGACTTCCCAAATGTATTTTTCAATTTCGTTAAAGTTTATAAGTCGCAAGAAACGTCTTTCTTTTTATGGCGTTTGTTTAGTCAAAGATGGGATTTGACCTATAGATTGTATAGAAACCTAAGTAGGTGTAATTTATTAAGTAGGTACCTATGTCACAACCACTTACATTTCCAGTCATAAATCAAGCAATACCATTTAAAACCGTCTATTCCTAGAAAGTACTAAACCTGACCCAAGATTTGCAATTTGCTCCAACAAAACCACCGCCGCAGCTTTCTTATAAACATTTTTATCATGCAAAACGCATTTAAGTATATGAAAGAAAACATTATTTTCAAAGACGTCGCACTAAAGTCAAGTGACATCCTGACGTTAGTAAAGTGCGTTTCTGAGTTTTCAAACGTAAAAGTTAACGTTTAACGTACCCAACAAAGTAATGGACGCTCGGATAAAATCTGAACAACGGCTCACTACGGCATTAGAATAAAATCAACCACTTAATGAGCCCCATTCCTGCTAAGTACTTAATGTGCCAACTGTACAATAAATACATTATTTTAATGCCCCGCCACGAGTGTTGCCGCAAATAATCCTTGCGCGGTACTATCACTGAAAATATTAATAGTTCTTTGTCTCAAGCTCAACGGAACACTTCATTTTGTAGAGAAAATGCTTGTTTTTGAGATATAGCCCTCATACTTTACTGGTAGGTGCACAGGTACAGTCTGCAGGTAATCGTAAAGAAACAGTTTTCTATGTAATATTTCATCGAGTGTTGTTACCTCGTGATGTTAACACGAATAGTTTGAATGGCTTCCAATCCTGTGGTGCGCATTCCTTCCGCTCATGTTACCGCGGGTGCAACACGTGCCACGTGGTGAGGAATTAGCCACTACCCGCCGCTTTCACTCTCCATATTAAAACGGAGTACGCAGTGGTGTTTATTCTGGCGCGGTTCGACGAACCGAAATAATGTTTATTTAACAAATCGCGAGCCGTCAGTGCCAAAGCCGGGAATGCACCGCCACCGTACACGGCTTAATGAACCATAAATCCATTCGATATTATTGAGTGTCCGCGCCTGAAATGAAAGCGGCCCGCGGCTGAACGTTGACCGCCGACGCACGGCATCCCATTCATGCGAAGGCCGAGAGGAAAATAAACGAGAAAACGCGACTCTGCCGCGACGAGAAGCGCGCCGCGGTTTCCGTTATTCTAAAATTAAAATCACACACAGCGTCCAGACGCACCGGATTCACTGCGCATAAAACCGAAAGTGAACTCTCGGCTGGAGAAATTGAGAATAAAATCGCATCCACGAAAAAGAAAAAAAGCATCTCAGCGGGAGTCGTCATCACAATGGACGCGACTCCATTGCGCGGCGCACCTACTATGTGGTGGTGGTGATTCACTGCATGCGCTCAGATTCAGCCACGATCCCGTCAGACTTACTACAGACGCCACACAGCATCTTGAAATTTTGCCAATGGTAGTTTCGCAAGCGATTATCGTAAAATCCAACGGCGCTCTGGCAATGACCCATATTGAGGTAGGTCACGGGCGGGAATAGACTGCTAATAGACGGGTGCTGAGCACACCATTGAACGGCGTGTGTCGACATATCCAGCGCTACTCTGCGTTCAGATAAGCATGTAATTTACTGCGCCTTTGATGTGAGGCGGCTTGCCGTGCCCGGAATACTGAGTGTCGCGCTCGTAGCCATTGTGCGCATACGAGTCAGCTTTGCCGCCACGGACAGAGCTCTGCTAATGCAGATTCCTTGTCTAGCAGCGCACCACAATGCGGAAATAAAGGTTCACCGTTGTGCCGCTGATAATACTCCGCTTCAGTCATATTATCATGCGACGCAGCTATCCCGCCCTCCTCCCAAAGATGGAGTCAAGTTGGCAGCCGATACCGACTACGAAATGCACTCGGTCCAGTTAGCCTGCAGCTGTAATAGGCTATAGCTATCAATAAAATCTCAATATTTATGAAGTCACATGCTAAGACAGTCGTTGTCGTTCAACTGCGCCGGATAAATGGAATGAATCGGACTATACATTACAATAACAAAGACAGAAATATGATTTCAACATGTAAGTGCTTTTATACTTGAGGCAATGCAGAAATGTTCAATTTTGCCTTTGTTTATACAAGCGTCAATGAATTTAAAATGTACGACTCAATCGAGTCTCCTTAGCATACATTACCGTCCCTCGCATTATTGCAAATGGCACGCTAACCCCGCAGTGCGCACGGCGAGCTGCGCGGGCGCATCGTTATCATAATATCCATTTCCGCCGATATCGTTCGCCCTCCATCCCGGTGCGTCAACCTCGGAGATGATTTATTACATCTGATTACCAGTCGCCATTAGATATGATATTCCTAATCGAGATCTCGATGTTTGTGTCGATTGGTGCAATTAGTTTGTCGCGTAAGATACGAATCGCAGTCACCAATTAAATGGTACAACATCAATCATCGCCTGTCATAAGTGAATTAACAATCATCTAATGAACAAATAAGCGTATACTAGCCTTGAATGTTAAGTACCTATTTGTCATTTTTCATAACGTCAGTATGTTGCACAGTAGTCGAGTAGTAAATTGGTTGGAGCCAGCGACCGCTCGGGGCGTAATTACTTGTTGACATAACATTCATTGCTAGTTATCGTCTATCGGTCGTCGACAATGGTGGCGATTCCCTTGTTCACAAGTTTAACAGAATTAATGGTATTTCTATCTTCTTCCATCGTATCAAACAAAAAAGGGATGGATTTATAGGCGCTGTCAATTTTAGTTGAACTAAAGCTTCCGTAGAAGTATGGTTAAAAATTTCAAAAGCAACAGCTTAGAATTAACCAAAGATCAGGGGATATTTGTAACATAGTTCTTAGTCAAAAAAATGTTTTTCTAATTTCTGTTTAGTTTTTGATCAAACTGGCGCCATTGACGACCGCGGAGCAAATGATAATAGGAGGCGGTAATTGCTTAAATTATTGTTAGTTCCATCGATAGGGGTGCAGATATCGCGTGAATGGTCCTTAACGACCGTCATTATGTGGCAGGGAAAGTGGTGTTGTTCCACGAAGCAGCGGCAGACATCAGACGTCTAGACGAAGGCGTGGCGATGTGTGTTCGCACACTAATTGCTCCTGTAGGCAACTTTTCAAGCACAAGCGCCCAACCCACGCTGTCAAGAAAAGCGTTTCCCTTATTCGCTCAGAGAAAAACGTAAATCTTTCACTTAGTTCTCCTGACAAGCTGTAGAGTGAATAATTAACAACCTTTCATGAATCCACGCTCATTCAAGCATGTGAAACTTACTGGCAATATTGGTACATGGCGGACATCACTCATACATACTAAACGTTTTGGAAATACCTTCATTGTGCGTACAGCTAAGAGTGGAATTCCCTGCCGGAGTCGATGTCCTGATAGCTACAACCTAAGGGTCTTTAAGTCAAGAGTGAATAGGGTGCTTCTAGGCAAAACTTGCTTCATCGTCGACCACATCATCTCAAACCATCAGGGGGTCGAGCCTGCTATTGCAATCGTGTCTCAATGACCGGTCAATTATCGGTTTTTATTGACGTATAACGTCAAACATAAGACACATTTCTCTTACAAAACCTGTCAAAGTTGTCATATATTCGATCAATGACCGGTCATTGAGACACGATTGCAATAGCAGACTCGAGCCCCAGGTGAGTTACCTAGTGCTCAAACGCGTGAGTATCAATAATAAAAAAATAAATAATAGTACCTACATAAGTCAACGTTACAAAGGTCGAACCAACACTTCTAAACAAAGCCATCTTCGGTTTAACTGACAATGACCCACATGAGTGCTCCAAATGTAATTCTAAATAATTTATCTAATTAAATATCAATACCATGCAAAAAACAATAACAGCCAACTGTGTTGATACAGCAATGGAGGCGCACGCGCACAATGCGCGACCTTGCGCTCTTTTCGATCGGTAACTCGGTACTCGCTAGATGGTATCGATGCATCGGTCTCGTGTTTTTGTCGTGTCTGTGCGGAACTGCGCTACTTGTTAGGTTAAATCAGGTTCAGCTTAGACTGTTTACAGATTGTACCTTGCAGGGTTGCCAACCTTCTTAATGAAAATTTACTCTTTGCAAGAATGGGAAATGGCCATTCCGGAAATGTTTTTCCCATTTATAAATTTTAAATACATACAAATTTAGTTACTAAAATTTTGCTAATACGCTTTTGTGATGAGTACAAAGGTATCAAAAGCCGAATTTCACATGACACTCAATTGTTTATTGCATTCTTATAATTCGGTTCGGTAGTCAGTAGTTCAGTACTATGAAAGTAAGGATTCCAATTCAATTTTTGTGAAAAACAGCCGTTGTTACTTTATCTGTGACTAGCAGACGTCCCGCGGTTTCACCCGCGTAGGTCCCGTTTCCGTGGAAATACAGGGATAAAAAGTAGCCTATGTGTTAATCCAGGGTGTCAGCTAACTCCATACCAAAGGAGAATGCCAATTTGTGCCCCAAAGTGTACAGAGATCATTGTAATACAAATACTTATAATAAAATAAGATACGATTTTTAGAAGATAACTAACATTCCATACCAGACGTGGAAAAAAACTCATTTAAAAGTATCTTTCTTTTTATTTCACTTGAAAGTACCCTCAACATTGCCATTAACAAAGAGCAAAACAGGGAAAAACTATCTTAACACATACCTGGCCTAAAATGCTAAATATTTGTAAGTTAGCGTAACTTAAAACGTAATACATTATTATTAGTGTTTTATGTTTTCTTAACCATAAATCGAACTGTATATTGTTACACTAATAGTTTAAAATAATCTGAGCATTCATATCTAACATTATTTTAATTTTATTTTGGCAACACTCAAGTCTTCGATCAAACGTCAAATGTCATTATGTCACAAAATATTCTGTCTACAAATGATACTAACCATAATAGATTTACTTTGAAAAATAATGCTCTCCCAGTGCTTTAAAACGAATACACTGTGTTATTAATGCCTGGAACAGATATCTAAACATGTTTATACCTTAATGTTTACAATAAACATAAAAATACTTTAGCCGGTAGGTACTTACAAAAACGGTTTCTTTAAACCTTTATAACTTTTGTCCACGACTGCTGAGCAATATGCGCCTTTTATACTTTTGTTGTAGAAGATCTTTACTATTAAGTTACATTGATTTCATTTATGTACAGCCTGGGGCACAGGTTCATACAATTTTTGGCATTGTCTTTTTATTAAAATCCATTCAGTAGTTTGTACGTAAAAGAGTAACAAACATCCATCCATCCATCTATCCATACTCACAAACTTTCGCGTTTATTATATTAGTAGGAATCCTAATACCTTTCATTTGTTTCATCCATGTAAATTACATTTCCCTTTGTTACAACACTTAAAGTCTTTTCTAAAGTGCTGTTCCTAGCCCATATTTTCCCACTGCAGGGCAAAGGCCTGTTCCTTACATAGGCTCTAAAAACATTAGAGACTCCTCAATAGCAATCAGATAATAAACTGAAGAATTAGTAGACCTTGTCTGATGCTTTAAACCATTACATTTTCTAAAGAAACAATTTAATACATCTAAACTTCTAATTAAGGCCACAAAACATAAATAAACTTTCATTTTCGAACCAAACTATTCAGCAGCCCTAAACACGGTAAACAGACGCCTTGGCTATCAGATCGCGACAGTTTTGGAGTAGAATAGAATAGAAAACAAGCAAACTACGTACGGACTGCAAAGAACTTAGTGGTCGTGAGGTCAACCGACACGAGAGTAAACGAAAGGTTATCGGGAGAAAGTTTACTACGAGTAGCAACAACGCATCTCTTTGTATAGACTACAGAGGTAAGCCGTCAGGCTGGCTTGACGACTCATTGGCTCTGTGATTGGTACATTCATGTGCAATGGAATTAGTGGATCCATCTTTGATTTAATAGTATTTAATGGTAACACAAGTCGCGAGCTTTACTGACCAGCATGTGATTCTGAGCTCGATTTTTTGGATCCGGGAATGTGTTTTTGGATTGTTTTTAGCTTAACACCCAGTAGTCTGGTTGCCTAGTTGATACGTAGGTAATAAAAGTAATTACACTTCTGCGTTTTATTCCAAGGAATACAGGCGTATGACCAGACGGTCGAAAGTGAAAACTTGTGTAAAGTGAGGTATCAATGTATGTAGTCATTAGTATGTTGGTCATTAATATGTACATACATACATTAAAATGTAGCTTAATTCGCTTTCATTTCATATACATTTTCAAAGGGTGATTCTTACAGAATAGCTCTACATACAGATGTATCAACGTACACAAAGCGATCAGTACACCTTTGGCCAAGACACCTTTAGCAATCTCTGATCATTCTCGTGAGTCTGCGGGACTGGCAGTGAGTGTGCCCTTCCCGAACCTGGTATTCCTGTCTACTATTCGTCTGTAACCTAGGTCGCATGGTGCAGACATCCTGAACTTATTTATATATTTATCTATCACATACTAGGTATACATATGGTAGGTTAGGGATGTAGGGCGTAAAGGGCTTAGAGTCGTAGGGACTGTTAGGCTTGTAGGTCTTTGTAGGCTCCTTTAACTTATCATGTATTTCCATGTACCGTCACACCCTTGCCAGTATTGGGCCTTACGTGACGTCTGTTAAGCGTTAGCGTACAACCTAAAGTACAATCCTTGAACTTAAGGATCGTAGCTCCTAATGTTCTACCAATACTTACGTTCATAAATGCATGTTTTAGTATGATTCCTTCCCGGGCTGAAACGTGAATTAGCTTTGTCACTTGGTTTGCCTCAGCTATGCTTGCTGTAGTTGCTACTTCTAACATTATCGATCGACCACTCATTAGGAATTCAGCATGAATAAATAATGTTATACCGCCTACCGCTATAGGCCGTGGTGACTCCAGTTATATCGACTTTCTTCATATTTCAATGTCGACTGCTGTGCATTCTATAGGTTAGCAATGTCGCAAATATAATATGCCTGTAACTTTTTTGCTATTTTAGTTACGTTCAACATATTAATAATGAATTGCAATGTTAACACTGAACTAATCATCGCGATCGTTACTATCGTAGGTAATAGTGGATATTTCGTTTTAGGTGTCAAAAGTAAAAACATTAAGTTTGGAAAATTCCGAAAGTTTGTTTTTTTACTCCTGAAACTATTACAACACCTAATTCAGCGTCTAATGCTTCGTAGTGTGGCAATTGGCTCGCCCCCTTTTACGTACACATGAAATTATAGATGTTAACCAACTATATTTTAACTGTATCTACAGGATATATTTTTTATTAGTATGTACCCAAAATAAAACAGCGGTTTTTCTACATGTGATTTCGTGAGTTGGTCCCAATGTGAAAGTTGTTCATACGACGTACGTAGACGAGTACTTAGTGCGAAATTTTCACACATCCTGTGAAATTTTGGGTATTGATAGAAAATGTATCCTGTACACAGTAAAACATTGTCACTTGCAATTTGCACAAGACACTTTTGTTAGCTTGACGACAACTCCACAGTAGGTATGTTCTAAACAGGTCGATCTTAATGTGGGCCCGGCCTTGAGACTGCAGTCTTGATGCTTTCTTTCTGCGCAGACGCCAGTACTAGTTCTAAGTAAAATAGTACGTTCTTCGAAGTATTGTCGGACTAGTTTTTGAAATGTCTTGTTGGTGTTTTAATCTGCAATTGAATTAGCCACTCAACCTTTTTATTCCTTGCGATGTGTCAACAAATTCTTTCATATTTCTTAAACCTTATCGCTTAGAACTAAGGCGTCAATTTCGTCTGTTCCTCATTTCTGCGGTTTTCGAGCTATTTCCACAACTTTTTGACAAAAGAACTGTTTGTTACCTAACCTTTCATGATAAACTATCATCACAACTCAAGCCCTTACCTAATACTGTGTTACAAGTACTCCAGCTAATATTCCTATAGCTCCTGCCCTTACCTATCCACTTTATCAGGATCCCTTCTTCTTTTAGTGTAGTTATTGCCTTACCTAGATACAGAGTTTTAATGCCGTTCCTGGCTATCTGACTTGGCTTCACATGCATCAAGAAATATCTCATAGGCATGTCGGTTTCCTCACGATGTCTTCCTTGCACCGTTTTTGAAGCAAGTGATTTGCACATAAAGCCGAAATGCCTATGAGACCTATGAGTTGGCAGACCGCCGGTCACTCCTCTTGACTATTACTGAAACACTTCATTTGGTTTAAGCGCGTAATGCCTTCCTTTTTCATGTATTTCGTTCTCTTCTTTCCTTCTATATTATCAGCTAGGCTAAGAAAAAGAGGTCTTGCTAGAAATAGGAGCATAATCATTCTTTATTCTAACAATATGTAAAAATCACGTGTGTGTGTTTGTAACAAAACTCCTCCGAAATGGCTTCACCGACTCTAATAAAATTTTGTGAGTATATTCATAAGATCTAAAAATAGAACTAATAAAAACTAGCTGAAATTCATAAATTGATTCTAAGGCAGAAATAAGTTTGCCGAGGCAGCTAGTAATATATCAAATCCGTGATCGCATAAGTGCATTTGCAAAAACATTGTGCAACCAGGAAGAACTAGCGACTATAACTTAATTAACACCGGCTTTGTCTTGATAATTGCAAACATCTTTCTACGTTTCCGCTTTACTTTCTAGAGATCCACACCGAAGGACGCTCAAATAATAATCGACTAATCATTCGAACACAAAAGCATCGGATGTTTCATAATCGACTAATTTAATGACATGTTAAATGTAGCGTTAATTAATCAAGGTAACGATTACTTATATGTGTGGAATATAATGGACTAATCGAATCGATTTGATTACCGAATAAATTTCAAAATCGATTGGGCTAATGATGAATAGTTAACTAATTGAGTTGATGATTTTATTTCTAATTAATGTGGGGCCGCTTTTATGAAATATCCTGTATAGTGCAATATTTAATTATATTTATTTAATCGCTTTTAGGTATACTTGTGTTTCAAGGGCGTTTAAGAGGTGGTCAAGGGCAATTTTTTTTTTCCATACGCCTTATTTTTTTCATCAAACACAAATCTATACTAAGTTTATAACCCTGAAGTTTGTTTCAAAGGGCTAATCTTATGTTTTTTTTTGCGTTTAATTAATGGCCAAATACCGCAGAAAGGTATTTTTAAAAAGTATTTAGTATTAGTATTTCGTATAATTCCTTGACACATAAGCCTGTATCACCTGTCTTTGACGTACTAAGTTTTAGGTTATAATTTAAATAGACTCCAGTTTTTCATTAAGTATTAGATCGTTATTTACACAAATCAGCAATGACAGCTAAATCGAGAACTGCATGGTTTCTTAGACTATAGGTAATTGAATTACGTGTCACGTACTGAGAATTGCGATATGTAAAACGTTTATTTATTTCAATATTCATAATATGCATGTCAATGCATAGCTTAAAGCTACGATGCAGCCATCTCGAACCAGGTCACGATCTATTGAATGGTAGCCATAATTTCATCATGAGGCTTACAAAGTAGTCATGCCTCCTGCCCGGTCCTAGTAAGTGTAAGAGTAGTAAGAGTAGAAGCTTGATGTTAAATAGCCTTTGACTCTTCTTAAGACTGCTACTGACTGCCTCGTTGGTGCCAAATAACAAATCAATCAAATATTAAGTCCTTTATTCAAATTAGGCAGAGTCAGCACTTGAACTTCATAACTAAGACAGACCCTCAAAACGCCCACACTTCACCATTTCCTAGTGTTTTTGCTGGGAAGAGGAACAAACTTCCCAGCAATCCTCTGTTCGGTACCCTGGTGGGACAAAGCGTTATTGAGTTTTTCCATCAGAAATTTCTCCATAGCAGCTTGGAGTCTGGATTCGTGCCCGATTCATGGCAATAGGCTCGCCCCCTATTAGGACTTTAACATAACTGGCCAAATTGATGTTTTTGTTCCAAATATTTCACTAGAAATCATCTTTCCTGACTCGCGCCACTCTTGCGCAGAAGCAATCAATCACAGTGCACCGATACTCAGCTGCCATCTTATCGGAACAAAGTGATCTTAATAGCGAACGACAATGTACCGGTCAATTAGACCGGGCGACCGGTTCGTATCGATGCAATACAATGATACACTCGTGCGCAACTATCTACACGAGGAAGCTTTAGATTTTAGTCCTGCGTTGGACTGTGTTGCGTGTTCAAAGACTGTTTGGATTGTACCTTTGTAAATTCAATGATTTATATTAAGGAAAATATTGAATTTACATTTATAAGGATGTTCGGGTTTCCGTGGGTTTAACCCTTATTATTTTTAAGTTTGGATGTCATACAATAATTTTGAAAGGTTACACTTATGTCGAATGAAGACGGACTGATTTTGATTTCGAAGAGAAAAAAAATGGATACTTAATTTTATTCACTCGGACTACTAAAAATCTATTTCAAGAATAAAATATAATAACGCTTTTGCACTAAGCAAATGATTAGGAAAATATCTCTTTTGGGATAGCCTTTGTAAAAATTAACAAAAGATCAGTGATTTTAGGTCTTCCATTACAGTTCGCTCAAAAAAGTTTTCTTGTTTTGCAAAAAAGTACCTAACTATTTAATTGCAAACCTTATAAATACTCTATATCCTAGTAAAACACGAATCCGTTGAAATAGACACAGCGATCTGGCGACTAGTACCTAACAGAGTCATATGATTAAGCATCTATATAAAAATGCATTTGCACGCTGACAGTCAAAATAACTTTTCCCACAATTATAACACCTCATAAAAAACGTGAAAGAGTCAGACGGATTTTTATTTATTTACCGCACTTGACATCAATACGAACCTGTTTGGTGTTTGAATCTTTTTTAGTCTTGAACTTCAAAACCGTACAATTATTTGCTCGTAAAACGTCAGGTGACGGCGAATCAAAGGCGATAGGCGTTGTTGCGTGGGCGCACCTATTAATAATTGTTTGTAAGACGTTACGCTTCCGCGGCGCCCGCGCTTTAGAGACCGTTTTAGCGCACTGATAATGACTTATTGAGGATACTTGGCTGATGCTAATGACTATATTAGTCGCGGATCACTAGTCTGTGCCATTAAGCGAGGTTTGATTACACTAAGTCGCCTTGGAGCTCTGATCTGGTGACAAGGACAGTCCCTACTGTTGCTATGCCTTCATATACCCATCAGCACAAAGGCTAAGGCAACTGTTGATTATGTAAATATCTATATATGTATGAAAGGTAGATATTATTCATATAATTTACGTGGACTCGAAATTACGAGTTTCGTGGACATTGTAAATTACGCATCGTTTGAGGAAAATTGTATTAGATTAATTTGACTATTAGTCAGGCAGGCAGGTCTATGTTTGGCGTTTTTTCCATAAACAATTCCAATAAAAACAATTAGGTCAAAATCATACAACCGCAACAGTTTCGCAATCCACTATAGGAAATATTAAAATTGCAAACACGACGAACTTGTTATTTAAATTAGTAAAACGTCGACGTAGGTTCGTTATCTGCAAATCTTGAGTAATTAAACCATCATTTTAATTCCGTTAACGAACGAAATTCCTACATCCAATTAAAAAGTCGTCCTCATCTGATATACCAAGCGATCGTCATTGGTAATGCAGACGCTGCACTTCGCTGCGTCACCCACTACTTGCGCCCTAATTACCTGTTACATTAATACACCATTGTTAGCGTTATTGATGGGTCTAGGTAGCTATCGGTATCTCAGCAGCACATTTCCGTGATTGTTTCTGATCATACAATGTGGTCGTGGGCGAAATGATTGCTAGGCGGCAGCTCTGTACTTGTATAGAAAAATGTAATTGCTTTATGAATCATTTAACAGTCGGATTATGGAGAACTACCTTTAAGCAACGGCGCGATATATCTGGGTATTTAATAACATTGAGATTTTTACACTCGGAAACCCCTCGCATTTTCCCCCTTAAAAATCGTAACTTTCGAGAATCCTCTCTTATCGGACGCCTCCATTATAAAATAAACCTAAGTTGCAATTTTCAGCTTTTTAGAGTTTGTAGTTTAGGCTGTGGTCAGCCAGAACAAACAATCTTATAAGTATAGGTAGTGAATTGAGTAATGTGTATAAGTTAAGGTCAAGTATTTAACTGTAACTACTGAATAAATGCAAATCGACTGGACCCATCAACTTTATACGGAGTAACAAGGAACACAAATCAAAATTCTCCTGCACCTTGTTTCACCGAATACATAACCCAGCTGCATGCACTTGGTTTACCAAACAGACGCAACAATCAAAATTTCATAAGGTGCCCTTGCTATAAATTCCCAATTTCCATATTTCAACCGTCAGCTGCGCACGCGCTGGCCCGGCAGGTGCTCGCGCTCCGATTGCCCCACCCCCCTCGCATTCCCCTCGCTTGTTTAAAGTTAGGGCTTCTACGCAATTGGAATTTTACTGTCATAACATCTGCAAAAAAAGAGACGGAGATTGGTACTAATCTATTAGAGCCAAATAGTGTCCTGTTTTGTTGTTAAGACGCGCTCATCTCCTTTTTTTGGAGCGGGAGAAACGGCGTAGTGACATGATAAATTAACATTCTTCAAAACTTGCGACTGGCGTTTGTGCTGCATGTGTCTTTAAAGGATGCGAATAAAATATGTCATCACTTTAGGTATAAAAACATTAAATTCTAAACAATAAATTAAAGTTACAGTCTATCCATAATTAAAGCTGTGTTGACTACATTGTTGTTACATATTTGGCATCACCACCCATCCCTCCCACAATAAAATGACGGAAATGGCGCCAATACCAGGAGTTTTGATAACAGCAATAAATTGCAGTTGTCTTTAATGTTTTATAACCTTCAATAACAAACTATTAATGTGTCACTTATTTAACAATATTGACTTAGGACCGATTGTTATGTGATCGAGAAGAAATCAATCAACTTCATGTTTGATGCCCCACTGCTTATCCAAGTCTTCCCAAAAATAATGAAAAATCAGGAAACCAACTCTCACCTCTTTAACTTGGTTCCTGTCTTGCCCTGGAATGGGTTTCCAAAAAGCTGAAGCTTTCACAGAGATGACTTGAGACGAAATCTTATTAACTTCGCGTATACCCGTTTCATATCAAAGTACTCACAAAAGCAATTAAATCACCAGGACACCAGTCCTAAGATCCGGGTTTCTTTCTCACCCTATTAATAACTGCCTAGACAGTCAATGCCGTAGAAGGTTAAGTGAGCTACGCTTGCCGAGGTAGGTACGTGGAAAGGTGACCATTCATAACATATCAAGACCCTACATCATTCATCATCATCTTCATCTTCATCTTTCTTATTTTTTTGTCCCTTCGTTGGTCCTGGATGCCATTTAGACCCTTTGAGAGTAGTTCAAGGGTAGTCAGAAGCCCGAAAGTCTGACAACCAATTTTAGAAGTGGTATCCGGTTACCCATAACTGGGTTGTGGCGGTCATATCGGCAGACGCTCCATGTATAGGATACTGGTATTCACCTGCATCTGGTCAGACTAGAAGCAGACTGAAATGCTGTTGCAGAGATAATTCATAAACTAACGCCCTGCTCATTTCTTAGCTATATGATAAGACGTAGCTGATGCAGCCATCTTTGTGGTCAAAGGGCCAACCCTGGCGCTTATACAGAGAATTTTAATTAATCTAATTTGCATATTTGGCCGCGACACGCCCGGCACGCAATAAAATTTACATTTTGGTTCTAACGTAGCGCACGCTGCGGCGGCGCCGGAGCAGTTCTGCAGTTTGAGGACAAAGAAACTGAGATATTTTCTAAGCAAAATGGCTAGGACAAAAGAATAAAGCAATAAATGTGTGCTGCAAAAATACCGTGCCACAGTTTAACCAATGACTCTTATGCATTTGCATCTGCTAGAGTGCAAGGCCATATAAAACTTAACGGTTAGGTTTTAGTATTGGTGCATACACCAAAATTATCTATAGAAATTGCACTTGATGACTATCTGCTAAACACATTGGGTAGAATCTTCTCTTGGAGTCAGCTACCCCTAATAATTCGGCGTTGGTAGTCAAATCCACAATCAACTACGATTACTTCTGTATATATTTTAGATGGCGACTTTAACGCTCCGATGTTCGCGGTCTGCAATCTATTCTATACTAGGTACTTATATTATAAAGAGGTAAATTAAAGGGGTAAAGTGTGAACTTGCGTTGTAGGGGGTTATCTCTGGATTTACTGTACCGATTAAAAAAAAAACCAATAGAAAGCCACATTTTTATTTTTTAAATTAAGAGGGTCTACGACATACGAAATACACGCAAACAAAGTCGCGAGTGAATTACTAGTTTTAAACAAACCCCACACTTCACATCACATAGAGATTTGCCTGTAAACCAAATAACTTATTCAGCTAGCAATAAATAACAATTAATAATGTATTAGTGGTAACAATTATATTTTATAGCGCAGCGTGTAAGCCCGTGTCTCTATTTGCGCGGCACGCCCCCGCGACTAGCAGATCGGCGCGGGCGCACGACGCTCCAATAACATTAATAACCGACTAGATGTTATCCCACTTAGGATGTGGCTACGAAGACAGCGAAAGACTGGATATTTCAAAGTTTAGGCTGGAGAAAAAATAATACTTTCTTTGTCGAATAAGTCATAGATTGACATTTATTATGCTTACGCCTCCACGATGCTTGTTGAGATTTCGCTAGTGTTATGTGAAAATAGGTAGCAAAAGCACAATAGGAAATGGCGAAGGACTGGAGTTTTGGGGGACTATCTCATGTAAATTTTAAAGTTTAAAAGTGCTAATCCTCAGCCGAATTTAAATAAAATGACGTTTGATTAGATTTTAGGAACTTCAATAGTAGGTATCTCAAGCTGGCCATAATTGGCAAACTCAATATCTTCATGATAAGATGATAGAATTAACTTAAATATCGAGAAAGTAGAGTTACAGAACAAAGAACGGTAGATCTAACCCAATTGATCACAATGTCCGGATTATAAAAAATAATTAAAAATAAAATAACAACAATAATAATATTTTTGAACTTGTTGTATCCCTGATGATGGAGGAATCCCTAAGAGGTCTATACAGGGTGTCTCATTCAAATCGGTCAGTATGGGAAAGTCTGAAACTATAAGACATACGAAGATCTGTTCTGAGGAACCATGTCATCGATTTTAATAACAAGAAAAACTGCATTCATACATTTAAAAAAAAAACATCTGGACTCCGTTCGGGAATCGAACCCGGTTATTTTGAAAAAAAAAAACATACACTATTTCTATTTAGATATCGATTGTGGAGGTCTTAAGCAGTAAATGTCTATATGAAACATTATGTCTTAAATAAATAAAAAGCATTGTTTCCACATACTTTAATTTATTTTAGTAGGTGCTCGAAGTGACCACGTTTACAATATTACTAGAATAGTACAGACGTTTTTTAAAATGTATGAAAGCAGTTTTTCTTGTTATTAAAATCGATGACATGGTTCCTCAGAACAGATCTTCGTATGTCTTATAGTTTCAGACTTTCCCATACTGACCGATTTGAATGAGACACCCTGTATAAAGAGAATCTTCCCTCTCCAGCACATTACCTAGCTACTCACAACAAATGCTTCAGACTCCCCCCACTAATACTAACAGTTTACCAATACTTTTCGCAATACTAAAACTTTATAATGTATATTTTATTAATAATTAAATTCGATTTTAATGATCGCTATTCACATAATTATGATACATTTGCATGCACAATATGTAACTTTTTTCTTATATGGACGTGGTTAGGACATCGTCTCCATATAGAATATTCATAGTTATGGACTTTAACATTTTTGATTCTTACTTAGAGTTGGACGCAAAATGTTTATTGTTTATTTATGTAATTATCAACTTGGTCTAGTAGTCGACCTTGAAGTTCTGGGTTTGATTCTCACGTCGGCCAAAGTGTTTTCTAGATTTTTCAATAGCAGCCTCTGGATTTGTACTCGTTTGATGATAAAAGACTCGCCCCCTATACCTACCCTTACCTATTTCTGTTTTTATTTTCTTTGTCTTAATAACGTATTTTGTAAGTGTATTGTTACAAACACAGTAAATCTTGTTACTTGATTTCAATCAATTATTATTACATAGGACTATAACAGATTAAATGTGGGAGTTAACTTCTGTTCTTCGTAACTTGTCGCGAAATATAGTGCTGTTAGGTTAAAATACTTTATCTTTGCTGTTTTCTGTTTTCACAGACGCCTACTATTATAAGTGCTTATATCTCGTTCAATGGCTGTTATTTCATGTTGATTTTGTCCCAAGTTCTTTTGAAGATATTTACATGTTACTGGGTTGAGGAAGTCAGATAGGTAGTTGACTAATCTGAATTGTAAAATGCTGGTACTTGTTTCAACTATTAAAACTAGAAGGCAACCTTAACGTAATTTAAAAAAATGATGAACACAGTGAACACGAAGTTCTGAGAATTTCGTGTTCACTGTGTTCATCCACAGAATTTCAATTGATAATCTATTTGCAAATGATTAAATAGTAATGTAGATTGCTCTATGAAAGGACCAATATGTAATCGTTCTCTATGCATACCCAATAATATTACAATTAAGTATTCTTTCGGCATCCATAATAAATGGTCATTGTGAAAATTATCTGATACAATGATTTATTGTTTCATAATGTTAAGTGAACTGATACTGATGGATCCTTATACAATGCTGCCACACCCTCAAAATAACAATGAAATTACACACATTAAACTTCTTGCGATCTATCTCACCGCTATCAGCATTTCGAGAGCGATGTCTTGGTGCCCAGATAAGAGCGAGGTACTCAACTCATTGTTACTAAACACCATCAATCTGATGTTGCGCAAACTACAATAGATGGCATCGGTGTGCAAACGATGCCCTCAAACTGTCCGTAATACCCGCCGTCCCCGCCCAGATAAAACCTCATCACTTAGCAAAAAGATAATAACTGCAATCTACTTTATTATACTTTTGATTGGGGCTATTTCCTAAGTGTTCTGACAGCATTGCAGACTTCATAGAAAGGCTGATTGAAGCCGTCTGTAATTTCATCATATAAGTTATTTTGTTAACAAAGATTATGCTTTTTTACTTAATTTTTTATCTGGCAATAGCTAATAGAGCATGTTGTGGGGATTTTAGAATACCAATTTTATATTAAACCCTTAGCTATAGAATAGGTCATTACTGCCACAAATCCTTGTTACAGTTAACAAAGGGAAATTGGATTTCTAAACTAATTAACTCCCCAAATAAGGGTATAATTTATTTCGTTTGGCGCACAATACTATTGTACATCACTAATTTGAAATTTGATTGGATTTCGTCCAAGCACCCCTTGGCTCGCATTGTCTGTCCGTGCGCGAGTCACGCTGACTAGTGTGTTGACCCCTGCTACTGCCCATTTGCATGTAAGTACCAGCACAAGGGAACAGTAAAGCTTTCTATAAATCGAATCGAGGGCCCGGCGACAACTGTTGTAAAATTTTACGACTTCCGTCGATCGCGGGCTGCTGCGGCCGTACGCTAGCCTTTCCACACGCGAGCGTCCGAGATACAAATCCCAATGTCACATGCATAAACGTCCCACTGATGCTGTCTGTGCGTCTCGCGCTCCTTATAGTAATTAATTAACTAGTAGCAAGGTCGCCGCGTTTTGTCATTCTCCATATTTATGCGACAGCAATCCTCCTTGGGTTAGACGTCCGCGGCCACTCATCGTAACCAAATCAGGCTCGCGCGCGACAATTCACTCCGCCAGCGCGCCGTTTCGTCCATCCACGTCTGACCGTAACCGCTTCTAAATCGAACCTTTTTAGTACGGCAGCTAGACGCCGGCGCTGTGAAGGCACCTGTCCGCAGAGCCTTATTTATAAAAGCAAATATACCAGCGAGTGAATCTAAAGCTTTTATGATATTCGCGGCAGCTGAGTCATGATTCAATCGGCTCGCGAGTCGCGCTCCAATGTACGATTTAACGCATTATCTATAAGATGCGATTAAGAAATACGATCGAGATGATGGATGGTGCTGGAGGCGTCCTGTTACGCTGAGCGCGATCGATGGAGCGTGTCGATAGCCATCGGCGCGGAGGTATCGGGCGCGCATCGATCGTCGGCGCGGGCGTCGGTTGTGCAACGCTTATGAATAATTACCGGCCGGTGAGGCGGCGGACGCACTCGATTCACTGCCAAGGACGCCTTTTCGCTTTTAGTCGGTCATCGATCGGAGCGCGTTGCGCAACGCGACGGGGGTTTCGCTGTCGGGCCCGTTGCGCCCGTTGCACCACGCACCGTGAGAAGTGCACGCGACTAATGACGCGTTGCTCAAGCGGCGCAACCCGCCCACAAATCGCTTTATTATGCAGCAGAAAGTGAGTCGGAACAAATGGATGCGCCGCGCTGCACCCGGCCAGCATTTATTACGGGACCCCGGCGGAAAGTGAACGCCGAGTATGATGAACGGATTCATATCAACGTGATTGTGATTTATAACGTCTCACCACCACTCTCGGCGATATTTTATATGAAAAAATGAGCGTTTTATCGTTGCACTACCCGTAGCGGCTCGCATATTCATAAAGTTGACGGACCCTCATAAATATTAGTTGCAGATGGACGACCTTTATTAATGTGATAGGGAGCGATAAATAACTAAATTACTAAGATCCGCTGCACGGATTGCGTTGCAACTGATTATGACATTCTTAATAAGACGTTGTTCGATCCATAAAACGCGAGATGTTGCATCAAACTCGTAATCTTGTGATCTAAAATGTTATCGCTCTCAATCGTGGTTCGATTCATCATAGCCATCTTATAGTTATAGGCAGTAAAGGTTAGTAGTAATGCAGTTCATTTTGATTACGCTATCTCCAGCATCAATCTTCCAATCCACTCCTATTTTACTTTGTTATTTGATGACGATAGAATTGTCAAGGGGAATGAACTTTATTTTGTAAACTTTAGAAGGACTTGTTTTAATTCAAACCGGGTCTAAAATTGAAGATCGTGAATCGGCTACAATTCGAAAGAGTTTCTCATGTTTTTTGCGAAAACAGAATTTACAAACAAGCTTTTTAATTACACCAAAACGTTCGGTTTGATTTACAACGTCCAACACGCGGCATAGCAACCAGCTTTGCGAGTGTGTATTTCCTTTCACACTATTATCGTGTCTCAAATTAGAGTTTCCTAAAAAAACAAGCTCTGCGTCCGTTCTGTGCGGGTTGCGTTTTTGCCACTCCTGCGCAGCTGTCGCTGTCGCCGGGCAGGTGCGTGAGTTTTCGCCGAATTTTGTCGGCGTCCGTCGCTGCGCAGACTTCTTGCTCGAGAGACGTAATCAGTGAAACAAATTCCGACTTTAAATGGGCAAAATGATTCGATGCTATTTTGGGCATCCTGTGAGTAGGTAAGTGCTTTGAAATGATTTATAACTAAGTCTGGTGGGAATTTACCAGTGACGTCAAACAATCGTTTGCTCATGACTCGAATGATTCTTTGAATATAATATGTTCATGTGCAGAAGGGACTTAACATAACAATATCACGGCTGTAATCCCAGAAGGGTTAGGCAGAGGTGCACCTGGTAGTACTCGTACACCCACATTTCGCCAGTTATGTTTAATTCCTATGTAATAAGAACGAGCCTATTGCCACCAATCGGGCTCAAATCCGGACTCCAGAATCCGACTGAGATATTAAAGGAAGGGACATTATTGTCAACAATAGGTGCATCAGCGTGGCCATTTTGTATTTTGATCAAAGTACTAATGCAACATTCTCTTGATAGCTGAAAATTGTGCAATCATTGCCGTTCAAAAAAATATTCGTTTAAATTAATCGTACCTTGTCACCACTTGTCTATAATGTATAGGTATGATTTCTCAGTAGATCTGCCTACGTAGACAGTTGCACTGCGCAACAGTATGTGGAATGCGCGCGCGCATCTCAGGTCAACGCGCAACTTGACACAGTGACACGGTGTCAACAGTCAAGTGTCTTCTTATGTTTTACACGATAGATAAATAAATAAATAAAATAAATAAATAAATTTAGTCCCAAGTTAAGCTTGAGAGCTTGTGTTATGGGTACTAAACAGCTGATAAACATACTTATATATTTCTAAATACATACATATTATAGATACACTATGAGTCTTTGTGTACTGTTACAATTATCGCTGTCATCATCATCTACCTAGCCTTTTTAACCGGCAGCAGCTGAATGCAAATGTATTACATGGAGCTACTGCCTGTCTGACCTTGACAACACAGTTACTGGGTAACACAGTACCACTTGATCTACAAAGATCTACAAGTGACAGCCGTGACCAATGGCTTGACATGCTTTCCGGTGCACAGAAGAGTGTAGATGTGTAATGAATTATCACTCATCCACAGACTGACCTCGTAAAGCGTAGCTTAACCTTAGCCACGTGCTTCTCCTCCTTCTTCAAGGGCTTGAGTTTAAATGATGAAATATAAACATCTTTCCGACTACACTATTAAGAAGAAAGTTTTTTGTTGCTGGGACGATATCTAGTGTTAATATTATTTTGTTTAATTGATTTCTCATTTTAAATGTGGCCTTTCTTAACACAATAGGTAGGTTAGTTGACTAAATTCTAGATAACTATAAAATTCAGACACATATTTTTCCTTTTTTCACGTAGGTACAGACGCCAGCACGTCAAGTTACCCCAATGTGTCAAATTTCTTTAATCGTGTTTCAACTTTATGTTAAACAGAATAAGGTTCATATTCAATTGGGAAAATTTGACACATTGGGGTAACTTGATGTGCTGGCGTCTGTACTTAAGCATAAAATAACGGCGATACATCCAGTCAAAATGTATCATGACGTCACGATTTCGTACAGTTTATCAGCTTCGCTGCCAACTGCAATATGGTGACGTCGTGGGAAAATCCAATGTTTTTTTTGTAATATATGCATGAGGGACGTTTTAATATTATTATTTTGGAAATATCAAACTATTTTTAGGAGTTTTTGGTAAGAAAAAACTAAAAAAAAAAAACCCGCGAAATAGCGGACCTGGCACCGAGATTGACAGTTTCAACCCCAGTGCCAAGTCCGCAATTTTGCGGAGTAGTTTCTTTAATGTATTATGGTTTACTTAAAAGTGTCTATGATATTTGAACATAAGATGATAGTAGTTTAATTAATTCTAATACCATTGGTATCATTTACAAAAGTCTTTCACAGGATAATCTTACAAAAAATAGTATAAAAAAATAAAAAATCTGAAAGTAACTTAAGATTGCAACAAAAGTAGCTGAATTGCAGCATTCTAAATAAAATAAACACAAAAACCTTTTAAAATAATCACATCTTGCTAACCATACAAAACATAAAACTTCTAAATACCTAATTAATAAAATCTTCTACATAATGTTTTATTAGAACTTTGTAAAATCAACTCTCAATTTGCAACAAATAGCCCGCAGCATGATCGCGGTCTAAATAAACATTTTTTACAAATAACATTTTGAAAACTAATCATACTGCTAGATGACTACAAATGCCAAATCTTTGGTAACTAAATAAAAAAAACTATAATTAAATTCATCCGATCAGCGGCCTCTTCTTCGTCATCTGATGAGACATCCAAGTCCTTAAAATGGTACTCATCGTCACTGCCATCATCTTCAAAGAGCTGATCTTCAATATCACTGTCCGTAATATTATAATTTAGTGGCAATTTGCATCGATTTGGCCATATTTTTTTCATCCATATTTGAACCTTATTTATTTGACAGTAAAAGACAATATTTAAAAACCACAACTTGTAACGGTATTTTATATTATTCAAGCGCAGGGCCAGCATTCAAACGTGTCGCCAAGTGCAGTGCCGGGCGCGTACTAATTCATAGAAACCGAGCGGCGCTACTCCGCATATTAGCGGGGCCGGCACCCCGGGCTCACCCCACACCCCGCTAATTCGCGGAGCTGGCAGCGAAGTTGTTATACTGAATTATGACGTCTACATAATTTAAACGTGTTTAATTAAAGTTTTCTTCCATCAATATGAAAAAGCAAAAAAAACATTGTCTTTTTTGTGTAACTGATGAACTAAATGTAATTATGATATTCAAACACTGTCAACATGCCTGATTATGATCGTACAGAAATCACCACAAACCAAACCTGCTATACGTTTTTCTAACACCCAGGGAATGCACAATTGAACAGCCCTAGACATAAACAAACGATCCCTACCCACAATAGGATCATCTCCTTCTTAAATCTGGATGAGTGTCATTGAATTAATGTCAATTTCACACGCGATAAGCGCCTGTGCAAAGATGAGCGTCATCCCCTTTCATGGCCTATTTATTTTATTTGGGTTACAAGAGGGCGGATTCCATCGACCCGTGGCGTCACGCCCTTTACATAGATACGAGTAGGCTGGAGAATAGATGGAAATGGTTGGATGGCGTTTCAAAAATGTGCGTTCAGAAGAAGCAGTGACACTGCCGTTGAGCTGCCTTTGTAAAGTACAGTTATTTATATTTTTTTCTGTAAATAGGTTCTTACAAACACTTTTACGTGTCATTCTTTAAATAGAATGTGAGGTCGGCGTTTCACTACCTGACTACTTTGAGAAGAAACACCGAAAGAAACTCAGAGGTCATTTTCTGTTTTATAGTCCAGACATTATCTTGGGCAAATCATATAATAACCAATGATGTTATAAGAAAAAAGGTGTAGATAAGTTATAAGCGCTCAGCAAGCGACACGTCAAAATGTGGCTAACTGGCCACACTTGACCTCAGTGTGGCGTCGCGCCCGCGCCGTCAACGGACGCGTGCGTGCGTTAGTGTGCCGTTTTTGAAGATCGAATGTTGTTTAGGTAACATATCTACACCTTTTAACTTATAATATCATTGATAATAACATGCAGATTAGTGTCTGAAATGGTCTTTTGAGGAAAGAACCACACAATTGTGTGGTAATCTTGCAATCACACCTAAGACCATACGCAAATGTGTTTACAGCGTATTGGCATGCAGAGGGACTTTCTTCACACAATCGATTCCTTCTATCTGTAATTAGGACTTGCTGTAGAGGTTCATGAGCTTCCATTTTTCAGTAGGTATATGTATTTCTTAGGTGCAAAGGCCAGCACATCAAGCTACCCCAATGTGTCAAACTTCTTTGATAGTTTTTCAACTTTGCTGCAAACAAAATAAGGTTCATGTTCAATTGGCAAAAGTCAGTACATTTTCTCTGTATTTAAAAATCAACGCTAAAACACACGGTGACGCTATTTTAATGTCATTTTATTATTTATAAATAATTACAATAACCATGTGCAATTGAACAGTTACCACAGTTAAATAGTAATGTCATCCGTAAATAACTTTTCTTTTGTATAAAAACGACCCCTATTCATTGAACCCAGCCAATACAAAAATCCCAATACCTTCCTGTTTCCCATTTTCCAATAACATCTGAAAATAGCCCGTCTCGCCGGCCACCCCAGCCATGACCCGGGCGAGGTCACTCGGCTACGGGGTGGCCGTACGCCCTCTAGCCGCCCCCAGTTGCCCTCCAACGCCCTCCTTTGCCCTCTGTTGCCCTCACTACCTTCTCCACGTGCCGACATTGACCTCAATACCCAATTGTTTCACGTTTACGTTACAGTTCGGTTTACGTAACTCGCTCTGGTTTTGCGTACGCTGCGGTATATTAATCCATGTAACAATGAGTTCGCTAGTAATGTTTTTTGTTAATTAGTAGAATATAGTCAATGTACCCACGTAACGACATTGAACTAGATACGTGGGAAAATTTCTTTATTCAGATTTTATTAGTGTTTTTGTGTGTTATTTAATTAGGGTTCCGCCCAATCTTAGAACGGAAAGAAACCTTTCTATAATAACCTGTAAGATTGACGATGACGATGACGCGATGGTTTTTCTCGAAAACTTTGCGCCAAAGACTGAAAGTTTTCGCAACATGTAAGGTAGCATGTATAAATCGCTAGCGCTAGTTAGAAAATTATAAAACCTCTTACTTACATCTATTTTGTACGTAATTATATTTTTAGAAAAATATTTCTAAAGCTTATATTTCGATTTTAATTAGGGTAATGTTAACGACTATAAGTAAGTAAGTATTCCACAACTTTCACACTTCTATGTTTGTTAGGTCTACTTTACAGGACAATTATAGCTGTTTGCGATACTATGTAGTTGTTAAGACCTAAAATTTTTGTCTACTTACGAAGGTGAAAAAAAAACGCAAGTGTATTGAATCGTAAACAGCAGATTCTTTTTCTCGTTGACACTATGGTATTGATTAGAATAACGCATGTTTTACAAAGCAAAATTGTAGTTACGGAAGCATAGCGACAGTCCTATAGACTTCCCAGTATAATATTATAGTTTGGTGCAGAACCCAAGTTTTGCGACTCCGACTCGATCTTGGCCGTTTGTTTAATATTCATTACAACGGAAGCATAGCGAAGTCCTATAGACTTCCCAGTATAATATTATAGTTTGGTGCAGAACCCAAGTTTTGCGACTCTGACTCGATCTTGGCCGTTTGTTTAATATTCATTACAGATGTCCCCTTTTCGGTGCCAGTTTAATGTTGAGAAATAATTCAAATAATGTTCAATCAAGAAGGATTCATCTCGTGAGTCAGATTACGTAGAACTTTAACGAGCTTTTAATTCACCAGTTTGTGTTCATTCAACAAGGCGCATCTCAAATACTATTACGTTCAATATATTATACCTACACCTTTCCTTAATATTTAGGAACAATAAATAATGAATGAAGCGTGTTAGTAGTTATTTTGTCTGCCTAAATGTTAAAACAAAGGAAATGTTTTTGCAATCTGACACTGTAGATTCTTCTATAGACAAAATCCGTCTCCGCGGTGATCATGCCACGCGTGGTGATCAAGTTTCAGCTGTCTTCTACTGTTGAACAACACAAAGACCAGATTAGTCCTTTAAACCTCTCAAGTTTGATACAGGATTTGCATACTCAATGCAGATTTTGTCCAAGATATCAGTGACAAATACGCTCACATCCCACCCAAACGGAATACCGGGAATACTTCTCACGGTCGATCTCTCGTTTGGCCGGCAGTAAATCTTTGAATCATACACGCTTACATTCCGGGGAACTGTGTTGGTGGCAATTGCGAAGTAACAAAGTACAGAGTACTCACTGGCGAGAATTTGTTGCTGGGGAGTTTGTTGCAGTTGCACTTCACTTAAAAACACGAGGAAGTGTTGAGGAGCGGGAGTTTTGGGAGACTGTCTTATGATTTATGATGTAAATCAGGATCAAAGCTTTGCTCGTTAAATCTGCGAAGGATGGAAAATAATTCAAGGAAGTGCCACGATTACTCAGCT
Source organism: Euplexia lucipara (assembly GCA_921972225.1). Taxonomy (NCBI): domain Eukaryota; kingdom Metazoa; phylum Arthropoda; class Insecta; order Lepidoptera; family Noctuidae; genus Euplexia; species Euplexia lucipara. The sequence goes on along the minus strand of OV179149.1, from coordinate 3,683,026 downwards.
TCTGCATATATTCAATAAGTAGTGTAGTTAATCATAATATGCCTGAAATTGTATTACGTGAGAAGTGGGAATAGAAATACAATTAAGTTATCACATCGTACATAAATAAAAAATTAATAAATAAATTGGTACTCCACAACTTTCACACAACGTTATCTTGTCCCAAGCTAAGCTAAGAGCTTGTGTTATGGGTACTAAACAGCTGATAAACATACTTATATATTTCTAAATACCTACATACCTACATATTATAGATAAATTACACCCAGACACAGAACAAATGATCGTGCTCATCACACAAACATTTGTTCTGGGTGGGAATCGAACCCACGACCTCCGGCATAGCAGTCAGGGTCACTAACTACTAGACCAACAGGCCAGTCAAACCACACAGACACACAACCACAGAGTGGTCCTTCTGTACCCGTCTTGTGGTGTGGTCGGCGCCGGCGCCCGCGCCACGCAGCTAATTGCGAACTGCGCGCGCGCAATCAAACCACAGATTTATGCGATACTTAGAATAAGCCGCAAACCTAAACACCTAGCTTTCACACTCATTGTTGGTATAACTAAATTACTTAATATGTGTTTATAATGTAAATAAACCTTTGTTCCGCGGCGTAACTGGATCGTTTACGTTCCTAATGAGCCCTTTTCTTGGAAATTTAGTGCTTGCTCTAGCAACCAGTTTTGGGAAATGGTTTCGTTATGCGCAAAAGAGAAAGTCTAAATAACGACCTATGCTAATTATACTAGGGTAATAATGTCGATAGGTTGGCAATATTCTGAGTTCCTGATTCCAATCAGGAACCTTCCATGTAATATTTATATGTGCGGTACCGATACACTTCCTCGAACTGAACTTAATTTTCCTTTCTCCGCCGTTCCAATACATTCCTGCTGTCTCATAAAAATAGTTTTGTACTAATTCCCATAAATCCTTGATGTACGGCGTCCCCATAGATCACCTGTAAGGATCCCCCCACGATCACCGCAACTCTGCGCGCGCGCCGCTCCTCTCGGCTGGTAATTATTTCGACTAATGCCGCCTAATGGCTGCCCCTGATGTGTTTACGACCAACACTTTGTCTTAAACGGCGACAGTATAATGAAATCAACCGATTACAATGACGGTAATATCACATTTGCCTTCAAACCTGATTTAAGGGTTCTGTCAAATTCGTGGGCTGTAAGACTTTCTATTGCGATTGTTTCGATTGACTTTATGTCCTCCGTTTTGCTATCGAGAACTAAATTTAGATTTGCACATTACATAAATTTGTTTAAGTCCTTCCTACTGGCCTACATTTTTGAAATTTAATGGACCGAGGTATTCTTAGCCATAGCCTTATTTATCTCCGTGAGAATTATACGTACCTAATATGTCTATGAACATCGATATTAATATCTTCTTTTCTCTTTTTCCAGGGGGAAGTTCGCATCAGTCCGCAAGATTCGCCATTTAGTTTCCGGAGAAGAGTACGCGGCAAAGATCATACGCAAGAGGAGACGCGCGGCAGACACTACGCGCGAAATCCTCCACGAAGTTGCCGTGCTCGACCTGTGCGCAGAGTGCACGCGCGTCGTCAGTCTACACGAGGTAAGAGGACGTAAAAAATATTCCTTGGTTTTCTGCTGAAACTCCGAAACTCCGAACCCTAATTTCGACATGTTATTAGTGGAGATTGTGCTTGTCAAACTAAGCATGTGGAGTCATAAACAGAAGCAAATTTCTGCCATGGATTTTACTAGAGATTGATGTAGATTTGCTTTTTAAAAGAAAACGTTTGGATTAAATATTCCACGCCTAGGCTTTCACCAGATTTCTTTAAAAATCTGGGAGGGTTGCAGAGAAGCCATAGGTTATACCATAAAAAAAAATGAGTGTTTATGTCTCCAGTCATCTAACTGCCTACATTAACTTTCCAGGTTTACGAAACCCGTTCAGAAGTGGCGATTGTCCTAGAATTATGTGCTGGCGGGGAACTGCAGCGCCTCCTTGACGAAGAAGACCGCCTATCAGAGGGGGCAGCACGAAGAGCCCTGCGCCACGTGCTCGAAGGCCTGGCGCACCTCCACGCGCGAAGAGTCGCGCACCTGGACCTCAAACCACAGAACCTGCTCCTCACAGCCGGCGGCGAAGAGCTGCTTATATGTGACTTCGGTATAAGTCGCGCTATACAACCCGGCGCACACGTCCGGGAGATACTAGGCACGAGGGACTATGTTGGTGAGTGTTTATGATGTAACTTTTTGGGTTGTTTGTATCAATTTTGTGGTTAGATCTGCTATTGATCTTTTAAAAATAATTATTCGGTAAATTAAACTTAGTGGGAAACGGCAGTTAGATCTTCTTCTTGCGTGGTTAATTACTAAAAGCCCAAGCTGGCATAAAAACTCTCGACACTAGGGTCGAGAGTTTTTATGCCAGCTTGGGCTTTTTATAGGCCTCTGACTTGGCTGCATATGCCGTCGACAAAATATCTCTCAGGCATACTGGTTTTCTCACGATGTTTGCCTCCACCGTTTTTATAATACGCACATTAATCCGAAAATTCAAAGGTGCGTGCCTTGGATTCGTCTCTAAACCGACTTAGCGGTCCGCCACTTCAGGCTATCACTGCTATACAATTAGATGACGAGGTATTCAGTAGCATCTGGAACCTTCGCCGCACTTGGAGTAGCAATTTTCTAAGCATTAAAGAACTCTATACAAAGCGCAAATGAAAGTCTAGAGTAGACTTTAAAATAGAAATCACATTATAGCTTTTAAAGAGTTGCCATCGAAATTAAATGAGTAGGGAGCGACTTGTTCTATAAATTGGGGAAAGTCTTCACGGGCACGCCTTTAGAAAACCATCGTGATCGAAGATGTATAGCTTATAGTACCTTTACGAGCTTAATGTGGGTCACACGAAATTGGTGCGTCACTACGTTCAGAAAGTCCCATCAAGATTCAACTTTTATACTTAGGGACCCCCCTTTAGGTGTCGTGAAAATAATATGTTTTTTTTTATCACCTTATGTTCAGTCACGTAAAAGGATATTGATTCAAAAGTTATCTGCGAGTTCTTCGACCAGTTTAATACCAACAATAGTTTTGGTACTATAGGTAGGAATACAAGCGTGGTAGTTTTTGTATTTTGTTAGCCGGGTTTAGCAACAAAAACTTTCGATGCTGGGGGCATTACATCTTATACTGTTTTTCCTATACCTAGTACCTAACACCTTTTCAAAAGCCTTCCATAATATATCAGTTACCAGATTACAACCACAAAACTAAAACTTAACCATCTCTTTCCACAGCCCCAGAAATCCTATCATACGAGCCCCTCTCACTCGCGGCCGACATCTGGTCGATCGGCGTGCTAGCCTACGTCCTCCTCAGCGGCTACTCACCCTTCGCGGGCGAGACCAAGCAGGAGACCTACCTGAACATCGCACAGTGCCAACTCAGCTTCCCCAAGGACCTGTTCCGAGGAGTCTCGCAGAGGGCCATACAGTTTATAAAGGAGACGCTTGTTGTTGATCCTAAGTAAGTGAAACCTTCGTAGAAAAGTACTTTACCTAAAGAAAAATAGACAAAGGGCCTTTTGTAGAAACAATTGTTTTCCTTTGAGCACGATAATGTCAAAAACGAAGAGCAGAAATGTGTAGATTATTAAGTCGACAATGAAAAAGCCATTTATTTCTAATTGTAAGTTTACATTTTTAATGTTGTTAGCAATTTGTCATTAAATTGCTTAAACTGTTTTTAGTAATATTAGTAAGTATCATTGATTGAAATATGGATCCTCACTAATACTACTCTACTCCATTTTGTTACATTCTTTGCCAAAATTACTCAGTCGACAATAGTCTTCAATATCGTGCATTATTATTTCTTCCAATATCGGGGAATGTTGCTAAAGTGACAGATGTCACTTTGTCTTCTTGTTCTCTTTGTTCTTCCGTTTCTATGGTGATCTAGCTGAGCGTGCAGAAGGGGTTTCGGCTTATCAGCTTGTCCCATCATCTTCTAGGTTAAAGATGATGGGACAAGCTATAGATATAACTAATCAGAGTAGCTCTGGTTCAAAATAGAAGGAAGTCATGGGGGGTATCATTTGCTCAGCAGATGAATTCTCGGAAATTAATAATGCTTTCACATTTGGGTGCCTTGAGCAGATAGAAATAGTCTCAAAATCACGACAAACCTAACCTAATCTAAAATTTAATCAAATCTGAATCGGTGTTTGTTTGAAACTTATATTAATCCTTGTTTATAATATTTTTACTGAATTATTAAAATATTTTATAAGTCAAAGAGTCGTTATTAATATAAATTTTGTTAACTTTCAGGGGTCGTCTTACAGTGGAAGAGTGCCTGGAGCACCCCTGGTTGAAAGACGAGGTGGACTTGCCGCGCGCTATCGTCGGCGTTGGCTTCGACGCCACCGAGCTCGCCAGCGACGCCGACGCTGACGCCGACGATGACGACGACGCCGCCGACGACAGCGCCAACGGCGTCAACGGCACCAACGGAGTTAATGGAACTAACGGAGTTAATGGGGTTAACGGAGTTAATGGAGTTAATGGGTGTAACGGAGTTAATGGAGTTAACGGTCACAATGGCGTCAATGGATGCAATGGGACCAACGGGTCACATGATGATGAAAAAGGTGAGTTAATGTACGTTATCATCAACATCATCATATTATCCATACTATCACTTATTGACTTTCTTATTGTATGTAACTAATTGGTTTTGGAATATATTAGCATAATCATCTAGCTTGGGAAATGGATGGAATCCTTTATTTTAATTAAAAAGAATGACGCTGGCCATGTCATGCCAACATTAATGGGAACGGTACTCCGTTTGCGACTACACTAAATAATTGCAAGTAATAAATTATAATTCAGCTGTGGTTGTATGATGTTTTCAATCATATTATGATATTATTTACAAAAAACCCGGAAATCATTTCCTCACAATCCACACTTATACAATTTATACAGTCTATCACCTATTTAAAACTTTATGTAATCTTGAGCGGAATATATCAGCAAAAACTAATATTCGACAATGTTTTCAGAATCATCAGAGTCCCGTCCATCATCACCGCTGGGTCGCGAGGAGTGCGAGGAGCGCGACAAGCCGCTGAAGCATGCGCACGCGCGCGACGTGTCTCCCCCCTTCCCCGACGCACCCTCCACGCCTAAGGTGAGACGCGGACCCAACGCTAGCCCGCCCTAAGGAACACGCGCGGCAGGTTAGAGCACTTGTGCAGTGTGGTGTAGTTGCGCTTCGTCAGTGTCGGTCCAAGCCTGCGCGGGAGTTTGTGTCGGCTGAAACTGTTACGGCAATGCTAGAATAAAATACCGTTTTATGTTGTGACTTGCAGCAAACGCTTGCATGTGAGTGACGCTTCGGGGACCGCTAGTCATAGTTGTGAGATGTAGCTAGGATGGAGTTGAGATGAAAATGGTGCTAATGTCATTTTTGCTACAGGTGTCCCGCAAATCCCACCCACACGCGCCATCCGTGCTGGCGCTGTGCAAGAAATTCCAACCGGACTACGAGAAGCCGGCCAAGCTGCACCACGGCGTGGCCCACGTGGGGCACGTGGGTCACGTGAGCCACAGCGAGTGCGGGTCACTGGAGTGCACGTGCCGCGCGCTGCGCTCGGGCCGCGCCGGTGCGGAGCGCGCGGTGCTGTGCTAGCGCCGCGCGACCTGCGCGTGCTGCGCGTACTGCGCGCGCTGCGCGTACTGCGCGCGCTGCCGGTAGCAGGCCCACTGGGCCGCACCACTCTGTACATATAGACTAAGTGTCGCCAGACAGTTGTATATTTCCTTACGGAGGCCCCGGTCGCGCGGACCTCGTGTTCGCGTACGATCGCGGCGCTCCCACGACGGTACAAAATGCATAATGATGCGCCCGCGCAGAGCTAGCGCTTGTAAATGTGTAAGAGGTCGCGTTGTACATAACGCTGAGTTTGCACTGCCGACATGTTCGTGAGAAATGTTTACTTTCATACTTTTATAGTATTCGTTTACGTTCGCGCTGCTGAAGACACGTTGTGACATAACAAGTGTAGAGACATTTTATCTGAGGCTGACGTGTCAGAGACTGCTGCTACCCAGAAACTTGTGTATTCTCAGTGCTAACGTAATGTCGACGAATGTTTTGAGCCATGTTCCGGCTGTTGTGTTTTGGTCGGAACATGCGCATGCGGCTGTGCAAGCTGCAGGAGGCTGTACAGAGTCTGTACTGCAGACAAAGCTCGCGTCGCGTCGCCGTATATTTATTAGCACGCCGGCGCCGCGCCGCTATCACTTACTTAGATAATTACATAGTTGATGTGTCGATCACATTTATATTATAGCATCTAAGTGTTCAAATGGTTTAACAGATGATGTACGTTGTATGTTAGCCGAGCGGTATAGATATATAACCGAAATGTTCGAGTGTTGGGACCAAAATTTTGTAACGTAGGAGAAACGATTTTATATCGGTGTAGATGTTGCCTTACGATGTTAAAAATTTTATCACCGTGTGTGACCGTTTGCGGGATGTTGCTTAGATAGGTAAAATTGTTTATGATTGTCATGAGCTCAAATCTTGCGACTTAATTATCATTGTAAATGTGCTTTGATGAAACATCATCGAGTGTTTAGTTAATTCATCCTCCATATTGAAAATATTTTCACATGTTATTGTAATACTTTGGTTTTTCGTCCATTTTAAATTCATTTTTAACCATTTTGTTAAACTAAACTCGAAGATCCATTACCTTTGAAAGCTGTTGTGATCAATAACTCATTTGTAAAAAATAAATTATTGTGATATAAAATACTTCTTGTTTTAATTTATACTTACCCTAATTATAGGTACTCAAAGTAAGTATAAACACTGACCAATCAATTGTCTTGACAGCTGCTTCATGTCATGTGTAAAGAGAGGATCAGCTCGTCAGTGGTTCGGTTAGTCATGTGTGTGTGACTGATACTAGCTTCATCACCATCAGGGATTTTAATTTCGATAACACAAAAAAATTGGCGCTAATTAGTCGTGTCGGTCACTGGTTCAAAAGATTTAAGGGTTTACAAGTGGCCTGGCCGATCTAGAGTTCCCTAGCTTTTTGAGAAATGCCCTAGTTTTTTGAGACATAATATGGCCCAACTGGGGAGACTCTTCAGATCACCACCTGTAACCCCTTGGTATATTTTCAACCAATGACTGACAAATTTCGACTAATTAGCGATTAATTTTTTGTGGGTTGCAGTGATCCCCGCCTACATTTACGAACAAAACAGAGCGGTTGCGCTCCGTAACTCACTCTGACTTAGTAGTTAGTACCAATGGCAAGTAAAGAGGGCGTCAATAGTGTTTAGTAACTACTATTGTGAAGAAACTAAAGAAAAAAACTTAATTGGAAATATATGTTTTAATTCTAAAACTCAATACAGTCTTGCTATGCAGTTCTACGTTCGATAATTTGCACATTTATACAATATACATATAGGTACTTTAATTGGCACTATTTTTAGATGATAATACATACAAGTATTTCTTAGGGATAGATTTTACAAACCTTACTAGGATATTGATTACCTTTACAGATATTATCAGATAAATGTGACAAAATAAATGTCATACACAATTCTTATTTCTACAGATGCTAGTACAGACGCCAGCACATCAAGTTACCCCAATGTGTCAAATTTCTTTGATCGTTTTTCAACTTTATGTCAAACAGAATAAGGTTCATATTCAATTGGGAAAAAATGACACATTGGGGTCTGTACATCAAGCTATCCCAATGTGTCAAATTTCTTTGATAGTTTTTCAAATTTATTACAAACTAGCAGACGTCACGCGGGTTCACCCGCTTAGCTGCCGTTCCCGTGGGAATACAGGGATACAAAGTAGCCTATGTTACTCAGGGTGAATGAAGCTTTGTAACGGTGAAAAAATTTTGGAATCGGGACTTGTTTTTGAGTTTATTCATTAAAAACATACAAGCACACACAAAAATACATTTTTTTTCTCTTAGTGTAGATAGAATAAGGTTCATGTTCAGTTGATAAAATTTGACAGTTTAGAGTAGCTTGATGTGTTAGTGTATGTACGATCGGCAGGAACTAAATACATTTTATCGAAACTTCAAGATGATTCCAATGAAGTCAGCAAAATTAAATTTTCATAAGAGATATTCCAGCGATGTTTTAAATTTAATGCTGATCCAGCTGTTCGAAACTCATTCTGGGGTAATTATGATATAATAATAATAATTACTACATTTGAATGGGCTTTCGAAATAATACATATTTACTAGAAATCGTCATAGTAAAAATAATTTCGCAAGCAACATGGATGTTATTGGAATGCACTGAAGGAATCCTTATCGGAATGATAATTTAAATGTGAAAGTTTGTAAAGTGTGTGTGTTGTAAAGTGTGTACTGAAGTGCTACTGATTGTGATTAAACTTTACAATATAACCTACATCGCAGACTAAGAGCTGATTTTTCAATAGTCAGATCAGATAATTTTTATCTGAAAAATAAATATGGCGGTTTGACAAACTATTATCCATAGAAAAGCTTTCAAACCGCCATTTTTATTTTTCAATTGACAGGTGTGTGACCATTGAAAAACGGCCCTTAGTCGGGAGTGGCTGCTGCTGGTAAGATATACAGGGTGTAACGGAAAGGGTATATACATACGAAGGGCACGGGTTCTCTTGGTGATAAGAAACGACATGGCAACGTTTTTATACATATACTTACATAATTGTAAAGTTGAGACACAATTGTCTAGAAAAATAAAACATTTCTGATTTAATTCTACACATCACTACACCGAGTCAGCTGATCGGTGTCAACGACCTATTCTGTACAGTAACAATTCCGTGAAGGAGTTGTTTCTCCTGGTACATTTCGCAAAATGGGTTCCGCATGTTTGTTTTACTTCAAAGCTCACCGTAACTAAAAAGTAGGATACAAGTTACCTACCGCAAAATCCTTATTGTAGCAATCTGGCATAGCAAGTACATGTTTTTTTTAAACCTACTTGTGATTGAGATCGTGAAACTCATTTGTTTTTTTTTATTATCCCTAATTTTAAGTCCCCAGACTAGGATTTACTTTTTCATCACATTTAATATCTCATAATACTGATACAAGTGGATTAATCAGTTCCGTTTATTGGCACGTTTACGCACGTTAACGTTGGTAGGTATTATGTTATAGTAAAATTTAGTCATCTGTTGGTCAGTCAATTTATTCAAAGAAAGTAAATGTTAAGTTTTTTTTTCGTAAATGGTACGTACGATGTTTTAATGTGCCACCACAGGATCTCACACTACTACACTGTGTTGCGGGATTGATAAAAAATAAAAATGACAAGTACCTACAGTAATTGGGTTAGTTACCTTAGTAGGTACTAGGCTAGTAGGATGTCCGAACTTTTAAGTGAAGTTTTAGTGTGCAATCAGTCGCTCTCTGTCCGTGTCGGTGTAAAGTTGTGATATTGTCGCGTAGGTGATCTTTGTGAATTGTCGTGAAAATATCGTCACCCTCACCCATAAGTAATAGCTTGTATTATGAAATGATGATGTGTGTTCGAGCAACGCATGGTTATCTGCGAGCTGCCCGAGAGCTGTATCTTCCAGCATGAACTAGGTACCTCGAAGCGCGGATCCCAATGGATTGGCCGCGGTAGTACGAGGGTGCCTTGGCCTCCACGATCACCAGGCCTAACGCCGCTGGTTTTTTTTTTGTGGGGGTAAATTGAAAACAAAGTGTACGCAGTGCCGTGTGAATGTGTGATACAGTGCACGAGATGGAAGTGCCAGTAAGTGCCGCCTGTAGGATAGTTAATGTTCGTAATGTTCAACGGCATCTGAAGGAGGGTGCGGCCTTGTGCGTACAACGCCAATGCCAGCATTTTGAACCAGCCCTTTAAACTGTGAGTTACTTTATGCATGCATAACACTTATCAAAGTTATTCTTATTTTTAACGCAATTATTACGTTTTCCTCAACATCGAGTCTGTATCTCATCACGCCCGTAAATCGATAAACAAATAGAATTACGTGCTGTTACAGTTTACTCATTACTATTAACAAGAAATAATTATTTACGTTTGATCACACTGCCGCCGCACGCCACCTGCGGTACGCGTACGCGTGTACTAGGCGCACAGAGTCAGGAAGAGATATTATGTACAAAATCATCAATTGGTTGAAAGTTTGATTCTGCGACAGTCGCGACGCCCGCCCGCGCCGTCGTCGCGCCTTCGTCGGTTCGATAGGTCTGTAACTCTGTACTAGGCGCGCAGAACCCGGAGAGATAGATATACTTGAACCTTGCCGGACAGGATTATGACCCTCATAGTGCGGTGACGTTTGTTATGATTTTGCATTTAATAAACTGTCGATATTAAATAATACCGTGAAGTTTCAAAGTTGTTAGTAGGAAGCTGAAATTTTGAGGAAAGACTCGTTATTAAACACTCTATTCACCCTGTTTGTATGTATATACCCTTTTCGTTACACCCTGTATACATATTGTTGTACAGTAGATAAATATTGTGTGCTGGCACATCTGTCAGTAATATTCGCTGGTTGAACTTGATACAACACTGTAAATTAATACTCGTATTTAGTCACATCATTAAAAAAAAACTGTTTGAAATAAGGTACTAAAGTGGATAAATTCATTAGTTTTACATATTGGTAGGTTCAAGCCTTATATACAGTAAAAATTGTAAGACCGTGTACAAAACACATCAATTGTTAATTATATAAATATTTAAACAACGTACCTTTTGGAAAAACAATTCTACTTTCAGGCTACCACATTTTGTTTCTTATTCACAGTAAATAAGAGGACATTAAAACATGACTTCATTATTTTATCTGGGTTAGTCACAATTGACGTCTTTCTTTGTAATTAAAAAAGAAATGTGATATATGATACGTTTACTTCTTCAAAGGCCATCTCGGACACAAATCTGCAAGGCATGATCTGACCAAGATAATGTCTGGACTGACTGAAGAGACCTGAGTTTCTTTCGGTGTTCCTTCTCAGAGTATAGTCAGATAGAAAAACACCGTACTTACTAGTTTAAAGAAATACTTTACTTATTTGACGAGTAAAATTGTTTAAAATATTATTTATTTATTATTGAAATAAATTAGACATTTGTTTTTATTATTGGAGAAAACAAACACAGAACACAGCATAATAATTGGGTGATAGTCTAAATTTTCGTTAGTTTGTAAATATAGTCCGCCTCGTTACTGCTTTATTATTTTTAAATTTAACTAATTATTCCATGTACAGACGCCAGCACATCAAGTTACCCCAATGTGTCAAATTTTTCCCATTGAATATGAACCTTAATCTGTTTGACATAAACTTGAAAAACGATCAAAGAAATTGACACATTGGGGTAACTTGATGTGCTGGCGTCTGTACAAATAAGGCTTATCGTTATATGCAGGTAAGTAATTCAGGAGTTCTTGCCCCCTTTTGGAAAAGGCAAATAGAATATTTATTTTATATTTTATGTTACGTTTAATTTTAACGTTCAAATGTGTCTTTCAGGTGGTCTAATATTGAAATAAATGATTCAAATTTAAATTTATGAAGTGCAAGTGTAATTTAACCGGCAATACATGAGGTCGACTTTACGTACAGAGGCCAGCACATTAAGTTACCCCAATATGTAAAATTTCATCGATAGTTTTTCAACTTTATTGCAAATCGAATGAGGTTCATATTAAATTGGGAAAATTTCTGTGGCCCTAGTGAAAAGGGGTATAAGTCCAATTTTGTCGAAAATGAGTTAAGTGTACCAAAGTGATCAGAAAAAAATGCTCTATCGTTTGGGTGAAGACAGATCTAAGCTAGGTATCTCTAAAAATAAGAAAGTTACTTTGTGTAAAAGGGTCCAACTGACACAAAAAAAAAACTGTAAAAGTCGGTTTTCTGATCACTTTGGTACACTTAACTCATTTTCGACAAAATTGGACTTATACCCCTTTTCACTAGGGCCACAGATTTCACAGTTTGGGGTAGGTTGATGTCTGTACAATAATATACAATTATATTTCTCTGTCTGGATAGTAAAGTAAGCTTCCAAAATTGGTATTTATTTCTTTAGCACTTAAGTTGTAATACTTTAGTTAGGGAACCAATGACTAGATCGAATAAACAATATTCCGTAATACGAAAACTTAAGCATAGTTTTCAAATTTTCTCAAGTATAATTTCACACATTGAACACGGTTTGAAACAGTCGCACAGTTGTGTAAATGTGTATTTTGCTACACCTTGTTTACAACCATTTACACAACAAACATTTCAAATAATGTTGGAAAACTAACCTTATCATACAGTATTGAAATGAGAGCAGAACTGTTTACAAGGCGAAGGTACTTATAATTATAAAAACACTTTTATTATGGGATCCAACCCTAAATATATATATATATATATATATATATATAAATCAGCTGTATCATACATTTCTACTACGTAAATATAGGATTTTATGTCAGAATGAAAAATCATTTATTTGCCAAATCATTATTTTTTCCTTCAGGGTTCGCCTCGGACTAAAAGTGTTTTAATAATCATGAATTCTTTGTGAAGTAAAATTTTAAAATAACAACCACATTTAGCCAGAATTATTGTTATAAATAATTATTATTATTAATATATTTACTTAATTATTATTATATTTACTTTTATACACAGCACATACACTATGTGCCATTGATTAATGAGTATATAACTGGTGTATTAACTAATTATTAATATTCTGATGTTTTGGAGAGTAACGTCAGCAAATAGTGTTTTTGATTTTATTTTGGCAGACCAGCACGTTATAATTATGATAAAGGAGCAAGCAATCTCTGGAATTGCCAGTGGAATTTGAAACATCATTTGGATTTTATAGCCGAAGTTCTTGACGATAGGCTATTTAACATCTCGCTATGGCCCTTAACCCTTTCGCGGGCAATACTATTTACACCTCAGATTTTTTGGGATCCCTTTTTTTTGGGCTACGGCAATATCTTTGCCAATGCCCGTTTGTGACTTTATTTCTCGTCAAATGGTATAATATATGGCAATATTCTAAGAAGTAGCGTTAGCTATTTGTAGTTGCACAATACTAATATACTTAATACATTTGGGCGCAACGTCCAAAAAGTGGTATGGCAATTATTTTGCTAATGCTCGCGAAAGGGTTAAGGAGCGGCCGAAACCACCACAGCTCTTTGAAAAGCCATATAAGTTTTCAAAATCCATAAGCCATAAAAATTTTGAATGGGCTATTTGACAAAAATTTAATTTTTAGTCCCTCATCTATATAACAAGAAAATATTGGACACATTATTTTCTTTTTCACGTAATCAAAAAATAGCGGCAATACATCGAGTCAAAATGTCGCATGACGTCGCTAGCCAGTACAGTTTATACTAGATAATGACGTTACGAGCCCCCTCTCCTCAACTTGAATGCGCTTAATCTAAGCAGTTTTCCATCATTTTGAAAAAGAAAAAAATATGTGTCGAATATTTTCTTGTAATCTAGATGAGGGACTAAAAACTAAAGTTTTGTCAGTTTTATAGCCCATTCTATGTGGTCTTGTATTATTTTCTCAAGCACTTATTCTTTTTTATTATAGTAACTAGTCTATAAAATAACAATATATTTTTTTTATCTTCATCTTGGCATGTATTTACTCATCACTCTCCAAAATATCACAGTGTGCCACATGCACGGTCAGTTGGCAAGTTTACAAGGAAGACATGAATACGTACGGTGGAGGTTTACGTAGAGTGGATAATACCACTTCTGGAATCTCGAAATATGACCTTCGTTTTTAGAAGTTTAGTTTTGTAAATATGGTCTACCTAACCGTGCTGACGAAATTAGGCGTGGCCTTACAACATGGCTAAAAGGGAAATGCATATTTCTCGCCACGCTTTGCCACTTTCTTTTCTCGCCACATGAAAATAATCTAAGATAATTTTGATGAAAATAATCTAAGATGATTTTGATGAAACATATCTAAGATAATTTTCATGTTTACCTGAGTGTTTACCTGAGATACAAGTTTAGTTCCTAGTTCAGGTAGAAGCCACTAATTATGTACCTCTAGTTTAAGGACCTAATGTTTTAATATTTATGTACAGACGCCAGCACGTCAAGTTACCCCAATGTGTCAAATTTCTTTGATCGTTTTTCAACTTTATGTCAAACTGAATAAGGTTCATATTCAATTGGGAAAATTTGACACATTGGGGTAACTTGATGTGCTGGCGTCTGTACATCTATTATTTCAATAAACAATTTCAATTTCAATCTAAAATATACTAATTTAGTAACTTCTATGATATTACTAATTTGTAATGAGTACATTCGTGAGCCTTTATTTTATGACACGCCTTCGTTTATTTTGATATTTCCGCTCAGTACTATCAAAGTATGGATTGCAATTCTTAATAAAAGAAAATCCAATCAAGTTCTGTGCGAACAACAGCGGTTGTTTAGTTATCTGTGATGTCAATCCAAATGTCTATCATTTGTTTGTTCCATGAGCATCACTGGGTCAAAATTTCCTCAACAAATGGGCATTTACCTTGCTAGTTATGCCAAAAGACCGTGAATATGGTATTTTACAAAGTGAACACGATATACGACATACTTACAACTACTTTATCTACTTCATAAGTTGATATGAACACAACTTTACTGGTGTGTTGTGTATTACATTACGTTATTTATTATCCACGTAAACATTTCACCTTTAAATGTCTTATTTTGTAAACCAATAATTCAATACGGTTCAAAGATTAATTACCAGTTTTTGCATTAATTACTCACACAATTTTGTGTGTATAATACGAGGCTGTTATGTACATTTTATTTTGGTTTTTAGTTAGGGTTTCTTTTACCCCCTCCCCTTCCAATTGAACTTCTCCCTAAAATATTGCCAATGTAAAACAGACTGCATTGCCAATGTAAAACAGACTGCCCGGATACTTATTACTCATCAGACCCATTAAAGAGCATTCAATGAATGATGGTCGTGAGTACAAAACATACATAGATTTTGCCTAGCTAATCTGTTTTGTATTAAAACCCGGCTAATAAACCGTTGCCACCTCGTCTTTCGTTTGTATTTGCCTTGGCATGCAACGGTGTATACAAGGTGTAAAAACGACCGATCACATAGCCGATAACCACACATTCTGTACTTAAGTAACTTTAAACAAAAAACAATGCTGGGAAAATACTTTTTTTTCATCTTTAAAAAAGAGATGCTTTTCATTGCGCGCATTGCATAGCGCGACAACGCAACGCAACTTTCGATCAGCTGAGCGTGTGGCCACTCGCGCTTGGTCGTTGAACCGACCGGCCCGCTTATTTAGTATCCATTGCATTTTAGTAACTTCAAATGCGTAATTTGTTTTGAAAAATCGTTAATTCTGATAATGCTTGTTCGGAAGAATGATACTAGGAATACAATTTTGAAAAAAAAAACGAAAAAAAATATTGCTCTTTGACCTTCAATATCTCCAAAACCTTTTTGGTTTGTATTGGTTTTGGATAGTATTTTTCTTCTAGAACATACCTATGTTCTAGAAGAAAAATACTATTCCAGTGATGGGTAGAATATGTAGTTTTCGTTTACATTAAGGGTATTTTTACACCCTGTACAGCAGAATACTTCAATTTTCCTGATGTGAAAAATATGTAGACAAAACGCTCTAGGAGCTCAAATTGATTCAAACAAAATGCAATGACCATTTCAATATAGGAACTTATGAACTAAGTAACATACGTTATTTAATATAAGGCGGATTTCTCTCCAAATATATGTATTATTAATGTTTAAACAAACTTACCAGTAATAAAGTGAAGTTTAATTAAAATCATACAAAGTGCTCTAACTGGAGAGATTAGAAGATATTCAACTGATGCAAAACATGTCAGTGTGGAGTCGTGTGGGTGGTGCATGTATTGGATTTACAATAAGGGGCTATCCATGGATTACGTCACCCTTTAACCGTCAACTATTTTCGGGCCCATTCCGCCTGAGACGTATTTATACGACAAATGAAAACCTGTTTGTCCAATTTAATTTCTTGGTTCTACTTAGTATTCTTCTCAAAAATGGGTTGATTCAGGCAACATGATCAATGTATTGACGATTTAAAAGTTGGGCCCTGGGGGCACGACAATTGATATAAAATCAGGCGGTTCAAACGTTAAAGGGGAAAGAATAGTACAGTTGAATCCCACGACACGCACACTCAATAACGGTGACGTCACATTGCACATGCACCTCAAAATCTAAAGTATTAAAACTCAAAACTAAAAGAAAATTAAAAATGAACACAAATTTTAAAACATTATAAATTTACTTGTATTTATTTGTTTATAGGGCCGAGTTTTCAATGATCAAACAACTGTTTACTGAAGAATAAAAATGGCGGTTTGACACCTTTTCTATGATAAATATGTGAAACCACTATATTTGTTCTTCACCTAAAAGTTAACTAACTTATTGAAAATTCAGCCTAATGTGACATAAATGGATTGCCAGTGTTTTAATCATTTCTAAATTTAAAAATCATTTTCCATTCAATTTGTGTGACGGAATTTATGGATTACACCTAATTTGTGTGAATATTGCAACATGTAGTACATTATTTGGTTTTAAGTTTGTTTTGATTATATTCTACTTTCCTGTAAAGCTGATATTAAAATAAGGACTTATTTTAATTATTGAATATCTTCTTATCTAGTAGGACAACATAGGAATATAATATACAAGATGGCGCCCACAGTTATTGCTTCGATACAACTACAACAATATAAAAAGAACACTTTTATACAAAAAAACAGCGTCCATTAATAGTACATAACAACCTTATTTTTTTCTAATACCATTCACATTTTAAGCAAGTGTGCTGTTTATCAACCTTCAGGTGAATACCTAAGTTATCCTTCTAAAATACAATTTTATTTAGTTTTTTTTTTGCTTTTTTGTAAGGCGTGGCATGCGCGAGGTTGTGGTTCAAATCCGGGCAAACTTACCAATGTGACTTTTTAAATTCATATGTATTTTCTACGTCATCTAAGACATCATTCAGTTCGGTGAAGGAAAAACATCGTGAGGAAACATGGACTTATAATTAATATTAGTTTGAAATCGCCAATCCGCCTTGAGCAAGCGTGGTGATCAATGCTCGGGTCTTCTCTGTGTGAGAAGAGGCCTTTGCCCTGCAGTAGGACACAATCCCGGACTGACTTCACGGTGTTCTGATGTGCGCCCTTTCACTTTAGTAAGCCTTTAGTTCAACTCAAAGAAACAAATATACTAGTTCTATTAGGCTGATTTTATAATTATAATAGTCTTGAAAATCTCATACAATTCTTATTTCATACCTATATAAAAAAAAATACAACACATCATACAAATTTCAAATCGAATTAATAATAATAATTAACACTCACAGAGTGATTTTTAAATGTAATACTAAGAGAAAGAACGACTTTGTTTTAAAAAAATCATTCAATATCACGCCAATCACAAATTCAGGATAATTTCACAGCTTAAAACAGCTCATTCGTTCACTCAAGATCTCCTTTCTCCCTCTGACCAATAAATACGTCTATTTGTGTCTCTTTCGCACCTGAACGTCAGTGTCCGTTGACTACGGTCCCCTGTGTCTTCATCTCAGTCAGTTGATCGTTGTATTCTGCGTACATCCTCTGCCAGCAGAGCTGACGAATTAGGAGGGAGAGCATCTCTTCTAGAAGATCGTGCTTTTTTATACCCTGGAAAGAATAGAAGAGAAAATTATTAAAACCGTAGACGGTTCAGCATTTTATTTTATTTTATTACTTTAAGGAAAACTTACAGCTAATACAATCAAATAGTCAGCAGTAATATACAGAATAAGGCCAATTACAAGTTTTCACTTATATAAACTTACGTATAAAATTGACAAGACGGTATTAACAGCGTGAGAGATAAACATAAAAACATCTGAAGAGATTAAACAAATATAAAATACATTTAGCAAAGTTGTTCACCTCAAAGAAAAAGTTACTCATTTTTTTTTATGACACTGTGTGTAAATAAATCAAGCGTGATGTTGTCACGGCACACCTTATTGTACATTCGGCATGCTCTCTTAAAACAATATATATGAATTTTGCCTGTAAGTAGTTTTGACAATAGGCACATGAAGGAGATGAGGTCTCCGAAGAGATACAGACGGTACACGAACTCCAATCTTGCCCACTAGCTCAGGGACATCCACCGACGTTTCATAAATAAAAATGCAAGATCTGCAATTTTTCTTCGCTCGTATAATGGAAGAATATGAAATTTCTTACACTGACTAATATAGTGGGGAAGATAACAATTTGAACGATATTAAGTGTACAGACGCCAGCACATCAAGTTACCCCAATGTGTCAAATTTTCCCAATTGAATATGAACCTTACTCTGTTTGACATAAAGTTGAAAAACGATCAAAGAAATTTGGCACATTAGGGTAACTTGATGTGCTGGCGTCTGTACCTTAAAAATCGCCATTGTCCTGTATCTCTGCCCATTTCTATCACTAAGAAGTCGTAGAGTAAAAATTACATTCGCATGTCAATCTACTGTGCAAATGCTGGCGAGTAGATTAATAGCTCTAACGTATGAAAGAAACAGAGAAGACGCATGACTTTGCGTTTTTAAACGACCGTCTAGGACTTATAAAAATATATTAAAATTATCAGTTACATGCATGTAGTGTAGTAAAGTACAAGTTAGAGGTGGGCCGTAGATCGCAAACTGCAACCGGTATCTATGATCCTTTGATAACTAAAAAAATAATTAAACCCAAAGAGTACACCGGTGTCCGCGCTGTCATTGTCTTTCTATTGTGTCTCTTATTAACACGGTTGAAAGGTTAAATTGATTCCGAGCGCGACTGCAGGCATCAATTTCATAGAGATTCATAGAAACCCCTCGCACTTTGCGTTCTGAGGCTCATCTCAGACCTTAACTGTATGCTGCAGAGCAAAACTATCCTCTCAAACAAAGGACGAAAATATGTTAGTATATTTAATATTAATTTGATAAACGTTTTTCGTAGAAGCTCTGTATAATCTTATTAGCTTCTGCCCGCGACTTTAAGTGAAAGAAGGCTTAGATCTCCAATCACACTCGGAATTAGTGTAGCTTTCTCTCCGGAGAATAGCCTTACAATGAAGTGAACAAATTTTACTCTCTTTATAATACACCACTATTTTATAATTAGTACAAATACTTATTCTAGACGGTCTTCTCATTATATTTGTAAAGTATCAATAAATAATATTAATAAACAGCAAAATTATTAGCGTTTGTTTATATCCCAAAAAGTCACCCAATTTATGGAAATATTGTACAGGCTGTTCATGATGACATAGTAGTATTCATTAATCGCCATCTCTCGCTCAAGTTCGCGTGATCTCGCTCAAGCATGCCCCGCCTCCAACAGCTGTTTTCGTTATTTAAGTTTAACTAAATAGTGGCATACTTAAAAATTTAATTGAATATAATCAGTAACAGGTACGGATACAGCCCAAGTTTTTGTGTACTAATTAAAAAATAGCGTTGTATAAGTAAGTATAGAAAACCCACTCACCAGTATCATAGGCTGCCATTTCTTGGGCTCCGAGGTGCAGTGGCTCGGTCCCAGCATGTCATCTAGTATTGAGCGCAACTGGTCTTCCGTGCCTAAACATTAATGATAACTTTATTATCTGTAATCTTTCCAAGTTTGTTGGAGTCGGCACACAAATCAAACACTGCAGTTCAGCTGCACACGGTTAGACTAGAAATACAGGTTTTACATGGAGTCTTACATCCATAACTTATCAGACTGCCAAGTTTCAGGTCTCAATAAAAAAAAAACAAACGTCATTTATTCAAATTAGGCTGAGGATCAGCACTTTTGAACGTCAAAAATACATAAGACAGTCCCCCAAAATGCCCGCCCTTCGCCACTTCCTAGTGTTTTTGCTGGGAAGAAGAAGTGGCGGAACAAACTCCCCAGCAACACGTCTGTCTGATATGTTAGAAGAACAGTTTAAACAGCATTGGTAATTAATAAACTTAATCATTTAAATTAAATAATTTGCTACATGCTAGCTAGCACACACCAATATACAAGACAGTAGTAATAAGAATAGTAAGTACCGACGTCTCGAGTTCGAACCAAAGGCACGCACATCATGACTTTTCAGATTCATGTAGCGTATTGAACTATTATCACTTGCTTCAAAATTGGTGAAGGAGAACGTTGTGAGGAAACCGGTATGCTTGCGAGATATTTTTCGACTGCATTTAGAGCCAAGTCAGGGTAGCATAAACATCATGAAAATAAGAACTTTAGACTTTCGGGCGTTAAGATAAAGTAGTAATTACCATGATTGACGAGGTGTGTGAACAGTGCCGTGATCCAGTGTCTGTAGTCTTTAGCGAGTCGCAGGTGTAAGCACGACGCGACCTGCGCCTCCAGCCAGCTGCGAGCTGCGCCTGCGCTGTAGCTACTGTCAAATAAAAATAAACACGTTTCGATTCGTACTACTATTTAATTATTTTATGTTACTGTAAAATTTGAAGTTCAAAAGTACCTCTTCAAAGGTCTAATTGAAACAAATGATTTGACTTCGACTTTGAAACGTCGTAAATAAATAAAATAAAATAAATAATGGTTAATTCTCACCATTATTTATTTTACAGAAACAGAGGCCAACGCATCAAGCTACCATAACGTGTCAAATTTCTTTAATAGTTTTTCAACTTTATTGCAAACAGAATAAGGTTAATGTTCAATTAGGAAAATTTGACACTGTGGGGTAGCTTGATGTGCTGGCTTCTGAACATGAAATAATTTTAAAAAATCTGGGGTGGTTAGGTGCACAGAGTATTGACCTCACCCCCTGAACTAGGCGGGAAACTGTATCTCAGGGGATATGGATGTTCAGCTAAATACTATGCGTTTCAAATGGGAATAGGAATGACTTTGCGCCATATTGTGACCTCATAGCTGTCAATTCGAATAAATTGGGTAAGATTGGCAAAACAAGGTTATTTCTAAATATAATTTATTAACGAATCATGAACGAATAATTTTCTAAATTGTGCTGTTTCTCGCTCTCAAAGTATTTGTCTATATTGGAAATAATCTCTCGAGCCCTCCCATGCAAAACAGCGCCTCGTTCACACATTTTCGAGCAGTCAGCGAGACGAAAACAATAACAACAAACAACCGCGTAACAAAGAAAATTAATAAACAAAACGTAAGCACTCCACAAAACTAATTAATTTAAAATAATTTTTCATTTTGACATTAAAACAAAAAAAAAAAGAAAATAATTGATTTCGATTAAATAATTGACTAAGGATTTGTTGCTGGCCGTACTTTTCAAGCGACATTTGACAGATAGAGGTCATTGACGTTCCTATTTTTATTTGAAACGCATAATACAAACTATTATTATTTGTAGGTTTCGTTAGCCTATCCCTTCTGAAAAAATCTTGCATAGTATAAGGTTGGATAAAACTTGCACGTCATACCATGATAAGGTCTATTAGTCTACGTGACAGTTAGATACGAATTGCTGTCAAGTAATGTATGTAGCTCATCATGTATTAGCTTGTCACAATGTTATAAAAAAATATATTTAAAGTGAAGTAAATAAAGTATTCAGAATTGAGCAAGGGAAGTCATATCTCGCTACAAAAAAGAACGTAATATTTAACCCATAACAAAATCTTCAACACTATTTTACAATTATGGGAATGCAGAGTACTGTCTATCGTCTGCCATTACTGAGTGGCGTGGCGTTACCTGTTAGCAAAGGAGTTGGGTCGGTTCCTGTGCAGCCGGGCGAGCGGGTACAGCGGGGCCTTGGGGATGCGCGTGTTGCTGGCCGCGCCGCTGCAGCGCCACACTGGGTCACACGCGTCGGCCCATATTACCCTGGAAGGGGACACACATTTTTTTAAATTCTGTAGATCAGCATCACCAGCAGAAGGGTTTCACTAAAAGGTGCTATACGACTGTCTGACAGAAAGCACAAAATATCCTTGCCATTTTGCGACCTTTCAAAGGCGTTCGATTGCGTTGACTTTGACTTTAATAAAATTCTATTGAAACTGGGCCATATATTTAATTAAGAATACAACTCTTAATAAGATTTTACTGGAAAGACATACGTAAAACATAAAGCACGCAGGTTAAGTGCGTATACTCAATAAGGTCTGAAATGACAGTGGGTGTTTTCCAAGGTTCAATACTGGGTCCGCTTCTATTTTCCAGTGTACGTAAATGATTTATTCCAATAATGCAGAATCAACCGAAAAGTGGTGTTATTTGGATATGACAAATCATCTATCTTTAAAATAGACCGATGTTCAAAATAAACATTTCGGTATTAACTTAATAAAAAAAAAAAACGTATTAAATTTACTTTACCAAATATTAAAAGTAGTGACTTCATGTTGTATAGAGGAACACTGGAATTTATAAGTTAAACAGTTTTCCTAGGCATCACGCTTAACTGCTTTTTAGGTATTAAAATTTATCATGCATATTTACCACGCGCACAATCCTTTACTGTAGATGTAACTCTTGCCATTACTTAATGAGATCATAGGGTTGCCATCGTCCAACAGAGAGCAATTCGTCACAGTCACTGTAAGAAAAAATGTTAGGAATGAATTTTTACAATTTTTATGCCTATTTGGTCTTGATTTTATGGATGGTAATCGTATTTTAGCCTTGGACCAACCTGTGCGGCTTTTATTATTAAACCTCAAGCTGGTGCAAGGTGTTCACATATCTATTCATCATTTAGATATCATCGTTCATAGAATTAAAAAAATGATGATCGGGTATCTTACCGCCCGGCGACAGTAACGCCCTGAAGCACAGTGGCCGGATGACGCAGGTGGCAGAGCTGAGCTCCCACATGGCCAGCTCAGCTGACGTGCTTACCACTGCTAAAGTGTCGCCTGATAATGTCAGTTTGGCTGCTTGAGACATTAATGCTGTGGAAGAGAAATGCCATTAAAGAAAGAGAAATATTTATTTGGGGGCAGTATATACAGGGTGTCTCATTCAAATCGGTCAGTATGGGAAAGTCTGAATCTGAAATACGAATATCTGTTCTGAGGAAACATGTCATCGATTTTAATAACAAGAAAAACTGCATTCATACATTTCAAAAAACATCTGTACTCCGTTCAGGAATCGAACCCGGTTATTTTGAAAAAAAAAACCTACACTATTTCTATTTAGATATCGATTGTGTAGGTATTAAGCAGTAAATGTCTGTATGAAACATGATGTCTAAAATGAATAAAATGCATTGTTTCCACATACTTTAATTTATTTTAGTAGGTGCTCGAAGTGACCACGTTTACAATATTACTACAATTTATAGTACAGATGTTTTTTAAAATGTATGAATGCAGTTTTTCTTGTTATTAAAATCGATGACATGGTTCCTCAGAACAGATCTTCGTATGTCTTTTAGTTTCAGACTTTCCCATACTGACCGATTTGAATGAGACACCCTGTATACCAATAAAAACAAAACACGCACGCCCAGCGCACGTCGCACGCGATGCACGTCACGGCCGAGCCTAAGGACATAATGTCTCACCGATGGGCGGCAAGGCCCGCTGCGCCGTGTGTCGCGCCAGCTGCCACACGTGCAGCGTGCCGTCCGCGCACGACACGCACGCCCAGCGCACGTCGCACGCGATGCACGTCACGGCCGAGCCTAAGGACATAATGTCTCACCGATGGGCGGCAAGGCCCGCTGCGCCGTGTGTCGCGCCAGCTGCCACACGTGCAGCGTGCCGTCCGCGCACGACACGCACGCCCAGCGCACGTCGCACGCGATGCACGTCACGGCCGAGCCTAAGGACATAATGTCTCACCGATGGGCGGCAAGGCCCGCTGCGCCGTGTGTCGCGCCAGCTGCCACACGTGCAGCGTGCCGTCCGCGCACGACACGCACGCCCAGCGCACGTCGCACGCGATGCACGTCACGGCCGAGCCTAAGGACATAATGTCTCACCGATGGGCGGCAAGGCCCGCTGCGCCGTGTGTCGCGCCAGCTGCCACACGTGCAGCGTGCCGTCCGCGCACGACACGCACGCCCAGCGCACGTCGCACGCGATGCACGTCACGGCCGAGCCTAAGGACATAATGTCTCACCGATGGGCGGCAAGGCCCGCTGCGCCGTGTGTCGCGCCAGCTGCCACACGTGCAGCGTGCCGTCCGCGCACGACACGCACGCCCAGCGCACGTCGCACGCGATGCACGTCACGGCCGAGCCTAAGGACATAATGTCTCACCGATGGGCGGCAAGGCCCGCTGCGCCGTGTGTCGCGCCAGCTGCCACACGTGCAGCGTGCCGTCCGCGCACGACACGCACGCCCAGCGCACGTCGCACGCGATGCACGTCACGGCCGAGCCTAAGGACATAATAGTACGTTCAGTGATAAAATAATGAGGACCTAAATTTCTTACCATAACAGGTAATCGTCCCCTTTTATAAATATGCGGAACAGGGGTATTAAGTTCCCAATTCCACATAGAAAAGGGAGGATCCTCCGACCAGACGGGTGTTGTGTCAGGTGGACTTACTGCCGGATGACTGCTGTCTGGTTTTGTATGTATCAAAAATCGCGTCGAGAACTTTATCATCGCGATATAGGATACGTCAGTTTAATTCGTATGTGGTGAGATAGATGTCGCTACAGGTTTCTTACAATTAAACGTGTTCAATTTTTACCTAAATAAGTCTCCCACACAGGTTCACTGGATGCGGAGTTATTGGGTAGCAACTGCAACCGGGCCAATGTTCCATACTGTGTGTTGCATGCTTTATTTACTACCTGAAAATGTGAATCTATGATTAGTATAAAATAAAAACAACCTTTAATGTGACCGTTAGTGTTTATACAGTAATTAATACACTTTAGAATTTAATTCGAAAGAAATATAATTCAAGCACAGAAATAAAATGAAAAACACTCAACGTTTCGTCAAAGGCTTGTTGTTAATTATAACAATAATATCATACTTCTTTCAGATGGAATGGTTCAAAGTTTTATTGGTTTTTTAGGTTCGTTTTTGTAGCGGAATAATTAGTATGTGACAAACGAAGATCATTAGTTTAGGTGTGTAATGTGTGTATGTTGGTGATTTTAGCATAGCTAATAGAACGCATTTGGTATGCTGTACAGTTGAATGAATTAATTTTGATACGGCATTGATTTTCGTTTTAGAAACGCATTGCCATATACAAAAAAAGTATCGGGAAGTGAGAAAATATACCTGTAGCCTGAGCTGTCCAGCAGCTCGCACGACCGGGCCGGCCGTGCCCAGCGCGGGCGCAGGCAGCGCGGCCGCGTACTGCAGCGCGGGCCCCTGCGGCGCGCTGGCCGGGCCCCCGCAGGCGCGCTTGGGGCCCAGCTCGCCGGCGCGGGGGCCCGGCAGCGGGGCCGCGCCGCGCTTGCGCAAGCGCTGCTCGGGGCAGCTGAGGATCATAATCTTAGTTAGTACGAGTGACCAAGCCCCAGAATACAGTAAGTAATAATAACAATAAAAAAATAGGGGCCAGAGTCTAACCAGCACTGGGATGGGATAGTCTAAGCACTGGAATGGGATAGTCTAGTATAGGCTATTTAAATGGTTGCTAAAAATCAAAATTTTAAAAAGGACGAAAGACGAAATTAAATTTTTTATAAGCAACTTCCGGTTTGACACGTTGAAAAAAAAAAATTTATTATTATTTTATTATCCTACCCAAGTAGCACAGAAGCGCTGAATAGTAGCTGAATCACTGTTCACAATGGAATCTTCAGCTGAATAAACCTGCTGAATAAGAGCGTTAGAGGCGCATACTCAGCTGATATAACTCTGATTTGGGCACAAATTAATCAGCTGTGAGCTGAATAATGTAGCTGGTTGCACTAAATCAGCGTTATTAGAGCATTATTAAAGGTAACAGTTGCCCCAAGAGTTGAATAATTACTGATTATCAGGGTATGTGTTACCTTTTATACACCAGAAGGGCTGAATAATAGAGTACTTATTACCTATTTTTTAGCACAAAATACACTCCAGAATATTAGTAACTCTTTTATGGACCTGACAATTCACAAGTGGCAAATTTTGTGAATAATTTTCACCCTACTACTTATTATTTTGATATGTTTTGTGTGAACCATTTTGTAAAGTGTTTGTGGGAAATATAGGCAAATTTAATATTATCAGAAAGTAAAACTTTGTTTTTCCTCCATGTCCATGAAATTCGAATGGGAAAGAGAGTTTATTGTCAAATACTATATAGTTATAGACGAAAATTTTCACGCGCTCTCAAAATATCACAGTTTACTTAAAAATTATGGTATAAAATAGTTTGATGATATTATTATAAAAAAATAAGTCTTTTTATTTTTCCTTTATAATTTGACAATATGCTGTTTACGTGTAAAATGATTACATTTTCTATTCAAATTCTGTTGTTATTTTGGTTAACTAAGCAAAAACAAATTGTTATTATCATTGTATACATAGGTTAGAATCTAAAAATGGCAGACATGCAATGTGTACCGTATTAACCACAATCAAACGGCATGAGCTGTTTAAGTGTCCACTCGTGGTACATGAATCAGTAACGAGCTGTTACGAGTGGTTCTTGTGTTACACAAGTCAGCTACAGATTCATGTAAAGCTTGTTAGTGGGTAACATGTATGCAAATAACTGTAGGCTCACTGTATCATCTGTATTTCTGTTCAGAATCCTCAAATATTCTGTATTAATTTTTCGATGTAGGTATTCCGCCAGTCCTTTTTTTTATATTTCCACATATCATAATATCTTAAACGACGCGATGAGTATACTTACCTACCAAGTGCTGAATAAAGAAGTCTTCAAAGTCTTATTTAACGGCACTAGTAGATTAATTGTCAACGATAGTACAAGTATTCAGCTCTCACGGAGATTATGGGTAACATGTGAACTAATATAGAGCAATTTGCTTTAACTTAGCATTATATAATGATCACCCATAGTGATCATTTGGGCTTAATAAGAGCTATTATACGATTGCGTGTAACATGCTGATTAACATAACACAAACTCCACTGTGTGCAGCAAAAGGCATTATATCTTTGTTATTTGAAGCCACAGAACAACTGATTACATTATAGTAGCTCACGTGTTCTTTCATAAAATGTAAGTGGTCTAAGGGTACACTTGTGGTCTTCAATTCAGAATATAGCTTAGTTAAATTCCACAAAAATCCTTTAAATTGCTTAAAGCTGCTTAATACTGAACTTGTTACCTATATTAACGCTGCAAGCGTTACAGTGTGGTCTCCGTGACGCATAATAACGTTCTTATTCAGGTGAAAGCTCACTTTTGACCTATTGCAGGTCGAGTGTACTGTAATAATGCTTCATAAGTGCTAAAATTACCGATGTTACCTCTTGTGACAACTTATAATGCAGTTTTGTGCTACTTGGGTAATTTCTTTGATCGTTTTTTACTTTATATCAAACAGAATAAGGTTCATATTCGATTGGGAAAACTCGACACATTGGGGTAACTTGATGTTCTGGCGTCTGTACCTGACTATAGTATTATTATTAATTGGCTTCATTTTAATTTCCGTTTTTGTTTAGTTGACATTGTTTATTTTAACTGATTTAATAATTTGCACGCCGTAAGGCAGACTGTAGCTGATCTCTTTAATTTACCTACAACATCTTATATATGTGCCTACATTAATAGCAAAAAAAGTTCTGTTTTTGATTTTTGATTTTGATTTTAACAATTATTAGGTGCATACTTGTCACTAGTCCTGGAGTTATTCTGCTGCGTGGACGTAGCATGGTTGCTGACGTTAGGGTGTATGACGATGTCATCTCGCACTTCCACCTTGATCCTCGACTTGCTCTGCGAAGATGTGCTGAAACAGTTCTCAGTGCCACCCGGCTGCGAGCCTAGAGATTCACTGAAAATAAAATTAAATATACTATGTTAGAAGCTTTAGTTACTGGTAACGCATAAGACATATTATCTAGTATTGCCGTGATAGCCCAGACGTTACGGTGCCTACCTCTCATGCACGAGGTTGTGGTTCAAGTCCGGGCGAAGGAAAACATTAGGAGGAAACCTGAACTTATTGTTTATGCTATATGCTAGCTAGTGCCCGCGACTTCGTGTGCGCAGGATAAGCCCGCCAGAATAGGTCGCAGATGGCAGATTTTTTTCCTACTTACTTTACACTAATCGTTATATTTTAGCCAATACATGCAATATATTAAACACACAACACACACTACAATATATTATTATCATATATGCATTATATAAGTTATATTGTTGTAAAGTTTCATTAAAATCCATTAAGTAGTTTCTGTATGAAAGAGTAAAAACATCCATACAAGCTTTCAGATTTATAATATTAGTTGGCGATTTCAAACCAATCCTGGTTTGAAATCGCCAACCCGCCTTGAGCAAGCGTGGTGATCAATGCTTGTGCTTTCTCTGTATGACAAGAGGTCTTTCCCTTGCAGTAAGTCAGTAACAGACTTGTGAGTTGTGTATTTATATTAATTACTTAGAATAGAATAGAATAGAATATACAATACAATAAATAATAATAATAATATATTAACAAACAAAAAATATATACACACAAAAAAAAAAAATATATTATATTATATCATATATATTTTTTGAATATATTTACTTGTTTAACAAGTATTAATATAATTAGGAGCAGGCTTCAGAAGCAAGAGGTTAGTTGATACGAATCTCCTGACACTAATGTTTGTCATTCTAACAAGAACTTTATCCAAAATAGATAAACTTTTGGTTTTGATTTTGATTTTCTTTTGATTGGCTTCTGAATCGACTGAATCAAGTCCTTAATCCTGCTTAAGAGAGCCTCTTCAGATGCTGTTCGAAGCTCTGAAGCCATACTATAATTATTATCGTTATATTTGGTAAACTCACTTGGGATCCGCGTGTGAGAGTGGTATGAAGACGGGTGTGATGCGTCGCTTGCCGTCCGACGTGCGCGTCTCGATCTGCCGGTCCATGGGACGCAGCGGGGTCGACGATGGGCCGCTGGAGCCCGCCGACGGGCTGAGCAGGCTCTTGGGCTGGGAAACAACTAATTTAGTTAAATAAACTGGGATTTATACTTTTTTGTTGTATCTGTGGTTGTTGCTGCGCTGGTTGGTACCCCCGCTCCTTCCAGCTCGCAGTGTACTGGCCAGCACGCATGCGACTAGCCAGCACGCATGACTGGCCAGCACGCATGCGACTAGCCAGCACGCATGACTGGCCAGCACGCATGCGACTAGCCAGCACGCATGACTGGCCAGCACGCATGCGACTAGCCAGCACGCATGACTGGCCAGCACGCATGCGACTAGCCAGCACGCATGACTGGCCAGCACGCATGCGACTAGCCAGCACGCATGACTGGCCAGCACGCATACGACTAGCCAGCGCGCATGACTGGCCAGCACGCATGCGACTAGCCAGCGCGCATGACTGGCCAGCACGCATGCGACTAGCCAGCGCGCATGATTGGCCAGCACGCATGCGACTAGCCAGCGCGCATGACTGGCCAGCACGCATGACTGGCCAGCACGCATACGACTAGCCAGCGCGCATGACTGGCCAGCACGCATGCGACTAGCCAGCGCGCATGACTGGCCAGCACGCATGACTGGCCAGCACGCATACGACTAGCCAGCGCGCATGACTGGCCAGCACGCATGCGACTGGCCAGCACGCATGCGAGAGAGCACTAGAGCAAACGTGTGGCGCGAAAGTAACTCTGCGCTCCTCCGGGAGTCTCAAAGGACAGATTGTATCGATTATTTTATCATTTGATGTACCTAAAGTTATTTGTAATAAATACCCATTTTTATTCTAGGTGGCGTCTTTTACTTTATAACATAACTAAACATATATGTAATACCCTTATCAAAATCCAGTAAGACCTTAATTCGTACAGTACCTGTGACTTTTCACTCTTGGGCGTGGTCTCCTCTTTAGCGGCTTCCTTCTTGGCATCTTGCTTCTCTCTGGCCAATAATATCTCGGGGCACTCGACTAATAAGTTAGCCGATAAATCGCCACCCGACTCGTTGGCCAAACACTTGCCGTAGATCTTTTCGTAGAACGCATTCTGTAAACGAACAAATGTTTTTATTGTATGTATGTTCTTGTTTTGTTTTACTATTTTAAAATGTGAAATGAAAAATGTTTTTTGACTGGCCTGTTGGTCTAGTAGTTAGTGGCCCTGACTGCTATGCCGGAGATCGTGGGTTCGATATCCACCCAGTACAAATGTTTGTGTGACGAGCACGATCATTTAGTTTTGTTCTGTGTCTGGGTGTAATTTATCTATAATAAGTATGTATTTAGAAATATACAAGTATGTTTAACAGTTGTTTAGTACCCATAACACAAGCTCTGCTTCGCTTGGGACTAGAATGGCGTTGTGTGAAAGTTTTTTTATTTGTTTGTTCATATGTTTTCCTGTTTACCTAGATTCAGAGTGGTGTCAAGAAGATACCAACTATTTTAGCACATATTTTAAAAATATGGATATCATACGTAACACAGTAGGTTGAAAGTTCGTTTTCTATGTGTTTTGTATGTGTGAGTGCTGTGATGGGCTGGTAAAACACTACTAGATAAAGGCATGTGATGCATAGACAAAAGTAAAGACAATTAGACAACTATTCTTCAAAGAATTAACATTGCCATCAAACGTGGCAATGCTGTCAGTCTTCTGGGTACATTTCTAGATGACAGCAACGGAGAGGATTACTTTGGCGCCTGGGTTTTCCGGTTTTGTATTCCATTAGTTTTTTTTTATTATTATTGAAGTTATACTGTGTGGTACTTTCTGGCCGCGCCACAGTCGTACTTTGAATCGGGGTTAATTACAATAAATGTACACAATATGTTCATTATTGTACTAAATAAAATAAAAAAAGTACTTGAAAGATTCCCGAGATATTTAACGAAATCGGTGGCGCGGCCAGAAAGCATGCTTCCTAGCCGCGCCACCGCGTACACTGTAATAAATAGGTTATTTATATACGAACTCAATGGTTAACAATTGTACGACTATTGTTCATTCTATTGGTTAGGGGAAAAACTGCAAAAAGTCATTATCCAATCGGTTATCCAATGCTCATAACTGTAGGTTTTTGTAAAAAAGAAATTATAAGGCTTTCGTAAGTACTTTAATATCAAATACCTACTGAGTATTTTTACAACTACCTACATAAACATAAATTACTGCATAAGCGGATGCGTGCTATCAGTTTTTAACCGATTTCAAAAAAAGGAGGAGGTTCTCAATTCAGTTGTTTTTTTAGGGTTTGTTACCTCAGTCATTTATGGACCGATTTTCAAAATTCTTTTTTTCATTAGATAGGGTATACTAGCACATTGATCCCATTTGTATCAACTCATGTTTGATGAGGGATCCTCGAGGAATTGAGGGAACTCTTCAAAAAATATAAGTACACACGTACCGATTTTTACATTTTTAGTAACAAATCAAGCATTTTTATTTAGAAAGTATCATTTTCAGCGCTGCGGTATTTATTGCTTTTCTTTAAGTATCGTGGCATCGTGCTGAGATAGGGGCCTTTTTGGCCTCGCACAGGTCTTTTGTTTTATTTTTATTTAATAAAAATAAAAAATAAAATATCTTTATTTCAGACCTAAGCAGTCCATACGTAGTTAGTGGTTAGTAACAAACTGTGCTTACATGCTATGTTATTGTTGTTAGTACTTAATCCTAATTAACATAAACCTATACCTAATTCTACCCAGTGCCTTTGGATGGGGCAGTCCACTCTGCTAACAATCATCTTCAGGATGCCGTTCCGAGTGCTACGCAAACGTTGCAGTAGGGAAGCCGCTTTCTTACGCATGATGGCGTGAAAACCATCCGTACGTGCTTCAGCAAACATTCCCGACGCACTGCAACGTCGCGGCAACCGCAACAGCATCCTGAAGGCATTGTTGTATTGCACGCGCAGGACGTTGTAGGCTCGGCTCGTATATGACACCCATAGGCCGCTCGTGTAGAAGGACTGACAGAACGCTTTAAATAAACTGACTTTCACGTCTGCCGTGCAGCGAGCAAACCTACGGGCGAGCATATTGCTCCTCACCGCCAACGCCCTGCGCTCGCGTTCTATGTCCCCATCATCACGTAGGTCATTGGTAACAACATGACCCAAGTATTTAAATCAAGTTACCACATTCAGTTCAACGCCGTTGAGATATACTGGAGGTACACGACGGGGCTGTTGTTTAGGTGCCGTAAACACTAACACCTCACTTTTTTTTGAATTGTATTTAAGGCCGTGCACCTCCGCATATGTCTCGCAGATCGTGAGAAGCTTCCTCAGTCCACTCATCGAAGGACTGAGCAACACCATGTCGTCCGCGTAACTTATGTTATTGACACATATACCGTCTATATGACAACCGACATGTGTGCTGCTCAGTCGCTCGATGAGCTCATTTACATATAAATTAAATAACAGGGGGGAGCTTAACCCCCCCTGCCTTACACCGCATTCCATTCGATACTCATCCGACAGAGTACCGACCCATCTCACCCGATTTGTCTGGTGAGCATACCAGTACCGGAGAAGCGCTGTGTACTCCACCGGCACACCCGTGCCCCTCAACCCCCTTAATATGTTAGTTTTAGTTTTTAGTACTGTTAAATTCCTGTGCGTGTCCCAAATAAATATATTTTCTTTCTTTCTTTCTTTCTTTATTTTGTAAAGAAAAACTGATGAAGAAGACATGCGACGGAACTCTTTAACGCATAACAGCAAATTATTCGCGATTGCTATAGTCAGATATCTATGCAGAGTTCTTGTATCTCCATAACATAACATTACGCCCTTCTATTTTAAAAGGGGCCCGAAAGAGATGTACAGATTAATGTTTAGAAAGAACTTCTTTAGCAATTGTTGACCAATTTCAATGATCCTTTGAAGTTATAAAAAACCTCTTTTACATACGAAGAAACTAAAATTGCAAAATAAAAACTTTTTACAAAAAAAAACCGACTTCTTAAAAAAAGTTTTTAAATACAGTGTGTTAGTTTTACAATTAATCTTCATATAAATTCTGTAGAATGAAGCGTGGAAAACGGCTATCTGTGAGTCTAGAAGAACAGAAATCTGCTTTTTAAGAATTTGAGAAACAATTTTTCAGCATCAACACATTACCAACTAGCGAAAGTACTTAATGTAGTTATACAAAGATGTGAGCAGAAAGCTTTCTTCACGTATGTCGGCAAAAGCATTATATCTGTCGGCAAAACGAAATTTTCTACAATTATTTGGCAAAAAGATCTCGAAGTGTAGTAAAAATCCGGATTTATCAGACAAAACTAGCTGCAGTAGGTACTGATGATGATTTATCTAACAGTTTTTATAGTGCAAGGACAATATAAAACTACGATATTAAACTGTCAGACAAGGAAAAAGATAAGTTTATGTATTATTTTAAACGTTAAAACTCTAAAATAATCCAAACACTTATCTTTTTCCATGTCTGACAGTTCTGCCATAGTCGAAGTAGGTAGTATTGTAGTTTCGATTTTTGTATTAAATTTATCATGTAAATAATGACTTATTGCAGTATTTCCCATAAACAATAGAATAAACAATAGTCGTACAATTGTTAACCATTGAGTTCGTATATAAATAACCTATTTATTACAGTGTACGCGGTGGCGCGGCTAGGAAGCATGCTTTCTGGCCGCGCCACCGATTTCGTTAAATATATCGGGAATCTTTCAAGTACTTTTTTTATTTTATTTAGTACAATAATGAACATATTGTGTACATTTATTCTAATTAACCCCGATTCAAAATACGACTGTGGCGCGGCCAGAAAGTACCACACGTTATACTTCTTGTGGCGCGTTAGGGAAAAATGATGAGAGTAATTGCGCGCGCACACCGTCACGAAAAACCGACACCCTGAAGTTAGCTATTATAACATTTTAGTTATTTACGCCAAAGAAGTTTAACTTCTAACGCTTGTACATAAGTACACACACTTTTGTAATGTGTAGTTAGTTTCAGTGTACATATTTAATTACATGATTTTATTTAGGTCTATTTTATAGTTTTAATTTTATTTTAAAACAAAGACAAAACATACCTCACACATTCCCATATATAGCACAAACAAACTTAAAATTGTTCTCTGGCTTTCTAAGTTATCCTACTAATATTATAAACGCGAAAGTTTGTGAGGATGTTTGTTACTCTTTTATGTAAAAACTACTGAATGGATTTTAATAAAATTTGGTATGGAATTAGCCCAGACCCTGGATTAACACATAGGCTACTTTTTATCCCTGTATTCCCACGGGAACGGGACCTACGCGGTAAAACCGCGAGACTTCTGCTAGTCTATACTAATATTATAAAGAGGTAAAATTTGTAAGTTTGTATGTTTGTAAGTTTGTATGTAGGGGGTAATCTTCGAAACTTATGATCCAATTTTAAAAACTATTGTACTGGTGGAAAGCTACGCTATTCCCGGTGGACATAGGCTACTTTTTATCCCCGTATTCCCACGGGAACGGAAACTACGCGGGTGAAACTGCGTGACGTCTGCTAGTATTTTATAATAAGTATCAGTAACTGTAGTGGATAAAAGTGTAAATATCATTATGGTGGAGAAAATAAACGTTATTATTTTTCTAATCAATATTATACCTTTTCCTCTATTGTAAGTGGTGTTCCGATCTCTTTGTTAGTAAACTGTATACACGCGACCGTCCCATCTGAACTGCACGCCAGTAGATTTAGACCTGAACAAAGTATAAATTATATAAACACCTTACCGGGAAGTTAACATTATATGTCAAATGATGAGAAAATAAAAGTCGCACAACATTGTTTAAGCAACATATTTTGAACACTTATTTCTTGTTAAAAAGATACTATATTTTTTTACGGTCCAAAATAAAATATAACGATTAATATTATCAGCGCAATATTAAGATTAAACATAATTTCAGATTATTTGTGTATCTTATCTTGTAAGTGCATTGAACTACGATACAACTTGCAAAGTTCCTATGGTAAAGCAGGTGAGCAATACCAAAGAAACAAAATCAGCCATTTTAAATAAGAAAGTCCCATATAAGCCCGCCCTTGACTATTTCCTAGTGTTTTTGCTGTGTAGAAGTGGCACAACGCCCCAGTATATTACTGGGGCGCAAATAAAACCTAGTAAGAACAGGCGCAGGCGCAACCACAGTCATTGAAGTGCGGGGGGGAGGCTAGCTTCCAGTTTAAACAGATGCAGCTAAATACCAGTGGTCGTAGGAATGTCGAGCTTCTGACCCCGTGATTATCAAAGATCTAGATCCGTGCGGTTATTATTAAGCCACTGAGTAAGTAATAATTACCGTCAGAGCTCCAAGACAGATCAAGCACGCTGTCACTAAACAAGTCGTGTACGACCACTAGAGGTCGCTTGAGTGACGTCAGCCAGATGCTGAGCGCCCGGTCCCGGGAGCCTACAGCCGCACAGCAACACTTCTTGCCTTCCTTCACGAAAATGTTGCTGTTGAAGCGCTGTAAACAAGATTACAGGAATAATTTTGTTGCAAGATTACTAAATTTCAGCTCAATGCTAGAGTGAGATAGATCCAGAAACACGGGAGCGTGTCAAGCCAAGTTCAAGGACGAACACGAACCATTTAGTGCCACTTTTGACCACGTCGTAACTGAAAAACTATTTTATATAAACATGTCAAGTTTGGCTCATGTATTGAGACTAGCGAGAACCATAAATGTGCTCCAAAATTTTACAGACTCACCTCAAACGGTTATTCAGATATTAACATCCAAAAATCGTGATTGCAACACAGTTTTATTACTGTGAACTAGCCAAGTCAGACCGTAGGCTTCAAGCAATGATAATAAATCTAAGTTATTATAAAATGTTTTATAAAATTTCAGGACTGACCATTGAACTTAGCACACATTTACATCTAACTTCTTTTGACTTTGAAGTCAACAACCAACGCATATCTATGAAGTTGACTCTCATTTTACATTTATGTTTTTGGTGGGTATATACCAGTAACTCACAGCGCAAGTAACAGCCTTCCGATGTCCTACGAAGTCCTTGTCGCACCTCCATCCGTCTCGCTCTACCACTTGGGCAGTAGGACCTCCTCCATTCATTGCATGAGCTGATAGTACATACTGGCCATCCGGAGACCAGGATAGACGCAGTACGTGAGTCGTACCTGAAAGAGAAGCAATAAGAAGAAGATTTATGGCTTTGTTTGATTTTACAGGGTGTAAAAAGACCCTTAACGTAAACGAAAACTACAAGCTCTACCCATCACTGGGATAGTTTTTTTTCTTCTAGAACATACCTGGGAATTCACCGGTTTGGGAGATATTGAAGGTCGAAGCGCAATATTTGCATAGTAATTTTTTTCAAAATCGTATTTCAAGTATCATTAATAAACTTTCTTCCGAACAAACATTATCAAAATTATCGATTTGAAGTTACATAATGCAATAGATCCTAAACACGCTTGGGTTTCGGGCGGTCGGGTCAACGAACAAGCGCGAGTGGCCGCAGCCGGCCGTACGCTCAGCTGATCGAAAGTTGCGTTGCGTTGTCGCGCTTTTCATTGCGCGACAACGCAACGCAACTTTCGAATGATAAAAGTCATCTCTTTTTTGAAGATGGAAAAGAAAGCATTTTCGCAGCAATATTTTTGGTTAAAGTTACTTAATTATTATATGTACAGAATGTGTAGTTATCGGCTATGTGATCGTCTTTTTACATCCTGTATATACATAAACTCACGCCTTTATATCCCATGATATAAAGGCGTGAGTTTAGGTAGGCAGAAACTACAGAGCGCCATCTGCTATGATTCTTACATACTTCTTTGTTTTGTTTACATTCATACATGTTATCATACACACACGCCGTTTGACTATACAAATAACATGTCAGGATTTGAAAAAAAATTGAGTGTAAGAGTGTAATTTTTAACGAGCTTAAAATAACTATCATTTATAATTAGTTCCATAGAACAGTATAATCATTATACTTGTGATTTGTCAGCGAGGTGGCGTAGCTAGGAGCATAACATGCGCGTGCGCAGCGACCCACGAGTTTTGAAAACGCAATGAATCGCCGTGATTTCTTATATCATAAACATTGCGTCAATCGTTTTAGATTTATGTAAGTTTCGAGTATTTACAGATCGGTTTTTTTTTTCATAATCAATGGTTAAAGCATACCTCCACACTCCTCAAATGGTTCTGTGATAACAATTTCCGGTGCCCAATCAGCTGTCTTCCACACTCTCAGTGACTTATCATCTGACTGTGAGGCTAAGTATTTCCCCACCTGGAATTAATGATAACTTAACGCCGACATCAAAGGAATAATAAAAATAAGAGATTAAAGGATAGGTAACTTTAAATGACATAAAGATTGTATGTCACCTTCATATTATATTACATTTTTGTCTGGCCTGTTTGTCTAGTAATTAGTGATCCTGACTGCTACGCTGAAGGTCCTCCGAGAGATTGCTAGTAGCGTTAAACCGCTGCTGGCCTTTCTCGAGGAGCTAGGATGGATGGAGTAGGGCATACTCTCACCCGTAAGCAAAATACGCGCTTGGTCGTGGAGTTGCGGACACCTGCCCGTTTAACCTAACCTAACCTAACCTACGCTGAAGGTCATGGGCCCACCCAGAACAAATGTTTGTGTGTTGAGCACGATCATTTGTCCTGTGTCTGGGTGTAATTTATCTAGGTTTAACAAGCAGGTGTCCGCAACTCCACGACCAAGCGCGTATTTTCGTACAGCAAGCTTAACTTGGGACTAAATGGCGTTGTGTGAAAAGTTGTGCAATATTTATATTATGGATAAATAAACATACATAAAAAAATATTAGTAAACAGTGACACACTCACCGGATCCCAGGCTACACCCTTCACCAGTCCGCTGTGCCCATTCAATACGCAGACCATTTCTGGAAACTTCTCTGCATTCCATATGATGATGGAGTTGTCTACACTACAGCTGGCAAGCCACTTGTCCAGTGGTGACCAGGCTAGGTCTAACACATCACCTGTTTAAGAATTGAGAAGGCTTGTCAGTTGATATTTTGTAAGGAAAGCTAACAAAGTAGACATGCAGAAGTGGAGATGGACAGGCCAAAAGCAGCGCTACAACCTGGATAAGTGGAGCCGACAGGTGACACTCTGGTACCCTCGGGATGGCATTAGAAGGAAGGGAAGACCAGCCAAAAGGTGGGAAGATGTTCACGTAATCCTATATCATAATCCTACCTGCATGTCCTCTCAAGGTAGCTAGACACCGCCAAGTCTCAGCCTTGTGCTTGCCAGGAGTGCCCATACCTCCTACACTAAGGCCCCATACCATGACCAGCCGATCATCACCTCCTGATGCCAGGTATTTACCACCATTGCTCCAACGCACAGAGTTTACACAGGCTGGAAATGAATTTAATTGTTAAATGGTTTTCAGCCATCTTGTCACCTTCTTAGTGTGTTTTGTTTTAACTGTAAGTCTTAGAGAGGATGTAAATAAATAAAATACAGGATGGACAACATCATACATTGTATTCTGTTACCATGAGTGAGTTCTGGACTAACCTTTTTTATTCTCACTATCCTCAAAAATTAAAATCAAAAGTCTTCATTCAAATTAGGCTGAGAATCAGCACTTTTTAAATGCCAAAAAAAATATACATAAGACAGTCCCCCAAAACGCCCACTCTTCACCACTTCCTAGTGTTTTTATTTAAAGGAAAAAGTGGTGGAACAAACTCCGCAGCAACACTTCTGTCTGATTAATTTGATGAACTTGAATTAACCTCCTCCT
Organism: Euplexia lucipara; assembly: GCA_921972225.1. Classification (NCBI taxonomy): domain Eukaryota; kingdom Metazoa; phylum Arthropoda; class Insecta; order Lepidoptera; family Noctuidae; genus Euplexia; species Euplexia lucipara. Next base: position 3,643,948 of record OV179149.1, on the reverse strand, counting down.
GAATGTGTGTCAATTTATTTGGAGTTGTGGCAGAATGCCTTTTTCTTCCTTCAAACATCTAAAGATATTCTCTCACAAAGGTGATTTATCTACACTTTACGTCGACTTTTGAAGAGACAGAAATAGAATATATGGGAATAGAGATGGCTATGACCTAAAACAGAATATGGCTTAGGTATCAAACTATGTGGCGCCAAAACTCTTTACCTAAGTGATTATCCATTTGACAAAGCATCTTGGGAACATTGGGGTCGACTTCTACAGCTTCGAATAAAACAGGGTTTAAGTTCCAAACCACGACCCGCCCGGAGTCCCCGCCCTGACCTCCGGTTGCAAACCGCTTCCCCGTCGGATGTATATCAACGGAAAATATCGGTTTATCTGAAAAATGCCACTTAAAAACAACAAGTTCTTTCTTCAACCAAGTTACTTTTTAACGACTAGATCAAGGATATCTACCATCATGATTGACCCAACTGGGTTTTAACAGCTTCATTTATGATGTATTGATTAATTAAACTGAAAATAACAGCTTTATCTAAATAAATATGCTTTTCCCACTGTATTTATTTTATTGTTAAATGACACTGACAGCATCAACGCCGCCCGGCAATAGTGTGGTGTGGTGAACTGACTGCCGTAGTGCCGTGCGTGAGTGCATCTGTATTCTGTGTGGTTTTGTTCTGCATTTTTATTTTTTATGAATCATGAAAACAATAGTACAATTGTATAAAATCTTATTTTTATAATTTGGAAATTCTTGTGGCGATCAAAAAGTGAATATGGTGTAAGAATTTTATTATTTGACTGACACTGAAACAGTTCAACATAGCTGCTGGAAGACGCGTTCCAGGTGAATTTGTTGTCGTGTAAAAACTGTATGAATTAGAAAGAGTAGACAACCTACATGTGCGGCTTTGACAAACTGTCAGTGTCAACCAAATGCGGCATTTATTATAGAGAAATACGTGTATTTGGAACGAAATTTGTGTGCACGTTTTGAAGTTTTACTTTGCGTGTTTCTTAATAAATTTATTAAAAAAACTATTAAACAAAAACGGTATGAGAGGAGCAGACACCCTGATACCGGCTAGATTTTTAACTTTAACTAGTCATCTATCGGCGGTAGTAACTTTGCTATGGGAGAGCCAGGAGAGCACTCGACACTGTTTGCCGAGACACTTTCACGACGATCATTTCCAAAGTTATCACAACCGGTAAGTTTTCTTTACCTTACATAAATATAGAGAGCAGTAAATGTATCTATAAAAGTAATAGCTTCAACGGGTTACTGTTACTAGCTACTGTTTGTGTTAGATTTTTGTTATAATTTTGCATTATAATGACCTATCGTAAACACGCACGCATAGCTCCTCACGGTAGACAGCGGATATAACGATACGGGTCACTAGTGCGTGTAAGCCCGTAGGGCAATCGGCCAAAATTTAAATTGGGACAGTAGCAGCAGTACGTACCTAAATCTGTGGCATTTTCTTGAAATGCGTATTTATTTTTTTGTGCTACGTACTTTCGCGCTCACACTCTCATTATTTTCTACTTACTTTAACGCCACTTCATAGCCATACTTCATTGCTTGTCTTCTTCCTATCACTGGTTTTTTTGGGCCCAAATGTATCCCACTGGAAAATTGAAATCTAATAATAGGTATCAACTTTTTTATTTCCAATTCCACTAAATTACCTTTCTACTAATAAAATAATTAAATAAATACATACCTATTCCACAACTTTTTCACACAACACCATCTAGTCCCAAGCTAAGCTAAGAGCTTGTGTTATGGGTACTATGCAGCTGATAAACATATTTATATATTTCTAAATACATGCATATTATAGGTAAATTACAACCAGACACAGAACAAATGATCATGCTCATCACACAAACATTTGTCCTGGGTGGGAATCGAACCCACAACCTCCTGCATAGCAGTCAGGGTCACTAACTACTAGACTAACAGGCCAGTCAAACTAAGAAATAAACAGAAAGAAAAAATATTTAGAAGGTAAAGGAATTCATAAAATTTTACTTAAAGTTACTGAACCACATAAATAATAAGTCATAATGGAGTATATTTACATTAATTTATTGTCATAACAACACAATATACCTACTCAGCAAAATGTTTAGAAAACAATTAGTTAATGGTCTGTCAGAAGTTGAAACAGTAATAACATTAGTAGGAAGCTTTGCTTAACCAATGTAAACATCTCCTAAGTTTATGGTTCCTAGCAGCACAAGGCAAACAGAGCAACATTAAATAAATTGTTTACAATTTATGGTCTGTGTGGCCATGTAAACATAATGGAGGTGAGTGAGTAACTCTACAGTTATCATGGCAAACTCATTTACTTACATAATTTTACATAGCATAAAATAATCAGAATATCATGTTACCACTGCCGGGACACAGGTCTCATCTCTGTGAGAAAATTATATTATTCCAGTTACTTAGGTACGCTTATTTTTTTTTTTATAAAATCTAATAAGAAAATGTTGCCAATTGTAGGTGGGAAAAGATGTTGGATTAAGTATTTTTTTTATGTCTGATCTGCTTACCTTACAGTCTTAGGACTTTGAGTTAGTTAATCTACACTCTCTCTGGCAGCTTCAAGATGTCATGCCTTTTAAGGGGTTTAGCTTAAGGGTGATCCTGGTTGTTTATTGGTAGTGCAAACTCATTTGTATGCATATGAAAATCCAAATTTCATAGCTTCCATGAGGTATAAGGCAAATTTTATAAGTATATATTTGTTCAACTTCCTTCACACACACACACACACACACACAATCACAAAATGTATGCATGCTATTAGTAAGTAGAATTTTAATATTTGTACGGCCGAAATGCATATCATTCATTCATTCAATTCTTAAAATTATAGCAAAATAAAAATCATACTTTTCTCAGAAGTTTATAACTTAAGTATTGTATTGTAACTCAACACCATATGGGAAATGCTTCACAGTGAGAGGTTAAACCGACTTGAACTGGTTTAATGGGGTATGTGTGTTTATACGACCCCTGTGGTGAGAATCTATGTGTGCTGTACTGAGCTCGATTGTCCTTGCGACGACGTAGGGCTGACGGAAGAGTTTTTTTTTACGTACAGTGTCCCATTGCTGGGCAAAAATTTCCTCCTGTCGACCATCGTCTTTGTCTGTTGCCTATTCTGGTCAATCATGCAAGAACAAGTCCAAGGGGTCGCGCGTTTTAGGCCTACTTCGATGTTGACGCCGATCTGGCACCCTATTTGTGACGAAACTACCCTATCGCGTGTTTAGGCCCGCTTAGGCGACGACGCCAGCCTGGTACCCTATGTGTGACGAGACTACACAATCGCGTTTTTAATCTCGCATTGGCGACGACGCCAGTCTGTTACCCTATGTGTGACTAGCCTACAAAATCGCGTCTCTACGCCCGCTTTGGCGACGATGCCAGTCTGGTACCCTATGTGTGATGAGACTACACAATCGCGTTTTTAATCCCGAATTGGCGACGACGCCAATCTGTTGCCCTATGTGTGACGAGACACCCTATCGCGTTTTAAGGCCCGCTTTAGCGACGAGGCTAGTCAGGCACCCTATGTGCGCCGAGATTACCCTATTGCGTTTTTAAGGCCGCTTTGGCGACGAGGCCAGTCTGGAGCTCTATGTGTGACCATGTCCTTGTCGTCATGACAATTTAACCATTATAACAGAGAAAATTACCTATAACTGCCTAGCTTTTTACCAATAATGTTTGGGTCAGTTTCCAGTCTAACCTGATACAGCTAAATACCAGTGTTTTACATGGAGTATTTCCAGTCAGACCTCCACAACCCAGTGACCTGGGTAACACAATACCCATGGCTATTAAAATATAATGTAAATCTGTCTAAATAAGCTGTAAATTACACAGCAGTATAAAAAGCAAATATTTGCACAATTAAGTCAAGACATAAAACATTTATAGCCTGTATTGTTTTTTATATCTAAGTAAGTAATGCATTATTGTCTTTTTGTAATCTTATACTTACAGTGTTATCAGTGTTTGTATTAGCTACTTGTAAAGCCGCGTATACTTAATTATATAATTTCTAGTCACACAAATCATCGTTTTATTACACAAAGATAATGTATTGAATGATGTAGGTACAAAAGATCTCTTATCAGCTCTCTTAAAGCAAACAGAAGAGGTAACTTCCGTGCCTTTTCAGCCCTTGAAATTGCCAAGAATCCTTGAACGTCTTCGTCATAACCAAGAGCTGGTCGTACCCACACACGGCAGCTCATCAACTCCGACGTAATTTTTGAATATCCTAGATGTTACTTACTTGCGCCATCAACCCTCAGATCAGAATTCTGATAGTTACGCGAATTAGGTATTTCGGAAATTCTGTTATTTTTAATCAGCATCATCTTAAGATGATTTATTTGCATCTCGAAACCTTTTCATAGGAATCTTATCATCTTTGCTCAAAGGACACAACACTTAGGATCCATTTTTATTCAGCTTGATTAAGCTTCTTTCCATATCCCACCAGTCTTGTATGAGATGCATCAAAACACCAAAACTGGTGTTTAATATAGTATACGGGTATAAATATATGGTTAGTGCCTTAGTCATGTCTACCACTTAGTGCCACCCCTGATTGCCTTAACCTGGCCCAACATCCGATTATAACCGGTTAAAATTGCCACTGGCTCCAAAGTTTACAAAACACGAGGTATAGTGTCGATTCTTCAGACATTATGGCTGTAGTGCGCCTGCGCAGCTCCGCAGCGGTCAGGCGACCAATAGCGTGCACGTGAATAGTGACCGTGCAGAAGTTATTTTTTTTTAATTCAATTCCATTTCTAGTGGTTTTTATAGCTTCTAGTTTTATTATCAGCCAGATTTCAGTTTTTAAGCGTTCGGCAGTTAAATTTATGGGGTCAACGGCCTCAAGCGAAGTAAGTTTCTTTCTGTTATTTTTCAATTGTGTTTCGTTTTTATGATGGACGTCTTTTCGTTGGATTCAACAACTATCGTTATGTTTAAGATTCAATTATTATAATAATTTATTTGGATGTAAGTATGTACAGACGCCAGCACATCAACCTACCATAAACTGTCAAATTTTCCTAATTGAACATGAACCTTATTGTGTTTAGAATAAAGTTGAAAACCTATCAAAGAAATTTGATATATTAAAAGTTACAATATATTATTATGTAGATTATGAATATTATAAACTAGCTTCTGCCCGCGACTTCGTACGCGGATCCTGTTGCTTATGCCAGCGACAACGGGGTCGTCAAAATCGAAGATCTGAAGCCCGGGGACGGGTGATGGTACTGATCAATTAAAATCTAAGTGGCTGCTCCCCTGCGTTACCGGGTAGGCTACCGTACCTATAACGAAGATGAATGGAAAAGGAAATTAAATACTCAAATAACATAAGCCCGAAGGCATATTTATACGATAAAAAAATGGGAGTTTTAGTCAGTAGAGTCTAATTTTCAACGATATATACCATCGTCATCGAAAATCAGTCCTGAACTGTTCCCGCCTTCACCGCGTGGAGGTACTTAATGTTATTTTATAATTATGTAATGAAATAAGAATGTTTCTGATCTTCGATTTTTATAAGTCAGCAGGAAATGCCTATCAGACCGAACAACTTTTGCTAAGACGTCATTCCTATGTGAGTTATGGTGTAGCTGGGCTCTTGGAGTTCCACAACAGGTGTTCCAGATCTTCGATATTTATACGTCAACAGCGAGTGCTCATAAGGCTGAACAACTCTTGCTAAGACGTCATTCCAATATATGTTATAGTGTAGCTGGGCTCTTGAAGTTCCACATCAGGTGTTCCGGATCTTCAAATTTATTCTCTCAGCAGAAAATGCTCATCACGTGGAACAATTTTCGCTATGGTACCATTTTTGTATCTCCTATAGTTTAGCTGGTCTGTTGCGGTTCTGCATCAGGTGTTCCGGATCTTCAAATTTATTCTCTCAGCAAAAAATGCTCATCACGTGGAACAATTTTTGCTATGATACCATTTTTGTATCTCCTATAGTTTAGCTGGTCTGTTGTGGTTCTGCATATGGTGTTCCAGTTTCCAAGATAAATTATAGCTTATGTGTTGCCCAGACTTAATATCTATACAACAAAAAAAAATCATTCAAATCCGTCCAGTAGTTCCGAAGATCAGCGTGTGCAAACAAACAGACAAACAGACAAACAGACAGACTTTTTTTTTTGGATTCGTGCTCTATTACTGTTTCTAAACCCCCCTCAATTATTATTTTTTAAATATATTCAATGTACAGACACAGTTTTTTTACAGTCTTATTATATGTATAGATGTATTATACATTTATAATATTCATAATCGCTAAGTAACTTTGTCATAATTTTGATTTAGTATATTACTAGGTACTAAATGAAAATTATGAGAAATGTGCATTAACGGAAATGTTCAACTCCTCGAATGTCCTTATGAGCCCCCGGGGGATCATAAGCCATACAAACAATGTTCGACGACATGCGACGGGTTAATATATCATAAGAATTTAGGTAAAATTAAATTACCTATATCAACAATTCATAATCTCACTCAACTGATCGTTATAGGTATTAAACAAAATTATATTAACTGGAATTAGGGCAAGTGAACGTTATTTTTTTTTTATTATATCAACCGTTACACAACCGTACAGAACTGTCGCGGTGCCTAGTAGCTTACCAGGAAATAAATGATCTGTTGTGGTTTCTATCTAACAGATTTCTCGACAAAGCCCTACGCTGAAATTAGACAGGCTTGTAAAAAGTTTATTTCGAGGACATTGAGCCTGCGTTTATAGGCGAAATGGTGCAGCATAAATACTTCATATTACAATTAGAAGACGCCGCCGCGCGCCGCTGGAAAAAATAATTTTGCCTGCCAAGCAGTCTTACAAACTGATTTTATCGGTAACATGGCACAGTCAACTTTCCTACATATAGTGATATCTTTGCAAATATATAGAAGTCTAATGATTACAAACGCCACTGGTGAACGAAACTTGTCCAAATTGAAATTAATTAAAAGCTGTCTTTGTTCAACGATGTCTCAAAACCGTTTGAATTCATTGGCCATAGTGGTGGCAATAGAAAATTATGTAATGGAAAGGGTTAACTTTCAGGGATGTCGTGACCGATTTTGTACCAAAGAAAGTTAGAATCGAGTTAATTTAACTGCTTATTGTAAGAATATTTAAAATAAAAATGCATGTAGTATACTTATTCTTTTCATTTGATTCAATATGTTTATTGGATAATGTGATAATTTGACCTACGCCGTAGTAAAAAAACGTAATCCTTCTAATATTATAAATGCGAAAGCTTGTAAGGATGTTTGTTACTCTTTCACGCAAAAACTACTGAACGGATTTGGATAAAATTTGGTACGGAGTTAGCTGACACCCTGGATTAACACATTTTTTTTTTTTTGTTTTTGTTTAAATCTTGCAATCAGTTTCAAGAACTATGAGCAGATGAGGGGCAGGAAGATTTGTCAGGAAAGAGTTATTCCTCATCAGGAGCAACTCTCATCATAGTAACGCAGTTTTTCTACAAGTCGTCCAGTTGTAGAATTTTGCGTCTCTTGAGCCTGTGAATGTGAGTTGTGCGGCCAATCGGTTGGGGTGTTTCTCCAGTCTGGATTTATATTTTAGTGAATGTGACTTCATTTCTTCCTTAACTGTGTTCATGTTCAGGTGCTTGTGAACTTCAGCGTTCTTCATTTAAGTATTTGTTGTTTGTGTGGAAGCTACTGTTGTAAATCCTGTAAAGACAATGTGTGTAAGTTCAATCTTCTCGTATATTAATCCTACTAATATTATAAACGCGAAAGTTTGTGAGTATGGATAGATGGATGGATGTTTGTTACTCTTCTACGTAAAAACTACTGAATGAATTTTAATAAAATTTGGTGTGGAGTTAGCTGACACCCTGGATTAACACATAGGCTACTTTTTATTCCTGTATTCCTACGGGAACGAGACCTACGCGGGTGAAACCGCGGGACGTCTGCTAGTCATAAATAAATTTGTGTTGTGTTAGACAAAATATATTAGGAAGTTAGAAGAGGGTAGGGGGGTCCCAAGACAAGCATTGCCTAGGGGGCCCGACATGCATAACCCGGCCCTGGCTGTACTAAAATACCTACTAGAAGACCTACAAGAAGCTCATGTCACGGTTCAAAAATTTGCTCGTCAGCAGGTTGGAATCGCGGCTGGAGTGTCCTGATTGTGTTAGGCGATATCTTAACACTGTCTCTCGTCGCAGACTCCTTTTTAACCGACTTTTTAGTAACGAATCAAGCATTTTTCCTTCCATTTGGGGAAGAAAAACTAATGAAGAAGACAGGCAACGGTACCTACTCTTCAACGCATAATGTCATTTTAGAAGGAGTCCGGCAGAGATGTAAGATTAATGTTTGAAAAGAACTTCTTTAGCAATTGCTAACTAACTGATTTCAATTGTTATTTTTTTTATTGTAAAAATATTTTTATTTAACTAAGAGTAGATATGATTTATTGTCATAACTAAATACGCTGCCCAGGGGCCATCAATTACAAATTTTATTTTGTTTTTATCCCCCCCCTCAATCCTTGTCGCAGGTGGTCACACTTTTGAAACTACCATCTCTCAAGAAGATTTGAATCAGTCAATATTTTGTGTGCATGCTGTTTCGTAACTTGTTTGCAAGTTATGCGGTGTTAGTCGCCTCCAAACAGTTACATGAGTTCAAGGTCAGTTACTCCGATCGCTCGCGGTATCCGACTAGGTAGGTATTTACTTCATTCACAATTTGTCTCGCATAAACTTTGGTAGCGTTTATGTAATACATAACAAATAGTTTTTTTTTAACCATGGTTCGGGAACATGGTGAGGAAAAGGTTCGCAATTAAAAAGTTTTTATTTATTTTTCGTTTTGTGTGATTCTGTTAGATTTTAAAATGTGTGGCTGTGGTGTGTTTTTTTCCGGTGTCGAAACGTGGTGTGGATTTTTGGTTACGTTGTCCTGTTTTAAAAAAGTTTGTATAGATTGCTTTATGGTTTGCATGTTTTGGTAGTGGCCCTAAAATGTGCAGACTTTTTTTTTTTTTTTTTTGGTTTTAGTATAAATTACACGTGAAATTATAATGTCATTTTCAAAAAGAATTGACACTGTTACTGTACAGAAAACACTAACATAATATTTAACGTTAGGCAGAGGAGTGATACCTATATACCTTTAGTAGTAAACCACATTTCGCCAGTAATGTGTAAGTCCCATATAATGTAATAGGGGGCGAGCCTATTGCCATCATTCGGGCACAAATCCATACTCCAGGCTGCCACTGAGAAATTCCAGATAGAGAACCTCAATATGAATGTAATTTCCTCGTAGTAGGTAGGTACTTCGTTGAATTACACAACGGACGGGAAAAAAAAATTGTATTATTTTGTGGATAATGATGACAATTACATCGCACATACCTAGTAGGTAGATAATTAAAACAAGTTTAGTGCGGCTGCGTCCTACTGATCTAAATTCCTTTTTATCACCGACCTTCGTAACTTAGGTACTTACACATTATTAAACTAACATTATTTACTAGGAGTCTAGAGTTTTTGCGTAAAAGATTAATTTAGGTCTGGATGGACCTAAATTAATCTGTCCTCACAGAATAACATTTATAATATTAGTAGGATTGTAGGATTTTGGACTATATGATACCCATATATTGACTGACTGAAAACAAACCGTGAAAGAAACTCGGAGTTCGTCGTCTCTTTTAAAGTAAGCCTGAGATGGTCTTTTGAGGAGAGAAACACACTGTATACCTATATAAGTCTCTAAATTTAGATTTTGAAAGCTTTAACTGCTTTACCTGTGCCCGAGATAGAATCTGCTGCAAGTTGATAAGGCGTGGTCTCTGGAAAAAAAATGATCAACGCGTTTAATTTTACGCACGCCAAGTTTGGCTGTTGATAATTAATAAAGGGCAACGCTAAAATAACTTCTATGGCAGGCTAACCAGTAACCACTTCTTTCACAATACCCAATTTACCAAACTATACTATAGATATCAGAGGCGTAAGTCGTTAGCTTAAAGAATCCTAGGTAGGTACATCAATTCTACTATAATTTAATTGCAAAATTAAATAGCGCGTTGATCAAATCCCAGGCCATGGCATGCTAAGACATACCACAGAGGTCTAATTGTATGCTTTGGTAGGTAATTTTAAGAAAATTGTAGTTTATAATTCATGATAAATAAATAAATAATGACTACTTCAACCATGAACCAAACATAGGAGTTTGCGCTTGACAATTTGTAACACCAATATTGCGTTCGTAGGTGCACCTCTGCCTTATCCTGTGAAAACTACAGGCTTGATGTTATGTTCTTAGTGTAAAGGACATTGATTGTCACTTTATCGCGTTGTCAAGTGAACGAAACCTTTGTTCAGGTGATGTAAGCTCTTTTGTTTGACAGCACGTGTAACAAACACCGCATCAATTCCTTTGTTTATGGTCACGTGTTCAAATGCGATTATTGACCGATTTTCATTATTTAATTTTAAACCAAGATTGTTTTGTCATAGACGAACTGTTAACTTTGGATATAAGAAGTGGCTCTGGTTTCTGTATCTGAAATTTTAATAAGACTTGATATACGAATTTATTTCTTCTCAGCTGTCGATCGCGACTTGGTCCTATTTTACCCTTTACAACATCAGCCAGTACTGCCAGTAGATATCCTTTCCATATCGCCATCTTTGCGTGAAAAATAATGAGGGCTCTTGCTAGACATCCATGTAATACTTAGGTAGGTACATAATATTTGTATGTTATGGAGTGTTGTAAGTCCATATTATGGCACTATACTCTTCTTCTTATCGTGTGGTTAGTAACTAACCTGGTGTCAGAGTTTTAATGCCGCCCATGGGCCTCTGACTTGGCATCACATGCCGTCGAGAATAGTCTCTCAGGCATGCCGGTTTCCTCACGATGTTTTCCTTCACCGTTTTTGAAGCAAGTGATAATTTAACAATACGCACATAAATCCGAAAAGTCAGAGGTGCGTGCCTTGGGTTCGAATACGAGACCTGTGATTTGGGCACTATACTAAGCAAAATAGTTGTCAGAAGAGTAGGTACCTAAAAACGACATAAATCATTGTGGTGACAGGTCTTTCGGATGTAAAACAGTCTTTCTTTATGAGAATTTTAATTTCTCTTCAACGTATGTAATGCCAGCTTTCGATATTTAAATTAAATAACAAGAAAACTCGAGCTTTCGTGTAAAAAATAAGGATTTAATTTTCCAAATGTACATATATTAAACTTTGTTTTATATATGTATACGTATTGGGTATTAAATTGTAATTACGTGATTGACAACGTATGTATATTGTATACCAAAGACATTCTCAAAGACATTCAAGAATCTCTTTGTTGTATACCTACTCCGTGTACTTTGTTGAATTAGTTAAACAGTCATACGATTGTTTTCCCTGGCTTTTCTGTTGGTGTTTCTACTGGTGTATAAATAAGTATAATATAATGCAGGAGACTTAATAGTATTTTTTTACATTTTTAATAAAAAGTCCAACAATTAAATAAGGTCATGCACATCAACTTGTCAGCGGGTTGTTTTTCGTTTTTAAATATCATTTGAATTCCATTTGTTGGTATGTTAATATAACGTATAGCGCCGCTATTTGCGTTAAACGTAAAGCTTTTGTTATATGGAGTCTCTCGTTTGATAAGTACAGCCGGTCGATTCTGTAAAAAACATCGCGCGAATATATCAGTGAAGCGCACTGTCAATGTCTGGGATTAGTATGGAATGACTGCTCGGTTCGCCTTCTAATGTAGGTGAAATACATTTTCAGAATAGCAATTCTGCGGGTTCCCAACGGTGTAGTAGCACAATGGCTGATCGCTGTCGTTATATTATGTTCATCTTCAGGTGTTGATCACGGCCGAGTTCTAATTAAAGAGCGTTAAAATTACATCGTAAAACAACGTGATAGCGTGCGTGCGTATTTTTGGTCTAATTCGATATAATCTATAGTCTACTCCAACTGCATAATCACATCTAAAGAGCTCTTGTAGTAGTACTAAAAATAAGTGCAAACAGTTTTGCTTTTGAATCTATTTTTTTATATTAAGTACAGATATTTTAGATTAGATTCTTGAATTGGCCTAGCGTAATATAGAGCTTCTATAGAATGTGACGTCACGTTATATTCGTTTTGCCTGTTGTACAGTCAGCCTTACACAAATTGCTAAACAAGACTAGTGAATTTTGAGCCTTTAAGACGTTAATTAAATCCTGGCACTAGTCTTGTTTAGCAATTTGTGTAAGCTAAGGTGTTCATGAGTTTAGGAAATACGGATATGTGTATAGACTTATGAGGCTGACTGTACTATGTTGAAAATTAGTGTGTTTAATGTTTAGTGATTAAGCATACTCCATTTATTAAATCATTAGCTAAGTAACAGTCATATAACGATCATTATTAGATTGAATGACTGCATTTTCTTAGTACTTTTATTTACAAATAGTGAAAATAATGTATGGCATTGTAATAACTATGACAAATAGAAGTAACTACACCTAAACATGGAAATAACGATATCGTTATAACGAGATTTTTCTAATGTTATTTCGGATGGAATATACTTAAGTTATTAATAGTGACTTTATAGACTTGTGTATGGCTTATGTTCAGTTCAGTATTAAGGCATGCGCATGATTGCAGGTTGGTAGCTGGCTTCGGGTCGTCGCTAGCCCTTATCCTGCTAGAGTACTTCACTTTCCTGTCCGGACTAACCATGTTCTCCCCTGCAGCCTGTCTTACATGTATCCTTTGATGTTTTGCTTGTACCAAATGATATTATAAGTAAAAAGGTGTAGATAGGTTAGCTAAACAACATTCGATCTTCAAAAACGGCACACTAACGCACGCACGCGTCCATTGAGCTAAAGTGTAGCTAGTTGGCCACATTTTAACGTGTCGCTTGGTGAGCGCTTATAACCTATCTACACCTTTTAACTTATAATATCATTGCTTGTACCTGTTTGCTTTTATTTGTTGAGTACCTATTGTTACTTGGTGGTAACGTCTGCACCCCAAATTTTTACCTATAGACGCGCCTAAATCGGATACTTGACTAATAAATAATAGGATATATTTTTGTGTAGCCATAGTAAACGTTAGTTAGGCGTCGTTGTATGTAAAACAGTCTGAAATGTAACGTTTAACGTGTAATAAATGTTACGTACAGCTAATGAATAACTTCTAAATATTACCAATTTCGATTTGTCGGATTTATTAAATGTCATTCTGATGAGTCATCAGGTGTCTACCACCATCCGTATTAATTTAATACGTTTTTAAAACGAATATTTATTCGTAGGATTTTGAAGGTCAATGTCGTTATGAACTTAGTCTATACTACATAACAGTCATAAGCTATATACAGGCGATTGTTCGTAGTTAAAATGGTGGTTAATTTGTATTCATATCTCGTTTTGCATGGTATATTTTGATTTGGTACGATTGCAATTTTTTATCTAGAAGATGGCTATGACAATGTGCTTATGTTAATTAAATAAAATAAAATATTATAGGTATTTCTAGAGGTACTAAAGCGATAAAACAAGGTAAAAATACAAGTAAAGTACCTACTTAATAAGGAAAATAAGAAAAAAACTAAGTTACTTTTTAGCACCAATGACAAATGAAATGAAATCGTAAATTACTGCTGCAACTCTCAGAAAAAGAGTACCCTAGGGATGTCACAAATGTAAAATAGTTTCGATATAATTGTTTTTTTTATTTATTTTCCAGTTACATCTATCATTAGGTACAGAGTAACCTATTTCGATAGAGTTCAAATTTTAATTACTATTCATAATAGTCTTTTTTTTACTAATTTCTTAATCTAATACCTACTTACTTACTTAAAAATTAAATCTTGTAACATAAAACAAACAATGCATTATTTGTTATATTCTACCGATAGCATAGTCAGTGCTCTATATTTTTTACGGATGATGATACAATGAAATCTGAATCCAAGTTCCATCCGCATTTAAATATTTTTTTAAGAAATATCAAAGTTAAGCTAAGCTACACCGTAGGAAATGGGAGGGGAACTGTATGAAAACCTCAATAAAAAAATATTTTTTTCTCGTGCTAAGTCAGGGCGGGTTGCTAGTATCTATGCTTACACATTCACTTTCCCTACTATATATATATACTTAGCGAACAGGTTTCAGATCTATCTATAAACAAATTCTGAAGATAATTTTTGTCCTAAGCTATTTTCCGTTTAGTCAATCTACTAGCAAGTCTTTTGTTACCTGATTGAAATAGTTAATTGATCAAAACAAGAGGGCTCGTGGCTGAAATAACAGCCTCAACAAGTTGTTTGAAGGAAAAGCTACGCTTGCCGAGATCAGTCTGTAGATGGGTGGATGACCATCTATTATACACCACTATATTTTCATATTCGTATTCATATTATTTATTTGCATTCCACAATGTAAAAGAAATCTTAAAATAGTGCTTAAAGCTACGTACAATCATGGACCCTGTAGGGCACAGCAAAAATTAAATAAAATTGAGTAAAAACCATAACAATAAAATTTACAAATAAATTATTAACAATAAGTATTTGCTTATTAATATTACAGTAGAATTGTTTATTATTATTTAATTACAATATAAATAAATGAGATCAGTATAATTAGTACAAAAAAAATGGACTGTATCCTGTTACTGATCATAATTGCGTAATGAAAAGTAAAAAAAAAACGAAGTTCAATTTTTAAATCAGCCACTATTTAAGTAGTTAAAACTTAAATAAAGAAAACAGCTGTTGGAGGCGAGGCATCCTTGAGCGAGATCACGCGAATGTGAGCGAGAGATGACGATCAATGAAAACTACTATGTCATGAATAGCCTGTACAATTCTCCACAAATTGGGTGACTTTTTGGGATATTAACAAACGCTAATAACTTTGCTGTTTATGAATATTATTTATTGATACTTTACAAATATAATGAGAAGACCGTCTAGAATAAGCCCTTTAAGTATTTGACTAATTAAAAATTAGTGGTGTATACCGACACCCCTCTGTAGTCTTAAATCTCAAGTCTGACAATGATCGTCAATAAGTAAGTACAAATTAGTTACGAATCTGAAGTCAGAACCTGATCTGTTATAGGCTGTCACATAATCTTCTACCATTTTTGCTGTACCCTACAGGGTCCATAATGATCTAATTTATATACCTACGAACTAAGAATAGATATGGAAAGCAATTAAGATATTGAGTATTGAGTAATGTTAAGAACTATTACTCAGCTACATCCAGCCAGCTGGTTTCGTTACCGGGCAGGATACCATTTAGACGCGAATGACCACATAATCGTATAAATTAATTCAATAATTAAGACCCATTGTATAAAAGTGGGGTATGGAGGTTATCTTAACAAGATAACGTTTGCGTTACTCATGGTTGAACAGAGCGCCCTTTGATTTGATATAACCCATTTATGATAAAATTACCTAAAGAAAACTGTATAAAGTTTTGAGAATCGAATTAAAAGTATGTTTGTATTGTTACCGTTGTACTAAGCATAGTAACTTTTGCAGTGTTACAGTTACATATTCATTTTCTTGAAAAGGTACTGTGAGGATTGTATGATGAAGGGGTTCTTACAACAGTCCTTCCACGTACTGTGTAGCATGGACCTATCTATACATATAATAAGACTGTAAAAAAACTGTGTCTGTACATTGAATATATTTAATCTATACATATAATAAGACTGTAAAAAAACTGTGTCTGTACATTGAATATATTTAAAAAATAATAATTGAGGGGGGTTTAGAAACAGTAATAGAGCACGAATCCAAAAAAAAAAGTCTGTCTGTTTGTCTGTTTGTCTGTTTGTTTGCACACGCTAATCTTCGGAACTGCTGGACGGATTTGAATGATTTTTTTTTTGTTGTATAGATATTAAGTCTGGTCAACACATAGGCTATAATTTATCTTGGAAACTGGAACACCTGATGCAGAACCGCAACAGACCAGCTAAACTATAGGCGATACAAAAATGGTCCAATAGCAATAATTGTTCCACGTGATGAGTATTTTCTGCTGAGAGAATAAATTTGAAGATCCGGAACACCTGATGCAGAACCGCAACAGACCAGCTAAACTATAGGCGATACAAAAATGGCCCCATAGCAAAAATTGTTCCACGTGATGAGCATTTTCTGCTGAGAGAATAAATTTGAAGATCCGGAACACCTGATGCAGAACCGCAACAGACCAGCTAAACTATAGGCGATACAAAAATGGCCCCATAGCAAAAATTGTTCCACGTGATGAGCATTTTCTGCTGAGAGAATAAATTTGAAGATCCGGAACACCTGATGCAGAACCGCAACAGACCAGCTAAACTATAGGCGATACAAAAATGGCCCCATAGCAAAAATTGTTCCACGTGATGAGCATTTTCTGCTGAGAGAATAAATTTGAAGATCCGGAACACCTGATGCAGAACCGCAACAGACCAGCTAAACTATAGGAGATACAAAAATGGTCCAATAGCAAAAATTGTTCCACGTGATGAGCATTTTCTGCTGAGAGAATAAATTTGAAGATCCGGAACACCTGATGTGGAACTTCAAGAGCCCAGCTACACTATAACATATATTGGAATGACGTCTTAGCAAGAGTTGTTCAGCCTTATGAGCACTCGCTGTTGACGTATAAAAATCGAAGATCTGGAACACCTGTTGTGGAAATCCAAGAGCCCAGCTACACCATAACTCAAATAGGAATGACGTCTTAGCAAAAGTTGTTCGGTCTGATAGGCATTTCCTGTTGACTTATAAAAATCGAAGATCAGAAACATTTGATATAGAAATTAAAACTCACTAATTTCATTGCATAATTATAAAATAACATAAGTAGGAGGTACTACGCGGTGAAGGCGGGAACAGTTCAGGACTGATTTTCGATGACGATGGTATATCGTTGAAAATTAGACTCTACTGGCTAAAACTCCCATTTTTTTATCGTATGCCTTCGGGCTTATGTTATTTGAGTATTTAATTTCCTTTTCCATTTATCTTCGTTACACGGTAGCTTACCCGGTAACGCAGGGGAGCAGCCACTTAGATTTTAATTGATCAGGTGTCATCACAATAAAACTATAACCATGCCTAGAAAGAGGTCAAATTTTTCCCAATGTTCCAAAGGTGCTAAATGATTAAAGACCATAAGATCCCAACAATCTACCAAAGAGCGTTAGGAGAGACTTGATGCTGTTCGAGAACATGAGGCTGCAACTCGCTCCGTGGAAACTTCTTGGGATCGCGAAGCACGCCTGCATTCTCAGCGTATTAACGCATCTACATCCAGGTCTCTAGAGACCAGTGAAGAATATGTGCGCGACTGACCGCTGATCGTGAACATCATGCACTGTCTCGCGAGTTGGAGACGTTCACGGAAAAAGCATGACGCTTGAGTTTTCAGCGTATATATGCATCGACTCTAGAGATAAGTGGGGGAAGGAGATGCGCGACTGACCGCTGATCGTGAACGTCACGCAACATATTATAGGCTATAATTTATTTTGGAAAATGGAACACCTAAAGTAAAAGAGATATAAAAATGGTGCCATTGCAAAAACTATTCCACGTGAAGAGTGTTTTCTGCTGTGAGACTAAATTTGAAGATCTGGAGCACCTGTAGGGGAACTCCAAAGCCCAGAGACAATATAACATATACATAATAGAAATGGCGTCTTAGCAAAAGTTGTTAAGTCTGATGGCATTTCCTGTTGACCAACAAAAATAAACAATTTGGAACATCTTGAATCGTCTCGCGCATCCCATTGTTTTCCCGGTCCCGGGCTTATGGAATTCGACATTAGATGTTTCAGATCTTTGATTTTGACGACCCCGTTGTCGCTGGCATAAGCAAAAGGATCCGCGTACGAAGTCGCGGGCAGAAGCTAGTAGTTAAATAACTTTATTTTAAGTTTCTTTGTCGCATTAGAATTTAATCTGTAAAGTAAAGTAAAGTATTTTTTTTCTGTAATGGCAAAGAAAACATGTTTTGTGAATACATAAATAAATAAATAAACATACAGGCAATTGATTAGATAATTTAAGCAATTTTAACTTAAAAGAAGAAAACTTAAAATTTTTAATGGAGGAACATTACGTAAACAATGGCGTTATAACGACATTTTTCTAATGTTATATTGATAGACAATGCGCTTTTATCAAATAGCGTCCTCGAATATCCTCAACACATCCTGCTAACTCAACCAGATTTGCAGAACTAAAAATAACACTGACTTAACAACAAAATTGCACCATTTACAATAACTCCTTGACGATTGTGTATCAGCGATCGCCGGCCACGGGGCAGCGTCCATAGCTCTTACTTACTTCGTTGTGGAAGGTTGGCTGTGTGATTGGTACTGGCCGATATTTGCCCTGTGTAGCGTGGTCCCCTCAGTCGTAGACGCAGCTTCAGCCCTCCTATCTATGTGCTCCGTGAAGTGGTGAAAGTGTATAATTTAAGACTGTGTTTAGAATAGTGTTTTAGGATAGTTTTTCTTAGTGCCTGCAAAATGAAGATGAGGGATTTTGTTAATTTCTTTGTGAGTTGGTTTGTATTTTTTCATTTCTTTTGTATTTCAACAGCTTATGATAATATTTATTTCTGTAAATAGGTACATCAAACACTTGTACCTACATGTAATTTTTCAACTAGAAGGTGAGGTCGGTATTTCACCATCTGACTACTCTGAGAAGAAACACCGAAAGAAACTCAGAGGTCACAGTCTCTTTTAAAGTCCAGACATTATCTTGGTCAGATTATGTAAGAACCATGCAGATTTGTGTCTGAAATGGTCTTTTGAGAAAAGAACCACACAGATACGAGTGGACCAGATCAGTCAGTGAAAGCATTTGTCAGTTATCGTGAGCTGAACTCGGAACTTGAGGAGCTCTACGCTCCAGCTGTAAGATGAATAAATAATTTCGCGAATAGTGCTATCTCCTTAATAATAAACGTGGCGTGAAGTTACAACCAGTATATGTACTACATACTATTTTCTAAGTTTAGCATTTGTTATTAAAAACGAGATTTGTGCGCAACACCCATCGTAATCGCAAAATCCATTCATCACGCAAACGTTCAAATCATTTGCATTATTAAACCTTGAGTTCACAATAGAATCTAATTACCTACTTATAACAAAAAGCAATCGCATTTTAAGAATAATTAGTCTACCGGTAAACAACACGGACAACTTTCACTAACGAGAAAACGGAGGATGAAGTTTCCGATACAATATCTCGATACGGTATCGCTTGCGCATGCGCAGTCGCTTGCTATCCCGACTCTACTGGCACCACTACAGGGGGTCGAGTCTGCTTAATTGCAATCGTGTCCCAATGACCGGTCATTGATCGAATATTTGACAACTTTGACTGTTTTTGTATGGGAAATGTGTCATAAGTTTGACGTTATACGTCAAAAATCGATCATTGACCGGTCATTGAGACACGATTGCAATAGCAGACTCGACCCCCTGGTCTATTTAATTAAAATAATTATCGTCCCTTTGAATAAAAACCGCATCCTTAATCGGCAGAATGAGGGTTAGCCGCAACAACATTTTGAAAACTCTAGCTGAACTGCATGATGCACCTATAATGAGACACTTTGTGTCCGGTTGCTCGTGTGGCTGAGGTGTAAAATAATAATACACGAACTTAATTAAGAAATACTAACACTTAGTTGATAAGATTGCTTGTAGGTATACTAACCAGTGGACCAATGTTGTCAAATTAAATAAATATATTATTATTATAATTATTATTAAAAAATCTATAAAACTGGAGCTAGGAGGTATGAGGAACAGAGGCATTATAGTTCCTCATCCTAAATAGAAAAATGAGAATCCTCAAACCAGAAGGGTGTGCTGCTGTCTGATGGGATATTCCCGGGATTTCGCTCGTCAGATTTAGTTTCTATGTAGATGAGCGATATCCTCATTAACCTTCACCTCTGGTGGTCCCCCAGGTAACCAACGAGCATCAGCACCTGACAACATCGCACGACTATAAGGGGGGATGGTCCTTCTACCTAGTCCTAGCCGGGATAGTCACCACACTTGGGTCTTCGCTTCCTGTTGGCTACAATATTGGAGTTGTCAATACACCTGCTGAGGTACGTAAACTTGGACTATAAAAAAAAATAAAGAATGGTGCTTTTTGAGACACGCTCAGGATATTATACGATAAAAAAATAACTTAAGAAGAAAACTAAAGAGGTCATCGTCATCTTTCTAACCCTTTCCCAACTAAGTTATTATTATCTACTAGCGAACGTAACACGGTTTTACCCGCTCAGGGATAAAAAGTAGGCTCCGACGCAGAATGTCCACTTATCAAAATATTACTTCCAAACGGTGAAAGAATTTTTCACATCTGACCAGTTGTTCTTGAGATTAGCGCGTTCAAGCAAACTCTTCAGCTTTATAATAATACTAGCAGACGCCCCGCGGTTTCACCCGCGTAGGTCCCGTTCCCGTGGGAATACAGGGATAAAAAGTAGCCTATGTGTTAATCCAGGGTGTCAGCTAACTCCACACCAAATTTTATTAAAATCCATTCAGTAGTTTTTACGTGGAAGAGTAACAAACATCCATCCATCTATCCATACTCACAAACTTTCGTGTTTATAATATTAGTAGGATTAATATACGAGAAGATTGAACTTACACACAGTCTTTACAGGGTTTACAACAGTAGCTTCCACACAAACAACAAATACTTAAATAAAAAAATCAACTTAAGGTTAATAGGTAAAAATGTCGTGATGGCCCAGAGGTTAAGGCGCCTACCTCTCATGCACGAGGTTGTGGTTCAAATCCGGGCAAGTACTAATGTGACTTTTTCAAATCATACGTACTTTCTAAGTTTATCTTAGACATCATTGACATCGGTGAAGGAAGAAACATCGTGAGGAAACCTGGACTTATAGTTAATATAAGTTTGAAATCGCCAATCCGCCTTGAGCAAGCGTGGTGATCAATGTTCGAGCCTTCTCTGTATGAGAAGAGGCCTTTGCCCTGCAGTGGGACAGTAACGGGCTGGTATTCTATTCTATATTCTAAGGGTAATAGGTACTTTCAAATCAAAACTTAAAATAGAAAACAACACTCAAAATCTTAAACTAAAGTACACAAACATATAACACAAAAAATATAATGGGGTGAGTTTCTGTCTAACCAAATGCAGCTTTTAGGAATTGGCTAGGCAGAATATGATATTTTAGTCCCATGTAAAAGAGGTTAATCAAGATTCTGGGTTGCAACTGATATATTTCTGATGGGAAAAGACGATAACACGTTGGTTACCCGATTCAGTAATTGAGCCCATAACTTCTTTTTACTATGCCCCACTGCAAAGCAACAGCATCTTCTTTTTTTGGAGAAGAAACGAATATAGATAACTGTTTATAATTTAAGAGCGAAAAGGACGAGAGGAGATGGATGTGTGGTGCGACGTAAAGATAAAGTAAGAAATGAGTATATCAGAGGAAGATTTCATTTTCATTCATTTTCAAATATCTTTATTAAACAGTTAAACATAAACAAAATGCACTTACCCCAAGTTACATTAACACACTATAATTTAGACACTTTATCGAGGAAGATTGAAAGTGGCGCCAGTGACTGAAAAGTTGAAAGGGAGTCGTTTGTCTTGGTATAATAATGGTCATGTAAAGAGGAGGGAGGAAATGAAACGAATGTTACTAAAAAAAATATGAGTGTACATGTGGATGAGCGGAGAGGGAGAGGGAGCCCAAAGAAAAGATGGTTGGATTGTGTGAAGTTAATGAACTGCATTACGGGTGAAAGGATAGAATCGAAGAAAAAAAAGTATTGCGCCGACCCCAAATTACACGGGATTAGGGTAGGAAGATGATGAAGAGCGAAAAATACGAAATATCTCACTCGTAAACAATTTACTCGCCATCTTAAAATGTTTATGGTTTCTTAAGCACGAGTTAAAAAAAAGCAATCAACTCATGTCGTGGGTACAGTAATTGCTTTTTTCATTCTTTTTTTATATTGTCTATTCTTTTTTATTGGATTGTTTTTTACTGTATTAGTGTAATAGATATCTATCCTGATTTAGATTTAGGGATATGTAGTTATTATTTTTCTTCTCCTATCTTTTCTTTTCAAAACGTTGAGGTCCCGCATTTAGGGATATGTACTTATTATTTTTCTTCTCCCATCTTTTCTTTTAAAAACGTTGAGGTCCCGTGTCCGATCCCCTTGTCGGGAAAAGCGCTATTCAGTTTTTCTATCTGAAATTTCTCAGTAGCAGGCCGGAGTTTGAATCTGGGCACGATTGATGGCAATAAGCTCGCCCCTTATTGAAATGAAAAATAGTGTTGTACTTATAGTTACATTATAGATAAATTACACCCAGACACAGAATAAATGATTGTGCTCATCACACAAACATTTGTCTTGGGTAGGAAACGGAACCCACAACCTCCGGCATAGCAGTCAGCCACTAACCACTAGACCAAAAAGGCTAGTCAAAATGCCCGTTTATGCCGCAAAAGAACACATATTTTGACACTCTCAAATAAATATATATAAGTAATGCTTTATTTCTTTAATTAATCTTTCAGGTAATAAAAAGCTTCTGCAACGAGAGTTTCATAACTCGATACGACGTAGTTCTTGATGAGAAATGGCTAAATGTGCTGTGGTCTTCCGTGGTCTCCATCTTCATAGTGGGAGGATGCACCGGCTCTATACTCGGTGCTGTTCTCGCCAACACTTTGGGAAGGTAAGCGAAACACCGCACGTTTATTTATTTTAAATTTCAAGCACACTAATGTACAGACGCCAGCACATCAAGTTACCTCAATGTTTCAAATTTCTTTGATCGTTTTTCAACTTTATGTCAAACAGAATAAGGTTCATATTCAATTGGGAAAATTTGACACATTGGGGTAACTTGAAGTGCTGGCGTCTGTACAATGGCGGACTTAATACCATAGGCGTTTTCTACCAGTCAACCTTCAGGTGATGCAGGGAAAAGCAGTGGTAGGTGCAATTTAAAATTGGAAAAAACAACAAACAATAGTTACAGCACAGTAGCAGTTTCACTATTAAACTAGCACAATGCATCAACTCTGCGTATACGCATCTATCAAAACTTGGTAAAGAAAATAAACTATTTGTATTTGTATTTGTATTTGTATCAACAGACATCCTAACACTCACCTTTACGTGTTTTTAAACAGGGGTGGAAAATCTTCATAGAGGTCCTCCGCTCGATGTTTTAATAAAACCTTAATTCAAGATGCAACACTGCTTTACGTTTCGCTACATTCGGTGCAAAATGTTTACATTTTCTACAAATATAATGTCAAGAGCTAATAGGTCATCATTATCACATCATTATTAAAATTTCACAGAGATCACTCACCGATTGTCTATAACCAGTTAAAAACATGCATAAAAAATAATAGAGTCAAAATAAGTCATCAAGTCAAACATTGTGTTTTGTTTGTTGCAGAAAAATGGCCACAGTACTGACGAATGTGCTTTCCATCGCCGGAGGAGTTTTGTTTTTCCTGTGCCAAAAAGCTAATTCAGTAGAAATGCTTATTTTAGGAAGATTACTAGTCGGTTTATCCGGAGGTTAGTAGAAATTTCTAAATTTTTATTCAAATATTATGATTTTATGAATTAACCTTTTAAGCGCTTGGCTAAATATTAGTTGCCGTGTCCCTGGCGCCGGGCCAAAATTGCTACAAATCAATAAAATAATACCTACAGTAAATAATAAGGAGAAACAATCGTTGTTGTCGATTTTTAGTTTTTGTTACGCATAAATAATATCTCAATTCGATAATTGTTTTAGTTATACCACACAGTCAGTATTTTGAAAATAAAACGAAAAAGTCATTCATGTTCGCTGTCGCAGAAATACGACACGGGCGGTAGGGACACGGAAATATGTATTGTGTCATATTTATGCGACACAAGCGGTTAAAGGGTTAACTAATGTTTTTTTTTTATTAGCACAATTGTTGGATTTGTAAACAACATTATGTGTGTCAGCTTGACACACTCTGTCTCTATGGCGACTGGCGTTTTATGTAACGGACGTACTTCATATTAAATCTATTTACATCATAATTTATTCTATGATTTTCCACATAATCCATCTGGTTATGGGCCCATCACTTATTAAAGTGTGTAGTAGGTAGAAAACTTCGTCATCAGTCTAGCCTTTTCACAACTTATTCGGGTCGGCTTCCAGTATATCCGGATGCAGCTAAATATAAGTGTTTTACACGGAGCTACTGCCAACTTTATCTACAAATGACAACCGGAACTAAAGGCTGAACGTGCTTTTCGAGGCGAGGCACGGAAGAGTCTTGATACGTAATGAACGGTCACAGCGTATATTAATCTTCGATCGACTCGTGAGGCTGTTGACTATTTTTTTAATTTAATTACTAGCAGACATCACGCGGTGTCACCCGCGTAGTTTCCGTTCCCGTGGGAATTCAGGGATATAAAACCTATGTCACCGGGGATAGAGTAGCTTCCCAACGGTGAAAGAATTTTCGAAATTGGCACAGTAGGTTTTGAGTTTATTCATTACAAACACACACACACACAAACAAACACACACACACAACACACACACACACACAACACACCCACGCGCACACACACACACAAACACACACACGCACACACACACACTCACACATACAAACTTTTCCTCTTTATAAGAATAGTGTAGATTTAATACTTCAAGCACACTAATGTACAGAGGCGGACTTAATGCCATATGCATAATCTACCAGACAACCGATGTTCGTAGTGCGGGAGGTATTATTAAAGTCTAACGCGTGTAGAAGTTGTCGGCATTTTTCCAGAGATCAAAGGTGTCGTCCTACTGTATTAATATTTATACTGTGCTTTAGGTGATGCAGGGGCAAGCAGTGGTAGGTGCGATTTTCTTTCTGTCCGTCTGTTTGTTTGAGTTAATCTCAGAAACCGCTGTATCGATTTTGAAACGACTTTCACTGGTTATCTAGCTAACTAACAAACCTGTGCTACTTTTAGAATGACTGACAAAAAATTTCAGGGTTAAGAATCACGTAGAGGATTTAATAAAGAGTGCACCCTGTATAATTGGTCGTTGTTCATACTTTATGTATAATTGTTTGTCGTCAGGTCTGACCACGAGCATAGTGCCGATGTACCTGACGGAGCTGGCGCCCCCGCGGCTCACGGGGGCCATGGGGGTCGCGTGCCCCATGGGGGTCAACGTGGGCGTGCTCGTCGGACAGGTCATGGGACTAGATTTTATATTGGGTAAGTTTGAACGGCACACTAACGCACGCACGCGTCCGTTGACGACGCGACGCGACACTGACTCACGTGTGGCTATTTAGCGAAATTTTAACGTGTCGTTTGCTGAGCGCTTATAACCCAGATACACCTTTTTTCTTATAATATCATTGTGATAAATAGTATACTTTGATGCGAGTATGCAATGGCAAATGCTTAAGCGTTTCAAACGACGTTCTTAACGCTCTTCGCGAAATAAATAAAAATTCACACTAAAATTATTTAATAATAGAAGTAGTATATAATTGGGGCATCTGGATCAAAGGAGATCCAGACACCCCAATTATGTCTATTCAAATAGATAAAAAACATATATTCAAATAGAAGAAATCTTGTTTGTTGAAATGATGGTCTATTAGAATATACTGTTTAATTCATTGGAACATATCTACTCAAATAGATGAAATTTTATTTATTGACTAGATTGTCTAATCAAATACACTATTGAAATGAAATTGAAATGATATAAACTTTTCTATTCAAAATGACTAGTGGGTGGCAAATTGAGATGAAAAAAAAAATGTATTTTCAAATAGATGAAATCATGTTCGTTGCATTCGTGGTCTACCTACTATTTCATCGGAAAATAAAAATTCAAATAGATTCTGCATAACATTCTAAATTGATCCAAGGAACAGATCTGTATGATTGGTCTTAGAGGTGTCACAAGTCTTTTATTAAATAAAACTAAAAATAATGATAATTTAAACATTTTAATTCACATTTTTATATTCTGAATGGATGGGATAAAAACGATTTCAAGTCAAGCAATTTCATCTTCAGGCAGAATCTGATATCATAATTATAATGTTCCTCCTCCACTTCAGAACCATTTTATACTTCTGTTTCTTTAATAAATTGTCGTTTGAGTTTATCAACATAATCTGTTCCTTTTACAGCATTTAAATAAAAGCAAGCAGGAAAAAGTATAGCATGCTGCATCCAAGGGTCATCGTAATACTCCCAATCTTTGATATCACCTCCGCACGAAAAACACATAACTTTATCGTTTAAACCACTTCCGCAGTAAAAAAAACCTGCATCAGCCATTTGCCTCACCAATCTTCGTTTTGAATCTACTGTAGCCCAATAATGTCTGAATGAACATAATCGAATTTGAAATTCGTTATATATTTCATATCGTGGGCCAAAGTAATTTTGAATCATTTTTTAAAGGTCTTGATACGGGTATGTGTGTAAGCATAATGCAGTATTATATCTAGTGTTGTTCATATAAAAAGATGTGGTTCTGCGTGTCATTATGGATAGGACTGACCTTTAGTTTTATTTTTTAATATTTTAAAATTATAGCTGGTGCTATGTAAGTAATGTATATCTTATGTATTTTATTTTGTAATGAAATAAAACAAGAAAAAAACAATCAAAAAAGTTTATTCTCATCTGTACACCATTTTCTCAAACACATTACAGTTTTTAAAGCACATACATTCGAATGATACACACAATTAAATATTTCATTAGACGTTCTATAATCATCAAATAATTTTTGTAAACGAGGACAATTCTTATCTTCTAAATTATATATTTTATCATGTTTTACAATGTTTTTCAACCAAGACACTTTTTCACTTCCTTTAACATAAATGATTTTATCTTCCAGATAAGGTACAATATATCGATGTAAGTTCAAGTATGGTATAAAACCCTCTCTCCAAAAAATTTTTCTGTTTCTCTCTATCCAACTTACTTGCAATCTTTCTTTGTTTGTAAGATTGTAAAATGGGAACGGTGGTTTGATTAGTAATACCATAATTTGATTTCCACATGTTATTGCCATTTCTTTAACGATAAACTCGTTACTTTCCGTCTTAAACCCTTGCACATCGACTATAGCGTTCATAATAATTTCTTTACAATACCACTTAATGGTTTATATTCGAATAGACGATCGTTGATGATTAGACAATAGGCAGATGTATTTTCTGGTATGTCTTCAGAACTTTCAATTTCCAGCCTCACATCTACAACCCCAGTTTTCAAGGCTTCGTTCTGTCTTGAGCAATCAATTACAAATAAAGGAGCCTTTTCTTTAAATTCGCTCAAACTAAGCATTGGTTCAGACCGAGTGTTATAATAAGACTGGCGAAATTTGGTGAACATTTCATATAATATATAATACTTATCTTCAGAAAATTTTGCATTCACCGATTCGTATGGATAATATTGAGAATTTAAATAAAGAGTAACATTAGTTAATTTGCAATGGTCAAATATTGAGCAGTCTTTACTTTTCATATTTTTTCTATTTGTCTGCAAACCAAAGATCACATACCTTGGTTTTTCGAGTTGTGAAGCAGTTTTAACAACCCAGGAATGTTTTGTAGTTTTAGGTAATAAAGGGTATTCGTACAAGTCCCAATTTCTGAAAGCTATTTGAATAGGACGATCCTTTTCTAAATGTTTAAGTAAAGTTAATCTTTCCCGATCTGAAACTTTTATATGAGGCATACGCCATTGCAGTCTCTCTATATTTACTTCAATAGAGTCATTATTATCAAGTATAACACTATTAAGATTCGAACTGCTCCTTTTAAGTATAAGTTCATGTTTACAGTTAATGACAATTTTATTATAATCTTCCGCAAATCCTAAAACTTTATTCAAAGGTATAAGGGCACTAAAAATACCATCGTTATCTTTAACCCCATTTAAATTCCAACCCCAAATAGCAGCAGCCCTACTTTCTCCCTCGCTCATTGACACATATGATTTTAGGGTTGCAGAAACACCTGCATTTTTTATTCGATCTATCTCTACACCATTAATTTCATATCGAATGTCTTGAAATAGAAAGGATATGTGATTATTGGTAAAATTAACCACCTTTCTTGTTAGTTTTCCTGCTCCATCTTTCGAAACCGTGGTGGCTCGGCCTTCCACGTAAATGTAGCTGGCTGAAGGTAATACGTACAAATCTTGTTGATTTATGGGTATACGTATTTCATCATTTTCATTAAAAGAGGTGCTATATGGATTATAGGTATGAATTTCATAACTCACTATAGAGTTATCGAATTGTGGTAAATCATTCACTTGAAGAATACTCATAATTTAAATCCCAAAGCTCGAAGAAATAATTTATTTTCTTTAGTTATTTTTTTTAAAGTTTGTGTAATATGTCTTCGTCTTTTGAAGGTACGAGAACGAGTAAAACTATTAACTTTGTCAGGTGATTTTATATTGTAAACTATCATTTTATTTTCTCTCTAATCTTATCCACATTCAACTCTTGTGACGGATAATGTCAAAGTGTTGTTTAATGTAGACGACATCTAACATTTAAACCTTTTTTAACTGAAGATTTGATAAAACCTTGCTTTTTCCAAAACTCTTTAAGGAATTTTATGCATAAATGTCCGCAATTGAATAAGTTATTATTTTGCAAATTAATGTAATTATAATTAATATTATTAGAACCTACATAGCGAACAAATTCTATTGGAGGTTTCAAGTTGCCGTAACTGTCAAAGTACTCAACGTATTCATTAAAAATTATATAGGCTACCCAATGTGTACCTGAATTTTTTGAATGATCTAAATTTATGATTCCGCACTCTTTAGAAAACGGAGACTTCGGTAAGGTATCTCTCATATACACTCCGCGAAAATATGGAACGTTTTTAGTAAAATGTATGATATCTATATTAGTAAGTGCATGATTAGGTAGCCTATGACTTAGTTTTTTTTCTTTAAATTTGTATATATTCCAAGTCCATCCTTGTAACGGTTTAACCGCAGTCCGTTTCCAATACATACACCTTCCACATTCTTGTTATGTCTTTTCATTTCTTCTAAACGCTTTTTTGCAACTCTATATTCATTTATGGTTTTGACGATTCCAGCAATTCCGCTTGCAATACTGCCAGCAGCAGACAAACCAGCGAATATTGGTATTAAAGGTAGAACCCCTCCAGACTTAGGAATTGGTATTACACGTGGAATCCTGGGAGATGAATCACGATTCAATTCTCTAGCAGCAGCGTAGGCCATTTCTATAAGTTTTTTCCTACACTTCGGTTTAACTTTTTTAATGCATTTTTTAGTATTGGTTACTAAATTTTTAAAGGTTTTTTTGAGCCCAGCTCCAGAACTTACTTTGGTTAACATTATATTATTAACTAAATTGGCAGCAAGTTTTTCTCCTGTGCTTGCATCGGAAGACAAAGCACGCTTTTTTGCCATTTTTAATAAAATTAAATCTGCTTTGTGGCGATCTTTCAAACTTTTGTAATCCCTATATGCAATATCGTGATGTTTACAATAGTCGTCTAATTTGTTTACACCTTTATCGCCTCGAGCTAATCTTTCACGTAATTTAGTTCCTGGACCGCAATAATTATATCCTGGCAAATGGAGCTCAAATGGTAAATTATTAATTAAATTATTGATAAGTCCTTCTCCTTTCATGTATATAAACAGAATGAGAACACCATCATACACCATGATGTTATATCGTTAAACCACTCATAAAACGTTGGTATCATCAATCCAACTATTTTCGCAGGATGATAACCCCAACCATTTCACGAAAACTTTTCTGCCTTTTCGTTTTAAAACTTTTTCAACAAGGTAAATGTCAGGATGTTTAGTTTTTTGTAATTCTTGATCGTAAAATGCTCCTAAAATAGGTTGCTGTTTAACATCTTGTAATAAATATGTAACAGGATTTGTGTTTTGAACTTTACTGATCTTGAATATCTCTGTTGACCAATTAGGAGTGTAACCTTTTTCAAAACAACCTTTATATTTACTTATTCGAACAAAATCACCCGTATTAAACTTAGGATATTTTGTTTTCGTTCGATTTTGATTGTAAAATCTCTGAAGTACTTTAGTTTTATTGCTATGATTAACTTGAGCAGGTGGTAAACCAATTGTTCTATGTATTGTATTATTATATCTATTCATGATTTTCGCAAGTGTCCCGTCAGTCCATTTATAATTCCCCTTGAAACTAAATTCCTTGAAAAGCTTATTCTTTATCGTCCTTATTAATCGTTCTACAATTGAAGCCTTTTTCGTTGAATAAGTGCAGTAGTGGTTGATAGAATTCTTTACTAACATTTTTTGAAATTTTTTATTGTAAAATTCTTTTCCAAGATCTGTTTGCAAGTTTCTAGGAATGCGTTTTACTTTACTCAATAATGTAATAAAAGCTTCAGATACAGCTTCTTTGTTTTTTTGTTTAAGTGGAATAGCCCAAGCGTACTTAGAGAATCCATCAATGACAGCTAAAATGAATTTGTTGTTGTTGTTGAATTTGGAGAAACTTTGCATATCCATTAAATCAGCTTGCCACAGATCATCAATATCTTTTAATATTACATGCCTTCGAGGAAAATTTATTCTTGCACTTCTATGAATTTCATTTATAATAGTTCTTTTCACTTTGCTCATTCTTTCAACTGTCACTTCTGAATTACAAAATTATAATGGTATTCAGTTTATATGACGAGTCTTTTTATTCTTTTATAATACCCGCTTCTTTTAACTCTTCAATAATTGACAAGATTTCGTTGTCAAGATTGGTATTACCCGCAGTTTTAGATGCGATCAAAAGTTTAAGCCTGTCCACTAATTCATTAGGATCATCCCAATAAACAAGTTCGGTGTTTTTTTTGTACTTTTTAAGATACGGCAGACCGGCACCTCGTTTAAGTTTAGATTTAACTTCTGCAGGTTCTTGTAAGCGTTTACTAGACTCGGGAAATAACGGTTTGATCACTTGAGAATATTTTAAACCCTTATCACCTTTAACTTGGCCTGCAGGATCAAAGTCTCTTTTATGAGCATTAGTTGTAATAAGTATTTCTTTGTAAACTAATTTATCCTTTAAATTGACCAAACTTAAATCAGGCTTCTTGCGAAGCAATAATTCTTTTAGACCAGGTGTTATTTTATACTGTTTATTAGCTACACGAATTAAATACACTTTATCCGAGTTCTTGGAAACTGTAGAGAAATTAACTATTGTATTTCCAATCATATGCTTATCATTTTCACTACGTACGCCAAATGGTATATTCATATCATCGTATATTTCAAAGACATCTTCTTTTGTCAGCGACACATTATTATCTTTTCCTGATTCAGATGTGTTACCTTCTTCGTCTTCTGAATAAAATGTTTCTGATTCAGATGATTCATGTATGCACATATCAAGTGATTTATCATGCAAAAACATTTTTGAACCTAAACCAGTGTTCTTAGTTTGGTCAACATAAGTATCTTCATTTTTTATTATAGAAATTTGCTTGTTAGCCGCTATAGCATTGAGAGGGTCAGCAAGAGGCTTAAAAAAATACTTCAGATGAGTGTCGGTATTAAATTCATGATCTTTCATTTGTTTCACCTTTTGCTTTATAGCGTCCGCAGACTGTATTAACTGATTTGTAATGCTGTGGTCCATTATACGACTTGTACGCAGAAGTATTTATACTCAAATGATTTTTTTTGTTTTTATTCATTATTTATATAACCATTAATCAAAATAAATAAAGTTGTCGAAGGACTGTCTATATCTTCCTTTGTTTAACTCACAATCCTTATTAATTGTTAAAAAATCATAAGGATGTATCCAGATTTTAGTACACATATCTTTAAACCCAGACCACTCCATATCAGAACTAACATGTTCATCATATATATGTTTCATGTTAACTTCATCTTGCTTGAAAATGATCAAAAAGTTAACATTATCACGTAATAGCTGCTTTGGTATTTTAGAATAAGTCTGAGATAAATAAAAGCAATCTATACCTCTATGTCTACCCATTGTAAAATAATTTCGTATGTTTATTTGTTTTTCACAAACTACGTCATCGAATATGATAACAGAGTTCAACAAGGCATCGTTAGGATGAATAACATCGTCATCAAAATTAAAAACAAAAAGTTTTACATCTGGAACTCTTTGCAAAACTTGTTTTATAAAACTGTATTTCGGCTGAAAACTGGTCTTGGAATACAGATAAACATTGTTAAACTTTAATCCGTTTGTATGAATTAATAAACTAATCATAACATTCGTTTTCCCACAATTCGAGGGTCCACATATTATGCACCGAATATTATTTGGGAGAAGTATGCTGTGTTTCGGGCGTAGTGAATTTTCCTTTACATCAATATTTTTAACATCCAATGATACTTGTTGCTTGACCCACTTCATGTTTGTATCTAATAAGAAAACAATTCGGGCTCTAGTATTTATAATTCTTATCAGAGTTATTGATCGAAGCAATATTTGAGGTGAAGATTACCTATACTATTTTTACAACTTTAACGAAATGCTTGGACAGCATAACATAACATCACACCTTGTTTCCTGAAGGTTTTGGAAGCTTATGGATAAATAAAACAAAAAAAATGCAT
Organism: Euplexia lucipara; assembly: GCA_921972225.1. Classification (NCBI taxonomy): domain Eukaryota; kingdom Metazoa; phylum Arthropoda; class Insecta; order Lepidoptera; family Noctuidae; genus Euplexia; species Euplexia lucipara. Next base: position 3,611,015 of record OV179149.1, on the reverse strand, counting down.
TTAATAAACTATTTTATTAAATAAAATCATACCCAATTTGTTTATAGATAGACACAATTTCAATATAATCATATTTCTACTTTGACGAATAATATAAACAGGAGAATACACATCTATAATTTAACACTTTGGTAGATGTATTTATAAATATACGAGTACAGTATAGCTAAATAATACATTTTAAGAAATTGTATCACAATGACCCCATGGTAAGGTTTCAATTTGATTTGGAAGTATTTGTCGTTTGTCGTCACTCCTATTTAATGCAATTTTATTCAGTTGTTGTGAATAGAGAACATGTTTAATTGATTTTATTACATTCATTTTACGTTTGATAATTGTGTTATTGTGTAGAGCAGCATTATAATCAGAAAGCTTTAATTGATTTGTTACGGGTTTCGTTATACCTTTTGCCTTCTTTAATGTTGTCTTTACACTTTTCAAACAATAAAGTTTAGCCCTTAGGCCAATGAATTCAGAAATTACCGAGCCTCCGAGTTCATCTTTAAACAGGCCTGGTATTTTTTCATTTATTTTAGGTATTCCATATGGATTATCCTCAGCAAAATTACTGGTGTCAAATACCGATATATTATCAACCATATCCTTATAAAAATTATCCGTTTCTACCAAGTAAAGTAGGCTATCAGTGTCAGTGTAACATAGTTTAGCTTTTGTACCATATCTGTTTTTGATATAACCATAGTGGAATTTATATAAGTGTTGTTTGGCATACTCCAATACAGTAAAACCAATGTAAATGGGTCTATCCAAAATTATTTTTTCAGGGCTTAACTGAACAGCCACAAAGTTTTCTGAAAAGATTGAAATACTTTTCAGGTTGGGTTGTACAATAAGTTTTTCAGCACCTATATATTTATTTGTTTTATTATTAGAATCTTCCCACTTTGTTACTAACTTTACATTTACTTGCTTGCGTTTATTTTCTATTGTTTTTCCAAACACAGCATTATTCAAAAGTTTGAAAAAATCTTTATCGAAGGCTGATGTAGAAGCTTGACGCAAACGAGTATTTAAATCTATGTACTTTTGTAAAAAATGGTCTTGTCTAAATCTGAGAATGCGATGTATTCGGCTTAAAATCAACCCATTGTTCAAGCATTGTTTTAAATGTACGTAGTGAATGATGTAATTATATTTGTCATACAAATTCGCAATTAATTTTGTAGTTTTCCCACCAGGAGGTACAAACCTTTCTGGTGCAAATGGTAAGTCACTATGTGAACTATGCAATATTTCTGGATAGGCCAAATCGACTTCTAGAATATATCCGTATTCAGAATCATCAGATATATTCAAAACATCAAAGTTAGCACTTTCATTTTCTGATAAGAATTGAAATTCCGATACAGGCATTCTTTTTCTCATAGCATATCCGTAAAGATTGTTACAATCAAGATATATTAAAAAAGATGATGGCTTATCATCATTGAAATAAGGAAGAAATTTATTATTCGCTTTGACATGTCGTAGGGAACACTGTGCTAATCCTCCGCGTATTCCTTTTTCAAGTAGGTTATACATTTCCAAGTCATGAATCAACTCTAATTTAACGCCAGTACACAAAAGCATTGCGTCCCAGCTTAAACTTGGCGCAGAAACATAATATGCTGGATCGAGATTATAATATTCTAAACTTGTGTTTCTAAAATGTTCAAATATGTCGCATAATAGTAATACATCACATTTTAAGTAAAGATCAGTATATTCACCAAGAGAATTGATTTTGAAAGTATACCAAACTTTTTGTGCATGTGTATATTCATCGTCAGAAATATGCTCCAGCTTCATTGTGTTATAAAAATACTCTCTAGGTGGCAAACAAGTTTCGTCATACTTAGACCATGCATCAATATATTCGTATGGATATATACCCTTTTGCCTCAATAAGCATACATCGGTTTCATCGTCAAATTCTCTTGAAAGATTTATGAAATCTTCTACATGTAAATTCTTAGATAATTCATATAAACTCGAACTTAAAAATTGATAAGAGTCTATAAACTTTATTTGAACAGAACAAGACTTATTCTTAGATGAGAGGTTTTTCATAATACAAGTGTATTTTTCTTTTGATTTAGGAATTATTTTAATAGGACCATCGTACTTAACCAGTTCTTTAATAAATAAATGAGAATCATATCCAGATAAATTATGGAAAACAACAGGTATAAACGGACATATTTTAAACGTTAAATTGCAGCGAGAGTGTGCAGCTCCTCTGTATTCCGATGTAACATGATCGTGATCTCGAACTTTGTCACCCAATAACAAATGTTTACAAATATGGCAACGAGTAGCCTCTTCGTACTCTATTTGTTGTTTGACTGACAAAGGTCTCATGGGTCGATTTTTAGACAGTATAGAATTTATGTAAGTGACATCTTCAATTAAACGTTTTATAAACACTTCTACACAATCCAAACCTCTATAGGTAACAAATTTATTCAAATCTGGATCGTGTGAACAACAAACGTAATATGCAAAACAGGATGGTTCATGCACTTTTAAGTTCTGAGTATTTTTAGATCCATTTTCAGAACAGTTTTGCAATATACTTTCAAAATCAGCATAGATAATAAAATGTATTCTTTGTTGTCTCTCATAATTTTTAAATTGTATAATACTATTTTTTTCCGGTAATACAGTTAACACTTTAGAACAATCGTGTGAGCTATATTTTGATTCACTAGAAAAAAATTGCAAACAAGCATCGCAAAGTATAAAATTGCCTTTGTGATGAGTAACTTGACGGCGGATAAGTTTAGCTAGGTCTTTAATTAGACAGTAGTGTCCTGAACCATTACGCTCGAAATACAACAAATTTACATGTTTGTTTTTCTTTGAGCTTGTCATGTATAGAGGTCCGGTCACATGGCATTTTTTATCTAAACCATATATATTAACACTGATATTAGGGTTATTTTTTTCAAACATTTTTATTTCAACCGAGGTAGGTGGAAATGTTATTCCTTCAATATTAAAAACATCGGTATAGTGAGGATATGATTTTGTTCTACAAACATTATCCTTTGATGGAAATAGGGAAGCAATAATACTCCATAAAAAGCAATGGTTGTCATTGTTCTGTATGTTTAAACAACTTTTCGTATTCCTTATAGCTGGAGGAAGCTCGATATACGTACCACCTTTCATTGGACAATATTTGTTTATATTAATTTCTAAGTGACTAATAGAGATAAAAGACCAACCGGAATCACGTTGGTTAAATTCAGACATTTTTCCCTGAAAAGTCTCTTTAGCATTCATGTATAATTCATTTAAATCAGTATTTAGGTAAACATTAGCATACTTTGTATTAAAAGATTTTAGCTGCTGCTCACCGGTTTTTGGTAATAAGAAGTAAGCAAATAGCTCAAAATTTACTTTTATACAATTATGTTTCAATAAAAGTATTTTAATTAGTTTCAGAATATCGCTTTGATTCCCAATCAGAAAAGCCTCTGGTGTTAAATACTCGGCATCTGGTGCCGGATTTAAGCGATACGTGTTTATTCTGTTTCGAAAAGCAGTTGCAATTATTTCAATGTTTCTCAATTCAGTTTTAAGTAAACAGTTTGATTTATGCAAATTAGTTCTCACATGATATTTATATTGCTGTTTCGGTAATTCGATTTGACATTTATCACATTTAATTAAAATATCTTTTATAATTGTGTTGGTGGTTGGTGTAACTGGAAAAAAAAAACAAATTGTATAAGTATGATGAATGTTTAATAAAGTTTAATTATAATTATAAGAATAACAAACTTGATTACATGAATAGCTTAACTAGTAACTACCTATTGGGATTATAAATGTAGGTAGAACCTATACCTAAGTAATACTCATATATTTTACTTGATTAACATGTTTAGTAAATACTGCATAATAACATACAAAATAACATCGCGAGGTATACGATGAGTGTGCCCAAATATTTAAGTGAACCTATCTAAAAATAAGAACTCAAAAAGGTCTGAGGGCTAGATTTAAATTCTTTGCGCGTTGCGCATATAAATTTAGTTAGATGACCCCAAGCCTCAGTCCCCTCATCCGTCCGGTTTTTAACAGCTACAACGGCCTGACGCCACCGATTCATCGGTGCTACATTTTCGATTTCATCACACCGATAAACCTTTAGTTCGATGTAATGCGTACCCGCTTTGGTAAGTAAGGTTTGGCGAGCGTGGCCCGTTGCCAGCCTTCGAGTTATCGACGAACTAAGAACAGTATTGGGTTTTTTACCAGTGGTTTCATGCGTGTCCCCGTCTTGTTCATCGCTGTCGGTGCCGAATAAATCTGTTGCGGTGAGATGAGGCTTGCTGACTGGATTAATTTTCACCTTTTTTGAAGATGACGATGTAGACGGAGTAGTTTTTGGTGGCCGATGGGTTGATCTCGAATCCGAACTTGACGGTTTCGATCGTTTCTTGTTTTTTTCGCTGATCGCCACATCTTGCACAGAACTCGTATCGTCATCTGACAGAAAGAGGTCCTCAGCAAGTCTGGACCTGAAATAATATAAATAACTGCGATTAGATTCCGTTTATGAGCAGATACATATAAAAGAACCGTCTAATTTAACAGACATTAAATAGTATGATAATAAACTGTTTACTGATCTAGGGAATTGAACCCAGGGTGTAACGCTCAGCAGTCGCACTTGCCAAGTAGTTAAGTATTCTATTCATAGCATATTTAATTTTCATTCTATTCGATTCGATTCAATAACTGCGATAAGAAACTATCTCCGAGCAGATACATATCAAAGAACTACCCAATTTCTTGCTTTAAAATAGACACCAAGTATATAATAGACATTATTTAGTACGAAAAAAACGTTGACCTAAGGAATCGAACCCGGGGTCTAACGCTCAGCAGTCACACTTGCTAGTCTGATCACAACATATTCACCTCACAAATATAGACATCAAATATATAATGGACACTATCTAGTATCGACCAGGAATCGAACCCGGGTCTAACGCTCAGCAACACACTTGCTGTTCTATTCATAATAATAAAGCCTCACGTAACAATAAAGAGTTGATGATACATTTAAAATAGACAATAAAATAATAATTAAAGATAGGTACTTACATTTTAAGCCGTTGTTCACTTTTCACTAGATTATTTAGTTAATTAATTAGAAGATGTGAGGTCACCACCTTCAGGAGAGCTAATGTTGATCCAGCTTCCAGCCCAACGACTTAAATACTTTTCATAACTATACGTCACAATCCCAAATATGGAGAGAGCTCACGATTTTAAAACTGTTTATTCAGCTAAACTTCCTAACAAGAGATGCAATTGCACATACAATGGAAATATCGCGGGTTTGCTTGTTAATTAAGCATCAAGTAATAATAAAATTCCGACAGCATTTTATCCAAATGTAATAAACAAAATTAAGGTTGTGGTACACTGCCAACAATATTTTATTTTAATCATGATTGTGTTATTGTATTAAATTAAGCGTAGAATCATTTCGGATGCTAGTGTAAACGCAATTTAAGTGTAACATACTAATAATATCCTATGGTTTTGTTCTGCAATATATACTAATATTATTGTTTTATTTTGTTTAGAGAAAAATGTCGGTTAACTTTACTACGAAAACAAAGCCGTGAGTAAAACCGCAGGCAACCACTAGTCATAAGAATATTCTACATAATTATTATTGCATTATTTTGAACTCTATCAACTACACTAAATTTCATATATAAATCGGGTATAAAAAAGATACAACTTCACTTTAGTTCTTTATTTCTTTTAGTGTGCTACTGTTTTATATTAAATCTACAATGTCGGTAAGTGCCCAATTAAAAAAAAATAAGTACTTTTAATTATGTTATAGCTTTAATGATACCAGTAGTAGTAGTACAACAATAATATGTCCTGTTTCAGGTACCAGACTGGGTTTATTCACCAATTTCACCTCCATCATTGGATCCTGATGTGGTTGAGAGAGCCATAAATTATTTGGAGATGGAAGAACCATGCCGAACCCAGCCTACTCTAAATACAACTTATAATAGCAAGAAAGAGTTAATAAGTTTTTACAAAACAATTTCCATCGGTGGTGCTAAAGTTATACGGATCGAAATCTACGACGCAAACCAATTTGAAAATAATTCTATGTGTCAGTGCAGTGCGGAAATATGTGTCCAACATATTGTGAAGGACATTAACAATGATGGCATATACTTACGTGTCAAAGACTTGCTACCATATTTAAATAATACTTTCTATCAATCGTTGTAAAAGATAAGTGAAAGGAACACAATATGTAAATTAAATAATATTGTTAACCTATTAAGTCTAATGTAATATGATCTAAGATAACATGTATACCAGTTCTAAAGAAATGATAAGTAAAATAAATCATAAAAATCTACTATCCATTTACTAGAATTTATATTGTTACTATAACAGACAAAATTTATGTTATAATAATAATAATAAGGTACTTACTTTTATATGTTAACTGTAGATACTACTTTTATTAATAAATACCTATAACTTGTTTGTCAAATTAGATAACTAGACTATGTTAGAATAAAAAAATATATAAATAACAATTTGTTTTATTGTTAATAGCCAAGTAAATAATATTTTGCTTTTTAATTCAAATATGGAAAAAGAACACATCCTGTTATTATAAGTATTAATAACGCTTTGCCTGACCAGGATGGAATCGAACCCAGAACCTCATGTTTGGCATTTTCACTTGTAAAGTGTGAATGAGTTTTATCAAAGAGACAGTTAAACTGTTAAAATAAAAATTTGTGTGGTATACTACAACTAAAAAACCCGACTACTGAATAAAATGTAGCCTATGTTACCCGGGTCATAATAACAAATCGATTGACGACTTATTCATAAAAATCGGATGAACAGTGTTTAGGCACTACGGAGGAACATACGTAAATAGATACATAGGTACATAGACTGCTAAAACCATAACCCTTCCTTTGGCTTCGCCGTAGTCGGGTAATAATAACTATAGTAAACAATGCATGCCGGGCGCCATGCAGTCGCAGGTGTCAGATAGCTTGACAGATATGGTAATGAATTAAATAGTTTCGCTTATCCGACGACGTTACTAAGTCAAGTAATTTCTAGTCCGATTGAGTTTGCGGGTTCAAATCAGACATGTATTAAAACGCATGTTTTTTGAAACCCATGTTTCAATAGGTAATTCAGTTATAATCGTCACATAAGCATCATAATATATCGTTTCGCTTTCCATCTGTCAGACAGTGATATCACGATGCTAAAGCTAAGTAGAATTTGTGTTCTAGCCCTAGTCTGACTTTTGCTTTGCAAAGAACACCAAGTGGTTGTCAAAAATAATAATGATGTCAGTAGAAGATTCCAGCAATTTGAATAGCACATTATAATTTTCTTATAGCTATCCACCAATTTGCCACCCTCTAATCATTTAAACTCAAGAAGAACAACTATTTAATAAATAAAGATTTGCCTATTTGAATAGATTAATAATATATTATTATTTAATAAATTATAATTTTCTTATAGCTATCCACCAATTTGCCACCCTCTAATCATATAGACTCAAAAAGAACAACTATTTAATAACTAAACATTTGCCTATTTGAATAGAAAAGTTTATATAGTTTCAATAGTGTATTTGATTAGACAATCTATTCAATAAACAAAATTTCATCTATTTGAGTAGATAATTATGTTCCAATGAATTAAACAGTATATTCTAATAGACCATCATTTCAACAAACAAGATTACTTAAAGCTAATGAATTATTAAATTCATAAATTTGCCACTCTCTTATCATTTTGAATAGAAAAGTTTATATCATTTCAATTTGATTTTAATAGTGTATTTGGTTAGACAATCTATTCAATAAACAAAATTTCATCTATTTGAGTAGATATGTTCCAATGAATTAAACAGTATATTCTAATAGACCATCATTTCAACAAACAAGATTTCTTCTATTTGAATATATGTTTTTTATCTATTTGAATAGACATAATTGGGGTGTCTGGATCTCCTTTGATCCAGATGCCCCAATTATATACTACTAATAGATATTTGTATAACTGACTGCCTCGTTGGTCTAGTGGTCGCAAGCGCTACTGCTGAGCATGAGATCTCGGGTTCGATCCCCGGGTCGGGCAGAGTGTTATTGACTTTTTTCATCTGGTATTCTTCATTAGCAGCCCAGACAGGAAAATTTAAATTTGTAGGAGAGCGAAAGAGCGTTTTTTAAACATTACGCCCGCCTTTGTACAGTTTATTTTACTAGTGCATAAAGTTTTAATAAATAAATAAATAATAAAGAGCGTTTTTTTTTTTGTAAATTTGCTAAATTCTAAAATATTATAAAATTATTACCTAGTTAAAACCCTTGACAGAGAGCGGTGGAAGGGGCCTTTGCCCTGCTGTGGGAAAATATAGGCCAGTAATAAATATACTTGGTGTAAAAAGACCCTTAACGTAATCGAAAACTACATATTCTACCCATCTCTGGGATAGTTTTTTTCTTCTAGAACATACCTGGGAATTCACTGGTTCTTCGTCTTTTTTCAAAATCATATACCAAGTATCATGAGTAAACTTTCTTCCAAACAAACCTTATCAAAATTATTAGTTATTTAAAAAAAAATACGCTTTTGAAGTTACAAAAATGTAATAGATACTAAACACAAGTGTGCGGTCGGGTCAACGACCAAGCGCGAGTGGCTGCGGCCGGCCGACCGCTCAGCTGATCGAAAGTTCCGCGCTTCCGCTGCAATAAAAACCGTCGCTCTTTTAAAGATGGAAAAAAAAGTATTTTTTCAGCAATATTTTTTGGTCTAAGTTATTTAAATATATTATATGTACAGATTGTGTGGTATACCTATTTATTATTTATTTATTGTGTCTGTCTGTTTCAGGTCGAGATGTTGACTGGCCCTACCTTCTATCCGTCTATGTGTTACTAGTCATTATATGTTTACCGTTGTTATTTATACTGCCTGAAAGTCCAAAGTACTTATTCGTAGTTAAGAGGAATGAGGAGAAAGCTTTAAAAGGTAAGGATATGAACTTTGTTTAGCTTAATATAAGTTACATGCTAGAAGTACTGAATAATTATAAAAAAAGACAAAAAGGCGTTGTCCTGACCCAATTTGGGCTTCTAACCCGATTGCAGCGCCACCTACCGGGTTAAATTGTGAACCTAAACCATTCAGAGAGCAACACAAATACAAAAAGTGTGTATGTACTTATCTGCAAGCGTTAGAAGTTATACTTCTTCGGCGTACAAAGATAAAATTCGTTTTAAAAAATTTATCTTACGTTTGTGGAAAAAACGACACTAATAATAGAAAAAAACTTAAATGTTGACTATAGCTGACTTCAGAATGTCGGTTTTCCGTGATGGTGTATGTATCCTTCGAAAATTTAAAACAAATTACACAGGTAGAATTAAGGTATTAAAACACAAGCAAGGTGGAACATTCCAAGGAGCAGGGGCTCGAGTCTGCTATTGCAATCGTATCATAATGACCGGTCATTGATCGAATATTTGACAACTTTGACAGTTTTTGTATGGGAAATGTGTCATAAGTTTGACGTTATACGTCAAAAATCGACCATTGACCGGTCATTGAGACACGATTGCAATAGCAGACTCGACCCCCGGTTTATCAGTTTGGTCCCTCTATCTTGACATCATGATGGAGGGACCAACGTTTTGTGAAGTAATTCTGCAAATGTAGAGGTAGCAACATTTTTAGCAAAGGTAGCAAATAATAGATTTATGGTATTAATCTTTTATACATGTTTGACCGACATCCGAGACTTGGTCCCTCCATTTTGACGGTCACCATTTTGTTCTATGTCTGGGTGTAATTTATGTAATGTGTATGTATTTAGAAATATATAAGTATGTTTATCAGCTGTTTAGTACCTATAACACAAGTTCGGCTTAGCTTGGGGTTAGATGGCGTAGTGGAAAATTTATTTATTATTTGTTTTAGAACTGAGTCGCCTCCGTGGGCTTTCTCCAAGCCTACTGTCTGATGACCTGGAACTCCTCCGTGACGAGGTCCGTTGTGGAGAGTCAGCTACAGCTGGTGGCGAGTCCTGGTCCATGGTTCGAGTGCTGAAGGACAAGCGGCTGCGACTGCCTCTCCTGCTCACATGCTCCATGCAAGCTGGGCAGCAGACCAGCGGGATCAATGCTGTGAGTTGCTTGTCGTATACTTATGTAGCAAATCAGCGTCAGGCAGGATCTCAGCATCTGTCTGGCATTACCTCTGAAATAAACCTTTTGGGGCAGCCGTGAGACATGCCATTTTTGTCTCTTTTTTTTGTGTTATTGTGTTTTTGCTGTGCGTGTATCCAGCTGTGGCCACTAAATGTATTTTCTTTCTTTCTTTATTTCTTCTTTCTTTCTTCTTTCTTTCTTCTTTCTTTCTTCTTTCTTATTTCTTACTTTCTTTCTTCTTTCTTTCCTTCTTTCTTTCTTTCTTCTTTCTTTCTTCTTTCTTTCTTCTTTCCTTCTTCGTTCTTTCTTCATTCTTTCTTCAGTCTTTCTTTCTTCTTTCTTTCTTTTTTCTTTCTTCTTTCTTTCTTTTTTCTTTCTTCTTTCTTTCTTCTTTCTTTCTTTCAACATCTATATCTTGGCTCGTACGGAGACTGAAATCCTACATCGCGATGGTAAAGTTATCCGCGCGATTGAACGTATACCTACAAGTTTCTGACAACAAAGATTGGCCAGTAGTAGCTCACCAACCACAACACCCGTCTGGTCCTCCTCCTTTGGTGAGGATCCTCCCTTTTCAATGGCGGATAAGAAACTTTACACCCTATTTCTCATACCTCAAAACTCAAAAAGTTCAACAAATTTTGTTTGTTTTTGATATGCAAGGGGTAATTGATATTCTAAGTAGTCCATTTTAAAAGAGCAAAAAAAAAATTTAAACGAACCATTTTACAGTCCGATCAACCGATTTTAACTTCTATTTCGTAGTAAAAAGGATGGCAACATAAGCAAAATTGTGGATAAAATACCAATTGTTAGCTTCAGCTGCCATTTGTCATCTTACCAACGTAATAGAAGTCAACATCGGTTGAAGGGACTGTAAAAAAAAAACCGGCCAAGAGCGTGTCGGGCCACGCTCAGTGTAGGGTTCCGTAGAATATGTAAACGAAGTTAAAAAAAATGCTTGCATATACGATTATACTACTAACTTAGTCCAGAAATTATTTTGTACAACTTTTTGTCTTTTTTGACCAAAAACTGTTTCCATCCAAGTTCAAAATAATTTTCCTTTTCCAATTTACCACTTTACATATAGGAGGGCTAGTGGGCTACCCTTATAAAACATTTTTTTCCAATTTTTATTTTACCACTTTGTCGGCGTGATTAATACACATATTGGTACCCAATCTCAGCTTTCTAGTGCTAACGGTCACAGAGATTAAGCGAGGACGGGCGGACGGACGGATAGACAGACATGACGAAACTATAAGGGTTCCTAGTTGACTACGGAACCCTAAAAAGGCTTATTTAAATTTCTTTTCTTATAAAAAATGGACTATAGTATTAGAAATGTGAAAGTGAGTTTGTTTGTTATGCGTTTATTCCCGGGATTTTACATACACGCAAAGCGGTAGCGATTACTGCTCACCTTGCTGAAGGATAATTCAGTGTGAACTTTCTCGAAAGAATTGTACACACGGACTGACACGGATTGTTTCACAGCAAGGGTACAAGTTTTGAACTACACTTCAAAATAAGGATTTAACCCAGTGCAATGGTTATTGAGTTATAATTTTTTTTTTTTTTTTTTAATCTGTACAAACAATAAGGTTACATTTATTACTTTCGTTCGTTTTGACATTTTAATCGGCATTGTCAAAGTCAATCTCGAAACGTTTGGTTTTTTATTGGATTTTTATTTTTATACTTTATTTTATCGCTTTTTATTGTTTTAAAAATATTTTTATTGATTTCATTTACGGCGTTTGATGGTATATAATAGTACTTACTTATATGATTTTACAAACAAAATTTATGAACACTTGAAGTATTTTTGAGATTACGTTTACCATCGCTTTTCTTGAGCGATTTCAACGAGTCTAAATAAAAATGGCTGATTCAGACGACAGCAACAGTGAACAGATGCGGGTGGAAGTAGTCCTCGCAGTCCAATCCGTGGCAAGTTCCATTGAACAGCCAATGGAAGAGTGGTCTTCTTTGGAACAAATAATGCCTGAAGAAAACAAGAAGAAAATTTTGTATAACGACGGGTTGTATGACCCTGGTAGCGGAGAAATATGCGCAAAGTACATAACTACGTCCACCAGTACTGTGCTCAGACACCCTTACTACAACTACCCGGCTATCTTAGATCCGGGCATAGAGGAGGCATTGTTTCAACCTGAACCTATAACCACATACCCGGAGGATGGACAGGACTTGTACCTAGCTGTCTGCAAGGAGATGAATCAGTGTCCAGTTAGAATTTTCTATAGAGGGCTACTTGAAAGCCGAATAGATCTACGGTATTACTGCATCGATCCAAAAGGATTCCGAGCCATGGCTAAAGCTTTGCAACACAATAAAATAGTCAAAGAACTGAATCTAACCGATAACTTTTTAAACAACGATGCTTGCTATCATATGGGAGATTTATTGGTGACGAACACCACAATTACTGATATTAATTTGCGTGGTTGTAGAATTGGTCATAAAGGTGCCAGACTGCTGTTTAGTGGCTTGGCGCAAAACAGAACGCTCCAGGTACTTGATTTAAGTTACAACAAGTTGGGCGATCAGGGGATGGAGCATCTAGGACAAGCTATTATTTTCGGACTTAGTGTGAAAAAGCTTAATTTAAGCTACAACGACATTAGCGGGAAAGGTGTCGCGTTTCTAGTAGAACCATTCGAGACCTATAACAATTTTACTCACTTGGACCTATCTTGGAACAAAATATTTACTTCAGGTGGTTACTCCTTTCTCGTGAAGCTATCAGGAAGCATCTGTCTCCAAGTCCTGAATTTGTCATGGAATGCGTTGGCTGGCCATCGGATTGGTGTGGCTATCAGAAGCATTTTGTTATGCCCACTCTTGAATGAGCTGAATCTCAACAATAACCAGCTAGAAGGTGATGCTGTAACGACTCTTATAGAGAGCTTACCGAAAGCTAAAAAGTTGAATACGTTGAATTTGTCGTACAATCCTTTGTCCCCAAGAGACGCCTTAAATGTCATGAAAATAGTGGCGGCAAACACTTCGAAAGTTAAAAATTTATTCATGGAAAACGTCTTTGTTGATGGAGAATTTCTATCGTTGCTTAACCATACAAAACAAGTTGCGGCAAAGAAAAGCTTAGTTGTGACATACGGGGGTGTTGTAGGTGGTTTCAAAGCGAATGGGCCAGATGCTAGGGAGGTGGTACTCAACAGAATTGAATATGTAACTAAGTCCAGAAAGAATAAGGCTGATATTGCATTGATTGCGCTGCAACTCAAAAAAGCTAACTACCAAAAAGTTGATAGTAAACTTCTTACTAGAGCTTTAGAGGAGCGCGGTGCGTATCTAGATGAAGATCTTATAACCGAATTATGTATCACTTTTCCGGCACAATCTAAAAATGAAAAGGTCAAAGTTTTAGATGTAAACTTGTTGGTAGAATATGTTAAGCGGAAATGGCCTGACAGGAAGTTACCCCCCACTCCTCCCCCGGAACCAGAACCGGAACCTGAACCACCAAAAGTTGCAGAAAGAAAGAGAAAAAGAAAAAAGTGAAATAGCATGCAATTTGGGTAGACATATCGAAATTATATTATGTGCAACATATATGTTTTACCGTTAAGGCTGTAATACTCTTTATGTACTTTTTGGAGTTATTTAATAATAATTATACCACCATCCATTCCATTATTTAATAATAATAATAATTATTATTTTTTGTTATTTTATATTATTTTTATTTAGCTTGTATAATTTATTTTTTGATTATTTTATTTTTTAACAAGTAGGCATGCTTTAAATTTTATGATTATGTTTGAAGCAGCTTTTGTTTAGATTTATTTTTGATGAATATATTATACTTTTATATAAATAAAGTTATTTTTGTTACTCTTCTGTTTCTTTTATGTGTCTCGTTCTCGATTCGCGAAGTCATCATTATCATTGCAGCCAAAAGTCTACTGTTGTAGACTATGGCACTGTTGCTGTTCGGAACGAATGGACATTCTGAAAAGAACTTTTTCAGATTGAGAAGTAGTTTAATTTTCTTAATTTTTGAGTTCTTTTCGTTGTTTATTTTTAAATGTACTTTCCAGGTATTCTACTACTCGCAAACGATCTTCAAGCAAGCGGGTCTGTCGGAAAAGAGCTCCCAGTACGCGACCATCGGCTGCGGCTTCATAAACGTGTGTACGGCGGTGCTGATGCTGAAGCTGTTGCCTCGCTTCGGTCGCCGCCCGCTGCTGCTCGCCTCTATATTCAGTGCGACGTGTCTACTGGCCTCGCTGGCTGCTTGCATGCGGTTTATGGTAAGTGTTCTATATCGAACGAGACAGGAAAATACATTATCATCATCAGCCTAGACTTTTTCCTAATGTGTTGGAGATGCCATTTTTTTTTGTGCGGGGTGGATATCGGGGAGGGCGGACGGGTCTGTCATACTTACTGACTTAAAACCACCCCGATCTTCCGTCTCACACCTGCGCCGCGGGTCACGGGAACAGAAGATACGTCCGCGACCCCCGATGGAGTTGCCTTCTAGTCCAATCAGATGGAAGCAAGAAAGAAAGCAAAGCATTTAATTAGTACTAGGCTCAGTTTTTGTGGTGTGCAATAAAGAGTGTGTCATTAACGTTCCTTTTCTTATTTGAAACACAAAGTATGTGTCTTATTCTTAAAATAATTAGCCAAAATAATTAAAAATGCTACCCAAACACAGTTTTCCACGCGGACGAAGTCGCGGGCACAGCTAGTACTACATAAATAAAAAAAAATAAACGCGACCGCTATTAAAAATAAAAGCGCCGTTAAAATAAACTTATTTGTTTCCAGGACGTGGTGTCGTGGATGCCTTACGTGTGCATGATTGCGGTGCTCTCCTACGTTCTAGTCTACGGGTTCGGACTTGGCCCGATACCTTACTTCATTGCCTCGGGTGAGTACAACAAACATCTGCTTCTCACTTACCGGTCCACTGGAGGGAAAACGCCTCTTCTCTTACAGAGAAGGCCATTGAGCATTGATTGGTGGAACGGCGCCCTGGTTGGGCGTTCGGTTGCTGTGGATTCTATTTCCGAAAAAAAATATGTCCTAGTGTTTATTTTTTATACGATCTAGTTTGAAAGTCAGAAGTTCATAAAGGTAATCGTATATTTTATTTTATTTATTTGGGACAAAAAACAATTACACGTTACAATATTAATAGTTAGCTTAGGTCTAAAAAGTTAACAAACGCATAACCCACACTCACGAAATAACATCGATTTAAAAGAAATAAGGAAACGGACGTATACAGAAAGGGACAGTAATAAGAAAATAAAAATAAACCTGAAAGGTCACACAAGCCAACTCTAGACAGCGCTCCCCGTCAAGTTTGTAGTCAGCAAGCAAGATCACAAAATAATATCAGCAAGAAGCAGTCATCGTTAAGGCATATCGTTAGGGCATATCTTTTCCAAACTAGAAAACTACGTAGGTGCTCTGATACAGGTTTTTACAACCTGTTAATATTAAAATTATTTTAAAGACACAGTTGATTTATCTAGAACTTTCGACTTTTCTGGTCCTTACTAACAACAAGGAATATCTAGATTAATAGTTCCCAACTTTTTTTAAAATCTCTATTTTGCTTAAAGTTTATCATTATTTGACTGGCCTGTTGGTCGAGTAGTTAGTGGCCCTGACTGCTATGCCAGAGGTTGTGGGTTCCCACCCAGGAAAAATGTTTGTGTGACAAGCATGATCATTTGTTCTGTGTCTGGTCGTAATTTATCTATAATATTTATGTATTTAGAAATATATAGGGTGACTGGTAATTAATAAGTGACCGATACTTAAACACGTGATTGCACTCATGAATACAAATAACTTTCCCAAAGAAACTTTTTTTTACAAACTCTACTTAGCTTGGAATTAGATGGCGTCGTCATGTGAAAGTTCTGGAATTTATATCTTCTTATTTTATTTGTAAATTATATTTTTTTTTGTATTTTTTCGCCACAGAGATGTTCGAGGTGGGTCCCCGTCCGGCTGGCATGGCGTGGGGTTCACTCGCGAATTGGGGCGGCAACTTCCTCGTGGGGATGTCCTTCCCAAGCATGAGGGAGTCCATAGGCCCTTACTCTTTCTTAGTCTTCTCTGCTGTTACCGCTGCGCTATTTGTGTTCCAGAAGTAAGTACATAAAGAAGATTTATTAATAACCGAGATAGAATAGTTTGTTTGTTAGTTTGAAAAAGACTGAGGGAATGAATCTTATCATACACTAGCAGACAACACGCGGATTCACCCGCGTTATTTCCGTTCCCGTGGGAATACAGGGATAAAAAGTAGCAAGGGATAACGTAGCATCGCAACGGTACAAGAATTTTTAAAATCGGTCCAGTAGTTTCGGAGCCTATTCCATGCAAACAAACAAACAATCAAACTTTTCCTCTTTATAATATTAGTATAGAAAACGTTTTTAGCATTTTATTGTTTAACAACTAATCCATATTAAGATATTGACTGTATTAACATTATATTACTGTACATTGTATTGACTACATTTAAATGTATGGATCGTGTGTGCCTGGTGAAATATGGATGTATTACAGGTACTCCTTTGCCTAACCTTTAGGGAAGTACTGGTTTGATGTTATGTTATGTAATCCAGAAGGATTTTTTTTTTAATGAACCCAGAACTAAAACTTGAAAAAAAAATGAAACAAAATGCATTTTCCTTTTTTGGCGCTGCTTACATGTATTCGACCAATAATAAACTTTCGAATCTTATATGACGTCACAAGATAGACTACTATTTATTGTTTTAATATACCATTTCATAACAAACGAGAAGAAGAAACATTTAAGCTTTTCTGGACTGTTAGTTTCTATTAATTAATATTTTTTTTTATTAATTTCTCAATCTTTTTTTCCACAGAATTTACTTCCCGGAAACCCGAGGCAAGACACCTACCCAGGTGACCCAGTTATGTAGTCGTGGCCTGAAGTCGAAACCTCTCTCCACACCCGACCTGTCCACCGTATGACGGATATTAACGTGACGGATATACGCGAGACGGATATTTACGTGACGAATATACGCGTGACGGATAATAACGTGCCGGATATTTAAGTGACGAATATTAACGTGTCGGATATATCCGTGGCAGCTATAGACGTGCCTGCTATCAGCATCGTGCTTTATATGCATCGGTCGGCAATTTTATTTTTATTAGTTTAGAAGTGAGTAAAAATAATTTATTACTAGGGCAATCAGGTAGCCAGCAAAGCTTATTATTATAAAGTATAGCATAAAATAAAGATCTATTCTATACTGTAAAAATCTCCGCGTAAAAAATTAGGTGAATTGAGCTGTCATTCCATATTAACGTTAGGCACTGACAGTTCACTTCACTCAAGTTTTCACGGCGTGACTTTTTCAACTCACACCAAAAGAGCGTCGAATCGCAGCGAAGCGGAGCGCAGTTTCAGTGCGAATTTCAACTTTATTTTCATTATTATAATACTTATTATCGCATGAGAAACTCGAACGAGTCGCGCGGATGCCCGCGGCGCCGCTGGAATTCCGGCGAATTCCATAAACGGAGCCGTGCTCGCTGCGCATCGCTGCCCTTCGCCGCTCTTTCGGTGTGAGTTAACCCTTATTGAATTGAGCGGCTGGTTTACAATAAATATTTATTTAATGCATCAACTTGAAACATCACAAATTCAAAGTATTTTAAAACGACTGCTGTAACATATGGATGATTAAAAATGTTTGGTATACATTATATTCCTTAAAAATATACCTTGTCTGGAATGTTTTCCAAATTTATTTTTGTAGTAATACAGTATGTCAATGTGTTATATTTTTTGCTTAAATAACAATTTTACTAGTCTGCAGAAGCATCGAATAAATTTGAATCACATTTTGGAAGAATCTCTAGAATCACAACAATTTTGTTTTTAATAATTATTTGTTTTTTTTTTATTTATATTTCATGACTTCGGAATACGCCCGTTTTAGGTAATATTATAGAACAATTTACGCGTATGGCTCAATATACAGAAGGTATAACAAATCGTAGCGATTTATGTGAACAATATCATGAATTCATTCTTCTTTAATGATTGAAAAAAAAAAACAAACACTAAACAATTACGGTACAATTTAAAATTATATTTAGGGTTCAATCAATTGAGCGACACAGTAAACATATTAAGAAAATAAATCGCTACGATTTGTGAAAAAAATATAGTAAATGCTAGCAAACGGTGACAGACAAAGGTTCAAATATAGAGACATAGACAAAGAGTAAACTTCATAAAATCTTCACCAATGCCATGGGTTTGCATTCAGGAGAGGATGATGGAATAAAAGTTGGAATACAAACTCCCGACCATTCCATAGAGTATTAATGTTTTGTTTGTTTTATGAAGTTTACTCTTTGTCTATACTATAACTATACTTGTAAACTATACCAATGCACGGCATTGGTATAGTTTACGAGCTGTTAGAGTTGTTACGAGTTGTTAGTTTTAGTTACGAGCTGAAAGACCGATTGGTTCTCTGATCAAATTAAATCTCTAGTTAGCTGTTCTCATTGGCTGTCGGACATATCGAACAGCCAATCAAGTCACTTGACATGAGATGAGATATCAGCAATGAGAAACAAGGAGGTCGCCGTGGTATTGACTAAAGTGTGCTTACTGCTTAGTGCGTTTGTATTATTGTCGTTATAGTGTAAGTGCACTATTTTAGATAGTATGTCAAGACTTTTAGGTATTTCCAAAGTCAAAACTTGAACTTGAACTTGAACAGTGAATTTCTGGAAATACTTATCCGATTACAGAAGAAAAACTTTTACTAATAGAAATCTATATCTTTACATTTTAGTAACTAAACTGTTGACCTTTACGCGAATTCGTGAACAAAGTAACGGGCAGAATCTAGTAATGCTATATTTACACCAGAAACCATTAAAAGTGATGGCTTTTCAGTTTCAAATGGTCTTCACTTGCTTTTAGCGACTTAGTCAAACTGTGACTGATGTTAATGTTCCATTATAATACTAGGAACAAATCGTTATAAGTTTAAAGGAAATAGTTGTATCAGTTAAGGTGGAAGCTACAGAGTAGCTCGCAAAATTTATTTTTTCTTGTGTTTTTTGCAATTTGCCGTTTAGTGTTAGGCTGTAAGTTGAGCGAAATATGATTTGCGACTGTAACACGTATGTATTTACAGAATCATAATAAATAAAATAATTAATAAAACTTCAGGCAAATCGCTAAAACACAATAAAAACTGAATTTCGTGGGTTACCCTGGCGCTTCCACCTTAACTATCTTAAAGTATCTCACGAGATCCATACCGGTGCTTCCATGTTTAATGCCTACCGAAGTCAGAGTACTGAAGCCAGAAAGGTAAATAAATTCAGTCTGCTGGTCCTGTGTTTGATTCCCATGTCAGGTATTTTGGCTTTCTTTATAAGGATTTTCTCAATAGCAACATGTAACCTTGATTTTGGTTGTAGCAAAAGGCTTGCTCAGTATTAGATGGGAAATACAGGATACATCTTTTATCACTAATTTTGTTTTCAAGAATTCTGTACATGTGTATTCCCACAGTGGAAGTTGTGAAAATTAAATTTGTGAAAAAACTATACTTCTGGTGTACTATTAACCTATTGACCGCCACGTCAAAATAAAAAGCAACCACGTGCCTTCGGAGCCAAATTACGTATTAATCCTTTGAATTCGTCACGAAATTGTGACGCGTGGCGTGTTGGGCATATTTTGGTTTGTCACCTATACATGACTATGGCCACACGCTCAGAGTTAAAAGGTACACCTCTAATTGACCACTCGTGGAATACAGGCGTGATGATCACGTTGTGTAAAATATCCTGTTCAGTTGTTATAATCAGTACTCAAGCTTCGGGATGGCATCCGTCTTCAAGACGTTTTAAAGTACAAAATACGAAAGTCACAATAGACAATCGTTCCGTACCATGTAACATTATTATAAAATAAACGCAAAGCTTCCATCCATATCTCATATTGTATTTTACTTTAGCGTTTAGTATGCTAGTTAGCTACATAAGGTGAAACCTACGACCATTTTTAGATTGTTATGTCTTATGTATAATTGCCACATTTGTAAGTAAGTAACATTGGCGCAAAACCCACTCATTTCGTGAGTAAATGACCTGTATTCAATGGCAGATTTTATTTATTTATGGGCAAAGTGGAAAAAGATTATTAGAAAATATTCGACACATGTTTTTTCTTTTTTCGTGTAATCCAAAAATAGCTGCGTTACATCGAGTCAAAATAGCGCATGACGTCACTATCCTGTACAGTTTATCCCGAATAATGACGTCATAAGCTCCCTCTCTTCAACTTCTATTTTTCCTTCTGATTGAAAATACTTGTGTTTCATTTTTTATTATCTTACTCATGGACTAATTATATTTTGATATTCACACCGTACCGTCTACATACCTATTGTGTGGAATAATACCAAATTCAATAAACTTTAATGTCCGATAGCTGCATCAACTAGTCCTACGACTTACTAATGTGCCAATTATACATAAAACAAAATAAACTAAAATGATTGAGTTCAGCGCCATCTACAGGAAAAAGGGCGACAACGGGTCGTATGTTTCGCCTTAACGCCAACGTTTGTGGCAGACGCGATCTTAAAACGAGGAAGCGAGACGACACGAAACTCAGTAGGTTAAAAATTCTGTACTTAATATTGTCTGTCTTGCTCGCACGATTCATGACCGCGATTGCAAATATACTATTGTGATATATTAGTGGTTTGTTTCACTAGTGTAAGATTAATTATTATTGTTACGGATCCTACAGTTTGCTAATTAGATTCTAGTAACGCAGTTTTATATTTAAACGATTTTATATGATAATCAACGTGTCTTCAAATATCGCACAAATGTTTTTTTTTGTAGGCACTTGAATTACTTCTAATAACGTCCATTCACATGTGTCTTCAAACAGTTTTACAATTTTCTACTTGAACATCACCATTTTTAGCGCATAATTTGTAACTATTAAGAGGGATAAGGATTATTTTTGTTTTAATAGTTTTAAGTTTGAGGGAATGTAAACTCCAATTGTATGACTAGAGCATATTTTATCGTGCATTTTTGCAATAAACATTGAAGTACCATTTATTTGTGGATTTTATTTCTTTGAACCTTCAGTGTGTTCCACGCGAGACACAATGCTTTTTTAATTGTGTCTCTCTGACCAACAAAAAAGGGAAGACGGCGTGCTGCGAGCATTTAAAAGTGAAGCTACAAAACCGTGCTCCTGAAAGTAAAATACACACGCACACACCTACACTAAAACCATGCTCATCGGTTTGAGTACGTCGTGAGTCGAGCAGTGACATTTAGGTGCGAGGGTTCCCATGATATGATTTATAATTTCCTCATTCGATTAAACTTAAATAAGTTTTATTACTTCGAGCTAAAAAAAATCTTAATACATACCTACTTATAGATAATTTTAGCTAATTATTTTGTTAATAGGTAAAACTATGCGATCGGGTTTAAAAATTCCAAGAAGTAGGTAGGCATTATAAATTTTCTTTTGCATTTCACCGACATACAATTTTTTTCGTCAGTTCGTTGATTGTGATCGGATGTGCGGGTTTGTGTTGTTTTCATTCTGTTTTTCAAGTACTAGACTAAATAATTGTGTGTGTGTGCGTGTGTGTCGGAGTGATTTTAAAAACTACCTCTGGACCTAATACTCGTGAATACGGGAATATGTAGCTATGAGCTATGGCGTGTGCACTTTAAATTCACATGGGAATATACCTAAAGGTAAGAAACTTAACTAATTAATGGCTACATTACTGGATCTATCTTGTTCTATGCTATCTACTATGCGCAAGCATCTTTTTATTTGCAATCATAGATCATCGGAATCGCCATTTTTCGTTCCGTTTTTTTTTCTTAATATGAAGGTACTTATCTATCATTGATGATTGATTAATTATATTCTTGATTTTTAGTTTAGTTATTATTATGTGGAACATTTTTTATATTGATTGCATTGTATTTTTATATTGAATATTGTTTTTGTGTATTAATTATCTTTTTATGGATCTATGGCATCCTGAAATAAATGTTTTGATTTGATTAAAACTGATCTAAAGCGGCGGTAGGTAGGTACAATTATTCA
Organism: Euplexia lucipara; assembly: GCA_921972225.1. Lineage (NCBI taxonomy): Eukaryota > Metazoa > Arthropoda > Insecta > Lepidoptera > Noctuidae > Euplexia > Euplexia lucipara. The sequence goes on along the minus strand of OV179149.1, from coordinate 3,588,560 downwards.
CTGAGCGGTGAGACCGCATTGTTTACAATCAAAGAGATTTCAAAAACTAATTGAATGTCTTTGTTTACAATACATTGCGCACTCAAAAATTACCATTTCAGTAACCGATCATTACCGACTTTCGTAATAGTATTTAGGGCATCAACATTACAGTAGGTAACCATTTTACGAAGTGTGCGTTACTTTGTCCCTTCCACTCGTGTTATACGAGTCTAACGATGCAGGGCATAGTCTGGAAAAGCCTTATGAAGAAAGAATCATTTCAGCTTTGAGTTGACCTGTCCCGACAGACGGCATGCATGCTTCAGTGATGCTCGAACCTATTTTAGGGAGCTCGACGATCCGCCACACGACGCTATATATCTGCCGGTTATTTGCGTAGACTACATGAAAGTAGGTACTCAAAACCGTAAACAAAGCTCAAGTGTTTCTCCCCCCGCCTATCTTCGTGCGACTAGTTGTTTTTCCTTACCGTAAAACAACGGGGTTGATAGAAACTCAAGGGTGAATAGAAACAAAAAGCAACAAATCGGAGGATTTTACACTAATTTAATATTTTTTTGATACTAACAAGGAGTCGAAACTATTTATTTCAATTATTTAAAAGCATTACAGTCGTCGAAATGTCACCAATAACTTTTAACTTAGGTACGTGAATATCATCCTCAAAGTTTTATTAAAAAAAAAACAACAAGTAACAAATGAATAGATTTTATTGCAAAAATATAACTTGTCAATATCAAACAAACGTTTAATTTCGTAACTTTAACTTTAATTTTATTATGTCTTCTAAAACAAAAAAAAATGGTAATAATTCTTTATCACAGAGGTTATTTTGTTTAGGTTTAATAATCTCATCATTTAGGATAATAAAAACACAGTGGAACGAAATAGGGACGCGACGCGACGGAAAATAGTAAAAAAAGGTAAGTAAATGGGAAAAATAAAAACGGGATATATCTCTGAAATTACCGGATAAAAAGTCCCTAAGTATCTATATGAAATCAAATATACCTACCCGTATTGCAAATCACGAGCTCGCATTAGTAAACTTTATAAACGTAGGATTAAAGACTAAACTATGCACGCTCGTGAAATTCAACAACTATAGTAAACAATACCACTTTTAAAACCCAAATCTAGTAATCTAAAGGTGTCAACTGCGGAGGTAGTCATCGATCTCCTTTAGCTTGTCCCAACAAACTAGAAGCAACACAGTGTGTGGGCCTAGCCTTAAGTAGTTAGCGCCTACGCCTTTATACAAGGAAAGCGGCCCTTCGAGCCGGATCATCTTTAAACCGCAGTCTATCATGCCTTTGTAGAGTTTCCCTTTGTTTTGGCCGTCAACAGCTGAAATAGAATGAGTTTAATTAGTACTATGTTGGTTTCTTAAAATTACCCATAACGTAATATTTATATAGGGCATCTTCTCTCGGCGTTTAGCTGCATATGTTTTATTACCTTTTGTTGTAGCTACCTCTAATTTATTTTCTCATCATTCTCCAAACCATCTAAGCACTCTCTTTTCATTTTTCATAACTACATTTTACTCTTAACCTTTTCTCCGGTACCGTCGGGTATAGCCGACAAATGAAAACACGCCCAACACGCCACCGAAGCGACGGCTAGTGCCGACAAGAAAACAAAATTTTAAGTACAAAATAAATAATCTAAATGATTTTGGAATCTGTGGCTTGGCATGAGGGGTCGCCGATGCGTTTACGCTCTGGCGGTCAAAAGGCTAACCTTTGAAGGGTACCGACGTCCGACGTTGTCGTCGGACGTCGTTTCAAAGTCACATCATGCCACGATTTCAAGATTAGTTCGAAAAAATATCCAGTATTCTTACGTTGATTGCACAGTCTAGTCGCGATAACATCGAAGGGGTTCAAACATAGCGTCATCACTATTCCTCCAAGATTTGCGCCGAAGAACGACAGCAACAGCGGGTTTTGAGTGAACCAATTGTTAGCACGAAGCCAGTCCTTGGCGTACGTGAAGCTAAGGATCTGTGACGCGCTGCCCGCCATCCCGCGGGGGATCTGAGGACCCACGCCTCGGAATAGACCTGAAATAATAATACCAATTTTATTATTTACACGTTTCGGACACCTACTTAGTACTTAAAACTAAACTTAGGAAACTAAGGAAGTCTTATTAGCGAAATATAGTACCTAATTTTATTTCAGCATATTATGTTTATAGTGATGTCCTCTTTTGGGGCCAATGGGTACCTACATTATCTGTTTTTCATAGCTGGCAGGCTGCTATGAATTTATAAGACTTCAGAAAGCAGTTGAAACCTTGTTGAATTATGTGGGTTTGACCAATATTTACTTTATTTAAAAAACTAAGAGGGGAAGAAGAGAGGGGTTATTAAAGTACGAAATACACGTGGACGAAATCGCAAGCGCAATGACATTATACTATATTAATATTATAAAGAAGAGAGATTTGATTGTGCTACTACGACTACTTCTGTGCTATTTCATGGTAGTTTTAAACACCCGCTTTTTGGTAACAAAAAATCAACACCATACCTTTAACACCTTCCTTTCGATATATATCGGAGAGTGCGCTCATGGTGCCAGAACATTCGTGCTGGTGTCCTACAGCTATAGCCCGTGCGGCCTGGGACTGCAGCCTGACCTTCACCAGGTAATATGGAGTGCCGGCTATAGAACCTAGGGCGCCACCGACGCCCGCGACCCCTGCGCCCCTGAGCAACGATGTGGTGCCCGTCGAGTCTTTTAGAATACCCCTTCTTTCAGCTATTCGGAAGGAACCTAATCTGGAAATGGAAGAGAGGTTTCATAAGAATTGATTCTTTGAAAAAAAGAAAAAAAAAGTATATAAGTTAATAAGTTTAAGGCGAGTCTATATTTATATCAATGGGGCCCTTATTCGCTTTCCGGGCTGCTAAAACCTAATAACACTACCCGACTTTGGTATCGAGTCCTCACACTCATGTTTAGCAGCAACGCTTGCGTTTACGAGATGAATTTGCTCTATATTATTACCATTAGTAACATTAATACTAGGTAATTAAAATATTCATTCAAGCAATCACACTAGGCGACGGCCTCAAAATAGATACTGCTACAAAAGGAGGGTGATGTTTTTCGAGTGAACTAATAGTCTAATAGGTACACCACTAATTTTTAATTAGTACAAATACATAAAGGGCTTATTCTAGACGGTATTCTCATTATACACGTAAACTATCAAATAATATTCATAAACAGCAAAGTTGTAGCGTTTGTTTATATCCCAAAAAGTCACCCAATTTATAGAAATATTATACAGGCTTATTCATGACATAGTAGTATTTGTTAATCCTCATCTCTTGCTCACGTTCGCGTGATCGCGCTCAAGCATGCCCCGCTTCCAACAGCTGTTTTCGTTATTTAAGTTTAACTAAATAGTGGCATATTTAAAAATTGAACTTCGTTTTTTTTACTTTTGATTACCTACGCAAATATGATCAGTAACAGGTACGGATACAGGCCATTTTTTTGTACTATTTAAAATATAGGGGTGTATAACTTCTTATGTAAATTTCTGTGGCAGGCTTTGTAGTGTTCGGATTTCGAATAGTAGCTTGTAATCTTACCTAAAGATATTCAAGAAAAACTGGAACCCAAGCATAGCCGTCAGCCCACTTTGTAGCGCCCTCATTCCTTCGTTCTTCCCCACAACATACAGGCCGTGGGGTACGTTCCTATAGAACACGGCATGTTCCCCCCGCGCCTTCTGCTCCCCCTGCAGCTGTAACCTAACCTTCACCACTTCTATGGGGTTTGTGAAGATGGATGCGGCCATAGCAGACACACCACCCATCATTAAATCTGTTGCGTCACGACCAAATTCATTTTTCTTTTTCTGCTCATTTTGTTTCGTCATCTTGTCTTAGATTCTGGGGAAAAATCAAATGTTTCTGTTGGTTGTCTTGAATTTTACGAATAAGTTACTATGTACCTATAGTAACTTATTCGTAAAATTCAAGACACTACTTACACTAGGTACTTTACTTTAGTATTTTATGTAGGTCGGTAGATTAAAGCACATATTATTAGTCAAAGTGTCACGCTTTTGAGGAATCACTAAAATCTATTTAGCCTTGACGCCTATAGATATAATTTGGTCTTAAAATTAAATACTGCAATATCACACATTATACCTACTGTGAAAATATTTAAAGAAGTTAATTTTGCACACCTGAATTAGTAGGTAACTCTAGTAAGTTACATTCTTATGGGTGCGCTAGTCGTTGAAACGAACCCGTTCGTGGGCATTGCCAAAATGCATGCTGTCTCGCCTAAAGTGGTAAGAGTAAGCGAGAAGCGCTAAAAACTAGGAAAAACTGACGAAAATTTTCTTTCCACCACATAATTTTATCTACAACAAAGAAATATTATCTTAAGGCCGACTTACTGGGTACGGTACTAAAACTGAGATATTTAGGTCAATCAATCTAGCTTTATCTATCATTTATTGCCAGAAATGCCCCTCTAAAAGCCCACTACAATAGCCAAGATTCATGAGATAGAAAAATAAATAAATGTGCAAAAAAACAGCAAATGAAACACAGTAAACAATTTAAAATTTTATTGCTACTCACATAAAGCTCAACTTGTAATAGCACTATTCTATGTCATTATGGTACATTTTTCTACTATGATTTATTTAATGCTAACAATACAAAAAAAATCTTAAAAGGCACTGAGATTTGTTTAACAAAAGAGATTTCAATATTGTAAAGGACATTTATTTAGCAATAGTTATGTTTTTCTAATAGAAAAGTATATCTTTACTTCTTATCCGAACTGAAAATATTATTATAGGCAATGACATATAAAAGTAAAAAGGTGTAGATAGCTAATAAGCGCTCAGCAAGCGACACGTTAAAATGTGGCTAACTAGCCACACTTGACCTCAGTGTCGCGTCGCGCCGTCAAAGAACGCGTGCGTGCGTTAGTGTGCCGTTTTTGAATATCGAACGTTGTTTAGGTAACCTATCTACACTTTTTTACTTATAAATATCATTGATTAATTATAGGTCTTTGGGTAAGGTGAATGCGTAAGCTAGCCCATAAAATTTTCTTGTTTTTTTTGCCAATTGCTGCTAAATATTTTGTTGTGTGTTAATCACAACAGTTATTCGTGACTGAAATAAATATGTAGGTACCTACACACCAAAATATAATCATAAAAATATTCAACAGAACTCTCCAAATTCAAAATTAATGCGAGTAGGTAACGACTATTTCTTGAAATCATGTTTTTATAATTCGGTAAGCACATATTAGTAAATATACAGTCACGAATACATTTAATATTTAATAATACAAGTAGTAGGTACTTAGCTGTAAAAATAATAAAAATGTCAAAATCGCGGGCATTTTTATTTTCATTACTTGAAGCACAAAGGCGGATTTAATGCCATAGGCATTTTTCCAGGCAACATTTTGGGTTAGCTTTTCATTCACCAAGCAGTTATACCTACTATTTTTATTTAAAACTGTCAAGCGATTCGCATATGCGCATTTTGTATTTAAGAAATAACCTACATTGTTTTATAAAACACAACAATTGTGACTAGTACCTACCTAAACCATTTATATGTGGTTAGGCTTATTAGTTGCTTTTCCGCAGCGAAACGATTTTATTGGTGGCTTCAGAAGGAAAGAAAGAAAGACTGGTTTCAGTCAAAAAGCATATTGTAAGCGACCTCGAACCAATAATAAAACCGCGCGAAACATCTTTATTTTTGAAATTCATCATCATCGTCATTTCAGCCATAGGAAGTCCACTGCTGGACATAGGCCTCACCTATAGATCTCTAATAAGACCGGTTGGAAGCGGCTCGCATCCAGCGCGTTCCCGCGGCCTTAATGAGGTCGTCTGTCCACCTTGTGGGTGGACCTCCTACGCTGCGCTTGCCGATACGCGGCCTCCACTCGAGAACCTTTCGACCCCATCGGTCATCCGTCCTCCATGCTATGTGCCCTGCCCACTGCCACTTCAACCTGCTAATCCGCTGGGCTATGTCGGTAACCTTGGTTCTTCTACGGATCTCCTCATTTCTGATTCGATCTCGCCGAGAGACTCCGAGCATAGCCTTCTCAATAGCTCGTTGGGCTACTTTGGGCTTACTCATAAGGCCCATAGTGAGGGACCAAGGGGTTTTTGAAATTACTTATTGTTTATCAAAGAGATTGAAGATACTATACGAAGAAATGTTATAGAACAACTGTGATCCCATGTCTCAGTAGCGCCATCTAGCATAATATAGCAACATTAGAGCGGCAGCGGAGCGTAGTGGACACAAGTATTTATAATACTATGCGTTTCAAATAAGAATAGGAACGTCAATGACCTCTATCTGTCAAATGTCGCTTGAAAAGTACGGCCAGCTACGAAACCTTAATCGCGTATCAATTATTTTCTTTTTTTGTTTTACTGAGTCACAAGTTATTCAAAATGAAAAAAACGTCTTTAATTAATTAGTCTTGTGGAGTGCTTACGTTTTATTTATTAATTCTGTTTGTTACACGGTTGTTGGTTGTTGTTGTTGATATTTGTTTTTGTTTTCATCTCCCTGAAGCACGAAAATGTGTGAACGAGGCGCTGTTTTGCATGGGAGGGCTCGAGAGATTATCTCCAATGTAAACAAATACTTTGACAGTACAATTTAGAAAATTATTCGTTCGTAATTCGTAAATAAATTATATTTAAAAAAAAACCTTGGTTTGCTGATCTTACCCAATTTATTCGAATTGACAGCGATGACGTCACAAAATAGCGCAAAGTCATTCCTATTCTCATTTGAAACGGATAATAAGTATTGAATCTCTTTGTTGTTTATAGTATTAGGTATTGAGTGTAAATCGCTCTACCATGGAAAGCAACCATTACACTGTTCCGTTGTACTTATAAAATAATTAACATGGTAACAAAATTAGTCACATTACTTAAAGGGTTCCTACTAAAAATAAATAACATCTACAAATTAATTTGAGGACAGATTTATAATTCAATAAAATAGTATTTTACTTCAATTCTTCTTCAGTTAAATGCTATTATTTTTTTATGAACTACACTAATTAAATAAATTAAAATGCTTAGAATAAGGTATTCGTTTGCAATAATACTGAGATACAAATGGTTTGGGTTATTAATAATGATAAATGATCAGGTACTAAAATTAACACAAAAACTAATGAGTATGTGAAAATAGTAATTTGACCTTAAAACTATTAATATTTACTGACAATAGTTGCCTGCACTATTAAAATATCGTACTATAGTTAAAAAGATTTCGTTTAATTTTTGTCGCACGTGGAGTCAAATATGGTTACATGCAAGTTTCAAGTTTTCAATTCAAATGTAACTTGGATATTACAGAAATCGGTAAAGAAAATCAAAATGAGGAAAACTGGACTCAAAATTACTCATCATCTTCACTATCTGCTTTAAACCTTAACCTTTTCCCAACTATGTTGGGGTCGGATTCCTGTTTAACCTTTTCGCGAGCAATACTATTTACCTACACCTCCTATATTTTGGGCCCCCTTTTTTTTGGGCTACGGCAATATCTTTGCCAATGCCCGTTTGTGACTTTTTATTTGTCGTCAAATGGTTGTAACAATATTCTAAGAAGTAGCGTTAGCTGTCTATAGTTGCACAATACTAATATACTTTATACATTCGGGCGCAACGTTCAAAAAGTGGTATGGCAATTATTTTGCCAATGCTCGCGAAAGGGTCTGGATGCCGCTGAATACCAGTGTTATACAGTCCGTCGGACCTCCACAACCCGGTTACTGGGTAACACGGTAGCCCTTGGTTAAACTGGTTGTAAGATTTTCGGGACTTGTAAGTACTAAAAGTCTAAAATCGCCAACCCTTGAGCAAACGTGGTTAACAATTCTCGTGACTTCTCTGTGCGAGAAGAGGCCAGTAGGATAGTAACAGGCAGGTATTATTGTAAAAAAAAACTTTAAAATACTATCTCGACACAAAAGTTGTCTGTCACGCCTTTACTGATTATAAGCGTAAGTGAAAATATACGTCATTTAAATACATACCTATATATTCCACTGAGATAGTGTCACTAATTACATAAAACAAGTCAAAACTAACAAGAAAGACTCCACTCAAGGCTATTTCGCAACTGACTTAAAATAGGCTCACGGAAGACGTTTTTTTTAATACAATATCAATATTTTATCAAACGTGCTTCTCACGTTATCACTTGATTTACAACATCTGCGGGCATTGATTAAAACATTTAGTTATATTGTAGAAGCATCTAAATTGCCATATACGAATAAAAAACAGACATACTGTATCACGTTTGGGTGGCCAATAATAAAAAATGGGATTCAAACATTTAAATTACCTATCTAATGAAAAACTTAATAAAAGTACAAAAAAAATCGATACACAATGTAAAGACTATCTTGATAAATAAGAATAAAAATAAAACTCAATATTCTAATTCACGCCTCGTATCGAGGCTTTCGCCTTACCGCGAGGCATAAGCAATTTCACCTACAAAATTAAATTAATATAAACTACGCGTGAAACTCAATACTTTTTTGCAGATCTTTGAGCATATCCCAAAAGACTAATAGTAGAACAGTGTGGGGTGCTTGTCGTAAGTAGGAGGGTCCCATGCCTTTACAAAAGGCTAAAATGCCTTCTGACTTGACGATCTTTGCCGCGCAATCGGAGATGCCAGCGTACATAATGCCTTTACCGTTGACGTCAACAGCTGAAACAATATTTAAAATTTATGATAACGTTTATTTTTTTACTAGCTTCTGGGCGCGACTGTTTGCGTGAAAGAAACCTAACATATGCTGTGGCAATTGGCAAAAGTGTAATCTTATATCAATGAAAGAATTTCTGAAATCTAGTTGGCAGTTCCAGTTCCAGTTAACTTAGACCGGCCACTCTGAAATCACGAAAAAAAATCAGCTGTTTCATACATTTTAGTCGAGTAGGTATTGAACTTTTGTATGAAACAACTGATTTTTTTTTTCGTGATTTCAGAGTGGGTCCCATAGTGAAAGTTGTTCATATTCATGGGTAGAACACCCTGTGAAAATTTGGCTGGTCATTGAAAAATAACCCTGTATAATAATTATTATCATAGATTGACGACACTTGCCGTGCCCCGCGGTCAATTGCTCCTAAAGATAGCCTCTCACCTTTCCTAAGAATTGAGCTTCTCTTTTGAGAATTGAGTTGAGAATCTACTTTGGCTCTCTGTAAGAGAACACTTTAAGCGATAAGGCTGCCCATTGTAACACCCTATGTAGCCCTTAAAGTTACCTACTATTTGTAAGTTTTTATGGTGTACAATAGTTTTTTGTGGTGTCTTCTTTTTTATGCTATCAAATGCTAAATAATGTTTGAAATTAAAAAATCATAGTCTTCAAACAAACAGACAAACAAACTCGTCGGCTTTATTATAGGTTAAGGGATACATAAAATCATTGCCACTGCGTCCCCTTCATCATTCTTAAGAGGTTTGTTACCAATGGTACATAAATGTGCCAACTACAAGTATTTAAAATCGCGATATTAAACCCCTTAACCTAAGCTGCCAGTTTATAGTCGAATATATCTGAAAACAGACTATTTCCGTGTCCATTCCATTACATCTACAACCATTTAAAATCTTTGTCCAATATGCCCATTTTTTATATTATCATTCAACCCAAAAGATTGCTCATTTTAGGCAACACGATAAATGTGCTAACGATATACAATCCTGGGCGTTGGGGGCACGGCTACTGATATAAAAGTAGGCGGTTAAAGGTTAATTACTTATCAAAAAAAATATCAAAACAATATGCTAACTAACAATGATGTCATAATTACCTTGGTTGTAAAGCCTCGTCATGATGACGTCCATCGGGTTCAGAAACACAGTCTTCACTAGGGCTCCGATGTTACTCGCTATGAACGCTGACAAATACTTGGATTGTTGAAACCAGTCGTTGTTGTCCATCCATTCTTTGCACCTGAAAAGATTAGAGAATACAGGCTGTTTTCAATTTAATTCATTAAACCCCGAGAGGACACCGGTGTCCGCCTGTCATTGTCTTTCTATTGTGTCTCTATTACCTCAATTGAAAGGTTAATTTATTGAACTGGTTTTTTTTTGTAATAATAATAACTTAATTTTAATTTATCATTGATTTAGATTAGTAAATGTAACTGCTTTATTTTTAGGATATTTCTGTACATGTTTTTGTGAACTAGTTGTTTATAAATAAATAAGAAGCTTCGTCAGCGCGAATTTCGTACGATGCCGTTGAAATTATAACATTCTCGTAGTGATTTTGAAAATAAAATATAGCCTATGTTACTTTTATAATGATGGAACCATTTATTAAATTGCTTGAGGAGTTTTTGTGTTAAACCCTTACAAAGAAACAAAAAATCTAATCTTTCTTCTTTACTACTACCTAGCTGCCCCGCAGCAAACTAGTCCCGCCTCTTCTCCAACTAAAATAAAATGTTTACATTCGCCGACCTAATGAACACACATACAATTCCATAAATATCGATCAAGCCGTTTCGGAGGAGTTTTGTAACAGACACTGTGACACAAGAATTTTATATGTTAGAAAAAGTATAGATTAATTTAAACGACTATCAAAGATCTACAAAAAGCAAATTGTTTTTTGTTCTTTTCGTGACACTGAGATGTACATATAAGTAATGGATGGTCACCCACCCACGAATCTTCCTCGGAAAGCGTAGCTTAACCTTTGATTGAACTGTGCGGCTGTCTCCAAGTCTTCCACTAATACTTAGATAGTGATAACATCTGTGACGAGGCTATCTCTGACGCAGGACGGAGGCGTTGCCTAGCAGTGGCACTGCGGAGGGTCGAGTTGTATGAGTATGATAAATAAAACTAACAGCGACAGTTTCATCAGCTACTCTTGCGCACATACGTGCGCAACGTCTTTCTTGTCATTGGTTTTTAGGGTACTTTTATGTGAATGTTATCTTATTTTATTTTTTGAATTTTTGACATTTACTATGAATGTTATTACTATTATTTTATTCTATTATATTATATTATTAGTGTGAATTGTTATATGATTTGTAATTTGACTTCTATGGGTCCAGTTACCCGAAATACATTTTTTTTTTTAAACGTAAAACGGATCTTTTACAAAGTTATTTTTTAAAGAAAGAAAGAATGAAAGAAATCATTTATTTGCTGATAATGTAGGTATACATGTAGGTTGGAATATTTGGTTCTTATCCCGATACATTTTACCTTACGCCGTAGGTAAGGTAAAATGTAAATATATTTTGCATGCCGTAAGCCTTACGGCATGCAAAATATATTTACATTTATTAAAATTATTACATTATTACAATTAACAGTTTTACTTAGTATCTAATAGTGAAGATATATCTAATGACGCCTAAGTCCTTCGCACCCGACTACGACGAAGCAAAAAGGAGGGTTATGATTGTCCGTCTTTTAGAGAGGTTTATGTCGAAACCTATGCTACGACGAAATTCGAAATTTTGGAAATCGAGGCAAATTCTAAGTTCTTAATGCAAAATAATATTTTACAGAGAAATTATACGCGTCTTCTTAATGAAGGTAAAAAGTTAAAGCAAGTACCTACCTACTTAAAATATGTATTTTTTTGGCAGTGTGATTAGAACTGTAAATAGAAATCAACTTAGATGTTCCGTGTTCAAGGCCTAATGGCATGCAGCAAAATAATTAAGTATAATATTCCACAACTTTTGCACAACACGCCATCTAGTCCCAAGCTAAGAAGAGCTTGTGTTACGGGTACTAAACAACTGATATCTTACTAAATACATTCATAATATTATAGATAAATTACACTCTGGCACAGAAAAAATTATCGTTCTCATCACACAAACATTTTTCCTGGGTGGGAATCTAACCCATTACCTCCGGCATAGCACTAACACCAGGCCTAAAGCCTTTCAGCAGTCATAGTCTTTCATGGCTTTATGGTATTTTGTACAAAAAATAAAAAAAATATGTAATACTACTTACACGGCAAACGAAGCAATTTGCGACGCAGATCCAATGGAATTCCTCATCATCATACCATGGGCGCCTCTCCACAATCCCAATAGGCCGTTCTTGGAGTAAATCTTTTGCATAGCATCTATCATTCCTGGGTGAGCATGCTGGGTCCCCACAGCTATCTTCTGGGAGGAGTAGGACATGAGCTGAGTCTTCACTAGCTGTAGGGGACTTCCGCAGAGTCCCCCACACATTCCTGATATACAGCCGAAGAAGAGGCTGTTCGAGAATTTAGTTTTGTTGTCTTTGTCTCTCAAGAGGCCGTAATCATCCGCATGCTGGTAGATGCCTAACCTACAATGTAATTACTTATCAGTAAAAGTCAAAGTTTTAAAATGTATAGTAAGATCTATTAAGGTGGCTGCCCCTGGATAGAACTCAAAATTTAAAATTTATTGTGCTTTTTGCAGTTTGTCTTTTAGTGTCAAGTTGTAAATTGCGCATCATATTTTATATGATGCGCGACCGTTAGGCACAACTATGGTTTGTCTGAGTTCTTAAATGACTTGTTCATGAAATAATAATTTAATAGGATTATATGAACTTAAAGGGTTTTCTTAATGAATGTAACTGGTCGTATAGCTGTCCAACCAAAAGTCTAATAGTAAAAATAAAACAACAGCAACTTAAAGTGTATAAAAAAAGTAAGTACATGCAAAAAGAACTCAAATAGCAAACGACAGATAGCTTACATAGAAAGAAAGAAAAAAAAGCATTTATTTAGCACTGGCTCAAGCACAAAATACTAACTAAAGAAAACAACTACAAGTATGTTTCTCGTGCTAAATAAGCCCAGTTTAACAAAAACGTCATTCAATTATTGCGTGACGCTGATTTTAAACAGGACCTGAGGTGTCACCAAAGTAAATTAGTTATACCATAAAAGCAGCAGTTAGTAAAATAACCAAATAATCAAACCACAAACTAACAAAACCAAAAACAGCTTACCTTACCCCATTTACAACAAGTTGGAAGCACAATGCTGGTGCAAGTCCCTTCTGCAGCGCTAGTACTCCATCATGCTTCACGATATTGAACATTGCGTGGGGCACATTTTTATAGTGGACGGCATGCTTTCCCCGAGCCCTGAGCTCCCCTTGCAACTGCATGCGGGTCTTGACAACATCGAATGGGTTGCTGAAGAAACCAGCACCCACTCCCGCTAAACCTCCCACCACGAAGTCCATTGTACTACGGAAGGTACATTTCGTTGAGCGCACAATTGGTGTAAAAAGTTTTCCTACAATAAATTCCCTATCTTTTCTCTTGGATGCTGAATATATTAAGTGAAAAAGGACGGAAATGTGTAACACGAAACCAGAGAACCGCACACAATTCGATTTGACCAATGAGCGCGCACGGCGGCGTAGAGATGGTTGTTCCTAGCGCCAACCCATTTTGCGTGAGGCTATTATAGGATTTATAGGACGTATTCAGAACAGCAGATTTCTGTAGGTATTATTATTATTATTAATTATTTCTCAAAAGTAAGCATAAATGCTATTATCTAATAATATATCTGACTATCATATAAGGCTTGTCTAGTTATTTTCCTATAGATAACACATTATCAGAGATTGGAATACTTGAAGTACCTATTTACTTAAATGTTATTAGGAAGTATATTTAGTTAGAGTATTTCTTAGTAGCAGTCTGGAGTCTGGCAATAGTCTCGCTTTCTATTACATGGGACTTAACCATATCTGGCAAAATTAGGGAGTACTAAAAGCATGATGTGTGAAGTGAGTAACCATTGTATGGATAATATCACCTCTGATTTCACAGAAAAATATGAGGGGATTTAAGTAACACTTTTGTATATTAGTCTTTACGTACATGGCATAAGCAAAAAAATGTTGTTTTTATTAACCTTTCAATCATGTCTATTAGAAACAATAGAAAGACAATGACAGCGCAGACATCGGTGTCCTCTTGACTTGGGGTTTAAAGTTTTAATCCTATTACATATTAATTTACTCCATACTAACATAGCATCATTTCAAAATGTTTTGTTTAACATACACAAAAAGTTTTTTAGTAATTAGGTTAATTACAATAATAATTGGTAACCAAAGGAAACTAATTCTGATACCTGATTATCTAAAACTTGCTACAAAAAGTATGATTGCTATTTCGTAGATCATCAATCATGTTTTTTTTTATTAATGTTGAAACAGTCCACCATATTCAACCAAAACCAAACTACCTATATTTTTTTGTTAAATACCTACTTGCTGAATGACCCAGTTTCACTAATGAGTGTGGGGCAAATGAGTTTTTTACTAAATTTACATAAGTACCTATTCATATACAGGATGAATTTTTAGTCACCGTCCAAATTTTTTCTAGGCATTAGGTATCATTCACTTAGTCCATTTTTGAAAAAAAATCGATACATAAAATTTTCATATTAAATCATTTTCTCGAAAAAATTATCCGCTCTGCGTGGTCACAAGTTAAACGTTAATAATACTACACTTGCCGCGCAAATATTCAATGAAAAAGGCAGCGCTCACCCCGCTCACCCCCACCCCGCTACACCTGCGCGACACATTTATGACATCTATCATCTATCGTTAGTCGGTCTCGCGCGCGCACCCTTTCGCGACGCAAGCGCTTACTTCCGTGTTCCCGGCGTTCCCACGCAACCCGCCGGCGCCGGCGCGACGGCGCCCCGTGCGTATCGTGAATTTATTTACAATGTCGTCGTATTCCCACCGCGAGTATTACGAAATGGTGCGATCCTACATACTGAGTGGTGAAAGCTTGAACGGTGCCCGGAGACTGTACGAAACCGAAAGTATTCCTCGCCTTCGCAATCAAGGAATAAATCCCTCATTACCAAATCGCCAAACGATTTTGGCCGCAAATCAGAGGCTATTAGACCATGGCCAATTTATAGTACCTACACACGCTCAAGGACGGGGCAGGCCGAGACTCGCAGTGGAGATCGAAGAAGATATCTTCGATTTCTTTGAACGGAGCCCTAGATCCAGTACGCGAGATGCAGCGCGGCGCTTCGGCGTAAGCCAATATGCCATGTGGAAACTTCTCCATTCTGCCGGGTTGCACGCGTACCATTTTCAAAAGGCACAGGCCTTGAACGACGCAGATGCAGTTCCCCGTCGAGCCTTCTGTGAGTGGCTGATTGCACACCCCGATGCTAACATTTTGTGGACTGACGAGGCCTTGTTTACTCGAGTGGGGCTGTATAATCATCATAATGAACATTGGTGGTCATTTCGAAACCCACACATGATACGAGAAACGTATCACCAAGTGCGGTTCAGTGCAAATGTGTGGGCTGGAATTGTCGGCAACAAAATACTGGGGCCATATTTCATTGAGGGACGGTTGACCGGGGGCACGTACCTAGATATGTTACGCACAGTAATTGCTGACTTCATGGATGACGTGCCGGTAATCTCCTATCGAGATTTTTATTTTCAACAGGACGGTGCACCGCCTCATTACTCCGCCGCCGTTCGTAATTATTTAAACATCGAACACGGTGATCGTTGGATCGGTCGCGGGGGGCCCGTCGTCTGGCCACCCCGGTCACCAGATCTTACTCCATGTGACTTTTTTTTGTGGGGTGAAATAAAACGACGAGTGTATGTGGAGGAAGCCCAAAACCTAGACCAATTAAAACAGCAAATTGTACGTGCATTCGACGAAGTTAAAAGTGACACTGTAGTGCTCAATAAAATTAAAAACAATGTGCAAAAACGTGCAAGACTCTGTTTAGAGAGAAACGGTATGCATTTTGAACATTTATTAAAGTACTGTTAATTTGATTGTTGATGATTTTGATTAAATTTTTATTATTTGTACATAAGTTGATTCAAATTTTTTAAATACGCCTAATAGCAAAACGTTTTGGCTCAGCTTTTATTAAGGTCTCAAGTTCTTATCTAATTAATTGATTTTTACTTTATTTATACGTACTTAATTGATTAATTAAGGGTTAGATTCTAATCATAGTGAACATAGCACAAACCTTTTGCTTATTGACGGTCCTAAGCCCGTGAAAGTATGAAGGGAAAATTTGCAACTTTGTTTGTATTGTGTTATCAATGAATTCCGGCGGCGCGCGGCGCGCGGGGCGGCCCGGCTCGCGTAGCTTCACCTAGCGCGTACGCACGGCGCGGCAGTGTCCAGAAACATAAACTTTTTATAGATAACTTTGTGAAGTGATATCTCAATATTTTTGTATTGAGTGATACTAAAAGAAAAAACACGTATTCAATGATTTTTGCCAAAGATTAATATATCAAAATTTGGACGGTGACTAAAAATTCATCCTGTATATAGATCAAGGTTGTAAAAGAAACAGAAGAAGAAACAAAAAGAATAGATTAAAAAACTTAAATAATCAATTTGTTCATGCACTGAGGTTTAGTCATGTAATTTATATTTTTAACAAAGTACCTATCAGATCAGATTCCTCGGATTATAAAATTAAAAAAATTGTACCTACTACTAAAAATATGCTTATTAAACCCACCTTATTTAGAAAAATACACAGAATACAACAGCCAATTAATGTTTTAATTAGTAAACACGCACATCTAAGTTCTTCAGAATAAAGTTAAAAAATTTTGATTTTGTTCATCCATGTAGACTATTTTGTTTTTCTAAATAATCATAGCTATTTCAGCACTTTTTTAGACGCGGGATATGTATATAGAAGGTTTAACTGCTTATAATACAAGTAACGATTAGTTTTAATTCATAAAAGCGAAAGATACAGATTTTCACACGTTACCTTCTGTTGTGACGTGTGAATTGAGTCGCAAAAATTAACGAACTGTGATGTAATATCTCATAATTTACTTGACGTTATCGCACATGCGTCACTCAAAACACTACCAATATTATATCAATATTTTATTTGTAACAAATACGTGCATTTTAAAACATCACTTACCTAAATTTTCAGTGTCGTTCAAAACGTGTTGATGTCATCTATTATATTCGTTTAACTGTATGTATATGGGTCAACATCATGGGCTGCTGTAAAGTCGATTACGCCACGGAAAACTTATGGGAAATGTTATAATTATATTATTCTGCTATGATTTCGTAATACAGGGATTTTTCGTTTGACAAATAAACACTGACACAGTGACACCACAAGTGACACTTGAGGCAGAGTTGTCAATTTGAAATTGACAGCAAGCAATCAGCTGATTAAAAACTGCGTTCAAGATTCGCGGCTATTTTTTATAATGTTTGGATGATACAAATTATTGTACTTATTCACCTTTCCAAAAATGTATAAAATATCTATTCCTTATTCTATGAAATACTTAATATAGAATAGAATACTCTTTATTGTACACCATAAAAACTTACAAACGATAATTGACAACATTTCAAAATTGACATGACCCTAAAACAAAAATACCATTTCTTCATTTTTGTATGCTGAGTTCAAATATATATTTTTTAAAAAAAATTATAGCTTAATTTCTGAGAAAAAAAATAAAAACCAAAAACCATGCGATGACGTCACTTATACGGTGGAATGAGGTGTTTACCTTTGCGAAAGCAAGCTCATTTTTAAGATGAAAACTATAATGTCAAACAAGACATTTCTGTCAAAAATTACGTATCTAATGTCAAAAAAGACATATCTAATGTCAAAAATTACATATCTAATGTCAAACAAGACATATCTAATGTCAATGTGTGACATTGACAACTGCTAAATGACAGTGGCATCTAAGAAACTGTTGTTTTTTGACGTATCACAGTAAAGCAAAGGAATTATCGCCATTCCACCGTATGAATGACGTCATTTGGCGCTTACGTCTTTTTAGAATGCACCGAATTTCAAAGTTAAAATTATGAATGAAAAGTACATAATTTCGAAAAACCAAAAAATATGGGTCCTCTAGTTTTGGATTTACTTTTAGATAACATAATAAAACATGGAGGATAAAATTTTGAAATGTTGTCAATTCTAAGGGCTACAAACGGTGATACAATGGGCGGCCTTATCGCTAAAAGCGATCTCTTACAGACAACCTTTGGATGGACTTGATAGTGGAGGAGAGAAGATGAGTAGGCAGTGTGTGGTGTACTATTCACATAAATATATACCATACAAGACTATTTACTTACTTACACTGACTTTTACTTTTTATTTATTTATTAGAGAGTCTGAAACAGATTTTGCAAATGTACATACATGAAATACTGCTCATCGGTAAACGCCTCACTTGAGAAAGGCTAGACCAATTTGTTTCTTTTTTCATTAATTCTTTAAGAGAACTTTATAGTAATGCGCGCCGTATCCAGGAGTACTGCTTTCTGGACCAAGCCCGTGATCCAACTGCTCATCTAGAGCCTGCTAAGGTGTTGGTTGGCTATCATGCCAAGAGCCTTAACCAACACCTATACGAATGTGTGTCTCGAGGTTGCCATTGTGCCATAGTAATATCACCAAGATTTCACGGTCACACAATGCTACGCTCTGAAAGATAGATATTTAACACCACTGTGTCAGGTTTACTAGCCCCAATATTTCTTTCTGTGATCAAGGATCAATGCCAACCCAAAACATTATGAAATTGACATTTTCAAGTATTACTAAGTCGGCACATAATAATATCTAAGTAGGTACCTATGCATTCTTAGTGCGGTACTTCCGAGTTTCCGATCCTACAAGGTTGTATTTTAGACCAAGTAGCCGTTGCAGGTGGATAATCCTGGCGACTAGGACTTTGTAGGATCATATTATTTGCATAGAAAATTATACAATAATTAGGTAGGTACACATTTCTGTTGTTCGTTGAGTTACTCTAGTTGCTACGCCTTCTCCATGTAAACTGTAACAGTGCCAAATCTTAAACTGCTCCGTGCACGCAATATTCTCAAAAAGGGATTCAAAGTTTCCGCTTAGCGCTTTTGGTCATCTATCCATACACAGATTGTTAACAGTCTCTAATGACAAAAATTCGTAAAAAAAAATAGAATTGAATTATTCGGAAATAACTAGAAGTGCGTTCCTCTATGAGGTTTATGAATGAATCTAAATTTGGACAAGATAACTTCCGACCGATATTTAAATACCGTGACATGCCTCGAATGCTTGTAGCGGAACATGGGGCTTTGGGACTTCGGGCTGATATTTTTTTTTTGACAAAAGCATTTTACAGTCGAAGTTCAGTAAACGAAAGCTGTTTTTCTTACGATGAAACATACCTCCACGGAGGTTGTACCTACTTAGTGTTACGAAATTTTACTGAAAACCACCGACAAAAAAAACTGAGATTAAAAACGTCAACTGAGTAAATAAATACAAACGATTATATTATTTTGAAGATCAAAATTTTGGTGTTTTTGGGCTACACAATTAATTGTTAACACTATAATGTAAAATACATTGCACACGTTCAGAGTAAATTTTATAAAGAACAAAAAAAAATACCCTTGGAATGGCTGTACGTACTTCAATGTTCCTATTCGAGGTTGTGGTGGAAAACGTCAAGAACGTAAATTTGGTAGACAGTAGAGGCTTGGTTATAAAAAGTGATTTCGCAAACATATTTTCACTGGAACTTAAAGATCCAAAGCAAATGCATATAGTCATGCCAGAACCACTGCCTCTACCACCTGCGCCAGTTGGAAAGAAAGGAAAGAAGAAGAAACCGAAGCCAAAACCCAAAAAGGGCAAAAAAGGTAAAAAGGGTAAAGTCGAGGCACCACCACCGGAACCAGTGATACAATCAGGGCAGTCTGTATTATTTGCAAGTAGTGCAGATTTATTAATTCAAAACATGAGGAACTGCCCTTTGGAACTGTCTTTATGGAGCAAGGACGAACTCTTAATCTTCATCGGCACAACTACCATACCATGGGATCCGATATTTATAACTTATTTAACACAGATAGTTAATTGTTTGGAACCCCCTCCCGTAACCTTAAAAGATGATTACAATATATTTGAAGAAGGCAAAGGGAAACTGTTAGCAAAAATATCAATTCAGGTGAAACTGACATTCATGAACGATAAGCTTACGACTTCATTTAGAACTCTTTCAGAGGATCCTTCTACTAGAAAATTTCTGTACACTGGAATTAACTCGAAAACGACGTCTTACATGTGTACTTTGAAGTCGACGGATGAAGATTTCGAGGAAAATTGTAAAAGAATAGAAAATAATTTTATTGTTGACAAACCAAAGCCTACTAAAATTGCTTTCGCTGACTACAAAAATGTTCCTGGGGCAAATCTAGCTTTCTTCAATGAAAACGATTATTGTTGTATGGGACATGCGGATAAACCTCCCGAATCGATTTACAAATCACCTGAGACTTGTCCGGACATCAATTTCATTATTGACTACGTTAGGAAGATCATTGTGTCCTGTAATGATAATTTGAGGATGTTAACACCTCGACCAACAATAAATACGAGAGTAAAAGCTACCGACATCGACAGACTTTGTTACTGTCGGGAGACAGCATGGCCCAAGGGTGAATTCGCTGAACGATTTAAGAACGAAGCGAAGACTGGTCCGTGCCCACTTTGTATTGATTTTGGCAAAAAACCCAAGGGATCATTGGCCGCTTCTTTCGATATTGCTAATATCCGAGGTCCGTGCGGTAAACCCGAATGTAAAATTGCGAGAGATATAAGGGCTTACATAGAAAACCTCGTTGATGAAGACAATGAAGAATTTAAAATCGATGACCTCGTTGGGCCGTGTGGAAGCAAAGACTGTACATTAGCTGCAACCATTCAAGACTTTCTGCGTCATGAAGGCGTGTTTTCTCATGGAGCAACACTTGAAGGCACATCAACTCAATGCGCTTGCATGGAAAAGATGAAAGATTCACTGACCAGGAGAGAGTCATGTGTGTCTATCTGTAGTAAAGACTGTGAAAATAGCTCCAGTGATGCAAGTGTCTGTGGAGGGAAAGGGTGCCCCTATAAAAAACCCGATCAGAAAGTGTATGATGTGTATTATTTCACAGTAGAATATGATTTCGAGTATAAATCTGATAACCCTGTACCATCAGGCAATGAATCCGATTCAAAAACTGACGGCAATACATCCGATTCAAGAAGTGCCGGCAACAGATCCAGTTCAAAAACTGCTGGCACTGGATCCTACAAGTCAAATACGTCATCCAAACATGAAGTTAAAATCTGTCATCCTGAATGCCCTAATGTGGAACATCCGGTAACGATACCGTGCTCTAAAGCCGTGTGTGCGGTCGATATTGATGGCATCGATGACGAACCTCTGAAGTGTACATTAGTATGTCCAGGCAAACACGAATTTCCTCCTAGTCCTGCGGACAGTAACATAGAAATACAGCTCGACGAAATTCACAATTTGTGCTGTGTAAAGACGTGTGGCACAGCCGAAAAAGTCAAAGATTTTATCGCTGAAGGGATGCTGAAAAAAGAAAAATGCAGAGTTGAAGATGACCCTTGCTACTGTGACTGTGTATGCACATTTAAATTTTCCAACAAAACTACATACTGTCCGGTTTGCGGAGGTTACGAGTGTCTCGGAGATGATATGCGATACCAGCCAGAGCATATTAAGCCTCATCCATGTCCGGTATACCATAAAATGTACGATAAAAAGTACATTAACGTTAAAAGTCCATGGCCAGATGACGATCAAGTTAAGGGAACTGGGAGTACAAAGAGTTCAAGGGGTGGTTCAAAGCCGGGAGACAAGGCTAAAGCTGCAAAAGGAGTTATTGATAAAAAGAATGTTCCTGAGAAAAAAGCACCCGAAGATAAAAGAAGACGAAGTTTAGAGAAGAAAGAAGGAGAGAAGTCTAATCAAGAAGGCGGTGAAGAAGAAAAGGTTAAGAAGACGCAGAAGACTAATAAGGGAGAAGGTGATGAGAGGAAACGAATTAAATCTAAAAAGGTGAAATCTGGTGAGTCCTGCTTCAGTTCAGTTTGTTTGAAAACGTTTGGTAGAAATACTTATTAATTAAAATCTTTCAGTTGTGCAAAAAGCGCCTCTCAAAAAGGAAGATTTGAAATATAAATATCATTATCCTCCAGTTCCCAGTAATATGGGTTGGAATTGGGTAGCGGAAGACGTACCGGGAATGAAAGTAAGACACTTGATTTAGTTTTGTATGTTATAGACAGTCAACAGCATATATTCAATTATTCATGTTAACAATTTGTACATTGTAAGAGTTTTTTTCGTAGCAGTGACTCAGTGAGGGTGGTTTTCGTTGTAAAAGACGGTCCTATTCCGAATTGGCGGTGGTCCTAGTACCCGGTGGAAGTCCTGGTGTGAGCAGAGGACTTACTTAGTACGAGTTTTTATACATGGGCGTACCCATCGCTTTCTTTTATCATCTGCCTAGATATTTCCCATTTTCTTTATTCGGGACTGATTTGTTAAGGCTTCGCGTTGTCAGTGAAAGAAAATAAGATGTATTACTTGACTTAAACCTACGTAAATAAACAAAATCTTTAAAATAAAAATATTAGTTCGCAAAAATTGTATTGTTATCGCGTTATTAGTTTGTGTTCATTTATGTAATTGGTGTTTTAACGTTTTTTAGTTAAGTAAATAATAGCTTTTAATAATAGCTATAGTATTAATAATAGCTTTTTGAAGAACAAGAGCCGAAGAATCAGTTACCTACATGGAGACAGTTTTAAGCCGCTTTATGGCGAAAAGTGTAGCGTTCAAGGAACTTTTGTTTTCCTAACCTAACTATAAACTCGAAGTTGGAGATAGGTACTTAAGTAGGTACTAAGTGCCCAACAGAAGTCACGGAAGAAAATAACCGGAGTGTCTAGATGGTGCAGAGTTGCAGTCCATGGAAGATGTAAGCAAGAATCAACCCTGCAATCACTGTAAGCGTATCTTGAAAACAATAGGCGATGAAATCGGTAGGTTCGTTTTGCGCTATATCTTCGCACAAAACATCTTAATCCATAGATGTTTTGTGCGAAGATTAATTCCCTTGACAGAATTTTTCACCATTTTTATTTTTAATTTTTGTATTGTCTGCATTTTAATACCAAATGTTATGATTTTACTTTGAGTTTGTTTTTTTTTATAACTAATATAATTCAAAAGGAAGGCTTACGCGGACCTAAATATTTAAGTCTTTAATTGTGGATCTTTTTATTAAACTTATTTTTTTTAAACCTTTATATTTTATTTTACTTCTTTATTTGGTAATACGTAGAAATATTAGATATTATTGCTCATTTGATTGCTAACAATAACTGCCAGTATAGTGGTCGTAAGCATTACCGCCGAGCATGAGTTTCTGGGTTCAATTCCCAGGTCCGGCAGTGTAATTGGGGTTTTCCATCTAAAATTTCTCAGAAGCAGCCCGAAGTCTGGAATTCTGCCCGTTTGATGCCAATAGGCTTGCCATGGGATTAAAACTTAACAGGAGAACAGTTGGTGTAGATACTATATTATATGGTACCTACACCTCTGCCATACCCGTCGGAGAATACAGGCGTAATGTTATGGATGTCTCAGCAAACAGTGCAAAAATATTTAGGCCTAACATTTATTGGTCGTCTAGTGTGATAAAAGCATGCACAAGAATTTAATAATTATCAATACTTATGTTTAAAGCTAATGCGTTAATAAATCAATTATTTTGTTATGCCAAAGTATTCATATTTTCTAGGTCCGTCCGAACTGGAAACCTGGTGCTGCTAACGCAATTCTGGTGAGGAGGTACAGGTCTCAGCGAGAGGGCGGGGACAGCTTAAACAAGAAGAAGCGAGCTCTGATGCAGCGCAAAAAGAAAATTGAAATGAAACCCACTTTAGTCGTTACAAAACGTGACGGAGAGTTCACTGTCCAAATGGAAGTATTCAAAAAATTCTCCAAAGAGCGACTCCAATTTCAATATCCATACGATGAAAAACCGCCTCTTGTTTACACAATTGGAAAAACCGCAGAGGAGAAACGCAAAATTCAGAGGCAACGCGATAGAAGAGAACGCAGAGAGACCAGAAGAAAGAGTAGACTCTTGCAGTCCACGTTCAGAGATAGGTGTCAAGAGATTTGTCTAAAAGCCTACAATCAAGCGATTGGAGTACTCCCCTTACCCAATCCTAACGCACCAGACTGCCCTTGCGCAGGTAAACCTTTACATGTCTCTCCACCCATTGTAGATTCCTGTTCGTGCTCCGATGTCGCTAGCACCATATCCACCAGCGATACTGATAATGATGAATGGGTCATAGAATTCACACCACCTGCAGCAAGATGGAATACTAAAGCCAAACATCCACCCATCCTTGCAGAGAGTGAGACTCAGTACCATTATTTAGACTATAAAGTGAAAGTATTGGATAAAAGTGGTAACCAAGTTCCGAGGTTTTTCAAAGGTCCCAATGGTAAACAGGAATGTAGCGATTTGGGCGGATTTTGGGGTAAGATCAATAATATTAAAACTTGGTTGGAGATTAACAAAGATGGTTATATAGGGCCGGATGAACGATGGGTGCCAATGAACTTTACTGGATCTGATGGGATGTTATATTCATCAGAAGATGGTGCTTTCACAGACAGTAATGGGCGTACATGGAAAATAGGTATAGATGGATATGTAGACAAGGATGGTAAGTGGGTACTGTATAGTAAGAAGAAAGGACCTCCAAGTACACCAAAAACTAAATCTACCCCCACTGGTTCAACATTCGATCCGAAGAAAGTGGGAAAAAATGGCCCAGCAACTAAAGACAAAGATAGCAAAAACCAAAAAGAAACGGCAACTGCAAAAACCAAAGGAAATCATAAGACAAAAATAGTAACGCCTACTTTAACACCACCCCCGGTATTGAAGCTCACTAAAAACGTGGAAAAAACAAAGAAATCGCACAAAACAGATACAACTAAAACCCCTTTAGTAATGAATATGTCCACAAACTATGACAGAAAGCTACTACCACGTGTATCAAGGGTGGACCGAAAACCGTTTATGGACCACAGGGCACTGGCCAAGTACCGTGAGATAATAGAAGAACTAAGAGCGTATGACGATATAGGAGAATTAAATCTTCCTCCAAAAGCCAACAGGGCATCGAATACCCCTCTATCTGAGCTATCCTACTTCACAATACAGGGTTTTATGATGGACGACACTAAAGTTCCATCATTTACAGCGGATCGGTCTTTCGGTACATCACCTACGTTTTCATTTATTGAATCGCACAGGAATAAATCAAAAGTTGATTTTGAAATAAAATAATACTAGAAGTCTGCCATTAGCTTTAATATTATTTTGTTTTAATAATATAAAAATAAAAAGTTTTGAAATGCATTGTTTGTCTGTAGTTGAGCTTTTTTTACCACTATCTCAGCTGATGGTAAGCGATGATGTGGTCGACGATGAAGCACGCTTGCCTAGAAACAACCTGTTCACTCTTGACTTAAAGACCAACTAACAGAGGTTGCAACTAACAGGAAACACCAACTCGGGCAGGGGATTCCACTGCACTCCTTAGAGCTGGTTCACATTAGGTCGGACCGACAGTTTTACCGACCCGACCAAACTGTCGGAGTCGACACAATTATTACCGTACGTCCAGCCACGATTTCTGTCGGATAGGACATAATATTGGCGTACTAGCAAGTATGGCGCCGTGCACATTTGTCGGCTGTACGCACAATAAATGTGTTCCCAAAACGTTTAGTCGTATGGGATATCTACAATGCTCCATGTTTCATGCTCTTGCTCTATAAGTATAGGTAAACCTCAGGGTATGTTTTACTAGTAAAACATTAATTTATAATATCGGGTTAAGGTCAAACCTCTTTTGTACATCAAAAACAAAATAGTGTCAAATCATGACCTTTTCGATTGATTCCTTCAAAAATGATTGAAAATGAATATCGAAATTCCGTTTTTGGCAAACTGATAAATTGAAAATATTCCGATAGCTAAATTAAATAGTTCCTCTTTTAATTCTAAAACGACTGCAGTTTTTGGAAAGGTGCATTATGTAAATTTATTTCTAGTAAAGTGAACTTACGAGTTAATAATTTAGAAATGGCTCGTACGGATTCAATGTTTTTGTTCGAGATAGTTGTTGAAGAACTGAAAAGCTTTATCAAATGCAGCGAGTTTGGCATTAAAAGTCAATTTGCAGATGTGTTCAATGTTGAACTGGAAGATCCCAATAGATCAAGATGGTTATTGCCAATGCGGCCTGGAAAACTGAGAAGTAAGCAAAATTCTAAAACAAAAAGTGTCAAGAGACCGGTCAGCTCGTCAACGGTGCCTGCTGTTCAGACCGGACAAACCGTCTTATTTGCGATTGATGTCGACACCCTGATGTCAAGCATGAAACAGTATCCAATGGAACTATCACTTTGGAGTACGATCGCACCTGATTATAAAATAGGATCGACTCAAATTCCATGGAGTGCACGATATTATGAATATTTGAAAAAGTTCCACAAGAGACAAAAACCAGTATGTGTAAAAGGCGATTACAATGTATTTGACGAAGTTACTTCAAAGCGAATGGCCGTCGTTAAGCTAAACGTAAAATTAAGGCACTTGAGATATAAGGTAGCTTCTCAATTGAGATCTATACCTCAGGAAACCCAACTTAGAACTGGCTTAAATTCTAAGCATATTAGCACGTTTAACACAATGATTAAAGATAGACCTATTGACTTAACTGAAGAAACTGGTACTATAAAAACTATATACAGTGGCGATAAACGTATATCCATTCTCAGCAAAAAGACGAATATTAATAACAAAGAAACAAAGAGTATTGCGTACCTTAGTAGTTTAGAAGGCATAAAGGGTGTTGGAAATGTTGAAATGGATAGTAAAATATCTAAAAAAAGATTATATTGTGGCATTATCCCTTTAGTACGTAGTGGTACAAATTTAGACTTTAATAGTCAAACTGAAACTGTGCTAAAATCCAAATCTTGTTCATCAATTGAACATAGAAGTTGTTACATGTTGAACGATTACATTTTCGGAGACAGGCCTGCAGGGCCATTTGGTAACCAGGTCTACTGCGTAAGTTATTTTACAGCTGACTACGACGCTTTATCCCCTCAAAAGTCGGCAAACCCTTCTCTAATAACCCCGAAGAAATCTGTGACGGTTCTTTCTGTACACTCTGGGAGAGATGCTTCCATAAAATCTGGGAAAGATGCGTCTGAAAACTCAGTGTCCGCAAACAATGACAAAGACAGATACAAATTAAGAATATGCGAGAGTGAATGTCCTGTTAGAAAAACCAAAACAGCTGACTTACCTGGCGTACAAAGTGTTTGTTCTATGGATTTACCAAAAGACGCCTCGTATTTAATCTCAGTAAAAAAATGTGATGATGTAAAATGCGGTTATGAAAAAATGAGGGAAGTTCCCACACCACCAGATAACCGCATTATGTTAGACCTGAGTTCTCGGAGACCAGATTGTTGCGATCTGTCAGCGAAAGTAGAAGAAGTGCTAGCGGAGATGAAAGCGAAGATAAAATTCGGTGAAAACCCTTGTTATTGTGAATGCGAATGTAAGTTTGGCTTCATGAAGAAAACAACATTTTGTAACATATGCGGTGGATATGAACGTTTTGGTGAAGATTATGGAAAAGAACCTGGATATAAATTACCTTTTCCATGTCCTATATTCCATAAAATGGCCGATAAAACTAAGATGAATGCATCTGGAAGCGACACTAAGAATAAGAAAGAATCTCAGGTAAAAACGTCGGAAACTGAAGTTAAAAAGGGAAAAAAGAAAAAAGTTGACAGCAGATTCAAGTTCAATTATGGATATACAGGTATACGTACGTATTTATAGTTTTTTTTTACTCCAGCGTACTGTGTGATTTAATTTTTTCTTGATGAATTGTCTTTGTAATGTTCTCTCATATTATAGCGCCACATATTGGTCACAGTCGCTGTGCATTGCCTTGTGTTGGCACTTTGGGTGCAGTACCCAAGCACATGGGTTGGCTTTGGACTTGTGACAACGTACCCGGTATGAAGGTACGTACTGATGTCTAAAGCTTTACACTTTCTGAAAGTACCTACCTACTGAGAAAAACCTCTTTATTTTTATTTTTTATTTGTAGTACCGTCCGTTGTGGAAGCCTGGTGCGTCGAATAAACATGTAGTAAGATTACTTAAATTTGCCAAGAATCCTGATGACTTTTTGGCTAAAAAGAGAAAGAAAGTTCAAGGAAAACCAAAGAGACCACTAAAGCGGCCGTTGCTCACAGTACAAAAGAAAGATGGTGAATACACTGTAACTATGGAAACCATGAAAACTTTCTCAAAACCGAGGACTTTTAATCAATATCCGTATGAAGACAAGCCTTTAGTGACTTACACGGTCGGAAGGACATCAGAAGAAAACTTACAAAGGAAGATAAAGAAAGAACGCGCTCAAAGGCGGCTGGAAAGACTTCAACGCGACTTTGTTCAGAGCGCATTCAGAGATATGTGTCAAGAGATTTGCATCAAGACATATCAACAAGCCCTTGGGATATTGCCAGATGCTGAACAACCCGACTGCACCTGTTACCCCGCAGAACCTGGTCCAGATAACGTAGATCTGGAACACTCGTGTTCTTGTTCCGAAGACAAGGATTTATCCGAGTCTGATACTGACTCCGATGAATGGATCGTTGAATTTACTCCCCCTACTGCTACATTTGATCCAACGGTCAAAAGTAAAAAGATAGTAATGACAGACAATACAACTCAATATATCTATACAGACTACAAAGTTAAACTTTTAGATAGGTTAGGAAATCCAGTGCCAAGGTTTTTTAAGGGACCAGATGGTAAACAACAATGCAGTGATTTAGGCGGATTTTGGGGCCCAGATCACATTTGGTTAGAAATAAACGTCGATGGTTTTATAGGGCCTGACGAGAAATGGGCTCCACACAGTTTCCTAGGACCTAATGATGAGCCAGTTGATGGTGAGACTGGAAAATTTCAAGACATGAATGGTCAGTGGTTGGTTATTGGAGTTGATGGATATATTGATCAAGGTAAATGGAAGTCCTACACTAAGACAAAAAGTCTAGTGTCAAAAAAGCATCGAAGCTGGAAAAAAACTGTCGGTGTGGTGGACGACAAACAATCCGACGGAACGTGGAGTTGTTTCGGCAGTGCATCTCCGAAACAGTTATCTAAAATGGGAATTGTTGGCCATGGCCACGATAGGAAGCTATTACATACAACATTGAAAGACATGATGGCACAAGGCGAAGATGTGAACATTCCACAGCCTTCAATAGTACCGCGATCAAATAAGCCTAAGGGAAAAAATGGCGTTTCTCGAAAACGCATATATGTAGAGAGAGCACAATGCAAGCATGCCAAACCTTCAAATAAAGGAATAGTGGCTGTTGATGGCCATGGGCACAAGGTATACTTTAAAATGAAAGATTTGGATAATAGCAGGCCCAAAGATAGGGTAGCTTCCCTTACAGAACAAGGTATTAGCGTGAATTCATTCCACTTGCCATGTTTCCATTCGTTTATTAGTGCTGAGATTATGAAGAAGCAGCAGTATGACCGCCTTGTAGCTCTGGCTGAACGTCGAGCCGGCCGTGATCAGGGAACCCAAGGACGAAGAAGTAATGCCGCCTCCACGCAAGCTGGCTACACCGGAGTCTACGTAGTATAACTTCTACATTGATGTCAAAAGATTTGTGGTTGGAATTTGTTATAGTTTTGAATAGTCGAAGTTGTGAAGTGGAATTTATTTGGAATTTACATCCTAAGTTAAATTTTGTAACGTTATGGTAACTTGTAAGATAAATTTATTTATTTGTATTTTCGTATTATTTTTGACGATTTACATTTTAAAATAACTTATACATTTTATTCAGCCATTAAAACGAACTTTGAATATGAAAAACACCCGCCATTAAGTGATTTTTCTATTTCAAATATTTTGTCGATTTTGTAGAAGAACACTTACATTTAAATACTGCTATATACTCTTCTTCCCAGCTGAAACACTAGGAAGTGGCGAAGGGCGGATATTTTGGAGGACTGTTTTATGTAATTTTGATGTTCAAAAAGTGCTGATCATCAGCACATTTGAATAAATGACTTTTCATTTTGATTGAACAACTGCCACAACTTGAACTTTCCTGCTTGAATGACTTTTGATTGGACTGGCCTGCTGCGGTCTTTCCGTCCGATTATAATTAAGATGTCTTCAAGGCTAGAGTGATTGCATCACTGCTTACCATCAGGTGGGATTGCAGTCAAGCACTAGTCTATAATATTAAAAAAAAAGATTTTTATATTTTAAAACACAAGTACACAAGCTTTCTTAACTTACTGAAACTGCTAATTAAATTAAAAATTAAATAAAGGCATCGACTTTGGATGTGAGTGGCCTGGAAGGCCATTTGCCAAGATATTATTCTCTCTAAAACTACAAAAAAAGTTGAAATTTTAATTCAGTCCTATTTCAAACCCATCAATACGGCGCACAGTATGTACGCAACCCACCCCGTTGAAAAACCTTTGCATCAAGTAAGCTATTTTATTTTATTGTTTTTTTTTCATTTGGCAAACTGTGGCTGCTTCAAGGAAATGGACATAAAATTGTTTTGTTGTTTTTCTTTCGGTACGTACAGACGCCAACACGTCTATAGCAATCCCAATCTGTAAAATTTTCTCAATTGAACATGAACTTTATTATTTTGTAACAAAATTGAAAAAAAAAATAAGAAAGACAAAATGGGGTAGTTTAATGAGCTGACGTCTGTATATAGTTATTCCAAACTTTCGATCGCAAAGACAATTATCATAATTTTCTCTAATTACAGATAGCTCAAGGTTGGAAGCCTGGAGCGATATCAAATCGTGTTCTTAAAAAGCTGAACAAAGCAAAACAGCAAACGCAACCAGTTCAAAGAGCTAAGCCAGCAAAAAAGACAAATAAAAAGAGAATTGAGGACAAACCAACTCTCATCATTTGTAAAAGGAATGGAGAGTATCGGGTCGAGATGCAACCGTCTCCGGAGGACTCAGTCGCCAATGTAGACCAGTACAGTCCATTAGTGTACAGGATCAGCAGAGAAGATAATGAGGAGAGAATTCAGAAACGGTTGAGGAAACGGCAGCGTCTTGTCAAAGAAGCCGTTGAAAAGGTTTGGGTGGATCCCTATCACCCCGAGGTTTGTGAGAAGTCCTGTCTTAGAGCCTACAAAGAGGCTATAGGACTGTCTTACCCTAACAATCCCGAGCGTACTTGCAGTGAAGAAGAAGATCATGACAAATACAGTTGTTGTGATGGCGAAGAGACTGATGATGATAGCTCTGACGGTAGCTCTTTAGATCTCGAATGGGAGATACAGTTTTCTCCACCAATCGCGTCTGGACCTTAATTTTATTTTTAGTTATGTTTTCCTTATTTCTGAAGTGTTTTGAGGTGAAATAAAACAAGAGTTTAAACGACAACTTTACTATCAATTTTACTTTTTGCCAGGAGATTGTTCAGCATGTCCCATATGACGAGGGAAAGGGTGGTGTGAGGTGCTATCCTCAAGTAGAGTGGTCCTAATCCTTTGTAGAGGCCGTGCATGCCTTCTGTTCTGTATATTTTTGACAGGCAGTCGAGTACTCCAGTGTATAGGACGGCACCGGTTGCTGCAGATCCTGGAAATTGAGTAGGGAATAAAATAAAGTAAACGTAGGAAGAATGATATTATCCTAAATATTAAAGTAAAAGCTTCCGAGATAGTCATAGAAAAGTAAAAGCCCAAGATTAATACATTAGGTACACTAGAGGTAATTCAAATAGATCGAGAAAAGAGTTTTGCAACTTTAAAACTTTAAAAGTAGGTGGAAGGAATGTCAACGCACACTTGATTCCATACATGATTTTGGATCCTCAAGAGTTGTTTTATTAATATTATGGACTGTTAATATCGTTTCTATCTAAACCGGTGATATTCTTATTCTTAACTACACACATCAAAAGTGTCTAGGGATCAACATATATTTTTGCCATAACTTTTCTCCTGATTGATATTAATTAAAATTTTCTTTAAGGATTCATCAAATAAAGTGTTTTCGTTCGTCACAGTAACGATAAACCAAGTCACCTTTGCATTAATAAAGAAATTTGCCATTTTCCTAATAAAGGGATTTTTGACATTTGAACCACTAACATTAAAGTTCGAAAAAAATACTGAAATAACAGTTTTCTTTAAAATTTTATTGGGTAACTTAAACAATTAATAATCCGCGTTTCTACCGCGAACACTAACAACACAAGAACATCGGTTTGGCATACTCAAAATGAGTTCATACAAATCACGCTGTGGAATGGCCGCCCATGTTCGTTGCAACAACAAAAAAAGGTCTTCTTGCGACTGGATACCCTACATATTCGGCAAAGCTCTTCTCTGTAGCATATCCCATGCATGCTCAATCGGGTTCAAGTCTGGCGACTGAGCAGGCCAGGGCAGGACATTAATGTTAGCTGCGGCGAGAGTCTGTCTTACAACTCGTGAGGCTTCATCACTCTTCAGGGAACTTAATTAGCGACCAAACAGTCAGAAACCGCTTGCATGAAGTGAACCTTCATTCCCGAAGACCGCTACGGGTACCACCTAAAGCAATGCACAATCGTAGGATTCAATATCAATGGGCTCTTGAACACAGAAATTGGGCAGAAGAACAATGGCGTTTCGTGTGCTTTTCTGATGAGTCTCGTTTTGGTATGAGACCGGATACAAGACGTATACGACACTGGAGAACCCCTGGACGCCAACAGCGATTAAAATCCTGCCAGGAAGTCCATCCTTATAGTGGTGGAACCATCATGGTATGGGCGGGTATTTGGATCGGCGGAAGAACTGAGTTGATTTGGATCAGAGGCAACCTCAACGCTCAAATTTATGCTGAGACGATTGTATCAGACGTCATCGTTCCTCTACAAGTGCAAATCGGTCCCTTATTTCAGTTAATGCATGATAATGCACGACCGCACACCGCAAGAGTTGTAAGACAGACTCTCGCCGCAGCTAACATCAATGTCCTGCCCTGGCCTGCTCAGTCGCCAGACTTGAACCCGATGGAGCATGCATGGGATATGCTACAGAGAAGAGCTCTGCCGAATATGGAGGGTATCCAGTCGCAAGAAGACCTTTTTTTGTTGTTGCAACGAACATGGGCGGCCATTCCACAGCGTGATTTGGATGAACTCATTTTGAGTATGCCAAACCGATGTTCTTGTGTTGTTAGTGTTCGCGGTAGAAACACGGATTATTAATTGTTTAAGTTACCCAATAAAATTTTAAAGAAAACTGTTATTTCAGTCTTTTTTCGAACTTTAATGTTAGTGGTTCAAATGTCAAAAATCCCTTTATTAGGAAAATGGCAAATTTCTTTATTAATCCAAAGGTGACTTGGTTTATCGTTACTGTGACAAACGAAAACACTTTATTTGATGAATCCTTAAAGAAAATTTTAATTAATATCAATCAGGAGAAAAGTTATTGCAAAAATATATGTTGATCCCTAGACACTTTTGATGTGTGTATGTATAATTAGGTAGACAGTACTTAGTAATTTAAATCGTGAGTTCCTTACTTTGTAGAAGGAAAGAAACTCACGATTATAACTTTGGAAAGCGATGCCACGCTGCTTGAGGATTCAATGAACCAGCTCTACTTTATTATACATGTTAAGAATAAGAATATCACCAGGTTAGATTAGTATAAGTATTTAGTTCTACTTAAAAGTTCATTTTTGTAGATAAATGAACTTAAAAGTAGAACTAGGCATTAGGATTCACGGTTTGGATTAACGTTATATTGTCCACTTTCATCATTATAAATAATTATATTATTCTTTCATGAAAAACCTCAATAAGTTAGTACAGAAATATTACTATTTTCAGTTTTAAGTAAAAAGTACATGAGACAAAACACGATGAAATTTATCGTTGGTGGGTCCAAAATCATATTATAACTTTACTCATCTCGTGGTAACAGCTTGTGAGCCAAAATTCCTTCTATCGTATAGAAATTTGATCCAAAGGACTACATTACCATTACATAAAGGCAATTTAATAATAAAGGAGTAAATAGAATATAAAACTATACAGTTTAACATAAAACAGACTGAAGTATTATAAGGAGATCGTCCGTCTACACCTAATCCCAAAACATTTACCTACAGATACTACAAAGAGGAAACATTGAAAGCAAAATTTCACTTGACGATATTATAAGCTTGATCATGCACCATAGAGCACCCGACCACCAAGAAGCAGCGACAACGTTACCCTGATTATAAAGCCGAGTATTCACAACATCCATCGGGGTTTCGATAACGACAACGATCACACCGCACACGATGCTGGCCACGAAAGACAGAGTCAGTGGCGACTCTTGACAATACCCTCGAGCAAGCAGACTTTCCTTGAATCTGAAAATAAACTTGAGAATGTAATGTACGAACCCTGGTTGTATAAACGGACGGTGGTGACGTCGAAGGGGCATATTGCTAGGGCTACCACCACCCCGCTTACAGCGCTGGCTCCGAAGGCAAGTCCCAACGGAGAGTTTGTTAAAAAGCCGTGTGCCAGCAACTCTTCTTTGGCTCTGAAGTGGAAATTATTAGTTGAGTGTTTGGTTCTAATATTTTCCTGGAGTTTTCCTATGGCAGTGACTTTTATATATCTGCGGCTGTTTTAGGCGACGTGGTACCTATTTTGGTCATACTTACTTCTCACTTTTTCAGACCAGATTTAACGTGATTTCTTCATATTCTCAATAGCAACATCATTCTTCTTAGCCCTTGTCTGGACGCATCGCATATCTTCCTCTTTCATACATCTCTAATTTGCCGTATTTATAAACTATCTAGCCAAATCATCTTTCACACTATCTATTGTTATTCGTAAACATTCACAATACCTTGAAATATATAATAGTTGAATACATGCTCTTCATATTTTAATGTCGATGTCAGTCCATTGTTTTATCGGGTATAATGACTACCTATCCATTTACCAATGTTTTTAAAATCCCGTGAAGCAGTTAACTAAGGACTATATGAGGACATGTCTTATTTTCGTCGTCTCACCAAGTAAAAATGGTAGGTGAAGTGAAAGCGAATCGAGCTGTCATTCCATACTAATGCTAGCTAGAAGTTGACAGTTCACTTCACTCAAATTTTCATGGGTTGTTTTTTACTGAATCGACCTGTGAGATCATTGTATCAGGGAACATCGACATAGGGAACAGAATGATACCTTTCACATTGCATAGACCAACTATCACATTCAGTAGGCCTACCATCAACTTTTAGTTAGCCAATCAATTCCGATGCAAACCAGTTTAGGTTCCTAAACTGATTCGCTAATATTCATACCATGAAGTGCCTATAACTGAGTGGCGTTTGATTCGCTCATGGAGGAATGAAAGAACGAAATTTGTCGGTGGTCCGCGATGTGAGAAAGAGATAACGCTAGACAATTGTTCTTAGACTATATACCTCTAGACGTAGCCCAATTTACAGTGTCAAGTGTGGAAGTGAGACGCAATAATACAAAGTTCGTAGGAAAATTGAGACAAAGCATCGTATCTTCTGTCCCTTACGGCGTGCCGGATTTTTGCATGGCTAACTTTTGAATGTTAGCCAAACAAAGTGCTGTCACTGTCACGTACATTATTATGCTCGATTTAATTTAAGTTTTCGGATGGTTTTTGCAATTTTTGTAATAGTTTAAGCCATTTAATGAGAAATAGACTCCATTAGATAAGTGTTTAGTGTATGGTGAATGCGCTACGATGGGAGGATGCAGTATAATAGGCTGTAAAAGCCGCTCAGAAAAGGCCAATAACAAAATCTCTTTTCATTCGTAAGTATTCAATACTGTTTGTGTTATTGTATGATTATTTAATTTATACATTTGTGCGCTTTTATTGTCATGGCTTTCAGACCAAAATATGGAAGATTTCTTAAAGTAAACTTGATTTCTTAAATCACATAACCTAGGAATACTTACTTACAGTGTTGCTACACGTTTCAAATCTTTTCCCTTAACTGTCAGGCCTAATGTTCAAAAGGTAGGCATAATAATCAAATAAATCTATGGTGGCTAAACACACAAATTTGTGGGCGAACCCTTATTTTTAAGTTTAAGTGAACATGTGTACGAACGAACAGAGCCCTTTCGACAATCATTAAGTTTTACTCTTGAAGGCAATCGCGTAGGTACTTAAAGATATTTGGAAGTAAGAATTCATTTTATAAATAAATGTTAAGTATAAACAAAAAATTAGATATTTTCTAAATAAGTTGGTTTTGTCTAAAGGACAATAGTTATTATACAGCAATGTCAATGTCACACTGGATGTCAGCCATACCTCAATATATTTTAATGATAAATAACACGCGAAAAAATAATGTAGTGTTCTTCTAAAGAGTTACTTCTATGTACACACATCAAGCTTCACCTGGTAGTAGTGTATTTTATTTGTGAGAATCAAGGTAAGATTGAAAGTAGGTATTTTACGTGAAATTATATTTTCTCACACATGGATACTTCTACACTCTTATTACCACGTTGAATACGTAAATTATAATTTACAATAGTGCTAAAATTGGAACCCGCAGTTAAGTAGAATTTTGGTCGTATTTTGGGACTTTTTTAAGGAATAGCAACACTGAACTTTTATATTGCTGTCGCATGTGCGGCCACGCGGTAGCTCGATCTAGAGGTATATTATCTAAGCAATTGTTGCATAAGTTTGTCTCTTTTACTCCAACCTATGCGTTGCGTTCCGAAACCTAGTAGTTATGATTTTAGCGGTTTTATTTGTGGATAAAATTTCAACAAATATATTTTAAAATTGCGCTTATGAGTCAAATTATATACCATTAAGCCCAATTTTACTACTCATTCATGTAATAGTAATTTAAATAATTCTTTAAAATAAAAATTGAAGGTTTGCTTAGTGTCGTCGTAAAAGTAAAATGATTATGACGAGTTTAGAACGCAACACACGCGTTTTGAAATATATACAAACTTTTTTGATAGAACCCAAGGAGTTCTAATTAGGTAGGTAGTACTCAAAAGAGTTTTTAGTTTTTAACGTTTAACTTGGATAAAGTAATTATTAATACGAATAATGGCGTACATTTTACATTGTTACGTAAGAAACACATATTTACCTGAAATACCTTGAATTTGGTACGTATATTTTCACATTTTTTCAAAGTTTATAAAAAAACGATTCAGTTTACGCCACGAAACTAGAAACTTTTTTTGGATCGCTATTTTTGACACTATGCGAACCAATTTAGGTTCAAATGTCACCTCATGGTACGAAAAATGAACGAACTAAAACAGCTTGCGATTCAAGTGCCGACTTGATTTGGCGTCAACCTAAACCGGATCGTTTTAATGACGTCTTAGTATGAAATTGCAAAGCAGTTCATTTTAGGTCGTCAATTGAATCGTAATAATAGTTCATAGTAAGCCTGCAGGTTAAGTTTAATTCTAATAACGTAACCAGGGGCACTTTTTTGTCTAACAGCTGTTGTGGCGACCAAATACTCCTTTACCTCTACCTTCAGCCGTTTACTGAAGGCCTCTCAAGTGACTTAAAACATTCTTACTTGGAAAATGTGGTGAGTTGTGCGGCGCTGCCTATTGCCAGCCTTGTGCAGGTCGCCGATACTCCGGCGAAGAACCCCCTCATACCTTCAGTCTTGTAGATTGTGACGACGCCGTCACACATTCCTGGAACGACCATTATTAAGATTATCACCTATTTTACCACTTTTCGATAATAAATCTAAGGTATATTGATAGAAAGGTGATCAACAGTGATCGGATAAACGGGTGCTTTATACCTAAATTACTTCTCACGAAATTATAATACAGCCCATATTTTCTGACTAAATAAGTAATCCCGGGCTCCCGAGATTCAAGTAAGTATTTTTTTTGGTCAGGTTTCAAATTTACTTTAGAAGCATAATAAAATACCACTATAGGCCATTGATTGATCTTGATGGACCAGTCTTTTCATGGCATTATCAATAGCACCGTGTATGTAGCTTGAGCAATGTGCTTGAGATCTATGTACTTATCCTGTTTTTCGCTTGTAGGTCATTAACAGGAATACTTTATTTAAGTATCCCTTTTTTACCATTTTTCTGCTACATAAAGTCTGTATAAACCTTTATATTTATGCTGCCTTCCAACAGCTATGCTGGGATGCGCGCCTGCCTGTATCCTTGTCTTCACCACGGACGCTGGGTTGCCAGTAACTCCACTCATGATTCCACTAATACTTGACCAGAATATCGCCTTTTCTATTTTTATTTCGCCATCTTTGTTTTTAGTCCAGCCGTTGACCTCTGCGACGTGGTACATTCCTAACCTGAAATGAGTTTTGTTTAGGGTCTTTTAAATGAGAAACAGGGGAATCCACTGGGGACAATTGATAGTTTTTAACCGCCAACATAAAATAAAGGATTTAGTGTGTTGGACGCGTGCAGGTTTCCTCGCGATGTTTTCTTCACCGTTATTAGACGTTACATCTTTTATGTTTGTTGTAAACCTTTATGATCTTCTTCTCTTTAGAAGGTTTAGGTACCTTTATATTAAAGGTTGTTTTTTTATTTTATAGTATTGTTGTTTTTATCAATCGATTTGGAAAACTGTTATGGTGGCTGTATTGTTGTCACAAAAAGTCTCTAGTTGCCAAGCCGATCAGCTGAGCGGCATATAACTACATCAGCGGTGCGATTCTGGTCGAATCACCGCGAATGAAAATGTAGGCGTAATGAGGGCGAATTGAGCTGTCATTCCATACTAATGCTAGGCATTGACAGTTCACTTCACTCAAGTTTTCACGGCGTGACTATTACTGAATCGACCATCTAAAGTAAATAATAATAATAAGTTACCTCACAGAATTCATGGTGAATCCCAGCACCATTGCCGGAGCTAGACCCTTCTGTAAAGCCATCGCGCCATCAGCCCTCGCGATCACATACAACGCGTGAAAGATCCCTCGATACCGCGTATTCGCTTCAGTGCGCGCGCGCAGCTCCCCTTGCAACTGCAGCCGTGTCTTCACGACGTCCATTGGGTTTGTGAAGATTGTTGCGCCGGCGCCGGCGAGGCCCCCAATAATGAAGTCCATATTTGTGTTACTGTAATTTTAAGGCAAGAAATTTTACTGTCTCGTTTATAGGTACCTAAATAAAGGCTCTTCCGAAGTAGCCTAAAGTCACTAGGCCTTTTTTAAACATTTTGCGGAGTATTTAAGAGGAATATTTCAAACGTCTGCTAACAATTCTTTCAGTCTAGCCTATTCCGAACTATTTTGAGGTCGGTTTCCAGTTGAACCGAAAGCAATTGAATACCAGTGTTTTGCATGAAGCGACATGCATATATCTGGCGTCCACAATCCAATTTCTGGATAACACGATACCCCTTGGGTACACAGGTTTTGGGACTTTCGGAGAACGGACAGATCGTTAAGGGCGTATTACACTATCCGATTTGTAGGAAATCGGAAGATGTAATCGCAGTTAGGACAGATTGGATCCGACTGCTTGGTTGCTTCATAACTAGGGTTCTAGTTAGGATCTTACTAATCCTCAGATAGCGTAAGAAGCCAAAGGGCTTGTAGAACTTTGTGTGTGGTAAAGACGACACACAAAGTTCTACAAATTTTAGCCAGGTTAGAAGACGGCTTAACGGCTTTTTTTAGGCTATGGGGAGTTTGTTCCGCCGCTTCTTCTTCCCAGAAGTAAAACACTAGAAAGTGGCGAAGGGCGGTTTTGAAGGACTGTTCTATTTAATTTTGACGTTTAAAAAGTGCCGATTCTCAGTCTAATTTGCATACATTACTTATGATTTGATGTGTAGTCAGAGGCACGGAGGTCTTGAACTGATTTGTAATAAATGGTCACCAGTCTAAAAACCGCCCTTGACAAGCGTGGCTTTGACTTATTACTTAGCTATAAGCCCCGCTTAAGAGTGCTACAGAATAAGGTCATAATCAAGAAACTGTTGTCTGTATAAAGTCTGGCACAGCGCCATCTCATCTCATCATCTTTGTCAGATGCTATTATTTAATTATCTAATTACCTACAAATATAAACATGATTGATGCGCGTGGCTTATATGGCTTTAAAAGAAAAGAAAATATATAGAAAAGCATTGATTTGGACGCAAAGTAAAGGATTTGTATTTTTCGATTTGTTAGGATTTGGGTTTCATACAACAAACATATAAACGCACGCCTTTTCCCATGTAGGTAGGCAATAACTTCGGAGTGCTATTTGCTACGATTCTTCCATTGTTCTTGTGGTTCGTTTACGTTCATCCATGTAGTAGGTAATACACGCATAATGCACTTTCCTGGGTTT
This sequence comes from Euplexia lucipara, assembly GCA_921972225.1. NCBI lineage: Eukaryota > Metazoa > Arthropoda > Insecta > Lepidoptera > Noctuidae > Euplexia > Euplexia lucipara. Next base: position 3,548,053 of record OV179149.1, on the reverse strand, counting down.
CCATTTATACCCTTTAAAGCCCAGTAGAATTATGATTTAACACAGTGTTTTAGTAGCAATTGCCGACGATTCGGAGGATAATAAGTAGGTACCTAGGTACTGCTAAAAAAATCCGTGTCAATCTCTTTTTTTGTGTTATTCAACTGGACTATTATACCGTAAGGCGTTCCGTTACATGGGATAGCTTAACCTTTGATAGGACCGATTGTTTTTACTAAACCTATTATAATCTTTCGGGAAACATAGGCGTATTGATATCAGGTACCTACCTATCTCTACGTGGCTACAGTATCACCTCCTTTGATCAGCAGTTTCCTCTGACGTATTCAATTTTCATAACGTGATGTTATGACGCGTTTCATTATCTTCATAAGTATCTCGTCAAGAGTCATCAACTACGTATCTCGTGAGAATAATGATTATGGCAACATGCAATTATATTGATTGTCGTTTTCGACGCATGAGTTGAGTACTTTGGATATAACATCACGACTGCATTTCCTAAAGGGTTATAGGCAAAGACGTACATTAGGTACAACCCACATTTCGCTCGATGTGTTTAAGTCCCATGTCCTTAGTAGAAGGCAAGCCTACTGTCATCTACCAGGGGCTCGAATATTTGACAACTTTGACAGTTTTTATATGGGAAATGTGTCATAAGTTTGACGTTATACGTTAAAAATTGATCATTGACCGGTCATTGAGACACGATTGCAATAGCAGACTCGACTCCCTGGTCTACTACTATGGAATTCCAGATGGAAAACCCAATAACACTGCTTGATCAGCAGTCGATCGATTCAGTAAAAGTTACCCCGTGGACACGTGAGAGAAGTGAACTGTCGATGCCTAGAAGTAGCTCAATAAAATTCATCCTCACTTCACCTATATTTTTGCACGGTGATTTTTACAAAATAGTCAGTGGGTCATCTTAGGGGCGGAGTAGTGCTTGCGATTACATGTGCTCACTAGATTTGCTTTTTATATCATGTCTTTTGTGCCCGCTAAATAAATTTATCTAGCTAGATCCACGTGACAACCAGCATCGCCTCGTGGGTCTAGTCGACGCTACGGCGATTGCAAAGCCCTGAGGTCCTGAGTTAGAATCCTGTATTAAGTAAAGTGTTAGTAGGTAGGCCCGGGCCACTGAGCCGGGCTAATGCCATTAACCAATGCCATTAACTAATGGCATTAGGCTCGCCTCCAATTACATGGGACTTAAACATAACATGCCCACTTGCCCCTTACCCCTAAATTGCCAGCAAGGACTTCGCTACACCAAGCTGTACGTAGGTACCTACCAGTAGATTACCTACTGGGCTGCTTCCAAGTGACCATAGACGTTGGACAGAGTTAAGGGTTGCCTAACTCTGTATATTAATATGACATTGACATTCTACGTGGGTTAACGACTAAATACTAGTCTTGCACCTTCATGAACAGATTTGTAGCACAATAGGTACCTACAGACCATTAATTTAAAAAGGCCCTCCTCCGGGATCCTATTGGTATAATAGGTACTAACTACAAAGGTCTGTATTTTTTTTGATGTGGTTAACTTCCATTCAAACTCAATGCTACTGCATTGCGGATATTACAATTAGATAATGATCTAATTACCTACTTTATTATTTACAAATTCGGTACCTGCCTATAATAACATTGTTTTGGAATTGCGCACTTCTCAATGAGATTTTCTACTAAGTACAAACGAGAGCAAAAACCTCTTCTAAATGATCCCACTTTCTCACTTATAATAAGCAATCATTTTATTAATAACCATAAATGGCAATTAAGAAGATAAGTAGGATTAATATTCATAGACAAAATAGTTCACACTTTTATCTCACCTTTTACTAAATTAATAAGCGTTATTTGTATCACAATCAACAAATTGATGACTAAATTAATTAAAACTAACACCACATAATGTTTTACATCGTCGAAATAAGTCATACGTACACTATCACAAAATAAACTACAACGAATTAAGACACGATGTTATCAATCGCGCGTGACATTGAAACACACAGGTATAAGAGACACGCGAGTCTTATAAACAAGCGATTGAAACTATTATTTTAATGGCACTAGAGTTAAAAATCAATCTACAGTCATTTGACAGTTGATGTACCACGTGTCTTGCTATGTAGTAATAGAGAATGACGTTTTATGTGACGTAACAAATATTTTTGGCGCGCAAACGCGGAAGTCTCGCCAGTTACGTAACTCAGCGCACGGCTCGACAGTTGAGCGGATACTGGCGAGATTGCGCGGTTTATCATGGCCACCGAAGTTGAATGAACGATTCTTTACCCAGAAATGGCCTTTGGCATTGGGAAGTTTCTTTAGGGGAAATTCCCTTTGTCCATGGAATGAATGGCAACAAAAATATAATGTAGATCTATCTGTCTGTCTGATGTGTCTGTGTATCAATAAACGTCGATTCGATCAATTTTGAAAAGCATGTACAAATAATATTCTACTTACAGCATTTTTGGTTCGAATTTATGTGGTAAGCACATAGTATCAACCGTCGGGTACATGGATGTAAATAAAGTATTAAAAACAATGATATTTAATGTAAAAAGGTGTACTTAGATAGGTTATACGCGGTCAGCAAGCTACACGTTAAAATGTGGCTAACTAGCCACACTTTAGCTCAGTGTCGCGTCGCGTCGTCAACGGACGCGTGTGTGCGTTAGTGTGCCGTTTTTACCCGACTTCAAAAAAAGGAGGAGGTTCTATGTTCGTGTGTATGTATTTTTTTTTTTTTTATGTATGTTACCTGATTTCTCCGCCATTTGTGGACCGATTCTCGAAATTGTTTTTTTGTTTGAAAAAGTAGACTCCCGAGGTGGTCCCATTTTAATTTGGAACTCTTCAAAAATAGATGGCAAATCTATCGTGATTGCTGGATTCGCTTGGATGTTTATTGTTTATACAACATCATGACGAATCATCAAGCCTGTATGCTTAGAGGGGTAGGCAGATGTGTTTAATATACCTAGATTTCGACAGTTAGGTATGTTAAGTTTCATTTATTAGGGTTAGGTGGATAACCCTATTATAATGACATGTATTGTTAACAAATAACAATATAAAATGAATTCATGGCAAATGTTTGTATGGGAACAACTAAAAATGTAAAAATAAAAAACTTTTTTACAAAAAATAAAACCGACTTCAAAAATAACACTAAACGGTGTAAAATAACTCTAAATTCGGAAGTCGGTGGCCCATCAAGATTAAGACAAAAGTACCAAAGCCACAGACTTCCTAATTTAGAGTTATTTTACACCGTTTAGTGTTATTTTTGAAGTCGGTTTATTTTTTGTAAAAAAGTTTTTGAAGATCGAATGCTTTTTACTTATAGGTATCTACTATGATAAAATCGTAAGTACTAACGTCTATACCTACTCTTTACGTTAACGTAAGCTTAATGGGGCCTCTGTTATTGATTCAATTATGGAGAGGCCTGCCTCCAAGGACCAAAAACTGGTAGACAGAACGATAGCCTAGTTTGGGTTACTTAACAATCGGCCAAGATACATAATTAATATATTTATCATCTGGCAGATGATAAAGCCTTTTTACAATTATGTTAGGGTAACCTTCAATCTAACCGGATCTACATGTTACTTAAGTACCTGGCAACTGTCTTGTTTCCGCAACCTAGTTACTGGGTACTTTGCGATACCCCTTGGTATGACATACACTTAAAACTGTAAATAAGAAAAACATCTTCTTCAGGTGTCTCGCTCGAAATGTAACACACCCACCCACGGACGGACCTCGACTACCGGTGTTTAACATTGAAAATCGGCTCGTGTGCTCGTTGAGCTGGGTAGCTGGCCCATACTGCTCGATATCATATTTGTCTCCAAAATGATACAATACGATATAATAATATCATTATGTACCTATGTGAAGCCTTAGAGAAAAATCGGTCTTACAATCAAAATGAAAAAAAAAAAATTCTTTAAAAATCACCTCGTTAAAATGTAGGCGAAATAGGTACGCGCTTTCCATAATAAAGCTAGGCATTGACAGTTCACTTCACTTAAGTTCTCACGCGGTGACTTTTATTGAATCGACCGGCTGATTTGCCCCCTGGCCTAAACACAGCCTAAAAGCAGGGTACACCCATGCATCTAGGTCACTGTTTATGTGTTAAAATAGGTTAGTAGGTCAATCGTCCTAAAAGGTCGCTGCGTTAGTAAGACAGGGAAAATGTATTTTTTATCCGTTTTATCCTCATTCTGAAGAAAATGGTTAAGTGTAGTAAAGACCATGAACATTTGCAACATAGTGCAATTAATTTTCTATTAATTTTTCCTTGTGTAAATTCGGAAGAAACATTCGAAAGCAGTTACCTACTTAATTGATTGTTTCTTATAAAAAGGTACCATGAATAATCGTAGTGTTTGGCCTTGATAGCTGACTGGATTTAACTCATATTAATTTGTGTGGTTATTTCCTCCAAAGACCACTTAAGATACTAATTTGCATTACATACTTAATCCTCACATGATCTGACCAAAATAATGTCTGGACTTTGTGATCTTTCGGTGTTTTTTCTCAGAGTAGTCAGATAGTGAAACACTGGCCTTACTTGATTAAAAAATTTTACGTGTTTGAAAAAAACAGTTTACAGAAGTAAATATAATTCTCACCTGTTGGTCTAGTACCTAGTTAGTGCTTCTTTTTTATATTTGTAAAGTATTCAAAAAATTCTAAATACTTTACCGAAATTACAATCTAGTCTACAGACTAATAAGTAATTTTACTATAACCTAAATTATTAAAAATTTAACTAAGAAATTGTTGTCTGACGTAATCTTAGAGTCTGTTAAGGGGAAGCACTTCGTTCATGTGCCTAATGTTTGTAGCATTGTTGCACGTAACACTGACACTACACTACTTTTCACTATCACTTATCATTACACTAACTCGAACGGTTTAGTCCTTTTGAGTCTTCTCACTAGACCCGTGTTGTCGAGGAGCTGGACCGCCTCAACGTTCTCATGGTGATGAAGTCTACGTTCATGTGCTGCAGCATATTTTTTAATAACTAGGTACCTATATCTGGGGCAATCTCCAAAACGGGCGTATTCGTGTGATCGCTCTGGTGCTTTTCAGATATTGATATATAATGGTAATTATGTATCTCATTAAAAAGAATGATATTCAAATAGTACATTTTTATTATTGGCCTTCAATTTACACAAACGGTTATGGAAATATTTAAGTTCAAAAAATTTCGAGACCAGAGCAATCATAATTGGTGCCAGAGCGATCACAAATGGTGAAATTATTGAAACAAAAATAAATAATAATGATAAAATATTATTTATTTAGCCGTTTTAAGTCATGTTCAGTGTATGTGTAACAAGATTATTATATGTAAGAGAAATTTATTATTTTAGAAAAAGGTCAAGGCATATTATCAGTCATAAGTACTTCCATATTAAAAATAAATAGGTAACAAATTAACAAAATTATAAAGATCAACTTTTGGCTTAGTTTTATTTATTTGGACTTAATTAAATCACTTCTAGCTAAATGAGACAACATTAAAAACCTTTTGAAATCCACCAATAATACATACAGTCTTTTATAGTTATTAAATGATTTAGACTCAATCAATATCAGTTTTAAAAAAGTTATTAAAGAAAAATTCTTAAAAATGAAAATTTATAAACGTAACTATTTGTAATCATAATACTTAATAGAACTTAGAATCATGACTAAAATAGTCTAAACTAAAATAGTCTAAATTAAACAGCCTTTACAAGATATGTAAGTGATTTGTAATGATCACATTTTCCTTAACTAGGTATATCTTTAGTGGAAAGTGAAGAATTAAAAAGAAGAACACAAAGTAAAATGCAATTCAGATGGTAAGATCAGATTAAAGTATTGTTTGCAAATTATAATGATACAAATTTTAACACAAAGTAAAAAAAATACAATTTTTATAAGGCTTAGTTGATCAGGAAACTAAAAATTAAGGTTTATTTTAAGCTCAGATAATTGAATAGTACTCGGAGTCGGAGTCGGGTAAATCTTCTGCTGCAGCAACCTTTGTCAAGGTGTTATTGCTTTCCAACAAAGATAAAACTACCTCGGAAATACTTGGAGTACCTAATTAAATTTTCATAGTCAATAGATTAGTCAGTCATTGGTAGTACTGTGCCCCGAGCTTTTTGCCTTTGGTAACTCTCTCTTCTCACTTTACAAGCCATTGTGCGTCTTAGATATGGATCATATTTTATCTTGGCCAGTCTTCGACGCTCAGCCAATTTATTCCTAAGACGTTTTTCTTCAATACTCATAGATAATTTATTTCGAGGCATGATTTCAACCTGCAAAAATAGTTGCCATTAAATTTTAGAGAAGAAAGGGTTACAGTTGTGGTAAGTTAAATGCCATTACAAAAATATCATCAAAAAAATACGTCAATATCTGTTTATGGGTTTAGGTTACCCAAAGAAACCCCCCAGGAATGGTTGTAAATTAAAGGTCATATGTTTATTTCATCGTTTGTCATTGTTACTACTACTTACAATAGATTTATAACGTACAATTAATGCAAAATATCATTGCTCTGTTCTTTTTGGACAGAGCAATCACAGCCATAGCGATCAGAAAAAGTCACAAAATCATAAATATAGCCGAATTTAAAAGCAGTAGAAAGTTATGATTACGTCGCATAAAAAAACATCACAATGATCACTTAATTCACATAACAGACACATTCATAAGCTTAAAAAATAGCATAAAATTCGAGAACCAAATCCAGAGCAATCATAAACTTACCTTCGTAATGTGGCAGTGCTGGTTCATGGCACACAGGTTTCCTTCTCGGCGGTTAGACTATTGCCAGGGTTACCCCGCGGGAGGGGAATAGAGTGTCTATAACGCGTAACTAGGGATGAGCGCGATGTTTTACCTCAGCGCAGAGCGATGAGATAAAATGCCCGGTCACGATTTCAAATTCAAATTGTGGCAAAAGTAGTGTTAATATCACTTAAAATAATTTATCACGATGAAGATTAACTATTTGTTATGTAATGTAAACAAGTTGTTTCGTATGAACCTTCTTATTAAAAAGTTAAAGAATATTTTATTCTTTCAATCGGGAGTCGGGTCAACCCAGAGCGATCAGAATTTTAGGGTTTAAGATTTTTTTTTTAATATTTAAAATGAACTTATTCGTAATATTAGTCTTGTACCATGTAGATTGGACACCAAACTGTATTTTAAAAAATATTTTAAAAACGTTTTTCGATTTTAAAGTGGGTTTATCCAGCCCGACACGAAAAAAAATGCCTCTGGAGATCTACCCATCTACAGTATCCACCAGTAGATCTCTATGAATGTCGCAATTTCTGACATAAGTACCAAGGTGCATCCACTATGTACTTTATACCTTAGTACTTTATTCTGGAACCTTTGAATTAACTTAGATGTTACTTTGTTTGGCACAACCCCAAAGTTAAATAGGTACCTACCATAAGTCCAAATGGGTTTATATTTGGTTGTATAAAAGAAGTTTATTTTGTATCGACAGAGTTGATGTCCTACCAATAACCAGTAGATTTCTCCGTATCGAATGTCTGTAGTGCTTCTGACTATCTATAACATGTTTGTATTTAGAAATATATAAGTATGCTAATCAGCTGTTTAGTACCCATAACACTAGCGCTGCTTAGCTTGGGACTAGATGGTGTTGTGTGAATATTGTGGAATATTTAGTTATTAATTTATTATATGGGAGCCATAATGACCTTGCACAGGTCTGTTTCTTATATATTATGAAGGTACACTTTTTTCGTAGTTGGTAGGTTTATTTTCTAGTAAGATTTGCTGTGCGTTTCGTAAACCAATGTTTTTTGCCGTGAGACATGCCATTTTTTGTCTCTTTTTTTTTGTGTTATTGCGTTTTTACTGTGCGTGTATCCAGCTGTTGCCAATAAATGTATTTTCTTTCTTTTTCTTTCTTTTTTTGTGATGAACCAGAGATTTATGCGCCTACTTCTCATGCACGAGCTTGTGGTTCCAATCCGAACAAACTTACCAATGTGACTTTTTTCAATTCTTCGTGTACAGACGCCAGCACATCAAGTTACCCCAATGTGTCGTAAATTGATGTATGTATGTATTCGAAATAAGTAGCTACACTTGATAGTACCTATGGCAGTAGTTCACTGTTATAATTGATAACAATTTATCGCCACTGACAATTTCTTTGATAAGAGTAATATACAATATGACAATATAATACTTATATTATGTTTCCAGATTTGTTATACATTTATCTCACTGGTTGTAAAGATAAGATAGATAGGTACACCATTCTCTTTCCCTTGTAGGCCTTATGTTTATTCAAATCATATATTTTTATGAAAAATGTTATTTATTAAGCATATTTTAAACTAGCATTTCGCTCGCGACTATACGTCCGCGTCAATTTCCTTCTGTTCTCTTTAAACTTTTACATTCCCAGCTCTACCCCCTCATAGAAAAAGAAAACAAAAAGTCTATGTTACTCGGTAATAACATAGCTTTCTAATGCTGGATTATTTTAAAAATAGGTTTACTTAGTAGTTTTTGAGACCGACAAAGAAACAGATATTTCGTAGGTATATAAAAATGACTTACACTCGAAAATGGCTGGACCGATTTGTTAATGTCTATGGGGTTATGTATGGGTTATGCCGTTTTATAATGGAGCTCCTGTGGCCACCTTCCACCGCCATCACTAGATCCTGAATATCATCTGAAGACAAAGTGCTCGTAAAGACCATTAAGAGAAATACAAACTCGATTGAGTCATTACGTTTAATAAATTAGTTTCTATGACCAGTTGACCACCCTTGAATTACTATTCTAATAACAGAAGCCAACGGCTTAACGTGATTTCTGAGGCACTGAAGTTTCTCAATATGTTTAATTAAATGGATGGTTACCCATCCACGTGCCAGCCTCGGAAAGCTTAACACAACCTTTTTTTTTTTTTTTTGAGGGGTGGAAAATCCGCATGGATTTCCCCCGCCCGGGGAGGCGGAGGGGTTTGTCAGACTGTCAGACTCTTACTGACTAAAAACCACCCCGTGTTCCTTCTCACACCTGCGCCAGGGGTCACGGGAACAGAAGATACTTCCGCGACCCCCGACTGGTGCCGGCCCCGCGGGCCTCGCCAAGTCAGCGAGGGGAGTGAGGTGTTAGACTCCCCTCGCGACGTCTAAGAGGGGCGCGCGTGAACACGACGCGCCGCCACCTCGGGTCCATGTACGTGGGGGCGGCGGACATCCCCACGTCCGTAGCCCTGGACCCAAGCGTAACACAACCTTGATTAACTCGTGTGCTTGTTCATCCACCAACCACAAGATACGAGCGATCTGATAGATACAATTATACCAATTTAAAAACATACGACTCACGGTTAATTGCATTAATTGAACTGAAAGGTAATTAGGATTGACATCGTGTTATCAGAACACATGAGTTATGATGATAATGGTTTTTGTTAATTTGTGGGCTTAACCTTCAACTAACACTGATAGATAAAATTGCAATATTAGGTAATTGAGCTGTACTCAATTTTAATTATATTTTAGCTGCTGCAGCTGCTGAAAACAAACCAGCGAAAATATAACAACTTTATTGGAAGTTGTATACCTATTTGAAACGTTTGGGGTTGAAATACTCGGGCCATGGGGTCTGTCCGAGTGCTCATATAGTTTTTCGGGACATCGCCAAGCGGTTGGTCGTCTTTATGTGACCGTCAGAGAATCAGCATTGCCATTAAACGTGGCAATGCGGTCTGTCTTTTGAGCACGTTTCCTGTTGACAGCGATGGGGATGAACTTTTTGATGCCCTATAATTATTTTCCTTTGGATTAAAATGTTAAATTAGGTACTATTTTCTCATGTACCTATGTTACCAATTCAATAACTACGACGGTCGAGAGCGCAGTAGGTACTTACAACCGGCGTGTTTGTATGACAACATGTATGAATGTATGGGAATCAAAAGAAGTAGGTAGGCATGTCAGAATCGTTGCAGATGGCGTTTTTTTGCCTACCCCCATGGGATAAAGGCGTGAGGTTATGTACTATGCGTTTCAAATGAGAATAGGAACGTCAATGACCTCTATCTGTCAGATGTCATTTGAAAAGTACGGTCCACAAGATTAATTCATTTAAGACGTTTGTTAATTTCGTATATAATACATTTGGAAAACGGTTCAATATTTTAGGAGTTGAGTATGAAGCTACAGAGCAAGGTTGAGCTTTGAAAAAAACAAAAAACCAAAAATAATTGATTACGCGAATAAGGATTCGTTGCAGTTGCAGACTGTACTTTTCAAGTGACATGTGACAGTTAGAGGTAATTGACGTTCCTATTCTCATTTGAAAAGCATAGGACGTAGGTAGGTGTATGTTACTTTGATGTTTCTATACTAGTCTTGTTTTAGAATTTAATTTTGTAAATATTTTCTAAAAGTTAGTAATGTACGACGCTTATCTGGAAAAACAATCAAAGTATCTGAAAGACTACGAATATACCTATTGACAATATCATTATGATAAGACGGTCTATCACTGTTTTTTATTTGTGATCGATGTGACCTTGAACTTAGGTGGGTCTATGAACCTTTAGGTTTCTGAACTATTTGAAGGGGTTACAACGGAAGCCAGGGGTGGCTTTTTATTAGGTGTCTCGTTCAATCTTTATACAATACTAACTGTACCCTGCCACTCTTCGCTGTGGCAATTTGTGATTGGTGAATGGTTAAAAAAAAAAAGAATAAAAATAGATAAAAACAATCCTTGATGCGGATTATATATCTTGCTAAAATTTCAGCTCGATTGGTGCAGATTTTTTTGAGTTTTTGAAGCGTACCTACACAAACCAACGTAACATTTTATATATATAGAATAGATAACATTGATACCTACTTCTAATCTATCTTTCTACAGGGTTGGATAAAAAACCAATGCGTCTTGAAGGAAGGTAAACCACACCTAAAGTCAGTGTTATTGAGTTTTTCCATCTGGATTTTCTCAGTAGCAGCCCAGAGTCTGGTTTTGTGACCGATTGATGGCAATAGGCTCGCCCCCTATTACATGGAACTTAAACATCACTGGCGAAATGTGAGTGTACCGCCAGGTACACCTCTGCCTAGCTCTTTGGGATTACAGGCGTGACGTAATGTTATGTTTTTAAACTTTTATCAGAACACCTCGTTTAGTTCGAACTCGAGACATTTGACTTGGCGGTCTTCGGTCTATCGATGCTTGAAGTATTGATAAATACCAGCAAAAACACTGAAGCCCTCTACCACAGTCTAAAAACATACAGTCGTCCGACGAAGCCGTCTAGACAGGGCAATCGTGCGGGGTGTGAGGGGCGAGACGCGGCAAAGCCGCTCCCGCACTGCGAACAAAACGATATTCGTAGTGCGGGAGGTATTATTCAAGTCTATCGCGTGTAGAAGTTGTCAGCATTTTTCCAGAGATCAAAGGCGTCGTCCTACTGTATAATATTTATACTGTGCCTCTACTCTATCTAAGTATAAAGTACACAAACCATGGTATCCAATAAGTGTTCGATAGCACTTAGGTAGTCAGTTATTTAAGTAGATACTCTATGTACTGATCATGTTACCACGAAGAGCATTGTTGTGTTTTGACGTGCATACAATGACTTTAGATAGCCGTTATTTCACGTCAATCACGCTATTGTGTTTATAGACATGTCCATTAGAGCATTAGATGGCGTCGACGAGGCGCCTGAAAAATTTACACTTATTCTTCATCATCTACTAGACTAGCCTTTTCTCTATTATGCTGGGGACGGGTTCTAGTCTAATTTGCAGCTAATCTATTCTCCACAACCTAGTGAATAGTTACCTGATACCCCTTGGTAAGTTTTTAAGAGCTAAAGTTACTTAAAAATGAATTACAACACTAATTTCACCGTTATCCTAAAGTAAAAATAGGCATGTCTTTAATTCATTAATTCAGCGAGTTTATTCCTTAACCCTCTTTCACTATTAGGGTTGTGTGTTTTAGGCACGCTCGGAAAAGATTGTTTGCACGTTAAAATCCTAACATTTTTGCTCCACGAAGAACCATACACATCATACAAGAAAATAGGTCATGTGGAGACTTAAGTTCTACCTATACGCAGTAGAGTTTTATTTTATTTTATTTTACTTAATTGGGACATTAAAATTTAGTTATGTTTGGTTTATTTAGTTATTACACATTTTCAGTAAAGTAGGTATGACAAGATGAATTTAAAAACTAAGATAACGTGTCGTTAATATTTAGGAAATAGTTAAATGCGTGCGGTTCTTTTATGGAAAATTATGTAAGTAAGTACTCATACGTAATGATTGGATAATTAAAATAAAATGTCTAGCTAATTTAAAGACTCCATCAAGCCTCCATCAAGACCCTCCTCCAAGCCTTTTGAATTTAAAGTGTGTCAGTGCTAAAGATATAGAGTTGACGATAAACGAGGCCTCTACTGCTCTATAACCTTTTACCGCTATTGGTCAGACCTCATTCCACAGAAAGTGCGTAACCGATTGCCAGATAACACCAAAAAGGTCTTACGCATCAATTTGATTGTATTTCCATGCTAATTCTAAGATATCGCGGTCTGAGATCGCAAAACGTGCAGGAATTACTCAGTCTCGTCTCCGGTCTACACGCGAAGGTCAGAAGGTAGTTCATTCATGATGAAAGTCAAGGTCAATGTTATAAGTACTTGAACGTTTCAAGGTCAAGTTCTGGTGACTAACTACATTTGCTTTCCTTTCTTAAGTGGTTAATGATTTGAGCGTTGTTGAGGAATAATCCAGTTAGGTAAGTGGTGTTAAAATAAGTATTAAGTATGTAGTTTTTTTTACCGTTTCATCATCTTGTCTCTATTATTAAGCCTTATTGCTGAAACTAACGATAAAATCTATACTATTTTTACATGACTTTTAATTTTATTGTATACTAGCAGACGTCACGCAGTTTCACCCGCGTAATTTCCGTTCCCGTGGGAATACGGGGATAAAAAGTAGCCTATGTCCACCGGGAATAGTGTAGCTTTCCACCAGTATAATTTTTTTTTAAATTGGATCATTAGTTCCGAAGATTACCCCCTACATACAAACTTACAAACTTACAAATTTTACCTCTTTATAATATTAGTATAGAAGTATAGATATAGAAGTATAGATGTAGATTTTTGACATTAATAATTTATTAGTTAAAGTTTGGTATGGAGAATAAGTGCAAAAAGCTAAAGAGACCACGTAATCTGAAAAGGCGTCTAACATTCGTTTTCCGATTTGTAGTCCTACACATAAGAACGTAACCTTTTTTTTTTAGGGGTGGAAAATCCTCATGGATGTCCCCCGCCCCAGGGAGGGCGAAGGGGTCTGTCAGACCCTTACTGACTAAAAACCACCCCGTGTTCCTTCTCACACTTACGCCGGGGGTCACGGGAACGGACGATACTTCCACGACCCCCGACTAGTGCCGGCCCCGAGGGCCTCGCCAAGTCAGCGAAGGGAGTGAGGTGTTAGACTCCCCTCGCGACGTCTAAGAGGGGCGTGCGTGAACACGACGCGCCGCCACCTCGGGTCCATGTACGTGGGGGGCGGTAGACATCCCCGCGTCGTCGCCCCTGGACCTATTCAGGGGGGCTGGAAGAGGGCGTTGTCCGCCCTCCGCTTGCACCCGGTGCGCCTGCTGCGGGCAGGGTGAGTGGAGGTAATCTCCCTCTCCCTTTCCGCAGCCTCCTTCTGCGAGATGACTGTTTCGCAGAAGGACACCACCGCGTCCCAGGACTCGGCGCCGCCGACCATCTCAACACAATAACCCGTCTGATTGTCACCGTAACTTGAAGTCCGCATAAAGTGCAATACCAATTTGTTTGTAAATTCTCAGTTGCCATCATAGTTCGGTGTGCAACTGAACGCCAGTTAATTACTGGCAATAAGACGATGGCCGATAGCCCTGCTGGACCATCTAATCGTACGCAATTAAAAAAAAAATGACGTGTGGCACTCGGAGACTGCCGCGGTAAAGCTATTGCATAGCATTTTTTATCAACTCCTCTCCTCTCCCCCTCCCCATTCCTCTCCTCCCCCTCTCCCCATTCCTCTCCTCCCCCTCTCCCCAATCCTCTCCTTCCCCTTTCCCCTTCCCCATTCCTCTCCTCCCCCTCTCCCCTTTCCCCTCCCCACTATCACCACTATGCCTGCAATATAAATATATAATATATATGTAAATATATATAGCTTCGGCCTTCAAGCCACACCTCCTTGCACGTCGGAGTGGGGAGCGTGAGGTTTTTTCGTTACGGAATTTCTGGATTCGGTCCAAGCGCTCAACTGATCGTTTCATGCTTCCATAATCAACATTCAACCCTACAGATAGAAGCTATAACTTGACGAAATTGCGATATTATCGATCACTTATCTGACCATTATTAACGGTGACCTTTACTTAATAGAGCTTTTACTTCTACCTTATCTTATCTTATATCTATATCCAATATTCATAGGTACTAATATAAACTAATATCACATAAACATGAGAAAGTAACTCTATTTGTTTGTCTGCTTTTCAGGAGGCTGTATGTTGAACAAAATATGAAATTTGTGACCTTAACATCGTATGTGTTTACATAATTTTAATCATTCAAATCGTTAAGACGACGCTCAAGTTCATATTACCCCATTGAATGATTATTTCATGCAAAAGTAATTTAATCTGAAAGAAAATGCCCATTTCTGGTACTGTTTTTCCCATCTGTATTAAAAATACTAAAAATATACTAATTCAGTATAACTTAAATATTGCTATTACAAATTTATGGTGGGTACAAAGGTATCAAAAGTCGATTTTCTTGTGACACATCGGTTCGGTGGTCAGTACTATCAAAGTAGGGATTTCAATTAAGTTCCACCAAGTTCTATGAGAAAAACAGTCGTTGTTCCTTTATCTGTGATGTCAATCCTAACGCCTTTAAATGTTTCTTACATGTGTATCAATTGGCCAAACTTTTCTCAGGAATTGGGCATTTTTCTTTACTTAGAGGCCATTTAAATTGTATTTGTATTGGTCATTTAAATTTTTTAACTCAGATTAACCACGTCCGTTAGGATCGCGAATCATATTTTGATCAAATACAAACTGACACTGAACTACAAATTGTAAAAAAACTCAAGAAAATTAGCCTGGCAAATCCACCGGGTACAAAAAATGCAATACCCTTATTATAAATAAAATATACAGGGTTACTGGTAATTCGACGTATATCTGTCAGGGGCTGATAAGGGGGCCAAAATGCAACAAATTGAACCCCCTTAAGTACCTATGGCCGAAATTCAATAGTTTTCGAGATATTTGAACTTTAAGGGGTTTTCGATATATACCCAAAATTTGCCATTTAATTCAAAATAAAAAATAAACTAGATATTTTAATGGGTAGGTACCATTAAAAATGATGTTGTAGCTTGCACTTCAATTAAGCTATGGACATAACTAATACTACTTAATTAAACAAAATAATTAAAATAATGAGCGATATGAGAATAATTTCTTACCAATATTTTCATTTTACGCTTCAAAAATGTTGTCTCGTCACAAAAATTTCTATTTAATTTAATTTAATTTAATTTAATTTTCTAACTAAAACAACTTGCCTATTCTGTAAGCTTTCCAAAAAGGTATAAAAGTCAATTTTAAAATACATAATTCGTGACATGTCTTTTAAACCGGCGCGGGGACCACCGAGTCCACCGACCTCATCTTCTGTTAAAAAATGACATTTAAAAGTGTTTGTAAGGATATATTTATTTATTTATGGGATTAGTTCTTCTATGACCTTTCTTTGCATGTTTGCTCCCTCTATAGAATCTTAAATCTCTTTGAGGTAACAAACAAGTAATTGTTCTACTATATATTATATACAGGATGTAAAAAGACCGATCACATGCCGATAACTACACATTCTGTACTTAAATTAAGTAACTTTAACCAAAAAATATTGCTGGGAAAATACTTTTTTTTCCATCATTAAAAAAAAGAGATGCTTTATATTGCGAGCAATGAAAGCGCGACAACGCAACGACACTTTCGATCAGCTGAGCGTACGGCCGGCCGCGGCCACTCGCGCTTGGTCGTGACCCGACCGGCCCGCTCGTGGCCCGCATCTATTGCATTTTGTAACTTCAAATGCGTCTTTTTTTTTTGAAAAATCGATCACTTTGATAATTTTTGTTCGGAATGTATTGTTTTTATTATTAGGTATTTATTTAATATTTTCTTGATTTGTTAAATAAAAATCCGTGATTTTAATATTTGTAAATGTATGTATCTATCAACATAATTATGTACTTATCTACTAAAATGCTTAATTTATCTTAGTTTGTTATTTTTTATTTATTTTTTTATTTTACTTTGTTTATTCTAGGTACATCGTATTCACATATTATAATGTACCTATTTTTAATTGTATACAAATGTTGTAAAAACTATTTTAAAAGAGTAAGTATGGAGTTTCTTGCCCATTCTTCTCCATACGAAACTACCTTTTGGAAGGGGCAACTAGAATCATTATATTTTATTTAACTTGTAAGTCTAACGTTCAAAAGTACCTTTTAAATGGCCTAATTACAGCAGTGATAGACTAGTGGTGTGACCGGTGGATTGCCAATTCATAGGTCTCGAGTTCAAACCCAAGGCACGCACCTCTGACTTTTCGGATTCATGTGCGGATTGTATAATTATCACTTGCTTCAAAAACGGTGAAGGAAAACATCGTGAGGAAACCGGCATGCCTGAGAGATATATTTCTCGACGGCATGTGATGCCAAGTCAGAGGCCCGTGGGAGGCATTAAAACTCTGACACCAGGTTAGTTACTAACCACACGATAAGAAGAAGATGGCCTAATTGAAATAAATGATTTTTACTGATGATACTAGAAATACGAAATTGAAAAAAATACGAAAAACAATATTGCACCTTGACCTTCAGTATCTCCAAAACCAGTGATTTCCCAGGTATATTGAAGAAAAAAAATCTATCCCATTGATGGGTAGAATTATGTAGTTTTCGTTTACGTTAAGGGTCTTTTTACACCCTATATATGTATAACCACGTGTAAATTACCCGATACATTTTTGATTGGGGACGTAGCATGTCCTCGACATATTACCCGAACTTGACCTAAAATAGGACGGTATCTATTGTCGATTTTATTGAGCGTTCTTGTAGTTACCTATTATAACAGCGAGGTTAAAAAACGTTTGCACCTAAATAATAACACTGATTGAATCACGCAGGTGGAGTTTGCCTGCATTATTTAATCAGAAATTGGAAGATTTGAATGCCTCTTTGGTCTAGTGGATGCAAGCGCTACTGCTAATCATGAGGTCCCGGGTTCAATCTCCAGGTCGGGCAAAGTGTTATTGAGATTTTCTATCGGGGATTTCTCAGTAGCAGCCCGGAGTCTGGATTTGTGCCCGATTAAAGGCTCACCCCCTATAACATGGGACATAAACATAACTGGCGAAATGTGGCTGTACTACCAGGCGCACCTCTGCCTAGCCCTTGAAGATTCTATACGTTGTGATGTTATGTGTTAAATTGGAAGGTTTCTAGGCGCTCACGCACTTAGGGTTAATAATCATAATATTCCACAACTTTGACACAACGCCGTCTAGTCCCAAGCTAAACAGAGCTTGTTTTATGGGTACTAAACACCTAATACACATACTTATTTATTTCTAAATACATAGGTACATATTGTATGTATAATACAGAAGAAAGATGTATGATGTAGATGTAGATGTATGATGTAGATGTAGATGTATGTACAATACAGAAGAAAGAGTTTTTTCTATTTAATTTATTTTATTTGAGCTCGGATATAATAGCACGCCGTTACATTTATAAATTTATCCAGAGACTAAAAAGCTACTTTTTCAGTGTCATGGAACAGACAAAATACAGTTTTTATGTATGTTCGGATATGTTGCATATTATTGTTTGTATCGAACATTTTACATAAGCTACACCCAGATACAGAACAAATGATCGTGCTCATTACACAAACATTTGTCTTGGGTGGGAAACGAACCCACGACCTCCGGTAACAGGCTATAGTCATTCAATTGAATTCCGATGGGCTAAAAATTATGATAAAGATTTTTTTTAACTTATGAGGTCAGTGCCTCGCTATCTGGCTTTCAATATGGGTATAATAACATAAGTCCGTTGCTTTCCAGAATATTATGGAACTATTGCTTAGTTCCCATAAGAAAAATGTACTTTTATCTATTATATTGCAGTCGATAATACACAATATAACTTTTATTCTAAGCAATAAGTATGGCAATTCACTCATCTATAATTCAGTTGGTAATTTTATAGAAGAAACCACGCATATGGTGTAATTTGCGACCAATCATCCACTTTAAGTACAATTTAGTAGTAGCAGAATCTATATTTCACATTCGACTTTCTATCTTGTTGCTTAGGAAATAAAGTTTACTTTTGATTCTATTTGGATAACTGCTACCATTTGCTGATGACAGTTTCACAAGTATCATTTATTGTGCAATAGGTTAAGAATTAATAAGAAATAAATTGAACTGATGCTTCTAGAAAGTCTTGCTAATAAACTCTTGCTAGCCTTGCAACTTTTATAATAGCATTAATAGCTTGTATGTATAACTTATCCTATACTTAACTATGCTCCATTAACAATAGAATAATAAAAAGAGATCTGCAGTGCGATTCTGGTCAAATCACCGCGTGGAAATGTAGGCGTAGTGAGGGCGAATTGAGCTGTCATTCCATACTAATGCTAGGCATTGACAGTTCACTTCACTCAAGTTTTCACGGTGTTTCACTTTTACTGAATCGAACGGCTGGACTTGCGTTTGATTGATGGCAATAGGCTCGCCCCCTATTTCATGGGACTTAAATATAACTGGCAAAATGTGGGTGTAGGTACGAGTACTACCAGGTGCACCTCCGCCTAACCCTTCGGGGATTACAGCCGTGATGTTTTGATAATCAGGTTCTGAATCTTCTTCTTAGTAACTAACCAAGTGTCAGCGTTTAAGCCGCCTATGGGCTCTTGACTTGGCTTTCCATGCCATCGAAAATACTGGCTGGAGGTCTTAATACACCCCTATTTTTTAATTAGTACAAAAAGGGCTGTATCCATACCAGCAGCTGATCAAAAGTAAAAAAACGAAATTCAATGTTTAAATATGTCATTATTTAGTTAAACTTAAATAACGAAAACAGCTGTTGGAGGCGGGGCATGATTGAGCGAGATAACGCGAACGTGAGCGAGAGATGACGATTAATGAATAGGTACTACTAAAGCCTGTAAAATATTTCCATAAATTGGGTGATGTTTTGGGATATAAACAAACGCTCTTAGCTTTGCTGTTTATGAATATTAAAATTACTATGGCATTAAGTCCGCTTTTGTACATTAGTGCGCTTGAAGTACCTATTACTTAAATAAATAAATTAATAAATATTATTTTGCAAATATAATGAGAAGACCGTCTAGAATAAGCCCTTTAAGTATTTGTACTAATTAAATTAGAGCCTTAGGCTATATGTTCTATAATTTATTATAGGTACTTACTAATATTACGAATGAAAAAGTAACTTCGGTTTGTCTGTTTGTTTTTCGGCTTATCACTACTAGACGGCTGAACGGATTGTAATGTTTGGCATGGACATGGACTGGAGACAAAATCAAATGCAGCCCCCTTTTTGATGACATGACACATACCTTTCCAGTTCATTATCAGGTGACAATTTGTCATTTGACAAGTCTGAAACTAAAACTAAGAAGGAGACACAAAAAAAGAAAAAAAACATAAACCACCGATTGGAGAACCACCTCCTTTTTTTAAGTCGGTTAAGAAACATGATCGACTTTAATGTGTGTAGTAGATACCTACACTGTAAACAACTGACTGCGTACTACGTAGTTAGGTATGTCCAACTTTCATTTACTGATAACGACTCGCACGATAAAACATATCAGTCATTAGTGGACACTTCGATGGAGTTTCAAGGGCATTAACATTTGGGAAATAACATACATTGACCTTACTTGACGTGTACAGAAAATTATACAGACGTTGGCGATGATATAAACTATTACTTACTTTACTTTTTAACTTTTTAGTATTGCTCTGGTTTTGCATATTAAGTATATTATGTTTACCGACTGTAACCTAAGAAATATTGGCTGTACGATGCTATTTTATGTTTTCCATCGCTTTATATACATTATTAAATTCTCCATTTTCTCGCACTAATCCAGTTCAATTCGATCCACCTCCTCTATATATCGCAACGCAGATCCCGCTTGTCGATCTTGGACTAGCTAGCCCGGGAAACTTCGTGCATATAGGACGTGTAAAAATGGACCGGGAAAACATTTGTCACGTCTGTCATGTCATCAAAGATGGCGCTGAATTTTTAAATGTTTAATTGTTGTCAAGTTTTCTTAAATTTTCGTGATAAGTAATAAAATAAGATTTGACCTAAAGGTCCAGTTACCAGGTCATAAAATTCCAAAAGAAAATCGTTCCGCTCAACTTTCTTAATTTTTTCTTTCATATGATCCTTCTCCTGACTATTTAACAAACAACAAAATTTACGAAATTGGTTCAGCCGTTTACGCATGCTGCCATGACCAAGGAAAATAGGGATTCATTTTATTTATTTATTTAAATATACAACATTACAGGTAAATTAACCTAAGTTTCAAAAAAAAAACTTAAACTAAAACTAAAAGAAATAAGAAGAAATAAATAATAATTAATCATTTTTAATTGTGTGTATAAATAAATAAATTATGACTGTAATTCTCTACCAACCGGTTGCGTATTAACAAATCCTACTTAATTACTATAAAATAATTTGTCCCTATCCATTTCCAATCAATTTCAGCCAATAAACTTAAAACCACGTTCATGCGCAAGTGTCAGGTGACAAACCATATTTTTTCCTCCATCCATCCGTCCATACGAAGGTCATCGGAATGGATCGATGGTGGTAATAATGGTCATTACTCTTCGTCCCGCACCGTCCCGCCCAGCGTGACGAAGTTAAGGCTTGACAGGGGGTAAACACTTTATACTTAATCCTTTATTCGTCACGCTACTAAAGAAACAGCATGGATGACTTTTACCTGATGTTTATAAACAGGTATTGTGTGCCTAAATTCTAAAGGTTTCTTGTAATATTAGGTGCTAGCTGTGCCTCTAGTTTTACCCGCTCCAAAAGCCGTTAACGTGATGTTGAATAGCCTATAACTTGCCTCAAGAATTGGGCTAATATTATTTTTTATTAAATATCTATTTTGGGCCATAGAAATCCAGACAATCCATAAAGTGTAAGTTTGTAAAATTTACAAATTAACATAATCACTACTACGAGTAAGAAGTACGAGGTACAACACAATATGTTGGAACGTGCAACTGCACCCAGTCTACACTAATATTTTAAAGCGGAAAAAAAAAAATGTGCGTGAATGTTTTTAACCAATAAACTCAAAACAACTGCGCCGATTTCAAATATTCTTTCACCATTAGAAAGCTACATTCACCTCAAGTAACATGGGCTACTTTTTTATCCCCGTATTTCCACGGGAACGGGAACTACGCGGGTGAAACCGCGCGACAACAGCTAGTGTCTTATAAAGGGGCTATCTTGTTAAACAATGTAGGTATTCAGGATGCTGTTTGAGCTTCTGCGGAACCTAACCCATTGTTGACGCCACCCTCTTCCTCATCGTTCCACGAAAATCATCAACACGGGCTATGAAATACAAATATTTTTTGTTCTATTTTCGATCCATAGTTCCAAAGATAAGTGGCTAATTAATAACTGCCTCACATGTCGATCAAAGGTTAAACTACGCTTAACAGGGTCCGTCCGATATGGGTGACCATGCATTATGTATCAAGACTCTTCCGTGCCTCGGAAAGCACGTAAATCCGTTGGTCCTGGCTCTGAATGTGTAGATCTTTGACAGTCGTTGCAGTCTAAGATCTACACATCGGGTAGGCTCGGTCGGGTAGTCACAGCTCCGAAAGTCGAACAACCAGTGTAACCAAGAGGTACACCAACCGTTAAAATTTACAAAAACACAAAACTATTTAACATAAGACATCTTATACATAAGTATATCACACATGCATATTTATCAAAAAAATCATTACAAACAGTACACGGTCTCAAATATCATTTACCAGAAATAATAGTAGATTATTAACCAAGGGGATAAAGCAGTGTCTTCTGTCGCGGGTGACGATTTATATAGCCCGGTTAGTAAACAAGTAAAGTAAGTAAGTACGCCTCTGCCGAACCCTTCGGGACGGAAAGGCGGAAGCGTGATGTTTATATATTTCCGTTCCCTAAGTGAAGAGATTAAAATCTCACTTTGGACTACACTGTCGCAAACTAACTGATTTTAATCCTCAAGTTGGTAGTTGGAATTATGATAAATACTTTAACAAAATATTCCCTCATATTGGTTTGATGTTTCGGCCAGGTAAGTAATTTATTAAGGATTTTGTTAGGGTGTTGCTATCGTACAAATGTTTTGTGTGGCCCACAAAAGCTTTCGCTATAGTTGAATTGGAAAATTGGGTAATCGTTTGCGAATTAATACAAAGTTTGCTTCTTACACATTATTATTCAGTATGTTTTAAACCGTCACGTTGTGCGGACAACACGTCTTTTTATTTAAGTATATAATTATATTTTTTTAGCACATAAGTACCTATTTTATTTGTTCCGATATGGTAAATAAAGTTTTGGAAGTAATAATTAAGTAAAGGAGTTTAATAAGAAGTATTTATGCGACATAACAGAGCTGGCCAGTTTGAAATCTCGTGACATCTTTGACAATTAATATTAAAAATACAAAGAATTGTTACAAATGCCGAGAGGTTAAAATTGTTCGAGAAAATCGGGAAAATACAGCGGTCACGGATTATTGAGGGGTATCGACGTATGGTGCGTATGGTGCGTTGGTACTTCAGACGCCGTGTGTTCTTGCAGCGGTGTGCTAGTGTGCGGGGTGGTCAAGCGTGGGGCAGCGCGCGTGAGCGACCGGCGGGGAGGGGCGACGTCAGCCAAGGTCGGGCGCGGCTGTCGGCGGGCAGGCTCGCGCGCCTCCGCACGCCCCATGCTGCCCGGTCCTCTAGCACCACTCGACCCGCACAAAACGCGCGCGCTAACCACGATATATGCGCCGCGGAAACTCATCACCCGAAAGAACAAAACGGCACAAATGAGAATGCTCGACAACGACATCCAAATCAAACCATCGCTATCCCCTTTCCATCCTCTCCCGGCCATCGGACAGAAGCTAGAGAGGTCCAAAACCAAAGTGATAGTGTTTGACCTGAACAAGAACGGATCGGGCACGTTGGACCGCTCCGTCAAGATCCGTGATGTGCTCAAGCCTCTGACTCCGTTGCGGATACATGGGTTCACGAGGAAGAGTTCTCTGGACCAGCTGGACGTGAAAAGGCCGCATCAGTTAATCAGGGAGAACACTTACGATGTGATAAAACCGATATTCGTGACTGCAGAAAATGTGAAAGTGACTAAGGATGACATGTCTATTAAAAAGAAGACGGAAATTATACAGCCGACGCCAAACTCCGAGGACACGATAAAGAAGGTGGAAGAGCCAAAACCTTCGCCGAAGACGAGGTTTAAAAAGGCAGCGCTGCAAGTGGCAAAGATGTCGACAATGCCGGAGACTGGGAAGCTGTTGTGCTTGAGAGAGAGACAGACGTACAGGGTCTGTAGAGTAGAAGAGGACAAGAGTATATGCAAGCTGCAGGAGTTGCCGCAGAGTCCCGCGCAAAATCTAGACAAGTTGTCAGAAATATTCCAGAGTTTAGAAATGAAAAGTCGTCACAGAGACAAGATGAAAAAGGAGAACAGTTGGTTCTAACAATAATTTAAGATAAGAGAGTGCAATCATTCACTTGAATATTAATAAACATCAGTCGTCAAACATTACGTGTGAAGTTATAATGTTAAAAGTAAGAGTTTTATTTTTGTTAAAGTTGTGAATGTATACGAAGACATTGTTATTGCTCAAAGTGTAGTGTGTCGTGGCGTCCGTCTTGATATTTTATTAAAAGTGTGTCGAACTTTCTAATGGAGGCTCTTATTTACCCTTGGAAGAGTAATTTTTTATAATGGGTCCGTCATCAATATTGGAATTAATGGCAGTGTGGGAAAGGTCACGTGTACACTGTAGATTCAATGTCAACCTTGAATTGTGTCAACAAGTGGCGGCTTGCGTGATTTTCCGCTACTTCTTTTCACACAATCAGCAATGTTGGCCACACTCCTACCTCCGTTGAGGAATTATTAACGAGTTTGATTGCTCTTTTGTAAACAAACACAGCGATGGATATCACATTGACAAACAGCGTGGGTGTATACAGCACAAAAAGCACGATTTTATCGGTAATTTACGTTCTGAATCATTTTTCCAGGGAATGATTCATACCCATGGTTGTTTGTCGAATAGGAATGATTTATGTGTAAACGGTTTACTAGGTATTGGATAGAGATATTATATGATACGTTATGATGGTTCAGTAGTAAGTCCTCGCCTCTCATGGTCGAGGTCGTAGGTTCAAATTCAGGCAAGTTTTGGCCAATATGGCTTATTCAATTCAAATGAATTATCTTAGTTTATCTTAGACATTATTGGTATAGGTGATGGAAAACACCGTTAAGAAACCTAGACTATTATAAAAGTTAGTCTGAAATCGCCAACCCACCTTGAGCAAGCGTCGTACCTTCTCTATATGAGAAGAAGTCTTTGCCCCGCAATGTGTTACAGTCTAGTATTCCTGTGTAATTCGACTGTTGTGGCACATCTGCCAATCTTTAATATAAGTTACGGCTGAATATAAAATACGTCTCTATTGAGAAAGTTGTAGTATCTCGTAGCAAATACCGTAGCGTCTCAATCGTAGCAAACAGCGTAGCTTGTAGGCTAGCGCATCTTACCGAGTAGCATAGCGCGGCGTAGCCACTCGTAGCATCTCTAAGCGTACATTCGTAGACACTCCCGTTTCGTAGCGATACTCGTATAGCACGCACTCCACTCTCGCATCGCTCGACGATGACGTTGCGTAGTAGCGTAGCACGTAGCATCATCTCATTCGGTATTGTTCGTTGACACTCCCGTTTCGTAGCGACGTAGCGAGGTCGTAATATTGGACAATGCTTTTATTAAATTGTCTGCTGGCTTAAAACTATTTAGTTTCATATTTACATGGTTTGATATTTTGAACTAAAAAGGGTGACAATTGCCACTGTCCGTCTACCCATATATCAGTCCGTCTGTCAGCGGGCTTTATCTCATGAACCCCAATAACTAGACATTTTATCAGAATGTGTATTTATATTATTACACATGTTTTTGGATAAAAGTATGCTGTCGAAAATGGGAAAATATTTACGAAATCCAGTAACCTCGCGTTGGCCTTGAATGGGCGATCCTAACATAGCGTTGGTGTAAATTAGCCGAATTAACATCGAGGCATGCGGGTGATAAGTTGACTTACAACAGTTCACCTTGTTACACTTGTTTGACGGTAGATAAACTATCTTTGATTACATAATTGTTTGGGCAGCATGTCAAAATAACGCAGGTAGGTATATACACGTAAAAGTGTAAAGCAAATGTGTACGTTCAGAAAAGTTCCGAATGTGACTTTTTCAGTTGATATATTGTTTGATTGTAAGACATGTATGTGACTGTTTGATGAGAAACCTATAATTAGCTGTACTAAACTGTTTTATACATAACGTCACGCCTGTAATCCCCGAAGGGCTAGGCAGAGGTGTACCTGGTAGTACACCCACATTTCGCCAGTTATGTTTAAGTCCCATGTAATAGGGGGCGAGCCTATTGCCATCAATCGGGCACAAATCCAGACTCCGGGCTGCTACTGAGAAATCCCAGATGGAAAAACTCAATAAGACTTTGCCCGACCCGGGGATCGAACCCGGGACCTCATGCTCAGCAGTAGCGCTTGCGACCACTAGACCAACGAGGCTAACTGTTTTATATTTATTTGTAATACTAGCAGACGTCGCGCGGTTTCACCCGCGTTTGTCCCGATCCCGTGGGAATACAGGGATAAAAAGTAGCCAATGCCACCCGGGGATAGTGTAGCTTCACAACGGTGAATGAATTTTTCAAATCGGTCCAGTAGTTTCGGAGCCTATTCAATGCAAACAAACATACAATCAAACCTTTCCTCTTTATAATATTAGCACAGATAAGTATAGATATATCATATGTATCGCTGTTGCGGTTTATGAAATAAATAAATGAGAAACGTAGAACAGAATGAAATCATGTTTAAGTATAACTTGTAAAAGATCAACGTCCAGTTCAATTTTCAATGCATGCATGCATCAAACTTTCACATAGAAAATATGCAAATCATTTGGCGAGGTCGGCTGGACGGTCTCGTTATAGATTTGAACGAATGAAAGAAAGAAAAAACAAACAGAACCAAACACAGATTCAACAACAGATCAGAGATTTCATAAATAAAAACAAAAAATAAGAGAATTTCAAAAAATGAAAACAACAAAAAAAAACATGGTTTTTAAAATCGGTCAAGAAAATTTGTTCGCGAAAATTACAAATATCATATTTAGGTAAATAAAGAAAAACATTCAACCGAATTGAGAACTTTCTCCTTTTTGAAGTCGGTTAAAGATACGTTATGGAAGCAGAAATCGATCAATGCCAATGAAACCCTCACATCTGACCGACTATTTTTAAACCCTACAAAATAAAACCTTCATTCAAATCCATGGTTGGTTTGTTATGAAGGTTTCATATGAATCGACTGAAGGCCCAGACCGGCTTTATTAAACTTTAGGTTAAGGTTTATCAGATTGGCCTTTAAAAGTTAAGTGCATTAGTTAGTGTTGGTTCGTCTACATCCAAGGCTATACTAGATAAAAGTAATTTTTTTAAAAGTTTACTAATAATGCGAGATGCACATTATTTACTGTCGTTTTTCTAGTGGTCGCAAAAGTTTTATTGAGTTTTGCCATCTGGAATAGGGAATATGCATGTAATTTAAATATGGTTCGAATTTTTTTTTCCGAATCTTTAATGGCAGAAATTATGAACTAAATCGTTATTTTACTTTTTATTAGCGTCATAATTATTTAAAATTAAAAATTAAAGTGCGAATTAAACGCGGGAAATTCAAATTTGTGAAACGCATCACCATTGGTTATAACGAAACGTGATCTCAAATAGGTACTACGTACGACAACAACTCAACTCCTACAAAACATACAATGTGTAAGTATGACATTAAGTATTGGAATGGACTTTTTATTGGAAAACATTGCCGTGTGTGTTGTGAACTAATTTAATGTTCAAGTTTTAGCTTCATAGTGAAGTTATAAAACATTCAAGAATGACTGAAAGTGGTTTTGTAAAAGCACAATCTGATAATGTTTATTGCATTTGGGAACAAGCAATACCTACCGGTAAATTGGTGAAATGGTTAGAAGAACAAAAACACCCAAAGTAATAATAATAGGATCATAGTAAATGACGTAATCGAAAGACGCGCGAAAATGGCGGCGTTTAAACAGCTCAAATTTATTCTGATTTTAAATATTTTTTTAAGCTTCATTACTGCATTTTTAAATATGTTTATATTTTTTTACTATGTTAAAACTTTGTAAACAATGAATTAAACATATTAAAAATATACATGCATATACCCTATTGCTCAGTAGCAGCCTGGAGTCTGGATTTGTGCCCGATTGATGGCAATGGGCTCGCCCCCTATTACTTACATGGGACTTAAAAATAACTGGCGAAATGTGGGTGTACTATCAAGTACATATCTGCCTAGCCCTTCCGGGATTACAGGCGTGATATTATGTTATTTAATTTATGTGTAACGTTAACATTATTTCGTGATATCAACAATTAAAAAATACAGTCTAGTTTGTTCCAATTTCACTGAATACAATTTTAATATCATTTTAACGTTGCAATTTAATACTGGTACCTAGTATTTCGTGCACTGCCTACTCAGTTAGATAACTAGCGTGATACCGCCTATATAGATAAGTGCATGTTAGCATGTTCAGTGTTCACGCTATCGTCGAAGGTTCGCTCTTTGCATAACCTACATTGGCGTTTGTTGACCGAATTAAACGATTCAAAAACTACTTACTTTCGAAAACATCCACGAAATAGTCGTGGTTAATTGGTTAAGTAGTCTTGGTGCAGTGGTTAAGGCCTTACCTATCATACTCGAACGTGCGCGTTTTAATCCGGGTAAATACCAATGCAACTTTTTCAATGCACATAGTCATAACATCACTCCTGTAA
The DNA here is from genome assembly GCA_921972225.1 of Euplexia lucipara. Classification (NCBI taxonomy): domain Eukaryota; kingdom Metazoa; phylum Arthropoda; class Insecta; order Lepidoptera; family Noctuidae; genus Euplexia; species Euplexia lucipara. The sequence continues at coordinate 3,519,553 of OV179149.1, read as the reverse complement.
TACTTGAAGGTTTAGGCAGAGGTGTACATGTAGCGAGCCTATTGTCAACCTGGCACATATCAAGACTCTGGGCTGCTACTGAAAAATTCTAGATGGAAAACTCAACAACACTTTGCCCGACCTGGGGATCGAACCCAGGAGCTCTTGCTCAGCAGTAGCCCTTGCGACCACTAAACAATTCAATACAATTAAATAGATATTGTATGTACTTTCTTCCGAAGACATTGGTAAAGGTAGAGGAATTCCGAAATAATCTATACTATAAATTTAGAGGTATTTGGGAGTTTATAGCGACATCTATCTCGTCACATGGAGGAGGAGAGAGGGGTGTAGGAGGAGGGAGGTGGAGGGAGAGAGAGGAAGGGGGAGACGGAGGGAGGGGGAGACGGACGGAGGAGGGCAGAGAGGGAGAGAGAGAGAGAGAGAGAGAAAATTAAAACCAAAAGTTGTAACGAAGACACCCGGATGGTACGAAGTTGAAAAAAAATCCGGGTGTCCCTTGACGCCTAGGCTCTCAAGTTTTTTTTACCAAAACAAAGCCACATTTTTTGTGAGTGTCATACTTAAATTATTTTCAAAACTAGAAGGGAGGGGATGTTAAAGTACGAAATCCACGCGGACGAAGTGCTCGTTATGAATAATCATTCATACTTATTTCTGAAATCATCAACTCGATTCCCTTCCACCATCTTCTTTCACTTTCTCTGTATGAGAAAATGCCTTCGTTTTGCAGTGATCTTTATTTCTTTGATTAAGCAGCTTCCTGAAGGTGTATTTAGCCGAAGTAAATATATTGCATCGGAAACCTTTCTTAACGGCTAACTTATTCTTATTAAATAACAATATTGTATAGTCAGGTCAGACCTTGGTCAGACAGATCTTTTTTGCGCAAGATGTATGATAGCTAGGCGTAGGTTCGCAAAGCAAAAATGCCAGCAAATCAAGCTATCCTTAACTAAAATTTTTCGCAATCAAAATGAACCTTCATCTTTTGTAATAAAGTTGGAAAACTATTAAACAATACACATTGGGGTACCTTGAAGTGCTGGCTGCTGTACCTACCTTATTTTATGTGATGGTTACCTATTACCAAAGAGTCATACAATGCGGTTTCAGTAAATTCGGCAAATTGACGGAAAAGTTCGTTATAGTAATGACTCTTTTGTGTAAGTTTTCGAATGCAAAATTGAATATTGTTTTCATGAATGTGGGTCAACTATGTGCTAATTCTATTGAATTAGGTAGTTCAATGTCCCGAGGTTTCAAATCAATAAGGTTTACAAAAGTAAAACATTTACAATGTTTTACAAAAGCTTTATAGTAGGTACCTACCTTCACATTTCGCAATAAATGGCAAACGTAGATACTACCTTTTCGAGGCAATATTGTATTCTTTTTACGGGATAGGGGGGCAAATCAAGATAGGTACCTGTTTTACAGGGTGTAAAGCTCTGCATTCCCTATATTCCCTATAGAAAAGGGAGCAAAAAAAACCCCTGATGGTGGATGCTGGTGGAATCCTCCGCAGAAGGGTGTTGTCTGGCGGGCTACTAAGTACTGCCCGACGGCGACGGTTGTTGTCGGAATGTATACGTTCAATCGTGCGGATTACTTTAACATCGTGATGTAGGATAAAATGTCAGTTTTAGATCGTATATATGTGGCGAGATGCTAAACTGTTGTAAATAAAAAAATAATCGATTAGTCACTGTTCGTTTTTAAAGTCCGACGCAAAAAACGCGAGGGGAGTTATAAGTTTGATGACGATGTCTGTCTGTCTGTGTGTGTGTGTCTGCTCTGGCATCGTAGCTCTCAGACGGATGGACCGATTTCGATGCGGGGTAGGTATCGCTAATAATTTTAATATAATGTACTTAATTTATATGTATGTTAAAATAATAAATGGAAATAATATATACTTAATAATATTTATTTATTCCACAAGAATTACATGATATTAATATAAGTACATACCTACTTGGAAGATCCATACTTAAGCGGTACTCCAACGCGGCATAAAATTTCATGGTTAAACGATTGGAAAGTACCTATTATTTTTAACTTTAAGTAATTTCTTTGTGTCGGAGGTTTTTTAAAATTTTAATTTAATATTTATTGCATATTATGAGTTATGACATCTGCCATCAGAGGCGTTTGCTGACGGCCGGCGGCCTAGAGGTAAAGCAAAAGGAGCGGTCGCTCTAGGCGTCAGGAACCAAGGAATGGAATGAAAAAAACAAATTTAAATGGCCATTTATTTTTGTAAAAGTTAAATTTTGATGGCGCCTTTTAAAATACGCGGGGCATTATTGCTATTATAGATCTCAAAATAATTTCAATAAGTATTAGTATATGTATAACATGTTGATGTAAATTGGTAACATAACATCACGCCTGTAATCCCCCCGAAGGGTTAGGCAGAGCTGTACTGTTACAGTAGAGTACAGCTACTATAGTAGTACACTCACTTTTCGCCAGTTATGTTTAAGTCCCATGTAAATCGAGCATAACGCTTTGCCCGACCCGGGAATCGAATATTGAGGCACTTGCGCAGGTTGTATGCTGTGTATGCATCGTTTTACCGTTAAAAACGTGTGCGGGTAGTAGCTACTTGAGCATGTACCAAAGCGAGCCACCCGCGCAACTAATCCGCGTACTTACTCTGTGCGCGCGGGTCACTTGCGTAGGTATGTATCTCTTGACCAGGAGCAAATAACTAGTGCATACTGCTTCCGCAAGTAGCCTTGGTCTTTACTTGCTCCAGTTATTTGCATTATGTACAAAAACAAGCGAGTAACTTGAACAAGAGCTTGCGCATATCACTCACGCGTGTAACCCGTGTAAATCTTTACTTGCTCCAGCTATATGCACCGCGTAGAAGCACCCTTAGCCCTTGTCCAGAAGGAACGAATTCGCTGCGAATCGACACGCGATTTGAAGTTCAATGCTGTGAATGCTGCATACATTATTTACAAAGCTTCTAGCTGAAGAGCAATGTGTTACAAAACGCATGAAACTCGCGAGTAGGTATATCTGGACACGCCTTTAAGGCCAAGCGTTCAATTCTATATTCAAATCTAAATTTCTAATACTTTCATTTCACATAAACAAATATGAAATGCAAATTAAGTCGATATTGAAATGTCACGACTGCCTAGTGCCTCGTTTGTCTAGTGGTCGCAACAGTTTTATTGAGTTTTTCCATCTCGAATTTCTCAGTAGCAGCCCGGAGTCTGGATTTGTGCCCGATTGATGGCAATAGGCTCGCCCTCTATTACATGGGACTTAAACATAGGTAACTAGCGAAATGTAGCTGTAATACCACAGTCTAAAAACCTACAGTCGTCCGACGAAGCTGTCTAGACAAGGCAATCGTGCGGGGTGTGAGGGGCGAGACGCGGGAAAGCCGCTCCCGAACTGCGAACAAAACGTTGTTCGTAGTGCGGGAGATATTTCAGGGCTAACGCGTGTAGACGTTGTCGGCATTTTTCCAGAGATATTTATGATATATACTGATACAGATATTTATACTGTGGTAATACTAAGCTTAGTGCACCTGCCTGGCCTTTCGGGGATTACAGGCGTGCCGCGTGATGTTATATAGCAGTACCTATTGTTAACTTAAGCTAAGTAAGTAGGTATGTTTGTATCTGGAGTGGGATCAAGTCAATAGCAGAACGCTGGCTGGAGATCGAACTCCCAATCTCTCGATAGCCAGGCTGATACCTTAGCCATTGCCGATATAAAACCATGCAACATTTGACACTCCTCCATGCGCAAAACATTAAAAAGCGATCCAAAGTTTTCGCTGAGTTAGCGTATTAATACGATGATAGGTTAATTATGTTTAACGGTACCTATTCACTATAATTAAGTTGATTGACGTATTCCGATAAGTAGGTACCTACCAATGCGAGCGAAGTGCGGATCGATAGTGAAAAAATAATATTTTACCTATGTACCAATGAAGTGTAGTTAAACATAGAACTCAATTAAGACTGTCTGCCTCATTGGTCAAGTGGTAGCAAGGATTACTGCTGATGAGGCCTTAAGTTCGATTCCTGGGTCGAGCAATGTTATTTGTTTTTTTCCAATTGTAAGAGAATGGAGTCTGTATTTCGTCAGGTTAATGGCAACGACTTAACCTTGCCGAAATGTACATAGGTAAGTACCTTGTAAAATTCAAGTCCTTTTGCCTTTGGGAGTAGGCAGAAACCATAGAACGGCCAGCTGCTACGATCCTTACATAGTCCTTTTGCTTCGCTTACGTTCATACATTTGGTTAAAAATACACGCACGCCATTACTTATACGCACCTGCCCTTTCTGAAGAACTATTGTTTAGATAAAATTGTAGTAGCTTCAGTTCATATTATTAGATTAAAATGCTGGGCACCGTTCATTTTGGCCGGAAACACAATCAAATAGCCGTGTCCGGCTTTATCCGGACGCCTGGCGACGCTATTCGCGGTGCGTTGTCTTCTTTAATCTGTTATATTATTTTGTAAAAAAGTTTTTTATGTAGTGTAATGAGGTAATTAAATAAAACGACAGTTGCCACACATATTTAATTTTAATACAATTATCACTTACAAGTATACAACTTTCAGTACCTCACCTTTTTAATTTCAGGCTCAAAACTAACATTCCCTGAAATACCAGATGTTTATTTCCTCTTTCAGTCTTCTTACCAGTCAATTACTATTTTTCGACGATAAGTTACAAATTCTTCTCATAATTCGCCGTCACATAATTAAATTATGCACATATAATTTATTATTATGTAAAATCTACCTTAAATTTAAAATCTACGTGAATATTGAGTTACAGACATAAGTGTGTCACAAAATTTTGAATCGGAACCACACCAAAAGGCTAATTCTCAAACATGCAAAATCCCTCGCTATTAAAAACTTTCAACCAATGTCAAAAACTTGTCAAAAATGGAGGGAAATGAAATGTATTTTGACAGATTCGGAATCGAATTTTGAACATTCTTATAATACAAGAATCAGCCCCTGATGCTTGTCCAACCAGCATGCGTAGCATGAACACATTGAACACCGAAGAAACGGCCTTTGTCTACAGACGAATCGGCAAAGTGACAGATTATATAGACAGGTACCTCAATCTGTCAAATTTCTTTTAATAAACCTGCCTGCGTAGTATGAACACTTAATTTCTTTTCTTCCGAGACACGACAAAGACCGTTTCTTCGGTGATCATGCTACGCGTGCTGAGGGTTGGATGTCTACAGTATTGACTATAAATACTGCCAGAAAAATGCTTGTATTTATGAATACGTCGTACAAATATCAAATATAAATAAAACAAATGGCAAAATCACCCAAAGGAACACTTCTACATCTTATACTAAGTTACAGATAATGTATTTTGTGTTTGATTACCAATCTTCTACTAAATTAACAATTCAAACAAGTCATACATTTTTATTAAGTACGTAGGTACTTACACAATTATATTTTAAAGGGGTTCGAACTTGTTGCATTTATCCAATCCACCGCCATTTAATTTTTGAATTTTCAATTATTTTATGGTTCATAAAAGGCGATGTTTACGTCCAAAATTATCGGAAATATATACACTTCAATAATAACATATTTTTTTATCCATTCATTACTACCTACGTAAAAAGAGCGCGTGAAAATGGCGGCAACAGCAATGGATACTTATTATAAATATTTGTATCACTTGAAAATGGATTTTTAATTGTGTTAGCATTTCAGGACAAGGTTTATATATGAAAGAAAATGTTGAAAAATCTTATGGAAAAGTCATTACAAGAAAACCTTTATGAAAAAACTGTTTGCACCCATGCAAAGCCAGGGCAGGTCGGTACTTTATATTAACTTACATCCCTGTCAACATACTACTGCTCCCGCTGTTCTGTAACTTGGCTATCTCGTCTTTGAACTTAGATATGGTTTCTTTAGCCAGGTGTAACTTGTCCTTTAGATCTGATATCTCAGTGCGGACTTTTGTTTGGGACGCTACAATCTTTTGTAGAGTTTTGTCTTTCTTGTCTTCGACTGAAAGAAATGATAACAGCAGAATATAAAGTAAGATATAATGGTAAAATTACTTCAAACAAAAAGACATTTTTTGTATAAAAAATTCAAGATTCTTTTATGGAAATGTCATCTGAAAGGTGGGCTTATCTGGGACTGTCTTGAGTAATTTTGACGTTCAAAAAGTGCTGTCTAATTTGAAGACTTTTGATTTTGATCCAATTTATCCCCAAAAATGTTAAGGTTGACTTCCAGTTTTACCAGATATAGTTGAATACCAGTGCTTGCATATTTTATATGGAGGGACCGTCTCCGGCTTCCAGAGAATAGACCCAAATAGCATACTTTTCAAGGACACAGACGGCTTTGTAACGTTTAATGCTATTCCTTGCGGCCTATGTTTTTTTTTCAGTATAGTAATATTATTAACAAGGAGTTTGTGGGGCTAAAGGAGGATGAGTGACCATTCATAACATACCAAGAATCGTCCTTGCCTCAGAATGCATGTTAAGCTATTGGTCCCTGTTGTTATTTCTTAATCCAGTTGAACTGGTAGCTGACCCCAACATAGTTGGAAAAAAGCTAGGCAGATGTTTTTATCAGTGCTAACCATTACAAAAAATATTTAGGTATTTCAAGATCAACCTTAACAGTATAGTATCTACAGACCAGTTGAAATATTTCTTTAACTTACAATCAGTATCATGGTTCCAGGGCCCATTGGTGATGGGCTTCACACTGTTGAGCAGGTGCTGCATCAGCTGAGTTGGCTCTTGGAATACAATCTCCTCATAGGACTCACTGACGAGGTTCCGGCCTATGGTGGGCTGAGCACTAGCACCCTCTGTAGCCGGTGATTGGAACAGCTTCAGAATGTGGTATAGGGTTACCTGTAATACCATAGCTTTGTTAGATAGATAATCTTAAGATTAACTGATAAAAGTTAGATTTTTTGGCTAATTGGACTTAGGAAACTCCATTTGTTGGCATAAGCCTAGCCATAGGCCAAACTAACAATAACCATAGATTGTTGCAAGCGCAGCGTAAGACTTCCACCCACAAGGTGGACAGACAACCTTATTAAGGCCGTGGAAACGGGCTGAACGCGAGCTGCTTCCAACCGGTTTTATTGGAGATCTATAGGGGAGACCTGTGTCCAGCAGTGGACTTCCTATGGCTGAAATGATGATGATGATGATGACATCAAGCTATACATTTCCAGTATGAACCTTTTGGCGCAGCCATGAGACATGCCATTTTTGCCTCTTTTTTTGTGTTATTGTGTTTTTGCTGTGCGTGTACCCAGCTGTTGCCAATAAATGTATTTTCTTTCTCCTTTCTTTCAGTATAAGCTGATTTTGCATTATATAGGATATCCATACAATGCAAGATCAGCTTAAACCGGAAATGTTTTCTGATGTGTAGCCGTGTGTACCAACGGTAAAAAAAAAAAAAAATATTATGGCTGATTATCCCTCATCTCTTGTGAGCTTAGCTGTGGGTTCAAATACAAAAAGACAAATACCAATGTAACATTTTTAATTTATATAGGCACCTGGGTGATTCTACGCTATTTGAATTCCAACGGCCTTTAGATTTTTTTCATGTTAAACTAATTACATTGCCGTTCATGTGTGCTTATGCAATAAAGTATAACTTCTTTCATTTGGACCACTTAGTCAATTCACGATAGTGGTTTAATTTTACACATTAACATTATAAAATAGTAACAAATGTATACTCCCCTGGCCTACCCCATTACTGCATTTTTTTCATTTTTATGGCCTAATACTTTTAATATTTATGGCATTGTGTTTTATTTTAATATTGTGTTATAGCTAATATAACTTTGAAACATATGTTATAACAATACATTGCAAAAGTGTTTATTATATAATTTAAAAAAATCTTATTTTCACGTCACTTGCTAAAAGCGTCACTTCACCTGGCGAAATTGAAAGACTGTGATTTTCACCTAAAAGTGCTAAAGTATATTTTTGACCATAAACTACGCGCGTGGGACAGTGTGAAGTTAAATGCAAGCTAACAGTGTTGAGCACAACTAAAACAATATGGCGTCAGTTTTCAATTCATTGTCTGAGAACGTGCTTGTGCCAGTAGTTCCAGTATTTCCCTTGGTAAGTATATCTTTTTATATTTCATCGTTAAATAATTGTGAATTTGCACAGTGCAATGTTTAGTGTGTGTAGATAACATTTATTGTGTAAAATGTGGTCAGAAAAACATGCGGTATTACTTTTGGGAGATTATGTCCAATTTTGTCACTTCTCTGGCGTCACTTCTCTGCCAGTTTCTATGCCAGGGGAAAATCATACCATGCAGGGGCAGTGACAATTTTTTTTTTGTAAATATTTACTATTCAAAACGGTTTATTTCATTTGTTCTAGTTACGCAGATATCATGTCAAACATGATAAAGAAGCAAACAAGGGATGAGAGGCTAAAAAACAACAGATCCAAGCAAAAAAAATACGCTACCAAAAAATTAAAAACAATCTGATTAAAAATACAGCATTACAAGCGAAAGAAAAGCAAAATTTTCAAAAAGGAGAAAAGGGATAAATTAAGTGTATTAAACACGACTGAAAGGGAATGGGCTGATTTTTTTCTGATTTTACTTGGAATTATCTTGAAACCGGACATGGTATCAGATGGGCATGTAGACAAACCTTGCTACAATGGACAACTTTACCAGAGATTTTTTTTTTTAAAGTTCTATCATTCATATGTTAGTGATACCTGTGATTTTATACTTGTGGAATACCAGATAAGTGATAAAAAATATAGTTATGCTGCCGTATGCAAGTCTGAATTTGATGACGAAGAAGGAAAGATTATTATTTTACTTTATTTAAAGAAATCTATTGAAGGTGCTACTCTTTTTTGCCAGTTTACTTATGATGAGTAATAGAGTATTCTACAATTTTTTAGAGCTGGTTGATGTGCTCAAAAAGTTAACTATTTATTGTTTAGTATATAAGTAGAAAATACTTAATTTAACCGAAATTATTGATTCAGTTCTTTCTTAAAATGGAAGTTTACATTTATAATAATGATTTTTAAGTTTACTTGCTAAGATAACCTCTCATAGGTGTATCATTTTACTATTTAGGTAAGCCTTAAATGTGAAATTACACTTTTTCGAGTATTTAATTATTAAAAACTGTTGAACAGTAAGTGTTGTGATTATTTAATAGGAAAAATTACTAATTTTGTTTAATTCACAGACGAGAGTGATATGCATTAATATATATATTATATTATAATTAGATATTATTATTGTTTTATTATTATTTTCATATGAAAATTATTTGATGGTGATCGAAACTTAATTTTTTAAGAACTTAATATTGTGAATATGTTTCAACTGTTAAGGCTGATTGTATTCTATTCATTAAAAATATAACGATAAAGCTATTATTTATTCATTTTATACCTTCGATCAATAATAGCACTAGATACAAGATCAGGAACAAAAATACCTCGCAAAAGTGTCCACGTTTATACACGCATAAACAATTGCATTTCTTACTACGAATATAGAAAAATGTTTTATAATATTATCAAGTTCAGTTCATTATAAACCTTGACACTCAAGCATAAAGTTTAATTACAATTGAAAAATTTTTATGCCCAAGTCTTTCTGTCGTCGGAGAGAAGTAAAAGGAATAAATTTAAAATGTGACTTAAAAATAAAAGCCATTTTTATAATAAGTACAAAAATATTTTTTCTAAAATGAAACTTAAGGCCTCGAAAATAAGGTTAAAAACGTTTTGTTCACAATTTCGTCTTTACTCTATTTTGGAACTTGACGTAGTTCTTGGTATGACATTTCAATGCTCAGAACACAGTAAGAATTGAGACGTAGAGTTGCAGAATAATCATTTATATTTCTTATGCGAGCGAAGGTTTGTTTTATAATGGTAGCAAATAATTACATTTGACCCATTTTAAAAAAGTAGTAGGCCTAAATTAGTACAATAGTTATTTAATTAAGACATTGCTATTAATTGTCTGCGGGTTGGCTCATTATAATCAAATCAACCAACAAAAAAAATTAATGCGTTTACTTTTGCATGCGATTTAGAAGTTTTCACATTAATATTATAAAGGCAAAAGTTTCTGAGTGTGAGTGTGAGAGTGTGTGTTTGTATGTTTGTTACTTCTTCACGCTCAAACGGCTGAACAGATTTGGATGAAATTTAGTATGTAAGTAGCTTATATCCTGGATTAACACATAGGCTAAGGCTACTTTCAACTACTCCTGGTTTACGCGGGTTAAACCACGGGGAGCAGCTGGTTAAAAATCATTGATTGAAATCAAATTATTTTAACCGACTTCTAAAAAAGGAGGAGGTTATCAATTCGGTTGTATTTTTTTTTAGGTTTTGTGACCTCAGTACTCCGTCATTTAAAGACGATTTTCAAAATTCTTTTTTTATTTGATAGGGTATATAAACAGATTGGTCCCATTTGTGTAAAAACTCATATCTAATGAGGGGCCCTTGAGGAATTGAGGGAACTCTTCAAAAAATATAGGTACACGTACCGATTTTTACATTTTTAGTAACAAATCAAGCATTTTCATTTAGAAAGTAACATTTTGTGAAAAAAAAACTGATGAAAAAGACAGGCGACGGAACTCTTCAAGACATAACAGCAAATTGTTCGCGATTGCTACAGTCAGATGTCTATGCAGAGTTCTTATATTTGCATAACATAACATTACACCTGTCTATTTTAAAAGGGGCCCGGCAGAGATGTACAGATTAATGTTTAGATAGAACTTCTTTAGCAATATTGTTAAGCGATTTCAATGATTCTTTGAAGTTTTGAAAGACTTTCTTGACACACAAAGAAACTAAAAATGGCGAAACAAAAAACTTTTTTACAAAAAAATAAACCTTCTTAAAAAACACCGCCAGGTGAAAAATAACTCCAGTTTCGAAAGTCGGTGGCCAATAATGAACGAAACAAAACTAAAGTAGCATTAACCGAATTTAACCAACAAATTTTTAAGTATTAGTAACAAATTATTAAAATGATTACAATACAAATCTACTCCATGCATCTGCTGTTCAGTTAAACAAAAGTTTGTACAAATGTTGGCGAGCATTGGTCAAACATTTGTAGCGGTGGTTTAAAATCGGTAATTTTGTTAAAAAATTGATATTATTTGTTAAATTATAGCTTAAAATATAACTTATTCTTCATGTCCTTACTGAAAGTAAAATATTCCGGCCGAATAATTACGTTTTCGGGGATTATTTTTGCAACTGTTGAATACACACCGCGGCATTGTGGGACGTGTTTACATTGGCCGTGTTTCAAGCAAATAAAACAAAATACCTACCCCGGTTTCTATTGAGCTTATATTTAGCGAGACGGATTTTTGACGCCGACCCGACATCTAGTGCTATTACTGATCGAAGTTTTATACAGTATTATTAAAATTCCTTAGATAATACTTAGTAGCCTGTCACTTTCCTGCTATAATTTGTCACTACTCTGCCAATAGTGTCTCTCCCCTGATAACACATTTTCCCCTGGAGCCTATAAAATGAAAAAAAATAGAAATATCTTCTGGCCCTTGTCATTACTTAGGCAAAATAATGCCAAGTAGTTGAATTATTAATATTAAATTAAACAGATGATTTTTTCTTTGGGGACACAAAATACTCAAATACCGTAGAATCACCCACCTACACTTTTGTGAATTTAATTACTGCCAGAAGACTGCACCAGAAGGAGGGTTATCTTCACCAATATCAGTAATATCAGACTTATAATATTAATGTAAGTCTGAAATAGCCCACACACCTTTAGCAAGAGTGGTGATTTCTGTAATTATGGGCCAGTGTTATCACACACCCTAATAGAGCTCTATTTTGTTTTTTGTTAATTTGCACCATACTAGTTGGTACCTATATTATTAATGGAAGAAAAATCTATTGGGAAGATACTCACCGGCCTCTCATTAGGATCATGAAAGTATATTTTGATGACAATCTCAAACTCTCCCCAGCCAGTCTCGGTCAACTCATATGGTGGCTTAGTGATTATCCTGTTGGGGTTTGCATAACTCTCGTGAAGTTTGAAATGAACCTTCTTGATATACGCTGACATGTCCTCGTTGGAAAACGGCTTAACATAAACTGTCCACTGATGAGTATGGCCATCTTCTTCACGTTTCTTGCCAAAGTATCTTGCTATGTTCCCATATATTATGGGCTTTACTATAACTAGGCCCTGAAATGCATGAAGGAATGTTTGTAATGTGATGAAAGAGATTTCCCGCCCGATTTTAACCTTTAAATGCCTCACCATAGAGTATTTGTTGTTGCATTGTTACCTATATACAGGATATGGTCTTAATTAATACAACTATTTAATATCTAGACTTAGCTATGTATATTTGTTTTATAGATTGTCAACAGGGTTTCAATAAAAACCATGATTATCATAAAACACATTCAATGTCACATACCTTGACTCTTCCGCCCGAGTCAGGGCCAAAGTCTGTTTGTAAGCTCATATCCGAATCTATTTTGGCCGACAGCTTGAAAACTAATTTTAACTCTTTTGTATACAAAATATAACCTCACTTTTGTGAGAATTTCTTACAACTGTCACTTCGACAACTTTTTTTTGTAATTGCATATGACTTGGGTTCATGTATTTTAATACCTGGCAAAGAGATCATCATCTACCGACCAATTTTATTGCTCTGTATGTCGTCCAAACTTAATCAAACTCTTGAACACCTAATAATAAACCGTTCAGAATACCTGGTTCAAAACAGAAAACTATCCTAACGATTCAATTCTACTTTGTTAATGTAAGAATCATGCCCATATTATGTCAAAATAAAAAAAGTTGCATGCTGAATAAGAGGCGGAATATGAAGAACCATATATTTATTGTAAGTATTATAATTTTAAGATCTTTAATAATAATAATTTATCGTTTATTCTCTCTTCACAAAGCTGGCTTCAAACATTAGTGTGAACAAAAAAAGTCTAAGCTGAATTTCACCTTTGTGAGAGACTGGTGCCTGATATAGGTTTGGTACCTATCAAAGACATTCAATAAACTAAAAATAAATAAATAAATAAATCAATAAAAAAATAAATCATAATAAATAATAATAATAATCATTCAATAAATCTCTTTGGTACCTATAAACCCGTGTTACAGGTCACCAGGCCCCTTCGATGGCTAGAATTAGCTTTTACAAGGATAGTGCCGGAGACGTAGTTAAACAGTCTGCATACAAAAATGAGAGTAAATAGGAGTTAAAAATAGCCTAATAACAATTTATAGAAGTGATAACACTGTAAAAGAAAAAAAAAATATATATACCTACACATAATTTTGCAGAAGTGTGTGAGTGTGATGATGTGTGAGTGAGTGTTCATCTCGTAAAGTATTGGACCAGAAAGATCAGATCTTTAACACAACAGTTCAAGCAAATAAATGATTCCGTATTATTTAGATAATCCTCACAAAAGATATCCGTCTGGCCAGTGAGATGTGTCTATGATAAGCGTTTTCCTGATTGTATCAGACTGTTTCAGAGAAGTGTAAAAAGTGCTAGTGGTAAGTGCAAGTGATCATAATAATTTATATAAATATTACACAACTTTTACACAACGCCATCTAGTCCCAAACTAAGCAGAGTGTGCTTTGAGTGCCAGACAAAGAGATTTAAAAGACTACGAATGTCTTTGGTGCTAGACAAGACAACATTACTGTGAACTGTTAGACCTCTGTAAGTAAGTACAAGTAATTGTAAATAATTTATTTTTCAATGGTATAAACTTGGTATTGGTAACGGTACTTGACTGCGATCCCACCTGATTGTAAGCAGAGATGTAATGGTCAACGGTGAATCGTACTAGTTTATTAAAAGACTATTCACTCTAGCCGTGTAGACGCCTAAATTAAAATGAGACGGGAACACCGCAGCAGGCAAGTTATTCCAGTATAATGTATTTCTAAAAACACACTTTTTAAACCTAATAATGTAGTTAAATTATTATATAGATACCTACCAATGGAGTTAAAATACCTACTCCTACTACTACTATTTCAAATACTACCGAGGTAGGTACCTACTTTTGTAGGTATTATACGTAACATAGACACACTCAGCGAGGTAGTTCAGTTTAGAATTGTGTACCTATTTTGTATCTTTCAAAATCAATGCATTTCAGGCTAGGTAGGTAGGTAGTTAGGTTAGCTAAGGATAGGTAGGTATGGTAAGTTTATAGGTTAGGTTCTATATATAAGTAGGTAGGTACAAGGTTCTATATTTAGGTAGGTTTTATGTTGTTATTCTAAAGTCTATCTAACAGAAAATATTTAAAAGAGCACATTAGAGACTGGCTAAATAAAAACTAGTTCCTTATAGGGTAAAGTACCCGATAGTCAGCCGTGCACCAGTACTCAGCCTTTACAGACTTTATTTCTCTATAAATAGTGTAGAAATTGGCGTACACCACTAAAATATCGTTTGAATGAATCCTTGTCTCTTTATTGGCTAATACTCATATACACGAACCAATATCCTATCACGTTGACGAGCTAGGGTCGTTCATTTGCACCGCCGTCACACACATGATGAGAAACGCCATTTTTACTATTTTTTTCTTTAGGAAACCCGTTAAAGTTTTTGGTAAGTTTTTGTGGTTATTAATTGTTATTTGCGGTGGATGATTATATAGTGTTACTATAAAATGTTTATTTTGCCATAAAATCAACTATTTCATTCATTTTATTTGTTAAATATGTTGTTATTTAGGTGGCCGACTACTAGGTTGCGAATTTTGATTGCAGATCCAGTGCTCAGCCATAAGTGGCTGACTACTAGTTTTTTGTGGAATACTTAGATTTAGCTGAAATTAACGTAGCAAAATAATTTCAATTTGCTTATTCCTTTGGACTTAACTTTTCTAACACGAAAAGTGTATTTTACCAGTAGTCGGCCGCGTACAAATGTAACTGCATGTTAGTGGCCGACCAATGGGTCTACCAATTCAGTAACCAGCCGTCAGTCCTGTTGCACTAAAAAGCACCTTAAAGCGTTTTAATTAGAGTTTAATTTATGCACAGTTATTTTAGATTGAAAATCAGTTGTTTTAGATTTCCATCATGTCAAAGATACCAATTCACCAATATAAAAGAACAATTTGAAAGAAGTTATGGCAGTGATTAGAAAAGGAATGAAAATTAGGGAAGCCAGTCGAGTTTTGAAGGTTCCGTGAGGGACGTTAAGTACAGGATCGACTGCATTAAAGGGTTCCAGATTTGCCCCGTAATTTAAATGGGACCGGATTCAGTGATGACCAAAACTGAAGAAATTACCTACATTGAATGACTAGGAACAAAATAGGACATGTAGGTACTATAAATAATACAAAATAAGATGTAATTATTGTTTAGAAGAAAAGACTAGCAATACCGAAATCAACGATCTCGAAAATAAAAGATGTGGTAAAAAAAATATTAGATGTGATAATTGCCTTGCAATCTCTGCATGTTATCATTTAAATTGCACTGAATTCGCTGGGATATGTATGAAAATATTACATCATAAGAAATTTCTATACCAAATAGGTATGTAAAGTAAGTGAGGGGCTGACTTTAGGGTAGGCCATGGCGCACTTGTGGGAAATTGAGGCTGAGTACTCGGAAAAAGTGCCATAATAGGATTTTTGTTATTTTTTTCTATAATGCTAACAAAAATATAATATTCTGTTATTTTTTTCAAAAACTTTAATAACTAAGTTTTCACAAAAGAGTGATTGTTTTTATGCAAAGTGTTTATTGTTTAAAATATTAATAAACTAAAGGGAATTGCTCATTCTTGGCTGAAACGTGGACAAGCTGATCTGTAAAAAGTATTCTTATGAGAAAATATAATTAAATCTAAAATTAATATTTTTTTAGTTGTCGTCGCCGGAAAGTTAATGTAAAAATATCTCGTTTAATAAGTATTGAAGCTGATTGACTTCAAAATCGTCGCCATTTTATAGTTGGAAACTGATTCTGTGTTGCCACATTAATAACAGTTGTGATTATTCTTACGGTAAAGATAATAATCGATTTCTAAAATATAAGTAATAATATGACTACATTTTCTTGAAAATCAGTAATCAAGTGATTTTCAAACGGTGATATATTTATTTTCGTATAATCATATTGAAAACAAACAAAACACTCATCGTTTTTGGCCTTCAAATCATTTTTATATCCGATTTTAATATTGATTCGTTTGTTGTCGAATCGATTTTTAAATCGATTTTTTTTAATTTTCTGACAACACCAGCTGTCAATAATGACAAATGCATACTATGAAATCAAAGAGTTTAATAATGAAAATATGTTATGAAACTAATGTTTTGCCTCTGTGTATTGTGAATGTTGTTTCGATTACTTTCGCGAAGTTTTTTGTTTTTTTTTATGATGAACTCCAATACCGCTTTAATTGAAGACCCGGCTTTACCCATGGACACCGAATCTACTCATGACAATGATCCTGGTGCTGTTTTGTTAAAATAAATGTTGAACTGGCATGTCAACCTAGGCAATTACTGAATATTGTTGCAATTGCCTTGTAGGGCGAAGAACGGTGAGTTTCTGTTCTCACGTTATAACCATAATATAGTAAGCTGGGCAAGGCACGAAAGTAATATTATGCCGCCTGCCCAGTTTTTAGAAAACATTTTATTATTTTATGATTCGTTTGATGAGTTTTATTTTCATTTACTTAAATGACCTCGGGATATGTTACTACTGCATTAAAAGTTAGAGAATATCAGTTTAATAGGTATAATTATGATTTATTTTGGATGTTTTCTAACATTAGCAGATATGCTAAATATAAACTATTTTTACACTCTCCTGCAACTTTATTACTATAATTAATTTCTTTGAGGTATAAACTATTAAAAACCACAGTCATTAAATATTATATTAAATGTTCACCTTAAGCCAAATGGCCCTAACAAACTGAGCAATTCCCTTTGATTACTCACTAAAAGGCTGACTATTGGGTACTTTACCCTACTTGTTTTGGATCTATTTAATGTCTTAATTTTATTAAAAGTATGAAGGTATAACCTACCTACCTATATTATGCGTTTCAAATGAGAATAGGAATGACTTTGCTCCATGTTGTGACGTCATAGCTGTCAATTCGAATAAATTGGGTAGGATTAGCAGAGCAAGGTTTTTTCTAAAATTTACTTAGGTACGAATTAAGAAAGAATTATTTTCTAAATTGTGCTGTCAAATTATTTGTTTACATTGGAGATAATCTCATTCACATTTTCGCGCAGTCAGGGAGATAAAAACAAAAACAAATATCAACAACAACAACCTTGTAACAAACAGAATTAATAAATAAAACGTACCTAAGCACTCCACAATACTAATTAATTTAAGTAGGTCGTTTTTTCATTTTGAATAACTACGACTCAGTGAAACAAAAAAAAGATGATGCCTAATTGATACGTGATTAGGGTTTCGCTGCAGGCCGTACTTTTCAAGCGATATAATTTGACAGATAGAGGTCATTGACGTTCCTGTTCGTATTTGAAACGCATTTCCTATCTTTAATACTTACTTATATCAAACTAGCTATACCCTGCCATGCTTCGCTGTGGCCCATTGTGATTGAATGGTTAAAAAAAGGGAAAATAACGTGTGGCACTCGGAGAATGCCGCGGTAAAGCTATTGCATAGCATTTTTTATCAACTCCTCTCCCCCTCACCCCACCCTCACTTTCCCCTCCCTTCCCCTCCCGGCTCCTGCCTCTTCCCCTCTCAGCTCCACCCCCTCTCTTTGTCCTACCCTCCCTCCTCTCCCACTCCCTAACCCTCCCCTCCCCTGCTCCTCCCTCCCCTCTCACGATCTCCCCCTCCCCCTTTCACAATCTCCCCTCCCCGTCCCACAATCTCCCCACTCCGACTCCCTTCCCCCTCCCACTCTCCTCCCTCTTCCCTCTCCTCGTGATATTTCAAAAAGTCATTAAAAGTTCTGCTATGACTGATAAAAAGCAAGGGTTGGTGAAAAAAAAAGTGCAAATTTAGAGTTGTAAGTATTTTTTGATGCCACATCATAAAAAATCAAAAAAATAAAATTTGGGGTGACCACCCCTTATCACTTACAGGTTAGAAAAATAGATAGTAGCCGATTCTCAGGCTTACTGAATATGCATAAAAAATTTCATGAGAATCGGTCAAGCCGTTTCGGAGGAGTATGGGAACGAACATTGTGACACGAGAATCTATATATATAAAAGAAAGTCGTGTTAGTTACTTCGCATATAACTCAAGAACGGCTGAACCGATTTAAATGAAAATTGGCAGGGAGGTAGTTTAGAGCCAGGAGAAGGACATAGGATACTTTTTATCCCGTTCGACATCATAAAAATAAATATCAAGAATATCGGTTGTTTCAAACATTTTTCAAACGCAGCGTCATCTTGGATGACATGACAGGAGTCAAACTTCCCAGTTCATTAGCAGGTGACAATTTGAAATTGACAAGTCTTAAGCTAAACCCAAGAAGGTAAGGTTGTCAATTTATAATACGCACCTACGTTCTGAAATTTATTTTGTTACTAAACTTAGAGGTTTTATGTAGCATAAAAAAGTCTTATATTTCAGAAATCAATTTACGTAACTAGCAATGATGACAGAGACGAACTTTAATAATTCTTTGCAAATAGAACTTATTTTACTGTTAGGACTTTAATTAAAGTAGACCGGGAAAACTATAGGCATAAATTATTGTATGTAACATAGAGGCAATAGTTCAGATTAAAATTATGAATTTAGTATTTTTTAGTAAGGTAGTTAGGTTAGATAGTTGGGTTAGCTATAGGATAGGTATGGTCAGTTAGGTTAGGGTATATATACATGTTGTAATTTAAAAGTAGTAGTAGTTATTATTGGTTTGGATTTATTTGTTGTCGTCTTATTCAACGTATGTATATCTAATATAAAAAAAAAATAAGAGCAATGAATTGACTCTAAGGCACAACGAAGTTTGCCGGGGCAGCTAGTTTTATATATAAGAAGAAGAAGATTATTGTGTCGCAGTCTTTGTTATCAAACTCTTCCGAAACGGCTTGAATACACGTGTGTAATTTCATTTCATTACTAATGAAGTTATGTGTGTAGGTAGATTCAGTATATTATTGAGTTGGTAGACCTTAGATACTTTATTATTTTAAGAAATAAAACTCACGGTTTCTTTATTTATTATATTTCATACCTATTACATCTTATAAGTAGCCATGTGAACAATGGTTCGACAAGCTCTTTCCTTAATCTTGATATTATATTTGAATACTTAACATTAAACTAACTACATAATTGCATAGGCTCTAAGATATAATGAGCTCATTAAACAATCACAACATTAATAAGAATTGAATGTGATGTCGCACGTCACTAACAGTGAGAGGGTCGCTGCTTAGGCCGTTCGACAATAGAAACACCAATATTAAAACTTAACGCTATTACATGCATCTATTAACATCGATTTAGGACAAAATCATGGGTCAGATAATATAGCACATTTAATTAAAAGTTGCCGTTTCAATAAATCAATTAGCTGCGTGTGACGTTTAAAATTTGTGGTCCGTGCGAATGGTCTCCAAGTCTGCCAACAATGGGTCGCTCTCCTCCTTGAATTTTGATGACTTGGATCCGTGTCGTGAGGCTGATACTTTCTGCGAGAAGGTGAGCAGGGTTGGCACAAGAGAGCTGCAGGGTGTGGCTGGAGCCGATCGAGATGAGTTGCGGGTTCCGGGTGAGATACGCGAGGTCTTGACGGGGTTAGCGACTGACAATGGCATGTATAAGCTCGTTTTCCTCTGCCTCGGCGTTTTTTTTACACTTTCGAGGCGTCGTTGGCGGCGTTCGTCACTTGTCCTCCTCAATGTAGAATCCCTGGATGTCTGTGTCGGGCTAGTTGGCTGCGGTGGTGACTCGGGAGGATCAGGTTTGCCGGTGTAGTACTGTCGCAGGCTGCCGTATGCCTCATGCATGTACATATTGTTGTCATCATCTTCGTCGAGGTTCTGTTGAAACGGAGGGGACGCGCCGAGCCTCGGTTTGCATCCACCATCACAGTACATCTCGCAATCAATAAGCTCCAATTCAAGGTCAAAGTTAGAGTCCTGAGAAGTGTGTAAAAATATTAATTTTACTCATCACAGTTATCTCGAAATTAATTTAAGGCGCATAATAGGTAAGGGCCAATTTTCAATCATATACATATAGTTAAGTCAATGGAATAATAATGGCGAGTTGTCAGCTTTTGTGTGGACAATATGTCAATATTAAGTGTATGTTTTTAATTTAAGAAAAAGTTATTTGACTAAAAATAAATTAGCCCTTAATCTGTATAATAATTTCCAACTATGAGAGAGGCTAGAGAGTAGGTAAAACCAGTGTCACAGCCTCACAGATCACCAGTAAATTAAAATGAATGTCTAGCAGTAGAGTAAACTAACCAAGGGCTGTACAGGCGAAGTAATCAGGTTGTCCCGGAATGCGGCTGGTGGGTCACGGGGCTCGGTGGGCGTGGGTTCGGTGCGGGAGCGTGGTGGGGCGGGACCAGCGGTGGTGCGCGCCTCCGTCAGCGAGGACAGGGATCGTAGCAGCGGTCCGCACCCCACGCCGCACTCCTCGTAGTTGGTAGCACACGAGTACGGTGGTGGAACGACTGAATTTGCCTAAAAATACAATGGGAATCCTTAATTTTCGTCCTAATGTCTTTAAACCTAAAATCTGCCCCTTATATACTAGCGAGGTCACTTCGACGGAGTACCTACTCTTCAAAATTGATGTTGGTTGCTCGATGAACTTCGCGAGAAGTGTAGTGTAGGTTTTTAAAATTATTGATAGGCGCGCGTTTAACCACTATGTCACCTGATGGTAAACAACGAAGTAGTCGACGATGAAGTACGCTTGTCTAGGAGTAACCTATTCGCTTTTAAATTATAGACCGCTAAGTTGAAGCTATCAGGAAACACCTACTCCGACAGCTAATTCCACAATTCCAGGTTTTAGGTTTTTGAAAACAACTGTGACAAGCGTCTAGCTTTACCTACTATTAGCGTACCTATAGCTTTATCTACTCGGGTTAAAAGATGCCAGGTAGATGAAGACTGAAGCCCTACTACGATTATGGCTACAAAAGTATGAATGCAAACTAGATACTTATCTAAGCATTCTGAATACCTAGAAAAAACTAGTTAGAAACTTTTCTAACTAGTTTTAGTATTTTTCTAATAGGTATTTACCTCATTTGCCGCGTTGCATATGAAACTGGAGTTGAGAGATTCTGCAGTACTCGTCGCTGATAGAGAGCCTAAAATAATAAAAAGAACACTTTAAAACACACTTAGGTACACTTCCTAATTACTACCTCAGTTTAAGGCTGCCTGTCCACAATAATGGGGCGAGGCCACGGAGTGGAGAAACGGATGAATATGAACCAATAGTGCATTAGAATGGAGTGAAACTTTTACACAGTTTTTCAGTAGACTGGCAGCTTTAGACAGAGTTTATACTGACTGTGGTCACGTTAAGTTTCGCTAGTCTCAACACTCCCCCACGTTTTTTTAAAGCTCTTTTGACGGGGTCCAACATGTTTTAACATAGCAACCGTTTGTCACGAGACATGTATTCACATCGACTGTTCATTATGCAGCGTAGCTACTCGTAGCTATAAGAACCTAATTCAATTACCTACGTTGAAAAATACCTCGAGCCGATAATGCAGAGATCGCTTGGTTTTGAATGGTTCTAACCATTCTCATCTAACATAAATAAACCGGGAATAGTGCCGAAAAGACTTGCAGGATTAGGTGCCGTGTTGATTGGTAATGCTGATTTTGGCCAATAACGTCAGTTCGTCTTTCGGCGTCAGATAGTGAGTAGGTACACTCCAAGGAACTTATATTGGCATTTTAAGCGTTTTTATTATTGGCTTTAAGAGTGTTCTATTCGATTCTATTCTATTAATTATTAGGTAGGTACTTATCTTTTTATTCTGTGTAGGTATTTAATAGTTTTACGATGTATTTATTTTTATTTTGCCAATAAACGTATTTTTCTTTCTTTCATTATAAGGTTTGCCATTTGGTAATATGAAAACTCGACCAGCCGTTTGGCTATGTCTTAAAAAACTAAAAGTCCACTCGGATCCCATGGTCCTAGCGTTTCAACCTCAAATGGTTAAAATATGGAACTCCTACTATAAGGTTTTATATTTGCGTATGTTTTTCAAAAGATTTTTAATATTGTAGTGAGAACAAAGTAAAAAATCAAGTTGCACTGTCTAACTTACTATACCTATCTAATTGCTATAATATAAATTGAGATACTAGAAATGTCTAGTTAGGAGCCTTCAGTTACTAATTAACTACGGAGTGCAAAATGTGGTTTCCTAATAGAGAAACGTTTAAGATCTCAATTTCAATTTAAAAGCTCTCCGGAGTTTTATTTAGCGTACGCTAGATAAATAAAACAAATTGATTTACTTACTTATTGAATCTAATAAGGCTCGTGGTAGAGGAATAATAGTAGTACCTAACTAGATCGATCTTGGGTTAAGCAATGCTTGCTGAGGTCGGTCGGCAGAAGGTAGTCCATCCATCATATATTAAGTCTACCTACCTCCGTACCGTGGAAAGCATGTTACGTAACACCGTTGGTAGTCGTTCTACCCCGCTATCGGGGCTAAGGCACGGTTTGATGGCCCTGAGTCCCCGAGCATGACCGTTCAATTTTCTTCTCTTTCCAGAAAGAACCTCAAGCGCACCTAATAAAGTGTTCACTTAAACAAGTAGGCGCACAATGTACCTGGTGGACGAATTACGTAGTTTCTGAAGTAATGAACCATAAGATAGTTTCCAGCTTTACCGTCGCCTTCTCCGCAAGTGATGACCAGTGGGTAAAGGTCCGGCTTAGATGCAACCTGGGACAAAGAATAACAATGTAAAAAACAATATTTAAAAAAATATTAAATATCTATTAAGAAAATAAAACAATTAAACTACTGTAAAAAGCATTTTAACCCCCTATCCTTAACACATCAAAACATTCAGCATTAAAAATAAAAACCATGCAAACATCGAACACAGCAGTCTTCTTTTTCTTTAAAAAAAGTGCTAGAAGCATAGAAGTTATAATTCTTCGGCGTAACAAGATGTAAAACAAAAATCTTCTGCTTCATCCTTGCGTTTCTAGACAAAACGACACTAATTTAATAGAAAAAAACTAAAATGCGAATTTTATGGAATGGAGCTAACTTCAGGGTGTCGGTATAACGTGACGGTGTGCGCGCGCATCGTAATAAAAAAATACTCTCATATTTTTTTCATAACGCGCCTAAAGAATCCTACTTTAAAAAAGAAAATAGATTTGACAAGTTCTGGTATTCAATCAAAAAATAAAAACTGGCGAAAACAAATAAACCTCCAACTGTAGTAACTTCATAATAAATCACTTCAGAATAGGGCGGTGGTGCCTGATGGAAGGATCCGCAGCGGCTGTAGCGAGGCGGGGGGTACACCGACCCGGCCGAGTCGTGCTCCGAGGTCGGCCGGCGCACGCAGCACGCCATCGAACACATGTACACCCCATTGATAGACCCCTTGAAGAACAGGTTCCAGATGCAGCAGATCACAACACTAGCTATGAGTCCCATAAAAAAGATCGCAGGCCTGTGGAATAATAATATATTTATTTTGTTTATTTAATAACGTGGCAACACCAAGCACGTTTTTTAGATTTGTCAAAAGAATGGAATTATTAAATATAATAGTACAGTTAGGGGCTTCTTGGCTACGTAGGTAATACTGCCGTCGATCGGAGGGTAAGCTCCTCTTGAAGAGGTCGGTCCGTAGATGGGTGACTATTTAAACATATCGAGACTCCTCCGTGCCTCGGAGAGTACGTAAAGCCGTTGGTCCCAGCTGTCATTTGTAAATCTTTAGCTGTTGTTAGTCAGAAGCCTGAATGTCTGACAACCAGTTTAACCAAGGGCTGTCGTGTTACCTATTCAGCTCATCATCATCATTTCAGCCAAAGGAAGTCCACAGCTGGACATCGGCCTCCCCTATAGATCTCCAATAAGACCGGTTGGAAGCGGCTCACATCCAGCGCGTTCCCGCGGCCTTAATGAGGTCGTCTGTCCACCTTGTGGGTGGACGTCCTACGCTGCGCTTGCCGATACGGCAGATGATGACAGTTAGGATCGTATATACCTACATACACGATGCCCTGCCTTTAAAATACCCAAAACTAAGATAAATTATAAAAAAAATGTAGCGGTGAGTATCTATACTTTTCTAGTGCTGTAAATTTTCGAGCTCGCTTCGCTTGCTCAATTGAGATGCCAAGTTCATTAAAGCACTTCATTTTCCAAATCTCACTGAGATAATGCTAAAAAAAATCGTTTAAAATCTCAGATAAATTAATTTCCATTGCCTTACCATCGTTGAGGCACTTTCACACACCTTACTAGTGTTTAGGAGTCCCATAATACATGTTAATGGCCCAGGTCTTCGATTAATAATAGTACCCATGTACTTAAAATCTACTAATTTGTTGGTAGATGCATTCATATACACATAACACTTGATGCCTTAATCTTGTGGCCCTTGGTATAATGGCCGATAGGCTCAATCTGTTCCGAGCAGCCCCAAATAAAAGGCTGAAAAATAGTTTGCCCAGGGCACCAAAGGCCCTAAAGTTGCCAAAATTTTGGCTAATGAATCAGCCATAATACCTGCATCAAGTTTTGTAATACAAAATACGATTAACATGAAAAAAACTGCCCCCCCGATCAAATGCTGGGTAGGTACGGCCATGGTAATTAATTTAGGAGCCCGTGCAGGGCAGATCAACAATTATTATGATATTTACTCACCACTGCAGATACCAAGTATTAGTGAACGGGAAACCTAGCTCCGGGTCCTCCGGGGCGTCGAATGCTCGCGTCAGTGGACCGATCGGCGTATTGTTGCCTTGCAGCGTCAAATTGTTGCGCCGTTTCATCATATTCGCATCGCAGCAACCAACATCGCAACACACCGTGTTTTCCGGGCATAGATTCGTTTCCTTGCATTGCGCTTCCGGCATACACTAGAAATTAATAAAATGGTTTTAAAGCAGATTCTTTGGTCTCTAGGTGGTCCTGTAGTAATGTGCTGAGAGAGTCCTAGGTTCCCCACCTAGGACTCTCTTAGCCATCAACAGGACCATCAATTTTATTGTATTGTGCAATTTTATTGACCGTATATCCTTTTACTATTGAAGATTACGCTATGATTAAATGAAATTTTTAGCGAGTTTAATTTTTATTGCACCATTTACATTGCATCGTGTAGTGTCAATATTGTGCAATATTTTTAGTCTGTGTTTCGTCTTGACGAGAAGAAAACGTGCGCGCGCAAACATGGAGGCGTAGGTATTATTGTTATCCTACTGGACTCGAAAGCAGTGCATACTTTGTTTTATTGTGCAATATAATTGCTCGTTTGCATTCATGCAACTTTCAGGCTAATTGTACAATGTTATTGTATGTCTAGGGGCCGCCTTAAACTACAAATACACCAAAGAAAAACCCACAATCTAGAGTACCTCCTAAAAGAACTACCATATCTTCCTACCTACCTAGGTAGGTATAGTTAGGAAGGTATGGTAGTTTCTTTAAGGTAGGTTGGTACCTACCTACTTACCATACCTCCGCTACCTACTTACTCTAAATTAACTACCATATTATCAGAATCCAAATTTGTTTGTGTAAGTTAAACATAACATATAATGTATAATCTAATTTAACCCCCGAAAGATAAGGCATAGGTGTACGGTGTACCCACAATCACATTTCGCCAGTAATGTTTAAGTCCCATGTTATAGGGATAGTGGGTGAGCTTATAGCCATTAATCGGATACCAAGGAGGCAAGGACGAAAGCGCTAGGTTATGTTCAGATTTAATTTGCAGGCAATTAAAATTAATGCGCATATCTAAATATTTGCATTTCGAAAAAGCCAAATTTGTTTATCTGCTTATCCCAATTTTCCATGTAGGTAATATTCATTAAAAGTCTTGACTGTAGTATTAGGTATTTAGTATAGAAGAATAGTTTAACTTTATTTACACAATACGTGGTTTATAACAAGGTACAAAGTTGTATAGCAAAGTTTTACTTAGTGCATACAACTTAGTGATACCTACTTAATCGTGGTTATTTAATGTATTTTATTTATTTACTAGCTGCCCCGGCAAACTTCGTTGCGCCTTAGAGTCAATTTATTACTCTTATCATTTTTTTGTATTAGATATACATACGTTGAATAAGACAACAACAAATAAATCCAAACCAATAATAACTACTACTACTTTTAAATTACAACATGTATATATACCCTAACCTAACTGACCATACCTATCCTATAGCTAACCCAACTATCTAACCTAACTACCTTACTAAAAAATACTAAATTCATAATTTTAATCTGAACTATTGCCTCTATGTTACATACAATAATTTATGCCTATAGTTTTCCCGGTCTACTTTAATTAAAGTCCTAACAGTAAAAT
This sequence comes from Euplexia lucipara, assembly GCA_921972225.1. Lineage (NCBI taxonomy): Eukaryota > Metazoa > Arthropoda > Insecta > Lepidoptera > Noctuidae > Euplexia > Euplexia lucipara. The sequence continues at coordinate 3,492,868 of OV179149.1, read as the reverse complement.
AAGTTCTATTTGCAAAGAATTATTAAAGTTCTTCTCTGTCATCATTGCTAGTTACGTAAATTGATTTCTGAATAATTATAAGACTTTTTTATGCTACATAAAACCTCTAAGTTTAGTAACAAAATAAATTCAAGACCGTAGGTGCGTATTATAAATTGACAACCTTACCTTCTTGGGTTTAGCTTAAGACTTGTCAATTTCAAATTGTCACCTGATAATGAACTGGGAAGTTTGACTCCTGTCATGTCATCCAAGATGGCGCTGCGTTTGAAAAATGTTTGAGACAACCGATATTCTTGATATTTATTTTTATGATGTCGAACGGGATAAAAAGTATCCTATGTCCTTCTCCTGGCTCTAAACTACCTCCCTGCCAATTTTCAGCTAAATCGGTTCAGCCGTTCTAGAGTTATAAGCGAAGTAACTAACACGACTTTCTTTTATATATATAGATTTATTTAAAATGCTAATTTCAAAGAGATCTTGAAATATTTGATAAATGCGTCCAGATATAGATGAGGCATAGCATTGCTGTACAACGTAATTATATTTTATTCAAAGAGTAGGTACTTACTGTTTTTTTTTAATTCAAGGACATACTCTCCTTAATACATTATACTAGCAGACGACACGCGGTTTCACCCGCGTAGTTCCAGTTCCCGTGGGAATACAGGGATAAAACGTAGCCTATGTCACCCTGGGATAGCGTAGCTTCCCAACGGTACAAGATTTTTTCAAATCGGTCCAGTAGTTTCGGAGCCTATTCAATGCAAACAAACAAACAAATCAAACTTTTCCTCTTTATAATATTAGTATAGACAAATCAATTCCATGTTTAGCCGAAAGATTTATAAAACATATTGTTAGCAGTTCTGGCCATTCAAAGATGTAGTATTCAGATGCATCTGGTTAGACTGAAACCCAGCAGCTGTTGGAAAAAGGCTCTGCGGATGTGTACTGTGTGTGCGTGTGTGTGTATTTTATATACGTTTAATATTATTTATTTATGAAGTATAATGATAACTGTTACTCATCCGTCACATGTCCCAAAGGTTCATTTGAAAATCAGCGTCAGGCAGGATCTCAGCATCTGTCTGGCATTACCGCTGAAAAGAACCTTTTGGCGCAGCCGTGAGACATGCCATTTTTTGTCTTATTGTGTTTTTACTGTGCGTGTATCCAGCTGTTGCCAATAAATGTATTTTCTTTCTTTCTTTTCTTTCTTTCTTTCTTTCTTTTCTTTGTTGATATTTTTAGGACATGAGTTATTACGCACAGGAGGAGCTTGTGGCTAATAATAACAGCCTCACGAGACGATTGAAGGTTAAGCTACGCATGACCAGGTTGATCCGTGGATGGATGGCCTTTATTACATATACACGTAAAGCCGTTGGTTCACTGACAGTCGCTACAGATAGGGGGGCATCGTGTTCGGGTGACGCAGATACTTTCCGGGCACGGTTGCTTCGGAAAGTACCTGTGTCGCATAAACAGGGAGCCGGACCCCCGGTGTCACCACTGCGTCGACTGTCGGGAGGACACGGCGCGGCATAAGCTGGCACAGTGTGCCGCTTGGGAGGAGGCGTGCCGTGCCCTCGTCTCTGGAGTAGGCAGTGACCTGTCGCTGCCGGCCGTGGTCGAGAGGATGGTCGGCAGCGTCGAGTCCTGGGACGCGGTGGTGTCCTTCTGCGAAACAGTCATTTCGCAGAAGGAGGCTGCGGAAAGGGAGAGGGAGATCACCTCCACTCACCCTGCCCGCAGCAGACGCACCGGGCGCAGGCGGAGGGCGGACAATGCCCTCTTCCAGCCCCCCTGAATGGGTCCAGGGCGACGGACGCGGGGACGTCCGCCGCCCCCACGTACATGGACCCGAGGTGGCGGCGCGTCGTGTTCACGCGCGCCCCTCTTAGACGTCGCGAGGGGAGTCTAACACCTCACTCCCCTCGCAGACTTGGCGAGGCCCGCGGGGCCGGCACCAGTAGGGGGTCGCGGAAGTATCTTCCGTTCCCGTGACCCCCGGCGCAGGTGTGAGAAGGAACATGGGGTGGTTTTTAGTCAGTAAGAGTCTGACAGACCCCTCTGCCTCCCCGGGCGGGGGACATCCATGAGGATTTTCCACCCCTCAAAAAAAAAAAAAGGGGGGCATCGTGTTACCCAGTAACTGGGTTGTGGAGGTCAAACAGGCAGCTATACTGGTATTCAGCTGCATTCGGTTAAACTGGAAGCGGACCTCGTCAGCATTTCCATAGTTGGGAAAAGGCTAAGCAGATGATGAAACGCGGGAAAGCCTCTTTGATTGATATGAAGTTTTTAGGTCAGTGAAAAGCGCCTAAGTAGGCTCTAACTTCAGTGAATGTGACCTATAAATACGACAGAATGCAAAAGTGGGTTCTCGTATTGAAAGCTATGCATTTTTCTTGAAGATGCTTCAAGAGGTCGACTTCTTTTGAGAGCTTGATGCTTGGTGTGAGCTCAAAGATTGTGTTCGCTTTCTAATTTATGACATGTTTACTCTTTCAAAGTTTCTTTAGAGGGGAGCTGTGACAGTAAGATCCTACTATAATATTATAAACGCGAAAATTTGTGAGGATGTTTGTTACTCTGTCACGTAAAACCTACTGAATTGATTTTAATAAAATTTAATTTGGATTTAGCTGACACTCTGGATTAACACATAGGCTACTTTTTATCACTGTATTCCCACGGGAACGGGACTTACGCGGGTGAAACCGCGGGACGTCCGCTAGTATATAATAATATGGATATTTTTCAGGAACTTGTAGCTAAATAATAACAGGCTTACGGGTCGATCGACGGTTAAACTACGCTTGACGAGGTCGATTTTTGGGTGGGTGACCATTAATTTAATATTAAGACTCCACCGTGCCTCAGAAAGCACGTTAAGCCGTCGGTCCCGACAGTCATTTGTCGTTTTTGTTGTCCTCGTGTGTTTGTCGTTACGGGTAGTCAGAAGTTCGGGTTTCTGACTAGGGATGTAAAGCGGTAAAATTACTTTCGTAAAATTACGGTAAAATACGATATTTTACGTAAAATTACGGTAAAATACGATATTTTACGTAAAATATTATATTTTACGGTAAAATACGGTAGGATTGGGTAAGAAACGAATTAAATTACTACTAAGAAAAGTTCCGAATCCGTGGAACACATGGATGTATGACCAAATCGTTTGTGCGGCGCACCCAAGATCAGCGCTAGACTTACGTGCCGGGAGATATAAGTAGCCGGTAATTTTACCGTAATTTATATAAATTACCGTAAAATACCCGTATTTACTAGCTTTTTCGGTAAAATTACTTAATTTTGCAACCCTACTTCTGACAACCAGTTTAACCAAGGGGTATTGTGTTATGTTGAGTGGTAGTGCTATGGTATAGTTGAGTTTATACTTTCTTTACTATTTGCATGCCGTAAGGTAGTGTGTTGAAACTTTTTTACAATGTTGCCATCTTATTTTCTTACACATATTCTTGGCAAAATAAATGATTTCTGATTTCTGATTTCTGTTATCCAGTAACTGGGTTGTAAAGGTCGGACTGGGAGTCGCTTCATGTAAAACACTGGTATTCAGTTCCATCTGGATAGACTGGAAGCTGATCCCGACATAGTTGGGAGAAGGCTATTTTAGATGATGATATTTCAGTAGCAGTCTGGAATTTGTGCCCAGTTGATGGCAATAGGCTCGCCCCCTACTACAAGGGACTTAAACATAGCTGGTGAAATGTGGGTGTACTATAGCTACACATCTGCCTACCCTTCGGGGAATACAGGCGAGATGTTCATAAATAGAAAATTAAACATGTTTGTATGTTTAAATAGTAGCTTGATTGTAGTTTGTTACAATGAAGTACTCATGCTAGAGATGGGGGACTTTAAAAATAGATAGAATATTTTTTCTCTGCTTATACCTTAATTTAGCAATATCGTCTTTTATTCATTTTAATTTATCAGGCCCCCGCGAAAAATAGGTTTAATTGTGTCTTGAATTCTGCTAGTTGACGAGTTAATTTGGCTTGAAGAGTGCAACCTATATTAATTTATCTGTTTAACTTAAAATGGCTTAATTCCAACCCCAACCAGTTCAAACATCTAATTGCGTGGTTCATTTACCACCGCTGCCCACCGTTCATGCAAGAAGTATACATAATATAATTTATGTCCTTTTGTCTTCTTCAAAAGTAAGAAATAATCCATCGAAATACTAACAGTCAACTGTTTATAGAAATTAGGGTGCGCATTGTTATACTGGTTGCTATGGCAACGCGCATTGTTTGTAATGACGATAGACATTGTTTCGTTGAATTATTAACCTTTCATAAAGGTAAGTAGGTGCAATACTATTGACCACTATATTCTACTTTAAGTAGCCTTTTAAAGTTCATAATTCATTTCAATAAGATATAGAAAGTCACATTTTCTTCTAGAATGTTCATGTTATTCGTCCCTCCCACGCGGTGAGGTACGTATAACTCCCACTCTGAACACGTCAAAGGGCACAGTTCAGCTGCCATAGATCAATACTTCGTTGCATCCTCGTTAATAATACAGGTGACCAGCGATATAAATAGATTGTACGTGGGTAGATTTAGCGGGAAGCCGGGCGGGCGGACTGCACCGCGCATGATTTCCAGCCATCGATCGCTCCATCGAGGTAGGGAGCTACAAGTGCGTCTATACAACCTTGTTACCTAGATCTGGGCTAGCCGAGCTAGCCGACCTAGCTTTTAGTTTTATTTATTATGTATTTCGGTGACTTTTCTTTATAGAAACTGTCTTGGAATTGGGAAATATGGATGCTTAGACTCACGCTGTTTTGATTTTAATGTTGACATAATATATAACGATAGATATGTCAGAAATATACATCACTAAAACAACGAATAAGTCAAGCTAGTTACACTAAACTGACAACACATTTCCATATAGAAAAGAATCAGATTGAGACAAAAAAATATCAAATCTAAATATAGACAAAAAAGGTACTTACAGGAACAGATCTGGTCAGCAAGGCAATAACCATAGATAAAGAATAAAAGGTGAAAGACATTATGGTAATAATGGAAAAAACCTTTGGGCACGACATTGAGTATCGGCTCACATTATTCGCACAATAATAATGAACGAACGTGCAGTAAGCACTAACGCGGTTCTATGACACGGGGCGGCAATAGAGGCTTTTATTTGGCAGCCATTTTGACGTCTGCACGAAACGCGGGCGCGTGTGCCACTGCCTGGCTCGCTCTGCCGCTATGCCGAGTAGCCGACGACGCCAGTTCATGTGGAGAGCAAAGCCACAGAAGGCCAAGTCCAACCACTGTCAGGTATATCTTCCTATTCAATATGGGTACCTACAATCTTCAATCTGCAGCCAGAGCTTCATGGAAAAAGAAATGATCTTCACGACGTGATGAGAGCCATTTTTGTTCAATGAACAATCTATCCTACTACTTAATACTTATATTTTAAATGTGAATGTGTGTAAAGTGTGCGAATGCAGTGTGTGTTTTTGTATTTTTATTTGTTTAACATGTTTTACCGTGCGTGTTTCAATATGTTGCCAATAAATGTTTTTTCTTTCTCTGAAAATTTGTTAGGAAAGATGTAGCTGGATGAGAGTCTGGATGCTTATTGTTTCACGCAAAAACAACTGCATGTTTTCAAATGAAAATTAACTACAAAGCTAGTTATGTAGCTTATATACGCCAGTAATATATGCAAAATGGCCAAAAATAAAACAAAAAATGTAAAATAAGTTGGATAAAACATAATCTTACGTCCACAAACTGAAGATCCATACATTTTGTATAGAAGCTACTGTTTTATGGAAGCGTTTTGTGACTCGTATGCGGCCACCCTTATCTTTCCCTTGTCGTAATAAAATTGTCCTTCTGAATATTTTCACCGGTTGGTAAAAACATCCCCCCACTGCCGACTCGCCCTGTTTTAAAAATAAATGCCGCCGCGAACAATCTCGAATCTTTTGCACTAAATATTTTTTTGATATACCAACATAACAATTGATAAAAAAAAAACTTCTTCTTATTGTGTGGTTTGCTGACTATGGGCCTCTGACTTAGCATCACATGCCATCGAGAAATATCCCTTAGGCATGCCAACTTTAACAGACAATAATCAATAAAATCGAATAATAATAATATTCTTCAACGTTCACACAACGCCATCTATAATAGCACAGTATAAATATTAATACAGTAGGACGACGCCTTTGATCTCTGGAAAAATGCCGACAACTTCTACACGCATTAGACTTGAGTAATACCTCCCGCAATACGAACATCGTTTTGTTCGCAGTGCGGGAGCGGCTTTTCCGCGTCTCGCCCCTCACACCCCGCACGATTGCCTTGTCTAGACGGCTTCGTCGGACGACTTTATGTTTTTAGACTGTGGTAATAGTCCTAAGCTATGGGCTTGTGTAATGGATACTAAACAACTGATAAACATAGTTGTATACTTCTAAATGGTGGTGGTGGTGGTTCCTATGTTGTTCCCAATAAAATTTTTATTATTATTATTATTATTATTATTAAATACTTACATAATCTATACTTTCTATACTAATATTATAAAGAGGTAAAATTTGTAAGTTTGTAAGCATGTATGTAGGGGGTAATCTTCGGAACTAATGATCCAATTTTAAAAAATATTGTACTGGTGGAAAGCTACACTATTCCCGGTGGACATAGGCTACTTTTTATCCCCGTATTCCCACGGGAACGGATACTACGCGGGTGAAACTGCGTGACGTCTGCTAGTTATAGATAAATTACACCCAGACACAGAACAAATGATCGTGCTCATCACACAACCATTCATTTTCGTTTAAGCATTTGCGGGTGAAAAAAAAAAAAGTTTCCTCCATGTGGTTATGTTCGAGACCAGTCCTATGTTTCAATTTGTTTTCCAGCTATTTACAATATGTCAGGCAATAAAATGGCGTGTTCAATACTGATACGACAGTCACTTGTACCCAAAGGTGAATTTGAAAACCAGCGTCAGACAGCACCGTGGTACCTATTACCGTTGAAATAGCATTTTGGAGCGCCCGCCCGTGAGACACGTCACTTATTTTTTTTTCTTAATTTATTTATTTATTTATTAAAACTTTATGCACAAGTGAAAAAAAAACTGTACAACGGTGGACTCAATGCCTTAGGCATTTTCTACCAGTCTACCTGAAGGTGGTGCAGAGATGGAACAAGGTAGGTGTAACTGGGTAAAAATTATGGACAAATAAGTGACACATAATAATAAATACTCAGATACATACATACTGAAACAAAATAAATACACAGATACATACATACTGAAACAAAAGAAATACACAGATACATACGTACTGAAACAAAAGAAATACACAGATACATACATACTGAAACAAAATAAATACATAGTTAATTTCTTGTTTAACAGTGCGTTCATGTGTTACCTGTTGCCAAGAAACCCGTATAAAAACAATTCGATCTTTTCATTAATTTAGACATAGGTAATAAAATAAAACTATTTTTAATGAACTTGTTTTCATGAACAAGTTTTTTTAATACAATAAATTATTTTAGACTTACAGGTTTTACGTCGCGAATAAACAAATACCAATCATTTGAAAGTGAAAACTTACAAAATAACTTATGTAGGTAAAGATAAACATATAAAAAAAGAAACACAGAAACACGCCTAGAAAGTAAATTTCATAAAACCAGATGTCCTCATACATTTACGTATTATCCTAGTTGTCTGCAAACTTAACCTTGACCTCTGCCAGACCCAGATACAATTTGGCGCAATGAAAGTCGTATAAAATACATAAAATATATTATTTAGGCGCCGCGCTGACTACGGCGTAGCAATGTCGTAGCTCGTAGCGTCGTAGCACCGTAGTAAAAGTACAGTATGACTTATTCAATAAATAGTTTGTAGGAAAAAATATGTCCAAAGTATGTTAGGCAATTCCCTTGAGATGTAAAAGGTTTGTATGTTAGAGGAAATTGTGGTTTTCTCATTCTCTCACTATGAACGAGACCATACCTAATATCAAAAAATTAACTGTCATATGAATTATTTTTCAGTTAAGTATAATTTTATTTGTTTTCATTTTTCATATAAAATAATTCGATTGAGCCATGATTATTAATTAATATGAATGATTGGATAGAATGAAAATGTAATACTCGTTTTTATCAGTGCAACTTAGTTAGTTATGATTGATGATATTTTCTTCGAATTTATACATTATTGAACCAAATAGTTAGGCGAGGTTTATATTATATGAGTAAAAATAATTGAGAAAGTCCTCATATTACATTTAATGCAGAGTAGAATGATAAACACAGTTGGAAAGAAGTGAAATATTTAATATACAGACGCCAGCACATCAAGTTACCCCAATGTGTCAAATTTTCCCAATTGAATATGAACCTTATGCTGTTCGACATAAAGTTGAAAACGATCAAAGCAATTTGACACATTGCGGTAATGATGTGCTGGCGTCTGTACCTATATTATTATAAAATTACATATGCCAAATTTTACATAGGAAAAAATGTTGTCGAGTAACAAACAGAATTAACATCAGCTTTCACATTAGAATATGAAGTATACTTTCTAAATGGCCAGCGTTACACTTCCAACATGAGGAGTCGACTTTCTGTATTATTTTTACCTTATTGAATATACATGTATTTGTTTGTATGTATGTATTTTTACTTTGAAAGTATAGTATGTTTTTATTTTATTTTTTTTATTGTGAATGTAAGGACCATGTGGATCCTTTTTTTTAAATTTTCTTTTCTATATCTTTTAAGTTATTTTATTTACCTATTTATTTTACATTTTGGCAGTTTGAGTTCTTTATGGGACCAACCCAAATGTTCTTTCTTTGGTATTGTTCGTCAGCACGTGGAGCTCCTCAAGTTACGAGTTGAGCTCACGATTACTGACAAATGCTTGCACTGACTGATCTGGTCCCCTCATTCTGTGTGGTTCTTTCCTCAAAAGACCATCTCAGACACTAATCGTCATGGATCTTACATGATTTGACCAAGATAATTTCTGGACTTTAAAAGAGACTATGACCTCTGAGTTTCTTTCGGTGTTTCTTCTCAGAGTAGTCAGGTAGTGAAACTCCGATCTTATCTACTACTTAGTTAAAAAAAAAAGACGTGTAAAAGTGTTTGTGAAAACCTATTTACAGAAATAAATATTTTTTATCATTTATCACCTCACGTTATGGAATATAAAAAAAAACAGGTTGGTATACGTGGTCGGTAGTTTACGATTATTTATGACAATTGTGTTTTAAAAAGTTATTTAGAAACCCAGTTACTGGGTTTTGGGGGTTATTTTTCGAGATCTACGCAGCATAGAAATTTGAAAGGTCATGGGTCATATTAAATCTCGGCTACGCGCGCACAGATTGCCAGTAGAAGCCATTTCTACTAGTAAACCTTCATCTAAGTACAAATGAAAGGTTAAGCAATGTATCTTGTTTCGTAGTATTATTTTGAAGAACCTTTTCTTAAGAAAAAGAAGTCGAGTCTGCTTGACATTAAACTAAACTTTCATTTTTATTTAGTTTTTTTTTACAAAACATAACATCACGCCTGAATCCCCGAAGAGTTAAGCAAAGAGTGTGGGGCAGCTTAACAGTATCTTAAACATGGTTTTATTCAAGTTATGGGTTGGTTTAGTAGTTAGTGGCCTTGACTGCTATGCCGGAGGTCGTGGGTTCGACTCCCACCCAGGAAAATTAGGTTATTTGTTTTTAAAGCATATGAAAATTATATCATGTGAACGTTATTTCAAGTGATAACATATTATCTGTTATTATGGCATATATTACACACCCTTTCTGAACATAGGTACATAATATGATACTGCATCCTCGTTATATTACCAAACTGACTTTGCTATCTTCATCTTCTAGCTCATTACCTTTTACGAGCTTACCAAGCACTGCCTGGCTCATCGTATCTTTGAAGTTATTTTCTTACCATATCCATTAGACCATGACCCCTGAGATTCTTTTGGCATTTTTTCTTAGGGATCAGTCAATTTAGAAATGGCGGCGCCATTTAGTAGGTACCTATTCAAAATATTAACGTGTACAAAAATGTCCGGTTATTTTTTTAATATTATAAAGCTAGTGCTTGACTGCAATCCCACCTGATGGTAAGCAGGATGCAATCAATGAGTTGAAGCGCTCTATAGGTACTCCATTTAAAATAGCATGCAACAGAAGTTTAAAAAGTTTATTTACAATGAACACTTTGTAACGAAAGTACAATCAAGCAAAAAAGTTCAATCAGCAAATAACGATATACAGGGTGTCTCATTCAAATCGGTCAGTATGGGAAAGTCTGAAACTATAAGACATACGAAGATCTGTTCTGAGGAACCATGTCATCGATTTTAATAACAAGAAAAACTGCATTCATACATTTTAAAAAACATCTGTACTATTGTAGTAATATTGTAAACATGGCCACTTCGAGCACCTACTAAAATAAATAAAAGTATGTGGAAACAATGCATTTTATTCATTTTAGACATCATGTTTCATACAGACATTTACTGCTGCATTTACTGCTTAAGACGTAGGTCTTAAGCAGTAAATGCAGCAGTTTATTATAATCTATTTTCACAGCAGCTGTTACACTCGATTGTAACCATTGCAACAATATTTATTTCAAGAATTGACGTGGATTTAATTTAGTTAAATTATTTTATTTTAGTTGAAAATTACAGTGTTAATGATGAAAACCTCAAAGAAGCAGGGATGGACAATACATGGACACATTCTTCGTTTCAATGATTTTCTTCTAATTTTAAAATAAAACAATTTGAATAAAAACTATTTTCACTTATCTTTAATTCATAACACCCGAAGAGGACACCGGTGTCCGCGCTGTCATTGTCTTTCTATTGTGTTTGTGTCTCTTTGACACGATTGAAAGGTAAAAATAAAATATTCCACATTCCTGCTTCTAGGAAGGGTCCTAGAAGCAGGACGGTGGAATATTTTATTTTATTGAATTTTTTTTATGGAAGACAGAGGGCTTTCTTCTAGTCCCATTAAAAATAAACGGAGTATAGTTAATTAAGATCCACTCTAGCCTTGAATACACCTACATTATAGGTAATTGGACGGGAAGACCGCAGGCAGCAGTTGTTCAATCTATTTTTATTATTATTACTAACCTATATTTTCCCACTACAGGACAATCCAAATTCAAATTCAAATATTTTAATTCAGACTTACATCCATAAATTGTTAGTAGTAGTATACTTAGCCTAATATTAGTATTAAATTAAATTGACATTAAAAACTATTGTAACTATTTGGATAAGTGCGTCTGAACACTTACCCACCTTCGTAAGAGGGGAGAGTCCCACCGGTCTGTAAACACATTCAGGATGCCATTGGAGGAGGAGCGCAAGCGCGCCATCATGGAAGCGCATCTCTTTCGCATGATCGCAGCGAACCCATCAACGCACGCTCCCGCGAACATCCCAGACGCGCTACAACGCCACGGCAACCCCAAAAGCACCCTGAATGCATTATGGCCTGTCTACTTTTTTTTTCAATTTTCTCTGTCAAGGGCTTTTTGGAAGCAGTCCTTATCGAAGGAGTCCAGATCGTCCCGCCATCTTCGCCTGGGTCTAACGTGATGTCGTTTGCCATGTAAGGGTCGTGATTTTGGCCCACTGATCGTCTAACATGTGGCAGATGTGTCCAGCCCTGTTCCATTTCAGCGTGGAACTTTTTTGAGACACATCAGTAATTTTTGCGATGGAACGGATTGTTGTATTCCCAACCCGGTCTTCAAGATTTATTTTTACATAAATAAATATCGTTTCCTTTTGTCATCTTTATATTTCACTTAATTTAATTTAGCATGTCTACAACATAAATAACGTTGGTGTCAAGCAAGCAAACCGCAAAAAAAAACAAAAATCCTGTAGTCGTATTGTATCGATCCAGTTATCTACGCATGGCGTAGCACTGGAGCTACGGCGTAGTTACTCGGCTACGGCGTAGCTACTCCGCTACGGCGTAGCAACAACGATGCTAAATAAGAATATTAATAGAACGAAAACGGGATACTACTGTGTTTATTTCTTATCAGTTTCCGATAATACATTTACTAATCAATACTTATAACATAATTCGTCATTCAAAAACAATTAGTTAGATGTTAATATTTTTATCATTCAAACGAAATTAAATGTAATGAAGACTAGAAAAGTTGACTAGTAAAAAATGCCTATGGTACTCGTATTAAATCCGCCTTTGTACATTTGTGTGCTTAAAGTACTAAATAAATAGATTCAATATTTATGTTATTGTTTCTCTCCAGATCGGCCACCAATAAATCCACCATTGATCGACAAATTCTGAAAAGCTACATTATGTCTAGGAGTAAACCTAAAACTACTACAAAGTATTATAAACCTATTTTAAAAGCGTAAGTATGGAGTTTCTTGCACATTCTTCTCCATACGAAACTACTATTTGGAATGTGCAACTAGAATCATTCTCGTAACCTATTTAATTTGTAAGTATAACTACAGTATAAATATTAATACAGTAGGACGACGCCTTTGATCTCTGGAAAAGTACCGACAACTTCTACACGCGTTAGACTTGAATAATACCTCCCGCACTACGAACATCGTTTTGTTTGCAGTGCGGGAGCGGCTTTCCTGCGTCTCGCCCCTCACACCCCGCACGATTGCCCTGTCTAGACAGCTTCGTCGGACGACTGTATGTTTTTAGACTGGTATAACGTTCAAAAGTGCCTGTTATGAGTCTAATTGTTATAAACGATTAGACTTTGACTTTGGACCCATTAGTTATTTTTTTCCCCAGAAAAAGCCCCGTTTCTGTGATAGGCCACAAGTGAATCCACAGGATAGCTAGTCTCTGATGGGTTTACTAGTAGAAAATGCCTATGGCTTTAAGTTCTATTCTGTACATTTACGTGCTTGACGTAATCAAAAAAAAAAAAAAAACATTTTCTCTAGGCACGTCGAATAAGACCGAGTACCTATTAATAAACTTTTAACCCCCAGATTTTATATCAGTTGCCGTGTCCCCAGCGGCGGCCGTCTTACAAATCGTCAATACATTTATCATGTTGTTCAATTATGCTATTTTAGGTATACAATGTAAAGTAGAACCAAGAAATCGAATTGGACAAAATGGTTTTTTCGGTCGTGTAATAAGACTCAGACGAAAAGGACGTGAAAATAGATGTCGGATAAAACCGACTTAGGCGGTTATTGGGTTAATAGTCGAACGACAACAGTAGTAAAGGAAGGAACCATAAATAAAACAACATTGGATTTTATTAATTTTATTCAGAAACCAAAAAGTTCTACAATAATGATTACTTAACACTGAGTATTTCACTTAATTAATAATTAATTGTAGCTTGACATTGATATTCCTTGATGTTCGCTTATTTGTCTTGCATTTCAACGAGATTGGTAGTTCTTATTATAATTACGAGAGATATTTAATATAAAATAATTATATCCAAAACGACTTCTATTTAAAATTACGCTTACAATTTAAATTGATTTATATTTAAGTTGACTTAACAATTAGTGAATGATTTAAACAATACATTAAAAAGGTGCAATAATAACAATTACAGATATTTTGAGTTGAGCTGACCCGAAAATACAATAGTAGATAAATTATTAAATTAATACAACTGTAATGATTACGATTCCATGATTACCTTACTCACTATGAACATTGATAATGTATTTTAGTGATTAAATTCTAACATCAATAATAATAAGATGATTAAAAATGCGATTAAAATGCGATTAAATATTATATTTGGCTTTCACCCCCTGTATAACCAACATCATTCAGAATTCCAATCTCATTCATTCCGGACTAATAACACACATTCTATGTGATTCAACATACATTGGAAACAATTTCTTTATCACACATATTCCCCCTTTTTCATCCACCCTGATCACTCCTACACCAACCCTAATTCGCCTTAATCCGCCTTTTCTCTTCCTCTCCCTCCTGCTTACCGTCTTCGTCTTTCCTCCTTTCCTCTTTATCTTTTCTCCTACTGCTCCTTCTTTCTCCTTACTACTCCCTCCTCCTCCTTCCTCCTTCCCCCTCTTCCTCCTCCTGAATCTCTTCACTATTTAGTTGTCGCCGCAGCGGTGCTTCCACAAGTCCTTGATCATGTGGATGCGGCTCTGGATTGTAGCAATATGTTCCTCAAGCCTACGAGACACAACCTGGAGACGATCCAGCTGGTTCTCCAAGATCTGCTTCTCGGGCTCGCCCTCCTCTGTGGATCAGAAAATCATCTAACTTAAAATTAATGTACGATTTCGAACTAGCCCTACCACTAACAGCAAATAATAACATTCTGTGAAAATCACCCAGTGTCAATGTTGGCGAAGTGAGATAGCATTCTCCAGCACTAACGCTTAAGCAGGGTCCATGAATGCATGACCAACCATTAATTACATCATTCCGTGCTCCTCAGAAAGCACGTTACCATTGGCCCCAGTTGCCAATTTAGGTCTCTGAAAGTCGTACCGAAGGGTATCATTGACTATGGGTTGTAGAGATTACATGGGCGTCGTTTCGCGTAAAACACTGCGGGATCTGATTAGACTGGAGACTACAAAATATCTGTGAAAAGGCAAGGCAGTCGATGAATCTATTTCATCGCGTAAATCTTCTCATAATCTTAGCTTAATTTTCTAATGTATTAGTTTATTATTTTATAAGATTATAGTGTTTTTTGTTTGTTTGTATAAGCCATAGATGCTTGAAATATAAAATTATTATTATTATTATTACAAGGACCTCGCTACCTCCATCGCCACCATTAGGGCTCAGTAGTTAATAATAATAAAATTGCACTAACCGAGATTCTCATTGAAGATAATCTTCAGTTTCTTGGTCACTTCAGCTGGGTCTGAAATCAAAATTCATCGAGTTATCATTTATATTTCCTAACTCTTTTAGTAATAATTATAGGACTCGCGTTTTAATTGCTGCGGAGGCATGAATTCCATGTCGTAAGAAAAGTTTTGAGTGTGAATGTAGACCAAAGAAACGATGGATGGATTGTATGACAGACGATATGGCTAGGAGGAAGGTGACTATTCAAATTACGGTAAATTGGAATAAGGAACAAGAAGTCGTGCTGCGCCGACTCCAAATAAATTAGGATAGGAGCTGAATGATGATGATAGAGGAATCAACTTCAATCTCACCAACAGGATCGTCTTCCTTCACGTAAATACTGCGCTTCTTCGGCCCCTCAGGGCAGGTGTTCTCATCCGTCTTGATCGGGTGCACATTCATCAGCTGGAGCTTGACTTTGATGCCATTATCTGATGCGCCAGTGATGTCTTTCACGATCTCCTCAGCACCGAAGTTGCCCGTGTAAGTCACATCCTGGGAAGAATAATGGTTTAAATGTACTCAGGGTCAGTTTAGAAAGTAGCCTATGGAACGAATACGGAATGGTGCTTAAATCGCCAACTCTCTGGTTTAGGCGTATGCATCCAACTCAGTACGGCCAAAGCTCAGTCGGTCAAGAGGCCACCTAATTTCAACCCGGTGGTCAAATATGGTGAGAGACCTCAAGCAGGCTGAACTGCCAATTTCCACAACAAGTTGGCACCTCAAAGTGAGGAGACCAAACTCCAAGAAGAATTTAAGTCCTTACAACGATGTCCTTGGCTTCCTCCCTCTTCAAGAAGTTGTACAAACGACGCTCCAAGCGAGTCAGCTCCTTAGCTTCCTTCACGGTGATAGATGGGTTTGTCCTGTTGAATGACAGACGTTGCTTGGACATCACCGCCACACCTCGCTTCACATTGTCGGACCAGTAACGCAAGACCTGTCAAAGATTAAACTTGTTAAGGTTCACGTTCAAAGTCTTTTGTCTATCCGAAACCAGCGCTGGATGCTGCACTGGATTGTAAAGTGTTTGTTTGTGTAATTTGGCCCAAAACTGAATACCCACTTATTATCTGCCTGACCAAAGGATTTACCAGCAGGCAGCAACAAGCTTCGAAATACAAATCTGTAAAACCGGGATGCTATAAGTTTGACGTGTACTATGTGCGAGTGATTTTGATCTTGTTTGTTTTGTTTGAAAGGTGAATTAGTCGGGTGTGTTCTTAGATAAGTTTTATAAAAATCTGTCAAAGATGGCCGCCGTCACAATATGGTGGATTACCTACATTTTTTTACAACTGAACACAACAAGTCAGAAGAAAGATGTCAAGCAGAATACTATACTAAATACTATGATAAATTACAAATCCAAGATGGCAGCCAACACAAAATAACGATTTTCATAATTTAAGTTTTTTGGAACAGTTTATGGAAGTAAATATAAACGTAAATTTGTGGAAAAGTAATAATGCTGTCACTACGAAAAATTGGTTTTGCGTAAGTGTAAGGCACGGCTACACCCGTTTCGTTAGATAATTTGAGAAGTTAGATTAAACAGTATTAGGTACTTACATATTTCCAACTCTGAGCGTTGAGGGCGGCCCCGCCAAAGCAGTCGTTCAATGTTTCAGTGAGGTTCAGCCACTTCTGAACATTCAGAAACGAGATCATTTCTGACTCTCCTGCATTGTACATCGACGGGTCGCTTTCGACTGCCAATAATATGATGCGGAGCTGGGCCACAGTGACCCTGGGTTTGGTTCGGGAAACTGCTTTAGTAGCCATCTGAAGGTAAAACATAATATATTACAGGGGCTTTATGGTATTTTAGATACAGACATACATGGTTTTTGCGAAAACAGATTGATGCGTTGCAACTAAACTAATTTTGTATCTATAATTAGAAAAGTACCTAGTATAATATTTAGGTATCAGATACCTATATCTAGGAGGCAAAAAGGCTAATACCGACTTTTTAAGATACCAGTACCTATAGGTAAATTTGGCGTAGTAAATGGGACATTTTATTGGTAACATTTTATGTTCTATCCAATCTCATACATCAATACATAAAATAATACCGGTACTAGGGGAACTAGTGCTGGTATTTTTTATGTAGTTGAAATGGTTTTCTCAGTTAAAAAAAAAATTAAGTGCGTATCGCTATGTACACGTGTACCATTTATTTCACTCCATAGCAACACCCTTTAAGAAAACAAAAATTCTGACGAACTATGTGTACTGCAAGTACATAGCTGCCTAACCCTTCGGGTATATCAGGAGAGATGTTATGTAATTAATTTCAAATCTTCACATTCCTCAGCAACTCATTGGAATAGGTGTCTGTTTTTCTTCATTAAAATACACAGCTTCATTACCTACTAATAGTTTACCGCACATCCATGATAACTCTTGAAATACGCAATCCTTACTAACTGTTACGTAATGAAAGTCGACCCTATAATAGCTTGAATGTATCTACATTAAACTAAAGCTGGTTCTCAACTAGGTACGAAGTTACGTAAAATCACAACCCAGGTGCTTCGAGACAATGTCATTGCTGACCGTACTTACCTGTACCCGATCTGTAGACTGTAAGTAGTGGAGAGCTAAGTCCAAGTCGCAAATAACAAAGAACAAAGGAAACCCGCGGCGCAGCTTTAAAATATAATAAAACCACCTCAAATATCTAGCTTATGTCCCTACAAAAAACACTAACTATCATAAATATTCGATTTACACAAGATAATAAAAGCAACAATATGCAAGGCCATAAAATCGCTGAATTTCTGAAAAAAGCTACCCCAGCAAATGGCCGCACGCCGGCGCAGTACCGAGGGCGGGGGCGGGCGGCCAAATAATTTTATCCTATGAAATCTAAGAAATCTCACGAAACCTCACGCAGTTCCTATAATAAAAGCGCTGAGAGCTGAGCACGCATTTGATACCTGATAAAATAATAAAATAATGGTACATAAAAAAATACTCATACATACAGGGCATAAAATAAAAAGAGTTAAAAAAGAGGATAATAATAAATCATAAATATATAGGAAGGACAAAAAGTTTTATTAATTTTAAAAGTCATATCATACAAGCAATGAAAGTAATTAACATACCTTTAATTTATTTCGTGAGGTGCAACGCGATGCAAAGGGCAGCAGCAGCGTATTGAAAAGCTAACACAGATTTGAGATTTATTGATCGGAAGTGACGGGACGATGCACTATTTTTTTATTGCCAATGTTCGGATATAAAAACATTGGCAAGTCGGGCAGTGCCCGTATCTCTGTTTACCCGAAAGATCAAATCTGTGAAGATGATCGGAAACCGTGGCATTGTCATTTGTGACAAGAAAAGTAGGAAAAGTGCTACAAAAGTGGTTTTCAAAGCAAAAATGTCGAAACAAAAGTACTTTTGATGTGTAATTTCCGACATTGTTTAGTAAATAACCTTGAGTTAAGCAATTTTACCCTATAATTTACGCAAGAACAGTAAACTAAAGGCTTTTGTGTTCCACAATTATGTTACTAATTCGGAAACAATTCAATTAGTCGAATATCAACATTTACTACTAACGAAATCACTATGGTCCAGCCAGCTGGTGAGTTGTCATTGTCAAATTCATTGTCGTAAGAAATCTGTCAAAAAAAGGAAAACGGGGAGTTCAGTAGATTTAGTGCTTTAGTCCCAATATGGCACAAACATAGCATGATATTTAAATTAAAAATAGATTGAGCTAGACTTTAAAATATGAGGTGGTGTTTATTGGTATTGTGTACGCTCATTTTGGGTGCGAAGGCGTGGGATGACGGTGACTTGGAAGTGTTTGACGTGGTCGAAGAAGTTAACCAGAACTTTTATGAATTGTTAGGTGTTGCACAGGTAAGAAACAATTTTAGTTATACGAGGTAACTCCAGGCATCATTGAGCACATAGCATCGATCTCTCGAATGTAAAAATATATGAGTTTCAGACGATGACCACCTAGAGTAGTTCATAGTATGTTCTGTCTTATTCCGGCAGAATTTGTCTTTATCGTTAATAAATTATTGATAATATTCTACAAAGAGATAATTGAAATCTTAATCCAAGTATTAATTAATAGTGTTTAGTGATTTTTATATTCCCATATCTTGTTTAGTTAGCTGCTATACTTTTTACTTATGCCATTATCTGAAAACATGGCCATCACAACTAGCCAATTGTGATATTTAATATCCAGCTGTGTCCTTAGTATATCAAAACATCTTGTGTTTTTGAAAGCCTCATTATCAAATCCTATTCTACAAACTGATACATCTCGTAAATAAAATATTATTATTCAAATAACCTTCTAGGCAACACATGTAAATATTATTAACCTACTATTTAATATTATGAATGTGAAAGTCTCTATTTTTGGATGTTTCTAATGGCTTTTAGTTGTTCAATCCCGTCTCAGAAACTTCACATCATACAAACAACTTATCATCATCATTTATTTATGAACTTACTAACTTCCACATACAATTATTGCCAAGCTTGGATTAATTTAGCAGCTGGCTTTTGACAGTGGTTTTGCTTGTGTAGGTAGTTCAAAGGTCATGTACATTCTTTTTTGTTTCCAAGATTATAGTTTCTTTTCTTCTTTTGCAGGATGCGTCACCTTCAGAAATCAAATCTGCATTTAAAAAGCTCACACTAAAACTCCATCCGGATAAGAATGACTCTCCGGATGCAGATGTTCAGTTTAGAAATCTGGTGTCCGTGCACAACATACTCAAAGATCCAGGAAAAAGAGAAAAGTATGTATTATATTTCTTTATTTATTACTTCAAGCACACTAATCAATTAAAAACAAAACTTATTTTTTCAAATTAGGCTGAGAGTTCTATACAGGATGAATTTTTAGTCACCGTCCAAATTTTTTCTAGGCATTAGGTATCATTCACTAAGTCCATTTTTGAAAAAAAATCGATACATAAAATTTTCATATTAAATCATTTTCTCGAAAAAATTATCCGCTCTGCGTGGTCACAAGTTAAACGTTAATAATACTACACTTGCCGCGCAAATATTCAATGAAAAAGGCAGCGCTCACCCCGCTCACCCCCACCCCGCTACACCTGCGCGACACATTTATGACATCTATCATCTATCGTTAGTCGGTCTCGCGCGCGCACCCTTTCGCGACGCAAGCGCTTACTTCCGTGTTCCCGGCGTTCCCGCGCAACCCGCCGGCGCCGGCGCGACGGCGCCCCGTGCGTATCGTGAATTTATTTACAATGTCGTCGTATTCCCACCGCGAGTATTACGAAATGGTGCGATCCTACATACTGAGTGGTGAAAGCTTGAACGGTGCCCGGAGACTGTACGAAACCGAAAGTATTCCTCGCCTTCGCAATCAAGGAATAAATCCTTCATTACCAAATCGCCAAACGATTTTGGCCGCAAATCAGAGGCTATTAGACCATGGCCAATTTATAGTACCTACACACGCTCAAGGACGGGGCAGGCCGAGACTCGCAGTGGAGATCGAAGAAGATATCTTCGATTTCTTTGAACGGAGCCCTAGATCCAGTACGCGAGATGCAGCGCGGCGCTTCGGCGTAAGCCAATATGCCGTGTGGAAACTTCTCCATTCTGCCGGGTTGCACGCGTACCATTTTCAAAAGGCACAGGCCTTGAACGACGCAGATGCAGTTCCCCGTCGAGCCTTCTGTGAGTGGCTGATTGCACACCCCGATGCTAACATTTTGTGGACTGACGAGGCCTTGTTTACTCGAGTGGGGCTGTATAATCATCATAATGAACATTGGTGGTCATTTCGAAACCCACACATGATACGAGAAACGTATCACCAAGTGCGGTTCAGTGCAAATGTGTGGGCTGGAATTGTCGGCAACAAAATACTGGGGCCATATTTCATTGAGGGACGGTTGACCGGGGGCACGTACCTAGATATGTTACGCACAGTAATTGCTGACTTCATGGATGACGTGCCGGTAATCTCCTATCGAGATTTTTATTTTCAACAGGACGGTGCACCGCCTCATTACTCCGCCGCCGTTCGTAATTATTTAAACATCGAACACGGTGATCGTTGGATCGGTCGCGGGGGGCCCGTCGTCTGGCCACCCCGGTCACCAGATCTTACTCCATGTGACTTTTTTTTGTGGGGTGAAATAAAACGACGAGTGTATGTGGAGGAAGCCCAAAACCTAGACCAATTAAAACAGCAAATTGTACGTGCATTCGACGAAGTTAAAAGTGACACTGTAGTGCTCAATAAAATTAAAAACAATGTGCAAAAACGTGCAAGACTCTGTTTAGAGAGAAATGGTATGCATTTTGAACATTTATTAAAGTACTGTTAATTTGATTGTTGATGATTTTGATTAAATTTTTATTATTTGTACATAAGTTGATTCAAATTTTTTAAATACGCCTAATAGCAAAACGTTTTGGCTCAGCTTTTATTAAGGTCTCAAGTTCTTATCTAATTAATTGATTTTTACTTTATTTATACGTACTTAATTGATTAATTAAGGGTTAGATTCTAATCATAGTGAACATAGCACAAACCTTTTGCTTATTGACGGTCCTAAGCCCGTGAAAGTATGAAGGGAAAATTTGCAACTTTGTATTGTGTTATCAATGAATTCCGGCGGCGCGCGGCGCGCGGGGCGGCCCAGCTCGCGTAGCTTCACCTAGCGCGTACGCACGGCGCGGCAGTGTCCAGAAACATAAACTTTTTATAGATAACTTTGTGAAGTGATATCTCAATATTTTTGTATTGAGTGATACTAAAAGAAAAAACACGTATTCAATTATTTTTGCCAAAGATTAATATATCAAAATTTGGACGGTGACTAAAAATTCATCCTGTATATAGAGTAGAATTCTTTGAACATCGAAAAAAAACACCTGTCTGATTTCAAAGTACTTGAATCTTTACAAGTTTCATCTTTTGTTAAAAGTTTCTTTGGGAAAGTAATTCGTATTCATGAGTACAATCACGTGTTTAAGTATCGGTCACTAATTACCAATCACCCTATATAAGTAAACAAACTAAGTAATGGAGTGCTGAATCTTTCCTATTCAATCAACAATACACCATATAAGACCTTGAGCATAAGGTTCTGTTTCTTGTATTGGTAATATTTAAAAATCTGACAACTCTGCACACATAGAGCATGATATTCCAAGGGATATTCAAACTAACTAACTATGGTTTTCTTTTTGATACCTGGCCCCAACTCCTTACTTTTCATGATTTCTTTTAGTGCCCAATATTTTTTCCAACCAACAGCTATTCGTTTTTGTATCTCTTTGGTCATTTGGTCACTTGGGGAGATTATTTGCCCTAGGTAAACATATTCTTCTACATGTTCAAGCCTTGTATCCTCCAAAATTATGTCTGCTTTTCCGGTATTCGTCATAACTTTGGTTTTGGTCTTGTTCATCTCGAGGCCCACTTCTTTGCTCTTTATGTCTAGGTCCTTTAGCATGCTCTCTAGTTTTTTGGGGTCCTCCTCGAAAAGGACCAAGCCATCAGCGAATCGTAGGTGGTTTAGACGTCTGCCGTTGATATTAAGGCCGTAGTTGTCCCAGTCCAGCTTCCTGAATATGCTTTCTAAGACTGCAGAGAACAATTTGGGAGATAGTGGGTCTCCTTGTCTGGCGCCCCTATTGATTGGGAATTGTCTTCCTGTCGACTCAAGTTTTATGCTGCTTTTGCTTCTATGGTAGACTTTTTTAATAAGGTTGATAATTACAGCGTTTACTCCTTGTTCTTTTAAACTTGCCCATATGTAACAATGTTTTAGACTGTCGAAAGCTTTAGCATAGTCGATGAATGCGATATGAAGTGGTTTCTGGTATTCATTGTATTTTTGGAGTATTTGTTTGACAGTATGGATATGGTCTATAGTACTGTAGTTTTTCCTGAATCCGGCTTGTTCAATTGGCTGGTTTTCGTCTAGCTGTTTGGTGATTCTTTCGAGTAGGACTTTTGCAAATACTTTATAGACGTTCGACATTAGGCTGATTGGTCTGTAGTTGTTGATGTCATCTTTGTCTCCTTTTTTGTGGAGTAGGAAAATGTAGGACTCCCCCCATTGGTTTGGTATGTTATTTGTCCTTAAGATTTCGTTGAACATTTTTGTAAGGATTGGTGTTATGTCTTCTATAGTGCCTCTCAAAAGTTCGTTACGTATTCCATCAGGTCCTGGGGCTTTCTCCAATTTTTGGGAATTTATTGCTTTCTCCACCTCGCTTGTTAGTATATCAGGTACAAACTCCGTTACTTCCATGTAATTCTCCTCGTTTGGCTGGCATGAATTGTAGGGTTCTATTGTGGTATCTGTTTGGGAGTAAAGAGTTCTGTAGTAATCGGTTGCTACTTTTTGGATTTCTTTTCGTTGTATTGCTTTGCGGCCTTTATTGGTAAGGTTGGGGATCCACTCCTTCCCTTTTTCTCTGAGCTCTTTCAGAGCCTTTCTTGTTCCTCCTGATTTGGTGATATGTTCCTCAAGTGTTTTTAATCTTCTTTCCCTTCTATCTGTGGATATGGACTTTTTTATTTGTTTACTCAGGTTGGCAATTTCGGCTTGGTTTTCTTTGCTTTTTTTGTGTCCGAATAGTACTCTCCTTTCTTCTAGTAGATTAGATGCAGCTGAATACTAGCATGTTACATGGAGCACCTGTGTACCTTACATTGTATCAAATGTTATAGAAGCAGTGATAACCAAGGTTTAGAGTTACTAAACACATGGAAAATAAAGAAAGATCTGTTCTTAAATGTTTCCTTTCTTATTATTCCAGGTATAATGAAGTGCTCAAGAATGGTCTTCCAAACTGGCGATCAGCCATATACTACTATCGTCACGTTAGAAAGATGGGTCTTGCCGAAGGCTCTCTCATCGTGTTCGTCATTGTTACATTTGGCCAGTATGCTGTTGGCTGGGCTGCATATGCTGAAAAAAGGTTTACAGCTGTAAGTTTTAAAGCTTCATAATATCATGCATTTATACCCCAAAAAGCTAGACAGAGACGTACATATGTTTAAAACACGTATATTTCCCCAGTTATGTTTAAGTCCCATGTAATATTGTCAAGTGGATACAGTCAAGTGGCCTTCCAGTGGTATTATGTAACCACTTTAGCCATGATAGCCTGTAGTTCGTCTCTGTTTCCATAGCCTGCAATAATCTTGCACAAACTGACGAGCCTGTTGGTCTAGTAGTTAGTGACCCTGACTGCTATGCCGGAGGTTGTGGGTTGGATTCCCACCCTGGACAAATGTTTGTGTGATCAGCATGTTCATTTGTTCTGTGTCTGGGTGTAATTTATCTATAATATGTATGCATTTAAAAATATATAAGTATGTTTATCAGCTGTTTAGTACTCATAACACAAGCTCTCAAGCTTAGCTTGGGACTAAATGGCGTTGTGTGAAAAGTTGTGCAATATTTATTTTATTTTATTTTATTTAAACTGGAGATTGTACAATATGTACAGATGCCAGCACATCAAGTTACCCCAATGAGTCAAATTTTCTCAATTGAATATGAACCTTATTCTGTTTGACATAAAGTTGAAAAACGATCAAAGAAATTTGACACATTGGAGTAACTTGTTGTGCTGGCGTCTGTACATGGATGCATTTCTTAGTGTATACAGAGGTCATAAATGCATTTGGTGACTCATTTAGTTAATAACTACAATGGGCCTCTGCAAGTTAGCTTCGGAATCTCGTCCGCCTTCCAAAAGTCTGAGACCCCAGAGTCCGAGAAAGGACATAATAAAAAAAAATCTGTTAACCCAGACCACATAACATGTCAATGTAGCAGCAGACATATTTTTTTCTTAATATAGTTATTTAGTGGAGTATTGAAAAGTAAATTGGCAGATTTAAATGAAGAAAATATTTTTTTATCACTATCATTTAATTTTCCAGGAACAAATACTAAACAGCAGAGGCAAGAAACACTCCAAGAAATCCGGGTTCGACCAAGGCCTGTCAGAAATCTTGGACCAGCTTCCCAAACCCAGTGTTAAAGACACGTTGCCGTTCCAAATACCAAGATGTGCGTGGTGGCTGGTGACTGCTATACCTTACGGCATCATAGAGTTAAGGAGACGTTTGAAAGAGCAAGAAGAAGAAGCCAAGAAGCAGAAGAAGAGGTAAGGGATATTTGGTTTAATAGTTTGTCTTCTTGTTATCGTGTGGTGTCGAGAGTTTTTTTATGGCCCTCTGACGTCGCTACACACGCCGCTGAGAAATCTCTCAGACATTTCCCGGTTTCGTTACGATAAATAAATAAACAAATATTCTACAACCAACGCCATCTAGTCCTAAGCTAAGCAGAGCTTGTGTTATGGGTACTAAACAGCTGATAAACATACTTATATATTTCCAAATACATACATAATAATATTATAAATGTATACACCCAGACACAGAACAAATGATCATGCTCATCACACAAACATTTGTCCTGGGTGGGAACCAAACCCCCAACCTCCGGCACGGCAGTGACAACAGTATTCTGAGGACAGTGGCGGAGAACTTTTATTCTCCTATTGTGAGACGCTTCGTGGGGGTGATGAACGAGTGATGCACTTTTTTTCTCACTTGTGAGTCATCCACATGTAGCGAATAAAACAAAATTATATTTTAAATTGTTTTATAAGCATTAGATTAATTAATTCACTAACATTATTTTTAAGGTATTTACTAACATAGCGGATCTTATGTTATCCTTAATAAAGATTTATTATTATTATTATTATTATAGCAGTCAGGGTTACTAACTACTGGAACAGGCCAGTCAAATGTTGATGTTTTCTTGCACCGTTTTTGAAGCTAGTGATAATAATACAATACGCATTCTCATTGTAAAGGTCAGAGGTGCCTTGGCGCAGCCATGAGACATGCCATTTTTGTGTCTTTTTTTTGTGTTATTATGTTTTTACTGTTTGTGTATCCAGCTGTTGCCTATAAATGTATTTTCTTTCTTTCTTTCGGTCTTTCTTTCTTTCTTTCTGTCTTTCTTTCTTTCTTGCTGTATTTTTCTTTCTTTGTTTCTTTCTTTACTTGGGTTTTGGACTTCAGATCTATGATTTACACCACTAGGCTATTACTAATGTAAAAATTGGTGGAAGCTTAGGGTTGCATGTAAAGGCGTGCAAGTAGCTAAAAAAATTAGATCTGGCTAGTCTTTTCACATTCAACCCAAGTTCTAGTATAGCTTTAATATTTTCATACGGTAGAAAACGCGATGGAATGTTGGTAAAACAAAAAACGTACACAATGGCTATGGCGTGTTGGAAAAAAACGTACTTACAAAATAATTCAACATTGTACCAATAGTTGTTGCACTTCTATAGTTAGTTATTTTTCAAGCGTGATCGAGTTTCTAAATAGTATTACAGAAGTTTTGATCAATATTACGTAACGAGGCTGTTGTTGTATCAATATGATAAACACAGTTGCCAATGATTACCAATTTACTGATTAGTCAAGGAGAAAATACAATAATTACGTTGCTGTTTGCAGCGAAGTGTGACGCGGCGGTTTTACTCAATTTTGCCGTTTTTGTAATTAATTTAGATGTGTTTTGCGGTTATCAATTATTAGGAAGTTTCTGATACATTAGCATGACGCTAATAACTTGATAAGACTCCAATGTTTGGAGTTAATAACCCTTCCCCTTCCCCCCCTCCCCTTCCCTTCCCTTTCCCCTTTAGAATATGAAAAGGATGAACCCGACGCGCATCCGGATAGTGGTTAAAATTTTCGTAGGCTTTTCTTAATTTCTAAGTCGTTGTTCCCGACTTCAAAAAAAGGAGAAGGTTCTCAATTCGGTTTTATTTTTTTAATGACCAATTACCGATTTTCAAAATCATTTTTTTATTTGATAGGGTATACTAACACATTGGTCCCATTTGTATCAAAACTCATATCTGATGAGGAATCCTCGAGGAATTGAGGGAACTCTTCAAAAATATGTATAGGCGGTAATATGTACTGGGTGGCGCAAAAGTACTGGCACTAAAGAAAATACTTTTTTTTTTTTATATGACATTTTCTGTCATTCTGTTGTTGAAAATTGTGTAGTGAACAAATGTAAAATACACTGAAAATAAACATGGACCGTTTTACTCCCCAAGAACGTGGAATAATTGTGTCAATGTTCTTACGGAATAATTCATCAGTGATAAGAACACAACGTGAATTTCGTCGACGATTTCCCCACCGTCCGGCACCGATTGGTCGCACAATTCGACGCTTTGCCACACGCCTTGAAGCAACTGGCTCAACATTGGATAGACCTAAGTCTGGGAGACCAAGAACAGGCCGTTCAGCTGAAAATATCGATGCTGTGCGCGAAGATGTGGAAGAGTGTCCAGAAACATCAACGAGGCGACGTGCCACGCAATTGGGCATTTCCAGACGGACCCTGCAGCGTATTTTGGTGAAAGACTTAAAGATGTTCCCGTATAAAACTCAAATGACTCATCAGCTGCTGCCTGCTGACCACCGAGCTCGTCTAGATTACTGCCAGCGCGTCATAAACCTCAACCTTGAAGAGGATGATTTTCCTTCAAAATTGGTTATGAGTGACGAAGCGCATTTCCATCTCTCAGGGCATGTCAATAAGC
This sequence comes from Euplexia lucipara, assembly GCA_921972225.1. Taxonomy (NCBI): domain Eukaryota; kingdom Metazoa; phylum Arthropoda; class Insecta; order Lepidoptera; family Noctuidae; genus Euplexia; species Euplexia lucipara. The sequence goes on along the minus strand of OV179149.1, from coordinate 3,465,219 downwards.
AGAATACTCGGTTCTGGGGCACTGATAATCCGCGCATTATTCAAGAAACACCTCTACACCCACTAAAAGTTACTGTATGGTGTGGCATCTGTGTTGACAGAGTGATCGGACCCTATTTTTTCGAAGACGCTGGAGGCAATGCGATAACTGTCACTGGAGAACGCTACAGAACCATGTTACGTGAGTTTTTGATACCCAGTTTGGACGAATTGGGGCTGGAGCACATCTGGTTTCAACAAGACGGCGCTACGGCACACACAGCGCGCGACACTATGGACTTAGTGAGGGACGCTTTTCCAGGCCGAGTTATCTCTCGTTTTGGCGATTTGCCTTGGCCTGCAAGATCACCCGATCTGACCAGTCCAGACTTCTTTCTTTGGGGTTTTTTGAAATCTCGGGTGTATGTGAACAAGCCACAGACTCTCGCAGCTCTAAAAGAAAACATTCGTCAAGAAATAACGAACATATCGCAGGAAGTGTTACGGCAAGTTATGCAAAATGTCATAAATAGGGCTCAAATGTGTATCAACTCTGGAGGTCACCATTTAAAAGACATCATCTTTAAATCCTAATGGTACGAAATTTAATGGCACAAATATACATTTAAAAAAATCTAAATCTAGTTTTCTAATTTAGAAAAAATGTTATAGCTGAACCAAATAGGGTCTTTACTTTTGCGCCACCCAGTATATTCAACTTTTCTTAATTTGTTGCAAGCTGACGACAACGCGCCCCCTCTCGCTTGGAAACTGGGCCGCGTACTGACTGCCTCGTTGGTCTAGTGGTCGCAAGCGCTACTGCTGATCATGAGGTCCCGGGTTCGATCCCCGGGTCGGGCAAAGTGTCATTGAGTTTTTCAATCTGGGATTTCTCAGTAACAGCCCGGAGTCTGGATTTGTGCCCGATGGATGGCAATAGGCTCGCCCCCTATTACATGGGACTTAAACATAATGGCGAAATGTGGGTGTACTACCAGGTAGGTACACCTCTGCCTAGTCCTTCGGGGATTACAGGCGTGACGATATGTATGTATGTTTCTTAATTTCAAAGTCGTTGTTCTTTTAACTTTTAATGTTCATATGGAGAAGAAAGAAAAGAGCACCAATAGTAGTACTGCTCCTACTTGCTGTTTATTGTATACTATAAAACCTTATAAATAATTACTATAGGGCGCTAAACACATAAAAGACGCAAAATGACGGCAGAATGTAGAGAAGCATCGCGACGCAAAACATATTGAAATAACAGGGTACGGGAGACGACGCTTACTCGTCCCTATTGTAAAATATAATAGAAAGGACGGGGCACGGACACGAGCGGACGCGGGGCGGGCGAGAATCTAAATGAAAAGTCATTAATTTAAATAAGGCTGAAGATCAGCACTTTTTGACATAACACAGTCCCTCAAAAAGCCCGCTATTCGCCACTTCCCAGTGTTTTTGCTGGGAAGAAGCGGAGCGGTCCCCCGCAACACGTCTGTCGGATAAGGCAGAAGAACATGAAATCGCTGTGCTACGCACAACTACCTAAAGAGATACATCAGTGCTAACACGTCTTCATCTTCGAAAGAAGATAATATGTTATCGTGTTAAAATCAGACGGCAGTATGCAGTTGGTTAATAACCGTCATCTCTCGTGGTGCTCAGCGTCACGTCCCTTTTTTAATATATTTAAAAAGTCGTGACGGCGCCCCGACTGCGCCCTGCCCGCGCCCTTTTCGTCTTACGTCTTTTCTGTGTTCAGCGCTTAAGAGCTACATAGCATGTCAATTACTAGGGCTCATAGAGCTAAGAAAAATCTTTCTTTTGTCGACAACTTTTAATGTCTTCCGTCATTTGTTTTCAAATGTTGATATAGTGAGCTTTTTTATGAAAACTGAATATTAGTCTAAAGAAGTCTTTTATTATCTTCAGGGAAGAAGAAGATAGGGCTCGTGCAGACCGCGAGGCGGCGGCTGCAGCCGAGGCCAAGGCGGCCGGTGGCGTGCGCAAGCGCCGCGGGTTCGTGCCTCCCGCCCGGGACGCCGACTGTCTGCTTGACCCGGCCGATGAGCCGGAGGGTGGGCCAGTCGTCATGGCTGTTAAACAGGTAAGGAACAATAGCCTTTGTAAAATATTCCACTACAACAAACAAGTGTAAATAATAAATACCTACCTTATATTTTTAGTTTGGTTACGTTTAATGTAAGTAAATATGTGAATCATTACTTTATTGAACTTTTTCAATTTTAATGGGTGTCTTACAATTTGAGTATTTTATGTGGCCTATTAAAATATTTTTTCATCTGTGAACTCGAATTGAGCTATACAATTACTGTACAACGCTCGTGCCTCAAAAATATGTACCTAACTATGTAAATCATATATTTTTATTCAATTTGAATGGTTTTCTGGCACTTTGTGTATTTTATGAGGCCTACCCGAATGGTCTGTCTTTGATATTAAACGTCGAGCGAGTATTTAACTCCATGACCACCACAATTACTGAAAAATGCATGCAAGCATAATACAGGTTCACTCAAACATGTATTTAAAATTATTTTCTAGACCACAACATAGTTGGGACAATGATTGGCAGATTATTATTGACACTAATAAAGTTGAATATTCCGCTTCCAGCCCGCCGCCCCAGTGGTGACAGGCGGTCTGTGGACTGACGATGACCTCGCCGAGCTGGTTCGCCTCGTGAAGAAGTACCCCGGCGGCTCGGCCGAGCGCTGGGAACGGATCGCGGAGGCCATGTGTCGCAGTGTGCCCGAAGTCACGCACATGGCTGCCAAGCTCAAGGAGAACTGCTACAAGATACCCGGACAGGAGCCGGAGCAACCCGCAGTCGTTGAGCCGCCTAAAAAGGTTAGTTTAGTACCCATTTGTCCATCAAACATTTTTTTTTCTCTTGGTCTTACATCTATATCAGCACAGATTTACCTAATGCGATAAATACGCCTGTATTAAAATAATTGTTAATCAAAACCTATAATAAAATTTATATTATACTAATGGATCCAGCAGTCGTTATCCTGCCCGAACGTTGGTTTTGAACCCGATCACAGCGCCACCTACCGGATCCAATTGTGAATCTAAACCATTATCAAATCCACACAAACACACACAAATATTTCATCAAAATCGGTCCAGCAGTTTAGGGGGAGTTCAATTACAAACACACATATAGAATATTTACATTGAAGATTTGGCAATGTTGGCTGAGCGATAGGGTCATTGTCTCATTAAGTGACACGATTGAAAGGTTAATTTCGGTTTTTCCACAAACATAAAATAACGCGAAAGATAAAAAATTTAGACTTTGTTAACGCTTGTACACACAAATTTTTTTTACTCATACCACAGAATCTTACGGGGCTCCAGAGTAACCGCTTAGCTGTATTAAGCATTAACGCACCTATGCAGCGCAGACTAATTATACAGATAAATTGTACCCTTCCCCCTCCCGAAACACAACTATTTCTCTATCTTCTACTGTTTTTTTATGCTAAATAGTATAACATAAATGCTTCCAGGTGAAAACGCGCAAAGCCGAGGAGACGAGTAGCGGTAACTGGTCACAGACGCAGCAGAAAGCGTTGGAGAACGCACTCGCCAAGTTCCCCAAGGGCGGCGCCGCCGACCGCTGGCAGAAGATAGCCGGCGCTGTGCCGGGGAAGACCAAAGTACGTGTAGCATTACTATGTACAGTGAGCTGCGTTACCTGCTCCATCTTAGAAATTAATCTAAGGGGAAGATGGGCCAGGCAACGTAGCACTGACTGTAATACTGAAAAACAACTATGAAATCATATACGAAATATTCGAACAACTGATATTAGATAAAAAAAACGCGTGTTTAAGCGCTACGGTGCCACAAATAGACAGACAGATAGACCCACACAAATAGGGGTCAAACTTATTACACCCCTCTTTTTGCGTCGGGGTAAAAAAGATCTATTTAGTACATTTTGATTGTGTAGGTACTAAACTTTACTAAGGATAAGTTGGACTAATAGTTTACAATTAATCATTAATTAATTTTCAATTTACCAATGAATAGAGTGATTCTCGAGGAAGGTTTATACAATGTTTATAGATACTAGCTGTTGCCATCGGCTTCGCCCGCTACAAATCGAAAAATTTCCCACGGGAAGATACGATCGGGATAAAAACTATCCTATGAGTTAATCTAGGTTATAAACTATCTGTGTACAAAATTTTATCCAAATCCGTTCAGTAGCCTTTGTGTGAAAGAGTAACAAACATCCATCCATCCCAACCAACTTTCACGTTTATAATATTAAGTACCTATTTGATTTATATTTATTTGTAATTGTTTTTTTTTTGTTATTAATTTTTTAATTGTTGATCTTTTTATTCTGACATACAAATGTTAAAATATTTTTTCTCATCACTGTGACTCACAAGGCTGACATTACTTATTTTTTAATTTAATGACATTATCTAATCGTAATTTTAATAACTTGCATGAATTGCATTCCCATTTGATGGTTAAACATGAAGCACTGTACTACCTACTTATTTAATAAATAACATCAATGTATTTATATTATTACCATTTACATTTACATGATAATATTAGCAAGATTCGTTGGAGGTGTCGAAAAAAAAAAATCCTCTTGGGAGCTGGGCGCGATAGCCGACATCTACGAGGCCGAAGCCGCGTGCATTAGCTAGTATAAGATAAACATTCAAAACTTGTCAATTTATTTACAGGAGGAATGCATGCAAAGGTGTAAATATCTATCAGACATGGTCAGAAAACAGAAGCAGAAAGAAGAAGAAGAAGCGCAACTGCTCGCAGAAGGTGACGTCATCACAGAAGATCAACAAGACGATGAGTGATATAGCAATAAGGCACTAATTGAAACGCGACACACGAATGACTAATTTACGGCGTAAAGCGTAAGGTTCAATTTGTAAGTTATATGAAATTGGATCAGTTCGATATTATTATGGTCTTGGTATCCGGTTTTTGTTTTGGTACCGCCTGAATAAAATATTGAAATTGAAAAGGTGTTTTTTTTTTAAATTTTCGTTAAGCTAGTGGTCGCAAGCACGAGGTTTTGGATTAAATCCGCGGGTTTGGTGAAGCGTTGGTGAATTAATCCAATAAACAAACAATCAATCATACAATAACTTTATGCTACTGTTTACCGTGAGGAGCTTATGATTAAGTACTGTTAAATGTGTGCATTGACGAGACAGGTCTACTCTCTGTGTGATTCTTTCGTCATAAGACCCGACCAAGATAATGTCTTAACTTAAAAAAAAAACGTAGCCTCGTGTGGTGTAAAAGTAACCATGAAGTCAAAATCAAGGTCAAGGTCAATCAAAGGTCATCCCCAAAATAGAAGACATTCCTCTCCGGGGGGTGTCCTCCAAGGGGGATACCAAAATTTCATTATTTTTGACCTGGGACGTCCCGTTTCAGAGATATACACTGAAAAGCGAATTTCTGTCTGGACTTCAAAAGAAACGTAGCCTCGTGTAGCGTAAAAGTAACCATGAAGTCAAAATCAAGGTCAAGGTCAATCTAAGGTCATGCCAAAAATAGAGGACATTTCTGCCCGGGGGGTGTCCTCCAAGGGGGATACCAAATTTTCATTATTTTTCACCTGGGACGTCCCGTTTCAGAGATAAACACTGAAAAGCGGATTTCTGTCTGGACTTCAAAAGAAACGTAGCCTCGTGTAGCGTGAAAGTAACCATGAAGTCAAAATCAAGGTCAAGGTCAATCAAAGGTCATCCCCAAAATAGAGGACATTTCTCCCCGGGGGGTGTCCTCCAAGGGGGATACCAAATTTTCATTATTTTTCACCTGGGACGTCCCGTTTCAGAGATATACACTGAAAAGCGGATTTCTGTCTGGACTTCAAAAGAAACGTAGCCTCGTGTAGCGTAAAAGTAACCATGAAGTCAAAATCAAGGTCAAGGTCAATCAAAGGTCATCCCCAAAATAGAGGACATTTCTCCCCGGGGGGTGTCCTCCAAGGGGGATACCAAAATTTCATTATTTTTCACCTGGGACGTCCCGTTTCAGAGATAAACACTGAAAAGCGGATTTCTGTCTGGACTTCAAAAGAAACGTAGCCTCGTGTAGCGTAAAAGTAACCATGAAGTCAAAATCAAGATCAAGGTCAATCAAAGGTCATCCCCAAAATAGAGGACATTTCTCCCCGGGGGGTGTCCTCCAAGGGGGATACCAAAATTTCATTATTTTTCACCTGGGACGTCCCGTTTCAGAGATAAACACTGAACAGCGGATTTCTGTCTGGACTTCAAAAGAAACGTAGCCTCGTGTAGCGTAAAAGTAACCATGAAGTCAAAATCAAGGTCAATCAAAGGTCATCCCCAAAATAGAGGACATTTCTCCCCGAGGGGTGTCCTCCAAGGGGGATACCAAAATTTCATTATTTTTCACCTGGGACGTCCCGTTTCAGAGATATACACTGAAAAGCGGATTTCTGTCTGGACTTCAAAAGAAACGTAGCCTCGTGTAGCGTAAAAGTAACCATGAAGTCAAAATCAAGGTCAAGGTCAATCAAAGGTCATCCCCAAAATAGAGGACATTTCTGCCCGGGGGGTGTCCTCCAAGGGGGACACCAAATTTTCATTATTTTTCACCTGGGACGTCCCGTTTCAGAGATATACACTGAAAAGCGGATTTCTGTCTGGACTTCAAAAGAAACGTAGCCTCGTGTAGCGTAAAAGTAACCATAAAGTCAAAATAAAGGTCAAGGTCAATCAAAGGTCATCCCCAAAATAGAGGACATTTCTCCCCGGGGGGTGTCCTTCAAGGGGGATACCAAAATTTCATTATTTTTCACCTGGGACGTACCGTTTCAGAGATATACACTGAAAAGCGGATTTCTGTCTGGACTTCAAAAGAAACGTAGCCTCGTGTAGCGTGAAAGTAACCATGAAGTCAAAATCAAGGTCAAGGTCAATCAAAGGTCATCCCCAAAATAGAGGACATTTCTGCCCGGGGGGTGTCCTCCAAGGGGGATACCAAATTTTCATTATTTTTCACCTGGGACGTCCCGTTTCAGAGATATACACTGAAAAGCGAATTTCTGTCTGGACTTCAAAAGAAACGTAGCCTCGTGTAGCGTAAAAGTAACCATGAAGTCAAAATCAAGGTCAAGGTCAATCAAAGGTCATCCCCAAAATAGAGGACATTTCTCCCCGGGGGGTGTCCTCCAAGGGGGATACCAAATTTTCATTATTTTTCACCTGGGACGTCCCGTTTCAGAGATATACACTGAAAAGCGAATTTCTGTCTGGACTTCAAAAGAAACGTAGCCTCGTGTAGCGTAAAAGTAACCATGAAGTCAAAATCAAGGTCAAGGTCAATCAAAGGTCATCCCCAAAATAGAGGACATTTCTCCCCGGGGGGTGTCCTCCAAGGGGGATACCAAATTTTCATTATTTTTCACCTGGGACGTCCCGTTTCAGAGATAAACACTGAAAAGCGGATTTCTGTCTGGACTTCAAAAGAAACGTAGCCTCGTGTAGCGTAAAAGTAACCATAAAGTCAAAATCAAGGTCAAGGTCAATCTAAGGTCATGCCAAAAATAGAGGACATTTCTGCCCGGGGGGTGTCCTCCAAGGGGGATACCAAATTTTCATTATTTTTCACCTGGGACGTCCCGTTTCAGAGATATACACTGAAAAGCGGATTTCTGTCTGGACTTCAAAAGAAACGTAGCCTCGTGTAGCGTAAAAGTAACCATGAAGTCAAAATCAAGGTCAAGGTCAATCAAAGGTCATCCCCAAAATAGAGGACATTTCTCCCCGGGGGGTGTCCTCCAAGGGGGATACCAAAATTTCATTATTTTTCACCTGGGACGTCCCGTTTCAGAGATATACACTGAAAAGCGGATTTCTGTCTGGACTTCAAAAGAAACGTAGCCTCGTGTAGCGTGAAAGTAACCATGAAGTCAAAATCAAGGTCAAGGTCAATCAAAGGTCATCCCCAAAATAGAGGACATTTCTCCCCGGGGGGTGTCCTCCAAGGGGGATACCAAAATTTCATTATTTTTCACCTGGGACGTCCCGTTTCAGAGATATACACTGAAAAGCGGATTTCTGTCTGGACTTCAAAAGAAACGTAGCCTCGTGTAGCGTGAAAGTAACCATGAAGTCAAAATCAAGGTCAAGGTCAATCAAAGGTCATCCCCAAAATAGAGGACATTTCTGCCCGGGGGGTGTCCTCCAAGGGGGATACCAATTTTTCATTATTTTTCACCTGGGACGTCCCGTTTCAGAGATAAACACTGAAAAGCGGATTTCTGTCTGGACTTCAAAAGAAACGTAGCCTCGTGTAGCGTAAAAGTAACCATGAAGTCAAAATCAAGGTCAAGGTCAATCAAAGGTCATCCCCAAAATAGAGGACATTTCTCCCCGGGGGGTGTCCTCCAAGGGGGATACCAAATTTTCATTATTTTTCACCTGGGACGTCCCGTTTCAGAGATATACACTGAAAAGCGGATTTCTGTCTGGACTTCAAAAGAAACGTAGCCTCGTGTAGCGTGAAAGTAACCATGAAGTCAAAATCAAGGTCAAGGTCAATCAAAGGTCATCCCCAAAATAGAGGACATTTCTCCCCGGGGGGTGTCCTCCAAGGGGGATACCAAAATTTCATTATTTTTCACCTGGGACGTCCCGTTTCAGAGATAAACACTGAAAAGCGGATTTCTGTCTGGACTTCAAAAGAAACGTAGCCTCGTGTAGCGTAAAAGTAACCATGAAGTCAAAATCAAGGTCAAGGTCAATCAAAGGTCATCCCCAAAATAGAGGACATTTCTGCCCGGGGGGTGTCCTCCAAGGGGGATACCAAATTTTCATTATTTTTCACCTGGGACGTCCCGTTTCAGAGATATACACTGAAAAGCGAATTTCTGTCTGGACTTCAAAAGAAACGTAGCCTCGTGTAGCGTAAAAGTAACCATGAAGTCAAAATCAAGGTCAAGGTCAATCAAAGGTCATCCCCAAAATAGAGGACATTTCTCCCCGGGGGGTGTCCTCCAAGGGGGATACCAAATTTTCATTATTTTTCACCTGGGACGTCCCGTTTCAGAGATATACACTGAAAAGCGAATTTCTGTCTGGACTTCAAAAGAAACGTAGCCTCGTGTAGCGTAAAAGTAACCATGAAGTCAAAATCAAGGTCAAGGTCAATCAAAGGTCATCCCCAAAATAGAGGACATTTCTCCCCGGGGGGTGTCCTCCAAGGGGGATACCAAATTTTCATTATTTTTCACCTGGGACGTCCCGTTTCAGAGATAAACACTGAAAAGCGGATTTCTGTCTGGACTTCAAAAGAAACGTAGCCTCGTGTAGCGTAAAAGTAACCATAAAGTCAAAATCAAGGTCAAGGTCAATCTAAGGTCATGCCAAAAATAGAGGACATTTCTGCCCGGGGGGTGTCCTCCAAGGGGGATACCAAATTTTCATTATTTTTCACCTGGGACGTCCCGTTTCAGAGATATACACTGAAAAGCGGATTTCTGTCTGGACTTCAAAAGAAACGTAGCCTCGTGTAGCGTAAAAGTAACCATGAAGTCAAAATCAAGGTCAAGGTCAATCAAAGGTCATCCCCAAAATAGAGGACATTTCTCCCCGGGGGGTGTCCTCCAAGGGGGATACCAAAATTTCATTATTTTTCACCTGGGACGTCCCGTTTCAGAGATATACACTGAAAAGCGGATTTCTGTCTGGACTTCAAAAGAAACGTAGCCTCGTGTAGCGTGAAAGTAACCATGAAGTCAAAATCAAGGTCAAGGTCAATCAAAGGTCATCCCCAAAATAGAGGACATTTCTCCCCGGGGGGTGTCCTCCAAGGGGGATACCAAAATTTCATTATTTTTCACCTGGGACGTCCCGTTTCAGAGATATACACTGAAAAGCGGATTTCTGTCTGGACTTCAAAAGAAACGTAGCCTCGTGTAGCGTGAAAGTAACCATGAAGTCAAAATCAAGGTCAAGGTCAATCAAAGGTCATCCCCAAAATAGAGGACATTTCTGCCCGGGGGGTGTCCTCCAAGGGGGATACCAATTTTTCATTATTTTTCACCTGGGACGTCCCGTTTCAGAGATAAACACTGAAAAGCGGATTTCTGTCTGGACTTCAAAAGAAACGTAGCCTCGTGTAGCGTAAAAGTAACCATGAAGTCAAAATCAAGGTCAAGGTCAATCAAAGGTCATCCCCAAAATAGAGGACATTTCTCCCCGGGGGGTGTCCTCCAAGGGGGATACCAAATTTTCATTATTTTTCACCTGGGACGTCCCGTTTCAGAGATATACACTGAAAAGCGGATTTCTGTCTGGACTTCAAAAGAAACGTAGCCTCGTGTAGCGTGAAAGTAACCATGAAGTCAAAATCAAGGTCAAGGTCAATCAAAGGTCATCCCCAAAATAGAGGACATTTCTCCCCGGGGGGTGTCCTCCAAGGGGGATACCAAAATTTCATTATTTTTCACCTGGGACGTCCCGTTTCAGAGATAAACACTGAAAAGCGGATTTCTGTCTGGACTTCAAAAGAAACGTAGCCTCGTGTAGCGTAAAAGTAACCATGAAGTCAAAATCAAGGTCAAGGTCAATCAAAGGTCATCCCCAAAATAGAGGACATTTCTGCCCGGGGGGTGTCCTCCAAGGGGGATACCAAATTTTCATTATTTTTCACCTGGGACGTCCCGTTTCAGAGATATACACTGAAAAGCGAATTTCTGTCTGGACTTCAAAAGAAACGTAGCCTCGTGTAGCGTAAAAGTAACCATGAAGTCAAAATCAAGGTCAAGGTCAATCAAAGGTCATCCCCAAAATAGAGGACATTTCTCCCCGGGGGGTGTCCTCCAAGGGGGATACCAAATTTTCATTATTTTTCACCTGGGACGTCCCGTTTCAGAGATATACACTGAAAAGCGGATTTCTGTCTGGACTTCAAAAGAAACGTAGCCTCGTGTAGCGTGAAAGTAACCATGAAGTCAAAATCAAGGTCAAGGTCAATCAAAGGTCATCCCCAAAATAGAGGACATTTCTGCCCGGGGGGTGTCCTCCAAGGGGGATACCAATTTTTCATTAGTTTTCACCTGGGACGTCCCGTTTCAGAGATAAACACTGAAAAGCGGATTTCTGTCTGGACTTCAAAAGAAACGTAGCCTCGTGTAGCGTAAAAGTAACCATGAAGTCAAAATCAAGGTCAAGGTCAATCAAAGGTCATCCCCAAAATAGAGGACATTTCTGCCCGGCGGGTGTCCTCCAAGGGGGATACCAAATTTTCATTATTTTTCACCTGGGACGTCCCGTTTCAGAGATATACACTGAAAAACGGATTTCTGTCTGGACTTCAAAAGAAACGTAGCCTCGTGTAGCGTGAAAGTAACCATGAAGTCAAAATCAAGGTCAAGGTCAATCAAAGGTCATCCCCAAAATAGAGGACATTTCTCCCCGGGGGTTGTCCTCCAAGGGGGATACCAAAATTTCATTATTTTTCACCTGGGACGTCCCGTTTCAGAGATAAACACTGAAAAGCGGATTTCTGTCTGGACTTCAAAAGAAACGTAGCCTCGTGTAGCGTAAAAGTAACCATTAAGTCAAAATCAAGGTCAAGGTCAATCTAAGGTCATGCCAAAAATAGAGGACATTTCTGCCCGGGGGGTGTTCTCTAAGGGGGATACCAAAATTTCATTATTTTTCACCTGGGACGTCCCGTTTCAGAGATATACACTGAAAAGCGGATTTCTGTCTGGACTTCAAAAGAAACGTAGCCTCGTGTAGCGTGAAAGTAACCATGAAGTCAAAATCAAGGTCAAGGTCAATCAAAGGTCATCCCCAAAATAGAGGACATTTCTCCCCGGGGGGTGTCCTCAAAGGGGGATACCAAAATTTCATTATTTTTCACCTGGGACGTCCCGTTTCAGAGATAAACACTGAAAAGCGGATTTCTGTCTGGACTTCAAAAGAAACGTAGCCTCGTGTAGCGTAAAAGTAACCATTAAGTCAAAATCAAGGTCAAGGTCAATCTAAGGTCATGCCAAAAATAGAGGACATTTCTGCCCGGGGGGTGTTCTCTAAGGGGGATACCAAAATTTCATTATTTTTCACCTGGGACGTCCCGTTTCAGAGATATACACTGAAAAGCGGATTTCTGTCTGGACTTCAAAAGAAACGTAGCCTCGTGTAGCGTGAAAGTAACCATGAAGTCAAAATCAAGGTCAAGGTCAATCAAAGGTCATCCCCAAAATAGAGGACATTTCTCCCCGGGGGGTGTCCTCCAAGGGGGATACCAAATTTTCATTATTTTTCACCTGGGACGTCCCGTTTCAGAGATAAACACTGAAAAGCGGATTTCTGTCTGGACTTCAAAAGAAACGTAGCCTCGTGTAGCGTGAAAGTAACCATGAAGTCAAAATCAAGGTCAAGGTCAATCAAAGGTCATCCCCAAAATAGAGGACATTTCTCCCCGGGGGGTGTCCTTCAAGGGGGATACCAAAATTTCATTATTTTTCACCTGGGACGTACCGTTTCAGAGATAAACACTGAAAAGCGGATTTCTGTCTGGACTTCAAAAGAAACGTAGCCTCGTGTAGCGTAAAAGTAACCATTAAGTCAAAATCAAGGTCAAGGTCAATCTAAGGTCATGCCAAAAATAGAGGACATTTCTGCCCGGGGGGTGTTCTCTAAGGGGGATACCAAAATTTCATTATTTTTCACCTGGGACGTCCCGTTTCAGAGATATACACTGAAAAGCGGATTTCTGTCTGGACTTCAAAAGAAACGTAGCCTCGTGTAGCGTGAAAGTAACCATGAAGTCAAAATCAAGGTCAAGGTCAATCAAAGGTCATCCCCAAAATAGAGGACATTTCTCCCCGGGGGGTGTCCTCCAAGGGGGATACCAAATTTTCATTATTTTTCACCTGGGACGTCCCGTTTCAGAGATATACACTGAAAAGCGGATTTCTGTCTGGACTTCAAAAGAAACGTAGCCTCGTGTAGCGTGAAAGTAACCATGAAGTCAAAATCAAGGTCAAGGTCAATCAAAGGTCATCCCCAAAATAGAGGACATTTCTGCCCGGGGGGTGTCCTCCAAGGGGGATACCAATTTTTCATTAGTTTTCACCTGGGACGTCCCGTTTCAGAGATAAACACTGAAAAGCGGATTTCTGTCTGGACTTCAAAAGAAACGTAGCCTCGTGTAGCGTAAAAGTAACCATGAAGTCAAAATCAAGGTCAAGGTCAATCAAAGGTCATCCCCAAAATAGAGGACATTTCTGCCCGGCGGGTGTCCTCCAAGGGGGATACCAAATTTTCATTATTTTTCACCTGGGACGTCCCGTTTCAGAGATATACACTGAAAAACGGATTTCTGTCTGGACTTCAAAAGAAACGTAGCCTCGTGTAGCGTGAAAGTAACCATGAAGTCAAAATCAAGGTCAAGGTCAATCAAAGGTCATCCCCAAAATAGAGGACATTTCTCCCCGGGGGTTGTCCTCCAAGGGGGATACCAAAATTTCATTATTTTTCACCTGGGACGTCCCGTTTCAGAGATAAACACTGAAAAGCGGATTTCTGTCTGGACTTCAAAAGAAACGTAGCCTCGTGTAGCGTAAAAGTAACCATTAAGTCAAAATCAAGGTCAAGGTCAATCTAAGGTCATGCCAAAAATAGAGGACATTTCTGCCCGGGGGGTGTTCTCTAAGGGGGATACCAAAATTTCATTATTTTTCACCTGGGACGTCCCGTTTCAGAGATATACACTGAAAAGCGGATTTCTGTCTGGACTTCAAAAGAAACGTAGCCTCGTGTAGCGTGAAAGTAACCATGAAGTCAAAATCAAGGTCAAGGTCAATCAAAGGTCATCCCCAAAATAGAGGACATTTCTCCCCGGGGGGTGTCCTCAAAGGGGGATACCAAAATTTCATTATTTTTCACCTGGGACGTCCCGTTTCAGAGATAAACACTGAAAAGCGGATTTCTGTCTGGACTTCAAAAGAAACGTAGCCTCGTGTAGCGTAAAAGTAACCATTAAGTCAAAATCAAGGTCAAGGTCAATCTAAGGTCATGCCAAAAATAGAGGACATTTCTGCCCGGGGGGTGTTCTCTAAGGGGGATACCAAAATTTCATTATTTTTCACCTGGGACGTCCCGTTTCAGAGATATACACTGAAAAGCGGATTTCTGTCTGGACTTCAAAAGAAACGTAGCCTCGTGTAGCGTGAAAGTAACCATGAAGTCAAAATCAAGGTCAAGGTCAATCAAAGGTCATCCCCAAAATAGAGGACATTTCTCCCCGGGGGGTGTCCTCCAAGGGGGATACCAAATTTTCATTATTTTTCACCTGGGACGTCCCGTTTCAGAGATAAACACTGAAAAGCGGATTTCTGTCTGGACTTCAAAAGAAACGTAGCCTCGTGTAGCGTGAAAGTAACCATGAAGTCAAAATCAAGGTCAAGGTCAATCAAAGGTCATCCCCAAAATAGAGGACATTTCTCCCCGGGGGGTGTCCTCCAAGGGGGATACCAAATTTTCATTATTTTTCACCTGGGACGTCCCGTTTCAGAGATAAACACTGAAAAGCGGATTTCTGTCTGGACTTCAAAAGAAACGTAGCCTCGTGTAGCGTAAAAGTAACCATGAAGTCAAAATCAAGGTCAAGGTCAATTAAAGGTCACCTCAAAATAGAGGACATTTCTGCCCGGGGGGTGTACTCCAGGAGGGATACCAAAATTTTACACTTCTGAAACGGATTGACCAGTTTTAACACAATTTTGTGTATCTATTCAGTAGGTCTGAGAATAGGTACTATTATTATAGGTATTATAGAACTATTTATTTTTAAAGGCGGAACGAAGCAAGCGTGGATCCACCGTAGTGGGCACTGTGGGCATCCCACAACCCTAATTGAGTTCGATCGGCCAATGTTTATATCCAGTAGTTAGAAAAAAGCGTTGTATTTGTGATGAGAAAAAAAAGCAAAAAAAAAGCAAGAAAAAAAAAATGTGGGAATGTGTTGTGTAAATTTTCCGTTTAGACGTCTGATATTACTAGTGTATTAATGTATTTATGGGTATTCGCTAGGTTTTAGTTATTGAGATATAATATGGGCAGACGCTCCAGATCGGCTACCTATAAACCCTTATAATATAACCAGTGACCGACAAATTCTGATATTCGGCGATAAATTTCGACCAATTAACGATTACATTTTTAGTGTTATTACACTTACACTTACACTATTATACAAATAATTTCAACTAATAATAATCACGCACAAGAGATGGCAATTTATGAATAGGAGTGATGAGGCAATTAGACAAAAGTCAAATAAAACAAACAAATATTTTCAATAATTGCTGTATTAAAAAATATATATTACTTATTCGAATACATAAATCACAGAATAGTCGAGGAAACTATTTGAGCAAAGCATTTGTGATTACATATTTTAAACTTTAAGCCGTTGCGTTATCGTATCGGGCGGGGAGACGATCCAAAGCGTTGGTATATTGCTGGTATCATGTCTTCGTCGTAGCTTTCTTTTCTTTGAGGAGTCTTCACTCCAGCGTAGCCTGAAATAAGATTGAAAGATTCATTAAATTATATTACTAGTGTTCAATGGTCTTATGGTCTAGTGATTAATGGCCCTGACTGCTATGCCGGGGATTGTGGGTTCGATTCCCACCCAAGATAAATGTTGGTGTGATGAGTACGATAATTAATTTGTTCTGTGTCTGGGTGTAATTTATTTATTTTTTTAAACTATATGCACAAGTAAAAAAACTGTACTTTGGCGGACTTAAATTATTTTCTACCAGTCTACCTTAAGGTGGTGCAGAGATGGAACAGGGTAGGTGCAACAGAGTAAAAATTGAGGAGAAATAAGTGACCCAAAACAAAAACATATAGGTATCAAGTAGCAGTCCCGCGTAGTTTCTGTTCCCATGAGATTACAGGGATAAATAGTAGCCTATGTCATCCGGGAATAGTGTAGCTTTCCACCAGTGCAATACTTTTTAAAATTGGATAATTAGTGCCAAAGATTACCCACTACATACAAACTTACAAACTTCAAACAAATTTTACCTCTTTATAATATTAGTATTGATATAATAGATAAATTACACCTAGATGGCATAATTTATTTATGACTAGCACTTCGCAAGCGACTTCGTCCGCGTGTAATTTGTACTTTAACATCCTCTCCATTACCTCTTAGTTTTAAAAATAAAATATAGACACTCACAAATAATGTGGCTTTCTATTGATAAAAAAAAGGCGATCCAAGATAGATTTTGGATCAAACTAATTTAAACGTAAATAATAATCATTGTGAGTTACCAGGTTTAGTTTTAGTAGGCCACAGCGGTCTGTCGGGCCCGCCGCACGCGGCGCACGCGCAGGCCAGCGGCGACGCCACGCGGTGCGCCTGCGCAGTGCCGTCCTCGCACCACAGCGACACGTCGAGCGGCCCGTACTTAGTGGCCTGGCAACACTCGCAACGGGAATCGTGGACACCGGTTTCTACGGAAAAAATATAGATTAGGTAGATACTTGCTTATAACTTTGTTACCTGTTTAAATACAGGAATAATAAGTTGGTGAAATTTCATCCATACCATTAGGTATAAAATATAAATCTATACCAAAATTGCAAAATGTCTATGGCATTAAGTTTGACTTTGTAGTTTTATTTTACTTGTGTATTTTTTTTAAATAAATAATAAAATTGACGAGTAGGTAGGTACTGTTAACAATAAAATGGTCATGAAAAATCTCTTATTTAAGTTTTGACGTTAAAAAAATACTGTGGATAGATATAAGCCTTATTGGCTTGCACGTCAAAAAGTATCAACGCGCCCTTGGTGCCAAGCTCAGAAATTAATCCTTTAAATTTGTCACATTATCGTGATGCCTGGCGTACGGGGCACATTTTGGTTTATCTTCTATAAGAACGCTGCAGTATTTACCTTTAATTAAATATCGTAGCTAACACTGAAATACAAGCCTGTTTGTCCTCGCACAGGTTTTTTTAGATATTAACTATTTTCATTATATTTTGCTTGTTCGTATTTTTGTTTTTAATGTTTCTTACTAAATAATAGGGCATCATGCTACGACTTTTAGGAGCGGGTAAAACCGCAGGGCACTAGGTATCTAGTTAATTATTATACTCACGGTTGTTATAAAGAGTGCCGGAGTCGCAAGTCCCGCGGCACTCCTTGAATCCTACGAGCGGCTGCTTGTTGACGCACAGGCCGTGCGCGCCCAGGTGGATGCGCAGGAGGCCAATGGACTCCGCCGACGCTATGCTTGTTGGTACACATTTACCTGAAAAAACAGTTAGTTATTTTTAGTAACTTTAAAAGTAGGTGTTCAAGTAATTATTAACATGTTTTATTTTTTTACGTCAAGGATGGAATAAACATCGATACCGTGAGTTCAATACACGAATCTGATCTCAGCTTCAGTTTATTCGACGATTAAACAAAAAAAAAAAATTGTGAGTGATTGGGGTTTGTGGGACTTATGGTGTTCAAACATCGTGCATAAAATATCCGTCCTACTCTGTATTGATTATATTGTTAAAAAAATAGAAAGCTCCGGTATTAGGAATCCAAGCCACAATTAGCTCTCGAGAAAAAACCTCCTACCTGCTTAAGCGTATCGTTTTAGAGTATTGATTTCTGAATCAAGCATAGGTTATTATTATTATTTTTTGTGTTGTGTTGCTCAACTGTCGCTGATAAGACACAATTATCTACTTTTAGTTGACTTTGCTACAAATGAAGGGTCGATTACCTCGTAAAGTTTGTTTTGGTGACATCTTTGAGCTTGTCTATTTAATAGTTATTTTAAAACAACCTAATAGGCCCAGTGAGTTTACAAAAAGCATAGGACCCCAAATAAATTTAGTCCAGAAAACTAATTTTTAAATATCGCGATTATTTTTAAAGGTTATGATAACCGAAGCCACTGAGAACAAACCGGATTTCAATTAGTGTAAATCAATTTAAAATACTTATAAAATCCGCAAACATTCACATTTCCATTTAAAATTCAAACTATACGATTGTAAAATATTGCTCCAGGCGAGGCTCGAACTCGCAACCCCGGCATCGCTCACGAACACTGTCTTATAAGTACCGTGCGCTAACCAATTGCGCCACTGGAGCTATGAATGTGCTCGCCTATTATAGATGTGCCTTTGACAGCACTTAAGACAAAAGGGTAGAACATGCTGGACTATATATTTATTTAACATCAAGAATGCTATCCTTTAAGATTGTATGATTGTTCAATGCAAATAAAATATTTTGTTTTTGATTTTAGGTCTTATTTCGAGTACTAATTTATTGTTAGAATGTGAGGTGTACTGTGTGTTTTGTGTACAGTGAGTGAGCTACGTTGCCTGACCCATCTTCCCCTTATATTTTTTTCTACGATGGATCAGGTAGCGCAGCTCACTGACTGTAGGTACTATTTCTCAAGTGCCAAGTAAGTGAAATTGTAATTCTTATGAGAAATAAAGATAATTGTCTCAAACCTAAATGTGGAATGATATATTATTTTTATTTCTGTAAATAGGTTTTCACAAACACTTTTACACGTCTAGAGATCACAGTCTCTTTTAAAGTCCAGACATTATCTTGATCAAATCATGTAAGAACCATGCAGATTAGTGTCTGAGATGGTCTTTTGAGGAAAGAACCACACAGATATTAGGGGACCAGATCAGTCAGTGCAAGCATTTGGCAGTAATCATGAGCTCAACTAGGGACTTGAGGACCTCCACGTGCTGACGAACCATCTGATATATCCGTGACAAATCTAGAGGTCTTTTTTTTGACGATACTTGTTATACGTTATGTAATATGTTGTGTGTTTATTTACTGTTTACTTTGCTCAAGTCTACCTTCAGCGGGTTCAAGTCCCTACGCTACGCAGCTATTGTTTACTTCGTCACTTTTCGTACAATATGAGATATTTATAGCGACCTCACGCCAGCACATAGAGCCTGATCACCGTAGAAAAGTATTACTTTTACGGAAAAATCGGAAGAATTTTATAATCTTGAGCATTATACTGGCAAGAGCGAAGTGGAGAAATGTGGTAATTCTTCGGTCGACAAGAGTGCTACCCTTTTGCTGTGCCCTATAGGGTCTGTAACGATTTAATTTATAAAGTTACCATCTAAGAATACATTTGGAAAGCAATACAAATATTGAGTATACTGTTGTCTGGGTGTAATTTATCTATAATATGTATTTAATTAGAAATATATAAGCATGTTTATCAGTTGTCTAGTACCCGTAACACAAGCTCTGCTTACATGGCGCGCGAACATGGCGGCGTTTAAACAGCTCAAATTTATTCTGTATTTTAAATATTTTTTTAAGCTTCATTAATGCATTTCTAAACATGTTTAATTTTTTTTACTGTGTTATAACGTTGTAAACATTGAATCAAAAATATAAAAAAAAAATGCATATACCCTATTCTACGTGTTTCAATACAACAGAAATCTCCACTTACTCAAAGCCTCGGGCAGCTCGCGGCACAGCTGGCAGCACGTGTCGTTGACCAGGTGCTGCGGCGCGCACGCAGACACGTCGGGGCACAACTCGCGCGATGACGTCACGAACACCTCCTCGCCCATCTTGTCGCAGGAGTACGTCGTGCAGTTGTCCTTGGAGTGCCAAGTCGTGCCTGTATGAGGAAAATGATGATATTAGCAGCGCTGTTATCAATTCTAAGGTCTTATACTTGACTTTTTATTTTGCTGAGGTCTTCAGAATAAAAACGGCGACAAAATCAATCGAGCTTACGAGCCTGGTCTACGAATGTTGTGATTTCAGAGCTGGTCCCATAGAGTAGGAACGTTGTTCATATCAATGGTAGGCGAGATAGTAGCGAAAAGATTTAGGGGGGCGGGGGGACGGGGGGTAATAAATTATTATAAACAAAGGGAGTGATAATATTGGACGTCTTGGGTTAAGTTTAGATATATTTATTATTTAGGGGCGGACGGGGCGCATGACCCCCTCGACCACTGATTAATGAAAGGAACACAATCAATTTGGATGGTAACAAAAAAAATTGTAACCTCGCGCAAGTTCTATCACATTTTAATGCAGTCAAATATGGTTGTCGAAGAATTTCTCACCAGGTTCTACCAGCTTGTCGTCTACCACGCAGGCAGTCTGCTGGCAGTGTCCGCAACAGTGTCCGGCGGGCGGCCGCAGGTAGCTCCAGCCCGTCTTGCAGTCGCGGCTGCAGCTCGCCACGCGCTCGTTGTGGGCCAGCCGGCCGTTGTAGTCGCGGCCGCAAGTTATGTTCTTGCACGGGTCGTCTGGCGATGGCCAGGTTTGTCCTTCCTGAGAAGTGGAATAAGTTATTAAAGGTTAAAAGAATTCTTAAAAGAAAACCTTCATGAAAACTTTATATTTGTATTTACTAGCGGACTCAGCAGACATCCCGCCTGAACTTTGGAACCACGTCCACTTGTGATTTTAAACCATTTTCAAATCCACTTGAACACACTTCATTAAAATTAAAAACAGACGTCCAGAAAAATATAAATAAATCTATTTATATTTTTTTTAATATTATAAACTACTTAGTGATTGACTGCAATCCCGCCTGATGGTAAGCAGTGATGCAATCAATGATGGTGAAGCGCACTAGTTTATAAAGAGCCTATTCACTCTAAAGTATAAAAATTTGTCAAAGGAAAGAAAGAAAGTTTCTTGGGAATAACGAGACAACTTCATCAGTGTATTTTTGAGATAACCCCTTTTGACACGATCAAAGCATTGTTCTTTTTTTAACTAAAATTGAATAGTAACGTCTAACTGGCGTTGCTTATATAACCGTTTAGCGACTTTATGTATGGATGATATACCTACCAATAGTGTTAAATTAAGACCTTTTACTACTACTATTTCTCTATCTTCTTAGCTTTATTTACTCTTACCTGATAGATCTTGTTGCCAACCCTGCAAGCGACAGGCTCTTCGTTGGGACAGCACTTGCCTGGAAGCTTCTCTTCGTTCAGCACAAACTGTTTCTTCGTAGCGTCCGACACTTCTGCGCACGTCTCGTTTGAGCATTGTACTTGTAACTGGAATGAGAAATGATCGGATTGAAGGAAGATTTTTTAATAAATTTACTTAAGATATGACCATGCAACGGTAAAATATGGAGGACTTTAAAAAAAGCACAACTATGTAACAATTACCCATGTTTGCATCAAAGCAATGAATAATTTAATTTGATTTAAAGGTGTGGATTAAACATACGCAAACTAGTTTTCGTATCTGAGTAAATTTAGAAAACTGTTTCGGTTCCATTTCATTAATAGGTTTAAACCAAGGTAAACTGTTTAATACATTCTTACATAACAACCTCAATATAATTTTTGAAGTATTTTTTATAAAAATTACGTCGAAAATGATATTTGGGTTTTTATGTAGGTATGTATTGAAAAGTGTGTCCAAAACACTTACATTTTATTAATAATTAGATGAGTTAACATACTTGACTCCTGAATTCACAAAATAATAATAACTTAAAGAGCCGCATATGGCGGAGGGACTAAAAACTAAAGTTTATTTCAATTAGACCCATAACAGGCACTTTTGAACGTTAACTTACAAAATAAAATAAATTAAGAGAATGATTCTGCACATTCCAAATGGTAGTTCCGTATGGAGAAGAATGTGCAAGAAACTCCATACTTACTCTTTTAAAATAGGATTACAATACTTCGTATACAACAATCAGATTTTATGTGAGGACGATGCACCTAGAGTAATAAGAGCTATACTGAGATAGGTATATAAAAAATAAGCAATGGACTCGATAAAAAGATATTATACACAATACATTGTAGAATGTTATTAAAGGAGATACTCACTAAATAAACAAATGAATAAAGTTAAAAACAAACAGCAGATCAGTGTGTGAGTTCAGAAAAAAAAAATTAAGTACTTTAGCAGCCAATTTGATTTTGTCAAATGGCCATTACTTACCTTCAAAGTACCTGAAAAGTACATACAGATAACCAGGTCTACTCACCGTTCCGTCTACGTCGACACAGGTGTAGTTAGCACAGAAGTCGGAGGAAGTCCACTTCTCCCCGATGGCTCGCTCCTTGCCGTCCACGACGCAGGCCACTGGCTTGCAGTTCCCGCAGCATTCCTTACTCTCAGGCGTTGCTGGGAAGTACTTTGAACCCTGGGAATGTAGAAAGTAGAATGTAGAAAGGTGGGGTTTGCTTTGATTTGTTATATATTATTGTCAAGTATATTAAAAAATTAAGGGAGTTGTCGTCGCGACGATACTAGGGAGTTTTCTGTCTAACAGTAGGACATTTACTTTTATTTATTTATTAAAGTATTCCTTTAGTATATCTCTGAAAGGCTAGAGTCTGCGTTGCTGGAGAGATTTAACCAGCTTCACGTGGCAAGATGACACAAAATCGATGGTTCGTTAACATTTTTGGTGTTCTTGTATTCGACATGGTATTGTTTTATTTCATAATTATGTATTCTTAAAAGGTACTCGTAAGTATGAATGATAAATTGATTTGATTATTAGTTTTAGTAATTACTAATATAGTTTTTACTTTTTTACTATCAATAATTGACATCATTAGTCTGAAAGGCGCCAGCACATCAAGTTACCCCAAAGAGTCAAATTTCTTTGGTCGTTTTTCAACTTTAAGTCAAACAGAATAAGGTTCATATTCTATTGGGAAAATTTGACACATTGGAGTAACTTGTTGTGCTGGCGTCTGTACATTATTGCAGTATACAGGGTGTCTCATTCAAATGGGTCAGTATGGGAAAGTCTGAAACTATAAGACATACGAAGATCTGTTCTGAGGAACCATGTCATCGATTTTAATAAAAAGAGAAACTGCATTCATACATTTAAAAAAAAATCTGTACTCTGTTCGGGAATCGAACCCGGTTATTTTGAAAAAAAAACCTACACTATTTCTATTTAGATATCGATTGTGTAGGTCTTAAGCAGTAAATGCCTGTATGAAACATGATGTCTAAAATGAATAAAATGCATTGTTTCCACATACTTTAATTTACTTTAGTAGGTGCTCGAAGTGACCACTATAGAATTTTCGACTCTCGGCGCTGATGCGAGCATTGAAAATCCAACAGCATTTATTTCGATATATATAAGTCATGAAATCGTGTAGTTATACTCACCAGCTGGCATTCAGAGTGACACTGTTGTACTGTTGTGATCTTCTCAAGCTTGCCGCCCGTGTCTGTCTGCTCGCACTTGTAGCTCTCACACGGGTTTGTGGGGGATGTCCAATTCTCGCCAACCTGTGCCAACAAGTGGTCAGAATTAAAAATAATGTGATCTAACTAGTTTTTTTCCCAAATTTGTTGTTAGTTTTCAGTGTGATTAGATGTAGGTACTTATACGAGTCTTTTACTGAGAAAGACTGCTTATCTAAATTCTACATCCCAGTTATTGGGTCATACCTACGATACTTCTTGGAAATGACTTGTTGTCAAACTTTTAAGTACGACAAAATTGAATATATTCATCCAAACAGAGTTTCGAAAAGAAAATTATAACTTGGTTAATACGGAACTTTGATGCTAGGAAGAAGTTGCTAAATGTTCCCTCGTAATAAAAGGTTATTTTTTTCAGTTGTGACACTACCATAATACACACATGTTACCTAGACACATTCACTACTTACTACGAGCAGGCGTGGTGATTAATACCTTCAAATCAAATCAAATTTATTTATCTTGTGAATACAGGGTACATCAAGATGTTATAATAATAAAAAGGTTCCGAGCTGTGTCCCGCCAAAAGGCATACAAAATATCTTCCATCATTATCTTCAATATATCTCAATTCTTAATACCTTCTCTGTATGAGAAGAGGCTTTTGTCCTACAGTGGGGCAGTATAGGTGACAGGCTTGGAATATTATACCACAAACAGCATACCCAAGTTGAGGAGCTCGTGGCTTAACTATAACCGTCGCATGGGTCGATCGAAGGTTAAGCTACGCTTGACGAGGTCGGTCCGTGGATGGGTGCCCATTTATTAGATACTAAGACTCCTCCGTGCCTCGGAAAGCACGTTAAGCCGTTGGTTCAGGCTGTCATTTGTAGATCTTTGACAATCGTTACTTGTAGTCAGAAGCCCGAAAGTCTGACAACCAGTTTAACCAAGGAGTATCATGTTACCCAGTTACTGGGTTGTGGAGGTCTGACAGGCAGTCGCTCCATGTAAAACCCTGGGATTCAGCTGCATCCGGTTAAACTGGAAGCCGATCTTAATATAGTTGGGAAAAGGCTCGACAGATGATGAAACAGCATTCCTAAGTTTCCTTTTTTTTCTATTGTTAAATTGAATACAGTTTTCTTTTCTTCTTTATCACCATTAGCTTTCAAAATGTTACACGTCTCGTTTGATGTCCGTTTTTTACGGCTTCGTTTGCTTTGTCTGTGAAGAATCACTGACTCCTAAGATACAGGTCTACTAGGTGTAGTAAGTTTAGAAGTCAGAGTATCTATCCTCTCACCTGTTTTTTGTATTTACCTATGTACTACTAAGTACAATGTTCTTAATTATTATCAATGATTATTTTTGTTTACGATTTTCTGATTTATATTATGCCTATTAGTCTAAGTTATTCTAATATTTTGATTAACATTCTGGTATTTTAATTAATTTAATTATTTTGTTGCGCTAGAACACTGTGAACTTCTTAACTCTGTGTAGTTTTTGGGTCACCAAGATACAGGCTGTGTCTAGTTTGGGATCCGCTGTTAAACTTATCCGTACTTAATGTTAGAAAATAAATGAATTTGAATTTGAATCTAAAAATATTGTGATCTAGTAGTAATAAGCCCAGTGTTTTCGATAGTAGTTCAGAATACTTATTGTAATTGTATTGGCTTTGGTAAATAAAGAATTAATTTATTTAATTTTATTTAAGTTTGTACCTTGTAAATATTATCTCCGTCCCTGCACGCGACGTGCACGGGCTGCGCGCAGCACTGGAAGGGCACGGCGCGCGGCTCCAGCACGAACTGCTGCGTGCTGAGCACGGCGGGACACTGCGTCACCGCGCAGCGGGGAGACGCGCCCAGCGCGCTGGACTCGCAGCGACAGCTTCGGCAGGGGCCGTCCCACCACACGGCGTCGATCTGGGTGGGAAGATTTGGTGTTATGGTTTATTGTAAAAAACAAACGGCTACACATCAAGCTAAACCTACATTTCCAGTTTACGCTGACCTCGCATTGTACAGAAATTCCATACACCACTATTTATTAATTAGTACAAAAAATGGGCTGTATCCGTACCTGTTACTGATCATATTTGCGTAATCAAAAGTAAAAAAACGAAATAATTTTTTAAAATGTGATAACAGCTGTTATGGAGGTGGAGCATGCTTGATCGAGATCACGCGAACGTGAGCAAGAGATGACGATTAATAAATACTACTATATCATGAATAGCCTATACAATATTTCCATAAACTGGGTGACTTTTTGGGATATAAACAAATGCTCATAACTTTGCTGTTTATGAATACATATTATTTTGATACTTGACAAATATACCTAATGAGAAGACCGTCTAGAATAAGCCCTTTAAGTATTTGTACTAATTACAAACTAATGGAGTATAATATAATGCAAGATCAGCTTATACTGGAAATGTTTAGCTCTTATGTAGCCGTGTGTACCTACCTGAAACTCACGTTAAGGCGCTGTACACAGACAAAATTAAGTTTACAAAACAGTTTTTTTAACAAAGTTTACCTACACATTTTTAAGCAGCAGAAAAAAATGTTCAGCCTAATTATATTTATTTATGGGTTTAAAACAGGTTTTCCGAAAATTTTCTCATCTAACAATAAGTGAAATCTTAGTAATTGTTACAGTAGTTTTTACAACAATCTATATAATATAAAAATGTTATGTTGGTTTGTGTACGCATCAAAAACTCAAAAAGTTCTGCACCGATCGAGGTGAAATTTTAGCATGATATATAATCCGCATCAAGGATTGTTTTTATCTATTTTTTATTTATTTTTTTCTTTTTTTTTAACCATTCATCACAATGCAATGCAATGTGCCTCAGCGAAGCGTGGCAGGGTACAGCTAGTTAATTATAAAAATGAATAACAGTGATGTATGATGTGAATAACAAAATAGAAAAATAACTATTTTTCCGTAATCAATAAGACATACCTAACCTGATGTCTGATTGCTGACTTTGAATAAATCTTTTCTTAAAATGAACACAATCATATATGGTGAAGTAGTAAAAAATCTTACATCTTTCAAAATAGTTTCCGGTGTAGTGCGCGGCTTCTCGCCGCCTTTAGACGCAGCCTCCCATTCAAGGGTTACCACACATTTGTCCTTTGGCAGTTCTGTAACAAATATGTGTATATAAAAAAAAACAAGGTACTATCTCGATGGTCCTAGTTTATCATTTGTGGTTTTGAGTCACGGTATTGAAGTAGAAATAACATCGAAGAGAACATAATAAAACGCATGTTTATCAGCTATTTAGTACCCATAACACAAGCTCTCAAGCTTAACTTGGGACTAAATGGCGTTGTGAGAAATAGTGGTGGAATATATTATAATCCATTTATCTATTTTTTTTAAATCAAATTGACGAACTAATTATATTTCGATGTTCATATGCTATGTCCCACTTACCACACTTATGGTCCGCGCAGCACTTCCCAGACACGTTGCTGGTCTTCAGATCCTGGAACTTGGGGCAGCGGGGCGGCTTGGGACACGTGTCGGCGCGGCACACGTACTGCGCGCGCGGGCAGCAGCCGCTGTTGTCCACGACGCGCTGCATGCCGGGCTCGAACACTTCCACGTCGTTCTCGTTTAGAGAGGAGCATTGATCAACTGGCATGCATTCTGGAAGAAGGAAGATCTTGTATACCAAACGCAGCTGCGTTTTTTACAATATGGTCAAGGAGAAGGTTCTCCACTATCGAGTCTTAGAATGAGATAGTTATATAAGTTATTGCATAGCAGAGACCAGAGAAAGAGACAAAGAAAGGGGCTATATAGAAGAGAAAGAAGACGGGGGACGACGAAATCGGAGAGAAGGACACAATAGGTGGTTTAGAAATGCTTAGGATTCTTTTTCTTTGATACAAAATTCGATTTGACATGTTAGCGGCCAGGAACAGTCCGTGCGTCGTACCGTAGAATATCTCAATTTTAAATAAGTTAAAGGTGAACAGATAAACTGAACAAGTAAAAACTTTTTTGCAAAGAAACAACCGTCTTCTTAAAAAAACACTAACAGGTGAAAATAACTCCAGTTTCTGTGGCTTTCATGGTTTTGTTTCGTTCAATATTGGCCACCGACTTCCGATACAAATGGAACCAATCTGTTAGTAGGTATACCCTATCAAATAAAAAAAGAATTTTGAAAATCGGTCCATAAAATAATGACGGAGTAGGTACCTACAACGACAAAAAAAAAATTAAAAAAAATACAACCGAATTGAGAACTTTTTTTGAAGTAGGTTAAAAAAGATGTTGATTTCGGCCACTGTCACGTACCTACCGCAATATATTTTTAATTTACCAAAAGTATTTTTTAAGTTCGAGAAAAAAAGACATACTTAATATAATAAAATTCTATTCCCATACATCGTGATAGTATCTTTTTGTGCCGAATGCTTACCACAAGCGAATTCCGTACATCCATCAGGCGTGGTCTTCTGTTTCAGGACTTGTCCGAAGCCACAATCCATCTTTTTGGCTTCAGTGCAGTTCTTCTTCGGTTTTGGTACTAAAGACAAACAAACTAAAAGTATATTTTGTGTAATTAAAAAACAAAGCATATTATGCATCCTTCCATTCCTTCAACTTTGACCAGCCAATCACAAAAGACAGTTGGTCCACCTAATGTCTGATATCCTGGTAGTAGCAGAAACCAGGGCGTTTACCTTAATTATTAGCGGAACTCTCTGAGAGGCTTTTGACCGGGAGTGACTGTTTTAGCGTGTGTGGGACGGAAAGAAATTAGAATTTTAGTGGGTAGTAGGTACCTATATTTGTTAAGTCATAATTATGTTTAAGACACTTTGGGTATTTTGAATATACTACTGTTCGTTCTCCCTATAAAATAAAATAAAACTCATGGAACACCCAGTAAAACTGTGGTGGTCTTACCAGGTGAACTTGCGTATGTAAACCACGGGCAATACTCGATGATTGTGGGAATGTCTAAAGTACTGGGAGGAGAACGCATGCCTGGGAAATTATTTTTTATGATTCATTATAATTTTATTTTGCATTAATTTTATGATAATGAAATAAATATTTCACAACTTTTAACAACGCCATCTAGTCCCATGCTAAGTACGAGCTTGTTTTATGGGTACTAAACAGCTGATAAACATACTTATATATTTCTAACAACAAAAATAAATAGTAAAAAAAACTTTTTTACAAAAAATAAAACCGACTTCAAAAATAACACTAAACGGTGTAAAATAACTCTAAATTAGGAAGTCTGTGGCTTTGGTACTTTTGTATTATTCTTGATGGGCCACCGCCTTCCGAATTTAGAGTTATTTTACACCGTTTAGTGTTATTTTTGAAGTCGGTTTTATTTTTTGTAAAAAAGTTTTTTTTACTATTTATTTTTGTTGTATATCTCCGAAGATCAGCACCAGATCTTCACCAAATTAAAATGGGACCACCTCAGGAGTCTACTCTTTCAAACAAAAAAAGAATTTCGAGAATCGGTCCATAAATGGCGGAGAAATCAGGTAACATACATAAAAAAAAAATAAAAAAAATACATACACACGAACATAGAACCTCCTTTTTTTGAAGTCGGTTAATAATATTAAATAAATAAATAATAATATGTATGATGTTTGGTTATAGTTACTGTGTGTGTTTTACTGTCTATATACTGTAGGTACATAGAGTTTTTAATCTTTAACTGCTTGTTTTACAATAAATAAATAAATTTGTAATTGTTTTTTTTTACCATAGTAAATAAGTAGGTAAACAAATATGTTATTTTGTTGTTGTTTGCGTTGTTGTTGCTGTTTGTTGTTGTTGCTGTTTGTTGTTGTTGCTGTTTGTTGTGGTTGCTGTTTGTTGTGGTTGTTGTTTGTTTGTTGTTTAGTTATAATTAGTTAGTTTTTATGGTGTACAATAAAGAGTGTTCTATTCTGTTGTTATGACTGACCACACAAGTAGTCAGCGCAGCAGTCCCCAGGCTTGGCGGGCGTGGTGAGCAGGTCCTGCAGCGGCGAGCACACGGGCGCCACACAGCTCTGCGTGACGCACGCCACCTGCGCCGAGTTCTCGCCCGACAGCTTGTTACACGTGCATTTCGTGCACGCGTCCACCTGTTGGGGCAAATTTTGTTTGAAGTTCCTGGACTGATGATCAAATGAATAAGATGCTTCTGCCGATGGGTAAAATAAATAAATAAATAAATATTCCACAACTTTTCACACAACGCCATTTAGTCCCAAGTTAAGCTTGAGAGCTTGTGTTATGGGTACTAAACAGCTGATAAACATACTTACATATTTCTAAATACATACATATTATAGATAAATTACACCCAGACACAAAACAAATGATCGTGCTCATCACACAAACATATGTGTCCTGGGTGGGAATCGAACCCACGACCTCCGGAACAGCAGTCAGGGTCACTAACTACTAGACCAACAGGCCCGTCAAAATTATAATACTCTAGCTTTTGCCCGCGACTTCGTCCGCGTGGAATAGTAACTTTGGGCTAACGCCCACGACTTCGTTTACGTAGAAGGTTTTTTTAAATAATACGTAGGTACGTTATAAGGCTAGTTTAAGTACCTACATCACACTTTTCTCAGTTAACGTGAAACTTTAAAACGTTGGATAAAAGTACTAAGTCGTATAATCTTATATCATTCATATTGTACGTTATTCTCAAAAAAGCTGAAAATAATTTTATTTTAAAGCACAGACGCCAGCCTAAAATATTCATTGAAATCTTTTCGATTTCAATGAATATCTTAGGAGATAAATAGTAAAGAGATATTTTGTTTTAAATTAAATACTTGTGATGAGTAGCGTATATAATTGGATAAGGAATAATACCATATTTTTAAAAACTACCTTCGCACCTACCTACCTACCTACTAAATAATAAATACTTAATGCATTATTTTAGAAAAAGTTTCATTATAATCCACTCTAATTTTTGCGTGAAAGAGTAACAAAAAAATTAAAATACGTTACCTTCTAAGTTTTAGCTTAAGACTTGTCAAATGTCAAATTGTAACCTAATAATTGAACTGGGAAAACATTTGCTACCAGTCATGTGAAGTCACGTCATCCAAGATGGCGCATCATTTGATTTTTATTTAAGAAAACGAATTTGCTTCACATTTCTTTTTTTGTGCAATTTTCATATTTTTATTACTTAGTTATAAACTATTCCGAACGAGGACAAATCGCCGTTTTTGAGTTATAAATGATGTAACTGAGACGACTTTGTTTTATATAAATAGATAACTTAGCATATGATTAAAGTATTCACATTCGCCTGTTACAATATTAACTTACCTGCCATTCGTCGCCAGCATAGTGTTCCTTATTAGCATCACAAGGGAAGCATTTGGTTGGTTCGATACACGTGTTGTTCACTCGCACCTAGAAAGGTAACAATTTTCAATAGAAAAGGAGATGATAAAGCTTGTTTTTGTAAACAGCAGAGCTGTTTCTGATGATTAAATGTAACATTTGGATCTAAACTATGTATTTTTTTTTTAACGTAAAGAAAACATTCCTTTATTTAAAAAAAGAATTTAAACTGCATTCACAGCTTTCTCGACAAGTTTATCTTGACCAGGAATCGAACAAGCCAAACGTTAAGGACAAAGCATTTACTTTTTTATACTACTAACCACTAGGATTATTGTACGAGATAAATTCTCTCTTAACAACATTCAATGTTAGAAACAAAAAAAGAAATTCAAATGTTATACTAGGACAAGATCATGAGAGGAGCTTTTGACAGTTTGTTACAAATACTAAACACAAAAATTTGCTAAAGGCGTATTAAAAACTATCAGTTTTTGTCATAGAAATCAACTTAGATGTCATGTCTAATTCGAATAAATTAATTTTAAATTATTTATGTATATTACCTTTCCTTCAGGACAGAAACATCCTTCGACGGATGGCTGGTCACACTTGTCAGGGTTCTTTGTGAGCTCGTCGCTATTCTCGCACGTCATCTCGCATTTCACGCACGCACGGTACACTAGGGGCTCCTCACTAACAACAAAACAGTAACATTTCCTATATTTGAGCAGAGATTTGTAGTTTTGTGGTTTTAGACGAATGTGTTGCACTGCCTGCGAAATCTTGGTAGGAGCGTAAAGTTTTATACAGGGTATGCATGTGCAATGCTATCACAAAGACGTCATCTACACATGTTGTAGGTATACAGATATACAGGGTGGAATCCCTTCCTGCCTATTGGTACTGTACCTAAATAGTTCTGGACCTTGGGTCACATAGTAAAGATGACTTTCGATGATGATGATGATGGTGTGCCTAAACGTAAAAAATTGTAAAAAATCAACTCTTGCGGTTCTATAATCATTTTCTGAATTCATGGTATATACGTATGTATTCGTGGTATGACTGGCCTGTTGGTCTAGTAGTTAGTGACCCTGACTTCTATGCCGGAGATCGTGGGTTCGATTCCCATCCAGGACAAATGTTTTTGTGATGAGCATGATCATTTGTTCTGTGTCTGGGTGTAATTTATCTATAATAAGTATATAAGTATGTTTATCAGCAGTTTAGTACCTATAACACAAGCTCTCAAGCTTAACTTGGGACTAAATGGTGTTGTGTGAAAAGTTGTGAAATATTTTATTTTATTATTATTTTATTATACGTGTCTAGATGTCTATGCTACTCTGAAAGTGACTCACCAAGGGAAGGGACAGAGGTCGGTCCTCCAGTTCTGCAGACACACGCCCTGGCGCCTGCACTCGGCGGCGTACCGTTCGGCCGCGACACAGAAGTCCGTTGCGTTTGCGCACAGGTCCGCCTCGCATGCTGCCACGAACGAATCCGGCTCTACTAATGCGTGGCACTAAACACACAGAACATTTTACGTATTAAAATTATTTATTTACAACACAACATTGATCGGTTTATTAAATTGGTAAAAATTCTGTGTATCGTATCGTAAAGGTAGAAAACGCCACAAATAAATCATCATTCCAATGTTTTGCTGTTTTGATTATTATTGCTGAATTAAATTACTAAAATATAAATAAATAGAATAAGTTTATTTATTTCAGGAAAGTTCACCCATTGACAAAAAGTTATAAAACTATAAAAACATAAAACAACAATAACATCAACTAACAAAACAATTAAATAAAAGCAATAAATTACAATGAAACTGGCACTCCCACGATCGGACAAAGCGTTTCGTTTCGTCGTTTATACCGCGTACATCGAAGGACTGGAACAACTTGCCTGCTGCGGTCTTCCCGTCCGATTATAATTTAGGTGTCTTCAAGGCTAGAGTGAATAGGCTCTTAATAAACAAGTGCGCTTCACCATCACTGATTTTATCACTGCTTACCATTAGGTGGGATTGCAGTCAAGCAATGGTTTATAATATTAAAAAAAAAAACTAAAATACAATCACGTGTTTAAATATCGGTCACTAATAACCTATAATTATATAAAAATCACACTCACAGCTCCAAACCTGTCAGCGTTATACAGGTTGTAGCAGGGGTTAGACTCGGGCGGTGGTAACACACACTCCGGTACGGGAGGCTGGTCACACTGCGCTTGGTCTGATATGTCCAGGGTCTTCAGGGTCGCCGGAGTGGCTTGCCAGGACTTGCCGTACTAGTGGGGAGAGAATTAAGTGTTATTTATGGTAAATTGGGTAATCTTACAAAAAAACAAAACAAAATGGTTTATTCTAGCTCTAGTACATCATCCTCATTTATAATTTCATTTTTTTCTGATTGTTAGGTCTATGCTTAGTTCCATCTCTTTCAACTAATGCAAAATTAATTTATTTATTTATTTATTTATTAAAACTTTATGCACAAGTAAAAAAAACTGTACAAGGGCGGACTTAATGCCTTAGGCATTTTCTACCAGTCTACCTTAAGGTGGTGCAGAGATGGAACAAGGTAGGTGTAACTGGGCAAAAATTAAGGACAAGGTGACTCTAAAAAAAAAAGAAAGAAATAAAAAATACACAGATACATACATACTGAAACAAAATAAATACACAGATACATACATAATTAATCAAAATAAATATATAATCAACAGAGATAAAAATACGTTTCTAAAGAACAACCAATCTGAGTGCCAATCAACTCGGTAATGAACCTGCCAACATCTTATGCAAATGTTCTCGAACTTTTATTTTAAATGTAAACCGACTGGTTGCCATCCTGATGTTCAGAGGGAGCGCATTCCAAAGGAAAACCGCCTGGACGAAGAAGGAAGAGTGAATAAAACCAGCGCGGTGAGAAGGACATCGTAGAAGACGATTATTCGTGGACCGAAGATTCAAAGCGTGCGCAGAGCATAAATATTGAAAGTGACTGGTTAGATAAGAGGGAGAAGTGGGATTGTTAAGTAACGAGAAAAGGGTTGTCAAAGCCCTCAAGGCTCTGCGCTGACGGATAGGTAGCCATTTTAAAAGTGCCCTATGCGCGGAAACGTGGTCATACTTACGTAGGTTGAAAACGAATCGAATGCAGTTATTTAGAAGCCGGTCAAGTTTATTGAGAAGGTCTGCATTCAGGTCATAGTAGCACACATCACCATAGTCAATTATGGGAAAGATAAGGGTTTGTACAAGCAGTGCCTTAATGTGAGGCGGGAGAAGATTTTTTAATCGGTATAGCGACCGCAACGTTCCAGTGACCTTTTGACTGACAGTCGCAACCTGCTTATGCCAGTCCAGGCAACTGTCAACATGAAGACCAAGATCCTTAACGTCAGAGCGGAACGGAATGCTTAGATTATCAAAGATGACCGGTGGCACAGACTTACATTAATCTTATGGCGTTGAGCTCATGGCTTATTTTCTTGTAGCATCACTCATGTATTTCAAGTCACAATAAAGCAACTGAGTGGTTCAAGGGAAATCAAAAAATCTTATGCTTATTTTTCTTTTGTCTTGCAAAAATTTACGTAACACAAATTGTGATCCTTTCAGTATATGGCAGATTCCTCTAACTATACAAAAAAGGATTTAAACATTAACCCCACTTATGTAATTGAACAAATGACGTTTGATTTGAAACAAAAATCGTCTACATCGCGTCGCTGTCTAAGGGAAAAGTGCCGCATTGCCACGATTAATGGCAATGCTGATTCTCTGACCTAAATAAAGGCCAGCCTTCTGGTCACAAATGTCATAATTATGTGCAGTAACCATAATTGTCATTTATTACTACTTACCTCTTCAAAGTCCTCAGTTTCCGTGCCGTTACTGGTGATTAATACTTCTTGGTATCCTGCGCACACGCCGCACAGACCCTCCGTTTTGTTAGCGTATAGATACGAAGGCACGTGGACTCTGAACTCCATCTTGGATTGGAGGACTGTTAGCTGTTGAGCGAAATTAAAAATACTGTTCATTCCTAACAATAAAAACAAAGTAATTATCGAAGTTGTTCAGTTCATCCCACATCTCTGCCTGGGCATACTGTGTGGTCGTTTGTCATATACCATTGGGTCATGCGTTAATCTGCCCATAGATTGTGTGCATGGCAGACGGCTTACCATTTCTATTTATTAAAACGTTGCCCCACATACACATTCTTGGGTGGGAATTGAACCCACAAACTCTGACATCCCGTTCCGGGCCACTAACTAATAGACCAACAGGCCAGTCAAAGTAGTAGGTACTTTTTGTATGGATGATATTATACCAATCGAGTTAAATTATTACTTCCTACTACTACTACTACTTCACATACTACTACCTATTCTAGTATTGTATGAAACATAGAGACACGCAGCGCAGTAGTTCAGTTTATAATAATAAGTTTAGTATCTTTTAAAATCAATGCATTTCAGTAAGGTAGTTAGGTTAGGTAGTTAGGTTAGCTATAGGATAGGTATGGTAAGTTAGGTTGGGTTATATATACATATATGTTGTAATTTCAATTCTATCGCCCGATTTTATATCAATTGCTGTGCCCCCAGCACCCAATCTATAAATCGTCGATAGATTTATCATGTTGCTCGAATTAGCCTATTTTGGGGTAGAATATAATTCCGCCCGGGTCGTTTAAGTACGACACGGGCGGGATGGACCGAAAATAGTTGTCAGCTAAATCAGACTTGGCGGTTAATGGGTTAAGGAGGACATTAGAGACTCGCTACATATATTATTAAAAGAATGTATATTACTTCTATTAGCACTACTTTCTCTAGTGCTAACATAATACACGTAGCGCGAGGACCCCGGGGTCCTCTCGGGGATAGAGTGAATAGGGTGACTGGTGATTAGTGTCCGATACTTAAACACGTGATTGTATTCATGATTTCAATAAACTTTCCCAAAGAAACTTTTTTTTATACACAATAGCTTATAACACAATAAAATAACAAAAACGCTGTTTGAAAATCCCGCGCGCGCGTCTTTGATCGATCACAGTAGGCACGAATCGGTACGATCCATCAGCTGATAGTCTGACCTCGGAAAGGGCAAAATCTACTAGTAGTAGTAGCGTCACTCGCTCCCCCGCCACCCCCACCGCTCCCGTTGTGCAGTACTGTCGTAATTGAATTAATTGAAAGTTATATGAGTGTAAAAAAAAAGTTTATTTGGGAAAGGTATTCGTATTCATGAGTACAATCACGTGTTTAAGTATCGGTCACTAATTACCAGTCACCCTATATAATACATACAATTCTCGTGTCACAGTGTTTGTTACCAAACTCCTCCGAAACGACTTGAACGATTCAGTGGGTCTGACAATAGGTTGTAAACTACTTTTTTTTTAAAAGAGATCTTACCTCAACATGTATATCTGGTAACAGTATGGTGACGTCCTGTCCGTTGTCCTGGCTGATTGTCACCCAGTCTTTCTTTACCGGATACTTGAACTGTGCCTCGTCATCGATCGTTGTGAGCAGCTGTTAATAAAATATATATTTTTTTATTTATTATCTAGGTACTAATAAATATTGTCATAATCTTTGTTCGAAATCTCGTCAAATTGTTCTTTATTTATTACAAATATTTAAATCACAACTGACGTTCTATGTCAGTTATCTAAAATGGTTGTAAAACGGTGAATTGGCGCTGTGTGTCAATTTGATAAACAATTAATTTCCCCAGATCTAAATAAAGACAATTTGGTTAAAGACTGATATTATTTTAGATATTTTTATCGTAACTAAAAAAGTAAACGTCATAAATCAGCACAAAATATTTCGCTTTCATAATTATGATAACTCGCCCGTGTTAAGTACCTACTCCACTTAATAATTGTACTACAATAATTATTAACAATATAACACCATTTATTTGTACACATTTATAACAAATAATCGCAAGTACACAAGGATTCAGGAGAGCTTTAGGTTTAACGGGCAGGTGTCCGCAACTCCACGACCAAACGCGTATTTTGCGTACGGAAAAATGTTGTAAACTTGTTGTACTTGACAACCTGTGATCTTCACAATTAGAATATCTAATTGTGGCTCCCAATGCAACTAAAATTTCAATTCTTTTCTTAAACCCTTTCATTTGATACTTAACTAAATACCTAAGCATTGTATACTCTGTGGCAATTATAGTCTGTTTAATTATTTTTTCGTCGAAATAAACGTCTTAATTAATTTAATAAAATACCTATTTCAACTCGTAAACTTCAGCAGATCCTGAAATTAACAGGTGTGACAGACAGAAAGACAGTAAACAACAAATCACTCACCTTCTGAGTGTCAGCATTCTTGCTAACATGAATGACCCTCTTTCCATAAACTAAATGCACGATCTTCGTACAGACTACATCGCCGTTGTCCTCACAGGGTCCGTTCGTGGAGTACACCTCGTACTTGTACTGGCCGGTCTCGTTCCTGTCTCTTGAGGCCAAGTAGGTGCAGTTGCCCAGGAACGGCAGGTCGTCACCTTCGAAGGTCACGTACTTGGCTGGAGTTCCTACTCCGTTGCAGGTGCCTGGTGGGTAATGAGATTGGTTTAAATTAATTTAAAAACTACTGAAATACAATATTATTATGTCAACATTCCTTATTGTGATAAAAACTTCCGTGCTTAAAAATACAACCGACTTCAAACATTAAAAGGTATGTGGTATAACTTTAGTTTTGGAAGTCATGTATTTTATGGTCTACTCACAATCTAGACAGTCGGTAGGCAGTATGCACTGGTCCTGCATCCGCAGCTTGCCCTCGGGACAGTAGCAGCCAGGGAAGCACTGGCCGTCCTCAGTAGGACACGCGCGCGTGCTGGCGCCGTACTGCGAGCACGTGGGCTCGCACTGCTTGCGGTAGCAGTCGTAGTGCACCAGCGGGGCGGGGCACTCAGCGGCTGGGGGGAAAGGGTTCAAAATCCATATATATATATTGTACATAAATTGCTTAAAAAATCAAATGAAACTGAGGAATTTTGGAGCCAAAATTACTTCTTCTTTCTGGCGGGCATTTTAGAGGCTGGTCAAGGCCTCAAAAATGCCCGCCAGGAAGAAGAAGTAGCGGAACAAACTACCCAGCAACACGTAACTTAAAGAGAAATTGCCAGGTTAGCCCAGCCAAGTGATTTTATTTATTATTCAGATATACCATATTTGTTACGGTCGCGAATTATATTAATAAACATTCAACCTGACACAGAACGGCAAATTGAAAAAAAAACACAGGCGAATTTTAATTTTGTTGATTAATTTTACAATAGTACACTTTTATTCGTATTAAATTAGGATGTAAGTGATGTGCGTCCGCTCAGCTGAACGCGTACGCATCTCATTAAAAACTGATGTTTTATATAAACAAAAGCTGAATCGAACATAATAAACGTATTATGCGTTCCAAATGAGAATAAGGGCGCTTTCAATTTAGACGATTGGTGCCGGACTGCTGCAGTCCGGGTATCGTACTGCGCACGGGCGGTTATGATTTTTCATACAAAATGTCTCGACGCAAAGTCGTGCGACAGTAGTGCGGCGCACGTCCGTTGGCGGAACGGCAACAACCTGTCTCAGTCGTTGTTTGCTAGTGCTGTGAAGTCTCTCTTCGGCGGATATAGTATTTTTGAATTTAGTTTCTTGACGTTGTATTCCATTTTTAGCAAAGTGATATAATTCATAGAAACATTCTCTAGACATTCTAAAATAGTTAAAAAAAACAGCTGAGCTTTCTTTTAAACTAGGGTAAACTGTATAAAAATCACCAGTTTTATATTTTAAAGAAAACATTGGCGACGCCCTAGTACGGCGTCGTTTATGTTTCTGCCGAAGCAAGAGAACTAACAATAAAACTTCCTCGTCAGAGTCCATGGCACCGACTAAAGTTGGGTTTCGATGGAAATCACTAAAATTCGATCGGACTGCAGCTGCGTATCTCTTCAAATAACACGATTTACGTCGTACTGCTGTCGTCCGGCAGCAGTACGGCTCATGGTCGTAACAACCGTGCGGCAGCAGTCCGGCACCAACCGTCTAAATTGAAAGCACCCTAAGAATGACTTTGCGCCATGTTGTTACGTCATAGCTGTCAATTCATGTTCTATTGAAAGTTATAGTTAATTTTGATTTTGTTGTGTAATTTTAATTACTATTCTGAATTTATTTAACTTTAATTTTATTATGATTTTAATTAATTGAATTAGATTTTCGATTATAGTTTTATTTCTTTCTCAATTTTATATCTGCCTATGATTTTAATGTTTTATTGGATTTTTTTGTTTTGATTGTTCTGTGTGTATCAAATATCCTGTAATTTTAAGTAGCTTTTATACATTTAATCAATATGTAGTGCATGATGTGCTTACCTGTAAGAGATTGATACACTAGACCCGAATTGATTCAATGTAACCCATAATTTGTTTGAGTGTACTCAATTTTTGGTGAGCCAAATAAATAAAAAAACTTGAGAGGTGTCAAGGGACACCCGGATGGAACGAAGTTCCCTTCGATTGATTTGTGACTATTCAATCTTCTCTCTCTCCCCCTCCCCCTCCATCTTCCTCCTCCCGTTCCCCTCCCTCCCTCCCTCCCCCAACCCTCATCATATCCCCCTTCCCCTCTCCCTCCCCCTCTACCCCTCCCTCTCCCTCTCCCTCTCCCTCTCCCTGCGAACAGCGACGCCGCACAGCTTACAATAGCTCACTATAGCAAAAAGTGTCGTGACAACTTTTCGTAAGAATTTTTTCCGTCTAGCCCCCTTTCACAATGCGCGATAAGGAACTTCGTTCCAATAAAAAAAACACTGCTTCCTAAGACGCTGAAACATTAAATAAACCATGGGTATTACTCACGGCAGTCCATCATGATCCTCCAGCTGGACAGGTCCACGTTCTTATCAGCGGCGAGACACTCCGCCACCAGCTGTTCCAGCAGCAGACAGCGACACTCCTCCTCGGTGCGATGGGTGCCGTTCACCATGAGCTCGGAACACTCGCAGATCTTCTCCAAGCAAATGCTGCGCCACTTGTGGAGGTTGAGGACGTTGCCGCATTGGAAGAAGGGTTCTTTCCTGGTGGGGTTAGAGAAAAGTAGTTTTTTACATATGTATAAATAAATAACTGACGCCTTTTTTCCCAAGGCACAAATTACAGAACAGCACTTGCTACGAACTTTACATACTTAACTTAACTTATTTATCTATGATATGTATGTATTTAGAAATAACTATATGTATAAGTATGTTTATCAGTTGTTTAGTACCCATAACACAAGCTCTGCTTAGCTTGGGACTAGATAGCGTTGTGTGCAAGTTGTGTTATATTTATTTATTTTTTATTTTATTTATACTTCTTCTAACAATTTCTCCAGCAACACAGCAACACAAGCAGTGTTGCTGTGTTGCTGGAGAAATTGTTCCGTCACTTCTTCTTCCCAGCAAAAACACTAGGAAGTGGCGAAGGGTGGGCTTTTTGGGGGACTGTCTTATGTAATTTCGACATTCAAAAAGTGCTGATCCTTAGCCTAATTTGAATAAATGACTTTTGATTTTGCTTTACGTATATCTGATATGGTCATAAAAGTAATTGAGAGTACACTATACACTCTTGACCTTTTTGACCAATAAGTTCAATGTATGGCTTTCCAGGGCGACCCCTAGCCGCGTTACCACTTGCAATTGCCTGTCATCCCCTGAACTTGACCAAATAAATCATCTAAGCGAGCCAACACGACTTGATCACTTTGATCAGTTATATGATTCAGTTCTTGTGACTAACATGGTGTCAATGTGAACAAAAAGTCGTGAGTACGTACGTACGTATGTACGATTGAACGTGTTAATATATCATTCAAAATGCGATCTGAAATATGATCATTATCAGCCAGTTAGTGTCTTTCTTTTCAATATAAATTCCTATATTTATCCAAAATTGCTTAACTTCGTTTCGTTCGTTTAATCAGGATCACGAAAGATAGACGGGACTCTAAAGAGTCCCGTCTATCTTTCGTTATCCTGATTCTCAGAACATTTACTCACGTAATGACGTCACAGAGCTCCCAAGCCTTCCTCTGCTTCTGATCGGATATGATCTTGGTCTGGCACGCGTTGGCGGGCAGGCCAGGCTTGGCCCACGCTCGGCCAAACTCGTCGATGCTGGTCGCCAGCCTGCCGTCGGGGAGCCGTCTGTCGTTGTGTGGCTCGCCGTCGAACGCGCCGCAGAGCCCGTCCACAGCGCCCATGTAACTTTTGAACACCTGGTAATGGGAAAAAATTTAAATGTAGAAGAAAATCGATTTTAAACAGGCGCATAGTAGATGACGATAATTTGAGACTAATGAAGTCCAAAATTAACTGCTATAGATCTGTAAGTTGTTGATTTACCTAAAAAACGTTTCACTGACATTTGAATAGCAAACATAATATTTTTATGTTAACTAGAAAAGAAAGGTCATTGCTAAAACCTAAGGGAACGGAGGGCCTTGTCGGAGCGAGCGAACATGCTCGCCCGCAGGTTTGCACGCTGTTCGAGGGAGGTGAAGATAACGCTCTTTAGGGCGTACTGCACGTCTCTCTACACGTGCAGCCTTTGGGCGGAATACACGCGCGCATCGTACGGGGCCCTCCGCGTCCAGTTTAACAACGCACTCAGGGCTGTGTTGGGGCTGCCTCGCTACTGTAGCGCCTCAGGTATGTTTGCTGAGGCACGCACCGATTGCTTCTACGCGACCATGCGCAAGCGGGGCGCGTGTCTGGTGCGGAGGGTGTGGGGCAGCTCCAACACTGTCCTGGTAATGATCGCGGACCGGATGGCCTGCCCATACTTACGGCACTGCTGTGATAGGCATGTTGCCGTCAGCAGGGCCGTTTAGATTTAAGATCTTTTTTTTCTGTTAAATATGTATTTTTAGTTTTATATATATATGTACTAGCTGACCCGGCAGACTTCGTACTGCCTAATTAAATTGCAATAAAGTCCTGTCAAAATGATTTGTAATGTGACATTTTTTTGTTCCTATATATTTTATAGTCAGGGCAATAAATTCTCCTGAACAGAACCGTCACCCTGGTGATAGGGCGTTGTAAATAAGAAATATAATTAAATAAAACATAAGTAATCTCTTTATTGTTAATCATGTGAATCATAATTATTAACAAAATCATTTTTATTTTCATTGTAGTGCTTTGTGATATACGATATTTTTTTTTTTGATTATCTGGCGCTTAGACAAACAAATCTGATGGTTTTCCAACACGGGAACAGGCCACATACAATTGACCATGTGAGAAACATGGGTTTTCCAGATAAACACCACAAACACTTAATGATTGCCCCTGGGACTTGTTTATGGTCATAGCAAAAGCAAGCCGAACTCGAAACTGTAGTCGTTTAAAGTCAAACGGCACATCATTCGGATTGAGATGCGCGGTATGAGAACGTCTTCTCCTTTATACTTTCCTTTCAGTTTAGTTGCTTCTATCACATGTGCCGCTAACCGTGTGCCGTTGCAAAGATGCGGTTGGTTGGTATTTCTCAACATTATAACTACCGATCCTACCTTTAATTGAAGTTTGTGAGGTGGCAATCCTGGCAAATCCAGAGAGTTTAAAAATTCTGGTGGATAGTTCACTACAAAATCTTGGTTAATAGCCGAATCAACTGATTTATATATCCTCGATTCGCCTGTAATTTGTTCTTGTATTTTTTAATTTAATTCATTTACATCTATGTCTTTTGCAGCCAATATAGCTCATTCGCTCAACCAATCATGGTTCCTGTAATTTTGAGAAACATCTGGAAACCACTTCTGAATAAGTTCATCTTTTGATCGAGTTTACCAAAGAGATTTAAAATACTATAGAGCGGACATGTCAAGGAAATGTCATAGAAAAACTTTGAACCCATGTGTCAGTAACGCCATCTAGACTAATATATGAATATTGGATCGGCAGCGGAGCGTACTACAAAAAACTCATAGACTTGTATCCAGCAGGACACACTTTTTCGGACGAAAATTTTGTTCGTGATGTCCGGTCTATAGGTATTGAATGTCTTTGGAGTTTACTGACAAAAACTTTGAGGAATGTTAATGCAGCCAGTCAACATGTCTATAGGACTACCAATATCAATGAGTTGTTTATAGAATATGTTTCCAGATTGGTAATTTTGCAACTTGACACGCATATTCTTGCTTAAATGAAGTACTTTGACATGTTTCTACAATTGGAGGACTTTTGACATGCATTGAGTTCATCAGCTGGTGTTGATCGGGAATCACTGGCAATGTTTGACGAAAATCTCCTGCTAATAAAATCATTTCACCACCAAATTGGTTATGATTGCTCCGTATATCTTATAACTAATGTGCAAATTGACTCTTTGACGTTAGGACCATACCTACATTGTTTAAACAACAGTGAGTGCTTGTAATTCAATATGAACTTTACACAATAGCAATAAAGCTCATTTTAGTTAGAAATCGTTTGTATGGGAAAAAGAAAAGGGCTGTTTTTAGGGTTTTTTCGGCAATTATTTGACAATTTTTCTCGCCGTAAAAACCATCTTTGAACTTCAACGAACATTAAAAAAAAAGAATTGGCTAAATTGGTCCAAGCGTTGTTGTTTAGTTATGCGCTTACCAACACATTTTGCGATTAATTTATATAATATAGATTATTAGTTATTAATAATTAATTATATTCAATAATATTAGTTATTAATAAATAAATAATAAAGTTACTCGAGAATATATTTGATATCTGTAGTTCGCAGTGGGATCATATTGGAATGCCAAGCGATTGTATGATGCCAATGATCTTCGTGTGCTTACGCGTTGTCTCAATCGGGCATTTTCTCTTATTATATTTTGTCTTTCTTCACTTAAGTTCTGTGAATACAC
Organism: Euplexia lucipara; assembly: GCA_921972225.1. Lineage (NCBI taxonomy): Eukaryota > Metazoa > Arthropoda > Insecta > Lepidoptera > Noctuidae > Euplexia > Euplexia lucipara. The sequence continues at coordinate 3,421,583 of OV179149.1, read as the reverse complement.
TTGTTGCTGGTTTGCATGTCTTGTGCGGCGGCCGATGTTCGCACGTCGTCGTCTAGGCATTTTGGACTATGGACAGAGTGGTGAATTTAACCTCAAATGCACGATCCACATAATTGACACAGTTCAACTTACCACCATAAAGACAAATGCCTGCTGTTGAAATTCAATAAAAATTGTACAACACACGTGATTGATTTGATGGTTTCCAATTGAAATGTTAGGAAACGAATAACTTATTTTTTTTTACTTTTTTTTCACAATTTCACAGTGAACACAATACCGTAAACCCGACTTATTTTTATATAGTAGACTTATTCGATTGTAAGACTACGATTTTGCTGAAATAAAATATTAAATTTAATAATTTTCAATATTTACTTTTTGCCTGACATTACCTATGTCAGTTGTCAAATTTAATTTTCTCTAATTTTGTGTCTTAATTTTTCATAGTGACTATGAAGGTTGCATCTGATTTATGTAATTTAATTTATTTTAATTAGTATGTTTAATGTAATATAATGCTATTTTTCCTGAATTTTCTTTGCTATAAACCTCACGGAGCCCGAGACCTTTCCAACGAATGCAAAACCGTGCAAATCGGTTCGTGCGTTCTGGAGTTATATCGTCAGGAAGGAAAACCCGACTTATTTTTATATAGTAGATGTGTGATGTGTACCCATATGAGTTTTTGTTGCTCGAAATAAATGTATTTTATTTTTTTATTTTTTTTTATTTATTTTATAAATAAAATCGATACTAACCCCAATCTTAATGTCTCCTTCAGAATTATACAGCACGGTAAAGTTGTACTTCCTAGACTTGATAGCAATTCCGTTTCCTAGTCTGCCCACGTTGAAGCTGTTTTTCTGGAAGCAGATCTTGCTGGTCTGCTCCACCGTGTACTCATAGTTGTCGTACTCTATCATCATGTTCGGCTTCACCAGGATGAGCTGGTCGTCTTGCAGAATTAGGAGCTCGTTCTGACAGCCGTCCAAACGGCATTTTTTGCGAACTGTGGGAATAAAGTCGATTAAAACTATTTATTTACATATAACATTGAGGTAGAGAACACCTACAATTCACCAGTTGTTTGTTGATAAAGTATTTAGTCATGTAATCGCTGTCCGGACATAATGTGTAGATGTAATTTTTTTGAGTGTATTATGTTTTTTTCTAAACTGACATCTTTTATGTCCCATGTAACAGGGGGCGAGCCTATTGCCACCACAGTCGTGTATAATTCAATAACGTTTTGCACGATCTGGGGCTCAAACCCGAAACATTTGCTCAACAGTGGCAATTGCGATCACCGAGACTGTCTCCACTAATTTATCCACCATTCAATACTTCATAACTTACGCAATATGGTCCACGCGTCAAATCTGTTCTCCCTGGCTAGGATGTGGAAACACGCGTCGAACTTATACTCGGATCCGTCGAACGTGTTGAACGTCCGCCCGGTCACGTTGCAGAACACCGGGCGCTCTGGTGGAGGCACGCATTCGTATCTAATGGGGGCAATATAATTATTTAACACGCAATTGATTAAAAATAAGTTTAAAGACAATTAAATTTACACCCAAAACTTTTAAAAATCTGTAGCGACATTTATCTCGCCACATACGATATAAAGACTGACATCTCACGTTGCGATGTTGAAGTTATCCGCGCGATTGGACGTATACAAGATCCTGACTACAACGGTCGGGCAGTAGTTTCCCACCAGACGCATCACTGGTCTGGTTGAAGGTTCCCTTTACCATGGGGGATGAGAAGCTTTACACTCTGTTCCTTTTACCACAAAAAAAATATCTGGCAGTACTTCGGACATCAATGCATTTCAGTAAGGTAGTTAGGTTAGGTAGTTAGGTTCGCTATAGGATAGGTATGATGAGTTAGGTTAGGTTATATGTATATAATATATATATCGTCATTCTAATTTTATCTAACACAAAAGGCTCAGTTAAGAAAACATTAGAAACTCGCTTAGTTTAAAAAGTAGTAGTAGTAAGCAGGTATTGGTAGTTGTTACTTATTGTTTTGTATATAGTAATTCAAATTCAATAAATGATTGAATTGAATTGAATTGAATTCCTTTTACCACAAAAAAAATATCTGGCAGTACTTCGGACATGCCAATAAGATCACCCCAAGAGATCAATAATCGCGTCCAGTGCGCGAGGTATTAGAGACTTCCACTTGCAAATAGATATTTGCTGATTTGGCTAGTAAAATAGTAGATCTTATCTTGTATTGTATCAAACTCAAGCAGCGTTTCAATAGAACCGAACTGAATAAAGACACATTTGCGCTATTTTAATTTGCGCTCTTTAAGACTTTGTACGCCGCGTGCCGGACGCCGGTGAGCCGCGAACAATTGAATTTCTATTGCGTCTGGTAATCTGCCAGTCAAAGTGTTAAGGTTGCAACAAAAATATTGAAAACGGACATACGAATTAAGAAAATATAAAAAATCGCGAGCTTTTAACCCTTTTACCGCCTGAGTCGTATTTATACGACAAAAAAAAATGCTTGTCCAATTTTATTTTTTGGATCTACTTTACTTTCTTCCCAAAAATAGGCTAATTCACGCAACATTATAAATGTATTGACGATATATAAGTCGAGCGCTGGGGGCACGACAATCGATATAAAATCAGGCGGTTAAAAGGTTAAAGCTATAGTGTCACATTTCTGTTTTGTTTTTTGGATTTAAAGAACTCATAATAATGTTCTTTACCCCAGAATAGTGGTACCTGCCTTCTAAAAGAACAAAGCAACTCAATACTTCAACTTACTGAGGACATTTGTATCCTTTCCCGGCAGTATCCAACTTCAAGGAGTAGCCAGGTGGACACTGGACGACAGAACAGATGGGTGCCGGAGTCACACCTCCAGGTCTGTACGGAGGAAGCTTCGGGATGCACTTGAACTGCTGGCATTCTTGCTTGGCGGTCTGTTTCGTGGTGTTTACATCAGGTTTGTCGAGGCTGAAGGCCTGATTGGGACGGGAAGGTGGTGGAAGTCCTGTGGAGATGTAGAGGTTGAATTTCTGTGTTATGATTAGTATAAAACCAGTGACATACGTGCTAGTAATTTAACGCCACTACATAATTCCGGCACGCTGTATTTATTATGTATCACAATAGATTTGATTTTTAGCAATTTAGTGTTTTAAATGAATAAAGCCCTTGTTTTATTTTTCCAATTAAATATTTCGTGTAACATTACTTTTTTTTTAAATAAATGAAATGCACGTTCACCAATTTTGGATAGAAAGTCAGGCCCTCTTAATATAATGACTCAAATAAAACATACACCTCACATAGTTCTAGGTAGAGCTACTAACAATTTATTGAACACACCCTTGCTTATGATACTGATAGAGAATGTTTTACCAACTAAATGAATATTCAATTTAATTTTTTATACCATAACACAATACGCCAGTAATTCTCGAGGATTGGAAAGAGGTGTACCGGTACCTATTACACCCACACACACGCTCACACATACACACACACACATACACACACACACACCCCCACACACTCACTCACTGACTTACTCACACTCACACAAACTCATCTACGTAACAAAAACCGCTCGATACATTTTTATTATGTTTTACTTTTTCTTCGACATAAAAGCACAAAATTGTATCCTGTTTTTAGACGAAAGAGGCTAAACCCCACGACACATGGTATCCTAGTGTGGGATTCATTGTCATGTAAATGCTGGATGTTTACTTTTTACTTTTTATGAACAATAAAAATAAATTATGAACCCACATTTCGCCAGATATATTTAAGAGGGAAGTCTGCGAGCGTGGGAACTTATTTTTGAACGCATACATTGACATTTTCCACTTACACAGTAGCAACGCGCTACACACCTTACACACACATTAACACTTGCCCAGAAACAAACGACAAACAGTACGACACGACGGGAAAATTATTTTTTCAATGCGTGTTCGAAATAAAAGAGCTAGTAATTATGCGTCAGTAAACAAGCAATGTAATAACAATTGACTTATTGCATCGCGATGCTCGCTTGCTTATGATATTGTTTGGTAGCCACGAAAGGGTGGGGTCACAGTGTGCAACAGAGATTTACAATTTAATTGATAAAATTATTATTTCTTTGAGTTGTGTTCTTTAATGTAATTAATAACTTCGTAATTTAGAATTTTATTTTATTATAATAATACTCTAATTGATTGTTGAAACTGTTATAAGTACATGCATACTTAATATAGTTTATTGATATTTCGTGGTAAATATATGAATGGCGTAAGGGAACAAAAAGACTAACTAAAAAACAACAAATAATTGTATTTCTTTACCTTATATTGAAATATTATAAATGCAAAAGTAACTTTGCATGTCTTTCTCGCTTTTACGCCAAAACTACTGCACTGGTAAAACTGAAATTTGGGACACAGATAGTCTAAAACCTGAGAAAGGACACAGGCTACTTTTTGATTCACGAAAAGGCTTGTAAGGGATTGAAAAGGGGGATGAAAGGATGTATGAAAGTATTATCATTTTCAAAGCTAAAAAAAAGCATGCAATTTATATTTTAGGCAGTTGATTACTAAATAAGTATGGCATTAAAATTTTGTAAAAATGTTACCCTTAAGGGTGTAAAATAAATATAAGGAATAATAGGTATATAAATGAAGGAATTCGATATTTTTGTAGCTAGAACGATAAATCTTTTGCGTTTGGCTATTGATTCAAATAGATACCTATAATTAAATTTTGTAACTATTTGATCGTTAAGGGAGTAAATAAACGAGAAAAACGTGTCAAACGTTGAAGGAGATGTTGTCGAATCCTCAGTGAACAATATCATGGACTTTGAACAAGTTACAGCATATCCATAGGGTATTTTCAGACTCTCTACTCAAGAGGCTAAAAGTTGGTGTTCCAGTCCTGTACATCAGAAATCTTGACGCGCCGGTGCAACGGTACACGACTACAAATTACACATATGGGGCACAAAATTATAAAGGCTACAATCATGGCTGGAATGGCAGAAGGAGAAAACGTCTTGATTACCCGTATTCCAATAATTCCGACAGATTTGCCATTTCAATTTAAAAGTGTCCCTGCACGGTAAAACAAACAAAAGTAATTTATAAAAATGTACTTTAAACATAGGCTCATATTTTATTATTCCTACTACTTTAATATTTAAGGTTTGCAGTGCAACACTGCCAAAAGGTTCTTAATTCATTAAACCCCAAGCGCTTGCGCTGTCATTGTCTTTCTATCGTGTCTCTAATCGTCACGATTGAAAGGTTAAAGTATTTATACGTACAATAAGTATTATTATAAAAACATACTTTTACACGCGGACGTAATCGTGGGCACATAGCAATGCTCACGCTATAGCCTGAAACAATAATTTTGTTTATAAACGTTGCATCATATAATAACACACTTGTATTCCCCGAAGAATTAGACAGTGGTGTATACCTACCCATAATTCACCAGTTATGTTTTAAGACTTATGTAATAGGGGATGATCTCATCGCCATCAACTAGGTACAAATCCTGACTCCGGGTAGCTACTGAGAAATTTAAGATTAAAAAACCCGATAACACTTTGTCCAACCCAGGAATTGAACCCAGGACCTCATGCTCTAGAAGTAGTGCTAGCATTTTAACCATTAACATTAAACTAAACTAAACGGTTAGTTTTAGTAGCTATTCATTTATTTTTTATGACAACAACAACACTCTCACAGTTTCGTTTTGGCTTTTAGTTGGACGCAAACTAAAAATAAACATGTAATCATTAAGGAACAGTCTGTGTGTTTTAAACATGTCACCGATATAAATATATATGTATACTTTATACAATGAAAATAACGCTTACTGCTTTGAAATACCAACGTAATACTCTATTAATATAAAATAACACCTTTGATTTTTAAATGGTTGCCATTTTCGTAATTACGGGTTATGCACCCGGAAAAACCTTGGAAATGACACCCTTATTTTATTACGAAAAGAAAGTGTTGTCCGCCATCCTGGAGGGAACTGGTCGAATGAGCTTGATTCCAAAAGGTTATTAATAACCCACGTTTTATCGTCGGCAAAATATCTTAAATAAAAGATACGTACTATTTTTTAATTTTCCTTTATTTTTTTTCGGTTTGTCGGGAATTTTCTTTCTGTTTGCCCATTTTATAAAAGATGATGTAGTATTTAAATTATGGAAATTTTATTTATCCATCAATTATTATCACACCTTCGGTTTGGGCTTTAACCCAGTTATTAAAATTCATGTGTGAATGTTAAATTTATCATTAAAATATCAATTAATAAACATTAAAAAAAACTAATGCCATCTCTCAAAAATTACGGAATCTAGTTATTAGTTAAAAATCAAAAGTTGTATTATTTATTTAAATAAATATCTAATAGCAAAGTAATTTCAATACTTCCATAGCTAGAGCAATAATTCTAGTGCAAAAATTGGTAGATACACCGTGTAACTTGCACCCCACCCTATAACTTTTGTGGATGTATGAGTTGACGTTTATCGAGCTCGGAGCGGACAAAAAACTGACGTGCTCTCACCTTGGTTTCCAGGGCGGCACTAATTTGTTTTCAGATGCATGTTCGAATATAAAACAAAATATAAAACGGGGGACGCTCCATACTAGAATGTATGGCAAACGGAAAACATTTTGCGCAAAAATTTTAAGAATGTTATGACGTAAATTACTAGTGTATGATATTATTTTATTAAAAAATTAAAAGGGTTGACCTCATAATTATACACTTGTGTCATGAATTAACGAAAAATATCTATAAACATTGCTTTACATTTTAAGAAAACGTGCAAATAGTAAGTGCCGATTTCGATGTAAATATGAAATATTAACATGTTTTTAGCAGACATTTTAGGATAATTTTAAAAATATCACACGGTGTCACTGGTGATACATCTAATAAGTATCTTATTTATTTTTTTGATAATATTTGGTATGTTAGATGTTTAGATACCTTGCAAACCGTAACCCCTGTTTTGACGCTTTGCAAGGACTGTCCCCTTAAGTCCCATGTAATAGAGAGCGAGCCAATCGCCATTACTATAATATGTATAAAAATACCACTTACCATAACCTCCTTTGGAGAAACCGCCTTTGGAGAAACCACCCTTCGAGAAACCAGTCTTGGCATACCCTCCCTTAGAGTAACCTCCCTTAGAGTACCCTCCTCTCTGGTACCTCTGGTAGGAGTACCTGGGTCTTGGTGGGGGCAGTTCAGTGGCGGAACCGTAAGAGGGTCGAGAGGAACTTGGTTCAGTACTGGTGTAATAGATGCTGTAGCCTGGAGGACATTCTACCTTCGGACATTCAAGAGCTGAAAGAAATTATGGTGGTTATGGAAAATGTTGCAACATTCATGGTATTTTTGAAAGTAGAAGGCTAGAATTAATAGGTGCTAAATAAACTAGTGTGCTTCACCATCATTGATTGCAACACCATTTACCATCAGGTGGGATAGCAGTCAAGAACTAGTTTACAATAACGAAATAAAATAGTTTTTTGATGCTAAGTCATTTTGGAGTCAATTTGCCAATCAAAGTTTGCATTCTATGTCATAGTCTTTTAGGTGTCTATGGTTTTGCGGTAACAAGTGGAGAAGGAAAGAAACGGTGGAGTGCTAGTGTGGAAGATGGTATGGCCAGAAAGGACCGATAAATCATATTTTTTACGGTCTCGAATGATATTTTAATCAACCTGACAGTGAACGGCAAATTGCATAAAAAATCAAGAAAATTTGAATTTCGCGGGCTGCCCAGATAGATCAACATCAGATCATTAGTTAGTCATCACCGCGTTTAAAAAGATCATCGGGTTCTAAGACCCTTAAGCGTCCGTCTCTTCCACTCTGTATTCAACTGTTAAACTTCGTCAGAATCATAATTCCAACGTGCGAGATTTGCTTGGTCAAATTAATATCGTTTAAAAGCGCTCTAACTCAATTCATGGTAATAATCAGTCCTTACCACGTGTTTTAGTATTAATTTTATGGTACAATTTAGTATGCATTTTGGTTTTGTCGAGGCGAGGTCGGGAAGCTCGCCTTCTTGACGATGCTAACATTCTGGCTTGGGGCCGAGACTGGCCAGCAAAACGGTATCCTAAAACCATATACAAATCATTTGTTTTTCGTCCTGCCAATTGAGAAAGTCGGTGTAAAATTTTGAATTTTGATTACAGTATCTATGATTCGTTATCAACAGTCCAGTCAAGCTGTTCAAACGATGTTTTACCATGAGTATGATAGCTAGACAGCTCCATTTCGTTTGTGCTACAGAACAATGAAAGTTTCAATGCTGTTCAGTTGGCCACTTGAATTATTGAAAAATTTCAGAAATTCCTATCCCATGGAAACATCGCTCGTCGTCTAAGTCTTGTCAAGTAAAAACTATAATTTAAAAGTTTGACTTTGAAACACGCTACACTTTAATCCACACAATTATTGGCGTCAATTATCTTGTTCAAAAACAAAACTAAAATAAGGGTATTGACATCGCTTACTTACATACGGCCTGAGAAAAGTACAGACAGGTAAGAAACAATTCAAATTTGTTAGTTAAATTACTAGCTTAATTCGTTGCGTTAGAATTGTTGGGTATAGACGGTTTAGTTTAACTAAATTGACAGCTCTTTTAAATGTCCATCTCTTTCTAGATTAGTAAGACAGAAAAAGACGCAATTACCCTATAAATATTAGTTCTTGCCTTGAAATTAGCCATTATTTTCAAAGCGATTAAAATGTCTACTAGATTTCTGTGGACAGTTTATTTCAAGTAAAGTTTACAGCTCTTCTAGTTGTCCGTCGTTTTCTAGATTAGTTAATAAATAAATATTCCAAATAAATATTCCACAACTTTTCACACAACACCATTTAGTCCCAAGTTAAGCTTGAGAGCTTGTGTTATGGGTACTAAACAGCTGATAAACATACTTAGATATTTCTAAATACATACATATTATAGATAAATTACACCCAGACACAGAACAAATGATCATGCTCATCACTCAAACATTTGTTCTGGGTGGGAATCGAACCCACGACCTCCGGCATAGCAGTCAGGGTCACTAACTACTAGACCAACAGGCCAGTCAAAAAGTAAGACGGAAACAGACGCAATTATACCTTTAATTAAGGATTAGTTTATGCCTTGAAATTAGCTTTTTTTAGATGCAATTAAAATGTCAACTAGATCTGAGTGGACTGTTTAGTTTCAACTAAAGTTTACAGCTCTTCTAATTGGGTGTCCTTTTCTAATTTAGCAAGACAGAAAAAGATGGAAATAGCCTAAATCAAGTATTAGTTTAAAACCATTCTATCCTACATTACTCACGTTTGACCGTAGTGACTGGAGCAGCGACTGTGGGCGGCGAGTGCGTGGTGACCACGATGGGTTCGGTGACCGTGGTCCTGGGCGTGGTGACCGTAGTGGTGCTGCATTCCTTTTCATCGTCAGGACAGTCCTGCAGACCGTCGCACCACTTCTCCAGGAGTAGGCACAGCTTGCTGGTGGGACAGATCTTGGTGCCGACAGGACAAGGTGCGCAAGCGCATTCGCAGGTCGATGGGGATAGTTTTGGTACCAGGTCCTGAAGAGAAAGGTAGGTAAATGTTAAGTTTAAGTTGCTGTTTTTTGAGGTTTTACTTTAGTTCTATGAGAACTTTATATTTGTTTTACAGCTGTTTAAATTCACACACTGTAAACTCGTCAGTTTTCCTAGATATCTACTATGAAAAAGATGCTAGATGATACTCTGAAATAAATGTCCTTTATCAGCGTTACCCAAAGTATCGTAAATTTATTTGAAGTTGATGCTAAAATGTAACGATTTAAAACAATACAACTGACTTAGGCTTTGGTGGTTTAGTTTCATTGATAAATTGACCGATTTCCGTCACTAGACTTTTAGAAAATTTCACGACCACAAGAAAAGTATACCCTCTCAAACAAAATATAATTTTCCAAAGCAGTCCATAAATTGGAACCTCCTATTTTTTGTGAGTCGGTTAAAAATTCAAATTCAAATTCAAATTCTTTATTGCGAACTAAATGTACAGAAAAATGGAATTTCTAGATGTTAAAAATTTAGGTAGGTCTTAAAATTGGAAACAAAAATCCATACTTCGTATTCAAAAGTAATTCCATGTGATTTTGAAGTTTTTATTAGGTAGGTCGTTGTCCAATCCACTTTGAAAACAATGTTGGTTATAAATATAGCATTCAACTTACCGGTGCACATTGGCATTCTTTGACGGGCTCGCAGGAGGTGATACCACCGAGCTTGCACACGCACGTGTCGCAGTTGGCACCGCGGAATGTTGAGCCCACTGGGTACCTGGGGAAACAACACATCTAATTAGTTTGCGACTCTTCTGGAGAAGGGTTCTTGTAGTCCATTGTCAAGCACTCGATGTCAGCCATTTTTGTTGTACAGGAACTTTTTAACGTAGCCGTAGAGCACACATTAAATATGTTTTTTTTTCTGTCTTATTGCTATTTTTTCATTTTAATTTATTTAGTTTTGTATGACTGTGTCTGGCTATTCGTAAAAATCAAAGATTTACACATGATAGCAAGGGCCAACGGTTTAACGTGCTTTTCGAAGAGTTTATGGTTCTTTATCCGGAATCATTGGACCACGGACCGACCTCAGCTCGGCATTTTTTTATCTCGAGGTGGAAAATCCTTATGGATAATGTCGCGCGGGTTCCGGACGCAACAAATATTTGTGGCCTACGAATAATTGTTACGAGTAAGTACTTTGGCGTTGTGTTGTACATGTAGTCGAACCAACCCCCTAAAAAAGGCTGGAACAATCTCTCACCATCTCCACCACCGCGCGCGTTTCTTGGTAAAATCAAACAGTGCGCGCCTCACGGTATCCTGTTACACAATTCTGTCCCCTTTCACTCAAAATACTTAAACAAAACGTTATACTCACGACATGAACGACTCGACACAAGGACACTGGTCCCTGGTGACACAGTTCTCTCCGTCATAGTACTTGGCGGGCGCCTTGCAGTCGCACAAGTCTTCTTCTGTCATCTTAACCCCGGGGCATATCTCGCACGTCACTCCCTCAGTGAACGATGGCAGGGTTGTTGTTACTTCTTTAGGTTTCTCGGTGACGGCTGGAGATATGAAAGTTCGTTTAAAAAAAGTGTTTTTTTTTCAAAATCGGTGATTGTTTGACGGAGTAATCGGTGAGGTACTTCAAAAGGCGTATGAACGTTAAGGAAGCAAAAGAAGTACGTTTGTAAAAATCGTAGCAGAAGGCGATGTATAGCTCCTGCTTCCCCCCCCCCCCCCCCCATGCATACAGTCGACAGTCACCCCTATAATCTCCTCCTAATTTGTAGTCGGTTAAAATTACTTGAACTTTGGAATAGTGTAAGTCGTAGTCAGATCTTAATATTGATTACTTCACCTTTGCCGATATGACCAACAAAAACTAAATAATATATCGTTGAAACCCAAACGTTCGATGATACATAAATCAATATCAGACCAAATCATTAACAGTCACGTCAAAAAAGAATGAATTTTATTTAAGTATTTAAAAGGTCTCATGCTTGCGAAGAAAATATACACCCCTATTTTTAAATTGGTACAAAAAAATGGGTTGTATCCGTACCGGTTACTGATCATATTTGCGTAATCCAAAGTAAAAAAAACGAAGTGCAATTTTTAAATATGCCACTATTAAGTTAAACTTAAATAACGAAAACAGCTGTTGGGGCGGGGCATGCTTGAGCGAGATCACGCGAACGTGAGCGAGAGATGACGATTAATGAATACTACTATGTCATGAATAGCCTGTACAATATTTCCATAAATTGGGTGACTTTTTGGGATATAACCAAACGCTAATAACTTTGCTGTTTATGAATATTATTAATAGATACTTTACAAATATAATGAGAACACCGTCTAGAATAAGCCCTTTAAGCATTTGTACTAATTAAAAATTAGTGGTGTAGGTGTAACTAAAAACTTACGGTAAGGTTCGAAGCAGCCAATCGGCTCAATCCTCATCTCAATAGCATCTGTCCAAGTAATAGGCAACACCTTCAAGTACTGCGCGTGTATGGGAGGGTAGAAGTCGTTGATCGCTGTGGTGTCCTTGTCGAAGTTCGCAGCGAACACTGTGTCGGCTCCCTTCTCGTCCACGACAGGGTTGAAGGTAGACAGGTCTGAGGTGTACATTATCTTGAAGGTGGACACCCATCCGTTGGGACCGCCTTTCGTTTTAACGCCTGTTATATTGCGTGGTGATGTGAAGTTGAACTGTTGAGAGTGATTTGTTGGAGAGGTTATGAAGTGTGTATGTTAACGTGTTAATTTAATATTTTTTTTGGTTTTAATAAGAGTTATAATGATAATTTGATTAATATCGTTGTAACGCCGTAAATTAAACCTTATAAGTGCCATCGTTTCAACAATGTAAAACATAACAATCGACATCTGACAGTTTTCTGACAAATTTTCTACACAATGTACATTGTTTCGAAATAAATGACTTATGAGTTATTTTTGATGTATGGTGTAGGTACAACGAAACTGACATTCGAGGTAGTATAAGACAAACACTACTAGTAAGTATTTGATCATTTTTTCTGTTGTCTTAAAACTGAAAAAATATGTATATGTATAAAAAATCATCGTTTATATTATTATAGAGAAAAATTTGATCAAAAAGTAAATACACACTTCTTGCACCAAAAAAATCTAAATGGGTTAATTAGACATTTTGTCAAGTTAAATTAGAAATTTAACATTACGAACATTTTTAACGGCACGGAATAACATAGATAATTCAAATCAAATCATCTCAAAAATACTTATTTGCCAGAATACAGTATAAAAGGTTTTACAGTGATTTTGTTTCGGCGTATCCTGCCAAAACACGGTGTGCAAAGGTATTCGCAATTAGCGATGTCAATTAAAGTTATGGTATTATAGTATATACGTCTATGTATCGTTCCACTATGTAGAAATTTAATGTCCAGAAAATTTAAACTGGCTTCATATCAGTTCTTACCATGATCCATTCTCCTGGCGTACTGTACAGCGGCCTCCAGCCCCTGTCGCCGTCCAGTCTGAAGTAGGGCCTCGCTTCGCTGTTGGAGCTGACTTCAATCATATCCACTGGAAGGTCTGCACCAAGGCCTAGAGGTTCCAAGCAGTGTCTTGGTGGAGGCTGTAGAACAAAGAATATAATAACTTATTGAAATTGAATAGTTGGAAGTAGAGAAAACATCACGCCTCCCCGCATCGTAAAGATTGGGAACAGATTGAGTAATATGATATATGTTACCTACTTGGGTTTTAAACAAGTCCACACATTAGGCTACATTGGTTTTCAACATTGCAACATATAACAATACTGTCGCAAATATTAATAATATGTATTATACGTTTTTTAATAATCAGTCTCCAGATTACAAGCCGATTTCGGTGAAATTCAAATAGGAAAGTATTACCTCTAAAACAAAAAAGAAATTTCAGATCAGTCCATAAATGACGCACAAAAAGAAACAGCTGTATTCAATCAAAACCCATTTATTCAAATAAGGCTGAGGATCAGCATTATTTTAACATCAAAATTACATCAGACAGTCCCCCAAAATGCTCGCCCTTAGCCACTTCCAATTGTTTTTGCTGGGAAAAAGAAGTATTGAGAATCTCCTTCGTTTTTTGTAAGTCGGGAAATGAGTAAGAAATGCGCATAACTCATACTTACAATAACAGTAGTGGTAGTAGAGCCGATGTTGGAAGGCTTCCTGCATCCGATGAGCTCGAACCTGACGGCGATCTCCTCGTGCCACGTCAGCGGCTGCACGCGGTACACCTTGGCTTCTATCGGAGGGTTTATTATCTGTTTGGAGGCGGTCTCGTGGTCTACCGGCCCGCGGAACACCTTGGAGAGAGAATAAAAATAGTGTTGATTAGAGAGGTAAGTATGTTTATTTTGTATCTAGACGATTTTCTTATTATATTTGTAAAGTATCAATAACTAATATTCATAAACAGCAAAGTTATTAGCGTTTGTTTATACCCCAAAAAGTCACCCAATTAATGGAGATATTGTACAGGCTATTCCATGAATACCCTGTACTTCACCCTACTCCAATGTGTCAAATTTCTTTGATAGGTTTTCAACTTTATTCTAAACACAATAAGGTTCATGTTCAATTGGGAAAATGTTACAGTTTGGGGTAAATATTCCACAACACAACACACAACGCCATTTAGTCCCAAGTTAAGCTTGAGAGCTTGTGTTATGGGTACTAAGTAGCTGATAAACATAGGTACTTATATATTTCGAAATACATACATATTATAGATAAATTACACCCAGACACAGAGCAAATGAATATCGAACTGGGTATCGAACCCACGACCTCCGGCATAGCAGTTAGGGTCACTCACTACTAGACCAATAGACCAGTCAAAGGATGTAGGGGGTAGGTTGATGTGCTGGCGTCTGTGCAAAAAAAAAGACTAAGTTATAAAACATTAAATAACTCTAGTTGCGGAAGTCTGTAGCTTTGGTGGTAATTTTTCATTAACAAAAACATGCAACCGAATTGAGAACCTTTACTTTGCTAGAACGTTGCAAAATTAGACTACTGCAGGGCTAGGCATGGGCTGGGGATATAACTTTTATCCACCGGTTATTTCCACTGACAAGGGATACATTATCTTATCCACCTGCCAAAGCACGGCAACAGGGGGAAAGAGAATTATATCACTTTTTGACATTAGACGTGGATACTCATCCACGGCTTATAGCATGGCGACTAGTGAAAGATTTCGCGATTCGAGCAATCCCAATTGACAACAAAACAAAATAAAAATCCAGTACAGATGTAATAAAACGATGAAAGTACTTTGTTTTACATGACATTCTCGACTATTGTGTAATTTCATAAAAGTTTTCTTATAATGGCAATAATTTCGAGGACAAGCGTTTCCCCTGGTTTATCCCCGTGAAAAGTTTATCCACCCATGTCGCCATGCTCGGAGGGTGGATAAAATTGACAGAGGGGAATGGTATTTTATCCTCTCCCCGTGGATAGAATATCTCCGGCCATGCTAGCCCTGCTGAAGTGTTTTCTAGGCGGCTTGTATAGGTATTATCCATGAATTTCCTACCTTCGGCTTCCCATTAGGCCCATTGACCGTAGAGAAGGTATTGCCATCGTCTCCGTACAGCAGCTGGTAGCTGGTGACGTACTGGTCGAAGAGCGGGCTGCCCTGCATCACCACGCCGTACACTGGCTCGCGACGAGGGAACTCCACCTGGATGTACTGGTTCGTGTCTTGGGTAGCTGGGTTCCAGCTGCCGGCTAGAAGATTTAGATAGGTAGTTAAATACAGGCAATAATTGTCTGGCATTTTTGATGAACTGGCGCTGATTGATACAGGCATCCATCAAGCAGATGATTATTTATTATTGTTATTTTGTTTTGTGTCATTTCATATTAAGTGTCTAAGCCTTCTACTTGACTAATTACTGCTTTTTCTTCTTCTTGTTTCTTTCTTAAAAAGTAGTAAGTTTTATTGGTTTATTAACACTTTATTCACTAATAAATGATACTTTACAAAGGTGGACTTTATGCCTTAGGCATTTTCTACCGTCTACCTTATGGTGATGCAGAGGCAGAACATGGTAGGCGCAAGAAGGTAACTAGAAAGTCAAATCAATCAAAGAAGAAGAAAAATTCAAGAAGAAGAAATTAAAAGAAAAAAAACTCGTGTTACCTGAGACATTAAGTGGGCGGCCATTCAGTATGGCGTACTGCGGCCCGTACAGATCGCTGGCGACAGAACTAGCGGAGAACGAGGAGTCAGGGAGCGGTTGGTCTCCCCACATTAGGTCCAAGTAACTATAAAGTAAGAGATAGAAAACATGTAAGTACAACTTTTATGGTATGTATGAATGGGTAATCGAATCATTCATGGACCCAAAGCAAACCCGAGCAAAGCTTAACCTTTAATCGACCTGTGCGGTTGTTATGATTTTACCATAATCTTAATGTGTGATAATGGTAGGTGTTCAATAATTTGCTAAATTTGCTTAAGAAAAATCACCTTCATTATTATGAAGGTGGTTTTTCTGTGACTTTAGCAAATTCGTGTAAGTCGTTCGTAAATTTACGATAACTACTCCACGTTTTACTGGCGACAAAATGTATGGGAAAGTGTTTTATTTCCGCGACTACGCATTCCAGTGATATCTGGAAATATTTGACTATGGCTTTGTCGAGCAATAAACATTTGAATTTAATTTTTTAAAGAAAAAGTTCATAGTAGAAAAAAAACATTTTCAACATTATTATTAGTAAGTATGAGACTTCCAATGTTGAATATGCTAAAAGTTAAACATGCCCTGGTAAAACCAACAAAATCTAAAAACTAAAGTTTACCTAGATAAATGACATTTTAGAGTAAAAAAAAACAAATTAAATCTTACCTGTCTGGACTACACGGAGGCGGCGGAGAGACAGTACTAGTTATAATCAACGGAGCTGCGATCGTAGTCTTCGGTGTAAGCGTAGTTGGCGTAGTCGGCGTAGTCGGCGTAGTTGGCGTAGTTGGCGTAGTCGGCGTAGTTGGTGTTGTTGGCGTAGACTGTGTAGTTGGCGTATGGGTCACAGTCGTTGAAGCTGGCAAAGTTCGCGTAGTCGGCTCAGTGGGTGTAGTAATCGTTTCAGGTTTTGTAGTTTCTTCAGCCTTAGTGGTTAAGACTAGTTTGATAGATAGATAAAATATGTAAAAAATAAATAAAATGTTCTCAAAAGGATCGCCAGGCAATCAAGAACCGCGATAGCTAGACAGTTGAAATTTTGCAAAAAGTTTACATTCAGTCAATCATATAATGTTCGATTTGTTTGGTATTGATTTTATTTCCAAAACACAGATACCATGACAGACAATTCCCATATTATTAAGAACGTTTTCAATTAACCCTTAGTCCCAACTTGTCTAAAATACATCTTGTTTCCCTACATTGTAGACAAGTTAATGACATTGATTGTAGCTGAGATGAGATTGCACAACACACTTACTTGGTTCCCTGCAGCCAATCAGCTCGAACCTGACGGCGATCTGTTCGTGCCACGTCAAAGGACGTATGCGAAGGACTTGGGCTTCTACCGGGGGCTCGATCATCTGCTTCTTTGGGACTTTGCTGTTTGATGGTCCTTCGAACACCTAAGAGTACAAGGAACAATTTATTTAGTCCTAACTTATGTTAGCTTTACCAAACAGCTTTAACAAACTAAAACCAACTTTGCACCCATTAAAATAAAGTGGAAATTAAATAAGTAAGCTGCTTTGCTTATAAGTTCTCGCGGAGTAATTGGTCAAAATAATGATATTTTTAAGGGTGCCCATCTTCTCTCTGCAGAAAGAATAGAAGAAATTCATAAAACCACATCTTGTGGAAAATCTTACCTTAGGTTTCCCATCAGGTCCCTTTACGACGTTCAACTTATCAGGACTATCTCCATACAATACTTCATAACTGGTGACGTACTCGTCGAAGAGTGGGCTGCCTTGCATCACCACGCCGAAGATAGGTTCAGGGTACGGCAGGTCCACCTGGATGTACTGGTTTGTGTCTAGAGTTGCGGGGTTCCAACTGCCAGCTGGTAAAATAATGGACTTGTAAGATAGGACTTTCAGTTCAGAATGAAATTGGATATTCAAAGAAATAGAGCTGAGCGGTCTCGATTAGGCTGAGAATCAGCACTTATTGAGCGTCAAAGTAACATAACATAGTCCCCCAAAAAGCCAGCCCTTTGCCACTTTCTAGTGTTTTTGCAACAATTGATTTCGAGGACTACTCTAAAGGAATATTTGTAGGGGTCCATGGCCTTCTTTCTTTCTTTCTTTAAGTCATAAATTCATTTTTTTAGGTACAATGACTTTATTTAATTACTATTAGATATTAACTAGCAGACGTCACGCGGTTTCACCCGCGTAGTTTCCGTTCCCGTGGGAATGCAGGGGGAAAAAAAGTAGCCTATGTCACCCGGGGTTAGTGTAGCTTTACAACAGTGAAAGAATTTTGCAAATCGGTCCAGTAGTTTCGGAGCTTCAATGCAAACAAACAATCAAACATTTCCTCTTTATAATATTAGAGACAAATATTTATTTAAAATTATTTTTTTCAATATTTAACTAAATTGTGGGTGGACTAATAAAGATAAACACGGCGGTTTCACATATTGTGTATGCATAAGCTGTCAAAGGGCCATTTAATTTTATTTATTCTTTGGCTAAAAGTTCATCTGATAATTGAAAAATCGGTTCTTAACAAAACACTAAACAATAAAACATTTAAAAAGTTAAAAATAACACTTTAGCCATGAAATTTTACTTCACGTCGGGGTACCGCTTAAGTAAAGAATGTTCCTAGTACTTGTAGGTACTTTTTTTAACGGTACCCCGACGTTACGTAAAATTTCATGGCTAAAGTGTTATTTTTAACTTTTTAAATGTTTTACTTTTTTGCGGTGGGGGTTTTTTAAATTTTTAATTTAATTTTTATTTTATAATTTTTAAACGCATTAATTTTGTTTTATAGAGTTTACAGTCATGAGAATTTTTCAGAGCAATGTATGTAGATTCAAATTCTGGTTAAAACGAATCCAAACACGACATATCTGCCATTATTTTGTCAAGAGTCTACCTACTGGTGTGCAGGATAGCTTGGCTGCAGCATCAGCTCATCCAGTTGCCATCAGTGCATTTTGTTTAGAATCAAATGCTGGTTGAAATGAATCCAAACACGACATATCTGCCATTATTTTGTCAAGAGTCTACCTACTGGTGTGCTGGATAGCCTGGCTGCAGCATCAGCTCATCCTGTTGCCACCAGGGCATTGTGTGCAGAATCAAATGCTGGTTGAAATGAATCCAAACATGACATATCTGCTATTATTTTGTCAAGAGTCTACCTACTGGTGTGCTGGACAGCCTGGCTGCAGCATCAGCTCACCCAGTTGCCATCAGTGCATTGTGTGCACAATCAAATGCAGGTTAAAATGAATCCAAACACGACATATCTACTGTTATTTTCCCAAGAGTGTATTAGTCTGTTAGATATCCTGGCTGCATCAGACCAAATACACCATAATGTTGCCTATTAATATTACACACATGGGTGTTTGAAATTTTAAGACACACATATGTTTGTAAGTAAAGTTAATACCCATAGACGTCTAAAATAGCCACGGTAGCTAACACAAAAGAGCTGATAACCTTGAAACGGCTAAATCGATTTTGATGAATTATGTCTAAGAACCATCGCAAGAAACCCTGCTTTCCAATAAAAAAAACCGCATCTAAATCGGTTCACCCGTTTGGGCGCTACGGTGCCACAGACAGACAGACAGACAGACAGACAGACACACACACATAGCGGTGAAACTTATAACACCCCTCTTTTTGCGTCGGGGGTTAAAAACCTGTATTCACGAAAAAATAATATGAAAAATTACCTGAGACATCAAGTGGACGTCCATTAAGCTTGGCGTTCTTGGGTTCAAACAGACTGCTGGCGACTGAACTGGCGGACAGCGCGGACGCGGAGACAGGCTGGTCTCCCCACATCAGGTCCATGTAGCTGTGAGGAGAAGTGGGGATAAGACATTAAATATTCTATACCTACAGGGTGGAGAAACAACGGGACACTTCACGATGTTCAGGACAAGAAAAATCCCAAGTTTTAATCTCACGTTCTTTTTACTTTAGACCGTAGGTCAGTCGTGATTTCTGTCCAAACCATTGGGGTGCCAACTGAAAACCAGCGCTGGGTGTCTGACGCCCAGCAAATGCTGAGATGGTTACCCTTTCGGCATGGGCACGCTCAGCGCAATTTGTGTCCTGCTATTTATTACTTCTGTTTTCTTTGTTGCTGTGCGCTTGTGTCTGTGCTGAATAAATATTTTTCTATTCTATTCTATTCTATTCATTGCGACTTTTTATGAAAGAAGTGACTTATTTACTTTTTAAGGTAATATCTTATAAGTTAGGATAGAAATGATGATTTGTTCGTGGTTCTTTACAGTTTGAAGCAATAATAACATCAGACAAAAATCGTAAAGATTAGGATTATACCGACGAAAAATTTCAATGCTGAGGGTCCAGAATCATGAACAGAACTCATCGTATCAGTACGTGCGACGATGATATCAGTAAGTGCAATGGCCTCTTAAAATATTTCGTGTACGATTGTGGAATGAGCTAGGTTTTCTCAGAGGGCTACAGTACGGAGTTCTTCAAAAGGGGAGTAAATAGGTTTTTAAAGGGTCGCAACGCGCGTGTGGCGCCCCTGGTATTGCAAGTGTCCATAGGCTACAGTAACCGCTTACCATCAGACGGGCCGTAAACTTGTTTGCCACCGTCGTGGAATAAAAAAAAACATACAAACTTACAAACAAACAAACAAATTTTACCTCTTTATAATATTAGTATAGATTAGGAGCGGGAACCGCTACCATTGAAAGCCTTTTAAAATAAAAAATATGTAACTTACTCATCCGGATTACATTCAGGTGGTTTCGAAGTCGTCGTCGGGATAATCGTGGTACTGGTGCTACGCAGTGGTGCCTCAGTAGTTGTTGATGAAGGCGAGATGATAGGCTCTATGATGGGCTGGTGGGTAGACCCTTCCACCGACGTGCTAATGTGCACGCAGTCGCTGGAGTCGCAGTGGAACTCGTTGTTCAGGCACTGGCATTTGATGCAGCCGTCAACGAACACGCCACCTGGCTGTTGGGGAAAAATGTAGAGTTTTAAATGTTGGTAGAGATGGATGGATAAATTACTTAGTTCCGATTTTTTAATGTAGGTAAGTAAGTTTTATGAAAAAAATATAAATGGTGGTGTTGAAGTTAAATTAAAGTATTTGTTGATGTATTAGAATTGTATTTAATTGTACAAACACACTTAAAGTCCACATCGTTGATTATTATTAGAGTTAATGCTGGCATGACCGCTATCCACATTAGATACCTATATTAGATATGTTGTATTTCAAGTTAGCTGCGAATAAACACTATCAAAGACAGACGCTGGTTTCCTCTCGCCTATCTAAATTGAACCTTAACAAACTGAACAAGTGGTTTGACAGACAACGAGCACTGCGCTGGCGACCTCGTTCGCGTGAACTTCGAACTTTTCCCTTTGGTACTCCCTCGACCCCTTAGTAGTTTTGAAAATAAAATATATATAGCTTATATATGTTAATTGGTGATAATATAGCTTTTTAATAGAGAAAGAATTTTTTAAAGTCGTTCAGGTTTTTTTAAATTGTCTACAAACAAACAGAAAAAAATAATATTTCCTCTTTATAATATTAATATGGATAAAGAATATCAAACCATCATATTTATTGTTCTTGTCGGGATCTTGTATACGTTCAACAGCGCGGATAACTTTAACATCACGATTTAGGATGTAAGTCGTTAGTTCTTATGTGGCGAGATAGATGTCGCTACATTTGCAACAATTAACCATTTGTTTTTTCTCTTATGCTTTCAAAACTAGTAATTTCTGCATTTGGACATACCTTAACGATCTTCCCATCCCCGAAGCAGGTGCAGTCCTTCTTGGGTACGCAAGTGTGTTCATCACGCCAGTAAGAATTAGAATCGCAGGGTTTCGCTACGCAGCCTTCCACACACGTCTGTACAGAAAAAATCTTTATTAGTTTTTTTAAAAATAACTAGCTCACCTAGCCAACCGTTGCTGTGTCTCAGAAATTAATAAGGTACAGCCGACGATATTTTTGAATACTCAGACACTTTCTCGACCGTCTGTACGAAACCTAACCGAAGTTCCTTCACAATTTGAACAATGGTTAAGGCACGTAAACCCTACAACGAAAAACTATTATTTTTCTTACTTTATCTATCTCAGAGCTAAATATTAGTTTTACTCTTCGTTTTAATATTTATATGTGTCTGAGTGGTCTTGTACAGAGGCCAGCACATCCTACCACAGAGTGTCAAATTTCTTTGATAGTTTTTCAACTTTATTGCTAATACAATAGGACTCATGTTCAATCGGGGAGAGTTTACAGCTTGGGGTGGCTTGACATACGTAAGTAATTTTTATTTGGTAAAAATGTCTAAGGCTTTAAGTTCGCCTTTGTACAGTTTTTTTCACTTCTACATATAGTTTAAATAATTTAGAAACCGAATTTGAATGTATTGCGTTTTGTTTGACGCTTTCTTACCTCTCCAGCACAGCGTCCTTTAGCCACGAGCGTCCTACGGAAGTAGTCGCACAGCCGGTCACAGCGGTACGCGCACGAGCTGTACTCCTGTCCGGCCGGACAACGCGTCGTGCTCGGCGCAGGAGTGCTGTACTCGTGTGTTGTTTCTGAACAAGATTGGGCTAATATTAATAAAAATTTAATTTCAGATGTCAAATCCATAATTTTGATAGAAGCACAAAAATACTTACGACCCAATGTTAGTCAACAAAACACACTATAAAATAAAAAAAAAAAACTAAATTTAAATTTTGGGACACTCAGACTCCAGAAATATCTGCTACTTTACTGCATGCAGTCGTATCTAGCGTTCAAGCATCGGAGAGTCCCACCGGTCCGTTAATACGTTCAAGATGCTGTTGGAACTAGCACGCATGCGAGTTAATGTCGAGGCACAAAGCTTACGCATTAACGTAGCAAAACTATCGACGTTATAACACGGTTAAATTTAAGTCGGTTAAGTTTCAGACCTCTTCAGGGATCTCATCATTATAAACAACTTATACTATCAGACCAATCAATCAAACCTGAAATCGCGAAAAAAAACAGCTGTTCCCTATGATATTTATGTTCGCATTACTCGTCAAAATGTAGGGAACTGATGATTTTTTTTTTATTGCTGTATTGTATACTACTGTACTTAATAATAATTAATACTGCTGTATTTACCTTGAGGTGCAACAGGTGGGAGTGATGACAAGACGGTTGTTTTTACAGGAGCTAGAAATTAAAAAAATACATTAAGAGTGGACCACGCAAATAGTTAAGGTGTTGGTGGTCTGGGTAAGCAATGGATTGAGAGGTTTACATACAGGCCACTGCAGATCACGTTCGTGAGGCAAATACCCCCTACCACAGTAATTACGAAATCTACAGTTCTTGTACAAATTTTACTGAATAATAGACAAATGTTACATACAGCTAATATATAATGAGCTATATGTCAAAATTTTAGTTTTCAGTCCCTTATCTAGATTACAAGAAAATAATCGACACGTTTTTTTCTTTTTTCACGTAATCAAAAAATAACGGCGATACATCGAGTTGAAATGTCGCATGACGTCACTACCCAGTACAGTTTATGCTGGCTAATGAAGTTACAAGCCCCTTCTCCTCCACTTTAATGCGCTTAATCTAAGCAGTTTTCCATCAATTTGAAAAAAAAATGAGTCGAATATTTTCTTGTTAAGTGTCTAGATGAGGGACTAAAAAATAAAGTTTTGTCAAATAAACATTTACTAAACAGACACACAATAAAAACATAATACACACATAGCACACAAAAACACACATTTTTACACACACACATAATCCACTTACCGGGCGTAGTTTCCCCACACTCGGGCCGGATAACCACGACGTTGTAAGGCCAGTCGCACACCATGCTGACATTGTTGTACATAGTGCCGGGCCCACACGCCTTCAGCACGGGCCCGCTCGGGGGGCACTCGTAGAACTTCGTGCAGTCCGTCGGGTGAGGCTCGATCTTGTGCACAGAGTTCGTGCAGATAGACGGTTCTGTGTGAGGAAACCGTAACAATTAACATGAGATCATCATCACCATCCATAATTAATATAATATTATAAATGAGGGAGTACCTCTTTTTGTTTGTCGGCTTTTCACGACTAAACTGCTGAACGGATCGTAATGAAATTTGGCAAGGATATAGGCACGGAGGAGTTTGGAAACAGACACTGAGACACAAATTAGTTACCGGATAACACGATACCATTTTTTGTTTGTAAATAGTATTTTCTGTAAAAACTTACCCTCACACTCGCAGTAAACTCTAATCTCAAAGTCCTGGCACTTCTTGCCGACCTCCTTGCAGTACAGCCCCCGTTGCAAACTACATTCTACGTCAAGTCCGGTGTCTTTAGGAGACTTGTGGTCGCCCACGGTACGGCATTCAATCTTCTTCATCATGCTTTCTTTACACATTGGTGAGCCAATCGCCTGTACATGAAAGCGATAAAACATACATTAACTTACCATTACACCTCATCATCATCTGTGTAGACTTTCCTAAGTTGTGGTTGGTTTCTAGACGTGAGCGTGGCCCTATTATAATACAGGATAACTTATTAAGTAATGCGCCAATTTTCAAATGACTTATGAGTCATTTGAATATGTCATTTGAGGAACTTTACACCTTCTCACGATATATGATCGTAAGAAGGTGTAAAGTTCCTCAACCACCATTGAAAAGAAAGGATTCTTCGACCAGACGGGTGTTGTGTCTGGTGGGCTACTACCAGGCGAGATCTTGCACTTATACGTTCAATAGCAAGAATAAATTTAACAACATTCATGCCCCAAGAATCACAAATATAATTCATTTACTATTAACTATTATATGTCTACTTTCTGGTAGTGAAAATGTTAACATCGCGAAGACGGATGTCTGTCTTTAGTTTGTATGTGGCGAGATAGATGTCGCTACACTTATTTATTTATTTATTAAAACGTTATGCACAAGTAAAAAAAACTGTACAAAGGCGGACTTAATGCCTTAGGCATTTTCTACTAGTCTACCTTAAGGTGGTGCAGAGACAGAACAAGGTAGGTGCAACAGGGTAAAGAACTAAGGACAAAAAAGAATAAAAAGTAACACATAAAAATAAATACACAGATACATACATACTTAAAACAAAATAATAGGTAGTCAAGAGAGATAAAAATACGTTGTTAGAGAAAAACTAGTCTGAGAATCAATCAACTCTGTGATGAACCTGCCAACATCTTATGAAGATGTTCACGAACTTTTAATTTGAATGTGAACCGGCTGGTTGCCATCCTGATGTTCAGAGGGAGCGCATTCCAAAGGAAAACCGCCTGGACAAAGAAGGAAGATTGAATAAAACCAGAGCGGTGAGAAGGACATCGTAGAAGACGATTGTTCGTGGACCGAAGATTCAAAGTGTGCGCAGAGCATAAATACATTATACGTACACATTGTTAATACATTACGTTATTTCATTTACTTATTTCATGTTTTTTTTTTAAATTTTATAAACCAGTGCTTGACTGCAATCCCACCGGATGGTAAGCAGTGATGCAATTAGTGATGGTGAAGCGCACTAGTTTATTAAGAGCCTATTCACTTTAGCCTTGAAGACACCTGAATTATAATCGTTCGGGAAGACCGCAGCAGGCAAGTTGTTCCAGTCCTTCGATGTACGCGGTATAAACGACGAAGCGAAACGCTTTGTCCGAATCGTGGGAGTGCCAACGATGTAAGGGTGGACACTCGCCGTACGTAGGTTTTCCGATGGTAGAAATGTGATGGCGGAATCAAGTCATGTAATTCCCGTGCGTGCGTTTCCCGGTGGTTATCGTACGATACTACCCACACGTCAAAAACCCATGAAGATAATATATGTGCAGTGAGTCGATTACCATCACGAAGGTACGTTCAACCTTTTTGCTACCTAGAATTTTGGGTGGAAAATCAAAAAATCTCTTTTGTGCAACTCAGAAATGTTGCCAGAAAAATAATTTATTTCAAGAGCAGAGTTTTGTAAATAATCTTACCAGTTCATTAGGTCGAGGCAGTGGTTCGTTGTCAATAGATTCTCCATTGGGTCCGACTTCAGGCGATACTCTGTTCAGCCAAGGGGTCCAACCTGTCACACACTTCAGTGGCTCGTCGCTAAGTTTGGGCGATGTGATTTCTTGTGGCTGAGAAATTATATTTCATTTAGTTTTGGAACACAGTTAGAAAGGTATTTCATTACTGGTAAACAAGGAAATAATAACTTCCAAAGTATTTGGATAATGGTAAGAGCAAAGGTGCACTAACTAAACCATGATTGCAACATTTTATATACAAAATAAAACAAAAAAGCTGTTTATTTCCTAATGCTTTTACTAATTAAATTTTCTTAAGATATAAAAGGAATAAAAAAAATATTAATTTTCAGTTTATTATCAGGTGGGATTTTATGTCAATTTGACATTCAAAAAGTGCTAATCATCAGTATACCTAAATAAATTACTTTTTTTTTACTTACCACCTCAGTAGTAGAACAAGGCTGTCCAGTACAGATCTTCTGCTTCTTGGAACACCTGCATGTGTGGCACTGGTCTTCCTCTATGACCTCTCCCTCCGCGACCTCCCTGCCATCTTCCAAGTTCATACACACTGGCTTGCACTTAGCGCGGGGAACGCAGTCCGTGTGAGTACTGTTCTTGTAAACTTGACCTTCGGGGCAGGATTTCTTGGGTTTGCATCCTAAGTTGAGATAGTAAAAATCTAATAAATAATGTGTCTTTGCAAAATATCATCATCTGTCCAGCCTTTTATTTATTGAAACTTTAAAAAACAATACCAGCCTGTTACTGTCCCACTGCAGGGCAAAGGCCTCTTCTCATACAGAGAAGGCACGAGCATTGATCACCACGATTGCTCAAGGTGAATTGGCGATTTCAAACTCATATTAACTATAAGTCCAGGTTTCCTCACGATGATCATTGTCACCGATGACAATGATGTCTAGGATTAACTTAGAAAGTACATATGAATTGAAAAAGTCACATTGATACTTGCCCGGATTTGAACCACAACTTCGTGCACGAGAGGTAGACGCCTTAATCTCTGTTCCATCACAACATAGACCACAGACCATCACAGAAAACATGATGCACAAGTAAAAAAAAAATGTACAGTGGCGGACTTGCCTTAGGCATTTTCTACCAGTCTACCCTGGTAGAAAACGTAATTTGCAATTGCAAGCATACATTATTTTGAGACTAGATGGCTGGATGGTTGAAACTTGGGGAACACCGCACTATTACGAGCTCCTTTCCACTCGGTATAGGTTCTTTAGAAGCTTACCTTCAACACAAGTGTCCTGTTCACAGTTGATTTTCATTTCAGAATAGTACAGGGTGTTGTCACATGTCTCCAAAGGACACGGAGTCAGACACGCGTCGTAGTTGGAGCATTCCTCGTCACATTGCATCGCTGGAAGAGAAATTATCAAGACATTGTTTTAGGGTTTTATATATTTTATTTTGATACTTATCTAAAAATGAACATATGAAACGGACGCTATTAGCACAGTTTAAAAACAAACAGTCGTCCGACGAAGCTGTCTAGATAGGGCAATCGTGCGGGGTGTGAGGGGCGAGACGCGGGAAAGCCGCTCCCGCACTGCGAACAAACCGATGTTCGTAGTGCGGGAGGTAGTATTCAAGTCTAACGCGTGTAGAAAGTTGCCGGCATTTTTCCAGAGATCAAAAGCGACGTCCTACTGTATTAATATTTATACTGTGCTATTAGTTAGGTTTATTGGTAATGTATGGAAAGAAGTTTCTCAAAGAATCAAGAAAGCGAAGTTGATAAAAATATTTTTATTCTAGGTGTATGTTGTCGGTATAATTGCTATGAGCAAGATAACATTTATTCAAAGATACACAACTGTGTAATTTGAAGACACGATTGGCGCAATGTTTGGGCGATTGGTTGCTGCACTGCGTGTCGCGGGCTCGATTCCCGCACGGAACTAATATTTGTGTGGTCTACAGGTAGTTATTGCAGGTCTGGCTGTTTGCGTGTTTAAATGTTTATAATTGCACCTAAAAAAATATTGCGCGTTATATTGCTGTTAAAACGGCATATTACGGAAGACAATTTTGTAAGAATTCCAATAAAAATCCAGTTATACTTACGACAAGTAGCCTGCGTCCTCCACTTGAAGGTAACCCCTCGGCTGGCACAAGCGTGCGCGTACGCAGCCAGCGCCGTGCACGCACATTCGCAGTCGGCGCCCGCGTCGCACGCGCACGCGTCGCGGCTGCAGCGCGCGATGTACGCGGACGGAGACACCTCCGCGTGGCACAGCGTGAACGGGAACTGCTTCATGGTGCTGCAGATGGACGAGGCCCATTCCTTGCGTTCCGGACGTTGTTTACAATGGTCCTACAAGAGAAATAGTCGCTACTGTCAAGATAGATAAAACCTCAATATATTCAGTGAAACAACAAAATACACAGTTATTAAGCCCAATCACCACTTAGCGGTTTTTAATAGAGGAACCTTCTATTTTCCTAGTCACTTAAATATTAAAGATACCGCGCTGGTATCCGCAACTCCACGTCAAAGCGCGTATTTTGCGTATGGGTATAATATACCTCGCGGGCCCAGTGCGAATTGGTAGATGTCACATGTCTTCGAATTTTTGGTGCTAGGACATGCCGGTTTCCTCACGATGTTTTCCTTCACCATTTTTGAGCAGTGGTGATGAAATAAATTACACAAAGTAATATGCCTGCCTGGGTTTGAACCCACGACTTACTGTTAGTAAGAGGCCGCCACCACTGGGCCACAGCTGCTCTCAAGTAGTTTGCTCTCTCTCTGGTTTCTAATCACTTACCAAAAGCTCCTGCGGTTTAGGACACGTGGGCTTAAGTTTCCAGGAGTCGGCAAATATGAGTGCTGAGGCCTCAGCCATGCCACCACCAGAGGGCGTTTGGAAATCGTCCCGCCTGTCGCTGTTATAGTTACCGCATAGACCTTTCACCTGGAAGAAGCAAGTGGTAGTTTTAGTTCATTCAATAACATGATTTTTTCAGCCCTACCTATTTTTTAAATATTACTTAGCGTTTTTTTTCATAAATGTAGAGGAATCCTTACCAAAAATGCCATAGAGAAGAGTTGAAGTTAGTTGAGGAAGCCTTAAGACTTGGTTTTTCCTAGATAATGAATTTTGACGGGAAGAACCATAAAGAAACTCATAAAAGAAATTTTTGCTAGCAATATGGCTTAAAAACTATAAAATACTAGCAGTCGTCACTCGGCTTCACCCGCTTAGCTGCCGTTCGCGTGGGAATACTGGGTTAAAAGTAGCCTATGTTGCTCAGGGTGAATGTAGCTTATAATAAAGATTTTTGTGAAATCGGCATAATTGTTTTCATGTTTATTCATTACAAACATACACACACACAATTTTTTTCTGTTTTTAATATTAGTGTAGATAAGTGTTATGAAATAATGAGACATCTATAATAATCAATTGCATTGAATCATTGTTCGTTAGTCCGGCTAAAACTCAAGAACAGCTGGGCCGATTTATCTGATGTTGGTTTTAAAAAGTCCAGGGAAGGTTTAAAAGGCGAGTAAATACAGAAAAAATGCTTTAAATATGGAATAACAACAATTTCGCTTTCCCATAGAAACTATTCCTACCTGGCAAACATTTGATGTTCGTCCCGACGTCGGTAGGTATACTCACCTCAAATTAAAACAAGTATTTAAATAAGGATTTTGAATCGACAACATAAATCCAAAATATTGGAATTATTGTGTATTTAGTTTAAAAAATACGAAATTTAAAAAGTGTCACTATGACAACAAATCAACAGAATTATATTTGGTTGTCAATTTATGCGTAGCGTAGGTACGATATTTATTTTGTTACTAAACTTAGAAAGCGGTTTTAAGCAGTATAAAAGTGCCTTATATTTCAGAAATCAATTTACGTCATTAGTAAAGACGGAGACGAACTTCTTTAATTCTCTGAAAAATATATATTTTTTTCTGCTTACACTTTAATTAAAGTAGACCGGGAAAACATTATAAATTGTATGTAACATAGAGGCACGGAGCGCAGTAGTTCAGTTTAAAATGATGAATTTAGTATTTTTAATCAATGCATTTCATAACCTATGTGTTAATCCAGGGTGTCAGCTGACTCCATGCCAAATTGCATTAAAATCCATTCAGTAGTTTTTACGTGAAAGAGTAACAAACATCCATCCATCCATCTATCCATACTTACAAACTTTCGCGTTTATAATATTAGTAGGATTGTCTATTACTTTCTACTCTATATGTTTTACTACATTATATTCTCTTTTCTGTAGTGTTTTTTTTGTTTTCTTCCGTTCTGGCTTCGCACGGTTGGTGCATTTAGCCAATGTCAAGTTATAGAGACAAAGGTAGGGAAAAGTTCAAAAAGGACGCGTCCACCAAGTTAGAAGTTTCCCGCGCTTTTTCTTTTCTGTAGTTAGTCATCTCTATTCTAATAGTTAACGCCGTGTGTCCCATCTCTATAGACTCTAGCGCGGACGCCGTGTGGCCGCCATGACAGCGCGCCGTGAACAGGCCGCACGGCTCACTCCCCGCCACTCCACCACAACGCGCATTCGCGATCGGACGTAATAATTTTATGTCAATGTTCATGTCCAATAAACCCCTTAAAGTAATATCTATACTTCTATACTAATATTATAAAGAGGTAAAATTTGTTTGTTTGTAAGTTTGTAAGTTTGTATGTAGGGGGTAATCTTCGGAACTAATGATCCAATTTAAAAAAATATTGTACTGGGGGAAAGCTACACTATTCCCGGATGACATAGGCTACTTTTTATCCCCGTATTCCCACGGGAACGGGAACTACGCGGGTGAAACTGCGTGACGTCAATATATCGAGTAATACTCATGGACTACATTTTCGAAAGCTACGCGAACGACTTCACGGGCAAAGTGCTAGTTCTCTATAAATCAAACTCTATCCTCACAACTAATAATAAGCTACAAATTGAAACTTACCCTTCCTTGCCAGATGGAGTCAACTTTGACGTACACTCTCATTCCTCGATCCCATTGCAGACTCATTCCAAGAGTTGGAACGTCCAGGAACACGTATGCACCAGCCATGCGCATCTTGATCCTGAACAGAGCAAGGCATTATGAACACAATACTGAAGTTTTTATGTGTTATTTCATAATTATATTTATTAATCAGACAACAAAAAAGTCCATTTTGTTAGTAACAATATAACTTAGCCTATGTTAGTACTTAAAAACTAAAACAGATTGGATGCAATTCGTTAGCGCCCACACTAGTGGGCTATCTGCCCGAGCGGCTATCGATTGCAGGATACTGTTGGGACTGCTACGCGGCCTGAGGAGTAGCGAGGCAATTTTTTTACGCCACAACGCATCAAAACCGTCAGTGCGTGCGTTGGTAAACATTGTTGACGCACTACAGAAGCGTGGCAGTCGCATCAATATCCTGAAGAATGCGCAGAGCATTATAAGCCTTTTGGGTATATGTGCACCACAAGGCTCCCGAGTACAGTGACGTGCAGTGTGTGTTATAACAGTTCCATATCTGCCTAGCCTTTTCTCAACTATATTGGGTCGTACTGCCTGTCGGACCTGCACAGTGCACAACCCAGGTACTCACAATGGGCATCGCAACGGGCCCTATCAGAATAACAGCGCTGCAATATTTATATTTTTAAATTTCGCAGCTAATGCTGAGGTAGGGGCCTTTTGGTCTCGCATAAGTCTTTTTACTATTTTATTTTTTATTCTCAATATTGTTGTTCTTTTGTTTCATGTTTTGTGCGTCCAAATAAAATATAATTAAAAATCATTTAAAAGAGGATGTAGTAACAAAAATTGAAAAGAGTATGCTTAGATGGTTTGGTCACGTTGAAAGGATGGATGAAAGGCGACTAACGAAAGGTATTTACAAGGCAGATGTAAGTGGGAACGCCGGGAGGGGACGCCCTAGAAGGACATACATAGACCTTATTGGTGAGGTTCTTCAGAAAGGTCAGGTGCGTAGTACTCGCAACCGGCGTGTGTGTATGACAACATGTATGAATGTAAACGAAGCAAAAGAAGTATGTAAGAACCGTAGCATATGGCGCTCTGTAGTTTCTGCCTACCCCCATGGGAAAAAGGCGTGTAAAATCATATGAGTACCTTTTCAACTTCGATATGTCCGGTATTGGAGAGTCCTTGGTAAGCGAAACGATCTCTTCGTTCCCTCCGCTGCCCACCTTCAGTGTCACCGACTTGGAGCAGGTGGCGCCCGTCGTTCCGCACGGTACATTCTATCAAAGCAAAGAAATAGACAATTATTAATTATTAATTTAATAAACGTTGGAAATCACTATTGAGTACCTATAGGGTAGTTTCCAATGTTGGGTAGTTTTCAATTACACACATCAAAAGTGTCTAGGGATCAACATATATTTTTGCAATAACTTTTCTCCTGATTGATATTAATTAAAATTTTCTTTAAGGATTCATCAAATAAAGTGTTTTCGTTTGTCACAGTAACGATAAACCAAGTCACCTTTGCATTAATAAAGAAATTTGCCATTTTCCTAATAAAGGGATTTTTGACATTTGAACCACTAACATTAAAGTTCGAAAAAAAGACTGAATTATCAGTTTTCTTTAAAATTTTATTGGGTAACTTAAACAATTAATAATCCGTGTTTCTACCGCGAACACTAACAACACAAGAACATCGGTTTGGCATACTCAAAATGAGTTCATCCAAATCACGCTGTGGAATGGCCGCCCATGTTCGTTGCAACAACAAAAAAAGGTCTTCTTGCGACTGGATACCCTCCATATTCGGCAGAGCTCTTCTCTGTAGCATATCCCATGCATGCTCAATCGGGTTCAAGTCTGGCGACTGAGCAGGCCGGGGCGGGACATTGATGTTAGCTGCGGCGAGAGTCTGTCTTACAACTCTTGCGGTGTGCGGTCGTGCATTATCATGCATTAACTGAAATAAGGGACCGATTTGCACTTGTAGAGGAACGATGACGTCTGATACAATCGTCTCAGCATAAATTTGAGCGTTGAGGTTGCCTCTGATCCAAATCAACTCAGTTCTTCCGCCGATCCAAATACCCGCCCATACCATGATGGTTCCACCACTATAAGGATGGACTTCCTGGCAGGATTTTAATCGCTGTTGGCGTCCAGGGGTTCTCCAGTGTCGTATACGTCTTGTATCCGGTCTCATACCAAAACGAGACTCATCAGAAAAGCACACGAAACGCCATTGTTCTTCTGCCCAATTTCTGTGTTCAAGAGCCCATTGATATTGAATCCTACGATTGTGCATTGCTTTAGGTGGTACCCGTAGCGGTCTTCGGGAATGAAGGTTCACTTCATGCAAGCGGTTTCTGACTGTTTGGTCGCTAATTAAGTTCCCTGAAGAGTGATGAAGCCTCACGAGTTGTAAGACAGACTCTCGCCGCAGCTAACATTAATGTCCTGCCCTGGCCTGCTCAGTCGCCAGACTTGAACCCGATTGAGCATGCATGGGATATGCTACAGAGAAGAGCTTTGCCGAATATGTAGGGTATCCAGTCGCAAGAAGACCTTTTTTTGTTGTTGCAACGAACATGGGCGGCCATTCCACAGCGTGATTTGGATGAACTCATTTTGAGTATGCCAAACCGATGTTCTTGTGTTGTTAGTGTTCGCGGTAGAAACACGGATTATTAATTGTTTAAGTTACCCAATAAAATTTTAAAGAAAACTGTTATTTCAGTCTTTTTTTCGAACTTTAATGTTAGTGGTTCAAATGTCAAAAATCCTTTTATTAGGAAAATGGCAAATTTCTTTATTAATGCAAAGGTGACTTGGTTTATCGTTACTGTGACAAACGAAAACACTTTATTTGATGAATCCCTCGTATATTACCGAGAGGACACCGGGGTCCTCGTGTTGACAACCTCAGTCAATCCCCGAGAGGACCCCGGGGTCCTCTCCATTGTAGACCATAATTCCGATACTTAGAGACTACTTTTGTATGAACAAGTTTGGTTACTTACGTTCTTGGATAAATTTCCTACAAATTGAACGCATCATTTTTATAATCTATGCTCTAAATATTTTTTTTTTCGACTTGACATTTACTGGTGCGCCAAAAATTTCTGTGGGTGATATTTTTTTATTATGTGTGTGTTTTTACCAGAATTTACTCAAGTAAGTGTTGTTTGTTATTATACAGTTATTATTTAGCTTCTAATGATTCTATTTAGAGTATAATTTGCATGAAATACGTTGTCATAACTAATAAATAAAGCCGTTATAGTTTGTGAACATGTCTTCCGATTTCCGTGTAAATTATGATGATGTTTATCGGTAAATGTAATGAAACTATTGTAAAAAGTAATTACAATAGTTGATACAACGATACAATAACATAGAATAACGTTTCTGTTCAATTTTAGTCATAAAAAATCTTAACAAAAAAGCGAGTACGTAACGGTCGTGTTGCCTTTCAAAAGCCAACAAGCCATTTTGGACCTTATATGTATCACGCTAAGGACGAAGTTGGTTTCCCTAGTTGTTTTTATGGTTAGTCGGGTCGAATTTCAAGTGGTGTTATTGTAAACATCTCAAGCTCTTTCGTCAAATTGTTTACATAATTAGATAACACAGGCCCTTGTTATTCGGATTTTGTTGATGTGTTTATTATATTTCTTGAAATTTACTCGACAGCCTGGTTTCTAAATTTTGAACTTGTAGAGCAAATATCCTGCATCGATGATCACTTGATTATGATGCCTGTTAGATAAAAAATATATCACTTAGTAATATCTAGTTTACAGAATAATAAAATATCGTTTATTAATACAGTTATTATTTTTTTGTTAAAAGTAATATTTTTTCCGCCATTTTGTTTTATGGCACTTAATTCCTCGATGACTTTTTTGATGACCTGTCACGATTGTTTAGAGGTTAAAGAAAATTTTAATTAATATCAATCAGGAGAAAAGTTATTGCGAAAATATATGTTGATCCCTAGACACTTTTGATGTGTGTAGATTACCAAGACAAATTGGGCACGTATTTTTTTTGTTAAAGAATTACTAAGTACGTAGGAACAGATGTGTCTGATGGGTGAGTTTGTACAAAAGACAGTAAAGAGCTTAGACAGTATTGGCTTTGTTGCTTTTGTTTCCTTCATTATTGGCCATCGATTTCCGAAACTGGAGATAATTTTCACCCTTTAGTGTTTTTTTTTAAGAAATCGGTTATTTTTTTTGTGAAAATGTTTTTATTTTGCAAGTTTTAGTTTCTTTGTTTATAAAGAAAAATTTTCAAAACTTCAAAGAATCATTGAAATTGGTTAAAAATTGCTAAAGAAGTTCTTTCTAAATATTAATCTGTACATCTCTGCCGGGCCTCTTTTAAACTAGAAGGGCGAAATGTTATGTTATGGAAATTAAAACACTTTGCGAGGACATCTGACTATAGCAATCGTGAATAATTTGCTGTTATTCGTTGAAGAGTTCCGTCGCCTGTCTTCTTCATGAGTTATTCTTCACAAAATGATACTTTCTAAATGAAAATGCTTGATTTGTTACTAAAATGTTAAACTCGGTGCGTGTGTACCTATATTTTTTGAAGAGTTCCCTCAATTCCTCGAGGATCCCTCATCAGATATGAGTTTTGATACAAATGGGACCAATCTGTTAGTATACCCTATCAAATAAAAAAGAATTTTGAAAATCGGTCCATAAATGACGGAGTACTGAGGTAAGTAACAAACCCTAAAAAAAAATACAACCGAATTGAGAACCTCCTCCTTTCTTGAAGTCGGTTAAAAAATGCAAGACACAGTAGGAAACACCACCTCACCTGAATCTCGACATCGAACCCATCCTTGCTGTCCATCACGCCCTTAGCCAGGAGATAGGTGCAGACTCCCTCGAAGTCGTAGTCAGTTCCGTCGAAGGTGACCACGTGGGAGTCTCCCCACGCTGAACAGACGCCTGCGCATTTGCGCTGGCTGCATGACCAGTTCCCGCTCTTGCATTCACTGTGCAGAAAATAACATTTGTGAACTAGTTAGTAGTTATATGTACAGTTGTAAGTATGCATATAGGTACAGTAGAAAACTATACAGCCGGCCTAGCCATATTACAAATTCTATTTCTATTCTATTGCGACAATAGAAAGAAAATGGCGTCTATGGAATCAGCTGTTTATCAACAGCCAAGCGTCAACGAGTAGAATTTGTAATATGGCTGAAAATGAAATACACTTGACAGTTGACAAACAGCTGATTCCATATACGCCATTTTCTTTCTATTGTCGCCTTATCGATTACGATCATAGAAATAGAATTTGTAATACGGCTAGGCCTGCAGGGTATAAAAAGACCGACCACATTGCCGACACATTCTGTACCTCTAATGGGCTATTTGAAAAAATTAAAGTATTTAGCCCCTCATGAAGGTTGTCTGTAAGAGGCCGCCCATTGTAACACCTTATGTACCCCTTAAAGTTATTATTTGTAAGTTTTTATGGTGTACAATAAAGAGTATTCTATTCTATTCTATTCTATTCCATGATCTAGATTACAAGAAAATATTCAACACATACTTTTTCTTTTTGAAATTGATGGAAAACTGCTTAGATTAAGCGCCTTAAAGTTGAGGAGGAAGCTTGTAACGTCATTATCTAGTATAAACTGTACTGGCTAGTGACGTTATGCGACATTTTGACCCGATGTATCGCCGTTATTTTTTGATTACGCGAAAAAAGAAAAAAATATATGTGGCCCATTAAGTTACTTTGACCAAAAAATATTGCTGGGAAAAAACTTAATTTTCCATCTTTAAAAAAGAGGTGTTTTTTATTGCGTGCCATGAAAAGCGCGCAACTTTCGATCAGGAGTGCGATTCACTAAGGCAAAACATCTTTACAACCAAGAAATCATCGTTGAAACATCCGATGTAAACATATCGGTATTCTTTAGTTAAAACTAAGCGATCATAGCGCCTCAACGATGTCGACGGCGCGATATGGAACTAAAATTTGGTTTCGAATGTATGAAAAACGGTATTCAGAAACACAAAATATCCTCGCCTTCGACGACAACGGTGCCTTCGCCTTCGATTTTAACTGTCAAACCGTAAAGCTTGTAAATTGTAGATGTTTCCTTGGATGTAGACGACTAAAATGCAAGTAAAACAAGTTATTTTTTAAATTAAAATACATTTAATATTGTTTTGTTTAACGTACTTTAATTCCTGAAACGTTTATGCCTATTTGTAATGTTTTAGATGGCAGTTCGTCTTTCCTGTATGTTTTTTATTTGTTGGAAGAAGCTAATCGTCAAGATAATGTTGAAAAAAGACGTCAGGCCAACGTGATACCTACGTAATATGGATCTTCTAACAACTGATATTAACTATATTAAGTTATTCAGGTTGACTGAAGAACTAATTATTTAATTGGAAGAAGATATTTCCCCATTATTAGCAATTTAGCAAAGGCGAAACATCGAGGAGGAATTAGCAACCGAACCAAGGTACCTATTACTACTAAATTAATATAATATAAATCACCGTAGGTACCTACAGTGGAAAAATGTCTAAAACTTAACTCTTATTTCAGGTATTATGCACTCTTGCATTTTTAGCTAGTGGGAGTTACCAAAACATATTATGTGAGAATGCAAGAACCATAATCGCAAGCATCTGCCTCGAGGGCTAAAAGCCCCGTAGTAGATGCCATCAACCACCCAGTTATTATTAATAAGTAGGTACATAAAATTTCCTCAAAATACTTATGAAAGGCAAATTCTCAAAGAAAAGTAAGTACCCAGGTATTTCTTAAGTTTCATACTTAAGTTTTTATTTACTAAGTAAATACTTTCATGAATTAAACCATATGGCTACTTACCTATTTATTTTTATGTTACATAATCAAATCATATTTTTAAATTGTCTTGAATAGGAACCTATGTGTTTCAAACCATATTTAAATCTTTTATTCTTGCCTTTTCAGTTATACCTATGATCCGGACTTTAAATATAATGCAAGTGGATGTATCTTTTGGAGGTGCCACACACAACAGCTATATTTAATAATTCTGTCATAAAACCGCATTTGGAGCAGCTAAATAATAGAGGAGAAACAGTGTATCTGCTTGGTATGTATTTTAAAATGTTTTTTTTACTTTATCCATCATAAATAATTGTACTCACCAGGTTTCGGTACTTTTTTTAATATTAATAATAAATTCAGTTATTTTTATTATTGTAAAATTAAACTAAATTCCTATTTAATTTATTTCAGGGGACTCTGGTTTCGCTCTTAGGCCATTCATGATGGTTCCATGTAACAACCCTGAACCTGGGTCAAGAGAAGAATACTATAATAATCTGCATGCCAGTGCAAGGAATACTGCAGAACGAACCATTGGCATACTTAAAGGCTGTTTTAGGTGCCTTTTGGTTCATCATGTTCTTCAATATGACCCAGATATGGTGGGAAAAATTATTAAGGCTTGTTGTGCGTTGCATAACATTTGCAATCAAGCCGGGTGCCTCCAGTAGGATTACCAGCTCATTTACTGAGAGAAGAAGTAAGGGTGATCCGGCTACTACAACAAGGAAGCCAGAACACCCTCAGTGATTTGGACAGTGGAGGGGTCATCTAATTAATAGACTGTGGCGTGGACAAAATAGTTAATAACAAAAGTAAATATAAAAAATAGATAAATAAATACTAATATATAAATACTAACAATGAACTTAAGATATTAATAATTCAGGGACAGTTTGTTTATTAAAAATTATAGTGTACCTATGTTAAATAGTAATGTATAATAAAATAAAGAAAGTGAAGTTTTTAAAGTTATATAATGTTTTACCTTTAGATAAAATTAATATAGTGTGTATATAATTATATGGTATGTATTTGAACAAAATAGTATCTACAGATGCCAGCACATCAACCTACCCCAATGTGTTAAATTTCTTTGATAGGTTTTCAACTTTACTTTAAACACTATAAGGTTCTTGTTCAATTGGGAAAATTTGTCAATTTGGAGTAGATTGATGTGCTGGTGTCTGTACCTTGGAAAAGTAATTTTAATATAATTAATTCATAAATAAAACAATCTTTTAACATAGTTACATTTTATTTTTATTTATTTATTAACTCTCTAATAGCACTGCTAATTCTATGCACAGCCTGAACCATTGCCTGATGGCTCTCTACTTGTGTAGTAATAGCTTGGGCAATCAAGAGTTCTGCTTGTGCTCTGCGTTCGGTTGAGTATTGTATTACTTATTCATTTCAATCAAATCAATAAATTTGTATAGGTATAGAAAACAAAACATTGAATTTATAAAGAGCTCTAAAGCCTTGAGAATTACAAACCTCAAAAGGATTAATAATTTATAAGTTCTGTTTTTTTTTTATTGTTCCTCGCAACAAAAACTTTCTCCTCCCATAATGGTTTGGATTTTAATTTCAATTTCAGTTAGTTCTGGCAAATCCTCTATGCCACCACCAGTATGCAGATGCAATTAAGCTGAACTTCTTCTTAACTGCTCCTTTTTTGTCCTTCCAGCACTGCAACACAAGTATGATTATATAATTTGATGTTTTAAGTAAATAAATTTGCTTGGTTTGGTTTAACTTTCCGTTGCAATTTTAAATGCTTTTCTAATTGCAATTTGAAGCCTAGCCTAAAGTTACAGTACATGCCTGTAGTGCACAGGGGGCTCTCAATGTAAAAGGATACTATAACACCTACTCAATGCAACAATATACACACATAATAATTGTAATTACTAACCTTACACCACTGTTCAGATGTTTTCATACACCCACTACCATCACTGTTTAAGGCTGTTGTTATTTCAGACTATGCCTGACGACTGTGACTGCGAGCATTTGCAGTACGAGCATGGCCCCTAGCCAACCATGGTTTGCTTTCCAAAAAGCTTAAGTACTTGCTTTTCCAGCTGATTTAACGATGGAGCTGCGTTGCGAGACACTAAAAGATAAATATTTTGGTTAAGTATACAGATAGTAGTTCCAGAAACTGTGCTGTATAATTAAATAGAAATGTTACTGTGGAGGTACTCACTTTCGATAGGTTTGGAACCAAACACAAAAACACTGAACAAGTAGAACGCCATTGGGAAGGGCGCAGGATTTTTTAAAAGTCCACTTAGCCACTTAAAACCACTTGGAACTTTGGAATTTCGTATTTTGATAAAAACTCTAATCAAGAGATCAAGTTGTTTGTTTTGATTAGTTTTGAAACTTGAAACACATAACCTATAATTACCAATGGCAAAAATTTTAACAAGTAATTATTTTCCAAGCCGAAGACGATTTATTAAATTAAATATTTGTTGCATAATAATTAAAATGTGTTTTATACATACGTATTGTGAATTTGTATTAATTTAAAATGACGAAATAACTTAAAAATTGGTTAGTCGAGATTATCTCGACTATACTCTAGATTAAACATAGCAACACTGCTAACATCGTACCCATCATCGTTGTTCGGCAGATCGTCGACGAGCATTACTAGCTTAGCGAATACGGTTTTTGTCAACGTTGTTCTTAAAGGCTATGTTTACGATGAAACATCTGTGAACTCGCCGTTGTTAACATCTGTGATGAGTCTGTTAGTGAATCGCATTGCAGCTGAGCGTACGGCCGACCGCTCGCGCTTGGTTGTTGAACCGACCGCACGCTTATATAATTTAGTATTCATTGCATGTTTGTAACTCAAAATGCGTAATTTATTTTGAAAAATCGATAATTTGATAATGTTTGTTCGGAAGAAAGTTTAGTACAAATTAAAAATTATTCCGCGCGCTTTTTCTTTTCGCTTTCAATTTGAAAATTTTAGTCCAAGTTTTATTTATTTCCTCGCAAATATTATAAAATGTCAGACATACGTGCGATTTGAAAAAAAATCCGCACTTATATCATAATGTACTATTATATTAACTAGTGAGTTCGGAGTAGGTACATGGTCTGGTTTGGGATGTGCAACTAGAATCATTCTCTTAATTTATTTAACTAATAAGTCCAACGTTTAAAAGTGACTTTTATGGGTCTAATTGAAATTAATGATTTTACTTTGACTTTTGACATGTTTTTGGGCCCTCAAAACGTAAATTTTTTTAGACTAACTAAATTTCTAAGGTTTTTTTCCGATGTTTCCTTTACTTGCAACACTTTTACTGTTCACAAAGTAGACACATATGTGTATATTATGTATGAGAAGGGAATAGGTTAACCTGTGAAAATCATGATTTCTATGTAGGCAAGCCAATGAGTTTTTTTTTTATAAAATTAGTGAATTATTTACTTTAAAATTAAAGCCTTATTAGGTTAGATATAAATGCCGGTAACTTCGAGATTTTTTTGCAATTACCTATTTTGCCATTTGTATACCTAGCAATAAAAAAATAATATAATACCTATCTTTGTTTTCGTAAACCAGTTTGTAAATCAATTGTGTGTCAATGCTGAGCGGGCAGTATCGATATCGCCTTGGCTCATGTTGTTCAAAGAAAGTGAAAGTCACGTAGGTACGCATTACACATACAAATGCACGCAATGCCCACTAAGTATTGTTTTATTTGAACGTTGTTAACAACGGGGGCGTAGCTCAGATGGTAGAGCGCTCGCTTAGCATGCGAGAGGTACCGGGATCGATACCCGGCACCTCCATCCAATTTTTACAACTGTTCACTTTTTTTTGTAGTAGGTACCGAATACAGTATTTTGTTGAAAATAAGGTGTTTAGTTTAGTACTTCTAGAACACCTTTTGCTGTAGTGCTACAAAACGGGCGCGACAATAGAAAAAAATACTGAGTCCTCGCTTCATAAGTAGTCGAGGGGTGCAACTTTGTGCGTAAGAAAGCTCTCAGCTGTGAGTCTTGTGTCCAAATGCTGTGAGTCGCCATTATAAGTTGTGTCCAATTCAAAAGATAATGGTCCCAATTCTGTTATTTTCAAACTTAACCTAATTTAGGATATTTTTACCCGACTACGGCCAAAAAAAAATCAAATTCAACTTCTCTAATGCGAACTAAGTGTAAAATTAAAAAGTAGGCCGGGTTATGATTTTGACCGTGTTGTATGTTTATACCTATGTATGTATTTTTTATCTGTTGTCATAAATTCCAAACAAAATCATCACCATCATAATTTAACGAATAATAAATCGGATATTAGAAACGACTTGCTTGTCCGCTGGTTAAAGGCAATGTGACGTTACAATAAATTGTATATTGGGCCTTTTGGAGCCCATAAAGTACCTACCTAATGAACTAAAAAAAAATATAATATTTTTTTCTCGAGAAAAGAACGGACCTCTACAAAGGATGCCAAAATAATTATATTTAAACTAAGATTTTCATGCTGGCATAGTTTGGAATTTAGTTGGACCCAAAACATGGCGAAGTTCAATGAAAAAACGAATTTGACACTTCTATCTTAGTTCTTATATCTGTCACCGTCAGTCAATGACGTAAGAGATGTCAATTCTCTCATTTGAAATTGCCAGGCTGTTCTTGTTTGAGTGCTTTATTACTCTGGTGGTCGCAAGCGCTACTGCTGAGCACGAGGTCTCGGGTTCAATCCCCAGATCGTACAAAGCGTTATTGACATTTTCTACCTAAAATTTCCCAGTATAAGCTGGGAGTCTGGAATCGTGCCCGTGGAACTTAAACTTAACTGGCTAAATGTATGTCCTACGTACAATGGTGCTTAACCAGAAGAATCTGCTTCCTTGCCGGTGTCTTTTATACCACTTACCATTTGTTACACTCCTCCTGCATCAGATGGCCATCAGGATAGCTCCTGCCTCCGTGGTGGCAGGGACACTGAGCTGGTGCAACACATTTCTTGGACATGGGGTCGAGCACGAAGCCTCGCTTGCACTGGCAGCCTGGACGGCATTCGGCGGTTGTTGATGATGGCGGGAGGTGCATGTTCTGTGCCGAAAATTAAGGTCATCTTATTAAAAACCTCCAACACATAAAGATATATCTTATAAAAAATATGTAAATTGCCATTTTAAGGCGGTGGCCATCTTTCTCATCAAACATAGGTAGAATTAGTCGGTAGTGTTTACTCCCGAAGTCCCGACTAATTCTCCTTTCAAACAAATAAAAAAACAAAATCGGTTCATCCGTTAGGGAGCTAGGATGCCACAGACACACACCCACACCGTCATTTTTGCATCAGGGGTTAAAAATTGATCTATTTCTATAGTGAAAATCACAATTTAGAGCGTAGTTTCCTACTCATGACTCGGTCGTACAGAGTCTAGCCGTATGACGTCAAAGTAAAAAATATCTAAAAATTAAGAAGCACCTCACAAAAAGTTCAACATTATAAGATAGAGGTTTTTTGGCCTCGGAAAGGAGGCCAGATGTCAGAGGTAGTTTAATAAGAAACTTTCAGCATTCATAATTTAAAAAATAATTTAATATGTTTATACTTATATCCTTCTCTGTATTACCTTGCAGGTAAGTGGCTCAGCAATCTCGCATGTAGTAAATTCCATATTGTTAGTAGCGCTACAGTTACTGCGCAGGTCCTCAGCCGGCGGGTAGTTCTGTATCTCCATGGGAGTCGCCGGCTTGCAGTCCCAGCGGGCACCAACACATGTGCTGGTTAGATAGAGTAATCATTAGTGATATTATGGCAATATTGGGGACTACAAAATTGGCACTTAAATTTGACAACTAAAAAAACACCATTACCTAAACGTCAATTTAATATTTGTTATCATAAATGAGTTGTAACTTTGTTTATGGGAAAACACTAGCTCCTGTAACACAGTGTACACTAGCGCAGGATCTAGGGAATTCATTAAGATGTTTGTATTAATTTATGTCAATAAAGATTATTAATTTAAGAGAAAAATATGAAAATAAGTCTAGCATCCCGCTGTTGTTTCATTAATTACGATGTAACCGTATTAAACCCCCATCCCTCTTAAGTGAATTTCCGAGATATACTAACGTCAGAAGTTATAAGATACAAGGCTATTATTGATCGAAGGATACAAGTTAACATATTCTGTTTTGTTTTTTAACTGTTCTGGCTGATAGTGTACCCTGGTACAACAACTGACATCATTTTAATGTAATGAACCTGTATGTATTATTGACCAAAAGTTGCTTAAACACAACCGGATAGTTCCTGTTTGCCTGATAGTCTATTTTAATAAATAAAGAATTAGGTCAGTTGATTTAAAAGTGTGTGTGTGTGTTTGTAAGTGTCTATCATCCCTCGTCCTTATTTTTCACCATAGTTGCACTTCGAGGATAAACATTAAATATTTTTAATTTGAATTTGTGAGCCCAACTTAATGGTTGCGATTTGAGGACTAATTTCTGTTGCGCTTTGCGGAATACCTCAAACTTTTCATTAGATCGCCTCGGCTAAGAAATAAATGTGCATAAAATATTAATTAATTATTAATTAACGAACGACTCTCTTATCTAATACATATAATAGTAAGTAGCACTCTTTATGTATGGATGTTAATGATAAAGATAGTTTATTTGTCAAAACATGAGTAAGCAGTACAAAAACTGGGTTGCAAAGCATGGTGCATATACAATCGGGTTAAATTATTACCACTTACTACTCCTATTTCGAATACCTACCTACTTAAGTACCTATTGTAATGCACCACAGAGACACGCTACGCAGTAGGGCACTTCAAAATTATGTATTTTGTTTCTTTCAAAATCAATGCATTTCAGTAAGGTAGTTAGGTTAGGTAGTTAGGTTCGCTATAGAATAGGTATGATGAGTTAGGTTAGGTTATGTATATACATATATCTTCATTTTAATTATATCTAACAAAAAAGGCTTAGTTAAGAT
Organism: Euplexia lucipara; assembly: GCA_921972225.1. NCBI lineage: Eukaryota > Metazoa > Arthropoda > Insecta > Lepidoptera > Noctuidae > Euplexia > Euplexia lucipara. The sequence continues at coordinate 3,376,771 of OV179149.1, read as the reverse complement.
CACATTAGAGACTCGCTTTATTAAGAAGTAGTTGGTAAGTAGGCATTGGTAGATCTTACTACATATTGTTTTGTACAGACTATTTTGTAAGTGGCCATTTTATTAATTCAGCGTCAGGCAGGATCTCGGCATCTGTAGTATTACCGCTGAAATGAACCTTTTGGCGCAGCCGTGAGTGAGACATGCCATTTTTGTGTCTCTTTTTTTTGTGTTATTGTGTTTTTGCTGAGCGTGTAGCCAGCTGTTGCCAATAAATGTATTTTCTTCTAGTGTTTTTTTGGTTTTTCTATGTTTTTTTTTTCTAATTTTAATAAAGAAGGGAATTTCTTGATTACTTTTTTTAATTTATTTATTAAGACATGGAAGACTTACAGCTTAAAACTGAATAAATAAAAAACGAAAGTATAGTCGACAGGAAGCCAATAGGTGTATATGACAAGAATTTAGAAAAATATGACGTTGTAATAATGTATTCCATTTAATTTAAACTATCGATTGCTCAGTAGTAAAACATTGACCGTATTACGTACGATATAACAAATACCTAGATATGCGAATGCATGATTTTAGAATCGTAGCACGCAATGTTCTATTGTTTCTGCCTACCCCAATGAAAAAAAACGTGACAAAATCAATACATCAGGATGTTTTTGAGAAGCTTACCAAACTTACTTACGCCCGATATTAATATTCTATCTCAATCCAAATCCCGAACCTTTGTTTTTGACGGCTGCTTCTGATTGGACATCTTTAAGACCCGGATAGGCGAATTCGGTCGTTGATTGGTTACAGACAAAGATCGGGATCAAGATAGCAACCGAGATAGATTATTAATATCCAGCGTTAATCAACCATTTTTGTCACTATCTGTACCATTAATATTCAAACACGTTTCGCGGATTGCGGGCATGAATGTAATTATGCAATTCCGTATTACTGTGCGAAGTGAAAGGTAAGCGAGTTTTACGCACTTGAATATTTTGCGTAATATTTTGTATAGTGAAGTTTAAATTGAAATTAGTTCACAACGGGGGCGTAGCTCAGATGGTAGAGCGCTCGCTTAGCATGCGAGAGGTACCGGGATCGATACCCGGCGCCTCCAATGACACTTTTTAATTTTTTTGACTTTTAAAGATTTTCTATAAAATAAAGGGCCGATCTACAGGATATCGTTTGTCTGTTGGTAAAATGTAAATTTCAGAAAAAAGAAGCAAATTTCCTATCTTGTAACACTGGAAATTACAAATTTATGATCTGTGATTGTGTTGGATAGGTACAGTGCCGTTTTCTATAAGGGCCACACTGAGCACGTGCCCAAGACCCCCGGCAGTACGGAGCCCTTAAAATGACTTCTAATACACATAATTGTTTGTCTACTTATATTATTTTTACTAATAATTTCCGTTCCGTCTTTTCTTAATAACATTTTTCATTCTATTTTTTTAAAAACGATTATTTCTCTTGCAGATAGTTTATTTGTAATAACCAATAGAACAATCAAAAAAAGTTTAATGTGTAATATGGTTTTTTTATATCATCCACATTTTTAAGCTTTCTGAAGGTGTCCCAAATTGTTGTGTGCCGTAAGGCTGCTAAATAGCCTAGCTTAAGACAGCCCTGCAGTGCGATTCTATTAAAATCACCGAGTGAAATTGCAGGTGAAGTGAAGACAAATCGCGCAATCATTCCATACTAATGCTACACATTGACAGTTAACTTCACTCAAGTTTTTAAAGGAGTACTGAATCGACCGGCAGGATATAGGTTTTAAAATAATAATAGTATCTTAAGACTTACCATAATTCTCTCTCTCGTCTTCCGGCCCTCACTTCTTTGTAACCAGCATTGAATTGCAGTCCCTTGTGGTAGCACGGACACAGCCCGGTCGGCACGCATACGTTGCTGTCGTCTAACAGCTAAAAATAAACATTTCAAGTTTAAATCCGACAGAAAAACATGTTCCCATTGCCTGTCCCATGAGCCACATAGGTATGGTTCATGTTGATTGTTTAACTATTGTGTCTACTTTGTGGACAATAAAAGTTAAGTATAAAATCAGGGACTTCACTCTTGTAACCTTTTTCTTGTGTAATAAAGATTACCTACATTCAATTAAATTCTATTCTCTTCATAGTAATTCGCCCGCGTATCCTACAGGAAACAAATTTTATGACATGACGCGCCATGTTCCCGTCTACCGCTCCGTGTAGAATTTCCAACGCACGATTTGACTCTGTTGCGGAATGATTTTAGAAAAACTATGACTACGTGTCTCATTATTTTAATTTGAAGAGTATGTGCCATGTGGCTTAAATTTCGAGTCAATCGATTCACAGAAAATAAAAAGATTCACAGGAAATTTAACCGTGAAGAACCTACCTAATCTTCACATAGTAGGTACACACCCCCTAATTTCATGTCATTAGGATCAACGGCTGTGCGTTGACATTTGAATTAGGTGCAGTGCAGACGACAGTAAACTAAATAACACTTATAAATTGATTCTAAGACGAAACAAAGTTAGCCAAGGTAGCTAGTAATATATATAAGTACTAGCTGATGCCCGCGACTTCGTCTGCGCAGGATTAGCACAAATCCATTCGGTAGTTTTTGCGTGCAAGAGTAACAAACAACCAAACTAACATTGACGTTTCTAATATTAGTTACAAATCTTTTTCTTTCTTTCTTGAATGTTTCTTTTATCTTACCTGTCCCGGTGGACAAGCGCAGCCCTCGACGCAGCACGGCTTGCAGGTCCCGCTGGCAGACAGCGACATGTCGGCACACTTGCGCAGGCAACTGTCCGCGCACACTGTGTACTCCTGCCCTCCCGTGCATTCAATTTCTAATGAAAAGAACGGTGTTTAAGTTCCAGAGTGCCGTTTTTACGATAAAGGCTTCACAGGGCACGTGCCCAAGACCCTTGGCAGTACGGAACCCTTTAAATTACTTCCAACATTTTTTTTTTGTCTACTATTATTTTTTTTACTAATAATAAGTCGTTCCAATTTTTCTAAAAAGATTTTACATTAGATTTATTCTTTATTGTAATCCATAATGTACGCAGGTGGATGTTCATGAAATAAAATTGATACGATTCTGTCGGGCGCAGCAAAATTCAAATAGTAAGAGAGAGGAAGATCACTTTAACATTTCATATTTTTGGATAATGTTCGATATTCATGTTTGTTAATACATATAATATTTTTATCAAATAGTAATGTATTGTCATAATATAATAATAATAATAATAATAATAATAATTTATTTGCCACAGAAAATATGTTACATAGAACAGATATACAGGACAATTTCAAATTTTCTTAATTTTAATTGAAGGCATCTGTGTCTGAACTAGATAAAAAAATATCTGTATCTCAGACATCAGCGCTCTTCCTTATGATGACCATTACATTACTTGCTTAGACATGTTAATATTTGTAGGTATATCATACACAGGAATAGAAAGGGTTTAAAAATACAATAGGGGATGCAAAAGGGGTGTATGGAGTGTAAACCTCTCGGTGAGTAGTGTGTGAAAGTGTGTGAAAGAATGAGAGAGGGTGAGTATAAGAGTTTCCTATTTAACTATTTTTAATAAGTTTTCTGTTTCTTCATAGGTACATTTACTAATATAATTATAGAGTTTACTTTTACATATGTTTTTATTAAGCGGATAGATTTCCAAAGCGTTATTAATCTTAATATACAAAAATGATCCCAAGAAGCAAAAGTATTTGTTTACGTAAGCATGTTTAAAAGAAGGTCGGTCAATATTACTTATTACGTTGCGTCTTTTACCTAGATCAACTTTTGAAAATGTTAGTAAAGAGTGTTGCTTCAGAACCACATGAAATACGAACAACTGGCGTACTGTCAAGACCTCACATGACTGATAGAGAAGATGGGTTGGGTACAAAAAAGGCCGAAATGTACTAACTTTAAGAACTGCCCTCTGGGCTATTTCTAAGGGGTATAATATACTTTTGAGTGCACCGCCCCAAACAGTGATACAATATTGCAGTATGGATTGTACGAGTGCTAAGTATATTTGTTTCACTAATTTTGGGGGCGCAACATGTCTAAGGTTCTTGAAAACATAGATCAGTTTTCTTGTTCTAGATGTAAGCAGGTGAATATGATCTCTGAAGGAGAGGTTACAGTCTAGAGTAACTCCAAGATATTTAATTGACGTTGTCTTTATCAGTGTCGGACAAGAGCATACTAGGCTATTACAGCAACTATGTGCTGTGATCGAGAGGGTATATGCAAGCTGATTCTTTTGAGTGCTCATCGAGAAAATCATGTACTGGGTTTTATCCGGGTTAAGGGTCAGGGAGTTATTTTGCAGCCAGTGGGTTACAACATTGAATCCAGCCTGCGCCTCCTCATATACTTTGTCCCAGGTATCAGCAGAGAACAGCAGTACTGTGTCATCTGCGTATGAAATAATTTTACCTCCTGAAAGGTCTAGTTTACAGAGGTCATTCAAGTATACAAGGAAGAGCGTTGGTCCCAAAATGCTTCCCTGTGGAACTCCGTGAGTGATTGGCAAATCGCTGCTGACAATGTCATTAATCTTAACGCACTGAAAACGATTAGATAGGTAGTCCTTTAGAAGTTGTAGTTGATTTCCTCTTATTCCGAGGCGTTCTAGTTTTTGAATTAGCAAAGGCGTAGAGACCGTGTCAAATGCCTTGGCTAGATCAAGGAAAATGCCTACGGTCTTATTACCTGAATCGATATTCTTAACTACATAATGTTGGAGCTCGTGGACTGCGTCACTAGTCGACTTGCCTGCTCTAAAACCATACTGGTTGTTGGATAAGAAATTATTTGATTCCAGGTAATCAATCAGTCTACTATTTATAATCCGCTCCAGAAGCTTGGATATCGATGGCAATATGGAGATGGGTCTATAATTAGTAACACGGTCTCTATCACCTGACTTATAAATCGGGTATACCACAGATTTCTTTAACATCGTAGGAAACTGACCTGTAGTTAAGCAGAGGTTAAAAATATAGGTTAAAGGACGTATTATAATGTGTCTGTAATCTTTGAGGAAACTATTTGGTACAGAATCCCAACCAACGGAACACGCTTCCTTCAGGTTCGATATCAAACGTTCAACTTCTGTTTCATCGGTTTCCAGCAAAACAAAGGATTTGCAAACCGGTTGTAAGGGCGGTTTACGATAGTTACTATGGCAAGGGTTTGCGCAGGAAAGCGTATTATCAGCAAGCTTTTTGCCAATTGATGCGAAAAAATTGTTTACACTTTCTACAGAATCTTTCGTATTAGATGGATTTAATAATTCCGTAGCGCTATGTTTCAGTTTGGTTGTATTTGTTATTGTTCTGACCGCTTCCCATATTTTTTTATTGTTTTTCCCCGCTTTAGTTAGTAAGTCTCTATCATACAACCGTTTGACCTTTTTTAATAAATTATTGCAATGATTTCTATATCTGGAGTAAACAATTTTAAGAGTCTCATTGTTAGGTGATTTTTGCATTTTTTTATGAAGCAAGTCTCTATGTCGAATACACCTTAACAGTCCAGGGGTAATCCATGGCTTTATAATTCTCTGACGTCTTGGATACTTTATTACAACTGTGTTTAGTAATATAGCCCTTTGAATTGACTTCAAAAAGTATTCCATGGCATAATTTGCATCGGTTGACGTATAGATAGGAGCATAATCGGTATTTGTGAGATCTAAAGTTAACTTTTTAGTGTCTATTCGGTTCATGGATACATAAGCAAAACTTCTCTTTTGTTTAAGATGCAGGCAGAGTAAGACTGCTTGATGGTCCGTGATCGTAGAGTTTAAAACCAGTGTGATAGCTAACTTTTGTGTTTTTAGCATAACATGGTCTAGGCATGATTTATTTTGCCTAGTCGGGAGAGAGTGTGCTGGTAAGAGCCCATGAAAAGAACACAGATTCAGATAGTCCAGCGACCTTGACTCACGAGACTCAGGGCAGATATTAATATTGATGTCTCCAACAATGGAGATGTTTTTGAAACTGCCTAAATTAACTAAAATGTTATTCAAAGATTGAAGGAAGTTGTCTAAATTTCTACTTGAAGGCGATCGGTAAATGGCTAAAATAACACTTTCAATACCTATCTTTATCACTAGACAATTAAAGTCTTCACAGGAAGGCTCCTCGCAGGTAATTCCCAGATTCGATTTGCAAAATACTGTAACTCCGTCGTTTTGATTAACACAGTGTTCAGTAATGTGATGACTATAACCGTCCATTCTCGGTATTACTGGGTTGCACGATAGCCAACACTCAGTTAGTACAATTATATCGCAATTAATTTTTAATCTGCATAACATTGTAACAAAATCATCAAAATTTCGTGATATACTTCGAATATTTTGAGTTAATAATGTCAAGCAATTGTCAGGGCTTGTTATAAAATTGATACAATCCTCGACGTCACAACACCGAGATTCTGAGATAGATATACTATCAATTTCGGAGGCAATATCAAGCATTTTTAATGTAATTAAATAACGAAGTACCTTGTAGGAATGGGCTAGAGGAGCTACTTTTCGACATTAGAACATTATAAATTAAGCGGATATCTAGAAATAGGATAAACGAGTCACTAATATAATTAAATAACAAATAAAGTAAATCTTTACTTTTAAGTTTACTATTGATTAATAAAAATATGTATTTGATAACTTGGGACGAGAAAATAACTGACGTGTAGGTTTGTGTTTGTGTGGAGTGTATATAAAACGAGCAAAATACATTTTCAAAGCAAATAATACTTAAAACTAATAGTCTGTTAACATGCAGATTAAGAATTATTACAGAAGCATGTACGCATGAATATACGATAGGGCAGCGAAGGTTGACCAGGGAAGATAGTCATTCGGTTGCTTTTTCCTTTAACTTATTAAGATCTCCCTCCTCTTCGACGCGAATATGCTGCATCCCTTCTTTCTTCCTAAGGTAAATTTTACCATATGACGTCCAGCAGAACAGATAATTGTGAGTACTTGCGAACTCACGGGCCAAGAAGAATAGTCGTCTACCTTTTGGAGTAAGATAATCCGAGATAAATATCGGTTTCGGAGGGCTTTCAATATCAAAAATAGAGGTATTAAGTTTATCTTTCTTTTCTTGCAGGGTCAGTTTTTTAAGGTTATTCATAACACTTTCTTTTGATAAGACTGAGGTAAATTCTACTACGATAGGTTTAACCACATCGGATTTTACGAAAGGCCGGTAGATGTCTCTTATATTGGAGGTTTGCAGAGGTATGTTCAGTATTTCACCGATTTTGACGACTGCGTTACAAAGATTTGCTTTTGTCTCATTTTGTAGCTTAGGCACATTTCTTATCTCTAGCTTTGTAGAACAAGAATGTTTTTCAAAGTTTTCTATTTTATCTTCTAAACTTTTAATGTAAACGCATTGTTCTTTGCGTTCCAGCTTCAAGCTTTTTAATTCTTTTTGAATATCATCATATTTATCAGACAGTGCAGTTAAAAATGTGTTTATGCTATCATTTTGCTTCTTTAGTTCCGATAACGACGACTCCAGACTTTGCAATTTATTATTTTGCTGTACAACAAAGTTTTCGAACATTTCCCGTACTTCACTCATAAACTGCGACATTTCGTTTTCCCGCTTTCTTTTTAATCGAGTCGTATTAGTGTTGGATTGAGCGACCCCTTTTAAATTGTCTGATACGCTTCCTTCCACACTCTCCGTGTCAGTCTCCGACACAGTAGGTTTCGGAGGAGTTCGTTTTAGCGGCATTTTAACAAGTGTGGTGCTTAAAGGTGCGAGTACCAGGACCGCAGGAAAGAGCGGCGATAGTCACAGTGTGAAGAGTGAGTACGTATAAGCAAAGAGTACAACAGATCACGTACCTCCCACCGCTGATGACGCTCGGTGTGGTGATGTTACTCGTGCGCAGCTAATTGGTCAAGACGCGTGCCGCCCCTTTTGACGAGTCTTTAGCGGCAGTGGGCGTTACTATCCTAGCGACGGTGGTAGTGGTGGCGGTGCGGTGACTCACTCCCTGCTACTTGTAGTGTCAATGTGATGATTGTTCGCAACAATGAAGCTCCTCAAAATTTATGCACTCCTATTTTTTTGAGTTGAATAAATTGATTTATTTTGTTAATAGTTTATTTAAATAAATTACAACAAGTCTACTGCGTAAGCGTCTGATCTCCTCAGAGGTCCGGGGGGAAGAGGCAGTACGTGTAGACAGGCTGGAATATTAACGTGGCTAAGCTGGATAACTTAGGGGAGGAGTTTAAAAAAGGATATATTCTAGTTTAATTTTTTAATCGTTTAATCGTACTGATTAACTTAAATATAAGTAATGACATGTACTACATATATTCAAAACTTCTCTACCATTGAGGGGGTGTATTTTTCTAAAATTATTGGTTATGAATTTTTTTAGTCGTAGGATTAGTAATATTTGTCGCATGCGGCATAACGTAGCGTACCTATCTATATTTTAAATAAAATAAACCTGTATTTACTTCTACCAAGATATTTTATACTAATTTAAAATGATTTAATTAAGTACACTTACGACATTCATCCACGTTGTACCGCCACTGTATGACGACGCCGGCCTTAGCGCAGGTCATGGCGTAGTCTCCCAGCACGGGGCACAGGCAGCGCGTGACGTCAGAGCCGCACGCGCACATGTCGTACACGCACGCCTCGTAGTACGGCTCCACGTCCACGTACCAGTGGCAAGCTAGAGGAAGCAAGAGATAGAAGATTGCTTAAAAATAATTTCGCTTCAGACTGCTTAGTATACAGGATTTCTAACTCCAAGAGCTTCAATATATTTTCAAGGTATAGTCACAAAAGGTAAGTTTTCCAGGAAGGTAGTGAAAACTCGAATCTACCTACCCGTTTTCCCGTCAAACAACGAATGCAACTTTTTTTCTAGTATTTTGAGAATACTATGTTTTTGACACGATAACATTACTATCAATACCTACTTTAGAACAGAGTACTTTCCAATCTTACCTACGTGATTGGAAGTTATTTTTATGTAGGTAAGTACCTCAGAGATGGCTCCGTGTTTTCTAAGTACCTACTACCTTCAATAAAAAAATACTTTAATCTAAAACTTGACAGGCTACGAAGAAATTTTCAACTGTAGGGGTCTAGAATTCAGAGGTACTGAGCTCATGACGTCAGGTTGTAAGTCGAAGTTTACTACTGCAATTTATATCTGTTTGTCGGGTAGAAATTGCACATAGCTTGCATGCACCCTCTGTTCATTTGCATGCTTGAAGTATAAACTTGCGTAGGTATCGTAGGTACCAACTTATAGGTATAATTATTAACTGCTTCAAAAACGATGAAGGGGATTGACTGGCCTGTTGGTCTAGTAGTTAGTGACCCTGACTGCTATGCCGAAGGTCGTGGGTTTGATTCCCACCCAGGTCAAATGTTAGTGTGATGAGCACGATCATTTGTATGGGTGTAATTTATCTATAATATGTATGTATTTAAAAATATACCTACTACAAGTATGTTATCAGCTGTTTAGTACCCATAACACAAGCTCTTGGGGCTAGATGGCGTTGTGTGTAAAGTTGTGGAATATTTTTTGTTGTTTGTTGTTGTTAAATATCGTGAGAAAAATGCCTCATTGCACCTACCACTGCTTTTCTCTGCATCACCTGAAGGTTGACTGGTAGAAAAAGCCTATGGTATTAAGTCCGCCATTGTACATTAGTGTGCTTGAAGTATTAAATAAATAAATAAAAGATATTTCTCGACAGCATGTGCAGCCAAATCCATGAGTGACATCGAAACTCTATCACCAGGTTAGTCACGGGCCACATTTAGAGGAAAGTATCAAATTAAAATCGATAACATTTTGTCTTTCATTCTGGTCATATTACTTACGGCGACAGATACAAAATTGTATCAAGAGAAAGTCATGCGCGTACGTGATATTTTGAAGGCTAGTTCATTCCATAATATGTTTTGAATGTAATGTTTAATTTAATCACATGTAACAACGGGGGCGTAGCTCAGATGGTAGAGCGCTCGCTTAGCATGCGAGAGGTACCGGGATCGATACCCGGCGCCTCCAGATTAATCTTTTTGAACCGGATTTTTTCTAACGGAAAATTTGGAAAAAATAATCATTTCCTTGAATTCGAAGGGAAATCGATAAAAGAAGTCAATTAATATTCCACAACTTTCACACAATGCCATCTAGTCCTAAGATAAGCAGAGCTTGTCCTATGAGTAGTAGACAACTGACAATCACCCAACATAATTGGGAAAAGGCTAGGTAGATGATAATGATCTAAACTCCATTAATAATAGAATTAGAAAAAAGAGACCCATAGAAGCAGGAATGCAGAACTTTTTATTTTAAAAAGAAGTTAAAAAAAAAGATATAGATACCGGGCTGGTATCCGCAACTCCACGTTTAAGCGCGTATTTTGCGTATGGGCCATAATCTACCACGCGGGTCCAGTGCGAATTGGTAGATGTCACATAATGTCTTCGTCGTCAATTTTGGTTCTAGGACATGCTGTTCTTGCTCACGATGTTGTAAAGAGAGAAGTTAAAACAATTTCAATTTAAACATACAAAAAAAAAAATTCGAAGAATAAAGTGAAACGAAATTACGTTCCATATATTGTTCATCTCTGCCACGTTTAGGTGTTTATCATTGACAATTTAATTTTCAACTAAAATGAAATACTAAGTATATGTTATAACTGAATGAAATCCACATCATTTCTTTCTTTTTTTTCTTTTCTTCATAAGTTGGTGAAATGGTTACAACTAAGTGACAGCTGCAGTAAAAATAGATTATAATAAATTCGGCGTCTAAGTATCGTAGTTCGGTATTTTTTTTTAATTTTCTAAATGTTTACAAGTATTATTGTGAAAATAAACACAATCTTGTGATATAGAGACCTAAAAATATAAAAATAAGGCTTAAGACCCTAAAATCTCCAAATGGTTTTGGCATGCGCAGGTTAATTTTTACTTTAAATTTCGATTCATTTTTCATTCATTTTTTTTTTCGATTTGTATCCACATGATTTTATTGTACTTTCGTAACAAAGTGTGCATTAAAAATTACCTTCTTTAACTTCCGTCTAATGCTATTGTAAATAATACCTAAATAAATAATATTCCACAACTTTTTCACGCAACGCCATCTAGTCCCTAGCTAAGCTAAGAGCTTGTGTTATGGATACTAAACAGCTGATAAACATACTTATATATTTCTAAATACATACATAATATAGCTAAATTACACCCAGACACAGAACAAATGATCGTGCTCATCACACAAACATTTGTCTTGGGTGGGATTTGAACCCACGACCTCCGGCATAGCAGTCAGGGTATTGTAAATGGAGTATATATAGACTAACTAGAACACAAGTATCGGATGAAATTTTGTTCGTGGTGTCCCATCTGAAGTTTAATTGAATGTCTTAAAGAAAGACCTACCTTCAAACACCTTACTCTTGAGCTTGCTGCAGTACTTCTCAGCGGCCTCCTTGTTCTCAATATTGGCCTTGCAAGGGTGCTCCGGCTCCTTAGTGTCTATGTCCGAACAGAACTCCCTGGTCTTCCATTTGTTGGCGAACGCTGGTGCCGACTGCTCTATGTCGTTCTCAGGGGTTAGGAAGTCGTCTTTTTGGTTCAAATTAAATGTGCCACAGAGACCCTGAAAGTTAATAATAATTATTGAGTAAAATCAAGTAACAACAGCCAGGCCAACTTAAACCAATAATTCATAAATGAGAGGAAAGAAAATGCGATGTTGTCAAATTTCACGCAAGGTACCTGAATAACTTTGGTTAGTCGCCTTTTATTTATCCTCTTAATGTGACCAAACAATCTAAGCATACTACTCTTTTCGATTTTTGTCACTAAATCTTCTTTTAATGCACAAGAGAGCATGCGAAGAAATGTCATGGAAATACCGGTACATGGTAGATATCCCAACCATACGTACTAAACGCTATGGAAACACATTCATTGTGCGAACAGCCAAAGAGTGGAATTCCCTGCCGGTGTCGGTGTTTCCTGATAGCTACAACCTAGGGGACTTCAAGTCAAGAGTGAACAGGTTGCTTCTAGGCAAGCGTGCTTCATCGTCGACCACATCATCGCTTACCACCAGGTGAGATAGTGGTCAAACGCGCGCCTAACAGTAATAAAAAAAAAAAAACTGTCTGTGATGCCATGTCTTAGTAACGCTGCAGTGGAGCGTAGGTACTAAATTAAACTCATAAACTTGTGTCCACTAGGACATAAATATCGGATGAAACTTTTTTTAGTGCTGTCCCGTTATAGTAATGAATGTCTTTGGTATCAAGTCTAATTTTCATCCTCGAACTTACACCGAGATCGCCGTTAAATTTTACACACACAAGAAAACTTTTACTTGAAGGCTTATATTTATTCAGTTAGTTATATTTTATTTTTTGCATGAGTTTACTTGTCAACGTCGGTACTTACTATTCTTATTACTACTGTCTTGTATATTGTTGTGTGCTAGCTAGCATGTAGCAAATTATTTAATTTAAATGATTAAGTTTATTAATTTCCAATGCTGTTTAAACTGTTCTTCTAACATATCAGACAGACGTGTTGCTGGGGAGTGTGTTCCGCCACTTCTTCTTCCCAGCAAAAACACTAGGAAGTGGCGAAGGGCGGGCGTTTTGGGGGACTGTCTTATGTAATTTTTGACGTTCAAAAAGTGCTGATCCTCAGCCTAATTTGAATAAATGACTTTTGATTTTGATTTTATTTTGAAAAAAAAAACCAAAATCATGTACTAAACCGAATTGAGAACCTCCTCCTTTTTTGTTTAGTCGGTTAAAAATACATACAATCAAACTAAGACAGTAAACGACAGTGTACCTAAAGGGTTCCTTTTGGTAGAACGTCGTCAGTCAATTTTGCAGTGGTTTTTTTTCAGTCTGTGCTAGCCTTACCTTTGTTTGTCCTTGGAAATCAGCCGGCACGTCGATGAAAACTCTAGTGTTGCCGTCCCACCATAAGTCCACTTTATTGGGTAATTGCACTAAAATAAATAAAAATACACATCAAAACCAAATTCAAAAATTCAAATTCTTTTTTTGCTTGCATAAGAGTACGGATAGGTTTAGCAGCGGGTCCCAAACTAGGCACAGCCTGTATCTTGGTGACCCAGACACTACACAAAGTTAAAAGTTCACAATGTTCTGCTAGCGCAAGAAAAATACTTAATCAAAATACTTATAATCCATTTATTCTTTATGTATTAGAAAAATAAGGCTCGTAGAAGCAGGAATGCAGAATATTTTATTTTTAAGATAAATGAAAACAATTTTAATTAAAATTGTTTTATTTTAAATTTAGAAGAATAAAAGTGAAACGAAGAACGTGTCTATGTATTGTTCATGTTCATCCATGCTTCTTTGAGGTTTTTATAATTAACACAATTTTTTTCAAATAAACTGAAATAATATAACTAAATGAAATCCACATTATTTCTTAAAATAAATTGTTGAAATGGTTACAACTAAGTGTGACATCTGCAGTAAAAGTAGATTATAATAATTTCGGTGTCTATCGTTTTTAGTAAAATGCTTAATATGATTGTACTTTCGTTACAAAGTGTGCATTAAAAACAACATTTTTGAACGTCTGTCTAATGCTATTGGAGTATGATTGTTAAAATTAATATTAAAATAACTTAAGACTTATAATCATAAAGCGATTTCAGAAAAAATATAAAAAAAAATGATTTTAATTAGTAACATAGTCGTCACATAAATGACGATAGTAGTGAAATGAAATTAAATGGTATTTTTTAGAAGTAAAACTTCTATACGCACGCTTAACTTTACGCTTAGGCTGTTGAATGCGTGACGAGAGCGACACGCATACAACAGAGAGAGAGAGAGAGAGAGAGAGAGAGAGGGTTACGTTTCGTATATTACTATTATTTCGGGACAAGAGAGAGTAGTTCGAGTACCTACATTTTATTTTCTCTCTTTCTCTCATAACCAGTTACGTTTCGTATATCTAAGATATGCAGACCTATTGTGTGTATCCCACTGTAGGTGCAAGAGCGATGCTCATCATTGCTTAGAATTATTAGGAAGCGGTGAATGGTCCGAGTTTCGAGGTACTGAATTCGGCCATTTGTGACGTTTATTAAGTAGTAACTTTCAGCCTAATTTGAATACATGATTTTTGATGTAGTATAAACGTGAAGTAAAGTTTCGCTTAAAACAATCTGAAGGTTACACACCATTAAATTACTTCACGTTTATTAGTAAGAAGAAGATTTTAACTTACCAATAATAAACATAGAAGAAGCAGCTCTGATTCTAACATCGCCCACCATGACAGGTAAGGTTGAGACCTCTTTGCCGTTGACTAGTATGAAACCTCCTTGCTTCATGTGCACATTCGCACCGTCGTAGTTCAGGTTGACCGCTTTGGTGCAGGATGGCTTGCCTTCACCTTTGAAGGGGCTTAGGTTCATTGCCTAGAAGGGTACAGATGATTTAGAAAGATTATTTGAGTTGGTGTTAGGGGCTCACCACATTAATTCAGTTTAATTCAGTATTTGTTCATATAAAGCACACGTTTTGTATTAGATGCGTACGCGTTCGCTGAGCTGAACGGATGCGTACGCATCTCGTACAAAGCTTGGGGGAAAGTGTCAAGCTAGGTTGATATAAAATTAATCATCATTTCATTTTGTTGATTGATTGGTAAGTCTCCAACAAATTAAATATCTCCAAGCTGATATTGACCTAGCTTTCTTTCTAATACCTCTTCTAAGCTAGATAATAATATTAATGGGCTATAACTGTAGGTGTTAGTGGATAATTGAGGAGCAGTTGGAGCCCAACTAAGAGCGAGGATATGTTAGCCTAGTTTGGAGTAAGTCCAAAACTTGTACTTAATCATATTGTTTTTTTAGAGGAAAGCACATTTTTTATTAACAGTTTGTATCACAGTTGTCTAGCGCAGACGATGAAATTAAATATAATTTAAAGGATAATTATATGTATCTACGGCATATTATTTCTTTCTTTGTTTTATATCAGTTAATGCTCCAGAATGTTACTTTCTCCACTTCCTTAGCAAAGTAGCCCAGTTTAGAGGTATAAAAAACAGGGTGTAAAGTTCCTCATTCACCATAGAAAACGGGGGATCCTGGCGAGATAGATGTGGCTACAATACTTCTGCAACCCCACAATTGATAAATGCTGCAGGTCTCCTTCCGCTTCACATCAGTCATCAGACACCTTTACTAACCTCAGTAATAGCTCCAGAACAGGCCACATTCTCCACTTCCACTGTGAGGTTAGCAGACTGCAGCATGGTGTAGGTGCAGTGTCCCATGAAGTCGTACCGCAAGCCGTCGAACGTGGAGTAGTGCGGGTCGCCTACCGCACTGCATCGCGCACCGCATGCTACTTTAGTGCAGGTCCATTCTCCGGACTGGCATGTGCTGGTGGAGTACAATATGAATAAATTAAGCTATATTAAGTATTTGATGTGTGTAATGCAATATTTAATTTAAGACTATGTACAGACGCCAGCACATCAAGTTACCCCAATATGTCAAATTTCTTTGATCGTTTTTCAACTTTATGTCAAACAGAATAAGGTTCATATTCAATTGGGAAAATTTGACACATTATTTATATTATTTATTTATTTATTTATTAATAACCACGTTTACAAAAAACCTTTACTTAAACTATGCCCCACAAAACCGTTTTCACGGTTTGTCTGTGTGAAGGGAACACTGAATTTTAGGTCACAAATAACAAAACATGGCATTATAAGCATATATGCATGATGAAATTGCAATGCCCTAACAGGGCCACTATGTTCTAAGAACTGATATCCTCTGTTAAGAACTTTATTTGTGTACACATAGTTAGCAATAAAGAATTTGAATTTGAATAGTGCGGACTCATATTAGGTAGGTACGTTCCATCTTAAATATATTTGCTCTTTCTCAACAATTTGTAAACCACTTTCCTAAGTGCATGGTTTACAAACTCTTGAGAAAGAACAGTTTGAGTAATTTAGCAAACTTTGGCAAACTTTTGGTTTTTTTTTTTATTTTTTTATTGGGGTAACTTGATGTGCTGGCGTCTGTACCATATACTTGGAAATAAATAAAAATAAGTACATTATTGACTTCAAAGTCAAATCATTTCTTTCAATAATTAGACCTAATAACAGGCACTTTTGAACGATAAACTTACAAATTAAATAAAGATAATGATTCTAGTTGCACATTCTAAAAGGTTGTTTCGTATGGAGAAGAATGTGCAACAAACTGGACTTTATTCTTTAAAAATAGATTTTACAATATTTTTTATACATAATCAGATTATACGTGAGGACTATGTACAGACGCCAGCACATCAAGTTATCCCAATGTGTCAAATTTTCCCAATTGAATATGAACCTTATGCTGTTTGACATAAAGTTGTAAAACGATCAAAGAAATTTAACACATTGGGGTAACTTGATGTGCTGGATTCTGTACCTTGAATAAAAACTACTATACTGAGATAGGTACAAGGTGATATAAAATAAGCAACGCAGCTGTAAATTAGATGCCTCTGCCTGCCTCTTTAGTCTAGTGATCACAAGCGCTACTGCATAAGGTCCCGGGTTCGATCCCCGGGTTGGATAAAGTGCTATTGAGTTTTGCCATCTGGAATTTTTAGGGAAGCAGCCCGGAGTCTGGATTTGTGTCCGATTGCTGGCAATAGGCTCGCCTTCTATTACATGAGACTTTAACATAACTGGCGATATGTGGGTGTCCTCTGAGGTTGTAGTTCTCAAGAAACACCAACTTTGGCAGAGAATTCCAATCCTTAATTGTACCCACAATGAGATAGACGATTAAGAAATGTATTGGAAAGCACCTTGCTGAATTTACTTCATTATTATGTATGTCGTAGGCATATGATTGGAATATATACAGGGTGTCTCATTCAAATGGGTCAGTATGGGAAAGTCTGAAACTATAAGACATATGAAGATCTGTTCTGAGGAACCATGTCATCGATTTTAATAACAAGAAAAACTGCATTCATACATTTTAAAAAACATCTGTACTCCGTTCGGGAATCGAACCCGGTTATTTTGAAAAAAAAAAACCTACACTATTTCTATTTAGATATCGATTGTGTAGGTATTAAGCAGTAAATGTCTGTATGAAACATGATGTCTAAAATTAATAAAATGCATTGTTTCCACATACTTTAATTTATTTTAGTAGGTGCTAGAAGTGACCACGTTTACAATATTACTACAATAGTACGATGTTTTTTAAAATGTATGAATGCAGTTTTTCTTGTTATAAAATCGATGACATGGTTCCTCAGAACAGATCTTCGTATGTCTTATAGTTTCAGACTTTTCCATACTGACCCATTTGAATGAGACACCCTGTATAACTGTAAGTTTAATAAGTTCTATGTTTTTCTTTTAAGATAGCGGAAATATTGTATTGTCGTAGAATGATGCTTTCTTTCCTTTTTTTTCTGTTTTTGTAATCTTGTCAAACTGTCTCTAATTGAAACTAGTAGCACGTGGCAAACGTAATGGAATGTACATTTAATTATAGCATACTGTGTATCCTGACATAATATACAATGTAAAGTTGTTTGTTTCCCAAATAAAATGAAATAAAACGTTCAGTGCGTAAAATAGACAGTTTGGGATAGCGTGATGCGCTGGTGTGTAGACTTGACTTAAAGAAACACTTACCAAGTATTACAGTCCTTTCTAATTGTAGAACCTGGCTTGAAGCTCTTATTCCTCAACCTACAAGGGCACTCGGTCTTGGGCACACACTTGCCGCCCTCCAGCAGTAAACCTTCGGGACAGAAGCAGCCCTCCACGCAGGAACTGTTGCCGGTCCTCGCAGGGACCAGGGGGAAGGCACAGCTGGGCTGAGTGTCTAGCCCGCAGGAGTTGTAGATCTTGCCTTCAGGACACTTCATTGCTGCATGGAAGATGAATAATAATATACTTTTTTTTCGTTTTTACTTACACACCAATTAGAAGATATTAAACATGGTAACAAGTTATCTATATGTACAAGTTAATTTATTTTATTTAAGGGCTAAATTGAGTTGTAAACCAAGCATTGTCGTGTATAATGACGTCACAGAATGGCCGCGACAGTAAAAATGGCGTATGAACAATAGAGAAAAAATGTAGAGCAGTTATTTTTATTTAGTACTAGCTTTTGCCCGCGGCTTCGCCCGCGTGGATGTCGAACTTCCGCCCCCTATGTTTTCCCATTAAGAGTTGAATTTCCAAAAATCGTGTTTTAGTGGATACTTATTCTTAACTAAGAAGTCCCCTTCAAGTTTCATGTCTCTAATACCAGCGGTTTGGGCTGTGCGTTGATATATAAACGTAATAATTTTAGCATAATACTTCCAGATAGACTACTTTCAAAGTTGATCCTTGAGTATGTATGCATATATGCATAAAGATTTCTGGAACTACTGACCCGGGAAAGAGCGCCGTACAACTGACCATGTGTAAAACAACTGAGACTAAGATCAACCTACCCAGGCGTATTGATTACAACCGTACCAAGTCAATCCCAATCCCTATAATAGTTATTAAACTATGCGTGCACATACAGACAGACAGACAGACAGACAAATCATTTACTGATTGCATTTTTGGCATCAGTATCGATCACCAATCATCCTCCAATATTAATTTTGAATATATATTCAATGTACATAATTATCTTCGTAGTGTGTGATAGTCCATTGAACTGTATGGCGAGCGATATTGTATCTTAAGATAAAATATTATAATATCTTAGCCGTGTGCAGCGCCCCTTGGTGAACTCCACTGCGGGTGACGTAACCTACGACAAACTTATTATTTGCGGTTGGTACAGTAGTCGGGTCTAGGGGTCGAACCGCAAAATTAAGTTTGTTTTTTATTGTATATACTTTTCCGGGATAAAAAGTACCCAGTGTTGTGCCCAGGATAT
The DNA here is from genome assembly GCA_921972225.1 of Euplexia lucipara. NCBI lineage: Eukaryota > Metazoa > Arthropoda > Insecta > Lepidoptera > Noctuidae > Euplexia > Euplexia lucipara. The sequence goes on along the minus strand of OV179149.1, from coordinate 3,357,712 downwards.
TAAAGAATAAGTATACCAAGTTTCATCGTAATCGAACCGGTAGTTTTTGCGTGATACCTGAACATACAGACAGACAGACAGACAGACAGACAGACAGACAGACAGACAAAAAATTTTCTAATCATATTTTTGGGTTCACTGTCGGTCTAGTAACACCCCCTGCTATTTATTTTTTTGATATTTTCAATGTACAGAAATTTTACTTCTACAGATTTATTATAAGTAAGATAAGATAAGATAAGATAAGATAAGATAAGATATAGATTAAAAAATTTAGTGATAGGAAATGGTAGTTTACAATCTTTTACTGAACAAAACGAAGAAAAGTATATTTGATATTGTGCTTAGGAGCTTAGGAGCGTTATTTAAAGAGACTACTGGCAAGTAGGTATAGTTGCATGCAAGATTTCCTCAAAACAAACCAACTAAACAAAACATAAAAAACTTTTTTGCAAAAAATAAAACCGACTTCAAAAAAAGCACTAAACGGTGAAAAATAACTCTAAATTAGGAAGTCTGTGGCTTTGGTGGTTTTGTCTTATTCATGATGGGCCACCGACTTCCTAATTTAGAGTTATTTTTCACCGTTTAGTGCTTTTTTTGAAGTCGGTTTTATTTTTTGCAAAAAAGTTTTTTATTTTTCTATTTTTAGTTGTTCCCATACAAATGTTTGATGAATGAATTGATTAAAACATGAATTTATTTTATACTTATTGTTAACATTACATGTCATGATAAATTTTCAATTATCCCTAATAAATGAAAATTAACATACCTAACTGTCGAAATCTAGGTATATTGTACACATCTGCGTACCCCATCAGAGCATACAGGCGTGATAATACGTCATGATGTTGTATAAACAATAAACATCCAAGCGATTCCAGCAATCACGACGGATTTGCCGTCTATTTTTAAAGAGTTCCGTTGTATATCTCCGAAGATCAGCACCAGATCTTCACCAAATTAAAATGGGACCACCTCGCGAGTCTACTCTTTCAAACAAAAAAAGAATTTCGAGAATCGGACTACAAATGGCGGAGAAATCAGGTAACATACATAAAAAAAAAAAAAAATACATACACACGAACATAGAACCTCCTCCTTTTTTGAAAGTCGGTTAAAAATTAAGAAATCTGTGAAAGGAAAATGAACAAAAATAATACATACGACAAGTGTCAGCATCGCGCCAATTTTTCATCTCTTCGATTCCATGTCTTAAGCATTCCTTCGCGTACACAGAAACTGTACTGCAAGCACACTCCTCAGGACCTGTACCAAAACTAACTTGCTTAATAAAAATAAAAAAAATAGTTTTGTTGCCCATTACAACTTCCACGTGAGCATTGTGACCTGACAAACATGTTTTGTAAAACAAAATTTAGTTCTAGTTATATAAAAATAAGGGTCGATTTTGTAATGGATAAATAAAAAGCTTTTTTTATATATGTTTATTCAAGAAAAGTAACATGATAAACTTTTCACAGTCTTCTGCCAAACTGCTTTACAGTTTGTCGGCAGTGTTCTCGTGGATACAATATTCTTATCCAATTTCTTATAAAATTTCTGTTAGCTGAGGAATAAAGTTGACAGCTTGACAGCTTTTCTATAGCTTTTCAAACCGCCATATTTATTCTTCAGATATAAGTTATCTGACTATTGAAATTTCAGTCCTAAGTTGATTATAAAATCGTGTCCCTATTTTTTTTACTTATGTGAGGTGTAGGAATTTCTTCTGTATCGTGGACATTTAAACTCACACACATATCAAGCCAGACCCGGACCTAATTCCGAGCGGAAATAGAACTAAAAATTAATTACTTTCATCTGTAATTTGTGGTCAGATTTAAGTAAATAGTTTTTTAAAATATTATTACATAGTTAAGAATGAGCCTTCTTCAAGGCTGCTAAATGGAAAATCTTGGAAGTTACTCACTCAAACTGGTGGTGCAAGCGCAGAAGTCCCATTGACACGCGTCCAGTAATAGCGAAACGTCCATGACCTACAAAATAATCATAATTAGGTATTTATTTATTAGTTAACATAGGTACAAAGGGGTTTGTGGCGAAATAATGAGAGCCGCACTGGTCAAGCAAAGACTAAGGCCCGGACTCCACCAAAGCGGAGGCGAGACAATCGGAGAGAGATGTTATTTAAACAACCAATAGAATTTCGTTATTCAGAAATCTCAGAGACGAGAAAGCTACGCTAAGCTACGTTTGCATTTATTTTAACCTTTTGACAACCACGACAATCCAACAAAACATATCCTCGGCGCCAAGATACGGAATAATCCTTTATACGTCACGTAGTCGTGACACCTGGCGTGTTGGGCACGTTTTGTTATACCATCTATACATGACTATGGAGTTCAGTTCAGGGTTAATATACGTAACAAGATTGTCAGTTGCACAGTTTTGATAGTCGGCACGAGTAGTCAGAGTAGAGAAGTCTGATAACCAATCAAACTAAGGTGTATCGTTAGTCTTTGTGTTGAGGAGGTCAGATAGCAGTCGCTTCAAGTAAAATATTACCCCAAAATAGATTTTAAAAAAATCCACAACTTTTCACACAACGCAATCTAGTCCCAAGCTAAGCTAAGAACTTGTGTGATAGGTACTAAACAGCTGATAAGCATATTTATATACAGGATGAAAAAGACCGATCACATAGCCGATAACCACACATTCTGTACATATAATTAAGTAACTTTAACCAAAAAATAATGCTGGGTAAATACTTTTATCTTTAAAAAAGAGATGCTTTTTATTGCGCGCATTGCATAGCGCGACAACGCAACGCAACTTTCGATCAACTGGCCATTCGCGCTTGGTCGTTGACCCGACCAGCGCGCTTGTTTAGTATCCATTGCATTTTTGTAACATCAAATGCGTAGTTTGTTATAAAAAGATCGATAATTTTGATAATTTTTGTAAGTATGGAAGAAACTTAACAAATGATACATGGAATACAATTTAGAAAAAAAAACAAAAAAAATATTGCACATTGACCTTCAATATCTCCGGAACCAGTAAATTCCCAGGTATGTTCTTGAAGAAAAAAAGTATTCCAGTGATGGGTAAAATATGTAGTTTTCGTTTACGTTAAGGGTCTTTTTACACCCTGTATATTTCTAAATACATACATATTATAGATAAATTACACCCAGACACAGAACAAAATGATCATGTTCATCACACAAACATTGTCCTGGGTGGGAATCGAACCCAGAGAGAAAAAAAAAGAGATGGGAAAGGCAAATGATGATGAGGTACAAAGAAATACCTACAGATGTTAGGTAAATAGAGGTCCTATGTAAAACCAGGAGGCATATAAATGTGTCCACATATAAATAAAGTTTTTTTTTTCCTTATCAAAATACATATTTTCTTAACACTTACCCTAGAGCATTTTCTGAATTTATCTTTGGCGAATATATTGGTGCAAAATTGCTGAGCCTTCATCTTATCGTCAACAGATTTGGATGCGCAGGCACTGGTCTCCGTGGGTTGGCTATCACATACATCTGAAAGACAACCCTTTATGTGATTTTTTCGGACGAGAGAGGAGAATTTGTTTCTTGGCTTCAAACTATGATTGAGGTAAGATCGTTTTTGGGAAAGTAAATGCAAAGTGGGAGGTAAAAGTTAAGGCAGGTGCGAATATATTTGAAAAGTTCCGAATAGGAGCGTCATTGGTCTATGGTGCTCATTTTGATTTCCTAAAAAGACGATCAAAGTAATTAATTTTGGATTATGAATTTGATTTTTCTCTTTCTGACGTAGACATACATACTTAAAAAGCTATCGCGACACAACAAGAGAGAAACTTTAAATCATACTTCTTAGGTTGTCCCAAATATGGGATACCTACCACTGCCTTTGTCTGCATCACCTAAAGGTTTACTGGTAGAATATGCCTATGGCATTAAGTCCACCTCTGCACAGTAGTGTGCTTGAAGAATTAAATAAATACCTGACTCTGGTTGGAAGATGTAAAACATTCAGTAAGATCACAGTCGTCCGACGAAGCCGTCTAGACAGGGCAATCGTGCGGGGTGTGAGGGGCGAGACGCGGGAAAGCCGCTCCCGCACTGCGAACAAAACGATGTTCGTAGTGCGAGGTATTATTCAAGTCTAACGCGTGTAGAAGTTGTCGGCATTTTTCCAGAGATCAAAGGCGTCGTCCTACTGTATTAATATTTATACTGTGGTAATATTATGTAATTTTTTACAAACCTCCAATCTTATTGACCTGCCACGAGGAAGCGAGTACCGACTTTGTTTTTGCAATACTTCTGTCTCTAGTCATGAAGTCGTTTTCTGGGTTACCATCCAGCGTCCCACACAGACCCTCAGTGTTGTTCCACAGGAGAACTGAACCTTCCACCAGAATGATGTTCTGAAAAAATTGCTTTAGTTAGAAAGCTTATAAGTAATAATAACTTTCTTCAAGAATTGGGCTATCAAATTCCATGGCTATTTTATAAAACACTAGACGTCCCGCGATTTCACCCGCGTAGTACCCGGTCCCGTGCCAAGTAGCCATGTCACCTGGGGATAGTGTAGCTTCACGACGGTGAAAGAATTTTTCAAATCAGTCCAGTAGTTTCGGAGCCTATTCAATGCAAACAAACAATCAAACCCTTCCTCTTTATAATATTAGTATAGAATATTATTAATCGTATGGGAAGTGTATCAATGTATATTTTTACTTATGTTTGCAAATAAATAAATGGTTTAAGAGTGTAGTAGCGTAGGTAATAAGTATAGATTCAAACAAATATTGATATTTACGTGTACCTACGTTTGTAATATTTATTCAAAATGTTTTGTGATATAAAAGTAATGTTCGCATTTAGACAAAACACAAACATTTTAGTAGAGTTAGTGGCAATGATCAATTTAAGATATGCGATATTTTTATTGTTCTGTACGTGTGTATGCCACCAACCTCCTAAACGGCTGGACCGATTATAATGTGATTTTTTGTGTGAGTGGTTCCTTATACGGTTTTAATTCACAATTGGACCCGGTAGGTGGCACTCTGATCAAGCAGGACAACATCTGTTAGTTCCGCTACTAATATATAAAGAAAAATAGGATTGGAACTTTAGTACCTAAAACAACAAACTGAAGTCCTAGCTTAGTATTTTATTTATTTACATAATATTATTACACATAAATACAATATTATCATACAAAGGATGCAGACTGACCGGACACAGATTATCCAGGATTATATAAACGGATGCTCGATAAGCTGACTTTACCGAAAAAAAATACTAGATTCATGTCATTGACACTTACAGGAACAGATTACATTTTTTTTGTGAAGTGACTGACCTGAAAAGGCCACAGATAATATATTATACATCTGGGTTTGGCTGCATTTGAAAAAAAACTCGCGTTTTTATTTAACCCATTTGAACGCAACACAACATAACATCACGCCTGTAATCCCCAAAGGGTTAGGCAGAGGTGTACCAGGTAGTACACCCACATTGACTGTCCGACCGACCAACCGATTTAAAATATATAGGGTGACTGGTAATTAGTGACCGATACTTAAACACGTGATTGTATTCATGATTTCAATAAACTTTCCCAAAGAAACTTTTTTTTATACACAATAACTTATAACACAATAAAATAACGCCTGTCATCGATCACAGTAGGCCCGAATCGACACGATCGATCAGCTGATAGTCTGACCTCGGGAAGGGCAAAATCTACAATTAGTAGTAACCTCACACGCTCCCCCGCCACCCACACCGCTCCCGTTGTGCAGTACTGACGTAATGGAATTAATTGATAGTATATCAATATAAAAAATAGTTTCTTCGGGAAAGTTATTCGTATTCATGAGTACAATCACGTGTTTAAGTATCGGTCACTAATTACCAGTCACCTTATATAGGTACAAATAAAATCGTTTGTCCTAACTGACTGTCAACGGACAGCCAAAAGTATCAATAAAATAATAATATTCCACAACTTTCCCACAAAGCTATCTAGTCCCAAATTAAGCAGAACTTGGGCTATGAGTACTATTCAGTCTAGAAAGATGAAATTAAGAATACAGATTCATGTTTGTGTACTTATTTAGTGAGTATAGTGCTAAATAAAATCAAAAGTAATTTATTCAAATTATGCTGAGAATCAGAATCTTTTAAACGTCAAAATTACATAAGACAGTCCCCCAAAAAGCTCGCCCTTTGCCACTTCCTAGTGTGTTTGCAGCAAACAAATGTACAGACGCCATCACATCAAGCTACCCCAAACTGTCACTTTTTCCCAATTGAACATGAACCTTATTCCGTTTGCAATAAAGTCGATAAACTAGTAAAGAAATTTGACACATTGGAGTAGCTTGATGTGCGGTTTTTTAAAGTATTTTTTTTTATTTAATGTCATCGACAAACTACACAAATCAAAGCTAGCCTAACTAAAACAAACAAAGTAAAGTATATCCTTACGTTGGTATCCCATTTGATGGTGACGCCCACGGCGTCCAGGTTGACGACCACGAAGTCACTCGGCATGGCTACGCGGATGCCGGGGAGGGAGGCCGGGATCGGGATCAGGCGCTTGGTGTTGCGGAACAGTACAGATCCGTCCTCTGTTGAAGATATAAGGCATATTGAAGACGACTGTCGAGGTTGAATCAAGACGAAGCAAATCTAAAAATACCAATTACATAAAAAAAAATATTCCACAACTTTTCACACAACGCCATTTAGTCTCAAGCTAAGCTTGAGAGCTTGTATTATGGATACTAAACAGCTGATAAACATACTTATATATTTCTAAATACATACACATTATAGATGAATTACACTCAGACACAGAAACAAATGAACGTGCTCATCACATAAACATTTGCCCTAGGTGGGAATCGAACCCACGACCTCCGGCATAGCAGCCAGGGTCACTAACTACGCGACCAACAGGCCAGTCAAAGAACAGGTCATTTAAAGAACATAATCAATTATCTGACTAGCCTTATTCCAACAACGTTGGGGACGGCTTCCAGTCTAGCGCGATGCAGCTGAGTACCGAATTTATAATAATATTATTTATGTATTTATTTCAATAAAAACAGATTGCAATACATGTTACAGTTGTTTTACAAAGTGGGTAGTTTTCATTAGGTATCTGGCAATCAGCTGGGTGACTCGCTGGTTTCCTAGCTAGGCTTTGCAAAAGCCTGTATGAAGGAGTAACAGTGCCAATTCCCTCTAATTATACAATACTATGGGCTATTTGACAAAATTTATTTACAATCTTTTTCAAATTGATGGAAAACTGCTTAGATTAAGCGCCTTAAAGTTGAGGAGAGGGGGCTTGTAACGTCATTATCTAGTATCAACTGTACTGGCTAGTGACGTCATGCGACATTTTGACTCGATGTATCGCCGTTATTTTTTGATTACGTAAAAAAGAAAACATAATGTGTCGAAAAAATCTTGTAAGTAATCTAGATAAGGGACTCAAAACTAAAATTTATTCAAACGGCCCATTTAGTTTTCTTTAATATTAAAAAAAAAAATAGAATTTAAAGAGGATTAGAGAGTGGTAATAGTTGTTCGTATTCAAGTGAAGAACAGTAAAAGTTTACTTACCCCATTATTAAAAAAACAATACAACCTGAATAAATGAAGTAAAGACTTCTACTTATTTGAAGTTTATCAAGTCTCGTTTTTTTTTTGGTATTTTTTTATTTGCTGTTAATAACTACTCCACCGTCAACTGCGATACCTACCTATCACCCAAAACTATGTCTTACTGACTCACGAAATAAAATATTATATTACATTAAAACCTCACCTCCAACAGCCAATACGTAGAACTTGTCATCGAGATACACAGTCAGCTGGCTGGGGCAATGTGCCGTGTTCCTGCACACGCCGTGTTTGACCTCCACCGAGTACGTGTGTTCCTTTGCGTCGCGGACCAAGATATGTTGGCATGGGGATTGGAAGCTGGGGAGAATTTTAGTTGGTTAGTTTGTAAGAAGAAACCGATAGGCACTTCGTCTCCGAGAAGAAACCTTTTTGACTGAAAGTGTAAAAATGATCTTATAATGGTTTAGGATTTCTATTAAGTAACTTTTATAATAATCACACATAAGTAGGTACGTTTATCTGGATTTACAAAACAGGGTTAGACAAAAGTGTTTACAAACATTCCACCAGTTATAATGTTTCAGTCGATGTAACAGAGGGCGAGCCTTTTGCCATCAACCTTTTGCCGGCAAGAATCCAATCAACGGACTGCTACTAAGAAATTTGTGATGAAAAACCAAATAACACTTTGTCCGACTCGGACATCAAACCCAGGACCTTACGCTCTGCAGTAACTCTTAGGCAAGGCAAGCTCACAAGCAATTATAAACCTTTCAGTGGCTGAAACATTACTTGAAAATAAGTAAAATTCCATTAATCCAAAAGCATTACTGCCGACAGAACTACCTACGCGGTTTAATTTCGGGAAACGCAACGATGATATTAATTTAGCATGGAAAAGCACGCATTACTGCACTTCGACAGGTCTGCGCTGGCCCAAAGACACAAAAAAATAGGTAAAAAACTCAACAAACCTGTAGATTTTCCCATCAAAAGTCTTGTAATGGACGCCAGCCCAACTAAGACAGGTTCCCCCTTTAGGCGTAAGATCCTGCACAACGACGATAGGTCGGCCAGTGCCGTACGTGGACAGTGTGCCGTGTGTGCCGTGCGAAGCGTGCGACTCCGAGTCGTGCGAGTCGTGCGAGCCGTGCGAGCCGTGGGAGCCGTGCGTACTGCCCGTCATCGTGTGGTGCGTGTGGCTTTCGCTGACCATGTCGTGGTGCCCGTGAGATTCACTCGACGTTTCGGAGAAGTAAGTGTAGGTCTGTAAGGAAAATTAAGGCTTGAGGATTCGTAAAAATATCTTAACAAGTAAGAAAATTAAACCTAATCTCAATTGGATAAGGTTTGTTCGTCTCGATGTTATTGACGCTGTCTGTGCAGCCTATTATTATTTTTTTATTATTATGAGACGACGAATAATTTACCCGTTTTAACTCAATGTAAACTTTAACGATACCAAATCTCACAAAACTGCGTGCGCGCAACAGTCTTGAAAAAGGATCCAAAGTTTTCGCTTAGCGTATTAGTTTTATGATTAAAAATTGCAAAGGAGTAAGTTTTCATTATACCCAAGCCAATAGGAAAATACCTACAACATTTAGAAACAACCCTCAAAAATGAAAATGTACCTACAAGAAAAGGATTTGCTATTTAAGTTTTAGGTGTAATGGTATAAAAGTAACTTACACTATTGTATCTATGGGTTCCAGGTGTAATTACGACGACTTCGGCTGTAAAAAAAGAGAATTAATTTATTAGGCAATCCCCAAAAGTGACAGAGTTACACATCATGCTTTACATTACATTTCCATTTTACGATCACCTCACATTGTACGGAAATCCTATACAATGCGAGATCAGCTTATTCTGGAAGTGTGATAGCTTGATGTACATAGCCAACCTGATAATGGAGACACAATCGAGGGAACTCCTTAACGATTTACAGCAGTTACCTTATGTTTGGGCTTGATTAATTTGGATTAATGAGAACTTTACACCTAGATGAGTTGTGACTATCATTAGGGGTCTGATGATGAAGACGAAGGACAGAAAAATATAACGGAATTTATGAAAAAAAAAAAACTAAAAGTTGTAAAACAAACTCTAGTTTCGGAAGTCGGAGGCAAATGATGATAAAACTCAGATTTTAGTCAATACACTCATACTAAAAGTATTCCAATCTATAATAGTAAGTAGTATTCTTTCTAGTAGTAATCTATAATAGTATGTATGGATGACATACAATCGGGTTAAATTATTACCTCCTACTACTATCATTTCAAATACTAGTACCTGCTTTCGTATTGTAAGCACCATAGAGACACGTAGCACAGTTAATCACGTTAAAATTATGAAATAAGAGTCTTTCAAAAATCAATGCATTTCGGTAAGGTAGTTAGGTTAGGTAGTTAGGTTCGCTATAGAATAGGTATGATGAGTTAGGTTAGGTTATATGGATATATATCGTCATTCTATTTCTATCTAACACAAAAGGCTTGGATAAGTAAGTTGTAGTAGGTAGGTATTTGTAGATGTTACTTATTAGACTTAGACTACCTATTTATAGTAATCTTATTAAAAGTATGGATATATTTTTGTATGACGGAATTGTTAATGGAGGAGATTAATAGACCTACACATTTTTACAGACAATCCCCAAAGATCTTCAGTTAATTTAATTTTAAGATATTTAAAAGCCTGGGGGTTCGTTGACTTAAATCGAAACTCCAATGGGCCTGCCCTAATGCCTATACGTCATTATTCCTAAGTAAGTATGAAAAAAGCGCGGATGAGAAGCACAGCAAACACACATTATCACAAAAAAAGAGACACAAAAATGGCATGTCTCACGGCTGCGCCAAGAGGTTAATTTCAGCAGTAGGTAATGCCAGACAGATGCTGAGATGCTGCCTGACGCTGATTTTCAAATGAACCTAAAGCATAAAGCATTAGTTAAGCGCTAGTTTAAAGCATTAGTAGTTTTGACTGGAATATAAAAAAAGGTTTCGAATCCCTGAGCAATTTCTACATCTGAGTTTACTAGGCCATGTGCTGTTTCTGAATTAAATTCAGTATTTCGTTGCTTCTTCCTATCTATACTATTATTGCCTGTCGCTCAATCACTAAATAAGAACTTAGTATATTTTTTGAGTTTTTAGAGGAATGGTCTCATTAAAATGTCCAAAACCATCTAAGCTTCCGAATCAAGAATTTTTATTTTAAAGGTGTTTTTTTTTAAGAAGGCGTTTGTATATTTTACAATTTTCTTTAAACAGGGTAAAACACTAACAACCTCGCGACATCATAAGCAACTTTTGTTATTTTTTTTGTATGGGTTCATGGGTTGTAAAGGTTGTGGGCAAAAGCATGCACAATAGAAAATTAAACCTGTTAGGCTATTTCCATTTATTTATTGTAATAGACGCGGGCAGTGCAAGACTTATGTGTGTGTCTATGAAGGCCCATGTCTAGTAGTGACGATGATACTCACGGTAGACACAGTGCGGTATCGGCTGCGGCTCGAACACTCCCGTGGCATACTTGCACGTGTACAGCTCGGAGGCCGGAGAGCTGTAGGTGCTGCCAGACGGACACGTCAGCATGCAGCTTGAGGACTCGCTGTCTCCGTAACAGTCGTACGCGCCGTTGAACGCTAGCTTGCGGACGTCGCATGCGCTGACAGCTGGAAGAAGGTCGTGATTAAAAGAGGAATTTTTACTTCGGTTATGGTCTTAAGTCACAAGAGTTTTGACTTGTGCTCAAAAAATAATACAGCTTCGAGTCTATCCGCTTTGCAGCTAAATACCAATATTTTACATGAAGTGACTGCCTTGCTAAGCTCAGATATTACTGGTGACATGGACCAAGAAAACGGGGAATTGCGCACTGTTTAATTTGACCGATGAGTGCGCGTGGTGTTTGATTTGACCAATGAGCACGCGCGGTGGTGGAGATGGCTGTGAGATGGTGCCAATACATTTTGCGTGAGGTTGTTACCAAGTCGAATTACTGTAATGTAATCTGTGTGTATGTGTTATGTTATACACTATTTTTAAAACCATAAACTTTCCAGTAATACTTACAATACTGGCACTGAGCTCCTCTGAACTCCGCCGGACACTCGCATGTGTTCACAGCTAAGCACACTCCCCCATTCGTACAAGGTGGGGTACACTCTGGCATACAGTCAGGAATGCTTGAGAAGTCAGCTCGAGTCGGCTGCCACTGGCCGTCCATACAACGCATGTTCGCAACGTTGGAACCATCGATGAACTTGTGGCCTTCCATACAGGTTATTGTGCAGGTCCTTGAAGGGAAAAACAGCTTTAGTATTTTGATTAAATGGGCATTGTACGTTAGAGCCAGCGTACATCTGGCAAAGTGCAGCGCAGCGCGGTTTTTACTGATAAACAATTGTCAACCTTGTTGAGTTTGGAATACAGTTGAAAATAAATTAACTTCTATTAGCCCGAGAGCATTAATGCCGATTTAGTTCGCGGTTTATTTTCGACTCTATTTTGAGGTACGCAACGGTGATACAGATTTAGCATGGAAAAAATGAGCGTTCTGCGCTTTGCCAGATCTGCGTCGGCCCTTACACAAAGAATGGAAGCGACTTCTACCTAAAAAGAGACTATGACTATGGTGTTTTTTTTTCAGAGTAGTCACATAGTGAAACACCGACCTCGTTAGTTTTGTAAACATATTTTATTTAGCCTGTTTGACGTAGAAATAATAATAATAATAATTTATTCAAAAAACACAGCCTAAGGTACAATTTTCAAAAATTAATTTACTTAAAACTACTTATAGACTAGGCAATTTTTATAAACGCAATTTACAAGGATCTTCTGACCTCCAAACTAGGAAAGTCCTGTATCTTGGTAATAAGTGTTAGTGAAAATTAATTAACAGAAATATACTTATTTACTGAGATCGGAATAAGTAGAGCACATTTTTTAACTTCGAGGAAATAAGTAGATAATATGGAGTGAATAAAACCTCTTCTAAAATCCTGAAATAATATTCGGGACATTTTAATCTCAGGATCGATTTTTTTTTTTTGGTTATTAACAACTTAAGTGAAACATTGAAGAATACGTTTCAAATTGACTCAATTAAACGGAACCCACTATTGAAGTATTCAAACTTCTTTAGTTAAATTGGTTGTCGGCTGTTCTTACTAATCGTATCGACTGACAAGATTTAATGACAGCCAGGACCACCGGCTTAACACTTTGTACGTTACGTTACTTACTGAAGTACCTACAGATACTTAAGTAGTAAATAGAACAGTCTACGTACTCTGTTGAGCATTTCCTCGCTGAGTTCATGGGCAGCGGTGGGAAGGAGAGACATGGCTTCTTCTCAAACTCGCAGTACTTTCCATGGAAGTTGGCGGGGCAGTCGCATGTGTTCGTGTCTATGCAGATGCCAGAGTTCTTGCAGGCTGGCTCGCAATTTGCTGTTAGAAATAAAAGAGAGTGAATTAGGTATTTTGTTGTTCATATTCAAGTCTTTCAGACTAAGTCAGAGACTTGATTGCGCCACTTCTTCTTCCCGGCAAAAATTAGTAGGAAGTAGTGAAGGGCAGTTGTATTGGGGGACCATTTTTGTTATTTTTGACATTCAAAAGTGCTGATTCTCAGCCTAATGTAAAAAAAATTGTTTTGATTATGATTGAAATAGTGTTTTAAGGAGATATTATGTTGAGTAAAATCATTGAATTAGAAAAGCTATGGAAACGTAATTCTCATACAAATAACGCTTCAATTTTGGTTCCATTTACGCAAACAACTGACACACTATAATAGACGAAGCTAGTGCGCGATTGGGTGCATCAAGGTCACTGGGCGGAGTCAAAATGACAGCGAGCCGAGCGTGGATGGTGTTATGCAGTAGATACTTAGCTAAATTAAATTATTTGTGTATATTTAACAATGACTTTTTTAATGAATTCCGACAGAATATAAATGTAAATTATCTATATACAATACATACATACAAATTATATTGATACTTCTATACTATTGTTTCTTTTTAATCAATACTCAATATATTTATTACATTCCACAATGTGAACTTAAGTGGTAGGTACGTAAGGATATAATAATAATATGCATCATTGTGGGCCCTGTCGGGCATAACAATATAAAAATTAGGAGAATTACGAGGAGGGCTATTATAAATATTTCAAATTTTATATTAGTCTCTACTATTATTTTAATTGACATTATTAAAGTGGTTGTGGAGTGTATTTTCAGCTTAGAGCTTGGTATGTTTAGTCTATTTTTGTGTCGTAGTGTGTAGTGAGTCTGTATGTGTTCGCGTGTAGTAAACAGTTTTTGATTGTTTCTGACAAATTTGCACAATTCCAATATAATATATGTCGCGGCAAGCGATATTCTTGAATAATAAGTTGTGAAGTTGATTAACTTAGTGCAGAGTCTATGGTGACCAGCGTGACGTTACTTGTCATTTGAAAATGGCGCGAATGTGTTTTCGGTAATGTCACGTGGACAGAGTCGTGCTCGTGCGTGGGAGCTGGGCGGAGCTCAGATGGATTTAAGGCACCGACGAAGACACACGTCCAGTACGAAACTGTCAGTTACCTAGATTTGAGTTGTTTTGTGATTAAGATTGTTAAGTGAGGTTATTACTGCAATGAAGATTGCTATTCTACGTTATGAACTCTGTACCACGAAACCCCCATCGGTGTCAGCTCATCGCTCAGCCATCGCTGGCGGCGACATATATATACAAGGAAGTGTTAAAATTTTATGTTCTTGGAAATGGGGTTTATGGTATTGGAAATGGGCAGGTCTTCTTTGTAGTGTGAAGTGTTGGTGCATCTGTGCTATTTCCCCATAATATTACGCCATAGTTTAACCATGCGTATGCATAGGCAAAATACGTAACCAGAGCAGTGGGGAGATTTGTTGTTTTTTTATTTCACTAATTAATATTACTATTTATTTAGCAAATCAACACGTCTTTTACGTTTAAAAAAATAAATATTACTAGGCACATGTATATGTTATCACCTGGATAAGACCGTAGGACACCTTCTATCCCAAAATTCCTTAATCAGGTTTTGGTACGAGTAATTAGGTATAAATGCAAAATATATCAAAATTGGTTTAGAAGTTTTCAAGACATCACTTTAAAGCGGCCGATGAAGATCAATAAAATTCGGATAAAGTAAAAATATATTTATTGACAAATTAAGAATTTTAACAATAATAATTATTATTATTATGTGCCTGTTGTGTCCCATTACAGGGCAAATGCTTCCCTTCCGTCCTCCCACTCATCGCGGTTTGTTGCAATGTTAGTTCAAACGAGTGTTAACAATAAGTGAAAGTGAAAATCATTTATTTCAATTTAATTTACAAAAAACAAGGTAGGTATTTTTGAAATTTCTAACAGTAATTAGTAAGAAAGGTGAAGCTCAACGGACAACAGCCCATTCTAAATAGTAGCTTCTTATGGTTACTCTTTTTCAATAATAAATAGGTATATTTTGGTACAAACTTCATTCTAAAAATGACTTATAGTGACTTGAGAACCGTGTCACTACAATAAAAAAATACTTTCCTCGAAATTAATTAACTTGCTTATGTTTGTGAGCCTTAATATTCACGGAAATATTATTTGTTGATACTCCGTCTTGTCCTTCTTCTGGTTAAAATTGATACGTTAAAATTTTATTTAAACATTTAATGATAACCTGGTAAGTATACTGGAATTACACGCCTTACCATAGACTTGAACTTTAATACAATGTTAAATCTACTACTACTTTACTTCGTAAACTATTTTCTGATCTAAACAGAAGTTAATGACCATAATTTATTACCATTATTCTGTCTGCGGACGCAACCGTTCCTTCTTCTATGAACCATCTAAAAAGACCAAAAATAAGGTTAATGACGACACAAAAAATAATAATAATTAAAATTAAACCTTTGATATGAAAATTATTTACCGTGCAAATAGGTACTGCAGATTTATTCAACAAGCGATTACCCTTACTCGACAGATACATGTCTTGAGCATCAAAATGTATGGAGTACACCTTACTGAATCTATTTGGTACCCAATCTTCCTGTCTTCTTTCTAAACGAACAGCTTTTATCCACAACAGTCGCTTTAGTTCATTTTTAGGAAAACTGAAAATATTACAACGATAATTAATCGGTAATTACTGTTTATATAATGTTCGTGTATTCAAAATAACCCACAAGCTTATGTTTGTCAAAAAATAAAATTTACTTATTTACAAAAACAAAAATCAAAAAAGAATAATTAATTGGGCTGGTTACGAGCACTTATTGCATAACACCGGCCACAATGAATTACTCGTTAGTGTTTTAATCACATTTGTATTTATTAGTATACATAATATTTAAATGCTATACTCTAACCGCTTAATAACTCGCCAATAAGGGAAAATCCAGACACAATTTAGAATTGCCTATTTTTAGGCTGACTATAAATAAACCTATTTTTTGGTTATAGTGTCAAATGTCATTCAAATATTTGTTAGAACTGGTAAAACAGTAAATAAAATTATTTCTTTTTACTCACCAATGAAACTTATTCCAGTATCACTTTTCCGCCTTTATTTGCATTTTTTGCACCACTTTACTACACAAGAAGTAATTTTTTTATAATTCCACCAATGTTTTTATCCAAATAATGAAACGTCAAACGCTTTGATCAATGCGACCTTCCGTCACTGAGTGCGCAGTAGACTAGTTCTCAAAAAAGACGTAGTTTTAAAGCCCCGCCTACTTAGACGTACTATTCGTGGTGCCACTTTTTGAGTGCAATGCTGTTTCCATAGCTTTTCTAATTCAATGAGTAAAATAATTATTTTCACACTAGAGTCCGCTTCCAGTCTATCCCAGTGTTGCTGTGTACCAGTATTTTACATGGAGCAACTTTGCAATGTGACCCCCATAAAAATGTCTTCAAAATGTAAATCTTTATAAACACGTAGGATATGAAATATATATCACCTAAATGAAATTAAGCTGGCAAAATTATTATTTTCTGTTCAGCTTAGCTTTGTTAGTTACGGTTTTTTTATATTATAAATAAATAAATATTCCACAACTTTTCACACAACGGCATTTAGTTATGGGTACTAAATAGATGATAAACATACTTATATATTTCTAAACACATACATATTAGAGATAAATATTACACCCAGACACAGAACAAAATGATCGGTGCTCATCACACAAACATTTGTCCTGGATGGGAATCGAATCCACGACCTCCGGCATAGCAGTCAGGGTCACTAACTACTAGACCAACAGGCCAGTCTAAATTATATTGCCTTTTAAGGTTTAATGTTAAATAAAAAAAACATAAGTACCTACCTAAATTATTATTAATATTTGGCTGAGGATCAGCACTTCTTGAACGTCAAAGTAACATAAGACATTTCCGTTTTCTGATTTTTCTTTTCTTTTACTCTTTTATGAAGCTGTAATCTCTAATTCACTCTGTAAGCTCAAGATTTATCAAACAATTTAGCCAACAATCAGTCAGTTTCCGCTCATTATCCTTTCATTATCCTGAAGCCCACAATCAGTCTAGGCCACAACCCTGACCTGATCAACTGCATCAACTCCATGCATTATCGGTGACATTGGCGCCTATTTAGGTCGTAGTTTGTTATTTGCAAATCGGACGGACGGCAACGCCGGGCGTCGGGCTTAGATTTGAGACGCTTCCGTTAGGTCAGATAGCGTGCCCACGCGCATTTGATAATCGCTTATACCTACTTCGGTAGATATTGTGTCTATTTTGATCTTATCGCGACTATTATTAAGCTTAGTTGAGGTTTCAAGTTCGTTGCGCTAGCTAGTATTGATGCTATGGTTTATCTACTAAAGTATTGCTAATTCATTAATTCGTCTAAGACACTTAAGTAACCGTCATCGACCGATTGAATTTTACCATCTGATTTTCTGAACTTTAATTTATTATAGAAATACTCAATGAAATAAACTCTATCTTGACATACTGCATGCCTAATTCTTTAGCATACTTTTGGAAAGGACAACAAGAATATGTTTGTATTCCATAGGTACTACATAAATTACTTCTAATTTAGACGTTCAAAAGTGACTTTGATTAACTTAAAAAAGCTAGACTGCTCGAGGCCAGGCCATCATTAACAGACCAATTTTTTATATGAATCTACTCTCAGTGTAATTAAATAACTATTCTATTCTAATGCAATCTGTATAATATTCTATTTTTAATTTTAGATATTATTTTTAATTAATAATAATAAAACGAAATAACTTTGATTAAGTACACGTAACTTAGACTATATGGAAGTAATCATTTCCTTTTTTTATCTGTGGAAGCTTGTTATTATAACTGCAACTAGCACTTGGCTCGCGATTTCGCCCGCGTGCATTTCCAACTGTAACATACATCCTCTCAACCCCTTTTAGTTTTTAAAATTAAATATAACCTGTACCTATAGCTTCTCAAAGATAATTTAGCTTCATATTGGTAAAAGAATTTTCAATTAATAAAGTAAATCAGGAGATACGTTGTAGGACCCTCTACAACGTCATAAAACTCGATATCTTCATTATATTAGTAAGTATAGATCTAGCACTGATTTTCCAATCATCAGATAACTTTTATTCAAGGAATAAAATTGGCTGTTTAACATTAATGTCAAAGCGCCATGTTTATTCTTCAAATATCTGATTATTGTCATAATTAGTGATTAGTTTATAATAATAATCAGGTACCTACCTAATAGTCCCACTACGTTTGTGTATAGGTAGGTACTTAGAATATTTCGACTTACACATCACTACTTAGCTCATTCTGATTTTTGAGGAAAACAAATTACTAACGAGCAATAACGTCACTATTCGCAAGAATTACTATGACATTTAATTTTACTACTCGAAATTAATTTGATGACCGAATACCGATGACATTGACATACATTTACTCATCCCCGTTTCTCAAAATCAATTCAATTCAAAATATCTGTGGTCAAACCTTACGTCACTTTATTAATACCTACAACAAAAAGAAGGAGGTCCCCAAGTCGCGCGTGTATTTTTTTTATAACTTTTTAATGAGTAGATACGTAGTCCGATTTTGATAACCCCTATTTTTACTGGAAAGAGGACACTGAAGGTGATTCCACATCCATGTGGATAAAATGTCTAATCTTGAGTTAGAAAAACAGAATGGTTGATTTTTGACCGGTGATGTTTGATTGTTTTTATGAAACTGAAAAGGCTATACAGAAACGAAGAGATTTAAATTACTATAGAGCGGGCATGTCAAGGAAATGTCATAGAAAAACTTTGATCCCATGTCTCAGTAACGCCATCTCGAATAATATATGAAAATTGGAACGGCAGCGGAGAGTACTAAAAATAACTCATAGACTTGTGTCCAAGCAGGAGACAAGTTTCGGACGAAAATTTTGATCGTGATGTCCGGTCTATAGGTATTGAATATCTTTGTACAGAAATAACTACGGCGGGTCCAGAAATGCTTTAATCAAATACCTACGTGATAGAACGTATCATGTTGTTTCAAGAATAAAATAAAATACTCATTATTGTAGGTATGTAGGTAGGTACACCGTAAAACTTACAATTAATCAAATCATTATCTGCCTAGCCTTTTCCGAACTATTAATAATTATGAGGCTGGCTTTTAGATTACCGGGATGCCGCTAAATAGGAATAATTGACAGAAGTAAATAAAATTTATCTTTGTCGACTGCCTATCTAAGCTCCACGACCAAATAACTATTTATTTATTAACTGGGTAACTTGATACTTTTTGGTTAGACTGATTGTCAGACTTCGTATTTCTTTTTACTCCTATGTTTCTATAGCGACTGGTAATTAGTGACCGATACTTAAACACGTGATTGTATTCATGATTTCAATAAACTTTCCAAAAGAAACTTTTTTTTATACACAATAACTTAGAACACAAAAAATAACTAAAACAAAAACTCTGTTTTAAATTCCCGCGCGCGGGCCTGTGATCGATCACAGTAGGCACGAATCGGCACAATCTATCAGCTGATTGTCTGACCTCGGGAAGGGCAAATATAGTAGTAGCGTCACACGCTCTCCCACCACCCCCACCGCTCCCGTTGTGAAGTACGGACGTAATTGAATTAATTGAAAATTACCTAATGAGTATAAAAAAAGTTTTTTTTTGGGAAAGTTATTCGTATTCATGAGTACAATTACGTGTTTAAGTATCGGTCACTATTACCAGTCACCCTATATACCCCGTTTTATTTATAAGGATAATTATATATTTAGATTAAGAAGATAAATAGTGTTACTTACGAATGAATGGCTGGTTAGCGTTGTTGTAGAATTCATTATAGTTGGGCCTGAAACATAGATAAGTTGTTAAAATGATTATAGTAAGAAGAAGGAATACATAGAACTTATAGGTGAGGTTATTCTTAAGAAAGATCAGGTGCGTAGTACTCGCAACCGGCGTGTGTGTATGACAACATGTATGAATGTAAACGAAGCGAAATAAGTATGTAAGAATCGTAGCATATAGCGCTCTGTAGTTTCTGCCTAACCCCAGAGGAAAAAGGCATGAGTTTATTGTATGTATGTATTATGATATTTTAAAAGGGGTCGATTTGTTCTGTAGATCCTTTACAGACGCCTTTACCGTGGACATTTCATAAGTTTTTTTTTTCTTTTTATGAAGATGTTGCCCCACACTGCGAACTCTACAGTATTGTAGATGCGTTTACAAATTTTTGTAATCTCATACACAAACCGCCTGACCCGAAACAGCTGCTACATGTAGGACATACAAACATTAGTTACGTGCGGGAATCGAACCCGAGACACGCAACTAAAGCATTGCAGTACAAATCGCTCTGCCGCTGTGATGCCTACCGTTCTGTCAAATTTAAATGAAAACAATCACATTGGTACCGACCGACACTGATTTGAATCCACAACCTCGTCCATAAAAGGCGAAGCCCACACCACTGGTCATCATGACATTTAGTATTTAAACATACTAACATTAAGACAATAATGAAAAAAAATTCATCATGAAAAATAATGTATTAAAACCAATATCAAATCGTTTCCCGCCATATCTACACACGCTTTAATCTGTAAAACTACGCAACGATTCTAAATCAATTTACATCATTTGACACAGTGATTCAAGAGGAAGGTTTAAATAGATGGTATAATAATACAGTTATTCAGCAGAAAAAAATATTTGATTACTTACGCAGCGCCATTATTAGAATACCAAGTTTTAGATCCAGAATACACATTTTTGGTCCCAGAATATGCATTCTTGGTCCCAGAGTATGCATTTTTGGTACCGGAATACGTTTTGGTACCAGAATAAGTTTTGGTCCCACCGTATCTTGTTTTGGTCCCACCGTAAGCGGATTTAGTGCCGGTACCGTACCGTTGGTTCTTCAAGTACGGAGGTACGTAAGCCGGGGCTTGCACGTCCGATTGTCTGCGAAATTCCAATGATTTGTAATACGGTCTGGCGTTACTTTGTGGAAATCTACGACTAAGATCTCTTAACAAGAATTTTATAACATCACACCTGGGAGACAAGACAAAGTCACATTTTCATGTGAATTAATTCCATACATTTCGAATTTATCGACCTTCGTTATCGTTCCCTCCCAGGTGCTGCTTTGGTCTTTCGGTCCAAAAGAATAAAAACTATTAAAAAAAAAATTATTGGACAAATAATTTTCTGATTCTAACAAACAAATAATTAAGCTTTCTTTCAGCAGTCTAGCTAATAGATTTCTGTTCTGACTGCTTGCAAAACTCAATGCGAAAAGTTATCTCCAAAGTTCTGTCGGTCAAAATGCGAAGTAAATGATATACATAAGTACCTATGTATAAGTGAGTACCTTTAAGTACATATGAGTTTTAAATTCAGACAGTTCTTAACTACATTATTCTTAACTACTTATTACGAAATTGACGATTTAATTAACCAATTCTCTACAATTTTAAATATTTTTAATTGAAAATGACACCTAAAAACTGCACCTAATTGTTGTCTATGTACCCTATTAATCTTTGGCGCAGTTTTTTTTTAGTTTTTAATAATATAGACGCCGGAAGCATGGTATTAAACCATACAGCCTTAAAACTTTTAAGTTGGGTGTGAAACGAACCTCCAAAATAAATTAGAATTCATCCAGCCACAGGTAAAAAATCTGTAACTTACCCATATTGATCGCCAGATGATGCCGGTATCCCATATCCAGCATTGCTGAGATATGTAGCTAATAATAAAATAATTGCTTGAGTTACTAAATACATTTTTATTGTAATGAATTATCCATGAATTGCAAAATTCCAATAAACCAGTTGTCGTGTCCGATGACACGAGCTAACTGACTCTGGAATGGTTTTGCAGTAAATTATCATCAGTTTATATAACACAGGATACTCAGAAATCATCCTTCAGATAACTGGAAAATTATCAACAATAGCAGGATTTGTGGAATACTTAATACCTAAACTACAAATTCAGGCGAGAGGATATCGAGTTTCATGCTGTAAGAAATGCAACACACGCTTCTTACCCTTAAAAATAAAAAAAAGGTTTAACCATAAATATTACCAGCGAATTTTAAAAATAGAATGAACAAAAATGACCAGCTTGATTTAAAAGAGCGCCAAACAAAATTCGCTAACCCAGATAAATTGCAAAAAAACTCAAAATGCCTAAAAAAAGGAATACCTCTTGGATCCGTAAAAAGAAAGAGGTAAGCGTTATTCATGATTATGTACTTTAATAAACTTATTGACCTGTAAATATTTTTCTAATATTACACACTGCACTTAGCAAATTCTCAAATTAATTCGTATAATTTTATCCAACATCACTATTATGCTTAAACCAATTGTTGTAAGTGTAGTAGTTAAAGGGTACCTATAATGTGCCAACTCAGCCTTAAATATTATTGTCATGTATAATCTTAGAAAATAATGTAGAAGTGGTCAGTGGGTAGTCTTTGGGGGCGGTTAAGTTATTCGCGGTAAACTAGCGAGGGAAAGAACCGCATCTACCGATCGATACGTTTCCTCGCTTGCTAGTTACCATGTGTTATGATGTTTTTTTCACGCTTCCGGTACAATGGTAGCTACTTATATAGGTACCTAAAATTTATTAAATTATTGCGCAGCTTTTTTATTTAGATAAGTACACAAGCCTCTGGCTGTACGACGGGGCTTCCCGTGTGTCGGTAGGTAAGTGCAGATGAGTTTTTGTACAAACTTTCACTACTCAATACCTACTTGCTATTGATGGGACATCACGAACAAAATTTTCACTCAATAATTGTGTCCTAGTGTACACAATTCTTTGAGTTTAGTTTGGTATGCTCCGCTGTCCCTCCAATGTTGCTATATTATTCTAGAAAGCATTACTCAGACATGTGATCACACTTTTCCTATAAAATTTCTTTGCCCTGCATAGTACCTATCTTAAATTTCTTTCTGTTAGGTCTTGGTGTGTTTACGAGGTGAACGGGGAATCGACACACAACCTGTATAACACCCGTGAGTTCCGTACAAAATTCTGGTGTCCACAACGGTGAAATTCTTCGTATGCTTTTCCTTCCTGCTCCCGACCAGCGTATTATTATAATTATATACCTTACCTTAATACCTACGTGAAGCGAAAACTTCAGATCCCTTTCTAAAAATAAATAAATATAAATAATATAATGGGAGTGTAGAATAACTAAAGCATGCATGCCGTCTGTCGAGACAGATCAACTCAAAGCTCAATCGATTCTTTCCTCAGAAGGCGTTTCGAGACTTTGCCCTGCATCGTTAAACTTGCATAATACATTAATATAGGTACAAACTCATGTCTGAACTTTAAAACAGACCATGACTTCTGATTTCTTCAAAGGGATCAGTCATTTTGAAACTTCCGGCTAAAAATACTAATGTATAAATTTCTGGATTTCTGATTTTCATTTCAATTAAAACAGGCCAATTTTCAACCCTACTAACAATACCTACTAAAGTACCTAAATGACAGCTACCTACTTATTTATTTATTTACTAGCTTTTGCCCGCGGCTTCGCCCGCGTGGATGTCGAACTTCCGTCCCCTATGTTTTCCCTTTAAGGGTTGAATTTTCAAAAATCGTTTCTATGGAAGACTTACTCTTCACTAAGAACAACCCTTCAAGTTTCATGTCTCTAATACCAGCGGTTTGGGCTGTGCGTTGATATATAAACGTAATAATTTTAGCATAATACTTCCGGATAGACTACTTTCAAAGTTGATCCTTCCGATATGTATGCATAAAGTTTTCTGGAACTACTGACCCGGGAAAGAGCGCCGTACAACTGACCATGTGTAACAACTGATACTAAGATCAACCTGCCCAGGCGTATTAATTACCTACAACCGTACCAAGTTTGGTTAAAATCCCTATAATAGTTTTTGAACTATGCGTGCACATACAGACAGAAAGACAAAACATTCACTAATTGCATTTTTGGCATCAGTATCGATCATCCTCCAATATTAATTTTGAATAGATATTCAATGTGCATAATTATCTTCGTAGTGTGTGATGGTCCATTGAATTGTATGGCGAGCGATATTGTATCTTAAAATTAAATATTATAATATCTTAGCCGTGTGCAGCGCCCTTTGGTGAACTCCACTGCGGGTGACGTAACCTACGACAAACTTATTATTTGCGGTTGGTACAGTAGTCGGGTCTAGGGATCGAACCGCAAAATTAAGTTTGTTTTTTATTGTATATACTTTTCCGGGATATAAAGTACCCAGTGTGGTGCCCAGGATATCAAAGAATAAGTATACCAAGTTTCATCGTAATCGAACCGGTAGTTTTTGCGTGATACCTGAACATACAGACAGACAGACAGACAGACAGACAGACAGACAGACAGACAGACAGACAAAAATTTTTTTAATCATATTTTTGGGTTCGGTGTCAGTCTAGTAACACCCCCTGCTATTTATTTTTTTGATATTTTCAATGTACAGAAATTTTACTTCTACAGATTTATTATAAGTATAGATATAGATATAGATTTAGTAGGTACATGTAGGACTTACAGCTAACACACACTTAGTAAACATTTATCTTAACTTGTTTTACAGAAACAAATCTTAACTGCAAGGCTGATCGAAATAAGCATCAAAATGGAGAACTACATTTACAAACACAAGCCGATCTCAGTGTATGAAGCAGAACAATACATGAGGGAGGTGTCCTCATACAAAACTCAATGCAGTGAAGACGAGCGGTCCTTGCAGGTACGGACAGAACTTTGTTTTACATTTTTACTGTTCCATTTAATAAAGATGGCATCTACTGTTGTCTTATTGCAGAACGAAAGTCATTTCTTACCGCAATATGTACCTATAAAATAATCCAGAAGCCAAATCGTTACCATCATCAGCCTAGCCTTTTCCTAACTATGTTCGGATCAGCGTCCAATTTAACTGGAAGCAGACTCTGAATACCACTATTGTACAGGGAATGACTCCACAACCCACTGACTTAGTTACATGTTACCCCTTGGATAAACAAATCCAGAAGAAAAACCTATGACCAAAATGTAGATATGGCACAGCGGAGCTTTTTGTCACTTCATTGGTGGCCATTAATTCATTAAACCCCAAGAGGACACCGGTGCACCTACGCGCTGTCATTGTCTTTCTATTGTGTCTCTAATTGACACGATTGAAAGGTTATGAACCTTTATTAATTTAGTCCATTCTATTACATATTTTCAATGACAGTAAAGTTGGAAATATGTCTGAGCCGAGTAAAACCAGTTTATAGCTACAGGTGTTTTGTGAGATGAGACTTCAGTGCGAAAGCTAAAACTACGATTCTTTCTTCTCTTTTTCTTTAAATACCTTCCTCTACACAAGGATTTTTTCGTGTATCGTGGGTGCTTTCACAAACATTTAAACCCACATTCACAAACAGCATTTCCCTAGCAGTTACGTAGTCAATTGAACCATAACCCCGATATATACAAAAAAAAACATCTAATATATAAAATTCTCGTGTACCTACCTACCATCGATCACTAGCAAGCCAAAACACCTACTATTTAACTTGGTTAGCTTTTAATGAGTCGGTAAGTTGGCCAGGCAAAGTGTCACTAAGGTGTCGCTGTATTCCGATTCAAATAGAAGATAAAAGGGTAATGAAGACTACCCACCTATTAAGTATATCCGGATATCTAATGGGGTTGTAAATCTTAAATCCGTTATCTTTTCCTAATCTTAATTCGGAATAGAACATAGGTATTCTTATCTCATACTTGCTTTGAAGACACTATTATCTAGACGATATTAAATTACCATCAAGTGGACTAATTTTTAACAAAAACCTATTATTTGAATTTATTTTGTATGTCCTCATTTAGTTTTTGTTTTTGAATTTATCAGCTAAAGCCGGATTAAACTTCATCCGTTACAAAGTATTGTCTAAAAATAAATAATAATTTCGGCATAGCAACAGTGCTCGAATCATTCAGTTTTTATAATGAGCGGTAGGCCGACTGGGACGCAGTATCTAACGACAATCACTATCCCCTAACCTGTTGAGGAAGAAGGTATCTACCTACTGCTGTCATGACAAGGGCTTATTTAAAACAACCTTATTCTACCCCATCTACTTACCAATCAAAATGATCATGTTAGTAATTGTCAATTGCTAATGGCACGCATTGAATTTTCTAAGACGAGTCACGAGAATTTTTTTCACATAGGTGCAGTATATTTTCCTCTTTGCGTTATATAAAACTTGAATAGTATAAAACTTGAGTAGAATAGTAATAGTAGAAAGGTATTTCAATAAAGCTGCGAGCTGCTGTGCTTTTCTGTAAGTAACGAGGCGCTTCGACTTAATTTAGAAATGTATTTATGTACATTGTACAGATTAAAATGATTACGTAGCGTACTTATTGTTGAAAAGCCGTATAATAAATAAAGAAAGAAATAAATAAGAGCTTAAGGAAAAATATAGTGCCCTTTTGACTTCAGAATTACTCTTTTGAGATATGTCATGGGATGTGATACCCACTAGCGCCGGCGCTGCTTCCGAACGGAAACTCAGGGGCGTAGATATCTAGATCTTCTTGGAATTATGCATATTATAAATTTTCCCTATTCATTTATACGTCCTCGTAATTGCGTTGGTTGATAGTAGTTTTTTCTACGTAATTTTATGGATTTCATGACGCGTTGTTTACCCATAGGGCTGATAAGGCCACTGATTGCAAAATCATTTAAATATACTGTTTTGCTTCCACATTTTTTCAGATAAAATAATGAAACATGTCTGGTGACCTACTTTTGAGAATAAATTTATTAAGTACCTAACTTTAGGTTTCAAAATAAATTTTAAATCGACCGGCTACAAATACCCTCTGCATCACTATTTGTTTCTTTCAGGTTATTGAAAAACTAACTCGCTGTATGAAAGGAATAATATTAGATCATCAAAAACTCAGCGTTGACAATAATGCTAATGTTATAAATATAGGCAACGGTAGTGATCGTGCAGGGTCCACATCACCAGTTTACTCAATACCTGATGAAGATAGAACTCAATTTTCCCAAGTAGCTGAAGCAAGAGCTATACACGATAAGATATCTAACCAAGAAGTTGAAATAGTTGACCTCTCTCAGATTGGCGATGATGATGACTTTATCCATAACGAAAATAGTCCCAAAACAGCAGATTATGAAAATTCTAGAGTAACTGTTGAAGTAGAGATACATAAAAGTATGTCTAGTCTATCTCTGAGAGATGTTATTAACCCAGTTAAAATTATATCTACTGATGTTGATTGTTCGCAAAGTATACTCAATAACTTTGAAGGCATTGAACAAATGCAGCAAGATGAGTTAAATATCGTACGTCAAGGAGCTGCCATTGATGGTTTAGCGGGTACAATCGCCGAAGAATTTAAGACAACGAAAGTCATGCAGGCTGGTGACAACGCTATGTTTGATAAATTCTTTGGTAAAGTACCGAACAACGCAATGCCTTTTATCGTGCCCAAGAAACCCGTGAAGCCCGTTACTCATGATACTAAAAGTTCTATGATTGAGAACAAACGACCATCAAACCCGCTCACGACTACAAACCACAGCCTATCGAATACTGAAAAGAATTGTACCATTTCATCCCAAACATTTAATCCTGAGACTAATACCTTTTTTGAGACTCAAAAGACGAACAGAACATGCACAATCAATGATTCTAGCCATACTTTAAAAGAGGCGAATTATATTACTGAGCCTGCATATATTCATAAAGTTGTAAATCCAATCATAGGGACGAACGTTAATATTCCAACAAATAATTTACACGCAGCAAAAACTGTACAAAATACGGTCAATAGCAGTGAAACTTCGACACCACTTATTAATAACATTGCCGTTGTAAAAGATTCTACAGCTACCAAAAAGAAAAGAGTTCCACGCAAGAAGAAAATAACAGATGAAAATGAAATTAAACCTAAAAGCAAAAAAATACCCCAACCCGCCAAAAATAATAAAGAGAACTCTAACTTTGCTAAAAATCCAATTCCTATTTACAATGAAAATGTGATCAACGACCTCTCATGGATAGAAAATATAAGATATGTAAGGGAAATAAAAATTGATGAAAATGATCCGAAACTTAATTGTGAAGACTCGTTTTGGGATAATTATCATTTACCCGTCAACTGGAGTGAGAGTGAGTTTGTGTAATATTTTGATTTGGTTTAGGTATAAATGAATTTGAATTATAATGATTTTCATGTACTCACTGTTTTTAAATTTTATATCTCTCCTGCATGCATGCATAGAGATATTATTGCTGAGGTAGGTGTGTAATGTGTAGGTGGAATTCTGAAAGTGGCGCCGGAGACCGTTTTTTGTGCGGAAGTCGGTGGTCACAGCACGGGCATGGAAAGGAATATGCTGTGACGAAAGTATTGAGTCAAAATGAAAGGGTTACTGTAACCACAATAGAGTAAGATCAAAGAAACAATGGATGGATTGATTATAAGAACGATTATACGGCTAGAAAGGAGGTGACTATTTAGAGGACGGCAAATAGAATGTATCGAAGACATTGAATTAAATTTTATTTAATGAGTGGTCCGGCCAACTTCGGTTCGCTTTAGAAATCAATTTATTAGTTTTATTTACTGTTTATTGGTTTACGTCCGATTCTCAGACCTACTGAATATTCACACAAAATTTCATAAGAATTGATCAAGCCGTTTCGGAGGAGTTTTGTTACAGACACAATGACACGATTGGCGATACGAGTCAGCAGACTGGGATGAGATGCGGCATTTTTTTGCATCCTTCCCATGGCATCCAGTGTGCTTTTCTTCGGGTGACCCCACTTGTTCAGCTGAAGCGGTTGCGGATGTGATACGGCAGGGAATGGAATACTACATTCCATTCTCCGATATACCGCTCGGTCACAAAGCCCGCCCTTGGTTTAATGCAGACTGCGCTCGTGCTGAGCACCAAATGCAGGCTGCATACCAGGCCTGGGTACGCACTCGTGACCGCAAAGTTCGAGCTCGACGGGTTCGCGCGAAGAAAAGAGCATTTAATTCTGCCGCTAAGTTCTGCAAGCGGGTAATCCGAAAGGCGCGTTTCGACCACGTCAGCCGTATAGGGGCTAAGCTTGCGTCCTACCCCTCTGGTAGTAAACAGTTTTGGTCCCTGTCCAAATCGGTCGAAACCAACTTCTGTCGGTCGTCATTACCTCCCCTGCTCAAACCGGATGGGTCGCTAGCTCACTCCGCCACCGAGAAGGCAAACCTATTTGCATCTCTATTTGCGAGCAATTCACGTCTTGATACTGAGTCAAAACAGCCACCAATGATTCCTCACTGTGGTTCTTCGATGCCGGAGATCACAATACACATGAAAGAGTTTCGTAGAGTACTTTGTAGCCTGGACGTGAATAAGGCTAGTGGTCCTGACGGCATACCAGCAAGAGTCTTGAGGAACTGTGCGCCTGAGTTGTCCTCTGTGTTGACACGCTTGTACCGCCTCTCTCTTAAAACGAAAACGGTGCCGAGCTCATGGAAGGTTGCCAATGTACAGCCCGTGCCCAAGAAGGGTAGTCGTGCCGACCCCGGTAATTAAAGTTAAGCGGTACTTCAAAGCTGACCAGCTTTTAGTTCTTTATAAAGCTCAAGTCCGGTCCAGCATGGAGTATTGTTGTCACCTTTGGGATGGCTCAGCCAAATACCAACTAGCCACACTCGACTCAGTAGAGCGCAGAGCCAAAAGGCTCATTGGTGACGAAAAGCTGGTGGGTACCAAGCTTCATACCCTGGCCCACCGCCGTAAAGTTGCATGTCTGTCGGTCTTTTACAGACTGTATTTCGGTGAGTGTGCTCTTGAGCTCCACGAGCTCATTCCACCATCTCCTTTCCTCCATCGGGAATCCAGACGTACTGCAGGTTATCACCCATTCCTCGTAGATGTTCCACACATTCGCACGAAGCGCTTTGCCTGTTCCTTCATTATGCGCACAGCCAAGGAGTGGAATTCCCTGCCTGCATCAGTGTTCCCGAGTTCATATGACCCCAATCTGTTTAAGTCGCGAGTTAATAGGCTTCTTATGGGTAAGCTCGTTCCATCGTCGACCTCATCTCTGACCGCAGGACAAGATTGAGGTCAAGAGTAGACCCATTACATACATAAAAAAAAAAAAATGACAAGAGAATTTTATATGTTAGATGTAAGCAGATTTTTTCTAGACACTTTGACACGGCAATACTCTTAAAACTAAATTGGCCTGCATTAATTCATTAAACCTCAAGCGGACGCCGGCGTCCGCGCTTTCATTGTCTTTCTATTGTATCTCTAATTGACACGAATGAATGGTAAAGTACCAAATTGACTTCCTGAGAAGCAATGCCAAAAGAAACTCAAGAGAGAAAAACCAAACTTTTTAAGTATTTAGATTTAAAGTATTATAGAGAAAATGCCGGCGCCACAGGCGCATATAAAAAGGCCACATGGGTTCAAATAAGTAAGTTCCAATTCTGATCTGGCACATATATGCGAGTAGCTGGGGACTTCACTTCTTCCCAGCTAAAACACTAGGAAGTAGTGAAGGGCAGGCGTTTTCGGGGGACTGTCTATTGTAACTTTTTGACGTTTATAAATTTATCCTTAGCTTAATTTGGATGACTGGATTTTTATTTTTAGAAGACCTGGTTTGTTTGGAAAGACTTTTGGAAAGAAAGAGCATTGCAGCTTTAAGTTAACCTATCTCGAAAGACGACAAAAACGAATGCTGCGCCGTTCTCAAATAAATTGGGATAAAGGCAAAAGGGTGTTGACCTGTATGATGCATCATCACAAGTACTTAGTTTTTTTTTAAAACTGACACGAGTAGTACTGTGATAACAATTCGGAACTAACTTTTATGTAGGTGTGTTGTTGACAATAAAACTACATAAAATTACGATTCAAATATTTAATAGTTAAAGATAAAAGACAAACTTCAATGACACGAAGGTCAAAACTATATGAGTACACAAACAGCAACATAATATAATATTTGTAGGTATATACTATTACTTATGATATTGTATGTAAATGTGTAAATATAATATTTTCTGCTAAACAATATTCGCCTAGCGAAGAGTGATGTCATAACATTAACGTTGCAAACTGCTATTGATAAGGTGAAACTTCCCTTGGCTTTTATGAGAATATTTGCTTCATTTTGATACTACAAAGTAAGCTTTATTTTATCAGCAATAGAGTTTATTTGAAAAAAGATATCAAGGCACATCCGGATATTATGGGTTCCATATCTACATGATTTGTTTCTAACCCAATGAGTTTATTTAATAAAAGAAGTGACCAATTTACATGTTAACGAAAAATCTCATTGAGTAGAATAGAATAGGATATAATTATAATATAATAGAATATTATACTTTTTATAATATTTTAGATAATATAAACTTGTAAATAATAACTAAGGACTCCGAAAGGTATTACAATAAATAAATAAATAAATATTCCACAAATTTTCACACAACGCCATTAAGTCCCAAGTTAAGCTTGAGAGCTTGTGTTATGGGTACCAAACAGCTGATAAACATACTTACATATTTCTAAATATATACATAAATTACACCCAGACACAGAACAAATGATCGTGCTCATCACACAAACATTTGTCCTGGGTAGGAATCGAACCCACGTCCTCCGGCATAGCAGTCAGGGTCACTAACTACTAGACCAACAGGCCAGTCAAAAATGGTCGGTCTTATCGCTAATAGCGATCTCTTACAGACAATCTTTGGATGGACATCGTAGTCGTCGCGGTGGAGACATTATTTGTTTTTTTTTTTGTTTAAAGTTTTAAATTGCATTGCAGAAAACTAAGCAAAAAAAAAACATTTAACGATGTGAGGGTAAATCATGCCCTCAACTCATAGTATACGAATGTGCGCTGATGTCCATTGCATCTTGTATATTGTATTTGCCAGTAAAAACTAACATTTAGTATTAATTGGAGCGCCGGCATTAGAACCATATTAGTGTAGGTAGGCCTGAAAAACATGAACGCACTTAAAAATATTACTAATACAAATATTTATGCTGCAAACTTAACTCGAGCACATTGAGTCAGCATATTCAACCATTCCCCACAGTATAAATGACCCAAGACATCGAATCATGATTCAACTAATTACAGTAAGTACCCAACACTCAAGAATACTTTTATTATATAGGGGTCTGTTAAATACGAATTTCCTTATTCATTCACGGAGTCATTTACAAAGCACGAGAAACTGTTTCTTATATTCTCATCTGGTAATTATTGCAGTGTGTGTATTTTTTTTGATGTTACAGGGTTTGTAATTT
Organism: Euplexia lucipara; assembly: GCA_921972225.1. Classification (NCBI taxonomy): domain Eukaryota; kingdom Metazoa; phylum Arthropoda; class Insecta; order Lepidoptera; family Noctuidae; genus Euplexia; species Euplexia lucipara. The sequence continues at coordinate 3,325,098 of OV179149.1, read as the reverse complement.
GTTTCCAAAAGATTATATGTTGTTTACCTAAAAGGTTTTTAGTGTTTCACGAATAACCCTATATTAAAAAAACCAATAATGTTTAGTTGACACGCGAGACCCAAAGACTGGTTTCTAATTTAGCCAGGGCTTAGCATTGACATACAACTTGGCAATGGCACCCAGTCTTTTGGGATAACCAGAGCGATGCGGATACATTTTTCAACGCCATATTATAATATTATTGTGAATTTTAAATAGCAGCGAAATTACCTTTCATCTTCACAGAAATACTTACATCAGAAATTATATTTTTTATTTCTAGGGTATAATTTATGGATAAAACGTGACAAACACACTTATAACATTGTTATACACCGTAAAATCGTGTTTTTTGACATCGAACATTTTTTTAAACATTTCATAAAACTATTTATTACGTTACACCAGATATGTAAGAGTATTTTAAGTTTTAACTATAAATTTGGTTTTATAATTAAAGGCATCGGCCATTTGCCCTAAAGGTTCATTTGAAAACCAGCTCCATTATCGCTCCAAATCGCCTTTGACGTAGCCGCGGACCAGGTCAATATTTTTACACTTCGAAAAAAAAATGTTTTGGACATGTTTTTCTTTCTTTCTTTACTGACTTAATTATGTTTTTAGTGTATGCAATAGAATTGCTTTGCTGACTCATTACAAAAAACCAATCATGTACGTATTTAATGATCCAATTTCAGATCCTAAAATTGATATCATCTTTGCTCATATCACAGAACCTGCACCAAAAAAGCATTTTTTATTGGTTGTTTAATGACTTGAAACCACAGATATAGACTATACACCTGGATAACGCAAGTATCACGATCTGTTTGAAAACCAAGCGTGCTATTTTTTGACTGTACGCAATGTAATACTAATGTTTTGTTTTCCTCAAATTTGGTAATACCAGGTAACACCGAGGGTATTAGATTAAAAATATTGCTTTAATAAATTAATTACGCATAATATTAATCACAAAATGACTTACCGATGGAAGGAAACGGAGCGCGAAAGTGGCCACTTCCGATTTTTGTACGTAAGCTGGGCACGCAAACTGACACGCGAAGTACCTAGTTGCTCTTGCGTTATCTAGGTATATCTATACTGCCGTGCTAAACACAAAAGAGGTATCTCAGGGAGAGCTAGTTTTGAGAAAATTAAAGTTTTATAAATATAGTTTTCTTTTTGCAGTATAGATTGATACATTTTATTTAAGGGTTTTTTCATATGTTTTGAATAAGATACCGCTAATTGGCTTAGTTCATTGAAAGTGTCTTTCTTTAAGCTTTTCGATGAAATACAAATCAATTATATGACTTTTTTGAGATACCGCTTTTGCGCTTAGCACGGCAGTATATCTGTGCTTGAAACAGTAAAAGGGCGTCTCAACTAACTAGTCTCTTTTAATCTCAGTGACGTCACAAGAATTTAAACAAACAACGAGTTCACCATGTTGTTTGTATTACTTTGTGACGAAACCTGACGGCGCGTGATGATGTGACCGACAGGGACTAATACTTAACGGTTGATTGATAAAAATAATATTTTAAAAAAAATAAGAATTAGGTAAACCAAATATAAAAAGTTTTCTAACAACAATCAAATATCTTATTGAATTGTAACATAGGGTAGCGAAAATCGAAAATCATCGTTTTCAAAGGAATAAAGGTGATAACAACATTACTTCAGCACACCGCAATCTAATACTAATAATAATTAATAACTGCAATAACACATTCCAAAAATATAATTATAAATATTTCAATGTACCTAATTTATTTACTTCAGACCTCCAACAGCCTTTAATATAAATTATATTTATATATACACATCACATAACTACAATAATATAATAAAGTATAACATCAACTAAATATATGTATTATTTATAAAGTATATTTACAAAACATTAAGCCCATAACCTATTGGTAGACATGGAAGCAGGTACATTATATCAAACTATATATAACTAACTAAGTAACTAAGATGATATAAAATATTTTTAGAAATACAACAAACATTCATGTGAAAATGCACCTTAATAAGCCCATTAATAAGGTTGAAATGGTTTAAATTACAAACATCGAAAGTATTGTCGATAGGCATATAAGACGAGCCATGGAGATCCTCTTAGTATTTACACAACGTGATTTTTTAATCACCATCAAAACCTTAAAGATTTTTTAATGCAAGTTATAAACCGATAGGCGAGGCCTGAATGAACACTACTTCGGCAAAATCATACTTAAGTTTAAACATTTCCTACCCTTGCTCTAACTATATTGGAGTCGGATTCCAGTTTAACCAGATGCAGCTAAATAGTAATGTTTTACACCTGCATGTCGGGACCTCTACTGGGTAGCACGATACCCCTTTGAATGAACTGGTTGTCAGATTTTCGGGCTTCTCACTATCTGTAAAGACTCTCATAGATCTACAAATGGCAGCCAGGACCAACAGCTTCACTTGCTTCTCGAAACACTGCATCTTTGACAGCCGTTACGAGTGTTCAAAAGTATGGGAAGTCTGGTAACCGAATCAACTAAGGAGCAACACTGATAGCTTAGTGTTGTGGTGGTGTGTACAGGTAGATTGCTAAGTCATAGGTCTCGTGTTTAATTTATTTAGAGCACCTCTTACTTTTCGAATTCATATATTGTAAAATTATCAATAACTTCATAAAAGAAAACATCATGAAGAAACCGGCCGAAAAGGTATCTCACGGCTTGTGAAGTGAAATGGGCGGCATAAAAACTAACAGCTAGGTTAGTCCACACGAATAGTAGAAGATCTATACATAAAGATTATTAAAAACTAGCAGACGTCCCGCGGTTTCACCCGCGTAGTTCCCGGTCCCGTGTGATTACAGGGGAAAAAAAAGTAGCCTATGTCACCCGGGGATAGTGTAGCTTCACAACGGTGAAAGAATTTTTCAAATCGGTCCAGTAGTTTCGGAGCCTATTCAATGCAAACAAACAATCAAACATTTCCTCTTTATATATTTGTATAGATTGATGGTAATAAAAAACTGTAGTTGTAAGTTTTATTAAAGATCATTGAATATAGTCTTATGCAATCACATTATTTCTGAGCAAAACTTATACTAGGTACGGCAATTATACCAATTTAGGTAACACTATCATAATTTACTACCTATCTGTTATTGGGAATACGTGATAAAACATTATAATATATAACTTAAATAGTAATTAAATAAATGCGATTAAATCAGTAATATTTAACTTAAATGTAAGTTAAGTAATGTACGGAAACCTCAATGTATTGACATTTAACTATACGCAGTCTGTTATGGTGGTGACAGCACAGTCTGTTATTAATTTAATATTTTTTTCATAAATACACTTGTGTTCATAGCTGTATGCACTCATTTTGCAAGTTGAGGTTGAGGTTAAGTCCCATGTAATATGGTCGAGCCTTTTGCCATCAACCGGGCACAGATCCACACTTCGGACTGCTATTGAGAAATTTCAAGTGGGAAAACACACTTTGTCCGACATGGGAATCGAACTCAGAATCTCAGCAGACTAACGAGGCAGTAGAATGTTATTATGTATCGTAATTTGTATCCTATGTGGACTGTTATATACATAAAACAAACTGTTAGTAAGAAACCTTATATATTATTATAATAAGCTAACTGGCTAGGCCACGCGTTGGTGTGGCTCACAAGTTAACATACTAAGAAATCTCCTCGAGCGTCCACAGAAGACCCAACCAAAATTCCATCACATTCTGATCAATGGTTTAGGTACGCATACGAGTAAGGGACAAACAAACATACATTTTTATTTATATAGATAGTAGATTAGATTATTAAATAGGTATATTATTTATTTGTTCGATGCAAAAGCTACGATATACTACTCAATTCACTTTCTAATGTCAACCATTATTATGTTATATTTTGAGACATTTTTATCACTTACCTACGCATAACATTTTATATCCCCCTTCGTGAGTATAAATGACATAAAGCCAATTCATTGATAGAAAATGACGTTTACGTTGAACGTTTACTATAGGTATAACCGATATTATATTTTAGAGATTTTTTTAACAATTTTTATTTAATACATTTCTTTCAAGAACACTGTGCGCAATTGAAAAAAACAAAACACGCAATGTACTTAATTTACATGCCATTTTCGATGAAAATACAACCTAAATATTTTTATAACGTGGCTAAAGTATTTAAAACTATCACAAGCAAGTAATGCCCTAACATATTAATGGCCATTTTTCGCTGCGGTCCCGTTTAATCGGTTACACGGCTGTGTGTTTTCACCTTAAGGGCCGGAACCCGAAAACCTGGCAAAGAACAGTTACACCAGTTTTTCCATGCTTAATAAATATCACCTTTGCCCCTCAAAATAAAGCGCAAAATAAACCACGTACTTCTATCGCATTGATGCTTTAACTCAAACACTACAAGGTTGATAATAAAATTGTTTAGCAGTGAAAACCGCGCTGCGCCTCCCCAAATGTGCGCTAGCCCTAAGTTTTTCGATTTTTGCACGTCCGTGTGCTTAAGACGAATGTTTGACGTAAACGTAACGTAGACTTTACTTAAATCTATGTATGGTATTAATATTTTTTGATATAAAGTGGGTCTCTTGGTTAGCATAACCACCCGCCGCTATTTAGATTTCTTTTATAAATTTCCGCGCGATTAAAGTGGAATTTGGGTAGGCCACATGAACAAACAAAAAATCTCAAGTCATAGGGATAAAATACGAGAACTATTTACATTTTAAATAGCTCGAATTGATATTACGTTTAAATCAAGCTTTCATGCTAGACACACCAGTCGACGATTGTGTAGATCCGTAAGGGATATTCACTCAAGAGCTTTTGTTTCGCAGGCATTAGTAGCAAGCAACGTCCAACTAAAGTCACCACAACAAAGTACCACTGACAGCTGCGGATCTAGCCATAAAAAAACTTGTGGTCACGCACTGCCAGCCAAACATAAACCAAATGCTTAGTCGAATTACGGACTGCCCGATACGATTTCTCAAAGAAAGCGTTCTTAAACAGAAAACACTCCGGTCAAGACATTCTACAGTAAATAGGTCCACGTAAGCAAGATGGGGCGGGGCTAACACTACTTTTAGTGCTGTTTCCAAACATTATGTGTTAGTATGCCAATGTTATAGAGTGCCAATGGTTGATCCGCGCATGACCATTTTGATGTTTAGGAGCGTTCAAAAACCACGTCTTTATCTCGTCAAAAACAATTTTACATCTCTGTTTTTCTACCTCCATCTCATTCTAACGTGAGCTTCTAATAAGCCCTTTGGCAAGGCTTTTTCTATTGACGCGTTATACCAGTCAAGCTGCTTCGCTTCCAGTTATTAATTATTATAATTACAATAAGGCTTAGAACATACCAAACTTTATGTTAGTAATTTAACAATAGTATTATTATTATTAAGTACTCGTAAACTGGGACGTTGCTATGGACACTTTACTTTTCGTGTCAAAATGCTGCTGCAATAAACGCCGTAGATTTAGAAATGGGATATCATGTTCAACCAAAATGTTATAAAGGAGAGTAAAATAATTAAAAAATTAAGTATTATATTTGTTATAGAAGTTGCTAGCTATGACAACATTATGACAAGCACAGCCTTATAATAGGTAACATAACAAAGTCCCAGCCTTTACTATCTAACTACCGCCAATTCTATAAACTCGCCATTAACATCGAAAGGGGAATTCCCATATTTTTAAAAACGTTCTAATTTTAGTCTTTATCTGTCAAAAATTTCCCACCATTTTTGACAAGTTTTTGACATTGACAGACGCTGAGTTGACATTGCGAATAGATTTTGAACGTTTTTAATTACGGGAATCGGCAACCTGCTATCTCAACGGAGCTCTCTCGGCTCGTTAAACAAACACTTGGTACCTTCAGATTAGAAGCTGAACTTCCCCCTGACCTTGAAGAATCCCATGCCAGTCTTGTTGTGGAGTAGTGACGTCACTCCTACGTAGCTCTGTATGACTATGGGGGAGTGGTGTATGCAACACGCTGATGACGACATGTTCTCTATTGCTCTCTGTATCTTCAGGGCGAACGTTTCCATGTCGTAGGTTGACTTTTCTTCTGCTGTGCCCTCTGGAAATTATTTTGGCAGAGGTCAATATTGTGTGTCCCATATAGATTGTACAGATTGGTATCTATTAACTGTAAGAATGTAAAAAGGTCTGTAAACAGCATTAGGGAACTTTGTAGATCTTCCGATGTAATTGGTTTACAAGAGACATGGTCTTTGCACCATTGACAACGTCAGCAACGGACACGACAACTGGCATGTTACGCGGAAAACGTGTCAGTGTTGCTGTGTGTGCAATTCCACAATCAACGTGTGTGTGCAATGAAAATAATCACCAAAAATCTATGGATTTTTGTTATCTGAGTTTTTTTTTTATTTGTAATATACATAACATTGTTTGACAGGGTGGAAAGGACATCGCCACACGTGCCAGAATTTAAGACAATAACGTGTCACCTCTAGCAGGCGAGACTATCATTCACCATCCTTGGCCATCCTTGGGCTAGCTCATAGAGCACGGAGACGCCTCCTATGCCGCTATTAAGGGTTTTAAGGGTTTATCCCAATCTGGGGAGCGCCTACCATCGCTTGGGCCATTTGATTATTTGAATCTCACCTAGCGAAGACAGGTTTTCTCCCAACTTAGTCGTTAATAAGTCGGAATCAGTCGCCAATATCAGAATTTATCGGTCACTGGTTCAGACTAGTGTCAGGCGTATTCCGTCTATTACTATAAAAACGAACACAAGAAACACATATAAGAAAAAAGTGTTTCTGTACATATCACCTTCACCTTTATGCCAGAAGATCGGATGCGAGGCGTACGTGAGGAAGGGCACATCTTGACTGAAGGGGTTCCAAACTGTCTTGAGAGGCACAGGCTCGCCTTTGTTCCACATCAGACGCACGCCGCGGAGGTGGCGCTCTCTGTAGTCAATGTTCATGTAATTAGCTATCATTTCTTTATTTATAGGATAGGAAGGATAGTATAATTATCCACGATTAGGCTGGCTGCCGCGAACAGTAGGTAATTTAATTGGGTCTGGAATTCCGAAAGCTGACGAGTTAAGTTTGCAGCGGCAAAACAAAAAACTTTTTACAATAACTTTGAACAAATTTTCATGTTCTGTCTCTGCATCACCGTATGGCGTTAAGTCTGATTTTGACAGTTTTATTTTTAATAAATAAAACGTGTAACAATTTGAATAATTTAATTTACTTTGTAGTAGTTGTTTTAAACAGGGAGGGCTATATTTTTGTCTGTTTCACAATTCATCTAAAGAAAAAAAAACTGGGACGAGCAATTAATACTTACTATTAATATTACTAAAATTATTTTTGTTGTTAAAAAGCTAAAGTAATGAAAATATAAAAATAACTACCACATGCATGTTTACAATGTATTTATTTAGGTACTTATATATTTTTTTATTATTTATAGGTATATGAAAAAGATTGAAGTGTACATACTAAATACTATCAAGAAAAAAAAAAGAAAAAAAAAAAAAAAGATTTATTTATTTATTTATTTTATTTTACTATTAGTTTAGTGAACAAAGTGAAACATGATTCTTAAATTATACATGCTTTAGATATAGCCTAGCTCACCTAAACATTATTGCAAATAAAATAATGGGATCATAAATGAAGCAACGTTAAATATTAGCTTTACCAAACTTTGCCACAACTAAAAATTGCAACTGGATTTTATAAATTAAAGCTCAAGCAGCTCATCACTGTTGCAATATAGTATGGCACCTGTTCCTTCAAATGTTGCAAGTAATATTTAGTCATCTGCATGGGCGGAAAGACGTCAAAACAACCATCACAAGCTTTGCGTTACGCAGCATGACTTAGCAACATTGCGTGCTACAACTTAGCGCCCGTAACGTTGCGCTTGCAATAGAAGTGATTATTGGAACGTCAAAATTACTACCCCACCAATACAAATCTCTACATGTTTTCTTATATCTTACAACATCGTAATATTACACAAGCGCATAGTATTTTGAAAATAATGATTTTCTACTTTATCATTATCTTCCTACCCTATTCGTAATTTATTTGGGGTCGTCTTCTTCTTCCATACTCTTTTCTAGTTATTTTTTCACTCAATCCATCTATTTTTGTGTGTTCCTCTAATCACTTAAATTTATTAGTTAAACTAATAAAGACGCCACAAACAATCGGAGCAACCACGCATACTCAGAAAGCCATATTAGTAGATTTATTTAGCTGCACACTTTTATGTTTGCTTAATTACATGTTAGATGCTAACCTAAAGGTTCATGTGTCAGTCTCGATTTACAGAAGTGATTTCAATAGATGATGTCAGAAGTGTGAAAAAAATATCGATATTTATGTATTTCACTAAGATTCTAAATAGAAGTACAACTAATCTACAACATATCTGAATACAAATACAAGCTCAAAAGGCTGGAGTTTAGATCTGTATGAAAATACAGATCTGAACTCCAGCCTTTTGAGCTCGATATGTTTTTTTTTATAAGTACTAGATGAAGAAAAATAGTTTTTTATACTCTCTTTTGATATTGGTATATTACCTATTACTAAGAAATGTATAACGCCAAATGTATCGATATTTTTTTTTAATTTAAAAGCTATTTGTTACACTATTTATGCGCATACATTCTCCACATCAAGCAAATATAAATACGAAATAAACCCAAAAGAAGCTAGCAACGTTGAGTGTATCCTACAGCAACTGAAAGGTACCTAGGTTCAAAATACTTGGTATCGAACAGTCTACTGTTCTGGTTGTCCACGTCTTCGTGCGAGGGTCGGCGGCACAGCCGGTCTATCACGCAGTCTTTCACGACCGTGGTGACGCCGGAAGCGATGCCGTTCAGACGACTGTGTACCAAGACATTGGTTAGGAATGATGAAGTAACTATGCACCTGTATTGGGTAAAGTAACGGTAAGCCTGGATCTGCCATTGCTTGTGAAACATTTAAAAAATATGTAGTATTAAGGATATCTACACACCTGTCGACTCAACCGACTTTTTAGTCTGTGGGCTAGTTATCACGCGCGGGCGCAAGTGGCCAGAGTGACACTTGTGAAATTTTATCGCCAATAAAACTCTCCAACACTTCGTCGCTGTCTGTCAGCTGCTTAGGTGTGTAGAGTCCTTTGTATTTTTATACAAAACAAAACCTATTATTTAATTCGTGATTAAGTATATCTAAACTTTTTCTAATTTTGCTTTCAAAAATGAAAACAAATATGTACAGACACCAGCACATCAAGTTACCCCAATGTGTCAAATTTTCCCAATTGAATATGAAACTTATTTAGTTTGACATAAAGTTAAAAACCATTAAAGAAATTTGACACATTGGGGTAACTTGATGTGCTGGCGTCTGTACCTTTGGAAATATAACTTTAACACTCGCACATAGTGGAATTTGCGATACCTCCAACAAAACATGATGACATTTTCAAAAGACATTGGTCATTTTTACGAGTATTTGTAAAAACAACATAGTTACCACATTAAGATTGATATATACATAAGTATATTTTGAAGTTTTTATGGACTATGCTAAAAAAAAAATCCTTGCCAATATCTTAAAAATAAAGTTCATGAACAAAGAATTTGATTACTTTATCAATCTGTTATTTATAGTTCTGTGCGACATTCTCAATAAATTAATATGTAATAGGTATGTTGTCATCAACGAATTTATTGCTACCTACAGCGATTACTTATTGATAAGTAGTAAGATAAGTCTGAATTATTTTAATTACTTCCAAGTCTTTAGAAAAACCGAAATATTGGGACTATTGACAGTCTAGTTCATGCCCGTAATAGGGGTCTAGTTCATAATATCGACAATCGCTACATCGATGGTCGCTGTATCGAAAACGTTCCATCGACGGGCTAATGTATCGACAGTACCCCAAATCGATGGTACGCTACATCGACAGTACCCTAAATCGTTGGTATGCTACATTGACTATCCGACCCGAGCCAAATTCCCTCAATTCTTCGAGGATCCCTAATCAGATATGAGTTTTGATACAAATAGGACCAATCTGCTGGTATGGTCCATAAATGACGGAGTACTGAGGTAACAAACCCTAAAAAAAACATTGCATTGAGAACCTCCTCCTTTTTTTGAAGTAGGTTAAAAATACTGTGTTTTTTATTTAAATCTGGCTCGGGTCGGGTAGTCGATGCAGCGTACTATCGATTTGGTTTACTGTCGATGTAGCATACCGTCGTTTTAGTGTACTAACGATGTAGCGTACCAACGATTTAGGGTACTGTCGATGTAGCGTACCATCAATTTGGGGTACCTACTGTCGATACATTAGCCCGTCGATGGAACGTTTTCGATACAGCGACCATCGATGTAGTGATTGTCGATACTATGAACTAGACCCCCGTAATAGACGTCGCTTTGTGTTAGCAATAACTAACACGAAGCGACGTCTCAATGCAATGCTTAAACTTAGCAGTTATTTAGCCTATAAAATGACAAAGATAAAGCGCATCAAAGTTCAGGAGGTTTGTGACGTCCCTTCTAGGCACGACATGTCCAAGTCGTGACGTCACGCGAAATATCAACGTCCTTGAGCGTCGTCATTTTTTGTTTATGTGACAACAGAAAAAGTACGTTTATCTAACTTATTTCTGAAGGAAACTACCCTACTGAGAAACAAATGGTGAAACGAGAGTGGCGGTTTAGGAAAGTGCTAATAACAATTGACATTAGGTACCATTGAATTAGAATAGATATGGAAACAGCATTGCACTCAAAAAGTAGCACCACGAAAAGCAACACGGAGTAGGCGGGGCTTTAAAAGTATATTTTTTCGCGAACTAGTCCACCGCGGCTCAGTGACAGAAGGGCGCATTGATAGTTTCATTATTTGATTATAAACATTGGTGGAATTATAAAAAAAAATACTTATTGTGTAGTAAAGTGGTGCATAAATTCATTGGTGGGTAAAAATACATCTTTTTATTTACTGTTTTACCAGTGTTCTAAAAAATAAAACCTCGCGCTAGCCCGCGCCAGCGCCACCGGCGCGCGCGGCGGGCGTTTGCGGGCGCCAGCTCGCCGACATGTTGACTCCGCCCCGTGATCTTGATGCATCCAATCGCGCGCTAGCTTCGTCTAAGAGAGTGTGTGTGTCTCGTAGTAATTTAAGTATGTACTTTTTGTTTGCGTAAATTGAACCGAAATTGAAGCGTAAGTTGTATGAGAATTACGTTTCCATATATTTTCTAATTCAATGGACATTACCCAAGCCGTTATTTCATTTCTCTGTTCAACCTTTAATTAATTAAGTATTAAAATTAGCAAGCCTTTTACCAACCACGTTAGGATCGGCTTCCAGTCTAACCAGATGCAGATGAATACCAGGCAGTGTTGTACAACGAGCGATTGCCTATCAGACCTACACAACCCATTGACTAGGTAACTGGAAACCTCTTGGAAATACTGGTCTTCTTCTTCTTATCGTGTGATTAGTGACTAACCAGGGGGTCGAGTCTGCTATTGCAATCGTGTCTCAATGACCGGTCAATGATCGATTTTTGACGTGTAACGTCAAACTGATGACACATTTCTCATACCTACAAAAACTGTCAAAGTTGTCAAATACGAATACTTGACAACTTTGACTAGGTAACTGTAAACCTCTTGGAAATACTGATCTTCGTCTTCTTATCGTGTGAACAGTGACTAACCAGAGGGTCGAGTCTGCTAATTGCAATCGTGTCTCAATGACCGGTCAATGATCGATTTTTGACGTATAACGTCAAACTTATGACACATTTCCCACACAAAAGCTGTCAAAGTTGTCAAATATTCGATCAATGACCGGTCATTGAGACACGATTGCAATAGCAAACTCGAGCCCCTGGTGTCGAGTTATAATGCCGCCCATGGGCCTCTGACTTGGCATCACATGCCATCGAGAAACATCTCTCAGACATGCCGTCACCGTTTTTAAAGCAAGCGATAATTGTAAATACTGGTTGTCAGACGTATGGGATTCTGACTACTGGTAATGACCGTCAAAGATCTACAAGACAGTACACATCGATTTAAAGTGCTTCCCGAGGTACAGAGGCGTCTTAATGTGTTCCACGAACAGACCTACGTAGTCCGACCTTTACCCTCGATCGACCCGTGCTGTTTACTATTTAGCCAAATGCAAACTTTTATAAATAGCATTATAAAATAATATGTTGAAATGGATGTAAGTAGATCTATCACGAGAAACATCAGTAATTATCCATAACATTTTTAAACCTTGAATATTATCTATTTTTATAGGTACAGGTTAAAACCAGTTTTCTTTTATGACGATGTTTTCCTGTTTGCTTTTAGCCACAATCATGACAAGTTTCAATGTTATTTTTTGCTGATTCAAATATATTTTATCTTTACCAAAATACATATATAGAACTTCTTAGATACATCTTTACTGCATTATGTAAACCGGTAAACCTAATCTTGCATTCACAATGTTTGGCTTCCATAAACTGTGGTACTACTAAACCAATTTTTGTGGAATTTGGTCAAACTTTTTATTGCAACTCGAATGTTTCATAAAACTTTCATACAGATGGCAGTGTAAGTTAACTTTTGGACCACAGCAGTTCATGACCGGATCTGCTAGTTTTTCTTCTTATTTCATTAAAAAAACCTATGTATTCTATCAAAAAGATCAAACTTACGGTACTAAAGATGAAGGAGGGTAAACCAGTTCTCCGATGACAATAGTGTCCAGGTCATCCAAGTAAGTCTTCTTGAAGTCCAGTTGTTTCATGGCTATGAAGTCATACTTGATTGTCATCACCAGTCTTGATGTGAGGAGCACAATCCTCTCCTTCTCATTGTCCCAAAGAGTGATCCTGAAAAGTCATTGTCCTATAATTAGTTTGACAGGATTTGCAAAGAAGGGAAAATATTTCTAATCACATTTCTTCAACCTTGCAGATGATAAAATTAATAAATATCATATGATAACAATATTACCCAAACAACAGTAGCAACTAAATAGTGATAAAGGTTGACTAGTAAAATGCCTGTGGCATTAAGTCCACCTCTGTACATTTGTGTGCTTGAGGTATTAAATAAATAAATGTAAAAAACATATTCAGCTACTTTATTCCAACTACTTTTTATATTTAAAATAGGTACACTAACCATTTGTATGTTTCAACATTAATTGGTAAAAATGGATATAATAATATCTGAATAAGTAATGGCAAAACAATAAAATTTGCATTATATAACAGTCACAACTCCATGTCTCAGCCTTAAAATGGCTAAATAAGTCAAGTTAATCAAAATTGTGAACATGTTAGTAGCAACAAGACTTACTACTACCCCATGGCCTCGTCTCATACAGAGAATTGAATGGGCATTCATGATCAATCAATTGCACATATTGTAATCACAATGCTTGCTCAAAGTCAGTTGAAGGTTTCAGACTAATATTAATTCAGAGAAACCTTAAAATATTTACCTTCACCAGAGTCAGTGATGTCTAAGACAAACTTACAGATAATTTCTGACACTAATCTGCATGGTTCTTGCATGATTTGACCAAGATAATGTCTGAACTTTAAAAGAGACTGACTTCTGAGTTTCTTTTAGTGTTTCTTCTCAGATTAGTCAGATAGTGCACCAACCTCATCAACTAGTTGAAAAATGATGTGTAAAATTGTTTGTAAATACCTATTTACAGGGATAAATATCAATTAATATTTACCAAAGTACATGCAACACTTACTCTGTTAACAACCAGGATCCCAAGTACTCTCCGTCTTCAGGGAACAATAAAGCAGTAATGCATTCTTGAATTGCAGTATCGACAACTCCTTTACGGAATGTGAAGAAATCTTTAATGTTCTCTTTGTCAAACGGGACATCGTAACGAGGGAATACTGCCTGTATGTCAGTTGGTGGCGACAATGCTGCAGGAGGGTTTGCTTGGTCCTCAGAACCTCTTGCATCTGTAGCAGAAGCATGAAAATGGAACTATTGTACTCAGAGTAAACAATTAGGATATTTTATATTGAGCAAGCTGGTACCTAGCTGTTTCATGTAGGTATAGATGGAAATAATGCATTAGTTACAGTAACCAACTAGTGTTCGCCTTCGCGCCACAAATTCCGTTCCAAAAATAATTTTTGTTTTCAATCACACCAAGTTTATTTTTACCTGTCTCTGAGCCATTGATAAACACATCAGACATGGTATGTGTTTCAGTATAAAATTTTCAAAACATACCGGCAAAGGAAGATGTGGAAGAGGTCAAGGAATTAGCACCAGACAACACCGAGGGATTAACACTAGTAGGGGGTTTCCTTCTCGCCGTAGTGTCCGTAGTATTAGTGCGATTACTTTCTGAGCTCTCCGCCGCGATGGTATCCGTGGACAGCTGCAGGGTACCGCCGCGGAACTCCAGGTCTTCATCCAACATGTCACTCATCCTGTATTTATGTAGTTTTCTTTACACTAAACACTGTTTTCTTTATAAATTATTAATCGCTCTGCGTAAATAAAATAATCGACCGACCGACTGATAACGACGTCAATGTCAAGTGCGTTTCGTTTCATCGCTATGATATTTTTTTCTTTTTTATTGTTACATTTACGTGGACCGAAATAAAAACAAAAAGATTTTTAGTAAACTGAAATTAATCACAATTTCACTAAGTTTACTCTAGTTTAGTAGTCGAATTAATAAATTGGTAAAATATAAAAGTAGAACTAAACGAAGGAACCGTTAATCTTTTCCGTTTTCAAGTTCAAGTATTGTTTGATTGATGGTTTATCTTTCATAGAATTGTAAATAAACTTTATTATGCGTATCAAATAAGAAAAGGAACGTCAATGGCCTCTATCTGTCAGATGTTACTTAAAAAGTACGGTCTGCAACGAAACCTTGTTCGCATGTAGGTAATCAATTATTAATAGGTAGTTATTTGTTTTACCGAGCTGCAGTTATTCAAAATGAAAAAATAAAACCGATTTAAAAAAAAACACTAAACGGTGTAAAATAACTCTAAATTAGGAAGTCTGTGGCTTTGGTGGTTTTGTTTTATTTATGATGGGCCACCGACTTCCGAATTTAGAGTTATTTTACACCGTTTAGTGTTTTTTTTTAAGTCAGTTTTATTTTTTGTAAAAAAGTTTTTTATTTTTCCATTTTTAGTTGTTCCCATACAAACATTTGCCATGAATTCATTTTATATTGTTAATTGTTAACAATACATGTCATTATAATAGGGTTATCCACCTAACCCTAGTAAATGAAACTTAACATACCTAACTGTCGAAATCTAGGTATATTGAACACATCTGCCTACCCCTCTGACCATGCAGGCTTGATGATACGTCATGATGTTGTATAAACAATAAACATCCAAGCGATTCCAGCAATAACGAGAAATTTGCCGTCTATTTTTGAAGAGTTCCGTTGAATATCTCCGAAGATCAGCACCAGATCTTCACCAAATTAAAATGGGACCACCTCGGGAGTATACTCTTTCAAATAAAAAAAGAATTTTGAGAATCGTTCCACAAATGGGGGAGAAAAAAACATTCATACACACGAACATAGAACCTCCTCCTTTTTTGAAGTCGGTTAAAAATATTTTAAATTAATTAGTTTTGACATGATTAAATTGACATCTGACAGATAGAAGTCATTGACGTTCCTATTCTCATTTGAAACGCATTATAGTATAGGTACCTACTACAATGTATAGGTACAATAATAAAAAAAACAGTAGCGATCGATCTCAATTTTACCTATCTTCTATTTTTTTTTTCTATCTAGATGCTTACTTACACTGCAATTAGAACTTCGCCTCTGATGCTCGCTCGGAATTGAAGGGTCATGCCATGCTTGAATTAGATGGCACGGTTGGCGCAGCGGCTAAGCTATTGGCTGCTGCGCCGTGTGTCGTGGGTTCGAGTCCCGCGCGGATCATACAGGTAGTTCCAGTGAATACCTATGTATAGTTAGTTATATTGGTGTAGTGGCATATTGGTTGTAATATGGCCTACAGGTACAGTACAGGTAGGTAGGTAGGTACAGGTATTCCAGCGAGTTGAGGTGAGATTCAATGTAAAAAAAAGGTTAAGGTTTAAAACAAGACCAGCATCAATATGACTTTTACTGAGTGATATACATATAGGTAGGTACCTACTTTTAATGCTTATTTTGGACAGCGGTGATGAAAAACATTAAGTCCGCCTTTGTACAGTTTATTTTACTAGTGCATACAGTTTTTAATAAATAATAAATAAATAAAAACATCGTACAGAAACCTAGTATTGTATTGTATGACGGGCTGGTATCCACAACTAGTGCGTATTTTGTGTACGGGTCTTTTAAATTAAAATAGATTTATTTTAATCGCGCTACGGTACCTATTTATCTTTTTTTTAAATATCGTTAATATTGAAATAAAGTCTTTTATGCCAGATACAGGTATTTTTTATTTATTTATTTAGTACATGGAGGACATACAGCTAATAAAAACAAACAAAACAAAAAAATAAACCATAGTCACCAGAAAGCCAATTACAAGTCCTCACGTATAGTGATAAGTTAAATGTTTAAATGGTGTGAGCACAATACAAAAACACCTTATTCGTTACTTATTCGAAAATCTCTCTCTCTCTTTATCTCTCTTGTTCTTGTTCTTTTAAAATTTATGTATTTCATTATTTTTATATTTTGCTTGTTTTGTTTTTTTTGTTTGTTTATATGTTTCATTTCCTTTGCATCCTAGTGAATGCTTTTTTTTTCTTTAATCGGCAACCCACACTTGCACAAGTGCGGTGATTAATGCTAGCACCGATCCACCGTGGGCACTGTGGGCATCCCTGATTGAGATCAGACAGAACAAAATGATCGTGCTCATCATACAAACATTTGTTATGGGTGGGAATCGAACCCACGACCTCTGGCATAGCAGTCAGGGCCACTTACCCCTCGACCAACAAGCCTGGCAAAGACGTAATTTTTGTTTGGATGATATACCTACCAATCAAGATAAATTACGCCTATTCTAGGATTGTATGTAACATAGGGACACTCAGCGCAGTACTTCGGTTCAAAATTATATATTTTGTACGTTTCAAAATCAATGCATTTCAATAAGGTAGTTAGGTTAGGTAGTTAGGTTAGCTATAGGATAGGTACGGTAAGTTAGGTTAGGTTATATGTATCTATATACATATGCTGTCATTCTAATTCTATCTAATACAAAAGGTTTAAAGAGCACATTTAGACACTCGCTAAATAAAAATAAATAGTAGGTACGTATAGGCGTCCTTTTCCAAACCCATCTGAGGTGGAGTGTAAAAACTTTTCGGAGATCGCTTGACCAGATGCCAGCACATCAAGTTACCCCAATGTGTCAAATTTCTTTGATCGTTTTTCAACTTTATGTCAAACAGAATATGGTTCATAATTGAATTGTGAAAATTTGACACATTTGGGTAACTTGATGTGCTGGCGTCTGTACATTCTTTTTAGTCACTGTTGGATCGTGGAGGCACTTTAAGTTCCATTTAAATGTTAAATTGCGGTGTCGATATAAATCGTGTGTATTCGGGCTTTTAGTTCATTATACTCGTCTTTGTTTCATTCTCAATGAGATAGGTTTACTTGTAGTACGGCTCATTTATATCACATCTTCATTACATAGTTTACAGCCAAAAACTGAACGTATCCTCTCGTGTCACGCGCACCTGTCAGTTATCTGTCAAATATCTTCATTGGTTTTTTATGTCACATAATGGCGTCATCTTTTTCCTATATTTTTTAATATTTTGTGTTGTATTGTGAAAATACTGTTCCAAATAGCATAATAATGGGAAAAAGGAATTCACTAGATAAAATTTGAATATCAAAACGACTGAGAGATGTATTTTAAGCTAAAACTTGATTCAAGTCACGAAGAAGGTAAGAAAATACCTATAAAAAATGGCCGCTTTTAAACTGTTCTCTGTAACTATTTCATCAGAAAACTGATTCAAATACTTGCCTGATTATAACTATAGCAAATCAAGACCCTGTGTGCGTATTATAGCTAGTGAATATGAAAACATAGGGTGCGCTTTGTGTTTTTTGCGTTATGCACGTGCTACTGTGCTTGCAACCTACAAGTGTATGCCTGACCTGTGGGACGTTCTGCGGGAACGTACGTGGTCAACAATGGCAGTATTGGCAGTGAATAGCCCAACCTGTGGAGCGTTTGAAAACGCATTTGTGATGAAAAATTACTATAGTGAACAACAAGTGCATGCCTGACCTGTGGGACGTTCTGCGGGAACGTACGTGGTCAACAATGGCAGTATTGGCAGTGAATAGCCCAACCTGTGGAGCGTTTGAAAACGCATTTGTGATGAAAAATTACTATAGTGAACAACAAGTGCATGCCTGACCTGTGGGACGTTCTGCGGGAACGTACGTGGTCAACAATGGCAGTATTGGCAGTGAATAGCCCAACCTGTGGAGCGTTTGAAAACGCATTTGTGATGAAAAATGGCTAAAGTGAGCAACACAACTTGTGCATGCCTGACCTGTGGGACGTTCTGCGGGAACGTACGTGGTCAACAATGGCAGTATTGGCAGTGAATAGCCTAACCTGTGGAGCGTTTGAAGACGCATTTGTGATGAAAAATGGCTATATATGGTGAGCAACTTGCCTAGAACCTGTGGGGCGTTCTGCGGGAGCGCACGTGGTTTACAATGGCTATGTTGTGATTTAAGCAATCTGAGGGGTGTTCTTTAGGGACACACATGGTTGACTATTTTCTTATAACCTTCAAGGGAAGTTCTGCGGGAACTTACATGGTTATATGGTACAATGTTTGTTGCCTTTACAGCATGAACTGTTTTCTACAGACACTGTAATAAATTCATTAAAACAATTCATCTGAAATTCATAGAAAAAACAAAAAATGTTTCTCCGGAGTTCATAAAAAATCTTCAAACAAAAGTTGTATTATGCAGATTCTAGTTGGTAAATGGAATAATTGAAGAACAGGTACCAGGTACCTCCGGAAAAGACATAAGATGTTCAGATTCGCAAAATGCTAGCCGTGGGTTCTCAACTGGAGAAATCAGGATAAGATTTACCAAAATAGATTACCCAGGTATCTAATACTTAACAAAATATGTTATTTAATAAGCATAATGAAGATGAAGACAACATCAGGGTGTCATCGCCCTGCCTTGTTTTGACTCAGACCTTCAAATGTGTCTAGATACTCCGGAGCAAAAAAAAAAATGTAACAAAGTTGAGTGATACTTTAAGGTATGATATATATGTATACATATAGAGGGGCATTTTTTCCCTGCTAGTAACAGTCATAAAGACATCAAGAGTTTTCTGCCTTATTCGGAGTCAGAAACATACTTATTTGGTGAAGACCCAATACTTCCCAAACAAGCAGCTTTAAAAACCAACCTCACTCCAAAAATGGGGGGGGGGGAGGCATCATCTGAGACACCAGTGGTTGAGAAAACATGAGAAGACCGGAGGATTCATCAGCGCTGCAAAATACACCCACAGGTGAGCATTTTAAAAAATTAATTTATGTGATTGATAACTAATCATCACTTCTATTTGTGGTTATTATTTTTTGATAAGATTGTAACTACTTTACAACTTTATTTCATACTAAACCACACCAAAGTTACTTTTCATTGAAAGAAAAACTTTCCAAAGAGAAATCTTTTCAGATAATATCTGTAATTTATAAATATTTTCTGAGCAATAGAAATTGGTCAGAATACTAAAGCTTAGTTTACCAGTCTTTTATTGGTAAAAAGCCCATTGGAAGCTTTCCATTAATTTCTAAATTAGAAGTTGAAGTTTTTTGTTAAAACAGAACATTTCAAATGAAAAGTCTACCGCACTATAAGTGATATTTAACAGAAAAATGACTTTCTGATAGAGGTAGTTTTTTAAACAGGCTTATTGCCTGGTCAATATTTACACATATATGACATTATAGACTCTTCAAAGGAAATGGCAACAATTAATTGTTTTATGTTTTTTGGGTTACCTATATATAATGATAAACTTTTACAAGAAAGGTGAAAGATGCTTACAAAATGAGAGGCTATAATATATCAGTTTGTTTATTCCGAATTTCTGTTAAGAAATAATTCAGTTAACTGTAGATAAACAAGGAAAAACAAGATTCCTAACTAACAAACTAAACAACTCTTATAAGTTAAACATGTGAAGTCAACTATAGTCAGATTCCATGTTCAGATGAATGAAAATTTTACATCCACTTTATTGAATATCTTGTCTTTTATTTAATAAGTTAATAATGAGAATAAATTATTATGGAATAGATACTACCTTGAATACTGCATGTTTAAACAAGACCTTGAATGGTAGTTCATAAACATACCTAGTCAGAGTAAAGAATATTTTCAAGTTAGAAACTTTATTTTATTTTTTGACTGGCCTGTTGGTCTAGTGGTTAGTGACCCTGACTGCTATGCTAGAGGTTGTGGTTTTGATTCCCACCCAGGATAATGTTTTTCAATCATTTGTTCTGTGTCTGGGTATAATTTATCCCTAATATGTATTTATTTATCAGCATATATATAAGTATATAAGTATTTTTATCAGCTGTTTAGTACCCATAACGCAAACTCTGCTTTGTTTGGAACTAAGTGGCGTTGTGTGGAAGTTGGGGAATATATATTTATTTACAAATACTTTTTCCACAAGGTAATTTCCAAGAGGTTATGGTTTTCGGAGGCATCTAAGCAATGGACTGAAAATGAAGCTAAGCTTCAAATTATATTTTAGATTCAATTGCTGCCTACTTAGTCTGTAATGCCTTGCAGGACACCCAACAGATAGTGAAATCTGATAGAGAATGGATTATATGACTACATTAACATACAATTGATTGGGAGGAGTTCAATATCCTACCTATCTATATACCATTACTAAAAATAATTGGCAGTGGTGTGATTACAAACCAAAGGGTTTTTTGATTTTGGTTTTCTACATGATTAAATTTTAATTAATAGCTGATTCTGAATCTAGAAGAAAAGTAAACATTACAAAAGCAGAAGGTACTGTTTGTACTTCATCCATTGTTCAGTCAAACCATGGTTCTCAATATTTCAGAGATTGTTGATACATTTACAGAGGCATTTTAACCCCTTAATTATCTCCTTGGCACTATCATTCTAGATTGTGACATGTCCTTCACAGGAAATTGAAATAAGTGTCAAGAATAGGTTTAATAGACTGAAAAGTAGTCCATATTGGATCGTAAAGTTAGTAAAATACAAAATGAAATGATTTTATTTAAATTTATTTATTTTTAAAAGTATAGAATACTCTTGATTATCCACCTTAATAACTTAAAGAGTTATATAGGGTATTTATTACTCATAAAATAGGTAAGTGATCTCTTACAAACAACCGTTGAAGAATATTGTCATGTAAACATTTGTACATGTTTGGAGTGTGAACAAGCAGTTGAAAATTAATTACGTTAAATATTGATTGAATTCCAGTGCGTTTGACTTAAAACTGTGAATTGTAGCAGTACCAAGCCTACCATAACTTATGCTGATCAATATCATAATGAGACTCCTGGAAGAAGTTTTTCCTATGAAAGTTTTGTTTATATTTGATCTGCTCTACCCTTGATCATAGGACCGCATAAGATGATAACATGAAAAGATTATTTAAAGGCTTCATAATAAGACCTCTTAAACTTAGATATTACCTACTTGGGATGTTTTTTCATGTTTACTTAATTATGTTTTAAATAATTACAGGCAACAACGTGATTTATACTTTGTTACCAAGAAGGTCTATTGAGTCTATTTGCGAAAACTACAGGTCAAAGGATGATAACAATCTCCATTATAAAAATAGAGTGATCCAATTAGACATAGGTAATCATAATTAAGAAAATTACAGCTATTACAATTGATATGATGAAGGATTAACAATAAATTAGGAGATGGACAATTACAAGGTTTCTATTTTTTGTTTCCTATTTTTACAAAACAATAGGTAAGTAGGTACCTACTAAACATTGTAACAAAAACGCTGAACTGTATAAGCTCCAGTGTCAGCCGTTGGATTACCAGGGCTATGGAAAAAAGAGTGAACTTAATATTAGCGCGTTTTTTCAACTTTCATTACATTCATTATGTAAGAATTTCAGCCGGTAAGGGGGTTTTTTAATATCAACTTTATTATAAATTATACCTACACGTGAACTGAAGGGTCAACCATTCCTTCCTAAATTTCCAAAATGGACATATTAATAATAGACATTTTCCATTTTAGTTTTGACGAGTATGATTCTATTTGAATTGTAATTCGATGTTGTGTTTTTTATTTATTTTTTTGATTCTTTTGGAAAATTTAAAATAACTCATTGTTATTTTTAATTATTTAATAATTATTGATTGATTTTACAACTTGTCTTTAAACATCTACAAGTAAACCTATCTCATTGAGAATGAAACAAAGACGAGTATAATTGAATAGTCAAACGAACTTACCTGTAAGTGAAGTTCGACGGTAATTATACGAAGTCTTTGTTTCATTCGAAAATGAGAAGAGTCCCACCCGACCCAAACAATACATGCTATCTAAATACAATTTTATGCTTGGACCCCACGTTGTAAAACCAATCATTTGCTGTGAACTTAATGAAGATATTTGACAGATAACTGACAGGTGCGCGTGACACGAGAGGATACGTTCAGTTTTTGGCTGTAAACTATGTAATGAAGATGTGATATAAATGAGCCGTACTACAAGTAAACCTATCTCATTTTCGAATGAAACAAAGACTTCGTATAATTACCGTCGAACTTCACTTACAGGTAAGTTCGTTTGACTATTCAATAATATTGTTAAGAACAGTAAGGATGGTCGCACTCTTTTGTAAACATTTTGCTACATTTTGTATCTATAAATAATTTGTAGATGCATTTAAGTACAAAGCTGTTCCCGTACGCAAAATACGCGCTTGGTCGTGGAGTTGCGGACACCTGCCCGATAATTCTAACCTCCTTTGTGCAAAACTAAAACATTTCCATTATACATATGAATGCAATGTGGTATCGATCGTAGGGAATAGGTGCTAAGTCCGACTCGCGCTTGACGAATATTTTAGTCCTAGATCCGCACCTGAATTAGTGGCCTTGCCTTCTCTGTATAAGAAGAGCATTTGTCCTGCAGTTGGATCCGACAAAACCCTCTCCTATGTAGGTACCTATAAGATAAAAAATATGTTTATGAAAACAACTGCAGTGTACACACAATATATATATTTATTTTACAAAAATAATTATTGGAACTAAATAAAAAAGAACGCCTCTTACTTTCTACTTTCTGGCACAGTAATGTTATCGAGTAATATGGCAAAATTAATTTAAAACTGGCAATAATACGCCAGTACAAAAGTTAAGACAAAAATGCACTTAAATAATACCTATCCTAAAAACTGTACATTATAATCGTTTCATCATCATCTGCCTCGATTTCCCAGACTGTGTTGAAGTCGGCTTCGAGTCTAACTAGTATGAAGAGAGTAAAATACAATAGAATTACATACATAATTCTGTGTTCCTAGTGAAAAGGGGTATAAGTCCAATTTTGCCGAAAATGAGTTAAGTGTACCAAAGTGATCAGAAAAAAATGCTCTATCGTTTGGTGAAGACAGATCTAAGCTATCTCTAAAAATAAGAAAGAAACTTTGTGTAAAAGGGTCCAACTGACACCAAAAAAAACTGTAAAAGTCGGTTTTCTGATCACTTTGGTACACTTAACTCATTTTCGACAAAATTGGACTTATACCCCTTTTCACTAGGGCCACAGAATTATTACTTTAGAATTACCAGTTACTATAAATTAATCATATAAGGTGCCTACACAATCTTGTAAGCTACTTGATATGTATAATGGATGTAAGCAGACGCTTAACGAAGGCGGAAAACACATCCCGTTATTAGATACATGCAAGAAGGAGTCTGTTTGAATGACTTGAAATGAATAACTTTGACACCAAAACTGCATAAAAATTGAACTAACGTTAAAATACGTTTTAAGTTTATATTTATATTCAACCCTGCGTATAACTCTGTTTGACGGTAGTTTCCAGCAATTATTTGTATACCATAAATAATTCATGTAAGTATTCCTGTCTAGAATCTGTAGATCACGGCTTAGGGGGTTATTCTTACACCCTGTTTAAAAACCTGTAGCTAGCAAGTGTGTAGAATATAATTATATAGGTACCTACTTATCTTCGAAATCCCTGCATTTTTCAAAACAACATTTTTAACCAATAACCCTTATATATTTGACATCGAGGAATTCAATTATACTTACATAAATAATTATACCACATTATTTATACATAGGTAGGTAGTCAATCACTCAGCTGTCAAAAACAATCTGACAAGTGAGGGATTCGACTTTTGAAATAATATTAATACAATAAAATAGTTACTAAATTACTTATTTCATAATATTATACAATTGTATACAAAATATGAGCAACTGCCTTTAATTTACAAAACATAATTGAGATTTACAATTTTTTTAAACATATTTATAGGATTTTCTGTTTTCTTTTTAATGAAATGTGACATTACTTAAGTGTTGCAACAGCTCAAAATTTCAACGTTCTAGTAACAGCTACACCGGTTCGCGGGACAATGTGGCGGGTACACGATGCACTGGTCCATGCAGTACACATCAGCTCCCTCGCGACCTTCCAGCTCGCCTACAGCTTCGCATACTTGCCTGGAAGTAATGACAGCAAAATTTTAGCAAGCCTTCCACCACAGACAGGTTTAGAGAATAACCAGGAACCAGGAACCAGGAGTGGAACGCAAAAAAATGTTGAGCTCGCTTTGCTCTTTAATATATTTTTCAGATGCTAAACTATTCAATGAGATTTTAAATAACTAGGTATATCAAGGAGTACTGATCAATGAAAAATTGGTCTCTTATTTCAAAGTCGCACGTGGTTCCAGACCAAAACTATCAGCTGTCACCTAGGACGCCAAGTCCATAGAGCAACCATAGAGGCACCCTTCTCCGAACCAATCTGTGGTGGAGTGATAAAATGATATTTTACAAATTGAACTTAACAAAAGTACCCACTGTTTACAAATACATAATAAATGGGTCATTGTCATAACCCTAAAAAAAACTGTTCATATGGATCAGTAAAGAAACTTTTACCTTTTTTTTAAATTTAACATCGTAATAGTAAAGTAAACAAAACATACTTCACCATACTGTAACAGATTTTCTATAAATTTATTTATTTTTTACTTTATTCATTGAAATTCAAGTAAAAGTCCACTTCGGTGGACTGTTCGGGATCTACCTTTTAATAGAATGGAGCCTTTAAAAAATATGTCTTTTGTTATTTTAAACTAAAGTGAATTACTTATTTTCTTAATCTACGTAAGTTATTCTTTTAACTTTATCAGTATTAAAAAAATAGTTAAAAAATAAACACACTTTTTGCATAATTGAATCTTGTTACAACATTTTTAGTCTTTTCGGTGGACATTACTTTCAATCTTGACTAAATTAAAGGAAATGTCAAAGACATAATTATGTAAAGAAGTAAAATTGAACGCTTCCAATATCGCACTATCCCTGTCAGCGGTCATTTTGTCATGACTCGTACACAGAACACGATATTGTTCTGTTAAGAATTTTTTTTTGGTGTGTCAAAGTTGAGTTGTCTTTTCGGTTACTGCTGTATTTTGGTAAATAAATCACTACAAATTATTTAAACATTCTGATTAACTAGTCAACCAATTAAACTTTACAAATATACCTTAGCTTTTAACGTAACCCATAAACGGCGGGAGCTATGAGTGATTTTTTGAAAAAAGTCCATTCGGTGGACATCTTTTCGGTGGAACTTTGGTCCACCGAAACGACAAATGTCCACCGAGTGCAATGTTTTCTTGAATGTTTATATGTAATGACTGGTAAAAGTGCTTCTGATTACTGTTATTTTTATCAGAAAAGGATTAATGACCTATTTTTGTTTAATTCTCGCTTGGTTTTTATGTATAAAATAATACGAATATGTTGGTCAACATGGTATAGTAAAGCGTTAGGGAAGCAGTTCCCTGTTGCTTTAGGTTAAGACACTTAAGATCTAGAAGCATTGGAAAAATCAAAGAAAGAACGGAGAATATTATTATCATCGCAAGCCGAAAGGAAAATAAAAACTGCAAAAGATTTACCAGATGTGCATAAAAACCTTTTGACGAAGAAATGGATTGAGAATACAAGACGCTGCAGAGAAAAAGTTAAGAAACAAGAAGAAGCTGAAAAGAACATAGTATGCGAAACACCTCCCTCGAGTCTGGTAACTTGAGTATCACCAAGAGCTGAAATTGGTGCCCGTATTGCAGTGAGAAACAGAAGATTAAAAGTAGAAAACAGATTACAGAAAAAAAAGATGTTGATGGGTTTAGAATGTAAAGTTGCTAAGTATAGGATGCGATTACACAGAACCAATAGTTCTTCAGTTTTGTAGGTTGAGTTGTATGAAATGTAGTTCAGATAACACTTGTATAAATTACGGTTTAGGTTGCATAAAACTTGGCAAAGCACCATATCCCACTCTAAAATAATGTCCCTACTCTACCAAGTCCAGTCCGGTCGACTCCTCTGCAAAATCCTACCCGGGTAGGACTTTGCAGAGGAGTCGACCGGACTGCATAATTCCGGAATTATACCAGCTCCCACTGAGACGATGAATTCACCAAGTCTAATCTTCCATTTCCGAGTGGCTTGATGCAGCAACCACTGAATGTTGGAAAGTGCAGTCCATCACTCCTGATTGGAGATGTTTATAAACGAATACGTGTTTTGGACGTGTATTCTAACAGCTAATATACGTCAACGTCCAAATTAAAAGATCCAGCAATCCTCATAAATATGAGTGAACGCATTCAACGTCTGGTGGTCTTCTGACGACGAAGACATATTTTGTCCACCGAAACGAATTGTCTTCTCGGTAGACAGACACAAAATATTTTTTATTTACTTTTTGATTTCCTATACGAGACCGATTGTTAGTGATTATGTGAATATAGCATTAACACTACTTTTGGTCTCGATTTTAATCGCATTTTGTTTTGTATTTTTGACATTATTTAACATTTTAGTCCACTCGATGGACAAATGAGTCTTTTCGGTTGAACCGAAATATCGTTATTCCCTTATAAATAGCTTTTTTTTCAAATTATTGATCTCTGACTGATGCTCATTTTTGTTTTTAAGTAAGTTATGAGTAATAATATGGCTTTGAACTTTATAAATCACGCGTTTCATTTTTTTACGAAAAAAATACCCAGGTTTGACAATGACCCAAATAGGTGATAAATAAGTATAACAGATAGGAATTATAGGATAGGATAGGTATAATTTAGGTGTCTTCAAGGCTACAGTGAATAGGCTCTTAGTAAACTAGTGAGTTTCACCATCGTTGATTGTTCCACTGCTTACCATCAGGTGGGATTGTAGTCAAGTACTAGTTCGTTTGAAAAAAAAACATATAATATACCTAAAGACTCAACAGGTTAATCTGAGTTCTCAAATACAAATGACTAAGCATGATACTCACGGGC
Source organism: Euplexia lucipara (assembly GCA_921972225.1). Taxonomy (NCBI): domain Eukaryota; kingdom Metazoa; phylum Arthropoda; class Insecta; order Lepidoptera; family Noctuidae; genus Euplexia; species Euplexia lucipara. The sequence continues at coordinate 3,297,303 of OV179149.1, read as the reverse complement.
AAGAACACAGGTCCTCAGGACAGTTGGGTGGGTACCGAAGACAGTTGGTCTGACACCAGCTCAGCATGCCGGGAAGTCTGTTGAAAGCTTTAGTTGGCACACACACTTGGTCCCTGGAACATTCAACGTATAAGTTAAAGTTAGTCTAAAATTGATACCTTCATTTGGCATATTTTTCGGTTTTTTAATACGATTTGTAGGTAGTTTGATCTGCACTAAGTGTGGCTATAGGAAAAAGGTGACTTAACCTTAACCTTTAAATAGGTTGGTTTTAGTTCTTTAATTATTTTTCACATGGAATATATTTGAAGATAGGTTATAACTAACTAAAAAAAATCTACTAGGTCAGGTGAGTAGCTACTCGCAAATGAGTAAGAATCGCAGATCAGATAGCACTCTGTAGTTTCTGGCTTTAACTCGATTATATTATTTGTTTACTAGGTTTAGCTGTCAAAAATAAATAAGATATATATATAATCATGAATTAAATAAATAAAAAGTATTAATTATGTACAAAGCCTATGTTTGCATGTCCATAAACCCGGGAGATCTTACAACCAGTCTAGCTGATGACAAATTGGAATTACCTGAACAAGGACATTTAAAAAAACGTCATTTTCACAACTGACGAAAAAGACAACCTTGTTAGGTAAGGTACCTAACGTACACTTAATTTCCAAACTAGAATATTAATAACGAGGCATTGTATATTTATGCCAAAGCTTATTTTTAACGCATCTACAATCAGGGTAATATGTGTCGCACAAGATCGGTTTTGTGTTAGATATTATACCTAATAATATTTGTTACTTATTGCTTTCGGTAAAACCCGTCAGACAATAAAATAGTACGAGATCCCTTTAAGAAATATACACCCTCTTCTGTTATCCATTAGTAATGAGAAATTAACGATAAATAATATTTTTATGGACACATTGCAAATAGGTTGCCAATAGATTTCGTGCGGATAGTATTAATTATTCTCTCAAGTGATATTTAAGAAAACCGTACACTAGTAAATTGAAAAGAATATACCTACCCTATAGAATTGAAAACGTAAAGTTTACCAGCTTTTTCTCCTGCGCCAGTGTGGAGTTGCCAAGTATAAAACAAGAGAGTAAATGTTATTTATATAGTCTCATCTGTTATTTAATCGTATATGACTAGCCTGTTAGTCTAGTAGTTAGTGACCCTGACTGCTATGCCGGAGGTCGTGGGTTCGATTCCCACCCAGGACAAATGTTTGTGTGATGAGCACGATCATTTGTTCTGTGTCTGGGTGTAATTTATCTATAATATGTATGTATTTAGAAGTATATAAGTATGTTTGTCAGCTATTTAGTACCCATAACAAAAGCTCTTAGCTTAGCTTGGGACTAGATGGCGTTGTGTGAAAAGTTGTGGAATATTTATTTATTTATTTATTTTAATAATATGTCAAATGAAAGCTTGTTTTATTCTGAATTGAACTGTTTATGGTTGCCGTATTAAAAAGTCGATCCAGTCCATGGTTGCCTAGATTTTATATGTTGTCTAATGAAAAGACCTTAACCTGACCTTGGTCCCGGCTGTCATATGTAGATCCTTGACAGTAGTTACAGCTAGTCATACCTAAAGCTGAAAGTCTGTCATCCGGTTTAATAATGGGGTATTGTTGGAGGTCAGAAAGGCGGAAGGCACCATGTGAAACATTGGTTTTCCAACTGGAAGACACCCCTAATATTTTTGGGAAAAGGTGAGGCAGATAAATTTACTCCTTCAAATGTTGTTAGTCTTTTATAAATAACCCAGTCAAGGAAATTAATAAGTATGACTAAAAAATAAGCGACTACTTTATACAGCTTAAATACAAAGGCTTAAAACAGGCCATACATTACATTCTTGCAACACAGGCCGGTCTAATATCCTGTAAGAATCACCCACCATATTCACGGGGTGACAAATACAGAACAGCAACGCTGATCATGTTAGTCACAACTAAATAAGTAAGGGTTTAAATACAACTGTACATTTCTTATAATATGAAGAAAAAAGATTCGTGTGTTGACAGTTTGTTAGTCACGTCACAATTTGTACACAGACATGAGAACTAAACTACGAAACAAACAAACAGTGAGACAAGAGTTTTGGAAAGATTATTCACAAAGGCACCACCACGTCGCAGCCAAACCCTTAATCATTCCAAGGACATGACAAATTATACCTAATGATCGGTGGAACGAATTCCTCCAGAGTATCTGTATCAATATCGTTGCTGAAAGAAAACGGTCAATATTATAGTGCACGTTATCAACATTGAACACATACAATTTATACATTACACATATATATATTTGTTTTTTTACCTAATTACGTACGATTCCTTTCGGACATTCTTCAGTTTTTGTCTGAAATAATTAAGCCACAAGATATATATAGTATTATACATGATACTTAAATAGATAATGAGATACGTACAAACATATAACAGATAATGTGACAAGATATACACGCAATATAGACAAATGATACAACGGATGTGATTTTTTTTTGATAGTGTTATCCCACCTGACGACGAGAGGGTAGACATTTCTGGGCATGTTTAAGTCCCTGTAGTAAAGAAGGAAGGGGTAGTCCCTCCTGAGGTCTCCAGCGAAGGCAGGTGGTAGACCACCAGTGCTGGTGATCACGCTGACGTCGGCACAGTTCCTGAATGTCTCCGAGCGACCACACCCGACGGCCTCTGTGCCGTTAGAACATACTCCCCACATGTTTCCTGGGAAAAATTAGATAATACTTAAGTATATTTTAACTTTCATGAATCGACTAATTCTCGAAAATACACAAGTTGTTTTACTGTAACTTTTCTCAACCTCTGTAATCATGTGATGAAAATGTTGCACAACATGTATTTTAAGATTTTAACTGATTTTAACTAAGTAATCAATTTGTGAAGACAGAAACATGATTTATAAACATTGTCTCAAATCATTATTAAGAGCGTGTCAAACTGTAAATGATGACGAGCCACAGACACCAATCCGGACTCCGGGCCGGTTCTCAGAAAATTTCAATGCGTAGAAAAACCCAAAAATACTTTGCGTGACCAACTTGTAGTAGTATTCTTCTCATCATTCCTCATCCTCATATCATCAATAAATTAAATGAAAAAAGTAAGTAGATTTTTTAAGATAGGTACTTTTACTATTTTTTTTTTTAAACTGAACGGCGTCGGCATTTGAAAAATGACCCAAGAAAAAATGCCGAAAACAACTTAGGGGCCGGGTTCATTTTCGAGCGTTATACCGCCGTCATTACCTACCCCTAAATGTTAATGAAAGGGTCGTATATTTAATGCAATGCTAAAGTACCAGAACCTGGAAATGGCTCCATTAAACACATTCTCTTCCCTTAATTCAATTCAAATTGTTTATTTCTTTAACAAGATTACAACAGTTAGTTTGTGAATGGAGCCTACTTTTAAGCAAACAATGCCTGTAGTAGAAGACTCCAAAATTAATATAATGACGGCGGTTTAGACGCTCTAAAATTCACCCGGCCAACCTGGTCTCTTCTAAAGCCCAGACATAAGATTGTATTAATAAATTAAGTGAGTCTAACAATGCAAGTGTCAGTGTATCTCACCAGTATAATAAGTCCATTGCAGCACACACTGCGTACACGTTACGTAGGGAGGCAGCCGCACTCTGTACCTAAAGATCTCCTTCTTAGCAGTGTCCAGTGGGATCAGGAACCTATCATCTCTTGTCTCGGATATGTACAATGGGTACCTGAAATTTTAAAACAATAAAGCTTTTAACTGTTCCGACGTTAAGTCTTAATCAAAATCCTTTTTAAGAACTTACAAATGCGAAACACTTGTGAAGATATTAATCAAACTTCACTATGTCCTTCACTATGGGAATTAAAGGTAATCTAAGTTATTAAAGCTAGTGCAAGATTAAAGGAATCTCACTTCTTCTTTCACTGGCATGTTGGTCTAGTAGTTAGTGACCCTTACTGCTATGCTGGAGGTCGTGGGTTCGATTCCCACCCAGGACAAATGTTTGTGTGATGAGCACGATTATTTGTTCTGTGTCCGGGTGTAATTTATCTATAATATGTCTGTATATATTTAGTAATATCTAAGTATGTTTATCAGTCGTTTAGTACCTATAACACAAGCTCTGCTTAGCTTGGGACTAGATGGCGTTGTGTGAAAAAGTCGTAGAATATGATTATTATATTATTCTTTTCATGCGGTTAGCGACAAATCTGCTGTCACTCTGTCAGACTTTGAATGCCGCCTATGGGCTTCAGACTTGGCATCACATGCCGTCGAGAAGCTTTTGTACCTAGGCTCGGTAAGTAAATATAAGCTACTAGGGCTAATAAGTAAAATGTTTACCAACCTGTCGAAGCATTCCTGTGTGGCTTCCTGTTTTGGGTTATTGTTTGGACAAAGCTTCATTACAAACGTTCCCAGATGGTTCGCTGTCAACTCCACTTCCACTTCGATTTCCTGTTGAATTCCATTAGTTTCCTACTTAGCTGCACCGAACATACATTTGCCAAAACATAAAAAAAACAGCGCCGTATTCTTTGTCAATTTCGCTACACAAACCCCATCCCATTTGAATTCAACTTCAACCCATTTGGACGTAATGCTAACGTCATTGAGAAGTTCTGGACTTGTGAACGGCAATAGGCTGGTACTATCACATAATTGTGGGTGTAGGTACAATAGTAATCAAACTGCTACTGTCCCTCTGCAGGGCAAAGACCTTTTCTCAAACAGAGAAGGAACGAGCATTTATCAGCTCGCTCGCACAAGGAAGAATGGTGATTTCCGACTCATGAACGGAATATTTTCCTTTTAATGAAACAGTCACATTGGTGCTTGTCCGGATTTAAATGAAACCTGATGCGATTCAGCACCGAAACCTGGGCTTTCACGATACTCTACTACGATGAAGTGTGTTACAGCTTGTTACATCTTTAGATTATTTAGATTTGACCATGACAAAGTCAAGACTTTAAAACCGACTGAATCTCTGAGTTTTATCTCAGAGTAGTGGAGATAGTGAAACAACGACTTCACTAGTTTAAATAAAATTGTTTGTTATGATTCTGACGGTACGGTTCGCAGAGTGGCTGAGCGATTGGTGGCTGTGCTGTTAGTAGTCAGATTGTATCCCACACAGAATTAACATTTGTGTGGCCTCCAGGTAGTTGTGCCGTGTTCTGACTGTTTGTGTACTTAGGTATGTGAGTGATCGAATCCACGATAGAAGAGAAACTCCGAGTGTGGCTTCGTTTAAGATACTGACCTGTCCAAGGCTGTAGTGCCTGGTGACGATACCCTTGCCGTACATACCACCAGCCTCATGAGGTCGGGGTTCCGGTACGTGGTGGGCATCTCCACAAACTCCACATTTTCCCTCGTTCTGCTCCCATTGGACTGTGACCAAATTTATTTATGATTAGAGATGAAAAAACAAATTGCCACAGTGTACAGATGCTACTCTACCAAAATCGTAAGGCGATTAAATATGGCGGGGTGAATATAAATAGTATGCGCCACGCATGCAGAACGTTAAGTAAGTGTACCAAACACAATGCAAATAAGTTTGTATTATTTGTCAAAAAAACTGTGAAAAATAAAGTTCATATTCATAACATTTATTTGGAATGTCAATTGCTTATAAGATCTTAAACAACGGCTAAAAGCTATATATACAAACGTTGCAGGGATTATCAAAATGTAATAAAACACAAAAAAATGTATACAATTGAAATCAATAATGAACCAACTATTTATTCGACGCGCTACGGACTGAAATTATAAAGGGTTCTATTTTGGCTATGGAACCCTAAAATTATACCACGGGTATTTGTATTTTGAGTTTGACATTAACAATCAGAATAGTCAGATTCTCAAGGAACTTATAGATTCTTAAGATAAGTAAGTATTACAGATTCCGATTTAGGAACATAAACGTGACTCGCATTCGCTGTTTAGTAAATTAACAAATAAAATAGACCTCAACCTCAACCTTGGAGGCTTTTACAAAGCAGGTCATTGAACTTATTTTTCGTAGGTACGTTTGGCTCCTCGCATCATTAGTGCAATCAATAGACGAAGATAAAAAAAATACAAATGTTTGCGGTAACGTTCTACCGAATGCAAGGATAATGCCCTGTGTGTAGAGACTCAATGCGGATGTAGGAATCCTAAATTAAAAAAATATAAATAAGTAGAGACCTATGAAGAAAAACAAGAAGGAATGAAAAAACTAAAGAAAGAAAGAAAGAAAAGAACAAACAGAGAAAATATATAAAAAACAGAAAGTCAGAAAACAACGAAGATATAGAAAGAAAAAACGAACTAAGAGAAAGAAAGAAAAAAAGAATGACAGAGAAAATATATGTATAAAAAACAGAAAGATAGAAAACAAAGAAGATAGAGAAAGAAAAAGGAGAAAGAAAAAAAAGAACGAACAGAGACAAAGAAAATAAAAAAAAAGAAAGATAGAAAACAACTAAGATAGAGAAAGAAAAAAAGAAGTAAGAGAGAAAAAAATAAAAAGAAAGAAACCAGAGAAAGAAAGAAAAGAACGAACAGAAACAAATAAAAGGAGTAGAAAACAACGAAGATTGGAAAAGAAAGGAAGTAAAGAAAGAAAAAAAAAGGAACGAAAAAAAGGGAAATATATTGGTCACAGATAGGTGCAAACTATATGCAAACAGACAAAAACAATAAAATAAAACTGTAAGTAGTTCTTAGCATGTTAAAATACACATTAACATAAACATTTATGACTTTGTTGACAGGTTAATTGTCAGTTTCACAGCCCATGTCACTTCGAGACCGGCACATGTTTCTAATGATTATTTTGATAATCCACTAATTCAATACACTTGTCATGGGATAATAAAAATTGGAAATACAGTTAATTAACAAAAATCTTAAGGATATTAGAAAAGAGCGTATCTACACTGACCTTCAAAATGAAGTCATATACTTTTAAAATTGGATGTTTTTTTTTTCAATTTCATTGTTTTATCTTTTTTTTTAAGTAAAAATGTTACTAATTAATAGTTTACTAGTTTCAAAGAAATCTGATAAATTTTTCTATTAAACATTTTTTATTTAAATCTTTAATCTTCTATACTAAGTTTAGAAAAAAAATGCAGGCCACTGTATGATTGAAAACTATGAGCGAACTAATGTCGGGATTTTTTCACAACATTTTAGCACTGTAGGCTGACATGCACTGATAGATGCGCTATTGGATATACTCGAGCCATAAACTGACCAATCAGAAAAAAAAATCCCAGATACAACGGTATGACATCGTTTAATGGGCTATTTGACAAAATTTTAATTTTTAGTTCCTCATCTAGATTACATGAAAATATTGGACACATTATTTTTCTTTTTTTATGTAATCTAAAAATATCACCGATATATCGAGTCAAAATGTCGCATAACGTCACTAGCCAATATCCCGTACACGTATCCCGTGCGCCCGCGCTCCCGCTAAAAACTCTAAAGGTGAAAATATTGGTGTTGTGTGGTGAAAATCTCAAACTCTCCCCTCTCGCGAATCTTGGAGGTAATATCGCCTGAACCGGCGCGCTGGAGGCTGCTATCGAAGGAACGCATCTTGTCATCCTCCTGTAAGTTCCCTTTTTCCTTCCACAGTTTATACTAGTTAATGATGTTACAAGCCCCCTCTCCTCAACTTTAATGCGCTTAATTTAAGCAGTTTTCCATCAATTTGAAAAAGAAAAAAATATGTTTCGAATATTTTCTTGTAATCTGGGTGATGGACTGAAAACTATTTTTTTTTTCGACTAGCCCATTGGAATAAAAATGTATCGTTCCATAAACTCTTTGAAAGGGAACAGTTCTTAATAGATAAATATGTACCTACACTATAACTATTAGATATTTTCATGTACGACCGACGAATGTAAGATTTAAGGTTTCTTAGAGGAAATTAATAATAATAATAATACCAGTCTGTTACTGTCCCACTGCAGGGCAAAGGCCTCTTCTCATACAGAGAAGGCTCGAGCATTAATCACCACGCTTGTTCTAGGCAGATTGGCGATTTCAAACTTATATTAACTATAAGTCCAGGTTTCCTCACGATGTTTTCCTTCACCGATGTCAATGATGCCTAAGATAAACTAAGAAAGTACATATGAATTGAATAAGTCACCACCACAACCTCGTGCATGAGGGGTAGGCGTCTTAACCTTTGAGCCATCACGACCTTTTCAGAAGGACCTTCCTTTTCAGACGAAATTAGAAGTGAAATAAAAAACGAGGTTTAATTAATTAAAAAATGAACACTTAATTAATTAAATTATATTTTCAGCTGGATTAATTTCCGGTTTAGCTAAGCAGTAATGAGCTATAGTAGAGTATATATTATAGTTTAAAAAAAAAGCATTATTTCCTTAAAAACTATTTACTAATTTTAAGTGGTTTCCTTCCAGGGCCCATTGATTTTTTCCACCCTGTATAAATATCATTGGGTTTCATAGAATTGACGATTTCCTCGTGTTTTTCTTACAGCATAAAGTTTTTTACTGCCATAAGCACGGTAATACGTTACCGCCTTATCATGGAAAGAAGTAGTTTAATTACCTGCATACCCTCCACAGAAAAGCTCATTATCATTGTAGTTGACAGGGTTTGGGAACCCGAAGCGCCACATGGAGTTACGCGCTGGCGGGTCCATCAACCTTCCGTGACCCTCGGCTCCACGGCGAGCGCTGCCGAGCATCTGGAAAACAGAAGACAGCAGGTGTAAGAAAGTATTTCACATGCTGATGCTATTTAACTTTGTTACTTACAATGTTTTGTTTTATCCAGGGTTCATTCGTTATGTTATACACTTGGATTGTCGAATGACAATTTATAGTTAACTAGCAGACGTCACGCAGTTTCACCCGCGTAGTTTCCGTTACCGTGGAAATACGGGTTAAAAAGTAGCCTATGTCCACCAGGAATAGTGTAGCTTTCCACCAGTACAATAATTTTTAAAATTGGATCATTAGTTCCGAAGATTACCTACCCCCTACATACAAATTTACAAACAAACAAACTTACAAAGTTTACCTCTTTATAATATTAGTATAGATATAACTTGACGAGACTGTTGCAAAAAAATATTTGTGTATCAATGTAATGGCTAACACGTTACAGCTCGGTCCCCAATCCAAACGGCCAATCAAAAGTAGAGGTATTTTGCCAAGGACGGTCCAAAGATGGGACTTACTAAAACCTCTCCGTGCGTCAAAATACACATTAGGAGATGTTATGAAGATTTTGCAACTCACCTGTAGCAAGAATATCCAGAATGTAATAATACACTTTCCACCCGACCTAATGCTGTGTCGCCTCAGCTCCATCTGAAAAAGAAAAACACCTTATAAATATATATTTTCTTTCTATCTTCCTCCATATTTATGTGCACAACGAATCCCTAGACAAAAGTAAGAAAAGAAGCGGAGTAAAGCTTATGAATATGACGAACCAGGGGTCCTGGCAGGCGCGGTTCCAGCAAGAGATTTTGGGGGTGTTATATTTAAGTAAATTAAAACACATTGCACAAAATTGTCAGATCCACCAGTGGGATCGCGGTCAGGCACTAGTATATAAGTACCATTATATATTATAAAAAAAATGTGAGAAATTCAATTCAAAATATTTTAAATGTAAAACACAAAAAATGGTGTCTTCTATTCTTATTGGTAAATCGGGTGATAATATTCGAGACTTCAGGGTTTTGTGTGGATTGACGAGTTTTGGGGGCTCATCCGTTTCCCTACGACTGCCTCTTTGTGTCTGATGCTCAGTAAGATAATAGGTTTTAAAAGAACTCTGCTACTGATACCCTCTTGAACAGACTACCTACTTTTTAAATTTTGCCGGTTTTTATGCATTTTTACAGTAATTTTGGTAAACAGTAACACCTGCAGATATCTTCTTATTTTTTCGTAAGTAACCGTTTTTCGGAGCCGTGCAGGAATGTGACCAGCCTGCTCACATCGTAAAATCAATAGATTATATATTTTTATAACAACGGTATCTACACAAACACGGAGAAATTTGATAGTGTCCTGAACGGTGCTTGTGTTTTGCAATAAAGTGTGATTTTATCGCTTTTTGCCGACATTAGTGTCAGCCAAACGGGCCAGGCTTTAAGATAAAATGTAATTTAGGTTTTCTTTGCCACACAACGGCACTGACCGTGAATTCATTATAGCGTGTCTTTAGTTAAACTTTTGACAAATATAAATTGAAAATATTTTTGTTGAGGCTTATTTAATAAATAAGATATTTGAACATATTTGTCTCTCTGTTTATTTCAGTTAAACAGGGTAAAACCTCTCTTAAACCGCCGGACCGATTTTTACGACATTTTCAATGACAGATAGCTGATTTTACTAAGAGAAACTTTTTATTTTAGAAAATTACTGCTATTTAATAAACGTTTCATTTTAAAACTTTTCATCAAAACAATACTAAACGTGCCTTACACTCGTTAAAAGGTAACAGCTCTAGTGTAGGTAAAATGGATATCTTGTAAGACAAGCGACTGTAAGACCTAAGGTGTTATGGAGTTATTTTATCTAAGTATAATAGTTTGAAATAATAGCTTAAATCGCCCTTACTTCACCAACATTTTTACAGGGTGATTTTGAATTTGCTTCCTCTCTCCTAGCCTTTTGCTATGACCTTCAGGGTCCATATAAAATTCCATTCGCTCTCTCTTATAAACCCTTCAGAAGTCCGTTAACAATTAAAATAATAATTATCATCTTCTCATCAATCGCATGTTCATGTTATTATGGGTTTTCGCGCGTTTTTTAACAGGGTTATCTACCGCGAATCATTTGCATAGAATGGATAATTGAATTGTGACCTCTACGGCTGAACAACTATTTAAAACAAAACCATTTTAGCACCAAGCGTGCCCAAAATAGAGTTCGGTTTTATTTGGCAATGCCGTAAGGATATGCTGGAAAATTGTGTGGTTCAACGGGTAAGAGTTAGCTGTTAAGTCTTTGCTTCTTTGCAGAACAGTTGGTACAATCAAACGTACACAATCGGCAACCATTTGACATTGACAAAAGTTCTTAATGTAAAGAAAATCTATGGTGCAATCGTAATGCCAAACTGTAAAAATAAAAGCGATACAGTAATACTTTATTTGAAATTATCTTTGAACACTTTGAACACATAATAGATCAAGCGCGGTTCCACCGTTGTGGGCACTGTGGGCATACATGGGTGTGCATAAAATGGGGCTTTAGTTTATTGAGAGTATTGAGACCCTATTTACTCTAGCCTTGAAGACACCTAAATTATATTCGGACTGGGACCACGCTTGCCTGCTGCGGTCTTCCCGTCTGATAATAATGTAGGTGTATTTTTTCAGTCTAATAATATATGTATATCTTAAACCACACAAGACTTAAACTCAGACACAGAACAAATAATCGTACTCATCACACAAACATTTACCTTGAATGGGAATCGAACCCAACACCTCTGGCATAGCAGTCAGGGCTCTTTATGTACTAAACCAACAGGCCAGTCAAAGTAGTAAATGTAGTACTTTTTGTATGTATGAAAATAATCCCAATCGAGTTAAATTATTTCCTCCTACTACTACTACTTCAAATAGTACATAGAACACGCAGCGCAGTAGTTTAGTTTAAAATTATGTATTTTGTATCCTTCAAAATCAATGCATTTCAGTAAGGTAGTTAGGTTAGGCAGTTAGGTTTAGCTATAGGATAGGTATGGTAAGTTAGGTTAGGTTATATGTATACGTTTTGTATATGTTGTAATTCGAATTATTTGTAACACAAAAGGTTTAAAGAGCACATTAGAGACTCACTAAAAAATTAGTAAAAGGTAGTATTGTTTTGGATCTATATAGTTGTAAGTATCTCATTAAAAGTATATTTATAATAAAACTAGCTGTACCCTGCCACGCTTCGCTGTGGCACATTGTGATTGAATGGTTAAAAAAAAGAAAAAATGACGTGTGGCACTCGGAGACTGCCGCGGTAAAGCTATTGCATAGCATTTTTTATCAACTCCTCTCCTCTCCCCCTCCCCATACCTACCCTCCCCTTCTCCCCCTCCCTCCCTCTCCCCCACACCTCCCACGCCCCTCCCCTTCCCTCACCTCTCCCTCACTTTCCCCTCCCTTCCCCTCCCCCTCTTCCCTCCCCTCTCACCACCTCCTTGCCATTCCACTTCCCTTCTCCCACTCCCCTCCCCTCCCCCTCCTTCGCCACCCTCGCACTCTGTCCTCCCCCTCCACTCCCCTTCCACTCCGCTCCACATCCCCCTCCAGCCCCTCCGTCCCATCTCACAATACCCCCTTCCCACTCTCACAATCGCCCCCTCCCCCTCCCCTCCCACTCCCCTCTTCTTTCCCCTCCCCACTATCACCACTGTGCCTGTTTTTGGTTATTTTCGTTACGGCATCCTTGATGCGGATTATATATCATGCTAAAATTTCAGCTCGATCGGTGCAGAACTTTTTGAGTTTTTGAAGCGTACACAAACCAAACCAATATAACATTTTTATTTTATACATACTATACTGGTAAATAATTGATGTTATCGAGCGGGATAGAAAATGTTAATATTATGAAAATGACTATTAAAAAGCAAGGGTTGGTGATAAAAAAGTGCAAATTTAGAGTTGTATGTATTTTTTGATGCCACATAATAAAAATATAAAAAAAATAAAAATTATCAAAAAAATAAAAAAATAAAAATTGTGGTGAACACCCCTTATCACTTACAGGTTAGAAAAATAGATAGTAGCCGATTCTCAGGCTTACTGAATATGCATAAAAAAATTCATGAGAATCGGTCAAGCCGTTTCGGAGGAGTATGGGAACGAACATTGTGACACGAGAATTTTATATATAAGAAATATAAAATTTTAGTGTCACTGTGTTTGTTACCAAACTTCTATGAAATGGCTTGACCGGTTCTCATTAAATTTTGTGTATGCAGGAGCCTTGAAAATAGGTCGTAAACTATTTAAAACAAAGGTGGAACGAAGTTTGTCGGGCAACTAGTCTAATATATGAAACGGTCGTGTCACATTCTTTCTTACCAAACTTTTGCGAAACGGCTCGACCGATTCTTATGAAATTCTGTGTGCAGATATTCAGTAGGTCGGTTCGGTTCGGTAGGTTCGGGGTGTTTAATAATTTGTAAATTATTTTTATTTAAAGGTGAAACGAAGGATAGTTTATGGTGTTTTATCGATTTAATATGAGCATTTATATCAGTCTATCTGTAAATAAATAATTATTCTTCATAAATTAAACGTTTGTAATTGAAAGTACAGATGCCAGCACATCAAGTTACCCCAATGTGTCAAATTTTCCCAATTGATTATTCAGAACCTTGTTCAGTTTGACATAAGTTGAAAAACGATCAAAGAAATTTGACACATTGGGGTAACTTGATGTGCTGGCGTCTATACATCAGGCTAAGGGACTAAGAGCATACAATAATAATGTGCTGATAGAAAAACAATCAAATAATGTCCACCTGCTAACAGCGTATGACTCGCACCACGCTCTGATCTTAGGCCGTTGACAGGCCAGCAATGTTAATGTAGGCGTGTAGGTCAAGATCCTCGCGGCCTTGACAGCTGGCTTAGATGCGCGTGCGCAATTATGCGCGATTTGTTCATTATGTCAGCGGGGTGTCTATTATAATTATAAATTAAAACCTTTTACATAGTAATCTATTCATTATTATATAGTAATGAATAGCATTGTGATCTAATTACTTTCTAAATACTTATGTTACTCTGCAAATTGTTGCTGTTTCTAACTACTTACCTACAGTTACTCTTTCTATATATCGATATCTACGTGATAATTTCGTCGTTTCTTGCTCTGCAAGGCACGAAAATTTTCGTGACCAAGTTAAAATTTAACTCCAAAGGGTGTGAAGATACATTAAGATTGTATTATAATTCGTAATAGCTTGTGGCTAAATTATAACAGCCGCATGGGTCGATCGAAGGTTAAGCTACGCTTGACGAGGTCGGTCCGTGGATGGGTGACCATTTATTACATACCAAGACTCCTCCGTGCCTCGGAAAGCACGTTAAGCCGTTGGTCCCGGCTGTCATTTGTAGATCTTTGACAGTCGTTACTTGTAGTCAGAAGCCCGAAAGTCTGACAACCAGTTTAACCAAGGGGTATCATGTTACCCAGTTACTGGGTTGTGGGGGTCAGACAGGCAGTCGCTCCATGTAAAACACTGGTATTCAGCTGCATCCGGTTAGACTGGAAGCCGACCCCAACATAGTTGGGAAAAGGCTAGGCAGATGATGATTATAATTCGTAACATTTTCAGCAAGACTCACGTAAGTTGCCGACTGGCCGGTAACATAACATTGCTCCTTTCGGAAAACAAACGTGATTGCACGATCTCTTTTTGAGTAACACCGATTTCGGGATTCGTTAGATTAACTAACCGGTTAGAACACTTCCTCCATGCTGACTTTACAACCGATTAATCTCTATCGAAGAAAGCCATGAGCGCCAGGAAGGGGGTGCAAGAGGGTACACAACTACACAACCTACTTTGCAACTCTCCGATATTTATGTAAACACTGGTATTAGCTTATTAGTACACTTTACTAGCACACTCAATAATTTGGATGTGTTTTGAACATATTTTCCAAAAACTAAACCACAACTTTCACATATTGTTTGTTATGTACGCTTTGTTTAACTCAAAGTACAGACGCCAGCACATCAAGTTACCCCAATGTGTCAAATTTTCCCAATTTAATATGAACCTTATTCTGTTAGACATAAAGTTAAAAAAACGATCAAAGAAATTTGACACATTGGGGTAACTTGACGTGCTGGCGTTTGTACAAAACATCAAAAAAATATTTTTGAGACAATATTTTATTTAAATGCTATGAAAAGTAGAAAATACCTATATTTGTATTTTCATACTTTTTAGAGCATGATTTTTCAGTAAGAAGTTTATTCATTGACGCGACTACTAAAGAGATTGGCCATGTCTCACGCCATAATAAATGAAGATCACGATTTCACCATTTATATTCTGTTCTTACAAACCAACAGTAAGTAATTATAATCCATTTATCTTAAGTTATAGTAATGTCAGAAGTACCTTCCTGCCTGAAGTCTATTATAATGATTAAGTAATTGTAGCGTGCAGTGTCGAATAATGAAAATACGTTAGTGGGTTCAAATCCGGGTTAGTTAATCTTAACTTTCCAATTTCCAAATCTATTTTAGACATTACTGACTGTGACTACTGTACAGTGAAAGAAAATATCCTTTTCGTACCACTTGCTCAAAAAAGTGACATTCTATGCCACAAAAAGCGAACATAACAATAGTCATTTTTAATCTGTTAAAAACAGGGAAAGAAAATTGTACTGGATTTCATTCATACCCTAGGGAGAGAATGTGATTTAAATTTGGAATACTTACCGAAATTTATACTGAACTACATCTGTGTTTACACCATTGAGTTTGTATTTATAAGTAGCATCTGCATTATACATCTTTTTGAAAAAAAATACGCGTTTATTATGCAGTTATGATGATTAATTAAATAAAATTACGAAAAGCGACGAGGCCGTATGAGCTTGATGCCTTTGCTTTTCCGACAAAAAAATATTAATCTAGGAATTTGCCGTGTTTTCTTCAAATCATGGAGCAAACAACCGGGTTGTTTGCTTCATGCATCAAATATTTAAACGTTAAGTTTATTGTAACTTATTTCTATAAATAAGTTAATGTTCTAAAAATACGTCTACTTTTAATTGTCATTATTTTTAATTAATGCTTAACTCATATTATTACTGTGTTATTTTTTTCGCAAATGGTACGAAAAGTAGAGTATTTTCCTCGGTGATAAAGCTGTCCCAGTCTTGGGTGAAATTAAATCCCTCGCTACACTCAGGACTCGTCTTAAATCCCTCGCTTCGCTCGTTATTTAAGTTTTTAACACCCTCGCTACGCTCGGGAGTAAACCTCGAGTCCTTCGTTACGCTCGCGATTTAAATCGTCACCCGCGACAGTAGACACTTCTTTATCCCCTTGGTTAATAAGCTACTAATAGAATGTACGCTTAATAAAAATTATAAGTTTACTAAAAGTATGTACCTACTTGAAGTAGGCAGAACCAGGATACAGTCGGTTGTGGAAGAGTCGTTAGTTCCCGCGACCCCCAGCGCAAGAGTGCGACAGAACACCGGGGTTGTTTGTAATCAGTAAGAATCTGGCGGACCCTTCCGCCTTGGGGAGGGTGGAGCTGTCTGTCAGTCATCAATATTTTTTTTATCGCTAGCTGTTCAACCTTAAACAGCTAGCGATAAAAAAAATATTTGGTTACACAAAACGAACCGAAAACCTTTCTACACCATTCTGTATGTTCCCTCAACTTTACTCGAATTCGCGAGCAGTGTAGTGCAGGTTCTAGTCATATTTTTTTCAAACTAGCCGGCCCGGTAGACGTTGTCCTGCCCAAACGTTAGCTTTTTGTGAATCTAAACCTTCCAGGGCCCAACTTTAATACACTAAAAACATAATTATCGAATTTGGTGCAGACGTTCGGAAGTTATGCGCGTAAATGTACATACATATATACACAGCGGCGATTCATTTATATTAATGTAAATAGATGAAGAAATGAAACAGTTTACACACAATTACACCAATACATAGTTAGGTAAGTACGATGAAACAGCTATTGTGTTTTATGAGTTCTCAGAGACAAGCTTTGCTTTTATATGTAAATGATTAGAAATCAAGTCACGCCATCACTTCAATATTGAATGACGCTCGGTCGATGCACTTTGGAAACTATAATACGTGGTTCAATTTACTCGAAAATAATTATTGTTTGTTCTAAAATATAGCATTAGTACTTCGCTTGCGATTTTGTCTCTGTAGATTTTCTAACTAACGATAGAGTAAATGTCACCCAGTGAAAAAAATTGTGAAGTTAACTGTCTGCCTATAGCGTTATAAATTATGTTTATGGAATGAAACACAATTCGCCTTCACTTCGCCATTTTCGCGCGGTGATTATAACACAATCGACCAGCGATGGGTTAATTAACAATTCCTTAATGAGTTGAATACTAACCTTTAACAATTCCACGCACCCATCAGTTGCTTAAATGCTTACCTGACAGTAGCAATATCTCAATGGCAGCGAACAATTGACAGTCGGCAATAAAGTCATCAAGTTAATTTTAATTACAACATTAACAACTTGTGAGCAGACACGGTATAATTGCGGGTAATTCTGGGTAAATGACAAAGAATTGCCTTAAAAATCACATTGACCTACATACTGGTGTACACGAAGTATTTCACAGGAATTTACTTGAGTCGTTGGGTTTTATTACGAATATTATGTTGTAAACAAAGTTATTGTCACCACCGGTAGGTATTTTAATAGTAGAGTGGAAAGCACACCGTCGCATATACTGATACAATTATTATTATATAATTACTATTATTATTTTACGCTTTTATTTCTCGGAACCCTTGGGTTCCGAACCTTTGGAGGCATACGAGGGGCCGAAGCCAACTCGCAGAGGCCCATTGTCGTCTTTAATGAAATGAGGCACCAATCGCAGATTTTCCTTGTATACACTAGACAAGTGCACCCAAGGAAAACCTACGACTGTAGTAAGACTATTGCAGAATATGGTAACAAAACTACTGGACTAAAGGTTAGGGTAGCTAAAATGGACTGGATACCTAGAAGTATGAAAGACAATGGCCCCTGCCTAGCCTAATCAATGTTACATATACACAAATTAAATGACAGGGGGTGACTTGCACACTCAATAATGGGCCCTCTAAAACGGCCGCTAGCACATAGTGACGTAGCGACAAGAGGGCAACATGTCCTGAGGTGCTAAAGGAGTGAAGCGGCACGGCAACGGCCACGGCTATCAAGACAATCCCGGAAGTACGGTCACGATCCCTACCAGCACCTTACTGGAACGCTTCGTTCCTTCGAGCACGTTCGCTCTTGCGAATCTCCACTCTAGCCGGCCAACTAAGGCAAGAAAGAAGTTGGAGCTCCGTTCCTCGTCAGAGTTCACTATGGCCGGCCAATCAATTCCTATAATTATTATTATTAATACTGATACAATGAGTTCAGTAGGTAGGTACATAATTCTGGAATTTCTATGGTTTTTCTGTGACTTCTGAACTCTACAAGATTCTATCTAACCAAATGAATTTTTAAATGTTTTTTACTCTTTTCTCTACTTTCTTTTTTCTTTCCGTTTTTGTCTTTATCTTAGAGGAGTAGCTTGTAGCTAAATAGTAACAGCCTCACGGGTTGATCGAAGGTTAAGCTACGTTTGATGGGTGACTCATAAAATATTTACAACAGGATTCGTCTGTACCTACCTCGGAAAGCACGTAAAGCCGTTGGTTCCGGCTATCATTTGTAAATCTATGACAGTCGTTACAGATGTCAGAAGCCCAAAAATCTGACAACCAGTTTAACCGAAGTGTATCGTGTTACCCAGTAACTGAGTTGTGAAGGTCAGACGGGCAGTCATTCCAGTAAAACACTGGTATCCAACTGCATCCGGTTAAACTGCAAGCCGACCCCAACATAGTTGGGAAAAGGCTAGGCAGATGTTGATACTTTTCAAGATCTCTTTGCGTAGCATGAGGAGTTATTCGTCATCTCACCCGACCAAATCTCGCCCGATCGGGGGAGATGGCACAAAATAATTTAATTTATTTTTCTTGTCGTCAACTCGCACGACACTTAAAATCATTGCTAATTTGGTACAGTCAACTTTAAAAGTCTTTTGGAGTTATGTAAGTAGCAAAATAATGAGTTTACAATAAAATAAAACAAAATTACAATTTAAATAATAAACATATAATAATCAACAACCTAGAATAAAAGACTACTTATTTATCATTATAATGCATCGTGTGTTATGAAGAATTTAACGGATCCCTTTTTGTAGACCTCTTTGCTCTTGTCAACATATTATATAAATAATCGATTTTGTGTGAAATATATTTTTAACCGACTTTCAAAAAAGGAGGAGGTTCTATGTTCGTGTGTATGTATTTTTTTTTTTTTTTTTTTTATGTATGTTACCTGATTTCTCCCCCATTTGTGGACCGATTCTCAAAATTCTTTTTTTATTTGAAGGAGTATACTCCTGAGGTGGTCCCATTTTAATTTGGTGAAGATCTGGTGCTGATCTTCGGAGATATACAACGGAACTCTTCAAAAATAGACGGCAAATCTGTCGTGATTGCTGGAATCGCTTAGATGTTTATTGTTTATACAAAATCATGGCGTATCATCACGCCTGTAAGCTCTGAGGGGTACGCAGGTGGGTACAATATACCTAGATTTCGTCAGTTAGGTATGTTAATTTTAATTTATTAGGGATTAGTGGAAATCCCTATTATCATGACATGTATTGTTAACAATTAACAATATAAAATAAATTAATGGCAAATATTTTTATGGCAATAACTAAAAATGGAAAAATAAAAAACTTTTTTGCAAAAAATAAAACCGACTTCAAAAAAAACACTAAACGGTGTAAAATAACTCTAAATTCGGAAGTCGGTGGCCCATCATGAGTAAGACAAACCCACCAAAGCCACAGACTTCCGAATTTAGAGTTATTTTACACCGTTTAGTGTTTTTTTTGAAGTCGGTTTTATTTTTTGCAAAAAAGTTTTTTTATATATTTGACTGTACCTACCTACTTTACACCGCCGTGCGAGTTGACGAATATGAGAATAGGTAAATTTTAATTGAGGGCGAGTTGATGAATAACTCAGAAATATTGACTGACTATTGCTGAGATTTTCTTATAAGCTAGCAGACGTCACTTGTTTTTGCCCGCGTATTTCCTGTTCCCGGATAGTGTAGCTTCCCAACAGTAAAAATAAAAATATCAAATCGGTCCAGTATTTTTTAAGTTTATTTGTTACATCCAAAAATACAAATCGTAACTCTTTAATTTTACTACAGGGTGCAAACAAATGCGACTTTAAATATAAATACTAGGTATGTGTTGTCAAGAAAATTTAGAACATATCAAATGTAAAATTAGTTAACTTTTAACAGTGTTATGAAAAACGTTAAAATAATTAAAGTGGCGCGATATTCACTAGAAAATAGGCAAAATTGGGTAAATGACCGCTATGAACGGCAACGTTTAATAACATGAGTACTCGACGACGATTATTGAGCACTGCGATGAGTCGGACGAGATTTTTTGATACTTTAGTTTTTCTTATTTACTTATTTTGCATATTATTTACTAGCTTCTGCCCGCGACTTCGTACGCGGATCCTGTTGCTTATGCCAGCGACAACGGGGTCGTCAAAATCGAAGATCTGAAACATCTGATGTCGAATTCTATAAGCCCGGGGACGGGAAATCAATGGGATGCGCGAGACGATTCAAGATGTTCCAGATTTTTTATTTTTGTTGGTCAACAGGAAATGCCATCAGACTTTTGCTAAGACGCCATTTCTATTATGTATATGTTATATTGTCTCTGGGCTTTGGAGTTCCCCTACAGGTGCTCCAGATCTTCAAATTTAGTCTCACAGCAGAAAACACTCTTCACGTGGAATAGTTTTTGCAATGGCACCATTTTTATATCTCTTTTACTTTAGGTCATCATAATATGTTGCGTGACGTTCACGATCAGCGGTCAGTCGCGCATCTCCTTCCCCCACTTATCTCTAGAGTCGATGTGTATATACGCTGAAAACTCAAGCGTCATGCTTTTTCCGTGAACGTCTCCAACTCGCGAGACAGTGCATGATGTTCACGATCAGCGGTCAGTCGCGCACATATTCTTCACTGGTCTCTAGAGACCTGGATGTAGATGCGTAAATACGCTGAGAATGCAGGTGTGCTTTGCGATCCCAAGAAGTTTCCACGGAGCGAGTTGCAGCCTCATGTTCTCGAACAGCATCAAGTCTCTCCTAACGCTCTTCGGTAGATTGTTGGGATCTTATGGTCTTTAATCATTTAGCACCTTTGGAACATTGGGAAAAATTTGACCTCTTTCTAGGCATGGTTATAGTTTTATTGTGATGATACCTGATCAATTAAAATCTAAGTGGCTGCTCCCCTGCGTTACCGGGTAAGCTACCGTGTAACGAAGATAAATGGAAAAGGAAATTAAACACTCAAATAACATAAGCCCGAAGGCATACGATAAAAAAATGGGAGTTTTAGCCAGTAGAGTCTAATTTTCAACGATATACCATCGTCATCGAAAATCAGTCCTGAACTGTTCCCGCCTTCACCGCGTAGTGCCTCCTACTTATGTTATTTTATAATTATGCAATGAAATTAGTGATAGTTTTAATTTCTATATCAAATGTTTCTGATCTTCGATTTTTATAAGTCAACAGGAAATGCCTATCAGACCGAACAACTTTTGCTAAGACGTCATTCCTATTTGAGTTATGGTGTAGCTGGGCTCTTGGAGTTCCACAACAGGTGTTCCAGATCTTCGATTTTTATACGTCAACAGCAAGTGATCATAAGGCTGAACAACTCTTGCTAAGACGTCATTCCAATATATGTTATAGTGTAGCTGGGCTCTTGAAGTTCCACATCAGGTGTTCCGGATCTTCAAATTTATTCTCTCAGCAGAAAATGCTCATAACGTGGAACAATTTTTGCTATGGTACCATTTTTGTATCTCCTATAGTTTAGATGGTCTGTTGCGGTTCTGCATCAGGTGTTCCGGATCTTCAAATTTATTCTCTCAGCAGAAAATGCTCATCACGTGGAACAATTTTTGCTATGGGACCATTTTTGTATCTCCTATAGTTTAGCTGGTCTGTTGCGGTTCTGCATCAGGTGTTCCGGATCTTCAAATTTATTCTCTCAGCAGAAAATGCTCATCACGTGGAACAATTTTGCTATGGGGCCATTTTTGTATCGCCTATAGTTTAGCTGGTCTGTTGCGGTTCTGCATCAGGTGTTCCAGTATCCAAGATAAATATTATAGCCTATGTGTTGACCAGACTTAATATATATACAACAAAAAAAAAATCATTCAAATCCGTCCAGTAGTTCCGAAGATTAGCGTGTGCAAACAAACAGACAAACAGACAAACAGACAAACAGACAGACTTTTTTTTTGGATTCGTGCTCTATTACTGTTTCTAAACCCCCCTCAATTATTATTTTTTAAATATATTCAATGTACAGACACAGTTTTTTTACAGTCTTATTATATGTATAGATTTTCCTGGAATGCTAAACCTTCAAACTTAAATGAAGATAACAATGTCAATGGACTGTATTAAAATGATAATCACGTAGGTATTTTTTTATACGATTTAGATTGTAGAAAAAACAGTTGAAAATTACTATGTTACTGTAACTGAAGCAAAACATTTCATTTTGTCGCATTTATTCAAAGTCGCCCTATATAGAATAGAATAGAATAGAATATTTTTTATTCACAAACTTTAATAAAACTACACACATCAAAAGTGTCTAGGGATCAAGCACTTTTATGCGGATTTCTTGAGATTGAGATGTGGCTTTGTAATAAATTTATGATTTTATAAATTTATATGGATCCTTTTTGGTGCATTTCATAATTTGAATCAGGAACTGTGAATCAAATTCGAGTAAAAGATGAAAATCAGCTGTCAATATTTTCCCTATAAAAACATACAACGCATTAAAGACATTATTAGTGCTACTGCTTCCCTACTACTGATTAAAACCAACGTTATTATGGAGCGGCGACGTCATTTAAGCAGGGAAGAAATGCTCAGAGCCGTGGGAATGATAGAAGCTGGTTCCCGGCAACGTACTGTGGCTTTAGCTCTGAATACAAGTCAGAGTGTTATCAGTCGACTTTGGACACGTTACCGAAGCACTGGTACCGTGGCTGAGCGCCATGGAGGACGGTATCGCTGCACCACACGGAGACAAGACCGATACATTCAAATCTTAACTCGAAGAGCTCCAACAATAACCGCCATGATGTTAGCCGTGAGGCTTCATCACTCTTCAGGGAACTTAATTAGCGACCAAACAGTCAGAAACCGCTTGCATGAAGTGAACCTTCATTTCCGAAGACCGCTACGGGTACCACCTATAGCAATGCACAATCGTAGGATTCGATATCAATGGGCTCTTGAACACAGAAATTGGGCAGAAGAACAATGGCGTTTCGTGTGCTTTTCTGATGAGTCTCGTTTTGGTATGAGACCGGATACAAGACGTATACGACACTGGAGAACCCCTGGACGCCAACAGCGATTAAAATCCTGCCAGGAAGTCCATCCTTATAGTGGTGGAACCATCATGGTATGGGCGGGTATTTGGATCGGCGGAAGAACTGAGTTGATTTGGATCAGAGGCAACCTCAACGCTCAAATTTATGCTGAGACGATTGTATCAGACGTCATCGTTCCTCTACAAGTGCAAATCGGTCCCTTATTTCAGTTAATGCATGATAATGCACGACCGCACACCGCAAGAGTTGTAAGACAGACTCTCGCCGCAGCTAACATCAATGTCCTGCCCTGGCCTGCTCGGTCGCCAGACTTGAACTCGATTGAGCATGCATGGGATATGCTACAGAGAAGAGCTCTGCCGAATATGGAGGGTATCCAGTCGCAAGAAGACCTTTTTTTGTTGTTGCAACGAACATGGGCGGCCATTCCACAGCGTGATTTGGATGCACTCATTTTGAGTATGCCAAACCGATGTTCTTGTGTTGTTAGTGTTCGCGGTAGAAACACGGATTATTAATTGTTTAAGTTACCCAATAAAATTTTAAAGAAAACTGTTATTTCAGTCTTTTTTTCGAACTTTAATGTTAGTGGTTCAAATGTCAAAAATCCCTTTATTAGGAAAATGGCAAATTTCTTTATTAATGCAAAGGTGACTTGGTTTATCGTTACTGTGACAAACGAAAACACTTTATTTGATGAATCCTTAAAGAAAATTTTAATTAATATCAATCAGGAGAAAAGTTATTGCAAAAATATATGTTGATCCCTAGACACTTTTGATGTGTGTATATAGATAGATGATAAAGATTATTCCTCCTAGAGGTACTTAATGTTCGTAGGTGTGTTAGTGGCATCACAGCTAGATTCACAGCGGACCCTATCAGATTAACAGTGATGTGGCACTTACTGTTTTTCCATGTTTACCATCACCACCATGTTTCCAATACCACCTGGTATAGCATAGATATCCGTGTGGTATAGTATTACAGCATTTTAAAAATGTGTGTGTGCGGTTGTTCGTTGATGTCTCTTATTCCTTGTGTTGTTATTGTGTGTGTGAGTTGTGTTATTGTGTGTGTATGTGTTCCTTGTACTATTGTGTTCTTTAAATTTTCACTGGGTAGATTAAATTGTAAACGCAATCATTACCTATTGAGCGTTTCGGGCAGTTTAATTACATCTACATACAAATTAGCGAACAATTTGATTGATACTGCATTACTCAGTAAAATAAATAATCGACGTTCTCCGTTTTTTATGTTTGGAAACTGTGACCGCAAAAGTGCTTTATCAACATTTTGCCGGCATTGTTTACAAGCGGATAATATTGAGACGCAAATTCGCGGATTACTCAGTACATCGTATAAGTCCGATGTGTATTTTGTGTGGGTATATTGTAGGCGATTCATCTTTTCCATCGTGGGGAATTCCTACCGCAGAAAGCTTTAGTTAGTCGTCTTACCACCGGCACCGTCTTACCACACACACACAATACACCACAGACTACAATATAATATACATCTTACATCAGTAAGCCAATATTTCTGAGTTCTTTCAATGCTTTTATGAGATTGGCGAATATATGGACTATTGTAAATATTCAAGATGACATGATCACATGACATAATATATACTTAATTTCAATTAATCATAACAATAATTCATAGTGCACATATTGTAAATCTTAAAATTAATTGTGTTTACTTAGTTATTTAAGAATGACATCGAAATATTTGTACCTACACCATTATGGTGTGGTAGAGTGTAAAGAACTTTAAAAATATTAACACCATTCTATTTACGTAAAATCAGACCACACTCTTACAAATAAAATTCTATTCTATTCCACTCAACTACAACAAACACTTCAGCCTGAAAAACTATATTTAAAATTCCACCAACTTCCAGGCAACAAAATTGAAATATAAAAATAAGACAACCAATTTCACAAGAAATTGTATGCTGCATTAGCCCTCTTCCTCTCTTCTAAGTTTTTGCTGAGCCCGACAGGGTCCATCATTATTCTGTACCTACCTTTATATTCTTAAGACCATTTATGTACAGACGGCCAGCACATCAAGTTACCTCAATGTGTCGAATTTTCCCAATTGAATATGAAACTTATTCTGTTTTACATAAAGTTGAAAAACGATCAAAGAAATTTGACACATTGGGGTAACTTCATGTGCTGGCGTCTGTACATTGTGGAACGCAATAAATATTGAGTATTGAGTATTGAAAACACTAAAATGTCCTGTGTAAAATACTGGACTCTACTTGCAGAAGTCTGTGACTTTCATTAGTCTTTAATAGTACTCTTTTTTTATGTTTGGATGATAAACAATCGGGTTAAATTATTACCTCCTACTACTAGGTACTACTATTTAAAATAGTACTACCTATTTTAGTATTGTAAGCACTATAGAGACACGCAGCACAGTAGGTCACTTTGAATTATTTATTATTTATTATTATTATAGTTAGGTTCGCTATAGGATAGGTATGATGAGTTAGGTTAGGTTATATGTATATATATCGTCATTCTTAGTTTAAGTTATACTCTCTGTGTCCTAAATGAAAGCTATTAACTATGTAACTTGGATAAGGTGGGGACCTGGTGACCTGTATTTGAAATTTTTACAGAAATTGTTAGCTAACTTTTATTTTGCGAAATATTTTTTAGTATTTTTGGCTTGTGGTGAGAAATAAACGGCTTATTATTCTTATTCTATCTAAGACAAACGGCTTAGATTAGAGTACATTAGAGACTCGCTTAATAAAAGAGTAATACCTACTTACGTATTGGTCACTTATTGTATAGACTACTAATTATTGTAATCTATACAAAGGAATAAGTAAAAATGTACTACCCCAATGTGTCAAATTTCTTTGATCGTTTTTCAACTTTATGTCAAACAGTATAAGGTTCATATTCAATTGGGAAAATTTGACACATTGGGGTAACTTGATGTGCTAGCGTCTGTACCGATATGTATATTTTTAATAAGACAATATAGGTATACCTAAAGGTACTATATAACGTTATCTTAATGCAGAAGAGTATATGTTTAGAATTTAGAATAATTAATGTTCATTTAACTTCATTCGTTATTTCATTTTAAATTGGCTGCAGAAAAAAAAAATTGTCACTTATTGCATTTTAAGTGGACTTCAAGTTACTTACTGTGACTATCAGACGGGGTATGATGCGCTTCGTCACATCTCTGAGAGTGCGCGTGACGTCATCCTAGATACACACTGATGATATCCAGTATGAAATTAGCTTTTTGACATTTAATCGTTAAATACTTTGCCCAGTGGTCATCACAATGAACTGTCAACGGAGATTCGCAGAAGCCCTTCCAAACTTGTTCCAAATAAATTTTGCTTGTTTTCTTCCTTACAGTAGGTACATACGACCTACAAGGTAGAAAACTTTAGAGGTGTCAAGGGACTTCCGAAAGGAACGAAGTTATATTATTTTTTATGTACAGACGCCAGTACATCAAGTTACCCCAATGTGTCAAATTTTCCCAATTGAATATGAACCTTATTCTGTTTGACATAAAGTTGAAAAACGATCAAAGAAATTTGATACATTGGGGTAACTTGACGTGCTGGCGTCTGTACGAAAAGCCTGTATACACTCAACAAAAATATTTATTTATTTATTTCTTAAATATACATACAAATATCCTTACAGGCTAGACCCAATGCGATATTGTAGTTTTCTTAAAATTATTCTTATTTTAAATTAGATAGTGCCACTGTTTATACCGTAGCTAATTCTACCCGTAGCTATTCTAGTGAATGTACTCAAAGTACAGCAGAATATATCGACGTCATTAGCGATGAGGTTAAGAGTGCGAAGCGCGCTCGTCAGCGGTGCCTCGCGCAGCAAGTTAGTTCGCGCACGCGGCACCGCCAGCAGCTGCGGCTGTCGACGACGACCCACATACCCGTCCGGCACTACAAGCTCCACCCTTCGCAATATGTCTGCATTGTGTATCTTTCCCCTAATTATCTTAAAGATATAAGTTACGAGTGTGAGTTGCCTCCTGACCCTCAGTTCATTATATCCGACCATACCTAAGACAAATAGGGTTGGATACATTAAAGGATAAAAAGGATATACACCGTAGTCCCTCATATATTTGTACCTGATAAACTTGTTTTGTACGCGCTCCAACATGAGACTATACTTAGTTTCATGTGGAGCCCAGATAACTGCGTTACATTCTAGTTGGCTTCTTACTAAAGCATTGTACAATGTAGTTATTGCTTTAATATTTGTGAAACCTTTAACCATTCTAAGTACAAATCCTAGGTTTCTATATGCTTTTTTGCATACTTTAACTATGTGATCACGAAACGTTAGCCCAGTGGTGAAACGAACTCCCAAGTCCCTCACTGCCATGACTCTTTCCATCGACACCCCGTCAACCATATAATTATGTGTGATGGGTGCGTGTGCGCGCGAGAAGCTGATAGTCACACACTTAGATGTATTAAACTGCAGAAGATTACTCTTGCTCCAAGTGACAACTCTGTCTATATCTCTCTGCAGTCTTTCACAGTCATTGATATTTCTTATGGGGAGAGAAAGCTTGAGGTCGTCGGCAAACAGTAAGCACTTAGCCTCCTGCACAACATT
Source organism: Euplexia lucipara (assembly GCA_921972225.1). NCBI lineage: Eukaryota > Metazoa > Arthropoda > Insecta > Lepidoptera > Noctuidae > Euplexia > Euplexia lucipara. Next base: position 3,269,303 of record OV179149.1, on the reverse strand, counting down.
TGGTAGGTCGTTAATCATTAACAGAAATTCTAAGGGCCCTAAATTACTTCCCTGGCTCACCCCCGATCTAGTATAATATGCTTTCGATTGGTATCCTGCATAGTCGACATACTGTTGCCTGTTTCTCATATAACTAGCAAAAAACTTAAGTAAATGCGGGGTGAAACCGACCCCTGCTAACTTTTTTAATAACACGTCATTATCCACTAAGTCAAAAGCTTTTTTAAAGTCGAAGTACGCAGCATCGACTTGCCCTCCACTGTCTACTATAGGCAATACTTCCGTTACGTAGCTGAGCAAATTACTCGTCGTATTCCTAGTCGGCCGAAATCCATGCTGAGCATCTGTTAGTTGCGAGCTAACCTGCTGATAAATGTTACTATGAATAGCAGATTCTAGTATTTTTGCCGCTGTTGATAACACAGCAACGGGTCTATACTCTTCAACTTTAGTCCTTGAACCACCTTTCGGTACCGGTATGACCCTGGTAATTTTCCACATTTCGGGATAATAATCGTCGCGACACCACACTGTTTAATGCGAAATAGAAAGACGAAACGAAAATAACTGGCTTGATTTCTATGAGAGAGAGAGAGAGAGAGAGAGAGAGACATAGTCATAGAAGTTACAACTCCCGGTCTTATCTTAATCCTCTCTCTCTCCCTCCCTCTCCCCATCCCCTCACACCCCCTCCCCATCCCCTCACACCCCCTCCCCCTCCTCTCCCTCTCTCCCAACAACTGGCACACACACACAACAGAGAAACACGCGCACGCCGCACGGCCCACAACTATAGCAAAAAGTGTTGTTACAACTTTTAGACTTCTTTTTTTCCGTCTAGCCCCCTTTCGCAACGCGCGATAAGGAACTTCGTTCCAATAAAAGTATTAAGCAAACAAATTAACAAAATTACGATATTTATGGCTGACGAGTCAAGCATACAAATGATTCCTACGAACGATGCCCTCAAGCCAGGTCGTAAGATGATATGGGGCTAAAGGATGTAATACAATATACAAAGTACCAGAGCTTGCCATCGTAAACTATCGCGTGTCGATAGCCGACACCGCCATCTTGTTTCAATACCTTTATTGGAGCGAAAAAAAATAATAAGAAGCATTTTTATGCGTTGTTGTTGCATTTTATAAGGGTTCTTAACAAAAAGTCGGTCAAGTCATCTTTAGTTGTTTGACCCCGATAATTAATTACACATTAGATGGGTTTTCCTTGCCTTTTGACCACGTCAATATTCGGAATTTAGCCACAATATCAAACAGAACGTAATATCGATTTGACTGGAAATCAGCTCCTTTGAACTTGTGAGGTAGGTAAAAAAGACAGACGCCCAACCATCACCACTTCCACTTGTTTTTGCTGGGAAGAAAAAGTGGCAGAACTATATAACTGCTTGGTAACATCGGAATTCGGATACGGGCATAATACGATGAACAGAAATGAAATACAAGAGCCTGTAGATTAAATAGAATAATAAATAACGCAAATAAACTTAGTACGAGTGCAAAAATGTATCAGTAGGTATAGGTAGGTACTAAAAGTCACGTTCCATCGAACACAGGTCGCGAGTTATCACATTTGGCTCACGCACACAAGTTAATAAAGCGGAAACACCATATCACCCGTGTTTGTAGTAAACGCGGCTTCTATGTATTATTATTCTAAAGCCAGTAGGTTACTTCAAAACCAGCACAAGAGCGACTTATCAAATGTCAAGGACGGACATTACAACGAACAAGACTATTCAGAACTGATAGCGTTTAGTTCTTTTATTCGAGAGCTAGAATAGCAATAACAGTCCAAGTTTCTTTAAAATAAATAAAATTCAACTGTCTGTTTGCAATGACTAAATAAAAGTTTTTGACTTGAAATTTTAAATGATAGTAATACCGAAAATCGATTGTTTTCAGATTATTTTTCGTCTAGCTGTCTGGCTATTATGTGGGCTCTCAGAAACGGTTGATTTTTGGTACACTAGCAGGTAGTCCATATTATTATAAGGTATAACTTAGGCGTTAAATTAAAAAAATCAAAAATATAGTTATTTTTTCGCGCAAAATGAAGGCACGGGCAACAACTAGTCGAATAATAAAACGCGAAGTATCAATCACGCTAATTAAATGTGCGATAAGATGTGGTGAGGACAGTAGACCGACGACGTAACAATCAGTTAAATTAATGTAAATGCTACGAGAAGTGACACGTGACTTGAAAAAGTGGTTTAATGAGTTCAGCAAAGCATTTATTACATTAAAGAAAGAAATAAAAAGCATTTATGTGAAAATATAAAAACAAAAACACACACGGCGCATACATACACACACACAGAGACACATTTTTATAATATGTCATTCCAAGAAGAATGAGCTAGTTTTAGAAGCTTAAATTTGTTTAGCGCTAAACTTATTTAGAGAATTATAATAGTCGTGCTAGCCTGAAGGTTGGTTTGTCCACTAAACGAGACGTTGGGCTTGCTGATTCACAGTAGGTACTGGTAAGTAGATCAGTTCTTATCATATAATAGAAAATGCTCGGCACCAGTGCCGAAGTGTCCATACAACTCGATTCCTATAATCGGATTCCCTTTTGTACAGACGCCAGCACATCAATTTACCCCAATGTGTCAAATTTTCCCATTTGAATATGAACCTTATTCTGTTTGACATAAAATTGAAAAGAGATCAAAGAAATTTGACACATTGGGGTAACTTGACGTGCTGGCGTCTGTACTTGAAGAACAATTCTACAGCGGATATTAGCTGCTATTGAACAATGTCAAAAAAAAAAGTCAAACCATTTATTTCAATTAGGCCCCTATAAGGCACTTTTGAACGTCGTAAAAAATTAACTTTAAAAATGATTCTAGTTGCCCCTTCCAAAAAGTAGATTTATATGTAGAAGAATGGGCAAGAAACTCCATACTTACTCTTTTAAAATAGATTTTACAAAACTTTGTATACATTAATAAGATTATATGTGAGGACGATGCACCCAGAATAAAAAGTACTATACTAAGATAGGTTTAAGCAAAAAAATAAAAAAATAAGCAATGTAGTTGATAATTACATGATTAAGTTGGTACAGCTAGATACATTGTGCTCACATATTTACAAATGTAATAACATTAATTTTAAAAAAGGGAAATAATAAAACAATAAATAGAAAACAATACGTAGGTACATTATAAGATTAACAACCAGGTTGATTTTGTCAAGACTCCAATGATTGTCCTATGGAGCAGGACCAGCATGTTTCTAATGGCAGCTAAGATCTAGTATTTTCAAATATGCTATAAGTATTGATTACTATTGATACCAAAGGTATACAGGCTGGTATACCGATTACTTCAAGAGGGGCAACAAATAGTGATACAAGTAGGTACTAAGTTTTAGTTTTGCTAGGCACTTGACGTAAATTAAAATAATGAGGTAAACAAGAGCACAGTAAACAGTATCAAGTTGCATGCATTCAAAACTCAACTCAGCCAGCACATCATTGCCGATCGATCACGTCTGAAGAAATTAATGCATTGGATCGGTACCTAACTACCTTGTAATACTGATGACGAACTTATTGTAATCTATATGTAAGTATGTTTTTAATATTGTTCTCCAGTACGTAACATATGTCCATATATAAAGTTTCTTTAAACCGAAGATGAATCGATAAATTCCACAGATTTCCGATATTTTTGTCAACATTCTCTTTCACACGTCAATGTGTGTGTATTTGCTTGTTTACAATAGAGACTTAAAGCTAACACTACATACTGTTTGTAAATGTAATTCTCTTCTAGTTCTCACCTACTCAATAATTTGGACAACCAACAATTTCTGATAAAGCGCCGAACAGCCAATGCGGAGTTTATTTAGGGATTCCTAAAATGGTTTCTTCTTGCATGAATAACCTGATTTGAGTGTTCAAAACTGATTTAAAAGCTACCCTATAATTATTGAATCTGCGACTTCTCAACCAAACTTAACTAACCAGGATAAGGGCGTTGATAATAGGTAACAACACTTCTCAGAACAAACCAAGTGAACTTATAAATAAGGATTTCCTCCTTATGCATAGTTCAGACTTGGACCCACAACAGTCCCTTGCAAAAACCGTCAGAGTAAACAACTAGAAAAAGCAGTTGTTCCAAAGAGATTTAAAATACTATAGAGCGGGCATGTCAAGGAAATGTCATAGAAAAACTTTGATCCCATGTTTCAGTAACGCCATCTAGAATAATATATGAATATTGGAGCGGCCGCGGAGCGTACTACAAAAAACTCATAGACTTGTATCCAGCAAATTTTGTTCGTGGTGTCCGGTCTATAGGTATTGAATGTCTTTGAGTTGTTCAAAGAATGCCCTAAGTAAACGTCAGTTTATCGCCAGCCCAGGCATAAGTCAGGAATTTGTCAATGTCAACAGTGGTCTGTCTATAGTTTGACAGTTCAAAGAACGCGCGGTATGTGAGTACTGTCAATAATTAGCAGTGTTTATGCCTCTCGTCGTGGGGAGTCGTCGCAGCCGCCCTTGGCATTCACTGCACGACATTGCTCGAGGGCTTGTCTGTCGCGCGTTTATATCGATAGTCTACAGACTCAATAAGCGAATAGACGTGGTACAGACAAATTTGACAGGTCAATGTTTCAAAAATATGTCGATGTGTTAGAATCGAAAGAAAACTTAGAATTAGAATCAAAATCGTAAGAACGCTAACTAAATCAGGTACAATAAGAAAATGGCTGCTAACACTGCGAAATTGTATAATAAAGACACCGGAAGCTGCGAAAGGAAAGTTCTTTAATTAAAATCAATTGAGACCTTATGGAGGAGAGGCTCCTCAGTACAGGAGTGTGAGAGTTGACAAACTTAAAGTTTATTTAGAGAAGCAGTGTAGAAAGCTAAAACGTCCATGTGATCGACTACTAAGTAGTTATAATAAAATGACAATGAAAGTAACACAATAAGTTGATTAACATGCGTGGTTGCAGTCGCTCTACAACTGTTACTAAAGGCAAAATACCGTTACCACGATGGAACAGTTATTTTTAATGAGCCCATTGTTTTGTACCTAAGGCATCATTTACGATTGCCGTGACTCAAACGCAAATTATATTTTAATCAAATTCTTTGTTTAGAAGAACTGTAGTCTTTGTGCGAGTTTTCACACCTTCTACTTCAATTTTTAGTGTAACTGGAATATGCGGTGTTTGGTGCCAATTATGGGAAACAACATTCCGTACAAATTGACGCACGTAATTAAGTACTTAAATGTTTTTAAACGCAAACAAGTGAGTCTAAACAATACTAAATAATTAAAACCATTTTAAAGTCGAAAACACTCGTATTTTTAAGATCATAAATGAAGCCATGTGTGATTATAATTCCGCGTGCTACAGAATATTTGGCATCCCAAAATTGGTTGCCAAGACTTTCAAGTTTTGCTTTGCAATTATGCTTTCATTATTGAAAAATCGGTTCCCCATTATGGTTTCGAATGAACATAAAAAGAAAATTATTGCTAACATTTTAAATATTTACTCATTTGCTATAAATAATACTGACCTTAAGTATATTAAAAAATCTGGTTTCCTAAATATCATTTGATTTGTTAATGTCACTCATTATATTTATTTATTTTCTATGGATATATAATTACTACACGTTTTTTATTGTTCTTATAGTCCATCCATCCAAATGTTATGTATATTCTTTGTAAAGAAGGAATCCGTAATAAGGGTAAACAGGATCAGTTTACTGTCCATCTCTACGTAAGTATAGATTTTTTCTCAGTAACGCGTAGATACGCGCGTTTTGACTGGCCTGTTGGTCTAGTGGTTAGTAACCCTAACTGCTATGCCGGAGGTCGTGGGTTCGATTCCCACCCAGGACAAATGTTTGTGTGATGAGCACGATCTTTTGTTCTGTGTCTGGGTGTAATTTATCTATAATATGTATGTATTTAGAAATATATAAGTCTTTATCAGCTGTTTAGTACCCATAACACAAGCTCTTAGCTTAGCTTGGGACTAAATGGCGCTGTGTGAAAAAGTTGTGGAATATTTATATTTATATTTATATTTATTTTATATTTATATTATTTCTGAGAATATGAAGATCTACGCACCTTGGATGAATTGAAAATTCAAGCCTGTCAACGCAATTACCAACGATGAACTCACTGACTCACACTTACTCGCTTACACCTGGTTTAATTTCAAATATTTATTACTATCATCATTATTTATTCATCATCATCATCATCGATGGACATCGACGAGCGCGTTGAGACTCGCTAACCTACGCTGCATAGGAAGGAGTCAGATCAAGTTAATGAAAGAAATGATGACCAGAGATATAGAGTGAACGGTGGTTGATGAAAATAAGGTACCTACTTTGGTACCTGTCTCACGATTCCTAGGTCTACTTAACAAAAACTGGAGCACACCACCGTCACAGAAGTAATTCCAACTGGTTCACTTTATTAACGTTTACATAGTAGGTATATATTTATATAAATAATTTATATAAATAATTGGTTAATCTTATATTCACAGATTCTGATCACCGCGCCTCCAAAACGCGTTTTCTTCCTTGTATGGGAGTTCCTAGTTTTTGTTGCAATTAAAGATTTAAAGTATCGCTTTATACAATCCACGATAACTTCTGTTCGCTTGAAGCATATAATTAATGTTTCGTTTATGAATTCTAGATTGTGAGTTCAATGAGAAATTAATGTAAATAGATTGGATCAGTTTTTTTGCCTTTAAAGATACCAACAATTTTATGTTATTTAATTTAATAGCAAGTCGCTAACTCGCGACTTGACTGCCTTGTCTAGTGGTCCCTAGCGCTACTGAAGATTTCCCTGGTACCTGGTACCAATCCAGGGTTTATGGTAGCAGCCCTAAAGTCTGGATTTGTGCCCAATTGATGTCAATAGGCTCGTCTCCTATTACTTATCTGGCGAAATGTGCGTGTTCTTCGTTAACCTCTGCCCAACCCTTTCGTGTTCACAAGTGTGTTGTTATGATGTTTATGTTGATTTATTATTTAATAAATAGGTCGAAGTAATGTCACATATATTCATAAATTTGGATTTAGTTTTCATTGTCAGAATAATATCATAAATAGTGCATCAGCATTAACAAATAAATTATGCTGATAGGTACCTAAAAGAATTGGCAGATTAATTAGTTACAAAAATGAAAAAATGAAGATGATATCTAAAATGTCAACAGCTTTTTAAAATATTTAATTGCTCTGATTTGTTTTTATTTGAAAAACAAAAGGCTTAAGTCAGTATTTTGCATGTTAAAGTTTATTTATTTGTGTCATAAATGGCCGTGAAGACATTGATCTTATCGGAATGATTACATAAATACTAATGACTATGTTCGATTGTAATCTGTGGTCCCTCCCACGCTCTAATACGTAACGATCGGCTCAAATGGATCTCCGTATGCACTTAAGTAGCTGGAAGCAATATTTATATTCAGATCTAATGTCAATGTATACTAATATCTAAAGAGCAAAGTTTAGTATTGGTGTAGGTACGTAAAAAAAATAATTAAAACCTACTGGACCGATTTCAAAAATTGGTAAACCCTCGGGAAGCTACACTGTCCCCGGGTGACGTAGGCTACTTTTTATCCCTCAACGGGATCCACGGGATCCGGGGGAGCGGGAACTACACGGGTAAAACCACGTGAAGTCCGCTAGTCGTCCAAATAATATCAAGTCTGTAATCTCCGAGGAGTTATATCTGTTAATTTGATTAGTCTGTCACAGATGATAGGTACCTATTAAACTTTTTGTAAATTTAAATTATGTTGTAGTATTGTTCTCAAGTCGTGATGGCCCAGAGGTTAAGACGCCTACCTCTCATGCACGAGGATGTGGTTCAAATCCGGGCAAGTACCAATGTGACCTTTTCAATTCATATGTACTTTCTAAGTTTATCTTCAAAGTCAAAGTCAAATCATTTATTTCAATTAGGCCATTTAAAAGGCACTTTTGAACGTTAAACTTACAAGTTAAGTAAAATTTAATGATTCTAGTTGCCCCTTCCAAAAGGTAGTTATGTATGGAGAAGAATGGGCAAGAAACTCCATACTTACTCTTTTAAAATAGTTTTTACAATATTTGTATACAATAAAAAATACATTATATGTGAATACGATGTACCTAGATTAAACAAAGTAAAATAAAATAAAAAATAAAAAAATAACATACTATGCTAAGATAGATTAAGCATTTTAGTAGATAAGTACATAATTATGTGGATAGATACATGGTACTCTCACATTTACAAATATTAAAATCACGGATTAATATTTAACAAATCAAGAAAATACTAAATAAATAATAATAAAAAAAATAAAAAAATACACAGCAGAATAGCGTGAGTGTTGCAAAAATAAAGCAAGTTAAGATTTTGTCAAGTTCCTTGATTGCCCTATGGAGCTGGACCAGCATGTTGCCAAGCATTATTATCTTGAATATAATCGTCTAATTTGTAATACGCCTGTTTACAAAGTGTACTTTTAATATAAGTTTTAAATTTCCTTTCATTTAGTTTTAATATATCAAGAGGTATTTTATTGTAACATTTAACACAGTACCCCATGAAAGATGTCTGTACTTTAGCTAATCTGAAAAATGGTTGAGCTATTTTGTCTTTATTTCTAGTATTAAAATTATGTCTATCACTTATTTTACTAAAAAGATGTGGGTTTTTTCTTACATGCATAATATTTTCGTAAATGAATTGACAAGGCACTGTCATAATATTAATTTTCTTAAATAATTCCCTTAAAGATTCTCGACGCGGTAGATTATAAATAGCTCTGACAGCTCTCTTTTGTAGAATAAAAATGGAATCAATGTCAGCAGCCCGACCCCACAGTAAAATGCCATACGACATTACGCTGTGAAAGTAGCTGAAATAGACCAAACGCGCGGTTTCTACGTCTGTCAACTGCCTGATCTTTCTAACCGCATAAGCAGCCGAGCTTAGCCGCCCCGCAAGAGATGTTATATGCGGTCCCCATTGTAACTTCTCGTCTAGCGTGATGCCTAGGAAAACGGTTTCATTAATATATTCGAGCTTTCCTCCATTCAACATGATGTCGCATTCGCTACTTCTAACGTTTGGTAACGTAAATCTAATACATTTGGTTTTTGTGTTATTAAGTACCAAATTGTTTGCCGTAAACCAATTTTGTACCTGAAGAATAGATTTATTTACGTCGTGAAGATTTTGAGAACGTCGGTCTACTTTAAAAATGAGAGATGTGTCATCTGCGAATAACACCATCTTCGGTTGATTCTGAATTAAATGAGGCAAATCATTAATATATACTAAAAAGAGGAATGGACCCAGAATTGAACCTTGAGGCACGCCCATTGTCAATTCAGACCCCGATGAGTTTACGCCGTTAATCTGGACTTTGACCTGTCTGTCTTTCAGATAAGATCTTATTAAGTTAAGAGCTTTATCCTTAATACCATAGTGATCTAGTTTTAACAGTAGTGTTTCGTGGTTAACGCAGTCAAACGCCTTCGACAGGTCACAAAAGATTCCAATGGCATCTTGTGCTTCCTCCCAGGCGTTGAAAATGTTTTTGATTAGGGTAACACCGGCGTCAGTTGTACAGCGGCCCTTAGTGAAACCATACTGATGTTCATGAAAGATGGAATTTTTATTAAAGTGACGTAACATTTGATTTAGCATTAACTTTTCAAACACCTTACTGAGAACTGGCAAAATTGACACAGGCCTATAGTTATTGGGGTCTTTACTATCACCGGATTTAAACAACGGAACAACTTTACTATGTTTCATGAGATCCGGGAAAACTCCTTCGTCTACACTGATATTAAACAAGAACGCTAAATAGGGTGCAATTGTTTCGATTATAGATCTACAGACTTTTACAGACATTCCCCAAAGATCTTCTGTTGACTTAATTTTAAGATCTTTAAAAGCTTTTATTACAGCCTGAGGGTTTGTATATTGGAAACGAAACTCCAGGGGGCATGCCTTTACATTCTCCTTAATTAAAGCAAAAGAAAGAGCGGATGAGGAGTGTAATGATTCCGTAGTTTTTAAGGGAATTGAAGCAAAAAAGTTATCAAATTCTTGAGCGACTTCTATATTTGAGTTTACTGGGCCATGTGCAGTTTCTAAATTATAATCATTGTCGTGCTGTTTTTTCCTACCTGTTTCATTATTTATTATTTGCCAGGTAGTTTTTATTTTATCATCCGCTGATTTTATTTTATTGCTAATATAAAGAGCTTTAGAAACTTTGCAAACACGTTTGAATATTTTTGAATATTTAGCAACATGCTGATGAAAGTTCGTATTATTCACATGCTGCCTTAGGCCATAAAGTTCAAAAAGTTTTTCCCTGCTTTTACGAATACCTGGAGTTGCCCAATCACTAAATAAGAACTTAGGGTATATACTTTTAGTCTTAAGTGGAAGAGCGTCATTAAATTTCGTTTTTAATAGAGAAAAGAACTCAGCGTAAAACTCATTTGGGTCATAAATATTACTGAAGCTCTGACCTAATGTACCAGCCAAAGAGTTATTTAATTTCTCTAAATTTTTACATGTAATTGGCCTAAACCTTATTTGAGTTTTTTGTAAAGGTATGGAGGCGCAAAACGTTATTGTTTGACCACTGTGGTCGGATGGCAATTTATTTACTATTTCTTTATGGACATAATCGCAATTACAAAAAATGTTATCTATACAAGTGGCAGAAGAAGCTGTCACTCGAGTTGGCTCCATAAACACATTAGAGAGATCAAATGATTTAAAAAGACTTAATAATCTTATACTATTTGAATTACATTCTAATAAATTAATATTGAAATCACCACAGATAATAATTGATTTATTCTTAGTACAAACTTTTTTTAACACTTCTTCGATTACAGAATCAAACACAGGTAGATTTTGATTACCTGGAGGTCTGTAAACACACACTACAACATGCCTATCTAGCTCGACACAGGACAATTCAATGGTATGTTCAACCGAAAGTCTAGTAATGTCTTTTCGCTCTTTAGATTTAATAGAATTTTTAATTAGAATTAATGATCCACCGTGAATCATATTTTTCCGGCTGAAATGACTAGCTACACGATAATTATCATAATTTATAGACATTACCTGATGATTCTTTAACCAGTGCTCTGTTAAACAAATAATATCAAACTTGGTTCTTTCTAAAAACATTTCTATTTCCAGTAATTTGGAAGAGCAACCTTGAATGTTTTGATTAAATAATTTTAAGGTCTGCTGCTTTCCTCTCGGTTTTTTTAAATTAACTACATAGACATCATTGACATCATTGACATCGGTGAAGGAAAAACATCGTGAGGAAACCTGGACTTATAGTTAATTTATGTTTGAAATCGCCAATCCGCCTTGAGCAAGCGTGGTGACTAATGCTCGAGCCTTCTCTGTGTGAGAAGAGGCCTTTGCCCTGCAGTGGGACAGTAACAGGCTGGTATTATTATTATTTTATTGTTCTCAAGTAAGTGACATGACACATTACATTTTAATTGAGAATAAAGCTTATTTAAACCTACATTTGGCCAGTTATGTTTAGGTCCCATGTGATAGAGAAAGAACATATTAACCATAAGTTGAGAAGAAATCGAAACGAAGAAGTTCCTGATGGAAATTCTCTTTAGCGCTTTACCTGACCCGGGGACCGAACAGACCTTATACTTTAGCTTGAGATCACTACAACAATGAGGCAACCAATCTAAGCTAGCCCGCCTTCCCTTCTTATATATCTAAGTTCTTCGGTGACAAATCTTAAAGTAAACTTGAGATATTATTATTCTAATTGAAGTTTTATGTAAGTAATCTTAAGAGGCTTGTTGGTATAGGTAAGCAAAATTAAATTCTGTGTTTAATTTAGTGTCTGCTTTGCTAATAACCTGCCCTCAGGTTAAGCTCCTTCTAAATGACAATCCAGCACATGATTTTCACGCGGAAATATTTTTACAAAAAAGGGCTACCGATAAACGATTGTAGTTCCTTGTCATCTCTTTTATAACGAAAGCAAAAACAAATGACAGCAGGACCGAGTTAAATGTTTGTTTTGGAATCTGAGAGTGATTCAACTTTGAGATAAACTGTCACAGACTGCTGAACGAAGTTAGGGTATCTTTATTTCCTTTAATAAAATAAATATCTGTACTGTTATTGAACCGATTGTTAGCATTCATAACACTCACAGTATCGCAAATTCCCTCAATTTACGGTTTTTAAGTAGATTCGCATTTTCGTTTTGTGTATTTTTTTAAATATTTTCAACGATATGGGCCTTTTAAGGTTCTGTTATTTTCCTTGAATTCGATTAATTACTTCGATAACGGCCTAAGAGAAGCTTGTACAAAAGATACAGGTTTGGTTTAAACCTGTGCGAAAAATATCCAAAAAACAAACCGGTCAAGTGCGAGTAGGACTCGCACAAAGGGACACGCTTGTTTGCCACCGTCGTGGTATAAAAAAAAAAACACGCAATAGGGTATATGCATGTAATTTTTTTATATTTTTAATTCACTGTTTACAACGTTTTAACATAGTAAAAAAATATAAACATATTTAAAAATTGCTGTAATGAAGCTTAAAAAAAAATTAAAATACAGAATAAATTTGAGCTGTTTAAACGCTGCCATTTTCGCGCGCCATTTCGATTACGTCATTTACTATGATCCTATTACTATTACTATGGGTGTTTTCGTTCTTCTAACCATTTCACCATGAAAAAAGCTCAAAAAGCAGATTACAGGTAGGTATTGCTTGTACCCGAACGCAATAAACATTATCAGATTGTAAAGCACAATCTACTTACTTTCAGAACCACTTTCAGTAATTTTTCTTATTTTTTTTTTATATGCTCACTATGAAGCTAAAATTAGACTTGAACATTAAATTAGTTCACAACACACACGGCAATAATTATGTTTTCCAATAAAAGTCCATTCCAATACTTAATGTCATACTTACACATTGTATGTTTTGTAGGCGTTGAGTTGTTGTCGTAGTATTTGACGTCAAGTTTCGTTATAACCAATGGTGATGCGTTTCACAAATTTGAATTTCCCGCGCTTAATTCGCACTTCTATCTTTAATTTTATATAATTATGACGCTATTAAAAAGTAAAATAATGATTTAGTTCATACTTTCTGCTATTAAAGATTCGGAAAAAAAATATTCGAACCATATTTAAATTACATGCATATTCCCTATTGAAAAAGTCGAGCAAAAACACACCGAAAAATCATGTTCTTCTATTTAAATTAAATTTTGTGTTCCCCTTTTCTAATTATCTTTTTTTTACAAGCACACAAGCATTAAATAAAAAATAAACCACCCTCGCTGTCGAATGCTAAAATGCCTAAAACTTGTATAATATTGTAGTAATAATTTGATAATTTTAAAATTAAGTATATCGAAATAGTTGTTGTAACATTTATTTACCGAATACAATATAACGCTGTTTGTTTTCGAATGTATCATTTTCTTAAGAAGTAAATATGGCTTAAACCTATGAATTTCGCTTAAACAGTCGATTCATGTCAAGCAAAATTTACATAATTCATCCGCTTACGTACATAATGCGTGACAAATAGTCTATAAAAAACATAAAAATCAGAAAAAAAAAATGCTGCCGGGGTCGTTAACCTGACCGTAGACTTTTGAATATTAAGTACGTTTGCATGTTTTTACTCTTAAATGCATTCAGTGTATTGAATTTATTGGCTTTTAAATACTTAAATATTTAAATTCTTGAAAGGCAGGCGTCTGTTAAAAAATATTTTAACAAAAAAATCGGGTGGACAACATAAAAGTATTGCGACGAAACTCAACTGTTTATGTGAATTAAATATAACATCAAGCCTGTATTCTTTAAAGGATAAAGCAGAGATGTTTCTGCGTAGCTGTACCCTTTAGAACACCAAAGTTTCAGAATTAATGTTCATCTTTAAAAGTTAAGTAAGTAAGTATACTCCATCCGATTAGGTAGTAAACAAAAGGTAAACAATTTTGACATGTATTTTTAGTTAATAACACAGTTTAAAAATAAAATGCAGCTGAAAACAAATTTAAAGAAACAACAAAAACGATTACAAGATCAATTAAACAATTTGTATAAACAGTAGTTGTATCTAATTAATAAGCGTTTATGTAAAAAGACTTGTCAAGATTGTTTACCTTTAGTTAACTACCTACTCGGATGGAGTATAGGTTGTAGTTGTCTATGTCGCCTGTCAACCAATCTTATCAATGGCTATCGTCTGATCCATCATTCCATCACAAGGTTGTAGTGGTCAGATAAGCTGCAGTCAGTAATAGGTACTGGTAGCCGTCTCTGACTTAGTAAAGAACAAGGCTAAAATAAAAAGGATGATGCATATTTTATGTTACGAGTGATGGATAATAAACATCAGTGGCTAAGTGGCCATACACACACAACCTACCTACACATAATTGCAATAAAGATTTTGAGTTTGAGTTTACAACCTTATTCCTATTGGCTTCCCTTTGGAGTAGTATAATTTAATTTAGAAAAAAAATAGTCATTTTTACTAAGTATAAAGTAAAATTTTGTTATTGAACTGTGGAGGCTTGTAATTAGCATTTTGGTTATATTTTTGTTATTTTATTGTGTTATTATACTGTAAGTCTTCCGACAATAAAGAAGATAAATAAATAACTCTACCGATATTGAATAGTGGCATCTAGACCTCTATTCAAATCGGTGAGTAAGGGAAAGTCTAAAACTATAAGACATACGAAGATCTGTTCTGAGGAACCATGTCATCGATTTTAATAACAAGAAAAACTGCATTCAAAGATTTTAAAAAACATCTGTACTCCGCTCGGGAATCGAACCCGGTTATTTTGAAAAAAAAACCTACACTATTTCTATTTAGATGATGTCTAAAATGAATAAAATGCATTGTTTCCACATACTTTAATTTATTTTAGTAGGTGCTCAATTAACTGCGCCACTGATACACATAACATAACGCCTGTCCGTCTAGAAGGGTTGGGTAGAGACGTTCGGATAATAAGTACCAACACGGTCAGTTCGCCAGTTTTGTTTAAGTCCCGTGGAGTACCTAATGGCCGAGCTAATTGTTATCAACCAGGCACAAATCTAGACTCGTAATAACACTTTGCTCGACTTGGTTATCGAACCTAGGACCTCATAGTTAGAAGTAGCACTAACTACTACAAGATCAACGAAGCATGGATAATAGAATAAACTTTCAAGACATCGGTGACAGATGATCAATTATCTGACACCTCTAAAGGCCCCAGTCTACACATACATGTGAATCATCTGACAAGTCAGTTGACAAGTCAACGAGTCACGATTCCCGCGTCAGTCACCTTGCAGTGAAGGTGTTTGATTTACATGCGCGTACGCAGCCGGGTAGTTTGTCAATTGTTTTGAAGAGCCTCTCGCTATTGAAACGACAATCCGTTTTGTTTTTTGGTCTTTTGTGGAGCAAGGACGTTTGGTTTTTTTTTTTAGTTTTTTTATTCCATAGTTGTTTGGGCTTTTGGTGAGTGATGAATAATCAATATTACTCATTAGCATTATTAATATAAACGTATCAAGTATTATCATAATTTGACAGTTGAGACAAGGGGTTGGAATCATTAAAGTATTCTGCCCTACAAACTCTACCGAACCCTGTCATGATTATTGTTTAAATCAGTTTAGAACGTACCTACGTATGTTGATTACATATATATCCTATATTCTGCTTCCTACATATCCTACTATTATTATAAATGTGAAAGTATGTTAAGATGTCATAGTTCACAAAAGGCTAGGCAGAAGTACCTAACTCACTAACTGGAATCCCCGAGGGGTAAGGCAGAAATGTTTCGCCGGTCATGTTTAAGTCCCATGTAATAGGGGACGAACCTATTGCCATCAATCGGGCACAAATCCAGACTCCGGGCTAAGAAATTCCAGATAAATAAGTTCGAAATTCTTAAAACAAGTATATACCAACAATACCACATTAAAATAACCGCATAATAATTATTAGTAGGTACATTGTCAATATAATAATATCCTGTATCATGTATGTATAAACCTTTTTTGTTGATTTTTTGCTTCAAGGAATGTGAAAGGGATTTAAAGCGAACATAAAAAAGATACAATTTAATTTGAATACATTACCTACACTGTTATTTATTAATCAAGTAATAAAATTCTGATTTATCTATAATAGGAACACCTATTACGATGGTGACTTAATGATTTTGTTATTGAATTTGTTTTACATTAATAATTGCATTCGCGGGTTTCGTGATCGGGTTTACGTATAAAGGGTAATGCCCATTTTTGGTCATGTTTTTCTGATCTATGTAACAGGTCAGAAATAATAGGTACTTAATCAAATATTACACTTATCAGAGATGTAGCATGGTACCACGTCAGTTTTATAAAAATAGGATACCTATGTCTTTTAGAGTCTGATAAAAACACATTTTGTAATTTCGTTATTATTTTATTCTTCTGGGTTGTTTTTGCGCATAGTTATAGTGAAAGAAGACTTAATTTCGCTTCTTTCAATCCCAAGACATTGTCGTAGGGCTAGCCGCAAACCACAAATCTTAAACTGATCCTAGACCTATTCCTTACTAGTAACGCCGATCGGAAGTATTTTGTGCCCTAACTGACAAAATGATTTGTAAAAAAAAGCACTTTTGGCTTATTTCAACACGCACACCACACTACCTCACTATTTACACTCACACCACACTATCGTACTACTTACACTCACACTTCACTCACACACTCACTCGTGACACACACATTCGCGCGATCTGGCCTTTTTTATACGTCGCTCTTTCTTTTGCAGAGCAGATTTTTAAATCACCCCTTTTATTATATTTTTAGTTTTGCAGTTTACATTTCTACATCTCGATTGCAATATAAATGGTAAGTGGAAGTGCGGAGACTCCTAAGACAAGCAATCCCTTGCATAAAAGGTGATCTCCAAATACTTGTACTTATCTCTAAGCCCACTGTAATCGAAATAAACATTTTTTTTTTACTATCCGTGATCAAAAAAATACAAAATAAAAGCGCCTTGATGTACGTGTGCTTACTCACACTTCACTCACACACTCACTCGTGACACACACATCACACACATTCAAGCGATAACCAATATTGTTTTTAAACACGGACTTAACGGATAAAATGGTCTTATCCTACTAATATTATAAACGCGAATGTTTGTGAATGTGGATAGATGGATTGATGGATGGATTGATGTTTGTGACTCTTTCACGTAAAAACTACTAAATGGATTTTAATAAAATTTGGTATGGAGTTAGCTGACACCCTGGATTAACACATAGGCTACTTTTTATCCCTGTATTCCCACGGGAACAGGACCTACGCGGGTGAAACCGCGGGACGTCTGCTAGTAGTTAATATAAGTCTGAAATCACCAATCCACCTTGAGCAAGCGTGGTGATCAATGCTCGTGCCTTCTGCTGTATGAGAAGAGGCCTTTTTCCTGCAGTGGGACAGTAACAGGATGGTATTATTATTGTTAGTGTTAGCATGAAATTTTTTGCAAACTGATATTGATTCTGGATTGTGACTGCCGTTACGTAATTCTTCGTCAATCCCAGCATAAGGTGGGGAGATACACACCACACACCTCACTTCGTCGCTCACTTCACCGAAGAGTGTGTGTTTACTAACACTATTATAAGAAACACAGTTTTGTTTAGTTTCCTCTTGTCTGTTAGCTTATAATGCACGTCTTGAGGTAAATAAACATTTGATCTTTCCTTTTAAGTAACTATTTGAAAAAAAGCGTTTATTATTTGAGAAAGAGGCAATGAAAACTCTCAAGTCAAGACATATCACTCACTCGACCGACCCGTAAGTAAATTACGATGTTTTCTTCGAACATAAATTAAGTATAATTCGTTTCAAATTGATTTAAACACATTAACCTTATCAAAAGCCTACATAAAACTCCATGCTTGTCACAACTCAGAGTCAAACCATATCGGCTTACATTTAAAACCTCTCATTAAAGGTCAATCTTTCGGTAGCCAGTAATACGAGTAGGTATATTGGACGGAAACCTTTCACGGTGTCCGATAAGACTATAGGGCAATACGAGTAGTGTATTTTTACTTATCATCTGCCAGGCTAACCTTTTCACACTTTGTTGAGGTCACCTTCTAGCCTTTAAACGTAAACAGTCGGACATAGGGCTGTACAGACCCCAGGGCATTCCCTGGGGTCTAGGGCAAACACAGTTAGATAACTCCGAAATGCATGGAATTCATTGCATGCATTTCGAATGGTTATGATTGACAATTCAATTCACCTCCATATATACTTTTTTTTTCATATAGATACTATACTATATTATATGTGGAGGCTTTGTATTAGCTATTTTTTTAATATTACATACTTTATTGCATTAGATTGCTAGTCTGTAAGCCTTCTTTAAAATCAAATAAATTAATTAATTTCGTAAAAGGCCCCCGTATTTTAAATGAAGCGACTACCTATTCTGACCTCTACAACCTAGTAACATGGTATCAAAATGAATGAGTGAGCTACTCGACTCTAAACCAGACTGTGGACTGCTTTTGTAAATTACAACCCGACCAGGGAATCAAATCCAGCACCAAGATCAACATTAGCGTCCTACCACTAGTCCAACGATGCAGACTCTCCTGAAGTAAGTAAGTAAGTACCTACTTATCCGGAAAATTATATTTTAACTTTGATAGACAAAATGGCAGACAACCATTTAGCCATATCTCTACAGTAGACCTAGGTGGAGATGGGATGACTGCTTCGATAACGACTGGTCTCTGATAAGCCCTAGATAGAGAAATGTGGAAAGAAAGTAGAGAGGACCTGGGGAAATCCGTGCTAGTTACAAAAATGAAAATAATTAAACAAAACCTCTAGTCTCCAAAACGCTTATTTATGCAAAGTGCACGCCTTTTGCCATTTCATTGTCATGTTAAAACAGACAAATAAATCTACAACACTACCGAATCAGGAAAATAAAAAGACCCAATAAAATAAGCTCTGTTTTTAAAGCGATATTGATAACCAAAAATATTTATTGCGTCCATAAAATAAGTTCTGATCTGCACTTAATAAAATATTAATGAATAATCATTATTAACAAGAGCTCTGGTCGATTTATTCCTTCGTAATTTATTATTATCACCGAACTTGAGAAGAGTTTTTTCACGAAGACAGAAAAAGAATATATTTTATCAGCACCAAACTTGCATGTGATTTCTCCCACAAATTGACTAATTCCATTTCTTCTCTATCTTCTGAAACAGTTCAGGAGAGAAGTTTCTCCCCAATTTCGTCATGCCTTGCTAGAGGTTGAGCTTATAGACATATTTTAGGGTTCTGTACCATAATTCAAACTTTTTACACCCTGCAGTCTGTGATTTAATATTATAAGTACTAACATTGCTTTCAGACAAGTTACTTGACAAATTTTTAGTTTTTAGTCCCTCATCTAGATTTCAAGAAAAATTACACATATTTTTTTCCTTTTTTCAAGTAATCAAAAAATAACGGCGATACATCGAGTCAAAGTGTTACATGACGTCACTAGCAGTACAGTTTATACTAGATAATGACGTTACAATCCCCCTCTCCTCAACTTTAATCCGGTAAATCTAAGCAGTTTTCTATCAATTTGAAAAAGAAAAAAAATACTTGTGTATTATTTTCTATTGTAATCTAACTGATGCACTAATTATATTTTGACGTTCATATTCTGTCAAACACTCTATTGCTTGTGGGGCTACCACGGTATCGTAGCCCGTCGGAGTCGGATATGTTTGCTAGCCGATGGAAGGATTAATGATTTCCGCCATTATCCGCAAGCGCTGCACCTCTCTACGAAACACAACACGCGGCAGTTACCACAGCATGCTGGGGCACTGTGGGACCGGTAGGATTGTCCAATGCTCTGCTGATGGGTTGACACCATTTTTCTCTGTATAACTGTTATAAATTTCTCTGGTCAAGAGTAGACCCATATATAAAAAAAAAGGGTGCTAACATTAACCTCGTAAGTTGAATATGTTTTTTACCAACAGTATGGACTACAGTCTGCCAATTTTTTTTTTTATCTTCTATTTGCGCCGCTGCTGCTGCAGCTGCTGAGTCCCCCAAGCGGCACAAATACTGTAACCTCATTGGAAGTTACAGTTTTGAGCCGTTTGGGGTCGAAACGCTCGGGTCATAATAGGGTCCGAGTGCACGCAGCCTTTTCAAGGAGATTTCTCGCCGAGTGGTTGGCCAAAGAATTAGTATTGCCATCCAACGTGGCAATGCTGCCAGTCTTCTGGGACGTTTCCAGATGACAGCGATGGGGAGGAGTACTTTGACGCCTGAGTGTTCCGATTTTGTTTTTCCTAGACGGTTTTGTTTATTTTTTTTTCTTTACTACTTTATTTGTAGTTAGTTTAAGTGTACATATTGAATTTATTTTAATTAGTTTTATTGTATTTTAGATTTTAGTTAATATCCTCCATAAATAAAAGCTAAATAAAATCTTTTATATCTTGGATCCATTGGGTTGAAGTAAGTTAATGGGAACTGAGGCACCAACCACAGATTTTACTTGTATACATTGAACAAGTTCACTTAAGGAAAATCTACGACTAGTGTAGGACTATTGCAGACTATGGAAACAAAATTACTTTCTGTAGGCTAAGGGTGGCTAAAATTGGGCTAGATACCTAGTGTCCTCACCAAAAACAGGCATTATTATTACGACTCCCTACGTAGGTTGGTATTAAACACAGTTTATGGTGTCAACCTCCCAGGTCCGATATTAAAATATGAACGAATTTAAATCATATTCATTGACATCATAATGAAGATCTTCCATAAAAGCTACATGTTCTTTACGAAAGCGAAACGCGTATAAAATTCAATAAATAAACGGGGAATATATTTTATTCGCATGAAAGGAATGGGGAGTTAAGTCGATGGATTCAGACAGGTATTCAAGCGCGCGCCTTTTTGAAAAACAGGTTTACATTGTACAATGTACATGCCAAAAAAGTTTTATGGAAATGTTTGCCAGGGTTTCAAGTTATCGCTCTCGTTAGTCGTTCTATATAAAAAAAATAGATTGAAAGCTATTGATCCGAATTGAGGAAGATGATGATCGGTTCCTGGCGTCCTGCACCTCTGACCCAGATGTTCTATTCCGTAAAGATCTCCACGCAGAAAGTTGGGCGAAATAAATGACAAGAAGATTTTTTTTTAAAAAGAGACTTTTCTTTAAAAAACTCAACGCCTACTGCAGAAACTGGGTAAAATCAATTAAAATGATTACTCTTTTTGCAAATTCCAGATCAATATTAGGTTGTGTTAATAAAAAATATTATTGTTTACAAGCTATTACTGAGCTGTAAACGTAATAAAAATATTTTTAACGAGAAATCCAACGCATTCACTTAAAGGACCTTCAATTAGCCACACAGTCGTGACTTACAGATACTGATTAGAAGATTTATTGCTCGAAACAGGCCTCCAAAACCGAAGAGGCTATTATTGCTCGAGCCATCCAAATAAAGCTCTTTGTATTAGCTTGCGGAACTGATGCTGTATAGTGAAGGTAATGTCAGGGTCGCTAGCTAACTGGTCCCGCTTGACATTCTACCGGCCGATCCGTAGGTGTCACTCATATTCATTATATAAATCAATTCAAGAATGTTGTTATGATTAGAGGGCATGATATAACTGTTTTGGGCACGCGAAATTATGTTTCTTTAGGCGTTTACGTCATTCCTGTGTGTTGTTTTTTTTTACCTTTTATCGTTTCGCTTACTTGCTCTGTCAATGTGTGAATTGTAATATAACTTCATGTCTGTTGTCTCTTGAAATTAAGCTAGAAGTATGTGTACATTTTGTCAGTTAAGTAAACTACGTCCCATGCAACATAAGGCCTATTAACAATTAAATGAAAAAAAAAATTAAAGAGTGTTATTTTCGGTGTTCTTTGCCCGGCCATATCAGAACCCTTTTCCAGTTAATACTTGCCTGGTTTTATTACATAGCAGAATATGTGAAAAGTGTACAATACTCCCGTGGATACAATTTATAATTTTATAAAGAGGAAAGATTTGAAATTTTGTATGTAACGAATAAATTTAAAAACTACTGGACCGATTTGAAAAATTCTTTCACCTTTGGGAGCCATAATATCGCCGGGTGCATATTCTCGCGGGAACGGGAACTATACGTCAGTGAAACGGCGTGACGTCTGCTGGAGTGCTGGTAGCTTAAAAAGGTAGAATAGAATGTTTTTAGTTACTTAACTCTAAACTATCCCGTTTTACTCAGGAATCAACATGCCACCTGCGCTGTCATATTTAACCTACTTGAATAATCTACTTTTATTAAGGTTACAATAGAAACGTTGGTTATAATTATCATCACTTATGAGCACGCGACATTTTACGGCTAATGAATTCAAGTTGAAACAGTTTAAATTCTTATTGTAACTGGTTCATAGGATGAAATTTCAGGACAATAAAAGCCATGATGAAAAGAAACCAAGACGAATTTGGGCCACATATGTAGGTATGTATGTGCCACATATATGTACGCGCATAACCTAGTCTATCACCAATACCGAAGAACGATAACATTACATAACTATTGCGTTAAACCTCATTGTTAAGCTGAGGACGGCATCGGTGGGTGCGCGTGCGCATTGCCAATTACCGACACCAATACACGCCGTCGAATTGTAAGTTATTTAAACAAGCTACTGAAAGATGATGCAGTTGGGAATTTTATAAAAGCACTGCTCTTTTCTTTTAGCGTATGTTTACTCAAACTTTTTTAGTATAAACCTCTAATGGAGTCAACCATGAATTTTGTACACATTTGAGTGTGATAGTCAAAAATAAAACAACTTTGGCTAAAACCTCGTTGGTGTAAAATGGTAGGAAGTGCTACTGCTGAACGTGAGGTCCCGGATTTGTTTCTTGGGTTGGGTATAGTGTCTTGGTTCTTACACCTAAAGGGATCACATCCAAATCGTTTTGTGTTGATTTTGTTGAAAGTATTGGATACACAGCCTAGAAACCGTGGCGAGTGTGCCGCACCAAAAATCTTATTTGGAAAAGCAGGAGTTTGAAGAAATCTAATTATTGACCATTGTAAAAATACTATGCCTAAGACTAAGTCTTAAGGCTACTACTGATGGGCTCGCCTGTTGACATTGTAAACAACGATTAGTTGTGTACACGATTTATTACCAACTTTGGTCCTTGTTCAAGCGATGTAATATGTTCGTTTCAACTCTTAAAGCAATATTATTATTGGTTCAAGTTAATCGACACGCAACCACCACAAGGGGCTGTCAACAGGAAAACAGTAACAAGAAATAATCAACCTTAACCCAAGTACTTGCGGTTCATTTTCAAAGAAACCCGAATTAAACAAATGAGAAAGATATTAATGATGAATGTAAATTAGTTTATTTATTTGAGAGGTCGGTAAATGGCAAGAAATGTTCTCAGTTCTCTGTAATATCTCTTTGCCTTGTAAATTATGGATAGTTTTAAATTACTGTTTTTATTTAAGTTATGTCAATTCGAAGGTGTTCCGAAAGCAAATGACTCAATAATCTGAATCCAGAGTTGTATACTATTATGCTTATTATGTATTTATTGTATTAAATTACATTTTTTATTGTTGTACTCGTACTTATTATACACCACTATTTTTTAATTAGTACAAAAAAAATGGGCTGTATCCGTACCTGTTACTGATCATATTTGCGTAATCAAAAATAAAAAAAACGAAAATCAATTTTAAAAAATGCCACGGTTTAGTTAAACTTAAATAACGAAAACAGCTGTTGGAGGCGGGGCATGCTTGAGCGAGATCACGCGAACGTGAGCGAGAGAGGACGATTAATGAATACTACTATGTCATGAATAGCCTGTACAATATTTCCATAAATTGGGTGACTTTTTGGGATATAAACAAACGCTAATAACTTTGCTGTTTATGGATATTATTTACTGATACTTTACAAATAATGAGAAGACCGTCTAGAATAAGCCCTTTAAGTATTTGTACTAATTAAAAATTAGTTGTGTATTGAAGAATGACTGCATTTTTAAGTGACTAATCAGCAGGGCAATTGGCAATATCTTTTCATTACCAAACTTTGATGATAACTGAGAATTTACAAAAAAATGGTTCTCTACTTTAAGTGGACTTCAAGTTACGGTGACTATCAGACGGGGTACTGTGCGCTTAGTCAAATCTCTGCGAGTGTGCATGACGTCATCCTTAATCACACACTGATGATAGGGCAATACAAAACTAGCTGTTTGACAGTTATTCGTTGAACACTATGCCCAATGCTCATCACTATGAATGGAGATGCGCACTAATAGCCTAGCTGCTGTCAGAGCTTTGCCACCCATGGGCTTTTGAATTGAATTCACATGCCTTATGAGTCCTTATTGTCTAGGTAATCTTGTGTACTAAGTAAATATTATTTTTCATGGATATCTTGTACCGGTACGACAGACAGATGTAAGACCTAAGGTTTCATGAAGAAATTTTATCTTTTTGCATGCTTATCTTTCTCCTCCACTATCAAGTCCATCCGAAGGTTGTCTGTAAGAGATTTACGAACGACGACGCTTTTAGCGATAATTAGGCCGCCCATTGTATCACCCTATGTAGCCCTTTAAGTTATAATTTGTAAGTTTTATAGTGTACAATAAAGAGTATTCTATCCAGTACCGACTAGTGAAATAAATTGTGTGTTTTATTAAATGTTTTATGTTTAAAATTTATACGAGTTTTTATTTATTTTTTTAATTTTCAGCTGGTTCTAGTCTTGATTTTTTCTACCCTAGATGTGTAGGCTACATTAACATACATGTGGGATGTTAATTTAGGCTGCATGATTATTAGATGGAATGTAGTAATATGAACGCAGTGATGGATGATTGAGAGAGTATGAATGTGGGAAGGAGAAAGAGGAAGATTTGAATATTTTGAAAAGGGAAGAAGGAAAAAAGGATGACAAGCGAGTGTCAAGAAGTAAAGACGTTTTTTTTACATATAGGAAGTTATAAAATATTTTAATAAAGAAGTTACCAAGATATTTTCATTTTATTACGGTGGTCCATACAGGGACATACATATATGTAGTTTGAAAGCATTCATGAACAAAAACATTCTGAATATTATCGAGGTAAACAAGTCAATGAAACAATAATTGTTTCCAATTTGTTCTTTATTAATAATTACAAAATAATGGATGCACGTCGTTAGATTTAGCTAAAATAATCGTTTTATCTAATGACCAAAAGCATTTAAAACAGTTCAAAACTACTAGACATTTTAAATTAAGTTAACTATACTGACCTACTCGTAGGTAATTCCATTTGATGTGATTATTTTTTCGTAAATTATTTTATTATTTTTTGTTGGAAATAAATCCTATCCTAAGTGTGGTGAGGACGTTGTAATTATGAGTTCTCATCTGTCTATTAGCTCGCACGACGCTATTACATGGAAGTTTAAAATGACTGGCGAATGGGTGTAGGTACTACACCTCTGCTAGCCTTTCAGAGATTGCTGGCGTAATGTTATGTTGTTAAACATTATTTAAAATGATTAAGAATTAAAATAGTGAGGATACCTTGACTTATCTATACTAAGATTTTTGGTATGTTTTTATGGAATGTTTTAATAGCGTTTCGCTTCGTCGTTTATATCGCGTACATCGAAGGAACAACTTGTCTGCTGCGGTCTTCCCGTCCGATCATAATTTAGGTGTCTTCAAGGCCAGACTGAATAGGCTCTTAATAAACTAGTGCGCTTCACCATCACTGATTGCATCACTGCTTACCATCAGGTTGGATTGCAGTCAAGCACTGGTTTATAATATTAAAAAAAAAAGAATAATCTCCAAAACTACGGGACCGATTTTAACCGTTTTTTAAATATGTGATGACATGATGATGATGATATCAGCTCTTGACAATCATTGGAAAGTCAGCGAATGCAGTCGCTGTGGCCGAAATCGGCTAGATAGCATCATGTTAAATATGTAGATAGCTAAATAATCAGGAAGTAACTTAGGCTGAATACAGTTTTTTTTTCAAAACTGCGTGGGGATGTACAGACGTTGCCGTGGGCATAGTGCTAGTTAATTTATACACCTAAGTCTGAAATCGCCAATCCGCCGAAAGAGAGCACCGGATGAATGCTCGTGCCATCTCTGTCTCTATGAAAAGAGGTCTTTGTACTGCAGTGGGACAGTAAAAGGCTGTATAATTATTTTACTTAATTAAAACATACATCAAGCTGCAAAAAATCACACTTCTTGCTCCATTGTGCTAAAAATTACATTTCAGACTCCAAAATTAGCCACGGATTAAACGTTATTATGCTACCATAACGAAACACATGTCGAGAACACAATGGTCACTTAAATGTTTCGCAAAATACTACCTTTGGAAGACGACCAACGTATCTTGAAAAATACGGACAAAAAGAGAACTAAGCAGTTATTTTTCTTATTATCGACTAACTTTCTTTCGTAACTTATTATTCATATTCATATTATTATTTATTTGCATTCCACCATGTAAAAGAGATCTTAAAATAGTGCTTAAAGCTACGTACAATCATGGACCCTGTAGGGCACAGCAAAAATTTAATAAAATTGAGTAATAACCATAACTATAAAATTACAAAATTACAAATAAATTATTAACAATAAGTATTTGCTTATTAATATTACAATATAATTATTTATTATTATTTAAATACAATATAAATAAATGAGATCAGTATCAGTATGGTGGGACAGGATTTTTAAATTAATCTAAAGCGTCTATTTGTGTCATTGCAATTCCTTTGTCATTCATGTATTCATTTAATGTGTAGTATGCTTTTTTAATGAATACTTGTTTAAGTCTGTTAATAAATATTGTATCTCTGGTTTCATTTTTAAATAAATCAGGTAAATTGTTATATATTTTAATAGCCATAACATAAGGACTATTTGAATGTAGTTTCATTCGCGAAGAGGGTAACATTAACATATTCCTATACCTCACAGATCGCTCATTATGTTTTTCACCGCGGGTTGTAAAATAGTTTATGTATTTTCTCACGAATTTGCATATTTCCAGGATGTAGATAGATGGTAAAGTCAGAATTTTATGTTTTATAAATATGGGTTTACAGCTGTCTGTTTGTTTTATGTTTACTATTATTCGGATTAGTTTTTTTTGGAGAATGAAAAGCGTGGGCGCATCAGTACTATTTCCCCACATTATAATACCGTAGCTGAGCCATGCATGAGCATAGGCGTAGTAGGTAGTTAGCGCGGTGTGTAGGTCGGTGGTTTTTTTAACTTCTAGGAGTGCATATGTGAACTTGGATAGTTTGGAACGAATGTTCTTGATATGTGGTTT
Organism: Euplexia lucipara; assembly: GCA_921972225.1. NCBI lineage: Eukaryota > Metazoa > Arthropoda > Insecta > Lepidoptera > Noctuidae > Euplexia > Euplexia lucipara. Next base: position 3,241,728 of record OV179149.1, on the reverse strand, counting down.
CCAAGTAATATGCGTATCTATAGTGAGCCCTAGTAACGCAAAGTCGTGTACCACTTCGATATCTGTGCCATTTGTTGTGAATTTTACTGATAAAGGGGATTTTTGTTTCGGGTAAAAGGTTATAATTTTGGTTTTCTTGTAGTTTATCTCTAGGTTGTGAGCATCCATCCAATTCGTTGTTTTGTAAAATATTAAGCTTAGTTGTTCGTTGAGATTACTATTATTTTGACAAGTGGTAAGTAGAGATATATCATCTGCGAATAACACGCATGGTTCTTCCATGATCTTGGGAAGGTCATTGATGTAGATTAGGAATAGGAGACATCCAATGACACTTCGCTTCGCGATTTGTTCGTAAGCGGACGTGTGCTAAAAATCTTAAAACTATTTTCGTCTAAAATTAACTATCGTTCACGGAACAATAACCGTTACGGTCAGTCAAAGTTCATAGTGTTGTTCGTATAATTTCGCATTGCACTAGTAGTCCAAATCGCCGTGAGTCACCGAGGTGTGAGTGAATGCGGCGCGCCCTCCTTCACCTCCGCGAGAGCTGCACGATCCACATAATTGCTCTCTCGCTCCAACCTGAGCCTTGTCGCCCTGCATCGGTTACTTCAAATCAACGATACTAGTGCGTGTGCGCGTGTGTGTCTTGCGCAGCTGCTGAAACTACCTTCTGCCTTATCAGCAAGTAATAAGGTTCGTTTTGCCAAATCTCCGCTATGGCCGGCCTTCAGCGAACCCCCCCTACGACAAAACCTACTAACGTGAGTTCGGGGACAAAGTCGCTATCAGATATTCCGCAAGCTGTTTGTTGCGATACTGATAAAGGGAACTCCACAATGCGCCACAAACGACTTCGTTTAGAGTTCTCGCCAAACAATGAGATTGATGATTATAATGCAGAATTAAAAACACTCCTAAAATCATGGAAAATAAACCAAGATGAGCACGTTAATAAACTTTATGAACAACAATCATTAGTGCTGAATAAACTTATTTCGGAGATTGCGGACCTCAAGCTACAAAACTCCTCGATTCAGGCAGTCAATCTGGAGATTAAAGAATCAATGGAATTTATTAATACTAACTTTGAAGAGATGCGACAGCAGATTGAATCGTTGAAAAAAGAAAACCATACCTACAAAAGCTGTATAAACGATCTTGAAAACAAAATTCAAGATCTGCAACAGTCGTCACGCTCATCATGCGTACTAGTTAGGAATATACCTCCGAAAGAGAATGAAACTTTTTCAGACTTGACCACTATTATAGAAAAACTAGGCTCAGCTATAAATCTGCCCCTATCTAACTCAGAGATCCGGGATATCTACCGCCTTCCCGGCAAATCAGACACAACTCGGCCTATCGTCACCGAATTTAGGACTGTGCTCACCAAAAACCAATTGATTACTAACGTCCGCAACTACAATAAGAAACAGACCAAAGGCAACATACTGAATACACACAACATCGGTTTACCTGGAGACCGGCAGCCCGTCTATGTTGCGGAACACCTACCCTCAAGCGCGAGAAAAATATTTTACAAGGCGAGAGAATTCGCAAAAACACATAACTACATGTTCTGCTGGACAAAAGACGGTAACATTTTTATTCGTAAAGAAATAGGCGCCAAACAAATCCTTGTTAAATCTGAGCACTGCCTGAAAGACTTGGTCATGAATCAGAATAATCAATGACTCATAATTGTAGCCGTAAAAATGTTCCTTTTATCATTTCTGTACGTATCCATTCCTAGTTCGCTGTGTTATATTATTACATTAATGCATATTGTACTCACTTACAAACCTCAATACTATAAGTTAAATCCATTTCCTAATTCACACACCCCACACTTCACTCTTTCTTTGTTGACCCTATTGTGTCCACAGACTGCAAGCTCAACAATAATTAACGTAAACAATACACAATACTATAAACATTACACAATACAATTTACATCCACTACACTCACCCACATAAATAATCACAATCGGTCGCTGAGTAATGCGCTTACCCTCATTATAAGTCATGTCTTAATGTTCTGTTTAGATTTGTTTACTTTGTTCGGTGCTCTTATAATTGAGTCGATCTCACCAAGTTATCTATTTGGTTTGCGTGGTGGGGATTCCTGCAACCATGATCCTTTTACCAATGAAGATATATACAGAGACCTGACTATCTCGCCTATTGTTTTTGTCATTTATATTTATAACCAATGGCTAATATAGTTGAGAAAGTTATTTGCGACTTGGATAACCTTGAAATCGCGAAAGCATTTAAGTGTCCTCCGGACCGGTGTACTGACTTTGTAAGCGTGACTGGCACGGGCATTAAAATACTTCATCTTAATATTCGGAGCATTAATAGAAATTTTAATGAGCTCTTAGTGTTGCTGTCTAGTATTAAATTTGACTGTGACGTCATAATTCTATCTGAGTGTTGGTTAAGTAAGGTGTCAAGTGTTCCGATATTACCCGGGTATAATTCACATTGTACATCTAATACAATAAATCAAAATGACGGAATTGTTGTTTTTACAAAACAAAACTTGATTTGCTCTGTACAGGAACCAGACTTCGCGAACGCGAATTGCCTCGTATGCCAGATTAATAGTAGAACTGCATTAGTCGCGATTTACCGTCCCCCATCATTTAACAAAAAAGATCAATTTCAATTATTCCTAAATAGTCTTGATACTGTACTTACTCAATTAAAAATATATAAAACAGTTGCTATTGTGGGGGATGTCAACGTTGACATAAAACCATCAAATAATGACGATCGATCAGCTGACTATCTAACCCTATTAGCATCGCATGGCCTTTTGCCGAGTCATTACTTCCCCACGCGAGCCGCAAACTGTCTCGATCATATAATTCTCAAGTGTGAAGCACTAGCTACTACACTTGTATTGGAAACATTTATTACCGATCACATGCCCGTTATGTTACATATTGAAGATAAATATCCACGTAAAAAACCTCCGAAATCTATTTCTCGAGTGCACTACGATAACCTCGTACAGGATATTGAAAGCATAGACTTCTCACACATATTGAGTGTGGACGATGCGAATGTAGCTGCATACGAATTAATTGATATTGTGCAACCTTTAGTAAGAAAACATACTTACGAGGTTAAAATTCCCAAAAAAGAAAGAATTATTAAGCAGTGGATTACGCCGGGTCTACTTCGATGCATTCGCCATCGTGATTTACTCCACATGGATACTAAAAGCTCTCCTGATAATGACATCCTGAGAATCACCTACAATCGCTACCGAAATCACTGTAACACCATTTTACGTAATCTAAAAGCTCAGTCTAACAAGGACGAGTTAGAGAAAGCCAAGCCAAATATTAAAACACTATGGAATAAAATTAAAAACATCACTAATTACAACAATAAAACACCTTTGCCGTCCACGGACTTATTAAAAGCTGGACCTGACCCTCAAGCAGCTGTAGATCGTGTCTGTGAGTACTTCGCGAATATTGGCAAAAATCTCGCGGCTAAAATCACCTCCCGTCTGCCGATGCGCCCCAACGCGCAAACACTGCCTCATGCTCCCTCTAACTCATTGGTTCTCCTTGACTTCGACGAAGCCGAATTAAACCAAGCCATTATACAGCTTCGGGATTCTGCTACCGGCTGGGATGGCATTTCAGTAACTCTTATTAAGAAATGTCGTCACATCCTCGTTTCTCCACTTACGCATATTTTTAATCTCTCAATTGCCACTGGGGTATTTCCGGATGCTTTCAAAAAAGCAATTGTGCATCCGATTTACAAGAGTGGGAACAGGGACTGTATGAGCAATTACAGGCCTATTTCAGTCCTCTCATCTATCTCCAAGTTACTTGAAAAATTAGTAAACTTAAGACTAAATCAGTTTCTCGATAAAAATAACGTAATTGCCCATAATCAATATGGTTTTAAAAAGGGTGTATCGACAGAAGACGCAGTTACTGACCTAACTGACTTTGTCGCAAGAAAGCTGGACGAAAAACAGAACTGCGTAGGCATATTTTTGGACCTAAAAAAGGCATTTGACACCGTCTCTGTTCCCATCCTCCTATCAAAGCTGGAGGGCATCGGCATACGTGGACTAACCTATGATTTTTTTGCCAGCTACCTCACTAACCGCGGTATCTGTGTCAAAGTAGGAAACCATGTCAGTAGAGAGGAAAACACCACTTTCGGAGTACCGCAGGGAAGTGTGCTTGGACCTACCCTTTTCCAGATTTACATTAACGAACTTTGTCGCATCCCTCTCGAAAACTCCAAAATAATCACTTATGCAGACGACACTGCAATCATAGTACATGGGACTGATTGGGAGCTCCTGAGAACCACTGCCGAGGAGTCCCTTAAATCAGTTATCAGTTGGCTGCACCAGAATCTCCTTACTCTAAACCTGGACAAGACTTATTTCATCCCTTTCAAGCTACAGTCGAATTCGAAAGTACCTACAAACTTTACCATCAATGCGTATACTTGTAATGACCCCCCCTCATGTTTTTCTCTCCGTCAGGTAAACAATCTGAAGTATCTGGGTGTAGTTATTGATAGTGCACTCAACTGGTATTCCCACCTGGATGCCATTATCACCAGAGTTAGAAGAATGATTTATGTATTCAAGCTACTTAGTTCTTGCGCTGACTTTAATACACTTAGAATGGTGTATGTTGCTATCTGCCAGTCCGTTATTACCTACTGCATCCCAGTTTGGGGAGGTGCAGCCAGAATTAGGTTTCTCAAGCTAGAACGAGCGCAGAGAGCTGTTCTCAAGGTGATGTCAAAGAGGCATTTTAGGTATCCAACCACTCAATTGTACAAAGATGTAAACGTACTTACCGTGAGACAACTGTTTGTGCTAAAAACCGTACTGAAAAAACACTCCAGGGTCCCCCCTCCAGACACAACCCGTCGTAAGAAAAAGCCCCTTCTTTTCACGGTCACTCATAAGACCGCTTTCGCAAGACGCCAGCATTATGTCCTAAGCCCACACTTATACACAATAATAAATAAAAAAATAAACATAATCAGTCTTGATACCTATAGAGCAAAAGCTGAAATTGAGAAGTGGATAAAGGATCAAGACTATGAGGCAACGGAAAATTTACTAACTTGGATCTCCTAATTCACATCAGAACGTCTCCTGTAGCCCCCATTTAGCACCACCCATTAACGAATAAGCACAGTCACCTAAGCCACACCTCACACCCCACACAGCGTACACCCTACCCACCACACTCAACATCACTCATGGCCTCACACCACACCACACGCCCCATCCATCTCCCTTACATATACACATATTATCCACATCATACCACACCCTACACAAATACTCTACACACTTCACACTCTGAATGCTCAACACCCTAAGTAATTATATCCCAACTCCTACCCTCTTAACCTGTTTATATTTCCGTTAATTAAGCGATTACTCTGTTTGATGTTAGAAAATAACTTAATTTTCATGATTAGTTTTGTGATACATCAGCTTATTTGCTCACAATTCGCTTAACCGTTACTGCACTGTAAATAATGCGAAGACACTGCCTCCTAAGATACAGGATCTTCCTAGTTTAGGAGTCAGGGCTCTAATTTTGTATTTCTGTATTCGAGAAGTGTTTAATATATAAAAAAAAAAAAAAAAAAAAAAAGTTACCCCAATGTGTCTAATTATCCCAATTGAATATGAATCTTAATCTGTTTGACATAAAGTTGAAAAACGATCAAAGAAATTTGACACATTGGGGTAACTTGACGTGCTGGCGTCTGTACTTTAACACCCCTTTTTGTTTCGAAAATAAAATAAATAAGCCTATGACTATGTAACTCACAAAAATGAGGTTTTCTATTAATAAAATAATTTTCAAAATCGATACTTGTGTCTCAAAATCAAAATAAGTAAATTGGAACTATATGACGTCATGGTTTCCTAATTATTTATTATTGTTAATTTTAGCATTTTGACCTAGTGTGTACAGACGCCAGCGCATCAAGTTACTCCACTAAATAAAATTTTCCCAATTGAATATGAACCTTATTCTGTTTGGCATAAAGTAAAGAAAACGATTAAAGAAATTTGACACATTGGGGTAACTTGATGTGCTGGCGTCTGTACCATACAAATGTTCACGTACTACATATTTGTTGAAGTAAGTGTAGTAGGTACCTAGCGAGATTGGTCAATTTTTGCGATCATTATTAGTAGGTAGGTACTGTTACGAAGTGTGCCCTTAAATATGTTCAATAAGGAACCAAATTTCACAGTTATCAAGGCGTGTACTATCTAATTGTCTTTACCAAAACGTTTCTTAAATAAAATTTTCAAACTTCCTTGGGGAATTGATGCATTTATAATCTTTTTATCAGATCTCACTTTTATTATTTGTTTCTGCTCGTTATCAAAATTGTTAGCTTGAACGACACCTTACATATCCTATGGCATTCGGCAACAGTGTAACCATAGATATAATAAAGAAGGTAACTTTCAATCAGTCAAAGAACTTTTGAAATCGAATGAAGAGTTTCGGAGATTAATGCCATCACATCAAGCTACCCCAACGTGTCAAATTTCTTGGATAGTATTTCAACTCTATTCCAAATAGAATAAGGTTCATGTAAATTGGGATTATTTGTCAGTTTGGGGTATAGCTTGATGTGCTAGCGTCTGTACTGTACATACAAGGGAATATAAATACATAAATAACGTCACGCCTGTAATCCCCGAAGGGCTAGGCAGAGGTGTACTTGGTAGTACACCCACATTTCGCCAGTTATGTTTAAGTCCCATGTAATAGGGGGCGAACCTATTGCCATCAAATGGGAATATAAATGTTACCTCTTTATAATTATTAAGTACATCAGATAGGTATAAATAATAGTTACATTAATCAGCTGAGCGAAAACTTTGGATCTCTTTTTTACTGGGAATATAAAAGTGCACGAAGAAGAGTGAATTTTCTACAGTTAAAGTTGTGCAAAAAGCTTAAACGGTCGCCTTTCAGACCAGACATCCACTGATGATGATATTCATCACGCTAGTCAGAAAAAGCAATTGCAAATTGGCTCCTATATACATACATACTTACATAAACTCACGCCTTTTTCCCATGGAAGCAGAAACCACAGAGCGCTATATGCTAAGATGCTTACATGCTTATTTCGCTTCGTTTACAATCATACATGTTGTCATACACACGCCGGTTGCGGGTACTACGCACCTGACCTTTCTAAAGAACCTAACCAATAAGTTCTATGTACTTATGTCCAATTGTCCATCTAGCAAGGGCGTCCCCTCCCGGCGTTTCCTGTTTGCGTAATATCTCTATTACCTCTCTTTTTATTTCTAAACTTGTGCTTACAAGGCGGCCGAATTTCGCCCACTAGGCAATCAATACTAGAGTATAGTATTAAGTGTGTCCGAAGATGGAGGGCACTTGCCTGTAAGTATTTCACTCCTATTTACTCCTTTTCTATTCACTCTTGAATTAACGATCGGAAACACCTACGCAAAAAGGTAGTCTTCCTAAAGGATTTTGTGAGTATGGGCGGTATAGGTATATTATTATAGACAGTCAGGTGGAAGTATGTGAAAAGTAAGTAATTTGACAAATTCTGGACAATTACCCTTGGTAAGTAGCGCCGCCAACAACGGCCAAGATAAATGGCCCCTTTACCCGTCACACGTGTTATTAAATTATAAATAATAAAAGTAGGTAGTAATCTTAACCTGCCCAGTTTTTATTTATTACCTTCGATTCGGTCCAGGTTGAGATATCACAATAATTGGACTTCTGTTTCATTGATTAATTATGCAGGAATACGAAAATATTAAGTTCATTGATCTCATTGTTTTTTTACATATTATTTAAACTTGATATTTATGAATATTTATACGAATCTGTTTTCGATGTTAAATAGTTGGTAGATAAGGATTTGATTAATGTAATACATGCTGCAGGTGTGAGTTAAATATTCCAAAATTTTTAAAATTAAAACCCAGTGCGTTTTCGCTAGGCCATAGAGCAGCAATCACCAACCTTTTTTGATAAATAAAATGTATTTATCCATAAATAGGTTTTTACAAAATGTCGAAAAGGCAAATATTTTATGAAACTTGTGAAGTCGATGACCAGGGACCACTTTAAGGTCTTTGTTATCAGTAGGGTAGGGACCATAAGATTCAAGAATAATAATATTATGCAATGTCACTAAAAATTAAAAATGAAAAGAAAAACATCTAATTCAAAAATCGACTGCTTCGAAACAGAATAGTTACGTGTCGGTAATATGTTTTTTTTTTAATTTAAAGCTATTGGCCCCAACAGACGCTGTACTCGTTCGTTAAGAGCCCGATAACAGCGCCGATAAGACATCCAGGGCCTAACTAAAGTATCATTCAGTTTGGTCCAGTCGTAGATTCATAATTATTTATAAAGGTAGATAGATAAATAGAACTGGAAGAAAAATAATAACGAATCCAGGACATTCTTAGATGAAAACTAAAGGTCTGCCTAGCCTTTACTTCCCTTTCCGATCGTCCTGCAGTCACACTCACAGTGCCAAGAACAACTATTTTGTATGGCCTAGGTACAGGTAGTTGTTTGGGTCTGGCTGTTTGTGTGAGTTTAAATGTATATGTTAACGCTCCAAGAGAAAATCAAGTACGTGCTTTTTATAAAGCTCAAGAACAATACCAAAAATAAAAGAAACCACACCAGACCAACCCGCAACAACAAGGAACTTACCCAGAGAAGTATATTAATATTAATAAAAAACCATGATGTATAAATTTTACGAAGAAAAAAAAAACTTTTCCATTCAAAGTGACGACTTGATATGTTGAAAGGCGACGACGATCCATCAACTTTTATGGGCGCCAAGATTGTTTTTTAGCCAATTATTACACTACCAAGTAAAATGGCCGTGGTGTTATGATAAATGGTGTATTGTAATCCCACCCTATTATCTTGAAGAGAAGTGTAAAGTGAACGTGTAAACCAATCAATATTGTGTTCAAGACTCCGTTCGTATATTATATACCTACGTGTTGTTAACTAATTGGAAGACATGAGAGAGAAACTGATTGGATCTTACGTATATTTTTATATGGAAAAAGTAATTTGTTTCGCGCTTCGTTTCTGTAAGTAATTTGGTTTAATTCGATTCCCGGGTTGTGGAGTGTTATTGGGATTTTCTCATCTAGGAATTTCTCGACCGCAGTCCAGAGCCTTCTTTCTAAAAAAAAGTTTAGGCCGGTGTGGAAAATACCCTTGCCACCTACAGGCGACTTTAACATACTTTAACTGGTGAAATGTGCGTATATAGGGTGACTGGTAATTAGTTACCGATACTTAAACACGTGATTGTACTCATGAATACGAATAACTTTCCCAAAGGAAATAATAAATAGCAATGGCAATGGTAATGGCAATAGGCTCGCCTCCTATTACATGGGACTTAAACATAACTGGCGAAATGTGGATGTACTACCAGGTACATCTCTGCCTAGCCCTTCGGGGATTACAGGCGTGACGTTATGTTTATGTTGTTTCCCAAAGAAACTTTTTTATAATCATTAACTTTCAATTAATTCAATTACTTCAACGGGGTGGATAGAAACTCAAGGGTGAATAGAAACAAAACTTTGAGGAGGATTTTTACGCTAATTTAATATTATTTCATACTAACAAGGTGTCGAAACTATTTATCATAATTATTTAAAAGCGTTACAGTCCTCGTGTGTAACAAACAACGTTTAACTTATGTGAAAATCCTCCTCAAAATGTTGTTTATATTGACCCTTGAGTTCCTATTCACCCCGTTTTAACCGGTACTGCACAACAGGAGCGGTGGGGGTGGCGGGGGAGCGTGTGACGCTACTACTACTAGGTTTTGCCCTTCCCGAGGTCAGACTATCAGCTGATAGATGTGCCGATTCGTGCCTACTGCGCGCGCGGGAGTTTCAAACGGCGTTTTTATTATTTTATTGCGTTATAAGTTATTGTGTATAAAAAAAAGTTTATTTGGGAAAGTTTATTGAAATCATGAATACAATCACGAGTTTTAGTATCGGTTACTAATTACCTTATTCAGTCTAAGTCTCAGAGAAATATAGATGTATAAAAATTGGTTAACACTATTGATAAGAAAAACCTAGATCCTATATCCTACTAATATTATAAACGCGAAAGTTTGTGAGAATGGATAGATGGATTTTTGTTACTCTTTCACGCAAAAACTACTAAATGGATTTTAATAAAATTTGGTATGGAGTTAGCCGACACCCTGGATTAACACATAGGCTACTTTTTATTCCTGTATTCCCACAGGAACGGGGCCTACGCGGTTGAAACCGCGGGACGTCTGCTAGTTTACAAATGAAGACTATTGGTTGGTTAATTTAGCGCTACAAACTAAGTAAAAAGTCTTGTATTTTAGGCCCTAATGTCGTTTAAACTCGAAATAATTAGATAAACGATCTTACGATCTGAAAACACATAATGTAACATCACGCCTGTAATCCCCGAAGGGTTTGGCAGAGGTATACCTGTAGTGCACCCACATATATATCGCCAGTATGTTTAAGTACAATGTAACAGGGGGCGAGCCTTTTACCATCAATCCAGACTCGAGGCTGCTACTGAAAAAACTCAGATGGAAAAACTCAATAACGCTTTGTCCAACCCGGGGACCGAACCCGGGACCTCATGCTGAGCACTAGCACTTGCGACCATTACACCAACAAGGCAGTCTGAAAACTAAATATAAATATCAACCAATTAAACAAATTAAAGCCTCTTATTATCATTGTCACGCACTGGTCATAAATATAAAAGAAGTTGTCACAATAACGAAATACACTTGTAATCATTACGTGGCAATATGTCTGCCGATCAGTTGCGGTCCAGGAAAAGTATCGGACGAATCGCTATCAACAAGGTTTTTTTTTATTTTTTGATTGATCTTAGTTAGTTCAAGAGATTTAAGATACTATTGAATGGACACGTGAAGTTATTTTATTTTATTTTATATTTTTCATTAATGTTTGTTTTATTAAAGTATCAATAAATAATATTCATAAACAGCAGAGTTATTAGCGTTTGTTTATATCTCAATAATTCACCCAATATAAGGAAATATTGTACAGGCTATTCATGACATAGTAGTAGGTATCACAGTAGTATTCATTAATCGTCATCTCTCGCTCACGTTCGCGTGATCTCGCTCAAGCATGCCCCGCCTCCAACAGCTGTTTTAGTTATTTAAGTTTAACTAAATAGTGGGATATTTAAAAATTGAATTTCGTTTGTTTTACTTTTGATTACGCAAATACGATCAGTAACAGATACGTATACAGCCCATTTTTTTGTACTAATTAAAATAGTCATGCTATTCAGCGATCAATAAAAATCATATTCGATCTTACACCATTAAAAAGTCTTTAAATAAAATCATAGACCCAAATTGCGGAATAGTTGTGTCGTAGACACGTAGGCCGTAGCGGTCGTAGCTCGTAGCACTAATGATAAAGTACCTAAATCCCTTCTAGTACTACGAGTGCTACGTGCTACGAGCCTACGACCCCTCTCGATGTCTTGAGTCCCTAATTGCCCTCTTAGGTGTAAAAAAGGTGAATTATGTGAGGTGCTTTTCTTTTACGTAACCTGTCATTTTTAGAAGCCATTTTCTATTTCGGGACAAATGGAAAACCCAAAAAAAATATATATTTTTAATTTATTATGTTAACGTGAGATTTATACTTACTTTTTTTCGTGATACTTTGTTGTACCCCTTTCAAGCTAACGCAATGGAGACCCGTACCAATCCTATAGTGTGAAAGGGATGAAGATGCCAAATCTGAAACTGTGAGTTCAGTATAGTCATAATTTTAGACACTCTTCGCCCACTTGCAAAACGTCCCGGCCCGGTGCTTTTTTATATTTTTTCTTCTGATGTTGTTTTCTGTCAACTATAAAAATAACTTTTATTTAACCCTTAAACACAAGTCTATGAGTTTTTTTAGTACGCTCCGCTGCCGCTCCAATATTCATAAATTGTTCTAGATGGCGTTACTGAGACATGCGATCTGAGTTTTTCTATGACATTTCCTAGCATGTCCGCTCTATTATTTTAAATCGATTTAACTTAATAATATTTTTATTCAAGATGTGAATTATTTACTTTTAATTAGATATAATATGCCATTGGGTTAGAAATAAATTGTGAGTTCCGCAAGATTTTAAACTATTTAAAGTATAGATTGTCAATAGAAAAACCAAAATTAGGAAAAAGGCGATGAATAGCTGCCTAATAATTACTTGTTTGATTGATGGTCTTTGATGTTCCTTCCCTTACTTATTGAATGTTAATCATCTCGTTCGTAGACAAATTACCGCTACCCTCCATTAATATAATTTAAAAAAAATGCGGTTGTATAGCAAATAACTGTCAGTTTAAACCAGTATCCGAGATCAGAATACGCGATACTAATAAAACATGTGTTTACAGCAGCCATCATTTAGTAGAAACGTCCCTATTCGAAGTGGAAGTCATTTATTAACACGTTTAATATTTGTGTCTTACCTACAATAAGTCTTTAAAGATTTAAGATTAAAGATACCGGGCTGGTATCCGCAACTCCACGTCAAAGCGCGAATTTCGCGCTTTTTTTTTCAAATGAACTTTTGGAGACAAGTGGTGGATGAGTAACAATTATCAATATACTTCATAAATAAATAATATTTTACATAGGTATATAAATAGAATGTAGATATGATATGCAATGGATAGTCAGTATCCACGGTCTTGCTCCTTAATTTTCAACCGACGACGTTATTTTTTTCAACAAGCCCCACCAAAGCTTCTACAAATTAAGTTTTTTAATAAGATACTCAACCTCAAAAGGCAATCGATATAGTAATTAGTAGTTGCAATTAATTATCAATTATTTAAAAAATCAAGATGAAGTTAATTTCACAGTAGCTCACCGTTAACCGGTTCGTTTAAACTGATCGCGGAATCTCCACTTGATCTCAAGGTCTTTTCAATTATAAAGTTTTTAATTGGAACCCTTTTTGGATGGGTAAATTGTTCTGTAAAACAAGCATCATTATACATAAAAATATGTAATTTTACCTTTCACTACGGCATTATTGGTTATTATATACTTTACTACTTTAAATTAATAGGTATTAATTGTTTAATTAAATTACTTTGTATCGTTTACATAAGTAGGTACCTGAGTGGGGTTTAAGGTTGAGCGAGGTTCCCGTAAACGGGTGACCATTCCATTATACATATCTATTACCACACAGCACATAATGTGTATTCTTCCTTATTTTGTATCTTTTACAAATGAATGTGTGTTTGTATTAATGACTGATGCCAAATAAATATTCTTCTTTCTTTCTTTATTTCCAAGAGCCTCGTAAAACACGTTAAACTGTTGGTCTCCACTGTCATTGGTAGATCTTTGGCTGTCGTTTTTGGTAGACAGAAGTACGATCTTACCGAAGGGGAACGTGTTACCCAGTGAGGACCTGGGGGTCGAGTCTGCAATTGCAATCGTGTCTCAATGACCGGTCAATGATCGATTTTTGACGTATAACGTCAAACTTAAGACATATTTCCCATACGAAAACTGTCAAAGTTGTCAAATATTCGATCAATGACCGGTCATTGAGACACAATTGCAATAGCAGACTCGAGCCCCTGGTGTGTGGATGTGAGTTCGGCAGTCATGCCATGTAGGTAATGTTCTGGTATTTAGCTGTATCCGATTACACTGACAGTCGATCCTAAAATAGTAATAGTTGGAACATGACGAGGCAGTATACCTATTTATTATTATGTTTTGCATAAGATAAACATTAAGTGCTTGCAATAAATTTTCTTTTGCCTTACGCCATTACATTTGGACCACTCGTCAAACTGCCACTTTTTGAATCATAATGGCCGAAAATTGTTCCATTTATAAATGCGAAAAGGTTAAAAGAATATGAATAAAACATGAGGGGTCTCCTTCACCCATAATTCATAACAGCCGGGCGATATATCTTGAAGGGGCCAAAACTGATCGTTATTTCGCAAAACATCGAATCATATGAGCATTATACCAACAATCGTTGCCGTAATTTTGAACTGAGGCTGTTTTTTTTTTTAATATGCCCATTGACTTAAAAAGGTGGTAATATCTCATGTGGATCTTCCACTTTTTAGTTCGGCGAGTGACCATAATCAATGGAGGAAGCCATTACTGAGAATGTATTGCTGCAGGAATGCATCGGAGCCGCCGCGCATCGCATCAATATTGTTAAAAGACTTAAGTGCAAGCAAATATTTATTTATTGAACTTCAAAATGATTTGTTCTGAGTATCTTTGAGGACATAAGTGGTAAAAGCAATAATAACGAGCATAGAAAAGTGCAATTATTTGAACTGATACTTACCAAGAATTTAGTAAATAATTATTGACCCCATTATTGTTTGCGTTTAAATTTTTCATCTGTTTTTCCAAAATTTTATGTTTTTTTTCATAATACCACTATTCACCTTTAACTATACATAAGCTAATGCATATTCTTACAAAAAACACAAATAAAAAGGTTCCCATCATGCCTAGCCTTTTACGAAATACCTACGTTGGTGTTAACCGCCAGTCTGGAAACTGGATGCAGCCACCAATACCTACCAGTATTTTACATAGAGCTGCCTAACCCTTTGGGAAATACAGGCATGATGTTATGTTCCAAACAAAAATACGACTGCCCCATCTTAAATTACTCGAGAAGTAACAAAACACTAAAAAAACAAGCAATCTACCAAGTTTCAACAAATTGTAAGCGCACGTTAATTTGTCAATAAAATCACCTTTTAGCACTGTGGAGTCGTAAATATCCAGAAGAAAAGGCATCTGATATCCGATTGTTTCTTGTTGCATTAACCCGAGGTTGTAATTTAAGATGTCCAGCTAGGAATCGAAGCCTGTTCACCACACACGGCGATACAATCAGCAATTGTGACCACGGCGAATTTTATGAGGTGGCGAGCAATTTTGTCTGAAATACTTTTGGACAATTACGAGTAAAGGAGGACGATTCTGCGAAGTAATTAATTATTGGTTGGTGTGGAACGTCACAATTTGTAAGTAATGGGTTCTGTTGAGGTTTTTTGCTTGAAATATTTGTTACATAATTAGGTACCTACTGGCAATATCAATGGTTTTTTTTCGATTGCCGCACAGGTCGATCAGACCTAGTCGGGTGACCATTCATTACATATCAATACGAGCCACCGCTGCCTCGGTAGGGTGGTCAGAACTCTAAAAGTCTGAAAACTAGTTTAATTAAGGGTTATCCTGTCTATGTAAATCACTGGCATTAAGTTGCATCCGTTTACACAGGAATCCGACATGGTGCGGAAAAGGCAATGCTGCGAGGTTTAAGGAATAAGTCATTTTGATTTCAAAGTATCGTATTTAAACGTTTTCGATAGTCGGTATTTTTATAGGGGAACTATATTTTCTATCACCAAAATTTATATTTGTCATCAAGTTGTATCACCTAATAAATAGATCTATCGCCACGAAATATTTTCGTTCTCAGATAAACAAAAATTGTTCCCAGGTATGAATTATCAAATTAATGTTAATATAATATGTGTAAAATAAGAGATCGATAACCAATAAAATTATATTGCATTACATGAATATAAACTTCGTTCTTATAATAACAGTTTTGTTACTTAGCTCTGTGCTCAGAATGGTATAGTTTTGTGTTTCTTAAATAATAGGGTTTGGCCTCAAAATAGTAGATCTGTCACCAAAATGTAGTCACTAAACAATGCAAACAATATAATTCAAGTAAAACAGTTACTCAAAATGGAAACGGCTAGGTTAGGTTAGGTTAGAACTGTGACCACGCAACGCCAGATAAAATATCTTTAAGTTCTAATCTACCATGCATGCGTGCATTGCAAAAAAGGGGCATCTATTTGGTACTAGACCTTAATCTCAGGATTTTAGGTGATTTATTGTGGAACTGATTTTGCATTGTTTGGTGACTACATTTTGGTGACAGATCTACTATTTTGAGGACAAACCCTATTATTTAAGAGACACAAAACTAATTAAATTGGTGATAGCTTAAATGATACCCTTTTTATAGCGATACGTCAACATGGTACATCGTGAGGAAACCAGGACTTATACTAACACTACTCTACACTAATACTACTCTATACTAATATATAAAGAGGAAATGTTTGATTGTTTGTTTGCATTAAACTACTGGACAGATTTGAAAAATTATTCCACCGTTGGAAAGCTACATTATCCCCGGGTGACATAGGCTACTTTTTATCCCTGTATTCCCACGGGAACGGGACCTACGCGGGTGAAACCGGGGGATGTCTGCTAGTAGTTAAAATAAGTCTGAAATCGCCAATCCGCCTTGAGCAAGCGTGGTGATCAATGCTCCTGCCTTTTGCGTATCGCCCTGCAATGGGACAGTAACAGGCTGGTATTTTCATTATTTATGTCAATCGATTTCAGTCAATACCGATTTTACTTGAAGTAACTCGAACCTAAAGATTTCAGAATAACAACCACCACTTCCAACTTTTTCTTTCAGAAAGTTTAACATTGCGTGTGAACCCAAAGAACACGCAAGATTAAAGGCGCTTCATTAGTAACTAAAACAATTATTTCCTTTAATTAATACAGCGAGACAACACAAACGAACTCTGTATTTCGTGTCGATCGAATACAAAAAATAACATTGAACTTGAAATGTTGAAAGACTGGCTCCAATTCCACACATTTTTTTGTAATACTCGACTATAGGTACAATCTTGCTCCACATTCGCTCCAACTCTAGCATGACCTTTTACCAATAATGACAACAGAGAAAAAACTGGTAGGTATCTACTTCTTATGTATTTCTGTTTTGTTTTTTTTTATAATACTTACATGATAAATGTTTTATAATTAAATCATATAAGAATTCTTAATTTCAGTGTAAAATCATAAATAACAACATTGGCAATCAAGTATGGCAATTAATATAGGTAGAATTTACTTTCGTAGGTAGGTACCTACATAAAAAGGAAACATTCAGTTTAAAGACACAGTTTAACAACGGAGTATTCCCGTTTGAGCACCTATTTTTTGAGCACCTATGCATTTCGCACCAAAGGTATTCCCATTTCCCATAGGTTAATGCATAGGTGCTCAATAAATAGGTGCTCAAACGGGAATGGAGTATACATTAGTCTAGTAACTAATAAGCAATAATAGTAATAATACCGACTCGTAACAGTGAAGGGCGGGCTTTTTAGGGGACTGTGTTATGTAATTTCTACGTTCAAAAAGTGCTGATCTTCAGCAATAAACAACTTTTGGTTTGAATTTTTGTTTGATTTGATTTGCCCAGCTTGTTAATGTCACACTGCAGGGCAAAGGGCTCTTCTCATGCAGAGAATGGGTCTATGTTAGGCAGGTTGGCGACTTCAGACTTTATATTAACTACTAGCTGTACCCTGCCACGCTTCGCTGTGGCACATTGTGATAAAATGGTTAAAAAAAATAGATAAAAACAATCCTTGATGCGGATTATAGGTAGGTATATCATGCAAAAATTTCAGCTCGATCGGTGCAGAAATTTTTGAGCTTTTGAAGCGTACACAAACTAACATAACATTTTTATATATATAGATTAGTCCAGCAGGCCTAGCCATGTTACAAATTCTATTTCTATTCTATTTCTATTAAAGAAAGTAAATGGCGTAGGTATATGGAATCTGCTGTTTGTCAACTGTCAAGTGTATTTCATTACCAGCCATATTAGAAATTCTACTCGTTAACACTTGACAGTTGACAAACAGCTAATTCCATGTACGCCATTTTCTTTCTATTGTCGCCTTATCGATTACGATAATAGAAATAAAATTTGTAATATGGCTAGGCCTGCAGGTTTCCTTACGTTTGTTTATGTTTTTCCTAGTACATATTAACTTAAAATGGCACATTGGTACGAGTACTTTTAATTTATGCACGAAAGGTAAGGTCTTAACCAATGGGCCATCACACCACCCAGCATTTAGCTCAGTACCTACCTACCAAAACTATTTTTAAAATTTACAAAAAATATCTACGTAAACTTTGGAAGTATGAGACCTGTTTTCCTTATGACTAAATTTATTGGTGTTCGGCCGGAAATAATGGTAATTGAAAAACCATTTGGGATAATATGCAGAACCGTTTCTCGCTTTGGGTCTGAGTCAGGCGCATAAAAGCAAATAAACTAGGGCACATTCCAAATTTTGCTTAAATAAATCTTTACGACTTAAAAATTAAACATTTTAACGCTAATACTCGTACGAAATTTATAAAAAAAGAACATATAAATTTAACAAAACCAGTGTATAATTTTTATAATAATTTATTGTCAGTCGTTACAACGGGACGTTTGACTATTAACAGACAAATTAACCGTTTTCTCCTTTTATTATGTCGAGATTTATAATTATTTATTTATATTTAAAAAAACTTTTTTGCAAAAAAATTAAACCGACTTCAAAAAAAACACTAAACGGTGTAAAATAACTCTAAATTAGGAAGTCTGTGGCTTTGGTGGTTTTGTCTTATTCATGATGGGCCACCGACTTCCGAATTTAGAGTTATTTTACACCGTTTAGTGTTTTTTTTGAAGTCGGTTTAATTTTTTTGCAAAAAAGTTTTTTATTTTTCCATTTTTAGTGGTTCCCATACAAATATTTGCTATATATATTGTTAATTGTAACAGTACATGTCATGATAATAGGGTTATCCACTTATCCCTAATAAATGAAAATTAACATACCTAACTGTCGAAATCTAAGTATATTGTACACATCTGCGTACCCCTCAGGGCATACCAGGCGTGATGATACGTCATGATGTTGTATAAACAATAAACATCCAAGCGATTCCAGCAATCACGACAGATTTGCCGTCTACTTTTGAAGAGTTCCGTTGCATATCTCCGAAGATCAGCACCAGATCTTCACCAAATTAAAATGGGACCACCTCGGGAGTATACTCTTTCGAATAAAAAAAGAATTTCGAGAATCGGTCCACAAATGGGGGAGAAATCAGGTAACATACATAAAAAAAAAAAAAAAAAAAAAAAAAAAAAATACATACACACGAACATAGAACCTCCTCCTTTTTTGAAAGTCGGTTAAAAAGTGTGTCATGCGTTAATGATCTTGAGACGAGAATTTTACCTATTAATATTTTAGTATTAACACGTAAGAAATTTTGAGGTGGTGAAAGAAAACTAAGATATTCACATATTTTTCTTTCGAGTCGAACCCTGCAGGCCTAGCCATATTACAAATTCCATTTCTATTATCGTAATCGATAAGGCAACTATAGAAAGAAAATGGCGTTTATGGAATTAGCAGTTTGTCAACTGTCAAGTGTTACCGACTAGAATTTGAAATATTGCTGAAAATGAAATAGGTACACTTGACAGTTGACAAACAGCTGATTCTATATACGCCATTTTCGATTACGATAATAGAAATAGAATTTGTAGTATGGCTTGACCTGCTGTTTACTAATAAAATAAAGTTATAGATTTTCTTAGTTTTGAAAATTTCTTGTTGCGTTTGATAGCCAGCTCTTTAAAAATATATATTATCTACCTTACCATCACGCTACGAGTTTCCGAATTCCGAATCGAAAGAACAGCTCGGCGCTCGGCCCACTACTACTGAGAGTATTGTATACAATTTGTATTAAATGTGTTTTGCGCTCAAAGATTCCTTTTAATATATCGTACTCGTATAAGGATTTTGAAAAAAGGACTTCAAACCTGGCACGAATACATTTCATAATTGTAGTAGGTAGTAAAGTTTGGTAGTACAACCCTGGAATGCTGTTTGCATGGAAGATCTAATCCATCCTTAATATTGATCTAGTTCGTTAGGTAATATAGTTTTCTTTTTTGTTACATGTGTTTATGTGAAAGAAATAAATAATATTTTCTAACAAATCTATCAAACAGCTAAATAAGAACCTATCTAATTAGACATGGTCTCTATTCACAAAATTTCCCATGAATTACAATCATTAGTCAACAAATTAACACATTGTCATTACACTCGCGCCGCGGGCCATAGAGGTCAATGATCAACCACCATAACACAGCATTAGCACCGTTTACCCAAAGACAAGATCCGTTGATCTATAGGACAAATAACACCATAAAACCGATTAATAAATCGATTCATCACAATTTATTATAAAATAAAACATAAAATCCTAGGTATAATTTTCAAATCACAATTATTATAATCCTGACTGAGTATAAATTATATTCGATATTCGAATAAATCGAGAGAAGGTCAACAGCCATAAAATTAAAGTTCTCGATTTAGAGAATAGAAAAATAAAATTGGACAAAATAATATTAAAAAAATATACACACTAATGGATATGAAAATATCGCGGGCATTTCGCGACTGGCAAACATGGACAACGAAATTAACATTACAAAGCGTAAAATTACCATCTGCCGTCTTTCTCGTGGTTAGGGCTGACAGTTTCAGAGTTCCTGGACAGTCAGCGTTTACAAAAAAACAAAGTTCATGGACAAGCTTACTAAATAATGATGTAGGTAGTACAAAAACCATTGTCACAGAAATGCTGGAACAGAATGCGAGATTAAGGTGATACTTAAGACAGTGTTTATGGCCCAAGTTAACATCTACATTACATGTTAACTTGAGCAATGAATATCTACTGTCTTCTATAAAAACATACATATCTTTACTCATGCCTTTTCCCATAGCTTATGGACAGTCTACAGAGCACTACCATGATCTATGAAAACCGGGGCTCCACTGATCATAATCTGGCCATTTTTTACTGAATTGGACTTATTTGGCAAAGCTAAGAATATCTTTATTTCCGTTTTTACCTCTTAGTTTAATGTTTGTTTGTGATTTATATTGTGTTCTTGAGCCGTGTGCTAAATAAAAGCTTTTTTATTTCTTAACCTACTTATGCTTGAATAGTTAATAACTTTAAAAGACCTCTATGCGCCGTGCATCCATCATTGAGTCTTGAGATTTAAATATTTGTTTGCTCCAAAATAGCAGCGTCTTTGTGAAAATTCCAATAGTATTTGTGTGTCGACAGTGTCTCGAATGAAAGTGTACGATGCCGATACAATAAGTGACATAACTCCACATGATACAAGCATAATAACTAGGTGTGTGGGTGCAATATGAACTAACATGTGGGCATAACATCCAGTGCGACACGGAAATGTAAGCAATTGGGAGCCTACTAGTTCTGAACGAAACAGTGACCCTGATTTTCTATTTCACAACTACTACTTAAATAAGTTCTTCGATTAACACTATTGTGCCTACAAACAGTTGGATACAACAGCTGAGAAGTGAGATGCAAGTGATAGTCTAAAACCGCCTCCGGTGACCGAGAAGATTCGTAGAAACCGATTGTCATGTTAACGGCATATGATGCGGAAGAATGAGGTGTAATTATGTCGAACATATTACGATGGATAGATTTTATAATTTACATAGGTTTATAATACCCGGCCAGCTTCTCACTGGCAGCACAAAGTATTTTCTATATCTAATCAATACCAAACTTCACAAGATAATTCTCTAGGATTACCTAAAATTTTATTAGAATCGCTCGAGCCGATTTGGAGTCCATACATAGAAGAGAAAACATTCCAACACTTCTTTGTTTATCCAGATCTAAGATGGATGATATGGCTTGAAAGGAGCTGAATATGATGACGGCTGATAGAGATGTGTCGAAGAAGAAATTATGCTGCGACGACCGCAAATAAATTAAGAAAAGGGCAAAAAGAGAATAATCAACGAATCACTTTTTTTTCTATGGGTTTCGCATAGGTAGTTGAAGGACCTTGTTGCTATATATAAGAGCTGTACTGGTTGATCAAAGTTTACATTCGTTACTGGGTATCACATTGCCTCGGAAAACACTTTCAAGCTGTTGGTCACAGCAGTCATTTGTTTACCTTTGACAGTCGTTACGGGAAGTCAGAGCCCCGAAAGTCTGACAACCAGTTGGGGTATCGTGTTGCCCAGTTGTGGAGGTCAAACAAGCAATCGCTCCATGTAAAATTTAGCTGCTCCATGTAAATAAAACTGGAAGGCGACTCCAACGTAGTTGGGAAAATGTTAGTCAGATGATGATGATTTTCGTATACAGAAAATAACAATGTTTTGATTATGAATAGCATTGCATTTAAGTTAATGCACCTACTGTTTTATCGAGAATATAGAGTCGTTAACCATTCACTTTGACAATAATAGCAGAGTCGTTACACTTGAAATTGTTTTTGAAACGTTTGTCGAGTGCCTTGTCGACTATGGTCTATTTCTGTCCAGCAGTGAACTGAATACTTCATTGGATTTAGTTTATAAATGGAACTTTGCTGTAATTTTCTTAGATTATTGAAGAGGTAAGCCTACCTCATCAATAATCTAAGAAAATTACAGCAAAGTTACAGTACAGTACTTAGGTATTAAAAATAAGTGTCTTCTAGCCTAGAAGACACTAATTTTTAATACCTAAGTACTGTGAGCATTCTAACTTTTTTTTAGATTTATTTAAGTTTATGGAGGATGAAAAATTTTGTGCTCATACATTAAAATTTTTAAAGCGATTGGACAGTCGTTGGCTGACTGTAGTTTGCATTTTGATGGAGAAATAATTATTGATAAATTATTACGTACTTAAAGCTAAAAACTTCAGGTCACTTTTAAGGAAAATTGCGCGCCCGAAGGAGTGCGAGATTTGGTATAATTATTTTAGCCAAAGTTGTAGAAAAGAAGTTCAGAAAGCTAAATCGTCGAATTTAGACTACTGAGGGGCAAGTATTCAATATGAAGACGATTTTAGCGCTTTTTAGTGTGTGCACTTACTATTTAATAATATTATTTTTAGGTGTGTATTTTTTTAATCATCCATCTTTCTACTTTTGAATGTATTATGTCTATTTCTAAACGACAATTATCTATTCCTTCACCGTACAAATGAGATGACAAAATCATTGGCCACGTGGAGCAAGGTCCTGGCGCCAATACGTGACAGCCCTACACGATAGGTATCACATCACATGAAATGAACGGCATATCATCTTTTTTTAAATGAAAATGTCAGCCACTATAAGTTGTTTTAATATTATTACCAGTCCCCGTTTGTTTGTCAATTCAGTTGTGGTCTCTTTTGTTTATTAGCTGTTAACACACCCGGTCCCCGGTGCTTAATCGGCTCTTGACTTTTTATAAAACGGTAAAAGCTTAAAACCTAGTAAAATATTCACATAACGACTTTTGAGACAAGACAAGAGCTGGACTTGAAAAAAAAGTAGAAACAGCGAAATTATTTATGGATCAATAAAATTTTAGAGTATCGTTAATAAGGAGGTAAGAGTTCTCGTATTTCTACATTGAAATATTAATCAGATAGACGGCTCTGACTGAATCTCAGTTTAATATCCTTATTTTTTCAGTTTATAAAATTGTACAACATAAAATAAACGAATGACAAGATAATAGTCGACATGCCTTTATAATGCCCGGAGCTCATCGCTCACCGCGTTGCATTTAAATTAATTTAAAAACACATAAATAAGTAGCTGCATATACTTAAGTGAGTATACACAAGCTTTATTGTCTTGGCAAACTCAATAAGTTCATCGAAGAATTAAAGAGGCACTTAATTTCTAAACTTACCTTGTTAGATAACTCCAAAAACAAATTTACACAGCCTTGTATTCACTATAATCCCGATGGCGTTGCACGTGGTACTGGCACAAGTATAGTCAAAAACACCGAATTGACAAAATAAAACAAATGAAAAACTATTCTAAATTCAAACGGCGCGCGATACCACAGAAATGTGTCAGTGGCGCGTCGCGGCGGACGGCCTAGGCATTAAACGTGTGTGGAATAGTGATAATGGCGGGGATCAAAATCGATTTTTTCGAAATTTTGAGAACGGTAGTGTCGCATCGGTGGCGAGGTTTTGAATGGCGCGGCGGGCCGCTGTACATCCGAGACTGGCTAACAAAGCGGCAGGACATCGACTTTATAAATTGATTTTGTCCAACACGACGTAACTGTACCTACCTTGCTGTAGATTCGGCTAGATGTCTTTTCGATGCCCTTACTAATTAAAGCATACCTTTTATAATACTATCGCTAATGAATGGTAAGAAACACTCGTTTTTCGATTTATTACACCTATTTTTATAATGTAGTAGACACCACTTAATTAACACATTTTTGTTTCGATGAAATACCTATGTTAACATTAGGTTGTTGCGTATGCAATACCTAACTGAATGTAAATGTACCTAAGTTATAGATGAAAAGGGTCTCCAAAAGTACTTAAATATAGATACCAATATAACTATGGCCTACCCCAATGACGTAGGTACCTATCATTGGCCTACCCAAACTAATTAGGTACGTAGGTTCTGAGTACCTACGTATTTCGATTAATAAATACTTAAGTACCTAGATAATTTATCTATTTTATTTTTACCTCCATCTCTCCAACCCAATCTGCTCAGAATATCTACTTACTACGACTACGATCTTACACACTCGGATCCGTTTAATTAACCTCTACTGGAGATGATTTTTATAGCATGTCTTAGTGCTCACCCACATCAACGACGAAGTGGCAAGCACTTCTAACTGATATTTTGAATATTGTTTTCAGTAAAATTCCTATTTTACATACCTACAAGTTCTAGTCAAGCGGCTGTAAGAGACCATAGATATGTGGGTTTGACAGTGGGTTTAAATAGACTTATTTTCATGAAAAACGTACTTTGCCTAATTTGGACTTCTTCTTTATGTGCGAGAATAAAAAGAATTCCACATTTCCCACAACTTTTATCCGATAGGTACGCATACGTCTCCCCTGCCGATCTAAAAATCACCCAGCAAAGAGAAGTGAAGTGAGGGTGAAGTGAGCTGTCAATACCCTAGCATTAGTGTTTGAATCACAGCGGACGTTTTAGCACTGCAACCTTTCAGTTTTTCTTCTACCTAAACCAGAAAGCTGAATATTTAGTTTTAAAATAGTTCTGTAAGGCAAATCAAGTACCTAGATATACTTGATTTGCCCTAACAGAGCTTTTTTTATTATTTATTCATGGTATCTAGTAGCTAGTCTATCGAACACGCTTTAATGAATCCATTATGCATTTCAATTTGTAGACTCAAACTGTCTCACTTAAACGGTACCTCTAAGTGTCTACCAAACAACATATTAATTAAAAAGCAGCATCACTAATCCGTTGAACAAATATTTGGTCTTCACTACCAAAAAGTACCTACACGTGCTTACCATAAACCACTCTAATTCTATACCAAGCTACAACACTTCAGTGGTCAGTGACAGCGGTCAAGAGTCGGCTTAAGTGGGTTGAGTCATGCATGACTAGAGAAATACTTAAGAAAATATCTTTGGGCATGACCAAAGTGTACAACACCTCAATTGCTTTACGGACACACAGTTGCTACTTATTACCATACAAATAACTTTCAAGAAAATGCATCATAATTGTGTTCGCAACTAAATATAAACTTTATTGCTAAGTTCCTTTAGCGAGCTTTGCTGATTTGGTGCGAGTGTATGTAGGTACGAGTAAACCGGTCTACATGCTTATCTTTTCTCCTTCTCTTTAGCGATCTCTTACAGACAATCTTTGGATGGACTTGCCGTCCGAAGATTGTCTGTAAGAGAGCGCTTTAATGGACAAGGCAGCCCATTTGTATTCAGCATCTGAAACGGGTTAACAAGACCACCATCCAGGGACCCACGAAAATTATACTCACAAATTTCATTCAAATCGGACCAAACTTAGCAATTAGGTGACAAACACACGCATATAGGTCCAAATACCAAGTTTATTGGTCTTCCCTGAGAGTTGAACACTCTAAAAACTCTTCACACACCGGATTACGAAGCTGTAAAAAATGCAACATTAGTTTAAGTCATTCAACAGAAAATCTCTGAGTTACTGAAGACGTTTTAGAACTGTTTTTATCTTAATCATAAAGACACTAATGAAATTTAAAACACTGTTTTTGACGGTACCTTCAGCTTCAACAAAAACGTATGGGTAAATAAGAACAACTGCGACTCAATAAATCCGATGATAATAATCTACTGTTGATTCTTGATGTGTTTGGGTCAAGTTTTAGGAGTTGAGCGGACAATACAAATAAAATGGTGGTTAATTGAACTAATTGCGAATTCTAAATTTAATATCAAGATAGTCCGTTAAATTTAGTTAGTGAACTCATTAGGCTCCGCGTGGACACCGGTGTCCGCAAAAAGCACGGTATACCTTACCATACGTAGATAAACATGTGTGTATGAAGTAAGTGTATGCCGCCTAAAAGATGGAGCATTGCTTTTCATTCTATTATAAAAACGCCTGTGTTGTGTTCCTGCTAGTGAACAAGTGCAGAAGGAATCGTAGGAAGGTTAAGCAGCCAACGACCACAGTACGACACCAGTAGCTAGTCTCATGTCTAGTATTGGTGTTAATCCCCTTCCTGTCAAACTAAACTTTATTTATTTTCTTTTTCTCTCATATACAATTGATACGGCAATGATGCACTCGTTGAGTCAAAACTTCAAAGTCTTGAGCATCGACGCCGAGTTGCTAGCCTGTCGGTTTTCTATCGGTTATATTTCGGAGAGTGTGCATCGGAATTGCACGATTTAATTCCACCAAGCCCTTTCCATCATCGGACCACCAGACGTACAGCACTGCGCCACCGGTACATGGTAGATATCCCAACCATACGTACTAAACGCTATGGAAACACATTCATTGTGCGAACAGCCAAAGAGTGGAATTCCCTGCCGGTGTCGGTGTTTCCTGATAGCTACAACCTAGGGGTCTTCAAGTCAAGAGTGAACAGGTTGCTTCTAGGCAAGCGTGCTTCATCGTCGACCACATCATCGCTTACCATCAGGTGAGATAGTGGTCAAACGCGTATATACGTCAAACAGTAATATAAAAAAAAAACAATTAGAAAAGGCCACACGAGCCCAAGAGCATACAAGAGCTGTCACTTTAAGTTAAACTTAAATTTTCATACTGACTTTAGTTGACATTAATTCAAACCAAAAAGTTTTAAGATATACAAGACTAGCAAACGTCACGCGGTTTCACCCGCGTAGTTCCCGTTCCCGTGGGAATACAGGGATAAAAAGTAGCCTATGTCACCCGGGTATAGTGGAGCTTCCCAACGGTGCAAGAATTTTTGAAATAGGTCCAGGGGGCTTACCATGAACTCTTATAGCAGGTCAGTTTTACACGAAAAATAACCTGCCCTGTTATTTTGTACCATGAGTGAGTATAGAAGCAGGCGAGCCAGCGATCACGTGACCTAAGCCGGTGAGTGACCACGTGACAGCACTCCAGCAGGCTGGCCTGCAACATTTCCTACCATTAAGGCTTTTTGACATAAAGACAATAAAAAATTAACCTGCCCTACTGTCATAATTTGCAGGTCTGTGAAACTAACTTTTATTGACCTGTTCTATAAAATTGGAATAAAAAAACGTTACGTATTGTTAAAATGTGCATAAAATATAATTCTTACGTTGTTTTAAAGTATAATAAAATATAGAAAATCTTCTCTAAGCACTGCGTTTACCGTTTATTTTATAAATGAGATGAACATATTTTATTGCGCTTTTAAGAAACATAGTGATAGCAAAAGTATTAAACAATATGCTAAAATTAAAATTATTATTTAGAGGAACTCGATAGATACATTTGAAATGTCGCAGGTCAATACTTTTGTTAAACGTCACTAAATAGCTTACACTTGAGCTCTGTAATGTAATATGAGCTACAAACATTCATGCGACGCCCTATTTTATTACCAAACTTTTCGATTGAGTTGAAGATTAGTACTTATTTACGTGATTAGAATTTAAGCTTATCATTGATCTAATTGTAAAACTTACAGCTTCCCAAATGTTCCAATCTAATGTTAACATCTCCGGCAATCGTATTTAACATTTCTTTTTGTACCCATAGCGATATCTCTGTTAGTATTAAAAATAAGCCACAAAGTATCCAATTGTTCGTAGCACACTCTTCATGCAATATAGTAAAAAAACTCTTCCTAGTTGCACTTGCCTACCACGGTTACCAGTCACTCACAAACACGGTCTCAGTTAACAACACTCAGGTTTTCATAAAACATTTTTAAAACTAACCCACCTGAATTTCAAAATTGCCTCATAAATATTCTACTTTTGTCAATAGACAGAACATGACATAATACATTTGTCATTAATAGGTACGTTCGGAAATAAATGTAAAGACTTTTAACATTAACATTTAAGTTTTTGATGAAGATGGAACTCGTTTTCTCTCAAGAATAATGTGAAATTCCATTTTAGACACGGAAAAATGTTTCTTTCATCAATCTCTTTTGTTTTAACCTTTACTTGTTAAAACATATTAAACATCTATAAAAACCGTAAAACCGTCAACGTGTTTCAGAAAGAACGATTGAATTAATCTTATTTAATCTGTGCGGTCAGCCTACTGATCAGAGACTATGAAGCAGGGCAAAATGCAGGTCAGCCGGAAACATTCATGGTACAAAAACGAAACCTGCCAGATTAAACTGCTCAGTTGAACTGCCTTGCAATTGGCAAGTATTTTAGAAGATCATGGTAAGCCCCCAGTAGTTTTTAAGCCTATTCATTACAACCAAACAAACAAAGTTTTCCTCTTTATAATATTAGTGTAGATGTAGAGATTTAAAACTGTGATCACAAGTCTCAGTCACGCCATCTAGAATAATGTAGCAATGTTGTAGCGGCAGCGGAGCGTACTAAACTAAGACTTGCGTCCACTTGGATACAAATATTGGATGAAAATTTTGTTTGTGATGACCCGTCAATAGTAAGTAGGAAGTAAGTTGAATGTCTTTGTTTCAATCGCATCGACCAAAACAATGGTGAAGTTCAAGGAAAAAAAACTGATTAGACATCTCTTACTTCTTCTTCTCTTTCTTCGTATCTGTAACCGTCTGTTCTGTCCTTTTTCTAAAGCTGTTAGTTGGAGATGTCAATTCTCTAACTTTAGTTCAAACAATGAGATTTAAAATTCTATAGAGCGGACATGCGAGGAAATGTCATAGAAAAACTTTGATCCCATGTCTCAGTAACGCCATCTAGAATAACATATGAATATTGGAGCGGCAGAGGAGGGTACTAAAAAAAACTCATAGACTTGTATCCAGAAGGACACAAGTTTCGGACGAAAATTTTGTTTCTTATGTCCTGTCTTTATAGTATTGATTGTCTTTGTTATGGAACAACCTCTGGACGAACTTCAACACCTCTATAGAAACAAGCAAATTAGATTAAATAATAGATTTTCTTCTGAAGTTATGAAAATATCAAGACACGACCTCTATCAATTATGTATTGAGATCAAGTATATAACAATCCAGTAACCTAATAAGCTGCAGATTGTTGGCACAAGTGCAGACCGGGCGGCCATTGCGTAATGTTTGGACATATCTTTACTTTTTCTATACTAGGTAATCTACAGAAAGTAAAATTTCTTTGTTTGAAGATATGTATAGAGTAACCTCCGAAACTACTCATCCGATTTCCAAAATAAAGTATTTTTCGTTTGTTATAGGTAGTTGACTTTCACGCACAGGAACTCGCCGGCAAAACATAGTTCTTACTTAGATACCTATCTAAGTTAAACTTATCAACGAAGAGAAGACCTACTTTTGTTAGCCTATTAGGTATAAAGGCAGGACCTCGTTTAGAATATTATGGCCAGGCGAGGTGATAACGATTGGTGTTAAGCGAGTAGTGTGGTTGCCGAAATTGGCTAATTAAGCTCAAGCAAGACTGCCCGGACAACATATTCATATGAGCCGTTGGTCTTAGCTCTTATTTGTAAATGATATTTGGTTTCTGTAAATAGGTTCTTAAAAACACATTTACTCGTCATTTTTTAACTAGACGGTGAGCTCGGCGACTACTCTGAGAAGAAACACCGAAAGAAACTAAAAAAGAAGAAGAAGGTAGATCTATATTTATTGTATCGAGTAATCTTCGAAAGTTTGACGAGGCTAAAGGGTATCCTATTGCCTAATGGTAACTGGGTTGCGAAGATGCAAAAAACTGATATGCAGCTACATTTGGTTCGACTAGAAACCGCCCCGAAATTACCAAATTAGTTTAAAAACACTAAGCAGATGATGAAGAGACTCAGTGTCTAGCAAGTTCTCTTTTTACATAGTATGAATAACAAGAGAGCCTAGTTCCAATAGAGTTTGTAACTATTGATATGCGACATGCTGCACCTACACAAATTGACCAAAAACTCAGCCAAATCGACCAAAAGAAGCAAATTCGCTACCAGAATTACCGAACAACTTTACTTTAGAAAGGTACAAGCAGAATGCAACCGTGAACTTGCGTCACTCGCATTGAAATACCTGCGCGTGAGCAGCCACAAATGAATACGATAAATCAGTCGCTCCTTTGTACCACCGCCGAAATATATGCAAATCAGCCAGATTATCTTGTTCAGAGAGCAAACTGACAAAGCGCGAGCTTCGTACTGTTATAACAAATTAGCTGATTTGGGAATTTGTATAATATATATAAAACTGCTCGCCATGCAAGCAGCGGCAGTCAACCTACAAAATTCATTCTTACCACATATTTTTTCCGACTAATGTAATTTTGGTGTGTAATTTAAAATAAATTCAGTGTAGTAGTAAATACGTGTTTCAATTAAAGGACCCACGGAGCGCCATCCTAACAAATTGGTGTCAGAAGTGAGATATATGTATAGGTGTAGGCGTCGCGATTCGTTGCCACTCGTCTGCACCATATTATTTGTTGGCTCCGTGGCTTAGCAGTCCTTTCGGTGAGTAGTCGACGATAAGCCTTGGGTTCCCCAAAAGCCTAAGCCCGCGCTACTGCATTCCACGTGATCGACGATCAGCCTCCGCTTTTAGCGTGAGCCCGCGTCACTCCGGAAACCTGCATTCCACGTGATCGACGATTAGCCTCCGCTATTCAGCGTGAGCCCGCGTCACCCTGAAACACCTCCTGCTACCCGTGATCGACGATAAGCCTCCGCTATTAAGCGAGAGCCCGCATCACCCCGGAATATCTCCTACTGCCTTGCGGTCGACGGTCAGTCTCCACTTCCGAGTGCAAGCTCGCATCACAAGAGGACCCTCCGTCGAGGTCTCGCTGACGACCTCCAATCGCACACCATCCATCATCCGTCATCACTTCATCAGCAACGTGGTCGCACCGCGTGCCTGCTGAACGCAACGTGTCGTGTCATCGACCTGCAATACGATTCGCTGAATCGCCAGGTCGCCACGTCGTGTCACGCCACACTACGTGTATGTGTCATCATCCTTCCAGAATGTTCGCGTGCACTGCTGCCATATCCCTATTACTGTGAGTTTTCCCTATCCATTTATCTAGTGAAAGTGATCAAGTTAATTACAGTGAAGTGATTTTTTTCAAAATTTTCAAAATAATTTTAATATTTTTCTAGAACTCTTTTAAAGTAGATTTATTCCATTTTTTGTATACAATATTACTTTCATATTTTTCTTGTGTTTTGTGTTTCTGATGTTCTGTAGTGCTTTAATGCGATAACTATATCATCATTATTTTAATGCCTCTAAAAAAGGAGATTTCCGAAGAAATTGCGTCTTCATCTAATTCAGATTATTCAGAGGATAGTCCGCCACCAAAAATAAAAGAAAAAATGGCAGACAAAATCACGCTCTCTGTCCTCACAAAATTCATCAAACCCTTTAACGGGGACCGTGAGTCATTGCCCGCGTTTTTAACAAATTGCGAAAATGCAATTTCTCTAGCAACTACAGAACAGCAGAACGTTTTATGTAAATATGTCATCTCGCAATTGGAAGGTAAAGCCCAATTGGCTTGTTGCTTAAAACAATTCAATAGTTGGTCAGAAATTAAACAGTTCCTTAGAACCACTTTTGGAGAGAAAAAACATTCCACTCATTTACTATTAGATTTACAACAATGCAAACAGTTGCCTTCCGAAGACGTGATGCAATTTTCTATCCGCATTGAATCATGTTTAACACGACTACAAGCTGACATCCATTATAGCTGCCAAAATGATAAAGAACTTATAGGTCGTATAGCCGCAATGGAAGATTTGGCTCTTAATACGTTTTTGTTAGGGTTAAACTCTAATTTTTCCCATATTGTGCGGTGTAGAAATCCAAAGGCCTTGTCAGAATCTATCACAATAGCTATTGAAGAAGAAAAATTATATAATTTATCGAAACTATCTACTCGTCGTGATAAACAATGCACAATATGTAATAAGAGCGGCCATGTCGCTTCCGAGTGTTATAAAAATAAAAATAAGCTTTCTTCGCCTAAATTATATCACGTTAATACGGCTAATAATAACGAGCAAAATATTATTCATACTAATCAATATCATAACTCTAATTTTTATACAAATAAATTTTGTGCTTATTGTAAGAAACGTGGTCATTTAATAGGCGAATGTCGTAAACTTAAAGCAAAAGCCAATAACAGTAATTCGCCTACCGATCCACGTAACTCTACACTATCCAGTGCAACTGCACCGAGTTCAAGTAACGTGTCGAGCAATAATCGCTCTAATGTACATCATGTTGACACTTCTAATGAAAATGCTGGTTTAAACTAAATAGGGTTTCGGTTCCGTGTCTGCCGAAACCTAATGTTCACAATTTAATTGACACGAAAAACGTTTTTATTCAACCCTGTGTTCCTACATTATTTCCAACACAGGTTAGTGCTACTAAAGGTAATTTAAATCCTTCAAACTGTGTTACTAATTTTTCTCAAACACAGGTTAGTGCACATACAGAGACTTCCAAGTCTCTTAATAAAGATTTTAAATACAGTTCCTCATTTCTCGAAAATACGAATCTTTTACGTGAAAAAACATTTACCATTAACAACATTAATGACAGAGTTTCTTTACCTCACGTTTATTTGAAATCAAACTATAATGACAAGCCCTTGTGCTTTTTAATCGACACTGGATCTACAATTTGTATTATTAAACATTCCAGTTTGTTTAACAAACCAGTTTTGAGTCCTGAAATTATAAAACTTAAAGGCCTAAGCGATAACGATTCCTATTGCGAATCTATGGGGTCTATTAAAGTCAATTTTGAGTATCGCATTTCGTCAAAAAGTAAAATAATATTTGACTATTTGTTTCACGCGATTGATGATACGATCAATTTACACTACGATGGTATTATTGGTAGTGATTTTATACAACATTTTAAAATAGATATTCAATATTCAACCAACACCCTTAAGTTAGAAGGTTACGAAATACCTATTTGTTGTAGTAAACCATCATATAACATACCTCCGCGGTCAGAAATGGTCATCGAGTGTTCGGTCTCCAATTTATCAGAGATTGCTGATCTGAAAGAAGGTTTGATACTAGATCATAAAATCAGTGAAGGGGTATTCTTAGCTAACTGTATAGTTAACTTAAAGTCAAATAATAGAGTTAACGTTTCTGTTCTTAATACCACCGAAACTGAAGTCAAAATTGACAATTTTCAAGTTAAAGTAACTACATTTCAACTCCCACCTTCCAAATTAGACGATTCGGAAGAGGAACTCGTTCATCAATTTGATTCCTCAGTAATTGACCGATCTCAGAAAGTTATTGAGCAGATTAGGTGCTCCCATTTAAATCCGCAAGAAAAGAAAGCTTTGATGAACTGTCTTTCTAAATATACAGACATATTTCACCTCGATGGTGAATTTCTAACTTATACGAATGTGATCAAACATTCTATTAATACTAAAGACGCAGACCCTATCCACGTTAAGTCGTATCGTTTCCCTGAAATCCATAAAGATGAAGTTGAGAAACAAATCAAGAAAATGCTTGATCAGAATATTATTCGTCCCTCAACTTCTCCTTGGAATGCACCTGTATGGGTAGTCCCAAAGAAACTAGATGCTTCCGGTAAACAAAAATGGCGAATTGTCATTGACTATAGACGTCTGAATGATGTCACTGTTTCAGAGATTTATCCTCTCCCTCTCATTACTGACATATTAGACCAGTTAGGTCACTCAAAATATTTCAGTACACTCGATCTAGCATCAGGTTTTCATCAATTATTGTTGGACACAAAAGATACTGAAAAAACTGCGTTCAGTGTTACAACTAATAGCATTTCAGGCCAATTTGAATTTACTAGGATGCCTTTCGGACTAAAAAATGCCCCCTCTACATTTCAAAGAATGATGAACATTGTCCTTTCAGGATTACAAGGTCTTCACTGTTATATATATTTAGATGATTGTATCGTCTACTCCCATGACCTTGGATCTCATATTCAGAAGCTTGAAGCTGTTTTCTCCAAACTCAGAGAGGCAAACTTAAAATTACAGCCCGATAAATGCGAATTCTTGCGACGAGAAGTTGCTTACCTAGGACATGTTATCACAGATAACGGTGTCTCGCCTAATCCAGATAAAGTGAAGGCTATTTCTCAATTCCCCACACTGAAAACCCCCAAAGATGTAAAGTCTTTTCTTGGCCTAACGGGTTATTATCGTCGTTTCATCGAGAATTTCTCTCATATAACAAAGCCGCTGACATCTTTATTAAAAAAAGATGTTAACTTCCACTGGTCTCATGAACAAGAGCAAGCTTTCAACACGCTTAAACAAAAGCTCATCTCCGCTCCCTTGTTGCAGTACCCAGATTTTTCACAGCCCTTTATTGTAACGACGGATTCCTCGAATTATGCCGTCGGAGCAGTTTTATCCCAAGGTGAGATTGGCAAAGACAAGCCCATTTCATATGCCTCTCGGACTTTAAATAAACAAGAAGGGAACTATTCAACAACTGAAAAAGAGCTCCTTGCTATTATTTTTGCTGTTAACACATTCCGCCCCTATCTCTACGGTTATAAGTTTAAAATCGTAACAGATCATCGCCCTTTGACATGGTTATTTAATGCGAAAGATCCAGGTGGACGTTTACTAAGATGGCGACTAAAATTAGAAGAATACGACTACGAGATTATTTACAAGCCTGGTCGAGTAAATTCAAATGCAGATGCTTTATCTCGCTATCCAGTAAATTCAATTGTTCATTCCAATTTAAATAAAACTACCTATGAAGAATATACGAAAAAACAATTTACTAAAACCATCTCTAGTGATACGAAGATTGAAGAACACAATGCAAGTTTACATTTATCGAAACAAAATATAATTGCGTGTCCCGTTTCACTTGACTTCGACAACACTATGCCGCACTGCGAACAGCTGTTGTCAATGATACCAAATTCTGCTGAGTTGCAATCAGCTGAGCGTGAACTTGAAACCGTACAGTCGGTCGATGCAAATAATAAAACGATCTATTTCTTATTTACTAAAGTTCATCATTACGAAGAAACTTCTTACAAAACAATTTACAATCTATTACTAAAATTAAGGGATCAAATTATAACACACAAGGAAATTGAAGAGTTATCTGTTTCAGATTTTACAGAACCCTTCACTAAATTAGTTTATGTAAAAATATATAACATGATATCGTATATTTTCCACGGCACTAACATTAAAATTCATGTTTATAAAAACCAAATTCGATATCCAAATCCTGCTGAAGTCCCTAATATCCTTCAAGAAAACCACGGGACTACCGTAGCTGGTCACCCAGGTTTCAAAAGAATGTATAACAGGATTAAAACGTCGTACTATTGGAAAAGTATGCAATCTGACATTCAACGTTTTGTTAAAGATTGTAAACTCTGCCAAGTGAATAAACCATTGCGTAGTTCTAATAAGGCCCCCATGGTTATAACTTCATCAAGTACTAAACCATTCGAAAGATTAGCATTAGACATTGTAGGTCCTTTACCTGAAGCTGGTCTTCAGAAATTTAAATACATTTTAACTCTTCAAGATGATTTAACTAAATTCTCATCTGCATATCCTATGGTAACTTCTGCAACAGATGAAGTTGCACGTAGTCTAATTCATTTCATTTCTCTATTTGGGTTTCCAAAAACAATTCTTACCGATCAAGGTACATGTTTTACATCCGAATTGTTTCGGCAATTAACCGAGATCCTTAAAATAAAAAAAATATTTTCTTCCCCTTACCATCCTCAAACAAACGGTGCGCTAGAGCGTAGCCATGCAACACTTAAGGAATACCTTAAGTCTTTTGTCAATGACGATCACGATGACTGGCATTCCTATCTAGCAACCGCAATTTTGTCGTATAACACAACTCCTCATTGTACTACTGAATTTACCCCTTATGAGTTATTATACGGGTACAAACCCACTATTCCCAGTAGTTTTCCTGAATCCTATAATAATGCCACTTACCACGAGTATATCCGCGCTTTACAGTATAGAATGAAATTCTCGCGAGAAAGAGCTTTGGAAAACATTAACAAAAGCAAAGAGCAATCAAAAAGGTATTACGATATTTCTGCTAATAAAGGAAAAAACTACAAAACTGGAGATATGGTGTATTTAAAACAGCATCATAGATTGCGTAAGGCTTTGTCCCCAATCTGGAAGGGACCCTATAAAATTATGAAGACGCACGGAAAAACGAATGTCACCCTATGTGTAAATAGAAAACGTATAAAATATCACGTTAATGAAATAAAACCAGCCTAAATAAATTATCCCTGTTTAAGTAACATAATTTTATTATTTAAATGTATTTTTGCTTTGTACTTGTGTAACTTAATTATTTTTGTTATATCTAAGTTTTCCTTTAAGTTCAATTACTCTTGTAACTTATTTGAATTTGTTTACATTTTGTATAAACTTGTGTAATTTGAATATTTTGTTATGTCAAAATTTTCTCTTAACTTTAATTAAGTAGTACTCTTGTTACTTATTTGAATTGGTTTTCATTTATACTAATTTGTGTATAATTTTAACTATTTTTTCCATTAATTTTGTAATGTTTTAATTTACTCTAGTTGTACTTTTATTTTTGTGAAAATATTTACTCTACCATTCCCTTTCCGTTTGGAACAATTTTATTCTTGTATTTAAATTTTATCCTTCGCTTAATTTTTTATTATAAAGCTCCGTCTTAAGGGGGGAGATGTTATAACAAATTAGCTGATTTGGGAATTTGTATAATATATAAAACTGCTCGCCATGCAAGCAGCGGCAGTCAACCTACAAAATTCATTCTTACCACATATTTTTTCCGACTAATGTAATTTTGGTGTGTAATTTAAAATAAATTCAGTGTAGTAGTAAATACGTGTTTCAATTAAAGGACCCACGGAGCGCCATCCTAACAGTACCTACCTAATATTTAAACGAATGAAGTGTCTAATCTGAACGAATGGAAATAATACGATTTCTTGAATGTTTTAATACAGTAATCTGACAGTTCAATAATGTTAGTATATACATAAAGTTGTTTGTTTTTCATGTAGATAATGTCTTAATTTTTTTGGATAACGGAAAGTCATTTTTGTTAAAGAACTGGTTTCGTTCAGTACTTTGTACCATTCGTATGATAATCCTGATGCGAAGCAGCAGGAGTATACTCAATTTGCAGAATGGTTGGCAGTTTATCTCTTCATTTTATACGTACACGCTCTTTTTTATATCGCAAAATGATTACCTAAGTATGTATGTATGGTAGACGTACGCAGTAGAAATATCTAAAAACCTGACTTGTAAAGAGAACAACTAAAGAGAGACGCGCGAATTCCAAAGAGTGCGCGCGTCTTATGAAAATCTCAGAAGTAATGTATGCGTTACGCTGTGGAGTTAAGGTTGAATTTGTTAGGTATGTTCAGTCTTGGATAGACGCTTCGATGCGCTTCGACTCTGCGCTAGTAGGTATAAAATTGTCCCTTAGAATCCTGAGTAATTTAAATATTCTATTGAACCTATAGATTTTGATAAAAAACTGGCCACTCTTTAGTTGTTCTCTTGTTGTTTAGTTGTTGACGCGCGCACTCTTTGGAATTCGCGCGTCTGCGCGTGAAATACTCTTATTGGTGCGCGAGTAAGTTTAGGTTTAACGGGCAGGTATCCGCAACTCTACAACCAAGCGCGTATTTTGCGTACGGGTAAGAATATGCCCTATTCCATCCATCCTAGCTCCTCGAGGAAGGCCAGCAGCAGTTTAACGCTACTGGCAATATCTCGAAGGGTACCTGGGTTCCCGAAGAACTTAGCCCTGTATGCGGCAACCACTGGGCAGTTGAGAAGCACGTGCGATGCCATCTCGTCCACCTCGACACAAGCTCTGGGGGTCGAGTCTGCTATTGCAATCGTGTCTCGATGACCGGTCAATGATCGATTTTTGACGTCAAAGTTGTCAAATATTCGATCAATGACCGGTCATTAAGACACGATTGCAATAGCAGACTCGAGCCCCTGCACAGTGGGCTGTCTGTAACTCCTAACACAAAGAGGTGTTTGTTAAATGGCCCGTGGCCTGTTATGGCAGCTGATGTGAGTATTCGCAGCTGTTGCTTAGTCAGACGGAAAGCCTGTCTCGTGAAGCGGCTATCAATTGAGGGAAGTGCTTCTCTGGCCTGCCTGCACTCACCTTAGTCCGACCATAGGTTGTCGTGTTGATCCCTGGTGCGTTTCCTTACCAGGGTGCGTATAGGTATCCGAAGGGGAGTGGTACAACAGGTTCAGGTCCCATTGCCACCATGCTTGAACCACGTCTGGCGAGTTCATCAGCGGCGTCATTGCCGCGAGAGTCGCTGTGTCCTTTGATCCATTGAATGGTTACTTTATTGAAGGTACCCACCTGATTTGGTCGGTGATGGCATTCGTTTAAGAGTCCCGAGTTGGTTGTGTGACTATTTAGGGCTTGCAGGACTGACATGCTGTCCGACAGTATGCGGATCAAATGGTCTTGTACCTTCCTTGCTGTGATAGCTGTGGCCGCCAATGAAATGCCCAAGCACTCGACCTGGAAGACCGTGTTGTGGGCCCCCAACGATGTAGCTATGTGTATGTTGAAACCCTCCGAGAAGATACCAGCACCCCTGCCCGTACCTGCCTTGGATCCATCCGTGAAGATACGCAGCTCTGTGGTGCGCCAGTATTCTCGCGAAGTAATGTGTGCGTTACGCTGTGGAGTTAAGGTTGAATTTGTTAATCGCATTAAAGCATTGCATTTGTGTTTGTTAGGTTGAAGTTGTACTTGTTTTGTTTGTTTGTTTATTGTTTGGTTGCTTGTTTGCTCAAACAAACAAGCAACCATTTTGGATGGACGCTTCGATGCGAAAATACAATACTTATCTATACATATAATAAGACTGTAAAAAAACTGTGTCTGTACATTGAATATATTTAAAAAATAATAATTGAGGGGGGTTTAGAAACAGTAATAGAGCACGAATCCAAAAAAAAAAGTCTGTCTGTTTGTCTGTTTGTCTGTTTGTCTGTTTGTCTGTTTGTCTGTTTGTTTGCACACGCTAATCTTCAGAGCTACTGGACGGATTTGAATGATTTTTTTTTTGTTGTATAGATATTAAGTCTGGGCAACACATAGACTATAATTTATCTTGGAAACTGGAACACCTGATGCAGAACCGCAACAGACCAGCTAAACTATAGGCGATACAAAAATGGTCCCATAGCAAAAATTGTTCCACGTGATGAGCATTTTCTGCTGAGAGAATAAATTTGAAGATCCGGAACACCTGATGCAGAACCGCAACAGACCAGCTAAACTATAGGCGATACAAAAATGGTCCCATAGCAAAAATTGTTCCACGTGATGAGCATTTTCTGCTGAGAGAATAAATTTAAAGATCCGGAACACCTGATGCAGAACCGCAACAGACCAGCTAAACTATAGGAGATACAAAAATGGTCCCATAGCAAAAATTGTTCCACGTGATGAGCATTTTCTGCTGAGAGAATAAATTTGAAGATCCGGAACACCTGATGCAGAACCGCAACAGACCATCTAAACTATAGGAGATACAAAAATGGTACCATAGCAAAAATTGTTCCACGTTATGAGCATTTTCTGCTGAGAGAATAAATTTGAAGATCCGGAACACCTGATGTGGAACTTCAAGAGCCCAGCTACACTATAACATATATTGGAATGACGTCTTAGCAAGAGTTGTTCAGTCTTACGAGCACTCGCTGTTGACGTATAAAAATCGAAGATCTGGAACACCTGTTGTGGAACTCCAAGAGCCCAGCTACACCATAACTTAAATAGGAATGACGTCTTAGCAAAAGTTGTTCGGTCTGGTAGGCATTTCCTGTTGACTTAAAAAAATCGAAGATCAGAAACATTTGATATAGAAATTAAAACTATCACTAATTTCATTGCATAATTATAAAATAACATAAGTAGGAGGTACTACGCGGTGAAGGCGGGAACAGTTCAGGACTGATTTTCGATGACGATGGTATATCGTTGAAAATTAGACTCTACTGGCTAAAACTCCCATTTTTTTTATCGTACGCCTTCGGGCTTATGTTATTTGAGTGTTTCATTTCCTTTTCTATTTATCTTCGTTACACGGTAGCTTACCCGGTAACGCAGGGGAGCAGCCACTTAGATTTTAATTGATCAGGTATCATCAAACTATAACCATGCCTAGAAAGAGGTTAATTTTTTCCCAATGTTCCAAAGGTGCTAAATGATTAAAGACCATAAGATCCCAACAATCTACCGAAGAGCGTTAGGAGAGACTTGATGCTGTTCGAGAACATGAGGCTGCAACTCGCTCCGTGGAAACTTCTTGGGATCGCGAAGCACGCCTGCATTCTCAGCGTATTTACGCATCTACATCCAGGTCTCTAGAGACCAGTGAAGAATATGTGCGCGACTGACCGCTGATCGTGAACATCATGCACTGTCTCGCGAGTTGGAGACGTTCACGGAAAAAGCATGACGCTTGAGTTTTCAGCGTATATACGCATCGACTCTAGAGATAAGTGGAGGAAGGAAATGCGCGACTGACCGCTGATCGTGAACGTCACGCAACATATTATAGGCTATAATTTATTATGGAAAATGGAACACCTAAAGTGAAAGAGATATAAAAATGGTGCCATTGCAAAAACTATTCCACGTGAAGAGTGTTTTCTGCTGTGAGACTAAATTTGAAGATCTGGAGCACCTGTAGGGGAACTCCAAAGCCCAGAGACAATATAACATATACATAATAGAAATGGCGTTTTAGCAAAAGTTGTTAAGTCAGATGGCATTCTCTGTTGACCAACAAAAATAAAAAATCTGGAACATCTTGAATCGTCTCGCGCATCCCATTGATTTCCCGTCCCCGGGCTTATAGAATTCGACCTCAGATGTTTCAGATCTTCGATTTTGACGACCCCGTTGTCGCTGGCATAAGCATCAGAATCCGCGTACGAAGTCGCGGGCAGAAGCTAGTATAAAAATATAATAATACTAGCTGTACCCTGCCACTGCCTGAATAGTTAAAAAAAAAGAAAAAAAAAATGATAAAAACAATCCTTGATGCGGATTATAATTATATCATGCTAAAATTTCAGCTCGATCGGTGCAGAACTTTTTGAGTTTTTGAAGCATACACAAACCAACATAGCATTTTTATATATATATACAACGTGGCGCTACAATGGTGACATTAATTTAACACACGGGTAGGGCTAGTGGCCATTAACCACATAAATTATGATTGGTTAAAATAATTGGTAATTTGAACAAAAACATTTTTCAAACAAACTAAATAATAAAAAAGTGACTACAATTGGGATCACTCTGTGCAAAAATTCATTCATGAAATTACTTACCTAGATGCACGTTACTCGTTTACGTTTACTCAGAGCGGCAACGCGTCACGTACGTCGCGGTGCGGCGGGCGGGGGTGAAAGGGAGAACGCGCGCGCCGACAAAAGGATTGAGGTATTGCTTATTCGTTTCAATTTCTTTGACGCGATGTTATGATCCGTGACCCCGGCAAATGACCGCTGCACTATGATTATTTTTGTACAGGATGCTTATTTCTATATTTTTTTATTTTTTTAAATTAATCAGTAAATAATGACGTTTTATGGAAATAAAATTACTTCTTAAAACGAAACTGGGATAACGTATACGTGTGTTAAGTTAATGTCACCATTGTAGCGCCACGTTGTATAGATAGATATAAATTGACCCTAAGTTAAGTAAATGATTGTCCAATAAGGCTACGAGCCTGCGTAGCGTTATCACGTAAGTACAAACGAATTTTATCTACAGAAGAATCGACAGTGACAGATTGTCATGACGATAATGATTCATTTCTTTTGTTTTAAGGACGACAATATCAAGAATGAAGAGAAGAAATGTGTCGATTCTTCCGTCAACAATATCGTTCATTATTTCTTCTAAAAACTGCTTAATAAATCTAAAATATGGCGTCAAAAAAAACTCATACGCATCGCTTTCCACTGGTAGTGTATCTACCCAAAAGACTGGCGGCATTGCCACGTTGAATGGCAATGCTTTTCCTTTGACCAAAGTAAAAGCCAGCCCTTGGGTCACGCGAAGTGTCAAATAAGCGTCTTGAAAGATCTTGAATCATCTTACATTCTTCCGTAGATATACCTACCCATTCCGACGTTGATCATGATACGCTTGTAGGCGTAGGTTTTTTATTCTGTTAGTAAATAACTTTCTTTTGGCACTTTTTCAACGGTACCTACTATTGTTGCAGTGTGATAGAGTGGCTGAGTAACAACGCGTGCCGTGGATTCGATTCCTGCATGAAACAAGTGTTTACATACATTATACATTTAAGAGAAGGGGTGTCTTCACGAATAATAGCATGTTCATTATTCATTATGTTTTATTTATAAACCACATTTTGTGTAATTGAACTCAATAATTAAATAACACTGTTTAATAATTCAATAAAATCAATTTAAAAATAGTAAGAAATTAAATAATAATAATATCCACTCAAGATCGTCCGACTAAGTCGGATGTCGAAGAACGAATGACCATATCACCATAAACGCACCGCGCACGGCACGCACGCCTTTTATAAGCTCTGTGCCTTCCACTTTTGACTGGTGGGGCGTCGATGGCGGGGCGTGCTGCACGAGTAGTTCGTGACGTTCCGTTGCACTTGCGCTCTGTGCGTTGTTTGGAATATTTGCGCCGACATACATACATACATAAACTCACGCCTATTTCCCATGGGGGTAAGCAGAAACTACAGAGCGCCATGTGCTACGATTCTTACATATCTTCTTTTGCTTCGTTTACATTCATACATGTTGTCATACACACACGCCGGTTGCGAGTACTACGCATCTGACCTTTCTGAAGAACCTCACCAATAAGGTCTATGTATGTCCTTCTAGGGAAATGAAAGATGAAATGAAACAAATGTTTACGAAAAGTAATATATCTGGTATACCGAACTAGATCTTGTACCGTGTCTGGCTCTCCGAGCACGTGACTTTAAATGTATGTAAACGCACCCACAAGACAAAATGCTGTTCTGAAATAAATAAATTATTATTTGTTATTACCATGCGAAATTCTTAGGGGCAACTTTGAAAACAAGAAAGGTTAAAATTCGCTTCGAACAAGTTTTAAAATGCGCGATTTGCGGTATAACGTATACGATTATCTATGGCAAAACACTTTTGCCAGTGGGTCGTTTTAGCATCAGACCTGTCGGACAATATTTTTAAGCAATCATAATATTTTAAATATTATAATATTATCTTTAGCGCCTTTTAAAACTGTTGCCTAATAATTTTGTTCTTGCACTCTTCATTGAGTAAGAAGCCCAACATGAAATATTAATTAAGTTCGTACGTATTGTCACTTAGCTATGTGCTTGGCTACAGATGCTG
Organism: Euplexia lucipara; assembly: GCA_921972225.1. Lineage (NCBI taxonomy): Eukaryota > Metazoa > Arthropoda > Insecta > Lepidoptera > Noctuidae > Euplexia > Euplexia lucipara. The sequence goes on along the minus strand of OV179149.1, from coordinate 3,197,699 downwards.
CAGTACTTAGGCAACGCTTGAGTATGCACCATGGTAGAAAATAAAACAAAAAAAACACTTATAATACATAATATAATTAAAAGATCTTGTCTCAATATCATTTACATACGTAAAAACTTCTCATACTATTTACATCTCAATTCACATCTCATTTACAATAGTAATAAATCACAAAAATATAAAAAAAAAACAATCTGAAATAAAGGGGACAGTACAAAATCTCGTCTCCATTACATAGAACCTCATTTGATCATATACTACATACCATACAATGTACATTATTTACATAATATGCTATTTTCAATACTGCATTTTGAGTCGTAGACATAGTCAATGAATTCCTTTACTGTGCAAGGATATTTGGAAACACATTGGGCCTTAGGCTATAACTAATTATGTATGTACATCTTTATTACATTGACAAATTAAATAATTAACACATCAGCCATTGGAGGTCAACTAATGTATTGTCCAACATCATAATTGGCAATATTTATATTATAATCATTGTTCAATCAACCTCACGTGCGTATGCGCATGGTAATGGGCTACTTGATAAAATATTATTTAATAGTCCCTCATCTAGATTACAAGAAAATATTCGACACATTTTCTTTTTTCACGTAAGTAATCAAAAAATAACGGCGATACATCGAGTCAAAATGTCGCATGACGTCACTAGCCAATACAGTTTATACTAGATAATGACGTCACAAGCCCCTTCTCCTCAACTTTAATGAGCTTAATCTAAGCAGTTTACCATCAATTAAAAGAAGAAAAACTGATAGACTTATTATATTTTGATGTTCATATTCTGTCAAACACCCTATTGTTGAAGGCCGATTTTCATAGTACACATCAGTTCATCTTATTGGTATAATATAGACCTCCACGGGAACTACAGTTTTCATATAAATTAAATACAATCAATAATTCGTATCATACGTTGTGCTTGTTTTGAGATCATAGTCAATCTTAGACCCAGAAGTGTTGTACCATACATTCAAAATGGGAATGAGATCTATGGACTCAAAGCTACTGTTAAGAGGGCGCAGTTTTGGCTAACAAGTTACAGTGACTCACGACCATTTAAATTTACTTAACACTAGGAATCACTTGAATACCTATAGAGGGTGCAAACGACATACTGATATCATAAAAATTCTGTATGTGACTCTGTCCCTGAAGTGTTGAAATTTTTAGTTGATCTTTCCAAATTTTTAAGTTTTTATCTAATATTATTTTTACTTTAAACTTTAAAATACTATAACATATTCATGATTTTTTAGTTTGAAGTAAAAACACTTAGGAAAACGGTAGAAATTGATAATTAATTAATAATATTCGGCTTTTTCTAATTTCTTTAAGAAACATGGAATGGTATACGGATACGCGTCTATGTCCATTCCATTGATGATGATTGCACTTTTAGACATTTTAATCGGAAAGTCTGCGCCATCTAGTGTTAGTAAAAACGTGCATCATAAACATAAGTGGACAAGGCAGATTTTGACAGTCGAATGTAGACAAAATTGTAGTTACAAAATCAAACAGAACATTATGTTTTTTTTGTATGACGCAGTATGAAGCGCAATAGAGCGAGGTATTTCTTGCCAAACCGATATCACCATATTTTTGAAGACGGCATTACTAATGAAAATTTATTTTCTACTCTAATTCAACTGTAGCAGGTTTGATATTTGTTTGGAAAATCGCGCAGATTTGCCTTTAGCCAGGCGATTTTACCTACACTTAGCCTGATCTGCGATGGTCTTTACTACTTCTACAAAGACCGTGTTCTCCACAAACAAAATTCGGGGAAGTATTAATTGTAGTATACAACAGTCAAGATACCTCATGCAAGCCTTTTCTATGCCTCGACTATTCCACAAACCTAGCGCTTCTATTGGAGTGCATTAAATAAAACGTGACATAAGTAAACAATGTCAAGCGTTCGAACAGTCAACTATATAGTAAAATTGATTTCTAAACTCAGACCATGTATGTGCTTGGAATAAATAAAACAAAATAAAATAAACATCAGATTATTGTAGACATTTTTAAATAAATCAGTGTTTGGATGTTTAAACGACTATGTCTTTTACAATCATGTCAAAAGTTTGTGAGGAGTAATTCATTGATTGTCTTGTTGACAAGCTAAATAAAATTTGACTATTTCCAACTTTGTAGGGATATTATCGCACATGTAGAACCTATTCTGTACATTGTTTGTTCAGTTCAAACCCATCGAACATTGGTCAGCTTTTTTAGCTTTCATTGACTTGGTCTTTACTCAGAATGACTATCGTCATATGGGGTGAATATGAACACTGTGAACAAACTTGAAAGGTGATATTCACAATTTAGTTCAATATTATTAGGTGTTTAAATTGTAGCGACATCTATCTCACCACGTACGAACTAACTACTGATATCCTACATCGCGATGTTAAAGTTAACCGTGGGATTCAATGTATAGAAGATCAAGACAACAACCTTCGGGCAGTACTGGCCCACCAGACGCAACACCCGTCTGATCGGAGGATCCTCCCATTTCAATGGTGGATGAGGAACACTTTGTTCCTCATACCCCTAAAACATTATAATTAACCTTTCAATCGTGTCAATTAGAGACAATAGAAAGACAATGACAGCGCGGACACCGGTGTCCTCTCGAGGTTTAATGAATTAACCTTTATACATCCGTGACAGGTCATCAAAAAAGTCATTGAGGAATTGAGTGCCATAAAACAAAATGGCGGAGGAAATATTACTTTTAAAAACATAACAAGACAACTTTTAACAAACGTGAAAATCCCTTTCAAAATTTTGTTTCAATTTACCCTGCATTCCTATTCACCCTATTTGATTCTCCTACAGTGCGATTCTGTTAAAATCACAGAGTGAAAATATAGGTGAAGTGAAGGCGTGTTGAGCCGTCATTCCATACTAATGCTAGGCATTGACAGTTTACTTCACTCAAGTTTTTACGAGGTGACTTTTACTGAATCGTCTGGCAGGTCTTGTATCTGTTTTGAACAACAATTGACAACATTTCAAAATTGACATGACCCTAAAACAAAAATACCGTTTCTTCATTTTTGTATGCTGAGTTCAAATAAGTATATATTTTTTAATGCTTAGTTTCTGAGAAAAAAAATAAAAACCCAAAAACATGCGATGAGGTCACTTATTCGGAGGAATGAGGTAGTTACCTTTGCGTAAGCACGCTAATTTTTAAGATAAAACCATAATGTCAAACAAGACATATCTAATGTCAATGGTGACAACTGCTAAATGACAGTGACATCTAAGTAACAGTTTTTTTTGACGTATCACAGTAAAGCAAAGGATGAATCGCTATTCCACCGTATGAATGACGTCATTTGGCACTTACGTCTTTTTGGAATGCACCGAATTTCAAGGTTAAAATTATGAATGAAAAGTACATAATTTCGAAAAACCAAAAAATATGGGTCCTCTAGTTTTGGATTTACTTTTATACATATAACGTGATAAAACATGCTGGTTAAAATTTTGAAACGTCGTCAATTAACTTAAAATATTGCTTTCTTTTTCTAGCAGATAATTACGTAATCTGTTCGACAGCCATGTTGGTCTAGTGATCGCAAGTGCTACTGCAAAGCACGAGGTCTTTGGTTTGATTCAAATCACGGTTAAGGTGATTTCTTCTAGAGAAGAGAAGTTTTGCAAATTGCAGCAGAGTCTCACCTTGTAGGTTGATCAAATTAAATATGAGTTAAGCCTCGTCCCCACTAGCAACATTTGTCGAGCGACATGTGTCCCCGGAGACATCGGGCGATGTCGCCCTACGTCGCCCCACGTCGCCCGATGTCTTGTCTCCGTCCACATCAGTTCAGTCGAACCTATACTCTTCATCGACTGTGCGACAAGGAACAGTTTCAACAATGTCGCGGCGATGTCGTCCGACGTCGCCCGACATCGCCCGATGTCACAGGGGACACATGTCGCTTGACAAAATGTTCCTAGTGGGACGAGGTTTCAAGCATGAAAAACATTCTACTAAGTTATAACCATTTACATGCGATCTCAAATTCATTATAATATAGCATAACATAACTTCACGCTATGACATTATGTTTGCTTTAAATAACACGATGTTGTGAACATATGGAACAATTTGCAGGAAACGTAATTTCGAGAGCTACCTTTATAAAATGGTAATAATTTACTTGATCATAATTGGCCGGATGTTGAATTTGAACAACATACAATGAGAAAACCATTGTAAATTGGATTGAATTTTGCAAGGATATTTGATCCCATTAAACTGAAACTTCGCCTGTCATCAGCAAATTGGAAGGGAGAAGACCACAGACCGTCACATATTCAGCAGGTTTAGGGGAAAATATGAACCACAAGAAAGTTATCACTGGGGGAGCTTCACCAAAACCAACCGTCTCTTTCCCACACAAACAGTCAGAAAAAGATAGCAATATTTTACAATTTAGTCAGTACTCAACTCTCACAAATTGACATGTACCGTCGTCCCACTCCTGCGCAGCTGCACATCCGCCGGCGCCACGTTTGAGCACACCACACTCTAGCGTTAGCACTACAGTAACACGAACACTGTCTTGTCTATGAGTTTGTGTAGTCTATGACGCCCGCCGTTTTAACGTTATCTTGCCGCGGGCTAACTGTGATATGTATATCCGTACCCGCTCTAGGTTGGTTTTCTTTACCCATATCTGTAACAAAAGAACACATGCACTGTTTAACATCAGGTAACTGGCAACATCTATAGGATATGTAGGAGCACTTAAAACATTAAAAAAATTTTAACAGAATATAACAATTCCTAACATTTGTTTGTGAAAGTATTTGTGTTAGAAAATGTTTGTAAACATTTTTAAACAGCAGTGTGCAACAACAGCACTTTAACAATATAGAAAGAAACTAACCGCCTCGTCCGTGATGGCGTGTATGTGTCCGGGGAACTTGGGCATGTCGCGTCCCTCCACGGACACGCTCTGTCCGCGGTGGTACCACCGTCGCTCGTACAGCAGCTTGCCGTCCTCCACTCGGGTTTCCGTCGTCTCGCCGCTGTCCCGGACCGGGCTATCACCTGGAGACGAAACTTTAGCTGGTGAATAATCGATTTTGATGTCATTCGGAAAAGGACACAAGTCACAAGTGATTGATAATGTTAATGGTGTCAGACAATTACAAATATCTTTAGGATATTATAATCTCTATATCTAGAATGGGATGACTGTGTCTAACGTAATTCTATCATAAATCTCTGAAATAATGCAGTAAAATACAATTTGAACAATCTTTTTTTTTGCTAAATGGGCCCGTTTTTGACCTCGAAAACGCGCCTGAAGGACGTCGCGATCGACGTCGCGCGATTTTACCGATGCTACCGCTCAATGGCCGCGAGATAATCATTATAGCTGGCCATTTGGAAAGGTGTTTTTATTTTATTGCAAGATGGGAGTATGGTTAATTCTAAAAACAAAACTGCTATAACAACAGTTGTAAGTATTCAAATAGAAGAAAATTTATACTTTAAACTAATATTACAAAGAGGTTACATTCGTTTATAATTTAGTGTGTAGGGAGCTGTCCAGGAAACTATTAATTTAATTCCGAAATTTCTTTCACTAATGGAAAGCTATAATTAACTAGGATTTCTATAAGGTATAGTAAACCCTAAAATACTCACAACTACTAGAATTTAAATGCTTCCTGGGTTGCGTGGCGTTGTGCGCGGGCGCATGGTGTGTTCTGGGTGGCGGGGAGTGTCGCGAGATGGCGCGCAGGTCGGCCTCGATGTCCCGCTCGTCCAGCTGGAACGTGAGCGTCGTCGCGAGGGGCTTCCGCCGCTTCTCTGGCGCCGGCGCAGGCTCGTTCGCACGCCTCCGAAGTATTCGCTTCATTACTGGTTTAACCTATTTATTAAGGTAGTAGTTTTATTATTATTAAAGAATATTAATTTCTGTTAAAGATCATCAATGAAATTTAAACAATTCAACAACATTCATTGCTAAATTTACGTTCCCAAACAGACCAATTGTTCAAATATATGAAGTAATGGACAAGAAGTGTTATCTTGTTGGGCTTGTATTACAATATTGGAGTGCTCATTGCATGTAAATTATATTGTAGTGCGATACAAACTTGTCAAACTCACTGAAAATGAGCAGAGCAGCTGCACAATAACAAATTCATGTAGGTAAAATTGGGGGGAGGAACGCAGTGCACACTCCACACTCGCCGTAAAGTTGGATGATACATACCTCCATAGAATCTCCATTTAATTCCATACTGTGCCTCTCATTCTCAATCATTTTCCTCTTGTCCTCGAAGTCATTCAGTAGGTTTTCCCTTAACTCTATCTTCTTCTCTTCAAACTCTTTTGCTGCTGCTTTTTTTTCGGCTATGTACTCTCTTTCTACTACATCGTACATGTGTTCCCTGGGAATTTAGATACATTTGATGTTAGTTATGTTTGAATCAATAAACAGAGTCATTGGTCTAGTGGTCACAAACAGTACTGCGGGGCATAAAGACCAGGGTTCCATTCTTTAGTTTGGGAGAGTGAAATTGGGATTTTTTCAGCTTTAAGTTTAGATTCATGCCCATCACAAAATATTCAAATCTCACCTGTATATTTTATTTATCCGGAGCCTCTCATGCAGTTGGTGTTCTAGCCTCTTGACCCTCCTCAGAAACTCTGGGTGAATGCCATCTTCTAGCTGCTGCAACTGTTTCTTCAAGTTGGCCAATTTGTCTTGGTATAATCTGAAATTGATAAAAACTGATTCAGCAAGGCGCAGTAGATGTAACATTACAATTGTACAATATCCTTACAAGTAAAACTGTTTTGTTTGAAATAACATAATAATTGTACCCATAACATATTATGATGTCTGTCTGTAATTCCTTGTGTACCTAAGAATATTTGATGCTCATGTTAGAAGCCCCTTAGAAGTAAAACTATTGTGTTTGGAATACCATAATATTATACCAATATCATATTATGCTCTCTGCCTGTATTTCTTTGTATTCAGAGAGAAGAAAGAGCTAATAATAGCGTAACATTTGACCTTGTGATTGAGGGGAAGAAAAGTTTACAGTATGTTAACTTTTCCCTTATTATAAATTAACTAAATCGTGAGTGTTCTATTTTAAAACACCGGGCTTGTATGAGATGCGTATGCATCAATACAAGACAGCATTGCGATTCTATTGAAACCACCCTGAAAAAATGTAGGTGAAGTGAAGACTAAGTGAGCTGTCATTGATAATAGCATTAATATGGGATGACAGCATACTTAGCCCTCACTTCACCAACATATTCATGTGGTGATTTTCTCAGAATGAATATGTGGTGATTTTCTCAGACTAAAGCTGAATTGAGCTGAATAAATGTGGTTATAGGCCCTTTATCATTGATCAACAGATAAGGTACAAGGCCTAGGAAGCTTAAAAATTTCAGACTTTAACCAATGTCAATGATGTCTAAAATAATCTTAGTGGCAATTTAACATTTATTTTAAAAGTAAAATGCAAACTTACTGTTCCTTAACTTCTAGTGGCTCATCATTGTTGGGTATATCTGTCTCACTGGCTTCTTCCGTATCTGAAATAAATAGGAAAGACTAAGCATGGCTGGCATAAGTCCTAAGGTTAATGTGTAAAATTATTGTACTAAACTCTGTGTCCATTATGTGATGGAGAAAGCTACTAGCTAACCAGAAATTCCTAGTATTTATTTTTAATAAAAGAAAGAAGTATGAACAAAATATATGTTTGGCAATTCCACTTGCACCCAAATGTTGAAGCATCATGTGAAATAGCCTAAAAAATCATAATAAATAAAGATACTTTTTTTAATCTGACTGGCTAACCCAGAGATTGTGCAATGCCTTCAAACCCAAAACTTGATTGGTTTTTATATTAATGTATATCCTACATTAATTAGTACTTTGTCTAGATAGACAAAACATTAACTAGTATTGTTTGTTATTATTTCATAATAACAATTATGTTCAAGCTATTGTTGCTTTCTCTCCTTTCAATTGCTTATTTTTTCTTTTTTTGATGGTTTTGTTGATGGTCTGGGAAACTATTTTTGGTGATAAATAAGCTTATTTTTTTTCTTTCACCTTCTATTTATTCAGTTTTTGAAGAGTTTACTCAATTTACCTATCAAACAGATGTTGCGATGGAAAGTTTCTTTTGACACTTCTTCTTTCCAGCAACAAGACTAGGAAGTGGTAAAGCCCAGTTTTTTGGGGACTGTCTTATATATTTATACATGTTTAAAAAAGCCATGATCCTTAGCCTAATTTGCATATTCAGATTTAGAGTTTCTAATCTTTTAGATACATGTTCTGGAGTTGAGAAGTACCTACTGTGTCATTACTTGTATACAATATTGAGATGGACTTAATACCACAAGGTGCTCAAAAAAACATCAGATAGGCAGACATGTGTTAGGCCCAGTATCCACCAAAGCGGAGACAAGAGGAGATGTCTCGTAACTAACCAATAGGATATTGTATTGTGCTGAAGCTAAGCACTGAGCTGTCAAAATGACGTAAGCTAATTGGATGTATGACACATCTCCTCTCCTCTCCGCTTTGATGGATACCAGGCCTTAGCACTGTAGATGTATCTAACAAAACTGACTTAAATGCCTGTTACTTTATATTAAGGTAACTTAAACATGAAACAAAAGTCAAATCATCAGACCAACACCTAATGGATATAGTATGAACATAAGTATTTTATTCTAGTTTCGGATACTGTTTTAAAATTACCACAGATATTAAAAAATTGAGTTAAGTTATGAAAATATTTAAAGCAGCCATTTTTGTTAAAAAAAAATGGTCCTTGACATGTTAATTATTTAGTAATAGAATGATTAAAATTCACACCTTATTGATAGTGTAATGTAATGTTTATTTGAAATTGTAAATGAGAATTTGAGAGAGAAGAAATCAGAATGGATGGATGCTGATGTATATTAATGTTAGTTAATTAGTAAAAAAAATTAGAAGCCTTAGTTGGCATAGCCATAGTTGGCTAATTTTAAACATTATAAAATGGCCATTTTCTTTATTAGCCTTTCAATTGAGGTAATTAGAGACAAAATAGTAAGACAATGACAGACGGACACCGGTGTCCTTCCGGAGTTTAACAAATTAATGAATGAAGAGGTATATACATTTTATATCAGTACCTATCACTCGTTTTAGAGCCTAGAGATTTAGCCAGAATTTGGAATTAAAATAAAATTATTTGTTTCCTGTTAATAATAATGATATGTCATCATTATCAGTAAAAGTTGTATGTGACCTAATGTGACTGAATGTTTGACCACGAAAGTTGGCCACCTGCTACTATTTATACATACAAGATTTTTTATGGAGAAAGTGACATCAAAAAGAACCAATTACGTCACCAAACAGGTTGGGAAAGAATAGGCGGGAATGCAACAGTATGGTTATACAGTATATTTACATTACCTTGTTGTAATTACATAACCAATGTTTACATGTTATCTACGACTCTATGGGGAAACTTTTACCTCGATATAGCAAAGATATGTGAATTATGATACCAAAACAGGATAAGACAAAGATCGTAAACAAAACATACCTTCGTCACTATCCTCGACCGGCGGTGCTGGTGGTAACGTCTCGTCTCTTTCTCTGTATTCGTCCAGGTCGTCGTACCCATCGTCCTCGAAGTCATACTCGTCCCCGGGGCCCGAATATGATCCTTGGCAAGACATAGTAGAGGCGACGCGTAATAGTTGCATACAGATTGGATGCGATCACCGTCTCAGAAACAAACTCTGGCAACGAGTAACACCGATAATGACACGAGCAACAAATGGCTATTACTAGTTATGTCACTCATATAAAGAATTTTACATAAAATCCACTTCGATGAAAAAATGAAATTGGAGCAAGCAAATTGAAGCTGTTCTTCTACGTCAAACTGGACAAAAAGCATCATGCAAACCTTTCAAAACATAGAGATCAACAAAATAACCGTGAAGTGGCGCTAGTGAAGCGGGCAAAACCGTATGAGTAAATGAGAGATCCGATTTATTCGAGTTTTGTAGGTTATTATTGGCATGACTGCATTGGAACCATAAACAACATAGAGAGGAACAAGTAGTCGACTATAAAACACAGCAAATCGATGACAAATATTTTAGTCATCATTTTAAAAAGGTCAAAGGACTCTCTTCTCTGATAACAAACCTGCAGAATAACCTGCCTGAATCTCTAATTACATAATATAATTAGATGATAAATGTAACGTTGTTTCATTTACCTGTTTAAATATGTATAATTAAGAAAATGCGCTTAAACTCACTCTCCATTCAATAGTTAAGCCTTTCAGTTAGCAAAGAAATTTTTTTTTGAAGATGATGTTATTTAACTAAAACTTAACTTTACTTTATATTCAATGTATAAACAATTTTAATAGTTATTTAATTATTATTAAGCTTATAAAATGTAATAGATACTTAAAAAATATTTCTCGGTACGGATCATGAGTTATTCGTCGTGGCAGTGGTTTGAGAACCCAACAGATTCATACGAGACGATGGGAAGTCACCAGATGGTATGATATTGATGCTTTGAAAGTTGGGTAGGATTTTGTTGTGGGATGCAACTTTTGCGCCATCTCATATTCCAGTAGGTACCTACCGAGGTCCTCAAATGGCGCAAATACTGTTATAACCTTATTCCCTTTGGGGTTGTAAGTTCGATTCGTGAGGGGCCCGAGTGCCTTTTCAAGCCGATTACTCGCCGACTAGTCGATGCTTCGTGTCACCAGAAGCTGGCGTATTAAATGAGTTTCTAACTACACTCAAATAAATCAACTAATTGACTGTTGTGTTGTTCAGCTAGTGGGAAAGTGAATAAACAAAACTTTTTAACAAAAAAAAAATGACGTGTGGCACTCGGAGACTGCCACGGTAAAGCTATTGCATAGCATTTTTTATCAACTCCTCCCCTCACCGCTCCCTCCCCTTCCCTCACCCCTCCCTCACTTTCCCCTCCCTTCCCCTCCTGTTCCATGCCTCTTCCCCTCCCCCTCTCCGCTCCCCTCTCACCTCATCCTTGCCATTCCCCTTCCCCTCCCCCTCCTTCTCTACCCCCTCTATCTGTCCTCCCTCTCCACTCCCCTCCCACTCCCCTCCACATTCCTCCCCTGCCCCTCCGACCCCTCTCACAATCCCCCCTTCCCTCTGTCACAATCTCTCCCCCCTTGGTGGCCCTCCCCTCCCCTCGCGAGTAATGTGCTGTTATGCGTTGAAGAGTTTCATCGCCTGTCTTCTTCATCAATTTTTCTGCACCAAATGATACTTGCTAAATGAAAATGCTTGATTTGTTACCAAAAATGTAAAAATTGGTACATGTTTTCCTACATTATTTGAGGAGTTCCCTCAATTCCTCGAGGATCCTATCATCAGATCTGAGGTTTGATACTAATGGGACCAACCTGGTAGTATACCCTAACAATAAAAAGATAATTTTGAAAATCGAACCATATATGGCGGAGTAATCGCGTAACAAACACAAAAAAAAAACACACCGTCTAATTGAGAACCTCCTCCTTTTTTGGAAGTCGGTTAAAAATCGACTAATAAATGTTACTAAAAAATTGCTGTCGAGAAAACATTACGACGAAAAAAAAAGGTAAGCAGTTTAGTTAGTTGTCTATTGTTATGATTTGACGTCACGAAGGTGGACGTCATCTTGAATGAAAAATTCTTATTTTATTATTTATTTTGCTAAATTAAACACGGAACGCGGAGCTGTATTTAGTGTTAAACGAGTTAATTAAACAGCGTTGCCTGTGATGTATTCAATCGATGCCAGTTCTGTGTGTTTGTAGGGAGTGAAGGTGACGCTTTAGGCTATTGTGTCGGTGATGTAATTTAGGTGATTGGGTGGCTTCCTAGTCCTACTAACTACAATGGAAGAGTCCTCATTCACAATCCCGGCCGACGACAATGGTGATACTGAGCTCGACCCTAGAATACAGGTCAGTGAGTGAAAAATAATGTACTGAGTAACTGTTAAGGTAGGCCTTTGTAACTGCAAAGATGAGTGTCAACTTTGTAGATTATTTCGCCAGCGAGCACAATGGTTACGATATATTATATCAAAACATGAAATACGGACTCATTGCCAGCAAAGAGCTCTCAGAGTACCTTAGAGAAAGGTCAAATATAGAAGAGACCAATTCGAAATCGTTAGCTAAATTAGCAAAACAGGCGAATAGTAACTGCGCGCAGGGCACGTTCGCACCCTTTTGGGGCGTATTGAAATGTTCCGCCGAGAAACTGTCGAATTTACACCAACACATGTTCCAGAAGCTTAGTGAACTGGTCAAAGATGTTGCCAGGTATGCTGAGGAGCTTCACAAGAAGCATAAGGCTGTCAAAGACTCTGAGTCTAACACTTTAGAAGTAGTGTTGTTGATACAGAACACTAAACAGGCTTTACAGAAAGCTAAAGATGTGTACACAAGTAAGTCAGCTGAGCTGGAAAAGCTCAGGAAAGACAATGCATCTGCTAAAGATATTGAGAAAGCTGAGGTTAAGATTAAGAAGCTCCATGAAGACTATAAACAATTAGCTGAGAAGTACAATCTGGTGAAACAAGACTTTGAAAAGAAAATGACCCAGACTTGCAAACACTTCCAAGATGTAGAGGAAGCTCACTTAAAACAAATGAAACAGTTTGTCAATTCATATGCTGATATCATTCAGAACAACCATGACCTCATGGGGCAAGTGCATAGAGATTTCAAACACCAGTGCCTGGAATTAACTGCAGAGAAACTGCTGGAACAGTTCCTCATAGAGAAGTATAATGCTATAGAGAAGGCAGTTTTAGTTGAACTACCTCTTTCCTTACCTAAGCCAGGGTCAGCTAACAATTCTATATCAGAAGCTGACCAGATATCAACTGTCTCAAATGGGTCACACAAACCTGCACAACCAGCTAAGGCACCAAAGAAGGAGCCATCATTTGCAACTAAGACTTCAAGGAGAACTACCTCACTTTTGAATTTGTTTACTCCAAATTTCCAAAGCAAGGAGGAGCCTAGTGGAAGCATTGAGGGTGCAGCACCATGCTCTGCACCATCCAGCCCCAGTGGAACGCCAGCTACACCAGTGGCACCTGACAAAGATGCTGATATGGGCCGTACTACTCTCAGAGAATCCAAATGGTTCTTACGTAGCAGGAGAACTAAGCCTAAGCTGAAAAAAGCCAAAAAGAAGAAAGATGAGATTTCAGAAAACTCGAACCCTGGCGAAAAGTCTGATTTAGAAGAGAAAGAAGAAGAAGCACCATCAAAAGATGATTTTATGAACTCTCCAGAAGTTGATGAGGAAGGTTACTGCATTAGACCCAAAGATGAAAAAGGTAGTGTGTACTCCTCTACAGATTCGGATTCAGAGGAGGAGAGGGGCGAACAGAAGATTCATGTGGAGATCAAGCCCATAAGCAATGGTGTTAATCCCATATCAGCAAGTGTAGATGAGCTCAGAGCTACAGTTGAGAATATCTCCCTGTACAAAATCGGCACAACCAGGCGCGGTTCGAACGCCAATACCAGTAAAGCAAGCAGTGACTTATTAGACTTGAACTTCTTCCAAAGTCCCTCAGTCAGCAACCCCGCGTCGCCGCATGGCAATGTCTCCAATCCTTACGCCCCCTTGCAAGGCAATCAGTCACATTTACTAGAAAGCCCTACTCCTGTTTCCAACGCCGATGTAGGCGATCTATTTTCTGAAGTAGGTGAGATGGGGCAATCGAATATCCGAACTTCTACCCCTACGATGTCGTCTATATCGCTTCCTCGTCCGCCGTCGAGGCGGTCTGAAGGCGACTTCCGCACTGCCGGTTCCTCGGGGTCGCGCGGTCCTTCGCCTCTCACAATAGGAATGGCGGATACTATACCGTTAGCTGTCGCGTTTCACGAGATTATTCATTCCTATTTCCGTGGTACGGAAGAGTCGAAGTGCCAAGTTAAAATGTCAGGAGATATGATGCTCTCCTTTCCCACCGGCATCGTTGGCGTATTGGCTAACAATCCGAACCCAGCTAAATTATGTTTCAGACTGAAAAACATACATAGATTGGATAACGTGTTACCAAATAAACAATTGATAAGTATCAATGCGATGATGTCGACGCGCGATATCACGGTAGTCGAGTTTAACATGCCTGCTTTAACATCACTCCTGAAACGGCAGTCGGAAAAGAACCCGACAGCTCAGTACTTCAACGTGGACATACTTAAATACCAAGTGCGACCCAAGACCGGCGCGGCGTCTTGTCCACTCCAAATGGTATCTTATTGGAAGTGTGAGCAGGACCATACTGACCTAAAAGTGGATTATAAATATAACTTGCACGCTATGAGCCCGCCGTCCCCGCTGCTGAACGTGTCTGTATGCGTGCCCATGAATGGGGCAGTTAAGAACGTGATCGCGATGCCAAAGACCGCGTGGAGCGGCGAGAGCGAGCAGGCAATGTGGCGCATCACGGAGCTGTCTCAGCACTCTGAGGACCGGGGAGTGGGCTCGCTGAAGGCGCGCTTCGAGCTCGCTGAAGGTCCGTCTAGCAAAGCGACCATCTCTGCACAATTCAACTGCGAGGGTGCGACCCTCTCGGGCATAGAGTTCGAACTAATAGGAAGCGGGTACCGCCTGTCCCTCGTCAAGCGGCGTTTTGTCTCCGGCAAATACATTTGTGATAGTGATTTGAACTGATTGGTCCAAAACACTTATGAATACACAATGTGTGTTTTCGTTTATTCAGTGTGTACGGGATACGTAGGTTTATATACTACATGTTTCTTATGTATATGTTTTGGTACCTTATAGGACTGTTTCCTGTCCACAAAACTAATAATTTTACAATAATGTATCACAACATTGTTTGTCAATTTTCGAGTTAAAATTGTTAGTTGTTAATTTGGAAATGTATTACTTATTCATTAGAGATATGTTTCACATCTACTAACTTATTTTTCAGAATAGATAATGTGCCATTTTATACCTACTGTATTTTGTAAATTTACACATGAGTACTGACTGCTGCACTGGTACACTCATACATAATAGACACAATATTTTTAATTTACATTATTATAAAGTGGGTACTCAGCCTATTTATAAAAAATGCATCACATTTTAAATTGTTTGGAAAAACGATCTTCTTTTTTTTTTGTCAAGATTTAGTGATATTTCCAATGTTGTTTTGTTTATCTACTGCGGAGCAGTTTTACTTAGTAATTTGATCCTTTGAATTTGATTTCTTAGATGTATAACCTGAGTATATACCTAAACGCTTTTTAAAGCAATAAATATTATCACATAAATTATATGTGTTGTATAATAAAACATTATCATATAAAATAATGTTTTAAATAATTCTGAGGTCAATAAATGATAACATTTTTTCTCTTTAGTTATCAAGCAACTGTGTATTATTTTAAAGTTTGAAAGAAAGTAAACTTTGTTTGTACTATTGTGTTTTTAGATAGTGTCTGTTATTTTTTTTTATACCTATAGGCCTAAGTCATGCAACAATTGAAAACTATAAGGCCACAAATCACTAATATAAATGATAATATTTAATTGTTTAATTTATGTGATGTTTTACTAATGGTTGTCTTACTTTCACTATCATAAAAATATATAAATATATGCATGCTGCTTTAAACAATGGGTTAATTTTATAATTTATATTTAAACAAAGTAACAAAGCAATTTTAACTCTAGGTTAGGTTTAGGAGACTCCATATGCCAATATCAGTTTTGTATGTTTGAATAGAGTAATCTATAAATGGACCAATTATTTATGCTGACTGTTGCCCAGTCTTAACACTTTGAACGGTACTCCGGTCACCAATGACTGGCAAACAGTAAAATTTCTATTGTGTCTGGAAGTCTGGCAATAAAAGTGTTAAACTGTAACCTGGATAAGTCTGCAGATATTATTATAAAATAATTCAGACTGCTGTTTACCTAAATTGCATGTTTAAGTCAAATATCACATAAATAGAACATAATAATATTTTCATTGATAAATGTAACTTTTTTTGTTTTTAATAATTATGCATATTTATTGTTGCAAATAAGATTCACTGAATCTCGAAGTAACATATTGCATTGTCGTTGTTTTTTTTATTTTCATTTTCAAACTAGAATTAACTTTTATGTTGATTTTGTATTTTTGTAGTCAGCATTTAGATTTCAACCACCGGTGAAGTTTTTCTTTTGTTAAATTATGGTTATAACTTTTTTTATGTTTGCAATACTTACCTACTATAATAATGAGATGAAACTTATCATATAATTTTAACTCACTTATAATGTAATCTCATATTGTAAATTTTATATAAAAATCCTTAAACTATCCCAGCGGCCTAATATTACGAAAATAGCTAAGAGACAAATGCCCCTTTTCATTACCACTACGGAACACCTAATTAACGCCTAAATCCGCTGTTGGATTTTCATCTGTCGGAGCAAAGACGGGCGTTGAAAATCAAACGAAGCGCTTTTATTTAGTCATTAATTTAGGTATTATCTAGTGTTAGTGAAAACAAGCATAAATTTACCAAAAGTTCGTGTTCATAAAAATACGATTTATTTTAAATAAAGGTCAAACCATAATATAATAGTACCTACAACTGAACCATTCCATTACTTAATATAATTATTATGTCTCATAATTAAGTATTATTTTATTTTATTATGTATTCAGAAATTATTATTTTTTACACAAAAAGGTGCGTAGCTATTCGGCTGAGTTAATTTAAAATAAAAAACGTTAAAAAATCTCTTATCATTTATAAAAAAAAAACTAAGTAGATAAAAAAAAATTGCTAAATGCGTAATAAAAATATTTTTGTAATGTAAAATTTATCGCATGTATGATTCTAATTATAATGTAACTATGTTAATTTTAAATAAAATGTAATTTAGCATTTTTTGTAGTTATTTTTATTAGTGTAACCAAGACTTTAGTAAATAAAAAAATGGGCGTAAACTAATGTAAGTAATACTTTCAGTTCGCTTTTGTAGTAGGGACAGGAAACGTTCGTCGTATAAGGTACAGTTAGATACTGCGATATTGTGTCTTTTATCTAGACTAGCGATAAATATTAGTTTAGTGATAAAAGCTGATGAATCTATAGTATGTCTCGGATGTTTCCCGTCTCTACATGTTGCTTGCTGCTGCCATTCGTTTGGGAGTACCATGTGCGCGTACCGTGCGATTGTCTTAAATTCTTCAACAACTTTCAGGTGGAGTTGGAGAAACTAAACGCAGCCACCGATGAGATCAATAAATTGGAATTGGAGCTAGATGTAAGTGTCCACCTCTATTTGTTACAAACTTCTTTCTATTAGAATATTTTTTTTGCCTTTTGGTCTTTTAAAATCGAAAAACAAGTGTCTCTTTTTTTTCCTTGGTTAAATTAGGTGCCTCATTTTAATGATATACTGATTTCAAAATATTGCGTTTTACTCGCAATGTGTGTATGATCAAATGCAGAAAGTAAACTAGTTGAAGTAAAAAAGTATAAATGATGGTATCAGGTCTCGTTCTACAGTGTCTGCTTACCACTTTTGGCGAAAAGGCGTCACTTTACTATGCGTTTCAAATGAGAATAGGAACGTCAATGACCTCTATCTGTCAGATGTCACTTGAAAAGTACGGTGTGCAATGAAACCTTATTCGCGTAATCATTTATTTTTAGTGTTTTGTTTTACCGAGTCGCAGTTATTCAAAATGAAATAACGTCTTAAATGAATTAGTCTTGTGGACCGTACTTTTCAAGTGACATCTGACAGATAGAGGTCATTGACGTTCCTATTCTCATTTGAAACGCTTAAGTAGTACATTTTATAAAATCCACTATATGGCTATATAAAAACAATTTAGCATTTAAAAATAGATAAACTCCAAATCGTGCATTGAATTAGTAAGTAGATCAATATTTACTTAAAAAAGCTTGTAACAATACTAGCTTCTATTATTTACCTAGTAGAAACAATTTCCAACGAGGCTAATTAAGTAGGTACTAGGAAATGTAAGTGACCCACTTACAATTTTATGTACAACTGTCACGAATAAGCACAATCCAGTCGTTCATCGTTAAAAACAACGAAAAAATTAGGTCGAATTTTTACAACTTGGCAGATATTTTTGGATTAATACGCTTAAAGTAAAAACGTACAGTTAAGTATGCCATTTCGACTTGGCTAGCCTAACTTTTTAGTCTGACCTGGTGAATTATTTTTTGGACTCATTTTAGTTGCACGAAATGATGATAAATTTCCACCCAGTTCGAACTAAGCTATTACATAGTCTACAATAAATCATTTAACCTGTTTTGCTCATTATTAAATGTGCACTAATAGTGGTCGTATTAATGCATTAACACTCGTATTAAGATTATCCTGTACTAGCCATCCGCCCCGGCTTCGCACGGGTGTAATTAGCCACTATACCCCTGCATTTTAAATCTGTAATATCTTCGGAAATATTAATTTAAATTACATGCTGTAAAGGGCAATATTGATCTATTTTAAGTGGACGATTTATTTAAGGTACTTAATTGAATAAGGATTAATGCTGTATTGCTTAAAATAGCTTCGTAAATAAGTCATTAAAAGTAAAGGATAAAAAATAGTTATTGTGGGTTATCCCTAAGAGATAACTAGACATAAATATATACTATCGCGGACTTTTTTGTATACCTTTTTAAAGTGTACAATACTGTTGTACATTATTTTGATCTGTGTCGTAGGGTTCAACCAGTGCAGCCTTTGCAATGTAAGCGCGAAAAAATCTGTTTATTTACGACATCATGTTAGAAACCTCTAAAATGATCAGTGTTTCTCTGCTATAAGTATTATGCATGTATTACGACATATAAACCTTCCTCTTGAATCACTCTATCTATTAAAAAAACACATCAACATCCGTTGCGTAGTTTTAAAGATCTAAGCATATAGGGACAGACAGACACCGGGAGCGACTTTGTTTTATACTATGTAGTGATAGTGATTACGAATTTTTCCTTCTTTCTTTCGGACCAACTGAGTTATTTCTATTTACCATTTTTTACTAACTACTTTTTACGGTGTGGTAGAAACACATTAGGTAATAACGTTATTATTATTATCTCTAGTAAAAAATAAATAAACTGAATAAGCAGTTCAAGTAAGCACTGATAATCTAGTGGTAGGACCAACAGGCCGCCAAGTCAAAGGTCTAGAGTTCGAACCTAACCTTTGACTTTTCGGACTCATGTGCGTAGTGTATAATGGGATATTTGACAAAATTTTAGATTTTAGTCCCTCATCTAGATTACAAAAAAATATTCGACACATTTTTTCTTTTTTCACGTAATCTAAAAATAAAGGCGATACATCGAGTCAAAATGTCACTTATAGCCAGTACAGTTTATAATAGATAATGACGTTACAAGCCCCCTCTCCTCAACTTTACTGCGCTTAATCTAAGCAGGTTTCCATCAATTTGAAAAAGAAAAAATACGTTTCGAATATTTACTTGTAATCTAGATGACGGACTACAAAAGAGACCAAGTCAGAGGCATAAATACTCTAACACTATACCTATGTAATCACACGAAAAGAAATAGAAGCAGTTCAAACGCTCATACATACAATTCCCGTACCTTGGTAGAAAAACATCGTGGTAATAAAGAAAAATGTTGATTGAGTCATCGTAAGCGAGCCATGAATATATATAACGCTTTGTGTAAAGAGTGAATATTTCGCGTCGTTATCTAAGAACGTATGAGGAAATGTAAATAAGGCGGTAAAGGACATGTTCTTTGAGATAAAATTTTCTCAATACCTTATTGCATTTTACCCGGTGATAATATTTTCGTGTAAAATCTGGACTTACATTAGGTATACCAAGTCGAATTTAGCAAGCGTGGTGATGATACCTTCTTTGTATGAGAACAGGCTTTTGCCCAGCTGTGGGACAGAAAACATAATCAGTTGGGCAGTAGGCTCGCCCCGTATTACATGTATTCACAAAGTATTGTAAACCTATTTTAAAAGAGTAGGTAAGTAGGTAGGTACCTACTGAGTTTCATGCCCATTCTACTTCGCTCCATACAAAACTACCATTTGGAAGGGGCAACTAGAAAGATATTCTTATTTTTTTTTTACTTTTACGGTCTAATTGAAATGAATTATTTGACATATGTATAAATATCTCGCGTTTCTCTCTTAAGAAGAATCGTCAAGGGACGGAGCAAAGGCCGCTGGCGTCCTAATGGGCCTTGGTAGGTATTCGTAAACACCAACATGGAATTAATGCCATCGATTGGTCAAGCAGAAGTACATAGTACCAAGGTACCAAGTTTCTAGCTTTCCGCTGAGTCAGAGAATATTTGACAGGCAAGCTATACGTAAACCGAAGCCTTATGCTGCCTCCCTTTTATATCTAATTTTAGATTGGCCTTGCGACGAATGTAGAATACCGTCGCTACGGCACAGTAACTTAATTTACTCTTCATATCTTGGCTAAATTGAATTCCAGATTTTTTGGGCCGTCGCATAACGTAATATGAAATATCTTCAAGCATTTTTTCCTTTACTAGCATTGTTTTTACAATTTTTGGAGCCCCATGCCCCATAAGGAAACTATTAAAAACCGATTTGGCAGTGAAGTCGCTTCGCTTGGTAATTTTACTATCCACCAGCGCTCGGTAAACTTTTCATAAACCAACTTCCGAGTATTCGAATAATCGATTGTAACGACTTCCTAAAATATCTCTCCTTTGTCCCCGTTACATTTAACCAAATGAAAAGGAACCTTGTGGAACTCTTTAGTAATTTACTCGAAGTAAATCAATTTTCTCAAGGCAATTTATATCGTTTTAGATATTCTGGTCTCTTTCAACTGTTCTAAGCGACATTAAATCTACGTATAACTTAGGAATATACGTCGTTTGTAACGATATAGAATCTTTAAGGTTACCAGCATATGGAATATGGCCTCAATTATAGTGCTGATGGTCGTGTTAATTAATGTTTTGTCGACGAGTTTCCTCTGACACCTAAAGAAATATAGTCATATGCAGAAGGCGGTCATCTTTGACAAGGCACGCATAGTCTTACTCTAGATTCCTAATTGCCGCCGTTATCTTACCATAAGTAGGCGTTACCTTGCTGCGGGAGCACTCTGTCGCATATTTATAAATAATAATTGAACCTACTTTTGTATTTTCTTTCTTTTAAATACATAAAAGTAAGAAATAAGGGTAAAATAAGATAATTAAAAAAATAGCCATCTTTGCCGCCTGCCCGCCATTTTGAATTGAAAAAATGGCATAAAAACAGTTTTTAACAATAGGTATCTTCTTTGGGACTCAATTTTGGACAAAATTTTCATCCGTTAAGTTTAGTACACTCCACTGCCGCTCCAATATTGTTATATTATTCTAGGTGGCGTTACTGAGACATGTGATCATAGTTTTTCTATGACATTTCGCATGTCCCCTCTATAATATTTATAATCTTTTTGTATTTTGTCGACGTGTCACGTTAATATTCGTCTAAAAATTAACTTTAACTTGCACTTATCTGCCAAGTAGACCACGATACATTGTTACATAGGTACATTCTTCATTCCGGTGCAAGAGTTAGTTAAGTTGTGTCGCATAACAAACAAGATGAAAGAAATCCTGTTATATGCGTTCCACTTCGTAGTTTACCGCGACGGGCCCGTTAACGAGGCTTTGTTTTTACAAGGTTTACGCTTTGCTTTAGTTCACTTTAGTTTAGATATGTTTAAGGTTGTTAACGAAGAACAATTGTGGTCAATATTGTGAAGCAGTTGATCGGAAAATTCTTGCATTAAAGTTTGTTTGATGTAGCTTAGCTTAGCTTTATCGAAATCAAAATCAAAAGTCATTTATTCAAATTAAGCTGAGGTTCAGCACTCATTGACGTCAAAATTGCAAAAGACAGTCCCCCTAAAAGCCGGAACGAAGATGATCTAAACCCCTTAACCTAGGTACTTACTGGAAAACTCATAAGTATTACCTTTTGCTGAGTCGCGTGAAACCTTTAGGATTTTCGAGGCACTGAGGGGAGTCATCTGTCCAAAGACCGACCTCGGCTTTGCTTAACCTTGAAGATAGTTCCGTTGGGCCGTTACGACTATACCACGAGCCCCTCCTTATGTCTTGCAAAAATTGAAGTTACCCCTTCAATTCCAATGGAACCGCATCCACTATTATAACTGAGCTATTATTAAGTAAAGTATCTTCATTGAAGTGTCGTTACGGATGTCTGCTTCTTCTAATTGTATTATGCTTTAGATTAAATAATAGTTGATTACGTTAGATAGTAAATATCTACTGTTAATAATACGTAGTTGTAACAAAAATATAACAAAGCATCTTATTTACGCTTCAGTTTACTCAGTGCACGACAGACTTGCTCTAGTTGCTTACTCTTACGTCACACTCGGTATTTCTTATTTATAAACTAGCTGTGCCTGCGACCCTCTTGGAATTTAATGGGTTTTTTTTACGGAAACCTAATCCATTTCTAAAATAAAAGTAACTAAGTTACCTCCTGCAATCAATCAACAGCAATCTGACAATGAAAGTCACGTCAATATTAGACTAAACGTTTTGGATATTAATCCGAACAAACAAACAGATATACAAAAAAGCTGTTTAATTAACATGCTAGGCTGTTAATTGAACGGCTGGTAGTTGGCTTCGATATATAGATCACGTACACTCCATATTTGCTGGCCCTCGTTTACTCCAATAGAAATGTTACAAGATCGCAATTGACTTAATAAAAAACCAATTCAAGGTTCAACTGCAGTTCTTTATGCAGCTACGTTTTTCTACATTGTTTAGTATTTTCTATCATTCAACGGATGGAGTTCCTGATTTTAATTCCATATTTAACGACCGTTTCCGCCCCTTTTTATATTAGGACATTTAACGCTCTAGCGACTAGCTCCAAGTCCAAATATGGGCACAGGTGGCAATAGATGTCAATGACCTAAAGTGGCCACATTCTTCTGGATTGCAGCAAAAATATATGCATATTATGTATTGTGCTTTACAGTCCTCATTTTGTGCACGTAACACCATTTTGTGAGGCAGTTACCATCTCAAATAAACATTTGACATCGGTGTTCTAATTTTTGACACCTATGAACCCATTTACAGAAATAAATATGATTTATAGTCAGTCCTGTAGATTTTCAATTCCATTTTTTCAATTGATGCTGTTTTTAACCCCCGACGCAAAAAGAGGGGTGTTATAAGTTTCACCGCTATGTGTGTGTGTCTGTCTGTCTGTCTGTCTGTCTGTCTGTGGCACCGTAGCGCCCAAACGGGTGAACCGATTTAGATGCGGTTTTTTTTACATAAATAAATGTGAATTT
Source organism: Euplexia lucipara (assembly GCA_921972225.1). Lineage (NCBI taxonomy): Eukaryota > Metazoa > Arthropoda > Insecta > Lepidoptera > Noctuidae > Euplexia > Euplexia lucipara. The sequence goes on along the minus strand of OV179149.1, from coordinate 3,174,186 downwards.
GAATGCAGTGTAATTTAGGTCAACTGAACAATGAACTACTAGGTACGACTCGTATTGCAAAAAATATATATTGGAACCTGTTCAATAAGTGTTTTGGGGGTCTATAAGATCAATCACAAATTTTCTCAATACTTAGTTCCTAAACAATCTTAAAGGTATTTGTACAAAACCTTTACACCTGCAAAGTCAAGAAAAATAGCAATACAACAATAATAGCAACATCTATCAAACACAAGGTGCGTCAACGAGCGATACGACTGAGGTCGGCGCGGGCGCAACTAGCGTAGATTAGGTCAATTACAGCGGCCCCAACGTATGACACCACTTCATGTTTCTAGTGTGATGTAACTCGCAATACTTGTGCCATTTTACGATGATGTGTGTAATAGAGGAAATTGAAAAAGAAAAGAATGGATCTAACTTTTAGGGCTACTTAGGGTTACAGGTTACAGACAACCTTTGGATGAACTTGATAGTGAAGGAGAAAAGATATGCAGGAGATTGAGGGAAGGGGCGGGGTTCAGATTTCTTATTGTACGAAAAGTCACAAAACTAATTATGAACTATAAAATAATGTTTGCAACACAGCGCTAAAACTAGTGTTCACTCTACAGCCTTGGCCGAGTGACATATGGTTTTTAAAAGCTTCCTCTTTAGGTTGGTAACTCCATAGGGGGAATCACTTGCCGTGAACCCTCCTCTTGCTTCCTGTGAAGTAAACCAGACATAATTATTCATAATACCCTCTCCACCTCCAGGAGTCCATGAAAACATTTCACCTGCTACTGAACGAGACTTCGCGTCGTCTGCAAGCGTGGACCAAACGGCTGGGGACCTGTGTGGACAAGTCCAGGCCTTACTATGATGCTGTGGGGGTCGCTACTACTGCCAGGCAGGAGTGTCAGAAGGCTGCTGTGCAGTTCCAGAGAGCTAGTGGTAAGTGACTGGTTCTAACATAGATTTTGGATAGATCTTAGGTAATCTAAGTAGGGTAGCCGCCAAGATATTTTCAGAGAAGATAAGTGAGCATAATTATGCATGGGTGCAATTAGGTTTATTTATTGACTTCATACATGGAAGACTTCCAGCTAAAACAAACTGAATGAATAAAATAAAAACTATTGTAAAACAAGAGAGCACAATGTGGTGACTTGTGACTGTCCAGGGTAGGTACAATGGCAATGACTAGTATAAAGTTTTCTAATAATTTCAACATATCTATTCTCTCATTGTGTCAAAAGTCGAGGGATTTATGTTTTGTAAATCAACAATCACGTTGGCTAAATATAACTTTAATCTCTTTTGGAATTATCAGTTAATTAAATAATTAACCAATTGTATTAAGGTAATTAACGTTACTAAAATATGTATTTAGATAAGACTACTTTCATCGTCCTGAGCTCGATGAGAAATTATCATGTAAAATGTTAGACTCACTGGATCCGACCACACGTTGCTGTGGCTCAGAATTTCTAATAAATTAGACCCAACCTGTTTTGAGTTCTATAATCGAACTATCCAATCTAGTTTTTCATCGCTTAAGTTTGACCAAGTTACATACAGTAAGTCAAATTTCATAAAAAGGACTTGTAGGTTCCAGAGTGTACCTATCCCGTACAAACATCGTGACGCACGATATGCATAAAGATAATACAAATATTCAATCTGGCAATGACATAACTTGACCCGATATAAAACTAACATGGCGACTAGATTCTTTCATCCCGCTATTTCCTGTCGGTATTATTCACGACAAATATCAACGATTTGGCAACGCTGCCAACTTCTAAGCAGTCTAACATTCCAATTCTAGTAGAAATGCACCAAATAAGGCCCTATCTTCTATATCTATATACATTTATTTATTTAATACTTCAAATACACAGATGTACATCATCAACCTTTAGGTGATGCAAAGTAAAACAGTGGTATGTGCAATTCCGTAAGATACATGAAAGAGAAGCAAAAAAAAAAAATCATTTTCAAATATCTTGCTTATTTTCTGTAAAACAAACGTTGGCCCACACTAGGATTTCTCCTCCTGTATCGAGGGTGCGTTTACTAACATTTAATCTCACATACGCAAACAGCCTGACTCTGAATAATTACCTGTAAGGTCAAACAAATATTTGAACCTGTGACACCCAGCACAGCAGCCAATCGCTCAGACTCTGCACTAGCCGTGTCGTCAAAATGTGGATGTGTTTGTCTGTGGATCGATATAAAGATGGGTATAAAGGGTAGAGTAGAGGAAGACCAAAGATACGACGGGTGGAGTGATCTCACAAGATAGGATTGTTAAAAAGGAGGAAATTATTGAGATGTCGGCAAATAGACAACCTGTGTGCAAAATTTCAGCATAATCTGTGGATTATTTAAAGCGTGAACGCGTAGAAACTAATTCACATTCGCCATTTATACAAAAAATAGGTAGGTATTTGATAAGATAAAGTTAGGACAGACATAGACCAAAGAAACGACGAATGGATTGTGTGTCAATTGAGATGACGGTAAATGTTTGGAAGAAGAAGAATTTCAATCTTTCTTCAGAAGACATGCTGCGCCGACCGCAAATAAAACGACGAATGGATTGTGTGTCAATTGAGATGACGGTAAATGTTTGGAAGAAGAAGAATTTCAATCTTTCTTCAGAAGACATGCTGCGCCGACCGCAAATAAAACGACGAATGGATTGTGTGTCAATTGAGATGACGGTAAATGTTTGGAAGAAGAAGAATTTCAATCTTTCTTCAGAAGACATGCTGCGCCGACCGCAAATAAAACGACGAATGGATTGTGTGTCAATTGAGATGACGGTAAATGTTTGGAAGAAGAAGAATTTCAATCTTTCTTCAGAAGACATGCTGCGCCGACCGCAAATAAAACGACGAATGGATTGTGTGTCAATTGAGATGACGGTAAATGTTTGGAAGAAGAAGAATTTCAATCTTTCTTCAGAAGACATGCTGCGCCGACCGCAAATAAAACGACGAATGGATTGTGTGTCAATTGAGATGACGGTAAATGTTTGGAAGAAGAAGAATTTCAATCTTTCTTCAGAAGACATGCTGCGCCGACCGCAATTAAATTGAGATAGTCTAGAAGTCACTTGTGTTATTAGGTTCTGAACAAACGTAAGGCCTTGAATTCTGTTCCCCTATCAGACAGTGTTATATAGTATTGACCCCAACGATTTTAGAGTAGCAATATGGCGTCCTATTTATTTTGCAGTTATCCCGCATCTAAATGTCGGTAACCGGTTAACTTGTTCCGCTAGGTGTTAACAACAAAAACACTAAGAAATGGTGGCGTTTTGAGGGACCGCTTCTGTAAATTTTGACGTTGAAAAAGTGCTGACCCTAAGCCCACTTTGAATAAATTACTTTGACAGGCATGATATTTTCTTAACGTCAAGTAATAAATCATCTATCATCTCCCTACTTAGGTAATTCCAGTTAGGAAAAGGGCTAGGCAGATGATTTTCGAACTTCTGACTACCCGTAACAACTGTCAAAGATCTACAAACAACAGCCGGGACCAACGGATTTACGAGGTACGGAGGAATCTTGATATGTAAAGAATGGTCACCCATCCACGAACCAACCTCGTCAAGCGTAGCCTAACCTTTGATTCCACAACTTTCACACAACGCCGTCTAGTCCTGAGTTAAGCAAAGCTTGTGTTTTGAGTATTAAACAACCGATAAACATTCTTATATTTCTAGATACATACATATTATAGATAAATAGCACCCAGACACAGAACAAATGATCGTGCTCATCACACAAACATTTGTCCTGGGTGGAAATCGAACCCACGACCTCCGGCATAGCAGTCAGGGTCACTAACTACTAGACCAACAGACCAGTCAATAATAATAGTTATCTGCTGAAAATAAATTTTGAATACAAAATAACAAGTATTTTTTTCGGCTTCACTGAGGTTTGACCTTTTCAATTTCAACCTGACTTGTAGGTCAGATTTCTCATTTATCTTTTCCAGTTTTTCAATTTCCGTCTGTCTCGTCTGATACCGCGCAATTTCCGATTTCCATCTTTTGGTCAGAGCTTAGGTTTTATGTACCTAATACTTTATGAAAAATGTCGAACCCACGACCTCCGGCATAGCAGTCAGGGTCACTAACTACTAGACCAACAGACCAGTCAATAATAATAGTTATCTGCTGAAAATAAATTTTGAATACAAAATAACAAGTATTTTTTTCGGCTTCACTGAGGTTTGACCTTTTCAATTTCAACCTGACTTGTAGGTCAGATTTCTCATTTATCTTTTCCAGTTTTTCAATTTCCGTCTGTCTCGTCTGATACCGCGCAATTTCCGATTTCCATCTTTTGGTCAGAGCTTAGGTTTTATGTACCTAATACTTTATGAAAAATGTATCTCAAATATTATCTATCAACTAGCTACCCGGCGGAGCCGCTTGCAAACGGCAATTGATTTATTTGCGTTACAAAATTGGGAAACGAAGTAGGTACCTACCTACACAATTATTGTGAACTTTTGAGAAGATATTTTGAAGTTTAGTTTAGTATCTATACTTTATTCTGGAATAATTATCCTACTAATATTATAAACGCGAAAGTCTGTGAGTTTGGATGGATAGATGGATGGTTTGTTACTCTTTCACGTAGAAACTACTAAATGGATTTCAATAAAATTTGGCATGGAGTTAGCTGACACCCTGGATTCACACATAGGCTACTTTTTATCCCTGTATTCCCACGGGAACGGGACCTACGCGGGAGAAACCGCGGGACGTCTGCTAGTATACAATTTATTATGAAATGTTGTTGAAATAGGTCACATAAACAAATAGCAAACAGACCAACTAAAGGACTATGGCTATCTTATCATAGTCAGTAACACCGATCTTTGATGTCAAATCAAATCAAATTTATTAAATAATTAACACAATATACCTACCCAGTTACATATAAACAAAATAAATCTTAAATAAATAATTATTCTAGTACTCAACAAATAACTACATAATATGTGTATATTAACCAAATTAACAATCAGGACTTATGGAAAATTTATTTTAAACCTAGAACTATATATAATTAGCGACTTTCCTGAACTAGGTTAATAAAACCTGTGTTTCAGGCCATCATTTAACAAGACTAATTATTACGAGTGCATGTTACATTATATTATTATAGTTATACATAGAATAACAACTTACGAACTAAACCTTACAATCATACCTACTAGAACTTTCAATAGTTTCTCTGTGTCTGTGTAATTGAGCTTTAATAAATACTCCGATATCAATTTACTACATTTAATATAATTTACGCTATAAATATATGTAAGGTATAAGGTGCTATAAAAATATCTGCTATCCTCTTAAGGGGTCATTGTACTCATCATGTATGTATGTCATTATAAACATCTTTTACTATGGGACAAACTCCAAAATCGCGAAAATAAAATCAGCTGTTCCCTACATTTCGACGAGTCACGTGACCAAAAATGTAGGGAACAGCTGATTTTATTTTCGCGATTTTGGAGTTTGTCCCATAGAAAGACTTTTATTTTTTTTAAAGAATTTTTATTTTGATTTCATATGGTACGACTTGTGACATCGTATTCACAATAACAAAATTCATTACTAGATTTGTATCATGCAATGATACAGGTTCACCGACACCTTATTAAAGAGAAAGCAGCAACAAATGCTAACAAAACTGAATGTAGAAAAGTTGTTGATAACGTACAGTTAACTAATTAATCACATTTCACTTAATAAATTTGAAATATGTCGCTTGCTCGTGCGTTGACCTTAATTCACGCGAAAAATAGCACTTTGACTACCTAGTGTTACGTGAAGTGTAAATAATGTATTGAATGTTTAATAACATAACATCACGCATGTTTTACCCCAAAGGTTAGGTGAAATGAAATGAAATTATATTTATTTTTGTAAGTAGATCTTCCCAGATACTTTCATCACGACATTTTTTTTTAAAACTAAATGGCATTTCCAAAGTGATTGATCCCTGAGAAGAAATGCTGAAAGAAACTCAGGGGTCGTGGTCTCTTTTGAAATCCGGACATAAGATTGTAAGAATATTTTATGCGAGTCTACCAATGCAGGGCAAAGTCTGAAAATACTTTCCGAAGAAATAATCAATTTAGCTTTGAGTTGACCTGTCCCCACAGACGGCATGCATGCTTCATGCAGTCCTCGTGTATAGCTAGATTTGGACCCGCGTTTACTAGTAATATTTTAGTCCTATGTAATAGGCGTCTAGTCTACCACAAACTAGGCACATATCGATTTTAAAATTCTGGATAAGCCTTTTGAAGAAACAACCAATTTAGTTTTGAGCTGACCTGTCCCGACCAGGCCCGCCGTAAGCGGGCGTGCAAGGCGTGCACCGCACGCGGGCGGCACGACCTAGGGGGCGGCAAATCGAGCGACTAATCACGTAATATTAAAAAAAAAACACCGACTGGCGCGTGGCGCAATCTTTACGTTAACATCGCTATCTATTGGCAACCGTTAAGACTAAGATGCAAAAGCCAATACTTAATGACGTCTTCTAGAAGATGCAACCGCCCATCGCCGCTTGGTGGCGCCCCAAATTCGATAGAAGTATCCATTCATAGTGACTAGTGTCACTTAACTATATGAAAGACAGGACTGGTAAAGTTAGGGGAATCCCAGAAAACTTATTTCTCAGTTGGTAGGTTAGTAAGGTACTAGTACGTAATTCGCATGCTGGATAAACAGTCACGATCGCAAATTAAATAAAAAAAAATTTGGACATCAATAACCGCGCATTTTACGTTCCATGCTCGACTCATAGTTTAAATTTGGTAGTGAACGACGAGTGAGCAAATATTACGCACGAAACTGTAAACTTTAATATAAGTAATTCAAGAAATTTACGTTTTCTTTTCATCATTCACAAAAAGGTGGTCTATAATTTGCAAACATTTTCCAGATTTAAAATTAAAAGCTTTAAGTGCTACGCGATGGTCTAGCAGAATCGATGCAGTTAAGCCATTACGATATCACCTCGAAAAAATATTTGACTCTTTGCTGGAAATATCTGGTAATTCGTCGGAATGGGATTGTACTACATCTCACAAAGCTCATTCGCTTGCTTTGAATATTCAAAATTTTAAATTTATTTGCTCGGTAGTAATTTGTTCGATATTTTAAACGAAATTAATGCTTTGAGCAAAATGATGCAGAGCCCCACGATGAATAGGTACTCAAATCTGCATAAATTTAATAAATAAATTGATCGAAAAGTTCACAGAATATCGCACGGATGAACACTTTGAAATTGTGACAGCAGAAGCTTCCAAACGGCTCACGAAGTCAATGTTGAAACAAATTTCCCACCAATAAATACCATTCGTCCAAGAAAAAAACCAACTCAATTTCAATATGACCACCATGATGAAGTTTTAGTAGACCCCAAAATCAAATATAGAGTTTTATTTTAGAATTTTAGATCAGACAATTTACCGACGTATTTGGCTTTTTTAGTGATTATTTTATTTAATTACTCTAATGATGAGTTAATGAAACACTGTAAAGATTTAAAACTGAAGCATAAAGATGATTCAAGTAGTGATTCAGACATTGACGGTATTGATTTGTTTAATGAAATCATTGCATTAAAGTTGCATTTTTCAGAAAACCAGTCTAATGATCCACGAACCATATTTCAATATTTTTTTACCAATGACTTAATTTCAACATTTCCGAACACAGCAATAGCGCTAAGAATATTACTTACACTGCCAGTTTCAGTTGCATCTGGTGAAAGATCATTTTCAAAAATAAAAATGATTAATAACTATTTAAGATCAACAATGCTCCAGCAGAGACTAAGTAATTTAGCTACGAGTATACCTAGTTTCAATTGAACAAGAAATTTTAGACAGCTTGGATACAAGAAAGTTGATAGAAGATTTCGCAAATATAAAGGCAAGAAGAGTTAAGTTTTTATAATGATTGTATGGCTTAGTTTTACACTTCAGTAAACAAATATAATTAATGTACCTAATTAAAATAAATATTTTAGAATCATTAGGAATTTTTCTTTTACTTTCCATGATGAAACATTTGATGAACATGAAACATTTTGTACGCCTTGCAAGGCAGCGCATAGTGAAACTTTTTATATTCAACACCATGTACATACATTTTACCTATGTGTCACAAATAAACTAATTTGAATTTGAATTTTGAAAAAGCCTTTTTTTGACAAAACCCAGCATAATAATTATGTAGTCGTAGGGCGGCATAATCGGTTTTGCACGCGGGCGAACAAACAGCTAGCGGCGGGCCTGGTCCCGACAGACGCCTTGCATGCTTCAGTTATCGTGTAGCTCAGACCTACACACTTTAGGAAGTCTAACGCCCGAATACTGAAACGCCTCTCAAATATTTTACGGCTACTTAAACGTTTGAGAAGCTCTCATAGTCGAAATTCATATTCTCATATGTCATTTAAAAGCATTGATTAAATTTAACAGGATCTCAAATTAAGTTGTACTTAAACTCAACTCTGTATAAAATCCGTATACTGGAACGTCACTTAGCGCTTTTTAACTGACACATCAACTGTCAAATCGAGTTAAGTAGGTGTTATATTTGAGAGTGGTCTCGGGCTCTCTTAAATCTTAAATTAGATTAGTTTTTGTTGTTAAAATGTCTGTTTTGTCGTTATCTTCCCTTTCTGATCATGAAAGACCCACCACGAGCCGCAGGAACGCTGAAAAGCTGAATGCTTTCGAAAAATATACCGACGAGGAATTTCGTGTACGGTTCCGCGTTTGCAAAGAAACAGTTTTATATTTGGATTCAGTCTTCGGAAGCAACATCAAACCCTTATCAAAACGAAACAGGGCTATTCACCAGGTCTAACAACATCTCTTGTTCCATAAGGTGTGCCGTGATGTTGAGCTTGATTTATTTACAGGCAGTGTCACAAAACTGAAAAAAAATTAAGTTACTTTTTCTTTGAGGTGTAATAACTTTGCAAAATGTATTTTATATTTATTTAATCTCTCCAGCATGCGTAGCATGAACACATTGAACACCGAAGAAACGGCCTTTGTCTACAGACGAATCGGCAAAATGACAGATGATATAGACAGGAACCTCAATCTGTCAAATTTCTTTCAATACGTAGCCTGCGTAGCATGAACACTTAATTTCTTTTCTTCCGAGACACGACAAAGACCGTTTCTTCGGTGATCATGCTACGCGTGCAGTTGTAATGTTTATCTCTCACGCTGTTAATACCGTCTTGACAATATTATAAGTATGTTTATATAAGTGAAAACTTGTAATTGGCCTTATTCTGTATGTTACTGCTGTTTATTTGAATGTATTAGCTGTAAGTTTTTCTAAAAGTAATAAAATAAAATAGTTGTGTAATTACACCCACGTCTCTTTTTATCTTCTTCCATTTTCTATAGTATTTTGATTTGTAGGAAGAAACTAATAAATAACAATATCTTTCTACACTTGGAATTAACTAATCCCGCGTAAAATGTCAAGTGTGACGTTCCAATCTACGACAATGTCGACAATTAACTCAAAAAAAAAAAAACTTAGGACGTCTTCTTTTGATGTTCATCTGATTTATAAGTAAATAAATACATAATTCAAACCAAACTTACATTACGCTGTTATATTTCAACTGATTAATAATGTCTCAAATAATTATAGAAAACATTATTTGTTCGAAGAAGACTGCGTAAAACGATTTCGAGACGTAAACGAAATTATTTGGTAAACTAGCTTTTGCCCGCGGCTTCGCCCGCGTGGATGTCGAACTTCCGCCCCCTATGTTTTCCCTTTAAGGGTTGAATTTCCAAAAATCGTGTTTTAGTGGATACTTATTCTTAACTAAGAAGTTCCCTTCAAGTTTCATGTCTCTAATACCAGCGGTTTGGGCTGTGCGTTGATATATAAACGTAATAATTTTAGCATAATACTTCCAGATAGACTACTTTCAAAGTTGATCCTTTCAGTATGTATGCATAAAGATTTCTGGAACTACTGACCCGGGAAAGAGCGCCGTACAACTGACCATGTGTAAAACAACTGAGACTAAGATCAACCTACCCAGGCGTATTGATTACAACCGTACCAAGTCAATCCCAATCCCTATAATAGTTATTGAACTGCTGCGTGCACATACAGACAGACAGACGGACAAAACATTTACTGATTGCATTTTTGGCATCAGTATCGATCACCAATCATCCTCCAATATTAATTTTGAATATATATTCAATGTACATAATTATCTTCGTAGTGTGTGATAGTCCATTGAACTGTATGGCGAGCGATATTGTATCTTAAGATAAAATATTATAATATCTTAGCCGTGTGCAGCGCCCCTTGGTGAACTCCACTGCGGGTGACGTAACCTACGACAAACTTATTATTTGCGGTTGGTACAGTAGTCGGGTCTAGGGGTCGAACCGCAAAATTAAGTTTGTTTTTTATTGTATATATTTTTCCGGGATAAAAAGTACCCAGTGTTGTGCCCAGGATATTAAAGAATAAGTATACCAAGTTTCATTGCAATCCAACCGGTAGTTTTTGCGTGATACCTGAACATACAGACAGACAGACAGACAGACAGACAGACAGACAGACAGACAGACAGACAGACAGACAGACAGACAGACAGACAGACAGACAGACAGACAGACAGACAGACAGACAGACAGACAGACAAAAATTTTTTTAATCATATTTTTGGGTTCGCTGTCGGTCTAGTAACACCCCCTGCTATTTATTTTTTTGATATTTTCAATGTACAGAAATTTTACTTCTACAGATTTATTATAAGTATATTATTATTTGCGGTTGGTACAGTAGTCGGGTCTAGGGGTCGAACCGCAAAATTAAGTTTGTTTTTTATTGTATATATTTTTCCGGGATAAAAAGTACCCAGTGTTGTGCCCAGGATATTAAAGAATAAGTATACCAAGTTTCATTGCAATCCAACCGGTAGTTTTTGCGTGATACCTGAACATACAGACAGACAGACAGACAGACAGACAGACAGACAGACAGACAGACAAAAATTTTTTTAATCATATTTTTGGGTTCGCTGTCGGTCTAGTAACACCCCCTGCTATTTATTTTTTTGATATTTTCAATGTACAGAAATTTTACTTCTACAGATTTATTATAAGTATATAGATGAGAACGTGCTGAAAACAATTTTGAGGGCTGCTTATTTAAGTATGGTTTCGAATTGCTTGAGTGGTGTTTGTGTATACCGTTTAAATTTGAGGGATGCTTAAATTTAAGTTGCTTTTAGATGAGTAGGAGATTTGAGTAGCGTTTCAGTATTCGGCTGTAAGAAGCTTAGTTGAAGAATTAACCGCCGAAACAATAACTACAGAAAGCACGACCATTGATCACCAGGCTTTCTCAAGGCGGGTTTAAAGCAAGCGTGGTGATCAATGCTCGTACCAAACTTTCTATGTATGTGAAGAGACCTTTGCCGCACAATAATAGACCGTTATTTTTTTGCTCGTTTTGTGTAATGTCCTTACTCACCCTACTCCATTTGTTCCGCGAAACAGAGTGGCTGACTTCCTGTTAGGGTGTATATTTGTGTTGGAAGGGCTTGTGGCATAATAACGGCGGCACTGGTCGATCGAAGGTTAAGCTTGGCGAGGTCCGTGCATAGGTGATCATTAATAATAACATATCAAGACTTATTCGTGCCTCGGCAAGCACGTTAAGCCGTTGGTCCCGGCTGTCATTTTTGATAGTCGGTACTGGTAGTCGGACCTTCTAAAGTCTGAAAATTGACAACTAGTCTTACTGGGTTGTAAAAAGAAAAAAAAGAACATTTATTAGCAACTGTTCATACACCCCGATATGTTAATTAGTACAAAAAAAAATTGGGCTGTAGGTATACGTACCTGTTACTGATCATATTTGCGTAATCAAAAGTAAAAAAACGAAGTTAAATTTTTAAATATTACTTAAATAACGAAAACAGCTGTTGGAGGCGGGGCATGCTTGAGCGAGATCACGCGAACGTGAGCGAGAGATGACGATTAATGAATACTACTATGTCATGATTTCATGAATAGCATGTACAATATTTTCATAAATTGGGTGACTTTTTGGGATATAAACCAACGCTCATTTACCTACACCTATTAGTGTTTTTTTTTAAGTCGGTTGTATTTTTGTCAAAAAGTTTTTATTTTAATATTTTTAGTTTTTCACTTTTATGTAGTTAATATTACATCAAACAAATAAACAGATTTCGACAAAATGAAAAAGAAAAAAATATGAACAAAAATGTTATTAAAATAAAAATTACCCGGTCAAATTATATTATTTTTTTATGAGACCAAAAAACAACTATTCCGCATAGTAAAAAAGAATCACGTAAATCGGTACATAAATCTCAGCGTAATCGGTGTACATACATAAAAAAAAACCGATCGAATTGAGAACCTCCTCCTGAAGTCAGTTAAAAATATTATTATATTGTTAACCTTTTAAATAATCCACAAAAGAATTAATTTTGATTGTAATTTTCTCTGTTTCCGCAAAATGACTGGATAACAATGTAATTCTTACATCAAAAGATAAACAAGGTTATTATAATGGAAGATACTCTTCATTCCGAGAGAAAAATGTGTAGTATCTGAGTCAGAGAAAATTACGTACCATATATTGTTTGTTATATAATATGAGAAAGTAGCCGGATAATGAGCAGAGATATAAAGGGAGCTAATGAGACTGCTTGTTATAAAATAATAACAATTTCGTACTTTACCATTCTAAAAGAAATAAAGGAAAGTGCCTATATTTGCGACAACGGAAAAACAATGAAAAAAAATACAAACAAGGAATATGTAAAAAAGAACTAAAGCAGTTAAAAATGAAATAAAAAAGACTTGTGAGGGGCCTAAAACATTCGCCCCGGTAGTATTGAAACTTAATTATAGCCTATGTGCCTCATCCGTCACATGTCCCAAAGGTTCATTTGAAAATCAGCGTCAGGCAGGATCTCAGCATCTGTCTGGCATTACCGCTGAAATGAACCTTTTGGCGCAGCCGTGAGACATGCCATTTTTTGTCTCTTTTTTTTGTGTTATTGCGTTTTTACTGTGCTTGTATCCAGCTGTTGCCAATAAATGTATTTTCTTTCTTTCTTTCTTTCTTTTCTATGTTACTCGGTGTTAGCATAGCTTTGTAATAATTAAGGATTTTTTAAATCGCTTCAAGATTTTTTGAGATCAATGTCTGATGGTAACATCATGGTAATTCATGTTTGCAGAACACAGTACCTACTCATGAATATGAACATGTTTTTCAGGGAGTTAGTAGGAACCTGATATTCATTTGGATTTAGTTATACTGGGGTGAAAATACTCATAAATCTAATATAAAGAACTACCACTAATTGCAAAAGGAATCGACTCTGAATTATAAACAAAAAATAGCTGTTGCAGCCTAATAAGCGTGGCTACGAGCAACGTTAGTCAAAGATCCACAAATGACAGCCGGTACTGACTGACGGTTAAACGTGGTTTCCGAGGGACAGAGCAATCTCGGTATGTATTGAATTGTCAATCATCTACTCAGTAAGCAGGTTTTTATAAAAAAAGAACAGACAATTCTATCAACAAGTATTAACTAAGCTAAAAACATGAAATACTCTCCCAAATTATTATTTAAGCACAGCCATCCTTAACACTATAATCTCTCCATACCATTGATTCGGAAATTGGCCACGAGTTTGTCCGCAGTACCTTACCATTAGGTAAATCCATAACTGGCAACAAGCCAGAAAAACTTGGATGGAGATGAGATTGTAACATAGCTTCCACTTATCAATATAAATGGAATTCTATATTGTTCGGAACGTAGTCTTTTATTTTTGCCGGGGTGGAAAATCTTCGTGGATGTCTTTCGCACTGGGACGAGCGGAGGGATCTGACAGACTCTTACTGGCAAGTACTACCTTGGTTTTCCCTTACTACACAAGTGTACAAGTGTACCAGTGTGGGTACTGGTGCGTCTTCCATGATTTGCGGAAAGATCGTAGCCAGTTTTTATTACTTCTGGGTGAAGAATCCTCATTAAGGCGTCTTACTGACTCACAACTGCGCCGAGGGTCGCGGGAACGTACGATTCTTTCGTAACGACGGAACGTAGCCAGGTCCAGCTTTTTAACATGACATGACATGATAAGTGGTTCCTGCAACTTTACTTTACTTATATCTAAAGAGAAATCCTTCATGTACTTTTATCATAAAAATACCCAGGACTGTATTTTTGTACTGAAATTTATCTGAATCCGTTCAGCCGTTTATTAGTTACTAACTGTGGTCCCAGGTTAAACTTCCTCCTTAAGGTTGTAACCTGATGTCAAATAGCATTCTAGTTTACGTACCTATCTAATATTCTAAATACATATTTATGTATACAATCAACTTTATTTCAATGAACCATTTCAATTGCCCTGCGTAATAATAACATGAGTATAGTATAGAGTTATTGACTGATTAACAAAAGGTATCGTATCTGTTGTTTTTTTTTTATAATTATTTTATCCTATCATCACTATCTCAACCTGATGTTCAACTATGCAGACGATTGCACACAATTGTCTTGAACTAACATTTCAAACCAATTGGTTTGCCAAACATTTCTATAGTTGCATCAATGCACAAGTTGGCACAAATCGCTTGTGTTGTGGTCTTATCAGGCCAGCATCCGGCCATCATGCGGGCCTGAGGCCGAACGGTCAAGGCCCTTGAATATTTTATAATGTTTGAAGGTCCCACCCTACTAATTGCCTCGCCCCGAAAGAAGGTCACTTTAGTCATTTGGATTAATGTGATAATTTGTATTTGTGAGTGTTATTGGAATTTTAATCTGTCTGTTGATTATTAATATGCGCTAGTTCTGATGGCTAGATATCACTATTTTCATTAGTGTGAATGTACTTTTTGCTATTCCATTCTTCAAACAGTATTTTAAGTTAGTAATTCTCGTGGTGGGACAGAAAAAACATGGCCATCATCAGGGGGGTCCCTAAGGGATCGCTCCTAATGGCCTTAGCTTTGATGTTAAATTAAAAACTTCATACCTTTCTCAAAAAATAGCATATCAAATGCATAGCTGTTTGGTAGTATAAACAAACACGCTTTTTTGTAGATATTAAGTAGGTATAAATGTAAAGACCATCAAATTGATGGCCATAGATTGACCTTTTTTTAGAAAGTTACTGATGATTATATTCGCGTGTGCAGCCTTTAGAAAGGGATGCTTATAGAAAGAAACAGTATCAAAATCGGTCAGCAACAACAGACACAAGAAATACATAAAAGCGCTCTATTTTTTAGAATAAAAAAAAAACATATTTGAACGGTTTATTAATAAACCAGTAATATTTTCCAATGTACCCGTAGATAGTTGTAGAATAGAGTGTTATAAATAAGATTAAATAGATTTTTATTTGCAAAAACTGTAGTTATTGTTACCAATTGAACACACATCCAGACCCCGGGCTGCTACTGAGAAATTCCAAATGGAAAAACTCAATAACACACTGACCGACCCGGGCATCGAACCTGGGACCTCATGCTCAAGCGACTACTAGACCAACGATCCTCCTATCCCAATGTTATAAACGTGAAAGTTTGTAAGGACGTTTGTTACTCTTTTACTCACAAACGACCGAATGGACTTTATAGAAACTTTACGACAATATAGCTTATACATCAGAATAACGGGGACGCGAAGGGCGTGCTTTTTGGGGAACTGCCTTATGTAATTTTGACATTCTAAAAGTGCCGATCCTCAGCCTACTTTGAATAAATGACTTTTGATTTTGATAACCAGAGGCTATAATTTATTAAGATATATACCTATATAACCTTGGGCAAGAAAATAAGGTAGGTACTCGAGTAGGTACTAATACTGAGCAGACGAAGTCGCGGGCACCAGCTAGTATGACATAAAGTTTGAAAAAATTGCAACTCAGATACTACTTACTATACAGTAACTCTTGCAAAACCACTTGAATATAATTGAAAGGTGGTAGGCGCGTATTGTTGCAAGACTCATTGCAAACGTAATTAGGTAAAGTGTAAAGGTCGAAGGTGTATGTAAAAGGTTATTTGCCCATATCTTGGTAACATCATTATGTTACATCACATTTTTCTCAGCCATTCATTATATCACACACCTGCACGCGTAGCATGATCACCGAAAAAACGGTCTTTGTCGTGTCTCGGAAGAAAAGAAATTAAGTGTTCATGCTACGCAGGCAGGTTTGTTGAAAGAAATTTGACAGATTGAGGTTCCTGTCTATATAATCTGTCACTTTGCCGATTCGTCTGTAGACAAAGGCCGTTTCTTCGGTGTTCAATGTGTTCATGCTACGCATGCTGTATGGCTGCACTCCAATAAAGATTAGGCAGAACTACACAGTCCTTAGTACAGAAAACAGAGGCGATAATATCAAGCTACCCCAATTTGTCCAATAACTTTGATAATTTTTAAACTATAATATCAAATAGTAAGGTTCATATTATGTATATATTCAATAAGGAAAATTTGACAATATTAGGGCTTGCTTGATGTGTTGTCTGTATGTACTCCCAAATAAATATATTTTCTTTCTTTTTTTCTACTCCTGCATTTCTAGGGGTCATAGGGAGTAAGCCTATTGCTATTTGTCATTGTTTGGGCTCAAATGCAGACTTCGGCCTACTACTGGGAGGTTTCAGATGTGATAAGATATCTACTGGTCGACTTGGAACTAGAACCATTTTTAAATATTTTATTTCTTTGACGGAACGCTTTATTCGACGGTCAAATCAACGTTTACAATGGTCTAATGGAATATATTATTCGAATTTAACTTTTAGAATTAAAATACACCTACGCGTCCCTTTCATGAACCGAATTCCCATTAAGGGAGGGAATGAGGAATATATGGCGATACGTAAACTGGGATCCGGAAATCCGACCGCGACCCTGTTTGCGGTAAGCAGTCTTATACAAATAAAAATATAAACCTTATTTGTAGCTTCTTCGTCAAACAATATCGGTGATAAATACTTTTTGCGTCCAAGGTCGTCATTCTACAATGACGGAATATTTATATTCTAATTTGAATTCGGTAGTATAAAACGTAATATCAATAATAATAATGGTTTTAGTTCCATTAAACTGTGACGTACGCAGAAATACTTCTGTTATTCAAAGACAACATATTTTTGTTTGGTTTATACTGTCCGACTGTTCGGTCAGCCTTTCAATCGTGTCTATTAGATACACAATAGAAAGACAATGACAGCGCGGACACCGGTGTGCTTTTGGGGTTTAATTAGTTTATTGAATGTCTTAGGGTTTAATGAATTAAACGAAGTCACATTATACAACAATGATAACTAAGTTCGATAAACCCGAAACGTATGGAATTGGCATAAACTTGCTAAATGCTGAATTCTTTTAAAATAGAGAAAATATATTTTTAGGTAGAAGATCTACAAAAAAAGTTTTTTCCGTTTTCATACAGAGTCACTTAAGTTAGCCACTGCAAGAAAAAACAAATAACAAAATTATGAATCCTAAAATAAAAAAGAAATTGTCCAATAGCCAGTCCACAGGATAAATGATAGAAACTCAACAAGCGAGTTAATAAATAATACCAGCCTGTTACAGTCCCACTGCAGGGAAAAGGCCTCTTCTCATACAGAGAAGGCACGAGCATTGCTCACCACGCTTGCTCAAGGCAGATTGTCGGACTCAAACTTATGTAAACCATAAGTCCAGATTTCCTCACGAACTTCCTTCACCGATGTCAATGATGTCTAAGATAAGCTTAGAATATACATACATACATACATAAACTCACGCCTTTTTCCCATGGAGGTAGGCAGAAACTACAGAGCGCCATATGCTACGATTCTTACATACTTCTTTTGCTTCGTTTACATTCATACATGTTGTCATACACATAGGCCGGTTGCGAGTACTACTACCTGATCTTTCTGAAGAACCTCACCAATAAGGTCTATGTATGTCCTTCTAGGGCGTCCCCTCCCGGCGTTCCCCCTTACATCTGCCTTGTAAATACCTTTCGTTAGTCTCCTTTCATTCATCCTTTCAACGTGACCAAACCATCTAAGCATACTCTTTTCAATTTTTGTTACCTACTACATCTTCTTTCAAACCACAACGTTGCTTTGTCACATCATTCCTCAATCTGTCATTCATTGTTACACCACACATACTTCGCAAGGAACGCATTTCCACAGCATTTATTCTACTTTCATGTCTCTTTTACCACGCCCAACATACAAAAAACATAAAAAATACATATTAATTGAAAAGGTCACTAACAAGTAAACTGTACCTAACTAACTTACCTTATTCTAATAAAACACCATCTGTTAACTTATGTTCCATATCTATAATTAAAACGGTTATAGCAGCTGTTCAAGGCACAACACGGAATGCAATGACATAATTATCGCAAATCGTAGATAAACGATGATTCATGGTACGTAATACTTGGGAGTGAATAAGCGAAATAATTCGCATAACTGGACTAATTCTCACACTGAGATAATGCAAGTTCTTGCTCGGATGTTAAGTGTTTGTTTTTCAAAACTTCCTTATTACTTAACTTGATTCTTCAGTAAATCTATACTTAAAGGTACGAGGTTGTTTGTAAAACACCAACAGCTTTTCAAGAGGTTAAATTAAGTACCTACTCATGATTATATTTATTGTTTCTTTTATTTATTTATTTTAAATTTTGTCCGGCAGTTTGAGTTCTTTATAGGACCAACCCAAATGTTCTTTCTTTGGTATTGTACGTCGGCACGTGGAGCTCCTCAAGTTCCGAGTTGAGCTCACGATTACTGACAAATGCTTGCACTGACTGATCTGGTCCCCTCATTCTGTGTGGTTCTTTCCTCAAAAGACCACCTCAGACACTTATCTGCATGGATCTTACATGATTTGACCAAGATAATGTGTGGACTTTAAAAGAGACTATGACCTCTGAGTTTCTTCCGGTGTTTCTTCTCAGAGTAGTCAAATCCGATCTCATTTACTAAAAAAAGGTGACGTGTAAAAGTGTTTGTAAAAACCTATTTACAAAAATAAATATCATTTATCATTTATAAACAACTTTTTCTTTGAGACCTACTTATCCAGAATTTTTTTATACATTTCCATTTGGTAATAATTTAATTCTGTATGAAACAGTGTTTTTTTTTTAATTCTGTTGGTTTTATTTTTTCTTTTGCATTTAGTTGCAAAATGGCACTCTGGTCTTGAGGAAAGGTTTGAGCTATTTAACACCACGCTGCGACCGTTAGGGTCAGTGGTAGTCTTAGGGGCGGATTTCGTTCACCAACAATTTATGAACACAGATTTTATGATAAAAATAACATGCAAAAATGTAAGTGCTACAGTGCAACAATCACTTTATAGGTAAACTCCGGATGCATAAAAAAGTTGTACAGTTTAATATTAACTTAGTCTTAAATAATTAATAAAATGTGCTCGAGCTGTTTCAGTTATGTCTGTACTGTAAACTTAGAACGCAATAATAAAAGCAGAACTTTACAGAAACGTGTCAAACTGTCAAGTAGGTTAATCTGAATAACATTTAACACCCAAACTTGATGATAATCGTGTTCATAGGTAACGTGATCCTACAATTTGTTCTAATTAGCGCCCGCATGGCGCGGCTGCTAATTACTAGTGTACATACCATTATCTGTTAAGCCTGGCTTAAATGCTTTTCATTTTGCGCGCCAAATATATATACACATGATTTTTTTACGGATTATCTATACATTAATACGCTAAGCGAAATCTTTTGATCCCTTTTTATGACAATTGCGCTCAAGGAAGAGTGTGAAATTTGTGTGTGTATGTAGGTTAGAAAGTTCATGTGGTGAAGAAATGTAGAAACCTAATAGTTGTATACATTTAAGTATGTTAAAAATATACAAAACAGAATAAAATAAAAATTCGTTGTTCACGTAAATTTTAGACCTTTAGCAATTCTGCCAACATTAAGTTTATTAGACCCATTATAGTGATTAACATTTTGAAAATAAACAAAAATGTTCGCGAATTGACATTGACACTCACTGAAATGCAAAACAAAGTTGTCATTTTCTATTGAACATAAATAAACGGTCGCATTTCGACCACTGGGCGATCACTAGTTAAATTCAATAGTCATACCTACCAAACTGGAAAAACCAAAAGCAAAACCAAATCAAAAGTCATTTATTCAAATTAGGCTGATTGATTATGTTATGGCATTCTGGCGTTCAAAAAGTGCTGATCGCCCAGTCCCCCAAAAAGTCAGCCTTTCGCCAAAGATAACGAAAAGAGACAAAGATAAAAGGAGGCCTTTGCCCAGCTTTGGGACAGTTCAGACTAATCATTCATAATAAGTAAATGATAATAAAATAAATAGTACTTAGTGAACGACCTTGTTACCTTGCCTGGGATGCCTCATTTATACTTATAATGATATACAATATGTATGGCATGTAGAACTCAGAACAACAAGCCATAATTACCTGTGTCGCACGAGTGGCTCGCTGACCCATTTTTCTCTGTCGCTAACAATCTCATATGTTGCGAAGATTTGCCGGTTTCTTTTGATGATCTAAGAACATAATGTTGCGGTGTTAAAAATGTTTTTTTGACTGGCCTGTTGGTCTAGTAGTTAGTGATCCTGACTGCTATGCCGGAGGTCGTGGGTTCGATTCCCACCCAGGACAAATGTTTGTGTGATGAGCACGATCATTTGTTCTGTGTCTGGGTGTTATTTATCTATAATATGTATGTATTTAGAAATATATAAGTATGTTTATCAGCTGTTTAGTACCCATAACACAAGCTCTCAAGCTTAACTTGGGACTAAATGGCGTTGTGTAAAAAGTTGTGAAATATTTATTTATTTATTTATTATTATTTATTTATTTTGTATTATTTATATCTTTCAAAAATTGTATGTACAGTCGCCAGCACGTCAAGTTACCCCAATGTGTCAAATTTTTTTGATCGTTTTTATACTTTATGTCAAACAGAATAAGGTTCATATTCAATTGGGAAAATTTGACACATTGGGGTAACTTGATGTGCTGGCGTCTGTACATTAAAATAAATTAATACGGTACCCTTGTGAATAGGAAAAACATGCCAAGCGCGAATCACACACGAAACTAAAAACGCCGATAAATTATTTTTCTACTGTTACTTTTTTTTTCTTTTTTTTTTAAAGCAGACTAGTAAAAGCATAGATATAATAAAGAAGGAGATATGCCCGTTAGACGAAAATGTATCGGAACCATGTGTCTCCACTTTGCCCCTACCACACGGCAACTACTACACATGCAGTTCAGTAAAAGCAATAGATACGCAGTCGCTCACACACCCGCATTTCTTAAAACAGAACGTACTACACAATCAATTATAAACCTTATGCCGTCAAACACAGCGTGTATTTACCATGCACCATACAACTTACGCACACAAAAACAACGATCGCTATCACTTCGTCGCATGAAGCAGCGGCCCTACTACGCGATGCATCCGCTCAATGAAGTATCGTTGTGTGATTTTTACATTGCTCGTCCAGCCACTTAGCGACAAACTTAGGAAGTGGTTACGGAGCAATGTATTTATTGCAACAATAGTACAGTCGCTGTGATATTTGAAAACAAAAATAACATAGTAAAAGCAAGAAATATATTAAGTTTTGTTGTTTTGCATGATTAGATAGACAAATATAGTAAAATACGTGTACTTGCATGTGATAAGTAATTCCGTGATTTACATAGTTTGATTTGTGCTTCGGATTTTACAAAAAAACACTGAACAACACGGCATTGCTATAAAATATCGGTCGAAAGCACACAAGTTCGCGCAGACGGCCATTTGCTTACGACGTGATCAAATTTTGAGCATGTCGCGGAGACACCGACACGCCCCCATGCCACTTCTCCTATTATTTAGATTTCTATGAGTAAAAGTAATAATAATAAACTGATGCTTCATTTATACATGTCACACGTCATACAATCGAAGCTGAGTCCAATTATATCATTTTTCCTAATATTCAGTATAATAGTCGCTCTAGAAAATCGAAATGATTGAATCTTCTATTTTATCCTACTGTAAGTAGTTCAATTTTCAATTTTATGTTCATGAAGTAGGCGAGTGCGAGGTTCGATTGAGGTGCTGTTGGTTTTTTTTTTCGTAAGTATGAAATTGCTCAGTGGTACGCAGGCACGTTGATACAGTGGCAATGGGTTCGCCCCCTATTCCATATGGCGCTAATGTTAGTAATATGTACCTCCTACACCTTTTGAATAATGTAGTTAAACATTACTACACAATTCGACGGTTTCAATTATGAATAGTACGGCAATGACAACTTCAAGTATTTTGTTCTCTAGAAATAACCCAAAAGCTTAATAACATACACGTGGATTAACTGTTTCCTTAACGAACAAGACACTCAGCTACTTGTCACCATGGTTTTTAAGCAAATAATGGTACAGTGACATATGTCAACAGGAAACCGCTTATCAGCTTCTTTGGGTATCAGCTAATACAATTGAATTCATTTTATTTTCAATATTCGTTATGACCAGTTATGTCAAGATACAACAGCTGCGTCCGATATCATGCGCTTATAATTTAATTATCAAAAATGTAACAAAATAGGTACCTATCTTTTGTTGCAAAAATATCTTTTGTATACCTATATATTTTAAAGTTACCATAACGCGATGCGATCGCATACGTAACTCATTCAACCGGGGTATTCTTGGTGTTCGCGACGTGGGAGAAAAACTGCAAGAGTGTCGTCTGCGATGGTATGGCCACATTGGCCACATCATGCACCGCCCTATCGAGTACGTTGGTCGGAGATGCATGTATATGGCTGTCCTTGGGGCCAGGTACCGTGGTCGCTCTCGCAAACGCTGGCTGAACGTCATCAAGTCCGACATGAGAGCCAATGGCCTGACTGAAAAGGATGTTGAAGATCGGGTAAAGTGGAAGCTCAGTCGGAAGGCGGATCCTGGCAATAGCCGGGATTAACGCCAGGTGGAAGAAGAAGAAGAAGATATAAAGTTACCGGCGTCCTGTAGTTTATTTATTTATTTATTTAATACTTCAAGCACTTAAAAATGTACAAAGGCGGACTTAATGCCATAGGCATTTTCTACCAGTCAACCTTAGTTTCTGCCTACCTCTATAGGAAAAGGCGTGAATTTATGTATTATTTACCTAAATAAAGTTCAGTTTGCAGTGCCTTTTCATCTTATTTAATAGTCATTGTAACATCTGCTCAATTTGCACTAGATTAAAGATGGAAATAAAGTATTTTCCCAGCAATATTTTTTAGTTATAGTTAGGTACATAATTATATGTACAAAATGTGTAGATATCGCCTATGTGATCGGTCTTTTTACAGCCAGTATGTATTTGTTTTATTGATACAATCTATTTTCATCCGACTAACTAGTGATGATATTTTTCATTTCTTTCTGTACAAAGATAAGTCGTTATAAATAGTATTTTATAGCTATATGTCTTACGTTGACTATAACAGCGCATATCAATTGACTCAACCATATGTTTAGATACCTACACTATAATTGATTGACATTGATCCGTATTGAATATGCTAGATTGGCGACGTATGTCGATAAAATATTTACTAAAAGTAGGTACCTACTTTATAAATATGCATGAGTTTATAACGAAGACTTATCAGCATTCAAAACATAATAAATTAAACATAAAATAGTCCTTGTTCAAAATATGCGCAGACAGCTGTTATCTATTATTTATGACAAAGTACTTCATCTAAGCTTTTAAGCCCACGGGCTTTTGGTAAGTAATAGAAACTTTCCTTTGTCAGCCTTACAATATTTGAACCTTTTTTAATATGCCATGGGAAAATTGGAGGTGTTTAACTACTTAATGCGCTTGCTAAAGTCGACCAAAAAATAGAGGTTATTTTTTTTGTAAGTCGGTGAAAAGGCTAGATGATAATAATGAATATCCAGATGGCAGTCCCTAGACGTAAATGGATGCCTGGGAACTATCTACTATTAGATATGAATATTACATTCGTTTTATTTAGTTTCCTAACTTAGCCTGTCATCAATTCAGTTCACATCACAATTCGCCCTGTTTTTCATGTGTCTATCATATCTATTTCTCATTATTTACATTGTACTACGGAATAATCTGTGATGTAAAAAAATCTAGGTATGTTCCATGCCAACACATGTGATTAGATAATGTCTGTCTGATGTGCAGCTACACACCACCGGTCCTATCTGCGACCTTGTTCAAAACATTCTGAACAGTTAAACATTATACCTACTCTCGTCATGATTGTAACATTTAAAAAATGACTAGCAGACGTCACGCAGTTTCACTCGCATAGTTCCCGTTCCCGTGGGAATACTGGGATACAAAGTAGCCTAGGTTATTTAGGGTGAATGTAACTTTCCAATGGTGAAAGAATTTTTGAAATCGGCACAGTAGTTTTTGAGTTTATTCATTACTAACATGCAATGCACACACAATTTTTCCTCAGTATAATTTAAGTGTAGATGACTTGATTGAATGAAGTATCGAACAAAAAGAAAATATAACTAGACTAGCTGTACCTACCCTGCCACGCTTCGCTGTGGCACATCGTGATTGAATGGTTAAAAAAAAAGAGAAAATGACGTGTGGCACTCGGAGACTGCCGCGGTAAAGCTATTGCATAGCATTTTTTATCAACTCCTCTCCCCCTCCCCTCCCCCTCTCCCCCTCCGTCAGTCTCCCCCACACCTCCCACGCCCCTCCCCTCACCCTCCCTCCCTCTCCGCGCTCCTGCCTCTTCCCCTCTTCTCTCACCTCCTCTCCCACTTCCCATCCCTCCCACCCCTCCCCGTACCCCTCCCCTCCCTCCGCTGCCCCTTCCACCCCACTCACAATCTCCCCCTCCCCCTCTCACAATCTCCCACTCAAGCTCCCCACCCCTCCCCCTTCCCTCTCGTCATATTTCAAAAAGTCATTAAAAGTTCTGCTATGACTATTAAAAAGATTAAAAAGCAAGGGTTGGTGATAAAAAAGTGCAAAGGGGAATGCCCACCGGTCATAGACACTTCGGCCACGGGTGCCCACATATAAAAGCATATGGAAATGATAGTATGCAATAAAAAGAATGAACTGGTTAAGGAATTGATTTAAAAAAAGTCCGGATTTTTAAGATATAAAGGTTTTATATTTTCACATATTACAGTTTTACAATAAGGTATTTTATAACCTTATACATCATTTGTATCATAAACAATCAGCACATCATCAAGGAATTGAGCAGGAGGCAAAATATTAGTCTGATGCCGTGCCCAACCCAAATACCTACCATAATACCGTCATAACATGGGCACAGCATCCTACCGTTCGACGGCCGACAATACAACTGCAACAATACATTTTTATTGCACTTCTACCGGAATCATTGCTATTAGTTAACAAAATAACACAAATGCAAACGAATTCGACTTTTGGTAATTTAGTTGTGATCACAGAGCATGTAAACACTTGTAATTTCGCGTGACAGCTGACAGATTCGATGTTGCCACTTAACAGACGCATAATCGATATCGATTTTTCATTTGAATTTTAATTAAAGTCTATAAAGCGCTTTAAGTTCTGCACGCCTAGTAAAATACATTTTCTTGTACTTATTTAAATTGTATATTAAATGTTTTAAAGAAAGGATTAGAATAATTGTGCATTTTCGTTATGATCTAAAGAATTAGGTGTAGTAAATCAACTAGCAATTCACTTGTTTCATTATCATAACATCAGAATAAATTATAACACCATAAAAATCGATCGACAAACAGAGAATCGATTTTTTTTAACGTGATTAGTAATTGGCAACACTTTTATTTTTCTCCGTAACCTGCGGATTTGTCATTTATCATTTCGTTACTTTTTATTTGTGCAATATTTTTCCAATCTTCTTTGGATAAATGAATACCGCTATTTATAACCATAAAAACAGACGTATTTTTCTAACAAAAGCAAATTGTTGGGCGTTTCATGGCCGAAAATGGGCATTTCCCTTTATAGTTGTATGTATTTTTTGATGCCACATAATAAAAAAATAAAAAAAATAAAAATTATCAATAAAATTAAAAAAAAAATTGGGGTGAACACCCCTTATCACTTACAGGTTAGAAAAATAGATAGTAGCCGAGTCTCAGGCTTACTGAATATCCATAAAAAAATTCATGAGAATCGGTCAAGCCGTTTCGGAGGAGTATGGGAACGAACATTGTGACACGAGAATTTTATATATAAGATAAGGTTGGTGTTTACTGGTAGACTACTCGGAGAGAGAAAAAACGCTGAAACAAACAGGTCAGTTTCTCTTTAAAAGACATTATCTTTGTCATATTAAGTGAGGGTCTCTTAAAATACTTGAAAGTCGAGGGTCTTTTAAAGATTTGAGTGAACCTGTCCAGTTAGTTCACGCATTAGCCAGAGTTAAATATATTTAATTGGTTTTAAATTTAAAATGGTGGGGAATGTAAAAATAAAACTTGGGGGCGGAGAACTTGGAGCTTTAGGCATGGAAAAATGTGAGATCGGCAACACTTGACAATGGTTCTGGCTAAGCGTGGTGGATTGGTTGATACCAGTGCTCGCGAATGTATGAGTATGGCGGGCGTGTGTTCGGCTCATAATACTATTTTCTCACTCTCTCTCTCTCTATTAAATAAATAAATACAATAAAGTAATCTTTATTTTGGATTAGCCACATCCATACTTTGCTAACTGTAAACTAATCAGAGAAAACTTGAACCTAAGTTAGTAAAAACTTAAACAAGGTCGTTGTTCACAACAAGAACCTTGTTTTAAGTTTAACATTTAACATTTATGAAAAAAATTGCTGAACAAAGAGGAATCGTAGCTCCCCGCTATGGTCTTAAGGATAGAGTTGGAGTTAGACCGCACACTGCAAAGCAAAGACGATGGCGTGGAAGCCAGCGACGTGTTTATTAATTTTGCTTATTATACTTCTCTTAATATTATGTCGTTTCTTTTTTCAGAACTACATGCTGCCGCTAAAGAGACGGTAACGCTAGCAGAGCAGCGCTTTGTGAGCAAGCAGGACGAGTGGCAGTTTGACAGCAACTGGCAGGAGGTGCTCAACCATGCCATCATTAAGGTGAGATCCTGGGAATTCTGAATAATTTTGTTGCGAGGAATGTTTCCTCTTCATGTGTAGTGCAAATGGAGAAATTACAACTGAAGTTAGTCCATATACATACATAAACTCACGCTCCTTTTTTACGTTCCTGGTCATAGACTTTTTTTGGTCCGTTTACGTTCATACATCTCGCCATACAAGCACGCCAGCGGCAGTTGCAAGCACTATGGACCAGACCTTTCAGAAGGACTTGAAGAATATGTCATTTTAGTGCCTCCCTCCGTGCGTTTCTACTAACACAATATGCCTTGTCACAACAAAGAAGTACTTCAATTTGAATGAATGAAAAAAAATGCTAAGACATTTTTCGCTTGCCTTTAATTTCAGGTTATGGATGCGGAGAAACGTAAAGCGGAGAGCGGACGGGAGCATCAGAAAAGAGCGGCTGCCTATATCGCAGCTGAGAAAAAGGTACAATATCTTTATGTTTCTTAGTTCTTGAATATTGTTATTAAAACAACAAAAACAGTGTAGAACATGTGAGGTAGATCAGTAAATGACGTTTTGTTTTCCATTAAGAAGCTAAAATAAATACCTACCATGACGCATTCGAAGATGTGCGCATCGCATTATAATGAGAAGCAAAGATATGTAAAACTAACATTGTAACAGATAATAATAAGAATTAATTATCTCCAGGTGACACAACTAGAAGAGAATTTAAAACGTAACATCATGAAATCACGAGTTTACTTCGAAGAGAAGAAACTATGCGACGAACAGCTACAAACGCAAAACGGTAAGATTGAAAAGCTTCAGCGTTCAATCGCTGATGCTAAGTTCCGATACTCCAAGTCCCTTAAAGCACTAGAAAAGATATCTGAAGAGATTCATAGAATGAGGGGAGAGTATCCACCAGACAAGGACACAATCCCTGTGGGGCCCAGAGAACCAGGAGTCGGAGCAGAAAGAGACGCCATACATGACGAGGATACTGCGAAAGCTGAACATGAGAAAGACGAAGACTCCAGTCTCCAAGAACTTAGAATGCGAGTCAGAGAACTAGCTTCCAAACCCATTGAGAAAGACATTGAAACTGACGAAGCGTGGGCTTTAGAACTAAACGAGACTATTAACAAACTGGACCAGTTACTAATGATGAAGGAAAATAATCAACAAAAAAGGTCTAAATTCACTGCCAGTTCACCCAGGAACTCAAGCGCGCCATCTACAAGCACTAACTCTGGTAAATACACACATCCACCTAGCGAAAGTTGGAAAACTGAGACTAATCTGACCAGGACGAAGTCTGTCAGCAAGGACATTGTCTATGAACACATTAACCCACCGATAAGTAAGACAGAGAAGTCCAAAAGCATGATGTCTTTAGACGTTCTCGCTCTAGCACGAGACACAAATATGATGGATAGGGAATCGTATCTGAAAGCGGTGATCGAGGACAAGTCCCCGACAGGGACGTATACGGAGAGTAATTCGGATAGGAATGATACTCCTGATGAAATATTGATGGTGGAGTGTGACTCCAGTGATTCGAACCAGAATCCAGTTATAAGAATGACCAGTTCTACTGTTTCTGATAGTGACAACAGTTAAATATCACAAGAGGACACACGATCGTTACAAAATTTTAAAAACCCTTTAGCCGTGTATTATTCGACAAATAATAGTGTATTCCGCTGGAGTCGTATTTTATCTTTTATTTTAATTTTAAAATTAATTACATGCGCTGCACATGATTTTTAAAAAATAAGTAAAAGTTGTACCTACACATTACTGTAAAAGTTTGGCTAATTCGATACATTATACTGATAAAATATTGACACTGGGCGTTAGAGACACAACTGTTATGAAACCAGACGGTTAAAGGTTTTTCCATAAAAAAAAACGGTAAAATTTTGTTCGTGAGTAATGCTTTAATTTGATTTTCGTTTATTTTGTAATATCGATCGTGTGTAGTTTATTTAATCATGACTAAAAGCACTCTTTCCACTATTGAACGTCAATTTAGATGTTTTTCTAGTAAACTTGAAAAGTCAATAAAAATTGGTAAAATGATTTTCGTATTGATGTTTAGTTTAGTTTTGACGGCAGTGCTAGCATTTTAATCAATAGTAAGATACGGTTGCTTCTGCTGTCTGCATAATACTCTAAGATCCCGAAATCATATTATTTTGTGGTATGGGAACTATTTTAATACTTTTTTGTAAGCAGCCAGACCAATTTTTGGGCGAACGTATGTACCCCAGATACAATTTAAATGTCGCAAGTTTATGAGCGTTAGTAATAATTAGAAAACTTTATTAAACAGCTTAAAACTTTAATAAGTAATCTGGGGTCCTGAGATCTTTCTCTAAAACAGCTTTGATATAAATTCTAGCACTGTCTAAGTAGGTTTTTAGATTATAAGGTCTTATGAGTGATTTAGGACGGTCGGCTTCGTACAACAATGTTGCGAAACCTATTTTATATGTCTATGAGTAAAATACTGGAATAATACAGATAGAAAAGTATTTAGGCTAACTTAACTCACCTTTTAGTAAATTAACTCGCTATATCACATTAATTAGTTAATTACCTACATGGACAATAATGACAAAACGCGTGAAGTCTTTTCCGCCAAAAAGTATTTTCTTTCATGTCGTCTCCAACGACGTTCTAATATTCAAATTCAAGCAGGCAAAGGTATTAAAACATTCTGCCTTGCGTATAACAATATTTATTTGAGAGCTGAATGTACATAATGCCTTTTTTTTATAAAGCATAGTTTACACAACTTTGGCCTGACTGACATAGGTATTATAATATAGATTGCTAGGTACATGTTGCTGTATTTCCATTACCAAATACCGAAACCATTTTTAACAGTATTATTTTTAACTTAACTTTGTTACATTTCATTCTAACAATATATTTACGAGGCCGACCGGTTTATTAATAGCTGTTATACTTTCTGACCCGTGTTGTAGAAAGACGGTGAAGCACGAATCGCGATTGTTAACCGACACCGTCGATAATGAAGGAGGATATTATCTTGTCTGTGTGATTTTTTTATAACTCTAAATAAGTACGAAGTCTGTCAGTTTTGATTTGTTTTACACGCTTGAGCATCGCTACAGCACGGG
Source organism: Euplexia lucipara (assembly GCA_921972225.1). Classification (NCBI taxonomy): domain Eukaryota; kingdom Metazoa; phylum Arthropoda; class Insecta; order Lepidoptera; family Noctuidae; genus Euplexia; species Euplexia lucipara. The sequence continues at coordinate 3,143,759 of OV179149.1, read as the reverse complement.
TCTTAGATATAAAAAATAGATATTAAGGCACTTTAGTTCACTTAGGAGCCATACCAGTCCACCGACTTGAACTCACAAATTATAACTTATTTTTAATCTTTTAATAAGTACTTAAACCCGATTTTAGAGCGAAATTATCGATACTTCACTAAACAATGAAGGGATTGGCTGTTGATAATTCGTTCAACACTTGTCACCATTAAACTGGATGTTAATACGCTTTCTATTTCTATGACTTAGTAGACGGTTACTGTGTTCTATGTAAGAGAGTATTAGTAAACGATAATTCTTTAGAATTCTATTATAAAAAATCTTTTTCAAGGCACACGTTGTAGCCTATTCCTTAACTGAAGAGGTTCTTGCCTATTTTGTATTCAAGATTTTATAAATATTTCCGTAAAGGATGTTAGATTGACTGATAGGCTCGGAGTTTTTGTTGGAATATTTATGGAAAAGGCGCGAGATAATGTGAGTACAGAATTCTGACGCGGTCCTGGCTGGATGTTAGACCAGAAATAGTTTTACGGCGAGGTCTATCGCGTTCTGATAAACATGTGGCACCGGATAGTGATGTTATGAACACCCTAACTATCCCGATCCCGATAAAAAGTGATAACAAAGTGTGTGTACACTCGTTAGAAGTTATTTAAATACTTCTTTGGCGTTATCTTACGTTTGTAAAAAAAACGACACTACTAGATTATAGCTAACTTCAGGGTGTCAGTTTATCGTGACGGTGTGCGCGCGCATCGTTTATCACTCTCATCATTTATGCCTAACGCGCCAAAGGCCTAACTTCAAAAATATATTACAATAAATCGCAACTAAATTCGACAGTTCATAAAAGTTTATAAACCGCAATTTATGTAACTAAAGAAAATTACTATACAGTGCCTATTGACAATTATTCTGGTGCCCTCAGTGTTAGACTATACAGTATACATGTCTATTTATAATCAGCTTATTGGTACGCGTACTGACATCTGCGTATACTGCCAGCTATCGATTTATCTGTTTTAAAATAAGATTATTGCACTTTGAATGTTATCTCAATATCCGATTTTAATGTTTATCTGATTTGTCATTTAACACTGATAATCATATTTGAGCGTTATAATAGCCTACACACTAAAAGTTTGATTATAATCTTGCGAGACTTGGCATAATTATAGCTTGTATGGAAAAAAATGAAAAACGATTAAATAGTCGAGTTTTAACTGCTGCACTACTAGTCAAAATTAAAATTATTACTTTAAGCTCCCAATTAGTGTTGTGCCCATTGATTAAATGACAAAACAAAAGATATTTACTAACAGTGCCTTGATTTGATAAATGATATTTTTTTTCTGTAAAATAGTTTTAACAAATACACATCAAACAAGTTTCACTAGATGAGGTCGTATTTAAAGATTTCTCATTAACATTGTTATTCAAATAAAACTTAACACAAACGCAAGACTGGATGAGGTTGGTACTTAGACGGTTGTAGAGCTAAAATTAATTATATTTATAATATGTTTTTCTATTAAAATTATATATATAAATAAGACGATGAGGGTTCGCTAACATACTCATAAGTTTAAGAATAATAAAAAAAATATGTTTTAAGCATATTCTTTTTATAAGGTGATGCATTTACGAAAATCGAGTGAGTATGTGCCAGTGTGTTTTAACTAAACAATTGATTTGTTGGTTCAATACTTTTTGCAAAGCAAAGTAGGATTGTAGCAATATGGCTTTAAAAACTAACATTTTAACAGTTTTAGGGTGAGTGGGGGTAAGTCGGAATGGATTTTAGATGAGATAAATAGTGTTGATTTGAAACGGTTGTGAAACAAAGGGATTCAAATAAAATGCATAAATTGATGTTTTGGGTAAAAAAGTATAGTCAACTTGTTACTATAACGCTGACAGAAATGTTTTTGAACCAATATTTTATGCAAAAAACGTTAATAAAATTGGTCTTAAGAAAAACAATATGTTGGGGAAAGATGAAACGCCGAAGGGGTAAGATTGATATAGTTACTAAAATCGTATTTATGGTCATTATGAATGTGTGGTGATCAAGAAACCTTCTGCTACAATAACCTTAATAGCTTGAAAATCAGTTACATTCAAAAATCGCATTATAAATGCAAGAAAAAATAATTCATCAAATAAAATATATCGATCTTACCCCGTTGAAACGGCTAGCAGTCAGGGGTTCTCAACATGTTATAAGATATTTAAAAAAAAAACATGCTCATGATTGTGAAGTCTTAGTCGGGTCAATAAATAAAACACACGTTTTCATTTAGTACCGTACATTGTAATATTTTTTATAAAATAAACTACGAGAGCAGATTCAAAGGAGGTAGTAGTTGTTCCAGATGAGTTCTGGCCTTTGTTCAAGACCCGATTAATGTCTTTAGAGTAGCCTGCAAATAGCTAAAATATTCTCCCACGATGAACGAATCTATATTCACTCTCTATATTGCAATTTCTTAGTCCTCAGGAGTATAACAAATCGCCCGTAACGATTTCCTTATGGAGTTACGAGACAGGTTGATCCTAAAACAAAAATAAAAAGTTATGAATGTATGCAAGATGAAATTTCATATGCTTAAAAAGCAGTTGTATAACACATTTTGATCGTGTAGGTATTGCACTTACGTATAGAACATCTGACTTTTTTTTAAACCGCCAAGCGTTTTAACACTAGGGAGTCTAGAAGGATGTACTGATTCCATGGTAAAAGTTTATGATACGATGTTGTGTAAGGGGGGATACTACCGTATATTTCAGATTGAGAACCCCTGACCTTTTGTATGAGTTTCGTAAACGGGGTAAGACGGAAAGTTTTATATTATCATCTTACCCCGTTAAATTTTGCCGGGGAAAGTTTGAAAGGCACCATAAATCCTAAAATACGTGAAATATACTAATCACCACATTATAGAGCATTGATCATTTCAAATCTAATTACGAATATCAAAACAAAATGTTTGTGACTTACCTGTGTAAGGAGATACAGCATGCGGGGTAAAATTGAAAAACTCAATTTTACGCGGAAAATGTGTCCGTTTGGAAAAATTACAAAAAACACGAGTAAGTTCTTACTTAGCGACTGACGCAGACTGCAGAGCGGGGAAAGACAAAATGGTCCCTACAACTGTATTGCCAGAATTAAAAGAATTCCTTGGTATTCGGCGTTATTGTATTTTTTTTATCTTTCCCCGTTTTTGATCTTACCCCCAGTCACCTTACTTATTTTTTTATTATTTAGGTACTGGTTGTCACTTGAACCTTGTATGAATAATATTATTTACATTCTAAGATGACTTTAAGTTAATAATTTTCCGTATTTGTACATTTTGACATGATATAATGTTGTAATAGCAAATGCAGTAATAGTTTTGTTTTGTATACTTACCGACCGATTAGGTCACATCGTGAAAATTTAAGTGAAGTGAACTGTCAATGCCTAGCATTAGCACAGTATAAATATTAATACAGTAGGACGACGCCTTTGATCTCTGGAAAAACGCCGACAACTTCTACACGCGTTAGACTTGAATAATTCCTCCCGCACTACGAACATCGTTTTGTTCGCAGTGCGGGAGCGGCTTTCCCGCGTTTCGCCCCTCTCACCCCGCACGATTGCCCTGTCTAGACAGCTTCGTCGGACGACTGCATGTTTTTAGACTGTGGCATTAGTATGATATGACAGCTCAATTCGCTTACACTTTCACGGGGAGACTGTTACAGCATTGCACTGTCGTAAGTAGAGAAAAATCATGATAATGACCCATGATAACAGTAATTTTGGGATCTACGGTGAGGAAACTCCACACAAGACGTGCCGTGTCTATTACACTCGTAACTCTAGAGTTATTGAGCGATAGTTTCTTTGGGTGTTGACACCCCATACTAAAATGTGTATTTCAAAAACTTACCTGCAGGCACACTCATAAGCCGGAGTGTTTTTACTCTTAATGTACAGATTGGCCACAAACAATAAAACTAGTCCCTTAACCACATAAATTTTGAGTTTGGACCACTGACAGTTTTAAATGGGTTACAGTTTTATTGACAGAAGGGATCCGACCATTTTACTATAAAATGGAATGTAACGAACCTAATAAGTGCATTTTACATCATTTCCAAAAGTTTTCGGCGATGTTTACATCCAAATATAACGTAAATGTGACACTTTAGGCTACTACATTCTTGTCTGTTTTTGTTTGTTTAAATGTAGGTACCCATATTTTTATATTACTTTCACTGAGTGCGAAAAATTTTAAAGACATAATTGCGAACGAACCACTTTACCTGTTTGTGGTTTTAAGCCATTTTCGAAATTTATCGAAGTTTTCGAGCTAAATATATACTCATTCAAAGATGTGTTGTATTTTCAGTGTTCGCAAAAAGCACCTATAATAATTGTGGTAATAATGTGTCGCACTTTCAGAAATTTTCACATAAATGTACCTCACACTTAAGTAATGAAATCTGTATGTTAATCAAAATTAAATTCCACTCTACGTGTTTTTAAATAAATTGAACGTTTTAAAATATACAGGGTGGCAGGGACATCGACGCGCAAACGTCGTGAAAAGGTTGCACCTGATGCCATAAATGAAATTACGAAGGTCATTCATCTCGGAAATGGCTGGTTAAAAAAATATCGTACAGACTAGACCGCGCGCCGCCCGGTGCGGTGGCGTCCTTTGTGGCCGACAATAGAATGTTGGCATTAGGTAGAAAGCGAAAAGCGAAGGCACCTACTATGCTAGTGTTGACCTCGCATTTGAACTTTAGAAAAACAGCTGATCAGGTAGCCCTTTCCTGTTTTACTTTCATTGCTGGTTTAAGTGAAACAAGTGAATTTACAAAATCTCATTGGAATAGGTAAAAATAATGTTTATATACAGTTTACAGTAAAAAAAAATGCAAAAAAAAACGTAAAATTTAAGGAAAAGCCGACGAAAAATTTCAACGCAGGGGGGTCCAGAATCATGTACTGAATCCATGGTAAGCGGATGTGCGTCGATGTCCCTGCCACCCTGTATATTCGTCTTTTATTTCTTTATTTGCCTCAAAAACGGTGCAGTAAAACATAGTGAGGATACAGGCATGCCAGACAGATATTTCTCGAGAGCTTAGCATTTGACAGTGTAGCGTTGTGCTCTTCGTGGTAGGGAAATGAGACAAGGAAGACTTACAACAGGCCTGTTGGTCTAATAGTTAGTGACCCTGACTGCTATGCCGGAGGTCGTGGGTTCGATTCCCACCCAGGACAAATGTTTGTGTGAAGAGCACGATCATTTGTTCTGTGTCATAATATGTAGAAATAACATGTATAACATGTATGTATTTAGAAATATTTAAGTATGTTTATCAGCTGTTTAGTACTCATAACACAAGCTCTTAGCTTAGCTTGGGACTAGATGGCGTTTTGTGAAAAAGTCGTGGAATATTTATTTATTTATTAGGATGCCAACTCAGAGGCCCATATGGTACTACCACTAAAAAAGTAACAATTAAGTGTAAAGAGAAAGGCTATGCAATACCTAGATTCATGCATTGATACACCAATTATTTTGTGCACTTTTTGAGAGATTACAGTACCCAAATGTTTTGGGCCTATAGGTAACCTCCTGTACACGTACCTACAGTTTCAATAAATTATTTGTCTTTTGATTGTGTTACTGCTTCAATTATCTCTAATAGGCCGTAGTTAACTAATTTTAGTGTTTATCCCTCATCTAGATTACTAGAAAATATTCGTCACATGATTTTTATTTTTTCACGTTACCAAAAAGTAACGGCGATGCATCGAGACAAAATGTCGCAAGACGTCACTATCCCGTATAGTTTTATACTGAATAATTACGTCTCAAGGCCCCTCTCCTTAATTTTAATGCGCTTTGAAGTAGTTTTCCATCAATTTAAAAAAGCAAAAAAATACTAGTGTATTATTTTTTATAATCTAAGGCGATCCTCACACTGCCCCGCATGATGCAGCGTAGCGCGTGTATGCGTGTTCTTCCGTTGCTTGTAAGTATCTCCGTTTGTATGGAAAACACGCACAGTCCAACACACAGAAAATGCATCCACGCGCGTTCAATTCAGTTCAGAGACACGCAACACGCAGCGTGATGCGTGGCAGTGTGTTAACCGCCTAACTGATGGACTAGATATAATTTTGATATTCATACACCGTCCACATGCATATTATGAGTAGGTATTAACAGCCTACCTTCAAAAATGGTTCCAAAATATCCACTCAGAGTCACTTTTTCCACAGACACACACACAACACAACACTAAATCACAAATTCCAAATTCAAATGTGAATCTTCTTTTCGACGGCATCAGCGCGGAGTGAGTGAATGGAGTGAACTGCACGTGGCGCATGGCGCGGGCGGCGATATGCTCGACCCGTTGTCGATATGGAACCTCCCTTTTTGAATGATATTGGACTCAATTGGAGTTCCTTATTTGAATCGGTGCGGTGGTGTGACATGGTGCTAGGTCAGTGTTTTATTAACACACTAAAATTAAGCATGGTAGGTATAAGTTCCAGGCCGACAACACACACAGAAGGTGCCTTTTGAACGGTGTATATTATGTTTAATCGAATGTTTAGATATCCACCTAATGAAATAAGATTCCAGGTCTGCTACGCAGCTACGGTTCGTAGCCATTCCGCCATTTTGTTTATATTTAATTTTACGGCTGGTTTTACTACTCTACTTTCGTATGTCACTTCCTGCGAAATAGTAAAAAGTAATTCCAAGTTCAAACGAGTTCTTCATGAAAAAGGATTTGTAAAAAAAAACAGGATAATCGTTACTCCACATATATTTCACATCTGATATTATCAACGGTCCCATATAAACAATAGCTTACACAATCTACATAACATGAAGAGGGATACATAGAGGAAAGGCACTTCTACAAGTAAGATTTTACACTAAAACAATTAGTAAATAAAGGCTACTGAACTAGCTGGCCGATCATATCGAAAAGAATAGACTTTTAATTTAAATGAGAGCTGAGCGATAGAATGACATATTAGCAGATAATTATGCCCTAGAAAATACCCATTGGCAAATGGTAGGTTTTGTAGAATATGCTACAAGTGAAATTTTCTGCGTTAAAGTCAGGTGTGCGTTCAGTGCCAAGCTGAGAATGAAGTGTTTGAATACGTCACGTAGTTGTGACGTGTGGCGTATTGGGCATATTTTATTTTGTCATGAGTCATCTGTACACGACTGTGGCGGTTAGGTAATCTATTTTTGCACATGTTGCTTGCCTGGCAAAGGTTTTTTTCAGTTTCATAAAATATTTTGGATATTGTTTTAGCCTTACAACAATAGATAAACGACTATTTATATTTACATAAATAAGTTTCTATGATAAACATGAGGTATGAAGTGGAACGTAGTTTAGACTTTGGCTAGAACTACATGATTAAGTTAATACAATTTGATATTTATTTATATACCTAAATAAAAGATTGTTATGATAGCAATGTACTGCAACATTAGTTCTAATTTCTTTAAGAATTACTAATACATTAAATAACACACACTGCGCAAGCGCATTCAAGTCTCCGTTTTTAAAAACTTTACCCGCCTTGTTTTCTAAAGTAGGGATAAACTTTCCTAAAGCACCCTGTTTATTTTATTGAAATTCTATGAAGAACAGGAAAATGTTGAATTAAAATAATGTTAAATGTCTGCCCGATAAAAAATAATAATAAACATAATTTGTACTGTAAACACAAAAAAATGCGAGATATGATTCTATATACACTTAGATCAAACCTCTTTAATGATTACGAATGGAATTATTAAACTCTATTTTCAAAGACGTTTTGAGGTCTTCATGAGCTTAGTTTTCCCAATGAAAATAATTTAAATTAAAAAATACACTTATCAAAAATAAGTTTGAAAGTCATACGGCGTGGAAACTATGATCAACGACATATAGATTACAATGATTTATTTATTTATTTATTTATTTATTTATTTATTTAGTACATGGAGGACTTACAGCTAATAAAAACAAAAAAAAAAGAAACCATAGTCACCAGAGAGCCAATTACAAATCCAAAACCAATCCAATCCAATTTATGATCTTAAATTTAATTACCATAATAAAAACGACCAAATCTCGAGTGATTTCGATTTAATCTCAATCAAAATAATTCTCAATTATATAGTGTCAATCAAGCCGTATGAACTTAATTTACCCCAAAAGAAATAATAAAAAATATATTATCATGAAAAATTAGCCTTAAAAATAATAAAAAAACAACATTCGACTTTCAAAATCAATCATTATCATAAAATAAATTGTAAAATCCATTCAGTAAACATCGAAAAAATAAATGTGATTATAGATTATGTAAAATAATAATAATTTAATAATAATGTGCTTAGATTAAAAACCAACAAATGTATCGATAACGGTTGAAAAGTCGCCTAAATCTAGAAGCACTGGGCAGTGTTCTAAAATATCAATAATATAATACTTTACCGAGGTAACATGACTTAAATTATATAGGGTGACTGGTAATTAATGACCGATACATAAACACGTGATTGTACTCATGAATACGAATCACTTTCCCAAAGAAACTTTTTATACTCATTAACTTTCAATTAATTTAATTACGACAGTACTGCACAACGGGAGCGGTGGGGGTGGCGGGGGAGCGTGGAGCTACTACTAGTAGATTTTGCCCTTCCCGAGGTCAGACTATCAGCTGATCGAACACAGGCGCGCGCTCGGAAATTTCAAAGAGCGTTTTAGTTACTTTATTGTGTTATAAGTTTTTGTGTTTAAAAAGTTTCTTTGGGAAAGCTGATTGAAATCATGAATACAATAACGTGTTTAAGTATCGGTTACTAATTACCAGTCACCCTATATATACCATTTTCTATACTACAATTTCGCTTTAACAGTGCACGATATTTTTTAGAGTAAAAAAAATAAAATATAGAATTATACAATACCAGTTACATATGCAAAATAATCGACAAAATATTAAATATTAAAATTACTGTCACATTCATAAAACAGCGTCGGAAAATACATCGTGCACGGTAAAAGAAAATTATATCTGTTAAGCAGTTCTATGCCCTCAGTGCTTTAAACATTTAAAATATATTTCCATAATATTATAATAAAAATATCTATTATAACCTCAATTACTGCATTTTAGTCGATTAGTAACTATTCTAATTTTGTACGACAGATAAACGCATACTAAATGCATTGTTAAATGAGGCTTCTTTGTTTAAATCTTCAACATAGTATCCCTGATTAAAGGACCGAGCACAATATAATCCCATTACGGACATTTTTTTTGTGAGAAAATATAATTACAAAAGTATAGATTTAGTAGCGCAAACCTGCTTTTTAAAATATAGATATTTCAATTAATGAATTTTAGGTCTAAATCTATTATGAAATCGCAAAATCTCATAAAGATCGCTAACTATTGAAAAGTAGTTGTGTCTCATTAGTGACAGTTGAGTTTACACAAAGGATAGCTAAAGATTAAAGTAAACTTAGAAGTTCTGAAGAAAAGAAGAGAAAATTAAATTGGTAATTTTACGTTACTTCACACACGTAAATTATAATAAAAGAATCCAATAAGAGTTCACGTCGTGCGTGGCGTCTTATTACCAAATAATCTCACTTTTATAATTTAGGCGAATCCAGTATAAAGACCATGTCGAAAACACAAGAAAAAAAAAATATTTTTTTGAATCATGCTTTCTTGGAAGTTTCAATTGAATAACATAGGTAGGTACATATCAGCATAATATTTCACATTAATAGATATATTTCCCGGTTTTTTCCATACATCCTCACCTATCCACAAACGATACGTTATTTCTTGTCCTGTCTTCGTAGAGACGCGAGCACATCAAGTTACCCCAATGTGTCAAATTTCTTTGATCGTTTTTCAACTTTATGTCAAACGGAATAAGGTTCATATTCAATTGGGAAAATTTGACACTTTGGGGTAACTTGATGTGCTGGCGTCTGTAAAATGTTCTGAAGAAACCTGGATTCGCTATCTAGAAATTCAACATACCTAACCTACGGTCACTACGGACATTTGGTCATGAGCTAGATTGAACTATTATATCTTTGATTTTGGTATAGTGACCACCTGTCGCCACCAAGGTGCACGCTCGAAGGCTCCGGGATGACTGAAGAACGCTTTCTGGATATTTTGGTAAAGCTGAGGAAGAAGTATAAGTATTATTATTTTTCTGATTCGTAGTTCTGTGTCTTGAGGCATTCTTGAAACTAGAAAAGTGATCGTTTAAAGTCGATAGCATATTCATGGTGGACGATATAAAATCGGACAAAACTTATTTACAGTCAAATCAAATCAAATCAAATCAAAAGTCATTTATTCAAATTAGGCTGAGGATCAGCACTTTTTGAACGTCGAAATTACATAAGACAGTCCCCCAAAAAGCCCACCCTTCGCCTTTCGCCACTTCCTAGTGTTTTTGCTGGGAAGAAGAAGTGGCGGAACAAACTCCCCAGCAACACATCTGTCTGATAAGTTAGAAGAACTTGAATTTACACAGTACAATTAGTTATAATTACAAAATAGTTAAAATTAGTTATTCGCTACATGTTAGCTAGCACACTCAACATACAGAATACCAGTAATATATAGCTAACGACAATAAAACTAACTTAACTCAAGCAAAAGCAACTGACTAATAAGAATCTTCCAGGTAAAAAGGGTGTGCCAGCTTGCATGTGCAGAGTTGGATTAAATCCATAGATCTGCAGAACACAATGTAACAAAATGATAAACTAGAACTGTGAAAGTTAAATAAAACAAAAAAAAAACAGGTAATAGTTAAAACAATAGCAAAACCAAAGCCAGCAAGACGACCAGTTACCACAAGCAGCACCCGTTCACGAGCATAACGCAAAGATCAGCCATTACCACCTTCCCTATAATATGGCGAGGGGGTCGCCATATTAGAGGGAAGGTGGTAACCCGACCCTCGACGCTACCACAAGCAGTAACATCTGAGAGAGACGATGACGAACTTGCTACCGGTTATTTAAGTAAAAAAAAGGTAAAGATCGCGAAGAAACATAAGAGTGTTATAGAGCCAATGACAAGTTCCTTTTCAAAGTAAAATAAATTTACGGGATAATAGAAGTATTAATGGTTATAAAGTTCTGTAAACACTTACATTGCCATCGCTCTTGCCGAGCACAGAGTTGAGCACGAAATCCGTAGGCGCGAGCGCGTCCGCTACGGACACGATCTCTCCCTTCAGCTCGCTGCAAAGCTCCAATACAGCTTGCCGCAGCAATCGTGCCAAAGATTCACCCTGTAGAAGCACAAACAAAATAGCTTGTAAAATAAGAACTCTTCTTCTACCACAATGCCTTTTTTTACTTAAGTTTTATAATGAAAGAACACATACCTGTGAATATCCTCCTTGATACATTTCCACTAAATGCTGATCTAGCGACCACAATCCATACAGACAGAACAATTTCGTCAGCACTGGCTGTAGGCTCTGCTCTTTCTTATCCATCGATTCTAGGAAGAATATGATCGCCAAGTATTCAGCATACGTCTTTGTAAGATCCCTCCATTTGTATACTTGTGATTTGGCGCGCGCTTCGAACTTAGATAAGCCCTTGGCGATCTCTGATTCGTATTGCTCGTTGGTTTGTTGTAGTAGATAGCATATTAACCATTTGTAGGTTGTTATTATGACTGTTGAAAAAAGGGCGAAAAAAATAAGCTTAGTTTAATGAGTGTATTTATCATCGGTAAAATTTATTTGGTATCATGAAATTTAAATTTGATAAAAATAATGGTCCTAACATTGAACCTTGCGGTACACCTCCAACTACACGGGTACTTCAAAAGATGTCACGCAGTAAACATTAGCATATTATCCTCTTATACGAAAACCCCATAAACAAATAATAAACGAAAATGCCATATTCTTAACCACAGAATAACCAAGTTTTATATTTTATCATGGTTAAGATAATCAAACGCTTTAGTAAAATCACCTAAGAAATTTAACACAAACAAATTTAAGGCTACTCACACTCTCTAGTCTTCAATTCATCAGTCCTGCTGCAACGGAACCTTACAGAGATCCACTTTTCCCAATCCTTTAAGAAGGTGACAGTATTAAGAGGAGAGTCTACGGTCCCTCCGGTGCGGGCTGATTGGAACTGTCTGAGCAGCCAGTTGCCGGTCTGTTGTGATAGCACGTTGTTGTCGCCTTCGTAAGTGACGGCTGCTTCGTGATTGCTGCGGATGTCGCCTAGGTTTGCGCACTGTGGAGTGAAAAGTTGTTAAGGATTATTGTTATGTTGATCGAGCTGGTTTTAAGTCTGTGGGAGTTTAATAGAACAGTTCTTTTCTTCAACTCAGGTCTTTCATAACCCATTAGCCACTTATGTGGCCCTAGTGAAAAGGGGTATAAGTCTAATTTTGTCGAAAATGAGTTAAGTGTACCAAGTGATCAGAAAACCGACTTTTACAGTTTTTTTTGGTGTCAGTTGGACCCTTTTACACAAAGTAACTTTCTTATTTTTAGATATAGCTTAGATCTGTCTTCACCAAACGATAGAGCATTTTTTTCTGATCACTTTGGTACACTTAACTCATTTTCGACAAAATTGGACTTAAACCCCTTTTCACTAGGGCCACAGCTATGTCGGATTTATCCGACGGTTATTTTCGGGTATAAAAACCTGTTTGTCCTATTTGCTTGGCTCTACTTTATATTCTACACAAAAATGGGCTAATGGGATACTTGACAAAATTTTAGTCCCCTAGATTACAAGAAAATATATATTCGACACATATTTTTTTTCTTTTTCACGTAATCAAAAAATAACGGCGAAAGATCGAGTCAAAATGTCGCAAGACGTCACTAGCCAATACAGTTTCTAGTAGATAATGACGTTACAAGCCTCCTCAACTTTAACCCTTTCGCGAGCATTGGCAAAATAATTGCCATACCACTTTTTGGACGTTGCGCCCAAATGTATAAAGTATATTAGTATTGTGCAACTATAGATAGCTAACGCTACTTCTTAGAATATTACCATATATACCATTTGACGAGAAAAAAAGTCACAAACGGGTATTGGCAAAGATATTGCCGTAGCCCAAAAAAAGGGAGCCCAAAAAATCTGAGGTGTAAATAGTATTGCTCGCGAAAGGGTTAATGCGCTTATTCTAAGCAGTTTTCCATCAATTTGAATAGAAAAAAAAAATACTTGTGTATTTTTATAATCCAACTGATGGACTTATTATATTTTAATGTTGATATTCTGTCAAACACCTTATTCTGGCAACACGATAAATGTATTGAAGATTTATAAATTGGGCGCTGGGGGCTCGGCAATTGATGTACAATCAGGCGGTTAAAGGGACTTATAGTCATTATAACTCAAAGCTGTGAAGTTAAATAGATAATGAGAGACTTTAAACAGTCATTATGTTGCTTGTATTCCCCAACAGCTTAGACATTTACCCCTTTTCTTTAAACTAATAATGAAATATTTGGCCTGCGAACGCTGCGCATTTATCTCTTATGTTCAATTTGGTGGTGCTACCTCTACAGCAAGAGGTTGTCCGCCATCTGGTCCAGTCGATACTTACTTTTAGATAACCATGTCCCCCACACGCCTCGCGGCATTGCTGTGCTGCTGATAGAACAGTCCACGTTAGTAGCGGCTTACTGCAAGATACCATCGCGTGAATCTCTGATACAGCCTCGCTCTGTAATTTACAATAGTTTTATGTGACATACAGTGCTTTTAATTATTATATAGTACACCCACATTTTGTAAATTAAGTAGATTTATGTGTACTGTCTTGCCTTTCTCTCCGGGCTTTTCACAACCTAGAAGTCATTACAGGACCTTGATCTCTATAAAACAGGGTTGTACGCCTTTTGAACGCCATTGTCACATTATGTGACAAACGAAAGATTTCGTTTGTCACATATATGAACGCCAACACGTCGCACCATATTATGAAAAAACATTTTAATCATTACTTTTGTGTTTTAATTTTTATGAAGGTCATTTGACAGAAAAAGTGGCCTGGGCGTCAGGGGGTACGACGATACGTTTATACTCTGGCGTTCAAAAGGTTAAATGGAATGTTTGTGTTACAAGGATAATAAACTGTATTTCGTATACGAATTAAAGTAGGTGTAAACGCCGAAACTTGTAGGTATATTTCCCTGATTTTTTTCTCATACGTTTCCCTTCTATTTTAAGTAATATTTAATTGCTTTTTTTTTAAATCTAAGTATACAGATCTGATACAGAATTGTACTACAAGATTTTTATGGTTAGATACTCACCAAATTATCTACATTCATGCCAGCATTGGACTTCTCGACGATACTTAAGTATACTCTGCTAAAATTTTCTATATACATCCTGAAGACTACTGCGGCTGCTACGTAGCCGAATAAGCGCCATTGCTGTAAATAAATAATACAAAGAATAACATAATATTGCTTAACATTCTAAAATAAAATTCTCGTCCCACAGTTTTTGATTGTAACAAACTGGTCTGACACGGCTTCTCCGAATCTTAAAGGCGTAAAATAAGAAAAACTAATAAAATAATTCTAAGGCGGAACGAATTTTGCCAGGGTAGCTAGTACTCTTATAATATAACATGTTTTCAGTAACAATAGGATACCTCTTGGTAAGATTGGTTTAGAGCTTCTGGCTCCAGGCAGGCAGCGAATTGTCGCTGCGATCGTTATTAGCAGCGAATGCACTCGCAGCGAATATTCGCTGTGTGTGACCGAGGTTTTAGCAAGCGTAGCATAACCTTCCCCTCAACCTGTGCGGTTGCTATTATTGCACCCCAAGCTCTTTGTAGGAAGTAATTAAATCGCAATTGTAAACGCAACTAACATGTAGCTCGTAGTCGATGAGCGAGATCTCGTTGTCTCTCTCTCCGAACTGCGTGCGAGTGGCCGCGTACCGGATCGCGATGGTGACCGCGCTCGCTATCGTGTGGCAACTCTCTTGCATTATGCCGATGCGACCTGGAACACAAATAATAAAAAAGGTTGTTTATCATTCTGGATTCTGTTGTCTAAGGTTCGTCATCTATAAACATAAAAGGAAAAGAACATTGGGAGATGTACTACAAGCTTTATTTCTCTGAGCCATCCTTTAATAAAACAAATACCATGAAAACATGTTCAATTAATGAGAAGCTTTAACTGGCCTGTTGGTTTAGTAGTTAGTGGCCCTGACTGCGGTGCCGGAAGTCGTGGGTGCGATCCCTTCTCAAGACAAATGTTTGTGTAATAAGCGCGATCAGTTATTCTGTGTCTGGGTGTAATTTATCTATATGTTTATCAGTTGTTTAGTACCCATAATACAAGCTTTGCTTAGCTTGGAAATAGACGGTGTTATGTGAAAGCTGTGGCACATTATTAATCTCATGTATTCTTCTTATATACATATAAAATTAATTTGCGTACTGCATTACTGCAAAGAGTTTCGCATCCAGAGATAGGCTCTTCCAACTAAACATAAATAAATAATAAATATTTTTTGCCACCGCGCGGCTCTTTGCGGTTAATTATTAGAAAGCGCCCTTAAGCTTGAGAGCTTGTGTTATGGGTACTAAACAGCTGATAAACATACTCATATACTTATTTCTAAATACATACTATATTATATTATACTACAGAACATAAGTGTCAAATAACAGTATACCTGCTGAAAGGTTCTCCAGCGCCGCCCCCAATATCTTGGAGGGATCTGAGAAGGAGGACTCGTAGATTCCCTCCTCTGTAACGTCAGCTGTGCGATTAAGAAGGTTCTCCCGCGGTATCCGGTACTGGTTGAACATTATGAACCTGAAGCAAGCAGAAATAATCCGGTTATTGAAATAGCAAAGATAATACTAAAAAATATTAGGTAATAAGGTGGCCTGGTGGGATGTTATAGGTTCGCCCCCTACATGGCACTTAAACGTAACTGGCGAAATGTAGGTGTTACTACCAGGTACACCTCTGCCCAGCCCTTCGGTGATTACAGGCGTGATGATATGATGTTATTAAGTGCTTACTAAAATAGCCAATGAAGATATAAAACATTTTTTTTTGTCCTTGTTTATCTTGCAATCAGTTAGATAACTTTTAGCAGATTTTTTGTGCAGAAGTTGACTGCTGAGGTCCATCCTTCCAACGAAGAATCTGCCTCTCAAAACTATTTGGACTTTATTTTGTAAAGTCCCATATATGGTGGCGTTTGAGCCTTTTGATAGCTATTGGTACACTCAAGTTTTAATAAATATCTACAATTTGCTTTGTGTCTTGCTGTGCTGTGTCACACTGAACTTTTCGAATTCATGAAATGAAATGAAATAATATTTATTTCTGTAAGTAGTATTTTTACACGTATTTTTTCTTTAATCAACTAAATGACATTGCCAAAGTAACTGATCTCTAAAAAGAAATGCCGAAAGAAACTCAGGGGTCATGTTCTCCTTTAAAGTCCAGACATAAGATTGTGTTAATTTATTATGCGAGTCTAACATGTTACCTTAACTGCTGAAATTGGGCACCAAGATAGGGCCTGTGCCTAGCCTGGGGCTCACGGCTACTTCTAGTTTTGTTCTACTTATTAATGTTTTTTTTTTACTTTTTCTATGTGTGCATGTTACTTAACTTGTGTGTGTCAATAAATACATTATTATTCTTATTATTTTATGGGCAGTCAGTGTTATGACCCCAGGATGGAATAAATCAAAAGGCCCTGCAATCTTCATTTTATAATCAGGATTGTAAACTATGTTCTATACTAATCGAGTTAAGTTAAATTATTACCACCTACAACTAGTACTTCAAATACTACTATCTACTCTAGTATTGTATGTTACATAGAGACACGCAGAGTAGTAGTTCAGTTCAAAATGATGTATTTTGTATCTGCCAAAATCAATGCATTTCAGTAAGGTAGTTAGGTTAGGTAGTTAGGTTAGCTATAGGGTAGGTACAGCAAGTTAGGTTAGGTTATATGTATATATGTCGTCATTCTAATTTTATTATACACAAAAGGTTTAAAGAGCACATTATTTATTTATTTTTTTTTATTTATTAAAACTTTATGCACTAGTAAAATAAACTGTACAAAGGCGGACTTAATGCCTTAGGCATTTTCTACCAGTCTACCTTAAGGTGGTGCAGAGACAGAACATGGTAGGCGCAAGAAGGTAACTAAAACTTGAAAGAAAAAAATAAATTATTATTTATGATAAATACATACATACATACATATTATATAAAATCCAGAGATACCTAGGTCAAGAGAAAAGAAAGAAAAAAAATAATAAAAGACATATTATTGGAGAAACTAATCTGCTTACTCAACTTAGGGATAAGTTTGCCAACACCTTGTGAATGTGTTCGCGTGCCTTTACTTTAAACGTGAACAAACTGGTTGCCATCCTGATGTTCAGAGGAAGCTCATTCCAAAGGAAAACCGCCTGGACGAAAAAAGAGGAAAAACAAAGAAACATTAGAGGCTCACTAAATAAAAAATAGTAGTAGTTATTATTGTTTTGGACCTATTTGTTGTAATTTCATTGAATAGTATGTAATTATATCTCTAACATATAATATTCTCAAGTCACGGTGTTTGTTACCAAAATACTCCTAAACGGTTTGACCGATTCTTATGAAATTCTGTGCGTATTTCCAGTAGGTCTCAGAATAGGTAGATTTCCCGTTTAGACATCTAAATAATAATATAACACTTAGTGGCACTAAAAACATTTCCTTTGTATGAATTCAAAGTATCGAATTTTTGAGTGCAGAGAAGAGATCTGGGATCCGCACCTGTCAAGAATTCTGTGAATCGAGGAGATTTAAAATACTAGAGCGGACATGCGAGGAAATTTCATACAAAAACTTTGATCCCATGTCTCAGTAACGCCATATAGAATAACATAAATGAATATTGGAGTGGCAGGCGGGACGCGGATTATTGTCTTTTTTTTTTGTTATTATGTTTTTTTTTGCTGTGCGTGTATCCAACTGTTGCCAATAAATGTATTTTGTTCTTTTCTTTCTTTACTAAAAACAAACTCAAAGACTTGTGTCCAGTAGGATACAAGTTTCGGATGAAAATTTTGTTCGTGATGTCCGGTCTATAGGTATTGAATGTCTTTGCTGTGAATGCAGTTAAGTTTCTTGACATAAATAAAGCATTTTTTTTTATTTAGAATCTTAAGTGCTTTCCAAACAGGACCACTGTTTTTTTTTTCAACCTGTACAATTAATTCTATTTTTTTGACACACATTGGATAATAAAAGATAAAAAAAAAAATCTTTTAAAACAAAATACCAATTGCTTTAAAACCTATAGTCATAATGTCAATGAATGACACACCATATTGATAAAAGATAGTCTTTCATTGATATAAGTACAATACTGAAGCAATAAAACAATTGGTTTATGTTTTTTAAAAGACTTTTTTATCGTTTACTATCAGCTGTGTGTCATTCATTCAAACTGAATTGTTTTAGTCAATGTCATAACACCGGCTATCAATATTTAGGCTGTAAAACTATCGATAGAGTAATAAAAATAATATTTCGGATCGAACAATGATCTATATATTTTGATACATTCGTATAATTCGTCATACTAATGTTAGTAACATAATCGATTTAACATAAAAAGTAAAAGAATAAGTGCAAAGATGTAAGATGCAAAAATATCTGCTGCGCAGGAGTTCATTCTTCGCACAAAATGCCTTAACATGGCGGAAGACGAGATTCGTTATATAGTCGTGCCTTTACAAGACGTGTAAAGTGTCTGATGGGACTGACTAGCCTTTTTTCAAACTAGTTTTAGGTCGGCTTTCAGTTTTACCGCAAAACAACTGATAAACATACTTACATTATTAACCGACTTCAAAAAAAGGAGGAGGTTCTATGTTCGTGTGTATGTATTTTTTTTTCTAAATGCATTAAATTATTATAAATAACACCCACACACACACACAAACACCACACAAAACAACACACAGTACAAATGATTGTGCTCATCACACAAATATTTGTCCTGGGTGGAAAACGAACCCACGACCTCCGAACAGCAGTCAGGGTCGTTAACTACTAGACCAACAGGCCAGTCAATAAAAATGAATGATGAATGGGTGATGACCACCAATAGACCACCTTCTGGCTGTTATTATCTGCCCTAAGCCCCTCGTAAAGTGCCTGATATATGGCACGTAATACTGATACAATATTAGCACAAATGATTCATTACAAATACATAATTAAAATATGAAATTATGAGTAAGTAAAGGTGTGATTATATCTAATCTTTATGACGTACCCGATGCATCTTGACACACATGAAATTGTCAATAATAATTATAAGCGTTTAGAATGGTTTCATTTATCTACTGTCTGTCTTGCTTGATGGTCTAAAGCGCTTCTAATGTGCATTAGGTGCTTGGTTCGTTTCTGTTCAATTTCAACTTCTTTATTGCGAGCTGAGTACCTACAGAAACTTGCGACTACAATATCAATGACGCAGCTAGCTATATAGTTGCTCAATAAACAACGAAACCATTTTGAAATGTTTTAACATCATTTTGGTCTTTTTTAAATATATTTTGACCGAGCCTTGCATGGTGAGCTATTTAAACAAAGATAGACTTGGTTCACTTAGAATTTATTTGCAAATTCCTATATCTAAATATCATCAAGCGTTTTTCTTCAATATGAGCATTAACTTTATAACAATAAGATTCATATTCGCATAATGTTCCATACATTATGTTAAGTTAAAGTACACTTTACAACGTTAGACAATGTCGCGAGAAAACCAAATTGCTCACTATTTGTTATTTTAAATGACTAAGAAATAGTAAGCAAGACAATGATGATCCAAGCTAGTTTATTTTTTACCGACTTCTAAAGGCAAATATGGAAGTTATGTTATGAGTAAATGGTTTTGCCCTGGAGCATGGAAAATTTCATGAATGTAATATCATTAGTAATATTCACACGTATACAATCAATCGTATGATTAGTAAGATATCGAATTACTGTCTCGAAGTTTTTGATAAGAGGATTTGTCATAGACTGATTGAAATTTTCATAATATGCTATTAGCTGCAAGATTGTGACGATATCACTCGATTGTCATATTTTGTGTCACGCAGCACGTGTAGAAAATGCTACAGGGACATAAAACAATTAGGTCAAAAGGAATATTATATTTTATTTGGCGTAAATGGTGTGACCAGCGGACTGCCATTTGGGGGTCTTGAGTTCGAACCCAAAACACGCACCTCTAACTCTTTCTCTCTCTCTATCATTAGGTATCTAGTTGAGTTAGATGCGCGCCAATCTGTTAAGTTTATAGGCAAAGAAAATTAACATAATTATTAGAATTTAGGTCAGTAGTCTGACTAAGAATCTCTAGAAAGTGGATACGATGCTTCTGGAAACAGATTGACCTTATTTTCAATATTAAAAAAAAAACAATAAATTGCAGAACATAATGTAAAATAAGCGGTAAAAAAATATGGAATTCTAAATATGAATAAAATCTTAAAATAAGATTGAATAATTGTTGATATTGCCCCCCAAAGTCAAAAAGGTATTTTGAAAGTCGACCAGGGCTCGTAGACTACTTGCCCCAACCAAGGTACGCCTCTGAGAATGTACAGACGCCAGCACATCAAGTTACCCCAATGTGTCAAATTTTCCCAATTGAATATGAACCTTATTCTGTTTGACAGAAATTTGACACATTGGGATAACTTGATGTGCTGGCGTCTGTACAGGAAAATAACAAAATTATTTTTAATCTTTTAGAAAATATTCACTATAATCGTTAACATCATCATCATACGATTCCCACTGACTCATAAACGGGTGACGTATAGCAACGGAGTTTACATAAGGCATCATTATAGATAACTGACATAACGTTGTAAAAATTACATAGAAACGGATAAAAAATGTCGCACGCGTTTATTTACTGGCAACCTTGACAGTGCTGACCTGGTAACCGAGTAATAAAGAATGCACGCATGAGGTCCTGGGTTCAATTCGCGGGTAAAATTAAGTATTGTAGGGTTCTTCAATCTGGAATTTATAAAAAAAGTTAAAGGACGATTTATGAATCTGGACCATAGAGCAATAATTTGTAAATTATTTTCCACGTCTTGAAATGTACTGATTTTAATTAAAAAATTCAATCATTAGATTGTAATTGAATTTAAACCATAAAATTATTATTAGTATTTTTAAGTTATAGCTAATTACTAAATGTGTTACTGCATTCTAAAAGCATAACTAAGATGTAAAATTTAAATAATTGAACGGCTGAAATACCGAATATAGTGAAATGTGGAAGGATTAGATCTTAAGAACTTATTTAAACTATCTACATATTATACCTATTCATGAAAAGACATGTTAATTTTATCATTCTTTCTCCAAAAAAATATGTTTGGACTTAGGACCTAATCTCGATTTTTTTCATCGAACCATATTCGTATCTTTGGAATTTGGACTTTGTACCTTTATGAACAGATACTTTTGTTTTAAGTACAGACGCCAGCACGTCAAGTTACTCCAATGTGTCAAATTTTCCCAATTGAATATGAACCTATTCTGTTTGTAATAAAGTTGAAAAACGATCAAAGAAATTTGACACATTGGGGTAACTTGATGTGCTGGCGTCTGTACTTTTCAAGTGGATGACACGCTATTATACAACGATACTTCTATTACTGATAGTAATTGATAACCTCAATAACTACATTTCTTATTCTAGGTGTACAGACGCCAGCACATCAAGTTACCCTGTCTGTCAGACTCTTACTCACTAAAAAACCATCGGGACTGTTCCGTCTCACTTTTGAGCCGGGGTCACGGGTAGGAACGATTCTTTCGTGACCCTTGGCCAATCTCATTAAACGTGATACAACCTTAAATAAAGTCTGATTAAAGATTTTCTTTCAACATATTTATCCACAAGATACGGTTTTAAACGGCCTTCGAAACATAACAATGGTTAAATATTCAACTGAATTTGATAAGCATTCTCTATAATGTAGATCTTATAATACAGTTCCCGAACATTTCTTTGATCTTTTTATCAATTGCGTCTCGAAACGATATTGTAGTAACGGAAGTGAAGCGGCACATCAAAAAAAGAACATGAATTGACTTTCGATAATACAGTGTCAACTTCAACAAGAAAGTGGTTCTCATTTGTACTCAATATTGTTTGTGTCTATGTTAGATACATGTTAAGAACTATTGTTAGTACTAATATTTTTAGACCAAAGACTATAAAGTGCCTTAAAAAAAATCCCAAATTTTATTGTTAATGTTTACAATCATGGTAGGGCACAGCAAAATGTAATATAGTAATATTATGCTTGGCCCTACCAAGACCATGATTGTCCGTAGCTTTAAGCCTTATTTTAAGACTTATAAACATTGTAGAATCCGAATAAATGATACAATTATTATTGAATATGATTATACATATTTTTCAGCAATTTCTTAACAATTTAAATGATTTTTGAACAGACGATGCAAAAATGGAAGTCAACACAGAACACCTGCTCTCGGTTTAAATTTTATAAGTTTAATTTACCTCGTAAAAAGCGAGAGAACTCCCAATTGATTGAGATTACTCAATCATATGCCCCGGGGTTATTGCCTCATCGACTAGCGGCAGGACGCGCACACGCATAGGGGCCGCGTTGCACCGACAATAATTGTCTTCAAGTGGAAGACACCCATACTATAGGCGAGGCAGAAGATAAATAGCTAGCTAATAGCGTGACACACTTGCAGATTCAATGTCTTTTTTTATAATTTTCAACGACATTATCAGCCTAACTTTTTCCTATCTATCTATCTATTTATTTTAATAGCTATACATATAAAAATAGAAATATCAAAACAATAAAAGTTAACAATGCTTTCATGAATCCCCCTTTCTCGCAGTACTTCTGATATGTCAATAAGATCCGCGACCATTCACCCACAAGTGTGTTAGTGTCAGATAGGTAGTCAGAAGCCCGAAAGTCTGACAACCAGTATAACCAAAGGGTTCCATGTTACCCAGTCACTGGCTTGTAGAGATTTAACAGGCAGTCACTCTATGTAAGACACTGGTATTGCTTTCAAACAAGCTTTAAAGCTCGTTTGAAAAAATGGCTTATCGAGCAAGCCTTTTATTCTTTTGACGAATTTATATTATGTAAACTATGACATATTAATTTGGAGTTTTCATATTTATTGTGTGTTTTGTCTGCGACTCGTATTTATGTGTATTGTTTCTTTTATTGGTTTGACATTTTTACTATTTGACATTTGCATAATGACGTAATGTATTTTTAATGTTTTTTTTTATTTGACTACTATTTATTTATTTCTTTAACTTGTTTGACATCTTGTGTAAAATTTGACATTTGTTTAATAATTTAGGTAATGTATTTTTTTAATAATTGTTTATCAGAAAAATATTGAATCTATATATGACTTTTAAGAATCCCTTATCAATAAAATACTATGACTACTATGACTATGGCTATTTAGCTGCATCCGGCTAGACTGGAAGGCGATCCCAAAACAGTTAAGAAATGCTAGAAAGATTATGATAAAGAGGCAAATTATTAATTTGACTGGCCTGTTGGTCTAGAAGTTAGTGACCCTGACTGCTATGCCGGAGGTTGTGGGTTCGATTCCCACCCAGGACAAATGTTTGTGTGATGAGCACAATCATTTGTTCTGTGTCTGAATGTAATTTATCTATAAATATGTATGTATTTAGAAATATATAAGTATGTTTATCAGCCGTTTAGTACCCATAACACAAGCTCTCAAGCTTAACTTGGGACTAAATGGCGTTGTGTGAAAAAGTTGTGGAATATTTATTTTTTTATTTATTAAAACATTAATGCAGTCTTCTTGTCTCGTGGTCAGTAAATAACCTGGTGCTGCCAATAGGTCTCTGACTCGGCTTCAAATGCCGTCAAGAAATATCTTCCAGGCATGCTAGTTTCGCAACGATGTTTTCGTTCACCGTTTTTAAAGCAAGTTTAAAGCAAGCAGCTTTTAGTTCTTTATAAAGCTCTAGTCCGGTCCAGTATTGTTGTCACCTTTGGGATGGCTCAGCCAAATACCAACTAGCCACACTCGACTCAGTAGAGCGCAGAGCCAAGAGGCCAATTGGTGACGAAAAGCTGGTGGGTACCAAGCTTCATACTCTGGCCCACCGCCGCAAAGTTGCATGTCTGTCGGTCTTTTACAGACTGTATTTTGGTGAGTGTGCTCTAGAGCTCCACGAGCTCATTCCACCATCTCCTTTCTTCCATCGGGAATCCAGACGTACTGCAGGTTATCACCCATTCCTTGTAGATGTTCCACACATTCGCACGAAGCGCTTTGCCTGTTCCTTCATTATGCGCACAGCCAAGGAGTGGAATTCCCTGCCTGCATCAGTGTTCCCGAGTTCATATGACCCCAATCTGTTTAAGTCGCAAGTTAATAGGCTTCTTATGGGTTAGCTCGTTCCATCGTCGACCTCATCTCTGGCCGCAGGACAAGATTGAGGTCAAGAGTAGACCCATTATATAATAAAAAAAACAGTGATAATTAAACAATACGCACATGAATCAGAATATTGATAGGTATTCTTTCACTATTCATGCGTGATTAATTTAATAATGGATCAGGAATTTCCTTCAAAATCGGTCTGCGATAGCAAGTGTATTAACTAATTAGGGAGTTAGAGTATTAAACTAATGAGTTTATACAATAATAGTAAGGAATGTGATACAAGTATGTTGTAATCTTTTATCGTGTATTTATGTGAAGTAATCCACTATCGTTTGTGTAATCGTATTATTGCGTCAATAACATAAAGCATATCATAAATATAGTGTTAACGACTCATCATCAACTGCCTAGCCTATTATTTTAAATGTAGCGACTTCCTATTTGGCTTCCAGACCCAGTTACTAGGCAACTGGGTTTGTCTGGATTTCTGACTAGTTGTAACGGCTGTTAAGTAACTTATCTTTTTTTTTTAAATTATAAATAACTGTACAAAAGCGGCCTCTCTGCTGGTAGGTGCAACATGAAAAAAAATACTTGAAAATCATTGAATACATAAAAATTGGCGACTGAATTAATCCAACAAATCAACTTGCGCTGTGAATCAGTTGATTATATCGATCAGGTGTCCCACACGCCTATTTTATTTTAGATGCACCTATTATAACAATAAAAAGGTACATTCTTAGCCATTATATATTTTCATACGTCCAGTAAAAGCCGGCTATTTTAGGTATAATAAAGCTAAACAATTGAAAACCTACTCTTTTTTTTAATTCGGTTAAAAAAATATCATGGTACATTGTGGTACCTTATGGTACATTATTGTACATTATGGTACATTATGGTACATGTAAATTTAACTACCACCAATACCCATACACAAAACTTCCCTGTTGCCACGAGGAAGAACGCTTTAAAGAGGATAAAACGATCAAATGCAATAATTAAATCTAACTATTTGATCCTAACAACATAATTTACATCATACCTACCCAAAAAATGGAAACAAATATATTATGTATTCAGAAAATTTACCATAACACAAATGCACTAAGTTCAATTTCGGCTACTTTCGAATTTCATGACTTTTAACAGGACTTGTGTCATTTTAAATCTAAAGTTGTTAGTCGTTTCAGTAGAAATATTATGTTTTTTTTACAGAACTTGAATGTTACAATATTTTTTGGTATTTTTTGTCCTTTTAAAACAGACATACAGTATTTAACAATGTTTCCTCGTATGTCATTATTACAGAACACGGACAAAAACATGTTGTTTTTGACCTGTGCAAGGAATTTGTCAATGCGTTGATTTGACTTATTTTAGTTAGTAGATAGGCAATCAACTTTGCTGTATCATTCAAACAATTATTTACAATAACTAAAATAATTCTTAACATATCAATTTCTTAGTAGGCGCCCGAAGTCTGAATTTATGCCTACTTGATGGCCTTACCCTTCTGGGAATAGAACTGCGATACTTTATGTTGAAAAATTCTTCACTTACCCATTATCGATACCATTGACTCCGACCTTCTCGCCCATATCTCCAACGATCAGTCCAGGGTATGTCTCCAAGGTCAGAGGGTTGCGGACTGGCACCAGGAATCCGTGTAGACCATGGTTGGTGCCGTCTGGTGTGATCAGCTGAGCAAACAGCAAGGTGTGTGTACATGTCCTGCCTGAAAAGAAAATAAGTTTAATCGTACTACTGCCTCGCTAGAGTCGTACCTTTATTTATTTCAAACAAGTAAAATGTGTTTTTTTAAACTAGTTAAGGTCGGTGTTCCACTATTTGACTACTCTGAGAAGAAACTCTGAAAAAAACTTAGAGATCCAAGTCTCTTTTAAGGTCCGGACAATATTATCTTGGTCATATCATATTAGGACCATGCAGATTAGTGTCTGAGATGCTCTTACAAAGAAAGAACTACACAGTACTTACACAGGTATGAGAGGACCTGTTCAGTCAGTGTACGCATTTGTCAATAATCGGGAGCTCAACTTAGGAACCTGAGGGAAGCTTTATCGCCAAATATCCCCTGGATAATCATGTTTAATCCCCGAGTCTGGTAAAGTTTGATTGGGTTCACTATCTGGAATTCCGGATTGCAATAGGTTTGCCTCGTATTACTTGAAACTTAATCATAGCTGGCGAAATGCGGATGAACTGCAGTACCCTTCGAAGAATTCAGACGGGATTTTTATGCCTTCAGCGGATAGGGGGCAAAGACCCTTTTTCAAATGACAGGAAGTATATGCCCAGTCAAGGCAGGTCACAGACCTGACCCGAAGGGTTTTTGATCGCATGAACATGAGTTAAGCACTTCATTTTTATGATCGATAAATTAAAGGTTTAATTAACAGTCCCATAACGGTTCTTCCTTTTAATTGAATAACGTTCATGTAATCCAAAATTACAAATGGATATTTTTAAGCTTTTGTTTTTTTTTTGTTATGTTGAACCTAACTGTCTTACGAGCTGTAGGTCGTAGAATTCAACTTAGACAGGCGCTTTACTCTGAGTAAATTATTTCATTTTGCTGTTCTGAAGGAAACCAGCCGAGGAGGCCTGTGTTCCAGCAGTGGGAACATCATAGACTGACTATGTAAGCCTGCACTCGCGAAGTAACTTTACGTAATACTCTTTGAAGCTGACGTTGATACAAGTTGATTTGCACCCTCTTCCAGCCCCCCTAAATGAACCCATGGAACAGGGGGTGTCTGATTTAGGAAAATCCGTCGCCGACCCCCACGTATATGGACAGAAATGACGGCACGACGTGTTTCACGCGCGAACCACACCGACGTTGCAGGGGAAATCAAACACCTGACTCCAACGCTGACTTGGCTAGGCCCGCAGGGCTGGCACCAGTTTTTGCCTTGGCAGGGGTTGGAAAAGAGTCTTCTGTTCCCGTGACTTCCAGCGCAGGAGTAGGACCGAAAACCGGGGTAGTTTTTAGTCAGTAAGAGGCTGACAGACCCCTCCACCCTTCCCGGGGCGGAGGACAGCCATGAGGATTTTCCAACTCGAATCAAATAACAAAAAATAGTTGAAGTATGTTGGAATAAGCGAACCTAAGTACCCTTCAACACAATCGTATTCGTTTGACTTCGATCATCCTCACGAATAGTATAGTTCGGGTTTCATAGTATCGAACGTTTCAAAAGTGTCCTTCTAATATTTTTAATCATTTAAATTATCACCTGAGCGACCACGTGTAGGCAATTATGCTAATACATAAATATCTGCAACCTCGATTCATACAAATTGTTTGATAAAAAAAAGTAGGTAATAAAAATCATAACATTTCTTACGAATGACTCACACGTACTTAATTGAAATTGTAAAATGAACTAATAAATTAATATTCTTTGATTTGGGTAATACCACGATTAATATAACTAGATCTTTTTATAAAATTATGATGCACAAGACTGTCTAATTACGAAATGCCTAAATTGGTATTGTTTCTGGCCTTATGGCAAGTACTAATGTGACTTTTTCAATTCCTATGTACATACCTACATTGTATCTTCATCTTAGACATCATTGTTATCGGTAAAGGAAAACATCGTGGGGAAACCAGGACTTACCTATACAAATATTATAAAGAGGAAAGATTTGATTGTTTGTTTGTTTGCATTGAATAGGCTCCGAAACTACTAGACCGATTTAAAAAAATCCTTCACCGTTGGGAAGCTACACTATCCCCGGGTGGCATAGGCTACTTTTTATCCCTGTATTCCCACGGGAACGGGAACTTCGCGAGTGAAACCGCGTGACGTCTGCAAGTTCCTAGTCAATATAAGTCTTAAATTGTTAATCCACCCTAAGGAAGCGTGGTAACAATGCTCGAAGTTTGGGGAAAATTCCTGACGGCATGTGCAGATCAAAATCAAAATCAAAAGTAATTTATGAGCACTTTTTGAACGTCGAAATTACATAAGACAGTCCCCCAAAAAGTCCACCCTTCGCCACTTCCTAGTGTTTTTGAAGCTAAGACCTCAGACTTAGCTGCCGGTTTCGTCACGATATTTTCCTTCATCGTTTTTGAAGCAAGTGATAACTTTACAACACGGCCTTGGGTTTAATTTGGTTGAAGACTAAATTCTTGATGCAGTCCCTATTTGTGGAACTGTCTCTATTAACAGCATTGATGCTATTTCTAGTCGTTCGGATAGACAATAAATGGTGTAGGTACCTATTTCATTCATAATCGAAATATTTAAGAATGTGTTCGATAAACTAGCACCGATAAATGGGTAAACAATGAAACGGATATTTTTATCTATAACACTTATTATCTGATTGTTAATGCCATTTAGAGGGAAATCATGCGTTTGTTATCGAACGTGCGTAACTATAAGCTGGACCTAATTACATCTTAACTACTAACATAAAATTACTGTCAACTTTAATGTCTGAACTTAAAAGGAGACGATGATTCCTGAGTTTTACTCGGCTTTTCTTCTGAGAGGTAGTCAGTTAGGAAATGCCGACTTTAGCTAGTTTAGAAGAAAAATTGACGGGTAAAAGTGATTTCCATATCCTAGTTGCAAGTTGTTGTATAAATAATTTAATTTCACATGTCGCCTTTGTTCCCAAAAGTGTTAAGTAGAGGTGTATCCATGTTTCACCAGTTATATTTAAAGTCCTATGTAATAGGACGTGAGCCTATTGCCATCAACCGGACACGAATCCGGACTCCGCCATGCTATTGGAGAATTCCAGATGAGAAACTTAATAACACTTTTTCCCAGCAGTAGTGCTTTAGACCATTAGACCAAAAATAATACGAGAATTATAGATACGATATTCATAGCGTTACTTGTTATTAAATTCAAGTACAGTAGGTAAGTACTTGATAATGTTTACGAGAAAAAATGTAAGTCAATAAAATTTTACTTTATGTCTTTATATCGCATTTTCATTCGTTTCGATATTATTTTTATTGTAATTAAATAACAAAGCGAAAAGCCTGAAGTGCACGGGACTTGTACTACAAAAATCGCCCCTACTGCTACGACATAAAGATGCTGTCAGTATCAAATTGTTACCAATGATTTATGTTTGACCGTACCCATCTACTTGCTACAAAATAAGCTTTGGTCAAAAATCGTAAATCAAACGGGAATTAAAACAATAACAATGTTCTATTATAAAAGTAAGATTGTTATTTCCTAACATGAATAAGAAACATGGCCAAGTGTGAATCGGTCGGAACTCGGAAGGTTCCGACACCATAGTAGTCAACGTCAATAATATCGGGAAAAACAAACAGTTTAAAATAGTCTTAAAAACTATGAAAATGAAATACTAACTTAATGGCGCAAGTAATGTTTTAGACTCAAGACAGCACCTACACGTCTTTTGTCATTCTGTCAAGAACTTTATCCGTTTAATTTTTATAGATATTGAGATCATTCTGAACAGTCTGTTCGTCCTGGTATTTCTTTACGATGTCTGTACAAGATAAAAGATACACCGATTGAAAGGGTGTACTGATGGGGTCGATCCTGATCCTTGAATCGTTTTATCTCTAAATGTTCTTTAATCCAATTCCATCTTGTCTCTTTTAACTTTTAGTATTTGTTTTTTATGATATAGCTAGGAAGGAGATGACGGCCAATAGAGATGTATGGAAGAAGAACACATGCTGTATCGATCACAAAAAAATTGGGAAAGATGATGATAAATGATAATTTTTTGTCATTGTGGGAAAATACCTGCTTCCGCTTCTAAAACAACTGTTGACAGAGAGAGCCACGGTCGGGCAGCGGGGTCTAAGTAATAGGCACCTTTAAGTACGGAATCCTAAAAATGACAAGGCGATCGCAAAAACAAACGTAATGATATTTACTTTTTCTGTCCCAATATTTGCCCCGGTTCAGGGACTGGGTGAATTTTCGAGCGTTTCAACCGCCGTCATTACCTTCCCCTTAACATTAAGGGAAGAGAATGTATTTAATGGAATATTTCAACCATTTCCAGATTCTAGTACTTTAGCAGATTCTGAGAAAAGCTGAAATATTGCATTGAATACATTCTCTTCCCTTAATGTTAAGGGGAAGGTAATGACGGCGGTTGAAACGCTCGAAAATTCACCCGACTACGCCATTTGTGTAGTCAAAACACGCGGGTACTTTTGTATTTGGGTCATGCATGAATCAATAGTGGAGTTAAGATGAAGAATATGTATATCATGGGTAATACATGGTTTGGTTTATGTGTAAACAAAACCGAGCTAAATAGAAACGAGATTTTGTAGTGATTATTTTGCAGTTTAATAGACCGTATTAAAATTTAAAAAAATGTATGATCCTTGTTTGCTACTTATAAATAGGTTATGTTTGTAAGCTGAGATCAAGCACCCTATTCTTTTCAATTTTGAAATGGTAATTTTTAGCACCAAATAATACTTGCTAAAGGAAGACAACACTACTGTATTACAAACAATACTAATAATGTTATGGATGGTCACCCATCCACGCGCCGACCTTGGTAGGCGTGCCTTAACCTTCGTTCGACCGGTGTGACTGTAATTATTAAGTCACAAGACTATTACTTATTAGCTTTTTGCTATTCTTTGAATACAGACTAAAGTATAGTAGGTAATCTATTAGTATTATTCACCGCGAGCAAGATAAATGCGCATGAGTCGATTTAGGCATTGTGTGGGAGGGTAGCAACTTACCGAGTGTAGTAACCTCTTACTAATTAGTCTTAATAGTCATAATTGGACGCAGAACGTCTGTTTTAAATAGTGTTGAAACACTGGATGATATTGTGTTAAATGTTAATATGGCTAACAGTTTGAGTTCGTTTAACATTTTTTACTATAGTACGTTCGCGTTAAGAAT
The DNA here is from genome assembly GCA_921972225.1 of Euplexia lucipara. Lineage (NCBI taxonomy): Eukaryota > Metazoa > Arthropoda > Insecta > Lepidoptera > Noctuidae > Euplexia > Euplexia lucipara. The sequence continues at coordinate 3,112,216 of OV179149.1, read as the reverse complement.
GCAGTAAATTCATCATTATCCGACGGCCTGGCCCCGCCCCCTAACCAATCAAATCTTTTCAAATTCATTTTTATAAATTCAACTTAATCTTTTAAAATATAATTTGTTTGAATTTAACACCAATGTGGAATACACCTTTATCTTGCAGTTTCACTGCCTTCTTACTGCATTCTTAACGCGAACGAACTATAGTGCATATAGTTTGAATAAATAAATAAATTTAAGGTTGATTACAGTAAATTCATCATTATCCGACGGCCTGGCCCCGCCCCCTAACCAATCAAATCTTTTCAAATTCATTTTTATAAATTCAACTTAATCTTTTAAAATATAATTTGTTTGAATTTAACACCAATGTGGAATACACCTTTATCTTGCAGTTGCACTGCATTCTTACTGCATTCTTAACGCGAACGAACTATAGTGCATACTTATAGTTTGAATAAATAAATAAATTTAAGGTTGATTCTCATGGTAGTACTCATGAAAATCACCCTCTATAGCAATAGTTACAGTCAATAAGCCAAATCCAGAGATCCTTGAGCATATTACAACGATGTAAAAATAAGTTTTAAAAATAGCGTCGTTTCAGTTCAATTACGTAGCAAAACACTAGTTTCAACAACCACAGTATATACAAATAAGCAGTGAATGACGTAAATAGTCTGATAACTGCTTATATGCTTTCTTCGATCAATAATAGCACTAGATACAAGATCAGGAACAAAAATACCTCGCAAAAGTGTCCACGTTTAGACACGCATAAACAATTGCATTTCTTACTACGAATATAGAATTTTTTTTTATAATATTATCAAGTTCAGTTCATTATAAACCTTGACACTCGAGCATAAAGTTTAATTACAATTGAAAAATATTTATGCCTAAGTCCTTCTGTCGTCGGAGAAAAGTAAAAAGGAATAAATTTGAAATGTGACTTAAAAATAAAAGCCATTTTTATAATAAGTACAAAAATATTTTTTCTAAAATGAAACTTAAAGCCTAGAAAATAAGGTTATGTAGCGGTCACAGCTACACCGGAATTCGTATGAATTCGTAATATTAATTTAAACTTTTTATAATTGTAAACACTCCACAATACAAAACTTTTCCTTATTGTCCCGTTACACCGAACTGTCAAATTTGAACAAACGTCAAACCAAAGACCAAAAAACTTCAAACACAAAACACGATCATTGTCTGTGGGTGAAAACTAACATATTTTATTAGAAGTATATTTACATATTTATTTAGTTGCTATATTTACATCACACATAATATTTATTTACAAATTTAACAATACGCATAATTATTTACACTATACAAAATATAGGCTTAAAATTGTAATGTTCTGGTCGCTGCCTTTCCGAACGCAACTTCGGGCGCGTTCGGCAAAGCTCGGCTTTCATCGGAGCATATGACTTGCCTAATAGCGATAAAGCATCGTCATGTAGATCAGTACTCGTTTTGACCTCCCGAACAGTACACGCTTGAACTTACAACCAAATCTAGACTTGCTCGTAGACCTAAGTTCTGCTAGTTGACTCGATATCGTCTTCTTAGCTTTTTGTCTGTGTCCAGTAATTTCCCCGCTGTCGTCTTAACTTAATTGTAGCCTTAAGCGACTCAGAAGTGTTGAGAAATTAATTATACAAGGATAACGTTCAAACCACCGTTTCATTTCGCCATTTTGCTCTATACACTTCATTGGTGACCCCGTCAAAGAGCACAGTAGCCACGCGGAGCAAAGATGCCTACCGGAGCAGAGCAGGGAGCGCAGGCGGACGCAGCAATGGTCAAGCAGGACGTGTGCAGAGTCAGCGTGAAGTTGCCGCCATTCTGGCCTGAGGAGCCGACACTTTGGTTTGCACAAGTAGAAGGTCAGTTTACAATAGCCGGCATTACCGCCGACACCACAAAATTCTACACGGTCGTGGGTCAGCTAGACCACCGCTACATGGTAGAAGCTCGGGACATAATAGAGAACCCACCAGCACAGGACAAGTACGCCAAGCTGAAGGCTGAGCTCATACGTCGACTATCCGACTCGCGTGAAAAAAGGGTTCAGCAAATCCTCACTCAAGAGGAGCTCGGCGACCGGAAGCCATCACAGTTCTTGCGGCACCTGCAGACTTACAAACACGAACATACAGACGGTAATAGCTTCCCAGCCTAACCTTCCGCTTCAGTCTGTCGCAGATTTGGCCGACCGCGTGCACGAGATCGCGCCAACGCGGCCAGCGCTCACGACACCTCCCGCCGTGGCGAGCACGAGCACCAGCAGTGACATCGCGGAGCTGAAACAGTGCATGGCGGAGTTATGTCTACAGGTGGCGGCTCTACAAAAGCAAGGTCAGGTACACCATCGATCGCGCTCCACAGATAGGTACCGGCGTGGTGACAGAGAACCGACCCCAAGCCGACGCCGCAGTCGCTCGCGCTCCAGCAGCGCGTGGAACGACGCTCACTGCTGGTACCACAACAGTTTCGGTGACAGGGCCACGCGGTGCAGGTCGCCATGTACGTACGCGGGAAACGCCGTCGGCAGCCGGAAATAGCGGCAAATGGCTGCCCTCACAAACCACGCCGCCTATTCGTAACAGATCGGGACTCTAAAACCACGTTTTTAGTAGACACAGGGTCCGATCTGTGCGTATACCCACGTGCAGCCCTACGACAGCAGCGCAGCAGGACGGCGTACCAGTTATACGCGGCAAACGGAACTGCCATCGACACGTACGGTTGGGTGGAGCTCCACTTGAATTTAGGGCTTCGCCGCGTGTACACGTGGAAGTTCGTGGTTGCAGACGTCACCAAGGCAATCATAGGCGCCGACTTCTTGGCGCATTATAACATCTTGGTAGACCTCAAAAGTCACCGGCTAATCGATGGGCTGACCCAACTGTCTTCGCCGGCGTCGCCAGCGGCCGAATCAGCAGCAATGATCGCCTCAGTGAAGTCCGTAGGAGGCAACACGGAGTACCACGAGATACTTCGCCAGTACCCGGAAGTCACGCGGCCTGCTGGAACACAGAAACAGGTCAGTCACGGTACCGAACATCACATCCGCACTACACCAGGTCCGCCTATCACTGGACGACCTCGCCGTCTTGCACCAGACAAACTGAAGGCAGCACAGAGGGAGTTCGAGGCTATGCTGGCTAACGGCACAGCACGGCCGTCAGAGAGTCCGTGGTCGTCCCCACTTCACCTCGCTCCTAAGAAGGACAACAGCTGGCGGCCATGCGGTGACTACAGGGCACTCAATGCCCGTACTGTTCCGGACAGATACCCCATCCCGCATATACAGGACTTCTCACATCAGCTGGCTGGCAGCCGAATATATAGCAAAATCGATCTCATTAAAGCATACAATCAGATACCAGTCCAGCCAGCCGACGTTCACAAGACAGCGATCACAACACCTTTCGGACTGTACGAATTTCCATTCATGACCTTTGGCCTCAGGAATGCCGCTCAAACGTTCCAACGGTTCATGGACGAGGTGCTGCGCGGGCTGCCGTTCTGCTACTGTTATTTAGACGATATTCTCTTGTTCTCAGAGACAGCAGCCCAGCACACCGAGCACCTGCATCAGCTTCTGAAGCGGTTATCCCAGTATGGAATTATTATTAACTCGGCAAAGTGTGAGTTTGGCCGTACCACCATAACTTTCCTAGGACACGAAGTATCCGAAGAAGGTGTTCGCCCGCTGCAGGAGAAGGTGCAGGCAATCCAGGACTTCCCAGCTCCCAAGACTGTCAAGGAGATGCGTCGCTTCCTGGGTATGTTCAATTTTTACCGCCGCTTTGTCCCAGATGCCACTCGCTTACAAGCGCCACTCAACGTAGTTCTGGCAGGACCTAAAACAAAGAGAACACAAACAATTAATCTATCGCAAGAAATGCTAGACGCTTTTAACGCTTGTAAAAGTGGCTTATCTAGGGCAGCTCTGCTTGCTCACCCAGAGCCCAACGCCGAACTCGCGATATTTACAGACGCTTCAGACACTTCTATGGGTGCAGTATTACAGCAGAAGGCAGGTGTCACATGGAACCCACTAGCATTTTTCTCTAGGCGACTGTCAGCTTCACAGAAAAAGTATAGCCCTTATGACAGGGAGCTCTTAGCCATCTACGACGCAGTCAGATACTTCCGCCACATGGTTGAAGGTAGGCACTTCACCATTTACACGGATCACAAACCCCTGTCATATGTGTACGCACACAACCGTGACAACTGTTCACCGAGGCAATACCGGTACCTGGACTACATTGCTCAATTCACCACGGATATCAGGTTTGTCGCAGGCAGGGACAACATTGTGGCAGACGCGCTGTCGCGTGTGGAGTCGGTGGCAGTACCGGCGTGTAATTACACAGCTCTTGCACAGTCCCAAGAAACAGACCACGAGCTGCAGGGGCTCTTAAATAACAACAGCACGTCACTCAAGCTGTGTAAAGTGCATTTCACGGACTCAGGCACTGAACTATATTGTGATGTCTCCACTGGTAACACCCGCCCTTATGTTACAGAACCCTTCAGGAGGCAGGTGTTCCAAAAACTACACCAGCTGAGCCATCCCGGCAGACAGGCCACAGTCAAACTGATTTCTGAGCGTTTCGTTTGGCCTGGCCTAAAGAAGGACTGCAGGGCCTGGACCAGAGAGTGCGTAGAGTGCCAGAAGAACAAAATCTCGCGGCACACAACCAGTCCCACCTCCGCTTTCCCTGTCCCTTCCCAACGCTTCTCCCATGTCCACATGGACATAGTAGGGCCACTGACCGTGTCATCAAATTACAGGTACATACTAACTGTGGTCGACCGCTTCACCCGCTGGCCTGAGGCGTACCCCATCGCGGACATCACAGCGGAGACATGCGCCCGCACTTTCATCACCGGCTGGGTGTCCCGCTTTGGCTGCCCCCAGCGCATCACTACCGACAGGGGCAGGCAGTTTGAGAGCAAGCTGTTCCACACCATCACGGAGACCCTCGGTAGCCAGCACCGCCCAACCACAGCATACCACCCAGCCTGTAATGGCATGGTGGAACGCCTACACCGCCAGCTGAAGGCAGCCATCCGCTGCCACACAGACACCAACTGGACCGAAGCACTACCCCTGGTGCTGCTCGGCATCCGCAGCGCCTGGAAGGAAGACGTCAAAGCATCAGCGGCAGAGCTCGTTTACGGCGAGCCCCTAAGACTCCCAGGCGAGTTCATCGCCCCCACACTCACCAGCACAGTCGACTACACCGACTTCGCGTCAAGACTCCGGCATCACATGGCGAAGCTGTCTCCAGAACCGGCGAGTCGACACGGCAACAAGCCGTTCTACGTGCCCGACAGCTTGTCAACTTCGTCTCATGTATTCTTGCGACATGACGCCGTTCGCCGACCGCTAGACCCGCCGTACACCGGCCCCTACAGAGTCCTGCAAAGAGGCGACAAAACGTACCGTATTGAGGTAAACGGAAAGGAAACCACAGTAACCGTAGATCGGTTGAAACCCGCTTACCTCAATAACGCAGACTACAGTCCCTCCGGTGTAACCAGCGCACCAACGGTCGCAAACACAGCACCAACGCCACCGCAGCCCACCGTCGAGAAGAAAACACGCTCCGGCCGCACCGTTCGCTTCCCGGACTACTATCACCCGTAGCTAAGTAGCCACGGTCTCAGGGGGGGAGTAGTGTAGCGGTCACAGCTACACCGGAATTCGTATGAATTCGTAATATTAATTTAAACTTTTTATAATTGTAAACACTCCACAATACAAAACTTTTCCTTATTGTCCCGTTACACCGAACTGTCAAATTTGAACAAACGTCAAACCAAAGACCAAAAAACTTCAAACACAAAACACGATCATTGTCTGTGGGTGAAAACTAACATATTTTATTAGAAGTATATTTACATATTTATTTAGTTGCTATATTTACATCACACATAATATTTATTTACAAATTTAACAATACGCATAATTATTTACACTATACAAAATATAGGCTTAAAATTGTAATGTTCTGGTCGCTGCCTTTCCGAACGCAACTTCGGGCGCGTTCGGCAAAGCTCGGCTTTCATCGGAGCATATGACTTGCCTAATAGCGATAAAGCATCGTCATGTAGATCAGTACTCGTTTTGACCTCCCGAACAGTACACGCTTGAACTTACAACCAAATCTAGACTTGCTCGTAGACCTAAGTTCTGCTAGTTGACTCGATATCGTCTTCTTAGCTTTTTGTCTGTGTCCAGTAATTTCCCCGCTGTCGTCTTAACTTAATTGTAGCCTTAAGCGACTCAGAAGTGTTGAGAAATTAATTATACAAGGATAACGTTCAAACCACCGTTTCATTTCGCCATTTTGCTCTATACACTTCAGTTAAAAACGTTATGTTCACAATTTCGTCTTTACTCTATTTTGGAACTAGACGTAGTTCTTGGTATGACATTTCAATGCTCAGAACACAGTAAGAATTGAGACGTAGAGTTGCAGAATAATTATTTATATTTCTTATGCGAGCGAAGGTTTGTTTTTTAATGGTAGCAAATAAATACATTTGACCCATTTTAAAAAAGTAGTAGGCCTAAATTAGTACAATAGTTATTTTATTAAGACATTGCTATTAATTGTCTGCGGGTTGGCACATTATAATCAAATCAACTCACAAAAAAAATTAATGCGTCTACTTTTGCATGCGATTTAGAAGTTTTCACATTAATATTATAAAGGCAAAAGTTTCTGAGTGTGAGTGTGAGAGTGTGTGTTTGTATGTTTGTTACTTCTTCACGCTCAAACGGCTGAACAGATTTGGATGAAATTTAGTATGTAAGTAGCTTATATCCTGGATTAACACATAGGCTAAGGCTACTTTTAACTACTCCTGGTTTACGCGGGTTAACCCACGGGGAGCAGCTGGATAAAAATCATTGAATGAAATCAAATTATTTATTTTAACCGACTTCTAAAAAAGGAAGAGGTTATCAATTCGGTTGTGTTTTTTTTTTTAGGTTTTGTGACCTCAGTACTCCGTCATTTAAAGACGATTTTCAAAATTCTTTTTTTATTTGATAGGGTATATAAACAGATTGGTCCCATTTGTATAAAAACTCATATCTAATGAGGGACCCTTGAGGAATTGAGGGAACTATTCAAAAAATATAGGTACACACGTACCGATTTTTACATTTTTAGTAACAAATCAAGCATTTTTATTTAGAAAGTAACATTTTGTGAAAAAAAACTGATGAAAAAGACAGGCGACGGAACTCTTCAAGACATAACAGCAAATTGTTCGCGATTGCTACAGTGAAATGTCTATGCAGAGTTCTTATGTTTGCATAATATAACATTACGCCTGTCTATTTTAAAAGGGGCCCGGCAGAGATGTACAGATTAATGTTTAGATAGAACTTCTTTAGCAATATTGTTAAGCGATTTCAATGATTCTTTGAAGTTTTGAAAGACTTTCTTGACACACGAAGAAACTAAAAATGGCGAAACAAAAACTTTTTTACAAAAAAATAAACCTTCTTAAAAAAACACCGCCAGGTGAAAAATAACTCCAGTTTCGAAAGTCGGTGGCCAATAATGAACGAAACAAAACTAAAGTAGCATTAACCGAATTTAACCAACAAATTTTTAAGTATTAGTAACAAATTATTAAAATGATTACAATACAAATCTACTCCATGCATCTGCTGTTCAGTTAAACAAAAGTTTGTGCAAATGTTGGCGAGCATTGGTCAAACATTTGTAGCGGTGGTTTAAAATCGGTAATTTTGTTAAAAAATTGATATTATTTGTTAAATTATAGCTTAAAATATAACTTATTCTTCATGTCCTTACTGAAAGTAAAATACTCCGGCCGAATAATTACGTTTTCGGGGATTATTTTTGCAACTGTTGAATACACACTGCGGCATTGTGGGACGTGTTTACATTGGCCGTGTTTCAAGCAAACAAAACAAAATACCAACCCCGGTTTCTATTGAGCTTATATTTACCGAGACGGATTTTTGACGCCGACCCGACATCTAGTGCTATTATTGATCGAAGTATGCTTTACTGAATTTTGACGAGACAAGCAAGGCTAGACGATTTGTTTTGCATGTCATAGAATTAAATTATCATGAGGACTTAGTGTGTCCTTATGATAATAGTTAAGGCGCCTGGCCGACTAAAACGCGTTTCAGTGAAGAGCAATCTGCTTAGTAATTTATCACATTTAAGTATTTGGCCTAAAAAGGCACACGATAATAAATAAAAATCAAAGCAAGAAAAAAGAAAATAAATCTACTAGTAAAAATATATTAAACTAAGTACATACATAATCCTGATTTCAAAACAGTTTACTTTTTATGTTTTAATGTTTCATTAATCGCTTTCCAAGCTTTTGTCCATAGACAACACATGGAGCTGAATAAGTGTAAGTAGTTCATAAACCGCATAAACGTTAATTTGTTACGACCAGCACGCGTAGCATGAACACCGAAGAAACGGTCTTTGTCGTGTCTCGCAAGAAAATAAATTAAGTGTTCATGCTACGCAGGCAGGTTTATTGAAAGAAATTTGACAGATTCAGGTTCCTGTCTATATAATCTGTCACTTTGCCGATTCGTCTGTAGACAAAGGCCGTTTCTTCGGTGTTCAATGTGTTCATCACGGATATCGAGGGATATGGCATGTAGGCGTGGTAAGTGTGCCTTAAGTCTGGTCAGTTTGGCCAAAGTAACACGTGACAGCCGAGAACATTGTCTAGTACTAAATTAGCATCGGAATGAGTCGTGTCATTTCGTATTTTTACGAAATGCCGAATTTTTCAGTTCTATTTTGCAAAAGTAGGGTAACTATAACAAACCTTAAGAAAAGTGGCGTGACCTACCACCGGTTAATAAAAATCACTGCACTAATTATAATATTAATAGATTTTACAAATATCTCATTGTGAAATATTTTTGCGTGACTGACGCATGTCACAACAAAACAATAGTGGTGCGTAGCGCTTTTCTCTAGATATCGATAATTTATAGAAATTCTTACAAAATAATTTCATAAGTAGGTAGTAATATTTGCAATTTAATATTATTTTGTAAATAAAATGATTTCATTATTAATTTTTATATTTTACAAGTCATATCATTTGATTAAAAACTTTTTACAAAAATACAACCGACTTCACTCTATATATTGCCACTGGCTTCAGACACTACAACTATTTTATTTTTTTAATGTTATTGTATGTGGATGGTAGTTTAGGTAGTGGGAACTTTTTATTTTTCAATTTTTAGTTTTTTTATGTAGGTGATTTAGTTTTTCCAGTTATTTTGATGATAAACCAAATTACTATAAGCGATTTCGAAACGGAAAAAAAGAGTATGGAATCACTCGAAAATGAAACAAAAATGACGATGATATGAGGTAATTTGAAACTAGACTTAAAAGAAAATGATTTTATAAAGTGGACCACGTACACACACACAGCTACACAACAAGCTATACAATTACAGTTTACACTGACCTCGCAATGTACGGAAATCCTATATCATGCGAGATGAGCTTATACTGGAAATACATAGCTTGATGAGAGCAGCCGTAAGTCGGGTCCGCCACCATTGAGGTGGCCCAGTGGTGGCCTGCCTCGGTGGAACCCACGACTTACAAACAGTAAGTCGTGGGTTCGAACCGAGGCAGGCGCATTACTTTGTGCAATTTATTTCATCACCACTGCTCTCAAAAATGGTGAAGGAAATCATCGACCGGCATGTCCTAGAACCAAAAATTCAAAGACATGTGACATCTACCAATTCGCACTGGGCCCTTGTGGTAGATTATGGCCCATACGCAAAATACGCGCTTTAACGTGGAGTTGGAGAGCCCGGTATCTTTATCTTTATCTTTACATAGCTTGATGTGCAGCCGTGTGTACATACTATTGTCACTTATTTTTTAATATTAATAACAATATACCATAATCAGTAATCATAATAAACGATACAAACTACGCTCATAGACAACCTCTTTTTTACATTCGGTTTTCATCGATATTTTTATAGATGTAACAAAATACCAAGCCCTATGCATTGAGTGGGCGTTCCTATAAGTACGAGAGCCCGTGGCCAAATTTCGTCGCCACATCTGTATACGGCCAAACCGTATTAAGTAAATAGATAAATTAGGTTCTTCTCATTCCAAAACCACTAATTAAAAAAAAACATTGCTATTCCTGCGACCGACGCGACGTAAACCCTTTTTGGATCCCATATTAAAAAAAAAATACTCAAGTGATTTTTCAGAATGTCGATGTCGTTGAATGATAGATTTTAAATTCGCACAAAGTACTCAACTTCAAATACCAGAAGCGTCACACACACCTAGGGAAAATTAAAAATTAAACCAGTGGTCTCAAAAAATAACCGATATGCAGCATCACAGCGCCTGAAAACATGAAAATATTGACATGATGACAAAAGTGGCCCATAATGTAGAAAACAATAATATATTAGACTAATTCAGCGTAGGTAGTACCATCTAGTCATGACGGTAAATAATTACAAAATCGTATCGTGGGGTTAACATCTATGTATAATGCTAATCAATATAATTACAGTTTGCATATTCCTAATCCTCAGAAGTCATTTATAAAGAGCTTCCACGGTTTGCGCCGTGGATGAGCGATTGATTGCTGCGCGGCGTGTCCGCGTGTCTCGGGTTTGATTTCTTTGAAGTTTGTGAACGCACCGATCATACAGGACAATTTCCTATTGTGAGATAACGCAAAAATAAATCGTTTTAATCACTGCCGGACTCATCAGTGTTCACAATCATCACCTTAAATTGAAAAATACCGGTAATTTAATTTTTTGTGGTTTGGGCTCCTATACTAGTGCCCGCCCCTTTTGATCATGTGTGCATTAAGATAAGTATCATGTGTGGCGTATCTATTCGTTTCGTTTTAGTGTGAGTTTTAGGTGGGGGGACACGGTGGCGACACATGAACTTGAACAAATATTGGGTGAAGGCATATCTCCGGATATCTATGGTGTTCATGCTACGCATGCAGTAGCCGTAGCAAAAATTGTATGCGTAAACAGAACGCCAACGGAAATAGTAGTAGAGTATTTTCAACTTAATAATCGTTAAAATCGACTTTTCATGTAGTTCGTCAAGCATTCATATTCTAGGCACGCAGCTCAGCCATAAATCTGTGATCTATATGAACGAAAATCATGTCAAAGTAAAATGTCACGCAAAGTTTTACCTAGATTACCAACCCAGCATTTAGCCGCCTCGAAGTCTGGCGTGTGAATGACGAACTGCTTGTTCTGCGGGTCGTACGTGGCCGTCGTGCGCATGAGTCGCGCGTCGGACCCGTGCGCGATTTCTGTCAACGCGAAGCTTGCCAGCGTCTGTTGAACGTGGAAATGTGAAAGAAAAAATAATACCATAGTCGACGCGAATACTAAATACTATGGGTAAACTAATAAACACACTAAAATATTTTAATTGGAAAAGAGTCTATGAGTTTCCAATATTCATACAATATTATTCTAGATGGCGTTACTGAGACATGGGATCAAAGTTTTTCTATGACATTTCCTTGACATTCCCGCTCTATAGTATTTTAAATCTCTTCGTTTTATATCAATAATTAGGAATATACTCTCTCTCAAACACAAGACTTTTTCCTAATCGGTCCATAAATGTTAGTAGTAAAGAATGAGGTTACACACATAGAAAAAAAATACGGCCGAATTGAGAACTTCCCCATTTTATTTAAGTCGGTTAGTAAAAAATTTCTTTTCTATTAATTTACGGATCCAAAGGGTACAGGATATGATGGTATACAGCTTGGCAAAAAAGTGTAGAAACGGAACTAAATTTTTGAGTGTTGGCAACAATTCCAAAATAATGACATCTCTTAGTAAACAAAGTTCACGATTTCGTAAAATTTTAATTTCGACCACCAAACGTTGATTAACAAACGTAAAAAGTGAAGAATAATGAATAAAACCATTCGGAGTGCTGGCAGGGAGGTTATTTATACGGTGTACAGGCGATGTCTTGCGGAACATGAGGCCCAAACTATTCTTTCTGAACTTCACAATGTTTACCAAAGAACCGCTGTTAAGACAGGTATGTAAGAGTTTGTTTTGTTGATTTAAGCTAAACAAAGTGTTAATTGATGAATACAAAGCTATATTAATTTGCTTGTATAAGGAATAACTAGAAATTTGAAACAATAAATGTCGAGCACATGTATAGGTTATGTTTACATTTTTTCTGCATTACTCTGGTATAGCGCGCTGAGATAAATTGATACTTTGGTGACTTGACTTTTACCTGAATGAAATTTCAATTTCTACGTAAATTAAACATTTAGTGCGATATCAAGGGAGAGAATTATTTGTTCTAGCGTTTGCATTAGAAATGTTAAAGAAATTGTCGTGCCATAGTCTAAATCTATAATTAATTCAGGAAAATCTGTTATCGTTCTAAGCAAAATCGTGCTGAAAGGATATAAACAAAAGGGTATTTTCTACATCCGGCTTGTTAAGAGTATGTGATAAAAATGTTTTACTTTTAGTATTGTTAGCGATAAATGGAATATTGCGTCTTTACAGGAAGCAGCTGAACGTGCATTCCAAGCTATTACCGAGGAGGATTGGAAAAACTCGTGCTGACATGTAATAAAAATAGAAAAGGATTACTGGAAAAAAAAACTATGAACGAGGAAATAGAGCGATTAGTAGTAAATCTAGAAGATGATAGCAGCATCACCTCGGAACCCGAACATGACTCAGATGAGTTTGCGGCCTACGTGTTCGGGGTAGAATATTTAGAGGAAGATTTACTAGAATAAAATATAGAAATTATGATACAATGTAATGTTTTCTTTTTTTATAATTCCTAAACAATGTTGTGAACTCAGGAGTATTTACCCAATTTGTTATTTTTAGGTAAGTAATCAGTTGCGTGTCTAGAACACGTCCTTGTTCAATTAATTCATTTCACTCCAAGAGGACACCGGTGTCCACGCTGTCATTGTCTTTTTTATTGTGTCTCTAATTGACACGACTAAAAGTGATTACTTACTGATTTAAAAAAATAATACATAATTAGATTAATTTGTCTAAAAAACAGCTAAGTATCAAGACTGGGTTGGTACGCTATGCGGTTGCCACGGGTTGCCATACGAAGAGCACAGTGGCGCCTCCATTATTTTCTACTCTTTTTTGCCAAGCTGTAGAATGCGTAAATTTTCCACTCGCGTTAAAACCGAATGGCGGTTTCGCATTTTTATCTAGTATTCTTCTTTTTTTTTCTGGATTGTCCTTACTAACTTTTAAAAACATTGACCGTGATCTGGTTATTGAAATCACGGCCAGGGTCAGAGTACAATGTTGTGTAGTTTCAGTACATACTCAGTAACATTTTGGAAGTGACGAATTGTCAGTCATTGCGTTCCATACCAGTGACCATGGCAATCGTCGCTATCTGACCATTTGTTCTACAAACATTGACCTCGGCAATTCGGAAGTGACATAACATTGCTATTTTTTTTGCGTGTGGGATAAGTATAGAGTGCGATACTCATTATGATCTCCTAAGTGGGCGAGTTATATTATCGAAGATGTCTCTTATGATGTGTGTTGTAATACCCGCGTCTTTATCACTGTTTTACCCGACTTAAGGAACTTCGTTCCAATAACTAAAGGACAAAAATAGCGGTTTGACAGCATTTGTTAATCGGACTATTGAAAATAATTAGCCCTTAATACAATAAAGGTAAGGTAAGTTTCTGGATATCTCGATCATTGAGTTTTTTTTTCATTACAATTTCTCAGCTCGGAGCCTAGAATCGAGCCTGATAATTGGAATACGCTCGCCTATTATATGTATGGAACTAAACATAACTGTCAAAATGTGGGTGTATTAAAGATACAACTCTGCCTTACTATTCGAGGATTACTAACGTAATGTTAATAGGTCAACAGTGTTCTTACCTCTCTGTCGACGAAGGTAGCTTCGTAGAACTTATGGTGCCTCTCAGTGCCGAGCGAAAGTAAGGCATTTGAAAACAAATATATGCCGATCGCCATTTTGACTGAGACGCTGGGGTTCAAGGACTGCATAGCTTCGTTTATCGTCATTATTGTGCGTGTCTGCGAAAAAAAAATCCAATTAAGATAACGATAAGTATTATATAATAAACGAGGGGACATTGATCACGCGGTTTCACCCGCGTAGTTCCCGTTCCCGTGGTAACTCAGGGATAAAAAGAAGCCTAAGTCACCCGGGATAGCGTAGCTTCCAAACGGTGAAAGATTTTTTGGAATCAGTCCAGTTTTCAAGTTTATTCGTTACATACAAAACTTTTTTGCAAAAAATAAAACCGACTTCAAAAAAAACACTAAACGGTGTAAAATAACTCTAAATTCGGAAGTCTGTGGCTTTGGTGGGTTTGTCTTACTCATGATGGGCCACCGACTTCCGAATTAAGAGTTATTTTACACCGTTTAGTGTTTTTTTTGAAGTCGGTTTTATTTTTTGCAAAAAAGTTTTTTATTTTTCCATTTTTAGTTGTTGCCATAAAAATATTTGCCATGAATTTATTTCATATTCTTAATTGTTAACAATACATGTCATGATAATAGGGTTTTCCACTAATCCCTAATAAATTAAAATTAACATATCTAACTGACGAAATCTAGGTATATTGTACCTGCGTACCCCTCAGAGCATACAGGCGTGATGATACGTCATGATGTTGTATAAACAATAAACATCCAAGCGATTCCAGCAATCACGACAGATTTGCCGTCTATTTTTGAAGAGTTCCGTTGTATATCTCCGAAGATCAGCACCAGATCTTAACCAAATTAAAATGGGACCACCTCAGGAGTATACTCTTTCAAACAAAAAAAGAATTTTGAGAATCGGTCCACAAATGGGGGAGAAATCAGGTAACATACATAAAAAAAAAAAAAATACATACACACGAACATAGAACCTCCTCCTTTTTTGAAAGTCGGTTAAAAAATACGAAATTATTTTTGTATTTTTGTTTCCCTTACGATTTCAAGGCAAACTTAAATAACTTTTTTACAAATGAAAATGCTTGATTTGTTACTGAAAATGTTAAAATCGGTGCATGTGTACCTATACTACTTTGAGGAGTTCCCGCAATTCCTCGAGGATCCCTCATCAGTTTTGATACAAATGGGACCAATCTTTTAGTATAGCCTACCAAATAAAAAAAGAATTTTAAAAATCGGTCCATAAATGACGGAGTAAAAAGGTAACAAACCCTAAAAAAAATACAACTGAATTGAGAACCACCTCCTTTTTTGAAGTCGGTTAAAAAAACATATGAACTGGAAAAGTCACATTGTTAAAAGCTCGGATTGAAATCTACGACCTCGTACATGAGAGGCAGGTGCCTTAAACAATGGGTTATCATGACAAAATAATGTCATAATTCATCCTAATATGTATTCAGTAACATTATATTGAAGCGTACTCAATTCTTGACTTAAAACTATACATGTAAAAGGTAAACAATAAGATGGTAGCTAGTGATGTAATTGTCCTTCAAAAGGGATATCAATCGTCAGTGTAATGGCAATTAAGTAAGTACCTACTTAGAAAGACTTACGTACGACGTCAAAGGTAACAAAATACTCATCAACATCAACCTAGCATATGCTTACCTATTTTAGGGCCTGCCACTTAGTAAACGCAAGACAGACTATCGGGCTTGTCAGGCCCTAACTCTAGGCCTGACAAAGATCTATAAACGTCTAAAGATTTTCCCATCTATGGATCGACCTTTGGGGTCCATCTACGTCCGTTTCAGGCAGTTGTTTTACCCACGAACGATAAACGAAATTTACTTCTGTATTCAATTGGTTTTTCAATTGTGTTTTCGCGAACACTTTTACACATAATTTTTAAACAACTGAGTGCCTAGTGCAAGTTTGTTTTACGTTAACGCGATCGACACGTTCATGACGTTCGGCGCTCCGATTGGCCCGCTCCAAGCTTTTAACCAATCAGAGAGCCAAACGCGGTGAACGTTTCGATCGCGTTAACGTAAAAATAACTCGCACTTTGGGCACTGAGGTGAGGTCGGTGTTTCACTATCAGCCTACTCTGAGAAGAAACAACCAAAATGACAACCAGGTTAACCAAGGGGTTTCGTGATATCCAGTTACTGGATTGTGGAGGTCAATAGGCAGTCGCTCCATGTAAACCACTGGTATTCAGCTGCATCCGGTTAAACTGGAAACCGACCCTAACATAGTTGGGAAAAGGCTAGGCAGATGATAAAGGGAATGGATGTGTTGAATCCATGCGAATCTCCGGATACAGGCAGAAGTGAAACACAGCAGTGGTTTTAAACGGTCAGCGTCTGCTTCTCTGTCACCCCCATGATGAGGCTACAGGCAGAAGTGGAACACAGCAGTGGTTTTAAACGGTCAGCGTCTGCTTCTCTGTCATCCCCATGATGAGGTTACAGGCAGAAGTGGAACACAGCAGTGGTTTTAAACGGTCAGCGTCTGCTTCTCTGTCACCCCCATGATGAAGGAAGTTTATAAGTATTCCCACCCAAAAATTAAAGGTAGCTGTGACAATATTATCTTACCCTTCGACTATAACTAGAGTTGACCATTTCTTTAGTGTGGAATTTGTACTCGTTAATTTTCTTCAGCTGTAGTTGTGTGATGCGTTTCTGTTCCTCCACGGAAGGGGACACGGCGTTGTGTGCGAAGAGCGGGTCCTGCTCCAGCGTGTGCCATATTTTGTACTGCAACAATGAAACTGAGTTGTGAAAAAGATGCAGAAAATGCTGGCAGGGTAAAAACAAGTCCAGTTACGAGCGCCAGTGCATTGAGTACATTCCAGAAACTATTCGTTGGTTTTTTTTTTATCTCATAGCTGTCTATTTTTTTCCGATGTTTTATCTCACTTTTAATTGCGAAGTAGGTAAAGTTTTCAGTATACATATATCAGAATGCAAGCGCCAATTTCCGTAATTATCGAAATTAATCTAATCGCAATCTCGTTTCAGCCACAATAAAATCAATAAATGGTTTTAGTCAGATCAATATGAGAAGCTAAAACTACGCTAATTTGTGTACTTACGTGTTAGTTTCTAGAGAAAACAGATTTGAGTGGACTTTTTCTGTCAGTGGTCGCATTTGACTGTAATCGTGTATCTATTAAGTCAAACCAAGTTCAAAATGCAACATTGCACGCACTAACTACTAGTGCCCTGATAGCAAAATCAATACAGCTGCATGCAATATAATCGGATGTTATCGAAGGAAAGTATTGCGTTTACTGCCCCTGAGGTCATTCCGTCGTATATAAAAGCACACTTTTTTCCCAAGGCGGTAGGCAGAAACTACAGACGCCACCTGCTACGATTCTTTCGCACTTCTTTTGCTTCGTCCATTGATCTCAAAATGTGCATATGTGTGTGTGTGCGTGTGTTTGTGTGTGTGTGTGTGTGTGTGTGTGTGTGTGTGTGTGTGTGTGTGTGTAATGTGTATGTGTGTGTGTGTATTTCATTTGAATTAATAAAATACAAAAAATAAATATTCCACAACTTTTACACAATACTATTTAGTTCCATGCTAAGCTGAAGTTGTGTTATGTGTACTAGACAATGAACAATCAATGATTTTTTTTATTTGAAATTTCAACTATCTAACCGTAATTTGGTTTTTATTAGGGAAGCATAATCAGTAGATATACCTGTTATGTATTTAAAACAAGTATTTTTAACTTTAATATCGGTCGATTTGACTGCCCATGACGTCAAGTAGTTACGCAAGGTACACGGATCTTTCTGAAAAATAGGTCTCACCAAAAACTTCAGTGATTCCTATTTCTTCTTTATGTTATCACATCTACCTTTCGTTATTTCTCTTTCATTCATCCTCGACCAAAAGATCTACGAGTAAACAAACTCTTTTACATCGTACCTATAATACATAAATAAATAATCCTTATTATACATTATACAACAACGTATAGCCGTGGATATAAAAGCCGATTATAGGATTACCAACATCAGCAAAAGCCATTGTATGTCTAGATAAGTAGGTACTTCATACATTTTTAATGGACAAACTGATTTGTACAAAAACGTTTCAGGCAAATGTATGTCTATGTACGTATTAAAATTTGAGGACGTAGGAAATTAAATAATTCCTGGCTCATTGGTATAGTGGTAAGTTTGATTCTCGAGACAGGCATAAGTGTTGAGTCATTTGGAAGTTTTCAGAGGAAACCCGGAGTCTGAATTTGTGCCCGATTGATGGATAGAGACACGCCCCCTATTGCTGGCGAAATGTGGCTTTATTGCAGGTACACCACTGACCAACCTTTCGAGTTTTACCGGCGTAATGTTATGTTAATGCAAAGACATTCAGAGTTTCTTAAATCTCTTTGTGCTAATGAATATAAATTATAATGTTTCGTATGGGAACAACATTTGGGACTATCTGTTACACGTTTCTCTACAACATTTAAATTTTCCAAAGAATGTAATGTCATAAACACACGCATGACTTGTCTTTAATTAGATTTTGATTCGAGAACTCCGTAAAATGTTTTACACAGAGTAATCAGTAATAAAGTACTGTACTGAAGGCTAATAAGAATAATTTTAACCAATAAATGGCGGTTTCACGATTTCAGGGTCACGGCCGATCACGTGTTGCGCGTTCATGCAAGATTAGACATAATATTCTACTAACGCGATGATAAAACAAACTAACGGTGCACTGTGTAGTGTAGTTTATTTAAAACTAATATGAGCCCGCGGTTTCCCCTGCGTTTCTAAGGTCGGAAATAGCAGTTGATGTGTTTTTCTGGGGAGTTTGTTGCGTCACTTCTTCCCAACAAAAACACTACAAATTAGTGAAGGGCGGGGGTTTTGGTGGACTGATTCATATAATTTTTGAAGTCATGAAAATACTGCTGATGCCTAATGAAAAAAAAAAACAATAAAAAACTTTTTTGCAAAAAATAAAACCGACTTCAAAAAAAGCACTAAACGGTGAAAAATAACTCTAAATTAGGAAGTCTGTGGCTTTGGTGGTTTTGTCTTATTCATGATGGGCCACCGACTTCCTAATTTAGAGTTATTTTTCACCGTTTAGTGCTTTTTTTGAAGTCGGTTTTATTTTTTGCAAAAAAGTTTTTTATTTTTCTATTTTTAGTTGTTCCCATACAAATATATGATGAATGAATTGATTAAAACATGAATTTATTTTATACTTATTGTTAACATTACATGTCATGATAAATAGGGTTATCCACTTATCCCTAATAAATGAAAATTAACATACCTAACTGTCGAAATCTAGGTATATTGTACACATCTGCGTACCCCATCAGAGCATACAGGCGTGATAATACGTCATGATGTTGTATAAACATTAAACATCCAAGCGATTCCAGCAATCACGACGGATTTGCCGTCTATTTTTGAAGAGTTCCGTTGTATATCTCCGAAGATCAGCACCAGATCTTCACCAAATTAAAATGGGACCACCTCGGGAGTCTACTCTTTCAAACAAAAAAAGAATTTCGAGAATCGGTCCACAAATGGCGGAGAAATCAGGTAACATACATAAAAAAAAAAAAAAAAAAAAAAAAAAAAAAAAAAAAAAAAAAAAAAAAATACATACACACGAACATAGAACCTCCTCCTTTTTTGAAAGTCGGTTAAAAAAGAATCATCCGTATCTCAATCAGGTCTGGTCTACGCTGTTTTGACATTTTATACACACACTTAAATATTTATTTACATGGATTATAATTAAGGCTGAAAAGAGGGAATTGTGCCATCCATTATCATCAGCCTAGATATCGTTAGGAGCTCTCAGTCTTCCCCATTTTCTCCAATACACCGCGTACACCATTGGAGAAAATGGGTTACTCCATCTTAGTAGTCTTCGAGACATTAGTACTGAGGTCAAATCCTTTCTCAAAGTCCCTTAGTTTACAGAGTGCAATCTTCGTTTTATTTGTCATTTGATATGGGGATCCCCAGTCTTATCAATGAGCGTTTACGTAAGAACGGTACCTACTGTGTGCATAACTGATGCACAACTGTCTGGAGTACCTACCAGACATTTACCATTTGATCTCAATATCTAGTCACGATAAATGTCATATATGTATGTATATAGGCTCTTAATAAACTAGTGCGCTTCACCATCACTGTTTGCATCACTGCCTACCATCAGATGGGATTGCAGTCAAGCACTGGTTTAAAACAACTATTAAAAAAAAACTACTCTGAATATCTAGTCAAACAAAAATGGCCACTTCTTCTTTCCAGCTAATTCACTGACAAGTTGTGATGGGTGGGCGTTTCAGGCCTGTCTACTAATAATAGCTGTTGTGTCTAAAAAAGGTTGATGAAATAGATTGTGGACATCGATCACAATCGAGTCAAAATCCAACCCGAAATCTGAATATGATTTAGGTCGGTGCTTAAACACTAAGTAGTGCGAAAGATTGGTCTGTTCTGGCCAATAAATACAAGATACCTAATGGTTCCAGAAAATTTGAAGGAGGTCGAATTAATTAAATAATAGGTGTCAATTAGGAGCAATGGGCCTTCAGGCCCTCGCATTTAAAGTTCAAACGTCTATACCATGGGAACGTTTTCAGGGCTCCCAGTTTTGCCCTTAATATTATGACCAGACCTATTCAGCTGGACAGGGCCTCTCGCGCAGATCAAGAAGCATTGGTCAGTGACCCAATTTTTCCTGGACGTTAACAGAATCAGGGATGGTGTTGACAAAACGACAGAATTACTTTTAAAAAAGTCAGGAAATAATACCGAGGCCAACTAATAACAATAATCCCTCTATCACATATGATTTAAATGCGTAATTCGATTATTGGTGGTGTTATCTTAATCAAAACATATTAAGGCTATATTTAAGACTTGATTTACATTGAACTGATATTAAGATATTATGACATTTAAAAATTCGCTCAGCTTTCTGCGCACGATCGCATCTAAGATAATTATGCTCCAATAACAATGTTGTTTAAGTATGAGTGGATCAAAATACTACTTATTGTGTATTGAAACATAAATAAATTTATCATTAAATTAGTGTGTTACAAGGAAAAATACAACACGTACACGGAGTGGCCAATACACACCATAAAATCACGATTTCTGATCTAACTATGTTTCTGTCTAATCCAGTGACATGATGTTCTTACATACATACATACATACATACATACATACATAAACTCACGCCTTTTTCTCATGGGGGTAGGCAGAAACTACAGAGCGCCATATGCTACGATTCTTACATACTTCTCCTCCTTCTTTTCTTCTTCTTCTTCTTCTTTTTTCGTTTTCCTTCTTTTCTTCTTCTTCTTTTCTTTTCTTCTTCTTATTGTTACAGTATAAAAGAAATTAGGAAAAGTCTAAGAAACTGACTACGAGTCTGACTGCCTCTTTGGTCTAGTCTAGGGAATGCAATCTCGTCTCGCCGAGATCCCGATCTCGCGAGATCTCGGCCATATTTTACGAGATTGTATCTCGTCAAATTTCGTACGAGATCTCGCGAGATAACGAGATCGACAAATGTAGCGACGATGTGTATTTCATAGCGCGACTGCGCGCGAACTGAATCCTGGCCGGCCGTGCGGCCGCGCCTGGCGCATCTGACAGACGACTTCTGATTTTGCATGCCAAATACCCTGCAAAATCAGAAGTCGTCTGTCAGATGATACTCTCGACATGATGTGATTTTTGAGAAGCCATTTTCAGACAAACTAACTTGCCTTTCCGTACCTTGATAACTTCATCTGACTTCTACTTTAAACTTCTTTTATTTGATTAATACGATCTCACGACATTTATTTAAGAACTTGTGAAGTTAAGTTTTTGTTTTGTTGTATTTATTTACCATAAGTAATGTTCCTATTACTCTTAACTATTGAAACTAAAGTAATAATTTACAAGACTAAATATAGATAATTATTGTTATGTTACCAATATTGTAAGAATTTGAACTGATTAGCTACAGTAGGTATAATAATTATAGACATAAACAAATGTTATTAGAGTTAGAGACAAAGTAATAAGTACTCTGTTGATTTTTAAAATAAAACTTACATTATTTTTATAACTAAGCAACGCAGTTTCTATTTAATTACATATCATGTCAATTACTAGTTCTTAAAACAAGCATTTGCATATGTTTTAATTGCGATTCTCCCAATCTCGCGAGATCCCGTAATTTGCGAGATCTCGCGAGACTGGGTTTTGAGTCTCGCGAGATCTCGCTAGGCGGAAATCTCGTACGAGATTGCATTCCCTAGTCTAGTCTAGTAAAGTGAAATTGAGTTTTTCCATCTGGAATTTCTCAGTAGCAGCCCGGAGTCTAGATTTGTACCCAATTGATGGCAATAGGCTCGCCCCCTATTACATGGGGCTTAAACATAACTGGCGATATGTGGGTGTAGGTACTGCCAGGTACACTTCTGCCTAACCCTTCGGGGATTACAGGCGTGATGTTATGTTGTCTACGAAATATTTCAACACTGAGGGGTACAGCATCATTCACTGAACCTTCTGAACTCAAGGCATCAGGTTTTCCGTCGCTGTCCGGACCCTTCCCCCTGTACGATAGCCCTGAGCAGCCAGTTCTTCTACCGGTCGACTTGCTTACCAATGTTTTTTTTTTTTATTGTTATAACAGTTAACTGCTTATTGGTTTCACTTCGATGGTCTTAGATTATCATTTTAAATTTAGAGTCACAGCCTTATGAATATAAGCCAGCATTGCACATGTAAGCGGGTATGCCTTTTATACCTGGAGGCTGTTATTTTTCAGTTTTGTAGTTGTTTTGCTTGAGTTTAGATTTCAATGTTAATATGAATTTACTTTTTTTTTCTTAATCTCGGTATATTGGAGTGTGCTAGCTAACACGTGACAATCATTCTGATATGTAATGTTTTACAATGTGTATAAACATAAGTGCTATTTATTGAGCATTTCATTGTATAGATTCTTTGTATACTTAGTTCTTCAAACGAATCAGACAGATGTGTTGCTATGGAGTTTGTTCCGCCACTTCTTCTTCCCAGCAAAAACACTAGGAAGTGGCGAAGGGTGGGCCGTTTTTGGGGGACTGTCTTTATGTATTTTTTTTTGACGTTCAAAAAGTGCTGATTCTCAGCCTAGTTTGAATAAAGACTTGATTTTGATTTTGATTTCGACCATAATATTGAAGAATGGCACATATTCTACCACGACATTACTAATTCTTACACAGTTCTTACCAATACCACTTGAGAAAAAATACACATACCTACGTATCCCCAATGTCCATAAATAACACAATATCTACAGCATACCTTAGCAACCACGTGATCATAACCATAAGTGGCTTCATAAACAATTGAATACTAAAATAGTTTCCTTGAGTGACGGTTAATTTAATGCATAACTATATGAATCAGAGTGAGATAGACGAGTTGTAGACGTGACATAGGTAGTTGTTTCTATTATGTCAGCCCACATAATATAAATCCCACCTGACATAGTGTCTTATGGCTAAATTGTATAACAGACGCATGAGTTACTTGCCGAGTCCACTCCGTGAACGGGTGACCATCAATAGATACATATCAAGACTCCTGCCTGCGTAGCATGAACACATTGAAAACCGAAGAAACGGCCTTTGTCTACAGACGGCAAAATGACAGATTATATAGACAGGAACCTCAATCTGTCAAATTTCTTTCAATACACCTGCCTGCGTAGCATGAACTACACTTAATTTCTTTTCTTCCGAGACACGACAAAGACCGTTTCTTCGGTGTTCATGCTACGCAGGCTGGGTCATGCTTCAAAACAAACGCATGTTAAGCCCTTGATCCCAGCTGTTATTTGTTGATCTTTCACAGTTGTTACAAGTAGTCAATATCTCAAAAGTGTGACAAACAGTTTAACCAAAGGTTATCGTGTTACCCAAACATTGGTTAATGAAGGTCAGCTGATAGGCAGCTATGTTAAACTCAGGTACATATTCAGTTAGACTAGAAGCAACACAATTAGAGTATTGCTAGGCAAATGGTGTCTTGTATTGATCAGAATGTTTGGCCTCAAAAGGAATTAATGATATGCATTTACCTAAGTTGAGAGTGCTGAGAGGGAATGTTTGGTGTAACAATATAGATATTTGGAGGTATGATGAACAAGGTGTTAAATTCCGCATCCCCTTAGAAAAGGGAGGATCCTTCGACCAGACGGATGTTGTGTTCGGTGAGCTACTACTGCCCGACGGTTGTTCTCGGAATCTTATATATTATATGTTCAATCGCGTGGATAACTTTAACATCTAGATGGAGGATGTCAGTATTTAGTTTGTATATGGCGAGATAAATGTCGTTACAGATACAATCAGAAACGGGTATCTATGTCAGAAGAAGTCTGGAAGTGGTGCAAGTGACCGAGAAGGGGAGGAGTGAAGGGTTGAATACGAATGTACGTGTAATAAGACCAAAGAAAAGATGTGTGTGCTGCTGAGATAGGGACCAATTTGGTCTCGCACAGGTCTTTTTTAATATAATTTTTGTTTTTAGGTTTTAATCCTGTTTTGTTTTTTTTTTAATTATATTGTTGGTTCTTTTGTTTTATGTTTTGTGCGTCCAAATAAAATATTTTCTTTCTTTCTTTTCTTTTATATTATTTTGGATTCTTTACGTTGTCCACATACACAAAACAAGAAACGGTAGGGTACAAAAAACGTTAATTTTTTACGATTTTAGAAGTGTAGCCTAAAAATAAGCACGCGATATGACGCCGCCCAGTCTCTGAATGAAACGTTACTTAAATCGCCTTTTACGATTCAAGATACGTAGGTGGAACTATACATTTGCACCATGTTGTTTCATACCATGACATAATAATATTGTGACGACTTCTTAAATACAAACATTATGATAGATTAACACCGAGGAGTCCAGACCTGTTTTTAAAATATCTTAAGATCTGTTCAGCCTTTTGACAACAAAATCGAGATTAAAGATGCACTCGAATAGTGCCTACGTCATGTCCATAAAAATCTATAATAAGTTACCCGAAATAATAAAATGTTCAAATAAATATAATATTTTTATCAATAAATTGAAATTTTTCCTTATAAGTAAATGCTACTATAGTATAAACGAATACTTAAATGATAAATTGTAATTAATTACATATCAAATTATATTAATAAATACTCAAAATATTAATGACATAATAAATAATTGCGTAATAAATTAAATAGAAATAATTTCGGTGGGTATTTTTTAATAATTGTAATTAAATATTGTAACAAACACTCTGTATCCTTCCTCCTCTCTCCTAGTTTTAATGTATGCTGTGCCCGACAGGGTCCATAATTGTGACTAATATAAAATAACCCTAACATCTATGTAAACATTATGGTACGCAATAAAGAATTGAGAATACATCGGGACTTCTGACTATGCAGTGGAGTGACTGCCAATTGGACTTTCACAAACCATTTAAGTACCACAATATCCCTTTCTAAGACTAGTCTTCACACTTTTTAGTCTTCAGACTGCTTGAAACGGCTTTCATAGATGTATAAATGACTAGCAGACGTTCCGCGGTTTCACCCGCGTAGGTCCCGTTCCCGTGGGAATACAGGAATAAAAATAGCTTATGTGTTAATCCAGGGTGTCTGCTAACTCCATACCAAATTTTATTAAAATCCATTCAGTAGTTTATACGTGAAAGAGTAACAAACATCTATCCATACTCACAAACTTTCGCGTTTATAATGTTAGTAGGATAGTCGTAATCAATAGCTTAACACTTGCTTTTTGAGGCCCAAATGAGTCTCGGTACTTATCTAATAGATGGTCACCTAGCCACGGTCCGACCTTGACAAACGTAGCTTAAAAGGTAAGAACTGTGTAAGAATTAGTCATACCGTGGTGGAATATGTGCCAGTCTTCAAAATTATGGTAGAAGAGCTGGCTGCTCAGTGCTATCGTACAGGGTGGAAGGGTCCCGACCCGACATGCAGCGACGGAAAACCTGATACCTTAACTTCAGTAAGTTCATAATGCTGTACCCCTCAGTGTTGAAATATTTCGTAGACGACATAACTTAACATCACGCTTGTAATCCCTGAAGGGTTAGGCAGAAGTGTACCTGGCAGTACACCCACATATCGCCAGTTATGTTTAAGCCCCATGTATTAAGGGGCGAGCCTATTGCCATCAATGAAGCACAAATCTAGACTCCGGGCTGCTACTGAGGAATTCCAGATGGAAAAACTTTACCCGACCCGGGGATCGAATCTGGGACCTCATGCTCAGCAGTAACGCTTGCGACCACTAGACCAAAGAGGCAGTCAGACTCGTAGTCAGTCTCTTGGACTTTCCCTAATTTCTTTTATACTTTAAGTTAAGCTACGTTTGTCAAGGTCGGACCGTGTATAACAGCCGCTCCACGAAATGATGAAGGGATTAATTCGTGGAGAGGCTATTATTTGGCCACAGGCCCCTCAATTTCGACAAATACTTTGGATTGTGTTTATTGCGTTATCAAAGTGTCGCCTAAGTATCAGTGAAAACGGGTATCGAAGTTCCATTAACATCGGAAGAAAGCAATTAATAAAACATTCGAATACCTAACTATAGTTCCACGTGATTTTAATCTTTATAACTGTACATTTTGAGTCTTAAATCCTACTTTCTGGCGTGAGTTTCGTTTTTGCTTCAATATAGAGCTCTATAGTCCATTAATAAAGCTCAAACTCGTGTACTTAGCCGTAATTTTAATTTTGTTTTGTCTTCATTGCATAGCTATTCCTCAATATGAATAGTTCGTTCAGTATAAGGAAAGCATATTTCCGCCTTATTATTGTCATGAACTGAATGCTTAAATAGGAGTCAACTTGAGCTTAGTAAGCAGAAATGAACCAACCCACAGAAAATGTTTTGTTTCGCTGATTAATTTCTGTTTTGTACATTGATTTCGATTTATCTATGTAACGAATTTGGAATGCTGGAAATACCTACTAATAAAGACTAACAGTCTATTTTAAAGCTCACTTTTAACATTCGCTGAACTTTTAGCTATAGGCTAAAGGCAAATGTTTTTTCTTTGGCATTGTTCGTCAGACGACGACGTTGACGTTGACGTTGAGCTCACATTTCTGACAAATGCTTGCACTGCCTGATCTGGTCCTCTTATATCTGTGAGGTCCTTTCCTCCAAAGACACACTTATCCGCATGGTTCTTACCTGATCTGACCAAGATAATGTCTGGGGACTTGAAAAGTGACTGTGACCTCTGAGTTTCTTTCGGTGTTTGTTCTCAGAGTAGTCAGATAGTGAAACACCGACCTCACATTCTAGCTAAAAAATACATGTAAAAGTGTTTGTATGACTCTATTTACAGAATTAAATATGATTTGATTTGGCTCTAACCCCCTTATTAACTAACGCGCTGTAAAGTTATGCAAAATGTATGGTTAAGCCGGAGATACCGCCGGTGAAAAATACATTTATTTCAAGTTGAAGTAATAAATAGAATGAATGTACTGTATCTTGGCGTATTTTGACAGTCCACCTATGCTTAGTAATTTCTATACAGCAGAGCCATTTTGTCATTAAAATCACCGCGTGAAAATGTAAGTGAAGTGAAGGCGAATTGTGCTGCAATTCCATACTATGCTAGACATAAACAGTTCACTTCACTCGGCGTTTCGATTTCACATGGTGACTTTTACTGAATCGATCGGCAGATAGCCAAGTGGACTATCTTTTCAATTCAGATAATAATTTCAGAATATGAGCGACCAATTTATTCTAGGTATGACTTCAGTTTCTTAGTAAGAGGATGTATGTGGACTGGTTACTAAATCGAGTTAAAAACCCTCAAGGAAGGAAAATGGGGATCAGTATGATACTTTTATTGCAGTAAAATCCCAGAAGTAATTCCACTATCACAAGGAAGATTATCATCATCACTTGCCCATCTTTTCTTAATTTTGTTGGGGTTGGCTTCTAGTCTAACCGCATGAAGTTGAATACCTACCTACCAGTATTTTACATGGAGCGACTGCCTATTTTGAACCAAAAATTCGAAGACATGTGACATCTACCAATTCGCACTGGGCCCGCGTGGTAGATTATAGCCCATACGCAAAATACGCGCTTTGACGTGGAGTTGCGGAAACCAGCCCGGTATCTTTAATCTTTAAGTAAAAAGGTGTAGATAGGTTATAATCGCTCAGAAAGCAGCACGTTAAAATGTGGCTAAAGTCGCAGCGCGCCGTAAACGGACGCGTGCGTGCGATCGAAAGTTGTTTAGGTAAACTATCTACACCTTTTTACTTATAATATTATTGGATATAATATAACAGTGATTAGATAACTAGATTGTGGTAGAATCATTTTAATTATTTATTAATTTATTTATTAATTTAATAAGTACTTCAAGCACACTACAAAGGCGGACTTAAAGCCATAGGCATTAAGAAATAGTGAATTAGAGTTCATGTCAATGACGTAGTTTATTATAAAAGGGGTAATTTTTAACCCAGAGCGGCTAAGTAGGTAGATACTTAAAAACAGGAAAAAGAGTGTAATTTTTTTACAAATAAATTACATATACATACCTACATACATACATAAACTCACGCCTTTTTCCCATGGGGGTGGTAGGCAGAAACTACAGAGCGCCATATGCTACGGTTCTTACATACCTACTTCTTTTGCTTCGTTTACATTCATACCTACATGTAATTCATAAATTAAAACTACACAAAAAGCAACATGTCTTTTAAAATCTATCAATTAACTTTGACGAACTCTACTCGTAAGTACACACAGCAGTTACACGAACAAAACAATTTGTAAACTTAATTATTTAGGTAATTATTTCTAATTGATCACCTCAAAGTACAATAAAAAAAAAACATTATTATTGTATGAGCTGTTTGTTAGTATTCACGAGTAGGTAAAGGACATTGCTCTGCAGCTTTACATCGTCATCGAAAAACAGCGACAGGCCACGTATATGATAACTAATATTTATTTTTGTAAATGGGTTCATACAAACACTTTTCCACGTCATTTTTTAGCTAGAAGGTGAGGTGTTTCACTATCTGACTACTCTGAGAAGAAGCACCAAAAGAAACTCTGAGGTCATAGTCTCTTTCAAACTCCAGGCATTATATGTATTGGTCAGATTGTTATGTGTTATTACTTTTTGAGTCTTAAAGTAGACTGGGTTCATTTAACCGAAATTTAAGGTAATGCATAGTACCTACCTGAGATTTTTTGTTAAATATTCATTGAAAATCCCCCTAATGACCTTACGTTGTTATAAAATAAAATAATAATAGGAATTATAATATTATTTTTATAATAAATTGATATCTGAAGCAAAAAATAAAGAAGGAATCATTTTAAAGATTTCTTTGAAATGTTTTACACGTCCATTTGTTTTCTGTGGTATTGTCTGAACAATGTTCTTTATAAGCAATTATTTACATGAAAAGGTAATAAATAATATTGAATTATGTACACGAATTAAGTCTTTAACTTTATTGTCAATGGTAGTAAGGTCATTAATCACTCTTAGTTGAATTTATGTGACTTTTTTGTTGAGTGCTACCTTTATCTGCTTAAATTTTGGCGCCTTGGGCTTAATAAAGGTTTAGAATTTGAAAAATAATCGGAAGTATAAAGATAGTGCAGTGAAAACTAATAATATGGATGACCATAACATTCAGGATGCATTCTGACTAATTTAGATATTATATAAATTAGATAGAAATAAATGTTTTATTTTTATTATTCTGTTTCCCATCCATCTCATACCTACTTCACACAAACTCAATAAAATAATGAAATATTACGATGCTGTAACTGTTTCAAATAAAAACTCCACTTGCAAAGATTTAGACATAGATTCGATGATTTCTAGGTGTAATTTATCTAAGTGCAATATTATGTAGGTATTTCGACATTTATATGTTTGTTTATCAGTTATCCAGCACTTGTAGCACAAGCTCTGCAAACTTTGGGACTAGATGGTGTTGTGGAATATACTATTATTATTATTTATTTATTTATTTATCATTAAAAAAGAGGGTAACTAAATTATAAAATAAGCCCCACAAAACCGTTGCAATGGTTTGACTGTAGGGGCGAAGAGTCTCTAGACATGTCAACATAAACATACCTAAAAATTAAACAATAATGAGATTTCAATTGTAAAAAACTTAGGATATTTCTGAATAATATAATTTTAGTTTACTTTTAAATCTATTAGCGTTTGTTTCACTTCTTAAGTCTGCTGGTAGACTGTTCAATAAGTATGGTATTCTTTTGTTTAATGTTCTGTCACCAAAGTAATTGGTGACTCTGGGTACATTGAATCTACCATTCTATCTAATCTATCTACTATATTAATTTATTTAACTTCATGTAGATTATGAATGTACCTAAAAACATCAAATAGGTAAAAGAACACGGTGACAAAAAATTGTCACTTGTCCTTTTAAATTGAGGTAATTAGAGACACAATAGAAAGACAATGACAGGCGGACACCGGTGTCCTTCCGGAGTTTAACGAATTAAGAGAAAATAATACAAGGTGTAGAAATATTCAATGAACAACTTTTACTGTGAAACAAACCTTTAAATAGCTAATAGGAATCGGCAATTAAGTAATTTAATTGTTTCTATAACTGGCCAAAATCTTCGGAATAGGAAAAATTTTCTTCACATTTTATTGTCCTAATGTTGACAGATTGTTTTTCGACATCATAAATTACTTTACCTAATTATAAAACTGGTCACCTAAAGCTAAAGCTAAGTTTAAACTAGTATTAATTAAGATATTTTGTAAATCTCATTTTAAGTGAACTATGTTCTTATTAGAAATAAATTCTTTAAACCTATTTATGTAAAAGTTGTTCATTATGATACCTTCAAATGTTTTCAGTTATTTCGGTTACATACATCTCGTAGACATGTCTTAAAAAATTCCATCTTCAGCTTTAAGAACTAAAAACCAGTTTTCAAAAAAGTTACAATATAAATTCAATAAATTGTATTTAAATATTTTTAAATTCTGTTTTTATGTATTTCTACAATTATATTTTTAAACCAACACGTAATCCTCCTTTTGAGCTTTGCCACAGTTGAGTTAAAATACATTCCTTCGCACTAGGAATGTCTACTGTATTGACTGTGGATTAATTAATTAAACCCCAAGAGGACACCGGTGTCTGCACTATCATTGTCTTTCTATTGTGTCTCTAATTGACACAATTTCAAGGTTATTAATCATTTAAACTCACATACACAAATTTAAATAGCCAGATGTTATCTTTAATGAGTCTTATATCTGGGTGGTTACCAGTTATACACCCAGTATTACTAATAACTAATTTACTATGTGAGACATGTCCCAAATATCTTGCTTGGCCTTCACAGATGTGATAAAACTTTATACCAATTTGCATAACATATCTATTTAAAGAGTTTTACAGTGACCATTTGAATACAATGCATTTAAAATTAATGCCTAGTGACTAATAAAATCTAATTGATAGCTTGATTAGTTTTAGTGCCTAATATTACAAAAATTTCAACATATTTAAACTCTGCCTATCAAACCATTTTCTTCTTTATCTTGCACAAATTGGGACATAATATTGATACTGGAAATTCTGTATTGTCAGTATTTCAATTTAGAAAACAAACACAGCCTTCATGGTTTCTCAGAGACTGTCTTGTTATTTTTTATTGTATCTCAAAATTATTGGCGCGAGATTGATTGAAAAATATTGTGCGATGTTTATGAATTAATTTTAATTATTAACACATTATTAATACTTACTAACCTTAAGTTTCAGGAGCTCTATGTCACCTTCCAAAGCCAGTTTGAGGCGTTTCCAATCGAAGGTTGCGGTTTTTCTGAACTTATCCAGTGGACCGCTCGGGAGATCGGGAACGAAACTCAAGTCCTCCATACTAAAAGACAATATTATCACGTTATAATTCAACCTTCTTACACTATTAATGATCATGAGCGCGCACCAATTTTATTACACCGGATGACTAAACACACAGGGACATTTCAAATTCCCTCGCAGACGCAAATTCAAGGTCTACAGCTATCCGTGAAGTAACCTAGTGAACTAGTCTAGTTGGGTGTGCTGTTTCTATACAACTCTCACCTTGAATATGAATGGGAGGATGAAAGAAACAGTTGATAAACTTTAGGGCGTCCGTTACCTAGGTGTTACGAACGCGACTGATAATTTTTGAGGAAGTTTTTAAAGAGGGAAAGCGTATGATAGCGAGAATGCGGCGCACGCTGTTTTATTGGGCGAACCGCTCGCACACACACGTCATACATCGGATGATTGCTCAACTGTCACTACCAACCTTCTGTCATTTCTGTCAAAGATCTGTCATTAAAGGGTATGTCACAGTGACAAAGTTTATTTAGATTGTTATAATTTTATTCTAGCTTTGAATTCATTATTAAAACAGGCACAAATTTTAATTAATCATAATTTTTCAGTTAGTTTTTTCTTAGTAGTAAAATCACAATCTAACGTTTTGCATGCTCTTGAAGAAAAATATCCATGTATTAATTTCGTACTTGCATAAAAACCTGATGTTTACTGTGAAGTGTGCTTATGGTTTTTACATTAGTAGAGAGTAGCTCTCTGCCCATCCCGAATAACATCGATCATTGGATTAACTATGTTTAGCGCCACCTACCGTGATTTATAAGAACTGCGTACCTTCTTAGAACAGAGTGACTGCTCCTGAGTCGCTGTCATAATGTGCATTTGGTTATTGTTTATAAAGTTTGCCAATAGATGGCAGCACTAAGAACGAGTAAAATTAATGAAACGTGTAAGAGAGACAGAAAGATTCAAACGTTTCGATAAAGAGAGAGATAAACATAGTCACTCACACTAACATAAACCGTCACCACATAGATATTTTAAGTTACAAACGCCTAAACAAGAAAAGAGAAGTTGTAAAACAACAAACTGTGTTCGCTGCTTTTCTATCAGATGTAAAATGGACGGGCGGTCGTGTCGTTGCGCGCTCGCGAACTCCGCGTGTTCGTAGTGAAATCGATGTTTATTGTTTTATATTTTGACGTGAATACGAATATTGTTTACGCGATTGTACGACTACTTCGGTGTTCGGTTGCCGAAGGAGATTGTGTTTAGTGCATGTGTTTTTTGTATGACGTTAGCGCTCACTTCACTTGCAGTGATTTCGCTGATAGCTCACTCACCGGTGGGTGCGCGCGTGATAAACTACGTGTTCGGTACGAAAAAAGGCGATTAATCGTCTAGTGTGAGTGTTTTACAGTAGCATCATGCTGTGTACGGTGACATAGTGAACGTTGAATAGACCCTGACCTCTGGCAATCATGTCTGGGCGATCGGATTGCAGGAAATTTGCACCAAACATCTTCAATAAGAGCAAATGCACTAATTGCTTCCGTCAAAAGGAGGAGCACAGTGCTGAGGCTTTGGAATCTAATCGGGTGAGTATCATTACAAACCTTTTAAATTCAAGTTTTGAACGTCGTTTATTTCTAATCAACAAGATGAAATATTCGCGTGTAGGTGTGTTCGTTTACTAACGTAACGTGTACAGTACATGTCTGTGTGTGGGTAGGCCGACCACTCTTCAGGTGTTGATCTAACGGATTTCATCGAGTTATTAAAATGGTATTGAGTAGTAGGTACATCACTAAGAACGCGCCTAACAAATAGCGTTTGATTTTTTTTTTGCGGTTGGTAGGTAGTTTGTTAAATGTTTTTAATCGTGTTGAAACAATTTGGGAATAAAAAGTCCGTAAGTAGGTAGGTGGTTACCGTCAATTAAAAACGTAGATAGGTAATTTTAGCTTCCTAAATTAAATATCTGTAAGTAGGTAATTAAAGTTGTAAGTAAGTAAGTAAATAGGTAAGTAGGGACCTATCTTAACTACGTTAAAACTAAACTAGGTAAATCATTTCTTAATAAACTACGTAGGCCTACCTACCACCTACTTGTTTTTATCTAAAATCACTTTCTAATGATTAAAAACAACAAAAACTTATAGGTTCCGTAACCAACTACCTACCTACCTACCTATAATAAATTCTACTGTTATTTTTATGAGAAACTTGTCACACCTCTAATTTGAATGTCACAAAAAATTACAGAATTGACCACCAAATTAGCGGGAAACAACGGGAAAATATCGTTCCGATTTCCGAAATCTGTAACAAGTCTCATTATAGTAAAAAAAAATGTTTTAAAGCAAATAGGAAACCATAGACAACTAGGTTTTGGTTGACGTTAGACTTGACTTGAACATAATGTGCATTTTATGGATTGATGCCAAAAGCATTAGGTCTCTATTCGTCTTCTTCTATCTGTTAATCTTAAATGTATGACATCAATCTAGTACCTACCTGCATTCTTGCATAAATGTAAAAAAAAACTCTTGTAGATAGTGTCTCGTCTCGTATCGTCCTAAAGGTACCGTTGCGTGTGCGCCGCGGACAGGATGCACGACATGTTCAGCATAAAATCTCTGGTTGTTTGTGGAATTGTAGGTAGGTACCTATCTATGAACCTTGTTTAAACTTTGTAGGTTCTATACAACTTTGAACATGCCTATAGAAGGGAATGCTATAATACCTGCCTACCTACCTAGTTGGAGTTTCCAAAAAATGCGGGTTTTTTTTAAACTTTTATGTTTAGTAGGTAGGTATAACATCTTCTGACTGCCTTGTTGGTCTAGTGGTCTCAAGCGCTACTGCTGAGCATGAAGTCCCGGGTTGGATCCCCGGGGTGGGCAAAGTGTTATTGAGTTTTCCCATCTGGGATTTCTCAGTAGCAGCCCGGAGTCCGAAATTATGCCCGATTGATGGCAATAGGCTGGCCCGCTTTTACCTACATGGGAGTTAAACATAACTGGCGAAAC
Organism: Euplexia lucipara; assembly: GCA_921972225.1. Lineage (NCBI taxonomy): Eukaryota > Metazoa > Arthropoda > Insecta > Lepidoptera > Noctuidae > Euplexia > Euplexia lucipara. Next base: position 3,077,157 of record OV179149.1, on the reverse strand, counting down.
GTGGGTTGTAATTCCAGGTAGGTACCTACACCTCTGCCTAGCCCTTCGGGGATTACAGGCGTGACTTTATGTATGTACAGACGCCAGCACATCAAGTTACCCCAATGTGTCAAATTTCTTTGATCGTTTTTCTACTTTATCTGAAACAGAATAAGGTTCATATTCAATTGGGAAAATTTGACACATTGGGGTAACTTGATGTGCTGGCGTCTGTACATGACATAACATCTTGTGGCCATCCTACTTTTCTAAAAGGTGCGGCTGCTTAGGCATTATTCTTAATTAAGTAGTAACGCGTAGGTAAAATACCTACGTCTTTCTCCTTGTGAAAGCATGATTTTGTTTACCAATCGTTATTTAACCATATTGTGCAATTGTACATTCTTCGTATTAAGTAGGTAAGTACTTTTTTTTTTGCTGACTTGCCATTGTGGACAAAAGCCTCAATTTTAAATACTTAAAGAATAAAAAAAAGTACTTTGTTAATTTAGGTACCTAAGTAGTACGTCCGATTTCTTCTGGATATAGTCTTCAGTCTGTTTAAGTAGGTACCTAGATATTTAACCTTAAAACTCGACTAATAAAGGTTTAATTAGGTGCCTATGATTTTCTTTAAAAACCTAATTCATTAGAATCTAGCTATTTCTATTTAAAATCTCAAAAATAAGAAGGTACCTACTTAAAGCAACCTATAAAACATGAGTAAAAAAAAACCGTAGTGCCAGTAAGTAGGTAGGTATTTAGTGTCGGGACAGATGGGAAGGGGGAGGGGGGGGGGGGGGTTATGTAAGGACAGTAAACTAATATTTTAAATAAGTATCTGGGTGCCTTAAACAAACACCGCTCAAAAATCACTAACCGTTTAGACTGAAAGGAGAAAGCAAAGATTTTTGAAAATGCAGAAATTACCTACGTATTTTGTTCAATCCATTTTTTTTTGCGATGGCTGCGTCACCCTTTATCAGGCTGAATTATCAAGAAAATAAAGTACTTCATAATATTTAAGTTGGTCATGTTACCAAAATGTTTAATTTACACCATAACGTGAAATTCTCGGGTTCAATTTTATCTTTAAATAAAGTTATATCTTCTGCCGTGGGAGAATGATAAGATGAGTAAATAGAGATTTAATCTTCGCTATCAAACGGGCATTAAGTGCTCAAATAAAGTGATGTCATTAGACTATCGTCATCATTATTTAGTTCTAATAATTTACTTGAGAGTCCATTGTTTACCTTCGTTGCTTGTTGAAGATAATTGGTGGTCGTAATGGCACAATCACAATTTATTTTTAACTAGCAATCCGCACAACTTCGTATGATTTTTTTGACTTGACAAAAATAAGAGATTTCTTTATTAACTATACTAGCATATGCCCGCGGTGAAAACAGCATGAACATCGGTGCAGTAGTTTTTGAGTTTGTCGCGAACAGACAGAAAGACACGGCGGAGGGAGGACTTTGTTTTATAAAATTGGAGTGATAGTCATGAAAGCCTCTATGTACCTACTTAAGTTTAACATTATTGTACATTTAACACACATTTGGAAACCTTCCGAAATTTATGCTGTAAATCATGATGAAAACAGCATCAAAAACCTGGTTACTTTCATGGCGTAGGGTAGTTTAGAAAAACAAAAAAGTTACACAGACAGACACCAAAAGCTATTTTTACCTTATTTTAAGGGCGTTTGGCCTACCCGAACATCATTTACCAGTTGTTGCACAGGAACTTATAGGCACCCACTCCAGCTCACAAAAAAAAATCGTACCAGCCGTTTAGGAGAAGCTCAGTGATATTCAGACATACAGAATAATTATGTAACTGTATAGACATACAAGCAGCCTTCATGAAGGTTCCATTTACCTACATACAACCTCACTGCTGTAGGTAGGTACCTAAAGAAATATCATCGTAAAATAATACATATAAGTAATTGAATGCAGTTGTGGAAACTGTAGCTGCCAAAATAGAAAATTAAGTTAAGACTTTAATAACTCTGTGGTCCGCCGAAACTCCAAAAGATTGACAGAAAAGACGTGATCGGTTTTACAAAAATCTTTCATTTTTATTTCGCATTTTCTGAAGTCGTATTATATTTTGCACACCCACTTTCGATTTGAAATGAGACGATTTCGTTATAAAAACTATAATCAATTTCAATTGTAATTTCGTCTTGAAATACCTAGCAATTTTTGACAGGAACTTGGATAACTTTCACAATATTTCAGTGTTTAGTGCAACAATAATAACAAGATTGTACCATCGACAACGAGGTCACTTTTACGCATGCATTAGCATGATTCATTTCAATAACTATTCTAGTTGTAACATTACGAGTAGGCTAGACAATAGTGCTAGAATATTTACACGTCTCTAAGTGGGTAACGAGGTAAGTACTTTACAACTAATAGCCTAAAAGTAGACGGCCATGTTTAGAACTTTTTTTTTCTAAATTGACAGTGACAGCTATTGCAGAAGACGACGTGTCAAGTTCATTTTAAAGTTATCATAGGTAATTGAATTTTGATTTGAAATACTTAATCGAATTCGAAGTAAATGTATTGAGATATCATCATATTGTGTAAAAATCAAATCATTACATTTACTTGATAATTTATCGCCACTGAATTATTGTAACGATGACGCATAAGATTGACATCTGAAACCTTGCAACTTTTTTTATAGATCACTGATCAATGTTTGCTATTCATATTTTTTTAGTTATTAAGTACCTTTTTTGTTAGACAAGTCCAACTTAGTTGTCCATTACTGTTATCAAATAAAGTTATCTGTATAACAACCATTGCCATTATCGGAGTTAGCCATTCACCAAAAATGCTTAGAATGTCGTTATTCATAGCTGAAAGAGTGAGAAAGACATATACCGTTTACTTACGAGAAAGTAAGACATGAGATCACCTGTCAAACTGTAGCGGGGTTTTAATCAGATAATAGTCGTAGACATTGCTGATAATTTCGGTTAAAACAAATACTTAGTGTGTTACGTCGTAGCAGCACCTGTGACAACAATGTGACGAGAAGTTACCTCGTTGAGGCCCGTATTTAAGTTTTTATGCCGCTGTAAACAAAGCCTCTAGGGCCGGTCCCGTCTACTAAGTAAGTCTATGGAAAAAAATAATATTTAAAATACGAAGAGATTTTTAAAGCCACGACAAAAAAGAGGTTTTAGGTCACATAATGAGCGTAACTTCAGTTTGCATGGAAGAACCAGTTTTTAATGAGAACGAGACGTACCTATATTATTAAGAAATTGATTTTGAATCAATGTACACATCTGATTTTCCAATACATTTATGCCACTTTGTAATATTCACCTTGAAGGTTCAAGTTTTTGTATGCCATTCAAATAAGAGGCAAACAAAACGTCTTGAGCGCTGTGACATCTGCTTATATTCGCACTGGCCAATCCGCGCCTGTCGACGTAATTGAGCACAAAACGACCAAATTTGGTCGAACACGACACAATGTCAAAGCCAAGGCTGAATCATACAATGCGCCACCTAATAATGCGGTACAGAAACTCATTTCCATCGCAATGTGCCTCTTATATCCGGGCAATATGGGTAAACATTAGTTCGAATAGGAAATTACAAAAGGTAAACTATTCATAATAATCAGGAAATGTCAAAGCCTCAAATGGCGGTGTTCGGACAATTATCTTGACAAATGCTCCACTAACGAAGCGGACTGACGCGCGCCATGTTGGATGCGCGTGCGCAAGGTGACGCGAAGCGAATAGGAAGTTAACGATCGATACAATGAACGCTGACTTTACCCGTTTAGCTAAATAGATGCTAATTTTTTTCTATATTTATGCTTGTGTAACGAATGTCGGAGAAAGTTCTGCTTATTTAGCTAAAATATCGTAGCTATCGCTCGTACTAAAACACGTCACGCTAGACTGATGTTTATCTTTTTAATTATTGTTATATGCCTTGGAAAGTTATCATTTATTGCTTTTCTTACAACTATATTTTGCAGTCGTTAGAATGGTTTATGGCTTCATAGTTAATTTTCCGGTCTCGTGGCAAAGCTTTCCTACGACCATAATGCGATAGTCGGAGGTCGTTTATCGTTCTTCATTCTGACCACAGTTTTTCTACAGTTCTACTATGTAGACGACAGTTAAAACCGCAGCAGATACCTTAAGGTACACTCTAGTGGTTAGGTCTCTTAAGTATTTTTGCTTTGTAAAAAGTGTAATTTACATGCCGGCACGTATCTATGGTAAGCACATGGTTTACCCGGTTACGCTAAGAGTAAGGCTATAAAGGAAGAATTCTAGATTCAGCCATACCTTTTGATCAACCTCTGTGTGACCTTTAACTGTTTTTTATAATGTTTTAAATTAGTTTCAACCAAGAATATATGGACTAGCAATTTTTTTCCGCATTGTTCCTTAGACAAGAATGTCAACTGTTGCTTTTATCATGGCTTTTCCATTCGTTTTTTTAATACTACCAGCACTATTATTATCTTTCTTGTCTTTGACGGCCTATCTAATCACAAAACCAACACTGACATAATGTTTAGTCTATGATTACCTTATCTGTCATTAATAAAACTGCGTATAACTTTCCGGTTATAGGAGTTAGTTAGCGTCCAAAGAATGTATGTAAGCCGTAGGAACGTCGCCTTTCTTGCTAACATGCCTGAAGTATGTAATATGAGAAGTAGGAAGTTTCGAAGAAAAACATTACTATGAGTACTTGTTAATTATTGCTGAGGTATGGACATGTCGTTAAGCGTGTTGTAAGAGATATTTTCCGCTCAGATTACCTCAGACCTATTCTGGAATATGTAACGCCTAAAAGAGGACTTGTCTTCAAGTTGCACAAGCTAGTTGGGGACTTACCAGAATGATGCTTTACACTTATTTTGAATAATGCTCCCCTTGTTGTGGCTTCAAAAGGTTTGGCATTTGATTCTGGATAAAAAAAATCTCACTTTGTCCAATACCAACAGTGTCGAACGCCTTAGACAGTTCAATGAAATCAAATGACCTGTAAACTAGAATAAACAGTAATTGAAGGTACTTTTGATAGTTAACGATGATCATGGCCGAAAACAAAAACTTTGTTTGAGTTAAGAAGTGTTCGAAAATGAAATCTCGACGGTTAAAAACAGCGTCTGAAGTTTTTGTAGTTTGCGTCAAGAAAATACTGGTTGTATATTGAGCTTAGACGCCTACGACTGACGATTTCCACCCAGAAATCTATCAGTTTTAGTTATCAGACTAAGCATTTATTCTAATAGAAACCAAGAAGCTTGATTAACACGTGGCTTGTTTAGACAAAACTTCCATGGTATGCAAAGATAGTACGCTGCCTAGGCGCCATATTTCCCAACAAAGTATGTAATGAGCTCAATCAGGGAGATAGCATTAGCGCATTAGCACTGACATGTAACGACCTATAAAACTAGAACTATAATAAACTGCATTTCTGAATGGAGTGGGTTAATAAGCAGCTGACACCATATTTACATTGCCTGATATAAATACGGAAGTAACACTTGCTATCTTAGGTTTATTTAGCATTCATTCAGACTTTGCAGTCATTAAGAAAACAAACGAGATTGTAGGTAAGTAGTGACAGCCGTATGAGTCGATCGGAGGTCAAGTAACACTCGCCGAGGTTGGTCCATAGATGGGTGACAATCCATTAGAAATCAAGATTCGTGTCTTGGAGTAGTTAAGCTGCTGAGTCTACATTTCTTTCTTCCTTCTCGGTGTTTTTCGTGTCCAAAACTTAGTAATCAATGTTTTTATCGCCTCTTCTACTGCTACGTTATTCTTTTGGGTCATAGAATATAGGTTCCTTTCCAACTAATAAAACTACAAACGTATAGCATTGAGCCATTAAGTAAGTCCGGAGGTTAATTTGACTCAAAGTAATTTAACGCCCGTGTGCTGTCGAAACCTTTGAGAATTGCCGTTAATATCGTACTTAATATACAAGTTTAAGTGAAAATAACTTAGCTTTTCCCGCTTTCACGTAACGCCAGTTATGTCAGGTTTGTAGGTCGCACATATCTGTGTTTGTTTTACAAAATTAACGTTTTACACGAACAGGTTTTGAAATGTTTTCGTTGGCCGGTGGCGCCGGGGCCCAGCGCACTTTTGCGGTTAATGCGTAAGCGCAGGCCGCAAACGCGTTTAGTACTTTGACACACTTATTTGTCACATAAAAAACATATTTTTCAACTGGTTATACAACGCGCCTGTGTCCTTAATGTTTTGCAATTAAAATAGCTAAACTAGTATCACATGGCTGTGTCCCTGTTGTATCTCAGCGGTTCTTTCACTCGGTTAATGAACCGTTACTTTTTAGTTGAGATGAATAAATTTTGTTTACGAGGTAGCCTTTAAATCTCGCCTTTATAATTATGTTTATCCTTATAATTAAACGTTTTATGTCCCAATTTACGACTTTTGATCACCAAAACAAACAGTCCGCCAGTCCGCCAAGCCAGTTTAAAACGTATGCTCCAATTAAATCTTTAGAACCAATTCGTGTGTGCCCGCTAACTCTTTCTGTCAAAACTCAAGTGTTCTATATTCAAGCGGTCATAAATCCATACAACAAACAAATAACACACTGTTAATATTTGTTCTCGTGTTTGTAGAGACTGTAAAACTCGGGGTCGTCTTCAAAAAACTTTTGATCCGAACTGCCGAGCAACAAAGACGTGGAGATGGAATAGTTAAATTTAAAAAAAAAATTAAAATAGGAGATGTTGCGTTCCGTTCCTACTACGGTGACCACTGTAAGGAGCACCGCGCACGAAAGGAGCTGCGGCCCTTTCTAACCTGTTAATCTTCAGCAGAGAGGGGAAAAGCGGTCCAGATTAGAATGGTTGGGCTAAACTTGTAGTGTAGCATAAAAAGGAGTGCGTGAGGAATGCGCCGGCGCGATCGCCAGGTGCAACGGCCGCGCGCCCCGCCCCCGGCTGGCATTTTTGTGTACGCGCACGCCTAATGTGTGAGACTCAAATGATTTGGAAATCGAACCTGGCGCCAATTAACTCCGAATTAGAAATAGAAAATCTTATCAAACCTTTTAAGACCGTCACGATTACTTCCACGATAGGCCCACTGATTTTTATACCATTAATCTACGAATGGTATTTGTAGCCATTACTCCAGCATTTGTAGCCATTGCAGTCAACTTCCAAGTACTTTGAAGTTGACTGACTGAGATCAACTTTTAATCAACTCTTTTCTAAACTTTACCATGGAAAACCTTATAATATATCGTAATAAAGAGATGGGTAAGAAGATTTCACTATGAATTCAATTATAAATATCCATCGATCGGTCGAGATTTGGAAAACATCACACTCCCGCCACTGATTTGAATTTGGAATGCTATCTACGAACCGTTAACAATACAATGAGTTGCCAGCGCTAAATAACAATAATATGTGGGTCGCGTCGCGAACTCGACGCCGGATAAGGCGAACAATTAAAGTCAACATTAACACCTATTTGACAAAGCGAAAAGAGCTCGCGCCGTAACTCGATAGTGTATCATATTTACGTCTTCATTGTTAACCGTCTAATTAAAAATTCACTCGTATAGTCCACCGGTGGGAGCGGACCGGTACTCCGTAATTTGATAGCGTTGGAATGTGTTGCCAGTCACCAATGAGGTTTTATCTATGTAGGTTGCAAACGAAAACTTGTTATTCAACAGTTGTTTGGGTGTATAAATATTTTTGCGGTGTTTTGTTTTGCCTTGTTGAGTATGCAAATAAGAGAATAAATACCAAGGCGTAAGTTGGCAGCAAATGAGGCTCAATAATAATTATGTCACATCGGTCAGATTAACGACTTATCAAAGTCTTTCGATATCTGAATGGTTTTAGTTCTAAACTAATTATGCATTGACCTTCGATATCCTTTAGATAAGCCAATAGAACACGCTTTTGGCTGACGTCATTGGGTAACTTTGAATATCATAAATTGTATGCGTAGGAAAATTTAATCCCACTGTTTACTTGTAACAAACAGAGTAGGTAAACGAAAGCAAACGTTTGTTTCGTTTACCGTTTTGTTTGATATCTTGTGACGTCAAGATATTTACTTAGGCTGCTTTTCCTGATGACGTTTCAGAACGGATAAACTAACTACTGGTACTAATTTTAATCTTAATTTCAAATGCATTTACCTATCTATTCTTATTTAATAATTGATTGGCATAGTTTTGTGTGATTTAATATGTTTTGTATGCTTTATTTGTTTGTGTTTTAGTCTAATTTAATTTAATTGTAATTTATTGAGTTTTTAATTGTAATTTATAACTTTTTGTCAATGGGTGTACTTACCTGAAATAAATGAATTTATTATTATTATTATAAATCTTCTTTCGTTTTTATGATGACAACCATCATATTTAATACCTTAGACCTGTCAGAAGTAATTTAAATCCTCGTAGGTACTTACATTAGTAGAAACAGAGTAAAAAGGTGTCATAAAGAGCAACGTCGAAAGAAATGCGTTCCATTTCATTGTCTGGATCTCGCATCAAACAAATCCACAGAATCATAGCCACTAATGACTGTCCTTTATTCAGCCTCTACACGTATTCTTTGAAACTCGTATTGCGTTACACCGTGGTAAATCTCTACAAAGGTAATTTATGCTTCGAATTAAACTTTACGAGCCACTCAGTCTACGATCGGAGAGTTGTCACATATCAAATTCATAGAGAAACTCGTTCTCACGAGTGCACCCGTCAGATTAATTCTGGTTACGGGCGTTTTTGTGACAGGCAACGCAAACATTTTTTCACTCCACCTGCTCAATAGTGTCGAATTGAATGAAATATAAACTTAACTAAAAGTACTTAACTCAGTTGCCAAAAAAGAAAAAAAAAGTACATTATAACTCGGTGGTCGATTATGTGTTTTGAATTTGGAACTTCAATTAAAAGTTCTAATATTTAAACTACCTACTCGAAAGTAGAATTGCTTCTTTGTCTCACAGAAGGTGTGAAAAGTAGTGTTTTCTTGGGATAAAGGTGTCTTGGGTTAGCTCAAACATAATATATATGGTATTAGACACTGCTTTATCCCCTTGGTCTATAAACTTCTATTATAAAACGAAGATAATGGTGAATTTCATACATTACAAGTCTGAAACACGTCATTTATAGTCAGATGCAGTAATAGAGAATGTTCGCAGTCAAGTGCTAATTTAACTGGTGTACCTACTGCAGCAGCGGCGATTGGTTCGGTCCAGTGTAAATGTCCCTCATATTACACCGCTCATTAACAACTTTTTATTCAAAATAGATACTTAACGTAGTAAGAGTATCTCAATAATGTTTCACGAGTCACGATGCGTTTTCACATTTACATATTCACAATCTAGACGGGAGATAGCGGCTCCGAGCTAAAGCGAATCTCTAATTAAAACATTAAAAACACAATTTGTTTCATTTTCCGCGCGCAACCGTAAAAAGTCAATATGGCGGCATTTGCATACACAAATGAGTGCTGCGCGCGGCGTACCTACGTGCTTTTAATTGCCAACTATTTTTATTATTTTATTTTGTTGAGTTTCTGTTTCGTCCGGTGGTACACACTGCATCACGCATGTATTCCCCGAAGGCACGGTAATATTATCAAAGGGTTAGGCAGAATTAATAGAGTTAGGCAAATTTCGACAGTTATGTTAATGACCACTCCCATGAACTTCATAGACAAAGACATTCTATACTTACTAAGTATAGACGGGACAGATTCTTGGTTTCACAGTTTTTCTTTGACACTTCATCGCATGTCTTCTCTTTACTATCTTAAGTCTGTTTGTCCATAGGGGATAAATCTATTGCCATGAACCGGGCACAGATCAGGACTCAAGGCTGCCGTTGAAAAATTCCTGATGGAAAAACCTAATACGACTTTGGCCCGACCTCCAGGCCAATAAGCCCAGTCTAAACAAAAATGACGCTATTCCTAGATATTGTTGTTTCAATGTTTATTGATCATGTTCCTCCCATCTGAAAACAGATACCGGTTTAAATGCGACGCGGTACCAAACGAAAAGCGTACCGTTAAGTACGCATCCAATAAAATACTAGTCGGCCGCGTATGGTAATATCGTAATTGCGTGTTTATCCGTGACCACGGTTATAATATTTAACCGCAAAATGTTCACCTGCGAAGTGGAATTGCTTAACCTAATAATTATAATTAATATTAATTACACACTAACACTTTTGTAGAAGATATTTAAAGCAAGTAGTTTGTAGCTGGAGACGTCTTGAAATGCACACACCGCATTGTAATGCCTTGATTAATTTAATTAGACGTTTAATTTGATCAACTAGAAGAGTAACCGAGTGGTTAAGCAATGATTGTGATGCAAACGAAACGCAACGTTGTAATCGATAAACGAAGTCGTGGAATCGAGTCCGACGAAGAAAGGTTACGTGATTTTTGATTATCAAAATCGAAACCAGATATTTCGTGCCGGCGAATTCGGTTGTTTCCGTGCGTATACGCAATTCGATACTGTAACCACTCAAACCACTGTTGTACTCGTTGATAATAAAGAAATAACGTAAAGCAATGTAGTACAGAGTTACCACAGTCTAAAAACATACAGTCGTCCGACGAAGCTGTCTAGACCAATCGTGCGGGGTGTGAGGGGCGAGACGCGGGAAAGCCGCTCCCGCACTGCGAACAAAACGATGTTCGTAGTGCGGGAGGTATTATTCAAGTCTAACGCGTGTAGAAGTTGCCGGCATTTTTCCAGAGTTCAAAGGCGTCGTCCTACTGTATTAATATTTATACTGTGGAGTTACAGACGCCAACTCATCAAGCACGTTATTCCGTAGAAAAACTAAATTTGTCACATTGGGGTAGCTTGATCTGCTATTTACATCTCTATTTGCCTTCATCTCAACATAATATTATCCTACTAATATTATAAACGCGAAAGTTTGTGAGGATGGATGGATGGATAGATGTTTAATACTCTTTCACGTAAAAACTACTGAATAGATTTTATTCAAATTTGGTATGACGTTAGCTGACACCCTGGATTAACACATAGGCTACTTTTTATCCCTGTATTCCCACGGGAACGGGACCTACGCGGGTGAAACTGCGGGACGTCTGCTAGTAACAAATAAAATAAATATTATAATTCGAATATTGCTGGTCACTGTGCTTATTAAATAAATAAATAATCACAGGTTATGTTCCAGCCATAATGTATCACCTTACACACACTCCATAGATTCTTTGGTTGTAGAACAAAGCATTAATACGAAAATATGTAAGTTTTGAATAGTAAGAAGTAATAATCATTTCATCCTATTACCTAAGCAGATTCATAATTCGCAGAAAATTAGACCTAAGATGTTTTTCTAAATTTTCATGAAATATTTGAAAATATAATATAAATGGTCATACCTACCTAAGTCTTAGCAATTGGCAATTTTCCTTTCGACCCACTCTTAATGAGGAGATGGTACGAAGGGGGTCGCTAGCACCTAGAACCTACTAGTACTAGTACTGATGTATGAGAATGTTTAATTGAGTAGAAATTTACTGCTAACTGGAATATTGAATGGAGTTAGTTTACGTTATTCCCGTTGTACCCCGGGGCGGCGCGACTGCACCCACTTAATATTAGCTTTGAAATGATGGATGTTGGTCTACAACATAGTCTGTGTCTGTACATAAAACATACAGTCGAACAAACTATTTGGTACACAGTAAAAAAAAAACATTTTTCCAATGCAACAAAGGCAAAAGACCTTTGAGTTCCTTTCGACATTTCCTTTCAGGGATCAGTCGGTTTGGAAATCCTGGTGGTTTAAAAATATACATAGTAGTGTAAAATTATCATTACATTGCCAATAATACTTGTATAGCGTAAATCAGGGCGAATGGATACATACTTTATAGGGGGTTTTCGCATTAGTACAATATAGTTTAACGAATACAAGAAATCTCTGTAATAAATAATTTTAACACTTAGTGACAAATAATATTGAATGAACGTGAAGAGCGTTTAAAGTTTTGTTTCGATAATCTACATTTTACTGGTACCTACGTATTATTTTGTGATATTAAAGAATTTACTGCTCAGCATTCTCGCAAAATTGATCATAAATAAGTAGTTGAAGTTAGCTTGCCGCTAGCTATCCTGTCATACCATATAACTTAATAGTTTGTTCGACTGTACCAGCTGTCAAGTGGATAAGTTAGCGCACTAATGGCTATTAAATAATTAAATATTAAATAGAATGTTTTTAGTCCATAGAGAGTACTGTGTTTTTGGTTTTGTTCAAAATAAATGACTGTCATAAATAAGTTTGAAGTAAGTAACATAACTTAACATTATGCCTGTATTTCCCAAAGGGGTTAGGCAAAAATCTTACAACTTGCTTGTTATTTTTAATGTCTAATGTAATAAGGGGCTAGCCTATAGCCAGTCTCCGGACTCCCAATGAGAAATTCCAGGTTTACCCTTTGTCCAACCCTAAAAACGACCCCAAGACCTCATGTTCACACGACCACTAATCTAACGAGGCAGTAGCACCTAAATTGACATAATATGTGCAATAAATTAAACTAAGTTCCAACTCAGACATCGACTAACTTGAACAAGGTTAAAGGTATTAATAATATGCTCAGCTTTTACAAGCTATTAGCAATTTAAATACAAAATGATCGAACATTACAAGCTGACAATGCTATACGACTGGTGGTATGCACCATCAATTCTCATTCCCTTGTGCTTTGTACACACTTAAGTATCACTATGTAAGAATGAAAATAGTAAAATATCGCTTACTTTTCAACCAACATCATCGCACTGAAATTCGCAACTATTTAGTCGATTTTTTTTAAAGTTAGCTCTATTATATTGTATTTTATCTACTTTGTTCATGGTCTTGATGTTTTTGGCCACATTTTGCTTGTAAACTATACACAAGCTTTCACAAAAATATCATTGGGTACTTACCTGCATAATGTTGGAAATCGGCGACTAAATATTTATAGAAAAATAACCATCTCAGAGCTTTGCAGTGTTTTTTTTTTAAGTTTATTTTTACTTTTTCGTTAAGCACAGCTCGTTCAAGAGTAATGATTTCTTTGTGATTCTACTATTACTATTATTCATATTTTTTTAATTCATGAGTTAATAGTAACTGTTCTCTGATAACTACGTTTAGTTCTAATATTCTATTAATTTTCTTTACTTCACTCACCTAATAGCTAGCTCTCCGAAACAAATTTATTGTTAGAGCTAAAGCTATGTAAATTCATTCTTTTGAATAAAATTAGTACTGTGTGTGAAAATGATATTTAATTTAAATACATATTAGCCTAATCTCTAAATAAAATAACAGTAAGTAATACAAAAGTGGCATGGAATACTAAAGTCCCGTCTGCATCGGACGCCAGAAGTGGGTGCGACTATAAAAATGACATTTTATGCGAGATCTTATACCATTATCAATATCTTATTATCTGAGAAATCGCCTAGTTTGATTGTCATCCATTCTTATTTGTGTAACTCGTAACACTTGATTTATTTATGTGTTGACATAAGATTTTAGAAGACAGAGTTCAACGGCTTAAAATGTCATATTAGATAGGTACTACGTCATAGATAATATTATGCATTTTTTACACGTAAAATATACATCGTTTTTGTTGAAATTAAGTAAATATATGCTAGAGGTTACGTGTGTCTCGATATTTTAGAGATTGGTAATTCGTTTGGGAACCTCTAGCCAATGCACTTTAGATGTATTTGGAATTAGGAATGCGTGATTTCAAAATCGAGCCTTTCGATAGATTAACTTGGGAACGAAATTACTTTGACATACCAAACTGAATATTTGTATGGGTTCTCAGAATAAATATTGTTATTCGATATTGAAGAAACCTCATCCATCAAAAATCCTTTGGGAAAGAAAAAAAAAAAGAGATCCGCTCACGTATCGTTGCGTTTCAGTCTTCGGTATTACAAAACACGACAGTTATTTCGTCGATTGTTCGCGCGCTGTCAATTTCGCGCGGGAACCCGAATCCTCCATTGTTTAAAAACGTTCGGATGCACCGGGATCGAATTTCGTCACATTGGCCGTCACAAGCATTGTTCTTGCATATTTCCAGACGCGAATGTTGTGTCAACACGTTGACTTTCATTGTTTTGGCATGCTTTGTTTGTTGTTTGGAAGATGATCAGGTATTGTTGAATTCTCGATAGACCGACGGATGACGATGTAAACACAGGCGATCATGATGAGCTCATGTTTCCTTTCAATGTAGGTACACCGTTAATTGGCTTGGCATGGTTTTCGCGATGATAACAATCAACATGCAAATTCTGCATTGCGTAATCGTCCTTCAATTATTTTACGTGTTATATTCATTCATTAAAATTTACAGTCGTTTGAATGAATGTGTTGTATGTTTCTGAACCTATGTTTTGGTACTTAAGTGTCCTAAAGAACGGATCATCTGTTTAGTAAACGTTGTTTGCTAATTGTTATGTTTTCGTTTGGTGCATAAATTAACTTGATCATGTTTTGATTGATTAGTAAGTATCTAATCTACATAATCTTTCGCGAAAAACAAATCTACTGTTCCCTACATTTTGTCGAGTAATGCAAGCATAAAAGTTCTTAAATAGGCACAGACTGAATAGCAGAGTTTTTTTCATATTTCAAAGCAGATACCATAGTGACAATCGGTCATATTCTTTTCAAGCCTTTAGATGACCACGCCGCTAGTCCCAACAAAACTTCACAGTAGAACCAGCGGTAGTTCTGGTGTGTCGCAACCGCGTCTACGCATGTCCCACGACGAACAATTGAACGCTCTAACCATGTACCAACGTAACCTCAGTCGTGTAGCATGCAAAGAATTAGCATACTCGCAGAACACCATGCCCACGCGCAGCACTGCCAATCCATCATATTTGCTGCTGTGTGCGTGCACGGAGCCATTTTAGTTCTTACCAATATAAATTTGCGGGATTCGAAACGGGTCTCGCGCGATTTTAGACTTTTCTTTGTTGGGTTTAGAAGTTTCGGGTTCCTTTTACTGGCTGGTCGGTGTTAGGGTTCAATAGGAAAGCTAATGGCGCGCATGTACCTACACAGTCATCGTGGTTGAACTGAAACGATTTTGCCTTGTTGGACGTCAAAACTGAATTAGCTCGCTGGGTTTTAGTATTTGGAGTATGCGATCAGAAATCTGGTCTTTCAAGAGTCAAGTTACTCGCTTTTATGGCTTATTTTGTCTTTTTATTTGAGAATTATTACATAAGGAGTTTCTAATAAATTAATTACTAGACAGAAAATACCATTTTATAAACCTCATTGACATACCTTTGAATGAATACTATTTGCTTAATCTTATGCCTGTTTCCAGATTTGCTAACTAATTATTAACTTCTTAAATTTATCTACTTACTAAATAAAATATTTAGTAAATAATGTATTTACTGTTTTTTTTTAATAACATACAATATGAATAATATGATTAAGTTATTAATAACAATATAATTATTAGTATGTCCGCCAATCAAAGTGCTAATAAAATAATTATGATGTTTACACCTTCTATATTTGGTCTCTACCTACCTGTAAACTGTTATTACCAGTTATCGTTAAATGTAAGTTAATACGAGTATATTAAATTTACTGTTAAATCCTCATTTTGGTCGATGCACCAAAAGTGGTGTCAGTTGACCTAAGTTTCTGATAATTTTCTTTTTGGTCCTTTTGTACGCTTCAACGCACGGATCAAAGGAATCGCGAACATTCTTTAAGAAAAGAACAACACTAAATAATGTAAACACTTGCCGCGTTTTTCTAGACTATTTCAGTTATTTCCAATCGGCAGCAAGTGGAATTCCTAGGCACAGGTGTTCCATACCTGGTATCACGGAAAACATACCAGGTATAGAGTTAACGATTTCCGGATAGCATATTAATTCATTGCTTTCCTGATACATAATTATTCTGGCTGTCTTGTTTCCTAATAACCTTAAGAACTAAATGGTACCTAACTGTAATGGCTTGATTGAGGGCTCATTGAGTTCATACTACTTCACAACATAACATACTTAGTAGGTAAATAACCTCTAATATGAACAGTGGTATTTTTTCTCTGCTTAAAAATAACGAGCTAATTTCTATGAAGAGCGGCGTAAAAGACCGCATCAAAAATACTGGTTGAAAAAAATTTTAAAATAAAAATTAAATTAAAAATTTAAAAAACCCCCACCGCAAAAAAAGTAAAACATTTAAAAAGTTAAAAATAATAATTTCCTATCGTTGAGCCATGAAACTTTACTTCACGTCGTGGTACCGCTTAAGTAAGGAACGATCCTAGTACTTGTAGGTATGTAGGTACTTATTTTAACGGTACCCCGACGTTACGTAAAATTTCATGGCTCAACGATAGGAAATTATTATTTTTAACTTTTTAAATGTTTTACTTTTTTTGCGGTGGGGGTTTTTTAAATTTTTAATTTCATTTTTATTTTAAAATTTTTAAACGCATTAATTTTGTTTTATAGAGTATACAGTTATGAGAATTTTTCAGTGCATTGTATGTAGAGTCAAATGCTGGTTAAAACGAATCCAAACACAACATATCTGCTATTATTTTGTCAAGAATCTACCTACTGGTGTGCTGCATAGCCTGGCTGCAGCATCAGCTCATTCTGTTGCCATCAGTGCATTGTGTTTAGAATCAAATGCTGGTTGAAATGAACCCAAACACGACATATCTGCTATTATTTTGTCAAGAGTCTACCTACTGGTGTGCTGGATAGCCTGGCTGCAGCATCAGCTCATCCTGTTGCCATCAGTGCATTGTATGTAGAGTCAAATGCTGGTTAAAACGAATCCAAACACGACGTATCTGCTATTATTTTGTCAAGAGTCTACCTACTGGTGTGCTGGTTAGCCTGGCTGCAGCATCAGCTCACCCAGTTGCCATCAGTGCATTGTGTGCAGAATCAAATGCAGGTTAAAATGAATCCAAACACGACATACCTGCTATTATTTTGTCAAGAGTCTACCAACTGGTGTGCTCGATAGCCTGGCTACAGCATCAGCTCACCCAGTTGCCATCAGTGCATTGTGTGTAGAATCAAATGCAGGTTAAAATGAATCCAAACACGACATATCTGCTGTTATTTTTCCAAGAGTGTATTAGTCTGCTAGATATCCTGGCTGCATCAGACCAAATACACCATAATGTTGCTTATTAATATTACACACATGGGTGTTTGAAACTTTAAGACACACATATGTTTGTAAGTAAAGTTAATACCCATAGACGTCTAAAATAGCAACGGTAGCTAACACAAAAGAGCTGATAACCTTGAAACGGCTGAACCGATTTTGATGAATTATGTCTAAGAACCATCGCAAGAAACCTTGCTTTCAAATAAAAAAAACCGCATCTAAATCGGTTCACCCGTTTGGGCGCTACGGTGCCACAGACAGACAGACAGACAGACAGACAGACAGACAGACACACACACATAGCGGTGAAACTTATAACACCCCTCTTTTTGCGTCGGGGGTTAAAAAGGGCTAAGCCCAATTTTCGGTTGTGTCTCGCAAAGGACCAAATGAGAAACATCATCTACCCAGAGAGGCACTTAAATAAAGAGAAGAACGCAGAAAAACATAATAGCTAGATCCTAAATTTAAGGAGATAAAAGTACTTTTTATCCTAGAACAATAAATATAATGCACGCGGGCGGTGTCTTGATCACAGAGCAGCTGCTTGTCTGATATAAATAAGATGCACTTTATGAAGTAACAAATAATTACGCCTATTAAACGGTTGTCGTATAAGTCTTGATTGTGAACGAATTACTTTGGCATATCAAACATTATTAAGTATTTAGTATAAACTGTATCAAATATATTAAAATAAGGACCAGCTTTATTAAGTATGGCTCTAGGTCTAGGGATTTCAGAAGAGTCCAAAACTATCAATATTTCAAAAAAAATATCTTGCAATAAATTCAGAAAAAAAATGTTAGCCCCATTTTACAAGCGTATTACATTGGTTATTTTAGGTGCCACATTTTGCAAGCTTACTGGCAATTTTAGGTGTCTATAAACAGGGGGTCGAGTCTGCTATTGCAATCGTGTCTCAATGACCGGTCAATGATCGATTTTTGACGATAGCAATAATATTAAAGAAGCAATAATGCTCGATATTGTAGACTATTGTCGACTGAAGAACCAACATATATCTTCTCTTCATTCTTGACATTGTCGTGCTCAAAACAAACGCAAAAGTTTTTACAATATGTCACTTTGTGGATTCTTCTATGTAACATAGACAAAATCCATACGATTCTGGTCAAATCACGCGGGAAAATGTAGGCGTAGTGAGGGCGAATTGAGCTGTCATTCCATACTAATGCTAGACATTGACAGTTCACTTCACTCAAGTTTCGACCGGCAGGACAGATAAAAGGTCACCACAACATGACGACAGGTTCAATACTACTCTTTTACAAACCTACAAAAGCTAATTGTCAATTGTCTGCACTGTCATGGTTTATTAATAATGATAATTTGTCATTCATTGATTGTTTGCTTGGAGGCGCGTGTGTCGGCCTCGACGCCCACACGTCATCTAATGCTAACTCAGCTATGTACACAGAACTTTGTCGTATGTGTTTTGTGGGTAGAAAACAAATGCTAATTTTATGTTACGTACTGAAAGAGGGTGTTACTTTTAAATATACTAAAGATTTATGAGTTATTGGTTTCTTGCAAGTATTATGAATTATTAAACTTCTCTTCTGTTTTTTCTCCTTCAAACAAATCTTTTTATTGTAGATTTTCTTGCTTGGATGGTCTACTTACCTCTCCCACAGGTAGATGGTAGACGCTCCTATTTTGGCAAATTGTAGCTTATAACATTTATTTATAAATTAACGTTAGTAGTATCTATGCTTGGGCGTTTTCTTAATGAAAAGAGGCCTTAGCCCTGTATTGGGATAGCAACATGCTAGTGTTATTATGGACAAGGCCACGTTTGCTGATTTGGATTCAGCTATACACAGTTATTACAAGGAGGAAACAGTTAACGAAAATTCGTGGGGAACTACACAAGTTTTTACCACATTCGTTAAAAAAATATTAAACCAACTTACATGACATACATTAACATCGATGTGTAAGAAGAACAGAAAGTGTTCATCGAATTTACTCAGAAAATAGTTTTTAATATTACACTTTATGGCATGTTTTAAGGCTTTTGTACATGTTGAAGTAGCGTGGCAGACGAAAGTTCGCATAAATGTAGCGTAAATATCCTTTTAACGACTTTATTTACGATACTTACGCCTTTCGATTTGGTGGTTGATTTTGGCGGCAAATTCTGAGGAGTTTGGTCAGAATCTCGAATTACTAAGAAAGTAGTAATTAAGTCTAGAATATTATAGTCGTTTATTGGCTCTAGAACCTATTACACTTGTAGATGGTACCTATAAGATAGAACTATCGGAAAGAAATTATAACAACGCGGTCAGCATTATGTTAACGCCGCAAATAACAATTAAACATAGCATTTTGTTCTTGAGAAAGAATCTCTATTTTGATTTTTTTGTCAAGTTTCATGAATTTGTTTTATTCTCGACAGAGAAATCAATAAATTCAATAAATGACGTAACGAATGCAGCAGCAGCTCGTAAAATTGCCAAAAAAAAAGTCAACAAATTATTTTCTCTTCTTGATTCTCATTTGTACTACGTGGAAACTTACGACATTCTTCTACATGGAATATGTTATCTTCTGTTTAATAAATTACACTCCTTACAAAATAACTTTCCGTGCATATTAAAACAAATTTTCGTTTAAAATGTCATCTTTTTTAGCACAACTTTATGTTCTTGTAATAAACTGTTGTACAGCATTTTGCTCTTCACTTCGTACATTACAGAGTTTAAAAGGTTTTTATTCGTACATTTAGTGTTTTAACATTTTTTAATTAATGATATTCTCTCTTTACAGGTAAGTCACACCGTTTGGGAACTCGACTTAGTCATTATGAGCTACAGATTATGTTTTTTGCTGGCATTATGGTAAGCAAGTGTTGATTACCACATATTTTTGTGAGCATGACGGCTGCTGTTTAATTAGATAAAAGTACCTAATTGTTGTCTTACTAAAAAAAAAAAACATACCGTCGAATTGAGAACCTCCTCCTTTTTTTGAAGTCGGTTAATAATGTAGTATGACGTCATGTACACAGACTGTTGTGCATTTAAACAGTCATGGAGACACTAACCAAATGTATTTTTTCTACCACTGGAAGATGGCTGGAAGTATTTCCGAGTGGGCACCCATTATTAGTGTAAATAAAACTAATACTTCAGCAGTGTGTAATATCTAGTTTCTAGTGGCAATTTTAGCGTTAAAATAAAAGAAAGATTATAAAATACCTACTCGTACTACGAAGGTTATTTAACATTAACACGATGAAGCTAAATATTTGTTAATTGTTCTAATTACAGAAGGTCTCATTGTGAATGAGCTGTTTGTCCTTAATCAGTAAATATTACGTTTCTAACTGCCTCGCAGGTAGGTACTGAGCTTGAGATCCTGGGGTTTAAATCCCGGTTAGGGTAAAGTGTAATTGATTTTTCCATCTTAAATTTCTCAGATTCATGCCCAGTTAATGGCAATAGGCTCGCCCCCTATAGATAGGCCTTAAGTAAAACGAGCAAAAAGTGGGTGTACCATAGTTACACCTCTGCCTCACTTCTCGGGAAATTCAGACGCAATAAATAAATAAATAAATATTCCACAACTTTTTCACACAACGCCATTTAGTCCCAATTTAAGCTTGAGAGCTTGTGTTATGGGTACTAAACAGCTGATAAACATACTTATATACTTCTAAATACATAAATATTATAGATAAATTACACCCAGACACAGAACAAATGATCATGCTCATCACACAAACATATGTCCTGGGTGGGAATCGAACCCACGACCTCCGGCATAGCAGTCAGGGTCACTAACTACTAGACCAACAGGCCAGTCGATGTTATAAGATTTATGTGTATTTCGTTTCTAACTAAACAGCTATTTTATCTAAACAGTAAATAAATGTGGCTTGTAGATTTAGCATACGTAACGGATTCCATATTGTCCGATATCCGAACCGGTTGCATATTTTCGCAACCTGTATCCATTTTATTAGACAGCTACTGTCACCTCTATTAATAATAAAACACCGGCAACCAGAGGTTCCGTACGTTGTTAAATACGAAAAATATTTAAGTAATAAGAAGGTATTCCATATTTAAAGTAAAAATTTATGCTTTTTTTAGGGTATTTTTCGCGTTTTTAACTTCAAGTACCAAGTAAATTTTAACGGACACATTTATATAGCAATGGGACACAATGACTTTATTTGGAGATTCTTTTATTATAGTATTCAATAATATATATTATATTATTATTATTATATTATTTTAGTATATTATGTCAACTTCAACTTCAACTCTTCTCTAAGTATGGAATTTGTGGAACAGAGAGACACCACAATTTTGCCAATAACACGTAGGTACTATGATAGACCATCAGACGCTGGAGATTAAATTAGTAATTATTGTTGATTTAGGACGAGTGAAAAGATAATTCTTTGTAGCATAAATGATTAATCATGACGTGCCCATTTTCCATTTTCCAAAGAGGTGGTACTTACCTACTTACTTACCTCCTTACTTTTTTTTCAATTCTTTCTGTCTATAAAAAGATACTTAAGCACTGTTAAAACTATTACAACATTCAAGTCGGTAAATTCAGTAGTTGTTAGAATAAGTAGCTGCAACAAATAGACCTACATACATACAGACATAATTGGTGCCCAAAAAATGGTCAAAACTCCTTTTACATGGATGACCTTTAAATTGAAATTAACTGGAAAAACATGACACAAGTTATGTTGTAATGTGTTTTCGTAACAAGTGCAAGGCCCAGATCGCACTGCTTAATTTTAATGAGTGCGCTGTGACCGTGGCTGCGTGTGCGCAGCGTCGGCGTTTAATCCGTAAAGGCTTTCTTATGTCACCACTGACTAGCAAATATATAACGGTTTACGGATTCGGTTAAGCCATTACTGTTATATTTTATTTGGTCGTCCAAATAGGAACAAAATATCAATAAATAATACAGATAAAAGTCAGATATACCATCTGTGTGGCATTAATTTGACAGTTATAAATAAGCATTGAGATTGATTATTTTTTTGCTGCGTGTTTTTTTTTTGTTTTTGGCCACTTGATACAGGTTGATGTGTCAAATAACAACGATGGGCATAATTGGACAGTACTCTTTTATAATTAGCCTTTTTGTTTTAATGTTAATGAATGCAATAGATAAAAAGCAAACTAGCTTTTGCTCGCGATTTAGTTCGCATGGAGGTCTACTATCAAAAAATATTCTATAGCACTCTTTGATAATAAATAAATATTCCACAACTTTTTCACACAACGCCATTTAGTCCCATGTTAAGCTTGAGAGCTTGTGTTATGGGTACTAAACAGCGGATAAACATACTTATATATTTCTAAATACATACATATTATAGATAAATTACACCCAGACACAGAACAAATGTTCGTGCTCATCACACAAACATTTGTCCTGGGTGGGAATCGAACCCACGACCCGCGGCATAGCAGTCAGGGTCACTAACTACTAGACCAACAGGCCAGTCAGATAATGTATTATACAAATGTAGCTTTCTATTTGAATAGAAATATTTGTTGTCATGAGATAAACGGTTTCTTGCACTTACACTTACAGACTGATTGTACTCGTATAATGTTAATGGTTAAACATGCCTATAAGACTTAGTAGGTACTTTCATCTAACTTGGTATCCATAACCCGCATTAAATTATTCACGCATTTCGTCATACTCCCTTATCTCAACATAACTCCTTAACTGCTCGAGTTAAATCACCGTCGGTTACAAATTCAGCTACATATCTACTAAACTGTAAACTAATTTAAATTGAATGTAATCATTATTCATTGAAAATTGCATAAACTTTACGGACAAGTTGAAACGGCCATGTCGTGGCCAATAAAAATTAAACGTGACAATTTCCACAGTGTAATAGCACACTTGTTTATTGAAAAACGTGTTTACAGTAAGCATTTCAAAATTGTTGCCGCCCTTTTATAGAAATAGCCGACAATCTTATAACTCGAGGTGTTGATGGGATCTGTAAACATTTAACACCTCCTTTTAAGGTGTGGAACTGGCCGAAAGCAAATAAAGTAAAAAAAAAAATGTTATTTGTCAAGTTACGCGCGCTGTCAACGTGACGTTTGATTTCTCGTCAACGCGTTGCGTCTCGCCCACGTTATCTGATGCCTCTACTTTCTGATCCAACGGGACGGCTCCTTGTCAAATGCATCAGTATCTTAGCGTATTATGATGTAAAATGTCGTGACACCGATAAAAATGTGACATAAAGAGTGTATTTTATCTGATTGTGGACGAAGGAATGTAATGTTGCATTTGTTAATTCCTCTAGTCCATAAAACATTGAGCGTAGATTGTATCTCCTCGTAAGTTTTCGGTGTAGGTAACAGGTTTATATGTTTTAAGATGGAACGCGTTTTCTTTTCATTATTAAAGTATCCCAGATGTAAGTATGCTGGATGTAGCGGCTGCGTAGTTAATATTCAACCATTTATTTAGAAAAATAAATAAAGGCACGACAACCTTAGGTCATTACGTCTCCTTGGTGCAAAAAAAACGCATCTGTAGGTGGCATGTGCCCAAGTATAGATAGACATTACATGTCTAACCACTGGGTCACTCGCTAATCTCTCCATGTAAGGCCCATTTGATCGAGGTTGACTGAGAGGCTTTATTTCAAATTGAAATGAACATGTATGAAGAAAAGAATCCTAGATTATAGATTACGAAACCTTTACCATCGGCCTAGCCTTTTCCCAACTAAATAGGGTTCGGCTTCCAGAATTACCAGATACGGTTGCCTATGTGACTTCTACAAACCCGAGACTTTGTAAAGTTAGACTTTTGGGCTTCCGACTGTTGAAAGAACTAAACAGAAGACATAGGTAAGTGGCTGGGAGATTACAAAACCAAAGTCCAAAAAATATTGCAATGCTAAACAAACTCTGACAATTGAATTTTTTACTGCTGTCTTTTAGCTCACATATGAAACCCAAGACAAAAACATATCCCGACATAAATCTTAAGCGGACAAACACTCGATATGAGCGAAGTACATAAAACACGCCTTCAAAGTAACTCTCGTATGAGTTGCGACTGCCGCGAATTACCTAAAAAGGCCGGCCAGGATATTACCACATCGTAAATAATTCATGCATTATTACTCAATCATGTCTGTGCAACGGTGAACGTTTCAGTGGGACGCTTATTTTTTCCCGTCCGTGTCCCGTTTGTATACCGGAGCGGTTTTTCTCTAGACATTGTCCTGTCGGAACCAACTTGAAGCAGAATAAGATGACTCACGCAGTCATGTTTCCCCGACCACTGCTTTGACAGATTCAGTTCTTTTTTATTTTAAATGCATAAAGTATTTCTTAAGTTCCATGTTTAAAAATCGGTAACGGTATTCATAATCGTCACAGTATTCTGACGAAAAAGAGTAGAATCGACCGGTCACGGCTGTCCATCGTCACAGGTGCGCCTACGTTCACTTTCAATCAACATGCTACGATTTATTTTTATAGTTTTATACTACTTTTGGACTGTGGTAAGCATTCGGTAGATTCCCATACTACTTAGCTGTTCATTCGTGTCAATCGAGTAGGCAGCGCGTTAATGTTGAGGTTTTAATTCTAAGTCTTAACTTAAATATTCATTAACGTACCACGTTTAGCATTTCGTTATCACGACCCGCTACAGTACCAGTTTTTTAATTAAGAAAGAGTAATCTGCGGGAGTTCGTGCGAAGATGCCGCGTAGAATAGCGGTCACGGTCTTCGAGGAAAATTAAAAAAAAATACACGTTGTTTTTGACACTTCAAGTCAAGTCAAGAGTGAATAGGTTATGTCTAGACAAGCGTGAATCTATAATACAGACAACTGACAAAGTTTCAAAGGTCTACGACCAGTTTTCAGACCTACTGAATATACACACAAAATTACAAAAGAATCGGTCAAGACATTTCGGAAGAGTTTTAACACTGTGACACTAGATTTTTTTATAAGTAGGTATTAGATATTTGTAAGACGATTATGTTAGTCCGAGTTCTGTGACTTCCATTCGTCCTAGTTCTTTTACTGCGAAATGATCGTGGCATTAAGTTAATATTCCACCTCGATTTGCATATTCATAACAAGGGTAGCTAACAGTAAAATCTTGTTTTAAGAACCTCTCTTTAAAAACGTACCGGTTGAAAACAAAAAAAATATAGGGTGGCCCGTTTGAATGTTAATCCGCCAGATATTTAAATATCTAGAGTGACGCTAACAATAAATTTTTACGTTTAATGGAGTTGTCGCTTAATTTGTTGGCTTAGTAGTTGTTGGCGCCACTGCTGAGCTTGAAATCATGTTTGATTCCCAGATCGGACAAAGGGTTAATGCTGTTTTTTTTTGGATTTTCTCGCTTAGTGGCAATAGGTTGGCCCATAAACTACATGGGAGTCAATCATAACTGGCGAAATGTGGGTCTACCCTACCTAATACAGGTGCGATGTATGTATGTTTTATTAATGTCATCACTAAACTACTTTACTGGTGACCCCGACCTGATTTGAATACCTAACCTTGTATTTATGTTAGTGTTTTATTTCCTGTGTGTGCGTCCAAATAAATGCTTTTTCTTTATTTCTTTTATGATGGAGTAATTTCAGGTTTGTAGGTGGTATACTCTCGTAATAGTTAATGATTTTTGTTGCTTTTTAATGTATATTTCATCTACTTAAATTAACAAATTGAGATATCAATTCGGTTTTGAAATATTTATTGACATAAGATGACATTTAATTGCATCGAACTAGTCTATGGCCATAAAATGCCATGGGAATCGGAATTATGGGATTCATTTACCTTATTTATGTGTCAACGAATTTATGGTCAGCTCAGATTTGGGTAATAATATTCAAATTTAGTAATTAACGTTGATTTTGATTTACCATTGGTGTCTACTATATGGTTAAGTTAATTTTTGTTTAGCTTTTTTCAATGATAAACACTTTGAAGTTTTTGGACGTGAACGATGAAGAACTTCTGTTCACCTTCTAATCCACCATCTAATCCACCTATTTTTTATTTTTTTTATTTTTATTATTGACCTATTGACTAGTATGACATATTCTAGGGCCTAGAATATAGCCTAGGCCCTAGAATATTGAATACTATGTTGGCTTCCAGTCTAAACATATTTAGCTAACGGCTAAATATATTGTACAGACGCCAGCACGTCAAGTTACCAAAATATGACAAATTTCTTTTATCGTTTTTCAATTTTATGGGAAACAGAATAAGGTTCATATTCAATTGGGAAAATTTGACACATTGGGGTAACTTGATGTGCTGGCGTCGGTACATGGAGCGACTGCCTGCAGAACCCATTTACTATAACACGATACTTACCCATTTTAAAAGTGGCTATCAGACTTTCAGTTTTTAAACTAGCCGAACTTACAGTCAAATAACTACAAATGGATGGCCAGCCTTCCACGGCAATTTCAACTTAAACTCTAATCACCCTGAGCGACTGTTAATATTTAGCCACGAGCGATGCATAAAAGGACCATCATTAAGGTTTAAAATCGCTCAAATCATCGACAAGTTGTATGTAAGAGGATGTCATTACCCGAAGACCAAGCCTCCTAATGAAAAACTTTATAAATACTAGTATCCTTCATAAAACTGAATGAAGAAGTGAATTTATGTCGCTAAACTAGTTTTCAAGGGGTTACTGATCCTAGGATCCCTTACTAAGCTGGCTACTATGTGGTTTATTGCTTTCACAGACATCTGTTCGCGTTTTGATATTGTGTAACTAAATCTATTAATCCTTACAAGGTGCGCATAGACCGCCCGAGCAAAACAAGTCATAAAATACCTTATTAGGTCCCCAAGTCTCAGACACTCGACAAACATGTGCCCAATAGTTAAGTCCACTCACTAATCGACTAATTAACTCGGTGTTTTACTATTTAAACCGCGTTTAGAAAGTTGTTTCATGTGGGCGAGTGTTCGAAATCAAATGATGTAATAATATAAAGTGATAGACAGGCGATATTTAAGTAAAATTTGTGATTACTTCATTTAAATAATAATAAAACTAAAAAGAAAGCCACTGCCGTTTAATACTATAATTGACGAAATATATGTTAGAATTAATTAGTCGATTATTAGCGATTTATTAGTCGATTATGAGCGTCTTAATTATCAATTATATTACACTGATTATACTTAACATATGGCAAAATATGTAAATATTGTTCGTCTGTCTTTTATTTTATGGATTAAGAAAACAAGTAATACAGTGAGTATTTCCACTTATTAACGCACATTAACAGTATTTTTTTATCCTGTATGTGCAGTAAAAAGGAACATGTTTGTAACTACACAATTAGTGCGAGAACATAAAAATTAATCGGCTTAATTAAGATAAGTCGATACCGATATTACAAGTTACGCCATTAGTAAGTTGTCGCATCACTACCGAACTACTTAGTCGATTCTCGCTCAACACTCGACAGTAATCGTAACTGCGGACGTCGATAGTGGTAATCGCTACACGTAATATGTAAGGCACTACCGACTGCGCCTGTTTATTTACAGGACAAGTAACAGAAGTACATAGATACGAAGTTATCTTGAACTTTCTGTACCTTACAACGTCATCCATACTGATCTGCATTATCCCACTGCTGGGCAAAGGCCTCTCGCATGACTTCCAGTTTTCTCGATCCAGAGAATTGAAAATAGTAATAGTACCAGCCTGTTTGGTAAATGCCTATTCTCATATTTCGAAGGCAATCTTGCTCATGGCGAATTGGGGATTTGAGACCTATATCAACTTATAAGCCCGAGTTTTCTCACGACGTTTTCCTACGCAATGTCAGTGATATCCAGGGTAACTTTAGAAAGAAGTCAGTCAGTTGGAAGTGTTAGCAAATGACAGATATGTGCCTTATTTACTTATAAAAATAATTAAAAAAATCTTTCAGTAGAAGTCCTAACTACGTTCTCTTTTACTGATATTAAGGATCCAGTAAAAAGAGATTAGGTACTCAGTTAAAAGTGTAAAGTAGTGTAATGTAGCCTTGGGTGAATTTTCGAGCGTTTCAACCGCCGTCATTACCTTCCCCTTAACATTAAGGGAAGAGAATGTATTTAATGGAATATTTCAACCATTTCCAGATTCTAGTACTTTAGCAGATTCTGAGAAAAGCTGAAATATTGCATTGAATACATTCTCTTCCCTTAATGTTAAGGGGAAGGTAATGACGGCGGTTGAAACGCTCGAAAATTCACCCCCTTACAGCTCAAAAAAAAATATAGAAAACTGAACCATGTCTAGATTTTTGCAACCAGATTAAAAAGAGTGCGTTAAAAACATTAATCGCTATCAACAATTATAATCGGCTTCTGCACATCCTTATTGTTATACAAAGCTGTTATAACCCAACTCGATAAAGTGCAGCCATCGTGTTACATAGGTACTTACTTTGTTTTAATTATCTGATTTGTATCTGTAAGTTGTGCTTATGATAGGGAAAATTAGTGCCACATACTACGGGTAAGCGGTTTGTGGTCGGCCTGTGTGGCTTTCGGAGCTGGCTATAGATATTTTTGACGCGATTATATTTTTGTGAGGTAGGTACTTATGGCCGAAGTAGTCATCGTCAACAGCAAGTTGTTTAAGTTTTATGTGTACGTAAAAGACTGTACTCTCCTTGAATGGATCTACGTACTTGCCAGTTTGTTTTTCATAGGAAACGACCAAGTGATACCTTGCGCATGCGCACTGTGCGTTATCTTCTGATTGGTTTTAGTGACATTGTCCATTTAAAGACCGTTGCAATCTACAAAACTTTCAGAAAGTACCTTAATTAATTCTTAAATTCATGAAGCATTCTTTCTACCTTACACTCAAAAAAAGATACAGAAGTAAATCCCTTTTACCGCGCTAAAACCTAACCTAACCTAACCTTACCCCAAAGCTACATAACTCTCTGGCTTCGCTTAACACTAGCACAGCCTTAAATTCAATTAACCGGGAATATTTAAATACAAACAGTGACATGTTATTTGCATCTCAAGAATTTACCTGCATTTATAGACACACATAAACCTATTTTAACTCTAAATGGTACATTTGAAAGTCCATTTCGATATCTCTGTTCGCAATCAGCTTCGCAATTCGGATGTAAATTTTAACGAATATGGACTTTTATTTTGTGCTTACATTGATAATATTGAGAGATTGTGGTTAAATGTATTTGTGTTATTGAAATTGTTAACATCACGCCTGTTTGTACTAATGGGTTAGACAGCGATGTATCTATAGTACACCCACATTTCGGCAGTCAAGTGTAAAAAGTGTTTGTAAGGACCAATTTACAGATTTAGTCCCGTATTAACGCTTTACGACTATGAGACCAATTTAAGCGAAGACCAAATTGCTCAATTCGTCACAATGTTTTAATATTTTTTTTAATTATAATTCTATAGTATTTTTTAAAATATCGTATCTATTGTGTCCGCTTTGTAGAATATTTGATGAATTATGAAAAACTAGTAGGTTTATTTGACATTCTTTGATTACTTACTTATTCAAGTTTCTTTCATACTAAGATAACATCTATAAGGGTTTATTTCCACAATTCTAGATACAAAATTTACAAAATAAGTCTCTCATTGTTTCCATGTTGTACAAATTCAGTGCAGTTCCAAGAAAATTGGCTGAAACCTAACCTATTTTAATTGTGCTAGACTAAACGCTAGCCAGATGTTGCGACGGTTTTCAAAGAAACAAAGTTCCGCATAGACATGTGCTGAGCATATTTTTAGGTCAACTGAGTGAATAATGCCTAGATACTAGATGCCAAGCAAGTCGTAATAAAAGATACGGGCTTTATACGGCTCAGCCTTTTCCCAACAACGTTGGGGTCGGATTCCAGTCTTACTGGGGGCAACTGAATACCAGGTTTTTACATGGAGCGATTGACTATCTACCCTCTATTTACTGGGTAATATGATATGATTGATATAGGTACATTGTGTTCGATTGGTTAGTGGACTTCCGGGCTTTCTGAATACCCGTATCGTCTGCCGGGACCAAGTTCTTAACGTGCTTTCCGATATACAGAGGGGTCACAGTTCGTAATACGGTCACTATCGTTGTGTAATAAGAAAAAAAACAAATATTTACATCCCATTAAAAAAGAAAATGACAACATCCTCGATTCCAAATTCAAAACAGACTCTTTATTGTAACTGTCAATGTCATACAGGCAATAAAAATGAACACGTGTCACGTGACTTTTAAACATCAAAGCATATACCTTAACTTAGAATTTTTGAGCCGTCTATTTTCATCTGAGCCATCAATCTTTGCTCCCCCCCGTCCCTCGCGCTGCACCTGCGCTGCGCTTGCGCATCTTTATTATTAGACGTCGCGACGCGCTGGTCGTTGACCCCGGCGACCTGCTTACCGAAATAAATCGTGCACACGTGCCAGTTAAACTTTTGTCAAGCTTGCAGAATTGTAGGGTTGGTTAAATAGTAAATGGTTTAGCGCTTAGCTTACTACATAACTTACATAAGTTGGCGCCAGAATTTCCTGAAGGGCTAGGCAAAGTTGAACCCATAACACATAGCACGCCCACTTATCGTTAGTTATGTTTAAGGCCCATGTATGATTGGGCCAGCCTATTTCCGAATTCAAGGTCTGAGCTAATTGGGAAATATGACACTTTAACACATGGAAGAACCCAATCAAACTTTGTCATACCCAGATATCAAGTCCAGGAGACCCCATTTTTCGCAGTACCTACTGCTTGAGATCAATTAATTACACCAAAGAGGTAGTACTATTTCCATTCCTTGGTTTTTTATTTGCTTTGCGGTTGAATGGTCAAGTAGAGCAGATTATCAATAAAATCAGACACGTCTCATTAGTAAAAAAATCGGGAATTTCGTAGTGTATGTTTGTTAAATTCAGAACCGTAAGATTAGATACTATTTTCCTCAATTTATTTTTGCCAAAATAGGACACCACGCCGTGAATATAATTTGTTTAATTTTGAGTTTCAACGGTTTTCAAACAACCAATTCTAATTTAAAGAATTTAAATTGGAATTCGTCGTCATCGATCGTTAAAACAATACCTACGTAGTAGTTACCCATCTCACCATTTTCTAAACAAAGTGCCTACTCACACAATATACAAAGACTAAAGGAAATTGCTATTTAACACATAGCTATTTAGAATTTTGTTTTTGTCTGTTTTATGTATTTCCCCTTTAACGTCAATACCGAAGCTATAGTTCGACTTGTTGCAACTTGAAAGAAAGTAAATCTGGCAATGCAATGTTTTCTACACTGCATTGCCAGATTTACTTTCGAAGTCAATTAAAAACCTATTAAAAATTAAAGAAAATGTTCTTCACGGCATTTCGTGGCTTTCAGCAATGGCTACCTTTTTTGGGTACAACTGCAATTAGAGATAAAATTTAACGAATAGGATTTTACTAGATGGAAGTCATCAAGTAAAATCCTATTCGTAAAATGTTATGTTGGTTTAGTCTTAGTTCTTAACTTTTATCATTATTTTAGTAAATACGGAGTAAATTCACTTTAATACAAAACCTAGAAAACAATGAACGCTAAATCTAACACTGGTTGTAATTTAATTTATTTGATGGCTAGAGTTTTGGCGTCAATGCTCATACCAATTTGGTCATTGACTTTGCTGCAGAAAAAATATGTTGCAACATCAAGTCATTTAATGTTAAATGTATGCAGGAATTTCTGAGATTCTTAACTAAGTAAAAAAAAAACTAACTAGTTTATTGATATTGTGTAGAAAAAAAACCTATTTTTTTTTTTAAGGAATTCCTTAAATAAAAATAATGGAACTAACGGCCAGGTTTTGCGCCTGATTACACGAAAAACTAAACCGCAGTTCTATTCTAGTCGACTAATCCCGAGTCCACAAATAAACTCATTGCTTGCAATTCAGAACATAGTCCAGACGGAGAAGTAAAACAAAACTGGCGGAGCGCGTCTGCTACCCGTATTGATCTGTCTGCTAAACTTAGGTTAACATAGTGCACCCAGACAGTGGTATGGCTACTTTTGCAGTGTATATTATGGCTTCGGCTGAGCGCCAATCGGATCGATACATTATGCAGAATATTGAAATGAGAATGTTAGTTTGTTTTCGAGTGATTTGAAAATGGAAGACAGAAAGAGAATAAATTGTTGAATGGCCGTTTAGGATTTAATATATTACCTATACCTACGTAGAACGCAAGGCTTAGAACAAAATTTAAAATTAGTGTTTGATTCTAATTATAAATATTTCATCAGTGTGCTAAGCAATTTTAACCATTGTAAAAACGTCATAATATTATTCGCGAATTTCATAACAGTCAGTTGCCAGACTGGACTCAATAGATTTTAAATCAATATTGTCAATGTCAAAATACAGGCTGCCAGTAATCAAATGCCTGGACTAGGCTTGCAATAGAGTGAAACTATTTTTAGGTACCTACCATAAATTGAATGTGGATGAAACAATAACTTATTATGATTAATGACACGTAAGGTTTGTCATTGGCAGCATTTTTTTTCAAATAGTATTTCAATGATGTCTTTTTTCCTCTATTTCACCGCAGTTTTACAAACAAATAAATTGTTCTATTTTCAAAAATGTAATATGACACCACATAAAAATAGAACTGAATGACTGCATCACTGAGAATAACGCGGCCATTTTGAGTATAGCATAAAGATGCACTGCATGTAATGGCTAAACTGTGGCCAAACAATAAAAATGGTAACAAAACAATGCATATTTATTGCAATGCACCCAACATAATATTGGCTACATATTCTTACGAATGTTTTCAAACAAAATCGATGCGAACACGGAGTTGGCAGTTAAACGAGAAATACACAGAATCGTTTTACAATAAAGGTATTAAACCACGTGACGATATAAAAGAAGGGGTCAACTTTGTGACCGCAGTTTTATTAGAATGTTTATGGGTTGGTATACATAGGTACCTAACTGCATAATAGATTTCTTGTTCTTTGGAAACCAACACAGGATTGGCATAGAGTCGGAGGAGTTAAGAGCAGGTAGTTATAAACCAAAAAAATACAATATTATGCACATCATAATATTTGTTTTTACATGGAAAAGGCTGCATCTACTATAAAATTTGAATGGTTTGCTAATTTTTAAAGGACCTAAAACGCCAAAATATAAAATAGGTACCTTCTTACTTGACTAGTTTTAATTATATGCAATTTTTTTCAATGATTTGAGCATCAAAAATAGTAGGTAGGTATAACATGTATCAAAAACCTGCTTCTAAAACCCTAAACGTTTCGACTCTCATGCTGCGCCCGCGCTTGCCGTAAACACGAACACATCACTATCTTTAACGAGTCCAATCATGAAATAGCCCGTTTTTACAGTTCCCGGTACTCCATATAAAACGGTTTCCTAGAATAACCGTATTGCAAATGCAGCCATATGGCCTAAAGATAAGGTGCGCTCCAACGTGCGCGGGAGTTGCTGTCAACACGTTAGTAAAATAAATAAAGTTGTCAATTTGTGAACTGTTTTGTTTACAAAACTGTGGATTGTCTATGTTAATGTAAACATGTGTTTTGTACCTATATGTATTTTCTGCTGGCCATAGACTTTTTAGCCTGTGCCCTGAAAAAATGTATTGGAATAAACTTGATAGTTAAAATCTTTTTTAAATCGGTCTATAATTTATAAGCTGATACGTTATCGACGCTATTGTTATTTCTATTCATTACTTGTAAAGTTACTCATACACACATGTAACTGCAAAATGCATATAAATTCATAAATGTGCAACAAAGACTTGATTGAAACACACACAAACAGACGTGCGCGTGCTGTGTGTGTGTACACATACACGTACAAATCCATAAACAATTTTCCTAAAATAGTCCGTTTACAATGTTTCCCAACGCTGCATCGTTTTGTGGATAATCTGATCTGTTTATATAAACCAAATACAATGAAGTAGGTCGCATGTCGAATTTTATTATGTTCTGTTGTAAAGCTATAATGTTTTAATGCACTGGTTTTGATTTGGGTCAACCGTCATTCTTTAAATGTGTTTTTATAAAGATTTTTATGTCTTGAGCTAAAATAATTGACTGATTTTAGAGTAAATAAATATTGTTACCAGCCAGTTACTTTACCACTTTAAAACCCAAGGCTTCTTTTCATATACCTAGGTAGAGAAGGCATAAACATTAATCCGCGCGCTTCTTCGGGTGTTGCTGTTGCACCGAAGTTAGACGCCCCTATTACAGGCGCCACTGTCAACGTGTCAAAATTCACACCTGTGCGCCACAGATTAAATAAGTTACCTGTTCGTTGACAGGTTGCTTATTGACAAGGGTAGCCCTTCAAAATTAAGGGGTGGAGTCTTCCCTATCCGTTTACTAATGGAAAAAAAAATCTTACCTTTTAAAACGTTTTTTGGTAAGACCCTTCAAGCTCCCGGATTCATTTACGCAGAAATCGGATACATTTACTTTAGGTTTCTAAATCCTCTCAACCGTAATCTGATTTTGGAAGCTGTGTTTTTTTTAAGTTGTCATTTGCAATAGCCAGACGTATCTGTTGACAGTTGACGGTGGATTATATTAAAAAAAACCCATAGACAATCCTGGAACATCAAATTTCAAATTAAGATCTCTCTTTCTTTATAATCTAATGTCGGTCCAGGACGGCAACGCCTCGCTAACTGGCACACTACATACCCACTACCCATGGAGAATGATACCATTCCATTGATTAATCTATAATCGAGTGTATGCTAATTGAACTAATTATTTACAGTGCAAGCTAACGGTGTAGCACACGGACGTACATTGTGATCAGTTCGACCGGAACATTACCGCCGTTAACTAATTGGAGACCATTGTTCCATGGTTTATGGACGGCGGAATAGGGTTGGGTGCAAGACTTTAAGGAGAGGGTTAGGGTCTAATTGTCCTTGAAATATTGGTAACACTGATTTAAGATATAAGACAACTACTTAGCTTATCACGATTATATGTATACGTTGATTTCAGAAGCCGACTCTAGAATTAAAAACGTTCATAAAACTAGTCGCAATCTCTTCTCAGATATTTAAATGTCATGAACTTGTCAAAATTAGCGGGAAATGATTGATTTTTAACAGATAGAAACTTGGTCCCACAAAAAAAAAAAACAGACGGCCCTTCTCTATTGGACAGAAGGTGACTCGAGTTTACTCTGAAAACAAATTATGTTTTAATTCTCTTAGAATTATGTGGTGCATAATCAACAAGAGATTACTGCACGTTTTTACGTGCCACACACATCACGATGTGGTTGTAAGATCACGTAAAAATGTGACGTAGATTATGTTGATTACATAGTAGAAATATTGTGTAGTAAGTATAGTTATTTGGTTAAAACTTAAAAGTCATTTCATTAGCGACCAAGGTTACCAATTGCAAGGTCGTGTGTAGATTTGGGGTTAGCTGAATTGGTGACTAAGTGGAATCTTCCGCCAGTGTTTTCCGCAGCAATATTCTACTATAATTATTCCACAGACGAATGTCTCTGTCTAGATATTTTCTTTTTGGCCCAATGAATTAGTGAGGATACTGCATGAAGAATGGAAAAACTTATCCGTTTGCAAATGAATTGCATCAAATGTCAACGTGATTCGGGTCATGAGAGGCTTGCTTTAAAGATTAGGTATTCAACGTAAAGACTGAAAAACTGATAGTAAGTCAAATTATAAGTTGGCACGCGTAAGATACCAAAAGCCTACTTAAGATGGACAAGGCAGGGTAGTCTAGACGCACAAGAAGACCTGGGTAAGCTGGTTTGAGGAGACGCAAGAGGTCCTGGAAGGACTTCACTAGCTGTGGGACAGTGTAGGCTAAATTTGTATCTTTATTAGTAATCCCTGTGTCCGTATTCTACGCTATTAATTATAATGTTCCATGATAACGGAAGACTGTTGCGTGCGGCTCCAAGCTCCATTTGTCGATCGGTACAATGTTCCTGTCCACTAGCTTTGTTGGTCGATGTGTCTTAATAAGTACAATGCACGGTATACGTGTATGTACTGTATCTCAATATGTATTTATGTAATGGATTCAGTTACTATATTAGCAGCCCGGAAAGTATGCCAGTTCAAAAGAAAAGTGTCATAAACAAAAAGGTTACATAACCGTCTATTAAATACGTACTTAAACGCAAAAATATCGATACTCAATAAAGCCAGAATATGATAAAATAATATTTAATAAACCTGAGAAAGTTTAATTACTTGCAATTTTATTATCCCATCTTTTATAGTCATATCTCCAAGTAATATTTAATTTACAGTTCGTAGGAACTCGCTTCCACTCCAAGTCTCAACATATTATTACATTACTGGACGAAGTCATTTTATAGTTAGAAATTATCACTAAAACCTGATTTTATAGATCTATAAATCTGTACGTGGCAATCATGTACCCTGTTTAGTATAATCATTACCCTGGCATTCTGCGCATAATCAAATCATTAGTATTCACCAAGGATCCTTCGATTCCTGTTCCCACAATAATTACCCTGTAATTTTTAACTGATTAGCAAGTTGACGAAGCTGACGTTCCAGGGGACTGACATGTCGCAAGTCGCAAGACGATCACCTAACGGGTTCCAAAGGATGGTAGGCTGGTGGTCCAGGGAAATGAGTGTGACTCCCAAGAATCTTGGCAGTTTGGACAGGATTTTATGAGCGACTTCGTATTGGACATTTTAGTGGTACTTTATGTGAATGATTAGCTGTAAAGTTGGATAGATGGTTGGAGTTGATGCTTGTCTCGGAAACACGTCAACGACTGCGCCAAATGACCTGGACATGAGTTGTATTCATGTTCACCTTTTGAAAAATCTATAAAATGCCTGCACCTTGATGTAGGAAGAAACGCGAAGTCCCGATACAGGAGCGAACGGTAATTAATAGAAGGTCACGTTGCGCCGTTAGATGCACCGGCTCATCTCGACATATATAGCAAGCGGTCGGCGTCCGGCCTCGCTGTATATAGACGACGACCCTTTTTAGCCGCGTGCGCAAGTACTTGTGCAATAAATCGATCTTTATTGGATTAGTTTTTGCTGGTTAAGTACCGAAATTGATGGTGTTAGTGGTAGGGCGATGGAGAAGGATGTAAGAGATCTGTTGGATGGTTAACTGTTGAAAGAAATGTGGTAGATGTTGCTCGATTTAGAATAGGAACAGCAGTTGTAATGATAACCAAAGTGAATACTGAGAAGGAAGCAACTGTTTCGGCCAGGTCTTTGTATCTGCAATAGACTTTTAGTAATTTTCTGAAACAGGATGCATTAGGGAGTATTCATTCATTTATCATCTACATCTTTTAATGTATCGAATGACTACGAATTATGAAAAGTCATCAATTTCTGCGAAAAAATAAGAGGACGTCGCAGAAATATTAATACACTTTCGCAGTAAAAATTTCTCAGTAATATTACAGCTGCATATCAAAAGGACCACTGCACATAACGGAGTCATATGCAATTACAAATTTGTCACATCTTGGACACATTATAATTAAGTTGCGGACACTAATTACTGTCTCGGTATTCACAGCACGAACTAGAAGTTATTACTGTGACGTTTGTTAACACACATTCTATTTATAAAGATGGCAATATTTACCGTAGTTCCTGGAATAACTGGAAATTCCGGAGATCCTGGATTTGATAACATTAATAGTTGATTCTCATTAGTCTGTCAGATGGGGTTGTGACAGGGTAATGATAACGAGCTGATCTCGGAGCGAGTGCTACGGGTGGGAGGCCGTCTGGAAAATTCGAGATTCAGCTATGATAAGAAGCACCCGATTCTTCTAGACGCTAAACATAGATTCACTAAGCTGTTAGTAAAATATGAACTCTTGCGCTTGTTCCATGTTGGTCCCCAGGCATTGCTTGCAGCCATCCGTGAGGAATATTGGCCCTTGGGAGGGCGAACGCTTGCTCGCACGACCACCAGGCTGTGTGTAGTGTGTACGCGATTGAGAGGTAATCAGAAAAAAGAAGATTTGGCGAAATGCGGATACTGTGAATCCGCCTGCACGCTTAGCATGTTCACTGTAGAAATGGACTATGTGGACGGAAAAATCGATTATATGACTGATAGTAGATAAAATCTGCAGATATTATAATATAACTCATACGCGACATTGTTGACTGTTGTCGTCTGAAGAAACGACACATTTTATTCTGTTCAATCCTGACATTTCACGTCACGCTCAAAACGAAAGAAATTTTACATATCTCTTGCTCTGTAAGTACACCCTTACACCCCTGAATGCCGGGGTGTATGACTATTATTACAGCATAGGTTTTGGAATTTGAAAAAAGAACTGTCATACTCATACTGCACGAAGAATATTTTTAAAAAGTTATTTTTTTTTCTCGGTATCGATTAATTACTCGAATCGGAATCTAGACAATTTATTTTATAAAGATTTTATTTTAAATATGGAACTATTTGTTTCCACATCGTATGTTAGATGGAATCGATTTAAAAATCAAACTGGCCAGCAAGATTTGACGCGCTTGCGTGCGTGAAAAAAAAAAGGCAGTCTACTTAGGCGCGAAAGCATCGCGAAAATAATTAATTTTCTTGTTTGAGTTCTTTTTCAAAAGTTTTAAACATGTCTAGTGACGAAGACATAGATCTAACGCCCGATTTTATTAAAGAAAGGGCAAAAACAGTTGTCGAAAATTTATTACCGCCGAACTCGAAAGAAAGATATGTAAAGGCATACGACGAATTTATGAAATGGCGGTCAGAAAAAAAAGTGAAATCTCTTTCTGAAAGTGTTTTTAATTAAATACACATTTTTTTCTTCTTAATAAATGTTCATTGAAACCTGCTGTCTTGTTGTTTACTTACCTCACAATCGATATGTAAAGCAGAGTATTTATCTCGGGCGTAAGCATCAATTGCATACTCGGGTTAATTAGCGCCTTCGCTTCGCTCAGGCGCCAAAAACCTCGTATGCAATTGATGTCATACAGCCCTTGGTTAATAATCTACTATTAAGTTTCTACAATTTGTACTAAGTGACAGATTGTAGAAACTTTTTTTCGTTTATACGGTGATCATCATGCTACACGTAATGATCTTTTAGAGGTGCAATAATATCCATAGGTATTTCTTAAATACTTTAAGAGCCTGTCTTTTAATGTGTACGTGGTTTATTGAGGTCGATACTTAGGGTTAAGATGGGCGCGTCGATATCCTATCGAAGACATGCGAAGTGTCGATAGTCCCCGATAGACACCGTTACCTCACTAATTAGAGGTATTACGTGTTTCGATAGACATTACTATGGGGAGTTACGGAATAGAAGATTATTGGTGATTGCTTTATTAGTCATTGATAGTGTGTAGGTGTAGTTCTCTTAACCGTCTGGTTTAATTACTTTTTACGTTGAATTTAAATTTGGAGTTTTAAGTATGTGTTTAAGTGTTCGATAACGGTTTTGATGAGAGCATAGGCCAGTTGCTTAGATTTAACGACACTCCCTGATACAGTTATAACGTGAAGAATGTTCGAGCGCAGCTTTTAACATAGATTTAAATCCTTGGTTTTCAGTAGGTATTATCGTGAGTAACACAACTCTTTTACGTTCGTCTTCTCAGCAGCGTGTCGATGGCAATCTATTCAGAGTCGACCCAGAACTTAGCCACGAGTTTGGCGCCATCAGAAGCATCAATCAAAGCGTGCTGGTCAGGTCACGCACAAGGTACACGAGATCAGGTGTACTGTCGTTTGTGGAGCAGCAACAGACTTGAGACATCTGTTAATATCTGTCTGAGCAGGTTTTCCATGCACTTGGTTGCCGTTTTTCCTATTTATTTGGGGTTGGCGGCCGCACAATGTAGATTTCTTTTATCATATATGTCTAATAGCCTTCTAAATAGTATTTAGTGGAAAGCGTTTAGTTGTATGAAATGATATTTAATTAACACGTCAATCAAGCAAAATATTTTTTTTAACTATCTAACTAGGTATTAGTCTAGACATTATGCTGGCCAAATCATGTGAAAACTGAAAACCATGCAGAGTCTCCAATGTTAGTCTAGATATGAGTTGACCTGGCAGTGTACGCATTTTTTATATCACTCGAAACTTGTGCAAAGCAATTAATTGCTTATTTCTAACAACAAACACAATTGCTATCACGTTCTTTAATACAGCCATGTCCAGTTTGCGACAGGCGACACTTGCTAGTAGATACCGGTAGTTATTCGCGGTATTTTAACTGATATCGGAGTGCGTGACCCGAGCGGTAAATATTTATACCTTTACCACTGTTTTTACCTAAAGGAGTACATATAATAGTAGCGGTAAATTATATTTTAGATGCGAAGATATTTAGTTATACTGCCGATGTCGCCAGCTAGAGATGGTGGGATAGCTACTGTACTTTCCTACTGGCATTATTGTTTAAGTGCTAAACAGTATATATTTTGATAAAGGAACGTTACTTTTAAGCCGTTCGCAGTGCTTTTAACAGGCATTATTGGACTACTATTCTGCAACTTTTGGTAAATTTGTTGTATTAAAGGTTATCAAGTTATACAAAAACTGGGTAATGTAGTGTAGGTCTGATAAGGCAGTTGTTTCATGTAAAATACTGACATTCAGCTGTATCCTATTAGACTATAAGCTAATCCCAAGATAGTTGAGAAAACGCTAGACAGATGAGGATGATGAATGAATGGAATTTAGCAACCATACAAACAGATTATATTCAAAACAAGCGGACCTGATAGATGTTGTCTTGCCCTAACGTGGAAATCGACCGCCACCTACCGAGTCCAATTGGACCTAAACCACCCAGTGTCCAACACAAATCGAACAAAACAAGAATCATCCAATTTGGTGCAGTCGTTCGGAAGTTATGCGCGTACAAAGGTACATTTCAGAGATTATTTTTTACTTATTTAAATAGATTAAATACAAACTTACATTAGGTACTTAAAAACAAATGAATCACCAAGATGCACACACAGTTATGCGAGCCTTCGCAAAACAATTCATAAATAAAGCAGATAAAAACTAGGTTAAACAATTAAATAACCGCGAAATATAAAACAAACAATTTTCTTTATTATTATAAATATTAGTGTTAACTATTAACTAATTAGCTAAAGATAACCTCGCGCCAAGTTCCGGACAACGCCGGACGAAAAGTAGTAACACGATAACCTTATTCGCGGGTATCTTTTGAATATTCATGTTTAATTACATTTCTTTACGAGTTATTAACCTAATTTTCAATGTTAATTAACCTCTAAATGTTTAGTGATAGTCGAGGAGGTTTAAATTATAGACAGATACTTGGAAATTTTGAGATTAAAGTGGTTTTAGAATGTGTGGGAGCCGATGTTGTGATTCTGATTTTCTATGCTTTTCGGACAAAGAGATTTACTAATTGAATGTCTGTAAGTTCTGATGCCGTACGGTGCATACATAAACTCTCACTCACGTTTTTTTACTATGGACGTAAGGAAGGAACTAAGAAAACGCCACAGATCCTTAGGGTCAGCTCACACCGAGACACAGACACACATTTGAAACAATTATATAAGTAGTTGTTATACGCCACTCTTTCATTTGGTTGCTTTCACTTGCCACTTATTTGCTTACAAATATTTTTTTTATTATTATTTTAATGTCAATCGTCTCATCTTATGTCACCCTCAGCTGCCAAACCTATAATAAATTAGCGTTTACATAATATAACATAGACAATCACATAAATATCCAAGAAGGTTTTAATGCTCACAGTGGTTTTAGTGGTTGTTGTGATTTGCTCACAAATCATTAGACTAAAATATTGGCAATTTAAAACGACAGGTGTAAACTTGTGATTTATCACAAACATGTTTGGTAAACCCATCAAAACACTTAATCAGGATGTTGTCAGTTACTTAATTAATAATTAATGTAAAGAAAGTGCGCCTGAGTTCCTCAACGAGTTTTTACAGACCTTGAAATAACCAAAATACTTAAACCAGTTTGAATTTTATTACTCGGGCCTAGTATTTTGACTCTGGTCTGAACACACACATAGGTACATTATTTCGTCATACATTTTCAAATACACAATAAACAGCGTTGGTGAACTGGTGACTAGCGCAAGCGTCATTGCTGAGCTTAGAGGTCCTAGGTTCGCTTCTCCGGTTGGGCAAAGATTTTTTTCCAACGAGAAGCCTATATTTTTTTTTGTATAAAACAAAAAAAAAATATGTATGCATGTACTTATTGGCACGCGTTTGACCACTATCTCACCTGATAGTAAGCGATGATGTGGTCGACGATGAAGCACGCTTGCCTAGAAGCAACCTGTTCACTCTTGACTTGAAAACCCCAAGGTTGTAGCTATCAGGCTAGGTTTCTCTTCTTATAGTCTGGATTTGTGCCCTTCTTACCTAATTCTTTAGAGAAATACAGAAGTATTTTGCGACTTTTAAAAATGTATCTAACTACTTATTACTTTATTAGTAATCTTATACCATATGGTAT
Source organism: Euplexia lucipara (assembly GCA_921972225.1). Classification (NCBI taxonomy): domain Eukaryota; kingdom Metazoa; phylum Arthropoda; class Insecta; order Lepidoptera; family Noctuidae; genus Euplexia; species Euplexia lucipara. The sequence goes on along the minus strand of OV179149.1, from coordinate 3,034,241 downwards.
ATTTACGGTATTTACTAATCAATATACAGTTTTTAATACATATTATACAGTTTTTTCCAGCTTTCTTCTTACAAAGTGTCTTTCTCTCTTAGACTGTTTAATGTGAATGCGTAAACCGTTTGCGAATTTTAAATTATACTACGTTTATTGCTAATTGCAATCTTTAGATATCTGAAACCGAACAGTGGTAGAAGCAATTTAGAAAATAAAGGGGTGTTTTGTTTCTTTATACGTAGAATATACTAGGACGGCATTTTCTTTAAAACTTATAACCGATAGACATAATAATTATTCCCATAAACCCTTCTAGTCAATAATCAATAATTCTAAACAAGTGAATATTTCTCAAAACCAGTCAGTTGAGGTCGCATGAGTTTCCCCCGTGTCAAAGTGCAGGTGCGAGTGGAAAGCTCATTTCGCGTGCGCATGCGCACCACAAGGTTGAACGGCACATTTTTTAATGAAATACGGTTATTTTTTAAATTATTTGTCTATGGCATCTTTTTCGGTATAATTAGATTATTTTGTATCTGTACTTGAAGTAAGTAGGTTCATTGCCGGTATCCGCCTTCATTGTTTATAAATAAATTAATCTTCTTAGAACAAATACTCTAAGGTATTTTTACTGCTCCTTTGCAGAAAAAATAACTGTAAATTAATTAAAAAACTTTGGTGAAATCAACTAGCAATACACACTGGCCGGTAGCGAGTAAAGTACTTGTACATTGGGTCTACTCTTGACCTCGATCACCAATAAGGTCAGTGAATATCTTTCTAGGGCGTCCCCTCCCGCAAAAAAAAGCAAAAAGAGTATCCAACTACCGCAGCAGGTAGCATTTAGTTTCAGCCTATCCCCATGGGAAAAGGTGCGAGCTCATGTATAATGTAACTGCACTAAAATCATTATTCCATTCCCCCGGCATTGGAGATCCAATTTGTTTAAAGAAATATGACAGCCTTTCATTACTAGACTTGTAGACCACAATTCGCGGCATGCGCAACAAATAAAGAACCAAAGATAAGCACAGAACAGAGAACGCATTGAGATAATTGTGTGCTTACTCTCCTTAACCGCACGCGTGATGTTTACCAAACCCTCTAGGTCTTACGATAACATTGTAAGGACGTGCTAAATGTATCCCCCCCGTGTAAACACTGTCTCGTTATGATGCATCATGCGTGTTTGCGCTGCGCTCGCGCACCGTGACGTGTTTCCGATATTTGAATTTGTGGGAACCGAGGAAAAACTGCGGAGGGTATAATATGGATCGTAGATTTATTTGGTGGATCTACTTTTATGAGTTTAATTTATATTTTTTTTTATTTAAGTAATACTTTAAGTACACAAATGTTGTTCAAAGGATTTGATGCCACTGGTATTGTCTGCAAGGTAACATTTGAGTGATAATAGGTATATTTTATTTGTGCATAGAATATAATTGCACGGATCAATAAACGAAGAAGTTTCTTAAGTCTTTTGTCGTGGCAATACACAGTGTAAAATCAAGAAGGCCTGAACATTTTAACTGCCAACAACAATCTAACAAACGGCGCGAAACACTCGAAGCTTACGTGCAAATCAACAATGTTGGCTAAAAATCCTCTTTGAACAAAGCCAAGTAAAACCTAAACAAACAACTTTTACCTGCAAAGCCAATATTAAGCACAAACTGATAGATTTCTAAACGCAGCACCACAATGTTGGAACACAAGAGATTCACTAGAACCAATACGGAGTCAGATGTGGACAAACAGACAAACGTTTGGCTCAAGCGATCCGTGCTAGCGTGGATGCTGTTGATAAACAATGATAATATTTATATCTGTAAAAAGGTTTTTAGAAAAACTTACACGTCATTCTTTAACCAATAGATGAGGTCAGTGTTGCACTATCTGACTACTCTGAAAAGAAACACCGTGAAACTCAGAGGTCACAGTCTCTTCTCTTGGTCATGTAAGAACCATGAAGATGAGTGTCTGAAATGGTCTTTTGAGGAAAGAACCACACACATATGAGAGGACCAGATCGGTGCAAGCATTTGTCAGTAATCTTCAGCTCAACTCGGAACTTGAGGAGCTCCACATCCTAGCAGTACCTACCTGCATTGATACTGTTGATGAAAAGTAACTCTCTGATGTTGGTATTGATTAGGATATTGAATCTGAGCTGCCTATTGATGAAGACAATGCTGCCCATAAGCTAATTAAGTTGAACCTACCTACATCTTTTTCGCTCTCATAAAACAAGGGAGTGACGGATGTATTTAAGAGCTGACAATTTTGGTTGTAATAGAACAAATAAACTTAAATCACAATTCAGAAGATATCTTTGGTTCTTATATCGGTCCCGAGCTGGCTGTCAAAAACCTTTATATTTTTATGTTATTTTTGTTGCGCTGGTGAACAAGAAAAACAAACAAAACATAAAAAATTATCATTAATCTGCATATACATCGGTAATCTACGATAGCAAATATATTATATGATGTTGTCGTTGCAACTCATGATTTATTGTTGCAACGACAACATAATAATTATAATTAACAGTGTCTAAATAAGGTCCCAAGAATCGCTTTCAACTCAACCCTTGCACAAAACAAACATAAACGGACGTAAACAGTCAGGAGTGTGAATGCAAAAGTAAATTGTGGTACAAAACTCATAGTTTGCCTACTGCATGCATACGCCATTCTGCTAGAAGCCATGTTTATCGAGGAAAATAAATCGCTGGACGCAACTGAACGATTCTTTCAACAAACCTTTTACCTCCTCCAAATTAGGGAGGCTTTATGGAGTTCCAAGTAATGTAATTAGTGAGGCTTTGAGGCCGGTAAAAGCCTACCTATTTTAAGTGCCTAGAAGAACTGCTAATGGTATTGGAGCTGGTGCCATATATAGATATGCATTAACAGCTTAGGAGGTAAAAGATGGAATAGAAAATAGAAAGAAAAAAAAAACTGCAATGTATTTTACAGATTTGTATTTCTTAAAGACGCTTAAGCACAAAATTTGTCGGCACTACACTAGGTTTTCTGTTTTAAAAGAACTGTCTCACTGCAGAGCCTTACGAGAACGAGCTCTAAACAGCATGTGGTCAAGGTGGGTTGGCTATATTGTACTCTTACAATAATAAAATACCTACTTATCAAAATTCACCTCCTAAAGGTTGAAATCGTGATATTGTAATCGCCTATAATTTTCCTCAAAAACTAACTTTATAAAAGGTTATATAGTAAGACTACAAACTGACTTCTCAAGTTCCATTTCTTAAAATTTTAAACTTTTCTATTTCTAAACTGACAGCTTTTTAAATCTGGAACCCTTAGTGTTGAACTCTTGAGCCCCAACAACATCAAAATACTCCTTGGTCAGTAAAAAGTTGACAACCACTTTTGTAGGTCCGCCTATCTAATAGATGGACCTACAAATAAGCTCAAGTAATTATGTACATAAAGGGACACAATAGGTAATGTCGTTGCCTATAAATGGCGAATAACATTTATCGATCGATTGATGGCAACATTTGCTGTTGACGGCCCACGACCACATCGGGGGATCAGGATGCCTTTAAAGGCAGATACGGAGTTTGTGCTAGTTTTCTATTACTGCCCTATATTCTGATTTGGAAAGTTTTACGGTGGGATAGGTCGGGAAAAGGAAAAGTGGATCTAAGATAAGCAGGTTTTAGTTCAACGAATTTGTATCATAAATTGCGAAATTAGGAACTATTTTTTGGTGTCTTTCCTTTAGTATTTGATTGACTGTCAACTTGTGTAATGAGCATTGCAAATAGAAATCTTTGGGTTACACAAGGATATTTTTTTGCGATTAAGTTTGACATAACTTCACTCGATGTTTATTAATTTGAAGAAGGAGTTTTCTAAGTCTAGAATATACTATTGAACAAAATGCATTCAACCATTAAACACAGCGTATTTCAGTACGCAGGTGCGGTCTGAACCCCTGCTACTTCGTAGGTATCACAAGAAGCAAACTGATCGTACACAGATTAATGTATTAAAAATTAACGTTGTAGTATAATCTTTGTAAATCTTATCTCCATGCCTCCAGGCTAGCAATGAACTTCCCAACTCCTCAAGAAGATCGTCACAAATATTCTGATCAGATTTAATATAGTCAATGAGAGAAATTGTTGCTACATATTTTGCATCGCCTCTGGCTAAATCGATAAACGTTAAAGTTGTTCTCGCTTTCATTCCTTAAGTGGGTGAAGAAATGGTGGAATGGAAGGGTAAAATATGACGTCACCCACTTTTGAGAAATTCTTACTAAAATATTTTTTATGACAGTCGCGAGTCGTGACTGTTAAGGCCTGTCCAGATATACGCGCGAGTTTCATGCGTTTTGTAATACATTGCTCTTCTGCTAGAAGCTCTATAAATAATGTATGGAACACTCACAGCATTGAACTTCAAATCGCGTGTCGATTCGCAGCGAATTCGTTCCTTCTGGACAAGGGCTTAGTCAGAGCCCAGAAGGTTACAATCAGCTTAATCACCACCCAGTAACTGGATTGTGGAAGTCATATTGGCTGCATCCAGCTGACTGAGCCAACCCCACATAGTTTGCAAAAAAAAGGCTAGACAGATAATAACTTACGGAAAAATGTACTGCTACGTCAATTGTTTTTTTTACTGTTTAAGACTGTGAAATACCAATGAATATGCCAAAAATAATGTTTCTATACCTAAAACGAAATATGTTGCGATAACGATTATTACAATTTATTCCTAATCAATATTTCAGTGCTTTCTAAAGCAATGTTTTATAATTTAATTTAGTAATTTTAATGAGTTAATCAAAACAGCGGAATTTCTGACAGCTATTTTTAATGTTGTCACATATAAAATGCGCAGCTTAAGTGAAAAGATTCGTGAACGATTTTTAACTTAAATAAAAACAATATGGCGGCTGAATTAGATGGGTAATCAAGCAGCTGATATATTTTTGTACAACCACAATTTTATTTGTAGTTTAACTATTGTAAAAACATTGTAGAGTAGGTATACAACCTGATTTTCATCTAGAACCTTGAATATACATTCAAATAGAAACAGGACCAGAATTACTACTGCATGGCGCTTTATTGCGAAACAATTTGATACTTTCGGAATCACATCATAAATTAATTAAGTGTCCCGTACTTATTCGTATGTAATGTAAGGTTACATTTTGAGTAGTTTTAGAGTAAGTTTTATTGACCGAATTACCGTGTTATTGATTTGCAGAATATTTTGATCAGTCTAATTTATTTGACGTAACCGTCTAGAAATTTCATTTTTAGTATTGGCTTTTTTATTTTGATTTAGTTAAAAATTATGCTAATGACTCCGATTTGTTTCTGTCGCAATATTGTAAAGTAACTGGTTAAATGTTAAATTATATTAATTTGGCCTTAACGGGGATAGGCTTGCGCCTGCGCCGATATCGTTACAGGAGATTCTTCTCGTCTTTCATTTTTTGACATATCTTCATATTTTAGATAAGGAAAAGGAGTTGATTGTTATTTATTTTACTTTCTAAAATGACTGTTTTTTTACTAACAATAGGCGTAACCTAAAAGGGCGTTCGGTTGAAATATCTACTATATATTGATTAAGTACATATCGTGTTTATAAGAACGTGTCTTCCTAAAGCGATTAGCCTTGTAAGGCGTCAAATAATATAAGCCAGCTCACTTCTTATCACGTTATATTTACTAAACGAAGTAGCAAGAAAAAAATGCTGATTTAAAAATCGTACATTGACATCGAGTTCCGCATTCATCAAACGAAAGTAGAAATTCCGACGACATTCAGTTTAATAAACCGTTGATAAATAGCTAAAATAAAAACTTAATGATCAACAAATTTAACAAATTAATCTAATTAATAGCCTAAAAACTAATGTGTATTAATTGCTTTGCTAATGACGTTTGAAATAATAAACATGCACATAAAATATGAAGAAAACGTAGCAATGTTTTAGATCGTTATCGGTATGTCGAAATATTTGTAAACGATATCAGTATTATCGATAACAACAGTTACTAGTCACGATATCTACAGTCCCGGGCTCAATGAGAAAGCCGCACTATTGTCATAAAGTGGGACACGATGAGCGCTAAGTATCAGATAAAGCGAGCGATCAATTCGACTAATTGTCTATCGAAGTATCGACTGACGAAAATCATCGACATCCATTGATACACCTCTACAGTTAACGAACCCGATTTAGAATAGTTATAAATATTCATTCGATTTTTAAAACACAACGGAATCGAATATTAATTTAAATGGTTTACCAATTTAAAATCAGAACACTGTTAGGCGTGTTCGCTTTTAGAAATTTTGAAAAGAATTTCTTTTTAAAAATCGCGCATTTTGAGGAACGTTGTGAGATGTGAAAATCGAATTGATAAATTAAAAAAAGCGATTCTGCTATACTCGAAGGGCATTACAGTACATGACCTGTCATCGAGACGCAAGTTACGTGACTAGTGTTGCGAAAACATATCGATATTCATTCGACGCTTTGGCAATATGGAATTTCTTAGAATTTATGAGTAGCGGTATTGCAGGTGGATTTTATAGCTTAATGTAAACCTGTTTTTTAAGATGGTGGCACATAAAACAAGACAAGCGGACAATTCATAATAAATAAAAGAAACTAGTGTGCATTATTTCTGAAAATAGTACTTAAACAGTTAATTCTTGTCTTTTCCCGGCATCAGGTCGCGACCTCTATAAGTATCAAAACCTTATTTTCAGTGATAGGAAGCCATCTTTTTCTGTTTAACAACCCACGACAAGTGTATAATAAGTACTGCTATTCACAAGAGATAGGTGTGATTTTAACTTATCATTTATCATCGCTGTAAAGATTACCTTTTCTAACATTTATAATTTTCTAACTTCACATATCGTGAAATGCATACGTAATCGGGCGTCTGATTTGACGTTTGTTATAAAATATACGCTTACGTGTTGATGTTTTACACAATAAATTCAGATAGGTGAATAATCAACATACTTAGCATACTAATTGTCATAGTTTCATTATTTATGACTTATTAGCATAATCGAGAAATTAACTCAGAAATATCTTATGAAAAAACTTGTCGTAGAAAACGTCGATAAAAGCTCGTAAACAGTGCTAAATTTGACAGCTCGATTCTCCCGTGCACAATAGAATTTAACGGTTTTTACCAGTTCTAGCCATGTCGGACTGTGTAAATTCCTCTTATTTGTGTCCGCAGTATGTAGGCCAATTTGTCACTTTTTTCCTCCGCGACAGGTTTTGAAAAGTATTTATTTGTATAAAAAGAGTTGGCGCCGCCGACACCGTTGTGTTTATCTGTGTGATACGTTATTTGCGATTTTTATCGATGTTTCTTTTTGATGAGATACGGCTCTATTTCTTTTTTCAATCCAATATTATTGTGTGAGTTTGAAATATTGCGTACGTTTATTTGATGTTTATTACAATTAAATAACAATATAAATTAATTAAGTCGTCATTACTGTCTTCATGGGGGTATTAATCGATTGAAACAGTTAACATTTATGTTCAAATCTAGAATTTTTATGGCTTTCAGGCAGCTTGAGAGCACTATTTATTTAACTATAAAAGATTTAGATATTAATTTGAATCTTGGCGATATTGATCCGAATCAAATTACTTGCACTCTGTCTTTACTTGTTTATTGCTTCATTCATAAATCGCAGTTAAACTAGATTGATGGGTATAATTCCGATTATTGTTTTAGTAAACTGTAAATTGATCGGATCTTTTTTTACTGAATTGACGGCGTTATAAAAAGATCGATATAAAACCCGTAAATGTAATCCCCCATTCTGACGTTGAAGCTATGCGGGATATGCGTGTTTTTTATGTTTTGTTTGTTACGTAGGTATATTGTTATTGAAAGCGTATATACTTAGAGCATTTTGGTTTTATTATTATTATTTTTAGATTTGTCTTTATAGTTTCAAATGTTCAACAGCTTAGGTTAGTTAAATAAATAAATAAATCAAGAAACCATACAAAGGTATCACTTGGGACTGTCAACGCCTGCTATATGTATGTCGAATTGATCAAAAGCAAAACTGCCACCTCAAATTGTTCACATCATAAACTTTACACCCTTAAAAGGACCAGTCACTACCGACATCCGTGACCCGCATTTTTTCATGACCTATGTCATGGCAACAACCAAATCTATATGACAGAAAAGCAAAATGGCGACCAGTAATTTACGATGTCGCTGATCGACCTCACCGGCATTCAAAAAAGAGTGTATCTTAACAGCGAAGTGACACTTACGGTAATTAAACAATGAGTCATGACATGATATCCTCGTTTAAAAAAAAAACATTTCCGCAGAGTATCGAGTGCCATATTGAGATCGTGTTACCTTGCGCATGCGCATATTGATACTTGTAGAGACAAGCTGGCCTCATGTTGTGGTAACGACGAAATTTGATAAGTGGGTTTGTGAGACAAAGGTCGGGATTAACATGTGACGGAGTATCGTTAATCAAGTTCACCTCTGAAAGATTGGCACTCGGATCAATTTTGTTCGGTTATTCGTTAACGCATAAAGGCACCGCGATTTAGGGATAGCCACTATATATTGGGTCAATGCTAAAATTACTGAACGAAAGTCGTTGACAGAAATACATTAATCATATAAATTCCTTACTACCATACATAGAACTTCCGAGAGCTATTAACATTGATGTGTCATCCGATGTTACCACAAGAAAAAATTCCCATCGCTCTGTAGGAAAAGGAAATGGAATCAGAATTCTAAAATTATCATATCGCATTAAGGCTAAAAGTACAAATAAAAGAAACATACACTCTTTTATCATAATTCCATCTAAATACCACTTCCTTACAAGCTGTTATCACTAGCAAAGCATACAATTTTATCTCCTTTCCAAGGTGCCTCAAATCAAGACCATATTTACTAGCAAGATGGTCAATAAGTTGTTCATAAACAGACATGATTCGCATTCGAAGTAAGTAAGGAACTTGTAGATAAAATGTAGATATTTATTCCTTCAACCTGTTCATATCTTAAAGCGGAAACAGGGTTTTATCAATGTTTTCTAATCGTTTATTAACATGGCGTATGGAACAAGGTTGAGACTTGGGACTCAATGAGGCGACATTTTTACAAAATCTCACTTATTTCAGATTCATCTTCAAAAGGAGAGTAACATTGTCAAACGCTTTGTACAAAACCAAAATGTAAATAAGTAAGTGAAGACACTCGAATATCCCTCGAATAAAGATAGGGGAAAGATTTTGATTGGTATATTAATTTTATACATGCGTACATACTTTATATAAAGTCGCTTTTTTAGACTGAAACTACAGAACGCAACCAACTAAAATTTTATATGTATACAGATACAAATATGGGCCTAAGATATTTCCTTGTGGCACCTCTAAGGTTATGTAAATAAGGTACCTAAACATGAACATCTTATAGCTAACATAACATCACGGATGTATTCCCCAAAGAGCAAGGCAGAGGTGAACCAATAGTATACCCATATAGTCTTGCTATATCTTAAGGTAATTTTATTTTCATTACTGGCAACCCTTACTTATTAACATGCAGATACCATAGCTTAGAGATTAGATAGATCTTTGCTGATACATGCATTAACATAAGTAAACAATTAAGTGTCCTCATTTATAAATAGCCTATTCATTAATATATTTTATTAGGTTGCTGTTGCAGGAAGACGGCATGTGCATGCGCAGGGTCGCGTGATGTGCAGATCTATGATTTACATAGTGTAGATAATAATATGGATTAAGACTGACTAGGCATGCTTATTGATTCTAGTCATTGTCATGTTGCACCTAGCAACATTAGATCTTCATTAAACAAGTAGTTATTACAACTAACATATACATAGTTGAGATTAATTTGTTTATCTTTATGTAACGAGGTTAAGTTAGCAAGAAAACTATACTATACTATTTCTATCTTTAAATAAAAATAAAAATAAAAATAGCCTTTATTTTACTCTGACCACACATTTATACTATAATGAAAACAAAACATTAAACTATACTTATTTCTATATTTTCTTCTTTTATAACATGTTTCTTAACATTTATCATCAGTTACCAGGTCAGGCTGTCTTGCGACATAGGCCTCCTCAAGTTCCCTTCAGCCTGTCCATTGCTGTCCTTCTCCAACTCTTCGGCAGTATTAGATCTATACTTCTATACAAAGAGTATTCTACTGTTTATTTGTTTTATTTTCGCATTAATATTTTATAGAAACAATGGGCAATTAGGTCTGTGTAAGTAAATGAACATATCGTAACGGATCGGTCGGTATTTGTCGTAATTGCGCTGCAATTCGGAACATATGCGCACGCGCAGGTGGGCGGGAAACATCACGTGCCGGCCCAACCTTGTGTGTGCATTCAAAGTATTAGATGAACCTGTAAATTTAACTCTCTATAACTTAATTTCAACCTTATTTACTAGAGTTAGAATGAAAAATGCAATGAAGTTTTAAGTTTGAAACCTATCACTTTTGGTGTTTCCGAGTTAGCATTACAAATGCGCTTAAATTGACTGTATAATGCGGTTTCCGTGTTATAAACTGTAAAAGCTTGACAAATAGCTTCCAAGGCGATATAATCTTCATTAGAGACAGGCAGATAGAGTAGACAAGAAAAGATCCCAGTAAATTGAATATCATCAAACAGAAAATTCTAGCCAGATAATCAAATAAAGACAACAGAGATGGACAAAGACGAGCTAAGAAGAAAAGAACTTGGAAAGATATTAATTAATATTATTAGCCAGAATGGCACCACAATTAGGCAAAGTCCGCCCTTCATTACATTACCGTGAAACAGCCTACGACCACGAAGGAGATGGCGGGAGGACCTGGATGTTTTCTTTGAGAATCGGTAAAAGGTAGAGCAGAATCACGAAGTCACTGGTTAAAAAATCGTAGGTTTTCAATTTAGGAAACTTGTATTTTAAAACATCAAACATTAAAGAGTCAAGTGAAATAATGACATCCAAAATTAACAGCACTATTCGACGTTTAATTTAAGTCAACATTTGCTCAAGACAGCTGACTAAACATGGCATCTTTGAAGTGAAAACATTTCTTTAAAAACCGCGAAACAGACGACATACTGTTGGTTTATTGCTAAAATGTTCTAAAATCTTTCCAACAGCACGTGCCTTCAATCTGGTCTAGACATTTTAGAATAAAAATACCGTGTATAATTTCATGCAAATTACACTATACAGACGCTAAACGTCCGGTATACATAGACTGGGAAAATAAGGCATCTCTCAGATGAACGGTCACACGCTACGCTCTAAACGTACAATTTGTAAACACCAATATTCTATCTAAAATAACCAAAACATCAATAAAATTATATTGCTTTGTGATTCACAATGACACGTATGCTTGCCTAGTACATATTACTAGGCATATTCATTATCCTTTTTTGGAAAATTCCATACAACAATAAAATTAGCAAGATAATATCCAGCTATCAGTTATTATGAGATAATAGGATTGTCGTGGGTGCAGGCTAAGGAAAAACCTAATTTCTGTGTAGGAGTGACTAATGCAATCATACGATTATGTTCTAGAACACATACGTGTATACATATTGAGCCATTAGGATCACGTTGCATTTGTCTTTCGTCAAAATAGATGTGGAAAATCGCTCTAAGGAAAATGTGAGCCACGCATATGTGGAGAGGCCCTAACGTTAGATTGCAAGACCCGAAAAATATAGGCCAGTGGGTATACAATCGCTTTCATTGCTTGATGAATTGTAAACAAGTTTTTACGATTATATACATGATTTATTATATCAAATTGGCGGTTTCTGGAGTCACTGCTACGTCGATGAAACAGAGATTTATGTGTATAATAAAGACATCTACGGTAGCCTGTCATTACAGTCTTGTTTCGAATATGATGCCGATAATAGGAACTGAAATTAGCGGTACGTAAGTGCTGATTTGCGAGCTGGTATGTATTGCAATCGGATTACGAAGTTGTTTGAGCAGTTACTAAATCTATAGGAAGTGAGACTTCATTGGCAATTTAATACGATAAGATATATTTTATCTGTATAAAGCCTGTTTCTTGAAAGGAGAAGGTAAAGTTAAGCGAATTTTGACTGTATACACTAAAATAATAGTAAAAAAGGGCAGAGACCGCCCATCGGAAATTTTGAAAATGTTGAAAGCACAAAATGTGTATTAGTAATCTATTATAAATATATATAAGAATCTATTATAAGACTTGAGAGCTGTAAGTACCTACCTACTTAATCATTGCCAGACTAAAATTCGTAACATAAACTCCCTATGGATTATGTGGTAGAGTTTTAAAATGACTGACATTCAGTACTTGTTTGGTTAGTTGTCACTGTTATTTAGGTTTTTGTTAAACATTTATTCATTTATATTATTTTGAAAACCTGTATTGAGATGACTTGCTACTTGTTTGCCTTGAATGTATTCGAAATAGACAAGTTTTAATGTGCTTTTTTTACCTTCACAATAGATAAAAATTAATGTACTGAATACTCAATTAAGCCAATAATTTTTATTTCCCCGTCATGCAGTCGGCCATGACTGACACTTGTCTGAATTGTGTCAATGACAGCTGTCAAGTTTATGGATGATTAACTGGCAACATTAATTATGCACAAAAATAACTTTGTGGGTGTATTTACTGGCAACTGGGTGACCCTTGATAAGAGTTTTGTGGGCTATCTTTTTGGCCATACGAGATAACACTGTTTTTTTGTTTCTAATCGAGTCGATTAGTAGTTAAGTAGGTACCTACCTTGGTAGACATAGTCGGTTGTTCATGTAGTAGGTATGTAGCCACAAATTAAGACTGTTTCAAAGTTGACAATGCGGGTTTATTGTATATAATAATATCCAATAGGGCTTATTACATTAACATTACATTTCATTACATTATTGGGCCTACATGCTGAGCTGGACTCCCATTTGGTGCAGCCTTGAGACGCACACCGCACACTATCATTCATCGTTCATTGTTTTAAATCACTTTTGATTTTGTATTGTGTGTTTGTCTGTGTCTTTTGTGTGTACTAAATAAATGTTTTATCTATCTATCTATCTATCTTATTATAGGATTTGCTTCATGTACAGTCAGTGAGCTGCGTTACCTGATCCATCTTAGAAAAAAATGTAAGGGGAAGATGGGTCAGACAACGTAGCTCACTGGCGAGCACAGCTTTCCCAGTGTGTCAAATTTCTTTGATAGTTTTTCAATTTTAACAAACAAAATAAGGTTCATGTTCAATTGGGAAAATTTGACAATAAGGGGTAGCTTGATGTGCTGGAGTCGGTACTTTTTAAACGATTATTGAACTTGATACCATTTTTGGATTTTATTCGAGTAGTGCTCAATCCAGTCTGGTTTTAAATGAATACGTTGCAATTTAAATATTGCTGGAGCTTAAAATACCAGGTCATCTCAGTTTATGCTCAAAATGCAACAAAACAAGATTGTCCATTCATACGGTTTATTTAAAAATTCTTCGATGTTAATCTGGTTAAAGATATTCCTAAAGAATTTTGATGATGTGAGGTCAAAATCCAAAGTAAAATAATCAGAATGCTTGTCGCATAGGTTTTTAAAATGACTTAGATTTTTTGAGACATGGCGACTGAAATAATAATAATAAAACAGTATTAGACATTGGCATAATAGTCGACATCGGCTTTGTTTGCCAAAACAAAAAAAAAGAGTAACGTATTTATAAAAAGTAATTTAACAGCTGACTGGACATTGCAAAACTGTGACTTCAGACCATGTTTTCTGTATGCTCCAGACATTACGCCAATAAGTACGCAACAAAATTAATTAACAACAAAATTCATGCGTTCGTGTGAAAGCGTACAAGTATGATTAAATGAGTAAATCCGAACATTTGTAGGAAAGCTTTATTTTAAATTATTTTTCTTTACAAAAAAATCAAACCTTATTTAAACTTACTTCGCACACTATCACTTCTTAGGATTGCGGCTTTCTTAAATGTTTGTAGCCGAAGACTTCAAAATGGTCCAGTACCGCTAAAATTAATAACAAGACGAAATGGGAGGCATTAGAAAAACATTAACATACACAAGTACAGTTTGCAAATAATTTCTCTCGCTTCTAATTATTAATACAGACGATGAAAAATGGTTAGAACATGAATACACTGTAAGGCCAATAGTATACCGGTTTGCACTGACGTGTGTACCATTTTACTGCCCATTATAAATGTGCACAATTGACATGAAATAAGTGGTACATCGATTGGCTACTTAGTTATAATATTTACTGTCATATTTTTTTTGCTATTCTTCGGTCTAACGCTTTGATGTCTTAACTAGAATTGATTGGAAGGTGTTTTTTAAGCGGTAACATTCAATGCGTTAGGTACTTTTTAAATGTGACTGGTAACATTGAGTATGCGTTGGTTAATTAGTGAGACACGGATGTGTTAATCATTCATCTTTTATTTACTTAATTTAATACTAATTGTTGATTCAATTAATCGTGTATAAGCTATATTATATTCAGTACCTACTTCACGAATCTAGCTCTTTAAGAGTTAATCTCACAATTTTTAATCTTCTCAGATGTTCGCATACATTATTTTCTTCACAATCGTTCAATCATTATACTTTCAAGAGCGATAAAGATGCATAATGTAATGTTATCTTTACTAAACTTATTTATTTGCAATTCTTAACAATACGGTAGTATCGCATAATAGAATCCGATGCTCCAAAAATTAATGAATCAATCTCTGCCGCTCCCATTTCAATACACAGCTTTGTGTGTAATAAATTCGTTAACCAGTCTGCCTGCACTAACGTTGTGTAACATAACTGTATCCAACAAAAACACGAGCACTTCCATTTTAATAAACTCATTGCGCCCGCGCCCTCACTCTAAATTAGACAATCGAATACAACCGAAAAATTTAATTGAAAAAAATATCGGTCAGTAGAAAAAAGAGCGAAAAAAGATTTATATTAGGTACGTGACGATCGCATGGTCACCGTAGCGATGGTGCGCGTGCGCCGGTCGGTTGCGGCTTTTTGTGAATGAACCGAAGT
Organism: Euplexia lucipara; assembly: GCA_921972225.1. Lineage (NCBI taxonomy): Eukaryota > Metazoa > Arthropoda > Insecta > Lepidoptera > Noctuidae > Euplexia > Euplexia lucipara. The sequence goes on along the minus strand of OV179149.1, from coordinate 3,019,070 downwards.
CCGAAAGCCGACAGGTTCTGTTAGAACAAATTTAACGGGACTTACCTTCTCTTGTAATATTGTTTTTTTTTGTTATTATTTGTGGTACAAGATAGATACAAGCTCCCATTTTGAACAGGTGGTAACCTTAAAACTTTGATGACATGTCCATATGATGTTGTAGAGGAAATTAGGTGGAATAGATGTCAAGTCTGGCTGGCTTTCAACGGTAAATCGTGTGTGAATGGATTGGCCATGGCTTAATGTCAAGCGGTCAGGAAAGGCTGACGAAAAGCTGCATAAAAGACTTATCGCTTCAAGCGCTTTCCCACGCTGCATTCGATGCTCATGTTACCTTCAGCTATCGACTGGTTAATCCGGTATTTGCTAATCATGATTAAATTTCGGTAGCCATTGAGCCGTATGGGTCTATCAAAGATTAAGCTACGTTTCACTGAGGTTGATCTATTGATGGGTGATGGCCCATTAGACACACGAAACTCCTCCGTGTCTCGCAAAGATTATTAAGTATTTTGTCCCAGCTGTCATTTGTATTCTTTGACAGTCGATAAGGGTAGTGTAAACCCCAAAGGTTTGACAACCGGTATTTCCAAGGGGTATCATGATACCCAGTACCTATTTAACTTGGTTGTGGATGAATTTAAATAGATCCGGTTATATCGGAAGCGGACCCCAACCCCAACATACATAGGTGGGAAAAGGTTAAGTTGATAATGAAGTCAGTAGCCGTTAATTTTACGAAATTATCTTTCCAATAAATTGCAGATATAGTATAATAATATCTTATCGAATCTGACGTGTTGAAAACAAAATGTCGATTGGTGTTGTTAATTTTATTGCAACATTTTGTTATGCAATAGTATTATCATAATTAATGAATTTGCGAAACGACGTATCTAATGTGGAAACGATAAACTAAAATTATAATATTTTGATTAGAGAATTATAATATTGATTTGTTTTAATTTGTAAAGGTCAGGTGGTTGTAGAAATTTTGGTAGAATTGCTGTTTAGTCATATGACGATGAAATGTTAGGCATAGGTATGCTTCTAGGACATTGACATATCGCCAGTTAAAAGTTCATTCAATCCCCGCTTGACAAAAACTACGTCCAGCTACTACAAATGAATTTGTTTAACCTATATAAAAACGGTTCTAAAACAGTTCCTTGTGTTCATTATTAGGGAAGTAAAAGATTGTATGTTATACAGAAAATACTTAGGTATATCTAACTTAGAAGAACAGAGGTATCCTCTAACTGTGCATTCACATTTCGTCATTCATTGGAGGCTCATTGGTGACGAAAAGCTGGTGGGTACCAAGATTCATACCCTGGCCCACCGCCGCAAAGTTGCATGTCTGTCGGTCTTTTACAGACTGTATTTCGGTGAGTGTGCTCTAGAGCTTCACGAGCTCATTCCACCATCTCCTTTCTTCCATCGGGAATCCAGACGTACTGCAGATTATCACCCATTCCTTGTAGATGTTCCACACATTCGCACGAAGCGCTTTGCCTGTTCCTTCATTATGCGCACAGCCAAGGAGTGTAATTCCCTGCCTGCATCAGTGTTCCCGAGTTCATATGACCCCAATCTGTTTAAGTCGCGAGTTAATAGGCTTCTTTTGGGTAAGCTCGTTCCATCGTCGACCTCATCTCTGGCCGCAGGACATGATTAAGGTCAAGAGAAGACCCATTATATATATATATATATATAAAAAAAAAAATATCCATGTGATAAAATAGTGCCTATTGCCTCCAATCTGGCACAAACCCAGAGCCCGTACTCGGTGCCGTGAAATTTCAGATGGATAAACCCCTTATTGCACTTTGTCCGACCGTAGGGAGACCCCATTAGAACCCAGGACGACATGGTTAGCTGTTAAGCTTGCTAAAATAGTTTTCTACTACCAGATTCACGGGGCGTTCTAGTGATAGAAAGCTATTTTAGTAATTAGTAGAATTGCTGTATTTTATAACAAATCCTGTCCATTTAAAAAAAAATAATTTAATTGAAATGCAGTTACTGTTGTTGTATATTCCTGCTTATAGGGACTTATGATATTGAAAAGGTATGTAAATACCGCATACTTGTGGTATAAAATATCATTCATTTACTGTGAATAACAAACCAAACGTGTTACAAATGATTTTCGTTGTAAAATTTTCCTCAAACCCAGAATTCTCAGATAAAAGGCGTCTCTTAAAGTACCTACAAGAACGTTATTTAAAGTTTTACGACGAATTTGGTGTAAAATTAAACATTTTACTGTAAGTTAATCTAGAGCCGTGGTTAGCGGTTACTGACGTAACCTTTCTTGTAACTTTGTGGTTAACGTGACCCACTGAATGTGATACAAATATTAACCTATTGTTTTTGTTGTTTTCAGGTATGTACACTGAGGTTGGGTAAAGAAACGATGCAGGTTCAATTGGCGAGGGTAAGCAATTAGGAGTGGAGTTACAAATTGAACAAGAAACATAGTAGATACTTGGTGCTGTAATAGATGTAACCTAGTATACTGGGTGAAAGAAACCTGGACGCGCCGCCCAATTCCATTACCCTTCCACTGGTACCTACCGCCATTTTGGCAAAAACTGGCAATAGTCAGGACAACTTCTAACTTCAGGTCGTAACTTCTAGGTGGTCCCGGGAAAACGAACCTATTAATTTAAACAGAGTATCTACCTAGTTTTTGATTTTTATATTTCATATTTGGATTTTTTATAAGTTGTGAATTTTTGGGGCTGTTTTAAATGACTTTTAAAAAGGTTCTCAATTCTTAACTCCTTCATATTATAGACAGATTAGCAAAAATATTTAAATAGTCTTTCTTAGTATTTGTTCTTAAGTTAACTAAGAGCTTAGTTTGTTCAGATTATCTTGCTATTTCTTCCGATCTGCGGCTAGGAGGCTTTCGATTTAACCTGGTTCCAGTCGCCGCTATACGCTACAATGTAACGTACTGGTTCTTACTTCTTATAATCGACTTAATATCTGTCACATACACTTACGGAACGGCAATGTAGATGTTATTGGGTTATGATAAGTTGTGGTCATGTTCGTTTTTGTTCAATTTGTAAGATTACAAGTTCTGCTGGATAAGTTAGCCATCTGTGTCTTGTAAGCAATCGGTAGAATTATTGTGGGTTTGTATGATATGTTTATCTGCCTAACGTGGTACGGTTTGGGTTTCCTTCTAGATCCTTCAACAATGTCAGTGATAAATACAAGATAAACTTGGAAATTGTTTATTATCTGACAGTCTCTAATTGTCCGGTTTAGAACTTATAATAAGGACTAATTTATTAACATAAGTAATTTTACTGAAATTCTCCATCGTAATACTTCTGTACCAACATACCTTACCCAATTTCTTTGGAATCGGCTCGGCATGTTTGCTTTTTACATACATCTCTTTTAGCCCCACATGATGCTTTGGGAAACTTAATTATGTTCACAATTATTCATGTTATGAATTGCTACACTAAAGGAAGATGACAACATAACACCTTCCATATTTATCCAAACTACAGATTCAACAACAAACAACAACACAATATTCACAAATAAATTCATACAAACGCGAATTCCTACAGATTTAACGAAAATCGTCCGGGACCACGAGTACACCTGTCGACAATACACAATCATAGGCTTAGGGCACACCGTTGCAGGTACCGCTAGTGTTGTCGCTAAAACTAATACAGTTGGAACTCCGCGGTGGGCTATTATGTCCCGGGATTTATTTGTGACAAGATGTGCCTTACCGATGTTGTGGATTATTTAACTGTCAGCTTTGAAGGTGCTGATTTGTGTTCGTGTCTGTTTAACGTTTGGTGAGCGAGTTGGTTAAGGCAAAGAGGGTTCTGGAGTGTTTATCGCCATTTCGTGGCGCAATTTTGCTGTTTTGTATCGTATATTACAAATTCTATTGCTATTCTATTTCTATTATAGAAAAGAAAATGGCGTACCTATATGGAATCAGCTGTTTGACAACTGTCAAATGTTAACGAGTAGAATTTGAAAATGAAATACACTTGACAGTTGTCAAACAACTTGATTCCATATTACGCCATTTTCTTTCTATTGTCACCATATCGATTACGATAATAGAAATAGAATTTGTCATATGGCTAGGCCTGCAGGATAGTTAGGGGGTCTTGGTAAATGTTAAAATTTTAAATGATGTTCTGAAAACTTTTTTAAACGAATATCATTACTACCGAAATAATATTCGTTTAACAATATTTATAAGAATGTTTAGACGTGGCGAGAAAAGAGCACCTAGACGGATTTACTTAGAAATGGAATAGTATAGGTTAAAAGGAAATAACTATTACACAATCATTGTCTAACATCGAACACTTCTAAGTTCAAAGCAGTTTGTTGCATTAAACACTTCAGACCAACTATAAAACCTATCTTAACTGTATAAATCTCCTAAACAACAACATTTCTTAACAATTACCACATTTCTCGAGCCCGCACCAAGCTCTATATCTTCGTAAATCGATAATATGTCCAGCAATATCAGTAAATTGACGTCTATTTATCGATAATATCCGCCGATCGACTGCGGCGTAATAAATTTGAAGACGGTTAATTCGGAAACATTTAGAGGTCGTTGAGACAGTGTACTCCGGGCCTTAGAGCTTGTAACAGGTACTTTTGTACAGTTTTAATGGTATTATTGGTTCCAGTACTTTTATTGAATAAAATATTTAGAGTAGAATCTTGTCGTCTCTCGTCTTACAAACGCTATAGGCGACCCTAATCAGTGCTTAGCTCGCTCGGTTCAGCGACAGCAGTCCAAAATCGAACTGTCGTGTAGTACTATATATACATTACAAAGAAATGCTATTGATACCCTCCCACTTCACTTTTGAGTGGCATAGACAAGTCATACTCAACATAAAGTTGTGCCATTAAAAATCATTAAGAACATTTCAGGCAATGCAATCACTATCACCTTTACGAACCAAGCTGGTATAGATTTACAGTCTGACCCGATTTTCATGCAACAAATTACCAGCATTTAACATAGAGCGTTTGCTGCATCAGGAAGAAAAATCTTGAAAACACTGAAATCAATAAAAAAAATAATGCACACAAATCAAATCATAATTGTTTCACACACGCATCGGACCAATGTCGGTTGTGTATCGGCGGTTAAATCACTCGTACCGATTGTCGACTTGAAAATCGATTCGTTCGTGATCGTATGCAGACATTCCACAGCCATGTTTTTATTATACGGCCTATTTGAATAAAATTTCTCATTTAATATTCCTTATGCGTTATTTTACCGACTTAGCGGAAATGCTATAATGTTTTATGCAAGCTTTAATTGTATCAGGGGCTTACACTCGGTGCCCGGCAGTGTCGAAATCAAAATTGGTAAAAAAACGAGAATGTCTGCCGATAAAATAAAATGTAGGTAATTGCTTATGTTGGTACTTGATACTCGTAATTTTATACGCGTTCGGAATTGTGTCTCTGACCTTTTTGAAATGGTTCGTTTCATATTTTTTTTGTTTTCTGACGTTTCGCTGCTGTTTTGTTTTTGTTTTGATACAAAAATGTTGTATTTTATTACTCTTTACTCTGGAATGCATTAATTACCGACTTAATTGGGTTTAATATAATAATCAGCATTTTTTATTTACCGGTCACCTCTTTAGTACCTAACCATATTATTTCTCTGCTCTTTTCCCACTCTAAACATCTACATGTTCCTCAATTAATTTCGTCTTCACTTTCATCTACCTATTTCTAAAACAATAAATTTTGCGTTTCTTCGCCGCCATCGCCATATTCAACTTTTCTATAACTTAATTTCATTACGTGTATGGTACATTATTCAATGATTTATTACTTTTAAATCGAAAGTCCATCATGGCGCATGGCGTAGGTGTGGGAAGTAAAAAGCCTAACCATATCAATTGACAATATATTATCTATGGAATACTGTGTGGGCATTAATTGGCCGCGGCTTACTACAAATTTATTGTTTTTGAAAGTTATTTTGTCCTAAATAGTTGGTTGATTTTGTCATGATTTTGAGGTTAGATTTCTATCTTTGTCAATCTTTTTATGTCTTGTTTTTGACGAAAACGAAAATGTAGGGAAAAACACACGTTGTCACTATTACGTGGGTACTCGAGAAGCTTTAATAAATATGCAAAAGTAAATTAATCCATGTTATGTAAAACAGTAATGCATATTAAGAATAAAAATTGATAGGACAGACCGGCGCGCTGTCTTACAGGCAGCTTACGTATAATATAAGAGTAATTAATAATAATAGACTAAAAGTATATTATTATTAATTACTCTTATATTATATTATACGTAAGCTGTACCTAATACAAATAACTGGTTTGCACTAAAATATCCCTTTTATTGCCAACCAGTCCTTCATTAACGGTAGGTTAGATTCTATCAATTGTAATTCTTTAAAGTGACTTAAGTTTTGAACACAAGTTGTACCAAAAATTATACGTGCAGAATATTTTAAAGGCTCTTCACTCAAAACAAAAGAAAACCATAGTAATATGAACCGACAGTCATGCCTGGTAAATAAAAAAACAGTACACACTAACACTTAGCATATATTTTCCCAAATGTTACGGTCGTGGACACCGCGTCCATTGTTTTTAAAATACAATAAACAAAATGGCGGTTTATTGTATTTTTTATTATTGAATCATAAGCCGCAACTTATTTATGTTAAGTAGCGACTCGTCGCACGACGACGTAGGTAGGCGCATGCGTGATGTGATACAAGATAATAAGTTTCCAGTATAAATTGACCGGTCATCTGTCTAGCCTTTTAACCAACTTTTTTGGGGTTGCTTTCCATTATAACTGGACGCAGCTGAATACCAGTACATTACACAGAGCGCCTGCCTGTCAAAAACGTTCATATTTAGTCACAATCTCAAAGACATTCAATACCTATAGACCGGACATCACGAACTAAATTTTCGTCCGAAAAAGTGTGTCCTGCTGGATACAAGTCTATGAGTGTTTTGTAGTACGCTCTACTGCCGCTCCAATATTCATATATTATTCTAGATGGCGTTACTGAGACATGGAATCAAAGTTTTTCTATGATATTTCCTTGAAATGCCCGCTCTATATTATTTTAAATATCTTTGCACAATCTCAACTCAGCGACAGTCTAATGTCAAAAATGTAGATAAGACATAAATAGGTAGACATGTTTTTGACAGATTGACATTGAGATTAGAATTCTTCCTTAAAATGCGGGAATCGCCGTAGATCTCTACAACCCAGTTACTGGATACAAGATATGCCTTGGTCAAGCTTTTGGGCTATTGAGGCACGGAGGTCATAAATGGTCACCTATCCGCAGACTGACCTCGACCTGTGTGGCTCCTATTAGTTAGCCACTAGCCCTGGCGAGGCCAACGTATACTGGCAATGTCATATCTTGATTTGTCATCGTTTCTTTCTTAAGTATAATATTTAATGGCGCCTAAATTCAAGCGTGGGAGCAGATAAATGGGAAAAGAAATCATTAGATCCGTTAATAAATCGTGTTTTGATTGGCCAATTGTAATTAGGTATGTGAGGCTGATAAATCTGTCATTGTTCAACAGTTTTCTTATTTATAATGCATTTCTAAACAATCTATTAATTGTGGTAGATCGTTATTTACATAGATTTACATTATAAAGAGGTTCCGACGTTTTGTATTAATTTTTATGTGGACTGGGAACGTGAAGACGTATTGATGGCATTAGGGATTTTGGACATAAACAGTTGCTATTGTAGAACCTAGGTGTAGGAACCTCAACGCATGGTATAAGACAGACTTAGAAATTGTTTTTTATTCCGCCATTGGATGTATGGTCGCGGAAGTGTTTAGATACTGCTACTAAATGTAAACTTTATGACCTAAAAAGAATCATAGATTAATTGATGTTACCCTTAAAAAATATCTGTATTAAAAAACCGGGTGTTTGTTAAACAGCCGGTATCCGAATAGAGAATTTGAACGTAAAGCAAATATTTAACAATGCCATTTATCAAGGGCTACAAAAAAAGAAAGTAGCTACATTGTAGGAAACACAAAGTTTTGTTAAATAAGTTTGTCAGCAATTTCTAACCTTCAAATTCAAAATTCAAAAACCGAATGTCAATTTTTAGTTAAAAATAAAACAAAATGGCCAGTTGATTATTCCAGTACAGTTTAAAATCAACCTTACAACGAGTCAGCTTCCTCGAGAAACCACCTCAGTCCATATTTTTAAATCAGCGAAGAAAATAAAGGAAGAACAGGAGAGCGCTCCATAACTGTCTGTACAAAATAGATCATTGATAAAAACAGGCCACTGATTGGTCGGTATCGGGTTCGCTTAATTGTAGAGTGCGCATGCGGCGGGTATACTATCTAATGCCGATAGTAACGATAAGCTTATGAAATAATACGTTGGAACACGCCGGGAACTTATCCTGCTACTGATGGTGGGGTTACCATTGGTCTGCTTAGAGGATTGTCGGGTTTTTGGGTGAGTTTCTTTCGAGCAAAAAGTTTCTAAGGTCTAATAAATTCATAAGTTCGTTTTTTAAGGGCCTGTGTTAGGTACCTACCCAATCTACCTACAAATAACCGCATCTGCGTTTGCACTTTCACTTGGACACTATCATTATTGACTAGTGTCGTTAGATAGAACCGAAATTCGATTAGTAGATATTATACACGATCATGTAACAACATTTTAGTAATTTTTTAATCTTTATGTCTAATCCAATCACTGAACAGTCTCTAGAATCAGTTACTTATTCATTTCAAAAATCGAAGAGGTTGATTCGCACGTAGAACGACTAGCAACGTAAATGCATTGAGGAAATCGAGACCCCAATGACATCCGCACCCAAAGTAGCGGTGTAGCACATTGTATATTATTATGGTAAAACGATCATTACAAACCAACCATGTAACATGTTGCATGCTGTTGCACTGTAAGTAATCTGCCAATTTGCGATATTACTGGCTGAATGAACATCGACGCATTTCTTAGACTCTCTTACTTATGACTAAGCTAGGCTGCGTATTAACAAACAACTGCATTCCGATGTAAAGGCATCTCTATAGAGCTGATGTGGGCTGTATCAATAGATTTGATAATGTAGGCTGTAATGAAAGGTAGACACGGCAGTTTGATTGTGTTGAGGGTTAAATAATAGATCGATTTATAAAGGATAATGTGGTTTGATAGACAGCTAATAGGTGTACGCTTTATCTTAATAATATGTAGTGTCATTACTCTTATTAAGAGCATAGAGGTGTAGACGGTAGACTGCCAACTCATAAGCAACCCAAGCAAAGAGATTTAAAATACTATAGAGCGGGCATGTCAAGGAAATGTCATAGAAAAACTTTGATCCCATGTCTCAGTAACGCCATCTAGAATAATATATGAATATTGGAGCGGCAGCGGAGCGTACTACAAAAAACTCATAGACTTGTATCCAGCAGGACACACTTTTTCGGACGAAAATTTTGTTCGTGATGTCCGGTCTATAGGTATTGAATGTCTTTGAACCCAAGGCACGCCTGACTTTTCAGATTAATAAATAATAAATATTCCACAACTTTTCACACAACGCCATTTAGTCCCAAGCTAAGCTTGAGAGCTTGTGCCAAACAGCTGATAAACATACTTATATATTTCTAAATACATACATATTATAGATAAATTACACCCAGACACAGAACAAATTAGCGTGCTCATCACACAAACATTTGTCTTGAGTAGGAATCGAACCCACGACCTCCGGCATAGTAGTCAGGGACACTAACTACTAGACCAACAGGCCAGTCAGATTCATGTGCGTATTGTTTAAATTATCAGTTGCTTTAAAAAACTGTAAAGGAAAACATCGTGAAGAAACTGGCTGCATGAGAGATATTTCTGGACGGCATGTGAAGTCTGGACAGGTCAATAAGAACACTGATACCAGGTTAGTTACTAATCATATTAAAAGAAGATTCTTATTGCTGGTTATACTTATTTGTGGAGATATTTTCTTGCTAGGCTCATTTTCCGATAACGAAACATGGCTGTCATCTTTGACAGTCGTAAAGCCTAAAAATCTGCAGGCCTAGTCATATTACATTCTATTTCTATTATCGTAATCGATAAGGCGACAATAGAAAGAAAATGGCGTATATGGAATCAGCTGTTTGTCAACTGTCAAGTGTTAACGAGTAGAATTTGTAATGTGGCTGAAAATGAATAAAAATACACTTGACAGTTGATAAACAGCTGATTCCATATACGCCATGTTCTTTGTATAATAGAAATAGAATAGAAATAGAATTTGTAACATGGCCGGGCCTGCTGACTCAGAAATTTACCTTATGGTAGAGTGTCGTGTTACTCAGTTGTGGTAGTCAGATATGCCGGAGCTCCATAACAGTCTAATTCAGCTGTTATGTAGCTGGCTAGACTAGAAGCCGAACCTAGAACAGTTGGGAAAAGATTAGGCAGATGATGATAGAAATAGAAACGAATGTTGAACGGATGTTTTCGATGTTGTTATTGTGTATGTTATTGTTCTCATCTGTCATTTTGCTAAGCTGAGGCCATTTTGGCACAGCAATCGATGTCTTCTGTACATTTTACATAAATATTTATTTATGGTGTATTTATTTCACTGTAATGCCAATAAACGCATTTTTCTTTTTCGTCCTTTATTCATTCTCTAATCCATCACTGTACTTTTGTGTAACAGATTCTAAGACCTTGATCTGTACTTTTATCTTTCTAAAGTGAGAATATATAGATACGTGGGTTTAAAGGTTTCCGTCTACTAAAAGCTTATCAGATTAACTTAATTAACGTTAATTAATCAATCAAAATTTACATTTGGAAGTGGTTTTTACGGTTCCACTGTCCACATTGTAAATAAAAAACGCTCTGTAGTATATCAAGTTGATATATATTATCTGATTGCTTTAATGTGTTGTATATTTTCGTCTTTTTAAGAGAATCTGATGAACTGATGAAACGCGGAAGCTATAAGATGGTGAGATATAAATATAAATCAGGCGTGTACAGCTCCCAGCAATTAAACTTACGGCGGGACTTGCGCGCGCGCATATCGGCGCACAAATCATAATCAGCGCCACCTGTGGGCGGCTGACAGTAAAACATAGCTTAGATCCTTCAATAAGAACCATTTGTTGCACCGTATTCCATCTTATCTGTGTTAAAATAATGGCTAGAATCCTTTGAACGGTATTAGGATTTATACTGAATTTTAAAATTTCTTGGTGTATTCAGCTCATAAATTGGATTAAGAATTGGTATTGATAGCTAGTAATAGAGTTTCCTTTTGATTTTATTTGCGATGAGTTGTTCGATGGCTTCTGCTTATGTTATCGGCTTTTCCTTTGAGTCTTGGCGTGGGAGGGCTTAGTGAACGCCTGGTCTGTTCACCGTAAATCATACCACATATTGTAAATAGCATGAACTTATATTCTGGTCCTAGGTTTTGTGTTGTACCATGATATTTAAATGACATGGTCAACACCGGTCATGACTCGGAACAAACAGACCTTACAATTGTTTGTTCCGATGGTTTTACATGAAACATGTATACATACATAGAACAAGGTAAGCATGAACTATGAAGTGAAATGAGGTTCATTAACTTAAAAGCCCTTCTTATGAACTTTATCTGGTTAGGTTATGTCCAAACCGCACTGTTGGCTTTGCAGTTCTCGGCTTGGAGGCAGTTGGAAATCCAACAGTGTTTCATTTAGGTGTCGTCTAGTGTTATGTAAAAGGGCATAAGATATCTAAAAGACAAACTGATGAAAAGATGCCTATTTTGCATTTGTTGATATAGTTTGTAATCGACGATTTTGCAGAGCGCAGAATCTATCAGACATGTCCACTTAGTTGCTTCTTGGCCCATGGCTTTCCATCTTCCATATTGGGTCTGTCTCAACTGCCTTAATCAATCTCAATAATCTCGGTCCCCTCAATTGCCTACTATTTTACAGTTGCTGATACGCTCAATGACTCTTCTCTTCCCAAGACCTAATGTAGCTACAAAGTATTCGGCTCGAAGGACCGTCGAGCCGAATACTTTGTAGCTACATTAGGTTGTATTTAATTGAAAAACATGGAATTTTTAAAAGAGTGAGTGTTAAGTTTCTTGCCCATTCTTTCTATCCAAATTATCTTTGTTAAAATTACCAATGTTGTTTAAACTCATGTTCTTTTAACATACCAGACAGACGTGTTGCTGGGGAGTTTGTTTCGCCAACTGGCAACTTGATATTTTTTTTTTGTAAATTCAGAAGTTAAATCAACTAATTAAAATAAATTACCGGACTTTGACATTGATTGATTTGCCCAGAATGCGTGAAATAAATTGAATTACCATCAAGAACAGTTACAAGCCTATTAGAAAATAAACGCACGTTGCATTAACTAATTACTGTCAGTAATCACAATCATAACTGGACATATGAAATTATCACCTATTTTTCTTCGGTTGCTAAAACGGCATAGTGAAGGAGTATCAAGCTTCACATTACCAACATGAACTGGCCTAGCATTGTGATGAAAGCTTGTACAATCCGAGATCAGTTTATGTTGGATAGCTTGAAATTAACCTAACAGAAAGTATATGCGTGATGCACGAAGATCTGGGTATCAGACCGTGCTGCGATGGTGCACAGGATAAGGGGAGGCGGAAGCGAAGTGTAGAGTAAGATATTGGCTGAAATTAATAGAAAATGGTTCATGATATCCATTAAGATATGAATCGGTTGGACTGTTCCGTGATTGTATAATGGAATACCTATAATATCTATGTAATATCTATACCGGCGTGTGTGTATGACAACATGTATGAATGTAAACGAGACAAAAGAAGTATGTAAGAATCGTAGCATATGGCGCTCTGTAGTTTCTGCCTACCCCCATGGGAAAAAGGCGTGAGTTTATGTATGTATGTATGTATAATATCTATTCTATTTACCTTGTGTTGGCGTCCATATGATTGAAAAAGTCATGCTTATGTTAGTAGAATATTACTGTTTTGTCATTTGGTCGCGTGTTCTCATAATGAACAGGATGCATTAGGAGAACATGCGACCACATGACATGACTTTTAAAATTTAGCTTAATTTGTTAGGATTTTGTTACTTTCACACAAAAACTTTTGATAGAACTTTACTATGTTCTAGCTTATACTTTTGACATAACACCAAGGTTTTTACTTTTAAAGAAACGTATATTGGTCTATAGTTTCAGGGTTATCTTTAAGTTAATCACTTGGACCAAACACAAAATCATTCAGAGTGTGAATCGAAATTGCATAAAGAACATATTGCATTCTCAATTCACATTAATCAAGTGTTAATTACGACTTTAAGCTTTAACTATTTAAACATAAACTTTAAAATCACTTGTCATCGTAAATTTTGTGAGTGCTTACAAGATTATGTAGATAAAAATCGCTACAACAAATTATTAGTTTGTTTTAGATGTGTTCAAAGAAACATGTTTTTTGTGTAACCGTAAGGTGTTATGTAGAAACAAATTAAGTATTTTGTTAACAAGAGTGGTCTAAGAGTATTTTGTAATGTTTTACAAGCGCAGAGAATTAAGTAACAAAAGTCAGACCGCTATAATTTTCTTCAAGTAAAACGTTCTCTCGTATACTCGAAGCATATTGCTCTCTGTTAAATCTCAATCATACCTTTTCTACACGGCTTGTGTTGAGGTTAAAATAAAACTTAAAATTCTCCATTAAATCCGTAATTCATCTTGACGTTTTAACCTCACTTAATAACAACTATTCCCAAGTCTAGCAATATAAATTGTACCATTTTAAACATGGCCGCGGTGGTGTCTTCGACCTTTTTAATAACGTACTTATTACAATAATGGCACAGTTTTCTTAAAGAAACTCGTTCGAAATTCGCGGCCGTTGTGCGTTGTGTGATTACACCAATTATCTTGCTCCGTTTTGATACGTCTCGAACACGCAAGCTTTTTCAAAATACGAAATGCAACTAAACAATCATTATTTCTGTTCTAATTATGAAAAATGAAGAAGAATAAAAGTATTCTAATCTCTGTTATTTAAGTAAAGAGGTTTAGTCTCTTGATGTCTCAAGATAATAACAGGGACTGGAATGTGTTCTAAATATCTACTTACTTTTTGTTTGTCAATCCTTCATTGACATTTTGAAAAATAATACATAATTCATCTAGGTACTTACCAACAATATTATACAAAGTGGACTGGTAATGTGGTTTCTTACACACTGTTTTAAACTTGCTTATAAAATAAACTCATTCACTAAGTTTACAACCAAATTATTTAAGTAGTGTGTAATTGTACACACTATTAAATTAAATCACATAGTTAAAAATATTGTTATATGTGAAAATTGTTAAAAATTTACTTTAATAATTTAATAATAATAAATAAAGTTAAGAATAAAATAATAGGTAAGGTAATGATAAATAATAACTAAACTTGATGGCAAACAATTGCGCGTGAAAAATAAATCGTGTAATATTATACAAGGTGTTTTTTTTTTATATCCCATAACTCTAGGGTTATATTCTGTAGGTAAAAATAATACTAAAACTCCTAGAATAGATGGTCCAAAAATGCATAGTTTCGGAGATATCATCAATCATAATTAAATTATCAGTTGTTTAGTACCCACAACACAAGCTCTGCTTAGCTTGGGACTAGATGGCGTTGTGTGAATAGTCGTGGAATATTATTCATATTATTTTTATTACCAAATCCAAATTAGTAAAAAAATTGACACCAGTACGACGAATCTTCTTTCTAACGTCACTTTTTTTTCACGTAAGGGTGTTTTACATTTATCATCGTGACTTTGTCGAATTATTTTGTATGATAGTAAAAAAAAGATGATTGAAACATAATTCATATGCCAGTTGATTCTTTGATATGGTCTCAATCATACCCTAGAGTTATGGGATATAAAAAAAACACGTTGTATAGAAGTGTGATTTTTTGTCAATTCACACTTCTTTTATATTATACGATTTATTTTTCACGATTTGTTAATATTTTATTGCAATTCAATTTTCAGGCCACCTATTAATCTGTGAATTATTTCCACTGAGTTTATCAAAAATAAACTCTAACAATTAATGGACCATGAATAATTCATTTAATTAAACATTCATAACACTAGGATGTACGGTGTTATTACGACAATTATATTATTATTTATCGTCAATAATTACACAATCGCGAGATATCGATTATGACGTTTGTTGTCAACTGTCATTACGTTGTCGTCGGTAAGCGATTCGAGAATGCAAGTTTAATCGGTATTATGCATAATGTGTGGGCGTTAGTCATCGTGGTGAATGCTCGAAGATCTGTGTAGGTAGAAACTATATCTAAGCTAACTTATCATCTTTTTCAAGGAATAATATAACATCCGCAATCCGGGTACGACTTGATTTATGCATATTTAATTTTGACGATGACATTCTCGCTAACTTGCGAATACAATATTAGCTCGAGTTTGCATCGTCATTTTAAATAGGTTTTGCTAAAACAGGGGCTAGTTTGCACTGCCTTCATCATGTTTTTAATCCCGCCAGCGATCATGTTCCGTATATTAGTGATGTTCCCAGCAGCCCTTCATTACGCCGCATCCATCCACGTCTCGCCAATAATTACAGAGCTCTTCTAGACAAATCACGTGCTGCGGTCCAAGTGATAGGAAACTTTCGATTTTAATAAATAATTTTCTTACGACAACATATATTTTTTTTTACTTGTGTAAGTGTTTTGTGATTATAAGCTTCTTTTTGCGGCTTTGATCGCCTGGGGATCTACTTGTATTATAAAAATAAACAAAATTCAATTATTCAATTTAGCCTGAGACTCAGCCCTTTTTAAATGTCAAAAATACATAAGATAGACCCAAAAATGCCCACCCTTCACCACTTCCTAGAATATAAAACATGTTATCATATATTTTAAAAATAGCACTTGTTGATAATGTAACTTTCCATTACTGAAAGAATTTTTGACATTTTGTATTTTTTGGGTTTAAAATGTTGTCTCTTGATAATTAAAGTAAACATAAATTACCTAGAAATATAGTTTAAATAATTTGCCTAGCTATACAAAGATGAGCCGATCATCATGCGTGATGATTTTGATAATTTTCTTTCCTAAGAAAAGCGAATCTCCTAAGCCTTGCACCAAACGGCACATGTAATATTTTTTTTACTAGATCTAAAACAGGGAAATCCGTCGCCAGCGCACTTCCCTGCGTTACGTATGATATACCTACATAGGTGCATAACAGACGTAATGTTACTTTGTAAGAGGAAAGTGTTTTTTTTTGTGGTTAGTAGATGCGCAAACGCATATTATGTTATGTCTCATGACGGAAAATATGGGGTGATGTGTTATTGGTATCGTCGGTGCCTAATGAACTTTAATGTTTTTTTATGTTTCTACTCTTGACTATAAATATAGGTGCCTACCTATTAATTGACTCTAAGATCTCATAATACAATCCGTTTACATTTTTAATTGTAGTTGTTCAAAAAATATACGATAGTTATATTTAAATGTACGTAATAATTATGCCGCTAGATAATTCTAGGATTTTCAAAAGGACTACATTAATTGGTAGATTGCCTTTGCAATAATACGACCTACTAGTCAGTCTTTGTACGGTTATTTTTACTAGTGTTTAAAGATTTCAACAATAAAGTGCGTTTCTGTAAGCGTCTTGTTAATTTAAGTTCTGCAATAACAAATATCAAGTAAAAGTATTCCCATTCACAAAACCGTCAGCACATAGATAAAAAAAAATACATGAACGAACAAAGTTCACACACCTACATCAATATTCTTGAAACGTACAAATAATCTCTATTCTGTCCACTTGTCGGTGAGAAGCCGGGACCACCGGACCACCGGCACCGTTGCCCACGCGCCACTCCGCTCGAGAGCCACTCCTGCGCAGCTGTAACCGCGACGCGTGACGCTGCGATTAGTCGCCGATATGCGCATCAAGCTTGCTGCGATTTTCACGACATTGTCGCGGATTTGTGTCGGTCGATGATCTGGTAGATTGCGCAAGATTATGACGTTCGTTGAAGGGTTGGTAGAATTAGAAATTTTAGGGATCTTTTGTGAGTTAGTCAATAGAATACTCTTTATTGTACACGGTGTATACCATGAAAACTTACAAGTGATTACTTTTAGAGCTTCATAGGGTGTACAATGGGTAGCCTTATCGCTAAGGACGCCATTGTCTTTTCGTGTAGTTCCTGATGGAAAAACCTAGCAACACTTTACCCAAACTAGAAATAAAACTCAGGGCCTCATGCTCAGTAGTGCTTGCAACTTCTACACCTAAGATACACTTTTATATTTCATGCTGTGTATAACTAATGCGTTACAGTTCGTATAGTTATAAAGCCATGTAACTACTTGGGCAACGCGTAGAAAGTGCCTGCAGGCAAAAACATAATTTGCCTGATTGTCGGACACAATTACTCATATCTATGTCACGAGACACAAGTAAAAATAAGCAAGAATGCAATTTAATACGCAAATGTGACAGAAATATCTATGTCACTAACAACGCACATACATTACCAGTTTATCGTCCCCACGAACAAATGCCACCGTTATCCTGTGACCTAGGGTTGTCAATCTACGCGATCGCAATTAGCGGTGCGCACGCGCAGCGATGGCCCGCGGGGGCAGCCCTGCGGTTGGGCGATAATCCGTACGTGACAGGTCGCAGTCGCAGGTTACCGCGTGTTACAAAGAATGACGACATTAACCTGTCGTTTCAATATTGCGTTTGTTTAACTAACAAAGGCAGTCCAATGGTAGTAACGGTAAAATATTTACCTCCTATTCCTTCAAAGCTTCTAAGTAAATATTGTTTATTGTATGAATTGGTACACGCTTGGTTCCTGACCACAATGTGGTCGTCGGCTATTGTTTATGTTATCAGATATGGAAACTAGCGGACGCCCCTAAGAGTACTTGTGCATTCGGACTCTCTCAGACTCTCTCTGTAATTTAGGATGAAATAGTGTTTATTTCTAGACAGTGGCCCTCATAGTATTTAAACTGACTGTCTAAGTCGAAGACAAAGCATTTATTTCAATTAAATCATAAAAAAACCCACTTTTGAACGTCCGATTTATGGATTGTAGTTGCCCCTTCCAAAAGGTAGTTTCGAATGCAGACTAAATGGGCAAGAAACTGTTTTAGAATAGATTTTTACGATATTTGTAACTGTGATTGACTGAATTACTTACTTAATGATAATACGAATTAAAGACGTTTATTTTTTCATTTATTGTCTACTAAAATTGCTTGCAATGTCGCGTACAACCAATGCTATAAGACTTGACAACTTATTTTAGTAATGTTGTAGTTTTTGTTTTATACAAAATTTAACTTGCCATTTCTAAGAGCAAATCTTTAATTAAAGAACTTTAAATCTAAATATATCGTGTGTGAGGATACGGAACCGTAACAAAAAATATGTAAATGTTTGAATCCTGACACAATGTCAAATTCATTGTTAATCCAGGCTTGTATGTAACGTTTACTTTTAAACGACAAATAAAACCAGCCTTTATGGTCGTTTAGCTTGTTATTTACAAAGGTTTTATGGGTTTTATTCCCATCGTTCTGGCATCATAAATTCTTTCTCTAAGGACGATCCATCAATGTTAACCGCAAAATATAAAAGTTTTGCGTTTTGTTTAGATTAAAAATTCTTTTTGGGGCAATTATGAAAAACTATCTCCTAAATTAATATCATTTTAAGCATTGATGATTCGTAATATTCAAAAAATTAAACTTTTTAGTTATAGCATAGTAATTTGCTACTACTTATTATAGTTAATTAATATTGTTCAGCAAACAACGTAAATGTGGGCTGCAAATTTAGAAATATGAATAATGTTATGTTTCGTGGGTGCAACTGCAGGAAATTTGCCTACAAATTCTAATCTTGCACGTGAAAATAAAGCAAAAAGTAAACCTTGTTCATGAGAGTTGCATGCAACAAGAAACCTATCCTAACAATGATATTTTTTTTTCTTTTGAATTTGAAGCTGATGAGTAGCTAAAAAGCTTAAAGCTTTACTAGGTACATAACTTAAACTGATTGTATGATAAGGACCCTTGTGAAAGTCAAGCTAATGAATGCCATACAACTACATACAGATATAGAACGAACTGAGATAAATAAATTCTTTCACTGATAAGTCAGTGAAAAAAATTCTACGAATATTTTTCGCTCATTATTTTTTTTCGTCTTTTGCAGGTAAGCAAAGTTTGTCATAATTGGGAAGAAATCGTTATCTGTCTTCTGGTAAGTGGTCTGATGCCGAATTTTTGGCTAGTTAGATCTTACTACGTCGTATCGTCTGCCTAGACTTTCGCCAGTTATGTTTGGTTTAGCTTCCAGTATAACCGAATGCAGCTGAATAACAGTAGTTTAAATGGAGCAATTGCCTATCAAACCACCACACCACAAACCGTCACTGAGCAGCCCTTGGAAAGACAGGCTGACAGACTTTCAGGTTGTGATAGCTGCTAAAAGCCTTACAAAAAAGACTTGTTAGATGATGGAAAGAGATTTTTTGTTAATAATTGCCGGATACTCTCTGCTGTGCTAATCGAGCATTATTTATCCGGACTTAAACTTTTTTTTAAAAGACGGTGCCTTGTGGACCTAATGGTCGCAAGCGCTACTGCTGAGATGATCCTGGGTTTAATCCCCGGGTCGGGCATAACGTTACTGAGTTTTTTCACCAGGTATTTCTCCGTAGCAGCCCTGATTCTGGATTTGCAATCAAATCAATTTAAAATTCACATAACATGGGTAACTAGATGGTATAAACGTGAAAATGTTGAATCCTCATATTAACCATTGTGGATAGCACAAAGCTGCTATTCACCTATCAGTCCATACTACTGTTTATTGCAAGACACATAAAGTGAAAACACATCTTGACATAATGATGTAACTGAGTGCTAAAAACATTAGTGCTGTGTCGATAATTAAGTGAACACGTTAGGTAGGCGTAATGGCATCAGGCAGTAGTAAAGTCCCACTGACACCCTTGTAAGACGTAAAAACTGTTTTAGCAACACTTTTAGCATGTTGTAGGTTAAACCTGTCAAGTGCTATACGTTGTTTTTGCTTATGGGGACTTGTTTTGAAGCTTTTTCTTCGTCATGTCTGCAGTTTGACCCTTGGGTTAGTGGGCAGTGGGACAGTCAATGTTCCGAAACTGTGTGCTGAGAATTTTGCATAGTTTATTATTATTATTATGTTTCTTTATTATTTAGCCCAAATTGTCCCACTGCTGAGCAAAGGCCTCCCTCCATTCCTTCCATCGGTCGTGATTCTGCGCCACCTCTCTCCAATTCTCAAGGAAGACATCCAGGTCGCCCCGCCATCTCCTTCGTGGTTTGCCGCGGTCCCGTGTCACTATAGGGCACCAATTCTGGGTTTTACGAGCCCATAGCTCGTTCGGCATGCGGCAGACACGTCCTGCCCAGTCCCATTTAAGTTCAGGAGCCTTTCGTGCACAGTCGACTATTTGTGTTGTGGAGCGCAGTGTGGTGTTTCGAACACGATCTGTGAGTTTGACACCCAGAATACTGCGCTCCATAGCACGTTTTCATAGTTATCTACTTTTTACCTACGCTTTTCTATTCTGCCTCTTGTTATTGTGGCTTGTGTGCAAAACAGCCTCGCAGGTCAATCTAAGGTATACTTGACGAGGTTGGTCGGTAGTCAATCACGTTAAGCCGTTGTTCTCGGCTGTTGTTTAAATCCTCTAATGTTTTTGATTTTATACAGTTTTACGTAAAAAGTACATAAAGTAAAACGTAGAAAAAAGGTTCAGAATCAAGTGGAATGGTGTCCAGAATCTCCGGATGAGCTGATGTCCTCTACACTGTATAACTTTACACAGCTTAATTTCCTCTTTGATTAGCAAACTCTGTGTTATCTTAAGACAACATCTTGTAATAACTAGTATAAATCTGTTTACAAGCCGCTAGTATGAGTGTTCCAGTGCTGCTATCTAAGCAGTAACATCTGTAACTGGTTACAGACAACGCAGATGTAATCATGCTTGACAGACGTCCAACTTTATGTGTGTTTTATGTGAAGATAAAATGTTAAGTTTATTTTAATTAGTTGTTATGCTAAAGAACTTTAAGTTGCTCTTTCACCATACGCACAATCTAGGAGATAATTTAAATATGGAATAGAATTAGATGAAATGAGGCTTGTGGTGTGTGCATAGGTCTCGAGTTCAAAACCAATCCACCGAATTTTTGGATTTTTGTGCGTTAAGTATAATTATAAATTGCTTTAAAGAACAAATACAACACACGCTGACCCCAGGTAATTCACTAACCAGTTACCACACAAGGAGACAAATGCGGAATAAAAGTATAACATTACTAGCAGACGTCCCGCGGTTTTACCCGCGTAGGTCCCGTTCCCGTGGGAATACTGGGATAAAAAGTAGCCTTTGTACCAACTCCATACCAAATTATATTAAAATCCATTCAGTAGTTTTTACGTGAAGGAGTAACAGACATCCATCCATCCATCCTCACAAACTTTCGCGTTTATAATATTAGTAGGATATTAGTAAGATTTGCCAGATGAGATACACTAAGCATTAAGGTGATTTGTTGAGAGATCCCAATTATAACACCACATATTCTTCCATAGAGACCCTTATAAGCTTTTGTATTATAAAGCAAGTTCATATATCCACGTATATTATATTTCGTGAAGCGAAAACTTCGGTCTGATACTTTATAAAACATATAGCGCGCACATGGGAGTGTGAGGAGTCACTGCTAACGTTGATATGACGCAGAATGCAGAATTTAAACCGGTCTTATGTAGAAGTCATAATTATATCATAAAACACTTAATGTAAGAGATGACACCACAGTCCACACGATGCATACAAGCACGTTTACAACGTCCTCTGCGCGTACGCACGTTATCCGGGAAACGAGAGGCGGTTGATATCACCGGTCGGCA
Source organism: Euplexia lucipara (assembly GCA_921972225.1). Taxonomy (NCBI): domain Eukaryota; kingdom Metazoa; phylum Arthropoda; class Insecta; order Lepidoptera; family Noctuidae; genus Euplexia; species Euplexia lucipara. The sequence goes on along the minus strand of OV179149.1, from coordinate 2,996,935 downwards.
TTACCTAGTGGCGGACTGGCGGTGTACCTTACTGCCTTCCTGTGCGGGATTATGATGGATTACTTTTTTAGTGGAGAATGTTGCCAACGCAAAAATACTATGTGGGGTTACCATTATCGTGTGGTTAATGGGCCATAGGCCTCTGATTTCATCACATGCCCTCGAAAAATATCTCTCAGGCATGCCGGTTTCCTCACGATGTTTTCAATATGCACATGAATCCGAAAAGTCGGTCTTGGGATCGAACTCGAGACCTATGATTTGGCAATCCGCCGGTCACACCACTACGCTTGTAACTGCTTTACCATTGGTTAAATATTACTAAAGTTTGTTTAAACCTCTCCATTTGAGCCAAATTTTACAATGTGTTTTAGAATCGCCATCTAAAGACATGTGTATGTTTCTGATTATAATACTTTCTGTATTACAAGCCCGAAGTGTTCCACACTGATGGTTAAAGAAGTCTCATTTGAAGTCACTCTTTATAACTAGCTATGCATCGCGGTGTCACTTGCATAGTCATGTAACACTTACGATATCTCTACATTAAGAATATTAGTAGAACTATTAAATGCTTTTTAGTGTCTCTTCGCTTTTTATCAGTGTCCAAAGAACTGTCAGTTTTCTAGTCTCGTTTTCCGAGTATTAAATTTTTGGAACACGCCATTTTCACCGACCTTCCTACCGTTCCTGGAGCAACCCGTCCATTATCTTTATGCACATAATTCTTCACTGGCAACAATATTACGCCTGCAGTAACAGCTGTAACACTCCCCAGGTGACACATTTCCTGAGTTTGTTTATGGTTTAACAAGCGGCCGCAGTCGCGACTGCGTGTCGTCTGTCGTTTCCCTCGACACTGCTCACGCGCAGCGGTTTATGATTTTCGCGCGTCTATATTTCCTGCCTAACGGTCCGGCTAGGGTTGCCAGATGAATTTATGTGTCGGAACGATTTATAAGCTTCGTTTTAGGAGGTTATTAATTTATGTCGTTGTTAATGTTCTGTTGGGAGTGTAATTCTTTTGTGAATGTGTTGGTAATAAACATTAAAAGGCTGGAAATGAAGATTTATGTTGTTATTTGTTCAACTTGAGGTAAAATTATCTTCGGCGTGTTGCTCTTCATCTATTCTCTCTGGAAGGGACATATATTACTTATTTATTTAATTCTTTAAGCACACAAATGTACAGAGGTGGACTTTATGTCATAGGTATTAAGGACGTCCACAGCTGCGCATAGGGCTGTCCCAAGTGTCGTCACAATGACTGGTCCTGTGCGTGACTCCCGTGACCCTCACCAAGTCGTCGGTCCACCTTGATGCTATAAGTCCAGCCAAAAAAAACTTAAAAGAACCAACGGAATATTTCTATGCTAAGGGATCATGTCCTGAACTCACGGTGTTCTTATGTCGACCATGTCACCCTCCATTATACTTAAGGTTTTTTGTGTTTAAAAGCGTTTACTTAAAGTTTGTCCATACAAATATTTTGACAACCCTTAACTGACTGTCCTGGCGCCGCAGAACGATGAGAGCCAAATAATGGGAAAGGGCTAGGACAGAGAAGAAGCAACGACTCTTGGGAACAGGTAGTAGAAATTTATTATATCTTAGTAGGCGTGGGTACTTAGACACATCTCAAAACTAAATCATTATTTTATTACGTTGACAATTTCTTATCATTTCCGGACGCGAAGTCCTTGGTCCCAAGCCCTAAAAACGTGAGATGTTCGTATCAACTCCCACGCAGCATGATTAACACTGCTCGTGGTATCTGCATAGCACAGTCGTATTAAACGTTGTAGTGTACGTGAGCACGCTTCGTGCTGCAAGGGAATGGGGCCAGATTTGGGTTACTAAGTAATATTACAATTTCTTAGTGTGGAGGGAATTGAGCGTTTGTGGGATTATAGACTGGTATAAATCGTAATTAAACTGTTGAAGACAGGACAGGGTGAAGCTTATTGCTTTTATCATTCTATGTGGCAATGTTGCCAGTGTTCAGGATACTTTTCCCAATGACAGCGATGCGGAAGAATTTTTTGGCGCCGATTTTGATTCTTTCCTTCTCCTTTTAAACATTCAAAAAACTGATTATTATAATTGGTTTAAGACTGTTAGCTTTCAAAGTAGAATATTGGATAATTAAGGCGCCGAAAGGTGGGCTTTTAGAAGGCCTGTCTAATGTTATTTTGACGTTCAAAAAATGCTGATCTTCAGACTAATTTGAATAAAAAAATGATTTTTTTATACGTGCTGGTGTTTATTTAAAACTGTTACTCCGCGGATCCTCTTAGTATCAAATTAATAAAGTGCGTACAAGTAACTACCTCTAACTACTCTCTCCTCTCAGCCAATCCCAATCTTGTTAAGAAGACGACATAAATATGTATGTCACTTACTTACACAAGGTCTTACCACATCATGAGGACCTTTGAAAATACAATGTGACAACTGAAGAAACCAGGACCCTATAAGGCCCAATTCACCTTTAATATTCGCACTGCCACCTTGAAAGCTAAGCCAGCTAATTAGGAGATAAATAACGCAACGCCCAAACATCGTGCCTAGTAGTAATTGCCCGTAATTGCAATTTATTGCGTCCGCACTATACTATAGAACAACTATTTCTATAGAAATAGTTGTTTATGGGATGCCCTTAATAGTCCTATGGCGGACGGATTTAGGATTTAGTATTAATTGATTGAATTTGAAATGTCGTGATGGCCCAGAGGTTAAGGCGCCTACCTCTCATGCACGAGGTTGTGGTTCAAATCCGGGCAAGTACCAATGTAACTTTTTCAATTCAGATGTACTTTCTAAAGTTTATCTTAGACATCATTGACATCGGTGAAGGAAACCATCGTGAGGAAACCTGGACTTATAGTTATAATTTTGAAATCGCCAATCCGCCTTGAAAAAGCCTTCTCTGTATGAGAAGAGGCTTTTGCCCTGCAGTGGGACAGTAACAGGCTGGTATTATTTATTAATTGATTCGTTTTTTAGGATTTCGATTGGGGTTCATTAGTTTATGATCGTTTGTTAAGACTAGAGGTGTCTACCTTTTAATTGACAGCACAACAGAAAGGATCACTTTTGGTTTAGGATATGATATAGCACCTTTAACTATATCTCTCTTAACTTTTTAACCGCTTGGGTCGCATATATGCGACACATATTTCCGTGTCCCTACCGCTCGTGTCGTATTTCTGCGACAGAGAACATGCATGATTTTTTTCGTTTTACTTTCAAAATACTGTCTGTGTACAACTAAAACCATTTTTGAATTGAGATATTATTTATGTAACAAAAACTAAAAATCGATACAACAATTGTTGCTCCTTATTTACTATAGGTATTATTTTATTGATGTGTAGCAGTTTTGACCCAGCGCTAGGGGCACGGCAACTAATATTTTAGTCAAGCGCTTAAAAGGTTAAGCAGTGATAGCTAAAGTGGTGTGACCGGCGGAATGTCAAGACACAGGTCTCAAGTTCGAAGCCAAGGCCCCGACTTTTCGTGTTCACGTGCGTATTGTTTAATGATCACTTGCTTTATAAAGGGTGAAGGAAAACATCGTGAAGAAACCAGCCTGAAAGATATTTCTCGACAGCTTGTGAATGCAAGTCAGAGGGCCATGGGCGACATAAACTCTGGGACTAGGTTAGACAATCACCACACGCTAAGAAGACTGTATCTTTAAACACAATGGCGACTAAGAAAGGGCTTTTCAATGGCATTTCGAACGTAATGAAATGGCTGGAGACATGGGCTGCAGCCCTACTTCACACCTACTATGTAGTAACCCGTTCCCTTCAGCTAGTTTTTATACATTGCACAAGATATTGCAAGTAGAATCCATGTAATTAAAGGAAGAAAGAAAGAAAATATATTTATTGGCAACAGCTGGATACACGCACATCAAAAACACAATAGCACAAAAAAAAGAGACAAAAATGGCATGTCTCACGGCTACGCCAAAAGGTTCGTTTCAACGGTAATGCCAGACAGATGCTGAGATGCTGCCTGACGCTAATTTTCAAATGAACCTTTGGGGACAAGTGACGGATGAGTAACAATTATCAATATTTATATATATTATCAATTACCATTTCATTTCCGCAAACATAATACCTTCTCAAAATTAAGGACCCTTTGGCCTCCGAATTTGAATAATGCCCTCTAAAACGGTACAAAACAGGATAACAATCGTTACCAATCGATTTTCGAAGAAGCCATGCATTTATTTGCACTGCCCAGATTCGCCTGCAGGCGATTTTCGGTTCTGTACCCATTGTATGTTAAAACAGACCGTCTTTTGGAATTTATTACAGACCCCTGAAATAAAAAATGGCGATAATATCGTTAATGCCGCTAATATTTTTCGCTGTGGAGCAAAAAAAGGTGCCAGCGCGGGCGCCGCGTTGATTGTTTCACATAAATCATGTGCAACGCCATTAGTAGGACAAATGCGCTTGCGCAGGTCCCACCTCATTTACATATTAACTAGGCAAAATTGCTATCGCTTTGGCTCTAAGAAGAAAAGGCTATTCTTGCCTTTCTTTTATGGTATTATCGGAGGATGCATCTAATGTATTCAATAAAGAGTAAAGTTCTCTCATTGTTGTTAAGGTTTATGACTCGGTTAAAAACTAAGAATAATACGTCCTGTTGGATAATTGTTTATTTAATACTTCAAGCACACTGATGTACAGTGGCGGACTTATTGCCATAGGCATTTTCAACCAGTCAACTTTTAGGACATGCGGAGAAAAGCAGTGGTAGGTGCAATTTTAAATGAAATAAAAGAAAGCAAAACTACTAACACACATTTTGAGTGTAAATACACAATAAAGATATTATGTAAAGTATAAATGTGTACAATGGATACGGCGTAGCTGCCAAATCTTTGTGTCGAATTCACATAAATCCAGAGGTATTTGTTTACCAGCATCCTCAGCCAAGACAAATGTGGAAAATTACATTTGCTTGTCAATTTGCTAAATAAAAAAGTCAATGAAGGAAAAAGCACGTATTGCTTTCGAAACCTTGGATCCTCTTGTTTCAAGTTATGTTTTTCTACACATTCCCCGTCGCCATATAAAGACCCTAGGTTATGCAAGAGACCCTTGACCCAGTAAAACAAAGCTTTCTTCTGACAGTTTTGGCGAATAATTTTAATAATACGGTAATATTTATTCAGTTGACTTGTGCCTCGCTTGTTTGGAAGACAATTTCCATAAACAGTGTCCAGTTTGCTGCTGCTTCCAGTGATTCCGGAGCCCTGTTTTATTGAACCAGCAATGCGACATGTTTGTCAAACAAAATACATAATTGACGCATTTCCGCTGCACCGTTTAATAAATTAGAAATAAACAAACAAAATCCAACGGGATTCTCAGGCTCCCCTGTTACCTATGATATCGCTTTAATTATACCGCTGGCTGTGTGGCCTGCACTTGCAGTCTTTATGGATGGAAGGTTTTTGGAAGGGTTACCTAATTATTTAAAACTTGCAGCTTCCCTACCAATATTTTTCAAACAATAATCATCGTGTGAGTCCTATAGTTCTTATGCCACGAGGACCGCCGTTATTTCCTTTGTATTGATCAGTCAATATACAAAACAGGATACCTAACTAAACTGTCGATCATTTCGTCTGTATGCAGCACTTTTTGCAATCAAAACAGTTTTCTCTCAAGCCGCTCGGTGCTTCAGAGGCATCAAAGTCAGCCCTAAGCACCGCTTCAAGCTACATTTGCTAAAATATTAGTTTCCTTCACTATAATTCATAAACACAACACCCTATTTGCTTCAGTAAACTGACGCAAATTGCTTGATTCCTCTACTGGTAAATCAAATAGACTGTATTTTTCCCCCATTTCAAGACATGTCTGGATTTCAAAGATTTCTACTACCGACGATGCATATGCAACTAGATTTGATACACAAATAAAATCCAGGACAGTATAAAATCGTGTGAAGAATACACTCGTGGACTAAGAATACAGGTCGTTTCTAAAAACTAATATGACTCTCAAAAATAATGTTGCTAGCAGCATTAATCAATCTGTATGTTGTAGCAATAATTTACTAATAATAAAAGAACAGAGTTTCGGAAATTTTATTAGTTAAAATGTCAAAATCACAGAAAAACAATATATAATAATTAAAAAACCTCCAATCGCCACACTTGCTTGCGTCAGATGTTGTTCTAATATAATAATCATTGTAAGCCCCGATTTAAACCGAAGTTTTCCTTCATGTCAAAAAAATAAACAATAATCAAGTAGACATCACCTATTCACCTTGAGCAAGCGTGGTGATCAATGCTCGTGCCTCTATCTAGGCCTTTGCCCTGCAGTGGGACAGTAATAGGGTGGTAATATTATGTTAATAATGTCCAAGATAAACTGAGAAAGTACATTTTAATTCCTGAAATCGCATAGTTCTTGCCCGTATTTAACCCCACAAAACCTCGTGATAGGAATAAGGTTACAACCTTATTCCTATCACGAGGTTTTGTGTTGTAAGGTTGTAATGTAATCTTTTAAATCATGTGTAATGTAAAAATATCGCAATCAGATACGTCGCCGTAAGTAAAGTTTGTGAAAAAGTGACCGGGTCAGCGGGCAGGTCGCGGTGACATTTAACAAAATTACGTATGTGCGGGTATTTTGAGAAAATAAAGCTTATTTCGGTACGATGAATGGCGGCTCCAAGATAATTGAGAAAGTATATGGAGTATTTAATAAGGTCGAATGTATTGCTTTCGCTTTTCCGTGTCAATTATTTCGGAAATTTAAGGATTGATGGATGTTGTTATCGAATTTCACTGTTATTTATTAATCAAGAGAAATTAGCGGCATTGACTGCAGCAAACCTTATCTTATATTCCTTTAATGATAATTAATTACATGAAAAAGTTAAACCAGAAAGTAAAGTTTTAAATATGATTGTGGATGGTTATAGCCGCTCAGATTGGGCGAAATCAAATTAAGTTCGGTAACAATGTAAAAAGTAATGTTTCTCATAAATCATTGTTAAGCCCTTAAGAGGAATACCAAACAAACGATAAATTAATTGTGTAAAAAATGATATAGTTAGAAATGAGGTAACTATTTATATGGCGGTAAATAGAAATGTTTAAAATAAGAAAACATGCAACGCCGACCACAAATACATTGGGAAAAGGACAGCAGTTTAATAACAATGAAGAAGAATTATCAAGGATGAACGAAATCTTCAGAGCAGCATACATACATACATAAACTCACGCCTTTTTCCCATGGCATAATCTCTACCTGCCCAGCCTTCACATTTCAACAATCGTCCTATAGACATTTTAATTCTTAAGTACCAAGTTTACCATAGTCAAACATTACAATACCCATAGACACAAAATGGCCGACATTTTAAAATGGCTGTCACTCGATGTTAAGCATCTGTTGTGGCCTAATTAGCCATAGTTGGGCAGATTTGACATTTAGTCAGGCGTGACGCCACAGAGTCAGGAGTTCAAAACAATAAGGTAAGGACAAATGTGTTTAAAGATAATGTCAGAGCTCCTAAACAGTGTAAACAGGTCTAATGGTTGTTAACCTCTGGAGCTATTGGTACTTTGAATATTTTAGCATTGTAGTTTTGCTTGCGATTGTTTTACCATTTAAAGAAAGAAAAGTCACCGTTGTAAAATTACTCATTCATTGTTTTTAGAACTGCTGATAACACTTTAAACGCCGCTTTAGTACCTCTTACAATACAAGTGTGGCCCATATGTTATCCCCCATTGCTATTTTAAAATGAATCATTCTTCCCCTGTATTCGTAATGTTAAGAATTTTAATCCATGTATGCTTAAGTCAACACCTAGATCATCTTTTGTAATTAAAATACGCAAGTCCGTCGCAAAACTATTATTATATGGCGAGGTACGAACTTAGCTATAGTTGTTTTATCTAAACCATCTCGCAAACTAAAATCAATTTAGAAATCTTCATCAACCATGATGAAATGCATCTGTCCAACATTCTTGCATTAACCACTCGTCAAATGAGATTAAAAATCAGCGATCGTCATCTGAATTGAAGTCTACCTGTCATGTTATTTACGAGACTGTTCCGAGACCTGGGCTTTTGAGACAAACCGGTCAAGTGGATTATGTATTGCTAGTTGCTTACATGTCGTAATTACCCTGTGGACCTTGCATCTTAAACACGAGGTTGTGGGGTCCAATTCAGGGAAGAATCAATGTGACTTGCCAAAGTGAATGAGAAGAGGCCTCTGATTTTTTGGTTTGGGCAAGTGTCCCCAATATCTTCTAAAAAAGCGGATAATCCTTTGTCGTTTGATTGATTTGTTTTTGATTTTCTTAGTATTTTTTTTCAGTATGTGTTTTCTTTAACAGGCTAAACCAAGGGGTATTGTGTTACCCAGGAACTCAGTTACAGAGATCAGATAGGTAGTCGCTTCATAGAAAGAAGGTACCTAGTGGTATTCAGCTAGATCCGGTGACACTGGAAGTCGATACCTTCATAGGAATAGGCAACGCATATGATGTTCGCCCTTCAAATTATGTTATAAATTTAGACAATTAGCGCTACTCGTATGAAGCCGGGCATGCCGCTAGTTTGATTGAATATAAGGATAAAGGCACTAAAATTATAAAACTTACCACACTAGATATCTCCAAGAATGTACCCAGCGATGACGGACAGTGATTTTTACCCACAAGTAAAAAGTAGTTCTAAAGGTCATGCGCAGGCGCAGCATACGCGCCAACTGGTTGCTTGGTTAATTCGCCGATACCGAGAAATAATTACTTATGTATAAGTTTTATTGTACATTGGTATGTACAGGTTTTCGTTTTGTAAAACGGGGTTTTTGATAACTGGTCTAACTGCATTGATTGTAGGTTTAATAATAGTTTTATTGTGAAGTACGAAAAAAAGGAATAAATTATCATTCATTGATGGTTTTCATATGGATATCGTTTCTGAGGAAGAATAGTATAATTTGATGTATCAGGGTATCTTAATCTACAAATTTCCTAGAAGGGTTAAGAAGAGATGTTTTCTACACCCTTATTTTTAGTATAATACTGAACCATTAAAGGGGTGGTTTTATAATTTCAATTTTTACTATAGATTTGGTCGTGTTCAAAGACATTCAATACCAATAGACCGGACATCACGAACAAAATTTTCATCAGAAACTTGTGCCCTGCTGGACACAAGTCTATGAGTTTTTTTTTAGTACGCTCCGCTGCCGCTTCGTGGATAGATGATAGATGGCGTTACTGAGACATGGGATCAAAGTTTTTCTATGACATTTCCTCGCATGCCCGCTCTATAGTATTTTAAATCTCTTTGGTCATGTTAAGCTTACACAAATGCACTGTACAGCTATTTAATTTCTGAATAGTACAATATTTTGCCAGTTATCGAACCTCGAATGAGAATCGAACCAAGGATGCACAGCAGTAGTGTTTGTCATAGAAACATTTCGGCTCAATTGGTTAGGGTTATCTAGTTTAAAATTCAGTTGCAAGATTTCATCATCATCATCAGCCCACAGTAGTCCACTGTTGGACATAAGCCTTCCCTAATGAGCGATCTCAACTCGAAAAGACATTTACCCAAGCGGTGGTGGTCAGTTTTTTTTTTTAATCTTATAAACTAGTGCTTGACTGCAATCCCACCTGATGGTAAGCAGTGATGCAATCAGTGATGGTGAAGCGCACTAGTTTATTAAGAGCCTATTCACTCTAGCCTTGAAGACACCTTAATTATAATCGGACGGGAAGACCGCAGCAGGCAGGTTGTTCCAGTCCTTCGATGCACGCGGTATAAACGACGAAGCGAAACGCTTTGTCCGAATCGTGGGAGTGCCAACGATGTAAGGGTGAACACTAGCCGTAGCCACTAGGTTGTCCGATGGTAGAAAGGTAATGGCGGAATCAAGTCATGTAATTCCCGTGCACAGTCACCAAAATGTATCCTATAGAAAACCGAAAGGCCACTATCAAGCTACTATCAAGCTGGCAAGTTAAATAAAACCTTGTAAAAAATAAAAGTGCCATCTAACGGACATTCAAAACTTGTTGTGAAATAGCAAATCGACAAAAAGCTTGAAAAATTACATCTCACCCATAACTAATAGTGTTTTGCTTAACAGATATAACTATTACTTTCACTAAATAAAAGATGTTACTAAAAATTGTACTCGCACACTCATTTCCACGATGATTTCGATGGTGGTTTTTTTTATTACTTACTTTTTAAAGAGTCTTACAGCGTGGCTTGCAGAAAAATGTTTCTATACTTTAAAGGATTTTATGACACACTAGCAGACGTCACGCAGTTTCACCCGCGTAGTTTCCGTTCCCGTGGGAATACGGGGATAAAAAGTTGCCTATGTCCACCGGGAATAGTGTAGCTTTCCATCAGTACAATAATTTTTAAAATTGGATCATTAGTTCCGAAGATTACCCCCTACATACAAACTTACAAACTTACAAATTACAAACTTACAAATTTTACCTCTTTATAATATTAGTATAGATAAAGAAAATTATGTAATTAATTAATGTTGAAATTTAGTAATCATACTGACATGGCAAAAAAATACTTGTCTTTAAAAAAAAATCGTTTTCCTTTGCAATCTCGTACAATTAGGTACTTAATTTTATACAATCATTTTAATTATTATTTACGAAATACATTTTGACATTATTTAACTAAATTACTAATCAATTTTAATATATTATTGTTACTTACTTATCAATAGATTTTGTTTAATACCTCTAACTTTGACATATTTACGCACCATTGTTATGGTAGAATGTGACGGGATAAAAAGTACCCTACCACCACTATGTAACCACATTTCTTGTGAATAAATGATTATGATCATGATTAGAGTTCGATAGGGAGGGGGGTTGGGGGGATAGGTTATGTATTAGTATTCTTTGATTCCTTTTATTTTTTCATTTTTAATTGCACCTACCACTATTTTTCTCTGCATCACCTAAAGGTTGACTGGTAGAAAATGCCTATGGCATTAAGTCCGCCTCTGTACATTAGTGTGCTTGAAGTATTCAATAAATAAATAAATAAATAGGGATTTTCATGTAGGATAGAAAAAATAGTAAAAACATTTTATTTCTCTCCACAAATGGTACAGACGCCAGCACATCAAGTTACCCCAATGTGTCAAATTTTCCCAATTGAATATGAACCTTACTCTGTTTGACATAAAGTTGAAAAACGATAAAAGAAATTAGACACATTGGGGTAACTTGATGGCGTCTGTACACACATCAGAAAATACTGTTAAATCTAATATAATACATATTTGCAACATTGGTGCGAGACTGGTGCCCGAGATAGGTACTGGATACCTGTGTTACGGGGGTGTAATACATTGTTCCTTAACCGTCTGTTAGTTTTTGAGCCATTGTAAATATTCTGCAGATCTGCAGGGATATTGTGTTATACAAGGTGTTTTTTATTGATATCCCATAACTCTAGGGTTATATTCTGTAGGTAAAAATAATACTAAAACTCATTCACTCAGATATCATCCATCATAATTAAATTATCAGTTGTTTAGTACCCGTAACACAAGCTTTGCTTAGCTTGGGACTAGATGGCGTTGTGTGAATAGTCGTGGAATATTATTATTAATATTATTTTTATTACCTAATTAGTTCAAAAATTGTCACCAGTACAACGAATCTTCTTTCTAACGTCACACTTTTCTTTCACGTAAGGGTGTTTTACATTAATCATCGTGACTTTGTCGTATTATTTTGTATGATAGTAAAAAAAAAGGATGATTGAAACATAATTCATATGCCAGTTGATTATTTGATATGGTCTCAATCATACCCTAGAGTTATGGGATATAAAAAAAAACTCGTTGTATAGCTATATATCTGTTTATTACTATATTTGTGTAGCTGTTTGTTTTCCCAAAAATTAATAAATAAATAAAAAGCGGTTATAAATAAATAAATAACAGTTTATAGTGAAGATCATTGGGCAATGTGTTAAACGTTTAACTGTCAAACAGCTAGTTTCGTGTTGGCTTGTCAGTGTGTATACATTTTTCTTTTTCTTTGTTCCTTTTCTTCTTTTTATCTCTCTTTCTTTCAATTAAATGGGATTATCAATTCGCCGAGGCAGTAACCACTTAGCCACCACATACACCACCTGCAGCTTACTCCACTCCGTTGAGTCAGAACTAGTGTGTTAACCAATCAGGGTGCTGGTCTTCACGTCACCTGGCCATACTTGGAAACCAGTAACTCTACACTTGAAACACTCTCATATCTGGAAGGTAATCAGACCCTCGACAGCCGTTGATTTGTCAACAATGCACTTTATTCTAATTGCACAACGTTATTAACTTTTATTTGAAGCCAAATATCATTGTGCTTAAGTTTCAACTTATGATTGCTTCATTCAAACTTAGTAACTTGATCCGATCTTATACTTTAATGTATTTCTTCATCTGAAACTGAGCTGAGGAGATAGGGCTGCGATTTAATGAGACATAGTTTGGAACCTGTTCGTAGATTTGATCCTGAATCATTAATTTCGGTTGCTTAATTTCCTTTAGACCTGTTAAGCCTCAATTGTTCTTGGCATTAAATCCTCGACGACCTCGTTTATCTAATAATCGCAAGCGCTATTGCTGATCGTGACGTGAGGTCCCAAGTTTTTCCATCTGGAATTTCTCTGCAGCTTAGAAACCTTGCCATATTACAAATTCCATTTCTATTCTATTTCTATTATAGAAAGAAAATGGCGTATATGAAATCAGCTGTTTGTCAACTGTCAAGTGTATTTCATTTTCAGCCATATTACGAATTCTGCTCGTTAACACTTGACAGTTAACAAACAGCTGATTCCATTAACGCCATTTTCTTTCTATTGTCACCTTATCGATTACGATAGTAGAAATAGAATTTTTAATATGGCTAGGCCTGCTGGATTTAAGGCCTGACGGATGGCAATAGACTCGACCCCTGTTTCATGGGACTAAACATAACTGGCGAAATATAGGTAGATTTACTACAGGTTCAAGTCTGCCTTACTTGACTATTTAAATGAATGTATGCAGGGCGGTGTATCACGGCACACCCCTCCTCTCCCCATACCTTGTTTTTCTTTTTTTGTTGTTTGTATGTTTTATCGCTAAAAATATATTATATGTGGATGCTTGTAATTAGCAATTGTCATCAATTAATTTTTGTTACAATTTTTGTGTATTAGTCTGTAAGCATTCCTAAGATTGTTAAAATAAAAAATGTAAAATTACCCTGCCGGGATTACAGGCGTAATGTTGTGTTATTAATATCTTGTCCAACATAACAGCAGAGAAGGCACAAGCATTGTTCACTACTTTTAACTGGATAAGACTATCTATATCTATACATATAATAAATCTGTAGAAGTAAAATTTCTGTACATTGAAAATATCAAAAAAATTAATAGCAGGGGGTGTTACTAGACCGACACCGAACCCAAAAATATGAATAAAAAAATTTTTGTCTGTCTGTCTGTCTGTATGTTCAGGTATCACGCAAAAACTACCGGTTCGATTACGATGAAACTTGGTGTACATATTCTTTAATATCCTGGGCACAACACTGGGTACTTTTTATCCCGGAAAAGTATATACAATAAAAAACAAACTTAATTTTGCGGTTCGACCCCTAGACCTGACTACTGTACCAACCGCAAATTATAAGTTTGTCGTAGGTTACGTCACCCGCAGTGGAGTTCACCAAGGGGCGCTGCACACGGCTAAGATAGTATAATATTTTATCTTAAGATACAATATAGTTCGCCATATATTCAATGGACTATCACACACTACTAAGATAATAAATAATATATTCAAAATTAATATTGGAGGATTATTGGTGATCGATACTGATGCCAAAAATGCAATCAGTAAATGTTTTGTCTGTCTGTCTGTCTGTATGGTACACACATAGTTCAAAAACCATAATAGGGATTTTAACCAAACTTGGTACGGTTGTAGTCAATACGCCTGGACAGGTTGATCTTAGTCTCAGTTGTTTTACACATGGTCGGTTGTACGTCGCTCTTTCCCGGGTCAGTAGTTCCAGAAATCTTTATGCATACATACCGGAAGGATCAACTTTGAAAGTAGTCTATCCGGAAGTATTCTGCTAAAATAATTACGTTTATATATCAACGCACAACCCAAACCTCTGGTATTAGAGACATGAAACTTGAAAGGGTGTTCTTAGTGAAAAGTATCCACTATAAAACGACTTTTGGAAATTCAACCCTTAAAGGGAAAACATAGGGGACGGAAGTTCGACATCCACGCGGGCGAAGCCGCGGGCAAAAGCTAGTACATAATAAATGAGTTAAAAATGTCACACTTGCACTACTGGCCCGGATTTGAACAAGAAGATTGTGTAAAAGAATCCTCATTCATGCGAATTCTTGTGATTTAAAGTAAAGAAAATGACTGCGCATTCCGGTTTCCCCAGATTCACACTCCTCCTACGCAAAAAACAGAATCCTTCTTGAATCACAATGTCATCTTGTCCTCATAAAGTACTTATTTAAGCATTACCTTTCTTTTTGTTACAGGTGAGGCATCATCTCGTGGCGGGTCCCGTACAACGGAGCCGATTGCGGAACCCTTCTCGCAATAATTTTTAAAATTTAAATTTGCCGGCCCACTTTTCTCGTGAACGGCGACAAGTATAACCTTATTTGTTTTAAACATACATAAATTTTTTCAACCGTGTGAAATTTCCCAGCGCCCGCGCCGGTCACCGACACTGATATTTTGAATTTATCGGCCATTTTTGACCTCTTCGTACCCTGAAATGTGTACACTGCCTACTTACCTTATGTATTGGGGTGTTATCCGATTTAATTTTTAAATTAAGGTACTTTATGTGTATTTTAAAAACTTATGAAACTTTATCTCTGAATTATACTGCCTCGTTTGTCTAGTGATTGCTGGTGCTACTGAGCGTGAAGTCCTGGGTTCGATTCCCGGGTCGGGAAAAGTGTTGTTGGGGTTGTCCATGTGGAATTCCACGGTACCTGCCCTGGTATCTGGTTTGGTGGAATATCAGTGATAATAGGCTCGCCCCTTACGAAAACTAAATAAAACTGGTGATAATATATGTAGCTGTAGGTACTATAGTTAAACCTTCGGGAAATTTAGGCATGATGTTATAAAAATCAATGTAGTATTTAATTGTTAAGTAGTACTAAGTTTTTTGGAAATAGATTATTATTATTATTAAAAAAGTTCTATAAATCAATGTAAGTACCTTGAACAAACGCCTGAAACTAGACATCTAGTTATTCTAACGAAAATCAAAAGCGAAGAGAGATTTTCGAAATACCATCTTCTATTCTAAATAGGCCCGACCAATCGTAATGGCCTCACATATCGTTCTGATCGATCTCGATCGCCTCGCGCGCATATCGTTCGTGACGTCGGCGGGCGGCGCGGGCGCACACTGCGGCGCGGCGTAGGCAAATCGACGGCTAATTGCAGCCCCGGGCAAGGGCCGATCAAAATAAAAAAAAGTTGGTCTTACTCCATTTGTGTACGATACGGGAATAAGAGGTATTTAACTGAAGACATGACATTTTTAAAAAAGCTTGCACTTGCATTGTCGCCCATACTAAAAGTGCATGCTTAAGCAATTCTTTCGCGATTAGTTGAAAGATTTGTTCCACATTTACCTACTAGCATCATCATCTGCCTAGTCTTTTAACAATGAATATGGAAGAAGGACCTGGAGGTACTTGTTACCTAACTTGTTGAATAAACTCCCAAAGCAACAACAGCGCAAATAAAACGGGCAATAAAATATTGCCTTACAGTAGATCAATACAAAGTTCCTCCAGATCTTTCACAAATATATGAATAATTTATTTTTTTTACCTTTCTGATTAATATTTTATAAGCGAAGTGGGTTTAACCAAAATTAATGTTATGCTTTGTTTTTTTTTTTCTTTTCCCAACTAAGTCGGCTTCCAAGTGTTTCACATGGAGCAACTGCCTATCGTACCTCCACAATCCAGTAACCTGGTAACACTGATACCCATTGGCTGGCAAACTGGTTGTCAGACTTTAGCCGGGACCAACAGCTTAACGTGCTTTCCGAGGCACGGAGGAGTCTTGAATGGTCAGCCGTCCACTGACCAACTTCGTCGAACGTAGCTTAACCTTCGATCAACCCGTGAGGTTGTTATTATCAAGCCACAACCTCCTACCAGCATGATAGGTTAAATGTAATCTTGTAAAATAGGGCCCGACTTTTTAAAAAAAAAAATCTTTGCTTCTTTCTATTTTTCAGCTTGTTTCTGTGATCGAAGTTGTTTCTTATTTAATAACTTCACTGTCCCATGATGAGTCACATATGATTCCTGTTAAAGTTTAATTATTATGTCTACTTTATAGCTCTTCAATAACCGACCCTTTCGAACGACTACTAATCGTCCTGCAATACAACCTACACCGCATTCATTCAATACTTCAACGACCTTATCTTGTTATCCACCCCGATCCATATTCCAGTATTTCCCGTCAAAATCCAAAACGACCGTCCAACAAAAAGCACGCCCTTCGCTATCTCCTATAAGTGTTTTTGCTAGAAAGAAGAAGTGGCAGAACAAACTCCCCAGCAACACGGCTGTCTTATAAGTTAGAAGAACTTAAATTTATACAGTACAGTACAATCAACATCTCATTCCATTACCAACCAAATCCGTATTATCCATTATTCCTTTGGGCTCTTTTCCACGTCCAACAGTGCAATGGACACGCGTCGCCCCAGACTCATTTCGGTCAAGATTACCGGAGCATTCCCAGTAATTCCCTTAATTCCTCGCTGGAGTCTTTCCCTTGACTCCTTAATGTGTATTTCGGCCAGCATGTGAAGGTATTCGGAGCCCATTATTATGAGTTATGTGATACTTGTTTTGTGGACTTTCGAGTTTGGAGTTTAGAGATTGTTATTGAGGCCCCAGATCAAAGGTCTATTCTCACAGGTGGCCATCACTACTGCTTACTTAAAACCCTCGGATGCAAGCGAAAACTAATAACAACGACTCTTGACGAGGTGCCTCCGTGCCTCGGAAAGCACGCAGTCCCGGTTGTGATACTTCGATTTTTGACAGTCAAATCTTTATGAGTAGTCTGAAGACTCTGACAAGTAATCTAGAGGTGAGAAAGACAGTCGCTTGATGTTAAATACTGCATCCAGTTCAGCTGGAAGTCGACTCCAACATGTTGAGATAACAAATCATCGTTGGCACTCCCACGATTCGGACAAAGCGTTTCGCTTCGTCGTTTATACCGCGTACATCGAAGGACTGGAACAACTTGCCTGCTGCGGTCTTCCCGTCCGATTATAATTTAGGTGTCTTCAAGGTTAGAGTGAATAGGCTCTTTATAAACTAGTGCGCTTCACCATCACTGATTGCATCACTGCTTACCATCAGGTGGGATTGCAGTCAAGCACTGGTATATAATATTAAAAAAAAAATATATTAATGTAAATAATGTAATCACCTTAATCAGTCAATGGCCTCACTTTTAGTAGGTACTCGTTGTTATATCACTCCAATCATAAAAATTCTCACACTGCCGTGACCACAATCGCAAGTTTTGACGGAAAGTCTCAAACATCACTGGCCATTTTTTGTTTTAAAACGATTAATTAGCACACGCAAAATTTAGGCATTTTGTTTGATTATATAACTGACAATTGTCTGTTGTTCTCTGTTACCTAATAAACACCTATTGTTAGTATCGGAACCGCTATATTATGTGAATTACATTTTTGTGTTTACGAAACCGTGAAATTTTAAATCTTCAAACGTTTTATTAACGTCGCGTTTAAAGTAGTAATTACTTTACTTTCGACTTTACGTAAGGTTAGTAGTCTGTGTCTAGTTTTTTGTTTGGATTTCGGATCTGCGGTGCGGTAATGTACATTTTCGCTATACCTTCCTTGATAATGTCTAATTATGTGTCATGCAAACCTAGCCCAAAGTAAGACAAATAGCCAAAATGGGGGTTTTGGTGAAGACTATAGAGTCCAGACGGGCAATGATATTACATTATAACACGCTGGTATATAAAATAAAATTTTAACTAATTGACATAAGGTCCAGATTTACCCGGCCTTGCTTCTGGCCGGGTAAAGCAAAATTCGGTATTCTTTTGTGGCATGCATAATCTTATGTATATTATCTGATTATTGATAGCTATTAAAAATACTCAGTTAAAGTGCTGCACCATAGGTCGACATGCTTAGAAGGCTAATGTACTTAATTAAGTCTTAGAAGAGAATACAAATGAGATGTATATGTGTATCTCATATTTTATGATCTAACAGATGTGTACTTAATATCTATATTTTCCAGTTTTATTCGCTTACCCATACTACAGCCATATAATGTTACAAACAGATTTAAACTTCAACACGTAGCTTTATTACGTTATCTGTAAACGCACTCATTGCCATAACTGCAGTTATCTTTTTACGGCGTCGCATACTCCGTGAACGCTTAACGTTTAAGGCTTGCCTTGATATGGAAGTATTTATTGTGAACAAGATATGCGTGAGCTACAAAATCTTGTATAAAAATAAAATTATTTTGATTCACTTAAAGCTGATAAACCAGGCTATACCTATATGTTTTACATGTTATGCAAAATACAATTACATAAAACTTATTTTGGTGTAGCTTACCGTTTCAGTAAAGTACGTTACTTAATTTCCTGTTATTAACTGCCCGTTAAACACCGGAACTGTTGAGTAATCGGTCGTTAATCAATGAATACGGAGTCATTTCATGTTTTCCGTTTCGCCGATATGAGATTGTGATGTGAAGAAAGTATTATTATCTCTTTTGATAAGAAATGCTTGACCTCACATTTTTGTAACCCCTCTATAATAGATATACGGTAACCATCTTTTGTTAAAGTAAAACAGGGAATTTCCTTCACTCTCGTTTATGAAAGAAATTTAAAAAACTAAATCTAACAAGTAGAATGTAAAATAAAAAAACCCTAATTAGTAAGTTACTGTATCTAGTATTCTGTTTTATTGTATCTAGTTCAAAAGTGACCAATCACTTATGTATTTCATTGCGTTTTCCTCAACAAGTACATAATAACCCTTTGCATGGTTTCATCTGTATTCCACGTATTCCGACAATCTCTCAATGCCGTTCGAATACAAAATAGCCATTATATTTGACTCACCAATTTCCGAATAAATATGCAAAAACATTAAACGTTTCGACTAATCACATCTGTGTCGTGTCACTACATAAATATGTTTGTCAATGTGATTGTATAATCTATATCTATACATATAATAAGACTGTAAAAAAACTGTGTCTGTACATTGAATATATTTAAAAAATAATAATTGAGGGGGGTTTAGAAACAGTAATATAGCACGAATCCAAAAAAAAAAGTCTGTCTGTTTGTCTGTTTGTTTGCACACGCTAATCTTCGGAACTACTGGACGGATTTGAATGATTTTTTTTTGTTGTATAGATATTAAGTCTGGGCAACACATAGGCTATAATTTATCTTGGAAACTGGAACACCTGATGCAGAACCGCAACAGACCAGCTAAACTATAGGCGATACAAAAATGGTCCCATAGCAAAAATTGTTCCACGTGATGAGCATTTTCTGCTGAGAGAATAAATTTGAAGATCCGGAACACCTAATGCAGAACCGCAACAGACCAGCTAAACTATAGGCGATACAAAAATGGTCCAATAGCAAAAATTGTTCCACGTGATGAGCATTTTCTGCTGAGAGAATAAATTTGAAGATCCGGAACACCTGATGCAGAACCACAACAGACCAGCTAAACTATAGGAGATACAAAAATGGTCCCATAGCAAAAATTGTTCCACGTTATGAGCATTTTCTGCTGAGAGAATAAATTTGAAGATCCGGAACACCTGATGTGGAACTTCAAGAGCCCAGCTACACTATAACATATATTGGAATGACGTCTTAGCAAGAGTTGTTCAGCCTTATGAGCACTCGCTGTTGACGTATAAAAATCGAAGATCTGGAACACCTGTTGTGGAACGCCAAGAGCCCAGCTACACCATAACTCAAATAGGAATGACGTCTTAGCAAAAGTTGTTCGGTCTGATAGGCATTTCCTGTTGACTTATAAAAATCGAAGATCAGAAACATTTGATATAGAAATTAAAACTATCACTAATTTCATTGCATAATTATAAAATAACATAAGTAGGAGGTACTACGCGGTGAAGGCGGGAACAGTTCAGGACTGATTTTCGATGACGATGGTATATCGTTGAAAATCAGACTCTACTGGCTAAAACTCCCATTTTTTTTATCGTATGCCTTCGGGCTTATGTTATTTGAGTGTTTAATTTCCTTTTCCATTTATCTTCGTTACACGGTAGCTTACCCGGTAACGCAGGGGAGCAGCCACTTAGATTTTAATTGATCAGGTATCATCACAATAAAACTATAACCATGCCTAGAAAGAGGTCAAATTTTTCCCAATGTTCCAAAGGTGCTAAATGATTAAAGACCATAAGATCCCAACAATCTACCGAAGAGCGTTAGGAGAGAGTTGATGCTGTTCGAGAACATGAGGCTGCAACTCGCTCCGTGGAAACTTCTTGGGATCGCGAAGCACGCCTGCATTCTCAGCGTATTTACGCATCTACATCCAGGTCTCTATAGACCAGTGAAGAATATGTGCGCGACTGACCGCTGATCGTGAACATAATGCACTGTCTCGCGAGTTGGAGGCGTTCACGGAAAAAGCATGGCGCTTGAGTTTTCAGCGTATATACGCATCGACTCTAGAGATAAATGGGGGAAGGAGATGCGCGACTGACCGCTGATCGTGAACGTCAAGCAACATATTATAGGCTATAATTTATTTTGGAAAATGGAACACCTAAAGTGAAAGAGATATAAAAATGGTGCCATTGCAAAAACTATTCCACGTGAAGAGTGTTTTCTGCTGTGAGACTAAATTTGAAGATCTGGAGCACCTGTAGGGGAACTCCAAAGCCCTGAGACAATATAACATATACATAATAGAAATGGCGTCTTAGCAAAAGTTGTTAAGTCTGATGGCATTTCCTGTTGACCAACAAAAATAAAAAATCTGGAACATCTTGAATCGTCTCGCGCATCCCTTTGATTTTCCGTCCCCGTGCTTATATATTATTCGACATCAGATGTTTCAGATCTTCGATTTTGACGACCCCGTTGTCGCTGGCATAAGCAACAGGATCCGCGTACGAAGTCGCGGGCAGAAGCTAGTACAACAATAAGAATAGAAGCTACATTTTTAATACTCATAAAAATAAAACTAACATATTCCTGACTTCCTAAGTCATATGCTTTACTCTTTCTGTGTGTATGCTTTAATGCTGAATTACAGAGAAATGTTGGCAATTAAGAAATATGTTTGTAAAAATCAACCGTGGATAGTAAAAATTATGCGACAATTGAAATTACCCACTTCGTCATATGTCCATGCCTTTAATCGTTAAAAAAATAAATAAAACTCCTTTCATATCCTGGCCGTATGTAGATTTTATGTGTACGCGCCAAAAAAAAAGAGTTGTTTTGAATTTCGAACGTAAAGAAACATGGCGCCAAAATCGTCGGTGAACGGTCGCGCGTGCGTACCGCAGTAGGCCAATGGATTCCAGTGTAAATTCATTGGTCTACCCGAACGCACGGCGAAAATTGTCGAAGCGTGCCTTTGACAATCCCCGAGTTCTCAATATTCATAACGGGTCTACTATTGTTTCCCGCCTTTAGAGACGTCACGTATCCGGCGCCATCTTTAAAGGGACGTGCTCAAACGCATCCAAAATTAGAAGAGCCTTAAACTATCGCTTCGATAGGATATCTGCAAACTTTGTGTAACGTTTGGAGGTCTATTTAAAGTGGTGGTTTTTATGACCCAAAGAAAATTATGAATGTACGTTGTTGTGCATTGAAATCAGCTACCAGTGTGGTGGCTGTATGGCCGTACATTTTAATTTCTTTTCCTAAACTATGACTTATGTGTGCCGCGAACGCTCAGGAATGTCAGTGATGTCAACCTCTTTAGGTCACAACTCACAGCAGAATTAAAATTGGTTGTAAATAAATTAACACGTTTATTAAGATTAAAATTTTCAGGATACCCCAGTTAATATGATTTACGAGCGGCTCAGACGTCCATCCGAGCGGTTAAAGTGTTTTAAAACATAAATAATTCTTAACAATGATTAACCGCTAAGATAAGGCTATAAAAACTTGTGACCTCGTGCAAAAACATGTTTAACGATGTGAGATTTTTTTAATTCTTATAAAGTACATTTACCTTTTAATATGGTCACCCTATTCTGGGTTATACATATAACCGATTTATATCAAGTACTCTGGTTTGCCTACCGTTGTAACCAGGGCTTGATGATCACGTGCCAATAGGTTACTGTTTTGTATAAGTTACTTGAGAGCTAATGAATACTTCTGTCGATGAAAAATACACATATTTATCGAACAAAAGCTTCTAAACTCGATAAGGACTAACTACTGAATACTGTTGAAACCTGAAGATTGAAAAAAGTAATATCTGAGTTTTGGTGATTATTTTATGGTTGAGTTTTTGTCAGTTCAAACAATATATATTCTCATAATATATTTTATTTTTGTAGTTAATTGTGGGTTTTGTTACTGTCTCCACAAACCAAGTTAGTATCCCCTATAAGTATTAAGCTCAAGTATTAAAAATCGGCGCAGGCGCATAAAATTGTGAGTACTAAAAATAAACCGTAAATCGAGTAGCAGTTGATCGTTGAGTCACGTGTGACGTAAATCCAATTTGGTGATGATGAACGAGAACGAAGACCGACTTATTTTTAGGTCATTAAAAGTAATTTACGACAAGATTTATTTTAGTCCGTTATTGAGGTTGGATTGCATGACTAATTGGAATTATTCAAGAATACTATTATATATGAAAAAAAAAACATGAAGTAATTTACTAAGTAGGTACGCATTACCAACATAATCATATAAAAACATTTTGATATGCATAAATAAATAAATACATTTTCCACAAGTTTCACGCAACGCCATATAGTCCCAAACCAAAAAAAAAAACCCAATTGAATATGAACCTTATTTTGTTTGTTATAAAGTTGAAAAACGATCAAAGAAATTCGACACATTGGGGTAACTTGACGTGCTGGCGTCTGTACTATGAGTAGTATGACAACAGATATACATATTTATCATAAGTATTATAGAGTCATTACAGAAACATTTGTCCTGAGTGGGAATTGAGCCCACGACCTCCGGCATAGCAGTCAGGGACACCAACTACTAGACCAACAGGCTATTCAACATTGAAAGAATATCCTTAAAGATGGCCAACAAACTATACCAAGAAAAAAAAAAGGTTTGCGGCAAAATTGACAAGATATTCATCACAAGTCACAACTGTTATAAGTGGGCAATATTGATCTTAGTTTCAATAAGCAAAAATAAATTATATTTTTTCTTGAATTTGCTTTTACCACGATGAGAGAACCGAATGCGTTCCAAAATTGCTTTATCCATTGATTACTGTACTGAATTGAGGAGTTTGTATAAGTCATCAATTTGAATCTCACCAGACCTCACAAAGTATGAAGTTAAAAGTTTCTTAATATAATTTTGCTATCCATGGTTTTTTATGGGCTTGTAATGAAAACGTGTATTATTTTATGGTAATAAATCATGGTCACCGTATCTTTGAAGTAAGTAAGGTGATTTTGTAAAGAGACATTTATAGAATATTATTAGTAAGTAGTTGATATTGATGAATAAACTGGAGTCTGAATAGCCAAGTGTATATATCTAAGTTTCAAATGTAATAGATTATTTTATGATCACTATTTATGCTGACAAACAGGTTGGTAGGGATATCAACACACAATAATAGGTGCCCTGAGTTCAATTCATGATTCGTTGCGTTGAAATTTACTGTCGGCTTTTTCCTATTTTGACCAATATTTCTTTTTCTGTATTAACCTGGTTCAATTAAGTTAGCCTGTCGGTTAGCAGTGTTATTCTGTAAGAAACCAGCCTGTGAAAATGCAGGTGTAAATGTACAACAAAATCGAAAATGTTGTACTGTTAATGTTTACAAATTGCAGATTTTGTTAGTCTAGTGGACCTCAGATCACCTCGCCTCGCCTCGTTCTCAGATTTATGTATGCAAAAAAGGTAGATTTGATTGTGCAAAAAAAAAAACTAGTCTATTACAATTCGCATAAACACATAGGTACAATTAAACTTCTTAAAATCCCATCAAGTACCAACACAACAAGCTGATACACATCTCATTCCCGTACCAGAAATCAAATATCAATATATCATGTATCTTACATAAGCGATCAAACATTTCTACGTACGACCACGAACTGTCGCAGACCCAATAGAAAGCAGCGCTTGCGCAACCGATCGTACCTTAAAATTTCTAATACCTCGTAAATTCGCGTTACATAAAGAAATCATCGCTTGAAGAATATTGTAAATCTTTTATACTATCAATTAATTATAGTTTCGTAATGCCCGGTTTTTAAGTTTTGTTGAAGCACGCACGCTGTCATGGTCGATATTTACTAACTGTTTTCCGTTACGCAATTTAAAGTAAAAAGTTTTATATTATCTTGTTTTCTTTGGAGACTAGCTCATCGCCCGCGCCTTCGTCTGCGTGTATTTCGTAGTTTTGTATCCTCTTAGTTTTAAAACTAAAATATAACTGACACTCACAAACAATGTGGTTTTCCATTGTTAAAAAAAAATCGAAATCGGTTCAGTGGATCTAAAGATAGGTACAACCTCATGAACTCAAAAAAATGACCTCTTTTAATAATATTGTAGATATGAGAGTTTATTTTTTAAAAATTAATGATATAATAATCTCCTTCAACTTCTCCGAACTATGTTGGGTAACAGTATTTTACATGGAGCAACAGCCTTTCTGACCTCAAGAATCAAGTGTAGTTAAAACGATACCTGTCTTTGTAAGATTGATTGTAGGAGTTTAGAATTATTTTTTACCTAAGGGTGACCATTATTACCTAACAAGACCCCATCTGTATCTCAGAAAACGCTTCAAACGACTGTCAAAATTCTACAGATAACAGACGTGTCGAACAGTTTAAAGTGCTTCCTATACATATGGGGTCTTGTACCTAACAAGACCAAATCTGTATCTCAGAGATGGGGTCTTGCTAGGTAAAGGTCACCCTTAAATGTTAATTCTACTTATTTCGTGCAAAAATATCAATGAGCATACAATATAGCTATAAGCATAAGCTGTGATGACATCACATTAATTAAGGTTCATACAACAATAATAACTTCTTCGCGTAAAAAGAAGCCATGTCTATATTTTAACTTTATAATTGGATATTACGCACACATTATTAACTGTTTCCTTGTTCGGTAACCAGCCGAAGCTTAATAAATGTTCTGTTTACCGAAATCATATAATATATTATGTTACCGCAGACAACGCAAAACCGGCCTTCAGAAATACTGTAATAAGCAGGTCCAAGTTACGTCACACTGAAAAACTCGTTAATCAAAATGTAACTACATTTCTTTAAACGTCATGCTAATGACAGCTCAGAAAAAAAAACAACATTTACACAAGCGGAACAATGGTACTTGATCCTAATTAATACGCAATTCCTAGTCACCCTATTAGCTCTTTTAGCCAATCAGGATTCCCGATGGACCCTCAACGGATGCCTTGCCAGATGCGTACTGTCTACCTTTTCTCGGATAGGGATAAAAAGTGCTTGAGACGCATTTCATTTTCTCTTAGAACTCGTTGAACCCTAGAACGCACAAAATGCGGCGCAGCAACAATTTGTTGCGTGCGGTGGAGAGAAGCAAAAAGCTGCGTGCGTGCATTGCGCACAAGATGCCTGCCCATTAAAATTCCCGCCCGCGCACTGCTGTCTATTTAGAGAAATAATAGTTATCATAACGAACCTTTAACTTAAGAACTAATGCGAAAACGGAGTCTGTGGTGAGGTGATCTTTCTTGTGAAGTCGCTGAGATTTAGGGATCAACATTTTTCTGATCAGCTTCCAACTAACGTCTATTCAAATCCTTGTTTCCATTTAATGTTGTTTTTTTACTTACAACAAATGCCATTTAAACTTTGATTTAAAACGACTAAGCGTCGATTATTGAATAATCATGAAAAAAAAATGGCGGTTTTACAGATTATGTATAGACAATATGTTAAACAGCTATATTTATTCTTTAGTAAGTAATCTGATTGTTTAAAAAAAATAGCCTAAGTTTTGGACAAACTAAACTTAATTACACATTGTGTAAGTTTTAAATTAGTTTTTTCCAAATTGTACGCGTATTTCTTTACAAGTTTGGAAACTAAATTACACATTTGTAATAACATATTTACAAGGGTAAGTATACGACTTTCGTAACTGGCATCGCTCTCATATCTTACGCCATAAATAACACTAATTAATAATCAATTAAAGAAAATTATAGACCACCATGATGTAATTAACAAAAGCAACTTGTAGTCCAATGCGAAAAAAACAAATAATCTTTCTTCTAGCTAGTTAATTTTTTAGATACAATCTTAACGATGTGAGGAGATTTAGTGGGTGAGAAATGTTGTAGCCTGTTATTATAGTACAATCATCCCTCCCTTTCCCCACTTCCCAACGGGTGATAATGAAAGGGCTTAACCGCCACACCTACTCAAATATGGTCCCACGCCTCATACATAGGAATTTTTGGGTCGAAATTGCTATAAAATGCCTCTATCGTCTTTCGGAATATGAACGCATTTTTTTTAAAGTGAACTAGTTGTTGATCTGTTTCGGATGCGTTCGGAATAGCTAATTGGGAAGCTTGTGCGTGTATGATGGCCTCAGGTCTTGGGTATTATAAAATCTTTGGTAGATGAGAAAACCACACGGTATTTTCGTTTATTTACGAAAAAAAAGCTTAAATTTTTTTAATATTTTTTTCCAAAATCAAAAGTTAAAATTAAGCTTGTCGCTAAGCCGTGAAACACCATCAACTACAGCATAAAAAAGGCTATTTATAAACGAGGGATAACAAAAAAACAAACAAAAATAAACACTTCAGGTTCAAGGCCTCATTCGTTATCGCGCCGAAGAATGCATGAAAGAAGAAGAAAAAAAAATATTTGCCCAAAATTTATCGGAACCTGTTTTCGATCCGTTCAGAAGATTACCATTAACAATCGGAAGACTTGGTCAATAAAATACACAATTTTTCAACCTCACAACCTTAAAGTGTAAATTATCAAAAGTTATCAAAGGATAGGGTCCAAACATTTGTCAGACGTGAACATCGTTATGTTATCGAAAGGCATTATTTTTCATACATATTATCGGCCGAAAAGGTAATATAATGATACATCGTGAACAGGGATATCTTACTTATTATCATCAGTCAAGTTCGTCTTTTTTTGTAACTAATTCTATGCTTACTAGACTATAATAACATCCGCACGAAATGGTCGAAGGTTAAGCTAATAGGGATAGGTCCGTGAATAGGAGACCAATGACCATTCATGACAATATGAAGACCCCTCTGTGTCACCTAAAGCATCTTAAGCCGGCCCAGGCTGTCAATAAATCTTTGACAGCCGTCACAAGTGATCGCAACCCCGAAAGTCTGACAACCAGTTTCACCAAGGAAGGGTATTGTTATCCAGTCAATTGTTTGTGGTGGTCAGACAAAATCAAAATCAAAATCAAAAGTCATTTATTCAAATTAGGCTGAGGATCAGCACTTTTTGAACGTCGAAATTACATAAGACAGTCCCCCAAAAAGCCCACCCTTCGCCACTTCCTAGTGTTTTTGCTGGGAAGAAGAAGTGGCGGAACAAACTCCCCAGCAACACATCTGTCTGATAAGTTAGAAGAACTTGAATTTACACAGTACAATTAGTTATAATTACAAAATAATTAAAATAAGTTATTCACTACATGTTAGCTAGCACACTCAACATACAGAATACCAGTAATATATAGCTACCGACAATAAAACTAACTTAACTCAAGCAATAGCAACTGACTTATAAGAATCCTCCAGGTAAAAAGGGTGTGCCAGCTTGCATGTGCAGAGTTGGATTAAATCCATAGATCTGCAAGACAATGTAACAAAATGATAAACTAGAACTGTGGAAGTTAAATAAAACAAAAAAAAAACAGGTAATAGTTAAAACAATAGCAAAACCAAAGCCAGCAAGACGACCAGTTACCGCAAGCAGCACCCGTTCACGAGCATAACGCAAAGATCAGCCATTACCCCCCTCGCCATATTAGAGGGAAGGTGGTAACCCGACTCTCGACGCTACCGCAAGCAGTAACACACAGACACAGACAGGCAGTCGCTTCATGTTAAACTAGTACTAATCTGTACTTAGCTGACTAAACTGTACTTAGCTGACTAAACTGTACTTAGCTGACTAAACTGTACTTAGCTGACTAAACTGTACTTTGCTGACTAAACTGTACTTAGCTGACTAAACTGTACTGACTGACTATTGAGATTTTTGGCTCAGAAACTATGTAAGTTCTCATAAGACAAAATACTGGAAATGGAAATGAAAGACTCCTTTAAACCAATGAGCATATTTCTATCGTTACTCGAACTTAACACAAATCTTTTAGATCCTGGACATAGATTACATGTATAACAATCACTCGTTCAATACACATAAAAGTAGTAAATAAAAAAACTCATTTATCTCCCAGCAATTAAACGTAGCTTCTAAAAACAGAGAGAGCCTTATATAGAATTTTATATAAAATTCGCGTGTCGACGAGAACTTTCGACTAATAGTTATTATCAAATTAATGGATCAATTAATTGATTTCGCTATAGAAATTTTGTGATAACTCGATTTCTTGGTATCGGAGAGAAAATAAAAAGAGGCTGGTCGTGTTCATTAAGATTTAGACACAGTTAATAGTTATAGTAGCCTTGAAATTTTACAAGTTCAAGATCAAAGTTTACTGCTTTGCTGGCCTTGTGTTTATTGGTTTATTACTAAAAATATTTAGGGAATTAGTATTTCGAACCTGAGGTAAAGAAAAAAGATCGGTTTTAAAATTCTTAAGGTGGTTTCTCTATAATGTATAGTCTACGAAATTGAAAAGTTTTCATGGATTTAAAAATTGCAGCGCCGTTGTTTTATATTGTATATCTTGATCTTTGATGAGGTAATTATGATAAAATAATTGCTGCAAAACTTATA
This sequence comes from Euplexia lucipara, assembly GCA_921972225.1. Classification (NCBI taxonomy): domain Eukaryota; kingdom Metazoa; phylum Arthropoda; class Insecta; order Lepidoptera; family Noctuidae; genus Euplexia; species Euplexia lucipara. Next base: position 2,967,558 of record OV179149.1, on the reverse strand, counting down.
GAGCTACATAAGTGGTCCATAATATATAAATAATATTCATATATATTTGCGTTAGAACGTGGTCATTTAATAATAGAAATATATGCATAAAACAAAAAGGAAGAATCAATCATTTGGCATCAAAAACGTTGTCTGTGTCGCTGTCAAAAGAAATGGGGCCCAAAAGCGTTCTGAATGATTAAAATTTTGTCGTCATTTAAATTAAATTGATCAATATGCAGCACCAACGTAAAACAGCGAATTGCAATTTGCAAAACACATAGAAATTTCAAATTTCCGCAGACCATCTTGACGGTTCCTCTTAACGAACTCACAAAGGTGATTTCTTATACAAATAATCGCCACTTGCTGATCAAACAATAGACAATTACAAATAGCATTTAATGATAGACAGACGGATGACACAAGAAACGAACGACCAACAATTCTAGACACTTCATTGGACAATTTATAAACCGAGACAGGTGTCAAAGAACTATGGTGGTTTGCCGATAATTTTCTTTATAGAAAGTGACTTGTTCCCAGCAGTGGAAAGTTGTGTATGGAAAATGTATTTCGCTAAGTGAAAACGCGTGGTAATCATTGTTAGCGATGACGCGAAGCACGGTTTTCTTTCATATCTTCGTTTTGTTTGTAATGACAATTGTTGTTTCTTACCGGTAAATAAAATCTTAGTTAACGAGTCTGTTTGTTCGTTTCGTGGTGCGCATTTATGGGTTTTTTTTTATATTAATATTATTATAAATCAGCGCGTGACTGTGTAAACCAGTGATGGTGAAGCTCACTAGTGTATTAAGAGCCTATTCACTCTAGCCTTGAAGACACCTAAAAACCATAGAAACCCGTATCATTAGAAATTAAGGTAATAAGTTTAAAAGCAGTATTTAACTTACAAGTTGCTAGCTAAATAAGAAAAACAAGAATACCGTGCGTTCTTCGGCCGGGAAAATAATTCATTTTTAGCTTAATTGAAATAGAAGTCGTTCTTTTTGCAAATAAACTCAGAATATATTTTTTTGTCTATGTAATCGGTCAGGCATTGTTTATAGACATTTTATGTTCCAAATTGAATTATAAATCTATGACTGCTATTCAAACTTTTGTACTGGTTTTGTATGAAACTTAAAGACCGTAATAAAATTGTTACCAATCTAGAATGAATTAACTCAAGATGACGGGACCTCATGTCTCCTACAATTGTTCAGTACCAAACGTTTATTGTATTTAAATGTGATGTTACAATATCTTAAAATAGCGGGCAGTGGGCGTGACAATTTATCGGCGGTAAAGGCGAAAGTGTCGCCGCGGCCTCTTTGATCCAGCCCCGTAATGCTGATTAATTATTCGCGATCCAGAGAAATTCTAATTTATATGGTAACAGTTTGCGGACTGTTTTAGAAATTGTCGAGTAGGCGAAACTTTGAAGGTGTAGGTTGGGCTCGGTTTTCTAATGAAACTGGACTAAAACGACCAAAAATGTTGTGTAAAATTGTGAGGGCGGGTCTCTTTTTCGAGTCCACAGTACCATTTTATTTGCATTAAACAGTTTGGTAAATTATCGACAAACCTTTCATCACCTGTCGAAATATCCGAACCTAAAGTATTAGCCATACAGGATGTAGGTACAATCGAACCCAAACATGACTGGGGTGACCAAGAATCCAACAAAAAGAAAAAGTCTCCTTACCTAAATCGAGATGCATTAATTTTCACATAAACCTTCATTTGAAGCAGGTCCGTCGAACAGAAATATCTATCATACATTTTCGATACAAAATGGTCGGATTACCGTCAAATATAGTAAAATAGCTAACGTTTATGTGAACCGGGCTCATTGGAGATGCTAAAGTAGGCTTCCAAGAAATAAGCGGCGAAATTTCAATGAGAGTAAATTATCTATTTGTGTTCCCAGAATAGTAAGGAGTGACTCAATTGATGTTATGAACTATGTAGTTGATGCCTTTGAAGACTTGCGACTGATAAACTGAGATCGAAGTACAGAAATAGCTCTTATAAGGGACCAATTTCAATTTCGTCAAATACACTTTACAAACCCAACAATACAACAACAACAATATATTAGCTACATGAAAGTATGATAGGCGAACATAAAAAAAGACAGTTCAATCTAAGGCAGATCTTATCAGCGAACTAGCAAGTCTGAGCATATAGACTACTTTAATAAAATTATGCTTTACCCATCCTCAGCAGCTCTATCTGTTCCATTCAATTCTGTTCCATTTTTAGAACAAGAAAAATGACTTCTATTCTCATCTTAGAACATATAACACTGTTCATAGCAGTACATAATGTCCTCGCACAAGTACACACAGTCGATGAACACGAATGAAGTCAAGGCGAGATGTCAACGCTTAAACAATCATAGCGATTGATTAGATCATGCGAAACAAATGATTAAATCGCTGAGAGACAGAAATATTGATAACGCAGTTAGTTGAAGACTAGGTTTAAAAGCTTATAAAATATTTGTAATAATAAAAAGAAGCCACTTACGAAAATAAAGTTATAGGGATCTTCGTGTATTGGCTTGTATTCACTGGCTCTTTGCTATTTTCAGTGATTCACGCAAATAAATTTACATTCTCATTCACGTGAACAGTCTCTTTTATATGCTGCTTATCAACTTCGTTAACTTCTTCTGTATCATTCTGGGATGTAGGTGCATTATTTTTAGAATAATTCGTACATAACTCCGACGTATAGAAACGGTTTCTTACACACATTTACATAATATTATAACAATATTAGATACGCTTCACCATCGAGGTTAGATAACTGTGCTTGTTCTATCATCTAGAGTTCTAGACATTGCAGGCCTCTCTTGATACTATTTTCCTGTTGCCCCATCTCATTTCTTCCTATGTTATTAGACAGAGAGAGTAATGTAATATTTTAATTAACGGTTCATTGATAGGCTTTGTCCGAAATTACTTCCCGTTCGCCATTGTCGTGCGGAGCGATTGACTTAGCAATTACCAATTGAATTGGCCGAGTGGCCATACGGTTACTGGTTATAAGTTTAATCGCACAGATAGAAATGTAGAATACAACCAGTCGAAGATGAAAGCAAGATATAAAGAGATGCCAAAGGAAGCAAAATATAGTGGCAACAATACATATAGGTACAAAATTCAGTTATAATATCTTGTATCTACGTAAGTGCTAGTTAAAACAGTGTCGCCGATACAGTCATCAAACAATAAACATTCAATCGCAGCTCACATTCTCAGAACCAAACGAATCATCGAAGGAGGTCACCCTGAAGACTCATTAGTGTCAATACAAGCAACAATAACTTATTGCCAACGCTGTCCGTCGAGACATCTCTCGATAATCTTCTACTAGTCCAAATACACGTAAAAAAGTTTGACAGATCGCAACTATGAGGCCGACGACTCAATCGGATCGACGATATCTGCAGTAAATGGTCTGTCATTAAGTCTGCGCGGGCGCTTCTCCGCGCATGCATCAACGCCACAATGGCACGATCTACAATTGAGATGTAAACGATAGTATTGATGGCAAATTGCGTGATTACTGCCATAATGATGTCTGGAGGTGACATTGTCACTGGTATAACCACTTAGTTTTCGCAAAAGATAAATATGTTCTTTAGAAATATTTTCATAATTGATGCTAATGACCACGTCAAATATTCCCGACAATAGTGTAGAATTTACAAAAAATCATTAGAAAGCGAAATTAACACTCACAATTAACTGCTTTTAAAGGGTTTCCTCATAAATCTTGATAATGAAATGCTCACCGGCTCAATGCGGGTGCACTCCGAGGAATTTCGAGCTCTACTCCTTTCTGCTTTAAGTAAATTTTCGTTCGGAGCACGGGGTAAAGATAAGTCATTGGAAAGTGAAATGGGGGCGCACCTGACTTTGCTTTCTTTACGTCTCGGTGTTCTTTTTGCTTCAGTGAGAGTGGTCTAGATTCGATAATTGTGTCGGTAGCGATTCCGTGACGAGTTTGGAACGCCCTCCCGGCACTAACCACGGGAAGCTGATTCATCGCTCCAACACTTTCCAAAGGCTCACAATTAGCATTGCTAATTGAAATATTAAAGACTTAAAAATTCCCAGTGTGTTCACGGCTAATGCAAATAATTAGAAATCCATTCATCCACTCGGCTCTCTATTGACGACCATTCAAGATTGTTGAATGAATATGGATGATTTTTTATCGTTCAATGTCTGTTAATGAAGGCGATTCTGTTTTTAAAGTATTTGTAGCGTATTTAGTCATTTAGAGGATGATAGTTAGTTCCAAGTAATGGCCTTTGACTAGTTTTTTGTCGTCTACAGACGTATCGTGACTTTATTTGTTGAGTTTGCCTATACTATACATTGTTAGTATTCGCTTCTCTTGAGCAACTTCCGTCGGACGTTTTAGCGGATACCTGTTCAATGTAAAAGTGCCAATAAACAATCAAAGTGCTAATTTATCTCGCTCAACAGAAACATAAAACTGGCTTCCACTTCATTCTTACAAGCAGTTGTTAGTTTATCTTTTGTGTCTTGATTAGTTGTGGCTTCTCATATAACATTATTAATCGATTCTATAATGAGATGTGCATGATTTTGTCGACTATTGGTAATATTTATGAGCAGATGATCAGATAGTTTCTAATTGACACGCCCACTAACGAGTGTTTATGTCTGACAATGAGCTCTCTGTGGGGGTCCTCGTGCTCTTATCATGGAGTGTTTGTTGAAAGTCGTGATTCTAGCCACATTTTAGTTTCATTGTCACTAGTTTTTGTGTCGAGACTCGTCTGATTTTGATGCGATAGAAAGTAACTTCACTTTTTTCTATTGTCATTTTCATCTTTTGTACTTTTTATTTGTTTTGGATTGTGATTTTGATATTTTTTTCCGTCGCATTTCCGGTTCACGCGCAAACTGATGTTGATGTAAGTTATCGCACTTTCTCTGAGGATTGCCGTGTCTTGTAAGCTAAGAGATTGATGATTAATCAGTACTTGAGCTAGACTCGTGCGCAGACTCCGCGGCGCCCGGCACAGCGCTATCGCGCATCGAGCTGCGCGCGCGCCGACGAAAGTGCAAGTCGCCCAGTTCTCACGACCCCCCTCCGCCGCGCCACTGCGCACGACCTCCATCTACCGACCGACTTGAGAAACTATCGATTATTGTAATTCGAATTATTTACACTTTCGGAAAGTAATCGTGGCCGCGCAATGCTCGCATGCGCGTGCGATCGCCCGCGATAATGAACACCATGTTTGGCCGCTACGTTTCCAAGCATTTTGTTTGAAATGTTTCTTTGCTTAGTAATTTATAGTCTAGCCACTTAATTATTTACTAGGAAATTACTAATTAGAAATAGATATTTGATTAAAGTCTGTAAGTATGTATTATTTTTATTTAATCTACAGAAAAGTAATGATTACGTGGGTAATTAATGAATCAGGAAGCACTACGAGATTGATTTTAATAATATTTAAATGTGTTAAATGAAAATTTTATGTTAATACAGAGGGAAGTAAATTAGTCATTAGTAATTTTCTCTTAGACGTATTGCTTACATTAAAAACAACAGGTTTAAGCCAATTACATAAAGGAAATTGCCAATTACCAGTAAGGCATTAAGCTGTATCGGTCGATCGTATCTGTATGTATCGATCTCAACTCAACCATTATCTGTCATCGAGATACTATCAACTCTTACATCAAAGACGTTCTGACCCTTATATTTAACACTATAGTAATCTGTATTCTGCAGGCCTAGCCATATTACAAATTCTATTTCTATTATCGTAATCGATAAGGCGACAATAGAAAGAAAATGGCGTATATGGAATCAGCTGTTTGACAACTGTCAAGTGTTAACGAGTACAATTTGTAATATGGCTGAAAATTACTACACTTGACAGCTGACAAACAGCTGATTCCATATACGCCATTGTCTTTCTATAATAGAAATAGAATTGGTAATATGGCTAGGCTTACTGGTCTGCTTCTTTTCGTGTGATAGTGACCGACCTCGTGTCAGTGGTATTGGGCCTCTGACTAGGCTTCACATACCATCGAGAAATATCTTTCCTCACGATGTCTTACTCCAAGTCAGACGAGAGAGAGAGAACGTTCTGGTGATGACAAAAGTTTGAGGAAACTAGGTTAAAACTCAGCTAACGTAACTCTACTATAATGGTCTAATAACTGGATCTTTAATCTTATCTGACACTAGCTTTGCCCCTCAGTTTACCCGCTCCTCGTGTTAAAAATATCCTATAACTTTCCTCAAGAATTGGGCTATCAGATCCACAAAGGTTTTCTCAGATCCGGCGAAAAGTGTTCAACTAAACACACACTTCAGGTTTATTACATTAAGCATAGCTGTATACAACTTGACCTAGGAGCATAGATACAGAAAACACATATTATAACCCTTTCTAAGCTGCCTCCTACCACGTTTGAACCGAATGGCAGCTGATCAACATTCATAGGCTGAACACCATAGCATTCATGAACTAACACGTCAACATAATTTCGGTTTATGCAGGTATTAGAGGATGATATTTTATAACGAATGTAGCTGGCCAAGATGAAAGCGGTAGCGTTTAATAGGTATCACCAAAAGGGTAATAATATGCAAGGAAAATGTAAACTGATTTTCAATGGAAACCTTTACGATGACTTATAAACGAAACAAGAGATTGGTGCCGATCCCCCTTTTTAACCGACTTTCAAAAAAGGAGGAGGTTCTATGTTCGTGTGTATGTATTTTTTTTTTTTTTTTTTTTATGTATGTTACCTGATTTCTCCCCCATTTGTGGATCGATTCCCAAAATTCTTTTTTTATTTGAAAGAGTATACTCCTGAGGTGGTCCCATTTTAATTTGGTGAAGATCTGGTGCTGATCTTCGGAGATATACAACGGAACTCTTCAAAAATAGAAGGCAAATCTGTCGTGATTGCTGGAATCGCTTGGATGTTTATTGTTTATACAACATCATGACGTATCATCACGCCTGTATGCTCTCAGGGGTACGCAGGTGGGTACAATATACCTAGATTTCGGCAGTTAGGTATGTTAATTTTAATTTATTAGGGATTAGTGGAAAACCCTATTATCATGACATGTTTTGTTAACAATTAACAATATAAAATAAATTCATGGCAAATATTTTTATGGTAACAACTAAAAATGGAAAAATACAAAACTTTTTTGCAAAAAATAAAACCGACTTTAAAAAAAAACACTAAACGGTGTAAAATAACTCTAAATTCGGAAGTCGGTGGCCCATCATGAGTAAGACAAACCAACCAAAGCCACAGACTTCCGAATTTAGAGTTATTTTACACCGTTTAGTGTTTTTTTTTAAAGTCGGTTTTATTTTTTACAAAGCAGTCTTCATGTTGACTAAATCCACCTACATATTTCTTCTCATAGTCCAGACGACTGAATTGAAATCCAAGATGGCGTGTGGCAAAGGTGTTATTTATGCGTTTAAGGAATCTCAACCAACTTTGAAGTGACGATAACTGTTCGCTATAATTTGACAAGGATATGTCAAACAACTGTCAAAATTAGTCTTGTCATTAGCTAATGTCAAATTTGACGTTTCAATTGATGAAATGACGATTAATTAGAAGAAACCAGAACTGCAAGTCAGACAGAGCAGGCAGCGTAGTAAGATATTGTCAGTAGGTACTAAAAGTCACGTCGAACACAGTTCGGGAGTAAACACATTCGGCTCACGCACACAAATATAATAAACTGGACACACCATATCGCCCGTGTTTTGTACTAAACGCGTCTTGTATGTGTTATTATTCTAAGTATAGTATCTTATTAAAGAAGCATAGGTTATATCTCGCTTCAGCCCATAACTCGGAACGGATCCACCAAGGGATAACCATAAATAATACCTATCTATCTCATGGCTTCAGTAGTTTTATGGTTGTCACACAACAAATTTATGGTGCTTATAGGAACCAAATGACTTCTAACACACACGGTAGCTTTATAAAAATAACATAATAGAGATCGGTAGTTCAAGTCATAAATTAAACGATTTTCGTTAAGTTTTATGGGATTTTATGAGACTTTATGAATGGTGACGTAACTAATTTGGTAAGCCGGTTGTCGTCTAGTGAGAGTTGTAAATTATGGGGATAGGTCGTGGGGCTTTGAGGTGAAGAGATAATATTTCTGAGTTAGGACATCCCGGGTTATTTGTTAAACAACTAATCATGATGTCATGATGATAAACAACTAGTAGGTAAAAAAAAAAACCAGTTGTTTTAAACATTTTTTGTTGTTTCATTTTACTCTCAGATAACAAAGATCCATAGATTTTTGGTGACTATTTGCATTGCACACACTGCAACACTGACACGTTTGCTACGTAACATGCCAGTCGTCGTGTCCATTGCTGACGTAGGTACCTGTGGCACTAATTAAACAGTTATCGTCAATGGTGCATAGACCATGTCTCTTGTGAAGCGTAAATATCTGAAGATCCACAGAGTTCTCTAATGTGTTTTTGCTGTGCGTGTATCCAGCTGTTGCCAATAAATGTATTTTCTTTCTTTCTTTCTTTTATTTATTTCTTTTCTTTTCCCGCTTTTTAATGAAACAGTTGTTTTCTTTTTGAATATTTCTCATAGTAAAGGTTATTTAAAATCTCGAGTACCTATTTTAACCCCAGAAAGGTTGTTTAGCATTTAACAAATAAGCCTGTATATCTATTAATAGGATGGCAAATGTGATGGTTTCTTCCGGTGTTTCTTCTCAAAGTAGTCAGATAGTGAAACACTGATCTCACCTTCTAGTTAAAAAATAACGTGTGTTTGTATACGGACACCAACACATCAAGCTACCCAAAACTTAAAAATTTTCCCTATTGAATATGAACATTATTTTATTTTTTATAAAATTGAAAAGAAATTTGACAAATTGGGGTAGCTTGGTACGCTGGCCTCTGTACCTATTTACATAAATAAATAAGTACGTATCATTTATCAATGGAAATGATGGGATGTTTGATGGCAATAGGCTCGCCTCCTATTACATCATCATCGTCCCAGCCCGGCTTTGCCTACTGCTGGATATAGGCCTCTCTTTGCTGGTGCCAAGCTTATGCAACAAAGAACCTAACATAACATCTTGTTAAGTACATCAATGTACTTAAACAAAACTGGCATAATGTGTGGGTGGACTATAGCTACCACCTCTGCCTAATCCTTCAAAGATTACACAGGTTACGACTTCTAAACTGTTATCCTAATGCCTATATAGGTACTTACACCTAAACATATCCCAGACCACAGGGTATTAATCCGTATAAGGTGTTACGAATATGGCCCACAAATGCATGAAAGTTTGCATGGTAAGTTTATAGGCTGTGGGGCTAATCCCCATAAAATAGAATGGTTATTTAATGGCCTATTAATGTTATGGGGACTAGTGTAAGGTAGTATAGGATTTAATGGTTCTGTATAGTGTTGTCAGCCAATAAAGCAGCAGGTGTAGTGATGAGTGATGAGTGACTTGAAAATAGGAGGTACAGGATCACAATTTCTTCGTCAGATGATAGTTGCAAGCGGTACTGTTGGGCACGAGATTCTGGATTTGATTACCGTGTCTGGCAAAGTGTTGTTGGTTTTAAGAGCTGGAGTTGTCCAAAAGAAACTCGGAGCCTAGATTTCCTCTTATATGTATAGTAATCTGTCTAAGTTAAGAAAAATATCAAAAATACCATAGAGATCTGGAACTTAAACCCGGCAAGACTTGTCTAAAAAGATATGTTATCTGTAGTCAGCACCTGTGTATATGGATGTGGCATGTCATATCTATCTATGTATTGAAATGAATAATTAATTTCTAAGAAAATATCGAATGTAAGCAGGTATTACATTCAATATTAACCACCTTTTGAAAATAGCTTAAAGTCCATTGAAAAGTTACATTTGTGGTTGCGTTTTATAGAGGACGCAATTTTATTTTTTTAATGTGTAAAGTTAAAACCTAGTTTGTGGGGTCGCCGCCCTTGACCCACGGCCGACATCTTGAAAATAGGGGAAAATAGGGGTTGACATGGTTTTTACGATATATCTCTTAAACTATTTAGGTATTTGATAAAAAAAAAATGTTTACATTTTTTGTTGGAAATTAAATTTTCTACAACTTTGGTGCAGTACTTTTTGTCGTAGAACTATAAATAAAAAAGTCATAACCGACAATGTTCAAAAATTCGAGAAAAAAATATAGATTTTTCTAATAACTTTTTTTTTATTATTTTACGAAAAAAATATATCAGACCATTTTTCTAGATGCTATTGCTATTAAGGTACAGTATATTTATGGATATTGACAGTATTGATTCTATTTAACTCTCCCTACACACCGATCAGACCCTCAAAACACAAACTATGAAGAAAAATGATGATTTTAGAATTACGACTCAATAATCGCAGCAGTCATAGACATTTACAGCAATATCTCACAAAGGCCATACGAAATAATCCAACAATTTTGCCAAGTAGTCAAAGATCGTTATAGATTATAACTCTCACAGTCACCATTACAATAATAATTTTCAATTTGCAACTCCCGCGCGATACTATCTAGAGGTGCGCGCGCGCAGCTGTCATTCGATACGCATAGATTTGTATTGTCGCTTTAATGCCATAACGGTGCTGCCGGTGACATGAGGGACTGTGGGACTGACATACATACACTGTACTTTGAGTACTTTTAGTAGGTATGTGTGTAGAAATATGACGATTTCTTCGACGGGTTTAAAGACTGTGTCACCATGCACAGTTATGGAAATTATAGTTAGTGTTATAGCAAAGACATTCAATTTCTTACTATAGGCGGGCATTACGAACCAAAATTTTCATCCGATACTTTGTCCTATCTATAATTAGTATCATCATACACACATAAACTCACGCCTTTTTCCCATGGGGGTAGGCAGAAACTACAGAGCGCCATATGCTACGATTCTTACATACCTACTTCTTTTGCTTCGTTTACATTCATACATGATGTCATACACACACGTTAGTATCATAAATCTCTTGTTATTTTGTAGCCATTTCATACATTCGTCAAATAATGTCAGTTGTGATTTGAATATACAGACAATATTTACAACGGAAGAGGGCCCTCATCATCATCCTCTCCTTGTCTTTTCCCAACTAGGTACATAATTATGTTGGGGTTGGCTTCCAGTTTAACTGGGATGCAGCTAAGTACCATTATTTTGCATATCGCGACTGTTTATCTGTCCTCCACAACCCAGTGTCAAGGTCCCGACTGTACAAGATCTACAAATGGCAGCAGGGTCCAACAATCCAACGTGCTTTCCGAGGATTCCACTTACTGTATTTAAAATTTTCTAATCTGTAACCGATGTTAACAATTTAGCTGTAATTTTTGACGGCACGGTTAGCGCCAAGGCTTTAGAATTTTTACATAACATGCATACATAACGTCACGCCTGTAATCCCGAAGGGCATAGGTGTACTTGGTAGTACACCCACATTTCGCCAGCTATGTTTAAGTCCCATGTAATAGGGGGCGAGCCTATTGCCATCAATCGGGCACAGATCCAGACTCCGGGCTGCTACTGAAAAATTCCGAATAGAAAAACTCAATAACACTGCCTGACCTGGGGATCGAACCCGGGACCTCATGCTCAGCAGTAACGCTTGCGACCATTAGACCAACGAGGCAGTCGAGTTATTAGAATGATTAGTTAAAACATTAACGTTCGTGACATGTTCGCAACGTTCGTGTTAGGTACTAATTGATCAGAATCCTACATAATGAGCATTAAAAAAAAACAGTAAAATAAATATGTGTGCATTCAGAAAAATATTCAGAATATGTAAAAAGAAGTGACGGGCACTTTAACATCTAATTTTTACAAAATAATAAAAAGCAAAAATCTAATACTAAAGTAAAGGTTCTGTGGTATACGTAGATGATTTGTACATCAATCTGTCACAGCTAAGTCCATTAACATCTGTTCAATGCACCACTACAGTTCATTACTCCATCCTCACACCAAATTGAGTAGAGAATACCAAACTGTACTACAATTGCAACAAAAAAAACTATCCCGTCGAATATAATTCGCACACGCATCACTGAAAAAACGCGACGAAGTGAAAAAAACGAAATCGTTGCTAATTTGACGCGAATCACGCAATGAGTCTAACTGTCACGGTGACGTAAGAGGTCAGAGACCCCGGTGACATCGCGAAACTGTACCTGCCTCTGATGACTCTCTTGCTTACTTAATAAGTTTGATTACCATAACTTCACGGTCCTTTCTTTTGGGACGAAGCGATTGATACGTTTTCGGCGACATGTTTTTTTATAAAAACAGCTTGCTTATTTTTCTACGCTGATTGGAGATTCCAAAATATATCCTACACTATTTTGGAAGTTTTACTTTCGTTAAATACTGTTGGGGAGGATCCGTCGATGAAGCTTGGAAATTGCTTGTCTTCTATGTTGATCAAAATTTTGATAAAATGATTACTAAATTATGATAATCTTTAAACTTACTAGCTGTAACAATTTTATTTGATACATATAAGACGTTATGAAGCTAATATACTTAGAATTAGAATTTCGCGCGTGATTGACGGACTAACCTGTTTGTTTATTTTTCTTAATGTATAAACAAAGCATACTAAAGAAAAAATGCATGAACTGTGAGACAGGCGTTATAGCTAGGAAAGAAGTGAACACAGAGATGAACGGCTGGTAAAAATAAATGAAGGTAGACCCACTACCCCAATTCCCAAATACATCAGTGTTAGAACAGGAAGATACGATTGCTACATAAGATTGTCAGTCAACAAACCATTCACAAGAAAAATACAATAAAATGATATCACATATTCATCGATGCCCTTTCTATGCCTGTGTGAAAACTGATTTTTTAGATAGTTAGACAACTGGTGAATAAACTCCTGTTTTTAAATAGAGTATTATAAATTAATGATGCATTCAGATAATACTTCCCACTACTTCCCACATCACTAAGGAAGTTAACAATGATAAATGGATGTTAATATATTGTAAAGAGTATCATTTAAATACTAATAACCTGTGAATTAACATTAGATACATAGAAAATCATGTTGTTGATTCAATATAAACAACGCATCCGACGATACTCAATTATGCAAGGTACCGTGTTATCTAAGGCTCTCTGGAATGTTAATAAAATATCTATTTTATGGCAAAATGCTACATTAAGACATTTTGATTTACATAATTGTAAGGATAAGCCACCACTTTCCTTGCAAATATTCGACCGTGTCGAAAATTTTTAATCACTTACGAATTTCCAATTCGGAAGCTTAATAAGAAATGCTTCTACCTAACCCCTTGTATAAAACCTCTGATTTAACGTTTATATCTCAAGTCAAATTACTTACTTCAATCCTATTATGGACAATATAAATGACGTATCGCAGTAGTGGGTGCTATCTTATACTTTTTTACAAAGTTTACCTAAATGTTGTGGTCATCGTTTACTACGGGACAAAAATCTCCAAATAGGTTACTATGAACTTCTTTACTTACACTATCAAAACTTCATCATTTTTGGCATATAATAGGTACACACATCTGCATCAAGAATTCGTGATATATTTTAGCAATTTCACCAATAAATTTCATCGTCCTTCCAACAAATATCTCAGCCCTATCATAGGGTCAGTTAACTCAAGATGGCCGCGAGGTCAGTGCCAAGTGTGGTGGTAGGTGCATTGACCAATAACCTACTTTCACACGTATGACCTTCAGAACCCTTGGAGAAAACAGAATTTCGCAATCTGATGTGACTAGTTAACATTAGGGGTCTAATGTTTATCTCCTTTTGTTAACCTTGATCAACCTTAATGCTAGGAAACCTGGTTATGAGCAAGATATCTGGACGTTTTCAGAAACTAAAATTAGGGAATTGACGCCAGTCAACTGTGGCAGATAAGAACTTAGTCAGAAATGGCCAATTGGTATGTCTTGAACTTCGCATAAAATGTCAACTATGTTCGTATGGAACTTTTAGGTCAACCATAGACCTCATCATCCACAGTCCAACTTCACCCACTGCTGAGTATAGGCCTCTCTTTTTATGTTCCAATTTCCAAGTCCCAGTCTCATCCACGGCACTCCCGCAATGGCAACAATGTCGTCCGCCCATCTCGCCGCAGGACGCCCTACACTTCTCCTGCCGTTTCTTGGACGCCACTCGTTCACAGCTTTACTCCACCGGCCATCACCGCGTCTAGCTAGGTGTCCCATAGACCTTGTTCTATTAAAATTACAGTCCATATAAATTGCTCTTATATTTTTTAGATTGAAAGGAAAGACAAATAAGGAAAAAGACTTAATAAAGTTGTATTGGAATGGAATTATTTACGATTTCATTACTTTTATTTTTTATAAAGATTTGAAGTACTGCCAGGAACCGGACTTAACGCCGTTTTGCAAATCTACAAGATACCTAACTAAACCATAAATATTCCACCCATTACTTTTACTTTGTTCAATATATTACTTGCAGGTGTTTTCGTGCGATCTTGTTAATATTCCTGGGATAATTCCTGCTGCAAGTTTTCTAACATTATCGTTATTATAATGTGATGTCCATACTCCATTCTAATCTGTTGACATTTTTACGCAAAGTTGTAAAGTAGATAGACTCGGCCGCCGGTGAGAGATTCTAGGTTTTCTTTTTACTAACGCAATCTTTGCATTTCACTGCGTGTTAAAAACATATGTGAATATTAATGTTTCTGTTTGAGGGTTTAATTAAAAATTGATATCTAATTAGTTCAGTCGGCTTTACTAATCAATAACCAAAACAGAAAAATCTACAATCGTACCTCACGTTAATAGATTTTTGTATCAATATTGTAAAGACGCCAGCACATCAAGTTACCCCAATGTGTCAAATTTTCCCAATTGAATATGAACCTTATTCTGTTTGCCATAAAGTTGAAAAACGATCAAAGAAATTTGAAACATTGGGGTAACTTGATGTGCTGGCGCCTGTACCTTCTATTATTTACAAAAACACAATTATGATATGTTGACAAAAGACGACCTTAAAATTCTTAGGAATCCGAAGACATTTTGGGTTCCTAAGAATTTTAAGTTTAATATTTTATTTTTCCAAAGTTTCAAGATATTTTTATTATATTTCAATAAATAACAGGAAGGTATCAAATTCGGACAATATATCGATAAAGACTCAAATCCTCTTAGAATTTGAGAAGCATCAGATACCGAAACGTTTTGTTAATAAAAAGAAATTGAGTCCTAAACTTTGAAATAAAAAGTTATCGCTCGTAAATTTAATTTTCATTTCGAAAACCTATTTATAAAATGATGTTGTTTTGATATTTTCATCATGAGTTCGATTACTGATACGCACGACATTTTATGATCATAATGCCTTTGTTACTTATCCTTTTGCATGTTGAAGCGTAGATACACGCGAGACACAGTGTAAATTTACTATGTCTAAAATTGCGGTATATGTGAGGTTAATACATTTTCACTTTCAGTAATATCTTTGGTATCAATCACTCTGAAGAATACCGCCTTTACCTTGAACGTGTAGATCTAGATAAAAAATAAATAATAATAAATAGTCTGAGAGTTCAAGAGTTTCATAAGAGGCTACGAAACCTTTTCAAAGACCATGTAAACATGTCGATATGTTCGAATGCTTCATTATTGGTTGCTGCCATTCGCCGAACTGGTGAACGTAAGCCAGTGTTAGATCGGCAAGTGCCTACTGCAAAGTATCTACCTGCCCGCACCTGCCGTCTGTGTACAGTTCTGGGGACTGCATAGCTTAATACATTGTTTAAATCCATACAGTCAAAGTTGCCATTATCAATATTATACAGTGTAATAATTGCTTCTAATTGTTTGCGTCTAGAACTGAGTGTCAAAAGCTTGTATTTACTGATATTGTTTATTTGTCAACAGGCAAGCCGAAAGATATCAAAATGCGGGTATCTGTTCGTGGCACCTGGATGGGACTTCTCCAATCCGCTCTACAGAACAAAGGTAAGAAAGTTAATTATTATTTCTTTATATAACACATACGTAAATTTACTAAGTGCTATCGAAGAAGTGAGCAATATGCTCTGTGCATGTGTTGTTATTGTCAAGTACGCCTGTTTTAAACGAACCATCTGCCTCTTCGGCCTCATTAAAATAAAGAACACTATGCAATGACTGCAATCCCGCTTCAATATCGGTAATCACACTTCAACCATACCTGACCTCGATAGAGTGACACCACACCCTCACTACATATGCTAATCACACCAGTTGTCACAGTTCAATTGTTCCTCGATGAGCCTGCGCCAGCCCTTGCCCTCTAATTACTTTCCCGAAGTGATTTTCATAAAGTACTGTTATGTTTGGACCCCATTGTTTCGGCTTATGGGAATTGTGAATATGTAATGGTGTTTTGTTTATGTGGTCTGGGAACGAAAGATTAACATGTGCAAGAGGATATTTGCAAACTTTCAAGTTCTTATGAAGTGAACTGAAGGGAATGTTGTCTCGACTATAGCTATCGGTCCATCTGTCAATTTTTATCCCAATTGAGTTCCTTGCCCTTACCTAACATCTTATTACCAAGATATGTTAAAGGGTTATCGTTGTCATTTCATTAGTTTGAGTGCTAAAGCCGAAAAATATTGATTATTCCCCGCAGGTCTCGCAAGGCGAATTGATAACGCGAATCTCCCGTGATTAATAATATTCTGCCAACTTAAATTCGTGCCTTAAAAAACCACTGCCATGTTTTTTTGACACTTTTTGGCGCCGAGACGCAGCCCCCTGCCGGGACCTTATCGTAATCTCCCGAGATTCACGTTTTGGGACTTCTTTTTTGTTTGCATAATAATAATATTTCATGGCTTTCAATATCGATGATGCCATTCGTACCTGACTTAAACGAAACGACCAAAAAGTCAACAATGGATGCGTATGCGTCGTATTTTGTGCATGTCTAATATTCGGGACGTTGATTGGCCGGTAAGATTTGAATTTGTGTTCTGAGTTCGTTTTAGGAATATTTGCATTTGTAGTTGGATGTTCTTGGACACAGCCTGCTTGATCTCTGATTAGTTTATGAAGGAGGTAAATGCGGCAGATTCTAGTTTTCAGACCGGTTTCTATCAGAGTGAGTAATGACTTTGATAGCCTCTGATTTCGACTTGTTTTCTTCGTATAAAATTTCCCTGTGCTGCCTCGAAACCTGGAACCAGAAATACCTTTGATTAATGTAATGTTTTTGAATCTTTATAAATATAAAATGCCGTATTAAACACGTGATAACCTGATTATTTCCGACATTTCATCATAACGGTCCTGTCAACTGCTCAATATTAATTATTCGTCTGGCACATACATCGGGAACTCCCACTTTAAAATGAACAAAATATGAACCTTAATGGCTTATCATAAGGGTTTTGTGGTAACAGCAGCATTTAAGGAATTTTTGAACACCCAGTAAATATAATTGTGTAGATGTAGCGATAAATAAAACGATCGCTTATTGATAGCTTCGATTTTATATCTAGACGTGGACGCTTACTTTATGTTACAAGGTTGTTCATAACTTTTTCTTAAAATATTTCGATGATAGGTATTTATTTAATGTTTAAAGGGTTTATGTTTTTGAGTTATGAGGAACATGGTGTTATCCTCATCGTTCTTTCATAGACTAGACGGGTGTTGTGTCTGGTGGGCTATTAGCTGCCAAGCGGTTGTGATTTAGAAGACTTTGATATCGCGATGTAGGATACATCAGTTGTTCGTATGTGGCAGTAAAGTTGTTGTAGACTAGACCAAATATATTCACCAAGATTTGGAACAAAAACATGTGTTCTAAATCTTGTTTCTAAAGTGGAATGACAAAATAATTTCCTTCGTCTTCTTATCGTGTGGTTAGTAACTAACCTGGTGTCAGAGTTTTAATGCCGCCCATAGGCCTCTGACTTGGCATCACATGCCGTCGAGAATAGTCTCTCAGGCATGCCGGTTTCCTCACGATGTTTTCCTTCACCGTTATTGAAGCAAGTGATTATTTAACAATACGCACATAAATCCGAAAAGTCAGAGGTGCGTGCCTTGGGTTTGAACACGAGACCTGTGATTTGGCAATCCGCCGCTCACACCACTAGGCTAATTTCCTTAACTCGTATGTTTAAGAAATATCCTTAAAAACGAAACAATATCTAAACACCACATTTCCAGCTACTCTTCAGGTCAAGAACAAACGTACATTGACCACTAAATATAAAAAAAGCAAGAGTAACATTTGCAAAATGCCAAACATTTTATAATGCTGCTCCTCCCGCCATGGGCAAAGGATAATAGTGTTTACGATGGCAATAAATAAGGATGTTTCGCGAAACTCGATTAGGGCCTCTAATGTGGATGGATTTAAGAAAAAGAATATACATACGATACATTGTAAGATGATAAGATAAATGAATAAGATTCCACATAATGTTTTGTTTGTTAATGAGTTTTACATAATAATGGACACAGTTTTAAAGAAGATCACAAAACATATAGCCTTGTGAATACCGGCTTGTGAATATCAGACTGAAATGATTAATTAATTTGCATTTAATCACACAAACACAGGATAGATAATGAGCTATTAAACAAAATTTTTGTTTTTAGTCCCTCATCTAGAATACAAGAAAATATTCGACACATATGTACGTAAATAAAAAATGACGGCGATACATCGAGTCAAAATATCGCATGACGTTACTAGCCAGCACAGTTTATACTAGATAGTGACGTTACAATCCCGCTCTCCTCAACTTTAATGCGCTTAATCTAAGCAGTTTTCCATCAATTCCATCAATTTGAAAAAGAAAAAAAATACGTGTCGATTTTTTTTTGTAATCTAGATGAGGGTCAAAAAACAAAAATTTTTGATAGCCTATTATGTACTTTTGGTGTAATTAAGTTTTACAAGCTTCTTAATCACGCCTCTTCTTTCGTTCTGTTATAACAAATTAGCTGATTTGGGAATTTGTATAATATATAAAACTGCTCGCCATGCAAGCAGCGGCAGTCAACCTACAAAATTCATTCTTACCACATATTTTTTCCGACTAATGTAATTTTGGTGTGTAATTTAAAATAAATTCAGTGTAGTAGTAAATACGTGTTTCAATTAAAGGACCCACGGAGCGCCATCCTAACAAATTGGTGTCAGAAGTGAGATATATAGGTGTAGGCGTCGCGATTCGTTGCCACTCGTCTGCACCATATTATTTGTTGGCTCCGTGGCTTAGCAGTCCTTTCGGTGAGTAGTCGACGATAAGCCTTGGGTTCCCCAAAAGCCTAAGCCCGCGCTACTGCATTCCACGTGATCGACGATCAGCCTCCGCTTTTAGCGTGAGCCCGCGTCACTCCGGAAACCTGCATTCCACGTGATCGACGATTAGCCTCCGCTATTCAGCGTGAGCCCGCGTCACCCTGAAACACCTCCTGCTACCCGTGATCGACGATAAGCCTCCGCTATTAAGCGAGAGCCCGCATCACCCCGGAATATCTCCTACTGCCTTGCGGTCGACGGTCAGTCTCCACTTCCGAGTGCAAGCTCGCATCACAAGAGGACCCTCCGTCGAGGTCTCGCTGACGACCTCCAATCGCACACCATCCATCATCCGCCATCACTTCATCAGCAACGTGGTCGCACCGCGTGCCTGCTGAACGCAACGTGTCGTGTCATCGACCTGCAATACGATTCGCTGAATCGCCAGGTCGCCACGTCGTGTCACGCCACACTACGTGTATGTGTCATCATCCTTCCAGAATGTTCGCGTGCACTGCTGCCATATCCCTATTACTGTGAGTTTTCCCTATCCATTTATCTAGTGAAAGTGATCAAGTTAATTACAGTGAAGTGATTTTTTTTCAAAATTTTCAAAATAATTTTAATATTTTTCTAGAACTCTTTTAAAGTAGATTTATTCCATTTTTTGTATACAATATTACTTTCATATTTTTCTTGTGTTTTGTGTTTCTGATGTTCTGTAGTGCTTTAATGCGATAACTATATCATCATTATTTTAATGCCTCTAAAAAAGGAGATTTCCGAAGAAATTGCGTCTTCATCTAATTCAGATTATTCAGAGGATAGTCCGCCACCAAAAATAAAAGAAAAAATGGCAGACAAAATCACGCTCTCTGTCCTCACAAAATTCATCAAACCCTTTAACGGGGACCGTGAGTCATTGCCCGCGTTTTTAACAAATTGCGAAAATGCAATTTCTCTAGCAACTACAGAACAGCAGAACGTTTTATGTAAATATGTCATCTCGCAATTGGAAGGTAAAGCCCAATTGGCTTGTTGCTTAAAACAATTCAATAGTTGGTCAGAAATTAAACAGTTCCTTAGAACCACTTTTGGAGAGAAAAAACATTCCACTCATTTACTATTAGATTTACAACAATGCAAACAGTTGCCTTCCGAAGACGTGATGCAATTTTCTATCCGCATTGAATCATGTTTAACACGACTACAAGCTGACATCCATTATAGCTGCCAAAATGATAAAGAACTTATAGGTCGTATAGCCGCAATGGAAGATTTGGCTCTTAATACGTTTTTGTTAGGGTTAAACTCTAATTTTTCCCATATTGTGCGGTGTAGAAATCCAAAGGCCTTGTCAGAATCTATCACAATAGCTATTGAAGAAGAAAAATTATATAATTTATCGAAACTATCTACTCGTCGTGATAAACAATGCACAATATGTAATAAGAGCGGCCATGTCGCTTCCGAGTGTTATAAAAATAAAAATAAGCTTTCTTCGCCTAAATTATATCACGTTAATACGGCTAATAATAACGAGCAAAATATTATTCATACTAATCAACATCATAACTCTAATTTTTATACAAATAAATTTTGTGCTTATTGTAAGAAACGTGGTCATTTAATAGGCGAATGTCGTAAACTTAAAGCAAAAGCCAATAACAGTAATTCGCCTACCGATCCACGTAACTCTACACTATCCAGTGCAACTGCACCGAGTTCAAGTAACGTGTCGAGCAATAATCGCTCTAATGTACATCATGTTGACACTTCTAATGAAAATGCTGGTTTAAACTAAATAGGGTTTCGGTTCCGTGTCTGCCGAAACCTAATGTTCACAATTTAATTGACACGAAAAACGTTTTTATTCAACCCTGTGTTCCTACATTATTTCCAACACAGGTTAGTGCTACTAAAGGTAATTTAAATCCTTCAAACTGTGTTCCTAATTTTTCTCAAACACAGGTTAGTGCACATACAGAGACTTCCAAGTCTCTTAATAAAGATTTTAAATACAGTTCCTCATTTCTCGAAAATCCGAATCTTTTACGTGAAAAAACATTTACCATTAACAACATTAATGACAGAGTTTCGGTCGTTTCGGACTACGAGATTATTTACAAGCCTGGTCGAGTAAATTCAAATGCAGATGCTTTATCTCGCTATCCAGTAAATTCAATTGTTCATTCCAATTTAAATAAAACTACCTATGAAGAATATACGAAAAAACAATTTACTAAAACCATCTCTAGTGATACGAAGATTGAAGAACACAATGCAAGTTTACATTTATCGAAACAAAATATAATTGCGTGTCCCGTTTCACTTGACTTCGACAACACTATGCCGCACTGCGAACAGCTGTTGTCAATGATACCAAATTCTGCTGAGTTGCAATCAGCTGAGCGTGAACTTGAAACCGTACAGTCGGTCGATGCAAATAATAAAACGATCTATTTCTTATTTACTAAAGTTCATCATTACGAAGAAACTTCTTACAAAACAATTTACAATCTATTACTAAAATTAAGGGATCAAATTATAACACACAAGGAAATTGAAGAGTTATCTGTTTCAGATTTTACAGAACCCTTCACTAAATTAGTTTATGTAAAAATATATAACATGATATCGTATATTTTCCACAGCACTAACATTAAAATTCATGTTTATAAAAACCAAATTCGATATCCAAATCCTGCTGAAGTCCCTAATATCCTTCAAGAAAACCACGGGACTACCGTAGCTGGTCACCCAGGTTTCAAAAGAATGTATAACAGGATTAAAACGTCGTACTATTGGAAAAGTATGCAATCTGACATTCAACGTTTTGTTAAAGATTGTAAACTCTGCCAAGTGAATAAACCATTGCGTAGTTCTAATAAGGCCCCCATGGTTATAACTTCATCAAGTACTAAACCATTCGAAAGATTAGCATTAGACATTGTAGGTCCTTTACCTGAAGCTGGTCTTCAGAAATTTAAATACATTTTAACTCTTCAAGATGATTTAACTAAATTCTCATCTGCATATCCTATGGTAACTTCTGCAACAGATGAAGTTGCACGTAGTCTAATTCATTTCATTTCTCTATTTGGGTTTCCAAAAACAATTCTTACCGATCAAGGTACATGTTTTACATCCGAATTGTTTCGGCAATTAACCGAGATCCTTAAAATAAAAAAAATATTTTCTTCCCCTTACCATCCTCAAACAAACGGTGCGCTAGAGCGTAGCCATGCAACACTTAAGGAATACCTTAAGTCTTTTGTCAATGACGATCACGATGACTGGCATTCCTATCTAGCAACCGCAATTTTGTCGTATAACACAACTCCTCATTGTACTACTGAATTTACCCCTTATGAGTTATTATACGGGTACAAACCCACTATTCCCAGTAGTTTTCCTGAATCCTATAATAATGCCACTTACCACGAGTATATCCGCGCTTTACAGTATAGAATGAAATTCTCGCGAGAAAGAGCTTTGGAAAACATTAACAAAAGCAAAGAGCAATCAAAAAGGTATTACGATATTTCTGCTAATAAAGGAAAAAACTACAAAACTGGAGATATGGTGTATTTAAAACAGCATCATAGATTGCGTAAGGCTTTGTCCCCAATCTGGAAGGGACCCTATAAAATTATGAAGACGCACGGAAAAACGAATGTCACCCTATGTGTAAATAGAAAACGTATAAAATATCACGTTAATGAAATAAAACCAGCCTGAATAGATATATTTGTTTCAGATGTCTTGCGTGTCCAAACACTTTGCCAAGCCAATTAAAAAATCGACTTTAATATTATTGATGATGATTGCTGTAAAATTAAACTTGTAAATAGTAGTGCTCATATGCTTTCTCCATAACTTTAACTGACGTTGATTTAGAGTCCTTAAAATTAGCGTCACATAAACTAGACCATCTAGAAAATCAAATTCATGAAGCTGAAAATCAGTCTCACATAGTCAAATATGGGCAATACTATTCAACACTCGATTATTGTTATTGTTGTTATTTTTTTGCTTTATTACATACAAAGTTTATTCAAAATGTTTTTATACTGGTAAATATACATTTTGTTGCAATCCTTTACATAATCAATGTTTAGAAAAAAAAAACACTTGAGAACCCGAAAACTACCAAAATGACCTCAATCGAAATGACAGATTTCCAAAATGAATCTGAAGATTGCGACAAGAAGTCTATTAGAAGTCTACCTGAAATGGAACTTAATAAAAATAGAGTCGCTTTTAGAAATGTCGACAGAGCTTCATCTAGTCGAAATTTAAGTAATTATTAAATAAATAAAAATCCTATTATTGATTTTCATTTCGGGACTTCCTTAAAAGTTTTTCCTTATATAAACTTATTTAAATGTGTCTTTGTTCTGTAAGTTAATAATAGCTTTGAATGTTTAAATTTACTGTTACCGTTATTTGTCTTTATTTATCCAATATTTCAATGTGTTTTTGCATTGTTCTTTTGTAATTAAATTATTTTTAAAGCTGTTAAATTTAATTAAATTTGTTTATACATATTTAAATGTGTTTTCCCTTGAACTTGTGCAATTTGAATATTTTGTTATGTCAAAATTTTCTCTTAACTTTAATTAAGTAGTACTCTTGTTACTTATTTGAATTGGTTTTCATTTATACTAATTTGTGTATAATTTTAACTATTTTTCCATTAATTTTGTAATGTTTTAATTTACTCTAGTTGTACTTTTATTTTTGTGAAAATATTTACTCTACCATTCCCTTTCCGTTTGGAACAATTTTATTCTTGTATTTAAATTTTATCCTTCGCTTAATTTTTTATTATAAAGCTCCGTCTTAAGGGGGGAGATGTTATAACAAATTAGCTGATTTGGGAATTTGTATAATATATAAAACTGCTCGCCATGCAAGCAGCGGCAGTCAACCTACAAAATTCATTCTTACCACATATTTTTTCCGACTAATGTAATTTTGGTGTGTAATTTAAAATAAATTCAGTGTAGTAGTAAATACGTGTTTCAATTAAAGGACCCACGGAGCGCCATCCTAACAGTTCGTTCGACCGTTACTGCTCAAAACTTCACAGTAGACACAGCCTATTCCGGTTAAACATTATCAGTACAACCAAATATTAGCAATCCCACAGTTACTCACGTAATTATACAATAGAAATTGTTTTCACTGGAGTTCTTAATAATGATATTATTCATATCATAGACGACTTTCTAGCCGTTCCGATTGCGGGATTCAGCAACCGCAGCTGGCAATATTAAGTAGATACAGAAGGTAAAAATAGAACAGTCTACCAAACGATATTGAAAGCTGTCAAATCTACGTCATCGATATTGAAAGCTGTAAAACAATTTTGTGTTCAAAAATTGACAAGGCTCGCAGTAGTCACTTTACTGTTTCCTTAATAATATAATAAATAAAAAGGATTTATTTCTCACCACAAGATAGCACAATTTAGTTTTACATAGCTAAATTTACATTTACATATTGTGGGAGACTGTTGCCTAAACTAGGCAATGCATCTTAATTGTAGTTCCAACGTTAAGCGAGATCTAATTTCGAACTATGTCTTCATGAGCAGCCTTATTTGATCTGCCTGTTGCTTCCATAGTTATCCGATCGTATGTTGTTTGCTGTTCATCTCGATTCTCGACTACTAGCTATGATCGATTTATCTACTTATCAATTATGAATAGACCTTCTGACTTTTTTATCCTGTGATCGTCAAGTAGTGCGGATCGCACGCACGACTGCCTATAGAAAGCTATACTTTGATATTTTTACTCCATTTTTGTATCAACACAGGAAACACGGAAAGATAATCTACATCTGTCCTTTCAAAGAGATTTTAGAAAAGCTTTTTGTTGAAATAATTGCTTAGTTATATCTATCTATAACTAGCAATAGATTTTGTTATTGATTTTAAATAAGACTGGTCGTGTTTAGGTGGTCAATATGATTATTGAGTATATAATAGATTCAGCCTGCGACTTGGTCCGCTTTGAAGTCAACTATGAGATACGACATAGCACTCGTCAGTAAAGTCGATGATCTTCTACATACAAACAAATTAATTCGACTTTAAAAATAAATATTCGTACAGATATGGACAACAGTTTTGTATATAATAACTCCCAGATTTCTAGATAGTAATCTTAGGCAGTGCCTAAAAACCCTCTGCCGAACGTGAGTTTAATCTTAACGTGTACAAAAACTAATCAGGATGTACCGAAATTATGTAATTTAAACCAATGATTAACTTGATTATGTTCTAAATTGGCCATTTGAAGGTTGAAATAATAATCTTCGAATATAATTGGCTTAAAAGAATTGAAACAAGCAGCTTAACACCTCTGAGGTCATGGAAAGGTGGTGTTGTGAGTTAAACTGACAAATTGTACCTTGAAAAGGACGTAAGAACATAAGGAGGTGTTATGGTAAATGTCCTTCAAATAGGAAAAAAAGGTATCGAAGAGTAGAAGAGTTTATGTGATTACCTGCCCTAAATATTTCATTCAAATGATATGTTAGAAGAAATATTTGTTGTTGAAACACTAGAGCCATAAAGTCCGTGTGCCTATTAAATAGTTATATCGCCAAGGGGTTGGTCGACTCTTCACATGACCAGCCCCCCTAGCCAAGTTACAAACGATTCGTATCTATTCTCTTTCTACAATCGAGAACGCCTCAAATCCCTTTGTTTTGACCACGTGACTTATCACCTTTCGCTAAGTCACGTGGTGAAAACAAAGGGATTTGAGGTGTTCTCGATTGTAGACAGAGAATAGATACGAATCGTTTGTAACTTGGCTAGGGGGGCAGTAGTCTTTTCTTTATTAAGAACAGATAAACAGCGTTGCCATTCATTGAGGCAACACCGCCAGGTACTATTTCCGTTGACAGCGATGCGTATAAACTCTGGTGCCGTATGATTTTTTCTTTTCATTTTACTGCCTCATACTACTCGTAATAATAATGTCTAAGTATTGTAATTTAATCAATCAATCTCAAGTGAAGTTTAGATCCGGTCTAACCATAGACATAGAGAATGGACTGAGCAATACCAGCACAAAATTGACCACTCCCTAGAAAAAGACAAAGGGGCTGAGCGAACAATACTTCTTTCTTTCTCTTATAATCAGCATTCTAGAGAGGGACAACTATTGGCCGCACGTTCGCTTTGACTCTCTCACACTTTCTTACCAGTATTTACTTCACTGCTGGATAGGGTACACTCAGTCCATTCTTTCGTTACTTGAAATTAAATTATTTTTCCGTCCCATTGTGTGTCAGCCCTCTCGTTATAATTAATTCCCTTTTCATTCATACCATTAAAGATTATTTTAATGTTCGTTTCATATTTCCTCTTAATTAAAACATCTCTAAGATCTTTACAACCAGGTGTGCCGAACCTATCTCATGTATTAATTAACTAGGTCCTGCCTGCGACTACGTTTGCTGTAAGTTGAAACCACTTTGCGCCACCCACTATTTGATTATGATATGAAGTTAAAATGATAATTCGACGGTTTGTAAAAAAAAACCTTTAATACCCGAGTCGGTCATTGAAGGCTCCGTACTTGGATAGGAAAAATATGTCTTCATTTTATAAAGTCGAATTTCTATGTCTTATAACTAAAGCATCCTAATGAGAAACATTTTTTATCTGGTATTTCTGTATTATTTACATAAACTTCATTTAAGAATGTTCTTCTTGCTTACTTCTGAGATTTTAATGCAATAATACGATTGTAATTTATCTTGTACGAGTAAAAAACGTTTCCCACTGTAATGAAGTCCCTTCAATCCCATTGTAATTACTTCCCTAACGGTCAAACAATTTTCTCGAACCTCGTGAGAAAACTACCCAAGTATAAAATTAAAAATTCTAGGGACTATTTTTTATAAATAAAGAAAAGGATTGAATGAAGGCGCCTCAAAGTAATTCCGTTTTTTTTATTATTACTCAAGTTTTTGAGTACTTATTTACAAAAGCACGATTAGATCACTCCGAAACAAATTTTTCCATTATAGCTTCTGTCGGACTGTCTATCTAAGTGATTTTTAATAGCGACTTCCTTTGTTACGTTGTGCGTTTTTTATGATAATTTGATATTTTAAATCATAGTTAATAACCGCACGTAACACAACAGTTCAAAAGGTCCGAGTCATTATAATAGATTGTTTATATGAGGTTTTGTTAAAACAACAGTAATATTCTCAGCACGTATATTTACTGGTAAGTAATTGTGCGCGGCAAAAATCTCTTGCTGCAATCATTTCATTCATTATTCATAGTTCAGTATTTTTACGGTTTATCTTCATTGTATATTAATATCTTTTAGTGATTCTTTTGTTTTTAAATTTATTAATAACCTGTGTCCCAGAACGATTATTTCCATAACCTGCGTAGTAAAAATATTTCCATTGATGGTTGTCTTTATTAGACAACTGACGTCAAGCATTACAAATAATAGTAATAAGCAGAATATTCAAAGATAAGCGCACTTAATTACATTTGTCATTATTAAGTCTCTGGATGTACACATATCAATGAATATATTTCTCTTCCAAGGATACGTAATCAGCTGCCAGATCCTACTTTATACGCATTTTGTTTTTTCTTTTTTCTTAATAAAAGTGGCGAAGAGCCGCGCCTGGCTGTTAAGTGGTCGACAGATAAAAAGTAACTTAGAAGTCGATTTTTTGACACGGCTTTAATTAAAACGTCATATTTTAAGTTGAAACCCTTGTTTGTTAAGATTGTTGATAAGCAAAGTGTTCATCAGAACGTGTTTATTGGATGCTGGGTTACATTGTATTATTAAAAGGATAACTATTATATACTTGAAGGTACATCCTGAGAGACGGCGAAATTAAATTACTAGAAGCGCATAACGAGTTTTGCTGATTTATTAAGATTCAAGACTGATTTTGTTGTTTTAAATTTGTCGTCATGCAATTTGTGTATAATACTCAAACATATTTGTGTAGGGACAGATATTATTTATATAACTCTCATTTTTCCTTGCCCCACAAAAATATTTATACAATACCGTTGACGTCAATTCAAACGCAACAAAAAGAAGTAGAAAAAATTCATAAAGAAACATTCAAATAAATATTCTTTGATAATATTCTAAGAAGTTGCATTAAAGCAGTTTTTAGAAAGAATGAAGTAATAAATGTAATAATATTGTCTGCAGATTTTTCTATTTTCTCGAGTTATGCCAGTTCGTGCGTTACGGGTCATTTGTGGCACTTGTCTTCCTTGGCCATTGTACTCTATAATATTATAATTCTGTTACCGTTGTTACCGTTTCAAAGTCTGGCGAATTCTCTATTAAGTAATGTTGCAAGTAATTGTATTTATGTCACGTTTCTGCTAAATAAGTACAGCTATACAGGTAAATATTGATAATGTTAATAATTGCTAAAATAAAGTAGTTAGATTGTTTTAAAGGTCACTCTTAAATTATTTGTTTCTTAACTGACTGTTATCTAATAGCTGTAAACACTGTTTCTCACTGAGTTGTGACTGTCACTGTCAATGTCATAGTGAACTGTCACTATAACTGTCAAAGCGACTGTCACTGCGAATGGCGGGATTAAAGGTGCAACATGTTTTAGTCCCATTCTAACCCATGCAGATCTATATTGAGTCCAACTGTATCAACTGAAGATTTTTTTTTGCTTGCTGTCCAATTCACTTTAGACATTGGCAGAATAGTCGACATCGGCTCTGTTTGCCATAAAAAAATAGAATAGAATAGAAGGTGCAACATACTCTGTATTTGGGACTTGATGTGATAGTGAGCCTATAAGTTATTTTAAAATTACCAAACAATCAGCCTTGCCACGGAATATAAGATACCACATTATCCAAATGATTTCTTTATCAAACAATACTAGTAAGTATTACATTATTAGTTTACAAACCATCTGCAACACGCTTTTGTTTCTCAATACAAGAATTCTATCGGACAATAAACGCATTGTACTTTAAAACATTGATATTATCTATTGTTTTTTATTATTATTGAGTAACAAGACGCGGTATCTTGAAAAATTGCCCAATTCTGTTGCACCAGTCAATCAAAGTTTGATGTTAACTGTGGTTTAACTGTTATCTTATTGCTGATGATAATGATTACACTAACTTCCAAGCAAGGTTAGAGATATAATTTATTAGCTGTGCTTTCGGATTCACTTACTCTAAAGGATCTTAGAGTGAAGTTATCTATCACTATACTCAAAAATAACTGCTATCGGCTGCAAAATCCAAAAGAACAAATCTGACTGGTAGGAACCTGACTGGTAGGTACTGGACTGGTAGTTACTAGAATGGTAGGTACTGTACTAGGAAAGTAGCACCCAAAGAAGCTTACATAAACTGGCTTGAAAAAAAAAATTACCTATTTGTACCTCGTTGTTTATTTTCAATTAAATTTCAAAATGCACGATTGTCAAGCTGCCGAATTTTTTTTCACAAGAAGTGTTATTCTGCCGCCTCACGGTTTACCACCGGACCTATAATGTCGTTTTCCCCACTCGTAAATCACTTGAGTTCTCGTTGTTTGTAAGCATACAAACACCTACACGAGATACCGGAACAAATATCTTCAGGTCACGCAAATATTTGTGCCTCGGCAATCGACCTGTGGCCCTGAATATTGTGAGGTGCTTAGCCCTCGCAAGGTAGTATCTTCTTCCATATATCTTTGTTTCTCGTCTTTTCAATCGTCACCCTCTTTTTAGTATCATTGTATTACTGACAATCCACCCTAATTCCTTAAAATTCATACCTTAAAATTTTCCTCTTCATCACATGCCCATTCCAGACAAGCTGCAACAATATCTTCATTTAAAAATGTGCTCAATTTTGTTTCCTAACGAAGAGTTGTGTTAAGGCGTGCATTAACACAACTCTTCGTTACTTTTCGAAATAATTAGTGTTTATTTATAGTTTTTTTTTTCTTATTTACACTTGTTTTATGTATTTATTCGAATAGTTATAGTTGCATAATTTGTAAATGGTTCGGCTCAAACTACCTGCATATCTTTGCTTCTTCACTATCAAGTCCATCCAAAGGTTGTCTGTAATAAATCACTTTTAGCGATAAGGCTCCCCATTGTAACACTTTCTGACCCTTAAAATTATTATTTGTACATTAAAGAGTATTCTATTCTATTCCTTGGCACCAGATTTCCATACAACGTCTCAGTCACTATCTCAACTTTCAGACTTCTGAGATACTTAACCAGTACCTACCTAGGTATTTATTAACTTAACCAAATTCCACCAGTGTCTCTAAAACGAGGTCCTCAACGCCTAAATATGAGATCGCAAAATATTATCTCATATGGCTATCTTTTTCTAAAATAGTACTACAGAAAGGGACGGAGCTAAGGATTGCACGCTTTAGTCACGACCTGGGGTTATGATATTAAAATGTGCTTATTTTCGAACAACAACCATTGGGCAACTAAGGAGTGGTGTGCTCACTACACGGCTTTGTTAAGAACTCTGTGCAGTTAAAGCTATGCTACACATCCATGAATTGTTTTTATTTGATGGATGATGTAAGATTATATCTACCTCCCTTTAATGAGAATTGATCCTAAAGGACTTTTTCGGTGTCTCAAATTTTTGTTAAAATCCTCTTCGATGTCTTGTTCCGAATGTTCATTCGAAGGGACAAAGACTCTCGTGCGAACTCCTTGATTTGGAACATGAACATGATTGTAGACCCCTCAGGATTGAAAATTTTCATTAAATATTGCTTTAAACTGCATTTAAAATTTATTGGGCAAAATTAGTGATGATGGTTTGGTAAAAAAGTACCTGGATATTTACGAAAAACGGACAGAAAAATTCAACTCTTGGGAGCCCAGGATCATGTACTGGACTCTATTCTGATGTACCTTTGGATATTCTAAATGTTTTTCTATCCTCTATTGTTCCTACTTTCTTATAATCATTAATTCCATCGCCTCGTGCTAGCTTAGCTTTAGAAACACAACCATCTTTCTCTCCGTTATCTTGTCGGGTGTTATGAAGCAACCATGCTGCTATAATTTGTATCGATCTACTATTTATTTATGGGAAACAAGACAGGACCAGATCAGGGACTAACTAACTGGTCGCCAGCTACTTTGATATCTGCCTTCCGATATCTTTTATAGGAGTGTTAGTGGTGTCCATAACGAATCGACAATACACATTTAATCATTTTGAATGAATAGTTTAGCTTTTGGTTTTTTTCAGTTATGATTTGTAGATCTTTGACAGTCGTTACTAGATGAAAGCCCTGAAGTCCGTCAATTAGTTTTGCCAAGGGTGTATTTTTCAAAGGCATGTGAAACTAAATTATGACATGGCGCTCTGATTTACGGGCGACTTTAAACTCTTGCACAAGATTAGTTACTACTTACCTTTCTACAGTGTTATCCAGTAACTGAGTTGTGGATGTGAAATTGCTTCATGTTAAATACTGGTTTCCCCATCACAACGTCCGACAGTGGAAAGGAGAGAAGGCAGATAATGACAGTTAATAGTTTTTGTAGGTAATAAGTATTTCAATAAGCTATCCACGCGATGGATATATTATGGTCATACAGAGACCCAAAAACAATGCCCAGGTTGTAACTCAACTAGTAAAATGATGATCCATTTTCTATGGAGGACGTTTAACTTTCCTTTCCTTACTTCTAAAGACATGGTGTTCTGTCTTTGATAAAACTCTTTGATGGCAGCTTTAACACCATATTCCATTACGAAAGACATGTATCTAAGCCATACATTCTATCATACAGACTAATTCAGAAACATTCTATTACACAGCCCTATTGAAACCTTTCATCTGCCCAGGCGCATCAAACTATCCCGACCTCTAGTTATAAATTAACCGAGTCACAGACGGTTAATAACTTAGAAATCGATAACCGATATGATTTCTTGATATTGCGGTTAGTTGGCATTTATGACCCGAATCACTATTGCGTGGAATAGACACAGATTAATTTGTAGAATGTAGAAGGGACTGTGGGAAAAATCCTAGATTGTTGCCTATTTTAATTAAATGTATTTTAAGTTACTTAAAGGAGCTCGCTTAGTATGAGGTTCAGTCGGAAGAAGAAATGAAAGGAGACTAAGTAATATTTCAGTTATGTGTTTTATTTTATTTCTTTACTAGCAGACGTCCCGCGGTTTCACCCGCGTAGGTCCCGTTCCCGTGGGAATACAGGGATAAAAAGTAGCCTATGTGTTAATCCAGGGTCTCGGCTAACTCCATACCAAATTTTATTAAAATCCATTCAGTAGTTTTTACGTGAAAGAGTAACAAACATCCTCACAAACTTTCGCGTTTATAATATTAGTAGGATTATAGGATAGAAGCAAATAAGATTATTTTATTTTTTATTAATTTTACTCTAATGGTGTAATTTCTGTACGGCGGCGTTCTAATGCGAGGGTAAATAAATAAATAAAAGGATCGTAGCATCCACGAACAGTTTTATGCAAATAATGTACAAGTAACGTAGTTCCTGGACTAGTCGATGTGGTTACGAAGAGAAATATTATTACCCGACTGTCATCACACCTCTGTTAAAACTTCGTCATTAACAGCCGGTGCTTGTACTAAAACTTTCCCGTTACCATCTTTGTATTTGCATACGGATGTTAATTAGTACGAACCAACATTATAGGATTCACGTCATTGTGCGTAACAATTAGGTAGCAGACTAACTCTTCTTGACTCTTAAACACCTACTTCGTTTGCATCAGCAATAGGAGCCCTAATTTCTGTACCTCTAACCATTTATGTTCCCGAAGAACTAATAGTGCAAGGTGTACCGAGCCGTACCGTAACCTCATTATCATTCGTCAGTTCTTGTCCTTATTTGTCTGTGGTCGGTGCAATATTTTCTACTTTCTTTCATAATTCCTCATCATCCGTCGTATTTATTCACTTGTTTCTACTCTCAGTCCATACACTATTGTCAGGCACTAGTTGTTTGTCATTTTAGCTAAACTGTAGACTCCTATTTAGTTCTTGTTACTTAATTTCTTTCATTAATATCTTATTTATTAACGTGTGCCTTTTGGGCCAAATGAAAGCTTTTCTTTTCTTTCTTTCATACATTATTTCTTCGGTCATCTCCTACACCATTCACACCACCACTCCCGGGTCTTTTTTTATGCATCCAAAATTAGAATAATGATTAGATTTTGTAGGTTAATTTGCCTTTGCCTTTATACCTACTCTCCCATCTGCGGGATAATCGTCAGTTAATTAATGTAGGGTCTAGCTTTCTCCAGTAACTTAACTCTTAATACGTATCATGCAGATCTGGTACAACTGTACGTTTGTACTGCATTCCCGGTAAACAAGCTGATTGGATGACTCAGGTTTAACGTTGTATTTGTAGATTTAATGATTGCTTGTTTTGACACCTTTTCCATTGTTTTCTGTAGCAGGTTCTGACTACTACTCTTTTTGTTGTAAGTCTTTATGCAATTTATGTAACGTAACTCTGGGTCATTGGTTTTTTGTAAGCTTTTTCTTATGAGTGTATACACAATTACACAGATACAAAGACATTCAATTCTTACTGTTAATAGATGTGACATTACGAACATTACTTTCATCCGGTTGTTGTGTCCTGGTGGACACAAGTCGATTAGTCTAGTTTAGTACGCTTTGCTGCCGCTCCAATATTGCTATATTATGCTAGATGGCGCTACTGATGGAGTCACAGTGTTGTGCTATGACATTTCTTCGCATGTCTTCGATAGTATTTAAAGCTCTTTGCACAGAAATGACAATTCCGGTCATAGGGACTATTTTGGAACGAATTACGTTATCTGTCAGAGGAGTTTGGAAAGAAAAACACAGAATATATACGTCAGTACAAAAGATACAACTTAGTAGGTACTAGGTACAAAATTAGGAACTTAATATTATAGTAGCTTCTGCCCGAAGATTGTTTCTGATGAGTAATTTCCCTACTTACATAGTACCCCTTTATAATATTAGTAAATATAAAGAAATATATAAGTTGGATAATATGTATTAAAAGAGATAACTACAATACCAATATTCCCGTTAACGTCCAAAAAAAGCAACAAGCTTTTAAACAAAATTAACCAAACGACAAACTTGTTCGTTGAATATTAAGTAATTTCAATACAGTAACATTAAAAATACGGCGAAAGCACGAGGCTGCGTACGCGCACACGACCTGTTTTTCATACATTTTGATCATGTTTTTCATACATACTTCATACAAAGCGAATGTGTTAACATTAAAAATTACACTTGCCATCTTTAGTTGTACGGGATGTAAAGGCTTGGCTAGACAGGATAAACTGGAATAGTTTCCATGAGGTTTTTGTGGTCAAGTAATAAAACCGCACGGGTCAATTGAAGGTTAAGCGTCACCTGCCTAGGTCGTACTGTCTATGGATGACTATTCGTTTCATACCGAAACACCTCCGTGAAACTATGCAGCAGTTTAAGCAGTTGGCTCCAAGGGTTGACAACCAGTCTTACAAATACAGGGTACCTTGTTACCCAGTTAATGTGTTGGAGATCAGATGGGCAGTTGCTCCAAGTAAAATACTGGTATATCTATAGTTAGTAGTTAGTTAGTATAGGTTAGATTGGAAGCCGGACCTGATATATCTACTTGGGCACAAGCCTCTGCTTGTGCCCAAGTAGATATATCAGGTCCAGCTGCCCAACAAACCATTTGCAAGCCTATTGCTCTCAATAGGCTTGCAAATGGTTTGTTGGGCAGCTACTAAAAATAATTTACTTATTTTGACTTCTATTAGTACATTATTAAGTTTCCATTTTCTTTGATTGTCAAATAAAAGCCTGGATTAGTTAAGGCTTTTTTTGACAACCAACGAAAACTCTGTCTCTTTTTTTAATTGTCAGTACATAAATACCTAGATAAATAAGAAATAATTCAAGATAAAAATCGAAATCAAAGTCAAATCATTTATCTCAATTGGACCTTTAAAACGCAAGAAACTTCATATTTACTGTTTTAAAATAGGCCTATGCTGAGATAAGTTTAAGTCATAAAAATAAGTAAGTGAGCTGATAAAATATCTAGACTCATTCCCAATTTTGTCACAGTCTAACTCTAGTGGTTAAAACCGACCCATTTCCAGTTCTTTTCTCGCAAAACAAGTTACACTTACCTCCTCATAACACAAACGAGTCCAGCATCCAGCATGCAGTCTACACTGGTCGTTACAAAACAACTCGTAACACAAGGGTCGTCGGCTGTTGATGTCGTTTTAATGATATCCTTTAATGCATAAATAATGCGAGCATTAGCGGCCATTGCGAATGGTAGCTATGATGCAACACCTGATAAGTCGCGCTGATAACGTGCGCAGGATCTTTGTGATGTTGTTTTTTAGGAGTATTCCCGTATGAGCACCTATTTATTGAGCACCTATGCATTAACCTATGGAAAATGGGAATACCTTTGGTGCTAAATGCGTAGGTGCTCAAAAAATAGGTGCTCAAACGGGAATACTCCGTTTTTTATTGGGTGTTTGATAGGGATTCGAATTAGGTTGCACTATTGATCTTAGCTAACTTAACTTACTCTTTGACAGCCAGACACAATGTAAATTCAATTATTCGCGGCTCACCGGTGACTTAAGGTTAGCCAAGTCTACAGGACAATAGGTATAGAGGTACACACATGAACTCACGCCTTTTACCAAACAAAACTACCGATGCCGTCTGCTACGAGTCTAATATACTTCTTGATAATTGGTAATCCACTAAATAAACCCCAAAGGGGGTAAAGCCGTCATGTTTGTAAACATTTTTTGTAATAGTTGGTTGCTTGAAATGGAAAAAGAATCTGAATCAGCTGATTCACACGCAACAGAAATTTTACCAGATGAAAATGTATTCAATCAAAGAGATTTAAAATACTATAGAGCGGGCATGTCAAGGAAATGTCATAGAAAAACTTTGATCCCATGTCTCAGTAACGCCATCTAGAATAATATATGAATATTGGAGCGGCAGCAGAGCATACTACAAAAAACTCATAGACTTGTATCCAGCAGGACACACTTTTTCGGACGAAAATTTTGTTCGTGATGTCCGGTCTATAGGTATTGAATGTCATTGTATTCAATGAAACAGCAACGCTTTTTGATACTGTAGACTATAATATATTCAAGTTCTCATAGTAAAAGTTGTTGTAACCCCTAAAAGGTTTTTAGTGCCAGTTATTTCTTTCGTTGCCAAACATGAAGGTAGACTCTGGCACAAGAAACATTCCCTAGAATTGCTACAGTTTGGACGAATTCTTGGCAACTGACAATCAGTTCTTGACGTGTAAATTTACTACTCTGAAGTTGGTGCAAATGACTGCGCAGTTGTCGATATCTGTACTAAAACAAACCACCCTGCGGCAGTCGTGCGCATCAGAAAGCCCAGTGACTGTAATCACTGTGAACGGGTAATTGACGAATGGTGACGATCTCTCTTCAAGCCAATTGTTAAAGATAATTTGAACAACACAAAAAACCGATTTCCCTCGTCAAATCAAAAACCTATGATCACAATGTAATAATAATAAATCAATCCAAATAACACTAGTATTAGAAAACAGTGGGACATGTGATATAGTTACCAAAGCTGCGCGCGCAGCGTGACGCGTTATCAGAGTAGAACGTGCGCGGACGCAGTTTCACCTTGTTGCGATGCAAATTAACAGCTTTCTATTGATTGAATAGAATTTTTGTTTACACTGATGAAATACCCTTTGATTGGCTGTGTTTTATAGTGGTCGGTGGCATTTAAATTGAGCTTATTATTGCTAATGGCTGCGGGGTTAGAAACCGTGCAGAAATATAAAATTAACTTTTGTAATTCACTTTGATATTTTTTTGTCAGCTGTCGTCTGATACTTGCCCAACCTAAGGTAGATTCAGGTAGACCCATCATCATCAACCAAGGTCAATTCTTATAAATAAAATCGTTCAAAATCTAGTCGCAATCTCGTCTTAGCGACGATCAAAAACTTGTCAAGTAGGTATGTAGGAAAATTGGAGATATTTTTGAGAACTTCGGACCGAGAATAAAATGCAATGAATTCTTAATAATACGGGAATTGCCCCTCTGTAACTTTGTTTTTACTGATAATACGTAGGTACAGACGCCAGCAAAGCTAGCTACCCCAAACTGTATTTTTTTACAATTTAACATGACCTTATTCCGTTTGCAATAAAGTTAAAAAACTATCAAATCAATTTTACGCCTTGGGGTAGCTTCGGGTAGGGGTCTCTACATTCTACACTCAGTAAAAATAAAGGACCATTCTGATCTGTTATTTTCTATTCAAGCCAACAGATTACTCAAAATAGTACGTCCTACAATAGACAACTAAAACAACCACACATTATGTATACGGTCGGTAACACAAACAAAATTGTTGTCTATGCGTGTTGCGCGGGCGCAATGCGGAAGCGGCAACCGCACGCCGACAGACAGACAGACTAAACTATATGTATTACAGTGCAATTTTAGATCTAGAGGTTTAAAATATGAGTTTAGCTAGTTGTCATTCTGGTAAATTGTCTAAGTTACTGCTGGGAATTATTAGTTAGTAGGTAACCTGTCGTTTCACGCCAATTTTCACTGGAAAATTGTGTTAGTTGGAATGTAGAATCCAGCTATTTTCCAGGTGATTTTGGAATAGAGTTTTGTTTTTTTTTGTTTATTTGTTTTTGTACTCGGTACAGTAACCAGAAACATAAAAGAAAGAAGTGTAATGGTCTCAAAAAATAGCTTGGGTATAACTGAATTTAAAATCACTTGGTTGACAGTGACAAGCACTAGGTACAGACAATTGACGTCATATATCAGACCCGCCGTATTTTAAAAATTATGCATACGACAAGGAGGCCTCCAACAATTAGATACTTCTAGTAAAGCGTGTACACTCCTTCATTTTCATACCAATATTAATATTCTTTAAATAAATTTGTGTTCTTAGTTAGATATCTTATAAAAATATATAAAAATATAATTAGAAAAGTAAATTTCCTGGCAAAGAAATAATTAAATTTTAGGTTAAGCGATTTCCTTTATTGGTTGTTTATGCTTAAAACCTACAGAAAATGTTTTCAGTCTATGGTTAATAAAAAAATACAAAAAAACCATCGAATAGATCGTTCGATTAAAAACAAATTAAAGTAAGCAAAAAATATTTTATTGAAATGCTAATGTATTTCCGACAACCCACGCTCATTTGATTAGTCCGCACAAAACAGATAAGATAAAAGATAAAATATTTACTTAATGCGATTATTTCAATGATAATGCGGCGCTAAAATCCGTGATTGATAATATTGATAAGTTGATATGAAACGTGCAAATTATGAGTCGCTAAGATAATATTTATATTGCGCTTGATTTTACATGTTTGCGTAAGAACAATGACTGTCTTCACTTTTGTTTCTTTGTTTTTTTCTGGAGTGATAAAATTAAAAAGTAATTGAAATCATAGATGGTGATGATATTGCATCGACTATATACTCGTAACTACCTAAGTCCTAAGTCCAAAACTAATTAAACTTATCTTTCTAGATTGTTTTCATTACATGTGTCTACCTGTCCGTAATTGTTACAAATTTTATGTTTAATCGTGTAATCTTTTACTGATATCTGTGTAAATAATTGTTGGTCAACCTAATAAAAATAATTAAAATAAATAAAATTTACAACGGTCAAAACAAATGAGTAAAATCACAGCAGGTTGCCATGTTGCCAACGATTAAGATCCTATATTTACCCCTGAGACATTTATTTAAATTAGTTTATATCTTGCATTTCAACAAAGGTCAAATAACAGTCATAGACATTTGAAAAAAAATACAAAATCCCACAACATGTAAATAACTTCCCATTCACATCACAACAACCTTACTTATCGAGCAAAAAACTAACAAAAATCGTACAAGAAATAAGTTCATTAATATTCCCCATATCGGTGGAACACGCGAGCCAAATGCTAATTTGTTTTTTCTATCCACCACCAACCGGACTGGTTGCTCCAGAGCCCATTACGGGAGTAACCAGGAAGTGGTTGGTGCACCCTCAATTACCACGAAGAAATGGAGTAGTGCGTGGACACACCGCTGTAGCGAATGAAGAGCAGTTAGACGATAATCTAGAGCACACAGTGTGACGAAAAAGTTTAGATTTTTTGAGGAAAATGCGTTAACTGCCTCGTTGGTCGGCTGGTCACAAGCTCTAATCCTGAGCATGAAGACCTGGGTTTAATCCTCTAGTCGGGCAAAGTGATGAGTTAGTATTTCCGTCTGAAATTGTTTAGTAGCATTCCGGAGTCTCGATTTGTGCCCAGTTGGTGATAACTGGCTCGCCTCCTATTACCTGGGACTTAAACAAAAATTGTGAAATGTGTAGATATAGTATAAATACACCCTGCCTTACCCTTCTCCGTTTACTAAAGAATATTCTTGGTTTAAATCAATAAGCTTAAATTGCATGAAGAGTTAGTGAAGCTTTGTCTTAGTTCGAATAGCCTCTTAAAATACGAGTAAGCAAACTAGGAAGCTAATGCTGTAGTCTTTTAAGGACAGTGTAAGTAAATGTGACACTTAAATATTATACCAGTACCTTACGAGGCCGAGAGCAGTTGAAGTTCTGTTTTGTTTGTTGAATAAACACTTAACATCCCATTACATGTGCGTCGTTGCATTCAAAGCGCAAAACAAATAGCGTTGGTCATTTAACCATAAACAGAAGTCCCCACGATTAGTCTAACTGTGCCTCCCTATTGGGAAAATAATTTATATTTTGTACTCGCGCACTTTCCCAGCCGTATGTCAGGGCGCACGGCTGCGTTTGCGCACATAACACTAAATCGGCGCGGGTTTAGTGCGCCGGCGACACGCCCCCAGTTAATTGGTGTCGTCCGCGATGCGCAGGAATGCGCAGCACCGCGGTAATGCTGCGGTCCAATCCCATAGCAGTTTTATATTTAAAGGAAATGGACGTTTTTATGCCTTTTGTTACTCTGTGGCTCTGAAAAATGGATGGGTCGATGGAAATTTTATTACCGTCTGCGTTGGAGCGGATTGAAAATGTCTGTAATGTTACTGTGGTATACGCTAAGTAATTGCAAAAGATTCAATTAAAAGCGACTTCAGTATCTGAATCGTTTCTTAGAAATATTATTTCTTATTACCAAACAAATCAAATAAGACTTTTAATTAAAATTCACATTGAGCAACCACAAAGGTTTATGTTATATTTTTATCACATTTTTATTGCGTTATCGACGTGGTGTCTCTGGTATATATAAGTTTTATGTCCACATAATGTTTAGTTATGTCCATAACTAAACCAGAGAGGGCGAAGACCTCACTAATTGCTGGTAATTTTTACGTCTTGATCGAAATGTCGGAACGAGACCCTGTGTGGAATGCCGCCGCCGCGCCGCACCGCTGACGTGTACCGCTATGCGTTACGACTGGCCTAGGGATGATTAAAAAGAATCTGATGTTTTTATTTTTACACAACAAATATGTTTTTCATGTTGTGTATAATCTATGAAAATTATAATACCAGCCATTTACTATCCCAATACAAGTAGGTCGTCTTCTCATACAAAGAAGGCATGCGTGAGAATTACTCAAGGCTGGAAACTTACATTCATCTTAAGCTTAGAGTGTCCTCATGCGCTATATTAATTTACATTGTAAATAATAATTATCGATCAATAAAATACTCCGAACATGGCTCGTATTGTAAGGCGATTTCTTTTCTTCCCAGTAACTTGGACCCTGTTCTTTTACTGGTGGGCTACAATTTCTATGTTTTTATAATGTTTTGTCTTTTTTTATTTATATTTAAAACCTATTTGCCCCAGCAAAATTCGTTCTGCCTTCGAATCAATATACGTTATGTCACCTTCTTCGTTTTAGCTTAAGGGTGGACCACTTAAGTATATGAAAAACAATTAACGTCCTATTCTCAAACCTGTTGAATATACACACAAAATTTCAAAAGAATCGGTCTAGAGGATTCGGAGGAGTTTGATACAAAAACTGTGACCCAAGAAGTTTATAAATTACATTTAAAATTGTAATTGAACAGCGAATAAATAAATTAATAAAGTACTGAAAAAAAAGCAGTCGTTACAACACAATCAATTTATAATTCCATCACGTTTGTCAGCTGAACGTGAGGGCCGTGTGTCAGATTGTATTCCGCGTTCCTGCCTGACTGTTATCATAACTAGTTATTAGGGCTTAATATCTAACTGAACACTTTAACTGCCTGAAAATATTCACTTAGGAATGCTGGGAAATTATAGCCTTCTTCTACGTTGCTGCCTGCGCTTCAAATTATATTTTTAATTAAATTTTCGTAGTGAGAGTGTTTGAAGTTAATATTGGAAACACTACTAATATCTGAATCAGCATCGTTGGTTTCAAGCGCAACTGCTAAGTTTGAGAGGGTAAAGTGTTATTGCGTTTATTCATACAAGCGCAGTGATGAGCTTGGTACATTTTTAAAATATGTGTCTCGAAAGCTAAATAGGTATTATGCAGTTGTTCGGTTTGAGTTTTGCACTTCCTGGAGGGAGGTACTAACAATATATACCTATCTAGGTTTAATGTATTAGGATAAAATGTGAAGAGTGTTGTATTGTACTCTTAAACGAGAAGGGCAGGCTTTTTGGAGACTGGGGTCGCGGAATTTGTACGAAAGTGTCACCGCGGGCCTGGAACGCAAAAGGCATTAGGAGGAATACGGATGGGTTTTTGTCAGTAAGAGTCTAAAACTCCCTTCTGCTTCACCCAGAGCGGGAGGAGTCATTTGATGATTTCCCATTCTTAAAAAAAGGCTTCTTGGGGAACAGTCTTATAGTCTTATGTATTTTTGACGTCAGCCTAATTTGCTTCTAAATCAATTTTAATTTTGATTTCAACACTCCCATTGATTAGCGTTAAAGCTACAGTAATGGAACTCCAGATGTATCTGCGACTACAGTAACCAGGTGCTAAATGTTCCCTAATTTATACTTCACATCTCATTGAATCGTCAACAGAGTCTGAAGCCCATAGGGTACCGTAACACAAATGTTGGGCCAACACATTAGTCCTTGTTTGACTGATCAACTAATATTCTGGGCTCCTTTTAACTTGAAAGGATATTGTTTGAACATTTCTTTGTGTAAATAAAACTGCGTTTTGTGCTCGAGGACTTTGTTTTTCGGTGCTTAAATAATAATAATGTTTGTTTGTGACAAAAAGTTTATTTAAATTTCTATATGCATAAAGAGCATAACACAACATCACGCCTTCAATCCCCGAAGGGTTGCCCTGTAGTACACCCACATTTTTCCAGATATGTTAAGTCCTATGTGCGCACGCACAAAATTATCCAGACTGAGAAATTCTAGATAGAGTAACTCAATATCGCTTTGCCTGACCTGGGTTTAGAACCGGAGACCTCGTGCTTTGCAGTTGTGCTTGATCCACTTGACCAATTACGAGGCAGTCTTCATACTTACATGCATAAAAACTCACGCACGGTATACAGTTTATATTTCACCGAGTGTGTTTTTCTATTGAAGACAAGTAATAAGTTTAAGTACAAAATTAAAAGGGGGGCCCTCTTTAAATGCTATT
Organism: Euplexia lucipara; assembly: GCA_921972225.1. Classification (NCBI taxonomy): domain Eukaryota; kingdom Metazoa; phylum Arthropoda; class Insecta; order Lepidoptera; family Noctuidae; genus Euplexia; species Euplexia lucipara. Next base: position 2,924,428 of record OV179149.1, on the reverse strand, counting down.
AAGGTAGATACACGCTTCGCACTTTTTTTCTGCAGGGAAACTACAGTATGTAGTCTGCGGTCATCAAAGAGGCGGTCATACACATATTACGCTTGGTAAATAAATGATGAATATGCATTTGTATTTAGTTTAACTCAGATGGTTAAATCAATGTTTAAAAATTCTGAGGTAATATTTTTTTTTACGAACTTTCTGGACTGTCTTTTTGACATCGTGACAAACTCAAGTCAACGACCCTGACTTCTGGATAAAGTGATGCAATTTAAACAAAAACCAGTGGAAGAAATGTTCCTGATCCATTAGATCACCTTCTCCATCAAGTCTTTCATAAGGTTGTCAGTAAGAGATCGCTTTTAGTTATAAGGTCGCCCATTGTAACCCTATGTAGCACTTAAAGTTATTATTTAGCAAGAGTTTATGGTGTACAGAGGCCAGCACTTTAAGCTACCCCAATCTGTCAAATATCTCACATAGTTTTACAATTTTAACAACAACTGAACTACCCATGTTCAAGTTCAAAATTTCATAAGAATCAGTCAAGACGTTTCGGAGGAGATTTGTTAGAAACATTTTGACACGAGAATTGTATATTAGATACTTATCTTTTTAACCGACTTTCAAAAAAGGAGGAGGTTCTATGTTCGTGTGTATGTATTTTTTTTTTTTTTTTTTTTTTTTTTTTTTTTTTTTTTTTTTTTTTATGTATGTTACCTGATTTCTCCCCCATTTGTGAACCGATTCTCAAAATTCTTTTTTTATTCGAAAGAGTATACTCCCGAGGTGGTCCCATTTTAATTTGGTGAAGATCTGGTGCTGATCTTCGGAGATATGCAACGGAACTCTTCAAAAATAGACGGCAAATCTGTCGTGATTGCTGGAATCGCTTGGATGTTTATTGTTTATACAACATCATGACGTATCATCACGCCTGGTATGCTCTGAGGGGTACGCAGATGTGTACAATGTACCTAGATTTCGACAGTTAGGTATGTTAATTTTCATTTATTAGGGATAAGTGGATAACCCTATTATCATGACATGTACTGTTACAATTAACAATATATATAGCAAATATTTGTATGGGAACCACTAAAAATGGAAAAATAAAAAACTTTTTTGCAAAAAAATTAAACCGACTTCAAAAAAAACACTAAACGGTGTAAAATAACTCTAAATTCGGAAGTCGGTGGCCCATCATGAATAAGACAAAACCACCAAAGCCACAGACTTCCTAATTTAGAGTTATTTTACACCGTTTAGTGTTTTTTTTGAAGTCGGTTTAATTTTTTTGCAAAAAAGTTTTTTAAATTACTAGCTGCCTCTCCAAACTTCATAACGCCTTTTAAAAAAATAGTTCACGACCTATTCCCAGACCTACTGAATATATACACATTAGCGATGTAGGGAGCTGCATCGCTAAAGTTCGTGTGGAACCTAAAATATTTAGCCCAACAGTTATCGGCGACATTCGATAAAATAACACATAATAATACTATATTTAAAGATGATTAAACTCACTGTGCATCGTCTGTCTGAAGTAGGACGAGCGCAAATGTCATTGCTATTATCGTTCGTACAATGCTCTGGCCACATTTGTTTCCATCAGTTATTCTGCCACCTTCGTGAGCATTGGTGCGCTATTTATTTCTATCGATGCAATCGTTTTAAACTCCTCTATCGAAGTAGCTAATCATCTGCCAAGCCTATTGGCCTTTACCTAGTCTAACTGGAGCATACCAATATTTCCACGGAGGGACTTTTAATCTGAAGTCCTCAACCCAGTTATATTGGGTTCATACGATACCCGTTGGTGACTTTTAGGATTTGACTACTTGTAAAGAACTTTTGACGTACTTTGCGATGCACGAAAAGGTCTCGAGATGGTCACCCATCCTCATTAGGTTACAAACGTAAAATTCACGCCTATTTCCCATTGGGATAGGCAGAAACTGCTACGATTCTTAAATACTTCTATTGCTTCGTTTACGTTCGTACATGTAGTCATACACACAGCTTTACCTTCTTTAGATGTATTATTTAGCCACCTTTAATACCCTGTAACAGAAGTATTAAAAGCTTAAGACTGCTCGTGTACAATAATTGACAAGTTGCAGTACACCAAATATCTAGGCATCATGATAGACCAGCGCCTGTCCTGGCACATGCATACTGAACTTATCATGAAAAGGGTTAGGAGACTAATATGGACTTTTAAAACATTGCGACACGCTGCCGCAAAGAATCTTTTACAGAAAGTCTACATATCTTTGGCCCAATCAATTCTCACGTACTGTTTGCCATGCTGGGGTGGGACGACAAAAATTAAATTCTTGGAACTTGAGAGGGCGCAGAGATCTCTTCTTAAGGTTATGCTCTTTAAACCCTATAGATTCCTAACACAAAGTCTTTACCAAACCTCTGGCCTTCTGTCTGTTAGGAAACTCTTTTTGCTCCATACAATCTTGAGGAAACACAAATCCCTTCCGTTTGACCCCGCAACACCAAGTACGAGTGGCAGAAGAAAGTACCTGGTCGCTCCTAATGTCCCAGTAAGGTCTGTCTTTGCTAAGAGACAGTATGAAAGACAATCTTCCCACTTATACAACTTCCTGAATAAGGAATTAAACATCTACCCCATGACACTCCGTGAATGTAAAGTAGCTGTAAATGACTGGCTTATGAACAAAACCTACGACGATATTGAGACTTTGGTTTCATCGCATCTATAATCTGTGACAGTTACTAACATGACCACAGTAACTAAATCGTTAGTGGAGGAAGCTGTTTCTGGCTTCTTCCGATCCCAAGACAAGGTCGCAGGGCTAACCTAAAATCTAAAAAAATCTAAAACTAAACCTAAACTAAATTAACTCATATACACAAGTCACACCCACACAAACGCACACACGTACACACACACACACACATACCCACACACACCCACAATCAAAAACTCACTCGCATACATCACACAAGTGCGCTACTTTTGTATTGTTATATTTCTTTCATTTTATTTATTTTTTTTGTTTTTTGGTATTCTTTTTATTTTCAATTGCATACACTGTTTAATGTTAGAGGAAGAGCGGAGTCACCTAACACAAGCATCTCATTGCTTAAAAGGTGACCTCCAAGTCGTGTTTGCTGTAACCTAATTGTAATTGAAATAAACATTTTTATTATTTTTTTATTAAGTATTACTATAAAAATTGTAATTGTTATATTTGTTACTCGTTCGATTGTTTCTCGATCATAATTTCCTCTTATGTTTTTGGGAGTCGTTAAATCGGACGCTGTTATAGTGTCGAATAAATTGACATCAATAGAAATGATGATTGTCTGCTTATGAATATTTTATAACGTACCTACATGACATTTAAGAATAATATTTGCAATATTATATGCTCACTATTGTGTCGATCGGAAGGAGCGTTTATAAAACCAAATTAATTCCAACTTCATCTTTCTGACGTCAAATGCCGAAACTATAACAAGTTATAGGGAGTTATGTATTTGAGCTGTTTGGGGTGGAAACACTATGGTCTGGAATCCAAGTGCCCATCTAATTTTCGGACTTTTTAGTGGCCAAAGAAATGGCATTCAATGTGACAAGATTGCTAGCCTTTTGGGCACTTTTCCCGTTGACAGCGATGCGGACATTTTTTTTTACTTAACTTAACATAATCTTTCCAAATACCGTTACAACCAAAGTGCTGAAACAATACCTAATCTTTACTGTTTAAAACATTCACGTCAACCTTAAAGATCCCAATAAACCTTAAGTACCTTCCAATATTTGTCTCCCACAAACACATCTTGGAACCGTTAACCACGCCTTCGATAACTCTACCGACCCACATTTCACACCATTAGCGTGAGTCATAGACTTTCCAGACCCATAGTAGCGGAGGAAGCCGCTAAACGCAGGAAAACTGTGAAAGCCATCAATGGCTTATTGGCTTTTCACAGGAAACGGCTTCCATAAATTAGAGGCCTTATTATTACGCTTGTAATTATTGCCGGACTTATTTTCTCAGCTTTCATTGTCGGCGTTATTTATGTCGGGGAAGTAATTTATGTTTGAATACGGACCTATGTAACTTGTATGTTAGTAAATGTTGATTTTGTACAATTTAAACTAATGGAATAAAGTCGACCGTTTGTTTTTTCGTTTCAACGTCTTTCTCTGGAACTGTGAGTAGGATTTGAATAATTCTTTCTGGCTTTTGGTAGCTCAATTCTTTAGGAACGTCGTGCTCGTCTCGATTGGATGATAAGCGATGACGAAACTTTAAGGGTATACCTTAAAGTTTCGTCTCTTTACTAACGGAAGAAGGGTTAACTACTTATACAGTCACCTACATTACGCCTTGCATATGTATATTTGAAATAAGACAAGTGGGAAGTAACTGCAGTACTATTATTTTTGTGAAGGATAGTAACCTAGATCCCTTCCATTCACCGAACGAATTTCAGAAATTTTCTTAAGATAGTCATTTGTATGATTCGGATCAATGGACCACTATCGCATAGCTGTAATGTAGTAGATAGTTAAGAATGTCAGCAATGTAAATGGTTTCAGTATCGTCCTGTCTGATAATAACAACATACATTATACTGCGATTACCAATTGTGCTTTCATCCGTACAGACTTAGCCCATTTCCCGCTTAATCCTTCATTGTATAGCCTATAACTCGTTTCTGCCAGCGACTTCATTCGCTTGGAAGTAAATTATATCATACTATCGGACTTCTCGCGGTTTTATCCACGTAGTTCCCGTTCCCGTGGGAATAAATGGATAAAAATTAGCCTATGTCACCTGGGCATAGTGTTGCTTCCCAATGATAAAGAATTTTTCAAATCGGTCCAGTAGTTTTTAAGTTTATTCGTTACATACAAGAATACAAATCTATCCTCTTTATAATATTAAGTAAAAAAGAACATTGTCATATGAACTGACAATTGTTTAGCTTTCCATTAGTGATATTTGGAATCGCTCCTACATACCATCTCACAAACTTCACCTCTGAAGTGTAGGTAAGTATATATAATATTATTTCTATTATAACAAAAACTATTACACCAGACATCTCTGTTCCAAAGAACAATTAAACATTAGATAATTAATTTCTCTTAGCGCACAGTACCTATATTAATTTCAACTATTAAATAACATTTCAATAAGCTCTTAAATCGAAATTCTGACAACCATTACAGCGTAATTGACTCAACAATATTCCTTACGTTACAAGCAGAAAAAGTAATTATGTCTAATACAAAAACACGACTCATCGTTCACAATACGTCGATTAATTAATAGAAACTTATCGAACACTATCGTGCTTGAAATTTCACTCTTAAGTAATATACTTGTTTGGATTTCGTCTTACGAAATATGATAGCCACTTGTCAATCGTAAATTGTGTTTTTATGGCTGCCTATTGCATTGGAACTTTAGGAAATATACCTTCTTCGGTTTCATTAATTAATTATCTGCCTAGTCTTTTCACAAATATGTTAGGCTCGGCTTCCAGTGTAGCTGAATACCAGTGTTTTACATTGTGCGACTCTCTTTCTGACTTATTTATTTATGAAATCATTTGGTCTTACAAGCTAACCGAAATACATCCAAAGCGCTTACAAGATTAATTTAGCATCTAATTGCAAAACATTAATGATTAACAAAATACAATCAAAATACATGGTCCATAGTTACAAAGTCAATAAAATAATAATAGCAAAATTTAATAGGTAAAGATTAATTTAATGTCAGATTAGTAATATACATAACACAAATAGTAGTCCTAAAGATAAGATTATTATTATTACATGTCAATTATATATTATACTTCCACAACCCAGTAACTGGGTACGATACCCTACCTTACATTTTTATTCTTTTACGTTTCAATTTTTAGACATTTTATTCTTATACGTTTTAATTTTTTTTTTATTGACATTTGTTTTATATTTCATGTTATTTACGTAATTGACATACTTATTATAAATTGGTTTGATTGTTGTTAAGAATTAAATAATTGTTTGGTAATTTAGAGTTATAGACATATACTTACACAAAAATTTGCATGCTGACTATGAGGCGGAATATGAAGAACTATTTATTGTTTTCTAAGACCTGTACCACCATATTTCTAGCAAATAAATGATTATTATTAGTTAAACTTACTTGGTTGCCAGATTTTCCGGCTTCTGACTATTTGTAAACGACTGTCAATGATAGCCGGGACCAACGGCTTTACGTGTTTTTCGAGCCACGGAGGAGTCTTAGTTTGTAATTAATGGTCACCCATCTCCGGACAGACCTCGTCAAGCGTCGCTTAACCTTTGATTGACTTGTGTGGCTGTTATTGCTTAGTCGCAACCTTTCATCCTATGTTTTTACTGGTCTCAAATTTCGTCAAAATTCGTTCAGCCGTTTCAACAAACAGCAAACTCTGACTTACATTTATGATATTAATTCCCGTGGATTAATCCTAGATCACCTTAGGAGCTAGGTAACCTTAAGGACAACAACATTTACCTACGATCATGTAGAAGAAGTTTCTAATCTATAGTAATACGAGAATTATAAAGATTTTTTTATTTTTGTATGTAACTAATAAACTTAAAAACTGCGGGAACGATTTGAAAAAATCTTTCACCGTTAGGAAGCTACACTATCCCCAGATGACATAGGCTACTTTTTATCCCTGTATTCCGACAGGAACGGGACCTACACGGGAGAAAACAAGTTTTCAAGTATTGGATAATTCTCAAAAGCGTAGGATACTGTAAAAATCTACTGCATCGAAAATAGAATTCTTGTCTACATTACCTAAATGAAATAAGTCCTAAAGTCTTCTCTTTACAAAGAACGTAATACAAATATGTTTAGCTATAACTTGCAATGGACTACCGCCACCTCTTCGTATCGAAATAAAACGATAGTTAGTGAAAGTGAGCGGCCCCCGGCGATTCATCGATGTCATATATCATGCGGATGTACCGACGGAATGTCGAGAGGTGACAAACGTGTGGGAGCTCTCTTCTAGTCTCTGTATGGATTGGGAAGCCATGTCTGATATTTCATTCATTGAGTCTTATATCCTAAACATTTTCTATTCTTGCAAAGTCGTTACGATGTCTCTCAGTTCAGTGTACCTCTTGGTATATGCCTTTTCTAACTATCAGCTTTTAAGTGACTTATCTACGTACTAAGTTATCTACTTCTACTAATATTATAAAGAGGTAAAATTTGTTTCTTTGTTTGTAAGTTTGTATGTAGGGGGTAATCTTCGGAACTAATGATTCAATTTTAAAAATTATTGCACTGGTGGAAAGCTACACTATTCCCGGATGACACGGGTTACTTTTTATCCCTGTAATCCCACGGGAACAGGAACTACGCGGGTGAAAACGTCAGCTAGTATTATAAAGAGAGATTTGTATTGTTGTTTCTAACGAATAAACTTAAAAAGTACTGGACAAATTTGAGTAAATTCTTTCACCGTTTGGAAACTACACTATCCCCGGTTGACATAGGCATATGTCCAGAACTCATCCACCACCAATTCTTTTAAACTGCCAGCATTTTACTGTCCCACTGCAGGAAAACCCTCTTCACACACAGAGAACGTACACGAGCATTTTAAACCATTGGGCTATCAGCCCCCCTAGCCAAGTTACAAACGATTCGTATCTATTCTCTTTTTACAATCGAGAACGCCTCAAATCCCTTTGTTTTGACCACGTGACTTATTACCTTTCGCTAAGTCACGTGGTCAAAGCAAAAGGATTTGAGGCGTTCTCGATTGTAGAAAGAGAATAGATACGAATCGTTTGTAACTTGGCTAGGGGGGCTGGATACATTAGCAATGTATTTCTTTGCAATGTCTTCTAGCTAACTTATTCAGTGCAAGTTGTCTAATGTATGGTGCGATAGTCACAATATTATGACAGTTCCTTCGCAAAAATGTCAAAGTATTTATGCAAATGTGAAATGTTTTGCGTCATTTAGATTGAACTTGGAACGTTTCATCTCGATAAAGCACCTTTTAAAAACGAAGAAAACTGTTTTAGGGTTCCCTTACTCCTACCAAGGGGTTTCTTTTACTTAACCTCCGCTATCCTTCTACCCGTCTGCCTGTTTATCCTACTAATATTATAAATGCGAAAGTTTGTATGGATGATTGTAACTATTTCACGCTAAAACTTTGAATGGATTTTAATGAAACTTTACAATAATATAGCTAATACGTCAGAATAACCCATATATAAATTTATTGAATGAATTGTCCAAAATATTATGATAAGTAATAAAAGTAAGTTAGTAAAAAGTTCTGCCATCTGCAAGCTATTCTGGCGTGCTAATCTTGCGTAGACGAAGTCGCGGGTACCAGCTAGTAGTAAATATACACAGAGTATGTATTGCTATTACCGCTATAACAACAAAAATATATAAAATGACACTTTAAAGTTACTAGTTTTAATCGTGTACAAGAAAAAGTATGAGAAGAACATCCCCCCCCCCCCCATACAAGAACCGTGATTTTTACTCAATCTTGTATTGCAAATCTTGCAAGATGACACAGAACCCTCAGAGTGGGAGTCCTACTCGCACTTGGCCGACTTCTGTAACATATTTTCAATTTATTCCCATCTTAAAAACCGTTAAGTGCCCATTGAACGCTAGATTATTTTAAATTGACCATAAACCGATAACTTTATGGACCAATTACATATACATCAATAGTTATATCGAAAACATTTAACATGGATTTTATTACTTTATTGATAAATAACAATTATATGTACATAGATTGGGATCCATTATTGCCATTTGCAATGCAATTGGAAAAAAAGTATTGGTACTGTTTGCTGTTTGAGATCGAATTTTAATTGAATGCTTTTGAATACTTTATATAATAACTTCAATATCAGTTTATATTGTTTCGTTTAGTAGCACTTACTGCTATTAAGATAACTAGAGAAATAATCTTTTGTTGGCTGACTAATATTTTCAGTGCTTTTTTTTCAATAGCATTGTGTTATTTGGCAACTGTTCTCAGTATTGAGTATAGATATTTGGCAACTAGAATCATATTTGCATTTAATTTTACTTGTTTAAAAAATTTTATGGTGTAATTGCTTTTTTAACACGACTTTAAACAATCTTTATTGCATTTTTTTATTTGGCAACACTTTATTATTTATTATTACATTATTTAGTACCAAATATATGCATTAAGATCTAGCTTTGTAAGCAACTCTAAATCATAGCTGAATGATATCTAGACACTCTCCATACAGCACTCAATCGCTTAATTATATTTTTCCGCTCGCACGTTGCGCACACGCAACGGTAGTGAAATGGAAAGTCAACGCCGGATGTGTGCGTACGCTTTCCAATATTTGCAATTAGTATATCACTTAGAAGGAATTAGTAATTATGAGAAAAGAGTTCGTGTGACTAGATCTCTTCTTATTAGTTTGATTATTACAATATTTACCTTGACGGGAAACTGTCAGATGAAAATGACGCATGTGATAAATGGGCCTTAATAATAATATTCCACAACTTTCACACATCGCCATCTAGTCCCGAGCTAAGCAGAGCTTGTGTACTAAACAGCTGATAAACAAACTTTTGTATTTCTAAATACATATCTACATATGGATAAATTACACCCAGTCACAGAACAAATTATCATGCTTACCACACAAACTTTTGCTCTGGGTGGGAATCGAATCCACGACGTCCGGCATAGAAGTCAAGGCCACTATCTACTGGCCCAACAGGCCAGTAAATGAATGGGCCCGCATCAACCGTAGTGTCGCGGTGGCCCATTGTGGAAACAGTCTGCTTACTAGCGTTCACTTAATTCAGGAATCGGGTTCGTCAAACAAAATGAGCGCCATTGTCGCGTATTTGCGCATATCTACTAAGCACGATCGAATACATTCTTCTTTTTGTGTGGTCGGTGACTTCAAATAACACCTGATATGAATCCCCTCCCCCCCTCCCCTCTGATATGAGTCCCTCCGTGGCAGGCTAAGGCTCATGCCTTACTTGCTTTTCCTGCCACGGAGGGACTCACCCTTCCACGGAGCGACCTTGCGTGCCTAACCTTCCATCGATCAGTTCGGCTGTAATTACTTCTCCACAAGCCAGATGGGCGTGTGTATTTTTGTTTTATATAATTATATTGCAATTGAAATCTAGTAATTAATCCTAATTATAATTACCAGCAACACTAAGTTTTGATTTTTAAACTTGCTCTACTGTCATTGTTTATTCAAATTGATATACGATAGCTATTAGGCCAAGGCTCTCTAACTGGTACTTACAAAGTCACAAACGTAAAACTAAAAACTAATTAGGCCGCCAAAAACATTGAGTGCGTTATTACTGTGATTAGTATGTTCACACTGTGTAATTAAATAAGACATTAGTCTTACTTTCAACTAGTAGATCGTGATTATACGTTATAATAGCATAACATCGTTCACCGAAGGACATAGCGACAGTGTGATTTTGGTACCTACAGGCACATAAAATTGGAATGGAGAAAATCCAAACTACAGTGTAAAAATTGGATTTCTACATTTCTATTTCTGCTCCTGAGAAAAATCAAATCATGTAAAAACTTTTTTACAAAAAATACAACCGTCTTAAAAAAAAACACTAACCGGTGTAAAATAACCCTAAATTAGGAAGTCTGTGGCTTTGGTGGCGTTGTCTCATTCATGATTGGCCACCGACTTCCGAATTTAGAGTTATTTTACACCTGTTAGTGTTTTTTTTGGGTCGGTTTTATTTTTTGTAAAAAAGTTTTTATTTTACAATTTTTAGTTTTTATTTTTATGAAGAGGATTCATTATTTTTCATTTCTCTTAATATTACAATCAAACAAATAAACAGATTTCCATGCAATCAGAAAGAAAAATACATGAACAAAAATGTTCATAAAATGAAAACTACCGATCGAATTGAGAACCTCCTCCTGAAGTCGGTTAAAAACTCAATGACATGCTGCTCGGAATTAAACCCATGACCACATGTTCAATAGTAACGCTTGCGACCACTTCGCTAATGAGGCTAATCGTGCTTATTTAAAAAAGGAGGTCTATCTGATATCATAGGGAAAAATTAAATCACTTTACATTAAAAGTATGAAGTTGAGGTTCAAATCCGGGCAAGTAAGTACTACTGTGACTTTTTCAATTCATATGTACTTTTTAAGTTTATCTTAAACATCATTAACGTTGGTGAAGGAAAAAATTGTGAGGAAACCTGGACTTATAGTTAATATAAGTTTGAAATCGCCAATCCGCCTTGAGCAAGCGTGGTGATCAATGCTCGAGTCTTCTCTGCACGAAAAGAGGCCTTTGCCCTGCAGTGGGACAGTAACGGGCTGGTATTATTTACATTAAAAGCGCTAATGAAATACACAAATACTTGAAATGAAATTTAAAATTGTTTATTGAAATAACTGATGTATATAAATAATTATATACTAATAACTAGATGCCTAACAAAATTCGATCCACCTATTACAAAAAAATAGAATATTCTTCTTATTCTCTGACCTACTGAATATACACACACAATCTCATAAGAATCGGTCAAGCCGCTTCTGAAGAGTTGGGTAACAAACACTGACACAAGATTTTTTTATTTTTGATAAACTAATAATTACAATAAATAATAATGTACTAGTCGACCACTATAGTCATCATTCAAATGCTTTTCTTTTTCTACTTACATATAAAAAAATACTATATATTTAAAAAAAGGTAAGTATACAACGTTTTCACTCCACGTATTGAAATTATATAAATACTTTCTATTCAGTTGTTATCGAAACTAAATTATCCCTTTTCCTAAGTCCTATACAAAGCGATATCAATACGCTTTCGCTATTTAACTGACTTTACACACTCAATGACACATAATTTATTTATTAGCACCGCGGGTGATCATAATCTGTGCGCGCTTCCGCCGTGCCACCTGCGCCCGCGCAGCGAAAGTTGTGTATTTGTCAACAAGCCGCGATAACACGGAATAGATACGTACAGAAGGCTACTAGCCTGACTGCATGGCTGCTGGAAGATTAAGGATGTGGAAGCTAAAAGAGATACAATTTGAATGGCCTGTTGGTCTAGTAGTTAGTGACCCTGACTGCTATGCCGGAGGTCGTGGGTTCGATTCCCACCCAGGACAAATGTTTGTGTGTTGTGCACGATAATTTGTTCTGTGTCTAGGTGTGATTTATCTATAATATGTACGTATTTAGAAAAATATAAGTATGTTTATCACCTGTTAAGTACCCACAACACAAGCTCTCAAGCTTAGCTTGGGACTAAATGGCGTTGTGTGAAAAGTTGTGGAATATTTATTTATTTGTTAAATTGAAGCATGTAATCTGTGTGTACAGAAATGCAAACGTTTTATGTTTGTAGCGTTGTTCACGCAGTTTCATCCACGTAGTTCCCGTTCACGTGGGAATATAGGCATAAAAAGTAGCCTTACTTGCCAAATCATAATTCTCGAGTTCCAACCCAAGACACGCACCTATGACTTTCCCGATTCATGTGTATATTGTATAATCATCACTTGCTTCAAAAACGGTGAAGGAAAACATCGTGAGGAAACCGACCTGTCTGAGAGATATTTTTCGAGGGCATGTGATGCCAAGTCAGACGCCCATGAGCGGCATAAAAACCTAGTCACTTACTACAAGATAAGAAGAAGAAGATCACCGGACACCCACTTCGCAACCTCATCTAGATTACAAGAAAATTGTCGACACGTATTTTTTCTTTTTTCACGTAATCAAAAAATAACGGCGATACATCTAGTTAAAATGTGGAATGACGTCACTAGCGAGTACAGGAATATTTTCTTGCTATCTAGATGAGGGACTTAAAACTAAAATTTTGTCAAAAGCCCATTAAGAGAATCAGCAGGCCTGGCCATATTGCAAATTCAATTTCTATTATAGAAAGAAAATGGCGTATATGGAATCAGCTGTTTGTCAACTGTCAAGTGTATTTCATTTTCAGTCTTATGACAAAATCTACTCGTAAACATTTGACAGTTGACAATCAGCTGATTCCATATACGCCATTTTCTTTCTATTGTCGCCTCATCGATTACGATAATAGAAATAGAATTTGTAATATGGCCAGGTCTGCAGTCTTCCGCATTCGATATCCAAAAGACTGTTCACGACTCGAGACTTCTGTATCCAACCTCTTCATTGAAACAGGCTAGTCTAACAATTTATGAACATTATCGGGTGAATTATATCTTGTTATTTTACTCTAGTGAGTTCTGGTCGCGTCTGGTGTTTTTATTTTAGTATTCCACGATGGTCTAAGGTTGTTATGCATTTTAAAGAGCGGATGCGACACGTTCCTAGCTTTCCCACGTTGTTATTGTGTATTAAATATTGCTATTAGGAGACACTTCGGAATCTATGGTTATGAATTGGTTGGGGAAAACAGTTGACTTGAGTTCACTTCAGGCTTATTTTTCATTAAAGAGAATTTAAGAATAATGATACTGAGATCAGGGTGTTCCCGACATAGCTTGGTCTTGCTTTCTCTTCTATGACACAAATAATAATAATTATAAAAATAATCGTGCTCCGAGGAAGGAAGCATTCCAGTAAGGTGCGGGTAGGGATCTTGACCGTATTTCCGGGATTGTGCTGATAGCCGTGGAATGCCTCTCCACTCCTCAAGCACCTCAGGTTATGTTGCTCTGTTGTCGCTACGTCACTATGTGCTAGCGGCCGTTTCAGAGGGCCCATTATTGAGTGTGCAAGTCACCCTCTGCCATTTAATCCCTGTATATAAAACATGGGTAAGGCTGGGGCCATAGTCCTTTATAGTATTAGATATCCAGTCCATTTTAGACACCATAACCTATAGTCCAGTACTTTTGTTTTCATAGTCTGCAAAAGTCTTACACCAGTCGTAGGTTTTCCTTTGGTACACTTGTGTAGTGCATACAAGGAAAATCTGCGGTTGGTGCCTCATTTCATTAAAGACGACAATAGGCCTCTGCGAGTTGGCTTCTGCCCCTCGTACGCCTTCCAAAGGTCCGGAACCCAAGGGTTCCGAGAAATAAAAGCTAATGAAAATAATAATTATTATACCAGTCTGTAACTTCTTTAACAGAGAAGTCCCAAGTATATTATGACTACTGGTTGGCAATTTCGGATGTAGTAAACAGTGACGAGGCCAAGTTTGGTCACGATGTGTTCCTTTACTGATGTCAGTGATATCTAAGATAAACTAAGAACGTACAGATGCTATTATATCCAGACACCCCAATATTTTCCCAATTGATCACGAACCTTATTTAATTTGAAATCAAGTTTAAAAACCATTAAAGACATTACATTGGCGTAGCTTGATGTGCTGGCCTCTGGCTTGGTGTGGGAATTGAAGTTACATTGGTACTCACTGCTTGACACAGCTTTGAACCACTGGGTGGGTTTAAGCCCACAATTATTCTGGACTCCCTAGCGCTCAATTTTTCCGTTACCTGAATGAAAAACACTTCTACATTTTAATTCTTATGTTATTTTGACTTAAAGCTCAAGGCATCAGGTAGTACATTGATGGCCGGTCCTCCTTGTATGTTCTAATGGTTTCACTTAAAACTTTCGTCTGTTTTTCCACATGTTATTTATACCGACTATTCTCTTGTTACAGGTAAATAACGAGTCAGCCGGTACGGTCATGTAAGGCAAACTGAACATGGAGCTCAGTGTCAGAACATCAATTTCTCTCCGTTTATGTATGTTTGTGAACGGGAAAAAACTTATTTTCCTTCGTCACGACGAGACATGCCATTAATTAACGCTTTCTTCTGGTAGTTTATAAGGTAGTCATAGAATCTATTATTGCGTGTCATGGCTATTTTGATGCTGAATGGAATGGAAGGAAATTGTACAGCGATTGAGTGTGAAAGCAGGCTATTTTGGATGTCGACGTAAGAAAAGTACTTCGTTTTACTAAAAGCAAATCGACTGTTTTTCTAACATCTAAATCTTACCCTACATAAATATGTACGTACTAAAAGCGTGTCTATGAGTTGCCAGCCCGCGTTGCTAAACCTGTAGCTTTAAATTCGTCCCCAAATAATATCGTCCCAGCGAAGCCTTTAGCTGGGGTCCGTACCCCTGGGGGCCTTAATTTATGAAGGCATCCACAGGAAAGCCCGGTTAAGCAGTGGACAACCACCTTTTTTTTTAGGGGGTGGAAAATCCTCATGGATGTCCCCCGTCCGGGGAGGCGGAAGGGTCTGTCAGACTCTTACTGACTAAAAACCACCCCGTGTTCCTTCTCACACCTGCGCCGGGGGTCACGGGAACAAAAGATACTTCCGCGACCCCTGAGTGGACAACCACCTAAATTGACCTGCGCGATGCGGCACAAAAAATAATTTGAGTAAAATGTCTATAAAGTGTGTTTTCGCCTATTGTAGGTACTGAGTAATACTTCTGTATCTGTGTACCTTGTGCTAACATGCTACTATTAAATAATAATAATTTGTGCTACTAGCTAATAATAATAATAATAAAGATAGTTTTTCTCTCTACTTGACTACTGATTGGTATGACAGTCAACAGACTGTAGTTTGAAACTCGACCGAAGTCGTTTTCACTAACCAATCTTTGTTTATGTGGCTCATTTCTATTGTAGATATTATGACATATTTTCCTGTTACATTTTCTTGTAACACAACACAGATGGCGCTTTGGTTTTGTTGTTTGACTTTTTCTTTAGTTACTTACACTAGGTAATTCAACTATTTGTTTAAGTTTTTTCTTACTATAGGTACCTACTATTATTCTATGGAGTATAGGAATCTGCAATTAATTGTTTGTTTTAAGCGCGTCTGCTGCGCTGCGTGTCATGGTTTGATTCCCGCTTGAAACTAACATTTTGTATGACCTACAGGCTTTTTGAGTATGTGAGCTAAAATCTTTGTAAACGCACCCACGATTCTTACAGGAGAAATTCTTAGAATGGGTAAACTTTAACAAAGAAATAAAGTAAGTAATTGCCGACACTTCGACACTGAGATTGCGATACATTCTCACAGCTTTTTATTGCCAAATCATCGCGTTTCAAGTCTCTGGTAACCGAATTATATGTTGCGAGAGAACTCTTGATAGCTTCACCATTTTCGATAGATTGCCGGCGATTCCGCGGTTCACACTTATCTTTGAAATTACTAAGATTAAATAACAGATGTGTCATGTTGCTGTCAATGTAATTGTATTTATTAGAGTATGTTTGAAGTGTTTCCATTAAGCTTTTTGTCGGGCTTGTCTATGGGATTAAAAAATATTGGAGAAGAGAATGGAAAGAGAACTGCATCCTTGGTCTAGTGGTCATAAGCGCTGCTGCTGAGCATGAGGTCCCGAGTTCGATTCCCGGGTCGAGCAAAGTGTTTATTCCTTTGTTACAAAGCTTCACCCAATCTCTTCACATCTGTCGATTGGTCTATGACGACAACACTACAAACACTATCGACAAAAACATTTTCTGCCACATCATTCTCTTTAAATTCACTAAAAGTAAAAGTGGCTAGAAGTTGCAACCAGAGCCATTATTTTTGAGTTAAAGCACCAGTTACTTGCTCTTACGTGCAGTAACTGGATTGTGTATCAAGCGTAATTTCGGGGCGTAGGTATCGCTAAGTTGGTTATCAGTATATCGGACAAAAGATACCCCACACCAGTGATTTCTTCCCTATCGTACGAAAATTTGAACTCACACAAAGAGCCAGACTCGGAGCCAATTAACTACGTATAATTATGCTGAAAATGGTCGTCGTTTTATTCCATTTCGTATGCTTCTTTGACGAATAAAGAGACTTAGATTAGAACGGGATCGAATTAAAATACACAAGAATTGCCTCTTTTATAATAACAATTTTATAAAAGAGGCAATTCTTGTGTATTTTAAATCTAAGTCTCAATCTGTCAACAAACAAGGCGTTTCCAACGATACCTCATTTGTCATTATGATACGTAGTTGAGAAGTTAAGAGAGAACAGATGAAAATACATTCAAATGTCGCGGACAAAATCATAACCCCTCTATGTTGCTTCGCCGAAGTCGGGTAAAAATTCGTGTATTTTACTTACATATTTGACATTAATTGCAGCTGAGATGAGGTCGCTTCCAGATTTTGACCGGAATTGGCCTTCTGGACAGAGTTATCCCTTCACCATACCTAGATATTTGATCGATTTGAAAGAAAAGGCATTTATTTGGCACGACACTGGCACAAGATTTCTGATCTAGTTTTATCACAAGGCGACAAATAAAGCACACACGTACTTCATTCTTATAATTATAAACCCTCCTAATGACTTCCGTCTCTGAATTCTTTTCATCACAAAGCAAACAATCTTGCATAAGTAATTAAGAATCAGATTGATAACTGGCTACTTGCTCCTCACAAGTACATAGTTCCACAATAGCTTGGTTGACGTCTTCCGACTGCTGAAGGTTACCCATGGAGGTTGATCAGTATCTGAGGACATGGAGCCATGGTATGCAAACAATCACTTTCTGTATCCTCGTATTAAATTAATTGAACTTGTTCTGGTTTTCAACGATACTGTGCCTTGTAAATAGACATTTGAATTACTTTGTCACGTCATACATTTTTACGTAGTAAACTCTCCACTTTTTCCGTTGGGGGTAGGCAGAAACTACAGAACTACGATTCTGACATACTTCTTTTGCTTTGTACATGTTGTCGTACACACACGCCGGTTGCGAGTACTACGCACCTGACCTTTTTGAAGAACCTCACCAATAAGGTCTATGTATGTCCTTATGGGACGTGACCAGACCACCTCCTGGCGTTTCCATTTTCATCTGCCTTATAATACCTTTCGTTAGTCGACTTTCATTTGTTTTTTTTGTTACCGGCAATAATTGCTCGAAATTAAAAAAGGAAAGTTAGAATTTTGGGGCTGTATTTTATATTCTTTGGTCTCATTTTGCATAGACAGGTCACTTTTATTTTTAAGTAAAATAAAGCGGTCGATATTTTCCGGTACATTTGATTTAGCAGATTAAAAACATCGGGCCTAAGTTGTCTATTTTTGTTTAGCTTTCAATACATAGTCACTTGACTTCTTAAATTAATGATTAGCTTCGATACTGCCACCGTTTCGATGAGAAATGTTGCCAGTGTAACAATTTATTTCAATTCCCGATACCATCAATTTTATTACGATAACCAACCGGTTATTTTGCTAATTACCCGCCAGACTGCGTGATTGATGAGCGCATTATTGAAAGGTGGTTTAATTGAAAGTTTTCCAGTTAATGCAGAGCAGATTAGGAATTAGATGGCTTTAAATTAACTACGATTGTAAAATGTAATTTATTAGTCATATAAGTTTATCTGTAGAGGAAGTAAGGTTTTGTCTACTTCAGGCTGTACTCGTGTTTAATTGGAGGTTTCCTATTTCTAATGCTTGTCAAGATAGTTTATCGGTGCTTAGCCTATTTCCAACTGTGTTCCGGTTACCTGCCAGTCTACCTAGATGCAGCTTTTTAAATATCATTATTTCACTAGGAGCAACTGAATAACTATCTGATTTTACAACCCAGTCGCAAGGTAATCCAAAATATCTCAATCAGACAGGTGTTCAGACTTTTGTTTGGGTTTCTCTTTGATCTACAAGAGAATGAAAGAAAAAAAGAAAGGCATTTCTTTGGCTCGCACAGAAAATATGTTTATTTATTTGTTAATAGTTTTACTAATAACTGTTTACACTAATTATAATGAGAAAGGTACTAACTGAATTCGGTACACGTAAAAATATAAAAAAGATAATATACAATCATAATTCATTTCTCCTTTCATTCGCTGAAAAGCCTTCAAAGTCTCCTGCCCTTGAAGACTAAAATCTCTTTGGCACAAACGCTTATTCAGCCGATTATAGATTATGCCGACGCATGCTACCTGGATGCTACTGAGGAGCTATTAAATAAGCTTGAGCGCTTGCAAAACTTGTGCATTCGCTTTGTTTTTGGTCTTCGAAAGTATGACCATGTTTCTCACTTTCGCAAGGAACTCAAGTGGCTCCCAATCCGCCTTCGCAGGAACACTCGGATTTTATGTCTCCTCTTCAACATCTTACACAACCCGTCTTATCCTTCCTACCTGCGCGAGCGTTTTTCTTACGCTCGCCCTAGCGACGCACCGTGTAGATCACACCTTAGATCCCTCCTTAAATCTCATCCTCATAAAACTAGCTACTATTCTTATTCCTTCTCTATCCATGCTGTAAGATTGTGGAACTCGCTACCGCCTAGCATTCGCGATATAAAAACTGTGTCGCTGTTCAAATGTCGAGTAAAAGAGCATTATCTTTCCTCTCAAATGTGAGTATTTATATATAGTTTATGTATGTTTAAATATTTTAGCTGTATGTATTTATATAAGTATATGTTAATTTTGTATTCCGTTATATGTGTAGGTATATTTAATATTTTAGTTTAAGACTTCGACTAGTCATATTTTTCTCTTCTTGTTCTCACACACTATTGTCTACATTTCTTTTCATTTCTCCTTTCGCAGGTCTGCTGGAAGAAATTTCTATAGAAATAAGCAGTACCTTTGTACTCCTAATTATAAGTATCATGTATATCAATCTATTTTTCTGTGTGTACATAAATTGTAAAATAAATAAATAAATAAATCATAAAAAAAACAAGGAAACGTGACCAATAGCTGAACGTAACATAACCTAAGCTTCGATTGTTCCGCACGGCTGTTTTTTAAACACGAGTCTTAAATGAAATGAGGTTATTATAATTGTCTACTTAGACCTCTTCGTCGCTTTTAACCTTTCCTATGACGTAACCGCAGAAGCCTTCTTCAGAATTCAAGACGGCAACAATCCAATACGTCTACCGGACAGTCGACGATCACTTCCACGATACTTACCTACATTAGTTAGCGTTATCTGACAACTGAACGTGATCCCAATCGATAATCTCACAGATATATTTCTAAGATAATTGGAGGCCGTCGAAAGTCGATTAGAAAATAAGAGTATGTAACCGCTCATCAACGGAAGCCAGTTCGAGATCGAAAGTGGCGTATGCGCAAGCGCATTTTTATGTCATTTTCACATACCCATGTATAGCGAGGTTGTTCACCGCGGGAAAAGTGGGGAAAACGGGGAAATATGCGGTTTGACCAGTTATTGCGTACATTGGTTGGTTTATGGTGCCGGTGAAGGAAAAGTTGTGATTTTTATCGCGTTGGCTTTTGGCTGCGGTTGTATGTACCTGTTTGTTTATGTAAGGCTCGTTGTCTCGAGAAAGTCGTCACTTTACCTAGGTTTCTTGTCTTGTAAAAAAATAGAGTATATTGTGTATATATGTCAAAATACAAAACAAGTTTTTAAAAGGCGCAGTTACAAAAGTCGAAAAGAGTATGCTAAGATGGTTTAGTTAAAAGGCGACTAACGTAAGGTATTTACAAGGTAGATGTAAGTGGGAACGCCACCGGGAGGGGACGCCCTTGAAGGACATACATAGACCTTATTGGTGAGGTTCTTCAGAAAGGTCAGGTGCGTAGTACTTTGTAACCGGCGTGTGTGTATGACAACATGTATTAATGTAAACGAAGCAAACGAAGTATGTAAGAATCGTAGCATATGGCGCTCTGTTGTTTCTGCCTAACCCATGGGAAAGAGGCGTGAGTTTATGTAATAGCCTTGTATGTCAAAATATAGCAAAATTATTTACTAACTGGCACTTGACTCGCGACGTCATCTGCGTGCTTTAACATTACCCTCCGTGTTGGAAAAGATGTAAAAGTACTCTTAGTTTTAAAAATAAAATGAAGCCTATGACAGCTCAAATAATGTGGCTTACGATCGATAAAAGAATATTCAAAATCGGTTTTAATAAATAATTTTTCCACGTCTTTTACACAACGCCATCTAGTCTCAAGCTAAGCAGAGCTTGTGTTATGGGTACTAAACAGCTGATAAACATACTTATATATTTCTAAATACATACATATTATAGATAAATTACATCCAGACACAAAACAAATGATCGTGCACATCACACAAACATTTTTCCCGAGTAGGAATCGAACCCACGACCTCCGGCATAACAGTCAGGAGCACTAACTATACTAGACCAACAGGCCAGTCACATGTAGAGAGTCACAATCTGACAAACTTTACCTCTTTATAATAGATTATAGGTATCATTAGAAATTTCTTGCGTTTTGTTTCCAGTATATCGTTGTAACGAAACAAAAAAATAAATCTATCTTTTTCTCCTTTTTTAAGTTTTTTACCTCTGCAACAAAGTTTCATAATAAGACCCTCGGGGGCAAACATACGCACACAACACACACTTACCTAGACACACAATCTATGTACAGACGCCAGCACATCAAGTTACCCCAATGTGTCAAATTTCTTTGAACGTTTTTTCAACTTTAAGTCAAACAGAATAAGGTTCATATTCAATTGGGAAAATTTGAAAATTGGGGTAACTTGATGTGCTGGCGTCTGTACCTACACTTGAAAACAAAAAGCTTTGCCTCAACATGTCCCCGGCCCTCGTAGTTACGCGTAAAAACACACAAGTGTTACGTGCTTCGAATATTTCGCTCTTTTATCTCGTTTTGACGCGACAGCTGCGTACGCGCACAGCACGCGATCGTAATGATGCGCCTGAGTTTCGACAGCGTTATTTTGAAACGAGTGTTGATGAGATGGGAATGGTGGAGTTTATTAGTCTGCTATCTTAATAGCTCACTTTTAAAATAAGAGGTTTTTTTATTGACTTCTAATATACTTAGTCGGATTGCCAGTGGCGTGGATTTAAGATATAACAAAAATGTTCAGTAAAAGAAGACTGGGGGGTCGTTTCTTAGTAATGACAGCAAACCTTAGTGAGGTCGGTTTGTGGATGGGTGACCACCGGAACACGCGAAGAAACGTGTTTCTTTTTTTTTGCTGTTGGGTCTGCCTGAGTTACATTCGTAGAAAGTAGGCAGGCGTTACGAAGCTCGACAGTTTGAAAATCTGTATCGTATTTGCCTAATAACTCGTGGAGGTCAGATAAACAGTTGATCTTAATAGTAAATACTGGTATAGCTGTATATGATGAGACTTGAAATCAATCAAATTAGGAACAGGTAACGCAGATAATGATGAAAAAAAAATCAGCTAAGTATTATATTTTCACATCACTTTAACACAAAGAGATTTAAAATACTATAGAGCGGGCATGTCAAGGAAATGTCATAGAAAAACTTTGATCCCATGTCTCAGTAACGCCATCTAGAATAATATATGAATGTTGGAGCGGCAGCGGAGCGTACTACAAAAAACTCATAGACTTGTATCCAGCAGGACACACTTTTTCGGACGAAAATTTTGTTCGTGATGTCCGGTCTATAGGTATTGAATGTCTTTGCTTTAACACGATACTTCTACAGGGCTAGCTTGCTACATTTGCAAATCAAAAACCTCCAAATAGTGGGGGAGTAGAATGATGTTCAAAATTATTATAAATATCAGTTAGATTAAGTTTCTAAGAGTCTAATAGATAAGTTTATCAGACAGTATTGTAGGCAGTGGTTTACAATACAATCTAATTAACTTGTCTAATTCCCAACCCTTACTTAACAATACCCACATCATCGTAGAAACTCTAAACCATCAAAACACCAATAAATTAATCCACACAAGCTCCTCGAACATCTACAATACTCAGTTATGAATATCAATATTACTCGAAGCAACCAGGAAAGCATAATCGTGAATACCTTATACGACCATTAATTCGCCAACACTCGAATGGAGGAGTTATTAGCTTCATTCCTGCTCACCCGGTCCCGGAAGTGGCGTGAATGTGTGATAAATCACGCGCCGTCATCGCTAGGAAGGTAACGGGACACCCTACGTGGTTATTAGAAGGGCTAATAGTGATTTATGGCTTGTTCACGCCTGTTTTACTTGGAGGACAGGGTTTTTAAGTGATAGAGAATTTGCGGAAATTTCCTGATAAACAGACAATCATCTTGTTCATACCTGTTTTACTTGGAGGACAGGGTTTTTAAGTAATAGGAGAGAGGTGGAGATTGCCTGATAAAGTGTAAACAAGTAGTCTGATGTATTTGAAATATTGACATCACTAGTTTTAAAAACGTATTCCTTGTTTGTGTGATAAGCACGAGCATTTGTTCTGTATCTGGGTGTAATTAATCTATATTAAGTATGTATGTATTTAGACATATAAGTATGTTTATCAATTTTCTAGTACCCATAACACAAGCTCTGTTTAGCTTGGGACTAGGTAGCGTTACTTGTGTGAAAGTTGTGGAAAAATATTAAATAGTTTTACGTGTTTGGAGAAAAATGCGGTTTTCAATTGGAAGTCAAGGGATTTAAAGGGATAGAGAATTAGTGAAGATTACCCGATAGATTCGCGGCCTAATAAAGTGTAAACAAAAAGAGTTTTCTGTGTGTGTGACAGATTATGTTTGAGAGACATTAATTTATTGATTAATGGAATATATTGTGTAGATTTAAGTTCTTCCAACTTATCAGTCAGTTGTGTTGCTGGGCAGTTTGTTCCATTTCCTCTTTTCAGCAAAACGAAAAGATAAAGTGGCGTTTTGGCTCTATGACGCGTTTTTTAAGTTTGAAAAGTGCTGATTCTTAGCCTAATATTGAATATACACACAGCGAAACTTTTAGGGCCATAAAGTATTTTTTTATCAATATGAATAACTCGGATTAAAACTTATAAGTCAGCAAACATTCCGGTGACTTAACACAATCCCCATTCCGATAAAACTCGTCAACAAAGTCCGTAATTTTACAAGGCGCTGTTACATTAAAATTTATTATGATTGTATACGAAAACACAAGACAAAATCGTAATTAACCAATCAGGTACGAGTAACGACAAAAATTCAATTATCCACGAAAATTATTTGGACATTACAAAATCCTTGCACGCGACGTGCGTCTGGGCAATTTTGACAAATTTGACCGCAGCCCAGCCCCGTACGCTGCGTCGTAATGGTACTCATTAAATATGGAGGTAATTGGTCTGAACATGCGAGATCGGAAACTGTAGGTACACATTAATTACAGTTTTGATAAAATTCGTTTTAAGATGAGTCAAGTCTTACTTGGAGAATCACCTGATTCTGATTGGGTTGGTGGCGGTGGAAAAGTTGGCTATTTAAGGTAAAACATACGACATTCTGTCGCCCATTTTCCCGCTAGATGGCGCAGAAATCTGCTATTAAATACAGGTCGTTTACACATACAGAAAGTCTGTCAAAGAAAACAAATTGGATGGATTTGGAAGCAATGTAATGACTAGATTTAATCAAGTGTAATGTCTGATTACTCCTTACAACTTAGGTACTTATGTGCCAATCACCTACATATACAACAAAACAAACCAAATCTATTGACTTCAACGCTATCGTCCGCCTCGGGGAGGCCGAAGGGGTCTCTCAGACTCAAACTGACTATAAAACCACCTTGGTTTCCCGTCTCACATAGGCGCTTCGGCTCCCAGAACAGAAGATTCTTCCGCAACCCCTAAATATAAAAAGAAAGGTTTTATTTTCTCTAACATTTCCTACATAAAATAAATTAAGGCAGCCCCAGTAAGTTACAAAAGTAATTGTGTTGGGTTTGTCTCGGCTTTTATCTATCTACCTTTGCCCAACCTTTTTGGTGATGTTGCCAATTGAATCATCACATCACTGGTTCTCTGGAGCCTTACTTTGTATCGCACTGAGTTGACAATCTGTGCGTGCACGTAATTCTCTTTTCCACGTAATTCTCTTTTGCAAAAATTGGTGTTTATGTCTTCAAGTAAAATAGCAGTTTAACATTCGTTTAGTCTTTCTAGGAAACTGATTTAATTTAAAGTTTTTGTTATTGGCACTCGAAACTTGTTGTATGTGCCTTTTAAACATCAACGGTGGTAAAAACCTCTTGGAAATGTAGGTACAGTAAAGGCGGAGTAGGCTGTTATCCTAGGCAGAAACTACAGAGCATCACCGGTCACGTTTATTATTCTTATTATGATTCTTGTACTTCCTTCATACAGCTTGTAAATATTAACAAAACTTTAAAGAGGATTTTTACGACAAATTGGTGCCCGATTGATGGCAAAAACTCAACCCCAAG
Source organism: Euplexia lucipara (assembly GCA_921972225.1). Classification (NCBI taxonomy): domain Eukaryota; kingdom Metazoa; phylum Arthropoda; class Insecta; order Lepidoptera; family Noctuidae; genus Euplexia; species Euplexia lucipara. The sequence goes on along the minus strand of OV179149.1, from coordinate 2,899,181 downwards.
TACATGGGACTTAAATGTGGTTAAATATTAAACATAAAACATAAGCATAAAATTCTTTATTTACCAAAGCCATTACAATTACAATAAGTATTCTGAAATACTATCGAAAACACTGGACTAATTACTAGCTTTTCTAGATACTCTGACTCCTGAACTAGGTGTAGGCCTGTATCTTAGGATATTAGCCTAGATGTGTATATAAATCCTCTTCAAGGAAAGTTCCGTTTCAATTATCCCCTGTTTCTTTTCGGTTTAAGTTTTCTCTATGGGACCTGATATCTACAGCAAACGTCGAAGTGCTTTATTAGTCTACAACACACGGGATGCAAAAATGCCTGAGCTTCAGTCGCACTATGCGTTTGCGCATCCACGTTGCATGACAATGCGACGCGTTTGTTGACCTGCGCGCGCGCCGCATCGCAATACGTGCGGTAGCTGAGTGATTTGCATCATTGTTGATGGGAATTGTTCGATAACTAATTTTAAATCTTTTGTTATATCGTGGTTGGCTTAGAAAGGATTCTCTTCATAATTTTTTTTTTGATGGATTATTTTGTCAACTTGCACACAATTTATATAGGTACTTTCGGATCCAATGTCGCTAGGATCTCCGTAAGATTAACCGTGTTCATTTTTTTATTACTAACTAGCACCCACCCACGACTTTGCCCTAAGTTTTTAAATAACTAAAACCTCTTCACTTGTTTATGCTATACTTAAAGTTTAAAATTTTATCAAAATCCATTCAGATTTTTTTGTTTGTTCCAGGGGTTTCTCAATTCGGAGTGTTACCTCTTGACTCTGTATTTTTTTTTTATTTGTTACGATTATACTTTTTTTGTCACTTATCTAAATTATTTAAATTTCAATAACTTCAACTTAATAAGTAGATTGAGACTCCTTAGACTATGCGTCTAACAGATAGTTACATAAAGTTTTCACCTACTTAGCGGATGCACATTTATAAATTACCCATTTAATTTTGTCTATAAGTATTTGACTAAGATAATTTACCGACAACACATCACATAGGTACACTGTGTACTATGTTAACTTGTTAAGTATGTTTACCGTCTACAAATATGTAAATAATATGGTTACATATTACTAAGGAAACGTCAAAATTAAAGGAAGGAAACCAAATGTCCGTTGCCATATTTCAATGTTATTCTTATTTTTATCTCAGTAATCAGGTTAATAATATTATTATGTTATTATTCTTTTCCTTGTAAGTTTGATATTTGAACAGTCTCACCGCTCTTTTCCGTTATTTGGTTCCAAAACATAATTGTACAGTTTTGTGGTTCTTAATCTTTTCTTAACTTTAGCTAATCATAAATAAATGAGTTTGAGATTTCATTTTGCATGTGAAAATCAAGAATAAGTTCAAATACCTAATCAAATTAGAACTTTACAAGTGACTTGATGTATATGAACTGCTAGATATTATGCCCCACACAAAGACAATAATATACTTAGACGATACATCACGAACAACATTTTCATCCGATTTTTGTGTCCTAGTGGATACAAGGCGATTAGTCTAGTTTAGTACGCTCCGCTGTTGTTCCATTTTTACTATATTATGCTAGATGGCGTTACTGAGACATAGAATCACAGTTTTTCCATGATATTTCTTCGCATGTCCGTAAACTTTAAATACTTAATCGTAGGTACTTATCTTGAATCTCTTTGGTCAAGCACTATATTAACACACACTTTGGAAGATTTTATATCCAGCCGGACAGCCATAAAACCGTTAACGATAATAAAAGGAAAAGTATATTTTAAGTGACCATTCTTAATTCAATATTCAAATATCGGATTAGAACAGCTTGACCCGAGCGTGTTCGGGTCACATCGGATTACCTCGCCAAGGTCGGGTCGATGTCAACGCTTCGATCACGAATAAATTCCATTCATTGATGCGTCATCATTGTGTGCGAGGGTTGGCGGATGCAATCATGTTTTTTAAATAGTTTCATTGTTTTATTTAAGTTTTATTACAGATTCTTTTGCCCGGTTTTGCTTAAGATTTTAATCCCTGTCCAGTAGTGGCTCTCTTAGTGTAAGAAAATCTCAGACTAGGTGGGGAAAGTAACTTTACGTGGTGTTCGGAAATGTTTGTTTGATAGTTAGAAGATTTAGGAATTTGCAACTGCTTAAAATATTTAATTCAATAAATACTGGCTAAGCGTAGCAGCCCTAATACCACATAACAATAATTCGAATCGTTTTTCAAATACATTGTTAAAAGGTTTAAAATGATTCGATGGTTGAATTTGAATTAGGAACGTTATCCGGTTGGATACGAGAAGGTCATGTGGGAGTTTCGAAGTTTCAAAAAAAGAACAAATGGGCTGAACAAAGTGGAGAAAGTCTATATGAGAAGTATTTTTTTAAAACCTGGCAAAATATTCTTTGGAAGATGAGCACAACCTTTCTGTTAAATACAAGCGAAATAATCATAATGCAATGCAATAAAGTTTATGTTATTAAAGCCTTGACATTCACAGTTCATTAAGAAAAATAATAAGAAAATTGTTTATGCGTAGGTATATTCGAGGAAGATTATCCAGTTTTTACTCTGTTAAGCTGATACAAACTGTGAATAGGTACTGTGAATAAGCTGTCATAATTTTGTTGAAATCTCGTTTTTTTGTATTTAAATGAATAATAAGGAAGCAAACTATGTAAAGGAAATGAAAAGTAATTTTTCACACTGGCAAAGTCATTTCGTATCTGTCACACGGTCCGATGCCAATCTCTGCTGTCATTAACTATCTACAAACATAACCAATCACTTTATACACTCTTTAACTGTACAGTAATAGGGGTGAAAGTTACGTGATTGTTCTCTAAAATAATTCTGTTTTGGTTAATGATTGAAACCAAGTTATCCTTGCTACTTTGTTTTATTAAATTTTGTAATTTATTCTGTTTCACAATAAGAATGGATATTAAAGGAATATTTTTAACGTAACTACAGCTAAAATTCCTTAGGTATAATTATTGTCGTGTATTTTAATTGGACAAACTTATTTAGTATCTGCTTTTCAGTGTAGTTTGACCAAAAGACCATTTAATTCTTACTAATTAAAAGGTTCGGATCTATTCAAATGAAAAAAAAATGAGTCAAAATTATTTTCTCTACCTCATAGGTTTGTAAAGTTAATTTTTTTTATTTTATATTTAAATGTTTTAAAAAAGGTAAGGCCTTAAACAGAAAAAAATGTGGTTCAAAAGGACTTAATAATTTAGGCTTAATATTTATTTAATAAAAAAGTTAGTTGAAGCATAGGTATGGCGTCGATATTTTTTTCTTGACATTGCATATATTATGACCTAAGTCGTTTAATTGTAAACATAGTTTGAAAGCTGGCGCATGTTGATTAATATTCTCAAAATCAGTAATCTCTGCAGACCAGCAACTATTCCATAGCCATGATCCGCACAGTCTCGTTCAGAACTCTAATTTTACGAGGCTTTTACTAATCTTTACTACGTGCGACACTCATGAAATATATCTAATTAGAGAAACCTTTACGTATTGATGACAATTTTAATCGTCCGTTATAACTTTTACGATCAGGAATAACACCTTACTATTATATTCCACACATTAGTTACCTAAGCATGTGCGTAATAAAACTATTTTTATCTTAGCACAAGAAACTCTATCGGTATGACTAAGGTCATCAGCTATACACAGTCCTTATGAAGGCGTATCGAAGATCTCTGTGGCAATTAAATGTTAATCCTAGTCGGTATGGTGTAGTCGGAACACATCTAGGCAACAAAAAGTTGCCTATGGAGAGTTTATTGTTGCTATCCTGACGTTTGTTGAATACATGATATAAGTGTATTGTGTGTATACGGATATAGTCTTGTACTTCAGGTTTGTGGATTTACTACTGTATTATGCCTGGCATCAATATACACTGATATAATCTGCTAACTGTTTTGTACCTACTTCATATGCGCATACACTTAAATGTTTAGTCTCTAATCTTTTGCTTGGCGATCTTAACTCTGGCCTTTGCCAGAAAGCAGTTTGTCTCGTCATCTTACTCAAAAACAATAACATCATTTATTATTTTATTGGTTTTTGCAACAATCAATACCAAAGGCAACTACTAAAGTTCATTATAACTTGCTGCTTGGAATGGTACCAAGAACACCTTCACTGCTTGACTGTTATCGCCAACTTCTTCAACTGCTGCTGTTGGTCTCTCCATGACACTTCTTTTCAGTAAATAACCAGCAACAAATTAGTCGCTAAAACATCGATCGTCTGCTAAGATACGAAGTAAAGCAAACTGAGTCAGGGTCATAGTACTACACGGTGTTCTCGCATCCTATTAACTGTGCTGATAAAACTTATAATATTTTACGAGTCGATTAAACTCTGCAGTTTGATGGTGGCCGTTAACGTTCAGCGGTTGCTTATGGCTTATGGTTATGGGAATAAGGGTTTATGAGTTATTAAAATTAATTCTTGGTCTAGTTATACTGTCGTTGCGTAGTCTAGTTTAGTTTGTTAAGGATTGGTAAGTTTCTGCGGTATGTAAATAGAATGCGAGATCTCGAAACGGTATCGATCGGTCTACTCGGTAGTGGTCGTATCGGCAAACTCGCGAGACGAATAGATGTCGTGTTGCGTGTTTTGTTCTTGTTTGCTTGTGATTTGTTACTGCACTTTTTATAGCTTTATTATTTTACCATGTGTGATTCTGTTCTAAAATATCGTATTAACATTCGATCCCTAGCGAATTGAACCACTAAGTACGCACCTTCAATTATCAAGTTTCTCCTACAGAAGTAAACCATACATACAACTTACTTTATATTCATATTACCTGCCTGTCCCATTGCTAAGTATTTCTTCAGACTTATTATTATATTATTAAACTCACGAACGATGCTTTCCTTCACCTACGTCAGTAATGTCTTAGATAAATTTAGAAAGTTCATATGAATTTTAAAAGGGTTCAATTTAAATGCTCACCAAAATAATTTTGAGACCCTAAGACTTAGTACCAAATAAAATATGTTAACTTCAAATAAAATAAATCATTCTATGCCGAGGTGCCTAAAAAACAATGTTTTTAGTTCCAAAATAAAAATACACTCATTAAAACAATTGTACGTGTTGTATTCTTGTATTATTATTTGTATTCTTTATGCCTACCAAAACCCACTGCCCCATCACAACCTACTCAATATTTCTTAACTCAACTACAAATAGTGAAAATATCGGCCATTCAAAACGCAACTCAATTCGTCACTTGGTCATTTAACATCTCGATTTCATTGGTAATCGATCATCGGCGCACGCGCACCCGACCGCGTCGAATATCGCTCTCTCTATTGTTTCAGTGTATCTCGAGATTCTGTATCTCGGGTATTTAATGACAATGCTGTTTTGTGTGTGAGCTTTTACTTTCATTGATACTATCAATGTTGTATGGATCTTAAGTTTTGGTTGTATTATGTTGCATTGTTGGCAAGTCCTGGAATTTATAGACTTAAGATGTGATATTCTATACAGGGAGGAAGCTATGGCCATGGAAACAAATGTAGATCCCATGAATTTACTACATGATTTTCCGAACCCCCAGCGAACGGCTTTTTACTCGACCTCAGCGAAGCAAAATGTTATGATTTTGACCGCGATGTCCGCGATGACTGGCCTGTTAGGGTAGAGGTAAGCGGCCCTGCACGCGGAGGGTGGACAACGCCCTCTTCCAGACCCCCTGAATGGGTCCAGGGGCGACGGACGCGGGGATTTCCGCCGCCACCACGTACATGGACCCAAGGTGGCGGCGCGTCGTGTTCACGCGCGCCTCTCTTAGACGTCACGAGGGGAGTCTAACATCTCACTCCCCTCGCTGACTTGGCGAGGCCCGCGGGGCCGTCACCAGTCCGGGGTCGCGGAAGAATCTTCCGTTCCCGTGACCCCCGGCGCAGGTGTGAGAAGGAAGACGGGGTGGTTTTTAGTCAGTAAAAGTCTGACAGACCACTCCGCCCTCCCCGGGGCGGGGCACATCCATGAGGATTTTCAACCCGTAAAAGAAAAAAAAAAGAAAACAAGGGGTTAGTGGCCCTGACTGCTAAACCGGAGGTCGTGGGCTCGATTCCCACTCAGGACAAATGTCTGTGTGAAGAGCACGGCCATTTGTTCTGTGTCTGGGCGTTATTTATATATTATATAAAAAGAATGGCGTATGTATTTAGAAATATGTAAGTATGTTATATTAGTCTAGTAGGTACTTATAGCACTGGAAGCTCTGCTTAGTTTAGGACTCAATGGCGTTGTTTTGAATATATACGTATTTATTTAGGATTTACATAACATGTTTCAAACAATGCAGTCTGCAAAGTGATTAGCTTCCAAAGCCCAAAGCAAAGTATTTAGGTAACTTTAAGAATCGAATACATAGGCACCTACCTATTAAGCATCATCGTCCATCATTCTCACATAGGTACTTAACCCACTTCGCGCAGCCATCAGTCACCACTCCACCACACACTTGCGCAAGCTAAAAGTGTCGCCCGCGCATCATAAACCGCACACTTTTATTATAGCGTATTGCGGAAACCGCGGCAAAACGGTGACGTAACGCCCCGATGCGCGCGCGCCGCTATTATTTTTGGCGCGGGGTCGTTGCACTCGCGTAGTGAAAGTCGCCAGAGGCGCCAAGCTGGCTACGATAGGACACCCCCGCCCCGCCCTGAAGGTATTTGACACCTTTGAGTGGTATTGTTGAAGAGTACGGAGTCAAAATGTAAGCCTGCACTGACCTAGATTTAGGAGTGGGTCACGCGATGAAAAGGTCAGGTTATAATGCTCTTTGGTTTGTCATTTTATTTAAAGTTCATTTGCTTCGCATTTCTTAACATTATTGATTTATTTCATGAAGTCCAGCTGATTTAATAAATTGTCTGATCATTGCGCTTCCCTTCATTAGATCATCATGAGTTAAGTATCTTGAAATACTATTGTGACAAATACTGTAACTATACAACGTTTTCCATGAATTTTCTAGACATGCAAAAATATCAATTTTGTAAAAATAACATTAAACACCCGTACATTAAGTACAGTTTGCATTGCAAGATCAATCGTTTAAGATACTTTTTCAATAGTAAAACTTATTCTGACATGATAATATAATAATAATAACACCAGCCTGTTACTGTCCCACTGCAGGGCAAAGGCCTCTTCTCATACAGAGAAGGCTCCAGCATGGATCACCACGCTTGCTCAAGGCGGATTGGCGATGACGAACTTATATTAACAATAAGTCCAGGTGTCCGATGTTAATGATGTTTAAGATAAACTTAGAAAGTACACATAAATGAATTGAAAAAGTCACATGGGTACTTGCCCGAATTCGAACCACAATCTCGTGCATGAGAGGTAGGCGCCTTAACCTCTGGGCCATCACGACTTGAAATCGCTCTTAATTCACAACTATTTACGACTGTGTCAACTATATTTTATATCTGCTTTCCCTTTGAAAGCTGACCAATAATTTGAAACCTTTATGTACATTTTAATTATCTCCCACACAATGGACTGTAGTACACAGTATAGACACAAATAATTTTCTTTCATTCTTCCACTCCCATCTAAAAGCTCTAACAAAATCAAAAACAATACATTGTCTAATTCTACCATTCCATTACCGGAAACCGATCACATTGTGCCTTTCAAAGCATTTCCCACATGTCCATTACAAAATCGAAATGCCACTACAGCTGCGCAGTCGCAATAAAAAGCTGTTAATTTTTAGTTTGAATCATTTAATTGCGTAAATTCACGTTTATCCGGAGATCTGTCGGAAACAATTGTGTTTGTGAATGTTGTGCTATTATTTTAGGAGGTTTCGTAATAATTTATTATTGTTATGTATTATGTAATGATGAGTTTAGTTTGGTATCTGTGTTAGAATCTGTGTTAAAGTGATGAGATTTTATTTTGGGTCAAAGATGTTAACCGGTCTCATGTAACACCCAATTGGCGTACAGTTTAGTTAGGTAACGTAATTGAGCCTTTAGATTTGGTCCTACCATCCGCTTATTTAGAAGCCAGCACAAATTCATACACTGACTAAATTTAACACACTTCTCACGTGCTGTGAATTTTGTCCTACCATCCGCAAAATTTGAAGACAGCCCAAATTCAAATTTCAACACACATCTGTAAGAGACTGAACTTAATCTCAAAACTGAGTTTTGCAAGTCAATCACAATCTAAAAAATATGTATGTGCTAACAAGAAGTCTTTATTTAGTGTTAATTGTAATTGTAACTATCACAAGCGTGTTATTAATATGTATGTTACATTAGAACTTCTAGTGCCAGTTAGAAGAACTCCGTTAAAAATTCCACTCTTCTTCGTCGAAACTGCGAGAACTACAGTTAATTTCCCACAAACTGGTCCTTAGGCTAACCTCTTTGGTGCATCAGGTGTGCTAATACCACGTTCTCGGAGCAGGGCGGAAGGCACGCGTGACCCGACATTTAGCGGCTCGGGATGCGCCCGCGCAATGACGTAATATTTTAGTTTTCTACTGCGTTTTAAGATCTCCCGCCATAATATTTGCTAAGAGAACAGATTTATAGTTTTACCTGTCAAGTTAGTGATTTAAGATTCTCTTGTGGTTACGTTCTGTTATTTATTTGTGGGAACTGCCATTTTTTCTGACGCTTTTAGAGTAAGAAGTTTTGATTTAGAATGGTAGAAAACGAAATCTATGGTCTTACTGTGAATGACTTTTATTTATTATGTTTAACAGCTGATTCGTTTTTAGATGTATCGCTGGATTTTTTTATAAAGAGATTTATAATATACAATGCGAAGAAATGTCATAGAAAAACTATGATTCCATATCTCAGTGACGCCAAAGTGAAAATTGTGTTCGTGGTGTCCCGTATCGTAAGTTTTAAATGTCTTTGGTTTTTTAGCTACAAGCAGAGACGCACATTAGTTTTTAAGTTTATGTCCTTATAAAGGACTATTTCTGTCATTTCTAAATTCATAGTAATGTTAACTAGAATCTATTATTTCAGTCTATTTCCAGTTCAATGATCAATCTGCACAACAAAGGTATTTCCATTTAATATTGTTTAGAACTAAACCAACAAGATACTAATCGTTTTCTCTTGGAACTATTTCAACCATTGCTTAGCTCACAGCTTTATGCACTAACTAGAGTCACTTATGTAACTGGCAGTTTAAAACTGACAAGGTTGAACTCTTGACCATCGAGCAAACTTAATCACGCGTATCATTTCGTCTAATATATTAGGTGTCATAACGAATTCCCTTATCAAACCTCAGAAAAAAAATACCGTGACAAATGATAGCTCGATCACGCCTAACTTCGACGTCGTATGCGCACGATTTAGAAAGAGATGGAAATAGAATTGAAGGAGGGAGTGAAAGAGAGGGGTTATAGATTTAAATTAGGTGTATCAGAATCGATCTTGATTTGCTTGTTGCTGACAAGTGATCAGTGAAACAAACGGACGTGTGCAGGGTTGTCTGTTGTGTACAGATTTTTGTGTGTGTCAGTTTATTAAGTTATGTAAGTTGGGGTTAGGATGAGGTCACATTTGTTTGAAGTCTAACACAACATGCCTGAAGTTATTTTTAAGCCCCATGTTATGTCCTAGTGCGAGTCCATTGAACCAGACATAAATCCAGACTCGAAAATGCTTGTGAAAAAATCCGGTAGGCAGAACCCAATTCCAATTGGATCCTCCTGGCCTCATGGTCAGCAGAAAAACTTGCACCTACTCAGCCGATGCAAGCCATATATGTAGGTGTAAAAATAAACTCATTACAGTACATTCAATCGCAAAACCATTTTGTCTATAGCTTAGCCAAAATGTCCTAAAGAATTAAGCCAATAACCTCGTCCTCTTAACTAAACACCTCATTGTTGAGAAAAATGTTCCGTTCTAGGACTTTATAGCCAATCTAACCAACATTACCTTAACTTAGACGCTACTTTTTATAGAACTTTACTGCTTACTTCTAAAATAAGTCGCTGGAACCTCCATATAATTTCTTCCTACTGGTAGTTAGAGCAAATTAAGTAGGGGTCCCGCTCCGTTACAATGGCTGTAGAAAGGGCCATATCTTAAGCTCCGTGTCCGGTACAATGTGGAGCAAAGACTTTTTCGAGTTGTCAGCCCTAGGAAGACAATGGCGGGTGTGGTCTGTCATGAGTGCCCGTTCAATGCCGTGCGATATCCGATAGGGAGTAAATTGACATTGAAATATAATGTGACGACGTTTGGTTGGCCACTGATGTTGGTTGGAAATAGGTGAGGATATTAGCAAGAACTTTCTCAAGTTTGTCTTAGATATCGGTGACGGAAAAACATCAGCTAAACGTCAAGACTATTATGGTAGGTGCTTCTGTGTGCTGAATGACATATATCTATGAGATATGACCTGAGGTGCGCTTAATCTGATAATTATGGATGTTTGCTTTGAGAACAAGACTAGGTATGCAAGGTTCTTACCTGAAGGAAACAATTAAAATTCTCAAGAGTATTTTGTATGCCTGGTTGCCTTAATTAAAATAGCTGTTTTAAGTGAGCGTTTACACTAATTTCTAATGATAGTATATTCAGTTTTGCTTTATAATTATAACCAACCTGTACATGTCTTCGAAAAAGGTCAAAGTCAAATCAATTATTTCAATTAGACCACTTTAAAGTTACAAGTTGATTATGATACTCAGAAAATTATTCTAGTTGCCTCTTCTAAATGGTAGTTTCATATTCGCATACTTCTTCTTTTAAAATAGTTTCTACAATCTCATTTCTCCTGCCCATAATCATTCAGACATCTCGAACAGTTCCGTAGCCTTTATCCTATCCGCTAGTGACTGCTGACTAGAAAACCAAAGCATTCACAGCAATTAGAAGAAGAATAAACACAATCATGGCCGCACGATATTCAAATACTAAACAAACTACTCAATCAATTGAGGCGCGTCGAATGATTTCATGCGACAAAGGCCAGATAAATTGCCCGCTAAGTAACTTGGCATAGCAACAATTGCCCCGAGACACTTTCACTACACTTCACCGTCCCTATGTTAAGAATGCACCATTTCACCTACTCATTAGCAAGTCTGTGCAACCGTCTCGTTCTCTGGTGCAGAATTTGTGTATGTGAGAAAGGGACGCCGTGTGTTATCGAAGATCGGTATGCGAATGTCGTGTTGAGTTTGATCAGGATAACAGTGTTTTTGGTAATTGAATTTTGTTGGTTAATGGTGACATTGGGTAACGTTCTCTTTTTGGCATATGGGGTGGTCAAGGTTTCTTATTCTCGTCATTAGTAATAAGAAAAAAAGAAAATAGTCCTAAAAGTTCTATCTTTACGCTAGCACTAATGATATATTTTCTTTTGTTTCCAGGTAAATAATCAACTGAAAATCTTCTGAACTGTAACTACGAGCACGTAGGGTAAGTTAGAATCATCAAAGAAAGAAGAGTGCAAGAGAATCCAACAACATCGTCGTTAAATTTAGATGTCATTCATTAGACGATTTTGTTAATTGCTTACCAATTGTGGATCCAACTCATTCGATGAAGGCTAGCTCCAACTAGTTCCAGCATGCGTAGCATGAACACATTGAACACCGAAGAAACGGCCTTTGTCTACAGACGAATCGGCAAAGTGACAGATTATATAGACAGGAACCTCAATCTGTCAAATTTCTTTCAATAAACCTGCCTGCGTAGCATGAACACTTAATTTCTTGTCTTCCGAGACACGACAAAGACCGTTTCTTCGGTGATCATGCTACGCGTGCAGGTAGAGAGAAGCCAGGGAGGCACTTCCCTGCAATGGGAAAGGGTGGACTGGTTTCATAAATACAGGGAAGAAGGGATATAATCGTTGCACATCTTAATACCATGAGCTCTAAGATCCTGATCCCCTGAGCGTTGAAATGTTTCGTCGACTTTTACTAATTAAGTACCAAGTTTTCCTTTTATTTTTTTTTTGCTTGAAAAAGTATGGAATCAGAATTTCTTATTAATGTTAATATTTTTAATGAAAGAATTAGGTTATTTCCTTTTTAAGGGATAGATCTCTTAGGTTAATATAGGAATGATGGTTTTTTTTTCATGGTTATTCACAGATTATAATAATATTGGTAAAAACACGCTGTGCAACAAGAGAAACAATGCTGGAGTCGCTCGAGGTTTTAGAATCGTGTACAGAACTTATCGTATCAGTAAACGCGAGGATGTCCTTTCCACTTTATAAGTATAATTACGGTTCTCACCGCGTTCGGCTGAAGAGCTATGCTGACAGCTTAAGATATCTCACAAATGATACACTTCAAAAGAAATTTCCATCACCCAATTACCCCGATGATGACCAGCCTCATTAAAAACAAGCACAGCTTATTACAAACTCTTTGTTGATGACCTCTCATATTTTATTTCAGTGCTGACAACACTCAACTTTAAATAAAGTGGGCACACTTAACTCCCTCTCAACTTAAGTATCACTTGAGTCTTCGTTATCTTAAAAGTAAAAGTTACTGAACGAGTACCTACTGCGGAAAGTGAAACACTATGATAAAAAGTACAACAACAACAAGTATTATCGTAATATTAAAACAGAATTGAGACTAAAAAACTACAGTTTTTTAATTATTTTGTATTACTGATAGCCTCGCGTTTGACCACTATCTCACCTACACGCGAAGCATGACCACATTGACCACCATTGAAACAGATTTTGTCTACAGAAGAAACACATCTACAAAAGGCACGACAATATCAAGAATGAGGAGAAGAAATGTGTAGATTCTTCAGTCGACACTAGTCTACAATATCGAGCATTATTTATTTCTTCTGTAATCGGCAGGAATATTTCTACTATCTGTCAGTTTGTGGATTCTTTCGTCGACCTATACGTTTCCCGATCATGCTACGCGTACTAATGGTATGCCATGATCTAGTCGACGATAAAGCCCGCTTGCCTAGAAGTAACCTTTTCACTCTTGACTGAAAGACCACTAGGTTGTAGCTTGAAATACCGTCTCCAGCAAGGAATTCCACTCCTTAGCTGTCGCACAAAGAATGTGTTCCCAAAACGTTTAGTTCGTTTGGGTGGGATGTCCACCAAAATACAGTTAGTAACGGACGTGTGGTCTCGTGAACCCAGAACTCCAAGTCATCATGATCTGCCTGCCTCTTGTCAACTTTATTAGGGTCAGCTACCAGTCTATCAGGATGCTGCTGAATACCAGTTAAGTACTGGGTAAATGGTCCATTTCAACGCTAGGCGGTCGAACATCATGTGTAGTGAACCCAAGTATGTCTTTTTCATCACATCTCATCACGCCTCTCCGAAGGTGTAGACCTACATTTCGCCAGTTATTTTTTAGTGTCCCGTGTAATAGGGGGCAAGCCTATTGCCATCAACCGTCATTGTCCGATGTCTAGACTCGGAGCTATTATTTACTGAAAAATTCCAGATCAAAAAGCATAAGATAGCTTTGCCTAACCTGGGAATCGAACCCAGGATCTCATGCTTACCAACCCAACTTACTTAAATATTTAAACATTCTAACTCTTGAATACAAAGTACGGTAATATTATCTACAAAGTGAAGGTCGTTTGACAGATGTTTGTAAAACTCTATTAATCAACGTAAATAATTTATTAAAAGCGCACGCCACCGAGTGACATAATATTTGTAAAGATGCGCCGGCGCAAGGTCGCGCGGTTGCGCATTGTGTGTCGGCGTAATGACCACACCTTACTTGTTTATTCAGGACTGGTCAAATCAATGTTTATTTGGGTCAGATTGAGTATAATGTGTTTGAGTATCAAATTATCATTTCAAATACTAGTTTGTGTGAAACATGATAGAATTGAGGTGGTGGTTGGTTGCTCCGCCAATTCTTCTTCCCAACGAAAAGGAAGTGGCAAAGAGCAGACTTTTTGGGGTCTTATGTAAATTTGACTTTTAAAAAGTGCTGATCCTCAGCCTAATTTGATTATGTATAAGCTTTTGATTTTGGTGACTATTGAGATAACATCAAATAGTGATACTAGAAGCAATAGCACATACTGCGTCGACCTCAAATAAATTGAGATGAGGAGGTTTTCTTTATGTGATCTTGATTCGTCGTCAGGCTTCATACATTTCTTTCTGTATGATGTATTGGCCGTAATGGTCAATTCAGCGGTCAATTCAGGATATTTTCTTTTATTAACACTTACCTAATTTTCATAGGCCATTTAAGAGTTTACGAAAAAAAAACGCGTTCGTACAATGGTTTCATACCACGATTTCAAGATTTCTGACAAATGCTTGCACTGACTGATCTGGTCCCCTCGCATTGCAGACACTAATCTACATGGTTCTAACATGATCTGACCAAGATAAAGAGACTTTTTATGAGATTGTGACTTCTAAGTTTCTTTCGGTGTTTCTTCTCAGAGTATATAGTCCTCCTCACCGATTTCGAAAACGGCGACCCTTGCAGCTATTTTCTTCTTTCGTGTGCCCTGATGTGACTGGCCAGACCGAACTTGCATTTGAGTACCCGGTAATATGTAAAGCAGTAGAGTTTATCGGCAGAGTTATAGGTGTAAGAATAGGATGGCTTAGGTATCTCTTTACGATTTTGGCGCTTTTCGTTTAATGTCGCTTGTTTTCATTTTCTTTTTTTTTCAAAGTCAAAGTCAAATCATTTATTTCAATTAGGCCTGAAAACAGGCACTTTTGAACGTTATACTTACAAATAAATTAAATTAATATGATTCTAGTTGCACATTCCAAAAGGTAGTTTTGTATGGAGAAGAATGTGCAAGAAACTCCATACTTACTCTTTTAAAATAGATTTTATAATATTTGTATACATAATCAGATTATATGTGAGGACGATGTACCATGAGAAAAAAAAACAGCTATCCTGAGATAGGTGATATAAAATAAGCTGGTAATTGTATGAGCGTATTGAAAGATACATGGTGCTCACATATTTACATAATATTTAATCCAAAGTTGATTATTTTATTAGATTATTTTTGTGACAAATAGTGGTTAAAAAAAATACCATGTAGTCATCATTGACCTGTCAAAACATAGCCTTTTATGACAAGAGCGAGTAACGCAATGACGTATTTATTACGTGGTTAGTCTAGTATCTTACTGTCCCGCCCACTTTACCATTATTCTTGACAAACATCCATCGAACGAACAAAGACAAATACAACAAAATGCTGGTTAAAACGAATCCAAACACGACATATCCGCTATTATTTTGACAAGAGTCTACCTACTGGTGTGCTGGATAGCCTGGCTGCAGCATCAGCTCATCCTGTTGCCATCAGTGCATTGTGTTTAGAATCAAATGCTGGTTAAAAATTAAATTAAAAATTTAAAAAACCCCCACCGCAAAAAAGTGAAACATTTAAAAAGTTAAAAATAACACTTTAGCCATGAAATTTTACGTTACGTCGGGGTACCGCTTAAGTAAGGAATGTTCCTAGTACTTGTAGGTATGTAGGTACTTATTTTAACGGTACCCCGACGTTACATAAAATTTCATGGCTAAAGTGTTATTTTTAACTTTTTAAATGTTTCACTTTTTTGCGGTGGGGGTTTTTTAAATTTTTAATTTAATTTTTATTTTAAAATTTTTAAACGCATTAATTTTGTTTTATAGATTATACAGTTATGAGAATTTTTCAGTGCATTGTGTGTAGAGTCAAATGCTGGTTAAAACGAATCCAAACACGACATATCTGCTATTATTTTGTCAAGAGTCTACCTACTGGTGTGCTGGATAGCCTGGCTGCAGCATTAGCTCATCATGTTGCCACCAGGGCATTGTGTACAGAATCAAATGCTGGTTAAAATGAATCCAAACACGACATATCTGCTATTATTTTGTCAAAAGTCTACCTACTGGTGTGCTGGATAGCCTGGCTGCAGCATCAGCTTATCCTGTTGCCATCAGTGCATTGTGTGCAGAATCAAATGCTGGTTAAAATGAATCCAAACACGACATATCTGCTATTATTTTGTCAAGAGTCTACCTACTGGTGTGCTGGATAGCCTGGCTGCAGCATCAGCTCATCCTGTTGCCATCAGTGGATTTTGTGCAGAATCAAATGCTGGTTAAAATGAATCCAAACACGACATATCTGCTGTTATTTTCCTAAGAATGTATTAGTCTGCTAGATATCCTGGCTGCATCAGACCAAATACACCATAATGTTGCTTATCAATATTACACACATAGGTGTGGGAAATTTTAAGACACACATATGTTTTTAAGTAAAGTTAATACCCATAGACGTCTAAAATAGCAACGGTAGCTAACACAAAAGAGCTGATAACCTTGAAACGGCTGAACCGATTTTGATGAATCATGTCTAAGAACCATCGCAAGGAACCCTGCTTTCAAATAAAAAAAACCGCATCTAAATCGGTTCACCCGTTTGGGCGCTACGGTGCCACAGACAGACAGACAGACAGACAGACAGACAGACAGACAGACACACACACATAGCGGTGAAACTTATAACACCCCTCTTTTTGCGTCGGGGGTTAAAAATGAATCCAAACACGACATATCTGCTATTATTTTGTCAAGAGTCTACCTACTGGTGTGCTGGATAGTCTGGCTGCAGCATCAGCTCATCCAGTTGCCATCAGTGCATTGTGTGCACAATCAAATGCTGGTTAAAATGAATCCAAACACGACATATCTGCTGTTATTTTCCCAAGAGTGTATTAGTCTGCCAGATATCCTGGCTGCATCAGACCAAATACACCACAATGTTGCTTATTAATATTACACACATGGGTGTTTGAAATTTTAAGACACACATATGTTTTTAAGTAAAGTTAATACCATAGACGTCTAAAATAGCAACGGTAGCTAACACAAAAGAGCTGGTAACCTTGAAACGGCTGAACCGATTTTGATGAATTATGTCTAAGAACCATTGCAAGAAACCCTGCTTTCAAATAAAAAAAACCGCATCTAAATCGGTTCACCCGTTTGGGCGCTACGGTGCCACAGACAGACAGACAGACAGACAGACAGACAGACAGACAGACACACACACATAGCGGTGAAACTTATAACACCCCTCTTTTTGCGTCGGGGGTTAAAAACAATTTAACTTCTGAGCAATAACAAAACGCATATACACCGCCGCCCACCCACGTGGGCTCATATAAATTAGCCGAGCCAATTATGTGGATTATTTGTGCAATTAACTGCAATTGTTCCATTCTGACTTCGTTATTTATAGTGGCTTTATGTTCACTTCGAGCCAGTTACAGCGCTGAGGTCAACTCTGTCGGGTCTCGTCAATATTGGATGCATCAACGTCATTCTTAGTAGATGCTTCAACTTTGTAACTAATACTAGGGTATACTAGTAAACCTGGCAAACTTCGTTCCGTATCGGAATCAATTTATGTTGTGTTACCTTCTTCGATCTTGATAAAGACTTGTCAAATGTCAAACTGGATAAATGTGGACTGGAAGACGGTGACAAACCGTCTGTCATAATTATCACCGAAGATGGCGCTGCATTTGAAACATGTTTATAAAAACAATTTTTCTCCATATTCCTCTTTGGAGGCAAAAGATAGCGTATGTCCAAAAATCTCTTTTCGAGTTTAGTTTGTATATTAAATAATGTTTTTTAAAAAACTAAATAAATTGCCTCTTCCAGAACATTATCTAAGGTTGAAGAGATTTAAGATACCATTGAGAGGACTGCGAAGAAATGTCAAAGAAAAACTGTAATCCCATATCTCAGTAACGCCCTCTAGAATAATATAGCAATATTGGAGCGGCAGCGGAGCGTACTAAACTAAACTCATAGACTTGTGTCCATTAGGACACAAGCATCGGATGAGAATTACGTTCGTGAAGTCCCGTCTATAAGGGAAGGTTCATATCTGACGGAACATGCGCCGAGCTTTTGCGACAATGTACCTCGACGCACTAACGCATCTTCTGTTGAGTGTGAACCGTCAAGTGGTTTTGGCGTTACGCGACCGATAATACGCGACGCATATTCCGTCAGATATGAAACCCCTTAATAGTATTGAATGTCTTTGACTAAGGTGAAAGAAATCATTGTGGTAGGTTGAGTTCATTAGTTTGCTGAAAAAAAAATACTGAATCAGTATAGCACAGCATGAAAGAGAAACCATCTGCCGATCCCCTATTCAACTAAATAAGGAAAATGTAACTTCACTTGCGCAAGAGTTTAAAATTCTCAGCCTTTCATTACGTTGCAAAAAAAAAACGAACCTTAGTTTTACAATTCTACAGAATTAGCATGCATTAGGGTTGTCAAAAACAAGAATAGGGAATTGGTAAAGGACCTCTATTTGTATTGTTGCAAGTTAAATTTCTTACGCATTTACCAAATTGATTTAAACCAAAGATCACCTTCCGAGTACTATCGTGTATAATATCATTTTTAAAGTAATAATTACACGTCATTTAATAAAAAAAAGTATGAAAAAGTTCGCCTTCCTTGTATCTTGAGCTTTACACACAAGATAAAATAATCTAACTGTGGAAAGGGAATCTACAGTATTCCTTAGTATGAAAATGATAGCGTACAATAAATTTGATAAAAATATAACTTAAAAAAACATGCAATTACTAAAAAAAATTACACAGTCAAGAACGATAAAAATAGGTTTTTCTTAGCTCAGTCTCAGCTCAGGCTCAGTCGTCAGTTTCTTGTCATTTTGTTTACGAATTTTCTATCGTGGTGCAGCTTCACTTTAAGAAGCTGCTATTCACGCGCTTGCTCACCTAAGTTGACGTACTAGCTGTCTGCCTCTTTTCGTCTTCTGTATATCTTAGCGTTACCATGTCCTGTGCTTCTTCTTCTTCTTCCTGTGCTTCTTCTTTTTCTTCTGTTTTAATACACCAAGAGTACCGTTCTGTCGGTTTTTCCTTTAAAAAACTTTGCCCCACACTAGAAGTTTCTCCAAAACATTTAAACTCACAATCAGACCTGGAACATCTATCAGCTTCAGCTGTAGTTCATGGGTTCGGTTTTATCAATTTCTCCAAATTCCAAATTTCAAATTTCAAAGATTGTTGGCAGATAAATATGGTTACATAAGTTCTTAAAATAATAGTACAAGTAACTTTACATATTCAATCATAACATAATGACATGCAAATTTTAGAATATAACTAATTGATAGAATTATAGAATTTATACCTAGTCAAGGAATTCTTTTATGTCATAGAACGGATTCTCAAAACCATCCGTGCAAAGCCCTTCTGAACCCATTGGGAGCTCTTTAATCTTTAATCTGGTTAGGAATATTGAATCCACCACTTTCTACTTCAATGGCAACCCTAAAATGTGCAATCGAATAACATTCGATGCGCGTGCGGCTATAAAGGATTTTAGTACAATTTATACCGGGTTTTATTGCTCTTTGCGGTACACGTCAATTAAATAGCCCTTATTTTATCGTTATCAACCCTCTGTGGTTTAAATTAATAAGATGTTCTTACCGTTTTAATAATACATTGATCGTTAATCATTGTCTTGGTCTTCTCTTAGTTGGTAATTAAATCATTATATCCATTTTGATAAACTGCTTTATTTACTTACCGTTTCCTTTCGCCGACTGTTAGGGCTCGATTTGATTTAATAAACTATATTATCTTTCATCAAGCCGTTTTAATTGTTAAGGATTTTTATGATTCCGGTTTTGTCGTACATTCGCCTTTTCGATGAGTCAGTAGACTGACAGTCAAATACCTCTAGCACAAATGTTAAGATATAAAGTACGGTTTTTGATTGGAATTACCTACTCCTTTCAATTATCAGCTTATCGCAATCTACTGCTGGGAATAGGACTCTCCCACAATACCTTGTCCTCCGCCTTCCACATACCGTCAGATCCAGCTACCTTCTTCTGTTCTTCTTCGGTCCATCTATCTGTGGAGCGTATCACACTACGGTACTACGGTAGCCGATACGCGGTCTTCACTCAAAGACTCGTTTGTTCCACTGGCCGTCGGGGGTCATCGGTGCCGTATGGGTCATAGTAATTGTGCTTGCCTCATTAATTTAACGCTAAATGCTGCAGGGTTTAGTTGTATTTTAAATGGATTGCTGAAGATTGCCCATTTGTTGAAGAACGTTGGACCAATGGACCAAGTGATGCACATGGAAGTAACAAATGATAGGCATCGGGATCGACAACTTATATAAAGAAACAACGGCTGTTTTTTTCACATAGAACTTGGTGGGACTTTTTTTTGTTAAATATTGCAATCTCTACTCTGATATTACCGACCACCGAACAGAAATATTAGTGTGCGTTCAACATATGATTGTCCCCGAAAAATCGGCTTTTGATATCTTTGTACTCATTATAAAATATATAATTATAAAGTATATATATTAAGTATTTATTACTTAGATGGAGAACACGTAGACAGAAATGGGCATATCTCTTTAAAATCGTTATATGAATTCGTGCTGAGGTTTCTTGAACGCAATCTACTTCGATACTTACATACTCTTTTTGCCTCCATAACGTTTATACTTATTTACGTATAATATACATACCTTGCTTAACATATAGTTTAGATTTCTTTAAACATGACCCCCTACTGGGTGCTTACAATCATTCGTCTTTTGTTATTTTGGTCTCACGAACTTTTTGTGCTATATGGGAAGTTTAATTTATCAATAACCCTGTATTATTATTAACAAAACCCTTTCTTTAATTTAAATCATACTCAACAGCTCCTTTTCAACCTTATTAGTAAAAACATAAGGGTGAAAAGTTATTAACCCTCAGAGTCATTGTCGACGGTTGTACATTGAAGACAAAAATATTCTTTTCAATTCGCGAAATGCTTCGTCAAAAGGTATTATTAGTAAAGATGGCGGGTATGGCGATATCTCGATTGAATTGATTCGTATCGCAATAATCGAATGTTTGCATGGATTTAATAATAGTGGTCTTGAAAGGCGTTCATGGGATGTATGGCATTCAAATGTTTGGGGCTTAGTGTAATATCGTAATGATTATTTTAATTTGAAGGCTGAGAATGCGGCTGAGGCGGATTATCGTGAAGAAGACAAATTAAAGAAAGATGTTCTCAATTTTGCGATGTTTATGTATCCATAAAACAATTTCTGTCTAAACGCACGCGACGCTACGTAGCCACATCATTCTTCTTTGTGGATACCTTTTTGCAGAGCCCCAAATCGGAACTTCCTTGAGATTGAAGCGTAAAATTTGGATCCCTTTTTAAGAATATTGCACAAACGGAAAATTGTGAGATTTCGTTATACTTAAAGTTTATATTTCGGCCATTATTATCCGTTACCGAATGTTTCAGAAAATTTCCAGGATCAATAATACGATAAACATGAGTTTCAATGACGAACTCACTGACGGTTAAACCTTACTTGCTCAATTCCTGAAGGTACACACACACAACCTTTCTTCTCTCAAGGGCTTCAAAGAAGTCATTGTTTATCCAAACCTTAAGCCAAAAACCACAAAAAATATACAACTTGTCTTCACATCTCACGAATCCTGCTGTTCATTCAAAACCTCAAACATCCTGTGTATTCATACAGATTCCATTTGATCATCAATCATAATTAGCTCTTTTGTATTTTAATATTTCGGCTCAGTGGTCTCACTTGTGATCTTAGCGATTATTTCAAACATTTTAGCACAAGTTTATTAATAATTTAAGACGAAGACAAACTGTGTTGAACCCTTTGAATAATGACTGACGATTGCGTGTTTTTGAGTAAACCTATTGTTTGTGTAATGAATGGCGTCTATAGTTGTTGTGTGTTTGTCACTTCGAAAATTTAAAGTTTTAGAGGTTCAGAATCATCTTCTGAACTTGTAGTATTTTATTTTATTTATTTTATTCAGAAGGGAACTCCAACAAAGGATACACATTACATGCATTTTCATACAAAGTTCTTTGAAGATTTGTGCTCCTTCAGTTATAGGAGAACACATCATGCATACATCATCATTTTAAACATAGTTTAGAATTGTATAAGTTAAAGTAGTAAACAGAATAAAATTTAAATCAAAGTAAAATTAAACAACATTAAATTAAGCAACACATGAACATAAAATTAAATTAAACATTTGAAATTAAAACACGGGTTAAATAGTGAACAATTGAAGAGTAAAATTAAAAAAAAAATTAAAACATTAAAATATTCTAAAACACAAATAATACAATGAAAGAGGGAACAATGAATAGGAACTATAAAGAGAAATTATTAACAATATATGATAAATCTGTGTGACCTGTCAACTTGAAACAGGGTCTGAAAATCGTGCCCGAATTAAACGTTTGAATTTAGCAAGATTGTTAGAAAAGATGTCTATGTCTTCCGAAGAACTCGAAACAATGTATTAGGTTGGGCTTCGGTGTCCTTTCCAGCCTTTATTTTAAAATACTATTGGTCTATTAGTAATAGATTGAAAATAAGATAACTAACCACATCGGACTCATCGTCATTTTCGTAGTCTTTAATCGAGTTATTTGAGGCCAGATCAGTATGTTTTTCTTCTTTTGTTCAATACTTACTTTCTCATTTTCTTTCCTTTTTTGTGTCTAGCATTCTGTCTTTCTCTTTTAATATTTATTGTTCTCTGTTTTTAATTCCACCTGACCGTATCTAGATCATAATAGGAAGTCACATTCCGTCCTCGGCAAAGCCCTAAAGCTTGCTCCCATTCCGATATTGATTACCAAATGTACTGCTTAATTAAACAATTATTTCTAATAGTTACGTAAGACCTATTTTAATTACCAACCGCGGTGCAAAACACTCGGAATGCGAACTACAAAATCGTGGGCAAACCAATGAAAATAATGCAAAAGCTATGTAACTACTACGAATAACAGCCATTCATAAGTTTTTGTAGGCGATTCGGAATCGATTGAAACGTTCCAATGAATCGATTATTAATTGCGAGAAGCCGATTGTAACCTCAAAATAGTGTCCCACGCTGGCAATCGTGTAATTTCCTCAATCACAACAATTGTCTAAAATGGTGTTTATTGCTTTGAAATAAGGGCTTTTGTGGATGAATTAGTAAGTTGGTCAGTGAGTCAATATGGCTATGTAATTAACATTTTACCTTGCTCTAGATAACAGGTGTGGGTTTATCTTTGTATGGGACAGATTGCAACTTAAAGAGATTTTTTCAACTTAGGTTATAAGTTTGTTGACTTTTTAGGTCTTTGGTACAGTCAAGAAGATTTTCAAACATATTCCTTTTCCATAGTATTTTAGTAGCTGGTATATGTCACTTTTCTATTGTTTTTAACTTTTTGTTATGGGCATGGCATGTAATGTCGATGTCAACTGTTCTGCCAATGTCTAGAATAAATTGAAAAGCAAGTGTGCATTAAAAAACTTTTTTACAAAAAATACAACCGACTTCAAAAAACTAGGATAAACGGTATAAAATAACTCTAAATTCGGAAGTCGGTGGCCAATCATGAATGAGACAAAACCACCAAAGCCACAGACTTCCTAATTTAGAGTTATTTTGAAAAGCAAGTGTGCATTAAAAAACTTTTTTACAAAAAATACAACCGACTTCAAAAAACTAGGATAAACGGTATAAAATAACTCTAAATTCGGAAGTCGGTGGCCAATCATGAATGAGACAAAACCACCAAAGCCACAGACTTCCTAATTTAGAGTTATTTTATACCGGTTAGTGTTTTTTGAAGTCGGTTGTATTTTTTGTAAAAAAGTTTTTATTTAACAATTTTTAGTTTTTATTTTTATATACCTAGCTAGATGATAAATTATTATCCATTTCAACAACACATATTTATATATTACAATCAAACAAATAAACAGCAACTGTTCGCGATGAAATCAAAAAGTAAAATTCCTCCTCCTGAAGTCGGTTAAAAAGAAAAATAACGAATGTAGGCACTAATAAAAAATCTTCAATTGATACAGTTGAACTCAATGTAGATCTTCATGGGTTAATAATAAGGGACTCAAACAAACTGAAAATAAAAGTACCTACATAATATATGTTACTTTTAAAAACTGTCAATTTTATACAAACTTCGACAAATGACGTAATCGGCATTGTTTTACATATTTATTCCTTGACTGTACAATGGGTTACGTTGGCGTTAGCGTTAGCCATTTGTAGTTTCAAAGTCATTACTTTAAAATGTCTCGAATGTTACTGATAATTTGATTTGAAGATAAAATAGGTCAATGTCTTGAAGAATATTCAAATTACGTGTAAGTACCACATTGAACCGACTTGATCTATCATGAGAAACCTTAAATGGATGCTGTGAGTTCTTATTGTTATTGAACATTAATAAAATAATTAAGATTTTATATATGTTTAGGATCCTTAGAAAGCGATTTTTTGGGGCTTTTATTAATTTATTGCCAAGTGATTAGTGGTTATTGAGCAACTGATGGTGAGACCTCGGGCTCAACGCTAAGTGATAATAACACCACTAGTTGATCTTCAAGGTAAAGTAATGCCCATGGATAGGTGCCCATCCCTAAAGTCTCCGGGGAAAGACGTTAACCGATTAGACATTCGTTAGTGCTAGTCAGTCTAAAAACCTACAGTCGTCCGACGAAGCCGTCTTGACAGGGAAATCGTACGGGGTGTGAGGGGTGAGACGCGGGAAAGCCGCTCCCGAACTGCGAACAAAACGATGTTTGTAGTTCGGGAGGTATTATTCAGGGCTAACGCGTGTAGACGTTGTCGGCATTTTCCAGAGATGAAAGGCGTCGTCCTACTGTACCTATTAATATTTAAACTGTGGTATAAGAAAGATCAGAACAAACCAATTTTATTGTTCCAAACTAAATCTGTACTTAGCCCCGAAATCAACATCACAATTAAATTTCTACACTAGCTTTTGATCACACCTTTAATTCCACTCATATTTACAACCTTGCTTATCAAATAAATAATTCCCTATCGTACTGCATTTAATTTAATATCGTTATGAATTGTGCAAGTTTATTCTCAATCTCCCGCGGCGTTTATAACGTACAGATATGAAGGTCGTTTTAAACAAAGAGTATATTACTGTTGTCAGTATTGATTTGATTTACAGGTGTTAGTTCAATTAAGGATTGTTTGATTAACTTTGGTTTTGGTTTGAACGAATGTCATTATTACTATTACTAGCCTATATTTTTTCACTTCAGGGCAAAGGCCTCCCTACTTTTTTTCCACTTCTCTCTGTCAAGCGCTTTTTGGGACCAGTCCTTTACAGTCCAGCCATTTCGCCTAGAGTTAGTTTAATAGTGTGTTAGCTTAGGCTACATACGTTTGACGGGGCTAAAACTCATTACAAAATTTACAAAAAAAGTCATGAATTCAAATACAAAATTTGGTTCAGATGGGGTGACGTAGTTGGGAGTAAACTGCGCAATTTCTTCCTAGCGAAAAACACTAGGAAGTGGCAAAAAGTGGGTATTTCGAGGGAGCGTCTTACGACATTTTTGACGTTTAAAAACTGCTGATCCTCCGCCTTGTTTGAATAAATTGATTTTGATTTGATACGATTTGTTTGAGCCAGAATACAGTACAGCTTCACTCGTGCGATCCATCCATTTATTTTGTATAAGTGGTTAATAGTGTAGATATAAGTAGCTTGAAATATTTTATTCATTAATATAACTTAATCGCAGTGCCCACGTGAGAATTCCGATTGCCAAACAACAGAAACGGTATATTTTTAGGATATGCTTATAAAAAGTCGGAAAGTTTCACGTTTCTGCACCGGAAGCCCATATACATCACAGTGCAAATGGCCCTTAATCTGTGCGAATAAATTTATTTGGAACGACAGTGTAATTTAATTTAGTTTTTGCCTTATTGTCTTTGTGTGTATTGAGTTAATCAGGTAGGTGTGTAATTATTCTACTATATTTATTACTATGTACCAAAAGCTGAGTTGGTAATGAAATATGGCTCAAGAACTAAAAAAAAAAGATTATTTTAAATGGCTACGTGTATATTTTATTGCAGAGGCCAGCACATCAAGCACCCCGATGTGTCAAAATTATTTGAGGTTTTTTCAACTATATTGCAAACAAATTGAAGTCTATGACCAATTGAGAAAATTTTATAGATTTTATAGCTTGAAGTTCTACGCTTCGAAAAAATCCGTTTCAGGTTTAGTCTTTTAGATTTTTCCGCTATCTATGTACTGTATCTAAATAATAGGTATAATAAAACTAAAGAGTTTGTTTTTTTTAAGAACGCGCTGATCTCCTAAACTACCAATCGGATGCTATATTATTCTTGTATTTGATAGAACAATTCCTAAGGATGGCTATTTATCATCACTCTGTGACCCTAACGAACAGGGCGAAATACCGCCAAACATACGTGCCTTATACCCCATCTCAAAAGAGAAACTTATAAAGGCTAAATATTGCAGAATATCACTCTAAACACAAGCAGCTAATCATAGCCCTGTCTACACAGGAACGTGTTACATCGCAGCATCCGAGTGATTCCAGTGAAATTACGCCCGACAAACTTTCATCGTTCTTAGGAAATTGATTTCCTTCACAAATCGCTGAGAATCACTTTCTCATACGATATTTCACGTACAATAATGTTCGTATCGATTACCTAGGTATTACCTATGTTAGCTAACTTCTTAGCGTTAGTCTATTTAGGAGTTTTTCTACGGGATTAGAAATCAAGAGTTTCGGCAGAGAACCATAACCTGAAGAATTGCCGAACTTAAGTAGCAGTGGGTACATTGGACGAATAGGTTTTGGTGTGATTACCCTTTAGCACCCCCCACAATATGGACTGAAGATCTGGCAAAGACCGTAGGAAGCGAATGAAGACTTTGTAGGATTTATGCTTGTGGAAAGTTTTAAGGAGGGCAATGATGATGTCCTGAGTTAGGTGTTTTAAGGAACGTAATTGTCTATTAAACAGAAGATCTTTATCGGTGAATATTCAGATTCGATCGTGGATGTCCCTTCACTTGTGAACTTGATACGAGCAAGCCTATTTGGCGACCGGGCTCATATGCAAACTCTGGCTGGGTTACTATTGAGAAATGCCAGAATGATCAACTTAAAACTGTGTCTTACCTGGAACTCTAACTTCATATTCAGCAGTAGTCTGTGTAACTAGTACACTCAAATGAAATAAATGCTCAATATGCAAATTCTCTATCTATATCAAATTTCCAAATTGAAGCAAGCCTTTTGAAATCCGTCGCGCGATGCATAATTATTGGCTATCGACCAAACCCGAATTCAGAACGTCCAATTTAAAATACAGCTTGCTTGCTACTGGCGACTGTCTGGTAATCAGAGTCATTTAGGACTCATATAAAGCCCCCGGAGCGACGCAAAATGTAAAAGGCCTGTAAGAAAACCGAATTTATCCCGTACGACCAAAAACAACTCGCATTACAAACCCGACCAAAAACCTTTACTCGCACTATAATTAAATCACGCTCATTCGTGACAGTTGCACTTGTAGCATCCATCCCTTATACACCAACGCGTGCACTCACGCGCAGCCCGCCGATCCGAGAGTTTAGAGATGCCCAAACGCACCATAATTGGCGCCAACGCTTTTTGGCTCGGTATTTTTATTCATGGATTCTTGCGGCCTCCTTTGCAACCTTAAAGCCTTTTATGGTCCAACCTTTTTTCTGCCAAACGTGCGCACGCGCCCTTGCTAAGACGAGTGAGCAATTAACATTATTCCGCTTTGTGATTGGTCAAAACCAAAACAATACATATGCAATGTATTGTCGATCAGTTTTTCGTTGATTTTTGGCTGTCACCGTTTTGGGTTTGACAGACGATCTTTTATGGATCGCTTGCGCAACATTTAATGTATACGACGTAATGTATACGTTGTTTTTTTTGTTTTTACATGTACTCCATGTAGGATGGAGTAGCAAAATATTTTACAGAAGAATTGCATCATCAACTTGTTCAGGGACCAGAAAAACTTGTCGCTTAAGTTGTCTGTCGTCCAACTAGTTTCATGCACGGTTCAACGTCTACCAAAGGTACCAACGTTTAGAAAGTTAATTCCAAATTCAAAAAAATCCGTTGAAACAATGTAAAATTCAAAATAAGCGCGCCACAAACAAAGGGCCGCCACGAACTTTCTTAAGTCACTGCATATTTGAACAGCGAATTTGCATTCCCTCAAAACGCTCAGTAAATCACTGCGCTTTCTTAAACAAACAGCGTTTTCATTACAAAACCAAATACAGTTTATCTGGGCTCTGTAAATTTTAAAGAGAAAACAATGGCAACGCCTTTCCATTTCTCTAAATCAAATAGTACCAAAACCGGGCGGCGGTTATGAGGGGCGCTGTCGCTGCGGCCGCGCCGCTGATTTATGTTGCGCGCGCACAGCTCAACAATTTATTGCGATTAGAACACTCTTTGTGGTAGCTGTGATTCAGATGTGCAGCGTTTTACTTGAATATTGTTTATGGAATAGCAATGTATATCTCGATGTCTAAAAGTCGTTATAAATGGTTGTAAGATTTTCGTGCTGGCAATCATCTAAATGCTACATTTAGGAACGTTGGAACTGCAATTTTGAAGCCTATAATTTATTTAAGTGCTTAAACTCTTCATGATGCATGGAAATTATTCCTTTTTAGGTAAGAAACGTGAGTGATACTAACATATTAAGCCGAATCGTTCTCTATTGCACTTTTTTGGGCTCGATCACCTTAGTCGTGATCACAGGGCTATCTACAATCCTTATTTATTCTTAAACAGATAATTACATACAAATTTCGTACATGCGACCTCCATTCTTAATGGCATCTTAACTACCGCCTTACAAGGCGATCGAATTACACACAATACAAACATTTCGGATCAATTAGGTGCTTGCGCGGGCGCACCCAGTCCAAATCAATTATAATGCACTAATCTCTTATCTTGGGCTATAAACTTTTAAAGGCTGTTCAGACATACAAGACAAAAACGCGCGTGTTTCATTTAATATTTGTCATGTTATAAAATCAGAATTCTTGAAAGCCTTGCCTATGGCTATCTTCATCTCGTTACCACGGAAGCCAGTACACGTTATTAATAAAATAATTTATTATCAATACTGGTGGCTAGATATTAGCCCTTACATTGCACTAGGATTTATAGCCGTGGCCTCACTCAACATGGTCGTTATTTAGTTCCGTATAAAATATTCACTCGCCGCACACTATCGCTTGATCCGTGTGAAGAGTGCCTTATTGTGGAGTATTGAGAAAGAATTTAATGTTACACTATTAGTAGGTACATTGTTTCTTATCATTGGTCAGGAAGTAATTTATGGCTATGATACGTTATACAACACTATATGCCCCGGTACACTTCGTTTCGCCTTAGAATCAATAATTTATGTTGTCTTACCTTCCTAGTTTTGGCTTAAGGCTTTGGCAAATGTCAAATTGTCGCGTTTCAATGGAATGGAAAGACATCTGTCACCTGTCAGGTCAATCAAGATGGCGCTGCATTATTATTTTAGAAAACTAATTTTCTTCATATCTTTTTGTGATATTTCCATTGTTTTAATAGATAAAAGAGCCTCTGTCCGTCTCCCCGATATTGATCTAGTTCCTTGCCAAATTTCATTACGATCCGTTCAGCCGTTTAGTCGTGACAAGCAGACAAACAAATAAACAAACTGACAAACAAACAGAGCTACTTTCTCATTAGTATGGATTATTTTTAGTATATACAAAATGCGGAAAGGGATTGTCTCATCAATACGAACAACTTTTACTATGAAATGGAATCTGGAAATGTGAAAAAAAAACAGCTGTTCCATACATTTTGTCTTGTTAGTTAGGTAAGACACAGCAGATTTTTAGGGTTCCTCCAATATTAAAGTTGGTCGTAATTATGAGTGCAACCAAACCCTTTTCGGCTTTTGTTTGTAGTCAAAATAATATTGTTTAATACCATTATTTAGATAGCGAAAATGTTTCACGGTACCTTATTCAGGCAGGCCTTTATCATGTATACTTGTTAGCAATCTATCCATATAATAATCTAATTGCTGTACTATAATATTAGTTCTAGTTACAGCCCAAACTTGGTAGATATCTATTAAGTACAGTTTCATAGTAGTTTTTAATCAATACATAATAAATATTGATAGCTTCTGCCTAAATGAGATAGATGAATATTACTTATAAAAACCACATCTAGAAGAAACATGGATTAATTTTCATTTACTTAATTAACTAAATTCGGAGTCAAGAGAACTTGACTCCGAATTTAGTCACGCGTAGGGTGTAGCGTATTCGATAATGATTATTACGCTGAAACGTAAAAAATGTCTAATTTTATTTCAAATGGGGTAGATATGCAATTTTAAATGGAAGTGGCGAGGGTGGGCTTTTTGGGGGCCTGTCTTTTGTAATTTTGACGTTCAAAAAGTAGTGATCCTCAGCCCAATTCGAATAAATGACTTTTGATTTTGGATTTTGAAATAAGATTAGACATTTAAAAAAATCTTTTAAAGTCTTTTAACAAATCAGACGAATTTTATCATCATTAGTTCAGTATCAACCGTTTTTCCATTCTGTACTTACTTCTCCATAAATATAGCTAGGTACCTACTAAATAATTTGCCAATTCTCAAAATCCTCTGCTCGCAAAATTCTTGAAAAGAGATCCAAATATATAGATTTCCCTCAATCAGCGAAAAACCCAAAAGTTTATCAAAGGAGTCATGTCCTCAATAACACGGCAATTCGTCAGATTCGCCACACTCCCAAATTGGTTGCATTCGTCATTCGTTACGGTGTAAATGCTCACTTTACTCGATTGGCGGATATTCAAATAAGTGGTACGGACCTTAGGAAAGGTACTCTCTCTTTGGAGTCAGAACACGGGGTCACTATGATAACTTAGGTCTTAACGTCGAGCAGCGAAGACTTGAAATATGGCCTGAGAATCGTTGGGAAAATTATAAGTTTTAAATTTATTTGATTTGGTCATTTGAAATTCTAACTAAGTAAGTGGCAAAGCAGGTAAACTCACATACGTGCCTGTTAGTCAAATTGCCCTTTCTTTTTATCCTCAAGAATTTCAAAGAAAACTGCATCAATCACTAGAAATTGAAAGCTAAACTTCACGTTTTATAATGTAACCAAAGATTACAATTTGTCCTTATTGATTACCAAATTAACTTCACTAATAAAATATAATAATTTCCAAACAATAAAATAGCTGAATTACATTTGCTGTCGATAGTAAAAATTATTAAAACAAGGCTTGCCTCTGCACATTTGTTTGCTTAGTGTTAAATAAAGAAATAATAGGATTTTGCCGATTTCTTCATAATCTAATTACCTTGATGCCTTTTTTCTTCCGCCCCATCTCTTTATCAGGCTCATCTATAATGATAATCATTTGATCACAGCTCGTCGCTATTACACACGCATTTCATTCTCACAGGCGAGTCGGCCTTGCCCCCTGTTTCCGTGCCCTCAGGCCATACTTTCACTAACAGCACCTCCCTCTTCACATGAAAGCTATTTCTAGGCATCATTTCATTACACCAAGAAACTTAAGTTGTTATTATTTAAACTAACAAAATTCTTGAGTTTTTTAGTTCAAAAATATCAGGACTAAGGATCTAGTGGTCGCAAGGCTGTAGCGAAATGCAGGTGAAGGTAGTTACTATAAATACATCTCTGCCCGTACCCTTATGAAAATACAGGCGTGATGTTGTATCATTATCTTTCCGTTTGTTGCATTTCATGTTGTGCCAAATGCCTAAAAGAATCCGCATTGTCCATTTTATGACGTGCCAAATACCTGGCAGAATCCGCATTGCCGTTGGACGCAATAATAAGGATTATAAGGATTAATAATTAATATAAGGATTCTTTGACAAATAATGCCTTAATTTCCACTTTTGATAACAGGCTTCATTCAACGTTGGAATGTCAGTGGATTGTTATTTAATTACCAGTACCCATCTATCCATATAGCTCTGGATAAATCTAAAGAATTAAAATATCAATGTAATTTAAACCTTTAAGGTGCCGTATTTCACAAATCTATAAAAAAAACATCGATTCACAAAACCTGTCAATACTATTTTGACAACTTATTTGTGATACACTGCACCAGCTGTCAATGTTACGTGTGTGTCAGTCAAAGAGATTTAAATGAATGTCTTTGGTGTCAGTATTAAATTATAATTAATTTGTGTACGAACGTTGTTTCTTTTGCTTACTGAAATCTCGCATTCTATACGAAAATGACCGACTCGGACCACAGCAGCACTGGGCCCAAGGCCGTCGACGTAATATTCGAGGTCCAGTCAGTGGTGAGCTCCGAGGATCCTCCGATGGACGACTGGTCTTCATTGATGTTGTCATTTCCTGAAGAACGCAAGAAGAAAATGTTGTATAACGCCGGGTTGTATGATCCTGGTAGCGGAGAAATATGCACAAAGTATATAACTATGTCAGCCAGTTCTGTGCTCAGGCACCCTTACTACAATTACCCGGGGATCTTAGATCCGGGCATAAATGAAGCATTGTTGGAACCTGAACCTTTAATCACATACCCGGAGGACGGACAGGCCTTGTACCAAGATGTCTGCAAGGAGATGAATCAGTGTCCAGTCAGAACTTTCTATAGAGGGTTACTTGAAACTCGAATAGATCTACGGTATTACGGCATTAATCCGAATGGATTTCGGGCAATGGCAAAAGCTTTGCAATACAATAAGACGGTCCAAGTATTGGATCTAACTGACAACTTTTTAAATAATGATGCTTGCTATCATATGGGAGATATGCTTTTGTTAAATAGCACTCTTACCGAACTCAATTTGCGTGGTTGCAGAATTGGCCATGAAGGTGCCAGACTACTGTTTAGTGGTTTGGTACGAAACAAAACACTCGAGGTCCTTGATGTAAGTTATAACAAGTTGGGCGATGAGGGCATGGAGCATTTAGCGAAGGCTGTACTTTCCGGACTCAATGTGAAAAAACTTAATTTAACCTACAACAAAATAACTGGGAAAGGACTAGCGTTACTAGTAGAACCATTCGAAACCCACAACCGTTTTACTCACTTAAATCTTTCGTGGAACAAAATATTTACTGCGGGAGGTTATGCGTTTCTTGATATGCTATCAGGAAGCACTTGTCTTGAAGTCTTGAATTTGTCATGGAACGCCTTAGCTGGCCCTCGGTTGGGCACGGGCTTGAAACGCGTTTTATTGTGCCCGCTGTTAAAAGAGCTAGACCTCAGCAGTAACATGTTAAAAGCAGAAGCAATAAGGAACATGTTGAAAGGCTTAGCAAATGCTAAAAAGCTGACCAAATTGAACTTGTCATATAATCCTATGAGCCCTAGTGACGCTTTAAAAGTTTTGAATACTGTAATAGCAGGAACGTCGCCAGTGTGCACTTTATTAATGGAAAATGTATCCGTTAGCGAAGATTTTGTAACTTTGCTTGATCAAACGAAACAAGAGGAAACTAAGGAAAACTTAGTTGTAACTTACGGTGACGTAGTAAGTGATTTTGCAGCTAAAGGTCCAGACGCCAGAAATTTAATACTCAACAGACTTGAATATATAACTAACAAAAAACCTAAAAAGAACAAGGTTGATGTTGCATTGATTGCGTTGCAACTCCAAAAGGACAAAGTAGAAATAATGAATACATCAGAATTGACTCGTACTTTTCGTCTCGCTGGTGTGTTTCTAGATGAAGATCTAGTTGAAGAATTGGCCATTACTTTCCCGGCACCAGGGCCCCCAAATGCTAAGGTGAAAAAGATGGATGTAAACCTATTGGTGGAATATATACAAAGGAAATGGCCGGACAGGAAGCTTCCTCCCACACCCACTAAACCAGAAGTGATACCAGTAAAACCCATAAAAGGAAAAAAGAAAAAGTGAAAAACACATTAGTTTTGTGGAATAATCTTTATTGCCTCTGCAAGAATGTAATATTAATATGTACTTACAACTTAATGTTAAAACATGCATATATAATTGTTACTAGTAAGCTTTGTTTAGTTTAGATTTATACCTGTCTTTTATTATTACATTATAGTTTATTGAAATGTGATATTTCGCCTCTTTTTAAAGGAATAAATAAGCTTGGATACAGGCTTCAAAATGAACTATACTATTCTTGAAGTTTACTTACGTTTAATTAGTTTAATTAGATTTTGTTAAACTTGACTTGAGAATAATTAACGATTAAATGTTAAGCTTTTTAATTTTGTTTCTTTCATTTCTGTTTTCAGTCATATAAATGGGTGATTTACATCGTGGATATGAAGCGGCGTGGTCCGCGTCCATTGTCTCACGTCAAGGGAATTATGTCAGCGTGTTTATAGTTGGGACACCACCTTCTGATTATCCTTAAACTGGAACACTCCTAGAATACTCTAAACAGACTCTGGGAGGAGACATAAAGTGTTATAAACTGAAATCAGTGGTTTAAAACGAGCTTTAAATAAGTTTAAAACCACTAACACTTGAGTCGTACATAACGTAGGTACGTGTAATACATTTTACGGTTCATAAGATAAACATAGCGCACTGACAGACAGGCGGACAGACAGCTTGTTGACACCTTTTGAGTACATCAACCAAAAAATACATACAATACTACAATTTAAAAAAAAAACCATGATGAACATGACCACGGGGCTACTTAAATCATAAACCTATAAGTAGCAATTTGTGATTAACATTACAAATTGCAACGGGAGCATGGAGCTGCGCTGGCGCGGCGGCAGCGCAGGCGCACGGTAGCGTGCGTCACGCAACCTGGACTTGTCCGCTTTATTATTATTTATTGCTTTTAAATAATCTCCGACTAGATAATGCTACACAATATGCCGCTGCACAGCATTCCTGCTGCAATGTGGGATTCTGAGTGAGATGTTAAACGATTCGAGGTGAAGCTCTCGTCGTGTCCAGTGATAGATCTTATCATTAAGGGTTGTCGGCAGATATGGTTGTGTTTCCTTCGTTCCCGTTTATAGTGTGATGTCTTTATGTTACTTATACGGGGAATAAAGTTCGTTACAAGAACACAATAGTCTGGGTAAGGATCTTGCGTGACTTTTTTAGACTTGGTTTTTATTTTATGTCCATTTACTGTTTTTTTTTACAAATATCTTTGTCATCTATAATGAAGTCACGAAGTTGAAAAAGGACACTAGTCGCTTGGTGAAGTTCTATGATGATTTTGTTTTATATATTGGATACCAGTGTTTTACATAGAGCGATAGCCTATCTGTCCGCCGTATCCCAGTAGTTCCATTCTCTAGTTTCATTATGGGACTACTGGGAGAAAAAAAATCCCAGTAGTCCCATAATGGAACTACTGGGATACGGCGTATCTGTCTCCTACAACACGATACCCCTTGGTTTGATTGATCTCGAAGAACATAATGATCTTTATTATTTTTTACGTACATACATTTACTTACACCTTTATTTCTATCGGGGTAGGCAGAAACTGTAGAACACCACCTATTACAATTTCTTTATCAGTTTGCAATTTTATTTTTGTATTCAAACTAAAATTTAAACTTAATAATAAACGTAATTACAATATATACAAATAACTAAACTAAAACTTCCTACAAATAAAAAAATGTAATAATCCTACGATTCCTACTGCGTTTTTTTTTCTTTATTGGATCCATGTTTTTTACATAAGTACCTACCTAATTTTAATATTAAACCATAGCTTAATCCTTATTCTTGAATATTGGGAACCCTTAACTTATGTTCGAGCCAGTAACGAAAGAAATTTTCTGCATCGCATTATCAAAGGCGGTAATCAAGAACCAGAGGAGTTTGCACCGACATGCGGAACCCTGATTTAAATCAGCACTATTTATAATGTGCACTACAATATAAAATATCATCTTTAGTTTAGTTTGGACTATTTTTCAAAAATAATGTTCATGTAGGTTTTGTTTGGTCTGCACTAAGCTGCAGGCTTGTTTGGAGTTAGGAACTGACTTTAGATTTAGGAGACGGAAGTGTTTTTCTAGATTTCCTTCAATTTCAAGTTCAAATTATTCATTTATTGAACAAGATTACAGCAGTTAGTTTGTGAATGGGAGCCTTCTTTTTAGCAAGCAATGCCTGTATAAGAAGACTCCACACCGCCATTTTTTTGGGTCTCCGCATGGTCGGCTAACAGTGGTCTAAGTACCATTTACTTGCTAATGCCCTCAAAATCAAATGTCGCATTATAAGATGGGTCCCTGTCATTGAGTTTATTGCCATCTTCCGGGCACTTATCTTCCAGGTTGCTAATAAAAAAGTTCTGATAGTTAAACCCAATTAAACTTCGCCCAACCTAGGAACCAAATCCTCGTTCTTCAATTAAACACCATTTTCGCTCTGAACGGTCAATTATTTAGCACTTATATTTATATTTACCATTTTTTTGTTGCAGGTAACATTCGGTGTAACATAGAAAGTGCAGTACTGTTGACAGTAGTAATACAAGCACCTGGTAAGAACCTAATGACTAACACGTCATCTCCACGGGCACCAAAACCTTTTACATTTACGTATAAGAACACACGTGACAAGAAAGAACATACATAACAAGAATATAACATTTATAATAATACAAATATAAACGTATAATACACAAACGTAATAAAAACAATAAGATTGAATAGTTATTCTTACCCAGGTCGTCTTGCTTTTGCAGAAGCTTAAGCACACATGACACCTGCACATGATTTTGGATTTTGGGGACCCAATTATTAGGTTTTATTCTGATGTTTATTCTACTCAAAACTGTAAAGAATCTCGACCTGATTCCTGTGAGTAGTTTGAATAACAATTCCTCGGAGATTTTTCGTTGAAATGTAATTAAGTGATTTTTTTTATTTCAAACGACAATGTATTAGACATAAAACCCGATTTTATAGATCTTGCTCTGTTTTATCTTGCCACAGAAATAATGTAACCATCCTAAAAAAAACATCATATTATTAGATGCATTTTCTGTTTGATGTCTAATCAACCCCTTGAAATCTATGCACTCCCATTCACGGCTTCTAATTACAAAACTTTTTTGCAAAAAATAAAACCGACTTCAAAAAAAACACTAAACGGTGTAAAATAACTCTAAATACGGAAGTCTGTGGCTTTGGTGGGTTTGTCTTACTCATAATGGGCCACCGACTTCCGAATTTAGAGTTATTTTACACCGTTTAGTGTTTTTTTTGAAGTCGGTTTTATTTTTTGCAAAAAAGTTTTTTATTTTTCCATTTTTAGTTGTTACCATAAAAATATCTGCCATGAATTTATTTTATATTGTTAATTGTTAACAATACATGTCATGCTAATAGGGTTTTCCACTAATCCCTAATAAATTAAAATTAACATACCTAACTGACGAAATCTAGGTATATTGTACCCTCCTGCGTACCCCTCAGAGCATACAGGCGTGGTGATACGTCATTATGTTGTATAAACAATAAACATCCAAGCGATTCCAGCAATCACGACAGATTTGCTGTTTATTTTTGAAGAGTTCCGTTGTATATCTCCGAAGATCAGCACCAGATCTTCACCAAATTAAAATGGGACCACCTCAGGAGTATACTCTTTCAAATAAAAAATGAATTTTGAGAATCGGTCCACAAATGGCGGAGAAATCAGGTAACATACATAAAAAAAAAAAAAAAAAAATACATACACACGAACATAGAACCTCCTCCTTTTTTGAAAGTCGGTTAAAAAATATTAATAAGATAAAAATAATTTGACGCCCTTCACTTGATTAGGTTCATCTTCCCATGAATATTTATGAAAGTTAAGCAGGTACTAGTTCAGATTTTCTACCACTAAGATTTATGGATCCTCTGCCACAGCATCAGAGATTTAATTAACTTTTTTAATTAAACATTTAATCGATCCTATTATGTGGTAATAGTTAAGTTGTAAGGATAATTAATTGAATTTTAGGAACATTGTGATGCACCTCTTCCTGGATCTTCCATCTCAAATTTCCAGCAGCTTTGAGTCAGGATTTGTGCCCGATAATTGGCTTTAGGCTCGCTGCCTACTATTATAAACTAATGCTTGACTGCAATCAGTGATACAACCAGTGTTGGTGAAGCGCACCAGTTTATTAAGAGCCTATTCACTCTTGCCTTGAAGACACCTAAATTATAATCGGACGAGAAGACCGCAGCAGGCAAGTTGTTGTGTTGTTGTTGTTCTAATCATCATTTACAGTCTTTCACTGCTGAGTAACGGTCTAATCTGATCATTGGTATTTGTTCTCCCCACTGATCATATCCAAGACTATGTCTAAAACCAGTTCTGCCACTCCTCCTGCCGCCAGCCAGCTATCCAGCTCCACTAAACAATCACCCACTTGAACATGTCTACAATCCAGCACACGTCTCCTTCAACGCCAGACGATGTTGATTGCGCCCGCGCCTCGGTTGTCGCTATAAATTGAAAGTAACGCGTAAATTTTTTCTCCAATCATTAACCACGAACTGTATCAGCGGTTTGTCTATTTGATTCAGGGTTGTCGATTTCTTTTTTTTACGATATTTCGTGAATTTTGGTGTAGATTCCTTATGCTGACCATCACTACCTCGTTAGGTAAGCAGTACTACCAAATCATTTACATATTCTCTGAATTATCGAATTCACTGGAAATTGTTAAAGGAATGCTTAATTTGCCTTTTTGGTTCAGTATTGTCACATCTGGGATGAGATTATTCACAAATTTTGTCACTTATTTCTCATCAATGTTCACAGGTTTAATAGATAACATTTGCACTTGGTTACATTTCCAATCATAGTCAATTTAGTCCTTATTTTTCACTTTTTTTTAATATTCCGATTTTTTTGTACTGGAGCTATGTTTTCGCCGTGCAGCGCCCTCTACTCTCTTCCTAACTAACCACAGGAAAAGAAGATCATCTTGTGCTTACTACTGGGTTCTGGCTTCACACACACAGTAAATAAATGTCTATTTTCCTTCGGCAGCACGGAAGTTCCAAGCATTATAAAGAACTTTTACTATGAGACTGGAATATAAAATGTTTCTATAAATATTAAATTCTGTATGCAGTTTTTTTTGTGGAC
Organism: Euplexia lucipara; assembly: GCA_921972225.1. Taxonomy (NCBI): domain Eukaryota; kingdom Metazoa; phylum Arthropoda; class Insecta; order Lepidoptera; family Noctuidae; genus Euplexia; species Euplexia lucipara. Next base: position 2,859,953 of record OV179149.1, on the reverse strand, counting down.
TGAACTGTATTTATTGCAGTTTATGTCTCTTGCCTAAGCCTGGCAGCCCTACCAGCTAAGTGCAAGTTTAGAGTCAGTAGAAAGTGTACCAAGAGGCGACCGTGGGCGAGCTCATATTACTTATTCAGCCATTTCTACACCGAATCGTTAACACTTTTACTTTTAGCGTAGCCATCACGCCTCTATGCCTGGGGGCAAAATAGCAAACTAATATCGTTTATAAAATTATAACTTAGAGATCGATTGGTCTCGAAGTTAATCGGAAAGTGCGGCCAGTTTATCGAAGTAAGTGTCATGGGTAACTAATTCACTTGACTGACCATTCGGCCGCAAGCGCTATAGCTGAGTACAAGTATTTCTTAGTGGCAGGATGGAGTCTGGATTCGTGCCCTAAAACTGCGCTTATAACCGCGAACGTGCTACCAGCTCGATTATTGTTCAGAATAAAATCTCCTCTAAAAACATTTGGTCTTAAAAAACAAAAAAATATCTAACGTTATTTTTTTTTTGCGACATCGACAACATTGCAGTCCCGCACCGCAACAAAATAAAACGTAAGAAAAAAATGAGTAAAGAGTTACCAATCGAAAGATTTTTTTATTTAATTGCAGATTATTATTCAATAGTCAGATAATTTTATCTAAAGAAAAAATATGGCGTTCGTCTGTGACGGGATAGATGTCGCTGCAACAAGAAAAGCACCTTACTTTTCGTTTATTTAAATTCCCGTCACGAACTATGATTCACATAAATCCACGTAAAAACCTTCACAATATTTATTTGTATATCAATGACATAACTCCTGAGTGCGAACAAAAACTCATTACATGATCCGCCATTGTTACGAAGGTAAAATAATCGTCCATAACGCCATATAGGACGAAAAGTAGCCCATAACCAGCCCATCTTTGATCTCTTCCGCATGAATTATTCAAAAAAAGAAGGTAACCCGAAAACGCCCGAAGCGTTTTCGTAAATTGCGTGTGCGCATCATCGGGTCTCCATAAAAATTTTCATCGCATAAGAAATTGAATTTACTCATGTAACTCGTAAAATTTTAAAGGTAGCATTTTTATGTTGATTTATTTATATTATGGGAAGATTTTCGGTGCTTCGCAGAGGGCACTTTCCTTTTCAGCGTGTAAGAAGGTAATAAGTTGGATCGATCAAGTTTTTTTTTGTAAATTAAGGCCTCGACGTGCGCGGAATTTAATTGGTTACCCACAAATACACCGTAAATATATATTTTTGAGGCACTTGTTTCCTGTTCTGGGTGTCATTGTATTTTTATTAACGTTGTGTTTCCTCCTTTTTCACCTCGGACCAAAAGAATGATAGCACCATTCTATGGTCCTCGGTGGCGAAGATTTCCATCTTCAATCTGGGACGATTTGACTCTCATTTCTTTACTAGTCATTTCAACTCTTCTTCTCCTCAAATGAAACGTTGCTCCATACCTAGGAATTATTAACTTATGGCCATTTGAAGTATAGCAGATTTTTAATGTTTTTTAAGTTTAAAATACATGCCTTTGCTAATCTAATATACATATTATTATGCTAGATATAGTTCGCAGAACACTAGATTAAATAATTATTATCAACAAGCAAGTATTTTGAGTTGCTAAACTTTAAAGGGTTATTTTGTTTTGAAAGTACATTATATGTGTTTATAATTAACAGATATCCATTTAAAAATGCTCTTAAGTTAATCGGTAGATAATCTATTGCAGATTATAGCACTATGCATAACCTCACACCTTTGCATGAAGACTGGGACATTTTAAAGTAGGTAGGGAAGTACATAGCTTGAAATAAACTTAACTACATATTATTTAAGCAAACTAAGCTATAACTTATTATGCTAGCTCTCTCACTTTACGGTAATATATTGTGTGTTAAAATAGGGAATCACATTAGTCAAGACGTGCCCGTAAACCATGGAGTCCCACAGGGTAGCATCTTAGGCCCGACGCTGTTTCTCACGTATATAAATGATCTGTGTCAATTAAACCTTTACAAAGCCAAGATAATTACATTTGCGGATGACACAGCATTGTTATTTAGTGGAGACACCTGGGGTGAAGTGTTTTCTAATGCACAGAGGGGCTACAATGTGGTGACAAAATGGTTAAGCAACAACATATTAACTCTTAATGTATCCAAGACAAATTACATTACCTTTAGCTTGAGAAAGACCGAAGAGGACATTGACCAATTTAAGTTAACAACTCATGAATGTATGGATTACGACACTACCCGTTGTTCTTGCTCTTACATAGCTAGGGTTAACGTAACTAAGTATTTAGGAGTCATTCTTGATAGTAGACTAAGTTTTAAAGAACACATTAACATGGTAGCAGCAAGAACTCGTAAACTAATTTATATATTTAAAAACTTAAGACATGTAGCAAATAAGGATTTAATAAGAAATGTTTATGTTGCACTTTGCCAATCGCAAATAAGCTACTGTATATCCACTTGGGGAGGAGCAGCTAAAACCCACATGTTGAAACTTGAGAGAGCTCAAAGAGTCGTTTTGAAGGTAAGTTACTTTTTACCCTTTTACCATCCTACTATTGATGTTTATAAGCAAAGTGGAGTACTTACGGTTCGTCAACTTTATATACTGCACTCTGTTACCAAACAACATTCTTTAGTGATTTTTGAACCTAAAGCAATGGAAAAACGGCGCAGGAAAGACCTAGTTTGTATTAACGCCTCTTTTAAAACGTGTTTTGCACAACGCTTCTTTTGCTATCAGGGTGGCCATTTGTATAATAAATTAAACAAAACCCTATCAATTTATTCCCTATCAAAAATTAAACTTAAAATCACAGTGAAAGACTGGTTGCAATCTCTAGATTATACTACTACAGAGAAACTTCTATGTTGACTGTATTAATAAACGGTGTACCGAGCTCTAATGTACTCACTCACGCACGCACACACACACACACTCTCTCACACACACACACACACACACACACACACACACACACACACATACACACACATTTTTAAAAGGGCTTTACCAATTTACCTGCTTTTTTAATATGTTACTTTTGTTTATTTTTGTCTTATCTCCAACAAAGTGATTCTTAATGTTTACTTCGATCTTGTAAATTACTACGTGCCACTTAAGTTATACCTATATTATTGTCAATAATATTGTTTTACCAACTTTCCAAGGGGTGAGGACCTGGTGGTCTGTACTACAGGGTTACACCTATAACGGACACCAGCTTCTCACATACTGTAATCTTAATTATTGATGTTCCACAAATATGATGTACTTAATTTACTTCTATGATGGTATTGTGAGGAGAAATAAAGACTTATTATTATTATTATTATTATTATATTCTCCGTGCACCACACAAACGGTTTCGTAAAAGCGTTTAAAGACGTGAGTTTTGTACACGCATGCCAGCCATACGAAAGGGAAATGCGCCCGCGCATAAAAAAGTTCACTTTTCAAGTTGTATTATTGTTCTGATTAGTTAGGGCCCTAAAGCGTCTACTTATTGTTTGTTTAAGGTCAAATTAATTGCGGAAGAAAGTAAAGAGGTTATAGATGATTGGATCGTTGAATGATTGGTTGTTAAAATTGTTATTTATCGAAAATTGCTTGTTTTATCAACAATAACAGCCATGGGTTGATTGAAGGTTAAGCTACGTTAGTCGAGGTAAATTATTAGTATTGGATCAGGTACACAAAAAGAAATAAGATTTTTCAGGCTGAACTAGGCATTGCCTGTACTTTTGCTTTCAACCCCTTCAATCCCTCGGCAACTTAATTTGGTTAGGCATATCGGTAAATGTATCTACTACAATTTGTTTTAGAGAAAAACTTCAATAAAATAAATTAAAGTGAGTTTACCTGTATTTCTGTAGTTGTGTCGTAGATTTCACCCATCCAATAGCAACATATCGAAAAGCCTCTGCGCTTTGGAAATAATGTTCCAGCTGTCAATGTTAGATCTTTAACAGTCGTTACGGGTCGTCAGTAACCTGATAGTCTGATAACCAATCTTACCAAGAGGCATTGTGTTAAGTACCTACCCAGTAACTGGGTTGTTGAAGGACGCCAGCATATCAACCTACCCCAATGTGTCAAATTCGACCAACGACCGAGCTGATGATGACGGTTTTGTGACGGTGCAAAGGAGGAAACGCCGTCAGCGAAGCTGTAAGAACTGCTCCGGCAAGGCTCCTGTTGAGCCCAACGCTATACTGCGTGCCGCGAAGCCGAACACCCCGGTGTACATCTCTCGCCTGCATTACACCACTGAGGCTAAGGACATCGAGGAGTACGTGCGCCAGAGATTAAAGTACACGCCAAGAGCACAGCTACTGGAGTCGCGCCGCAACGTCAATTTCAAGGCGTTTGTGGTGCGCATCCCAACGTGTATGCTCCATTTGGTGCTGGAAGAAAGTTTTTGGCCACAGGATGTTGTGTTCCGTCGCTTCCGCGGACAAATTCCACAAGAACGCACATAATTTCGTGCTAGTGAAGTGATACTAACATAGTTATATAAGATTTTACTAACAAAAGTGTTATTAGTATGTATTTTTAGGTTAAGGTATTTATCTATGGGTCTTTGTTACCTGAAATAAATGGTTTATTATTATTATTAAATTACTTTAAGTAATAGGTTTTCAACTTTATTTATAACATCATAAGGTCCATGTTCAATTGGGAAAATTTGACAGTTTGTGGCAGCTTGATGAGCTGGCGTCTGTGCCTTACCTACCCAGTAACTAGGTTGTTGAAGTCAGATTGGTAGTAGCTCCGAAAAGGCTGTAACCAACCCCTTAATACTTGGAAAAGGGCTAAGCTGATGATGTACAGTTACGGTAAAGCATAAAGCGATTGATAGCACAATAAATTGACGAGTCTTTCAATGTAATTTCGATTGTATCTGACAGAGAATGCATAAACATTGAAAGCATTGCCTTAACCCGATGAGCATTATTATGAAGAGTAACCAGCTATGAAGCACCGCTTACTGTACCATCATTTGAGGAAATACAGTGTTAAAAACGTGACGAAGACGCTGCGGTTGAAATTCGTACCTATTCGTGAGTAGGCAACGTTGGATACAGGGATTTACATGGCTGGCTGGCTGCATCATTTATTAGGTACTTATATTATTATACTAGATGGACAAAGGTAGGTCAACTGTTTATATAGATAGTTACACACATATTTTGTCTGTCGGCATGGTTAGCGCAGTGCGTTAGCGATCGGCTGATGCGCTGCGTGTCGCAGGCTCGTGTGTGGCCTACAGTTAAAATATTTAAAAATTAAAAAAAACTGAAAAACCCGGCTGCTTTTCGGAGCATTAATGAAAAAGCTCTAAAACAAGAAGTCTATGTACCCGAAATTGTAGCAGTCGGGACCCATTCTAGATAGTCAGCCATCTAGTCAGTAGATTGGAGTAATCTGCAATACAATATAGGTATGTGTTCTCAATTCACTAAGCCTCCATTTATAGAATGGGCCCCGGCTGCTACAATTTCGGGTACGACTTTCTTGTTTTAGGGCTTTTTCATTATTACCTACTCAGAAAAGCAGTCGGGTTTTTTAGTTTTTTTAAATTACATACACATTCATACATACTCTCGAAAAACATAACCCTCCTTTTGGTGCAGTCGGGTAAAAAGAAAGATTCTAAAAACAAAATTCTAAAATTTAATTTAAAAAATGCCGTGGAAATGTAGGTCTACTTAAAAAACCCGATAGTAAACACCATATATTTACACACAAGTTTCACATTCAATACAACATTTAAATTTCAACACTTCGAAATTAGCACCTCGGCGCGCAAGCCCCCAGTACCCGCGTGTATGTTTACACTCAAATCTGGGACACCTGCTCAAAGTGGCCAGTTGACCCCAAGAAGACCCACATCGCTGCCCAAGTGCCCATACCATTATTATTAATAGTTATGATATTATTTATACCTAGTTATGCATGTGTTTAACATTTAATGTTGTGCCGCGTCAACATGTCGGCCATATTTTTTTGTTAATCCTGATTGGTAGTTGATTAACAAAGGAATTTGGACTTTTTAAAAAGCGCGATGACAGGTCAGTTTGTGGTTATGTAAATTTTATAGGCTTGACATCTTTCAAGAATAAAATAAAACTAATTTTGGGGTTATTTAAGAATTACTTAACCGGTTTCACACGCGGCTTTTCTTGGGTCCTTTTTAGTCGGTCAATCTTGACAAAAATAAATGAAGCTTAATTTTTTCTTGCACGAAATAAAACGGCATATTTTAATGGAGTTCATGGCTTCGTAATATCAAGCGCATGGGTCAGTTAACAAGGTTATGCAACGCGTGTCGAGGTCAATTTATTGATGGATCACCATCTATTACATACCGAGACCAATCCGTGTCTCAGAAAGCACACTAAGCCGTTGGACTCGGCTTTCATCCATAGATGTCCAGAAAGTCGAAGAAAGTCTTACCAAGAAATATCGAATTTGTTCGATACCTAGTACTGGGTGATAAACAGTGACTTTATAAAAAAAAAAAAACCACAACTCTCACACAACGCCATGTAGTCCCAAGCTAAGCAGAGCTTGTGTTATGGGTACTAAACAGTTGATGAACATACTTATATATTTCTAAATACATACATATTACAGATAAATTACACCCAGACACAGAACAAAATGATCGTACTCATCACACAAATATTTGTCCTGGGTGGAAATCGAACCCACGACCTCCGGCACTAGACCAATAGGCACTAGACCAATAGGCCAGTCAAACAAATATAAACTGCATTCGAAATGATTGTAAGCCGAATCCAGCATAGTTGGGAAAAGGCTACTCAGTCAGATGATATAGAAGCTTCTAAAATACTAACTTTTCTCCTGTCTAAGCGACCTTTACCTGTGACTAAGCATTTGCCCTTTTCAATATAAGTTAGAACCTCTTTACAGAAAATAAATTTAAAAGATAAATAGCTACCTGCTAACGTATTTTGCACTAGTGTTTCATAGACTATGACAGGTGGTAATGCCTGTCACATTCCTACGACACAAACGTAACATTCTATTATGAACTCCATTATTTATTCTCTTTAGTTATTTATACCTATTTGAAGTAAGCACTATTGAGGGCATATTATGTTTTTATTGAAACTAGCACTTCGCTCGCGACTTTGTCCGCGTGAATTTCGTGATTTTCCCTTTGTTTATACATTAACATCCTCTCCGGCCCCTCGTAATTTTGAAAATTAAATATAGCCTATGAAATAGATGAAAGATTTTTTCAAATCAGTTCAATGTTTTTTATATAATTATAAAAAAAAACAAACACAAAACATATATATTTCCTCTTTATAATACGTAAAGTGATAGATCGACCATGAAGCATCTATTGGTCCTTCGAATCATTGTGTACCTTAGCAACTTCTTGTGACAGTTTAGTGAATAAATAACTAACGACACAGACGTCCTAAGTAAACACTTCGCTGAGATTTCTTTCATTTTAGCATACTTTCATAACAAAGTGTTTGTGTAATATGATATGCCTAGAGAAAGATTTTAGAAAAGAATTTGATTAGAAAACTGTGAAAAATACACTTGCAGAGCCAACGCTTAATGCATTCAGATAAGAGCTACAGATAATATTCATCTTATAATGTGGTTAGTCACTGTCTAATTCAGAGTAACCGAAAAACTTAAATCTCAAATAGGACAAAATCAAATGAACTGACTAACTTGTATGCTCTTCCGCATAACATACTATACCTAAGTACATATAAAACTTGTAAATCCTAAAAGCCACCAAGCAGAATCAGGCAGTCTTAAAAAATACCCTTATAAAGAGCCAATAAAACAATGCCAACACATAAAGTAAAAGTACTCCATTGACAAACCCACATTCCTCACGAACAGTCCCATAACCAATGGTTTAAGAAACACCGTGGTAACATTCACACGGTCAACAATAAGCATCGTATCAACTCAGCGACTCAATCGGAACTAATAAATTGAGATATTTTTCTTGGTAAGCCATCGATCACTCGGCCAATTTGCAATTACTGCCCGGTATGGGCCATGGTGGTACTATTTTAATGCTGCTTTTCACGGTCCAACATTAAGGTGGCAAGATTTTCTTTTTATCCTTTTTTTTTGTCTATCTTCATTAATAAATTTGCAATCAATATACAACTTAACTATTATATACAATATACATATTAAAACCTATAAAAAGTTGACTAAACCTTGCAATAAACTATAACAAAACGTCGAAAAATTCATCCGCATCGCTGCCAGCTGGTAATGTGCCAGTTTTGTTTTCAGTTTAAAGTACTCAAAATATTTCAGAAAAAACTTAATTATTGAGTTAAACCGACGAACAATATCAACACTGGGGACTCCAGGCCCAGGCATGTAGAGAACTGGTACATATCAAGTTTATCGTTGATGTATTCCTCCCTGTATATTAACATTCAATCTTCGTATATAAGGACCATAAAAATATGAACACCTAATGCATAAATTGACGATGAAGTGTCAACTTTTGCTGCTTTCTCGAATTCAATGTCATGACTGCAATTTTAATATGTGGAAAATGTTGTTGTTAATACATTGATTTTGTTTTATATTACCTAATCTACTGATAAGTGTTATATCTAATTTAGGTAACGAACGTTTGTTTTCCCAAATAAATGAAATTAAATAAAATAATCAAAGAATGTTTACTAACATTGCTAACCCTTTTTTACACATTTTCCTAACTCCATAATATTGCCAGAACATTGCACATAGCGTAATTGTTGGTTCGTGGTCCCCAGCCCTAAGAACACGCAGGTCGGCGCCCGCGCAGATATATTACCGACACGGCAAGAATATGATTAGTGTATTGTGTTCCTGTTTATTTATTTACAAAGTACTTCGTGAAGGATTGGACCTTGCCAACTGACGTTCTGTTTTTCTAGGTATCGTTTGAAGAAATATTGCTGAGAAAGGATGCATTGACGTGTTGTTGATTTATTTTGATATTTTCTTTTTCGCTGCTTTAGTCCAGTTAGGGTAAGGTTATTGAAATGTTGCTTTTGGCCTGTGAGTGACTGGAGTTGTGCAATATGATGGCGGATCTTTTGTATATCACAATTATTCAATTTCTTCTCCCTTTCGTTTCGTTCAAAGCCTCTCATGCACGAGGTTACCTATGCATTCAAATCTGGACAAGTGTGAAAGTTATTTTTTCAACTGTTAAGTATTTTTTTAAGTTTAACTTTAGATAGATAGCTAGCTGAAACATTTACTAAGTGCACACAAAAAGAACACAAATACACACACACTCACACGCACACTCACTCTCACTCTTTGACTTCATTGGCTTTGGAACATTGGACTTAAAACTTCAATTCACTTCACTTCTATTCAAGAAGTCTGTCGTGCCTTCTCTGTATAAGAAGACGCATTTGTAAAGTGGGACCGTAACAGGCTGAAATTATAATTTTAACTTTTTTCCTGTACCTAAAACATGTTACCATAGTCGGCACCACACATTCCTAATTAATATTAACATTTAAGCTTCTAGGAATGTATTGCTTCCACTGAAGTTCAAAACGTTAATTCCAAAGTTAAGTTAAATTCTATACGTTTCGAGTTCCTGGCTGTTAAAAGGTAAGCTGAGTTTGTTTACTACGTAGTTGCTCACGCGCGAGGTCAGTTTAAAATGCCGTTAAATTATATCATCAGTGCTTAACCTACCTCAAGTTAAATTCTTTTATATTCTCGAGGGTAAGATATAAACCTTAAATATAACGGAACATAAAATTCATCTCTAAGTCTGAGATCTTCTCCATTACGCCGGCAGTTGATTGCGTATCGCGACGATTAGGTGCGCGCGCGCACGACACAAAGGCACCGCCGGGCGCGCCGCGAACGCGGAACCTAATCCCGGATTAGGCCGGGATCATTTCAAGTTTCCCGGGACGCGTCCGTCCCACGGGATCCTGTTCCGGGGTAATCTCGGTTATTGAAAGCAATCTTATTTTATAGAATAACTAACTGTGATAGTATGAGTTTTTTATTGATTGCGTATCATAAATGTAGACAGTGGATTAAAGTATTTATTTACGTATTTATATTGAACTGTTTAGTATTCAATTGAATGATAAATAATAATAAATTATGTATATCTCTGCAAATAGTAACTGTAAACACTTTTATACGCGTGATTTTTTAGCTAGAAGGTGAGATCGGTGTATCACTATCTGACTACTCTGAGAAGAAACACCGAAAGAAACTCAGAGGTCATAGTCTCTCTCTTTTAAAGTTAAGACCCTCACCATCTCACCTCAACCTCTAATTTATTAAATGTCAGGTAAAGTGTTACGTATGAACCCATTTACAGAAATAAATATAATTTATCATTTATCATTATTATCTCGGTCAGTTATTATAAAATTATTATTGTATTTTTATAGGGCCTTCCTTCTGCTTGGAACTTAATCTAAGCTAGATGCTATCGTGAAGAGACTGAGGATCCCGTTGTTGGCCATCAAAAGGACTTATAGCACTTAGCACAGATGTTATTGAACAATAACAATAACAATAACAGTTAAAATCTTCCATAAATAACCCATTTTATTTAATTACCCTTTACAGTTTTACCATATAAAACTATCTCTATAATATCTTCTTCAAATTCCACAATCACCATTTAGATTATGGAGCAACGGTTAAGTTTAACTGGCTAATTCTAATTAATTACTATTTGGTGCTTAACCTTTATATTGGGATATTGGCTTCTCCAGAATAAGGGATCGGCTATTCGTAACGCTATAAAGTTGTTGCAGGCAAGTTATCGCTTAACATTAGCAGAGCTATAAACCTCAAAGTATTAATTTAAATAAGACCTTTTGAAAGTCCATGGTTATTATTTCTTATCGATATTGCATAACGTCTGTATTTCTTGAAAGGGTTTAGTAACCTAACATCATCATCATCATCACCACCATTTCAGCCAAAAGACGTCCACTGCTGGACATAGGCCTCCTCCTAGTTTGGCCACAAGACCGTTCCTGTGCATCGCGCATACATCGGATTCCCGCGACCTTCACTATGTTCTCGGTTCACTTTGTGGGGAGGCCTTCCAACTCCTAGAATACATCCTCATTCGCCAGTTATGTTAAAGTCCCTATTTAACAGAGCCTATTGCAATCAGGGCAGGAATATAGACTCCAGGCTTTGTCTGAAAAAATCTAGGTTATAAACGAATTACACTTTGCTTGAACTGGGAATTGAACCAAATACGTCATGTTCAGCAGTAGCACTTGCAACCATGAGTTTATACAATAAGTCTTTTTACCTTCCTTGTTTTTGTAAAAGCCAAAAGAATACGGCGTTTGCTACTAACTCAATTATGAAACTGCTCGTTACTCGATATTTCATCTTTAAACAAATAAAAGCTCTGTCAAATGAAGGCATTAAGGTCTAAACAGCCGACGAGGTCAAATATTGATTCAGCACACGAACAATTAAGGTTCAACAATGCAGCGGTATTGCTGTATACGGGGCGCCATTAAATTTAATTACCGCTGCGCGCGAGTTTCGGATGCGCAGCGGCTTGCGCAAGCGCAGGTGCGCGTAAATGTCAGGTGGGCGCGCGTGCGCGTAACATACACTGTTGCCTTATGGTAGTGCAGGTCGATATGCCCTTAAATATCAGACTTGTGAGAAAAAACAAGATGCGAATGTTTTTTTTTTGGTCCTTCGGAACAAACGCTTGGATGTTACGAGTAAGTAAGGGGTTAGGACCACAATGTTTATTCAATTTTTTTACGTTTTGGTACATGAAATGAGAAGATTAGTCTATTGATCCACACATGACAAATCGGAAAGTTCAAGAGTCCGTTCAAATATCATGTTCCGTACAATTTTCTGGAGTAAATTAGCTTTTAACTAAGCCATTCGATTAAGTTTTTTGCTGTTACCAAAATACCAAAACTCCTAGACCTCTCTTAGATGTCTACACTCACCGCTCGAGGCATATGGCATGTGAAGAATTGACGTGTGGGGTTAAAAGATCACGATTGTGTAAAGGGATTTATGTAAGTATTCCAATCAGCCGTAAGATTAGTCATGACACGAGGCTGATTGAAGTATGAGGATCCTTGTACATCTTGGTACATCTTTTTCTAGTCTTAATGATAGGAGTAAAGATAACCAAAAGGCACGAATCTTTTTGGTAGAATGTAATATACCTACATTTACACAATATTCAAAGCTGGTTTATAAGCTATCATAGCTTTTGGCGTCGAAGTATTACACAACCTCAAATGATTAATTCAGCAGTAAGGTTTTTTGTCTGCCTTATCCTAATTTCAGATCAAACATCACGCCTGTATTCTCCGAGGAGTTAGACAGAGGATACTAATATTATAAAGAGGATAGATTTAGTTTTTTTTTTATAAAGAATAAACTTAATAAGTACTGCTGATTGATTGACTGATTTAAAAAAATCTTTCATCGTTGAGAAGCTACACTATCCCCGGGTGACATATACTATTATTTATCCCTGTATTCCCACGGGAATGCGAACTTCCCGCAGTCGGCTAGTTGAGTATAAAACAGGCTTATTTCGCCAAGTCACACAACAATAAAACAGAACATTCCTCCGCCAGTTGCACTCAAAAACCAACTGAAACAATAGACAACTGAATCAGGTGTTCCGAACTATGACATGATAATGGTTCATTCTGTTTCGAACACATAACCGCGCGTAACACCGCCCGGCAGATTCCCACGCAGCCGAAGGTCGATCACGACTCGATACTTGCGAAATGTAATCATTCAAACAGAAATACAAAATGTTTTGGCTTCGTTCGTGTATAATGTTGATTGAGACAGGTTTGTTTTATCAATGTTCGGTTTTGTTTGACAGATGCAACGCAACGAATACTGCAACATCATCGCCATCATATTCATCTTGTTTAGCCATTTCTTGACAAAGCCACACACAGCTTCTTCTTCTATTCGTAGGGTTACTGGCTAACCTGGTGGGACAATACTTAAGCCGCCCATGGGCTTCTGGTTTGGCCTCACATGCAGTCTAGAAATATCTCACAGACCTGCCTTACTTTACCTTCACCGTTTTTGTTGAAAGAAGTAAGCAAGTAAGTTGAAAGAAGAGAAGCTGAAATTTGGTTTGGACTACAAAATTACTCAAAATTATCACCTGCCTAGTTTTACCACCATACCATGTTGGAGTTGGCTTCCAGTTTCTAGATGCAGCTATAGGTGACCTCTCAGAAAGCCATAGACCGACCTCTTTGGTGATATACTCAAGAAAGTTCTAGTGCCTAGTAAATTTATACTCATAAACGACATGATCAAAAAAAGTCAATCTTTAAGCTGAGGATCAGCACTGTTTGAACGTCAAAAATTACATAAGATAGTCCCCTAAAATGCTCACCCTTCGCCACTTCCTAGTGTTTTTTGCTGATAATCAGCGGCGGAACAAACTCCATGCGTATACGACCTTGATCTAGAAACAAACGAAGCAAAAGGAGTATGTAAGGTGGTAGCAGGTGGCGGTACAGTAGTTTCTGCCTACCCTTATAGGAAAAAGGCGTGAGTTTATGTATGTATGTACAAATTGAATACCTCTCAAAACATGCAGCTGCCTTATTGTTACAAGTATCGTACTCTTAATGCACTCGTTACACAATTGAGAACCGTCGATTATGTTTATAAATAACTTGCAATATGTCTCACATCAACAGCTGCTTATCGTTAAGAAAAACGTTATTGATTATAATACTTATGTTCTGGCGATAAAATTTTAGAGCCAATTTATATGGGGACAAATTATTTAGTTTAAAAATAGTATCTCATAGATTAAGTACTCTTTTTTCAAATTGGTGCGGGGTGGAAAATCCTCATGGATGCCCTCCGCCCCAGGGAGGGTGGAGGGTTCTATTAGAGTCTTACTGACTAAAAACTATCCAGGTGTTGCGTCTCACACCTGCGCCGGGGGTCGTGGGAACAGAAGATAATTTCGCAACCTTCAACTGAGGTTAACTAATCTGTCTTAAACTTAAGGTATGTTTTAGAATTAGCCACGTCTTCCATATATACAACGTGTTTTTTTTGATATCCCATAACTCTAGGGTATGATTGAGACCATATCAAAGAATCAACTGGCATATGAATTATGTTTCAGTCATCCTTTTTTATTCTTTTTTTTTACTATCATACAAAATAATTCGACAAAGTCACGAGGATTAATGTAAAACACCCTTACATGAAAGAAAAGTGACGTTAGAAATAAGATTCGTCGTACTGGTGACAATTTTTGAACTAATTAGGTAATAAAATTATATTAATAATACTAAATAATAATATTCCACGACTATTCACACAACGCCATCTGGTCCCAAGCTAAGCAGAGCTTGTGTTACGGGACTTACGGGTACTAAACAACTGATAATTTAATTATGATTGATGATATCTCCGAAACTATGCATTTTTGGACCATCTATTCTAGGAGTTTTAGTATTATTTTTACCTACAGAATATAACCCTAGAGTTATGGGATATCAAAAAAAATCACCTTGTATACCGATTAAAACACCCTTACATCTTGGCACCTCAATGATCCGGACAAAGCGTTTTGCCTCCTCGTTTAGACCGCTTATTGAAGGACTGGAACAACTGCTTGCTGCTGTCTACCCGTCCGAGTATAATTTAGGTGTCTTAAAGGCTAGAGTGAATAGGTTCTCAATAAACTAGGGTGCTTCACCATAATTGATTGCATCACTGCTTACCATCAGGTGGGATTGTTGATAGTTGTCTTTTTCTAGAATTCTGATTAAAAGAGAAAGAAAGAGACAGGTATTGGCCGCACAGTCCCTCTATTTTCTTCTAGGGAGTGGTCAATTTTGTGCGGGCATTGCTCAGTCCATTCTATATGTTTATGGTTGGGACACAGCCCCCTCGTCTCTGTATGCAGGAGTGGGCTGCAATCTGCCACGCTGGCCCAGTGTGATTTGGTAGATGATTGTTTGTTTATTACACTACATTCGCAATTAGCTATTTTTCTGCCCTGCTTATTTCAAATGCAGTACTTGCAAAATGGTGGTTCGGAGATAATTGTGAAAAACACATTTTGTGATAACTAAAGAACAAGTCTGAGTTATATCAAAGCGCGTATTTTGCGTATGGGTTATAATCTGCCACGCGGGCCCAGTGCGAATTGGTAGATGTCACATGTCTTCAAACTTTTTGGTTCTAGGAAAATATAGATTAAAAATACCTATATATTACTTCATTTTCAGATAGCAGGGCAGTTTTCAGTATCTAGGCATCAATCTGTGATTTTATTGTTAAAGAATGTACTGACTTGAACCACAGTAAAAATATTAATACAGTAGGACGACGCCTTTGATCTCTGGAAAAATGCCGACAACGTCTACACGCGTTAGCCCTGAATAATACCTCCCGCACTACGAACATCGTTTTGTTCGCAGTTCGGGAACGGCATTCCCGCGTCTCGCCTTTCACACCCCGCACGACTGCCCTGTCTAAGACAGCTTCGTTGGACGACTGTATGTATTTAGACTGCTTGAACTAAGCATTATAATTTTGTGCTACAGGTACCTACCTGTAACTCCACACACATCATTTTAGTAAACACGTACTAAGGCTACGATATTTCCAAGAAGTCTTCATTGTCTATTGAGGCGTGCGCCCGCGCATCTTCTAAACAATCATTAGTCGGTTCGTGTGAATAGTTTAAATGTACTTACAAGTACTTGTTAATGTAGGTGGAGATCACGGTTTTCCTCTATGGGCTAAGTTAATTTGGTCCGACGTGGCGCCGCATAGTTTCAATGCATTTTACATACATACACACACATAAAATCAGGCCTTTTTCTTATGGGGTAAAGCAGGAACTACAGCACGCCATATGCTACGATTCTTACACACTTCTTTTGCTTCGTTTACATTCATACATCTAGTCAAACATGCATGCCAGTTGATCGCTCTACGCACCTGACCCTTCTGATGAGCAATATCACCAATAAATAAGTTCTGTGTACCTATGTTCTTCTAGGGCGTCAACTCCCGGCTTTTTTATGCATTTTGTAGCATATTTTTCAGTTTTGCATTACTGACCTCGATGTGATGAGTAAGCATTGTCTATGATAAGACCATTCCATCGTCGCTGATTTGGTTAGTGTATGAGGAACAGAAAGTAAAGTCCTTCATCCTCTATGTATTTTTGTAAAATTGGCTACTAAAATAAGTATCTTTGACCGGCTATTACAAACGGTCAACCTACCACCTGTCTTCAAGAAAATCATGGTGTCTTACACTTTGTAAAATATTCATCCTATCGTGTCGCATCTCTAGTTCCCCTTTAATCTTGCGCCAGCGCAGCGAGCTACTGCGCATGCGTTGAAGCCTGCAATCACTGCCAGCTCCGCAGTTATTTGTCGAGGTTACTGCCCTGATCTCCGCGTTGTAAGGAGGTTATGTTATTTTTGTTATTATCTATTCATCTGCAAACAGAAGGTTAGAAAATATGTTGAGTGTGGTCCGAAACTAATGGACGTCAACCATTTTGGAAGAATTATTCAAAGAATACATTCTATTCCTAATTGCATACTGATTCAGTAAAATCCCTCTCTTCGCGCGCTCACAGCAATAACACGAATTCAATTAATTCCATTATAATTATAAAATCGTTGTCAGTATACTCAGTATTTATATGCCTTCTGGGTTATAATACACCCCAGAAGACATATTATACCTTAACGAAATTAATGTCATTTATTTAGTTTTTAATTTTATAGACTACTGAGGTACTACTTGAAGACTACTGCCTAACCTTTCTATAGAATAGGCACAGTCGTGATATTATGTGATGATGTTCCATTGCTTTCGTAGATTAAATAGCACGCATACCTTCGTGAAATAGAGCACAATACTCCATTTAAGCATACTTATATCTACACGTCGTATTATCAATTCGCTATTCTCTCCAAATTCTGCTCATCTCAAAGCCAGGATACTAAAGTCAACCCAGTACAAGTTCAAACCACCCAACGCAGAATTTTTTTAACTGAAATCGCAGCATCCCATGTTGCCTTGAAGATCCTCCACTTAATAAGGAAAACTCCGCACAGCCCTCATAATGACTTCTTATAAGTTACTTATACCGCCAAATGAGATACACTTGTACAACACTAAAGATAAAATCATGAGTATAATCAATAACAGAATAAATCACTTTTTCCTTTTACTCAAAAATTTTACCAACGAGGAAATTGCCAAATTACTTCCAAAAAATCTAACCTTAACGATCCAAAGACTAAGTATTGACACCCGCACAAGCTGAGAGATGCGTCAAGAATATTAAAATCTTATGTTTATGCCTACATTCAAAAGCAATAGTCTCGAGGAGCTTGTTGCTTAATAACAACAGTCACTCTGGTCGATCGAAGGTTAAGCTATGGTTGCCAAGGTCTGTCACCAACCACCATCACCATCACCACACCACCACCACCATCCGTCACCATCCATTAGTCATCAAGACTCCTGGTGCCCCGGAAAGCACGTTAAGCCGGTGGTCCCGGCAGTCATTTGAAGATCATAGACAGTCTTTACCGGTAGCCAGAAGCCTGAGAGGCTGACCACCACTTTAACCAAGCGGTACGTGAAACCTAGTCACTTTATGAAGGTCAGAGACACTTGCTCCATGTATAACACTGGTATTCAGCTGCATTAAACTGCAAGCTGACCCTAACATAGGGAACTTGGGAAAAGGCTAGGCAGATGATGATTGAAAAACAATCCACTTCATTTGAATTAGTTATGCAACTTAAGTCAACATGAAATATGAGAATAAACAGGTGTTTCCACAATTTTTATTTAAGTACCTACTTAACACTTGGAACTTTCATTCGATTAAGTAACCACTTATTTATAAATATGAACTTCAAAAGCTTACCGCGTCGCGAAATTTGACACTTGGCTATGCAGTTTACATTGGGTAACAAAGCCATCTTAGGGATATTATACATGCACGCCAGCTCAAATGTGGGAGACGGATGAAAAGGAACAAAGGTCATTGAAAATCTCAAATGTTATAAATAAAACACGTTTTTGTGTTGTACCCATTCTGCAGTTTTGTACTTTGTAAACATGAAACATTGTGTTAGCTTAAGATAGACAAATAAAATGGTGATGTTTTTAGATGCGTATAAAAAAGTTAGTACAGTAAAGTTAGTGTAGTGGAAGTAGTCAGGGTATAAATCCTACTAATATTATAAATGCGAAAGTTTGTGAGTATGGATAGATGGATGGATGGATGTTTGTTACTCTTTCACGTAAAAACTTCTGAATTGATTTTAATAAAATTTGGTATGGAGTTAGCTGACACCCTGGATTAACACATAGCTTTTTATGCATTCCCACGGTAACGGGACCGACGCGGGTTAAACCGCGAGACCTCTGCTAGTAAAAAATAAATATTCCACAACTTTCACGCTACTTCATCTAGTCCCTAACTAAGCAGAGCTTGAGCTATGAGTATCTACTACATGATTGATAAACATACATATATTTTTTCTAAATACATTCATATTATAGATTAATTACACCCAGACACAGAACAAATACCATGCTTAGTTAGCGAAAATATAAATGATAGGGTAAAGTGGAAGGAAGGTTAGTCCCACCACATATCACCGAGACGAAGGTACAAATTATTAGACAAACACCTCGAGTAATTAATAAATAAACAACCCCCTTTCTCGTACATAGTGCTACACATCAAGCTGTACATTTCCAGTAGGTATAAGCTGATTACGTATTGTACGGAAATCCTATACAATGCACGATTAACTTATACCGAAATTGTATAAATGTAGCCGGGTGTACAAAAGTCCCGTCTGTGATATACATAATCATTGTCCTCACCCCGTCTTCTGTAATTATAGCAAGTCTGATAGGATTATAAATTAACAGCGCCAAAAAAGGCGACTCATGAGTCGACGGTCCGCGCGCCGCCCAAACGTTGTTTATTACGTCATTTGCATATAAGTATGCGTACGCGCAGCTGAAAGGAAAAATGGCAAGTGGGAACCTTGTTCGTTAGTAAATCACTTTCATTGACAGGTGCGTGATGAAAAACGTGTATTAGCAATATTTGCGTTGTTTTTTTATAGGTACCTACCTACCTATATTGAACCTATATTGAGGGCCGACCCGGGGATCGAACCCGGGATCATGCTCAGTAGCGCTTAATATAAGTTTTACTAAAGGAAGAGGCTAATTACCGACCCTATATAACAATATATAGATACATTAATGTGCTGCTATAAAACACTCCACAAGCAACGAACAGCGCGAAATTGTTTATTTTAATTCAATTGATACAGCTCTCATTAAAAGTTACGCAGAGAGAATGTTAATTGAAATGGACTTAATTTCCTAGTTTGATGCAGTTATAAAAGAAAACTATAGGTCCAACCGCTGTATCTTTATAATAAAACGATAATCATGAAAATATCCTATTACTGAACCACACTGCAGGGCAAAGGCCTCTTTTTATGCAGAGAAGGCTCGAGCATTTTTCACCACGCTTGAAATATCTACAATGATATTAATTTCTATAAGTAGACCTTTCCAGATATCTTTACATGTAAACATAACATTGGTACAAAATGGCGCCGGTATTTCCAAAATGACTGAATGAGATGGAATGCCGAAAGAAACTCAGGAGTCTCTTTTCAAGTTTATATAGACATAGGATTGTGTTAGTATTATGCGAATCTAACGATGCAGGGCAAAGTCTTGAACTTAAAAAGCCTTCTGAAGAAAGAATCTTTGAGCTTTGAGTTGACCTGTTGACGGCAAGGATGCTTCAGTCATTATCTTGCGATTTTTAACCAAAAAACACATTGACTTGAATCTTTGACTTGAATTAAAGTTGTGGGTAATTTATACTTTTTTTTTAAGTCATTCGTAAGATGTATCGTCTCTTTATCAAGTCATTGTCAAACAGCTTCACTTACGTGTGAAATTCAAGCTGTCTGTCCTATGTGATCTTTCACACAAAAGCTTGAAACCAACACGACCAAATGTACAAACACAACAAACATACAATTTTGTTCGTAACTTTTTTTATTTTATTTTAGCTTCCCCGGCAAACTTTGTTTTACCTTAATATCAATTTATTAGTATTAAATAGTTTTTTTAGTTAACGTCCTATACTTAGACCTACTGAATATACACAATAAACTAGTTAATGTATAAGAGACGGTCTAGCCGTTTCGGAGACGAAAATTTTATTATTAGATTTATTTATATGTATATTGTACCTATTTGTTAGAATAGAAATAAATAAGAAATTTATAAATTTTTATTGTACATCATTAAAACTACCAATTATGAGCGGTTTTATCGCAAAAAGCTCTTTTACGGATATCCTTATGAGTATTGTGTTCTGTAAAAGTTTACAGTCGATAACCGGACAACCTCTATAAACTACGATTACACTAAAGTATTCAAGGTAATATTTACTCTATTAACTGTAATTTCAAACAGGCAGAGCCGTAGGCTTCGGTTAAATTATTTTTTTTACAAGAACGCGGTGTGGTTGGAGCGACGAAGGATCGAGTTCCTACTCCATACTTAGTTTTTTTGGTCTTTCGGTACTTGCGGTTTGCAAAGGAAGTTTCGTATTCTGCCAGGCTAGTGTTGCCACATGTAACTAAGATGCGACATTTAATATTGTTCTTGTTAAATTAATTTAAGACATTATTTGTAGTTAGAAAAAAATATATTTTTTTGCAATTTGGCTAGAACTTAGTACTGACAAACGACCTACTGCACTACATAGGTTTTTTTTTTCATTTGTTTTAGTTCAAGAAGGGATAAAAATAAAGTATTTTTACGTCACTCAAGTCATTGTTGGTTACACAATTCACAATTTCAGATTATACCAGCAGACTCAAGAGGCGCAATGTTTTTAGTACGAGAGTTGCCCCTGAGAAAAACTTAAAGAATAAGTCTCTTTACAAATTTTTCTGCTACACAGCCGCTTTGCATAATTTTAAAAACAGCTGGCAACATAAGCAAAAATACTTAAGTCATTAAAGGTTCTTTCACAAAATATCCTTTTTACGTTTGATGGGAAACTTTTCTTCAAAAGCTGACAGCACTAGTCCATCCTCCCAAGCTTTTAACGTACAAGCTGCAGGATCTGCGGTTTTTGATATGGATTACGGTTCCCATGTCGTTAGTGATCGGTCTTTTTAATTTTTATTTTAACCCTCAACATAAAGTCACACGGGGTTTTTCTGGTGTGTAATCCGATGGCGAAGAGTTAAATGTTTTTCTTAGAAACATATCTTGGTTACGAACTTAGGACCAGCCCACGCCATATTGTTGCACTGACTGTTTGAAATTCTGTGAATTGATTTTAGAATTCCTAATTTGAATTGCAATCAATATTTTTTTTTGGTTGAGCAATGATTCTGTATTGAAACATTTGTTTTAAATGGTGAAGATTGCCAGTGTTGTAATATGTGCTAGTCTTATTATTGGATTTGAATTTATTGCTCGATTCTGAAACTTTTTTGTTAGAACCTCATTCTTATTGCAGTACAGCTTCTTGCCCTCTCTAAATTGCGTACCTTGATAGACGCTATCTATCATAGTTAAGAAACAGTATCTATTGCAATTTCAATATCAGCCCAGCAACATTAACCTAACGCAACGATTTATCTTTAACGAAACAGCCCAACAAATCACGCATACATTGAAATGATCAATCTTCGCAAGTGATAAATGATAATTATAGCGAGGTTCATAGTGCAAGGGTGCGCGGTCGCTGTGCGTGAATCGGCGCGTGCGCTGGTCACGGCGCGCTCCCGATATTATTAGTAATATTGTTTGTTATGTAATGTTGGTTTTCGTATAGTCTGTGGTTGATAAAAAAGTAAATTAGACCGCAGAGAGAGTGTTTGTTTGTGGTTTGTATGTGAGGTAGTTGTTATGATGGGTGTACGCCGAGATTGTTATTGTCGAGTTCACGCCCAAAGCCAATCATAAAGTCGATTATTTCAAAAGGAAACTCGGATAAACTGTTAATTTAAAGTACAGCAGCAGTAAATTTTCCCAATTGAATATGAACCTGATTATGTTTGACATAAAGTTGAAAACGATCAAATAAATTTGACACATTGGGGTAACTTGATGTGCTGGCGTCTGTACATATTATTATAGTTTACAAAGAAGCTATCAATTCTAATAATCTATACTTAATATCATAACGAGGAAAGATTGGTTGTTTGTTTGCATTGAACAGGCTCCGAAACTACTGAAACGATTTGAAAAAAATCGTTCACCGTTGGGAAGCCAATTCCCCGGGCTGGGGTGACTACTTTTTATCCATGTATTCCCACGGGAACGGGAACTACGCGGATGAAACCGCGTGACGTCTGCCAGTCATGCAATAAAAGAACAAACATGTCTTTGATCTTAAAATAATGAACAGATAATAAATGCACATTTCAAATGATATTCATCATTAATAACAGTTAGGTCACGACACTTCGCCAATTACATACACAGATGAATAGATAAAGAGACGTATGCGCAGGACCTTGGCTAGTTCATGCTCCATTTTTCAGTGTCTGCACCAGTGATACTAAACCTAAAACTTACAGCATATTGCTGTAATATCTCCTCTTTTCTTGGTATGAATATACGACAGCAATATGTTGTTTTTCACTTCACCGTGACCTTAATATGGAATTCGTCACCATTACTATACAAAAATTCTCACGAGCACAGACTTCATCGACACGTGAATGTTGAAGCAATGCAGC
The DNA here is from genome assembly GCA_921972225.1 of Euplexia lucipara. NCBI lineage: Eukaryota > Metazoa > Arthropoda > Insecta > Lepidoptera > Noctuidae > Euplexia > Euplexia lucipara. The sequence goes on along the minus strand of OV179149.1, from coordinate 2,837,067 downwards.
TGCTAGACAACACAGACTTAGTGTGTAGGCTAAAAAGAACTAAACCTTTTGAATTAGAGTAGTGTACAAAGTGAATGAATAATAGTAACAATGTTGTGCTATACATATAATAGGTACATGAACATAGTGTTTTTTAATAAATTAAATCAGACTCTAAGAAAGTGATGCGGACTTGAGTAAAAGTGCAAATGCACACTATTCCTTTAGGCTAGATAGTAATTAATTATTATTAAGAATGTTAATGTTATTCTTACTAATATAGGGAAAATAATGTAGTAGTTGACAGCACAAGAAGAATCTGTGATTACCCAATCAATCTAGAAATACCACATAATACAACATATAGATTTTTTACTTAAAATATGGTATTTGTGCAATACTTTTCTTCTTGCAGACTTACAGTGTCAATCTAAGGTTAAGTTATACCAGTCCCCCTACGTTATACTATTCTTATTTTCCGTCGTTTACGGTCTCATACATGTAGTCATACACACACGTCGGTTCCGAGTACGACGCACCTGACCTTTCTGAAAGACGTCGCCAATAACGTCTATATATGTCCTTCTAGGGCTTCCCCTCCCGGCGTAACCACTTACATCAGCCTTATAAATACCTTTTGCTAATGCTGAGATAGGCGCCTTTTTGGTCTCGCACAGGTCTTTTTATTATTATTTTATTTTTGTCTTTAGTTTTTTAATCTTTTCTTTTTTTTTTATCTGTATTGCTGATCTTTCGTTTTATGTTCTGTGCGTGCAAATAAAATATTTTCTTTCTTTCTTCTTTTGTTTGTCGTCTTTCATCCATCCTCTCAACGTGTACCATCTAACCATACTCTTTTCAATTTTAGGCGTCACTACATCTTGTTTTAAACCACAACGTTGCTTTATCACATTGTTCCTTACATTTATTTCGGTTAAAGAATCAGCACTGCAAAATAACGTGACAATGCGGCCAGTCTTCTGGACACTATTCCCGTTGACAGCGATGCGGATGAATTTTTTGATGCTCTATAATTGTTTTACTTTTCTTTTGTTTGTTTATTTTTTATGTACACAATAGTTGTAAGTTCGTTAATAGATTTTCTGAGGTATTCCTCGAAGCGCTACTATTTTGAGGCGCTCCTATTTTATTCCTCGGAGCGCACCAATTGAGAGCGCTCCCGATAGCAATTAAAAATATTTGTTTTTTTTTTCCTCGAAATAATTTTTTTTTTTAATTGCTATCGTGAGCGCTCCTAAAAGGTGCGCTCCGAGGAATAAAATAGGAGCGCCTCATTAGGAGCGCCTCAAAATAGTAGCGCTTCGAGGAATACCTCGATTTTCTCACACAAAATAAAAAAAATGCATAATTAAATAATCATAAAAATTACTAGACCACTCAGAAACTTTGCAGTGTCACATTATATACATACTATTGCTTATACGGTTTCATAATAGACCACGATTACAAGACATATCATTACCTACAGAAAAACATCATCAATTTGAAATGTTGAGTGCCTCTGATACAAACTATATGTAATCTACTATAGATGGTAATGAGTTGCATGCGTTTGCTCTGTTTAGCAATGAACGCACAACGATGTCAACTGGCCTGACGAAATCTGTATCACGGCGTGCTGACGATTGGCTAATACTATTTGCTGCTGTTCAATGAGGTATATTAGAGAGAGTTACTGAACAATAGCACAAGTTTATCTGAGTATTTTGGGGGTCTGTGCTTAAAGGGTGCCAATAGGGCCCTAATACTAAGCCAGCCCTGTCTGTCCGTCCGTCTATCTGCCAGCAGACAGGCAGTTGAAATTTTCACAAAATGTCTTTTTTTGCCGCTGTGACGACAAGTGTTAGAAATGAAATGAAATATTAAAGGGTTCGCCCTTCATAGAACAAACGTCATAGTTCAATCGCTATATTTCTCTCTTAGCTTGTGTAATGGTCTTCTAGGACTAAAAATAGTCTTCGATGGGGACGAAGGACCGGCTGTTGACTATGTTGTAATATTATTCTTTTCGTTTACAAAGTAAATTTGTCAGTCGTGGTTATTGAAATATACATTAGGTCCATTCTTAATAGATCACGGTGTTTTATAAAATCAATCAAATTCATTTCCTTCTCATTCCATATTTCATATTTACGTCATCCTTTAACTTGGCGGCTCTGTCCAGTTCACTTGCTACGTTTACTTTTATCCCTTTACCATATTTTTTGTCGTCTGTCACGCGTTTTGGACCATGTGATATTATCTAATGGACATTCCTCTGTTGCTTCTGTATCATTTTTTATTTGAGCATGACTGATGACGACGTTTTGTTTTTCCTTTTTTGTTACCGACAAAAGATTGTGGGGTATAACATTTGTTATTTTGGGAAAGGGATGTAAGCTTTTAGAAAGATGTAGATGACTTTGCCACAACTAAGCTTCAAATGTCGTTATTGAGTGTTCAAATTTTGGTCTAAAATATTGAATCTATATTTTCTGTGTTTGTGGCTATGTGGTAATAAAAGATGTATTTTTATTTTCCTAGCAGCTTTGTTAATAAGGTTATTTTTTTGTTTCAGGTAAATAATCTCACCATTACAAGAGGGAAATGGAATATCATATCAGAACGAGAGGATCGATCAGTATGAAAACTATCTTATGTCACAGAGCTATTAACTTGTTTTTATTAGATTACATATAATTTAGTTCATCTCAAGTATGCAACTCCTTCTTCCTAGACCATCGATTGATTTTTTTTTCAAAAGGTCATAAAAACCATTACGTTATGGGTATTAAAAAAATACGTCATTGACTTTATCAATACAGACATATCCTCCCAAAAATTCGAAACATGTTTCGCCCACCGGGAATCTGTCGAACAAGGCACGCGCCTATCGAAGCACTTCCAGAACTAGATACCAAAAGAATGTTTACTTCAATCCCCTAAAATATTGGACATCACAATCTACCCTTAAACGGTTGGAACCCTTTTAGAGGTATTATCATAGTGATTAGAAGAGAAAAAAGTGGACGGTAAAAAACTTGATGGGGCTACATTTGGACACGCCGTGAGCGCCTTAAATCGTTGGCTACGTCCACAGGTGCTCCCCTTTAAATCCCGACCGTGTAATTATAAAATCGGGATGGCCTCTTCGTCGAGTGGGATAGAGGAAATTATTTTTATAATTTTCTTTTTATATTTCATGGGTGTTACAAACCCATAATTTGGAGTGCGTTCACCTAAGACAGATCCTGGGAGGCCTTGTTGGATTATTTTCGTTTATCGTCAGATAAAAGTACACGGTCCAGGTTTTTATTGCGATGAGACGATTACATTGGTTGTAAGATTCATTAATCTTCAAGTATGATACCAAATAAAAAGTTGAGAGTCATGAACGCGCACCCGAGGACCAAGATTAAGAATTGTACGAATAAAAGCGAACGCGATACGTCAAGAGTAAGGGCATTCCATCTTCTCAACGGACCCTCATTGAATAAAGCGCGAAGATCGCATCAAAGGACTGTAATTAATTATCCTCAGCCGTTCGCTTACGCGTAACTACCACGACCGCGACCGGATTAATGTGTTTCGTCCCGACAACCCTTGTTTACCTTCAACCCGTCACACTGTCTTGTTTCAAACAAGACCAACACGCTTTTTCACTTCAAAGACTTCATTCTGACCCAGAAATACATCTGACTTGGTCTCGAGTTCTCCCCCGACAGCCGCAAACACAAACTTGTCCAAACAGCTATTTAAATCCTGTTTCAAAAAGTAAACAGCGTCCAGGAACGTAGTACGGAGTCTTTTTTGGGTGTCCATCCGTATCTTGATTGATGCGCAGACTCATCTCGGAGGCCAGGCTTTAATGGACTTCTGACATTGATTTAATAAAAACCCTTCATTACGGCATCAAAGACTGGGGTCAGGCCAGAGAGCCAGAGAGGCAAGCACGCGATGAACGTTCTCGTACGTTAATTATTTGAAACCAAGATCACGTTTGTGGTTTGTACTTAGCAATTAATGTGAGCTCGGAATTGGCTTTCTCTTGTAATCACATAGTTTGCTTTCGTAATTGATTAATTGGTTTTAAAAAACTGAGAGCTTGTTTGGAAGACGTACCAATTTCTTGTAAGCTTAACTAGTAACAACACGAACCTTCTTCGGTATGAAAAGACCTTCCATGATCCCGAATACCTTTCTTGACATTTGCTGTGTATTGCGATGTTAAATACTTTGAACCCGGATATTGCTACACTTGACAACGATACTCTCACTACTGCGCTAGTCGATGCCGTAGCGAACAAGCTTGGAGCTCAGAAATTCTTTCTTTATCTTTTTTAATTATCTCGAATGTGTCATCGAACATATCCCTTCTTTTAACGAGATCGCTTTGTTCTTATTAACAGCACAATTAGCTTATCTTACTCGGACACTTAAAGTACCAGTTTCAACATCAACTGATACTCGATAGACTTGTCTGCAGGTAAAACTTTATAAGTATCCACCAGGACATGGGCACGAGTCGAAACGAATTCCCAGTATGTAATGAAAAAAACAGGATTGCCTGAATTCTGCTCATTTATAAGGACCACCTTGAGGCCCAAAGAAACACGTCGCCCCTAAGGTCAATGCACAATTAGATGCCTCTGAACCTGACGAGAGCAATCAGTCACGACGTCAAGTGAAATATTTGGCGGTCGTGGACGTTGAAATATACGGATGGTAATGAGTACATTTTTGTTTGTTAATAAATAACTGCAAAAAACTTGTGGAGAGCCCCTGAGGTGTACCTGCGGGTTTCGGTTGATGGGTGAAGATTAAGAATTTGAGTAATAGGTACCATGTCTAATACGATGAGATATGCGTTCAAAGATATTTTAATGTGCGCACAAATGAAAAAGAAGATGTCTTAAAATATAACTGTTCCACAAAACAAAAAAGAACTAAAACGTGATACGATTTACTATAAAGTAGTATCTGTCCGGTATCATTTAGTAATTCCGCAAGCGAAACCGCAGCAAAAACAGGACACGTGCGCTTGCGCAGCGATGCGCCCATAAACCTTTTTTTCTCCCCTCCATCTTTGACGGATAAAGAATTCGGTAGGGCCGTTAATAACATCTTTTTTTCTTGTTTCGGCTACCGAAATAATGGGTTCCTTCGCACTTCCAATTGGACCCCAATTTGAATTCGTCTCTCGCCCAGTATTCGCATTATTTCGTTTTGTTCCTTCTTTTACGCCGTTCTTGGAAACTTTAGGTTAATTAGACGCTTCAGTTATGGAAATATTTGAGTTGTAGCGAGTTACGAGATCAAATAACCACATGTTAACCCTGCTTTGAAGTGCGGCGTGTCTCATTCGCGTTCAAAACATGGTGTTGGTAGAAAAACAAATTGATTTTAAGCGACATTATGCTTGCAAGACTTTTTGAAGTGGTGTAATGTGTTATTTTTCGCCCACTGTGATACACAAAGACTTTACGGCGCGGTCGTTGTTTAAGTTTAATTACTGTAGCTGAACTTCAAACAAGTAGTTAAATTAAAAGGTGTTTAACCCGACTACGTAACATGAACTGTGCCGACAAGTTAGAATCTCGCTTTTTTATTTGTAATGTGCCCACAAAGTTTTATATTACTAAACAGCTTCTTAATGTTTTATTCTTCAACAAACATCACTTTAAGTCCTCTTAAGTGTACCGTCCGAAACCTTTGACAAATATACAGAATTAAACTTAACATTGTTACAAACCAGATCATATTTTGATGACAAGACCCGTTTTCTTATGGAAGTCGGTAAAAGCCTGACCATTGTGGCGATGGCATAGCATAAGATTTACCTTAAAAGAAAATGCGGATAAGTATAACTCCTGGTGACCTGAAATACAGCCCTCGGCCCTAGTTTAGGCACCAGTCTCCCACAATATAATGTACTTCCTACAACTGGCGAAATATAGGTAAGTATAGTAAAGGTACAACGGCTAAAAATCAAGCTATACATTTCAAAAGTAAACTGACCTCTTCATTGTACTGAAATCTTTAATTCTTTAATGGTATAGATTGATAAGTAGCCTTGTGTACACCTCTGCCTAACGCTTTAAAGAAAAGACAAGGAACCCAAGCAGTGTACCTGTTCGGCTCCTTCAGAGAAGTCAAAACGATTGCATTACAACACTCGATTAGTATTCTAATGGCGTTAATTGATATCTCGAATAAAATAGATTCATATGACATTAGTAATGCAAATGTAAACAGATTGGTTTCTGTTACGTCAGTCGGGCTAATGGTGACAGAATTATGTCGTCACATTATCTCATGTCGATACGAGACGTGGAACTACGTGGAGATCGGTGGTGGTCCGTAAGGCCCCATGGCACTTCTCCCGGTCCATGAGGGGGTCTCATATATGTGTTGCTGGGGAGTTGGTTCCGCTACTCTTCTTTCCAGCAAAAACACTAGTCAGTGTTGAGGGTAGGCGTTTTGTATTTTTGTCGTTTTAAAAGTGCTGATTCACAGCCTGTTTTGAGTAAAGGACATTTGATTTCATTGATTTAACCTCCCGACAGTAAAACAATACCACGTCAAATTAACAGACCTCGTGATTATAGACAACTAACGGAAAAATATTATCACAAGTTTTGAAAAAGAATTGAAAACTTGAGCAAATTTTTGTGTGATTTCTATCAATCTATCTATCATTTGTCACATTTTTTGTTTATTTTTTAATTAAACCTTAAGTACTTTCACAGCCCAAAGTCTGGTTGCGATCGTCCTGGTGGAGATAGTGAAAATGTCGCCGTGTGCGCATGTCGTAGGCTGGTTCGTTATTAGTCATTGGGCAATGAGCACCGGTCACAGACGTTTAGTAATACTTTTATATAAGTAGCCAATTAGTTGACTAATAGTTTAATGGGCAAGCTGTTGAGGTAGTTCATTTTAATTATTTTCGATTGGTTTTTAAATGTTTAAGTTATGGCGACATTGTTGTTATGGCTGTCGATGTCGTTAGCATTAGAAACTGTGTAATTAAGAATTTCATTTTACGACTTATGTTTCAATCATGGATATTGATAGAGATATAGGTATTGACTAAAGTAATGGGACGGCCCGAATATTTTTTTTAACTATGACTTCCGAGGAGGATAAGGCCGGCCAACGAAGTGGCACATCGTAGCCAAGGCACATAACAAGTTAATAAGACCTATATAAAACTAACCCATTGCTGTAATAAGACTTTCTCCACCTGTCTCCGTTATTTAGAAATCACTTCTTCTTCTTCTTCTTCTCTGCGGGTTAGGTCATCTCTTCCAGGACCGCTTTTGGCGATGCCGTGTATCTTCACTATCTGAGTACCTAATATGAAGACCCAAAGTCTTTACACAGTGAGTGCTCCAATAATCACTGTGCCACGGGTAACCTTATCGATAAAATACGTCTCCAGAAATATTCAATCATCTACCATCAAAATAATTCAATCCAGATCATCATTTCGGTCACACCCTCAAAAAAATAACAAAGACATCAATAAAACACCTCTAATTCCCGAATACATGAAACAATAGTCGATTCACCTTTATTTAACGCCCGAATCGATTCGACTATTCAATTGTTTCGTTAATTTATCAATCGAATAATTTTCCCCGTGGCTGTGCCAAAGAGTTCGTTGTCACCGGCCTCTGTTATTGTTGAATTTTTTGCATAGTTCATTGTCTATGGCGATTTAGTTGCTGTCATTACTGACAGGTCTCGGGTCATCTGCCTCTGTTTGACAATAGACCTGTGTGCTAGGGTTGGTCACACAAATTAGACTTACCGGATAGATGGCTAATAACGTTTAATTTTTTTCTACGTGCTAGAAAGACATAGGTAGGTATAGGTTGTTTAGAATGGTAAAGCTCGAAGTACTTTATAAGACTAGATATATTATGAACGTGAACGAAGCGAGCGGAGTGTAAGGATCCTAGGAGCCGGCGTTTTATGGTGGCTGGCGATTCCCATGGGAAAAAGGTTTACATATTAATATATACATATGTAGGTAGTTTATAACTTCACATTCATTATATTTTGTCGTCCATTGGATTGCTTCTTTTTCATTATTTCTGTGTCTAAATTTATCTAGATTTCGTACTTAGAAGTTTAAATAAAACTAAAGCAGTTAGATCCGTCTATCACTCGGAGATCTTTGGGTGTTGGGGTGGTAGTCAGAAGCTCGAAAGACTAACAAATAGATTTTCCAAAGATATGATATGATAAAACAGTAACCGGGTCGCTCTAGGTAAAATACGGGTATTCAGCTCCATCCGGGAAGACTGGGAGCAGATCTCAACATAGTTGGGAAAAGGCTAGGCAGGTAATGATGATGGAGTAACCTTTCTACTCTTGCATCAAGCTCCAACATAATGCGCATGAGCATAAATAAAGACACGTTACCTGTCAACTATGACACATACAGTTCTCTAACCTTTAATCAATCGTGTTAAATGTTATTTGCAATTATGTGTTACGTTCATTCACAATACTGAAACCCACCTATATCTGACATTTGTTTTTTAGACGCACAGCAACAATTCTCATATAATTAGAGGCGGCCTTTGTGCCAGAAACAATAGGAGTAAACTTTTTAATCAATCACGTGTTGCAAGGGTCGGCCGTGTCTGTTAGTTTTGGCAGCTTGCGCAAGCGCACGCCGATTGTGTTATGCGCGCGAGTTTTGACAAACGACCTTTATAGGGTTGTCGTCGAATGTGATGATAATGCTGAATAATTTTGACATTTGTATTTTATTACTTGCTTTAAATTTTACATTGGAAATCGCTTTAATATGAAATGTGACCAATAAAAATCGGCAAGTTTATGTTTTAATCTAACTGGTGAACTACCTCGTTGGTCAAGGGACTGCAAGCGCTACTTCTGAACAGGAGGTCCAGGGTTCGATTCCCAAGTCGGACAGAACTGAGTATTTACATCGGGAATTTCTTAGTAACAGTCCGGAATGTAGACTTATAGGTACCCGGTTGATGGCAATAGGCACAACCTTACATGGGACTTACACATAACTGGTAAAATGTGGTTGTAATATGGGTAAGAAGTACCAACTTAGCTTTTGTATTCCAACTTAACTAAATCGTTACCATCTTAACAAACACAACATTTAGAAATATGTATTATTCAATTCCGATTCGACATAATTAGTTATCAAGACAAATGGTTCAGTAAAAACAATGTCAGCAAAACAGTTAGTAGTTGTAACTGATCTTATTATGAAATATTATGATCTAATTAGAATGGTTTGAGTGTTACCAAACCATGGGGTTTCTGTTTCAGGTTCGTGATTTACGATTGCGTGGTTTAAACTTGATTTTTGGTCTCAATATATATGTAGATGAATATACAGGTTGTCTCATTCTAATCGGTCAGTATGGGAAAGTCTGAAACTATATGACATACGAAGATCTGTTCTGAGGAACCATGTCATCGATTTTAATAACAAGAAAAACTGCATTCATACATTTTAAAAAACATCTGTACTCCGTTCGGGAATCGAACCCGGTTTTTTTGAAAAATAAGCCTCCCCTTTTTTTATTTTAATATCGATTCGATTTTTTCTTTTCTTTCTTTCTTTCTTTCTTTTTCTTTCTTTGATTGTGTAGGTCTTAAGCAGTAAATGTCTGTATGAAACATGATGTCTAAAATGAATAAAATGCATTTTTTCTACATACTTTAATTTATTTTAGTAGGTGCTCGAAGTGACCACGTTTACAATATTACTACAATAGTACAGATGTTTTTTAAAATGTATGAATGCAGTTTTTCTTGTTATTAAAATCGATGACATGGTTCCTCAGAACAGATCTTCGTATGTCTTATAGTTTCAGACTTTTCCGTACTGACCGATTTGAATGAGACACCCTGTATATAGGTATGTAGTACGCCTAGGTTTGTCGTGAATGAACTCAGTGAGGAGATGGTTACGACACTTCTTTCGCACTCTAACTAACAACCAATTTGACTAATAAACAATTTTTGAGAAATACAATACTAGTTAATTGCATTTTTTTTTAATTACTACTTTCTAAGTGCGGGTTACACATTATTAGTAATTTTACAGTTGAAAAAGTCACACTGAGAAAATAAACCTCATATTATGTATATTATGAGAGGGAAGGGCACTAGACTATTAGGACCTTGATTATTAAAAACCAATAATAACTAATATTCATCCTCCTACCCTTGTCCCAATTTATTTCGGATCGGCGCAACTTTTCTTCTGTCTCCCATACATCTTTAAGTATTTGCCGATATCTCAATAGACACCTCCTTCTAAGCCATTTATCGTTTATACAATCCATCGATCGTTTCATTGGTCTTAGTCCACTTTTATAACCTAAATCTACCTACACATACATACATAAACTCAAACCTTTTCCTCATGGGGGTAGGCAGAAACTATGCTGCATACTAAATATATATGCTACGGTCTTTAGAGTTTAGACATCTTTTGCTTCGTTTACATTCATAACTACATGTTGTCATACACACACGCCGGTTGCCAGTACCTACTTCGCATCTGACCTTTCTGAAGAACCTCACCAATAAGGTCTATGTCTATGTAAGGTCTATGTATGGTATGTAGGTGTATGTCCTTCTATGGCGTCCGCTCCTGGTGTTCCCTCGCAACGTTTCTGAACCAACCTGTACTTACTTTTTGTATTACAAAAGTAATAATGTATAGTCGTCAAATCATCCATAGCGACTACAATGGAAACACTCATAAACGTTGTGAATACAAATGGCCTAGAGTTCATTAACTCATATGACCTTTGCCAAAACACCATGAGTACAATGGAACACGGTCCTTTACCTTCAAGTTGACTCTCGTCACAATCGACCTTTTTCGTCACAAACCTATTGCACACCTCTTTCATCCTTGCTTTGACAGAAACATAATATTTCAGCATTGCCGCAGCCCGCAGCCCTAAATATTGTGACAGCTTTATTTTAACTTGACTGAATTCTGTCAGTGCAAAAGCGGGCGTTTGTCTAGTCTAATCCAAACGCTGAAGTTAGGGTATTGGGTTCGGTTCCTAGGTCGAGTTGTGAGATAAATTTATGGCATTAAGAATTTCTTAAGTAGTAGCCCGGTTCATGAGAATAGGCTCGTGGCTCTTTATTAATAATAATAATAAATAAATAAATTTATTTCAGGTAAGTACACCCATTGACAAAAAGTTATAAATTACATTTAAAAACTCAATACATTACAATTAAATTAAATTAAACTAAAATACAAACATATTCAATCATACAAAACATATTAAATCACACAAAACTATGCCAATCAATTATTAAATAAGAAAAGATAAATATACGCAATTGAAATTAAGATTAAAATCAGTCCAAATAAAAATGTCAAAATTTAACACAAATGGACAATTTATGTGGTTGTCAACCAATTACAATAATTCAAACCATACAGATATTACACATGAGAGCAAAAAAATCAAGCCACTTCCTTTCAACGTATCAAAGAAACGTATCAATTCGACCGTACATACTTATGTCCCCTAAAAAAATACTGAATAATTTTTACAATTGGGGTATATTATTGAATAATGTGAAAGAAAAAATAATGATAATTTTGACAGAAAATTTGACATATGAATTGAAAAATTGACAGTGATACTTGCCCGAATTTGAACCACAACCTTTTGCATGAGAGGTAGGCCCATTAAGGTCTTGGGGTGCGGGAAATAAAGATAATTTAACAAAGTATGGTTGTGTGTTATCGAGAAATACAAGCGTGACGTACACACATGCGTCAAAACCAAGCTCATACAGCTCATTCAGCTCACTCAAGTCATTCGCCAATCAATCACTTGGAGCACACGTGCCACGTGTTCTAGTCATCTGCAATGACATTTTGCTGGTTGCGTAACCACAATGCCAACAAAATGATGAAAACATGTAACTCGCTCCTTATTTGGAACGCGGCTTGCTTCGACGTAGGGTTGACGACTTCAAGTGACTGCTAGTAAAGTTATTCAGAGATTTGATAGTACATATAGATCGCCGGTATTTCCCGAAGGGTAACGAGGCTTACATTACAAGAACTATACCAACGTAATTACAGTAAATAACTTCATGCGATGATAAATTGTTGTATAAGGTAGACTAAAAGCCTCAGATAAGTACGTAATGAAGTTGCCAGTTCAAGCCTTCTGGCAACTTTGAACTCATTATTTCTACGACATTTATATTCCTAGCAAAGTGACAGTGACGATCAACGGACAGATAAACAGACCGACTACACATGCAACAGAAACATTCGATAACATCTATATTACTATCTATAACATACAACCAATTTTAAACCCTATCTCCTCCCGCTAAAGTCTAAATGACAGCGAACAGTCAAACGTAAAGCTTTTTAAAATATCGTGTGTGGTGCGTTTACAGAGTGTGTCGTAATTAAAAAAAACTCGCGAGTAATTACTCGAGTGTCGAAAGCCGACTTCGTGAACGATGAACTATGCTGTCTATGGTATGTCCGAATTTTTTGGAGGGCAACGACATTTGATGAATTAACTGCGAGTTGTGACAGTGTTTGATTTAAAAAGAATGTTTATACAGTATTTTTATGATTTGTGGGTTTTTTGTGTGGGGCCACCTATGGCGTTGCGTACCTACTGGACTTATTCGAAACAATAATAACACTAACCCTACATTTCACGAAGTCAATCATCTTTTTTTTGTATATTGTAACCCGGGCATATCATGAGAGGCGAGTCATAGACTCGCTAACTCTATAGGACTATAGTAGTCCTATAGAGTTAAATAGTTCATCTTTAGATACTAAAGGTCATACAAATCATTGTCTGCCTGGTCTTTCCTTAACATTGTTGGAGTTGGCTTTCAGAGTAACTAGATGCATCTGCAGTGCGATTCTGGTCATATCACCTTGTGAAAATGTAGGCGAAGTGAGGGCGAATTGAGCTGTCATTCCATACTAATGCTAGGCTTTGACAGTTCACTCCACTCAAGTTTTCACGGCGTGACTTTTACTGAATCGACCGGCAGAATACCAATATTTTATATGCAGCCACTGCCTATTTGTTTTTCACAACCCACTTAGATACCTCTTGGTATGAGTGGTTGTCATACTTCAGGGGTTCTATCTTACTACTCGTATCGACTAGCGTAAGTCAAATGACAGCTGCTTTTGAGCTCTTAGATACGAGCGGCATTTGGCCAACGGCAGGGCAGACGCAGCCGTCGACATTCCAACTTCAAAAACCAGCGGTAGCCGTCGGTCGTCAGCTCTCTCGCTATAGGAGTCAGTTGAGCTGCCGCCGATTTGTGACGACGGCGGAATGCCTCTGCCGTTAGCAACATGCCGCTCATGTGTAAAAGCTTTTACGAAGCACGTTAGTCCTTAAAAATGGAACTAAGCTTTTGTAAAAAAATATTAAGTACTTATGTGAAAATCTATTTCCAGACGATCCTATATCAATCCTTTTAACGATCTGCCAGGCTTCATATAAAGTGCAACAATGTCGACTTTTGTTACGTTTATTTAATTTCCCGCGAAACGACCCATAAAAAACGCTCTTCCCAAAAGGCTAACAATATAAACTGTATTAAAAACCACCATTTTGTATCATTTACTTTTATGCCACACACGTGAGTATCTTTCCTTATAAAAATCACACTCGAGAATGAACCATCACTCACATCAAATAAAGTTTAAAATAGACTGAGTAAAAGTTAACGTGAAATTATTTAAGATTCCCAAAATCGTTTAGTTACAGTTTTGATATCACACGTTGGATGGAACATGGTGACTATATAATTTGGACACCCATCAAAATTCCATGTACAGGATGTTTTTTTCTTATTTTTGGGGCGTTACGCGTACAGTCCAACGCAACTCCATATTGGAAGCCTCGCCAGTTGAATCTGTCAAGACTGCCCAAATCAGCAATTGCATTTGATTGATTGACTAGGCTAACCAATCTTACCTGACTATATGTATATGACTAACTTCTGCCCGCGGCTTACGTCAGTTTCGAAGTCAACTGTAAGTACTTACCATAAAACATTATGCTATCCTATGGCAGTCAAAAATAGTGTAGTTTTCTTTAATTAAGAGGTTATAATTAATTAATTTATTTATTGAAAGGAGAACCAACAGCTGTAACAGATGGTTCACAATTAAATAAGCAAAACAAAGCTAATTACAGGTTCTCACGAGTAAAAAATAGAATAGGATACAGAAATCTTAGGATCACTAACAAGCACGATAAATAACAGAAATAATAGAAATAAGAAAGATACACTAAGCACTATATACATGGAGTAAAGGCAAATACAAAAAATATCAAATAAACAAAACCACTACACACTTCTAAAGAAATGGGCATTCAGCCGAATGCGTACTGAGTTGGTTTTGGTGACAAATGGGTCCAATGAGAACTCTTTACAAAGAATATTAAGTCCCTACTTGCTCGCACCAAGTATGAGTTTTGTCTGTAATTTGTTGAGGAAAAAGGAATGGAGATAGGTGGATTAAATCTAACTGACCTCTGCGGGATATAATGGGATCTGTGTTTTTTTTTTACTATTATAAACTGGTGCTTGACTGCAATCCCACCCGATGGTAAGTGATGCAATCAATGATGGTGAGCTTCTAGTTTATTAAGAGCCTATTCACTCTATGTTTGAAGACACCCAAGTTATAATCGGACGGAAAGCAGGCATGTTGTGCCAGTCCAGCTCGACGTGCGGGATAAAACCTCAAATCTCAACAAAAAAAAAAACAGCAGTTCAGGACATATATGCTTACGTAACTAGACCAAATGTATGGAACTTAATATGATTTTTCTTACGCGATTTCAAGATTCGTCGCATAGTAAAAGTTATTTATTCACAACAGAAGCCAGCGAATTTTCCCAATTGAACATGAACCTTATTCTGTTTGCAATAAAGTTGAAAAACTATCAAAGAAATTTTCCACATTGGGGTAGCTTGGTGTGCCTTTGTACACACAGCTACACATCAAACTATACATTTCCAGTTTACGCTGACCTCGCATTCTACGGAAATCCTATACAATGCGAGATCAGCTTAACTTCGGTTTTAGTAAAAAAGAAAAAAAGGTTATATACATATATTCTTCTTTCTTTATCATATTTGACGATAGGATCAGGAAAACTTAAAGAGTGCCTAGTGCTCTAGGAAGAAAATCTTCTATAAGCAAAAAGTATCACTGCGAATTCTTAGAGCCAATCTTATTACCATAACCAGAGGCCAAAAGTCGGAACACAAGTGATTAAAAGCCTCAAGCACAAGACGGCTTGATTATCTACTAATCTCTTTATGCCTGGAGCAATACTAGCTAAAAAACCTTCTTCATCTGCCTATCATGTAAGTACTTACTAACAATTCCTTTAGATAGGTGGTCATAGCAAAAAATACCGCCATTTTTTTTTCGGACGACTTTTAAAAATGATCTACATTAATCTCAACACCCTGTATAGGTTGACGTCAAAATGGCGCGCTACATTGCCTATGCTAATAGTTATTTAATTCGTTTAGACGTTTAATATAGTTTATCGAAATTGCGGCGTTCAAGAGGACTGTCTTTACTACGTCGTTCCTACTAGAGCGACTGGCTGACACGATTGATACCCTTTGAAAAGACTGGGTGGTATCCGTAACTGGGCAGGTCCTGCAGTTAAAGATCTAAAAATTTCAGCCAGGCCCAACGGCCTAACGTGCTTCTCGCAGCACAGAGTTGTCTTGACGAATGGTCACATCCACGGAACGACCTCGACAAGCGTTGCTTAACCTTGAAGATTGATCTATGCGTCTGTTATTATTTAGTCACGAGCCCCCTTTCTTATCTATGATAAATCTATCGTATGGGTCCGTGTGTATGTTGTATGTATGTCCTTGACACATTTTACACCTCACATCTTATACCTCTACCTACTTATATTCATAGCACATAAAGTTCTGATTTTGATTCTTATTTGAATACGTATGACCAGAGGTCTTACGTACCTACTAGTAATAGCCACAACTTCTTCTTTACATATAAGTACAGTTTCTCTGTACGTGGATTTGTTATGTCAGTCCTCTTAAACGGCTTAACTGATTTGGATAAAAGGTTGTGTGTACATTTGAGTCGAACACGGGATGATTTAACAATACAATTGAATCCGGTAGATGGGACAGTTCAAGCAGGACAATGACTGTCAGATCAGCTAGTTTATTAAACATCATTAAAACTTCACTGAGGTTACCTTTACTTTTTGATTTGGGGTGCAAAATCCTCATGGATGTCCACTGCCCTACGAAGGGTGGAGGGTTCTGTCAAGATTCTTACTGACTAAAAACCATCCCGGTATTCTGTCTCACACCTGCGTCAGGGATCACGAGTACATTCGCTTCGATTCTTCCGCAAATTCCAAAAACTAAAGTTATCTAGTCTAAGCTTTCCTGGTAAATAGATAGTGATTACTTACTTTCTTATGCGTGTCTTAAATACAAACCGACAGACCATTTACATAAAGAAACGAGCGTGTAATTATAATAATTTCTCGCACAGTTACATACATATTGTGTTACAAAAAAAAAACGTTCATGCGAGTCATATCTCTGCTAATTATAACGCATCAAAACTATTCGGTCGTACTACACAGTTTGACAGTGCCGTTAACATTTAGATAAATGTACGCGCGTATGTTTTAAATTGTTTTTAATAACATAACATGACGCATGTAACCGCCGAAGGAATAGACGGAGAAGTAACTAGAGTACACTCACATTTCGTGAGATACGTTTCAGTCCTATGTAATGGGTGGCGAGGCTTTTCCCACAATGATATTATTATAAGTAAAAAAAAAACAACCGACTTCTTAAAAAAACACTTACAGGTGAAAAATAACTCCAGTTTCGGAAGTCTACGGCTTTGGTGGTTTTGTTTCGTTCATTATTGGCCACGGACTTCCGAAACTGGATTTATTTTTCACCTGTTAGTGTTTTTTTAAGGAGTCGGTCGTTTTTTTTTTTTAAAAGGAAGAAAAGATTGGCTACCTAAACAAGATTCGATCTTCAAAGATGGCACACTAACGCACGCATGCGTCTGTAGACGGCGCGACGCGACACTGAGGTCAAGTGCGGCTAGTTGGCCACATTTTAACGTGTCGCTTGCTGAGCACTGATTACCTATCTTACACCTTTTTACTTATATTGTCATTGTTTTCCCACCAGCCAAAATCATCACGGGTCGCGTATTCGAACTAAGCTGAGGATCAGCACTATTGAACTTCAACATTTTATATGAGCCGAAAACGCAAGCCTTTCATCACTTCCTAGTGTTTTTTGCAGGGAAGAAGAAGTGGCGGAACAAACTCCTCAGCAACACGTCTGTCTAATAAGTGCCCAACAAATCCGCTACAGTGAAATGAAAAAATCTACTTAGACTTTACCTTACCAGCTCAATTATGTGATACTTTGTAGAAACATTTGTGCCGATTATAGAAGACATAATGTAGACTATTGTCTACTGAAGGCTCGACACAATTCATTCTTGACAGTGTCGTGCTAAAAACAAGAAGAAATGTTTCTGCACTCTGTAGACAGAATCCATTTCCACTCTGGTGTCTAAGCGTGTTAGGAATATAACCTGCAGTATATTAAATATTACATATTCTATTTCTATTATTGTAATCGATAAGGCGACAATAGAAAGAAAATGGCGTATATGGAATCAGCTGTTGGTCAACTGTCAAGCGTTAACGAGTAGAATTAGTAATATGGCTGAAAATGAAATACACGTGACAGTTGACAAACAGCTGATTCCATATACGCCATTTTCTTTCTATAATAGAAATAGAATAGAAATAGAATTTGTAATATGGCTAGGCCTGCCGTTCTCCGCAGTAGCGTTTCCCATCACTTCAACTACACGGCAGTCGACTGTTTTAAATATTAAAAGCAGAAATGATAAATTAGGATGGTTCTTTAAACGTAACTGTAACGTTATAGTACTGTTTGGAGTGTTTAACATTGTAGACCAAAAAAACTTAATAAGAGTAGTTCGTTAGCAGACTCATAGAAACTTGTAATTATTAGTTCATCAATGGACCTAAGATTAGATAAAAACGTGGGTTTATCAAAGCCTTTGTTGATAGAAACAACACAGGATTGATTATTTTGTGTCTTCTCTTAGATACAGTTATAGCTAGGTCAATCTTTTTATACCCAACTGACCTACTGGATCTGTTGAGGCTGTGTGGATCAATCTGTAACAGATAAACGATAATTATGGTAAAATTCAAATGAGCCTTTGCTCCTATTAAGTACTCCTTTAACCTTTCAAACGTGTTAATTAGAGACACAATAGAAAGACAATGACAGCGCGGAAAGCGGTGTCCTCTCGGGGTTTAATAAATTAACGGCGAAATCTAAGTGTTAATATTGGTGTACCTACTGTCCAACTCTCCGAAGATAATAGGCGTGGTGTTAACCTTAACAAATAAATGATATGGTTAATTTCTATTTACCTCTCCCCGCCCCTCCGCTCCTAATAAATATGCTGCTGCTGTTCTGAGCCCAACCCTACAGATTTGAGGC
Organism: Euplexia lucipara; assembly: GCA_921972225.1. Classification (NCBI taxonomy): domain Eukaryota; kingdom Metazoa; phylum Arthropoda; class Insecta; order Lepidoptera; family Noctuidae; genus Euplexia; species Euplexia lucipara. The sequence continues at coordinate 2,818,449 of OV179149.1, read as the reverse complement.
ACGATGTTATTGTTAAGTAAAAAATTAAAGAAACATATATCAAATTAAATAACTTACACCTCTAAATCTACCTACCTTACTACCCCACCTATAACCTCCTATAGGTACCTTGAAACTCTAAATACATCGTGTTTATCACAGCCTTTATAGTGTCATACATTCTATAAATTAATTAAGACCACCCTCCACATAAATACAATGTAACAATCTCACGCACATGAGCTTACATTCTCGATACATTGCTTGCTTGACACACAAATCGATTAGAACAATGATCGATGCGAACAATCGAGAACAATTCGTTACATACGAAACACTAGTATCAGCTTTGAGATAAGACTTGAGAATGAGATCACTAATTAATTCTGATGGATGTGCTCCTCAATCGCGTCATACATGGTTGTTTTAAGATAAAAGAAATAGGTTTTGTTCTATTTTCATTTTTGTATGGCGGGCAAGATATTTCTCAGTCGATCGATGACGAGTCGATTCCTGGAGAAGGCAATCTTTGATAGCCACTGAAATACTTGCACTAGATTAGGAAATCGTACTTTAGTATTCTATATTTGAACAGCACTATCCTCTGTGTTCGGTAAACAAGCACATGTGTGATATAATCTATGCGCACTCCCGATGCAACACTATGACAAATCGACTCGCAGTCATCATCGATCCATCGCGTCACTCGACAATCGATATACTCTTAGTCGAATTATCGCCTGTCTACTCGTGTGAACGATTACATAATAAATAATGGTCAATTCGATTCGATTACAATCACACATTAGGACGCCCCGCTGCTCTCGAACACCTGATATTTATTATAATAAAACATTGATAATCTAGCTATTGTTTAAAAAAAATCGCGATAGATTTTTTTTATTAATGGCTGGTGATTTTTTTTTGACCGGCCATAGGTCACGGCGTGTCAAACACTGGGCGGTATATCCTTGAATCTGTAAGTCTGTGATTCGGCTACAGAACTGACGAAGACCGAATTATGCAATACAAGACATTCTCGTGCACAAAGTTCAAGTTTGCGGTAGGATGTTAGCACACCAACAAAATGAAGATATTCTTGTAATCTTCAGTTATTTCTAGCGTTTTATTGATATAATATCCTTCCAGATATGTGAGGCATAAACACGGCGTATCAGCGCTTTATCTTTTCTCAGAGGCAGTAAAAGCATACTAAAGAAAACAGTAATGGTTATAATGCTTATGGCGTAATAAACAGACGATAGGAACAGTAAGCACTATCGGATCTCCAAATAAGTGTCGTTGCAGCTTTTAGTTTAAAGAAATATATATCTTCTAATGCAAGTGTCGACTATTGTCAAGAAATCTACCACATAAAGTTTGCGCACCTAAAATTCCCTAATAGGGAAAAGACGTGACAATGCCCATTGCGAAATTAATATAGACAGTGTTGTGAATGTACCGTTTAGACCAACATTGAAATAAATAATACATGAGTCTAGTAACAAAACAATCGATTTGCTGTCGCATTAGTCGATTTTCGTATCGATGTCAATGGACACCGTTCCGAGTTCGTTGTTATGCCAATAGGTGTATCACGCAAATAGTTACGTAAGATTTAAAGCACTTGTTCCAATGTTTTAGGCAATGGTTACGATGAAACTAATCGGAAATTTAGTCGGCCATTCGGCACCCCGCGACGTATGTCGGACAGACAGCAAAATAAAATTGAAATCGTAATAAGTAAATAATATCGATAGTTTATTATCTGCACGCTTTAGTAATTGATAAAGAGTTTGTTAATGTCTTTAGCGAAATTGATAAGACTTTTCCTTGAATTTTCCCTTTAAATCGCACTTTTTAAATTTATCTTGGACATCCACATCAGCACCAAAAATCCGCCTCAAGCAAGCATGGCTATTAATGTTCGTGCCTTCTCAGTATGAGAAGAGACCTTTGCCCTTCATTGGGTCTATAATGGGCTAGCGTCGTAACTGAACGCTACAAGATTTCCTCACATAGAACAACTTTATTTGATTATATCTCACAACAATTACTTGGTGTACACTAAACTTTCAGTCTATTGTTAATTTCTTTACTCCTCATTAAAGTATAGCTTACAGCGATATCTTGCATGTAGACATCATGTATTTTTCATAGCAAAGTTTCACTCTTACATCAATTAATAACCCAAGAAAAACGATCGATTGTAAAAGATTGCCAGTGTGAAAAATTTGTGCACAATGGATAATTTACCAATCGCATCTGGATCTTTCTTGCTGTCGCTCCCAAGCAAGCAACCTCTTTGTAATAGCATGATAATTATTTTAATACGCACAAGAACATAGCAAGTACACTTTCACTTTGAATTTGCATTTTGCTTTTATATTATGTTGATGTAGGCAAAGTTTTTGCAAACAAAGGCTTTGTCAATGTTCCTTTGCCTTTATTTTACGTGCCAATCGTTTGACAGATTGAATATTGTTACCATACTGCAAATATCTCAGTGAGCTCCAGACATCTTTTAATTAATATTGTGATTACACTTTATAGTTTTACAATACACTTCCGGACTAGATTAGTAATTTATTGCAGCTACAAAAGCTCTCGTGATGCATTTCACGTTAGTAGTAGTAGGTTTAGATTTAAAGTTACCGTAATAGCAAAAGCAATCAATGATGAGAAACCGAAATTATATTAGACGAGCTCTAAGCATCGTCTTTGTTATTTAATTCAAAGCGATCCTTGCGGTATCGAATAAATAAATACAAAACTCATCCTTTTAGATGCCCAATAAGATTAAATATGTGCACAAAATATACCAAATCACTGCCGCTAATTGAATTATGTTGCCACAAAAAAATATCAAAGCAACCGGCGGAAATGGCTTAATATGTTCAGCCAGTAATGTTAGTCGCTGCACATATTATGTTCAGCTAGTTGAATGCTTCATTAGAAGAATTTTGATAGCGTAATCACATGTTCTGATCGCACTTTGCCGCGGCGCGAAATGATCCGATTGGCTGATATCCGTACGTGCGTTCCAAACATTCAGTATGAACGCATTTGATAGAAAGGCATTCTCGGGGTTGCTAATAAATTAATTCTGACAGTTGTTGATCTGGATTCTCGATGGTAAATATTTATGACTAGGTATTTATTTGCAGGTGTTAGGGTCGTGTTTAATGGTTTACTTTACATGAAATTTTAGGGGTTAGTTTTCTACTATTTGAAATATATTTTTTTCGAAGACTCACGCATTAATTAGACACATAAACTTCGCCTTTTTCCCGTGGGAATAGACAGAAACTACAAACGCCATCTGCCTGCTACGATTCTTACACATTTCTTTCGTTTTGCGTACGTTCGTTCATCCGGTCCCTACTACGCACCTGACCTTTGTGAAGAAATACACCAATAAAGTCAGTATTTCATTTTAAAGAAAGCTTACAGACTAACAACAATTTTAAATATCATGCATAAGTAGAGTACAATTGCTAGTTACAAGCTTCCATGTGTATAAATCTATATAATTATAGGTTACTTGCTTTGACCAAGTTACAGCGATTCAGCGTTTTCAGTGTTACTGATAGTGTCAGATCATGTCAGTTTTAAACGGGCATTTGCATTGATGCATTGAGCATAGACTTCTTTTTTTATTCATTAGTTGTGTCACTTCATGACCGAAACTACCGTACCGTAAGGTCGCCGCCCCAATTGTTGTCGTTTTATGTTAACACCTCCAGCGCACGGCAGCGGTAGATAATGGCTATCTTATCGGCTTGTATCAGCCCAGCCCACTGCCATTAGCTGGCCGACCGACTTTCCCCGAGGGGTAGACCCCGATTGTTGACGATTGTCCTCCGTAAGGTTGGAGTAAGAGGTAGGGCCGCATAACTTGTACAAATATGGTGGAAATACTTCAGAGATACTGGAAGATTCCATCTTTTGTTTAGATTTAAATAAAAAACAAGTCGTTCAGGCGAAATTGCTTATTTTTGACTTAAATATTTAAACTTTTTTTACTAAACTGCCTTGATCCGTTCCTCAAAAATTAAAGATAAAAACAACTACCACATTCTAAGTCTACTCCCTACTAGCATCCCAAGGTCCCTGATAATGTTAGGGGAAACTTAGCTCGCAGGCTCCACCTAGCGTGGAGAGGTAGGAAAAAAAAAAAAATCTACTCTCAAAAAAAAACAAATTTATTTATTTATTTATTAAAAAAAAACTTAAAACCAAAAACATCAAATCTTCTTCTTCTTTTTTTCAAATAATTCGGGATCCTCCCTTAGGAAGCTCTTTAAAATATTGTTTGTCAGTTAATAAGATGCACAATAAAGAAAGAGAAAGGTTATACCTATTCTACGAAATGTGTAACATGTAGAAAAAAACATACAGTTCCATGATTGGGATATAGAATGCTATTTTATGCAAAGATATGATTTATCACGAAAATACACAATTTCAATTAAAAATATATCGTTCAAAAGCCAACTCCACACACTCTTCGTTCCTATCATTGTAACAAGCCCTATTTATCCCTCAGCGCGACCGCTTTCCAATGACACTTGCCGCATAGTCGCCTGCGCAGGTAAGTAGTAAGTACTATTGCGAATAATGAGCGTTTCTGATCCATAACTGATTGCAATACGATTATTTTTGAGGTTAAGACCTCGTTGTTACAGATGCAGGTAGGACTCCTGAATAGGTCGAGGTATTTGCTGTACGAGATGTTCGCGATAATGTCGTAATGATCTAGGATTGTTGTGTTTGAAATATGCTGTCTAGTAGGAATAGATTTAAAATACTATAGAGCGGGCATGTCAAGGAAATGTCATAGAAAAACTTTGATCCCATGTCTCAGTAACGCCATCTAGAATAATATGTGAATATTGGAGCGGCAGCGGAGCGTACTACAAAAAACTCATAGACTTGTATCCAGCAGGACACACTTTTTCAGACGAAAATTTTGTTCGTGATGTCCGGTCTATAGGTATTGAATGTCTTTGGTATTTAATGAGCTTTAGTTAGGCACTTACAAAATAACTCAATGACCTACCTAACTTAACAGGTTAATTAATAAATATTCCTCTACTTTCACACTACGCCATCAAGTCCCATGCTAAGCCGAGCTTGTGTTATAGATACTAATCGGCTGATAAACATCCTTATTTACTGCTAAATACATACCTATTATAGATAATTTACACCCCAACACAGAACAAATGATCGTGCTCGTCACGCAAACATTTGTCCTGGGTGGAAATCGAACCCACGACCTCCGGCATAGCAGTCAGTGTCACTAACTTCTAGACCAACAGGTCAGTCAAAAAAAACAACTTAAACATGGGTTCCTGAGTTTAAATCCCGGGTCGGTCAGTGTCTTACAGCAGACCGATGTTCGGATATTACCCCACTGATGGTAATGTGCTCCCCCCATTAATTGAAATTTAAAGATCGAACCATTATAAAATGCGGGTGAAAGGCTAAAAAAGATGATGAATGAATAAAGCCTTTTGCCAAGTCACCTTCTTCGATAACTACTCAAAACTTTACTACGAAGTTTTGGGACTTGTCTTGTAATTGATTAGGCTATACAGCAGATGATAATATAATGATCTAGACTTTCAGCCTATCACCAAGAGGTGCATTTTGTAAGTTTGTATGTAGGGAGTAATCTTCAAAACTATTTATCGGATCGCATTAATTCTTTCACTAATTGAAATTCTGCTGTAGCATTTGCTATATGGTAAAGAAGACCACCAAACGCAAGAAGTCGCTGGCAGAATTTAGTCCATATTATATTCAAAGCTAAAACCAAATCACCTGATGCAAAACAGTGCGTGTACTTTACCAAGATTACCGTTAATATAGACAATGAAACTCGAATCCTACTTATTCAGGCAACAACTGTATTTTCTCAACAAGCCCTGTGTATTCCACTTGGCAGTCACACTTGCGGGTCTGACGTATCGTTAGTAATGAACGCTGCTGATTCATAACTGATAGTGTGGAGACTTTGAGGTCAGTAGTATCTTGTGACGTCCACACGTAGCGCTGGAAAGTAAATTACCAGTAGTTTGTGCAGTATTTTAGAGGAGAACCATTTGATTTTCTATACTTAAATTGTTAAGACGGAATATTGGATTTTTTGTTTATTAAATCTGTTTCTTTGTATGGATTTAACTCAAAAACTCCTCAGCTGATTTTGAAAATTCTTTCACCATTAGAAAGCTATCCATATAGTCATTTTGTTATTTCGCAATCTTTCCTTTAAGTTTTTTTTTTTTTAATATTCCACAACTTTTCACACAACGCCATTTAGTCCCAAGTTAAGCTTGAGAGCTTGTGTTATGGGTACTAAACAGCTGATAAACGTACTTATATATTTCTAAATACATACCTACATATTATAGATAAATTACACCCAGACACAGAACAAATGTTCGTGCTCATCACACAAACATTTGTCCTGAATGGGAATCGTACCCACGACATCCGGCATAGCAGTCCGGGCCACTAACTACTAGACCAACAGGCCAGTCAAGTTAAAATAATCTATTTGATTGAGTTGAAGTGCCTATGCAGGGCTCAGATATTTTTACCAACCTGATTAATAGGTTCACTTAGGCCAGATTTTTCAATAGTCAGACAACTTTTGACTGGGGAATAAAAATGGCGGTTTGACAGAATTTCCATACGAACTGTCAATCCGCCATTTTTATTTTACGGGTATTATGTGAATATTGAAAAATCAGTACTTAGTTAGTTCGTTCATAGCTGCATTACATCTAAGTATAAATAACCGTTGTGTTTAAGACTAGTTTATGAGCCGCCTACTGCGTACAGGGACGCGGGACGTTAAGTTATTGTTGAACCCACTACTTGAAACTTACATTTGGTTAACAAATTAACTTGTTCCTCTATTACGAAGCTTAGAATAAGAAATTTACTCCTTCATATTGTGTTCGTTGTTAATATTGTCTGAATTAAGTCTATATAGACTTAATTCATATACACACACACATATGACACATATGACATATGTCGGCGTCAGCGATGGCTGAGCGATGAGCTGACACCGTTGGGGTTTCGTGGTACCGAGTTCATAACGTAGAATAACAATCTCCATTGCAGTAATAACCTCACTTAACAATCGTAATCACAAAACTGACAGTTTCGTACTGGATGTGTGTCTTCGTTGGTGCCTCGAATTGACCTGAGCTCTGCCCAGCTCCCACACACCAGCATGACTCTGTCCAGGGTGAAGTTACCAAAAACACATTCGCGCCATTTCAAATGACAAGTAACGTCACGCTGGTCACCATAGACTCCGTACTAAGTTAATCAACTTCACAACTTATTATTCAAGAATATCGCTTTCCACGGCACATACATAAACTCACGCCTTTTTCCCATGGGGGTAGGTAGAAACTATATTATTTTCTGAAGGGCTAGGTAAGGGTTTATCTGTGGTAGAAACACATTTCACTAGTTATGTTAAAGTCCCATGTAAGGGGGGGCGAGCCTTCAATTTCAAGTTTTTTTTTTAAAGCAATGTGGTTTGGTGTAAGTAGTCTTGCTAACCCTCCAACTAAGCTGAATATACTTGTGTCTGGAGAGGATACACGTCAATAATGAAATGAGTGGGGATCTACCTGACCTCTGAATCGCCAGGCCGACACCTTAGCCATTGGGCTATTACCGCTTATTAAAGCCAGAGTAATTTATTTTTATGCCATAGGTAAAACGTAGGTACGTATAATACATATAGGTGTCTATTATTATCATTATTAAAAAAGTTACAAACTTGATGGAAATATAAAATTATAAGTGCAAGACTAAGTTTTACCGTGATTGGTATACAAATGGTTGGTTTCTAAACTTCTTCAAAAATAGTCTATCTAAGCAGTTAAAACTATCTAAAGCCACTCACAAGTTCGCATTCAAACTGATAGTCAGTGTAGACTCATAATACCCTTTACAAATGGCTTCCATTTCTTAAAGAAAAGTAAAAACTGGTTACGGTATAAGGTAGAACAGTATTACCAACGTCTTCAGGTTAGCAAATGGTTGCAAAACCGGCACATATCTAATACCAATTACTTACCGTGTTCGGCTTAATTGCCAACAATTAAACTGTTTGTCTGTTTGTCTTTCTCACGGCATTCGGATTGCACGTTCATTATTATTTGTCGAGTGCATTACATAATTTAGTCTTTCTTTTATTTAAATAGGCAGCGATATAGTGAGGTTATACTTATCTCAAAAGGTACAACACGTTTAGATCTTACACCTGTACATACATACATACATACATAAACTCACGCCTTTTTCCCATGGGGGTAGGCAGAAACTACAGAGCGCCATATGCTACGATTCTTACATACTTCTTTTGCTTCGTTTACATTCATACATGTTGTCATACACACACGCCGGTTGCGAGTACTACGCACCTGACCTTTCTGAAGAACCTCACCAATAAGGTCTTTGTATGTCCTTCTAGGGCGTCCCCTCCCGGCGTTCCCACTTACTTCTGCCTTGTAAATACCTTTCGTTAGTCGCCTTTCATCCATCCTTTCAACGTGACCAAACCATCTAAGCATACTCTTTTCACCTGTAATAGGTCTCAAACACTCTTGAGTTCTACATTATTAAAGTTTGTTTTTGAGGCCCTGTCTTAGGAGTACCTACAAGAATCAAGAGTGTTTTAAAACTAAAGGCAATTCCGTAATTGAAAACGATCAAAATCTTGTCCCAGTCTGATCCCAGCTACAATCAATGTCAACAAATGTAAGAAAGTACATTTATTTCGATATGAATATTTTAGAATACGTTTTGCGTTCTGAAAACTAGAGGAAGTTCCCCTCAAATGTAAAAAAAACATCAAAGAATTTACAAAATATGGCAACACTACTTCTAGGGTAAATCACCCAATTATCGGGTTTACACAAATCGTGCCAGGTGTCACGTAGGCTGAATGGTGTGATATCTTTGCATCGTTCATGTTCCCGAGGTGTGGCAGAGAGCTAGGGCCCTAATTATGTTGATCGCGCGCAGATATAGTTTGACATTTTAGTGTACATTACTACACAAAATGAAAGGCTCAGTTCAGCTTGAACAAGATTTGTGACATTATGGTATCATCTTGTCTTGCTCGTTTTAAGAGGGAAGCCGTTGAACACGTTTTTACGTGCATGTTGTAAATGAAAGTCGTGTTTAACATCGGTACCTTTGTTTTATTATCTCGTTGTCTGGTGATCGGAAACCCTACTGCCAAGCATGAGTTCTCGGATAACTAACTGAGCATAGTGCAATAGGGTTTTTTTAAATGGATTCTCTCAGTAGCAGTCCGTAGCCTGGATTTGAGGTCAGTTGATGGCAGTAGGCTGGCCTTCTATAACATGGAATTTAAACATAGCTGATAAAATGTGGAAGTAGGTACTATAAGTAAATACGCCTCAGTTATAACCCTTCGGGTAATACAGACGTTAGTTAATTGAAATTGGTGTTAATTGTGGTCTTAAAACGAATGCTATCTTTCTTTTATTGGCATATAACTACCAGGTAGTGACCGCTTCCTGAACAGATTACATGATGGCTATATTTATAAATAGTTTAGAACTCACCGCAAGCCAAGCTAACGTCATTTGAAACGCAATACTCCCACGGCTGTCAGTCAGGTGTCTTCACACGTCAAATGCGTCCACACTACCCCAATGCCACAACCCTGAACCTTACACCGTCATGGTTGACTGACAACCCTATTCCACTGACTCACGCAACCAGACACCGCAGATATCTGACTCGGGGATAACTAACATCAGTTAAGAGCTAATAAGTTAATTGGACTAGCATTAATTGTTAAATGTAGGTGCCATGAGATACGATATCTCAGTTTATTATCGAGAATACGTTGGTTGTTTTGTTGTAATATGTGTAATCTTGATTGTTTAGGTGTGAATCAAACCTACGAGCGATTTGAAAATTAAATTTCGAACGCCAGTGTTGCCAGTCGCTTTAAAAGATACTTTTCTTTTTTATTTGAACTAATGGCGGCAGTGGTGGTCGTTTATTGCATTACAACCTTTTTCGATTCATCTGTAATGTTTTTCTATATCTAATTAAGCGTTTTATTTGTTACAGAGATGGCAGCGGAGGTGGTTCGTCCTATATGACGATGGGGAGCTGACGTATTCGTTGGACGAACACGTAAGTACACTTACTAGATACCTCATAAATATCGAATAACGATAGCTCTATTAGATACTGGTGATATTAAGTTGACACCAAGTTTGAACTAACGACCATAGTATCCCAATAACTAGAGAACCATCAGGTGGCAGCAAAAATAACTTTCATCAATCAAATAAGGCTGCACCTTGTTACCGACACCGTCGCTTTCGACTTTTTACCGAGAATCGACTAAAAAGGCAGTTGTAATCGTTTCCTCGTACTTTTATATCGACTAACTACAAATATCTCGCTTCTTGCACAGACTAACCTATCGGTTGAACAAATTCAGAACTGTCCAGCGCCTTAAAGGGATGTATTGAAACCGAGTAGGGTAACGCGACCAATAATTGACTCGTTGCTAGAAATACTGGCGAGTCCTCCTCCGATAGATAAAACCCTAATTTGGTTCCATTTCGTGCGGTAAATTATTTTGTACTGCATTACTTTTATGCTTTTTATGCGAGGACAAACTTGTTTGAAGCATACTCGTTGTTTAATTCGCGCGCTGATAAATGTAAAACGAAGCAGCCGTTATGCTCTTTTAAAATCAAGGCGGTAAGATAAAATCGTATTAATTACACATTACAATATAAACTTTTAAAAAGTAATAAAATGCCAATAATCATGCCGATACACACACCGTACGTTTCATCCCGTTTTTTGTCAATAATAAATTCATCCACGTATAATATTAGCGGTTTACAAAAACAAACATTGCCGGACCGGTAACCGGAGCCGAGCCGGGCCGGCACGAGACTCGGTTTCATCGGCACCTCGCTTTATCAGTATCAAATCTCTCACATTTTTCTCCGGCATTCATAAATATTCATAATAATTGGCGTCGTTGCAATTTCAAGTGAGTACATGAATTTTAATACGTGCCGTATATAGGCGGTCGCCGTACTGCGCAAGCGAGACAAAAAACTTGACGCGTAATGTAAACCAACCAGGAACAATGAACACAGGAAGGCTAGGAAGGCTTTCTCCGTTTCCAGCTTGTAATAAAACAAGCTACCTTTTATGGTGTAAAATCTCGACTCTAAAATTCGTCGGACGAGTGTTGGGTTATTCACCCTTATTTTTGCGGTTGGCAATATGGCATCGATTAAAAAAAATATAGTATTGACATTTTTCTAAGGGCGGAGACTGACAGTGATAGATAAGAACGCAGCCAGAGATGTCAAATTAGTTTTTTCGATGATTTTTGGACGATGCGTTTAAAGTGTGTAACTTAAATCTATCCTAACAATATATTCTTACAAATTTTCATCTTTTTCTTATTGTAGGTATAAGAGAGAAAAAGAGAAAAATAGTCAAGAAAAACCAGAAAGACAAAGACTGAAGTCAGATAAAGACAGTTTAGTTTGATTAGAAGAGAATTGCCACCAATTTATTTTGATAAGATAAAGAATATATTGCATATCTGTGTTCATCATTAGTAAAACATCACATTTTAGGTTTCGACAGTCTACCCAACTCGGACATGCAACAATAGTATTTAAGACATTAGATATTAGGTACATTTACAAATGTTGATCTTTATGTACTTACATACTTTCTTTTGCTTTGTTTACGTTCATACATCCGGTCAATTCAGTAAAAGTCACGCCGTGAAAACTTGAGTGAAGTGAACTGTCGTAGTGAGGACACTACGCCTATATTTTCTCGCGGTGATTCGACCAGAATCGCACTGCTGGTCATACACGCCAGTTACAAGTACTACGCACCTGACCTTTCTGAAGATCATCGCCAAAAACTGTCAATGTCAGTGTATCTACATAAATGTCCTTCTAGGACAAGGTATTGCAGGTGGCGTTCCGTAGTTTCTGCGTCCGAAAGAGGCGTAAGTTTATACACAATATCTTACGGAGCTGAGAAGTTGACATCTCTATTAGCCAATCGCAGCGGAATGCGCTTTAGTGTCCGGTCCATAAACAAATCTAGATGTAGAACAACAGAATCAGTTCGTCAGGTGAGGAGATATTTTAGTAGGTTTGGAGTAAAGAGGCCAGCAGGCTGTCAATATATTCCTTACTCTGTTCACACCTTGCCCCTCGTTATCATGTGAATGGGCCCAAGATTTGCAATGCGTCTCGCAAACTTAAATAGAAGGAAGGCAATGCCGTCTTCAATGGGGAAAGTAAGGGAATTAATGGTGTTTGAAGTAACTAGCGGTTATTTGTTTACTTGAATGTGGCTGCTGGTAATTGATTGGCCATCTACAGAATAATAGGAACGTATTCTATGACATTTACTGGGATTTACTATTATCACTATGGCGTCTAGAAAGTTGTCACTGTAATTGTGTGTGTGATTAAAATGCAAATGGGATTTATGTTAGTGTAGTGTGTTACGTTTAACTGTCAAATCAAGTTCTGTTACGATTTATTTATAGTTCCGTGCTTACTAGGGAAGGCTTGTAGTATGTATACGAAATGTTGTAAAGGGAACTTATAAACTTAGGGAAACTGTATTTTGGAAGTGACAACATTTTTTTAATTGATATAATTTATGCTCTGCCTAATTAAAAAATTTTTTGTTCTATTTGAAATAGAATATTTAACTTTGAAGCTTTTATAAAGCCAGTCCTAGAAAAGGCTATACTTAATCTGTTGGGTCATCTGTTTTTTGGCACTCAAAAAGTTTTCAAGACATGTCACGTATGGAATCTTTCTAAGCATGTTAAACCCTTGATGGGCCTCTATAGAAAAAAATAAGGTATTCACATGAACATAGTATGGTAATTAAGGTTCTAAAGAACTAAATTGTTTGTCATTACCGTTACATACTAATGTTTTCATGCAAATTGGCAAAGTCAATAGTTAAGGGAAACCCGGTTACCGTGATGGTAGCAGGCAATATCTTCAACTTAACTAGAGTAAACTTCACATTGGTTTTAATAAGGAACAATACTTTTGTGATTATTTCTTTGCATTATTTTATTTTTTTACACATGCAACATTAAGAACACTTTTTCTAATTTAAAATTCCCGCTAGAATTTCCAACACATTCCAAATTCAAAAACTCCCGTCAACGTAAAAAATAAACAGCTTAGCAAACTGCAGCAACTTCACTCCGCTGCGAGTTTTTATTCAAATACCTAGCAGGCTGGTTAGCTGGTCGAATACCAACGCCTTATCATCTACGATCGTGTACCGTTGCCGCTAAACACTGGCAGACCTGTTATCTTGACCATTAGACCCTGATACAAGCCCGGATGGGCGATAAATGGCTTCTTCAACTTGATGGATACGAGACATCGGCTCAAATTAATATGTGTCAATGTGTAGTGAATAGCTTAGATATATCTTTTAGTGTCAGTGTTTGGCTGGTGTGTTAGATATAATAGAACTTGTTGTTGTAGGATGTATTTTAAGATATGATAATTACCCGTACATAAGTACCTTTTGGTAATTATAAAATGAGTGGAGGAAGGCGATGTTGAGCCCAGTAGGAACATAATTTCGGATTCGCTAATGTTAAAGTGTTTTCATACGTTTGCAGTTTGAATTAAAATAACACCAGAAAAAAAGTTGAAGTCGGGGAAAGCTGACATTAAATTTCTTGCAAGTGCAGCAACTCTATACTCGAGAACTGCTATTTCACACCTTAAAATATCACCCATCACGATCATCATCCAAAGTCCGTCTTCACCCACTGTTGGGTATAGACCTTTCTTTGCTTATGCCAAGCTCCACGTCTTTTTGCAAGCCTCATCCACGATATTCCTGCAATTGCAACAATTTCGACCACTGATCTCGCTGCCAGATCACCAACACTTCTCTTGCCAGCTAGGTGTCCTACCCAACTCCATTCAAGTTTCTTAACGCAATTTCCAATATTGACCTAGTATCACCCATGTGCATGAAATCCCCTCTAAGCACCTGTCGCCCACAGCCAGGCAGGCGGAACGTTCGTCATCAATGAATATGCAAACTCGTCATAACAACGCGTGAGAGTTAATGAAACGCGGAACAGAATGGCAAATGGCAGGCTATGGTAAACAGCAAGTGGGCTGCATCGAGGACTGCTTATTAGATGCTTGTTTGTGTTCTGGATTTACATAACATCACGCCTATAATCGACGAAGGGTTAGGCAGAGGTGTAAGTGTATTATACCAGTTATGATTAAGTGTATGCGCCTATTCCGTCCAATTGATTACAAATACAGACAGAAATTAAGATTTCCTGATCGTCAAGCGTGGTGCTTTTACCTTTACGACCTTACTAACAGTATTCTGTTTTATAAATTTTAATTCTGTGACATTTTGCAGCTTTTATTCTTTGTTTAATTTAATTGCATAGATTTTTAATTTAGTTAAATGAAAGGCGACTAACGAAAGGTAAGAATATTATATAAAGGTATTTATAAGACAGATGTAAGTGGAACCGCCGGGAGGGAACGTCCTAGAAGGACATCCATAGACCGTATTGGTGCTGTTCTTCAGAAAGGTCAGGTGCGTAGTACTCGTAACCTGCGTGTGTGTATGACACCATGTATGAATGTAAAAGAAGCAAAAGAAGTATGTAAGAATCGTAGCATATGGCGCTATGTAGTTTCTGCCTTGACGCCAAGGGAAAAAGGCATGAGTTTACGTGTGTTTGTATAATTCTGTGTCAATTCTCATTTGTTCCTAGTCCCAGTATTCATTTATTTTAATTGTACCTATTGATATTTTGTTCTGGTCTATCTGTGGCAGTATTGTGAAATATTTTTTTTTTCCGTTCTTGTCCCTGTATTAAATGAAATTATTAATATAACTTCAAAAAGTCGTTTCTTGGGATCAAAAACACACTTATCGGGTAGAATCCATCTATCATAGTATCAATGCAGTTGAATATTTTAGTACTGTAACGAATCCGTGTTCTGGTTTCAACTATAAATTCTGTGCAATCAATAAAACATAATTATTCAAAACATTCTTGCTGCCGTGAGTTACACTCGGTTAGCGAACTACTTAGCTTTATTTCTTCTACAAATACATAATTATATGGGTATCTCACATGTTTACATACTAACTGCGTTTTTAACCTGCTTAATTTGTCGCAATCTTAATTTTTTTCCTTTTGAATTCTGGTGGATATATAGGTTTATTGCCATAGATTCTGCCCGCGACCTTAGAAAACTAACATATCATAATTTAGCACTTGTCGATAATGTAGATTTTAACTGCTGAAAGAATTTTGAAAATCGAATGATTAGTTTCGTTCGGAGGTACAGACGCCAGCACATCCAGTTACCTCAATGTGTCAAATTTTCCCAATTTAATAAGAACCTTATTGTTTTGACATAAAGTTGAAAAACGATCAAAGAAATTTGACAGTTTGGGGTAACTTGATGTGCTGGCGTCTGTACATACAAACATAAAAAGAAAAAAGTTTAATCTCTTTATATTAAATATAGATTAACTAGTCAATTACCGCAATCCAGACACAATTAAATTACTATTGTTTGCGGACACCGGTGTCCACGCGGAGCCTAATGAGTTAATATTAAGACAGATACAGTCTAGCATGTGTTATTTTGCAATATAAGCTGAGTTTAACTATGTATGTAGCTGAGTGTATAATTTCATCAGGATCGGCTCAGTAGTTTTCACGTAAAAGAGTAACAAACACAAATCCACTCAAACTTTTACAAAATTTATAACTTTTTTAGGGTTTTATTTGCAATGTGTCATGAAATATTTGACAGCACTGTGGGCATTGGCTGAACGATTGGATGATAATCTGCGGCAGCTTTGTGTCATGGGTTCGATTTTCGCACAAAACAAATATTTTTACGGCCTACCGATAGTTGTTCCAGATCTGGTTTGCGTATGCGAGTTTCAGTGTTTTAACGCACCCACGATACAGAACAAAATTCTTATAAAAAATGGTTAACTTATGCGACGATTAAATTAAATACTAACAGTAGGTACTCTTTGCGATCCTTTAAATACGTATTCGCTACCAACCATGTCGCGAATAGTTACATCAATAAATCGATTAACACGCCCGCGCCACTAGAAGCCATACACTCTATTGGATTATATGCGAGGCCATACAAATTGTTTCACGAGTGTATGGTGTGTGACCCGGCTTTTGCAACATTGCAATATACTGCTCTTGTGCTTGCGTATGAATTTCTAGCCTATCAAACACAGTAAAATGTCCTGCACGTGTAGCACAGAAATGGATTTTGTCTACAGAAAAAGAGACAAAGTGGTAGATTGTAGTAACATTTCTTTTGTTTTGAGCACGACAATATCAAGAATTTTGTCAAGAATGAAGCGAAGAAATGTGTAAATTCTTCAGTGGACAATAGTGTACAATATCGAGCAATATGCTAGTTGACACTTTTTTCAAATAGGTCTTAAATTGTTCCCAATCGTTCTATTAGACCGTAAATAATATATATATTCATACTTTATGTGGCTTAGGATACTCTAAAACTAAACATTTAAAATGTGTTTTTCAACTGACAGACGAAAACGTTGTCGGCCATGATGATCTAGAAATTATCTGTGGTATGACGTAAAACATTTTGTGAACAGTACGCGTAAGAATCGTATTTTATGTTAATACCGAGTATTCATTAAATATTGCACGGAAAATGTAATTATTATCAGTACTGTATCGTACGAGAATGTCGTCGTATATACGTCAATTTAGAATCCTGTAAAGTCAATTTAAAACCTAGTGCTTAATACACAGTTCTCCAATTTTTAGGTTATGTGCCATATCAATGGCCATAGTAATGCTTTTATTGTTATCCTTTAATTAGAAAATGACACAGTAAACTATAAAATACTATAACACCAGTTCTTTGGAAAATATCACGAAAATATAGAAAGCGACGTGCTTATGACATTTGACGTTTAGCATTTTAGGTAAGTCACGAAAATGGCGGTTTGCGTTTGTGGCGTGCAAAGACATTCAATACCTATAGACCGGACATCACGAACAAAATTTCCGTCCGAAAAAGTGTGTCCTGCTGGATACAAGTCTATGAGTTTTTTGTAGTACGCTCCGCTGCCGCTCCAATCTTATATATAAAATTCTCGTATTCATATATTATTCTAGATGGCGTTACTGAGACATGGGATCAAAGTTTTTCTATGACATTTCCTTGACATGCCCGCTCTATAGTATTTTAAATCTCTTTGGTGGCGTGTGAAAAAAAACTCATTTTGTAAGCTTAATTTAGGTATGCTGTAATATTTTACTTTTATTAAATAAAAATTGAATATTTTGGACCCATAAATCAAGTACCGTTCGAAACAAACATTATTCATATTAACCTTGATAGGAGTCAACTAGCCTATTATTTCTGGTATAATGGGCAGAATTTTATTGTTTCTACCATCTGTCAAATTGTCGATCCTCCGTCGACATACGCGTTTCTACGGTCTACATAACGTCACGCCTCTAATCCCGGAAGGGTTAGGCAGAGGTCTACCTGGTGGTACACCCACATTGCCGCTGTGAGTGGATGTGCAGGTGTGAATTTTTCCATCTGGAATTTCTCAGTAGCAGCTCAGGGTCTGGATATGTGTCCCGATTGATGGCAATAGGCTCGCCCCCTATTACGTAGAGCTTAAATACAACTAGGGAAATTTTGGTGTACTACACGTTCACGACTGCCTCACTCTGCGGGAATACAGGCCTGGGGGTCGAGTCTGCTATTGCAATCGTGTCTCAATGACCGGTCAATGATCGATTTTTGACGTATAACGTCAAACTTATGACACATTTCCCATACAAAAACTGTCAAAGTTGTCAAATATTCGATCAATGACCGGTCATTGAGACACGATTGCAATAGCAGACTCGAGCCCCTAGTCTTGTGTTAAAAGTGGATATATTATTTCTAGAATTCAGCAATATTTACGCACAAATTCGTATTAAAAAGATCCTAGATCTTTAGATCCAAGTTACCATCAGCCAGTCGTCTACCCTAGACAGACTAGGCATAAGTAACCTACCCACACCCAACCTAGGCAAGAAGATAAATCAATTACAACAATAATTTAGCATTCTAGTCGGCCGTGTGCAGCATGACGTGTCAATTAGGCCAGCGTGATGTAGGCAGCACAGTTGATGCTCGCATCAATATTTATGAGACGCGATTTCAAATAAACCTACACTGGCCTACTAAAACATGGCGTACTTATGGTGTAGGAGCGTGTGTGTACATAGCACCTTAAAATTATATTATTTTGGAGACCCTTTAGTACATATAGTTATATGGAAAGTATAAATTCTAGTAAGTTGCTGGGGAGTTTGTTCCGCCACTTCTTCTTCCCAGCAAAAAGACTATTAAGTGACGAAGGGCAGGCTTTTTGGGAGACTGTCTTTTTGTCTTGTACAATGACGTTCAAAAACTGCTAATCCTCTGCCTAAATTGAATAAATGACGATAGTTTTGCCCCAATATCACCTTCTGCTTTTTCATAATTTCTGTAAATCTTTAAAAATTTTGGAAGTAGCAAACGTCACTCAAGTATAATATGATCAGCATCGTCGGTCTAGTGAAGTGGTAGCTGGCACTGCTAGCTGCTGGTTTCGGATTCATTTTCCAGGTTAGACAAAGTTTTATTTAGTGTTTTGCATCTGGGATTTCTCTTCAGTGCCCTGTCTTTGTTCCTGGTTCATATCAATAGGCTAACCTTCAAACTGGCGAAAGGTGTTTACTGTAGATACATCTTATTAATTATCTATCTATAAAATGTATGTATTAAGAAAAAGGTAGGTACAGTATGTTTATCGGTTGTCTAGTAGTTTGGGACAAGATGGCGTATATGAAAGTTGTGAAATATTTATTTATTTATCTATCTCTGTGTTACCCTTCAAGGAACACAGCAAATTCCTAATTCTCCAATTTGCAGATATACCTCGTATTAATTCACTGTTCAGATTGTTCGACCTTTTACGTTTTGCCAAGATATGCTTTATAGTACCTAGTTAAGTTACAAACAGTAGGTCCTACTTAATTCCGCCGTAGGGGAATTATAAGCGAATGTCTCACGGAATTATCTTAAGTAATTATTTGTTGTTTATCGCCCACGCCCAACACTGGGCAGCTGATACTATCAGATACAAATCATTTTCGTAATTGTCCAGCAATTAATGCATTCCATTGTTATACAAGATGGCGGATGATAACGTTACGTTTTTATTTTGGCGTGTGTATGAGAGATTAGATTGCTGATGAATGTATGGAGTGGAGTAACCTTGATGTAACTCTTCTAAATGATGGAAGACTATCTATCGTAACAGTTTGGCGTGCTGAGCTGGTTCTACCGATGGGCATGATGACGCTGTTTGTATATCAAAATTCTATTTTGACCATCAGCTATGTAATAAAAAGTATAAGAAAACGAAAACTAATTTGATTAGGCGCGTTGTTGTTGTATGAAGGAGATACGAGCTTGTGACTTCATAATTTAGTATGCAACATTCTGAATCAATGTATCGCCGTAGTATTTTATTTGATTACGTGGAAATGGAAAAAACATTTGTTATTTTTTTTCTAATTGTCTAAAATTTAGCCATCTAAAACTTAAGAACACGGTCTTGAACCCATATTTAGCTAGTGTGGGCATAAATACTAGTGGACTCGTACAACACTCGTACAGTAACAAGCTGGTATTTTTAGGTCTGGCTATTTCGTTTTTCTTCTCACACAGAGAAGACACGAAAATTGATTGATCACGCTTGCTATTTTAAACTTATATTAACTATAAGTCTAGGTTTCCTCACGATGAAACTAATATTTATTCGATAATATTTTACGCGAAAACATAAACAGTTGATGCTGCAGTTTCTGAATATACATGCAACAGCAGGCTTCGCAAATTGAGAAAACCTTTTTTTAAATAAAATTTCCACTTAATATATCACATCAAATACTACGTCTTAATACGACAATGTATTATGGTAAGGAGTGAACCGTCAACGCGTGCAGCCGCTGCGGCGTCCGCCGGCGGAATGCGGCCGCGTTGTGCAAGCGATGCGCCCGCGCATGCCGCACCCACACGTCGATTCACCTGCGCTTCCGTGTGTAGTTGTGTACTTGCTCAAAAAGGGCTGTTTGGATAAATCGACACCATTTTTGGCGCGGAAATTAGGAAATGGAGGGCAAAGTGGGTGGGGAAAACGTAACAATACTGCACCAACAACGTCTTTGGGTTTGATAGTTTAGAAATGGTACCACTTATAGATTTATTTAGGGAATTAGTCAGAATAATCCCACAAAATTGAAAGCAACCGGCAGCCTTTGCCCTGTCGTAACTATAGGACAGCACATGGTTAAATGAAATGAAAGGTATTTATTTCTGTAAGCAGATCTTCATCTGCAGATCTACTTAGACGACAATTTTTGTTATACTAAATGGCACCGGCGCGGCATTTTCAAAATTACTGATCCCTGAGAAGAAATGCCGAAAGAAACTCAGGGGTCATGGTCTCTTTTTAAGTCCAGACGTAAGATTGTATTAATATTGTATGCGCGCCTAATGAGTTAGCCAAAACCTTGAGCAAATAAGTTCACGTTTTATTTCTATCTTAATTGTAAAAAATTGTATCGTGCTGAATAAGAACATCCTTTACATCGATTGCTGATCGCGTATCTCGTGAACTGCGGGCCGGTGCGGGCGCATGATGCAACTCTCCCTACGTTAGCAATCACGTTGATTTGTGCCATTCCACGAGAAATAGAAAATTGTTGGGAGAAAAATTTCGTCACAGCCTAACAATTGACTTTTACCCTACATACTGCGGTTATGTTGCGTTCCACTTGTTGCTAAGTAGGCTGTATAATTAGGCGGTTGGCTGTGTGAAAGAATGCCTTTGCTTAATCCTAAAATGAATTTTATCTTTAGTTTTTGGGTTCATCGTTGACTTTATGCAAGGGCGATAAGAATTAACGGGGAGTTTTCCGCATTGTATTTATTGAGTAAAATCATTGGGCAAACGTCTTATTATTTGTGATTATCAGTGTAGCCGGAATTCGGTAACAAAAAACGTTTATTGATTCTTGCAAATGTCGGCGCTGTTTTACTTTTGAAGGCATGAAAATAAAATTTGAACTTCAATATCCTAGCTCTAGAAATAATATTTATTTGGACAAAAGACTTAAGATCCTTTGAGTAATTCACCACTTCCACCTTTTAATTGGGTTATATAATTTGTGGTATCATAACTAACGTGAAATTAATTTTGATCTGTAATAATTACACTATCTGTCCTGACAGCGCTTTAATTTGTCAAAACAAAAGATTTTCTTGGACCAAGTACCTACTTGGACGAATTTCCCAATGTGTACAAATTGTTCCAGCTTTAACTTTAAGATATCCGGGTTTTCGATTGTAAGATAGACCGTGATAAACAAAAAAATGTACAGTTCGTAATTTCTATTTTTTTTTAAGAAAGAAAGATAGAACTCACTGACTTACTTTACTTTCTTTTATTTTATTTTTCTTGTGCTTCTTTTTATTTTATGAATATTTTGTGCCAAATAAATACTTTTTCCTTCCATCTTTCTTCTTATTACTTGACCAAAAACAGTATCAGTACCTAAGCTTTCCGTCTAAACGTACAAGTAAATATGGTGTGTTATGTAGGGAGGTATGTACAAGGAGTGCCTTTATCCCAATAGTTTAACAACAATTTCTACTCACGATATTTTATCGCCAGCCAATGCTTTAGGCGTTAAGTTAGTGTTTATTACTTTAAAGGTTACGGACATAACACCCACGCCCGTTTTTCTTCGTTCGGACTTAGGGACTGACGTGTTTAGGCATTGATGCACAAGGGACGATATTAGGGTACAGGAATAAAACATTCCGAGAACTTTTACTTACAATTTAGGAGCTCGCATCGCTCGTTTCTTGTTCCTCTTAAATTTTAATTTTAACTCGCTTCGCTTGCTCTTGAATGATGCTTTAAGTTTGTAGTAAGAAGTAATAATAATAATTATGTTAACCTTATACGATTGATGTAAATAAACAGTAATACCTACCATTTATCTGGATCCTTCGAATCACTAACCTAGCCCACTCATTTTGTCAACAACCACAGCATTCGACGGAAGTTGCCGAAGGTAATTAGAACGCCGCCGCCCGTTCGGCTCGCGGTTGCGCAAGCGCATCCGTTCGTACCCGCCCGGCAAGTTTACTGCAAGCATTACAGTCATAAAAAATAAAAATTGTAGCTACTTGAAGTTAGGTTTGTTAAGCAAAATATTTTGTAAGAACAAATGTTTGTTTTAATAAAACTTACAGCCAGAAAAAAGACTAAAAATCTGTTCGCCAAAACAATAATTAATGGACGCGACATCCATTAAGTATGTAACTCTATGTCATTTTTCTGCTTACTCTACACGAAGGTAATTCATTATTCAATAAAACTTTTCTTATATTGCAGTAATAGAATCGAAAGTGAAACCACAATAATTGTTATTGACACTTAAGTGACATAACAATAGTCCGTAACAGTGGTGCTCCCACGCGCGGGAAAAGTCACAGATTAAAAATAATAAGTTATCTGTGCACGCTTAGCACAGATAACGTTATTAATTTTAATCTGTAGCTTTATTATTAGATAACATAACGTTATTATCTAAGTGATATCTTGTTTAAGAAATATAAATGACCGTAGATAAACTTGTAAGATTGATTTCGGAACTTAATATAGGCGTATATTTGTTGCGTAACATTCAACATCGATTCGATCATTTCGAAATGGATTTCATTCATTCACTCTATCGAATCGAGAACGTTGGCTGGACTCGTTATCTTTGTAGGGTTGTTACTTAGTTTACTTATTTTAAAAGTTTAATTTTTTTGTATAACAAAATTCAGTCTGCTTTTATTAATATTGCCTGCCCTGGTCTCCTGGCTCCTGGCTCCTAGCCTGGATTAAGTCGGAGACATTGCATGCATAATAAGTGGATATTTTTTCAATTCAGATGCATTATTTAAGTTGTTCTAAGACATCACAAACATCAATAAAAGAAAACATCGTGAGAAAACCGGAATTTACTGTTAATCTAAGTACGAAATCGCCAATCGCCTTGAGCAAGCGTAATGATTGATGCTCGTGCATTCTCTGTATGAGAAGAGTCTTTGCCCTGCAGTGGAACAGTAACAGTTCAAGATTTGACTTGATTATTTTTAAGCTCAAGCTTTTGCGTTGTCTAATAAAGTCTACATAATAAACTAATCATAATGTCCCGTTTAAGTTAAGATTTACACGCTATCCAACATACTTAACACTGTTAAGTTACAACCACTGACTTACGTGTTTATCTAGATTAAACCACATACTTATGGCTAACTTAGAGACATTAAAAATATTAGTCAGCGTCTTAGGGTCAGCGCAGACAGAGTGGAGCGCAGCGAAAAGCATTTTTTAAAGGCACTCGAAAATTAACTTTAAAGTTATGGGAATAAAGTAGGTAATGGAAATTTTGTATTGCTTCGACCCTAAAAAATTCACTCAGATATTACTGATTACTATAGTTAGAAAGATTACTATGTAATTGAATATTTACAGGTTTGACTTATGGGTTGATACTCCATACGAAATTTTAAATAATGTATTTTTATAGTTAAATTCTACTTTCATAGATACCTAAGTATTTGTTCATTTTCATGCCTTATAGGATAGGACATGGTTAATGGACACCATTGTTTGTTTAAGAACTTTTCTTTGGTAGGTACCCATATTCGTGTTTACAAAAAGAATACAGCAAAAAAACAACACTAACAAAATAAAAAAATGTTATTATTTTTGCTGACGAAAAATATCTAGAATTATGTACGGACGCCAGCACATCAAGCTACCCCAATGCGTCAAATTTCATAGACAGTTTTTCTAATTTATAACAAGCAGCATAAGGTTCGAGTTCAATTGGGAAAATTTGACAGTTTAGGGTAGCTTGATTATATGTGGTACTGGCCTCTGTACTGAACTGATGGAAACAAGTTTTTCGTCGATATCCCTTCCATCCTTTATACAGAGAGATTTCTTTTATCATAGGACAAATTTTCACAAGTTTTTCTACCCATGACTATAAACATCTTTCACTAGAAACCAACTCGGATATCTCAAAATAAAGATCAGCTGTTGCATATCTACTTGACCAAAATGTATGAAACAGCTGTATTTTTTTTCTCACTCATTTAGACCATGGTATAATTTTATGGATCGATGACATCTGAAATGAATGATTTGATTTGATTTGATTTGATAAACGTACACAGTCGGGGGTCGCGGAAGTGTCTTCTGTTCCCGTAACCCCCGGCGCAGGTGTGAGAAGGAACACGGGGTGGTTTTTAGTCAGTAAGAGTCTGACAGACCCCTCCGCCCTCCCCGGGGCGGCGGACATCCATGAGGATTTTCCATCCCTCAAAAAAAACAAAATGGTATAAACGTACAACCCTAGTTCAGCTATTTTCGTGTCCAATAACTTGTCGTAATGACATTTACAGTTTTACGCGTAATCCGACGATTTGGTGTTACTGTTTTTCCTTCATCTGATAACTAGTCGAGTGACGAAATCGCACTGATCAAAAGTAACTGTGATTTTAAATAACTTGCGCACGCGCATCGGGCGCTAAAGGCCTGTCGCTACGGTCCCTTATATGGTTATTGACCTTACAATCTTTAGGTAATTTACCGTTTTGAATGTACCTACTATGATTCTCTAGGATTTTGTAACGGCTAATGTCAAAATTTAATCATTTACCAGACTTGGAAAATGGATTATAATGTTTAACATAACATTAACATCATGCCTGTATTTTACTAAGGGTTAGGCAGATCTGTAGGTACCTAGAGTACGCTAACATTTATAATAATAGGCGAGCATATTACCATCCATTGGGCACGAATCCAGACTCCGGTCTGCTCTGAGCAATTTCATATGTAATTTAAAACGCTACAATACTTCACCCGATCCGAGAATCGAACTCAGGACCTCGCGCTTGCAACCACTGGACAAGTGAGGTTTTTTTTTGTTGTTGATACATTTCATTCATTGTTGTTAACTGATTCATGCTTGCACTGACTGATCTGGTCCCCTCAGATCTGTGTGGTTCTTTCCAAAGATCTTAATCTGCATAGTTCTTACATGAACTGACCATTATAATGTCTCTAATGTCTGGACTTTAAAAGAGACTGTGACCTCTGAGTTTCTTTCGGTGTTTCTTCCCAGAGTAGTCAGATAGTGAACACCGACCTAACCTTCTAGCTAAAAAAATGACGTTAAAAACTGTTCGTAAGAACCTATTTACAGAAATAAATATTATATAAATTTAAATTCTATATTTTTAAATGTCGCAGCTAATGTTGAGATAGGGGCCTTTTTGGTTCGCACAGGTCCTGGTATTTTTTTTAATCTTTAGTTTTAATCAATTCTTGTTTTTTTATTTATAATGTTAGAATATTTGTTTTAAATATGTTCTGTGCGCGCAATTAAACGATTTTCTTTCTGGCTTCTTTATTTTCTTTTCTTTAATTATCAAATTTGTCTGGTGGTCAATTTATATAGGTAAACCAGATTAGACCGTGGTTATGCTTCAGTAGTCACTATGCTTAATGCCATCCGAACCCCGTGAGACACACTCTGACCTACTCGTTGATATCACTGGACACATACCTTCATTTTGTGGTAGGTAGGTATGTCATAATTAATATCTTTTTTTGAAAGTTGATTTTCAAGGTAGTTTTTTTTTAAATCGTTAATGCAGGCGGTAGGTACCTAAAGCAAGAATCATATCAATAGTCAGGAAGTTATTACTGACTAATTTCAACTAAAGAAAAAAAATCATTTATAGATACTAATATCATTTTAATCGTCTTTTTTTCTACACGTATAATTTAAGACCAATTCCTCGTCAGCTTCCAGTCTTGCTGTTTGCAGCTGAATACCAATGTTTTACATGGAACTGTTGCCTATCGGAACTCCATAAACCCAGTGATTGGGTAGCTCCATACCTTGGTTAAACTGGTTGTCAGACATTCGGGGCCCTGACTGTTGATCCCGACTGTCATTTGTAGATCTTTGACAGTTGTCACGGGTACGACTGTCAAAGATCTACAAATGACAGTCGGGATCAACGGCTTAACGTGCTTTCCGAAGCACAGAGAGAGTCTTTACATGAAATGAATGATTAGCCATCCTCGGACCGAACTCGGCAAGACTAGCTTAACCTTCGATCGACCCGTGCTGCTGGTATTATTCATCCACAAGCACCTTCAAAATAAACAAAAAAACATTTCAATGAAACTGCTTATACTTAACCCCCAAATAACCACAAGATCGTGAACCTATTAAGTATCGATAACAACAAAACACTATAACGTTAGTTGTGACGATAATATCGATGTGTCACTACACTAGTTCAACTAGTGAGCTGTTCTACTGATTGTTATCTATGAAATAGAACTGGGGTAAGAACAAGACTGCCGTTTCTTGTTTACTTTGGTATAGAACATATCACGATTCGTAGTATTGTAGGATATTAGAGGAGGGTTTGTATATGAGTGAGGAAGAGGAGCTTTTGAAGTCCGAAGCTAGCAAGGTTTTCCTACATAAACCTCATCGGGGAAATAGGAAAACTTCAGAGAGTGTGTATAAGGAGGACTTAAATTCTCATACCTACACACCCCCCTTTGAAGTAATGAAGTAGTGAGGGGGTGTAGAGAGAAATTAAATGAAGAAACTTCTGTAGTTTGTTTATCAAGTCCACACTCCTAGTACATATGTACTTTCTTATATTAGAAGGAGAGAATTGAACACGAGTATTTGTATTTCATGTAAAAACAATTTTATTTAAACCCTGTTAATTTTTGTATACCTATGCCTGTTCGGACACACCATCTTAACGGCTCAACAATGTTACTAACAGCGCCGGGCGATTCATAAATGTATTTAGTGTAAACTTACGTGAACATGAACTGTCAATGATACCATTAGTATGGAATGACAGTTCAGTTCGTTTTCATTTTACCTAATTCTTCTTCTTCTTAGTTAGAGTCAACTGCAAATTGCATACAAAACCGAGGACCGACCTGCGTAATAAATATTAGTAGGTATTATCCTTCCGAAAACGTTTCGCAGTTAGTAAATATACTAAACCACGTAAATTCAAAAACTCCTTTACTTCCCAGTGAATGCAAAACCACAACTATTTCTTCGAGAAGCCCAAAGCTCTAGGAAGAGCACCATTAGCAAAACAAGTTCATATAATTTACTCTCTCGGTCCTAAGCAAATGTGGCTGCCAATCAGAAGATGGCAACCAAGTAAGACCTTTGCAGGCCTTCCTAGCGTGTGTTTAGTTGCAAAATAACATGGCTAATAAATAGTGATTTGAGTCGGCATTCGCTCTAAAACGTCGTCATGGAAACGGCAAAAGGCGGGTCTCGTGGCCTGTGTTGGCGCACCTCGTTGCGGACGCAAGTTATATGATGTAGCGGGGCAGCTATACTGCCTTGAAAAGCATCGATCAAATTAGACACTATACATATTCGTCCTATAATATTTTCTTCTGTCTGGATTTTAAAAGATACTTTGTCTTCGCACCTCGTGGGCGACACAAGTTGAAAGATGTAGCGAGTTGGCTTAACTGCCTTGAAAATCATTGATTAGCTTGGGCACTACATAGTCCTCGTATAATATGACCTTCAGTCTGGACTTTAGAAGAGACTGTGGCCTTTAAGTTTGTGTCGGTGTTTTTTCTCAGATTAGTCAGATGGGAAACACCGACCTTGCCTAGTTTTTAAAAGTTGTTTGCTCGTTTGAAAGGTAAAAGTGTTCGTGAAAACCAATTTACTAAAATTATAAAAAAATTCACGGATTCACGCTAGTTATGCTGAGCACAGGTATCAGCTGTCATAAGCATAGTTGGAATTAACTCGGGCTGTCAGTTTCTATGATCGGTGACACTTACTAACACGCTTGGTTTGTATGGGTTTGTTTGTGTACAGACGGCAGCACATCAAGTTACCCCAATGTGTCAAATTTCTTTGATCGTTTTTCAACTATATGTCAAACAGAACAAGGTTCATATTCAATTGGGAAAATTTGACACATTGGGGTAACTTGATGTGCTGGCGTCTGTACATTGCCATCCATTTTAGCAGCGGCAAACGCCCCGTGCTCTACGATATAAGCAGTTCTTGGAATCATCGTCTATTATTGCAATATTGTAATTATAGTTTTTTGTATGTAACATTTACTCATATTACGGAAATTAGACAACCTCATCAATGCATCAGTTTCTAGAAGTAGTTTCTTTAAAACCAGACATTTGAAACTGTGTTGTCTCAGAAGGTCACTCGCTCGCTTAGCACGTCTTCCTTCCGCAATGTGTAAAAATTCTTTGATAGTTTTTCAACTTTAACACAAACAAAATAAGGTTCATGTTCAACTAGGAAAATTTTACAGGAGTAGCTTGATGTGCTGGACTGCTGGCGTCTGTACAATTTTTTCTCGCTAGCCGCTCTTACTTTGGACCACACATAGTCTATCATTAGCGCTCGGGGCAAGCGACATAGCCTACGTTACTATGTAAACTGTACGCTGGCAATCTGCATAACACATGCGATGTAAAAAACGGGTTACTGTACTCTGTGACACAAGCTCACGGATCTCTGTCATGGCTAATGCGATGGGCTTTTGTTGAGATAAGTAGATGCTGTTCTGATTGAGATGTTAATGTACCTACTGATTGAGGAGATTGAGCGGCATTTGGTTAAGAAGTTGAAGTTTGTTGGCTTATAATGTTGTTAGGTAAAAAGGTACGTGAAGACTTTTGTTTTGTTCTTACCAAAGAGATTTAAAATACTAAAGAGCGGGCATGTCATGGAAATGTCAGAGAAAAACTTTGATCCCATGTCTCAGTAACGCCATCTAGAATAATATATGAATATTGGAGCGGCAGCGGAGCGTACTACAAAAAACTCATTGACTTGTATGCAGGACACACTTTTTCGGACGAAAATTTTGTTCGTGATGTCCGGTCTATAGGTATTGAATGTCTTTGGTTCTTACAAACATTTTTACACGTAATTTTTCAACTGATGAGGTGAGGTCGGTGTTTTAGTATCTGACTACTCTGGGACGAAAAACCGAACAAAACTAGAGGGTCACAGTGTCCTTCAAAGTCAAGATATTATCTTAGTCAGATCATGGGAGAATTATGCAGATAAGAAATCTGAATTCATTTATTCAAATTAGACTAAAAATCAGCACTTTTAGAACTTCAAAATTATATAAAACAGTACCCCAAAAAGCTCGCCCTTCGCCACTTCCTAGTGACTTAGAAGTCGCCGTTAAGCCCTTTCTTTACCAGGAAACATCCGACGTCAAATGCATATTATTACTTGTTGGTCTTCCCCGAAGATTCTGGGAAAGTTATAATCTCTACATCTTTCGAAGAAGGATAATCGCAGTTTGATACAATCAGTGTAAAGATGTAGGTACCAGGAACGCCTACTGTAAAATAAAACCGCCCCGTTTTTTTCTGAAGTGGTAAGAAATTGGCGGTTCATAATATTACTTTATTTAAATACTAATGATCGCCTAGTGGTCAAAATTCGACAGTATTATTTATTTTTAATAGAAAATTACAGCTTTGCTTCGAATTTTCGTGTATATCGATGTCAACTCACCATATAACTGGTGTCATATTTTTGTTTTTTTGTTTCCAAAAGGTTGATCACTATGGTAAATGGTTGCGTTATTAACTCGATGTTGGCAAAATTGCTTAACACGTAAAATCTACGTAAACAATAAACATTTTATTGTATCTTATTTTGTCTTAAATTTCTAACATTTAAACATCTATAACTATATTTCTACACTTCTCCTACACATAAACTTTTACTCTCTAAATCTCACACTTCGCTTTCCGCGAATTTTTCTGAATAAGAATTTCAAAGATTGCATTGTATATTAACACATACAGGGTGTAAGGCAACCCTCCTCAGACTGATGGGGTGAATTAAGTATAAATATACTAAGTTGACCGGTACAAGAAATTATTTCAGGAACGTTATGGGAATCCAATATTTTTTTTTCCTCATACGCAATGTATTTTAACCGTGGCAAAACGCACGCAGCGAGCCTCCGGGCGCCTGCCCCGTCAAGTCGTTCGTTAGAGTATTTCAACATCCATTGTTGGTTTTTATTTATTTTAGCCGTATTATTTACATAAATGGAGTGCTACTTTCAGAGAATGTTATTATACATTGAAATTAAACTGAAAAACATTGAAAAAATGACAAAAAAAAATCTTGCGAAAAATTTCGGTGGTACCTATATGATTCAAAATCAGGAGCTAAATGCACCCTATCAGTTTGAGGAGGGCTGTCCCTTACACCCTGTATATAGATAGGCATAATACACACGGGTTAGTAGTAGGAAGCTACGCTTGCCGACGACGTTCCATGGATGGGACCATTCATAACGTACATACATAGATCTTCATGGTTCGTCACACTTTACTCATTCTACACCTCAAAGTAAAATGTGACTTGCATACGAAGAGATTTAAAATACTATGTATGTACTAGTAATTAGTGACCGATACTTAAACACGTGATTGTATTCATGATTTCAATAAACTTTCCCAAAGAAACTTTTTTTTTATACACAATAACTTATAACACAATAAAATAACAAAAACGCTGTTCGAAATCCCCGCGCGCGCACGTGTGATCGATCACATAAGGCACGAATCGGCACGATCTATCAGCTGATAGTCTGACCACGGGAAGGGCAAAATCTACTAGTAGTTGTAGCGTCACACGCTCCCCCGCCACCCCCGCCGCTCCTGTTGTGCAGTACTTTCGTAATTGAATTAGTTGAAAGTTAATGAGTATAAAAAAAAGTTTCTTTGGGAAAGTTATTCGTATTCATGAGTACAATCACGTGTTTAAGTATCGGTCACTAATTACCAGTCACCATATACATATAGTAAGTATTGAACGTCCTTGCTTGCATACAAACTTGCATCACAATTTTTCGCTTAATACTTTCCAATAACTTCATTGCCTTTTTATATTGAGATAGTATTACTACACCGTTTAATGCTTTCCTTGTATGATTCATAGTTTTGAAAGTTTCAAGTAATTCTAGTAGTATTTATGACCATTTCTTGAAAGCAATTTGGTAGACATCCCAAAAGAAAGTATTGATTGTCAATATCCGGTCATTATTCATTGATCGATTCGTCATACAATAGGTAAAAGGATGTTGTACCAAAAACCGTGAATACCGCAGTAAAACTATAAAATCACGCAAAATCAGCTGTTCGTTACATTTATATACAGACGCCAGGACATCAACCTACCCAGTGTGTCAAATTTCTTTGATCGTTTTTCAACTTTATCTCAAACAAAATAAGGTTCCTATTAAATTAGGAAAAGGAGTATGCCCAATTTGCTGTCAATCTCCTTTGACACATTGGGGTAACTTAATGTGCTGGCGTCTGTAGATAATTATACCCTCAACTAATATTTATTGAGGAGGAGCTTGTGGCTTAATAATAACAGCCTCACGGGTCGATCCAAGCCGGTCCGGTCGGGTGGTTAAGCTACGTTCGACGAGGTTAGTATGTGGATGGGGGACCATTCATTAAATATCAAGACTCCACCGTGCCTCGGAAAGCACGTAAAGACGTTGGTCCCGGCTGTCATTTGTAGATCTATGACAGTAGTTACAAATAGTCAGAAGCCCAAAAATCTGACAACCGGTCTGACTATCGGGTACCCGGTAAGTGTGTTATGGAGGTCAGACAAGCAGTCGCTCGAGCTTAACGTGCTTTCCGAAGGAGAGATCTCGGTAGGTAACGGGTGGTCACCGGTCGCGTTTCGACGTTCAAAAGTGCCATAGAATGGCCTTATTGAAATAAATGGTTTGACTTTGACTTTGATACCCATCCACAGATCGACCTCGGTAAGCGTTGCTTTACCTTGAAGAGCAGCCTGTGTGTCTGTTTATACCTAGCCACGAGAATATTACCGTGCCACGAGCATATGCAGTTAATCATACCTATCGCTCAATAGTAACAATGCTTAATTATTATTATTAATAATATGATATTGGAATAATTAGAGCGGAAATTTTATGATTTTAACGATCAGAATTTATCGACGAAAGATTAACCTCCCAGCCTTTCCTTTTAAAATTGCTAATGAAATAAATGCAGCAGATACAATGTAAATAAATGAAACCTATACAGATTATCTTACCTACAATCAAAGTAGATGATGTCTGCAGTAATAAATTGAACTGTTAAGTTTATCTCGATGTATTCAGTACATTTTTTACAATCCCATCTTCGCAAATGGAACCATTTTTACATACGTATCTGTAGATGACCTTAACATGCTAGGATAGTACGACACGAGATAAATATTACACTGTATCTGGAGATGTATTTAGAAAAAAGTATTTGATAAACAGATCTTTATATTTTGCTTGCTTTTAAATGATTATTAATTAAAATGCAGTCGCTAGGGCAGTCAGTAGTGCGTAGATATAATTTTAGTATTTAACGGGTTTTGATAATGTTTTAATTAAAAGTATTAAAGAGTATGCAAAGTAGAGGCCATTAATTCTGCATCGAAATATAGTAATACTTACCGTGAAACTTGACGAAAACTTTGAATGGCATTTTCCCCTTAGTTGACTAGAATTTGTTGAAAACAACGACTTTTTATTATTTAAAATTTCAAACACTTGCTTGAAAAAAAATACCAATTGAATTCACGACAAAACGCAGCCATATTATAGTTTTGTTTCAACACATACATACAGAAATAATAAACTCATACTTTTTTTCCTATGGAGGTAGGCAGAAACTATAACTGAGCGCCGCTACGATTCTTAAATATTTCTCTATACCTATTGTCATACACACACGATCCCTACATTTTATTCCCTCAACGCGGATTATTTGGGGGTGACACTTTTTTTTCTTACTACTTAAGTAGTATTTTTTAGTCCTATTTATGTATTATTGTGTGTCTATAAAACTTCATCTTTCTATTCAACCCGGTACAAGGTTTACCTACATCTCGCTCTCCTACACGCAATCGCTAGCTAACGTGTTTTGTAAAACTCGTATCCACACATTAACGCAAGCATTTGCAAGCCGGTAAGTGTGTCTACGACTCATAAAGTAACCTTTATCTCGCGTCCAATTATCGGCCAGGCTCCTGAACAATGAATAAGGACGCCATTTTTAAATGAATCCAAATTAACATGCTTTTAGCGGACCGCACACGAGACAGATAAACACAACAATCTGTTAACATTATCTCAGGATTTTTACAAATGTTGGAACTTGGGGTTTTTAATAAATAGATGAGCTTTAGTGTCTCTTATCTATGTTATCGATCTTGTTTATTGCTTGGCTTTTGATTCTTGAGACGATATTAATTGTTGCGATTAAAGTCTAGGCAGCTTCGGGTAAATTGTTTGGTCAAGTATGGCGCCACTGTTAATGTTTTTAAAATGCCTTTACTGGATAACCTACTATGATAAGAAAAAGCTTGTTGGCGCAGTGGCTGAGTGGCTCCCTCGGCGCAGGTGAGAAATGGAACCCGGGGTGGTTTTTAGCCAGTAAGAGTCTGACAGACCCCTCCGCCCTCACCGGGGTGGAGGACATCTATACTAATATTATAAAGAGGAAATGTTTGATTGTTTGTTTGTTTGCATTGAATAAACTCCCAAACTATTTGACCGATTTGAAAACGTCTTTTACCGTTGGGAAGCTACATTATCCCCGGGTGACATAGGCTACTTTTTATCCCTGTATTCTCACGGGAACGGGAGCTACGCGGGTGAAATCGCGTGACGGCGGCTAGTCCATAATAAAAGTGATTGGCTGCTGACCATCAAGGGTCTGATCCCCACACGAACACGAAACAAATATTTTTATGAACAGTTTGTGTATATTTTTCAAGTAGGTAATCGTTGTTTTTGCAATATTTATTTTTATTCCTTAGTATTTATTAACATATACTTAAATAGATTTCGTACCTTTTATAACGTAGATCATTTACATCCCTAGCCATTATCATTATGTGTCTAACTAGTTAACAATATTTAACAGCTTAATTTATTCTTTCAGAAAAATTAGTTGCTGCTCATCATAAATGTAGTCGTGTCAGATTTCTCGAACTCCATAAGTTTTTTTTTCATACCTATGTGCTCATGGTGTTTATTTACTGTTTTTTGGCTTATCTGACTATCTATAACTTCCAATTTAATTCTATAATTTAAAGCTAAGGCCGAGGCGTTATTTCATGGCACGTGAGACCACAAAGCATTAGGAATTAGGATAATAAGCGGGTAATATAATACCCAGTGTCGGCATCGTTTAGTTCGTGGAGCTAGCGATCAGCTGATCCCCTTTAATCGGCTTACCGAAGTTACCGAACTGTGTCAGGCATTAACTGACTCACTTAGTCCTTGGTAATGCTTTGACGTTTTAGGCGCGGTTAGTGTTCGTTAGAGTAATGGGCTATTTGAAAAAATTGTAGGTAGTTTTTAGGGCTCCCGCACACGGTTGACGCCGGTGTCCGCCACACGCTACAAATCGTCGCCACTCGCTTTTTGTGGCCCGCACCGGCCACTAAACGCCGACACAGAACACCGCCACACGCCACTCGCGCGATTATCGTCCCTCTCTACCTTACCTCAGTCAACCAGTACATAGAATTATTCATATCAGAGTTTCAATCCCATCCTGCGATTTGGGATTCAAAAAAAACTTTTTTGCAAAAAATATAACCGACTTCAAAAAAAACACTAAACGGTGTAAAATAACTCTAAATTAGGAAGTCTGTGGCTTTGGTGGTTTTGTCTTATTCATGATGGGCCACCGACTTCCGAATTTAGAGTTATTTTACACCGTTTAGTGTTTTTTTTGAAGTCGGTTATATTTTTTGCAAAAAAGTTTTTTATTTTTCCATTTTTAGTTGTTCCCATACAAATATTTGCAATGAATTTATTTTATATTGTTAATTGTTAACAAAACATGCCATGATAATAGGGTTATCCACTTATCCCTAATAAATGAAAATTAACATTCACATTAACAACTGTCGAAATCTAGGTAAATAGTACACATCTGCGTACCCCTCAGAGCATACAGGCGTGATGATACGTCATGATGTTGTATAAACAATAAACATCCAAGCGATTCCAGCAATCACGACAGATTTGCCGTCTATTTTTGAAGAGTTCCGTTGTATATCTCTGAAGATCAGCACCAGATCTTCACCAAATTAAAATGGGACCACCTCAGGAGTATACTCTTTCAAATAAAAAAAGAATTTTGAGAATCGGTCCAAAACTGGGGGAGAAATCAGGTAACATACATAAAAAAAAAAAAAAAAAAAAAAAAAAAATACATACACACGAACATAGAACCTCCTCCTTTTTTGAAAGTCGGTTAAAAAGTGATAGTTACGGTTATCAATATCCATTATGATACTGCATGCATGAGTTAAAAAAAGTAGCAACCACCGACCGCAAGTGTCGACCACCGGCCACAAGTGGCTGTCGCGCGCGTCAGCTTCTTTTGTAGCCACTTCTGGCTTCTCGTGGCGGCGTTTGTGGTTGTGGCCGGTGGCCCGTGTGCGGCGACCCTTAGTCCTTCATCTAGATTACAAGAAGATATTCGACACATATTTTTTTCTTTTTTCGCGTAATCAAAAAACAACGGCGATACATCGAGTCAAAATGTCGCATGACGTCACTAGCCAGTACAGTTTATACTAGATAATGACGTTACTAGCCCCCTCTCCTCAACTTTAATGCGCTTCTAATCTAAGCAGTTTTCCATCAATTTGTAAAAGAAAAAAATACGTGTCGAATATTTTCTTGTAATCTAGATGACAGACTAAAATCTAAAATTTTGTCAAATAGCCCATTACGCACACCATACATTGTCTTTTAAAGTTCTTATAACTTAGTTTTTCATGAAATCAGTAAAGTGGTAAAGAGTGTTTTGGGGGTCTATCTGATGCTGCTGCTTATTCTCCTACCTAAATAAGTAAATATTGATAAAGAGGATTCAAACTTTTTGGAGGTATTTAAGTTTGTATGTAGGGGATTGTCTCAAGAATGACTAATGATAGAATTGTATTATTTTTTACTGGTATGAAGCTTTACTATTCTTGAGTGGCTAAAAGCTACTACTATCCCGAGAAATACGAGGATCCTGTGGGAAAGGCCTCAGAAGCGAAACCGCACCATTACGACACAATAACAAGAAACAAAAATTTCATTTCATTTGATGTTTAAGCTAGTTAGTAATATTGTAACCCTCACTGTGTCGTACCTTTTTCATCGGGGTAGGCACTTACTTAATAACGCTAACTATAACGATTCTTTTGCTTAATTTACGTTAGTTATATCTGCCCCCCTAGCCAAGTTACAAACGATTCGTATCTATTCTCTTTCTACAATCGAGAACGCCTCAAATCCCTTTGTTTTGACCACGTGACTTAGCGAAAGGTGATAAGTCACGTGGTCAAAACAAAGGGATTTGAGGCGTTCTCGATTGTAGAAAGATAATAGATACGAATCGTTTGTAACTTGGCTAGAGGGGCTGGTTATACACACATGCTAGTTACGAGCACCACGCACCTGACCTTTCTGAACAACATCACCAGTGTTTGTATGTTAGGGCGTCCCCTCACGGCCTTTCGTCATTCACCTTTCTCTGTCTCTGGATAACAAGATATCCCTTGAGAAGGCAAGACTGGCTGTGAGACTTGGGCTTTGGAAGATTACAAAACGTAACTGCTGTCTAATTGACCCTAATTAAGTACCAAAACTTCAGCAACAATTCTAACAGCTAACGAAACAACAGTAGTTGCAACAACGCCCATCTCGACAAAACAATACTCTCGATAGTTATCTGTGGGATGAGCGGCGCGCGCGCAGGATGCTCTCACAGGCCGGAAGTGTCGCGCTGTCACAGACAATGGCCCATTGTGGACAGTAATTACCGTGCCGGATACTACGTCATTATAGTGTGGCCCGATTTGAATGGGAGCTAGATTGTAAAGGTGTGGGATTCATAAGTTTTTTTTTATGAAAATTGTGCAGGAAATTAGGGATATGATGTAACGAGCAATGATTGACATGGACTGTTATGTTTTTTAACCTCGTATCACTATGTCATCGGGCTTATTTAGTAAACAAGCTTCAATTATTTAATGGGACCAGCACGCGTAGCATGATCACCGAAGAAACGGTCTTTGTCGTGTCTCGGAAGAAAAGAAATTAAGTGTTCATGCTACGCAGGCAGGTGTATTGAAAGAAATTTGACAGATTGAGGTTCCTGTCTATATAATCTGTCACTTTGCCGATTCGTCTGTAGACAAAGGCCGTTTCTTCGGTGTGCAATGTGTTCATGCTACGCATGCAGAACAGCACGAAATAACGTGCGTTAAGTGCACAAAATGCCATAAAAAATTCTATTCCTAACGTCCTTTCCTGACGTTTCTGACGTCACTTCTAAACGTTTCTTCCTTAAGTTCCCTTTGGACGTCTCATACTGACTTCTACGTGTGTTTTTAACTAGTACTTCGTCCGGGTGGATTTCGAAATTAACATACCCCTCTTAGTTTTGATAATAAAATAAAGCTTATGATAATCTCCCATAATGTAAGCTTTCTATTGGTAAAGGAATTTTTAAAATCGATTCTTTTGATCCAAAGAGTACCCCCTTTATCCGCTCTTTATAATCCTACTAATATTATAAACGCGAAAGTTTGTGAGTATGGATGGATGGATGGATGTTTGTTACTTTTTCTCGTAAAAACTACTGAATGGATTTTAATAACATTTGGTATGGAGTTAGCTGAGACCCTTGATTAACACATAGGCTTTTTATCCCTGTATTCCCACGGGAACGGGTAAAACCGCGGGACGTCTGCTAGTAATAGTATAAATGTCTTCTGTTGCTTTTGGATGAGTTATTGGAATACTTTTTACCGATTCGGAATGCTGTTTAAAAAATACTCGACCAAAAAGTGCACGTTTCATAGTCACCACACGCATGCATTCCCATAGTGAACACCGATCCTTACCATCAAATTATGGTGGTCTTATTACAATACAATACGCAATCAAGCATCAAGTGATGTCGTATTTTATGCGCGTGCGCTCGTGTTATCAATTATAGGCAGTTTAATTTAGAGCGTGTGTGACTTGGGGTTTAAAAAGTACAATCTCTTTGTACTTTTACAAACATATAGAATCTTACCAAAGTTAGTCTCACAATACCAGCATATTACTGTCCCACTGCATGGCAAAGGCCTCTTCTCATACAGAGAAGGCAAGCAGTAATAACCACGCCTGCTCAAATCAAATAGACTGTTGAAGTTTTTAGACTGATTTTATTGACCCAAAACCTCACGCATGGGGGGCGAAGTCTTATCTACTGCCCCATGCCATTTATACCGATTACTATATGAAATCATTTATTTCTTGGATTAAATAACATTGCCACACCTCTTTCATTCAACTTTAAGAAATCTACAATTACGAACATTATTAAATTAAATTACATTTTTACAATTATTACATCAGACACTTTCTTTTGAAAGCGAGATATCAATAACATCGTATCGATATATATAAATCATATGACCCATGGGCGGCACTCAAAGTCATATATAATCGAAATCGATTAAAAAATCGAATTTATTCAATCAATTCGACTTTTCGCATCGATTGAGATCTCTATCTATCGTATGATTAAACTCTTATATGTCATCGCTCATGCTTCGAGGATATGAAAGTTTATTTTATAAATAAAACAGGCATTTTAATTCCATGCGTAAGGTATGTATTGCATGTCGAAGTTAATTGTGTTTTTTATCTTGCTGTTTTTTTTTGTCCACTGAACATGTCCTCGGTTAAATTAACAACTTAGCATAGAATGTCAGTCGTCTAGAAATTACATATTAAATATCATTCCTAAGATTTAATGTTATACGAGTACTTATTGTACACCCACAATTCGTCAGTTGTATCTCTCATGAAATACGGGCGAACCTAACGCCATCAGCCTGGCATAGGCCTAGCCTCCGTACTGCTTTTATAAATTATAATTGCACAACAACAGAGTTCGACTTAGGAATCGAACCTAAAGCTTCATACTCAGCAGTGGCGAAAGGGCAAAAGCTATAGACTACACAGAATTAACATCACCGCCTTCTTTGTAAGAAACTAACCATAAAAATCTACTATACCCATGTTTCCGTGCCTTCAAATGCGTAAGCCCACGCTGATATTATAAAACAAGGGATAGATAAGCAAGTTTGATGTAATGTGATGCACATAGTGATTGCCATCAGCTATTACAATGTGTATGGGGTTTTTATGGGAGCCACGCACCTTGTCAACGCCATTCTTCAACACTTCTTTCTGTAATAGATTGTGAGTCAACACTTGATAAAGAAGAGAAAGTATTTTGTAGAGATGTCAACAACAACACAGAAGTACACATTTCACGAGAGAGTAGTTGCCAAAAAAACTGCTGAGGAATTATGATCCAAAAGACAGAATACAGTCCCAAAAAGTGAACATCAATATGACGCCAATAGTTACAGACTTATTTCAGTGCAGTTACCTGAGTCTGACCTTCTTCCAGTCAACGTTCCTAGACATTTTGATCTAACACAAACAGTTCCAGATGACTATCTCGATGTACATAAACAAGTTGCTCCAATATAACTCGAGATATCAAGTAAACAATTTACATCTAGTCCAAACAAATCTAGCTCTCAATTTCCGAACCAAACCTAACCGTATCAATCCACAATAATTTACCATTATCGCCGAGCAACACGCAAATATGAAGCCCAATCACAACAAACCAATAACCCAATGGAAAATCAAACTAACTCCCGTTGCTCAAATAAATCTCGCGATTTCCCCATCAGAACAAATTAAGGGAACAACGGTCTTCATACAATCTACATGTAACCGCAGCCCAGTTTAGACGTCGATCCGAATCGGCCGGCGGCGCAAGCGCACCGCTAGACACGCAAAAACTATAGATATCACCTTAATATTGTAAT
Source organism: Euplexia lucipara (assembly GCA_921972225.1). NCBI lineage: Eukaryota > Metazoa > Arthropoda > Insecta > Lepidoptera > Noctuidae > Euplexia > Euplexia lucipara. The sequence continues at coordinate 2,778,125 of OV179149.1, read as the reverse complement.
GCAAACAAAGCTGGGGGAAATGTGAATGAGTGGTGGTGTGAGGTGGGAGCGAGAAGCGGTTGCTTGGAGAATGATAAAAGACCAGAGATCCATATTTTGTCAATTATTCATGATGTGGTACCGTTATCATCTTTCTGTACTTATCTAAACATTTTGTTTACATGAGGGCAGTATATCTTCTTCTTCCGTTCTCTAATTGCCGCCATATTAATTACCTCCATAATAGGCTTGACATCTTTCACATCTATCTGGGATCTTATCCATCCAGTAGGAGTATCCACATTCATACTGTGATCTGCCCTCACGTCGTATTTCTAATTTTTCCGCATTATATACCCTGACAATGACGCCTTTGTGTTGTATATGCCTAAGTTGTAACAGCTTTACGTGACATTGTTTCCATATCAAGGACGACCAGGAAGTGAAGTACCATGGCGATACCCGCCATTTCTTTCGTTTGCACCCCACCATCGGGGGTCAGTCCGTCACAGGCAGTGACTTCGACACCGCTATCTGCAATTTTTGTTACACCAGTACACACCGCGGCTCTATTTCTACCAATCGCTGCTCCATTTATGTTTTATGCTTCACTGCCCACTATTCTGAATGACTATGGTTAAAGAACCGTTATTGAAAATAAGCAATATTGTGGTGGCGTTAGTAGTTACATTTTCATAAAATAATTAAGTCATAACTTTGTGTTAAGATATGGTTATGGAGAACACCTGGGGTTGGACGGTTTCTAATCTGGTTTCAGTTATAACGCATCGGGTGAATGCTTGGAATTGTCAACCTAAGAGGCTTTCGGCCATTCATTTACACGTCTAAAGCAGGCTTTCATTGTAAGCTTTTCCTTTAACGGACTCCCTGTAAATACGAGTACAATATTATACCATTGACTTGTTCGAAAGCAGTTTCATCCTGTCAGAAACAAGGAAGAGTGTAACTTTAATGAGACACAGGACAGCATGCACTATTAAACTTGATATCATCAACCACATCCTCTATTATTAAAAGGCTATTTTCCTGCCAATGCTCTGTATTTATATTTAAACAAACATAGTATTATGAAGACGGACATGCATTGACGCGGTCTACATACGTCGTGCGTCGCCACCTATGAAGGCTGCCACGCCCCCTCGCGTCAGGGATGTCACTTCGTTAAATGGAGCGGATGATCTGAACCAGTGGTTACTGGTACATGAGACGATGGGACGTTTTTATGGTCATCACCGATTTTGATTACGAGTTTTTTTATCAAGGACAAATTTATTATTATGTTGTTGTTTTAATTATCCAACAGGAACATCTTCGATACCGTCTTCTTGTTTTGGAAAAGTGGAATTCTAACCAACGTTTCTATACTAACCAATTAACGACACACAGCAACTGTCATTAGCTAAGTACATAGTTCTGAGATGAGTTGTTGCTCCTCCATATCTAAAGATTTAGAAATAACTGTAAACATTGGGGTGCTCTTGTTTAAATCTAGACATATTATCATCCTTCAGCAAGCATGTCTGCGTCTTCCATACATTAATATAAACCATCGTCTCAATAGTCATCGTCTCTTTTCTGCCATATTTATTTGCCGGTTGGCGCAGTGTCTAAGCGATTGGCTGCCATAAGAAAGAAAAAAAGAAAATTTCGTTTATTGGCATGACAGCAAATAATTAGTCCTTAAAACCACCTTCTTCTACACTTTTAGAGTATGAATATAGAGGGTCCACATTCATACTGTCTCTTTTCTCAAATCTAAATCACATGCCCATACAATGTCTATAAATCTAAATCTGAACAAAAATCATAATTTTTATATTCATATGGCAACCCTACCCTGAGCACGCGCAAAGAGCCCAAGTGACACGAACGACACCGCAATCTCTGATTAACACGGAACGGCTAATCTCTGAAACGCGGACGCGCAGTTGCCAACCTAATGGATTACCCCGTAAATGGGGTAACACACCCAATTATAGGGTGTACCCGTCAGGTAGGTACACCGGCTGGTTATCATGACTTATAAACTTGAAATTAAACAAGCATTGAGGATTGCGATAACCACAATGAGGTGTGGTCTGGTCAGTTTTATTGAGGTTCCGGATCTAAACAAGATTAATTTGTGTTTGATTAAATGTGTGTTTGGTTTGGTGCTCAATGGAAGTCCTTTAGCTAGATGATGCTAATTACTACTAATGTGTTTACGAGGCTTAGGAAGACCAAATAATAGTAGATGGATTGTGTGAAAGATGATAGTGATAGAAAGGGGGAGGTAGCCAGACCCCAAAAAAAAATAGGATAAGGATAGGACTATAATGATGACAAGAGGTCAAGGTTTTGATAATTCAATAAGCATTCAGAAACCTAAAGTATATTCTAGTAAAGATGAGAATGAGAAAGTATCTTGACTAGAGTTATTAAAAAGCTGCTTACACAAGATATTTCGGGCCTTTTTCTAACGGGAAACTTAATCTCATTAGTAAGCTTGATATCGTTTAAACTTATGGGGGTTCATGACAGAGAAAGTCGAAATTAAACATTTGTCCAGACAAAAACAATTTACTTCTTTTTTTTCCTATAGCTCACGTTTCTCTTTCCACTCAAAATAAATCATTTGTTTTCTTTACCCAGGGTCCTTGATCCATTACCCCACGATAACCCCAGGGTGATGGGACCGCGTGCGTGAGGTCCATAACTCTAGGGATAATCGCTGCGCCCGCGCACCGTGGGCGACAGACCTACATAACGGTGTTAAATGCTGCGACACTGAAGTTTGACTTGCGTCGGGGATTAAATGGAGGTAGTTGAGTGTAGGGGGGCAAAGGGGGAGCGTCGTAACTGCCAGATAATGATGTCAGTAATGGTGTCAATGTTATGTTGTTGTGGTAAAATCTTGGTGTTGTTGTGTTAGTTGTAGATCAAGTTATAAAGAAAATAATTGTCAAAACTGCTAGTCCTTAGCATGAGAATTGAATTATTTCCGGGTTGGTCAAAGTGTTATTCGAGCAGCGGGGTAATACTGGTATCAGACTGAAAGCCAACATAGTTCGGAAAACTCTAGGCCGATCATGATTTTATCTGAGCATTTTATTTGTGTACTCGCATTTTCTCTTTGTATGACTTTTTCCTTCAAGTCACAGTTACCTAAATACATTTCACCTAGTAAAATAACCGTGTGGTTGGGGCTAACCTTGGCCCCAACCACCAACATTGGCCCAACAGCTGAACCTCCTAATAATCTCGACGCCCAACGGTACAGACTGCATGACAAATCTATAATGTGCCAACTACGACTCGACCACTTCACATGACCGCCGCTCTGAGCGAAACCATCGGCATCTTCGAGCAAATGAGGGGTCATCTCAAACTGGTTCTGTTCGTTAAAGGTGTAAGGCTAATTGATTCAAGTTCTAGCATAAGATTTATGACGTCACGAAAGATGCTACTTCCAGGCTGTGAGAGTATTGTGTTGCTAACTTTGCATCATTAGCAGAAACCAGGCGTTAGAATTTATACCCTTTGTATTTTAATGACGGCGGGAAATGGGACAGGAATACAAAATATATTTTATTGCTGGAATATTTTCTATTGGCATGGTGAAATTTATTGCTGAAGATAGAATTATCATGTCACTAGCGGCACTGCACGACTTTGAAAAATGCCTTTGGGTGCCTTTGTCTTCAATCGAATTTATTTGAGTTTGGTGCAGACTTAGAATGCGTTCATCTTCTTCCACCTTTCAAACTGTATCATTTATCGCACCATCCATCTATAATTTGTTTTCTCTTCCTTTTCTCTTGTTACCACCTACTTATAAATAAAACTTATTTGTGTTAAATCATCTACTTCATTGATTCTTCGCCCTTACATCCATAGCTACATTTCTAGCCATATCATCCATCCCTCGTTTCTTTGTTTATCCTCATTTCTTATGACCATTCACGGTCATATCCTAAACTTTCCTTACGGCAACGGCAGTTTTATATTATCATCATCTGCCTAACCTTTTCCCAACTATGTTGGGGTCAGCTTCCAGCAGTTTAACTGGAAGCAGCTGCATAATAAAATAAAAATAAAAAATAAAATAATAAAGCCTTATATTTCTTGCATAATTAACTAACATAATGTTTACTTAAAGGTAATTATTTTGTAATCTAACTTAACTTAACATATTGTATTAAAGTATTAAAAAAAAAAACAAATATTCTGGTAGCAAGAACCCTTCTTCAGGTGAAGGCCTCCTCCAAAGAATTCCAATTGGATCTGTCTTGTGCCTTCTGCATCCAATGTTGGCCGGCTATTTCTCTTATATCGTCTTCCCATCTCTACCTACTGGTCCTTTCCACGACGTGACTCTTGTGGTCTACCTGTCGTCTCTCAGTCTCAGCTACGTGACCCGCCCACTTCCACTTAAGCGTATTTTAGAGCATCGGTGACCTTTGATATGCCTCTGATTCTGGTGTGTCGTATCTTTTGGATTTTCCTTATTTTTAACATACTGCGCTCTAGACCGCGCTGACATGTGATAATTTTTTATTTGGTTTTATAGGTGTATAACAACAAGCAGCTGAATACCGTGTTTTAAATGGAGTGACTGTCTATCTGACCTCTACAACCCTGTTATTGGGTGATACGATACTTCTTGGTAAAGTGGTCTTTGGGTCCGTTCACACAGACTGGCTCGTAGAGCATCGGCGCGCATTTTTCTTTTCACACAGACTGGGTCGTATGCGCTTGGAGTTGGTCGGAGCGGAGCCGCCAACTATTTCACATAGGAGCCAAACGGCTGCACGATCGAGAAAAAGTACGCGATCGGAGCCGGTCAGCTCCTCTTATTATTTCACACCAAGCGCCTTCAAGCATTCTTAATCACAAAAGCAGTGCACATGCAAAAATAAACCTTAATACAAATACTAAAAACTCTGTTTTCAACGTGATAAGAATCTGCTCTCCTCTCCGAGCCGGTCTGTGTGAACGGACCCTTTTGGGAGTTATTCTCTTCTTAATTGTAATTATACTGGCTGATACCTGTGGCCTAGCCCGAGTGGATTTCGATTATGGCGCCCAGCTCCCAGGTGGCTTATTGTTTTCCAACACCAAGAAATATCATTATATTTTACCCAATATATACAAAATCTTGATAAATTAAATACTAAACCCTTCTTCGAGAACCACTCTAACGATTGGTGGAAACAACATGAAAATCGGTGCAGTCGTCTTTGAGTTTACTGCGAACATACAGACAGACTGACGCAGCGGAGGGCTTAGTTTTATAATATGTAGTGATATGAATGTCCAATCTCATTCAAATGCTCACAGTAACTTGTTCAAAAAAATTTAATCAATGGACACAACAATAAACTTAAACCCTCACATAAATTATGCTAGTGTGTATTTAAACAAATAATAATAATCAAGGCAGACTGCTTCGACAGTCGACACCATAATATTATAACCGTTACATTACAAAATTCAATTAATTCTGAAATCATACATCAATTTGCTTTTCAACAGGACTGTTTATGTTTACCAAGCTATTTGTTTTCACAGTTATCTGTGTTATATTTTATGGGCTTCCGTTATGCAAATTCAATTCTAAGTTTTATGTAATTGGCCGATGCAAAATGGCAGAGTTAAAATAAAATCAAGGTCTTGTGACTCCTGCGCATTATTGAGTTTCGCTTTCTCGAAGCGTTTACTGAAACTGATAGTAGTAAAAAATATGACTAAACTAGAAGAAGAAAGTTATTAAAGCGTGGCTCGGCACGGGTCAATCCAAGGTTAAGGTTCGTTGGTCGAGGTTGATCTGTGGATGGGTGACCTGACTCATTACATAAAATCTCCGTGCCTCGAAAAGCACGTTTAGCCGTTTGTCCTGGCTTTCATTTTTAGTAATTTAACAGTCGTTCGGGGTGGTAGGAAGCCTGAAAATCAGACAAGCAGTTTAAACAAGCAGTATTGTGTTACCAAGTCACAGTGGTTTTCAGTTGCATCTGGTTAATCTGGAAGCCGACCCTAACATAGTTGGGAAAAGGATAATGAGTTTAAACTCTTAAGGAAAGTTAAATAGGGTGACTGGTAATTAGTGACCGATACTTAAACACGTGATTGTATTCATTATTTCAATAAACTTTCCCAAACAAACTTTTTTTTGTACACAATAACTTATAACACATTAAAATAACAAAAACGCTGTTCGAAATTCCTGAGCGCGCGCCTGTGATCGATCACAGTAGACACGATCTATCAGCTGCACGCGTAGCATGATCACCGAAGAAACGGTCTTTGTCGTGTCTCGGAAGAAAAGAAATTAAGTGTTCATGCTACGCAGGCAGGTGTATTGAAAGAAATTTGACAGATTGAGGTTCCTGTCTATATACTCAGTCACTTTGCCGATTCGTCTGTAGACAAAGGCCGTTTCTTCGGTGTTCAATGTGTTCATGCTACGCATGCTGATAGTATGACCTCGGGAAGGACAAAATCTACTAGTAGTAGTAGCGTCACACGCTCCCCCGCCACCCCCAACGCTCCCGTTGTGCAGTACTAATTGAATTAATTGAAAGTATATGAGTGTAAAAAAAAGTTTCTTTTGGAAAGTTATTCGTATCCATGAGTACAATCACGTGTTTAAGTATCGGTCACTAATTACCAGTCACCCTATATGCATTCAACATCACGCTACGACATCACATCCTTAGGAGTACGGCACAGTTCACAGTAGGTACAGACGCCAGTACATCAAGTTACCCCAATGTGTCAAATTTTCCCAATTGAACTTTATGTTTGACATAAAGTTGAAAAACGATCAAAGAAATTTGACATATTGGGGTAACTTGACGTGCTGGCGTCTGTACATAATATATGACATAACATCACGCCTGTTATCCCCGAAGGTTTAGGCAGAGGTATACCTGTAGTACACCCACATTAGGCCAGTAGGTATTGTTAAGTCCCATGTAATAGGCGGCGAGCTTATTACGATCAATCGGGCACAAATCCAGACTCCAGGCTGCTGCTGGGAAATTCCAAATGGAAAAACACAATATCAAATTTCCTGGGGATCACAGTACATTTTCACATATTATGTAAAATAAATTTACATAACATTTTCATAACCTTTATGTGCCGTTAGAACATAAATATGTGTTAAGTAATAATTTAGGTACTTAGTTAAACTTGACTCCGAGTTGTGCAGTATGCGAACAAACGCATAAAACTATTGATGGCTGAACTAGGTTTATTATAAGGCTAAATTAGTCATACAAGAAGTTCGATAGAGAATTTTGCCCATAAAGATGGCACTGGTAATAAAAAATGTCGTTAAAATCGAGTGTTAGAGATTTTACCATTTATATTTGAGGTTCAAGTACCTTACGGTTACACGGAGGAGCATAGTGCCTACCTATTAATACGTCCACATTTCGCCAGTCACCTTCGTATAATCCTCTTGTAATTTGGAGCAAGCCTAATGTCATTATTTGGGCAAGGCGCGCCCCCGGGCTGCTACTAAAAATTCTAGATGAAAATATTTTGCTCGACTCTGGCTTCGAACCCAGGGCCTTATACTCAGCAATTTCAATTCGAACTATTATTGGGTTAACGTTTACGCATTTAAAGTTTTTCTCTACGTAACTAAATCTACAGACATTTCTCTAGAGTTATCCATAAATATAGGTACAATGTCTAAAGAAAATTGTTTAATAACGATCACAGTTTACGGTATCTATATTCCACTCAATATTACTGTCAGTCAGTACGTAAGTTACATCTCTATTCAATAGAACGCGTAACCATGGCAACGGAGATTGTGACGTAATTTAGATCGGTGCGCGCGCATTCGAACTCTCAAATCAAATCGTTTGCGCAGACGGCGAAAGTTATGCTATAAATCAAATTAAACCATGTTATTGTCATTGAATGTACATTAATCAGTTTTGTAATGCATTATTTATTTGTTACTGAATGAATGTTCTATCTCGCTCAGGCGCAGAAAATAGTGCAATTTGATATACGAGTTTCGTAAGCTAAGATAAACACTAAAGTTTGATTTGCAGTTATATAATTTGGGAAGTACAAAAAATACTATGATTCTGCAATTACTTACTAGCTTCCGAAAGATTAAAAAAATCCGTTGCAATTATTTCACAACCAAAAAGTATTAACGTTCAAAAATAAAAAGACTTTGTTTCACAAACATTCATGCATTTCAAAGATAGAGGTCGCCCAAGTAGTAGGTTATAAGTACTCGTAATAGTGACGACGATAACTACCTCCTCCTTGCGTCGTACTCCTCAATGCTGGGGGTCGTGACCTCCCTGCTTCATCACCTTTTTTCCACGATGTTCCTCCATCTGCTTCTGTCTCTAGCGGTGTGAAGGGCATCGTATACCGAAGAGTCAAGAGTGGTGCGAATCTGGTCGGACCAACGTATTGGGCTGCGTCCACGAGGCCTTTTCCCATTCACTTTGCCGGTCACGATGAGGATTTCGAGATTACCACCGTCTTTCCTACGTTCGTCTTTCGACATAACCAATATTTTATTTCCCAAGAGGACACCGGTGTCCGCGCTGTCATTGTCTTTCTATTGTGTAATTGACACGATTGAAAGGTTAAGAGCGATTTGAGAAGACATTAAATGGGGAAAGTGCGAAATCTAAGCGAGTGAAGTCAAGCGGAAGTGATAGTCACTAAATAATTAATCATTTACTAACTTACACATTTCACGTTATCAACAATCTCATCTCGAAAGCCGAAACGTAACGACAGTCATTCACTAGTCAGTTTGCACGCTAGCCGCAGATCTAGGCATTAGCATACCGCTAGGGCTAGCATAAGCGCTAGGTCATGAGCTCTGATAAGTACTAAATTACAGAGCTAGGCTATTAAACACAGATAGGTCTTAAGTTCAAGTTTATAAGGTGCAAGGTCTGAGAATTTAAATACCTACGCAATTGAACTAGTTTTTATGATTCATGTTTACGATGTTAAATTATAGTAGTGTTTGTGTTGTCGTTTTAATAGATTATGCTGTATCATTGCGGGGCTTGTGTCTTAGACTTAGGACGGTCCGTGGTTGGGTGACCCATTAATATATCAGGACCCCTCCGTGCCTCGGAAACCACGTTAAGCCGTTGGTCCCAGCTGTCAATATGAATGAAAAAAAATCTGTTTCATACAAAAGTTCAATACCTACTCGACAACAATGTATGAAACAGCAGATTTTTTTTTGTGATTTCAGATTCGTCCCATAGACAAAGTTGTTCTTTTTCACGAGTCATATATCCTGTGAAAATTTGCGCAAAATTATTTAAAAAATAAGTGCAGGATGATAATGTCATCTGAATCACGCCTGTGAAGTTCCACCAGCTTAATAAAGAAAAGGAAGCCTGAAAGGTCGAAATTGTTAATCTCAAAATATCAATAACACATTCACTGAAAGTTACTGTAAACAAAATACAATAAAGATTTAACATCTCAAGCGTAATCAAAACAAATCACTAAATAAACACCATCCAATGTAACTGCTCAAGCGCTTAATTAAAAATCTAAAGCGCTACAGTAATGACGTGTAGGACAAGGCAGAATGATCACTCGACCCTTTATGAGATATGTTCTCAGAGCTAAAGCGACTGTTATCAATGATATCGGCCTAGTAATGTGACTGGAAGAAATGGCCCTGGGTCCCTGCCTATATCTCATGGCAGAACGGGAGCTGTTTGCTTAATTATACCATTAATTAAAGCTTATCGCGGTAAAAAGTAAAGTAAACGAACTTTGAAAGAGAGCACTCAATTTCTATTTATAAGAAATTGAGTGCTCTCTTTCAAAGTTCGTTCGAATAGAGATTAGTTTTCTCCTTGTTCTAAATATGATGTAACTTTGAAGTTTAGTATGACAGCAGTTTTTCAAGTTTGAAGTTTAAAATATCGATGTGCAAACGCCAGCATATCAAGTTACCCCAAATTTTCATATTTTCCCAATTGACACTTGAATCGTATTCCATTTGCAATAAAGTTGAAAAACTATCAAATAGATTTGGCACATTGGGGTTGTTTGATTTGCTCGCCTCACAGCACAGCACTTACTTAATTGTTACACAGTTCCTTTTTAAAACTTTTGAGTAACTAAATCTCCTGACAAAAAAATATCTGACTTGATGGTTGAGTGCTTACAATTTCCATCTCAATTATCACCTTGTACAACTTTCTAACGTTTTGTCTCTTTCTTTCCGCAGCCTGACACAGTCCCTCAAGCCAGCATCGACATGACGACAGTCCTGGAGGTGAGCGAGGCTGACACCGTCACCGGGCATGCCTTCAGCCTGGCCATCACGGCTCCGGAGAGAGTCACTTTCGTCAAGGGCACCTGTAGGGAGGAGGCTAGGTGGTGGTCTGATGTCCTGAGTGTGTATCCGAGGAGTAAGGTTGGTATCTTATAATGTAATTTATTTCTCACTAGTAGGGCTGATTGACTTTAAATATTGTCAACATAATATACTATATAAATTCAAGTTCTTCTACACTTATCAGACAGACGTGTTGCTTAGGAGTCTGTTCCGCCTTCTTCGTCCCAGCAAAAACACTAGGAAGTGGCAAGGGTGAACTTTTATAAGTAATTTTGACGTTCAAAACGTGCTAATCCTGAGCCTTATCTGAATAAATTACTTTTGAATTCTGAAGAGCCAAAGGACGATAATTGAGTTTCAATTCAGTTCAAGTCTTATGCTGTCCGGGTTACTTTTAGTTGTATTCTGATTTTTATTCTGATTGATTAATCTGATTGATGTATACAAATATTATAAAGACTATTCTCAAGAGTAAGTTTTGCGTGTGTTTTAGCACATAGTTGAAAAATATTGATAATATTTAGGAATACGGCGGAATCTGCTGATGATTTGATTTCGAGAGTAGACACTCTCAACTCACTCTCACTCTCAAAAAATAATTTTAGGCTTTACAGGCAAGACCCGGGCCTGCAAAGCCTAAAATTTATTTTTAAGTCCAATCCCACTTCTTACTATCCAGGACGTTTGATCCTGCCATTTCATTACGTTTTTCGACACCACTCAATTTTACTATTCTTCAATAATCATAAAAAATACTAAGAACGCGTAATTTAAAAAAAAAACGATCTACCTACCTCTACAGTTTGCAATCAGTAGGTACACTAGCTCATTCGCCCTTTCCCAGGCATAGGTCAATCACCAATTACGTACTTACTAACCCATACATAACTTAACGCGAACCAGTCATAGAATCAGCGTAATTGCGGACTTCCTTTGCCTGGAGTCTGTCCAATAATCTGGCCGTTCACACCTCTTCGTTACCCAGTGTAGGGTAAGTGGACGACGTGTGAACAAGATGGGTAAAGGTTGTTCGACACGGCGGCGGTGTCAAGTGTCGAAAAAGTTGGGTAAACTGTTCATTGCACGACCTCTTTGCCTAGGTTTTTGTCCCGACTTTGAAGTGTTTGCGATTAGACGTAGTATCTAACATCGTTGGTTTACATGTTCATGTCAAAATGATTTTGTATATAGGTAAATTGTGGACAAAACGTGAAAGCTCTTTTTACAATAATCCATAGATATTTTGACTATATATCGCATTCCTACATCGCGCGAAGTTATTTCGGCACTAGCGGACATCACGCGGTTTTAACCTCGTAGTTCCCGCGTAGTCAAAGAACTTTTCAAATCGTTCCAGTATTTTTTAAGTATAGAGTATAGATATAGATTAGTAGTGCAAACGTGTGCAAAAAAAAAATATATCGTAAATTTGTGTCCTCATCAATAGCGCAATACCTACACTATTATTATCTACCTTTTCCCAATTATGTCGGGATCAGCTTCCAGTTTAACCAGCCCAACTGAATACCAGTAGCTAACATGGAGCAACTACGTATCTGACCTCCGCTACCAAGTAACTGGATTGGACACCAGATATTGAGTGTACGCTAAATACTGTTTGATTCCTTAAATACATGAAGGTAGTGTGATACCTCCCTTACATGGAAGGGAAGCCAAAACACCGTGTTTTCTAAACACCAATCGAGGTGTAATAAGACGTGTGCTTCCTGTAGCGAAAGCTGCGCCTGCGCAAATTGTTGGGCGAGTTATGAACCGACGCAATTTTATAGACTATGTTAATAGGCTCGGCATTTCCTATAATAAGATGTTGGTGTATAGGCCCTGCTGTGGTCAATTTAATACGGCACAAATTATAAAGTGCAGGTCGTTATTTTAATTTACATTTGAATCGATTCTGGACTGGTATTTCCTTAGTAGGTTTACGAGCTTTTTAAATCAGTTTCGTATCATATTTGCTGGCTGTTGTAAAGGATTTCTAGCGGTTTTCACGCCTTTTCACTTTTGTTTTGCTATGAGATTGGCTCTTTCGTCTTCCATTGATGCTCCATTTAGATGTATTTAAATTTTCTACCTGGCTACCAAGGAAAGTTATGTTTTCCTCGTTTCTATCCATCTTTACTGTACACCATAAAAAACTTACAAATTATAACTTTAAGGGCTACATAGGGTGTTACAATAGGCGGCTTTATCGCTAAAAGCGATCTCCTACAGACAACTTTGGATGAACATGATAGTAAAGTAGAAAAAATATGCAGGTAGTGGTGGTATAATATTGTGTGTGTGGAGGATATTATTATCTTAGTGAACATACTCTTGAGAATATTTTCGTGTTTCATACTTTTTAGAACGTGATTTATTGGTAGGCCGGTTTCAGTTTTTTTAATCTTTACTTGTCTGTTGCAGTCGGGTTTTCTGTTATTAAACAAGTTTAATAGAAAATTACAACATTGCTTTGAATTTCCTTGTAGGACCTGCGTCATTGTCAACCCCCATATTGCTGTCATATGTTACCTACGTTATAAACTTGATTTTGGCAAAATTGCTAAACGTCTGAAAATTTCGTAAACAATGAATATTTTATTGTATTTTAAATATTTCTTTTAATTTTTTTTTTTTCTTTTTCTATCTCTTCGTAATTTAATTTTTATATATATTATATTTATAGTGTACATATTTATGTATTTATACTCATAATATGTATTAGTATTCTTTGATTCCTTTTATTTTTTCATTTTTAATTGAAAAAACAGTGCAACAGTGTAAACAGTGGTAGGTGCCTACCACTGTTTTTTTCTGCATCACCTAAAGGTTGACTGGTAGAAAATGCCTATGGCATTAAGTCCGCCTCTGTACATTAGTGTGCTTGAAGTATTAAATAATATTTCTAACATGAATTGTGTATTACTATTAGGTTTCTGCACTTTGCCTCCACATAAAGTTTTGCTTTGTCAAATCTTACACTCGTCCTTGCGCGCAAATTTCTTAAAAAGGGATCCAAAGATTTCGCTAAGCGTATTAAATGTATAAATGTTCTTTAAATCCGGCCCAAATATGCCCCGATTCTTGCCCCCTATTCCAAACTTTAAGGCACCACCAGTAACACCCGATCTGCGTCACGTATGCTGATCACCAACAAAATGGCTGACTACCGTGACGGCTGGCGACAGGGCGACAGGTTGTTGTCGCCCTTGGATACAAATGATCCTGTTTCGCCGCATACCTTACAATGAGATTTAATAATGGGTGTGAATACAAGGCTGTTGAGTCTTGGAATCTACCTAGAGACGTCATTTATGATGTACCTAATCTTCTTACGTCTTTATAAGGAAATAGATTTTCTTTGAAGAAAAAAAGAAATTGTTTTTGACTTTTGGAATTCTTAAGCTATGCAAGATACCCCAATGTGTCAAATTTCTGTGATAGTTTTTCAACATAATACAAACAAAATTTCATTTCATGTCCAATTGTCCAAAAAATACAGTTTGTGGTAGCTTAATGTGCCACTGGCACTGGTAAACGGTAGCCTAACTCTTCGGGGATTTCATTAATTATGTGTAGTAAACTTTTAATTTTAACAAACATCAGTGTTTCTATAAAAAAATAACGTAATTAGGCCTCCACTCATAAATGAGCTGATTCAAAGTAAACTTTCCAGTTATCTTAGCCGATCAATATCAATTTACAAATTGAGATGTATCATCCTCTATCCTCAAATAACATCGTAAGCGTATTCCCGTGAAATAAATAGTTAGTCACATATTTATTTAAAGATAACAGCTTTGCAACATTAATGGCAGGATGTTAGTTTCGATATCACGCGGCTCGACACACTCATTTCCCTTCGTTAATCCTCTCCCATTCCTCTCAAGTGTGTGCTTGATAATAGGCGAACTATAATTATGTTTTTTCCCATCCAATTCAACATGAAAATTAATCAATTCAGACACTTGTGTAACGGTACATTTTGACAGTTAAATTCCAGGCAGACCATGACTCACTATCAGGAAATAATGAAAGCGCTTAATGTTGCAATTTTGCGAAACACCATGGGAGCCATTTTATTTGTGTGCACACCGGCAAACGTGACAGCAACTTCCAGAAAAATCATGACGTCATTGAGTTCTACTTTTAAAAAAAAACGGCGCGAATTCTCCGTTCAATTTTTCAATTGGTCGTAATCGTCCAATCGATTCCTTTGAAGTCGGTCGCCTGCAGCTGTGCGATTGGCCCAGTTTCATGATCAAATGGGGCGACGTAATTAGCGCAGGATCGCGTTACGTGCGCCCGCGCAGCGCTTGTGACTCATCCGCTGTTGATTGTGCTTCAGGAGAAACTGGATCTAATTCGGGAAATGGGTCGCCTTTTATGATTTGTTTAGACGTCTTTATGCGTTTTCTTGCGCAGGAGTACCAACATTAGAAAGAGTAAATTGTGTTATTTCCATTTGCAAGTCTCTGAACGACCGGCCTATTTGCTGGTAGTTAAAATATTACTTATTATTTCTTTTTATACGTTTCCTACACAAAAGTCCATGGATAATAACTCTAAAAGGATATTAAGTTATTAACATCAGTAATCTTTGGGTTGTAAAATTGACGTAAAATCTTTGTCATTAAAAACTGGTTAATTACTGCTGTTTATGTTCTATTCAGGATTTATTATCAACAATCTCTTAGGACTATTAAATTATTTTTGTGGCAATGGATGACAATTATTTTTGTATGAAAAAGTAGCATTTAAATTTATTTTTGAAACTCGTAAATGGATTTTACAGATATAATAATTACTTAATTTCTTTGTAATTTAAACATTTAAAACGTATAATTATCTATTCAATACCTCTTTTGTTCAATCATAAAAACAAAGTATTCCCCAATCACAACAATCTGGACATTTTTTTAATTCATTCATTCTATGAATCTTTTACTGCCAAATAACGACCTACTGCCTAAACCGCTTTGACTTGAAACAATAATAAATATTGCGCATGAGTTCTCTATAAAGAGTAATTTTTGATCTCTTTCAAATTGATGAGAATCACATATAAGTATATGGTTGTTTTCCTTGTTAAAACACTTCCTTGCATCAACATAAGACACCAAACACCTTCGTATCGCCACACACAACAAATAAAATCATTGAATTCTAGGAAAGGCTTTAAAGATCCATTGAATTCAATCACGTCTGTCATAACACTTCTATAGCCAACCAACTGGTTATCAATTATCTTGGAATTTTTTTATAGGGTACCGTTCGTCTAAAAGGTGTAAATGGGACCTAATTCTCCGCTGTCCGTCTGTCTGTCAGTTGTCTTTTGAACCGGAATAGGTCTAATATAATAATACTGATAATAAATAATTACTAATAATATAAAGAGGTAATTTTTGTTAGTTTTTTTAGTTTGTATATGGGAGTAATCTGATCAATGCCTTCGTATGAGAAGAGGCCTTTGCCCTGCAATGGGATTGTGATAGGCTGTTATTATAAGCTTCACTATTGCTAAGTGCCATAGAATTTGTGGTCCTTATGAGTAAGCTCAAAGTAGCCCAACGAGCTATGGAGAGGGCTATGCTCGGAGTGTCTCTGCGAGATCGAATCAGAAATGAGGAGATCCGTAGAAGAACCAAGGTTACCGACGTAGCCCAGCGGATTAGCAGGTTGAAGTGGCAGTGGGCAGGGCACATAGCACGGAGGACTGATGACCGATGGGGTCGAAAGGTTCTCGAGTGGAGGCCACGTATCGGCAAGCGCAGCGTAGGACGTCCACCCACAAGGAGGACAGACGACCTCATTAAGGCCGCGGGAACGCGCTGGATGCGAGCCGCTTCCAACCGGTCTTATTGGAGATCTATAGGGTAGGCCTATGTCCAGCAGTGGACTTCCTATGGCTGAAATGATGATGATGATGATGATACTAGGATTTGTGTGTGAGGCTTCTTTTACAGACGAAGTGGCGTGCTTAAAGCTAATAATAAAACAGTAGTAAAAATGGGACATATCAAGAAATGTAATTTTATTGGCATTATTTTGCGCGACGTGGTACGGAACCCAGCGCGTTGGCGACTCGCATTTTACCAGCTTTTTATCATCACACGGAAGACACATAGCAAAACAGTGGTGACCATAAAGGGTCTATGTGATAATAAGCAGTACGGTCAAGTAATTGGCCAGTTAGACTGTTAAGGCGTTATCACCATCTGATAAGCGGAATGATAAATAATATCATAACAAGCCGCAGCCGTCTTGAACGAGCAGTGATCACTGCGCATGCTCACTGCGTCTAGGGTTACAAATAAATCTATATTTAATGGCAATTTTTATAAATGAACAAAGTGTCGAATTGTATGGATTTTGCGGGGTAAAGTATAATGTACAGACGCCACCACATCAACCTACCCCAAACTATCAAATTTTTCCAATTGAATATGAACTTAATTCAATTTGCAATAAAGTTGAAAAACTATCGATGAAATTTGACATAGTAGGGTAACTTGATGTGCTGGCCTCTGTACCGAAAGATAATAGCATAAAAACCACCATACGACTAAGAGCTCTTACACACGAGCGGCATGTTGCCAACGGCAAAAGCAACTGCTGCCGTCGACACGCCTCGGCGGCAGCCCAACTGACTTCTATACTGAGAGAGCTGACAACGGCTGCCGCTGTCTTTGTAGTTGGAATGTCAACGGCCGCCGTCGACGCGTCAAAGGCTGCCGCCGAGGTGTATCAACGACTGCAGATCCCTCTGCCGTTGGCAACATGCCGCTCGTGTGTAAGAGCTCTTACTAATGTGGCAATTAACACATTGTGATTGTGATTTGACTGGCCTGTTGGTCTAGTAATTAGTGGCCTCTACTGCTATGCTATATGTCGTGGATTCGATTCCCACCAAGGACAAATGTTTGTGTGATAAGCACGATCATTTGTTCTGTGTCTGGGTATAATTTATCTATGACATGTATGTTTTTTAAATATAATAGTATGTTTATCAGCTGTTTAGTACCCATAACACAAGCTCTGCTTAGCTTGGAACTAGATGGCGTTGTGTGAAAGTTGTGGTAAGTATATTTATTTAAATTACACATAAAACAAAATAAACTAAAAAAGTTAACTTCAGCGCCATCTAGCGGGGAAATGGGCCAGAGCAGTGCGTATGTTTTACCTTTACAAAATCAGATAATAATTTCGAACTACATAACTAAGTAATTGTAGGACCATATACCAGTGGGAACGGGCTATTTTATATTCTGTTGCGTAACAAATCGATCATTGATATAAAGTATAACATGCCATAATTAACGTTTGCCGTAACTACCAGCTCCAACCTTCAAGCCATCACAATAGGGGGTTATCAGAACCATTCGATACACACCGTGTTAGTATTAATTTGTTACTTCATACCGGTATACATATGAGGCGGTATGGTTTTGGTTGTGATGTAATTGGTTAGGCCGTAAAATGGGAAAATGTTTGTGATGGTATTTATTGATCCAATTAGATGATCTTCATAGTGACGATGTTCCAATTTCTTGGAGCAACCAATAGTGATAAGTTAATTTAAGGTAGAGTAGTAGAAATTGGAGGATAGTGGAGGTGATAAGTCCTCGTTTATACATACCTAGCGGACGACACGCTGTTTCACCCACGTAGTTCCCGCTCCCGTGGGAATACAGGGATAAAAAGTAGCCTATGTTACCCGGGGATAGTGAAGCTTCACAACGATGAAAGAATTTTTCAAATCAATCCAGTAGTTTCGGAGCCTATTCAATGCAAACGAACAAATATTTTATAAAATTAGTATTGACAAACATTTTACTCGCGGCTTCGTCCGCGTGCATTTTGTACTTTAACATCCCATTTACCCCCTCTTAGTTTTGTAAATAAAATATAACCTATGACACTAACAAATAATGTGGCTTTCTATTGCTAAAAGAATTTTCATAATTGGTTCAGCAGATCCAGAGAGATTACCCCGTACAACGTCACAAAATCACAAATATTACCTCTTTATACCATACACATAGTATAGATATGGGTACAGTTTAGTTTATTCGCCTATTGTCATCAACCGTGTTCACAACCAGACAACACTTTTGCCCGAACCGTTTATCGAACCCAGGACCTCACACATTCGCTTAATTAAGGTCGAATATTCAACCTACACAACTCCGAGCCATCATTACAAGCCAATCAAATACCTCTAGGTACCTATAACAATGTGGAGTATCTAAATTAGGGGTCATCGACCTGGCGGCGCCTCTAGTTCCGAATATGGTGTTATGAATGTTATGATCTGATTGGTTCAACATAAATAATCCAATATCGAACCAAGTGCTGGCTATCTATACATTAATTTTATTTTATACAAAAAAAGGTTATAATTTTTATAGTAATATAGATAAATAATATGGCTTTCTATTACTTAATAAAATAATTTTCTAAATCAGTTTAACAGATCTAATGATAACTCCCTACAACGTCACTTTCTAACAAACTTTACCTTATTTTAATAGTATACTTACATTCAAAGTCATGACAAAATCATCGTGTCGTGTGTCCATCTGAATCCATGATGTTTTGATTAAATAAGTAAATTGCGTACTTTTGAATGAAACAACATCGCAGCTAAATACAAAACAGGAGTTTCTGTGGTAAGTAAAAACCGTAAAAATCTTCATTTTCGTATTTTTCTTTGGTCCTCCATCAAGTGTTGAACTAAAAATATCAGGTTGCGTATGCAGTATGCATTCTGTATTATAAGGGCAACAGGAATATATCCAAATAAAACAAATATAACCAATTAGCTATTAACTTGATAAAGAGTAAAGCTAGTCTAAAATAAAAACTTACAAAGTATTCTAAAAAAAACAATTAGGTATGTAAAGATTAAAATTAGGGTAATGTCATTCACTTTTTAGCTTTCACTTTCCCTTTGCCTTTTTCTTTCGTTTTAATTGGGGTTGGTGCTGGTACTGGTTCAGGAGGAGGAGTAGGAGGGAGCTCCCTGTCTGGCCATTTTCGTTTTACATAATCCACCATTAAGTCTACATTTAAACTCTTCATTTTACCTAGAGTAGGTCCTGGAAACACCTCACACAGTCCCTCCACCAGGTCTTCGTCTAGATTCGCTCCAGCCTTACGCAGAGCGTGAATCAAGTCTTTCATATAAATAATGTGTTTTTCTTCTTTTTGAAAACCCAGCGCTATCAGTGCGATATCAGTCCTGTTCTTTTTATGTGCTTTAGTAACATATTCAACTCTATTAAGTACCAGTTCCCTGTTGTCTGGGCCGACAGCTCTAAAATTACCCACTACGTCCCCGTAAGTAACAACTAAGTTCTTCTTTGCTTTCATTTGTTTTGTTTGATGAAGTAAAGATACAAAATCTTCTGTAACAAACACATTGTCCAGTGCCAAATTTCTCACTCTCGAAGTAGGCGTGACTACTTTCTGCAAAACGTTTAAGGCGTCACCGGGGGTCATAGGATTGTATGACAAGTTCAAGTTGTTCAGTTTTTTAGCTCTTGCTAAACCTCTCGTCATATTCCTTATAGCTTCTGCTTTTAGCATGTTGTTGCTGAGATTCAAGTCAGTTAAAAATGGACATGATAGAATCTTTTTTAACGCTTGACCAATCCGAGGCGCGGCCAAGGCGTTCCATGACAAATTAAGGACTTCAAGACAAGTGCTTTCTGATAACATCTCGAGAAACGCATAACCTCCTACAGTATAGATTGTGTTCCACGAAAGATCTAAGTGAGTAAACTTGTTATGGGTTTCGAATGGTTCTACTAGTAACGCAACTCCTTTCCCACTTATTTTGTTGTAGCTTAAATTAAGTTTTTTCACACTGAGTCCTAAAATTATAGCCTTTGCTAAATGCTCCATTCCCTCATCGCCTAACTTGTTGTAACTCAAGTCAAGGACCTCTAGTGTACCGTTTTGTGGCAAGCTATCAAACAGAAGTCTCGCACCTTCATGGCCTATTCTGCAACCACGCAAGTTCATTTCGGTAATTGTGCTATTTGACAAAAGCATATCTCCCATATGATAGCAAGCGTCATTGTTTAAAAAGTTGTCAGTTAGATTCAATACTTGTACCGTCTTATTGTATTGCAAAGCTTTAGCCATTGCTCGGAATCCATTCGGATCGATACAGTAATACCGTAGATCTATTTGATTTTCAAGTAGCCCTCGATAGAAAATTCTAACTGGACACTGATTCATCTCCTTGCAGACAGCAAGGTACAAGGCCTGTCCATCCTCCGGGTATGTGATTAAAGGTTCAGGCTCCAACAATGCTTCCTCTATGCCCGGATCTAAGATTGCCGGGTAATTGTAGTAAGGGTGTCTTAGCACAGAACTAGCTGACATAGTTATGTACTTTGTGCATATTTCCCCGCTACCGGGGTCATACAATCCGTCGTTATACAAGTTTTTCTTCTTGTTTTCTTCAGGAATTAATATTTCTAAAGAAGACCACTGATCCATCGGCGGATCCTCAGAACTCACCACGGTCTGGACTGAGAAGACCACCTCGACCGGTGCCTCAACATCGCTGTCGTCAGATTCCATTTTGCTTTAGCTAATAAAGTTAGGTCAAAGAAAATAAATAACATACACAAATTAAGTATAGGTAACTTTAGTTTACAAATGTTTCATATAAGATTGACACTGACAATATAGACAGATACCCAGATATATTGTCCATGGCATGCAACTCTGGAATAGACGAAAATAGAAAAATAAACCTGCCGGCAAGTCATACCTTCTTTTCTCTGTGGCAACTCAGATAGGCTTTCTGACAGTTAGTAAGTCCGTGCTGTAAAGCCTTAGATAATATACCTCTAGATCGAGCTACCGCGTGGCCGCACATGCGACAGCAATATAAAAGTTCAGTGTTGCTATTCCTTAAAAAAGTCCCAAAATACGACCAAAATTCTACTTAACTGCGGGTTCCAATTTTAGCACTATTGTAAATTATAATTTACGTATTCAACGTGGTAATAAGAGTGTTGGTGAGCGTGTGGACTGTATGACTGACGATAGGTATTAAACGAAGACGATGGCGATTATTAAGTAGCTTTAATAATTTAAGTAAAACTATGTAAACCAAATCTAGTCGTTGACAGACACCAAGATAAAGTAAAAGTCACATTTTAAAATTATATAAGAACAAACCATAGAAAAACAAATAATTAAAAAAGGTTTAAAACAAAGCTCCAGCCAGTCGCCAACAAAGAGTGTAGAAGTATCCATGTGTGAGAAAATATAATTTCACGTAAAATACCTACGTTCAATCTTACCTTGATTCTCACAAATAAAATACACTACTACCAGGTGAAGCTTGATGTGTGTACATAGAAGTAACTCTTTAGAAGAACACTACATTATTTTTTCGCGTGTTATTTATCATTAAAATATATTGAGGTATGGCTGACATCCAGTGTGACATTGACATTGCTGTATAATAACTATTGTCCTTTAGACAAAACCAACTTATTTTGAAAATATATAATTTTTTGTTTATACTTAACATTTATTTATAAAATGAATTCTTACTTCCAAATATCTTTAAGTACCTACGCGATTGCCTTCAAGAGTAAAACTTAATGATTGTCGAAAGGGCTCTGTTCGTTCGTACACATGTTCACTTAAACTTAAAAATAAGGGTTCGCCCACAAATTTGTGTGTTTAGCCACCATAGATTTATTTGATTATTATGCCTACCTTTTGAACATTAGGCCTGACAGTTAAGGGAAAAGATTTGAAACGTGTAGCAACACTGTAAGTAAGTATTCCTAGGTTATGTGATATAAGAAATCAAGTTTATTTTAAGAAATCTTCCATATTTTGGTCTGAAAGCCATGACCATAAAAGCGCACAAATGTATAAATTCAATAATCATACAATAACACAAACAGTATTGAATACTTACGAATGAAAAGAGATTTTGTTATTGGCCTTTTCTGAGCGGCTTTTACAGCCTATTATACTGCATCCTCCCATCGTAGCGCATTCACCATACACTAAACACTTATCTAATAGAGTCTATTTCTCATTAAATGACTTAAACTATTACAAAAATTGCAAAAACCATCCGAAAACTTAAATTAAATCGAGCATAATAATATACGTGACAGTGACAGCACTTTGTTTGGCTAACATTCAAAAGTTAGCCATGCAAAAATCCGGCACGCCGTAAGGGACAGAAGATACGATGCTTTGTCTCAATTTTCCTACGAACTTTGTATTATTGCGTCTCACTTCCACACTTGACACTGTAAATTGGGCTACGTCTAGAGGTATATAGTCTAAGTGTAAAGCCTTAGATATTATAATAGTATAAGTGTAAAGCGGTGTCCAAATAATACTGGCAGGTATTTAAATTTATGAGGTAAAAACAACACCATTAAACGAACTGTTTTAATTAGATATTTGATGCCTTTATCTATGCGATGCATTCTCTATTAATTTTCTTTTACTATTAGTCTTTGAGCGCCACGTCGGTCACACGTTGACCGCGAACAATTAAAATTCTATTGTATCTGGTAGTTGGCAGTCAACGTGTTAAACAATGACTGCAATAATTACCCTGTAAATAAAATTATCACATTGTGGTAATAATGTAGATAGTATTTTGTACGAGGACCATATTAGTGGGAAAGTTTATTCTCATATCCTTAGTCTGAAACCATACTTTTTCTTTCATAATTCATTTATTAGCAAAGCTTATTTATAAGTTTGTACATGTGCACGAACTATCGTTCTTTTACTGTACATCAATCTTTACCAAATGAGCAAATGCAAAATCCAACGGGAAAAAAACTTAACATGATTAATTACTTCCTCAATTAATTAGTAACAGTTAACAATGCGATCTGCAACACATTACGATAAGATGAACAGAACAGTGCGCTCCTGATATCCGCTCCCACGACGGCTTATCACGAATACTCATAAAATCTGGCTAGGTCAACGACCCTCTAGGCCCACGACAAGAGATGCATCTGTTTGTAGTTTTGAAGTTCATGGTTCATACCGCCTATTAGACACTAAATCAAATACAGTTAAAGGAGCAATTGGGTATACTAATTAGATCACAAAAGTCTTATTAATAAGTAGGAAACAATATATTAAGAAACTAGGAAACACGCAAGCCGCCCCGTCGCTAGCCAAACAACAACCAGCCCCTAGCAACGGGGTTGCCAGATCTGTCGCCAACACCGCCTGTTCTTGATTAATAGATGTTAATGTTAATTAGTAAGGCCGAGAATTAAAATACACACAATAAAATTAAATCAAAATTTAGGTTCGACGTTACTTTGTGTAGTTTGGTCAAACTTGACTAAAGTTAAGTTTCTGCTACTACCGAGATGAAACAAAAAACTGGTATTTTCGATTCAAAATATTTTAATTTTCTGAGTTTTAAATATATTTTAAATATCTCAATTCAATCTACTCGTGGCAACGTATTCTCAACATTGGTAAATGTTTTGTGCTTTAAAATTATTACATATTATTTTCGTACAAATCAATGCAGTTTGCCATGTTTCTTTGATCATCATAGTCAGTAAAGTAGTTGACAAGAATTTATATCTAAGTAAAATTTTTTTATTGTGCAGAGTAATTTTTGCACGTGTTGTGCAAAACCCTTGCTAAATAGAATATGGTGAACCGATATATACCTCTTGTTTATGGCCACTTCTTCTCTCCTGCAAAACACTAGGAAGCGGTGAAGGGCGGGCGTTTTGGGGGACTGTCTTATGTAATTTTGGTCGTTCAAAAAGTACTGACCCTAATTTGAATAAATGACTTTTGATTTTGATTTTTTTTGTCAGCATAATTTGATAGTTCATAGACAATTAAAAATATTATAATTTAAGTCTATGGTTGCAAGTATGTTACTAACCTTAATCGAGCTCTCAACACGATAACGGGCCAAGCGGCGCCGGCGCACCAATTTTATTATTGTTTTATATTCGAAACAATTAATTTTATAATTTGCTATTGAGATGATTCATGCTTTTTTTATACTCATAAATTATTTTGGACGTCAAGACTTTTTTGTGGGGCCTAGGAGCTGTCTAGTTATTATGGGTATGAAGGTTTTTTTTGCTAACGATAAATATTATGTAGAGTGAAATGCAGTTGTTTCAATTTTACAGATGATTTTAATTACAGGTTGAATTGCCGAATTGTATTTCTTTGAGTAATGCCGACGTCAGTGATTCTTATATTAGTTCACTAACGGAGCCAATCGATCCTTCAAAAATATATTTTATAAGCATTAAAGGAGGTTTCGTAAAAAAACACAATCGCTGTGTTTTTGTGTCAATCCGTTCAAGAAACTTTGACTAAATAGGTTCCCACAAACGGATTCCAACTTCTTGGAAATTTTCTATCCAACAAAGTTCCAAAAAAATATGAATTTAAGACAATCACTAATGCACATTTAAAAGACATTTGATTTTAGAGTTGGTTGATGTGGAACAAAAAAATTTTTTTGAGAATAAATTCTTGTCTGTCTAATGAAGCTGTTAGACCATAATAAAAGCAATACCAGTTCACTTCACTCAAGCTTCGCAGGTTGGTTTTTACTGAATCAACCGGCTGTTTTACACATTTTGCCAGTTACAGCAACAATTAATTCATCAAGCCAGTCATTTACCAAGTTAGTCTAAAACCAGTTAAGTTACTAGAGTAACATATTTCCTCAGATATCTTTCAGCTTAGATTCAAAGAAACAATCAATCTAACTACCAATTAAAACGCAGATCTCAAACAATTGTAAATTCAACATCAACGACAATAGCAACAAAGTTTCACTTTCGCGACAGTTCAATTGTCCATCGGGCACAAATTGTGATAAATCTATTACAACTGCACAGAGACCAGTTTCTTAGTAATTTGCCAATTAATCCATTGAGGCCGATTAACGAGTGTCTGCTGAGAAGCTTCGCCTAAAGCAATGGCTTTGATAAATCTTCGTGGTGAATGCGGAGAGGTATTGCTTTTGTCTTGGTGTTGAGTTCAATTGGGAGTATGATGGTTTTATCACCGATCATCCTCTTGGCCCTATCCTAATTAATGTAGGGTTGAATGTCTATACCTTCTTATTCCATTCAACTCCATTTAGCGTCATCTCAATGTTAACACTTCTTTTCTAACCATATCATTTTAGCAGTGATCATCTAGCAGCTTAGTAATGTGCCAAGTCAAAGGTCGCGTGTGTGCACGCATTCTAACTTTTCGGATTCATGTGCGTATTCGCTTGCTTTAAAACGGTGAAGGAAAACATCGTGTTTTCCTTCTCCGTATTAAAAGCAAGCGAATCAATACGCACATGATTCCGAAAGCCATGCCTGAGAGATAGATACGTCTTAACGGCATGTGAAGCCAAGTTAGATGACAATGGGTGGCATAAACTCTGACACCAGCCGGTCGATTCAGTAAAAGTCACGCCGTGAAACCTTGAGTGAAGTGAACTGTCAATGCCTGGCATTAGTATGGAATGAAGCTCAATACGCCCTCACTACGCCTAGATTTTCACGCGGTGATTTGACCAGAATCGCACTGCAGGTTAGACACTAATCCAAGATATTAAGAAAACTGTGTATTGTACATTACTGATGATGTACAGACGCCAGCACATCAAGTTACCCCAATGTGTCAAATTTTCCCAATTGAAAATGAACCTTATTCTGTTTGATATAAAGTTGAAAAAAGATCAAAGAAATTTGACAGATTGGGGTAACTTGACGTGCTGGCGTCCTAATCAATGAAATAACTTATATGATCTTCTTAAATTAGCCATGCATGCTTTTTAGTTAAAAGCCACAATATCATTTCCAAACAATTTTAGAAATCCGTAAATTTACAATAGCTGCTTTTTATAGAAGACTCCAAAATCGTGAGGAACAAATAAAGTATAACGATACACGCAAGAATATAAATGGGAATAGAAAAACTGTTTCACCAGTTTTAAAGACGTTCACATAGATTTACAAAAACTCTTGTAAATAAGACTATTTACTTGTTATTTACTACACGGCACACTTATTCTAGAGACACTACGTCGTCGTTTGATGCAATTTGCGTTCGACTTCGAAAACGGTCCGTTTCGCGTTTCAACCAGTTTGTTCGACATCGGCATGTGCTTTCGAACAATTAAACGATACCTATCGGTACGGTTTCACATTGCCATCGCTTCCCAAGGATGGGTGGGGTCAGGGAAACTGCGACTGAGCTACGACGCAATAGAGATGTTCTCGATTAGAAATCTTTTGCTAATTGGTCGATGTCTCGTTAAGAAGTCGGTAATTGAGTAGTTGTTGGAATAGGCGTAAGGTATGGGAATGGGGTAAGGTAATGAATTGGAGGCTATCTGACCTCCACAACCTACCTGAACAATACGATACCCCTAGGTTAGACTGGTTGTCAGACTTCCGGGCTTTTGATTACCCGAAATTGTGTCTAGGAGCTACGAATAGAGCGGGGCCCATGGCTAGATTGGCTTATCAAGGATCACGGAGGGGTCTATATAGCCGGGACCCACGGCTTAACTTGGTTTCCGAGGTATGGAGTACACGATATACGATTTACAGACTGATTTTGGCAAGTGTACCTTACTTTCGATCGACCAATGCGCTTGTTAATATTTAGTTAGAAGTCTCCATAAAAACAAGATGATGCCGTTATTCATAAAATTCTGTGTTTCTTATATTCTAATTGGATTGTTTTTCTTTGTCTACAGGGCCGACATAAGAGAAACGCGACATTTCCTGGTGGCCAGACTGCGAGTCTGCTGCAGTCTTCAACAACTAGAAGTGAGTATTGCTTTAGTGGATAGTTCAGATAACTTACCGGTTAAGGCAAGTAGATATCAACTTTAAGATTTGTTTTACTGTTTTAAAAGAATAGATAAGTATAGAGGTTTCTTGCCCATTCTTCTCCTTACGAAACTCCCTTTTGCAAAGGACAATAGAATCATTAGGCAAGAAGAACGTTAACTTTTGTTTACTATTTTAAAAGAGTGAATATGGAGATTGCTTGCCCAGTCCTCTACTTGCAAAACTACCTTTTGAAAAGCACAACTAGAATCATTTTCATGTTCATCTAACGTATGGGGCTGATGGTTCTCCGTCCAATTAGGAGAAGCCCTTTTCACAACCGACTTGAAGTACCATGAATGACCCTCTACTTTAAGGGGGTTGATTAAAAAAGGTTTCAAGGGTGTTTGACACCGACACTTAACTTCAAACCTTAATTTATCGACGTTTTTATTTCAATTAGGTACACCACTTAGGTGTAATTGAAATAAATTATGATTTTGAAACCATTTCTCACCTACTCCTCATCATTTTAGAATACTCAGCGGACGCGTCGACTCTTCGTGACGTAGCGGACGGGTGCCAGGCCACCAGGCCCCGGTACTGTTCTGGTGGTACCACCACGTGGCCTGGTCCCAGGGTGCAGCCACCCCAGCCTGAGATCCCCAGCCTGGCTGCACCAACTCCCATTGACACCAAAGGTAAGCAGAGATCTTTACTATTAAAATGGACGACGAAACCCCATTGTACAATTGACGGATAGAAGAACAAAAGGAATTAAGTCCGCCTTTGTACAGTTTTTTTTACTTGTGCATAAAGTTTTAATAAATACCTAAATATAAATAATAAATAAAAGGACATGAAGCTAAAATTTACACCACTTATGCGCCTTATGTCAAATATTTAAATATAGAGTAACTATTACTAAAAGCCCATAAAGAAATTGAACGAACTAAAAAAAACCGACCTAGTTTTTAAAACAAATATTGTAAACATCTTAATCTGAACACCGCCTTAGGCCTCTAAATGATTTAGAGTTAACAATTTTTTGTTTTCGATAAATAATGAAGATTCAGAACACTTTACTGTATTCGTCAATAAATCATAAAATTTGGCACCACGCCAAAAATGAAAAAGATGCCATTTGTCGAAAATGGTCTTTTAAGAATATGTATCTGTGTTCATTATCTTGTTGGTCTATTATAAAGGTAAATAAAACACTCGTACATTTAATTACTCAACGGAAACTTGTAATGGCTTTCCAAGTTTATCTGAGACATCACTGGTATATACAAAACGTAGTGGCCTACGAAACCTAGACTTCAGAATGAATATAGTTCTAAAATCCTTGAGCAGAAGTGACGTCAAATGCCACATGCCTTCTCTTTATGAGAAGAAGCCTTCCCCTGAGTAGGACAGTCTTCTCGTTTCGTGTAGTTAATGATTAACTTTTTTTCCCACGGACTCCAGAGTTGAAACCTATGACTTGGAAGCCTACCGGCAGCACCACTAGTATTATAATTACCTTTCCGATTGCCACACCCTATAGGACCAACTAACAAAACATTGACCATAGTATCACCACCACCATAAACAAATGATAAACACTTCCAGCCACTCAAGACACCATAACAAATGTCCACTTTCTTCTACCATTACCGACCACATTCATACGTATACCAAAGATCTATTGTGGTCCCGCCGTTATCTGCCACTAAATACCAGTTGTATGCGCGTGAGCAGGTGCGCCTGCGCAGACCCGGTCAGCTCTGGCCAGACTGACCATAAATCTCGGCGTACGGCGACGAAGCGTTAGACCTAATTAAAAGCTGTAAGATGGAGGCGATGGTGGTAGTCTTCCAGTGGTGGTAACCAAAGGTATAAGCGACAGCGAAACGTTTTCAGAAAATCTAACATTAGTACATTTACAAAAGATTTTCAAGATCAAAGTATAAGTCATAATTATAATTTATTTCAATTAGACCATCATTTGGTACTTTTAAACGTCAAACTTATGTTAAATCTGTCTATCTATATATCTATCTATATGTATGTATACTAGTATACATAAATCAATTGCTGTTCGTTAGTTCGGCTAAAACTCAAGAACGGCTGAGCCGATATAGCTGATTTTGGTTTTGAAATATTTGTGGAAGTTTAGGGTTAAAAAAAAAGAAAATAGGGAAAAGTCTATGACTATTCCTTGACATGCCCGCTGTATAGTATTTTATATCTCTTCGTTTTGAGAGGACATGCTAAGAAATGTCATATAAAAACAACTGTCATTCCATGTCTCAGTAACGCCATCTAGAATAATATATTAATATTGTAGCGGCAGCGGAGCGTACTAAATTAAACTCATAGACTTGT
The DNA here is from genome assembly GCA_921972225.1 of Euplexia lucipara. NCBI lineage: Eukaryota > Metazoa > Arthropoda > Insecta > Lepidoptera > Noctuidae > Euplexia > Euplexia lucipara. The sequence goes on along the minus strand of OV179149.1, from coordinate 2,748,557 downwards.
GTCCTCTGGGTCATAAGTATTGGACGAAAATTTTGTTCGTGATATCCTGTCTATAGTATAGTAAGTATTGAATGTTTTTAGGATAGATAGATGAACGTGTCCCGTAGTTAGGTACTATTTTAACCGACTTCAAAAAAGGAGGAGGTTCTATGTTCGTATGTATGTATTTTTTTTATGTATGTTACCTGATTTTTCCGCCATTTGTGGACCGATTCTCGAAAGTCTTTTTTTATTTGAAAAAGTAGACTCCTGAGGTGGTCCCATTTTAATTGGTTGTAGATCTCACCAGATCTACAATAAATCAGTTCCATTGTAAAAAGTTTAAGCTTCGAAGTCGGTGACAAAAACACCAAATCAATCCAACAAAGTGATTTGGTGTTTTTGTCACCGGCTTCTGAAGCTATTTATTTTTCACTTTTATGTGTTTTTTTTTTAGTTTTTTGTTTGTGTTTTTTTGAAGTCGGTTTTATTTTCTACGTTCACTCACTCCACGAATCGTGACAGTTGTGGTTGGGGCCTTTAAACTGCCCCCAAACACATCTCTCAAGTTCCATTCATCGCTCCCACCCATCCCTTGCTCCACCAGCTATAAAAGACGATGATTCACACCCGGCACCGGAACGAGGGCTTAGCGTCAATTAAATTTAGCACCGTTACGATAAATATCCAATCGGAAGCCCAGCCCAGCCGCCTGTCCCAGGAGACAGGCGTGAATACGTTACTAAGTAAATTGATGTCGCTACTTGCTAAACTTGATAGGCTTCTAAGCACTGCTTAGTCAGACTACCTATATACCTAGGTAGGTATATAGGTAGTCTGACTAAGCACTGGACTATCAACTTGTTACAAAGTTGCTGACCAACTTCCTCTGACAATGATGCAGAGAGCTCGATTTGTTTGTTGAGTGATATTCCCGGTAGTGTAAGGAGTTCTGATAAATATTTCCTGTTTGCTAATTGACTGTTTATCCAACTTTGAATTATAATAACAGCCTGTTACCACAGTCTAAAAACTGTCTAGACAGGGCAATCGAGGGGCGAGACGCGGAAAAGCCGCTCTCGCACTGCAAACAAACCGATGTTCGTAGTGCGGGAGGTATTATTCAAGTCTAACGCGTGTAGAAGTTGTCGGCATTTTTCCAGAGATCAAAGGCGTCGTCCTACTGTATTAATATTTATACTGTGCTGTTACTGTCCAACTGAAAGGCAAAGGCCTCTTCTTTTACAGAGAAGGCACGACCATTTATTACTGCGTTTTCTCGAGGCGATTTAAGACAGATAAGTTTAGCGAAATTCTGCTCGCGTGGATAGTGTCTATGAGAAATAGAAGACAGTTTCTTTCTACCAGCCGAGCCATATTTCAAATTCTATGTCTATTCTATTGTGACAATTGAAATAAAATGGCGCATATGGAATCAGCTGTTTGTCAACTGTCAAGTGTTAACGAGTAGAATTTGTAATAATTATGGCTGAAAATGAAATACACTTGACAGTTGACAAACAGCTGATTCCATATACGTCATTTTCTTTCCATTGTCGCCTTATCGATTACGATAACAGAAATAGAATTTGTAATATGGCTAGGCCTACAGGTTATAGGCACAAACGTCCATAGTAAATACTTGTAAATACATACAATCGTAAAACAAGATCTGGTATGCTTAATTAAATTAAGCATTCGCAGAACGTGTCACTGCTCTCCTGAAAATTAGAACGTCTCGCGAAATCGGGCCATCATACGACATTCCAATAAACTTTTATAAATGTCATGTGTACGTTTTAATAACCAATTTATTAGTCCATATTACTGAACTGACGCCAAATCCTTGGCATCAAAACACGAGTAACGATTGATATTTATGTGTTAAGATAAATAAACACTAATTCTCTAAAGTTAATTAACACGTCTGTTAATCCAGCCCACTGCACAAACAATTGCAATCACAAAATGAATATATCATTATGAAGGAACAAATACTTATAAACAATAGTAAATACGACCTAGGAGCAAGACCGGTACAATAGAATCTATAGTCAGAAGGAACAAAAGAATATTCCAACAAAAATGTTTCTTTATGAATAAGAAATTTATTAATTAATTGCTTATTTAATACTTCAAGCTCAATAATGTACAGTGGCGGACTTAATGCCATAGGCATAATCTTCCAGTCAACCTTTAGGTGATGCAGAGAAAAGCAGTGGTAGGTGCAATTTGTAATATGTAAGCAAATCTAATAATACATGACATATGTTGAGTGTAAATATATAGACATGTACACTATAGATATAATGTATAAGAATCTGAAATCTGTTGGTGTAGATTTTTTTAGGGAAAGGACTAGTTTATCTAGCGTTGGGTTGTCCATCAATCATGCTCCAAAATCCTCATGACATTCCTTCTTTGCTTCATTTCTAATTGATTCTTCTTGCATTGTATTTGTGACTTACCACTGCTTCCGTTATATTAGTAAATAGTGGACGTCACGCGGTTTTACCCGCATAGTTCAGGGATAAATAGTAGCCTATGTCACCCTGGGATAGAGTAGCTTCCCAACAGTGAAAGATTTGTTCAAATCGGTCCAGTAGTTTTTAAGATTATTCGTTACTTACAAAATTGCAAATCTTTCCTCTTTACTTAGAAGTATTAATACTATTGAGTTCAGTCTTATTGCTTTAAAATCTTCATAATTCTTCATTTTGGTTTCGCCTAGTTTCCTTTTCTGTGTAACAATTTTGTTATCGCACTTTATCAAAAGTGGACACTCTGCCTCTTTCTTTATGGTCGCAGTCCCCGCCCATATTTATGTGTGCTGCGCCTACGCAGCGCGGTGCGTGCGCTTGCGCCGATCCTAATTACTGATCTAACGGCGGTCAAGCGCGCCCTCTAATTACAGATTGTGATAATGTTATTTAGAAACTCCATCGCGCTATAATGTTGGTGTTTTCATCGTATTTTCTGTATCTGCACCACATTGCGGTGTATCTTTGTAATTTATATTAATTGCTTTACATTTTCGTGTCTGTGAAAGTAATGTAGAATGTATGGGATTGTTATCGAACTATAGTAAGAAATAGACAGTATTAAGTACCTATAGTTTTACTGCAAGTTTGAGTGAAATTGGCGCCGATTTACTTAAAAAGATAAAACTAAGAATCAGCATCTCTTTCTGACATACAAGTCTAGTAAAGGACAGCGACTGAAAATGTCAAATACGGTTGTGAGAAAGCTTTAGTTTAAATAAAATTGTCTACTCTTATAAAAATCCGTCTATTTTTGTTTAAAGATAAAATAACATAGGAATAGCTTACATTAAGCTTAGCTTATAAAAGAAGATAGGCAGCCAGGTTTAGCTTCGATGGCGTGGTGTGAAAGTAAATCAAATCAAATCGTTTATTGCTACAGTATAGTGGCGTATTTATTTATTTTTATTTTATTTTAACAAAATAACTACTATTACTTAAAGATGTTCTTTCTACTATGTATTTACACATAAAGCGGAACGTAGGTAATTAACGACTACGTAAATAGTAATGTCTGGATTTGAATTCGATCAACAAATGCCTCGTTTATGTTCATTTACCGATAATATTAAAATAAAACCACAAAGCTTGTTTTAAGTTCCTACCTAGTAAATGTCAATTACAAGCAAAATGAGAAGGGTCAACCAGATAGCAAGACGAGGCAGCAAATTGCCACTATACACATTACTACGCAATATGTCTGTTGTAGCTCCCAGCCATTCATACCAACACACCTTTTTAAGGGCAGGTTGCAGTAAGGTACGACATTGTTTGGACGGTGCGCGTGCACTTGTACTGCAGTGTCATTTTGAAAAATCTTCTCGTAAAAATGTAGAAGTGAAGTCGAAGTAAGGTGTCATATCATTCATTTGAATGTGGCGTTACATGTCAATCCCGGCCATTAGGCCGGGATTGACATGTAACGCCATACTCACTTCACTCATAAAAATTTGAGTGAAGTGAACTTTCAATGTCTAGCATAAGTATGGAGTGACAGTTCAATTTGCCTTCACGACACCCACATTTACACAAAGGGTGATTTTTACAAAATAGCACTGCAGTGTCAGAAATCATTTATTTGCCAAATGTGGAATCGACTGGCTGTTTTATTACCTGACTTCGGCGAAGCAAAAAGAAGGGTTTTGATTTGGTGTATTTTTTTATCACAGAAAAATAATAACGTACTTAACTGAAACATGTGTTTTTACCGCCCTTAAAATAGTAAGTACCAAAGTTTGATTTTTATACAACTTACATGATTTTATGATTTATTTTTCTAATGAGCCATTTTTTTAAATCACATATTCACATCGCTTAGTTTTTCAATTCAGATACCTATTTTAGGCACAACTTTTGTTTTTCTTTTCAAAAAAAAAATTACTGATACATCGCCTTAAGCAAATACAAGATATTATTTTACTACCTAAATAATACTTACAAAATAGCTGTGTCCATATTTAGTAAGCTCACAATAATTTGTGGACGTGAATGCAGATAAGTTAAATGTTACCATCATAAATTAATATTGTTTTATTATTTGCTGTCGATTTGTATTGATGGTGAATTGGTGAATGTACGCTCCTGTGTCTATGTTTAGAAATCTTGTTAAATTATATTAGTAGGTACCTACTTAGTTTGTTATTTTGATGCAATGTGTAGAGGCCAATACTTTAGATACATATTTGTGCAATCCTCAAATAGAAAAATCAAAGAAATTCTGCTGTACTTATAATGTTAATGACTTATATTATACGTGTTAACACAACTGGCGAAATATGGGTGTAACCCTTCGAGGATAACAAACCTGGGGCTCGAGTCTGCTATTGCTATATCGTGTCTCAATGACCGGTCATTGATCGAATATTTAACAACTTTGACAGTTTTATAAGTATGGGAAATGTGTCATAAGTTTGCCGTTATACGTCAAAAACCGATCATTGACCGGTCATTGAGACACGATTGCAATAGCAGACTCGGCCCCCTGATGTTATGTGTTATGTTGTTGTGTAGACATATAGATAGATTCAAGTTCTTCCAGATTACAAATAACAGATTAACAGTCTTGCTTGTTTTCCCCACCACTTCCTCTTCTCAGCAAAAAGACTAGAAAGTGGTGAAGCACGGGCGTTTTGGGTGACTATCATAATAATATTACGTTTGCCGCTCAACAAGTGCTGATTGTCAAGTATTGAAGACAAATATTTTTAGTTTTGTATTACTTTTGCCTCAAACAACTGTTTATTCTGCCAATAATGCAAGCAACCGACTTCCTTGAAAAGTTTACGATCAAAAGCACTCATTATTTCATTACTCAACCAAATTAAAACATAGCAGTTGTTTTATAAATAGTAGCTTTATCGTTAACTTAAATTTATCGCTTGTAAAATAGCCACACTCGGCAAATAAATGAAAATTTACGTTCAAAACAATCCTCCGAAGAGTTTCCGAGAATCATTAATACTGGTTCTTCTTCAGAACTGTCAACTAAGATAATTTAAGGTCCTCATAGGCTAGTTTTACTATTTAATAACAGAGTATTTAACAACTTATAGGCGCACTGAATATGAACCCTTTCTTCCAAGAAACACAACAATCAATGCTGTTTCAAGCTGTTATTGGACAAAAGCTTAATCAAGCTGAATATATGAAAATTTATATCTGTAAATTGGTTTTATACATTTGGAGGTATGAGGAACAGGGTGTAAAGTTCCTCATCCACCATTGAAAAGGGAGGATCCTCCGACCAGACGGGTGTTGTGTCTGGTGGGCTAACTACTGCCCGACGGTTGTTGTCAGGAACTTGTATACGTTCAAACTGCGCGGATATCTATCTATCTATCTCTCGAGAAAAAACACCGAAAGAAACTTAGAGGTCTCTTACGCCCGATATTAATATTCTATCTCAATCCAAATCCCGTTCCTTTGTTTTTGACGGCTGCTTCTGGTTGGACATCTTTAAGACTCGGATAGGCGAATTCGGTCGTTGATTGGTTACAGACAAGGATCGGGATCAAGATAGCAACCGAGATAGATTATTAATATCCAGCGTTAATAAATGTGGTTAGTCCCTTAATCCTAAGTTTACTTACTGTCAAATGAATGCACTGACTATGTAGGTATTTGTCCTCTCTGAAACGAGAGCCTGTCCTCTCGTTTCAGAGAGGCTCTTTCTTCAAAAAACCATCTTCAGACACTAATCTGCATGGTTCTCAGTTTTCTCAGTGAAACACTGATAACACAATAAGTACTTTTATTGTTTTTAAAAACCAATGTACCTACCTACAGTAATCAAATATCATTTATCATTAACTTCATAGTAACCACTACCAAAATGTGTTGTTTCCTGTGAGGGAAGCGTGCGGTTTTGCTTCACTTTCGTTGAGTTGCGGTGCGCGCACTGGACCGTGTCGGCGACAGAATGTAGGTCCCGCTGTTTGCGCACACGCAGCGAAACGAAGTATTCCGTGGAAAGTACGGATTTGAGAAAGAGATAACATCACGCCTGTATTTCACGAAGGGTTAGGCAGAGCTGTGCCTAAAGTTACGCTTAAGTTCCATGTAATAGGGGGCGCGAGTCTATTGCCATGAACCGAATATAACTCTAGAATCTGGGCTGCTACTAAGAAATTCTTGATGACTACCCGACCTGGAAATCGTACCCAAGACTTTACGGTCACCATGAGTATCGCTTGCGAACACAGTCCAATGAGCCAGGACTGTGAGAAAATTAAGCTTTGTTGTTTTGTTTTCAATTCCGACTTAAGTAGGTATATCATCATCATCACGCTGGTATTTTTTTATCTACATATAATTTCAAGTTAAACGAGCTGCTTCTTACAATGTTGCAATTCCCTTGCACTCAATAAACCAACCTACCAATAAGTATGTAGCTAGCCTGAGGGTCCAATCTATGTAAGAGGACCTGTCCGGTCTGGTTCGACAATATTTGTGGTTTTTATTTACATATTGTGGTCTGTGTCGTTGTAAGTTGTAAAGTAATACTAGTTCTTAAGTTACTAGTGATTGGCACTCATTGGAACATCCTTCCAGACGTAATAATTAGTTACTACTGCATTTTTATTTTCTGTCGGAGTTCTACAGCCTTAAATTCCACGGTTTCTACCAATATCATAATTCAGGGGGCCCGGGAGACACTAGTAGCCGTATCACCAAGTGTAGGAGATTCAATGACCTTTTCCCAACTATGTTGGGGTGGGCTTCCAGTCGAATCGGATGCAGCTGAATACCAGTGTTTTACATGGCGTGATTGCCTATCAGACCCTCACAACTCAGTTACTGGGTAACACGATACTCCTCGGTTAAACTGGTTGTCGGACTTTCAGACTTCTGACTACCTGTAACCACTGTCAAAGATCTACAAATGACAGCCGGGACAAACGGCTTAACGTGCTTTCCGAGGCACGGAGGAGTCTTGGTATTTAATAAATGGTCACCTATCCACGGAATAACCTAGTTAAGAGTAGCTTGACCTTCGACCCATTATTCTCCCAAAAGTAACTTAATATTATAAACCATTCACACAGCGTGTTTAACGATTTTGTAAAATATAAAAAAGAGGTAGGTTTGTTTACTTCCTCGACTAACTTCCAGTCTAAATGCAGCTAAATACCAGTGTTTAAAATGGAGTGACTACCTATCTCATTGCTATCAGCCACAAATCCAGACTGCCATTAAAAAAATCAATTGTTAGTAAATGGTTTGGCAGATGATGACTCCTAAAAGACAACTTAATGACTACATTTCTTAACGTAATTTCAATCGTACATCATTACGGACCAGAAAGTTCGTAGGCTACATTTTAAGTCTAGCAAAAAAACTATAGGAGCCTGGAAATCCATTAGTTGAGGTCATTGTCCCCGTAGTCATGTGTACTCATGTGATATGCTGTACTATCTGACAGCATTCGAAGAACATACGTAGAGTTACCGAAGTTTTTTTGGCAGAGTTCGGTCATAAGGTGATATTTCGATAAAGTTTTGGTATAATGACTTGATGGCCTTGAACTTAAGCTATGAGGTTGTGATTCAATTCTAAGCAAGTACCAATTCATATGTACCTACTTTCTAAGTCTATCTTAGGCGTTATTGACATCGGTGAAGGAAAACATTGTGATGAAACCTGGACTTGATATAAGTTTGAATTCGCTAAGCCGCCTTAAGCAAGCGCGATGATTCAATGCTCGTGCCTTCTCTGTGTGAGAAGAGGCTTTTCCACTGCAGTGGGACAGTAAACATAGTTAATCATAGAACCTCAAAAACACCCAAACTTTACTGGTTTATTTATTTATTTAATACTTCAAGCACACTAATGTACAGAGGCGGACTTAATGCCATAGGCATTTTCTACCAGTCAGTGCAGAGAAAAACAGTGGAAGATGCAATTAAAAATGAAAATAGAAGGACTCATAGAATACTAATACATATTATGAGTATAAATACATAAACGCTATAAATATAATAATAATATATATATAATATAATATTAGTATACAAAATATAGAGAGATGAAGCCCGCAAAGAAACGAATTACCAAAATAATGAAATCGCTAACACATCAGTTATCAAGAATTACATCGATCGATACGCGTAATCACATTGTTTGTCGATAACTTTCACTTGTTCATAAAACGGACATTAATAACCAGTTTTCACACAGTTTATGTTAAAACAGCTACAAGAAAACCGCTTAAATATTAATATTATGTAACGTAAAGTCTGAGTAAAGTTAACACTTATTTAGTGTAACAGTAACTTATCAGTTATGGTTGTTACGGAAAACGGGTGGGCCCTACTTTAAGACACACAACCCACTTACCACTCCACCACCTTTACAACACCGAATCCTGCTAAAAAGTTTAATAAATGGGGCTCTGCTAATTTCCTAACGATGTTTATCCACTTCGTCTTTAAGGACCCACCAAGCAGAACCACCGGTGGGTCTCCAAATACTGATGTGTCTTCCAAGACCTACTGACTGGTAGGACCTATGGGATTATTTAGTTTTATATCCCCTGAGACCCACCAGGAATTTATATACGAAAGAAAACAATTACATATTAGCATCTACCCTTTCAATTAGAGTAGAACGTTTTATTTTTTGGACGGAACAAATTGACATGTGCAATTTTACTGCTTATAATATTAACTTATTTTTTTTTTTTTAATATTAAAAAACAAGAATTGTCTTCAGAGGGTAAAATCAAAATCTAAACATTTATTTCAAGTAGGCCAGTTATGAGCAATTTTGAATTGTCGAAACAAAGATAACGTTGAAGACGAAGTGTGTTTTTCTTCCCGCAGTCCTAGATCTCGATTCCCGGGTTAGGCAAAGTGTTAGGAATTCTTTTTCGTAAGTGTAAATTGGTCGTGAATTTCTTAGTAGCCGGAGCCCGAACTTGCGCCCATTTGATAGCAATAGGCTGACTTCCAAATACATGGGACCTAAACATACATAAATGTGTGTGTAGTTACCTAGTTATTATGTTGGCTACACCTCTGCATATGCCTTCGGAGTCTAGTCAGGTTTAACTGGTGAAATTAGCCCATAATAAGTATACCTAATAAAAATGTAGCCTATACTGGTTACCCGCTTTAACTCCTACAGTGTACACGCACCTTACAAAAACATTGTTTGTAAAGGAAAAGAGTGCGCCAAGTTACATAAAGTTCCCATTCCCAACTCAAAGCGTGCTCGTAGTCGCCCCACGGGCAGCACAATGCAATGCGCGCGCGCAGTGGGTGTCGATGATTTACACCCGCTTGTCTACGGTCAGCTTCATTCATATTTATTAAACTTCGCAGTTTTTTTCAATTGTAAATCTTTTCTGTATGATGAACGTGACACGTTGGCATTGCGCTATTTTGTGAGCCCCAGCGTTTCAATGAAAAAAAAAAGGTTTGTTTCCACTTTTTATTATTATTATTTGTCAATGTTTATTGCTTTTTTGTTGGAGTTTTATTTATGGGGGGATAAATAAGGTGTTTTATGGTAAACATGGGAGTAATGGGTCTATTATTGTTATACTGTAAATCATTGTTTGATAGGCACAGGTGTTGGAAATGCTCACCTTCACCGTAAAATTATGTTAAATATTTTATTACGTGCATTAATTCAATATCGTTTCACTTTTATACTTAAATAAATAAAATAATAAACTGCAGCCCATTACTATCGCTTGAGCTCCCAATTAATAATATTAATTGACAAAATAAACAAGATGGCGTGAATCATGCGCGCGCGCTTTTGTCGGTGCTTGCACATATACATTTTTATTTCAACATCTACGGAGACTTATAATTATTATGTGTTCGTTAAATGGATCACGGTTATAAGCTGCGGGCGAATAGTTTGTTAGCATTAATGGATAAATATTCAAATCAATTAGATTTGCCTGTTAATCCATCTGATTATTTGTATGATCTCGTGAATACTGCAAGCTGCAGCAGCTGGTGACACTATTGCTTTCAATATAAATAACATTACGACTGCCTCCTCGAAGTGTAGAAATAAGAGGGTACCTATAGCTAGCCATTACGCCAGTTATGTTTAAGGCCCAAGTAATTGGAGGCGAGCTTACTGCCCTCAAACTTGCACAAATTGGGACTCCGGGCTGCTTAGTACAGAAAATTACCAGATGGCAAAACCCGATATTACTGTACTATACAGTATGTCGAACCTAGCCCGAGGGCTAGGTTCGACATACTGCTCCGAGGAGCAGTCGATTTTCAAGTCAAGTTTCTATGTATGTCTATGATATACAGAACATATGAACATATGCATTATGTGAAGATTAGGTTTCCTGTTTTTTGCTTCAATACACAAAACGATCACTCGCACTAAAAACTTCGTGAAATTCCCGATGTGTCATCGTATTTAAGTAATGATTTAGGATAATCTGACGCCAGCAAAATTTCCACTAAGTAACTCACTCATTCGAATTAGCTCAAAAGTTGGATACAATTTTTTCTGTACTGTACAGATGGCTTAGACAAAGTCCGTCACATTTTCAGTAATTTTTTAGAAGTTTGATTCATCCGAAATGTATGGAATTGTCCTAAGCTTTAAAAATGCTAAATTCCATACATTTCTGATTTATCGAACTTCGTTATCGTTAATGAATGTATGACTTTGTTTTTTTTAATCAGTGTTTGATCACAAAGTAAAGGGATTTACAAAACGCTAACCATACCCGAAATAATTTAAATAATTTATTCCTTTCGAACAGATTTTAAATGTCACCGTTGGTCACTCTACACAAAACCTCTGGCAACACCAAAACAAAATTAAACCGTGTCATAAAAAGTGAATGATGTCCTTTTTGTCACAAAACAATTATATTCTTTTGCGTCATAGCTCTGCTTACCCTTCCAGTAACTCGTAAATAAGCCTCGCTGAAAGGGCGCGCTTATTTTAAAACGTACCTATCTTATTTTTATTGGGTGCAGTACACTTACCTACATGCGATCATCTCGTTAGGACGCGCTCAAATATAGTATGTGTGTGGATTAACCAGTTCTATGTTATCTTGTGAGATAGTTTGAAAATATGGTTTTTTTTTAGGGTAAAGTAGGTTATAAAATCTATAACACAATTTAAATACAACAAAAGTGAACTGCAAATTGGTATTGAAAAAATCTTGCATTAGATGACCGATTTTTTAACGAAGCTTAAATAGGCAATCTGCCTATTAAAATAAAAGATAAAAAATAATTCATTTGTAAAACATGATGTTGTTTTGGGCAATAGTCTTCATTTTTTGCCATCGTTGATTCATTGCGTAAATATACCTATGGATAATTTATTTAAAAACTTAGACTTATTTAATAACATTTCACTTAATTGAGCAAAAAACATACCACCACATACCACCCCATTTATCACCTATGTTCACAAATAAAGATTATTTGATTTGATTTGAAAACCGCAGCACACTAAAATAAGACTATTACGCGTAGAAATTTTATGTTTGTTGTTGAAACCTCATCACATACAAAGATATAAGTACAATCCTGTATAATGCCTGTCAGGTTCATTAACCAAAATTATTCAGGGATAAACGCCATATTCCAATACGAATGCCAGTTTTGCCAAAAGGCCAAGTCTCAAATACCAATTCTTGTTTGTTTCAGTATACACCGACCAGCCAGTATCATCAGCTTCCCCTCCGACCCGGGATAAGATCAACGGTGAGGAAAAGGCGAGGTCTCGACGCAGGGATACCTGGGCAGAGCCGACCACGCCACCTGTCACTGATGATGGTAAGCACTATGGAATTTAGCTACATGAAGTCCAATCATAGATCAGAAGTAGCTTCCAAACTGAAATACTAGCCTGTATTCCCTATAGATTTGAAGAAAGCCAAGTGTAACATAAACTCAGACACAGTGACTAACCGCACGAAAATAAAAAGTTAATTAGAGTTATACCTCTACAGTACACACATTAGTCAGCCAGCCGTCATCATCAGAAACCTAATGAATCATCTGGAAAAAATGAAGAAAACAGAAGATTTATCTTTAAATCCTCTTTTCCAGCCGCCGTTGGAGTACGCTCACCACTTCTCCAACAGCAGCACCAGCAGTACGATGAACAGCTCCGAGACATCGCAGCATCTCTCACCAGACCAAGGTCTAGACGAGCACTTCCACCTACACTGGAGAGGCCCACGAGGCTGCCACCACCAGATCGATTACCGGTAGGTTTCAGTGCTTTATTCGTATGTTTCACAAAAATCTTTGCCTAGAAATTGCTCTTCGTAATACGCCACTTCTACGCTGAATACATATAGGACCAGATCAGGCATCACAAACGCCTATTAACCTTCCAAAATCACACCAGTAGGTTCGTTTTTAAACGACTGCGGGCATACTAATAAACGCAGAGAAAACTTATAAACTTACTTTTTATTTCTTTTACAGGTCCGAGGGTCACCAGACGGTGGAGCCCCACCAGAAGAAGCAAGTTCCAGTTCTGCAAGTGAAGGCAGCGAACCAACTGACGCAGTGGAACCAACAGAAAGCAGCGAAGGAGGCAGGGTTGAACTGCCTGCTGAAAGACTACTCCATGCCAGAGCAGGATGGCTGCAAAGACGTGGTCCTGGAGGCTGGTCGAGACACTGGTTCGTGCTTCGTGGGGCAGCGCTTTTGTACTTCCGAGATCCCCACGCAGAACATAGAGGGTTGATGGATGGAGTTATAGATTTGAGTGGAATATCAAGAGTGGTGGAATTGCCGAATTCTACTAACGGATATGCATTTGAGACTGAGGTATGTAATACATAAACCTACGCTTTGAAATAATTGACAACGCAATTGACGCAATGTCATCATATCTCTAATAAATCGTGTTTTATTTTACAGACTTGGGACGGGAAGCACATAGTACTGTCGGCGGTAACAGCAGGCATCCGAGCAAACTGGGTATCCGCCATGAAGAGAACAGCCGGCTTGCCAGATACAGGACCATTATCACTGATATTACGAGAGGACACTGTTGATCATGCTTCGGAATCTTCAACATCACCTGTAACACCTGTCACGCCCATCACAGGCAGATCAGCGCCGTTCTCATCTGACGAAGAATACCGAACGGCTTCTGAAGGTGGACGCAGAGATAGCGCTGATTGGGGAGATATGGGATCCCAACCACCTCCATCCCCACTCCTCACAAGGACTCCGGTCTCCAAAGTTAAAGAAAAGGTTCGCATCAGAAGCTGCCACCAGGCACCACCGCGTGCAGACACCCCTAAAGGTGACAGAGACGAAATAGACTCAACCAAAGAAAAAGAACGCACCGTCGACGAAGTAGACGAAAACGAAAAACCTGTCGAAGCGAGAAAACGTAGCTATATATCTACTATCGACAAACAATCGATTGAAATAGACGATCTAAGAAAACAATTAAAACTTGCGCTAAACGATGTTGGCGCGGCAGAAGCCGAGATCACAAGGCTACAGAAACTTAAAACAGAGGCTGCTTTGCAAGAAAAGAAAATGGAAGAACTAGTAACGACGTTGCAGAAGAAAGAAGAAGAATTATCAGTACGAACGAAAGAGGCTGAGAACTTAGATGCGATAAAAGAGCTTTACAACCAAGATAAAAGTCTTTGGGAGAGTAAGTTGACGGAAACGCAAAACTTCTTGAAAGAATCGACTGAACATTGTGAGTTACTGACGAGACAGCTATCTTTGGCTCAGGAAACAATAGCGCAGTTACAACGAGAAGTAAACGAACTCAATGATAAACTAATAAAGAGTGTCAAAGAAAGTGATAACTTATACACAAGGATAAGAGATCTTGAAGGTAGATCTCTTGTTGAGTCAGCGCTACCCACCAAGGAGAAGAGAAAGAGCATCGGATCACTGAGTGACCTGACGAACTTGAACCAAGACCCGAACTTAGAGTCGATGGAAAAAGACAGATTAATAGAGGAATACGGCGAAATAAGAGAACGATTCGCGAAGGCCATTCAAGAAATAAAAGCCATGAAAAAGGAACTGCGTGACTCACATAATATGTACGATGAGCTTGAAATCACCAATCTTAAGCTAAGAAATGAGATGAAACTGCGAGAGCAGTGCAGCCAGTCAGAGATAGACCTGATGGCGGCTCGCATTCTCGATCTAACGCAGAAGTTAACTGCTTCCGACAAACAAGTCAGAACACTAAAACACAAGATCCAAAAGTCTGAATCGAGAGAGAAAAGACGCAGTCTGTCGTTAAAAGGCAGAGAGTCCTTTACTCTGGGTAAAGAAGTAGAGGAAAAGTTAACAGAGCTCGAAAACAAAATCACAATGCTAGAGTCCGGCGAACCGGTCCCGACGATAAACTCTCCCTCCAAGAGTGCGTCTCCTGCCAAAGAAAAATCATCCAAATCCGAAAACACTTCAGAAGAAAAACGGATGAAACGCCTCGCCGCTCGACTGAGGAGGAAGTCACTCGACAGCGCCACTAGCTCCGAGCCCATGAAAATGTTAGTACGATTGAGTTCGCTAGAAACCAAAGTAGCCTCCGCCTTAGAAAACCGCAAGGACCTAACAAATTCCTGCGAGTCCTTGAGTCAGGCAACAAGATCCGTAGAGAGCCCATCCTTAAACGAGACCACTGAGACTTCAAGTATTGGCACCCAGTCGCAGAGGCATCTACTAGAGAGGCTGCAGAGTCTAGAGAACGTGGTCATCCACTCTAGAAATAAGGTGAACGAGTGTCTCTGCCAAATGAGTGCGATGCGAGCGGCGAAGTCTCGTAGATCGCCTTCACCAAGTCTCGAAAAGAAATACAGCCTTAAATCAATGGAGAAATGCCTGACTGAAGTCAGCAAAAGGCTACAGGAGTGCTTTGACAAGTGTGTCGTTGACTGTGACCAGAACCAAAACATAAATCAGGAAGATGTGAACGACAGTGTCGCACAGGTGGTCGTGCAGCTCGAAGAACAACTGAGAACAAAACTCCTGGAGATATCCAGAAGGAAGGCGGTGTTGTATGAGGCGGGCGAGCTGACGCAGAGGAAGAGCCTGGAGATACTGGCAGAGAAACTAGCGTATGAAGCAGTTCTCGTGGGCAGGATACAGGAGGCGCTCGAGTCCTCGAACGGAAGTAGATTCTTCGCGAGATTGATAAAGTCTGAAATAATCGAAACTAGTCAACTAATAGATAACCTCAAACGTAAGGTCAACGGCGACAGCAGCAGGAGCGGCGCCGGCACCAGGAGTTCTCTGGACTACCTCGCTATGATCCTCACGAGGAAGATCGACATCGTCAATGGCTCCCAAGAGGCGCGCGAGAGACGCCGCTCCGAACTCATCATTCACGGAGCTGATCTCGAGGCGCTCAAAGCATCACAGCGCGAAGTTGCCGAAGCAGTCGACCGGTATAAGAGCGAGAAGCTAGCTGAGTTATGTTCCGCACTGGCTTGCGAGACGCTCAGCTACGCGGCGCCGGCCGACGGCGACGTGGAGCGGCAGCGCTCCAACCTGGAGGCGGCGCGCGTGCGCGAGGCCTGGGCCGCCGCGCGCGACGCGCTGGGCGCCGAGCTGGTGCAGGCCGAGGTCACGCGCGCGCTGGCCCGCGCCGCCGCCGCCTGCGACCAGCGCCTGGAGCGCGCGCGCCACTCGCGCCTCACGCTCACGGCGCAGGACCGCGCCGACCTGGAGCTGTGGTGGCAGGCCGCGCACGACCATCTGCGCTGCGAGATGGACGCCGCCGTCAAGGACATCGCCGTGCGCTACCGGGCCTGCCTGGCGGACGAGAGGCGCCCGCGCGAGGGCTCGCCCGGCCTGGACAGTCGCGCGCTGCTGGCGCAGCTGGCCGAGGCGCTGGCGCAGCGCGCGCTGGTGGACGCGCGCGTGGCCGTGCTGGACGGCACGTACCGCGCCTCCTCCCCGCGCCCCGCCGGCCCGCGCCGCTCCGCCGAGGACGCCGTGTCCTCGCTGGAGGCGGACCCCGCGCAGGAGGCGGAGTTCGTGTACCTGTTCCAACGATTCTCGACCGAGTGCCGAGCGCTCTTCTCCAGTGACTGTTCGGGTAACAGTGAAGACTCGATGAAGATCGGCGAGAGCCTCGAGCGGGTGGAAGCGGCGGTGGCAGAGGTGGCGCGGCAACTGAACGCGCGCGGGGAGGAGGGCGGCGCCGAGGGTGAGGGCGGGGCGGAGCGGGAGGGGAGTCCCCGCGAGGCCACGCCCTCCGGTGCCAGTGCGCTCGATCGCATCGATGCGCTGCGCCGTCGCGTCGAAGCTCTGCAAGCGCTGGTGCCCTGCCAGCACTGCAAGCAGCTGCAGGACGCGTTGGACAGGTAAGCTACATGTACCTTTCAACTCGAAAAACATTCTAGAACGTTATCGACAGATCACTAACCCCCACTTCCCCCGCAGAGTGCACGAGGAACGCGCGCGCGGCGAGTGCGCGCTGGCGCAGCAGGCGCACGCGCTAGCCGCCGCGCGCCGTGCGCGTGCGCAGCTGCAGAGCGTGCACGAGCGCGAGCGCGCCGCCCTGCGCGAGCGCGCGCGCACGCTGCAGCGCCGGCTGGCCGCGCTTGACTCCGAGTACTCCGCGCAGCTGGAGAACTTGCGAGCCGCTTATCAGGTAAAACTTCAGTTGTATCCCGTACCTGATAATTTTCAAACCACTATCTATGACTATTTTAAACGACTTAAAACTCGTAGGCAACTTTCAAAAGTAAAAATACTTTGAAAAGCAATTAAAACCATGTTTTTCTCCACACAATGGTGTATTCAGAAAAACATGGTTTTAATTGCTTAAAAGCAAATTAGCCCCTAAAAATCAAGAGCAAATTTGCGTTTACACTCAACAGTAAAAGTCTCGGCTGTATGTTCCACAGAGCGCAGTAGCCGCGGACACGCACGGCGACGGGCTGCGCGTGCGCTACCAGCAGGAGATCGAGCAGCTGCGCGCGCTGTGCGAGAAGGGACTGCTGGCCATGGAGTCCTCGCACCGGCGCATCGTGCGCGAGATGGAGGACAAGCACCGCGCCGAGCGGGAACAGCTCAGGTAACTGGACTAAATAGATAGAATATAGGTCATTGTAAAATGAACTTAATTTATACTGCCATAAAGTTGACATTTGTTTAAATGGGTATAACATCAATTGGAGACAGTTACTAGATTCTTATTGAAGTTACAGTTATCTAACACACCTTTCCTCATGTCCATTTCCAGGCTAGACAAAGAGCAGGCTCTGGCCGAGGAGACCCGCGCGACGCTGGCGGCGCTGGACGCGATGCGGAAGGCGCACGAGAGCGAGGTGCGGCGCGAGGTGGACAAGTTCAAGGCGGAGTTCCTCAGCCGCGGCGCGCAGAACGGAGACCTCACGCAGCTCAGCTCCAGGCACCAGTAAGTTACTTGGGTTTTGTCGGTTATGGTATACTAAAAATATCTGTTAAACAGAAAGTTACTAGTGCAATGGCTCTAAATGAAGGAGGCATATCACCAGTCGTTTTAACATCGTGATTGATATCAATAGATTTATGGCTAATTATAATTATTTACTAACATAGATCTGAAAGTTTTTGTTCTTTGTCTTTTTTGTGACTTTACCAAAGTTTACACTATTTTTTTATAAAATCCACAAATTCACGCATCCTTCTCTTATTGTAACAGAGTTGAAAACCACAACGACGAAGCTAGCTTGGGTTCAAATATGCACCGTATACCCATGTATGTATTAATCCCCTTCCATTCAAATAATTCATACAACCGTTCCCCAAATAGTAAAGTCTTTTAGTAACCTTTCCAGGCAGGAGATGGAGGAGATAAAACGGGAGATACTCTCCCTCTCCGAGAAGTACTCGGTCAAGTGCGTGGAGTCCGCGGCTTTGGAAGAGAGACTGGCGACGGCTACTGCGCAGCTTGCGCAGGCGCATAACCATATCATGCAGCTGGATTCCAGGTACGTGTACATTGAGAGCATAGTTCTCTTATGTTTAGACTAAAAAATAAATCAAAATCATTTCGTACGACACATATTAATCTTGCAACACCCCTCATTTTGTGTCAGAAAAATGGGTGTTACTAATTAATTTAAAAAAAGAATAAAATACAATTTTGGTCACATTTCATGACAGAATATATTTTTTATATGTTCCTATTTTTATATTCCTATACTTCTATAATTATAAAGAGGAAGAATTTGTTTGTTTAAAGCGATTTAACTCAAAACCTACTAAAACAATTTAAAAAATTCGGCCACCTCTTGAAAGCTATATTATCACCGAGTAACAAAGACATATTTTATTTTCAAAACTATGAGAAGTGCTATTGACTATTATATTGTTTTTCTTATATTCCAGAAACAAGCAACTCCGCGCCCACTTAATATCAGAAGCCAATGAAATGAAGAACTCCGAGGCATCTACTCTGTCACAGCTCATAGAGGAGACTGGCTCGGTACGTCCACATCACTTGTTACCTTTTTTATACTTTACACACTGAAACCACGGTACACGCTTGTACAGCCTACGCTAGCTTCTCTTCATTTGACCATAAGGCAAAGGCCACACGCTTGCATGACCATAAACCGCACATCACCGTTCGGAAATGAACTTTAAGTAGGTAGTAGTGTTACAGTTTAAATTGTTCTTATTTTGTACGACACTTTTTTTTTAGTTTTAAATAGTTAAGTATACTGTTTTGATTTTGTTGAACTTTTTTTCTTTTGGTGAAGTAATATTCTTTGTTCTTGAAGAAATTATGATTAAAAAAAAATACTTAAATGTGATATTCTTGGATCGCACAAATTGAGCTTTTAATAATTGAAGGATTTGGATAACCCTTGCAATCATTATGAAAAATAACAAAAAGATATTATCATCATTTGGTTTCTAATTAATGTAAGATACTTAACAAACGTTTATTTTCTCAGTTTAGAACATTATAAGTAAAACACCTCCTTAATTTATGAATTAGGAAGTCTAAAAGTTAAAAGTAACATTATTAAAGTCTATGTATTGCCATAGGCTTTAATTATGGCACTATGCGTTTAAAATTAGAATAGGATCGACTTTGCGCCATGTTGTGACGTCATAGCTGTCAATTCGAATAAACTGGAAGATCAACAAAACAAGGTATTTTCGAAATATGATTTATTTACGAATAATTTTCTAAATTGTGCTGTTCCTCGCTCTCAAAGTATGTGTCTACATTGGAGATAATCTCTCAAGCCCTCCTATGCAAAACATGGTCTCAATTACTCATTTTCGAGGAGTCAGCGAGACAAAAACCAGAACAAATAACAACAAACAACCGCGTAACAAACAGAATTAATAAATAAAATACGAGCACTCCACAAGACTCATTAATTTAAGACGTTATTTTTTTTTTCATTTTGAATAATCGCGACTAATAAGGTTTCGTTGCAGACCGTACTTTTCAAGTGACATCTGACAGATAGAAGGTCATTGACGTCCCTATTCTCATTTGTATCGCATAGTACTTTTAACAATATCATTCACTGACCCACCCTTGCTGGTCATCAGCTCAATTAGCGCGATCATGTGTAGTTTAGAACTATTTCACATTTCTTGGAGCATGTATATTGGAGGCGACTGGGGAATACTTTGTCTATACTAGTCTTTTAAATCTCTTTGGTCTATACTAAAATACCAGCATATTACTTAAACGACATGATCACAATCGACACCCCACTCAAATCTCTAATAATTTAAAAACAAAAATGTAGCTATTGCGGATGAGTTTTTTGATGCCCTATAATTGGTTTACTGTTCTTGTTGTGTGCAACTAGAATCATTCTCTTAATTTATTTTATTTTGTAAGTTAACGTTCAAAAGTGCCTGTTATGGGTCTAATTGAAATAAACGATTTGACTTTGACTTTGACTTTGACTTTGTTTATTTTTACGTAAAATGTAGTGACAGTCATATTTTTGACAGATCAATGCAAACGTTCATAGACGTGATTTGCACTGCTTGTGTCAAAGCTCGTATTTCATGTAAAGGTTGGTTTACTGAAAAATAAATTAATAATTATGATAAAATATTAATAATAATTTCCAAGTAATATGAATGGGCTTTTGGACAAAATTTTAGTTTTTAGTAATCATCTAGATTACAAGAAAATATTCGACACATATGTTTTTCTTTTTTCGCGTAATCAAAAAATAACGGAGATACATCGAGTCAATATGTCGCATGACGTAACTAGCCAGTACAGTGAATACTAGTTATTGACGTTAAAAGCCCCCACTCCTCAACTTTAATACGCTTAATCTAAGCAGTTTTCCATCAATTTGAAAAAGAAAAAAAAAATGTGTCGAATATTTTCTTGTAATCTAGATGAGAGACTAAAAATTAAAATTTTGTCTAATGGCCCATTCCCAATCAAAATTCCAGCAAATAATAACACCGCAGAAGCCTCTTCTACCGTTTGAAGTGTTCCTCAAGGCGAGTTGAAATTAGAAAATACAATCAAATTGAGACACTTCTCCTTTATAATAGACTAGCGGTCGTAACGCGGTTTCACTCGCGTATTTTTGTTCCCGTAAGAATACAGATAACAAAAAATATGCTGTCAATCGGGCATAATGTAGCTTCACAACAGTGAAAGAATTTTTCAAAACGGTCCAGGTGTTTTTAAATTTATTCGTTACATACTAAACTACAAATCTTGCCTCGTAATAATATTACTCTAGATTAATTTTATTGATACATCACAAGGCCACTTGTGTCAGCATTTACGACCATCTTCGGGCTTCTATTATGGTTTTGGCAATCCTGCTTTCTAAAACTTCATACACGTCTCCAATTTCCATGCTCCAAGCGTAGTTCTGTCCCACATTGTATGCAATCTGGCGTAACGGTACATTGTATGGGGTGCACTAACAGCATGGGAGGGCGGCGCCGCTGTGGAGCCACCTGCGACACCTCGCCGCCACCTGGCAGAGGGCAGGCAGACACGCAGGTATACACCTTGCTACCAGTTACCACGCTATGGGTTTGGTTGTGGAGGGAAATCGTTGATTATTGTATTTGCTGGTAAAAACATCGTGATGAAACCTGCCTGTGGGATATTTCTCGCCGGCATGTGTAGCCTAGTCAGAGGCCCATGGGCATTAAAACAATGAAACTATGTTTGTCACTTACCACACCATAGATATCCGTGTACCACACAATAAGAAGACTGGTTTCATTTAGAACTTGTTTCCTTCATTTAAAATTTGACCTAAATGAAATTGTATATATTTTTGTTTTGTCATTCAAATATGCACCGACAATAATTACTGTTGCATTCAAAGGAGGTAACCCCAATAATCGACTATTTCTCAATATTTAACAGCATTGCGTTTTTTTTTTTATGTTTGTCCTTTACTAGAAACACCAGACAACATGTCCTGTTCAGCATAGTTATTTGTATATTATTTTATTGTTGTGTTTGAAATATAAGGCCAGAAGTGTGGCAATCACTTCAAAAGGAATGCGGTTTTACATTGTAAATATTCCTGTGTCAGTTGTCAAAAAGCAACGTGTTTTTTTTTTTATTTGCAACACTCCACTAATTCAAAGCTTTCGCAGCGTAATAACTCCACTTCCAAAAACAAATTACTTGCTTTTTTCGTAACATACACGAGATCCCTGAAGCACAGACTTTTATACAACACTTTTTGTTATAAATACCAGTGAAATATGTTGTAAAGTATTATGGTGTGTGTAGACGAAGTCGACCCGGACGAGCCCCCTGCTGGAGGCGGCGAGGCCGGCGCGCGCAGCCAAGATACAGTATGCGAAGACAGAGAGCACAAGAAACCTGCAGCTCTCACCCGTCCAGGTAAATATTAAACAATTCAATCCCTAATCAATCCATTGCAAAGAAAGAAAAGAAAGAAAGAGAAAAAAAGAAAAGAAAGAAAGAAAAAAAAGTAAGGAAGGAACAAAAGAATGAAAAAGAAACAAAAGAAAGAAAAAAAAGCGCATGGCATTTCAGCAAAAATTTTAAAACTGCTGCAATTAATTGGTGCTTGCAATTATTAGACTTCAACAGCTCCTTTATTTCGCAGCGGTAAGGTTTGTTTTCGAAGTTCAGGTGATACTACTGGCTTACGATTAACTGTTCCCCTTAATATTTTTTTTTTTATTTGAATACAACTATATTTTTTATATCGGTGCAAGACTTTTGACTTGCCCATACAAAGTTTATACTGTGTAAGTTTAGACACTATTTTAGAATAAAAAAAGAAAATTAAAGGCATAATTTGTATGTATCCATTTTACATCATACATAGGTATAGCTAATTTCGTATTGTATCAATGATTAATTCCCTATCTCGTATCTTTCCAGAATTGAAAGCACCGAAGCGCTGCTCGGTGAGCGGTCGAGCTTCGCTCGCTCCGCTCGCGGGCTTGGTTGCCGAGCGCAAGAAGCGCTTCGAGCTGTAACCGACACCCACCACGCCTGCACCTGGCCACTCGCTTCATACCCCACCCACGGCACTCGTATATACTCAGATATATAATCACAAGTGGATAGGTTTTTGAGACAACTGTACTTTATAAACGGCAAACGCCTCAATATTTAATCGTCGGTAGCTTAGTATTTTGAATACCTAATATATCCAGCAAATATTTGCCCAACTAAAACATCTATTACTAAGTTATTAGATCCAAATTAGTAACTTAAACGGCGTATAGGAACTGTATGTTATCAATGTACTAATGTTTTAATTATTATTTAATATGTTAAGACCAAATATACTTTCTACCATAAAAACAAAGTGGCCAGACCTTTACTCCCACCCACCACACAATTGTATATAATCTTTGAGAACGGTATATAGTGATGTACTAATTTTCTTAGTTATAGTTTTAGTCGATTCGGTTAGTGATGTGACTTGTGTAAATTATATTATTATACTTAATGTAAATACTAACGATTGTATCCTCATTGTTTGTTTTCTGTATGTTAATCTTTAAGACGTTGTTACCAAATATTTCTTTGTATTTAATGTGTTTTGCAAGCATCGGGGACGCAATTATCGGTAAAATAATTAGTTTTTTAAAGCTTACTTTTTTTCTCTTGAGGTCTCGAACCTAACCTGTATTATTTATTGCTATTTATTATGTTTATTTCGTATTTATTCTGAACTTAGGTTTACACTACTTCTTCATCTTTACAAAGTCTCTCTAAGATTTATCTGATTCCCGAGTAGTTTCGTCTCCAGCGCGACTTGATGCATTGTAACCGTGTTTTGAAAGCGTGGACTTATTTGTATGTGTGTTTAGAATTTATTACTAATGTGTTTTTAATCGTTTCATGACATTTATAATCCAGATATATTAAAAAAAAACTTGATTATAACCTAAAAAACAATTTTAGCGCGCGAAATTTTCAAGATGTCGGAACGTAAATGCCCATGAACGGTGAGTATAGAGGCATATTTATATACTATATATCTTAATATTAACATGTTTATGAAAATAAAATATATAATTTACGTTAATTTTGACTTTGAGCTCCACCTTGTAGCGTGTGCTGTTACCATTCTCGACTCTGGGCATTGAACCGTCTTCCAACGCACCCTTCACATTGTTGTGTATAGTTAAACACTTATTAGCTCATAGTTTTATATACCTATTATATAACATGTCACGAAAAATTGTATACATAATTTATAAATGGAATAAATTGCTCAATGTTATCTAGTGGGTTAAAAATGTTATACCAAAACTTTAGTATGCATTAAAAGTAATACATGAGTGTCGACGACAATGTAAACGCAATTCTTCACGGCTATAATAAATTAACTTATGTTACTTGAGCTTTTATATATGCAGTCGGCGGCAGACATGTTCATATTATGTTGTGTTGCCCTGTTTTGAATGTGTGTTGACATATATAGGCTGTCGACTGTACTAGTTGACGTTGTGTTTATAATAACATATAAAATGAACAGTAAACTTACATAATACATAAAATATTATTGTTTTATTGCATCCATTCCTTCACTACTTTTGCCCAAATACTACCCCAACCAATGATAATAAGTAAAAAGGTGTAGATAGGTTACCTAAACAACATTCGATCTTCAAAAACGGCACACATGGGCGCGACGCGACACTGAGGTGAAGTGTGGCTAGTTAGCCACATTTTAACGTGTCACTTGCTGAGCGCGTATTATTACATCTTTTTACATAAAATATCATTGACCCCACCCATACATTAAGAAGTCTCTAAACCTAAAGCGCGGAATTTTGGTGTCAAAATATCACAAATATCATGTCGGCGATATGCGCTCGCGCGTGCTAGTTAACCGGAAGACTTAAAAGCCAGAGGAGTAGTTACAGTTCACGGAGCACGTTGTCACGGGAAATAAAAAATAAAATAGTTTTGTAAAATTTAGAACAAAAACACCCATGGAATAGGTTTATAAACCAACAATAAAATTAATTAAACGTACATACAATATATTTAAATAACGAACAGACACACACGACAATTTCTCAAGGCGGGTAGTTTTATAAATATTCTTAAAATATCTACCCACTTCGTTATGCCAAGCGCTGATGCATTCATTCCTCACCGACCGCCGGGCAGTCATCCTTGATTGGCTATCGAGGCACGACGCGCATTAGTTTTCTGTAGCGAAGCTTTACAGTAAACCCTCGTCATCTTTAATAATAAATGCCATTTTTGAGTGTCCCTTTGTCAGTTCGCCGCTCGCCGTCTTCCGCGACTTGCGCGCATTGCTTCAAGTGATTTAGTGAAATTTAATTAAATACGATATTTTTTTGTTTTTGTTACGGTGAAGTGGTGGGAACTTATTAAGTTATTAGCAACTTGACAAAGTGTGTGTGCAAATTGTGTTTTAAAATTAATTTGGGTCAGTAGGTAGGTAGTCTTGGATTTTTTGTTGAGTGATATTAACCTTTGTGTATGCGTGGGTGTTTTTTTCAAATTTATCGGGAGTCGTGCGTGAGCATTCCTGAAAGATGTGGCGTAACTTACGTGTGCCCAACTAGTGTCTGTACAAACCTGGAAGTTGTCCAAAGGATTAAAGAAAATCGGGGCAAATTAGGTAAAAACATAGTGCCTAACCCTCATCAAGCGGTTGTTCCGCGACATATTCCATCTTCTTTTGGACAACGACTCTTTGAACTTATGTGCATTGTTGAACTTAATTACCTAGTGCAGTTTAGTAGGTAAAACTAAAATAAAGCCGAAAGCCACCTGCGCCGCGCGTTACGTTGCCATTCTTCCTGGGATCAAGGTATGTACTTACCTTAAACAGAGTGTAGAGTTTATTTTGATAGGTACTTATTTTGTTTAAAAATTTCACTTTTCTGTTTTACGGTTTTTAATGGAATATTTATTTTTGCTATACCTACTTCTGTGGACTAATATTACTTGTGGTTTCATGGATTGCCAAGAAGTGGAATCCATACTGTATAATGAAGTAGTATACGGATCATTTTAAACTTAACTAAGGCAAATAAACAGTATAACCTATAAAAACAGCTATAATAATATTCCACAAGTTTCACTCAGCGTCCCAAGCTAATCAGAGCTTGTGTTATGGGTACTAAACAACTGATAAACATACTTATGTTTCTAAATATATACCTACATATTACCTATAAATTACCCTCAGACACAGAACAAATTATCGTGCTCATCACACCAACATTTGTCCTGGGTGGGAACCGAACCCACGACCTCCGGCTTAGCAATCAAGGCCACTAACTACTAGACCAACAGGCCAGTCAAACAAACACACTGATGCCTTTAGAAGACGACAAATGACGTCACATTCGCACGCGCCGCAGACTCATACCTACATTTCAAAAAGTAAATAATAAAGTTTGACATTATTGTGTCGATCTTGAAACATATGTAGGTATCTAGTTAGAATGTTTCCGATTCGGTTGTAATTGAGATATTTTGAGAGGCAAAGTTTTAACTGTAATCTTACAACAACAACATAATCGATTTGCACGTAGAACATAAATAGGTAATAAAAAAGTTCAGCCAAATAGAGGACCACCTCCTTTCTGTTTCCCGGCTATTCTTTATTACAAAAAAGTCCAGTCAACCTCCAAATCAACCTCTGAGTTCCCCGAAACAAACAAGAAGAACGGTAAACTTAATAAAATCCAAATTAAACAAAGATAAAAAGGAACAAATCCCTGCGACCCCTAGTACCTTCTTCCGGGACAGTACCTACAACACGATGGCGACCACCTCTCTCGAAATATATTTTCTGATTTTGGCGACCAACAAAACGCCAAGCCTGGCTCACTTTACTGAAACAGAATTGGTGAAAAGGGGAGAGATGCAACTTCTCACTTCAAAAGTTCATTCATAACTTAAACCCCGGTTTGGACTGTGCTATTTACCTTAAAAAGGGCCGATTTTTCAATCGTCAAATAACTTTTAGACGAGGAATAAAGATGGCAGTTTGACAGCTTCTGTATCTATTCTCATCATCATCATCATCATCATCTATACTAATAATATAAAGAGGAAAGGTTTGATTGATTGTTTGTTTGCATTGAATAGGCTCCGAAACTTCTAGACCGATTTGAAAAATTCTTTCACCATTGTGAAGTTACACTATCCCCGGGTGACATAGGCTACTTTTTATCCCTGTATTCCCACGGGATCGGGACAAACGCGGGTGAAACCGCGTGACGTCTGCTAGTAGGTAGATAACTAGGTAGACGTCACGCGGTTTTACGGGCGTAGTTCCCGTTCCCGTGGTAATTCAGCGATAAAAAGTAGCCTATGTTACTCAGGGTGAATGTAATTCCAATGTTGAAAGATTTTTTTTTAAATCGGCACAGTACTTTTTGAGTTTATTCATTACAAACATACACACACACACACACAAACATAGGTACACACACTCGCATATTTTTACTCTTTATAATATTAGAGTAGATGAGTCAATCCGCCATTTGTTATCTTCATAGAAGTAATCCGCCGGGGTCGGCACCAGTCAGGGGTCGCGGAAGTATCTTCTGTTCCCTTCTGAACCCCGGCGCAGGTATGAGAAGGAACACGGGTTGGTTTTTAGTCAGTAAGAGTCTGACAGACCCCTCCGCCCTCCCCGGGGCGGGGGACATGCATGAGAATTTTCCATTCCTTAAAAAAAAAAAAAGAATATGGTGCTCAGGTCGAATCACGTGGCGCAAGTAGAATCTAGCGAGAAGTTGAAAGTGTATAAAGAGTAATCATAACGTGAGCTCCGGTTAATTTAGAACTCTCTTGATTGGACGGCATAGTTGGTGCTGTGACGATTGCTTGCTGCGCTTTGTGTCGCGGATTGATTTCCACACGTAACAAATGCTTGTATGGCCTGCGGGTTTGTTCCAAGTCTGTCTGTTTGTGTATATCTTCTCCTTCTTCTTATCATGTGGTTAGTAACTAACCTGGTGTCAGAGTTTTAATGCCGCCCATGGGCCTCTGACTTGGCATCATATGACACACACACACACACACATGACATCACATCACACGATACTTGTGTATATGAGTATAAATGTTTGTAAACGCACCTACAATAGGTACCAGAGAAATTCCTAGAATGGCGTTTCAAAACAAAAACCATTTACATATAATGTATCGTTTTTATTTGGGGGAAAAGGAGTAATCAAATATGAAAAAAAAAACAAGTGCTTATTGTTCACTTTATTGTATCATACAATAAATATTTTCAATTACAATTCATTAACAACAAAAATATAACTATATCGGCAAGCGGCTTACAACATAAATAAAATATAAGCGTCGGCGTCGTTAACATGGCAGATTTTGAACTCTAAACGTATATTTGTTTTCGCAATAACAGTTTTTAAATAGCCACAAATAGTCGTATTCAGTAGTTTTTATGACATTTTCAACAGTAGGTATGTTATTATGAAATCAACTTAGTTTACACTTCCATAAAGTTGATATTCGTTTACAAAGTCTTAAAAAAAATCTTTAGGGGTATGAGGGTGTCAATTTCCACGTCCCATATAGAAAAGGAAGGATCCTCCGATCCTCCTCGGGTGTGTTGTCCTACTACTTAAACGTTCAATCGCGTGGCTAACTTTAACATCGCGATGTGAGATGTAAGCCAATAGTTTGTCATTAGTTCCCAGCAAAAACTGACCCAGCAAAGCCTGTCTTTTGATTGACGTTCAAAAAGTGCTAGTCCTTTGTCTAATTTGTATAAATGACTTTTTATTTGATTTGTATGCGGCACAATAGATGTTGCTAGAAATGTGTTAAATGTTGTATTTTTTTTGTCTACGGTATGGACCCGGGCTGACCTTTACACTCGGACCTGTAGGTCCTCCCATGCAGGAATACCTATTATTAACTTACATAAGTCCAATATGTTTCAGACTAATTTTGTTCTGTTACAAAACAACGGTAATTTAAGTTCAAAATCTGCCAATTACTACATAAAACATATTCATAGCCTACATTGTGATACATGTCGTGGAACACAAACTTAACATAAGTTATAATTAAAGGTACTTTTTACATGTAGCAAATACATTATTATCAACAGTTAAAACAATCTAATTTAACGTTTTGACTCTTTCTTTAACATCTTAAGTGACGGAGAATGTCGCAAGTTTTACTTAAGTATAAAAATATATCTTTACACATAAAATATTATTACTGGTCGTTACCAAGTCCTTGAATTTCATAGGTAGTACCAGAAGATTTTGTAAACTTTATATGAACTAACTTCGTGATTAGAAAATTTGTTCGCAGTAAAACTGATATAACTACAAACTACATTATTTTTGCATATAAATATGACTTATGTAAAAAGGCCTGCACATCAAGATATCCCTACTTCTTTAATAGTTTATCAACTTTATAAAACACAGAGGTTCATGTTCAATTGACAACATTTCAAAATTTTAACCTGCATGTTTTATTACGTTAGATAAAAGTAAATCCAAAGCTAGAGGACCCATATTGTTTGGTTTTTCGAAATTATGTACTTTTCATTCATAATTTTAACTTTGAAATTCGGTGCATTCTAAAAAGACGTAAGCGCCAAATGACGTCAGTCATACGGTGGAATGGCGGTACATCCCTTGCTTTACAGTGATACGTCAAAAAAAATGTCACACATTGACATTAGATATGTCTTGTTTGACATTAGATATGTCATTTTTGACATTAGATATGTCTTGTTTGACATTAGATTTGTCCTGTTTGACATTATGGTTTTCATCTTAAAAATTAGCTTGTTTACGCAAAGGCAACCACCTCATTCCACCGTATAAGTGACATCATCGCATGTTTTTTGGTTTTTATTTTTTTCTCAGAAACTAATCAATAAAAAAACACTCAGCATACAAAAATAAAGAAACGGTAATTTTGTTTTAGGGTCATGCCAATTTTGAAATGTTGTCAATTGACAGGTTGGGGTAGATTGATGTGCTAGCGTCTGTACTTTTTGTCCGTAAGACAGAGCTGTAGATGAAACTTATTTGGCATTTTGAAAGTCATTAAATAATTTAAGGACCATCATACAATGTTTCGTACAAATAAATTGTACCGAAATTGAGTGACTTATAATAATTATTGTAAGCATTAATTGATATACCAATAAAACTATATAAGCGTAAATAGTTCTTATCTAAGAAACAATAGTTTTGCGGACCATATTAGCCGCGTTTTAATTTAACATAACATCACGCCTGTATTCCCTGACAGGGTAGGTGGAGGTGCACCAGTAAGTAGCACACCCACATTTTACCAGTTATGTTCAAATCCCAAAAAATGGGGGGCGAGTTTAGGTGGGTACAAACTCGTCTAAGAAAGAAATGTGCATAGATAGCAGAGTCAAATTAGTATTGGACACGGAAATAGTTTTTAGTAGGAAAAAGGGTGGGAATTCCAAAAACCGAAATGTAGTAGTCTAACAGTGAACCCTTTCAACAATTTTTCGAAGCAAAATTGGTAAATTTTTTTCCTTAACCCCTTTTGCGATCTCATTCGACTGCTTAATAATTATTATTACCATTTTAACAATTTTCTTCTAAAGAATAAATTAGCGGTTTGACATCGCAGTGTTAGGTTTGCTCGAGTTAGGTTCGCTCAATTTTGAAAATTCTTTAACCATTATTAGAATGGTATATTCCCACTGAGTAACATAGATTATAATAATATTATCTTCTTTTCATAACTACGAGGGGTTCGATGGGATTTTAAAAATCTAAATTCACGCTA
This sequence comes from Euplexia lucipara, assembly GCA_921972225.1. Taxonomy (NCBI): domain Eukaryota; kingdom Metazoa; phylum Arthropoda; class Insecta; order Lepidoptera; family Noctuidae; genus Euplexia; species Euplexia lucipara. The sequence continues at coordinate 2,717,814 of OV179149.1, read as the reverse complement.
ATGAAGTTCTGGTATATAATAATTACACACATTACAAAATTGCTTGAACCCCTTTAAAATTACTAATCGAACATTAAATTTGATGAACAAGGTTTCAATAATTTCAGAAGATAACACTAATCAACTATTGTCAGAGAATCAGCATTGTCATACAACGTGGCAATGCGGCCAGTCCTCTGGGCACTTTTCCCGTTGATAGTGATGCAGATGAGTTTTTTGATGCCCTATAATTGGTTTACTGTTCTTTTGTTTGTTTATTTTTAGGTATGTATGTTTCCGTTAATTTGTACTATTGTTTGAAACAGAAAAGTTAAGCAAACACAGTGCCCGAAACTAGGAGGTTTTAGGTTTTGAAACACAATATTTGAAAGCACAGTTTTCTTTAAAATCAAGTCTATTATACTAATTGTAATTGTCTTGAACTTGTTACTATATACTAGAGCAAGTTTCTGCTCTCTAAATTAAATAAGCTTTAGTTCCTACAAGTGTATAAGGGGTTGTGATGTATCTTCCCTCTGTTTGGTCACCTTTGCTCGCCACACGCTCCTGTCGGCCAGAATCTTGCGTCCGTACGCCGTGTGGATGTCACGGAACTGAACCTTCTTGCGTGGGAGGTCAGGTCTGAGGTTTTCTTTGTCTGGAAAGGCAGAGTTTCTTTAGTAGTCTTAATCTTTCGGTGTTGTTTAGTGATAAACCTGGTGTCATAGTATTTACGACACAATGGGTCTGGACTTCACCTCACATGCCGTCGAGAAATATCTCTAAAGCAGGTCAGTTTCCTCAGGAAGTTATTCTCCACCGTTTTCGAAGCAAGCGATAATTAAAATATAGTTTAGTTGTTTCAATTTGTTTTTGGATGTTTAAGATCTTTTAGTGCCTCAATCAATTAGGCCTGGCTGTCATTAAAATGTATTGTGTTTGACAGTTGTTAAGGTGTGGCCTCAACATCGTCTGCCTTTTTTCATGATGCAGCTGATTACCACTGCTTTACATGAAGCAACTGCTTATCTCACCTCCATAACCCAGGGACTATGTAGCAGTGCCAGCTGTGTCTGTGTGTAGTTTTTAGTCTATGCTTTTTTATTTATTTACTCTGTTTTGTGTTTACGTCTTACTAAAAATTGTCACGTAGCGCTAGCAAGCCACGTCTAACCTGGAATTCCTTGTTTTGTGTGGGTCATTAAGATACAGGCTGCGCCTAGTTTGGGACCCGTTGGTAACTGGATACGGGCACTGTCAGTAGATACTAATCCTTACCATTAAACTTGGAATGTGTGTAAACTGTGTATGTTAAATAAACAATTATTATTATTAACACTATCCCTTGGTTAAACTGGTTGTTAGTCTTTTGAGCTTCTGACTACCCGTTACAACTGTCAAAGAAAGATCTACAAATGACAGCCGGGACCAACGGCTTAACATGCTTTCTGAGGCATGGAAAAGTCTTGGTATGTATTGAATGGTCATCCATCTCCTAGTATCTACCTCTTCAAGCGTAGCTTAAGCTTCTATCAACCCGTGCAGCTGTTAATATTTTGCCACAGTCTCCTGCGTTAATGTGTAGCCTATGTGAGAGTAACTCTGGGAACGGTGATTTTTTCTCTCATGGAAATAGTTGAATACTTACGATGTCTACTGCCCTGCACTGTTTTGGTCTCTCCTTCTGTTACTCTGTTGAATGGGTTGTACCTCTGCCCTCTGGGCGGCACTTTAGGCTCGTCTTCGGGTGGAGTAATCGTCACCAGCGCTGCTTCGGCTGCAGCTTCCGCTAGAAATTGCCAGCCACAATGTGAACTTTACATAGGACAGTAATATAAATAGGGGAACATTACATATTGTTTGTTTTTCATAATGTATGTATTTTATAACTGTAGAATAAAGTTAGTATTTCCCAACAATCAAAATTTTAATAGTTAATCTGATTATTATCATCCTTTTTTACATACTTTGTCACAGTAAAGTTGGCTAACTTAAAAAAAAAAAGTTTTATTATTAAATATATTCTTAAATACCTATTCATAAGTCATTTCCAATGGTCAAAATGAATTGGATCATTAAAACAATGTTTTTGATTGTTTTAAATGCATTACTTAAAAACCAGTCTTTGGGTACTTAATCAATATTAAAGGCACTATCTATATTATATTTTTTTTTTTTTTGACAGAGATATATGTTTTATCCCATGTTATAGTCCATAGTCTGAGCTGCTAAATACACACAGTAGTAGAAGTAGTATGCTACAGGGATACTGGAAAGCAAACCCAAGTTGTCATGCTTGGTTTTAATGCTTAGAATCACTAGAGAAATCGTTATTTACCCTGAGCTTCATCCAACTGTCTCTGCAAGTCATTCACCATGAGTTTCATGTAATCGTAACTAGCACAGGCGAGGGCTTTCATCCACGTCTCCATGGATGCCTGAGAGTTTGTACACAAGTAGTATGTGCGTCCGCCGTCGCACTGGAATGATATCTTAAAACTGTATGCTTCTTCTTCTGTTAACTCTGTTGAAGAAATAAATATGATAAGTATTTATTGGGATCTATTACTATTTGGTTGATGATGACAATGAACAGCCCCATTGGTCTAGTGGTCGCACGGTCTACTTGAAAGCATGAGGTACCTGGGTTGGCATGGCACTATTATTGATTTTGTGAGTAGTCAGTCCCGTCAAAGGGATTGCAATTCTTAACAAAAATAGTCGCACTAAGGTTTGCATACAAACCTGTGGCTTTTTCTTTATATGTGACTAGCAGACGTCACGCAGTTTCACGCGCGTATTTTCCATTCCCGTGGGAATACGGGTATAAAAAGTAGCCTATGTCCATCGGTGCCAATTGAATACTACAACTTCATTAGATCGTATTTAAAAGACAGATATTTCTTCGTCAAACATGGCGAAGAAGTAACAACACTATGTCCAATCCATGCAGGCGTACCGCAGGGCAGCGTAATGGGCCCTACTTTGTATCTTCTGTATACTGCAGATCTACCCACTTCCGAGGCCACTGTAACAGGCACTTTCGCTGACGACACAGCAGTTCTGGCATCTGACGAACTCCCAGAAAAAGCCACCCGAAAACTCCAAAATAGCCTTGACAATATCGCGAAATGGCTTAAAGATTGGCGTATCAAGGCGAATGAATCTAAATCGGTCCAAGTAACATTCACCACTCGACGTGACAGTTGCCCTCCAGTCACATTAAATGGAGTTCATGTCCCCCAACACGACGAGGCAAAATATTTGGGAATGTACCTAGACAAGAAACTCACATGGAGAAAACATATCTTTACCAAAAGACTAGCAATGGGACAACAGGTCAGAAAAATGTATTGGATGTTGCATAGGAAGTCTCAGTCAAACTCAAACATAGAAATCCTGCAAAGATTTCAATCTAAAATGCTACGCATGATAGCAAACGCACCTTGGTACATATCAAATGATAGACTACACCATGATCTTAACATAAAAACAGTCAAGGAGGAAATAAAGGAAAGGATGACCAAATACAAAACAAGAATCACGCATCATCCTAATGCACTTGCAAAGGATCTAATGAATGAAGTGAAAATGCCACGAAGACTCAAACGCAAAAACCCACAAGATCTATTACTGTAAAGTAGTAGATTGCATAATGATGAAGCGATACTGTTAATGAACAGCTTTGCACAAGCCTAAGACTACAAATACCAACCTAATGCTGAATATCGCCAGATAGATTGCATTAAAATTAAATAAAAAAAAAAAAAAAAAAAAAAAATTCCACCGGGAATAGTGTAGCTTTCCACCAGTACAATAGTTTTTAAAATTGGATCATTAGTTCCGAAGATTACCCCCTACATACAAACTTACAAACTTACAAATTTTACCTCTTTATAATATTATTATTATCTATAAATATAATAAAATTGTAGAAAAGTGGTGTCTGTACAATGGAAATATACAAAAAAAAAGTAGCAGGGGTTGTTACTATATCAATGCCGAACCCAAAATTGTAATTAAAAAAATTTTTGTCTGTTTGTCTGTTTGTCTGTTTGTCGGTTTGTCTGTTTGTCTGTGTGTTTGTGCACGCTAATATCAGAAACGGCTTATCTGATTTAGATGGGGTTCTCACTAATATATTGAAGTAAGCTTCACTTAACATTTAGTGTTTATTTCATGTTAATCGGTTCATAAATAAAAAAGTTATGTCAATTTAAAGAATCGCGGCGAACATTTTGTTAAGGTATTCTATCAGAGTACGTACACGCCTCGCACTTGACTGTGGCACCATAGCGCCCAAACGGGTGAACCGATTTAGATGCGGTTTTTTTTATTTGAAAGCAGGGTTTCTTTCGATGGTTCTTAGACATGATTCATCAAAATCGTTTAAGCCGTTTCAAGGTTATCAGCTCTTTTGTGTTAGCTACCTTTGCTATTTTTGACGTCTATGGGTATTAACTTTACATACAAACATATGTGTGGGTGAAAATTTCAAACACCCATGAGTGTTATATTAATAAGCAAGTTTATGGTATATTTGGTCTGATGCAGCCAGGATATCTAGCACACTGATACACTCTTGGGAAAATAATAGCAGATATGTCGTGTTTGGATTCATTTTAATCAGCATTTGATTCTGCACACAATGCACTGATGGCAACAGGATGAGCTGATGCTGCAGCCAGGCTATTCAGCTCACCAGTAGGTTGACTCTTAAAAAAATAATAGCCGATATGTCGTGTTTGGATTTATTTTAACCAGCATTAGACTCTACATACACTGCACTGGAAAAATCTCATAACTGTAAACTCCATAAAACAAAAGGAATAACTTTAAAAAAATTGAAATAAAAATTAAATTAAAAATATAAAAAAGTAAAACATTTAAAAGTTAAAAATAATACTTTCCTATCGTTGAGCCATGAAATTTTACGTAACGTCGGGGTACCGCTAAAATAAGTAAGTACTTACCTACATACCAACGAGCACTAGAAACATTCCTTACTTAAGCGGTACCCCGACGTGAAGTAAAATTTCATGGCTCAACGATAGGAAAGTATTAAGTACTTTTAACTTTTTAAATGTTTTACTTTTTTGCGGTAGGGGTTTTTTAATTTTTTAATTTAATTTTAATTGTTTACGATAGTACGTGTTTACTTAATAACTGTGTGTAAAGTAGTAAGTACCTACTATTTTATAGTAAGAATGCCTCGAAGAAGATCCAACCTCTCCCAATGTAGCAGAAATGCTGAAAGGATGAGGTTAGTTCGATCACAGGAATCTGAGGAAGGTCGAGAGACAAGGCTCTCTGCAACTCGGGAACATCAGGCTAGGGTTCGTGCTGCAGAAACTTCAACTCAGCGAGAGTCTCGACTGAGTTCAAATCGTTCTCGAATGATGACAACTCAAAATAGGGAAAACGGGGAACAACGATAGGGATGTTTATCTGTCGATCGCGAAACTCACGCGCTATCGCGTGAGTCTCAGACTTTTGCTGACAGGGAAACCCGCCTGAGCTTCTAGAGAGTATGGACAACAAATGCTCGATCCCAGGAGACACAGGACGAACGGGAAATAGGTACGTCTCACTGCCGATCGTGAAGCTCATGCACTATCGCGTGAGTCTGAGACTTTCACTGATAGGGTAATTCGTCTGAGTTCTCAGAGGGTTCGGACAGCAAATGGAAGAAGGAGAATCTACCAGCTACCCAGTAGAAATTTTAGAATTCCTCAATGCTCCTGGACTACCAGTACATAAAATAAAATTAAAAGTAGGCGTACCCATAATGCTTCTTAGAAATGTAAGCCCCCCAAAACTTTGCAATGGCACCAGGTTAAAAGTGACCAATTTACAACGAAATCTGATAGAAGCAGAGATTTTAACAGGGTGTGGAAAAGTTGAAAGTGTTTTCATTCCTCGGATTCGTCTCATTCCAAACAATTTTCCAATTAGTTCTAAACGAGTCCAGTTTCCAGTCAGCCTATGTTTTGCGATGACAATTAATAAAGCCCAAGGTCATCAGCTGTTTCTCGCACGGCCAGTTGTAAGTGGCTCTGTCACGGGTTAGCAATCCTAGGAGCCTGTATGATTTCATCCCCGATGGCCATACGTCAAATTAATATCGTATACAGAGAAGCATTACTGTAAAGTAAAGTTTTAGCTACCCAAACGACGGTATATGTAATTCAAAATATGCTGCCCGAAAAGTCACTATTCCACGCGGACGAAGTCGCGGGCACAGCTAGTAGTATATATAGTATAGTACAGATGTCAATCTTAATACCTATTATTTGTTTCTCAATGAGCATCGCTTGGCCATGATTTACTTAACATATGGGAATTTACCTTTCAAAACACAAGTATTAGAGCGGGGATATACTTACCTATCGTACACCCTTCTAGTATGATCACACCGACAGGTTCTTTGTCACCTTTCTTATCGAAATAAAACAGCAGATTTCCTTTTAGCACGAACCATCGTTTCTGATAGCTCTTGCCGACTTCGCCTCTCATGTCCAGCCATCCGTCGCGGTCCACCGGCGTAGCAGACGATGCGAAAGCGCACAAATTCTTCTCGTTTATTTTCATTGTCATTTATAAATATTCATACAGTACACACTCACGACAGGAAAGAAGAGAATATAAGAGATTGCGTACTTGTTAGCGTCTAAGCTTCTAAGGTATTGATCATTGAGATATAGACTACGTATAAAAATGCATATCAGGTTTAAGAAGATTGTTTTAATGTAAAATCTTAACGATTTAGCAAATTAGTAATAAGCAATTTAATCAAGGATGACCTACGGTGATACGGTCTATGATCTTGATCTATTTTATTGGTCAATGTCAATGTCAATTCCACAAGCAAACTGTCATTGTGACGCAACTACATTAGTTCGGAAACAACTTGCCTTAAAATAGATCAATCTCATTATCAATCTAATTATTTTATTGCACGACAGCAGAAAGTAGACTTTTGTAGTTTCTGATTTCTGAGTAAAGTTCTCTTTTTGACCGACTTCCAAAAAAAGGAGGTGGTTCTCATTTCGGTTGTATTGTTTTTTTTTCATAACTGAAACTTATCTGATGAGGGATCCTCAAGGAATTGAGGGAACTCCTCAAAAAATATACGAACACACGCATCGAGTTTTACATTTTTAGTAACAAATCAAGCATTTTCATTCAGCAAGTATCATTTGATGAAGAAAAACTAATGAAGAAGACAGGCAACGGAACTCTTCAACGCATAACAGCAAATTACTCGCTATTGCTACAGTCACATGTCTGTGCAAGGTTTATGTATTTCCATAACATAACATTACGCCTGTCTATTTTAAAAGGGGCCCGGCAGAGATGTACAGATTAATGTTTAGATAGAACTTCTTTAGCAATTGTTAACCAATATCAATGATTCTTTCAAGTTTTGAAAGACTTTCTTTACATACAAAGAAACTAAAAATTGCAAAATAAACACTTTTATAATATAGATTTATAAGATTCGGAAGTCTGTGGCTTTGGTGGTTTTGTTTCGGCCACCGACTTCCGAAACTGGACTTATTTTGTTTTTTATTCAAACGAGTTTGCTTGTAGTCCAAAAGAACATTATCTGCCTGGCCTTTTCCCAATTATGTTTTGGTTGGCTTCTATAACTGTTGTATAAATATTTGATTTTAGCTGAATACCAGAACTTATTTTACTGAGTAGTGAAAATGAACATTTTTTACTTAAATAACCTCCTCCTTTTTAGCAGTCGGTTAAAAAATAAGGTAAACTTCTACAACGAAATGTTGCGACTGGCTAAACTAGACGACTGTTGAAAATTCCACCAACCATGGGGAAAAGGTGCGTTTGAAAAATAATATGAACATGGGAAAAAAATAATAATAATAACATTTTATACAAATTATATAAAAAAAAAATGACGTGTGGCACTCGGAGACTGCCGCGGTAAAGCTATTGCATAGCATTTTTTATCAACTCCTCTCCTCCCCTCTCCCCATTCCTCTCCTCCCGCTCTCTCCCTCCCTCCCATTCCCCCACACCTCCCACGCCCCTCCCATCACCCCTCCCTTCCCTTCCCTAACCCCTCCCGACCCATGCCTCTACCCGTCCCCCTATCCCTCCCCTCTCACCTCCTCCTTCCCCCTTCCCTCCCCTTTCCCCTCCCCACTATCACCACTATGCCTGCAATATAAATATATATTTAAATTTATATGCAATAGCTTCGGCCTTCAAGCCACACCTTCTTGCCCGTCGAAGTGGGGAGCGTGAGGTTTTTTCGTTCCGGAATTTCTGGATTCGGTCCCCGCGCTCAAAGCCCGCGATAGAAGCTATGCATCATCATCTGCCTAGCCTTTTCCCAACTATGTTGGGGTCGGCTTCCAGTTTAACCGGATGCAGCTGAATACCAGTGTTTTACATGGAGCGACTGCCTGTCTGACCTCCACAACCCAGTAACTGGGTAACATGATACCCCTTGGTTAAACTGGTTGTCAGATTTTCGGGCTTCTGACTACAAGTAACGACTGTCAAAGATCTACAAATGACAGCCGGGACCAACGGCTTAACGTGCTTTCCGAGGCACGGAGGAGTCTTGGTATGTAATAAATGGTCACCCATCCACGGACCGACCTCGTCAAGCGTAGCTTAACCTTCGATCGACCCATGCGGCTGTTATAATTTAGCCACAAGCTCCTCACCCATGCGGCTGTTATAATTTAGACGCTAGAAGCTATGCAATAGCTTAAAAATTAACGTTTTTCTGTTACGGGCTATCTTGTCATATTTTTCCTTTACGCGCCATATTTATTTGTATCCATGTCTATGATAATGCCTTTTTACTGTTATCAAGATAAAGTTTAACATTATATGACACTGAAACTGTTCGCCCCCCTTCGTTGCCATTCTGTGTGTGACTCGGGCCTAAGGTAGCACCACGGAGTACAATATTAAAATGCGGCATATGTTCCAACTGTTCAACATTCATTGGGGAAAATCAGATATCACTTTGTAGTTCATCTGTCTATCTGTTTATGTAGTGAGTGACACAATTACTTTAGGGAAGGTTCATATCTGGCGGAACCTGCGCCGAGCGTTTGCGACAATGTACGCTCGTCGCACTAAGGCGATTATCACACTGCCCCGCATCACGCTGCTTGTTGCGTGTCTCTGAACTGAATTGAACGCGCGTGGATGCTTTTTCTGTGTGTTGGACTGTGCGTGTTTTCCATACAAACGGAGATACTTACAAGCAACGGAAGAACACGCATCCACGCGCTACGCTGCATCATGCGGGGCAGTGTGTTAATTGCCTAACGTATCATCGGTTGAGTGTGAACGGTCAAGTGTTTTTCTATACATTTGTCTGTTCTGGGCGTTACGCGACCGATAATACGCGACGCATGTTCCGTCAGATATGAACCTTCCCATAGGCGCACGCCCTATGGGGCCAGGCAAAGTTCTACTGTAATGTGTAAATCTTATTTTACCTGTTTATCATATAACAGTGCTATAGACAGAACGAAAATAGGTCTATGGCAATTCTGTAAAATAAAACATTGCTTTTTAAATATGTAATATTTTATTCATAATTATTATTACCTATTTTCACAGTTATTTATAAAGTTATATTAATATCAAGTATTACACTAATTTTGTTTTACGAATTTCTAATGATTGCTCCATTTAGAAAATTTGATTTCCACATCAATCATCAGATTAGCCCGCTTACAACTAATTATGACAAAATGGTGAGGTCTATGTACAGTACAATCCCAATTCCCTAAAAAAATTGACAAATTCACAATAACAAAAAAGTAAAAAAAAAAACGAAATCCTTAAAATAATCCATTCAACTACGAATCTCGTTTAACAACTGTACAAAATATTACGAGTGGTTTCTTTAAAACATGCTCCAGTATACATAGGCAATGTGGGCAAATAATTAACGGTATTCGATACTACATCGAGTATATGTACAAAATGTCGTTTTACAAAACAAAATAATAAACTATATACAACATCATTAAATATTCTCAAATGCTGTAACACATTTAAAACATTTTATATTCAACTAGGCATAATTCAGTTAAGTGGCGGGCGGGCCGCGTCTACAATTAAATAATTTATGCAAACCGCCGCGACGATGCGCACGCGCATTACATACAAAACCTGTACAAATTGCCTACCATCACTTGACAAGACAAAAAATAATTAGGTACTAAGCAACAAAAAAATAATTTACAATCTGATTTCTGATAATTTGTTCAATACGAAAAATTGATTAAGGATTTTTGATTTTTCCGAACTCAGTCCACAGAAATAAGATTAAAAATGGAATAGTATATCAATAAAAAATGAGTAATACAAGATCCAAACCACGCATCGGACATATTTACAGATTTGTTTTCACAGCACACCTCCCTACGCTTACGCTTTAATAATATATTAAAATAGAAAATTTCATTATAACTACTAAACTGTCGGAGATTCGACGTATCAACACGCTCTTCTGTTGTTTCAAATGGCTCCATTTTATATTTTTTGTTATAAAACGACAATGTCTAATTTATACAAATGCTACTTTGAACATCATCTAGGGGGCTCTCTTTATCACTATTTTATTTAACTAACCATAAAGTATTGGTGTTCCTAATTAGCGCTCTGCAGCCTTATTGCATAACACTGCCATAATACTAATTGCTATAAGGCCCGATTGCAACAGCAAATTCCTAATTGCGTTTAACACTAAACACAATTAAAACATCATTATATTTCTGTTATCTTTAAACAATTGACAGAAATAGAACTGCTTTTATTATGTTTAAGGATAAAGGTATAGATTGATATATTGATTTATTTGATTTATTTATATACTTATTTCTTTTTGTTGACTTATAATAATTAAAAACACATTTGTAATGCAAGCGGACCTAAATGTGGTTTCTCTCACTGATGTGGTTTTTCAGCAGCATTTATTGTTTACATGCTTTATCACGCATGCAGGGGCATGCATGTAAAATTGCATTGAGAGAAATCACACTAGAAGCAATTGCTATCATGTGAGCATTACACAAATAAGGTTACTTATCAGGTTTTTATATTTCATTATCATAAGAAATATTTACTAGCAAATCTGTTTGTTATAGAATGATGTGACTGCCAATGCACGGGCACTATTGGTAGTTAACATTAGTGAATTATATAATTTGAACATTAGTTTTCAACTAGAATGCTGGTGCTATGCAGTATCGTGTGAAGCAACTTTGAGCGTTTGTTCCCTCTTATAAAACTGTACAGAATTACATAATTCAAGTTTAACATCAGTGGTCAATTTTACTAAATACTTTTTGTCCCTAGAGATTGCAAACTACAAACATGATTTGCGAAGAAGTTGTGCATTATAATATAAATTAACAAATAAATTGCGTTTTTATGAAAAAGCCTACAAAAATAATGTATGAACGAACGAGTCGACAAGTGTCGTTATAATAAGTGAGATGTTTTGGTGGACGATTTAATAAGAAACGTCAGTAAAAAAATATCTAAAATACTATACATATCTAACTCCTTTGGTAATTCATACCGGTTCATTAAAATAACGAAAAATTACAAAAAAATATATTACATTAATACATAAACCGCAACAATTGTTGTTACAGTCGTAAATATTGTGACGTTGTTTTCTTTTAAGAAATAAATATTTCATGGTGTTGCAGTTTAAACATAGTAAAAAGAAAGTCAGAATAAGCAGTGTGATGTTTAAATCTTTATGAATCTTGAATGTTACATCAATAAGATTGTAGTATCCAGCATGTACAAAATTGTGAAGTAACTTTACATTCATCTTTGAAATTAAGAAGGTAGAAAAGTAGCCGAGATCAAAATAAAATTTGAAATGAATAAAAAAACATGATGTGACATACTAAATTAATACTCAATTAGCTATAAAATTGGACTCAAAATTTTCTACATTGCAGAAAATATCAATTTAATATAAGCTAAACGAGTTCAAAATTCTCAATTTACTAACTTTATTTGAAAACATGCAAATTTTATTTTGATAATAATTTTAATGCTAGCTACAATTAAAATCGACGGAAGTTAATGTCGAGGTGTGAAAATATTTAAAATATTTGAGGTAAAAGAGAGAGAAAAGGGATATTGTGAGCAATTAACTATCTAATTTTATTACAATATTCCCACATTTAATTCTTATTTATTTTGCATTTAGCCATCTTGGCGCGTTATTTAATTTCTTCTACTACTTTATAATTATTTTCAAGGTCTTTGTAAACATGTGTTTGTCTAACTAAATGTTAGCTACATAAAATGAGGTTCACTTTCGATTCTGGAATGAGAGATCTGGAAGTATATAGTATAGACAAGACTGAATGGAAGTGTTAGTTTTAATTGGAAAACTGTTTGTTATTTAAAAATTTAAAAGAAATGAATCTTCATCATGTATCGTGGAGGAGGACAAAATTTTGTTTAAAAATAATGTCAAAAAACTGGTTGAAAATAACTTAACAAAAATGTGGTAAAACACGAATTTCGTAAAAATCTCTGGTTAAGATGTAGTGAAGTATTTGAAAGTATTGTTTAAATAACACCTTCACCTATGTTGTTATATAGTAACTGCAATGAAAATAAAATGCCCTTTGACGTGTAGTGAATGATTCATATATAAAACATAGAAAACTGTTTATATGCCGAATTGGACCTTATTTTGTGATCAAACTTATAAATCCTAGTTTCCCCGGCTTAATTAATTTCCATTTTTTAAATTTTCCTAGTAATTAATTTATAACATTTTTGATATTTCATTTAGAACTTTGTGCATGGCTGTTCTTCACTATGTTTAGTAAAACTTTGTAACTTGCTTTAGAAAATTGAATGGTATGGTAAAAAGTATTTCTAAATTTTGTAATCTCAATATAAATTTAGGAGTATAGTCTCTAAGTCTAGACTCGCAGTCACTTAATACAAGCAGACAAGAGCTTTACAGTTGGACATGAAAAAAAATCTCATAAGTGTGTGTGATTTCGCTAAAGCATGTGACAATGTAATTATAGTTACATAGCTAAACAGAGTGAAAAACAACCTCACCCCAACAGCGTCCCCTACAACATGTAGGAAACATACCAACACTTGACAACAACAACATATTGTAACGAGGCCCTTACTCCCTACTAGTTAATTTATCTAAGTACTGTCATCAACTCTACAAGTCTACGTTTACGCTGCCTTTTAGTCATTACCTTACTTTCTATGTAGTAGTATATGGATAACACAGTGATTACTGAATGGAAATTTACTTACTTTGCATTGTATAATGAACAAGGCAAATTGTGTTGGGCTTACAACAAGATTCACATTGGTGAATGAAAGTTTTAATGTAATTTGTACAATATATTATTTTATACGGATGGGAAAGTTCTATCAAGGACTGAAACAGACCAACTTATAGTCAATTCAGAATTAGAACTGTTTTTTTTTAATGTCAGGTTATTAGGGAAAATATTGATATAAACAACAGTAAGTATCACCCATATATCCACTACAACTACCAACTTCAATAATTTAGTCTAATAAATAGTAATTAGGCAGGCATGATATCATAATGTGTCACCGACACGCATGTCATCTCATTTTTAAACCATGTAATTATACAAGATGATGGAATCCTGCAAACATTGGGTAATTGAGACACAGAACTTTCATCCTTCCTGCAAACTACTATATTATTATTTTAAATAAATCCAGTCCTCGTCCATTTCAGATCCGCTTCTTCACCACATAACTTCACTGTATCACTGACCATTCAAGGGCACATCACAAAAACACTTTGCTTGTAAGCTGTGAACAAAATCACCACACCGCATTTCACTGTATTGTCGAAGATCACATGTAGCAGTTAGACGCTTCATACGCCTTAGGTGGCTGGTGGCGGGCCTAGCCCAGGGCTGCAGCCGTGTGGTACAGCTGCATCAGCACCTGCACGTGCAGGGGCAGGCAGGACAGGCGGTCGTGGGTGTTGCCGTCCAGAGACAGCCAGGAGAGCGCATTGTAACCTTCTAACACGTATCTGTAAAAAAAAATAGGGTGTATGACAGAATATGAACATAGCAGCAGTAGAGCTTCTTGCAACAATTATTGCCAGTAAAAGAATTGTTGCAACCCAATTTGAATCTTGGTGATGTTTAAAAGTTTGGTATGTGGGCGGTGTTGTGTGTGTGTTCTTGTATTGTGTAGGTACCTGAGCACGTCGGTGGTGGTCTGCGAGTCGAGCGGGTGCGTGTTGTGGTCCCGGCGCTGCGTCAGCGACGTGTAGTCGTCGGCGGCCTGCAGGCTGCCCGCGTGCAGGTGCAGCGCGCTCTTGAGGAAGGCAGGGCACGCGTCGCGCAGGTGCGCGCAGCCCGCCCACCACCACGCCGGCATGGAGCCCAGCGGCGCCGTGGACACCATGTAGCCCAGCGCCAGCGGCTGCTGCAGGAGGGCTCCTACTGCCTCCTGCGGGAAAATCAATGTTTAGATTCTCAGCGGTCATTGAAACGCGTCATCATCATACCTAGCCTTTTCCCAACTATGTTGGGGTCGGCTTCCAGGTTAATGCAACTGAATACCAGTGCTTTACATGGAGCGACTGCCTGTCAGACCTCCACAACCCAGTAACTACGTAACACTAACATGATCCCCTTGGTTAAACTGGTTGTCAGACTTTCGGGCTTATGACTACAAGTAACGAAACAACTGTCAAAGATCTACAAATGACAGCCGGGACCAACGGCTTAACGTGCTTTCCAAGACACGAAGGTGTCTTGGAATGTAATAAATGGTCACTCATCCACGCACCGACCTCGTCAAGCGTAGCTTAACCTCCGATCGACGCATGCGGCAGTTTTATTTGGCCACTAACTCCTCAATCAATCATTGAAACGCGTATTATGCCAAAAATTACAATAAATTTTAATTACTAATGAATTGTTTCAGAAATCTTGGTGAACTTACGGAAGCATTATCATCCTGATGATGGAACGCAGCCTGGTGGTGATGGTGAGCTTGCGGGCTCGCAGCGGGATCATCGTCGGTCCTGCGCGGACTGCCGGCGGCCCACATGTTGTTGAACATGTCGCCGATCAGCAGATCTGTCATGTTGTCCTCTCCCATGTCCTCGTCACCCATGTCCACGTTCAAGAACATCATGTCGCTCTCGTCGCCGTTCGCCATTGGTGGCTCGAATGGCATTTGGTTTGACTGAGGACAAATAATTGTAAACATTTATTATAGTTTTTTTGTTTTGTTTTTTAGTTAACATTTATAGATTCGCCATCTCTTCAGAGGTACCATTTTAAAACAGCTTTATTATTGAGATACCGCTTTTGAACACTTTCACGGGCTAACCTAAAGATACACGTCGTAAAATAACTGGTTATAGTGTTTATTTGGCAAATCATTATCTGTATGACGTATAGACAATATAGATTTGAAATAATTGTTATTCAAGTAACTTTGTGTCTGATGAGGGTGTTGACCGTGGTCAGCTGTTTATTTCTTTGGCTGATATTTTAAGGTTTCTTTTTGTATCATTGATGGATAACCGTCAGATCAAAGGTGCACCAAGTCATAAATCCATACCTGTGTAGTGGCTGAGGTGGGGAACACAAGTATGTGCGTAGCAGTGACATCCCGGGGCGTGTGCAGATGCGACTGGATGGAGGCCTGCGAGAAGCGCTCGTCGGGCGTGAAGCGGTCGGCCATGAGGCGCAGGCACGAGTCGGGCTCCGTGGACACGAGGCACGCCGACAGGATGCACGGCACGCCGCCCGGCGCCAGCACGCCGCACGCCGCGCAGATGTCGCGCAGCGTGGCCGACGCGCGCACCAGGTGCTTGCGCGACAGCAGCCAGCTCCAGCCTGCACGCACATGCACTTATTTATTCAAAGCGTTTCCATCTTTTTGTACGATTCGCTTTACACTGAGCTTTCTAACGTCGTAACTAGAGAACAACAAGATGCAACTTATGGGAATATTCATTGTGTGAGTGTTTCTCACGCTACACATTTATTAAAATGTGTGCAAATAACAAATTAATGTGTAGCGCGACAGACTGACACACAGACAACGACGGGCAATAAAGATAAGTCATGTTTTGTTATTTGCAATAGAAAATTTAAAATAATAATAAATTAATTTATTTCAGGTAAATACAAAAAGTATTGACAAAAAGTTGACAAAAAGACAAAAAGTTGACAAAAAGACAAAAAGTTGTAAAATACAATCAAAAACTCAATAAATAACAATTAATTAAATTAAAATGAATGTCAATTTACCTTTCAGTTCCCCATGTCCAATGCGGCCCACCCGTCCCACCACGAGGCGCCAGGGTTGCGCGGCCTGGCTCATCACGCCGAGGGTGAAGTCCATCAGCTTGGTGAGCCCGAGCCGACGCGCCGGACCGCTCCGTCGGCGCCGTGACCTGGAAGAGTTCGAACTGAATATTTAATTAGTGATAAGTTTGAGGAGCTGGTTACAGATATTGCGACATTTTTTGACTATTTTTCCACCTCTTGGTGTGCGTCGTGCAAATATATGAGAGGATCCTCTGGTTAACACCGACATAAAAATTCTGCTTATCAAAGAAAGAAATTTATACTTATTCATAACAAATACAACTTTGTTTCAAATTGTTACCTTTTTACGCCGAAACAGCTAAAAAGATTGGATACAATTTAGGATATGAACACAATTTTGAAATTAATACAGACCTTTGCGGCACATGAATATTAATGGCAGCCGTATCCAGTAGCTCTCCCCGCGCGTCAGTTGCAGACGCGAGTAGCCACCTCTGGTCGTGACTGAGACAGTACGCCAGGAACAGGACTCCGCCCTGCTCGCCGGAGCCCTGGCCCCAGGTCTCCGCCACCTCCTTGAGGGCACGCGGCGCGGCGAGGACAAAGGCTGGCGAGAACAACTTGTAGGGTTCGCGGTTTTTCTCCTGGAAAATTTACATCAATTAGTAAAGTAACCAAAAATCAAGTAATTAGTAAACATCATAAATCTGAATATTTGAAATGGCATCAATTTGAATTGCTATGACAGACAGGACGAGACTGTTCTTGACCACATATTCTACCATTCTGCTGCCCTTAGAACCTATTAAGATGCTTGCATTGCATATACATTATACTCACGTCTTTGTTCTGCAGGAACAGGTTGGAGTCGGCGGCCGTGCCGAAGCCCGTGAGCGACTTGCCGTTGGCGTGGTGCTGCAGCAGGCGCCGGGCCCCGCTGAACACGCTGAAGGCCAGCGCGCGCACGTCGGCGGCCCCGCCGGGCCCCACGGCCCCCGAGTAGCCGCCCGCGCCGCCCGCGTTGTGCGCCGCCGCGCTGTCCGTGCCGGCCGTGCCCAGGCCCCAGCGCGAGCAGATGCTCTCCAGGGAGATTATCTGCGAGAATACGATGAGTTACTTTAATCCGATCAATACCACACAGCTAAAATATATTCCATGTACCAAACAAAAATTATCAATTGCTAAGAACACACATCATTTTAATGAATAACCACTATTAATACTGTATCACAGTATTGAGGGTGAATGTGTGTGAGTGTGAATGTGTGTGAGTGTAACTTTCAAAACTGACATTAGTTAAAAGTTTTGTTTTAGGATTTCAGATTTTTTTTACCCGTCATACTTGTAAGAAAGGAAAGCATACCTTGACAAGAGGATTATGATGATGTAAATGGTCCATAGTTCGTGCCGCAAGTCGCAGCAACGCATGCAATGCGAGCGGACGATGCGCGTTGGACGCAGGCGGCTCCACCACGTACACCACGAGCGCCGGCGCGCCGCCCTCCTCCTCGTCCCACGAGCCCGAAGTCGACGACGCGCCCGGCACACCGGGACCCGAACTGCAGCCTCCACTTGAAGAGTCGTCGGGTTCTGCAGCACTTGTCGGGGTCGCGGGATGGTCGGGCGTGGAAGGTGGACGCATAGGTTCTGACGCGGGGCGGTCTGCGTCTAGCAACGCGCGGTCTACGGTAAGCGCGGCTAACTGAGGCAGTAAGGTCGAGCGTAACGTGTCAGAGTATGCTCGTAAATGTTCGCCTAGCCGACCGGGCGGGAGAGAGCCGCTCCACTCATCCCTGTCGTCTCTTCTCTCACCACCCGTCGAACAGCGAACCAGCCCTTCCTTTGCAATTCTTCCTATAGGCTGATGTCTACCGAGACGACAGGATTCATAGGCGGTAGATAGTTCGCGGAAGAAGGCGCGTAGAGGTTCCGTGAGGGCATCGTTATCTGCAGCCACGACCACGTAGGCGACATCTCTAGCGTACGAATACGGTTCTAGAGCTAATCTCTCCCAATGGCGAAGTGCGTAGGGAGACAAAGATATCCAGTCTCGGTCGTGGCCCACGAGGAGTGGAGGGACAGGTTGCGGTTCGCACAGGTCCTCGTTCCCCCTGCCTGCCAGCCGGTGGAACTGCCGCCACGTCAGCGGGCCGGTCACTCCGTCCCACATGCGCGCGCCGCAACAACGCTTTTGTATCGCGTCTTGTAGGAGTGGCCTTAGCCGCCGCATCAATCTGTGGATAGGAGACAAATGTTTGGTTATACTACGACTAAAGGACGTTGGATTAAATAACACGACAAAAAACAGTTGAATTTACTAGCATTATAAGATTTGAATATTTATTTTTAATTATTACCTGACTACGTCGCGGGAGGAGCGTGGTGCGCGCGCGCCGATAAATGGCCAGCGGTGTACCGCACCACTCGGACTCGCGCCGGGCCCCGAGCTGGGCCCCAGGCCGGGCCCCGCACCCGGGCCCACCGATGCACGCAGCGCTCGCGCCGCTGCCGTGCCGCCGTCCGTGTACCTGACGAAGTAAACATTTCATTTTAATACTTATAATAATCTATAAAGAATATGATGCTTCAATGCTTACGATATTTTTAATTAAATCGTATATCCCGGTTAGACTCCAAACGGTCAAAATGTTACCATCAATATTTAGTAGTCGTGCTTATTTTTAACAAATTTCAGTCGCAGTGGTATTTGATGCGCTCGCTGTACGCGTTGATATTTTTTCACAAATTTTAGCCAACCGACTTCTTTGGCACTTACGTGTCCTTTCCACAATGTAGCGTGATAATTATGGGGGTTTTGAGCAACTCACTCGAGTAAATTAAGTCCTCGTTCATCGGCCGGCGGATGGTCCGCAGCGCGATGCGCCGCCCTCGCCAGCGCGGAGGCCGGCCCGCCGGGCGGCGCCGCACTCTGCGCTAGCACTACTCGCGCCACTTCTCCTAGGCCAGCGCCGCGTACGCCGCGCAAGCCTGGTTCTTCCGCGAGACCGGTGATTTCCATCTCGTCCTGTGGAGTAGCAAGTAAGTTAACACATATCATACATGTTGAAGAAAAAAATATTTACTGTAGAGAATTTTGAAGAGTTTTCGCTTTCGTGCTCGCGCCCGCCACGTTTATGTACTGACCTCATAGAACAGTCCCGCCCGGTGCGCGCGGCGTCGGTTGAGGATGGCACTGAAGCCGCACGTGCAGTGCGAGGGCTCGTCGTCGGGCGCGGGGGTCGCGGGCGAGCCCGAGTCCGAGCCCGCGCCCGCCATGCCCGTGCAGCCCGTCAGGTACGTCGCCGCGTCCGCGCCGCGAATGTTGCCTACAACCTGGAGACATTCATTGAACATTAGTTATTCGAATAGTCCATCGTCGATTTGTTTAAAATTATTTTTTACTGTTGGGCATAAAAACATAAGGTCGGGTTGCTTGTTGACTTTTACGTACGTAATACGTATTACCTATTAGGTTATCTATTTTTATAAAAACTGATCAAAAAGTATTGTACCATAACTAAAGTAAAATAATATATTTGATACCTTGGGGCCAGCATTACACACACAAAGCGTGCAGCTGTCGAAGTTGTGGTCCCGGAACACGTTGAGCACGGTGTCGGCCAGCAGCACGTTGAGCATGAGCGGGCAGGCGGCGTGCGCGGCCGGCGCCGGGCCCCCGGGCGCAGCGCGGCGAGGCGCGGGGCCCACGCTGCCGGGGCCGCGCGGCGCCGGCGGCACGCTGCCGGGGTTGCGCGGCGTGGTGCTGCCGGCGCCCGCCACGGAGCCGGGCTGCCGGTGCCGCACGTCGCGGCTCTCGGGAGTTGGGGGGGCAGAGCGTTTTATGCCTACTGTGAAAAGAAAAATACAATAAAATTGATTTCGTGAACAGTGACGGAAATGTGTTACATCGAAACCGAGGAATAATTTGGCCAATGAACAGGCGAAATCGTAGAATGGCTGTGAGATAGTGTAATATAATAAATCTTTACATATTCAGAAATTAAATAGCTTAATATAAATTGAATCTAAGAAATAATATAGGTACAACAAAGTATGATGTCTGTACTAAATTAGAACCTATATCACAGGCGACATAAAATCTTACAAGTAGTATTAAAACACATGATTTCGTTACAATATTTATATTACTGTAAATGTCCCAGGTGTGTCCCAGCGAGGTGTCTTTTTATAAATAAACTGAACTAGATAAATAAATATCTGTATCTCAGACAACAGCTCACAAAATGATTTTGACTACCAGCACTGTAATGATTTACCCCTAACTACCCTAAATGTACAGACGCCAGCACATCAAGTTACCCCAATGTGTCAAATTTCTTTGATCGTTTTTCAACTTTATGGAAAACAGAATAAGGTTCATATTCACATGGAAAAATTTGATACATTGGGGTAACTTGGCGTGCTGGCGTCTGTACATACAATGGCAAAAAGGTTATCAAAATGGAGCTATCCCGATGCGCTGAGTACTGACCTGTCCTATTGGTGTCAGGCTCAGGCTCGTCCCGCTGCTTGCTGGGCTCGTGCTCGTGCTCGTGGTGGCAGCGCGGCCGGTACACGGCGTGCGGCGGCAGCGACACCGCCGGCATGAGCTGGCTCGGCAGCGTCGACAGCGGCGCGTACTTGGACGAGCCCACGTACTTGAACACGGTTGGTGGCTTGAATACATACGACCAATCCTGTGGGGATGAAGACTTACAAGTAAATAAATATTCCAAAACTTTCACACAACACCAGTCCCGAGCTTGTATTAAGGGTACTAAACAACTGATAAAATATACTTATATATTTCTAATTTATTATTTTATTTTATTATTTGTCCTGGGTGGGAATGGAACCCACGACTGCGTTGGTGTAGTACGTACCTCGATGGCGTGGTCGGGCGGCGGCGAGCCGGGCGCGGCGTGTTGGAGCGGGTGCGCGTGCGGCTCGTCGGGCAGCGAGAAGCCGGGCGAGGCCTGCGCGTGCGCCTCCATGCTGGGCGGCGTGGGGAACATCTTGCTGAGCTCCTCGGCCCGCACGCAGCCGCGGCTGCCCATGCGCACGTCGTCCAGCGACTTGTTGGAGTCGGGCGGGGTCGACACCTGGAGCTGTGCACAATACTTCACTTACTCGAGCTGTTTGACACTCATACTCACTTTCAACACAGAATCGAATAAAGCAATTCTAATATTAATATTATTCCTTGTTTTAGTTTCATCATGCATTACTTATTTCCTGAGAAAAATTTAATACAAAGTCTGATCTTGATCTCAATTTGACCCACATTACATACAAAAAAATCAATTGTTAGAGGCTTTATTCCAGACCATTCATAGATAAAATATAAAAGTTGACTGGATAAAAACACCATCATTTATTACAATCTAAGCTATACACATACAACACATAATCTATCTACTTGTACTATAAGGAAGGTTGTACACTCACAAGTCTTACCGTCTCATCGCCGCTGGCCGCGTCATCCGACGTGTCAAAGATTTGATCCAAATCTTTGAACGCGGGACAAAGGCCGTCAGACGTAAACAGGTTCTTGTACTCTTTTGTATCTTCCTGTAGAGAACAGAGTGGGAAATATGTGAGTTTATTTTTTTAAATATGAAAGGTGAAATGGGACTTAGCGAAAAGTTTTCGGATCAATAAAATATGACTGCCTGAGGATGGACTTGTTACATTATACTGTATGAAACATAAGTTAAGACATTATTGCATGGAAAAGAAAAGAAAACTAGGATTAATATAGGTCTAAAATAGCAATTAAGTGTATTAAATAATAAGCAAATAAGCGCAGTCATTATCTGCGGAAGCCTTTTTCCTAACTATGTTAGGGTCGGCTTTTAGTTTAACCAGAATACCAGTGTTATACATGGAGCAACTGCCTTTCTGACTTGTTGTCAGTGGGCTTCTCAGTGCCCATAAAGACTCAAAGATCTACAAATGACAGCCGGGACCAAATAGCTTTCCGAGGTACGGGGGAGTCTTGATATGTTATGTGAATGGTCACCCATGCATAGACCGACCTCGTCAAACGTAGCTTAGCGTTCAATCTACCAGGGGGTCGAGTCTGCTATTGCAATCGTGTCTCAATGACCGGTCAATGGTCGCTTTTTGACCTATAACGTCAAACTTATGACACATTTCCCATACAAAAACTGTCAAAGTTGTCAAATATTCGATCAATGACCGGTCATCGAGACACGATTGCATTAGCAGACTCGAGCCCCTGTACGGCTGTAGTGATCTAGCCACAAGCTCCTTCCCCCGACATGCTAGTATGGAGTGGTAATGTATGCTATAGCACTCACATTGTGGTCCTGCTTCTCCTGCTTGATGTCGAGCAGCGCGTGGTCGCGCATGGCGGCCATCTTGGTGTGGTCGTGTCCGACGTACAGGTCGCCGGCCGCGCCCGCGCCCAGCGCCATCTCCTCGCGGAAACTGCTCTGGGACGACTTGAAGCGCTTCACGGGGTGCTCCAGCCTGCACATACCGATGGTTTATTATTTGAGTGAAAATAATTCATATTGAGGACCGTGGTTTACAGCTAATGGTCGCTAAACGACGCATACGAATGTAAACATTATTCGATAGGCTAGGATTATCGCTTAAATTGGAATGAAACGTTACACATATGAAAATGAATTCATATAGCGTAGTTATAACATTCATAATGATTGGTAAGTGTAAAAGGGTTAGTGATAGCCGTGAATGCTGAAGCAATTTAGCCCAAAGACTAGTTTTGATATTGGAAAGTTAATTAGATTAAGAAAATTGAAAGGTTGAAGAAAATATCACCAAGCATTGAACACAATTAAATGAATCTTTAATGAAATTGATGCGCAAACTGGTATTTAATGTAGCGAGCGGTAAGATTCACGTCGAAATATCTTACTTAAGACGCGACCGTTAATAACTCGCATAAAGCATGGCGTAATACAGGGTGGAATGGACACCATTGCACGTTGTTTATTACCGAGCTGGTAGTGTCGGACTAACACACTTGTGTGAACACTTTTAGGGTTGAATTGGCAAAATAACCAAAGTGTGTCCAAAATTCAGGCAAACCCAACGAAATCGTTGTAACGTAACCATAGCGAGATCTATTTCGACGCCAACGCTCGCGATGGCCATCTATTGAGTTTTGAACTTTACATAGTATTCGCGATGATTACGTTATGAACACACGTACTGATACCATGAGATCTATATTTGATTTTGGATTAACATTTCAACGCTAGGAGGGTCCAGGATGATGTACAGACCTCATGGTGTTCGTTCAACGTTCCTTCCACTCTGTATAACTGAGGCTCTAGTACAAATATCCGCCGTATGCCTATGGCATTTAGATTTAAATGCCACTGATCAGCACAATTAATATCATAGCTAAATTTCAAGAAAGTGCGAAACGTAAATTATAATTGCGTTGTTGTTGCGATGGTGTTGTTTAATTTTGTTGTGTTTAAATCAAGCATTCCTGCTAAGCAAATTTATATGAAACACTGAAATAAACTCAGAGGTCAATCTTAGTCTAATTATTTGAGGACCATGCTGAGTTTGAAAAGGACTTTTAACTGAAACTCAGTGATTTTAGTAGATGGAGTATTTTGATAACTAGAAAATTCCCATAAATATTGTAAGATCGATAAAGATTTAATTCGAAAACTCAGTCCTCCGTCCTCATGTTAGTTACAATATACCCCCGTATTAGTACCACTACCCAAAATATCTGTTTTGTTCATTTTGGGTAATGAAAGCAGTAATATTAAAACCTTATGTAAGTACAGATAGAATGTAAGTTACCATGCGTAGACGGTGGTGTAGTCGTAGAGCATGTGCAGCTCGTGCTCGTCCTCCAGCGGGTCCAGGCGCGGCGCCGCGGCCGGCAGCACGGGCCGGCGCGACACCTCGCAGCGCGGGGACTCGCCCTGCGCCACGACACAACACATTTTATTTACTGTCCGCAACGAACCGACGCAGTCGAAATTACTCCACGTCGTGGAACAAAGTTTCAACAGTATTTTTTCTAGTCCAAGATCCCAGAGCGATAAGACGTAACTTATTTTCTGAAAGATGGAATCTTAGGCTCTCAGCAGTGTCTCATGTGCTTTGAATTTCGCCCTGTGACAGTTGGGCTAGAACCAAGTGAGAAAGGTAACTAAAAATAAGAATTAGACCTTACTCAATTCCGCGCTGGAAAAGATTTACATAGCAAGCGCAAAAAAACATTTTTTGCGCTTTTAAACATAGGAAATAGGCACGCATGAATAATTTAACCGGTTCTCATATGTACGTACACATATACATGACAATTATTCGTTTTTGCTTAAGCGCATTATTGATTGTAAGTCCTGTCTAAACTTTTCAACGGCTAATCCACAACGTTTTACGGGGTTTTGTCAACATGATAGATTTATCAAATTGCCAGTTAATATTCTACAATCCATTGTATAACAGTTCAATTTAAATACTAATCTGGAAATCTTGCAGTCATGTCTTTCAACTGCTAATAGTATGGTTTTATACCTGCGTGTAAGTCTTAGGCGGCGGCAACGATGGTGGTGCGGGTGTCGGCGGAGCGTGCGGGTCGGGCGTTGGAGCCGGCGTATGCAGCGTCGTCGGGACGATGCCCGTTGACTATTGAAAACAATAATGTTATTAGTTATTGTCACTTAATTGATTTCGCATTTTGAGGTAATTTTTAAAGAGTACATTTTTAAGATTAAAGAGGTATTCTTGGATTTTTAAGAATGTTGAAATTCTAATCCATCCATCCAATTCTAATTCACAAATGGAGCACTGATAACAATCTCAGCCTCAATATCAGTAAATGCTCTATCATGTCCTACACAAAAGCCAAAAAACCCATACATAACACCTACGTGTTACACAATGAAACCCTGAAGCGTGTATTTACAGTACGTGATCTTGGCACCTACTTTGACCCGGACCTCACTTTTAACCAACACATAATACAAACTTGTAATAAATCCCGTAAAAATCTTGGCTTTGTCTTACGACAATCGAAAATATTTAGCAATAGACAGGCTATTACAATACTGTACAACTCTTTCATCCGTAGTTTACTAGAAACTAATTGTGTTATTTGGAACCCTCATGAGAAAAAATACACGCTACTTATTGAGCGATTACAGAAATCTTTTATTCGGTATCTTTACTTAAAGCTATATGGACATTACCCGTATTTGTATGCAACACCATTTTTATTAGGAATGGTTACATACCAAAGTTTAGAGGTTAGGAGAAATCTAATGCTTGTGAGATACTTTATCCGCTTAATTCAGGGTACCCTATTAAATCCTCCCTTACTTGAAAACGTCTCTATTAACGTTCCGTTACCTATCAGGCATACGTTGCGCCCCCGCCAGCGTCCTCTATTTTCAGTCCCACAAACTAGTTCAGTGACTCTAAAAACCAGTTCCTTGCACTTAGCCCTTTCCCTCATTAATAAAATACTAGAGTATGATGCATCGCTCGATGCATTTACAAGCACTGAAATAAGTGTCCTGGCAACTGCCAACTGTTACCTGGAGTCTATTGCCACTCCCAGCACTATCTCCTCTTCCTAAATTTTTATGATTTTTTATTATTTTTCTCTTGCATGTCAACCTACATCTATAAATGTGTCTTAATTTTAAGTTTTAATTTTTTGTCTATTTACTCATAATTATAAATATTTATCTTATATGCATATTGAGCACAACGTTATATTTAGATTTTATGTTACATTAGACCTATAAGTTATATGTGTAGTATTAAACTGTTAGTATAAGTTGGTCAATAAATAAATAAATCCAGTCAGTCTCAATTATTTTTTTTTATTTATTTATTTGTCAAAAATGCGTGTTCTACATTTTTGACATTGGATTGTGTCTGCGGTGAGATTGCGACTAGATTTGAACAATTTTAATTACGAAAACTAGCCGTCAGATCTGAAGGAACTCTCTTGTTACAATGAGATTAGAAGATCTGATGTGGTTAAAACTCATGTGCAGAGTAACGTGAAGGAATCTATTTAATGTTGTTTTTACAATACCCGGTAACTGAGGAATATATATTTTCGTTTAACATTTTTCTTTTTCAATATAATATAGACAAAGGCTTAACACTTTCTGTCCTCTAAGTAGACACAATAGTTAACAGTTAACATGAGTTATGCAATGCACATAAGGCTCACGTTGATTTTTGTTGGTCATGGGACAGAAAAGTTGTTAAAAAATACATGGGAAGTGGAATATAATGACGTACCTGATGGTTGGGCAACGGCTGGTGATGCGGCGAGGGGGGCGGCGCGCCGGCGGAGGGGGGCGCCGAGCCGCCCGGCGCCGGCGAGCCCGCGCAGCTGCCCGGCGAGCACGCCGCGCCCGCGCCCACGGGCCTGCGGGCACAGCGCTGTAGTGCGGCCGGCGCACGCCCGGTGGCGGGGAGACAGTGAAGAGAGGGACTTACACTCAGCTTCCCAATTAGATATTAAACCCAATAAAAAATCATAAAACACCCTTTTAGCAACCAAAACTATGGCTTTAACGCTTTTTTGAGTTTTTAGAATGAGTCTGCTGCTTGTGTAAGTTTCTTTTCTTCACTATCACCCCACTACCGTCGAAACACAGTAATGAATGGTACCAATGAACGATATACCCATGAACTAGACAGACATGGACGTTAGACCCCCAATGAAAGGTAGATGTTATCATGTGTACCGCAATAATGTTGCTGCAACGTCACCGCTTGTAACTGTCAAGTAATTGGGTGAAAGATTGTTTAGACAGGATCAAGTTTTGTGCAATTTTACTTACTTCTATAATTATACATTAACAAATCAGGGTTAACTGAATTTAAACATATTGCAACACCTGTTTAGTGATATCAGCAAACACAATCTTTCTAATTTATTTATTAATATTATTCTGGCAATTTTTTAAACTAAAATGTGGCATCGTTTATTTCTTATTTTTTTGTGTAGCAGCTCTGCTACTAGTTTCACAAGTTAGTTGAAAACTGAAACTGTAGTATCCCAAGTCTTTTACAATTAATTTGTTATTTTACAATTATATAGTAAATTATACACATGAAAAATTTACACATTACAAGCAATGATAGTTCAGCAAATACAAGTAAATGTGTGAAGATGACGGAACGAGGTTCCAGTGCTCAATAGAACCTACATAGTATTTTTTAATCATTATGATAAATGGAAACTTGGTGACAGAACAGCTGTTTAACTGTTCCAGACTTGAAGTCCTATGATGACAGTTGACAACGTTAATATGTCAAATGTTTTAAGTGTAATTTTTATTTCGGTATTTTTGATTGGTTGCCTGTTTTACTATTGGTCATTAGTTAGGTCCTTCCTAATATTTCAGGATCAGGGCTTTCCAAGCTGCTAGTGTTCTGAAGCGGGTGTAACATACACTAACATTCAGGTCTGATCCTGAACGTCTGCGAGAATCCCCAATTCAAAACACAGATATATAAAAAATTAAATCAGAAAAATGAATATTATAAAATATAAATGAATGCTTTGGATAACCATATTTATTACTGAATGATCGATAGTGAAATCTGGCCTAAAATTTTGGACATTCCGAGTTAGTTGCTGATGACATTAGTAATATTTAATAGGGAATGTGCAATTCATTATTTTATGAAGCCATTTATTTCTGTATATCCAAGTAAAATGCAGAAGTAGCAATGTATTCGAGTCGACATCTATTTTTAGCGAACTGCTTAATTTCTGAGTAAGTTTTCATTTTGTGTGCAATTATTGTTTAAATAAAGCAAACTAAAATACATTTATTTGGGTAAAACCAAAGAGATGTAAATGTAGGTTCATGTTCATCTAAAATGGCGTCACATCAGGACCGCGACAGTAAAGGACGTTTGTACCTACTGGAGAAGAAAAGTAAATATTTTTTTTATTGCAGTAGTTGAATTACTCTTATTACTTCTCTTGGGATTCTTGTACTTGTCTTTTATTGATTGTAGTGAAAAATACTTGCCATTCCCTATTATACTTTAAAAGGTCTCATTCCTGATTAACCGTCTGGACACAATAAAGTTGTCAAAAGTTACACAATAATGATTGAACACAATTATAATAAAGACACAAAACATGCAATTTATATGACAAATATAATCAGCATTCGATAAATATGGTCATGCACTAGTAAGATGTCTACGATATAATAAAATAAATGATAGTTTAGAGGCATCAACACATGCGTTATGAAGCGACATTGCATTATTTGTGGCTCGACTTTCTGTTGTTTTTCGTGTAGTGTTTTAGTGTTTAGTGTAAGTTGAAGAACAAATGAATACACTTGCAATATTTACAACATAAGTACTAACTAAAATTATTAGTCACGTATTGTTATAAAAAATCAATTAAAAAAAATTACAAAGATAACCGCATCAACGTCCAGGAGTGGGGGCTTGTGATGTCACTTCTAGGTAAAATTCACGCAAAATATCCACTATAACGTTTTTATACCGGCCCAATAAAACAAGTCATACACAATTTGTTTATCATTAATTCGATCAAATTGGTGTAACAATTTGATTTGCTTGCTTCCCTGTCATATATGAAAAATTTGTGTTCCAAGGGACTTTTTCTAGTGCACTTGTTATAAATTCAAGCCTTGTTTTTTTATATACAAAATATGTGGAACAGATGCTTACCATGATATCTGGCAATAATAAAATTAAGGTTGGTAAGGATACTATAGCATAAGATTAGATCACTAAGAATATTTGGCCTTAACATTGGTCTTCATTTATTTTGGATTTACAAGACTATAATGTAGAGCAGGTGTGTGTGTCAGTGCGTGTTATACTAGCTTCACTTGGCGTATTTGCAAAATGATACCCTATTGGTGTTTATGTATAGTAAATGAGACATGAAGCGTTCGCGTGGTTGTGTGGTGGTGTGGTGGTGTGGTACTCACGCGGCGGGCGGCTTGTGCTGGCGGGCCCGCGCGGGCCGGCGGTGGAAGGGCGGCGGCCGGGCCACGCGGCGCCGGCGCAGCCTGCACACAAAGCGAGCCTCAGCACCGGCCCGAGTGCCCACTGTGCCCCTGTGCCCCCGTGCCCCCGTGCCCCACTCACACCATCTCTTTGTCAACTAGCGACCGGTACCGATACCGAGACTACTCCTGCTGCGATGACCGAAAGCTAACAAGCTAGCGGTGTATTTCAATTCCTACATTATAATAAAGCTTATCGAAGCTGGTGCTGGTTCCGTTTTTACCGCGGCAATGTAAAACCGATTAACCACCCAAAACGAAATTTTTACGCCCCCAAAATAATTATTCTTTTGGCCCGGAGTCATTGAACTGATGACAAAAACCACTCGACCTAATTTCGTCCCTTCATTTTGACCTGTGTTTTGTGTCTTATAAACCGCAAATACAATGCAAAATATCCTTTTAAATCGGTTGTGTCTTTGAGCACTACACATTCGGTTCTAGTTTTCTAATTTAAGTCGGCAAACAAGTTACATGCGCTCTCAGGAACAAATTACTCAATGCTAATAAAAAACACCATTCTCTAATAAATACACCGCTTTTGCTAACTAAACCAAACCAGGTCGAACAAGAGATTTCAAAGTGTGACAAGAGTCGCCGCGTCTCTGACCAAGGAATTCAAACAAAAATGTACCTTAATGCAAATATTTAAAAGCAACAAATCGGCTAGGTTTTTATAAAAGATACTAGTTTCAAATTCCTTCGTCACAAGTACCAATAAACATATTACTGTTATGTATATTGGTGAAGCTGTACCCTCTACTGCTTACATAACTACAGATAATTATAATATTATTGCTAAATAAAAAAATAAAACATTCACATACGTAACATCTACCTATCAATCTACACCCTGTTAAATCGCTTACTAATAGATTACTACACATATCGTCATCCACCGGTAAATTGATTCTTATTGCGTTTATATATAAGGTTCAAATTGCACGGCGGAAGACTAGCTTTGAAACTCTCATTCATATGCAAAGATACAGAAATATATAAAGTTATATAATTCTTTCATACATGTCATACATAAAATATAGATGCATAACTCACAATGGGGTCGATTTTCTTGTTCAAAAACTTAACTTCACGTACGCTATCTTTTTCTCTTATAATAAACAAGAAAGGGATCCAATGGACATCTTTGTAAGAGTGCATTTTAGTTGAACTTAAGTTTAAGTTACCCTCCAAAAACATGAAGAAGTTACACATGAATACACAAACATCTGTAACCTAGTTATTTTCTGTCACCATCTCTGTCCTTTTCTAGAGCCATATATCAGTAAGAGACGGCAATTATTTTTATTGGAGTTTAGCTTTTGAACAAGACAATCGTCGCCAACGTCGCACAACTACTGCTATATACTGCTCCTATCTACTTATATATTTATTATAATCATCGTTCGTTGAGTATACGTACTGTAAAAGATGGCATGCAACATAATGTTTGTAGATAAATATCGTCAATTTTCGCTCAAATAATGCACAGGCTCTTGTATTCATGGTAATAAAAAATGAAGTTACTGGCAATATGTTTGACACTAAAGTCCGTTATTACTTACACTGAGAGACATTAAAATTAATGATTAAATAAGGTGCCATCTCCAAGGGTGAGAGCAAGGGTTCACAAAAATCTCTTAACAGTGACGATGGCTCGTAAAAGCGCGTTGTTTCCGATTCTGGATATTCAACAGCACTTCTTTAGGCATTATTGAAATGTCGCTTAGTGTTAGTAAATGGACATGAAGCCTCATATTCACTAGGAGCCAAGATATCCCGCAACTAGTGTCGTCGATTGTCAGAAGATCGACTTTTTGTCGCAGGAGATTTGACTAATAGGTAAATACAAGGTTCCAAACCGTATACAATGTTTTTATAGCAACACAAAACATATTGAGCAGTTTTAATTTCGTGAAAATGGGGCTTTTTGTCACGTAATACAGCCAAATCTAACATAGTTTTGTAGATAATTTCGTGAGTATATTTATCATTTGAAACGTTCCACAGTGCGTATACTCATCGATACACAACAATACAGTACATAATATGCGCGACATAGTAGCACTACCAGTATTCTATGTATGCAAGTACTCACTTCGCACAGGTACACGGAGTTTTTCGGGTGGGATCTATGAAGTCGTCGTTCTTGTCGCTCGCCGCCTCGCCATAGCAGATTTCGGCCGCCTGAAATAGTAAATTCAAATTCAAATATTTATTGCTGTAACACAGTACATAGTCATACATATCCAGGTGTCAATTTTATGTGTAGCCAACTGTGTTGCACAAAGTAAGACATGCGAAATAATACAAATTAATAAAATAGAATGAGAGATTGAAACTTTAAGAAGGAATTACAATTAGTACCAATATTATTTCGAGTTTTTTTACATGACTTTTGGGTAATATACACAATTACACATACATATAAAAAGTAGAGAACGCCACCTGCTACAATTCTAACATACTGACTTAGCTACGTTTACCAACATAAAGTATCTTGCATCAGATTTAACTGGTAGATTGAACATCCTGATAGATTGTGTGAAAGATATGGCTTGTTAGAAGGTGTCTTGAGATAATAATAAGTATTTTATTACAAGTTTCACAGACTTATTAGTTTTAACCATCATTAACACATAGTCATTAAAGGGCTTATTAGACTATTCGATTTGTAGAATCTTAACTAGGAAATCGCAAGATGTAATCGCAGTTAGGACAGATTGGATCCGATTTATGGTACCAACCACTTGGTTGCTTCTTTCCTATAATCCTAGTTAGGATCCTACAAATCGAATAGTGTAATTGGCTCTTAAATATCAAATACAGAATTAATTCATAATACATAATTAAATTTTCCTACAAAATAACAAGATAAGTTAAGGGCAAATTAGAGATGTACGAAATAAGCCCACCCCAAATAAATGGAAGAAAAGAGAAGAATGATGATTAAGCACCCTGTTTTCTTAAAAGACTTGCGTTGATTGTAATGTGCGAATAGTAAATAGAAATGTCAGTCGTATTTCAAGAATGACATTTTCATAACATTATGTTCGATACATTTTCAATTCTACATTAATATCGGAAGCTTTATCTCGGAACTTGTCCAAAACCTTTAGAGACAGTTCTGTTTCCCACTTCCTTATTTATAACATTAGTACTATTCTTTAAAATCACCCAGTGAAAATTAAGGTGGAGTGAAGACGTAATGAGTGTCCATTGAGTCAACTGAAAGGTAGAATCTTTAACAAAAAGGTGGAAGTTGCAAGTTTACACCTATCGGTAGTGCATAGTTGCAAAGAGAAGGTGCCAAGAGCGCCTTTACAAAGTAACATTCTCTCAACGATAACGATTGTGGAAAAGTCCAACATGCATGTTGTTGACACGTGTCACCAGAGTGACACGTGTCACCAGAGTGTCACGTGATCAATTTCTTACTTTTGACACATTTTGTTTAGGTTTTAGCGGGCGGTGCGCCATGTGCGGCGCGTGCGCAGGCGGCGCGCCCGGCTCCATGTGCGTCAGTATATAGTTAGTCGTTAGCTGGTGGTACCTGGTGCGGCGCGGGCGTGGTGAGCGCGGCCAGCGCGCGGTGCGCCATGTGCGGCGCGTGCGCAGGCGGCGCGCCCGGCTCCATGTGCGTCAGTATATAGTTAGTCGTTAGCTGGTGGTACCTGGTGCGGCGCGGGCGTGGTGAGCGCGGCCAGCGCGCGGTGCGCCATGTGCGGCGCGTGCGCAGGCGGCGCGCCCGGCTCCATGTGCGTCAGTATATAGTTAGTCGTTAGCTGGTGGTACCTGGTGCGGCGCGGGCGTGGTGAGCGCGGCCAGCGCGCGGTGCGCCATGTGCGGCGCGTGCGCAGGCGGCGCGCCCGGCTCCATGTGCGTCAGTATATAGTTAGTCGTTAGCTGGTGGTACCTGGTGCGGCGCGGGCGTGGTGAGCGCGGCCAGCGCGCGGTGCGCCATGTGCGGCGCGTGCGCAGGCGGCGCGCCCGGCTCCATGTGCGTCAGTATATAGTTAGTCGTTAGCTGGTGGTACCTGGTGCGGCGCGGGCGTGGTGAGCGCGGCCAGCGCGCGGTGCGCCATGTGCGGCGCGTGCGCAGGCGGCGCGCCCGGCTCCATGTGCGTCAGTATATAGTTAGTCGTTAGCTGGTGGTACCTGGTGCGGCGCGGGCGTGGTGAGCGCGGCCAGCGCGCGGTGCGCCATGTGCGGCGCGTGCGCAGGCGGCGCGCCCGGCTCCATGTGCGTCAGTATATAGTTAGTCGTTAGCTGGTGGTACCTGGTGCGGCGCGGGCGTGGTGAGCGCGGCCAGCGCGCGGTGCGCCATGTGCGGCGCGTGCGCAGGCGGCGCGCCCGGCTCCATGTGCGTCAGTATATAGTTAGTCGTTAGCTGGTGGTACCTGGTGCGGCGCGGGCGTGGTGAGCGCGGCCAGCGCGCGGTGCGCCATGTGCGGCGCGTGCGCAGGCGGCGCGCCCGGCTCCATGTGCGTCAGTATATAGTTAGTCGTTAGCTGGTGGTACCTGGTGCGGCGCGGGCGTGGTGAGCGCGGCCAGCGCGCGGTGCGCCATGTGCGGCGCGTGCGCAGGCGGCGCGCCCGGCTCCATGTGCGTCAGTATATAGTTAGTCGTTAGCTGGTGGTACCTGGTGCGGCGCGGGCGTGGTGAGCGCGGCCAGCGCGCGGTGCGCCATGTGCGGCGCGTGCGCAGGCGGCGCGCCCGGCTCCATGTGCGTCAGTATATAGTTAGTCGTTAGCTGGTGGTACCTGGTGCGGCGCGGGCGTGGTGAGCGCGGCCAGCGCGCGGTGCGCCATGTGCGGCGCGTGCGCAGGCGGCGCGCCCGGCTCCATGTGCGTCAGTATATAGTTAGTCGTTAGCTGGTGGTACCTGGTGCGGCGCGGGCGTGGTGAGCGCGGCCAGCGCGCGGTGCGCCATGTGCGGCGCGTGCGCAGGCGGCGCGCCCGGCTCCATGTGCGTCAGTATATAGTTAGTCGTTAGCTGGTGGTACCTGGTGCGGCGCGGGCGTGGTGAGCGCGGCCAGCGCGCGGTGCGCCATGTGCGGCGCGTGCGCAGGCGGCGCGCCCGGCTCCATGTGCGTCAGTATATAGTTAGTCGTTAGCTGGTGGTACCTGGTGCGGCGCGGGCGTGGTGAGCGCGGCCAGCGCGCGGTGCGCCATGTGCGGCGCGTGCGCAGGCGGCGCGCCCGGCTCCATGTGCGTCAGTATATAGTTAGTCGTTAGCTGGTGGTACCTGGTGCGGCGCGGGCGTGGTGAGCGCGGCCAGCGCGCGGTGCGCCATGTGCGGCGCGTGCGCAGGCGGCGCGCCCGGCTCCATGTGCGTCAGTATATAGTTAGTCGTTAGCTGGTGGTACCTGGTGCGGCGCGGGCGTGGTGAGCGCGGCCAGCGCGCGGTGCGCCATGTGCGGCGCGTGCGCAGGCGGCGCGCCCGGCTCCATGTGCGTCAGTATATAGTTAGTCGTTAGCTGGTGGTACCTGGTGCGGCGCGGGCGTGGTGAGCGCGGCCAGCGCGCGGTGCGCCATGTGCGGCGCGTGCGCAGGCGGCGCGCCCGGCTCCATGTGCGTCAGCAGCACGTACGGCACCGGATAGCGCATGCGCGCGCCGCCGCACAGGACCTTCGGATACGACAAAATTATTAAATGAATACTATTTTCAAACAGAAATTATAATTATTTGAAATGTAATTAACATCACTTTATTTCGACAGAAAGACGACCACAACTGGCCATGAGCCTTCCCTAAACAACAATTGAACATAAAATGTTTTGGTTGGGTAACGGTTACAGTATCCCACAAATATCTGTAAACTTACACTAAGCACTCATTCTGTTTTAGATTCTTTAACCCTAACTAACTTTAACAATGGATATATTTAAAACTTTATGACACGTTATTCTACCATTATTACATGTTTACAGCTTGGCAAAAAAGAGTAGAAAATAATGGAGGCGCCACTGTGCTCTTCGTATGGCAACCCGTGGCAACCGCATAGCGTACCAACCTAGTCTTGATACTTAGCTGTTTTTTTAGACAAATTAATCTAATTATGTATTATATTTTTAAATCAGTAATTAATTGAACAAGGAAGTGTTCTCGACACGCAACTGATTACTTACCTAAAAATAACAAATTGGGTAAATACTCCTGAGTTCACAACAT
This sequence comes from Euplexia lucipara, assembly GCA_921972225.1. NCBI lineage: Eukaryota > Metazoa > Arthropoda > Insecta > Lepidoptera > Noctuidae > Euplexia > Euplexia lucipara. The sequence goes on along the minus strand of OV179149.1, from coordinate 2,682,251 downwards.
TGTTTAGGAATTATAAAAAAAGAAAACATCACATTATATTACATAATTTCTATATTTTATTCTAGTAAATCTTCCTCTCAATATTCTACCCCGAACACGTACGCCGTAAACTCATCTGAGTCATGTTCGGGTTTAGAGGTGATGCTGCTATCATCTTCTAGATTTATTACTAATCGGTCTATTTCCTCGTTCATAGTTATTTTGTTTCCAGTAATCCTTTTCTATTTTTATTACACGTTAGCACGAGTTCTTCCAATCCTCCTCCTTAATTAGTAATAGCTTGGAATGAACGTTCAGCTGCTTCCTGTAAAGACGAAATATTGCATTTATCCGTATTATTAAAAGTAAAACATTTTTATCACATACTGTTAATAAGCCGGATGTAGAAAATACCCTTTTTGTTTATCTCTTCCCAGCACGATTTTGCTTAGAATGATAACAGAATTCCCTGAATTAAATAATAGATTTAGACTATGGCACGACCATTTCTTTTACATTTTTAATGCAAACGCTAGAACAAATAATTCTCTTCCTTGATATAGCACTATAATTCACGTAGAAATTGAATTTTCATTCAGTTAAAAGTCAAGTCACCAAAGTATCAATTTACCTCAGCGCGCTATACCCGCGTAATGCAGAAAAAAATGTAAACATAACCTATGTGCTCGACATTTATTGTTTCAAATTTCTAGTTATTCCTTATACAAGCCAATTAATATAGCTTTGTAATCATCAATTAACACTTGATTCAACTAAAATCAACAAAACAAACTCTTACGTACCTGTCTTATCAGCGGTTCTTTGGTAAACATTGTGAAGTTCAGAAAGAATAGTTTGGGCCTCATGTTCCGCCAGACATCGCCTGTAAACCTTATAAATAACCTCCCTGCCAGCACTCCGAATCGTTTTATTCATTTTTATTCACTTTTTACGTTTATTAATCAACGTTTGGTGGTCGAAATTAAAATTTTAGAAAATCATGAACTTTGTTTATTTAAGAGATGTCATTCTTTTGGAAATGTTGCCAACAGACAAAAATTTAGTTCCGTTTCTACACTTTTTTGCCAAGCTGTATCTTACTGCACCGTTTTATCAGCACGCATTTTGAAAGCCAATATAAAAAGCACTTAGTAAGTATAGCACATATGCTCACCTCGACAGCCCCGCAGCCCTGCTCCAGCGGGTACAGCTGGCGCCACGCGTCCAGCAGGCGCGCCGTGCCCGCGTCCGCGTCGCTCCACTCGCGCCCCGACAGCGTGCCCTCCAGCCCGAACGGTGCCAGGATCACTGCAATACGAACAAACGACCCATCAACACCACCATTTATGGAACTATACACCAGAAAGTAAAACATTTATTGGCAACAACTTGAAACACGCACTTTAGTAGTAGATTATTGCACCGAGTGCCTGATTTAGAGCCCGAGTTAGCGAGGGCTCTAATCTAACAGGCAGGAGGGCAATAATAAATTACTTTGGCCTCGGAAAGCACGTTATGCTATTGGTCCTGGCTGTCATTTGTAGATCTTTGACAGTAGTAATATCTTTAAAGTCTGACCACCAGCTTTCTTGCTTCTGACTACCCCTAACACGAACACGATACCTCTTGCTTAAACTAACCAAGGGGTATCGTGTTAACCAGTAACTGGGTTGTGGAGGCCTGAGAGGCAGTCACTCAATGGTAAACTAAGACACTGGTATTTATGCTGTATCCGGTTAAACTGGAAGCGGACCCCAACACAGTTGAGAAAAGGCTAGGCAGATGATGATGATGATAATGATGTGTACCTTTGGTATCAGCCTGGTTGTCGGGCGAGTTGATCTTGGCGAGCCGCTTCGCCGTGAGCGTGCGCACGGGCGGGTGTTGCCGCACGTCCACGGACGCGCACACCGTGCTCTCGCCGTGCAGGAAGAACGCGAACGAAAACGACAGGTGCCAGGGACTGGAAGTAATTAAGAAATGGTGAATTAATATAAGTTTTCTTACAAATAATACACTTTGTAAGAGAGCGTAGTTTTCTTCCTACTCCTAACTTAATTTATGATTGGCCGCAGCAGGTCTTCTTCGACACAGCATACTATCACGCCTGTATTCCTCGGACGGAGAGGTGGAGGGCTGTGCTAGTAGTAGACCCACATTTTGCCTTGTAAACTCTAAAACATATTCCCTTAAGTCGTAGTAGAGTTAGATTGAAAACAACAACAAAAAACAAAACAAAAACATTATTTTTTTTACTTTTTGTTATGTCCTACAAGGTCCGTAATTGTACGCTAGCTTTAAGCCCATTGTACGATCTCAACACATTGTGGAATACAAATAAAGCTATAAATATGAACTTACACTTAAAGGATTTTTAGGGTTGAGGGTTAGGAAGATTATATCCCAACCTTTTCCCTAAATCTATACTACAGCTACTACTACTTGTACAAATGAATGCACCAATGGCTAATTCATTAGATATCATAAACATGTTATCATTTGTTTGTACAAACAAACAGGCGTCGAAATTAGGTCAGCTAAGCGACCGGAACTCACTCCCACCATTTTAGTACAGCGTGTATTTTTATTTAGTTTTTTATCAGATTATTCTGGTTAAAGACCTCCTACTATTCCCGCATATCTAACTACCGCCATTTCCTTTGAACTTTCAAGGGAAGTTTTCGAACAATGAATCAACTAGTACAGCTTGTCTCAAAGTGTGAATCGCGACCCACTGGTGGGTCACGAGGTGGTATTGGATGAGTCCTGAAAAATTGTGACGTTGGATTTACCGACCGAGTTAACAGGCAGGCTGATTTTTGAGCTATAATTAATATCAAAACTAATTACGATTAAAAGAAACTAAAATCTAAGTTCCATTAATAAAAAAAAATTAACAAAAGTATCCTTCTTTTACAAAATAAAGCTATGTACATATTTATAAACCAAGAGACGAGTACCAAATAAAATTAACGAACTAAACGCGGTCCAGTAAACTTTGGGAACCACTGGTTGCTAGAGTTACCTGTAGTTGCTGGTATGATTATTTAGCGGTGCAAGGCAGTACCGCAGGGCGCGACGTTACTATAAAGATAGCATAGCCGAGAAGCCCATATCATATCGTTCAAATCAAATTGCAATCGATCGTTGCACATTGACATGTTACTGCGGGGAAGTGGCGGTGTTCCTAACCTACTTTTTATTATAATTTCTGTTTTAATTTCTATTTGATTAACTATCAACGAAAATATTGTGCAAACCTTTTGTTATTAACAGTATTAAACGGAGAGTATTTGATATTTATAAAATGTCTGTGGCAAGCAGGTGTTTAAGGTCATTCTTGACCTTAAAAAAAATGCTGATTATCAGCCTACTTCCATTGTCGTAATCAATAAAAACTAAAACAAAACCAATTAACTATTTTAAGTAAACCTTACGAAGCAAGTGAGCTTAAGTTTAATGCTTGAATTTGATTTTAATTTTGTGCACTTTTTTTGGTAAATAGAACAAAATAATGTCATTTTAAGAATTTGTTTATTATTTATTTTAATTTGTTTAATTTTTAAAGATTCGAATCCAAGTCAACACCACTATTACCTGCCATTTTGTTGTATGGTTTCAAAGAAAATCAGGGACTAAAATTCAAAATGTTAGAAGGTGAACGAAGGTATGCCCTGATCTTGACGAGCACAACACAGAGATCCTCTCTTTAATCTAGGAAGTGAGACCTGTGTTGCCACGGCTCATTCGAAAACAATTCATTGAAAGAATTACCTTCAAATTTAACTTCCTTGGTTTTTGTCCCAACTGGGGATCGAACCCAGGAACCCATGCTTAGCAGTCACATTTACGGCCACTTGACTAACGGAGTAGTCAAGGAGTCGTATGTATTTGGCATATTGTAGCATGATGTAGAGAAAAGGACGAAATAACATGTTATCTTAGAGAAAAAGGATAGATTTTTCAACATAAGTGCCTATTTTCAATACCTATTCAAACTTAGTACTAAAATTGGATTAGCGCCCTCTGGTGACAATAACGGGTAACTAATTTGACGGAAGAGAGCCTGTTACAAACTTTTTGGAGGGCGAATATGACTAGGGATTGATGATGTAGCGTTTAAGCAAGTTTCTTACTATGCTTAACTTTCGATTGTTGACGGGCAGCTTAGTAATTAATCATGAAGCCGTGTATTAAAGTAAAGTAAATTTTATTTATTGAATAATGGTGTAGTGTGCCTTGTGATTTTGACAATCTCAACTTACTGATTATAAACCTATTTGGTTAAAAGGTCGTGAGATGATCATCACAAATACTGGTTTTCCCTCTTTAGCCGAGTTGATTGACGTAAATGGGAAGCCAGTGGGGTATTCCCAAGAAATTATTTAGTAAGTAAGTAAAAACTTAACTACGCCTATAAGAAGTAAGTGATTAAAATCACAAAACATTGTTTGAAGTGGCATAGATGCAATATTATTTAGAAATTTTAGGAAGTGTGTAAGAGAATGATCTTCTAATTCAGATATATACTTATCTATTAAGAAGGAACCACATAATGCATCTGGCTTTTGTTTGACCTACAACTAAATACTAGGTTCGTTCTTTTACATAAACACGCATGTCACGACAAGACGCTTGTGTTTTCTGAAGAGTTAGATGGAGATGCACCCACATGTTGTAATTTTTATTTAAGTTTGATTCACTATCGCATTTCTTATTCCCAACTATTACTTTTTAACAGTGCATTCGTACCAAAAAAAGAACCAATCAACGCTCAATTCAAATCTTGCAGAAACAATCAACATCTAGATAATTAGTTAACATGTAACGCGCACACGCAAAGACAAGCGTGTCATATCGTAACTTCGACTTTCACTATCAGAGGTTTGTCAATTGTGAATTTGATTCTTATCGCGTTAACAATAAGGTGTGTTCTTCATTACCTCTTGCCGACTTCTTCTTCGTCGCCGTCGTAAGGTTGGACGAACCATTTTCCGAGCCTCACGAAGTCCCGAGAAAGAAGACATCTGGAAATTGAAATGATTTTTATTAGTTTAAGTCAGTTTTGCATATAATTATGTGAGGCGTAATTTATCTTCGAAAGGCGGGCAATGAAAACTATATTTAGGTATAATTATTAACATACAGGGTGGTGATTTTAAGCATTGAAATTTTTCTTCCCATATTTCCTTTTTGTTGCTGTTTTTCCTAATGATATATTTGCTTAATCATGTAAAAATTTCCTTCCTCTAAATCAATTCTCTTCTAATTCAGTTATATTTTTCCAAAAAAATTAAATATCTCTTTGGATTTGAACAGAAATCAATATTTTATACAGTTTAAAGTAAACAAGAGCATCACATAATACCAAAAAATATGGAAAGCTGACAACAAAATTTCAATGCTGAGGGTTCATCGGTTAGAATACAGTGGTAGACAAAGTAAGTATGGTCAAGTTAAAACTTTTAGACGCTTATTTATATAGATTAATAAAGATAATATTAATAAAGATCTATATCTTATTAATGTTATCTCTATCTTAGCTAAGATATCGTTATCGGTGATTACCCAAGTACACAGGAGATATGATAGGGCACTAGTGTGTGTTATGACAGGACCACTTTTCGTTCCTTTACTCTTGTCTTATCACGGATATCCGATTGAATCGGATAGAGAAAATGCGCAGGATCATCAAAGCCAGAGACGCTTTAGCCGAGGGAGTGGCACAATACTAACTTCCATCGCGGGAGGCGAGGTGGTATCACACTACTAACTTCCAGACTACATACAGGTTCAATAATGAAATCTTAACTGTCGAGTGAATTAAGTTAGGATTAATTAAATTAGGCTAAGCAATCACAATATATTTGCAATATTTATTTTTGTTATGTTTAGTGTTTCTATTTTGTCACTTGTCCTTAATGCTTATTTTCTTGACATGCATGGTAGTCAGACAATGGTGTAGGTAGGTTACATGTTTGACAAATCTAAGTTTAAGTATGTATCTGCATTTGGCGCATGTAAAATTGCCCAAACTGCGAATCTATCCCAGGACCTCAGTATTTGCGCTTGCAAGAACAATATGGACGAGACGGATCTTATTAAAGAATCCATGAGGCAGGCGTCATGTTATGTTAACAATAACATGACGCCTGCAATACCCGGAGCTTTAGGAAAAGGTATACAAAGTTTACCCATATTTCTCTCATCTATTGTCCGGGAATCGGGCACAAATCCAGATCTCAGGCTGCTACTAAGAAATTGCAGATGGAAAAACTTACTAACGCTTTGGCCGATACGGACTGACACGAACCATGGGGACCTCAAAACAGTCAATTAAGGCATGGCGATAATAAAGAGAAGTAAGAGCCAACGTTAGCTAAACAATTTCACAGCTCAGCAACTTGGAACACGAGATCTTGTAACATTTTGACGTTTTACGACTGTATCACGTTTCTTTTATTGGCATACCGTTTGAACGATAAAAATGAGGAGAGGCGCAATATGTTTGAACTGTTTGAGACAAAATCTGTTTGACGCAAATGGATGTTACACGTTGCTCTTTCTGATATGGGTTATCTTCTGACTTAGTAATTATTTGTCCTGCAGTTTTAACTATAACATACAGGCAAATCTTTTGACCCGCACTAAGAATTTCTTCTGTATCGTCACTACCTACAGACCGGGAACAACCAGGTCATCCAAATATTTGTGTCGTACGGGAATCGAACTCGCGACACGTAGCACAGAAGCCTATAGCTCAGCCACTCTGGTTACAATTTGAGGCTGTAAACGAAGCAAAGGAAACTTGCAAAGAGCGCAGCTGGGGCTGTGTATTTGCTGCCTATCCCCAAAGCGAAAAAGGTTTAAGTTTTAGTAATATGTAGGTATAGTAAGTATGCGTATTTTCTACTTCTTCATATATATCGAAATGTAACTGCAACGCAGGTAAGCTTAGACAAAGTCTTCTACACAGCAGCTATGCATTTCCATAGAACATCGCATGGTATTTCCAAACTAAACGTATTACAAGACGATATAGTGGCGCGGGTGTGTCGTAACTCCGGCCGGCTATCGATTATATTACCATAGCGAATATTATTGTGTCACCGCCGAACGTAGCGCAGTCGGCGCGTGAAGCCGACGACTAAGGGCCAGGACACAGTGATCGACGGCGCATACAACAAGAGAGAAAATTATGAAATGACGTACGCATCCTTTCGCATCGACAGCGACGGCGACTGACAGAAAACGCATTCAGTCATCGATGGCCTCCGTAAGAGGTGAATCGGTTGTCAAAGAGATTTAAAATACTATTTAAGAGGACATGGGAAGAAATGACACAAAAAACTGTGATCCCTTGACTCAGTAATGCCATCTAGCATAATATAGAGCGGCAGCGGAACGTACTAAACTAGACTCATTGACTTGTATCCACTAGGACACCAGTACAGGATGAAAAAGTTCGTGATGTCACGTCTATACTAAGTATTGAATTTCTTTGTAATGCGGCGGTATAATGTGTACTTGAGTGTGCTCCCTTTTAATCGGCAAAACGCAAAAGGCCGTCGATCACTGTGTGCTGACCCTAAACATTACTTGTTGACTTGAAATGTGAATCATGTACAGTACGATAAATAACATGACACATTGATGCAGTTTTTAATTAAATGCTGTTTGTAAAACAGCTAAGCAATGATTTAAATGAAGCGACAAGCGAGTTTAGACTTTGCGACAGTTGTTTTTAGGTTTAATCTCTTGGTTGGTTGTTTTGTCAGTAAATTGTGCAACTTGTAGCCTGTCCCAAGAGTATGCTAGTTAACCTAGAGAAGTATTTCACGTGTAAAGAGGGCTATTAATTTTCTAGAATGGCTACTTCTCTGCTAGTAATTGTTTTAATTATTTTTAGCTGAGCGCTGCATATTTTGGACAGTATGTAATTTCTGCGTGATATGGGACAGAGGATTGTTTTATTATTGACCAGGTTAAGTATACCAATTGCCTACATTAAACCTGTCCTGTATTAGCTAGTACAATTTTCAAACACAAAATCAGGATATTTTATGTAGATCGCCCAGAAGTAACATTTCTAAAAGACTGTACAACAATTCCCAAGTGCAATGTATAATAATGGATGCACAGATAAATGTATTGGTTTGTCGATAGTTTATTTCGAGCGATGCCCCTGTCTATCTTTAAACGTATGCACTCAACTGTGTCTAATACAGTTTAGTTGTAAACATAACTCTTGGGTACTCGTGACTCAGAGTACTTGCTGCAAGTTTTTGATATGGGGTGGAAGGGATATTGTCGCACATCCGGACATGAGTTCCCAAGAGTTGAATTTTCAAGTTTTACCTCTGCACGCGTAGCATTATCATAGTAGAAAAGGATTTTGTCTTCAGAACAGTCGACAAAGTTACAGATTGTAGAAACATTTTTTATGTTTTGAGCACGACAATGTCAAGAATGAAGAGAAGGAATGTGTGCATTCTTCAGCCGACAATAGTCTACAATATCGAATATTATTTTTTCTATAATCGGCAGAAATTATACGCATGCTGATGTTCTTTCAACCCGCGAACTTTACTCGTTCGTTTACTCGAAAGCTACAAGAATTCCAGACACAATTGAATTACCTATAAACGTATTTGTACGGCCGCGATTAACTTTTTTAATAACACACTAACCTAATGTTGTTATTGGTAAAAATGTAAGAAAATTCGAATTTCGCGGGCTAGTTAACGCATTTTCCTTAATAGCTCAATGCATGACAAAACCACAGAGCATGTCACTACATCCTCAAGTTTCTATTATACTCTCCAACAGTAAATATCAAAGAGGTTAACCGCTCACTCAAGCGCAGCGAGGGCGTTCAGCGCCGACGTACGGCAGCAGTGCAAACTGCTGTCGTCGTAACGGGAGAGATTTAGGTGCGCACGCGCAGGTGTCGCTACACAAGCAAAGAATGCATTGGCTACGCTATGAATATGTATCAAACAGGTGCGAATTTGTTTTTCCCCGCGTTTGGTGCTATCTGATGATCAGAGACAATTTAGTATTTAAATAATTGGCTTATCCAAACGTATTTTCTTGCAGATTGAAAGATTGTAACGAAGTAGACCAGTTAAGTATCAATTGTTAAGTTTTTGCCTTTCCTACAGCAAAAAGTGAAGTGGTTAGTAGTTTAGTACCAACCAGATGTAAAAAGGCTTTTTTACTACATCAACACTTACTTGTTACTTGTGAACTTAAATAGCATTTTATTGCGGAATGAGAATAATATAATTTCAGGACGTTTAGGTGGGAATATTACAATTTTGTAGAATTAAGCAATTCAATGTCGACCATTTAGCATATCTGGGGTCTTTGAACCAGTTTCAACGAGAAGCCGTCCGCAGAACCAGCAAAAAATGCTCTAAACGTTATTTGTGAGTACTTAAACGGCACATAAACCGTAAATAAGTATTCACAGGATCAGTTGCGAATGCATTTGGACGTCGGGAACATTTAAAAGAGCGAGCTAGACTTAAGCAGATGGATACATTTTAGAGCAATCCAAGAGTACACTTAATAGAGCCTTAAACAAGATAATTGCCCGCATATGTAATTTATTTGAACGTAATGGTGATAATATTCTTAGTAAACCAGGAACACGTTTAACACTAAAATTATTAAATAACGTGCAATTTTAAATCTATAAAAGTTAATTTAAAACCCGAGAAGGTGCTCATGAACAATGGCGCTGACTGTAAAACGGGCATAAAATATTAAGTCAATCTCAACATCTGCGGTGTCTCGCGGGCCTAACGCAAAATCCTGGTATATTTTATTGCACACTTTACTACTACATACTTAAGTAACTACTAGCAGTAAAACTGAGGTAAAGTTAAGTTGTGTTTTCACATACTGTTTCACTTATTGTGCGAAGTGCAACAAAATCAACTGAGAATCACTAATTCTTAGCCAACTTACAAAAAAGGGGGAGGTTCTCAATTCGGTTGTATGTTTTTTATTTATTATGTGTGTTACCTCATATCTCATTTACGGATCGATTTGAAAAAATCCTTTTTTTTTATTTTTAGAGGTACTTCCCGTGTGATCCAATTTGAATTTAATCGCTATCGGTGAAGTAGTTTGGGTTTACAATCGAAAAAACTGAACACAGCAAAATAATAAAACCTTTTTACAAAAAGACAGTTTTTTTAAGTCTTTTTGAAAGCCAAAAATCACGAGAGACAGTCCCCGAAAACACTTGTCCTACATTAATCCTATTGTTTTAGCAGGGAACTTGCAAATCAACTCATATCTTTACACTATTAAAATTCTTAAAATCCATTTTAAGGTGATTTGGTGATCCTACACTTTTTATATGCAAGAATGTTTTGGGGCTTAATCGTGTTACAGCCGAAGTAATGGCCCTCGATTCACGGTGACTACCTTAAGATCGTGAAGCTGAACGCGTGTGTGTATTGTCGCAGTGTCGGGATCGCATCCCCGGTTCACCGCAACGCATTGTTTCTTTGACGCGCCGCCAGCCGCCACGGGGGTCAACGACTCGTCTGGATTTCGTTCATACGCCGAGATTCCGTCGCTCACAGCTCCCGACTCAGAGCCGCGTGATGGCGATGCATGCGCCACTTACGTCATATGTGGTCTTTCATGGGGTGTTTGAATAGTTACTGATGCGTTCCAAGGAGCCGATGAAACGGGCAAGTTTGAACTAAATCTGTCGGAAGCTTGTTACGGCTTTTGTAACTCAACCGTTTTTATTGCCACTATAATGGTTTGGGTTGTCTGTTGCGAATATTGAAGAGATCGTAACAAAAGCTCTTGAATAACACATCAAAATTAGGTGACAGTACTTTTGTTTTAGTAGGTACTCTGTAAAACGACATTTTGTTCCTCTAAAGGGTTAAAATATTTAAATCGTAACAAATTGGAGCAATAAGTCAAATTACATTTAAAATATAACAAATAACCAATTAGAATTTTAATATCAAACTTAATAGTTTAATTATCTGTGACGAGCGGTTCGCTCCATTAAGAAGTCGTCAATATAATTTAAAATCTAAACTTTAGTCTATTTGGTGTAAGATTTAAGATTTGGTGTAAGGAATTCCGAACGCTTGAAATAGTTAGATTTAAATTTTATTGATTACAAATCAAGCTGAGTATTTATTTAAATTTTGCTCGTTGTTGGCCCTACCAACATAGTTTCATACCCAATATTATAGAATTATGAAACAATAGTATCGGCATGAATAATAACGGCGGGAATTTAAAAATTAAACAAGTTTGCTCCCACATCGGCGTCTAAAGAATACGCGGCAAAAAAACGACATTAGAACGCCCCGACCTTCGTCTCGTACGGACTGCTACGAGTGATACCAATGCGCTCGCGCACCAGGTGCAACATTAGACGCGCAAATTGCAACTGAGTAAACGGCCGTAATTACTCGTCTCATTTCATTTGTATTAATTACATTACTATTTAAAGTGCTATGTTAGAGACGTTCAGTATTTAGACTTGAAGTCTTAAGATAGTTTCCCGAAATCTATTAATCACTAAGAGGTGTCAGGGATAGATTTGGCGTTGTCTACTAGTGCTATTTATCGAATTCAGTAGTAACTGTATTGCATTAATTAGTAGCAGTTTCTGGTTGGAGAACTAATGAGGCTTGTGGCAGTAACTTAAATGCGAATCAGTTAGGTTACGGTTTTTGTGAGAAATGTCTAAATACTGGCCGAATTCGGCTTTGTAACTCTAAAATTTTCCATAAATAAAATATTTACAATAATACAAAATCTCCGTTAGATAAAACAGTAAAGACACATTTCGCTACCTCGAACTTGACGCTACTTAATGCCATAGTTTAAATCACAAACACAATAGATAACATGAAAGTACTAGAATAGGAATTTAATATTCAAGATAACGTAGTAGCGGTTAGTTAGTTTCTCAAACATCTAATCTCAGGTCTTCACCGCTTTTAATTAAAAACGCATAATTATATGGAGAAGCCATTAAAAGTTTTAACAAGTCGATTACAATAAATTATAAATGAAACTTTCTTTTGATTGTTGAAGTAAAGAAAGCATTGCCAATAAAAAGGGCCTGAGTATAGTTCCTTGCGGAACACCTACTGCATGGTCTGCATGCACTTTTCTGAATATAAAATATCTTCGTAAACGTACAAGCAGCACACACAGAGCGAGCAATAGGAATGATTTCATAATAAATCACAAGCAATTAGCTCGCGAGCCGCATTGGAAATAAGTGCGCGCGCGACGTTCACTGTATGATACGCATCACCGAGTTCAAATTGTGTACTTGATCGGCAATGATTAACAAGATATTTGTTAGTATTATTAGTACCTTACGGGTTTTCAATCACGTTTTTGTTGTGAATGCTAATCGTGTTACGTTCGAGCCGGCCAATTGGAAAACAGTAAAATCAATACGAACGACGTAGATTGGCTTAAGCTTGACACCTACTATTTGAAGACCAATCATATGTTAGCAGATAATATTGATACTTGTGGTTGTGATTACTGGATGAGCATTAGTTTATGTTGTGTTTATGACTGTACCTTTCAATAAGATTATGAAGGGCCTTGAACAGCAACGAGCGGCATTCGTAAGAAAGCCCGCTCTCCCAGGATCCTTGATCACCTTCTGAAAATAAAACAAAACGGTCGTAAGTTCCGTGAATGAAAAAGTTTGATCCTAGAAAAAATAGATCACTAGGATTAAGTCCAGCATAGCATTAACCTTGACCTCGCTATCTTTGGTACCTACTAACCTTGCCATTGTCCCAGTTACGGATTTTTCTATTAAGTTCTCTGTGTTTACTTAATTATCGGATCCCTTAATTTGAATAAATATTGTTTCATAAAAACTGAATAAACAAAGTAGGTAATTTCGACCTTGAATAGGTCTAATGACAATGAAAATGTCCACAATAGCGGAACGTAGAGCTGAGAAGCGATAAAAGCGAGTTGTTGCAATGTGGTAAGTAAAGCTAGAAATAGCTGTTGTTGCATTCGCAATCGGAAGATAAACTCGGCCTATCACCGACGTTAGATGCGAAAACAAAACGGCGCGCGCGACGTTGCCGCTCAGTCGCCATATCTCGGTCCTTGTCTAACTAGGAGGCGGGGCGGGGGCGACCCATGTGACGTCAGCGGCCGCTCAGCGCACGTGCTTGTGTTTGTAGCGCGCGTCGCACACGACACACATGCGAGCGTTGCTTAGCGCCCGCTAACTTTTTAATTGACATTGAATTTTATAATCAAAACATTAATAAAATGAAGGATATACAAACGGACGATCCTACATTCCTATTTCCACTACAAAAAAATAATACATTCTATAAATGAAATTCGAAATGTGCTATGCTAGGTAGATGAAACTGGGCAAAACGGTAAAGTTAACGAGATATTATTGCGGGTTATCGTTCACGCACCCGGCAATAACTTGGTGCTGTGATAAACTGATAGTGTACAACTGAGAAGTTTTACTAAAGTTTTTCGGAGTTAGTTCTCCTTCTGACTGGAGCGTTTCCAAGCGTTTAGCCTTGACATTCGTGCTCTAGGTGTCTGTGTACTATCGCGTCTGTCTCATTTGGACTAGTTTTTCCACAATAAGGGCACTAATAGTTCTATTAATTAGTGATTCTAAGTTACTTTATATCTCATCACTTGGTCATTGTTGTTGATTGACTAGAAACTAGTCTGGCAATTAAGCTAGATAGTAAAAGGCATCCAGTGGCACGGCTAAGCAGTAACCTGACCATAACCAATGAAGGTGTCGTCTTTGATTCGTTAGATTTTATTGGGATCGGTACGACTGGCAAGGCCCTTCTCAAGTTTACCTCGCTCCGTTGCCGCGCCGTTTATAAATATTTTCCGTCCGCTAAAGCAATGGGACTTGCTTCAAAATCCATTACTTTTAATTATGTGAATAATTTAATTCAAGAAATGCTTGGTACAGGATCGGTGAGACATAGATTCAGTGATAAGTGCGTTAATTAACGAAGTACCGCTAGTATGTATGTTGGTACTGCGCGTACAGGCACTGCAATTATTATTGAGCCGGTCGGTCCGATTACTGTATACTAATATCGGAGCTAGTCACGACTCGTCCCGCACCGTGGTACCATCGCGATTCGAGGTCCACCAAGGATTTCAGCATCGATCGATGGGGTTTTGGCAACAAAATTTGTTTTTTTCCCTCATACTCCAGACGATGGTTATTCGTAGGAAATTTGACAGGTTTCCTTGATGTTTTTTTATAGTTTTTTGAAAGCGGCTTTCCCCTTTAATAAAAGAGTTACCAAAGTATACCTACCAACGTAATATTTTTGTTGAACTTTTTCGCTGTGCTAATAATTTGTGGCCCAGTTTACCTTGTTTATGTTAACTTTATTAGTGTTTCATCAGAGCAGTCCACGACTTGTTTATTTGCTGTTTGTTGTGAGAGTGCATTTGTTTGAGTGCAGTAACGAAGATAGTTTAAGGTTCAAGGTCGCATATTTTGTCGCGGTGTAACGGCGGTGGTTGGCACTACCTTGCGCCGGGATCGATATCGGGCAGACGCCGCGCGCCGCCGCGCTACCCGCCTCCACACCAATGCGAGCGCAGTAATCGCCATACGATTATCACTATTGTTGCCTAAGTACTATTTGTTTGCTGCCGCGTTGCGGTTAATGTCGGCGATAACACGCTGATAACAGACGACGAGACTAACATTGAATGTGAACTGATAAACGAAGCTCGTTGATTTGGTGGAGCATTTGTCACTGTAGGTGCTAAACGTTTGTCAGTGATGCTATACTGGGGAGGCAAGGTAAATTGAGCGTGTCGCAGGCCATAAATAGTGTATTTAACGATCGGCTGGTAGCTAGTAGACAGTAGAGCGGGAAGATTTATCTGCGTCGCTGACAGCGCAACAACATTATCGCTTGGCACGTGGGCCGTGGGCCGCGGCCGGAGTGCGGAGTGCGCTCTGCGGTGCACTCGCCGCGTCTCCCTCGCACCGCAATGTTTGGAACAATCTCTGTGTCGCGTCGCTGTGTTCTACTAAGAGCACACTTTCGCAACATCACCGACTGCTTTAATTTTGCGCCACTGCGTAAACTCACCCAATTATCTGGTCCTTTCCAAGTTTATGGCATCTGTAGTAAAGTAGACTACTACTAGACTAGAACTGTTGAATTTTACATTACCTACTTATGAGAATTCTAGTAATAAATTAATAACAATACAGAAGTAGTTTTAGTAAATAATGGAACAATTGAAGACCTTGGCAACTCTATGCACGAGTCCACATCCTTAGGCAGCCTAGTACGATTAGCTTGTAAGACACGAGCTTCGTGTTCGTGCATGTAAAACACGGAGTAGGTAGGTGCATTACATGACTACCTACCTATTTATTACGTCTTCAACTCTGTCTGACAGGTGTAAAATAATGCTTTTCTTGGATTTATTTAATTGTTGTAAAGCAGCTTAGGTACCTACTTAGCTGTTTATAAATATTGTACCTAGAGTTATGAAACGACACTACCTAGGTGAATGAAAATAGTTCTAGTTTAAGCACCTGTTCTTCCATAAAGATATATCATGAGTGAGCACAGGACAAAAACTGGCAAAAAAACGTTCAAAAACTGCAGCGACAGGCGTCGAAAAATAGTAAACAATCAGCTACAAACATAGGCGGCCGGTGCGACATGGCAACGTCGCGTTCAAATCCGCGCGCTTTGTTTACAACCACCGGCGGGCGAGGTTAACCGCTGCGGTAACATTCGCCGCGATACGCCGAGCATGGAAGCCGCGGCGCCACAGCCACGCACCCGCCAGCCCGACATCTAGATATGTGCGGTTTAACATCGCTGAACCGGTTGTTACACCGTCTAATTCGAAGGATATCTAGGTAGCAGCGTTTTACAAAAGA
Organism: Euplexia lucipara; assembly: GCA_921972225.1. Lineage (NCBI taxonomy): Eukaryota > Metazoa > Arthropoda > Insecta > Lepidoptera > Noctuidae > Euplexia > Euplexia lucipara. The sequence continues at coordinate 2,666,317 of OV179149.1, read as the reverse complement.
AACAATCGAGAAAGGTTACAAAAGTTTTGTTGAAAAGGGCGGGCGGTCGGCGGATTGAATAGGCGGATACGGGCATTTAACCCGGTTCGGCGCTGCCTGATAATGTAATTCAAGATCGTATCGAGCGCGTGGAAATCTGTCAATTCGCGCGCGCCCTCTGCAGCAGCGGGTCGGGCCCGGTCCCTCCCGTGCGGTCCTTGTGTTGTTGTCTTGCTCGCGCACACCCACGTGCGCGCGTGACGTCACGAGCGCGTCGCCCCGTCGACGTCACGGCCCGCCCGCAACCCGCCGTCTCGGGAGCCCTATCAGCCCTACCCTCGACTGAGCAGATTAGCACTGCCGAACTATTGTATCGAGCTGTCATTGATGCGGGCATTGGTTTGTTGACTTTACACGTGCGATATCTTGATAATATGAATTTAAATTTGAGATTAGATAAAGCGCTTCTACAAATAATAATGATAGAATCAAAACGGGAAAACGGAAGAATAGTTTGCGGAGATCACTACGGGCAGTAGAAATGACAAACAAATTGAATACGGCTTAGTTCCTAGGTCGATAAAGACGCTCGTTGCAGTTAATATCGTCAAGGTTGTCAGTAGATCCGTCGTAGTAGAAGCGGGGCGGATCTCGGCATCTGCGCGGAGTCGGCGAGGCTCGCAGCTGCACGGGCGCACGGCCCACCCTCGCGCTTTGTTTCTACTCGACACACCACTTGATAGCTAATGGTTACGTCAGGACGGGTAACGATGCGACTCAGATGTGGGGAGGATTGGGGGCATCATCGTTTGAAACAATATTTACGTTCAGAAATTGTTTTGGATTTATTAACTGCTTCATGGATACATTTGATTACAGAGACATTATTGATACATCAAAACATTTGCGGTAAGATACGTACAAGAATTAGCAAAAAGAATCGATGTAGGTACCTAAGTTATTTTTGAAATTCCGATTATGCTCGCTTTCGACTACAGCCTTGCTTGATAGGATTAACCGGTTAATAAGATATTCTTCTCGGTGCAATTCCATCGTCATGTGTGTTGCCCACGGCCCAGGTGAGATGAAATCCGAGTAACAAATATGCAGACAGACTTTCGCATTTATAATGAGCCGCGCGCTGCAATAAAAAGAATAAAAAACCGATTGAATGTTTTGAAATACAATAGTATAGAATCACGAATACATCAGTGGCGTTTGTCGCAATCTATAATGGACAACGCGCAATACTGTTATGGTGTCAGACATGACTTAAGACAAGACTTAAGTGAGACGAATCGATAATAACGGTACGGAGCGAAGGCGGTACACTTAGACATTGGCCGTATTTGTATTTGGGATTGGAAAATAATTATGCGACCGATAGAGAGAGCCACCGATCGATACGCGGCTAGCGGGTGGTGCGCACGCGCATCAATAAATAGCCCGATCCGGTGCGCGCCCATCGATACACGTCATGAGCATTTTATTAATAAAACGCCGAACAACGCGCGGACGCACCGAACGTTCAACAACCCCGCGCCTGCGGCTTCTTACGCGCACTCTTTACATAGTTACATCACATACTACCATCTGACCTGCTCCACATTCGCAATTGTTCAACGTCGCGCTAAAGCCACACTCGAGCGCATATAAATATGTGGACGAAGATCGCCTAAAAACAAATGTAGAGCCTTCCATCTGGTGACAGTAGCACCGTTATGTATGAACTATGACAATGTTGCGCCTTCAACACGACAAGGAAACTGCGATTCCCACGGCCTCAGAGCGAGCCCACGCAGATTGCAAAACTTACGTACATCGACGACATTGTTATGAGTTGGCAACATTTGATTCGATGCGAGCACTCAATGGTTGAGATGCATTACGGGTAGCGGTGGTTGATATGATGAAATAGTAACGGTAAAGCCCAACGGATTGTCGTATTGCTTGTTTAAAGTGTTCTACTGGATTAAGCGAGCATTGCTAGCATTGTGCTGTCTCTGTTAAGTAATGTGAACTACTTTTCTTCTGTACCCAAACATACGTTTGGCAACGTTACAATCAAAGTGTTGTGGTGTTAGAAAGTGCGGTGCGTGCGTTACTCGTGTACAGAGTACTCGACGATTCCTACAATAACCGCGACGACATCAACGGCGCACGCGCATTGAGCCCACGCAACCCTAACTACTAATTAATAAACCTAACGGGCCGTTTCCACACTCTCTTGATTTATTTGACCAAGCGGAACGATATGGTAATTTTAGGTCGAAAGCGAAGCTTTTATGTAGGTACTCTTTATGTTTAGCGTTACGTGCAGACAGGAATCATTATTCTGAATGAAACTTGTATTACGTACGCTTCGAAGAACGGAAGAAACCAACCTTATCTACATAACACTACCTCATCACAAACAGATCATCCTCGATGAGATAATGTTCGTTTTAGATAACAGAGTCGAATATATTACACAACATATCATAGATATTACAATTTAATATTTGGTAGAAAAAAAATTGGCATGCCTGAATCAGTTGCGAATATTGATCAGTGATCAAAGCCCAAGAGAAACAGCACATTACTAAAAGGTTACAACAGACAGAAAGTAGTCTAGAGAAGAAAAGTCTATTTCGTGCAAGATTCACCGATCTGAAACCCTTATTTGTGGAGGGCATACCATGGACATCAAACGGAGTACTGCGGGTCAACGACTGCGCCCCGGCCACCGCCGCCGCTCGAGGTGAAATAATTCATCTAGTCCATTCGACACGGCGCGGGGCACCATCGGAACACGGCCTGATATGGTGACCGTCACACACTGACGACATTACATGCATTCCCACACAAATCGATCATGAATAATGGTATTTGCGGAAAGGCCAAACATGATCATACATTTCAACAACATTGAAATTGTGATTGAAATAATCAAATTCTTACGAGTAGATCTCGTAACTTCGAGGGCAAAACTCTTTCCATACAAAATTGAACTCGGTAGTTCAAGTTTTCAAATAGGAGATTAATAAATATAAAAAGTAACCGAAACCTGTTTAAGCACGTCGGTTGAAATTTAAAACAGTAGAGTTCAGTGACAGGCGGACAACACGTAAACGGCCATCAACAGGCCCATTGTCAGGAATTCGGGCGACGAGCTGGCGCACGCGCACGATACATTTATTGTCGGCCAATTATATTGGACCTCGAAAACGAAATGACGCCGCAGAAAGCTCTTTTAGTTGTAAATGTCGACGGTATGTATAAAAGATATAAGTATGCAAAATTATCTAAGCATACAAAAGCCGTGAAGCGGTGCACTCAAACCAGCTCCCGAGTAGTCCTTGAACATCTGTCTACATAACGCGTTACACGTACAGGACATGTGCAGCAAGGATCAGGTGTCGCGCCGCACTGACCGTGGGCAAACCCCGCCGGACGGGTTGGGAGCCGGTCGCCTCACCCGTCTGCCGACGGCCGAGAAAGTAAAAACTGAAATATTTCGATACATCAAATGGTACCGATAATGTGCGTAAAAAGTATACGCCAATTACAAAGGATTTAAAGATCGCGATCAGAGGAATCGACGGCGAGCATCGAAAAAGAGAAGGACGGCAACGATGAGACAATTAGAATTAAAGTGAACAATGTTGCATGAACAAAAAGATCTAGAGTGAGGCTCGTTACGGATAACGAGGCGTCCTCCGAGGCGAAGGCGAAAAGAAACGATTTAATTGCGTCCACAATTAGCCTACAAAACAACCTGTTGCGTTCGTATTACTGAAGCGTTTAAATAAGAGAAACAAGTGACTGCTAATACATTCTGACAACTATAGGTACGATGTGAACCAATGTTTATCCAAACTGTTATATCTCTTCCTTTACTTGGGCTTAGTTCTAACTTGGGGTGTTCAAAGAGGGAAGTCATGGGAGCTGGTGCGTGAATTAGCGTTGGATTAAGACAAAGCACGTGCCCCGGGTGGCACTAAGCCGTGGCAGGCTAGCGTGCATTAATCGGCTAATTAGCCGGCTCTTGCTTCTCCGGTGTTACGGCGTCTAGACGTACTCCGACTTTGTTGGCAACTTGACGCAGGAAGAGGGGCTTGATTAATGGAGCTTTTAGAATAATCATTAAAATAAGACAAACTAAATAAAAAATATTGAGGGAAGTTTTTAAGGAATTGCCCGGCACTAATCGCGACTTTAAATCGTGCATTTTTTTAAACATTTCATTCTGTCCAACTAGTGGGGAAAGGTCTCCCTATACTTTTCTATTCGTCCGATGCGTTTTCCTTGCAAATAGCTTTCATGAGCCAGTACCTTCTTCTGGTAGTTACGACGCGACAGTTAATTTCTTAGGAAGGAAACTAGCTGGCGGCATTGGTCATGATTTTAGCCTTCGACCAATGCCGCTTAGTCTCTAGGTTTTTAGTGCTCACTTCTTAGAGCAATTCATCTGCATAAGGAACCAGGAGCGATGTCATAAAGGTTTGATAGCGTTTTGATGCTACTTCGACTTCGATGACCTTGCGTGCCCAAAGTCTGCTAACTTTATGAATATCTCTTTCAGGGTACTAATGAAAAGTTTAGGAAGGGGCATCATATTGTTTCACTTCCTTCGTAACTGTATGCGGTGCCGAAAGCGTCAACATAAGAAGCTATTTAGGTGGCGGCTCTGTTTCTTTAATATTTTGGTTTTATTTAGACTACGTCGCATCACAAACAATAACAAATATTTCTAACTACCAAACAAAGTATCAAATGAGACGACGCTAAAGAAAGTTGAATAGCACTAAAAGTGGATTTCGTATTGGCCTACTCAATGAACTTGGGAAATTTTACTAGAAGTTTGGCTTCAAGCCAAGAAAACATGATGGTTTCCGAGGCAGATGGCAGATGGCGCATGTGATCGCCTGTGCGACACGACCTGCCATAAAGGCTATGTAATTATTGATATATCGGTTATTATAAGGCTGTCTCCGTCGTTTGATCAAGTCGGTGCCGCAGCTTCGGGTGTTATTTTATCGAGTTTGTCTGAAAGCTGACGGGCTTTTATTTAGTACAGGGTCGAGGCCAAGTGGAGCTTCTGCTATTTTCAGTAACTACAAAATACAGCATGTTTGTACAATCCCAAATACTTTTATTTTACTGTACTTTTAAGACTGATTTGTCTAATAGGGTTTTGGGTAATCTTCCGGAGAGGCTCAGCTAACCGACCATGTTTCAGTTTAAGAAGTTGTAATTTGGAACTACCATTGGTGTTCTTCGAAAGACCTGAAGTAGTTTGTTTACTAAGCAGCGACCAAAACCGCTGGGCAAGACTCTCGCAGGAAGACCTGATTGCATCGTCTTTTTTTCAGCAGGGTTTCACGTAATCCAAAGATGAATATCAATAACCGTGTGACTGCGGGGTTGTACACAAATCGGTATGTTGTGTGCGGGGGTGGTATCGATCAGCGTGCGGCCGGCGCGCCAGCGGGCCGGGCAGGGCGGGAAGCGCGCGCCGGTACGTGCGACGTGCACTTATCGCCGTCTTCACACCTAATTTATCGCGTGTCGCCATCGAAGCGCTGTTTGTATACACTGTTATGATGCCCCGGCACACGGTAAGGTACATATTTTTATGTGTTATTACGCGTTTATGAGATTTCTACCGCGGAATTGACTTGAATAGCTGTAATCGAGAGTGAATTTGAACTGGCTGTTTTATCGCAAATGCTATTAAAATAAATTGAATATGCATAAGATTCTAATCTGACTCATAGTAAGTGCCTGTTGTTGTGAAGAGGCGTAGTAGTATCTAGGGTTAGTGAACTGTGCAAAAAAGTTACAAGGACTGGCTTTTTTCGTAAAAGCAAGTTTAGGATAGTAGGTACGATGGGCACTAATTCTCATTTAGCGAGTCGCCTGAAAGAGCCATTCTGCTAGACATACAGTCTGGATTAACTTTTCTGTGTCCATATCCTGTTATTCTGATGAATTTATCCATGCTGTCATAGTTTAATGAACTATTATTTAAGTACAGGGGAGAGGCAGTAGCACTGCCTCAATGTTTAAGACACGGAATGAGTCAGCCGGAATACTGTTACCGAATATTAAAATATTCAGCGGCACGTAACGGGTAAACGAGTCATATTTTCACACAAGTGCGTGTTACAACTATTTGTGTTGCTACGGTTCCGTGAAGGTCGCTGGACACGTGGTCGTCACGTAAATTAGATCGGGTGCGTGGGGGCGTGCGGCTCGCGGGGGTAGTGCGGGCCAATAGGCGGACAGCGGATGGGATCGATAGCAGGCCGCGCCCGCGCCCGCATCCGCGCTCGCGATCGCGAACACCTTGTGGTTGATCCAAACACCGCCCGCTTCACAACCCTTATCCTCGGACTGTTCCAAGGGTTTCGGCAAGGTTACGACGACACCGTAAAAGAACGGGATGCGGTAACGCGTAGGCAAAGGACAACGGTCTTAGATGCTTTATTAAATATTTGTTGAATTGTAAAGCTTTTTATAAACCTTTCGGAATCCACAAAGATATTGTTACAGAGCCAAATAAACAAACTCATTCTCTCACTAAATGTTTGTCCCTACTGGTCAACAATAGTTTGAATTCAAGACGGTTTCCGAACAAATAAAGGCGAAACATTCCTATTTACGGGAAACATTGTTACAGGGCGGGGAAATGGGGCGAAAAACCGGGCAGTTTGGACAGGCATTATCGCGAAAATGGCGATATTCTCGTTCGAATAAATGTTCCGAGATACAGAAGCGTGTCGGTATGATCAGGGCAGGCGATGTGGCTAGTATATCGCTGGAGTATTAATAATTAAGGCGGGGGCGGCCCCTACAGGGGTGCACCTTGACACCCCTTGAACCCGACCGCTGCCCACCTCCCCGCTATTTGCATGCGCCAGCCCGCCAGGTGCTGAGATATACCAGTAATTGGACGGTCAATTGGATTTCATAGAAATGACTGCAATAAATCACTCTGCACCGCTAATATATTTCATTGGTTTGGGTTAACATAATGTATTTACGATTTACTAGGCACATTGAATGATGAATATATTTTGCTCAATGCAAATACTATTAGTCATTGCCGCCATTAGCGTTAACAAAATAATTTAATCGGTCACTTACGCACAATGTGGGTGGAACCGTTGACAAGTAGTCGAACCTCAACGGATTACTTGATTTTACGTTTCTGCCATTACTCTTGGAACAGAATAAATTAGCAAATCTAGGGCTAGCGTGACCTTTATTAATTTCATTAGCGCAGCGATAAAGTTGTTCCGTCAGAGTCGCAAGCACGCCCACATGGGGTGGGTAACGTGACATTTGCACCCCTGTGCCCCCGCGCCACCCTTTCTCTCGGCCTATGTGCCTCACCCGAACAATGTACTAAGTAGTCTTCGCTGTCTAGTAATATTCATAGTAAACATTGAGATTTTTTGTAAGTACCTAAGACATACCTACTTACAAATATTTGGTACTTAAAGTGACCTTGTAAGTTATTATATATTTACTACATAATTATTTAGCGTCTAGAAGGGGTTTGGAATTACATACCTTAGAAGTCAAGAGCATAAACAATGCACATTTGGTATCATCAAAAACCCGTTTCAAATTTAAATTCCCAGCGTCATTTACGCTTTTCAGACAAGCCTCGCAGCCGCAAAAATAAAAACAATCCGACATAAACAACGAAAAAAAAAGACAAAATCCACGCTTTGCCTACAGAGTTCCGCGTTCGCAGATAGGCCTCCTTGCATCCCCCGGCGTCGAACCGGCGCGGCGCAGGGTTGGCCTAAACAGATTATCCGGTGTCGCGTCCGCCGCCGGCGGGTCAGGCCGTTAATCTCCGCGCAAATAGGCTCACGTACGACCGTGGAACTGTGGTGCCCGCTAAAATTATAATCGCCACCGGACGGTTAAATATTAAAGGGAGATCGCAACGACCGATACGCAGCCGAGACGTGTTAATCTCTGTTTTTATAAGGGTAAGCCGCGCGTTACAGTGTACTTATTGTTAATAGGGATATCAACATGTCTTCATTTTGGGGCAACAGTATATTATGATTCATTTCACAGAACCGGTCTATGTGGATCTTTGGATGAGGCTTATGTCCAGGAGTGGACTTCTTTTGCCTGAAATATCGATCATCGCGGTTTGCAAAATGTTGCAACTTAAAAGAAAGCCAAGTCAAATCGGAAATAAATTGCGATTGGTTCGAAGCCAATATAGCAAGCTTATATTTTGCTGAAGAGATTGGTATTGCTGTCATTCAGCGGAAACAAATAACAATGAAAACTCAAAGACTGGATATACGGTGTACTGTCTCAATATTCAATAATCAACTTGAAAGTCCAAGTCGAAAAGTGTATAGAGTAATGAATTGTGAAGTCAAACGTATTTCGTTGGCCGGTACGAACGGGAAATTGCCATACGTCCGGCTATTTCCGTCCGTCGGCAGTCGCGCGTACGACAGAACGTGCTGCGACCTTCGACTGCAGTTGCATATACGACGAAAACGTGCAAAATAACGAGAAACAGATTATGAAGATGGATGATTTTGAGATTGTGTATGTTAGGTACAGAGGACCATTTTTTATGACTTTTTAAAGATATTCAGGGTCAGTTAGCCTTGAATTTGAACAACTGTCATTAATGAACAATCCTAAAATTCAGGAAAAATTAAATACAGTCAAACGGGGTGAAAAGAAAGCACAGGGTTGAATAGAGACAAAACTTTAAAGAGTATTTTTACGCTAGTTCAACATTTTTTGTTACTTAAGTGAATATCCTCCTAAAAGTTTTGTTTCTATTCACCCCTGCGGTCCTATTCACCCCAATTGATAGTATTTGCTGTTTTGAACACATTTTTTCAGAATTGGTCCAATAGCGACAGAGCTGCAGTGGTCAGTTCCATGGGTAGCATCATTTAACCTAGGCCATTCCCAACTATGTTGGTCTTGACTCCCAGTCAAACCGAATTCTGCTGAATATTAAATTTTTTCAGAATTGGTCCAATAGCGACAGAGCTGCAGTGGTCAGTTCCATGGGTAGCATCATTTAACCTAGGCCATTCCAAACTATGTTGGTCTTGACTCCCAGTCAAACCGGATTCTGCTGAATATTACATTTTTTCAGAATTGGTCCAATAGCGACAGAGCTGCAGTGGTCAGTTCCATGGGTAGCATCATTTAACCTAGGCCATTCCAAACTATGTTGGTCTTGACTCCCAGTCAAACCGGATTCTGCTGAATATTACATTTTTTCAGAATTGGTCCAATAGCGACAGAGCTGCAGTGGTCAGTTCCATGGGTAGCATCATTTAACCTAGGCCATTCCCAACTATGTTGGTCTTGACTCCCAGTCAAACCGGATTCTGCTGAATATAATTTAGTATTACATGAAGTGATTGCCCATCTGATTGATTGACAATCGGTTATTATCGGTCATTTGTCCCAAAAAGTAGTTCACTTGAAAACCAGCGTCAGGTACCTACTCGTAGCACCCGTCTGGCATTTCGGTAAAACGGTCTTTTAGGTGCAGCCGTGAGATATACCATATGTTTTCAAAGTCAAAGTCAAAGTCAAACCATTTATTTCAATTAGGCCCCGATAAGGCACTTTTGAACTTGAGCGTTTAGTATTTATTTTTCTATTTTGTCATTTACAGCTGCCAACAAATAATTATCTTTCTTTCCTTAAACAGACGATTCCGCCTCCGACATTTCTCCTATATTGTCAAATAAAAAACTGACGTTTTTAAAATGAGTGAAAGCAGTTTACGTTTGTGAGTACGGTAAAAATAAATTCGCTGTACCGTTGATGTGGTTTGGGGAGCTCATTTGTTAATGAGAGTCAACAATGTTTTAATCATGATGATTAACTACTGCAATGATCAAATTAATCCTGATATGTCAATTCCAGCAATTCTGCTGTTCGTATACATCAGAATCACATCAAGAATACAATCAATACACAAAAAATCAAATTAGTAATGCAAAAAAAAATATTTATAAAACATCGTCATACTGATACTATGAGTTCTCTTCATAATTCTAGACCCAACCTTGAAATTTTTCGCCGGCTTACCCTTATTTCGTAGTTTTTATTTGAAACTGTATAAAAACGTAATTCCTGTCCAAACCAACGATATTCTAAACGAAAGAAGTGACTTTTGAACTTTTTCAGGAGATATCTGATTGGGTTCGATAGCGATGATTATATTCTCATGGTTCTAAAGTAGGAGGAATCACCGTAACTGCTGGACCAATTTTATCGGAACTTTCACTGGCATATAGCTGATGTTATAAGGAGTAACTAGGCTGTTGTTGTTAATTAAATTTTAGAAAGAGTTCGGCGTAAAAGACCAAGCAATTAAATTCCACGCGAACGAAGTCGCGGGCAACAGCTATAAAACATACAAATGATAAAGTCTAGCGTCGCCGGGACGTCCTTGCGGTACCCGTTTCCATATAAGCGGAAACTGGGTGACCGGGAGAGATTTATCGTAGCAATAACAGACTTATTTTTAGCACGATCCTCGAGTTTCCAGTCCAAAATAACTCGACATCAATGTGCGAATACATTGGAAAACCCAAATATTTGGGTCTGGCGTAAAATGCACGTTAAATGGTTTGCGAATTTACTAATGGCATTTTATCAGTAGCCGTTAATTGCATAACAGTAAACATTTTCGATGAAAAGACTGACGCGCAAATAAGTTTTCTTAGAAATAATCCAACTAGGATTAGCGATCTATTTGTATGCGTATTGACACCATTATTTGAATTTATCGATATACACATCCGAGATACCCACAGCAGCCCTTTAGCAAAGTTGGCAACCTTTCAACAAGCGACATCCACATGCCATGCTGATGTACTCTCGTACAGTAGCCATGACAGTGACGCCGATCTGAAAGCACTTCCTTTAGTACGTCAAGGACATGAGTGAGAGGACTTTGACCGACGCTAGGACAGCATTTACAGAGGCATATTAGCATGTAACATGTTGTTAAACCCTATAGAAATGGTAGCAGATAATACGGGCTTCCCACGCTCGATTCAATTGTGAGACACGGACCGCGATATTACGACGGACAATATTCTTATTGCTTTGTAGTCAAGAGCAAAAAAATCTCACAAACGATTGACTCGAAAAATGAGACGAAAAGCTGGTTAGCGAGTATTCCGTAGCGAAGTTTTGGGCGATTCTACAGTCAAAACCTTGGAAGAATCAGAGCAATAAACGTAAATAAGTAACTACTGCACGCTAAAGAAATTGCTCTCTGTAAGCAAGGTAATTTCCACGTCCTACGAAAACTTAATTGGATATTGATTGGTGGAGGGTAAGTGGTAACAAGTAAGAAGTTCCGCTGTGGTGGCGGCGCACGCTCGCAAATAGCGTCATTCAAATTTTGAACATCTGTATCGGACAAGTCGTAAGGTAACCAAGCGGATAACACGTTTACGGCTACTTAGCACATAGGTGCGATAGTACACAACTTTTCCTGTCGACTAACGCCTTTGTGGCATATCCGATCGTAACTAGTCTATTGTTTGTTAGTGTTGTAGCTTTATTATTGTTTTTAGGTGAATGATCTTAAATTTTTGGTCAAGTTAAACTCTTTTTGAGGTTACTAGAGCGGCATTTCATACTGGATTCACATTCCTGAAGTAGGTTTCTTAGAAAGGTCCCCACTTTACCCCCGTTAAAAAATATTTTGGCAACTATCGGTAACAATACTCAACTTAGAAGTAATTTACTGTGCAATTTAAAATAAAGAATGAAAGTGTGAAGGTTAACGTTAAAATATTTCAAATAAAAGTTTTTCGTGTAATTTAAATAACATGTGTGCTTTGTTATCATTTGATGTGGGGTTCCATAACGTATGTAGACTAGGTGACTATTCTATTACCTCAAAGATTGATTACACATTCTGCCGTGGTATAACTATAATGCCGTTATCTGCTAAAGTCATTTTCAGACTCACAAAGTTACTTAATGTTGTTTTTTCTTATTTCACACGTGAGAAATATGTACTTAACGGCATTTTTCAAATAATTATTTCCAAAACTATTCAAGATATTGAAAATTCGCAAACACAGATCGATAGATTTTTTTTGCTCATTAATGTAGCATCAAAAGTTGAAAATCGACCAGATGTTGGATAACGGCATTTTAGTTATACCACGGCAGCATTATAAAACTGGACGCCAATAGGAATAGTCTGTTGAAAAAACGGAAATACTTAGTAAAATCCTTGACATTCACGTATAGACATTAGCAAAAGTGCAATAATCTGGTGTTTATCCAACGTGCGGCTATCAACCTATCGAGCGAGTGGTATGTTGACTAATAGAATCGCAAGGTTGAAACAATTGAGCTGACGACGACGGACGCTAGTGCCCGTAGCAGCCGATAATAGGACCGCGGTCGGACCGCAGACCCCAAGGGCTATCGAATTTGTCATTTCTAGATACAAGAGGATTATGCTGTATTTTGAACAGTGCTTGAAGCGCTCCAACAATAGGTGCTTGGAAAATATGAGACGTGGAAAACTTGTTTCAAGACAGAACGAAGATTTCAAATTTTTGAAGAATATACTTTGAACTCAAGACAATGATATCATTAACTTCTTCGACTGTGTCATTGGTCTAGTGGTCGGAAATGCTGCTGCCGAGCATGAGTTCCTGGATTCGTTTCCCGGGTCGGTTAAAGTTTTAATTGGTTTTTCCATATGGATTTTTCAGTAGTAGCCCGGAGTTTGGATTAGTTGCCCGGTTGATGGCAAAAGGCTCGCCTACTACTACTACTACTACTACTGCTTGGGACTTAAACTTAACTGGTGAAATTTTGGAGTAGATTAGATACTTTAGGTGCACCTCTGTCTTACCTTATGCGGAGCGGAGTACAGGGGTGATGTATATGTTTATGTTATCTTTAAAATGAATACTATTAAGGAGTGTGATAGACGACTACTACTTAAAAACATTTATTTGAATATTAGGACAGTTAATGTCTACCGTTGAATTTACCGGTTTAATAGTAAACAAGGATAAACTATAATTCACAAACTAGCTAGAAGTATTATGTCAATGTCGAGTTACATAATCAGCCATATTGACCTTCAAAAGTTCGTACAAAGATTGGATAGTGTCTTACCGTTGCACTGCACCACACCCCTGATTTAATGAAAAAAAAGTTTCCTTTTTTAAAATATGCTTGAAGTCCCGTTAAAAGCTTAAACTTCTTTATTGATTGATTGATTCGTCATGAATCAACACAGTGTATTATCTATTTTTATCTAATAATTCCTTATTATATCTGTACCTACTATTGTAATAAAGCTGAAACTTAATTGTTTTTTTTTTTCTTTTTACCAATGTAACTTTGTCATTTAATAAGTACTTTCTAAGTTTATCTTACAGATACTTGACATCGATTAAGGATAACATCGCGAGGAAACCGAGCCTTTAAGTCTGAAATGGTCTCGAGCAAGCGTGTTCATCAATGCTCGTGCTTTCTCTGTATGAGAATAAGCCTTTGCCCTGCAGTGTGACAGTAACACTATCTTTCACATTTATCGATCTAGTTTGACTGATATATTATGTTTAAAGTTGTTTAGTAAATACGAACATTAACAATAGAAAGCAAGTTTTGAATTGAGCTTAGGAAGCTTTGCCTGTTACCAGCCAGCTTCAGTCTGATTCTGAAGAAATCAGATTGTGTTAAGTATGCCTACAAAAAGTGCAGTCGAAAAGATCTGGTGAGCAAAAGAAAGAGAAGTCAGTTTTACTTTTATTTAAAGGTCTCTCTTTGTTTTCTCATTACCGCTTTATGTTAGTGTTAGTACAAAAGAACATTGTAACAAAGCTCACAGTGTCACTCGTAAAAATGTTAAATAAATAATTTTCATTGGAATAAAACAAAGCCTCATAAAGACATAAGAAACGGCCAAAAACATAACACAAAGCTGTTCCAACAGTAGTTCTCTTTCACGCTTCTCTGATATGTTTACAAAGTATTACACAAGTAAAAGGACATAAATTATTTAATACCAAGTATTGGTAAAGAAACGTTGATATTGTGTGGATAATCATAAGCGGCAAACCAAAACAATGGTCGGGGACCAAAATAAAGACCGTTTATGTAGATTTATGTCACGTTCTATTTTAGTATTCGACCAGTCGCGCGTGAACTTGTCCGCTAGAGGGCGCGCCGAGTGTTGCGCACGCGCCGGCCTATTTAAAATAAGAGAACAAGAGGAAAACTCCAACGTACGAAGAACGGTGATGGTAGATTAGTCATTGCGCAAGTAATTTCATGACTATTTTCAATTGGATGACACTGCCATGGATTTCATGGTATGCAATTAGAATCGAGACGCCAACGCGATTACTCGTACAGGGAAATGTGAATCGAATCACATTTGCATTTGCATAAATTCGTGGAAAAGCAACAGATGAGAACTATATCAAACTGGTTAGGAAGTTAAGACGTGAAAGAATCGTTTCAATTTACCCTTCCGAGACTGCAATAAGTCATTCGTAACCCGCAGCGAATCCTGAGGTACAGAGACAAAACCACCTGTTGAATCAAATTGCTTCGTGAAAAACATTTGATAGATGTCTTGAGGTGTTCGCCTCTCAACAGCTTTTTCCTAGATAAAGACGTTAATACAAAGCTCTTTTTAAATGCTTCCTTTTTTGTTTGCTTTGAAGAACTCGCTGTGATTTAATTTTGGTTGTTAGATTTAAATGTTGCAATTTAGTTATATGTACGCCAATTTAGAAGTCAGCTTATGTCTACTGTTATGGATATATAAGATCATGTTTTACTGGATTTAGCACTCGTTCTAAGTCATCATTATAATACACAAATATTCTTGAGTTCAACCAAGACTTCAAGTTCAAAGAAAAGTGGTGACTTATGCTCACGCCTTCTCTGTATGAGAAGAGGCCCTGCAGTGGGACAAGCTGTTATTATTATTAGTACTTGGAAATTAATGTTAATTGTAATTCTAAGCTAAGCAAACATTAACAACATATTGATTTTGCCATTTTCCTGTTTCTCATGTTGTTAAACTCGACAAAACTTTGATGTATCAGCCACATTTGACCAGTAAATAGGAAAATAGATATCCTAATATTATTTGCATGTTCATATTTCCTTAATTTTGGAGACCGCAACTTAATTTCTGCTGCGTCTATTTACTCGTAATATGCTCTAGGTTATCCAGAAGAGAACCAGAGAAGAGTCTTGCAGGTTTAGTCAGTTGAAGTGGCAGTGGGTCGTCCATGTAGGCTAAAGGATTGATGGCCGATGAAGCCAATTGTAGTCCTGGAGACGAAACAGCCTGGCTTGTGACACTCTCCAGTTAGACTAACATCCTTGAAAAGATGGCTAGAATGGACAGGAAGCATAAGGCAGAGGACCAGGTGTTGTGCCGCTTAAAAATGACCTGTCCAGTTAATCTATCGCAGTATTCGCAGTCCACTACTGCGACTTACTGCGATAGATTAAGTCGATGTATTGAATAAACGAACAAAAAATCCAATTATCTAGCCTTAGGCGGAATAACCAGGAATAAAACACTCTAACAGTAGATCCCAAAAACATAAGGTTAGTAAGGACAAAAAGTTTCTCTTTATTATGAAACCATCGCCTACAAAAACTACATTTTCAAATTACGAAACTGATTCAACGCGCTTAAGTTCCAGCCACTGCAGGCATAAAGTTCTGCGATAAATATTTATCTAATTTTCAGCTCAGTATCATATCCTACATTCGTGTTTGCTGAAAAGCTTAGACTTAGCAGATATTTTCATTTCTACTCTTAATTTACATTTAATCTTTCAATTGAGGTAATTAGAGACACAATAGAAAGACAATGACAGGCGGACACCGGTGTCCTCTCGGGGTTTAATGAATTAAAGGGGTGACTTCACCTTTCAATTTACTCAAACAGCAGAGCTATTCTGAAAAAAATCACCCCCGAAAATGTAGGTGAAGTGAAGGCGAATTGAACTACGCTAGGCATTGACAGTTTACTTCACTTAAGCTTTCACGGGGCTGACTTTTACTGAACGGTTCATTCAGTAAAAGTTAGGCAGGTGTTGATTTGTAACAAAACAATATCCACGAGCGAAATATTTTTTTTGCGAAGTTTTGTTAAATAGGTACCTCCAAGTATGAATGTTTGTTCAGCAAACAAACATAATGACAGGAAAAGTTGTGAGCAATAACAATAATTTACGTAATTACTTTCTAACATTATAATTAAGTAATGTACTCTAAAAAGGATTGATTGAGGAAAAGGCATGTCTATTCCCTAGAATACCGGATAACGCAAAAATAAATAAAAACATATTGCAAAAAAGGGAAGAAAAGGCTAGGGTTGGGACGCAGAGCTTTAGCTGTTGAGATTCAAAAATCTTTTGACGTTGAAAAAGCACTTTTGAATATGCTGGAAAATAAGAAATAAGACAACAAAAACTTCTCTATTTAAAATAGCGAGAATACACGAAGAAAATGTAAAGCACCAAGAATTTACTCAAGATGAAAGGGGCAAGTGTCCCATAGAACCACCCACTAAAAAGGCTGACGAAATCGAGGTCATGTCTCGTCGCAAATTGGGCGGGCGGGCGGCCTCACAGGCTTGTGCTTAAGAACGAGACCTACCGCTCAAATATAAATGAAGATTCCTACCAGGATTACCAGTGCCAGAGTAATGAAATTTTATGTTAGCGCGCGTCTCTGGAATGGCCGAAACAGCAGATTTTTGGCCCCGGCAACTTTAGGATATAACGCTTTAAAATGTAATCAAGAAAATAGGCTGAAGGCTTGAGAGTCGACATTACTGAAGTCGCTGTGGGTATTTTATATTCAATTTTAGGTCAACAACTTTAAAACACTAGCATGTTTCGATGTGTTTTGGGTGGAAATTAAATCTAGAGTTAAAATAGTTGTTCTGAAGTCTAGGGTATGAGGTCTCAACATATTTTTCTTACATGCATGGCTACTTTTCACGCACAGAAAGAAAATAACTTTTCCTTGTCAGTTACACAATTCGCAGATCTCTCGTTTACGCCCCAAAATCCTACCTTTCATTTACCTCGCAAAAAACAAGTCGAAAAGAGAGGCGGAAAGTACTTTGCATTTCAAATGTAGTCTCGACCATCCTATAAAACACTGGGGGTATAGTTAGAAGACTCATTCATTACGTTGATTACTTGCTACGTTCTTCCCGGGCCGGTTCTTTCCTGGATTCCCTATTGTCGTCGGCATGACGTCTCCGCGTCGCGAGATCTTAATCTATCTGTTAATTGTCGCGATACAACGTCTCTCGGTTTGGTTAACGAGCTGTTAACTTGAGCCATTGTGTCGCCCGCCTTTGCAAGATAATCTACTCAAATTGCGTAACGTCACACAGTTTAATTTATATTTTTTTATTTGAATTTTTGTTGTGAAACTATGTCTGGGCGTACGTCTTAGGCGGTAAAAAGTATTAGTTAAGTAGAACAGTGTTATCTATTAGACAAGGTCGTATCTAATTCTTAAGATTTCTAAGAAATGGAAAATATTCCGGTGTTCAAGTATAAATACAAACTACCGTTTATAAACTTGGTTGTTTAAGGTCAGTGTCAGAAGCGCAATAGTGCACATGGCACATCTCATGATCTTCATCAATTGAGTAATTGTGAGAACATGGCCAAGGGCAGGCACTAGATGTTAAAACACTTGTTACATGTATAGGGCTAGTACCCTATACATGTAACAAGCTGATTTGTCAGACTTAACTAAAACTTAATCACTAAATAAATGAATGAATACTCACGGCTGGCAATCAGTTCTGGTGCGACGAGACCATTCAGGTCTGGCTCTTCGCCGTACCAGAATATCCATAGCTCTTTAGCGGCTCGGAGGGAGAGGGGCGGCGGCACGGGAGCGCTAATCTCATAGATGTTGTCGGGCGGCGGCGGGGCCGGCACCCGCCGCCACACGCACAGGATGTCGCCGGCCAAGCAGCGCGCGTAGCTGCTGATGACCGGGTCCGCCAGCGGCGCGACGCCCTCCTCCCCGTCGCCGCCGCCGCTCGTCTCCCCCCATACGAGCTTACGCCATTTTATGCCATACAGCTCCGTCTGGAATAAGAAAGTGAGGGTTAGGTTTGAAACGTTCAAGCCGTCAAGCTACTCATACAGCATTCTACGTCGGAACAGTTTGTGGTATTTGCTCCGCTAGCAATCCTTTAAACAGTTTTTAAATTTTCTTACGCAATATCAACGTCGTTAGGTATACAAGAATCGAAATAACAACAGAATGAGACTTAAGTGCGTTTAACACAGGAAACTTTTAGATGAATAAAAAACGAAGACAATGTGTTTGCTACAACAATAGGATTTTAGTAGACCAAGTACCTAGCTACACATTATGCCGTATATTATCTAAATACGAATACTACCACCGTGACAATATAGACCTGAGTTTGTAAACAAACAATGAAACTTTGCGAAAACAATAAGCCGTCCACAACGACGCCAAACCTGCCAGCCTGGACAGAATTAATCGTCCGCATAATCAGGACGAAAATGCACAGAGACCTCGAAGTTGTTCTAAAATTGTCTCTGGCAAGAGTCCAGGGGGACAGAGGTGCAAGATCAGAGGTATTCTGCGTCGAGCCCGGAAGCCGCCGTGCACCGCAGCGAGGAATTATAGTTGTAAACTAACGATATCTCTAGAAGTTTTTGTACCTATGAAAATTCTAGCTCGCAACAAAATACGCGATTTTCTGGCAACACCCGGTAAGACTGCAAGAACATTGATAAGACCAGAATTCTCTAACGCGGAGAGATTGTCCAAGTTTTCTAGGCCCTACACGTGTTCCATGGACTCAGCAGTTACCCCAACATTATATTTGCGTACTAGTGTCCGCGTAAACATTGTTGGCACATTATTCGAACATGTCAATTAAGGCAAAAACTATGATCGCGACATCCGGAGCACCTGTGTCTGCTATTATGGGTAAAAAGCTTTCATAAATACTGTGTAATAACCGTTCAGAAAGGCAGTTCATGTTGATGATGTTCTCATAATATTTAAACTTTATTTATTGGATCAGCTGAAAGCCCTCGCCATTAAAACCACACGGCGAACGTTTTAAAGCAAATACAGACGCAGATATACATATAATTAAAAAGTTCAACATGTGATGGACATTACGTAATACTTTCGCTCTTTACGTTTTGATCTCTGAATTGAAAACATTTACATGGAATGCCAATTACGGTGGTGTTTTCCGCGTTTTGTGAGAAAAGACTTGAGGAACTGTTACGGGCGTGCGTGGTCGAGAAACTTAAAGCAAGTCACGATTTGAGGCTTGAGCACTATATTAGAGGTAGTTCATTCCTCTGTAAGATTTCAACAGCTTCCGTTACAACTTCATCCTAAGTGTTCCAATCAAGCACGTAAAACAACAAATCGACCGTTAAACTTTTCATTCGCACATAACCCGAAAATGACCAAGCACCCAATTAGTTTCCCATTCACAGTTCCATTAGTGGTCGGCAATTGCACGGTGTAGTGTGAGCACATGCGCGGCAGGTGGTGTTTTGACCTTGGATATGCAAATATTTTATCAGGTCAAACACCCATCGCCCCTCGCCGGACACTTGTTGTCTGTAACACTTCTATGTTTTTCTATAGTCTTTAAGTTTTCTCTTTCGTTTGCTAATTATGCTTATGTGTATTTAGCCTTATGGAGATAGTCAGATGTTTTTTGCGTTAAGTTAACTTAGTGCAGTAATAATTAGATTCGACAGATCATTTGTCGTATAATTGGTGGTGTGTATTATTGAATCTAAAGACCTTCAAATTCAAGTATTATATTGAATCATCTGTGTTTACAGGCATATAATCATTAACATGAATAACCCAAAATACAAATATGTTTATTGTTTAAACATATTACTTTACGAAAGCTTTCAACCCTTTACCGCTCGCGGTCGGAGGCACTCTACCCGCGCTTCTGGTCATTTAAATAAACATAAAACGATACACAGTAAACTCGGTTCCGTTTTAATGGACACTGAGTTGAGCGTAACCGTAGATATCAGTTATTACGTAACTGATTAATATAATTTACAAAACAACTGTACTGAGATAGATATCAGCTGTTTAGATTCTGGCGAATCGAAATTTGTCACAATTCTTGTGGTATTAGGTTGATTTTGAGCTGTGACACTTGATAGTAAAAATATCTGGTACGATATTGAGACGGCACAGTGAACTAAATTCGTTACCAATTAATTCGGTAACACACAAAGTTCATTGTACATTTTTCCACGACACGCGCATCTGCGGCGGAAGGGGCTGAACACACCTGGTAGACGGTAGACGTAACGCGTGGGGTCGCATCGACCTAACGCGATAAGGGGAGGAATAAGTAAGTCTAAACGAGTTTAGTGTTAACTTCCAAATGAGGGGTTATTGGTCGACGCTTAAAACGCGACTGTTCAGCGATGTTTAGATATAAAAATAATCAAGTCGACCGTTTGTGGTGTGCCGCGCTGCGGAAGTTTTACAACCGTTTTATTAGCTATAGTAATTAGGTTTTGATTGTAACATAATAAGCTAATATAAACTTTGACGGAGATTAAATGGTGTTAGCGTATTATGTACGAGTTGGTAATGTTAAACGGCTGTTTATTGAGCATTAGTTCAAGATCAGAGATCAGGCATCACTGAAGCTTGATGAAAGGCTATATTCAATAAGTAGTTGGATAGCATTCTTGAGTACATATGGAGGAATGCGTCAAGCTCGGTGTCGTGAATGTTCGTTCGGGCGGCGCGGCGCCGGGGCCGGCCGGTGGCCGCTTTCTAACGCGCCCGATGCGCCCGCGCAGCCCGCTTCACTTTCTATTGTACGACGCGACGTGACGACTTGCCTTCATTTTATACTAATTTATTTAATTACCCGTAAAGCTCATACATATCTGTATGCGATGGCATTGTTAAAAGTATAGTATGAAACAGGTGTAGAGATAAAATCGCAAAATAACAGCAAGTCTCCCATTTATTGTACAATAAATAATTAAATCAATCGAGTAAGTACACTCCTAATGTATGCACGAGTAAGTGAGCAAGGAGCTCATCAATAAAACATTGTGTAAGCGAGTCGCTAATGTATTTCCAATACACCCACACTGAGGTCAATGGATCACAATGAAAATTCAAAAGCTGCAGTATCTCGTGGTGCTATGACAAAATCGCCCGGTGGATATTACGCAAAAATATTCCTCGACAAAGAGCACACTGCACCGGGTGGAGCAAGTTTGTCGGGAAAAATCTGCGGTTATTTGAATTTTAAATGTGAAACGAGCGACGGATGGACGCCCAGCCCGAAGATAACACCCGGATGAAGCCGGTCGAAAGCCGTGCCTTTTCCGGAACTATACTGCCTGTAACCGATTCTAAAGCGGTGTTACGTCACACTGTGCAAGCTTTTGAAAAGTTTAAAGTCAAATGAGAGCATGTTGCTGAGTCCCGGCGTTAAATTCATTTTTGTTACTTGCTCGTGGTCGCTATCTTTAATTAGCAGCATAGCAGGTTTAATTATATTGGCTTAATTAAATTGAATACATAAATACTGTTCCCATTTGGTTCCTTTATCATGGTCGCCTACGCATACAATCGTTGCGCTGGCGTATCCCTTACGTTGTAGTCTTTAGCATCGCTCAGTGCACATATTTGGACATACGTATTCAATGGTTAATTGGCGTATAAATGCACTACGAGGATATTGATACCTTTACTTGATATCTTTTATTTATTTTATAATTTACACTAAACTTTCAAAGCATAACAAAAAATCGCTGAGATGTACTAAATAAAATTCGTACAAGATAAATAAATTAAAACTATTCAATAATCAGTTTCGTGTAAAACAATAATCCCGTAAAGCGATCATAACCTAGAACGGAAAAAAACTGCATGTCCAAAAAAGTCGAGCACCGCTAGTCGAGTGAGCGGGACAGCGGTATAAGATATGAGCTAGACGGCGTTAATCGCGAAAGTGAGAGGAGGCGAGACGCGGAGCGGCAACATCGCGCGGTTACGTTACTAGCGGGGTAAACAATCGAGGATGATGTGACGGTGCGCTGCGCGTGCGACCGCCCCCGGCCGTGCACTTCGCTACTGCATTTTTGACGTGTGACGTCACTAGATGCGTTTTGTTTTCTGGTCGGGGAGGGGTTGTCTGTTTCGTTTACCTGAAGATTCTGGTCCAGAGATTCATGTTCTATTCCGAAGTGCATAAACAGTTTTAGAAATAGTCACCTAAAAATAAGCGTGTTTGTAAACAGTCTGCGAAATTTCATGGGTGTCGAGTGTTGCGGCTGCGCGCCGGGTATCACAGTGGTATCAGTATTTCGGCGCGTAATGGCACAGTTATTGCAGAGTCCGCGGTGCGTGCGCGGTGGGCCGGCCACTGTCCACTTCCGCGAACGTCATCATTATTATGGATTGTGCGTGTTGAACTTATGTTATGCCACACGATTGTTGCTATGAGCCTTACCTTATTTTTTCGTAGTAGGTATTTTTCAACGAATCGTAAGCTACGTCAGGGATGGAGGATCCTGTACTAAAAGCCATGAAAACTAGCTAAGTTCTGAAATATAATTAACTGGGGAAAGTGAATAGGCGAACGTTTCCGCAACGGGAGGAAGGATTTCTTTCATCAGATAAAAAACAGAAACCAACTATTTTATAAGAACGATAGAAGAGAGAATAACTCTTAACGACCTGGTGTTATAATACAAAGCTAAACGAACGTGGTGGCTCAGTCAAAGGCCCATTACCACAAGATTAATAGCTTTGACAATTTGAAGTCCGCACAAGGCTGTTAACTACAACTAACTTTAAACACATTATCGCAATAAAACTATTGTGGAGACAATATTTACCGCGGACAACAGTTACCTGCCACACACACTCACATGCATACCCACACAGATGCAGTATAAGCCGACAATATAGGTACTAGCATTTATTACTTGCGAGTGGGCGGCAGCAAACGGCAACACTTACCATTTGATATTCCTCACTCCGTCTACTTAAAGTAGAGCGAGTGAGATGGAATGATTGGCAGCACAGTTTTTTTTTACCAATGTTGTCATGATAAAATGATTGCCTTTGACCCCAGAGATTCAAATCATACGAGCGTCAAATATTAACTTGTAGCTTGTTCCTCAATGAATGAATATAAGAAACATGTTTGTTGAAAAAAAAAACCTTTTAAATTTCACAAAGCTATTTATAGCCGAAGATTAGACACAAATGATAATTGAATGAACTGACACAAATTAACTCCTACTCTACATTATCGAGCCAAAAACCTAATTGGTGCAGAAATAAAGCTACGCTTACGCTACACTTCAAAAGCTTGCGAAGCGTTAGAAATTGTTCAACAATAGACTCATCGATTCAAACTGAACTCGAATCAATTTCAAGTTAAGTTTCATTCAACAGCACACATAATCTAGAGGAAATGAATGCTATAGAGATTAACGGAAGGTAATGAATGGGCAATAAGCAGGAAAAAACAGACGTTGCCATGTTTATAGAAGCGAGATTTACATTCTCGTTGTACAACTTCGCTTGTGTATGTCACCAAGGGCGAGGACACACGCCACGTGACCCGAGATAATAGAACTTATAGACCCCGCATTTATTAACTAGCCAACGAACGTGTATAAACCAAAAGGCATATTTTCCTATAGATAACTAGTCTAACAAAGGCCAAAAGTAGTTCAAAACTCGTAGCAGACTCGCTTACAAAATATTTGTAGCAATTCGAAAACCGTGAACGATATATTTTAAAGTATCGATTGTTAATTTCGCCGACTTAACAAGTATGATATTGCATGCACGAAGGTATTAAAATGGAATTGTTATGCGGCAAACGCGACTACAGGCACGCGCCATGGATCGTTTTAGAGGCCGCATCGGCGCTTGCGCATGTATGGCTACATTCGCACAAGCACAACCAAACAACTATGTAAATTGAATCGATACTCAATTAACAAAGGAACAAGATGATTAGGATCTACAGTGAAAATTGTACAAAACCTTCTGATACGGAGTCAAACAAAACTTTCTAAGGTTTATGTCAAAAGAGGAAATGACATCATCTCCTCATACGAAGAAGACGATTATCTATCGGGTCGTAGTATTTTTAATTGCCATTTAGTTATGGTTACGTCTATTTGAGAAGTATTACGTCAGGATAATTTTGCTGGTATCATGGTACCATTGGTACCTCGAGGTCGACGACAAACGGATAGTAGCAGTGGACAACCTCAGGAAGGAGGTCGACACACGAAACTGTTACAAGATCGTCGACTGTCGAAAATAGTCTTGGAAACTCATGTTTATAACGGAAACTGACGGTGCATAGGAGACTGATCTTAATTTTTTGGAACTAGGGAATTTGACACTAAAATGGAATAAATCGGTAAAATATAGGTGACGAGAATGCGAATTGAGTTGCCATTCCATACTAATGCTAGACTTTGACAGTTCGCTTCACTTAAGTTTTCACGGGGTGATACTTTACTGAATCGACGAGCTGATCATCAAGTTAAATAACTGATCAGTTTTTCATGCTCTAGAAAAAAAATAACGGAATGCCATCATCAAAGTCTAATGAATTAATTTATGTGATTGCTTAATGTTCTCAGTGTAGAACATCATTCACACAAAACGACCAATTAAATCACAGATCTAGATCACAAGCTGGGTATCGTCCTCAGAGGCGAAGGGTAAAGGGTACGCAGGTAGGCAGTGCTGGTGCTCTACGCTACTAACGGTACAACCGCGCGCCGACCACGGTCAACGAACCCAACGACCTTACGTCTAGTCTAGAAATTTGAAGGTTTGCCCTAGTTTTATTTTACGGACCAATAGCGTTTTAAAACAAACAATAAAAAGCTTGTGCTAAATAATACAAAACACACGAGTCGATTTGAAGGTTAAGCTACATTTGCCGAGGTCCGTATGTAGATGGGGGGACCATTAATTTAATATCGTAATTATAAGTGGTATCGTGAAAAACACTGGTATTGTGCTGTAGCTGGTCAGACTGGAAGCCGAGCCCAACATGAGTTGGAAAAAGGCTAGGCAGATGTCGTAAAAATATTTTTAAAATTCATTGGAATGAGTTTAAACAACAAAAATTTGAGACGGTAAACAAATAGAATAGTAACTCAATAGCGAAATTATTGATGTCAAGATGCAGACAAACATTTTAATCTTGAGATTGAGAACTCGACGATAGTTCGTACGAGGAGACAGAATGCAGATTCCTACTCAGACCAAAGAGCTTTTATGCATACAAAAAAGGACTTCGTCGCTAGGATATTGTGGTACGGCAGGGAGTTAGATGCGAACGTACATTCTCAGAAATGAGCTACTTGATATCTGAGGACACACAGCAGCATTGGTTCAACAGCGAGAATCTTCCAAAACACATAAAATTACGGAACAAACTTAAGTGGGGTACAGAAACAACATCGCATAGATACTGTATCTCGTTTATTCCGTCTCTTTTGCTCTCTCTAGAATATGTACCTTCTCACGCGTCAAACCTCAGCCTCTATGGTGACACGTAAATACTGCGTGCACTATTTAACAAGTGGGCCGCAACAAATACTGGAAAGCCACTTGCACGTCGTTTACTAACTCTGCTTTAATTGAAAGATTATGATAATGAGCTGCACACGTTCATTTGATTTGGGAAGCGAGAGCCAAGTTGCATGAATACTTGTGGAAATGTGTTAGGGACGGACGCTGGGGGCGTCTTATGCAATTTAACTGACCCTTAAATACACTAAATAAAACATTAAAGATCTTTGAACCTCAAAAAAGTCCTAAATTATCCTTTCCCGATAGCTAACAAGGTACGGACAACCGTAACAGACTATCCAGTGCGAAACTTGCAAATTAATATCCTTGGAATTATGCGTCACGCAAAATTTAAAATTCACAAGACGACCAGACAATTCTGACAACATCGAAATAAATTAGACTCTGATTTGAGCAGGAACGTCATTATGATAATCATAGACGGTTCTTGTCGGCGAATTTACACCTTCACGTCGTCAGTAAGATGGGGGCCCCCTCCCCCTATCTTGCCGAAGACTTCTGATAGAAGGAAAAGGGGGGATTGTAGTGAAAGCGTTTCGAATTTAATCCGAGAGAGCCCTGCTACATTCGGCCGTGTTATTTTACCGTCTGACTTTATAATAAAGATATCGTGTGCTGTTGCTGACAATCTATTTTGTCAATTAAAATAATAATTTCGTCGTCCGATACTGTGCAATAGCTCCGATTCGTATTGTCTGTTGACAGTTAATTTTGTTAGTCATTTGCAAATGAGGTCAACTTGCAAGCCGATACATCGGCGAAGCGTTATGTAATGTTCATAAATTGTCGGCGTTTCTGTATGTTGAAGTTGCAAATGTTTACTTACTTAAATAACAAAAATTTTTAGAGATGAATTTTATTGAAATTACATCTATTTCGAAGCAATAAGTTTGCCTGTTCTGCTTGGTTCATTTTAGCGTGTCTTTTTCTTCATCTACTGCCTTGTATCTGTGACCCACCCTGGTCACATATGCACGGGTTTTTTATTCGAGTATTTTTAAATCGCGCATACGTTCGGAATCTTTGCCCACATACTTTGTCCTCTCCCTCTCTCCAAATGTAGCCGTGCCTGACAGGGTGCGTCCATATTGATATTTTGCTTTGTTATTCTATCCTAGCTCAAGCACAAAATAATTAAGGCAAAACTAATTTCAAGACTCATCTAAAGCACGCTGAAAGTTAGTTCCCAGAACACTTGATAACACTGTCATGTAACCATCTTAAAAATTCTAAGAAGTTTCGAAACTCCACTTTAATAAATTCTCCGACTGATTCGAGTTTCATCGCAACAAGAAAGTTTCACCAAGTAGAAGTAATACATCAAGTTTTACATACGTTAGCTCTTAATAGGCGAGAGGTTGGAAATACGTGAAGTTATGTGTTACGCTTGTACAATAACATGACGCAGTTAATCGTATAGTGAAACTTGTTTTCCGTGAGACGAGGGCCGAAACTCACAAGCAAAGGGCCGACGGGCGCTTTAGGCTGTAAACAGACGTTAATTTGTAAAGTTTCAGCTGATCTCCAAAACGTTTTATGTCACCTTAAAAAGATTTCGCAAAGTTGCCCAACTAGGAACTTCTCCCGAGTCGTGTATGAGTCTACAAACATATACAAACAGCCAGACCTGGAATAACTGTAGACCATACAAATATTTGCACAATGCGGTAATCGAAACCTCAACACGCAGCGGAGCAGACAATTGCTGAGCCACTGCGTCAACTGTGTAGTCTAAAATATTGCAATGATAAAACCAAGTTTCAGTTTTCAAAGTGCGCCTCTCGCCTCAGGCACGTACAGACGGTGCCAAGTGTTGTCAACACACAACACCGTCTTGTTTACACAATAAAAAAATATAGGTCACTCTTTACTTTCACGCTTTCAGACACTTGCGTCCCGTACGACGGGGTGTAGCCGGATTACGGAGTAAAATTACTCGTGTAGAAATAACCTTTAGCCAATAAAAGCGAAAGTGGAGCACAAGGCTAGTGAAGACTTGTTTTTATCGATCGACATAACGCAGAAACCTGAACACGGTGTGTTTTCAATCATACTAATGAACTTTACGTTCATCGGAGATGCATGCAACCGATTCAATTTTTATTTTTATATTCATTGATTAATGGGCTGCCTTTAAATATAGATCTATAGATCATCGTGAATAGTGTGACTAAAAAAAACGGTCGCGGGACAAATATGCAGATAAATCATTAGGTTGTGAAATGAGGAGGTTCATTAAAAACACAGGCGCATTTAAAAATGTATTAAAAATCACATAAGGAATAAAGTCATAAATAAATGCTATCTGTGGTGACACAGGACCCGCGCTGGCGATGAGCGGCGGCGTCTGGCGAAGCATCGAATGTGGGACAGGCACAGAGCACTTCTGTTATCTTGACCCACATATTGTGACCGCGGTCGCGGCCGGACCGCTGCCGCTATTATAGCGGAACACCTTAATTGCCTTCTGATGGAAACCGTCGAGAATTTCGAAAGGGTAACAGTAGAAATTATTAAAAAAAAAACTACTAGTACTCACCTAAACAACAACTATTATGCAGCTAAATCGGAGCAAAACAAAGCAAACAAAGCTTCGTACAAAAATCTATTTTCCGATTTCTCCAGAAACGATATCAAATAAAGGATTCCAATATCACAGAACGAATGGTAAAAATCGAGTTCATAACCAAATGTGAAAGAGCGAACGATTTTCCTCGTGACAGTATCATCAAAACAGAACCTTGACCCAGAATCTGGCTCGTAACAACAAGAGGAAAAGGACGTTACGAAGATGCTGTCAGGATCGCATCAAGTGATGTCATATCGTTGAAGTATTTAAGACTGGTTTTATTTTCGTTACAAAAATATTTGAGTGTCCTTGAAAGTGGTTTTAATTTTAGTCAGCGTTATGATGGATTAAACCCTTATTCATAACAGACGCTGAGAAAATATGCGTGAGAAAATATCCACGATCAATGGAAATGTAGGTATTCTATCAAAATTAGGTATGTATTTATTAAATTAATTCCAAAGCGAACGATTATGATTTACAAGTCGGAGCAGCTTGAATATTATATTTCTAGGTAGGTATGTGTACCAATTAAAAAACGCAGTATAGCCATTAAAATATTTTTGTAGGTATCGAAATTATATTATTCCGACTCCACTTTGAGCAAGGCCATCAAGTAATGGAGTAATAATTCGATTACGTGTTAACTGGAAAATAGTTTTAATTGCTGAGACTTGATACAGACCTTTCTCTTCAATGTGGGTTAAATAAAGGCACTCATTACGGAACCGCGTCGATAAAGGACGATGTGGATTGCGCGCGAAGGACGAACACGCTCGCTTCAAGGACCGACCTTCATTTAAATGCATAAGTTTTTAGATCAACATCTGCCTAACCTTTTCCCTACTATGGTGGGGTCTGATTCCAGTCTAACTTAATGGTAGCTGAATACCAGTGTTTTACATGGTGTGTCTGCCTATATGACCTTCACACTTCACACCCTTTGGTTTGGTTGCCAGACTTTAAGAAGTTCTACTTGTAAACAACAGCCAAAGATCTACAAATGACAACCATAACCAACTTAACATGCATTACGGGGCAGAGGGTATAAAGCCCCTCAATTGATTAGTTTTTAGAAACAAAATGAAAATACTTGATTTGATAACTATATGATAACCGAATCGATACTCAATACTGATACCGACTAATTTAGTATCGATCAATATACCTAATTAATAAACCACTTAACATAATTATCATTGTCAACCTTAAAATTGTATCAGATGTTTATCTTTGCATTGCACCCAAGTTAGGTTCAGCTTAGTATTTGGGTCATAAAGCTGGCGATCAAGATGCATATTTTACGAGTGACCTTGAGTGGTATAAGTGGTGCAATATGAATTGTTGTAAAGCAGATCCCAGGAAAATGTGAGCAATAGTTGTTAGTCATATCCATCCGTGTTTAGACTGCATTTTCCCAGGCATCCTACTGTACATGTTTGATATATTAATACCATTTTTTTTGTCCCACTGCAGGGCAAAGGCTCTTTTATAAGAGAAGGCACAACAAGCATTGATCACCACGCTTGCTCAACGCGGATTGGCGATTTCAGATTTTTATGTATTACATGTACAGGTTTCTTCACGGTGCACATACGGGTATTTGATACAAAAAACTGGCCAAAAGTCATTTTTACAATAGTAACCGCGCAGCTATCCTTTGTTATGTTTTAACAATGGGACACTCTATTCATTAAGAAACCGGTACCCAGAAGGGGCTAGAGCGCTCCATGCGCCCTCAACGTCAGTCGGAACTCATCTGTTGTGCTAGTGACACGTTTGTTTTCTCGGCGCTCGCAAATTTCAATTGCTGTTTAAGACTAATCATACTGTTGTGTTTAGTGCAAACCCCAAAAACCACCATGGAATCTTCAGGCACAGGTATGTACTTTATTTTGAATCTATTGTGCTACTGTTAGGATCACTTTTTCATTCTTTAATTGTACCATAAAGTCATGAGTATTTTTATGCAAAAAAAAACACGTAAAATAGGTTTCCTTCGTCAAATTAAGTATCAGATAAACATAGTTAAGCTAAAGTTTATACATAATCGTGTTCTTTGAACCTTCTAGATTTCATATCAAGAGAAAAACCTTCCGCCTCTTTCCGCCCCTATGAATTATAGCCTCTGAACAAAAATAGGTTTTTTTCGAAAAAAAAACAACACTTTGTGTTTCTTTGATTTTAACATAGATTTTTTCTTGTTGGCAGGTCCTTATGATGAGTCATCGATGACAATAACAAGAGAGGATATGTTTAACGTAATAAAACAGTGCGACTACAAAAATTTAGATAAAAAACTGGACTTTCTTGAGCATAAACTGATTGAAATGACCAAATGCCCCGAGGACAAAACTAAAGTACTCCGCCATTGCTTAAAATCATTTAAACATCATTACAAGCTAAAATGGACCTCAGCAAGCTACAAAGAATGTCGTTTCCGAAAAACGAATGAACAATGGCTTAAAGAAAAAAATTCTCTACCTGTTTGGCGACACAATAAACCCGGCCGACCTCTTAAGGAATTCCAAGAATGTAGTGAAAGAAGCAAAAGGCGCAAAACAGAGAAAGTGAGATCAGAAATATCGCATGAAGAGTTGACGTATGCTGCTGTGATGAGTGAACGAGCCGCAGGCAACAATGATTTGTCTCAAATAATAAAACAGGCTTCAGCGACTCCGAGACGAGCCACTAGATTCCGCAAAATCATAAGTTCAGCCGACAAAAGTTCAAAAAGCGGCAAGTTAACGATAACACAAGCACTGATTAAATACGTGGAAGCCGACCTAACGCGCAAACAATATAATGTGATAAGAGATGGGCAGGAGGATATATACCCCTGTTATTCTCTCCTACAGAGAGCGAAAACGGAGTGCTATCCTAAATCTATTGTCTCCGAATCGATAGCAGAAATTACTTTACAAGATCTTCTTGACCACACCACTCAACGCCTTTGCCTGTACCTCCAGAAAGTGTTAATGACAGCAACAGAAATTGAAGGGCAGAATATGGAACTCATTTGCAAATGGGGATGTGATGGCTCGAAAGCACAAGAATTTAAACAAAAATTCCAAGATGAGTCAGGCTCCGATGCCCATGTTTTTATAAGCTCATTAGTACCCCTACGACTGACAAGTAATGTGAATGGCCAACTGAAGATTTGGTGGCAGAATCCAGCTCCTTCATCTTGCCGATTTTGCCGTCCTATAAGGATTCAGTTTGTGCATGAAAATAATGAAGTGACTCGATCCGAAATAGCACACATTGAAAACCAGGCACAAAACATAAACCCCACTGAAGTTGAGGCTGACAATAAAGTCATAAAGGTGTCGCACACACTTGTGCTTACAATGGTAGATGGTAAAGTGTGCAATGCCGCAACTAATACCACGTCAACAATGAAGTGCTACATATGCAAGCAGACCAGCAAAGATTTCAACAATCTTAAAACCGACGAAAGTTTGATAGATTCGAACTCGCTCAAATTTGGACTATCAATATTGCACGCTCGGATTAGATTTCTCGAAACATGTCTCCATATAGCCTACAAACTACCTATCAAAAAATGGAGGCTTAACAAGGAGGAAAAGCAGCTTTCGGCAGATAAAAAGAAAGAGATTCAAGAGGCCTTTCGAGAGCAAATGGGCTTGCTTGTAGACGTGCCGAAAGCTGGCTTTGGAAATACTAACGATGGAAATACTTCTAGGAGATTCTTTGCCGATCCTGTAACAACTGCCTCAATAACAGGGATTGATATAAACTTCCTTAAGAACCTCAAGTTGATTCTAGAAGTTATTTCGAGTGGGTTCTCTATTGACACGGAAAAATTTTCGGTGTTTCTGAAGTCAACAGCCGAACTATATGTGCAGTTATACAACTGGCACCCCATGACGCCAACTTTGCATAAAGTTTTGTGTCATGGGGCTTTGGTAATCAAACATGCTCTTTTGCCGATTGGACAATTATCAGAGGAGGCAGCTGAGTCGCGGAATAAACATTTCCGCCTATACAGGCAAAACTTTGCAAGAAAGTTTTCGCGAAAGAATTGCCTCCAAGATGTCATGAACCGCCTTCTTCTGACCTCTGATGTCTTTCTTAGTAGCAGCAGCAGAATGCAATTCAAAAGGAACAGGAAACCACTATCGCAAGAAATTCTACAATTTCTTAAAGTTGAATACGAGTGTCCCGCGGACACTGACACTGATAATGCTGACCCGGGCACTAGTACTGATCAAGCAGATAGCGATAGCGAGTCTGACGAATATTAGCTGTATAAGTTTCTCTGTAAATATTACAAGAAAATGTATATTTAACTTTTATTTCGATGTAAATTACAGTTTGTACATAGCTTTTCATTTATGTATTTTGTAAGGTTATGTAAAAAGTAAGCGTTATTTTTAAATCATTGTGTATTTTTAAATGCTTTTTTTATTAGTTATTGTACAAATAAATCACCATAATGCTTGAAATAGAAAATAATGTTTTATTTTATTTCGATTTTATTTCACACGTAAGTCCCTTTGGAGAAAAGGGTATAGAAATGATTGGGTTATACTAAAATTAATATGAAAAATAATTAGGAGGCACAATTGACCCAAAATTACCAAAAAAAGGTTTTGGCCAGTTTTTTGTATCAAATACCCGTATGTGCGGTGTTTTCTTCACCGATGTCAATGATGCCTAAGATAAACTTGGGAAGTAGGTGCAAATGAATTGAAAAAGTTACATTGGCACTTGCCTGGTTTGATGTGTCATGTAACAAATAAATACATAATGCACTACTATACTAGTTACTTTAATAATCTGGCATTTTCCAGTCTCTGAGGTCACTACAGACTAGAGATAAACAGTGCGTCATTCTTTGTAGGTAAACGCGTCACATGGATTCATTTATTTCCCAAGGAAATGTCAAAATGTTTTCCTTATTCGTTTGCAATTTTGTCCTTTAATTCTCAAAAGTCAATGTACGGTACTTTATAAACATCACGCCTGTACTGCCAGAAGGGTCAGACAGTGGTGTAAATATATGATCTATAGTACAAGCAGATTTGGCCAGTTTATGTTCAAGTCCCATTATGTAGACGCGGTTCCAACCCCCAAGACGGGTTGTGGTCACAGTCACCCCAAAATCAGCTAAGTGCGAGTCCGGACTACGAATTCGCTTTACTATAAGTAAATTCCTTAGCCTTAGAAGATCCTTGGTCGGCGCCAAGACCTTTTACTGTGTACACGAGGCGAATCGCGAGGTGAACACTACTTTAAGCGCAACGTTTCAAATCACACATGGTTCATTGTTGTTTTTATTAAGGCAATGGTCATAATACTAGCCTATCGTCCTCGATGAAGGTTGTGGACCCGTGCCCACAACGGAGGATCCGCGCTTGGCATCGCCATCAATCAGGCACAAATCCAGGCTCTACTGACGAATTCCAGATGGAAGACCAGTTAGGCTACTTAGTCATTCCACCAATTTCCTATATTGTTTCGGAAATATTATAACAGCAATCGTAATATATTAATTTCAAAGTGTTGAAGAAGCGTGAGATACCGCAGCCGCAACTGTTGCCTTATCATGTGCGATAATGTGGCATTAAAACGCACTGTAAACAACTGAGCGATATTGGTTACAAAATAAACAGAACACAGCTTTCGACTGTAGTTTTGGTGGGAGGATACAACCAGCCAGATGCGGGCGAGAGGGGCTTTATTTACCCAAATGATGCTATAGACCAGGACGGGGTTTTTAAAAACTTCTTCAGTTTGTGGCGCACTTACAAGGTTTAGTATTTCGTCTCGGCGCCCTAGCTAGTCGAAATAGGGTACATTTAAAACGTTCACCATATGAAGCTAAGTTTTTTATAGCCACAAATGCCTAAGTTTAGTTTTCGGAGAAAGACGTGAGGCGTCACGGTGCCCCTTTGTACACTCTACACCAGAGCGCCGCGACGCACACCTTGGGAACCCTGCTATAGACTGTTTTTTAAGGGACCTCGTAATTCAACCAAGAAGATTGTCGACTGCTTAACCGGACTTTTCTGTGTGGAAGTAAGGCCTCCAGTCAGGGCGAATAAACCAAACACTTGACAGTGGGACCAAATAAATCAGGCCACTTCCTTAGGACAAAAATGATTTGTTTATTTGAACAGTTTTATATTTCATTTATATACGTGCCCGTTTCTTAAAAATAGGTGAGGAGTTTGAAGGTTATGCTACGCTTGCCAAGGTCGCCGTCCGATCCCCCGTTCTTCAGAAATCACTATTGGTCCCGGCTGTCATTTGTAAATATTTGACAGTCGTTACGAGTATTTAGAACAACGATAGCCTGACCACAAGTCTGGGATATCGTATTGCCACTGGGTTGTGGAGGCAAGATAGGCAGCAGCTCCAACACTGGTATTCAGCTGCATCCGGCTAGACTGGAAGCCGACCCCTACATAGTTGGGAGAAGGTTAGGCAGATAATGACACGTGCTCTTTCTTGTATTGCGCTTGCGCATCCTTCGCGAGTACGTGGTTTATCGAGAAGATTGTGACAGCGACATCGACATTCAAATTCCTTTGCACCGTTAAAGGCGATGTAGAATTCATATTGTCAATGTTTACTATCATTATAATCTCCAGACAATAATACTATTTGGTAAAGAATTAAAGATTAGATTATGGTATTGGTATTTTTTATCGAAAATCCTTTCTTTTTTTTTTTGAAGCATCTGTTTCTTCACGGTTATAATCTTTATTTCCGTCAGTCCCTTCGAAAGCTTTTAATCGGGGTCTATTGTGGTGGCTGATAGCGGTACGAAGCGCCAACCGCTCTCGTTGGAACCTTGATAGCGTGTGAGTATGATAACTTATCAGCTGATAGATAACGCCTCCGCGACATAACAAAACTTATACATAGTTCGGTTTTAATTTAAACAACGTTTATGTTTCCGTTCCTCATTATGTGTATTTTTATTGGAAATAAATTATGAATTTATCGATCAAATTGTATATTTATTTCTCAATCCATGTAAATATCATTCGGAACATTGTTTTAAATGATATTAACGGTTATACAAATCTGGACTAACCAAAACTGTCTGAACTAATTTACATGCTCGAAACGTGCGTAACTTATAACGTAAGTAGTTAATACATAATTAAAATACAATAAACCGGATTTTCCAACGTCGGCTACGGTTTGCTCCAGCGTGCGCAGGCGCAGACTGCTTTTAAATACTTTAGTGACCAGTCAGACACAAATCAAGCGTTTAATAACCTATAAGGTCACCTTTATTTTAATTTTAACAATGAGATTTTAAGAAAATAACTCTATTTCATTTGTTTAGAGTTCATATTCATTCGGAAGTGCAGACAACAAATGAAGCATTGACTTCAGGTAGATGTTTTTTGCGAAAACCTTGAGCCGTTTAAGTAACCATCGTCTCGTTGTTCTACGATAGAGTCGTAACTTAACGTAAGATTCCACTTATCCAACGGTTAATTTGATCTCATTTCCAATAAGATGAAAGTGAAATTTTAATGTGTGAAATACCAAAAGGCAAAGAACAGACTTCGTGAGAATTTACGATCATCGTAAGAATCATACAGTAATTTATGGCTTATAAAAAGCAGCAAAGCATTAGAGATTAATTACAACACAATGTTGTAATTAGGTTGATTACATTAAGGAAGTTTATAGGTGGTACCTAGGTACCTAACATCACTTTGGAAAAACGTAAAATTGTAAAAATTTAATCTGTTACTTTATTGCCGCCAAAACGTTAGTTAAGTACCTACCTAACATGTTTTTAATACCTACTAACCAGTTAATTATTTGGTTAATGAACACTGGTCAGTATCAATTAGTTGTGCGATTTATTGAACAGGGACGCTAAATCTGTTGACAGGTTAATGTGACGTAAAAGCACTGACTTTTGCAGTCATAACAGTGGGAACAGTGAGGGAATGAGCTCATTCAGGACAAAATTGTAGTCGTGCTCTGTTTGCATAGAGGGTGAGGGGTGTGGGGCAGGTCGGAGAGGCTCAAGTATGTCAGATGCCATGAATAAGTAAGCAATGTATTCCGTCACTCAATGGACATCGTCGTGGTGGAGCAGAATAAAGATGAAAAACCTTGCACTCCTTTGAAAAGTACAGCTAAAAGTATGGTATTTCTGTTTACATACCAAGAAAAACAAGTGGAAAGCTAATGTTACTTAATTAGCACGCTTGAAAATATCGCCCGCGAAAAACAATTACAGAGTGAATGAATGATTATCGCCAGTTCATTCTAAAACGTCAAGGGTAAACAATGGTCAAGACAAAGTCACAGCCACGACATCCTGCGCATGACTGTACCGACTACAATTTATAAGACACAGCGTAAACAGGTAAAAGAACAAAGACGAACATGAACTACCTAGATAATCAGAGTGCACGCAACTTGTGCCTGGGCGGAGGCCCGCTTATGGGAAAGTTACAATCATTACGACCATTCATAAACGGTTGAATGAGCGCAAGACGCCTGCGCAGCCGGTGAGCGCGCGCGCACCGACCCCGCGAGTCCCGCGACATTTGTGATGTCGCCGCACAGATGCCGCGCATACCTCAACATTATCGGACTCTAGGTAAAGCCAGTGAACATTCATAGCTTGACAATCAACGATACATTTCTCATTTAACTACTGAAATTATTGCATTGCATTTTTAGCGCAATGCTCATAGTAAAGTGTATTGAACCCAAACGCGACACCTAGTAGCCCCCGATGCGTCACCGCCTATGTTGTGGACGAGTAAAAAATTCCACGCGACAAAAGCAGCGATGTCCGCAAACCACGCATAAATAATTAGACAATAAGCAGGCAGGGCAAGAAATCGGTAATTTGTATCGCGTCGAGATAGGCGGAGCGCAGAGGGAGACGGGTGCAGGCAGGCGCGCGCCGCCGCGGAGATATGGCAACGCGTCAGGTGGAAGTGGCGCCCGTGCTGTGCTCGCTTCTCGCCGAGGACGACCGACCGCCCCCGGCGCCCCGCGAGCCCGCCCCGCACCCGCTAATCCTCACCCGAACACAATCTGATAAAATTCGCGCCAGCTATGAACATTACGCAAAGCTACTCAACACTACAACACTGCGATAATGAATGACCCGACGTTTTTTTTTACACGCACATAAACATTACTCCTCATGTCTCACTATCGTGTCGCATTATCGAACGGTACGAAGCGAAAAATGTAATAAGAAAGTTATTTCCTCAACCTGGCGAAACTAGTCTCGCGAACGCATTACGGTCCGCGTTACGGCCAGGTGAATTCAAAATGACCTCTATGGGCCGGTGGCTTCTTGTGGCCTCGCTCGCCGAATGCGTTGACATTTTGTGGGTTAGCAACATGACATGACTCCGAGTTGTGGCGAGAACGATGCCAGGATGACTAACGGCCAGTCGTCATAAGCCGCCTAAACGTAAATTGTCCTATACAAAAACTTTAACGCAATAGATCGATTCGGCAGTAGTAGCGCAATAAGGTGAATTTTGTATATCAGCGTCCACTAACGATAATCACATCGTACATAGACGTCGTGGACTCATTATTTAGGAATTCCTAAACATGCAACGGGAGGCCTAAGAACAATTGCGCACAATACTAGCTTCAAGTAAATCGTAATGATTTCGAAAGAAAAGTACATACGAGTTCTTTCATCAATGTAAAAGTGACTTACCAAGGCGAAGAAGTTTGTGTGGCAATCCTCGAGACTTGCACCGTTTGTTTGGTGATTTTGATGCGTCATGGTAGTCCGGGGCACTTCATTTTCATTTCACAACACTAAAAACGGATACAATCTTAAAGAAACCACTCAAAATCTTAAAATCATCACCGACATTTAGTGAAGTTTTCACCTTTCAATGGCGACTGGAAAATGGCGGATAGGAAACAACAACCCAAGCCGACAGTGCTGCCGTAGGCGGTCAAAGATAGAAACTGGTTCCGTCTAGAAATGTGAATACGATCCGTTCTACGTTGGTGTATTTATCAACTTACGGCTGACTTCAGTGTGTAGTTTAATTTGGGTAGGTATCAATTTAAAAATAAGTTTAGTAGAGAAATTAAAAAACAGAAATTGAAGCGCTAACAACAATACAAAATGTTATTTTGTGACTTGTTTTTTATAGCGCTAAAATCACAAAAATATTGCTTAAGTGATGGGAAATTACAATCACTTTCACATTGATTTAATAAAATGGTATAAAAAGCACATTAATAATTTTGGTGATAAAATGTTTTTTTTTCATTATATTATACAACAAATGGAAAAAATTTGATTGAAATAGTTCTTCGATTCCCCCCTGTAGCGCGTCCGTGTGATGAAACAACATCGTTGAACGGCTGTCAAAAGAACGTGATGGAAATACAAAAAATATTCTACAAATAACAAATAAATAGAGATAGTACCTACTAAATTTCCATTTTATCTAGAAGAAATAATAACATAACAAAATGTTTCGGAATGTATTATCTGCAATAACACGCAGGAATTTACAGGTTATTTTTCTGCACATCTCGCATAATAATCAAAATACTTTAGATAGTCGTGCTATAATCAATTAAATTCTTTTACAGGTCACAGCGGTGAGGTATAAGCAGCAAAAACATCCAAAAGTAGACAAAAAATTCAAAGCTGCTGCGGAATCCTTAGCTGCTAGAGGGTACAGTAAATACAATGTTTACCACTACAAACTATTAAAAAAAAATTTTTAATGTTCCTTCCTAGAAGTTGTATTTAATTTGTACCTAAGCTATTTACTTATTGTAATTCAGTTAGGATCTAACTTCAACACTTATTAACACTATACATAATGTTAGGTAACTAGAAACAAATAATAACAACAACCTTTATTTGAGGGATTTTTTTTATACATTTGTCTAAAAACGTAATCCTACTATTTATTTACAGCTTTCTTAGACCCTCAAAGCCATGGGACCCACCTACGAACATTGAAGAGACCATCACCAAAATATGTACTTCCAACGGTTTGACGCCCGACTCTGTCTTTGATGCATTAGAAACTAAGTTTGCCATACTTAAGGCATGCTTCGAAGAGACAGGATATGATGTACCAAACTCATTGCTGCACACTATTGAAAGTGTTGGTATGTAATCTGGTGGTAAATGGTACCAAAGGCTTTGGCAACATTCTTCTGTGATTGTTTCTTGAACTATTTATGCTTAATTTTCATACAATATTCAAAAAAGGAATCATCTTACAGTCACACCTCTGGAAAATGGATTTGTCTTATCTTCAGCCTTCTTACTTCATTAATGTATTTCTGCATCAGAGAACATGTATGACTTTTTCGTTTTATTTTCAAAATACTGACTGTGTGGTACAACTAAAACCATTATCGATTTGAGATATTATTTATGTAACAAAAACTAAAATTCAATGGGGCACGGCAACTAGTATTTAGCCGAGCGCTTAAAAGGTTAACAAATGTTTGTTGACACAAGATGTCCAATGATTTGTTTTTATAAGTTTAAGAATTTCTATTTAAGAATTGGTTTACAACATGAAAATATTGTTTGTTTTGAGTATGTCCCTATTTTGCAAACTAAGCACTTCTTAGGATTCACACTTCTGAAATCTAGCCATTTGTGATCAAATAAAATGTCAACAAATTGCTAAAGATAAAGATAAAGATACCGGGCTGGTATCCGCAACTCCACGTCTAAGCGCGTATTTTGCGTATGGGCTATAATCTACCACGCGGGCCCAGTGCGAATTGGTAGACGTCACATGTCTTCGAACTTTTTTTTTTTTTTTTTTTTGGTTCTAGGACATGCCGGTTTCCTCACGATGTTTTCCTTCACCGTTTTGGAGAGCAGTGGTGATGAAATAAATTACACAAAGTAATGCGCCTGCCTGGGTTTGAACCCACGACTTACTGTTCGTAAGTCGGCGCCGCCACCACTGGGCCACCGCTGCTCTCTAAACAAATTGCTATAAATATGATCATCTTTAAAAAAATAAATACTTGATAGGTACTGCAACTTTTATTGCCCGCCAGAAACTAGCCATAGAAACAAGTTCCAAGTCTCTAGCATAAATGTCTTGCAATATGAATTTAACACAATCAATAACTTTTCATATAAAAATTTTACCTAAATAATTTACTGAATGTTTCATTACAGCTGATCTGAAACAATTTTACATGACTCCTGTGGACACGGCAACACCATTTGATGCCCTGAAGAGAATGGAACTGCCGAAGAACTTATATGTGCAACCGGACTATGTTAGATTCCATCCCGGTAAATATTTTATTTCTGAAATTATTCTCATTAATGATTCAGTAAGCTGTAGTACATAATTAAATGATCATCATGCCTAGCCTTTTCCAACTATGTTGGGGTCGGCTTCTAGTTTAACCGGGTGCAGCTGAATACCAGTGTTTTACATGGGGCCCATGCCTGTCTGACCTCCACAACCCAGTAACTGGGTAACACAATACTTCTTGGTTTAACTGGTTGTCAGATTTTCAGGCTTCTGACTAATAGTAATGACTGTCTTAGATCTACAAATGACAGCTAGGACCAACGGTGTGCTTTGCGAGGCACTGAGGAGTCTTGATATGTAATTAATGGCCCACGGACTAATCTCGTCAAGCATAGCTTAACCTTCGATCGGCCCATGAGGCTGATGTTAGTTAGCCACAAGCTCTTCAACACGCTCACAAGTATAACTTAAATGTCATTTGTAAAATATGCCCCATGGTTTGTACCAAATGAAGCTCTGCACCATGATCCGGAAATACCAACAGTGAAAGAAGAAATAAAAAGTCATATCAAGTCTTATAAAGAAAGAATAACTCGCCACTCAAATATCCTGGCAAATCATCTAATGGACAAAAAAGGAATGTGCAGGCTAAAACACAAAATTTCACAAGATTTTATCGGGCCAACTTAGCTTGATGCTTCATAATTTCTGGGATGTGTCATAGGACGCACACCAAGGAAGTCATCTAAATCACACCATACAGCTAAATGTCCTAATACATAGTGACAGATTGCTGGAAAAAAAAGGGACAAAAAAAATATTGTAAAATATTCTGTTTCAGATAAAGACACCATGTTCAACGGCGTATCAGCATTCCCCAAGAGTTCAACTATTGTCTCTGGGCTGAAGACTAGAAGGAAGTATGAAGGCTACATTGCCAAGCGATCATGGCCCTAATTCTTTGTAGTATTAGATTTCATAATGTTGTATAGTTGTTAGTTACCCCATACGCAAAATACGCGCTGTGACGTGGAGTTGCGGATACCAGCCCGGTATCTTTATCTTTATCTATAGTTGTTAGTTGATAAATAAAAAGATTTAGTTTAAATCCTTTGGTTTTTAGTTCCCACTAAACTTAAAAAAAAAAAAAAAAATTCAAAGTTACTCTGATAATGCAGCGAATTTGCGTACTGAAATGGAATACGTGCTGCCAGCATTCATGACGCTGATATTCTAGTGTACTGTACAGACGCAAGCACATCAACCAAATGCCAATGTGTTAAATTTCTTTGATAGATTTTCAACTTTATGCTAAACTCAATAAGGTTCATGTTCAGTTGGGAAAATTTGACAGTTTGGAGTAGCTTGATGTGGTTACGAAAGAGTGTGCAAAATGATTTTTACACAACATTATAGTGACAATATGTATTTTTTTTAAAGATAACATAGCATTACGTCTATAAGCCCCAAAGGGCTAGGTAGAGGTGGTACTGTAGTTCACCCGCATTTTGCCAGTTATGTTGAAGTTCCATGTAATAGGGGGCGAGCCTATTGCCATCAGTCGGACACAGATCCAGACTCTGGACTAATGCTGATGTATTTTTCAGTCTTAGGACTGGGAGCTGATTGGTTGTAGATCATTTACTTTCGTTGTGAATACTCCAATGAGTGCACTACGTAAGTAAACTAAACGTAAGTAAAAGACGTATTGAAGCTGTAAGAGAGAGCTTATATTAAGTTCTCTCTTGCAGCTTCAATACGTCTTGAGGCGTTTAGGGCAATCCTGGTTGATCAGTTGTAGTGCCAACTCATTTGGATGCACCCAATGATAGTATAAGTTAAAAGGTGTAGATAGGTTAAATACGCGCTCATCAAGTGACAAGTTAAAATTTGGCTAACTAGCCACACTTCACCTCAGTGTGGCGTTGCGCCCCAAAAGACGCGTTAGTGTACCGTTTTTGAAGATCTTATGTTGTTTGAGTAACTTAGCTAAGTAGGTACACCTTTTTACTTATAATAGATATCATTGGACGTACCGCAAATCCTTGCTGATCATAGAAATCTAATAATATATCTATGTTGCTGATAGTTTTTAGAGTTAATTCTTATAACTTCCTTGACTGTGTTTTTATTTTCCGTGAATTTCGAATTCATTAGGATAATATTATGCATTTTTTAAATGGTATCGATATTAGAATCGCTGGCACTACCGCAAGGCAGTACCTACGCGTAGCATGACCACCGTGAAACTGATTTTGTCTACCTACAGAAGAATCGACAAAGTGTTTCTACAATCTGCAGAAACATTTTTGTTTCGGCACGACATTAAAAGAAAAGAAGAAATGTGTACCTACCTATTTAGATTCTTTAGCCGACAGCTTAGTAGTCTAAAATATGTAGCATTATTTCTTCTAAGAGTAGAGAAAAAAGACGCAGGGCGCTACAAGTGTAGGTATAGCACACAACACCGTCGGAAGCGATGGACATACCACAACACTTGAGGTTACAGGTAGGGAGATGTCGCAAACTGATTTGGTTCTTCGTGGTCGCATTTTAGCAGACCGTAAAACTTGAATTTTTTTAAGTAATCCGTAGAAATGTTTCTACCATTTGTCACTTTGTCGATTCTTCCGTCGACATACCCGTTTCTACGGACGGGGATCATGTTACCGTACGCGTAGGTACGTAAGTAGAGATGAGTTATTACCCGGGTTAAAACCCAGTTTTGGGCTATAACCCAGTTATAACCTGTTTCATTCCACTCACTGGGTGATTTGGCGGGTGAAAACAAAATATTTCTGATTCTTGAAAATATTTCTGGTTAAAACTGGGTAAAAACCCAAATCACCCAGTTTTAACTCGAATAGGAAGATTGGGTTTTAACCCACTACCCATCTCTAGCTGTAAGCCGTATGTCTATTATAGAACACATTAGCAGAGTGCGCTCTGTAGTTTCTACCTACCCCCATGGCAAAAACTCACGACGAGTTTATATCATTATCATTTGTCTAGTCTTTTCACAACTATGTTGAAATCGGCTTCCGGTTTAACGAGATGAAGCGAATACTAGTGTTATCATGTTAAACCCGGTAACTGGGTACCTATAATAATTATGATAACCTTTAGAGCCTAGGTTAAACTGCTGTAACGACAGGAGTGGACCAACGGCTTAACGTGCTTTCCGAGGCACGGAGGAGTCTTGGTATGTAGGTAATAAATGGTCGCCCATCTACGAACCAACCTTGTTTTTCTGGCAGGTACCTAGGCATGCCAGAAACAACAGCATGAACTGATAGACATAACCAGTACCTATAAAGACTTTAGAATCTATAATTACCATTGTCAGGCCAAAGGTACGCTGGAATTTGGCAAAGGGAGAAGCCCCCTTGCTCAATGCTCTCTAATGCGGGTTGCTGGTTAGTCGCATGCCTTCGAATTTTTGGTTTCAAGACACACCCACCGGAATCTTCATGAATTACGAAGGAATTTGAAGGAAAACTCCATCGAAGTTGTGAACTACGGTCATTACGCTGTGTGATTTAATAATCATGTAGGTATTGCGAATGGTGGAATGCTGGGTAGTGAAGAAGACTCATAGAAAAAGGTTGCATGCAACTGAAGCAGCAGAGATGAGAATGTTGAGATCGGTTCGAGATGAATGTGTGGAGTGACTAAAATGGATAAAGTTAGAAATAAGCATGAGCATATAGCCTACATAAGAGGAAGTTTGAAGTTGGGATTAAAGAAAGTCATCTGTCTTGGTCGAGATGTAATGAGTAGGGATGGAACATTCTAAAACAAAATATGAATTTAAGTGTTGATGGATGGAGAGCAAGAGAGGAATACTAAAGAAAAATGGATGGATTAACTGAGAAATGATATAAATGAAAAAGGAGTAATTGATAATATGACGAAGAATCGAAGAAAAAACATTTTGCGCCGACCCCAAATAACATGGGATGAGGGCACGAAGATGATGATGTACAGCGAAAGGTGGACGAGTGAGTAAACTAAGTCATTAGATCAATTTAAGGAATTTGGCCATCACCAAATAAAATGCCAGAATATTAATGCACCAATGGGGAAGATCCTATATCCAAGGGTGATAAATTCATCCAACCAGCCACAACATTCAAATTTTTCATAAGTCTGAAAGAGTTGTGACTTCTACTTCATTTATTTCCTGTTTTTGCATCCTTGAATTATTAGTACAATTGTATTTAGTGCAATGAGCAATGAGAACAGTTTTTGGCTGTATATACAATTTGAAAGCCTTTCTCTTTTTCCAACAAGTTTTTGAACGAATCCAAACTGACAGATGAAAGTTGGCCCATCATTTTGAGGTTATCTATGAAGGGAATCTCTATCTATTATGAATATATTTACTCAATTAATTAGCGAATGATTGAAACGAAAT
Source organism: Euplexia lucipara (assembly GCA_921972225.1). Classification (NCBI taxonomy): domain Eukaryota; kingdom Metazoa; phylum Arthropoda; class Insecta; order Lepidoptera; family Noctuidae; genus Euplexia; species Euplexia lucipara. Next base: position 2,621,391 of record OV179149.1, on the reverse strand, counting down.
GATTTAACCGTTCCAAAATGAACGCCCTATTGATATTGTTTTTTATATTTGTGGTTATATACTCTTGTGTGTCATGGTAAGTGGTCGATGTACGATGACACCGCTATTTTTATTATTGTTTTGTGTTTTGTTTACTATTTTGATAAAATTTGGGATATTTTTAGGCTACTACCGACGCTTTTGGCATGGCTGTTTATGAGAAAGTTCCATATAAAGTTGAAAATTGGCAGGATCGCCGTGCCAAAATTGATACTCAAAGATGTGAGCCTGTCCAAAGATGGGTATTCTATTGTAAGTTATGATATTTTTTAACCGTTAGGTACTGTTGTTTTAGTAAGTGTAACAGTACATTTACTGCTCCTGACCTGTTCTTGGCACAGGAAAAAAACAAGTTCTACTGATATATTATTTAGATCACAAATTTCGATCCTCTTGGAGACTCCAGATAAATATAGAGAAATAGAAGTAAAATTAAAAAACTTTAAGTTTAATTATCAGAGAATAACCTACACATTATTATCTAGTTTACTTTAAATACATTAGATTCATAATGTTGTATGTGTAAGTATCAATAACTTAATTGCATGAATGTCTACACAAAAACTTATCATTCCATGCAATTTCATAAAAGCAAAATTAAACAAACATGAAAGTTTTTGTTATTTACAGCACATAGATGAAATATCATTTCAAAGCAGTTGTTTCAACTCTGAAATCAATAAACTGGTGTCTGTTGTAATCCGAGGAGTTGAAGTATCTAACAATGTGGAGGAAAAGAGAAGTGTTGTTGTTGAGACAATCCTCAAACCACTGCTCTCCAAACAGAACTCTACTACGAAGGGAGAACGGTATGATGAAGTTACCGACTTGAAGAATCTTGGGAGCAGTTTGAACCAAATGGCAAATAAGGAAATTTTGGATTTCAGAGATAAAAAACTGCCACATAGTTTGATTATGTTTGCTCAGGTATGTTGTTTTTTTATTTAATAGTTTATTTCCTTTGTAACACTCGTCAATTCTCTTAAGATTCTATTTATGTTTATTGTAAATATTGTGCATGTGCTACTCAGCTGATGACACAACAGACTAATTTAATTATCATTATCCTGCTAGTATTTAATTAAGTTATATTATTAGCCTTGCTTCACAGTTGTACATTATGATGAATTGATATTTAAGTACCTAGTTCATATTTGGTATCAGACAATTTGCAAGGTTAAAAGAAACATTTTGCAATTTTTAAAAAAGTTTATTTTGCAATTTTTAGTTTCTTCGCATGTAGTCCTAAAGGTTATTCTTTCAAAAGTTGAAATAATCATTGAAATTGGTTAGTAATTGCTAAAGAAGTTCTTTTTAAACATAAACTATACATCTCTTCTAAAATAGACAGGCGTAATGTTATGTTATAAAAGAAAGAAAGAAAAATGCGTTTATTGGCATCAAAACAGAAATACACCTTAAAACTATAAAATACAGGGATTATTATGCCAAAAGGGCCTCAGCTCAGCAGAATGTCAGATGAGAACACAGGGTGTACTATCTGACACTGATTTTCAGCTGCAACCCACGAGTTAGGGAAATACATAAACCATGCACAGACATGTGACTATAGCAATCGTGAGTAATTTGCTGTTATGCATTGAAGAGGTCCGTCCCCTGTCTTCTTTATCAGGTTTTCTTCACCTAATGATAGTTGCTAAATGAAAATGCTTGATTTGTTACTAAAAATGTAAAAATTGGTACATGTGTACCTATATTATTTGAGGAGTTCCCTCAATTCCTCGAGGATATTATTTCTATTGTCGGTCCGTGCTTTCATTATCTTTCTATTGTGTCTCTAATTCACACGATTGAAAGGTTAAGACCTCTGGAAAAGACAAATGTACAGACGCCAGCACATCAAGTTACCCCAATGTGTCAAATTATCCCAATTGGATATGAACCTTATTCTGTTTGACATAAAGTTGAAAAACGATCAAAGAAATTTGACACATTGGGGTAACTTGATGTGCTGGCGTCTGTACCTTAATTTTCCAAAAACATTTTAATTTCCCCTCTGTTTACTGCTTCCTGCTTATACACCAGTTAACAAACCACCGTTTCCCCCACAGTTCATGGGAGTACATATATTCAACGCATCAGTGACTATCCAAAATGGGACCATAGACAGCCCTTGGTCTCTAACCGCCACGGCCGCCGAGGTCCATGCAGATGGCGCTGCAGGCGGGCCTGCGCGTGCGCTGGTCTTCTCCACGAAGCTGGTGGACGCTATAGTGCGGGTTGGGGGGAATGGGGAATGTTTAGCAGAAGCGGCGTGTTGTTTAGTGATTGAGGGCACGGTGAAGGCTGATGGGCCACTGAATGTTGAGGTAAGTATATTAGCTAGGCCAATAGTACACTGCTTAAGAGGTATGATAATTTAGATATTGCGATCTAGGATATGTTTATAGACAATAGAGTCACCTCGGAGAATCGCAGTGCAGTTTTCTACAAAGCTTCGACGATCACCGAGCATTTAAATAAATACCTTTTTTCAATTGTATAGCTATGTTATAATTTCGATGGATAATTTTTGAATCTTCTGCTGTCCCGTCAGTCTCAGGCCAATATATATCGTTACACTGCCTTTCTAAATAGAAGAGAAAGTTAAGTTAAACTTGCATAAACACAGCAAGGAAAAAGAACAGGCCATACATTGGTCGATTTCAAATCTTGTCTAAAGTTATTTCCATGTCTCGTAAATTCCGGGTGTCATTTGTAGATCTTTGACGGTTGCTACGAGTAGCTAAAGCCTCAGAGGAATTAAGTCTAATTTGCCAATCTATCCACGGGGCATCGTGTTGCCCCGTAACTGGATCATGAATGTCAGTTATACAGCTGTATCCAGTGTAAACTCATGTTCTTCTAACAAACCAGACAGACGTGTTGCTGGGGAGTTGGTTCCGCCACTTCGTATTCCCAGCAAAAACACTGAGAAGTGGTTTTGGGGGACTGTCTTATGTAATATTTGACGTTTAAAAAGTGCTGATCCTAAGCCTAATTTGAATAAATGACGATTTTGAGTAAGACTTCAAATCGGGCTCCAACATCGTTTGGAAAAGGCTACGCAGATGCTGATAATATCTTTCCTTATGTATAGCTGGGATTAATATCGCCTGACCGATGAAGAAAAGCTAATATGTTGTGAAATTTGTAGAAAATCCACGCAATAATCAGCAATACGACAGTGACAGTCAATGACGAGTTATACCCGTTCTTAAAAAGGCACAAGAAGCCTCGACGCAGACCATTGGTAACAAGCAATGATGAAGATCACCTCGCCACTATCATTCCCAGACTCTCGCCTGTTATACCAAAGGTATGCTCAATTCGTTAACTTACATGCATAGGTACCGACTGCAGGGCTGTTGCGGATGCATTTTTTTTCACATCCACGGATGCGGATTTTAAGAGGCTCACATCCGCGGATGCGGATAAGGATGCGGATCTGTACATAACAGAAAACTTAAGTGTTGGTTTGGTTCATCTTGTCCAATAGGTTAACAAAAGTCAATTTGAATTAAATATGCGGCATTCACTTTACTTAACGTAATACCACAGTATAAATATTAATAAAGTAGGACGACGCCTTTGATCTCTGGAAAAATGCCCACAACTTCTACACGCGTTAGACTTGTATAATACCTCCCGCACTACGAACATCGTTTTGTTCGCAGTGCGGGAGCGGCTTTCCCGCGTCTCGCCCCTCACACCCCGCACGATTGCCCCTGTCTAGACGGCTTCGTCGGACGACTGTATGTTTTTAGACTGTGCTAATACGTTGCATGCGATGACACTTTTTAACAAAATGCAATAAAAACAAACGTGCGCGTCAGATATTGTCACAACAAACGATAGCGAGGCGCGTCTCCGTCACCGATTCACCGAAGTCCAAAACAAAATTATTAATATATTAATAATAATTGCTTTCCTTTTGGTCAATCAGCACGTGCGGTCGACACGTGCCACTCACCGGGCCCTTCCCTTTCTTTCTTGTCGCGACCTGCCTTCACATTCGCATCCGCATCAGCTCCGCATCGATTAATACGGATGCGGATACAGATGCAGATGTCTAATTCGATGCGGATGCGGACGCGAATATTTGCATTTGCATCTGCAGTAAGATATGTTGGAAACAAACGGAAAGCAACAAGTGTCGCCTATCCTCATGATTGTCCAAAGACCTTATTGGTTGAAAATAATGCTAATTGTTTCAGATATTCAGCTTAAAGATAGACACAACCACACTAAGTTGCAGAGACAAAGCAACAAATACTAACTTCGAAATGTCTTTGCAGAGTTTACAGGTAAGTTTGTTATTGTTGTAATTTCGTGCCCGTTGATTCTACGGGAGTACGGGTAGTCCAAAGGCCGAACACTTGACAACCAGTCTAAACTAAGGATATCGACTTATGGACAACCAGATTGGCAATTTCTCTATGCCAAATTCTGCCATTCAGCTGCGTCCGGTTGGCCTGTAACTAAGCCAAATGATACGATATAATGTAACATAGTAGGAGGCCATACAAATATTTCTATCGTGCGTGAATCGAATCCGCGACTCGCAGCGCTGCAGCCAATCGATCAACCAATGCGCCAACCGTACAGTCAAAAAATCAAATTGCACGGGTGAAATGATCTACATTGCCCCCGGGCGAAGCCAAGGCGTAATTACTTTCGTTTTTAACTAATGTGTTTTCAGTGTGGAGTATATATCTATACATACAAAACCTTCCTCTTGAATTGCTTTATCTATTGAAAAAAACCGCATTCTAATCCGTTACGCAGTTTAAAAGGTCTAAGCTTACAGACTACGAGATATAACTTTGTTTTAAACTATGTACCTATGCAACTATGCATAGATTATTAATTATATTTTTTTTTTCAATAATTGACGTTTTATTCAACAGGTAAACTCCAGATTCAGTGCAGCTTCAGTCCTTTATGACGATACTGGCTCAGAGTTGAGCGGTCTACCGCAGGTGTACGTCGCGTTCCAGATGGAGCAGTTCCAGCTGGTCGCAAACAAGCGGCAGCTGGCTATGCTCAACAAGCTCAAGTTAGACGCCAAGGTAAGAGAAACAGGGTTCAAGAGTGGGAGGGGTAGAAGGACAGGTTTACTTTGTACTCAATCTTAGTATAGATTAAGTACAAAATACTCCTGTCTCACTCACTCTGTTATAAAGGTAAAAGATTTGATTGTTTGTTTGCATTGAATAGGCTCCGAAACTACTGGACTGATTTCAAAAATTCTTTCACCGTTTGGAAGCTACACTATCCCCGGGTGACATAGGCTACTTTTTATCCCTGTATTCCCACGGGAACAGGACCTACGCGGGTGAAACCGCAGGACGTGTGCTAGTTATATATATAAAAAAAACTCTTGCTTCATAAGCGGTGAAGGAAAACATCGTGACGAAACCGATGCCTGAGAGATATTTCTCAACGGCATGTGATGAATTTTAATTTTAATGCCGCCCATCGGCCTCTGACTCGTCAGAGGCCAATGGGCGGCATTACAATTCTGACACCCAGGTTAATATTTTACGTCCACTTTCTTGACAATCCTAGATTTTTTCTTTGTTTAACATACATACATAAACTCACGCCTTATTCCCATGGGGGTGGGCAGAGCGCCATATGTTACGTTTCTTACATACTTATTTTGCTTCGTTTACATTCATACATGTTGTCATACACACACGCCGGTTGCGAGTACTGCGCACCTTACCTTTCTGAAGAACCTCACCAATAAGGTCTATGTATGTCCTTCTAGGGCGTCCCCTCCCGGCGTTCCCACTTACATCTGCCTTGTAAATACCTTTCATTAGTCGCCTTTCATTCATCTTTTCAACGCAACTTTTTTTTTCTTTGTTTAGACGGTTTTAATATTATGATTTCTTGTCACGGGTTTGATATTTTTAGCGCTAAACATTATCTGACTGCATCGCAGTAATTGACCACAATTTACAAGGACATTAATTATTTTTTCCGTGATTCACTACCCATGGGAACGGTACTTTATCGAATGAAATAAATGATAAATGTTAATTTGCGTTAAAGTACGAATAAAATATTATATTGTGCTTCTACGAAAGAATGTTGATGTTTCTACCACGGGATGAGAGTTATTTTCATAATTATGATGGCAGATGATGTATTAGTATATACAGGGTGTAAAAAGACCTTTAACCAAAAAATAATGCTGGGAAAATACTTTTTTTTCATCTTTAAAAAAGAGATGCTTTTTATTGCGCGCTTAAAAAGCGCTTACGCTTACGCTTTGCGTAGCGCGACAACTCAACGCAACTTTCGATCAGCTGAGCGTATGGCCACTCGCGCTTGGTCGTTGACCCGACCGGCCTGCTTGTTTAGTATCCATTGCATTTTTGTAACTTCAAATGCGTAATTTGGTTTGAAAAAATCGATAATTCTGATAATGTTTGTTCGGAAGGAAGTTTACTAATGATACTTGGAATACAATTTTGAAAAAAAAAAGAAAAAAAATATTGCACTTTGACCTTCAATATCTCCAAAACCAGTGAATTCCCAGGTATGTTCTAGAAGTAAAAAACAATCCCAGTGATGGGTAGAATATGTAGTTTTCGTTTACGTTAAGGGTCTTTTTACACCCTGTATATTTAGTTTTATGTTATTTAATGGAGAACAGAAGAGGAAATCTAAAGAAAGGATGGATAGATTGTATGATAGAATATGATATATCTCATTTATACCGCGAACATCGAAAGACTGAAACAACTTGCCTGTTGCGGTCATCCCCTCCGATTATAATTCTGTGGCCCTAGTGAAAAGGGGTATAAGTCCAATTTTGTCGAAATAAGTTAAGTGTACCAAAGTGATCAGAAATAAATGCTCTATCGTTTGGTGAAGACAGATCTAAGCTATCTCTAAAAATAAGAAAGTTACTTTGTGTAAAAGGGTCCAACTGGCACCAAAAAAAACTGTAAAAGTCGGTTTTCTGATCACTTTGGTACACTTAACTCATTTTCGACAAAATTGGACTTATACCCCTTTTCACTAGGGTCACAGAATTTAAGTGTCTTCAAGGCTAGAGTGAATAGACTCTTAATAAACTAGTGCGCTTCGCCATCATTGATTGCATCACTGCTTACAATCAGGTGGGATTTCAGTCAAGCATTGGTTTATAATATTTAAATATAGCTATGGCTTTAGGTGGTGACTATTGAGATGACGGCAAATAAATCGGGATGAGGATAATGACTTCTTGTTATGAACTTTTTTTGGCCTATTGGTCGCAAGTGCTACTGCTTAGCACGTTTGTTGAGTTCGATGCCTGGGTCGTATATAATGTTGACACATTTTTCTGTTTAGTATTTCTCAGTATCAGCCCGAAGCCAGGTTTTATTGAGTTTTTCCATCTCGAAGTTTTTATTATCAGCCCGGAGAGATTGATGGCCATAAGCTCGCCACGTATTACATGCAACTCAAACATAACTGGTGAAATGTGTTATGTTTCTGCTTAATTAACTACAGTATAATCCGTTTATTATGACATCGAAAGGAATTGACAAACACGTCATAATAAGCGGACGTCATCCAAAACGTTTTGTGAAATGAAAAACCTTTTTTATGTAAATATGTATGTAATTAAGTATTTTAATACAGAAACATAGTAAATACATATATATTAAAGTATTCATACATATTAAATCAAAATCAAAATTGTACATAATCAGCACATTATAACACAAACAAGTGTATTTTTTACTGTAAGAAATCTGTAATTTTTGACTGCTTTTGTTTTTTCATTTTATTGTAAAAACAGTATCTAATAGTATTGTGTATAGAAGACATAGCTATCATAGCATAAATTATCATTTTCAAAATTGCTGTGAACAAATCGTGATAATAATTCTGCAGCTTTTAATGCCTCTTCTGCGAAAAATGGGTCATAATAAGCGACATGTCACTGTAAGGGAAGTCATTATATCCGACTTTTTTATAAAGAATTTTATATGAAAACCAAACTTCGTGGTGCAATTACGTCATAATAACCGGTTGGTCAATATAGGCGGAGTCATAATAAACGGATTCTACTGTAATGTACTTATATAAGTCAAATTACCCACTTTGTTACTATTATTTATTTTACCTTTTTGCTATGGAAGAGCGGAGTCTCCTAACACAGGCGTAACTTTCTTCACCCATTGTTGTAACTATTTGTGTATAAAACATTTTTGATTTTTTGATTAATTATCTTTTCACTAATTGTATGTTTTTCCATTTGTTTTAGTTGGAGAAAGGAGTACTAAATCTATACCTAATTATAAGCACATTGAACCTAAGTTATTTTAATTCCGAGGCCTTAAAATGGTACTTATCCGTCACGGAAAAAATAAGAAGAGCACAACCATACCAAATAATGGAAGTGGAATCACCCTGTAAGTATTTCTTTAAAAAAAAATGTATTAAATCTGCCTAGTTGGTGAAGCATGAGGTCCTAGGTCTGATTCCCGGATCATAAAAGAGTTATAGTCTGTACACACTGTCAGACAAGACGGTAGTATTTTAAATTATTGATCAATGCAATTTAATACTTATCCAATCGTGATAAGGTATATATTGCAATTCCTTATTTTGATTGCACAAGTAAGTATTAGTAGTAAGGCACGATTCGCGCAGTGGCTGAACAATTGGCTGCTGCGCTGCGTGACGTCGTTCTACAGGTTTCAGAGCTGTTTGTGTATGTAAATATAAATATGTGGAAACGCACCCATGATATGTGAAAAAATCCTAGTGAAAGACAACAAGTTTTTCTTATAAAAACCATTAATAATAGGTAGTCGCTACATGCTTCACGCTCCACTGAATTCCAGCTGCTTCCGTTTAAACTGGAGGCCGGCCCCAACATAGAAGGGAAAAGGCTTGGCAGAACTCATGAAGAACTGATGATGAACTCACGAAGCTCCTTTTCTTACAGCACCATCACCTCCTCTATGGTTGTCGCGAATATTCTCAACATGTGTAGTGCAAGGCTGCGCGGAGTTGCGCTCAGTAACTGTACACGCTCAGTTGATGAGTGAGAACGCGCTCGGTTTTGGATGCAGCGGGATCAAAGTCAAGCTGGATCAGCTCTTGGAGAGTAGAGGTTTGTAAACAAGAAAGAAAGACATAAAAAATAGTTATTTGTAACAGCTTGATACACGCACAGTAAAAACATAATAACACATTAAAAAAAAAAGAAACACAAAATGGCGTGTCTCACGGCTGCGCCTAAAAGTTCAAAGCCAAAGACAGGGGTCGTATAAGTTCCTGTTTGTTGTATACGACAACAGAAACTTATACCACCCCGACCAGGCCAGACCAGGCGATCTCAGTCCCAGTAAATTACCCTTATGAGCGGTTTTCACTGGTAAACAATTATCAACCTTGCTATTGAAATAGAGTTGAAAATAAATAGACTTCCATGAATCCTAGAGCATCATCAGGAGTATGTGGTTTATTTTTGCCTTTATTTTGGGAGACGTCCTTCATTTATAGAGATACAACGGTTATATCTATATATATACTTATAATAAATCTGTAGAAGTAAAATTTGTGTACATTGAAAATATCAAAAAAATAAATAGCAGGGGGTGTTACTAGACCGACAGCGAACCCAAAAATATGATTAAAAAAATTTTTGTCTGTCTGTCTGTCTGTCTGTCTGTCTGTCTGCCTGTCTGTCTGTATGTTCAGGTATCACGCAAAAACTACCGGTTCGATTACGATGACACTTGGTATACTTATTCTTTAATATCCTGGGCACCACACTGGGTACTTTTTATCCCGGAAAAGTATATACAATAAAAAACAAACTTAATTTTTTTTTTGCGGTTCGATCTCTAGACCCGACTTCTGTAACAACCGCAAATAAAAAGTTTGTCGTAGGTTACGTCACCCGCAGTCGGGTTCACCAAGGGGCGCTGCACACGGCTAAGATAGTATAATATTTTATCTTAAGATACAATATCGCTCGCCATACAATTCAATGGACTATCACATACTACGAAGATAATTATGTACATTGAATATATAATCAAAATTAATATTGGAGGATGATTGGTGATCGATACTGATGCCAAAAATGCAATCAGTAAATGTTTTGTCTGTCTGTCTGTATGTGCACGCATAGTTCAATTACTATTTATAGGGATTGGGATTGACTTGGTACGGTTGTAATCAATACGCCTGGGCAGGTTGATCTTAGTCTCAGTTGTTTTACACATGATCAGATGTACGGCGCTCTTTCCTGGGTCAGTAGTTCCAGAAATCTTTATGCATACATACCGGAAGGATCAACTTTGAAAGTAGTCTAGCCGGAAGTATTATGCTAAAATTATTACGTTTATACGATTTTTGGAAATTCAACCCTTAATGGGAAAACATAGGGGACGGAAGTTCGACATCCACGCGGGCGAAGCCGCGGGCAAAAGCTAGTTATACATATATTGATTAAATTGAATATAATACGAGCTTGTTACTGTCCTACTGTAGCTCTCCTCTTCTACTGAGAAGGCACGAGCATTAATCAACACGTTTGCTCTAGGTGGATTGGCGATTTCAGATTTATATTATCAAAAAAAAAACTCAAGCCAAAAGTATCTAATTGAGATGAGGCTCAGGATTTAAGAAAGATCATTGTTCCAATTGTTCGGACATTTGACCCACGGCGTACACAAAAAAATAGGGCAGATTGTGCAGATCTCTGCAACACAATGGCAAAGATCGCATTCTTGTAGACTGCGGGAAAGGCTCAAAAAAGGAAAAATAATATGAAAAATAATACATGAAGAGCATGGAGAGGGGTACATCCATTACAATATCTATATTCTTATAAATATTTTGGACTTTAAAACTATGATCGTTGTTCACTTGCTTGATCAAAATCAATTGTGACGCCATCTAAAACGACCGCAGGTGCGTCAATTCCTTCTTGGTGCCTGGCCCAAGACTTTAAGAGCTAGCCACCTGCTTGCAACTTCCACTGGTTGGCGGCGCAAGCTCTTTAATATAAAACAGTTTTGGTTAGTGTACGCTGCCTTTCATGAACCAGGTCAAATTTGCCCAATGATCTTTACATAAGATATTCCCCCAAAACTTCCCTCTTTCATTTTGTTTCAGTGCGTTCTTTTTGTATGTTTGTTATAAGAAAGCAGGATTATTGATTTACTAGTTTGCGCCTGATCTACATCAAACAGCATGTGCTTTATATAGGGTGACTGGTAGTGTGCAGCTCGCTCGAGATTGTATTCATGATTTCAATAAACTTTCCCAAAGAAACTTTTTTTTATACACAATAAAATAACAAAAACGCTGTTTGAAATTCCCGTGCGCGCACCTTTGATCGATCACAGTAGGCACGAATCGGCACGATCTATCAGCTGATAGTTTGACCTCGGGAAGGGCAAACTCTATTAGTAGTAGTCGCGGCACACGCTCCCCACCGCTCCCGTTGTGCAGAACTTTCGTAATTGAATTATTGAAAGTTAATGAGAATAATAAAAAGTTTATTTTCTTATTCATGAGTACAATCACGTGTTTAAGTATCGGTCACTAATTACCAGTCACCTTATAAATAAGCTCGGTTCCAGAAGAATGGTACCGTTGCGCGGTAGCCCGGCAGGCGGGGTGTGCGCGGCAGTGGGGCGCCGAGCTGCTGGTGGACGGCGGCTGGGCGGCGTGCGCCGAGCCCGCGCTGCGCCTGTGCGCGCCGCCGCCGCGCAAGCACCACGCGTGGGGCGAGGCGCTGCTAGCCGTCGCGCTTGTCAAGTGGGCTTCACATGGCCCTACTGATTCCAAGGTACTGTATGTACAGACGCCAGCACATCAAGTTACCCCAATGTGTCAAATTTCTTTGATCGTTTTTCAACTTTTTGTCAAACAAAATAAGGTTCTTGTTTCTTCTTCCCAGCAAAAACACTAGGAAGTGGCGAAGGGTGGGCTTTTTGGGGGACTGTCTTCTGTAATTTCGACGTTCAAAAAGTGCTGATCCTCAGCCTAATTTGAATAAATGACTTTTGATTTTGATTTTGATTTTGATTTTGTTCATATTCAATTGGGAAAATTTGACACATTGGGGTAACTTGATGTGCTGGCGTCTGTACAATATGTCGCTGCCAACTAGCTTAATCAGCCGTTCAATTAACTGCCTAGCCTTTTAACTAAACAGGGCCGTTCAACTAGCGGCCTGAATGTTATTCAGCCGTTTGATCAAACAGCTGGGCAAATGACTTGGATCGATGATGTTTTATTACTTGCCTAGCCTGCTCATTTCAATTTAGTTCCACTTTCTGCCACCTAGCGCCGAAAAATTAATGAAAAATAGTACAACGAAAAAACGAACAGAGAAATGAAAGTAAAATGCAAACGCCCTTAATAAATTAACATTTAAGAAACATGACCGTTTAATTTCTGTTTTATATCACCACAGGTAGAAGCCATGATAGACTGCCTCCGACTTGAGTGGAGCCCGACGATCGCTCAGACCATCATATCCCTGGCAGACTGCATTAACCAGTACAGGTCCTCAAGTCCTTGCCCTCTCCACTTCGACGAGTCGCCCGACCCACCACCAAACATATCAGTGAACGTGGCCTTATCTCATATCAACCTGTTCCTGATAGTCGACGACAATATGTGCCTGATGACCAGGATAGATGCCGTGACCTTGGAGAAGAATCTCACTAAATCTGGTGCTGTGATATCTGGGTTGAAGGTTGTGGATATGGTGCCTTATAAAGGTGAGCATTAAGACTGCTTTTAAAAAGAAAGAGAAATAGAATTTCGCAATGTTTTCCTTGGAAATTTAATACCCCCTCGTAGTTTTGATAATAAAATATAGCTAACTAGCAGACGTCCCGCGGTCTCACCCGCGTTGATCCTGTTCCCGTGGGATTCTAGGGTTAAAAAGTAGCCTATATCATCCGGGAATAGTGTAAGTTTTCAACAGTGCAATAATTTTTAAAATTGGGTCATTAGTTCCGAAAATTACCCCCTACATACAAACTTACAAACATACAAACTTACAAACAAACAAATTTTACCTCTTTATAATATTAGTATAGAAGTATAGATGTAACTCGGCGATAACCTAGGTTTCTAATGGAAAGAACTTTTGAAATGTTTTAATTTTTTTTTTAAATAAATCCAAATAATCGATGAAACAAATAGAAAATCAAATCTTTCTTCTTTATAATAATAGTAAAGAAGTTACCTGATTGAGATAAAAATGTTTTTTTTTTATTGCTGTAATTAATTTGTATATTTTAACAGTTTAAATAGGTACTTGTTTTTTTTTGGCTTAATAAACTGATATTCTTTGATGCTACGAGCTATACAGACGAATGCGTTCACTGACTGGACGGAGTTAAAAGGGGTCGAAGGGTTCACTTTACGTGCCTACCTAATGATTTACTGTCTTTCAAACCATACCTAAACCATTAAATCCGTTCATCATACATTTGTATGCATTGAAATAAATAAATTGCCCATTACCAGGAAACATCCACTGCCAGCGCTCAGACGAGATTCCAACGACATTCTTCCACGTAAAACTAGCAAGAATAGACTACGTCTTATCCAAAGAGAAGTACTCAACGCTCCTAGACTTCCAGTTCATAGAGAATGTAGACCTGGAGTGGAGTGCGAACTTACACCTCAAAGTATTAACCTTCGTAAGGGGTGTGGGGCAGTTCCAGCAAGATATGAAGCTGAGGAGAAATGTGAAGATGAAGAGGAAAGGCAGTGCGCTGGACTGGAGGGTGGCTTTTAAAGGGGAGACGAATCTAGGACTGATATTGTCCAAGGACAATAATATGCTTTTTGCTACGGGTGAGTTGCAAAAGTTATTTTTTTATCATCACCTTTTTGGATCTCCTTTTGTTTAGATAAAGCCAATATTTCTTCTCATTCATAACCACTGGAATTCCTGACACAATTAAATTACCTACTGTTCGCTGAAGCTGGCTTCCGCTAGAGGCCTGATAAATGTATAAGTGGTATCCATTAATCACGTGAGGTGATTTTGTAAATTTTTCGACCCTGGAGACATGTCATGAGATTTGCCCACGACATAATATGGTTATTGATGATTTTGTAAATAAAACTGCTTATGTGCGCTTGATTGCGTTAGATTTATAGAAGAAAAAGAGAAGAATACGACAACTCTTCATATCAAAGACTATTTAATAACAAAAATAGTAAAAATAGTAATAACAAAACAATTGTCCAAATAATTGTGGCGTAAATGGCGTTGTTTTTATATAATATTGCCTAACCAATTATAGTATTTTTCCAAATAATATAGCCATGAGAATGATCTTTTTAACTCCGAACGCAAAAAGTAGATCTTCATAATATCTTCTCTTCATAGATGATATGACAATAGCCTATGATAACGAGATAGGCCTGTCCATCGCGTGGAGCAAGCTGAACATGATCCTCAACGGAGATGAGGTCATCATGGTCGAAGGTTACTCCCAGGAGCGGGTGGCTGATGACCACGACGTCAGGGTTGAGAGGAAGGCCAATGAAGGGTTCGCTCTTAAGTGGAATAAGGTTTGGTAAGTCATTATTTTACTAGTTTAAGAAGAAAGATTTGTTTGTTTGTTAGGTACGATTTAACTCAAAAATTACTCGGCCGATTTTTTTTTTCTCTTTTACAAAGCAATGTTATTACCAAGTAACATAGGCTATATATTTGATTTTAAAAACGACTTTAACACCCAATGTTAAAGTTCAAAGAGAAAAGTACGAATTTCACACGGGAGTTTGAGTTAATATTATATTTTCACAGTTGTTCAGCAGGGGTATTGCGTATTTCCGTAGACAGTTCATTGTGATGACTACTGGGCAAAGTGTTCAACGATTAACTGTCAAACAGCCAGTTTCGCATTGGCTATCATGTATCTAGAATGACGTCATGCGATGTCACAGAGATGTGACGAAGCGCACCGTACTCCATCTGATAGTCACCGTAACTTGAAGTCCACTTAAGGCCCTGTGTTCCCGGTTTTGCTTGTTTTAGAATTCACTTTTGGTAGGCAAATTATAACATTTTGACATCTGAAATAAATATTTATTTAGGATACATTCTTTCTCTTTACCATGTACCCGTTCAAAACACGACGCAATACAATTTTCTCGATAGAAAAAAATACTGAAGTAACTTCGATTTGCAGTTTTTAACAAGTAAATTACATTTTAAACGAGTACTATAAACCACCATATTTTATAAATGATATCAATTTCTAGGTAATTCATTTTAGAATCGATTCTACCCGATCGTTTTTCATTGAATTTATATTTTTTTTAACGATTATTTTAAGTAAATTTCGATCCACGCGTCGCTTCTCAGTGTCCAGCGGGACGTTACCGCTTGGTCTACCCGCCCTTAAAGAGTAAGGGAAGGTTCATATCTGACGGAACATGCGCCGAGCGTTTGTGACAATGTACCTACGCTCGACGCACTAACGTATCATCGGTTGAGTGTGAACGGTCAAGTGTTTTTCAATACATTTGTCCGTTCTGGCGTTACGCGACCGATAATACGCGACGCATGTTCCGTCAGATATGAACCTTCTCTAATACTATTTTTTTGAAAATTCTCAGTTGTCGTCAAAGTTCGGTGAGCAACTGTAGATCATTTTGAAAATGTGTTCCTCCCGATTTTGTTGATTTTGGCTGTAGCACACTAGAAGCATATCTTCAATGTTCAGCAGAGGTTTCCAAGTTATTTCCCTTCCTAGGTCAGTAAAGGTAGACTCAGTTCGGATGGTGTTTCCCTACAAGCACCGGTTCGCGGAGGCAGTTCAGGGCGACTTCGTGTCTCTCTTCAAATGGATCAAGCTGGTGCACGGTATCAAGAAGAAACCATTTACAGCGGAGAGCCCCTTGCCTAGTGATCTGCATATAAAGGTGATTTTTGGTGCTTTTTTATTATTTTTAGGCACGCGTTTGACCACTATCTCACCTGATGGTAAGCGATGATGTGGTAGATGATAAAGCACGAAGCAACCTGTTCACTCTAAACTTAAGACCCCTAGGTTTTAGCTATTAGGAAACACCTACTCAGGGAAGTAGAAGGGCAGGGAATTCCACTCCTTAGCTTTACGCACAATGAATGTGTTCCTTAAATGTTTAGTACGTATATTATTTAATATCTACTGCTTTTGAACGATTTCAATCAATATCACTTTGCCCGACCTGGTAAGCGAACACAACACCTCACGCTCAGTACACTCACCTACAACCACTAGACCAAAAAACGCCCATGTTGCCGGATATTACTGAATTAATCACTAAGTTATCATTGACTTTTTGGGTTCTTTACCCAATGGGTGCCAACGGATTCTTTTTACTGTCAGTCCATCCGTTCGTCTGTCCGTCTGCCTATCTGCGGCAGTATCTCATGAACCGTAATAGGTAGATATATATTTTTACACCGGGTGTATTTCTATTGATGCATTGATAACAGATAATAAAATAACATTAACATTATTAATTCGAGGCTAGATTGAATAGACTCTTAATTAAATAGTGCGGTTCACCATAATTGATTACATTATTGCTTACTATCTGGTGGGAGCAGAAGTCAAGTACTAGTTTAAACTAATAAACTCAATTACCTTCTATTATACTACACTAAAAACAATTTTAAGAAAGAAAGTTGCCGTATGTGTGGTTAACATACGGCAACTTTCTTTCTTAAAATTTATTTTTATATTTATCATATTCCTTGTTAATAGAACAACCTAACCCTTTTTTATTTAGAAGTCGGGCGTCGATCTGCGCCACAGTTTTTTAGCTTTTGCAGCTATTTGCTTCCGTCCCCAAATAAACGATTATACAGGGTGTAACGGAAAGGGTATATACATACAAACAGGGTGAATAGAGTATTTAATAACGAGTCTTTCCTCAAAATTTCAGCTTCCAACTAATAACTTTGAAACTTCACGATATTATTTAATATCGACAGTTTATTAAATGCAAAATCAAAACAAACGTGTCACCGCACTATGAGGGTCATAATCCTGTCTGGCAAGGTTCAAGTATATCTATCTAGGGTTCTGCGTGCCTAGTACAGACCTATCGGGCTCTGCCTAACCGCCGAAGGCGCGACGGCGCGGGCGGGCGCAACTTTACAATTATGTATGTATATGTATAAAAACGTTGCCATGTCGTTTCTTATCACCAAGAGAATCCGTGCCCTTCGGATGTATATACCCTTTCCGTTACACCCTGTATATTGTTCGTTATTTTCTTACTAACCTGTGATGGTGATTACTTTTCATGTTGTTTAGATCGAAGAGCTGCTAATAGAGATGAGTGACGATCCATTCGAAGTGAAACTACGGGACAACTATGAGCTTCTTGAAGACGAGTACAAGGAGAGTCAGAAGCGACGCACCATGCTGGATGCTAAGGTACCTAAGGGTTTTTTTAAAGACTAGCAGTTTGCTCACAACTTTGTCCGCGTGAATTTCGTACTTTTCGACTTTTAACATCCCGTCCACCCCCTCGGAAAAGTTGAACTTCAACTTCATTGTGGATCATTGGTTTTACATAAACAAGGTCTTAAATAATTAAAATGTTGAGCTACGTCCCGCCGTTGAGCCAGTC
Source organism: Euplexia lucipara (assembly GCA_921972225.1). Lineage (NCBI taxonomy): Eukaryota > Metazoa > Arthropoda > Insecta > Lepidoptera > Noctuidae > Euplexia > Euplexia lucipara. The sequence goes on along the minus strand of OV179149.1, from coordinate 2,603,709 downwards.
AATAGTCAAATAGTGGTAGGTATAGTAAATATTGATGCTGCCTGACGCTGCCTTCCACAACTTTTAAAATAAAAGTTGTGGAAGGCAGCGTCAGGCAGCATCTCAGCATCTGTCTGGCATTACCGCTGAAATGAACCTTTTGGCGCAGCCGTGAGACATACCGTTGTGTCTCTTTTGTTTTTGTTATTATGTTTTTTACTGTGCGTGTATCCAGCTTTTGCCAATAAATATATATTCTTTCTTTCTTTCTTTATTTATATAGGAATACATAAAAATTGGCTGCTGTGCTGCGTGTGTCGGGTTCGATTCCCTTCTCGGATGAAATATTTTTATGGCCTGTGGATGTTCCGGGTTTGGTATTGTGTATGTGGGTTTAAATGTTTGTAAATGTACTCATGATACAGGAGAAATATTAAAAACGTTTACAAAAGAAAGTGGCGTTTGTAATTAAAGCATGGGCTATTAAAAGTTGAAAATTTTGCAATCAACTTTTATTTCACTGCTCTGATACAATCTCCTGATAACATTGACATTGAACAGTGTGACTTTGATGTGAGAACAGTAAATAGTTTTTGTGATAGTTATTTTAGACGGTTTTATGGCCCAGATGGAGAGATTCTGGACGTCGAGATAAAGATGTTTAGGGTGGTAAGATTGACCAATGAAAAGTATTTAATAATGGACCGGGAAGATATTTCTCACTTGTTAAGCCATCCAAGCTGGTGCTGGATTTGAAACTTGTTTCGTTAGTGTCCATTGTTTTTAATAGACAAAAGATAACCCATGTCCGTCTCCAACATTTGATTTATCTTCTTGCCAAATTTTATTACGATCCGTTCAGCCGTTTAATCGTGAAAAACCGACAAACTTACAGACAAATAAACAGATTTACAATATTAGTATACATATTCTATTCTATGATGAGTGTTAGTATATGTTTTGCTTTGTCGTGACTGACAAGAAGGGCCCATTTATATAAAAAACAAAAGTCATTTATTCAAATTAGACTGAGGATCAGCAGTATTTGATCGTCAAAAATTACTAAAGACAGTCCCCCAAAACACCCGCCCTTCACCACTTCCTAGTGTGTGTGTGTTGTGTGTTGGTGTACTCTCCATTTCGCCGTTTGTCATGTCAAAAAAAATTATGACAGGTCCAAGAACTCTGCAAGCCCCATCTCTTCCTACCAGCCGGGAAAGTTGAAGAGCTGTACGCGGCTTTACGTCAGAAGGACGCGCAGATCTACGTGCAGCGGTGCCGCGCCGCGCCGCCGCCGCGCACGCGCCTGGTGGCGTGCTGCCTCTCGCGCTTCTCATTGATCGCACTCGCTGATACAACTATTCATGGGACACAGAATGCGCAGGCGAAGCTCAGGGATATGGATTATGATAGGTGAGTGAAATAGAGGCGGTTTTTGCTTGTAAGATACCTATAATTTGGTTTGGGTTGGTTGGATAAAATTATGTTAACGCACCTACACTAGTCCAGGTACCTTCGTCCAGGCTGTTTTCCTTACGAGCACGCTCCCTCTGAACGTCAGGATGGCAACCAGTCGGTTCACATTTAAAATGAAAGTTCGTGAACAAAATGCATAAGATGTTGGTAGGTTCATCGCTGAGTTGATTGTTACTCAGAATAGTTTTTCTTTATAAACGTATTTTTATCTCTGTAGACTGTATTTATTTTGTTTCAGTATGTATTTATTTTGTTTCAGTATGTATTTATCTGTGTATTTATTTTTATTTATCACTTATTTGTCCTTAATTTTTACCCGGTTACACATACCTTGTTCCATCTCTGCACCACCTTAAGGTAGACTGGTAGAAAATGCCTAATAAGGCATTAAGTGCACCTTTGTTCATTTTTTTTTTACTTGTGCATAAAGATTTAATAAATAAATAAACTCATTTTATGTTGTGTTTTAACTTGTCATATTTCAAAGGCATTCCTTGTTCATAGCCAAGAGCCATCAAATTGTACTAATAAATTACAGTGTGTAAGGGGCATCGACACACTATCTGACACCCATGAGTTCATATTACCCCCAGCGTTGAAAATTTTCATCGCCTTTTTCTAGGTGTTCACGTTCTTTCTTGTTTTGTGTTATCACTTAAAAATAACTAAAAAAAACATTACTTCAAGTTCAATCTGATTGTGTCCCTTCTTTAACTATTTAAGTAGGATAAGCAAATTCATTAATCAGTCAGTCAGTCAGATAGTAAAACACCGATTTCACATTTTAATAACTAGCCTGACTGGCCTGTTGGTTTAGTAGTTAGTGACACTGACTGCTATGCCGGAGGTCGTGGCTTTGATTCCCACCCAGAACAAATGTTTGTGTTGATGAGCACGGTCATTTGTGCTGTGTCAGGGTGTAATTTATCTATAATATTATGTATTTAGAAATATATATAAGTATGTTTATCAGCTGTTTAGTACCCATAACACAAGCTCTCAAGCTTAACTAGGGACTAAATGGCGTTGTGTTAAAAGTTGTGGAATATTTATTATTTTATTAATAAAAAGCAATTTATACATTTATACAACTGAAATTAATATCATTTATCAAGTAATATCACACCCTACAGCGAGTCAATTAAGTCGCCCTGTACACCGCAGACAATGTCCAACAGGAATGGTAGCTTAGGTAATCAACATGGTTGAAACTCACATTCTATTCACCAGAAATGTTTTTCTCCTACAGTCCTTGGCCCGAAGACGGCATAGAGTTCACGACCCTCTGGTGTCGCAGCATCAATATGAGCTGTGCTCAGTGGCAGCTGTTACTGAGAGACTTCCCGCAGCCGCTGCTCAGCATGAGCGAGCTGAGGATGTGGGGCACCCTGCTGGCTGCAGAGGAACAGGCTCCGCCACGAGGTAAGACTTTAGTTTAATAGAAAGTTGTTTGGGATGGTGATTGTATCTTCAATAAATCTCAATATTCAATATCTATTGATTTCCATATTATGTATTTTTTTTGTAGTAATTCATAAATGAGATCATTATGGACCCTGTAGGGCACAGCAATTGCAACCTTATGATGCCTGCTTGCGAGATCTAACGAACATTGTTCACTACTTCGAGTTTATAATAATGCTTTGTTATACTGGCAGGCGTCCCGAACGCCTCACTCTCTCCACTGGTCGTCTGCGCTGGAACTATGAGTTTCGTGCGTAAATAAAAGTCGAAAGTACCGTCTGTGACTCTTTTTTGCAGTAGGTATTTGCTTAATCTGAGTATTTTTTTATTGAACCAAAGCCTGCAATAGATTATTGAAGTGAAACTTCAATCATTCAGGAGTATTATATACAAAACTCGATCAACTGTTCGGATGTATGTATGGAGAGTTGTTTTTTTGTCTGTTTTCGAAAAAGTCTTAGAACAAATATTGTTGTTTATGATGTTAGTAATCTACTACTGCGAGGTTGTTGGTGTTTTACAAATAACCCTGTAGACGTAACATAAAGGCATTAGGATTTTTATGTCACGGAAAAGCGTTGCGGTCACGTGGAAGGGGGAAGACGATATATCGCATGCACGCTTTGAGAGACGGCACAGCGGTAAGTTAGGAAATTATTGTATTACATTGCTAGTAAAGCTGTAAGTATGAATTATACTTAGTCCAAATATTTATGGAAAAAGAAAAAAAAGAGCAGATAAGAGTCTTTCTTAATTTTAAAATTGATTTTAATACTAATGACTCATTCTACCGATGATATACTATATATATAATATGGGATCGAAGACCCAAAATAAATAAATATTTTTAACTAGACTTTATATTGACTAGAAGACCTCTTCCTTAATGTCCTCGGAAAATAAAAAAAACAGTGTAAGTTTTACATGCGTTTAATTACAGTTCCACATAAAAAAGTATTACATTAAATAGAGATAGAATAACAGACATTTAAATAAAGAATCAGTTGTTTGAAGACCAGCTTCAGTAATGGTGATGAGGCACAATATGGTGAGTGCTATGCTTAACCGTAGCGTGGAACCTGAGAAAGAACAAAAAGGCTTTATTTTATATTTAAATTAAGGTCAAACGGTAGTAAATTGTAAATCTTTCAACTTCAACAAAATTAATGAATCTACTTGACTGGTCTGCTGGTCCAGTGGTTAGTGACCCTGACTGCTATGCCGGAGGTCGTAGGTTCAATTCCCACCCAAGACAAATGTTTGTGTGATGAGCACGATCATTTGTCTGAGACGAACTTCAATGATCCTTTTCAATAAGATAATTATTGTACTGTTTGGACTTTAAAGCAGACCGGGAAAACTTTAAGATAAATTGTATGTAACATAAAGGCACGCAGCGCAGTAGTTCAATTTAAAATTATGAATTTTTTTTTTTTAAATCAATAGATTTCAGTAAGGTAGTTAGGTTAGGTAGTTAGGTTAGCTATAGAATAGGTATGGTAAGTTAGGTTAGGTTATAATGTATATATACATGTTGTCATTTTAATTCCACAAAATGCTTAAATAAGATCACAGTAGAGACTCGCTAAATAAAACGTAGTAGTAGTTATTATTGGTATGGATCTATTTGTTGTCATCTTATTCAACGTATGTATATCTAATGTATGAAATTGTCGTGTCACAGCGTTTGAAACAAAGCTCTTCTGATTCGACTAGACCGAATCTTATAAAGTTTTGCGTGTATATTCATTAAGCCTGAGAATAGGATGTAAACTAATAAAACTAAATAACACTAATGAATTGATTCTAAGAACTAAGTTTGCCGGGGCAGCTTGTGAACAAATAAATAAAGATTATCCTAGAAGTTCTCAATCGCTTCTTTTGAGGGATACTTCCAAGCATAAAAAAAGGTCTTTATAGCGAATTAAGCAGCCTCTTTTACCAGATAAGACTTTCTTATTTCTAAGTAAGCTTTCAAGTTATTACTTACCCGGTGTGATCGTCGCCGTGGTAGTCGACATGTCTGTAGCCGCCGTCAGGCTCCTGCAGCGAGTAGTGGCCCTTCACAACGTCGCCGTCGCGGTGCTCGTGCTGCGACTTGTGATCACCGGTGTGAGCGTCCTTTACTTCGTATCCAAACTCATATTTGGGGTAGGTCTAGAAGAAAAACATGGAAGTTTAGCAAGACATACTGAAAGTGTTACTGTTATTGTTGTTTTATTCCAATAGAAGTGGAAATAGCGGTCTGCAATTTAAAGAAGGGTAACTAGATCAATCAGCATCAACGTCATTTGTGGATGTTTGACAACCAGTTTAATTAAGGGCTAACTGTGACAGACAGACAGTCGTTCCATGTAAAAATATATTCAGCTGCTTCTAGTTTAACTCGAATTAAACCTCAAAATCAATCAGCTTTAACCCTTTGTCAGAAAATTTGTATTTCAGTCGCTAAAAACATAATTTAGTTGTTGTAATACTATCTGTAATCATCCCGTAAAAATGTAGGCGAAGTGAAGTGAACCGTAATGTAAGTGATTGACAGTTCACTTTACGGTCAACTTTTTGCGGGTAGATTCCTCAGAATAGCAATGCTGTTCCAACTTACCATAGATATAGAGAATGGACGAGCAATAACCGCACAAAATTAACCACTCCCTAAAAAAAGGGGACTGTGCTACGAATACCTGTCTCTTTTCTGTAGGTCTGTGCTTGAAGAAAGAAAGAGACAACTATTGGCCACACGTTCGCTTTATCTCTCTCGCAGTTTCTTACCAGTATTTACTTCACAGCTGGACAAGGAACACTTAGTCCATTCTCTATGTCTATGCAACTTACATAGTAATCATGATGGCCATGTCCATGGTGCACTGGCTCGTGGTGGCCGTCGTGACGATGGATGTATTGGGAGGAATGGCCGTACGCAGAAACTACGGCTACGGCTACTGATAATACGCACACCACCTGAAAACATATAGACATTTATTGACTAAATAATAACAGGTCGTACGGGTCGAGGTCGGTTTGCGGATGGGTCCGTTCATCAAAAAACACGTTAACCCATTAACCGCCTAAGGCGGATAATCCGACAACTATATTCGGGTCCATTCCGCCCGAGTCGTATTTATGCGACCAAAAAAACCCGTTTGTCTAATATGATTTCTTGGTTCTACTTCGCACTCTACCCGAAAATAAGGATAATTCGTCAACATGATAAATGTATTGACGATTTATTATAAGTTTGTCACTGGGGGCACGGCAATTGGTATACTATGCGTTTCAAATGAGAATAGGAACTTCAATGACCTCCTTTTGTCAAGATGTTTTTTCATTTTGAATAACTGCGACTCGGTAAAATAAAAAACTAAAAATAATTGATTACGCGAATAAGGTTTCGTTGCAGACCGTACCTTTCAAGTGACATCTGACAGATAGAGGTCATTGACGTTCCTATTCTCATTTGAAACGCATAGTACAGACGCCAGCACGTCAAGTTACTCCAATGTGTCAAATTTCTTTGATCGTTTTTCAACTTTATGTCACAGAGAATAAGGTTCATATTCAATTGGGAAAATTTGACATTGGGGTAACATGATGTGCTGGCGTCTGTACAATCAGGTGGTTAAAACGTAAAGCTTTTGTTCCCGGCTGTCATTTGTAGATATTTGATAGTCATTACGAATAGTCAGGACCCTGATATGCTGACAACCCATGGTTACAGGGTTTAATGGCAATAGGATCGCCCGCTATTACTCGGGTCTTAAACAAAATGGCGTATTGTGAGGAGTATGTTGTATGTACCAATTGGGAGAGTGTAGCCTTTAGGGCTAAATTCAGATAACTATATAAACCATTTTTTTTAGAAAAATACCACAATCAAAAATTTTAGAAGAAACAAAAATTAATTAATAAAACCAATTGTTATAATACCTTGATGAACATTTTGTAATGTTGTTGTTTTGAACTGTTGCTACTTGCAAACTGATACATACCCAACAATTGTCATGTCTTATATACAGTTTAAGAAATGCAGCCAAGGTGCTATTGGTTTCACTAGAAATTATATCGAGCGTTAAATTATGCACGATATGTTACGCATTGATTGTTATTTCGTAAAAGTTATGATAACTGAACGCAGTAACGTGCGGTAAGTCAAGGACAAAGTTAATTGTATTTATTGATATTACTTTATATGCGATTTAAATTGCATTGTTTTCTAAAGTGGGCTCATTGTTGTTTTCTTTATTTATTGTGAAGACATAACATCATGTTTGCAAATCTATTATACAGTGTGAGTCTTTATAAAGTACACATATTTAAGAGAGGGAATGAATTAATTTTATTGACGGAAAACATATAAAAATTACCTACAGTGTGAGCCTTCACATTATGATGACTCACACTGTCTGCAATCCCATTTAAAGATCACTTTTAGTTTTTTATCTAGTTCAGTCAATAACCATTTTTCCGTAGCTAGATAAAATACGGCGAAAAGATCACGTTTGGATTATGGGAGTTCCACTTATTTTTTTTTTTTTATTCTGTTTTTGTTATGTGTTGTTAAAGCGGCAACAGAAATACATCATCTGTAAAAAAAACAACTGTCTAGGTGTTACGGTTCATGAGATAGCCTGGTGACAGACAGACAAACAGACGAAGAGTGGAGTCAAGTAATAGGGTCCTGTTTTTAATCTTTGGGTGTGGAAACCTAAAAACTAAAGCTACGGGCCCTAGTTTTGTTCGGAAAGTATTTAAAAAAACATGCTTAATTAGTTTTTTTCAACAGCGGTCCGCACCGTGACCATAGATCAAGGCGCGCCATGGGGTGCGCAGGAGTTGGAGCGCAGTATGATGCCTCTCAAGTGGTACTATGACTTGTGCTGCGAGATGTCGGAGTTTAGCTACGCGTTTGGACCTTGCTGGGAGCCAGTTATAGCTCATTGTAATCTGTGTAAGTATTATTATTCATGTACTGGTTCATATAAATATTTATTCATTTAAATTACATCTTTATTAATTGTAATACTATATTGTTTGATCCAAATCCGCCCAGTAGTTTTACATCTATACATCCTCACAAAGTTTGTCCGACCTGGTAATGAAACCCAGGACTTAGTAGTCGCGCTTGCAACCATGTTCATCTTGATCAAAAGTGAAAAGTCAAAGACACTTCCCTAAAACGCCCGCCTTTCACCAGTTCCTAGTGTTCCTTCTTTATCAATGTTTCTATTAAAAGAAAGAAAAGAAAGTAAAAAGCAAATCAGCCATCAAGCGTTCCTTTAGCACTTTGTCCAGTAACTCGTAGTTTCTTAACTGGTTGTACAGTTGACAAGACACATAAGTTAAAGCGAAATCGGTTTCCTGACGTATCATCTGTTTTCTAGCATTCGACCAAGTTTCCCGACCATCGCTGGACCCGTCAGCTCCCCTCTCTTTCTGGGACAAAGTGCGTCTGCTCATGCACGGTCGCCTGACAGTCAACTGTGCCAAGTTTACGTGTCTATTACACGTGTCGCTCGACCCTTATAATACCACGGAGGAGATGGAAGTTACGTGGACCGATCTTGTACTGGATTGGACTAATGGTAAGTTTCTAAATAACGTTTCCTGTTGTTATATTCAGAGTTTGAGGTTATAGACGGAACAAACCGCTACGGTTAGTTCAGAACAGGATTATAATTTAAGTGTCTTCGAGGCTAGAGTGAATAGGCTCTTAATAAACTAGTGCGCTTCACCATCACTGATTGCATCACTGCTTACCATCAAGCGAGATTGCAGTCAAGCACTGGTTTATAATATTATCAAAAAATAAACTCTTTTGCAAAAAAAGCGGGCACTTTAGATTTTTTTCTCTACTTCAATGAAGAAGAACAAGAAATAGGTTTTGTTAATTTGACGATGTATTGGCATGTTTTTTGAAGCATCCTGGCATGATTCTTTACGTTCCAAATTTAAAATTTGAAATTATTAAAAGAAAAATAATGATTATTGTGGATTATTCTAAAATTGCTTTACTAATGGCGCGAATTGCTGAAACGATTTTTAACTGATTACGATATTTTAAAACTTTTTGGATATTTTCTGCAAATTAAACAATTTAATCTTTCTTTTTACATTAAATACCACTTTTTGATATGAGTGATATAGCGATAAGGGCCGGTAAAATATAGCCATACTTGAAGAAGGTTGTTCACGTGTCTCAGCGGCTAAATGTGAGTCGTTCAACTGTCCAGAGGACTTGGCAACGGTATCAAGAGACTGGTTCGGTCAAAAGAAGACCCGGTTCGGGAAGAAAACGATGCACAGAACCAAGAGATGACCGCTTTTTGGTGAGTCAGGCGTTGCGTAATCGTAAGGCGTCAAGTGTGGACCTGAAGAAGAGCCTTGAAGAAGTAAGAGGAGTAGAAGTTAGCTTGTGGACGGTCAGGAGGAGGCTTTTGGCTGCCAATATCAAGAGTTACCGCCCAGCTCGGGGCCCTAAATTACTCCGTGAGCACCGTGTTGCTCGACTTCAGTTTGCTCGGAACTGTTCTTCATGGACTCGGAGGACTGGAATAAAGTATTGTTTTCTGATGAAGCTAGAATCTCTTTGTGTGGAGAGGACCGACGCCGGCGAGTGCTGCGAAGACCACGGGAACGCTATGCGGAAGTGTGTTTCGAAGAAATCACTTCCTATGGCAGAGGCTCCGTTATGTTTTGGGCAGCAATTAATTCGACGGAGCGTACGGAGTTAGTTTTCATAGAAAATGGAACATTAAATGCACACCGGTACATAATGGAAGTCCTAATTTCATATGCACAACCCACATTGACTGCACTTGGGGAAGATTCCATTTTTATGGACGATAATGCTCGCCCGCACCGTTCTGGCGACGTGGAAGCGTACATGCAAGAAGTTGGGATCCGTCGTTTAGATTGGCCAGCTCGAAGTCCTGACCTCAATCCAATTGAGCATGTGTAGGATGTTCTAAAGAGACGAGTAAGATCAGTGCAACCTGCTCCACAAAACATCAGGGAGCTAAAAAGAGTCATTGCAGAAAAGTGGGAACGTATTCCTCAAAACGTAATTAAAAACATCGTGGAAAGCATGCCCAGAAGGATTCAAGCTGTGATTTTGGCAAGAGGAGGTCACACTCGTTATTAGGGTTTTACATTTGAACCTTATTTAATTAAAAAAAGTAAAAAAAAACTTGTCTTTATTGCCGACCACTTCTTATTGTTTGGGCGTGTACATCGATTTTAAAGAATCCATCGTTTTTTTTTTCTTTTAATTGCTCGAATTCACTTCACTCTCATTAATTTACACGATTATAAGCATACAGACTACGTCAAAGAAATAAATTTCATTTAATTAACTAAAATCGACCATAGAACATAAATTTCCTTAGGTGCCCGTTTTTTTTGCAAAAGAGTGTATATAGATATTCTTGCCTCCTCAGTGTTAAAATTTATAGTCGGTTTTTCCTGACATCCATGTTTTTGTTTATGTTTACTTTAAACAATTAAAATCATGATTTATATCTTAATTCAATGAGATTTATAATGTAAGAATTAAATTATTGACTTTTTAGCATCAAGCTACCCCAATGTGTCAAATTTCTTTGATTGTTTTTAACTTCATAACTAATGGAATGAGGTTCATGTTCAAATGGAAAAAAATAGTTTGGGGTAATTAAGTGTGCTGGCGTCTGCACAGCATCTGTTTTGGTTAGAAGGAAATTATGAGTCTCATGATTTTTACAGTAATTAAAAACGCATCAGAATAAACGTAAAAATTGTAAGGGAATTAAGGGTCTAAAAAAAAAACGTGTTTTGAACTCATAGTATAAGATTTTGACGACGTATATTTAGACGTTTGTATATCTTCGCAGTAGATATACAAACGCAAAACAATTGTTATTAAGGCAATGAAAACATCACGAAAAACCTATAAGTAATTGACAAAAACGACAAAAAATGCATCTACTTTAAACCACCGTGACCCATTGCTAGGCTTGTCCATCTCCTAGTTCACAGAAATACTCTTAATAGCATCATGACATTTCTTTAGGAAGACTCGGCTTCTTGGGCACGTTGGACGTATACGTGCGCACAGCGAGTAAGTACGACGACTGTCGCGTACTGCGCGTGCCCGCGTTACGTCTGTCCGTCAAGTTAGGTTGGCAGTGTGTCGCCGACCCGCGCGACCATCATTCGGTGGCACCGTGCGCTCCGACGAGGCTTCCAGAATATTCCAGCAATCAGGTAAGCACTCTTCCTCATCTTTGAGTACTTGGATGAAATTAATTAAGATTTAATAGATAATCTATCGTCGTGGTTAGTGCAATTCCGCGTAACTACAATTGTTAAATACTGCGAATATACACCTTAACACAGTCAGCGAAGGTGTATATTCGCAGTATTTAACAATTGTAGTTACGCGGAATTGCACTATCCACGACGCTATACAATAAAACTGTTAAGTACTCGGATTGGCGAGACAAGTGATGAATATGATAGCTATGAACACACTAGTTTATTGTCTACTAGCTTCTGCCCGCGACTTCGTACGCGGATCCTGTTGCTTATGCCAGCGACAACGGGGTCGTCAAAATCGAAGATCTGAAACATCTGATGTCGAATTCTATAAGCCCGGGGACGGGAAATCAATGGGATGCGCGAGACGATTCGAGATGTTCCAGATTTTTTATTTTTGTTGGTCAACAGGAAATGCCATCAGACTTAACAACTTTTGCTAAGACGCCATTTCTAATATGTATATGTTATATTGTCTCTGGGCTTTGGAGTTCCCCTACATGTGCTCCAGATCTTGAAATTTAGTCTCACAGCAGAAAACACTCTTCACGTAAAATAGTTTTTGCAATGGCACCATTTTTATATCTCTTTTACTTTAGGTGTTCCATTTTCCAAAATAAATTATAACCTAGGTAAAATATGTTGCGTGACGTTCACGATCAGAGGTCAGTCGCGCATCTCCTTCCCCCACTTATCTCTAGAGTCGATGCGTATATACGCTGAAAACTCAAGCGTCATGTTTTTTCCGTGAACGTCTCCAACTCGCGAGACAGTGCATGATGTTCACGATCAGCGGTCAGTCGCGCACATATTCTTCACTGGTCTCTAGAGACCTGGATGTAGATGCGTAAATACGCTGAGAATGCAGGCGTGCTTCGCGATCCCAAGAAGTTTCCACGGAGCGAGTTGCAGCCTCATGTTCTCGAACAGCATCAAGTCTCTCCTAACGCTCTTCGGTAGATTGTTGGGATCTTATGGTCTTTAATCATTTAGCACCTTTGGAACATTGGGAAAAGTTTGACCTCTTTATAGGCATAGTTATAGTTTTATTGTGATGAAACCTGATCAATTAATATAAATATAAAAATCTAAGTGGCTGCTGCCCTGCGTTACCGGGTAAGCTACCGTGTAACGAAGATAAATGGAAAAGGAAATTAAACACTCAAATAACATAAGCCCGAAGGCATATGAAAAAAAAATGGGAGTTTTAGCTAGTAGAGTCTAATTTTCAACGATATACCATCGTCATCGAAAATCAGTCCTGAACTGTTCCCGCCTTCACCGCGTAGTACCTCCTACTTATGTTATTAACCGACTTCAAAAAAAGGAGGAGGTTCTCAATTCGGTTGTATATTTTTTTTTTTTTTTTCGGGTTTGTAACCTCAGCACTCCGTCATTTATGGACCGATTTTCAAAATTCTTTTTTTGTTTCATAAGGTATACTAACAGATTGGTCCCAGTTGTATCAAAACTCATATCTGATGAGGGATCTTTGAGGAATTGAGGGAACTCCTCAAAAAATATAGGCACACATGCACCGATTTCAACATTTTTAGTAACAAATCAAGCATTTTCATTTAGAAAGTAACATTTGGTGAAGACAAACTAATGAAGAAGACAGGCAACGGAACTCTTCAACGCATAACAGCAAATTATTTGCGATTGCTATAGTCAGATGTCTATGCTGAGGTTTTTTTATTTCCACAACATAACGTTACGCCATTTTATTTTAAAAGGGGCCGGCAGAGATGTACAGATTAATGTTTAGAGATAGAACTTCTTTAGCAATTGTTATCCAATTTCAATGATTTTTTCAAGTTTTGAAAGACTTTCTTTACATACAAAGAAACTAAAAATTACAAAATAAAAACTTTTTTACAAAAAAAACAACCGACTTCTTAAAAAAAAACTAACAGGTGAAAAATAACTCCAGTTTCGGAAGTCGGTGGCCAATAATGAACAAAACAAAACCACCAAAGCCACAGACTTCCGAAACTGGAGTTATTTTTCACCTGTTAGTGTTATATAATTATGCAATGAAATTAGTGATAGTTTTAATTTCTATACCAAATGTTTCTGATCTTCGATTTTTATAAGTCGACAGGAAATGCCTATCAGACCGAACAACTTTTGCTAAGACGTCATTCCTATTTGAGTTATGGTGTAGCTGGGCTCTTGGAGTTCCACAACAGGTGTTCCAGATCTTCGATTTTTATACGTCAACAGCGAGTGCTCATAAGGCTGAACAACTCTTGCTAAGACGTCATTCCAATATATGTTATAGTGTAGCTGGGCTCTTGAAGTTCCACATCAGGTGTTCCGGATCTTCAAATTTATTCTCTCAGCAGAAAATGCTCATAACGTGGAACAATTTTTGCTATGGTACCATTTTTGTATCTCCTATAGTTTAGATGGTCTGTTGCGGTTCTGCATCAGGTGTTCCGGATCTTCAAATTTATTCTCTCAGCAGAAAATGCTCATCACGTGGAACAAATTTTGCTATGAGACCATTTTTGTATCTCCTATAGTTTAGCTGGTCTGTTGCGGTTCTGCATCAGGTGTTCCGGATCTTCAAATTTATTCTCTCAGCAGAAAATGCTCATCACGTGGAACAATTTTTGCTATGGGGCCAATTTTGTATCGCCTATAGTTTAGCTGGTCTGTTGCGGTTCTGCATCAGGTGTTCCGGATCTTCAAATTTATTCTCTCAGCAGAAAATGCTCATCACGTGGAACAATTTTTGCTATGGGACCATTTTTGTATCGCCTATAGTTTAGCTGGTCTGTTGCGGTTCTGCATCAGGTGTTCCAGTTTCCAAGATAAATTATAGCCTATGTGTTGACCAGACTTAATATCTATACAACAAAAAAAAATCATTCAAATCCGTCCAGTAGTTCCGAAGATTAGCGTGTGCAAACAAACAGACAAACAGACAAACAGACAAACAGACAAACAGACAGACTTTTTTTTTTGGATTCGTGCTCTATTACTGTTTCTAAACCCCCCTCAATTATTAGTTTTTAAATATATTCAATGTACAGACACAGTTTTTTTACAGTCTTATTATATGTATAGATTAAACACATTGCGCAACAAAAGACACGCATACATGGAAACATAACCACAGATACACATTAAAAACTAATTAAACAAACTAACTGCCTCCTTTGTCTAGTGGTAGCAACCGCTACTGCTGAGCATGAGGTCCCGGGTTCGATCCCCGGGTCGAGCAAAGTGATATTGAGTTTTTCCATCTGGAAATTCTCCGTAGCAGCCCGGAGTCTGGATTTGTGCCCGATTGATGGGAATAGGCTCACCCCCTATTACATGGCACTTAAACATATCTGGCGAAATGTGGGTGTACTACTAGGTACACCTCTGCCTAGCCCTTCGGAGATTACAGGCGTGACATTTTGATGTATGTGGATGCACTAAAACTAACTACATATAAAATAATAATAAATAAACAAATAGGGGAATATAAAATCGGGACACTCAGGCGTCAAAGTACTCCTCTCTATCGCTGTCATCTGGAAAACGTGCCCAGAAGACTGGCAGCATTGCCACGTTAGATGGCAATGCTATGTTCTTTGGCCAAAGAACTAGCCAGCCCTCTGGTCACGCGAAGTGTCGACCAGTCGGCTAGAAATCTCCTTATAAAGTCTGTGTGTACCCCGGCTCCGCTTCTATTGAATATAGATTTGGTAACGTATTGCGCAGAACATAAGGTGTATTTTCGTTTGCAGGAACACGACTCATACAGAGCATTCCGATCTCAAGGGTTGGATCTACATCTTAGTATGGAGACAAAGCCAGTAGATAAGGAAGGGAACGGGCCGGTACTACTATTATATGGAAGTACTCTCAGGTAAGGAAATAGTCTGCCTAGCCTATTCTGCCTGCCTAACTATGTTCGTGTTAGTTTTCAGTCTAAGTGCATGCACTAGAACACATGGAGCAATTGCCTATCTGACTTGTATAACTTAGTAACTGCCGACTGGAGCTTGGGGGGCATCGTCCACGGACCAACCTCGGCAAGCGTTGCTTAACCTGCCATCGACCCAAACAGCTTTTATTATTGTCTTTCGTGATTGCATTAATGTATACAAATATGCCTAAATGTACAAAATCCTTTTTGTTAGGTGGTTCGAGAGCCTCAAACTTATTCTCTCAGGAATAACTCGCCCTACGCGTCGCGGGCGCATCTTCAAGAACGTGCGCCCGCGCAAGCCGCAACTGTCGCGACACTACCGTAACGTTAGCGTTAGCGTCACGTTGCATAATTTACAGGTAAACTGCTTATGATAATTTCGATTAGATTAAATATATTGTGTTTTTTTTAAGCTCCCCCGGATAATTTATCGCTTTATTAAGCACTGTGGCGATAGTTTTATTCAAATTCTCTAGAATATAGCTAAGATTTTTATTTACACGATAAAATATAATTTACTTTTTCGTGTAAATAAAAGTGTACTGTACAGACGCCAGCACATCAAGTTACCCCAATGTGATAAATTTCTTTGATCGTTTTTCAACTTTATGGCAAACAGAATAAGGTTCATATTCAATTGGGAAAATTTGACACATTGGGGTAACTTAATGTGCTGGCGTCTGTACATGGAAACACATTATTTTACGCATTACTTCCATTGAAGTGTCACTAAGTAGTTAATGAAAACGGGCATAACAGGACCGTGATCTGAAAACTGCGTTAACGATTTAGTTTCCAAAAACATTTGCGTATTTTTAGAAATACTGCCTTAATAGCCAAACTTAAAGTTAAGTTTGCAATTTGTACAACCTTCCAATACTAGTCATTCTTAAATGAACTCAATTTGCACTTGTTTAAAGTTGATTATCGTTTAAGTAGAAACAACATCCATTGGGACAAAGACTGCCTTTAGACAGTTTCTACTGGCATTCAAATCTTTCGTAATAGTAGACTATCTTTTTAAGATTTCCTGTTACTTCACATCAGGTATTCTACTGGTCCTCATCATCCCTCCAACGCGGTATAGAGATGCTTGGAGTCCGTGTCACCTGCGGTTCCAAGCACCGGCTCTCACTGGTGGCTGCAAATGATGGACTGGTTCGAAGACCCAGAGCCAACTGGACCACAGTGTATATGAACTGCGACCTGAATGATGCTGAGATCTGGTTGAAGACCCTGGCTGCCGATGAGAGGGATGGCGAAGAGGTAAGTTAGTTGATTTTAATTTACAATTAATTAATAGGTGTCCTTTTAAGCAAGAAGTTCACGTCTCTAGTCACTCACAGCGGATGATGCCTTTAACACATTCCACGAATTATTAAAATTATTCTATGATCTCTGTTTCCCTTTAATAAAGGTGAAAGTACCTATACACAAACGACCACAATGGATATCAAAGGGTGTCAGAGTCTGCTCCAAACGTAAACGTCAACTACTTTGGAATTTCAGGAAAGCACCAAGCCAACAATTTAAAGATGTATATAAAACGTATAATAAAAGATTTAAAAAAATAATTGAATTAACGCAAAAATCCCAAAACGATTACTATATTAAAACATCAGTAAATAAAGCCAAAGCTACTTGGAAGGTTATAAATAATTATAAAACAAATATCCAGCAGTTTAAAAAAATTGACAAAATTAATGTAAACAATTTACCAATCACAGATCCAATTACTATAGCTAATGAATTTAATATTTTTTTTACAACTCAGGTACCAGATAAACTCCCTATTAACAAAAAATCCCATTATAGAATTACATACAATAATTCCAACTCATTCTTTATGCGCCCGTGCACGCCAGGGAATATTGTCCCAATAATAAAATCCCTTAGAAACACAAATAGTGTGGGGCATGATGGAATATGTACTAAAATAATTAAGGCAGTGGCGGAAATAATAGCGCCAGTATTGTGTTATATAATTAATAAATGCATAGAAGATGGGGTCTTCCCATCAAAATTAAAATTATCTGTTGTCACTCCAATATTTAAAAAAGAGGATAGGGAAAATATGAATAGTTATAGACTATATCCCTAATACCTATCTTATCAAAAGTGTTTGAAAAAGTCATCTACAACAATTTATACAACTATATAGAAAAACATAATATACTTGCGGAAGAACAAATGGGTTTCCGTAAAAATAAATCTATTAACAGTGCATTTCATACTTTCCTTAAAACGGTACTAAAAGGCATGGATAGTAAGAAACATGTCTCAGCTTTATATATGGATATGACGAAGGCCTTCGACTGCGTCAATCATGGTTTGTTATTAAATAAATTAGAAGCGTATGGAGTACGGGGAAAGGCTAGAGATCTCATAAAATCATATTTAAGTGACAGAGAACAACAAACTGAAATATCTAGCATCTCACATGTCACAAAAGTAGAAATAAAACATTTGTCAACACCAATAAAAGTCTTCAGAGGTGTACCTCAAGGGAGTATTTTAGGTCCGCTGCTCTTTATTATTTATATAAACGACCTCCCCAAATCCATAAAATCCTCTATGGTTCTGTATGCTGACGATAGCACTGCGATAGTAGTATCTGAAGACCCCTCGACTCATGAACATGAGATAAACCATACGCTATCATCTATAGTTAATTGGTTAAACTTAAATGAACTCAAAATAAATCTAACTAAAACATTTATAACGACATTTAAAACAAAAAAATCAAAATCCAATACTATTAATATACAATATGAACAAATAAATATAGAAAAAATCAACTCTACAAAATTCCTTGGACTACACATAGACTCAGACATGAGATGGAGGACACATATCGAACAAGTCTGCACTAAACTGAGTCGGTATTCATATGCCTTTTATATGCTATGTAAAGTGGTCAACCAAACTGCTCTTCTAGCTGCTTACCACGCTTACGTTGGTTCGACGCTAAGGTATGGTATAATGTTTTGGGGGAATGCCACTGATAGAGAAACTGTCTTCAAGGCCCAAAAGAAATGTATCCGTGCAATATGTAACCTAAAACCTACAGATACATGTAAACCACATTTTATAAATTTAAAAATATTGACATTCCCATCACTGTATATTTATGAACTAGCATTAGACATTAGAAATAATATTAATAAATATGAAACGTTAAAAAGTACCAGGCTGGCAAGTACACTTCGTGCAATAAGCCATAGGACGGCTATGTTTGATAAGAGTGCATTTTGTATGGGCCCTAAAATTTATAACAAATTACCAAGGAACATAAAGGACGCTGAGAATTTTATGTCATTTAAAAATAAATTGAAGACGTATCTAATCAATAAAGCCTATTATAATGTAAATGATTATTTAAATGAAAAAAATGTAATAAATATGTACTAACTAGATGACTAATAATTTTAAAATTTGAAATGGATAATTAATAATTAATAACGAATAAAATAACATTTGACATTTTGCATGTATTATATTATTAGTATTTAATATATATTTGCACGCCTGTTGAGGTAAAGTATGGCAATAAGAACTTTTTTGTTTGTAATATCTCATGTACCCATATTCCAGCAAATAAATGATTTTGATTTTGATTTTGATTTCACCTTCCTTTTTAATATTTATAGAAAATTTAAGGTATTAAATACCAAGCTAAAGTTATGGATATGTCGGCGTCAGCGATGGCTGAGCGATGAGCTGACACCGATGGGGGTTTTGTGGTACCGAGTTCATAACGTAGAATAACAATCTCCACTGCAGTAATAACCTCACTTAACAATCGTAATCACAAAACATAACTCAAATAGGTAACTGACAGTTTCGTACTGGATGTGTGTCTTCGTTTGTGTCTCAAATCAATCTGAGCTCTGCCCAGCTCCCACACACCAGCATGACCCTGTCCACGTGACATTACCGAAAACACATTCGCGCCACTTTCAAATGACAAGTAACGTCACGCTGGTCACCATAGACTTCGTACTAAGTTAATCTACTTCACAACTTATTATTCAAGAATATCGCTTTCCACGACAGATATATTAAAATCCTAATATTCTATTTATCAGTTTCTACTTTCTTTTTCAGTATTCAGCTCTAAATCCTCGCGTAATGGAGAAATGTTACTGTCTGTCCGTCCGCCGCGTTTCGTACGGGCGCGAAGCGGGAGTCAGCGCAGGCGCACCCCCCACACACAGGCTGGCTGTGCATGACCTGAGAGGCGCGTGGACCAAACTGAATAGAGATCTGGCTTTCGCGCTCATTGATACTTATATTAAGACACAGGTAAGTGAACAACCTATCCATGTTGGGCTAGCTGTCGCAAGTCCTACTGCTAAAGATGAGGTCCTGGGTTCTTCGTCCTCTGTCGGGAAAAATATTACGCATTGGTGAAAATGTTATCAAAAATCTGCGCTTCATATATGCGGATAATAATATTTTGTTTCCAATCACTTAAAGTATTTTGTGTGATTATGGCTTGACATTTTCTTAACCATACGTATACAGTTCAGCTTGCATTTATTACTTGTGTAACCGTAAAATTATACGATTAACATTAAAAATACTAATAACCAGACTTTCAGGTTACAACTGCCAAAGATCTAAAAATGACAGCCAGAAGCCACAGTTGCTTTCTGAAGCTCGGAGTGGCTTCGCTATACAGGATGTCTCATTCAAATGGGTCAGTTTTAAAATGTATGAATGCAGTTTTTCTTGTTATTAAAATCGATGACATGGTTCCTCAGAACAGATCTTCGTATGTCTTATAGTTTCAGACTTTCCCATACTGACCCATTTGAATGAGACACCCTGTATAATAGACTGCCACCCATCCACGAACCAACCTCGTTAAGAGTAGCTTAACTGTTGTTCGACCCTTGCGGCTTATGTTATTTACCCACAAGTCTGTGTAATAAGACTTAATCATTTCAATCTACAGCAATTAAAGAAGAATCTATCGACCAAGGCTTTGAAGGAAGAGGAGCAACCGAACACATCTCCCAAGCACCAACGTGAGGCTGACGTCATATCACCACCTCCTCCGGTCACCACGCAAGTAAGGCACAGATTGTTTATTTCTCACTAGCAGACGTCCCGCGGTTTCACCCGCATAGGTCCCGTTCCCGTGGGAATAAAGGGATAAAAAGTAGCCTATGTGTTAATGCCAAATTACCCAAATGACCATACCAAATTTTATTAAAATCCATTCAGCAGTTTGTACGTGAAAGAGTAACAAACATACATCCATACTCACAAACTTTCGCGTTTATAATATTAGAATAGAATAGAATAGAATACTCTTTATTGTACACCATAAAAACTTACAAATAATAACTTTAAGGGTTACATAAGGTGTTACAATGGGCGGCCTTATCGCTAAAAGCGATCTCTTACAGACAACCTTTGGATGGACTTGATAGTGGAGGAGAAAAGATGAGTAGGCAGTTTGTGGTGTACTATTTACATAAATAATTAACATACAAATATAAAATAAGAATAAATAAGAAAACAAAATAAAAAATAAATAAAATAAATACAATACATAAATGCTAATAATTAACAGAGTAACAAACTGTTATATTAAGACGTGTTAGGAGAAAGGTAACAATTTATGTTTATTATTTTTGTTTATTAATAGGATAAGCTATTATTTCTTGTTTTCTTGTTTGGTCTAGTGGCCGCAAGTGCTATTGTTAAGTAGTGTTAGGATCGATTTATGACTCGGGCTATATGTTAATCGGGTTTTTTCATATAATATTTCTCAGCAACACCCTGAGGGCCTGAAGTCTAGTCTGTATTTTTGCTCCGTTAGTTTAGGCGAAGGAAAACGTCGTTAGGAAACCGGCATGCCTGAGAGATATTTCTCGACGGCTTGTAAAGCCAAATCAGGGGCCCTTGGGCAGCATAAAAACTGTGATACCAAGCTATTCTCTAACTACACGAAAAGAAAAAGGGGCAATACGCTCACTTCCAAGTAAGGACTTGTGATTTGCATGGAAGACTTACAGTTAAAACAAATAGATAAAACAAACGCATCGTCAACTGTAAGCCAATAACATGTCTTCACGCTTGTGATAGAGTAGTTTTTGGAATGCATCCAAACGAGAAAATACAGCTCAAACAAATCAAAATTACAGTAACAGAAACAATTAAAACTATATAACATGTTGGAACTGAAGCTGGTCGAGAATGTTCTCCGAGCGGAGAATTTACGAGAACTTAAAAACTGAGTAACAAAACCAAAACTTCATTTAATTCCTTCTTAAGAACGATAGATAAAATGTAATAGTGTGCTATGTATTTTATATTTCGTAACTTTTTGTGAAGCAAACTACATTATGAGGATTTTCGAAATGAAATACAGTATAAATTGAAAACGAAATCATCTTTATGCTCGGAATTTTGGCAAAATAAAATACAAATAGGACCGTCATATCGAGTCGTGTGCGATTAAACATGTTTTTACCGCAGTGCCAGTGCAAAATTGATTGCGCTTACACGTGAAAACGTTGGCAAACGTGGTAAAGGAGCGTTCCACTGAGGCAGATGTTGCCGGTGCAGTTAGTATCTTGAGAGAAATCATTCCAAGTTCTGTGCCAGAGTACCATGTCTCCCACCAAGTTACTGCAGGCACTTTTGCGGCCATGGCCCAGATAAATTCTTGAATCCTAAGCAGCACAAGTGCCGTTCAGGATTGTGAAGTAAAGATTTTTTTGTGAGGACAAAAGCTTAATTTCTAAATAGGAAAGCTCCGACAATTAAACCAATACATCTCGCAGCAACTCCGTTAGATCATTTGAATATCTTCAAAAACGGCAAAGTTTCATATAACTTTGCACCACCGATTTGCCCTTAGGAGGTGAATTTTCATAAATCCTTTCTTAGTCCCTTACGTTATTTATTTATTAATTTAGGATCTCCAACAAAGGATATACACAGACACATGAAAAAAGAAAATATTGACGACAACAGTATTATGTAGGTGTACTCCTTCACTTACAGCCTAGGAGACCACAGCATGCATAATAGAATTATTAATTAAGCTAACAACAAATAATCAGAACAAAATTTAAAACATTTTAGGGAAGCAAATTGATAAAACAAAATAAAATAAAATTAAATAAACAATGTCACAGAAGCAGCAATAGAGAAATAAAATCAAAATCGAAAAATAATAATAAAAACAATAAAGAATAATAAATTAGATTTGAATAAAAGGAACCCGTATGCAAAATTTCAACTTTCTGACCCTTACAGTTTCGGCCCTGCGTTGATATGTCACTCACTCAGACAATCTGTCTGTCAGCTTCTCAGTTTATATAAGTATATACAGGGTGTCTCATTCAAATCAGTCAGTATGGGAAAGTCTGAAACTATAAGACATACGAAGATCTGTTCTGAGGAACCATGTCATCGATTTTAATAACAAGAAAAACTGCTTTCATACATTTTAAAAAACATCTGTACTCCGTTCGGGAATCGAACCCTTTTATTTTGAAAAAAAAAAAAACCTACACTATTTCTATTTAGATATCGAATATATAGGTCTTAAGCAGTAAATGTCTGTATGAAACATGATGTCTAAAATGAATAAAATGCATTGTTTCCACATACTTTAATTTATTTTAGTAGGTGCTCGAAGTGACCACCATCGATGGCAGAAACTTTCTAGTAATCGATCAAAACATAAATCATCAAAACTTACATAGACCAAACAACAAGCCTTGAGGGACTCCACTGAACTTGAATACCCACGTAGATATGATTTATGCTATAGCTTATGATCTGTATAGAATTATAGACCGGACAACCATCTCAAATGATCCCTGTGAGCCGTGTGTACCCATTTAGTTAGCGAGCATTAGTTTCTTAATAAGGGTTTTGTGATCGATTCGATCAAATGCCTTACTGGAGTCTGTGTGTACCATTGACTTGGTTGCCACAGTACTCGCAGCATCTGTAATAAAATCGATAAAATCTTTTTAACCTAACTTGATGTAGTCAATCGTCCTTTCATGAAACGATATGATAAGGAAGGCAATAAAATGAAATGAAAAAAAAAAAAAAAAAAACTAGTTTGACTTGTACCGAAATATTGAGAAACGAAATCGATTTTGCAATAGAGCGTTGTCTGCCCGCAGGTGAGTGGCGGTTCGGGTGGCGGCGGCATGCTGGCGGCGCTGGTGGCGGAGGCGGGCGGCTCGGCGCCCGTCGTGTTCAGCGACGAGCTCAGCGGCGCGGAGGACGTGCCGCCGCCGCACGCGCCGCACACGCCGCACACCAAGCACGTGCTGGACGACGACAACGCGCACACCGCGTGCCTGAGTAAGTTATCATCAACAGACAGGCCCAGCTGGGTTATTGTGTAACACACCGAATGTGAAAGTACCGGGAAAATTAAGTCTTAATTTCAGTTCA
Source organism: Euplexia lucipara (assembly GCA_921972225.1). Taxonomy (NCBI): domain Eukaryota; kingdom Metazoa; phylum Arthropoda; class Insecta; order Lepidoptera; family Noctuidae; genus Euplexia; species Euplexia lucipara. Next base: position 2,580,128 of record OV179149.1, on the reverse strand, counting down.
AAAATTCGATATTTTCTGACATTTTGAAAATGTATGAAAGGACGCTGATGTCCTTTATTACGTTTTTGACGTTGTCAACCAGACGACATTTTCAGATATATGAAGCAGAAGTTATTAAGTTAGCTGTTCAACACCACAGCTATTAAAATGGCCGTGGACTAAAATATGTTGACAGATAAAAAAATCTGATGCATTTTAATATTTCAAAATATTTTTCAAAACTCCGTTAATGTTCGTTCCACAGTCGAGTTAGTAAACTCCCAAGTGGTCCTAAAAGGCTGCGAGACGCGCGGCTACGTGATCTTGTGCGCGGCGCGGGCCGAGGTGCGCCAGCGCGTGCGCAGGCAGCCCGCCGCCGCCGCCTGGAGCGGCGCGCTGTCGGCCATGCAGTACTACGCTACTGTTAGTGCGGCCGACAGGGATCAACTGCTGGGTAAGTACACACAAGCAGACAGTCTCACCAAGTATAAAGGTGCGCCAGCGCGTGCGCAGGCAGCCCGCCGCCGCCGCCTGGAGCGGCGCGCTGTCGGCCATGCAGTACTACGCTACTGTTAGTGCGGCCGACAGGGATCAACTGCTGGGTAAGTACACACAAGCAGACAGTCTCACCAAGTATATAGGTGCGCCAGCGCGTGCGCAGGCAGCCCGCCGCCGCCGCCTGGAGCGGCGCGCTGTCGGCCATGCAGTACTACGCTACTGTTAGTGCGGCCGACAGGGATCAACTGCTGGGTAAGTACACACAAGCAGACAGTCTCACCAAGTATAAAGGTGCGCCAGCGCGTGCGCAGGCAGCCCGCCGCCGCCGCCTGGAGCGGCGCGCTGTCGGCCATGCAGTACTACGCTACTGTTAGTGCGGCCGACAGGGATCAACTGCTGGGTAAGTACACACAAGCAGACAGTCTCACCAAGTATAAAGGTGCGCCAGCGCGTGCGCAGGCAGCCCGCCGCCGCCGCCTGGAGCGGCGCGCTGTCGGCCATGCAGTACTACGCTACTGTTAGTGCGGCCGACAGGGATCAACTGCTGGGTAAGTACACACAAGCAGACAGTCTCACCAAGTATAAAGGTGCGCCAGCGCGTGCGCAGGCAGCCCGCCGCCGCCGCCTGGAGCGGCGCGCTGTCGGCCATGCAGTACTACGCTACTGTTAGTGCGGCCGACAGGGATCAACTGCTGGGTAAGTACACACAAGCAGACAGTCTCACCAAGTATAAAGGTGCGCCAGCGCGTGCGCAGGCAGCCCGCCGCCGCCGCCTGGAGCGGCGCGCTGTCGGCCATGCAGTACTACGCTACTGTTAGTGCGGCCGACAGGGATCAACTGCTGGGTAAGTACACACAAGCAGACAGTCTCACCAAGTATAAAGGTGCGCCAGCGCGTGCGCAGGCAGCCCGCCGCCGCCGCCTGGAGCGGCGCGCTGTCGGCCATGCAGTACTACGCTACTGTTAGTGCGGCCGACAGGGATCAACTGCTGGGTAAGTACACACAAGCAGACAGTCTCACCAAGTATAAAGGTGCGCCAGCGCGTGCGCAGGCAGCCCGCCGCCGCCGCCTGGAGCGGCGCGCTGTCGGCCATGCAGTACTACGCTACTGTTAGTGCGGCCGACAGGGATCAACTGCTGGGTAAGTACACACAAGCAGACAGTCTCACCAAGTATAAAGGTGCGCCAGCGCGTGCGCAGGCAGCCCGCCGCCGCCGCCTGGAGCGGCGCGCTGTCGGCCATGCAGTACTACGCTACTGTTAGTGCGGCCGACAGGGATCAACTGCTGGGTAAGTACACACAAGCAGACAGTCTCACCAAGTATAAAGGTGCGCCAGCGCGTGCGCAGGCAGCCCGCCGCCGCCGCCTGGAGCGGCGCGCTGTCGGCCATGCAGTACTACGCTACTGTTAGTGCGGCCGACAGGGATCAACTGCTGGGTAAGTACACACAAGCAGACAGTCTCACCAAGTATAAAGGTGCGCCAGCGCGTGCGCAGGCAGCCCGCCGCCGCCGCCTGGAGCGGCGCGCTGTCGGCCATGCAGTACTACGCTACTGTTAGTGCGGCCGACAGGGATCAACTGCTGGGTAAGTACACACAAGCAGACAGTCTCACCAAGTATAAAGGTGCGCCAGCGCGTGCGCAGGCAGCCCGCCGCCGCCGCCTGGAGCGGCGCGCTGTCGGCCATGCAGTACTACGCTACTGTTAGTGCGGCCGACAGGGATCAACTGCTGGGTAAGTACACACAAGCAGACAGTCTCACCAAGTATAAAGGTGCGCCAGCGCGTGCGCAGGCAGCCCGCCGCCGCCGCCTGGAGCGGCGCGCTGTCGGCCATGCAGTACTACGCTACTGTTAGTGCGGCCGACAGGGATCAACTGCTGGGTAAGTACACACAAGCAGACAGTCTCACCAAGTATAAAGGTGCGCCAGCGCGTGCGCAGGCAGCCCGCCGCCGCCGCCTGGAGCGGGGCGCTGTCGGCCATGCAGTACTACGCTACTGTTAGTGCGGCCGACAGGGATCAACTGCTGGGTAAGTACACACAAGCAGACAGTCTCACCAAGTATAAAGGTGCGCCAGCGCGTGCGCAGGCAGCCCGCCGCCGCCGCCTGGAGCGGCGCGCTGTCGGCCATGCAGTACTACGCTACTGTTAGTGCGGCCGACAGGGATCAACTGCTGGGTAAGTACACACAAGCAGACAGTCTCACCAAGTATAAAGGTGCGCCAGCGCGTGCGCAGGCAGCCCGCCGCCGCCGCCTGGAGCGGCGCGCTGTCGGCCATGCAGTACTACGCTACTGTTAGTGCGGCCGACAGGGATCAACTGCTGGGTAAGTACACACAAGCAGACAGTCTCACCAAGTATAAAGGTGCGCCAGCGCGTGCGCAGGCAGCCCGCCGCCGCCGCCTGGAGCGGCGCGCTGTCGGCCATGCAGTACTACGCTACTGTTAGTGCGGCCGACAGGGATCAACTGCTGGGTAAGTACACACAAGCAGACAGTCTCACCAAGTATAAAGGTGCGCCAGCGCGTGCGCAGGCAGCCCGCCGCCGCCGCCTGGAGCGGCGCGCTGTCGGCCATGCAGTACTACGCTACTGTTAGTGCGGCCGACAGGGATCAACTGCTGGGTAAGTACACACAAGCAGACAGTCTCACCAAGTATAAAGGTGCGCCAGCGCGTGCGCAGGCAGCCCGCCGCCGCCGCCTGGAGCGGCGCGCTGTCGGCCATGCAGTACTACGCTACTGTTAGTGCGGCCGACAGGGATCAACTGCTGGGTAAGTACACACAAGCAGACAGTCTCACCAAGTATAAAGGTGCGCCAGCGCGTGCGCAGGCAGCCCGCCGCCGCCGCCTGGAGCGGCGCGCTGTCGGCCATGCAGTACTACGCTACTGTTAGTGCGGCCGACAGGGATCAACTGCTGGGTAAGTACACACAAGCAGACAGTCTCACCAAGTATAAAGGTGCGCCAGCGCGTGCGCAGGCAGCCCGCCGCCGCCGCCTGGAGCGGCGCGCTGTCGGCCATGCAGTACTACGCTACTGTTAGTGCGGCCGACAGGGATCAACTGCTGGGTAAGTACACACAAGCAGACAGTCTCACCAAGTATAAAGGTGCGCCAGCGCGTGCGCAGGCAGCCCGCCGCCGCCGCCTGGAGCGGCGCGCTGTCGGCCATGCAGTACTACGCTACTGTTAGTGCGGCCGACAGGGATCAACTGCTGGGTAAGTACACACAAGCAGACAGTCTCACCAAGTATAAAGGTGTGCCAGCGCGTACGCAGGCAGCCCGCGTGGCCGCGGCCGGCGTACGCTCAGTTGCTCGAAAGTTGCGTTGCGTTGTCGCGCTTTTCATTGTGCGCAATAAAAAGCATCTCTTTTTTAAAGATGAAAAAAAAAATGTATTGTATTTTCCCAGCATTATTTTATGGTCAAAGTTACTTAATTATATGTACAGAATGTGTAGTTACCACAATCAGCACCCGTTCACGAGCATAACGCAAAAATCATCATTACCTCCCTCGCCATATTAGAGGGAAGGTGGTAACCCGACCCTCGACGCTACCGCAAGCAGTAACATCTGAGGGATCATGACGAACTTGCTACCGGCTATTTACGTAAAATTAACCAATAAATAGACAAGTCTACTAGTAGGTAATAACAGTAAGGCTCACTTATTAATTCGTTCGATGTTTGGCTGTTTGTTATACAATTATGTGTCAATTCGCTCACAATAATTATTCAGTAGGCACATAATTGTGTGTTTTGTTATGCTATGTATTACATTACAACATGGAGATATTCTATGGCACGGATAAGTAATACCAGCCTGTTACCGTCCCACTGCGGGGCAAAGGCTTTCTTCACGATGTTTATCTTCATCGATGTCAATGATGTGTAAGATAATTAATTTCAAACCTAGACGCCATCAGCACATCAAGCCAAGCACAGATCCACCGTGGACACTGTTGGAATGCCCACAACCCTAGTTCAGGTCGGACAGAACAAATGATCGTACTCATCACACAAACATTTGCCTTGGGTGGGGTTCGAACCCTCGACTTTGGCATAGCAGTCAGGACCACTAACCACAAAATCAAAAGGCCAGTCAAAGTAGTACTTATGGATACTTTTTGGATAATTGTGGGCCCTGTCGGGCATAACAATATAAGAATTAGGAGAATTAGGAGGAGGGCTGTTATAAATATTTACAATTTTAATATTAATCTACTCATTAAACTCTACTCGTTAAATTCTTACCTCCTACTACTACCACTTCAAATACTATTACTTACTCTAGTACTGTATGTAACATAGAGATAAGCAGAGCAGTAGTTCAGTTTAAAATCACGTATTTTGTATCTTTCAAAATCAATGCATTTCAGTAAGGTAGTTAGGTTAGGTAGTTAGGTTAGCTATAGAGTAGGTATGGTAAGTTAGGTTAGGTTATAGGTATATGTATTCATTCTTATTATTTCTAACACAAAATGTTTAAAGAGTAAATTAGCGACTCGCTAAATAAAAAGTAGTAATAGTAATTATTAATTTTGATCCATCTATTGTCATCTCTGACCGCAGGACGACAGGAGATTAAGGTCAAGAGTAAACCCATTACATACTTAAAAAAAATCTTATTAATGGCATGTATACAAACCTGTTTTTTTAGTAGCCCATAACTCGAGGTTTAAATTCTTAGTAAAAATAAAACTAAAAGTCCTAGAATATGTGGTTCAAAAATGCATAATTTCTGAAGATATCATCAATCATAATGCGGTAAGTATTTGACAAAATTCTAGTTTTTAGTCCGTTATCTAGATTACAAGAAAAAATTCGTCGCGTATTTTTTTCTTTTTGAAAATAATGTAAAACTGCTTAGATTAAGCGCATTCAAGTTGAGGAGAAGGGGCTTGTAACGTCATTATCTAGTATAAACTGTACTGGCTAGTGAAGTCATGCGATATTTTGGCTCGATGTATCGCCGTTATTTTATGATTACGTGAAAAAAGAAAAAGCATGTGTCGAATATTTTCTTGTAATCTAGATGAGGGACTAAAACATTTTTTTTTGTCAAATAGCCCATTCATTTAGGACAAACTAAGTTACATTGATAAATACGAGCAATTCTTTTATATTCTACGTGTAAGTATGAAAGGCAGGTTCCGTAACCTCTGGGGTATCACGTGATGTTATAATTCATTACTAATTCGTTATATATAATATCTTCTCCTCAGAGAACATCCAATGGGTATCAGTAGAGGAGATCGAAGAGCGGTGGCAGAGCACGGAGATCAGCACTCTGCCGGACGTGCCTCGTCTGGTTGGGAGCGGACACTCCGCCGGAGGAGTCATCGGGAGGACGGTCGGGCCTAGCGCTGACACTGGACTAGCACAGGTGACTACGTATACACAGATATTTGTACATACATACACAAACTCACGCCTTTTTCCATTGGCGGTAGGCAGAAACTACAGAGCGATTCTTATTTTGCTTCATTTACAATTATACATGTTGTCATACACATACACACGCCGGTTATTTTTTCGTGTGATAATAAAAAGACAAAGACAAAAAGCTATGTATCTGCTGATTCATAAAAAAAGCAAAATTTAAATACATGAAATGCAACAGAATGTAAAAGAATAAAATACTGTTCATTGTACACCGTTAAAATTTAAAAATAATAACTTAGGTTGTTACAATGGGCGTATGGGGAACGTGTCTTCACTGAAACATTCAAGTATTTATTGTGATCCATAATGTACACGGTATACAGATGGTAGGTAAAACAGTTTCAGGTACAATTATGGAACCTGTGGGGCACAGCAAAATTTAGATAAGTAGGAAAGAGGAAGAGCGAAATTAAATATATTAAAAGTAAAATACTAAATTATAACCCACGTTGTTGTTTTAAACCCAAAAAATTACGGAAAATGCAAAACCCGCCGTAAAAGTTTAAATCAACTACTTCTGATAAAAAAAATGTAATTTATTTAACAGTAATTTATTTCTGCTACAGTTCAAACTGTGTAACGTCAATATCTCAATAAATAACTTTAAATAAAACAACGGAGCTTAAATGAAATTCAAAGTAAATATATTATATTGTTGTAATTATATTACATGCAAAAAGGGCGGTGAGAAATGATAATCGACGAACTACGTTACTACATGCACTCGTTAGCACTAGATGGCGCTACTTGTAGTTGACTGGCTTCTGTTAATTATATAGCTACACTTGTATCCTATAATCCTTTATCACATTGTATTTATCTCCAGCTCCAACGCATAGTATCTCGCTGCGCGTGCGAGTTCTACTACGTGTCGCACGAGGAGGCGGAGTCTATCTCGGGGCAGGGCACGGGCTGGGCGCAGCAGCAGCCCTACGACTCCTTCACGCTCATGCACCACGACCTCAACGTGTGCACCAACTCGCTGCAGGTATATTGTGTCCTTTTTTTGGATTTTGGGGTCCTCATGGATGTCCTTCGCCTTGGGAAGCGGAGGATCTGTCAAACTCTTACTGAAGAAATCCACCCCGGTATTTCGTCTTACACCTTTGCCGCGGTTCACCCTCAAACTACTTTATGTACTTAATTAACCACCTAGAGTCATAGACAAACGACTCTAATACCATGAGTTCCGTTTAAATAATTCTGGATTCATTTTTTTACTGTTATTTCATGATTATTATTACTTATTACTATTTGTCTTACCCAATGGCAGTTTTAATAAAAGACGCGAAATAAATATTTTCTAATTAAATCTCTTATGATATTGTTATGAGTCATTTAAGCATAAAGAAAAAAAAATATCAAAAAAAATAAACTAAAAATTAGGACTTACAGAAATAAATATTAATATTTTTACTACGATCTTTGTTACTGGCTCACGTTCACCAATCTAAAATATTAAATACCGACGACTCAATACTCAACTGTTAATCATTTTGTTGCCAGTACGCGATGCTGCTAGATGTTGTCAACAACGTAGTACTTCACGTGGAGCCGGAGCGCAGGCGCACGTTAGAACGACGAGCTCGCATGCGCTTCCAACTGCAGCTGCATCAAGACCAGGATCCAAGGCAGCTTATACATAAGCTGCAGACACAGGTAACGCGTTAGAGTCATAATTGATTTTATTCCTTATTAATAAATGGCCATGCTCATGACATACACATTTGTCTTGGGTGGGAATTGAACCCACGAGCCGGAGGGCATATCAATCAGTTTCGGCCACTAACCACTAGACCAACCAAATTATAATTATATTTGTTACATATTAGGGTTTTTTTTTAAATGTCAGTACGTGTCGGTCATTTGCAGTCCCGCGCCTCGTCTCAGAAAGAAATGAGCATAGAAATATTATTACCAAATAAACGATTTTCTAATCAAATACCAGATTTTTTGAAAGTCAGATATTTTTTTTAACTAAAAACTAAATAAGGCGATTGGATGTCGCTCAGATTATGTTCTCTCATTTTAGGTTCGCTCGTATTACCCCGTGATTTAGTCAGTCTGGGCAGTGCCAACTCTTATTGGCTAAATTATTATGTACACACGGCTACACATCAAGCTAGACATTTCTAGTATCACATTGCATTGGCTTTCGCATTGTATAGGATTTCCGTACAATGCGAGGTCAAGATAAACTGGTAATGTATTACTTGATGTATAGCCGTGTGTACTAGCTGCCCCGGCAAACTTCGTTCGACCTTAGAATCAATTTCTGTTGTGTTACCTTCTTGGTTTTAGTTTAAGACTTACTGTATAAACATATTTCGCAAGAAATTCGTGCTACAGGTACTTGTATACTGTATGTTCAATCGCGCGGATAACTCTTATATCGCGATCTAGGATGCTTCAGTTTTAGTTCGTCGGTGGCCAGATAGATGGCGCTAAAACTATTCACTTTATATACCTTTAGAAGTATGTAAGGTTTTTTTTGTGAAACTTATACATCTTTCCAGGTATAAAAGTATTCATGATTATAAAAATCTTTTACTATGATACCAACCTTGAAACTCATCAGTACAAATAATACTGTATAAAAATTTTTGGTAGGTAGATTTATTGATATAAAAGTTATTTCGAAAACCTAAATGTGGGTGTAAAAGACATCTAGTGGTTTTTGGGAAATATAAGCGCTATGTTACGTACCTATCACAAAAATAAAAAGTCTCTTCTTAATATTGGCAAAGATACGAACACCTAGTTATTTGGTTCAAAATCACACCCACCTAAAATATAAATAAAAATCGAAATCTAAATATTTGTCGTTATTCTTTTATAATATCCAGTTGTTTTACAATGGAAATGCATGAAAACTCAAGAATTTTCAATATAAAAATGCAAAAAGATTCTCTCCGGCGGGGAATCGAACCCCGGTCTCCCGCGTGACAGGCGGGGATACTTACCACTATACTACCGAAGATGTGAGGTGTTAAGCGAAATAACGGTTCTTATTACGCTTACGACAATGATCATAAATCTATTGACAATGAATGAGTCATAGATAATTTTACGCATGACCGAATATTGTAGCGGTATCGAATTGGCTATTTTGCCAATGAGTCAAACTTTTATAAGAATCAATTTTCTTTGAAGTCTAGGAAGTTCTACAATATTATATTAAAAGCATGGAAATCATTCAAGGAAACATGTACCTATAGAGTTTTGTACAAAGAATTTTGATTTTTTGTAAGGAATGTAATTTTGACATAACATCACGCCTGTAAATAAAGTATTGAGTATTAAGTACTTTTTACACCTCTGTCAGCGCTTTCTAAATTCGATTATAATGAAAGTCAGTTTAATTCTTACTCTATTACAGTACAACTAAATCCTCAAATTGTTATGACAGGTCAGGGAATCTCTGGCCAGGCTCCGAAGGCTTGAGAAGGAGTACTACCTCAAGAATAGGTCGATGACCGGCAACGATCCTGTCGCCATAGATGAGCTGAAGAATTTAGATGACCAGGTTAGTACTAAACACTTAATAATACGAGTCTATTATTATCCTACTGCAGGACAAAGCCCACTTCTCATACAGAGAAGACAATGTGACTTCTTAAGTTTGTCATTAACATCGGTGGATAATGAGTTCTTTAATGGACGTATGGTATTGGCACAGTATAAATATTAATACAGTAGGACGACGCCTTTGATCTCTGGAAAAAGGCCGACAACTTCTACACGCGTTAGCCCTGAATAATACCTCCCGCACTACGAATATCGGTTTGTTCGCAGTGCGGGAGCAGCTTTCCCGCGTCTCGCCCCTCACACCCCGCACGATTGCCCTGTCTAGACAGCTTCGTCGGACGACTGTATGTTTTTAGACTGTGGTATTGTTATGTACCTTGTTGAGCCTGGAGACCTATATTTTCAGATTTTAAAAAGTATTAAAGTTTTTTTTTATGAATGCTTTCTGTTTGAGAACAGGCATTTGCTGTGCAGCAATATTGGCTGGTATTACTATTCTATATTGCTATAGGTACAGGGTTATTTGTAAAACACCTACTACCTTGGACAGGAATAGATATCTAACATCATAAGCAACAACTTTTGTTCTACGAGTTCTGACGTAACGCAAATACGTGGAACAAAAATTATATTATTATATCAAGTTTTTATTGTACTGTCATAAAATTTATAAGTCACGCGACCCGGTCCACCACTTCCCCGCACATCGTAAAGGTTTGTTTACACCTAATCTTAGCGATGCGCGTAGAGTTAATAACATTCAAACGGGCAATTGTATTATTGTTTATTTTTGTATGAAAATAAAATAAACCAAATTATTAAAAGTCGTTGCTAATGATGTAAGCTTTCCGGCCCTGCAAGGTTGTAGGTGTTTTACAAATACCTAACCACAATTACAGTGATGCCTATTGACATTTTTTTATGAGCAATTGATTCGATCATATCACCCACATAACGGGTCATAGATTGAATTATGAAATTAAGTGGGTTGGTTTGATATTACTTTAAATGTAATAAAAGTAGAAAGTACTCATGAATTTGAACAACAAAATCTCACCTGTTCCTTACACTATGTCGAGATGCGTGAATCGATTATGGTAATCATTTTTAAATTGATGAGAATTTCACCCTTTGGAAGGCTGTCATTTAACACGTTGACTGCTAGACTACCAGACACAATAAAAATTCAATTGTTCGCGGCTCACCGGTGACTGGCGTGGCGTGCAAGTAATAAAAGCCATAAGTGAATAGCCACCCTGTATTTGTTTCATAGGTAAACGAGTGCAAAGAGTCAGTGTGGTCCCTGGGCGAGGAGCTGGACGCGATGGTGCGCGCGTGGCGCGAGGTGGGGCGCGCGTCGGCGCTGCCCGCCGTGCGCAGTGCGCATGCGCCGCCGCACCGCTACAACGAGATCTGCTTCAAGAGCGCGCGCTGGAGGCTCACCGACGCCGACGGACAGCTCGGCATCGCTGATCTGCTGCTTACCAACTTTTTGTAAGTGCATTACACTGAGATTTCGGGGCTTTTTAGGTGTAGACGTACAAACGATGCGCTTCACATTTTTATGTTAAGTTTTCAGTTAATATCTTGATGGATTATGGATCTTCTTTTTGTTTTTATTTTTTGGAAAACCTACCAATAGTAAACGAGGTCAACTCCTTACATTTTATTGTGAGTAGGTATTTCATTATAGAATAGAATAGAATAGAATACTTTTTATTGTACACCATAAAAACTTACAAATAATAACTTTAAGGGGTACATAAGGTGTTACAATGGGCGGCCTTATCGCTAAATAATGTTGCAGACTATATGATCAATAGTTCTGTTAATTAATTAAAATAAAAGCAACGAGATAATATGTACTACTATGGAGCCTTGAGTGTAATACAACTAAAAAAATAACGCTTTTGTGTGTACGAGCTATGGAGCTTGGCCGATAATTATAAAATCTTTCTTGACTTGATTAACAATCGCTGTAAGTGTAAAGCCCCCTTCGTTGGCGAGTCTGATTCGCACTTTGCCTCGTTAAGGGGAGAAAAAGATAAGGAGGAAATATCTTCAAATATAATATATGAATTTCTCGTGTTAGTTCTTGTGTTTGTTACCAAACTCCTCTAATGCGGCTTAACCGATTCTTAAAAATCTTTGTGTGTGTATTCAGAATATCTGAAAATAAGACGTAGAGTTGTTTTGTTTATGGAAAAAGGCGGAGCTTCCTTTGCCGGCTCAGCTAGTCTAACTATATATTTTGTGTACAGGTATACTAAAACTTCGCGATCAGACGACTCGGTGGAACATCAGCTGGAAGTCGGCTACGTACGCGTCAAGAACCTGCTACCCAACGAACCCTTCCCAGAAGTAAGATCATTATCACGCACCATTTATCACTAAAAAACTTAAACTATACACCTTGTTTTGTATTATTGCATACCGTGATAAGAATTTTTCTTTTTAATTGGAATACCGATAAAAGGTGACGCGATAAAACTCACTAGAATATAATTATTGTTTTGATTATGATATGGTTCACGTCATTATGTAATTTTAAATCAGTTTTATATTTACTTTTGCCAAATCTGTATTTAAATAACTGAAAATACGGATCAATTTACTGGACTCATTGTTCTGAAAAAAAATTACTTTAAGACTAACAGTAAAATCACGCAAAACAAATGAGCTCGTCTATACATTTTGCAATTATGTATGGACGGAACGGTTGTCGTAGTGGTTGAACGATTGACCTTACAATGTGCGTATCGTGGGTTCGATTCCTGCATAGAACAAGCATTGTAGCCCTTCAGAAATGTTTTCTAGGTTTGCCTGTTTGTGTATCAAAGTTAAAATGTTTGTAAACGCATCTAAGATTTAGTAAGAGTCGCCCTGTGGAAATTTGAGTGATGTGAACTGTCATGCAATTGACAACATTTCAAAATTTTAACCTGCATGTTATAATACGTTATTTAAAAGTAAATCCAAAACTAGTGGACCCATATTTTTTGGTTTTTCGAAATTATGTAGGTACTTTTCATTCATAATTTTAACTTTGAAATTCGGTGCATTCTAAAGAGACGTAAGCGCCAATGGAATGGCGATACATCCTATGCTCTACTGTGATACGTCAAAAAAAACTGTTACTTAGATGTCACTGTCATTTAGCAGTTGTCAATGTCATACATTGACATTAGATATGTCTTGTTTGATATTGGATATGTCTTGTTTGACATTAGATATGTCATGTATGACATTATGGTTTTATCATAAAAATTAGCTTGCTTACGCAAAGGTAACTACCTTATTCCACCGTATAAGTGACGTCATCGCATTTTTTTGAGTTTTTGTTTTTTTCTCAGAATGGAAGCAAAAATTGTTTTTTAAAAAAAATATTTGAACTCAGCATACAAAAATGAAGAAACGGTATTTTTGTTTGAGCGTCATGTCAGTTTTGAAATGTTGTTGTTGTTGAAATGTTGTTGTTGTGTTGTGTTGTTGTTGTTGTCCTAGCATTAGTATAAAATGAAAGCTTAATTCTCCCTCACTACTCTTACATTTTCACAATTTAAGTTTTGCACAGCTGATGCTGGAGAAAATTAATTGACCATTGCAGCGTTGGGTAGCTACACAGGCTACACTATGTCTGAGTGACATAGGCTTCTTTTTATCCCTGTATTCCCACGGGAACGGGAACTACACGGGTGAAACTGCGCGACGTCTGCCAGTATCGGACAAAGTAGAGAAAAAACGTGACACTTTTTTAAAACCATGTTTATAGCCATTCCGAGTAGCTTGTGGCCAAAATTTAACACGCGCATGGGTCGATCGAAGGTTAAGCTACGCTTGACGAGGTCGGTCCGTGGATGGGTGACCATTTATTACTTACCAAGACTCCTCCGTGCGTCGGAAAGCACGTTATGCTGTTGGTCCCGGCTGTCAATGTTAGATCTTTGACAGTCTTTACTTGTAGTCAGAAGCTCGAAAGTGTGACAACCAGTTTAACCAAGAGGTATCATGTTATCCAGTTACTGGGTTGTGGAGGTCTGATAGACAGTCGCTCCATGTAAAACACTGGTATTCAGCTGCATCCGGTTAAACTGGAAGCCGACCCATTACATAGTTGAGAAAAGGCTAGGCAGATGATGTTTATAGCCATTCCAATTACCTACACTTTCTAAGTCTCTATGTATCTTTTGGGAAATATATCTGGTAAGATAATCTTCGTTGTCCCCAGGTCCTGGTACCACAAGAACCGTCAGGTCGCGCGCCACTAGCTAGACGCGCGGCGTTGCGCGTGTTTTGCCGCGACCGTCCACCAGTCGGCGGCATTGCAGTTAAAGAGCACTTCGAAGTCAACATAGTTCCCATAAAGATAGGTGAGTGTTTTTTCATACAAAAACTGATTTGACAGACTTGTTGGTTTAGTAGTTAGTGGCTCTGACTGCTGCGCCGAAGGTCATGGGTTCGATTCCCACCTAAAATGAATGTTTGTGTGATGGCACGATCATTTGTCTTGTTTCTGGGTGAAATATATCTTTATCATATAAAAGTTTTTATTATATAAGTATGTTTCGCACACACTCTGCTTAGTTTGGGGGTAGACAGCGTTGTGTGCAAGTTGTGGATTATTAAATTAAATATTGTTTATTTCGGATAATTACAATCCATAGGAACCAAATTGAGAAACTAAAAAGAAACTTAAAATTAAATGACTCTGCGAACTAAATTGCGGCTGCCACGCATTCTTCAGTTCAGGGAAGCCGTTTTTTTTGCGAACGACGGCATGAAAGCCTGAATATAGACTGCTTCGTTGGTTTAGTAGTAGCAATTTACGCGCTACTGTTGAGCACGATGTTGCAGGTTCGATACCCGTCGAAAAAAGCGTAATTGAATTTTTCCATCTAGAATTTCTCAATAGCTGCGCGAAGTCTAGGTTAGTGTCCGATTGTTGGGAAAAGGCTTTCCCCGACTATAAAACACCTCTACCCGGTTAGGCAGAAACGTTCTTCGGATATGACAGGCGTCATGTTATGTTACAAACAAAATTGCAATCAAGCACTAGTTTATAATAATTAAAAAAAAATATCATTTCACTTCAGGTTTCCGGTAAACTAAACTCTTATTAAAAAAAAACTAAATATGGTAATTTCTAAATTGACTGATCTGTGCGTAGGAATGCCTAAAGGATTGTGGTCTGCTTAAGTTTAATTTCAATTTCCGCCTTTATGTCATGCCTCCATTTCATTTCTGTATTATCTGTGTAAAGTTTTTCCCGCCAATTCAATCCGCTAATCTAGTCTAATGGAATATATTGGAAAATAATGTAATTTAATATGGTCAGGTCAGAGAACTTTTATCTAAAGAATTATTATGGCGATTTGACATCGCTCAGATTAGGTTCGCTCAAGTATTATTTCAAGTTTTTTTGCAACAGGTGTTTGTAACAGTAAAAAATGCTCATGACGTAGGTATACTACCGATGAGTCAGCCTAGACAGGGTACCTTCAAGGTCTTTTGATTTTTTCCACCCTTAATTAGCAATTCCTCTCTGTCAGGTCTAACAAAGAAGTTCTTCAACACCATGCTGAAGTTCTGCTTTCCCGAACGCGACCCTGATTCCATAGAAGACGGCGATGATGAGACAGAAGGTACCTTGAAGGCCGGTGCCTCCTCCTCCAGCCTCGTGTCTACTGGCTCTAAGAAGATCAAGAAGAAGAGCAAAGATTCTAACTCTAACTTCTATGTGAAGCGGGATAAGAAGGATAAAGATGATGTCGAGAAGATGAAGGTTTGTGGTTTTTAATGATGTATTCTTCACATAAAGAAAACGCATGTTTGGACCTGCCCTGTGTCTACCAACATATTAATTTATTTTTTTCAGCATTGTTCGCATTCCCGTCGAAAAATAGGTTAAAAAAGTAGCCTATATCACCCCTGGTGGCATAGTTAAAATTCTTTCACCATTAGGAACAATGATATTATAAGTTAAAAGGTGTAGATAGGCTATAAGCGCTCAGCAAGTGACACGTTAAAATGTGGCTAACTAGCCACATTTGACCTCAGTGTCGCGTCGTGCCGTCAACGGACGCGTGCGTGCGTTAGTGTCAATGATATTATAAGTAAAAAGCCGTAGATGTTAAAAGCGCTAAGCTAGCGACACGTTGAATTGTGGCTAACTAGCCACCCTTCAGCTAAGTGTCACGTCGCGCCGTTATGGACGCGTGCGTGCGTTAGTGTGCCGTTTTTGAAGATTGTATGTAGTTTAGGTAACCTATCTACACCTTTTTACTTATGATATCATTGGTCATTAAAATTCTTTCGCCGTTAATATGTTTCACTATCCGGGGATATTGTAACTTCCTAACGGCGAAAGAATTTTTCAAATCGGGCGAGTTTTTCGGAGCCTATTCAATGCAAACAAACAAACAATGAAACCTTACCTCTTTTCTTAGTATTATACTAGGATAGATTATCAACTCACTTCTAACTCTCTTCTTCTTTAACTTCTTTAAGAAAATCCACAGTGAAATCCACGGTCTACTTTTGACCTCAATCTTGCCCTGTGGTCAGAGATGAGGTCGACGATGGAACGAGCTTACCCAAAAGAAAGAAAGAAAGAAAATATTTTATTTGGTCGCACAGAATATAAAACAAAAGAACAGCAATACAGATAAAAAAAGGAAAGATTAAAAAGCTAAATACAAAATTAAAAAAGAATAATAATAAAAAAACCAGTAAGAGACCAAAAAGGCGCCTATCTCAGCATTAGCTGCGACATTTAAAAATATAAATATGCTGTTATTCTGAAATTCAAAAGAAGGCTATTAACTCGCGACTTAAACAGATAGGGGTCATATGAAATCGGGAACACCGATGCAGGCAGAGAATTCCACACTTAGAGATTCATTTAGGTGTCTTTTAGAGTTAGTGTTAGTTAAAACAAACAGAGCATAAAGCGGCCATGTTGTGAACTAAATATGGAAACATTACTTAGTTTGAATGCGATTAATCTTATTTATTTGTGGTCGAGTGATGCACTCTTGCAGGAGTTGCATCAGCACGTAAGCAGATGAGCCATAACATTCTAGTGAATACAGCTTCTAAGATATTTATGAATCATTCGATAGAAACAGCTTTAGTTTATTTTGTTAACCCAAATCAACGTTTTTGTTTTCTTAGTTCTTACAATGGTTCAGTAACTTGTGTTCAGAAGTAAAACTTCGCAGACCTTAAAGGTGTTGGTGACAGAATTAAGAAAAAAAAGTTCTTAGCTTATCAATATTACCTACGTCTCATATTTTATTTGCAGAAAG
This sequence comes from Euplexia lucipara, assembly GCA_921972225.1. Lineage (NCBI taxonomy): Eukaryota > Metazoa > Arthropoda > Insecta > Lepidoptera > Noctuidae > Euplexia > Euplexia lucipara. Next base: position 2,563,378 of record OV179149.1, on the reverse strand, counting down.
TTATCTGATAAATGTAAAATACTGTTAAAAACTATTTTTCAGAGATCTGGTTCTGAGTTTTATGCCCATTCTAATACATATAAACACTACATTTTCGACAACTAGAATCATTTTTGATTTAGCTTTGTTATTTAACGGGTTTGAAGACGTTCCAAAGTGCTTTTTTGATGGTTCAATAGAAATAAATTATTGTACAGACGCCAGCGCATCAAGTTACCCCGATGTGTCAAATTACTTTGATCGTTTTTCAACTTTATGCCAAACAGAATTAGGTTCATATTCAATTGGGAAAATTTGACACATTGGTGTAACTTGACGTGCTGGCGTCTGTACTTTGACCTTTTGACCGTTGGAAACCATACAGTGTTTAGAATTTAGTTGGGAATTTGTTCCGCCACTTCTTCTTCCCAGCAGAAACATTACTATTCAGTAGGTACTCAATTGTTTTATTGCTTTACATTATGTATTCTTAGGTGGTAACTTTATAAATGAGATCATTATGGACCCTGTAGCGCACAGCAAAAGGGTAGGAGAGAGGACGGAATTATTAGGATGTGGTGAAGGGCGGGCTTTTTGGGGTACTGTCTTATGGAATTTTGACGTTCAAAGAGTGCTGCTTCTTAGCCCAATTTCACTAAATGACTTACGATTGATTTTGGTTTGATTTCCCAATACTTCTAACTTAACGTTCTTTTTTTCATGCAAACAGGAACGTGCCGAAAAGAACAAGCTATTTATCTACATCAAGATCCCGGAGGTTCCTGTGAGAGTATCTTACAAGGGCAGTAAGGAGAAGAACCTGGAGGATGTCAGAGACTTGCCGCTGGTGCTGCCCACGTTGGAGTATCACAATGTGACGTGGACCTGGCTCGACTTGCTGCTGGCTACCAAGAGTGATACGAGACGGTGAGTTGGTTAAATAGACTATTACAATTTGCTGTTTATACAGGTTGGAAGCGAATCGTCGTGTACAGTCAGTGAGCTGCGTTACCTGGTTTATCTTAGAAAAAGCTTATGGCTTGGCTTATCTTCCCCTTATATTTAAGGAGAAGATGGGGTCAGGCCATAAGCTTTTTACATGATTCTGAAACCCCATGAATAGAATAGAATAGAAGCAGGGCGCCGCGGGAGACTTGCCAGCGGAGTCGTTGTGAATGAGAGATGATCTGCTGTTGATGTTGTCTGATAAGGGTATTGGAACGCATAGTATCTCTATATCAAGTTGAGATAGCGGTTAAAACGAAAGCTTACACCTAAGAATTCATATGGATAGCACTATAGATATTGAGTATTGAGCTTTGAGAAAAGAAATTGAAGATAAGTGAGGCAATTCAATCTTGGCAGGTTGATTTTTTTTTTATTAAAAGTAGTATTTTTTTTAGAATAGAATAGAATAGAATAGAATACTCTTTATTGTACACCATAAAAACTTACAAATTACAACTTTAAGGGTACATAGGGTGTTACAATGGGCGGCCTTATCGCTAAAAGCGATCTCTTACAGACAACCTTTGGATGGACTTGATAGTGGAGGAAAAAAGATGAGTAGGCAGTGTGTGGTGTACTATTTACATAAATATGTTATTTTTGCTCAAATTTGTAAAACAAAAAAACTGATCTTTTAGAATTTCAACGCTTGGGGGTCACCTTTAAAGCCACAGCGTTGATAGATAGATAGTGGGTGAAGCTTGACCGCTCATACGCACTTTGCGAAGTTCAAAGCATTGCCTTAGCTAACTGATTCACCGCAAGTAGGCCCGACTGTATCCCCAACGTACCGAGCCCTCTCCTTCCGCACCAAGCAGCTACCATTATTATAAATGCGAAAGTATGTGAGCTTACTTGTAACTCTTAAGAGCAGAAACTACTGAACGGATTATAATTATTATTTATTTATTTATTTAATACTAACTTGACGTGCTGGCGTCTGTACATAGGCGGACTTAATGCCTTAGGTATTTTCTACCAGTCAACCAGTATTATTTTGATTTCTTTACATAATGTTATCTGAGAAAACTTGTATTTGGCCATCATTCTGTTATTACTTTAAATATTTTTTGTACCTAGCTGTAACTTTTCCGAAAAGTATAAAATAAATAACTATTAACTTCTTAGTACAGACGCCAGCACATCAAGTTACCCCAATGTGTCAAATTTTCTCAATTGAATATGAACCTTATTCTGTTTGACATAAAGTTGAAAAACGATCAAAGAAATTTGACACATAGGAGCAACTTGATGTGCTGGCGTCTGTACAAGCAGATTAAAAATGTATCTTCACTATTTCCATGTAAACGAATATTGATATTACATTCCCTTGTTATTTATGGCAAAGACGAAACTGACAGAAGGTATCAAATTTAGTTCAGATAAAAGTCTCGCAATATTGCATATAATTATTGTGACTTGTCACCTTCATGTCATCTGAGGTTAATATAATCTGCATGATTTTCGAGATATTATTCTTGAATTTGGTCGTTAGTTAAAGTAAAACTCATTATCATATTTATCACGTTTTAACTGACGTTCTTCGACATAATGTTTTGCTTCATAGATAATCTCTGAACTGCAGGAAGAATGACTTTATTTTTGAAAACAAGTGATAATGGTTGTTTTTTCGGCAGAAGAATAAATACGCACACAATTGAACTTTCGTTTTTTTCATACAATTTATTTTATATTTAACTATAGGTACTCCATTTAAAATAGCATAAGACAGAAATTAAAAAAGGTAATTTATAACGCACACTTTGTAACGAAAGTACAATTGAGCATGATGCAATTACGATAGACGCCGAATTTCATGCCGACTGGCCTGTTGGTCTAGTAGTTAGTGACCCTGACTGCTATGCTGTGGAGGTCGTGGGTTCGATTCCCACCCAGGACAAATGTTTGTGTGATGAGCACGATCATTTGTTCTGTGTCTGGGTGTAATTTATCTATAATATGTATGTATTTAGAAATATATAAGTATGTTTATCAGCTGTTTAGTACCCATAACACAAGCTCTTAGCTTAGCTTGAGACTAGATGGCATTGTGTGAAAAAGTTGTGGAATATTTATTTATTTATTATAATCTATTTTAACAGCAGCTGTCACACTTGGTTGTAACCAAAGAGATTTAAAATACTATAGAGTGGGCATGTCAAGGAAATGTCGTAGAAAAACTTTGATCCCATATCTCAGTAACACCATCTAGAATAATATATGAATATTGGAGCGGCAGCGGAGCGTACTACAAAAAACTCATAGACTTGTATCCAGCAGGACACACTTTTTCGGACGAAAATTTTGTTCGTGATGTCCGGTCTATAGGTATTGAATGTCTTTGGTTGTAACCATTGTAACAGTTTCTTTTAAGGAATTATATGGATTTCATTTAGTTACATTATTTTATTTGAGTTGTAAATTACAGTGTCAATCATAAAAACCTCAAAGAAGCAGAGATTAACAATACATAGACGCATTTTTCGTTTCAGGTTTATTCTTCTCAATTTAAAATCAAACATTTTGAATAAAAATTGTTTTCACTTATTATTAAAATAAAATGTTCCGGATTTGCTTCTATGAGCCTTCTATAATGCTATTATAAATTGAGTATAGCGTACCGACCCCGTAATCACACGGGTGCAATTGAAATAGAGGCCTACCTTTTTTATTTAATAATTCTGTCTACTGATAAAAATTGCATTAAAATCTATTGCAAAGTAAAGATCTAAGCGAACAAACGCTAGACTATGTTTTATGCTATGTGTTGAAAGTAGTTTTATGTATGTGTATTCAAAGCATGTTTAAGCATTTCCTGTTCTTAAAATTGTCTAATTCCGAAAACTTAAACTATTCTTTCAAGGTAGAAAACCTATTTTGTTATGGCCGAAAACTTGTATCTAGTACGGAAACGGAATTCGGCTGCACTCTACTGTTTGTTATGTTTATAAACTCGCGATTTAAAAAGCTACAATCTACCAATTTACACGTAGTCTCGATTCCATTGTATGTTTTTGTAAAGTCTTTATCGCTTGAACGATTCTGTTGTTACAGTTTAAAAATAGAGATTGCCTAAAGACACTGTATTTAAAGTAGGTACCGATTCAAAAAGTTTGCATAACAATATTCAGAAATATTACAATTCCGATTATTTTAAGATATCTGTCGTCATGGTGTGGAGATCTGTTGAGGACGAATGAGGAATATTATGTTTTGAGGAAAGTTATGAGTATAAATGGTTGTAAGAGTGAAGGAAGACCAATTCTCGTTGAGCCCACGATTACTGTCAAATCCCTGCACTGACTAGTCAGGTCCACTCATATAAAGCAAAAAAAAAGATTTATAAAAACAAATAAAAAAAAAATGTCATGCCTACATAATCTGACCAAAATAATATCTGGACTTTAAAAGGGACTCTGACCTCGAGTTTCAGATTAGTCTGAAAGTTAAAAACATGTTTTTTTTTTTGCTTGTTTGAGGTGTAAAAGTGTCATTAAAAACCAATTTACAGAAAAGATATCATCATTTTTAGAAAATATGGATGGATATGTGAAAGATGTTCGGCTAGAAGGAGGTGACTATTGAGTGAGATGACGTCAAGTTAGTAGTATGGAAGAAGAAGACAAGCTGGGTTGTGGCCCCAAATAAAAAGAAACAGAAAATAAAGCATTTATTTTGACACGCACAGTACATAAAAAACAATGAACTAAAGAAAAAGAAAGTTAAATGTAAAAAAATACATAAAATAAAAAGCATTAGAAATACCTTCGCGAGGCCAAAAAGCCCTCTATCTCAACATGATGATTGAAATATTTGTGGTTTGACATGACGTCATTTGTTTATACTGATTCATCATTCATTTTATGAGGTGTGGATAGTCTTGCTGCTTGTACGTCAACATCGTTATTTAGGTCTCTGACTGTATGCAGTTCAAATCAATGGATTTTGCCATGTGATTCATCTGGCTGTGTTGCTGAAGGTCAATTGGCGGATGGATCCACCTTCTTTTCTTAAGTCGATAGATAATACATCGAAGACTTGAGCTTTTTACAGTTTCGATATATTTTTTTTTAAAGAAAAAGGTCACTGTTGTACAGACGCCAGCACGTCAAGTTACCCCAATGTGTCAAATTTTCTCAATTGAATATGAACCTTATTCTGTTTGACATAAAGTTGAAAAACGTCAAATTTCTTTGATCGTTTTTCAACTTTATGTCAAACAGAATGAGGTTCATATTCAATTGGGAAAATTTGACACATTGGGGTAACTTGATGTGCTGGCGTCTGTAGGTACATTACTAGTAGTCTTGTTAACCCCTCTTACTAAGCTAAATATGCTTGTGTCTGGAGTGGTTCACGTTGATCAAACTTATGACCTTTTGATCGCCAGACCGACGTTTTAGCGATTGGGTTATTGCCGCTTAATGTAATGCAGTTGTTCGGAAGTTATGCGCGTACAAGCGTACACACATTTAGGTGATTAATTTTTATTAATATAAATGTTTCTCACACAGGGTGATATTATCTCAAGCTATTCGCCAAAAACTGCAGCTTCACAGACGCGCGGCCGCCGCCCCGGAGCCGCACGAGGAGGACAAAGCCAGGCTACTGCTGGGAGAAAGAACTGTAAGTTATTACCAATTTCAATCGTACCCAAAAACAGTTAAGAAGTAGAAAAAGGAAGAAAGGAAAAAAAATGACGTGTGGCACTCAGACTGCCGCGGTAAAGCTATTGCATAGCATTTTTATCAACTCCTCTCCCCCTCCCCATTCCTCCCCTCCCCCTCTCCCCCTCCCTCCCTCCCTCCCTCCCTCCCTCTCCCCTACACCTTCCCCAGCCCCTCCTGTCACCCCTCCCTCACTTTCCCCTCCCGTCCCCTGCCTCTTCCCTCCACATCCCTCCCCCGCCCCTCCGTCCCCTCTCACAATACCCTCTTCCCTCTCTCACAATGTCCCCCTCCCCCTCCACAACCCTCCTCCTCCACTCCCCACCCCTTCCCTCCCCACCCCTTCCCCTCCCCCCTCCCCTCTCCCTCCCCTTCAAAACCCCGAAAGTTTGACAATCAGTATAACCAAGGGCTATCGTGTTACTCAGCCGCTGGGTAGCGGAGGTCAGATAGCCAGAAATAGGATCTACGTAAATAGATAAAGATAACGGGCGGATACCAGCCCGTTAACAACTCCGCAACTCCACGACAAAGCGCGCGTATTTTGCGTATGGGCCATAATCTACCACGCGGGCCCAGTGCGAATTGGTAAATATGTCACATGTCTTCGAATTTTTAGTTCTAGGACATGCCGGTTTCCTCACGATGTTTTCCTTCACCGTTTTTGAGAGCAGTGGTGATGTAATAAATTACACAAAGTAATGCGCCTGCTTGGGTTTGAACACACGATTTACTGTTCGTAAGTCGGGGCCGCCACCACTGGGTCTCCACTGCTCTAGGCTCTACGTATCTAACATGAAAACTGTTCCTAACATGATTGGAAAAGGCTAGGTAAAGGTGACTGTGTCGTTTGTCTAGTGGACGCAAGCGCTACTTCGAAACACGAGGTTTTTGGTTAAATACCTAGATTTCTTAGTTGCAGCCCGAGGCTGCTCGGAGTCTCTCTACGAGATCGAATCAGAAATGAGGAGATCCGTAGAAGAACCAAGGTTACCGACATAGCCCAGCGGATTAGCAGGTTGAAGTGGCAGTGGGCAGGGCACATAGCACGGAGGACTGATGACCGATGGGGTCGGTCGGTTCTCGAGTGGAGGCCACGTATCGGCAAGCGCAGCGTAGGACGTCCACCCACAAGGTGGACAGACGACCTCATTAAGGCCGCGGGAACGCGCTGGATGCGAGCCGCTTCCAACCGGTCTTATTGGAGATCTATAGGGGAGGCCTATGTCCAGCAGTGGACTTCCTATGGCTGAAATGATGATGATGATGAGCCCGAAGCCGGGAACTGTATTCCAGTTGATCGCATTAGGCTCGACTCCTACTGTCGACTTCGAGGATTACTGACTTCGCTTAAAGTTATGTTGTGTTAAATTATGATTAGTTGTAACGGACTTCTACAGGATCAAATCCTACTGTACCCTATATCCACTTTCCTTCAAAAACAAATAAAAAAAAACAACATTTAATTTTGGCTCCATATTTTATGTTCACAGGAAACTAAATATTTAAATTTAGTTTTTATCTTCAGAATAATTGACTATGTATTTCTTCCTAGGTCGCCGAAAGCAAGCCACACAAGAAGAGTGCACCGAGCGTATTCAAGTTCTCCAAATCGTAGCGTAAGATAGAGAAGCTATTAATTATGTTATAGGGACGCATTTATGTGTGAATCAACCTTTACACTGGTACACACTTGTTGTATCTCCGCAAATATTCGTTCTATTTGGTTAATACTATTTAAATACGAAAAGGGTGACGGTCGACTTTGTTGTTCTTGTGGTCGTAAGCGCTACTGCTCAACATCGAGGCTTGGGTTTCCAGATCGTGCAAAGTTATTGGGTTTATCCATCTGAAAAATCACAGTAGCAGCCCAGAGCCTGGATTTTTGCCCACGTAGTTTCACCCGCGTAGGTCCCGTTCCCGTGGGAATACAGGGATACAAGGTAGCCTATGTGTTTATCCAGGGTCCCGGCTAACTCCATACCAAATTTTATTAAACACCATTCTGTAGTTTTTACGTGAAAGAGTAACAAACATCCTCACAAAATTTCGCGTTTATAATATTAGTAGGATATAACAGCCAGGTCGCTTCAGCAAAAAAGACCTCGTGAAAACTTAAGTGAAGCGAACTGTCAATGCCTAGCATTAGTATGGAATGTCTGCTCAATTCGTCTTCACTTTACCTACATTTTTACGTGGTGATTTTTTACAGAATAGGACCGTTGCCCAAAATGCGATGATGGTGAGATGTTGAGAAAAGGGTGTTTTTTCTATTGACCAAGTAATTCGAATATTTTAGCGTATACATTAAGTGAAGCCAGTGTTAGACTGTATCGAACGATGTAAGACATTTTGAGGCTAGTATTGTTATTTATGTATACGCTAGCTTAAGGCTTTTTGAATGTATCTACGAATGGTTGTTGGAATGTAAAAAAAAATGTATGCATTATCTCTGCACGTAATTAGAGCAGATCTATGGCAGCAAAGTAGAAGAAGACATCTACAAAATTGCAATTTTTCAGGAGAGATAGATAAATAAATCAAAACTTACAAAAAATGGATTGTCCGTCAATACTCCGAAGTTAATATTTGCAATCAGTCTTAGGACTATAAGCAAATTTAGTGTGCGTTTGTGGCATGCTAGGCGTGTACTCCATTGGGTATAGAGGCCAGCACATCAAGCTACCCCAATGTGTCAAATTTCTTTGATAGTCTTTCAACTTTATCACTAACAGAATAAGGCTCATATTCAATTGAGAAAATCTGACAGTTTAGGGTAACTTGATGTGCTGGCGTCTGTACATCTGGCATTTATTTAATATTGACTACTTAGTCAAGCTGCTCAGAAGTTAATGACTGACAATTTCAAAAGTATTTTGAAATTATTTCAATACAGACGTGCGCGTATACTTAATTGATGTGAGTTAATTTTTGCAGAAAAAAAAACATTTTGAATGTCCGTACCTACTTTGCTGCCATCGAAATAATATCTACTAATTGCCTTATCACTGTCTTAGGCCAAGTGTCTGAAACGAAAGTTATCGCAAAATTTTACCCTCCGGTACCTTGCAATTTAAAAATAAAACAATGATTTTATTGTGGCTTTATAAGCGATATTAACTACTCTTAATTAAAGGTCGATAACCATCACACAAGACTATTCTCAATACATTAACTCTTGAAAACCAGAATAATAAAAATGGCAACTTCCAGAAAAATGTGAAGTCAGTGATATTAGGCAAATCCTGGAGAAAACATTTAACTGTCTTGAATCCCGCTATAAAATTAACCAGAAAAAAACAGCGGCTGTGTTAGAAAATTACATAATTTTCACTCTTCACAGTTAATAAGCACAAGGAGACGGTTACTGTTGCCTAGCAAAAAGAATTGAAAATTAACACTTGTATTATTGGGTCCTAAATTGTGAGCTCTTACATTAACATTTTCATTTGTTTTCCATGTTAATAGCATAAACTGCTGGCAAAGTCGTACCGTAGAGATTTAATTTCTACTATTTTATACGAATGTTTTATACCAAAATGGTAGAAAATAGAGTCGGGCCATTTTTTTTTTCTACATTTAACGGCGCCAGAGTTTAAAAGAAACTGCGATAATCGACAAATATACGACACTAAAGTTTATTACATTTTTATGAAGATTTCTATAAAAAATACTAATTATATATTTTTTAGATATACCTACCAGTAGATTTTCCAAAAATCTTTCATACAAACCCTCCTGGCAACAATAAAAAAATTGTCAAAACTGTCGAGCCGTTCTCAAGTGATAATCGGTCATACATGCGGCAATTAATTTTTTATTGAAAATAAGGACTAAAAGCTTAAAGTGATGCACTAGTTTTCAGTCAGCACATAGTCTAATAAATTGGTAATTTATATTTAAACACTCATTAATTTAATCTCAGAACCACATAAGTGCGAGAGAGAAAGCAAACTTAGCTAAAAGTGAGACTGTTGAGATCTTAAAACATATTTATGATCTGCTTATGTATTTTTAACTCTAAATGTTAAGCAATAAGACGCAATTTCCTTAGTTCTAGAACAAAGTTACATAAAGTATTGGTATTTATTTTTTAGTTTATTTTGTGGCTTAACGTGCGAAATTATAATGAGTGATAATAACTATTGATAAGAACGAGTATTGAACACATGCGGGCACATTATTCACATGTCGTGTAGATCAGGGGTTTTCAATCTATAGTTTGAAGAAACCATCGCAATTGCAATATTTCGTAATTGCACGTTACTTACAGTTACCTACCTATACTTCTGCAATACTAAAATGTATAATTTAGAAGTTTCTTATGTAGAGGGCAAGCGTATATCTACATTTATAAATAGAAAATATGGAAGTAATTCAAAACATTTTTTATTATTCAAATTATTTACAATTGATTTTATTCTTAGTGATTTTTTTTTGTAATATGGAACGCAAACCCGAAACGCGACGTCCTTCACAGTATCGAAAGTATATACTAGAAAAATCCTTCTGAATAAGTATCTATTCTTAAAATACCACTAAGCTGTTTTCGGTAAGAGCGATTTTTGTTTGAAACATTACATTTTTGTTATTCCGGGCAAATAAAGCAGTTTAGTGGGAAATGACGTCACATCATGGCCGCGGCAGTAATGGACGTTTGAACTGTCTGTTGAAGACAGTAGCTTCTTTATTGATGAACGAGGACTACAGTTATGTATACAAACTTAAACCTGGATAACATTTTCTGTAGCACCCAAGACATTCAATACTTACTAAATGAAATGGATGAAAATTTTGTTCGTAATATCCCCTCTAGAGATATTACGAGCAAAATTTTCATCCAATATTTGTATCTTAGACACAAGTTGATGAGTCTAGTTTAGTACGCTCCACTGCCGCTCCAATATGTTATTCTAGATGGCGTTACTGAGACTTGCCCTATCTATTGCATCTTAAATCTATTTGAGTAGCACTTTTCATTCCTTTTCCATGAAATCACTTCCACAAAAAATATTCAAGAGGATGTTACACATTAAAAAAATGTCACATGCATATTTTTTTTTTATTTTCATACATACACACATACATACATAAACTCACGCCTTTTTCCCATGGAGGTAGGCAGAAACTACAGAGCGCCATATCCTTGCATACTTCTTTTGCTTCATTTACATTCATACATACATGTTGTCATACACACACGCCGTTTGCGAGTACTACGCACCTGACCTTTCTGAAGAACCTCACCAATAAGGTGTATGTATGTCCTTCTAGGGCGTCCCCTCCCGGCGTTCCCACTTACATCTGCCTTGTAAATACCTTTCGTTGGTCGCCTTTTAATCATCCTTTCAACGTGACCAAACCATCCAAGCATACTCTTAATTTTCAATTTTTGTTACCACATCTTCTTTTAAACCACAACGTAACGTAACGTTATTTTCATAAGTTAATTGAATAGGTTTGGTCACTAGTCTAATGCTTGTCAACTAGCTGGCCTTGTCGTGCCCCAACCACACATACGCCACCTACCATTTTTATTCTTTTTCTTGATTACAACTTATAACCGGAATGTGTGTAGAGCTCTTAAACGACCTATCATTTACATAAGTTGTTTCCCCGAAGATGTACAATTAAGTGGGTTATCAGCTAATTAATTAATCATTGGTTCATTATAACTTCGGTTTTGGGTGCTGTCTTTGTAATTTATGTTGAAAAGAAACAATTAGAATAAATAGTAAATCTTCTAATTCGAGTATCTCACATATTAAAGTGTCTTTACCAAAGTTTCATCCAAAAGACTTTGTTACTTTTGGGATAATAGGCATTCCCAAATTAAAAAAAAAACGCATTCTAATCTGTCTCAATCTGTCAAAAATATGTCTTTATTCCCCTCCACTTTTTGACAAGTTTTTGACACTGATCGTCGTCGCGTTGCTGAAATGAAATAGCGACATAAATTGGGCTTTTAGGTTATAATAAAAAAGAATACCCGTCGGTTGCTGACCAACTGCGGGGCAGAGCCTCTTCTCATACAGAGAAGGCATGTGCTTTATTACTACGCTTGCTCAAGGCAGGATTGCGATTATAGAGTTATATTTATTTTAAGTCCAGGTTTCTTACCTTTACCTATGTCTATTAATTCATAAATCCGAAAACGGTGCGTGTAAAATGTATACAATGTAAGAATATGATAAAAAGGTGCGAATGTGTGTAAGCATGAAAAATTCGTAACAGCGTTGAAATTCATGCTCGACATTGTAGACTCTTGTCGACTCAAGAATCGGCACATTTTTTCTTTTCCCTCTTGATATTGTCATGCTCAAAACTTAAGATATATTTCTACATTCCGTCACTGCCTATTCTTCGGTAGAAAAAAACAGTATGAATGAAGCTAAGTAAGCATAAAAAGACAGACATCGTATTTAAAACGCTACATTATAATGTAAATGGCTTGAATTCAAGACGAGATTACTTTAATTATATGCGCAAACATTTTTGAAAGATCTGTTGAGTGTTTGAGTGACGTCATCCGTCATCGCCTTGGAATAGTTTTGATTATTATTCGGTGTATTTATTTGGTCTATACATTGGCGTATAAGCAATCGATAAATTAAAAAGACATTAATTTAAATTTATAAGATATATAATTTAGATTTTGAAAATTAGTTTCATTAGTATTCAGCACACGTTTTACTGATTAATATTTGAAGAAGGTGATACATTAATTGGTAATATTCCACTTTGTTACTATTACGGCGCTACAAAGCAAATACGAAGAGAAAATGACTTCATAATGACGTTTGAGTCACCTGCCAAAATGACGCCATGTTTGTTAAAATCGTTACGTTGGTGTTTTTGTTAATAAATCAGATAATTATTTATGTATACCTAAGCACAAAACGCTGTGAAGTACTGCATTCAGTATTTATTATGTAATTTATTGATGTAAGCTTAAATTGTATATGTACTCCTACTATATTTTTTGTCAATGTAAACTATATACGAGTTCTGTATCAAATGTAGGTATTTGTTAATAAATGTTGTAAATATGTATTGGTAGTGTTTTATTTTTTCAATTTTCTTTCTTTTGCAAGTTTTTATTGCGAAGAAAGAGGAATTCAGATAGGGTTCATTCAAGTTTTCTTCACTTTTTTCCTCCGTATTAACAACCTGGGGGCTTTTAATTCATTTCTACAGATTTTAGAAGTAAATACACAGGTAAGGAAAAATGTATGCCCTGTAAATAGTAACCAAGGTTTCCATTGAACACTATCAATCATTATTACGTTCATTATAAACAGTCCATGACCGAATTAACATTTACGCGCAAATAAAAATACGACTACCTACGTATTCCAACGTAACACTCATATTACTGGGAAAACGCGCGAAAAGTCATCTCCGTTCCCGAGTCCCGCGGCTTATTTTCACGTTATTACCTCACCATCACCACGGCCTTGTACCGCGCCGCGTCAGTATCCAGCCGACCGTCGCGCGGGACGCATGTGCCGCGTCTCACCGTGACGACTACGAACATCGTGAAAAGTTACACGAACGACATGAGGACGAATTATGTAAATTCAAACAAATAGTGCGATATTTATTCTAGATATTTTTTTCTGTGTTTGTGAAATATTGTGTACTCTATAATGGCGTTAGCGTGGTGTGTATTATTGTGCGCTTGCGCCTGTGCGTTCGGGTTCAATGTGGACATACCCTCCAGGGTGGTTTATAGGGGTAATCCGAATTCCATGTTTGGATTTTCGGTTCAGGCGCATGTTGATGGCGATAGAAAAATGTAAGTACCCACCAATTCCTTTTCTTTTTCTTGGAACATTCTTCTCATAGATACACCATGGCTATTACGGTTTTCGCGCGCGATTATACGTTCAGTCTTGGCGGTGATAAAGATAAAAATACATGAGATTTTATGGTGATGACGAAGACTAATATTTTTAAAACTGGCGCTAATGCATACAGCGTTGTTAGCCTAGATTTAGTGTTTACATAAAAACTTGGCATAGGTATTTTACATGTAGTTACAAGAGCCGGCTGAAACATTGAAACCGTATGAATGAAACATTTGTTTAGACAAGTGTTTGCCAAATTATAAAGTACAAATGGTTCTGAGACCAGGTTTAAAGGTTTTGTGGTCTTATAATCTATGAATTAAAGAGCTCATCAGGGTCTGAAGGTGTAAAACGTCGTGTATCTGAAGAGCTGAAGTGAATTTCAGGACTTTGCAGTCCTTCACTATAGAAGCTAATTAGACAACTTAATATATTCAAAACTACTTTTAAAGACAATAATAAATTCTTCCACACATCTATCCGGCGAAACCAGTTTCTGTATTTCCTTGATTTTGTTTGAATATCAAATCAATTGGCCTTGTTGATACAATGGTCACAGCGCTGTTGAGCGTATGGTGTCGATTCCCCGGCGGGGCCAAATGCTATGAGGCGTTTATATCTGGATTTTTTCAGTAGCAGTCTGGAGGCTGGAATCTTTAACCTATTTTGACTTGAATTTAACTAGCGAAATGTGTATGTTGGTGCTAAAATACACCTGCGCCTAGCCCTTCAGGAACTATAAGCGTAATGCTATGATGTAACAGTTTAAATTTAATAATTTAGGTATATATATAGCAACAACGCCAGTTACTTGTCGTTTTATTTTTGTTTAAGACATCGTGGTCACGAAGAACATGTTCTGATGCCCGATCTACATGTAAAGTCTTGGGACTATCGGTGTACCGCGAATTTGTACTTGGTGCCTCCCAGGAATGTAGGTTAGTGCACGGCAGTAAAGTCGTGAGCTCTTAGAACAATGTTGTTGTTATAATTCCCTTTAGAGACGACTTTGTCGCGTTCTTGCTGACACAAATATTCGGTTGCTTCCGTCATTAGTTTATGATACAGCTTCACTATAAATAAGAAATCATTTGTTTAATTTGAAGACTTTCGAGGATTAATAAGGGATTTAAAAATGTATCCCTGAATGATTCGCAAAAACACTAGAAAGTATGGTGTTTTAAGGAACTTTCTCATGTAATTTTTGACGTTAAAAGCCTCATTCTAGATGAGATTAGATTCGATTTTGCAAGTTCGTAATATTTTGTCACGTTTCCCTACTTTTTAGAGACATCATTTACTTCATTCCTGAGATTTCGTCATCTTATTTTTTATTGTGCTAAGTTGAAAAATTCGGTAAGAACTACCAAACGCAGCAGCTTCCAAAAACCACCTGATATTTATCTCAATTTTTGCCTTCACATAATTCAAAGCCTAGTTCATAAACTACCAACGCAAGGTAAGCAGCTCAAGAGCGCGTATATTGCGCGATGACATCACTAGCCAGGCAGCTGACGGGCGCGAATTTTGCGCGACCGATTGCCTTTATTGCCAGTCCATGATTGTGTTGCGTTGGCGTCGCCAAGTGCAAGTTATCAACTTATTAAGATCGGGCCTTGAGCAGAGCAATTGAAAAGATGTCCTTTGGACTTTGGAAATGGTATCTGCAATCAGAATGACAAAGGAAAGTAAAGAAAGAATTTAAAAAAATGACGCAGAGGTACACTCACGTAAACGTACACGTATACGTGAGTGCCATTAACGAACAGATAAAAACACACTTACTCTAAGACTCTTGCTAAAATTTCTGGTCTTAAAATGGATAGTAGGAAGAAGGACAAAAAATAAACAAAATGCATCAACACCAATCTACCACGCTCTCATTTTGGCGTACGGAAATTAATTTGTTAAGATGCAGCACTTGAAGTAGTCCTACTTAGTTAATACAGATTTTTTCTGGTACCTAGATTTCTTACAAAGGGCTTGTGGCTAAATAGAAGCAGAACCCTAACGGATCGATTTAAGGCTTGAGCTACATTTACCTAAGGCGCTTCGAAGATAGGTGACCGCCCATTAGGTATAAGGTGTCCAAGACCCTTCCTTCCCAGCTCGGAAAGCTCAACAAGCCATTGCAGAAAACATGTTATCCTGTAAACGGGTCCCGCAGACCAGATGGGCTGTTGCTCCGTATAAAATACTGGTACTGGACTAAAGGATGACCCCCAACATTGGTCGGAGAAAGCTAGGCAGATGATGTTGATTTATTTGTGCTATTATAATCTTCGCCTTCCAAAATTTCGACGATATCACAATCATACAGTGATAAAATACTAAGTACAGTCAAGGCCATTTTAATTATGAACAGCAATTAACGTGCGGTTGCGGTTTCAATAAAAAAACAGTACTCTTGTTACTATGTAAAACTAAACAATTATTATCTAGAGCCTACAACACTATCACCACTTTATTTAAGGTTCAAAATATATGTTTGCCACGTGAACGGTATACCGAATTAATAAAAACTAATTATATTAATGACTTACTCGGAGAAATGAGGCAACTAATTGCTTAATATTTATGTAAGGTAATTATTTAATGCTTCGCCAATTTCTCATTACGTATGTAAAAAGTAAATTAAGTACTGTTCAATTAGGCGGGTAGGTCTCAGGTCTCTCTAATTAATGGGTTTCGGTGCAAGTGACTTGATTTTTAAAGTTGTTTTAACCCATTGCGTAAATTTGCTCTACTGATAACTCATTTGGGCACAAGTGCATTTATTTGAAAGTGGTTGCCCTTAGTCGAAGACTGTGCGCTGAAAATTCATAAAATGGAATCCGAAGTTGTCGCTTTACATACCTATTTACAAAATAAATATGGCTATTTGCAGCAAATATTATTTCGGGCGCCATGTTTAGGTTATTTCGATGGCATGTGAAGGTCAGTCAGAAGCCCATGGGTGGCAAGGTGGCAAGCACTCGAAAGCACTTTTGAAAAGTAGAATATTAAAATGGTTTAAATTATAAAAATAATTATAGTAGGTTATGACTAATTATTTTATCAGAATAAGCGTAAAATTATTTTTTATTTAAGAATCTTGGTCGACTTTACAGGCCAGATACAGAAATTGGACCTCAAATTGTCACCTAGGCATGTGGTAAAAATTCTATTGACAAAGTTGTATATACTCATCACGCATTATTTATTAGTGACATTGAACATTTTCGTCTACCACCACCACATAGACAATGCAACGCAAATTCTAACCGGAAATACGTCACATGCGCAGCACATGCGCAGACGCATCGCGCGCCCTTTTTAACTTTTTTCAAGCTTAATTTAGTCGTGAATGCTATTTTTGTTTGTCGAGGGTGATGCTTTACGTTTGATTTATAGTTACACGAGCTTACAAATAATGCTGCCTCGGTTTTTGGGGGCAAAAAGTACTGGAGTTTAATTTGTCTGCTTTTGGGAAAGACCTTTCGCACTGTCGAGGTTTTTTTTTGTGCGCAAGTGCACGAACAAGTGGCATCAACATGTGAGGACGACATGTTGCAGATTGTAATCTTTCTTCTTTTTCTTTTTTCGACATTTGGCGAGTGCTTTGTCTGTTAATAAGTTTTTTTTGGTTCATGATTCTTACTTTACTGTTATTTAGCAACGTAGTATGAGCTCGTGGGTTCAACACCCAATTCGTGCAAAGAGTTGTTACGTGTATCCATCTGGAATTACTTAGCAGCAGTTCGGAGACTGAGTTAGTGCTCATTTCTTGGCAATACAAAGAAAAATGCGTTAGAGCAAATAAATACACCTCAAAGCTACAAATTAAAAAAGAAGACAAAGATTTTTTATCGCACCCTGTTAGCAACCTACTCAAACTTGACTTTGTATTGTGTAGATTCAGGCTTATTTAAAAAAAAACTGATATAGTAAAACATTTATACGTACAACAATTCCTTTGGTAGAACATGAGCTTGATTAAAATGTATTCATATGACTATGTACACAAATAAAGATTATTTGATTTTATAGAACTTATACATAACGGGTAAATTTATACTTTAGGTGCACCTGTACCTAATTCTTTGGGGAATTTAGGCGTATAGCTACTGTTTTCTTTAAACCTGTGTTTCATTCGGTAGACTCTTAAAATAACAGAACACGGAACCATCTTCCGAAGCGTCTTACACACATTTTAGTGCGTACATGTCATCTTAAAATAACAGAACACGGAACCATCTTCCGAAGCGTCTTACACACATTTTAGTGCGTACATGTCATCTTAAAATAACAGAACACGGAACCATCTTCCGAAGCGTCTTACACACATTTTAGTGCGTACATGTCATCTTAAAATAACAGAACACGGAACCATCTTCCGAAGCGTCTTACACACATTTTAGTGCGTACATGTCATCTTAAAATAACAGAACACGGAACCATCTTCCGAAGCGTCTTACACACATTTTAGTGCGTACATGTCATCTTAAAATAACAGAACACGGAACCATCTTCCGAAGCGTCTTACACACATTTTAGTGCGTACATGTCATCTTAAAATAACAGAACACGGAACCATCTTCCGAAGCGTCTTACACACATTTTAGTGCGTACATGTCATCTTAAAATAACAGAACACGGAACCATCTTCCGAAGCGTCTTACACACATTTTAGTGCGTACATGTCATTAACTCCGTCAGAGTCACAACAGTTCTTTATCCGACTAATGGTTACAGATAAGTAATGAGTTGGTTGCGCCCGCGCAGCTGTGCTCAGAACTCTTTTATTGATCACTGATCGATGTTTAATGGATCTTCCGTCGTCGGCTCACGCGTTTGGGATGCGGTTTTTTCATTTATCAAGGTTTTATAACTTGGAAATGTGCTTTGAAATAGTGCGGGGTAAAAGTGTTTTTTATTTGTTTTTTTGAAGGTGTCGATCGACATGAGTGGTATAAATCTGACATTTTATGATCTGACTCATTCTGCCTGGCAGCTTTTAAGTTACACTTACTTACATGATTCTATCGATATCAGACATTACAAGAAACTCGAAATTCGAAATTCTGATGACCATTTTAACCAGATCTCAGCCAGGTTTACTAGGTTTTCTATCTGGAATTTCTCAACAGCAGCCAGGAGCCTAGGTTTGTGTTAATCTTCCGGAGAATATAGTGATGTTGCCTTAGAAAATTAAGACTTTTATTAGTCTGTATTGTCTCTTTTCCTAAGATATTCTCGTCAACTGTGGCAAATAGTCTTTTTATTTATTTATTATTTCTTTCTTTTTATGTTATCTTACTTTAAAAAGAAGATAGTCAGGAGCAAAATTCTTTGGCTTTTGTGTGGCAACAAAAAACATCCCGATCCGGAAGCAACACAAGAGATTTCTTATCAGAGAAATATTTTTAAAAACCGTCACCATTATCAGTGTGGCAGAGATAGTTTCCAATGAATCGGTGCTTGTGCATGTTCGTTTGTGTGCGATAACCTCTGAACCTCGTTGCACCCTTATCTCAGTTACCGAGGCGCCGATCTCTTAAAACTGTTATTTTTAGACGCATTGAAAGTGAAATGTGAATTATTGGTAGATGTTCAAGTATTTATATAATTACAAGAGTGACAGTAAACTGACTGGCGTGTTGGTCTTGTGACCCTAACAGCTATTCTGGAGGTAGTGGGTTCAATTCCCAACATACATTATAATTTTAATAGAGATCAGTGTTGTTTGGGTTTTATTGATTTTTAGGTAGTATTTTCATTTTATTGTCTTGGTTGAAAACCTCTATTGTATTGAGGTAACACTGTGACGATAGTGTGTGTGGTTCAAGAAATAAATAAATAAAACTGGAATGAAATACCTATTAGCAGTAGAAACTTTACGATCTCTATAAGTTTAGCAAAAAAAAAACTCAGTCTTAATGGTAAGTAAGTATGTGCAATTGTGCATCTATGCATCAACAGGTAATTTGATGTACCTATTTTCCTTAATAACTGCGTAGGCTATGTCATTTTCCACTAGTCATCAATTGATCAAGTCATCATGTTGGTTTGTTTGTTGCAAGCGCATCATCTGATCCTAGGTTAGATAACCAGACTTGCCAAAGCATTACCTACATGGATTATCCGAACGTAATTATGGTTTTGGTTGCTACCAAGTTACTGGTTGAGTGATTGCCTGGCCTATATTACTCAAGTCCGGTTTTTGGTGATAATCTCACCATCATCTGCCTAGCAATTTCCCAAAGAAATATGTTCGTGCTCGGCTTCCAGTCTGACTAGATGCATCTGATACCAGAACTGTATTGTGTTAATGTAGAGTACATAAGTAATCTAATATGTAAAATTCTTATGTCACATTGATTGTTGCAAAATTCATCCTAAACAGCTCGACCGATTCTTATGAATTTTTTTGTGTATATTCAGTAGGTCTATGAATAGGTAAGTCGTAGACAATTTTTTTGTTAAACGGCGGAACGATTTGCCGGCGCAGCTAGTAATATTATACAGTTATCAAAATAACAGCTGTTAATATTCTGACAAGTTACTAGCACTACTACTAAGTATGAGGCTTCGATTCCTGGGTCGGGCAAAGTGCTATAGGAGCTTACCTTGGTTTTTGGATTTGTGCCCGGTTGATAGGAAGACTCCTATTACATAGGACCCTAAACATAACTAGCGATATCTGATGAAGGTACTCTCTCTCTCTCTCTCTCTCTCTCTCTCTCTGGGTGGTGTGCTCTTCTGAACCCTCCGGGAAAAACAAGCGTAACGTTATGTTAAGTTTCTATGACTACAGTTTCTTCTGGGTCTAGGTTTTTTTGCAACAAACAAAACAAACAAATGACAACAGTCACTTACGTAACTTAAAGTAAGGTCATCCAGTATTCGTCATGCGATTCTTATTATTATTTATTATAACTACATCACGTCTTTACTTACAGGTAATTTTTACAATAACATGTAGGTATTTAATATCAAGTAAAACGTGATTTTTTTATTGTGTACTAGAATTATCTGCAGCTTTGTCTTATGCATGTACAGACGCCAGCACATCAACCAAGCCCAATGTGTCAAATTTCTTTATCAGGTTTTCAACTTCATTCTAAACATAATAAGGTTCATGTACAATTGGGAACATGACAGTTCGGGATAGCTTGATGTGCTTGCGTCTGTACCTATCTTTATAATTGAATAGCATTTTCCTCGCGATTTTGTCCGCGTGCATTTCGTACTTTAATACCGCCTCTACCCCTCTTAGTTTTGAAAATAATATATGCCTGTGACACTTGCAGATAATGTGGCTTTCTATTGATAAAAGATTTTTCGAAATTTTATCCGGGACCTCTGGATAAAATTTCGAAAATTCTTACAACTTCATGAACTCACAAACTTTAGGTATCGCTTTGTTATATTTGTGTAGACGAGCTTCTGGCTCGCGATTTCACGTGAAAAAAACATAATATAAATATCTCACATCCATAGCATTTGACAATCATAATACAGTAAAAGATATTTTGAAATCAGTAGTTCTGGAGTTTACTCCCTTACAAGACAAATTCTCCCTCTTAGAAGTATAAAAAGCATAATTATGTTGTTATTCTGAGATTAAAATATTGTGAACACTTCGTGGTAGGTATTTATATTTTTCAAAAAAAATACTCTACAGAATACCAATCATAAGTATTAAATGGTTATTAAACTCTCACTTATGTGCATAAGATTTGATTTCACAGCTGACAGGCGGTAACAAAATTATGATTCAAAAAAACATTACGCCACTTACGAAGTACCCAACAAAATTAATAATATTGATAAGAGATTGACATTCAAACATCAACATTTACTTTATGAGAATTAATTAAACCATGGCCGATATACTCGTGCCTAGACTTTAGTTATGCAGTCTAGAAAACTAGAAGCTAAAAGTACCCGATGCACTGCATTAATTCACACTCACGAATTTTAAAATAACCCCGTAGAATAAATCTAAACAATGCAGCCGATACATTTCTCAAAAGAAGATGAACGCTCATCGTCTCTCATCGATGCGCCGGCGCAGTCTCCGTGACCTCATTACAAATATGGCGCCCGCGGACGACCTCACAACGTCTGAGTTTACTTTGTGCCGCGAATGTTCTAACCATTCTAACGTGCTCGCTCTTGTAAAGATATAGTTTTCAAATTTCAAAATTTGTGGTGATTCCTTTAATTATATAATTTAAATGTATTACCTTTATTGCAAATTGCAATGAAATAATATTTCGAAGCAATTTATGACAAGGAAGTTCTAATTATAATGTGCTCTCGGAATCATATTTAGGGATAATTTTACGATTTGTAACATTTTCGGCTCCGACTCACACGTCTTGACCAGCTATGTAGATACTTTATATGGATTTTAAATCTATACTTCTATACTAATATTATAAAGAGGTAAAATTTGTAAGTTTGTATGTTTGTAAGTTTGTATGTAGGGGGTAATCTTCGGAACTAATTATCCAATTTTAAAAATGATTGTACTGGTGGAAAGCTACACTATTCCCGGTGGACATAGGCTACTTTTTGTCTCCGTATTCCCACGGGAACGGAAACTACGCGGGTGAAACTGCGTGACGTCTGCTATATCTTATAATTGTGAGGTATTCTTGGGATATACAATTCTTACATGTACTGTTGTGCAAGTACACTTATGTACTTGGAAATAAGAAAAAAGCAGATGAATTTTAACGCTGTGGACGGCCAGGGTCATGTTTTGAACTTATGATGTCCGGATTTACGTCCCAAGATCCCGCCTGCACTCTCTATCAATGTAGTATCCAATCTCAAACTCCGGAAGAAGTGTGCAATATTTACACTTCGGGCCAAAATCATCTACCAACTATTGTAAAAAAGGACATCCGATATTTTTACTCACACCAAAACGCCGTCTGCGTTAAAATAAATAAACAAGACTTTTTTCAACTTGCATAAAAAAGTACAAGACTTCCTGTCTTATTTTTTCTCAAACTTTGTGTTTTTTCTGATGACGAAGAGGTTACGTATTCGCGCTTGCCACCTGTACCAAAATAGAAGGCTTATATTTAGATGTTTATCATTTCCGAATGAGTGTTGTGCACATATTTATTTATATCAAGTGTCACAGATAAACTAGGACATTTGCTTTTCTATTTGTTTTTGCATTTGCACTTACAGTGCGATGTCCTTTCAAAAAGTGTGACATATGTGTCAATTGGAATTGACACATATGTCACACTTTTTGAAAGGACATCTATGTGACATTTATGTGTACCTACTTACTTTCTTTCACATTCATCATCATCAGCTTAGCCTTTTCCCAACTATGTTGGGGCCGGTTTTACTTGGAGTGACTGCCTGTCGGACCTCCACAACCCAGTTACTGGGTAACACGATACCCCTTGGTTAAACAGGTTGTCAGACTTTCGGGCTTCTGACAACTCATAAGGTCTATCAACGACCTACAAATGAGAGCCGGAATCAACGGCTTAACGTGCTCTCTGAGGCACGGAGGAGTCGTGATATGTAATGAATGGCCACCCATCCACGGACTGACCTCGTCAAGCGCAGCTTAACCTTCGACGTGTGACTGTTATAATTTAGCTACAAGCTCCTTCTTCCCACTTCCACTTTTTCTTCACAAATGTTAGTATTATATTATACACGAGTTTTATTGTTTTTATTGGTGTTGTGCCTTCTCTTTGAGACGCGGCTTTGCCCTGCAGTTGGAGAGTAACATGTTGGTATTATTTTTATCATTTATGATACTACAAACTAATGTAGTAGCCGTTCTGTAAGTGCGAGTGCAAATTAAAACTTACAAACTAATTAGCAGCCTGCTAAATTAATAGGTCTGACTTTGAACTTGATCAGTGTGTGCGTTGAACTTATTACATGTTAACCGTTTTGTTATCCACATGTAGAGTAAAAGGAAGTTGTTAAGTAGGTAAGTTATCTTTTCTTTTGGTTTTTTTTTAATATGAGTTTGTAACGATTAGCTGTATTTTGCGCTTTAAGTAAGTAGGTAATTTCTATCCTATCATAGTTCGTAGATTTTAGCCGGTTTATTATAAAACTTCCGTAGGTACCAGGTTTAATCCAGAAATAAAAGGTCTAGTTTGTTACTGTACTAACGTTAATTTAGAATTTAATGTTTAACAATTTAGTACCATAGTTATACTAGGGGTCACGATAGTCTAACTTTGGTACCATAGATAGTTCTAGGACTAGCGATAAACTTAGTTTTGTAATAACGTTTATTCAAGACCATGGTTTTAACCTAGCACTAAACCCGGTACTTTTTTAAGACCACGTTTTATATTAAGAGGGATCAAGTTCAAATAGATCGTCAATTTGGGTGCATTTAAAATCTGTTTCCGTGTTATCCTCATTTAGTATTATTAATGAAAAAGTTTGTGATGATCTTACGCAAAAACGAATATTATTATTGTTATTATTATTACTAGCCTGTGTTTTCCCACTGCAGGGCAAAGGCCTCCCTAATTTCCTTCCACATCTCTCTGTCAAGGGCTTTTTGGGACCAATCCTTATCGAAGGAGTCCAGCTCGTCTCGCCATCTTCGCTTGGACCTACCGCGATGTCGTTTGCCAAAACGAATACTAAAAGATTTTTGTTAAACTTTACTCACAGCATCAGGCATTATAGCTTTACCTTTTAAATGACTCGTCATCATCTGCTTAACCTTTTCCCAACTATTTTTGGGTCGGTTTCCAGACTAACTAGATGCAGCTAAATACCAGTTGGAGCGATTGCTTGTCTGACCTGACCAGATACCCTCATGGGCGTCCCTCGGAAGACCGAACTAAAGTTCCATAGCAATCTGATCAATGATTTAGGTACGCATAGTTGCATTTTTACGATAAACAAGTATTACTAATGAATTCTTAAAAAAATACTTCACTGCGTCAGTTCACCTCAATGACGTCACAAAAAAGAGGTCAATGTCGCAATCAAAACAATGTTTTTCCCTTAAACATCATGTGCTGATGACTGAATTCCAAGTAAATGTATCGCTCTCCTTGACACAGAACTGCGCGGGCGCACCGCGAGTGTACCGCCGCTTTCGATACAAGGTGATCTGCTAGTGTGGGATCGGTTGATTTAATAGTTAGTTATGCGGTTAATTTCGGGATCATTATCAGGTGGGATTTTTGAGTTAAAATGAAAGACGGTAAAATTATATTCTAAAGCTGGACTGGACAAGAGGTTGCAGCTGATAAAATCATGGATTCGATTCCTGGGTCAGTCACAGTGTTATTAGGTTTTTCCATTTCATATTTCTAAGTAACAGCTCACAGTCTTAGGGTGAGACTCCACTTAAGCGGAGACGAGAGGAGATGTCTTGTTATTAACCAATAGGATATTATATTGTGCTGAAGCTAAGCACTGAGCGGTCAAAATGACGCAAGCTGATTGGTTGTAAGACACATCTCGTCTCGTCTCCTCTTTGGTGGAGTCTCGCCCTTATTCCCGGTTAAACTTTTGTCGCACTCTATTACTGATTGGGTTTTAGACATAACTGACAAGATATGTGTGTTCACCTCTGCTTTACTGTTAGGTGAAAACAGTTGTGATGTTATGTGCTCGTAGGAAAAGAGTTTTTTTTTAATGAAGTAGTAAATGTATAATTTTACTGCAGGTGCAATCACGTCACCACCGATATATCTTGTAAATGCACACCGGACAAAATAATTACTACCCACCGCAAAACCGTTTAAATTCGTGCGATAATGCGTCAATATCGTTTTAATAATCGCCTTGTCTCAAATAAGAGCATGGGTTGTAATTATTAATTACTTTTATCAGATTGTACTAAATGTCAGTAGTCCTACAGCCTCTCACTACCTATATGGTATGAGCATAATCAATAAGCTGATTAAATGTGGCGAAATAGTGCTCTTATTTTTTTACTTTCACCTGTAATGGTCGCGCCCTTTGTCTGTTAAATGAGATCAAACTTTCATATTATTTCACATAACGTCACACGCATTTATACGAAATTGAAATCAAAAGTCATTATTAAAATTAGGCTAAGATCAACACTCTTTTTACGTCAAAGTTACATACGACAGTCCCAGTTCACCTCTCCCTAGTTTTTGTTTGGGAAGAAGAAGTGGCAGTCAAATTCCCCAGCAACACATCTGTCTGTTAATTTTACAGAATATTGTTCAAAGGGTTAAGCAGAAGTGTGTGTTTTACTAAAACGTAAGCAACACATTCACGCTGTTGTGGTCAGTAAAAAAAAACTACAAACTATGTAAGTAATTCTAATTCAAAGTCCCAATATGAATTACCTATCTACATTTCCTTTTCCTTTGATAAAAACTTCTAGTAAACATTATTCGGTTATATTTACTGCTAACGACTTCGTATAACTGTCACTTCTTCAGTCAAGTAGTTCTGCGTAAGCGCAAGAATTACGTAGACTGTTCCATTAGTCATACAAAAGAGCCATCAAATTAGTAATTCATTAGTGCACACTCAGACTCCTATATGGTGCAATGGCGGAACAGCTATGTATGTGAAGTAAAAGGTCGCAGAAGCGATTCTTGTGTCTAAACAAACTTCATTATAACTGACTGATATTTATTTTTGTTTATTGGTCTATAATGTTGAACGAGTGTGTAATGGCGCCCAGTTGGGACTCTTTAGGCACGCAACGCCGAGTTTAAAGTAATGAGTTGATGATTATTTTATGAATTATAACGTCTGATTATCATCAGTTTAAATTACTTAGTCACTAGACACCGTATAACTTGCCATCTATTTTGAATATCCTATTTTCAATATAATGTTGGTAATTGTATGATCAATGCTCGTCCCTTCTTCTCTTACATGTATGGAAAGAATTGTAAAAGATTGTTTTGGTAAAAAAATTGTATAAGTCTCTTTTTACTAGCAAAAATGAACAAGTCGGAAATATCCCATTCACCATGACCCCATCTTTTCTGTATCAGAAGAGGCCTTTGCCCTGCAGTGGAACGATAACAGGCTGGTATTATTCTCAATAGCAATATCAAGACAGGTTTTGTAAAATAAAGATTAGCAATACTCATTGACAAAGTGGAGTTACGTCATCGCACTATGAGTCAAGGTAAACGTCACAGTTTCACGTTGTTGTATGATTGAGTGTATGAGTGTGCACGAGGAAGTGACTGCGAGAACATATTACTATGTACGGTAAAATGAGGAATCGATACAATGATGAATGGAGAGGCAATGCGATCGCCAATTGTTTATATCGAGGTCTGTATTGTTTACAAGTGATAAACTTATTCATTAAACAGACTATAAAAAAATGTTAGCTTTATAAATGCACTGATGATAGTGTACCTTTCTATTAGTAAACTATTTATTGAAATCCAATGATCAGTTCCGGAGATCACCCCCTTCATACAAACTTCACATCGCTCGCTCCCTCCCCACCCCCTTGTAGTTTTGAAACTAAAATATTGCTCAAGTTACTCGGTAAGCAAATAGCTTTCTAATGGTGGAAGAGTTTTTAAAATCAGTTCAGTAGTTTTTGAGTTAAATCCCTAATAACAAACAATCAAACAAGTTTTAACTTTTATAATATTAAGTAAAGATTAAAAATGATTGCTAGATTATGATTTAATTATTTATTCTATATTTCCTCATTGTCGGTACCTACTTGACGTCATATTTTCTAAGTAGGTTTTAATTATGATGTCATTTATAAGTAGTTAGTAGTACTAATAGAGAATGTTGTAAATTATGCTATGTCCTGGGAGGTATATATTAACAAAAGGAACACAGAAGGCAATCCAAAAGATGGAAAGACAAATTAAAACTAACAGCGAGTCCCAATTGGTGAAGATTTTAGAAAGATAGAAGACAGAATTTTTTTAGGGCAAGCTTTTGTACAGTGTCTCACTAAAATAAAAGATATTTAGTTCACAATAAAAAAACCTAATTACAATATATACGAAATCTGAGTTATTAAGTGCCCACTTAATTCAATAGTCAATAAACAATTGTAAATCTTTTCCCTTATAGTGAAACTAGCACACGTCTCGCGGTTTCACCCGCGTAGGTCCCGTTTCCGTGGGAATACAGAGATAAAAAGTAGCCTATGTGTTAATCCAGGGTCTCGGCTAAGTCCACACCAAATTTTATTAAAATCCATTCAGTAGTTTTTACGTGAAAGAGTAACAAACATCCTCACAAATTTTCGCGTTAATAATATTAGTAGGATGATGATGAAATGACATTTGTTTCTGCAAGTAGATCTTCCCAGATACTTTAACATGTCATTTTTTTTAAACTAAAGTGTTTGACTACTAAACTGTCTCTTATTAAAACACTACGCTCAAATTTTTTTAAACTACAATTGTCCAGCACAATACTATGATTCCCTTTAATAGGTGTTTCATAACAAATCGTAATCAAACAATACAACAGAACAGCAATAAAACATGATTTACTACCGAAGGAAAGTTTACTCACATTGGTGTGGAAGTATCGTAAACTTACGTTCAATGAACGGACGACATCGACAGGGCTGGCTCTTTGTGCAGTCACAAATTGATGAAAACTGTGAACAATATTGTTCAATCCTACAATATTCTTGATTGCAAGACAACAGCAATTACCTAGGTACACTGTCATTCAACAGTAGGTGTGTTTGTGACAAACGAAACATTAAATGAATTCTCTATTAAAAAGTGCCTTATATCTAATAGTTGAAATAAACGGGTTGACTTTGACTTGAACTTTGAATTATGTCTACTACAAATTCTTAACGTAAACAAAACGTCTTAAAAACGATTAATTCGCTTCTAAATTTATAGATATTAATTATTACTGGTAGCAGTTGCAGTCAGTAAAACTATTAAGTAAAATGAAAATAATACCAGCCTGCAACTGTCCCACTGCAGGTCAAAGGCCTCTTCTGATATAGAGAAGATAAGGTCATGGTGAGTTGGACATTTTTGACTTACATGGTCATTTTTGCTCATAATATTTCTTTAATCGAGAAACAAAAATAATGACATACTAGCACCATCTAAGCATAGTAGTAGGTAGGTAGTGTGTTGTGTGAGACTTGTCCGGATTTTAATCTACAATCTTGCGCTGGTTTAATTATAAAGGTAAGTTAACTTAAAAATAAATCCTTGGAAACAAGCCCAAATACTACGCTACGGAGACAAACAAGTACTAAGACCTTTTTAGACCATTTAAATATCTACATATTCCATAAATTGTTGGACAAGTTCACATCATAAATTGTCTTTTCTTAAACAATATAATTACTTCCGACCCCGACAGTTTGACATCCTTACTTTAAAACAAGTGACCGGATACAATGGTCACCGTGTACCCGAGGACTGTCCAGATGTGGCGCCCGCGCACCGAGTGCAGCCTTTGTATGCGCGTGCGCACCCGCTCGCCGGATGCCGCGCCATTAGCCGGAAACGACGTCACATTAAAACGTAATTGTTATTTAAATGCAATCAGTAGGCTTTAATGCTTGTGAATGCGATTATTATGCGAAAGGGGTGTTTAGGCAAATCTATTGTTTGCCGAGTTCAAGTGTGCTGATAATTAGTTAAGGGAAACTGGGAACGGGATGCGCATTCCTTTTTGAGGTAGCTTTAACATTTTTATAGCGTCAGTAAATGTTAACGTTAGGACAAAAAAACATAAGGCTAGGGGCTGAAATTACGGTTGTATAGAATTATCATTTTTTTGGATCTAATATACGTTTTAGCAACAATAATAAATAAGAACGAATTGAAGTTAACACAAATAGGTATGTAGCACTTTTTTGCATAAATTATGTAAATTCCTCTAAACTACCTTCCTTCAAAAAAGATATGCATCAATATTTAGACGTCGTCAAATTAATGTTATTGAAAACGGTCAATATCATTAGGACCTTAACTATCACGCCTGTATTCCAGAAACAAGACGTGTTGCTGGGGAGTTTGTTCGGACACTTCTTCTCAGCAAAAACACTAAGAAGTGATGAAGGATGGGCGTTTTAGGGAACAGTTTTAAGTAATATTGACGTTCATAAAGGGCTTGTGTCAGCCTAATTTGCATAAATGAGTTATGATTTTGATTCCCCAAAGTGTGAGGTTGAGGTGAACCTAAAGTGTAACACAACGTTTTGCGAGTCCCATTCACGTTTAAACGTCCCATTTAATAAGTAACTAACCTTTTGTCATTCAATAAAAAATATATTAGGATTTTGGGCTGATTCTATATAAACAAAACCCTGGGCGACCTTGTACCCCTTACCTATGCAGATCAATAGCCTATTAACCCACTAGAAACACTGCAATTTTAATTTAAAATGTCCAAATGATAACATGTACTCACAAACAACGACAAAACTATAAACTATCGTAAAACCGAAGGGATTATTCGAACAGTGACAGGTGAAGTAATTAGTATGCAGTTAACTAGGACAAGTGAAGTCAAATAGATAACATTATCCACACATTGAACTTTTAATTGAATTGGGTCGACGGGTCTTGAATATTAATGGCTAATCTATATCTAAACATGCGTTATCGGAAAGTATTTGTAAACAGTATTAGTGTTATGTAAAGTTTATGTTTAATGGTCTATGTTAGTGCCTTGTAGTTTGTTTATATTTAGGATAAGAATTTGTTAGTAAGTAAATCTTTTAGTAGTAGAAGAAATAGTGTTGAGAATAGAAATTTTAAAATGTTGGTGATCAATCATGATCTTTGCATCGTTGACCACCAAACCTAAAATTCTTTGCTGTTCAAAACCTATTTTTCCTGATACATAGGTGCATACCACTTTGTATGCCACGTAGGTCACCGGTGACCTCAAACAATTGAATTTCTATTGTGTCTGGTAGTCTGGCTGTCAAGGTGATACATAAACTCACGCCTTTTACCCATGGGGGTAGGCAGGAACTACTGGGCGCCATCTGCTACGATTCAACATACTTCTTTTGCTTTCTTTACATTCATACATATACACACACACTTGTTACTTTAATACACGGGCCTGTTGGTCTAGTAGTTAGTGACGCTGACTGCTATGCCAGAGGTTGTGGGTTCGATTCCCACCCAGGGCAAATGTTTGTGTGAAGAGCACGATCATTTGTTCTGTGTCTGGGTGTAATTTATCTATAATATGTATGTATTTAGAAATATATAAGTATGTTTATCAGCTGTTTAGTACCCATATCACAAGCTCTTAGCTTAGCTTGGGACTAGATGGCGTTGTGTGAAAAAGTCGTGGAATATTTATTTATTTATTTACACTGTTTGTTTTATTTGTAAGTGTAAAAAAATATTATCTACTTCTTTCCTGTTAACCTGTATCATCCCACTGCTGGGCATTGGCCTCTCCCCATGACTTCCAGCTCTTCCAATACAGGGCTTTAGTAGACCACGTCTAATCGTTTGAAATTAAAAAAGTTTTTACAAAAAAATACAACCGACCATTTGTATTGTTTTGTATTTTCCATTTGTTTTGATATTACAACTGAACTACGGAACCGATTTCGATGAAATTCAAATCGGTCCATCATCAGTCGGTCCTATTTTTATACATGTTTATAGTGTCAAATTTCTTTGATCGTTTTTCAACTTTATGACAAACAGAATAAGGTTCTTATTCAATTGGGGAAATTTTACACATTGGGGTAACTTGATGTGCTGGCGTCTGTATAATGGTTGGAGTAATAAATAATTGGCGGAGTAACAAACCCTAAAAAAATTAAGACCAAACTCCTCCTTTTTTGAAGTCGGTTAAAAATAGGTACAAGCAAAGCCTTCTTAAGCCGTGGACAATGATCATACAGATATTCACACCAGCATGCGTAGCATGAACACATTGAACACCGAAGAAACGGCCTTTGTCTACAGACGAATCGGCAAAGTGACAGATTATATAGACAGGAACCTCAATCTGTCAAATTTCTTTCAATAAACCTGCCTGCGTAGCATGAACACTTAATTTCTTTTCTTCCGAGACACGACAAAGACCGTTTCTTCGATGATCATGCTACGCGTGCAGTAGCCAAAATCATAAAAGCATGTCAACCGTAATTCACTTAGACATGTAGTTGCTTCAAAAACAATGGTTAATTTGCGAAAAGGCGTAGTTGTCAGTCTGTAAAAAAGATTAATGGTCAAGCGCATCTCTCTGGACTGGAAGCTGACCCGGGGTGATGCTAGGATGATGATTGATGGTCAGATAAACCGGTCGTGTTGGCCGTCGGGAGTACCGTCCCGTTCCGATATGTTTTCGACTAGCGGTATACGGGGCAGGGCGCCGCGGGAGACTTGCTAGCGGAGTCGTTGTGAATGAGAGATGATCTGCTGTTGATGTTGTCTGATAAGGGTATTGGGACGCATTTAGTATCTCTGTATCGAGTTAAGATAGCGGTTAAAACGAAAGCTTACATCTAAGAATTCATAGGGATAGCACTATAGATATTGAGTACCTATTGAGCTTTGAGAAAAGAAATTGAAGATAAGTGAGGCAATTCAACCTTGGCAGGTTGATTTTTTTTATTGATAGTAGTATTTTTTTTTAATTTAAACGTAATGCACGGTGAGCAAAACAGGCTGACTGATGACTTGCAACTAGTTTTTAACCCCCGACGCAAAAAGAGGGGTGTTATAAGTTTGACCGCTATACAGTGTGTTTGTGTGTGTCACCGTTTTATGTCATGTCGGGGTACCGCTAATAAGGTACACACCTACTAGGAAGATTCATTACTTTTTAGCGGTACCCCCCAACGCGACATAACATTTCATTACATAACGACAGGAAAGTATAATTTTTAACTATATAAATGTGAGCTTTACTTTCAGCGAGGGGATTTTTTTAAAATTTTAAACAACGATTATATGTGTGCTACTTTTGACACCTGTTTTTTAGGTGTACTACCTACTTATCTTCAGTTACCTAACTCCACAACACTAACTAAGTAGGTCCTTTGTAACTTTACCGTTCCTAAAGTAATGCAAAAAGTAAGTAGATACCTACCCATTTGATTGTTATTAATAATAGGCACGCTTCTGCTGACAATTTCAACCCGTGCAAGCGGCACTTTTGCCAGTCAGACTTGCAAGTAAAATGAAATAAGAAAATGATTTTATGTAGGATAGATTTCATTGGCTTTCACTAAAATTACCCAAAAGTGTTGCTCATGAGTTGCATACCAGTGGCACATGTGTTGCCTACTTATGATGCGTACCTAGGTAACTTGTTCGTTCTATTTTGTAGTCTGTATTTGTCACGCGACCGCAAGTAGTTTGGGATTTTCAGTGACGAATCAATCAATACAGGGGTTATTTACCGTTACGTTGGTAAGTTAATAATTATAAAGGAAATTGTCCTTTGTATGGTGGAATCATGTAGTTAAGGGAAAATAGTCGCACATACCCTACTTATGATAAATATACATAAAATCAATGCTGTTATGAAAATATGCGGTTTGTCGTATAATGTGTAAGTAAGCAGGTAGGTACCTAAAAAATAATTATAATGTTCATCAGTATTATACCGAGACATGTAGTTACCTATAATGTTACAAAAATATGCGTACTATTACGTGCTATTAGACTGGAACCCAACTTCTGCGTACCTACCTAGTTTAAAAAATACTGAGCAGATGACGACTTGCGCAAGCGCAGGATCAGACAGCACTTTAAACTTACTGGGTTAAAAAAAAACTTTTTTTTTCTACACATTTTTATAGTAGGCAGTCCCTAAAATTCCACAACTCTTGTATCGGAACTTCAAATATCGAACAGCCGCTACAATTAAGGCAGTGACCATATGGCGGGCGTGCGCGTGGGCATCAGCACGTGACGTCACCGCCTATTCACCGCCAACTATGGTGCACGCTTTATTTGGTTTGGTTCGGAAAACTAGCTGTTTGATGATGATGATGACTGTTTATTGGACACTATTTAGAGCATCCACACTTCTATCAAGTAGTAATTGTGTTTTGTTTCCTGCGCGTGCGATCCAATGTTCCAAATTCAAAGTTCGATGCTAATGTAGATTATTATTTAAAACGCAAACAATTTGTAACAGGTGGTATAAACGTAAAACTATTTGCTTAAAATATGTGGGAGGTTTTTGTCAATAACCAAGCTTTTATTCTATAAACCGTTGAACAAAAACTAATTAGACGTGGCAATGTACCAAAGACATTCAATACCTATAGACCGGACATCACGAACAAAATTTTCATCCGAAACTTGTGTCCTGCAGAGCTGCTGGACAAGACTGGCAACAAAGACTTTATTCCATTGATATAAAGTTAAATATTAAATTGTTGTTGAGATCATTTTGAACAGTCAGTTTGCGACATAATGACCTGTCTTCGACTTAACCTTCGTGGTCAACTAAAGGTTATTCTGACACATCACATCTTAAGTTTACAATGAAATCAAGAAACCTGCTGTTCAGCGTAAGCATGACAAAATCGCATTTATCACTTTGTAACACGTATCATTCATTATTATGATTCATTATTTAAGAGAACAGAGGGTGTACTTACCTAGTAAGGGCAGTCATGACGACAATGTCTACCTAGGTAGGTATGTAAGAACAAAAATATAGCTGAGATGTGTAATAGGTACGAGTTTTTTGCGCGACTTCTTCTTTCTAGCAAAATACTAGGAAGTTTGGGGACTGCTTTATATTATTTATGGCGATCAAAAGCACCAGATTCGCAGGCAATAATGCCAGCCCGTTACGTCCCTCTGTGGGAAGAAACTCTAACTACACTCTTCTCATGCGGAGAGAAGACACGAGCATTGAACACCCACGGCGCTTGCTCAAGATGAATTAAAGTTTATGTCATCTTCAAGTCCAGGTTCCTTCTCGATAAAAACATCGAGAAGGAACCTGGACTTGAAGATGACACCACCGATATCGATGATGTCTAATATGAAAGGAAATGCCTATTTGCCGAGGAAACTTTGGCCAAGTGATGCACATGGAAGAAACAAATGATCGGCATTGGGTTGACATCACAGATCAAGGAACAATTATAGCTGTTTTTCACATAAAACTTGGTGGGACTTTTTTTTATTACTGAAATATTAGAATGTAATAAACAATGTCATATGAAAATCTGCTTTTGATACCTTTGTACTAATCACAAATTGGTAAGAGCAATATTTAAGTTACTAAATTAGCATAAATATTTTTAGTAGGTATTTATTACAGAGATGGGAAAAACATGGCCAGAAAAGAAAGTCCATATGTAGGTACAAGTTTCGCAGTCTAGTTTGAATAAATAAATTTTGACTTTGATTTATTATTTCTGTTTAGTAAATATAGAATCAAGATTCTAGTAATTTTCTCGTTATCTATGAGTTCAGCTGTCTTACCAAGTGCCAACATTATCTGTGGTTAAGTCATGTTTCACCTACGGAGGTGTTCCAAGAACGACAACAGTGACTCGGTGCGCCTACGCATGACATATGGCGGTCACCGGTGTAATGCTTTATTCATGTTTTATCAATGGTTTTTCAATTCATACTTTTTCAATAATTATAAAGTAACTAAGTTTATTCTATTCTAAACCACAAGAATTAAAAACATATATTTTTGTAAAAGAAAAAACAACTTGCAGCAAGTATAATTCAAGACTAAATAAGTGTTGTTAACCGACTTCAGGATTAATTCGATTGGTATTTTATTTAGGGTTTTTCGTAGAATTATATTTCGGGCTGTCTTCACAAATCCCCAATAAGAGTGTTGTACCACCTATTTACACAGTTAATTTTAAAATTAAGATTATGTACCCACTAACCAAGTTATTTCAGTATTTCCAATATACATGTAGGTGAAATGATTTGTACATAACACGAAACTTGACTTGGTAATTGTGGTTTTCTCTTTAAGTAAACAGGCAAAAGGTATAAGTGATGATTTTCCTTCCTGCCTTTTATACTTTTATATACTTTGAAGTATCTTGTTAATAAAACGTAAATTGTCGCCAAATGAATACCTATCTGATAGAATCACTCAATACTCATTATCTTTATTGCTTACCAAATGTATTCCTAGGTGATAAGTTTATAAATGAGGTCATTATGGACCCTGTAGGGTCTGTACCCTAAAAAAAAAAAAGATGAATAAAATGATGAAATGATGAATGATGATGATGATGATGTGTATTAAAATTAAATGATCTGGTAAAGCAGGGTTTCGTCTCTCCTACCCTTTTGCTGTCAAAAGGGTAGGAGGGACGAAACCCAGCTTTGCCAGACCATTTAATTTACAATAATAAGAACAACGAAAATTTGGAGATAAAATAACTAACTTACCTACTCTCATTTTGCTTGTAAGTATCTATTATTTATGTATTGTTTTATCTACGTTGTGACTTCCACCTAAGTGTTGTAATATCAATTCCTAGTTGATAATTTCGCAATATTTCGCAACGAGGTGACCCCACACAATGTACACGTACGCAATTTGCATCGACCTACAGCAATTGATCAATATCGTGCGCAGGAGTGTATTGAAATCTATCGGCGACATAAGATAAATTGGCGATGTAGTGACATGATCATCAATCTTCGTATACCCATGGGTAGTTATTTTGTTTTCAATGGTAACCGATTGTGAAGGTTTTGATAGGGTAAAAACTACGAAAGTTTACCCATACACAGACATATTAAACTAAAGACGAATAAAAGTTTTTTCTTTTTAAGTAAGTATATCGATAAGGATAGTCCTAATTTTTTACCGATATTTCCTTAAAGTATATCGATAAAATCGACTGCAATTTTTATTTATTCACTGTTGTGGTAATTTTTGAAAATCCCATTCTTTCTATTGTCTTATTTTATTAAATTGTGTGGGTTTGGATCAGATATTATCGGATAGATGTGAAATGAAATGAAAGTAATTTTCAGGCGACTTTGTTACAACTACCTACATAATTATTACGAACATAATTATGTAGGAATTGGAAAAGTCGCATTGGTGCCAATGACATTTTCAATTGATATGCTCTTTCTAAGTTTATCTTAGATATCAATGACATTGGAGCCAGAGAACTCGAACATCGTGTGAAAACCTAGAATTATAATTTAAACGGGTAATCGACGCGCGACGATTCCAGATGAATCGTTGTTTGACGTTGACGATTGCAGCTCTAGTGTAATGCATATGCCTTCTCTGTATGAGAAGAGGTCTTAATCCTGCAATGGAACAAACAGTAACTGTCTGGTAAATGATATTTATTTCTGTAAATAGGTTTTCACAAACAGTTTTACACGACATTTTTTTAATTAGTAGATGAGATCAGAGTTTCACTATCTGACTACTCTGAGAAGAAACACCGAAAGAAACTCAGAGGTTATAGTCTTTTTTAAAGTCCAGACATTATTTTAATCAAATCATGTGAGATCCATCCATCCATCCATCCATCCAAGTGTCTGATATGGTCTTTTGAGAAAAGAACCACACAGATATGAGGGGACCAGATCGGTCAGTGCAAGCATTTGTCAGTAATTGTGAGCTCAACTCGGAACTTGAGGAGCTTCAAAATAAACAAATGAAAGAATTAAAAAAAAATAGAAAGGAAAATTTAAAAAATAATCATAATTTATTTTTTTAATTGTGTTAATATTAATATTTATAAAAAGTATTAATACTAACACAATTATAAAAAATATACTAACAAAGTAAAAATACATGTCAATTTACATTAAATGTTAACAGTGTAAATAATAAAATAAAAACATTTGATACAAAATCTTGGTCAAAGCATGTAAGATCCATGCAGATTAGTGTCTGAGGTATTAATGTTATACAAATAGTCTTCATAACCTGGAGTTCTTCGAGTAGGTATATCACGGAGAACTGAGTATAATGTCAGATAAAAAAGGCATAGTCGGGCGAAATAATTTTTGCCAACAAAATATAAGAAGGCGCCTTAGAACTTTCGTTCATAAACAAGGTGCGTAAAAAAACAGTGCGTATTCCACTTCTCACGCTTCCGGTGGTCCGTGTGATGTAGCAGTGAAACCAGATCGGCGCAGGCGCAAGTAACTTTATACCCGCAAGATTTACGATCGAATTGACCATAGTACCGTTCTATGACGTTATAGAGCATGTTGGGTTATTAATTGTAACTAATCTTAGTTTTGTTAATATTTATTGGGGGCATTACATAGTTATAAATCGTCGTGAAGTTTTTGGGTATTTTTAGGAATGAATTCTTTATATTCTTTTCAAGGAATATTATTTTCTATTGTTTTGAGTGACAATCCCAACTAAGTTAATCAAACCATAATGTAACAGGCGATTTTTTTGCTTGCATTCTTTTATCTCACAAATTTTAAACTATCTCATAAAGGTATCAATCTAACTCATAAAATTAAATTTAAGTGTCTGATCTAAATAACAGCTTTTAATTAAATGCATTTGATACTCAATTTTACCAAACATTTTTTTTTTAATATTTTGTCAGTATGTTTGCTTTGATACGAAATTGCTGGACTGGTTTTCATGGGTGATGAAAAAAAAAACTGGCAGATGACTGATGTAATAAAACAACTCTCATTTTAGAAAAAGAATTAGGGTTACCTTAATTAATAAAGTGAAATATCTTAAATATAAGAAAAAATCAGGCTCATTTTAATTGAAACGTATAATAATAATACTAAGTATATTAAACAGTTTCAAGACTATAATTATATTCTGTTCAATAATCCAGCACAATCACAATTTACATCCCGCTGAAATATCGATAAGAGAACATTGGCTTGAAAATAAAATAAAAAATATAAAACCACGTGGTCAGTGACAGATAACTGTAGGTACAGATGCTGTGGGCAAAAACATTTGCGGTGAGGGTACAAATTAAACAGAAAACAGATGACAAAAACAGAAATTCGCTGTAAGTATTTAAAGACATTTATAATTTACGAACAAATGCCCGGGCCATTCGTAAATTATAAATGTCTTTAAATAATAAAGTTTCCAATATCCATACATTCATTAATATTACAATATTTTTTCAAAGTTGTCGTTATCGCCCAGTGGTCGAATCTCTCACTCCTCATCATAAACCTAACTATTGTTGAATTTTAAAAAAATATGTAAACAAACGGGCATTAAGCAAAAACAATACAATTTTTAAAATGTAAACTTTATGACAAAAGTACAAAAATCTATATATTAGAGTCAAGCAAAAGATATTTCTTGACAGATTTAGTATTTGTTGTCAGATTTCTTGTGTGTTTCCCAAATACATTATTTGTCTTTTCCAATCCTTTTCTGCTAGGTGATTGGGTATAAGCGACTCATTCTTTTTTACCTACATTTTAGTCTAACTTTGTTACCTAGCCTCTATCGTTATAGCAATCGTTAGCCACTAATAGAGCAGCATTCATGAACTCATCAGTTTCACCTCGGACCGAATCAAAGTGTATTTTAGTTGGTTACGTTATTGCTAGTGCACTAACACATTGCGTAACGTGGCCATGAATGTTAATTGTGATCTATCTTCTATTTGTATAAATGTATACAGTACTCACTGTTTTTACTCTTTTAGTTAACACGTTTGCGTACATTTTTTGAATATTTTGTGGGAGAAAGCAGATTTTTTATTTATTGCTATCATTTAATATTGTGGTGCAAGACAGCGGTTACGAATAGAGGGTACTTAAATGGGGATGCCTTATAGGTCTACTCTTGATTTCACAATCTCGACATCGACGAGGTCGACGATGGGACGAGCTTACCCAAATGAAGCCAATAGCCAACCCTAAGACTTGGTAGAGATGTAACCAGTGCATTAAATCAAAGCGTTTTTCAAGAAGTTCCAGATAGAGGAGTGCCTATAGCAAGGCTAGCCTATTACCACTAACTGGGCTTAAATCCAGACTAAAGGCTACTAAGCAATTTCAGAAGAAAATTCTAACTCAACCAGAGATTCTAACAGTGCGTCATGCTCAGCAGTTGCGCTTGCGACCTCTAGACTAGCGGACAGTTTCTAGTAACGTTCAAAAGCTGTTGTGTCATGCTGTTTGTTAAAACCAGTCCTTTAATTAGCTATATGATACCAGTTCCTCTGACGATCATCAGTTGTTATAACAAACGTATGTACAAATATTTTTGGACATAGCTCTTTATCATCAGTTATCTTCATATTAGCTTCCGCAGTAGTATCAACAAAACTATAATATTAAGTAGATGCTAATATCAAACTGTTTCTGTACCTACATGTAAAGGGACCGTCTGTCGGGACAGGTCAATTCAAATCTGCAATGGATATTTCGTCAGAAGGTCTTTCCTAAGTTTCTCTCAGTGTTTCTTCTCAGAGTAGTCGGATGCAACTAAAAAAAACAGTTCTAAAAAAAAATTACAGTAATTAAAATAAAAAATATCTGTGATATTGTGATTGAATGATTTTATCATTTATTTGTCAATAAAGTTGCCCTGCATCGTTAGACTCACATATCTATTATTAACATATGTCTGGACCTTAGAGGACACCATGACCTCTGAATTTTTTTCGGCTTTTCTTCTCAGGGATCAGTCAATTTGTAAATATGCGCATAGTTTAAACAAAATATTGACGAGTAAATGTATCTGGAAAGATCTAGGTGTATCTCACTGCCACTTAAAGGTATCTAATTGGCAATCAGTCTTACGATTCCCACCCTTTTTTACCGACTTTTCTTTCCATATCGTATATATCTTCATTATCACCAGATTTCGCTCCCTCGTCCAGTTTTTCCAGCCTATCTTTCGCGCTCATATTGGCACCTTTCTCTATGTTACCGCTGGTTTCCGTTGCGCCGGCGCCGTTTAGCGTTGCGGTGGTAAATAGTACTCTTTGTCTTATATGGCTCTGTTATGAATATGACTGTTTGTACTCATGATCGGGCCACTTTCTTATTTTATGGTGCTTTGTATGTAGTGTTTGGCACTTTCGATTTCATCGGAAGTGCTGTGAAGAAAGTTTGGCTGTTAACTTAGCTTGAAAAGTACAAGTTACTTAGAAAATATTTTCTTTTCTTCTATCATTGCAACCTTCACACAGTCAAAACTATTGGATCTAGCATCATGGAATTTGTGCAAGAGTTCTTTATCTTAAATGTATATAAAATTATCGTGTCACAATGTTAGTTACCATACTCCTCCGAAACGGCTTGACCGATGTTTATGAAATTTTGTATGCATAATCAGTAGGTCTGAGAATCGGCTACTATCTATTTTTCATACCCCTAAGTGCAGAACGAAGATTGCTGGGGCAGTTAGTCTAATATATAAAATTCTCGTGTCACAGTGTTTGTTACAAAACTTCTTCGTAACGGCTTGACCGGTTTTTACGAAATTTCATGAACTATTTTCATACCCGTAAGTGATAAGAGCGGTCCCACATATCATACTGTATAACAAATCATATTTTATTCATATTTTGTAGTTGTTGATCAGTGTAACACAGTAGATATTTATTTCCTTTAAATGTTTAACCTCCAAAAGTTTACAATCCCGGAAACAAAAGCCCACTTAACAATTCATTCGGTGCACTACCATAAAAAGGATCTAAAACGAATACGCGGAACGTGCGCAAGCGCATCGCACGCGCCGAACCGTGGTGTGGGGGGAAGAGGAGGGCACAGGTGTTGAATGATTTAATTAAAACTTAACAGAAATACACCGCCGACGAGTCAGCTAACGGCGAGTGTAATTAACTGCCACCCTTCCTGCTTACCTACCGATAAATATAGATTAATTATACGGTGTAGAAGGGGAAGTAGAGTTTTGGAAAGAGTAACTCATAATGGTTTAATATTATTGTTGTCTCGATGAAATAGTGGTTGCAAGCAGTATTGCTGAGTAAAAGGTCTGGGGTTCCAAGCTCGGGTCGTTCAGTGGTATTAGGGTTTTCTGTCTTGAACTTCTTTGTAGCAGAATGCAACCTGAATTCGTGCCTGTTTGATGGCAATAGGCTTGCACCCTATTAAAGTGGTTGTAGGTAACTACAACAGCTACCCCTCTGCCCAACCCTTTAGGGAATACTGGTGTGTTATTGTATTAATATATTCATAT
Source organism: Euplexia lucipara (assembly GCA_921972225.1). NCBI lineage: Eukaryota > Metazoa > Arthropoda > Insecta > Lepidoptera > Noctuidae > Euplexia > Euplexia lucipara. Next base: position 2,521,782 of record OV179149.1, on the reverse strand, counting down.
CATATTAAACTCGTAACTTAGTCAAAAAAAAATATACCACTTTCATCTGGAATCATCTTTTTTAAAGTTTGTTTTTGTCATCCTCCTAATGTCTTCTGCAACAATAAACTATTTTTCTTTCTTTCTTTCTTTCTTTAAGGGACAGAGGCCAGCTTAATAAGCTACCTTAATCTGTCAAATATCATTGCAACTACTCCTATGTTTAATGCATACCGTAGAAGCCTTTATTAGTAAATGTAAAGAGATGTATGTATGAGAACTTTACCATGTAGGTATCTATAATATATGTATTTTTGGTTGTCCTTAAATAAATAAATAAATTACTTAATTACAAAATATTAAAGGGTCCATGTTTAATTGGGAAAAGACAATTTGAGATACCTTGGTGCGTTATAATTACCGTCTGTAAAGTAAGTAACTTTATTGTATGTACAGACACCAGCACATCAAGTTACCCCAATATGTAAAATTTTCCCAATTGAATATGAACCTTATTTGGTTTGACATAAAGTTGAAAAGCGATCAAAGAAATCTGACACATTGGGGTAACTTGATGTGCTGGCGTCTGTACTTACTACACGTAACCTAGTTTTGTGTGGATTTAAATCTATTCTAAGTAGAGTATTTTTCGTTGTAATGCAGTCTAGACAGTCATTTGGTTCAATGAACTTCATTGTGAGTAAGGTTTATTGATAATTAGTAATATTGTCACTTATTTTCCTTATTACTTTATGAATGAATGTTTGCGCTCTGTTTATAGTTAAGTACTGGGTAAATATTCCAGCGTATCAATGTAAATAAACGAAACATATATTTAATGCAATATTTCAGCAATTTTCATCAGAATCAATCAATGGAAATGGCTTAAATACTCCATTAAATATATGTCTATTACATTGAAACTCGTTGAAACGCTCAAACGACACCTGCATCTGTCTGGCATTACTGCTGATATTCTTTCTTTCTTTCTTTCTTTCTTTCTTTCTTTCTTTCTGTCTGTCTTTCTTTCTTTCTACTGTTTATGTATGTAGGTGTGTAAGTAAATATTTCTAAAAACACATCTGCAGAGAAGTTCTTTAGGACATCGTTCAAAATTGATCTTTTTGCTTCGCCGTAGTCGGGTAAAAAGATTAGGCAGATTCTAACGACCTACATACACAATACTTATGATGTCAATTGTAATTATTTGCCCACCAATGCAAAATTGCGACACCGCAACAAAATAAACGCAAGTAATCCATACTTTAATAATTACGTATAATTTATTATTTGCATAATCACTGTTTCCCACATAACTTAAGCAATAAGATTCTTAATAAAGATTTATTAGTTGTTTATGCAAAACATACTAAGTTAGCTTTATATATTGCCATCGTTAATACGCTACGAGGTGAAAGGTAAGCAGTTAATCTATTTAAATTAACTGTTAACGTTACTAGCTACTAATACTGTTACTCTTCTTGATTTTTCTTGTGGTTGGTGTCTAGAGATTTTATGCCAAACATGGGTGTCTAAGTTAGTTTCACATGCCGTCAAGAAGTAACTCCTAAGGCATGCCGGTTTCCTTACGATTCCCTTAGCCATTTTTGAAGCAAGTGATTTATTTATTTAAATGATATGCTTACAGCATAAACAAATCAGGTAGGAACAGTAAGTTAGACTGACAGACAATAACAAGTCCTCACTTAAAGGTCAGGTTATTACAAAATTCTATGCAGGTGCAGAAAAAGAACAAATACTTAGTTGCTTATTAGCTAATTACTTTAATTAAATACAAATTGATACGCACATGAATCCGAAAATCGAGTCTCATGTTGACTTGCTCAATACATTTATTGCTTCCACATGTGAACTTAGGCGGTTGGTTTTAATTTTAGGACTTGGCACTACTAGGTTGCTTGCCCACTGTAATTGAGGTATACAAACTTTCACTAATCGGCCTATGTAGTAAGTAATTATAAACAATAGTAATAAAAACTTTATTGCATATAAGGTGTTGGAGCAGATACAATAAAAAAAGTTTCATTTACCTACAAATTAACACCGGTTAGCTACAATAATAAAGAAGGAATGTTTCACATTGTCAGTGTTTAACGGTAGGTATGGCTGGCGCAGTGTGTGAGTGAATGGCTGTTGCACTGCGTATTGTGGGTTCGATTACCGAACGGAACAAAATAAATATTGTACGGCCTACAGGTAGTTGTTCCGGGTCTGGCTGTATGACAAGTATGTGAGTTTAAAAAAATGTAAACGCACCCCCAATACAGGAGAAATTATAGGTTTGGGGTAACGACTTTTTAGAACAATAATTAAAGAAGACAGTATAGAGTATTTCTTGGCACCAATAGTTTCCTGGTTTTCAATCTTGTACAATCAACAGCATTGTGATGTACTGATAAATGTATCATACGACTGAATGTTGGCGCCGCAGAGGAGTCCCGATCTAACCCTGGTGTCGACGAGACGTTCCGTTCTGATATTTTGTTTTAACTATGAACTTGAAGCACTAACTAGTGATCCCCAGTGAACAGAACAAGCATAGCAACAAAACATTAACAATACTCATAAATAGAAAGCTAATTTACAATTAGAAAAATAACTCATTCACAGCTGGAAACTTTTTACAGTTTCGACTGTTCATATACAAACTATACAACAGAATATTTCTTCAAGCGAATGCTGCCATCACAATCACAAGATCAGATGTAAGGCCGGACACACATGGGTGGTCTTAGGAGTTGACGCTTTATTACTATATAATAAACAAGTCATGTGCATGCGCAACATATATTACCGAAGTTAGCTATCGTGAACACATTATAGTAGTTGAGGAGCGAGTTATGAGTGGTGAGCGATTTTGTGAGAATGGTGAAGATTAAGGGCTTAGAGAAGACCGCGATGTCGGTCAGAGGATATTTAAGATTACAAAGCGAAAATAGCCCAATGACTAAGGCGTCGGCCTGGCGATCAAAAGGCACGACCTTTTATTTATCAGTTTTATCCCGGCCCATTACCCTGCTGACGTGAACCAACTCTAGATAAAAATAATGTGCAACCTACATTGCTAGTATTCTTATATTTTTGTATAGTTTGTCTGAGGTTTGTTGCCAACATCCAAGAATGACCGATTGTTTCATGGGTTTAGATTGCCTGCCAGTTCGTTAATGAATACTGGTGGATCTTACACAAGGGACCATACACTAGGATTCGGAAACAGCAGCAAGATAATTCAGTTGTTTTAATTAATTCAATAATGAAGTTTACTGCTACGGAAAAACAGTTCAAAATAGCGTGCAAGAACATAACATTTACCAATCACGTTAATAAGTTCTTACAATCACTGTGGCACATAAAACAGGAAAATATTTTATTTTATTTCAAACAGCTCTTCGTTTATCGCTTCTACCACCACCCAGAAACTGGGATAAATCCACTAATTATTTTGTGGGAGCCTAGAATCTGTGTTGATGTTAAATTAAGATAAGCTAATAATGAGAGCCTTGCGCGGCTCGTCGTGTTAATATCCATATTTAAGCCTCTATATTTTATCACTTAGGTTCATCTAATAAGTCGTGAGATAAGTTGGCGGTTATTTATGAGGACCTGCCGCACCTTACACTCAGTGTAAGTGTCTTACAGCTTGAGGACGTAGTAGGTACTATGTTCCGTTTAAACATTTCCTAAATCAAAAATGTTTTAGGATATATATTATATGTTACCCCCTTTGTGACATTTCTTCTTAGTGAGTGTTGAGAATTTTTGTATTTCCTGGCCATGGAAAAAGGAAAATATTGTATTTTGTATGTTACAAATAAACTTTAAAATCACTGGAGCAATTTGAAAAATTCTATCACCGTTGGTAAGCTATTCTATCCCCGGGTGACATAGGCTACTTTTTATTTCTGTATTCCTACGGCAACGGGAATTATGCGAGTGAAAGTTAAATAAATTGATTTATACAAATACGTTAAGCAAGTAATTTTAAAAACTAGTGTTGGTTTTTTCCTTTCTGACTAATCTGAGAAGAAGTCTTAAGAACCTAGGAGGGTAACCTTTGATTATTCCTGGGGTTCTTCTACTCTTTAACTTAAAGAATTAAAGCCATGCTCGTGAATGGATCCGCAATTAAACCTTGCAGCTAAAGACTTAAGAATCAATTAAAATTCTGTTGACGCCTCATTTGTCAAGTTATTGATCCATCAATCAATGCTTGTCTCGACTACAAACTATGCACGTTACCTTACATTAGGCTACAGCTACAGTTCCTAGATATTGAGTCAATGGCCTACAACTAGCATTTAAAATCTTTAATATTGATATTGAACCGAAAGGCGTGAATTCCTCATGTTAATCTTTGTTGCAGTAAGTAATATTTATGAATTTATTTGAGCTATATTTATTAAATTCAGGGTTCTAGTTTATCTAATAAACCCAATTTCATGTGTTATTGTTTTATAGATTTTAAGTTATTACGGGGTCTAAGGCGGCTCCAAATGGTTTTCCGTCACCTTTTCCTATTTCCTGGCTTGAAGTTGGCTAATTTTATCTAGGTAAATTGGTTGGAACAAATCAATTATGCTAAAAGTTAAGCTCTCTTACACTACCTACCTAAATCCCATTGGGCAACTTAGAGCCCTTTCATCGGCAGAAGGTCGTCCACACACCCACGAATTGTCGCAACTGCGACTGATATTTCCATCGCAGCCTCATTAATGTGCTCCTACACATTATTTTATACCACTACTGGCTTTATTGGTACACGTGATATCTTGTGGGTTATTGAGTTGTAATAAATCCCGGTTGGGAAGTTCCAGCGCTGATTTAAGTGGCTGATCTTGAGATATCTTAATATAATCCATGCACCAAAGAGGATATTTTTTTGTGTTGTATTTATGCTGTTCTCTAGATGGCTTAGATTTACAATTGGACCCGGTAGGTGGCGCTGCGATCTGTTTCAAAGACAACGTTTGGGAAGGCAAATTTCTGTCGGCTCCGCTAGGTTCTGATAGCAACGATTTCTGCATAACTCAGGTTACTTCAAAAAAGTTGATCTTCTTAACAGTCCAAGAAGTATCTACTTCAAAGATGTACGTTATACGTACCATTACCTCCAACACATATAACTTTGTAATATATTACAGCACTGTTATGACACCGATGACTTTGAACTCTGATTGACAGTACTACAGTAGCCAATAAAATACCATCATATCACGCCTGCGCAAAACCTCATCGTGCAGTCCTAATAAAAATGCGTCCTACGCTATGCGCTTAACTTTCTCCGTCATTTGCATTTTGGATGGAGACTTACGCAAGTTTGTTTTGTCGTATGTTATTTGATACTACGCATGTGTCGTGTACGCATGTATTGTTTTGTGAATCAATTGTGGGTTAGGATACGAATGTTTCTTTTCAATGTTGTTTTGTTCTTTAGGTGTTGCCATGTTATTTGCTTTGACAACAGAGGTTGGATTGGTAGGTACATCATTTGTGTTGTCTCTGTTTGTGTGGTCCAGATTGTTTCGATTTAAATTCTTGAGTACCTAATAGAGAGTCAACTTCATTATCATATCATCTGTCTAGCCTTCTCCCAACTTTGTTTAACTAGGTGTAGCTCAATAGTAGTATTTGGGGCAGACTGCCTCTGACCTCCACAATCAAGTTTTTAGGTATTTTAATACTTTTGGTAAGACTGGTTGTCGCATTTTTGCTTCTAACTATCGGTAACGACTATCAAAAGATGTTAGAATGACAGTTGGAACCGGTAGGTATATAATAGTAACTCATCCGCAGACTGACCGCGGCAAGCTTAGCCTAGCCTTCGATTGACCCGTGGGGCTCTTATAATTCAACCACAAACCCTTCTCTCTAATGAAGACCATTCTTTAGTTCTTCTCCCTATCAAAATTTATTGCAGAATTAGTATAACTAGACCTGCAGACTTACAAAGCCTAATTTAAACAGCGGGAGTAATTTCGATTTCACAACGTTCTACAATGCAAATGATGACCGGGTCATTAACAGCAACTCAATTCATACGAAGTGTAGTTTTTCAATAAGTGCAATTTAACTAGAGATGACGTCAATTCGCACTGGTGTCTTGATTAATTCAATTAACACTTTCGTTGAGACGGGCCCCAGTTTCGGTTCGACTTGTCGTTTTAGAACTGTTTCTTCAACTTCACTTACCTACACAAGTATATAATTTTGCACTATCCCGCGCCACTCCGGCGCACCCTCGCTCCCGTATCTTGCTGATTGTCTAAATGAGAAGATTGCAAGTGATCCGCCGCGGTTACCACAATGGCGGACGGCACGCGATTTATAAAACGTATTGATATATTATAGGTTTATGTGCAGCGTGTGTCTTATTACATTGTTTTCGGATTGTATTTAGTGATAAAGTTTTGTTTTTAATTGTTTCTGTTTGTAGACAAAGATGTGGTCTAAGAGTATAATATCTGATTGTTGTGGCGCAGTTAGGAAATTGCTAGTTCCTAGAATCTAGCTAGAATGTATAATATTGTATAATAATATCCTGAAGCAAATAAGTATTGACTATGCTTTTCCTTCATTTCACGATCCCAATATTTTCTTGGTAATTAAGTAGGCACCTACATCGTCCTGTTGGTTTTTTTGTAATGTATAAACTACAGGTATAAAACAACACTCATGTGTAATCCCAAAACAACCATCGAATTTGGTTTCCTTCAATCATTCACAGCTGAACGATTGAAGACGTACAAATCATTCAATATGGCGAAGCCGTATGAATGAGAGGGGTCTAAATGATTAGAGCTTTGTACGGCGCCAGATTTAAACTTAACTTTTTTAATCAAAGCGCTACTCATTTTACCTTCTTAAAGGTATCAGTTTCATATATTAATTTTAGTATAAAAAGTCTAGTTGGTATTAATTAGTATACTCGTATATTAGATTTTTGTTTTGTTTTATGCCAGTATCAAATTGGAAGGTTGCGTGGTTTTATAATTGACTGTTCTACCCGTCTATTATGTATGAATGTCTCTGTGAAAATGTAATGAAGGCAAATGGCTTGAGGAACCTCACTTCATCTGCATTTTCAATGTACGACTTTTCTACAAATCGACTCTTTAAATAACACTGCTGATTTCTTTAATTGAAAATACTTTGTCAATGTTTACTGACTAAATTACAACTCTACATATATCTGTATCAGAAATACCGATTTGTACAAAACCATAGCAGATGTTTTAATATGCGGGGCACATTCCCATTGCACGGCTATTCAAGGCACCTGTCGCCGAGTTCAAAGCGAAACTTAGCATAAGACCCGTGTTATAGGGACGAGTTGCGATGGCTATGCAAACGACATGGTACTTTGTATATCTGTTTTATGCCATATGTTTGTGTCTGGTATTCAAATCGGTCGCATTTGTGGTTTTGTCTGTTAGGTCGTTCATAAGTAGAATATTTAGAGTGTTCTAACTTCGCTATAGAACGACACCCACTAATCTTAATGGTGATGTTCTAAAAAATGTCAGGGTGTATATTTATTAGGTCATCTATACTATCTATACTAATATTATAAAGAGGTAATATTTGTAAGTTTGTATGTTTGTAAGTTTGTATGTAGGGGGTAATCTTCGGAACTAATGATCCAATTTTAAAAATTATTGTACTGGTGGAAAGCTTCACTATTCCCGGATGACATAGGCTACTTTTTATACCCGTATTCCCACGGGAACGGGAACTATGCGGGTGAAACTGCGTGACGTCAATATATCGAGTAATCTCATGGACTACATTTTCGGAAGTTATGCGAACGAAGTCGCGGGCAAAGTGCTAGTGGGTGTATATAATAGTAGTTGCATACATATCATTGGCGTCCGTTCAATACTAGAAATTATATTTCCTTAATTGAAAATTTTCAGAATATAGACTATATCCCAAAGAGATTTAAAATACTATAGGTAGAGAGAACATGAGAGGAAATGTCATTCAAATAAATTTCCTTGTTCATTTAAATAAATGAATAAATAAATAAAACTTTGATCCCATGGCTTAGTAACGCCATCTGGAATAACATAGCAATATTGGAGCGGCAGCGGAGAGTACTAAATTAAACTCATAGACACAAGTATCGAATGAAAATTTTGTTCGTGATGTACCGTCTATAGTTAGTATTGAATGTCTTTGCTATATTTTGAACATTTTCAATTTCATATCAACGACAATCAACGTCAAAAATGTAAGGAAAATTACGTATTATTGACAGATTGAGAAAGATTAGAATTTGAACGTAAAAGCATGGGGCAATTAGTCTTGTATTCTTTCGTAGTGTTGGCAGGTAGCGTTCTGTGTGTTTCTGACAATAGGTAATGAAGACACCCATGGAAAAAGGCGTGACTTTATGTATGCACATATATCTATTAGAAAAATTTATAGAACCTCTTAGACTTGTCATCAAGTCCATGATCTTAAAAAATTGTGTCGATGATGCGAACATTTGCATTTTGATTGAATTAGAACGCTTACATAAGTATAGTCGATATAGTCAAATATATCAATATAGGCTCACCCACTACAACAAAATGTGGGTGTACTAGTGGAACCTACACCTCTTCCTAAATAAACAAGTACGGGCGTAATGTTGTGTTATATTTAAATGTAACTAAGCTTTCTTATTCATTCGGAATACTTAAGTATGTGTATGTTGAAATCAAACGTCCAGGTGTTGTAATACACCTTGGGACTGGTTTAAGTCCAGCAGGTGCCTATTATCACTTAATACCTATATGAATCTTTTAAGGTCTTCGTTATTTATAATGTAAAGTATTAGCATGTTCGATAAAGTGTGAAATATGTGTATCCATCCATTTACAAATACTAGCATCCCTGGCTAAATTCGTTCTTCCAACACAAAAAGTTTACAATCCATTCTCATATCTGCTGAATATACACACAAAATTACATAAAAACCGGCCAAGAAGTTTCGGAGGAGTTTTGTAACTAACTCTGTAAAGCTGAAAATTTGTTTAATTTTTTCTTAGTTTCTCTGGAATTGGAAAATAGCCTAATTCTCAGGGAAGTTCATTGGCTATTTGAAATCACCGAATGACCCTTATTAGCGTGTAAAACCGCAAAACAAGGTTTTACTGATCCTGTTGTATAGACTTGGCAGTTTACTGAGCGAAAAACTTACCGTGAACAATACACTAATCAGAGTTTCTCTCTATATGGTGATAACGAAGGATGCTCGTTTCTCGCCAAACAGATCTCATCATCTAAATTGCTAAACACAGCTGTTATCAAGACGCTCTCATTATAACATTGTGGTGATGCAACGAGTATCTAATTGTAAACATGTGACAATCTGATAAGATTGTTTCTAGCACATGAAGTCAATAGAGATGTTTCCTTGTTCTTAACTAAATGGGTTTGTGTGCTGAAATAGCTGATTAAATACTGAGTGAGTTTTGTTAAGGCAATGAGGGATTGCAGTTGGTAAAGAGGGTTTGAAGTTATGGTGTTTATTGAAGCCCAAAACTATGACAAAGTCGGTTGATGATGATTTTTAAAACTTATACATCTAATACATATTTAGTCTCATTCCTCTGTCTTAAGACGTTGGTGCTGTAGTGTAACATTTGTATGAATTAAACAAATAAACGGTTGAAATTCTTACTTATTTAAAGAGGCTTGTATGGACAAGCCTCTTTAAATATCTAGTAACATTAATTTGCTAAACACAAAAAAAAAATATATAAAAAAGGATGTGAAGCCAACATGGGCATGGGCCCATGTTGGCTTCACATCCTTTTTTATATTTTCTTCTGTATGTACCTTATAAACCTTAAACATAGCACTAGAAAACCCTGGGAGAAATGTAACTTTTTCTTTTTCACAATTCTTAGTTATCCGACTAATGGACAAAAATCTCCTTGGAGAAGTCTTATATGTTTTGTACCCATCATCTTCGTCAACAAAATCTTAGTCTTAGTTAGTTAATCTTAGTTAGTTAAATCTTTTAGTCTCTTTACAGTAAGGAGTTGTATAGCAATATGTGGTGAACTAGCGACCTCGACGGTTCTTTAATTATCTTTATTTTTGAGTAACCAGAGCAAGTTCGTCATGCTCCCATAGACGTCGCTGCTTGCGGTAGCGTCGAGGATCGGGCTGCCCCCTTCCCTCAGATATGGCGAGGAGGGTAATGGCTGATCTTTGCGTTATGCTCGTGATCGGGTGCTGCTTGTGGTGACTGGTCGACTTGCTTACCAATGGTTTTTTTATTTTTTTATTATTGTTATAACAGTTAACTGCTTTTTGGTTTCACTTCGATGGTCCTAGATTATCATTTTAAATTTAGAGTCACAGCCTTATGAATATAAGCCAGCATTGCACATGTAAGCGGGTACACCTTTTATACCTGGAGGCTGTTATCTTTCAGTTTTGTAGTTGTTTTGCTTGAGTTTAGATTTCAATGTAATATGAATTTACTTTTTTTTTTCCTAATCTCGGTATATTGGAGTGTGCTAGCTAACACGTGACAATCATTCTGAAATGTAATGTTTTACAATGTGTATAACATTAGTGCTATTTATTGAGCATTGCATTGTATAGATTCTTTGTATACCTCGTTCTTCAAACGAATCAGACAGATGTGTTGCTGGGGAGTTTGTTCCGCCACTTCTTCTTCCCAGCAAAAACACTAGGAAGTGGCGAAGGGTGGGCCGTTTTTGGGGGACTGTCTTTATGTATTTTTTGACGTTCAAAAAGTGCTGATTCTCAGCCTAGTTTGAATAAAGACTTTTGATTTTGATTTTGATTTAATAAAACTCGGTAGGTGCTGTCAGCTGTCAGGTAGTCATTAGTAGGTACATTAAATGTTTACGAGGCTTGAAATTACATGTTTCCTTCACTTGACTTCTGCAATGTATGCGGAATGATAAACGGCTGATAACGTGCATGTTTGCCTCTAATCTTACATTCTTCAGTATATGGCAATTTTGTTTAAATACCTCTGACTGATTGAAGCAAAAAACTATTTAAATTTTTCCTTCTTCTAGAGATGGTATGACACGGATTTTATATAGGAATAATTATGGCAAATATGTTAGTATATATGGTATGCACCTCTATGTCTATGTTTGTGTTGAGTCATGTTTTACAAACGGATGCATCGATTTGACAATATTAAAGCTGTTATACTGAAGCTAGTTGAATCAGTTGATATTACCTAGTTTCTATTACTCATACCAAGATCTTCTCATAGATTTTCTCAGAGTTCATTAATTGTTCCCGAAGTAAGTGGTGTGAAAATTTCTTCTTCAGTCTCCAATTCTCCATTCAATCCAACGCCTATTTAATTAGGCTTAATTAAAATCTTGTATGCCTACTGCTTTGTTTCTCTGTTGCTCTATTGTGTTGTCACTGTCTCTTACTCTTCTTCTACAATTATTCTGTATACCCAACTCTTCTTCTTGGTAAATTTATATTGTCCGTTCTTATTTGGTTTCATCAAATCTACTAGCAGGCTATTTCAAATCTTCACGAATGTCGTCATCTAAATTTACTTAAGTACTGGGCGCGACGGACGATTTGCTTCGCTAATTGTCATGAGTTAACGCATGGCAGACGGTAGGACTCGTCATGACGTGACGTTTCTTTATAAGGAATAGTTATTCATTTTACTCGTAATTGCAATGACGATTGTTTGAGGAAAATGATTCCATCAATGAATTGTTTTTTTGTGGTTTTATTTGTTTCTATATTTGTAATTTTCTGTATTGAAATTCACGTCACATATACACCGTACACACAGAAGGTTAAATAAATAAATATTAGGTTACTACGTTTCGTTTATGACTGCCTCTTTGTTCTAGTAACTGCAAATCATAGGTTTGATTCTATGGTTAAGTAAAGTGTGTTATTGGGTTTTATCGACTAGATTTTTTCACTAGCAACTCAGTGGACTTGTGTCCAGTTGGTGGTAGTAATCTCGCCTCCTATTACATGAGTTTAAACTTAATCAAAAAAATTAGGATGTTACTGCATGGCAGATAATTAGGTCCGCTTCTGCCTAACTCTTTGTCGTGTTAAATCAATGAAATTATTTCAAATTATCAAATGAAATACTCCACCGATACTTAAGTAGATACTATATGATCCTTTAGTTAAGTAAATACTGCAGTTAAAGTTATAAATGATGTTCAAAATCCAAAGACATAATCACACCCATCTCAGGACCACCTAGGCAAGTACCTTGCACGAGTATCACAACAGAGTACAGTTATTAATCTCAAAGATCATTTCTCCGCTGAACATTATCTAATATTAAATGTGTATGTCCGTATTGTTCATAATTGATGTTGCATCCATTGTGTCTATTGAAGCTTTTACAATGATGGCTGATGAGGTACGTCATTAGCCAACGTTTGACGCAACGTTGGTGATTCATTGTTAACCAATGTTGGAGCGATCTGATAGGGTTTTCAATAGGATTAACGAAATGAGATAATTTTCTTGTTCCGAATAAAAAACTTTAACTTTTCTGCATAAGATTCGGTTTTAATTGTCCCTTAAAATTACTTAGAATGGTTTTGACAGTATCTGTTATCAACTCAGATGCGCTCTAAGCTGGTATTCAGATTAACAGTGAGTCCTACATATTTGATTAAATCCTATTTGTTGTGAAACTATTTTTTTATCAGTCGATGTCTTGTAGTTTTAATAATTATCTCCTCAAGTTTGTGATGGTTACCAAGGAACAGTCATCACATTAATTTGGCTTAATTAACCTTTGCCTACCACGGTTCAATTTCACACCTAATCTTCACTGGTTTGTCCGTTTGGCAAAGGCTTTATCAAATTCTGGAACTTGCTTGCATCTTTGTTTAACTTTTACGACGATATTCTTCGATTAATTGTATTTTTAACCGACTTCAAAAAAAGGAGGAGGATCTATGTTCGTGTGTATGCATTTTTTTTTATGTATGTTACCTGATTTCTCCCCCATTTGTCGACCGATTCTCAATTATTTTTTTATTTGAAAGAGTATACTCCCGAGGTGGTCCCTCTGGATTTTAATTTGGTGAAGATCTGGTGCTGATCTTCGGAGATATACAACGGAACTCTTCAAAAATAGACGGCAAATTTGTCATGATTGCTGGAATCGCTTGGATGCTTATTGTTTATACAACATCATGACGTATCACCACGCCTGTGTGCTCTGAGGGGTACGCAGATGTGTACAATATACCTAGATTTCGACAGTTAGGTATGTTAATTTTAATTTACTAGGGATAAGTGAATAACCCTTTTATCGTGACATATATTGTTAACAATTAACAATATAAAATAAATTCATGGCAAATTATAAGTGTGGGAACAACTGAAAATGGAAAAATAAAATACTTTTTTGCAAAAAATAAAACCGACTAAAAAAACACTAAACGGTGTAAAATAACTCTAAATTAGGAAGTCTGTGGTTTTGGTGGTTTTGTTTTGTTATGATGGGCCACCGACTTCCGAATATAGAGTTATTTTACATCGTTTAGTGTTTTTTTAAGTCGGTATTATTTTTGAATTAATCATTGGTCGCGCAGTGACCGTTTTAACATAGCTTTCATCTGTCATCACTTCTTACTACTTATTTTTTACTAAACTTATTCACCTTGACTTCCTTGTTGGTTTAGTGGACGGTAATACTACTAAGCATTAGACCTGGGGCTCGATTCTTGTGTCGGGCAAAGCGATATTAAGATTTTGCATCTGGAATTTCTCAATAGCAGCCCAAACTGGATCATTCGCCAGATGAATAGGTTTGCCCCTACACATACATAGAACTTAAACTTAACAGGTGAAATAATGATCTCTAACTCTCTGGAGAATACAGGCATGACGTGGTCTTATGCACTATATACCCAATACAATCTCTCGTGAGTATGTTAACTGCCATAACAGCTTTAAAATAAAACAAAAACATAATTTTCCTTCTTTCTGAAGTACAGTTACCCACAAAGTTAAGTTAACCTAAGCTCAGCCGGTCATGTTCGCTACATTGGCAGATTAGTCGCGGCGGCACGCCTTTCAGTCGGAAATGGTTTTATAGTTTGAACGCTGAACCATTTTACCGAGCCACGGCCCCATCGGCCTATGTTTGCCATTTTAATAATACAATGTAGTCGAATAGAAACGGGAATGTATTTGCATTTACACGAAAAAAAAAAATAGAACATCAAGCAATCCCAATGTGTATAATTTCTCTCATAGTTTTTTTACTTAATGATAAATAGAATAAGGTACTTGTTCAATTGGGTATTTGTGGTAGCTTGATGCCCTCACGATCTTACTTATTACTACAACTAATTGAAAATGTTTTGGTATTTGTTTGAAGACGTAATTATATATACATGTTCAATAGGTAGCTATGGTTACAGCGAAACAATGTTCGAAGAAATTAACTAGGTAGATTTGTGTTCCTACAGATAAGTCTTTTATACATTCGTCAGTTTAAATATTTTCTTTTTATCAAGTAAGGGGTTTTTGACAGACATATTACTGCTACTCCATGTCTACTTGTATAGTTGATTTCAAACTAAAACCAGTATTAGAATAGCCATTACATGAAAAATCAAATCTGTGTTAATTTATTTGTCAGTGTCATCTAATTTAATAATATTAGCAACTAAGTGTCATTCTGTGACATCGACACGGGAATACTCCATCCAGAAATAGACCTTATGGTGACGAATCTTATTTTCACTATATCTTTTTTTGCTAGGGAATTATGAAGGCAGTTTGATTTGTGTCGATATAATCATTCTAACAAAACAGTTATATGAAAAATGTAGGGTATTTTTAATCCATTTTCCATTTATTTTGGCTGACTTTCTAGCTTTTAATGTTATAATTTCCAGTAACATTGGCTTACAGGTTTACGTGTGGCTTATAAGCTAAGCACAAGCTTTAAATAGATCAGTGTGTTTAATAGCCAAGCTAGGATACTGTTCTATACTCAGTGTTGGCAGTTAGCACATGTTACGCGGAGCTTACACTGCTCAATTCTCAATTCAATTCTCAATTCTTTATTGCGTACCATAATGTTTACATAGATGTTAGGCAGTTGGTTGGTGTTGGTTGGTTGGTTGTTGGTTCTCAGTGCTATAACTGTCAAACTTTATCGTCGTTTCTGTTTCCGTTCATCGGTATCGGTTGTATAATCTGCACGAGCTGCCACTGCGCAGGTGCGGACATTTGCACACACATTGCACTTGCAGGCTTAAATCCGTCCGTGGGATTAGGGCTGCCTCTGCTAAGGATATATTCAGGATTCTCTTTTACAAGTGATGACACTTCTTCTAAATAATATTTTTTTTCGTGTGTTGTCTTTAATATGATTTACATTGAGTCTTCTATCAGGTAAACAGGCCAAGATAATGAAAAAATAACAGTTTATTGATCTATTTCTCGTTCACACCAAATGTTTTAGAAGTAGGGATGATATGGAGTCATTTATTCGCTTTTGTATCCAAAATAGGGACGATTGTCATTACAAGTGTGTTGTGGTGTAAGTCTTATTCTTGCATATTTACGTCGTAGTCTATTCGTCTTTCGACCGTGTTTACTCTTTTTATTTCTTTACTATTATTTGACATTCAATTGGGGAGTAACGTACCTAGATGAAAGCAAAAAGATATTAAGAAATGGAAAAAAATGTTAATTTACTACAAAAACTGAATACGTTTATCAATAAAAAATAAATAAGTAGATACTACTAGAAATGTGTAATGGCAGTTTTCACAGATGTGAGTTTAATGAATTTATGTTACTTAGTAAATGCTCAATAAAAGCTATGGAGAGGCAAAATTCAACAGTTGCACATTGTAACTTTGACAAGAAAGAAGATCAGTCAAATACACAGCACCAACCATTTTCAGTGGTTACCTATTTACGACGTTCGCACGGAACCCAAGTAGGTAGATGCACGTATGTCATGTAGCAAAAGTGGCTAAGTACAGACTGGGGTCATTACGACGACGGCGACAGAATTAGGGCTGGCAGGTGAGTCATAAGTGGCACGGCGCCAGCCACCTGCCGACGAACGGTGATTCCTTTTTTTTTGGGTTTCAATATTAAACATATTATAGATTTTCTATACAAATACAAATACAATACAAAATCTTTATTTTTCAACTACAGGGTTTACATTAGTAAGTGATTGGAGCCTCCTTTTAAGCATGTAATGCCTGCGTTAGGAGACTCCGATCTTCCACAGCAATATACAATATTTAAATAACCTAGATATTAAGCATGCTTCTGTGTATGCGTGTGTGTGATGGTATGTTTGTGTGAGTGTGTTTGTTTTTGTGTGTGTGTTTCTGTATGAGTGTGTGGATGTTTGTCTGAAAATGTATGTTGTCTGGAAATCTATTCTTGATTTAGTTTATTTGTTGAAGAAGTGCCTCAGTGTCTGTGTAATTTAGAGTTTTTATCCAATCCGTAAGAATTTTTATACATTCGCGTAATAGTTTATTGTGTATATAAACCTTTCTATTTATCCTATTATAAAGTTGGCATGATAGTTTATTGTACTGAATGGCAGTTTATAGTTCAAATGAACCCCAGTCACATGTCAAATGTCATTAAGTAGATACTATTTTCAATATATTTTTTTTAAATACAAGAATAGATTTATTTACATCGTCGTCAATGTAAGGTATTAAATAGATGAGTTGAAAAAGTAATATGAAAATTGTTTTCATCATTAGTGTACCTACCTACTTTAAAACAGGTCCCTCTTACTATTATATAAATCGAAGGTCTCAGATCTTATTTGTTGGTTATTACAATAAGGGCCGATTTCACAATCGTCAATTAACTTTTATCTCCAACTTTCGTATAGATAATGTGTCAAACCGCCATTTTTATTCTTCTGATGATAAAAGTTGCATGACTATTGAAAAATCAGCTCAAATCAAATACCTACCCACTTTTAGAACACAATTTTTAAAAGTTTCCTTCTTCGATAAAATAAGATATACAAGAACTTGCAATGTCAATCAGCTCAACCAACATAAACGCAACTTTTATTAAATTATTTAGTAACCTCTCATCCTTTATCTTAATCTACTTATAATAAACACTTATTCACACACCTTTAAAATCTTACCTCCACACGACTCGTCCCCGTTCCCGCACACTTGATAAGCGCCAGTGACTTGTCTATTCTCGGCGCCGGAAAGGGGACTATTTCCAGTGAGCTATTTCCACACTTTCTCACCTCAGTACAATACTTAGGGCAGGAGACGTAAAAATATCAAGTTTGATGTCCTGACTGCGTAGCATGAACACATTGAACACCGAAGAAACGGCCTTTGTCTACAGACGAATCGGCAAAGTGACAGATTATATAGACAGGAACCTCAATCTGTCAAATTTCTTTCAATACCTGCCTGCGTAGCATGAACACTTAATTTATTTTCTTCCGAGACACGACAAAGACCGTTTCTGCGGTGTTCATGCTACGTAGGCTGAACGTGGCGTCTTTAAGTAATCGATTTGTAGGAGGCAAGGAGATTTAAGATACATGTCTTTGTTATTCGAATGTCGATAATCTATGTAAGTTCTCTATTTAGGTACGCCACTACCCAAACTAGATTGGTAACTTAATAGAGAACTAGATAAGTCCCGAAATTCTACCGAGGATGGTAGAATTTTGAAATGGTAGCGTGTTTAATTAAATAAAGACCTTATCTTGTTTCAATTGACATGTAAAATAAATAAAATAAAAAATAAATAAACATTCCACAACTTTTCACACAACGCCATTTAGTCCCGAGTTAAGCTTGAGAGCTTGTGTTATGGGTACTAAACAGCTGATAAATATAACTATATATTTCTAAATACGTACATATTATAGATAAATAATACCCAGACACAGAACAAATGATCGTGCTCATCACACAAACATTTGTCCTGGGTGGGAATCGAACCCACGACCTCCGGCATAGCAGTCAGTGTCACTAACTACTACACCAACAGGCCAGTCAAATGAAAGCCAACTGTTGTTTTTCAGTCAACCAATTTTAACATACCTACATACATAAACCCGTGTCTTTTTCCCTTGGAGGTAGGCAGAAACTACAGAGCGCTACGATTCTTACATACTTCTTTTGCTTTCTATACTTTTATACGACGGTTGCAAGTCTACGACGTACTATTCTAAATTTATATGTGTAATCAGGGGCACGTCCAATTAATAACAATAATAATAATATTCCACGACTATTCACACACGCCATCTAGTCCCAAGCTAAGCAGAGCTTGTGTTATGGTTTTTTTTTTCATTAGAAAAAAATCATAACACAAGCTCCGTCTAAAGCAAACTACATAAACCAATATGTAGTTATGTAGTTTTCATTAAACACGTCATAGGTACCTGTAAATTCATTAAGATAAAAAGGTAGTTAGTGAGTTATCTGTTTTATGTTAAAACGGAGGTCACTCCTAATTCTCTTTCCATAATTTTATTGCTTGCTCCATTCTATTTACATTTATTGCAAATGCATTCAGTTTATTGCTTAGGTTGTAACTCTAAGTCTTTACTAAGTATGTGTTCTAGTAAATGCACATTTGCACAGTAGGTATTACGAAACGTTGTTTTCATTACCCAAATCTCCTTGGACATTTGTCTGATGCATTTATCTGTAATATTTAGTTTTACTAGAGACTGATCACTTGTTATTTTAATCTTATTCAGTCATATATTAGTCATTGCTATTAATGGAAAGACTTATCTTAAGTTGTTATGCGCTTAAGTAAACAGCCAATCACAGATGTCCTGGATATTTGCCTTATGTTCCAGGTTGAACGCCGCGTGCGTGCTCCTGATTCGACTGGTCAACTCATACTGTAAGGTTCTTTACTCAATAGAACAATTCTGTCGCTAATCTGTAACGTTCTCAGTGTTCTCACATACCAAATTAATCTCGTCTGGTTAAAAGAGTTACAATGAACTTAAATAGAGATTGTGGTGTGACCTCTTAGTTTCGTTCTTGTCAGAGTAGTCAGATAATTAAATACAGACCTCATCTACTAGTTAAAAGCTTTTCTCTGAGCTACATTGAAGCAGCTCAGAACGTTATGCTAAAGTTAGAGACAGAAAAATAGTACAGAAAAGGAAAATGGTCTAACACTGGTTAAAAAAGCTAGGAAATACCAACCAACATTTTAAAGAAAACCTACTTGTAAGACGTGTATGTACAAGTTTTTGTAAAAATCGATTTACATGAATACATATCATTTAATTTTGTATCATATTTTATTTATCATGGGAGCAGGAAGAAATTACGGGACATTCCTGCTACGATTCTGGAAACATCAAGTTCTTTAGATCAGGTGGTCGAAACCGGCGTGCATGTATGAGCTAAAAGCAAGCAGAAGATGAAGGCCTTGCATCACAGTCTCAAAATCTTACGTTACCAAATTACGAATGACCAAAACCACCATGACATCACACACACACACACACCATACGTCATAGTGTGTCGTGAGTCAGTGTATAGAAATACAATTTGGCGAGGTACCCGACCGGGATTGAACCCCGGTCTATTTACGTTCTGGCTCCGTGCCAAGAGTCGTCTGATTGTTTGACCCGTTTCCTGAGCATCGATGGTGATTGCTTTGTCCTGGTCGTCAAGTTGGTATACTTATAAGTGTAGTAACTACGATGGGCTATTGTGCCGTTAAATATGGAGGGTATATTTTTGATTCTCATGTGATAAGGGCGTCTATTAATTGTTTATTAATAACAGCTGCTCGGTTAAGCTATGCTTCGTCGTTAAGTTCGTAGATGGGTGACTATTTATTAGGTACATACTAGCATTTGGCCCGCAAAATGTTTCTTTTAAACAAAATTATACACTTATAAATAATGTAGCATACTAAATTCGTAAAAGAATTTTCAAAATCAATTAGAGATAACCCCTACAAACTGATTACCTCTTTACAATATTATTAAAAGTATAGATTACGATCCCTAGGATTCAAAATGATGAAAAGTGTCTAGTTTGGCGTTCAATGTAGGAATTACAAATAAAGTCTCTTTTGTAAAATAAAAACTAACAAATATCTGTGTAACGCCACCTCCACAGTTTTGTAGGGAACAAGTTTTTACAAAACGTGTATTTAAACCAGAAAATTAACTACTTTTGTCGGAAATAACCACCAACATAATAGTTAAACGAGAATTTTAGAAAACATTTAGTAAGTTTAACAAGACTACTTGACTATCAATATTACGTGGCTTGCCAAAATCTCATCAAATTCTACTTCCTCTTCCTCAGGATCCTGGTGGGTGCTCCAGAAGCCGAGCTGTTTCCTCCATACGAGTACAACGTGTCTAAACCTGGCGCTGTCTACCGCTGCGAGCCAGGGTTCAGGAACTATGGCACAGAAGCCAACGTTCGCACCCTGGACCGGTGCAGCCCTATGCAGTTCGATAAGAATCCACGTAAGTACTGTTACAAATTTAATATGCTGTCTTTTTCCATATAATAATAATAATAATAATAATAACTGGCAACACTGAAGTGACAACAACGTCCAATTTTTGAAAATCATATTTATCCCACTATTCGTATTTAATTTACCGACAAACGAAATGTTGACTAAATTTTGAAATAAAACGACCTGTTACTTAAATATTTACATAAAACCTACAAAAACTAAAGAATAAAGGAAAATGAAAAATCCAAGAAAATACAGTGACATGTGTCATTCACGTAAATTCAATAACTAAACAATATGAAGAAGAAGAAATATTATTGGACGAAAGGATAATGTTATGTTGACGAGAGCCAGAACTCGAGCACGCCCACCACCTCCGGAGTCGTCGCTCAGCTCCGCCTCGCCGCCGCCGGACCTCGGATCACCAGCGTCACCGGCGGCTGCAGCCGCGTCGAGCTCGAGCGACGAATATTTTTCCCCGCCGACGTCGCCAACACCTGTACGTCGGCCGGGGAGAGGCCGGCCACCGAGAAGCTTGGGACTTAGGGGCCAACCGGCCCCGAGCCGGGTCCCCGCTGCCGGTGGTTGTGTGCAGCGCATGAAATGGACTCAAAGTATAAATGAGAACGTCATGCGCGCATATTACGGGTCTACAGAGGGGGGAACTAACCTCACTGCGTACCGTGTTAGGATGCTGTCTCTGTTCCAGGAGCTGGAACCAACCGTCAACGTGTCGGCCCAACGATTATCGGATCAGGTGCGGGTCATTCAACGTAACCACAGGTTGGACGACACCGCGCTTGATAGGCTGCGCTCAGAGGTGCTGAGCAACCGTATCGTCTCTGCTTCGCTACAAACCGCGGCACACTCACCGGCAACTAATACAATTACGCCGCGGTCCAATTGTGTTAGTGATGAGGCAGATGATAGGGTTGTCACAGTAAGTAGCCAGTGCAGTGATAGATTGAGGAGCGCTCTGGAGGATGCGCTTCGCGAATATAGGTCAACACCAACCGTACTTAGACCCCGGTTACCACGTTTGCCTATGCATAAAAAAAATAGGGCGCTAATGTGTGCCCTGGATTCGCTGGTTACGAGTTATTTCGAACACAGCGAAAATCTTGTCGATACACACTCGATTCTGTATTGTGCGGCTGTTGCGGCATGTCGTATAGCTAACGTTAAATTTCCAGACAGTGACGTAGCTATGCGACCAAAACCAACCGTACCAGCCTGGCAGTGCAGGATCGGGCGTCGTATCGATGAGGCCAGGGTACTCATTGGCAAACTACACTGTTTTAGGGAGGGCAATACACGGCCACGAGTGATGCGCTTTGTGAGACGAGCGTTCTCTGGGACTGGAATCAGTCCTGGAGAATACATATCCCGTGTCACAGAGCGCATCGACTTCCTAAAGCAGAAAGTTTATGCATGGGCAAGCCGTATCCGGCGGTATAAGCGACGGGTTGACCGGTATACGCAGAATCGCATGTTCCAGAGCGACGAAAGGAGGGTTTATAGGGCTTGGGAGCGACCAGACCAAGGTGTGGCTGATACGCGCCTACCGGATGATGACGCCATGTGTTCATTCTGGCGCAGCATCTGGTCGGTGCCTGTCAGTCACGCTGAGAGCGACTGGACTCGGGTGGTGGAGCAAGCGTGTGATTCTATACCAGAAATGGGGGCAATCGTTATCAGCCCCCAAGATGTAACCTGTGCAGTCCGTCCGTTACCTAACTGGAAATCTCCGGGACCGGACGGACTGCACAACTTTTGGATCAAATGGATCCAGGGATCGCATGCTTGCTTGGCTTCCCAGTTTCAGTCAGCTTTAGAGTCAGGGTCGCTACCCCAGTTTCTTACAACAGGAATAACCCACCTGCTCCATAAAACAGGTAGTACTGCGGAACCCAAAAATTATAGACCGATCACTTGTTTACCGACGGTCTATAAAGTTCTTACATCCATTTTGAGAGCTAAAATAAACGATCACATTGACAGCAATTCTATCATGTCCACCTCTCAAAATGGATGTAGGAACGGGTCCCGCGGTACTAAGGAGCTACTCCTCATTGACATGGCCATAAGCCAGCAGGTTCGCCGATCCCGCAAGGATCTGTCGACATGTTGGATAGATTACAAGAAGGCCTATGACTCGGTGCCGCATGCATGGCTCATTAGGGTGCTGGAGTTGTACAAAATAGATGCAACTCTTCGCACCTTCTTGATATCGTGTATGCGGCAGTGGAGTACAGTCTTACGCTATCCAGGATGTCGACAGATCCGGGGAAACAGTGAACCTATCAGGATTGAGCGGGGTATATTCCAGGGTGACAGTTTGAGTCCGCTTTGGTTCTGCCTAGCCTTGAATCCGCTTAGCACACTGCTGGAGGATTCAGGTCTAGGCTATCGGTTAAGGAGAGGTGGTCAGGTCATATCTCACCTCCTATACATGGATGATCTGAAACTCTTTGCCCCCAACAATTTGCGACTGATGGAGCTACTGAAGGTAACTGAAACTTTCAGTAGTGCCATCAGGATGGAATTTGGTGTGGACAAATGTGCAGTCATGCATGTACAGCGAGGGGAGATTGTGGAATCCGAGGGAATTCAACTCTCGGATTCCATACACCTTAGATCCCTCTCCTTATCCGAAAACTATAAATATTTGGGTATGTCGGAAGCGTTAGGCATCGATGCCGCTGACATGAGACAATCGTTGAAGGAGCGCTTATTTGGCCGCCTGAAGAAGGTTTTAAATAGCCTTTTGTCGGGCGGAAACAAGGTGCGCGCCTTCAATGGTTGGGTCATGCCAGTGTTGGTGTACTCTTTCGGCATACTCAAATGGACTCAAACGGAACTTGACGCCCTGGATAGGAGAGTTCGTACACTGATGACCGCAAACCGGATGCATCACCCACGATCCTCGGTTATGAGACTGTACATCCCGCGGAAGTGCGGGGGTCGAGGCTTCCTAAATGCTAAGACCCTCCACAACCGTGAGGTGTACAGCCTCCGAGAATACTTTCTGAAAGCCGACGTGGGGATGCATCGGGATGTGGTCGCAGTGGACAAGGGCCTTACCCCGCTATCCATGGCTAACGAGAACTGGCGCAAACCTATAGTACTGAGTACTGATGACCGCAGACAGGTATGGCAAAGCAAAGAGCTTCACGGGCGCTTCTACCGGGCTCTTCATGGGCCCGATGTAGACTTCTTAGCGTCCGTATCCTGGCTACGATTCAGTAACCTCTTCGGAGAAACTGAAGGGTTCGTCTGTGCAATTATGGATGAAGTTATCTTGACGAATAACTATCGGAGATATATTATGAAGGACGGGACAGTTGACGTGTGTCGGGCATGTCACTGTCCGGGCGAGTCTATCAGACATATCATCTCCGGTTGTTCTCGTCTGGCTAACAGTGAGTACTTGCACAGACATAACCAAGTGGCCAGGATTATCCATCAGCAACTTGCTTTGAAATACTTGCTTGTGGATTCTGAAGTACCGTATTACAGGTATGTGCCCGACCCAGTTCTCGAGAATGACCATGTTACACTGTACTGGGATCGATCTATCATCACTGACAGGACTGTTGTTGCCAATAAGCCTGATATAGTGGTGATAGATCGATTAGCGCGCCGCACAATGATAATCGACGTTACCATCCCTCATGACGAGAACCTTGTGAAAGCTGAGAAAGAGAAAAAAATCAAATATCTCGACTTAGCACGCGAGGTTGTCGACATGTGGGATGTGGACTCGGCTGTCATTGTGCCGATAGTCGTTACAGCCAATGGCCTTATAGCTAAAAGCCTCGATGAGCATCTTTCGAGGCTTTCGTTGCACGGTTGGGTCAGGAACCTGATCCAGAAGGCAGTACTTCTTGATACGGCCCGCATCGTGAGGAGGTTCCTGTCTCTGGAGCCCTAACCACCGGTAGCTTGGACCCTGCTCCCGCCATCGGTGGTTCACTATTTTTTATATTTTTAAATGTTTTTATATTTTTATATCAATATTTAAAAATGTAATTTATATGTATGTACAAATAATAAATGAGAATAATAATAATAATAATAATAATAATATATATATATTTAAGGGTGACAGTTTGAGCCCCTTATGGTTCTGCTTAGCCCTGAATCCTCTAAGCACTTTGCTCGAGGATTCGGGTCTAGGCTATCGACTGAGAAGAGACACAGGTCAGGTCAGGTCAGGTCATATCTCACCTACTTTACATGGATGACCTACGACTGATGGAGCTACTGAGGGTAACTGAAACTTTCAGTAGCGCCATCAGGATGGAATTTGGTGTGGACAAATGTGCGGTCATGCATGTAAAGCGAGGGGAGATTATGGAATCCCAGGGAATTCAACTCTCGGATTCCATACACCTTAGATCCCTCTCCTCATCCGAGAGCTATAAGTATTTAGGTATGTCGGAAGCGTTAGGTATCAATAGTACTGACATGAAGCAATCGTTGAGGGAGCGCTTCTTTGGTCGCCTGAAAAAAGTGTTAAACAGTCTTCTTTCAGGTGGAAACAAGGTGCGCGCCTTCAACGGTTGGGTCATGCCGGTTTTGATGTACTCTTTCGGCATACTTAAATGGACTCAAACTGAACTTGACACCCTGGATAGGAGAGTCCGTACACTGCTGACCGCAAATCGGATGCATCACCCACGCTCTTCGGTTATGAGGTTGTACATCCCGCGGAAGTGTGGGGGTCGAGGCTTTCTAAATGCTAAGACTCTCCACAACCGCGAAGTGTACAGCCTCAGGGAATATTTCTTAAAAACCGAAGTGGGTATGCACCGAGATGTGGTCGCCGTGGATAAAGGGCTCACCCCGCTTTCCATGGCTAACGAGAACTGGCGCAAACCTGTAGTGCTTAGTACAGATGACCGCAGGCGGGTATGGCAAAGCAAAGAGCTTCACGGCCGCTTCTACCGGGCTCTTCATGGGCCCGATGTAGATTTACTAGCGTCGGTATCCTGGCTACGTTTTGGTGACCTTTTTGGGGAAACTGAAGGTTTTGTATGTGCAATTATGGACGAAGTTATCCTAACGAATAACTACCGGAGACATATTATGAAGGACGGGACGGTTGACGTGTGTCGGGCATGCCATCGTCCTGGTGAATCCATCAGACATATAATCTCTGGTTGTTCTTGTCTGGCTAACGGCGAATACTTGCACAGGCATAATCAAGTAGCCAGGATTATTCACCAGCAACTTGCTTTGAGATACCAGCTTGTGGACACTGAGGTACCGTACTACAAGTATGTGCCCGACCCAGTTCTCGAAAATGACCATGTCACTTTGTACTGGGATCGGTCTATCATTACTGATAGGACTATTGTCGCCAATAAGCCAGATATAGTAGTGATAGACCGATTAGCGCGCCGCGCAATGATAGTTGATATTACCATCCCACATGACGAAAATCGCGTGAAAGCTGAGAAAGATAAACAAATAAAATATCTTGACCTAGCCCACGAGATTGTCGACATGTGGGATGTGGATTCTGCTGTCATTGTGCCGATTGTTGTGACGGCCAATGGTCTTATTGCCAAAAGCCTCGACGACCATCTGTCGAGGCTATCGTTACGCGGTTGGGTCAAAGGCCTGATACAGAAGGCAGTACTCCTCGATACGGCTCGCATTGTGAGGAGGTTCCTGTCTCTGAGACCCTAACCACCGGTAGCTTGGACCCTGCTCCCGCTATCGGTGGCCTACTATTTTTTATATTTTTAAATGTTTTTATTTTTATATTGATATTTAAAAATGTAATTTATAAGATATTTTAATGAATACACGACATAATAATAATAATAATAATTTATTTAGGTCCTTTTACACATTATTACATTTGTAAACTTAAAATACATAGTCGAACCAAGTTTTTTTAAACAAAATAGCTTAAAAACTTATACTTGTAAAAAACCGAGTTTAATTAACACATATCTCTAAATATCTAAACGAAGGTGCGGTGGAACTGACATTATCTTGTGGCGACCTACCTGAGCTAGGTTAATAAAAACCTGTGTTTCAGGCCATCCCCAGACTAAGCGAACAGCTGACTACAGTTAATACATTGAATTGAATTACATTTCCACTATGCTACTTATGCAAATACAATATAAACAAAAAATACCTTAATAATAATATCTACAGAGTTATTGAAGTACTACTAGAAGTTTTTCTGTATCAGCGTAATCAAGTTTACCCAGATATTCGCACAGCTTTAGACTACAATCTTTGTAGCTAGCACTATAAATATCAAGTATTCTATTGAGCTTATTATATAAAACGGGTCCTAAATAGATATAGAATCGGGTTACAAAAGCATGTCTAGTTTGAGACTTTATGCAGACCAAATCTTTCCTTCTCTTGTCAGAAGGTACTGGTATGTAAGTGATTTCAACGTGCTGATATAAAATTATGTGCAGGATAAATAATTGGCGTACTGTTAGCACGTGACATGCAATGTAAAGCTGGTGCGTAGGAAATCTGAAAGGCTTAAAAGTGGCTACCTTTAGGATAGCTCTTTGAGCGCGTTCTAGATGGATTAAAATTGATTTTGCAGCACCTCCCCATGAAGTTATGCAGTAGGTAAGAACAGATTGGCACAAAGCTAAATATACCTGTTTAATTAATGTGAAGTCAGCAATGTAACGTAAGTTTTTAAAGACATACATTAATTTACGAACTCGAGTACATAGTAACTCAATGTGTTTTCGGGAATTGATATGTTACTAATAGAACGTACCTCACGACTGATAGGTAGCTGTAGTTTTTAAGTCAAGAGTGAGCGAAGAGTATTCTAAAGTTCTAATTATTTTAAGGTTCCGTACCCAACGGGTTCAAACGTAAACCTAATAACTTACTAGTCTTCGCTCTCCAGCCGTTTGTCCTTTCAGCGGGCTGTATCTCATGAAAATAATGTATTTGCAAGCTACATTGGCTAATAGGTTAATAGTACAATTTGCATAAGGACCATACAAAAACAAAATAAACATTGAAATAGCTACTTAAAGGAGATTAAACGTTTCTGTATGTCAATAAACCTACCTATGGTCACTGGTAAGCCCATCCAGCCTCTGGGCAAAGACATTCAAGATGCTGTTGGTTCTGTCCCCTACTCTGCGTATTATTGACAACACTTTCTGTTGCAACCGTCCTCATTTCTCCTTAAAACTTAATAGTGAATTTAAATATTGATTTAACAATAACTTGTACTCGCTGCTGTAAGGTGTAAAAAGTAAAACAAATTAAAGTGGTGGAAGTTCTTGGTGACATAAGGTAAAGACCTACTGCTCATATATAGTAAAACCACAACATTGTTCATAATAAGTTACTAAGGAGTGTTATTTATAAGCAAATATGCGCTTTATCAAGTCTTAGAATGCACTTGGAAGTTGACCTCGTGCGCTTTGAACTTCCAATCTAAAGGCGCGAACTAGTTTACTGACAAATTAAAACCTTAAAATTAGAGCCTGAGGTCCTGGGTTTGATTTTTAGGTCAGGCAAAGTGTTGTACGGGTTCTTCACCTGAAACTTAAGTTGGCAGTAAGTTAGTTCTCTATTATATTTAGACTTTAACGAAATTGGCGAAATCTTAGAGTGTCTATTACTAACCAAAATAGAATTTTTAAACGTAACGAATATGTTCAAATGACCCATATTAGCCCACATGCTTCCAACAGATCCAATCTCTCTAAACGATTTCCTATGAGCAGTACCCGTATTGCCATAAATTACCTTAAAAATACACTAAACTAAAAGGCCCCTTATCACCCTTTATCAGCTTTCTGCAACACATATTCCCACATAACTTTTTCTTTACGACCAGCCTTCATCATCTGCATAAAAATTTATTGAAATTTATAAAAAGAGTAAAGATATTTGTCGAAGCATTATATTCTTTTCGGACACTTTTACACGTCAATTAGCATTTCCAAATTGCGCCCTGAGAAGAAACTTCAAAATAAAAGGTCAAAGGGTATTTTAAACTCGAGACAGTATTGACTAAAATATTTTGCGAGTCAAATCATGCAAAGGACACACCTTCTGAAGAAAGAACCATGACAGCTCCGAGTGTGTACGGGAGGAAGTGGCGTCCAGCAGGCCTAGGCATTTTACAAATTCTATTCATATTCTATTTCTAATAAATAAAGAAAATGGCGTAATGGACTCAGCTGTTTGTCAACTGTCAAGTGTATTTCATTTTCAGCCATATTACAAATTCTACTCGTTAACACTTGACAGTTGACAAACAGCTGATTCCATATACGCCATTTTGATTCTATTGTCACCTTATCGATTACGATAATAGAAATAGAATTTGTAATATGGCTAGGCCTGCAGTTGCACATCGAACTTTGGTGACAGCTGATAATTTACAATAAAAAAAAAAATGGTATTGCACTTTAAGTGGACTTTAAGTTACGGTGACTTTCGGACAGGATGCTGTGCGCTTCGTCACATCTCTGCAAGTGCGCTGATGATAGCCAATTGGAAACTAGCTTTTTGATAGTTAACCGTTGAACACTGGCCGGTAATCATCACTATGAATTGTCAACCCTGAAGATCTGTAGGAAATTAGCATAGACCAGCTAAAAAGTAGGTACTCAAAACCGTCAGAAAGTTAAGGAATCACCTTCCAGTTCTACCAGTTCTGCCTTCCCAGCCATCGCGTCGTCTAATTCCCTCCCTTTCTTTCCATATCATCTTTCATACAACCCATCCATCGCAGATTTTAGACAGCACAATGTGCAATATTAATCCTCATAACATGAGTTCATAGCAATTCATCACGAGATGAATTCAATGAGACTGCGCTTGTCTCTGCTACCTTTATGATATTATTCATGCACTTCTTATCTGAGCTTTATTAATAACGTAATTTATAGTTTTATAGTATCTACACTATTCAATGGTGGTTTTGGACGTAAATATTCGCTGTATGATTGGCGATG
Organism: Euplexia lucipara; assembly: GCA_921972225.1. Taxonomy (NCBI): domain Eukaryota; kingdom Metazoa; phylum Arthropoda; class Insecta; order Lepidoptera; family Noctuidae; genus Euplexia; species Euplexia lucipara. The sequence goes on along the minus strand of OV179149.1, from coordinate 2,492,311 downwards.
AAGTTTATTGAATTATTTTGGTTTAAAATGGGGACTGCAGACTAACTGTAATTCGGTTTCTTGCTCAAACTGAAAGAAAATTTCAGTACGGATTTAAATCTAAATGCAAAATTGTTTTACAGAATATTACAGCTACTTAGAAAGAAAAGAAAAAATGGATTTTTGAAAACATCAATATATTTATAGTAAATTAAGAGTAAATGTTTCTTCTTTCTCTATTTCTTTTTAAATAATTAATTCTTATCAGACCATTACATGAGGCACATTTATAAGTTTTTATTTGTAAAACAAAAAATGATTCTAATTGCCTCTTCCGTAAGCCTCTTTTTGTATGGGGAAAGTAACAGCGTGTGAATTAAAGTACTGAATCACAGTTTGGAATAGACTACCTACCCACATTAAAAATTATTTTCGTTCCTTGAAAGAAAGACCATTTCTATAGTTATTTTCTGCTTCTAAATACCATAAAAGGTGAAGTCTATCTTACTTAAAGCAACAGCCATTTACTTTAACGTCTTCAACCAAAATCACGAGCAGATGAGGGTACATGTCCCTATGACGTGTGTCGTGGTGCGCATACACGTGACAGCTACCGCGCACGCGCGCCTGATTTATACGGCTGTACAGACTCTTGCGCAGCTCAACGACATTAAGGAACAGAAGGTTTAAACTGTATTTTTTAATCTAATTTTCTCTAAAATTTAAAGGGCTTCTAATCTATGATATGATATGATGATATCAACACCGGAGTAGTCAAATCAGTTGCCCTTATCATAGCACCCATATTAAGTGATATTATAAATAAAAGTATTCAGGAAGGCATTTTTCCAGATAAATTAAAGGTTTCAATAATAAAGCCATTACACAAAAAAGATGACAAAACAAAAGTTACCAATTATAGGCCAGTAGCACTGATACCAATATTTTCAAAAATCTTTGAGAAGGTTATATATAACAGCCTTAACAGTTATTTGGAAAAAAATAATATCTTTTGCAGAGAACAAATGGGTTTTAGAAAAAACAAAACTATTAATATGGCTATTTATAACTTTTTAGAAAAAATACATGTTAATATGGATAACAGAAAACCAGTAATGGCGTTGTTTATGGACATGACCCGGGCATTTGACTATGTAGACCATCAAAAGCTATTAGCTAAGCTCGAAAAGTATGGTATCAGAGGTAATGTGCTTAATCTAATAAAATCTTATTTGGAGAATAGAAGTCAAATTACACAAGTCAATAAAGTAAATATAAACACCAAAACAGAGGTAGTTTACTCATCTAGCTCCAGAATATTGTCATGTGGTGTGCCGCAGGGGTCTGTGTTGGGACCATTACTTTTTATATGCTACATTAATGACTTTCCTCAAGTAGTCGAATATCAAATGTCACCATTTGCCGACGACAGCACCGTTATTTATGATTCTGGCACTACAAAAGAAATAGAAGAGCATGTAAACAATAGCCTCATTCCTATCATCGACTGGTTGAACGCTAATAATCTTAAAATAAATCTAACCAAAACTAAAGTCATGAATTTTAAAATTAGACATAAAGAACAATCACAGTTTCAAATAAACTATAAAGAGAACAAAATACTTGAAACTAGTGTTACAAAATTTCTTGGACTACATATTGACAATGACATGACATGGAGGACTCAAATTGAAAGTGTTTGTGGGAAGCTTAGTAGATTTTCATATGCTCTGTATAGGCTGGGTAAAATTGTAAATAAGGCCGCCCTACTAGCAGCTTACCATGGTTATGTCGCCTCGGTGCTGCGGTACGGCCTCATATTCTGGGGTAACGCCCCTAAGATTCAAGAAGCACTTATAGCACAGAAAAAATGTATCAGAGCTATTTGTAAAATAAAACAGATAGAATCATGCAAGCCACATTTTCATACTCTAAAAATATTAACTTTACCGTCACTCTATATTTATGAAGCCTGTATTTTCATAAAGCAGAATATTAAATTATATAGATTTGTAGAAAGTAAAAGGCGTTCAAACAAGTTGCAAGTGTTGGCAACTAAAACAGAATTTCACACCAAAAGCTTTTATGCAATGGCTCAGAAATTATATAATAAATTACCAGGACAAGTTATCTCTAGTACAAACATGAATGAATTTAAGAGTAATCTATTCAAATTTTTAAATAACAAGGTGTATTACTCTGTTGACGAATATTTGAATGACAAATTTTAAACGATGAGTGTCACCTTAAATAAATTGGTTAATTTAGATTTTTATTGTATTATTGAATGAATTAGTGACATTGTTATTTTATTTTATTGTAATCTTTTCACTTTTTTTATTTTTATTTTATTTTATTTTATTTATTGACATTTAAGATTTGACATGTTTATTTTATTATTGTAATTGTACCTAATTTCACTATTGTTTTATAATGTATTTTAATATTTTGTATGCCTTTGGGCGGGACACAGCTCGGAACCTTTTTTATTATTATAACATCTTGATGTACCCTGTATTCACGAAATAAATAAATTTGATTTGATTTGATTTGAATCTAATGTCCAGTTATTTGATAAGCTGTTTTTTTTTGTAAAGTAATGACGATATTTTTTTTTTTAATACAGGCTAATACGTAGGTATAGAATTAATATTTGTTAGAATCCTGGACTTTACCACTTCAGGATAAATGCTAGCTACTCTATAAAACTCTTTCGCTCTCTCTCTGTCTATTTAAATTATTCATTTTAATTAAATTTTACCTACTTTTCACTATAGTGAACATTCTGTAGATTGTCTATTTCTTGTCTCTGCCGACTCTTGCGCAGCCACTGCGTTTTGTTCTCTCGTAGATGGACGTAATGTGTCTTGTCAGGACGAGTAATGCCCTTGCTTCATATTAGACATAAATGCTTTGTTAGAAGCTCAGTTGTGCTTAAGGTGTTTTATAAAGGTATTTTATTGTGGCGTTTTGTTATTGCTATATTGTACTGGGTCCTGAAGTAATTTTACCTCAAAAATCTTGCTCTTGCTATCAAAATGTTTTAAAAGTACGGGATCTTGAAATATCTTATGCCTTTTACTGGTCCGGACAATAATGTTTTTAATTTGTTTAAAGATAAAATTCGTAAAGCCAAGGAGCTGGTATTATAAATCACTGCACTGTCAAGTTTTACTTAAAAGGACTTGACGTTAAGTGAAATTAACTTCAGAAATGTATACGAAGCGAATTTGTTTCATTCAAAAGACTACCATCGCGGATGATTTAAATCTTGTTTTTGTAAATGCGCAAATTTCATTCGATCTATTATCTATTTTTTTAATGCTAGTAACTAACTGGAGTCCAGTTGCTCACCAAACCTCTAATGACAATTGAGAATTTACAATCAACTGGTATTCCACTTGAAGTGGATTTTAAGTTACGGTGACAATCAGAAGGCCTACGGTACGCTTCGTCACATCTCTGCGAGTGCGCTTGATGTCATCCTATACAGGCTGTAAAAAGACCAATCACACAGTTGATAACCACACATTCTGTACATATAGTTAAGTAACTTTAACCAAAAAATAATGCTGGGAAAATATTTTTTTTTTTCATTTTTAAAAAAGAGATGCTTTTTATTGCGCACATTGCATAGCGTGACAACGCAACGCAACTTTCGATCAGCTGAGCGTATGGCCACTCGCGCTTGGTCGTTGACCCGACCGGCCCGCTTGTTTAGTATCCATTGCATTTTTGTAACTTCAATCGTTTCAGTTTTGAAAAATCGATAATTTTGTTAATGTTTGTTCGGAAGAAAGTTTACTAATGATACAATTGTGAAAAAAAAACGAAAAAAATATATTGCACTTTGACCATCAATTTCTCCAAAACCAGTGAATTCCCAGGTATGTTCTAGAAGAAAAAAATGGACCCAGTGATGGGTAGAATATGTTGTTTTCGTTTACGTTAAGGGTATTTTTACACCCTGTATAAACTCTAATGAGAGTCAATACGAAACTGTTGACTGGTGATTATCACCATGAACTATCTACGAAAATACGTAATATTCACAAGATATTCACTGTATCCGTTGCGTAAAGGTGTATAACCCCTTCTGATGCATTAAATAAGAAAATTGCAATAAAATTCTCGGAGAAAATAAATCGCCCAGTATCCGGATTACCACAATGGGCTTAAGTTTACGACGCGCAGGACGCGCGCGCGCAGTTAACGCGTGCGCGTGATTCGATTCTTAACCCACATCGATATTTTTAATGTCCATGAGAAAGTGGTTGGATTTCGCCGTAATGGGTAGTTAAATTTAGAACGATCAAAGATTTTGAATGGGACTTCCTGTTCCGGGTAGTGGGTAAATGAGGATCTGTGTGTGACTGAATTTGGTTTCCTCTATCCTGTCTGTATGGTTGTTCGTCATGGTGCTATTAACTCACGAATCTGGGTGTCCAATCCGGCCATCGATGAGCTTCCTTATAATAGCTCCAAGTCATATATTTGCTTGGAAACCCTTTTTTATGTAGTTGTATATCATCTCCCAAGACGACTGTGACTTATTCAATTTTATAACTACTTTCTAAGTTTATTTTAGACAGTAGATACCTATTGACATCGATGATAAAAACTAACGTGAGGAAATCATGAAGGAGTGAATCTGCCGTGAGCGAGCGTGCTGATTAAAGCTTGTGATGCTTTCTTTCTTCTTTGCTTTGAAATATATGTAAACTTTAACTTTTACCTAAGGTATTATAGGTAGGTACACTTATCTCTTACAGTAACTGGTCAAAAATGATAAACCTTATTTAGCTTTAAACAGCTGATTTTGCTGGTTATTTTTTCAAGTTATTTATATCGTCGGGAGTTTCTTATTAATCACTATTAAATTACTTCTTAGTAGTTTCTTACTATCACTTATTAGTTTAAAAAATATTTTCCTTGTTTGACGCGTGAAAACCAATTTTCAGAAACAACTATAAAACACTACCTCTATCACAGCTGATTAAAAAGATGAAAAGTAAAACGCAAATGTACCTTTACCTTTCAAAGGTCAAGCAAAGCTGCAGGCGAGGCAATACACCACAGACATAACTGCACGCCTCAAGCGCTAACACTCGTGTTATCCAATTTGATTGCCCCATAAAGAAATCGCTAGTGAATCATGCGCATACAAACATTCATTCTGAATGAATCATTCAAATCTTTAACTGAACTTTCGCTACGCTAATTCCGTAGTAACCTTTTACCCCTTCGGTTACTGGAGTATGTTTAGCGGTTTAACTGTAGTTAACGATCGATTGCGAAGTTTTAACGTAGGCGGCGCAAGCGCATGTAGGCGGTGTCAAACTCGAATTTCTATGGCGGAATTTGTCCTTAATTTGATTATGCTGATTTAGTGTTTGTAGTTTGCTGTAAGTGGGATGATTGAAGGTTAAGCTACCGGTGTTAAGCTACGCTTACCGAAGTCGAACCATGATGGTAGATCATTCATTAAATTACTTAAGACTCCTCAGTTGGTTCCGGCTGTCATTTGTAGATCTTTGACAGTCGTTACGAATAGTCTGAAGTTAGAACACCGACAAACCAGTGACTACTAGTCTAACCAAAGGGAAATAGTTTCATCCAGTTACTGGGTTGTTAAGGTCAGTGGTTTGATGGCAATAGGCTCACCCTCCTAATAGGAATTAATCATAGCTAAATGTGGATTCACCATAGATAAGTACACCTATGCCTAAGCACTTTCGACAATAATGGGATATTGGTGCGCATTTTATTCAGACGCCAGCAAATCAAGCTACCAAAAATAGTAAAAGTTTCCTATTTGAACATGAACCTTACTCTGTTTGAAATAAAGTTGAAAAACTATCAAGGAAATTGAACACATTGGGATAGCTTGATGTGCTGAGCCTACTTATTAAAGTCAAAACTTGTTTTCCTAAGAATTTATAACTCAATAAGCTAAGATCTTGAGTACCCGGAAGCTGTGTTCAATTTCACAGAGATAACAGGGTTCACAGCTGATAACCGGCGCATACCCCGCGAATACCAGGGAGGCAGTTATATCGATAATATATCGATAGTGATACATCGATATCTGTAATGTAGGTTCTTCGATGTAATGGAATTCAAAGAATTTTGAGATTACCAGGTCCATAAAACTCTTGTTTTATTTATTTTTGAGACGTTACATTAAAGGGTAGCCTCACCTAGCTGGGTACCTTTTTAAAGGAACTATTTGCCATCAAATTGTTTATTTTTACTTCGAAAATAAACATGTTTTGTACTAATTAATACCTATTGATTTCAAAAAGTTAGAATAATGCCAAACGCATTTTCTTCCACCAGACTTTTGGGCCATACATAAACAACCAGTAGCAGGTGCAATTTTTAAAAAAGGGAATTCAAATGTTATATTAATTATTAATGTATGACACCCTTTTCCTACAATGAGCGTAATCAGAAACTGAAGAAGTCGACCACTGTCCACGATCCTAATATAATAATACCTAATGCAGGCGGCCCAATGCTCGTGCCTTCTCTGTATGAGAAGAGGCCTTTGTCCTGCAGTGGAACAGGCTGGTATTTTTATTATTATTAATGCAGGCCGTGGTTACAATTTTTTCCCTTATGAATAGGTACAGAATATATGTATAAACAAGTCAATATACTTAAACAATTAGAACAAAATAATAGGAAAACATTAGCCCTGTGAAGATACTACTGCTAACTTCTTACGAATTAGCTTTCAAACTTTAACTTTAAACAATATTATCGGTCGGTGGCATTACTTACAGTGTTAAAACAAACAACATTAACTTCAATTACAAACAATTTATCGGTTACTGTTACTTCTGTCGCAAGCTAGTTAAAAGCTTATAAAACTTTTATACAGACTTGATTGAGCAATTTTCATTAATTAAATAAAAGAAATGTTGAGTTTAACGAGTTTCACGCTTGAACTTATAGCACTTTAGTAGGAGTTAAGTTAGAACGATACATTATAAAAGAATTTTCTCACGACTCTCGTATGTTTATAAAATCTTAAAGAATTACATTATCATGTGTTGAATTGACTTTAGTCCATTAAGTTAAGATGTAAATAAAATAAATGTCTAAAAGCTCTTGATTGTTATTACCAGTTTACGATGCAGTGGGTTATAATAAGAAACTTAAACAATAAAAAGCCGCAGAAATGCATAGGAATGACAGTCAATTTCAGACAACGGTAGAAGATGATAAACGATTAAATATTTGTCACGCATCAAAATTAAATAACTTAGAACGGGATGAAGTCTATCTTTACTAATGGACTACTCTAAGAAGTATTAAGGAATCAAACTGAGAGGTGATGCAGTCTCCTGATTACTTATTATCGAATCTTACTTATTAAGTGGAGCCAGAGTTTCAATGCCACCCAATGCCTCTGACATCACACGCCCTCGAGTAATATCTCTCAGCCATGCCGGTTTTCTCACGTTATTTTCCTTCGCCGTTTTCAGAGGTAAGTGATAATTATAAAATACGCACATGAATCCGAAAAGCTGTGCCTTGGGTTCGAACACGAGACCTATGATTTGGCAATCCACCGGTCACAACACTAGGTTATCCGTGTTTGAGACAGTCTCCTTTAAAGTCTATCTTGGACCTATCTATATGAGGACCATAAGTACAGATTGATTGATGTTTTGGAGTTTTATGGTGTGCAAAAAAGACTGTTCTAATCATTTCTATTAGTGTTCGAGATTGTCTTTTAGGTAAAGAACCATTCAAATTTGAGTAGTTATACCTGTCCAGTCAGGGCAAGCATTTGTGAATAATCGCGTAGTTCAACTCAACAGATAAAAGATAATTTTACTTGTAAAACATGAGTATTCAGTACGAATTGAGGTTTGCAGCGTAGGATGTTGTATTTTGGACAATGGGCTTCATGTTTTGCCATGGCTATTGGCGAAAAAAGTTATTAGAATTGCACACTTATAAACACATTGCATTATTATAATATTATGTAGGTACCTGGATAGATAATTTTAACATAACATGGTTACTAGACGTTGAACTAAAAATAAGTGTCTATTAACATACTACGAAATAGTAATTATACGCTTTTAAATGTATAAAAACAAACTTCAGATAATGTTTACATTTAAAAATCGACATGTGTCGACTTTAACGAGCAGCGACCTTAATTTGAGTCCCAATTAACATTAAGATACGAGTTGTTGGTAATATTTTTACAAAGGTTATTAAAACTATCAAGTAGTTGAAATTCGGCTGTTTTTACTTTCTTCACTCCATCTCCACTATTTATTATATTACTACAGAGCTACTAATACCATCGTGATCTGCCTAGCCTTCTCCCAACTTGGGAGACTGAGACTACTTGTCTGATTTTCACAACCCAGTTACTGGGTAACACCATAACCATTGGTGAAACTGGTTGTTAGACTTTCGGGCCTTTGATTACCCGTGTAGCGACATCTATCTCGCCACATACGAACTATCCTACATCGCGGTATCAAAGTTATCCGCGCAGTTTGAACGTATACAAGTTCCCGACAACAACCGTCGGGCAGTAGTTAGCCCACCAGACACAACATCCGTCTGGTCGGAGGATCCTCCCTTTTCAATGGTGGATGAGGAACTTTACACCCTGTTCCTCATACCTCCAAACCCGTAACGACTGTCAAAGATCTACAAATGACAGCCGGGATCAACGGCTTAATGTTCCGAGGCACGGAAGAGTCTTGATATGTGATCAATGGTTGCCCATCTATGGAGCAACCCTCGTCGCGCGTAGCTTTACTTTAGATCGACTCCTGAGGCTGTAATAGCCACAAACACTGAGATACTATTACCAAGGACCCAAAAGACTGCTTTTTTCGACAAGAGACTGATAGATATGATCGTCTGCTGGTCAAAATTTTACTGTTTAATCTACTTATGTATTCTCTTTTTCATAATATATTCCCTAACGATCCCAAAGTTTCAATACCTGTAGACCGGACATCACGATCAAATTTTCGTCCGAAACTTGTCTCCTGCTTGGACACAAGTCTGAGTTTTTTTTAGTACTCTCCGCAGCCGCTCCAATATTCATATATTATTCTAGATGGCGTTACTGAGACATGGGATCAAAGTTTTTCTAAGACATTTCCTTGACATGCCCGCTCTATAGTATTTTAAATCTCTTCGAACGATCCCAAACCCCACACACTTCCGTGCCCGCAATCTTTATATCCAACGTTTTCACCTAGATAATTTCTCAAAAAAAAAGTCATGAAAGTTAAGTTTTTTTAATCGACAATCCGCCGACCATAGCACATCCCTAGCTCATATCTTATCGTTAACAGTGTTGTATTTCACAAGCGCCTTTGTTATCGACGGTGACTTCTGTAAACAAATTGCCGGCACTTTTTCTCATAGTCGTATAAAGCTTATCAGCCACTTTTTCTTGTTCATTATTAACACAGCATCTTGAAAGATTGTTGCAAGTTACATATACATTTAATAATTTTGTAGTTTCATTCATCATAAGTACTCGTAAATGTTCAGAATTGATTTGAGGTTATATTAATTCTATTGTACAATACTTACTCTAAATCTTACGGTTCACGACCCATTCTCATAAGATTCGGTCAAGCACTCAAGCCGTTTCCAGAGATGACCAGAGTTGTGGTGACTGCCGACTTACAGAGCGTGTATATGGTCGTGAGAGTGGCTAGGTGCGAAGACCTTCAGGCAGACGCCTGCACATCAAGCCATACCAAACTATCAAAATTTCCCAATCAAATATGAACCTTATGCTTGCGTTGCTTAGCTGGTTTGGTCACGTTGAAAGGATAAATTAAAGGCGACTAACGAGAGGTATTTTTATGGCAAATGTAGTGAAAACGCCGGGAGGAGCACCCTAGGGAGACATACATAGACCTTATTGATGAGGTACTTCAGAGAGGTCAGGTGCGTAGTACTCGTAACTGGCGTGTGCGTATGACAATATGACATGTATGAATGTTAACGAAGCAAAATAAGTATGTAACAATCGTAGCAGATGGCTCTCTGTAGTTTCTGCCTATCCCCATGGAAAAAAGGCGTGAGTTTATGTATGTATGTATACTCAAAGAGTCCATTCTATCTAATCCTGTTTTAGTTTTTATTATGTACAATAAAGTGCACTTTAATTAAACGAGATATTACGTAGGTCAGGTGTATGTAAGTACTTAGTTCTATTTGTTGATGGTTAGTTATAATAACAGCCTGTTGTTGTTTAACTGCTGGGCAAAAGGCCTTTCTACTTTCTTTCCTTTGCCCAGCTGTGGGAAAATACAGACTAGTATTAATAACTAGTTTCTGCCCGCGACTTTTTTCGATTTCGACGGAAGCTTTTTTCCCGTTTGCAACATTTCTTATTGCTGCGCCGCTCCTATTGGTCATACCGTGATGTTATATAGCCTATAGCCTTCGTCGATAAATGGACTATCCAACGCAAAAATATTTTTTCAATTCGAGCCGGTAGTTTCTGAGATTGGCACGTTCAACCAAACAAACAAACAAACTTTTCAGCTTTATAATATTAGTACCTATAGGTAATAATATTGAAAGGTTTCTGTACTTAAACTATTTTATTCGAATAAAATCTAGCAACTTAAACAAGCAAGTCTCTATACCATACACTACCTTCCAATTGCTTAGTCACATGTAAACAGTCAAACCGTCCGTATGTCTTCCACGACACGACTTTAGATCACGGCGAGCGTTCGTGCGAGATCGGCATCTGTCGCGCGCCAAATACAGCATGAGCTGCGCATGCGCATATACAAATAACTGAAAGGTTCTAGATGAATGGATGTTGTTGACGTTAGATTATGGAGAGCCTTGTGTATAGGCATTGATTGGTGGCGTTAGATTAGATTACTAAGTTGTATGGGTGATGAAAGATATTGGTATTTAGATTTAACTGTGCTTGTTATAATATTTAGTAAAAGTTACCGATTCGTGCTGAAAAGCTTGCAAGGAATTTTGCTTGGATTTTTATTTAATAACTAGCGAATCCTCCTGGCCTTGCTCAGGAACATGAAATTTTTTGTTAAGGTTGTCAATTTATGTTCCCCTCCCTTTTCCCCCTTAAAACTCAAATATATAACATCACGCCTACATTTCCCGAAAGGTTTGGCAGAGTTGTACGAATAGTACGTATAGAAGTACGTAGTAGAGGTACGTATAGTACGTAGGTATAGTAGAAAGTTAGGTTAGTCCTCTTTTAAAAGCTTTTTGTACTTAGTATATTGTAGTATTTGGCTGTGCGTTGATAGAATCAGTCAGGGCAAAATTTTGTAAGTACACATTATATTTTTTTACTGTACCTACTTACTTAGTTTAATCTAGGCTCTATCTTATCTTTATTGCTTCAAATTAAAATAAAAAAAAGATAAAAGTTTCCTAATTTTGTGTCTTTTTCAACGAAACGAAGCCATCTGGATTCTAAATTATTCCTTAGTGATTTCTGCCCGCCGTTTCGCTCGCGTGAAAACTGAAAAGTGGTCTATCCATGTCCAAATTTTCATCCAAATTTGTTGAACAGTTTATAACGTATGATTGAGTATGAGACATCCAAACGTCTTCACAAACTTTCACAATTATATTTAATTTTTTTAGTTTGTTTAAATAAATCACGTGTGTAGTACTACTCTCAAACGAAGTTTATGTATGAGCAAATGGATGAACGTTAACGAAGCAGTAGTGTAAAGATCATAGTAGATGGTTTTGTGAGTTTATCTTGTATATGAAAAGTGGGCAACATTTTGAACTAACTTTAAGAAAATAAAACGCACCACTTTATAGGTTGTTAAACACCCAAAACAAGTCGCGTAGTGATAGTAGACTGTCAGCGTGGTATTAACCCACACGTGGTGATGGTGTGGGTGGGGACACCACGGCCGCGCGTGGGCAACCCGGCAACCAACGCGTTGATTTGTCAATAATAAACTTATTGATTCAACGTAATTTCACTGCGTTTATTATGTCGTGTAGTGGTAGTTTATTTCGTAATGGGATGGTAATTTCGGGAGTACCATTCCTCATTATTTTCATTACTTTGAGTAATGAAAATAATGAGGAATGGTTAGTAAGTTGTTGGTAAGGCTAAGTAACTGATTTTAAGTGCGCAATTTTCTCATAAGCTTATCTTTTTCGCATAACATAACATGAGGCCCCTATTCCGGAAAGAGTAAGTGCCTAAAAGCAGGTATGTACGTAATTGAGGTCGCTGTTATAGGGGGCTATGCTTATTGTTTTCGACCGGGGATACATCTAGGCTGCAAGTGCAAAATTCCACGTATAAAAACGGAACTTCTCTTTTTTTGATCCGAAAATGAGGTCCTGCTTCATACTCTTGCGAATACCAGAACAAGTGACAGTCCAAAATCTTTTAGTCTAATATGTTAAATTTGTAATTAAGTACCTAATTAGCAGAAGCAGGGTGTAAATTAATTTCGCAAGACTGATTGGTCTTAAAAAAGGTGTAAGACTTTCCCACTCTAGGGCTCTTGTAGGGAAAATCTACTATGAAAAAGTACACTTCAAGCAACCTTTTTATGATAAAATATATTTACTTCTGTGCTATTTATTAAAACTACTGTTCTCAGTGTTTCACTGAGAAGAAACACCGACAGAAACACAGAGGCCCCAGTCTGTTTTAAAGTCCATACACTAACAGAAAGAAATCCAAATAAGCAATAAATTTCAAAAGCTACGAATTAAATATAAATGATTGGATTAAGACGGCACCGACCAAAACAGTTCAAAACGGCCGGCACGGTTAAGTTGATGTGATCAATACTATTACAATAATTAACCAAAAAGAAATGCTATGAACACCGCAAAGAATGTGTTTACAATTATTCCGAAGCAAAAAAAAGAAATATTTTCTAGTTAAATAAATAATATTACGTAAAGTTGTGACAAATATCTAAAAATAGCATGTTCGTGTTTAGTTGAATTTTGATACTAAACTGTTGATTTTTTTTACAGAGTTAAATTCATATTAATCACAAATGTTTATTCTACAATTCGTCGCTTTTAGATTTTCAAAGTGTCACATGGTTATTTTAGTATATTCATTTTTTTAAAGCATATCAAATCCTCCATACAAATTTTCTATGGACGCGGGACGTTGTATTATAAGCAACGTACACCGCTCGGAAATTCAGTCGCCCACAAGAGCTCAGAGAGTGGTCACGTCTCATTGCGGAGCGACGCACCAAAAACGACAAATCGCGATCTTTTGTGTACCCATACGTGCTGCCACCAGATAAAATCAGGTAAGTCATAATTTTTGTTTTTTTAGTTTCTTAGTAAATGAAACAAGTAAGGATTTGTTTTAGTAAAAATGGGAATGCGAAAGGCCGACCTCATAAGTATGTATTTCAATATAATTTTCTCTTATAATTCAATATGAGTATGATTTTAGGTTTTTGGGGGTGCCGCATGCCGATTACAAATCTGACATTCATTTTCAAATCCAGGATGGCGGATGCGTTTTTTTCTCAAATGTTTGATATGGGTATCGTTTAATTGTTTGGGGGTGCCGATTGCAAATCCGACATTAATTTTCAAATCCAAGATGGCGGATGCGTTTTTTTCTCATATGTTTGATATGGGTATCGTTTAATTGGTTTTTGGGGGTGCCGATTGCAAATCTGACATTAATTTTCAAATCCAAGATGGCGGATGCGTTTTTTTCTCTTTCTCATATGTTTGATATGGGTATCGTTTAATTGGTTTTTGGGGGTGCCGATTGCAAATCTGACATTAATTTTCAAATCCAAGATGGCGGATGCGTTTTTTTCTCATATGTTTGATATGGGTATCGTTTAATTGGTTTTTGGGGGTTCCGATTGCAGATCTACCATAATTTTAAAATCCAAAATGGCGGATACGTTCTTTTTTCAAATATCCAATATGAGTATGGTTTAACAGATTTTTGGGGGTTCCGATTGCAAATCTGACATTAATTTTCAAATCCAAAATGGCGGATACGTTCTTTTTTCAAATATCCAATATGGGTATGGTTTAACAGGTTTTTGGGGGTTCCGATTGCAAATCTGACATTAATTTTCAAATCCAAGATGGCGGATGCGTTTTTCTCTCAAATGTTTGATATGGGTATCGTTTAATTGGTTTTTGGGGGTTCCGATTGCAAATCTGACATTAATTTTCAAATCCAAGATGGTGGTTGCTTTTTTTTGTCAAATGTTTGATATGGGTATCGTTTAATTGGTTTTTGGGGGTTCCGATTGCAAATCTGACATCAATTTTCAAATACAAGATGGCGAATGCATTTTTCTCTCAAATGTTTGATATGGGTATCGTTCAATTGGTTTTTGGGGGTGCCGATTGCAAATCTGACATAAATTTTAAAATCCAAGATGGTGGATCCTTTTTTCTTCAAATGTTTGATCGTTTAATAGGTTTTTGAGGTGATTATATGGTGGATAATAAATAATAATATTTTTATTTTTAAAAAGTACATACAGTGTAGTGTTAACAGAAAAAATACATTTATTTTAAGGTACAGGTCATTCAAAATATGAGACAAACGACTCCCAAACTGAGACAAGTACGTATCTTGGGTAATTGTAATTCGAAACCTGACAAGTATTTTCATCCAAGATGGTGAATACAACTTTACATACATCTATGCAAACGTTCTAATTTATTACTTCTGTTTTCTTGGTTGCTGTGCGCTTGTTGTGTCTGTGCTGAATAAATATTTTTCTATTCTATTCTATTCTATTCTATTCTATTCTATTCTATTCTGTCAGTTTTATCCCGTTTTTGAAACATTTTTCATTTATGCTCAGCTCCTTTTGGCTGTAGCGTGATGTTATATAGCCTTTAACTTTTCTCAATAATTGGACTATGCAACACATAAAAGAATTTTTCAATTCCAACCAGTAGCTCCTGAGATTAGCGCATTCAAGCAAACAAACAAACTCACGAAAAAATTTTAGTATAGATAAATAATAGATTATTCGATTTTATTTAGTGAGTTATGAACATAAAATCATGTAAGTAAACAGTATTCGTCTTTTCATGACATTCAATGCAACAACTATTTTTTTAAAAATCCTAAGTTGTCTACTTTCGTTGTGCAAATGCACTCGTGACGCGGGAGACTTGCCGTAGTGTGCGCCGCGCACGCACACAACCAGCGAGTCGTAGTTAATACCTATTTGCCGGACACCGTTTACGCTCGGAGCCGTCTTAATAAACTGTTGATTCTCGTCGATATTATCCGCCACTTCCTAAAAGTCCACTATCTCCAAATTAGCTCGGACAAGCTGTGTGCTAAGCTGTATTTATTCGCCCACGCCAAAAATTAACGCTCGTCTTGTACTACTAGCTGTATAAATCAGCTTCTCTTATCTTATTGAGCTACTAAGGAGATATGGTACCTATTTTAATAAGATTATTGTTTTATGAGCCTCATTCCAAACCGATGCGATGTAGATTTGCTTTGATATATAAGTATGTTTATCAGTTTTCGAGTACTTATAGCACAGCTGCTTAGTTTGGGCCTTGGTGGTGTTGTAGAAAAAGTTCTTATTTTTTTTTTTTTACGATTGTGGTCTTCGTGATGTACAGTGTGTTTCTCATTTGTAGACACACTGGTCGCAATTAGATTTTTTTTCTTAGGGACAATTGTATCCTATTTCCTTATCTGTGCATTACTCCTGTTAGAATCATATTATAATGGCATTACAAGCAAAACTCCCTGAAACTCGATAGGACTCGGAAACTCAGATAGAAAAACGGAATGGGATTAAATAGCAAAATTAATCGAAACAAAAAAAGCGAAAACAACAAAAGAAAAACGTAGTTTCCACTCATTACACAAGAAAAATATCAATAACAACAAAGTGCTTAATTTTATGAATAGTAATGGCAATCTTATCCTATGGGCCCGACTGGATCAGACTATCCTGCTGTATCTGATAGATTAAGTCCTCCAGCCAGGCAAAGTAGTCTGTACCTAAATGAAATATAAATAAATAAAATAAATATTCCACAACTTTTACACACAACGCCATTTAACCCAAGTTAAGCTTGAGAGCTTGTGTTATGAGTACTAAACAGCTGATAAACATACTTATATATTTCTATATACATACAAATTATAGATAAATTACACCCAGACACAGAAAAAAATATCGTGCTCATCACACAAACGTTTGTCCTGGGTGGGAATCGAACCCACGATCTCCGGCACAGCAGTCAGGGTCACTAACTACTAGACCAACAGGCCAGTATATCTACCTAAATACCTTCTCATGTTTCGCTCTCAGTAGACAACAACCCGAATTCTTATATTTGTCTAGCAGTGTATAAAAGCGTGGGTTTATTACGTAAATGAGGCACATCCGGTACAGCTAGCTCTCTGTTTTCTAACGCGTACGAATCTGTCCAAGATGTGATTTTGGTGGAGTTGGGAAGCTGTAACCGACTGTTGGCACGCGTGTCCGTTCATATGATTACAGAGATGACGAGATGTATAATAATAGGTGTTTAACATGTATTACTTTTTGTCTGCACCTGACTGGCCTGTTGATCTAGTAGTTATTGACCCTGACTGCTATCCTGGAGGTCGTGGGACTCGTGGGTTCGATTCCCACCCAGGACAAATGTTTGTGTGATGAGCACGATCATTTGTTCTGTGTCTGGGTGTAAATTATCTATAACACGTACCTATGTATGTATTTAGAAATATATAAGTTTGTTTATCAGCTGTTTAGTACCCATCACTCAAGCTCTGCTTAGCTTGGGACTATATGGCGTTGTGTGAAAGTTGTGGAATATTTATTTATTTGATTGGTATCCAATGGTCACTTGATCAGTCGTGAATTAAATTAGAACAGTTCCTTCAAAAGCTTATAAAGGCTTAGTCAAATAAAGTATAGTTATAAACAGGCCAGAAACTTAAATATAGGAGATGTAAATCAATAACATTACGCTTGTATTCTTCGACGGATCAATCAGTGGTATGCCTACGTTTTGACCTCCTACATTTCGTCAGTTACATTTAATTGAATATTGTATATATTCCACAACTTTTTCACACAACGTCATCTACTAGACTAGTCCCAAGCTAAGCTTGAGAGCTTGTGTTATGGGTACTAAACAGCTGAGAAACATACCTATATATTTCTAAACACATACATATTATAGATAAATTACACCCAGACACAGAACAAATGATCGTGCTTATCACACAAACATTTGTCCTGGGTGGGAATCGAACCCACGACCTCCGGCGTAGCAGTCAGGGGCACTAACTACTAGACCAACAGGCCTGTCAATTCCAATGGAGTCGAGCGTAAATTTGCTATTTTTTTTTTATACATATAATGGGTCTACTCTTGACCTCAATCTTGTCCTGCGGCCAGAGATGAGGTCGACGATGGAACGAGCTTACCCATAAGAAGCCTATTATTTCGCGACTTAAACAGATTGGGGTCATATGAACTCTACTAACTGGGTTCAAATTCAGTCTCTAGGCAGCCACTCTTCTCCTTATTGTGTGGTCAGTGTCTAAACTTTGGTTTCAGAGTTTTAATACCGCCCATAGGCTTCTGACTTGGCATCATTTTACGGTCTAGTAATATCTCACAGGTATGCACAGTTGCCGGGTGGCTCAGGCTGCCCCTGAGAAATCACAATCGATCAAAACCTTACAACACTTTGCACGACACCGGAATCGAATTCAGCACCTCATTCCTATAAATCAATTTCCAATTGAATTTACACTTAACCATCCCAAATACAATGCTGGATAAGATAAACGATGTTGCTTTCCGTATACTTAATCTTGTTAAGGAATTAGCCGAGATGAAAGAACTTGTTGGACTTCAAAGGGGAGGGGCAAGTGCTTCCGTCAGCGCACGCGCAATCCGACACTGTTTCCGCTTGATCGTGTATCCGCGAACGGATTTTTTTTTGTTGTATTTTTTTCTACTGGGATTGAACTGAACTAGACACGTATATTTTTTATCGTTTTTTTTTATTTTACACTTTCAGTTGCAATCGTTGTAATTAAGTATTAAGTATAGTTTCTGACTAATACTGTACATACGAATGTGAGATTCTTTGTTTGGTTGATAAGCTTTCGCGCAAGATCAGGGGCTCGAGTCTGCTATTGAAATCGTGTCTCAATCGGTAATTGAACGAATATTTGACAACTTTGACAGTTTTTGTATGGGAAATGTGTCATAAGTTTGACGTTATACGTCAAAAATCGATCATTGATAGGTCATTGAGACACGATTGCAATAGCAGACTCGACCCCCTGATCGTTTGACTGATTTTATCATTAAATATTGCATGCACGTTGTCAAGGGTTAACATCTATATCTATACATATAATAAGACTGTAAAAAAACTGTGTCTGTACATTGAATATATTTAAAAAATAATAATTGAGGGGGGTTTAGAAACAGTAATAGAGCACGAATCCAAATAAAAAAGTCTGTCTGTTTGTCTGTTTGTCTGTTTGTCTGTTTGTCTGTTTGTTTGCACACGCTAATCTTCGGAACTACTGGACGGATTTGAATGATTTTTTTTTTGTTGTATAGATATGAAGTCTGGGCTACACATAGGCTATAATTTATCTTGGAAACTGGAACACCTGATGCAGAACCGCAACAGACCAGCTAAACTATAGGCGATACAAAAATGGTCCCGTAGCAAAAATTGTTCCACGTGATGAGCATTTTCTGCTGAGAGAATAAATTTGAAGATCCGGAACACCTGATGCAGAACCGCAACAGACCAGCTAAACTATAGGAGATACAAAAATGGTCCCATAGCAAAAATTGTTCCACGTGATGAGCATTTTCTGCTGAGAGAATAAATTTGAAGATCCGGAACACCTGATGCAGAACCGCAACAGACCATCTAAACTATAGGAGATACAAAAATGGTACCATAGCAAAAATTGTTTCACGTTATGAGCATTTTCTGCTGAGAGAATAAATTTGAAGATCCGGAACACCTGATGTGGAACTTCAAGAGCCCAGCTACACTATAACATATATTGGAATGACGTCTTAGCAAGAGTTGTTCAGCCATATGAGCACTCACTGTTGACGTATAAAAATCGAAGATCTGGAACACCTGTTGTGGAACTCCAAGAGCCCAGCTACACCATAACTCAAATAGGAATGACGTCTTAGCAAAAGTTGTTCGGTCTGATAGGCATTTCCTGTTGACTTATAAAAATCGAAGATCAGAAACATTTGATATAGAAATTAAAACTATTACTAATTTCATTGCATAATTATAAAATAACATAAGTAGGAGGTACTACGCGGTGAAGGCGGGAACAGTTCAGGACTGATTTTCGATGACGATGGTATATCGTTGAAAATTAGACTCTACTGGCTAAAACTCCCATTTTTTTTATCGTATGCCTTCGGGCTTATGTTATTTGAGTGTTTAATTTCCTTTTCCATTTATCTTCGTTACACGGTAGCTTACCCGGTAACGCAGGGGAGCAGCCACTTAGATTTTAATTGATCAGGTATCATCACAATAAAACTATAACCATGCCTAGAAAGAGGTCAAATTTTTCCCAATGTTACAAAGGTGCTAAATGATTAAAGACCATAAGATCCCAACAATCTACCGAAGAGCGTTAGGAGAGACTTGATGCTGTTCGAGAACATGAGGCTGCAACTCGCTCCGTGAAAACTTCTTGGGATCGCGAAGCACGCCTGCATTCTCAGCGTATTTACGCATCTATATCCAGGTCTCTAGAGACCAGTGAAGAATATGTGCGCGACTGACCGCTCATCGTGAACATCATGCACTGTCTCGCGAGTTGGAGACGTTCACGGAAAAAGCATGACGCTTGAGTTTTCAGCGTATATACGCATCGACTCTAGAAATAAGTGGGGGAAGGAGATGCGCGACTGACCGCTGATCGTGAACGTCACGCAACATATTATAGGCTATAATTTATTTTGGAAAATGGAACACCTAAAGTGAAAGAGATATAAAAATGGTGCCATTGCAAAAACTATTCCACGTGAAGAGTGTTTTCTGCTGTGAGACTAAATTTGAAGATCTGGAGCACCTGTAGGGGAACTCCAAAGCCCAGAGACAATATAACATATACATAATAGAAATGGCGTCTTAGAAAAAGTTGTTAAGTCTGATGGCATTTCCTGTTACCAACAAAAATAAAAAATCTGGAACATCTTGAATCGTCTCGCACATCCCATTGATTTCCCGTCCCCGGGCTTATAGAATTCGACATCAGATGTTTCAGATCTTCGATTTTGACGACCCTGTTGTCGCTGGCATAAGCAACAGGATCCGCGTACGAAGTCGCGGGCAGAAGCTAGTAAAGAATAAAAATTAAAAGTATTTTTTTCAAATTAGGTTGAAGATCAGCACTTTTTGAACGTCAATATTATCTACATTAGTTTCTGATTATTACTGTACTTATGAATGTGAGTTTGTTTGTTTGTTTGATATGCTTTCACGCAAGAACAACTTTACCGATTATCATAAAATTTTGCATGCATGTTGTCAAGGGTTAACTAACGTATAGAATAAAAACCAAAAGTCCTTTAGTCAAATTAGGCTGAAGATCAGCACTTTTTGAACGTCAATATTACCTCACAAGACAATCCCTTTAAAAAAATCCGCTTTAGTCTGTCCTTCGAGAAAAAGATATAGGTAGGTACTACGGTTCTTTTCGCATGAAAAACAACTTTTCCGAGGGATTGACAAACCCAACACCCAATGCACTTACGCCAGCGAAATCGCGGGGCGAAGCTAGTACCAAAAACAGTACTTTTAGCATAATTTTATTATGATACTATATGTCAAAGTCAAAGTCAAAGTCAAAGTCAAAGTATTTATTAGCGTGATTTTTGGTAAACACAAATAGGTCTTACTATAGTTGTTTGACAGAACTCAAAAAAATCAAAAAAAAATCAATAATTCGATTGTCAGATTTTCACTTTTATTCAGTATACAAATGTGGCGATTAGGCTTACTTTCTGCATGTACAAAAGCCATAATGATGATGGAAAAAAAAACGACTTTTAATGAATAAATACGTCAAAATACTTATTCTTCAAGTGTTGAAATGACATCACTAGAAACAGGTTTTTATATACAAATAGTCGTTCGTTTGGCAAAACTAGTATTTAATGTATCTACAGTTACTACTTTGTGTATGTATTACCTACCTAGTATCTATGTGTGTTCGTCGCTATGTCCTCGTGGGAATTGAAGGTGATTCTGAATGTCAATAGAGAATATTTGACATTTTAAAGGTGTGCTGTTGAGTTTTGAGCAAGGGTAGAGTTTTTGTTAGTTCAGGTTTTATACAGGTACCAAGTTAATTGGCTTCATAAGCCGTCTAGAAATATTGGTTAGGCATGCCGGTTTCTTCTCGATGTTTTCCTTCGCCTTCATTGTCAGTGTCATTCGTCTTCGTCGTCGATCATTCATGATCTCAATTTACGTATTGGTATCTCAATCTAAATACCTATTCTATTGCGACAGTCAAAAATTTTTAAACGTACCTACACCACTAATTTTAAATTAGTACAAACACTTAAAGGGCTAATTCTAGACGGTCTTCTTATTATATTGAAAGTATCAATAAATAATATTCATAAACAGTAAATTTATTAGCGTTTGTTTATATCCCAAAAAGTCACTCAATTTATAGAAATATTGTACAGGCTATTCATGACATAGTAGTATTCATTAATCGTCATCTCTCGCTCACGTTCGCGTGATCTCGCTCAGGCATACCCCGCCTCCAACAGCTGTTTACGTTATTTAAGTTTAACTAAATAGTGGTGTTGAAGATAACTAATGTCTGAGGGTTCTTTGAGTGAAAGACTAATATGCACCAACACAAACTGTTTATTGTAGAAGTATATAAGCACTGCACAACCATATTTACTAATTAAAATCACAGTTTAAGAAAATAATATACAGAGCGCGTGTGTAACGAATGACAGTCACAGAGAGAGAGAGAGAGAGAGAATGTGAGAAAGGAACAGATTGATGTGTAGATATAAATTAGTATGGCAATACTAAACAAGTGGTATGCTTAAAAATTGAATTCCGTTTGTTTTTACTTTTGTTTAAGCAAATATGATCAGTAACAGGCACGGATACAGCCCAATTCTTTTTTGCACTAATTAAAAAATAGTGGTGTATATCTTTCTGGCGTCTTCGTTCTTCCATGTTGAAGTAAAAGTTAAAATCAAAATTAGACCACGTAAACGGCACTTCTGAACGTAAAAATTAAAAGTAACACATACCTAGTACAAACACTGATTCTAAGTAGTTGCGGGTTCCAGAAGGTATTCTTTTCACACTTTTAAAATAGGTTTCTTCTATACTCGTATCATTCTGTGTGCCTACATTGATCTGATAGGTATCTATAAAGACAAAGCTATTAGTTAAGACAACTTAGACAACCACTTTCACTTAAAAGATCCCCAAAACGTCTATGTTAAACCACTGCGACCTAATTCCTGACATGTTGACGTTTGATGGACCACACCACAAACACACAGTTCAGCTCACCGCAGCACAGCGGGCTCAATGGTGTTCAGTTGCCAACCCACAATTGGAGCATGAAATATTTAGTAGACCAAATTAATGTGAGTTGCGCATGTAGAACTAATTTTGTTCTTGCAAGTATTAGTTAGACAATGTAATTTTTCGTGTGTGAATATTGATGACTAATGATGATGATGTTGAATGATCCTACTTATGTTTAGTAAAACATAAGTAGGATCATTCAACATCATCATTATAAGGTAAGTCATCAGGGTAAGTATTACCCTATGCCTTTTTCCAGTAGCAGTGCCAGTAATTAACACGTAGCGATGATCTGTTCAATCTGCACAACCTAGTGTTTAGTAACACGATAGGTTAGTCTGGTTTTCAAACTTACGGGGCTCTGAATACTGATACTGCCAATCAAAAATGTACTTATTGAGGCACGAAGGCGGTTTTAATACGGACCTTATTAACCCCCGACGCAAAAAGAGGGGTGTTATAAGTTTCACCGCTATGTGTGTGTGTCTGTCTGTCTGTCTGTCTGTCTGTCTGTCTGTCTGTCTGTCTGTCTGTGGCACCGTAGCGCCCAAACCGGTGAACCGATTTAGATGCGGTTTTTTTTATTTGAAAGCAGGGTTTCTTGCGATGGTTCTTAGACATATTTCATCAAAATCGGTTCAGCCGTTTCAAAGTTATCAGCTCTTTTGTGTTAGCTACCGTTGCTATTTTAGACGTCTTAAACTTTACTTACAAACATATGTGTGTCTTAAAATTTCAAACACCCATGTGTGTAATATTAATAAACAACATTGTGGTGCATTTGGTCTGATGCAGCCAGGATATCTAGCAGACTAATACACTCTTGGAAAAATAACAGCAGATATGCCGTGCTTGGATTCATTTCAACCAGCATTTGATTCTGCACACAATGGACTGATGGCAACTGGATGAGCTGATGCTGCAGCCAGGCTATCCAGCACACCAGTAGGTAGACTGTTGACAAAATAATAGCAGATATGTCGTGTTTGGATTCATTTCAACCAGCATTTGATTCTGCACACAATGCCATAATGGCAACAGGATAAGCTGATGCTGCAGCCAGGCTATCCAGGACACCAGTAGGTAGACTCTTGACAAAATAATAGCAGATATGTCGTGTTTGGATTCATTTCAACCAGCATTTGATTCTTAACACAATGCACTGATGGCAACAGGATGAGCTGATGCTGCAGCCAGGCTATCCAGCACACCAGTAGGCACAGCACAGACCCTTGACAAAATAATAGCAGATACGTCGTGTTTGGATTCGTTATAACCAGGATATGACTCTACATACAATGCACTGAAAAATTCTCATAACTGTTAACTCTATAAAACTAATGCGTTAAAAATTAATGCGTTTAAAAAATTTAAAATAAAAATTAAATTCAAAATTTAAAAAACCCCCTTCGCAAAAAAGTACATTTAAAAAGTTAAAAATAACACTTTAGCCATGAAATTTTATGTAACGTCGGGGTACCGTTAAAATAAGTACCTACATACCTACAAGTACTAGGAACATTCCTTACAAGCGGTACCCCGACGTGGAGTAAAATTTCATGGCTAAAGTGTTATTTTTAACTTTTTAAATGTACTTTTTTGCGAAGGGGGTTTTTTAAATTTTGAATTTAATTTTTATTTTAAATTTTTTAAACGCATTAATTTTTAACGCATTAGTTTTATAGAGTTAACAGTTATGAGAATTTTTCAGTGCATTGTATGTAGAGTCATATCCTGGTTATAACGAATCCAAACACGACGTATCTGCTATTATTTTGTCAAGGGTCTGTGCTGTGCCTACTGGTGTGCTGGATAGCCTGGCTGCAGCATCAGCTCATCCTGTTGCCATCAGTGCATTGTGTTAAGAATCAAATGCTGGTTGAAATGAATCCAAACACGACATATCTGCTATTATTTTGTCAAGAGTCTACCTACTGGTGTCCTGGATAGCCTGGCTGCAGCATCAGCTTATCCTGTTGCCATTATGGCATTGTGTGCAGAATCAAATGCTGGTTGAAATGAATCCAAACACGACATATCTGCTATTATTTTGTCAACAGTCTACCTACTGGTGTGCTGGATAGCCTGGCTGCAGCATCAGCTCATCCAGTTGCCATCAGTCCATTGTGTGCAGAATCAAATGCTGGTTGAAATGAATCCAAGCACGGCATATCTGCTGTTATTTTTCCAAGAGTGTATTAGTCTGCTAGATATCCTGGCTGCATCAGACCAAATGCACCACAATGTTGTTTATTAATATTACACACATGGGTGTTTGAAATTTTAAGACACACATATGTTTGTAAGTAAAGTTTAAGACGTCTAAAATAGCAACGGTAGCTAACACAAAAGAGCTGATAACTTTGAAACGGCTGAACCGATTTTGATGAAATATGTCTAAGAACCATCGCAAGAAACCCTGCTTTCAAATAAAAAAAACCGCATCTAAATCGGTTCACCGGTTTGGGCGCTACGGTGCCACAGACAGACAGACAGACAGACAGACAGACAGACAGACAGACAGACAGACACACACACATAGCGGTGAAACTTATAACACCCCTCTTTTTGCGTCGGGGGTTAATAAGGTCCGTATTAAAACCGCCTTCGTGCCTCAATAAGTACATTTTTGATTGGCAGTATCAGTATTCAGAGCCCCGTAAGTTTGAAAACCAGACTAACCTATCGTGTTACTAAACACTAGGTTGTGCAGATTGAACAGATCATCGCTACGTGTTAATTACTGGCACTGCTACTGGAAAAAGGCATAGGGTAATACTTACCCTGATGACTTACCTTATAATGATGATGTTGAATGATCCTACTTATGTTTTACTAAACATAAGTAGGATCATTCAACATCATCATCATTAGTCATCAATATTCACACACGAAAAATTACATTGTCTAACTAATACTTGCAAGAACAAAATTAGTTCTACATGCGCAACTCACATTAATTTGGTCTACTAAATATTTCATGCTCCAATTGTGGGTTGGCAACTGAACACCATTGAGCCCGCTGTGCTGCGGTGAGCTGAACTGTGTGTTTGTGGTGTGGTCCATCAAACGTCAACATGTCAGGAATTAGGTCGCAGTGGTTTAACATAGACGTTTTGGGGATCTTTTAAGTGAAAGTGGTTGTCTAAGTTGTCTTAACTAATAGCTTTGTCTTTATAGATACCTATCAGATCAATGTAGGCACACAGAATGATACGAGTATAGAAGAAACCTATTTTAAAAGTGTGAAAAGAATACCTTCTGGAACCCGCAACTACTTAGAATCAGTGTTTGTACTAGGTATGTGTTACTTTTAATTTTTACGTTCAGAAGTGCCGTTTACGTGGTCTAATTTTGATTTTAACTTTTACTTCAACATGGAAGAACGAAGACGCCAGAAAGATATACACCACTATTTTTTAATTAGTGCAAAAAAGAATTGGGCTGTATCCGTGCCTGTTACTGATCATATTTGCTTAAACAAAAGTAAAAACAAACGGAATTCAATTTTTAAGCATACCACTTGTTTAGTATTGCCATACTAATTTATATCTACACATCAATCTGTTCCTTTCTCACATTCTCTCTCTCTCTCTCTCTCTGTGACTGTCATTCGTTACACACGCGCTCTGTATATTATTTTCTTAAACTGTGATTTTAATTAGTAAATATGGTTGTGCAGTGCTTATATACTTCTACAATAAACAGTTTGTGTTGGTGCATATTAGTCTTTCACTCAAAGAACCCTCAGACATTAGTTATCTTCAACACCACTATTTAGTTAAACTTAAATAACGTAAACAGCTGTTGGAGGCGGGGTATGCCTGAGCGAGATCACGCGAACGTGAGCGAGAGATGACGATTAATGAATACTACTATGTCATGAATAGCCTGTACAATATTTCTATAAATTCTAAAAAAGAAGAAGAAGAAGAACGAAAGGAAGGAAGGAGAAGTGACCCCGACGTTACATAAAATTTCATGGCTAAAGTGTTATTTTTAACTTTTTAAATGTACTTTTTTGCGAAGGGGGTTTTTTAAATTTTTTTAAGGACTACACTTCTCCTTCCTTCCTTTCGTTCTTCTTCTTCTTCTTTTCTTTCTTTGTATTGTTATTGTGTGTTGTTGTAATATTTTTAGGCATTTTTTGTGTTATTTTGTTTCCTTTTATTTTCATTTCAATTTTCCCATCACTGCTTTTCATAACGGTTGACTGGTAGAGAATGCCATTAAAATGGAATTAATACCTCTGTACAAGAGTGTGCTCTAAGTATTCAATTTAAAAAAAATATTTATTTAAGTATTTCCTAATTAAGCAGTGTTCGTGGGTGTTCTGCAGCTGTATACAAGACACCACCTCCATGTCCACATCGTTGTTACATTATCTATGTTGCTATGGGAATCAAAAGATAAAAACCAGTAGCTGATTTCTTAAACTGGTCGAATTCAATTTAGATTAGAGTAATCATAGATAAGCCACATTGCTTTGGTTGTTTGAGCCCACTCGAGTTCTTGAGTTCTATTTGGAAAGGTATTTCTGTAAACTGTACAAGTCTGCTATCTAGATTGTATAAATGTTATTTCAAAGGTCAATAAAGCAATGTATTGTTCTTCTTATGACTAACCTGGGGTCAGACTTTTAATGCCGTCCACAGGCTTCTGACTTGGCATCACATGCCCTAGAGAAATATCTCTTAGGCGTGCCGGTTTCCTCACTTTGTTTTCCTTCACCATTTTTTGAAGCAAGTGACAAATCTACAATACGCTCATGGTTTCCGAAGAGTTAGAAGTGCGGGCCTTGGGTTCAAACTCGAGTCCTACGACTTGGTTATCCGTCGGCCACATCACTAAGCTAAGTATGCTGGCTGACCGTAGCAATTCTAAAAAAAACTCAATAACAATTAGTTCGACCTGTGAATCGAACCCAGGATCTTACAGGAGTCGCATTGCGACCACTATACTTACACTGCAATTTAATAATACCTAGCAGATACTTTGTTAATCTCTACACAAAGTCATCGAACTTCACAAGATACTAGGAACTGCATGCTTGAGAATCGATTTCCATTATGCAATCAAACAACAATTAAACTAGTAATTTCTCTTTCAAAATCAACATAAAAACATCGCTCTTTTCCCTATCTAAACAAAATCGATACGTTTACCGATCGCCCATCGTAAACACGAGGCATTCATCTACCGTGTTCTCCGCGTACTTGAACAAAAGGGCATCGGATCGAGTGGCATTGTGTCGAGTACTCGATGCAACGATTGCATTCGATTCAAAGTGCATTAGTATCGAGAACATCGGGGAAACATTAACGCATTGCGCGTTGATAAAGTATAAATCAATCGGTCGTGTAGGGTGACCAAGTGTTAAGATTACAGGTTCCTTGTTTTTTTTAATAAAATAACAAATATGTGAAATCGTGTTTATCACAAGCTACCCCAATCTGCCTTAATTTATTTGATAGTTTTTCAACTTAACTACAAAAGAATAAGTTGCACGTTAAATTGGGAAAATTTGATAGTTTGGGATAGCTTCATGTGCTGGCGTCTGTAAAAGGTAGAATGAAGAGTCTTCCGATTAAATGTAATTTAAATAAATTTTGTTAAAATAACTTCAGTGAAAATTTTAAGAGTGACACTTTTGTCCAGAAGCAATGCATAGAGGGTAGGCAAAGTTCAATATTTTAACTATGCATTACATTTAAATTCAAATACCAATGAATCTTAATTTCATTCAATAGGTACTTCAATCAGCATCTCTGATCATCATTTAATGCAAATTGATCATGTTGATCGTACAAAGCACCTAATATCCCGCTACTTAGCAGTCACACTAGCTGCGCCCGCGCCGATGCACCGGGGTCGTCTGATGCTCTTTCAGAAGCGCCATTTATTTTAAACGCAAGCGCAATGGCAGTGCATCGACCGCGGCGTGCACGTGGTGCGACTCTTACTTTACTTATTATTAATTTGTTTAATGGTTTCGAAAATGACAAATGTTTGCGATTTTATGATTTATAGTTGCTGGAGTTTTAATTAGTTTCTTCTTGGAATCTTTGGAACTTGTTCATCTTTACCTGTTGCAAGTTTATTTGTGTTGTAAATATATCATTGAGTTTTCTATCTGCACTTTTTAGTTACAGCCCAAAATCTGGATTACCCTTTAGTTAATCAAAATCAAAATTAAAATCATAATCAGAAGTCTCTATTCAAATTAAACTGAGAATCAAACAAAAGATAAAGTTCCCCAAGACGCTCACCCTTCACCATTTCCTAGTGTTATTGCTGGGAAGAAGAAGTGGCGGCACAAACTCCTCAGCAACATATTTGTCTGATTCGTTTGAAGAACTTGAATCTATACAACGAAATGATA
This sequence comes from Euplexia lucipara, assembly GCA_921972225.1. Taxonomy (NCBI): domain Eukaryota; kingdom Metazoa; phylum Arthropoda; class Insecta; order Lepidoptera; family Noctuidae; genus Euplexia; species Euplexia lucipara. Next base: position 2,463,324 of record OV179149.1, on the reverse strand, counting down.
TCTCGTCCCCCTGACACATGCAGCTTATAGCCTGGCTAAAATGTGGGAGTTTTATACAGCTTTACTTGGCTCTTATGGCAATACAGGCCTCATATTATGCCTCTATTACATGGGACTTAAACATTGAAATGTGGGTGTACTAAAGGTACACCTCTGCCTAACCCTTTGGAAATTACAGGCGTGATGTTATGTTAAGTACTTCATCCTCATTTAACATTAGGTATAAAGTTCAAATGTTATAAATAGTGATGGACAGGTATCCTCAGCCCGCATGCGCACAATGATCCATTTCCCTCACTTGACCCTTTCAATTTGCGCTCAATGACTAGCAGCCGTGTTGTGTGATAAAAGACGATTTTCATTCCATTGGTTTAATCAAAAAGTGTCAAGTTTCCATGTAGGTATATTTGTCTTTTAATCGTCAGTCCTTTAATTATATGATTGACAATCCTGCCTAATTATTCTCGACTTATTGGTCTAGAATCAGAACAACTTCAAGGTAGTGAAACCTTGATAGAACTGTGTTGAGCCTATCTTCACAAGACCACTACTGCGTTCCCCATCAGGGCCATCAATTAAAGCAGGCGAGTAAAGATACATTTCGCCAGTTAAGTTTAGGTCCCATGTAACAGGAAACGAGCCTATGCCAATTAACTAAGCACAAGTCCAGAATCCGGGCAGAAAAACTTAGACCGCTCCAGGAAACGAATCCAAGACCTCTCAGCTCAGCAATAGCACATAACACAGCCCAACATAACAGTAGTATTAAAATAATCAACAAGCAGAAAACCATAAAGAAACAATAAAAGAGAAAATGGTATTTTTATTTCTTAATGGATATGCGTGAAAACATCAACATTAACCAAAGTAGTCGTCAATTTTTAAAGTACGTAATGAGTGACCATCAATCTGGACCCAATTGAGGACAGTCCGAATTGGACGAATTGCGGTGGACCACTGTCCACTTGCCACTAATTGGACCCTAAACAATGTAAACGCTCTCGGTTATTGGTTGATAGATTGGTAGTTTGGTACTTTTAGTGTATGCACTTGTGCCAATGATGCTCTGTTTACTATCGATTTATTTGTTGCGAGGGTCGCGCCGGATGTGAATGTCAAAATAATATTTTGGGATAGTTTAGTAGTTGATTAAGTGCGTTCAGAGTTTATTGCTGTAGATTTTATGTTTCTTATGTTTGTCAAACGCGTGTCAAACATGTGTCATTTCCATACGTTCTCTTTGTCTCAATCTGTCATAAATCATCTAATTTACTTACGTTTTTTTCCATGTCTGACGCCAAAATAAACTTGCGAATGTCAAATAAATAACGGTCTTATAAAAATTATTTAATGTCATTTACTAGTAATTTTACTTTGATGCAGATTAATTTTCTAGATATTTCCAGACCAAGTATAGCAATATGTGCATGTTTTACAAATACCATGTCACTATGTGAGTCTTAGGAGTGTACAGTTAGAAACTACTTACAGAAATAGCTGCATGTCTCGTCCATTCGACACTATTATCAAAAACACGTTTCGTTCCCAAAAATTTCACAACAATCAAACTACTTATCCCTAGATTAGCATAGGAACTTAATACACAAAAACCAGTACCATTCACACTTGTCAGTCCGATGACTTACAACCGAAGACCAGTTACCATTCCCACCTGCCTGTTCGATTACTGGACAAATATTTGTCAAATGATTGGAACACACTGAATTTACTTGAGCGTGCGTTTGTGCCCTCTTGACATCGTCTTTATGGGCGCTCGGGGCACATGTGTGTGGTATTGGCTTATTGGCACAACGGCCATTACCACTGGTAATGTGATTTTGATGTGATTGTGCTTTATTATTGTGAGGAAGCTCCATGGATAAGTTGAGATGTGTATTGAGTGTGTAGATTTTTCTATGAGATTGAGCAATTTTTTATGTTTGTCGCTATCATCTTCATCAACTCATTGCGTTGGAGACTTGGATCCACAAGCTGAGTCCAATTTTCATGATTTGGTTTTTATTTTCGGACATGGTCAAGAAAATTATTACACAAACGTTAAGTCCTGACTTTAAGAATAATTCTAAACACGGTAGTCAACATAAATTCTCCAAGAACATGGCCATTACAAAATAGATAATTATCTGTACAATAATTACTTTACACATTTACACCTATTGTATTACTTGTACTATGCAGCTGCCTCTACCCCACCATATAATTAATATCGAATATTAATCAGTAACGTTCTGTGGGTTATTATTTCTTCCTTGTTTTAAATGGCGGTCGTTACAATGTATAATTAGAAGGGCTCACCCCTGTACGAAGGTGAATTAATTATGGACATGATATTTGATTTATATTATACGATTTTGGTGAAAAGAATTCTATACGCATAAACTGTTACCATTATTATGACTCGTGCCTACACAGTCATAAGGTTGGATAAGAGATTAAGCAATGCTTGTTATGGATGACCATCCTTTAACTCCTAAGGTTCCCCTCCTTGAAACGTATGTTCCTCTACTGCTCAATGTTATCATTTGTAGTCTATTAAACAGGTCGCTTGTAGGACGAAAGGCTCACCGGCACCCCCAGTCTTCCCTAGTAAGTACGTTGTGTAAAATAGTGCATGTAACTACACTTTTAGCCAAGTTGTGAAAAAATTAAGCAGATGATATACCTAGCTAAAGCGTTGTAGGTACTTAACGATAACGTTTTTCCCTTTTTGAAAATGACTCGCTAATGCAATGCGAAGTCACGTATAAAATTATTCACTAAAATAACAAATGATAATCATAAATGTGGTTCTGTAAATTGGTTCTTAAAACACTTACACGTCATGCAAGTAAAATATTTACTTTTATTTATCACAACATTAAACGCGGATATGCCTCGTTAGATAAATCATGAAATCAAGTAAGACGAGCTTACTATAGACATTAACAGTAGATTAACTTGTACTTTCCTAAGTACCCAATTTTATGATGTCCTCAATCAAGGCGGTGCTCTATTAAGCACAGATACAAAACGTGAAAGCGATAGAAATGACATTTATTACACATTTGTATGTGTTGTTATCGAGAGCTGCTCTACCGTATAGTCACGATCTGTAGGCTTTTATAAAAGGGTATTTTTACGACATTTTGTTTTAATGTAGTCTGATTCCCATGGATTTGTTCGACCCGGGGATCGAACCCGGGACCTCATGCTCAGCAGTAGTGCTTGCTACCACTAGACCAATGAAGCAGTTAATCAATTTTGATTCGCCGTAACTTTAATATTATAAACATTGATAAATCCCAAATATTATTGATAATTGATAAATATTTAACAACTATAAAATTTGATGTCTATCAATGTTTATAATATTGAAGTTTTGATGGTTATCATCATAATCTCTCTTTTTCAATATAATCATACAATGAGAGAATGTCTGCCTCCTCCACAAACCTCAACTATAATTAATGCCAAATCTATGACAAAATGCATAAACTGCTTGTGAATATACTCCACATTTATTAAATAAAAGAGAAAAATGATTCCCTCTACATTACAATATATTTTGATCATAATAAAAATATGCTGCAGTTCTTTTACAAAAAACATCACTCCCCAGGGTACCCTCTGTAGGACTCGGCAACATATTGCCAATTGCATACCTAAATTTTTTGCTAGTTTTATTTAAATCCGTGTAATAGGGGGTGAGCATATTGCCATCGACTGGGCACAAATTATTGCTCCTGTTACAACTGACATATTTTGGACAAGAAATCCCTCTAAGCGTCCTAATAATCGAACCACAGCAGTAACAGGGCCACGAGACCTTAATAATTTTATTGATGATAATATGGAAAAAATTACGTTCACTAAAATAAATGCAGCCATTTGTAAAAGTAGGGTGTCCGTTATTGATGTTCCTACACTTCGGACATTTGTTCATTGGACCGAATCATTGCCGGGTGGCTTTGTTTCCTACTATTACATGCTCCGATGGAATTATGAGTTGGGGGGCTACCTTCATTGTTATTGCAACGTAATTTTAAGGTTATAAAAATGTTTTTCGATACACGCGTGTGTCATTGTAATTTATGCAGGAGTATAGTTCCCCTCTTCACGGTCGTGGTCACGAAGAGGGTTCGCAGGTTTTTAATATAATGCAAATGGTATGAAAGAAGAATAAAATTTATATTTTAGCTTGACATGTTTTCTGGAAGACTTTATTGTTTAGGGTGAATAGAGCGTGTCAAGAGCCTATTATTGTTCCCTAAAACAGTGGAATATTAGCTTTCTCGTTCAATAGAAATTTCCAGCTTTTTAATAGTAGAGTTTCTGTCTTATGTTTCGTTGACGTTAGTTTTTTTGTGAATTCTAATCAAATTCCTTCCTATGTTAAACTATTTGGGGGTCAGTGCAGCATGTTTTTTCTTCTATGTTTGTTTATTTACCATCATTTAAAATTTTACCTCTTTCCTAGCCAATATTCATGAACGCCAGTCAAATACTCTTTATAAATTTCTCTTCCAGACCATTCACTTTAGAACCGCATTAAGTTTGTTTGATTAATTGCCACATATCAAAAAATCAATTGACTGTACAAACATGGCATGACAGCCACTAACCGCAGTGACCTCAAAACAACCACAAAAAGCTTACAATATTATTAAGACATCAATCACTTAACAAAAATTTCCCATCGATAAAAAAAATATCGGAGCTTCCGTTAAGCATCGTTTTCGTGAAATCAGATAAAAATGGTCGAGTATGGCCAAGTACCAATCACATTAGAGTCCATATCTGTCATACAGTTAATTACGAGAGTCATAACAGTTAAGAAATTGAAGCTACAATGTATAACGTCTTCATCCAAACAGAAAATTACGTCATTAATCTTTACTCACTGTCATTCTTAACTTGCGTATAATTTCTTTGAGAGAAGCCTTAATTTTGGCTTTGGGATATCATCACGACGTATATGGAAAGCCATTAAGTGTATCGGCAGCGATAAAAATCAAGATTGAAGGCTTTGGGTGGTGTTTAAGTTGTAAAAACAAATACGGGGCGGGGGTAGCGGGGCTTGTGTGTTTTCACTGTTATTTATATCTTCATTTTATGGCGAATGATAAGTGTCTCTCTCCCTTATGGTAGGTGGTCTTTGCCATTTTTCTTGTAAACGTTTTTATTTGACTTTTTTAAGCACTTGGACATAAAAAATAACAGGATTTGTCAAAAAAATTCTGATTATTATCCACCTGCTAATTTTCATAATAATTTCCAGACATAGCTAATTCAATTAATTGCAGGTTGTTGAAAACGTTTTTATCTAATAACTACACCAAAATGCAATTTTAATGAACCATTTGACTAAATACTAACCAGTTGAGTTTAATTCATCTCATCATTATTGATTTAAAAAATGATAATATTTCTTACGACATTACAAATCTGACAGATTTAAATTAAAAATTCTTGGCTGCTGACTCATTCGATAAATTACATGTTCTAAAACAAATGTCCGTAGAATTAGTAAGTGTTGGGGCCATCACAGAGCCCATTAGACCGGCCCGTGTGTAAGTACACCAATAAAATATAAAAAAGGTTCGATATGCAGTAGCTACTAACTAGACGGACTTGTCATTGTTGTACACTTATCCACAAATGAGTTAATCCATTAAGTGTACCTGTAGTTGCAAATATTTTTTTTTAAAACAAGATCTACACATTTCATAACACTTTTTACATCAAGTAAAACATATACTAAAAAGCGAGAGCTCTTAATAAGAACTTATTACTTGAACAGAACTAATGTGGTATGTTCCACGAAACGTTGTCCTCTCCATTGTCTGAAGCCGCTAAAGCGCTGTTTATGTTATTTAGTCGTAAGCCATAACTAGTAAGTGGATGTAGTTTAGTTTAAGTTAGGTTACGATGGAATTGACATGTACTATAAGAATAAAAATTCCTTAAATAAATATAAAAAAAAACACACTAAAAAGTGAGACCTTAACATAAATGAAGGACCTTAAAGCTCGGATGAATTTAATATTAGTAATTTATGCAAACATTGGATGGTTCAATGTTATACCCGTTTTAAATAAGTTTAAACCAGTTTATTTTAAACTTATTTGATTCGGGTATTATTAAGATAGGGACAGATTTTGGTTTCAAACGGTTTATTTGCAACTAAAGTTAAGAGTTAAAATATAAAGTTAAGAAATCCTTGAACACATGACAGGGACAACTAGTTTTTAAACATATAACCATTATTTTAATTATTCAACTATAAATGCATTGATTTTGGGTGATTTTACAGAATTACTTAATTTTTATAGAATTAATTGATTAAATAAAAATTTAAATAAGCTTTGTGTGCTTAATATTTATTTGGTGGATCGTCTGGCTTTCCAATTGCCGTTCTAATGTTTCACTTAAATAGGGCCTCCAGGGCCGATTAAAAAGTACTTTAAGGCCACCTCGAACTAAATTATTTAATTACACTCTTCACAGACCTCACATTATAACGAAAACACGTATAATCTTCAATCAATTAGCTTAATCGTTCAAAATTTCGGCTTAATCTTGAGGTTGGTATAATTTCGGGATTTCTTTTCTTTCTTAAATCTTGCTGGCCGCGACTGTACCGCAGCAATCAGTTTAAAAGCCTAACCCCAGCATGATTAGGCGCCGCCGGGGGGCGCGGTGTAGGCGCGGCGGGGAGGGGAGGGAACGGTCATTAACTCATTAACGATGCTCGTCATTACACGGCTATGTCACAGGTAATGATGATTTTGTGCTAATGCCCCAAAAATTCTGCGTTGCGTGGACACCCTAGTTTTATTATGGAAAATTAAAATTATTTGAATACCGAAAAGCCAATTCCCGTAGTTGGAATCGTTCGAAATCTAGGCCAATCCAATCTCAGCGGCATTTAATCTGAGAAACTTGTCAAAAAATGGAGGAAAATTAGGCGTAATTTTGACAGTTTGAGATTGGGATTTAGAATGAATACGTTCTTTAATTATTTATACCATCTATTCCCTAGCTAGTTCTAAGTGCTAGTTGATAAACTTATCTTACACAAAAAAAAAGGTTTTCCGATTCGCTTCTTTTTTTATAAATCTATTTAATTGGTGCATATTGGTGAGACGTAAAATTAGTCATAATTAATAATAATCATTAATTCATCCAGCAGCGAGCAGTTTAGACCAAATCACTTATATCTAAGCTAATAATTATTAAGGTACTTAAACTGCATCACAATGTTACTAAGAAACTACTTACACTTACAAAATAAAAAACGCATCTTTTACGATTGATCTTTCGCGATCATACATCTTTTGCGATTGATCTTTGAGTGTGTGTCAAAAAATCAATCTGATTCAGGAGAGAATCGGTGACATGCTACTTTCTTAGCCTATCACTGAAAGATACAAACAATCTTTACATCAATTCCCAAAGATTCTCCGTTATCAATTCATCAGTAACATTATCAACAGACACGCAATCCCTGAGAGGAAGCAGGTCACAAGCCTGTCATTATTCAAACCTCCTTCGGTCGTAATTAAAAATGATGATAGCCTTCAGTTAAATATTAATTACTGGTGTCAAAATTAACTTCGGCTACAGTTTCGGATGGGTTTACAACGGAACGCATTGGTAGGGAACGCCCTTATGGTGTTTTCAATGGAATAAGTTTTTGATGAAAAGGTATTTTTACTAACCGATAACGCACAAAAGAGGGTGTCAATAGTTTGACGATTGTGTCTGTGCGTTTGTTTGTGGCATCTCGGCTCTCAAACCCTATTCGCTAAGTTTGTTGCGGTTTTGTTTTGTTTGAAAGCTGGCTTAATAGAGATGGTTCTTAACTATAATTATATAATCAAGATTGGTTCAGGCGTTTTAAGATCATCGGCTCATATCCTATTTGACAAAAGGACAAACTTTGACTAGTACGAAAGTGTTGATATGTGTTCTAATTCAAAACTTATAAATTCAAATATGATTGAGAATCAGCACTTTTTATACGTTAAAAATACAAGAGATTCGCCGAAAAACAACCACCCTTCACCACTTACTAGTTTTTTTTCTGGGAAGAAGTGGCGGAACAAACTCCCCAGCAAGACGTCTGTCTTCTGTACATCCTTATTAAAAGCAACACAAGATTTATAAGGCAGATCAGCGGAAACTCCCAAAAAGGACATTACACTTACCTTATTGGTGATTTTTTTTCAGAAAAATTTAGTCACGCAACTGGCGTGCACGAATAGATGTATAAAATTGAACGTAAACGAAGCATCAAAATTAATCTGAAGCATAAAACAAGTTGTGAATTTTGTTTTATTAGCAGCTTATTCGTTAAAAAGAAACATAATTATTGTATTTTTTTTTTTCATAAATAATTATATAAAGAGCATCGATTTATAAATAGGTAGGTACTCTAAAATTTATATTACATTCAAAAATCCATAAATCAAGGATACCATTTTTGCCGTTACAAAATTGAATAAAAGATGGATGCCCCGCGAGCCGAATTAAGTTATTACCAGATATTTCTTATTTCGCTGCATTGAATACTTCACTGCAATGGACGCCATATTTGGCAGTTAATGGCAGTTGAATCGAAAACGCGGGAAAGTCGTTAAGTTGTTTAAATACTTTTTTGGCAAAAGAATTTCGTAACAGATTTTTTTAAATATTAAGTACGAATTATTTATTTATGCGTGTTATGTTTGTATTCGTTCGTAATTTGACAAGAATTCCTTAAAAGATACCCGTTCAACTTTTAAAATATGGCGACTTTTTAAGAACCTAACAACTAACAGCTAAAGATACTTTTCCATTTTATTGGTAAAGTTATAACCCTCGAATAATCCGCACATTTTTCATACGTAGTGTCACATAACTTTACTACGTGCTTAATAATAGGGTGGTAAAAGATTATCCGCAATCTTAGAAATAAGTGTCGCAATTTTGCAACTATAGCTTCTGGCAATAATAACTCCTTGGAACACCTCATAATTTCTTAAAGCATAAATATATTGCTAAAATTACTGCATTACATGTTCTCTTAAAGATTTCTGTAATAAATTATCAAAAGGTTGAAGAATAAGTGCGATGGCCGATATCCACGATTTCTTCCCAAATGATTTATGTCTTGAAATATTAAACGTTGAGATGAGAAATGCTTATTTAATCGTATACACGTTACTATATCAGTAGGTATTGTAAGTACAAGTTTTTCGGCTTCGGGGCATAATTTGTTTAAATTCAATTTACATTTCACACGTTGTACATTGTGATTTGTGCGTTAGTCTTTTCGGTTATCGTAATATCTCCATGCATATCGGTTATGTAGCATTAAATTAAAAAAAAAACACTGAAATTGGATGCGAACCTAGTTTCGGAGATCTCTACGTATGAACTTAAAAAGAATGTTGTGTTGGAACAAAGTACAAATTAAATACCTACTAAAACAGTGCTTCAACCGTAGGTACATACATAAGTTAGCGCTTGGAGTCTTCTTTTAAACAATGAATGCTTGTGAAAAGTTTCTTCAGGGAGCTGTTGTATTTTGCAAAATATTTTGTGAAATAAATATTCTTATACAATAAATTGTCTACAGGAAACAACGAGGATCGTCAAGGTCGCCCCATCGACCAGAAGTCGAACCAATGGTTCGGTGCGACCCTCACCAGCACAGGCAGAAACGGTGCTATCATGGTGAGTCTTACTTTTTTGATGTATTGAGGCAAATATACAGGGTTATTTGTAAAACACCAACAACCTCGCAGGAGTAGATTACTAACATCATAAACAACAACATTTGTTTTACGACTTTTTCGAAAAAAGACAAAAAAAATCAACTCTCCATACAAAACTCGATCAACTGTTCGGATATACTCGTATGTATGGAGAGTTGTTTTTTTTTTTGTCTGTTTCCGAATAAGTATAACCCTGTATACGTTGTATTTTGTTGCAGTAACCCGTAGGCCTTGTAATAATATAATCTCGTTGCACAGAAGTGAAGATAATCTAAAAAAAATATGGTTTTTTCTAAGTTTACCCTTGGCTTCCCCAATTTTAGACGACTTTCGGAAATGTTTGCAATTGCAAATTGTGTTTTGTTTAACTTTAAGTTTGATTACATGTAAATGTAGACTACAATCTTGTGAGCTGTTCATTTGGAATCTGTAGACATTTACATTAGTGTAATTTATCTGCTGAACTACGGCTCCGAGCATCATTATCATCTTAAAAGTCATGTCTTATTATGCGTCTCATGTCTTCTTATTCCTTACACTTCTTCCAACTTCGGCCCTATCTAAATAATCACCAAGAATTACAAATCCTAAAACACTCTTCTGTAAGATTGGTACATCTACTTACTATGGTATAGCATGTAATCACATACTTACCTTAATTGAATACATCTATTTAATTTGTATCTAAAAGAAAAAAAAAACATCTTTGTCTTATAATTTTCATTAAACCATCTGTAGTGTCTGTGGTGAAGTCTGGTTCACAAATTATATCCTGTAAAATATACAATTTAAGAGTCACAAATCTCAGCCCAAAATTTTAAACCTTCGCTAAATTCATTTCGCGACATATATCTCCTCTGAAAGTTTCTTCAGTCAACTCCATGACCTCATACACGACTGACCTATAAAGCTGATGGCCTGATGGGATGTCTTGACAGGCGCACCCTTCCTGCTCCGCCCTGTCCTCAAGGTGTTCTAGCTTAATGTTGATCGCTCTATCTTTTGTTATCGAGTCTATGGTCGGTTACATACATGACGTCACTGTCCTAGATGTGATTGCGTTATTGGTCATTGGGTTTGGATTAGAGTATATGGAGAGATTTATGGTTGATATAACCAGTGAATCATTGTAGTAGATTCTAGGATCAGGATTGTGCCACACTAACTTTTGCTCGCGACTCCGTCTGCATAGGGGTCCAATATTCCATAATAGTACTCTTCAGTATTGTAACTTTTCATTAGAGAAAAAAATCCGGTGAGAAGTTTCGGAGATATGTTCTTATATACAAACTTATTATAATAAAAATCTCGTTATAAGAATAGCTTATAAGTATAGACTTGTAATTAAGAGATGTCTAAACAGTTATAGTCCTATGTTGCTATTAAGGAGGTAGTTCATTAATTCCCAGAGACAACCTTTGCTAAGAACTTTCCATAGAGCCAGCGTTGTAAGAGATATTAGTTGGTAATACGACGAAGCGGTCTGAAAAAAAACATCTATTATTCGCTCATATATACAGGCAGACAGCCCATAAATCTAGAATAGCTCCTAAAACCTTTATTGCTATTAAAACAATAGATGTGAAAGCAACTCCATTAATCTCATCGCCCTATGGTTGACATTTGGCAAGTGGGTCAGTCCAAGGCCCCAAGGCCCCCATGGTAGTAGGGTTGTACGCTATTAGGCTACGGGGTCGTCTTTATGGTTTGTGGACTTATTGTGGCTATCTGTGGCGAAATTGGGTTTCAGGGTTATGTGGGATAGGTTGGGGGAGATTTCTTGACCTCATTTCATTGGATTTATTTGTTTTATGTTTCGCATTGGGCACCTCGAAATCGGGCAATATTTATAGCATAATTGGTGTTGGTCTTTCATTTACATTGATATTATTAGGTACTCATTATGACGAAACACGTGTTCAATGAAGTGTCAAGTTAGTTATCTTCATTGTTTTAACTTTTAATAAACGAATGAAAACTACTTATATGTATAAGAAAAACGGACAATGGAATGTCTTGTCTAATGGCATTTGTTGCTACTGCTTAGCTTGAGTTCCTGGTTTTTATTCGCGGGTCAGGCTATGTAAAATGGAGTTTTTTGTAGCACTGTTGAGTCTGGTTTTTTGATGGCAGTAAGTTCGCCCCCTATTACGTGGTACCTACTTAAACATTACTGGCCAAATGTGGGTGTAAGTATACTTCTGACAAAACTCTTCGGGTAATACAGGCATGGAACATAATCAAAATTAAGCAACTTAACAAACAACATGGCGGCATCACTTAATATGTCCGCCATATTAATAAAATTCAAATGGACTGCAACCGTTTACCGCGCACATGTTGCAAATAAATTGTATTACTCACTTCGCGCGAACACCGCGGCTCCGTTTCAGTACTTTTTTTTTCAATTCCATATTTGAAATCAGTCAGGAGACGCCTTCGACGAAGACCAGAGACCACATACTTTTTGTTCTCTACTTAAGGAGTTGGAATTTTTATTTCGGAATGCCGAATTAGTGCAAAAAGCAGGCTCTCCCAGCGACGCTGCAATTTGTTTAGGCATTTTGTTCCATTTGCACTGGGAGACAGAAACGCGCTTGGAATTTATAATTGTTCGACGGCATAGGCTGTATCTATAGGTGCCTTTGTCATTATTGATAGTGCTGCGACTGATGCATTGCACTGTTTTTTTTTTAATAGCAAAAAGCTCGCCGTGTCAGCCGCGTAGTTTTGAAATCCAATAAGCCTATGCGACTCGGTGATAATGTAGCTCAGTAATGGAGGAAGTATTTTAAATATTAATTTAGTAGTTTTGGAGTTAAATCCTTACAAGAATACAAACTAGAAAACAAATCTTTTCTCTTAGAACATTAGTATAAAATATACATAGATAAATAAATAAGTAACTTGATTAAATTCCTGATCCTCGCGTCGTAAATGTTCATATAAAATAGGGTTATAAAAGAGGCTAACTTAAACACTATAACATAAACTAGATAGGTACTCTACAAGAATTAACTTCATTTTATGTAAAACGGAAATGGCAAAATTCTTAAACTTTACGATGATTAAGTAATTTCCAACTTCCAATGGCTGGATATAAACTTCCAAGCAATGGGTTATTAGAAGTTTTATAACATGAATGATAACCTACTAAAACTATAATGAATGATCCGAGTATCACGTTCTGATTTTACAATTTGAAACACAATTTCAATCTTATTCCTGTTATCTACGTACTTTGAAATAAACAGTATTTATTTAGACAGACAGATAAATGTAATTTTAACTCTGTTTTTTAAATTTTCCATATTATTCCACATCTCTTTGTATAGGATTTCTATTTAGGTAGTTTTTAAAGTACTCAACTCATTCCGCCATCTGCAACAATGCTTGCGTTTAAAGTAAAAAATCTTTAAGTTCTTTAACATTTAATATCTTCTAACTAAATATAAAACTTAATATTGATTTATAATTGCGTTGTCCCAGCACTACTTTTTGCTGTTATTATTAAAAACAAAACTCGTCGAGTACTCACTTAGTAGTCGTTTATCGAGGTATAATTGTTTTCTTATTAGTATCAATTGAATACTAAGTTGGCTCGTTTTTATTGCCGATTCGTTTTCTCACGATAAAACGAACGCTACTTGATTTTTTAATTCATAGTGTTTTGCAAAGAGGTTTTGTCTTTCTTGCCGATTGTGAAGTGGGTGTTGTCTTTTGTTTACTTATTGTATTGTTCTTTTTTTAAATCAAATATAAAATAGGTACCTTACTAATGTGAATGTATACCTATTCCTCAAACCGTACCCAATCATTTATCGTCATATTTGCTAATATATTTCTAAAGATAAATCCTAAGATATCGCATTATTGCGTCACACGGGCGCACAGCCCTACATGCGCGTGCATCTCGCCTTAGGTTGAACAGTTAAACATAGATTAATTATTATTATGACAGATAAACAGTATATCTTTGTGAATTAATAACGCTTTGGGTTTATTTGCATTCGTTTTCATGAAACTTGGAGGTGGAATTCTGGTCCATTATTATTTTTTTCTTTTTTTTTTAAGTAATGATTTCAATAAATCTTCATGTATAAATGTAAAAGTTTATGAAAATGTTTGGATGTTTGTTACTAAATCACGCCTAAACTGCTTGACAGATTCTGATCAAAATTAGCACATAGATCACCTTTATCCCAGTAACGTCCGCGGGCAAGCCGCAGGCAGAAACTAGTCCAAAATAGTAGTAGTACAGGATTAATTTTCTAGAAAGTGGCGCTGAAATTGGCTAAATTTATTTCAACAAAGGTACCACAGTCGTTTTTGAATTTCAGCACGACATACTAAACCACAGGTACTATGGCCACTAAACTATGGTAGGTATTTGGAAAATCTTTTATACACTCATCTAAATCGCATCTGTGGTATAGTCTATGACTATCGCCTCCGTCTCTATGGCTGGCTATATAGATGCGACTTATACTTATTGCTGCCACTAAATAAGTTCTTTGTCTATGCCAATTGCATGTTTATGAATATCCTCCTTGCTTAAATACGTCTGATATTAGTTAAGTATGAAGATTATGCGTCTTTATTTATTTTTTGGCATATTTATTTTTTTGTTACTGCCTTGCTTTTTTGCTTTTCGTTACTGCTAATACTGAGCGTAAGGTTCTGAGTTTTATTCTGAGGTTATATAGGTGTAAGTAGCTATTTTAACAAGGTATGCAAACAGTTCGACTTTGATATTTTTAAAACAAGTGTGACTTCCGCAAAAAAGTGCTTATCCTCCAACTTTTTCAGAGGTTAAAAACAGCGGATGAATAGAACATGGTTCAGAAACAGATTCAGTGACGATTAATTTTATTTTTTTGTTGTTATTATTTTTGTATTTTTGTAATATTGTTGTTTTTTGGATTTTTTGTGTCATTACGCGGCAGTGTGTGCGTATACTTTGTTCCACATTATTATCTACACAAACTCTAGACGTGGAGACTTGTAATTGGCTGTCAGATAACCTAACTGTTACTTATTTCCATTGCATTTAGCTGTAAGTCTTCCAAAGTCGTTAAATAAATAAATACTGGGTTTTTTCATCAGGATTTTTTTAAATTTTAATCGCCTCGTACTTTCTTACATGGGACTTTGCGAAATGTGTTTGTATGTAATAAAGATCTTCCACTTTCAATAGAATATTTCTCGACAGCATGTGAGGATGCCACGTCAGAAAAAATCAAAATCAAAAGTCGTCTATTCAAAGTCGGCGGAGGATTTAAGTTTTTGAACGTCTGAAATTTAGAAAAGACAGAAATACCGCCCGCTCTTCACCACTTCCAAGTGTTTTTGCTGGGAAGAAGAAGTGACGGAACAAACATTCCAGTAACGTCTGTCTGTTGCCAGAGGCCCATAGGTGGCATTACTGGCATTTAAACTCTGACTACACAAAAAGAAGATATACTCTTCTCTCTGCCTTACCCTTTTGGGATTAAAGGCGTGATGTTATGTTACGTGATTCTTTTGTTTTATTTCTTTCCTGATCTTTTTCCACCTTGTTAAATGCGTACCAACTGTATATTATACATTCATAAAGTCACGGTAACAATTAATAATGGAGTGAGCATCGATATTAGTGCACAGGCACATCTTGACGTCATGTTTGGCATAAAATCTTCTAGTTAAAAGTTGAGCAGTTATTATTATAGACAATAATCATTAAAAGATTCATGAATATTTAGAAAAATATTATAAAGCAGTTAGTGATGAAGAAGAATTTCTTTGCATTATTTTTGTTTTAGTTTAATACTTTATTTGTAATCTATACATATAATAAGACTGTAAAAAAACTGTGTCTGTACATTGAATATATTTAAAAAATAATAATTGAGGGGGGTTTAGAAACAGTAATAGAGCACGAATCCAAAAAAAAAAGTCTGTCTGTTTGTCTGTTTGTCTGTTTGTCTGTTTGTCTGTTTGTCTGTTTGTCTGTTTGTCTGTTTGTCTGTTTGTCTGTTTGTTTGCACACGCTAATCTTCGGAACTACTGGACGGATTTGAATGATTTTTTTTTTGTTGTATAGATATTAAGTCTGGTCAACACATAGGCTATAATTTATCTTGGAAACTGGAACACCTGATGCAGAACCGCAACAGACCAGCTAAACTATAGGCGATACAAAAATGGTCCCATAGCAAAAATTGTTTCACGTGATGAGCACTTTCTGCTGAAAGAATAAATTTGAAGATCCGGAACACCTGATGCAGAACCGCAACAGACCAGCCAAACTATAGGCGATACAAAAATGGCCCCATAGCAAAAATTGTTCCACGTGATGAGCATTTTCTGCTGAGAGAATAAATTTGAAGATCCGGAACACCTGATGCAGAACCGCAACAGACCAGCCAAACTATAGGCGATACAAAAATGGCCTCATAGCAAAGATTGTTCCACGTGATGAGCATTTTCTGCTGAGAGAATAAATTTGAAGATCCGGAACACCTGATGCAGAACCGCAACAGACCATCTAAACTATAGGAGATACAAAAATGGGACCATAGCAAAAATTGTTCCACGTGATGAGCATTTTCTGCTGAGAGAATAAATTTGAAGATCCGGAACACCTGATGTGGAACTTCAAGAGCCCAGCTACACTATAACATATATTGGAATGATGTCTTAGCAAGAGTTGTTCAGCCTTATGAGCACTCGCTGTTGACGTATAAAAATCGAAGATCTGGAACACCTGTTGTGCAACTCCAAGAGCCCAGCTACACCATAACTCAAATAGGAATGACGTCTTAGCAAAAGTTGTTCGGTCTGGTAGGCATTTCCTGTTGACTTATAAAAATCGAAGATCAGAAACATTTGATATAGAAATTAAAACTATCACTAATTTCATTGCATAATTATAAAATAACATAAGTAGGAGGTACTACGTGGTGAAGGCGGGAACAGTTCAGGACTGATTTTCGATGACGATGGTATATCGTTGAAAATTAGACTCTACTGGCTAAAACTCCCATTTTTTTTATCGTATGCCTTCGGGCTTATGTTATTTGAGTGTTTAATTTCCTTTTCCATTTATCTTCATTACACGGTAGCTTACCCGGTAACGCAGGGGAGCAGCCACTTAGATTTTAATTGATCAGGTATCATCACAATAAAACTATAACCATGCCTAGAAAGAGGTCAAATTTTTCCCAATGTTCCAAAGGTGCTAAATGATTAAAGACCATAAGATCCCAACAATCTACCGAAGAGCGTTAGGAGAGACTTGATGCTGTTCGAGAACATGAGGCTGCAACTCGCTCCGTGGAAACTTCTTGGGATCGCGAAGCACGCCTGCATTCTCGGCGTATTTACGCATCTACATCCAGGTCTCTAGAGACCAGTGAAGAATATGTGCGCGACTGACCGCTGATCGTGAACATCATGCACTGTCTCGCGAGTTGGAGACGTTCACGGAAAAAGCATGACGCTTGAGTTTTCAGCGTATATACGCATCGACTCTAGAGATAAGTGGGGGAAGGAGATGCGCGACTGACCGCTGATCGTGAACGTCACGCAACATATTAAAGGCTATAATTTATTTTGGAAAATGGAACACCTAAAGTAAAAGAGATATAAAAATGGTGCCATTGCAAAAACTATTCCACGTGAAGAGTGTTTTCTGCTGTGAGACTAAATTTGAAGATCTGGAGCACCTGTAGGGGAACTCCAAAGCCCAGAGACAATATAACATATACATAATAGAAATGGCGTCTTAGCAAAAGTTGTTAAGTCTGATGGCATTTCCTGTTGACCAACAAAAATTAAAAATTTGGAACATCTTGAATCGTCTCGCGCATCCCATTGTTTTCCCGTCCCCGGGCTTATAGAATTCGACATCAGATGTTTCAGATCTTCGATTTTGACGACCCCGTTGTCGCTGGCATAAGCAAAAGGATCCGCGTACGAAGTCGCGGGCAGAAGCTAGTTTAAAAATAAAAAAAAAACATAAAGCATCTGAGTGGTAAAGAATGCAGTCTATTCATTATTTTAATTTTAGTTTAATATTTTATTAATCAAATGAAAATAAACATAAACTGTTTGATAATTGGGCCTAGTTGCCATCAATAAACAATTTTTTTTTTTATATTTAAAGCAGTTGAATGATACGAAGAATCTCTTAGCTTTATTTTTATTTTAGTTTAATATTTTATTAATAGTAAAGATTCTAATTTTATATTTCGCAACACCCTTTACGCAAAGTTTTTGAGCTAACAAATTGTCCGGTGATTTGTCAGCGTCGAATGCCTGGGTTCTTGCGCGCGCGCACCTAATATGGCTGCCGCCGCTTGACAGCTACACCCGTCCGATTTGGACTCACGTTGCCATATAGAGAACGTTTCTTTTATTGTCTCCATTTGCCGAGAATTTTTATGTGAAATTTCGGCATGTTTTCTTTATTTTCATGGATATTTTTTCCCTCCCAGGTTTCTCTTTAATGTTGGAAATTATGTTTGAATCTGAAGGCTGTTACT
The DNA here is from genome assembly GCA_921972225.1 of Euplexia lucipara. Classification (NCBI taxonomy): domain Eukaryota; kingdom Metazoa; phylum Arthropoda; class Insecta; order Lepidoptera; family Noctuidae; genus Euplexia; species Euplexia lucipara. Next base: position 2,445,038 of record OV179149.1, on the reverse strand, counting down.
TTTGGCCACCTGTAGCAATTCGACATATATGGTTATTCCAAAAGTGTATCCTTTGACGAGCCGCGATATCGCTTTTAAATTTCCCACATTACTGAAATGAATTCATAATAAAACAATTACGAATTCTTTGGTCAGAATAATGTCTTTCATTTTTCGCATAAGCAAGACTGTCCAATCTAAACACCTTGATTAGACTTAAAAAGATTGCAACTAAGCAAAATCTAAACCGAAAATGAATTAGTACTGAGAATCGGCACTTTCGACGTAGACATAGTGTTAGAATAATCTCCTGTAGTGTACCACTTGTCGTTTGTCGAATAAGTGGAAGATCTTAAATCAAACTAACAGAATGCATAATACTTTTTATTACAAAACATAGAGAAACTAGACAAAGGCATGTCTTTTGGTCGACATTAAACTGTGCCAAAAAGGTATAGTACGGGACCAAGATAAGGACCTTGCGGAAACACGTAAGCAAACAACATTTTAAAAAACTTTTTTCCTTAAATCTTAAGAGATCTGTTAGTAGTCTTGACTTAAGTATACCGAAAGAGGTGCAGGTGGGGTTATTATGTTAAGGTATGGAGGCAGATACTATCATGTATTAACAATGATTTAGCTAAGCCATTGGTTGTTCCGCGTTCTGCTAATGTTGGTCTCATTGATATTCGCCGCGGGTGATATCTTTTATAGTTTTTATAGTCTGTAAAACTAGGGTTGTTAACAATTGCGGGTATTATTACCTAAAGGTTGTTAGCGGGTCATTGGTGTAGTGGTCGTAAGGGCCCCTACAGCTGGGAATGAGGTCCAAAAATCAAAATCAAAAGTTATTTATTCCAATTCGACTGAGATTCCGCACTTTTTGAACTTCAAAATTTTACAATGACCGCTCTTCGCAAAAACACTAGAAAGTGGTCTAGTGTTTTTGCTTCGAATAAGTGGCGGAGATTCCTGGGTTGTACAAAGGGTTATTGAGTTCTTCCATCTGGAATTTTTCTCTAGAACCCTGAATGATGACAATAAGCTCGCCACGTATTACTTCAACTTTACTACCTAAATGTAGGTGTACCTATAATAGACACGCCTTTGTTTAACTCTTCGGGAAACGCGGGCCTTGTGTCACGTTATTAAAGATGTGAATAATAAGATGAGGGCAAAGAAATATGTATGGAGAACGAAGATAAGCTGGGCTGACTCCAAATAAAGAAGGATAAAGACAGGAGGACGATGATTGGATGCAGAAATGCCGAATTAAATGTCATTCTCATCACATTAAATAATCAGTGATTGGATTAATTTAACGCCTTCAGTTTGGTCAAGTGGCAAAAATACGATATAATCGAGCCGACGTAAGACCCTGCCGTTGCACAAAACCAGTATTTTTTGGAGACTTGAGCTTAAAGGTTCCCGCAGACAAGGGTGACGCCGCAATGCAATACGATTTGTACGAAATGGAAATCTAGACCTCCCAACGTTGGAATAGCTTAACGGCTAACGCTGGATATTAATAATCTATCTCGGTTGCTATCTTGATCCCGATCTTTGTCTGTAACCAATCAACGACCGAGTTCGCCTATCCGAGTCTTAAAGATGTCCAATCAGAAGCAGCCGTCAAAAACAAAGGAGGATCGGGATTTGGATTGAGATAGAATATTAATATCGGGCGTAAGGCGTTAGCCTAGCGATCAAGAGGGTTTGATCCCCACCGATTGCACTATTTACGTGAACCCACTTTATTTAGACACGAGCATATTTAGTTAGTAGTAAGACTACTACTTAGTAGTGTGAAACTCATATAACTAATAAGCTTAAAAAAAAACAAAAGAATAAAACTCTAAATAGATAGAGTTACATAAAATCATTATTAATTTTTTGTTAAAAATAGATGGAATAGGTTTAAAACCACTGAGGATAATCTAACACTAAGGAAGTCGCGATCGCGTCGGTCTTGTCTACGAGACCTCTATTTTGTAAATCAACATGCCTATGTTCCTCAAAGGTTTAGGAAGAATTGTATGTACTTAGAACTAACTATCTGACTTTACGTAGGCGCACCCAAATTTTGTTTGTCATCGATAATTAAAAGGTAGATGAAACATAATGTAATCTAAACGTCGGTACCTACTTTGAATTTTACAAAAAATCTTTTGCCCCTAGATACCTAACTTCATTATGTTCTTAATATTGTACAATTATAATATTAAGAACATAATGAAGTTAGGTATCTAGAGCAAGAGATTTTTTGTAAAATTCAAAGTCCTTTGTGGATTGTCGATATTATTTGGTATTGTTATTGAACAATACCAAATAATATCGACAATCCACAAAGGAAGATAATTAAATTACCCACAAGCATGGCGTGGAGTTAACGCGGGTTCATTAATATCACGGTACTTAAGTTCCCATTAACTAAGAACCCAGTATCGGTCATGAGCACATTTTTTTTTGTTTTTATTGATGTCAAGTGTGAGTTGTTTTTATTGTCTGTGGTTTTTAAGCTTTATTCTTTTTTGGAGCTTATTTGTATCTATTGAAATTACTTAAATCATTTTTATTTCCGCCACTTTTACACTATTTCTAAATTGATTGATCCCTGAGAAGAAATGGCGAAAGATATTCAGAGGATTTGGTCTATGGGACCTTTTTTGTGTTTTACTAATAAAAAACATTTTTTGTAGTTATAAATAGAATACTAATAATGAATAAGCTACATAGAAGATCTTTAGTTTCACCAATCAGTCTCAATCAAACATTTTATTTCAGATCAAAACTAAAGTGTAAGCGAGACCTCCTAGATTTTTTGATGTTGTTGCATACTGTGAGTTAATGTTAATAGCAATCAGATTTTAATATTACCAATTCCCAGAGGAACCCTAACCATACACTTACGACGTAGTTTTTTTGACGCTACTTCATTAAACTCTATTCTCTTGCATTCGTTATTATTTCAACATTGTAGTATCTTTTTTTTGTTAATTCTCCGCGGTTGGTTAAACGTGACGTATTGTGTTTTGTGTTGCGCTACAGGGAATTCTTGCTTAAATAGACGGTGAAATTGGAGTTATTATTTATAATAATTGAAATTAATAATTCTTATTAGTTAATTAGATAGGTCATCATCTGCCTAGCCTTTTCCCAACTATGTTGGGGTCGGCTTCCAGTTTAACCGGATGCAGCTGAATACCAGTGTTTTACATGGAGCGACTGCCTGTCTGACCTCCACAACCCAGTAACTGGGTAACATGATACCCCTTGGTTAAACTGGTTGTCAGACTTTCGGGCTTTCGGAATTAGATAGGTACTTTATAAAATTATTTTAAAATAGAACGAGTGAAACCGCGAGTCACATCTAGTATTGCTATGTGATAGAACAAAGTAACAATATATAAAAAATAATTTTAGTCTGTATGAAGTACGGCTGATTCGACTGTTTGATCTTTTTAATATTTTTAAGTTAATTTAATTTTGTGTATGTGTTTAGGGTCTGTCTTTTGCACATACATACATAAACTCACGCCTTTTTCCTATGGGGATAGGTAGAAACATAATTATGCTACGATTCTTTCATTCTACCTTTCCTTCGTTTACATTCATACATTTTCTCATACACACACGCCAGTTTCGAGTACTACGCACCTGACCTTTCTGAAGAACCTCACCAGTAAAGTCTTTGTATGTCCTTCTAGGGCGTCCTCTCCCAGCGTTCCCACTTAAATCTGCCTTGTAAACACCTTTTGTTAGTCGCATTTCATTCGTCCTTTCAACGTGACCAAACCATCTAACCATACTCTTTTCAATTCTTGTACCTACATCTTCTTTTAAACCACAACGTTACTGTCTATTGTGAGCACTAAAGAATGTTTTATCTATTTATCTACGTTGATAAACGTATATTTCTATTGATATCAAATTAGTTTGATTTTAATTTTATTTGAACTAACGTATTTTTTTTTATCTTACATTCAATACGATACCGAAAATATTTACAAACTGATGTAGATTCTTAGAGCTCATGAATGCAAACTTGTTAAATGTGTTTCTAGGAGTAATAAATAGAAAATAACGGTTACTTGTAATTGTAACTACTCGGTTAAAGTGGGAGATTCAATTTACTAATTAACGGATTGAAATATATTCAACAGTTAGAACCTTTGCACAAATGACACACTGAGCGCGAACACTCATTATTTCTAGAACAGAAAAAGAAAAAATATTTTACCACGTTTCTGGCAAAATTATTTGTTTTAGTCTATTCTAGGACAGCTTTAAATTTTGTAAGATAGGTTTCTAAGTTTATCTTAGACCTCACTGTAATAGGAAAAACCTAAAACTTATAAGTATTTAATACATGATATGTAAGTCTGATGTCAATCACCAATTGGCTACTTGAATTTTCTCTTATCATCAATTTATTTTATAATGTTTGGAAAACTAAGTACCTAGATAGTCACAAGTATTTTTAGTTTTTTCTTTGTGATTTTTTCTTTTCAGATAAAAGTTGGTGCTTTGTAGTAGACAGTTACTTTTGCATTTTGATAAAACGTTTAAGTGTAAGGGCTTAAATTTTTTGGTAATGACAAGTTAGTATTGCTTTTATCACGGTTTTCCTTAGTGAATAGAAGTTCTTTACCTTTTCTTAGTTGCAGTTGTCATTAAGGCATGCCATAATGCGCTGCTCCTATCTCCATCTACAAAACTAACCCAGTGCATCCCGGCTCTTAGCAGATACAACAACCGGTCGCGGCGGATTAACCGCGACTGGACTGATGTTCAGATGAACCGATAGCAACCGATTGCTATCTGATCACTAACGTGCCGACTGCGTGGTTAATTGCCATATCCTTTACTATTATATCATACCACAAAGGAATATCAATCTTACACCATTAAAATAAAGCTGAAAATCCATGAGAAGTGTCCAGATTTTTAAAGATGAATGTGATAGCAGTTGCGATTGTGATTTGGACTCTTTCTTAAAAGCTGTAGGGTTGAAATTGAGTTTGAATTTGTGAGTTGAAGATTCATCACGGTACCTTACTGCGTATTAGATGTATGTACGGATTAAGTGATAAAAATGGTCATCTACACTTCGTTTCAGATAAAGGGAATACTATTAAACAGGTAATAAAACTGTGTTTTACTACTATTTGTTGAGTAAGATAACATAAATCTTCGTCGTAAACTTACTGTTTTACAATGCCATAATAAAATAATAATCATTTGTACTCTAGACACAACCAATAGTAAATTTCTGATCTATTGTGCACTTCCAATAACAGTTTCCTTATTGGTAGTTTCCATGGAGTTTGTTTATTGTGCAGATAGATACGTTTCCTATGCGCAAGCGCATCCATGTTATAAAATTAGGGATGGGATTACAAGGAATTTATCGATCGATAGTTCGGTTTTGATTCAAAGGAAGTTCGATTCAGAAAATATAGTTTTGAGATCTTTCTTATAAAAAAAATAGATAAAAGAGTTTAAATGTACAATAATTATCTTGATCTAAAAATAAAAATTCGCCTACCTTACTAACCTTTCCCTAACTATTTATTTATATGCCAAAAAACACGATACAAGGTTGTAAAATTAAGTTTAAAACAGTTCTTCATGTCTCGTTGACACAACAGCATTCTAGGCTAGTAAGAGAAGAGAAGAGCAGCTGAATACCAGTTTTTTTTTATATCGAGTGGCTGCTTATCTTACCAAAATACCCGTTTATAAGCCCGTTTCTAAGACTTTCGGTTTTCTGACTGAGAACAATGGCCCAACGTACTTTATGAGGAACAAAGGACATTAATTTAGCATTATGCATTGGGCATTTATTTTTTATTAGCTGACAGGTGGGGCAGTCCCGTACTGGGGCCTTGAATACGCCTACATGCCAACTGTGGCGTAGTAATTAATATATTGTTTTGTGTTTCTGGTAGATGTAAGTACTAACACTAGATTTTAAGTCGTGTGTATACTAACCAAATGGAATTTTGTGTTCGAAATAAAAGAATTCAATTATTTATTTATTTATTAATTTATAGTCTTGTCTAAGTAGAGAATAGTTGGGCACCCTTCCTCGTAAAGATAAACCTATAAGGCTGTTATTACTTAGTCTCGTAGGATCCCTAAACACTGATTTTAGTATTCCGTATCGATTTCTTCTATATTATCGATACTTTTCGTCCAACGCCACACATCTCTAGTTATAAATACTAAGATGTACGCATTTCCTGCGCCCTACCATTAATGCTAAAATTTACTTTGAAATGTTTAATAGCAGCATTTTGTTATTGGCACTTATCTTCATATATGGCTCTGGTTTCCTGAGGATCTGTTCCTCATTGGCTTAGGACTTGGGGCTCTTTCTCTTTGTAAGATTTATTAATTGATATTAATTGATTTGTTGATGTTTATGATCTTACTTTATTGGCAATTGATGTAATAAATAGACTTTGATGTATGCCTTGATTGTTGACTTCTGTTCAGGGCAAAAAATGCTGCACATAAGTTGAACCAAAATGGCAGTCGTTGTTGGGTAAATATTCGAGCGTTTCAAACGCCGTCATTACCATTCAAATGTTAATGAAAGATACATATATTTAATGCAATATTTCAGCAATTCTCAAGTACCAGAAAATATTCCATTAAATCAAAATCAAAAGTCTTTATTCAAACTAGGCTGAGAATCAGCACTTTTTGAACGTCAAAAAAAAATACATAAAGACAGTCCCCCAAAAATGGCCCACCCTTCGCCGCTTCCTAGTGTTTTTGCTGGGAAGAAGTGGCGTAACAAACTCCCCAGCAACACATCTGTCTGATTCGTTTGAAGAACTAAGTAGGTATACAAAGAATCTATACAATGAAATGCTCAATAAATAGCACTAAGGTTTATACACTTTGTAAAACATTACATTTCAGAATGATTGTCACGTGTTAGCTAGCACACTCCAATATACCGAGATTTAAAAAAAAAAGTAAATAAATATATTCATATGAAATTCATATTCATTCATTGAAATCTAAACTCAAGCAAAACAACTACAAAACTGAAAAATAACAGCCTCCAGGTATAAAAGGTGTACCCGCTTACATGTGCAATGCTGGCTTATATTCATAAGGCTGTGACTGTAAGTTTAAAATTATAATATAGGACCATTACGTTATCTTCCCTTAAAATTTAGGGAATGGTAATGAAGGCGGTTGAAACGGTCGAATATTTACCCTGTTACCAAATTTCCATTCATTCATTTCAATTTTCATTCATTTTTAACTAAGACTTTCAATTTGCACTAACAGACTTTAGAGTCTGTTAGTGCAAATTGAAAGTCTTAGTTAAACTAACATGCCGCGATCTGTAGCAATTAATATATTGCTGGTAGAAGTAACTGCCTTATAGGTCTAGTGGCCACAGGCGCTTACAGCTGTGCTTCAGGTCCTCAGTTAGATATCCGGGTCAGGCAAGGTTTTGCTGGGTATTTCTATCAGTAATTACTGAGTAGCAGCCTGTAGTCTGGATATAATTTGGGTTGATAGCAATAGGCTTATAAACACGTATTTACAAATATAAGTGACTGGCAAAATATTAGAGAGCACTGGCATGATTCTAATATTGAATGTGTTATTGTGTAAAGTTTTATACTAATATACTTATATTATAAAGGATTTTAACTCGGAAACTCCTGAACCGATTTGATAAAAATGGTTCACGATTAGAAAGCAGGATTATCAAATATACTAGGGTGTGAAGAGAATGTTAATGTTTAAAGGGTAAAGTTCGAAATTCACGCGGACGAACTAAGTAGTCTATGTATTCCTATCAATCAACCACAATACTAATCGTTGACCATAAATGATTTACAAATAAAAAGCTCCAGATAGATTTAATAAATTTTGTCTAGCAAACAAAGCCGTTGGCAAAACTATGAGAACTAGCAACGAAGTGTCGATAGAGTATCCTGCGTTATCCGCTATAAATATACCATTGTCCCCCTGGCTATACAATGGACGGGATAAGCGCTCCATCCGCGCATCCACTCAGCACCAGGCATGATTGTTTTATAAGAAATCAAGGTAGGGATGTAACATTTCAAGTCTTCAGTTTCTAGTATTTTAAACTTCAAATACATTCTCATCATTAGGATAGAATTAAAAAACGTTGAGGGAAAATGTCGCGAGGAAATCGGCAATGGCTAGTAACCAAACACACAATAAGAAGAATAGAATTGAATAGAATACCTACTTTTAATTCTACACCATAAAAACTTATAATTTACAACTGTCATAAATACATACAAGACAAACACACATATTCACCCTTTCATAGATAAACACACACGTACGAGTAACTTTATTAATGTTTTATTTTAATTTTATTTTGTTTTGCTTCTTGTTTAACTTAAATATTAGCCATATTAGCCTATCATTGTTAAGCTATTACTTAAGGGAAGAGCGTGACAGTCCCGACACAATTAAGTACTTTTATCTTACTGGGGCTGCCTCAATTTATGGATGTCACAATGTTTTTAGTCGAAATAAATATTTTTGAATGACTTTTTTAAATTTTTTGATTAATTTTAAGGGATAGGGTGTTGCTATGGGCGCCCTTATTTCTATAAGCGATGACTATTCACAGACTTACTGAATATACACACAAAAAACGGTCAAGTCGTTTCGGAGGAGATTTGGTACAAATACGAGAAGAGAGAATTTAATATATATTAGAAGAAGAGATTACACCCAGACACAGAACATATGATTGTGCTCATCACACAGACACTTGTCTTGAATGGGAATCGAACCAAAAATGTGGAAGTGCAGTACTACATACTATCTAAGTATAGATAAGTGATGAAATTTAAAAGTCTCATCACTCCAAACAAATCCTACATCGTTTGCACCACCACAAAACTACATGCTTACCTTTTCCACAGTACTAAAGCAATTCTCTTCTATAACGACCAATTTGTCCATTCGGCTGCTGAATGCTCCTATACCTCGGCTCATGTCTGCAGTATTATGTCGGAATAGGACTAACAAATTGTTATGGCGGCCACCACTTCGTTTTATTACCCTTTGTGTTAAGTTTTTTAGGTCTAGACATGCTCTAGGTATACAAATGGCTATCTAAGCTGGAATTATGACTGTAATGTTAGATGTCAATGGCTAAATAGATAGTAGAATTGAATGCACCACCATTCAGTTTGTTGGACTATATTACGTTGTGACTTGTGTAGATGTTATGGTCAATACAAGTATCTTGGAAATTATTTTGTTTAAAGGAATCTGAAATTATGTTTTAGTACTTATTCATTTTAGTGCTTGCACTATTTTATTATTATTAGGTATGTGAAAGTTTTTGAACATTTTAAAGGATTTTAATAAAACCTTACACTAATACTTATAGCTTATACTTTAAAAAACATAGGTGCAGATAGCTTATACTATGTTAATAGAAATACTATGTTATGTGAAATGTAAGCCATGATACTTCATTTATAAATCTACGAATAATACTTAATTAATTACAAAATGCAGACTGAACCGTGGCTGCTAGTAGTTACTATAAATTACATAATTAAATTATGGTTTTCGTTTCTAGAGTAATTAATTATTTATTGATAATCAGAGGAAATATTTAAGTTTAGAAGTGCATAAAAATACAATAAAAACTCTCGAAGATTGCAAAAATGGTGGGATAAATTTTCTCACAGAAAAAGGTTATTATTACCCAAAAAAGAGTTAGTAGTTTCTACCTACCCCCGTGAGTAAAAGGCGTGAGTTTATGTATGTATCTAAAATCTGTATCCCAGTCAAACTTATCTGACAAACAAACCGCATACCTCACAGTATCTATTAACCATTGAACCGCAATGCACATTGTATGCGGCGCCTGCGCATCTCGTCACGGTTTCGCGCGCAAAGCTTGGGGGCGTGGCCGGTGAGCCTTATTGTTTGGCACCAAAGCTATAATTTAAAGTTTAACAAATGCGAATGACCTTGAGATCTTGAACTTTATTATAATAAATTCTTTCCCGTCTGTTGATACTTCATCCATAAGAACCTACTTCCTTGTCGGTCTGATACATTGTATATATTTTATTTTAATAATGCATCTATCCCATCTGAGGAACCTGTGGCTAAATAATAACTGCCGTTTGGGTCGATTGAAGGTTAAGCTACGCTCAATGAGGTCGGTCTGCGGATGGGTGACCATTTATACAGGCTGCGCCATCGCTCGGAAAGCACATGAAGCCTTTTGGTCCAGGCTGTCATTTGTAGATCTATGACAGTCGTTACAGTTAGTCAAAAGCCCGAAAATCTGTCTACCATTTTAACCAAGGGGTATCGTGTTACTAAGGAACTGGCTTGTGGAGGTAAGACAGGCAGTCGCTGGAAGCCGACCCCAAAATAGTTGAGAAATAGTTGGCTAAAGGAGGATCAGCCCCATCGTGAACGTGGTCACAAATTTATGTGACTCCTGTAGGGGTTCGATTCACAGGTCGGAATATGTTGTAGGTGTGTCATGGCTTAGTCGGTACTCGGTAGGTTTGACATCTACATGGCTTAGCTGGAAAAAACCTTTATTTGTAGTTTTATCAAAAGACATAATTATGGTTAATGATCATTTTGAGAAAATAATGTGTAAAAACTCTTACATAACGATACGTTGACTTTACTACTAACATTATAATGACAGTCAAAATGTAACTCTTAACGAAGCCAGTAGTCAACTTTTCTCTTATTTCTAAAACATAATCTTATGTTATACTAAACAAATATTAATCTGTAGCACGTGGGGACGCGAACAAAGCATTATGATCGCGTGCGCTTGCGCATTGTGTAGTGCGCACGCGCCGTTACGGTGTAGCGCGCAAAGTTCAGGGGGCGTGGCCGAGCATTGTTGTAGCGGCGAAAGTTGTAATTAATATGATTGAATCGAAGTGTAATTATTACGAAAACCAGGAGAAGGTTATTATTGGTATGTTCTTAAGGCTAAAATCATCACGCCTGTGTTCTCCAAAGGGTTAGGCAGAGTTGTACCCAAATTTCACCAGTCATAGAATACCTATGTAAGGATCTTATCAAGAAGCGTTCTGTGGATTTGCTTTCCATGGCAAAAATATGTGTGTTAATGTAGGTGCCTATGTTATGAAGTATTAGAACCTCGTTAACACAACGAGAGTTAGGAAACACTGATCGACGGCGTTCGACGGTTAGTCCATACAAAAAGAGAGCAACTTATGGAACGACGTGCGCATCCTTTTTAATCGACGACACGACGCGGCGAACGCGCTCCGACATCAGACTGACAACAAAACGCCATCGTTGCGGCGGCCGCCGTATGCGGTCTATCGGCACAATGCGCACTGGTGTGCTCCTTTTCAATCAGTAAAATGCAAAAGGCCGTCGATAAATGTGCCCGAAACCGATTGAAATAGCGCCAGAATAATCCGAGACTACCTAGTGTCGTAGGTGTCGTAGTGCAGCTGTAAGTTAATACTAAACTCCATGTTGCAGCTGATAGCAATCTTCACGGTTCGCCTGATAATATCGGGTGTAATTTATTACCGGGGCCCCGATATCCGGCGGGGCATCGAAATGGACACCCTGATCATAATGGAATTAACAGCATTCTTAGATTGTAACTGTATGTAGTTGTTTTGTTAAGGCTAAGTAAAATATTGAAGCTATCAATTCATTGTACAGTCGTCGTCGGTCGAATTCCTGTTGCACCCTGTTAAATTTCACTTAATTCTGCTGTGTTTTGGAATTATTTTAGCCAATTTAAGTCAGGCATCATGATTCGGGGGTTGGTATTATTCTAATTCTTACAACATTTAACATATATTTATTTCTAAAACAGGAGTAGTACAGTATAAAGGTCTTATCAATAATACTAGGCAGCTACAACTGTTTTGCCATTGATGGCGTATAAAAGTGCACCAGACAAAATGAAACAAACGAAAGAGTAATTAATTATCATCAAGTCTAAATTGAAACTAACATGCTAAAATTGTATTGTTAACTCTTAATTGCAATGTCATTTATATTCAGTTGACAGTAATAATGATATTAGTCTAGTTAGTCTTGTTGCCTACACATATCTATTTTCGCAGGAAGGAAATTAGATGTAAGTAGTGACAAGTTGCATTGTCACTTTTACTCATTTCTTTTTTGCGAAGTTAAAGAGGACTTATTATAGTCCTGATATATGTAATATTTACTATAGCTGCCCTTTGGAGAAAAGATCAAGATGTAAAGGAAGGAAGCCTGTATACCGTTCTATCAAAACAATTTGAAACAACTACTGAACATCCATTTAGATAACATCGCTACCATCATATATCACCACAATCTGTGACCTAGATACCTGCAAATCCCATCAGATTCTCCACGCCTAACGGCTCGATGCGTACAGTTAAGAGATCCAAAAAAATGTTGCCAGATCCTTGTATAGACGTTCTCAGTACGCGTCCAATCGTCCATTGAGTAACGGTGTTGCCAGTAAGCGTACAATTAGAGGGACCAATGGTTGTTGTAAAAACGATGAAGAGCTAAGTATAGATGGTACTAGAATTGACTTGATTGAAGATATAGAATTAGAAATGGAAGTGGTAAAGAAATTTATTAGAATTAGTAGCTTTTTGCTAGTGGTCCAGATAAAATTACATTAATGTACAAATTTTGATTTTAGTTGTAATAGAAGCTCACCGTTCTTTTACGAGTAAGTATATGCAAGTACGAATGATTACAACATCGAATTTTGGGCTTTGATTTCTCTGATAAGAGTAAATTGTAAAGTATTGACATTAACCTAATTGCAGACCACTTCTAACTCAAAAAGCCAAATGAAAATATTTACCTTGCTAATATTTTTTTATTCTTTATTAAGAAGTTTCAAAACATTACCATAGGCCTTAAAAGAGTCCATATTTACAACCGTTTTGAAATACTTTACCGTTCGTTACGAAATCATCTTGAAATATGTTCACTGATTCATTCATATTCCAAATAATGCACTCGACCCACTAAATATGGACGACATGATGATTCATCTCCTCTTAAATTAAGAATAGCTGCGAAATGCGTGCGAGTATATGTCACATATTGTAACGGCTTTTATGGACACTGACTGTAATGTTGTATTTATATGGTTCATGGTCTTATTGGCATAGTGTACAGTGTTATTGGTTTTTTTTCGATTGTTAACCCCCACAACATCATTAATCAAATCATTTATAGGAAGATGATGATTGACTTCCCAACGTGATTCATAAGATATTGTTCCAAGTCCTTCGTTGTCTTCTCTATTTTCTCATCTGTAATCATTCATAAATCTACTTACCTACATAATAGATGATAGACTTACGTGTAACGTGACAGTGTGCATACTCATTAGATATTTTTGCACGATATTTTTTTATTATTCACGTGCATTTGTCATATAGACAACAATTGCAGACGATACAAGAGGCTCTCCTCTTGTATCGTCTGTAATGTATTAAATGCACTTAATATTCTTTGGGGTATGTATGAAGAACCGTATCAGATGGCGTTGTGAGGTTTCTGCCTATTCCGACACAGGCGAGTTTGTCTGTGTGTCGCAGGTCTAAACTCTACAAATTTGTCTAATACCTACAATTAAATTACTAGTTTTTGTTGCTCCGTAAATATTAAACTCGACTTTTCTAGTACCTTCTTTATCTTTTGCCAACGGACAGTGGGTCAACCACATTTTCTTACTCTCATCTAAAAACGTTGACCGTTTCAATTCAGTTAATTTTCGAGAATCTTGCGCCGGTCTGTTTAGGGAGAGTGCGAGAAAAAGTTGCAAAATGACAAGTACGCGGGCGCAACGGTGCGACACTCTATAAGGGATACCCGGATCCTTGCAGACTTGATGCCTGGGATGATTGAGGCTGGCTACCTTATCCGTGCAGAACTTGATTAAACAATTTTAATGGCTACTTGTAATTTACCTTACATACAAATGAAATTATCCATGAGAATTTGTTTATGCCACCCTGTATCACGTAACACTGCCAGCATAATGGCGAAAATAAAATTTTGATAATTTATCGTAATTCAGAAGTTGCAAAAACTTCTTCAAAGTGCTCTGCTGCCCTTTAAAACAGATTATGATAAATGAACGCAAATGGAGTTGGGCAGGCAGGACACCTAGTTAGGCGCGGTGATGGCCGGTGGAGAAGCGAACAGCGAACAACATTGTTGCCATTGTGGATTTCGGGGGTCACGGAAGTATCTTCTGTTCCCGTGACCCCCGGCGCAGGTGTGAGAAGGAACACGGGGTGGTTTTTAGTCAGTAAAAGTCTGACAGACCCGCCCTCCCCGGGGCGGGGGCAGCTATGAAGATTTTCAACCCCTAAAAAAAAGGAACGTGGGGATTTGCACCAAAAAAGAGGCCTATACCCAGCAATGGGTGAAGGCGGGCTGTGGATGATGATGATGATGATAAATGACAACTATTTGAGGTTGATGTTCTAATAACTGACTGCTCTAATAAACTCAACACATTATCTTGTTCATGTGTAAACCATACTGGTTAGTGTCCGAGATGGTATTTAGAGAAAAGAAACACACATGTGACTGGATCAATCCAGACAGTGCATGCAATTTTCAGTAATCTTGAGCTTAACTCTGAACTCAAGGACCCCAAGAACTACACCTTATCCATTAGGCTACAGTACATTTAACAATAGGTAAGCATTAACCCCATTTCCCAACAAGTAACTCTACTTACACCGCTTGACCGTGGCGTGATAGTTCAGATAACTACCATCCATTACGATTCCCAAGATAATGCCGAAACAATCGTTGTCTAAAGCGGCAAACACTTAAAACCGATTATGTGCGCCCGCGCAGCCGAACCTTCCACCTAAGGCCGGGTGTAGGTACACGATGTGTAAGTGGAATGCGCTGTTCACACGTAAGCATGTCGCGATTTATGTTGTTTACATTGAAGCTAACTTACGAACAAAGGAAGCCCTTAAGTATGAATTCGGCTTTAATAAAAAAAAGAGTGAAAAAAAATGCTGTTTTTTTGTGGTCGAAAATTTGGTGAATGAGGGGACGGTAAATTGCGGGTTAAAGAATGTGCAACGGAAGCCCTTTGTCTTTGTTTATTGCTTTTTCATTAGGGGCTCTCACCTTCCATCCTCACTACCAATATCTGCACTAAAAGACTTCTGAACTAACCAGGAAAACCGAGTATGTTGGTAAATACTTTTCAAAAAATAAATTTTCCGTTTAGATTGCAAAATTTACAAAAGGAATATGAAAGGCAAAATGGTAATCATAGATTTTAATTGCTATCTATAAAATGTCAGTGATCTCACACCAACAACATTTACCCTCAAGCTACTTCCTTTGGTCCAATATTCTTAGAACTTGTACTTCTAAAGCCCTTAGATCAAGATAAAGTAATTTACATTTCCGCTATTGTGTTAGAAATCAACACGTTGTGGACAAGTACAACTGACTCACTTGAACGTGCACCCGCTTTACATTACAATAATACGACTTTCCTTGAAGAAACACCTGGCTTTGCAATAATCATAACATTCATAATAAGTATTATTTGCACACGCTAAGATGGACACGTTTTAAGTGCTGTATCTACTACTATACTTGTGTTAGCAGGTTTGCATTCTTAGATACTTAGTAGGTACTTACATAATACAATTATCGTCTAATTTTACCTTACTCCCAAGTCATTTAGATTTACGACTACCTAATATTTAACGTAAAAAAAAAACTTCTTTCAATCCTGTTTGTGAACTTTGAACGTGATACCGCAAAAATGGTTTCCAAATCAAAATGATTATTAATTATACTCGTCTTTGTTTCATTCTCAATGAGATAGGTTTACTTGTAGTAGATCTTCTTGTCGCCACGGCGTCGTACATACTTTTACAGCAAGCGTAAAATAGAGCGTAACCCTTCATGGAACGGACACCTGTCAAATATCTCATTGGTTTTTTATGTCACCTAATGGCGTCATCTTTTTTCCTATATTTTTTAATATTTTGTGTTGTGTTGTGAAAATACTGTTCCAAATAGCATAAAAATGGGAAAAAGGAATTCACTAGATACAATTTGAATATGAAAACGACTGAGAGATGTATTAAAATGCTGAAACTTGATTCAAGTCACGAAGGTAAGAAAATGTCAAAAATGGCCGCTTTTAAAAGCTGTTTTCTGTAACTGTTTCATCAGTTAACCGACTCAAGAACTTGCCTGATTATGAATATTATAGCAAATCAAAACCCTGTGTGCGTATTATCGCTAGTGAATATGAAAACATAGGGTGCGCTTTGTTTTTTTGCGTTATGCACGTGCTAGTGTGCTTGCAACCTAAAAGTGCATGCCTGACCTGTGGGACGTTCTGCGGGAACGTACGTGGTCAACAATGGCAGTTGCCTGACCTGTGGGACGTTCTGCGGGAACGTACGTGGTCAACAATGGCAGTATTGGCTTGGCAGTAAATAGCCCAACCTGTGGAGCGTTTGAAAACGCATTGTGATGAAAAATGGCTATATAGTGAGCAACTTGCCTATAACCTGTGGGGCGTTCTGCGGGAGCGCACGTGGTTTACAATGGCTATGTTGTGATTTAAGCAATCTGTGGGGTGTTCTTTAGGGACACACGTGGTTGACTTTTTTCTTATAACCTTCAAGGGAAGTTCTGCGGGAACTTACATGGTTATAGGGTGCAATGTTTATTGCCTGTACAGCATGGACTGCTTTCTACAGACACTAATAAATTCAGTAGAACAATTCGTCTGAAATGAATGGAAAAAACAAAAAATGTTTCTCCGGAGTTCATAAAAAACTTCAAACAAAAGTTGTATTATGCAGATTCTAGTTGGTAAATGGAATGATTGAAGAACAGGTACCTCCGGAAAAGACACAAGATGTTCAGATTCACAAAATGCTAGCCATGGCTCTCAACTGGAAAAATCAGGAAAAGATTTACCATAAACCAGGTATCTAATACTTACTAAGAAGCTTAACAAAATATGTTATTTAATAAGCATAAAGAACATAAAGACAACATCAGGGCGTCATCGCCCTGCCTTGTTTTGACTCAGACCTTCAGGTGTGTCTAGATACTCCGGAGCATAAAATGTTACAAAGTTGAGTGATACTTTAAGGTATGATATATATGCATACATACAGAGGGGCATATTTTCCCTGCTAGTAACAGTCATAAAGACAATCAAGAGTTTTCTGCCTCATTCTGAGTTAGAAACATACTTATTTGGTGAAGACCCAATACTTCCCTAAAAAGCAGCTTTAAACTGGTGGAGCCAACCTCATTCCAAAAATGAAAAAAAAAGGGGGGGGGAGGCATCTTCTGAGGCACCAGTGGTTGAGAGAACATGGGAAGACCGGAGGATTCATCAGCGCTGCAAAATACACCCACAGGTGGGCATTTAAAAAATTAATTTATGTGATTGATAACTAATCATCACTTCTATTTGTGGTTATTATTTTTTGATAAGATTGTAACTACTTTACAACTTTATTTCATACTAAACCACACCAAAGTTACTTTTCATTGAAAGAAAAACTCTAAAGAGAAATCTTTTCAGATAATATCTGTAATTTATAAATACTTTCTGAGCAATAGAAATTGGTCAGAATACTAAAGCTTAGTTTACCAGTCTTTTATTGATAAAAAGCCCATTGGAAACCTTTCCATTAATTTCTAAATTAAAGAAGTTGAAGATTTTTGTTAAAACAGAACATTTCAAATGAAAAGTCTACCGCACTATAAGTGATATTTATTAGAAAAATTACTTTTTGATAGAGGTAGTTTTTAACAGGCTTATTGCCTGGTCAATATTTATACATATAAAACATTATATACTCTTCAAAGGAAATGGCAACAATTAATTGTTTTATGTTTTTGGGTTATATAATTATGATCAACATTTACAAGAAAGGTGAAAGATGCTTACTACATAGAGAGACTATAATATATAAGTTTGTTTATTCAGAATTTTAGCTAAGAAATAATTCAGTTAACTGGATATAAACAAAGAAAAACAAGATTCATAACTAACAAACTAAATAACTGTTTGTAAAGAAAAATCATGTCAAGTCAACTATAGTCAGATTCCACGTTCAGATGAATGGAAATTTTACATCCACTTGCATGACACCTATTGAATATCTTGTCTTTTATTTGATAAGTTAATAATGAGAATGATTTATTATGGAATAGGTAATACCTTGAATACTGCATGTTTAGACAAGACCTTGAATGGTAGTTCATAAACATAGTCAGAGTAAATAATATTTTAAAGTTAGAAACATTTATTTTGTTTTTGACTGGCCTGTTGGGCTGGTGGTTGGTGAATCTGACTGCTATGTTAGAGGTTGTGGGTTTGATTCTCACCCAGGATAATATTTTTTGTGGTTAGCACAATCATTTGTTCTGTGTCTGGGTATAATTTATCCCCAATAAGTATTTATTTAGAAATATATAAGTGTTTTTATCAGCTGTTTAGTGCCCATAATGCAGGCTCTGCTTAGTTTGGAACTAAGTGCCGTTGTGTGAAAGTTGTGGAATATTTATTTATTTATTTACAAATTTCCACAAGGTAATTTCCAAGAGGTTATGGTTTTTGGAGGCATGTAAGGAATGGACTGAGAATGAAGCTAAATTAATTGCTGCCTACTTAGTCTGTAGGTAATGCCTTGCCAGATACCCAACAGATAGTGAAATCTGATTGAGAATGGATTATATGACTGCAATATCATACAATTGATTAGGAGGAGTTCAATATCCTACCTATATATATATACCATTACTAAAAATAATTGGCAGTGGTGTGATTAAAAACCAAAGGGTTTTTTGTTTTCTACATGACTAAATTTTAATTAATAGGTAGTTGATTTTGAATCTAGAAGAGAAGTAAACATTAAAAAATGACTAATAAGTAATACAAATTGTCAAAAGATTACATATTTATTTGGTGAAACACCAATTAATTTTTCTGCTTCCCAGATCAACACAAAAGTGCCAAAGAACCTAAATGCTTTCTTTTTGCATTGGTCTCAATCATAAGAATTAGGTTTTATGATCTCTCCCCGCTCTCTTTGTAGGTACTCAAAAATATAAAAATGACAATAATTAAAGACAAAGCACAAGGTAATGTTTTGTACTTCATCTGTTGATCACTCAAACCAGGGTTCTCGATATACCCTTTAATTATCTCCTTGGCACTATCATTCTAGATTGTTACATGTCCTTTACAGGAAATTGAAATAAGAGCCAAGAATAGGTACCTAGGTATAACAGACCGAAAAGTAGTCCATATTGGACCGTAAAGTTGTAATACGAAATAAAATGATTTCATTTTGATTTATTTATTTTTAAAAGTATAGAATACTCTTGATTGACCTTTAAAATAATAACTTGAAGAGTTATATGGGGTGTTTACAATGCACTGATCTATTCCTCTTAATATAAGTGATCATTTACAAACAATTGTTGAAAAATATTGTCATGTAAACATTTGTACCTACATGTTTGGAGTGTGAACAAGCAGTTGAAAATTCATTATGTTGAATATTAATTTAATTCCAGTGCGTTTGGCTAAAAACTGTAATTTGTAGCATTACTAATATCATAATGAGACTCCAGGAAGGAGTTTTATTTCCTATGAAAGTTTGGTTTATATTTGATCTGCCCTAGCCTTGATAATAGGACCGCATAAGATGATAAAATGAGAAGATTAAGGCTTCATAATAAGACCTCTTAAACCTAGATATACTTGGGATGTTTTTTCATGTTAACTTAATTATATTTTAAATAATTACATGCAACAAGGTGATTTATAGGTACTTTGTTACCAAGAAGGTTTTTTGAGTCTATTTACGATAGTTACAGGTCAAAAGATGATAACACTCTCCATTACAAATATAGAGTGATCAAATTAGACATAGGTAATCATAATTGAAATCCATAAGCATAATTATCAAGATTAATAAGTTATTTAAAACTGTTATAACCAAATAGCCAAACTTTATTTTATTTTACAAATATTAAGAAAATTACAGCTATTACAATTGATATAAACAATAAATTAGGAGATGGACAATTACAAGGTTTCTATTTTCTGTTTACTGTTTTACAAAACAGTAAAGTAGGGTACCTACTAAACATTGTAACAAAAACACTGAACTGTAAGCTCTAGTGTCAGCCGTTGGATTACCAGGGCTATGGAAGAAAGAGTGAACTTAATATTAGCGAGTTTTTTCAACATTCATTTCATTCATAATGTAATAATTTCAGCCGGTAAGGGGGTTTTTTCAATACCTATCAACTTTATTATAAGTTATAGGTACACGTGAACTGAAGGGTCAACCATTCCTTCCTAAATTACCAAATGGACATATTAATAATAGACATTTTCCATTTTAGTTTTGACGAGTATGATTCTATTTGAATTGTAATTCGATGTTGTGTTTTTATTTTTTGATTCTTTTGAAAAATTTAAAATAACTCATTGTTATTTTCAATTCTTTAATAATTATTGATTGCTTTTACAACTTGTCTTTAAACATCTACAAGTAAACCTATCTCATTGAGAATGAAACAAAGACGAGTATAATTGAATAGTCAAACGAACTTACCTGTAAGTGAAGTTCGACGGTAATTATACGAAGTCTTTGTTTCATTCGAAAATGAGAAGAGTCCCACCCGACCCAAACAATACATGCTATCTAAAATTCTAAATACAATTTTGAGCTTGGACCCTATGTTGTAAAATCAATCATTTGCTGTGAACTTAATGAGATATTTGACAGGTGTCCGTTCCATGAAGGGTTACGCTCTATTTTACGCTTGCTGTAAAAGTATGTACGACGCCGTGGCGACAAGAAGATCTACTACAAGTAAACCTATCTCATTTTCGAATGAAACAAAGACTTCGTATAATTACCGTCGAACTTCACTAACAGGTAAGTTCGTTTGACTATTCAATAGAGAGTTCTAATTACAATGTAAATACCAATCATGATGGACAAGATATTACAGCTAAGAAGGTTTCAGTTAAGGAAGCAAAACTCACACCAAATGCAAATGCGAACATTCCAAGTCCCAAACAAACTTTCTTGCAAATAGTCCGGAAGAAGAAGAGATTTTACATGCACAATTTCACATTTTCTCAATAGATTCAACACTCGATGTTAAGCTTTGTTGTCGCGAGCCTAGTTGACACAGTTCTGTAATATCTACATACTTTCGTACAATGGATGGGTGTCTGTCGTTGTAAATCAAATAACAATGACATGTTCTTTGGCGCGAAACTAAATAATGTTGTTTGACGTTTACACAGTGCCTATATTATGATGAAACTCGTATGACATGGACGGAGATTTAAGAAAATGTATGACTTGTTTCTGTCGGTTTGATATGTCCTAAACGTGCATACCTACATTTATATGTATATGAAAATTTTAGCGTAGCAGGCGTTTGTAGTTTCTGCCTTATACACCTTGGAAACTTTTAAACTGAACTTCACTTAAATGATCTTTAAATAGAAAAATATGGATGATCTTGCACAGTATGCTTAATAGAAAAAAAAGGTACGGTTACAAAACAAGTTAAGTCGACACTGTACCGCATGTTCATTTGTTTTGTCCAGCGCACTAATTGCGTTAAGCATTTTAATTTTCATTGGTTTTGGACAATTCGGTTGCTCGACCCCTTAAATAACAAAGGATTAAATATATGTTGCTGAATTGTATAACTTAATAGGCGTTAGTATCACTTGTTTGCTACACAATTACTCAACAACGTGTCCAATCAAGTGGTTCTAATTAACACCAAGTTATTAAATTAGTTTGTCACCTTTCAACAAATAAAATTAGTCTGTGTTGCAAAGACTATGCATGGATGGACGCGTACGAGGTAAATATGAGTAATATGCATATATACTCGAAACTGTAGACAGTACTTAAACACAAAAACATATAACAACATGGTACCTTGTTTTCTTACTCCTTGGAAAGTACAAACGGTGGTGAAGTTAAGTTAGACGTAGCAACAAGACTTGCGGCTGTTTAGTGCCTATTAACGTCAACAAGGACATATTTCTTCGGAATTACGAACGTAACACAGTAATAAGTGGGACTTTCGCATTGTTTGCAATTGTTGCTGTTGCCAAAAGTGTCTTCATAATTAACAGTAGTTTTAGAAAATTCTCGTAATATGTCAAGACACTGATACAAGCAATGTATTTATAAATTACTAAATAGGATAAAAATAATAATAACCATATTGCAACTATCAACGTTACATTTTAAATATTATTAGTTAGATAGAGTATTTGTCTGTATTTTTTTTATTAAGAGAATTTTGCAAATGGTACAATTCTGATACTTTAACTCTCCGACATCTTCGCCGACCTTGCTGTTGTGTTCAAGAGTTGACCAAGTAAATGTCTATTCATGTGTATTATCTACCATACAATTTTCTCTATCTCTCATTTAAAGGTGAATACTTTAAAGGGTTTTCGTTTTCTCTTCACCTTTCTATATCAATTGCTGTTACTGACAAGTGGCTTGCACTTGCTTGCTACGGGTATCCATCATTTTGATGTCTGGCCAAAGCTGCGGGTGTCATGCTTGCATTACTATAATGACCATTGTTTTAAAGATAATGATAAATTACTTCTTAGGACCTGTTCTTTGCTAATTGTTATGTTGATAGTCTATACACCAACAATCACGAATGTTCGAAACTACATTTGGAAAACCTATTTAAATCATTGATCGTAACAACGAAACCGACCTATATCGCTTATGGATCTTCAAAAGAGTTCCCGTCAATAAAGTTTGACCGAAAGAAATGATTGCCCAAGCTTTCCGGCAAATGGCACGGCTGGTGGCCCGGATTTGTTACAAGAATAACCGCGTAACTACTAGAATGTAGGTTAAACAGACCTTTTAAAGGAACGAGCGGGCTGATAGGGTGACAAAAGGTCGCGAAGAAAAGCTGGAAAGTAGGTATACTAAAGACTTTTGTATGGGCTTAGGACTTTGTGGAACTGAAAAATAGGACTATTACTGAGGAAGATACCCCTGTACTATAGATTCATAAGACTTTCAAAATTATTGAGGACAAATAGGAATATATCGTCGTGTGCTAAATGATGTTAGTATCAATAAATACGATTATTAAAAAGAAGTCGTTATTTTCTTTAAGTATGAAATGCAAATGCTGTTTAATTTTAGCACAACTTAGTTTTGGATTTTTCCTATTATACATTATAGTTACACCATGAGAATGACAATTAATACGGACCTAAAACCAACTGCGTTCTCCCAACAACAATAGGAATTTAAGACCCGTTCAGTTGTTCAAAAGGTGAGCAAACTGGCAAACAATCATTTCCTCTTTATTAAGTATGAGAGTATATTAAAATGACGCCAACGCGTACAAATACACGGACAAATAAAGCGTTCAACATATGAATATTCAGAAACGGTCAGTGACTAACCTTCTTCGACTCAAAACCACGGATCTTAACAATTTTTTTCTTTGTTCGTGTGTTGAGCAAACAGCTGATTCACTAGTATGACTCAATAATCCATTCACCTTCTTTACTCGATAAAACTAACAACTTATTAGTTAAGGAACTATGTACTAATTTAATGAAAGATTAATGTATAATTTCTGTCTCGATTTTATGGAGATTCATTTGAAATAGGGCTGTAGTTTGATGTAAATTAATATTCATGAATTACTCAACTTCCTTCTCGATTAGAATAGAATTATGGAAAAGTAAGAAAGTAAAGAGTTATTTATTAAAATATAATTTTAAAAGTCTACTAAAGTCGATTTTTTCTTTGTATCGGTCACAGTTAGAATCGATATCGCAGTACAATTTATATTAAATTACTTTCTATTAACATATAAAACTACTTTTAACTAACGAATAGGCTGTTCAATAAATTCCATTTTCAAAATCAGATTTCTATTAAAAACTATTTTTCAAATGGTGATTTCTATCTAACCAGCATATAACTTAATCTGTCAGTTAGAGGTGTGAATTTCTCAAGGCGGCTATACTTTATCAAAGGTTTTACGATCTTGGGATGCTTCTCGCATTGGTCACTACTTCGTTAGTGAGTCATACTCGAAGATTTAATCGTGGAACGTTTATCACGAAGATGATCTCAGGTAATTAAATTATAAGGGAACACATCAATAACGATCTGTCAAATTCAAATGACATGAGCTGTCATGTTTCTGGCGGGAAGATCTGTTTTCGTGTGAATTTTGTTAGTGCTCAATAAATTGTGGCGGCTTGGGTTATATTTTTACTTTATGGTTTTTCCGAGATATATATTAGCTTAAATTAGGTTGCCGATAAGAGTGTTCAATGAAATATAGCACTGAGATGCTATGCTTATTTACGCAACACGAACATCACCTTAAACGTGGTATTTTAATATCATCAACAATCATCATTTTCTGTTCATATTTACCCTTAAGCCTTCTGGTATTTAAGCCTCACATCTTGACATTATCCATGTATTAAACAGCGACATACATTGTACGAGTTTACGTAAGAGGGGCTATTAAATACCGAATGTTAGTCGTAATTTTACGATGGCGATCAATGGGCCATAAAAGTGTGGATAGTGGGCTGCTTGACCCCAATGAGACCTATTTTGACGTCAAAAGAGTGCATTGAAAGCCAATTTTGACAGGCGCACACGACGTGGAAGTAAGTAGGTAGCTATTGTTTTGTGAATTCAAAATGGTGGATGACGCAGTGGTGATGGTTTCAGTGATAATGTGCTGTTACCAATAACAAAAAAAAAAAGCAAAAGATAGCATTTAAAGGGCAAAGGACTTTCTGTAGAATAATGCTTTTCTTGACATTTATTCCATACCTAATAACCCAAATACCCAAATTACCTGGGCATCGATTAGTGTATGTTAGGAACTGAGATAGGTGTGCCTTTCTGTTTTCGATTTTATTGAAGCATCCATAAAGAGAGAAAAACTTTTTTAAAACAGTAAGTTTAGAGTTGCCCATTCTTCCCCATATGAAATTATCGTTCTACGTGACTCGTTTTATATTTTATTTAACTTCTAACTTTGACGTTCGAAAGTCCCTTTTAATGGTCTAATTCAAATGTTTGGTTTGATTTTGACTTTGACTTTATTATGGTTTGTGGCCTGCAAACGCAGATACTTTTAATTCAAACCCCAGTTAATATCTAACAAGCATTTAATGCTTGTTAGATATAAGCTGGGATTTTAAGAGCACATCTCTCTAGCTAATTCTAGTCTTTCAAAAATGAATCCGGTTCTAACTATCGCAAACCCAAAGCCAAGGTGTGCCCAATGTGGTGACACTACCACAAAAAGTACCATATTATTTACGTTACGGCTCTGCAGTAAAAATACTTGGTGTGAATTAATATCACGCCTCGCGTCAGTTTCCGCCAGATGGCGGTGTGTTTTCTATAATGTTAGTTTGTTCTTATTAACGTAGGCAGCGCACGCGCAAGCAACTGTTTTCTTTCCATTTTGAAGTTCTGTAGGGTTGTCGGTGTTAATAGAAATGTCGTGCGTGTTGCTTTTAGTAGTAGTGGATTATCTGAATTGATTGGTATTGAAGTTAATTAATGTTTTTCTGGGGAATATGGTATTACTGTAAGCTCTAACGAAATTTTGGCGTAAATCAGAATATGTGTCATTTTGAGTGTGTAACAGTGCGATTTTTATGCCAACATCATTCATTTTATTCATTATTCTTCTCTGAAGACTTGTTTTTTTTAATTGGAAAACAGTAGATATTTTTTGTACAGACGCCAGCACATCAAGTTACCCCAATGTGTCAAATTTCTTTGATCGTTTTTCAACTTTATGTCTTAGAGAATAAGGTTCATATTCAATTGGGAAAATTTGACATATTGGGGTAACTTGACGTGCTGGCGTCTGTACATAACCTTTTTGTATTAAACAAATAAATGAAAGTCTTTAAGTACTTATGATAATTGAACAATATTTAGGATATTTCGCTTAGTCGGTGTATGCGGCAAGTTAAAGAGGTGGATATTGAGATGAGGTGAAATGTTAATGTGTCTAAGAATAACATAAGTGGGACCCTAAATAAATAAGGATTGGGATAAGAAGGGTATTGCCAAAAGAAGGATGATGATGATGATGATGATGATTAAGGAGATAGTATGATGGTGATGACAGTGATGATGACGTCAGTTCGCTGACACGATGTAGCAAAAGCTATTGCAAATTGTTGAAATACCAAGTGAAATTATGATGTCTAGCGTCTACCACTACTGTGAAGCATTTTATGATGGTGATGACAGTGATGATGACGTCAGTTCGCTGACACGATGTAGCAAAAGCTATTGCAAATTGTTGAAATACCAAGTGAAATTATGATGTCTAGCGTCTACCACTACTGTGAAGCATTTACCACTCCTGCCGGTGAATTCAGTAGTCACCCCGTGAAAACCTGAGTAAAGTTAACTGTCAATGCCTATTCATAGTAAGAATAACAGCTCGCGGTGATATTCACACATTTCACACTCACTGGTATTTTTTGCATCTGCTACATTTTAATTACTTTTGTTGTTGGCACTTGTCAGTTTTAAGATTTCAATGAATAGTCATGTAAATCCTGGAACGGTGCCAACCCTGGACTTCGGTAAGGGATTGCAGCACTGACGCGTGTTATAACAGTATTACAGTTAAAATTAACTGCCGAACAGTTTTCAAGTTCATAACACAACATACAGTAACTGGAAATTATTTTCGGACTATATGTTTTGGTATTTGTATTAAACGATAGTTAGTGTGAAAGGTCAATGATATTTTTATGTAAACGTTTTGATTTATTGTTTGATTTTTCATAGGAACCATAATTATACACATAAGACACAATAATTTATATTATAGAGTGTAAATAAAGTTCTCATCCCCCATAGAAAAGGGAGGATCCTCCGACCGGACGGGTGTAATGTGTCTGATGGGCTTCTTCTACCCGACGGATATTGACGAAACCTACGTTCAAATCTTGCGGATAACTATAACATCGCGATGCAGGATGTCAGTCCTTAGTTCGTATCTGGCGAGATAGACGTCGCTACAATATCATGGATGGTTTTTGTTGTCAAATATGGATTTTGAGATCAATCCATCAATCAAGGAAGGAAAGAAAATGTTTTTAAATTTTTCTAATGTATTTCTCTTTTGTCTTCAGGCCTGTGCCCCTCGCTACGTCTCCTATGTGTCTGCCAAGCTGAACCAAAGAGACCCAGTGGGCACGTGCTTCGTAGCCAACTCTCCAGACCTGAGTGACGTGAAGGAGTTCTCCCCGTGCCGAACCTGTACGTATCACTACTATAAAGTCGCACACGCATGTTCGTCAGGCATGCGTGCATGAACAAGCTAAGTTAAGATATTGGTGGCGGTGAAGATTTCCTATGGAAGGACATTTTCTTGCAATACTCGTTACATTACATACATATATTATACCAACACGTTCCGATACAGCATTATTTTTAGTATAAGGGGTGTAACTATGTATTTATAAAAATGTTACAAATTCACAAAAAATCGAGAGTTGCATACAAAAGTTTGATACCTTCTCGACCAAGATCTATGAATCAGTAGATTTTTTATTCACGATTTCCGTGTTGGTTCCATGGTGAAATTTATCTTTTTTAAGCGTAGAAAAGCCGGTGAATATTTGTCCGATGAATAAAAAAACGCCATCTATAAAAAAAAAACAAAGAGGTATTGTAGAACTTATCATTATGAACAACCTTTACGTACTTATTTGTTTTTATTTAATTTCCTTTCGCAATTTCGGTGTTCGTCCCAAAGTAAAAATTCTTCATATTGATGAGTATTTTTCCCTACTGAAAATAATGTTGTTAACGTTTCAACCGTTTTTGACATATAAGAGAAAGACTCGAAAATCGAATACTCTCTGCATTCGATTTTACAGCATTTTTTTTAAATTTAAACCTCACCATAGAACAGCAACACAGTCTTGTAATAAAAGGGCGCCAATGGAGCTATCATGGCGGCAACAATGGCGGTCATGAAAGCGCGCGAAAACCGAATCACTTCCGCCGGTAATAGCGGCAGGCAAGGGAATTAGCGTGACGAGCCTGAGGCCCTGAACATGATTTACGATACCACTTTTGTGTAAAACGATAAATTTAAGGGTCACGTTACATTACAAAAATATCATTGTGTATTTTGATGGTTTTTGGAAATGTGAAACTTTAATTTTTATTTGCGATCGCCCACACTTAGTGAGACCACACATTAAGTACAATAGTAACAATACTCAATCATTTTAAGTGTCGCAATGATCCAGTTACCATTTTACTATGGTTATTTTTATGTTTGTACTTACTCAAGAAAACATTTTATATTTCCATAAAGAAACACTCACGAACACTGCACATTTTCCACACCAACAAACAAAAAAGCACGGCCAACAAAACGAGAACATTTTCTTGCTCCAGAATATAAAACCTTAACTCAATTTCAGTAGGTTCTTTTTTAATTGTTCTGAGTGCTTTGTCTTGCATATGACGTTTTCGGTAGCTTCTGCCATTTTGTCAGAGGTCGTGCACCTAAAGTTGATATTCAAATTAATAGCGATTTAAAATATTTTTCTCGCATTGTTGGTCGTACTGTAAGTACTTGTTTATTATACAAATAAAGACGAATAAATGATTGTTGTCTATGCTTTGTTTAGGGTACCGTTCAGTGGACGAGGGTGAGTATCTTCTGAGGTAAAGTTCGATGTGTAACGCACTTGACGACCAGTAGAAACTCATACACTTCATCATTAATGTATGAAAACGTTGACCCATCTCATACAGCCTTCAATTGTCTTGGAAATGTTTAAATTGTGAAGCTACGGCTATTTTTGACTTCTTAGTCATTTCCCAATAATTTGGGTCGGCTTCCAGTCTTACAGGATAAATACCAGTAGGCATTTTACATAGAGCGTTTGCCTATTTCACTCTCTACAATCTAGCCACTGGGTAATCCGGTACCCCTTGGTAAGACTGGTTGTCCTACTATCGGGGTTCTGACGTATCCAGATTAATGATACCAAAAAATCATAATTAGGAATTAAATTGGAAGTTTTAGTCAAAATTAAACAAAAATGCCATAATATTATTAAAAAATAATTTATAATTATATTAACTTACATTCTTAGACTTCATTGAAACTGCGTGTGATGAATACGTCTGATATAATTTTATTTTAATAAAGAACCTACTTTTATAACCAATGAACATTATTATTAATAACATACCAATAAGTACTGTGTTTATGTTTGCATGTATCTATATTGTATGTGAACCTATGTGTCGTTCTGTGTTTTAAATAATTTTATGTTAGAACACTCCATCATTTATCCAACATTACTACAACAGTAAACACTATTTAAATAAAAATTGAGCAATAGGCTATTTGATAAAATTTTAGTATTAAGTCCCTCATCTAGATTACAAGAAAATATTCGACACACATTTTTTCCTTTTCCACGTACTTAATCAAAAAATAACGGCGATACATCGAGTCAAAATGTCGCATGACGTTACTAGCCAGTGCAGTTTATACTAGATAATGACGTTTTAAGCCCTTCTCAACTTTAATGCGCTTAATTTAGTAAGCAGTTTTCCATCAATTTGAGAATGAAAAAAATATGTGTCTAATAATTGCTTGTAATCTAGATGAGGGACTTAAAACTAAAATGTTGTCAAATAAGTAGTCCATTGTAGCAAGCTTTGACAAAACTTTAGTTTGCTAGTTAAATACTTACACTTTCTGTTATAAAAAAAAAATAACTACGAATAAATATAACACCTATTAGAAATCCAACAATAGGACGTTAATAAAACAAATCCAATAAAACAATTGCAGAAGCTTCGTTCATTTGTACTTAAATGACATTTTTATCAAAAAAGCATTTTGTATTAATAAATAAAACACTTTATCAGACAAGCACCCTGTATGTACTTGTACACTGTATATTAAAGCATCGTATATGTGTAGAATTCATCACGGGTCCATTATTGATTGTTAATTTATTTGTTTTTAATCTGCAGCGAGTCATGGGCAGCGCAAAACTGGCATGTGCCAGGCCGGTTTCTCAGCAGCCATATCAAAGGTAAGCTTTTATTTTATGTTGATTAATTTACAAGTGGAATAAACCAATATAACTTGGTATGAAATAAGGCTCATTCTGCTAGCTAACTGAGCAGACAGTTTATTTGGGGACGAGAGTTTGTTCCGCCACTTCTTCAAAGCAAAAACCACTAGGAAAAGGCGAAGTGCGAGCTTTTCGAGGGAGTGTTTCATATAATTTTGACGTTCAAAAAATACTGATCCTCAGCCTAATTTGAATTAGGAATGACATCTGATTTTGATTTTGCTAATTGTCGACTGCAATTTCTGCCTCGGACTGCCTCTTGGTCTTGTGGTGATGTGCATTGTATATGAGGTGTTCCGTTCGGTTCTCGAGTTGAGCTTGAAAAGTTATTGGATTTCCGTATTTAAAATTTCTCAATAGCAACCCGGAGTCTTGATTTGTGCCCGACTCGTGACAATAAGCTCGCACCCAATTACATAAGATCTAAACATTACTGACCCAATGTTAGTGTATCTACTATAGTTACGAAACTTCAACTTCACAGAAATCACCCTGTAGGAATAAAGAAAATCCGAAGTCTTGACGCAAAAGTTGAAAGGAAAGGGTTTTCCCGGCGGTATTTAATAACGGTGTTGTCATTTATCAATTTGTCTCCGTTATTGCAACACACAAAAATCCGATGACAGTTTATTATCTTTTTGTCACACCAATTACGTTCCATTTTCAATTATTTCAAGTGAAATCCGCTTTTTATCGGCTCCGATTTCTGGCAACATTAAAAAGTGAGGTTATTAATTTAATTTTTCATAAGTGGTCATATTAAAATGCAATTATTGTGGTCGTATGTCATTTTGAGTCACATTAGCCACGGTATTTTGGGTAATGGGTAGCCATTTTATTTGATTACGGAAAAGACAAAAGTTAAGGTCAATGTGACATGAAACTTCGTTAAACAACTCTCGCAAAATCTCGTATTGGGTTAGCTCCAGTACACAGACAGGAATACGGGACCGCCAAAAGTTACGGAAACTGTTATAAAATAATGTTACCCTTTAAATATTCATAAAAAAATGTTTTTTTTTTCATTTATTTATGTATCATAAATAATTTCCGTGATACTAGTGGATAATAAATAGTATTTGATATTCTAAAAAAAAGTATAGTAAAACATTAGAATGTAATTTATTAAATAAATTGATGGTTCGTCCATATTGAGTACAAGTTTTTAAAAAAAGAAATGCTTTGAGCTAAGACTTGAAAGAGCTAGTGTACAACTGTTGTAGTAATACAAAGTTCTGTTACTTATCGTTTAAGGACTTATGTCTTGAACTATTTGATACTATGTGACAAAGAATCTAAGGCAGTAAAATAAACTTATATTTAAGTATATAAATTGGCAAAGCGCACTTTGAATATTAATTTATTCCAAGCCAAATATAGGTAACTCATCATTTTTAAACCAAAACACGATCATTTTTTATTCCGAAAAAAAACACGATTCTCAAAAAACTTTCATGTAAAACGTCGTGATTTTACGATCGTGGGAATAGAATTATTTTTGCCCATAGTGGAATTATCATCGTGATCGCGGCGGCCGGCGCGCACACGTGACGCGAATGCGCGCGCGCAACCGCGCAGACTCCTTATGAATTATTTAACTTTTATTGTTGCCAGTGCAAAAAATGAAACAAGAAATGTTAAGATTTCTATTTTGAGAATAGTGAGCGAATTTTATTGCAGTTTTATTATGTCTCTGTATTTGGGATACAATTGAGATTTACCGCTAAATTCTGACAGGACAATCCCTTGAGTCCTAGTATGGCAGCGGTTACCAAGTAGGACTTTATTTGTTAGTGTACTGCTGCTGTAGTGTTTATACAATTGCATGAGTATCTTATATGCTACTTACATATGATACGCAGTAACCATAAAAGTTCCGAGCTGAAAAAGGGCTCACAGACCGTACAGAGAACTTGCCAAGAGATTCTGACTTAATCACTGCATCGTGGGTGCCTGCACATACCAATCCTATCATACCACCTATATTTATGCATCTGATCTGAGTCTCGAAACAATCCTTAAGACATAAACAAAACATAAGTGCATCGTATTTTTTTTTTTCTAAAAATTGAACTTAAGATGGACACAGAAGTATACCTTGAAGTAGTAGGTACTGGCATAATTTATTCACTTAAAAAACGAATAAACGTCACAAAAGCGATATTAACACCTTTGCTAGAAAAATGTGCCTGATTTTTATTTTCTTTAAAGACATAGTACATCCATAAAGATAAGGTAGACAGGTTGAATTCTCTAAATTCTATATAAAGAGTTACACGTAATATATGTCACAATATATCAAAGAGTAAACAATCTTTAACAGTAATCGTTAACACAAGAATTAAAATGGATTTAAATTCGAGTCAGACTCATACAGACAATTAATTTCTATTATCTAAAGAAATAACAATAAAGATGACACCGCGCGACTACCTTGCCTTTGCTTTACACATTAGAAAAAAAAGTGATTAATGCTGACACACCGGTTCAACGGGTCTTTTTTCAGTGTTGCCAGGTGAATAAAAATGGTTTAAGTTCGGGTATCACGTGCCATCGGCTTTTTTTAGAATCCCTTTCGTAAAATCTATAAAAAAGAGGAAAGGTGTGAGAGTAATCTTTCGATTGTCATAAATTGATAATATGTTATAGCTTCTGTTTATCAAAGTAAGTAATCGACGTATTAAAAAAAAAGTAACCTTGTAGGTACAACATACTACATATTATGTAGTATGTTGTACCTACAAGGTTACTTTTTTTTTTAATACGAAAACAAATATCGACCACTTGAAACGAAATGTACCGAGGCAGACTTATTGCTAAGGCATTTATTACCATTCAACCTTTCGGTGAAGCAGAGACAAAGAGCGGTAGGTAGGTGTAATTCCGTAAGAAAAATTCAATCCATAGTTAGAACGGAATTAAGTTAAAAATGTTTATGCATATGAAAAGATTTATTAAACTCGTACAAAAAAACAAAAAACATGTTAAATTAACAACAAAATATCATATCATTCAAAATAAAATACCTAGCTAGCGTGGCAATCTTATGTTAATAGTGAAGTAGAAAATTATATACCTATTACTCGACGTTAACACAAACGCGGTTTATTTTGACAACCCAATATTTATAACTACTAAAACAAACAAAATGACCTCATTATAATGGCCATGACGCTAAAATCTAAACCATTTCTGTCACGGAGTTCTAGATAGCCGTACTACTAGTCCTTTATCATCTGCATCCAACTCGCCAAGATGGTATCTTTTCTTAGAAGACGGAACTTGATACCAAGACGTTAGGTACCGTGGATGTTGGCAATCTTCACATCGACTCAAAACGTGACGATTTTGCTAAACAGTTGTATAACAACAGTAGGGATTATTTGGGGAAACCAGAAGTGTATATTGTAATAGGTAGGTTATATATTTGACTGCTAGTTATAGATAAAAGAGATTTAAGGCACTATACAGAGGGCATGCAAGGAAACGACATAGAAAAACTGTAATCTCATGCCTCAGTACCGCCATCTAGCATAATTTAGCAATATTGAAACGGCAGCGGAGCGTACTAAACTAAACTAATCGACTTGTTCCACTGCGACACAAGTATCGGATGAAAATTGAATGTCTTTGTTACAGTCTATGCTGTAAGTGACAAGCTAACGCTTTATATTTAACTAGCTTCTACTCGCGGCTTTGCTCGTATAAAATGTGGACAATTATCCCACGGGACCTACTAACGGGACAAAAGTATTACCTTATGTTCTTACCTAAGTCATGCGTTTGACAAATTTTCATTAAATTCGTTCAGCCGATAATGTATATAAATGTTACAATGTAGGTGATAGCATTTTGTGCTTGTGCACAGTAAGTAAAAGAAACTTGCAGGACTGGCAAGAAATGATCACATGCCGACTGAGTAGCATCAAATTCAAATAATCAAAGAAGCTAAACCAAATTAAAATCGGTTGCCTTACCAAGACTAGATTACGTTTCCTATAAACTGCGCAACTCAATAAACTTAAAACCGATAAAGAAAAGTCCCCTTAAGTCTAGCAACCCTATCCCGGTTTCCAACAGCATCAATTTTATTGAAGTGTCCATCTATAGCCCAATAAATTTGTCCTCACCTCGCAGCGAGGTGCGAACCAACACTATTCATTACTATTCATTGGTACACCGTGTTGCATCCTAATGGGCCCATGTGTTTGTGAGCCATGATTCTCTTGCTAGACGCTATTTAACTTTTGAGGAAGGCTGTGCAAATCGGTGCGGGTGAATGTGTTTGAATTTAAGTGTAATTTCTTTAGCCTTTTTAGGTGAAATGTGTTCAGGTTTTGCATTGAAAATCTTAAGTCTCTTGCCATCTTCCTCATGACAAAACCTGAGAGGTTGTTACAAAAAAAAGACGAAATCGGTTTTAACTATTTTCGTGAAGCACTACATCTAAATCAGGCTTTCATAAGACCAATCAAAGACTTTAACAATAAAAAATGCCCAAAATAACGGCATAGCATCTCAAAATGCAAAAAAAGTAATGGCACTTGTCAAAAATTACATCGGTTGCCCAGTTCATGATGTCAAGTCACTGAAATGTTTAGGCCTTTCCGAGAATTGTTATTTACCTATTGTACCCACAATACAGTCTGAAGCAATAATTTCGAAGACGTTTTTCCTCACAAGAGCTAGCACAATTTCACAACATTACTACTTACGTCAAACATTCCTGTAGTGCACAAACATGGTTTTGGAACGCGTCCGCAAGCGGCAGCCATTTGCAGACAATGGCGGCGCGAAACGGGCGGGAAATCGATGCGTCCTGGACTTTTGCGGAATTGAAGACTTGTGGTTCGAAAAGATTTTTTGCCATCAAAATAGTTTAAATCTCTGATAAAATAGCAATGACACTAAAAACAGGAACTATGTGTAGGTACTTAGAAGCTAAACTAGTTTTCAAAACATTATTGTCTTCTTAAAAGCGTGTCTTTACTTAGTATCGGCATTCTCATAACATTAGCTTTGGCTAAATACCGTGCCTACCTGCTCAATATGATTTTTCCATTAATATCTCATTCATATGATTTTGCCGAGTAAATATACTTTTTTAAAGCTTTATTTTAAATGACTTCACGCAAACTGTGACGGCAAACAGTAGGGTATTGGTGTAATGACGCAGAACTGCGCGCGCGCCGGTTACCAATACCTTGTTCTTGTTTGTATTGTCAACAAGACAAGCTTTCTGGATCAACATTTAGAAATTCACCCTTGAAAGCAAATTAAAATATCTTACTCACTTAGAGAATTTAACTGTAGGTGTATTTAACGGTAAGTTGTTGTTTAGAAGACTATTTGCTGGAAATATAATTTCAAGAATCATTAATGATTGTCTGAAATTATTATAAATAAATAAATAAATATTCCACAATTTTTCACACAACGCCATTTAGTCCCAAATTAAGCTTGATAGCTTGTGTTATGGGTACTAAACAGCTGATAAACATACTTATATATATCTAAATACATACATAACATAGATAAATTACACCCAGACACAGAACAAATGATCGTGCTCAACACAAAAACATTTGTCCTGGGTGGGAATCGAACCCACGACCTCCGGCATAGCAGTCAGGGTCACTAACTACTAGACCAACAGGGCAGTCAAATTATAATCTAGACAGTCTTTATTTGATCACAGAAGCCACGAAAATAGGTCGCCACTTTTTAAATTTTTGGCTACATCGAAGAAATCTCGTCCAAAATAACTGCAGGTGTTGCCAGTCATAAAATTACTGCTACATTTAAACCCTTTTCGATAAATGATGCCATCATAAAATTTCAGTTTCAGTTTTCAAGACCGAGATTGAAAATTCATAATCCACAATCTTTTAATACATTTATTACAATACATTCTAAACAATGGAAACTGTACCTACATCTAAAATAAATAAGACAAAAGCAACTTTGTCTCTTACAGTTTAGAGATGAATATTGGATGAACTGTTATTAGTATTAAAGTCGCGCGCGCAGGTTGTAAATGCAAAATGCATGGGATTTTAAACGCTTCCAATATTTATGCACAATTTAATTGAATATTCAATTATCTACAACAACTGAGCGTTTTAAAGTTAGCTTTAATACTTCACACGTCTCAGTAAGAATAGGGAATAGTTTCTTTAGATTTTACCTCATTTTAAAAGCCTTCAAATGTCCAGTAACTGAATTTAAAATTATGGTTTATGGTATTGCACATTCATTTAAATAAAATTAAAATAGTAAGTAGTGTTGTAATTATAAAAAACTTGTCATGAGTTGTCAAATATACCTACTTATGTATTTTTTGTACGATATTACTTGTAAACCGTGTCCTCGCAGAATTAAACGTTAGGGGCGGAACCCTCCTCTAAAAAAAGCCAGAGTTATTTCTCACGGCAGCCAGTAAAAAACCCGTGAAAATCGGTTTAGCCGTTTCGAATATTAGCCGGAATAAGTCAGTGTTTATTCTCAGGCTCATTGTGTTAAAGATTTTTTTAGTAGGTACTTAATTACTACTTATCGTATAAATATTCTTATAATGCATTTCGTTGAAAGCTGTTACTTTAATATTTATGTGGATGATGTTATAATACTAAGAGACTGGCAAAAGCTCTGACAGTATTGTTCACTTGACGCATCGCACCGCCCAAATCCCAGCCTTTACAATCTGCTGTTATAAAGACAACAAAATAAGTCAGAGCCGTAACATCGTTTTGACATTCTGCCCTCCGGTGACACTCGCCGCGCATGCGAGCTTGTCCGCACTGTATATGGTGCTCACGCGCATATTTATTCATTGGCTTGCGTACGCTGATTCAATGCTAAAACGACTAGGCTTTTATGTTGTTTTTAGGGCTGCCAACCATTTTGGGCTTATGAAATTACTTACTATTTTATTTTTTCATCTCCATGACAGATTTGTGTACGTTTACGTCGGCTTATGTTTTATTTATATATGCATTTACATATTTGTATTCGCTTTCGCAATGTCCGGTAGTTTCAGTTCCTAAAGTGCGATGTAAATTGAGTCGGTATTGGTTGAAACAGAATTTCCATGTGTTTAACGATTTAGTGTATTTTTTGTCTGTAATAAAGTGTTGACTTTAAAAATCGCATATCGATTTTGGTGACAGGTGTAAGATGTATTGCGGAATATGTAGTATAGATTTAGGTACCTCAATCTACTTCTTTTGCTTCATGTTAACGAGGTAACGAAATAGATTTTCTTGGTAATAAAAATGTTTATAAAGTTAAACTCACGTTCGTAAAAACAGCTTAATTTTCTAGCCGTTGGCGACGAATAGAGTCGACTATATCTGTCAAAAGTCAAAGTTTTGAGTATAGAAGAATCAGAACTTATTTCCTATGAATGTATGTAATGAGATCAGCTGCAGTCTATCTTACGACGACGTACAAATTATGAATTCAAATATTAACAAACATAAAGTCAACAAAACAAAACAGAAACTTATAATGAATTCAATGAATAATACGAAAAAGTCAGAAACATTCGTCTTAAATGGTCAAATTTGCATTAAATTATAATAATC
Source organism: Euplexia lucipara (assembly GCA_921972225.1). Classification (NCBI taxonomy): domain Eukaryota; kingdom Metazoa; phylum Arthropoda; class Insecta; order Lepidoptera; family Noctuidae; genus Euplexia; species Euplexia lucipara. The sequence continues at coordinate 2,407,193 of OV179149.1, read as the reverse complement.
ATAACCTATTCATTCTCCCTGAGAATTCACTCAAAGGCACAACCTCTATATTATTCAGTAAGCTCGGCCTTTTGCCAGTGGTCTTGTTCTCATTAGTAAACACACGGGGATCGTCCCCATGTTTGATATTGTACGTAGCTGTATTAGTGCCTTCTGACCTCTGCAGACCGCTAGGGTCCTAAACAAGTAGTTTGAAGCTAGTAGTTATGTTGTCTTTATCCTCTTGTTAAATGTCTAGTACAACCAAAATTGCACCATTTTCTCTATAGTGGTATACATTTAAAAACTACAGAACGATTCACTAGGATTATAAATTCTTCTTTTGCTTCGTTTATCTATAGAGCGTTATTGCTCATTAATCAACATTATGAATAATTACTATCGAATCTCAGTAAATCATTTGGTTCCTTACGGAAATCTTCACTTCATGTTCCTAGAACTAGACTAAAAATACAACTCGTTTTTTTTTTAAATATTTCAACACAAGAGCACATGTCGTGTTCAGAACAAAAAATCTGTTATCTCTACGACAATTTGCAAAACATACCGACTTAGCACTAGAATATACCAAATGCGCATGTTTACACGTTTTTTGTGAAGTATCTTGTAACTTCAAGTGTGTAAGTTGTAACTTGAGTCAGCGGGGTTTATCTCACACGTTCACACGCACCGATTTGTCGTGTCTGCTTTTTGTCTTTTGAGAGGATGGGGCGACGACGGGATAAGCGATAGCGGATAATTAGAATAAGTAAAAGAGATGGATCGATACATCATGGTTCACAAAATAATTGATTTCACGAAAGACACAACATTGCCTTGACACAAAATTTGACATGCGCATAAAAAAATCTTTAGATAGAATTGAATTAAATAGAATAGAACGAGTACTACAACACAATAACACACTACACTACACTATCAAAACTTACGAGTAATAACTTAAATAGTTAGGTATCTCCACAGAAATAAGTAGGTTTATAGGTTACCTTTGTATTTTGTGATGCATTTATTAATAGAAAAGCGAAAGATATCAATTTTTTAAATATAATATTTCTAATTTTTAGTGTCGTGTAGTAGTTTCGTTTGGGAGTAATTATATTATTTCTGTTCTTTCAAAATTATCATTGTCTACGCATTTGTCTTGGAAAGGTCCTGTTTGGATCTTAAAAAGTTACACAAGTCAAGTTATACTCAATCAATTTTAAAATATGTAAATTATTAGGTGTTTTTTCCGCGTTTTCTCATAAACTGACCCCTAGTTCATCAGTCACTTAATTCGTAAGTTAAACACAGACTGAATGACATCACATACTTATAAACCAATGCACTTTATCTATCCTGGTTGCAATTAGGCCAGTCCAGTCCAGGGCAGGGCAGGGATCGGTCCGTGCATTACCATAAGTGGGGACATAAAAAGGTTCTAATCGTAAAACACTTTGATGCTCGCTCTAACACTGGAGTGGAGCTTTACATCGTGTGTGATGGTTTTATTGTTTTAAAGTATCTTGGAATACATTTTTGAAACATAGGTGTTTGAGTGGGAGATAACTAAAAATGAATCAAATGCTAAAGTAGATTTTATGTCACACAATTCAATAATTGGAAAATATCGTGAGGAAACCCAAGGAATGCCCAAGAGATATTTTTCAATGGGATATGAATCCAAGGAGGTCCATGGGCGACATAAAAGCTCTGACACAATGTTAGCACTAATTACACGAAACGAAGTTGAAGAATGATCAATTCAATAAAACTAGATTAAGAGATTTATTGTGCATCTAAGCACAATAAATCTCTTAATCTAGTTCCTGTTCCTGTGGGAATACAGGGATAAAATATAGCCTACAGCACTCAGGAATAATGTAGCTTTTTACCAGTGATTGTTTTTTAATTGGGTCTTTAGTTCGAGAGATTACCTCTTTCATGCAAACTTATAAACTTTACCTCTTTATATTAGTACAGGTTTTTAACGAATTATGTTTAAACTTTCCAGGATGGACAACGACTCTTCATGGGTGCCCCAGGCAGTTTCTTCTGGCAAGGTAACGTTACATAAAATGTAAAAACTAACTAAATATCTAATTTAGACTGCATACAATTTTGATAGCTCTGATATAGAACAGTAGCTACTTAAACAGGCATGGGAGTTACTTAGTCTTCCGAAGAAGAAATCATCATAGATTGGTTTGAAATTAACAATCACATCTTGATTGACTACTACAATAATATAGAAAGTAGCTGGAAATTCAAATTCATACAAATCAAACGACATAGGAAAAAAATAACATTACATTGAAAACTGAAATTCAATATTACAGTTACCTACATGACATTATATTTTTATCCATATCTTCAAATATGACACTAAATCAAAATAGTAGTCATTGGGATCTTATGTTATCCATAATAATAAAGAATTTCTTATTATATTATTATTATTGGGCAAAACGGTCTGTTTACCAAATTAAAAATTGAATGAAATCAATGGATTTATATAACAAAACGTAAACAAAAACAAACCAACCAGACTGACTCAAGACGACACAACAAAATATTCTCCAAGCAAACATGAAATTGGAGAGGTGTTACGTACAAATGATAACTGACACTAAAATTATTCACAGGGCGCACGTTATCGATAGATCCGAAAGAATCTTTCTTCTACTATATGCCGAAAATACCGGAAGAAGGTAAAATATCCAGACGTACCGCCAGATTGACATCTTAACTCTTAACAGCAATAACATAGAGAGGCCTCAGTTCGCATAATCCTTTATCAACGCCTTGAACATGGACAGTTGTTTTAAATTACATTTTTGGTGTTCGAGTATAATAATTATTAGCTTTTAACGCAATAACATTATCTGATGTCATTAAAATAAGTCGCTAACTTTTGCTTGCTTTCTAAATTAAGTCATGTTTTCTAACTGATAAAATATCGATTTTTGATTTTTGTGTTTGATAATTATTTATTTCCCTCTGAGAAATTCGTCTTAAATTGTTCATCGTTAATGTAATCATCGTTGTATTATATTTAATTGTAGATTCGTTTTGTTTAGAAAATGGTTACGTAAATTGATTTAAGTTTTATACTTGAACATGAAAAAAATAATTTAAAATAGAAACTGCTCGCAACTATTAATGGCAGATATTTTCAAAAAATATTTGCCGTTAATAGTAAAGAAATCATTAGCTTTCCTCAAGTCATGGTGTTTCAAGGTTTACCCTATGGGTTCTACCAAATACCTTCCATATTCTCCAATCTTTAAAAAACCATTAATTTCTATAAAACATGTTAGTAGTAGTTAAATAACGAATTTTGTGCACGAAAGATTAGATCATAGTTAGTTTACCCATTTCATATCTTTGTGCTAACAATTTGCCTACTTGGATGAAATCATAGTCCACAATCACGTTTGCAACAATTTGTGTATTACCTCACGATGTCCAAAGAATGAAGGACATTTTGAACACATCCAGGCCTAATCATCACCGCCACAGCATGTGGATAATCAAAATAATCGTTTTATCTTCGATACCATATCAGCAAAATATTTAGTAAACTAAGATATAAAAGCTTCTGTAAAAGAAAATGTGTAAATAGGATTGAAAATTCCCTTGAAGTAGCAAATACGGGTTAAATAGGTGTTATAATAAGTGTAATAATACTCAAATGATTTCATAACCGCAAAAATGTCCATGCTTTAAAACTAAACTATAAAATGTCATTGGCTTGAGCTCTGACTGAACACAGCTTTCTTTATTAAAATCCAATTAAACGTTTCTCGTTAAAGCTTCCAAGGTAAATACAATTGTTGCTCGTTCTGTTAAGTGTTGTTCTACATTGACAGAGGGTTAGTTTGTTGTATTTATTGCTTGTGTTTTGCCAGAGCCGTTACCAAAATTAATTTTACCAATAAGAACCTTATTTCGGTCGCAGTAACAAGGATTTGGTGATATATTTAACATTTATTAAAATATCCCTGATTCTCACGCTTGATACGGTGTGTTGACACCTATGGTCATATTTATGCTAATAATAACCTAATCAAAGCGTTATACAGACGCCTGTTCCTATATGACACAATATGAACGAAGTTACAACCTTCATCACATGAAACTGCCTCTCCTGGCTGCTGGATCGCTTGAACATCATCTTATGACAGATCATGGAATATACACGAATGATTGACGTTTTGTGCTGTTTCGATGTTTTAAACATGAGTTTCCTTTGGACGATTTTCCAAATTCATCAATATTCCAAGTCTTGTTTTCAAAGCTTATTATGGATACATTTTCTGATCATGCTTTTATTGGGAACTATGGAATAAAAGCAAATAAGTTATTTCCATATTCATGCTCTATCACCTAAAAATCGTCAAAATGAAACTAAAAACAGCCCATCCAGGTTCATTTGGCTAAATTGTCATCTTTATTTTAGGTCAGCTGATGACTCAATCAATCAGCAGTCGCCCGGCTTTGATAGCGACTCCTGAAGCTAGTCCTAGGTACGACGACTCTTACATGGGTTACTCCATTGCCGTTGGTGACTTTGCTGGGCAAGGTATTCAGAGCGTTGCTGTTGGAGTACCCAGAGGAGCTGGATTGAAAGGCTTGGTAAGCAATATATTCATTACAACATCCTTTAACGTTTTTATGAAGAAATTGAAAGCAACAAAGCAAAATTACACTCATTACAGACAATGATTTTTGGACACTTCTTCATTTAGAGCATGTTATATTAACAATAACAATTTGTTTAAAGTTTCTCTGTACCGAATTGTCTGTTGTAAATTAATGCCTTTGTATGTTTAATGATGACGTGAATTAACTAGATCTTCCTTATAATTCCAGGTCGTTCTTTACACTTGGGAGCTCCAAAATATCAAGAACATCAGTGGTTCTCAAATTGGTGCTTACTTTGGATACAGTATTGCATCTGGCGATATTGATGGTGATGGCTTTGATGACGTCATAGTTGGCGCTCCGATGTTCACCCGGACCAAGACTGATGGATTTGAACATGGAAGTATCTACGTTATCTATCAGGATAGAGATCGGGTAAGGGTAAATGGTCTTGTTTTAACCTTTCAATCGTGTCAATTAGAGACACAATAGAAAGACAATGACAGCGCGAATTGCCGGCGTTCGAGTGGGGTTTAATGAATTAAAAAGAATTATACTCTGTCTTTTGTTACAAAAAGCTGCTATTGTAGGCAACCCTGCCACTAATTCATACATAAACTCACGCCTTTTCCCCATTGGGGTAGGCTACAAAGCGCCATCTGTTACGATTCTTACGTACTTATTTTTGTTCGTCTACACGCACGCCGGTGACCTTTCTGAAGAAATAACCAAAAAGGTCCTTTTATCCCAGGTCCCAGCGTTTACTCGCATCACTAAGTTCATAGTGTCAAAAAAATAGCTTTAATCAAGTATTATTAATGATTCTTTATTTTCTTTCAGTCATTTACAAGGAGCCATGCTAGGACTGGTGAGATTTCACGAGGCAGGTTCGGTTTGGCAGTCACATCGCTTGGGGACATCAATTACGATGGTTTTGGAGGTAACTACAAATAACGATATTTAAAAACCATACCCAGAATAAACAGCAGGTGTCTTTTATTGAAATTCTCTACCAATAGAATAGAATTATCTAAATCAGCACACCTTGATGTAACATCGTTTGAATTTATAAAGTATCTTTACAGAATGTGTGTTTGCGGATTAAAATTATGCGAATATGTCTGGTGTTCTGTGAGAAGAAGTATGCCAGAGACTCTACTGCTCCATGTTTTTTTATAGGTTTTCATTTTTTATTTAGTGTTTATAGTAATAGTTATTGCAATTGTCTCTATGTGTGAACGCCGGTACTGCGGCTTTTGTAGATATTGGTCAAAGTGGAAGATTGATTTGAAACACATAAACTTTTGAAGATGTTTATTAACGTTAACAACAATAGTAATTAGTGATTATGCAGCGTGTGAGTACTCAGACTGTCTTTGGGCGAATGGACGAGGCGCGCCACGCCCACGCCATGCGTGTGTGCGTGAGACGTCTGTGCACACACACGCTAGGCGTTAACACTATGTTACTTAGTGTTATTGGTGGTGTACCCTTTCAAGGAACTATAAAAATAGATAAACAAGTATACTGATGAATGTTTTTTCCACTTTCCAGACTTAGCTGTCGGCGCTCCTTATAGTGGCGAGAATGGCCGTGGTGTGGTCTACATCTATCACGGCAGCGAGAGGGGCATCCATGAGAAATACTCTCAAGCCATTACAGCTGAGCAGATCTCTCCCACCCTATCCACCTTTGGATTCTCTCTGTCCGGAGGAGTAGACCTGGACAATAATAATTATACGGACTTAGCTGTTGGTGCTTATAAGTCGGATAGTGTTGTGTTTTTGAAGTAAGTGCCTCTTCTAGCATGTGTGTTATTTTGTTTAAGTCGAAGAACAAAGAAAATGGTTGTCTGTTTTTCCCAAATTATTAGGTAGGGATATTTCATGGTGATTTTTCTACTATGCAGACAACAAACTATGGCCACAACAATTTAAGACATCAGATTGTCCAGGGATTAAAAACAGACCTACTCTGTGTATTAATGGATTCGCCCAATTTATTTTTTGAGAGATATGTAAACTAAATGGTCCCAATTTTCCAGATCCCGCCCAGTAGTGAAGGTATCAGCCGACGTAAAGTTCTTGGGAGATAACAAGTTGATCTCGCTGGCAGACAAGAAGTGTCACCTGGCTAACGGCACAACGATTGCGTGTGCGCAGGTCATGTTCTGTTTGACATACGGGGGCGTTAACGTAGACCAGCAGATTAGTAAGTGTTTCTATTTGATTGTTATTATTATCATTCGTCACATTCTCCAAGAAACCTTAGATTAAATTTATTCAATCATCAGTATTATCACTCTTTTTTAATATGGTTTTATAATGGTTTTTACGAGGCATTTTATAAGTCAAACATTTTCATACCTCCATCAAAATATAAGTCTACTTATGGTATCAGTAGTTATTCTTATTTTCACTTTTATTAAAATTTCTTTAGTTCAGCACATTGAATACAATGAGAGTGACAATAATGTGTTATTTGTTTCCAAGCGGAAGGATATATCTGCTATTTCGGTGAGTGGTTGAAGTAGCGCTAATTGGTACCACACAAAACCCAAACCACCATAATGTCACTATGTGATGTCCATCATCTTTATCTGGCACTACAAGTACCAGATAAGGGAGATGTCATCGGTAGCATATTCTGAATTGTAAATATTTGTACGTGAGTCAATGTTAGTTGTATGTGTACTTTACTCAGTGTTCATGATACCACGTAATTGCAAGCAGTATTTTCAAGTGAAAGCCATCTTTGTTTCGTTGCTAAAAAGAGATTGTGCCATTCGTCCTTTGAGTGTCCATCTCTTGAATCAATGGTGCCTTGAGCATGAAATACAGCTTCAGCAAGACTAACTTTTTTAAACTGAAACTTTAATATTTGTTTTACCAATCTCCAGAATTTGAGGTGACACTAGATCTGGATTCTCGTCAGACGACCACTAAGAGGCTATTCGTCTCAGAGAGGAGGGAGACGATCTACAAGACGAAGATACTCCTGACGCAAGGGCAGCAGGAGTGCAAGGACATTGTTGTGTATTTAGACGTGAGTATTAACAGCCTTTATCGTTATTTATACGCCTATTTATTGACGATTTTCTTTCATTAAAGGCTTTCTATTGGCCAGTACAGAATAAATGGATACCCATTTAATAGAAAAAAAATGAGTCGAACCCACGCTTATAGAGCTTCATAAACTTTGAAATTAACATCATTCTTGTAACATATGAACCTGACATATGGCAATGTTAAAGTTATCTGTGCGATTGAACCCATACAAGATCCTGACCACCACTCGTCGCGCAGTAGTAGCCCGCCAGACACAACACCCGTCTAGTCGGTGGATCCTCCCATTTCTATCGGTGATGCGAAACTTTACACTACGATACTTCAATTTTCTTTTGCCATAACAGAACAAGTACCGATGGCATTCTGAAAAATTATGGAGAATAATCTACAAAAAATAAAACTTCTTTTCTCATATCTTTCAGGACGAAATCCGTGACAAGTTGACCCCCATTGAAGTGAAAATGTCATATGACCTTGTAAATCAGCCGTCTGGTAACATAGTTCCTCCAGTCCTGGACCAGACCATGAGCATCGTCCACGCCGATTCTCTTAACATCCAGAAGAACTGTGGACCTGATAACATTTGCATACCAGACCTTAGGATGTCGGCCACAACGTGAGTATTAATAAATGTTGGTGGAAGTTTGCATGTCTTGTCTTGTGTTGTACCTATAGCTAAATAACGCATGTAAATACCTTTCTTACTCTTCTTTTATATGTTTTAATGTTTGTCTGTATGTGTTTGTAAAATAACATTTTGTCTTGTATTATTATGTACTTAACTATTTCTATTATTTTTATATTATAATCATGTTAGTACGACTTTGGTAAAATAATAATTAAAATTCAGTCTCTTAACTAATTGACCGGATTAGGAATAATATGATTATCATAAATTACAGGCCTGCGAATTAAAGTTATTTTAATATTTGTATACTTTTGTTATGTTCTAAACTGCACATTTAAATTTTATTTTGCTTGTAATTCTGATTTTACGCACCACGTCAGGTTAATTTTTGATTCGCATGGTATCTTTTGAAACACTTTCAGCTGAGTGGAAGTCGTAAAACAGGGATTAAACAGTTTGCTTTCTTTCTTTCTTCTTTTAATTCTTTCTAAATAACACTATATTACTAATTACGCTGTGCCCGCAACACAGTTGCGTGTAACCAAATTTTTATTATGAATAGGCATAATACAATTAACATATCCTATCATAAAGCGGGTGTTAATGTAATTCTATGTAATATATATGTTTTTAAATACTTTTTGTATTTTTTTTTATATTTACTGCTTTTCTATATTTACTATATATTTAAGAACATATATAAGAATGAATGAATTCAGGTATAACGTTTTTAACAGTAATTAATATATTTTGTAAATCAAATTTCTAATCCGTACCTACAAAATTTTACTTACACATAACGCCATCTAGTAAGTCGTGACGTAAACTTGAAATTCTATTTTCCACTTCGGTCGGGACCCCTTGTTTGTAGCCGTCAAGCTGTATCTCGGGAATAAATCAACTAATTCAGATGAGAAACCTTGGCTGTTATGTAAGTCTTGCTGCTTATCAATTATGAAACAAATAATCGAGTATATATTCCTTTTTTAATATAAAATATACCTAGAATGGTTTTATTAGGTATCTTTATCTCTACTACGCAGACGGGTGGTACAAATAGATCTTCTCTCTTACTCAAAATACTCACTGTAGAACTTTATACTAACCAACAATTTATTATTATGTTAGTGTGCGCTTTCGTGTGTGTATGTTTATGTGTATGTTTCTAATCACTACAAATACTGTGCCGTTTTAATCCTTCTAACGTGAGGTGGTGGATATCATAAATGTAAATAACCTTTTTATTAATAATAACTTTTAATTCTAATACAAAATTCGAAAACGCAAAAAACATTCGCAGACCTGTATTGTTGTTCACAGCCCCACGATCAACTACGTCTTAGGATCAGGCGAGAATATCAACATTGATGTTAAAGTGGAAAACTCAGGAGAAGATGCCTTCGAAGCCGCATATTACCTGGTTATACCTTCAGGAGTCACCTACTCTAAAATGGAACGCCTGGACAAGGACTCCGTTGATACCTTGATATATTGCTCGATTACTAACAGGTTTGCTGACGGTAATAGCACCCTGAAGTGTGATTTAGGAAACCCTATGGCTAGTGGACAGAAGGTGAGATTATTTTGCGATGTTTGCACTTCAAGTTACTCAACAATTGTTTGCGTTTAACAAACATACGATACCTCTAGGTATCGTATGTTTGTTTGCAAAATTGTATTATGTGTTTCACTGCATAATTCCATATATTAAGCAATTTAATCACGGTTAATTTCATAAATATCACTCTTCAAGTTTACGATTCAAAATTAAAACAAAATTGTCTGTGGGTATCCCGCGCCAAATATTTTGCGATATGATACGTATGTCAGCACCCTCAGATAGTCTGTTTGACTAAACGGTACAAATAACAATAAATTTTCTTTAAAATGTATTAACCATCATAAATAAGAACTTGGAGGATCATTGAAAGTTATATATAACGATCGATTTATAAAGGTTTGAGCTAAAAATTTACTGCAGTTGCTATAGAACTATGATGTCTTTTTCCAGATAAATATCCGTTTGATCCTAGAAGTCGACTCCCGCGTTACTTCCCTGAGCTTCGATATGGAAGCTAACTCCACCAATGTTGAGCAAGACACCTTGTATGACAATAATTTGCATATGAACATCGGCGTAGTTGTCAGAGCTCATCTGTCTATTATTGGGTAAGATACTATTATTATTCTCCTTTTCTATTTATTACAAATTCTCATTTCTTTCCTTCTAAATTCTGTTTCTCTTTTAAATTCTTATCTAAACTGTGTTTACGTATAACGTATTTCCAGGTAAAATATTTTTTATTTAGACACGGGATATTATCAAGTAGAGTTAGAACTAAGAACTAATGGTCTACATAATGTTGACAAAAGTATTTACAACTTATTTCTGTGTTTAGTATAGCACTTGTAGTTTTTATTTATGTGCATGATGTTCTGTAAGTTCAATATTAATTAATTGAACACAATTAATTACAGAACATCGGACCCGCCGGAGCTCCATTACAACGGCTCGTTATACGACACAGAAAACTTAAAAGATGACACTAAACTTGGACCCCAAGTGATCCACAAGTACAACATCAAGAACGAAGGACCTTTCACTGTTGAAGAGACGGAAATATACTTCATGTGGCCATATCAGACTCTTGAAGGTGAGCTATTACACGAACATGATGGCACATCTGAAAACAATACCAGTAAATACAAGTAAATACAATATGAAAAAACTTGAGAGGTGTCAAGGGACACCCGGATGGAATCCCTCTCCCTCTCCCTCTCCCTCTCCCTCTCCCTCTCCCTCTCCCTCTCCCTCTCCCTCTCCCTCTCCCTCTCCCTCTCCCTCTCCCTCTCCCTCTCCCTGCGAACATGCGACGCCGCACAGCTTACAATAGCTTACTATAGCAAAAAGTGTCGTGACAACTTTTCGTAAGAATTTTTTCCGTCTAGCCCCCTTTCACAACGCGCGATAAGGAACTTCGTTCCAACAATGATGTATGAAGAGACACTACCATAGGAAATAATTAGCTACATCATCATTAAAAATTTGTTTTACTCATCATTATCCACAGCGAATAAGTCTCAAAAATAATCAGCTTTTTCAGTACACCTTATGCAACTTGACAAAATTTATGGTCAGTGATGTTTTTTTTGTTTGCGATTTAATTCCATTGTAGAAATTGTACATAATGATTTCGGCTTTAAAAATACGGTTGTATGGTTACTTTGACGATTCGAAAAATTGGCTTAATGAACTAAAAAAAGCAAAAACACTCCCAATAGGAGCCTATAGAAGTCTGTGTAGTTAAAAAATAACTGATGTGTTAGTTAAAGTAGCTTGACACGCGGAACATATGGTAGTGTGTAGGTACCTATGTGTCAATATGGTAGTGAAACGGGATAAGTCGACGAAAGAATCGTCAAAGCAACAGATTGTACAAACATTTCTGTCGATAATCGTAGAAACTATGCTTGTAGACACGCATGTCATGAGAATGTAGACTCTTGGCGACTGAAACATCGACACGTCTCTTCACTCCTGACATTGTCGTGACCAAGACGGAAGAAATTATTCCACCTCTGCAAAATTCGTTACTACAGTGACCTTGCTGAGCGTACTGGTTGCCCTTTCGAAGAATAATATTTTTTTTATTGATTTAATATTTCAAGCACAAAAATGTACATAGGCGGCATTTTCTACCAGCCAACCTTTAGGTCATGGTGAGACTAACAGTGGTAGGTGCAATTTCGTAAGAAATACCTACTTATTACTTATTTAATACTTTTTAATATAAATACTGGTGTGATGTTATGAATGTTAGTATAATATTATTTAATTTAACATTACAGGCGAGAACCTCATGTACATGCTGGTACAACCTCAATGGCTGGGTGACGTCAAATGTGACATGGCAAGGCACATCAACGTGGAGAACCTGTTCGTTCAAAACCCTTATTCTTTCCTACTGGCGAAAGAAAGAGAAGGTTAGTAAATTCAAATCAACATAGTTATCTTTATAAATATATTGTGGAAGTATGTACAAACTTCTTGTTTATACGCCTAAAAGTTAACACAATGTTTTTTCTGTTACCAGCAATGATGAGCAGCGAGTTCTACACTGCCTCACAAACGTCAGGTGGTGGTGGATATTACGGACAAGGTAATTTTTAATATCATTTAAGAATAAAGTGAAGTGTTCTGTTTAGGTAAAGTTTCGGGTCTGGCTGTTTGGGCCGTGATGTTTGCAAATGCTTCACGACACCAAAGAAATACCTAGTGACATATTTTAAATGAAACGCTATTGAAGAGTTCACTTTTAACGAAATAAATCTCTAACTATTTACTTTGTTTATTACAGTTTACTGGGAAGAATCATCCAGTAGCAGCCAATTTAACACTCAAACAGGCACTAACGCTGGTGGTGTAAACATCCGTGGAGGTTCTGGCTATGGTACCGGACAAAACAGTGGTTCTGGTTATGGTACTGGACAAGGTTCCAGCAGTCATTCAAGTGGAAGCTCAACCCAATTCATTAGTAGCTCCAGTTCAAGTGGTGGACAAGTCAGTGGCAGCCAGGAGGGCAGTAGACAATTCACTTTCACCCAGGGTGACGATAAACAGTTTACTTCTGGCCTTACTACCGTTACACAAGACGGTAGCAATCAGGGTAGCAATGGACAATTTGCTACCGGTCAAAGTAGCAATGGGCAATTCAGTACCAGCCAAGGATCTCAAGGTCAAGGTCTTATCAATGGTCAAAACAATTTCGTGTTTAACAAGACTTTTACCAAACCCAATGGCGAAAGATTTACAGTTGAGGAAATAGAAGCAATCAAGAAAGAACTGGCTGCTGCTGCTGCTCAGGGCACTCTAGCAGGGATGGTCCAGGGCAATTTTGGACAAGGTGCTCAGGTTGTGAAAGTAAGGAACAAGACTATTGTGTATGATGCTAATCACAATATCATATCGGAAGTAGAGTCAAGTACTGAGTATGGAAACCTTGGACACGAAGGAGAGCCTGGAAGCTCTTTCAATGTGTAAGCTTTATTTTTTTACTACTTTAGAAGAATAATCTTAAAGAGCGAGTAATAAACTTCTAATAGAGATTCCAACCCTTCAGTAACTATGTTCTGGTCTTTTCAGATATGCTAACCAAGGTGGTGTCAACCTAGCATCTTCTCAAGGTCATCAATTCAGCAATTCATTCCAAACTGCAGGCGGCTACAACCAAGGATCTGGCATTAACAACCAAGGATTAGGAATTACCTTTAGTCAAGGATCGGGAGGTTACAATCAGGGATCAGGAGCCTCTGGCCAGGGTTCAGCGTTCTACAACCAAGGTTCTGCTGCCTATGGCCAAGGCTCAAGAGGCTTATCCCAAGATTCAGGACAAGGTGGTTTCGTACACGGCTCATTGGAGACTACAGAGACAGTAAACCCTGACATCGCAAAAGCAGGTTCTTCGACCTTCAGAGTATCCTCAAAGGTTACAGAAGTTGGTAATGAGGAAGGAGACAAATTAGATGGTTTCGGAACATATGCCGCGTATAATCCTAATAACGAGTTTAAATATGGCATTGCTGATGTTAGTGGTAGTTCGAGTGGAAGTCAAGCAAGTTCTGGATCTGGTGGTGCTGCACATGGTGGGAACTACGCGACTGGAGGTGGAAGTCATCACGCTGGTGGTGGAAGCTACCAAACGGGCGGTACCAGTTACCAGAGGGGTGGCGGTGGATATTCTTATTCCTCATCAGGTAAATTAAACACCATAGTCCATGTACCAATATGATCGACTTTTGAAGTTCATGTAAGACATAAACGTCTAAACGTAGATTTATCAATACTAATATTATAAAGAGGTATACAGGGTGTCTCATTCAAATCGGTCAGTATGGGAAAGTCTGAAACTATAAGACATACGAAGATCTGTTCTGAGGAACCATGTCATCGATTTTAATAACAAGAAAAACTGCATTCATGCATTCATACATACCTGTATTTTGTGAGTTTCTGACATTGTAGGGATTTAATTATTATTTCTGGATCTACTGAACCGATTTTGAAAATGATTTTACCGATAGAAAGCCACAATATTTGTGAGTTTTATGGCCTATATTTCATATTGAAACCTAAGCGGGGTTGGAGGGGTTGTAAAAGGAGGGATTCATTAAAACAGGAGGAAGGAAAGTCGCCAGCAAAGTGCTAGTAGTAATATAAATTTGAAGTCGCAAATTTTCTATGGGAATGTATGATGGTACATAATGCTCGTGCCTACTCTGTATAACAAAGGAGTTTACCCTACAGTGGGACAGTAACATGCTGGGTTTTTTACTCCATAGTCGAGGAAATCGAGGGATATCTGCTTAATATCCAATTTATTTATGATACATGGTCTGTTATTAATTTCAGGTGGTCATACATCGTATAGCAGTAGCTCAGGTGGTGGTTACAGCTCTTCTACAGCACGCCGCGAGAACACCAGGAGACGACGACAGGACGAAGTAAGTTTTTAAACTATTCATGCATACTCTAAAAACTAGTGTTAAACTCACCACATCAAAATGACACAGTCACTGATAAAAACCTTACAGTAGTCGCATATATTATGATGTCTAACATCTGACATGTTACCGTGGTAAACACGCCTACCATAAAATAAAAGGACAGTACGACGGGGAATACCAACCTCACATAAAATGGGTTTGCACCATCTCACAGCCAATTCTCAGCCACCGCGCGATCATTGGTCAAATCAAAAAATATTCAGCTAGAAAAGAACTAGCGAAAGAGGTTTCATATTTAAAAGATTGACAACCAGGGGACAAGGTACACTTGTACTAAAGAGTTATGGCAATAAGATGTTAACAAAGTATTCTCAATCCAGGTGGACCCAGAGCTGAAGAGAATTCTGGAGAAATGTGAAGAGAAGTACAAGTGTGAGGTACTGAGGTGTACCACTGGGCGCATGGTGAAGGGACAAGAGGCCTGGTTTGCGTTCAGATCCAGGATCAACGCGTCCGTGCTTACCGAGGTAGCGTCCTAGAATAAATTAATATAATTTCTGCTAGTAAATTATGTCAAATAGAGCTTGAGTTAAATCCTTTAAAGGATTGGTAATTTTATTACTAACCCATCATTTGCTGATGATTTTGCAATAAGAGCTTATTAGGTATCTAAATATAATAAACATAAGTACTAGATTATAAAAGCTTGGTTTACAAAAAAATACAACCGACTTCATATAAAAAAAACACCAAAGAGTGTAAAAAAAAACTCTACTTTCGAAAGTCTTTCTCGATGGCTTTAGTGGTTTTGTATCATTCATTATTTACCAATGACTTCCTAAATTCTTTAGCAGTTTATTTTGCTCCGTTTATCTCTGTTTTTTGTAGTACTTACCCACATGAGGATCTACACCTCGGTGGGTGGCGCATTTATATTGGGACAGCACCAATATATTTGTAACTAACTATCGTTTTGTCTCCCGCAGATCTCCAAGGAGCGTGCAGTGATCCTGTCGACGCTGGGCGCGGCGCGCGTGTCGCGGCTGCCCATGGTGGGGCGGCCGGCGGAGCGCGCGTGGCACACGGCGGAGGCGCACACGGCGGTGACGCCGCAGCTGGAGGCGCTGGACAGCGGCGCCATCCCGCTGTGGGTGGTGGTGCTGGCCGCCGTCATCGGCGCGCTCCTGCTGCTGCTGCTGATCTTCGCTCTGTACAAAGTAAGTTGGAAATTCAATGATTCAGTAAGTTGATTTATTCTGAAACTGTCGCCAAAACACTCTCAAAGGTCATGGTCTATTTGAAAGTCCATATTTATACAATGTGAGTCTAAAATTCAAAGAATGAAAACGCCACGAGTCGCCGATCGACCGACTCGTGACGTGCTTCGTACACGAAGATACTTACCAACTCCTACTACAACTTAACACTACCACTACTACTTACTACTCGGATTCGCCTCTCACAGCGGCAAGGTCGGGGACGGGCCGTAACGATGCAAGGCAGTCTGAAGAAACCATCTGCAGTAAAAGCTATGGCAACTTTCAGTTGGCCGGTCCCGATAACTTGTATGCTTCAAGTCCTCATTTAGCTCGATTCTTATTACTTAGTAAATATCAAGATTCATTCATTCAATTTCCAGTGCGGATTCTTCAAACGCAACCGCCCCTCGGACCACACTGAGCGACAACCTCTGAACGGACGCGACGAACATCTTTGATATCCGACCACTGAGATAGGCGTGACGTCAGACACGGGTGGCACGTCAGACGCGGGCCGGACGTCAGACGCAGGCCGGACGTCAGACTCGGACGGCAGCTCATCCACCGACGCCGCCAGTGACGTCACTAGTCGCGACTCCACTAGCTTCGATAGGTACTGACATCACAAAGTCATCGTGTATAAGTTTTAAATGACGTCATTGTATCATGTCGCGCCAATTCCTGACGTTTCTGTAGTGTCAGGAATGGGTGCGATGTTTTATTAATTTATTTGTAAAATTAATAAAGAAATTGGGTTGTAATATTTAAGTTTAGAATATTTTGAACATAAACATTACAGCTTATTAGAAAGGTAGGTCCGATTTGATTGTATCCGTAAATGAAGATGTAATAATTTTTTACCTCATGAAATAACGAATTTTTTCCCCAATTTTTCACATCTTTTTTACAAAGAAGTTGAAAGGTTTTGACATTTTTAATTTTGTACGTCTATTCTATTAAATAAACTAGTCACGAATAAACAATTAATTTCCGGACGCCATATTAGAAATTAATAAAAGAGAAAAAAAGCGTGGGCTGAGGTTTGGTGTGACTCATATTGGATAAATTATTATAATATTGAAATAAATAATTATAAATTATCCAAAATGGTTATTGTCTTAAAGTGTAAAATGAATGAAAGATTAAATCTTGTCGTGTGATAAATGTAAAAATGAGTGTGTATGAGAGTTGTTGAAAATGTGATCTAAGTTAATAATTAGATATTTACTAAATGTGGTACATAACATAATTTGTTGGAGTTGTATCGAATAGATGAATCTAATGTAAGTACCTAACTAAAATATGGTAGAAAAATGTAGTCACGTGTGAAATGATTTATTTTTTAATTATAAATATAAATAAAATTAATCGCTTATTCGATACACCTTTGATTTATATATCGAATACAGAGCTAAATGGTCTATAATGTTACTAATAAGATCGCTTTACATAAAAAAAAATATATCTAATGATATTTTGGGAGGCATTATCTCAATACATATATATATGAAAAAGGGTAAGGTTCTAGCTACCCAGACGAGGTAGATCTCTCAAAGTGCTATACTGGGTATTTAAGAATCTAGAAATTCTAAATATAGCAATAAAACAGCGTTTATTCGTAGTATACTTAGGTATCAAAAACAAAAATAGCGCAAAATGAATCTTATACGCTTTTGCCGCTAAAATTAAGACAGCTAAATAAGAGTTACGTATTTTTGAATAGTTGTGTAATTTGTAATTTTCACCTAGTGTGCCTTAGCAATACATATCGTAATAGCTTAAATTATGCTTAAATCCACATATTTTAAATTAATTAAATTCCTATAAAAAAAACTGTATTATGTGCCTTCTGAAACTGCCAGTTACTAATTAAATATATTAATGTAAATATTTTAGATTATATTATTTTTTACAAAATGAGACATTTTTTCACAGAACAATATTGCATAAGAGTGTGTAGTATATTTGGCAATATGTGTATTTGAATAAAATTGATTTGTACTTAATAACTGTAAGAAAAAAAATATTGTAACGGTTGTTTAAATTTAGAATTGTAAAAGTTTACACATTTTTGCGGAAATCTTAAAAATCTTTTGTTGTTTTTAAACTTACTAAATTAAAGATATTTAATAACTCGATGCCAATATGTTTTTAATTCACTTTCTGTGAAAAAATGCCAAGTCCACTAATAACGCATAAGCATTGTTACAGTTTGTAATTATTTTTAATTATTTATTTTTCATTTTAACTATTAAGTATACAGCTTCTACTTATAGTTAACTATTAACTAAAATTGTTTAGACGCCATACAAACGTGTAATAGTTTATATTATTTTGGTTGTTTTTTTTTCTGTCGGTAATAATTTCTTTGCATTTACCAAAAAATGAACTCGTAATAAATTTTTGTTTTTAATTTTACCCTCAATTGTTTTATTTCTGACCTGTATTGTTTTATTTTGGAGCATATTGTTTATCCTATCTAAATTATCGTTCAAATAATTATAAGTAATTATATTTGGTATCGGACATAAGCGCCCTGTGGCGCAGCGACGAGATAAACCGACCAAGCTCGCGTTCGCAGATTAAATTAACTGGTACAGACAGCAAAGCAAGCAATACATAATAATTAAAACATTTACCACTCACTGATTAAAATCTAAAGACGGACCCTATCCAGATACACGCGCGAGTTTTATTAAATTAAATAAAATTATGTCAAATGAACGTAAGACATTTTGTTATTATGTCAATCGTTACACACCCGGTTCACACATGACCCAACCAAGATAATGTCTGGACTTGAAAAGAAACATAGTCTCGTGTAGAGTAAACTAAACATTAAGTCAAAATCAAGGCCAAGGCCAATCAAAGGCCACCTACAAAATAGAGTACCTTACTCCGCGGGGGGTGTATTTAACTAGGGGGATACCAAAATTTAATTATTTTTTACCTAGGACGTCCCGTTTCAGAGATATGAACTGAAAACAGGATTTCTGAAACCAATGAGAATTGCACTTAAAATTGGTCACAGAGCTTTCGTCGACTCCACATTTTGGCGACCTGTGATGTTGTGATTGCTGGAAAATCGACTTTCTGGGATATTTCGTTAAGGGATGTTTCAGATAGTTTATAAAATGCTCATAAGAGTAGGTACCTCGACACCGATCAGCATGGTTCACACATGACCCGACCAAGACAACGTCTAGACTGCCAAAGAAACTTGGGTTCGTGTGGTCTAAAAGTAACCATTTAGTCAAAATCAAGGCCAAGGCCAATCAAAGGCCACCCACAAAATAGAGTACTTTTCTCTCCGGGGAGTGTACTTTGCTAGGGGGATACCAAATTTCCATTATTTTTGACCTAGGACGTCCCGTTTCAGAGATATGAACTGAAAACAGGATTTCTGAAACCAATCAGAATTGCACTTAAAATTGGTCACAGAGCTTTCGTCGACTCCACATTTTGGCGACCTGTGATGTTGTGATTGCTGGAAAATCGACTTTCTGGGATATTTCGTTAAGGGATGTTTCAGATAGTTTATGAAATGCTCATAAGAGTACCTCGACACCGATCAGCATGGTTCACACATGACCCGACCAAGACAACGTCTAGACTGCCAAAGAAACTTGGGTTCGTGTGGTCTAAAAGTAACCATTTAGTCAAAATCAAGGCCAAGGCCAATCAAAGGCCACCCACAAAATAGAGTACTTTTCTCTCCGGGGGGTGTACTTTGCTAGGGGGATACCAAATTTCCATTATTTTTGACCTAGGACGTCCCGTTTCAGAGATATGAACTGAAAACAGGATTTCTGAAACCAATCAGAATTGCATTTAAAATTGGTCACAGAGCTTTCGTCGACTCCACATTTTGGCGACCTGTGATGTTGTGATTGCTGGAAAATCGACTTTCTGGGATATTTCGTTAAGGGATGTTTCAGATAGTTTATGAAATGCTCATAAGAGTACCCCGACACCGATCAGCATGGTTCACACATGACCCGACCAAGACAACGTCTAGACTGCCAAAGAAACTTGGGTTCGTGTGGTCTAAAAGTAACCATTTAGTCAAAATCAAGGCCAAGGCCAATCAAAGGCCACCCACAAAATAGAGTACTTTTCTCTCCGGGGGGTGTACTTTGCTAGGGGGATACCAAATTTCCATTATTTTTGACCTAGGACGTCCCGTTTCAGAGATATGAACTGAAAACAGGATTTCTGAAACCAATCAGAATTGCACTTAAAATTGGTCACAGAGCTTTCGTCGACTCCACATTTTGGCGACCTGTGATGTTGTGATTGCTGGAAAATCGACTTTCTGGGATATTTCGTTAAGGGATGTTTCAGATAGTTTATGAAATGCTCATAAGAGTACCTCGACACCGATCAGCATGGTTCACACATGACCCGACCAAGACAACGTCTAGACTGCCAAAGAAACTTGGGTTCGTGTGGTCTAAAAGTAACCATTTAGTCAAAATCAAGGCCAAGGCCAATCAAAGGCCACCCACAAAATAGAGTACTTTTCTCTCCGGGGGGTGTACTTTGCTAGGGGGATACCAAATTTCCATTATTTTTGACCTAGGACGTCCCGTTTCAGAGATATGAACTGAAAACAGGATTTCTGAAACCAATCAGAATTGCACTTAAAATTGGTCACAGAGCTTTCGTCGACTCCACATTTTGGCGACCTGTGATGTTGTGATTGCTGGAAAATCGACTTTCTGGGATATTTCGTTAAGGGATGTTTCAGATAGTTTATGAAATGCTCATAAGAGTACCTCGACACCGATCAGCATGGTTCACACATGACCCGACCAAGACAACGTCTAGACTGCCAAAGAAACTTGGGTTCGTGTGGTCTAAAAGTAACCATTTAGTCAAAATCAAGGCCAAGGCCAATCAAAGGCCACCCACAAAATAGAGTACTTTTCTCTCCGGGGGGTGTACTTTGCTAGGGGGATACCAAATTTCCATTATTTTTGACCTAGGACGTCCCGTTTCAGAGATATGAACTGAAAACAGGATTTCTGAAACCAATCAGAATTGCACTTAAAATTGGTCACAGAGCTTTCGTCGACTCCACATTTTGGCGACCTGTGATGTTGTGATTGCTGGAAAATCGACTTTCTGGGATATTTCGTTAAGGGATGTTTCAGATAGTTTATGAAATGCTCATAAGAGTACCTCGACACCGATCAGCATGGTTCACACATGACCCGACCAAGACAACGTCTAGACTGCCAAAGAAACTTGGGTTCGTGTGGTCTAAAAGTAACCATTTAGTCAAAATCAAGGCCAAGGCCAATCAAAGGCCACCCACAAAATAGAGTACTTTTCTCTCCGGGGGGTGTACTTTGCTAGGGGGATACCAAATTTCCATTATTTTTGACCTAGGACGTCCCGTTTCAGAGATATGAACTGAAAACAGGATTTCTGAAACCAATCAGAATTGCATTTAAAATTGGTCACAGAGCTTTCGTCGACTCCACATTTTGGCGACCTGTGATGTTGTGATTGCTGGAAAATCGACTTTCTGGGATATTTCGTTAAGGGATGTTTCAGATAGTTTATGAAATGCTCATAAGAGTACCCCGACACCGATCAGCATGGTTCACACATGACCCGACCAAGACAACGTCTAGACTGCCAAAGAAACTTGGGTTCGTGTGGTCTAAAAGTAACCATTTAGTCAAAATCAAGGCCAAGGCCAATCAAAGGCCACCCACAAAATAGAGTACTTTTCTCTCCGGGGGGTGTAATTTGCTAGGGGGATACCAAATTTCCATTATTTTTGACCTAGGACGTCCCGTTTCAGAGATATGAACTGAAAACAGGATTTCTGAAACCAATCAGAATTGCACTTAAAATTGGTCACAGAGCTTTCGTCGACTCCACATTTTGGCGACCTGTGATGTTGTGATTGCTGGAAAATCGACTTTCTGGGATATTTCGTTAAGGGATGTTTCAGATAGTTTATGAAATGCTCATAAGAGTACCTCGACACCGATCAGCATGGTTCACACATGACCCGACCAAGACAACGTCTAGACTGCCAAAGAAACTTGGGTTCGTGTGGTCTAAAAGTAACCATTTAGTCAAAATCAAGGCCAAGGCCAATCAAAGGCCACCCACAAAATAGAGTACTTTTCTCTCCGGGGGGTGTACTTTGCTAGGGGGATACCAAATTTCCATTATTTTTGACCTAGGACGTCCCGTTTCAGAGATATGAACTGAAAACAGGATTTCTGAAACCAATCAGAATTGCACTTAAAATTGGTCACAGAGCTTTCGTCGACTCCACATTTTGGCGACCTGTGATGTTGTGGTTGCTGGAAAATCGACTTTCTGGGATATTTCGTTAAGGGATGTTTCAGATAGTTTATGAAATGCTCATAAGAGTACCTCGACACCGATCAGCATGGTTCACACATGACCCGACCAAGACAACGTCTAGACTGCCAAAGAAACTTGGGTTCGTGTGGTCTAAAAGTAACCATTTAGTCAAAATCAAGGCCAAGGCCAATCAAAGGCCACCCACAAAATAGAGTACTTTTCTCTCCGGGGGGTGTACTTTGCTAGGGGGATACCAAATTTCCATTATTTTTGACCTAGGACGTCCCGTTTCAGAGATATGAACTGAAAACAGGATTTCTGAAACCAATCAGAATTGCACTTAAAATTGGTCACAGAGCTTTCGTCGACTCCACATTTTGGCGACCTGTGATGTTGTGATTGCTGGAAAATCGACTTTCTGGGATATTTCGTTAAGGGATGTTTCAGATAGTTTATGAAATGCTCATAAGAGTACCTCGACACCGATCAGCATGGTTCACACATGACCCGACCAAGACAACGTCTAGACTGCCAAAGAAACTTGGGTTCGTGTGGTCTAAAAGTAACCATTTAGTCAAAATCAAGGCCAAGGCCAATCAAAGGCCACCCACAAAATAGAGTACTTTTCTCTCCGGGGGGTGTACTTTGCTAGGGGGATACCAAATTTCCATTATTTTTGACCTAGGACGTCCCGTTTCAGAGATATGAACTGAAAACAGGATTTCTGAAACCAATCGGAATTGCACTTAAAATTGGTCACAGAGCTTTCGTCGACTCCACATTTTGGCGACCTGTGATGTTGTGATTGCTGGAAAATCGACTTTCTGGGATATTTCGTTAAGGGATGTTTCAGATAGTTTATGAAATGCTCATAAGAGTACCTCGACACCGATCAGCATGGTTCACACATGACCCGACCAAGACAACGTCTAGACTGCCAAAGAAACTTGGGTTCGTGTGGTCTAAAAGTAACCATTTAGTCAAAATCAAGGCCAAGGCCAATCAAAGGCCACCCACAAAATAGAGTACTTTTCTCTCCGGGGGGTGTACTTTGCTAGGGGGATACCAAATTTCCATTATTTTTGACCTAGGACGTCCCGTTTCAGAGATATGAACTGAAAACAGGATTTCTGAAACCAATCAGAATTGCATTTAAAATTGGTCACAGAGCTTTCGTCGACTCCACATTTTGGCGACCTGTGATGTTGTGATTGCTGGAAAATCGACTTTCTGGGATATTTCGTTAAGGGATGTTTCAGATAGTTTATGAAATGCTCATAAGAGTACCTCGACACCGATCAGCATGGTTCACACATGACCCGACCAAGACAACGTCTAGACTGCCAAAGAAACTTGGGTTCGTGTGGTCTAAAAGTAACCATTTAGTCAAAATCAAGGCCAAGGCCAATCAAAGGCCACCCACAAAATAGAGTACTTTTCTCTCCGGGGGGTGTACTTTGCTAGGGGGATACCAAATTTCCATTATTTTTGACCTAGGACGTCCCGTTTCAGAGATATGAACTGAAAACAGGATTTCTGAAACCAATCAGAATTGCACTTAAAATTGGTCACAGAGCTTTCGTCGACTCCACATTTTGGCGACCTGTGATGTTGTGATTGCTGGAAAATCGACTTTCTGGGATATTTCGTTAAGGGATGTTTCAGATAGTTTATGAAATGCTCATAAGAGTACCTCGACACCGATCAGCATGGTTCACACATGACCCGACCAAGACAACGTCTAGACTGCCAAAGAAACTTGGGTTCGTGTGGTCTAAAAGTAACCATTTAGTCAAAATCAAGGCCAAGGCCAATCAAAGGCCACCCACAAAATAGAGTACTTGTCTCTCCGGGGGGTGTGCTTTGCTAGGGGGATACCAAATTTCCATTATTTTTGACCTAGGACGTCCCGTTTCAGAGATATGAACTGAAAACAGGATTTCTGAAACCAATCAGAATTGCATTTAAAATTGGTCACAGAGCTTTCGTCGACTCCACATTTTGGCGACCTGTGATGTTGTGATTGCTGGAAAATCGACTTCCTGGGATATTTCGTTAAGGGATGTTTCAGATAGTTGGCCGATTTTTCATGAAATACTAATAAGAGTACCTCGACACCGATCAGCATGGTTCACACATGACCCGACCAAGACAATGTCTAGACTGCCAAAGAAACTTGGGTTCGTGTGATGTAAAAGTAACCATTTAGTCAAAATCAAGGCCAAGGTCAATCCAGGCACAAGGCCACAATCAAGGCCACCCACAAAATGGAGTACCTAATCTTGCTTATTAATATAACACACATGGGTTTTTGGTGCGCAAACAATTAAGTTTAGAAAAAAAAATATTGGAAACCTCAATATTATTTTTGGCCTATCCATAGTTTCCCCACACGGAGTTTGATGAAAAAAAAATAGAGTTTTAGTTCTAAGTATGGGGAACCCCCAATCTTAATTTTTTTTTTTTTTTTTGTATTTTTGTGTGAAAATCTTAATGCGTTTTACAGAATACATCTACTTACCAAGTTTCAGGGGTTTGGTTTCGGAAAAAGTGGCTGTGACCTACGGACGGAGAGACAGACATGACGAATGATGAATCCATAAAGATTCCGTTTTATGCCATTTGGCTACGGCACCCTAAAAATGGCTTCTAACAGTTACAACACTACGTTAACCAACACAATGGCTTAACATTGTAATTACGGCCTATCAGAATATTAATCACAGATGAATTAGTGTTTCTGAGCGCATTTTTTTAAATATAAAGTTTAACTAAACGCTTGATAATGGTACTCGTCGTCATTGTGTATGGGTAGGGATCATAGTAACTAATTAGGACTATTTATTTGATTTTCAGGGTTCCGTAGTCAACTAGGAACCCTTATAGTTTCGCCATGTCTGTCTATCCGTCCGTCCGTTCGTCCTCGCTTAATCTCTGTGACCGTTAGCACTAGAAAGCTGAAATTTGGTACCAATATGTGTATCAATCACGCCAACAAAGTGGTAAAATAAAAGTTGGATAAAAATGTTTTATTAGGGTAGCCCCTCTATATGTAAAGTGAGTTTTTTTTATAATTTTAATCCTAACGTGTGATATATTGTTGAAAAGGTATTTAAAAATGAATAGGGGTTTACTAAAACCATTTTTGATAATGTTAATAATTTCGGAAATAATTGCTACAAATCGTATATTCAAGCATTTTGAACACTTATTGTGACGGACGTGAAACTACGGAACCCTACACTGAGCGTGGCCCGACACTCTCTTGGCCGGTTTTTCTATTTCTTACGTAGCTGCGTAGAGGTAGGTACTTACAAAGTCATCGCGAGTTCGCGACCAAAAAGTGAGAAACGTCAAACGTCTTATCTTAGTTTGTCGCAGGTTTAAATAAGTGTAATAACTAAGCATAACGTGGCCATCTTTAGTTGTCTGTTGAAGTATTTCGTAATTATCACTTTCTTTAATTTACGGAACCATTTGATATAAAAGAATTTAACTCTTTGATCAACGTTCTTAAAAAACGAACAGTTAAAATATTATAACAGATTTTTTATCGTAAATATACTTCTTACGTAAATTCTATATTGCGTAAAACCACATAATAATTAATAGAATTTAATTTCAATTGGATTTATTTATGTATTCTGATTGATTAATTGATTGACATGGTCTTTGATTTATTATGTTCGTGTTTAAGTTTAATTTAATTGTATTGTAAGTTATTGAGTTTGATTTTACTTTTATTTATTTTTATTTTTTAGTTGGTTTTATTGTTGCTTTGTGGTTTTATATCTTTTTGTCAATGGGTGTACTTAACTAAAATAAATGAATTTATATATTTTATATTAATAATGCAACATTTTTTTTTTATTATGACTCTTTAAAATAATTAATAACTTAAAAAAAAACATCATTTGAAGGTAGTAAATAGGTATTAAATATTTATCCTTCGAAAATTTAAAATATACTGACCATCTATAAACTACACTAAATAATTGAATCGTCAATTTGGAGGGACCAAACAAATTAGTCGATATTTTTAAAACCAGATATTTTTCAGTCAGTTTGAATCAATATTATTTTGGTAGAATTAAGGTATTAAAACACCAGCAAGGTGGAACATTCCAGGGGGCAGTTTATCACTTTGGTCCCTCCATCTTGACGTCATGATGGAGAGACCAACATTTTGTTAAAGTTATAATGCAAATATAGAGGTAGCAAAATTTTTAGCTAAGGTAGCAAATAGTAGATTTATGGTATTAATCTTTTATATATGTTTGACAGATATCCGAGACTTGGTCCCTCCATCTTGACGGTCATGAATCGCACTGCAGAGCTCATAAAATCAAAAAGTCATTTATTCAAATCTGGCTTAGGAATATCACTTTTTGAACGTCAAAATTACATAAGACTGTCTCCCCAAAGCCAGCATCAGTACGTGCGACGATTTTCCTTTTACACTATATTTCTATTTAAAGTTTATGCAGACCCTACATGGCAGTGTGGTCCGTAAATCTTGGCCCGCAGTGTTTCACAAACGCCTGTCTGTCTGATCGCGCAGGACGCGACTACGAAACGGAAATGAAATAAAGATACTCGTTCAAACACTACATTTTGTTTACCCATCTCATCTAGATTCTAGATGGAGCTGGAATGGCTTGAATCTAGATAGACTGGGATGAATATACTCGAGATCTTAGAGAAGTGGGTGAGGAGGTAGGTAAGGTATGCGACTAAATTATTTAAAAGGACAAGGATAAACAAGCCCATTTCTAATGAAGACACCTTGACACCTTTAGAAGTATACTTCGGTTTTTAACCGACGGACGAAATAAAAGGAGGATGTACTCAAATTACCACACGAAATGAAGAAGATGATAGTTGACACCAATTTTAATATTCTCTTTGGCCTTAGCACGTCGGATCCTCCTACTAATCGGGCTGAATTCCACTTAATCAGTTTAAAGTTCATTGTAATTATCGTGTATATTATTGCACGTAGGTACTAAGAATTGAATAATATAAAGTTAAGTTATTGATTATAATTATCATCTGTCTGTACGTATTGTAGAGGGCCTTGTGGCTAAATAATAATAGCCACAAGGGTAGCTCGACGGCAAAGGTACGTTGGTCGAGATTGGTACGCGATGTTGGTTACCCATCCACAGCGCGGTCTCAGCAAACGTAGCCAGCGTGCAATAAATTTTAAGATCCCGAAAGCACGTTAAACCGTTGATCCCGGCTAATTGATGAAGACCTTTGGCAGTAGGTAGTCAGAACCCCTAAAGTCTGATAAACAGTATAATCAAAGGATATCGCGTTACTTAACCTTATAGTTAAAACTGTAAACTGCAATATTTTTTATGGAGCGACCTCTTTTACCTAATAATAAAATAATTTTGAGGCCCAAGGTTGCGAGGATCCAAACTGGACCGGGCATCGGATTTGGGTTTCTAACAACCCGTAAAAACTCCCAGACGGGACCGTCAATTAAACGTGCTTCTAAATTATTAATGAGGGTTAATGTTATTTGACCTACGAAAATAAATAAATAATTTTATTTTACAACGTCACCGATATTCAGCGAAAATTTGATACGATCATAGATATAATAAAGAAGGAGATATGCCCGTTAGACGAAAATGTATCGGAACCATGTGTCTCCACTTTGCCCCTACCACACGGCAACTACTACACATGCAGTTCAGTAAAAGCAATAGATACGCAGTCGCTCACACACCCGCATTTCTTAAAACAGAACGTACTACACAATCAATTATAAACCTTATGCTGTCAAACACAGCGTGTATTTACCATGCACCATACAACTTACGCACACAAAAACAACGGTCGCTATCACTTCGTCGCATGAAGCAGCGGCCGTACCACGCGATGCATCCGCTCAATGAAGTATCGTTGTGTGATTTTTACATTGCTCGTCCAGCCACTTAGCGACAAACTTAGGTAGTGGTTACGGAGCAATGTATTTATTGCAACAATAGTACAGTCGCTGTGATATTTGAAAACAAAAATAACATAGTAAAAGCAAGAAATATATTACGTTTTGTTGTTTTGCATGATTAGATAGACAAATATAGTAAAATACGTGTTCTTACATGTGATAAGAAATTCCGTGATTTACATAGTTTTGATTTGTGCTTCGGATTTTACAAAAAAACACTGAACAACACGGCATTGCTATAAAATGTCACAATCGCGGTCGAAAGCACACAAGTTCGCGCAGACGGCTTACGACGTGATCAATTTTAGCATGTCGCGGAGACACCGACACGCCCCCATGCCACTTCTCCTATTATTTAGATTTCTATGGATACGATAGATCACAATCTACTTATTGCCAAACTAAATTATTATGGTGTCAGAGGCAGAGCCCTTAAATTATTTACATCGTATTTAAGAAACAGGAAAATGTATGTAGAAACCAGCACTATAGAACAAAATGGACAACGAAAAACATACCAATCATCCATGATCAATATTACTACGGGCGTGCCGCAGGGTTCCATATTGGGTCCAATCCTTTTATTATTTTCACTAATGATTTGATAAATTACATTAAAATTAAAAATCCAGACATCAACCTCGTAGTCTTTGCAGATGACACTAACGCTGTAGCAGGGGCGAAAAGTATTAGTGAACTGACTGAAAAGGTCAATACTACGTTAGCAGCATTTCAATTCTGGTTCAATACAAATAAATTAATAATAAATATTAAAAAAACGAACATCATGTTGTTTCGGACCACTGCAAGCAATAAGGATAATATGAATATAACCCTCAACAATGAAAATATTGAACTAGTGACAGACGTCAAATTTCTGGGTATCCACTTAGATGATTTGTTCAACTGGAAAAAGGAGCTAGCACACATAGACTCATCTATATCATCTGCGTGTTATGCGTTGAGAAAGTTGAGAGACGAAATAAATACGGAACAGTTAAAGATGGTATATTATGCTCTTGTCGAATCCAGACTTCGATACAGTATACAGTTCTGGGGGAAAAGCTACGGTTATAATCCTCAACGGGCCTTCATTCTCCAAAAAAGAGCAATTCGTACAATTGTCAGAATCTCGCAAATAGAAAGCTGTCGATCTCATTTTAAGCGTTTAAATATTCTAACAATGCCTAGCTTATACATACTTGTTTTGTTAGTTAATTTTAAAAAATATGTTAATGAATTCGAGTCTGAGGAGGAAAGAACAAGCAGGGAAAACACTCGTAGGAAGGATTTTAAAAATAAAGTTGTACCTAACTTCAACATTGTCAAGCATAGCCCTCATTACCAAGCTGTACAAATATTTAATAGACTGCCAGCGGACTTAAAAATCTTGTTTTACACTAGCTCTTTTAAGGCTAAGCTAAAAGCATTTCTGTTGGATAGGAATTTGTACTCAATAGACGAACTGTAATTTATAATTCCAATTATCCATTTAACAAAAAAAAAAAAAAAAAAAAAGTGTGTGGTTACAATGTTATTTAAAAAAAAAAAAATGTTTTAATGTTTTTGTTTTTAGTTAGTGCTGCATGTTTTATATTATTGCATGTCACTTTAAACTATATTAATATTATTAATTATGATGTATGTATTGTATCAAACACAATTTAATTGTTCCTGATAAATAAATAAGTAATAAGTAATAAGAAAAGGTAGGTAATACATATACCCATCTTGTATAAGCTATGTTACATACCATGTTACAATACAACTAGGTGGCGAGCGTTTTCTATCAAGAAAAACAATTTTTAAATGAAAAGTAAATCCTTTAAACTACGAGTAAAACCATTGGAAAACATAGTTGCTTTAGTACTATCATAGTCATAGTTGAGGTCAAGCTAATAGATAATACTCTAGATTAAATAGTTGTGCGCATTGCATTTATAAACAAACACGACGAACCAACATTCATTTGAATCGATAATTAAAATTGTATCCTACGTGCGTTTAGTAAAACGAGAACAAAAGACAAAAAAGTGTGTCAAAATCAATATGAAGCAATATCTAGTGATGGTGGTGTCATTAGCATTAATAGCAAACTCCCATTGTGGTCTTATAGATGGACTTCTTGGCACAGTAAAGGATACTACAAGCTCTATAACCCAGCACGTTGGTGGCGCCCTTCATCATGGCAAAAATTTCGTCTTTGGAGGTACTGAACGAAATACAGACGGACAGGTTGTCAACAAACCTGGCATAGTTGGAACAATATCCCTCAAGATACACGACGTGTCACAGTCAGTAAGAGAAGAGGTACGAACTGTAATACACATGTTTGACGGCGATCAAGTCCATGGAAAAGGAATAATAGGAAGATTATTTGACAGAGTGAAATGTCGTGTTTTCAATATTAAAAGTTTTATCTTGGATCATGGGCACACAGCAATCGAAAATGGGCCGTACAGTCCAATCAAACAGCTTAAAAATGATACAGTTTCTCTGCAGCACAACTTAAGGAAATACTTTTTTAGTAATGATGCATCATCTACTTCTGGTATCAGGCAGACGCTTAACAGCCTGCACGAAGCCATAAATAGGCTCCGTCACAATATGACAATGAAAAAACAAGAGTCAGTAACTGTCAATAATGAACAAGACGGCTCTGGATTAATAGACATCCGGACTTCTCTCAATGATATAGCTGGAGGCTTACATAACGACTTCGAAAATGGAGTAGATGCAGCATATGATAAAGTAGATGATGCAATCGATGAAGGACGGCAAACAGCAGTTTCTTCCGTCGACATAGCCAAACAAAACACAAACAACTTCATCGAAGACCAAAGAAAAAATGTCTTGAACCATTATTATCAGCACGGTGACAATATTAATAATATTAGAAGTGATATAGGTAGTTCAATCGATAATGTTTATGAAAATCAAAGAGGGCATGCACACGGTTATTACAATCAAATGGCTAGTAATGCCGACAGATTAGGAAATGATATAGGTAGTTCTATTAATGCTAATTTTGGAAATCAAAGAAGAATTGCACAGGAGCATTACAATCAAATGGCCAATACCGCCGACAGATTAGGAAGTGATGTAGGTAGTGCTATCAATGATAATATCGGTAATCAAAGAAGAATAGTACAGGGACATTACAATCAAATGGCTTATAATGCTGACAGATTAGGAAGTGATATAGGTAGTGCTTTTAATGATAATATCGGAAAGCAAAGAGGATATGGACAGGATCATTACAATCAAATGGCTACTAATGCAGACAGAGTAAGTATTGATGTAGGCACTTCTATGAATGCTAATATGGAAAATCAAAGAAGAATTGCACAAGGAAATTACAATGACTTGGCTAATAATGCCGACAGATTAGGAAGTGATGTAGGTAGTGCTGTCAATGGTAATATCGGAAACCAAAGAAGAATTGCACAGGGACATTACAATCAAATGGCTAATAATGCTGACAGATTAGGAAGTGATATAGGTAGTGCTTTTAATGATAATATCGGAAAGCGAAGAGGATATGGACAGGATCATTACAATCAAATGGCTACTAACGCAGACAGAGTAAGTATGGATGTAGGCACTTCTATTAATGCTAATATGGAAAATCAAAGAAGAATTGCACAAGAAAATTACAATTACTTGGCTAATAATGCCGACAGATTAGGAAGTGATGTAGGCAGTGCTATCAATGATAATATCGGAAATCAAAGAAGAATTGTACAAGGACATTACAATCAAATGGCTAATAATGCTGACAGATTAGGAAGTGATGTAGGTTATTCAATGAGTGATGTTGGTGTACGTGTAGCAGATGAATCAAGTAAAGTAAAAGAACTGATGGATAATGCATACCTACAATAAAGTAGACTTTGAATCTTAGAGGAATTTGGGTAGACTGCTAAATCCCGAAGAATTGTAATTGAACAAAACATAAAATTATTTCATTGTAAAGTAATATTTGAAGGATTATAAGCATGAATTTGGTTATGAATGTGTTGCTAGGTTGGAAAATAAATAATATAATTAAACTAGTATTAATGTGTGTTTTTCTAGTACTACCATGCACTTCAGATGTTCTTGCGTGTGAAATCTAAACCTCACTTTAAAAATTGATGTTAAGCACAACACAACTTTCTTAATATGACCATTAATCAATTAGGTACCTACGTCGCGATTGTTATGATGTTACAGTTACAAGGTACCTACTTTTGAGTTTTTCATAAAGATCTTAGCATTATTAACACACAAAATTCCTGTGTTTGTACTAGTTTCAGTTTCTAAATTAAAGAAATAATAATACGTAAACAATATTCCCCCTTTTTTAAAGGGAAATTAGATACATCAATGAGTTTTCATTGTGTAAATTTAAGTCGTTTTTCTCAACTTTTTATTTGAACTTGATTGCTTTACTTAATCAATGATCAAAAAGTCCAAAAGTAGATAGTAGTTTATTTTTTTTGTGTTACGATTATCAATAGGTACCGTGAAATTCTTTCATGCAAACTTAAAGACTTAAACTCCATTTGAGGGGTAGTTTGAATAACTTTAATGTTGAACTATTTAGATTATTTAGGTACGTATTCCTTCTAAGTTTATAACCCTAAGAAATATGTTTATTCTTCTTCTAATCTTCATGATTCCATTCCCTTTAAGTTCCTCACTTTTCCACCTCTTAAAGATTATTATTATCTAAACGTCCTTTCTAGGTGCCTACCTTTACCTACAATGTCGGTTTTAAACTACAACTAACTGTTACTCCCAAATTTTCAAGCTAGGTAGTTAGGTTTAGGTTTCAAACAAACCCTTAAAAGATGAAAATACGTATAGTAAGTAGTTATATTTACAAAAGCTACAAAAGGGGTGGTACCTACTAATTATGAACACTTTACTATGGGATGAATATTGAAATCGCGTTTGTCTACATATACATACCATACATTCATGTACTAAACCGCTGTTTATTTTTTGTTCGTCCCAGTAAAAGTTGTTCACATTACTGAGTACAACTACCCGTTTTCGGCTTATATTTATACTATTAATAAGGTTATAAACACACCTACCTACATGACATAATAAAAGATAATGAATTCCATTAATTTACAACCTACACGATAAAGTTCTAGAGAAAATTCTCTCTCCAAATAAAACAGTTACAAAACAAAGTAGCCAGCACTATTCGCTAGTAAACTTAACCCGAAGTAATCTACAAGATTAACCTCTCAAACCGCATGCAACATAAAGAATAAAACGGGCCCCAAACACATAAAGTTGGGGTCTAAGGGACCCCCGATTACATCGCGCTCTCGCCGCAAACAGTGTTAATTAACCCCGCAATGAATAGCGCGGGCCTTAGGTCCTACCACTCATTATTAAGGGGTTTGAAAATGATCGTGGCTAGTTTTGGTAGGTAATTAGATTTGAGTAATTAATAATAAAATAATACCATTATGTTCAGTTACTTGCCCATAAGAGTTATCTTCTCTTTCAACACGGGCACGATTAATAACTTAATCACTATGCTAGCTCATTGCGGATTGGCGGCTTATTATTAGAACTAGCTTCTGCCCGCGACTTCGTACGCGGATCCTTTTGCTTATGCCAGCGACAATGGGGTCGTCAAAATCGAAGATCTGAAACATCTGATGTCGAATTCTATAAGCCCGGGGACGGGAAAACAATGGGATGCGCGAGACGATTCAAGATGTTCCAAATTTTTAATTTTTGTTGGTCAACAGGAAATGCCATCAGACTTAACAACTTTTGCTAAGACGCCATTTCTATTATGTATATGTTATATTGTCTCTGGGCTTTGGAGTTCCCCTACAGGTGCTCCAGATCTTCAAATTTAGTCTCACAGCAGAAAACACTCTTCACGTGGAATAGTTTTTGCAATGGCACCATTTTTATATCTCTTTTACTTTAGGTGTTCCATTTTCCAAAATAAATTATAGCCTATAATATGTTGCGTGACGTTCACGATCAGCGGTCAGTCGCGCATTTACTTCCCCCACTTATCTCTAGAGTCGATGCGTATATACGCTGAAAACTCAAGCGTCATGCTTTTTCCGTGAACGTCTCCAACTCGCGAGACAGTGCATGATGTTCACGATCAGCGGTCAGTCGCGCACATATTCTTCACTGGTCTCTAGAGACCTGGATGTAGATGCGTAAATACGCTGAGAATGCAGGCGTGCTTCGCGATCCCAAGAAGTTTCCACGGAGCGAGTTGCAGCCTCATGTTCTCGAACAGCATCAAGTCTCTCCTAACGCTCTTCGGTAGATTGTTGGGATCTTATGGTCTTTAATCATTTAGCACCTTTGGAACATTGGGAAAAATTTTACCTCTTTCTAGGCATGGTTATAGTTTTATTGTGATGATACCTGATCAATTAAAATCTAAGTGGCTGCTCCCCTGCGTTACCGGGTAAGCTACCGTGTAACGAAGATAAATGGAAAAGGAAATTAAACACTCAAGTAACATAAGCCCGAAGGCATACGATAAAAAAAATGGGAGTTTTAGCCAGTAGAGTCTAATTTTCAACGATATACCATCGTCATCGAAAATCAGTCCTGAACTGTTCCCGCCTTCACCGCGTAGTACCTCCTACTTATGTTATTTTATAATTATGCAATGAAATTAGTGATAGTTTTAATTTCTATATCAAATGTTTCTGATCTTCAATTTTTATAAGTCAACAGGAAATGCCTATCAGACCGAACAACTTTTGCTAAGACGTCATTCCTATTTGAGTTATGGTGTAGCTGGGCTCTTGGAGTTCCACAACAGGTGTTCCAGATCTTCGATTTTTATACGTCAACAGCGAGTGCTCATAAGGCTGAACAACTCTTGCTAAGACGTCATTCCAATATATGTTATAGTGTAGCTGGGCTCTTGAAGTTCCACATCAGGTGTTCCGGATCTTCAAATTTATTCTCTCAGCAAAAAATGCTCATAACGTGGAACAATTTTTGCTATGGTACCATTTTTGTATCTCCTATAGTTTAGATGGTCTGTTGCGGTTCTGCATCAGGTGTTCCGGATCTTCAAATTTATTCTCTCAGCAGAAAATGCTCATCACGTGGAACAATTTTTACTATGGTACCATTTTTGTATCTCCTATAGTTTAGCTGGTCTGTTGCGGTTCTGCATCAGGTGTTCCGGATCTTCAAATTTATTCTCTCAGCAGAAAATGCTCATCACGTGGAACAATTTTTGCTATGGGACCATTTTTATATCGCCTATAGTTTAGCTGGTCTGTTGCGGTTCTGCATCAGGTGTTCCAGTTTCCAAGATAAATTATAGCCTATGTGTTGACCAGACTTAATATCTATACAACAAAAAAAAAACATTCAAATCCGTCCAGTAGTTCCGAAGATTAGCGTGTGCAAACAGACAAACAGACAAACAGACAAACAGACAAACAGACAGACTTTTTTTTTTGGATTCGTGCTCTATTACTGTTTCTAAACCCCCCTCAATTATTATTTTTTAAATATATTCAATGTACAGACACAGTTTTTTTACAGTCTTATTATCTATACATATAATACATATAATAAAACAGTAACGACAGAAAAACTGTACATTGAGAATTTTCAAGAAAAAATAAGTGGGTTTTGTTAGAAAAACGTAACTGGTGACAAAAAGTGACTTTTTAGAATTTTTGTCTGTTTGTCTGTTTGTCTGTTTGTCTGTTTGTCTGTATGTATGTCCGGGGTGAACTCAAAAAGTACAGCATGGATTTACTTCAAATTTTGCATGAATATTATTAAGAGGTCGGGTCAACACATAGGCTATATATTATCACGCTATCACCTACGGGGGAGGAGCAGTGAATCTTTATTCTTCTTACTCATTCTGTGGAAGCGTGTAATCAAAGGACGCATATTTAAATGTTGGTTTTGTGTAAGCTATGCTATTATCTAGCTTTACACTATAAAAACTTCGCCATTTAAGTAACTTTGGCAGAGAAACATAGTTTAATGAATGTTAGTAGTATAAAGACAATTTGGAATCAGCGCCATCTATGAGAATGTATAAAAATCAAATCAAGTAACACATGAACACTTTTTGAAAATT
Source organism: Euplexia lucipara (assembly GCA_921972225.1). Classification (NCBI taxonomy): domain Eukaryota; kingdom Metazoa; phylum Arthropoda; class Insecta; order Lepidoptera; family Noctuidae; genus Euplexia; species Euplexia lucipara. The sequence goes on along the minus strand of OV179149.1, from coordinate 2,370,709 downwards.
AATTTAAATTTTGATCGTGTTGGTGAGGTTAGTAGTTAGTTATTCTTTAAATTCATAGATGGCATTGTGCATTTTTTTCATCTACATATATTATAATAAAACAGTAACGAAAGAAAAACTGTACATTGAGAATTTTCAAGAAAAAATAAGTGGGTTTTGTTAGAAAAACGTAACTGGTGACAAAAAGTGACTTTTTGGAATTTTTGTCTGTTTGTCTGTTTGCTATCACCTACGGGGGAGGAGCAGTGAATCTTTATTCTTCTAACTCATTCTGTGGAAGCGTGTAATCAAAGGACGCATATTTAAATGTTGGTTTTAAGTAAGCTATGCTATTATCTAGCTTAACACTATAAAAACTACGCCATTTAAGTAACTTTGGCAGAGAAACAAAGTTTAATGAATGTTAGTAGCATAAAGACAATTTGGAATCAGCGCCATCTATGAGAATGTATAAAAATCAAATCAAGTAACACATAAACACTTTTTGAAAATTAATTTAAATTTTGATCGTGTTGATGAGGTTAGTAGTTAGTTATTCTTAAAATTCATAGATGGCTTTGTGCATTTTTTTCATAAAAGTTGTATCGTATAATTCGTTTTGACAAATTGAAGTTCCAACAAAACCCTCAAAATCTTGAGTAGAGTTCGGATCGTATCATATGGGATCGTATCAGTGTACGATTTTCAAAAGGAAGGCAGTTGAGGCCGTGGACAGAACCCTGCAGGAACGAACATTTGATGGGTAGTGTCACAGTTCTGCTCAGTGGCGATTTCAGGCAAACGCTTCCCGAGTTGACGCGGGGATCGAGGGCTGACGAGATGAATGCGTCGGTGAAACGATCTTCGTTGTGGTCACAAGTTCGTACGCTGCGCTTGACCATTAATATAAGAGCTCGGCTCGGCGGCATTGCACGCGCTCAAGAATTCTCCGATGTCCTTCTAAGTCTTGGCAAAGGCACTTTACCAGAAGAGAGAAGTGGACAGGCGGTGCTTTCAGAGTCTCTCGGTAGAGTGGTATCCAGCTTCGAAGAACTCATTCGCTGTGTGTACGTGGACATCAGTCGTATAACGCACCAGCAGAATTCGTGTGAGAGGGCCATTTTGGCGCCCAAAAATGATCATGCTGCAGCAATTAACGAATGCATTCTCTCGGACATTGAGGGGAATGAAGTGGTCTATACGTCGATAAGCACTGTCGTCGAGCAAGATGACGCCACACATTATCCCGTGGAATTTATGAACTTCCTGTCAGCAAGTTGACTTCCAGCGCATACCATCAAGCTGAATGAAGGTCGGCGTCCCGATTATGCTTTTTAGGAACAAATCTCCTCCAAAGTTGTGTAACGGGTGGTGCCTTAAAGTCATCTCTCTCCACAGACACCATTGAGGTGGAAATTATTACGGGTTGTGGCGTCGGCAAGGCAGTATTTATACAACGCATTCCCCTTATACTTCATAGCTTCCCGATCCAGTTCGAGCGCATACAGTTCCCCGTGAGTGTTTGCTTAGTGATGACAATCAATAAATCGCAGGAGCCGATACTCAGAGCAGCGGGTGTAGATCTCAGGACGAGTTGCTTCTCACACGGGCACCTGGTACGTCGCTTGCTCCCGCGCCACCAGTCCTGACTATCTTTACATTTTGGCTCCTGGCAGTATAATTATCAACGTAGTTTATACGGAAGTGTTATAAGGTATATACCTTTGAACGTATTTTTAACCGACTTAAAAAAAAAGAGGAGGTTCTCAATTGGACGGTGTTTTTTTTTGTGTGTTTGTTACGCGATTACTCCGCCATTTATGGACCGATTTTCAAAAATCGTTTTTTTATTTGATAGGGTATACTACCAGGTTGGTCCCATTAGTATTGAACCTCAGATCTGATGAGGGATCTTCGAGGAATTGAGGGAACTCCTCAAATAATATAGGAAAACATGTACCAATTTTTACATTTTTTTTTTGGTGACAAATCAAGCATTTACTTTTAGCAAGTATCATTTCGTGTAGAAAAACTGATGAAGAAGACAGGCGATGGAACTCTTCAACGCATAACAACAAATTACTCGCAATAGCTACAGTCACATGTCTGTGCATGGTTTATGTATTTCCCATAACATTACGCCTGTCTATTTTAAAAGGTTTAGAAAGAACTTTTTTTGCAATTATTAACCGATTTCAATGATTCCTTCAAGTTTTGAAAGACTTTCTTTACATACAAAGAAACTAAAAATTGCAAAATGAAAAAAAAATACAAAAAAACTCTCTTCATGTAACTTATATTTGTTTTTTAAAGTTGTTAACTTATAATGCTATAGCGACACTGGAATCTTAGGTAGGTATATTTGGTGCTGTAGAACCTTCACGCAGACGACGTCGCGGGCAGCAGCTAGTATGTAATAGATATAGATTATTGCTGAAAATGTTTTCATTCACCGATGTCAGAGATAAATCAATTAATATTTTACAACTTTTACACTACGCAATCTAGTCCCAGTAGCTTGTGTTATGAGTAGTAAACAACTGAAAAACGTACTTATATATTTCTAAATATATAAATATTACAGACAAATTATACCCAGACACAGAACAAAATTATCGAACCCACGAGTCCACGAACTCCGGCATAGCGGTCAGGGCCAGCTACACCAGCTAACTACTAGTCCAACAGGTCAGTCAGATGAAGTATGGATTTAAAACCCTGACAAACAGCTGATTCCATATACGCCATTTTCTTTCTTTAATAGAAATAGAATTGGTACTATGGCTAGGGCTGCTGATTACACTCATGAATGGTCACCTACCCACGGGTCGACTCCATCAAGCGTATCATAACTTTCGATCGGCCCGTGTGGGTTTTTATTATTTAGCCACAAGCTCCATACTCTGGCAAATCCTAACAGGTTTTGTTGGCAAGTTTCTCCAATCCAGTGGTCGCACGCGCTACTGCTGAGTTTGAGGTCCCTGGGTCGGACAAAGTGGTTAAATGTGGAACCAGTCTCCCGGTGCACAATTTCGACCATATCCGTGTCTAGTCCGTCAACTTCTTGATTTTATTGGAAGCATCTGGTTGATCCTGTTGAATCGAAAATTAATTGGAACACGTATAATGTAACGCCAATTAAACGGAAGGGGTTTTCGTGGGGGATATAAAAAACAAACCACGTTAACATATAAATATAATAATGATTAACACGGGTGTGGGAACACCTGCCTGTCATCAGTGTTATGCAAGCTGGGAGATTCGACTGAGATACATAATATATAATGACGAGTCTTGTACATATGTACAGGGTTGGTGGGCTTGCAATATGTCGGCATTGGTCGGTAGGTATGCGTATTTTGAATAAGGTAGGTACTTATAGTTGACTGCCTCATTGGTCTAGTGGTCGCTAGCGCTACTGCTGTGCATGAAGTCCCGGGTTTAGTCCCCGGGTCGGGCAAAGTGTTATTGAGTATTTTCATCTGGAATGTCTCAGTAGCAGCCCGAAGTCTGAATCGGTACCCGATTGATAGCAATTAGGCTCGCCCTGGGACTCAAACATTACTGGCAAAAGTGGGTGTACACAGAGGTGTACACCAGTAGCGAGGGGTCAATTTTCTTAATAGGGAAGCTGACAAAAAATTTACTTAGTATTCGTGTCACTGTTTGTTGTCTCTTTTGAAAGTCATCGGTCTGGCTACCACCGTGTACCTACCTTTGGTGTAATCTATACTAATATTATAAAGAGGTAAAAGGACCATGCAAAAGATTGTATGGGCGCTGTCCCAACCCACCAACAGACATGGGACTTGTTTCAATATTATTATGAAGTCTCATAAAAACACAAATAACAATTTTTAGTCCGTAAATATATGGGGTACCTAATTAAAAAAAAAGTGTTTACTTAAAAAGGGTGTACTTATTTTGTTTTAAATAACCTTGTTTTAGACATTTTACAATAAACAATTGATCAACTAAACACTTTAGGTTTTTATAACATGTATAAGTATATACATATTTATGAAATAACAACATTTTGGGTTAGTATTAATCACATTTTTTGTTATTGTTCATGTACAAATATATTTATGTCAACAGAACTGTTATCCAGTTTGGTAAGTTAGTAATTATTATTCGTCTATCATTATGGTAGATAGCATTTCTGCCGGCAGATTTAATTCAGTGTGACGACCTTTCTCCATATACAAAAAAATTGAGACTATACAGGGGTCTCATTCAAATCGGTCAGTATGGGAAAGTCTGATACTATAAGACATACGAAGATCTGTTCTGAGGAACCATGTCATCGATTTTAATAACAAGAAAAACTGCATTCACACATTAAAAAAAAACATCTGTACTCCGTTGGGGAATCAAACCCGGTTATTTTGAAAAAAAAAAACCTATTCTATTTCTATTTAGATATCGATTGTGTAGGTCTTAAGCAGTAAATGTCTGTATGAAAAATGATGTCTAAAATGAATAAAATGCATTGTTTCCACATACTTTAATTTATTTTAGTAGGTGCTCGAAGTGACCATGTTTACAATATTACTACAATAGTACAGATGTTTCTTAAAATGTATGAATGCAGTTTTTCTTGTTATTAAAATCGATGACATGGTTCCTCAGAACAGATCTTCGTATGTCTTATAGTTTCAGACTTTCCCATACTGACCGATTTGAATGAGACACCCTGTATATTATGCGCACCGCCAGACTGGTTTTTTATCCTGTGCATCTCACGGCTGTTCACTATCAATAGTTTTTTCATAGTTAAATAGTGTTCCTGTACGTTTTTTTTACAATTTACTGTACCAAAAAGTGTGTAAGTACCTATAAAAAATATTTTTTTGCGCGATACCCCCATGACTTACGGAGATGTCGTCATAATAAAAAATGATCATGATGCTAAGATGAATTGATTGAGATACGTTTGAAATCTGTTGGTGGTATGGGACGATTTTTTGCATGGTCCTTTAAGTTTGTATGTTTGGAAGTTTGTATGTAGGGGGTAATCTTCGGAACTAATGATCCAATTTTAAAAATTATTGTACTGGTGGAAAGCTACACTATTCCCGGTGGACATACCTAGGCTACTTTTTATCCCCGTATTCCCACGGGAACGGAAACTACGTGGGTGAAACTGCGTGTCGTCTGCTAGTACCTTATATTTGGCAATACTTGAGTCCAGCTGCCATTAGCCAATATAGTGGTGGAGTTGCTTTTCCAAACCTACAAAGGAAAGCTGGTAGGAATCGAGTTGTATGGACACTTCGCCACAGTTCGCAAGTAACTCTAACGTTAGCTCTTTGGTAATAACAGGCGTGATGTTATGTTATGTTTATCCAGTCCCAACGACGGTTTATCTTCAAATCAATACACCACGATTTCCATACAAGCAACACATGCGAATACAATTCCACATTCATGCTGAACACCAATACAAATATGATTTATACGATCTTCGTGTCTAAAGTGGCGCCGATCGCGACAACTTTATGTTGGCAATGTAGCCTTTTGTTTTGTTATTCGTACCATCCCGGGATGGCTCCGAGGAAGTGGTGAGTTATATTGGCTGCCTATTTCGAAAATAGGCCCTTGCATCGTGCAGATATGTTAAGAAGTTTTAGGTGGGTTATTAAGACGTCACCCTGCCGACCGAAGCATGCATGCCGTCTGTCGGGACAGGTCAACTCAAAGCTGAATTGATTCTTTCTTCAAAAGGATTTTCCAGACTTTACCCTGCATTGTGAGACTCGCATAATAAATGAATACAATCTTATGTCTGGAGTTTAAAAGAGACCATGACCTCCTGGGTTTCTTTCGGCATTTCTTCTCAGGGATCAGTCACTTTGGAAATGCCATTTAGGGCCATTTTGTTTAAAAAAAAATGACATGTAAAAGTATCTGAGCAGACCTTACAGAAATAAATATCATTTCACTTCATGTCATTTCATTACCATTTATCTTCTCATATCCACGTTACATCAAAACACAAGAAACCCTGATTCCACCCATACGAACTAAACGTGTTGGGAACACCTTCATGAGTGTAAGGAGTTGAATTCCCTGTCAGTGTTTTCTGATAGCTGGTGTTACTTTTAGGCAAGCGTGCTTCATCGTCCACTACATAATCGCTTACCATCAGGTGAGATAGTTATCAAACACGAGCCTATCGGTAATAAAAAAAAGGAAGTTTAGGGTCCTGTGGCTAAATAAATAAATCCGCATGGATCATTCGAAAAAAAAATCTATAAATTGGTTTTCACATAAACAAGCAAAAACTTCTTTAAACTAGGTAGTGAGTTCGATGTTTCGCTGTCTGACTACTCTGAGAGGAAACACCGATAGAAAATCAAAGATCATAGTGTATTTCAAAGTCCAGATTTTATTCATATTACCATGTGAAGACCATGTAATTATTGTGTGTGATGGTATTTTAAGAAGAAAACCAGAGAGACATTAGTGGACCTATCTAGTCAGTGTACGTATAGTAAACGTGACGTCATGGTTTTCACGGGTGAACGTCTATTACTAAACGACTATCTTCTGTGCCCCAAAAACCATAGATCCTAGCTACTGAACAAACTCGGAACTCTGTCAACCAGTCTCGCTAACTTACTCCTTGTCAAGAAGGCCTGATAGGTAGTCATTAGGAAATCGTAGCGTATCAGCCGAAGCCGGCTAGACTAGAAATCAACTCAAAGCAAACTCAAGCTCATCTTTGAGAAAATGCTAAGCAGATAACTATACTCCATTTATAATAGCATTAGAAAAAAGGCTCGTAGAAGAAGCAGGTCTTGCCATAATATTACAAATTCTTTTTCTATTCTATTTCTATTATAGAAAGAAAAAGGCGTATATGGAATCAGCTGTTTTTCAACTGTCAAGTGTATTTAATTTTCAGCCATATTACAAATTCTACTCGTTAACACTTGACAGTTGACAAACAGCTGATTTCATATACGCCATTTTCTTTTTATTGTCGCCTTATCGATTACGATAATAGTAGATTTGAGAATATGTTATACGGCTAGGCCTGCAGGATTGCAGAATATTTTATTTTAAAGATAAGTGAAAACAAATTTTATTCAAATTGTTTTATTTCAACTTTAGAAGAAAATGTGCATTAAAAATAACTTTTTTAACATCGGTCTAATGCTATTGTAAATGGGGTATAGTAGTGGAAGAACAAGGACATAGATTAGGAAAACATTAAATAAGAATATGAATACATACACCAGTGACTGTCCAAGTTATAAAACTGTACTTAACTTGAAACCAGTGACAACTGCAAGTTCTGCAAAAGTTTCGTGCGTGATCATACTGCTGATCAGCGAGCAACAAAACTGTGAAGTGTGTGGTCTTAAGTTCAAAAACTTGCGAAGAAAAACGACACTGAGTCTTGGAGATACCTACTTAAAAAAAAAATAAAAACTTTTTCTGTTGTATTAAAACATTATTACAAAGCATATAACCTGCCTTCCATTACTATATCTTACATTTATATATTTTAAAATTTACGATGTGCATATGTATTTATCTTTTTTGAGCTCGTCAATAGGTATTTGAAACTAACAGCTAGATTTAAATGAAGGTGTTTGCATTTTGATAGCTCATTTCTTGTGGAAGGTTATTAGGTTTTAACATCACGCTACAACCTTTGGGAACAGGTCAGGAATCCCCCGAACACAGCTCACATATGAATATAAAAGATGGAACGAAAACGATTCTAATGAACCGAATCCAAAGAGATTTAAAATACTATAGAGCGGGCATGTCAAAGAAATGTCATAGAAAAACTTTGACCCATGTCTCAGTAACGCCATCTAGAATAATATATGCATATTGGAGCGGCAGCGGAGCGTACTACAAAAAACTCATAGACTTGTATCCAGCAGGACACACTTTTTCGGACGAAAATTTTGTTCGTGATGTCCGGTCTATAGGTATTGAATGTCTTCGACCGAATCTAAGTTAAAATTTAGAATAGGTACCTTTTAGTAGAAGCAATTAGACCAAAACAATAAGATTGTAAAAGTACTCACTTTAACTTATGTAAGGTATACTTAGCATTTTTCTGGTATAGGTGACATGACACTCAAATATATTATACAGTCGACCAAACATTTTTGGTATAACTTTGAACTTAAGCTGACCTAGAGTTGGTCGATATTCATAAAAACACGACGCCTGTTTTAAATCCAATCATTCATTATTTGATTAATATGTTGATTATTGGAAAAAAAAAATGTTGCCATCACACATCCATTTTTACGTCAACGAGCGTATCTTTGGTCAAACCAAATAGCGCGCGCTTCCCCGGTTTCCTAGCTGTAACACATTTCTGTTAATTTTCGCGAAATCACTCCAACAACCGAGAGGGAAAATGGTCACACACATCAATAAATTGCAATTACATGCCAAGATGAACGAGAACAATATGTAGAGCAACACATCCAGCTATATTTTTTTTTAATAGTCGTTCAACTAGATTGCAAAGAAGTAAGATTCATGTTCAATTCAAAAAATTTAAATCTTTGGTATAGCTTGAAGTGTTCTCATCGATATGTCGCAGCCGACTAGCTTAATCAGCCGTTCAATTAACTGCATAGCCTCTTAACTAAACAGCGCCGTTCGACTAGTGGCCTGAATGATATTTAGCCGTAGCGTTTGTATTAAATGTCACGTCGGACTTTACTTACTTACTTTACAGGACACTTCGTCGACAGGGCATAATATAATATACACACACAATAAGATACTTACTATGGGATTCGATTTATACAATCTATTAGTTTCTGGCACTCGACAGCCGATGCCGCGGCTTGAAGGGCGCTGTTTAATAAAGAGGCTAGGCTGTTAATTGAACGGAACGGCTGATTAAAGCTTGTTGGCTGCGACAAGTACAATAAAATACCGGAAATTAATTAAATTATTATAGATAAAAAAAGAACAAAATATACCAGACAGTTATACTTCAGGCGATCTTATGTAATTAATTCTTATCGAATTTTTTTGGTTCAGAAGTTTAATTTCAAAATCAATATAGGATAAAATAATTATGTTTTTGCTACCACTAACATGCAGCCTACAGTACACATGACTGAAGTTTAATACGTGTCTAGACTGAGTGATCGGTTGCCTGCCATTGAGTTAAGTCAGTGGTTTATGTGCACGCTTTCGACTTGAGACCGACTTCGGCTAAGTTTGGCTCAATGCAATGTAGACTGTGATTCAAAACTAATGTTACTGAAGTGTGGAGTGGTTTAGTGGCCTGCGTTTAGTACAGAATGCAAGAAAGAAAATGCATTTATTTGGGGGGGAGGGGGGGGGGGCACTGGTTATATAAAAAGGCAAACAAAAGGCGCTCTATGGTGTCTGCCTACCCTCATGAGAAAAAGGCGTGAGTTCATGAATGTATGAAAAAAAAATACTTTCTTAGTTTAGCTTAGACATCATTGACATCGGTGAAGTAAAACATCGTGAGGGAAAAAGGTCTTATCATATACTCTATACTAATATATAAAGAGGAAATGTTTGATTGTTTGTTTGCATTGAATAGGCTCCGAAACTACTGGACTGATTTGAAAAATTCTTTCACCGTTGTGAAGTTACACTACACTATCCGTGGGTGACATAGGCTACTTTTTTTTCCCCCTGTATTCCCACGGGACCGGGAACTACGCGGGTGAAACCACGGGACGTCTGCTAGTCGAAAATATAAGTTTGAAATCGCCAATCCGCCATGAGTAAGCTTGGTGATCAATGCTCGTGCCTTCTCGGTATGAGAATGGGCCTTTGCCCAAAAGTGGGACAATAACAGGCTGGTATTACAATTGTTATTTGTGTTGCAGTGTACTATTAACTCACCGATATTATATAATAGGTCTAATACATATTGCCGCACAAAGACAACAGCGACCACTTCTCTTAATTAATAACTAATATACTCTGGTAGGCGAGCGATGTGTGCACAATATATACAATATTGGCACGCACCCGGTGATCCGTTTAGTACGAGACTCGAATAGGTATTAGACAGATTGGTAGAACTGGATGTAGACAATATAAGTAGTTACGGTTGGTTTTTATTTATTTATAAATAGGAGAACCAACTGCTGTAACAGATAGCTAACAAATACTAACAATTAAACAACAATTAAATTAACAAACAACGTGTAGAAACAGAACGGAACACATTCTTTGTGCGTACAGTTAAGGCACTCCTTAACTGTACGCACAAAGAATGTGTTCCGTGAATAATAGAATTCCCTGCCGGAGTCGGTGTTTTCTGATAGCTACAACCTAGGGGTCTTTAAGACAAGAGTGAACAGTGAGATAGTGGTAAGCGTAGGTACCTATCAATAATTAAAAGGTTGCAGAAATCTTAGGATCCACTAACAAGCACGATAAATAAAAGAAATTAGAAACGATACAATCATTACATAATATAGGTACTCGGACACCAGGTCTGCTAACTGCCGTAAGTAACGACTATCAGAGATCTACAAATGAAAGTCGGGACTAACTGCTTAACGTGCTTTCCGAGGCACGGAGGAGTCTTGGTATGTTATGAATGGTCGTCACGCGTAGCTTAACCTCCGATCGACCTGCGACACTGTTATTAAATAGCCACAAGGTTATAAAGATTATCCTACGGTAAATATATAATTGTTACGTTCGCGACAATCGTTTCGACGCCGCAAATTGCAAGAAACTTAAGAAAATTTAAATTTGATGGGATAGGGCGTTCGCACTAAGGGTACATATCTGATGGAAGATGTTATACCAGAACAGACAAATATACACCACCAAAAAAAAATGGGCTGTATCCTGTTATTGATCATATTTGCGTAATCAAAAGTAAAAAAAAAAAAACAAAATTTAATTTTTAAACTATTTAATTAAACTTAAATAACGAAAACAGCTGTTGGAGGCGGGGTATGCTTGAGCGAGATCACGCGAACGTGAGCGAGAGATGACGATTAATGAATACTACTGTGTCTTTAATATTTCCATAAATTGAGTGACTTTGGGATGTAAAGAAACGCTAATAACTTTGCTGTTTATGAATATTATTTATTAATACTTTACAAATATGAGGAGACCGTCTAGAATAAGTATTTTTTTATTAGTACTCATTAAAAAATAGTGGTGTATAATAAAACGATCAACCTTTCACACTCAACCGATGATGCGTTAGTGCGTCGAGGTACAGTGTCGCATACGCTCGGCGCATCTTCCATTTATAGGTACCGACCCTTAGGGATTAAATTATTGGAACCACAGCAGCTGGTCTGATGGACGTGGCACATGTGGTTTAATAAACAACACTATTGACACAATAAGTGCGAATGATCCAGTAGCACCGGGGGTGTGCGAGACCTGAATATTATATGCCACGAGAGGGTTGACTACAATGACTACGTGTCCGTTGACTTACGAGAATTCAAGTAGAATCAGAATTAAAGTCATACTTGTGGTCTAATTAAAAAAAAGTATGAGTGTGTATTTAAGTAGGTACACGCGCTAGAAGTCTTTCTATTTTTTTTTATCTTTCGCGTTATCATACCTACGTTTGTAGAAAAAGCGACACTAATAATAGAAAAAATATAAAATGTTGCTAATTTCAGGGTGTAGGTTTTTCGTGACAGTGTGCACGCATCGTAAAAAAATACTCTCATCATTTTTCCCTAACGCGCCACAAGAAGTTTAACTTCAAAATTAGACCATGAATAGTCACTTTCAATAGGCTGGTCTGTTTGTAATCTAAATATGTATTTACATAGGCAGGTTAGATAAATAACTAAAACTAACTAGTTTGTTTGTTTGCATTGAACAGGCTTCGAAACTACTGGACCGATTTGAAAAATTCTTTCACCGTTGGGAAGCAACATAATCCCCGGGTGGCAATAGGCTACTTTTTATCCCTGTATTCCCACGGGAACGGACACTAGGCGGGTAAAACCGCATGACGTCCGATGCCGATGCTTAGTAAAAGAATAACTAAGTAAATGAAATTGAGGTGTCTGTTATGTGTCAAAATTCGGCACCGATCGCTCGACTCCGGTGGGCACAGCTAGTCTCAAATAAAATAAAACAATGAAAACAAATCCAAAACACGTACAACACAAGAGGAATCCCAAACGAGCTCTTATTAATACCTCCATGATATCGCATCTGAGTTCACTCAGTGTGTTGCTTACTTATTTCTGATTTAGAAACGACACAACAAATACTACCCACCTTGTTTCTACAGTCATAAGACTTATTTTTGAGTGCCTTATGGACCATAGTGGGGCAGCTAAGAGTCCGAATTGAATTTCCGAATGTGTTATGATAACATAACGATGTGAAAACGAGTTTCTTGCGTGGAAATAGTTATATTATTTCCCTGAGCGAAATTTTATTCGTTTCTCTAGGTTAAATTGTTAAATGTGTAGGTGGGTGTTTGTAATTACATAAGTACTTAAATAGCTCTGATATAATTGAGTTTAATTGGTTGTAGAATAAGAGGTTTTTTTCTTTAAGTACCGTTTAGGCTCCCTAAACGGTACCTACTTAAACAAAAACATCTTGAGGAAATCGGCATCTCTGAGAGATAATTTCTCAACGGCATGTGAAACTATTCATGCTCCGTCGTTGACGTCGGTAAAGGAAAACATCGTGAGAAAACCTGATGTAGTGAATATAAGTTTGTTTTTTTTTCTGGACGGTCTTCTCATTATACTTGTAAAGTATCAACAAATAATATTCATAAACAGCAAAGTTTAGCTTTTGTTTATATCCCAAAAAGTCACCCAATTTATGGAAATATTGTACAGGCTATTCATGACATAGTAGTATTCATTAATTGTCATCTCTCGCGCGCTCGCGTTTGCGTGATCTCGTTCAAGCATGCCCCGCCTCCAACAGCTGTTTTCGTTATTTAAGTTTAACTAAATAGTGATAAATTTAAAAATTGAATTTGTCTTTTTTTGCTTTTGGTTACGCAAATAGGATCAGTAACAAGTACGGACACAGCCCAATTTTTTTGTACTAATTAAAAAATAGTGGTGTATAGTAGGTATATCTTAAATCTCTTTGGCACTAAATAAACAAGAGCGAACTACGAGCTGCTTCACGAATTAATTCCAAGCATGAACGAGTATGCAGTCTGCAAGACGTATGACGTGTCACCGTCGACCTGCCTTAGTTGCAAACTAAGCTGTTGCAATTATGAAGCATCGGACAAACTTAGACAGACTTTAATTATAGTACCCAAACTACATTGCAGGCAGCGCAGCAATGTATTACCTACGTTAGTAAATTAGTTATTAACAATAAACGGGCTAGGATGGATGAAAGGCGAATAACAAAGTCATAGGTAACCTAACAGTAAACACGAACATACATTACAAAAAAAGTGAGCTGAAAAACAAACTAGGAAATAGCGAGTAGGACTGGCACACCGCGACACCGTGGGTTCCGTACCTTAGTGGGGGGCAGATGTTAGTGGAAATGCCGGGACGGGGACGCCCTAAAATGACATACATAGACCTGATTGGTGATAGAATAGAATAGAAAATAATAGAATACTCTTTATTGTATGTACACCATAAAAACTTACAAATGATAACTTTAACGGCTACATAGGGTGACACAATGGGCGGCTTAACGCTAGAAGCGATCTATTAGGCTGAGGCTACAGTAGGCAGCGATTTGCGATGCGACTGGAAGAGCGAAACGAGAAAAACATGGCATGGCTACATTACACACAAATTGTTTAGGTGAAATCAGTGCCATTGTGGATAACAATGACATTGAAACAATATTCATGCTGGGAGACTTTAATTCACATCCCCACCAGCCGTTTTGGTCTGAGCTATGTAACTACTGTCAAGATCATCAGTGGATATGCGCTGATGTAGAAAAATTAGGTATTGACTCAGATGTTTTTACTTATATCAGTGACATAAATGGCAGTCGGCGGTGGCTGGATCACTGTATCGTTACAAAGTCAGCATGGCACACTGTAACAAATGTCATCGTGGATCTCGATACCTATTGGTCAGATCATTTACCCTTAATAATTGAGTGCGATTTAAATGTGATAGTGCCAAAACTGGCGCAGGAAACTAAAGCACAGAATAAAGTTTTGTGGCGGGAACGCGATAAGGTGGAAATAGATAGGTATCGGGATCTATGTAATAATGAGCTGAGGAATATCCACTATCCAGAGTTGTTTGAGAAGTGTGGTGATAGTATGTGTGACATTGTGGAACATAGGCGTGCTCTGGATCGTTTGTATGCTAATATTGTAAATACCTTGTCGGGGGCTGCTGAGCAGGCCTGGGTTGACAAGCAACCCCAAAAGGTGAGACAAGTGGCAGGCTGGAACAAACACGTAAGGGGCGCTTATGGGGAGGCTCGGTCTAAGTATCAAACGTGGCTGTTTTATAATAAGCCAAAATCGGGTAGAATTTGGGAAGACATGCGGCGGAGTCAGAAAATTTTTAGGAGTAGGCTTAAATGGTGTCAAAATCACCAGGATCAGATTAAGATGGACATATTAGCGACGCACCGGGCGTCTAAAAATTTCTCTGAGTTCTGGAAGTCGACCAATAAGCTGAAGGTTGGACCGGGCCGCCCTGTGAGTGTGGGGGATTGTGGTTCGCCGAAGGAAATAGCCCGCATGTTTAAGGATCGATTTATGATATCATCTCCACTTGGGCCGGCTCAGGGGGTGATTAATGATGAGATTAGTCGTGATTATGAGCCGATCCGTTTCTCTGCCAAGAATGTAGTTGAAGTGATTAGAAGAATGGCTAAGGGGAAGTCTCCGGGTCACGACGGTCTCAGCATTGAGCACCTCAGGTGTGCGGGGGTACATTTGCCTAGAGTGCTGGCGCTGTTTTTCACGCTTTGCGTTAGCCACTCGTACCTTCCACCCGACATGCTGAAGACAATAGTGGTGCCAATCGTGAAAAATAAAACTGGAGATGTATCTGATAAGGCGAATTACAGGCCGATATCCTTGGCCAATGTAATTGCTAAGGTGTTGGACGGTTTGCTGGACAAGGAACTCGATAAATGGATAACTATACATGACGCACAGTTTGGGTTTCGGCCTGGACTTTCCACTGAAAGTGCGATCCTCTGTCTCAAGCAGACCGTCCAATACTATAAGAGTAGAAGTACTCCGGTGTATGCCTGCTTCCTTGATCTCTCAAGGGCGTTTGACCTTGTGTCATATGAGGTCCTCTGGAATAAGCTCAGGGGAGCAGGTTTACCTCCGGAGTTGACGGGTTTGTTCCAGTACTGGTACTCTAGCCAGTTGAACCAAGTTCGTTGGGGAGACGTTCTGTCTGAAGCTTACAGGTTGGAGTGTGGGGTGAGGCAGGGGGGGTTAACCTCACCTAAGCTCTTCAACCTGTATGTAAATCAGTTGATCGTTGAACTCAGCAGCAGACCAGTTGGATGCAAAATAGGTGGGGTTAGCGTCAATAATTTAAGCTACGCTGATGATATGGTGCTGCTGGGTCCAACGGCTGGCTCAATCAGGGACATGCTGAGCGTCTGTGAAAGGTATGCAGCAGCCCACGGCCTGGTATACAATGTAAATAAAAGTGAATACCTGATCTTTGCTGCTTCTGGGAAACGATTAAATTATGAGCCCTCATTATCCCTCAATGGACGGACCCTTAAAAGAGTCGCTCAGTTCAAATACTTAGGTCATTATGTCACCGAGGACCTGAAAGATCAGGTAGATATGGATCGCGAGCGCAGGGCACTAGCAGCTAGATGCAACATGCTGGCTCACAGATTTGCGCGTTGTAGCAACGAAGTCAAAATAACTCTGTTTAAAGCGTATTGTCAGGGGTTCTACACGGGCAGTTTGTGGGTCAGTTATACGCGGAAGGCTCTAGATGCTCTGCGTGTGCAATATAATAATGGCTTCAGGGTGTTGTTGAGGTTGCCCAGGTTCTGCAGCGCGTCAAGCATGTTTGCTGTAGCGCGAACTGATGACTTTTATGCCATTATGAGGAAAAAGACCGCATCCTTAATCGGCAGAATGAGGGCTAGCCGCAACAATATTTTGAAAACCCTAGCTGAACAGCATGATGCACCCCTAGTTAGACATTCTGTCCGGTTGCTCGTGTGGCAGGGGTGAAAAATAAGAATACCTGTACTTAATTAAGAAATACTAACACTTAGTTGATAAGATTGCTTGTATACTAACCAGTGGACCAATGTTGTCAAATTAAATAAATATATTATTATTATTATTATTATTACAAGCGAAATTCCGGTGTATATTCGGCGATGACATGACTACAGTACACATGCTCAACAACGAATTAGCAAGAGCGATTCACTTTCAGCGATTCGCTCATTATGTTGATGTAGCCGATGCCGTGATTTCAGTAATGTTGTTCCTATCGCATAAAGAAATCAAAGATCGCTAGTAATATTTGATGTACGGTGTAGCCATATACTTGAGCATTCATTTACTTGTTTTAATCGCTCATGTGTCGCAGGTCGCGTCGCGGCCTAATGTAGCCTCAGCCTAACAGACAGCCATTGTTAAGTGATGCCTATACATATATAAGTAAATAAAATTTGAGGTGTCTGTCCATAATTTAATGTCAAAATAACAGCTTCGTAAACGGAGTCATTAACCATACTAATGCTAGAGTTTCAGAGTTCACTTCACTCAAGTTTTCACGCGGCTATTTTGACAGAATCGACTTGCAGATTTATGAATGTATAAAATACAAGTATAAAACACAAGAAGTATGTAAGAAAGAATCGTAGCAGGTGGCGTTCCGTAGTTTGTGCCTACCCTCATTGAAATAGGCGCTAGTTCGTGTATGTATGTGTATGTATGAATGTAATAATAGACAGGTGAGATCTCTATAGTAGAATTCTATAGAATCTGCCCGTCTATTGAGGACTGTCTGTCTCATGCCTATGGATGTAGGTATTTAAACCTCTCATAGTGCACTAACATTTTGCCGTTATGTAAAAGGGACTAATAAAGAAAAAAATATCAAAACATTGCACTACCTTTAAATTTACCCCAGGACCCAACTCCCAGCACCAGGTCGATTCAGTAAAAGTGAAATGTAGCATTATTATGGAATGAGAGCTCAATTTTTGACTGGCCTGTTGGTCTAGTAGTTAGTGACCCTGACTGCTATGCCGGAGGTCGTGGGTTTGATTCCCACCCAGGACAAATGTTTGTGTGATGAGCACGATCATTTGTTCTGTGTCTGGGTGTAATTTATCTGTAATATGTAGGTATGTATTTAGAAATATATAAGTAAGTTTATCAGCTATTTAGTACCCATAACACAAGCTCTCAAGCTTAACTTGGGACTAAATGGCGTTGTGTGAAAAGTTGTGGAATATTTATATTTAATTCGTCTTCACTTCATCTACCTACATTTTTACGGAAGTGATTTTAACAAAACATTACGCTTTTACATGGAGGGGTTTTTAAAAAATAGCACTGCTGTTTATGCGAGTTTACAACTCTGTATACCCCTTCCGAATACAAGCACGATGTTATATGACTCAATTAAAAACGAACACAAAAAATACCTATCTCGTATTTCAATCTAAGAACACTAAAATACACAGAGGGCTATGATTTAAGACCTCGTAAGTTCTAATTCTATGTATAAAACTTGCTATGATTTATACATAGATAGGATCAGCAATTTATTTCTAGTAAAAATTCGCTAAACGTCGGCGCTGATGTTGTGAATAGCGTAAAACTGAAAATAAAGTAAAACCTACTTGTCCAAGAAAAAAGTATTCTTTATGAGACCACGGTTCCGTAGGTAAAATGAACTGAGAGCTTTTAATCGGAGTTTGATGTAGTTAGGTATATTATATGGCTTAGTAAAAATGTAGTAGTCTGGTCAGACTCTGCTTCATTGCAATGTGGTTACCTATAAACCGTAAAAATAAAAAATAAACAAAATATTGCCGAAAAACAATAGGAGTAGTTAGAAACAATCACTTGAAATAAAATGGAAGTCTTTTATTGTTTATTTGTATTTTCTAGATTATTTTACGTAAAAATCAATTGCTGTTTGTTGGTCTCGCTAAAACTCAAGAACGGCTGGGCCAATTTAGCTGATTTTGGTTTTGAAATGTTTATGGAAGTCCAGGGAAAGTTTAAAAGAAATTATGAAAAAAAAGGTCGAGAAATGCATGAATGCAGTTCTTTTTAAAAATAACAGCAATTTTTCCTGTCAGTTAAATACTATTGATTTTTTTTCCACCCACGAAAAATAAGTAAGTGAATAAATCAATTTTAAGTTGATTTGATAGGTTTTACTTCTATACTAATAATAATAATAATATTGTAAAGAAGAAAGATGTGATTGTTTGTTTGTTTGTTTGCATTGAAAAGGCTCCGAAACTACTGGATAATTTTGAAAATATATTTTACCGTTGGGTAGCTACACTATACCCGGGTCACATAGGTTACTTTTTATTCCTGTATTCCCACGGGAACGGGAACTACACGTGTGAAACCGCGTGACGTCTGCTAGTCATTTTATAATACTTCAAACTGTTGTTGTTGTTCATCCACGGAACCCTACAAGGGACTGTAAGTGAAACAACAACACAGCTGACCGGAAGCAATTTCCCGTGTTTAACGAGTTCCGTACATTTTTTCCTGTGGATTTTTTAAACGAACAATTTAACCCTGCTTTATATTATAGTTATTTCTTAGTAACACGCAGTTTATTGTTGTTCTTGGCATTAAGATGCGGCTTTAAATAGATAATAAGGAAAAGCAAAGTTACGTCAAAATTTAACATAACATCACGCCTGTATTCTCTTAAGGCTTAAGCAGAGACGTTCCATTAGTACACCTCACATTTCACCGGGTATATTTTAGTTCCACGTCATTGGAGGAGAATCTATTGGTTACCACCATACGACACTTTTAACGTCAAACTAAAGTAAGTTAAATAAAATACAAAATGCTTAATTGCCCCTTTTAAAAAGTTGTCTCTTTTGGAGAAGGAATGGGCAAGAAACACTATAGGTACTTAAAACTCTTCTAAAACTAAAACAAGAAGAGGATGATGGAAAAAAGTATGCAAGGATTAAGGCAGATCGCTTTCTATAGTTTCTACCTACCCCCGTGGGGAAAAGGTGTGAGCTTAAGGATGTTTGTATGAAAACACATCCTCATTTAGATAATTACATTGTCTACGTTCTGGGGCCTGCCAGACTCTCTATGAAGTGAATTTTCTCTAGTAGGGAAGATAAGTAAGTTGTACGGGTTGCAGTAACTCTGTACACCGATTTGTGGTGAAGGTTGTTAAGATCTTTTAAATATACTTACTCAGAGAAACACGTTCCACTGAGATGCACTAAGTATGTTAACTTTATTTATTATAAGTTAAAAGTACAGCTTGGCAAAAAAGAGTGTGGAATAAATGAGGTCGCTAGTATCGAGCATGTGGCCACCCTGAATAGTACGACTTAACAGGTTTGATACTTGTTATTTTTTCCCAAAGCTAAGTGGGTGGTTCTGTCTGTCGGATGCTACGCAAACACCATGGAAGGCTTCAATTTCCAGTATTAACACTATTAATAGTGGGCAAATGTAGACATTTTTACATGTTGTTATACATAACAACATGTAAAAATGTATACGAAGCATGTGTGTAAAGAAGAAGAACAAAAGAAGTATGTACGAATGCATAATATGCATATGCTACGATTCTTACATACTTCTTTTGCTTCGTATGCGCTCTCTAGTTTCTGCCTACCAGCGTAGGAAAAAGGCGTGAGTTAATACACCTATGTTATAGTGGGCACTGAAGCCTTGCACGAAAGTGATGCATTAGGTATACACAGACAGATATAATCATGCCCTCGAGAGCAGTCTAACCGCAAGATTGTTAGGAATTAACGACAATAGTTTGTTTACAGGGATAATGAAAGAACACGTTTTTTTAAGTTTTATTTTAATACCAAAAATTTAATTAGACGAATCGAACACACTACCATCAAATATTCGATCCTGGAAAAGCTCACATGTTGGCTAGAGCTTCCTGCAACTTCTGAAACACTAGTATTTTCTAATTCTGATAAATCACTGCTACTGTCATCTGTGAGATTTATTACTGTCATGATATTATTTTTCTATTTTGATTACAATATCCTTGCATGTTTTTTTTCCAATCTTAGTAATGTTTGCAAATGCTTGTTCAGCAGCCACCTTTAAAAACAAAAAATAATCATAAACAACGGTTCTAACATAGCAAATTTAAATATGTATAAACTAGGCTACATACCTTTATATCAATGGATCCAACATTGATTGAAGCAATTTAATGTTTTGCAATGCCCCATGGCAGATTCACGTCACAATGATAAGGTGGTAACTTTCTTCAAGCGACCTTTTAAGTTTTCCCGGTGTTTAAAAATATCTTATTTTTTACCTTTCTTAAACATTTTTCTTACTGTGTTGACAGATTTACCTAAAACAAAAATATACGGTACTTTATTATTAATACCCTATTCTTTATCTTCAAGTATCAAATATGGGTATACGAGGCTCTTTAAACTACAAAACATAACCTTAAATTTCAATTTCTGTAAACAAGACAAATAGTTACTTAAATCTGTATATCAACAAAACTACGCATTGAAAACATTTAGAAAAACTTATTTACTTAATGTACAATGATTTAATTAGGGTAGATAAATACCTGTCCTAGCGGCAGTTCTTCGATAAACATTCCCGATATCGGACAAAACTTGTCCCGCTTCAGATTTGGCCAAACACCACAAAAAGACGAGGTAAATCACTGCTCTGATACAACTACGAAGTGTTTTATTAACTTTTAATCGTTAATTTTGCAATGAAACTTAATAATTTTGTTAAATCTATGAAAAACGACGAGGATTTACGCACTTTTGACACATGATGTACTAGCACTAGACAAATAAATCAATGTTGCCACAATCATCCACTTTTAGTTTCAACTGTCACCGCGTCAGACTCTTTTTTGCCAAGCTGTAAGTTACAGTACCTACTATAATGAAAGGCGATTATTTCTCTAAGGTCTTGATAGGTAGGTACCCAATTGACCGATCGATTGATTTGACTGGCCTACCTACTTATTGGTGTAGTAGTTAGTGGCCCTGAGTCCTATGCCGGAGGTCGTGGGTCCGATTCCAACCCAAGACAAATATTTGTGTGATGAGCACGACCGTTTGTCCTGTGTCTGGGTATAATTCTCTGGTAAATCTATAATATGTATGATTGTATGTATTTATAAATATATAAGCATGTTTATCAGTTGTCTGTCTAGTAGGCTTAGTAGGCGACTCGGACGCTGAGTCTCGTCCGATGCGGTCGAGACAGGAATTTCATTATTATTAATATTTTTGAGTGGTGTTTCGGACGCATCCTTTTTTAGAGGCAAAGTACCGTCAGACACATAATTAAATAATACATATTTTACTTTGTCGCTATGAATAAATTATTAATTACAAATAAAATAAACATTAAAACACATTGCACATTTTGCGAAAAAAAGTGGCATCAGTGATACGCAGAGTGAGGGGAAGCAGCAATAGCGTTCTGAAGGTATTTTCAGAAAGATTGGAAGAGTCTACGATGGATAGGTTTATCAAGCAAGCTGCATGTCAGACATGGGTCTTGATGAATCCATCTCGAGTTGGGAGCTGTTTATTTTGCTGTGTATAATTTGTGTTCTTGTGTGTGTCTAGATGTTACTACTAACATAGTTTTAAAGTTATTTTTGTACTGAATAAAAACGCTATGGGCCGTCGACGCCTGAAAATAAAGATTTTTTTGTATTTTTTATTAATGAGTGATGAGATGACAAGTATTCCTACTTGTCAGCTCACTCTTGCTTTGATACGATACCGATACATCGGTATCAGTACCGTATCCTATTTTTATATAAGAGCCGATTCTTATATAAAATATCTGCGATACTGATACCGTAACAAGACAGGTTATTTTTTTAATAATATAAAAATAAAAATAACAGGATAAACTAAACAAAATCATTTGAAACTATAGACAGGTTGAGATTAGTTAATAATTTTAGTAATTAAAATTAACGTTGATGAGATTTTTGTATCAAAAACAAAGTAGACGAGACAAGACGCGCGTTTATTTATCATTTTCAAAGCGCGAAATTTAAAAAGTTTCGTTAAATCGGCCATAAAAATATCGCCGATGCCGATTTAACAGCAAGCTTCGAGTATTGCCGATATATCGGCATCGGTATCGGTATAGGATACATCCCTACGGACAAGTTGGTTATTAAATCATTGTTTTATGACATAAGTGAAAATAAATAAATGGTGGTAATGGTGGAATATTGTTAAAATCCAAGACGACATGTATTTAATTTTGACATTGATTTAAAAGTAACGACTACCTAACTAAAATGATTCTTATTGGACTTATTGTCAATCATTAAATCATATAATTAATTGTACTTAGCTATATAAGAATGACATTTCAATATGTGTACACCATATGTTATGGTAGAGTTTATAGAACTTAAAAAAATATTAATAGCATACTAGGTAAAACTACATTCTTAATATAATTAAATAAATTCTAATTCAAAACTCTGATCTCTCACGAGTCGGTTAGTTTTTGACTTTTGGCATTTTGCACGCACATTGAGACATAAAAACTTCTAGTTGGTAGAAATAAGGTACACAAATGACCTTTTATCTCCCCGTGCCGATTCAGACACATGCCATGCCACGATTATGAATTTTAAAATTAACTTTTATACCTTTTTGGAAAACTTACAGAATAGGCAAGTTGTTTTATTTATTTGTACGATTAATGTCATAGAATTTTTTGTGACGAAGCAACATTTTTGAAGCGTAAAATGAAAATATTGGTAAGTAATATCTCAAAACAAAATAATTAAAATAATGAGCGATATGAGATTATTCTTATTAAGTAGTTTGAAATATGTCCATAGTTTAATTAAAGTGCCAGCTACAACATCATTTTTAACCGTACCCATTCAATTTTTTTTTATGCGGAAAATTTTGGTTAAATATCGAAAAACCCTTAAAATTCAAATATCTCGAAAACTATTGAATTTCGGCCATAAATATGGGGGGTTCAATTTGTTGCATTTTGGCCCCCTTATCAGCCCCTCACGTCTAATTACCAGTAACCCTGTATGTATAAGACTGATTATAGTAATTTACATTTAATATTCTTGTTGTACACGTTCCAAATGATATAAAAGACTGAATATTGTTGTTAACATTTATAATTATTATTGTACGCTTTTAAATTGATATATAAGACTGATTATTGTGATTTATCATGTTTACTGTTGATTGTTGTAATTGTATATTAAACTTTATGTCTTTCTAACAATTTCCTGACTTTTACTTAAGTAATAAAACTCTACCTAAGGTTTTTCATTCTGACTGTACAAAATTTGCTTAAAAAAAAGTATCGTCCGAAACACCACTCAAAAATATTTATAATAATAAAATTCCCGTCTCGGCCGGATCGGACGAGACTCAGCGTCCGAGTCGCCTACTAAGCCGTCTAGTACTCATAGCGTAAACTCTGCTTAGTTTGGGACTAGATGGCGTTGTGAAACATTTATTTTTATTTTATTTTATTATAAGTACCTACACTACAATTTAACATACATATCAGTAAAATGTATAGCTTGGCTGTTTCGTTACTCACTTCAGAAACTAAATATTTGCATCACCTTTACGACGGTAGCGAAACGGCGAAGCCATACCACATTTTAACTGATATGTAGAATCTGTGAAGCTAGGGTCGGTAGGTTAGGCCGTGTAGATTCAGAAGCTTGGGTCTACATGAGATCTGATATCTTTTTTACAGGGCAAACCTTATGTGGTCGTCTTGGCAACATTTTATACGAAATGTTTTGGTGGGATTCTAGTTGTCCCTTGCAAAAAAAAGTTTCGTATGGAGAAGAATGGGCAAGAAACTCCATACTAACTATTTTAAAGTTCTTTAGTCATGCCAGTTTATTATGCAAAATTATGATGCGAAGCTATGTTCTAAAGTAGGTTACAGAGAATGCAGAAAAATGTCCGGCGATAAGACCGTACATAAGTCCTTAGGTGCGCATTCTTACAAACACTTATTTGTGTAGTCATAAAGATCACGATCCATTCCTAAATCGTGATCTAGCGGTCACGTTTCCACCCCAATTCATACCAATAATAAGAAAAGTGAGGGTTCGTCCTTTTATATCCTAATGTATTTACAAAGGATTGTCGCGGATTCCCGATAAAACATATATTTATTTTACGATATACCGTATTATTGACACAACGGTGGCTAGGGGCTTGAAAAAATTGGGAATACACGAAAAATTCGACAGATATGTAATGTGTTGAATTTTTTATCTTTTTCTGAGTGGTAGCTTTAGAATGTAGGTACTGTCTCGCGGGATCATCTGATATGGAATAATCTTAGTCTAATATTTAATTCATGTTGTTGGATCTTATGAAAAGGTTAGCTATGACCTTTTAAAATTTTTACCTTTACTAGCCGGGGACCGTGAAGTTTTTTATTATTCAAACCCTAACCAGAAATGAATGATTTGGTTAAATGACAGGGAGGTGAAGTAGATCTCACTTTTTGATGATCACTTCTGTTAAAAGCCTAAAACTACACCGAAGTCCACATGTGGAAGCAATTAAATATTGAGTAATGAGTAGTAACTATTGAGTTTATAGATACTTTTACAGTTCAATGTATGGTAATTATTTCAAAACAAGCGTAGCATTCTATAACTGACTACTCCCTGAGAAAAAATGCTGACGAGATAGACAACCATTTGAATTAGGAACTTTACTAAATAATGTTTCTTTTACTTAAAGAGTCTGCCTACTAGTCTACTTCTAAGTAACAGCTCGAAGACCAGATCTGTGCCCGGTGGCTGGTAATAGGCTCGCACCCTATTACATGAGACTTAAACACAACTAGATAGTAAATCTGTGGGAGCACTATACATATACCTCTGCCTAAACCCTTCGGGATATACAGGCGTGCTATGTCGTCAGTCCAAAACTGGCAAAAACAAATTATTTTACAATGTTTTGAGAGTTACATAGATCTATATTCGCTCGCTAAATAAATCTACAATTTTCCAAAATTTTTCTATTTAAATTCCTTCCATTCTCTGCATGCAAGAAGCCCTCAATTCTCTCAGACATCTAAATATCTTTGACCATCAGAATACGTATCTTTATAAGTATCAGAAATGAGATCACATCTTTACGAGTGGACGCGGGCGAAGCGAAACAGTGCGATATAAGAACAATAAAATAAATTGGACGCAGCAGCGTTGACTCCGACCGTCCGTATTATAGTGTTATGTTCACTTGCCATTTAGTCCCGACCTCCCCTCCCGGCGGCCATCTTATCTCCTTCATAAAAAGCTAAATTAGCGCTCTTTCATACGGATAAGAAATGTAGAAACGCTGAAAAAGTGTACCATGTCTATGTGTCTCGTATTGGACATAAATAAAAGCCCTCGATGTGTTTTAGCTTGTATTTCAACACTATTTAATTATTTTAACAATAATTTGCACGGAGCGATATTGAGACGTAGTAGGTTTTATAAGAAGAAGTGTAGGGTAGGTGCCACCTACACATAAAAAAATAAAACTCCTCGTATTAATTTACACGCGTCATTTGCGTGTGACTAATTGCTAGTCGTATAGCTGTAGGCGCCAACATCCTCCCGCCGTTGGAATCCTTCATGATTTCAACCCTTTAATGCATCTGCTGTAGGCAGAGGGCAAAGACGAACTAGAGGGCGACGAACAACTCCACGTTGCGTTTTCACATCAGCAACTCTCGTAACACCATCCGCACCAGGAAATAGTCTCTGTATGCGTCCAAGTCTCCAACATAAAGGCGGCGCGTTGTCATCCTTCAAGAGTACTAAATCGCCGATGTTCAGGCTTGATTTGTCGTTCCTCCATTTGGAACGTTGCTGTAGGTCTGCGATATATTCGCGTTGCCACCGACGCCAAAAGTGTTGATGAATCTGCTGTATTCTTTCGTAGCGTTGTAGATTGTTACAGTTGCGATCTTCTAAGGCAGGCGATGGAAGAGCAGTAAGGGCCCGACCAATGAGAAAGTGACCAGGAGTGAGGCATAGTAGGTCGTCAGGAGAAGATGATAGGGGACAGAGCGGACGACTGTTAAGGATTGATTCAACATGTGCGAAAAGAGTAGTTAATTCTTCAAAAGTTAAGTGGGAATTTCCCATTACGCGTTTTATATGGTACTTTGCGGATTTAACACCGGCTTCCCAAATTCCACCAAAGTGAGGGGCGTAAGATGGTGAGAAATTAAAATGAATGCCCTCTGCACTTGCAAAATCCAACAGAGTGTCCGCGTTAAGTTTAAAAAAATGATTTAATTCCTTTGCACCAGATACAAAATTGCGACCATTATCACAGAACACCTCTGAAGGCCTTCCTCGCCGTGACACGAACCGTCTAAAAGTAAGTATAAATGCATCTTTAGTCATATCGCTTACGGCCTCAAGATGCAAGCATTTGTAAGTCATACATATAAAAAGACAAAGGTAACCCTTAACGAGTTTAGAGCCGCGACCTTTTCTATTTAAAATAAGAAAAGGACCGGCGAAATCTATACCAACAAAAGTAAATGGGAAGGTTGCCGTGATTCTTTGTGAAGGTAGATTACCCATCATAGGTTCTAATGGTTTAGCTTGAAATCTCTGACACTTTATGCATTGCCGAACAGTTTGTCGAGCGAGTCGCCTACCATTAATAGCCCAAATGTAATCTCTAATTATGCCCAATAACAACTGTGGCCCAGCATGCAAGTTGCGAATATGTTCATAATTAAATATTAATTTTGTAAAATGATGAGATGCGTCGAGTAACACAGGGTGTTTTTTGTCATACGTATATTTTGAGGAATTTATACGACCGCCTACTCGAATTAGTTTATCGTTAGGGCAAAGAAAAGGTGATAATGATAAGTATTTAGATTTAGAATTCAATAAAAGGCCCTTGGCGAGTGTTTCATATTCCTGTGGAAATGTCTGTTGTTGCGCTAAACGACACAAATTAATAAAAGACTGTTGCAACTCGCAGGTTTTTAGTGTGCCATAGAATAAAGGTTCCTTACAAGATTTAAGCTTTAAGTTTTTAATATATCGTAACACGTACGCAAATATCCTTTTTAAATGTGAGTAACTTTGATAGGTTAGAAAATTAATGAATGGTTCCGTTACTATTTCTAAATTAACAATTATTGTAGCATTTTCTTTAGTTTCCGGTAAGTTCAGAAGGTTTATTTTATTATTATTTAAAGTAGGCCATGAGTCTTCTGATTGCAGCAAATATTGTGGGCCTGACCACCATAGATTATTGTCTTTAATAAGATTCGGATGGACGCCCCTAGAGATGAGGTCAGCTGGGTTAACTGATGTTGGAACGTGACGCCATGAGTTTATATCTGTTAGTTCACAAAGGACATGGCTAAATTGAAGTATGGACGAATGCCCCCGCAATGAAAACGCATGTATAAACATTGTACCTAGCAGTATATAATGCTAAATAGCTGAAATTAGTTTTTTGTAATTTAAAAAGGTTCAGGAACTTTTAATATTTGCACAATCCTAAAAACAAAATCGCGCAACTCCTACGACAAAGGTACAAAAACTTCAAACAATGACATTGCTATAAACTTTTATCTAGGCGTTTTAATGTGTCTGCGACGATTTTTATTGTTAATAGTGTTTTTGACTGGCGATTTTGCACTAAGGTACTTGAAGTAAATATCTACATAGGGGTAATTGCAGCAAAAAAAACTTGATACAACGAACTTTCGGTATATAATCCCCAGCTCTCCAGCAAAAATCAAAATAATATAAGTATTCTGTTGTAAAACCTAAACTTCTTATCCAAATGAGTTGAAATAAAGACAGTAGGTATTCACAGACAATGTAAATAATATTATGGCTGAAATGATGAACGTATTTGAAAAAGATCTTAGATTAAAGCTAGAACTACATTAGACCGACGCACAAGTGTAACACGCCTGATTTGTAGGTACGTAGACGACGTTGCGTGGCGTGGATCAAGTGTAGCTCTGCAAGTCTAGTTTCCATTTATAAAATGAAGGAGATCGACGCGCCCAAATCGGCGTGTGGCACACGACGTGTGTGCAGTGTAGTTCTAGCTTTACTGAACCAAATATTTATAGATTTCTGTATTGAGGTAGGTAGGTAAACAATTCTGACTAAATTAAATAATAAACGCACTGAGTACCTAAAAGATATTGAAATAAAACAACAATAATGCGATTTATATATTTATTTATTCGGTAAGTCTTATTAGGACATTATCTAAAAAAGAAGCTGGAGATGATAATGTGTTCTGATGTCTTGCCCAACCGAGATACCAGATCACTGTCATGACATGACAACAACAGCCTAGAGTTCTGTTACCCACAATACAGCTGCAGTAATATGACAGTATGTCATCTAAAGTGTTGTTTGTGGCCAAATAAACGACCATCATTAGCTGCTTCTGAATTCAATCTTTCATAACAAGGATGACAAATGTTGGTATCCCTTGGAACCTAAAAAAACAAAAGAAAACTGAATTACCTTAGTACCTACCCATAATAAGTATAAAAACCTAAATCTTTGATTATTATGACTACCAGTCTGTTGTCGTAACAATTAAAAGACAAGTCTTTCTGGTCCATATTCCATTAATTCATTAAACCCCGAGAGGACACCGGTGGTGTCCGCGCTCTCATTGTCTTTCTATTGTGTCTCTAATTGACACGATTGAAAGGTTAAGTTATGTATTTTGAGAACCATGGTAAACAACTTGAAAATCACATTTATTCATTGTTTCTTATGTATATTAGTTATAGAATTATTCTAGCGACAGATGACTTACCTCGATTGTTAATCATCGTGCTAGGTTCATGAGTAGAAGAGCAGGCAAAGAAGAGGTGAAATGCCGCCGCAGTCTTTGCGTGGCTACACCACAATTTATGCACCGCATGATTGCAATTCAAGTCCGTTTCGAGTAGCGAGAGGTCAGTAGGTAGGCGAGCAAACAATAAGTCCAATAAACAAGCGAGGGTCAGTGAAAATCCAAAATAAAAAGCACAACGAACAAGTAAACGGCCGCGCGTTCAAACGACGTCTGACTTTTTTTTTTCATAGAGTAGAGATGGAATCTGATTTAAAATATAACGAAATCGATAAAATAATCGAATGGACTGAAAGAAAAAAGAAATTGTTTTTGACGACCTCGGCGAACAGAAAATATATATTAAGATTGTGCGCCTGAAGTGTTAGTAATGTGCTTATCCAGACACAATTAATCAATTATGTAGTTTCAGAAAATAAATCGTTTTGATAACTGTTATTAAATATCGATTGAAGTTCAACTTATTCGATTTGGCATTTTGGTAATGCAATATGTCTCTTCCCTAGCTGTCAGTATTCCTTGACCTTGTCAGTTGTCATGTCAAACCAAAACAAAGCATAAATACAATTAAGAAACTTTTATATGTTTATTAGTTCACGAAAGTTATAAGAAATTATTAAACACTAAATAATTCATGAATTAATATTTAAATATTACTGGTTAGTGTGAGGTTCCTATTCGTGCCAGTCAAGTTGGGGGCAGTCGTTTAGCCATCTCTTTTCTGATATCCTATTGGCGACAAACGTTTTAAGGTTGCTGAAACTCGAATGAAGCCATCCCAGTACAATACTGGAATCACTCCAATAAATCTCACCATCTACCTTACAGCGCAAGGAATCTCTGACCGTCTTACACAATCTAGCGCACAATAGCGCGGCACAGAGTTCTAAGCGCGGGATGGTGGTAGGTTTCGTGGGCGCGACCTTGGACTTGGCACACAATAAATTTACGGTGACCTTACCAGCAGAGTTTACTGAACGTGCATAAATGCAAGCTCCATACGCGCTCTGTGACGCATCACAGAAGGCGTGTAATTCTATAGCTATTGGTTCATCACAAATTACATGTCTATGAATCTTTAAGGCCTCAAGTGCTGATAAGGAATTGTAAAACTTAGTCCAAGTCATAGAAATATGTTCAGGTATTGGATCATCCCAGCCTAACTTCTCCAGCCAAAGCTGTTGTATTATAACCTTTGTTTGTATCACACAAGGACTTAGTAAACCTAAGGGGTCAAAGATTTTAAACAGATTGGATAAAATTGACCGTTTAGTTGGACGATTAATATCAGTTGGGAGTGGGAATTGTATTGGAAAATGCAATGTATCTGTTACCGGATCCCAACCTAAACCTAGCGTGCTAGAAGACTCACTGAGTGTTAATTTTTCATTACTGTCCAACGAATATGTATCAAATAGACTAGGTAGATTAGTTTTAAGTTTTCTTAGATTAAAACAGCCTAGTTTAAGTGCTGCAGTAACTTCCTTTAAAATATATGCTAATTCTTGTTTACTATCACTAGAAGTTATCATGTCATCCACGTAAAAGTCGCATTGAATTATGTTTTTAATAGTCTCATCGTGATGTTCTTCTCCAAGCTGCCACAAACAGCGCGTGCTCAAATAGCTAGAACTTGCCATGCCGTAAGTAACAGTATTTAACCTTAGCGTTTGGATTGGTTGGGACTCATCTTCTCTCCACAGTATGAGTTGGAGATTTCGGTCCTCCTCATTGATTTGTATCTGGCGATACATTTTTTCTAGATCGCCAGTGAGGAGGTATTTATGCTGTCTAGCTCGTACTAAAATGGAGAAGAGAGAATCCTGCATATTTGGACCTTTCATAAGAATATCATTGACTGACAGTCCAGATGAGGTAGGAGCAGAACCATCAAAAACAACGCGAATTTTAGTGGATTCACTGCTTTCTTTAAAAACTGCATGATGACACAAAAAATATGATAAATCAGGTCTTAATACATTTGATTGAGAAAGGTGACCTAATTGTTCATATTCTCTTATAAAGTTAACATATTGTATTTTAAGTTGTGGATGTTTGCGAAACCTTTTTTCTAAATTGTAAAATCGTTTCTTTGCTAACGTGTAAGACTCACCGAGACAATCAGGGAAATCTATTAGCGGTAATTTTACATAAAATCTGCCCGTTTCTAATCTAGTCATGTGAGTTAAAAAATGTCGTTCACATAACCCTTCGTCATGACTTAATAGGGATTTTGATGGAAGTTCCTCGAGCTCCCAAAATTTTGTAATATTTAAATTCAAGTCATTTTCTAAATTTTCTGAAATCAACGAATGATGACATTGAACGTTACATGTGTTATTTAAATTATTTATTTTGATTGGACCTGAGATAAGCCAACCAAATTGCGAATTTCTAAGTGATGGATTGTTAGGGCCTAGAGAACGTTGCTCGCAGCCAAGTATATCCCAGAACAAGTCTGCTCCGATGAGTAAATCAATAGCGGAGGATTTATTAAAGGTAGGGTCAGCAAGGTATATTTCAGAAGGTATCTGTAGTTGCTGAGTGTTTAAAGTGCATCTGGGAATATTGTTAGTTAACTCCGGTAATATAAGAAACGTTGTTGTGACTTGAAACGGTTTAATTAAAGATTTAAGTTTAGCCACACAACTCTCAGTTACCTTGTTATTAACTTGATTGCCTATACCGACAATGTTAATATGATTTTCAAATAGAGAAGAAGCTGATAAGGATAATTTATCTTTAAGTGATTGCGTCATAAATGACAATTGACTGCCACAGTCTAGTAAAGCGCGAACCTGTTCAAATTTATTAGTTTTAGGGTTAATCACCTCAACTATGGCAGTGGATAATAAAATATGTTTTGAACACGGTGCGGTATAATTAGCTATCGTCCCACATGATGACGTAGTAGCCGCAGCAGTGGTTTCATTTGCAGTCGGAATATGCAGAAGAGCGTTGTGCTTCTTCTTGCACTCGCGACATGGTCTAAGGTAGCATTTACGCGTAGTGTGCCCCGACCTTAAGCAATTTACACAAAGATTTAATTTATTAACCTCAGCTATTCGATCTTCCACACTCTTGGCCTTGAACACTGGACAATCGTAAATCCTGTGCTCACCTTGACAAATAACACAACTTGAAGAGAAGGAAGAATTTTGACTCTCAGATTGACAAGATGATTGACATGCAACAGATTGATTGTGGTGACGATCATTTTTGTTGTATGATCCTTTAGATGGTGTGGAGGCTGATGGTTTATTATTATTATTTGATATAGAATGGTTAAGAGATACAAGAACATCTGCTCGATCAGTTAAAAATTTATAGAATTGTTTTAAATTAGGTACCAATTCATCCAAAGTGCCACGCCACTCTTCCCATTTGGTACGTGTACGGTTATCTAGCCTAGAACCCATAATATGTATAAGCAAGGCGTCCCAATTATCAGTGACTAAACCTAAGCTAGACAAGGCTCTCATGTTCTTGGTCACGTGATCCACTAAAAAACGAAGAGATTTATCTGACTCACGATTCATTTGGTTTACACTTAACAAAGAATTTAAATGAAAACTAATTAATTGTCGCTTGTTATCATAACGGTCGCATAACAATTTCCAGGCAACATTGTAATTAGAATTGGAGACCTCCAAGTTACTCAGTATTCTAGCTGCGTCTCCTTCCAAATATGATAAAAGGTAATGAAACTTGTTAATAGGTGCAATGCGATCGTTATTATGAATAACCGACTTGAACGTGTCACGAAATTCCAGCCAACGGAAGTATGTACCGTTAAATTTTGCAATCTGTATCTGTGGCAATTTGAACCCTGCCTCATGATTATCAGGAGGGGATGAAACATGGCTAGAATTATGTATGGTGCCGGATTCATCGTGACGTTGATGACCTTGAAGAAAACTTTGAGCATTCGCAATGTTTGATATAAATAATTGTTCAATATCATCCCGTTCATCTAATTCAGTTGGCAAATTACTAGAATTTAGGACCTCAATTTGATTCTGCAAGTCATCGAACTTAACGGATAGCGACTCAAAGGGAATTGCTCATTCTTGGCTGAAACGTGGACAAGCTGATCTGTAAAAAGTATTCTTATGAGAAAATATAATTAAATCTAAAATTAATATTTTTTTAGTTGTCGTCGCCGGAAAGTAAATGTAAAAATATCTCGTATAATAAGTATTGAAGCTGATTGACTTCAAAATCGTCGCCATTTTATAGTTGGAAACTGATTCTGTGTTGCCATATTAATAACAGTTGTGATTATTCTTACGGTGAAGATAATAATCGATTTCTAAAATATAAGTAATAATATGACTACATTTTCTTGAAAATCAGTAATCAAGTGATTTTCAAACGGTGATATATTTATTTTCGTATAATCATATTGAAAAGAAACAAAACACTCATCGTTTTTGGCCTTCAAATCATTTTTATATCCGATTTTAATATTGATTCGTTTGTTGTCGAATCGATTTTTAAATCGATTTTTTTTAATTTTCTGACAACACCAGCTGTCAATAATGACAAATGCATACTATGAAATCAAAGAGTTTAATAATGAAAATATGTTATGAAACTAATGTATGTTTGGCCTCTGTGTATTGTGAATGTTGTTTCGATTACTTTCGCGAAGTTTTTTGTTTTTTTTTATGATGAACTCCAATACCGCTTTAATTGAAGACCCGGCTTTACCCATGGACACCGAATCTACTCATGACAATGATCCTGGTGCTATTTTGTTAAAATAAATGTTGAACTGGCATGTCAACCTAGGCAATTACTCAATATTGTTGCAATTGCCTTGTAGGGCGAAGAACGGTGAGTTTCTGTGCTCACGTTATAACCATAATATAGTAAGCTGGGCAAGGCACGAAAGTAATATTATGCCGCCTGCCCAGTTTTTAGAAATCATTTTATTATTTTATGATTCGTTTGATGAGTTTTATTTTTTCATTTACTTAGATGACCTCAGGATATGTTACTACTGCATTAAAAGTTAGAGAATATCAGTTTAATAGGTATAATTATGATTTTTTTTGGTTGTTTTCCAACATTAGTAGATATGCTAAATATAGACTATTTTTACACTCTCCTGCAACTTTATTACTATAATTAATTTCTTTGAGGTATAAACTATTAAAAACCACAGTCATTAAATATTATATTAAATGTTCACCTTAAGCCAAATGGCCCTAACAAACTGAGCAATTCCCTTTACTAAGTTTAAGTGTTAACTCGGCTAATTCAATGCGCGTAACCGAGTCATTTCTCATTAAATTCGTTAAATAATTCTTGAACTTAGTAATTTGGCCCTTTATCGAACTACGTTTGACAATTAGTTCCTGTAGTTCTTGCACGTCTCTTGCGGAGTTATCATCCTTACCCATTGTAAACGTTTATAACAACAAGTAAGCAAAATCGTTAACTAAATATTATGTAATAGTGAAACTCTAAATGAGTACCACAGTAAACTATGCAAGACTGAACACAATTGACCGTTAATAAAAGATTTAATCTTACGTCCCTCAATTGATGTCACCTGTGAATTGGCCTTGAAGTAGGTAGGGTAAAGTACCCGATAGTCAGCCGTGCACCAGTACTCAGCCTTTACAGACTTTATTTCTCTATAAATAGTGTAGAAATTGGCGTACACTACTAAAATATCGTTTGAATGAATCCTTGTCTCTTTATTGGCTTATACTCATATACACGAACCAATATCCTATCACGTTGACGAGCTAGGGTCGTTCATTTGCACCGCCGTCACACACATGATGAGAAACGCCATTTTTACTATTTTTTTCTTTAGGAAACCCGTTAAAGTTTTTGGTAAGTTTTTGTGGTTATTAATTGTTATTTGCGGTGGATGATTATATAGTGTTACTATAAAATGTTTATTTTGCCATAAAATCAACTATTTCGTTCATTTTATTTGTTAAATATGTTGTTATTTAGGTGGCCGACTACTAGGTTGCGAATTTTGATTGCAGATCCAGTGCTCAGCCATAAGTGGCTGACTACTAGTTTTTTGTGGAATACTTAGATTTAGCTGAAATTAACGTAGCAAAATAATTTCAATTTGCTTATTCCTTTGGACTTAACTTTTCTAACACGAAAAATGTATTTTACCAGTAGTCGGCCGCGTACAAATGTAACTGCATGTTAGTGGCCGACCAATGGGTCTACCAATTCAGTAACCAGCCGTCAGTCCTGTTGCACTAAAAAGCACCTTAAAGCGTTTTAATTAGAGTTTAATTTATGCACAGTTATTTTGGATTGAAAATCAGTTGTTTTAGATTTCCATCATGTCAAAGATACCAATTCACCAATATAAAAGAACAATTTGAAAGAAGTTATGGCAGTGATTAGAAAAGGAATTAAAATTAGGGAAGCCAGTCGAGTTTTCAAGGTTCCGTGAGGGACGTTAAGTACAGGATCGACTGCATTAAAGGGTTCCAGATTTGCCCCGTAAAATGGGACCGGATTCAGTGATGACCAAAACTGAAGAAACTACCTACATTGAAAGACTAGGAACAAAATAGGACATGTAGGTACTATAAATAATACAGAATAAGATGTAATTATTGTTTAGAAGAAAAGACTAGCAATACCGAAATCAACGATCTCAAAAATAAAAGATGTGGTAAAAAAAATATTAGATGTGATAATTGCCTTTCAATCTCTGCATGGTATCATTTAAATTGCACTGAATTCGCTGGGATATGTATGAAAATATTACATCATAAGAAATTTCTATACCAAATATGTAAAGTAAGTGAGGGGCTGACTTTAGGGTAGGCCATGGCTGACTTGTGGAAAATTGAGGCTGAGTACTGGGAATAATTGCCATAATAGGATTTTTGTTATTTTTTTCTATAATGCTAACAAAAATATAATATTTTGTTATTTTTTTCAAAAACTTTAATAAATAAGTTTTCACAAAAGAGTGATTGTTTTTAAGCAAAGTGTTTATTTTTTAAAATATTAATAAACTAAATTTGATTACTCACTAAAAGGCTGACTATTGGGTACTTTACCCTACCGGTGCTCGGTGGTAAACTCGCTTGCACTTCTGTGGACCTTGACACTATTGTAGGACGTTGCGATTCCTGGAATGTTCGACAAAAGATGTGAATGACTTGCGAAAAAATAGTTTAATTATGTTTGATCGTAGTTAAGTAGGTACTATATTCTTATTGGTTATATTTTAAACCTGAATAAACGAGTAATCTAGCATGTATTTTCAACTATAAAACCATAAAAGTATGAAGTAGATTCAACAAAACGGATAAAACAATAAGAAGGTCAAAGAATAATTATCGATGTGGGTGATGTGTCAATGAAATTTTAATATGCGTATTTTAGATAATAACTGGATATGTTTTCGATTTATTTAGTAACTAGTATCGAAATAAGCACATATTAAACCGAGGGGTGTATGGATAAATAAAGGATCGGTGTAAAATCGATATTTACGGAAGTAACAAGGAAAGGTTAAAAAGGTCACTTAGCTGCATTGGCCAGGCTGGTGTACGGCGGCTTCAGTATTATAAGCTTGTCGAAACTATACCCAGGTGTTGACTGCAATGGCTGTACCTCCAGGTAGCCCAAATCTCGTTCTTCACGGTATGTACGGCAGCTCAAAATGGTCAAGCTGACCGGGCTTCGTAATTCTTAGCGATTTGATTACAGACCGTCCTGTCACGGTCGCCACTTTTTATGTCTCGTATTGGACATAAATAAAAGCCCTCGATGTGTTTTAGCTTGTATTTCAACACTATTTAATTATTTTAACAATAATTTGCACGGAGCGATATTGAGACGTAGTAGGTTTTATAAGAAGAAGTGTAGGGTAGGTGCCACCTACACATAAAAAAATAAAACTCCTCGTATTAATTTACACGCGTCATTTGCGTGTGACTAATTGCTAGTCGTATAGCTGTAGGCGCCAACACTATGCATTTGTAATTTTGTATTACAAATAATGAAAATGAAAACGAAAATAGAAAACGAAATTTGGTTTCCTTTTCAGCATATCATTGCTCGCAGAAAAAGAAGAATTAAAACAATCGTCCTACTTACTCTCATAGAAAACCAAAAAAAAATAAAAATCTCTTGTAATCCAAAACCAGCGCCACAACTTCATATTGACACTCTAGACTTATTTTAAAGCCCGATTTAAATGTTGAAGCTGGTAAAAAATGGTAAAATTACTAAGTATTTCAATCCATCCATTTTATCCTTATGTTAATTTAGTGAAAAAGTATAAACAGCTGTTTCTTCCATTATTGTTTAAACCCTTATTTAATCAGAGTAAAATTAATAAGCATATTTCTACAGTCCTTAGCAGAATATTCATTCATATGAACATAATATACTAACCTTCATGTTTGTT
The DNA here is from genome assembly GCA_921972225.1 of Euplexia lucipara. Lineage (NCBI taxonomy): Eukaryota > Metazoa > Arthropoda > Insecta > Lepidoptera > Noctuidae > Euplexia > Euplexia lucipara. The sequence goes on along the minus strand of OV179149.1, from coordinate 2,333,280 downwards.
TCAATAGGTGTAACTAGAGTTACAGGTGCAACTAGAGTTTGCCGTTTAAATCGGCAACACTGCTTTCACTGAAGAACGCAAATCAGTGAGGAAGCACGTGGTGGTGCGTAGGCGAGCCAAGTACAATTATAGTGTTAGTGATACTATGTGAACACTACAAGCCAGTCATTGGGTAGCCATTGTAGTGTCTAAGTAACAGATATCGCGAATTGCTTTCGCGGTGAACGTTTGAATTTAACGTTTTATACTTTTATTATTCACATTTTATCGATTCCTTCCCTTTCGTAACCTTTTTTCATAAAATCACTTTACTTACGGTTTTTTTTTCCTGTTTTATCCTCGTCGCCAAACTTGCAATGGGCCGTTTTTGGGGGACTGTCTTTATGTATTTTTTGACGTTCAAAAAGTGCTGATTCTCAGCCTAGTTTGAATAAAGACTTTTGATTTTGATTTTGATTTTGACACCTATTGAAACAAACATGAATGAGCATGAGCATGAGCTTAACTCACAGCTAGAGCTGTGAATTAAGCTCATTCATGTTATTACAGTGTTAACGAATATTTAAATGATCAATCATTAAATCACATATTTGTATGATTAGCAAAATATTATATTACTATAAATTAATTATAAATATAATTTTTATTACCTATTATTATTTTTGTAAAAGTGAGCTTTCAACAAATTAGATTTTTGTAAAGGTGAGTTTAGAATAAGTTATATTATAAGATACGTAGACGATAAGTTCTCCTTTCCACAAATTATGTCTCTTTTGCTGTGCCAGAGTCCATGATTATTTGTTTAAATTGTTAAGTTTCCCAAATAAAATAAAATAGTCAGGTTGGTAATTCAACGAGATTTAGAATAACCAAATATTTTTCATGAATCCGTAATATTTTCCACTCACGCCATTTTCCAAAAAAAACATACACTCACCTCTAGTTATGGCTCAAAGAGAAAATCTTTTATTTTCTTTGTAATTGGCGCACAAAGCAACGCCAATCTACTTCGCTCGTGACGAATGTGTTTTTGATAGAGTGCGCGCACTTGTCGAATTTGCCCCTTTACACTCCCAATGTTGTTTCGTGTTACGATTTTGTTTTTAGTTAAGTAACCTAAACGTGTTCAGTTATTTTTTTTTCAGAAATATGTAAATAACAAAAATTAAAAAGGGTTTTATTTCCTCTAACATTGCATACATAAAATAAATTAAGGGAGCCCCAGTAAGTCACAAAAGTACTTGTGTTGGGGCTGTCTCGCTCCTTTCCTTACAAAAAAATGTTGAGACCATTTAACAATAAAACTATCAAATTAAAATTAAAACAAAACCAAAATTAAAAGAAAAAAAAAGGAATGTGGCAAGTGCATGCGAGAGGGCAGCTATAGAGTGTAATAATATGTTTATGTAGAAATGGTTTGCTTTTTACAAGCTTTTACTAACCTGGCCATATTTGACAAAGTTTTTGAGTAATTAATTGTACTTCCAGGCTAATTTATTTGAAATAATAAATTACGATAGTAATAATGTTCTTTATTATTTGGACAACAATGATCCACCGTGTTAGTTTACAAAAATATTACTTACTTGCAGACGTCACGCGGTTTCACACGCGTAGTTCCCGTTCCCGTGGGAACTCAGGGATAAAAAATGACGACGTTACACAGAGTGAATGTAGCTTTCCAATGGTGAAAGAATTTTTGAAATCGGCACAGAACTTTTTGAGTTTATTCATTACAAACTTACACACACACAAATTGTTCGTCTAACAACAACACATCACACAACAACATCACCACCAACAACAACAACACAACAACAACACAAAAACATCTCATCTACATTAATGTAGATACTAGTGTTAGTAGTTTACTTACACACAAAATAAGAAGATAGACTAAATAGTATTGTGAAAAAGACATCCCAACTTAATGTTTAGTGTCCTCACAAAACTTATTACGCAAACTTACCTACACTTAAACACAAACACTTACCTACACTTATCAGACTTAAACTTATTTAGAAACCTTTGCGTTTGCTGACACAGTGAACTGCTGGCAAAGGATCGACTTTTGGCAGAAATGGTTATAATTTTCGGTTTTTTTTTAGTTGTTTGTTATTAATTAATATATATTTATTTTGGTACTCGGAATCGTTACTGAAAAATCAAAGTAAAGTCTTAAACAAAGTTTTGCTTTTTTAAGTCGACGTTACTTGCATTACCTACTTAGGATCTTGAAAAATGTTGTCGAAGAGTTTGAGATAGAAGTAAAAGACTTTTAAGGCTAAAAACTTGCAAGTTTTTTTGCTCAGAACACTGCCTTGCAAAGTAACTTAGGAAAGGAAAGCAAAGAAAATCTATTAGGTATGGCCATCAAGCAGTTTGGTGAAACATTTCCGACACTCGGGCAATTTTAGAATGAATACTAACATAAAATATCTGTATAAGTAGTAGGTAATGGTCGAACTGAAATAATCTTAATTTGAATCGTTTAAGATACAAATAGAATAATGTCTTGTTTACTAATGTGTAACATATTTGTTTTGAACACGTTTTTTATACATATACGTATACGCGTAATAAATAATGAAATACACAAAAACGAACGGTACCTTATTTTTAGACTCGGTGCTGCCGTAAGATAGTGTACTGAGAAACAAAAAAAATCAATATCATGTTATTCTTTCAGTCCAAATAAATCCATTCGTTCCCAATTTGCCAGTCAACAACTTACAAAAGACGTGTGCACTTGAAGCTCTTAGTATGAATACTTCTGATTCACGATTTGGTAGAAAACCATCATTTTATTTGCATTCAACTCAAAGAGGCGCGCTACGAACGAATGTTCTTCAAACCACATGTACGTAAGGCTGTGTCTACACCAGCGGCGAAGGGTAAATTTTCTGGAGGGAAGCTGACAAAAAAATAAAAAGAATACGTATCGCTATTTGTTGTTGCTCTTGAAGTCATCGGTCTACGTCGGTATTTATAAGCAACTAGCAGACGTCCCGCGGTTTCGCCCGCGTTGTCCCGTTCCTGTGGGAATACAGGGATAAAAAGTATCCTATGTCACCCGGGGATAGTGTAGCTTCCCAACAGTGAAAGAATTTTCCAAATCGGTCCAATAGTTTCGGAGCCTATTCAATGCAAACAAACAATCAAACATTTCCTCTTTATATACGAGTATTCGTATAGATGATAACCTAGTTGTGTGACTGGCGGCTTATCAAGTCATAAGTCTCGAGTTTGAACCGCGAGTTGTACGTGGTCAACATACGTTGGTTCTCCTGGGTGTACGGGTAATTTTTCCCGTAGTCAACCTAAGTATTTATACTTCTTATTGGCCGTCGTCCACATATCAATACGAAACAAGAGGGCTCCTTAATTTTAATGCGCTTAACCTTAGTAGTTTTCCATCGATTTGAAAAAGCAATAAGATACTTGCGTATTATTTTTATAATCTAACTGATGACCTTCGAGACCTCCACACTGTTCTCAACAGACTTAATTATATAATTTTGATATTTATACACCGTCCACCTGCTTATTGGGTAACACGTAGGTACCCCTTGGTTAGACGTTATCTTTCGAAATTCTTAATACCGAGCGCCTACAGTGTGTGCACGTCTTTAAATATTTCCCCGATGTTCGACGAGTAAGTCGATAAAAGCGCGGTTACGCTATTATAAATCCATTTCCGAATATTCGCAAAACTAGTGCCTTATGACTTACCTACCAGCGCCGGTGTTTGAAGTGAGTTCGTCATACCATTTAGAACTTCAATTCCTATCGAAGATTTGAGCGTGTAACTACTATGTGCAGAGCATCAATCAACACATTGTGTATGATAGTTAAACCTATTTCTATACTATATTAGAAGGGGTAATGTTTGTTTGTATGTAGGGCATGATCTTCGGAACTGCCGTGATAGAAAGCTACACTATTACCAAATAGTAAATACCAAGTTTCTACCCGGAAGCTAGTAAAAATGTTAAATTAATAAGTGGAAGACGGTATAGGTAATATAACGTGAATATTATTTTATTAAGCAGAAATAATTTATATGTACGGAATAGACAAAAAAAATGGTGACCAGAGACACAACAAACAAAACATATTAGAAGGCACGAAAGGAGACAGTTTTTTTTGGGCCCACTATTATACGGTAACGTTTATTAATCATATTACACATGAAGAAAGTGATCATCTTATTACTATTAACAGACCAAAAAATATATTTAAATGCAACCGGAATACTGAAATAATAGTAAAAAAGTGTTACGCCAAAAAATGCTTGTTTAGGAGCGTTTACATATTTGTTTTCACATTAAAATAAACCTATTAATTTAATTTGAAAACAAATATGTTACCCCGGTACGCAGCGGGAATGACATCGGCGTTATATGCGTTTAAAGAGATAATTATTAATTGATACAGTGAACTAGTTTTTAATTCTTTTACTAACGGAATATCAAGTAACGTATTTTAAAAACACAGTGGAACGAAACGTAATTAATAGCCCGTTGCAAATGCTCTGTGGTTCAATTTCAATCAGTTTGACACTGACAAACAACATTATTATTTCCGTTATTACTGTTTCCGATTACTAGATAATTGCATGTTTCTTCAGTTCTTTTCGTATTTTTATTCTAAAGATTTTATGAATATGGCATCTGTAGATACAGTGCATAAACTACAAAGCCATAGCAAGCAATTGTGCAGCACTATTTCAACGGAATTGGGGCTGCTCTTGCTGGATACTGTTGTAATTGTTTAGTGGGCAGTGGCACTGTTGGCTACTGTGCACATGTGATGTGTATAGTGTGGTTTTTATCTTGGGCGCGGCATCAAGTTAAAGTTGAGCCACCTGCATCTTTTTTAGATAGAGATAGCTTTTAAGAGAAGATTTTGAAAATGATGACGAACAGTAAAAAATACTTCTTGTGACATACTTTATTGTGTTTTTTTTATCTCCTGACACAACCAGCTTATAACACATCACCTTATTATTTTAGATCTCCAGTCCAAGTGATTTAAAATACTGAAGGTACTACTAAGGTATACTACTTTAGGTATTGAATATCTTTATCTACAGTCAATGGCCGGAAAAAGTGTGTTTCGAAATGAATACATCGAATCTATTTCCGTGAATATCTATGTCTATCAAATCGTGTAAATCACATCAAAATCAGTACAGACGTGTCTTTGTTTTATACTTTATATTATTTAACACTGAACAGTGTACTATTTTAACTTAAAATACCAAGGAGACCTATCCACTTATTCAACAATCGCTCTTCTGAGATTTTAGGTTATTATGAGAGTCATGTTTTGACTATCGTATTTCACAGTATTCCGGTTACATACAGTTTTGCTAATATTACTACTGTAATCTACAGATTATAAAGAATAAACTAACGTACATTTCATTGCTAAACGCCACAATTTGTGGTGGGCCTATTCCCCAAACAAAAAAACTGTCTCCTTTAAATATAACATTTCAATAAAAAAATACACGGTTATTTTTAAAACACCAACCTGCCGCAACTAGATAGCTAATATCATAAGCAACAACTTTTGTTCTACGAGTTCTGACGTAAAACAATACATGGAACTAAAATTATAAATGTATATTTAGTATTTATTGTATTGTCGTCACATTTGTTAGCCTATGTTTCACTCATAAACGAAAAGACGACGAAGCACCGGGCGCTTGCGACCTAAACTGCGATGCACGTAGAGTTATTAACATTCAAGCTGACAATTATATGAATACTTTTTTTTAAATAAAATCAGTGTGTGTGTTTAGTTTTTGTTGTTATTTCTGTGAGTGTCCCAAATTAATGTATCTTCTTTCTTTCTTTAAATGTATCGGTAATTTATTAAAAAAAAAAAAAAAACATAGCGGGCCCGCAAGAGTACCTATGATGAGACGTCATGATGCCCATTACTTATTTCAGGCAAATAGTACCTGCAATACTTAGTCTAATTGTGTAAACAAAAATAAATGAATGGAACCAGTAGGTATGTGCTTACGGAAAAAATACTAAGCACACATGAAATTTTACATAATTCTTTTTTAAAGTAAGTAGGTACCTATGTACTGGTCACTATGAGTTCAATAAGTATACGAGTAAATTTAAGTACCGCTCTAGTAAAGATTTATTACTTAATGGCAAGCCCAAGGCACAGCACAAAAAGCAGCGAACCAATGCGAGAATCGAACCAGAGACACGCCGGGCAACCGTGCATTGAACAGAGTATTGTAGCATAGTTGACATTACCAATGCATAGACTAAACACAGTGAAAATCAAATTCCTTCATATGAAGGGGGTGACCAGTATCTTCTCTAAGAGACACGTAAGGCTGTGCACCGACATCCATACAAACGAAGTCACACAGATAATAACTAATATAGTTCGTGTCCACGCAAGTTGCGCTAAGTGTAAGTTGTCACAGGCATACTTAGACTTGTCACGGACTGTCAGCTACTATGCGTAAGCGGTGACACTCACTGACACGCTTGGTTTGCATAGAATAGGTTGACAATGGCGTCTCTAGCAACGGCCATCACTGTCAAGGCGTGCTATCTTCCATATTGAAATCCGTAGCGACATCTATTTCGCTACGTACGAACTAACATATCCTACATCGCGTTGTTAAAGTTATCTGCGCGACTGAACATGCACAACATGAAGTCAGCTACAGCCTTATGGTTAGAAGATCTTTCCTTTTTGGATGGGGGAGGAGGAACATCACACTCTGTATCTCGTATCTCTAAAAAGCTATAGGTACTACCAATTATTGCATGGTAAAAAAAAGTAAAGTTTCAGGTTGTAAGTTAGGAAATGCCGACTTCAACTACATAGCTTTAAGGAAAAAATGACGTGTAAAAGTGATTTCCATACCCTACTTGCATAATAAATAATTTCATTTCATTATTGATGTAACTATAAGGGCGCTTTCAATTTAGACGATTGGTGCCGGACTGCTGCGGTCCGGGTATCGTACTGCGCACGGGCGGTTAAGATTTTTCATACAAAATGTCTCGACGCAAAGTCGTGCGACAGCAGTGCGGCGCACGTCCGTTGGCGGAACGGCAACAACCTGTCTCAGTCGTTGTTCGCTAGTGCTGTGAAGTCTCTCTTCGGCGGATATAGTATTTTTGAATTTAGTTTCTTGACGTTGTATTTTTAACAAAGTGATAGAATTCATAGAAACATTCTCTAGACATTCTAAAATAGTTCAAAAAATCAGCTGAGCTTTCTTTTAATCTAGGGTAAAGTGTATAAAAATCACCAGTTTTATATTTTAAAGAAAACATTGGCGACGCCCTAGTACGGCGTCGTTTATGTTTCTGCCGAAGCAAGAGAACTAACAATAACACTTCCTCGTCAGAGTCTATGGCACCGACTAAAGTTGGGTTTCGATGGAAATCACTAAAATTCGATCGGACTGCAGCCGCGTATCTCTTCAAATAAGACGATTTATGTCGTACTGCTGTCGTCCGGCAGCAGTACGGCTCATGGTCGTTACTACCGTGCGGCAGCAGTCCGGCACCAACCGTCTAAATTGAAAGCGCCCTAACACAGCTTGTCCTGGCATGCCGTTGCATCCCGAAAAGTAAACGCTTAGCATGATACAATAAGGTCTCAACTCATTTGGGCTTTCTAAAATACCTTGGTCATGCCGTGCGTGACGCCAGTAGGCGACGGCCCTTAGTATTATACGGCCCTTAGGTAATATTCTACCACCTACGGGGAAGAAAAGAAAAGCCTTGCTATTTTTCCTACCTTTATTTTCATTATGATGCATGATAACTAGTTCTTTTAATTACAAGACCACGGTTTATGAACGTTATTAGTGGGCTCGTTACGTGCCCGGACCCCGGGACACGCGGTTGTTCTACAAGTTCATTTATTTTTAACTTTTAACTTAGGTACAACTGTTTTATGGTGTAGGTAAATTGCAAAAACAACCCTGTTTTTAATTACATGTTGCATCTTTTTGGGTTCCTTAGGATAATGGTAAAAAGGAATCACTCAGTCACACGATTTGACAAAGATTTTGAATCAAATGTTTTTATTTTATTTTATTATTATACACAGTTGACATTGGATATATATTGACATGTATTTTTACTTTGAAAGTATATTATGTTTTTTTTTTTTTTTCAATTTTTATTGTTAATGTGAGGACCATGTGGATTCTTTTTTAAAATTTTCTTTTCTAAATATTTTTAAGTTCTTTTATTTATTTATTTTACATTTTGTCTGGCAGTTTGAGTTCTTTATGGGACCAACCCAGATGTTCTTTCTTTGGTATTGTTCGTCAGCACGTGGAGCTCCTCAAGTTCTGAGTTGAGCTCACGATTACTGACAAATGCTTGCACTGACTGATCTGGTCCCCTCATTCTGTTTGGTTCTTTCCTCAAAAGACCATTTCAGACACAAATCGGCATGGATCTCACATAATTTCACCAAGATAATGTCTGGACTTTAAAAGAGACTATGACCTCTGAGTTTCTTTCGGTGTTTCTTCTCAGAGTAGTCAGGTAGTGAAACACCGATCTTATCTACTAGTTAAAAAAAAAGACGTGTAAAAGTGTTTGTGAAAACCTATTTACAGAAATAAATATCATTTATCATCATTTATCATTTATCACTTGTAATTTAGACATCTATTAATTAGCTAACTATTTGGAGCAAACTGACTATACTGGTAGACTTAAACAAATTTGTCGGACCGACTATAATAATATGTTTTACAATGTCGCGAAGACGTTTTATGGCACTTTTATAAATTATACAGGGTGACTTTGAATAATTGCGACAAAATCAAATGGGAGCTTCAGTGGGAGTACAATCCAAATCGTTAAAAAAAAAACGTGATTATCATTTTAAAATGGTCCATTGACGTTGTTATGTTCATTTAAGTACGAATTATCGGTATTCCAGAAAAATAAATAATATGCTAAATAAATAAGAAAAACTAAAGTATCAAAAATCTCGTCCTAAGTACTCATCGCAGTGCTCAATAATCGTCGTCGCGTAGTCATGTTATTAAATTACCTAATTTTGCCTATTTTCTAGTGAAGTATCGCGGGACTTTCATTATTTTAACGTTTGTCGTAACACTGTTAAAAAGTTAATTAATTTTACATTTCATATGTTCTAAATTTTCTTGACAACACATAGTAGGTAAGTAATGTATATTTAAATGTGTCGCATCTATTCAATTTAGTATATCACATCCGACATCATCAGATTAAGAATTAAGGTCGCTATAAAGTAGTTTGTTTAGTTTATATTTATCCTATGTGTATTTTTATTTCTAAGGGGATTTTATTTCTAATGCACGGTCTAGCGCCAATAAAAGAAAACTGTGTACCTAGTTTTCTTTTTCTTTCTAACTAAGAGACGAAAAACTACATTAGTTCTCATAAATAAGCGAGTGGGGTATTTTTGAAAACCATAGTTAAATAGATTATGATGCCTAAGTATGACATTTTTTTAAGTCTACACATAGTAAATTTACTATACTGTAGAAAAAAAATATTTTGACGTAGGTACAAACGATACAATATTTTTCCAAACGACAAAGTCAATACTATGAAAGTAAGTAAGTTATTTAGCCTTATCATTTAAGTATAGCCTAATATTTTATTATAACGCATTATTTTTTTTATGTTGTATGAAACCACGAAGTATTTGAGTTTTTTTAAATGGCTGTTTTTTTAGTAATATTTTTAAAGTTATATTTTTATTGAGCGTATCCTTTCTTTCATAAATACTGTATTTTCTATTCAATGGTACTGTCTACTTAAAAACTGTCGCTGAAAAACAATTGATATCTATCTACCATTCTTGATTAAACGTAGAGACAAACATAAATTGGTTAAGGCAAAGCAATTGATGTTGTCATTTCAAAATAGTACAATTTGGGTCATCTATCTGCCCTCTGTCGAATTTAGGGACCGCTGTAAATCAGTGTAACTTATATAACACGATTTTAGGCTGTTGTTTAATTGAACAGTTGGTTGATTACATTGGCTTTATAGACTTGTTTATACAGGGTGTAACGGAAAGGGTATATACATACGAAGGGCACGGATTCTCTTGGTGATAAGAAACGACATGGCAACGTTTTTATACATATACATACATAATTGTAAAGTTGAGCCCGCCCGCGCCGTCGCGCCTTCGGCGGTTAGGCAGAGCCCGATAGGTCTGTACTAGGCGCGCAGAACCCGAGATAGATATACTTGAACCTTGCCAGACAGGATTATGACCCTCATAGTGCGGTGACACGTTTGTTATGATTTTGCATTTAATAAACCGTCGACATTAAATAATATCGTGAAGTTTCAAAGTTATTAGATGGGAGCTGAAATTTTGAGGAAAGACTCGTTATTAAATACTCTATTCACCCTGTTTGTATGTATATACCCTTTCCGTTACACCCTGTATAAGTTTGATTATGAATATTTAAGACTAGTTTCAGCCGCTCCTAAGGGTTGTAGCGTAATTATTACCTATTTAATGATTATTAATCTTCTTCAAAAATTGGGCTATCAAACGCAAAAAGATTTTTTTTTAATCTGACTGGCAACTCTATAGATAAGCGACTATTAATAATCTTTAGCATTCTTATACTTATGTATGGCTCAGGTGGTCGCAAATGCTACTTCTGACCTGGGGTGTTGGATTCGATACCCAGGGTTCACTCATTAAAACGGCGGGTATACCAATTAACTTACTTGTTATACAGTGGATTTGGTTACATGTAAGTTTGCTGAGCTGGATTGATTTACCCTTTAAAAAATATAATGACTTACTCTTAATTAGATAAACGGTTAAGCAACTTCCATCACTGGCGAATCTAGGGATGACGTTTTTATTTTCGGGTTTGTATTTCCTTTGGGAAAAGTTAGATTCATTTTTAAATAAGATTATCATTAGATTAAATTTAATTTTGGACTTCGCAACCTGGTAAAAACTTAAAAAGTGCGTCACTAGGTACTGATGTTTGAGTAATAACACAAAAGGGTAAAATTGCAAAAAAAAAGTTCATTAATTAGACGAGGATTTAAGATACCTACTAGAAGACATGCGAAGAATTGTCATAGAAAAACTATTATCCCATGTTGAGACATCTAGCATAATATAGCAATATTGGAGAGAAAGCGGCGCGTAGGTACTAGAGTCATCGATTAACTAGTATCCACTAGGACAACTTGTGTCCTAGTGGATACTAGTTCGAATGAACATTTTGTTCGTGATGTCTACTGTAAGAATAAGGGTCTACTCACAGTTTGCTCGATCCCATGCCGGTTCTCGTACTGCTGCTTGCTGCTGCTTTTGCACTAGCACGCACGATTTATTGACGAATAGTTAGTATAATAGGTAGTTTTTAGTCACTCATCTAGATTACAAGAAAATAGTCGACACATATTTTTTCTTTTTTTCACGTAATCAAAAAATAACGGAGATACATCGAGTCAAAATGTCGCATAACGTCACAAGCCAGTACAGTGTATGCTAGTTAATGACGTTACAAGCAACTTTAATGCACTTAATCTAAGCAGTTTTCCGTCAATTTGAAAAAAAGAAAAATACGTGTCGAATATTTTCTTGTAATCTAGATGAGGGACTAAAAACTAAAATTAAGTCTAATAGCCCATTTAACTAGTCAATTACCGCAATCCAGACACAATTAAATTACTATTGTTTGCGGACACCGGTGTCCACGCGGAGCCTAATGAGTTAATAGTAGCTAGGTTCCTTACGAACTAGATTACGTGAGTAGAGTCACGTTAAGTTCAATTCTAGTGCCTATTTTTAACCCCCGAAGCAAACAGAGGGGTGTTATAATTTTGACAGATAATGTGTGTGTGCGTCTGTCTGTCTGCTGTGGTACCGTAGCAAAAAAACAGGGTTTTACGATCACTTGTTTGTGACTTGCTGATAGGACCTGGCTGCATCAGTCATGTATGAACGCGCAAGATTTGTTAAAAAAAAATATAAATCAATAGATACACATTGGTCCACCATGAGCTTAATAATAATATGGGACTAAATCTAAATTGATTGATAGCAACCAAAGACATTCAATATAGCAACAATGAAACATTAGGAGCATGAGATTGTTCAGTCATATTTTTAATTTTACCGAATGCCCCTTACCTGTACAAAATTCGGTCGTCGTAGTACTTGAACACTGCTTCCCTTGTTAATTAAGCACACAACACCAATAAAATTTGTCATTCACATTTTTATTCAAACAAAACACTTAGCCAATAATAATCAGTAGGTATGTCATTTCCGCGCTTCGATTTTTCTATGATAATACAGAGCACAGACCAAACAGAGTCAGATTCAGAGTCAGATTTTCGCAATAAACAATTATCAGAGAACTCTTCTATAACACTAAACGACTAAACACTATACAAATGCAATTATATTTCATTATATTTCTTGTCATTACAATTTTTTATCTACCCACATATTGTTCATAGAAGCCCAGCACACCTCAAGCGCCTGAAATATTAATTATAGCAAAAAAACCTCGCATTCCTTTTTTGGTGTCGAATTTTGCACAGGCTCTCTGTTTTTAAAGAAATGTTAAAAATTTAGGTATTGTTTTGGAAAAGAAAACCGATGTTCTTGGTTATCACCGTAAGGTCGTCCGAAGTAAGTTTTCCTAAATAATATCACAGTAACGAGACATCGATTGAACAAGCTTCGCAGTATGACATTTAGGTACGCAGTGAAATCGTTCGCAGTACCTAGAGTTTTTCGATGTAACGAAATATCTCAGTAACAAGGCGTCGATTTAACAAGGCGTCGCAGTATAGAGATGTCGTTGAAAGGTTTTCGAAAAAACAAAATACGGCTTTCGCACTCAAATAGGTATTCCGTTCGCGACTTCATCCGCGTGCATTTCATACTTTTACATCCCGTCCACCCCTCTTAGTACCCAAGAAAAATGAAACCTTAGACACTTACAAATAATGTAGCGTTCTATTAATAAAAGAAATTTCAAATTCGGTTCTGTAGATCAAGAGATTACCCCTAAAATACACTACAATACACCCCTCTTTAGAATAGTAGTATGTACCTATACACTGGCACTACACTCGCTTGTAGTTTGTCACATACCTACCTACGTATGTGACAAACTACAAGGTGTTATACTATGTATACTATGTGTAGGTACCTCTACCTACACATAGTATAATCAAATCTTTTACAGTAGGTAGGTACCTACAATCATTTACGTCTACAAGATAGTTTTATGATTCAATGAAAACAGGTTCTGATACCTATCAGAACATTTTTCCAAAGAAACTGCAGTTACTAGATGAAAAAGCAGCATTAGTGGCGTTACTAATCATTAGACCCACAGGCCAGCCAATGTAGGACTTTATGTATGGATGATATACCAATCGAGTTAAATTATTACCTCCTACTACTACTACTACTACAAATACTACTTACTACTTTAGTATTATAAGTAGGTATGTAACATATAGAGACACACAGCGCAGTAGTCCAGTTTAAAATTATGTATTTTGTATCTTGCAAAATCAATGCATTTCAGTAAGGTAGTTAGGTTAGGTAGTTAGGTTAGCTATAGGGTAGGTATGGTAAGTTAGGTTAGGTTATCTTTCTTATATATAAAATTCTCGTGTCACAATGTTCGTTTTTTTTATTTTTTTTATTTTTTTATTATGTGGCATCAAAAACTACATACAACTCTAAATTTGCACTTTTTTATCACCAACCCTTGCTTTTTAATAGTCATAGCAGAACTTTTAATGAGTTTTTGAAATATCACGAGGAGAGGGAAGAGGTAGGGGAGTGGGAGGGGGAGAGGGGGAGGGGAGTCGGAGTGGGGATCGTGAGCGGGGGAGGGGGGAGATTGTGAGAGGGGAGGGGGGAGATTGTGTGAACGGGAGGGGGGCGATTGTGAGAGGGGAGGGAGGGGCAGGGGTAGTGGGAGGGATGGAGAGGGGAGTGGGGGGAGGGATGAGTAGGGGAGTGGGGGAGGGATGGGGAGTGGGGGAGGATGGAGGTCAGGACAAAGGGAGGGGGTGGAGCAGGAGGAAATGAGAGGGGGAAGGGAAAGGGGGAGGGGAAGAGGCAGGAGCCGGGTGGGGGAGGGAGGGGAAAGTGAGGGAGGGGTGAGGGGAGGGGGATGGAGGGGTAAGGGGAGGGGCGTGGGAGGTGTGGGGGAGAGGGAGGGGGAGGGGAGGGGGAGAGGAGTTGATAATAAATGCTATGCAATAGATTTACTGCGGCAGTCTCCGAGTGCTACACGTCATTTTCTCTTTTTTTTTAACCATTCAATCACAATGTGCCACAGCAAAGCGTGGCAGGGTACAGCTAGTATATCTATATATAAGTTGTCAATTCTAATTCTATCTAACACAAAAGGTTTATTACGGAGCTCATTAGATATTCGCTTTATAAAAATAGTACTTAGTAGTATTTATTATTGTTTTGGATCTGTTGGATTTGTTGTCTTCTTATTAAATATGTATTATATAAAAAAAAATACATAGGTACTAAAATTCTCGTGTCACAGTGTTTGTTACTAAACTCCTCCGAAACGGTTTGGCTGATTCGTATGAAATTTTGTGTGCATCTATTATACTGAATTATAGATATACCTAGACACAAAATTCGTAAACTGTTCGGTCTTTTAAAAGGGTGAAATAAAGCAAGCGCGGCTGCACCGTTGTTGGCACTGTGGGCACGCCCACAACCCTAATTGAGGTCGATAGGCCTAAGTTTATATTCAATAGTTATAAAAAGTCGTTGTATTATTGTTATTATTTTCTTCGCGCTTGACGAATCGCTTGAAATTGGCCGTAAGCCGTGACTAGAACACTTTTTGAGGCCTCCGCGCCTGCCTGCGACTCGATTATAATATAGCTTTCTTATGGTGGATGGTTTTTTTATAATCAGTTCAATAGTTTTTTAGTAAAGGGTGCCAGCATAGCCCGTGTAATTGAAATTTTCTTGTGGTTTTGCGATTTGCCGCTCAGTGTCGGATCGTATGTTGAATAAAATATGATTTGCGAATGCCGAGTAGGTAAAGATACAAATGACGAAAAACGACGATGATAATGACGATGATGGGTCCAGATGAAGTAAGTATACCTACATTATGTTTAAAAAGTATTGCCAAGATACAAGATACAAGATACAAGAATGTTTATTTTGCTAAAAACAATGAGTAGGTATACACATACATGCACAATGCATGCCATAATGCTTCATACTTCATTTATTGCTCACTTTTTTAACTAATTTTACCATTTTTTTTTTTTTTTCTATTCTATTCTATTCTAATTTTACCAAAATTTTGTTAATTATAATTTGGATGTTCTATACATCTCTGCTTAGGTAACTCCTCGACGAATACAGGCGTGAAGTTAAAACAAGCCAACCCTCTCAGGAGCAACTCTTTAGAACTTCCAACAACTCACGAAGGCTTTGATATTTTTTGATTAATGCATAAAGACCAACATATTCTGGAAGCAAGAAAAATCTTTCAACACAGCACTCACCACAACAAAAATACTTAGAACCTTAGGTGGAAAGAGGAAGGTTGACTTTCTTTTGTAGATTTTTTATTCCCAGGGCCGCACTCAAAAGTTGTAGGTAATGAAAAATGTAAGTTAGCGAAGTTGGGAGTGTAGTTGGTACTTACGAACTCGTACTGTGGGTATCGCGTGTCGAATGACAAATTGCCCGCCATGACCCTCTCTGATCCTTCCTTACCCCAACTTCCCCTAAGTACCGAAACTTCGCGAAGAATAAATATTATTTTGTTCACAAGTTATAATCTGAGGTATTCGTAAATATAAGTGCTTCGAATTTCTCACAGAATGTTAATCTTTTTCGGGAGATTCTTGGCGTAATTACACGCAACTCTTTAGCAGGGTTGGCACGATTCATTAATTTTATATGAATAGGGAAGGTTTAATTTCTGGTGTGCTGCGGAGTTATTCATGTCTTCAGGATCTCTGTTGATTGATTAGCGTAAGTATTTACATGAAATAGGTACAGACACCAGCACGTCAAGTTACCCCAATGTGTCAAATTATCCCAATCGAATATGACCCTTATGCTGTTTGACGTAAAGTTGAAAAACGTTCAAAGAAATTTGCCATTTTGGGGTAACTTGATGTGCTGGCGTCTGTACCTATTTCCCTATTTCTATCCCACCTGGTCGGAGTGGTCCTACACTACGTTTGCCAAGTCGAGGTCTCATCATTCTTAAGAACACGTTTACCCGATCGATGGTCGGGTGGTGGTTGTAATTTACCAATAATGGTAAAATACTTCCAGTAGGTACCTTTGCATGTAGTACTACATGCTTATCTACCTACAGCTTATAATCAGTTTAGTAATCAGCGACGACATTTGTAGTACAATAAAAATTAATAAAAATTAAATCTAGGAACTTGACAAAATCAAACTTGTAACATTCCTAATTATATAATTATAGTATGTTATTTTTTTTTTTATTGTATACAAAATATTGTAAAAACTATTTTAAAAGAGTGCCTTAGTACCTACCTATGGTGTTTCTTGCCCATTCTTCTCCATACGACCTTTTGGAAGGGGTAACTAGAATCACATTATTTTAATTAACTTGTAAGTTTAGTGTTCAAAAGTGCCTTTTAAATGGCCTTATTGAAATAAATTATTTGACTTTGACTTTGAATAGTGTATGCCTAAAGGGTATCCTACATTTTTGTGCTGGTCAAAAAAACCTGTAAGATCTGTGTGTTTAGATTAATATACTATGATATGTGTTAAGTAGGTACCTACTCATCCGTCACTCGTCAAACAAGTTGCATTTGAAAATCAGCGTCACACAGCAGACCTGGGGCTCGAGTCTGCTATTGCAATCGTGTCTCAATGACCGGTCATTGATGGAATATTTGACAACTTTGACAGTTTTGTATGGGAAATGTGTCATAAGTTTGACGTTATACGTCAAAAATCGATCATTGACCGGTCATTGAGACACGATTGCAATAGCAGACTCGACCCCCAGCAGGGCTATTTCGTATCCCCGTTGACAGTTCTTATAGAAGATCACTGGGCAAAGTGCTCAACGATTAACTGTTAAATAGTCATCGTGACTTGACGTCTACTTAAAGTGCAATAATACCAGTTTCTTGTAAATTCTCAGTTAGCATCAAAATTCGGTAAGAAGATAGCCAAGCCAATACCTACAGCAGGGCTTTCCGCTGAAATCTTTTTACCGAACTATCCCTCCATTGCCAGTGTCTACCTGGCGTCCATTTGCAAACAGAACTTTGACTAATGTAGCATAGTGTAAAGTTTAAATAAAAATGCACCTGTTTTTCACATACATACATAAACTCACGCCTTTTTCCCTTGGGGGTAAGCAGAAACTACAGAGCGCCATATGCTAAGATTCTTACATACCTATACTTCTTTTGCTTCGTTTACATTCATACATGTTGTCATACACACACGCCTGTTGCGAGTACTACGCACCTGCCTTTCTGTAGAACCTCACCAATAAGGTCTATGTATGTTCTTCTAGGGCGTCTCCTCCCGGCGTTCTCAATAATCCCAATACATCTGCCTTGTAAACACCTTTCGTTAGTCGCCTTTCATCCATCCTTTCAACGTGACCAAACCATCTAAGCATTCTCTCTGCACATTCACTAGCAAAAAATAATAATAAGTTCAAGTGTCGCTTGGGTACTCTTGGTAAAAATGAACAGTACCTTTATCCTCCAGGATGTCTGCATGAAAGTTTTTATTACCGTATGGGACCTATGGGAACATATCCATAAAATCCTTTCTCTGTTGTGGTAAGTCGTGGAAGATGATAAAACTTACTTTTAAAATTAACCGTATTATGGGAAAAAAAATCTAAGGTTGAATCTGTAAGGTACTCCTTATTAAGTCCCATGATATAGGCGTCGCCATCAACCGAGTTAAACCCAACGGTACTGCTCCAGGAATCGAACCCATGACCACGTGCTTAACACTCGTGACGTGTTAAAACAACGAGGCAGTTGTGATTAACCCTATTGTCATCAACTGCACAAAGATCCAGACTCTAGGTTTCCAAATTCTTCTCAGCAACAACACTAGGAAGTACCTACTTAGCGAAGGGTGGGTTTTTGAGGGATTGCTTTAGGTATCTATGTAATTTTGACGTTCAAAAATGCTGAACCTCCTTCACACTTGAATAAATGACTTTTGATTTTGATTTTTCGATTTTATTGAGCAAATTCAGATGGACAAACCTAATAACACTTTGGCCGACACGCGATTCGAACTTAGGACTGTACAAACAGTAGCACTTCCGACCACTAGACCAATACTGGTACTATACTTACGTGAGAGTAACGTCAAGTCTTGCACCCCATCCCCAAGATGACTGCGCGATCGTCAAAGTATTACAAGTCCCTGTATATTAAGTAAGGTGACTTGCCGTTATTTGGCAACTCATGGCGCTCAATGCGTCCATTAGACGGAACAAGGGCTGCCCTAATTAACGGCGCATCTTATTGGGAAAACATCAGGGAGAGGGAGTCGGGGAGAGTAAGTTGATTGATAGGGTTAGGTAAGTGTTTGGCTTTGTAAGTTTTACAAGCGGTTTTTGATGTCACGAATCGTATGAAATAAGAAGGGAAAGAAAGAAAGAAAATTAAAGCATTTATTTGACATTAAAAAGAAAAATAACTAAGCTAAAGCAAACAAGTGCGATTCGGACTCTCCCACCGAGGGTTCCGTACGTAGGATCATTATCATAGATATCCGATCATTATAAATAGTTCAGGAATTGAATCGCGCAGTTCTTTCCGAACTTTTATACTGGATGAATTTAATTACAAATATATAAGTAGTATTTAATTTTTTTTTTCACAATTTCATGGGACCGTAAACCTAAGTATACGCCTTAAACTTCAACTTGATACCTACCTAAGCTACACTATCCCCGGGTGAAATATGCTGATTTTTATCCCTGTATTCCCACCGGAACGAGAACTACGCGGGTGACACCGCGTGAAGTCCGCTAGTTGTAAATAAAACGCATGAATAGAAAAATATTAAACTTTATTTTTAATTACAAATAACTGATATGTTAATTTTACATCTTAGTAAATAACAATACTGAAAACAGAAACAAAATAATATACTATACATATACATTCTAGTTACATTAGTTTTATAGTACTATAATAACAATAGTCAGAAAGGGTACCTAATTGCAAACAGAATCAAAGAAAAAATCGTCTTCAAACATCATTTAATTGTCAAAATTATCTTTGATTCACATTTCTTGACAATTATTATACCTACATAGGTTTCACAAAAATATTAGTTAAGTCAGATTGATGTTAGAACATCTAGAAGAAAATCCTACTAATATTATAAATGCGAAAGTTTGTGAGGATGTTTGTTACTCTTTCACATAAAAACTACTGAATGGATTTTAATAAAATTTGGTGTGGAGTTAGCCGAGACCCTGGATTAACACATAGGCTACGTTTTATCCCTGTATTCCCACGGGAACGGGACCTACGCGGGTGAAACCGCGGGACGTCTGCTAGTAAGTTATAATTTGATGACATATCATCACGCCTGTTATCACATCAGGGTAAGGTAGAGGTAAACCTGTGGTACACCCACATTTCGTTAGTTATGTTTAGATCCCATGTAATAAAGGGCTCTAATTTCGTATTTCAGTATTCGAGAAGTATTTACCTGCGTATCGAGAAATGTAACTTTTCGCTAATAAACTATTATTATTATTAAGTATGTAATAAAGAGAGGTTGTTGCTTTCAATTGGGCACGAAACCAGACTTCGGGCTGATACTGAAAGATTCCAGATGGAAAAACTCAATAACGTTTCTGACCAACCCGAGAATCGTACCCGGGACCTCGGTCAGGAGTAACGCTTACGACCACTAGACAAACAAGGCAGTCATTACGCAAGAAATCCCTAAGGCTAATCATGCTAATATGTATTTGGGAATACCAAGCATTTTATTTCAAACTACCCGCTCTCTCGACTTTTTCTGCATGAATCTAGAAAAGCAACACAGCGTTCTCTGTGGCTAAATGATAGTCATTTACATAGAAAAAAATACAAATGACTCGGAAACTTCAATGTGCGAGAGAGACGGCCAAATTCTATTCTTTTTTTCTTCAGAAACCTCATTAGGACTTCGTACCTAGTGTACCTAGACATTAAGCCGATGGTACCGATTGTCATTTGTAGATCTTTGGCGGTCGGTATTACGGGTAGCCGGTAGTCCGGAATTTTGACAACCTGGCTAACCAAAGGGGTGTTTTTTCACCCAGTAATTGGGTTGTGTCAAGCAGTCTAAGCAGTCGCCTCAAAATATTCAGTTGCATTCACTGGAGACCTAAAGTGATTTGGAAATAGACTAGTCAGTGTAGTGATGGGTCGTTGAAGGTTTTTCCGTCAACGAAACGTTAACGTTGATTTGCGTTTGTCAACTAGTTGATCAACTAGTTCATTTCGTCAACGAATTAACTTGTTACGAACGTCAATTGGAGGAACGATTAACGTATTTACCAACGTATGCTGTTGTAATGTTATTAACGAACAATTTGCAGTTTACCTAATGAAATAGGATAACATTTAATGATGACTTTACCTACTACTTACCTACGGTTACGGTTCTAGATGATCTTCTCTTCATACTTTTTTCAGGCTGTCAGCCTACTATGGGAGAGACTGCATGTGTAAAAAGTACTACATTAAGATTTTTTTAAAGAAATACAATTTACGTACGTTGAAAATAACAAAACGTTGGGTTCAGTTTTTCGTTTCGACAAACGAATTGAATTCGTAAACGTCGTTGTCTCGTAACAGTCATAACTCGTTGACGAATTCAACTAGTTGATTTGTAAACGGTCAACTTTAATCCCGTTGAAGAGACATCAACGTTGATTCAACTAGTTCGTTGATTCAACGCTCATCACTACTAGTCAGACAATGATTTAGCGTAGACATTCAAACTTGACGCAAACATCACGTCAATACGTACAACGTTCGCTTTATCTCTCTAGACAGATGCCCGATCCTAACACAATTATAGCAGCTGTTGTTTTTATGGTGTACAATAAGGAGTATTATATTCTATTCTATTTAAACTTGGCTATGAAAAATACCTACAATTGGTTTTGAGGTCGGATTTGGCACTCTAACTAGTTTTAATAAATTATAATAATAAATATTCCACAACTTTCACGCAACGCCAGTCCCAAGCTAAGTAGACTTGTGTTATGGGTACTTAACTTAAGCTGATAAACATACATATATGTATTTCTGATACATACATATTATTGATAAATAATACCCAGACGCAGAACAAATGATCGCGCTCATCACACAAACATTTGTCCTGGGTGGGAATCGAACCCACGAAATCCAGCATAGTAGTCAGGGTCAAATACAAGACCAACAGACCAGTCAGGTCAGTCTGTGAATTATAAATGGAAAAGGATAGGGTTCCACACCAGAATCCGAAAAGTTCTGGCTTTGTTAAATGTTAATAATTATTCATTAAAAACAGTAATAGCGATTGTGGCTTAAATATTTTTTTTAGTTAGTTTTTTAATCACACTAAAGGTGAATTTAAGTTTGAAATTCAAGCAACAAAAACTTTATTGAGAGTAGATAACGCATCTTTAGCAAAATAAGTAGCTTAACATGAAGCATTTAAGTAGGTATATAAAGAACCAACAGGGTAAGTCAGAAATTCAATGGGGATATTCGAACATGAGATTATGTATTTACAATTAAATCAATAAGGAATAAAATATTTACTACTAAGTATAGTAAAGATAGAACAACACAATTATTTTTAATAATAAACTAACTAAGTAATTAATAATAAATGCCACAAGTTAACAATTCGAGGTATATGAACAAAGCGTTAAAAATTGTGATAAAATTAATATAAAACTTAACATTAGTCAACTAAAACTAATTATCATTTTGTGATGTCTTATATTTGGTGAAGTAAACATATAATATAGTGAACCTAGACATATGTATTTGTGACGCTTAATTAAGAATTATTTAGATTAAATAACTAACTTATATTATTGATTTTAAACACATTCTGGGATCAGCTGTTTCAAGGGCCTTTGCACACGAAGTTTAAGTTAGCGCAACAGAGTAAGCGTTAGCGTCTTTTGTTTTGTTTATTTCTAAAAGTTTTTTTGAATGTTACTTTCTAATTATAGTCATCTGAAATTATATTGATTTATTTATTTTTATTCTCAATGTCTGTATTTTTTTTTGTTCGTCAAATATGGCAAAACATGTTGAAACTTTCCAGTTTTCACATTATTCCAACTTTCCAGTTTTTGTGTTGTTTAAACAAAAAAATATAAATGTATCTTTATGTAACTGTCTTTGAGATTCTTTATACAAAATGGAATGTGATAATTATTACAACATATCCGAAAAAGATTCAGTAGGTGAGCATCGTATTTTCATTATTAGATCTTTGTCTGTCGTTACTAGAAGTCAGAACCTCTAAAGTCTGACCATCAGACCAAGTGCATTGGGTTAGACTGGAAGCCGAGTCTTGCATAGTTGGGAAAAGGCTAGACAGAGAGTGGTACCCAAAGCGCATTTCATAATTAAATTAATACCTTAAGTTTATGACGCATTAACTTTAAAATACTTATATATTTTTACTTCGAAAATATTTGTAACAAGAATTAAAATGGTAACATTATATATCAACAAAGAAGCATATTTGAATTATTTAGTTAGAGTATGGCCCATAATTTGATTTCATTTTTTTACTAGACAGTACAATAAAATTATTTAATCAATATTCTCATAATTTCAAAGTTGTCTTTTAAAAACAGATCTTTGAGAAACAGACTTTTAAATAACTTACCAGAGAATCTAACGCAGGATCCTCCCTGCGCTCAGAAGTCTCGCTTGCAACCACAAACTGGATAGTTACCTACGTATTATAAGTACCTATTACTTTAAATACCATCATATGAGGTAAGCTCATTTGAAAACAACAAAAATCTCTTGAAACAAAAATAAAAAAAACTGTTGAAAGTATAACCAACATCAATTATTGAAGAATAACTTCTTTATTTACGCATAAGACTTAGAGAGTAAACTGGTGAATGCGTGACTAGTGCGTTACGAAAAGCGTGATCGGGCGAAACGAACGGAAGTTGAGAGGGATATATCAGTTAGTTAATATAGAAAGAGTTTTGTATATTACTGTAGGGGCAAATGAGAGAGAAAGAGGTGCGAGTACACATTATCTTTCTCTCTTTCTCTCAAAGCCAGTTACGTTTAGTATATCCAAGACACAGTGCTATTGTTTGTATAACATTGTAGGTCAACGAGAGTGCAGTGCGCGCGCACAAATTCTTTAAAGAAGTTTTACTGCAGTCGTGTGGTCTAAAGTAGTTTTCATAATCAATGCAGTTTCCTTTAAAATACATGGTCTGTGGTCGCCTTAACAACCTTTAATTCAAAGCTCATCTTTTCTCCTAGTCTTCTTGATGGCCAGGTCATCATGTTGGAACCAGGTGGCGTACACCCTGAGCGGTTCTGGTGAGGAGTGACGATGGAAGGACACGGGACGGTCGCGGGCTAGCACTTCGCGGGCATAGTCTTGAGGACGAGCCTAGGAAGATAAAAAGGTAACAATACATAGTACAAGGTTATTTTTAGTATATGCGAAAAAAATATCAGTTTAGTACATTAAACGTATGAAACTGTTGATTTTACCCGAAGTAAAAGTTATTCATAATGATGAGAACAACTTAATTTTTAGGGTTTCGCATATATGTAGGTACTAAAAACAAGGTTGGATACGTAAAATGTGGAGCATAGAAACATAGGGGTGAAAAGAACCATATTCCTTTTTTAAACTTTGCCGCACACTAGGAGCATGCTAGTGCTAGTCCTAATGCTAGTGGCTTAATAATAGCAGCTGCACGGCTCGATATAAGGTTAAGCTACGCTTGCTGAGGTCTGATCTAGGATGGGTGACCATTTATTATAAAAACACGTTCAGCTGTAAGTTGGTCCCGGTTGTTATTATTTGTAGATCTTTGACCTTTCGCCTTGGGTACTATTGTTCCCAAGATATAATGCAATATTCTGTGGCGGCCATTAAGGCAGAAATATTGGTGTATAATTATGAAAGAAATGATTTGACTTTGACTTAATTTTTTTTATTCTGTGAAAATAAGTTAGGGTGAAATAAACACGTAAATTAAATTGTTACCTGATGAAACAGCGGCGAGTGCGTTATGCTGATGTTGAGTCGGTGGTGTGCGCACGCGCCGAGCGTCATGTCGTCGGGAGCCGCGCGCGCGGAGGGCGCCGGCCCACACGTACAGGCCGACAGCGCACGCGCAGCTCCTACGCTGAGTACAGTACCGCCGCCGCCTGTTATGTAGTCGTAGCCTGTCCGACACATACTCCATATCAGCCTCATACATTTAACTAGGCCCATATTATTAGACAGCTTTTAACTGAAAGTAGGAAGTCCCATATAAACTATTCAGTAAGCTAGTAAAAATAAGGAATGATGAACTTCATGAATAGACAACAGAGCGCACTTTTTAATCAGCATAGTATTACCATTAAACCGAAAAATAATAAGATGATTTTTGGGTTTTTGTTTTGAACATCTTTTTCGATTACTCGATATTTTTTCACGCGCGCTTTTTTATACTACCCAAGAGTAAGAGTGACAAGTATCCATGTAAGCGCACGTTATTTGATATGACCAAAGAGTGTGACAGGTAACCGAGCAAGCGCACGCTATTTGATATGGCCAAAGAGTGTGACAGGTAACCGGCGAAGCGGGCGCGATTTGATATAACAAAAGAATGTGACTGGTAACCGAGCAAGCGCACGCTATTTAATATGACCAAAGAGTGTGACAGGCAACCGGCGAAGCGGGCGCGATTTGATATAACAAAAGAATGTGACAGGTAACCGAGCAAGCGCACGCTATTTGATATGACCAAAAAGTGTGACAGGTAACAGAGCAATCGCACGCTATTTGATATGACCAAAGAGTGTGATAGGTAACCGAGCAAGCGCACGCTATTTGATATGGCCAAAGAGTGTGACAGGCAACCGGCGAAGCGGGCGCGATTTGATATAACAAAAGAATGTGACAGGTAACCGAGCAAGCGCACGCTATTTGATATGACCAAAGAGTGTGACAGGTAACCGAGCAAGCGCACGCTATTTGATATGACCAAAGAGTGTGACAGGTAACCGAGCAAGCGCACGCTATTTGATATGGCCAAAGAGTGTGACAGGCAACCGGCGAAGCGGGCCCGATTTGATATAACAAAAGAATGTGACAGGTAACCGAGCAAGCGCACGCTATTTGATATGACCAAAGAGTGTGACAGGTAACCGAGCAAGCGCACGCTATTTGATATGGCCAAAGAGTGTGACAGGCAACCGGCGAAGCGGGCCCGATTTGATATAACAAAAGAATGTGACAGGTAACCGAGCAAGCGCACGCTATTTGATATGACCAAAGAGTGTGACAGGTAACCGAGCAAGCGCACGCTATTTGATATGACCAAAGAGTGTGACAGGTAACCGAGCCAGCGCACGCTATTTGATATGACCAAAGAGTGCGACAGGTAACCGAGCAAGCGCACGCTATTTAATATGACCAAAGAGTGTGACAGGCAACCGGCGAAGCGGGCGCGATTTGATATAACAAAAGAATGTGACAGGTAACCGAGCAAGCGCACGCTATTTGATATGACCAAAAAGTGTGACAGGTAACCGAGCAAGCGCACACTATTTAATATGACCAAAGAGTGTGACAGGCAACCGGCGAAGCGGGTGCGATTTGATATGACCAAAGAGTGTGACAGGTAACCGGGTAAGAGCGCAGTTTTATTTGACAATAGAGTGCACGCGTCAGTGGAGATAAAGCAGCTGTGAAATGTTGCCAATCCATTCTGCGTAAGGTTGGTACCACGTCGTGCTGTCATCTATTCTAATAATATTGTAAAGAGGCAAAGTTAGTGACGTCGTTGGGGCTGATCTCTGGATCTAATAAACCAATTTAGAAAATTCTTTTACCAATCGAAAGCCACTTTATTTGTGTGTCATTTATTTATTTGCAAAACATTTTTATTTCGCACTTAACATCCCCTCCAACCCCTCTTGCTTGGAGAGGATGCTAAAGTGCGAAATGGATTAGGACAAAGTCACGAGCGCTGCCATGTGCTTGTAATATTTTATGGCAGTGTTTTTAGATCGACAACGTGTCAAATGTTATCATAATTATGGAACTACTGTAAGGTTCACTTGTTTTTGTGTAACACTAAACTTACCTTTCAATTCAACTCAAGATCATGGTCAGGCCCATCAGGCCAAAGAAAAAGGGGTAGACCAATTTTATTGCGCGCTGGGCAGACAAGGTTATAAAAAACCGGCCAAGAGCGTGTCGGGCCACGCTCAGTGTAGGGTTCCGTAGAATAATAATAATAATAAAGGAAATAATAATAATTTATTCAAGAAAACATTGTTTACAAAAAGTTTACATTAGCCAAACAATAGTATTTAATTTATCCTACCTATGCTTTTTTTTTTTTTTTCGTTATGTAAACGAAGTTAAAAAAAATGCTTTTTTGCCTTTTTGGCGCAGCCGTGAGGCACACAGCACATGATATGTACCTACTATTGTATATTTTCTATTGTTTTATAAATTATTGTCTGTATGTGTGTTTTGATGACTGATGTCAAATAAATATTTTTCTTTCTTTCTTTCTTTCTAAGAAGGCCTTTACCTTACATTGAGAGGGTTTCTTGCGCAAAACACACACCTAACTTTAGAAAGTGATTAACTATTTTAGGTACTAAGATTTACAGACATGCACACTGTAATTTTTTTGTGAAGCAAAAAGTTAAAGGCTTTTTAATTTTTATTTAAACTCACCTTTAGCAGCAGTTTCTCTCTTCCCGTAACCGTAGCCGTACTTTTCACCAATCACAGTGATATCATCACCACCGCGGTAACAACTGAGCACCTCGCACAATCTCTGGACCCTAGAACAATTTTAAACTTAGCAAACATAAGATGGGACTGGGCAGGACATGTCTGCTGAATGTCGAACGAGTTATGAGCTTATAAAACCCAGAATTGGTGCCCTACAACAGTGACACAGACCACGAAGGAGATGGCAGGAAGACTGGAAATCTTCCTTGAGAATTGGAGAGAGGTGTCACAGAATCGCGACAGATGGAAGGAATGGAGGAAGGCCTTTGCCCACCAGTGGGACAATTCAGGCTAAGTAATAAATAAACATACTCAAATCAGTTCACAACGATGCCAGCATAGTAATTGCGTAATCAACTCTGTTTATATAGAATATTAAGCTGTTTACTACCGAGCTGGTAGTGTTGGACTAACACACTTGTGTGAACACTAATAGGGTTGAATTCTCAAAATAAAACCAAACTGTGTTCTGGTCTAAGCTGGTATATATTTTCTAAAATTCACGCGAACCCAACCAAATCGTTGTAACGTAACCATAGCGAGATCTATTTCGACGCCAACGCCATCTATCGAGCTTGATGTCAAACTTTTGAACTTTACCTAGGATTCGCTATGATTACGTTATGAACATACCGCCCACCAAGGACATTTAGTGACCGAATGTCCTTCTTCAAATAAATGTAGTGAGTACTAAAAGTAGTTATTCGTATACATTTTACCCAACAATATGTACTTAACAAATCTTAAAAAAATATAACAATAAACATAAACAGTCTTTAACAGTGTAAATTATCTAAAACAGTTGTAAAAACTTATAATATAGTTAAAATATGCAATAAAGGCACAAACATGGTAAAACTAAAACTATAAACTGTGTAAAATAAAACACGGTAAACTTAGTTAATATACATTTGATCTTAAAATAACGTGAATTATTTGATCTGAAACTTACACTAAGTACTGCTACTTACTGACATAAAACTGATAAAAAAGACTTAAACAATTCATTGAGCTATTGGTAAAACACATAATTTGGAAGTAGGTCTTTTAACGGTGGATGATTTAGTTTTCAATGTGACTACACGGGTGATGTTATCAGCACCGGGGTGTTTTTCCACTACCCGTCCTAACAACCAACGACTTGGTGGTAAATCATCTTCCTTGATTAAAACAATGTCCCCGATATTGGGCTCCGGAACATTGGAAGACCATTTGTATCTGTTCATGAGATTTGACAAATATTCATGATACCATCGTTTCCAAAAAGACTGCATCATTCGTTGAACTAATTGCCACCGACTTAAATAATTTAAATTTGAACTTTCATAATTTTTGTCTGGCACATTAACTATCGGTTCACCGATCAGAAAATGCCCAGGGGTTAACGGCAGGGGTTCACCAGGATCAGCATAGTTAATAACGCTTATCGGTCGCGAATTCAAGCATGCTTCCACTTGGTTAAGGAGTGTAGACATTTCCTCATAAGTAAGTGTAGAGTCGCCGATTACCCTTTTTAGGTGAAACTTGGTGGATTTTACACCCGCTTCCCACAAACCACCGAAATTGGGAGCATGAGGCGGTATGAAATGCCACTCAGTATTGTTTGCTTCCAGGTGTTCTGCGATTTGTGGCTGTATAGAGGCCAATTGTTGTAACTCTTTGGATGCCCCTACGAAATTGGTGCCATTGTCGCTCCACAGTTTAGCACAGTGACCTCGCCTCGATACAAACCGTCGAAAGGCAGCTAGAAACGCCTGTGTACTCATATCACTGGCGACTTCTAAGTGAAGAGCGCGTGTGGACATACAAACGAAAAGGCATATATAGCCTTTGTATGAGCTATGTCCACGGCCCTTTGTCGTTCTTAATTTTATGGGTCCAGCATAATCCACTCCGCTATGCAAAAATGGCCTTGCTGGTTTACATCGGACTGATGGAAGATCCCCCATCAGTTGGTTCCTGACGCTAGCTCTCTGTTTTGCACAAATAACACATTTGCGAACATGTTGTTGTATTAGAGATCTAGCACCTATTATCCAATAGGCTGACCTTAAAAAGTTTGCAAGTAACTGAGGACCACCATGCAATGTTTTTTCATGCGCATCCGCTACTATGAGATAAGTCAGATGGCTAGAATGTGGTAAGATTATCGGGTGTTTTGAATCTTCGTCTAATTCCGCCTTTGCAAGTCGCCCTCGAACTCTCATGATACCCTTTGTATCAATAAAAGGGCTAAGTACCTTCAGCTTACTTGATTTTATACTTAAATGCCCTTTTTCGCTTAACTGTGTATATTCTTTTTCAAATATCTGTGTCTGTGTCTTCTTTATACAGGTGTTTAATGCTGCTTCTATTTCTTCGTTCTTTAAATATTTACTATTGTATAATATGTCCTTCTTAAAAAATCGTCGGCAATACGCAACTACTCTAACTAATTTTCGTAGACTAGAGTAATTTTCTAGAACTACGTGCTCTGGAACTACTGCTACATGAACCTTTATCGTTTGCTCTAAATCTGTTTTTAACTCGTTAGGTCTTTTGTACTTAATTATTTTGTTTTTCAGGAATGGCGGTCCAGAAAACCACAACTCATTACCAACCAATGAACTGGGTAGTATTCCCCTTGAAGCGCAGTCTGCTGGATTCTCTTTAGTCGACACGTGAAACCATTGAGACGAACTCATTGCTCCTAGTATTTCAGCAGTCCGATTCGCAACAAACGTTTTCCACCGGCTGGGATGGCTGTTAAGCCATGATAGCACCACCGTCGAGTCAGTCCAAGCTGAAACCTTTTCCTTTGGTATCTTTAACACCTCTGCAGATTCTGTCAATAGCTTTGCTAGTAGTACTGCTCCACACAACTCCAATCGAGGAATGCTGACTTGTTTGACTGGGGCAACTCGGGTTTTTGCAACCAACAATGAAACATGAACTTTGCCTGTGGTGTCAATTACCCGCAAGTAAACGACTGCTGAGTATGCAGCCTTTGAAGCGTCACTGAAACCTTGCAATTCCAGATTATCAGTTGACCTAGTCCCCAGCCAACGACTTATTCGAACCTGGGTAAGTAATTTTAACTCTTCGCGGTAAGTACTCCACTCTGTTATCAATTCTGTATTTAACTTCTCATCCCAACTAACGCCGGCAAGCCATAACTTCTGGATAAACACCTTTGCTACAACCACACTAGGAGCTAACCATCCTAATGGGTCGAACAAACGAGCTATGTCTGATATTATAGATCTTTTTGTTACAGATGCCGTCGTCGAAGGTGGGAGATTCACTGCGTACTGAAAGGTGTCTTCGTAGCGGTTCCAGGTAAGGCCCAAAATTTTCGTGGTACTATCTAGCTTAATTTCTCTGTCCTTATTATTTATTTCCTTTTCTTCTACTATTATGTCCTGTTTGTCCTTATTCTTATTGTCCTCATTATTTATGTTATTTTGACCTGTTTTTAGAATTCCCTCATTACTATCCATAGAGCTTATTTTATCTAATAATTGCTGATTATTACTGTTCCATTTCTGTAATATAAATCCTCCCTTTCCTAATAATTGTACCATTTGATTGCAGATTTCTACACCTTCTTCGATGCTGTTACTTCCAGTCATTAAATCGTCCATATAAAAACAATTTAAAACTCTGTCTGGTGCAAGTGGAAATTTATCTCCTTCGTCATATGAGACCTGATGGAGCGATCTTACTGCTTGGTATGGAGCAGAAGCTGTCCCAAAAGTCACCGTTGTCAGCTCATAATCTCTAATCGGCTTCTTAGGATCGTCTCGCCAGAGTATTCGCTGGAATGCAGCATCTTCATCAGCCATTCTAACTTGACGATACATTTTAATGATGTCTGCTACTATACCAATTGCATGCATTCTCCATCTTAAAACAGTGTGTCTTAAATCTGCTTGCAGCGTTGGTCCTACCATTAAAGTGTCGTTTAGTGACACACCGTTTTTATTCCTTTCTGAGGCATTAAAAACAACACGAACCTTAGTCGTGATCTTGTCGTTTCTTATCACTGCGTGGTGGGGTAGATAAACGGCTTCACCTTTAATACCATCCTCATCTTTTACAGGTCGCATGTGTCCCAAATGTAAGTACTCATTCATTACCTCAGTATATTTTTCTTTTAGAACTGTATCTTTACTTAATCTCTTTTCTAGTGATTTTAATCTTGTTTCAGCTATTTCCCGTGATCGTCCAGCTTTGCAAGCAGGTTCTTCATCTCGAAATGGCAGTCGTACTATGTATCTGCCTGTGTCATCTCTTTTAGTAGTTTGCATGTAAAATTCTTCACACCGTTGCTCTTCTGGATTAAGTAATTTCTTGGTACTAGTTTGTTCTTCAATCTCCCAAAATTTCTTTAAAATATCATCTTCATTGACCTGTGCACAATGTACCTTTATGTTTTTTGTGTAATACTTTGAACTCTCCCTACTTGGACTGACTACACCTGAAAGGACCCACCCTAAAGTGGTGCTCTGAGCAATAAGAGTTCCGGATGGACTCTTGACTATACCTTCCTTCAAAATGTAACAGTATGCATCTGCACCCAATAAGATATCTATTCTATTGGGTGTATTAAAATTAGGATCTGCTAGAGACAGATTATTTATGGCAATCCAATCCAATGAACTTGTCTTTATGCTTCTCTCAGGCAAGTATGAGGTGATCTTACTCAAAACGTATGCGTTTATTTTGAGTTGAAACTCAAGATCAATTGTTGACTCAATTGTCAGGTTCACCATGTACTTTGTAATGGTTGATTTATCGTCACCCAAGCCTGAAACGAGACCTCTGACTGGAATTTTCTTTAGTCTAAGAAGTTGGACAGTGGCCTCCGTTATGAAACAAGCCTGTGAACCTTGGTCTACTAATGCTCGTACGGTTAGAAATTCACCCGATTTGGACTCGGCTTTTATTAACGCAGTGGCTAATAAAACCTGTCTGGGTGAAGAGCCATTGCCCGTAGACAAGCATGCGACTATGGGACTATCACCTGTTGAAGGACTGGTGTTATTAGTGGTCTCTGGGGCTTCGTTTTCTCCGTTACGTTCTCCACTTTGGTGCAGCAATGAATGGTGGCGCTTGTTGCAAACCTTACAGACTGTCTGCTTTTTGCAGTCGTGTACTCTATGATTGCTGCCTAAACAATTGAAACAAATATTATTTTTTGCTACGAATTCGCGTCTACTTTCTGTGGGCTGTTTTGCAAATTGCTTGCAGAAACACAGCTTGTGAACTTCTGAGCAGTATTCGCAACGCATGTTGGATGAGTTTGTGGCTAGCATTGCTTTCGAACTATGAACCCGTGAATTATTGCTGTCCTGGTGAGCCACGGCTTTTCTAGGTTCTATGCATTCTAATGCACGAAAACGACCTTCAATAAATATTTTAAGTTCCTCAAAAGTGGGCAAGTCGTTGCTCAAATCGTTAGAACTGCTTAACTCCCATTGTTTTCGTGTTTCATTATCTAACTTGAATGTTACTATATGGATGATGATAGCGTCCCATGTACTCACATTGATATTTAAGTTTTTAAGCGCATTAAGACAGTCACATGTGATGTCTATCAGCTCCTTTAGTGCGGCGGCTGATTCTACATTTAATCGCTTTTGCATAAACAACCTTTTCAAAATACAATTGACCAAATATTTTTTATTAGCATAGCGCTTTTCTAACTGAGACCAACATTCGCTATAGTTGGCATCTGTGATTGGTGTATGCCTAATCAACTGTTCGGCTTCACCAGAAAGGTGGCTTTTAAGATAGTGCAGCTTTTGCACATTGTCCAAAGACGCGTTACTATGAACTAGCGACTTAAACAGATCGTGAAAGGCTGTCCATTCACTGTATTTGCCAGAAAAAATGGGAATTGTGATCTTGGGCAACTTTACTGATGCATTGGATGACTTAGAAGAATGACTATTGTTAGACCCGCTAATTTGTGGTACTGGTTCTTTGGGATTGACCTTATTGAGCGTTGCTTTCATTAGACATTTACATGATATATATGTATCTTCTGTGGTATCATATATATCGACTATCTTTTGACCTAGGTCTTCTATCTTAAAACGACCATACATTTGAGATTTGGTTTCCTTAAATGATGACCAATCATTTTCTAACAATTCGAGCCTTGTCTCAATGTATTCAACTGTTAATCTATCTTTAGGACTCTTTTTAAAATTAGTAAATGCCTTATGAATAACATTTTGGAGGTCCTTTAATATATTAATTTGACCTTCCATTATGAGCAACCAGAATATTAAAAAATGTGTTAAATACAAAATTAAATGATGATGATGTGATTTAATATGAAATTGAATTAACTACGTTAAATTTAAAATAACAACAAGCTTGATGCACAAACCAAATGTACTGATTTTTTCTAAGTCTCAAAAGTAACCAAAATTTTTACAAGTGTTTAAACTAACTTGAAATTCGGAATTCGGGCATAGTCTCCCCGTTCCGTCGTTTTTTATAAAACTATTCTAAGTGTAACATGCACAATTTAAGCCTAAGTTAAAATATTAATCTAAATACAAAGTAAAAATCTTCTTTGAAATAGGGTTCAAAATTGCTTGGCAAGTCTTCTATGTCACTGCGCTACTACTATAAATTATTAAATTGTACTCACGATTTCACTTCACTCTCACTTCCAAGTTGGTTTGACGTCACTTCGAACACTCACTGCAGGTTGTTGACGTTGATTTCGTTCCCCTCACCGAACGAATTTGCCGCCTGAACTTAAACACCGATCTTCCGTTGAACTACTGGTGGCGCCATCTATCGCGTCACGTTGAACTATCAATTCCACAGCGGCTGAGCTCGTCCACCTCGCTGGACGGAGCTGGTGCTGCCTCTGCGGTACTCCCGGTACTTTGTCACAGCGATCCACTGCGAGTACGCTGGGTTGCGGTCCGAAGCTGGCACCGCGAATTTCAAAAATTCAGACTGTCTGAGTCTGATCCAGGGTCGATGGACCAATGTTTACTACCGAGCTGGTAGTGTTGGACTAACACACTTGTGTGAACACTAATAGGGTTGAATTCTCAAAATAAAACCAAACTGTGTTCTGGTCTAAGCTGGTATATATTTTCTAAAATTCACGCGAACCCAACCAAATCGTTGTAACGTAACCATAGCGAGATCTATTTCGACGCCAACGCCATCTATCGAGCTTGATGTCAAACTTTTGAACTTTACCTAGGATTCGCTATGATTACGTTATGAACATAAGCTTTAATCGACCGATCTAATTGTCTCTTGCTTCAAAAACAGTAAAGGAAAAACATCGTGAGGAAACCGGCATGTCTTAGAGATATTTCTCGACGTCTCGTCCTAGTCTTGCCTTTACATGCGTAAAGGCAAGACTAGGAAGTGGTGAAAAGTGAGTGTTTTTGGGGAACTGTCTCATGTATTTCTGACGTTCAAAAAGTGCTGATTCGCAGAGTTATGACTGTCCCGGGTTCGATCCCCAGGTAAATAATAATAATAATAATAATAAAAAATCTTTTATTTGCAGACTACATAGGCCCACATTGTGTTAGTGTCTAAAATTATCTTATAAACAATGTTAGTAAAATACACAAAAAACAAGGTGATAATATATCGAAACACAGATAGAACTTAAACATAACTGGCGAAATATGTCTAACCCTTCAGGAATTACACAGGCTTGATGTTATGTTACGAGTTTTAAAGTAAAGGCGGCAGCACATCAAGTTACCCCAATGTGTCAAATTTGCCCAATTGAATATGAACCTTATCCTGTTTGACATAAAGTTGAAAAACGATCAAAGAAATTTGACACATTGGGGGTAACTTGACGTGCTGCCGTCTTTACTTTAAAACTCGTAACATAACATCAAGCCTGTGTAATTCCTGAAGGGTTAGACGTCGTCTGTCAATTATATTTATCTGAACTCACCCGAGAATAGTATCATCATCAGCTAGAAATATCCATTTGATATGAGGAAT
The DNA here is from genome assembly GCA_921972225.1 of Euplexia lucipara. Classification (NCBI taxonomy): domain Eukaryota; kingdom Metazoa; phylum Arthropoda; class Insecta; order Lepidoptera; family Noctuidae; genus Euplexia; species Euplexia lucipara. The sequence goes on along the minus strand of OV179149.1, from coordinate 2,298,210 downwards.
GTTGCTTATCCTCTTCAACACCATTCTTAGTATGGCGATAGATTTGGCGCAGTGGCCGGTTTTGCTGTTTGGTATACCTGTGCTGATCGCTGGCAGACTAGGGTCTAAAACAAAATCATGGGAAATTATTAATTCCCACTTTAAGGACTATGTCATTAAAAATGCAGTGATTGTTGACGGGCGATCATTATCTGCCTAGCCCTTTCCCAACTATGACGGGGATCCGCGTTGTACAGACGCCAGCACGTCAAGTTACCCCAATGTGTCAAATTTTCCTAATTGAATATGAACCTTATTTTGTCTAACATAAAGTTGAAAAACGATCAAAGAAATTTGACACATTGGGGTAACTTGATGTGCTGGCGTCTGTACATGGAGCCACTGCCTGTCGGACCTCCACAACCCAATAACTGGGTTACACGATACTCCAAGATTAATAATAAAATAAATAAATATTCCACTACTTTTTCACACAACGCCATCTAGTCCCAAGCTAAGCTAAGAGCTTGTGTTATGGGTACTAAAAAGCTGATAAACATACTTATATATTTCTAAATACATACATATTATAGATAAATTACACCCAGACACAGAACAAATGATCGTGCTCATCACACAAACATTTGTCCTGGGTGGGAATCGAACCCACGACCTCCGGCATAGCAGTCAGGGTCACTAACTGCTAGACCAACAGGCCAGTCGATTAAACTGGTTGTCAGATTTACAGACTTCTGACTATCTGTTACTACTGTCATAGATCTTCAAACCAACGGCTTTACGTGCTTATATGTAATGAATGGTGTATTGGTGACCCATTTAAAAACAGCTCCTTGAATTCAACAACGATGAAAAACGACATGTTGTATACCTTCATGAAGCGCAGATATTAAAATTGAAAACATTATAAGAGAGTGTGTGCCAGCTTTCATAGCTAAATATATATTTTTTGTTGGTTTGTTGAGATCTTACACAGGAACGGCATGCTGCCAACGGCAGAGGTAGCTGCAGCCGTCGATCCGCCTCGGCGGCAGCCGTTGACATTCCAGCTTCAAAAATCAGCGGCAGCTGTCGTCTACTCTCTCAATATATAGGGTGACTGGTAATTAGTGACCTATACTTAAACACGTGATTGTATTCATGATTTCAATCAACTTTCCCAAAGAAACTTTTTTTTATAAACAAAAACGATGTTTGGAATTCCCACGCGCGCGCCTGTGATCTATCAGCTGATAGTCTGATCTCAGGAATGGCAAAATCTACTAGTAGTAGCGTCACACGCTCCCCCGCCACCCCCACCTCCCGTTGTGCAGTACTGACGTAATTGAATTAATTGAAAGTTAATGAGTAAAAAAAAGTTTCTTTGGGAAAGTTATTCGTATTCATGAGTATAGTCACGTGTTTAAGTATCGGTCACTAATTACCAGTCACCCTATATAGGAGTCAATTGGGCTGTCGCCGATTTATGTCTTCGGCAGCAGTTGCCCCTCTGCCGTTGGCAACATGCCGCTCAGGAGTAAGAGCTCTTAGGCGTGGACTCTAAATAAGTCAGTTTACGAGGTCCTGAAAAGTTATATTGTATTCTACACCTTATTACGCCGGTTCTTTTATTTGTAAAAAAATAGAATTTGCCTCGCTATGTACAGTGCGTTGTATTTTGTTTGCATAAATTTATTTCCAGCTTCTACGGTCAGAAAAGAAACTTGTTTAATGCTTAACTTTTATTTGCAAAAGCATGCACTATTTTTTTAAAGTACGAAAAAGTATTTATAGTCATGAATAGTGTAGTTATTAGACTAATTTAGCTGAAAATGCAATGTGGGTGGGTGTCTGTGTGTCTGTTTGTGCATGCCTGGTTTTTATTAAAAGACTAAAAAGAAGATGTGATACATATACATATTATTATGGTGACTATGGTGACAATAGTTTTAACATTTCTACAACGTGTTATCTTGTTTTTAATAAAAACATTAATAATTCTTACATGTAGGAATTCCAAAGTGGCAGTTGCGAGTTTGCGACTACCTTAACATCAATAGAGCGATCAAAACATTTGTTCAGTTTAGACAAGACTACTAAAAAACCTTAACTATGTAGTTTTGATAATTAACTTACCATCTTTATCGCTATAGAACTGCAGGTTCGTGACGTGTCTGCCCCAGGTCTTCTTGACCACCTTGGCTCTGGAGCTGTGGAAGCCGCTCCAAGTCTTCACGGCGAAGAAAATTGAGTCCTCAGCCATGGGACTGCCCTGCCGGTAACGTGGCTTTTGATAAAAGCTATTACGGCGTAACGCAAATACTCCGATGAAATGTATTTCTTATGAGACTGTCTTTTTTATTGTTATTATTGAGCGTCGAAGCAAAGTAATGGAAAAGCAAGCTATGCATGCATACTGCAAGTAAACGAAAATGTGACCGATTTTTTTGTCAACATCAACAGGTAATGCGGGGTGTTAGAAGAATCAAAATCATTTTTAAATATTGGTTCATTTATACAAATTAACATAATTATTATTAGATTATTTTCAAAATTTTATATTTATTTATTATTTAACACGATAAAACAATTCTTTTTAAATAATTATTTATATTGTCGTCTGCGGCGGCGGTGCAAATTTGCCGTAATTTCCGCGAGGACCTTAATTTTCAGCGTTAAATAAACGAAGTATATAGAGATCGAAATCTGAAAGTCGAGACATTATCAATTCAATTAATTTCGATTAATTTATCCTTGGAGAAATTCCATTACTTAAAATAAACATAACGAAAATTATCCTAAAATTTTATAAAGATTTCCTCTTCTACATTTTTTTCTTTAAAGGAAAGGCTTATACTCACACATATATCAAATTGTCGCGGATATGTGGCGCAATTGTCTCCGGACACGATGCAGAAGCTGAGATCAGGCGTGAGAAGCGGTCCAGGGTCACTGCCACCACCGTACACCAGCTGCGCCAGTTCAAACGCAGGGTCTATTGAGAAGTCTGCTTCAAGACGGCGTTTACCGCTCTCGATCTGCCTTAGGAGTCTAAAAAGGGTAAGGAGGGTAAATAAAAAAAATACTTTTAATAATTAACACTTTCAGTGTCACGACTGGATGCCGGAGGTCGTAGGTTCGATTCCCACCCACGACAAATGTTTGTGTGATGAGCACGATCATTTGTTCTGTGTCTGGGTGTAATTTATCTTTAATATGTATGTATTTAGAAATATATAAGTATGTTTATCAGCTGTTTAATACCCATAACACAAGCTCTCAAGCTTAACTTGGGAATAAATGGCGTTGGGTGAAAAGTTTTGAAATATTTTTTTTTATATTTATAGTGTCAGAACAAGATATAGTGTATCGTGTATTTAAATATCGTGGCCTCGTCGTGCTGAGATTGGGGCCTTTTTGGCTTCGCACAGGTTTTTTTTTTTCATTAAATATGTTAGATTCAGTGTTTTAGTTTTAAACTATTAAATTCCTGTGCGTGTCTCAAATAATCATATTTTCTTTCTTTCTTTCTTTCAGTACCCAGCATACATATGAGTCGTAACGAAATTCGCTCTTGTGCCCACAACCCGGAACAAGTCGGGGCTATACGCAGATATAGGTGACGTCTGGCCATGCTTACGACACGACTGGCGTAGTTTAATGAACTTGTATGTAATATTGACAAAAGACGAAGGTGCTTAAACACTTGTTAATTTATGTTTGCCTGGTAGCCCGTTTTAATAAATAAACAATACTACTAAACTTTATTACAAACATACTAAGGTTCATGTTAAATTGGGAAAATTTGACGGTTTGGGGCAGCTTAATATGCTGGTGTCTGGACTAAGTTGTTTCAACTCACATTTCAATAAGCTCAATTCTCATGGCGAACCCGGTCGCAAAGTAGGGGTACATGAAGCCACCTTCCTCCTCCAAGTCTTCGTAGAACGTGAAGTGGTGGATGATGGTGGGCTCTTCATCACTCAATGGGTAGCCTATCCACATGACATCCTGTTGAAGAAAGTTTTGCACAATGAGTCTTAAGTATGCTAACGCGGCGTCGTTATTGAATACTAATCATAGGAGGAAAGATTTGATAGTTTGTTTGCATTGAATAGGCTCCGAAACTACTGGACCGATTTGAAAAATTCTTTCACCGTTGGGAAACTGCACTATCCCCGGGTGACATAGGCTACTTTTTATTCCTGTATTCCCTCGGGAACGGGAACTACGCAAGTGAAATGAATATATGTAGTAGGTACTTCGCTCGCGGCAACGTCCACGTGAATTACATAATTTTCCCTTTAAACTATGACATCCTCTTCAGTTTGTGAAACAAAATAATATAGCCTATGACTCACAAATAATATGGCTTTTTATTGGTAAAAGAATTTTCTAATCGGTACACTAGGAAGTGGTGAACGGAGGGCATTTTGGGGGACTGTCATTGTAATGTTTCGACGTTCACAAAAGCCAATTTTAATAAATGATTTTTATTTTGATGTAAAGTAAGTACCTAATTGCAATTACGTACATGATTACTTTTATGAGATTTGCGATGACTGTTGTCCTAAAATTTTCTTCCTAAGTAATTACGTTTTGAGAGCTCCACCTCTTACTTACCTTCTGTCTATCAGCAGCTGCAAGCGCTTCAATCAGCTTCTCACATCTGACAGCTGTGTGCGTCTCCACAAACAGGACCCACCTGACGTCACTCCGCCTGTACCGTGACGTGAGCGGCGCCAGCAGAGGTAGGATCGTCCACGCACCAGGCACCGGGAAGTCTTCGTGTGATATATGCGTTTTTGGGTGGCGCTATATGTAAAGTAGAAGAATTAAGTTAGCGGTTCTTCTTATACTTCTCGGGTGGTTACCTATTGACCAACCAGCATGGCTTTTGCATATCTGCGTTGACAGTGTTCATAATGATGATCACTGGGCAAATTGTTCAACGGTTAAATGTCAAACAGCTAACTTCGTATTCGCTATCATCAGTGTGTATCTATAGTGCGAGAGCCGGCTGCAAAAATACCTACCTCATCGGCTACCCCAATAAGCTGTATTTAGATCGTAAACTGACACTTACACACGTAAAAAAAATCAGAGTGCCTATAGTGTGAGTTTGTTTTACGTTAACGCGATCGACACGTTCATGACGTTCGGCGCTCCGATTGGGCCGCTCCAAGCTTTTAACCAATCAGAGAGCCAAACGCGATGAACGTTTCGATCGCGTTAGCGTAAAAACAACTCGCACTTAGGGCACAGGTCTGCCAGAGCCAATCCTGATATTTTTTGACATAATTTTTAGTAAAAATTACCTCATAAGATACCCGAATGAAAGTGCTGGCAGCAGTTAACCATTGGTAAGTAAGCCATACGCACTCGCGGAGATGTGATAAACTGTTGACCTTCACCGTTTTTAAACCAAGAGCTATACAATACGGATGAATCCGAGTAAAAGATACAGCCGAATTGAAACTGCCAAGTAAGAGACCCATTGAAACTCTGACACAAGGTTAAATCAAAAGACAAAAACTATATTTATGTTATACTAGCTTCTGCCCGCGACTTCGTACGCGGATCCTGTTGCTTATGCCAGCGACAACGGGGTCGTCAAAATTGAAGATCTGAAACGTCGAGATGTCGAATTCTAAAAGCACGGGGACGAGAAAACAATGAGATGCGCGAGACGATCAAGACGTTCCAGATTTATAATTTTTGTTGGTCAACGGAAATGCCATCAGACTTAACAACTTTTGCTAAGACGCCATTTCTATAAATATATGTTATATTGTCGCTGGGCTTTGGAGTTCCACTACAGGTGCTCCAGATCTTCAAATTTAGTCTCACAGCAGAAAACACTCTTCACGTGGAATATTTTTTGCAATGGCACCATTTTTATATCTCTTTTACTTTAGGTGTTCCATTTCCCAAAATAAATTATAGCCCATATGTTGCGTGACGTTCAGCGGTCAGTCGCGCATCTCCTTCCCCCACTTATCTCTAGAGTAGATATATACACTGAAAACTCAAGCGTCATGCTTTTTCCGTGAACGTCTCCAACTCGCGAGACAGTGCATGATGTTCACGATCAGCGGTCAGTCGCGCACATATTCTTCACTGCTCTCTAGAGACCTTAATGTAGATGCGTAAATACGCTGAGAATGCAGGCGTGCTTCGCGATCCCAAGAAGTTTCCACGGAGCGAGTTGCAGTCTCATGTTCTCGAACAGCATCAAGTCTCGCCTAACGCTCTTCGGTAGATTGTTGGGATCTTATGATCTTTAATCATCAATCACCTTTGGAACATTGGGAAAGATTTGAACTCTTTCTAGGCATGGTTATATTTTTATTGTGATGATACATAATCAATTAAAATCTAAGTGGCTGCTCCCCTGCGTTACCGGGTAGGCTACCGTGTAACGAAGATAAACGGAAAAGGAAATTAAACACTCAAATAACATAAGCCCGAAGGCATATTTATACGATAAAAAAAAATGGGAGTTTTGGCCAGTAGAGTCTAATTTTCAATGATATACCATCGACATCGAAAATCAGTCCTGAACTCTTCCCGCCTTCACCGCGTGGAGGTTCTTATGTTATTTTATAATTATGCAATGAAATTAGTGATACCAAATGTTTCTGATCTTCGATTGTTATAAGTCAATAGGAAATGCCATCAGACCGAACAACTTTTGCTAAGACGTCATTCCTATGTAAGTTGTGGTGTAGCTGGGCTCTTGGAGTTCCACAACAGGTGTTCCAGATCTTCGATTTTTATACGTCAACAGCGAGTGCTAATAAGGCTGAACAACTCTTGCTAAGACGTCATTCCTATACAAGGTGTCGTTTTGCATCCTCGTCAAATTTCAGGAGGGTGTCATAAAATACATAAATAATTAATTGAAAGTACGTTAGCGGGCAATAACTAACAAGTGCTGCTTTTTTTTGATGTTGAAATTTAACAGTGTTTCAGAATTAAACCCTTAATTCAATACAAATAAAACAGAATCACCCGACTTCGCACACAGCGACAATGCAGCTGTGTGCGTGAGCGTCGACGTCTTACCTACGAAAAGCAAGCGCGTGCGAGTGCGACAAAGCAATGACCGCTATGACCAGTAGCAATAATTTCACTTAATATTATTTCGAAAAACATCTACATTATTGTCATAAATTTTGTTTGATAATTAACTCATTTTTGAGCATTATTGGAATACGGAAATCTTACTAATGACAGTGATACTAGTGCGCCAAAGAAAAGTTCACTGACCTGTCATCAGATGATTAATAAAATGTTAGTTTTGCTTTTACTTCAACCTAAAGTTTTCGTAGTGATTTTGTTTTATTTGTGGATTAAATTGGTTGATTTGTAATTTTCCTTTCTGGCTTAGGACCGGCAATAATGCCTACTTTAGTTGGTGTACCTACCGATCTTCTAACCTACCGATCTTCTAAATCTAAAAATGTTTTCTACGTTTGATGGAAATGGAAAGACGTTCTAGTTAAGTGTAATAACACACTAATAACATTGATCAAGCTAACAACGTATTTACAAAATGTACTAGAATAAATAAATTAAGTACCTACATAAGTTACCCGGAGATATTGTTCAAAGTGGCCACCATCACACTCTTCGCACAAACGAGCACAACGAAGCTGGTTTTCCTTCAGCTTACGTAACACTAACACATACTTTTTTAAAGTGTCGAAAGCACTAATGATCCTTGAACGTAATTCTGTTACACTTGTCACTTCCTCCGAGTAAATTAACCTTTTAACGTCTCCCCACAAATACCTAAGTCTAGAGGCGTCAGGTCCGGAGAACGCGGAGGCCAAGCCACAGGTCCTCCGCGAGTTCCCCGCGACCGATCCAGTGGTCACCAAAGTACCGAAAAGCGGAAATCGCAAAGCGTGCCGCGCGCACGCTTCGGCGACATCAAAGACACTGTGTTAGTTCCGGGGTCGCGCGGGGGCGTGGCTAGAAGCTTGCGCGGGAGAGTACCGCATCGTGATTGGGGTAGTATTGATTGCCTACGAATTGATCATTGCGTATGTGTTGTGTATGTATTGTTTGCGTTTGTTTGTGTGCGAAAGCGCGGTGATAGGGCTAGTAACAGACAGGCCGCTTTTAAATACGGCTGGTTCACACTTGCGGTTTTTCGTTGTTAAGCAAAAATAATAAAAAAAATACCTACTCATTTTATTGTTGATTTGGGTCGAGAATCATTAGCATAATTACGTCCTTGAATTTGACGAGGATGCAAATCAACACCTTGTATATGTTATAGTGTAGCTGGGCTCTTGAAGTTCCACATCAGGTGTTCCGGATCTTCAAATTTATTCTCTCAGCAGAAAATGCTCATCACGTGGAACAATTTTTGCTATGGTACCATTTTTGTATCTCCAATAGCTCAGCTGGTCTGTTGCGGTTCTGCATCAGGTGTTCCGAATCTTCAAACTTATTCTCTTAGCAGAAAATGCTCATCACGTGGAACAATTTTTGCTATGGTACCATTTTTGTATCTCCAAAAGTTTAGCTGGTCTGTTGCGGTTCTGCATCAGGTGTTCCGAATCTTCAAACTTATTCTCTTAGTAGAAAATGCTCATCACGTGGAACAATTTTTGCTATGGTACCAATTTTGTATGTCCAATAGTTTAGCTGGTCTGTTGCGGTTCTGCATCAGGTGTTCCGAATCTTCAAACTTATTCTCTTAGCAGAAAATGCTCATCACGTGGAACAGTTTTTGCTATGGTACCATTTTTGTATCTCCAATAGTTTAGCTGGTCTGTTGCGGTTCTGCACCAGGTGTTCCGAATCTTCAAACTTATTCTCTTAGCAGAAAATGCTCATCACGTGGAACAATTTTTGCTATGGTACCATTTTTGTATCTCCTATAGTTTAGCTGGTCTGTTGCGGTTCTGCGTCAGGTGTTCCAGTTTCCAAGATAAATTATAGCCTATGTGTTGCCCAGATTTAATATCTATACAACAAAACAAAAATCATTCAAATCCGTCCAGTAGTTCCGAAGATTAGCGTGTACAAACAAACAGACAAACAGACAGACTTTTTTTTTTGGATTCGTGCTCTATTACTGTTTCTAAACCCCCTCAATTATTATTTTTTAAATATATTCAATGTACAGACACAGTTTTTTTACTGTCTTATTATATGTATAGATTACTATAGATTTGGTTGTGGTTTGTTTGGTTGTGATGGCCCAGAGGTTAAGGCACCTAACTCTCATGCACCAGGTTGTGATTAAGATATGAGCAAGTACCTGTGTCTGTGTATGTGTCTTTTCAATTAATATGTACTTTCTAAGTTTATCTTGGGTAGCACTGGTGAAGGAAAACATCGCGAGGAAACCGCTGGACTGATAATAAATATAAGTTTTAAATCACCAATCCGCATTGAGCAAGCATGGTGATCTATGCTAGTGCCCTCTCTGTATCAGAAGAGCCCTTTGCCCTAAAGTTAAAAAAAAACAGTTAACAGTTATTTTAAATTTTGATTATGATTTATTTTATTTTTTGAATTTAATTTTAATTTATTTTATTTTTTGATTTTAATTTACTTTATTTTTTGATTTTAATGTTAATTTATTTTATTTTTGGATTTTAATTTTAATTTATTTTATTTTTTTTATTTCCTTTTAATCTTACGTGTAATTTTAATTTTTATTTAAACACACCAAAATGTTGTAATGTGATCTCGTTGACTAACATAGTTTTTAAGTGCACTTATACTAACATAATTTGGACATGTAAATTAGTCTGAATTAAAAGATTTTTTTTTTTTTAAAGTGGGACAGTAACAGGCTGGTATTATACTACCATAGATTCGTATAATGATAAATATTATACTGTAGTTGACTGCATTAGATATTGTTCTTACATTTTCCAGTTGCAAGACTTGGTCCTCTATGTCTTGCTTAAGTCGCTTGGCCACGCTGGCGTGATATGGCTCAGGTTGGCTCACTATTGTAAATACTATATTTCTTGAATCTGCAACAAAGAAATTCTTCATTATAATTTGATAATAATTAGCGGCAGCAGCCTGATGACTAAGGCGTTGGACTGGCGATCGAGAGATCGTGAGTTCGATCCCCACCCATTGCACTATCACCCCAGACACAAGTCAAAGTCAAAGTCAGAGGGGGTTAACAATGGGTTTAAGGTAATCACTCTCCATTACTCGTTTGAAGTTTTAACTTAACTCCACAAAGAAATAATTTAATCGTGATCATTTTAGAATCTATCTATTACTCCAGACTCAAACAAATTAAGCTTAGGTAGTTATAGAGGGTTAACAATGCTACCAGTAATGTGCAACTCACATAGTAATGTGAGTTGCACGCAAGCAAGTAATGGAGAGTGATTTGCAGTAGGTAAGCTAATCACTCTCCGTTACTTGTCATGTTTGAAGTTATAGCTCATCTATACTTATATTTTAAAGAGGTAAAGGTATGTGTAGGCGGTTATCTCTAGAATTAACGAACTTATTTTGAAAACTCTTATACCAATAGAAAGCCACATAACTTTTGGGTAACATAGGCTTTTTTCAAAACTAAGGTATGTTTAGGTATGAAACGCACGCGAAGTGCTAGTCTTCTATACTTCTATACTAATATTATAAAGAGGTAAAAGGAGACAGTTTTTTTTGTTTGGGGAATAGGCCCACCACAAATTGTGGCGTTTAGCAATGAAATGTACGTTAGTTTATTCCTTATAATCTGTAGATTACAGTAGTAATATTAGCAAAACTGTATGTAACCGGAATACCGTGAAATACGATAGTAAAAACATGACTGTCATAATAACCTAAAATCTCAGACGAGCGATTGTTGATTAAAGTGGATACGTCTCCTTGGTATTTTAAGTTAAAATAGTACACTGTTCAGTGTACAATAATAAAGTATAAAACAAAGACACGTCTGTGCTGATTTTGATGTGATTTATTCGATTTGATAGACAGAGATATTTACGAAAATAGATTAGATGAATTCATTTCGAAACACAATTTTTTCGGCCATAGACTGTAGATAAAGATATTCAATACCTAAAGTAGTATACCTTAGTAGTACCTTTAGTATTTTAAATCTCTTGGACTGGAGATCTAAAATAATAAGGTAATGTGTTATAAGCTGGTTGCGTCAGGAGATAAAAAAAAACACATTATAGTAGGTCACAAGAAGTATTTTTTACTGTTCGTCATAATTTTCAAAATACTCTCTTAAAAGCAGTATTTCATCTAAAAAAGACGCAGGTGGCTCAACTTTAACTTGATGCCGCGCCCAAGATAAAAATCACAATATACACATCACATGTGTATTCTAGATGGCGTTACTGAGACATGGGATCAAAGTTTTTCTATAACATTTCCTTGACCGCTCTATAGTATTTTAAATCTCTTTGCCAGCAGCCAACAGTGCCTCTGCCCACTAAACAATTACAACAGCATCCAGCAAGAGCAGCCCCAATTCCGTTGAAATGGTGCTGCACAATTGCTTGCAATGGCTTTGTAGATTATGCACTGTATCTACAGATGTCATTTTCATCTTTAGACTAAAAATACGAAAAGAACAGAAGAAACATGCAATTATCTAACAATAATAACGGAAATCATAATGTTGTTTGTCAGTGTCAAACTGATTGAAATAGGACCACAGAGCATCTGCAACGGGCTATTAATTACGTTTCGTTCCACTGTGTTTTTAAAGTACGTTACTTGATATTCCGTTAGTAAAAGAATTAAAAACAAGTTCACTGTACCAATTAATAATTATCTCTTTAAACGCATATAACGCCGATGTCATTACCACTGCGCACCGGAGTTATACATATTTGTTTTCACATTAAAATAATAGGTTTTTTTTAATGTGAAAACAAATATGTAAACGCTCCTAAACAAGCATTTTTTGCCGTAACACTTTTTTACTATTATTTCAGTATTCCGGTTACATTTATATATAATTTTTGGTCTGTTATTAGTAATAAGATGATCACTTTCTTCATGTGTAATATGATTAATAAACGTTACCGTTTAATAGTGGGCCCAAAAAAAACTGTCTCCTTTGTAAGTTTGTAAGTTTGTATGTAGGGTGTAATCTTCGGAACTAATGATCCAATTTTAATAACTAATGATAAATTATTGTACTGGTGGAAAGCTACACTATTCCCGGCGGACATAGGCTAATTTTTATTCCCGTATTCCCACGGGAACGGAAACTACGCGGGTGAAACTGCGTGACGTCTGCTAGTGTTAAATAAAACGATAGAGTACACTACTACACACTGTGTATTGTATCGATACAATTATTTATATTATTAAACATGTACACAAACCAGCACATCAAGCTACTCCAAACTGTATAATTTTCCCAATTCACCATCACCTTACAAAAGATATTTGACACATTGGGGTAGCTTGATGTCTGTACATAATCTACCTAAAGTTGATTTGTAAGTTTAGTCTTTTAATATTAATGTATGTTTATCTGTTTTGATTTTATGTTATTGTTTAAAATATCTGTTTTAACAATTATTATTATAAGAGGACGTCTTATTTACTCCCAATCATTATGGAGCTTGTTTTATCACGATAGATCATTAAATTTTAAAATTACACCGTTTTGTTTACACTAGGGTCACTACTGTCGCGAACTACATTTAAAAAAATCAACAAATAAGTATTAAAAAAATATTTAGTTTTATTTTAATATGTTTTCCATCGATAAAATTAAGCATAGATTCCCTCATTGCGATATCATACATAACAAATCCCATACAAAAACTGTCAAAGTTGTCAAATATTCGATCAATGACCGGTCATTGAGACACGATTGCAATAGCAGACTCGAGCCCCTGTTTTCACAACCTATTTTTCACAAATTAAATGATTTGATGTTGATCACTCATTCTTATTTGCTTGCATCATCGTTTAGAAAGTTTTGACATTTAGTCACATCCAAAAGTATTACTGTGTCAACAATTTTTTTTATAGGAGATAATTTTATTGTTATGCAAATTATCTCGCTCACCGCTTATGACTAGGGCTTGCAATCCGGATATCCGGATATCCGTATTATCCGGATATCCGCCGATTTTAAAATCCGGATTTTACTTGCATGACAATCCGGTTTTTTCGGATATTACGGATAGTTCTATTTCACTTTGAAATATTAAATAAAAAGCTGTCATCTGTAATGAGCATTACTGTTATTACGTTATTTATTATTTCAATATAGTTAATCACTCTCGCTTTTGTTTTTTCACTTCCCAAATCATACATAAATACATAAACGCACGCCTTTTTTCATGAGGGTAGGTTGAAATGAGAAAGTACAGAGTGCCATGTGCTACGATTCTGACATAATTCTTTTGCTTCGTTTACATTCATACATGCTGTCATACACATCATAATATTGAGTCAATTTAGTGGCAGAGATTATAATTAATTCCAACATTCTATATACATAGCCAAAATACAGGCTTTGCTTAGCTCTGCTTGGCTACAGATGGACACTCCACACCAATTAGACCGACCTAACTTAGCTTGTACAAATATTATGCCTGAGTTTTCTTTTAACAAACATTATTATTAAAATTAATGACCACTGGCCAACTTTATCAATCAATCAATTCATTTATTAAATCAAACAAATGACACACATCCATACTGCACGCATTTTCAAGATTGTGTTGTATTTTACGGCACGCACGGTAAAAGAAGACTGGACCAGAGTTTCAAAATCAATCGCTATAGTGGCATTTACAAAACCTCTCACATTTTTATTAAGAACAAAAAAACTTCCAACGAATCTGTGAGACTAGCGATTATTAAAATTATATCCACGTTTAACACACAACAATCAAATCAAACAGTCATAACTTCTACGGACAATACACGATATAAAGAAGGTTGCTCTTCTTCAACTGAAAACGTATCAATCAAAACATGTTCAAGTTTCTTCATGACACACATGCACATGATATATCTGAGGTCATCAAAAAACTTGAATCTTTAGGCCCATGCATACCACTAATTTCTACGGAAAATTGTTCTCAGTGGAGGCTATACGGTTATGGATGGCTTTGCCTGTGTCAGGGAGACAAGATCAAACATTAGCTTCATTTAAAAATATATTATTATCTTTCTTCTTTCTTTCTTTCAACACCAGGGGCGCGTTGCCGACCCTTTAAAAACCTATCTACTCCCCTTTTGAAGAACCCCATACTGTAGCCCTCTGAGAAAACCTCGGCAGGGAGCTCATTCCACAATCCAAGTGTACGCAACAGCTGTAATAGATGGTTAACAACTAAATAAGCAACGCATAGCCAATTACAGGTAGAAACAAAGTATGTTACAGAAATCTTAGGATTACTAACAAGCACGGTAATAACAGAAAAAAAATAGAAAAAAATACAAAAAGCACTCACATTATAATGTTTTATACAGGTCGATTGGATTGCGATGTTATGATTTGTAATAAATGTAAGATCTCATGTTTAATTAGAATTGTTAGTATGAGAAAAGTACATTCGATTGTATAGTGCGATATCGGTGTTTTAAAGCAAAATTTTAGAAAGTTAACAATTTTGTAATTGTTACTTGAAATATTGGTATAGTTTAATATTTCTTGTCATTTTGCCTGAGAGACTAATTAGAACGTGTTACAAAAGCTTATTAATTTAATTTATGATAAAAACAAAAAAATATCCGTATTATCCGAAATATCCGGATAATCCGGATAGCAATTTCTTAAAATCCGTATTATCCGGATAGTAAAAACGAACGGATATTGCAAGCCCTACTTATGACCTATACGCTAGCATTCAAATCGTCATTTCCCTAGCAAGACTGCGTACCAGAGAAAAGCACAGACACAGTGCATAAAGTTTTAATAAATAAATAAAAATCGTAATCATAGCCATAAAACAACAGCCTGTAGGCACAACACATCCCCTCCCACCGGTATAACCCTATCAAATTACATCCCGCATCGTAACACCGCATCACGGCTAACGGTATTACCGTCAAATGACGTCAATGCCGTCAAATTATGACAAATGGCGCCAAACCATTGACTAACAAGCCGTCGACGCTCATCAATCATAGACAAGGCATTAGGTTTCATTTACAGGTAACTGATAGAGATGTATGCCTTGTGTGTACATTGATTAATATACGTAGTGATATGGATTATGGTGTCGAAGCAGGCTTGTTTATAGGCCTAATTCACAAACTTCTTTGCTTATTCACACCTATTTCATATCACGTTACGTCCTCGTGTCACGGCTACATCACTCCACGAAGGTAGAGGAGGTCGTGGAGTATATAAAGATACAGACCAACTTCATCCTGAGAGTCGAATGTTTGGAGTCGGACCACAAAATTAATTTTAAGTCTTTTGTGGTGCGGGTTCCGACCCACAATCTCGAGACTTTTATGAAGGAGGAATTTTGGCCGACGGTTGTCGTCGCTTCCGCGGAAGGCTACATGACACCACGACTCAGCGCAATACGTCGCCGACCATGCGTAGGCTTTAATTTCAGCTCATATTTATTTTTATTCATTTATAAGATTATAGTATTTATTTTGTTTAATATGGGCCACAGATGCCTGAAATAAAGATTTATTATTATTATTTTAATATTATAAACTACTTAGTGCTTGACTTCAATCCCACCTGATGGTAAGCAGTGATGCAATCAGTGAGGGTGAAGCGCACTAGTTTATTAAGAGCCTATTCACTCTAGCCTTGAAGACACCTAAATTATAATCGGACGGGAAGACCGCAGCAGGCAAGTTGTTCCAGTCCTTCGATGTACGCGGTATAAACGAAGAAGTGAAACGCTTTGTCCGAATCGTGGGTGTGCCAACGATGTAAGGGTGGACACTCGCCGTACGCCGGGTTGTCCGATGGTAGAAAGGTGATGGCGGAATCAAGTCATGCAATGCCCGTGCACAATTATTTTTATGATATCTCCGGTGACAGTTCATTGTGATGATCACTGGGCAGTGTTCAACGATTAACTGTCAAACAGCTAGTTTCTGATTGGCTATCTATCATGAATGTGTATTATTGTATATCTAGAATTAACACATGTGCATTTGCAGAGATGTGACGAAGCGCACAGTACCTACCCCGTCTGATAGTCACCGTAATTTTGAAGTCTTCTTAAAGTGCTTTACCAACTTTTTGTAAATTCTCAGTTGTCATCAAGTTCGGTGAGCAACTTAGACATCACATAGTCACTGGCGATCAAAGAGATTTAAAATACTATAGAGCGGGCATGCCAAGGAAATGTCATAGAAATGCTTGGAACTACTTTCAAAGATCTATTAATGACAGCCGGGAAAAAATCCACAGACATGCGAATGTTATTTTGACCTACAACTTATGCAAGGAATATTCAAAGATTCTTCATCTAACAACGCAAAATGTAACCAGATTAAATGAGACTGCATTTCATGAAAACTAGGCTATGAATAAATTAAGCCTGTGATAAGAACGGTAAGTCACGGCCATTGGAAACTTTTGACGTCATAGATTAACGATTGCAACCGCTCTTAGATCATCTCTACTTCTGGTTAACTAGTTTGTGGAAACACGGAGAAGTTTGCTATAAGAGTTTCTTCTTATATTAGGTGACCTAAATGGAAGTGTAGAAATACTAATCGACGTCACCCAGGTTCACCCGCGCAGTTCCCTTTCCCGAGGAAATATCATCCGAGGATAGTGTTGTTTCTCAACGGTGAAAGAATTTTTAAAATCGGTGCTGCAGTTTTTTAGTTTATTTGTTACACACAATAAGGTATACAGGATGTCTCATTCAAATCGGTCAGTATGGCAAAGTCTGAAACTATAAGACATACTAAGATCTGTTCTGACGAACCATGTCATCGATTTTAATAACAAGAAAAACTGCATTTATACATTTTAAAAAACATCTGCACGCGTAGCATGATCACCGAAGAAACGGTCTTTGTCGTGTCTCGGAAGAAAAGAAATTAAGTGTTCATGCTACGCAGGCAGGTGTATTGAAAGAAATTTGACAGATTGAGGTTCCTTTCTATATAATCTGTCACTTTGCCGATTCGTCTGTAGACAAAGGCCGTTTCTTCGGTGTTCAATGTGTTCATGCTACGCATGCTGTACTCCGTTCGGGATTCGAACCCGGTTATTTTGAAAAAAAAACCTACTCTATTTCTATTTAGATATCGATTGTGTAGGTCTTAAGCAGTAAATGTGTGTATGAAACATGATGTCTAAAATAGAATAGAAGTAGAAGTATGGATGGTATACAGTTTTAGGAAATGCTATTGTGAATCCAAATAAATCTCAAAGACGCTCCATCTTCGGGCCCGTACGAGGCAATATGCTCGCTCCTTATCACATGGGATAAACTGGCGAAATGTGGGTTACTATTGGTACACCTCTGCCTCGCCCTTTGGGGAATATTAAAGATACTAAACCACTGAGTGCGCGCAAACGTTCGCAACGAACAGTCCAAAATACTGCATTTTGGACTGTTCGTTGCGAACGTTTACTTCACTTCATAGGCTAGTCCATTCTCCATCTTTTGGCGTGGTTAGTGATGTATAGCCATGTTACAAATTCTATTTCTATTATCGTAATCGATACGGCGACAATAGACAGCAAATAGCGTAAGTATATGGAATCAGCTGTTTGTCAACTGTCAAGTGCTAACAAGTAGAATTTGTAATTCAGCTGAAAATGAAATACACTTGACAGTTGACAAACAGCTGATTCCATATACGCCATTTTCTTTCTATAATAGAAATAGAATAGAAATAGTATTTGTAATAGGGCTAGGCCTGCTGGTTTCAGAATTTATGCCGCCCATGGGCCTCTCAAATGCCGTCGATAAATATCTCTCAGCCATGCCAGTTTCCTCACGAAGTTTTCATTTACTCCAAGCTCGTCCATTACAAACACCAAAAACCAATCGCTAAAACGCGACCAAATCACACGAACGCAAACAGAGATCTTCAATATTTAATTTCGTCTTAAAATTCACATCGACCCTCAGGAAGTTGGGTTCTTAGTCAAATCGGAGTATAAATCGATCAATTTGGATGGAAGCATCATGAATAATGCAAATCCGGCGTTCACCTGAGGTGCGACACATTAAAATCGCATTCTGGCTTTATGACGTCCCCAGGCGAGCGCAAGACGTATTACCGCTGATACCGATAACGTAAGGGTTAGGTAAAAATGCTCTTAAAATGTAGGGTTAACGATTTGGAACCTGGTAAACGGGAAATGCAAAAACTTGAAGAGGAAATTATGATGGATTCTGAAGTAAAATAAACTTGTAGTCGGCTAGTTGAAACTTGATTATTAACACACATAAAATCAAGCCTGTAACCACCGAAGGTTTAGGCAGAGGTGTACCGTAGTACACCCACTTTTTACTAGTTATTTTTAAGTCCCATGTAATAGGGGGTGAGGCTATTGCCATCCATATAGCTTGGGACTAGATGGCGTCGTGTGAAAAAGTTGTGAAATATTTATTATTTATTTATATTTATTTATTTATTTATCCATCGGGCTCAAATCTTCCGGGCTGTTACTGAGAAATTCCAGATGCAAAAACTCAATAATACTTTGCCCGACCCGAAGATCGAACCCGGGACCTCATTCACCTTATGCCTAGCAGTGGCGCTTGCGACTACTAGATTAACGAGGCAGTTATTTTAGACACATTGCACATAATTATCAAGTTACGCTTTTAATAAGATCTTACACTGACTAATAAATATTACATACTTGTGTTGCCATCTGGAGCGATTAAAGAAGCTCCGGACCACATTGAAACTAAGAATAAATGAATGACCAAAGTTTGAACGATTCTAAAAGATTTTCCTTCACAAATTCTTTCTTTTCAGAGACTATATTTAAAGACTTTTAAAGGGAGCAGAAGTTTGTTTAAAGAAACCACTCCAGTACGTATTTCGTGGCGATGGCGGAGCGTTGATGGCGTATGAATAATTTGTGCACCTGAAGTGGTGCGGCGACAAATAAGCCTGCAAAGTGCAACAGTACCATTTTATATACTATACTTGGAATATTGGAAGTAGTGCGGTAGAGGAAATTAATTTGTGCTGGACGGAATTATGAACTTGAGACATTGTCAAGGCTTCGTCTGGCAGTAACTCTTCTTGAGAGAGTTGACGGCTTTTGAAACTGCATGTCCTGCTGGTACACTGAGAGAGGTTTTGAACATGGTTATTATGAAAATACCTATAATAAGAGTTTTTGGAGGCATGAGGAACAGAGTGTAAAGTTCCTCATCCACCATTGAAAAGGGAGGAACCTCCGACCAGACGGGTGTTGTGTCTGGTGGGCTAACTACTGCCCGACGGTTGTAGTCGGGAACTTGTATACGTTCAAACTGCGCGGATAACTTTAATAGCGCGATGTAGGATGGTTCGTATGTGGCGAGATAGATGTCGCTACAAGTTTAATAGGTTTAGATGAGGTTTTCTATTACTAACTACAAATTGAACAGTGTGTGTGTTTATAAGTATTCAATTTATAAACTGCTGCTTTCTTGATTTCCGTGTAAAATAATAATAGTTTATTTTTTATTTAGTACTAGTAAAGTAAGGAGCTTCTAGCTAAACAATATTGACAGGCCTGTTGGTCTAGTAGTTAGTGACCCTGACTGCTATGCCGGAGGTCGTGGGTTCGATTCCCACCCAGGGCAAATGTTTGTGTGATGAGCACGATCATTTGTTCTGTGTCTGGGTGTAATTTATCTATAATATGTATGTATTTAGAAATATATAAGTATGTTTATCAGCTGTTTAGTACCCATAACACAAGCTTTCAAGCTTAGCTTGGGACTAAATGGCGTTGTGTGAAAAGTTGTGGAATATTATTATATTAATAACAGTCTCACGGATCGATCGAAGGTTGAGCTATGCTTGACAAGGTTGGTTTGTGGATGGGTGACCATTCATTACAGACTCCTCCGTGCCTATGAAAGCAGGTAAAGCCGTTGGTCCCGATAGTCAGAAGCCCGAAAATTGGACAACCAGTTTAATCAAGGGGTATTATATTACCCAGTTACTAGGTTGTGGAGGTCCGAGAGGCCGTCACTCCATGTAAAACACTGGTATTAAGCTGCATCCAGTTAAACTGGAAGCCAACCCCAAAATTGTTGGGAAAAGGCTAGGCAGATGATGATGAAAGTAGGTACTTGTAATGTGAATATGGAATTATGGACCTTGTATGGTCTTCTATAAAGATATAGTATTATTATTTTAATTTTGTACCCCTCCAGCGTCAAAATATCAGTATCCACAACAACCCATGCCCAGATATAGAAAAAAAAATACGATTCTTATCCAGTCTTCATTGACCAAATTAGATTCCATAACAAGCATTGATCACCCCACACCGTCCTCTAAATTGGTGCGGCTCGTAATGGCTCATTTCCAGAACCTTCCACCAATTCCCCTTGAGCCTCTGATCCTTTCAGTCACCCGTCGAATTTCCAACAAAAGTACATAACTAATTCTCAATTAGTCTGTCTCCCAAATCGGACTCTCAACTGATGCTATTAATACACTATTTGTATACGAATGTTTTGAGGAGTATTTTGGAGAATCGGAGACTTGAACACAGACGCACCAGAATATTTACATTGATTTTACCAAAAACATCAGACAAAGGATCTGTCACTAAGACAGGTTTCTGAATTTTTGTTACTCGACTTCTATGTTGTTTTCTTTGATCAACACATTTTTCAAAGCGTTTTTAGCAAATCTAAATCAAATATTTCTCTGCTTTATAATGATTAGGTACATTTCTCATAAATAGGCTATTTGACAAAATTTTAGCTTTTAGTCCCTCATCTAGATTACAAGAAAATATTCGACACGGATTTTTTCTATACCTATACATATAAACGAAGTAAAAGGAGCTATGCTATGTAAGGATCGTACCGGTGTCGGTCTGAAATTTCTGCCTACACCCATGGGAAAAAGGCGTGAGTTTATGTAGGTATGTTGTTTGACTGCCAAAATGAAAGGTATCGCAATTGCGAACGTGTTACGCAATTACCCAGGTCTATCAATAATTCGCAAACCGCCACACCAAATGGTCGGGTTTCCATCGAAGCCTACTGGGATTGCGACAGCGACTCGGTGTATATAAAGCTGTCTAGTCTGTACAGCTCAATATAAATGTACATTTTATATTATGGCTAGAGCTAGATATTTATTAAGTCTATTTTATTTATCCTTTACGCACAGCAGGAGCACCGTAGAAACGGTTATGACGATGGAAGAATCGACAATGTGACAGATAGTTGAAACATTTTTGCCGATTATACAGGTCGTAAAAAGACCGATCACATAGCCGATAACCACACATTCTGTACATATAATTAAGTAACTTTAACCAAAAAATAATGCTGCGAAAATACTTTAATTTTCATCTTTAAAAAAGAGTTGCTTTTTATTGCGCGCATTGCATAGCGTGACAACCCTACGCAACTTTCGATCAGCTGAGCGTATGGCCACTCGCGGTTGGTCGTTGATCCGACCGGCCCGCTTGTTTAGTATACATTGCATTTTTGTAACTTCAAATGCATAATTTGTTTTTGTAAAATCGATAATTTTGATAATGTATGTTGGGAATAAAGTTTACTGATGATACTTGCAATACAATTTTGAAAAAATATCGAAAAAAAATATTGCACTTTGACTTTCAATATCTTCAAAACCAGTGAATTCCCAGGTATTTTATAGAAGAAAAAAATATCCCAGTGATGGGTAGAATATGTAGTTTTCGTTTATGTTAAGGGTCTTTTTACACCCTGTATACATATAGAAGAAATAATGCTCAATAATAATGCTAATGATATTAGGTTATTATTTTTTTTAAAACAGGTTTTTAGGCTACATTATTTCTATTTATATACGTAATATATTATTTATTTATGAAGTATATTGATAATTCTTACTCATCCGTCACTTGTCCCAAAGGTTCATTTGAAAATCAGCGTCAGGCAGCGGTAATCCGCTGAAATGAACCTTTTGGGGCAGCCTTGAGACATGCCATTTTTGTCTCTTTTTTGTGCTAGTGTGTTTTTGATGTGAGTGTATTCAGCTGTTGCCAATAAATGTATTTTCTTTCTTTTCTTTTTCTTCTTTTGCTCGATATTGAAGACTTATTGTCGACTGAAGAATCTACACATTTTGTCTATTTATTCTTGAAATTGTCGAGCACAAAACAAAAGAAACTTGTTTTTTCAACAACTTGTCGCTTTACCCGATTCTTCCGTAGACAAAATCCGTGTCTACTGTGTTCAAGCTACGCATGCAGCATTGGTGCTTATTTGGTCTCTAGGCGAGCCTCTTGTCATAACCAGGCACATATCTAGCCTCCAGGCAGCCGCTAATAAATTCCAGATCAAAAAGAGTACCCTATAGGACCATTAATAATAAAAGTAGGTAGTTACTAATTTTTAATCACTTATATCTTCACTAATATCTTATATCATTACTATATCTGCACAGAGAGCCTTTGTTACGATTATTTTTAAATAGTTACGTCCTATTTTCAGACCTACTGAATGTCCACATATAATTTACTTAGAATCGGTCCAGCTGTTTCGTAGGTGTTTGGTTACAAACACGAGAATTTTATACATATATCAGATATTGGATAGAAGTAAAGCTTAAACTGTTACTTAAGTTCTTATGAGAAGTAAAGTTCTTCAAACATAGAATACTGTCTGACCTGCAGGCCTAGCCATATTACAAATTCTATTTCTATAATCGTAATCGTTAGAGAGCCAATAGAAAGAAAATGGCGTATATGGAATCAGCTGTTTATCAACTGTCAAGTGTTAACGAGTAGAATTTGTATTAAGGCTGAAAATGAAATAAATATACTTGACAGTTGACAAACAGCTTTTTCCATATAGGTACGCCATTTTCTTTCTATAATAAAAATAGAATAGAAATAGAATTTGTAATATTGCTAGGCTAGGCCTGCTGGGAGCAGATTTGGCTAGTTATGTTTAAGTTCCATGTTATAGGGGCGTGCCTATTACCATCAACCGGGCAAAAATCCAGACTGCGGGGTGCTACGTACTAACAAATTCTAAATGGAAAAACTAAATACCTCTAGCCCGGCCAGGCAGTGGACCAACACGGCAGATTTTTAAATAATAAAGTAAGTTAGTAATGGGCGTAATACGAATCAAATGATTTCCGATATTATTGAAACCATTATTTGTAAAGAAAAGTCTTTTCAAAATTAATTGGGACAGCGATTGAAATCTACCAATTTATCTTCGGTTATTCGTTGTCAAATTAAGCCTAGTTATGAATATACCTTTCAGAAAATACGTATTTATAAATTTAATTGAAAATCTTTTTAATCTAGTGATTTCTAATAAAGAAATGTTTTTAATTATTGAAGCAAACCAACTAAATACACACAAAGACGTAATAGCATTGCATGCATCTTTATTATAGGTGAGCATAGCATTTTATTCAGATCTCAATATACAATAATTAATATAAGGCTGTATAACCAAGTGTTTAAAACTGCAATATATTATACTTAAAATTAATTTGCAACAAACAAATAAACTAATGAAATGAAAAAAAAAATGAAAAATGAAAAAGCGTTTATTCGTTGTTACATCCGTTTTACAAAATATTTTACTTCTGCCAAACTGTAAAACAGTTTGTTGGCAGATGTAGCTCCCATATACAATTTTGATGTAACTACACACATCAAAAGTGTCTAGGGATCAACATATATTTTTGCAATAACTTTTCTCCTGATTGATATTAATTAAAATTTTCTTTAAGGATTCATCAAATAAAGTGTTTTCGTTTGTCACAGTAACGATAAACCAAGTCACCTTTGCATTAATAAAGAAATTTGCCATTTTCCTAATAAAGGGATTTTTGACATTTGAACCACTAACATTAAAGTTCGAAAAAAAGACTGAAATAACAGTTTTCTTTAAAATTTTATTGGGTAACTTAAACAATTAATAATCCGTGTTTCTACCGCGAACACTAACAACACAAGAACATCGGTTTGGCATACTCAAAATGAGTTCATCCAAATCACGCTGTGGAATGGCCGCCCATGTTCGTTGCAACAACAAAAAAAGGTCTTCTTGCGACTGGATACCCTCCATATTCGGCAGAGCTCTTCTCTGTAGCATATACCATGCATGCTCAATCGGGTTCAAGTCTGGCGACTGAGCAGGCCAGGGCAGGACATTGATGTTAGCTGCGGCGAGAGTCTGTCTTACAACTCTTGCGGTGTGCGGTCGTGCATTATCATGCATTAACTGAAATAAGGGACCGACTTGCACTTGTAGAGGAACGATGACGTCTGATACAATCGTCTCAGCATAAATTTGAGCGTTGAGGTTGCCTCTGATCCAAATCAACTCAGTTCTTCCGCCGATCCAAATACCCGCCCATACCATGATGGTTCCACCACTATAAGGATGGACTTCCTGGCAGGATTTTAATCGCTGTTGGCGTCCAGGGGTTCTCCAGTGTCGTATACGTCTTGTATCCGGTCTCATACCAAAACGAGACTCATCAGAAAAGCACACGAAACGCCATTGTTCTTCTGCCCAATTTCTGTGTTCAAGAGCCCATTGATATCGAATCCTACGATTGTGCATTGCTATAGGTGGTACCCGTAGCGGTCTTCGGGAATGAAGGTTCACTTCATGCAAGCGGTTTCTGACTGTTTGGTCGCTAATTAAGTTCCCTGAAGAGTGATGAAGCCTCACGGCTAACATCATGGCGGTTATTGTTGGAGCTCTTCGAGTTAAGATTTGAATGTATCGGTCTTGTCTCCGTGTGGTGCAGCGATACCGGCCTCCATGGCGCTCAGCCACGGTACCAGTGCTTCGGTAACGTGTCCAAAGTCGACTGATAACACTCTGACTTGTATTCAGAGCCAAAGCCACAGTACGTTGCCGGGAACCAGCTTCTATCATTCCCACGGCTCTGAGCATTTCTTCCCTGCTTAAATGACGTCGCCGCTCCATAATAACGTTTGTTTTAATCAGTAGTAGGGAAACAGTAGCACTAATAATGTCTTCAATGCGTTGTATGTTTTTATAGGGAAAATATTGACAGCTGATTTTCATCTTTTACTCGAATTTGATTCACAGTTCCTGATTCAAATTATGAAATGCACCAAAAAGGATCCATATCTTCTTATATATAAAATTCTCGTGTCACAATGTTCGTTCCCATACTCCTCCGAAACGGCTTGACCGATTCTCATGATTTTTTTTGTTGCATATTCAGTAAGCCTGAGAATCGGCTACTATCTATTTTTCTAACCTGTAAGTGATAAGGGGTGTTCACCCTAATTTTTTTTTTTATTATTTTGATAATAATTATTTTTTTTATTATGTGGCATCAAAAAATACATACAACTCTAAATTTGCACTTTTTTATCACCAACCCTTGCTTTTTAATAGTCATTTTCATAATTTTATCATTTTCTATCCCACTCGATAACATCAATTATTAACGATATATAATCCGCATCAAGGATGGTTCTTACATATTTTTTTTTTAAGTTATTTCATAGCTTCTATCGCTGGCCTTGAGCGTGGAAACCGAATACAGAAATTCCGTAACGAAAATAATCTAACGGCACAGCGGTGATACTTTTTAGTTTTTAGTTTTGCCATCTATCGATGAATAGCAGAACTTTTAATGACTTTTTGAAATATCACGAGGAGAGGGAGGGGGAGGGGAGTGGGAGAAGAAGAGGGGGAGGGGAAAAGGGGAGGTTAGTGGGAGGGGGTGGGGAGATTGTGAGAGGGTAGGGAGGGGCAGAGAGGGGAAGGGGGGTGGGAGGGTATAGAGGGGGAGGGGAGTGGGAGGGTATAGAGGGGAAGGGGAGGGGGATGACAGAGGGAGAGGTGGAGGTGGAGGGGGAGGGGAGGGGGAGGGGAAGGGGAGGTGAAAGGGGTGGAAAAACGGGGAGGGCAATAGGCAGGGGACGGGAGGGGGAGGGAGAGGAAAGTGAGGGAGGGGTGAGGGGGGCCGTGGGAGGTGTGGGGGAGAGGGAGGGGGAGAGGGGAGGGAGAGGGAGGGGGAGAGGTGAGGAGTTGATAAAAAATGCTATGCAATAGCTTTACCACGGCAGTCTCCGAGTGCCACACGTCATTTTTTTTCTTTTTTTTAACCATTTAATTACAATGTGCTACAGCGAAGCGTGGCAGGGTACAGCTAGTAAATTTATAAAATCATAAATTTATTACAAAGCCACATCTTAATCTCAAGAAATCCGCATAAAAATGCTTGATCCCTAGACACTTTTGATGTGTGTATTTGCTAATATTATATCTATAACAACTTTTACCTAAAACTAAACACACTTATTTTAACAGCAACAGAATTTAAATTCACAACGGTGAAGCCGCAAAATAAGACGAAATAAGATTGAATTAAATTAAATACCAGCCTATTACAGTCCACTCTGTAGGAGAAAGGACTCTTCTATCATCTCATTCTTCTTTCATTCTTTCTTCTCTCTTTCAAGCATAAAAACTGTGACACACAGGTCAGTCGAAGAAAGAAACTGTCAGCTTAATTTAATTTCTAGCATATTAAACGATTTTATAAGACAATATTAAGAAGAGATATTATCCATAGACAGTTCAATACCAAGCTTATATTACTAAGTTCTATAGAACAACAATATCCACGCTAATCAACACACGTTATCTCTAAACCACCTCAACCCTAAGTAATCAGATACCGATAATATGAACTACACACAAAAACCCACCACTACTCGCCCTATACTATACAGGCTGGTGTCGAAAGCCGCATCAATAATTCCGCATCACATCGCACGGTATCCTCCCATCCTGGGGATTGAAGCGGAACTCGAATTTCTAAGGCCTCAGGCACGAGGCCCGGTTTCAATTTTACTGCTCAATTTGTTACAGACTATGTATGGACAGGTTAATCTTCTAGCGTGGTGGCGTAGTGATGGCATTTGTCTTTCTTATTTGTCGCAAGAGTCGGGGACTTGCATGTTTTTATAATGTCTCGGTTTACGACGCGCAATGACGTTGTTGGCGACTCGGGAGTCGGCAGTAGTAAGCATGCAATCGGCGTGCTGTAAGCGTGCGGTCGACGCGCTGTAAGCACATGGTCCGCTCGCTATCGGCACGCGGGCTGCGAGTCGAGTTGTATGGTAGTGGCAAGCGCGCTGCCTGCTCGCCGTTGGCTTTTTCATATTGACATTGTGATATATATATATATATATATATATATATATATATATATATATATATATATATATATATATCATATTACACATTTAATGCTCTAAATTGAATGACAGGTCGATTGCTGGTTTGGAGCGGTGCCGGTGCCGTGCTGGTATAATGTGCCACACGACCTTTAGCATGATCCCGGTAGAAACTTCCTGAAGTGAAGGAAAACATCCTGAGGAAACCGACATGCATAACATAACATAACATCACATCACGCCCTTTATCCCCGAAGGATTGGGTCTCAAGTAAAAAGGGGGCAAGCCTATTGCCATCCCCGGTTGATGGTAATGGGTGGTCCTATTACAAATTAGACTCCGGACTGGTACTAAGAGATACTGAGAAAACCATGCCTGAGAGATATTTCCGGACGCCATGTGAAGCCTAGTGGCCCAAGGCAGTAAACATTCTGACAGCAAGTTAATCAGGAAAAGAAGAAGACCTTATAAGACAGAAGAAATAAGTCGATTTTTCAGTCGACAAGAGTCTACAATGTCAAGCGTAGTTTCTATAATAATTAGAAAAAATGATTGACAACAAAGATGATTGATGATTGTTTTTTGATTGATTGATTGATTTTTGATTCGACAATATGTCACTTTATCCATTCTTCTGTCGACAAAAGTTTTCACGGCGGAATGTTTTGCGTGATGGTGTGGTTTCAGAGGATAATCCTTTACAATCGGTTAGACATTTATTAACCCTTGCGCAAGGGCTACTGCTGAGCACGAGGTCCTGGGATCGGCAGTTCTGCGTCAGGCAGTTATTACTTCTTTAGTTTGTCTATCTGGAATTTCTTAGCAGCCGTCAGGAAGGCTGGTAATATAGTAATGTTAAAGGTACCTTTAGTTGCGTATTTATTATTGAATTTTATCCGATTGATGGCAAAAGGGATGCTCTCAATTACATGGGACTGGAGAAATGTGGGTTTGTAGGTTTACCTCTACTCTAATTATTTAGTTAGGTATTTAAAAAAAAAAAATAGTTGTCTGTTAGATATATTGAATTATACGAACGAAGCCATGGAAGATTCAAGAGTTATCTTCTACGTATTATTAAAGCTCCGCTATGTAAACATACCTATTTAGTGACGCCATGACACAAACAAGATATTCTAGCATAGGTTTAGTTTTAGTCGTCTTAAAAGACAAGTTTACGATTTTCTCCGTGTCGCAGTGCGTTTATACAGTAGTATTTTTCTGGAATTTTATTAAAAATATAAGACAAGATATATTACGTCCAAAATACCTATTCCTTATAATATAAAACATATATTCAGTTCACAAACTTAATTCTGTTCTAACATAAAATTTTGTCGCATGTCACATAAAACATTGGTCTATATAAAATCAAGTTTTTATGATATAACAGTAAACATGTGAGTTAGTTATACGAATAATTTCTAAAAGAAACACATTGCCGACACACTGCCGGGCGATTCAGTAAAATAAAAATTACCCCTTCGAAATGTAGGTGAAGTTAAGACTAACTGTAATACAATTCCATGCTAATGCTGAGCATTGACAGCTCACTTCACACACAGTGTGAAGTGGGGTGAAGTTTACAGAATAGCACTGCTGGTCGTACACACACAACTAACATAATAACAAGTCTTCGTTTAATATATTTTTATACCAATTTAAATGCTCCTGGCTAAATAATAACAGCCACATGGACCTACGTGAAGCAATTCTTGCAGAGCTCGTCTCGTGGAAGGGTGGCCATCAATAACATACCCAGCTACCAGCTCCCAAAAAAAAATAACAAATAATTCGGAAGTAGCTACTGTCAATTATTTTATTTCGGGGAAGCCTATGTCCAGCAGTGGACTTGCTATGGCTGAAATGATGATGATGATGATGATGACTGTCAATTATTAAAAAGTGAATTGTGCAGACGCCAGCACATCAACCTACCCCAAACTGTCAAATTTTCTCAATTGAACATGAACCTTATTCTGCTTGCTAAAAAATTGAAAACCAATCGAAGAAATAAAATACATTGTGATAGCTTGATGTCTGGGGGTCGAGTCTGCTATTGCAATCGTGTCTCAATGACCGGTCAATGATCGATTTTTGACGTATAACATCAAACAAATGACACATTTCCCATACAAAAACTGTCAAAGTTGTCAAATATTCAATCAATGACCGGTCATTGAGACACGATTGCAATAGCAGACTCGAGCCCTTGGCCTCTGTTCAAGTGACAACATTTTTAAACAATGTGTGAATAAGTTAAAAATTCATGCAAATCATACATGAACAGTCAACTAACTACTTATCTGTTTCTTTCGGTGTTTCTTCTCAGAATAGTCAGATAGCGAAATACCGACCACATCTTCTTATTAAAAAAAAATACAAGTAAAATTACATTATTTGTATGAACCCATTTACAGAAATAAATATCATTTATCATCATCATTTATCATTTATCATCATCAATTATCATTTATCATCATTTATCATTTATCATCAGGTTAAGACTTAATATATCAAAACATAAAAGCACCTTTGGTTAAACAAAGTGTGTAGTTTAGTTGCGAAAATCCTTGGCAAACTCCCTCAAAGTTTAAAAAGACCTTTTACCAGATTTACGTTTCGATTCGCGTGAAATTCCATCTGAGAAAAGAGATGTTCTTGGAGATTAGCAAACTAATATAAGGTTGGACAATGCCATTTTAGACGGGCAATATAGATATTTATCTATCTGGCGGATTATAAATAGACAGACCAATACATTTGGATGAAATCGAAGGTCCGAACACAGACAAGTTTATTTTTTTGTCTAATCTAATGGATCAACTCTTTGACGAAAGTGCCTGTACATAATTCAATTAGATAAATGGTGTGTAATCCCTGTGTGTGTCCCAATAAAATTAATTTCTTCCTTTCTTGAAATGAAAACGAATAAACCCATTAACATCGCTCAACCCGGGAATCGAACCCAAGTCCTCTGGGACGGGGAATCAAAATCAGGTCACTGGAGTTTGACGGTTTGTTCACACAGAGAACAAAATATGGAACGCCATAAGCATCCTTTTGCATCGACGTGACGAACGCCGATCGTTCGCGAGTTGGCGGCCTCCGTAAGCGGTAGATCGGCATACTGCGTACAAGTGCGCTCCTTTTGAATCAGCAAAATGCAAAACGCCGTCGATCAATGTGCCCTGACCCTTAGAGCCTGTGCACACCATGTTTTTTAAACGCGCCGTTGACGCGCGTTTTGGAAACGTGCGTCGACGGCGCGTTTTTATCCTACAGAGCTAAAGCGAGAGTCTACAGGCTGCGTCTGACTGGCGTGCGTATCGCGTTTGTATCGCTTAAAACGCGCGTCAACGGCGCGTTTAAAAAACGTGGTGTGCATAGGCCCTTAGGTACAAATTAATATCCAACTCATTGGTCCATTTAGAGACACATGTGATTGGATAAAATGAAATGGTTTTGAATAGCGGCTCGTCGGGCAAATGTCGATAATTGATTGAATTGTCAGCAACGTCAGATTGTCTATTCATAGTAAATAGAAATTATGAACGCCAGCCCGTAGAGGGCCAAATTGCACGCGAATGCATTGTGGTCAGTAATTTACGTACTATTGTTTAATTTGCAACCCGACTGAAACTTTTATTTGCATATCAAGTGAGAATACATGAGAAATAAAGAAAGAAAGAAAAAGCGGCGGCGGCGGCTAATGGTCGTGCGGCGGATCCCTTAGTGCTTTTGACTGATGCTTTAATGCAGTTAAAACTACCTACTATTGACTACGAGCATCAGTCAAAAGTACTAATAACCAATACATGAGAAATGATATTTATATTTCTGTAAATTGGTTCTTACAGAAACTTTTGCGTAAGTAAACGCCATTTTTTTACTAGTACAGACGCCAGCACGTCAAGTTACCCCAATGTGTCAAATTTCTTTGATCGTTTTTCAACTTTATGACAAACTGAATAAGGTTCATATTCAATTGGGAAAATTTGACACATTGGGGTAACTTGATGTGCTGGCGTCAGTACCTAGGTGAGGTCGGTGTTTCACTATCTGACTGTTCTGTGAAGAAACACCGAATGAAACACAGAGGAATCTGACCAAGATAATGTCTGGATTATTTTTTAGCCATCAACAATAAAATATCATCTTATTAAACAAAACGAATTATCCCATAATAACATGCATTTTTCAAAAAAGTATATGTAAAACACTTACTTAATGATATTTTAAATGGATACTAAATGATTATTACTTGGATTCAAAACAATATTAAGTGTCACTAAGCAATACAAAAACACTTAAGAATAAGTACGCCTAACAACCTAAAGAGGTTCAAATTATTGGTTAGAAGTCGGTACTGAACAATTTGTGGTCGTTATAAAAAACACCCTGTAATTTCCAACCCTTTCGAAGTTTTCCTTAACAATAAATCAATTTATAAACTTCTACAGTCGACTTTATGGTAGCAATTACCTTTTAGTATTTGAATCGTTTAAATATATTTTTTTTCTATAACATTTGACTTTGCCTGCAGAGCTATTTAGCTGCCTTTTTATTAATAATAATAATAATAATAATAATAATTTTTATTTAGTTCCAAAACAAATTACAATCTTAGAACTAGTACAATGACAGTTTGCTTAACAAAAGTGCATGGCCTGCTGTGTCCCAAACTAGGCAAAAACCTGTATCTTAGGAGGCAGTATATTAGCAAGCAAGGTTATTGCTAGTGAACAACTGAGAATTTCCAAAAAAAAAAGGCATTGCACTTTAAGTGGACTTCAAAGGAACGGTGACTATCAGAGGGGGCACTGTGCGCTTCTTCACATCTCTGCAAGTGCGCATGATGGCATCCTAGATACATACTGATGATAGCCAATACGCAACTAGCTATTTGACAGTTAATCGACAGTATAATATAAATATTAATACAGTAGGACGACGCCTTTGATCTCTGGAAAAATGCCGACAACTTCTACACGCGTTAGACTTGAATAACACCTCTCGCACTACGAACATCGTTTTGTTCGCAGTGCGGTGCAGGAGCGGCTTTCCCGAGTCTCGCCCCTCACACCCCGCACGATTGCCCTGTCTAGACAGCTTCGTCGGAAGACTGTATGTTTTTAGACTGTGGTTAATCGTTGGACACTGCCCAGTGATCATCACATGGAACTGTCAACAGAGCGACGTAATAACCCGCTGGTGCCAGAGTTTTTGCATGGACACTGACTTAACTTCACATCCCGTCGAGAAATATCTCTAAGGCTTGCTGGTTTCCTAACGATGTTTCCCTTCACCGTTTTTGAAGCTAGTGATAATTATAGGTACAATACGCACATGAATTTGCAAAGTTAGAGGTTTGAAGTCCTAAGTTTTAGCTTAAAAGACTTGTCAATTATCAAATTGTCAGCTGATAATGGACTGGGAAGACATTAGTGCATTTGAAAAATGGAAACGAATTTTCTTCATTTGTATTTTTTTGTGAATTTTCCATTGTTTTTAATATACAAAAATAGCATATGTCCTCGTATTGTGATATAAATGGTCATCCGGTACATGTGGTTGGTATATGATCTTAGTTGACCAATACAGTTTGAGGTAAGGGTTGGATACGCACAGAGAGATTTAAAATACTATAGAGCGGGCATGTCAAGGAAATGTCATAGAAAAACTTTGATCCCATGTCTCAGTAACGCCATCTAGAATAATATATGAATATTGGAGCGGCAGCGGAGCGTACTACAAAAAACTCAAAGACTTGTATCCAGCAGGACACACTTTTTCGGACGAAAATTTTGTTCGTGCTGTCCGGTCTATAGGTAGGTACTTATTGAATGTCTTTGGATACGCATAACATCTATATGTATGTTGTTGTCTGATGCTGTTTTTCCGACTAATCTATATTCGCCGGAAAAACAGCCAGTTTCTAAATAATAATCCCCCATAACACTAAAATAAACAAGCTGCAGAAGCTTGTCAACAACTATTAAAACCTCCTTGCAGATTTAATAACATGGAATATGACGTCACAACAGCGGGGCTGTGCAAACTATTTAGTTGAGAACTTTACTTCAATCTCGGTAGGAAGCCGGTATTTTAAGTGGTCCTAAGAAAGTCCGACTTTCAACACAAGAAATAAGTAATACTGGTAGCTTGTAAAGATAATATTCATTAACTTTCTGTTGCTGTCAGTTTTAATGTAGTATTAGAGGGTGCAACAGTTTCTTAGGAGTATTTAAACATGCCTGTTTCGATAAAGGTTTATAGGCAGAGGTCTACCACTTATGCTTAAGTCCCATGTAATAGGGAGGAATCCTATTGCCATAAAATGGATATAGATCCATAATCTGAGCTGCTACTAAAACTAAAATCCACATGGAAAAATCCAGTAAGGTTTTTTTCCTCAGTGGAAGCACTTGCAACCAATAGATCAATAAGGAAATCTGTGGATGTTATAGGTAGCATTCAAGCAAGCCAACCCAGAGGACGAAGGAGGGCATAAGAACTCTGACACCAGCAGCCCTAGCCATATTACAAATTCTATTTCTAAGAAAAAAAATGGCGTATATGGAATCAGCTGTTTGTCAACTGTCAAGTGTATTTCATTTTCAGCCATATTACAAATTCTACTCGTTAACACTTGACAGTTGACAAACAGCTGATTCCATATACGCCATTTTCTTTCTAATGTCGCCTTATCGATTACGATAATAGAAATAGAATTTGTAATATAGCTAGGCCTGCAGGTTAGTCAATAACGTTACAAAAAAGAAAGTAGAAATAATATTTAAAACAGAATCTTTAACGTTAACCCACTGCTTTCCTACATTTCCATACCAAAGAAGATCATTAAAAAAGAATCAAATACAACTGCTACAATTTGCTCAAGCCCATAGCACAAAGCCCTTCAATGTACGCCGTTGTGACGCACAAACAACTCTGAAAAAGAGTTACCGTTGCCGTCAAGCTAACATAAGTTACCATAAGTTAGAACTTACTCGTCAAAGTACACTATCGCTAAATTATTCAAGATATCCTCACTTCGGCTTAAAACTTCTTGTTCGGTGTCCTCGCGTCGTGGGAGCGGGGAGTTGTGATAGCAAGTCTTGGACATCAACATTTATGATAAAGTACTCGTTTTAGTCTGTCCGAGTTTTTATTTTCTGGCGTTTTTTCATGGTTACAAGTTTGGAGTAGACTATCATCATGGCCACCTTGGCAAGATTATTTTCAGGGCAACCGGCGTGTATGATGACATGAAAACGAAGCAAAAGAAGTGTGTAAGAATCGTAGCATATGGCGCTCTGTAGTTTCTCCCGCCCCCCATTGGAAAAGGCGAAAGTTTATGTATGTATGTATGGGTGTATCTTCTGCTAAGCAAATCAAGGTATTTAAGGATATTATAGGTTTGCTTTGGTTCATTCATACAGAAAAGTGGCGTGCACGGCGGACTGCCATGCAATAGGTCTCAAGAAGAAACCCTGCTTTCAAATAAAAAAATCCGCATCTAAATTAGTTCACTCGTTTAAGCGCTACGGTGCCACAGACAGACAGACAGACAGACAGACACACACACATAGCGGTGAAACTTATAACACCCCTCTTTTTGCGTTGGGGGTTAATAAAATAGCTTCAGTTGGGAAAACTCCATAAGAAATCCCCTTTACAAAACGTATTAAACCAGTATCCTATTAGAAAACTTACCAACTAAACGAACAACAATTAGACAGCCTTGAATCTATCAGAAATACATAGCAAACTCCATAAACAATTACAAACTAATGACATGGTTCCATATAGTCCGAAACTTGTTAAAATTCAACCCGCGTGTATCGACATGTAGAGAATGACAAGGGGTTCTAACTCCAATTAAATAATTGAAGGATGTGATCGTATATTCATTGTTTGTTTGAATATTTTGAATTGACATAGAGTAGAATGGAATGGTATTACTCGTAAATGTGCCTATGTAGGTACGCCAATACACCACTAATTTTTAATTAGTACAAATACTTAAAGGGCTTATCCTAGACGGTCTTCTCATTATATTTGTAAAGTATCAAAAAATAATATTCATCATAAACAGCAAAGTTATTAGCGTTTGTTTATATCCCAAAAAGTCACCCAATTTATGGAAATATTGTACAGGCTATTCATTGATAGTATTCATTAATCGTCATCTCTCGCTCACGTTAGCGTGATCTCGCTTAAGCATGCCCCGCTTCCAACAGCTGCTTTCGTTATTTAAGTTTAACTAAATAGTGGCATATTTGAAAATTGAATTTCGTTGTTTTTACTTTTGATTACGCAAATATGATCAGTAACAGGTACGGATACAGCCCAATTGTTTTTTGTACTAATTAAAAAATAGTCGTTTATAATCTTGCAAATAATAACTTTAAGAACTACATAGGGTGTTACAATGAAGATTTTACTAAATGTTCTTTTTGCTTAAACTGTATAAAATCATGACTGCTTTCTAACCGAATGGGGTTTTAAATGAAAGAAGTGGCTTACTTACTTTTAAAAATATCATTGGGTTAGAAAGAAATGAGTTTTTCACGATGCTTTAGGATATATTTAGCGAAAAATAGATCAGAAAAACATGTAAAAATTAGGACAAGGACGACGAAAATTTTGTATCCTAGGTTCAGAATCATTTTCAGAACCGATGATGTGTTCGACGATGTCGGGGAATCTCCCTTTATATGTAGTTAGTCGTGTCTTATTTAAGTATATTATACTAGCAGACGACCCGCGTAGGTCCCGTTCCCGTGGGAATACAGGTATAAAGTCGTGTCTTATTTAAGTATATTATACTAGCAGACGACCCGCGTAGGTCCCGTTCCCGTGGGAATACAGGTATAAAATGTAGCCTATGTGTTAATCCAGGGTGTCAGCTAACTCTATACCAAATTTTATTCAAATCCATTCAGTAGTTTTTACGTGAAAGAGTAACAAACATCCATCCATCTATCCATACTCACTAACTTTAGCGTTTATAATATTAGTAGGACACAATACATCAGTATTTTAATATATCCGTCTCACACTTGATCTACTTTACGCTAACCTTGCCTTGAAAGAGAAGTTTCAAAGTACATAAAACGAGTAAATAATAAAATACTCAATTCCAAATGGAAACAACGCCAATCATCGCCACTTACTTTATTCAAAAGGGTTTTTAATAAATAAACCTTTGATTGGTGGACCTACACCAAGAAGTAAGTCGATCAAAGGTGAAATGTTCAATGAAACGTGAAATCCGAAATCTCACGATAAATTCGATATCAAAGTAGGATTTATTCGCGTTCAAAATCAATCGGAGTGTGATTAATCGTTCGGAAAAGTCAGAACGGTCGGTTGGATTTGCCGTCGGATGTAAAGCCGTTACGTCTTTTGACCTGACTTTAATGTCTTAAACATGTATTGGTACTTGGTTCAAGTAATACACTTTTAAGGGTAGAAAAGACATTGATGATATGGTAATAATTTCATCGTAATGTTTATTGCGATTACAATGGGCTTACAGAAGAAGTAACAAGAGACGAAAAAGAACAGACTTAATTACATAATTACAAATGTTATTGGAGTACACAGAAATCTAGATATTACGAGTCGTATTAAAAAGTTTTAAGTAAAACCATACATTTAAATTAAAAAAAAAAGAAATAAATTGGAAAAATAACAAAAACTTCATGGCTACAATTACAGATACATAGGTATGCCTAAATACTGAAATCATGTATCAGATTGTGCATTGAAATCAGACCATACCTACAAATGGTTTTACATACATTCATATTATATTACATTGATTTGTGTGTTTATTAACATAACATCACGGTTTTATGCCTCAAACGGTTAAGCAGGTTACTTCTAGCTAAACGAGGCTCCTATCGTCGATCACATTGTGGATTAACATCAGTTTAGATAGTGGTCATACGCGAGGCTATTTGTAATAAAAAAATACGTAATCTTTCTGAAAAGCGGTATGTACGACATAGATATTTGTAACATCCCGGAATTAGCTGACAGTAAACTTATTTAGTGATTAGCGGAATATACCTACTTAAATAAAAACAGATAACAAATAGAATGATAAAATACCTAATAAAACTATTATGTAATTTAATTGCTTTGTTAGTTTTTCTTCCTATCATTTTATAACGTACTTTAAATATAATAATAAAACATATTAGTTGTACCTACTTATTATAAATCGTAAGAAAAGTAATTAAAAAAAATAAAACTTACCAAAACTTTGAATACATTCTATGTAAGCGAGAATTAGCACCAACGTTACAACTGAAACAATAAAAGAATATTTTTATTTTTTACTGAAAAACCGAAAAAAAAACACCAAGTATTATTTTTGATCTTGTATTCACCACCAATAAATCATATTTATGTGGATTTTATTGATTTTCTCGCATAAAAAAGAATATTTTTCCTAACAATGCCAACGTACCTCTCGCGTACATTTTGGCGGGAAACTTCGCAGCGAAGGGCGTGCACCACCCCCGCTTCTCAAATAGGTACTGACGACCGAAAGCTCGAAACGGCGCGACTTAGTTTTTTTTACGGGATCGAATTGTGATTACTAACATAGTCAAAACAAAACTTTGTCAAGCCTATTAACCTCTTTAGAGTAGATATTTATTTAACGACGTCTATGATAAAAGCTCAAATTTTAAAACCAATAAAACTAAATGATTTGACACGATATTTTTCTATTAAGTAATAAATATAACAACTTTAAGGACTGATTTTTCAGTGGTACCAAATAACTTATAACTGAGGAATAAAAATGGCGGATTGAGACCTTTTCTATGAATAATGTTATACCGCCATATTTATTCTTCAGATTAAAAGTTATCTGACTTTTGAGAAATCCGCCGTTAGTAATATTAACTTATATCTTACTATGGAGATTGAACTAAAAATCTACCCAAAGAACAGTACCTACTACAAATTTAGTCAATTAAGAGATGATCTATTATTAGGAATGTAACATAGTTAATCGACTTGTAGACAGACAGACATACAATACACACTGTAAGTTGACCTGGCGACGCCAGTAACCGAATTTGAAATTTAAATATGTGTATTGTGTTATTGTGTATCATATCTGAAGGCCGTTTACCGTTACAAAAAAAAACGTATAAAATCTAGTCGCATTAACAGCGACAATAAATACCAAAAAATTGACAAAAACGTTATGTAGGTAAATTAGACTATGAAGTAGACTATTACATAAATATGTAGAAGTAACTACAAATAAGACGTAATTAAAGATTAAAACGTAAGAACTTAATTAAAACGTAACCACCTCATTACTTTGCTGTCACGGGGTAGATGCAGGCTTGAGACTTTAGATTTAATTTCCATCAAGGAATTTCTATTAGGAAATGGCAACAGCATACCAGATATTGGCACTTGATAATTGGCATAGCATAAGTAAGCGCACATTCTTCGATAAAAGTGTTTCTTATTACTGGCTTGCAGTTGACCCTAAAGTAATTTTTCAACCTCATTTTCTGATATAAATTTGCACTATTGGCAGACTGGCTTCAATAATGATAATCTGAGGCAACAGGAATAATAAGTAGGTACTATCGGGTAAAGTGGACTTCATCAGAGGGAGCGAAGGGGGAGGGGTTCTTCATCTTCTTCCCATATTTTAGGAACTAATTTTAATTTCCCTACATTTATGACATCATTGACATTGATAGTCGTCGAGATGAGTTTGCGACTAGATTTTGAACGTCGTTTTTACGGGAATTAGCCTTCGAAATTACAATTAGGGAATGCAATCTCGTCTCGCCGAGATCCCGATCTCGCGAGATCCCGGCCATATTTTACGAGATTGTATCTCGTCAAATTTCGTACGAGATCTCGCGAGATAACGAGATCGACAAATGCAGCGTGACGACGTGTATTTCATAGCGCGGCTGCGCGCGAACTGAATCCTGGCCGTTGCCTAAATATAGATAATTATTGTTTTGTTACCAATATTGTAAGAATATGAACTGATTAGCTACAGTAGGTATAATAATTATAGACATAAACAAATGTTATTAGAGTTAGAGACAAAATAATAAGTACTCTGTTGATTCCTAAAATAAAACTTACATTATTTTTATAACTAAGCAACGCAGTTTCTATTTAATTACATATCATGTCAATTACTAGTTCTTAAAACAAGCATTTGCATATGTTTTAATTGCGATTCTTCCAATCTTTGCGAGATCTCGCGAGACTGGGTTTTGAGTCTCGCGAGATCTCGCTAGGCGGAAATCTCGTACGAGATTGCATTCCCTAATTACAATATTATGCTTAAAAATCCAATCACTATCTTGATTCAGTAAAAGTCACCGCGTGAAACCCTTAAGTGAAGTAAACTGTGAATGCCCAGCATTAGCATGGAATGACAGCTCAATTCGCCATTACGTCACGGAGTAAATTTAAAACAATAGCACTGCTGATCATAAACAAGCATGATGCAGAAGCAGAAAAGAGGCTGTTCCCAATGGAACCTTTTTTGTTTACAAAGTTTATTTTCTTTAAAAATATTTAAAAAAAGAATTTCATTTCAATATAATTATGTTCATTTGTTGTTTGTCCAGCCTATCCCGTGGTTGTCATTTTCCCTCATCCCAAGTTCCTGGTCTCCCAGGGATATTGAGCAGTCTCCAGCAACAGTGGCTGTTAAAAAGAAATCTTTACAAAACAGAGCAGCTCACGTAATACACAAAATAAAAAATAAACAATACCTAGGTGCGTCTGCAGCAAAAACATTTCAATTTATTCAAAGCGTAGTACAAAATCAATCACCGTGATTGGCCTATTCACTATTTCTCTCTTGTTTCCATACAAACTGCGGTTTTTCATTCCGAACTCTATTGAACGGGACACAAACAATTGTAGAGTGCGCCGAGGTAGCCACTCTACTGGTATAGTAATTAGTACGATGGTAGTCAAGTGGATATATTCGTATATATCCAATTGACTACCATTCTACATTAGTAACATTCGTATTCCTATTGGAAAAATCAATCGTAGCCCCGGAACTACTGCATGTTTTGTATGCGAATTGTAACTTGTAACCGTTTAGTTCAACCGCTTTATCTATATATATAAAAGAAAGTCGTGTTAGTTACACCATTTATAACTCAAGAACGGCTGGATCAATGTGAATGATTTTGGTCTTTTTGGATTTGTCTTTGTCCGGAATAGCATATAGCATAATAATTAATAAAAACATGAAAAGTCCTCGAAAAAATAAATATCAAGAATATCGGTTGTCTCAAACATTTTTCAAACGCAGCGCCATCTTGGATGACATGACAGGAGTCAAACTTCCCAGTTCATTATCAGGTGACAATTTGAAATTGACAAGTCTTAAGCTAAACCCAAGAAGGTAAGGTTGTCAATTTATAATACGCACCTACGTTCTGAAATATATTTTGTTACTAAACTAAGAGGTTTTATGTAGCATAAAAAAGTCTTATAAGTATTTCAAAAATCAATTTACGTAATTAACAATGACGACAAATTGTATGTAACATAGAGGCAATAGTTCAGATTAAAATTATGAATTTAATATTTTTTAAATCAATGCATTTTAGTAAGGTAGTTAGGTTAGCTATAGGATAGGTATGGTCAGTTAGGTTAGGTTATATATACATGTTGTAATTTTAATTCTATCGAACACAAATTAATGTTGAAAGAAAATCACAGTAGAGACTTGCTACTTAAAAAGTAGTAGGTAGTAGTTATTATTGGTTTGGATCTATTTGTTGTCGTCTTATTAAACGTATGTATATCTAATACAAAAATATAAGAGCAATAAATTGACTCTAAGGCGCAACGAAGTTTGCCGGGGCAGCTAGTTTATAATAAAGAAAGCCGTTTATTGTGATTGTCATTTTAAAATTGAAGAACGAAGACATAGCATAGACCAAATTCCGGATTAAATTACGTAATTGAATGGTATACGAGTATTTTGACGGTACGGTTGGCGCAGTGGCCTGAGGCCTGAATGCTGCGCTACGTGTTGCAGTTTCGATTCCCGCAAGAGTCAAATTTTTGTATGGCCTACAGGTAGTTCCGGATCTGATTTTTTGTCTATGTGAGTTTTAATGTATGTAAATGCACCTACGATAAAGGAGAAATTCCAAGTGTGGGGCAACGTTTAAAAAAAAACAAAACCGTTGGGTACAATAATGGTGATACCTATGTTTAACAAATAAATAAATGATTATGATTATGTACTGTGACGTCTCCGCGGCTTCGTGCCAATGGTAAAGTTATGGCATACAGGCTGAGATCATTTTTCTTTAAGTGGACTTCAAGTTACGGTGACTATTAGACCTTCAGACGAGGAACTGTGCGCTTCGTCACATCTAAGCGAGTGCTCGGAGTATTCCCGTTTGACCAAATATTTTTTGAGCACCTATGCATTTAGCACCAAAGGTATTCCCATTTCCCATAGGTTAATGCATAGGTGCTCAATAAATAGGTGCTCAAACGGGAATACTCCGAGTG
Organism: Euplexia lucipara; assembly: GCA_921972225.1. Lineage (NCBI taxonomy): Eukaryota > Metazoa > Arthropoda > Insecta > Lepidoptera > Noctuidae > Euplexia > Euplexia lucipara. The sequence goes on along the minus strand of OV179149.1, from coordinate 2,256,359 downwards.
CTCATGGGGCGTCATCCTAGATATACACTGATTAGGTATAGCCAATACGAAACTAATACTACTGTTTATGCTTATTAGTTAGTTTAAGCAACACACAGAACAGCGTTTAGTTTACTGCCAACTGTGGAGGCTTGTAAATGGCTTGTCGTTGAACAACTCGCTATTAATTTTGTATTGTTAGCTGTAAGCCACCCAAAGAAAATAAAATAAAATAAAATAAATAAATAATAATAATCATTTATTCATTAAAACATAAGCTTACAGTTAAAAACCAAATCGCTTATATCTATACTAATAATACATTTAAACACATAAATTACACTATACTGTTACTTAAAAAGCTAATTAAACTAATAAAATGAAATAGTAAAACAAAAACAAAGTAACCTAAAATAACAAAAACCAAACAAACTTAAAACTAGTTATTTCTTTTTGTTTAGATAGATATATACATGTTTTGCAATTGTGCTTTGGGTGTCAAAAAATAAATCTGCTTCAGGAATATGTTTTAAAAAATCATTAACTAACTTAATTGCTTTAGCAGTGGGGGTATTGTCAGTTTGGGGAGCGCGCCACGTAGGCGGGTAGCAAAGAAGTCGATGTTGTCGTCTTGCAACACCACGCATGTATTGATCGGGTATATAAAAATGAATTGATTCTCGCACAACGGGGCTATCTACCTTGTCAACTAATATTAAATAATAATGCATTATATGGGTTGATTCCCGCCTAAGTTGGAGTGTGTCTAAGCCTACCATTCCTGACACAAACAAAGAAGGGTAAAGAAAGGGGTAGTATCCATATTGACGTTTGTATAGATACCTACAAAATTTACGTTGAATTTTTGCTAACATTGTGGTGTACAATGACTCTTGAGGACTCCAAACTATTGCATTAAATTCTAATTTACTACGGACATAAGCATTGTATAATTGTTTTATAACTTGAGTGTTCTTAAACTGAAATGTTAATCGAATGATGAAACCAAGACATTTGTTAGCCTCTTTGCAAGTTTTAAGAATATGATCGTGAAAATTTAATTTGCTATCCATTACCTCTAACTACTCGTAATTACCATCGTTATAAAAGTAAGATTACCTGTGTACCTATATTGTAGCTATAAATATTATTGTCAAACTTAAATAAACGGCTCGCCAGCACACAGATAAACCCTCAGAGGTTTTCGCTGTATGGCTACAACCAAATGTGAATTAGGCTAAGTGTTTTGGAAATAAATAAATAAATAAATATTATTACTCCCAAATCTCGGATCGAGAAAACTCGTTCCATTGATGTGCCAGCAAGATTATATTCATTTCTAATCGGCTTACGGGATCGGGAAAAAGTTATAGTTTTACACTTAGAATTATTAAATGATAATTTGTTTTTTACACTCCATTCAACAACAGCATCAATATCATGTTGTAGCGCTTCACAATCTTTAGCGTCGGTTACAGAAAGGTACAGTTTCAAATCATCGGCAAATATAAGGCATTTTGCGTTTGTTACTACAGTAGGTAAATCATTAATCACTATTATAAATTGTGTAGGACCCATGGTGCTACCTTGACTTACCCCTGATCGAGTGTAATACTCTTTCGACTTATATCCTTCTACTTTAACAAACTGCTTGCGATCTTTTAAGTAGTGGGCCATAAATTTTAAGAGAGAAGTTGAGAATCCCAGTACAGCAATTTTTTTTAAAAGCACATCATTATCTACAAGATCGAAAGCTTTCTTGAAATCAAAGTATGCGGCGTCTAATAGCTGTTTGAAACAATTTCCTTTAAACAATTACTCGTTGAATCGTTAAGGCCGAGCAATTTGTTTAAGAGAAGCGCTTATGTAAAGACATAACATAACATCACCCCTGTAATCCCCGAAGGGCTAGGCAGATGTGTTGCTGGTAGAACTCCCACATTTCGCTAGTAAAGTTAAGCTAACGCCAGTTTTGTTGTTGTGCTAACGAAAAGACGTAAGTAGGTACGCTCCTCAGTAAATGCACAATGTGGGTGTACTAATAGGTAAGTATAACTCTACCAAATCCTTTGAAGAATTGAGGCGTTATGATATGTTTACAGTATCTAGTCGTACCGAGCGGCGATTCCGTACTCTATCTAAACGAAACACGAAAACATTTAACAATAAAATAGTAGATATACGTTTGCGGTACCGAAGAAAATCTCGACCGAAACGTTTCAAGATACACGTCTGTGCAGTAAAATAAAAATAAAGTTATTTTAGAAAACGTTATATTTCATTTTATGAGATGGCTCATAACTGGTACGGAGCTTTAAGTTTTGAGTTTTGTTCTTGGATAGTGTAAATCAGGATGAGACAAATACGGTTATTTATTTCTGTTTTATGGCCGCAACTCTAATGCGCGAGAGTTTTGTAATCCGGGCAAGTATCTACTTATGTGACATTTTTCAATTCATTATGTTGTACTTTCAGAGATTTTTTTTAAATTGGTTGTCATGGTATATGAGACGGGAAGGAATGAGCCCTATGTGAAAGACCATTCTTCGAAATTAAACTCAAGATGGAGTAATTTTAAATTATATATTTTGTGAACAACGTTTTTACATAAATCTTCAGACTTGTTTCCTTACCCTCTTGTTTTTTTTTAAATCTCTAATGTCAAAAACAATTCAGTGTTGTCAGGTAAATTTACAATAGAGTATGTAAAATAAAAAATAAAAGAATTTAAACAATAAAAATAATAAAATAAGGTAAACAATATAGAAAACAATAAAATATAATAAAACAATATAAATTTAAACAATATTAATTTAAGTATACTTGTTTATAGTTTATGGTAAACTAATTCATAGGTCACGAAGATAGCACACGTACCTACCCAGTTATTTAACCTTACAGATGTTAGAGAAAGAAAGAAAAAACATTTATTGCTGTAGGTGCTGTGCTGCCTGACGCTGGTTTTAAAAGGCGACATTTTGTATCGAGATTTCTACACAGAATTAATATCAGATGAGTTTGTGGTTAACAATAACAGCTACGCTTGTCGAGGCAAAAATACGCTAAGCCGTCTCGGTCTCGGCTGTCATTGGTAGATCTTTGACAGTCAGTATACTTAGTCAGCAGAAGCCCAAAAGACTGTAAACCAGAAACCAATGGGTATCGTGTTACCACAGTCTAGAAACCTACAGTCGTCCGACGAAGCCGTCTAGACAGGGCAATCGTGCGGGGTGTGACGCGAGACGCGGGAAAGCCGCTCCCGAACTGCGAACAAAACGATGTTCGTAGTTCGTGAGGTATAATTTATTCAGGGCTAACGCGTGTTGACGATGTCGGCATTTTTCTAGAGATCAAAGGAGTCGTCCTACTGTATTAATGTTTATACTGTGGTGTTACCTAGTAACGCGGCTGTGGAGGTCTGACAACAGGCAGGCAGTCGCTCTATGGAAAACACTGGTGTTCAACTGCATGCGGTTAAGCTGAAAGCTGACTTCAACATAGTTGGTAAAAGGCTAGGCGAATAATATAGTATATTCCACAACTTTTACACAACGTTATAATAATGTAGTCCTAAACTAAGCAGAGCTTGTACTATGAGTACTAAGCAACTGATAAACATACCTATTTCTAAATGGGGAATTATAAAACTAACGATTAAAAAAAAGCTTTGCGACTGATGATGACATACTGTATTAATAACTTGAGCGGTATGAATTTGAGTAAGCGAAAAATTAACTAAACTAACGACGAATATTAATTAATAATAAAATCCAGAACAAGCTTACAAAAAGTGGATTGTGATAAATCCATTTCATATATTAAAATTTTATCCGAGCGACTACATTACTAAGTGAGCGACTGGAAATACAGAGAGGGCAACTTCAATATTAAGATAGAACAAAACAGTTACTCAAAATGGAAACGGCTAGGTTAGGTTAGGTTAGAACTGTGACCACGCAACGCGCGAAGGCTAGCGAGCGAAGCTAGCGTGCCGCGGCAGCGGCCGCCGAGTGCCAGATGCCCCTTCTTTTTTGCAATGCAGTCGCTCAAATATTATGAAGCTGCTCATTTTGTATTTTAAGTAACTCAAATTAATGTTTGTAAGATACTATTCTGTTGATTTTTCGTCACTTACAGTCAGTCGCTCACTTAGTAATTATATAACCCAAATGAATTAATTTTGACACTTAAAATTGTAATTTACAGTCACTCGTTTTATTGCTACCCTTTCTAAATATACAAGGTGTTTTTTTTTTATATCCCATAACTCTAGGGTTATATTCTGTAGGTAAAAATAATACTAAAACTCCTAAAATAGATGGTCCAAAAAAGCATAGTTTCGGAGTTATCATCCATTATAATTAAATGATCAGTTGTTTAGAAGTTAGAACCCGTAACACAAGCTCTGCTGAGCTTGGGACTAGATGGCGTTGTGTGAATAGTTGTGGAATATTATTATTACGTATTATTTTTATTACCTAATTAGTTCAAAAATTGACACCAGTACGACGAATCTTCTTTCTAACGTCACTTTTCTTTCACGTAAGAGTGTTTTACATTTATCATCGTGACTTTGTCGAATTATTTTGTATGACAGTAAAAAAAAAAAGAAACATAATTCATATGCCAGTTGGTTCTTTGATATGGTCTCAATCATACCCTAGAGTTATGGGATATAAAAAAAACACGTTGTATAGATAAATTACACCCTAACGAGACAAGTGATCGCGCTCATCATGGGAATCGAACCCACGTTCTCCGGCATAGCGGTCAGGGCCACCAACTACTAGACCCACAGGCCAGTTAATTATAACGATATAATAATCTAAGTATTTAGAAGAAACTAGACACTATTTTCCAGACTTCATTACTACTTATCCAGTCTTCACATCATCCAGGAGGCCTACGTCCGATGGCCATAACCGTTGACGGGTCCATCAGCACGATTGCACGGACCTCTAGAGGGTACAAAGTTACTTCTCACGTCCAGTCCACGTGAAGAGGTCTTAATTTAATTCTCCTTGAAACGGACGGTTGGAATAAGAGTGTTGAAGAACTTTTTGGGTCATTGTCCCTCATAAAGTTGGATTCCGTACCCGAAAAATACCAACGGAACCCTATTTTGAAGTCTGTATTCTATATTGCATTCCATTTATTACATAGATGGTATAACAAAGTAAAAGATCTTTTAAAAAGGATATTTTTAGTGTAAACAAGCCACCACCACTACTTTTCCCTGCTTCACCTAAAGGTTGACTGATAGAAAATTCCTATTGCTTTAAGTCCACCTGTGTTCATTAGTTAGCTTCAAATATTAAATAATAATATAAAAAAATAAAATAAAAAATTATCTTATGTAGTAAATGATTTTGTGTGTATATTTGCTAAAATATTATGATAATATGCTTTTGGAGGTAACGGAAAAAAAGTTAGGCCGCGTGACAACTCAAAACAGCATGAAAATCGGTGTAGTCGTTTTTGCGTTTATCTCGATCAGACAGACAGACAGTCGCGGCGTATGACTAAACCCGTAAAGGGGTTGATTGTTGTCATCATTATGAGCGACTCGTACTGCATATGGGACGTACCCTAATATGGCAATAAAAAGTTAGGTTTGTCGAATTACGCTACGTTACATGAATGTAACATGTTACATGATGTGTGAGTGTGTGTGTGTGTGTATGCGTTCCTGTGAAAACCGCCATTCCATAAAAATGCTAGGCATTGACAGATCACTTCGCTCACTCAAGTTCTCACGCGGTGACTTTTACTGAATCGACCGGCAGTTTTTAATTTCGGAAACTGCGCCAAATTACACGCTGAATTCGCATCCGCACAGACCGCCTGTCATCAAATTACTGACATAACTGTGATTGGCTGATTGTGTGGTGGAAAATGCAGCGACGCGTTTCTATTCAAGCCAATACATAATTATCCTGAAACATTCGCGAATCAACTTTGATAGTTGTGCCCACAGATGCAAAAAAAAAACCATATTATAAATCTTTTTTTTTCTCGTGTACTGCCTTGTTGGTCTAGTGGTCACAAGTGCTGCTGCTGAGCACGAGGTCCTGGGTTCGATCCCCGGGTTTGATCCGGGCAAAGTGTTTTTGAGTTTTTCCATCTGAAATTTTAGCTCAGAGTTTGCATTTGAGCCCGATTGATGGCAATAGGCTCGCCCCCTATTACATGGGACTTAAACATAACTGGCGACATGTGGGTGTACTACCAGATACACCCCTGCCTAGCCCTTCGAGGATTACAGGCGTGATGTTACAGTACTACGGAATATGAGCATGAACGACTATATTTTCTTCAACGGATTAGCAGAACTGTTTGGTATAAGTCACACTGGGGGTCGAGTCTGCTATTACAATCGTGTCGCAATGACCGGTCAATGATCGATTTTTGACGTATAACGTCAAACTTATGACACATTTCCCATACAAAAACTGTCAAAGTTGACAAATAATCGATCAATGACCGGTCATTGAGACACGATTGCAATAGCAGACTCGAGCCCCAGGTAACTACGTATAGTTCCATGTAAGAAGGGACCCAATTGCCACCAACCTGGCCGAAATTCCATATTTTCATCTGCGATTCAGAACTTTTTGCACAATTATTCAGAGGGTTTAAAAGAGGAAGAATTTATTGGAAGCGCAACCGAGGTTCGCGTGGACACGAGCTAATAGCCTACGTGCATATTGCATCGGTTCCATTTCGTGATTGGCTTTTTAAGTGTTCTCTGAGCTGAACGTATAGTCGACGTCGCAATTGCTTTACCACAAACTAGCAGACGTAACGCAGTTTCACCCGTGTAGTTCCCGTTCCCGTGGGAATACAGGGATAAAAATTAGCCTATGTCAACCGGCGACAGTGTAGCTTCCCAAAAGTACAAGAATTTTATAAACACTCCACTAATTTCGGAGCTTATTCAATGCAAACCAACAAACAATCATCTTTCCCGTTTATAATCTATACTAATATTATAAAGAGGTAAAATTTGTAAGTTTGTAAGTTTGTAAGTTTGTATGTAGGGGGTAATCTCTGGAACTCATAATCCAATTCTAAAAAAAATTTAACTCGCTGAAAGCTACATTATTCCTGAGTGCTATAGACTATAAATTGTTTCTATAACATGTATATTAACCGAGCTATCACAACTTTTGTCTAGCAAGTCGGAAAAAAATACCTCATAAAACAGAATCATTTGCGTGCGCTGCCTAAACAGTTGCTTAAAATTAAAAACAATGTATGGCTACCTGGACCGTCTTAATTATTTCTACAAAAAAGTCCGCGATACCATATCTCTATCTTTTATATTTTATCTTTTATACTTCATTTATTGCATTAAAAAAATTTTTTTTCGGCATAGGTACTTACGTTTGGTTGATTATTTGAGCAACAAAATATTAATTCATTAGACAATAAATTATTTCAGTATCACAAGAACATCATACAGATACGATTTGCCATTTACAGTATATCAATTGGTCATACAGTTTCGGAGATAATATAAAATTACTAAAACGCAAAATGCCCCTAGCATAAGTTTCATTGTGCAGACGTTTTACCTATTTGCCCATAGATGGCGTTCTGTAATTACGTCATTTTTCTGAATCGCGGTGTTAAGACTCCGTTGTCGTAAGAGTTAGAATTCTAATATTACATGTCAGTTGCTTATTGGTTTCGGTTCGGTTGTTTCGTTCGTATGGTTGTTGTTGTTGATAGATACCTCAGAATCGAAAATATTGTAATTTCGTTGTACGTGATAATTGTTTTCAAGTCTGTGCGTAGTTTGTTGAGAGCATGCTTATACGGAAATCTCAACTGTCCCGGCAGACATCACAGACAAGAGCCGCTCGAGCGAGTACGCCGTACGGAAGAATCTGCCCCTGAAAATGAGCAGCGCCTCTCGAGAAATCTATACTTATAATAAAAAATCTGTAGAAGTAAAATTTCTGTACATTGAAAATATAAAAAAAATAGCGGGGGGTGTTACTAGACCGAAACCGAACCCAAAAATTTTTGTCTGTATGTCTGTCTGTCTGTCTGTATGTTCAGGTATCACGCAAAAACTACCGGTTCGATTACGCTGAAACTTGGTATACTTATTCTATAATATCCTGGGCATAAGACTGGGTACTTTTTATTCCGAAAAAGTATATACAATAAAAAACAAACTTAATTTTGCGGTTCGATCCCTAACCCCAACTGCACCAACCGCAAATAATAAGTTTGTCGTAGGTTACGTCACCCGCAGTGGAGTTCACCAAGGGGCGCTGCACACGGCTAAGATACTATAATGTTTTATCTTAAGATACAATATAGTTCGCCATAAAATTCAATGGACTATGACACACTACCAAGATAATCTTCTTCTTATTAGCGTGTCGATGGCAAACAAAGTCACTAAATTCTAAATTGAATGACTAAGATAATAAATAATAATTATAATAAAACTGTACAGAAGTCAATTCTGTACATTGAAAATATATTCAAAATTTATATTGGAGGATGATTGGTGATCGATACTGATGCCAAAAATGCAATCAGTAAATGTTTTGTCTATCTGTCTGTCTCTATGTGCACGCATAGTTCAAAAACTATTATAGGGATTTTAACCAAACATGGTACAGTTGTAATCAATACGCCTAGGCAGGTTGATCTAAGTCTCAGTTGTTTTACACATGGTCAGTTGTACGTCGCTCTTTCCCGGGTCAGTAGTTCCAGAAATCTTTATGCATACCTACATACCGGAAGGATCAACTTTGAAAGTAGTCTATCCGGAAGTATTATGCTAAAATTATTACGTTTCTAAATCAACGCACAGCCCAAACCTCTGGTATTAGAGACATGAAACTTGAAGGGGTGTTCTTAGTGAAGAGTAAGTATCCACTAAAAAACGATTTTTGGAAATTCAACCCTTAAAGGGAAAACATAGGGGACGGAAGTTCGAAATCCACGCGGGCGAAGCCGCGGGCAAAAGCTAGTATTAGTATATAGATAGACCATAGACATATAGAATGGACTGAGCAATACCTGCACAAAATTGACCACTCCCTAGAAAAAGATAGAGGGACTTTGCGGCCAATACCTGTCTCTTTTCTATAGGTCTGTGGTTAAAGAAAGAAGACAACTATATTGGCCGCACGTTCGCTTTGTCTCTCTCACACTTTACTTCATACTACTACAAATACCTGATCTAGTATTGTATATTTGTATGTAACATAGAGACACGCAGCAAAGTAGTTAGTTTAAAATGATGAATTTTGTATCTTTCAAAATCAAACCATTTCAGTAAGGTTAGGTATTTAGGTTAGCTATAGGATAGGTATGGTAAGTTAGGTTAGGTTATAGGTATTTATTATATGTTGTCATTATTCTATTTAAAACAAAATGTTTAAGAGCACATTAGAGACTTGCTAAATAAAAAGTAGTTGTAGTTATATTTTTTGGATTGTTGTCATCTTATTAAAAATATGTCTAGCCTGTTGGTCTAGTAGTTAGTGCCCCTGACTACTATGCCGGAGGTTGTGGGTTCGATACCACCCAGGACAAATGTTTGTGTGATGAGCACAATCATTTGTTCTGTGTCTGGGTGTAATTTATCTATAATATGTATGTATTTAGAAATATACTAGCTGTACCCTGCCACGCTTCGCTGTGGCACATTGTGATTGTATGGTTATAAAAAAAAAGAGAAAATGACGTGTGGCACTCGGAGACTGCCGCGGTAAAGCTATTGCATAGCATTTTTTATAATATATATATATATATAAAATTCTCTAGAGGAGTTGCTCTAGAGAATTTTATATATAAGATAAGTATGTATATCAGCTGTTTAGTACCCATATCACAAGCTCTGCTTAGCTTCGCACTAGATGCCGTTGAGTGAAAGATGTGGAATATAAAAAAAAATTAGTATATATCTCAAATATACAAAATTCCCGTGTCACTGTGTTTGTTACCAAACTCCTCCGAAACGGTTTGACCGATTTGTATGAAATGTGTGTATATTCAGTAGGTCTAAGAATAGGTCGTAATTACGTTTTTTTTTAAAGGCGGAATGAATGAAGCTTGGAGCCGCCATTGTGGGCAATGTAGGGATGCCCACAACCCTAATTGTGGTCCATCAGAGCCCATCAAAGTATAACCTACACTTTTCCTTGAAAAGAGTTAAAGACCTGGTTTTTTGATGACATGCAAGGGTCAACTTTATAGTGTGGTCAAGTAGGTAGTTTCATGGCCTATAATTACTTACATTTTTCTTCTTGACAATAATATTATTGTGTTTATGCAATTTATAAGAATAATTGAATTGATTTTGTGCTTAGTTTGAAACAAGGATTATTTTTTAAATAATGCATTATTTATTAGCTATTGCATTATTTCAATAACAATGGGCAATTTTATGGTCTATATCATAAGAGTGCCATTGTCTACACAATAGTTATTCATGAATGGAAACAAATGTATAGGTCTTGTGGTACAGTCAACATCAACCACTCTTTTACTATGAGAATCACCTTTATTGCTAATTAAGGTGCTATCAAAGTCAAATTGTTACAAGGCACATGCAGGAGTACACTGGTAACAAAGACATTCAATACCTATAGACCGGACATCACAATCAAAATTTTCGTCCGAAAAAGTGTGTCCTGCCAGACACAAGTCTATGAGTTTTTTTTAGTACGCTCCGCTGCCGCTCCAATATTCATATTATTCTAGATGGTGTTACTGAGACATAGGATCAAAGTTTTTCTATGACATTTCCTTGACATGCCCGCTCTATAGTCTTTTAAATTTGTTTGACTGGTAATAAATCCAGTATGAACTACCGTCTCATCCTATTGAGACTTGGAATTGTGTCTCGGGTTCAATTCATCAACCACAGAAATATTTGTATAGCTTTACAAGGAATTGATTGGAGTCTGACAGTTAGTGAACCCACCCCACCCCTCAGTTTGTGATAATTGTAGCGTGGACTATTATTTTTTTAATTTAAAAACAAACTAGGTACCTTATAAAATTAGGTATGCTAGATTAGCTCTAGGTTAAGTGATACCACTGACATACAATCTAGGTACTAAACATAATTTGCAAGATGATTATTATTTTAGTATTTTAAAAAGGCACGCACACTAATTTTATCGTGAATAATGGGACATTCCAATATTGACAGACACAGTATTTTTACTTTCGCCAGGCTCACTACCAGTGTACTTTAATAGTTGTAGTTCAATAATTTATCAAGTAAGTATGTATTATGTATAAAAAAATAAATTAAATTAAGTAATTTATATTGTAAGTACTTATTCTAAATATTATTGATAAACTAAATAGCACATGAAAATATTAAACCAACCCAATGGATACATAATTAGGCATTAGTATTGCGCGAAAAGTTTTTTTAGTAACCTGCAAAGATCCAGCATTGAGGTTATAAAAAGTTTAAGATAACTTTTAATACTACAATATTGTTCTCTCCAAGTTAACACTGTTACCAATACGTCATCAAATGGTATTTAATACCAATTTTACATTCATTGCAGTGATAAATAGGAGCACCAAAGATATTGATAAAGTTTATTTTGAATTTGATAATTTTTACATTGCAATACTATACAAGGACGAAAACAACGAGTTGTCTAATATTTTGAAAACATACCTACGTCCATTGTGGGTATAACCCGATGATTTAAGCGGTTAGCACTGAATTTACAATTTTACACTTTGTTTTGGAAATAATATTATTGTTACTTACACAAAACTTTCCGTTGTAAGTCAGTCAGTCATTTGACATTTCAAGAAATTCCAATTCAACCAATTGAATTTCGTGGCAAATGTAGCTTGACGGGATGAAATAGCAAGAAGCGATTTGTGGAGGTTAAAAAGAGAAAGCAGACTCCAATCAAATATGGATTGTAGTAATATGGAAAGCAGACGCTGTAAATGTCAATGTCTAGCCTTGACAGTTGACAGGCCTTTCTGTCACCTACTAAAGTGTACTAGTGATGTACATATCAATCGACTAATGTAATCATAAACTCAACTAAAATCAACATGATTTTATTACAAAAAAATCAAAATCAGACCATTAAATGAATTCAAATTAATTAATAATGTACATTAAAACTAATTAGAAAAATAATAATAATAATAACGAAATAATAATATAATAATAATATCCCGCGGAAGTGTGGAGGTCGAGGTTTCCTTAATGCCAAGACCCTACACAACCGCGAGGTATGCAGTCTCAGGGAATACTTCCTAGAAGCCGACGTGGGGATGCATCGGGATGTAGTCGCGGTGGACAAGGGCCTCACACCGCTCTCCTTGGCTAACGAGAACTGGCGCAAACCTGTAGTATTAGATACTGCTGACCGCATGGATGTATGGAAGAGCAAAGAGCTTCATGGACGCTTTTATCGGGCCCTTCATGGACCTGATGTAGACCTATTAGCGTCCATATCCTGGCTGCGCTTCGGTGACCTCTTCGAGGAAACCGAAGGTTTTGTCTGTGCGATAATGGACGAAGTTATCATGACGAATAACTACCGGAAATATATTGTGAAAGACGGTACGGTTGACATCTGTCGGGCATGCCACCGTCCCGGGGAATCTTTCCGCCACATTATTTCTGGTTGTTCTCGTCTTGCTAACGGAGACTATTTGCACAGACACAACCTAGTAGCTAGGATTATCCACCAGCAACTTGCTCTTAAATACAACCTTGTGGAATCCGAAGTAACGTACTACAGGTATGTGCCCGACCCAGTTCTCGAAAATGGCAATACCACGTTATACTGGGATCGATCTATCATCACTGACAGAACTATTATCGCGAATAAACCTGATATAGTGGTGATAGATCGATTGGAACGTCACACGATGATTGTTGATATAACGGTCCCGCATGACGAGAACCTCGTGAAGGCAGAGAAAGATAAACAACTTAAGTATCTTGATCTGGCTCACGAGGTTGTCGACATGTGGGATGTGGATACAGCAGTCGTCGTGCCGATAGTCGTGACGGCCAATGGCATAATAGCCAAGAGCCTCGACCAACACCTTAAGAGGCTCTCGTTAGGCAGCTGGATCAAGGGCTTGATCCAGAAGGCAGTACTCTTGGACACGGCGTGCATTGTTAGGCGGTTCCTCTCTCAGGAGCCCTGACCACCGGTAACTTGGACCCTGTTCCCGATACCGGTGGACTACTATTTTTTATATTTTTAAATGTTTTTTTTATTTTTGTATTTTCATATTTAAAAATATAATTGATATGTATAAAATGTAAAATAAAGGAAATAATAATAAAAAACAAAAGCGGGAAGATAAAACAAGGAAAACTCTGGCTACGGTCGCGCTCACATGGCGATCAACTGAATCGATTTTTTCACGTAGCCATTCGATGAAACGCACAAAGGCAACTGTAGTCGTGGGTACGCGCGAGTGTGTATGATTCTCGAGTGAGCGAGACGTTTGAACGAGACAACATGAAAATTGGTAATAAAGAACCGTCAATAGTATAAAAGTGCTAAAAATCGATTTTCAATTTATAACACTGCAACTGCACCTGATTAGTCGATTACCTGTTTACTTTTGTAAACAAACAAATAAACGTCACCACACCACTACAGTTGATCCAGTTCGTTGACTGGCTGTGTCGTTGAGTGACGTTATCACGTTAGTAATTAAGTAGTAAATCAAGTTTGTTGTTGCCAAAGACATTCAATACCTATAGACCGGACATCACGAACAAAATTTTCGTCCGAAAAAGTGTGTCCTGCTGGATACAAGTCTATGAGTTTTTTGTAGTACGCTCCGCTGCCGCTCCAATATTCATATATTATTCTAGATGGCGTTACTGAGACATGGGATCAAAGTTTTTCGATGACATTTCCTTGACATGCCGCTCTATAGTATTTTAAATCTCTTTGGTTGTTGCACAGTTGTAGTGTTGAACTTTCGAAGTTAGTGAACATCGTCTAAGGATTGATAACAAGCAGCTGATTACTTTATTTGTGAACTCCATTATCAGGTACCATAAATAAACCGCTAAACTTTATATCTGAAATATGTAAATCCTATAATAATAAAGATAAAACAACTATCTTAAACCGCTTGCGACCACATAGTTAGTTGACTTTGTACCCGTTATACTAATTTAATTTAGTGCGGTTCAAAGGTTCGCGATAGTAAGAAGTGGACTGACTGCTCGCTCGTAGAGTTTTAGAATAAAAAAAGTCTAGTAAAAGTAAATCTAAGTAAAATGGAGAAGCAACAAGTAACGGACGCGCAACTGAAGCAATATTTACCGGATTTGCCGAAAGGGCCATTAGATAATTACAGGAAGAAGGCCTCGTTCGACTGGCGGCGAATGAAACTGGCTTATGATACATTGAACACGATTAAATTGAAGGTAAGTTGTTTGATTTTAATTAAAATTCTTAATAAGGCCTAAAACCCGTTTACTCTTCAAGAATTCAGGAGTAAACTGCCTCTGGTACTGTTACTGGCAAGGGTGCCCAGTTAGTTAACTGTTACTGTTAACTCAGATCATTCCACTGCTGGATGATATGAATCTTCTCCCCAAGAATAAAAATCCAAAGTAGACTACTGGTCATGTTTTTTGTCCAAGGCATCTTCTTGGGGTTTGACATGACACCTTAATTATATTAGTTAACCCTTAATCAAATACTGGGAAATTATTTCCCACTTAGTATGAAATAACAAAATAAATTTTATTTTTTTAATGGCTATTTCAAACAGTGTCAACCATTTAGAAATATAACCCCCCTTTCGCCACCCTTTTCCAAAATTTTATCAAAATTTATGAAATCTACAGACAAAACTTACCTAAAAACAAGTCTCAGTTTTTATTTATCTCTTAAAAATCTCTTAAGAAGCTTTCCGTTTGATTAAGGGTTAACTAATGCTACTAATTACTTTATGATAATTTGACTGTATAAGAACCTAGTTTCAGTTTAGCTAGGCCATTACCACAGTTAGCCCCATCATTAAACCATTGTGTGAGAACCTAAAAAACAACAAGGGCTTGACGACATTCAAAAGTTACATATTCCTGTTTACAGCATGATATCTGGAGTTTTATGGAAAGTCACCCACTGTTTAAACATACGGAAGCCACTCGAGTTCTGGATGATGAGAGACAGATCACTACGAAGCGGATGTACACAATCTATAATGAACAGTTCTTGCGCTTCGAAAAGGTAAATATGGCACTATGCTTATCGTCACACTCCTGCTTTTATATCAATTATTTAGGTTTGGTGGCCTTTTTTTGAGACATCTTTACCAGAAGCAGAGCCTTCATCTGAGGCAAAATCAAATAAAGGTTGGTGACAATAGAAGAAGTAATTCTGTCTCATTACAGTCAGTTGAGCACATATTTAGATAAGTATTTAAACCAAACAGCCCTGTTTGTTTAGTGGTTTGCAAGTGCTACAGACTGCTGATCATAAGGTTACGGATTCGATGCCCAGGTCAGGAAAAGTATTATTGAGTTTTTCCATCTAGAATTTCTTATTATCAGCCCAGAATTCGTATTTCTGACCAACTTCCCTCTCACACTAAAGCATGGGACTTAAACATAACTGGCCAAATCAAAGTGTACTCACAGTGATACATCTCTGCCTAGTCCTTCGGGGATAACAAGCGTGATGTTATGATGTTAAGTGTATTCATTTAAATCAAACTTAGACTACTTATTTAATTTATTTTACTAAATACACACATTAGAAATCAGATTGTTAATTCACATAAAAAATAACACGTCATGTCATTACTTAAACTGACACAGATTATGCATGACACTCAAAAGGCATTGTTTCAGTAATTGAAAGTTTGTAGTACCTAAATAAGTATAATTTCGATTTACATATTGATAATGGACTTGATCTGCGACCTTGTGGGGTACCATCAACCTTAAGTTCGGAGTCGAGCTACACAATTACTGACAAATGCATGCACTGACTGGTTTGTTTGTGCTCCACTTAAATCTATGTGGCTCTTTCTCCTAAAGACCATGCCAGACACTAATCTGCATACTTGACAAAGTCTACATTACGTTATAAGTTTGTATTGGTGTTTCTTCTCAAGGTATTTAGCTAGAAAACATTGGCCTAATCTAATTTATTTATTATTTTATTAACTAAACTGTTTAAAAAAAAACAAAAATCATTAATTTAAATTAGGCTGTGATTCAGCACAATTATATATGACATAAAACAGTTTTCACTGAATTACTGAAATTAATGAATTCTTTAGTAACTTAGTTAATAAGCGATGGAATACCTACTATTTTAGTGCCTTTTTTATTTACCATTATCACTCAGAAGAACAAATACTTTCTTGAGAGTTATGTACGCTTTAAAGTTATGTCTCAAACGGGCAAGATGTAGGGCCTTTGCAAGCGACACTTTTTTAACGCGCTTATGACGCGCGTAAAACGCAAATAGTATACTCAGCAAACGCAAGCCGGTCAGTTACGCGTATACGTGTTGAGAATGCGCTTATCAAAAACGCCCGTTGTCAGGACGATAAAAAAAAGTGGCGTCCGGGGTACTGTTTTTCATGCCTGGGTACTGTATTCCTCTTAATTCTCCCATACATTTGTAAAAAATACTTAAAAATTTGCAGATAGCCGAAGACCCGAAATCATTCCAAGCTGAAAGCGAGGCCCTATTCATGTTCGATAGCTCTTTAGCCGTGAAGGTATCCTTAACCTTCCGAATGTTCAGTAACGCAATCCAAGGGAACGGCAAGGGTCACCACTTCCACCTCATCGAAGATGTGGAGAAGGCCAAGATCGGGGGGTGTTTTGCATTGACTGAGGTGTCTCATGGGTCCAATGCTAAGGGTATGAGGACCACAGCTACGTACGTGCCGGAGAAGAGGCAGTTTGTGATGCATAGTGCTGATTTTGAGGCAGCCAAGTGCTGGGTTGGATCGCTGGGTGAGTTTCCTGGATTTTGTTTAGACATGTAATTTATGCTACTACTTAAAGAGAGTATGAGGAACAGGGTCTAAATTTCCTAATCCACCACTCTTATTAATTAAACCCCAAGAGGACACCAGTGTCCGCGCTGACATTGTCTTTCTATTGTGTCTCTAATTGACACGATTGAAAGGTTAATACGTTCAATTGCGCGGATAACTTTAACATCGCGATGTAGGATGATAGTCATTAGTTCGTATGTGACAAGATAGATGTCGCTGCGTAAGTACTATTAAATTTGAAAGTTTGTGAAGAATATTAATGTTTTTTTTGTAACGCCAAACTTCACTTTCTACATCTGCATCCTTTTGTTGATTTTTATTTTTTAAATAACTTATGATTGGTTCTTTTTTGTTGAATTTCAGGTAAATGCGCGACGCACGCCATAGTGTACGCTATGTTGATATCTAAAGGCAAGAACCATGGTCTCCATACGTTCGTGGTGCCGATCCGAGACCCCAAAACCTTGAAACCGTTCCCCGGAGTCATTGTGGGCGACCTTGGTGAGAAGATTGGTCTTAATGGTGTTGATAACGGGTAAGTAACTTTTAAAACATTCGATTCAACGGATGGTAACATCTGATATGTAATCGTAGTAATTTACTACGATAACGTCGTATTTACTACTATTAAATACGCAATCATAAAATAAAATGACAGTACGAGTTACGACGTGGTAACCTTACGCAAAATGCTCGCCTGCGTTCATTGGTCAAATCAAGTAGCGCGCGCTTCTCCGGTTTCCCATTACACATTTTCGTCCCTTTTTCTCCCATTATAAGTATCCAGAAACCGGAAAGATCGATTTTACACATCTTATTTATTTATATATTATAAACTAGTGATCGGCTATATTCCCACCTGATGGTAAGCAGTGATGCAATCAATGATGGTGCGCGTATTGTGCAACGCATAAGAAATTTAACAATAAGAACAACAAAAACAAACAACAAAAAAACAATAACAACTGTAAATAGTCGACAATAATTTAAATAACCATTTATTCATGCCATGTTTTAGTTTCGTAATGTTCAACAACTACCACCTGCCGAAGGAGGCAGCGCTCGACAAGTTGGGGGGTGTAGATGAAAACGGAGACTACCAGACTCCCTTCAGGGACCCCAACAAGAGGTTCGGAGCAGCTCTGGGAATCTTATCAGGTAAAATCAAGTAATACTTGAAAATAAGAAGTATGTAAGAATCGTAGCATATGGCGCTCTGTAGTTTCTGCCTACCCCCATGGAAAAAAGGCGTGAGTTTATGAATGTACTAGCAGACGTCCCGCGGTTTCACCCGCGTAGTTCCCGTTCCCGTGGGAATACAGGGATAAATAGCCTATGTCACCCGGGGATAGTGTAGCTTCACAATGGTGAAAGAATTTTTCAAATCGGACCAGTAGTTGCGGAGCCTATTCAATGCAAACAAACAAACAATCAAACCTTACCTCTTTATAATATTAGTATAGATAAATGTATGATGTATGTATGTTCTTTAAAGTAACTTTTGAGTGAAAACCATTTTTTTTTTATTATTCTTGATAGACACGCGTTTGACCACTATCTCACCTGATGGTAAGCGTTGATATGGTCGACGATGAAGCACGCTTGCCTAGATAACCTATTCACTCTGTACTAAAATATTGTAGCTATCAGGAAACACCGATTCGAACAAAACTATTTTACCAATGTTGTTTGACCATTTAATATTATCGAACTACGTCATATGAAAAGCAGGGATATGTTCTTATATGTATATCTGTCCCCATAATGATGATGATGTTCTATACAGGTGGCCGCGTCCACATTACTGCTATCTCTACCTACTACCTGCAGAAGGCTATCGTCATAGCCATCAGGTACTCCGCTGTGAGGAAACAGTTCGGACCAGAGAATGCTGAAGAGGAGACGCCCGTTTTGGAGTATCAGCAGCAGGTAAGATTTAGCGTTTCTCAGCCTCTTTCTTTTTAAAGATTGAAAATAATACTATTTGATAAAATCATGATGTTTCCTGTCAAAATTATAACTAACTCCGCCATTGCTGGAGGTACTTCGTGATCGCACCAATCTTGTAAGAGAGGCGCCACTGACGCGCGCATTTCGGGCGCAGGTTGAGCGCCCGAAATGCGCGCGTCAGTGGCTAATTCTTTTGGATGGACTTATTATATTGAACTTTGAGTGATTTAACAAGAAATACATTGTTTATTATAAGTAATAGATGTTAGTTACAGCAATTGTTTTAATATAGGCGCATTAATTGCATTGGGTTAAAACTGTGAAGATTGAGAAATAAATATATAAAAACTTTAAAAGCTTTATTGTTGATTATGATTTTGAAGGGTTTCTGCACAACTAGGTACATAAATACATATGCACTTATTTAAAAAATAATATTATAACGAGGAAATAATAGATTTTTTGTTCTCATGTCATCTGATTTATAAAATTCTCATCAGTAAAAAGCTATTAAATCTCTATATTTTATTTTCAAAACTACGACGGGTGAAGGCCCCATGTTAAAGATCTAAGGAAAAAATACGAAATTAACGCGGACGAAGTAGCGAGCACAGTGCTATCACACTAATATTATAAAAGCGAAAGTTTGTGAGTGTGTATGTTTGTTACTTCTTCATGTCTAAACGGTTGGAGCGATTTTAATAAAATTTGGTATGGACTTAGCTGACACCCTGGATTAACACATAGGCTACTTTTTATCCCTGTATTCCCACGGGAACGGGACCTACGCGGGTGAAACCGCGTGACGTCTGCTACTTATACACATATTAGCAGTGTAGTGCCAGTGGTATCCGATCCATATAAACAAAACAATAATTGTTATGACTGAGAAGATAAACTCTTCTCAGTCATAATAATTATTGTTTTGTTGATCGACCACTAGTAGAATGTCTTAGACAAGTTCTAACAGTATGAAAACACAAACAATTGTACATTTCAGCAAATCCGCCTGCTTCCTTACCTAGCGGCTGCGTATGCGATGAAGATGTTCTCCGTTTGGCTCAGCTTTACACATATCAACATGGCTATAAGCAACTTTATGGGTGAGTTTATTTATTTAATTTAGCTGTTTAACAATGAGTACACTGTTACATTCATATAAAAACATTTCAAACAAATTTTTAAGTGCCCCATCACTTGTAAAAGAGCACTACATGCACAACAATAGTATACGCCATAACAGCTTAACAACAAAAAATGAAATAAAAAACAAATACAACGAAAACGCCAAAAAAATCAATCTGAAATCAATAAAATAATTTAAAACATGATCAATAAAATAGTTAATTAAATAATCTCTTCTTATCGTGTGGTTAGTGACTAACCTGGTGTCAGAGTTTTAATGCCGCCCATGGGCCTCTGACTTGGCATCACATGCCGTCGAGACATATATCTCTCAGGCATGCCGGTTTCCTCACGATGTTTTCCTTCACCGTTTTTGAAGCAAGTGATAATTATACAATACGCACATGAATCCGAAAAGTCAGAGGTGCGTGCCTTGGGTTCGAACTCGAGACCTATGAATTGACAATCCACCGGCCACACCACTAGGCTATCACTGCTGCTAAATAATTGAAATATTAATTATTATTTCTAAATCAAATTGTACTGTAACTCGATAATATTATCAAAAAATAATTTAAAATAATTTTATTACTAATTTTATGTATAATATGTATGTATTTAGAAATATTTATGTATGTTTATCAGCTATTTATTACCCATAACACAAGCTCTCAAGCTTAACTTGGGACTAAATGGCGTTGTGTGAAAAGTTGTGGAATATTTATTTTATTTATTTATATTCTTCAAAGGATTCTGAACGGTTTTAACTAACGGTGTCTGTTCAAGGTTTGAGTAAAAAAAGTTGGCTAAATTATTTATACATATTTAAACTTCGTCTAAAATTACACTTTATCCACAACTTTCACACAGCGCCATCTAGTCCCAAACTAAGTAGAGCTTGTGCTATGCTAAGTACTTGACAACTGATAAACATAAATATTATGTGTAATATTATGTAATGAGCACGATCATTTTGTTCTGTGTCTGTGTAATGTAATATTGTAATAATACCAGCCTGTTACTGTCCCACTGCAGGGCAAAGGCCTCTTCTCATACAGAGAAGGCTTGAGCATTAATCACCACGCTTGCTCAAGGCGGATTGGCGATTTCAAACTTATATTAACTATAAGTCCAGGTTTCTTCACGATGCTTGATGTGTGTAATGTATTTATCTATAATATTTGGGTGGGAATCGAACCCATGATCTCCGACATAGAAGTATGGCAAACCACTAGACCAACAGGCCAGTCAAATGATCCTTTTGTTTCGCGATTCTAGGTGACGACAATAACGCTGCAGCCAGGGGCATAGAGTTGCACGCGCTGTCGTCAGCCGTGAAGCCACTGTTTGGGTGGACGTCCAGGGACGGCATACAGAACTGCAGGGAATCCTGCGGTGGACACGGCTATCTTAAAGGTAACAATCAAGTTTATGACCTTGAAGGCTATAGAGGTGAAGTAAGGTGATGAAGGTGCCGTGAGTGCCGTGGCAGTTGATGAAGTGGCAATTTTGGATTACTCCTAATTCCTTCGCTGTTCTTTTCTGAATAATCTCGTTACAACTGTTACGAGATCCAGGATATTTAATTCGTTTCTTCAGGAATCGTCGAGCTTTTTGTATAGTTTAATTTCTTACATTACAAAGTACTTACTTCACTATAAAATAAAAAAAAGAGTTTTGATATTTCCTACAATGTAGAAAAACTGTTTTCGGGTGTCAAGTTTACTACACTGCGGTACGATTCAAGCAAATATAAGCAGTTAAAAACGTCAAAAACTCATGTAAAATTACCTCATGACTGACTATTAACCCTGAATTGTTTTTACTACTTACAACAACCCTTTTATTTTATCCATCGCTGCTATACCTTCTTGAATTAAAAAACTGAGCATTTTAGGTATTCAAAAACCTCTAAAACTTTTGAAAGTGGACAGTAATGAAAATTTTACTGGCTTGAGTACTTATTGATTTTCAACTAACATTTACAGCGGCAGCCATAGGCGATCTTCGCAACGACAACGACGCGAACTGCACCTATGAGGGGGAGAACAGCCTTCTGCTGCAGCAGAGCAGCAACTGGCTCCTCAACATATGGGCGAAGAGGTCTACCATCACCGCAAACGACTCTCCGCTGGGATCCTTACAGTTCCTGGAAAATGTGGACGAGTTGCTGAAGCAGAAATGCCCTTGGAACAGTGTGGCTGAGTTTGTGGAGCCTGCAAGTAAGCTCTAGTCATCGTCAATGATGTATATTCAGTAATAGACATAAGGACTTAGATTACATTCGTAGGTCGAGCTAATTGTAGTTGAGTATTTTCATCTAAAACTCATATTTTGTCAGTTATATTTTAGTCCCGTGTTTGTTGGGCGAGCTTAATGCCAACAATCGGGCACAATTCTAGACGATGGGCTGCTACTAAGAAAAAAACAACGGGTTCGATCCTCAGATCGGGTAGTATTGTTTGCCCAAGCTCAGCAGTAGCGCTTGCGACAGCTGGACCAACAAAGCAGTCGATATGTTTGAAGTCGCTAATCCGCCTTGAGCAAGCGTGGCGATCAATGCTCGTGCCTTCTCTGTATGAGAAGAGGCCTTTGCTCTGCATTAGGACAGTAACATTCCGGTATTATACTTTAATCTGTAGCTTTTCCAAAAAAAACTTGTATTGTCTTACAGATCTCATTCTCACATACAAATGGCTAACGGCGTACATGCTTAAGATGACAGCTGAGAAGGTGGCTAAGCTTAAAGGAGAGGGCAAAGACAACTTCTCGGCGAAGAACGAGTCACAGTCCTTTAACGCGGTCACACTGTCCGTTGTCTATGGA
The DNA here is from genome assembly GCA_921972225.1 of Euplexia lucipara. NCBI lineage: Eukaryota > Metazoa > Arthropoda > Insecta > Lepidoptera > Noctuidae > Euplexia > Euplexia lucipara. The sequence goes on along the minus strand of OV179149.1, from coordinate 2,233,451 downwards.
GAGGTATGGATATTGTCTATGTACCTATTTAATATTTTTATGAGATCATTTTTAAACGAGGCTGATTCCAAATATTATGCATGTAACTTAATATCGAAAAAAGGTTGCATAAACCAATCGTCAAAGTCCAAGTATACCAATAAACTATTTGTAAAGAACCAATATAATATGGTAACTTGTTCTCCCGAATAAATTTTATGTAAATATTTTCAGAACTATGTACTGAATCACTTCTACAAGTCGGCTTTGGCGTACGAAGACGTCTCGTGCCGACTCGTGCTGCTCAAACTCGTGTCCTTGTACGGCGCCTTCCTGTTAGAGAAACACATGGCAACACTTTATATTGTAAGTATTAAATTAGTAAAGAAATTAATGGTAGCATTGTACAATCAATCACTTTATAATAACTTAATAAATATACTATGCGTTTCAAATAAGAATAGGAACGTCAATGACCTCTATCTGTTAGATGTCACTTGAAAAGTACGGTCTGCAACGAAACTTTATTCGCGTATCAATAATGCTTCTTTTTTTTTGTTCTACTGAGTTGCATTTATTCAAAATAAAAAAAGAACGTCTTAAATTAATTAGTCTTGTGGAGTTGCTTACGTTTTATTTATTAATTCTGTTTGCTGTAATTATTGTTATTTGTTTTTGTCTCGCTGACTGCTCGAAAATGAGTAAACGAGCGCGATGAGTAACGCGCTGTTTACTATGGGAGGATTCGAGAGATTATCTCTGATTAAAAAAAATAAAAAATTTAGAAAATACCTAGTTTTGCTAATCTTGCCCAATTTATTCCAATTGACTATGATTTAACCATGGCGGCCACAAGCCTCTCTATGTAATATTAAGGGTACTAAACAACTGATAAACACACTTGTAAATTTATAATTATATGTATACATTTATAGATAAATTACACCCAGATACAGAACAAATGATTGTGATCATCACACAAACATTTGTCCTGGGTGGGATTCTAACCCACAACTTCCGGTATAGCAGTCAGGGCCACTATAGACCAATAGGCTCGTCAATGGAGGGCCAATCTACATTATTTTTTTTTTATTTTTTTTTTAAGTACAACTTTTCACACAACGCCTTTTAGTTCCAAGCTAAGCTTGAGAGCTTGTGTTATGGGTAATAAACAGCTGATAAACATACTTATATATTTCTAAATACATACATATTATAGATAAATTACACCCAGACACAGAACAAATGATCGCACTCATCACACAAACATTTGTCCTGGGTGGGAATCGAACCGACGACCTCCGGCAAAGCAGTCAGGGTCACTAACTACTAGACCAACAGGTCAGTCAAAAATTATATATTACAAATAGTTTATTTTTTCTAATACCATGTTTAACTTCTCCAGGGCGGCTACCTGACCGGGTCGCAAGGCTCGCAGCTGCGCGACGGCATCCTGCACGTGTGCGCGCAAGTGTCGGGCGACGCGGTGGCACTCGCGGACTCGCTGGCTCCGCCCGACTTCTGTCTCAAGTCTGTGCTCGGCATGGCTGATGGTGAAGTAAGTATAAGGGCTATCTATTATCGTGGATTTTTTCACTGCTGAGCAATGAATTCTCTACAAAGAAACAAATAGAGTGTTTCACAGAATAATGAAGATCAAAATATAATTAGTCATTAAAAAAATATCCATTAGTAAGATCAAAAAAAATACACAACTATTGTTTTTTCTTTTTCAAATTGATGGAAAACTGTAAAGTTGAGAAGGGGGCTTGTAACGTAAACTGTAATGGCTAGTGACGTCATGCGACAGTTTGTCTCGATGTATCGCCGTTAAAAATAACAGCGATACATCAAGACACGTGAAAAAAGAAAAAACATGTGTCGAATATTTTCTTGTAATCTAGATGAGGGACTAAAAACTACAATTTTGTCAACTAGCCCATCTTCTTTCTTTAGCTTTCTCTTGCTTTAGCGACTTTATTTTAGTTCTAAAAGCTAAATTTCCTTTCTTTTTTATTATAAATAAGCGTTTTTATGTAATCCGCGTTATTATTATTATTACAGGCCTACAAACACATCCAATCAAGCGCGATGACGTATCCGGGGTCAATGACCCGTCCCGAGTGGTGGCGCGATGTCGTATACTGGCAGTCGTACGCAACCTCCAAGCTGTAAACTACTCTATCTAACGAACAATACGGTCGAGAATCAACTGTGTATAATATTTTAGTCACAATTTTATATTATTAAGAGTACTATATTACGTCTATAGTTCACTTTTTGAGGGCATACGCTTAAAACGATCAATTATTATGGCGTAGATACTTATATATATATGTAAAAACAAAGGAATATAGTTATAATATAATGCCAGCTTGTTACCAGTCCCACTGAAGGACAAAATATCGTTAAAGTGTACACTACACAAGTGTAGCCACTTGCTCAAAGCAGGTTAGCGATTTCAGACTCAAAATATTATTTGTAAGTCCAGATTTCCTCGCGATGTTGCCTTTATTGGATCAGAGAGTAAGAAAGAGAACTTGGAACTTTCCTTTCAATCGTGTCAATTAGAGACAATAATAATAATAATAATAATAATAATCTTTATTACACAAGAAATGGTTACAAAGTTGTGTGAAGTCCCTGACTCCTGTGCTAGGTGGTAGACCTGTGTTACAGAAGTCAGTGCCCTCTCCCAAGCGGAGATATTACAGAATCTTATGCAATAAGATTGATAAAAACAAAAATTATAGTAACAGTAACAAAAAAAATAATAATAATAATTTATAAGCGTTTAAAAGCCTGTATTGAATTTGAGTGTATTTATTTGTGTCTGCGTGTGTGTATGTGTGTGTGTGTAGGTGTGTGTGCAAGCGTGTGTGTGAATGTGTTGTATGTGTGTGTAATAGTGAGTGCGGGTGTGAGTGTGAATTGAATTATCAGGGAGGGTTATCATTCCATGCCAGTGAGGTTTGAAATTGAATGTCTGACACATCTTGGCATTAATGTTAGGTGATGGATAAAATAATTTTCTCAGTTTCTTCGTAACTAAGCGACAGTAACCATAGCTTAAGTCTCTGTTTGACTTTATGCAAAGTCAGTTTATAAATTGAAAGCTTTTTGTTGGTTCTGTTGTACATTTGAGAGCTTTGGGCACGAAAGTGTCGTCGCGCAAGCGCAGTACGACACTGGACTGATTCACAGATTGGAAAGCCAGTACGCCGCTTGCATAGATTGCTATCTAGTGGCATCGTGGAGTGTCGGCGTAAGACAGAACGGAGCACGTAGAGTTTCCTCACCGTAAGTACTTGGGCTTCTGAGTACAACTGGAACGTGGGGTAGTCCCTTTTACGGAAATACATGATTTTAAGAACTGCCCGCTGAGCGCGTTCCACCCTAAGCATCACAGTTTTGAAGGTCCCACCCCAGACCGGAATACAGTAAGTGATGATCGACTCACACAGTGAGCGGTATACTAATAAAGCTGTTTCGATGTCGGCCGCATGTCTAAGATTTTTAAATAAATAAATAAATTTACGAAGCCGGGAGCATAGCTTATCTGTATGGGTACGCCAATCTAGTCTCTCGTCGATAAAAACACCTAAATATTTTATATTTGACACCATATCAAGACAATTGCAGTTGCATAGAGTGGCATCGTGACAAATATGCGCTACTATTCTACTCGAGTTCGTTGATGGTTTAGGGGAATTCGGAGGTTTAAATTGAATTATTTTGGTCTTTGATATATTGAGCGTTAGTAAGTTAGTGGAGAGCCAGTCCATAATAGTTCGCAACGTTAGCTCAGTGCTTTGCTTAGCTTTGTCCCAGGTCACATCAGATATCAATAGTGCTGTGTCGTCGGCGTAGGTAAAGATGTCGCAATGGGGGAGGGAGAGTTGGCAGAGGTCATTTATATAAATTTGAAAAAGTGTTGGTCCCAGGATACTGCCTTGAGGTATACCGTAGCTGATAAACTCTTCGTCACTAAGTACTGAGTCAATCCTAACCCGTTGGCTACGCCCTTTGAGGTAATCTTTATAAATATCAAGGGCCACACCACGCACTCCCATATGCTCCATTTTGTCCACAAGCCTAGGAATAGACACTGTATCGAAGGCCTTTGTTAAGTCTAAGAAGACACCATAGCATTTGAGACGAGAATCCAATCTATCAATCAGGGTATCAGTGAAGTCAGAGACAGTATCTTCTGTAGAAATTCCTGCCCGGAATCCGTACTGGTTTTGAGCAATTAAGTTATTTTTAGATAGAAATTTAGTTAAATTGGTGTTTAGGATTCTTTCAAGAATTTTAGATAGGGAGCTTAAGACTGAAATTGGTCGGTAATTTGAAACGTCATCCTTAGCTTTGCCTTTGTATACTGGATGGACAATAGCACGTTTGAAAGCTTTAGGGAAAACTCCCGAACTAATGGCACAGTTACAAATATGGGCTATGAGAGGAGCTAAGATACTGCTAGATTGTTTAATTATATTTGCTGGAATGTTGTCCCACCCAACTGCACAATCACTGCGTAATCTATAAATAGTGCTTATTACAAGTGTATCGTCAACCAATGGAATAACCAAAGAATTAACTGGAGATGGGGCAGAACTTGAATAGGCAGACGGTGTGACTGTAGCAAATTTAGATGCAAGGTTTGCTCCGATGTTGACAAAAAACTTATTGACACCATTGGCAGATACAATAGGCTCGACGGCAGATCGTAGTAGGGCATTAGGAGAGTATCTTTGTTGATTACTGTTTGTGATCGATTTAATTATTTTCCACGTAGCTCTCGGGTTGTTATTCGTTTTTTTAAGTTCAGATTTTTCGTAAGCTCGTTTTAGTTTTTTAAGTAGGGAGTTGCAGAAGTTGCGATAACGCGTGTATGAGGTCTTTAATATGAAGTTGTTAGGAGACTTACTAACCTGTCGGTGCATTTTGTCGCGATTACGGAGGCATCGTACTAAACCGGCAGTCATCCAGGGTTTCTTAACTGTTTTTCTATTAGGTGTGTGAATAGTTTTGGTATGCTTAGAAATGATTGCTTGAATATCGGCAATAAATAAATCAGTTGCTTGGTCTGGGTCTGTGGCTGTGAGAATAGGAGTAAAATCGTGGTTATTAATTTCGTTTTTAATTTCGTCATAGTCATAACGAAGAGACGTGTTTTTGGTAGGGGTTTTACTTAATTTATTTTCCACTAGGAATACAGCAACAGGAAGGTGATCAGTTACGTGGGTGTCAAGCACGAGAACCTTTGCAGGCGACTTAGTCTTCAACAAGACATGATCCAGACAGTTATTTATCCTTGTCGGTATAGTGTGGGCAGGCAATAAGCCATGCGTTACTGCTAACGTTAAATAGTCGTCTGCATGACGGTCATTGTTACCGGGCTTGATATCAATATTAATATCTCCTATAAGCATGATGTTGCTATGAGATTTTACGGATGTTATTATATCATCTAAGCTTGACAGGAAATTTGTTGGGATTAAATAGGATGGCGAACGATATACTGCGATTATAGCTGTGTTATTATAGCATGCTACTAGACAATTGGCATCCGAAAACACGGGCTCATGTATGGAACAGTTAATTGTGTCTCTGACGTAAATTACGACGCCGTCATTTTTTATTGGGTTGATGTTTGTGGAATGTGAAGTATAACCTTGTAAGTCAGGAATGTAACCCGCAACTTGCAACCAGCATTCTGTTAATATGATAAAATCAAAATCAACTTTCGTTAATGATAACATGGTGATAAATTGATCTAAATTCTTTTTTATACTCCTGATGTTAATATGTATAATACGAAATCCTCGAACGCTCCGCCCTACATAATCTTGGCATAGTTCTGGAATACATAAATAAGAGTCGGCAATAGAAACGTTATCTAATTCCTGTGATATTTGATCAATATTAATCATTTTTAACAAAAAATATTAATTTGGTAACTTCTAATAGACTGTGGAGAGCGTCGAGGATTGCAATGGGATTCAAAACGAATAATACAAAACATATTAACCAATTATTACGAGGTAAGTTATAGGGGGTAAAATAAGATTTAGTTCTTGGGGAGTAAGTATGCATGACTGAATTTGTTAGTTTAATTCCTGATAAGTATGTGTGTGTGAATGAATTTGTGTGTGGTTCAATTTCTGAAATATATGTGTGTGTGAGTGAATTTGTGTGCAGGATAGGCTTATAAATTAAAAGAATATACAATATAAAAGATTTGAGTTTAAACAACAAGCAAGACATTCTATGTATCCTAAGCAGATAACCAAACCCAGACAATAGTCATATACTTAACCGTAGGCTGTCAAGGTCTAGTTCATTTTTTATAACAACATGTCGCTCACCATCCGCTTTTCGCAACAGAACTTTACCATAGGAGGTCCAACAGTATTTATATACATTATCTTCAGCAAAGCGTCGGGCCAGGTAATAAATTCGTTGAGTCTTAGGTGTTAGTTTCTCAGATATGTATATGGGTTGGCTGGGTCCGTCAAGTTTTAGGTGGGTTGTACATAACTTGTTCTGTTTATTGGAACTATTAAATTTGCGGGCTTTTTTAACGATAGTGTCTTTCGTTATTGCACTTACAAAATCTACCGTTATGGTCGAAGTATTATTTTTATTCTTGGTACGATAAACATCTTTAATTTCGTAACCATTCAAAGGTGTACCAAGCACGCTGGCTGCTTCCGTTACAATAGCGCGGAGGCTCTCCTTATTCTCCTCCTGTCTCCCGGGCACATTCCTTATCTCGACCTTGGTAGAATATAGTTGTCTTTCTATTAAGTCGACTTTTTCTTCAAGCTCATAGATACGGCGGCGGTCAGTTTCACGTTCGGACTCTAAGTTCGTAAGTTTTATTTTCAAGTCATCGTAGTCATTTGAAATAAATTCCATAGACTTCTGTATTTCAGCGTTCTGGGCACTAATTTTAGAGATGGAGGCCTGTAATGCCGCAAGCTTCTCTTCAGATTTAGCGGAAGACTCTGATAGTAATGCTCGAATTTCATCCAGACGATCCATGCAGTCACATTCACCACGCTTACGCTTTCGGCTAGTTATGTTAGTATCTTGACCCAAGGTCGAGAGATCTGGAGAAGATTCAGACTGTTGGAATAGTCGGGAACCAGAGGTAGGTGATAAAGTTGAACCCGCAGTAGCCTTTTCTAGCAGCTTCTTCGTCGGCGAACGTTTAACGGACATGTTTAATAATTACAAATTATTACCTTAACTAACTTGTAGTCCGATATTCCAATAGCGCTACACTCCTGACGGTCCTCTATCGCTTACAAAAATTGTAGCAATGGCGCGGTGCGGCGACTCGTCAGAGCGAGAGCGCTGTGATGACGTACTCGTGATGCGTAGGCAGGTAGGTAGGGCAATGACGCGCGGTGAGCCGGTGACGCGGGCGCAGTGGGCAGCGCAGCTCAGGCGTCAATCACCGTCTCAGGTGTTGCTGTCCTTTTTTGACACGCACTCCGCGTTCAACACTATCACCGCGGAAGTATGATCTCCTGGTACTTTTCGTTTTTGTTTTGAGTGTATTTTCACGAGAATTATGAATATTATTTAAATAACAAATTAAAAGTGCACACGTCTATTCGCTTTCGCGGTCCGGGAGGAAGGGAACAATAAATCGTGGCAATAAATATTTTCAGTATTGATTGAGAAACAATAGAAAGACAATAGCAGCGCGGACCGTGTCCTCTTGGGGTTTAATGAATTAAATCAACAACGTCGAACAAAACTATTATTGATAAGTAATCTGTTTAAATAGTTTCGGAAACTGCATTGTCCGTCAGGGGCGCTACAAAGAATTTTAAGGATTTTTTTAAAGATTAAAATATGTACCCCTGATAGGTAGGATATAATTGGAACAAATAATTGTAAATACGTACGCATAATTTAATTATAATTATATTTAATTTTAAACTTTATACATGTTATTAACATTTTTATGTGACGTTTAAAACGTTATGTTACCTAATGGTGGAGATATATTTTTATACAGGGTTTTTTGTTAAATAAATATTTTATAGAGACATTTTGTTTTTTTTTCATCTTTAGTCATGGCTATAAAAAAGGAGGTAGTAACTATGGAGCATTAGTCTGTAAGTTTATGGGTAGCTTCTAAATGACTGAACTGATTTTATTGTTTTCTATACATATTTCACGATAAGAAACAGGTGATAGTGCACCGCTTTTTAATGGGAATCAATCCGATGGCAAGAAAAACATATTTATGGGAAAAGAACAAAGGCCACAGTCCATACGGGATTTACCTAGACCCAGCAGACCAAAGCTATGCCTACCAGTATTTTCTAAAGACTGAAAAGAAATGTAACAAAAATGTCATGTGGTTTTTTGAAGCCGCATTGACCGTTTTGTACTTACCGCGTCACATACGTCATGCAAATGTGACGTGATGACTGTTGCGTACTGTCTATAGAGCTGTGCCCTAAGTGCGAGTTGTTTTTACGCTTACGCGATCAAAACGTTCACCGCGTCTGATCGCGCAATCAGAGCGCCGAACGTTATGAACGTGTCGATCGCGTTAACGTAAAACAAACTCGCACTAGGCACTATGCAGACATAACGTAAACGTCATAATACCTCGGACGGGGCACAAATTATAACTTTAAGGACTACCAGGGATAGAGTCTTGAGATTTTCTTTGGGTGAAATAAAGATAGTGACTGCTTCTCTTAAAATACCTACTATACATTTCAAATTTCTTTGACAGTTTTTCAACTGTATAAATAACAGATTATGATACATGTATATAACTGGATAAAAATGACAGTTTGGGTCAGCTTGATGTGCTGGCCTCTGTACTTAAACGGTTAAAAAAAGAAAAGTGCTTTCTAATTTCTATTTGGCCTGAGTCACACATGACCCTTGTTCTTAGTTAAAGGTCAACTAATTTGATTCGACTTTCGTTGCTGACTGTACCCCACATACCAGTAATTGGAGTCCACAAGGTCGTATGTCAAAGTCAAATTAGGTACAGCTATCCGCATGACGGTAGTTACACTTGGTCTTCGAAAACCACCCTTACAGTTACGGAATAAAGACGCTGTCAATGTCAAAATGTTACCATAGACACGCGGAAGACTGTACAGCCTACCGTGAACAGCTAGAATGTTAGATAAATTGAATTTGTTATAAGGAAAGAAAATAGGGTTCTGTGATTGGGTTTTGCATACATAATGAGGATGTCACTCAAGACTGCACGAATTGTCTGTAAATCCAATTAGGTTTTATGCCGAAATATCTAGTTGTTGTTTCATTATTTAGGCCACCACTAAGCCGCGTAGGTGCGTTGTTTTACTAGTTTATACTTATTTTAGAAATGATGAAAATAATAATAATGATGACTCTTATTAGCACGTGAGTATTGTTTTGTAAAAAATAGAATAGCCACTTCAAAATATTTCACCGCGTAGTGGTCAAAATGCAACCGTTTTAAATTGAATATTAAAAGGTAGGTATACCTAATAGTAATCATTTTATTTCGGAGTACAGTATACCTACCTACTTTAAAACTTTAATAACCAACAATGTAATACATGTAAACACGACAGCAAATTTTTGATTGGACAATTACATTTTCCCGCTATAATATTTAGGTAAGATACTGTTCGTGTTGCCCCGAACTCTCTGCAGCAACCAAGCGGCGCGTTATTGCTAGGCCATCATCAGTGCCCGAATTAGTGAACAATGTGAATATGACCAAGGCAATGAAGAAGCGTGGTAGCCCCAATACAGCATCCATGCATGTCCATTTTGTGCACTTATTCTGCAATACAAACTTTAACTATGTTGTTTTAACTTTAATACCAGTTGTCCAATTATTGTAGGAACCAAATTGCATACTCGATTCCCGCGATAGTGCGCGCCGTATTCTTGAATTATCATATTTTGCCTTTCGTTGCTGACTGTACTACAAACTAACAAAACTCTTTGCTATGGTTTCAGAGTGAAACTCGAGACATTTTCCATTCTTAAAGACTTGCACGCGCGCAATGAGCTGGATTTTCTTCTAATCGACCTTCTGAATGTCCTGACAAGAGACTACGAAGTGACTTGCGTAGCTATTATTTGTGACGAAGTTTATCTAAATGTGTTTGCTGGACCACTGTTTAAGAGAACCGCATCCGTTCCTTATGTTATGGTAGGTCCTATTATGTGGTGTAACTATTAACTTTTGGTCTACTACGTCCCGTGTTAAAAAAAACCTTTTGGATGGGGCAACTGGAATCACTTTTGTGCTTTATGTTATGTAATACCTACCATTCGTTTAGACGTTAAAAAATAGTTTTTAAAGGTCTAGGTAATTGAAATAAACCATTTGACTTGACTATCGGGTTCTTTATTTCAAGAAAGTATAATTAGAAGTCAAAAAGTTGGCTGTGGGACACCGCTGGGTTTCGGAAGCACGTACCTATTATATATTACGCCGTCGTACTTTAACAAAAGTAATCCAGGGAAACTCAGGAAAAAGAAAGTTCACCTGTGTTTGTAGACACAAACTTGGACATTAAAATATCACTTGTACAGTATCTACCTAATTTTGTTTATAGACTGTTGTAGAAGATTACGAAGACCTGTTATCACCAAATTTTTACACACTGGAATCACTGAGGGCAGCGCGCAAAGAAGGATGCAACGTGTACGTGATTCTAATTGCCAACGGTCTGCAAGCTTCACGACTTTTGAAGTTTGGAGACAGGTGAGCACTTTAGGCAGGTGAAACTCCGAAGTTAGAATAGAAACACTGTTCACCCAAGAGCTGATTGTGACATATTAATATCCCGCTACCGAAAGCATTCAAGCTTACGGGAGACTCCACTATATCCCCAGGGATGTGTCATAACAGTCTTTGTGCTGGTAGTGACAACCGGGGTGGTTTCAGTAAGATGAGAATTCCTTATCCCTGGTCTGATCTCTTAAGCAGAGCAGACCAGGGATAAGGGATTCTTACCTTAATACTGAAACCACCCCGGTCTGATCTCTTAAGACTGACCGCCTAGGTCTTATTCACAAAGATTGGCTTGTCATTTCTCTACCTTACCTAAATAAATCTTGAAGAGCTGCGAATATTTTTTGTTCTGTTTTTCAGGCATCGCATTATCGACACAAGAGCCAAATTCATAATGTTGTACGACTACCGCCTATTTCATAGCGAATTACACTATATTTGGCGAAGAATCGTCAACATCATCTTCATAAAATACCACAAGAAAGTGACTGGCGACGCTAAGAGCAAGCCTTGGTTTGAACTGTCTACCGTGCCGTTTCCTAATCCCATCAAAGGCGTTTTCATACCGAGAAGAGTGGATATTTGGAAGAATGAGAATTTTCATTACAAAAGACCTCTGTACGTGGATAAAACGAGTAACTTGAATGGCGAAGTACTGAATGTCGTGTATTTAGACCACATCCCGTCAGTTGTGGTAATGAAGAATAATGTTAGTAATAAAATAGGTGGCGTTGAAGTTGAAGTGAGTAGGTAGACATTGTTTTTTCGGTCATTTGTAAGCCAGCTGCATGCAGCACATAAAGCTTTGTGCAGTACTGACGTAATTGAATTAATTGAAAGTACCTAAATCAGTATAAAAAAAAGTTTCTTTTTTGAATAGGTATCAGGTAGGTACCTACTACAGGTTTTATAGTTGCACCAATTCTTGTTGTAGTTTTCCTTCCTACCTGTTATATTTCAGATCTTGCATACACTAGCCGAGAAAATGAACTTCAAACCGCGACCGTATCAAGCTGCCAACGCCGAAATGTATAAATGGGGTCAAGAACAGCCAAACGGCTCGTTCTCCGGACTCTTGGGGGAGATGGTGCATGGAAGGGCCGATGTCGCCTTAGGGAATTTGCAGTATACACCGTACCATCTTGAACTGACAGATTTAAGTATACCATATACATCACAGTGCTGGACCTTCTTGACTCCTGAAGCACTGACTGACAACTCTTGGAAGACTTTAATTTTACCGTTCAAGTAAGACAATAGGTATAATGTGTAGGCATGGTTGGCGAAGTAGCTCAGTGGTTGCTGCGCTTAGTATTGCGGGTTCGATTCCTGCAAAGAACAAAGACTGGCTGATTTTTATATGTAAGTATCTAAAAGTACCTACGTTGTAGGAGAATGTCCTAGTATGACTAGGCAACGTTTAATAGGCATGGTGACTAGAGTAAGGCAATGTTTAAATAAGTATTGCTATCTTCCTTAATAGCATGGAATGGGAAGTAAGAGACACTTATACAAAGCCAAGTTCAAGCTAACAGAAGTGGCGAGCAGCACCATGCGTAATTTTACAACCATTTGGAGCCACTTTTGACCCCATCGTTTGGTTTAATCCTATACCGTGCTGAGCAGTGAGGGCCCAGTAGGTACCTAATATTAACGGCTCCGATTTACGAAGGTAGATAGCGCAGAATGTAATTTTTTTAACACATGCGCCGTCCACAGATACGTCTATAGACATCTAGTTCACTCTGCCATAGACATCGGCATACCTCATTTTAGTTGAATGTTCTGTTTCAAACTGCTTATAAAAATAATTCATAATTATGTTCACTAAGTTACTATTTCCAGATTGTACATGTGGATTGCAGTGCTTCTAGTGCTACTTATAACTGGAACCATTTTCTATGGACTGGCGAAAAACCACATGAACCTACAGAAATATAAGAAACATCTAAGATCCAACAACTTACACATGGATGGAAATGGTTGGTTTTGCTAGTTTAATTAGACTCACCACGTTTATTCAGCTCCATTCATATTTTGTCCATAGAAAACTAGTGTATGTATGAGATGCGTGCGCGTGCGTTTTGTGCGCGTGCGTAAGCGTGCGCGCAGCAGAGCGGACGCGTACGCTTCTAATACAAAACTGATATATTCTATGAAACAAATTTAAATAGAACTAAGTAAGTTGTTGATCCCCAAATTAATCTAGTTTGGACATAACACATGACCTACTGTACCATTTTGAGTTGTAAAAAGTAGGCCTTTTTGATGTGTTGAAAGCCCGGATGTCCTCCGCCCTTCAGTGTTGGAGGTCTATCGGGCTCTTACTGACTAAAAACCACCCCGGTGTTCCGTCCGACACCTGCGCCAGGCGTCACGGAAACAGACGATATTACCGCAACCCCCTTTTGTTAAGATCTACCTACCCAAACTAGTTGTCATTATTTCCTTGCAGATGCGAAGCCCGGCCTCTACCTGTTCGGAGAAATCGTGAACAGCATTCTTTACACGTACGGGATGCTGCTAGTCGTGTCTTTACCCAGGCTACCTGTGGGCTGGTCGATTAGACTCCTGACGGGGTGGTACTGGCTTTACTGTATCCTTCTCGTAGTATCGTATCGAGCGAGCATGACTGCGATACTCGCGAACCCAGCGCCAAGAGTAACCATTGACACACTCCAAGAACTTATTGACAGCGAAATAACTTGCGGTGGCTGGGGAACGCAAACTAAAAAGTTTTTCGAAGATTCTCTCGACGAGCACAGCCAAAAAATCGGCGAAAAGTTCGAAACCATTGATGATCCACTACAAGCTGCTGATAAAGTAGCCGAAGGCGTGTACGCATACTATGACAGCTCTGACTTCTTGAAGTATGTCAGTGTCACAAGGAGGAATGTGTTCAGAGATTCAACACAGAACAATACTAACATAACGGTAGTTACAGCTAGTAAAGATACGCAAAGGAACTTGCATATTATGACAGATTGTGTGGTACACATACCGGTGTCCATTGGATTTCATAAAAACTCACCTCTGAAACCATTAGCTGATATTTACATGAGACGAGTTGTTGAAGTTGGACTAGTTGAAAAATGGCTGAATGATGCTATGTACCCTATAAGAGCATTAGAAACAAATGAGGATGAGGTCAAAGCACTTATGAATCTAAAGAAACTTTATGGTGCTTTCATCGCATTAGCCATAGGATACTTCGTAAGCACCATTGCCCTAATAGGGGAACTTATTCACTGGCACATAATCGTTAAAAGGGACCCCAACTTTGACAAGTACGCCCTTCATCTGTACTACAAGAACAAAAATAAGAAACACTGATATGTATTCGAATCTATGTATTTAAAAATTATTTACATTAAACAACATGATTGTCACTTAGTAGAATAAATATCTTGTTCAGTCATGTTTAGTCTTTTACATTATTTTGGTATCCTAAATATAACATGATTATTATTGAGCTAGAATTTAAGTAATATCAGAGAAAAATATATTCTAAAACCGCTTAATTAACACAGACATGAAAATAAGCTATATTAAAACAATGAATTTCATAACTAAATACCTAATAAATTGTTATAATTATGTTCTATATGGACATAGTTATTTCTGTTCAGGGTTAAAAGCAGGTGGTTGTGCACCTTCAGGAGCATTCTCAGTGATCCAAGGATGTTGCAGTACATGAGTCAACGGCAGTCTTTGCTCAGGGTTTATAACAAGCAATTTCCCCATTAAATCCTTTGCTTTGTCTGATATAAAATCGGGATACTTAATTATGACGTATCTAATCTTCCTGTATGTTTGGTGAGAATCTTTAGCATCAAAAGGAGGTAACCCAACCAGTAACTCATAGCATAGAACTCCGAGGCTCCAGATATCCACCGCATAGCTGTGCGGCTTCCCTTCAATCATTTCCGGGGATAAGTAATCAAGTGTACCACATAATGTCATTCTTCTTGATGATGGTGAGTGCACAGACCAACCAAAATCTGCAATCTTCAGCTCCCAGTTGTGACCAATGAGCAAGTTTTCCGGTTTAATATCACGGTGAATGACTTTCTTCAGGTGGCAATAAACTAAGGCTTTAGTTAAGTCTCTAATGTATATTGCTACAGTTTTCTCGTCGAAACGTTCACGTTCTTTCAACAATTTGTATAGAGAACCTTGTTTTGCATATTCCAAAATTAAATAAATACGTTTCTCGTCGTGGAAGTATCCGTACATGCGTAAGATATTCGGGTGACGCAGTCGGCACTGAATTTCCACCTCACGCCGCACCTGATGTTCGATTTCTGAATCTAAAATTTGGCTTTTGAAAAGGACTTTCAGCGCGACGACGTAGTGCGACTCTTTTTCACGAGCTAAGTACACATTACCAAATTTACCTTTTCCCAGCGGGCGCCCTAAGTCAAAATCTGAAAGCGACCATGACTTTTTCTTCTCATCGTTTTTCACAGGCAAAATGTTTTGGTTCGCAGAATGTTCCTTATTTTCGTTGACTTTACCGCAAAGTGGTCGGATGCTAGGAGCAGCTGGCACTTTGAAACTGTCCATTGGCATTTTTTGCCCATTGTTACATCCGCAACCAGACCGACCAGCAGTCGGGTGACGGTTTTCTTTACAACCACACTTATTAATGTTCATTTTCACAAAATTTTGTTTTCGCGATAAATCCAGTTAAATTTCCGACTTTTCAGTATATTCAATTCAAAGTTTCGAATAGTTAACGTACTTTTCGATCACTCATAAAGTTCACACAACTGTCAGTTTTTCAAGTCAATCAACAAAGGACACCACAGACAACAAATTTACTATTTACTACTTCATATTTTTTACTTTTGTATTTTGTTATCTCAAGATATCTTCAAGAACACTTCACGAACTGAGATTCCAAAAAATGTCCTCGTGCGTTAACGAATCTTGGTTTTTAAAAGTTGATTAATACAATGAACGAAGGAGCGAATGGAAAACAGATGTTTTGGGGATATCAACGTTCATACGAAATGCAGACCAAGTGCAGACCGTATTGACGTACGTAATGTCCGTGGTCCGTTCTTCAGGCTTCCCAAACCTCAACCAATGAGTGCTTGCTTTGACCTTGTGCATAGGTCAAAACAAGTTATTAGGTAGGGGGTAGGCAGGTAAACGGCAGCACTAGCAAAGTATCCAAACGTCTGTGTATGCTGTGAGCATATGATAGGCTGCAAATTCGAAGTTTTTGTAATCATCTGGGTGTTGCAGCCTGACTTTCAGTTCAGCCATAGAGGATTTAGGTAGCTTCAGCTTAGCTGTCACTGCTGTCAGGTCACACACAGGTGGTTGTACTGGTTGTCATTGTCAGTTGTCAATTGTAATAATGTCATGTAATCATCGTCCGTCAGCAGCACAGCTGTCATTAGGATTTTAATTTTATTCGTCTTCGAAATAAACTGCAAAATGCATACCGATTAAAACAAGTAGAAAATCTCGAAAACTGAAAAAGCCATCAGTTTTTATCTATTGTTAGTAACATTCAGTAATTTACTTTTGTTTTTTGCAAGTAACGAGATTTTTTTCTCGTTGAACTCAATCAACAATGCAATAGCAAGTGTGTGCAATACTCGAACTAGTTAAATATAAATGTGAATAAATTTATTATATACTCTTTTACGAGATTTATGAAAGCAGATTCTTATACCCAGGTAATAAAGGCAATCGAGTTAATTAGCATATACCAGTATATTTTATAGGTTATGATTGGTTCAGAAATAATTTATTTGTTGCGCTTTACATTTTCTTACTTTACTAACATGGGCTCGCTCAGTTGCATGTCAAATTGTGTTTATACTAATAATTGTAAGCATCTGATTTTTTACGAGGTATTTTACTACTTACTTATATAATTTTTGTTTGTTATAAGTAATTACACTTTAATTTTTTTTATGTCATAACAGTACTGGTAGTTTACTTCAATGCATGGTCAGTATGCTTGTGAACTCTCCGAATCTACTGTGTAAGATGTAAGGGCCAAATAACCTTTATTACAAAAGTATTCTCAAATAAACCACCAATGTAAATAGTGTTAACTTTTGTTCAGAATCAACTTAGTTCACAATGTCTGATGATGCTGAACAGCAGACCGAGGAGATTGAGGTGCTGAAGTCAATTTATGAAGGCGATGATAGTTTCAAACAAGTAGATGCTAAAACTTATCAATACAAGGTAAGCATTTTTATATATTATTATCATTATCAATCTTCATATTCTTAAATTACTTACTATTTGCTGTTTATTCATTTAATGAAGTATTAGCAAATAAATAAATGTTGGTGCCATGTAGCCTTTGTTCTCATATTATTACATTCGCAAAATATTATATTCGCAAAATATTATATTCTCGAATTATTATATTATCAAAATATTACACAAAGAACAATCACAGCGAAAAATGTTTTTAATTTGAGGGAAACATTAATAAATATTTGACATCATCACATAGGTTATTCATCACATATATTTGTCTCGAATTCCCATTCGAGACAAATATATGTCATATCAAACCTACAACCCCTTTTTTTAAGGTTCTTCCTTCTGTAAAATAAATCTAACTAATGATTTTATATCACCCCTGTAGTAGGTAATCCTGAAGATATGCATTAATATAATAGGTCTTTACCTATGAAATTGCCGTTTTGTATGAAAAAATTTAAACGATTTTTTTTCATGTATTTTTTATTTTTATTAATCGAAGTAATCACCCATGCAATCGATGCATCTTCGCCAACGCAGTGGCAGTTTATTGATACCCTTCTTAAAGAAATCAGCTGGACGGGAGGCAACAGATTCTTCAAAGGCATTTTGTACCGCCTCTCGGGTATTGAATATTTTTCCCACCATGCAAGAAGTTATCCAAATTCTGGAAAAAGTAGTAGTCTGTAGGCGCAAGGTCTGGTGAGTAGGGCGGATGACGGAGAGCTTCCAACCCCAGTTCTTGCAACTTGGAGACCGTCTGCTGTGCAGTATGAGGTCGTGCAGGAGCAGCGGAGACGAGCGATGACCAATGCTGGATGGAGATGTGCCAGCTTCTCCTTCATTGTGTTCAGTTCTTCACAGTACACATCTGCAGTAATGCTCACCACGTTTGGTAAGAAGCTGTGATGAATCACACCGGCGCTAGACCACCAAACAGTGACCATCACTTTTCTAGGGGTAAGTTTTCGTTTAGGGCATTGTTTAGGTGCTGAACCAGGATCCAACCAACTTACTGAGCGCTTGCGGTTATCAAACAGAATCCATTTTTCATCGCAGGTGACAATGCGGTTCAAAATTCCTTCATTTGTGCGTCTGTTGAGCAGTGCAGACATGCCTGTCTCGACGCATACTTCGCGCTGGCGATCATTGAGTTCGTGGGGCACCCATTTGTCAAGCTTTTTTACCTTGCCAATTTGACGCAAATGGACCAATATTGTTTTGACGCTTACGTCGAAAGCTGCGGCTAATTCAGTCGTAGATTGTGTATCATCAGCTTCCACAATCGCCTTTAATTCGTCATTGTCGACCAAAGTCCTCGGACGACTGCGAGGTTCAGTTTTCAGGTCGAAATTTCCAGAACGGAAGTGAGCAAACCAATAACAGGTGGTGTGTTGGTTTGTAGTGTTAGCTCCGTAAACGTCGTTCATGTTGCGTGCCGCTTGTGCCGCGTTGCTGTCACGACGGTACTCATATTCCATAATTACTCGAATTTTTAACGTATCCATGATGACGATAAAGATGAAAATGTAACACTAATCAATAAACAAATGACCACTTTTGGAAATATAAAACCATGTTTTTAAAATAAAATTAATTTGAAAATAGAATTCTTAGCCAAACAAAAATTATTTTGATTTGAAATGGCCAGTTCTGCAGAACGGCAATTTCATAGGTAAAGACCTAATAATATTATCTATTTTTCACTGTGTTTGACTGTACTTCTAATATTTTGAGAATATAATAATTCGAGAATATAATATGTAGCGAATATAATATTTTGCGAATGTAATAATATGAGAACAAAGGCCATGTAGTACCAGCCTCACATGATATGGATTGGCACCATCCCACAGTCTCACACCTCTCCACCTCTGCAGGCGCTCTTGGTTAAATCAAATACCGTGTTCTTCCCTGATTTTCTGTAACACATTTCCGTCTCTTTTCACAAAATCACTCCAAAAAAATATCAAGCTGCCAAGAGTAACAATGTTACACATCAATACAAATAATTAAATGGAATTGTATAATTAATTGTGTATCTTCATTCATTTCATACCTAAAAGGTAGAATTTTGAGCTCTGTCAACCAACCTGTAAGATCGGTTTGTTTTAACCAAAAATTACACTATTAAATACTTTGACTTTTACTTTGGAATATCCAAAGTAATTTGTATTTTTTTCAATGTTTCAGTACATAGATGGAGAGAAGTCATTTATCCTGGAGATATCTTGGGGCCCCACATACCCGACAGACAAGCCAAGCTTTAATTTGGATATATTCTACAACCAGGCTTTGTAAGTACAGCAGCTTTATGGTATTATAAATGACAGTGAACACTTATTGCTCCATCTGTTTAGAGGTGGGAACCGTAACTGTCTACCGATTCTCGATTCTAGAAATTCTAGACGGAAAAACCCCACAACACTTTTGTTGTGGGGTTTTTCCATCTAGAATTTCTCAGTAGCATCTCTGAGTCTGGATTTGTGCCCAGTTGGTCATAGACCTATTGCACAGGACTTAAACATCTCCATTAACCATTTGGAGAATACAGGAGTTATGTTATAATGCAAAAGTATTACAAAGCAAGAAGACACATCTAAAGTTTTTGAAGAATTGACAGTATTTTCCACATCACATCTTACTTCACGACAATGACTCAAAAGACACATAAAATCTGATTGCTTTGAATGGTGTCAAAAAAAGTTGTGCACTGGAATTAATTTAAACTTACTGCCATTTTGAAATTGGTGGTTTCAAGCTTTTTGAAAAGATTAAATGTTTGACTTGTATTTTACATACATACAGTACTCATACAGTCTGAAGTTATACCATCAGAATTTCCACGTTCATATTATCTTACATTACTAACTTACTGGCAGTGTTTACTGCCATAACTTAATAATAATAATAATTTATTAAAACAAGTAACAGGACTCACAGTGTTAGTATCAATACACTTACAAACTAAGTTAGTAACAAACAAAGATTATACATAAACGGAATGTGACTTCATTGCCGCAAGGTGACAGGCCCAGCTGAAACCTTGCAGCAATGGTTCACAAACACGCAATCAAGCCTGCCAGCTATCATAGACAGGATGCTGTTGGCGCTGCCCCGTACCCTACGAACCAAGGATGCGCACCGCGCGCCGCATCACCGTGTAGAAACAATCCACGCGTGCCTCAGCAAACATCCCTGACGCGCTGCAGTACCGGGGCAACCCCATCAGCACCCTGTATGCGTTATTGTATTGGACGCGAAGGGCGCTGTATGACTTTTGAGTATAATGTACCCACAGACTGAAAGTATAAAAAGACGTGCAGTAGGCTCTAAATATAGAATGCTCTTAATGAACTTACTGGCAGTCTTAAACTATTTATGATCTAACTAGGAATATAAATAGTTCTCATTTTGCTCTCTCACTCTCTTGTGACTCAACTATCTTGTTATGTAAGACCTTTGCATACACAAAGGTCTTACATAACAAGATAGTTATAGTGAGAATATGAGAATAAAATGCTATTTGTTATTGTTTGTTATTTGTTTGTTTGTTTTGTTTTTTTGTTATGTCAATACAAGTGTTTAGTACACAATAAGTAGCTAACCATTATTTTCATAGAGATTATTTAATGGACTGATTAGCACACTCCCATCAGTCAGTTCTTGTAGCATTAAAGGCTATTTTATTTTTCCAAAGAACTGTTTTAAGTAATTTTACATTTTTTTTTTACAGATTACTCCCTGTAAAAGAAAAAATATTGAGTATAGTGAATGCAGAAGCTGAGCAATGGCTGGGATGTGCAATGACGTATACACTGTTTGAGTGTTTGAAGGAGAAGGTCACGGAACTCTTGGCGGAGCAGACTGAGGAGGCAGTGGTGGCTAGAGTCGAGAAAATAATTATAGATGACCAGGTGAGTTGAAAAAAGAACTTAAATAATGTGCCACATATATTTTAACTTTATTATTTCCCATCAACATGCTAAGAAGAAGAAAAAGAACTATGGTGCAAGGTGTTTTTCACACAAGAAGAGTTTGTCTGGAGTCTAGAAACAAAAGTAAAAGTTATGTAAAGGCTAAACACATAAACCACATCACATAGGGTTTGGGTGGTCGACAAGGCCTTACAGTTTGTTTCCCCTCACAAAGAGGAGTGCTGCATCCCATAGTCGAAGCATTGATTAGGTTAGGTATATAGGGTAAGGTGTCCACATCTCCACGCCCAAGCGCGTATTTTGCGTATGGTATGGTAGTGGGAGCATTACAAGCTGATTATTTTGTGAGACTAATCATGCCTACTCTTGAATCTTAGTCCCCTCACCCACGGTGATTTTTTGTAGCGATACAGTAACGTTGCTAGTCGCCGCCATGGGCTAGGTGCCTTAACTACATATTTTCATGCAAAGAATAGGTGGAAAGAAGTAAATCAGATTCTTTTTTTTTGTTTTTACTTCATTGGTAAGTATTGTACGGCATTATAATGCAAGCTGCTGCGTACACTTGTATTGTGGAATGAGCTCCCTGCCGAGGTTTTCTCAGAGGGCTACAGTATGGGGTCCTTCAAAAGGGGAGTAAATAGCTTTTTAAAGGGTCAGCAACGAGCGTGAGGCGCCCCTGGTGTCGCAAGTGTCCATAGGCTACGGTAACCGCTTACCATCAGGCGGGCCGTAAGCTTGTTTGTGTCGAGGTATACAAAAAAGCTAAAATAAAAAAATAATAAGTTTCTCTTCATGAAATCCATGTTGAATTATTTGTTTAACTAATTCCAGAGTGAAGCGAAGAAACCAGTTGAAAAGAAGGAGCAATTAACGAAAGCACAGAAAAGAAGAGCGTGGGATAAAGCAGAGATCGGCAGGGCGGGCGAGAAGCCCCGCGGGTTCGACTGGGTCGACATCGTCAAGCACTTATCTCAGGCGCCGCACCAGCCTGCTTCATGACCCTCCGCAACGAGTTAGCAATGGCGTCATATAGACACTCACTAAAGCAATTAAGACACTGCCCGCACCCAATGATATTATAAGTGTAGATAGGTTACAAGCGCTCAGCAAGCGACACGTTAAAATGTTGCTAACTAGCCACACTTGACCTCAGTATCATCGCACCGTCAACGGACGCGTGCGTGCGTGAGTGTACCGTTTTTGAAGATCAAATGTTGTTTAGGTAACCTATCTACACCTTTTTACTTATAATATCAACGCCCGCACCACGCATCACACTGCATGTTGCGTGTCAACGCACTAAATGAACGCGTGTAGATGCATTTTCTGTGTTGGACTGTGCTTGTTTTCTATAAAAACGGAGATAGTCATACATAATTATGGCTATGAATATGTCAGTACTTGTGTATATTGCTTATAACAACTATCGGATAAAACTTCAAAGTAATATCGTCCCTTCAGTGACGTTACGTACCGTTTTGACTGTATCTCCGTTTGTATCGAAAACACGCACAGTCCAACACAGAAAATGCATCTACGCGCGTTCATTCAGTATGTTGACACGCAACATGCAGCGTGATGCGTGGCAGTGTGATAATCGCCGAAATATCACGCTACCGACCTCCACAAGGTGTAATTGAAAAAAAAAAACACTGCTCTTCCATACATTTTATGTTCGCAAAAAGG
This sequence comes from Euplexia lucipara, assembly GCA_921972225.1. NCBI lineage: Eukaryota > Metazoa > Arthropoda > Insecta > Lepidoptera > Noctuidae > Euplexia > Euplexia lucipara. The sequence goes on along the minus strand of OV179149.1, from coordinate 2,210,819 downwards.
CCCGTTTTTGAAAAACCAGATAACTTTTATCAATTGAATATAAAATGACAGTTTGACATATTTTCTCTGTCAAACTGCCATTTTTATTCAATTGATAAAAGTTTGAATTTTAAGAAATCAGTCGTAAGTCAACAATATTGGTGCAGAACCACTGTTTTTATTTGGCGTTTTATGCGAGGCATTTTTTCATGGCATTTTTTTTTTTTTTGTTTCACTATAATATCTGCAATAAAATATTCCTAGTAACTTTGACCTTGCTATTACATACGATTATGCACCTTATTTCACCGGAACTATGGCTTATAAAAGTTTGAATTTTAAGAAATCAGTCGTAAGTCAACAATATTGGTGCAGAACCACTGTTTTTATTTGGCGTTTTATGAGAGGCATTTTTTACTGGCATTTTTTTTTTTTGTTTCACTATAATATCTGCAATAAAATATTCCTAGTAACTTTGACCTTGCTATTACATACGATTATGAACCTTATTTCACCGGAACTATGGCTGCTGTACCATCGACCAAACAAAACTGAACATTATTATCCTAACGAAAAGGTTCATATTCTTATGAGCAAGGTCAAAATACGATCAATGAATCTTTCCTTCAGTGTCGACTCTTAGTACTTGTCCATAATGATTTCTTTTTGGGTTTTTAGTTCTTAAATTGCAATTTTTATATTCATAGTAGTGTGCTAACACTATGCGAATCATGAGTTCAGTCTTTATGTTAATTAACATCCAACAAATCGAAAGATTATGGTATTTTTGGAAAGCCGTTATTTGAACTAGAATCAATTTGCGTTGGAAAGGTAAGCGTACATGCGTGTATTAATGGATTTTACTGTGGGAAGTTTTTAAACAACTGTCTAATACCCTTTACTGAATTCTTTACCTTTCTCTGAATTCATAATATAGTTAAGTAAAAATCGGTCATGTTGCATGGTGCTGATAATAATTATATTTAAAATTTTGAAAATACCTTCCACAATAAATCTGAACTCTCAGAGGCAATAAAATGTAAATGGCTATAGTGTAAATGAATTTATAATAACAACAAGGATTTTTTTTTATATATAAAATAATAAATTGTTAACCTTTTGACCGCCACGGACGGCTATAGCCGACAAACGAAAACGTTCCAAACACGCCACCGACGTCTACAGCCGTCAAGAAAACGAAATTTTTTAAGTACAAAATAAATGTACTAAATTAAATTATCTGTGTTTCTTTTTCCTATTATTTAAAACTACATTAATAAAATATTGTAAAATGGCACCAAGATATATTCATTATTTACATTTCACTAGAAAAAATAATAATCAAAAATTACAAATCGATATCCGTAAAAAAAGTGTTGTTCCTCACGCCACGGTCGTCAAGACACGACAGCTAGTGATGGACAAGTAAGGTAACTAATATTTCAATTTTATTAAATATTTTATTCAAAGTAGCTTACTTTACTTTGACAATTATTTTTTAATGACAACTATTCGTATCTGAATATTCCTAATGCATGATATTTATAAAATTGTGGAAAAAAAAACATATTGATGTCATAGATCGATAGTTTACTGTCCACTCTCGCGCATCCCTACGCAAAAGCGCATAAACAGTAACCTGTACGCCACAGTCGGGAATAGACGTCAAGAGGTGACATGTTTAGCGCTACGGCCGACTGCTAGTGATTTCCTACATCTATTATTATGATCGGTGGTAATACTTGTAACGGCATTATTATTATGCGAGTGTATAATAAAAATGGATGGCAGTCAAATTACTACTGAAGAACTCCTTCGTGTGTTAGAAAATGTAGAAGAGGATGATTAATTTCCGAAGCAATATCTCTATACGAGACCTAGCGACCCATGAAATGCGGCGTTCGCAAGACTGGTCGCTTTTGAACTGGATCGAGTGCCAGAAGAAAAACGTTCAGTAACTTATGTGAATATACTGACTGAACGTTATTAGAAAAGTGCGACAGCAAAAGGACTTAGACGACATAAGTTTACCAAGTTACGAAGAATCAGAGTAATAATTATAAGTGAATTGATTAAATTGTTTTAAATACTTTGATTATTACTTATCATGTCCCGCAGTATCCCATCCCTACTCGCATGCGAGGCAGTTGTTAAAAGGTGTGCCAGCCACGCCAGAGACGGCTCTTCCCGACAGCGAACGACGTCACGAACGAGATTAGTGATGCACCTTTGATTGTTTAATTTATTCATTTGTATTTCTAAAGTCTAGTTTTATGTTGTTTAAAACTTTGCAACTGCTGTTTAATGATAGTATAATTCGAAATAAGGTTAAAATAAATAAAAGGATGATCTTACGAGTAATATTTTATTTAAAAAATATGGGTCGAAAAGCAATGATTAATTGGTTGTCGATAAGATGTTGGAATCCCTATTTTTTTGTAGGTATTTGCGCTGAATTTGTGGCTTGGCGTGAGAGGGGCGCCGATGCGTTTACGCTCTGGCGGTCAAAAGGTACAAGCATTGAAAATGAATACGAAGTTAATTCTGTTAGTTTTCTATAGAAATAATCAAAAACATTTTTGTATATTTTTTTATTAGATATTTTTTATCTGTAAACGTTAGTTAAATGTTGTAAAGAAGGTTATTCCCAACTGTAACAAATATCTTTATTTACTAAAATAAAAGCATCCGAGTCATCAATACAACAAAAACGTAATATAATTTGAATAACGCGGCCTAGCTACCGCTATTTATTTTGTTCATTTAATATAAATGCACGCACAGACGCCAGCACATCAAGTTACCCCAATGTGTCATTTTTTTCCAATTGAATATGAACCTTATCCTGTTTGACATACAGTCGAAAAACGATCAAAGAAATTTTACACATTCTGGTAACTTGATGTGCTGGCGTCTGTGCATCTCATACCTTATCTCAAGAGTGTGCGTATGTTATTGTTTCTCATAAATTGTAGTTACATTCAATTGTAATATATTTACTTACATTATTATAAAAATATAATGTCTTAGATTAAAATGTATTATTATTTTGAAGAAAAATATCATTTTAAACCACAATTTTTTGTTTTTTTTTTTAAATTTAACTTTAGATAGCTATAGCGTTTGAAGAATTTTATACTATTTGCGGATCCCTGGGTGTGGGACTCATGGTTTAATCTAAGTAATAATTTTCAGAGTATGATTAAACATGACATGGCAGCAATATCTATGAGTGAGTTACACCAGCTACACCCAAACCCAAAGCGCACATAATCTTACGTTAACGTTATTCAGATGGAATTGAACATAGAGGTCGGCAAAAATGTAAATACCTATATTCACAAATAAAGTTTTTTTTTAATTTAAATTAAGTATTGAATTAATGCAAAATCAAAGTATTTTTAAGCACGGTTTTTAAAAGCTGTAAGGTAAGCAAATAGGGGAAACACCACTGTGTAGGGATACGCTAGAAGGACATAATGCCGACTCATAGGTGATGTTCTTCAGAAAGGTCATGTGTGATGTGCGTAGTACTCGGAACTGGCGTGCATGTATTATTACGTATGAACTTGAACGAACCAAAAGGAGTTTCACCTTTGTAACAAACGTTCGTGGCGTTTTTTAGTTTCTGCCTGCCTAGTGGGAAAAAAGCCTAATTTTATGTGTGATGTGCGTAGTACTCGGAACTGGCGTGCATGTATTATTACGTATGAACTTGAACGAACCAAAAGGAGTTTCACCTTTGTAACAAACGTTCGTGGCGTTTTTTAGTTTCTGCCTGCCTAGTGGGAAAAAAGCCTAATTTTATGTGTGATGTGCGTAGTACTCGGAACTGGCGTGCATGTATTATTACGTATGAACTTGAACGAACCAAAAGGAGTTTCACCTTTGTAACAAACGTTCGTGGCGTTTTTTAGTTTCTGCCTGCCTAGTGGGAAAAAAGCCTAATTTTATGTCTGAAGATACGTATGTATTATCGGGTCATATTGTTCTTAATACTGCGAACGCAAAAAACTATTATAAAATAATATGTATTAAAATTATAAAAAAAACCTTTAATTTATATATTATTAGGTTGATATTATGCAGAAGAGCAGTCCACTGGTCTGTTCTTTATACAAACAGGATCTTCGCAGATACATTTATAACTTGGTGGATCTGGAAATTAAATATTTCTAAGTACTTAACATTTTACAGGTTGAAGAGGCGTAGACACTGCTCAGTAGCTGCCGAAAGAAAACATAAAAAGTAAACATTGAGAAAATTTAGGCTTTCCCTTCTTTTATGAAAGACGTGTATTATTTACTTTTTAACTTATAATTACACTAGCTTTTGCCCGCGGCTTCGCCTGCGTGGATGTCGAACGTCTATCTCCTATTTTTTCTCTTTAGGGATTGAATTTCTAAAAATCGTTTCTTAGTGGATACTTACTCTTCACAAAGAACACCCGCTCCAGTTTCATGTCTCTAAGACCAGCGGAGGCATTGCAAAAAGAACATACTACGTTATATCACCGATTTTCGAACACATACGTGACAGCATAAGTGAACCCACTTTTATATTTGTTGGCCCACGGTAGTAAATTTGTAGGTTCATCTAAATCATCTGCATGTGCATCTAAATTATCAAAAATACGTCTAAATCTATACGCGGAAAGCCTGGCTTCACGCTGCTCGTCCGTTGTCTGCGATCAAATATTATCAATTCGTCGTCATTCATTTGACAAAGTTAGGTGTATCCTTTCAACTGCCAGACGGTCGTGATATTGAGAGTATATGTTTCGGACTCTCGAGACAAAACGTGCCTTTCACGGTCAGTTGTAAGTCTTAACTCACGCTCAGTATATGTTTCGGACTCTCGAGACAAAACGTGCCTTTCGCGGTCAGCTGTAAGACTTAACTCACGCTCAGTATATGTTTCGGACTCTCGAGACAAAACGTGCCTTTCGCGGTCAGCTGTAAGTCTTAACTCACGCTCAGTATGATGTTTCGGACTCTTAAGACAAAACGTGCCTTTTGCGGTCAGCTGTAAGTCTTAACTCACGCTCAGTATATGTTTCGGACTCTCGAGACAAAACTTGCCTTTCGCGGTCGGCTGTAAGTCTTAACTCACGCTCAGTATATGTTTCGGACTCTCGAGACAAAACGTGCCTTTCGCGGTCAGCTGTAAGTCTTAACTCACGCTCAGTACCTATACCTTTCAGATTCTCGAGATATAATATATGCCGTTCGCGATCAGCTGTACCTAAGCCTTAAATGTCGCTCGGTGAACGTTTCCGACTCTCGGGAAGTCGGGATAAAACATGCATTTTACGGTCAACTGTAAGACGCAGCTCTTTTTGAGAAAAGGTTTCTTTCCCTATCAGAAGTTAATCGCATCTCTCTCTCAGAACTTTAGAAGTGCTTTCATGTGCTCGTGCAGTTGCTTTATTCACTCTCATAGAGTTTAAACTATGTGCTCTTTTCTTTGACGATTCCTGCGAACGCGCATCTCTCATTCTTTTGGCTTTATCGAATTTCGAAATAAAGAAGACCGTTTTCTAGGTGGCATCGTACCTACTTTAATTCAAATAAAAAAAATAGAAGCAACAGTTTATTTCCTAAGTCAAAAAGACGCTAATCGTCGAATAACTTAAATCAACTAATATCTTAACTAACTTAACTTTTAAATTACTAAAAAAAACTTACCATATAGGTAGGTACTTTTATTTTTAAATATAAGAAAAAGAAAGTATGAATTACCTATGGAATAAAAAAAACAAACTAATTATATTAGGTAGCTATATCTATTTAAAACGAATATCTCAAAACTACGTACCTACTATATTTAAAATCTAAAAAAAAACAAATAAGGAATAATAATCGTAATTAAGTACCTACGGAATAAAAAGAGTTAAACAAATAAAAATAATAATTATATTTAGGTACTAAAAACTACTTCAAAATAATATCTAAAAACTACTATAATTTAAATCTAATCTAATGAAAAGGGCGAATAAATTAATAAAAGTCTTGGTTATTCAATAAAAGAACGAACAATGCTTGACATGTCCCTTCGCATCCACAGTCAAATAAGTGACGTTTTGGCCCGTGAACGCCCGCCAGGTGCCGCGGTGAGCCGCTTCGCGCGTTAAACAAATATCAACCGTATAGCAGACGTAGGCTACCATACTGGCGCGGCGAGATTTGGAAGTTTAAGGTTTAAGTTCATCTATATATATATCTTGTGTGTTTATAAACCGATGTCTATACCTATTTATTATTTTATTAAATAGTATAAAAGTGTACTTTATTATTTAAAATATACTTTGAAGAAATGCCTAACGGTTAGGTAAACGTGTTATTGTGGATAATGTATAAGATATAGATATATATTACTGAGAACTTTTTTGTTGATATTTTGAAGATCAACATCTTTGTAATACATACTTTTTGTGTATGATCAACGTATGCGAGGATAGGAGCTCGAAAGCGCATATTTTCATCCGACTTGCTTCGAATTTATCGTCACTGCTCGGCTCCTATGTGTCTTAGTGTTATGTTATATGTAAAATGTATTATTATTTTGAAGAAAAATATCATTTTAAACCACAATTTTTTGTTTTTTTTTTTAAATTTAACTTTAGATAGCTATAGCGTTTGAAGAATTTTATACTATTTGCGGATCCCTGGGTGTGGGACTCATGGTTTAATCTAAGTAATAATTTTCAGAGTATGATTAAACATGACATGGCAGCAATATCTATGAGTGAGTTACACCAGCTACACCCAAACCCAAAGCGCACATAATCTTACGTTAACGTTATTCAGATGGAATTGAACATAGAGGTCGGCAAAAATGTAAATACCTATATTCACAAATAAAGTTTTTTTTTAATTTAAATTAAGTATTGAATTAATGCAAAATCAAAGTATTTTTAAGCACGGTTTTTAAAAGCTGTAAGGTAAGCAAATAGGGGAAACACCACTGTGTAGGGATACGCTAGAAGGACATAATGCCGACTCATAGGTGATGTTCTTCAGAAAGGTCATGTGTGATGTGCGTAGTACTCGGAACTGGCGTGCATGTATTATTACGTATGAACTTGAACGAACCAAAAGGAGTTTCACCTTTGTAACAAACGTTCGTGGCGTTTTTTAGTTTCTGCCTGCCTAGTGGGAAAAAAGCCTAATTTTATGTGTGATGTGCGTAGTACTCGGAACTGGCGTGCATGTATTATTACGTATGAACTTGAACGAACCAAAAGGAGTTTCACCTTTGTAACAAACGTTCGTGGCGTTTTTTAGTTTCTGCCTGCCTAGTGGGAAAAAAGCCTAATTTTATGTGTGATGTGCGTAGTACTCGGAACTGGCGTGCATGTATTATTACGTATGAACTTGAACGAACCAAAAGGAGTTTCACCTTTGTAACAAACGTTCGTGGCGTTTTTTAGTTTCTGCCTGCCTAGTGGGAAAAAAGCCTAATTTTATGTCTGAAGATACGTATGTATTATCGGGTCATATTGTTCTTAATACTGCGAACGCAAAAAACTATTATAAAATAATATGTATTAAAATTATAAAAAAAACCTTTAATTTATATATTATTAGGTTGATATTATGCAGAAGAGCAGTCCACTGGTCTGTTCTTTATACAAACAGGATCTTCGCAGATACATTTATAACTTGGTGGATCTGGAAATTAAATATTTCTAAGTACTTAACATTTTACAGGTTGAAGAGGCGTAGACACTGCTCAGTAGCTGCCGAAAGAAAACATAAAAAGTAAACATTGAGAAAATTTAGGCTTTCCCTTCTTTTATGAAAGACGTGTATTATTTACTTTTTAACTTATAATTACACTAGCTTTTGCCCGCGGCTTCGCCTGCGTGGATGTCGAACGTCTATCTCCTATTTTTTCTCTTTAGGGATTGAATTTCTAAAAATCGTTTCTTAGTGGATACTTACTCTTCACAAAGAACACCCGCTCCAGTTTCATGTCTCTAAGACCAGCGGAGGCATTGCAAAAAGAACATACTACGTTATATCACCGATTTTCGAACACATACGTGACAGCATAAGTGAACCCACTTTTATATTTGTTGGCCCACGGTAGTAAATTTGTAGGTTCATCTAAATCATCTGCATGTGCATCTAAATTATCAAAAATACGTCTAAATCTATACGCGGAAAGCCTGGCTTCACGCTGCTCGTCCGTTGTCTGCGATCAAATATTATCAATTCGTCGTCATTCATTTGACAAAGTTAGGTGTATCCTTTCAACTGCCAGACGGTCGTGATATTGAGAGTATATGTTTCGGACTCTCGAGACAAAACGTGCCTTTCACGGTCAGTTGTAAGTCTTAACTCACGCTCAGTATATGTTTCGGACTCTCGAGACAAAACGTGCCTTTCGCGGTCAGCTGTAAGACTTAACTCACGCTCAGTATATGTTTCGGACTCTCGAGACAAAACGTGCCTTTCGCGGTCAGCTGTAAGTCTTAACTCACGCTCAGTATGATGTTTCGGACTCTTAAGACAAAACGTGCCTTTTGCGGTCAGCTGTAAGTCTTAACTCACGCTCAGTATATGTTTCGGACTCTCGAGACAAAACTTGCCTTTCGCGGTCGGCTGTAAGTCTTAACTCACGCTCAGTATATGTTTCGGACTCTCGAGACAAAACGTGCCTTTCGCGGTCAGCTGTAAGTCTTAACTCACGCTCAGTACCTATACCTTTCAGATTCTCGAGATATAATATATGCCGTTCGCGATCAGCTGTACCTAAGCCTTAAATGTCGCTCGGTGAACGTTTCCGACTCTCGGGAAGTCGGGATAAAACATGCATTTTACGGTCAACTGTAAGACGCAGCTCTTTTTGAGAAAAGGTTTCTTTCCCTATCAGAAGTTAATCGCATCTCTCTCTCAGAACTTTAGAAGTGCTTTCATGTGCTCGTGCAGTTGCTTTATTCACTCTCATAGAGTTTAAACTATGTGCTCTTTTCTTTGACGATTCCTGCGAACGCGCATCTCTCATTCTTTTGGCTTTATCGAATTTCGAAATAAAGAAGACCGTTTTCTAGGTGGCATCGTACCTACTTTAATTCAAATAAAAAAAATAGAAGCAACAGTTTATTTCCTAAGTCAAAAAGACGCTAATCGTCGAATAACTTAAATCAACTAATATCTTAACTAACTTAACTTTTAAATTACTAAAAAAAACTTACCATATAGGTAGGTACTTTTATTTTTAAATATAAGAAAAAGAAAGTATGAATTACCTATGGAATAAAAAAAACAAACTAATTATATTAGGTAGCTATATCTATTTAAAACGAATATCTCAAAACTACGTACCTACTATATTTAAAATCTAAAAAAAAACAAATAAGGAATAATAATCGTAATTAAGTACCTACGGAATAAAAAGAGTTAAACAAATAAAAATAATAATTATATTTAGGTACTAAAAACTACTTCAAAATAATATCTAAAAACTACTATAATTTAAATCTAATCTAATGAAAAGGGCGAATAAATTAATAAAAGTCTTGGTTATTCAATAAAAGAACGAACAATGCTTGACATGTCCCTTCGCATCCACAGTCAAATAAGTGACGTTTTGGCCCGTGAACGCCCGCCAGGTGCCGCGGTGAGCCGCTTCGCGCGTTAAACAAATATCAACCGTATAGCAGACGTAGGCTACCATACTGGCGCGGCGAGATTTGGAAGTTTAAGGTTTAAGTTCATCTATATATATATCTTGTGTGTTTATAAACCGATGTCTATACCTATTTATTATTTTATTAAATAGTATAAAAGTGTACTTTATTATTTAAAATATACTTTGAAGAAATGCCTAACGGTTAGGTAAACGTGTTATTGTGGATAATGTATAAGATATAGATATATATTACTGAGAACTTTTTTGTTGATATTTTGAAGATCAACATCTTTGTAATACATACTTTTTGTGTATGATCAACGTATGCGAGGATAGGAGCTCGAAAGCGCATATTTTCATCCGACTTGCTTCGAATTTATCGTCACTGCTCGGCTCCTATGTGTCTTAGTGTTATGTTATATAGCCTATAACCTGCCCAGGAGTATGGATTACAATTGTACCAAGTTTGGTTAAAATCCCTTTAGTAGTTTTTGACCTATGCGTGCACATACAGACAGACAGACAGACAGACAGACAGACAGACAGACAGACAGACAAAAAATTTACTGATTGCATTTTTGGCATCAGTATCGATTACCAATCATCCTCCAATATTAATTTTGAATATATTTTCAATGTACAGAATTGACTTCTCTACAGATTTATTATAAGTACTAGCTTTTGCCCGCGGCTTCGCCTGCGTGGATGTCGAAAGTCAGTCTCCTATTTTTTTTCTTTAAAGGGTTGAATTTCCAAAATCGTTGCTTAGTAGATACTTATTCTTCACAAAGAACACCCCTTCCATTTTCATGTCTGTAAGACCAGCGGAGGCATTGCAAAAAGAACATACTACGTTCATATCACCGATTTTCGAATATGATCTGTAATCAATAGTGACAACATAAGTGAACCCACTTTTATATTTCCTGGCCCACGGTAGTAAATTTGTAGGTTCATCTAAATCTTCTGCATTTGCATCTAAGTTATCAAAAATATGTCTAAATCTATACGCAGAAAGCCTGGCTTCACGTTGCTCCTCCGTTTCCTGCGATCGAATATTATCAATTCATCGTCTTTTATTTGACAAACTTATTGTTTGTTCATCTTGTCTCAAAGAATTGTTATATTCGCGGCCTGACTCCAGTCGTCGGTCATGATCATGTTCGTCTTCAATTGATCGAGTTATGGCAAGGTGTATCTTATCAACTGCCAGACGGTCATGATATTGAGTATATGTTTCGGACTCTCGAGACAAAACGTGCCTTTCGCGGTCAGCTGTAAGTCTTAACTCACGCTCAGGAAATGTTTCGGACTCTCGAGACAAAACGTGCCTTTCGCGGTCAGCTGTAAGTCTTAACTCACGCTCAGGAAATGTTTCGGACTCTCGAGACAAAACGTGCCTTTCGCGGTCAGCTGTAAGTCTTAACTCACGCTCAGGAAATGTTTCGGACTCTCGAGACAAAACGTGCCTTTCGCGGTCAGCTGTAAGTCTTAACTCACGTTCAGTAAATGTTTCGGACTCTCGAGACAAAACGTGCCTTTCGCGGTCAGCTGTAGGTAAGTCTTAACTCACGCTCTGTGTACGTTTCGGACTCTCGAGATAACACATGCCTTTCGCGGTCACCTGTAAGTCGTAATTCTCGTTATATGTAGATGTTTCAGATTCTCGAGATAGAATAGGTCGTTCGCGATCAGCTGTGAGCCTTAAATGTTGCTCGATGAACGTTTCCGACTCTCGGGATAAAAATGCATTTTACGGTCAACTGTAAGACGTAGTTCTTGTTGAGAAAAGGTTTCAGATGCTCGTGATGTGGCTCTTCTTTCCGTATCAGAAGTTTATCGCATCTCTCTCTCAGAAGTACTTTCATGTGCTCGTGCAGTTGCGATATTAACTCTATGTGCTCTTTTCTCTGACGATTCCTGAGAACGCGCATTTTTCATTCTTTTGGCTTTATCGAATTCCGAGATAAAAAGACCGTTTTTTAGGTGGCATCGTACCTACTTGAATTCAAATAAAAAAAAAACAGAACAGAAGTAACAGTTTATTTCCTAATTCAAAAAGAAGCTAATCGTCGAATAACTTAAATCAACTAATATCTTAACTAACTTAACTTTTAAATAACTAAAAAACAACTTCTATTAGTCTTCTTACTATTTAGGTCTTATCTTAAACATAGAAAAAAGAAAGTATGAATTACCTATGGAATAAAAAACAAACTTGTTATTATATGTAATACATAGGGACCTACCTATTTAAACAAATATTTCAAAACTACGTACCTACGATATTTAAAATCCAAAAAACAAATAAGGAATAGTAATCGTGATTACCTACGGAATCAAAAGAGATAAAAAAATAACAAATACCTATAAATAATAATTATATTTACTAAAAACTACATCAAAATAATATCTAAAAACTACTATAATTTAAATCTAATCTAATGAAAAGGGCGAATAAATTAATAAAAGTCGTGCTTATTCAATAAGAACGAACAATGTATAGTCTAAGGAACAATGCTTGGCATGACATGTCCCTTCGCATCCACTGTCAAATAAGTGACGTTGGCGCGTGAACGCCCGCCAGGTGCCGCGGTGATAGTAGCATACGTACCTACCAAACTTATAGTTCACTCATAGTTCACTCAAAGTTCATATAAATATCTTGTGTGTTTATAAACCGATGTCTATATTTTTTATTTTATTAAATATTATAAAAGTGTACGTTATTATTTAATATACTTTGAAGAAATGCTTAACGATTAAACGTGTTATTGTGGCTAATTTATAAGATACAGATATATGTTACTAAGAACTTTTTTGTTGATCTTTTGAAGATCAACATCTTTTTAATACATACTTCTTGTGTATGATCAACGTAAGCGAGGATAGGAGCTCAAAAGCACATTTTCATCCGACTTGCTTCGAATTTATCGTCACTGCTCGGCTCCTATGTGTCTTAGCGTTATGTTATATAGCCTATAACCTGCCCAGGAGTATGGATTACAATCGTACCAAGTTTGGTTAAAATCCCTTCAGTAGTTTTTGACCCATGCGTGCACATACAGACAGACAGACAGACAGACAGACAGACAGACAGACAAAAAATTTACTGATTGCATTTTTGGCGTCAGTATCGAACACCAATCATCCTCCAATATTAATTTTGAATATATTTTCAATGTACAGAATTCACTTCTCTACAGTTTTATTATAAGTAATAGATTGGGTTAGATATAAAGCACAACGCATGATGCACTTCAACACTATGTCCAAAATCATTTACTGAATTCATGGCTCTTCCACCATACGTACGTACTGAAGGTTCAGCTAATTTGAGGTCTATTGGGTAGAGCTTGGAGGTAACCAGGCCTTTTCATACCACAGTGACGGGAAGAACCAGCAAAGACAATTACCTTTTTTGGTAGGGGGTGGAAAATGCTCATCTCATGGGTGTCCACCGCCTCGGGGAAGGCGGAGGGGTCTGTCAGACTCTTAGGGCTTTTAAACACGAGCAGCATGTTGCCAACGGCTGAGGCAACTGCTGCATCGACACGCTTCGGTTGCAGCCCAACTGACTCCTATACAGAGAGAGCTGACGACGGTTGCTGCTGATTTTTGAAGTTGGAACGTCTACGACCGTCGTCGACGCGTCAACGGCTGTCGCCGAGGCGTTTCGACGGCTGTAGTTACCAATGCCGTTGGCACAGACTAAAAACCACCCTGGTGTTCCGTCTCACACCTGCGCCGGAGATCACGGGAACAGAAAATACTTCTGCAACACCCATTTTATTTACCTTGAGTTAAGTCATCATTGTAGTAAATCAAAATGGCAGGAATGTGAATGTTTTCAGCCAGTGCCACGTCGCTAAATAGATCCCGTTCATCGGGTATGCCGTTTTCTTCCAGAGTCTTCTTGAGGCAGAGAGCCTTGCCCAAGTATCGCCATGTGTAGGACATTAGATGACTGTTGTGCGGGAGATATCTCATCATGATCTCGTAAATGGTTTCTTCTGAACATACTTCAAGAGTCACTGTGGAGCCTAGTAAGAAATTGTAAGGGTTAAATCTATGTGGGTGCGTACGTACCTACTTAGAAGAGTTTTTCTTTTGTTGATCATAAACTTGAACGTAAATGCATTATTTGATTTTGATGTCAAAAGGACACCCCTTTTGATCCATCAAAATCACCAAAAACGGTACCCGTTTAAATAATCTGTAAGTGTAGGTAGTTTTTTACAGATATTTATCGATAGGCTCAAAATAATCTGCGAAACGAATTTGCAGATTATTTTGTTAATACAAAGCAATGCTGCACAGATATCCATAACAATCGGAATTTCGGACGCAAGCTACGGCAACGTGCTGTTTGAATTATCATTCCTAGTAATAATTTAAGCGCTTAGTTTACTTAGTTTTTAACAGTCTTTACTTGCCTGTCAAAGTGTTAGTAATTCTTATTGGTCTGGTTTTAGCTGAAGCCTTGCCCACCACATATTTGTCGCCACTCCACCACGGTTCATCCAGTGCCCGCCACCGAGGGGAAGGGCCTATGGGGCGCCGGAAGGCATGACCATGGGGTCGGTAAGTGACCTGAGAACCGGTGATGGCATGGATCTGCCGCACCCATTCTCCATCTTTGAACCAATAGGTCAAGTCTTTGCCGGCGTTTGCCAACACAGTCATCGCTAGCTGCAAAAAAAATATATGACTTCTGATGCAAAAAGAGAGGTGTTATTAGACCTCAGTTATGCCCATGTAGGTCATGCAACATTTTCTGTTATGTGTAGTGTTTTTCCAGCAAAGTATCTTGGGATCGGCTTCAAATCTAACCGTGTGCATCTGAATAGATACGAATACTGGAGTATTGGCTATCAATAGACGATATTACAATATCGTTACAGCTACCGTCACGGTAATAGCCCATCAGGCTTGACACCCGATTGGTTAAAGTGCCTGCTTTCCTTTTTGATAGAGAATTAGAAACAATTCCTGCACTCTTTGACTGGCCTGTTGGTCTAGTAGTTAGTGACCCTGACTGCTATGCCGGAGGTTGTGGGTTCGATTCCCACCCAGCAGGGCTAGCATGGCCGGAGATATTCTTTCCACGGGGAGAGGATAAAATGCTATTCCCCTCTGTCATTTTTATCCACCCTCCGAGCATGGCGACATGGGTGGATAAACTATTCACGGGGATAAACCAGGGGAAACGCTTGTCCTCGAAATTATTGCCATTATAAGAAAACTTTTATGAAATTACACAATAGTCGAGAATGTCATGTAAACCAAAGTACTTTCATCGTTTTATTACATCTGTACTGGATATTTATTTTGTTTTGTTGTCAATTGGGATTGCTCGAATCGCGAAATATTCCACTAGTCGCCATGCTATAAGCCGTGGATGAGTATCCACGTCTAATGTCAAAAAGTGATATAATTCTCTTTCCCCCTGTTGCCGTGCTTTGGCAGGTGGATAAGATAATTGTATCCCTTGTCAGTGGAAATAACCGGTGGATAAAAGTTATATCCCCAGCCACCAGGGCTGGGGATAAAACTTTTTTTAGAGCAATCCCAATTGACAACAAAACAAAATAAATATCCAGTACAGATGTAATAAAACTATGAAAGTACTTTGGTTTTCATAAAAGTTTTCTTATAATGGCAATAATTTCGAGGACAAGCGTTTCCCCTGGTTTATCCCCGTGAATAGTTTATCCACCCATGTCGCCATGCTCGGAGGGTGGATAAAAATGACAGAGGGGAATAGTATTTTATCCTCTCCCCGTGGAAAGAATATCTCCGGCCATGCTAGCCCTGCTGCAGGACAAATGTTTGTGTGATGAGCACGATCATTTGTTCTGTGTCTGGGTGTAATTTATCTATATATGTAGGTATGTATTTAGAAATATATAAGTATGTTTATCAGCTGTTTAGTACCCATAACACAAGCTCTCAAGCTTAACTTGGGACTAAATGGCGTTGTGTGAAAAGTTGTGGAATTTATTTATTTATTTAATTATTTATTTATTTTAGTCTTTACCCGGACCATAATTTATAGGTACTTATTACTAACTTTTTTCCCATCGCAGAAAAAAAACCCTTGTTTAAAGCAAGGGCAGTACTCCACGCAGTTGTTACAGTACCAGTTCTTAACGGTGCACGAGCAGGTCTTAGTGCATCTACATATCTTGAACTGATCTTCGAGCCAGCTCGTCACGTTGTAGACCAGCCCGTTGGCTGACACCCAGCAGTCCTTAGCGTTGTTGTGAACAGCCACTTCTGCTGGGGTGTACCATTGTTGTTTTGTATATTTCATGGGTTTTTAATTAATGAAAAAAATAAAAAAGTTTTCTGTAAGTAATGACTTTGACATATTGTTGTATTTTATTTTTTCGTTTAAGTGACGTTTAATGTTGTTTATGCCGTGAAGGTTTGTTTATGTTCAACTAAAACCTTGACTATTAAAATGTTTGGTAGGACACAGACCACACTTCTTTAAAACAACTGGATCCGACAAAGCGTAGGTACCTACGCATGATGCGCTTGGTGTAGGTACTTACCCGTAGTACACTCATATTTCGCCAGTTACGTTTTAGCCCCATGCTGAATCAGCTGGAAGGAAATAAATAAAAGAAACATAGAATAATTACAACACCACACACTCTTCGCAATTAATTAATAAAACACCGACAAGCTTGCAACTTTACGATTAGATGGAAACGTAGGTACAAATGGTGGCCGCACATGGGCCACAAAGCGCAGCAACCGACGTAGTTCCTGTATTTTCCATGCATTTTGCTTCCTTTTTAATCTCCGAATACCTAGGTTTGTTCCAAATAAATAATTGAATGAACTGATTTATTTTGATTAGTCTTTATGTACCTTAAAGTAAATTTTCTTTCGAAATGACTACGATAAAAACACGTCATTGTTCCGGTCCGTGAAGCGTGCTTTATTATGAATAATTAGTCGGCATAAGTGTTTCATGACCCATAGTGATAGACCCTGAGGTCTATGACTCTTGAACTTTTAACGCCCCTTATAAACTTTTTGTAATCACCGCTGTTACAAATAGCTTATTGTGATTTTAAAAAGATTATAAAATACAGGTTGATCTTATACTGGATAACATATACAGACGGACGGCTCTGTAAGTGAGTGATTGTAAGTGTATCTTGCATCACGATGTTATTTCGCCATCCATAACCTCCGGAACTGCTAAAACAATTTATGAAATTTGGCTATAAGCCAAATTTCATAAACTGTTGAGTGTATTTTTTGGTCAAACTAAAAAGATAGGACAGAAGTAAGTATTTTTTAATGTTTTTGGTTCAAAGTAGATGTCCTGCATTTTGTGACAGTAGGCAGTTGGCTTGGCCGTGTCGGAGTCGTATCAAAATGGACTTCTCTTCTAATACCTCTCCTCTTCTTCTCTTCTAATTACCTATTAAAAAAAAGAATCTGTTTAATTTTCTTACTTGAAAGCCTATCCTAACTTTACCAATGAGTACCTAGGTACCTACTTAAAATAATAATAGGTCGTGGACGGGTTTGCAATAAAAGTTTGCTCCGAGTTTCTAACTTAAACGCTTTCTGAAAAAAACAACACACCTTATAAAGATGTTCTGGTAGTACCTATCAAGCAGCATGTGTAGCGATTTCAATAAAATGATTTATAAAATGCCATAAGTCCCTACGTCTACGGTGACTACAACCGTGCTTGGCCGAGCACGCTTCCTGTCGACGTAGTAACAAACTTCGTACTAAGACTTGCAAGGAGGTTGGAAGGTAAAAAGGCATAGAGTAACAGAAAAGTGGCGCACGAGTTCAACTGTGCAAGTTGAACTCGTGGATGCTAAAAAAAGGTTGAATACCATTATTTATGTGGCTTTAGGTAATTAACTATGAACACGTCCGTGCTAGACTAGACTCCGCTTTATTGACGTGACGTGACGTGCAATTCAAATTCTTCACCCATTTTTAGGAACAGATTTAGGTAAGTACCTACCTACTTTATTTCATTTTCAGGCTAGCAGACGTCACGCAGTTTCACTCTCTTAATTCCCGTGGGAATACGGAGATGAAAAGTAGAATATGTCATCCGGGAATAGTGTAGCTTTCCACCAGTAGGTACCTACCTACTTACAATAATTTTTAAAATTGGATTATTAGTTCCGAAGCTTACCCCCTACATACAAACTTACAAACAAACAAATTTTACCTCTTTATAATATTAGGTAAGTATAGAAGTGTAGATTTAGCTTAGTCAATACTAACCGAGGTATTTATGCTTTTGAAAACTTAATTGCGGATCTTGTTTTTTTGCTTTTGATCGGGTGGCATGATTGTTTACAAACTGGCATTATTTCGCAATAACATAGGTTAAATAAAAAAATTACAGTTGACACTAAGTAGACAGGTACCTAGGTGAGCAAGGAAAGTACCTATACTTAGACATGAGCTTTCACTTACCTATAGGTACTTACCTACTCGTCAAACGAAACCGTGCAATTATGCAGTAGCAATGTCATACAATTTGCATCCCCCACGCGATATCGCTATTTCTAGTTAACAATAAACCCGCTTATTTGCGTACTTACGCGCCGAGACCACCACGCATGCGCGGATCCGATAATTCTATCCACTTGTTGCCCTAAATTATAGCGACCGCAACCCCATGCAAAGAACTTCAATAAAAATAAACTGCCGCGCTTTTTGTCCATAGAGTAGTGACGAGACCTCTATGACGCGCGCGCGTGGTGTGACGTATTCTTTTTTTAAATTGATTCAACTTTTTAGCAAAACTTATCTTATACATTATACCTGTTTGCATTGTTGTAATGGGTACATCGGTAAATTGACAAAAAGTGTCTGTTATGTCTGATATGAATGTGACCGTAATCATAAAATGTTTTTAGTTTAATTTGGTGAAGTGTGAGTGTGTTTCAATGTTTTGATGTTTACGAACGTTCAAACGTAAGTTTTAAAACAATCTTTTGTATATTTAGATAACTTTGAAGAATTTATGTTGGTCTTTGTTTGAACACCATTATTTCTGGAGGACGGTACCCGTCCAATTTGAAACATTTTTGTTGCACCATTCAGCCCAATTCTTAACGGCTACTATTTAACATCACACTAATCTTATAAGGAGCGGGAGGGAAACGTTTATGTTTTAAGCTAATGTTATTCTAATTTATTGAAAAAATAAACTGAACTTGTTAAATGGTCTTGATATTTTGATTCTTGATGTTTTGGTTTTTGATGTTGAGTACCCCATCCACCCGCGGTGTACAGATAATAATATGACAATGCTAGTAAAGAAATAACGCCTTAATAAAAACACAAAGCAAAGTTATGTCTAACTGTAACCCCTAAAACAGAAAGGCTACCCTGAAGAATAAGATTGTACCTATGAGCATAAATCTTCAAAGATTAACATTAAACTAAACTAAATTTGATATAATTACTAGCTACTTATTATGTATTAATTTAAGATCTTTTAAATAGGATGGAAGGCAGTTTATGATTTGGTTTTCTCATTTCGACTCATCGTCTTTACACATAAATTATGCAAGGCGTTGGATGCTCGATCAAACGAACATTGATTTGCGTTGCGGGTGCGATGTCTTGCGAATGTTCGATTTAATAACCATTCGGTATTAAGAACGTTCGAGTATTTAGATGTTCGATTATAGTGGTCGATTAGTTAAGTTTCGATCATTTGGCATAGTACCTACACCCATTAATCGATAGTACCTATACTCCTAGTATACCTACTATTGAATAATTCTTGATTTATTAGTACCTACAGACGTAAAACAAAAGCACAAAAAGCTACCCCAAAGTTTTAAATTTCCCCAATTGAATATGAACTTTATTCCATTTAAGGATTAAAGTTGAAAAAGTATCAAATAAAGAAACTGATATATCAAAAAATCTGATAATATTTATAGCAACAAAAACTTAAATTAAGGCATCGATAAACTCGGAATCTCCCGGACGAGAAACAAAGACATAAAAAAAACGCCTATAGGCCTATTGTGTTATCTGAATCGGAACATAGATAATGTGCTTACCGAATCGCTCTATTGTCTATGCTTGCCATAGATACCTACCGCATCCGGTAGTCAAAATTTGTAAAGGGAGGACCAAAAAACTAAAACCTCATGGTTGTTGTCTTTTGTTTTGGGAAGATAGATAATAATAAATAAATAAATAAATATTTCACAACTTTTCACACAACGCCATTTAGTCCCAAGTTAAGCTTGAGAGCTTGTGTTATGGGTACTAAACAGCTGATAAACATACTTAAACAATATTTCTAAATACATACATATTATAGATAAATTACACCCAGACACAGAACAAATGATCAAGCTCATCACACAAACATTTGTCCTGGGTGGGAATCGAACCCACGACCTCCGGCATAGCAGTCAGGGTCACTAACTACTAGACCAACAGGCCAGTCATTCATAACATAGTACCTACTTCAGTCACTAAGTAGTTGATCGAGTAGGAATATGAATGCGAGTTTGATTACAAACGCACATTCATATCCCTACTCGAACAAGAAATCACTTTGCCCTACTTGGTATTGGTAATTCAAGTTGGGCAAAGTGACTTTTACCCGTCCAGGGCATCGAACCCGGGACCTCATGCTCAGCAGTAACCCTTGCGACCACAACACCAACGAGGACATTAACATAACATAACATACATAACATAACGTCACGTCTGTAATCCCCGAAGGGCTAGGCAGAGGTATACCTGGTAGTACACCCACATTTCGCCAGTTTTGTTTTTTTTTTAAGTCCCATGTAATAGGGGGCGAGCCTATTGCCATCAATCGGGCTCAAATCCAGACTCCGAGCTGCTACTGAGAAATCCCAGATGGAAAAACTCAATAACACTTTGCCCGACCCGGGGATCGAACCCGGGACCTCATGCTCAGCAGTAGCCCTTGCGACCACAACACCAACGAGGACATTGACATAAGTTAAAAGTTGCCTGTTACATATGACGACTCTAATGCTTTTAAATCATTGAGATAAATAGTTTGTACACCTTGTTAGTAACAAATAATAATTATAGTCGTGGAAAACCCCTTTTAAGTTCTGTCTCTATTCAACCCTGCGTACCTATTCACCCCGTTTGATTGTACAGACACCAGCACATCAAGCCGCCAAGGCCAGTCTTTTGGGCACGATTCCCGTTGACAGCGATGCAAATGAATTTTTTTGATGCTTTATAATTATTTTAATTTTCTTTTTCTTTTTATTATGTATGTAAGTAATAGAAATAATATATATAATTAATATATAATAATAAATTTACTTTTACTACTTTTTTTTTACTTTTTTTTTTATAATTTTTTTTTTAAATTTATAATTATTATTATTTTATATGTATATTTAATTTAAATGCACCTTATTTACATTGTAATAAAGTTGAAAAACTATCAAAGTTTGAAATTGGGGTAGCTTGATGTGCTGGCCTCGGACGCTTTTATGAATATGTTCCTACCTCATGCTTTCTTTGCTAAATTAATATTATTTATTTATTTAACTATTACGGTTTAACCAATTACTTTAATTAATACTAACACCATATGGATTCTTTTGTCCGAAATAAAACTATTATTATTATTATTAACTACAGTAACTAAAATTACAGCAGAATATAAATACCTAACTATTATCTGATTTCAGGTAACTTACAAATGGCGACGCTGCCGATTTTCGTATCTCTGAGCAGGTATTTTATTAAACCACTTTATTTATGTTTTTCGACTTATTTTGCACAGAAACAGTTTTTGATAGATTATCTTGCAGCATAAAAATTGAGGAAACGTCACTAAGTTACGAGAGAATCTGCCTACTAGTGATGTGGTTACCACTTACCACGCTACTTCCCTTCTTTTAACCCGACTTCAGAGAAGTAAAGAGACCTTAAGGGAAATAATTTTGAGCGCGATGTATGTCATGTATGTGTGTGTTCATCTATTCCCTCATAGCTTCAATATAAAGTAGTTTAGAACTACTTATCATAATAATTTGACAAACGAGGTAACGTTGGAAGTGTCTAACGTTGGACGACAAAATATGGTAGCGTGATTTTTCAGTCGGGTTTTACTACTTGAATGATTTTTAAAGAAACACAATGTAAACAAAACATGGCTATTAAATTATATTACAGAACATGCACAAAACATGAGCACGCAAGTGAAGTGTGAGGTGAATGTGTGCACGTGTTTGAGGGTGATAAAGATGTACCTATGTTTGATTATAATACGTATAGCCTTGTTATTCTGTAAAAAACTCCACATGAAAACACTGGTGAACTTAGAGGCGAAATAAGCTGTCAGTTGTTGCTATTTTCATCATAAGCCGCATGTGATTCTGTCTAGATTGAGTTCTTAATTACACACATCAAAAGTGTCTAGGGATCAACATATATTTTTGCAATAACTTTTCTCCTGATTGATATTAATTAAAATTTTCTTTAAGGATTCATCAAATAAAGTGTTTTCGTTTGTCACAGTAACGATAAACCAAGTCACCTTTGCATAAATAAAGAAATTGCCATTTTCCTAATAAAGGGATTTTTGACATTTGAACCACTAACATTAAAGTTCGAAAAAAAGACTGAAATAACAGTTTTCTTTAAAATTTTATTGGGTAACTTAAACAATTAATAATCCGTGTTTCTACCGCGAACACTAACAACACAAGAACATCGGTTTGGCATACTCAAAATGAGTTCATCCAAATCACGCTGTGGAATGGCAGCCCATGTTCGTTGCAACAACAAAAAAAGGTCTTCTTGCGACTGGATACCCTCCATATTCGGCAGAGCTCTTCTCTGTAGCATATACCATGCATGCTCAATCGGGTTCAAGTCTGGCGACTGAGCAGGCCAGGGCAGGACATTGATGTTAGCTGCGGCGAGAGTCTGTCTTACAACTCTTGCGGTGTGCGGTCGTGCATTATCATGCATTAACTGAAATAAGGGACCGATTTGCACTTGTAGAGGAACGATGACGTCTGATACAATCGTCTCAGCATAAATTTGAGCGTTGAGGTTGCCTCTGATCCAAATCAACTCAGTTCTTCCGCCGATCCAAATACCCGCCCATACCATGATGGTTCCACCACTATAAGGATGGACTTCCTGGCAGGATTTTAATCGCTGTTGGCGTCCAGGGGTTCTCCAGTGTCGTATACGTCTTGTATCCGGTCTCATACCAAAACGAGACTCATCAGAAAAGCACACGAAACGCCATTGTTCTTCTGCCCAATTTCTGTGTTCAAGAGCCCATTGATATCGAATCCTACGATTGTGCATTGCTATAGGTGGTACCCGTAGCGGTCTTCGGGAATGAAGGTTCACTTCATGCAAGCGGTTTCTGACTGTTTGGTCGCTAATTAAGTTCCCTGAAGAGTGATGAAGCCTCACGGCTAACATCATGGCGGTTATTGTTGGAGCTCTTCGAGTTAAGATTTGAATGTATCGGTCTTGTCTCCGTGTGGTGCAGCGATACCGTCCTCCATGGCGCTCAGCCACGGTACCAGTGCTTCGGTAACGTGTCCAAAGTCGACTGATAACACTCTGACTTGTATTCAGAGCTAAAGCCACAGTACGTTACCGGGAACCAGCTTCTATCATTCCCACGGCTCTGAGCATTTCTTCCCTGCTTAAATGACGTCGCCGCTCCATAATAACGTTGGTTTTAATCAGTAGTAGGGAAACAGTAGCACTAATAATGTCTTCAATGCGTTGTATGTTTTTATAGGGAAAATATTGACAGCTGATTTTCATCTTTTACTCGAATTTGATTCACAGTTCCTGATTCAAATTATGAAATGCACCAAAAAGGATCCATATAAATTTATAAAATCATAAATTTATTACAAAGCCACATCTCAATCTCAAGAAATCCGCATAAAAATGCTTGATCCCTAGACAGTTTTGATGTGTGTAGTTATTCCATGGATATATTTTTTCATTCCCACAGGAACAAGGGGTAAATGTTGAGTTTGAGGTTTAATCTTAAGGCCTTATTGAATCCCGTGATTTAAAACGGCGGGTGTTCATATCTTGTAATCAAAATCTTTTGATTATTTTATTCTTTCTAAGTCGCTATCACATCTCAGTCAATCACGTGAAGGGCGGGCGTTTTGAGGAACTATATTATGGAAATCAGCCGGTCGATTCAGTAAAAGTCACACCGTGAAAACTAGAGTGAAGTGAACCTTCAATGCCTTGCATTAGTATGGAATGACAGCTCAATTCGCCCTCACTATTATAAGCCTACATTTTCAGGCGGTGATTTGACTAGAATCGCACTGCTTGACATTCTAAAAGTGCTAAATCTTCAGACTAATTTGAACTCTTTTGCAAACATCCTTTCTTAGTGGATGCTAAGGTAATAAATACTTTAAAAAATTAACCAAAATTTCTAATTTCGGCTTTTTGGACTTAGGTATAAATAGTAGCTTTTGACGGATAACATATTTTGTAAACTAAGTATAGATTAAAAGGACTGTTGTGTTGTGTTTCTAACTTTTTATGATCTTATAACGACAATAACTAAATCTTTATTGAACAATGCTCCTCTGAGGGCTGACGGAAATAAATCATAAAATAGATCAAGATGGCAACAGTTAGTTGAAAAAAAAACTAAATACCGGGTAAAATGGGGTGAATATCTATTCACCCCATTTTACCCGGTATTTGTGTAATTAATGTTGTTTCTATTCACCCCTAAGTATCTACTTAGGGGTGAATAGAAACAAAATTATTATTATTATAATATTTCTTTATTCAGATAATAAAATCCATACTTACCAAATAAAATTAAAATAAATAAAATTAATCAATATCACAATCAAAATTAGCATCAAAACATAAACGGAAATTAAAAATCGAAATCAAAAACAAAACAGGAAGTACAGGATTACAGGATTTTAAGGAAGTTATTCACGTAAGTTAAAAGTTGTTTATTATAAACGAGGACTGTAATGCTTTTAAATAATTGAGATAAATAGGTAGTTTCGACACCTTGATAATATCAAACAATATTAAACGAGCGTGAAAATCCTCCTCAAAGTTTTGTTTCTATTCACCCTTAAGTTTCTATTCACCCCGTTTTACGATATGCGGACTTAACAACATTTTTGTAAACGATTTTGTGTCTTAAACAGCAGCTTTATAATTATTTAAATATAACGACTTTCGAAATTGCTGCAACTCTTCAAATTCCTCTAGCCTACGTGCTTTACCTAAGTATATTTGCTAAGAGTAGTAGGTTTTTTGGAATTTTAGTAGCTGGCGACAATTTATAGCTGAAGGTTGTTCTTTTGTCACCCTCTCCATCACAGTAACGTCCTAACCGAGGTCCGCACTCTTCAGGGGCCGTAACCAACAGTCGTTTATTTTATTAGAAAAAAAAACCGGACAATTGCGAGTCGGACTCACCCACCGAGGGTTCTGTACTAAGGATCATTATAATTACTTACTTCATGAATCCAATCGCAGAGATTGCAAATGTAAAGTTTTGAGACAATTTATTGTAATTACTTGTGGTTTATAACTACGTTAATTGCAATATTTCATAGTTCTAGGTCAACGGGCAGTATTACCCCATGAATTTTGCTTCCCTTGAGAGTGACAAAATATGTGTTTCTTTGTCAAAAAAAAACATAAAGAATATAATAGAATAGAATAGAATACTCTTTATTGTACACCATAAAAACTTACAAATAATAACTTTAAGGGGTACATAAGGTGTTACAATGGGCGGCCCTATCGCTAAAAGCGATCTCTTACAGACAACCTTTGGATGGACTTGATGGAGGAGGAGAAAAGATGAGTAGGCAGTTTGTGGTGTACTGTAAAGCTTGAAACTTAATGCACAAAAATCTATGAGAAACAATAAAAATACGTTTTTTTATTTCATAAATTTGTGTCCTGCTAGAATTTCTTTGTCCAATAATCACAATGGGCTTATTTGACAAAAAAAAATTTTTAGTCCGTCATCTAGATTGCAAGACAATATTCGACACAAATATTTTTTTCTTTTTTCACGTAATCCAAAAATAACGGCGATACATCGAGTCAAATGTCACATGACGTCACTAGCCAGTACAGTTTATACTAGGTAATGACGTTACAAGCCTCCTCTCCTCGACTTTAATGCGCTTAATCTAAGCAGTTTTCCATCAATTTGAAAAAGAAAAAATTACGTGTCGAATATTTTCTTGTAATCTAGATGATGGACTAAAAATTATTTTTTTGTCAAACAGCCCATTATCGAAAGAAAGAAAAATGTTTCTTGTTGTTGTAACTTTTGAACTGTTTCGTAATGTCTTGTTAGTAAAGTGCCTGCTCTGTGAGTAAAGTTTTGGCCGCCGGTCCTGGCATCCGGCTGCCAAAGCGCGCTTCCTGTGTCCGTATTAGGAAGTAAATACCAAGACGTGCCCAATCGTAGGGCTACCTAGTTTAAAGAACGGAATACCTATAATATAGTCTTTCACAGGAAAAAAAACAAATTTAAACTTATTTGGTTTGATATGGTTTGAATAGAATGGAATACTCTTTATTGTACACCATAATGTATTATTTGTGTAATTTGTGTATAAGATTATTTGTCTTATTTCCAAACCTTTGTATTACGGTATTAGTTATGTTAGGTATTATCTGCGCATAATGTAGTGCATGCTGTGCTTTTCTGTAAGTAATGAGGCGCTTAGACTTAATTTAGAAATGTACAGATTAAAATGAACAAGCGTAATTATTGTTGAAAAGTCGAATAATAAATAAATAAATAGGTAAATAAATAAAAAAAATCTGCTGAACTGATGTCTATGAAATTCATAAATACGAAAAGTATAACCCTCTAAAAAAAGAATTTTTCAATTCGATTCATAAAATACGTACTAAGATGTAGATCTGTGCTAATAAACATAAAAAAAAGAAAAATGTAGAACTGAAATGAGAAACTACTCCTTTTTTGGAAGTTGGATAAAATAATCCGACATCCGAAGATCTGTTCAAGACATTTTCTTTATTTATGATAACTTTATGAACATGAATAAAATTATTACTTACTCTCAACCGGGGCGCCACCGCGCCGCGTGTATGACAACATGTATGAATGTGCACGAAGCAAAAGAAGTATGTTAGTTAGAACCGCTGAGGGAAAAAGGCGAGCGTTTAGGTATTTTCGGCAAAAAACACACGTTATAATATAGCCACCATAGCCAGGCCTCCAAACGAGTTTTAACAGTGTTCGCCAGCCCTATAACAATTGACATTAATTCAAAGCAGGACAGCGGCCTTATTATCATTATTATTTCGTACATACTGGCTATCATTTCCCACATACAAATTGCATGGCTACAAACAAAAGCACGAGCTTTGACAGCACATGTGTCGATCGTTCGGCGTGCACGTGCATACAGTGTTTAGGGTTCCCCGAGCCAAAAACGGAACTTCTACCTACCTCTACGGGGAATACAGGCGTAAACTTATGTTATGTAATACTAGCGGACGTCACGCGGTTTCACCCGCGGACCTTCCGTTACCGTGGGAATACAGCGATAAAAAGTCTATGTCACCCGGGGAGAGTGTAGCTTCCCAACGAAAAAAATATTCAAATCGGTCAAGTCGTTTCGGAGCCTACTTATTCAATGCAAACAAACAATAAAATCTATCCTCTTTATAATATAGATTAAACACCCAAATATAACATTACGATTTGGCGGCACGTGCGTTTATCTGCGCTTGTGCACCTTGCTTTCTGTCACTGTCAAACTGTCAACATAGATTGTGCGTGACAGTAGCCACATATGCACTGCACGCTCATGACTCCCAGCTGACTTATAGCTATCGGCTTACCACGTGGATAATTACTTTGGCTGTAGATAACCTTCCCGGGCACTATAATATATAACACAAATAAAACTTCAGAAATAGAGTACATGTCACGTGTGCATGTCTTTATAAGGATTTGACTATCACTAGGTAATGTTTTATAAGGTAGAGATGATATTGAAGTAAGTAGGTATATTATAATAATATCAATGGACCTTATGTTGGTCCTATATTAAACCTAGAAAATAGTAAGGGCGTGTGTGTATGACAACATGTATGAATGTAAACTAGCAAAGCAAAATAAGCACCTATGTAAAAATAGCATATTATGGCGCTCTGTAGTTTCTGCCTATCATCATGGGAAAAAAGGCGTGTGATTATGTATGTATCATGTACGAAAAATTATAAAAAAACATTTTTTGCATCAATAGCCTTAAAATTTCTATTACTATGTTTTTCCTTCGTTAAAGTTGTAATTTCGAAAAAATCTTTCTTAGCGTACTTACCTACTTACATCTATCACCAATAAAACAGCGTAGGGATTAAATTATAAAATAAATTTCAAATTGCAGATTTCTAAACTTACTAGACTGGGCTGTGCGTTGATAAAAACAGTCAAACAAACGACTTTATATTTACAGAATGAGCCAATCTTGAGCCAATACTTCGCATTTTTCAAGGTCAAGGCAGTCAAACGCACCTACACCAATTAACCATGATCCAGAACGGTGAACGTTTAGCATAAGACAGCTAAAGTTGCGCTGGCGCACATCCGGTTAGGGTTGTCATTATCAAGTTCCGGCTGCAACTGGTTTGACAGCCCTGTGTATGATACCGTTAAGACCACAAAGTAGCTGGTTAATCGTCGTAGAAAAATGGTACAGACGACCGCAGTATAAGAAAAAAACAAGATGTGCAAGCAGCAGTGCAAGATGAACTTGTATTCTGCTAAAACTGGAAATTGCGTTTGGCCTGCTGATGGTGAGATTGTCATCATTGTCGTGCTGACGAAAGAAAGAAAGAAAGAAACATGTATTGGCAACAGCTGGATACGCGCACATTAAAAACATAAGAACATAAAACAAATATACAACAAAAATGGCACGTCTCACGGCTGCGCCAAAAGGTTCATTTCAGCGGTAATGCCAGATAGATACTGAGATGCACATTATACTCGACTGTTCATTATGAATAGTCATTATTCTCTTGCTCTGGTCTCTTTTATTTGGGGTCCGACGTATTCCTCATTCTACGGTGGTCGTGCTACGAATTACTTTCCTTTTAATTTTTCATCTACCGTTTCGTTGGTCGAGTGGTCGCAAGTGCTACTGCTGCACTTGCGAGCACTCGTTATAAGCCTGTGGAGGTTTGGTCAGTGATAAAAAAAATATCCTGTTGAAACGTTCTTATATGGAGAAACAAGTAGAAGCAGGCCAATGATAAGATGGTTGGATTATGTGAATGATATGAAAGGAAAGGAGGAGAATGTTATCGTGATGGTAGACAGGAAAAATTTGAAAGGAGAAAACGACATTATTCCTCTTACCTACTTCAAACGACATGGAAAAAGGGCACGAAGAAGATGATAGTAGTAAGGCCCTGGACAGTGGACACACAGAAAAGACGTAAGGCAAGGAGGGGACGCGGACATAATGTCTCTTATATATAGAAGCGTCGCGACGCAAAACATATAGAAAGGACGAGGGGTCGGCGAAAACGGGGGAGCGGATCAGCGGCGCTCTCATCTCTCGTGTTGCCTAACGTCACGTCCGTGCCTCGTCTTTTCTGTATGCATAAAAATGTCGCGACGGCACCCCGTCTGCACCCTGTCCGCGGCCAGTTCTCGTCTTTGTGTCCAGCTCATAAGGAATTTAAACTTGACACTATGTACTTAAGTGACCACATGATGCTGTCCGTTCTCCCCTCCCACGTTTATAATAATTATTAAAAGGCAACTAAACCTTCCGTAACTTCGGCGAAATACCTCTGATGTGGTAATGAACTGTAGAGTTGGATAAGGTATTAATACATTTCTCAACAATATTGGGGTCGGCTTTCAGTCTGTCCGGATGCAGCTATACATAAGTTTTTTACTTGGAGCGACTGCATTATACCCTTAACCTGGGAACGTGACACTCATTGGTTGTCAGGCTTTCGGGGTCAACCTTTCAATCGTGTCAATTAGAGACACAATAGAAAGACAAAGACAGCGCGGACCGTGTCCGCTTGGGGTTTAATGAATTAACGACTGTTAAAGATCTGCAACTGACAGCCAAGGGCACTGGTAACCCACTCTCGATCCAAGCTCGGCAGTAGTAGCTTATGTCATGCTTCCTGGCGAAACCACCTTTTCCTTTTCCAAGTAAAAGTAACGTAAAAAATTCTATGGAATGTCTATCAAATTGTAGTCTTATTAAAAAAAAGTCTATAGCTCTAGTTTTGACGTAAACTTTTATTTAAAGTGGTTGCGCTGTGAATTATCCTTCCCGGCGAAACCACCATAATATTTCTATTACTATACATAATATATGCTGATATATAGTATCTAATAATAGCATGACATAGTAGCTTGACTTCAACCGACCCTCGCGGTTGCTATTATTAAGTCACATGCCCTAAAGAGTTACATCTAGTAACATCAATAAATGAGAATTACTCCTTTGAGATTACTCCTAAGGCGCACCTGTGGAAGGCATCCTATAAGTATGCAATATGATTTCAGCGGCAATCAATATCAAAAACTCGTCAAAATGTAGGTATGTAATTTAAAACCTATTTTTGACAGATTGGGACTGAGATTAAAATTAATTATTATTTATTATTACTAGCCCGTATTTTTCCACTGCAGAGGCCTACTTTTTTGCACTTCTCTCTGTCAAGGTCTTTTTGGGACCAGTCCTTATAGAAGAAGTTTAGCTCGTCCCACCAGGTTCGCCTGGGCCTACCGCGAAGTCGTTTGCCATGTAAAGAAACCCATTGAAATTAGAATAAGAAAGTTCCTAAAAATATACGGAAAATGCCCTTCATAGTAGTAAGTTTCACATTAGTAAATATATAGGTATTATGTTCGCAAAGATGTCGTGTCGCGGTAGCGTGTTGTCTCAAATGTTCAGTCGTAGCATCTAGGTTACAATCAGCATTCCACAAACGTCCAATAATTGACGTATTTCCATCGTTAATTACCAATTACAGCTGTATTGTTTCGTTGGCAATAAAAAATGCGGATACCTACCGAGATTAACTGACGCCTTTCTTAAATAGTGAGATCTTCTTGAAAAAGAAAGTATGGAATAGAGGATACCCGCTGTTTTATTTTTATGTTCTGCAAGAATAGAGAAGAAAGTTTTCTTCTGGCTTTTTCGAATTCGACTGTATACAAACATAATTACCTACTATCTAACCTAATTAGGTATGTTAGTAAAGTTGACGATTTGACTGACTTGATTTTTCAATGAAAAATCAGGCTTCTTCAAATATTTTAAACGTATATACTTGTTAGTGGTTCTGATCGCTCTGACCAGAGCGGTTTGACCGACTAACCGACTTCAAAAAAAGGAGGAGGTTCTAATATGTTCACCTATGCATTTCTCTTTTCTAAGCTTTTGCCCCAAAACAACACAAGATCTGTAAATTCAGCAGATTGTCCGCTGTTTTTGAGATTGAACATTATATCGGATAAATATAATATCGCATTTACATTATAGAATCATGTTTTACTTGTGACAACTCAAAAATGGATCGCAAAAATCACCTCCGATTTATAAATTACCTATTATAAATTTTCGAAATTCGATGAAGCAAAATCGTTCCCACCGTCCAAAAACTACGCCTACACATTGACTTGAAATGCATTAGGATCTGCCCTTGTACGGTGTGCGGGATTTCTGCGTTCATTGATCGTTTGTGTATAACTTTAAATTCCTTTGTTAGAGACAAAGGAATTTAAAGTTATACACAAACGATCGAAAAGGTTGATTTTAATTGGTCTATGGTTAAATAAATAAAAGTAGGTACATACGAGGCTGTTATAGTGAGGTTTGTGGCTAGTTATAACAGCCGCAAGGGTTGATTAAAGGCTAAGCTATGCTTGCCAAGGTCGGTCCATGGGCAGGTGAATACTCATCACTTATCAAGATCCCTTCGTATCTAGCAGTCGTCAGCAAATCTTTCAGCCGTTACGGGTAGTTAGAATCCTAAACAAGATATAGGAACCTATATTATGTTACTCTGTGGGTTGTGCAGGTCAAATAGGCAGTAGCCGGTGTTAAGCTGCCTTCAATAAAACTAAAAGCTGACCCAACAGTTGGGATAAGGCTGGGCAATAGCGTCGAGTCCTGGGACGCGGTGGTGTCCTTCTGCGAAACGGTGATCTCGCAGAAGGAGGCTGCGGAAAGGGAGAGGGAGATTACTTCCACTCACCCGGCCCGCAGCAGACGCACCGGGCGCAGGCGGAGGGCGGACAACGCCCTCTTCCAGCCCCCCTAAATGGGTCCAGGGCGACGGACGCGGGGATGTCCGCCGCCCCCACGTACATGGACCCGAGGTGGCGGCGCGTCGTGTTCACGCGCGCCCCTCTTAGACGTCGCGAGGGGAGTCTAACACCTCACTCCCCTCGCTGACTTGGCGAGGCCCGCGGGGCCGGCACCAGTCGGGCGTCGCGGAAGTATCTTCTGTTCCCGTGACCCCTGGCGCAGGTGTGAGAAGGAACACGGGGTGGTTTTTAGTCAGTAAGAGCCTCCGCCTCCCCGGGCGGGGGACATCCATGAGGATTTTCCACCCCTCAAAAAAAAATAGATGATGAAGGGGTTGTTTATATGAAGGAAACGTATGGAGAATTCTCAGAGACAGTTAAGTACAGATCAAATATAACGATTCATGGGTTATTCCGTGGATTCATCTTCTAATTGAAAGTCCTCATCCAGACGATGAGGACATTTGAAGATGAACAAAGTTCATGAATATGGACTTTCATATTTGGTGGCGTAGTTACATCCAGAGAGTAACCCCTCATAGTTCAGCTGCTAGTCAGTTTAATGAAAATTTTAAAATAGTTTGGCCTGGGAGTTTTCTTTTAATGAACATTAAATTTAATTTTGTAAATTTTTATGTATGTATATTGATTCTTTTTTAGTTTGATGCGGGATAGTTGCTTTTTAGTGTCATAAAACATTAACATAGTTTGGCATAGTTTTTATCATTTTAAAAACATTTTTGTTCATGTATTTTTCTTTTTGATTTCATAATATGTATTGCTCATGGAGGCTATAATTTTACTTGCCATTATTTCCCATCTAAGGTACCTAGATGCCGAACCCACTACAACGACAATGTTTAAAGCGGTTGACCGTAACGTCAATCCACATATTACTGCATAGTTCCCTCGGAACCTGCGGTCAGTACCCAGGAATATAATGGACATGTGGAACGTCCGCTCAGGTGGAATGAAACTGAGAAAATTGTAGGAAGCCTGTTGGTACAATTGAATAGTCAAACGAACTTACCTGTAAGTGAAGTTCGACGGTAATTATACGAAGTCTTTGTTTCATTCGAAAATGAGATAGGTTTACTTGTAGATCTTCTTGTCGCCACGGCATCGTACATACTTTTACAGCAAGCGTAAAATAGAGCGTAACCCTTCATGGAACGGACACCTGTCAAATATCTCATTGGTTTTTTATGTCACCTAATGGCGTCATCTTTTTCCTATATTTTTAATATTTTGTGTTGTGTTGTGAAAATACTGTTCCAAATAGCATAAAAATGGGAGAAAGGAATTCACTAGATACAATTTGAATATGAAAACGACTGAGAGATGTATTAAAATGCTAAAACTTGATTCAAGTCACGAAGGTAAGAAAATGTCAAAAATGGCCGCTTTTAAAAGCTGTTTTCTGTAACTGTTTCATCAGTTAACCGACTCAAGAACTTGCCTGATTATGAATATTATAGTAAATCGAAACCCTGTGTGCGTATTATCGCTAGTGAATACGAAAACATAGGGTGCGCTTTGTTTTTTTTTTGCGTTATGCACGTGCTAGTGTGCTTGCAACCTACAAGTGCATGCCTGACCTGTGGGACGTTCTGCGGGAACGTACGTGGTCAACAATGGCAGTTGCCTGACCTGTGGGACGTTCTGCGGGAACGTACGTGGTCAACAATGGCAGTATTGGTTTGGCAGTAAATAGCCCAACCTGTGGAGCGTTTGAAAACGCATTTGTAATGAAAAATGGCTATATAGTGAGCAACTTGCCTAGAACCTGTGGGGCGTTCTGCGGGAGCGCACGTGGTTTACAATGGCTATGTTGTGATTTAAGCAATCTGTGGGGTGTTCTTTAGGGACACACGTGGTTGACTTTTTTCTTATAACCTTCAAGGGAAGTTCTGCGGGAACTTACATGGTTATAGGGTGCAATGTTTATTGCCTGTACAGCATGGACTGCTTCCTACAGACACTAATAAATTCAGTAGAACAATTCGTCTGAAATGAATGGAAAAAACAAAAAATGTTTCTCCGGAGTTCATAAAAAACTTCAAACAAAAGTTGTATTATGCAGATTCTAGTTGGTAAATGGAATGATTGAAGAACAGGTACCTCCGGAAAAGACACAAGATGTTCAGATTCACAAAATGCTAGCCGTGGGCTCTCAACTGGAGAAATCAGGAAAAGATTTACCATAAACCAGGTATCTAATACTTACTAAGAAGCTTAACAAAATATGTTATTTAATAAGCATAAAGAAGATAAAGACAACATCAGGGCGTCATCGCCCTGCCTTGTTTTGACTCAGACCTTCAGATGTGTCTAGATACTCCGGAGCATAAAATGTTACAAAGTTGAGTGATACTTTAAGGTAGGTATGATATATATGCATACATACAGAGGGGCATATTTTCCCTGCTAGTAACAGTCATAAAGACAATCAAGGGTTTTCTGCCTCATTCTGAGTTAGAAACATACTTATTTGGTGAAGACCCAATACTTCCCTAAAAAGCAGCTTTAAACTGGTGGAGCCAACCTCATTCCAAAATTGAAGAAAAAAGGGGGGGGGGAGGCATCTTCTGAGGCACCAGTGGTTGAGAGAACATGAGAAGACCGGAGGATTCATCAGCGCTGCAAAATACACCCACAGGTGGGCATTTAAAAAATTAATTTATGTGATTGATAACTAATCATCACTTCTATTTGTGGTTATTATTTTTTGATAAGATTGTAACTACTTTACAACTTTATTTCATACTAAACCACACCAAAGTTACTTTTCATTGAAAGAAAAACTCTCTAAAGAGAAATCTTTTCAGATAATATCTGTAATTTATAAATACTTTCTGAGCAATAGAAATTGGTCAGAATACTAAAGCTTAGTTTACCAGTCCTTTATTGGTAAAAAGCCCATTGGAAACTTTCCATTAATTTCTAAATTAAAGAAGTTGAAGATTTTTGTTAAAACAGAACATTTCAAATGAAAAGTCTACCGCACTATAAGTGATATTTAACAGGAAAATTACTTTTTGATAGAGGTAGTTTTTAACAGGCTTATTGCCTGGTCAATATTTATACATATAAAACATTATATACTCTTCAAAGGAAATGGCAACAATTAATTGTTTTATGTTTTTGGGTTACATAATTATGATCAACATTTACAAGAAAAGCGAAAGATGCTTACTAAATAGAGAGACTATAATATATAAGTTTGTTTATTCAGAATTTTAGCTAAGAAATAATTCAGTTAACTGTATACAAACAAAGAAAAACAAGATTCATAACTAACAAACTAAATAACTGTTTGTAAAGAAAAATCATGTCAAGTCAACTATAGTCAGATTCCACGTTCAGGTGAATGGAAATTTTACATCCACTTGCATGACACCTATTGAATATCTTGTCTTTTATTTGATAAGTTAATAATGAGAATGATTTATTATGGAATAGGTACCTTGAATACTGCATGTTTAGATAAGACCTTGAATGGTAGTTCATAAACATAGTCAGAGTAAATAATATTTTAAAGTTAGAAACATTTATTTTATTTTTGACTGGCCTGTTGGTCTGGTGGTTGGTGAACCTGACTGCTATGTTAGAGGTTGTGGGTTTGATTCCCACCCAGGATAATGTTTTTTGTGGTTAGCACAATCATTTGTTCTGTGTCTGGGTATAATTTATCCCCAATAAGTATTTATTTAGAAATATATAAGTGTTTTTATCAGCTGTTTAGTGCCCATAATGCAGGCTCTGCTTAGTTTGGAACTAAGTGCCGTTGTGTGAAAGTTGTGGAATATTTATTTATTTATTTACAAATGCCTTTTCCACAAGGTAATTTCCAAGAGGTTATGGTTTTTGGAGGCATGTAAAGAATGGACTGAGAATGAAGCTAAGCTTCAAATGATTATTTTTTTTTTAGATTCAATTGCTGCCTACTTAGTCTGTAGGTAATGCCTTGCCAGATACCCAACAGATAGTGAAATCTGATTGAGAATGGATTATATGACTGCAATATCATACAATTGATTGGGAGGCGTTCAATATCCTACCTATAATATATATACCATTACTTACTAAAAATAATTGGCAGTGGTGTGATTAAAAACCAAAGGGTTTTTTGTTTTCTACATGACTAAATTTTAATTATTAGGTAGCTGATTTTGAATCTAGAAGAGAAGTAAACATTAAAAAATGACTAATAAGTAATACAAATTGTCAAAAGATTACATATTTATTTGGTGAAACACCAATTAATTTTTCTGCTTCCCAGATCAACACAAAAGCGCCAAAGAACCTAAATGCTTTCCTTTTTCATTGGTCTCAATCATAAGAATTAGGTTTTATGATCTCTCCCCGCTCTCTTTGTAGGTACTCAAAAATATAAAAATGACAATAATTAAAGACAAAGCACAAGGTAATGTTTTGTACTTCATCTGTTGATCACTCAAACCAGGGTTCTCGATATTTCAGAGATTGTTGATACATTTTAACCCTTTAATTATCTCCTTGGCACTAGCATTCTAGATTGTTACATGTCCTTTACAGGAAATTGAAATAAGAGCCAAGAATAGGTACCTAGGTATAACAGACCGAAAAGTAGTCCATATTGGACCGTAAAGTTGTAATACAAAATAAAATGATTTCATTTTGATTTATTTATTTTTAAAAGTATAGAATACTCTTGATTATCCACCTTTAAAATAATAACTTAAAGAGTTATATGGGGTGTTTACAATCTACTATATAAAAATAAGTCGGGTTTTCCTTCCTGACGATATAACTCCAGAACGCACGAACCGATTTCCACGGTTTTGCATTCGTTGGAAAGGTCTCGGGCTCCGTGAGGTTTATAGCAAAGAAAATTCAGGAAAAATAACGATAAATTACATTATTAGAGCTAATAAAAATAAATTAAATTACATAAATCAGATGCAACCTTCATAGTCACTAAGAAAAACTAAGACACAAAATTAGAGAAAAGTAAATGACAGAATGATTGACAACTGACATAATGTCAGGCAAAAAGTAAATATTGAAAAGCATTGTGTTTACTGTGGAATTGAGAAAAAAAAGTAAAAAAAATAAGTTATTCGTCTCCTAACATTTAAATTGGAAACCATCAAATCAATAACGTGTATTGTGCAAATTTTTATTGAATTTCAACAGCAGGCATTTGTCTTTAAGGTTGTAAGTTGAACTGTGTAAATTATGTGCATAGTTAGGTAATATAAATAATATTAATAATGTTCTTTCTAATACCTATATAAAATTTTCGTGTCACAATGTTCGTTCCCATACTCCTCCGAAATGGCTTGACCGATTCTCATGAAATTTTTTATGCATATTCAGTAAGCCTGAGAATCGGCTACTATCTATTTTTCTAACCTCTAAGTGATAAGGGGTGTTCACCCCAAATTTATTTATTTTATTTTTTTGATATTTTTCATTAAGTGGCATCAAAAAATACATACAACTCTAAATTGACACTTTTTTATCACCAACCCTTGCTTTTTAATAGTCATTTTCATAATTTTATCATTTTCTATCCCGCTCGATAACATCAATTATTATCACTTGGTAAGTTATCCCCTCCATGTGTCTACCGGTGTCACTTCTTACCCTGTAAACAGCACGAAGTAGGGATGTTACCTTTACAGTTTTCGGCTATTATTTATTAGTGTTTATGCTTCAAGCGTAGTAGTTAAACATTTTTACTATCTCGGTGTAACTCTCATATCAAATATATTCTTGAGTAACTTTATTATTTATTTATTAATAACTAATATTATTGAATATAATTAATTATTAATCTATAAAAAATAATCGCAAAATGTGTTGGTAAGCGCGTAGCTCAACAACGCCTGGACAAATTTGGCCAATTCTTTTTTCTATTGTTCGTTGAAGTTCAAAGATGGTTTTTACGGCGAGAAAAATTCGAATAGTTGCAGGAAAACCCCTAAAGAGATTTTCGTCAAACATTGCCAGCTGATGAACTCAATGCATGTCTGAAGTCCTCCAATTGTGGAAACAAGTCAAAGTAGTTCAGTTAAGCAAGAATATGCATGTCAAATTGCAAAATGACCAATCTGGAAAAATATTCTCTAAACAACTCATTGACATTGGTAGTGGCAAATTTCCTATAGACATGTTGACTGGCTGCGTTAACATTTCTCGAAGTTTTTGTCAGTTAACACGATCAAAAGGTGAACTTATCCAGAAGGTGTTTCCAGATGTTTCTCAAAATTACAGGAACCATGATTGGTTGAGCGAACGAGCTATATTGGCTGCAAAAAACATAGATGTAAATGAATTAAATTTAAAAATGCAAGAACAAATTACAGGCGAGTCGAGGATATATGAATCAGTTGATTCGGCTACTAACCAAGATGATGTAGTGAACTATCCACCAGAATTTTTAAACTCGCTGGATTTGCCAGGATTGCCACCTCAATCTTCAATTAAAGGTTGGATCGGTAGTTATAATGTTGCGAAATATCAACCAACCGCGTCTTTGCAACGGCACACGGTTAGCGATAAAAAAATTACTAAACAACGTGATAGAAGCTACTATACTGAAAGGAAAGTATAAAGGAGAAGACGTTCTCATACCGCACATCTCAATTATTCCGAATGATGTGCCGTTTGACTCTAAACGACTACAATTTCCAGTTCGGCTTGCTTTTGCTATGACCATAAACAAGTCCCAGGGGCAATCATTAAGTGTTGTGTTGTGGTATTAATCTGGAAAACCCATGTTTCTCACATGGTCAATTTTATTGTATGTTGCCTGTGCCCGTGTTGGAAAACCATCAGATTTGTTTGTCTATATGCGCCAGATAATCAAACAAAAAACATCGTATATCACAAATCACTACAATGAAAATAAAACTGATTTTTGCTAATAATTATGATTCACATGATTAACAATAAAGGGATTGCTTATTTTTAAATGCTTAATATGATTTATTTAATTATATTTCTTATTCACAACGCCCTCCCTATCACCAGTGTGACGGTTCTGTTCAGTAGGTTTTTTTGCCCCGACTATAAAATATGTAGGAACAAAAAAATGTCACATTACAAATTATTTTGACAGGAATTTATTGCAATTTAATTAGGCAGTACGAAGTCTGCCGGGTCAGCTAGTGCGCTAATATAAGTGATCATTTACAAACAATTGTTGAAAAATATTGTCATGTATACATTTGTACATGTTTGGAGTGTGAACAAGCAGTTGAAAATTCATTATGTTGAATATTAATTTAATTCCAGTGCGTTTGGCTAAAAACTGTAATTTGTAGCATTACTAATATCATAATGAGACTCCAGGAAGGAGTTATTTCCTATGAAAGTTTGGTTTATATTTGATCTGCCCTAGCCTTGATAATAGGACCGCATAAGATGATAAAATGAGAAGATTAAGGCTTCATAATAAGACCTCTTAAACCTAGATATACTTGGGATGTTTTTTCATGTTTACTTAATTATATTTTAAATAATTACATGCAACAAGGTGATTTATACTTTGTTACCAAGAAGGTTTTTTGAGTCTATTCACGATAGTTACAGGTCAAAAGATGATAACAATCTCCATTACAAATATAGAGTGATCAAATTAGACATAGGTAATCATAATTGAAATCCATAAGCATAATTATCAAGATTAATAAGTTAGTTAAAACTGTTATAACCAAATAGCCAAACTTTATTTTATTTTATTTTACAAATATTAAGAAAATTATAGCTATTACAATTGATATGATGAAGCATTAACAATAAATTAGGAGATGGACAATTACAAGGTTTTCTATTTTCTGTTTACTGTTTTACAAAACAGTAAAGTAGGGTACCTACTAAACATTGTAACAAAAACACTGAACTGTAAGCTCCAGTGTCAGCCGTTGGATTACCAGGGCTATGGAAGAAAGAGTGAACTTAATATTAGCGAGTTTTTTCAACATTCATTACATTCATTATGTAAGAATTTCAGCCGGTAAGGGGGTTTTTTCAATACCTATCAACTTTATTATAAGTTATACACGTGAACTGAAGGGTCAACCATTCCTTCCTAAATTACCAAATGGACATATTAATAATAGACATTTTCCATTTTAGTTTTGACGAGTATGATTCTATTTGAATTGTAATTCGATGTTGTGTTTTTATTTTGATTCTTTTGAAAAATTTAAAATAACTCATTGTTATTTTTAATTCTTTAATAATTATTGATTGCTTTTACAACTTGTCTTTAAACATCTACAAGTAAACCTATCTCATTGAGAATGAAACAAAGACGAGTATAATTGAATAGTCAAACGAACTTACCTGTAAGTGAAGTTCGACGGTAATTATACGAAGTCTTTGTTTCATTCGAAAATGAGAAGAGTCCCACCCGACCCAAACAATACATGCTATCTAAAATTCTAAATACAATTTTGAGCTTGGACCCTATGTTGTAAAATCAATCATTTGCTGTGAACTTAATGAGATATTTGACAGGTGTCCGTTCCATGAAGGGTTACGCTCTATTTTACGCTTGCTGTAAAAGTATGTACGATGCCGTGGCGACAAGAAGATCTACTTGTACGATGCCGTGGCGACAAGAAGATCTACAAGTAAACCTATCTCATTGAGAATGAAACAAAGACGAGTATAATTACAAAACATGTGGTTTAAACTGTACCTACAGAAACTGAATTGTACATTTTCTTGCCAACTGTACCGGTATAATAATAATATCAGCGTGTTACTGTCTCACTAGAAATAAACCTCTTTTTTCTCTTCCAATACAGTAAAAAAAAAAAATTATTACATTACGCCAATGAAGAGGTGCACAGCAAAATTAATTACACAGGCAGAGAGTGTAGATAAAACACTTAGAAAAATATCGTAAATTAAAAATGTAGTAATAAAATATGGTCGAGTGCGTAAAGTATAAATGTGTAATATAAGTAATTGACGTGTAAGTGTGAAACAAAACTTGAATCTTATGTACCAGATCGTTTAATTTCATATAGAATAGTTAACTGTCTAATTTGCTTCATCATGAAATTATCAATATGTATAGTAGTAGGGTGAAGGGGGGGGGGGGGGGGGTAGGGTTATTATTAGTAGGTATGTGTTCATGTGGCAAAGGGTAAAGACACAGACGTATTTCTTAAAGTATTAATCCTTCTGTACGTGTGCATGTCTCTAAACTTTTAAATGGGTGGACCAATATCCGCGGTGCGTAAGTCCGCCTCTGTACATTAGTGTGCTTGAAGTATTAAATAAATAAATAAATATCGATAAAATATACGTTTGTAGAACGTTAAAATGGTTTCGGGATCCTTATGATTTGCAATTAAACAAAGCAGATGGCCTTAACACTTTGTATGCCACGTAGGTCACCGGTGACCTCAAACAATTGAATTTCTATTGTGTCTGGTAGTCTGGCAGTCAAGGTGTTAAGATCGGTCAGGATGACGTCTGTAGGTCCACTAGTAGTTTAGCAATAATTAAAACAAACGAAGATTCTCAAAACAAAACGATTGTACAAAGATATTTAAAACCGTGCGAATTCTCTACTATCTAATTAACATCTGAACATCACACGATTGAATTCTCAATTAGCATAAAAATCTATCTGCAATGTTTATTTAGAGAAAACAACTTAAGAATTTGCATAAAACAAGAAAATGTACAGAAAGCTTACAATAATTTAATGCTCTTTAAGTATTCCTGTTGTTTTATTTTGCTTTTTCTCACGGAATTGCACCTCCCACTGCTTATCTCTGCATCAGTAGGTACCTAAAGGTTGACTGCTGGAAAATACCTGCTTTTGTGTGCTTACAATATTTATCATTTTTATGCCAGCTAGCGCTAGCGGCGCTATCGACTGTGCGTTGTACTATTGTCTCGATTTCCAGGCAAGCACCAATGTAATTTTATCAATTCCTATGTGCTTTCTAAGTTAATCTTGGACATCACAGACATTGATGAAGGAAAACTTTGTGGCTAAGCCTGGATTTCTAGTTAGTAAAAACGTCTACAATGGATTGAGCAAGCGTAGTAGGTAATAAATGCTCAAACCTTCTCTTTACGAGTATTGAGTGTTTACTTTGCAATACTTAGAGGAATAATTAGGTTGATATTTTATTCCTATATCACACCATATGTATTTAAGTGTGCCTACTGAACATTTCTATTCCTTGTTTCTTTTAGTGTGCATTTGTATGGTAATTTGTTTCACACGCCCATTGTCCGCACATAACTATAAAAGCGTAGCTTTAATTCTTAGTAAAGAATTGGATATACATTTAACACTAATTTTCAATGAGCTTCTTGTTTAGGTAGTACATACATACATACACTCACGCCTTTTTCCCATGGGAGTAGGCAGAAACTTCAAAGCGCCATCAGCTACAATTCTGACATACCGTAAAACGGGGTGAATTGAAACTCAAGGGTGAAAAGAAACAAAACTTTGTGCAGGGTTTCCTCGCTAGTTTATTTGCCACTAATAAGGTTCCGATTTTTTTATTTTAATTAATGCAGAAGCATTAGAGTCCTCGTATGTAACAAATAACTTTTAACTTACGTGCATATCCTGCTCAAAGTTTTGTTTCTATTCACCCTTGAGGTTCAATTAACCCCATTTTACCTATACTTCTTTTGCTCTTTTGCTGCGTTTACATTCATACAATGTTGTGTTGTCGTTCAAACACGCCGGTTGTAAGTACTAAGCACCTGACCTTTTTGAAGAACCTCACCAATAAGATCTATACATGTAGGTATGTCCTTCTAGGGCGATCATTCAGTGAAAAATCCGTTTCTACGGCAATCATGCCGGAAGATGCCCATGGTCCACCTACGCGAGTTCACCTGGGTGTGCCAGGAGTATTTTTTCTTCCCGTGGTCCACCTCAGTTGTACTAGGAGTTCCACGGGTAATTATTTAATCCTGCCGTTCACCTAAGATCATTTAGCGGTCCTCTTCCTTCTAAAATTGTGAAACCATGTAAATATAAGAGATGTGAAGTTGTAATAAACGTATCACACGACTGAATAGCGCCGCAGAGAGTCCCGATCTAGCCCTGGTGGCGGCGAGACGATCCCGTTGAGTTGTACTGGGCTTACTGATAATTTGGTTGTTTAACTACAAACCCGAAGCCATTACTAGTGATCCCCAGTGATCACAACTATATTTATTACCCGTGGTGAACGGGTAAAGAAACAAAACGTTTTTACAGCTATATTAATTTCCCCTAAGGAAGAAATAATAACCCGTGGAACACCCAGTAAAACTGAGGTGGACCACGGAAAGAAAAATTACCCGTGGTACACCCAGGTGAACTCACGTAGGTGGACCACGAGTAAAGCCAGGATCGTCGAAG
Source organism: Euplexia lucipara (assembly GCA_921972225.1). Lineage (NCBI taxonomy): Eukaryota > Metazoa > Arthropoda > Insecta > Lepidoptera > Noctuidae > Euplexia > Euplexia lucipara. Next base: position 2,167,464 of record OV179149.1, on the reverse strand, counting down.
GAGGAGGTCGGATACGTCGAGTCCTGGGACGCGGTGGTGACCTTCTGCGAAACTGTCATCTCGTAGAAGTGGCTGCGGAAAGGGAGAGGGAGATCACTTCCACTCACCCGGCCCGCAGAAGACGCACCCTCGCCCGCCGTCACGCCCTCTTCCAGCCCCCCTGAATGGGTTCAGGGCGACGGACGCGGGGATGTCCGCCGCCCCCACGTACATGGACCCGTGGTGGCGGCGCGTAGTGTTCACGCGCGCCCCTCTTAGACGTCGCGAGGGGAGTCTAACACCTGACTCCCCTCTCTGACTTGGCCAGGCCCGCGGGGCCAGCTCCAGGCGGGGGTCGCAGAAGTATCTTCTGTTCCCGTGACCCCCGGCGCAGGTGTGAGAAGGAACACGGGGTGGTTTTTAGTCAGTAAGAGTCTGACAGACCCCTCCGCCTCCCCGGGCGGGGGACATCCATGAGGATTTTCCACCCCCCAAAAAAAAATAAAAAAGGATAATACTACGTGTTCTGATGAAATATGGGTATACCTTACACGTCTACCAACTTCTTCATGATATGTTAGTATGATGATTAGTACTTATGTAGTTTCTAGCCCCGATCTTCGCCAATTCTCACGGGTTTCTTTCCCCGTGTCACCTGTCATGGTTAAGGCGAATTTCCCCGTTAACAATAGTGTTGTATTGTCTATTGCCATCCATGGGATTTCTATCGGCAAGTCTTTTGTTAGCAATTATGTCGAGAATGTTTGTATGATGTCTAAGAAAGTTCTTGTGTCTGTTTTTGCTGTAGTTATCTCGTGGTTTGGGACTTGCAGACATATTTATCATACACCTTTCAATCGTGTCAATTAGAGACACAATAGAAAGACAATGACCGCGCGGTCACTGGTGTCCTCTTGGGATTTAATGAGTTAAAGAAGACTGGGTGGAAGGGATTTTAAAGAAAGTACCTAACCCTGATTCTGGCACCCCAACATATTATTAAATTTGTTTATCAGTTTAGCCTAATTTTTACGTTTTTCTAATACTAAGGTTTATTTTACTTTGAACTGAAAAAAAAAACAAATATTAAACTAATTAATCTGCCATTATGGTTTAATATTCGTACGTAAATAGGTACTTCTAAACTCCAAATCAAACTAAAATTCATTTAATCCAATTAGGCACTTTGTGAACTTCCTAGCGATTTTGCTGGGAAGATGAAATGGCTGAAGAAACTCCCCAGCAACACATCTGTCTGATGCTTGCGTTATCAAGACGAATCAAAAGACGTATATTTTATCCAAATCAACTCACGCGTTTCGTCACTCAAGCACCACATAGAAACAAACACACACCGACAAAAAAAAATACCTTCAGAGTCGGTAAAAAGGTGTGATTTATCTTCACTCATCTAGACACCACATCTTCTAATGCCCTAAAATTACAAAACACAATATGCAGTTCTAAATCAAAATCAAAAGTTATTTATTTAAATTAGGCTGAGGATCAGCACTTATTGAACGTAAAAAATTACATAAGACAGTCCCCCAAAACGTCCACCCTTCGCCACTTCCTAGTGTTTTTGCTAGGAAGAAGAAGTGGCGGAATAAACTCCCCAACAACACGTCTGTCTGGTATGTTAAAAGAACAGTTTAAACAGCATTGGGAATTAATAAACATAATCATTTCAATTAAATAAATTGCTACATGTTAGCTAGCACACACCGATATACAAGATAGTAGCAATAATAATAGTAGGTACCGACGTTGACAACTAAACTCAAGCCAGATCTTATAACTAACTGAATAAATAGAAGCCTCCAAGTAAAAAGGGCGTGCCCGCTTACATGTGGAGAACTGGATAACAATGTATAATTCTATGACATTAACTTACAAAATGTTAAAGCTAGGACCATCGGAGCTAAATTAACAGTTAGGTTAACAACCTGGGGCTCGAGTCTGCTATTGCAATCGTGTCTCAATGACCGGTCTTTGATCGAATATTTGACAACTTTGACAGTTTTTGTATGGGAAATGTGTCATTAGTTTGATGTTATTCGTCAAAAATCGATCATTGACCGGTCATTGAGTCACGATTGCAATAGCAGACTCGACCCCCAGGATTGCTGTTCAGCAACACAAGTTTGTTCTTGACTCCTCAGAATGACAGCTGCCACATTCTGATTGATGGCCGGAACGAAAAAAAAAGTAAAAATACTAAACGGCATTGAACATCATCTCCTGACAAGGTCGCGGGCATACCTGGGAGTTTAACTACTGTCTATAAATGGCAGTCGTCCACAGGTGCCTACCCCCTATAGTGTAACGCCTTGTGGCGCCACTGTGGACACAAATGTTAAGTTGCGCCTGGCCGAAATAACGGGATTTCGCCGCGTTCACTAAAACTACGATAACTCAGAAACTACGCATCGTAGCTCCACAAACCCAATGCCATTGAAATTGTTACTAAATAAGCTACCTGATTATATTGAATTTAGTATAGTTTTATCTTGTAATATATTGCTAATTCGAAGTTGAAAGTAGGGTGAGCGACTATTTCCCAGTTTTTCGTACAAAAGTCGTCATATTTATGAAATAAAAGCATATTTTTCAAAAGTTATTGTTTTAATTTCCAAAAAACACATTGTTTTACATTATTCAAATAAAAAAACAGACATCGCCATACATTTTTTTCAAAAGACAAGCTTTACAAAAATATACCTCAGGTAGCAGACCCGGCCGCCGACAAAAAAAAAGAGCATGTTTACACTTCAGTTGCGGGAACTCTGTTAGCTAAGTGGGTTAGGATAGTAATTTATTACAAAGTTTGGTACACAATCTTATCGCTGACAAAGTTTTAGCTGTTAGAATTGTTTAGTTTACGAACAATGAGTCATAATGTAAACACTTGATAAAGAGGCGGTAAAAAGGCCCCTTCCTAAATTGGATTATAGAGCAAGTACTATTGCATTTGCTTGAAATCTTATTTCACAATCCACATGATGATAATATTTACTAATGGAAAAACACGACACAAAGGCAAGTTGCTTAACAAAATCATTAACAAAATCAACAAATAAAAATAATAAAAACAAGCAATTTCAGTACAAAAATGCCAAGACCACAGTGCAGGTACAACCAGTAGGTACATCACATGTGAACAACAAAAAATAAAATGAAGAGATTTCATACAGGGGTAGGAGAGTTTTTTTATAGGTATATTAAAATCTAATCTGGATTTTCCAACAGGGGTAGGATTTTAAAAAAAAAAATTATCGAAAATGATGCGATTTTCAAACAGGGCTAGGATTTTTTTATAAGAAAAAATTAAAGTGAAACAGGGTTATAATTATTTTGTATGAAAATCTAGTTAGTTTTTAATTTAAACCTCACTTTTGATCTACGTCGGTGTAAACTTACTGGCCATTGCTCATACTGTGGTCGGGTCACAGAAAAACATGGCGGCTTGGCTGTCATAAACGTCAGATAAATGTCAAAATGTCGACTTGTACCGCGAACTCCAGGAGTTCGAATTTTAAATTACATTTTTACATTTCAATATTTACGCAAAATTTTATCGAGTTTCACTAATGAAATGCCTAATACATAAGTAGTAACGTATCTTTATCATGTTTCTAGCGACATATAGCCACCCCTAGTGTATTTTGTACTCAAAACAAGAGGAAATGTACCGGCATGGCGCGAAACCTTCCGAACCATGGTTGATGAAAAAATAAATTCTGTCCGAAATCTTTATCCAATACACAATGCATCAATTAAAAACTGTTTATTACTTACCCATCCATGTTTGAGACCGTTGTTTAAAACAATTTTTCTAAATACTAGCGCACTGCACCTCTTCAAATTTTGCTAACAAAAACAAACTGAACGCGTCGTCACAGACTATATTGAGTGAAACATTCCGTAACGAATTGTTGTTAGATGTTTTGCATGTAATGTTATATGCCTTTCCTTTTCTTTTTGCTACACTCTGGAGAAGTTAGAGCAGGAACGGTATACTCTTGACAGGCAATAGGTCGCATTAAATCCGACCCGACTTAAGTCGACTCTAAGAGTCGAGGTACGGAAGTGCAACATTTTACTTCCGGCTCCAGGAGCATGGCTTCCGGACAAGTGGCTACTTATCTGGTTGTTAGCTTTTTTTGCTTGAAGATTTCAATAATTCTTGTTCTAAGTTATTTATAGCGTAAGTAACTACAAGTGCTCGCTTTTGTCTAGGAATAAAATATAATAGAAAACAAGTGAACCATTAAATAAAACTGCAATGGTATAACATCAAGCAAAATGAGATGGCGCCATCTCACAACCACCTCTCCGCCACTGCGCGCGCTAGTTGGTCAAATAAAATAACGCGCGCTTCCTCCGGTTCCCGAAACACATTTCTGTCATATTTTACGAAATCACTCCCACAAAAAATATCCAACAACCTAGCGCAAAGATCAATCACACAGATCACATCAATACAATTATGTATTTATTAATGAGAATTACCCTTCCATCTTCACAGGATAGTATTATATTAATTTGATTGATAATTAATCTGTCGCTTCATGTAAAGCTTCAAGTATTCAGCTTTTTGCAGCCAGACTGGAGATCGACCTCAACTTCGGCTAAGGTTAAGCAGATGATGAGACGTATAATATTAAAGGAAAAAAAAATCCATATCAAAAGTCCGTATTCATACTAGGCTGAGAATCAGCACTTTTTGAACGTCAAAAAATATATATAAGTAGGTACCTAGTATATATGTATAAGACTGTGCCCCGAAACGCCCCAGCCTTCATCACTTCTGAGTGTTTTTGCTGGGAAGAAGAAGTGGCGGAATAAACTCCCCAGCAACACATCTGTCTGATTCGTTTGAAGAACTTGAATCTATACAATGAAGTGCTCAATAAATAGCATAAAATTGGTAGATCTGCATGGTAGCCTGAACTATTAGATAATTTTTCGCAGTGTTTTGATTCTTCATCAATAGTCTGCAAAATACTCCGTTACGCACATTGTTGTGTGATATTATATTACTGTAAGTGAAGACACAGGTACAATTAACAATACATCGTATGGGAACCCAAGACTAGTCATTGTTTTAATTTGATATGTAGCTGACTAGCGGTATTCTCTAGATGTGCGCGGCTTGATTAAGGGATAATGGAAATGGTTATAAGACGCGTGTGCATGAGTATAATTAAAAGATCTGAGAACAAAAATAGGGTTGGAAGGTGTGATCAAATAAAAATCCACTTAGGTAATCAAATTAGTTGACGTCAAAAACTACACCAAACATTTCCTCAAAATGCCTGACTTTCATCATCTAGTACTGAAGCTTTATTTAATTTATTCAAATTAGACTCAGAATCTGCATGTTGTGAACGTCAAAAATTACAAGATTGTACCTAAAAACCGTCCCTTACCAGTTCCTAATGTTTCTGTTGGGAAGAAGAAGTGACGGAACAAACTCCCCAAGTACGTCTGGTGTGAAACTTGACATTGCTAGAAAGTGGTCGAGTTTATATAGGAAGAAGACAAGGCCCTAAATAAATGGAGATACATACATACATGAACTAATGCGTTTTTTTTCAAGGGGGTAGGTAGAATCTACGGAACGCCATCTGCTCCGATTCTTACATACTTCTTTTACTTCGTTTACGTTCATATTACTCCGGTTACGAGTAGGTACTACGGGGGGGGGAGGTACTAAGGATGTCATCAATAAATGAAGATGTTGTAGGATAATAAAGATAAAGCCCAGTGATTCAGGACTAATTCTAAAAGCGTTGGTAGCCAAAATCGAGGTTGCACTTTGTCAGGAATACGAGTAATTCCATTCTTACCGTTTAAGTATCTTATAAGTACCATCATTCAATGAGCCTCGGTGTTATAAAAACATGACCATTGTTTTCCAGTTCATTCATTCGTTCATTCAGTTCCCTCGAACAACGTTCAAAAGTTAATGAACTTCACGTTTCATCAATGTAACTTTCTTTACCGTATTTATCTTTTATCCAGTCAAGATTTTATGACTAGAACACAAGACTTCACCAAGAAAGTTAGAGCATCATAAAGCTAGTTGGACAGCAGAAACCATAGATCGATCCGTAACCATAGAGCGATCCATAAAATCTTGGATTTGGTAGAAATAAGTAAGAGAAACAGTGGGCGATTTCTAGGTTAAATTATTTTGATTAATTCATGGAAGTTTGAACCACATTACGCTTTGAATCCTCGTATCTACGAGTACGTACACCTAATTTCGCCAGCTCTGTTTACATTCCATGTAAATAGGGGGCAAGCCCACTGCCATTAATTGGGCTCAAATCCAGTCTTCCAGCTGCTATTGAGGAATTCCAGACGGAGGCCCCAATAAAACTTAGCCGGATTCGGAAATTAAACTAAGGACATCAACAGTGGTCCTTGCGACCACTAAGCCAACAAGACAGGCCTAGGAAGAAAGAAAGAAAGAAAGAAAAAACTAAAAGGACAAAGACATCACAGCCGAAATGTGGATGAACTATACTACTCCTCTGCGCGCTGCGATATTTATATTTTTAAATGTCGCAGCTAATGCTGAGATAGGCACCTTTTTGGTCTCGCACAGGTCTTTTATTATTTTTTTTTTTTATATTTCTTTTTTTTTGTCTTTAGTTTTTTAATCTTTCCTTTTTTTATCTGTATTGCTGTTCTTTTGTTTTATGTTCTGTGTGTCCAAATAAAATATTTTCTTTCTTTTCTTTCCTCTTTCTAACCCTTAAGGAAATACAGGGTTGAAGTTCACGTTCAATATCTTTGAGTTAGAAACAGAACACTTGTGTAGAGGTAGTGTACAAGAGGTTGTTGCTCCATCTGACAAATGGCCTTGAGAAATTGCAACACAATAGTCATGTAAGTGAACCTGTCAACTCTAAGGAATGCGGGGTACCATGCTAGTTGAAAATTGTACACTTAGTCATAGTCAATTAGTCATTTTCATGGTAATTTAGGACTTAAAAGCAAGGAATTGTTTGTGAATACTTCGACTATCGAATGGGTGATGTTTTGGTATTTACTTAAGCTGTGGTCAAAGATTTTTAAATACTTTTGAAGATAGACATCATGAAAGTGTTGTTTAAGTTTAAAGGACGAAAGAAATAAAAAAAATCTACTAACGACATACCTACGTACGTGCACATGAAAATGAAATGAGTTTTTGGAATTTCTAATGATAGTGTTAGCAGATGTTCTGCTCGAATTACAAAAACTACACAGGAATTTGTAGGCAGCAACAAGCGACGTTGTTCTGACTGTGACAAGATGAATACCACTCGGCATATAGCTGTCATGTCGGACCAGAGCTGAATAGTAAATACAGTGAAAAACCTTAAACCTTTGCGATATCCGTCTCAGACTATCAGACACACAGCTTGAGACCTGACAGCAATATGACACCTCTGACTTTTCTGATTCATGTGCGAATTGTATAAATATAACTTTCTTAAAAAACAGTGACGGAAAACATAGTGAGGAAACCGGTGGCATGCTTGAGAGGTATTTCTCGACGGCATGGTAAGCCAAGTCAGAGGCAAATCAAATCAAATCATTTATTTTTTGCCAACATGGGTAGGGGTACAGATGTAATACAAGTTTTGCTAGTGTTCTCCATGCTCTGCCGTCAGATGGGCATGCAAAATTTACACATAAATTACAATCTACTATCAAAATACATTAAAGGCATTAAAAATCTGATACCAGGCAAGTTACTAACCACACGTTACCAACTTCTTTTTCTATTCTAAATCCTTTATGTTTTACATATAAGTCCTAGGCTCTTAAAAAATACATTACAACATTCCCAATCAAGAGCTGCAAAGCAGAAAGAATTTAAATGAACAGTAAACGCGATCCGTCAATAAGTTTGGAATGAAACAACCCATTGTTGTCGGTTTACGAGCGTCGCGTGGAATGCTAACAGGAACAGAGCTGGTGGTTGAACGATAACAAACAAGGTTCCGGGTTCCTGGACATTGGGTTTAATCTGTCATTTATGATTTGTTATTTGCGGAGTGTACGTAACAGTACCTTTAGGCTGGAAATCACACAGTCACACGTACATGCACGACCCACCAACTGATGCTATTAAAAAATATCTATTGTTACTTCATGGATTTTCTTGCATATTCTTCTCCATGGGTAGCGACATTTTGGAATAGGTAGGTATTATATATTATTTGTGGTTTCTTGATTTGAAAAAGAACTCGGACATGGCGAAGATAGTTTGTTACATCGCTTCTTCTTCCCAGTAATAGTAGAAAAAAGAGTTGGGCAGGCGTTTTGGGGGCTGTCTTCTGTAATTTAAAATTTGCTGAAAGTGCTGACTCTCAGCTTTTTTATAATATACTCAAATGATATTGATTCAGATTTATGACGCGGCTTCGCATTAGAAGCAGTTCTTATACTTTCATAACCTTCAATCCAAATGTATACAATAAAAAAATATTTATAATAATACCGAGGAAACATTTGACCGTGACATCATAAGGGGTTCTAAGCCAACTTAACTTTGCTACCCCTTGCATACAACATCGACCTTAACATTTAAGACATAAAGGTTGCAGTGGTTATGTCAAAAGGTGGTTAAGTTTAACATCCTGTGGCTTGCGCGTGCGCGGATGCGGCGTAGGCAGACGGTAATAAAGCCATACTATACATAGAAGTCGATAGCCTTAAAATACATTACGTGGGGTATGTGATAGCAAGTTATAGAATGTTATAATCTTACAACGTTTACAGGAAAGGTGTTTATATTATTTTTGCTTCTTTTTTACCTTTAACTTCTGGACCTATAAAGAAAAGGTACTACAAGTGGTCGTCAAATGGTCGAAATACAACCGTTGTAGCTTTTTGAACCATTTTGCCATATCTATCTTCATCGTCACCATATCAGCCGAAGGATGTCCACTGTTAAGCATAATATAATACTTCCCTATAGAATCGGCTTGCATCCAGCGCAATCCTGTGGTTTTTACCAAATCGTCAGCCCTCCTTGTGAGTGTCCTACGCTGCGCTTACTGGTGCGTGGTCTCCGTATAATAACTATAAACGCACAATATTCTCAAAGAATTTGCTTCACATATCCATTAATATATTAGTTAACTTTAATAACGCCAACTTTCCTTACTCGTTCCTTCTCTGTATGAGAAGAGGCCTTTGCCCATGTAGTGGAACGTTAACAGACTGGTATTAATACCGGACATGTGGAATATTTATTTACTTAAAGAAATATATGTATGCTTATTATATGCTTAATTATATGCTTGACCCAATGGTTCTCAAGGGACAAAAATGGTTATGCTAATCAATGATGTACTTATCATTTTTGGTAATCACCTGATTAATGCAGGTAACCAGTCGGTAACAAGAGATGAGATTAGGTGAACACCCTCAATCAATCAAAAGATATTGTCCTGGAATATTACATTAAAAAAAATAATGAAAACGTTGAAAAACGTAATGTAAATACTCGTTCCTTCTCTGTATGAGAAGATGCCTTTTCCCTGCAGTGGGACAGTAACAGGCTAGATATTATTATAATTTATTAATGCAAACGTCTTTAGTCAAAGTCATAATTGACTTAAAAGGTCTTGACAAGCATTTTATTGTTACAGTTCGGTATTCTTAGAGTCCCCAACCAATTAAAACTGTGACTGACGAGTTTCTCAGTAAAGAAAAGCCCGGCTAGAGTTTTAGGCCCTCTTCAAGTTATCTATCCTAAACTACACTCAAGTTATAAACGTCCCAACAGCACTGTAACGAGGGTTCCCACCTGTTGTCTCAACTAATAAAGAGAACCTGTATAATTAGTCTTCAAACCGATCCATTGTTTGTCACTCGGCCAGAACTGACGCGAACGTCGACGGACCAGCACGCGTACCGATCACCCGCTCTGAAACACAGAGTAGAACGAATGAATCGATCTAAACGCGAAATAAAACGGAATTAGAAAATTTGCCACACGTAATCGGAAAATTAGAAAAAAAGTGAATTCGAATTTTGAAAATAAAAGAACGCGAATTTACGAACGTTTGTAAATTCAAGTGCATTTGGAATTGGAATTGAATTTAAATTTCTTTACCAAATTCGGTTTTTTGAATTGTTAATTTTTTTTATTTGTGACGGATTTGGAAAATTTGAAGTGAAGTGCCTTTTACGCGATGACCCCTGTCGGGCTTCTGTTCAAAGTAAACAGGTACGTCTTGCTTCAATGTTTCATGTAACTGTTGGAGAGTGTTAAATATTGAACATGGGATGTGTTAATGTGTGTCGTGGTGGTTATTTCTTTAACATTGTTATTCCACTGATGTTCCTATTGTAATGCCTTCGGGCGAGACTTGAGACTGGGAATCTTTGGTTTAAGATTATATTGTTGATCAGTTCACTCGGTGAATGCATAATATTTTTCTTTTAAGTGTTATTCTGTATAATGTTAACTATTTGTTATGTTTATAGCTTCTTGGACACGACCAATTAAGAATATTTTTAGTTATATCTAGTTTGGAGTAGTGAGGACAATTATTCCAATAAAATAAAAAATTCTTAGTTAAGTACCGTAATTAAAGAAAACAGATTATTATGGGCATAAATCATCTCACATAATATGTTGCAATTATCTACTGATCGGTACCTCACTACCTGTTAGCAACAGGTTAATTAATATTAATTACATGAATATTTACTTGGACAACATCATCATTAATTACTAATTACATTATTAATTGCTTTGGTTGGTCTCGCTGCAGGTCTGCATATGCATGAGTTGGTTTTAACATGACTTTGCGCCTGTATATTCACCGAACCATCTTTATAAATGAAAACTACCCTACTGTATAGCAGTTAAACTGTAATTATAGACGTGTGGCACATGACTACTAATTAAACTTGTTATTATTCTTAAATTATTCGTATATGGGCGTGAGGGCCTAGTGGTAACGGCCTGTCCTCTTTTGAGGTTGTGGGTTCAAATCCGGACAGGTGCCTAACAAAGTGTTTTTTTTTATAAATAAGCTAAGAGGCGGCAACGTGACAAAACAAGCTGTTTAGTTACTTGGAGTTGAAGACGCGAGAATATTTTTAAAGCGGTGTCAATCATTTTCTATAAATCATTAGTTGTGTTAACAAATATAAAATAAATAAAATAAATAGATATTCAACAACTTTATCAAACAACGCCATCTAGTCCCAAGCTAAGCTAAGAGCTTGGGTTATGGGTACTAAATAGTTGGGTCCAGGGGCGACGGACACGGGGACGTCCGCCGCCCCACCACGTACATGACGCGAGGTGACGGCGCGTCGTGTTCTCTTCGTCTAGCACCTCAATCTCCTCGCTGACTTGGAGAGGCTTTCGGGGCTGCCACCAGTCGGGGGTCGCGGAAGTATCTTCTGTTCCCGTGACCCCCGGCGCCGGTGTGAGAAGGAACATAGGGTGGTTTTTAGTAAGTAAGAGTCTGACAGACGCCTCCGCCCTCCCCGGGGAAGGGAAACATCCATGCGGATTTTCCTAGTAGTCCGGTAGGCTAAAAAGCTGCTCTTATAAACATACTTATACATTTCTAAATATATACATATTATAGATAAATAAATAAATCAAAAGATGTTGTTATTGACTTACTATTTTTATTGAAATGACTTTTTATTTTGGCATTGCTATTTACTCGCACCTAAGCATGGTAAATTATCTACCTAATTATTTTTATTTAAGGTAGTTGTTTCGGGTCTGCTTGTTTGTCTATGTGAGTTCAAATGTATGTTTGTAAACGCACCCAAGACAAAATACACAACACACGCCCACTCGCACCCCATGATCCGCCAAGTGGCCATGCATATGTCAAGTTACCATCACTCGCGGAGGATCAGTTGGCTAATGAAATGCAACTTGAATTACGCAACGTAGTAGGTACGTATGAGTGGCCAAGTTCTGAGTTTAGGAGCCCCGGTTGCAAGCGATTATGCTGGACCGGAGGCGGACTGTACAGAGGCATCAAGCTACCCCAATGTCTCGAACTCCACAACTTTCACACTACGCCATCTTCATCGATAGTTTATCAACTTAACAACAAACAGAATAAGGTTCATGTTTAATTGAAAACAATTGACAGTTTGAGGTAGCTTGTTGTGCTGGTATCTGTACTGTACATCTCAACTCCAGCCACCTTGACAGGTCCCACAACTCGTTTGGCCCCGAGTGGAGGGTCATATGAGGGGTTGAAAAAACGTGGGCATTCAGCAGCAATGCCGAAACAATTGAATATCTAGTATTCCCACGTTGGAGCCAGTTCAATCAGTTCTAGTTAATAGCAATGATGGATGTGAGCAATTCGTCATGACGATCACGTTCGTGCGTGCAACACCGACTTTAATTGTTATTTTATCCATCTAGATGTTTTGTTATTTTTTTTTCAAGTGTTGAAACTTTTTGCACATTTACACGTAAATAAGATTGTGGTGTTTTTGGTGGTGTTAAATGAGATTATAGAAGTTAGATAAGATATCCCACAGTTACTGGGACAATCGTGTTATAGAAGCTTAAGTACTCAACTTTCAAGTTTAGTGTTAACTAATCTACACTAATATTATAAAGAGGAAAACTTTGTTTGTTTGGTTGTAATGAATAGGCTTAAAAACTACTGGACCGATTTGTAAAATTCTTTCACTGTTGGGAAACTACACTATCCCCGGGTGACATAGGCTACTTTTTATCCCTGTATTCCCACGGGAACGCGAACTACGCGGGTGAAACCGCGTGACGTCAGCTATAATTTAAACCGACCGGCGGATTGCAATGTCATAGGTCTGGAGTTCGAGCCCCAGGCACGCACCTCTGAATATACGGATTCATGTGCGTTTTGTATAATTATCTCTTGCGTTAAAACAGTGAAGGAAAACATCACGATAGAAGAAGTAAGCCACTATACACACGATGCAAGAAGATTAAAAAGACAGATAACCAAAATTTGTCCTGGGGCAGTAAACCATCAGTAGGTACTGGGTCATACGTAGGTATGCAATTAGTGGTCTTGGTTTGTGTTTAGTTTGGTGATGGGGTGGATGCTGATGTAAATTGTAGAATTGTAGGCCACATTACATGAGATATGATAGTGGATTTTGCATAAAGGGTAATTAAGCTGATATATTATATCAGAATTACCTTATTTTTTTTTATAAGAAGAAGAATCTTGTTCAATATTTTTTTCTTAAACTTTACATTGTTTTAATAAACATAAGATAGCCTATCTCCGTCTCCAGGATATGATCCAAATCCTTGCCAAATTTCATTGCGATCCGTTCAGCCGTTTAGTCCGACGAACAGTTACTTTCTCATTCATAATATCAGTACCTACCTATGGATTCAAAATACGGTATCCACCAGCGGTTTATAAGTATTATCAATACCTATTGCCTGGCTAGACCGTAGGGCTGTAACGACGTACTTGGGGCTAGATTTACATGCCATATAATTTGCCATAATCGAGCAGGTAGTGCGTACCTATAAAATATTATATCCATTTAATCTATTCTGCGTACCGGAAGACGTGGCGTGGGTAGACATTGCACCAGGTGGACTGACAGTCTGCTGGGGATCGTGGGAAGTAGACGAATAAGAGATGACAGTTTGGCAGGATCTATCTGTTATGAGTACATTTTTATTTACAAACCAAATAAAAAAGGCAATCACACGTGGCCAGTCAGTTCACTGAAGTTCTGCTCCAGTTATTCAATATATTACCTGCAACAGTTTAGCACAGTCAAATCATAGCAGTAAATTGTATCTTCAAGGTGTAAGATAAGTCAAAGTTTTTTATATGTATATTATTTATTTATTGGGGTTTCCTTCGCCACTATCCTTACCGGTATATCCCAGTGCGATAGTGCGGTTCATATACACATGTATACTTTACATTAACTTACTGTTAAAAATTACAGTTTTAGAAAAATGTAAAAGATCTCAAATATTAGGAAAGAAAACATAAATTAAACAACAAAAACACTTAAAACTTAAAAATAAAGCTAATAATAATAATCTAAAAAATAATAGGAATTAAACAGTATACAATGGACTATACGTTATGATAACATAAAATACATAACAGTATACGTAATAGTTTTGATTTAGCCGTTTAAAAATGTTATTTACCAACAGATTGTTGTAGTAATCTTTAGGGAAAGCCTAAGTCCAACTATGAACGTCTTCTGGCTGAAACGACGACAATGATTATAATTATGAATAAATCTATGTTTTTTTTAAATGGAGCATCTTACTTATCTCATTAAAGCCACGGGGTGCTGTACCGCTGTAACTGGAATACTTCCCAGTTGCCCACCCCACAAAAAATATCGCAGCCACATGAATACGCATAGAACTGAGTATGCTTTTTGCTACATCGTGTGTGAGCGTGTTATTTTAAACTGACTTCTTTACAATTTCCATGTATTTGTATACTTGATTGTAGAGGAGCTTAATTAGGGCTGTCAAAAATGCTGCGTTTGGGAAGTGTTTTTTAAAAGTTCTTTGAATAAGATTTATAAGAATATTTTTTATGATGGTTGCTGCCCAGACCTGGTGCCAAAGTGGTAATACGTTTCTTCCGCAATTTATCAGTTTCCACTCGCAGTCTGGATTTGTGCCTGGCCGAGGTTATAGGCTCAGGCAAGCCTAAAATTCTTCTTACATTAAATTATTTTTTTTCCTCTTTTCGTGCGGAAGACACCTCCTAGTGTTAGGGTTTAATGCCGCCCTGTAGGCCTCTGCTTGGCTTCACACACCATGGTGAAATCAGGGGCTAATTTTCAAAAACATTCAAATTTATTTATCCATTTATCCATAAAAATCCATTTATCTCAGGCTTGCTGGTTTCCTCACGACGTTTTCCTTCAAAACTTTTGAAGTAAGTTAACATTCATTCAAAAATTAAAATACTTTTTTATTGGCAACCCTATAACAAATTCACAAGTAAGGCTAAGACTACACGTTTGTGCGTTCACTCCTTTAGAGGCCGCGTATAGAGGAAGATCTAATTACTTGTCAAGTAACGGTTATTCGATGTTACTTAACTTGATATCTTGCATGTCCGATGGCGCCATAGTGACAATGTGAAGTCAGTTTGTAGGCACCGACCATCGTAGCATTGACTGAATTGTAACGATTAAAAAAAAATGAGTGTGTTTTAGACCACACGACTGAAATAAAATTTCGTTAAAGACAATGTGCGCGCGTACCGCTCTCTCTTGCTCCTGCTGTGTAATACAGACAATAGGCCTCCACTGTATCTTAGATACACGAAACGTAACTGGCTGTTAGAAAAAGAGAGAAAGAAAATGTGTGCTCGCACCTCTCTACTTGGCCCTACAGTAATATATGAAACGCAACTCTCTCTATTTCTATCTTTACTAACTTATATCTCTCTGTCTCAACTTCCGTTCGCCTCGCCAGATCACACTTTTCGTAACGCATTCACCAGCTTACTGTCCAAGTCTAGCGTATGTTAAGATGTTTTATTTAAAATGGGAAAGGAACCCTCTGCAATTTGTCATCATCATATGATGATGACAAATTGCAGAGGGTTCCTTGAAAGGCTAGGCATATGCCTAGCCTTTCATCAGCTTTCAGTAACGTCTATCCCGATGCAGCTGAACACCAGTCTTTCTGACCTTCGTAACCCAGCGACAAAGTAGGTATTACAATTCCTTATACCCCTTAGTTAGACTAACAATTGTCAAATTTTCTAAAAGTGAAACCTGTCTGCATGTATGTAAAAGACAAAATAAAAAAAAACCAGAATGACTTTTCATGCAGTCTGTTGCAGTTAGTGGCAGTAACATCCATTGGAGTACCATTTGCAGTTTCGGAATCATTTCCAGGAGTTTTTTTTTTATTTTGATACTCGAAAATGTTGCACTGATATGACAGTACTTTACTATAGCTGTTTCTATCTAGTTTTTGTTGAAACTTCATATACCTTTAACCACTCTTACTGCCATAGGCTATATAAAACAAAGACAAGTTTGAGTCAAGACTAACTTGTTGTTGAAGAGCGTTACCGATCTCCTTTTGTTAGGTAAACACAAGTCCATTTTGAGCCGTTTTTAGTGTTTAAATGCAAGATTAACATGACTGACACGATTAATAAAATTCGATAGTTTTAGGTGTAAAATAAACCAAAGTATAGGTCGCTAATACCATTTGGGAAAGCAGAAATAGTATACCGGATAAAAACTGTTATTTTGTGCAAAAAATATACCTGTATTGATCGACGAAGCCATGCATCCGTTCAACGGTGTTATAATGAAGTTTTTAACCTCATTTCCTGGTATTGGCAGACTGTCATTGACGGCGTAAAACTGAGGCACTAGGAATATTATTGAAGTAATAATTGGACCATAGCGATAATTCTGATACCTATTTTCAATAATCGGTCTGTAATTTTATTTCTTCAGGAAATAGGTCTATACAATATTAAATTTTTTCATGTAGGTAGGGAATTGGAACGAGAATTCAGTAAGTATGCACGTCACAAATGTTTATCAATGCAGTGAAGTCAAAATGGCAAAAGAAAAAATATTGAAAAACACTGAAAACACATTTTTTCACTTAAAACTGTTACAACATCTTATTGGGCACTATTCTTCGCAAAATTGCTTAATTCAAACCTTAGTGTTGAATGTGGCCCTCAACTATTTAAATTTGACGTTTCAAAACACCCAACAAAATCGCCACAAAAGTTTTGATAGTAAGCAGCAGGGTTTTTTTGACAAACAACTGCATTGCAAAAAAACACCCTTACGAGCGTCATTTGAAGAAGAGTGCTACACTCAAGACGTAATTTTATAGAAAACACCTAGGCCTCTGATGATACACCGTGACTAAAGCGTAAATCATGCGTTGAATATTATAGTAAGATGTAAGTGTAGGTATAAATTACATACGCTTTGTTAATACGACACGAACACGGCTCTATAAAATGTTCTTGTAATATTCTGAAAAAGTTTACTAAGAATAATTTGAATATAGGTAATTAGAGGTTCAAGATAACTATGTTGTAAATATTAACAGGAGAAAGTATGTATAACAAACGGACGAGTGAACTGCAAATCGGATTCATTTGCGAAGTGCACTATCGAAGAAAAAACACCAACGGCATGATTTTTGTATTATAATGGTTGCCATTTAATAAATTTAAACCAGTTTTTCTCTTCAAACTTTTGCATTCTCTCGACCACCCCCCATAGTTTTGAAAATAAAATAATATTGCTTTCTAATGGTAGAAGATTGTTTAAAATCGGTTAGGTAGTTTTTGAGTTAAATCCCTACAAACGAACAAATCTTTCCTCTTTGTAATATTATTATAGATATAGATTAATATTTATTTTTATCTGTTCCTATAGCGACAATAATATACATGTATATTATTGTCGCTATAGGAACATTCTGAGCATTGCAATTGTCTTCTGATTACGGCTCAAGAGATAATAGCCAACTGACAAAAAGACGGACTTACGAGGCTAAGTAATAGGGTTTCTTAGTACCCTTTGTGTATGGATCCCTAAAAATGACAACTTTTGTATTGTATTCCCAAAATCAACGAAAGGGACTGGAGACCTGGATGACCCAAGAACTCAACTTATACGAGGAGGACAGTGTCCGAAGAGATGTTTGGGCAAGGCCTATATCCAGAAATGGACGTCTTTCGACTGAGAAGATGATGATGACCTACCGACCAGAACTGCTCTTAATACTAAGCTGCTCCACAACACTGACTCATAATAGAACCTGATATTCAATCATATCAGTTTTTCACACGATCAACAACAAAATTTATGAATGAAAAGTTTACATGCGCGTGAGTAGATTCAATCATGACTAGTAGGTACACTCGCTAAACTAACTTTGTACGTAACCGCATACCTTCGAATAGTTATTTAACACTAATACATATTCACACATTCGCTCATTAACTTAGTTAATAGGCTGTGAACATTGTTTACGATGTATTGGACTGAGTTGACGTTATGTGATTGATATGAGGCGCAAAGGTTTTTTTCTATTGGTAACCAGAAAGTAACATGACATTACATTACGCCTGTAATCCCCGAAGGGTATGGCAGAGTTGTGTGTAAAGGACATCCAAATTTGATCCATCGTGATTTGAAGTCAGTTGTGTTTAAGTCCTAAGCCAGACTCCGCGGGCTCCGGGCTGCTATTGAGAAAGTCCAGAGGGAAAACTCTACTAACTTTACCCGACTTTGGAAGCGTGAAACCAAGCCAAGGAGTGGGATTCCCTGACTGCATCGGTGTCCCCAAGTTCATATGCCGCAATCTGTTGAAGTCGCGAGTTAATAGGCTTTTTTTGGGTAAGCTTGTATCACCGTCGACCTCGATTGAAGTCAGGAGTTGACATAAGTATTATCTATATCTATACTATCAATACTAATATTATAAAGAGGAAAGATTTGATTGTTTGTTTGCATTGAATAGGCTCCGAAACTACTGGACCGATTTGTGGGTACGCATCTCATACAGAACTGGTGTTTTATTATTTTAATACTACTTTTTCTGCCTAACCCCCTTTTAACTCCAGTGTCGTGATGATGACGGTAACGCGATAGCTCGGTATACTGGTCGATGGACAGCCGCGCCGCTTGCCGCAGTTTCCCATCTGTATCAGTTACATCTCCCATGCCCACAGACCTGTGTGTTTACAGTCTTGTTCATTGGTTATTTTGCTGGTTAAATACAGTGAACTTATTTATGTCACAACATAACGGGTAATATCTATAACAGTACACACATTTCGCTATAGATGAGTTTTAGTCCCATGTAAGAAGGCGTGCCTTTTGCCTTCAGCTGGGCACGAACCTAGGACTCCGGACTGCTACAGAGAAATTCTAGATGGAAAAACCCAATAACATTTGTCCAACCAGAGAATCGAACCCAGAACCATATGCTTAATAGTGGCACTTGCGAGCACTAGATCAACGAAGTAGTGAAGGATTTTATCAGTGGAGAAGTATATTTATGTTATTATTATTTATTTATTTAATGTTCTTAAAATAAACAAGGCACACAATTAGACCTCTGGGGTCTGTCTTAGCATGCCATGGCCAGGGATTTGATCAACGCGCTATTAACAGTTAGATTAAAGTCGAGTTGTAGTATTCTTTAAGTTTACTCCTTACGTTTCTACTGTTCATTGAGTCTCTGATATCTATAGGCTGGTCCTTAAAAATTGATCAGTTGGGTACGCAAAAAGCTGTTTTTCTAACTGCTTTTTGCGTACCTAACTGATCATTACCACACGTACGGACGATTAGTACCACAATAAATTTTTAATAGGAATCCGAAAGATCTTATCTTCTATAAATATAAAAATCAATTGCTGTTCGTTAGTCTCGCTATAACTCAAGAACGGCCGGGCCGATTTCGCTGAGTTTGGTTTTGAAATTTTGTGGAAGTCCAGGGAAAGTTTAAAAGGTAAGTAAAAATGAAAAAAATGCTTGGAATCTAAGACATTCAATGCTTAGTTTACTAGACGGGACAAAACAAACAAAATTTTCGCCAAAAACTTGTGCCCATTGCGGTGGACACAAGTCTATGGGTGTTTTTAGTACGTTTCGCTGCCGCTCCAATATTGATATATTATTCTAGATGGCGTTACTGAGACATGGGATCAAAGTTTTTCTATGACATTTCCTCACAAATGTCCGCTCTATAGTATTTTAAATTTCTTTGCTTAGAATATAGTAAAAACAACAATTTCGTTTTCCCTTAGAAACTATTCCTACTGTCCGCGTCCCGTCGTCGGTACGGTATAATCTACTCAAATTAAAGAATGTATTTAAATAAGAATTTTGAATCGACAACACAATATGTGTAAAATATTGGGATCATTGCGTATATAGATTAAAAAAAAAACAACCGACTTCTTATAAAAAATACAACCGAAAACAGAACCTCCTCCTTTTTTTAACGTCGGTTAAAAATACCAAAAGTTAAATAGTGTCACCATGGCAACAGATCAACATATTTTTTTTGTTTTATACGTAAGTTCTGATTTTTTTTTACTAAACTTAGAAAGAGGTTTTATATAGCATAAAAAAAGTCTTATATATTTCGGAAATCTATTTACGTAATTAATATTGATAGTGACGACACAGACGAACTTATACGAATTATTCTTTGCAAAAAATAATTACTAAGTATACTAAACTAAACAAATATTGTATGTAACATAGAGGCACGCAGTGCAGTTAGTACTTAGTTCAGTTAAAATTATGATTTTAGTATTTTTTATATCAATGCATTTCAGTAAGGTAGTTAGGTTAGGTAGTGAGGTTAGCTATAGGATAGGTATGGTAAGTTAGGTTAGGTTATATATATAAGTACATGTTCTAATTTTAATTCTATCGAACACAAAATGTTTAAATAAGATTACAGTAAAGACTCTAAATAAAAAGTAATAGTAGTTATTATTCGTTTCTATCTATTTTTTAACCGGCTTCAAAAAAGGAGGAGGTTCTATGTTCGTGTGTATGTATTTTTTTTGTCATTTTATTAAACGTATGTATATCTAATATATAGAATTCTATGTATATTATATTTAAATAAGACTAATAAATTGTTTCTAAGGCGGAACGAAGTTTGCCGGAGTAGCTAGTAGGAAATAAATAATAACCTATTACATCATAACTTTTAAAAATTCACCTACTTTTATTTTTTTTTAATTTTTACTAATTTCTTGTTTTTTTTTATTTAATATTTATATTGTTGAGATTTTTGTTTTAAATATGAACTGTGCGTCCAAATAAACGATTTTCTTTCTTTCTTTTACTTGAGCAATGACCACGTACCAAAGACGTTTGTACACTCTGCGTAGTAAGTGGGATGAGAAGATATTACGGGTTTCCCGAAGACAAAATCAAAATCAAAAGTCTTTATTCAAACAAGGCTGAGAATAAGCACTTTTAGAACGTCAAAAAAAAAATCATAAAGACAGTCCCCCAAAAACGGCCCACCCTTCGCCAGCCTCAGCAAATTAGATTCGACGATTGACCCCTTTCTCGAAGCTGAACCTACCTAACTGGACAGTTTGTCCTAAGTCCTAGGTCAACATAATCGTCAATTACGCGAGTGTGCGTTCTCCGATACTCAATACTCATATGAGTGGGTGTAACGTGGTGATTTGACATTTCATTCAAAATCAAAAGTCTTTATTCAAACTAGGCTGAGAATCAGCACTTTTTGAACGTCAAAAAAATACATAAAGACAGTCCCCCAAAAACGGCCCACCCTTCGCCACTTCCTAGTGTTTTTGCTGGGAAGAAGAAGTGGCGGAACAAACTCCCCAGCAACACAACTGTCTGATTCGTTTGAAGAACTAGGTATACAAAGAATCTATACAATTAAATGCTCAATAAATAGCACTAATGTTTATACACATTGTAAAACATTACTATTTCAGAATGATTGTCACGTGTTAGCTAGCACACTCCAATATACCGAGATTAAGAAAAAAAAAGTAAATTCATATTAATATTGAAATCTAAACTCAAGCAAAACAACTACAAAACTGAAAAATAACAGCCTCCAGGTATAAAAGGCGTACCCGCTTACATGTGCAATGCTGGCTTATATTCATAAGGCGTGTGACTCTAAATTTAAAATGATAATCTAGGACCATCGAAGTGAAACCAATAAGCAGTTAACTGTTATAACAATAAAAAAAAAACCATTCAATACATAATTTACCTACCAGTGGTGAAGTGTCCATACAACTAGATTCCTATCGGTTTCCCTTTGGATAGTCGGAAGAGCAACTCTTGCGGTATTGACTTATGGCAGCCAGACCCTAGTATTGCCAAATATAAGGCATTTAATTACACAAAAGGTATACCAGATGGTAGGGTAGACCAATGACTTCAAGAGAGACAACACATGGTTTTTTTTTATTCAAGGTGTTTTTTTTTATATCTCATAACTCTAGGGTTATATTCTGTAGGTAAAAATAATACTAAAACTCCTAGAATAGATGGTCTAAAAATGCATAGTTTCGGAGATATCATCAATCATAATTAAATTATCAGTTGTTTAGTACCCGTAACACAAGCTCTGCTTAGCTTGGGACTAGATGACGTTGTGTGAATAGTCGTGGAATATTATTATTAAGTATTATTAATATTATTTTTATTACCTAATTAGTTCAAAATATGTCACCAGTACGACGAATCTTCTTTTTAACGTCACTTTTCTTTCACGTAAGGGTGTTTTACATTAATAATCGTGACTTAGTCGAATTATTTTGTATGTTCATTAAAAAAAGGATGATTGAAACATAATTCATATGCCAGTTGATTCTTTGATATGGTCTCAATCATACCCTAGAGTTATGGGATATAAAAAAAACACGTTGTATATTTGTAAAGTATTAGAAAAATCTAAATACTTTACTGAAATTATGATCTAGTCTACCGACTAATAAGTAATTTTACTTTAACCTAAATTATTACAAAACTATAACTAAGAAACTGTCCACTGACGTAATCGTAGACTCTGTTAAGGGGAAGCACTTCGTTCATGTGCCTAATGTTTGTAGCATTGTTGCACGCAAAGACATTCAATACCTATAGACCGGACATCACAAACAAAATTGTGTGTCCACACACAAATAAGAAAAAGTGTGACAACTCTATGAGTTTTTTTAGTACGCTCCGCTGCCGCTCCAATATTCATATATTATTCTGGATGGCGTTACTGAGACATGGGATCAAAGTTTTTCTATGACATTTCCTTGACATGCTCGCTCTATAGTCTTTTAAATCTCTTTCTCGTCTCACAAAACAAAATTGTTAGGGCTACAGGTAAACTTTGGAGATGATTCAAAGTCAAATAATTTATTTTATTAAAGCCGTTAAAACGCACCTTTAAACGTCATACTTAAAAGAGCAAAAAAAGTAAGAAAATTATTCTAGTTGTCACTTCCAAGATGTAGTTTTGTATGAAGAATAATGAGACGATGATGACGATGATGTGATAATCAAACGATATGTGAGGAAAATGCAACTAGAACAAAAGGAACTATACTGAGAATAAGCAATGGAGTTGATAATTAAATTATTAGGTATGTTGGTAGATACATTGTGCTAATATCAAATGAATATACACTGTACACTGTAAATTCCTATTAAAAAGGTATATAGGGTGACTGGTAATTAGTGACCGATAGTTAAACACGTGATTGTACTCATGATTACGAATAACTTTCCCAAAAAACTTTTTTTTATACTCATTATCTTTCAATTAATTCAGTTACGTCAGTACTGCACAATGGGAGCGGTGGGGGGGAAGCGTGTGACGCTACCACTACTAGCAGATTTTGCCCTTCCCGAGGTCAGACTATCAGCTGATAGATCCTGCTGATTCGTGCATACAGTGATCGATCACAGGCTCTCGCGCGGGAATTTCAAACAGCGCTTTTGTTATTTTATTGTGTTATAAGTTATTGTGTTTAAAAAAAAGTTTGTTTGGGAAAGTTCATTGAAATCATGATTACAATCACGTGTTTAAGTATCGGACACTAATTACCAGTCACCCTATATAATACTCATTAAATAAACAAATGAATAAAGTTAAGAACGATTTTCACGTAGGTAAAAGGTAAAAGGTAAAAGTTGTTTATTACATACTAATACATGTTTTTTCGACAAAAAATATTGAACTTAAGTGTAAATCGTCTTCAATAGTTATTTGTTATGCAAGAGTGCAAAGTTGCTTTTTAACCGCGTGTTCAATTTTGATGACCGAGCAAGCGAAGGATTCTAAAATTGAATCACGAGCGCAGCGAGTGATTCAAAATTAGAATCCTGAACGTTAGCGAGGGAATCAAAAGAGCACGAGGTGAAAAATCTTTGCACTCGAGTGCAACACGTAACTTTTCATTCCACCTCAGCGAGGAAATGACTAAATGCAAAAAAAAAACGTTTTCTGAGAAAGTTTTGGCTCCTTTTGCTAGTCGCCACGTGTTGAACATATCGTAGGTACTGTTTTTAAATACTACTCGCGTGATTGTTGAGGGAGAAAGCTCATTTGCGCATTATTAACAGTTTCAGTCAATTCTGTTGGCGTCAAACAAACTTCCTCGTCGCTAGAATCACAAATTTTAGTTTTTTCACTTGTTTTCAAGTTTCTTGTTTTTAATATAAGGTTTAACAATGACGTGAAAAAATGCCGCGTAAAGAACCGCGTACAAAGCAAATTGAAAAAAGAACATCAAGAAGGTTCCGAGTCTGAGTTTTTAACAAATTAAAAAAAAGTTGTATGATATATTCGGCACCATAGAGGTAGCAGTAAATAGGTTTAATGTTTTTTTTAATTCACAAACTTAGTGCACACGATGTTCTAAATTCAATTTACTTTATCCTCTAGAGAATAAAAACGGCTTTTCCACTCAGATATTGAAGATTAAAAATACTCTTTCCGAGATGGTGCGATGAAAAGTTTTTTTCTATTTACCCCTATGTTCCTATTCACCTTGTCTGAAGTTAGTTACTGAATGCTCTCCTCTATACAAAATGAAGCTTTTAACCCTGTATTAAAATAATTACAAGTCGGTATTACTATTTATTTTAACAGCCAGTAAACGTGTCTAATTAAACGATCGTTAAATCTGGAAGTTAAGGCTGAGCCTTTAATGTATCCGCTATTTATCTCAACGCGTTAATGACAAAAAGTTAACTGAGAGAAATTTAACTGTGCTTAATGAACAATAAGATTGCTTTTTATGAACATGTGTACGTGAAGTTTACTGCTTAGTTGCAGTGGTTGCAAGATGGTTTTACTGAGCATGTGTTTCTAGGTTCGATACTTGGGTCGGGTAAAGTGCAATTTGGTTTATTTTCGAAATTCTTATACTCTTTAGCAGCCTGTAGTCTGGTTCGCGGCAAAAGGCCCTGTGGAATATTATTATAGGCACGCCTCTGCCTAACCCGTTGGGTAATATAGGCGTGACTGTTTCGTTCAATACATTTCCGATTATATTAATTGCTTGAGAATAAGTCAATCTACTATATAAAAATAAGTCGGGTTTTCCTTCCTGACGCTATAACTCCAGAACGCACGAACCGATTTCCACGGTTTTGCATTCGTTGGAAAGGTCTCGGGCTCCGTGAGGTTTATAGCAAAAAAAAAATCAGGAAAAATAACAATAAATTACATTATTAGAGCTAACATACTAATAAAAATAAATTAAATTACATAAATCAGATGCAACCTTCATAGTCACTACGAAAAACTAAGACACAAAATTAGAGAAAAGTAAATGACAGATTGACAACTGACATAATAATGTCAGGCAAAAAGTAAATGTTGAAAAGTATTGTGTTCACTGTGAAATTGTGAAAAAAAAGTAAAAAAATGAGTTATTCGTTTCCTAACATTTCAATTGGAAACCATCAAATCAATAACGTGTACCTATTGTGCAAATTTTTATTGAATTTCAACAGCAGGTCTTTGAGGTGGTAAGTTGAACTGTGTAAATATTGTGGATCGTGCATTTAAGGTTAAATTCACCACTCTGTCCATAGTCCAAAATGCCTAGAGGACGACGTGCGAACATCGGCCGCCGCACAAGACATGCAAGCCAGCAACAAGTGTATTCACAAAACTTAAGCGAAGAAAGACAAAATATAATAAGAGAAAATGCCTGTCTATAGTATAAAAATGAATCGCAAAATGTGTTGGTAAGCGCATAACTCAGCAACGCCTGGACAAATTTGGCCAAAACTTTTTTTTAAATGTTCGTTGAAGTTCAAAGATGGTTTTTACGGCGAGAAAAATTCGAATAATTGCCGGAAAACCCCTAAAACAGCCCTTTTCTTTTTCCCATACAAAAGTTTTCTAACTACAATGAGCTTTATTGCTATTACATAAAGTTCATATTGAATTACAAGCACTCACTGTTGTTTAAACAATGTAGGTATGTTCTTAACGTCAAAGGGTCAATTTGCACATTAAAAGATATACGGAGCAATCATAACCAATTTGGTGGTGCAATGATTTTATTAGCAGGAGATTTTCATCAAACATTGCCAGTGATTCCACGATCAACACCAACTGATGAACTCAATGCATGTCTAAAGTCCTCCAATTGTGGAAACATGTCAAAGTACTTCATTTAAGCAAGAATATGCATGTCGAATTGCAAAATGACCAATCTGGAAACATATTCTCTAAACAACTCGTTGACATTGGTAGTGGCAAATTTCCTATAGACATGTTGACTGGCTGCATTAACATTTCTCAAGTTTTTGTCAGTTAACTCGATCAAAAGATGAACTTATCCAGAAGGTGTTTCCAGATGTTTTTCAAAATTACAGAAACCATGATTGGTTTAGCGAACGAGCTATATTGGCTGCAAAAACATAGATGTAAATGAATTAAATTAAAAAATGCAAGAACAAATTACAGGCGAATCGAGGATAATATAAATCAGTTGATTCGGCTACTAACCAAGATGATGTAATGAACTATCCACCAGAATTTTTAAACTCGCTGGATTTGCCAGGATTGCCACCTCACAATCTTCAATTAAAGGTTGGATCGGTAGTTATAATGTTGCGAAATATCAACCAACCGCGTCTTTGCAACGGCACACGGTTAGCGATAAAAAAAATTACTAAACAACGTGATAGAAGCAACTATACTGAAAGGAAAGTATAAAGGAGAAGACGTTCTCATACCGCACATCTCAAGTATTCCAAATGATGTGCCGTTTGACTTTAACTACTACAGTTTCCAATTCGGCTTGCTTTTGCTATGACCATAAACAAGTCCCAGGGGCAATCATTATGTGTTTGTGGTATTAATCTGGAAAACCCATGTTTCTCACATGGTCAATTGTATGTTGCCTGTTCCCGTGTTGGAAAACCATCAGATTTGTTTGTCTATGCGCCAGATAATCAAACAAAAAACATCGTATATCACAAAGCACTACAATGAAAATAAAACTGATTTTTGTTAATAATTATGATTCACATGAATAACAATAAAGGGATTACTTATTTTTAAATGCTTATATATGTTTTATTTAATTGTATTTCTTATTCACAACGCCCTATCACCAGGGTGACAGTTCTGTTCAGGATAATTTTTTGCCCCGACTGTAAAATATGTAGAAAAAAAATTCACATTACAAATCATTTTGACAGGAATTTATTGCAATTTAATTAGGCAGTACGAAGTCTGCCGGGTCAGCTAGTATCTGTATAAATAAGGTTGACTGATAGAAAATGCCTAAGTATACTGGCTTTAAGTACGCATGTGTACACTTTTGTGCTGGAAAATTCGAATAAATAAATAAATGACTATCTTAATTCAACGAAGTTATTCTAAGCAGCATCTATGAAAACCTATCTATTGCGTACCAAAAAAAATGCTTACAAATTATCAAACTCATAAAATGCCAATGAAAATATTGGTTGTTGTAATATGAGTTCGGCAATATTATAAGCAAATTGTTTCCATTTCATTGCAGATTATTTTAAAACAAGTAAGAACAATGAGTTTAGATTGTTTGTTTTTATTTGTACTCATATTAATGTGACAATGCACAATACACCCATAACAATAAATCTTAGTTTAGTGACCTACTGCCCTTTGGTTTTTTTATTTAACCTAAATTAGTTTTAGGGGGCTATTGTTCATGTACATTTGCCACAAAGTAAATTCGTCACATTTTGGACACTCCATAGGTAACATTGATAGTTTACTCGCCACTTGCATAAAAAATATGTGTAAATTCGTAGCAAGTCTTCATAGGTACATATTTTTTGCATAAAATACTAACTAGCAACATCGATCACGTTTTTTATTAATGATCGATGGGTAGGAAACTAGGAAGAAAAGCTATTGGTTGTTTAAAGAGTTTTTGTTCTCACTTATATGTATACCTATTAGTTCATTTAAAATAAGATACACTAACACACTTAACCTAGACGATAATTTAGAGTGCGTACATGTTTATTTAGTTATTCCCGAAAATTCCCTAAATCTGACACACCTACATTTACAAAATAAACCCTAAGTATTTAAAATTAACCATAAAAACAGTTACGGTTAATTATTGATATATTATTATTAGTCTTGAAAATGCATCCACATTTAATAATTCAGTTTAGTGTATTTTTCTTCTTAAAAGTAACTATTTCTATCGTAAATTCTGAATTGTCAAAAAAAAACATGCAAACGCCTTGGCAAGTTTTCCCTTAACAAAAAAATCCTCTAAATACTTATAGGGGAAAAAAATATCCTAAGGTGGAAACACTGACGACAATCTGAATCCCACACGCATCGTCTCTGAGATGTAAGTATGTCAAATAAATGTGTTTGAATTATGTATTTGACCATTACGTTTGCGACACAAACATAGGTACATACATAACGTTTCAATGTAAATTGTATTCGAATTGAGTAAATCGATTTAGTGCTAACGGATTTAAATTGAATAGGTACTGTTTTGAAGGAAATTGATTTCTACTCTCCGTCTTTCAATTTGTATGTACGTCATTCTCATCTTATTATTTTGTTTTGAGGGGTCTTCTAGGAATTATAAATAAATAAATAAATATTATACAACTTTCACGCAACACCACCTAGTCCCAAGCTAATCAGAGCTTGTGTTATCGGTACTAAACAGCTGATAAACATACTTATATATGTTGCAGTCAAAACTCTTAATCAGTTAAAAGTACTATTGACTAGCAAAATCAGTCAAAACTACTTTTGACCGTATGTCAATAACAATTTTCACTAAAATAACAGTAAAGTACTTTTGCCTAATGGAGTTGGTTAAAAGTACTTTTAACTAAGTGATTCCGTCAAAAGTCGTTTTAACTGTTTTTTTAGTCAGGTAAAACCGTCTTTGGTAGGCGAATCATGTGGGTTAGGTTAGAACCATAACCTTGGGAGGAGCCGCGCCGTGCCCTCGTCTCTGGAGTAGGCAGTGACTTGTCGCTGCCGGCCGTGGTCGAGAGGATGGTCGGCAGCGTCGAGTCCTGGGACGCGGTGGTGTCCTTCTGCGAAACGGTCATCTCGCAGAAGGAGGCTGCGGAAAGGGAGAGGGAGATTACTTCCACTCACCCGGCCCGCAGCAGACGCACCGGGTGCAGGCGGAGGGCGGACAACGCCCTCTTCCAGCCCCCCTAAATGGGTCCAGGGCGACGGACGCGGGGATGTCCGCCGCCCCCACGTACATGGACCCGAGGTGGCGGCGCGTAGTGTTCACGCGCGCCCCTCTTAGACGTCGCGAGGGGAGTCCAACACCTCACTCCCCTCGCTGACTTGGCGAGGCCCGCGGGGCCGGCACCAGTCGGGGGTCGCGGAAGTATCTTCCGTTCCCGTGACCCCCGGCGCAGGAGCGAGAAGGAACACGGGGTGGTTTTTAGTCAGTAAAAGTCTGACAGACCCCTCCGCCTCCCCGGGCGGGGGACATCCATGAGGATTTTCCACCCCTCAAAAAAAAAAAAGGTAAAACCATAACCATTACCGCGCGAAGGCGAGCGAGCGAAGCGAGCGTACCGCGTCAGTCAACAGTACTTTTAACCGCAAATTTGCGGTCAAAAGTACTAAGTAATAACCAATCATTTTCAGTCAAAACCACTTTTGACCAACCTGTTCAGTCAAAAGTAGTTTTTACTGATTTTGCTAGTCAATAGTACTTTTGACTGGTTAAGAGTTTTGACTGCAACATATACAAACACTAGCAGACGTCCCGCGGTTTCACCCGCGTAGGTCCCGTTGCCGTGGGAATACTGGGATAAAAAGTAACCTGTGTGTTAATCCAGGGTGTCAGCTAACTCCATACCAAATTTTATTAAAATTCATTCAGTAGTTTTTACGTGAAAGAGTAACTTTCGCGTTTATAATATTTGTAGGATATTATAGATAAATTACACCTAGACACAGAACAAATGATCGTGCTCATCACACATACATTTGTCCTGGATGGGAATCGAACCCACGACCTCCGGCATAGCAGTCAGGGGCACTATTATAACTACTAGACCAACAGGCCAGTCAAATTATTAAGGATCTCAGGTCTTAGGAAAGCAAATGAAGGAGCATCTCGTGGTGAAAGGCTGCCGCACAAGTTCACCATGCTCCGCACCCCGGTAAGTGAGCTAAAAAGCCTATTAGATAAGCTATATGGTATTCAGGGATCATTACCATTATTTAGGATAGTGTAATAGAATTCCTGTAGTAAGATTACCTGGGATCACGTCTCCCTGACTATCGGGCCCCTGAGTTGTGGTGGTCTGCTGACAGGCAGTCGCTCCATGTGAGACTGATATTCAACTGGATACGGTTACCCTGAAAGATGACCTCAACATAGTTTAACTAAAATGTCTTATAGTTTAATTAAAACTATAAGACATACGAAGATCTGTTCTGAGGAACCATGTCATCGATTTTAATAACAAGAAAAACTGCATTCATACATTTTAAAAAACATTGTAGTAATATTGTAAACGTGATCACTTCGAGCACCTACTAAAATAAATTAAAGTATGTGGAAACAATGCATTTTATTCATTTCAGACATCATGTTTCATACAGACATTTACTGCTTAACACCTACACAATCGATATCTAAATAGAAATAGTGTAGGTTTTTTCAAAATAACCGGGTTCGATTCCTGAACGGAGTACAGATGTTTTTTGGAATGTATGAATGCAGTTTTTCGTGCTATGTATAAGTTTTTTACTAAAGGTAGCTTTCGGGGATTGCAGGCTGATTACAGGCATGTACTGTTATGTAATATCAAACATATCGCATGCAACCAGAAACAGAGTTATGGCTGTCTCAGACAACACTATGTTATATGTTACAGCGACGCAATAATTACGCATATTACGCCAAGTCGGAACTCAGTAACGGTAACTACCTGTGAAGGCGTCGTAACGCCTTGTATACGTACAACATTGATGCATAGTGTTTACATATTGTTTGGGAACGGGGAATAGAGAGCCGTTAGTACCACTTGTTACAATGTTGCGGCTGCTTTGAAGAAAGTACTGTGAGGTTTGTTTTATGAATGGAACCTTACGGTGTGCAGGCCGGCAGAATATCTATTGGTTCTTGCCGGACGTAGGTAACACTCATGCGAATTTTTAAAAGTTTTGAATACCAAGTTACAGTTTAGACAAAATTCCAGACAACTTTAGTGTCTGTCGCTGGTTTCCAATTAGACCTAAGGTTGTTTGATAATATGAGTCTCAGACAGCGTGGAAGGGACATCGACGGAGAATCTGATAACATGAGTTCAGTACATGATTTTGGACAGTCCACTTAAACATGGAGTTACTACTAACATAATCAAAATAATACCAGCCTGTTGCTGTCCCACCGCAGGGCATAGGCCTCTTCTCATACAGAGAAGGCACGAGCATTGATCACCACACTTGTTCAAGGCGTAGGTATTGGCGATTTTAAACTTATATAGCAAACCGCCTCTACACTGTGTTAAAAATGGTCTTAGCCATTCAACGGGATAGGTAGCTTTTTTTTATTTTATTTCTTTTGGGGGTGGAAAATTCTCACGGATGTCCCCCGTCCCGGAGAGAACGGAGTCTTTCAGACTCTTACTGACTGAAAACCACCCCGTGTTGCTTCTTACACCTGCGCCGGTGGTCACGGGAACAGAAGATACTTCCGCGACCCCCGACTGGTGCCGGCCCCGAGGGCCGTTTTTATTACATTAACAGAAGACGGTGAAAATCCACGCGGGGAGGTCCACATGCAAATATCGAATTAATTAACTAACTGCGTTGTATACTCACAATCTAAATAAGGCGAATATTTCACTCACACGCTTGTTAAATGGTTTAATTATGTGAATAACATTACGTCAAACAATGATCGCCTCTGTCGCTGCCCGTGACGTCATTTTAAGAGGCATGATAGTGCATCGAACTAAACGCACGCTATTTACATGTTCTTCCTCGTGTAAAGTGGCTGATTTATATCGATTTCTCTTTCTAACTTCGATAGTGATTTGCGAGTGAGAAGAAACCTGAGGTTTAAGCTGTGGGTAAAGTTATGAGTTGTTGGCGATAAAGTATACTTTCAGTCTTTTTATCTACGGTTTCTTTTAAACAGGGTTATTTGTAAAACACTAACCACCTCGCAGGAGTAGATTACTAACATCATAAACAACAACATTAGTTCAACGACTTTTTCGAAAACAGACAAATAAAATCAACTCTCCATACAAAACTCGATTAACTGTTCGGATTTATGTATGAAGAGTTGATTTTTTTTTGTCGGTTTTCGAAAAAGTCGTCGAACAAATGTTGTTGTTAATGATGTTAGTAATCTACTCCTGCGAGGTTGCTGGTGTTTTACAAATAACCCTGTATATAGTAGACATTATTTCAGGGGGTAGACTAGTGTCTTGATACATTTTTGTCCACTGCAGGTCGTATGAGACCAAGTCGAATGCCCTGGACAGGTCCAGGAAATATGCGTATGCTGGTGTTTTACGTGCTGGTGTATTATGCTAATGATCCTTTGCAATCGTGGGTACTAGCCAGGAGCGGATCCAATCCCCAAAAAAGGTTGTGGTCTGGGCCACCCAAAAATCGGCCAAGCAAGTTGGACTTCTTGCGGAGCCATTCGGCTAAATTGCAGTCCTACAAAGGATACTTACAATATGAATTAAGCCTGAATGTATGGACATATAGGTATATTACTATTTATACCTATATACGACTAATTCAATGAGGGTTGTGGGCATGCCCATTTTGCCCACAACGGTGGATCCACGCTTGATACGCTAGCTGCCGCACGCGACGTTTGGTCATCACCTGTATAAAAAAATATAGCAAAGGCATGTCGTGATGGCCACAGTGGGTTGGTGCCGTTTGGGCATCTGTCTATCAAATACGAGTACAATGTTGTGGTTCAAATCCCGGCAAGTATATACGCCAGCACATCAAGTTACCCCAATGTGTCAAATTTTCCCAATTGAATATGAACCTTATTCAGTTTGACATAAAATTGAAAAACGATCAAAGAAATTTGACACATTGGGGTAACTTGATGTGCTGGTGTGACTGTCCGTCAATTACTCCTAAATAATAACAAAATATTATATTTATTTTAGAACTGAGACACGATGTCGGGCCACTTAGAGAAACACATTAAATACCAATTTTATGGTTTGACAGCCTGACACGTTACCCTAATAATTAACAAAGTATCCTATTCACTTTAAACTTGTAAAACAATATTGAGCCTCTTATAAAGCCATTACATTTATAGTTTATGGGACAGAAACGTTTACACGTGTAGAGCGAAATGCATTATCTTTACAAATTCTAGGAAACTAATGGGATTTACCAAGTTAAAATATAACACAAGTACGACGGCTGGTGACCATAAGTGGGGCCCGGCCAGTACCTGAGAGAACCCTTAAAACAATTGAGAGATTGCACAAAAAAAAGAAAGGGATACTTCCTACTTGCCAAATGTGGGAACGTTGAGCTGAGCGTGGCAGGGCTCAGGGCACTTGGTCTTCGATCGTGATAGGGTACGGACGTTGTGGTCTAGTGTAGTTAAAAGAGACGTCCTCTTAGATTGTGATAGGATACGGACGTCATAGTCCTGGGTAGTAAAGTGAGACAGTGGATCTTAGATCGCAAGAGGATACGGACGTTCGTAGAAAGGTAGACGTAGACAAGTGAAATGAGAAACCAGAGCATTCGGTCGGTTTTATAGATCATTAGGGTATGGACGACATAGTCCTGGGTAGTTAAGTAAAGTATTGGGTTGAGATCGCTACAGGAGGTATGGTAGTGACGTAAGCGAGGAAAGTGAACACGAGACAGGACGGACGTGAGAATTGACTGGCCGCAAGATGGAGCGATGTTTGAGTAAGAGATCATAATTTAATATTTTATCATATTTTCATATATATTTATCATGTGTTGTATATCCACCTCCTAATCCAATACCTTGGCAGTTATTCGTTATTAGCACTCGGTTATAGGGAAACGGAGAAGGCCTAACATACACTCTACACTCATGCACACAAACATACACTGAGCAGTAACACACCAGTCTGTCACAAAGACAATTCCTTGCTCTCTAAATTACACACCACACTAATGGAAGGCAGAACCGTAAAGGCATTTGTTCATTCAAATTAATCTAGGCTTTATAGTCTAGATTAATTTGATCTTTGCTATTAGCTTTATGGCTAACTTAATCTTAAATTAATACCATTTGAATCAACCAGACGTTACTGATGATAACTGTTTCCTGTCTTGCTCGGAATACATTGCGTAGAGCTTGAGGTTGCACATTTCCGGGAGTGGGGTTAGGCATCACGGGTAGGCTTCACAAATGATCACAAATCACCGTTCTAAGAACGCTAGGGACCGTGTCTCGCTAAAATCAAACCCGTCCGTTCTGTAGGACTATTTCTAAATCGTCACCCTTTAGCGAAACACGTTAACTGAGAAAAGGGGAGATTAGGGAAATGTGAAGTGACGAACTACCACTTCGGTGCCTCAGGAACAACGCATTGAATACTGCTACAGACTGAGCCCACGGTACGCTTGTGCAAGTTTAGTGTTATGTAAGTAAAGGGGTAGATGCCGTAAGGGTGATTAACGTTAGTACGGGATATGAATATACATTAATACTCAAAGCTTGTCTTTCTCAATGACAGCGGGCCTCACAATCCCTGTCTTAGGATTGAGACGGACAATTATAAGCATAGGGAACGTGAACTGGTAATATCGTAGTAGTGTCCTCAGAGGTCCTGCGTGACGCGGTCTAACAGTACACGGCGACTCCAAGTCACTATTTATGGGTTTACAGTAGATTCTTAATGTATGGATTAACGTAGTTTTAAATAACGTGTGAGTAAGCCCAAGCGTAACGTTCCTCTCCTAACACCTTCAACAAAACTACAATACAAACAACACACATTATAATTATATTATCACCCTTGCTGTCCTCTTGTCTTCTTAACTTCATATTTTATTATAACATTACTTTTGTGTTTTAACCGTGAATTCCCAATATTAACTTCACCTTGTGTCCCCTCCTTGTATCCTAGCTTCTAAAGTTGGGACAAGGAGTAGTAGTTCTGGGAATCCATTTAGTGTCGGTGGGAGAGTGACCAGCCTGGGACGAGCTCTACAGGGTCGTGCGGACGGCGGAGCGCGACCTCTTCCCCTTAGGGGAAGCCGACCTTAACACTAATTCTGAGTAGGTTAAGCAGACTTAGGAAAAACGAAAATTTTATCGGCCTGGGGTTTTGTTGGGATCATCACATTTGGCGCTGCGTGACCAGGATTCTCGTCATTAAATGTACTGATTCACTTCAGTGCAACGAGATTAGAACAACGAATGGGTTACTACAATAACAACACAACGTAATAGTTCAGGGTAAGGTGTTAAGGCTTTTTATAAATTGTCAAAGACGATGTGACGACCACTGGTTAACTAAGATACGATAAGTAACGGTCTGAATAGTGTGTAAAATATTCGTAATTGCTATTAATGGGTTCTACGAATATTCTCACATTATTTTATTTATATATAGGTTATATGCATCGATTTCATTGTCATGTATTTCGGGTTCGATTCCCGCCTGATATATTGGTTGAGTTAAACTCCCATAATATGATATATAGAGATTTACAGTTTATGTGAATCAATTTTGCTGTCATGGATTTTGGGTTCGATTCCCGCCTGATGTAGTGGTTGATGAGTAAGGGCTCAAATACCTGTGTTAAGATTTGTGGATCCTCATATACACTGTTATTAGGACTTAAGGTCTATAATTGATTGTGGGTTCGATTCCCACATGCACGTATGCATATTATTTTGAGAAGTTATTGGTTCTTATACTCTTCTATGTTTCTATGCTATTTTATTAATGGGTTCGATTCCCAAGTGCAAATTATATGATGTACTTACGGTTTACGTGAGACAGTGTTTACACATTTGATATCTAAACTAAAAACAAAGAATGTAAGCATTAGCGGTTTCCGATAACAAGAAGCAAAAAAAAAAAAATACTTTGTGGGTTCGACTCCTACATGAATTTTTATTTGTTTGTAATCAATGTGCGCTACTAATAGTGGATTCGATTTCCACGAGCAAGGAGGAATTTTAAAGAATAAATAACGAGTTGATAATTGCGTGGGTTCCTGAATACTGCATGGGTTCGATTCCCAAGTACAAGTTTTATGGTTATCAGTTTCATGTGATATAATTATGTTTGCACATTTATATTTGAATACTCATGCCTCATTTGTTGTATTACACATTATCAGAGTTAAACTTAAAGTAACGAATGTACGCATTCTTCTGATCTCCGAAAATGAGACGTTTACCTATATGAAGAAAATAAAATACTTTTGTGGGTTCGACTCCTGCATGAACTTTTATTTGTTTGCTTTCCGATGCTACGACTGGTGGGTTCGATTCCCATGACTATTTAGGAAATATTGATGTATGTAATGAGTTGATTGTCGCGTGAGTTCCGACGACTGAATGGGTTCGACTCCCTGTAGGTAAACGTGATATTTGTGGTTTGTGCAAAATAAATGTGTTTGCACGATTGAGTTCAATGTGTGTATGTATGGGTGTTGCTTGTAAGCTCACTTGCTTAGATGTTGAACATAACCTCGGTTATGGGAATACATTATAATTATTATTGTTACCTAAATTCACGATGCGTCAATAACGAAATAATCATCAACTTACAAAGAATGTGTATTGTCTATTATTATAGGAAGTAAATATAAATAGATACTGTCGCGGTCTTATTTCAAATTCCAGCACATTTAAATCATCGCTTGGCCGAGACTTCACTTTCTCTAAACCTTAGGCACTGCGCGGCTGTATTTGGGTTGCGTTTCATCAAAGTAAGCTGACATCGGTTGACTTCAACAGCAGCTGTGATGTGGCTCCTGTTGCGAAGCTAAGTTTCATTTTATTGGGCACTACAGCCGTTACTACGCCGTATAACCTTGTTATCCCACTTTAAATTATTACAAAATCTATGGTTACGTATTATTGTTGTCCGTTCATATATTATTGAATCAGAAAAATGTGCTATTTCATCATTTTTATAATACAAGCATGTTAAATGAACAACAATGTGTCCTAATAGGCCAATAACAAATTGTTATAACTATCTAGGGTTCCTTAATTTCCTCATAAGTAAAGCTTATTAGATCTTGTTGGAAATCTAAACT
Source organism: Euplexia lucipara (assembly GCA_921972225.1). Lineage (NCBI taxonomy): Eukaryota > Metazoa > Arthropoda > Insecta > Lepidoptera > Noctuidae > Euplexia > Euplexia lucipara. Next base: position 2,130,173 of record OV179149.1, on the reverse strand, counting down.
GATCTAACCTCTTAGAATCAGAGGGGGGCGTCCAATTGGCATAAAGTCTAATATAAGCGTGTGCGGACAATTTCAGTTACTCCTGGACTTCGGCAGCTTGCTTAGCTGACTCAGCGTTGAGGTACATTTGGAGGGGCCTCTGTTCAGCGGTAACTGCGATAGACTGAGTTTGGGTCCCGTAGGCACCGTATGTAGAGTGTCTCATTAGCAGTATTGCACTAATAAGGATCCTGGTATGTAAAACAAAATTATAAGCATGCTTAGGACTTCAACATCTTTGTTATTTATACGACAAGACTATTTATTTTAAAGAGCACTTTAGAAAGTGCACCATTGAAGGCGCCATATTAGCAAATCAAATATAAAACTTAAGTAGAACTTGCTTGCTATGGGATTTTGGTTTCCAACTAGAATCACGATTAAATTACGTAATGGGATGCAGACAAAGAAACATGGTTCTTCTTGTTGGATTCGAGTTCCAACTGGAATAATTACTGAATTAGGTAAACACAATGCGTGTAACATATGTCAGTAACTATAACACTGTAACGAAAAGACAGACTTCAACCTATTGTGAAAGCTCATCCGCTGTACTGCGTCCCGCGTTTGATTTTCAGAGGGGGGAATGTGACTGTCCGTCAATTACTCCTAAATAATAACAAAATATTATATTTATTTTAGAACTGAGACACGATGTCGGGCCACTTAGAGAAACACATTAAATACCAATTTTATGGTTTGACAGCCTGACACGTTACCCTAATAATTAACAAAGTATCCTATTCACTTTAAACTTGTAAAACAATATTGAGCCTCTTATAAAGCCATTACATTTATAGTTTATGGGACAGAAACGTTTACACGTGTAGAGCGAAATGCATTATCTTTACAAATTCTAGGAAACTAATGGGATTTACCAAGTTAAAATATAACACAAGTACGACGGCTGGTGACCATAAGTGGGGCCCGGCCAGTACCTGAGAGAACCCTTAAAACAATTGAGAGATTGCACAAAAAAAAGAAAGGGATACTTCCTACTTGCCAAATGTGGGAACGTTGAGCTGAGCGTGGCAGGGCTCAGGGCACTTGGTCTTCGATCGTGATAGGGTACGGACGTTGTGGTCTAGTGTAGTTAAAAGAGACGTCCTCTTAGATTGTGATAGGATACGGACGTCATAGTCCTGGGTAGTAAAGTGAGACAGTGGATCTTAGATCGCAAGAGGATACGGACGTTCGTAGAAAGGTAGACGTAGACAAGTGAAATGAGAAACCAGAGCATTCGGTCGGTTTTATAGATCATTAGGGTATGGACGACATAGTCCTGGGTAGTTAAGTAAAGTATTGGGTTGAGATCGCTACAGGAGGTATGGTAGTGACGTAAGCGAGGAAAGTGAACACGAGACAGGACGGACGTGAGAATTGACTGGCCGCAAGATGGAGCGATGTTTGAGTAAGAGATCATAATTTAATATTTTATCATATTTTCATATATATTTATCATGTGTTGTATATCCACCTCCTAATCCAATACCTTGGCAGTTATTCGTTATTAGCACTCGGTTATAGGGAAACGGAGAAGGCCTAACATACACTCTACACTCATGCACACAAACATACACTGAGCAGTAACACACCAGTCTGTCACAAAGACAATTCCTTGCTCTCTAAATTACACACCACACTAATGGAAGGCAGAACCGTAAAGGCATTTGTTCATTCAAATTAATCTAGGCTTTATAGTCTAGATTAATTTGATCTTTGCTATTAGCTTTATGGCTAACTTAATCTTAAATTAATACCATTTGAATCAACCAGACGTTACTGATGATAACTGTTTCCTGTCTTGCTCGGAATACATTGCGTAGAGCTTGAGGTTGCACATTTCCGGGAGTGGGGTTAGGCATCACGGGTAGGCTTCACAAATGATCACAAATCACCGTTCTAAGAACGCTAGGGACCGTGTCTCGCTAAAATCAAACCCGTCCGTTCTGTAGGACTATTTCTAAATCGTCACCCTTTAGCGAAACACGTTAACTGAGAAAAGGGGAGATTAGGGAAATGTGAAGTGACGAACTACCACTTCGGTGCCTCAGGAACAACGCATTGAATACTGCTACAGACTGAGCCCACGGTACGCTTGTGCAAGTTTAGTGTTATGTAAGTAAAGGGGTAGATGCCGTAAGGGTGATTAACGTTAGTACGGGATATGAATATACATTAATACTCAAAGCTTGTCTTTCTCAATGACAGCGGGCCTCACAATCCCTGTCTTAGGATTGAGACGGACAATTATAAGCATAGGGAACGTGAACTGGTAATATCGTAGTAGTGTCCTCAGAGGTCCTGCGTGACGCGGTCTAACAGTACACGGCGACTCCAAGTCACTATTTATGGGTTTACAGTAGATTCTTAATGTATGGATTAACGTAGTTTTAAATAACGTGTGAGTAAGCCCAAGCGTAACGTTCCTCTCCTAACACCTTCAACAAAACTACAATACAAACAACACACATTATAATTATATTATCACCCTTGCTGTCCTCTTGTCTTCTTAACTTCATATTTTATTATAACATTACTTTTGTGTTTTAACCGTGAATTCCCAATATTAACTTCACCTTGTGTCCCCTCCTTGTATCCTAGCTTCTAAAGTTGGGACAAGGAGTAGTAGTTCTGGGAATCCATTTAGTGTCGGTGGGAGAGTGACCAGCCTGGGACGAGCTCTACAGGGTCGTGCGGACGGCGGAGCGCGACCTCTTCCCCTTAGGGGAAGCCGACCTTAACACTAATTCTGAGTAGGTTAAGCAGACTTAGGAAAAACGAAAATTTTATCGGCCTGGGGTTTTGTTGGGATCATCACACTGGCGTCTGTACCAATGTGACTTTACCGATTCACATGTTCCTTCTAAGTTGCCGTTAATCCCAGCTCTCATTAGTAGCCCTTTGACAGTCGTGAAGGTTAGTCAGAAGCGCGTAAGTTAGACAACCAGTTTAACCTAGGGGTATCGTGTTATCCAGAAACTAGGTTGTGGAGGTAATGTAGGCAGTTGCTCCATGTAAAACACTGGTATTGCGTCCGGATAAACTAGAAGCCGAGCCCAACATAGTCGGGAAAAGGCTAGGCAGATGATGATGATGTACTTTCTAAGTTGATCTTAGAAATCATTGACATCGGTAAAGGAAAACGTTGTGAGGAAATCTGGACTTTTAGTTAATATACGTTTGCAATCGGCTGTCCACCTTGAGCAGGTGTGGTGATCAAAGCTCTTGATTCCTTTGTATAAGAAGTGGCTTTTGCCCTGCAGTAGGCCAATAACAGGCTGGTATTATTATAGCGTCGCGTTGTGGTATTATAATATTATTTATTTTATATATGAATTATGTACCTAAACCTTGACTTGTACGAAATATTTGGATTATTTGACTATGATTATAATGTATGTAACAATTATAACTGTTGACTTTAAGCATTTCAAAATTGTTTCTGGCCCTTAATGATTGTCCATTTCATTTTTTAGTACCTATTGTTTGTTAAGGAAATGACATAATTATGTTCTTTCTCAATTAATATTTTGTACGCCATTAAGGCAAAACATGACAGCGATTCAACAAAACTGTATGTAACATCTTGCATGTATGTGTATACTCATTGTTTTTAGCAAAATAAACATTCTTGTATCTTGTATCTTGTATCTTGTCGCCGCGTCGTGGGCTTTCATAAAGGAGTCGACGACTTGGCATGATGACAGCGGTGGTGACGGCATATGATGATCAGAATAACTAAATATCAGTGGATATTATTCTGATCATCATCTACTTGGCCTTTTCCCAACTATGTCGTGACTTCCAGTCCTAAACGGATGCAGTTGCATTGTATACCTAACTAGCTTCTGCCCGCGACTTCGTCCGCGGAAAATTTCTTATTTTAACATAAGATTACACTCGATTGATATTACCTACTGTATTTAATTTTAACATAACAAAAACATAACATAACGTCACGCCTGTAATCCCCGAAGGGCTAGGCAGAGGTGTACCTGGTAGTACACCCACATTTCGCCAGTTATGATTAAGTCCCATGTAATAGGGGCGAGCCTATTGCCATCAATCGGGCACAAATCCAGACTGTGACTGTGTATTTAATTTTATTAGTAAAATATTTTTTGGAATCAGATCAGTAACTTCAAAGATTACCGAATGTTATGGCATTTTGCCTAGCGAGCCGCTGCGAGCGCTCAGGCCTAGTATCCGTATCCTTTGTTTCAGAGACATGCTGCCTTAAATCAGATAGACGCTGCGCACGTTCAGCGCTAGATTCCTGAGCACGGGCCTGCGATGTTATGGCATTTTGCCTAGCGAGCCGCTGCGAGCGCTCAGCGCTAGTCACCCTATCCCTTGTTTCAGAGACATGCTGCCTTAAATGAGATAGACGCTGCGCAAGTGCGCACGTTCAGCGCTAGATTCCCGAGCACGGGCCTGCGATGTTATGACATTTTGCCTACCAAGCCGCTGCGAGCGCTCAGCGCTAGTCTCCCTATCCCTTGTCTCAGAGACATGCTGGTGCGCACGTTCAGCGCTAGTTTCTCGAGCACGGGCCCGCGACGTTTTGGCTAGCGAGGCGCTGTGAGCGCTCGGAGCTAGATTCTCTAGCGCGTGCTTGCGAAATATTTTCTCTATTTCTCGAGAGGCGCTGCTCATTTTCAGGGGCAGATTCTTCCGTACGGCGTACTCGAGCGGCTCTTGTCTGCGATGTCTGCCGGGACAGTTGAGATTTCCTTTTAAGCATGCTCTCAACAAACTACGCACAGACTTGAAAACAATTATGAACAAAGGGAGAGCGACTCGAACACCGTCTGCCTTTACAAAACAAAACAATCGTAATATCGAATAACTCGTATCGATTATTACGATAGAACGAAGTACGAAACTACGAAGACGAACATACAAAACAACGAAATTACGATATTTTCGATTATGAAGTATCTATCAAACTATCAACAACAACAACCATACGAACGAAACAACCGAAACCAATAAGCAACAGACATGTAATATTTAGAACTTTAGAACTAACAACAACGTGGGCTTAAAAATTCGAGAGGGTCATCAATCCACGATTCAAAAAAATTACGTAATTGCAGAACGCCATCTATGGGCAAATAGGTAAAACGTCTGCACAATAAAAGTTATGCTAGGGCCTGGGCATTTTGCGTTTTAGTAATTTTATATTATTTCCGAAACTGTATGACTAATTGATATACTGTAAATGGCAAATCGTATCTGTATGATGTTCTTATGATACTGAAATAATTTATTGTCATAAGAATTAATATTTTGTTTCTCAAATAATCGACCAAACGTAAGTATGCCGAAAAAATGTTTTTTTAATGCAATAACATCGCGCTCGAGGATGGTCAGTTTGGTTTTAGACCAAACTTATCAACGGATAGTGCAATTTTATGCCTTAAGCAGACTGTCCAATATTATACAGACAGACAGACTCCTGTAATAGCATGCTTCTTGGATTTATCGAGGGCTTTCGACCTGGTCAATTATGACCTGATCTGGCATAAGCTCTCTTACGACACTACTGTCCCGGCTGATGTTATATCACTGTTTAAATATTGGTACAGTAGCCAGAAGAACAGAGTTAAATGGGGAGGTACATATTCGGATATGTATGGGTTGGATTGCGGGGTGAGGCAGGGGGGTCTGAGCTCCCCCCGTCTTTTCAACCTATACATAAACAAACTGATAGGTAGGCTCAGTAGCACAAATGTAGGTTGTCATGTGGACGGTGTTTGCGTGAACAACATCAGTTACGCTGATGATATGGTGCTGCTGAGCCCATCTATCAGTGCAATGAGAAGGCTTCTCAATGTTTGTGAAAGTTATGCAGTGGCTCATGGGCTCAAATACAATACCGCGAAGAGTGAATGGCTGGTTTTTAAATCGGGTACTTTAACTTATGAACAGCTGCCTGAGCTCTCACTCTCTGGGTCTCCTTTAGGTCGGGTTTCAAAATTTAAGTATTTGGGTCACTGGGTCACTGAGGACTTGAAAGATAATCTGGACATAGACAGGGAGCGCAGGTCGTTGGCTGTCCGTTGCAACATGCTGGCCCGCAGGTTTGCACGCTGTACTGACTCTGTAAAGATAACGCTTTTTAAGGCCTTCGTGCTCGTGCAGCCTGTGGACTAAGTATACCCAGCGGGCATACAGCGACCTGCGCGTTCAGTACAATAACGCATTCAGGGTGCTGTTGAAGTTGCCACGGCGTTGTAGCGCGTCAGGGATGTTCGTGGATGCGTGCGTCGACGGGTTCACCGCGATCATGCGGAAGCGCTGCGCTTCCATGTTGGCGCGCTTACGCTCCTCCTCCAATGGCATCCTGAATGTGTTTTCAGACCGGTGGGATTCACCTCTCTTGCGTAATTGGGTTAGTGTTCAGATACGCTTTTCCAAATAATGCAGTGTTGTTTGTTGTTGTACTTAAAAAATTAATTAAATCTAACATTAGGCTAAGTTATATTATTATTAGGTACTAACAAAATATGGATCTGTGGTCCGAAATAAAATGTTTGAATTTGAATAAAAGAAGTATAAAAGCTAAAATATAAAAGATAGAGATATGGTATCGCGGACTTTTTTGTAGAACTAATTAAGACGAACCAGGTAGCCATACATTGTTTTTAATTTTAAGCAACTGTTTGGGCAGCGCACGCAATTAATTCTGTTTTATGAGGTATTTTTTTCCGACTTGCTAGACAAAAGTTGTGATAGCTCGGTTAATATACATGTTATAGAAACAATTTATAGCCTATAGCACTCAGGAATAATGTAGCTTTCTGCCAGTAAAAAAAAATTTAGAATTGGATTATGAGTTCCAGAGATTACCCCCTACATACAAATTTACAAACTTACAAACTTACAAATTTTACCTCTTTATAATATTAGTATAGATTTTTGAGTTTTGCCTCCTCGCAAAGACTATCGAAGATCTTCAAATGACAGCCGTGACCAACGGCCTGACGCGCTTTCCCTAGGCACGTAGCGTTTTTGAAATGTTTAATGGTTACCCATTGTTGGCGACAGATCTGGCAACCACGTTGCTAGGGGCTAGTTCTGTTTGTTTGGCTAGCTACGGGGCGGCTTGCTTTTTCCATTCTAATTTTGTGATCGAATTAATATACCCATTTACACTTTTAATTGCTTTTGATTTGGTGTCTAACACCCATCCTCGCACCGAGCTTAGCAACCGTCCCTTAACCTTGGGTCGCTCCTCTACGGCTGTTATTAATTAGTCACAAAGCTCCACTTGCATTCTCTTACTTTAAAAACATAAGAAAATGAACTACACGATAACTATTAGAATAATTACCTCCAACTTCCGCTTCTGATACTTTAACAAATATCTTCATTGAACGACCACGCCACCAATAAATCGACGCAACTACACGAGCCATTGCATCGATTATACCGATTATTAAGCAAAACACTCGGACGGAAACATCGAGATCATCACCCAACAAAAACTGCCATATCTCATGCGCGTGCGCATATAAAGAGACGCGCTACATAATTTTCTTCGCATTACCGACTAATTACAAACGTCAATCGAAAAAATAAACGTTTTTATCGCGAAGAACTACTGTATATCGCGTTAGGATTAACGGACATGCTAAAGTCTACTTTAGAACAACTAGATAAAGTAGGTTTTCAAATAAGTGTTGGCAGATCCAGCATCCTAGGCGTTAAGCTAATTAGACACGATCAGCTGATAACACTATGGTGAGCAATTTAATTGTGAAATGATGAATGGCTTTCTATAACAAGTTGTTTGTTTAGGAATTATAGATTAACACGATTCGTAAAACCTTCTAGTTGAATGATTCATGGCGACATTGTACGTGCGATGGGAATTGGACCAGCAGTGCTACTCTATGAAAATGTCCTCGTGTAAATATAGGTGAATATGCTACGGATTGCCAGCTCACTTCACCTTACTTTTGCGAGGCGATATTTTAGAGAATGGAGGTCTTGGTCCATATTGAATTCAGATTCAATGCAAATATTCGTTCTCTGTAACCGTGTTTTTTTTTAACACGACACTGAAAGCTTTTCATCTAACGAATTTTGTTATTTTATTAAGGGTCTGTCTATAGTTTGTCGTGAGTTTATAATCTTGCAATATTTCTAATTACTTAATTTTGAAAAAATCCGGTTCTGTTTTGCGTTTCTTGGTTGGACAAGACGTTATCAATTCGGTATTTTCCATCATATTTTTCACTACTCAGCAGCGGTCTGGCGTTGTCTTCGGTTGATGGCAATGGACTCGTGCCTATAAAATAGCAAAATTTGGTAGTATGCACAGCTCTGTCTAACATTACGGGGAGTGTAGACTCTGTTTCAGAACAAAACCCAAATCTCCAAAACAATTGCCTAAAAGTCCCTAACGCCCGATATTAATATTCTATCTCAATCCAAATCCCGATCCTTTGTTTTTGACGGCTGCTTCTGATTGGACGTCTTTAAGACTCGGATAGGCGAATTCGGTGGTTGATTGGTTACGGACAAAGATCGGGATCAAGATAGCAACCGAGATAGATTATTAATATCCAGCGTAAGTCTACATGTACTCGTACTAAGTAAAACAGTGAACCAATACTTATAAGAACATGACACTATTATTGTAACAATACACTCTGCAATCCATCATGGCATCACTATGCAAACGTATTTTATCGCCAGACAGTATCCGTCTGCTGTTCCGGTGATTATTCTCTGTGGCCAACACTACATAACAGCAAGTAGTACGGTCGTGGACACAAGTGTTACGATAGACATAATTATATTTCTGGGATTATCAGCATTAGAGTGCGATGGAGTGAGTAGATCTCCGGAGAAAATTCCCCTGAATTTTGTTTGCAATTAACAAACAATTACTTCTAAAATAATTATAAATTTACCACATTCCAAGACGATAAAATCAGTAGATACTGAAATAAGTAAACCTTTTTGTTAAACCTTGATTAAGTATTTAGTTAAAAATTACAAAAATATTTTTCTGTTGGTGTCTACTTAGCATAATAAACGATCTATGTTATTTCTTTCTAATATCTATGCGAATGCGGAAATATGTGGGGACTTATGAAAGCGAGTTACCCTTTCACGCTATTTTTTTGCAGAATTTAGCGTCCAACGAATAGGTGGACGAAGTCTTGAGTTTCTGCTACAAGTAGACATAATAATATGCAGCAAAAAAACAATGTCGTGTGGCTTTCTAACAAACTCGAATCTCAGATTCAAATGCTCAACGACCAGCACTTCAAACTACTTATCAACAAAATGATAGTTGTTCGACTTAATTAAAAAGAATAAAGTTCAAGTTCAATTGGGAAAATTTATCACTTTCGGACAGCTTGATGGGCTGTGGTGTCTGCACTTTGGAACCACGGATAGAGCTGTCAAATCCAAGACACTTTCGTACACAACTGTACCGGTCAGTTAATAATTGCTATGCCGACGGCAACCTCAAACGATACTGTGATATAATTGTATATTACACTATATTTTTAACACTTAATTGTTCATTTAACTGCGCACATAATTTTATTACGTGTCAACCGGTAACTGGCTAATAGTTGCAGTTTATGGCAAAAAGGTTGCTTAAGACTTTATGAGGTTTTTAACGTGTTTGCTGTGAATTTAACCATTGCTTTTGGTCGTTGCGTCTGTCTTTTTATAGCGTTTATTCTTATAAAGCAGTTTATTGTTTTTGACAGTCTCTAAAAGTATTTTTTGCTTCTACCTGATTTGTACTCATCAGTGACCATCATTTTAAAGTAAGTTTCTATATCAGTAGTGCGATTCTGTTAAAATCACCGCGTGAAAACGTAGTTAAAGTAAAGGCGAATTGCACTGTCATTCAATCCTACCTATAAAACAAGGCAATAACAGTTTACTTTAGTCAAGTATTTATGAGGTGGCTTTTAATGAACCGACAGGCAGTACAAAAGCAGAGCGTTTAAAACCTTAAAACCTTTTTGATACAACTCCTTTGACTGCTTTAATTTTGCAAATAGTAAGTAAATAGTATTTTAAAATATTTGAAAGAGGTAATGACGTATATATTAACATAGGAAAAATCGCACTTTGTGGGATAAAAAATGCTTGAAGTTCTCACAACCCGCTACAGAAGATGACTTTGGCTGATTTATGATTCCATCGAATTCTTAGAACATTGAATGCTCTTTCTCGTACAATAATACAATTGATTATCCATTTAATTCTAGAGGTTTAATGTTAAAAGTTTTTTAGTTTCTACAACATGTGATAGAACATGACTTTATGCTTTAAGCGGTTTTATGATCATATAGAATTCTTATAGAATCGAATGCTCTTTCTCGAACATTAATACAATTAAATAATCATCTAAGTGTAGAGCTTTCACGTTAACTAGACAGATATTTCTTTCTAAGTGTGCTCTAAGTTGCACTAAGTTTATGTCCGTTTTTCTTTGTTTCAGCGAGGGACTGTTTACTTGTCCGGTGAACGCGTCTCCTGTTGATTACGCGAAGGTAAGTTGTAACACAAAATTCTTGTATGCTAGGCTTGGTACAAAAGTTTACTTAGCGGCTAGCGTTTTGGTTTTGGTTAACTGTCAAACAAAATTGATGGAAAAGGTTAGAAATTTATTTGCGTCAAACGTGATGAAATAGAAACGCAGGGGCGAATATAAACAAAACTTTGAAGACGATTTTCACGTTAGTTCAAAACTTTTTGTTCCTAACAAGGTGTCGAAATTTTTCATTTAAAACTACAAACTCCTTGTATGTAACAAACATCTTTTCACTCACGTAGAACCGTCTCCAAAGTTTTTAGTTGCACTGTCTTAAGAGCCGTATAAGCGCAGTGCTTCGAGCAATTTATTGCGTTCAGATGCGCTTACGCACCCGGGTGGTCGTACGCACGCGGTTCAACCAGCTGTGGATAGATGGCGCTGTTTACAACTTGTGGTCAAACATCGCTTGTTACAAACGAAATCTTAAAACTTATTTTATTGACTCGTAAAACTACGAGCTTTCTTAGAATGCGCTTTATAAACATCATTAACTGTTAGATACAGTGATTATGTAGCTTGAACAAGCTTTGGTTTGTTTAAACTGCGTCGTGGTAAAAAATCTCAAGAACTGAAAGTAGACAAAACAAGTTTCGTAAGAAGATTGTTCTATATAGTAAATTAACTCCACAACCGTAAATATCATGTGAAAACATTCCATTGCACCGACTTGAAAGAATTTATTACTTAAAATGCCTGATCATTACCAACCTCACATTACCGTCGTGAGGATATTCAACGTTCACCAGAAAGAAAATGAGCAAAAAATTGCAGTTAGCTCAAACAGATCGGGGATGCGCGTGCGCAAGCTCACACGCGGTCAATTTCAAATTCAATTACTTGAATTGCATTAGATGATATGAATTTTATGGTAGATGCTCTCAAATACAGCTGATACTGATGTTTTAAAATACAATAAAAGCAAGGTTTGTGGTAACGAAAAAAGAAAACAACGATTTTACCAAAAACAAGATACCAATCATAATAGTTTTATAGCATTTGTTTTTCTATACGAAACATTGTAATGATGTAATGAATAACACTAAAGTTGAAAATAGTTTGATCAAAATGTTTAAGTATATTTCTTCAATCAATAACAATTTCTTCGGGAACATGAATAGAATATCGTAAACATTAGACACGTGTCTCTCCCACAGACTGCCATAACAAACGATCCTGGGGGGATAGTTGCGATAATGGCCGCAGTGGGTATAGTGGCGTTACAAATTGCAAATCGAGATTAATCTGACTTCAGACTCTTTTAAAATAATTTTAGTGTTTGTCAGTAGTGGTGTGACCAGCACTGTCAAGTCCAAGGGTCAAGGGAAGCACCTCTGATTTTTCGGGTTCATGTGTACGTATTGTATTATTATCACCTGATGGCATAGAAACTAACACCAGGTAATTCACTAACCACACAAAATAAACTTTTCTAATAGAGTCCAGAGTCATTAAATAACTCAATGATATAATCATACTTTCAACAAGACGTCTAAAGCTAGACATTGGCATCCCCCAAAGATTTCCACAACTGACGGTCTTACGCTCCGCTGCGGTGTTACCGTTTAAACTAAAAAACAACAATCCATAGATTTCCTGCGATCTCCACCAGATCTTTGGTCCGTCTTGTGGGGGACCCACTTCCACTGCTGCGTCTTTTAGTTAACAGTCACCATACCCTTTCGTCCTAACTACTATCAGAATTGCGTGTCTCCAACTCCCCATTGCTACTTATGTTTAGCAATTCTATGAAGTTCTCCAAAAGTTGGTGACGTTCATTTGTTCATACTTGGGATTTCGTGGGTTAGCTTTTATGAGATGGAAAATGATCAGCACTAATATGTTGAAGATAATTAAGGAACTCTGATTGATGGACTATTGGACATTCAGAAATTCACAGAATGAATGGACATTCTAATTTTTCCCTTAGGACACATTTGCTCATACAATACACGCATAAAAGATCGCGTTACATTTACATTGTAGGTAAAAAACGCAGCAAAAAATTACACAATACAAAACAATGTCTTGTAACCAAGGAATTATCAAATTCGGCACAGCATCCAAATTACAAGCACCGCATATATCACGGCGAATCAACCGTAATTGATCGTTTAAACATCGATTAAACACCAATTGTGCCTACAAAATCAAAACAAGATGATTTGGCACGCAAAACTGCGCCGACGCACTATCTATCACTACTTTCCGTACGAATTTCAACCATAATTCCTCTAACTTAACGTCTAAATTAATTAAAGACAGGCTTCATGGATTGGTGTCACTCACCTCTTGTAACGACCTTGCAATGCTAACCAGTCACGCGACAATGTTTTTGTCTCTCTCTCCCTGATTATGTCCGGTCATATAGTGGTGTTGCTATCTCCTTCTAGCAGTGCAAAGCTGTACGGTTGTTTCACTATGCGTTTCGAGCTAAGGAGCGTTGCGGACGTCTTGTTATTAGTTCATGTTTTTGAAAGTAGATGGCGCAGTTATTTAAAATAAAACAGGCAAATTGGAGCGACTACAATGTTTAACTCGCGTGATTTATTCATTCTTAATTAATGTAGAATATCGCAGTCCTTTTATTTTACCTAGATGATGCTGACCTGAGTTACCACTAAAACTGACGTTTTTTTTTATAATTTCTACGAATAATGTACGATATAATTAATATACCGAACGTCTTGAGGTATTTTTTAACTAAACGGTTGCCTTTTTTACTTGCAATTAAAGAGTCTCAGTTCTTTTTAAACCTTTGGTATTGATTATAATTAAGGTAGAATTAAATAAAAACTGCAATATTATCGGTATATTATGTCTGTATGGTCATTTATAAATTAAAGTCTTCGACAATTTTTATGAACCTCGAGCGCCCTTTGCTAAATAAGCTGCTCAACAATCTCTTTATGTTACTTCTTCTTAAAGACATGTGGAACAGTTTTTGACGTATTTTACTTTAATAGGTCGTCCATAAATAATTAGGTACTGAAAGTAATTTTGCTCCAGTACAATGCCTTGTTGAAAATATTTTTAAATGACTTCTAATTATGTAATATCTTTGGAGGATAAACTGGTGCCAATCAAAGTCCCAAGAATCGCTAATACATTTATTTATTAAAAGCAATGTTACACGTATGATGGTTCTGAGGCAAGTGAAAGACGACATATAATTCATTCTACAAACTAATCTACGCCTACTGGTATTCAATAAAAACTATCTATCGCGTCGTGTTGCCTTTACTTTAATTGAAGGCGTTAATGCCTGAACAAATTTTAGACGACCTTTTAAAGTAAAATGCGCCGAAAACTGTTCGACATGGCTTTAAGAAGAAGTAACATAAAGGGATTTATGACAAACAAAAGTCATACAAATTGATTGGGGAAAATTCGCATGATATGAAAAACGAAGCACAAAGTCTTGATTTTTAGGTTTCCGAAGTCATTGTTAGAATAAAGTTTTCCAAAACGATATAATGCTTATACTCTCTATCTAGCCACAGAAACGAATCAGAATGTCTTATAGACTTAATAACTGCTTTCTTCTCCATAAAGCTCCAAAAAACAACGTCGCTAAAATGTCCGTTTTGCCTCCGTGTGGACGACCGCGCAATCTTATGGGTGCGCGGGCGCAGGGCGTGAGAACCGACGCGAGTGAGTGCGGAACAACGCCGCGATCTATGATCCATTGGATAATAACATTGCTGACTTGCTGCTGAAATTGCACGGATACCTTATCTTTTTTATAGCGTAGTATGTTTTTTGCCTTTAGTACCTAAGTATTCTCTTTCAGATCTATGTAAGCTGTCAGGCGGTGTCAAGTCCATGCCTACGTGTAGGATTCTTAATAGATTTAAACTTGGAGACAATATCCGGGTATTTATAGTATCAGAAAGAGAATTGATGTTTTCAGACACTCTTACATCTGCTTTAGCCTACTATATCACCTGCCTTACTTTTGCCCAAGAAGGTACCTATATCGGGGTCAGGTTCTTGGACCAGAAGTAGCAGAATACTACATTTCACGTGGAGAGACCACCAGCTCTTTGCCCCCCAGAAACCAATCAACCAAAATGTATCTTGTTTATACCTGTAACAAAAATCAAAGATCTACAAGTGACGGCTTAACATGCTTTCTGAAGTACAGGAAGGTCTAGGCATGTTATGGATTGTCATTCATCCACGGACCAACATCTTTAATATTGACCTGTGTCGCTATTTTACAAGCACCTCTTTCAAATACAAATTTATTATGTAACCGACTTTAAAAAAAGGACAAGGGTCTCTGTTCAGTTTCATCGAAAAAAAACAGCTATCATCGAAGTAAACGGAACGACGTATTTTGCTTTCCTATGACTTGATAGAACCCAACAATCCAAAGCTCAAGAAAGAGCTATCATTTCTCTAGCACCAATGTGCGTCAAACACATGTGGCCAATGCGCTTGTCAATACTCTTAGCATGACTGAGTTTGTCATTGTCATACCCAGCCAGCGGTAATTATTGTTTTATGACATAACAAAGACTAATAAATGTCACAGTCCCAGGGTCTCAGATGTGAGATATGTCACGCTGGGAGTGGTACTAACTCTATGGAATTTGTAACGGAATTGATGATGAGAACATAGTTATTGATTCAAAGAAAGAAAGAAAAAAAAATGCCATAGAGCGCGTGCATAATATTTGATAGTAGTCATAGTAGTTTATTGGTTAGGGATTTTTACAAATCATAGGATAAACAGATTGAATATAATGCAAATAACAAATTATTAAAAATACATTAAATTATTAAACAAATTAATGTAAAAAAGTTCAAGAATTAAAATACCTACTCTACTACTAAATAAACTACTTTTGTCTTTACGGCTGTAGGTATCAATTCGAACGAGTACCTAACATAAATTTCTGAGAATAGCCTAATAAAAGTTAGATCAACCATTCTCGATGACAACACGAATACATGAATCACCATTGAGGTCCTTCATAACCATGTCAATATCCTCTACGACCCTTCCCTGTAGAGGTCAATCATGGAATCCTGATGGTTAAGCCGTGTTTTTGGAGTACCGTAGAAAAATGGCAAAAACAAAGCCACTGAAATCATTGTATAGTGACATTTTTTTCTGCCAGCAATGTACAGATTGAAGAGACAGCAATTTTGACACGCTCAAAGTAATAAAAAACTCCGGGACCTTCTGTCTTAATTTTTTTTTAAAGTTGCCACACTCGGATCTCATTGATGTCGTGGGTGCGGTTACAAACATTTACACCTTAGATTAATAACGCATAGCAACCGAGTAAGAGTGCAAAAAGTAAGGCAACTAAACCTGATCCAAAGCCTGAGCTTTCTTTGCTCGGCGAGCCGTCAGTAGGTACACAAAGTCACGTTCCGTCTACTACGACTCCCGCAACATTAACACTTTGTATGCCACGTAGGTCACCGGTGACCTCAAACAATTGAATTTCTATTGTGTCTGGTAGTCTGGCAGTCAAGGTGTTAACGATTTCACTAGTTGTTTGTTTTGTACTAGACGCGGCTTCTATGCATTATTATTCTAAGATTTAAACATTCAATCGGTTCTATCAAAGCTTAGCAGCTATTTTATAAACCAGAAGCAAGTTTTACTGCAAAATCAATATGGAATTACTTGATTCCATGCACAAACAATGCGTAAATCTCAATATTGACACAAAACTGAAGTAGACAAGTAAATTACTGATCCATGCATAGGTATTTGTCGACGGTCAGCAAAACAGATCGGCAGGCATATAATAACAAAAGAATACGCCTATCTGTTTTTAATGAAACACGATACCATATGCTGGATTGTTTAATTATATTTCTTAGTATTTGTGGCCTATGTTTAAAGAAAATGTGTAGGTACGTGTTTTTTTTTTTGTATTTTAGGAGCATGTTTTCACAAGCGTGACTGCCGTATTGGACCAGGCCAATCACCATGGTTAGAATAAAATAAATTTGGTGTTTATGAGTTAAAATGATTGTAAACGCATATACGGTACAGGAGAAATTTTCGTCGATATCGTGACAAATAATCGGCTTTGTGTGACGAAATTATATTGACCCCATTTTTGACATTTAATTACGCTACGGACCTCTTGTTATAAATTATATTTATTTTATGTAAATGTGTTTAAAAATACTTTTACGCTTGAGAAATTAAAATAAGTAAATTAGAACTAGATTAAGTAGGACTTTGTTCTCTGGGAAGAAATTCTGAAACAAAGTCAGAGGTCAAAGTCTCTTTTAAAGTACAGACATTATCTTCGTCACATTAATTACAATCAATGTGGTGTCTAAGAAAAAAAAAACATATTTAATTATTTATGTTAAACATATTTTCTCCTTCTCTATAAAGTGGTTGTATGTAAGAAATTGATATATCCACCCATTGTTACACCGCTGCACCGCAGGTAACTAGCAAAATAAAGTAATTATTTGAAAGTTTTTATAGTGTACAGTAAAGATCACTATATTTTTGTATTTGGGTTTGGACCTTTTCAGTCAGTACACGCGTTTATTGGTAATCGTGTAGCTTAACTCAGAACCTGCGGAACTCAACAACTCGACTAATAATGCCTACTAAAAAAGATCCCTGAACAACAAGTTGTTAGGTGGGACGATGGGAAGGTTTGGTCATCAAACGACAGCCTATTTCCCAAAAAGAAAAACTCCCAAAAAAGATGCATCCTTTTAAAAAAACATCCTGAATAGACCCCAAAAAATGTCCCTACGTCACGCAACTACACCATATTGTATTCTAATTCCCATGGACATCAGAAAAAAACCCTATCAGATCAGATCTCACGGTTATTAAAATTAAAATCAAAATAATAGATAGACTTCACAAAAGAAATTTGACCCACAAAGAGGATGGCCATTGCGCACAATAGGACCAAATAGTTCTCTATTCACCCCTTTTTTTGAGTTTGAAGAGGCGTAATGATGGAGATCAGTACAAACTTGATTTCTAATCTATCAGCGATGCGTGAAAAAGGGTTGGGTTTTGTTTTGGGTTGTTATCTCCTACCCTTCAAATGTAGATGGGGTAATCGATACGTTAAGCAGGGGTAAATGGACTGGCCTGTTGGTCTAGTGGTTAGTGGTCCTGCCTGCTATTCCGGAGGTCGTGAGTTTGAGTCCAACGACAAATGTTTTTGTGTGATGAGCACGATCATTTGTTCTGTATCTTGGTGTAACTTATCTATATCTAATAATGTATGTATTTAGAAATATGTTAGTATGTTTATCAGCTGTCTGAGTACTAGATAGAACAAGCTCTTTTTAGTTTGGGGCTAGATCTGGCGTTGTGTGAATGTTGTGGATTATTATTTATTTAAGAAAGATTTTGGAGTCAATAAAGGGGTTACTGGCTTCTGCTGAGCTTGAGGGAGGACCGAGGTTCGATTCCCTAGTCGGGTAAACTGTTATTGTGTTTCTCTCATGCACATGGGTTAAATTATGGACAAGTGCCAATGTGACTTCTCTATTCAATTGACTGAAATGTCACATCGATCGTTGACATCGTTAAAGGAAAACAAATCATCAAGTGTGATGCTCAATGCTTTTGCTACCACTAAATGATACGAGCGCTTTTGCCTTGCACTAGTATTGAACAGGCTTGTATTGTTATTTCTTTCATTATATTCAATAACCATACAAATTATATTTTTAAATATTTAAATACAAACATGGAAAAAAAACACATTATTATTAAAACATATCTGTTCTCTGTATTCAACACAAGATCGATCCTCGAATGCATACGATGCATATCTCATAAGTCATAGAGACATGCATTCTCGAACGATCACACATTATAATATGGCGTTCTGAAGCTTTGTATAGCATAGCATTTAAATTAAAGATTAATCTGTGTAAGAAAATAATGCTCGCAGGATCACTGACCTCCTTTTCAAAAGACCCAATTTGGACATATTCAGAGTGAGGATAAAGGTCGGCTTACACCAGTTTCGGGCGCTCTGCTTTAGGTTGCATCATTTTGTAATTGATGCTTTAGATTGTGTAATTTGTACCTATACAACCTTTTTGGGGAGTTTGTTCCGCTACTTCTTCTTCCCAGCAAAAACACTAGGAAGTGGCGAAAGACGTGGTTTTCGGGGACAGTCTTATGTAATTTTTGACGTGCAAAGAGAGCTTTGGAGACTGTCTTATGTCGTTTTTGAGTGCTGATCCTCTGCCTAACTTCAATATATGACTTTAAAAAATTTAAATTTTTGATTTTACTATGGCAACTGATTTCCTCTTGAAAGTTATCATGGTTCGGACTTGTGGACATATATGCACAACCATAAAAATATAGTATACCTAGTTATCAAGACGATGTCGAGAGAAAAGTTTTGGTGTGAAAATGAAAGGTTAGTAAAATAGAGACAAATCAAATAAACGATAGATGATTTGTGTGAAAGTTGGTAGGTATGGATAAGAAGGAGGCGAGAGATGACGGTGAATAGAGATGTATGGAAGAAAGATTTACATCCACCCCAGATAAATTGGGTTATCCCAATTTATCTGGGAAGAGGGCAGAAGGATTGTGAGGTCGGATTACAACCATCGGTCGATTATTTAAAGGATAGGTTGATATTTATCATACAATTCATTTCCATTAGGTATAGATTACATTCACATCAATTAATAAAGCCTGTTACTCAACGATCATTTGTCTATCTTTACTATTATTACTATATTTATTTATGTATCTTTCATATTCTAAATCGGAATAAAGAAGGGACTATTTCATAACTTCAACTTCAACTTACTAAATATCCAAAGGATTCCTTTTAAGGATGTGTGATATTTATAGGTTGCAATAGTATTTCACAATATTGCTAAGATTTGGTCCTCGTCGTTGACGTACGAATCACGAGTAGGTAATTGTCGTCAATGGATTGCGAAATCGAACAATAAATGCATACAAATAGAAATGATATACCTACCTCACCTCGTCCGCTTACTGAGCAAGAGGTATCTCAATTTATTATTTTTTACTCGAACCGAATTAAACTGAAGTTCTTTATGAGGGATCTTTCTTGGTACCGGATAACTGCAATGGTTTGATGCCGAACTAAAACTTGACGACAACTTAAAAATATATTCGAAAAAAAAAATCGAAATTACCACTTTGCATTTCTATTCAATATTTCGTTGATCATAGATCCAATTACATATTCAACAAAAATCTTTCTACCAAAATTACGTTGATACGTTACACCCCAATGTAACACAACCCTTAGCTTCCTTTTCATAAAGAAGAGGTTAAACGATATAAAACGGGTCCCAACGCATTATGATGTAAAATAGGTGCTAACAATGAAGATAAGATGTCCTGTACGTGAGGGAACGTGTGGTCACCCGACTGCGACGAAGAGGGGTTAGAAGGACTGTGTCTCTCTCTAGTAGCAATGAGTCATACACCATTACATTAGACTATGGGTACGTCCAGACAAAGAAATACTTCACTTAATATTATTAATACAATTTGAGTCACTCGACTGCCTCGTTGGTGAAGTCGGTGCAAGTGCTACTGCTGAGCTTTGGATCTAGTTTTAGATTCCAGGTGGAAAAGAGTTAGGCAGAGGTGTCCCTATTAGTAGGTACACCAGCATTTATGGTACGCCCAGTTATGTTTAAGTCACATGTAATAGAGGGCGATGGGAACCCCAACAACTTTCGACAAAGTCATAAACCTAGACACCGGGATGCTACTAAGCAATTCAGGATAGAATGGAACTTTATTGTCTCTAGTTTAACACCTAATACTTACCTACAAGCATACACAAAACTATAATTCTGAAAGGAAAAGGTTTTTAAACGTTCGTTATGTTCAGGTCCCGTTGAAGGTGCCCGAGCCCTAGTTTACAGCTTAAACCCTTCAATTCTAGATTGGACACCCAACAACACTTTGCAATCCGGGAATTTTTGAAATACTACTTTTTAAATTTTCTGCTTCGGCCCTTTCAGGTGGATAACCTTGACAATTACACGCCACGTAGAACAGACTCAAGATGTTCTCATTGACACAATTAGAAAGTAGGAACAAATATAGATACTAAGAACCCACACAGTTAACTAACACCAGTTAAATGTCGGTATCACTGTGATGCAACAGTAACCTCACTCTGAACTCAGTTCACAGAAGTTAACAATAAACTTTATCTAAATACAGCATTAACGGTCATTTGACGTTATCTCGACTTTCTCACGTTAGGAATTTTATTTGTCATGCGCGTACGCATAGGGTGAAAGGCATTGTACTGACCGACGCATAGATTAGATATGTTTAGGAGCAATGAGATGTGCTCTAATTTTGTATTTTGACGTCGGTGCTTAAATATTTTTATTTAAATTTATTTGTTTATAAATGTTTAGAATCAATTGTATCAGGGGTATTACTAGATAAATTAGAGCTGAAAATCAGCACTTTTTGAACGTAAAAAACTGCATAAGATAGTTTCCTAAATCGCCTCTCTTCACCTCTTTCTAAAGCTTTAGCTGGGAAGAAGAAGTGGCGATTAGCGTTGAGTAACATACCAGTTTCATAAGTTGGACAAAATCTATGTTCTTTACAATTTAATATTGAATATTCATATTTTCTTTTAGAAAATGTAGGTAAAATGTCTTGCATAATTATATTCAGAAAAGCTTGTTAAAATTTTAAACCTATCTAGATGATATTCCAGCGCTAAGGATCTGTTTCGGGAGTGAGCATGCAGCATTATGCTGACCGATAGCTGTTTTGCGTCTTGATGTGACGTATATGTTTCTCTCCAAAATGGGAACCGATGTAGAAAATTATTTTTTTAATACAAAGGATCTGAGCTACTTTCAGATATACTTGGATGACATATTTTTCCAGTTGGGCATATTGATTTTAAAAATAAATCACGATTTTGGACGAAACAGAATAACAAAATAATAAAGGCTGAAAGTTATTCTTATGCTTTATAAAAGTGTGTTCTCTGTTTATTTTAAACAATCTATCCATAGTGTATGAACAGTGCATTCCATAGACAATATGCGTAGTACCTACACCATAGAGCATCGTATTGACTGTAAATCATGGCAGTCATAGGTCACACATCTATGACCGTCTCGTGTCTTTGGGATACAGAAGATGTGATGGGTTATTCTGTAGATTTACGGTAACGTTCCGGATTGAAAAAAAATGGATTTTATTGTATTTTATTTTACTAAAACTGCAGACTTCAAATTTTGGAGTGACTTTCTTTTCAAAGAAAAATGTTGCCCCATAGGTACTAGGAATTTATGCTGTGTCGTGGGTGGGTTAACAAACATTAAAACTCACATACACAAACAAGCAGACTCGGAACTACTACCTGCAGCAGGCCTTACAAAAATTTTGATCCGTACAGGAATCGACCCTGAGACAGGCGGCAACTAATCGCTTAACTGCTACGCCAGCCGTGCCGTAAAACAAAGATAGACATATACAAAATAAATATGAAGCAATCTGCAGCTCTCTCAGCAAGTTTAAGATTATCAACCAGATTTTCCAGACAGGGCAAAAGACTACTTTACTCATTGCTAATAAATCTGCTAATTAAATCATTTTGTAAACAGTAGATTAATTTTTCGTAGTGAGTTGGTTTCGTAGTGAACGTTGTTCACGTTCCCTGTGAAAATTAAGTTACGATAAGAAACAAAACTTGTATATTTTTAGAATAAGGACCTCAATTTTATAGAATAACCCTAATCTCTTTACATTTGACACTGCACTCATTTTCAACGGCCCTACGTCTATAACAGTTGATGGATTATGATTACAGACGAAAAACGCACCGGTCATCCCACGTGACAATGTGATATATCCCTTTAATATTTTATAGCTCCACTCTTTATTTTGATTGATATATCTCGTTCTGGAGATGGGCTCGCTTAATAAGCAATGGATGGAGTGAATATAACAAGCACACCTGTATAGGTGTGTACAGTGATGTTACGTATGTAACATCACTGTTTTATTACCCAAAGCGTAAGGTAGAGATGTACAGAGCACACAATCAGAGCAGCAGCACATCAAGCTACCCCAATGTGTAAAATTTCTTTGAGATCTCAATTTTATTACAAACAGAATAAGGTTCATGTTCAATTGGAAAAATTGATAGCTTGATGTGCTGGCGTCTGTACCTATAGTACAACAGCTACGTTTCGTGGATTCTCCATAGTTTAAGGTGGTAGAAGAATTGGTTGTTGCCACTGCATTCTCCCTTGTTCCAAAACTAAACCATAATAGGAGAGTTGACATCTCTTCCTAACGTCTAGCATTAGAAAAGGACAAAAACTGACAGTGACAGATAAGAACTAAGTTAGAAATGTCAAAAAAGTTTTTTCCTCGAACTTCGTCATGCTTTTGGTCGATGCGCATTTTTTCTTATTGGAAAAAAAGCCTAAATTGCGTTTAGTTTGACAATAACGGAATGCCACCATTGTCATATTCGTTTCTCCAAATCATAAGTCTCTGAAGTTATGAGTACGTTATTCAAAATACACATACCTACCGACCAATGCCGACATATTGCAAGCCTACCAACCCTGAACATATGTACAAGCCTCGTCATATATTATGTATCTCAGTAGAATCTCCCAGCTTGCATAAGATGACAGGCAGGTGATGTATACATGTTCCGTTTAATTTTCGATTCAACAGAATCAACCAGATGCTTCCAATAAAATCAAGAAGTTGACGGACAAGCCACAGATATGGTCGAAATTGTGCACCTTGACTGGTTCCACATTTTGGATGGCATAGCAACTGGTATTTGTTCCATTAATGAAGTGCAGGCTTTGGTAGAGTTACCTACTACTGAATCTTCTTCTTCTTTTTGTGTGCTTAGTGAAATAGTGACTTGCCTGGTGTCATAGTTTTTATGGCGTGCCACATGTCGTCGAGAAATATCTTCCAAGCATGGCCTGTTTCGTCACCATTTTTTCCTTCATTCTTTTTGAAACAAGTGATTTTTATACGATACGGCACATGAATTCGAAAATTCGGATTGGTGCTTGCCTTGCATTCCTTGGGATCTATGATCTATTTAATGATTGATTACGTGGATTTAGTGCGAGTCTATCCTTATAAGTACCTACTGACACTGAATAAGTGGCGTCTGATAACAATAGTGGGAAACAAATTACCTTAATTTCATACAAATTGATGGAAGTAAAATACGGTAACGAGGAGATGTAAATATGTATTATGTTAATTAGTATGATGTTGGGGTTTTCATTAAATATTATCTCTATGCCTAGCCTTCACTAGGCTTAGAAAATATTTGACGAAGTGAAACTTTCTCTCACGGTTACGCAATAAAATAATGTGTGCAGTGTGACACATTCATAATTAAGGTTAATCATAAGTCTAAGTTTAATACTAGATCAGAGTAAGATTTCATACTAATGCTGACATACCTACCATTGTTGGTTCATAAATCCTCACAATAACTTGGAAAAGGTTCATTTGTAAGGAACCGTCTGTGCAATACCCGTATCAACCCCAATCGTTATCTCGATCAATATCTTCGTCTCTAAACCCAACACCACCTGGACCTCTACCCACCTTATAAACGATCCATACATAACAAAACACAAAGACATTAACAAATGAGGCGAACTCAAAATTCCACTGAATAATTCATTACGTGCTGCTGTACAGAATGCAGCAGACGTCAGCTAAGTAACCAATGTATAACGTTAGAGGTCAAAGAGGGTCACACATCTATGGTTCTAGATTATGAATTGTAAGGTAAGAGATTCCATATAACGTACGAAGAGCTGATGATCAATGTGAGAATGATCTAACAGCTAAAAATATCCCAAAAGTGTTGCATAAGTTGGATCTAGGCGATTAAAGCTAAATCACATGGGACATGGATGCATGCACATTTAATGAAAATCGTCGCTTTGGACTGGTCGGGTAGAATATAATGCATTGATTTTACAAAATATTGTACAAAGCTGTTATGTGCATTATATATTTTGATCATAATATTCTGCTGTTTCCAGCGTACAAAATAATGTGATTTGTAAAATTATGTACCATCATTACATTCAAATTTAATTATTAATAATTAGAGTTGTGTCTTAGTTATTATGGTTTATATTATATTCTACTTATTTATTTTACTACCTACTCCATTCTCACATAACTAAATGATTTGGTACTACCCGTACAACATTTTTTTTTTTAAAAGATGATTTAAAAGAGTCTATGGAATTTCTTTCACATTTGAATGAAAAACTAGCCTCATATTCTCTTGAAGTACCTTGAATTGAGTTTGTCCAAAATTGAACAACACATTTGTAGACCCTTGCAATAGCACGAGGTAACCTTAACTAGTCAACAAGGGTAGGTAGTAGTGGATCTGACTGATGGATGGATCCATGTTCTCGACAATTAAGTACCTCTAAAAGCTTCTTAAACGGAACCTATCCAATCTATACTCAATACTCAATAATTTTATTGCTTTCCAAATGTATTCTTAGGATATATGGACCCTGTAGGGCACAGCAAAAGGGTAGGAGAGAGGAAGCCCTGAAACAATGTACATATTTAAGAATAATCAAAATTTGTAGATCATTAATAACTAACTTATGTTCTATCATTTTGTGTTTATCTATTATAATCAACAATAATTAATTATGTGTTATATCATAACGAACGAAACCTAGATGAATAGCTATTGTAAAGTTGTTAACACATTAATGTTAAAAGTCGATTATTCTCTTAAACAGCCAATTTCTACACCTTTCCCAATGACAACCAGCTGTTATGTTACATTCTTATTAACATAATCAGATGTACTTTTAAGGTCCATATTAAAAAGTCGAAAAATGGGTATTAAAAAAAAATTAAATGCATCGAAACATTGTGAAATCGCATTCAGCTGAAACTGAGCCTTTTATAACCCTAACAGCACAATTTTCTCCTCATCAGAACAGTTAAATACACCAATTATCGGGTTTTTAACAAAAACTTACATTTTAACCAACCCTTAATGTAAGTAAACAGATTTGGCTAAAAGCAAAGGTGCGGGGCGTCGCAGCGAGATTTTAAAAAGGTTCAAATGTTTATGGTCGTTGTGCGCAAGCGTGGTGGTTGGCGAGGACAGCTGCGCAGGAGCACCTTGCGCAGATGCGACCGCACGTGTGGACCGAGCTGATATTTTGTTTTATTTTTGCCCTTAGAGCTTGTCCCAAGATTCATGGTGCTTCCATGATTTTAAAGGAAATAATTACTGTTGTTATTTTGAGGCGATGATGGTGTGAAATTGTATCAGCATTAAAATTATTACACTAATTTTATTATTACCAATACTACTAAATTAAATTAAGTAGTTACTTTTGTACTTAACAGTAGGTAGGTATTTGACCCTAGTACGAGTATTTGATTTGTTGTATAAGAGGCGAAGCTCTTAACAACAAAAATCAACAAAACTAGGAAAACAATTACACTATGATTGCCAAATAATTTGTTAGTAAGTGCTAGAAACAAAAATGATATAGAGTTAGCAGTTTAGTTTCGTCGTTAGGTACTATCATAAATTTTTAGCCCACGAGTTTCAGAATCTAGTAACATTAACTAACAATAAGTTATAGTTAAGCCGCAATCGTTATTGTATTGTAAAGAGCAGACCTTTCAAAGGTGCTTCTTATTCTAATAAATAATTATCTAACTAAACTATCCAATTGAAGTACTTCACATTATAATGTAAGCAATGGTTAACGATGATCAAGAATACACTATTTATTCTAAAGTAAGCTAGTCTAGTCAAAAGCGTTTGTAATAAACGCATTGTCTAATATTATCTGTATTTATGTTTGTTCAATCAATTGGGAACAAGAAAACCTTTATAAGCGCCAGTTACTTTACCGTCAGCAGCCTAATAACGAAAACAGCTGTTGTGCGGCATGCTTGAAAGCGACCACGCCAACGTGAGCGAGAGATGGCGATTAATGAATATTACTATGTCATGAATAGCCTGTACCTACAATATTTCCATAAATTGGGTGATTTTTTGGGATATAAACAAACGCTAATAACTTTGCTGTTTATGAACATTATTTATTGATACTTTACAAATATATAATATAATGAGAAGACCATCTAGAATAAACCCTTTTAGTATTATAACTAATTAAAAAAATGGTGTATACAAAGACTTCTTGATAAGATTGGTTGTTAGAACCTCGGATTTCCGGCTAACCATACCTTACGACTGACTAACATCTTCGATTCACAGTCAGATCTCACGGTTTAGCTTAACGTGCTTTCTGAGACACGAAGCGGTCTCGGTTACACAAGAATGGTCACCCATTTGTAGACTGTTCTTGGCAGTTATAACTTAACCCGTTTGGCTAGTATTGTTAGGTTTTCAACATAATAAGCAATATTATCCTTCCTAGGATCCTTCTTAAGTTGTTTAATCAAAAAACCCCCACCGCAGAAACAAAAACATTTAAAAAGTTAAAGATAACTCTTTCCTTGCTTCAGTAAGGCATGTTCCTAGTACTCGTATGTATGTAGGTAGGTAAGTACTTATTTTAGCGGTACCCCGACGTGACGTAAAATTTCATGGCTCAACGATAGGAAAGTGTTATTTTTAACTTTATAAATGTTTTTGTTTTTGCGATGGGGGTTTTTAAAATTTTTATTTTAAATTTTTTAAACGCCTTAATTTTTTTTTATAGAGTTTACAGTTATGAGATTTTTTCAGTGCATTTGAATGTAGAGTCAAATGCTGGTTAACACGAATCTAAACACGACATATCTGCTATTATTTTGTCAAGAGTACCTACCTATATTAGTGTGCTAGACTAGATATCATGGTTGCATCAGGCCAAATATACCATAATCTTGCTTATTATTATAACACACATGGATTTTTGTAATTTTAAGCCAAACATATGTTTGTAAGTAAAGTTAAAACCCATAGACGTATAAAATCGCAACGGTAGCTAACACACTTTTGGCGGCTGAACCGATTTTGATGAATCATGTCTAAGAACCATTGCAAGAAACCCTACTTCCAAATAAAAAACACCGCATCTAAATCGGTTCACCCGTTTAAGCTCTACGGTGCCACAGACAAACAAACAGACAGACACACACACATAGCAGTCAAACTTATAACACCCCTCTTTTGGCGTCGGGAGTTAAAAAATACTAATAGTCTTCTAATGTCGTGTCACTGTGTTTATAGCAAAACTCCTCCGAAACGGCTTGACCGATTCTTATGAAATGTTCCGTGTATATGCAGTAGGTCTGGGAATAGGACGTAAATAAATAAAAACAAAATAAAGCAAAAAGAAAACGATTCTAAGGTGGATCAAAGTTTCCCGAGGCAGCTAAGTATCTCATTAAAAGCTTTGCTTTTTTCAAGCAATTATGAAGTCTCTCAATCTTTTGATCAAAAATCCATTGCCATAAAACCGAACGGTTCATAAAATCTAGCTCAAAAGGTGGACACTAATCTTTTCCCAGACAGATGCGGTGCGTTGACCCGTTCAATCCTGTTCAGTCTAGGTCGAGGCAAGGTCGTGCCTAACAGGTATTGGACAGTTGACACCTCACTACCTGCTCAAGACCGTTGTCGGGTGTGTTTATCGATTTATATTGAGTAATTTGAATTGGGAGTGGAGCGGAAACCTTCATTTAAGGATATCGATAAAGCATTTGTATAATGAGGACTGTTTCGTTGGGTAATGGTAGCGTGACTGCAAAGAGTGTGGTTATGCGTTTGGTTCAAAGGTCGGATGAAGTGCTATCAGTTTTCAATTATTTGTTATTTTCTCAAGTGTGGAAGCCCGAAGACCATATGATCCCCTTTATGACAAGGGACTTTAATATACTTAACTCTTGAAAATTGACCTCCTAACCTTCCTTTGAGGATTCATCAGACAAGATGATACATTATGTTACTAATTTCATAAAGAAATCTATGGTAAGGTCGGTTATGTTCACTAGGGTCACTAGTTAGGGCTTCGGGTTTATAGTTAAACAACCAAATTATCTGTAAGCATGGCAGGTGTTTCTTGATGATTAACTGTGCTCACATGAAATATTTTTTTTTATTATTTATCTAAGCACACTACGATTCAACGGGAACGTGTGGTCCCCACCAGAGCTTGATCAGGACTCTCTTAAGGCGCCACCATTCAGTCGTGTGATACATTTCTTAGTACAAGGATATGGTCAAAAGTTGAATATAAGTAATTCTAATACGACATCTACGGCAAGCTACATCGAACTTCACGATCACTGACTAATGCACACACTGACTAGACAGGTTTACTCAAATCTCTAAAAGACCATCTGAGACACTTAAATGCATAGTTCAGCAAGATATGATCGATCTGACTGAATCTTAAAAGAAACAATGACCTCTGAGTTACTTTTCAGAGAAGTCAGATAGGAAACCTCATGTAGGTGGTATTAATTTGAAGTGTGAGTTTTGTTCTGTTGTCTTTTATTTTTAATGTCATTTAAAGTAATAAAAACAAAAGAAGAAAAAAAGACAGCACCAGAAGCAAGAAATAAACTACCCGATGTCTTTTTAAACAAAATCTTTGTTGAAGTGACAATAAAAATACTAGAAAAACGCCAATTACCTACTGAAAAACAAATCATGTTTTAATCAAGTCTTTGTGATGTAAAGAAGAAGGATTGGAGGCTTACTTCTGTTTTAAAAGAATCTTAATTTTTTGTATCAATAAGATCGTTAAGCCTCTTAATCCGGATCCCGACATGTCATGACATGTTCTCAAGGTATATTCGGAGCCATCCGATGACCTCGGCGACCGTATCGGCAATATATAAGTATATTGCGTCTTATTGTACAAAACATATTTTATATTCATGAAGAGGTAATCGTTTCTCTTCTCGAAGCACCATTAATAACAATTTGTGATTCTTCAAGCGTTGTTTTATTCTTTTTATAGAACTCAGTAGATAAGTAGAATAATTTTATAAACTTACAACTCTACCACTAAATAAGGAATTACTCCGGACTGTTATTAATAGTTTTGCAAGTTCCGAAACAGAAATTATTTATGTAATATTTGATGTCCTGTAGCTGGATTTGTGTCAAGAGCTAATATTGCAAGAATTAAATACGTGATTGGTAGTCAATTGAAATACTTAACGTTCTAGGTCATAAGTTAATGAAACACGTTTACCTACTCCCAAAAAGAGAATGCGTAAACAACATTCACAAATGTCTTACAGGTCATGTTGCTAGGTACGTATCAAGGTATCATCCCAAAATATCTTAGTCATCTAAGCGTTCATTCAACACTGTAACCCAAGATTATATCGAACCAAAAAATCATTCATCATCAAATTGTAGTAACCGATTCTGTCCCAAGTTCCACATATAATCAGCAAGGCCGTACATTCGCCTTTGAGGACCAGACACCAAGACCTCTGACCAGCCAAACAGCAACCTTTCTCTTATACCAAAAGTTGGACCAGCAAGAGGCGGTAAAGGCCATCATTAGCTGGTCAGTGAAGTCGTAAAAAGCGGCTGCAGGCAGCGGTTCGCAGTTTGCGCAAAAACTTCCTCGATTGAAGGATCGTGTTACTATAATAAATAGTATGCTTCTAGTGATCTTGTCGAGCGAAACATGGCGTCTACTGCTAAGATAAAATGAAGGCAATGTTAGCCTTTTAGGTGTAGAAGTCAGGCATGGGGGTAAAAAGTTAAGTAACGATAGTTGGTTGGTAAATTCATATCCTACTTGTTTATACCTATACGATAATATGGTTGAATATGTGGTACTTGATACATGTGGTTGAGAGATTTTTGAGTCAAAAGCAATCGAGTAAAATAAAGAATAGGTAGGTATACAATCAATTGAATCAATAGACCCTGCAGACTTACAAAAACAACAAATTATTTGTCTCTTTTTCATTGTGCTTCATGTTTAAGCTAATCATTTGGTTTATTGATTAGGGTGATTGTAAAAGCTAACTATTTCTAGAAGAATAACCGACTTACTGTTTGCTGGTTCTCTTACAATTGGAACAGTGCACCTCAGTTCAGAAGTTTCATCTGGGTATCCGTTCCATGTAGGTTTACGTGAAATAAAATATTAAGAATTAAAGGACTGGAAAATTACAAAAACCAGTAAAGTGTTTTATTTTTTATTGCACTTATCTTTTCGATAAGAAAAGGTTTACGTTAACAACTGCGCTTGGACAACCTCAGTCATCTAGCTTTATTATTTGTTCCTCTTTAACCGATAACAATACAATTCTGTCTAGCCACTTACCTGTTTTACTTATCAGAGCTTCCGGCGACTTGTGGTCGTTAACAAGCTCAATAAATAGCACACAAGTATTGACATGTTACTACCCTTGTTTGACCAGCACAATACCTGTTGTAACCTGTTCCTATTAGTTGCGCACTGGAGCAGTAAACATCAGTAACAGTGACTTTATCTTTGGCGTCGTATTTCATCGATCAGTGCGTATAACTTAATATGGTCGGTATTCCGAAAGAATATTTTATTAAAATTGAACCATTAATATATTGTTAAATTTTGAGATCAAGCTAGATAAAAAGTCGAAAAGATAAAGATTTGTTGAAATCCAATTGCTTTTAAGCTTAAATGATAGATCCATCTGTGTTCGTGGATTTACGTGCAAAAAATTTAGTAAGTGACTATATGTGTGCAGTGTCACCTACCTACATATAGCTTATAAAACTTGTCCATAATATAGCTCTCTATTAATAAAATAATTTTCGAAATCGAATGAGCAGTCCTGGAGATTACCTTCTACATCTAAATCAAACGTACACTTTACAATACTAGTGTTCCTAGATGGGATATGTCTGCATCCTGATGAAGAAATCCAATTAGATTTCTAAACCAAGCAGGTGCTAATCCAAAACAATAAACAATGAAGGCATTAAGGACGCCTCTCTATATTTGTGTGCTTGTAGTATTAAATAAATAAATATCGCTTTCAAACCACTGATTCATAAATATTGTCGTCATCTCCTTAACAATTGTAGACAGTTACAGCAAATAATTCACCATTAGTTACGTCTCTATTTTCAACAGATTCTATTAAAGCATTGTCTTCTTCAGAATTAGCTGCCATTTTACCAGGAGTCCCTTTAACGTACACCAATATATTTCTTTATGGAACATAATGACATTTACAGGTAGGCAATTAAGCCGTAAAGATGTTTTTGACACCGTTTTGTTTGTTGAGAACTTCTTGAAGAATGGATGGTGGGCAGAAACTGTTGATGGCAATAAAGAGCTTATTGAAAACAAACGGGAGTCGAGAGTGTGCAAGTTGGGTGTAATAGGGAAGGAAATAAACGGTAAGATGGTCCTGTCGAAGAAATATGTTGATTTTGTAATGAAAATACTTGAGTTACTCAGCTGTATTCTTCTCTTATGGTTCTCATTTTCGTGAAATTTAACGATAGGTAAGATTACAGAAAAGTCTTAATGTACTTGCTTTATAAACTGGTTTCTTTATTTTTGGTCACATGGAAAACTATAGGTATCTTCTTCTATTTATACAGATCTTTTCACAACAAACACTGCTACTAATTCTATAGCAGAAAAACCACGATCACTTTATAATGCTTTCTCTCTATTTTAACGCCGTACCTTTTATTTTAGATAAATATATCTATTCATAAATTGCACCTACCACTGATTTTCTCTGCATCACCTAAAGGTTGACTGGTAGGAATTGCATATGGCATTAAGTCCGCCTCAGTACAGTTGTGTGCTTGAAGTATTAAATAAATAATAAATGTATAAATAACATTATATTATCTGGTAAATGTATTATTTTATCAATTTTAACATTCTATGAAAAAGCTATTTTGCAAAAGAGTGAGTTTGAGATTTCTGGCCCCATCTTCTGGCCACACATAAATTATTATCCTTTTGAAAGGAGAGCAGCGGTGGCCCAGTGGTGGCGGCCCCGACTTACGAACAGTTAGTCGTGGGTTCGAACCCAGGCAGGCGCATTACTTTGTGTAATTTATTTCATCACCACTGCTCTCAAAAACGGTGAAGGAAAACATCGTAAGGAAACCGGCATGTCCTAGAACCAAAAATTCGAAGACATGTGACATCTACCAGTTCGCACTGGGCCCGCGTGGTAGATTATAGCCCATACGCAAAATACGCGCTGTGACGTGGAGTTGCGGATACCAGCCCGGTATCTTTATCTTTTTTATCCTTTTGAAAGTGGTAATTAGAATTATCTTTGCACACATTTTACTTGTTTTGACGATCAAGTGCCTTTTTATTGGGCTGACTGAAATAAATGATTTGACTTTGACTTAACTTCTGCCAATCTTATTCTTCCTTCCTTTTCTTTAACTTCTTCGTCTTTTTTGCTCATTTCCACTTTATGTGGGGTCCGGTTTCCTAATTCTGTTCCCCTGTTACCTCAACGGTTACCCAAAAATTGCGTATCAAACACAATAGAACACTAAAATAATAGTTTTGTCTCACAATACAAGAAAGGTGTGACGAACTCGAGGGATTATGTTCGAACGCCTTTTGTTCCGCTGTTTCGGAGATAGGAGCTGATAAATGGATGTATTTTGTACATGATGACCGTGATGTGGTATTGTTAAGGGGTAAAGTTGTTAATTTAGCGGGGAATTGTTTTTCGGGGCGTGCATGTAATGTCTACTCATCCGTTTTTTTTTGTGCTATGGCACAATTTTTTTAACAGATTTAACAGTAGGATTAAATTCTTGTCGGCAAATAATTATCCATACTTAACTAATAATATTATTTGTAAGTAAGTTCCTATCTATGGAGTTATTTTTTTACCTTTGGTGTATTTATTTTTCGTGCGTGCAATTTTCTTTAAAAAGATATCTAAAGTTTTAACGTATGAATATAATAATTCTTAGGGTTAAACGTGCATACTATCAAAATCCAAATTTTTCAATCCTACTACTACGATTCATGTTTGCCATTTTGTGTAATTAATAATTTAGTAATAATGACTTGCTAGACATTATTTCTAAAGTTTTAAATGTCTGTCACATAAGTGATAGCTTTCTAATTAAATCATCACCATTCCCTTATATCAATTTATTTGGGATCGCAAAATGTCTTCTCCCTCGTTACAATTTCTATTTGCCGCCATTTCAATTAGTAACCTTCCTAGCCATATCATCAATCCAATTAAATGCCAAGAACTATCTTCGAAATAATTTTAGTAGCTTATCAATGATTCTTCAAAGAAACCAATCAAATATAGGTCTATATGTTTTATCAAGGAGTCAACACCACCCAAAAACAAAAGCCTGTCGCATCCTTTTATCATCGGAACACCTTTTAGCCCACAGTTTTCATTACCAAGAACTTAAGGACCTCTCATTATATCGGCGCAAACAAACAAACATACACACTATCTATTGGATTTAGTGGAAATATCTCAATCGAGCCGCCTGCTCCCCTGCTGGTACGGCGGTCCTTAAGACACGACATAATACCACCCTTGATTTTGAAGCAAAGCTAGTTGTTAAACAATTTTGAACTTTATTTCTAAAAGAGCAAAGTTATGTATCGGTTAACCGTTTTATTGTGGCACTCCAAGGGGATTTGGACGTTGTGATTGTCAGCAGAAGGTTGAATATCAATTGCTTTAAAATGAGGTGTGGTAATAAGGTGTCAAGCAACGATTTACAGGTTAATGGTAGAACACCATAGTTGAAGATTACAAATTAATTTATACATTTAATATGGACTTTATGTTTTAAGATATAAGGGTGAAAATTTATGAAGGTGTCTGCACCAGTTATCGGTCGGCCGGCATCAGTAATGCGAGTAAAGAATCAATCGCATGTTGAAAACACGTAAATTATGGTGTTTGTCGGTAATTTTGATTTTAGCGGTGATATTTATGCTTTTAACACGAATTGGCCACACATGGATTTGGTATTACTGAGAAATGTATGACACAGAGTGCGAACATAATGGTTGTTTTTAATGCAATGATGACAATGCGCATTTTTATTTTCTAAGTAGATATGCATTATAAAACAATAGTTTGCCAAAGCAAAACCAATTAATAACCCTAGGTTTTAATTTGTTAATGTTTACTGAAGTTTTGATTAATTTTAACTTACTCATAGGCCTCGTAGTCGCACACGTTGCTGCAGAAAATTTTCTTGAGTAGGACAGTTTTATCAGGTCTTATTTTCTATTATTAAATATATCTTACGAACAATGACTATGTAGGTGTTATAGGTATCCAACCATACGTTATCATCACAAATGACAAACAAAACATCAGCACATTCCAACGAAACATGCAACAAGTACACACATACATATGTATGAAATAAAACCAACCCATTTGTTCATCCATCAACATTTTTATAGGTACTAATAAAACATAGTATTTACGATGTTAAACGTCGATGTTTGCACATACATTTGGATGTTCCCTTAATGACTCATAAAGATGCCGCGTTGAAATTTTAGTGCCAGTTATTGTCGCTTTTACCCTACAAAGGGGCCGGTGTCGCTGAGGTCTACATTGATATTTGAAGGTGCGCAGGAGTGTCGTGAATGCGTGATTAACGGCTAAATTAATAAAATAGTCGTTATCGTCGGTTTGATTTAAAAAAATAGCACAATGTCTAACGCTTGTTAGTCTACAGAATAAAAACGCTCTACTGGCGAGGATAAGGATTGATCGAACTGGGATTGATTCCTAGCTCTGGCTAAGTGTCACTGGATTTCTCACTCAAGAATTTCACAGTAGCAACCTGGGCGTCCTGCATGCGTAGCATGAACACATTGAATTTGACAGATTATATAGACAGGAACCTCAATCTGTCAAATTTCTTTCAATACACCTGCCTGCGTAGCATGAACACTTAATTTCTTTTCTTCCGAGACACGACAAAGACCGTTTCTTCGGTGATCATGCTACGCGTGCTGGAGTAAACCCGTCTACTTGTGCCTGATTGGGCATATTAGGCTTATTTACTCTATGGAACTTAAACATATTACATATATGAATTAATGACAATGTACTAGATACCTAGACATTTAATAGTGGAACTAGATAAAATATAAGAATAACAATATCATGCAGTCACCTTATGAAATTTCAGTATACCTATAAATAACATTGCTGATCCAAAATTGCAGACTTCATGTGATTTGAAGGCCTGAAAATTATGGTATAGTTTCAACCACTGCAACTCCTATAAGCCAAAGTCAACAGTAGCGACCAATTCAAAAGCGTGGAAGCAATAAAGCTTG
Source organism: Euplexia lucipara (assembly GCA_921972225.1). Classification (NCBI taxonomy): domain Eukaryota; kingdom Metazoa; phylum Arthropoda; class Insecta; order Lepidoptera; family Noctuidae; genus Euplexia; species Euplexia lucipara. The sequence continues at coordinate 2,094,226 of OV179149.1, read as the reverse complement.
ACAAATCCCGGAGAAGCGATTTAAATGTCTTTTAACGAAGCGGTTTGATCCCACTGAGAATTTGATCAGAAAAAAAACAGCAAAGGATAAGAAATACAATAGAAATCTAATTTGTAGGCTATCGTTATACATATTTTTTAACAGTGCAATATTTTAGGAAAACAAAACCCAAATATTTTTTCTGACTATCAAGTAACACCCTTTAGAAATCATAAAACCCTAATCAAGCACGATTTCCAAGATACTCAAGACTTGTTCCATTACAGTATATCCGGGGTTCTAAGCATAATATTAGATAGCTATATAATTCACTGGTATCAGTTACAAGTATCTTTGACTACTTACACCTATGTTGAAGAACATAAGTACAAACAAAAGAAAGATTAGACTAAGTATCATCATTATTAATGAGTTGTTCCCATTATTCTTTCCAAAATACGTTACGATCTACTTCAAGTTCAAAATGTTGTTAGCTCAAGAGTATTAGCAGAACCGGTGAGACGGGTGTATGGGAGCGGCGAACAGTGGAACAGCTGATTTTGAGACCAGTTCGCGGTAACGGACAGACGGTATCATTTTGTTATCGAACCGGTATTCATTGACCTTTCCAATACGTTATGGGGTTATGGTGATGGGGGAAATGGTATTGGGCTCTTTAAAACAAAGAGTAGCGCGATTGATTGGTCTCATCTTAGCGAACTTATGCACCTACACCGATCTCATTGACAGTGTAACCTAATATTTTTGATGTAAATGTGGCGTGATTCCCATTGTAAGGACAATGGGAATCTGGGATTTAATTTCGATCTTTTTGTGGATAAAAACCAACTTCTAGTTTGGAATTTTTTTATGTGACAAATATTTTTTTCTGTGCGGAGAAATAGGAATATGAGGAAAGAACAGTAAAAGGTTACGCTGTTTTTGCAAATTTAATGAGGTCGACGTGGTTGAAGGAACAGAAGTAAGAATTGGAGTACTTCAGGGCAGAAAGGCAGAGGTTCTTATTGACAAAACTAAGCAAGTGTCAAAATCAAGCAATCAAATCAAAAGTGATTAATTCAAATAAGGCTGAGAATCAGCTCTTTTAAGTATCAAAAATTATATAAAACAGTCCTCCAAAACACTTTTCACCAGCTTTATCATCGTGTTTGCGATTTTAGCATCCGTTGAATTAAATTATGTTCCGTTGACTTAAATGTTCTTGTTGATATAAATGTGGATCATCATTATCATCAATGTGATCCAATTTCACCGTCGCTATCTCAGAAGTGTCTCTATTCTTATTGCCAATGTTACTAAATATGAAGCTCAATACATTTTCTAAAGTATCTTTTAAACAACCATCGTTAAAGTCAAAAACATTACGAATTCGTGTAATCAGTCGATAGTCGATGTTTATTTTAAAAACATCGTTATCAGCTTTTGCACTAATGACCGCAGTCTAAACATTAAGCAATTTTTATTTATAACTGTCCGTTAAATGACTCACGGTCAGCTAGGTAAAAATATCAGTAAGCAAACAAAAAATTTAGTGTCGGTTACTTCTGATAAAAGTTTTTGATTATGTGTATGTCATAGTAATGCTCACACGACTTGTTATCGTTTGTGTTAATGTAAATATACAATGTGTACTTTTTGTTTACATGGCCGCTTATCTAGACGAAAAAAAATACTACAGTAAAAATATGATTGACATTTAAACTGACAACAATATTAATAGTTAGGGCCAAGATAGAACTCCTCACTAACGCCCGATATTAATATTCTATCTCAATCCAAATCCCGATCCTTTGTTTTTGACGGCTGCTTCTGATTGGACATCTTTAAGACTCGGATAGGCGAATTCGGTCGTTGATTGGTTACAGACAAAGATCGGGATCAAGATAGCAACCGAGATAGATTATTAATATCCAGCGTAAATTAAGTAATATATAGAGTATAGTTAGAAACTTCGCTGACAGAAAGCTTTTGGTCTTACTTGAGCAAAGGGAATTTCCGGGAGTTGCCCGTGGTCCATCTAATTTTACTTTCTGTGGTCTACTTTTGAGATTTTTTATACAAACGTTATCTGTATGCTGTCAGCTATTTTTCTCAAAGCTCTTAAGAATGTGGAAACAATGAACACTTCTACACAATATTTTCTTTCAGAATTCTAACCTTTTTCCCTAGATTGTTGACTTGTAACTTCTAGTCTACTAAAATCAATATTCATTCATTGTACAATATCACTAACCTAATATTTTTCTCAAAATGATTTCAACAACCTTTGAACATAACTCCTTTGTCGCTTATTTCACCTTCTATCCGTTGATTCGTATCGTATCTAAAAGGTACCGACAGATTCCATTAATTCCAATAAGTTTGGGTTGTTAAGACAGACGTTACAAATATTTCCAATGTAAACAAGGACGGTGGCGTACCATACAAAAAAATATAACGATATTCTGATCCGGTATTTGATTGTGATCTTTTTGTGGGTAAAAGGTTGGTGCGGAACTTTTGTATGTGAATGAAGATTTTTTTTGTGCGGAGATTTATATGGAGAGATGTAAAAAACACTAAAAGGTTGGGCTTGACTTTCTGTAGGGATGGGTTTGATCTGTAGTATTTTAGTTTGGGATTTAAAAGCGACGCGTTGTATTCAATTTCCAAAGAAACAAAATTGGATGAATCCTAATTAGATTAGATTGCATCCTTATTTAGTGTCGGCAACGCCAGCCATCCGTGTGTCTACGCAAGTTCTACAATACTTTGGTCACATTGCAAGGAATGACGATGGTAACTTCGAATGACTCATTGTGACTGGTAAAGTGGATGGGGAAAGGCCTCGTGGAGGTTGGTCCGACCAGATCTGCACCTCTCTTGACTTTACGATATACAATGCTCTTCACACCGCTAGACACAGAAACAGATACAGACAGAGAGGTCACGACCCTCAGCATTGAGGTGTACGACGCAAGGAGGAACGCTAGACGTCCATAAGATACGAAAACTGCTTACTCATTAGGCAGACCGTAACCTTACTTATTTGCTGATGTAAAAGATTCACCATAGTATGGTATTAGAGCTTATCTGAAAACTCGTAAAATCAAAATAGTTCCAAAAACATTTCGTGATGAGACATTAAAATTTTAGGGTATGCCTTGACATTAATTTTAACTTTGACCACAATACTATGACTGTTGTAGCTATTAATAAAAAGACGAGTGTGTATTGGACAATAGAGGCATCGAGGCGCAAGGCTGTTTCATATAAGGAATGCGCCCGCGCAGTGCTTTACGTACGTCATATGACACAAGCATATGCGGTATACGTTACGGACTGGAGATTAGATGCTCTCTATTTAATAATAATATTGAAGTCCTAATTCTTATCTGCCTAGCCTTTTAGCAATTTAGCAATTCAGCTTCCAATGTTGCTAAAAGCAGCTGAATATTAATATTTTCCTTGGAGATTACTTATCCAGTATCCCTTACAAACTTACTTCCTATCTTACTTTGAGACTTCTGATGGCCCCATAATGACTTTGAAAAGATATAGTAGTCGGAACAACCGCCTTACGAGCTTTTCGAGGCACGAATATCTGCAGCCCAAATGGGTAAATGATTATGCATATAAATTATACCTTGTATCAAGGTATAATATGTATAATCATGTACCACGACACCCCTTTAACAGTGAATAAATAAGCATTACATTTTTGACTCACATGGTGTAACAGGAGCGCGGTTTTAATAAAACGATAGAAGTTATAAAGCCTTCATAATTGATTCTTATCAGTCATATTTACAAGATCTAGGGCAATTACTTAAAGTTTTGTGTAATCATGAACTCAGTTATAATTTCAAGTTCCCATTAAAGTATTTGTTGCTATCCATAATGTACATAAACAGGTGGTAGGTAAAACAATTTCAGTAACAATCAACCCACTCCAAAAAACAACCCAACCCAAACTCAATTTGCAATTTTATATCTTCGTTTCCTTATCATTTTATCTTGAACTGATCCACTTTATCTAAATTTAGAGATGACACAGTTGAAAGTTAACTTTATATTCCTCTTCACTATTAATGTATGGTTTATAAAGTTATTCCTAAACTTCATTTCAATAAATTCATTATTCAAAAGGGTCTAACTCACTGTCATTTTCGGGAGGACCATCCTCTGTGACATAATACAGTAACTGACATATTCTAATTGACGGAGGTCGTACGGTGCCACGGAACAACAAAATATTCCTGACTTATTCCCTTTTTGGACCACCCCGGGTTACACAAATAGAACTTAATTGGACCACAGATTAGTCGAAGATAAAATGCCGTATTTAATATTTAGTTGTTGACAATGGATTAAGTTTACGTTATTTTTTTTAGGTTTGGGTGATATGTTTTGAAATATTCTATTCTATAAGTCATGACATCACTTCGTAACTAACCATAGTGTTAAGTCTTATATATGGTAGTTCGTTGATGAAAAGCCGGTCTCTTATGCAAAAATATCCTCATTAAAAATATAGCTTAAGTGATCACGATTTATCTAGTTATTTTAAGTGAATTGATAATCCTTAGCATTAATACGGGAAGACAGCTCGCATTGCCTTCATTTTCTCAGTGATTTTTTTCTACTTTTAGTAGGCACCTACTGTTTTTTGTTTCCTGGGCACATGCAGTTTAATATGCCTATAACTTAACTAAACGCAACCAGGATCAAAATTCAATCTGCATGTCCTCAGTGTTTAATAAACATTTTTTCTTACATTACCTTTGTCATGTACATGATTGTAGTTTCTTAGTATGGATATGTGTTTAGACTGTGAGGGTACTTGTTTCTCTTGTTGACATATAAGATGAACTAAGTTGGGGGTAGGTTTGAATCTACACATTGTGTCAGGCTACCTAGCTGAATAAACATGCAGTTACCTAATTTCGTGTTTTAATGATATCTTCGGACATAATAACCTTGTTTTTAATTAAAAAAATAGAGTCAGGCTTAGGTCTGATTCTATTTTCTAGCAAACTTTTTGAAGTTCTGCGCTCATGGAGTTTTCTATATCGGTAATTCTATTGTTCTCCTTACCCGACCCGGAAAACGAACCTATTATCAAAACCGTTAGCAGTTCAAGTCCCACTTATCCTCGCTCGATGATTGTTATACGAGTACCCTTTTATTTTATTATTTCCACGATCAGTTGACAATAAAATTCAAAAACCTACATAGGTGTCCACTTTCATTATAATAACCAGCAAATCAAAGATGGCGGTGCACAGCTGATAGTTGACAGTTCGCATTGTGCTGCGTGCGCATCTGTCGCCGCCATTGTTGCAGTCTGCGCGGGAGTCGCTTTGTTGTCATCCTGGCGATATTTCCAGCAACGAATGAATTGTTGGCAGGATTATGTATGCAATTTTGAATTGAATCATTGGCGGTGTTTCTATTTATTCAATCGGTCTCTTATCACTTTTTTTGTGGCTCATTGTAGGCAATGTAAACCGAAAAGGCAATTTTTAAGCAAAATGTACTCCTTAACTAACCAAATTAAAAATACGTCTAACTTTATTGTTTCCGAAATATGACAAAGACAGAGCGAGTACCAAAACAATAGTACAATCATCCACGATATAATTAAATTGGAGAACACATTAATGCTAATTAAAGCCTTAAATACTTTAACATATCGAACAATTACACTAAGAATTTAACAACACTCACCGAAAAAACATCATAAAACTTAACGTCGTTAACGAAACAATCCAGAATGGTCGCGCTAAAAATATCCATTTTATTAGCCTTCCACACTTGGTGTTGGAGTTTGGACAAAACTTAACTCCCTTCAGACAGTATGACGACACACACCCATCAAAATTGTCACCAGTCAAGAGATTATTTTCTTGCATTTGATTGGAAGAATCCTGCTTCGATTCATAGTTTTTTTCTCATTAGCAGGACGAATTTATGCTGGATCTGTAACTAGCCCCATTTCTTCCATTCAAATGGCATTTAGCGATATCATTTTTATCCAGTACCTTATTGTTTCAAAATTTTCATGTTCATTGCATGACGTGCAAGACTCGTAAATACGTGCCTTGGAAAACACGTTAATCTGTTGGTCCCCACTTACAGTAATTTGTAGATCTTTGACAGTCGTTAGGTATAAGTAGTTAGACAGAACCCCAAAAGTCTGGCAACTAGTTTAACCAAAGAGTATCGTTGTATCTTATAGTCATTGGGTTGTAGAGGTCAGCTGATAGGCAGTGGCTCTATCTAAACATAAAGAACAAAATAATGATTTTAGTCGGGAAAAGGGATTAGGCAGAATAAAATATATACGTATATTAAAGCTTAAAGCTTAGAGCTCACATTGAAGTATTACTTTTAGTAGTTTTAGTATTAGCTTTTTGTATTGTAGTATTATGAGTATTCGCAGTATATAAAGCGTTCCTTCATTATATCTTCCTGTAATAGATTCACAGGATGATTGAGAGGTGTGTTAAGTATTAGCAGTTGGAACAGGACCTCCGAATATGATGATTAAGTTAAATACTTCACCCGCAGTTTATTGAACTACATTACACACTACGTAATACTCTTACGCCGCTTCCACATTAACTGGTATATTAATGATCGTTCATTCACATATTGACCGGATATTGGCTCTTGGTGTAACCGCTTCTTCCGGTAACTTTAACTGTAATTGAATTAGCCGGTAGCCGGTTGTAATTCTAACATTAAAGATTAATTAAATTACGATTATGAATCGTGGGTAGAGAAAGCTGACGACAAAATATAACTGCCACTAGATTATGTATTAGTATCCGTTTTGGGTTTTGAGCGTAGGAAGAAACCGTGTTGTGCTCAATGAACTGCTGAATTTTTACACTCAAACTAAATAACATCATTGCCTGTACTTACTTCCCGCCGTTAAGGCAGAAGTATACCTACAGATCACCCACATTTCACCAGTTATGTTTAAGGCCCTTGTAACAGAGAGCGAGTTTATTACTATCAAGTGGACACGGATCGAAACTCCTGGCTGTGAGATGAGCAGAACCAGATGGAAAACCCAAATAACATTTTACCCCACCTGAACCACATGCTAAGCAGGGGCCGGTTACAGCTTCAGACCACCATAAGGCAACCAAGTTAAATAGACATAAGATTCGGCAGAATCTCATTATAAATCGGAAAGCTCCCAAGATAGAAGCTGCGTCGGCGGAAATTTGCAGATTTGTTCCAACCAGCAAAATTAGTTTTGTTAATCCTGTTATCAATAGACCCCTAGAGTCTAATAACGAAATATATGATTGGTTCAGGTACCTTTGGAGAGTCATTAACAATTTTAAACAAGTCCAAGATAAATATGTTGAGGAATGTCGGTGCAAACTGTACAAAATTATTTCTGCCCAAATTCTTAAATTAGCTCAGTTCGGTGCAGAAACTTGAAGCATTGCAATTTGAGGTATTTCCTGTTATTGTATTTAGGTAGCTCATCATGTAAACTGACCTTCATCATCTACATACAGATTTGCATATTAAAATACTAAATGGGGTACCTACTTTAATTATTAAATCACCATATTGATCCTTGATGATTTGTTAGATAAAAAAAGAAGCATAAAAAGAGATCAAAGAGTATCCTATTGTCTAATATTGAAAATGAGCAAATTCTATGAACGTATTCAGGATTTAAGTGACTTCTGATGATGATGAAAACTTTCGGCTCCAGGGACCCAGAATCATGTAGGTACCCACTCATTGCTACCACTATGTATATCTTTAAACGAGGGTTAAAGTATTTTGAGTACTTTGAGAAAATGTTTTTTTGTATAAACGTAACCAATACAACAATAATACAATACAATACAATATTCCACAACTTTTCACACAACGCCATTTAGTCCCAAGTTAAGCTTGAGAGCTTGTGTTATGGGTACTAAATAGCTGATAAACATACTTACATATTTCTAAATTCATACATATTATAGATAAATATTACACCCAGACACAGAACAAATGATCATGCTAATCACACAAACATTTGTCCTGGGTGGGAAACGAACCCACGACCTCCGGCATAGCAGTCAGGGTCACTAACTACTAGACCATCAGGCCAGTCAAACCGTAACAATAGGAGTAAGGATTGCTGCAGGTATACTCTAGTTGCTGCTAATACCCATTTGGTATAGAAAGCTTACGTTGGCATGTGTGTATGTACTCACTAAAGAATAAACTAAGCTCTATTTTCATTACCTCATTCTCGGACCATGAAGATTATAAAATATCACAGTCAAGAAAAAAAAGGACACACTTAACTCAAAGTATTTTTTAATGCGTTATAAAGTCACCCAATGACAACTGTATAAAAATAAAAGATGTAATGTTGGCGCCATAACTTGTCGATGGCATAGTGAGGCGCATTACCTCGATTACGATTATGTCTCGCCTGTCCGACGAATTAGCCGACTTATGTTCCGAAATACACTGTCACCGCACGTAATTAGTACAGTTAAGCCAATAAATGCGACTAAAAATATAAAAGGAGACGTGTTGTTCTTTGTTGGTGACGCCGGCTGGTTGAGTTCTGAATTTATTGGTTCGAAGGATACAAAGGTGGTTTATTTGCTTTAGCAAAGTTCTTATACCTTAATAGTAAGAACACCTGCTACGAATGAGCTAACATCGCCTAGTTACGCTGCATTGAAACTAGATTCTTAAGCTACACAGTGCACTATTAGATTTTATGCCAATCGTAAATTTGATTGACATATTTTGTGTTTGTGACTCAATCGTTCTTATCAGATAATTTAGTTTAAGTTCAGTTTTATTACTTTGAAACAAAAAACTCTAAGCTTAAGTATCTATTAAGCTGCTTGCCTCAACTTAGACAAGAACTTATCGTTATGATGATGAAATTACATATCGGATCATGACGGTGTTGTAACCATAAAACCATTGACACAAAGACGCTAAAAGACCCAATTTAAATAACCGATAAGCCAACAATACTTTTAGAAATGTGAAAGTTAAAATCCGGTAGCGCATCCATCTGTACATACACGCATTTAGCTTATCACAAATTAAGGTTCAAAACTTATGAGCTGTCAGTCGTAAGTACCATCGAATGACAGGTCTAATAAATGTGTCACTGCCTTTATTTTTTTTTCTTACGTCAATGTCGCCTCACTATTCCATGATTTAAAAGTTCCATGCCCTTTCTTTGTTTGAATTTCGAATTAGTGCGTAATGGGATGAAGCGGTTAAGCCGTTAGTAATTTTAGTAGAAATGATTGATGAAGCGATGGAAGCAGACGAGATATTCAATTTATTATTGTTTATTTTTGGAATTCGGGGAGTGAGTGACAAGGTAAATAGAAAAAAATCCAGCTCTTTTTTACAGTGCCCTACCATTGGCACACCTTGTTAATTGGCTCCCTTTGACATCAACAATTTAATTCATTCAAGTAAGTAAGTATAGCGTAAATTTATTGGCTGCTTAACCTGCTTCGTCAGCTGAGAGAAAGTGTGCCCTACTTACATTACTCTTGTCGATAAAAACTCACGCAATCTTCTAGCGCTATACCTATTGTCACTTTCATGTCAATTTCGTCAACATTGTCTAAAGTTATAATCTTCTGGTTCTATGTTTTCTCGAAACATTTTCAAAACTTATCAGTGCCATTTCTATGAACTAATAATGTCTTCAATACTTCCTAGTATTCTTCAGTTAGCATTTCAGTAACTTTGTAATTCTTCACAATTTCAAGACATCTTCTAGGTTTACCTAGTAATCTTCCCCGATCGTTTTCAATATAAAATTGTATATGTATGTATACATAATCGTCTAAAATATGTCGTCAACATTACAGTGTCCCGTAAAATTCTTGTCTATCAAATCAATGACGTGGGAGTGACTGTCGAATATCAATTCAATATTGTTAAGAGTCTTGTACAAGAATACAGCCGTGCCGGATGCAAACCTGTTCTAGAATTGTACTTAAAATGACTAGGTTCGGTCAGGTGACGAAAACAGTGGCTAACTGGCCAGTGGCTAGAGGCTACACTTTGAAGTGTAGTTGATTTAAGAGCTGTGTTGTGTGAGAATGAGTCTAAACATTACATTGCCCCTGTATTTTGCGATGGATTAGGCAGAGGTAGGCGCCATCAACTCGTTATCCCCTTTGTTAGGGGTTTTAAAGCGTGAGGCGGTACAACGGTCAACATTTCTTCGGTTAGTTTAAGTCATGTGTCTGCAAGGTGAGCCTATTGCCTTACTCCTGGCAGCTATTGAGCAATTCCAGATGGACGAAACCAAGAAGACTTTGCCTGACCCTCAAATCAATCCCAGGACCTCATGCTTCGCAGTAGTACTTGCGATCTCAGGACCAATGAGGCAATTTATAATGAGACTTTTGCTGGATATTCTACAATACCTTTTAAGGTCAATGAAATTGGTTGCAAGAATGATCGAAAAATCAAAAGTGTGCTAGAAATTTCACATTGCCCAATTTATTTTAAAGTTGCAAATCAATGTTGTCGATGATTAAGATGCTATATTTAAATTGAAATATTACGAAATGTAGTATGATGTTATAATGTTAATTATTAAAGGTGTAGGTAATGAGGAAGAACTCTCACAGGTAAATGACACGGGTCATTCAACTTGGTCACCACATGTGTAGGTACTTAACTTATGTTATGACGACTATTTAAAAGACATGCAAATGCATGTCTGAATTAAGTCCTAATTACCTAAGTTTAATGAAGAAAAGCTTGGCTTCTTGCAGGATGCGTGCCTTTAGAGCCCCGTTTAAGTGTGATTGTGTCGTAATTAATTCCTTTGGTCTTGCGATCGTAAGCGCTACATTGCATCAGGTTGTAGGTTAAATTTCCAGGCTGGGTATGGTGGTGGAAAATATCAGCATATAACATGCATTTGTGGTAGGTAGATGGATGGCAATAGGATCAATGCTGCTTACATGGGACTCGGACTTAAACATATTTGGCAAATTGTAGGTGCGTTTAAAGATACGCCTCTCCATCTCCTTACCCATTGGGTGAAAACAAGTGTCTTTATATGAGTTATGATTATGACTTAAGATACGTCATATAACAAAATAAAATGAATTAAAATTCAAACTAAATTGTTCGTAATTCAAGTCAGTCACGTATCAGCGCTCGCCGCGTGAGCACGTCCGATAGTTTGACGAGACAATCAAAAATAAAATGGCGCCAATGAGGTCATATTATGATTGTTAATAATCAGTTCTCGGTACGCTCGTGTGGCGGGCACACGACTTTTCCTATTATGTCATATTTTATTGATATGTTCAGGTGTTATGAACGGATGCGCGATATGAAGGGACACACAAGTTGATTGAAGCCCTTGAGTTTAGCATTCATGGCTTTACGCAACGTTTACTCAAAGGGAACTCCGGATATGCACGGTTAATAGTACATAGCCTGAATACTCCAAATTTGTTATGGCTGGCCATACTATAACAGAGTTATAGGAACTCATAAAAAAAATAGAAAGAAAGGAATTAGTATTGTCGACCTATTACCGACTACAATTTTGGGTAGAAACCCGTCTTCTGCTAAATAATTTCAAAAGTTCCTCAGTAACTAACGTGAATTTATCCATTATGATTATACTTAATACCCTATATTTTCGACCTAACAATTAAAACTACACTCCATCGAAGATTACAAAAATTTGCGTCACAAAACAAAAAACCAGGCAAAATTGTCCACCTCATCGCATGCAAATTTTTCCAGAAGTTGTCCAAGTTTTTAAATAACGTACGCACATTTCCTTTACGAATATAAGAACCAGAAGTTTGTTTTTAATTTCGTCATAGCATCGCATTCTTTGACCTAACAACTAAAACATACTTCTTCAAAAGCTACACAATTTGGGTCACAAGACTCGACCACGTGTGCCAACACTAAAAAAACTGGGACACAATAGGCCAAAAATCGTCTATTTGTCCACATGTGTCTAAGATCTCCCGAAATTCTTAAACGCCATATGGGACGGGTCATTTTGCTGAACTGTTTTTATTAGTACCATGGTTCGTGCCACATATGGGCTTTGACTAAAGGGCAGTTAGATGTTACAATGGGTGTAAAGTTTAAAGGGACCGCTTGCAGGGTCATATGGTGTTTGTTGCGGCCCTAATTGATTTCGGCAATGTGGTTTCAGTTGGCGGTTGATGCCATCACTTCATCTAAAGCTTGGGCTATTCATTTTATTGTTAGACAGTTGGCTTGCGTTGTTAATAAGATCACCATTTCAATTCCTGTGTGTTTACATTTTTTTAAACCAAAATTGATAATTCTAGTCCCCTGTTTAGGTGTTTACGTTATTTTTTAATCTTTGTGAAATGGGGCTTACAAAACAAAGGCCATACAAACGCATGGAATTAATTGGAATTCCTTTCATACATGCTTGTTGTCACGCTTATGATCGCTAGTGGGCACAAAGATTAATAGAATAGAATATCGAACATACATTTTAAGAATGAAATAAACGTATCGTCAAATCCTAGAAAATACAAGGAAAACAAATCTCGGTCTGGACATATCTTAGTGAAGTCAAAGTCAAATAAATCATTTATTTTAATAAGACCATTAAAAATCACTTTTGAACGTCAAGTTAGCAATACCATAAAAAAAAAAATGATTCTAGTTGCCGCTTCTAAAGAGCAAAGTTTAACATGGCAAAGAATGGTCAAAAAACTTCATAGTTAGGTACTTTTATAGCAATATTTAGTAAAGGAATCTTTTACTAAAAAAATGTAATGTAAAAAGAAATCAATGGTGGAAGGTGTTACTAGCTCAAAAGTATAACCTTAACCTATTGAACTATCCTAGGTCCCTACTGTATTATTAGCTGTTACCGTTAATTTCTTCAATAGTGTTCTTCAAGATTTGATAAGAGAAGGAATTTACTACAAACGACATGGCTGAAGAAGCCGGCATTCAAACAATAAACCTCTCGGCTATAATTAGCATATTTCCTTATTGATTTCTCGTAGACTTGTTATTAGTTAGCCATCTAAGTTATACTCGCAATCTGATGGTTTTAATAAAGCAATACTTGTAAAGGGCGATGGTTTATGGAACCGATAGAAAACAACCAATTATAATATGATTAGCAGCCCGTCCTTGCTTTGCTCGCGTGTCAATTTAAACAGAACTATTTGACTTGTACCATGTATTTCTAAAGTTATTTATCAATAATTAATTATATATAAAATTTAATTTAAATTAAATTAAATTAAATTTATTTTAATTTAAATTTTATTTTATTATTTATAAAAGAAAGTCGTGTTAGTTACACCACTTATAACTCAAGAACGGCTGGATCAATTTGAATGATTTTGGTCTTTTTGGATTTTGTCTTTGTCCGGAATAGCATAATAATTAATAAAAAACATGAAAAGTCCTCGAAAAAATAAATATTAAGAATATCGCCATCTTGGATGAGATGACAGGAGTCAAACTTCCCAGTTCATTGTCAGGTGACAATTTGACATTGACAAGTCTTAAGCTAAACTTATGAAGGTAAGGTTGTCAATTTATAATACGCACCTACGTTCTGAATTTTTTTTTGTTACTAAACTTAGAGGTTTTATGTATCATAAAAAAGTCTTATATTTCAGAAATCAATTTACGTAATTAGCAATGACGACAGAGACGAACTTTAATACTTCTTTGCAAATAGAACTTATTTTACTGTTAGGACTTTAATTAAAGTAGACCGGGAAAACTATAGGTATAAATAGTATGTAACATAGAGGCAATAGTTCAGTTTAAAATTATGAATTTAGTATTTTTTAAATCAATGCATTTTAGTAAGGTAGTTAGGTTAGGTAGTTAGGTTAGCTATAGGATAGGTATGGTCAGTTAGGTTAGGTTATATATACATGTTGTAATTTTAATTCAATCGAACACAAAATGTTTAAATAAGATCACAGTAGAGACTCGCTACATAAAAAGTAGTAGTAGTTATTATTGGTTTGGATCTATTTGTTGTCGTCTTATTAAACGTAAAATGACAAGAGCAATAAATTGACTCCAAGGCACAACGAAGTTTGCCAGGGCAGCTAGTTTATTTATAATGAATTCGTACTCGGGCAAAGTGTTATTGAGTTTTTAATATGGAATTTCTCAGCAGCAGCGCGGAGTCTGGATGTGGCCCCGATTGATGGCAATAGGCTCGCCCCCTATTACTTGGGACTTAAACATAACAGGCGAAATGTAGGTGTAGTACCAGATACAACCCTGCCTAGCCCTTCGGGGATTACAGGCGTGACGTTATGTTATGTTAATGATAAATATGGCTAGAGAGGAAATTACTATTCAGATGATAGCAAATAATTGCGATGTGTAGAAGAAACAGTGCTGCAGCCAACGCTAAACAAATTGGAATATGGACAGAAATATTATGACATACATTCATACCTTACAGTTCGTAGTTATGTACGTCGTTAAGGTCACAACACCAGCTGAGGTCGATCTGTGGATGGGTAAACATGTATTACATACCGAATCCCCTTCGTGCTTCGATAAGCACGTTAAAGCGAGATGCTAATAGCAGACGTTTTTAGATCGTCAAAGTGTTACAACCAGTCCAACCCATGGGCTGTCGGGTCGGGGTCTACTGTTTATCGATTTACTCAGTTACTGTGTAGTAAAGGTCTGGCCAAAGTTGACTTTGCGAAAGTCTTCCTTGTTTCCTAGTTTCGTAAGACTAGTCTTCAAGTCACAAGGAAACCAGGTGTGGACACTGGTGTGGTGTGTTAACTGTGCTATGACGATATCAACAAAGCTTTTAATAATACTACAGAATAATTTTAACCGACTTCAAAAAAGGAGGAGGTTCTATGTTCGTATGTTTGTATTTTTTTTGTATGTTACCTGATTTCTCCTCCATTTATATTTGAAAGACACACTCCTGAGGTGGGTTAATTTGGTGAAGATCTGGTGCTGATCTTCGGAGATATACAACTGAACTCTTCAAAACTAGACGGCAACTCTGTCGTGATTGAAAAAATAAACATCCAAGCGATTACAGCTCGCTTGGATGTTTATTTTTTATACAACATCATGACGTATCATCACGCCTGTATGTTCTGAGGGGTACGCAGATGTGTTCAATATACCTAGATTTTGACAGTTAGGTATGTTAAGTTTCACTTATTAGGGATAAGTGGATAACCCTATTACCATGATATGTATTGTTAACAAATAACAATATAAAGACACCAGCACATCAAGCTACCCCAAACATAATTTCCTCATTAAACATGAACCTTATTCTATTTGAAATAAAGTTGAAATACTATCAAAACTAATTGACACATTGGGGTAGCTTGATGTGCTTGCGTCTGCACACTAAAATTTTAGTAGCCCTACTAAAAAAGTTAGTTAAATGTTTTTTTTGAGCCAATCACATGTAGGTGACTCAAAAAGTGCACAATTCAGCCAATCCAGTTTATCAGCAATGACACGCAGGAGACTGTTAGAGCTGTCACGCACTCTAAACAGCAAGGAAGCTGCACGCTTGCGTCTGATCGGAGCGAAGCCATCCGAATGCTCTGTATGCACACTCATGTTTATACAAATAAAAATATCTTGAATCTTGAATAAATTTATTTATTTATTTATTTACTCATCATCACTATCATTACAGGAATGTCCTAATTCTATAGTGTGGCTATAATTACAATTTTTTTATTTAAGTATGATAACATTGATAACATATTCTGTACATTGTGATTTTTGTGAACTCACCCAGAGAACAAGTAAAAAGATCTATGCCGTCTGCTACGTCGTTAAGCATACGCAAGGTACGCGTTATAGGGGCTTTACTCCGTAGATTGGTCTTACTACTGGGAACCGCCAATAGACGTGGCCGCCGCCTTCGTAGTACATAATTGTCGGGCACACACAGGTTTATTTCTTTTAATATACCTGGGTTTGAAGTCTTGCCACGCAATAACTTAAAAATATAGGTAGCAAGAGCTATGTCCCTCCTTGTTTCCAATTTATTGTATCCTACCATGCCTATAACAAACAAGGTTGGATACATCAATGGATAAAATGGATACACACCATACAACCTTAAGTACAGAAACCAAGTAAATTTATTCTGTATACGCTCCAGCATGAGACTATATTTAGCTTCATGCGGAGCCCATATGATTGCGTTACATTCGAGCTGACTTCTTACCAATGCATTGTACAAAGAAGTTAGCGCCGCGATGCTTGTAAAACCCTCTGCTAAATAAATCAATAAGTATGCGCGTCAGCTAACATAGTTACCTGACGCGCTACAGAAGCGCGGCAGCCCCAACTGCATCCTGAATGCTTTGTTGCACTGGACTGGAAGACCATTGACTGATTTTAGAGTATAACTTGACCAAATGGCTACACGTGTAAAAAAAATGACAATAGGCTTTAAAAAGTGTCACTTGCGTGCATTTTCCTACATAGACAGTCTCCAGTTTCTTAATTATGGTTTTTTTATGGATTCAGTGGGTTATAAAAATACGTAATACTATTATTTTCTCTAGGAGAACATTCCCACGTATTAACACCCCTTACAGCCACGTGGTATTCCCAAACCAGCACCCTAATTGATATATTTTGTAGCATCCTTAATGAGTAAGGTATAGGTAGGTTGAGTATTCTGCGGGCCAAATCGATTACTGTCTATTGTCCTTAATTGAAAAACAGCCGTTCTAGCCGGAAATGAGTCCTCACCCTTATTTTATAGAATGAGGTCAGTAAAGATAAGGGTATTATAGTCATAATCGTTTTTAGGATATTATTGCTGGAATGGATATTATGTTAGATATGTATTTGGTCACGCATGTGGTGATGGTCCCGTATGGTTTTATTTTTATTTTATTTATTCAGCCCACTTCATTATCCGCATATGGTTATCGCATTACCCAGTAACTATTGGGTTGTGGAGGTCCGACAGGCTTTCGCTCATAATCGTTACACACTGATATTCAGCTGCATACGTTTATACTGGAAGCCGACTCAGTGGGCCTAGCCATATTACAAATTCTATTTCTATTCTATTGCGACAATAGAAAGAAAATGGCGTATGTGGAATCAGCTGTTTGTCAACTGTCAAGTGTTAACGAGTAGAATTTGTAATATGGCTGAAAATAAAATACACTTGACAAACAGCTGATTCCATATATGCCATTTTCTTTCTATTGTCGCCATAACGATTACGATCATAGAAATAGAATTTGTAATATGACTAGGCCTGTAGGATAGAATGGGCAGATGATGAATGATCATGACGTAATGACTTGGTTGTTACCTTTCAATCGTGTCAATTAGAGACACAATAGAAAGACAATGACAGTGCGGACACCGGTGTCCTCAGGGTTTAATGAATAGGCGCTACTACTAAACGTAGATGTAGATGCAATTCCGAGCGATTACCAATACGACTCTTTCAATTCATTTGTACTTTCTAAGTTCATCTCAAACACCACTGAAGTAAAACATTGTGAAGTATCTAGACTTTTAGTATTAACTTTAGTTTTAGTATTAGTATTAACTAAAAGTTCTGGGTTCTTCACAATGTTCAGAAAAACTAGACAAAACTGTAAAATACCTTCAACTTTTAGTGGGATTTTAAGCTAGTAGGTATTTTTCTTCAATTAGTGTTGAAGGCAAGATAAATAGGTGAGGCATTTCTGCAAAAAAGGCTAATTTCGCACTAATAACTAGGTTTCTTAAATGAACTCTTGCAAACAAGTAGAGCGCTTATTGAGTCCACATAGGACTGTAATACAGAATATGCAGAGTGTGACAGTACAAATTATAGACACGACAATAATCGATAACGATTATGGGCTGATTTCACCATTGAACCTAAACGTGATCAGTAGTGCTATTCTAGAAAAAATCTTCCCGTAAATCTGTAGGTGAAGTGAGCTGTCATCACTTAGACACAAATAAATAGGGATTGACAGTTCACTTTGTACAGAGGCCAGCACGTCAAGTTACCCCAATATGTCAAATATGATCTATAGTTTTTCAATTTTATTGCAAATGGAATAAGGTTCATATTCAATTGGGAAAATTTTACAGTTTGGGTTAGGTTGATGTGCTAGCCAAAACTCAGCCTACTACTAGACATTTCTATGTTATTTTGTTTTTAATATACCAAAAATTCTTTAGGTATACAGACATCTTTAACCATAAATCAATCCATCATTGATATATTTAATTATTTATTGTTTTATTTTTTGTTTTATCTATAATACGTATGTATTTAGACATATATAAGTATGTTTATCAGCTGTTTAGTACCCATAATACAAGCTCTTAGCTTAGCTTGGGACTAGATGGCGTTGTGTGAAAAAGTTGTGGAATATTTATTTATTTATTTATTTATTTATAAGTCACTATCAGACGTCCCGAGGGTTCACCCGCGTAGTTCCCGTTCCCGTGGGAATACAGGGATAAAAGTAGCCTATGTGCTAATCCAGGGTGTCAGCTAACTCCATACCAAATTTTAATGAAATCCATTCAGTAGTTTATACGTGAAAGAGTAACAAACATCCATCCATCCATCCATCCTCACAAACTTTCGCGTTTATATTGTTAGTAGGATTCACTAAGGAAATAAAGGCTTATATTAATGACAATACACTTCCACTTTTACTTTCATAATTATTGTCGATAATCGAGGGAAATGTTTCTACCATCTCTGTCACTTTTTCGATTTTTCCATCAACATACCCATTACCCGTTTCAATTGTGATCATCCTGCGCGTGCTGTAAGCTTTTCAGAAGCCTGGGGCCTCCCTTTTTAAGGCAGTGGCCACTATATTGCCACCAATATTAGATTTTTAAGGCAATGGCCACTATATTGCCACCAATATTAGATTTTTTTTCAAGGAAACTTGTTTATTTCTAGTATTTATTTTTTATTTACTGGCCAGCTTGAGCTTTACTGGCAGATGTCCTGTCAACTTACATTTTTTGTTGTGTGGGAATTGTCAAATTCAATTGATACTTACACTTTTCTAACTTTGAAGTATAAAACCAGTGATTTTGTGTAACTTATAACAAATCTAGCTCATTCTATAAAATCTTGTGGGAAACTGGTCAAAGTTTGCATTTATTTCAGTAATTACGTAGGTATGTTACTTGTACGATCGAGTAGTAATTGTAAAATTACGTTTATTATTTTGTATTTTACTGGTGCAATATATCTGCCACTGCCCGTGTAGATATTACAGATTTACTACAGGTGAAAATGCCGAAATATTGTCTGATGACTACATAGAAAATGCGCTAGACGAGTTATTTGGCTTACCCAACGCCTCGACGATATTTACCATGAACAGAAATAAAAGTTGCATTAAGATCAAACCTTATTTTATTTTTCATAATTAGTCTTTTACAGGCAACGGCAAGTATATTGCCGCCAAATTTTCTAAAATTTTCCCTTCAATTTTCACAAAAAAAAAAAATACATAAGTCATTCATAACATATTGTCTTACAAAAAATTGTAACTGTCCTAGTTTTCTCTGCCTTATAAAGGGCTTAATTGAATCCAAAAAGCACTTAACATTACATTTACACACTTGACCTTTGTTAGTGTGTCCTTAACCAAAATTATAATTACCAACCAAGTTTGTTCCAAACGGGATAACCAATCAATCATTCATCTATTGGCTAAATCACTTCTAAATATTCAAAATAAACTTTGAACAGAGTTTAGAGCAAACTAATTAGGTGGATACGCCTTCGCCAAAGTATTTTACGGTGTAAGAACGTAATTTACGAGGTACGGGAATAGCTAGGCAGATTGACAGAGAACTAATTTTGTACAAGCGTTTACTAGTTTTTAATAATAAACCGACCCTCGTCTAACAATGAGTAGGTTGGGTATGATAAGTCGCCCAAGCCGGATAATTCTTGGTTAATATACTCCATCTACAATAGCTTTAGACAAAAGTTAAAAATGCTTATTTTTAATGCACACTTGGTGACCAAAGTATAATTAAGCATTTTACAAGTACGATAGACGCAGAAATTATTATAATCTATTTTTACTGCAGATGTCTCACTTAGTTGTAACCATTTCAACATTTTTTTTAAGAAATCATTTCATTTAGTTACATTATTTCATTTTAGTTGAAAATAAAATTGTAGTGTCAACAATTAAAAACCTCAAAGAAGCACGGATGAACAACACATGGACACGTTGTTCGTTTAACTTTTATTCTTCTAAATTTGAAAAAAAAAAAACATTAGAATAAAAAATATTTTCACTTATCTTTACAATAAAATGTTCTCCATTCCTGCTTTTTATATTATAAATGGAGTATAAAAATAATAATAATAATAAATCTTTATTAAGGATAACTTAAGATCCGCTATGTTAGTAAATACCTTAAAAATAATGTTAGTAAATTAATCTAATGCTTATAAAACAATTTAAAATAAAATTTTATTTTATTCGCTTCATGTGGATGACGCACAAGTGAGAGAAAAGTGCATCACTCGTTCATCACCCCCACGAAGCGTCTCACAATAGGAGAATAAAAGTTCTCCGCCACTGTCCTCAGAATACTGTTGTCACTGTCCCGTAATCTCGATATTAAGGCCGATATTTTTTTCCGAATGACCGCATAAAAGTCGTCAGTTCGTATAGTGTTGCGGAAAAAAAAACAAAAAAAAACGATACCTACTACGAATTTAACTAAGAATTTTTCTTGTATGTGGGGTATGACATGAAAGCCAGATATAAAATATATAAATGTTTCGTACGGGAATAGAACCCGTGCCGTGCAGCGCAGTACAGTAGCTAATTGCTCAATCACTGCATTGTATTTCTACGGGCTAAACAATCTAACAATTGATTTTGCATTAAAACACGATTTTTTTAAAAGTAAATTAGGTTCTAATACGCATTTAATTGTAATTATTAGATAATGTAAAGTTACTCAACTATTTTATTCACTGCAAAGCTATTATTCTAAAAATCGAATCGAACAAAACAATTACGAGTTAACCAAACGCTGTAACACATTAAAACCTGCGTAAGATCCCAAAAGTATAGTCACCATACTTTCAACAAAAGCGCGGATAAATCACTTTGACATTTTACACGTCTTTGTTTTAACTTGAGATTAAGTTTTTATTTATGGTTACTTTTTTACTGGGCAAATTGACTTAAATCGTCGATAAACGTCTGCAGCATATTGGAAACATGTGTGCATTAATTATTAGTTGTGTGTTTTAATCCCTTCTGTGGAAAGAAAGAAAAAAAAATGTTTTTTCAATCCCTTAGTTGAACTGACAAAATACAGTGTTCAGTTGTGCTATTTTACGTAGATTGTGTTGAAGTATTTGCATGCTTTTAAAAGGATGTTCAAATACCAAAACAATAGAATTAAAGCCATATTTACCAATATGTTTAAGTCGTTATTAAAACAATGCTCAGTGTAGAAGACAGAAGCCATAACCTGAAACAAATTTGATTTCACTTTTAAACATCAATTTTAGGGCAAACACCTTCCAAGTCACTTTCTGCGACAAAAAAAAATTACAAACTTAGGTAAATCAGTCTTTTATAATTTGTGTTTTATGTAGATGGGTAACTAATAATAACTCTAGTTAATTCTGAATTAACAACACTCTCATGCTTTCCTCAGGTTCCCAGGCCAGAATGAGGAAGAGTAATAAATAAACATTTTAAAAGCCTATAGACGTCTATAAAATGGTAAAAAGGAAATAAATGTCATTGGATTTTGTTTTGATTTGCGCAATTCATTAGTTACATTTCAAGACACGTACCGCCATATCCGGTACTCAGAACTATTGTCTATAACGCAAACTCTTTTGCCTATTGGCTATTACCTACTGTCAATGCCTATTATACACACTCTATGACTCATTTTGGACACAATTGTATGGTACGCTTTTTAAATTCTTAAGCATTTGTTGTTGTTTCCTTGGCGATCAATGGTGGACACAATATTTGTACAGAAATTTAAAACTAATAAATATGCCACCGTCATTTAAGTCTTTTTAATATCTACTCTGAACTAAATATTGACTCACACATATGCATAAAAGCAAGCTTCAAGCTTATCCTACTAATATTATAAACGCGAAAGTTTGTGAGGATGTTTGTTACTCTTTCACGTTAAAACTACTGAATGGATTTTAATAAAAATTGGTATGGTGTTAGCCGAGACCCTGGATTAACACAGGCAGACGTCTAACTAGCCGTAGACGTCGAACTAGCAGACGTCTGCTAGTTCAATATAAAGCTCAAGAAGTTTTTCTTCTGCAATTATTTTGAGGTTACACATCCACATCCAAATATCTTCATCAATGCCTGACCTGCATTTTATTTGGAAGCTCTTAACGATTAATACACATCCATGGTCCATTATAGATGATGTTTACACTTTTATCTCAAACAAAACAGTCCCAAACTACAATCAACAAAGTACTCTAACTGCCCTTATATCGAGCCGTGCCAACATCAAGTATCTAAGTACCCTCCAAGTAAGAACTAACAACCCTATCTGAGAACAATAGGATAGTGGAGTTAGGGTGGTCCAGGGGCTGATTGAACCCCCGTACTTATAACGAGGGGCAGTAATGACCCCTTTTTTGCTCAAGACAATCTTTAGTGCTGAGTGTTGTAAAATAAACAGGGAGCTTGTCAGCCATAATATAAACAGGGTATTAATTTATTTATAGCTCAGCTGAAAAGAGATCTCATTTAGTGGAACTATGATTCAGTAGGTTGGTACAGAAAAAGTAAGTGACTTGACTATTCAAGAGATACCTAATAATTGTGAAAATTATAGCTAAGTTATACTTATACTTCATTTTCCATAAATGTGTTTAAGTAACAATATTTAACTATTTGGCATGCCAGCCATGGATTTCAAAACGAAGGGATGTACTACTTTCTAAGACTTTTTTTCTTCCAAGAGGCATATCTAAAGGATGTAAAAACAAAAGCTTCCTTACTATTCCACTCACAGTTTCCTTCGAACCCCTCAAATTTTATGCACTCAGCGCGCATGCGCTGCGGGCGTCAGCTGCGAGCGCACGTGGCATCAGGAAGTTGCGACACGCAATCCTGCGCACCCATTGTATCGATTCGCGTCTTAAGCACCCCTGTTTATCACGATCCATAAGCTGCAAGCTTTTTGTTTACTTTTTAAACATCTGAGAATTAAAGATGTACAGAATAACATGTTCTAACTAAAAAACTTGGGAGAGTTGTGAGGGAACTAGATGAAAACGAAATGCTGGGATTATCTGGAAACTACGAAAAAACTAATTACAGAAGAAATGGTTTTAGCCCAAGTTTAGTAGAACCTCTGTAAAGCTAGGCTAGCTTTGTAAAGGGCTATAAAATAGACTGTCATGTCTAGTCGCTTGATACTTACAAAAATATTTTCTGTTCCACTCTCGTCGTCATGGAAAAATTGATTGCAAACTCCGAACAATGCGCTTGGGTCGCATTTAAAACCAGTCTATATTTGCGCTTGTACATATCAAGGAGTTTTTGAAAAGAGAGGAGGGTGCCACCCTCATTATTGCCGTGCAGTTATTTTCTGCGTTTATAGGGCGTTGCTAATTCGAATGAATGTGTGAGGTAGGTAGGATATGGGTTTAAAGCGGCGTTGAAATGCGCCTTTGAGAACTAATAAACGGGTTTTCGAAAAAAAATGGTATTTTACTATCATTCCTGGGTACTATCCTGAACTGTTTTAAGTCGGGTTTAAAAAGTGAAAGGGTATAAAGCGTGTAACTCATTCAATAGAAAAAGCTACCTCGCGCCTCTCCCATAAAACTAGTTGGTGACTAATCAGATTTTAACGACTGACACCAACACAACGAACTGTAAATTAACTGCCAATTCATTACAATTCCAAGATGACCGTTCGAAACTTTTTTTTGCGAGGTACTGGATGCGAACTTATAAACAAAAGAAAATCCGACCCAAAACCCATAGGTGGCCGGAGTCCGGACTGCAACGACGCACACATCGCCAGTCGCCACCCTGCACGCGCGCCCCTCCACCCGGTCAAGTCGGAACTTGCACAGGCTTTACGTTTTGTTGCCCTCTTCAATTCTTCATTCGTCCGCGGACCGTTTAAGCGAGCGCGCGTGTCGCTCGTCACGAAGAGTTTAGTGAACGAGTGTTGTGCTTATGAACAGTCAAGATGGTGCGTAGCTTATCGCAGTGGACGAAGACCCTCAGCTTTCCAGCGAGGTTGTCTCCAAACCGTACTTCAAAGGAGAGCGTCGGGAATGGGCCTTCCTCCCCAGGAGTGTCGCCGACTCCCAGCGCCTCATCGCTCCCCCAGAGCTCGGATAAAACTATCACACCAATTCCTATCACGGAGATCAGTCAAATCGTAAGTCTCCCTTTTTTGATTAGGGCAAGTCCCTCATCTAAATTATTTCTCAGAGAGGGGACATTTGTGTAGTTGCAGCTGCAACACAAGTACCTATGCGTTTCGAATGCCAAGTAGTTCATTATGTACGAAAAGTTACGGTTAGCTATTTCGCAGAAAAGTGGTTCTAAGTTACGAATACTTTTAAGTTACGATAATTAGGAGATAATGTTTAAAATTTCAAAATGTGGCCATGCTGTTTAAATTTGCAATACATAATTATAATAGGAATATCCTTGAAAGCTCTATGAATTTGTTCATCATCCTACACGCTTCAGCTATTTAATTGGGCTGTCATTACGAGAGAATGTCCTTGAAAAACCGCCACCATAGTTACCCCACTTTTTGCAATGAGATTACAACCCAGAATTTATTACGCGATGAGTGTGATGACAATGGGTAATGCTGATGTCACAACGATGCAACAATACTTATGAAATAGCAAATTAAGGCAAAATTACTCTTGCAGACTTACACCTTTGTTTACAAATACCAGCGCAAATGCCTAACAGTCCTTTACCTCAATAAGGCTAGGGACCGTTATCTAGCTTTCCCATAACCGATGGTATACGTGTATGAAATTTGAACCACACTTTACGACACAGAACACCATATTAGACGATCATTAAGTACAACTGTATTGAAAGGAAGTGTATCAAAAAACCATATTCATTTCCGACGAGGCACGTGGTCCCATCGTGTACACTGCTGTTTATGTTTAGCGGCACGTACGAGGGATAGTGTGGGAACGTTCGTTGGATGCCAAAGTCGGCGATGGTGTATGAAAATTGATGTTTATTGGTGCGCGGGGGCCGGTGCGCCCGCGCAGCGCACCGTTATGTCCCCCTTGCACTCACCTTGGCAAGGCCGCGTCGAGATGCGAGTTTTTTGCGAGGCATGAAAGCATGACTTTCACCTTTTACGAAGCCTTTCTAAATGCTGAAGTCTGTTTTTGATTCAGGTCTTAGGTCTCAAGTAATTGTAAGTGTAATGTTTGGGTACTGTAGCGTACTGCAACTTGTTGGTATATGCTACTTGCTATGAATGAGGCCGTTTCTTCGAAGTATAGCTGGTACCGTTCAATAGTCTGTTGACCTGAGGAAATATCTAAAGTATCATACCGGTCAAACATTATACCTTACTTGCCGGGCTCGTATTATTTCTAATATCTTCCGTTGTAATGATCTACGTGCAACGTCGCATGTCACTCAAACATACTATCAGTTTTGTCAAAGATCCTGATACCGATAATTTCCTATTAATGTGGGTTACTAGTTCAAAATAAGATGGCAAGGCAGATTACAGCACTATCATGTGTTTATGTAGGTAGGTACTTTTATGACCTAGAAAATAGTTAATGCCCAACCAGTTCCTCTTAGGAAAATTCATTCGCACACATATAATAATATATTATTGCATTGCATTTCTCATGTTTACTTGGCGTTATATTGACTCTTTTTATGCCTTTCGACTATTAAAAGGTATCTTACATTTTCTTTTGTCCACCTTTTCGGTGAACACATGTGTAACCCACTTATCAGAGATAAGTTATCATGACTTTATCAGATATTATGCAAAAACCAGCGGTAAATATATGCAGAAATACACGTATTTTAACGGTATGCAAAGAGCGTTCAAATTTACTTAATTCGCTTTGCAGATGTTGCAATATTTACTGTCGAGTTGTGTTAGGAATTTCATTTGAGGATCAATGTGTATGTGTATCTATGTGCGAGGCAGTGAACTAAGGAATGCATTTCATAATAGGTAGGTATCCATCATCTACGTAGCCTTTTCCCAACTATGTTGGGCTCGGCTTCCAGTCCAATTAGATGCAGCTGAAGACCTACCAGTGTTTTACATGGAGCAAAAGCCTATTGGACCTTCACAACCTATTGACACGTAGGTACTCCTTGGTTAAACTGGTTGTCAGTCTTTCGGGCTTCTGATTACTCGTAACGACTGTCAAAGATCCACAAATGACAGCCAGGGACCAACGGCTTAACCATTTCGCGAGCAATACTATTTACACCTCCGGTTTTTCTGTCCCCCTTTTTTTGGGCTACGGCCGGCATCGGCAATACGCATCGCCAATGCCCGTTTGTGACTTTTTATTTGTTGTGAAATGGTTGTAACAATATTATTCTTAGAATATGCACAACACTAATATACTTTATACATTTGGGTGCAATGTTCAAAAAGTGGTAAGGCAATTATTTCGCCAATGCTCGCGAAAGGGTTAACGTGCTTTTCAGGGCACGGAAGGGTCTTGCTTGTTCTGTAATAAACAGTTACCCATCCACGGATCAACCTCGTCATATATAGCTTAATCTTCGATCAACCCGCGCGGCAGTTATTATTCAGCCAAAAGCCTCCTATTTCGATAAAGGAGGGCTTATTCTTACCTACTCTTAAGATCTTAAATGGTACTTACATATATTACAAACTGTCTATTAAGTGGAGTAGTAGAGTTACTACACTTAATAGGAACGCTAGCCTAGTAAAAATGATAAATAGGAGCTATATCCATTAATCAGAGACAATAAAAAACTTTTTTACAAAAAAAACAACCGACTTCTAAAAAAAAACACTAACAGGTGAAAAATAACTCTAGTTTCTCCAGTCTGTGGCTTTGGTGGTTTTGTTTCGTTCATTATTGGCCACCGACTTCCGAAACTAGAGTTATTTTTCACCTGTTAGTGTTTTTTTTTAGAAGTCGGTTGTTTTTTTTGTAAAAAAGTTTTTATTTTGTAATTTTTAGTTTCTTTGTATGTAAAACAGTCTTTCAAAACTTGAAAGAATCATTGAAATTGGATAACAATTGCTAAAGAAGTTCTATATCTAAACATTAATCTGTACATCTCTAACGCCCCCTTTTAAAATAGAATGGCGTAATGTTATGTTGTGGGAATACACAAGCTCAGCATAGACATCTGACTATAGCAATCGCGAATAATAATTATTATTAATAATTTGCTGTTATGCGTCGAAGAGTTCCGTTGCCTGTCTTCTGCATCAGTTTATCTTCACCAAATGATACTTTCTAAAAGAAAATGCTTGATTTGTTACTAAAAATGTTAAAATCGGTGCGTGTGTGCCTATATTTTTTGAGGAGTTCCCTCAATTCCTCGAAGATCCCTCATCAGATATGAGTTTTGATACAAATGGGACCAATCTGCAACTATACCCTATCAAACAAAAAAAGAATTTTGAAAATCGGTCCATAAATGACGGAGTACTGAGGTAACAAACCCTAAAAAAAATAAAAAAAAAAAAAAAAAAATACAACCGAATTGAGAACCTCCTCCTTTTTTTGAAGTCGGTTAAAAACGGATTTACTTACCATTCGTTGCGAAACGTATCTAATAGCCGTTGTAAATCTCACCACGTTATGTCAACGTTAAATTTTAATGTTTTTAGTTATTTTTTGACAATTTTATTGAAGTAACTACCTACTACCCACTATTTTACTGTGACGTGTGATTTTTAAGTATATTTAAAAAAGCAGTTAACCTACTTGACTTGTAGTGTCACCATGTTTTGAAGTATTATAAGTGTTTATAGTATAAAAACTAGCCTAGTTTAGCTTTAGTAGTACCTATTATTTTTAAGCGTATTTTTTTTTTCCTTCATAGTCACTATGACTTGCGGCACTCAATTCTCCATATTATGAAAAAATGTAAGACCTAATGTTGCATCTCAAAAAATCATGGTGTTATCGTTACTTTTTAACGAGGACCATAATCGAATTACCGTGTCATTACATTACCGATGATTAACTGACAACAATTCGCAATAAAAATCGTTTCGTCCACGCTCCACGCTTAGTGTTTCCAGATACAAAATGTCAAACTGCTATGATGACCCACGTAAGCCCATGTCTTAAAAAATACTCGCAATAAAAAATAATCGTAAACTAAATTGATGGCTTTCTTTTAGCGCCATTTTCGATTTATAGCGTGCTTTTTGACGTGTTCCAAAATGAAACAGTTATTTTGACAGCTGAAAGTAATATAAACTTTTTCGTACAATAAAAATTTCGATGACTATGTTGTTTATGGCATTTGTGGTAAAATGGTTACTAAAAAGCCCAAGACTTAGTTTGGCAATACCTTTTGCAATTGTAGAAGTATGCAGGCGCCAAAGTAATTTGCTTTTAAAATAGCGTGAAGATACTGATTTTATTACCAGTAAATAACGTAAGAATTCATTTAGTGCAACTTCGAAGTGTAGATTGCGTATGATTACGTACAATGTCGGCCCTCGTTTGGCGAAGCAGGAATTTGCGCATTCCTTGCGGCACCAGTTATGTTTTTAACATTTTTAAAGTGTTACAAAACGATTAAGAACAGTTTAAAATTATGGGAGGCGATATGATTTTTTTTTGCCATAATTATTTGCAACTTTTTTTTTACTTTTGCTGTTTCTGTAGTTTATGTGGATCCTTCAGTTTGATAGACTCAGCAAGACATTGCATTAGTCACAAGTAGCTTTAACGAAATACTTTATCTAAACCATAGAAATCTAAATATATATCTATGATCTAAACACTTTATGTTTTTCTGTTCCGTTTATCACACAGTAGGTAATTTGTACTTTAATTCTCTCGCTTCCATTTTATTTAGTCTAATCAGTGTAGGCACCTATATTTATCTGGTCTAACTCTGCCAGCAGTTGAATCGTTGGACCTCAATATTGATAGTTTTTCGAATAGGGCTAATATAATCATTGTGGCACAGTACTGCTTTCATTACTTCCTAGCCCCCCTTTTTATTAGACGCGAAGTAACATCACCAGTACTATCTCTGTACATTTTTCGATAGTTAAGTTTAGCACAACTTTACACTACGTTAATGAAAAAGGGGGTAACAGTTTATTAAATTTAATAATCACTACGCAAAATACGCGCTGTGACGTGGAGTTGCGGATACCAGCCCGGTATCTTTATCTTTATCTTTTTATAATCACTAGATTATACTGTTTTTAGAACAACCAATTAAATAGTGCCCCAGTCAGTACCTATATATTTACATTTTATAATATATTATGGGGCTTGACATTTTGTAATAGGATGATGATCATTCCAAGCGCATCGTAATTCACACGCACTTGCGTTAATGGATATTACAGCTTTCTCATGTTTTGTAATTTTAGTTGGATTATTAAGATGCAGTTCCTATTACTTAATTATAAAAAAAACGTTTATAAATAAACTATATGCTTGCAATTATGAATCAAGTAGGCACCAAGTAGTTACCTACCTAGTTATTTACAGGACCTGTCTTCACAAAATATATAATATGGAACACATTCATTGTGCGTACAGCTGCTGCTGAGGAGTCGGTATTTCCTGATAGCTACAAGCTAGGGGTCTTTAAGTCGAGTGAATAGGTTTGGTACTATGAAGCAAGCGTGCTTCATCGTCGACCACAATCATCGCACATCAGTTGAGATAATGATCAAACGCGAACCTATCAATAATAATAAAAATATATATTTAAAAATTGCATTTTAAAAATATAATCTATTTAATTTAATTAAACCATTAATTTTCTAATTCTCATTTAAAACTAAGAAAATATGTAGTAGTTAGTACCTACCTACCTACAACGATACCGACAAATAAAATGCGTGATAAAACTGAAATAATTTTCTAAAGTGCAGGTCGGCCATTTTTATTAGGTATTTTATTGTGTCTGTGGCGGAACGAACATCTGCTTGTCAAATTCCTGTGTGCCATGTGCACTGTGCAGGCTTGGGAAACGGACCGTGCACATGAGGCGGGAAAAAAAAATGTTACATATCCAATGTTCCAGGCTGGTTACTAAACATGGTTATAATATTAGAAATTGAATTTGGAACGAAGTTGTTTAGCTTATAGTTTAGAACTAACCATAGTTGGATTTTTATTTTAAATTATCATCCAGCGTATTTGTTAAAGTGGGCATATAGGTACTTACCTACTTTATTTAAAAAATAAATATGTATAAAGTCATATAATTTAGATCCATAATGACGATACAGCACAGCCAAAAATAAAACTACCATTAATAAAAAATTTCTTTGTCATTTTTTTTAAACAATATCGTGCAGGATTATAGCAGAGGTTCGATGATTGTGCGTGCACAGAATTGGACACGTGCCAATTCAATATTATTATTTTAAAATATGTCATAATTCAGACCAATACTTAAAACTAATTAAACCTTTTGTGACATTAAGGTCTTTCTTAGCTTGGCATGGAAGCTTTCTACGAGGCACTCAAATTCCAAAACATCACTTGAACTAATAATAATATTTCCAATAAGCTCTATACAACAGTGCCCAACATTGAATAGTAGGTAACCATAGATAAAGGAAGAGGGTAGTTTTTGTAGCGTCAGCTGTTACTGAATACGATACCCGGGGTGTTCCGTACAAAGGACGCAAATAATAGAGGTTTCAACGGATCTCCTTTTATTCCTATCGATTTTATTTAAACCTATGTACCTAATAGTAAACAGGGTATTTTATTAAATATTGTAAGTAAGGACGTGTTATTAGATAAAAAAAGGTGTTCTGTGGTCGCTAGAGGGGACTTTTGAATTATATTAAGTGGGTTATTCTACTCTATAGGGTAAAATTTGACCTATGAAAACATGTGTATAATTATTCCAATTTGAGTTGGAGTGAACTAAAAAAATAACATTATATTTTAAATTCGGTGTTGGAGTAAAAACAAAAATGCATTGTTAAATTCTGACTCTGATTGTGTTTCTGATTCTGATGTGACTGGTAGAAAATACCTAAGGCATTAAGTCCGCCTTTGTACAGTCTTTTACTTGTGCATAAAGTTTTAATAAATAAATAGGTAAATTAATTCAGCAAAACAGACAACAGCTTAAAGAAAACCAATGCAAAAACTTAACTCCTGGGTCTTGAAGCACAAGAAATGCACCAGAGTTTCTTATATCATAATGAAACTTCTTTTTTCTTAAAAAAGAGGGCAACATGTACAAAGACATGTGATAAGGAATAGAAATTCGTTACTTCGGCTAATGGGCTATTCGTCAAAATTTTAGTTTTTAGTCCCTCATCTAGAATACAAGATAATATTCGACACATATTTTTTTCTTTTTCAAATTGATGGAAAACTACTTGGATTAAGCGCATTAAAATTGAGGAGAAGGGGATTGTAACGTCATTAAATAGTATAAACTGTTCTGGCTAGCGACGTCATGCGACATTTTGACTCGATGTATCGCCGTTATTTTTTTGATTACGTGAAAAAATAAAAAATATGTGTCAAATGATTTCTTGTAATCTAGATGAGGGACTAAAAATTAAAATTTTGTTAAATAGCCCATTTGGGAAACAACTTACAGGACAGACGGCTTGTTTTAAATCATGTTGAAAGAAAATATTTTCTTTTGGAGAAGTTACAACAATACTAAAGGCAATACGTGTAAAAATTGCAACAACATTTCCTTGAAACTGTCTTATTCGCAAAAAGGATGGTCTCTTTGCAAGTCAATCTCAATTTCATTCACAGTAATTAATACACAACGATCGCCCTTATCTTAATAAAGATAAGCACTAAGTCAGCGGAATCTTCGCGAGTCGGTATCGGATATCAACTAAACGGATATGACATCGGATATCACAGATATCCCCAGTAATCGGTATCGCTACACAAACATCGATTTGAATCGAGTACGGGATGCGGATGCGAAAAAAATGTGGACTGATAAAATGACATTTCCGGTTATGGAAAGCAAATTGATTGAAAGGATGCGAGGGGAAAGGATATATGATATTGATTGTAAAATCCGTCTTTAGTTTGAAAATTTCCTACTTATTATTTAGCACTTTCTATGCCAATCGAACAATTGAATTTCTATTGTGTCTGGTAGTCTGGCAGTCAAAGTGTAAATAAATAAATAAAAATCTTTATTGATACAAAAACCTTTGAGACTTAAGACTAGGCATTTAAATAGCTTGGCTAACTTAAGGTCATACGGGTCATATTTAAATCCTTTGTAAAGTACATACACAGAAATGTAAGCAGCATTGGTAATAAAATTATAATATCTTTCAATACGATAGGTATTAAAATTTTATTTAATATCAATATTTCAAACATCACAAGATCACGTTCTTCGTCCAATAATCAGGCATCATGCCTCCTCCATCAATAATCAGGCAAAAGGTAATAATTCGATACGCGTGGATGTTCCAAATTTAAAAATTCCAGGACAGCACCTGCTGGCGCAGATGTTCGGATACATTAACAAAACTTCAAATTGTATGAAAATTTCGGGATTTCGAATGCGTGCACGCATTCGAACAGCTGTTGAAAGTTGCCACCGAAAAAAACTTTTACCTGTGCTAAGAGGCATACTGAGTATAATGGCGGTCGATCAGCTGATACCGACATATGGCAGGATTTTTTTTAATATTGGAATTATGTATGGGCAGTTTAGCTTATTTATAGATAACACACGACAATCGTTAATTTCAGACTTTTAATCGCTTTTGTTTTTCTATTTGCTCCTTTAGATTCCAGTAGACCGGTCACAAAAACGCAACGTTAAACGCTCTTCTTTGAATAACGTTCAAAACTTTTTTATAAACATTCCAATATTAACACAAAGGAGGTCACTACTTAAAGGTTTATTTATAAAATGTTCTAAACAAAGGGCCCTTCGTGCGGGGACGTCTGTTTTCTGTCTAGAGCCCTGCTGTTTATTGCTACATGTCCGTTGGGAGTAGTTTTGCTTCCCCACACAGTCTTTGAGCAATCAGCCTTTGATAGTGTAGGGATCGACTGTTTTATTTAGTAAAGTCCCCTCACTATTCTAAGTCGATTAGTTTGTATGTTATAGAAATAAGGTTGAATGTTTTTTGGACAAATTATAGTGATTGTACATGACACTGTAGTGTTGTTGGTTTTTTAGATAAATGTAAGACTTTAAAATAGTTTTGTCTTAAATTAGAACTGTCTTGTTGCTTAACTGGTAACAGACGTAATTGAGCATAATGAGAAATAATTAGAAAGAAGTACTTACACTTACATTTATGAAGGAAGATATGATAATTAATTGAAAGAAACTCAAAGCTGCTTTCGAACTATCTTCTATCCAAAGAAGCTGCCTATTGTTGTCTTATTAGAATACACCCATGAGAAAAACTCTGATTAAATAGTGACCACTTACATATATTAATAAGCTCAAGCTTGAAAATGCCAATCATTCAATTATTCAAAATGTAACGACCAATCATTCGAAACGAACATTACCAATCTTACGACAATTAAATCAAAAATATATGATTACAGTTGATTCTGGAACGATTTTCAAAACTGAACGCATCAATTACTGGCTGTCAGAGTTGCCATATTATACGATTGTAATAATTATACAGATCTGATGGATGGATTTGAAAAGAACCTTTTTTGATAAAGGGGTTTTAGTTGAAATTGGTCTTTGTGGTATCTTGTAGTAATTTATGTATTTTTTTGGGCAATGTTAATGGTTACTTAAACTCTTAAGATATTCGATGCTATTGCAGTCCCAAAAATTAGTCGGAACATTTTGGGAATATAAATTATAGTTATTCTTGAGATGCTGGCAATGCATGTCGAACTTAGGTTTTTCTAATTCTCTGAGAAGATTTAAAAATCGGTGACCCTAACAAGATATAACAAAGTTACAGTAATTATTTAAGTAAGAAACCTAAATAAAACAAAACTTGTATTACTCATACTTGTCCCTATAGACCAACAAAGCCGATCCCTTTAACTAATTAAAACAAATTAGCCTATCAAACATTATCTACAATCTTAATTATTTTGACATCACGGAAGCTTTCATTCTCACAATTATCAGATGGACAATCCTATTATGGTTGCATGTTGAAAATACTTATCACGATGTTTTAACCAAATGGGACTGTCCAAGTGTCCAGTGAGCTTTTACAAAATTTATATCTGATAGACGTTATAAATTTTGATTAGTTTTTTATGGTATTTGTTTCCTTAAAGAGAGTAACAGTGTGGATGGAATATTGTACATCAATTAGAGGCAATTCCCAAAAGGCTCAACATTTGTATTGTTTTATTTGATTCGAGTTTTACTTCTCTCTAAATTTACAACTGCATCATTGACATTGTCACGCTGCGGAACTAGTCTCGAGCCCTGTTAATTAGTAAAATCGACTTTCAATTGACCGGATGCGCAGCCATATTTAAACTCTGATCGCGATCCCAATAATCCAACCGCACTTGACTTCCGGTGGCCTTCAAGTTTTTGCGCAACTAGCAATAAGACTTACGTCCTCTTTATAAAGTTTAAATTCCATTGGGCTTCTTTTTAAGAAGTTGACAGACAGATAACTTTGTATTAATTCGTGGGAGAATGTCTTGAACCGTAACTTTACAGAACGAATTTAACAAGTCAAATTGAATTGAAATACTTGACAAATTCTATGGATCTTTATAAACGCATGTCCTAATTTTGTTTGTTAATGTTATGGTGATTGGGCTGTTAGGGGCAATTTTCTTCATACCTATGTGATTTCACGGGTAAATGAGCAAGAATGTGTTATTAACGACACTCCATATTTTGAACTTGAATTGTATATTTGGGAGCTTTGTAGAGACACACTTTTGTTTGTTTTGATTTTGACTTCTTTTAGAAAGGAGTATTTCTTACGAAGGCAGTATATAATTAGTTGAAAAACTTCAGTTATAGAAACAAAATATAAAGTACCTAGTTCATTCATTCAATTACTTAAAGCAAAAGACTTCCACAACTTGACATAGGCCTCCCCAAAGATTTCCACAACGGTCGAACCTTCTCTAAGATATTATTATAAAAGATATACAACCAATAATTATTATAAGTAATCCAATAAATCCCCAAAAAGTAACCGAAAATTATACAAGAACACGGTTATTTAGTAAAAATCTGAACACTTCGCATTAGTCACGACAAAAATCAGGTTGTACGAGATTGCACGGCCGATGCGATGTTTAGTCATCGTTTTGTAATGCGCGCACGCACCGCGACTCTTAATTTATTAGACCTATATGGTTGTTCGGACTTGAATCCGAAATTCTCGGCGCGAAACCGATCGGCTTTATCGATTCTCAGGACGGAAAGCGGTTTCAATGTCTTGGCGAATGCAAATCAGCTGTGTTATTGAACTTTGTGGAAAGAATATTTGGGATTGACAGTCTAGTTCTTGTTTCGTTAACATTTTACAAACTAGTGTAGCGAATGGTTGCATATTTGCTGATGGCTAAAGGACTATGTGGCGATCTTGCAACATTTTAATAATACGCCTTAATTCACTTATCAAACATTATTCTAGAAAGTTTGAAATTCTCGCTCGACCTTCATAATCATAAATAAATATTTGTTACAGCATTACAAAACATCTTTGCTTAGATTCAGCACAAATATTATCCGTGAAAAATCGCTACCTCCTCTCGAAAATAGGACCGTATCGAAAACACTGACTGGTTCTATAAAATAACAATACAATTTTGCGTCTACTGCTGTAATTACATCCGCCATCTTTTTTTTTTGCAATAAAAAGCTGTCGCATTCGCACCGCAACACCATTGTGTTGAAGTTGTATACGACAGCGTAATATTAAAATTAAATTGTACCACATATACATATTTAAGATGGTCCAAATTTTTAGCAAATGGCAACCCCGGATAATCGTGGCGATTAAATACTTTTTATTGTTCCAACGTTCCCACGGACGGTGCACGCGAACGCGACCATAGCTTTTTTATTTTTTCAACGCATCCGTGCCCCAGGCTTGATTCTGAAGGAGCCAAACTGCTTTCATTTGAATCTCGTTTGATTGTCGGTTGCTGAGGCAGCAGTACACTATCATTAGTGTATATATTAACTGTGGTTTTGGTGCGTAAGCGCATTTTGACGTGTGTAAGTAGCGTGATTTATTATTATGTAACCACCTTTGTGTGCATCTTGAAATTGACGGCTTAAGTATGATCTATTTGGAGCTTTTCCCGCCTTACTTGTTCGTTTTTAAGTTGTCGTGACGTTGTCATTTTTTATTGCACCTGTACGTTATAATCTACAGTCAACTTGATTTTTTGTCGCCGAGAAATCACAGTACAGCATGATTACTAACACCGTTGCTGTATTTTGCAAGCCTACTTTTCAAACTGGTTTTGACGATGATTCGCGTCTTGCTGGTGCCGATTTATACGTTATTTTCCTTTAATATTTACCAAACAGTATAGTAAGACAATTAAAAAGACATCTTCTGGCTTTAAACCGACTTCCATTTGCAGATGACTTTCAAATTTAATAGGAAACCAAACAGAAGTCTAAAGACTTTCGGAAAAAAAATCTGCATTTTTACCACCGTGTCAATGACACAGATGGCAGACAAGACAACAAAAAACGGCAATGTTAATATTAAATCTGTTGATTAGTGTCCATATATAGATAGGCAGGTGTTTAAAAAAACGGCGTAGGCGCATAGGTGTGGTAACCTACCATAAACAAATTATCTTTTGCAGTTGCCACTCCAACAACAGGCTTTGTGCAGTGAGGTCTATTTAGTGTTTTTTTTTATTTATTTTATAATTTATCACTGCGATAATGAGTTACGTGGAATTTCTCTACGACTTGCTCGAGGTAAGACCTTTAACATTTAGTATTTTGTGTCTTTTGCCTACATTTAACTTTTACTTTTACATATTAAATACATACCTAAATAAGCTGTTATTTCAACTTAGAAGTTATTAGAATATATAGATTCGAAAATAAAAGTGTAAATCCTAGTAGAATGATAGAATCAGCCTTTATTACCGGATTAACGCATAGCAACAATACAATTGATTCCTTTCGATTCCCTCACTATCAAAAATAAAATTGTCTTTTCTTACCAATGTTGGTCCAACATGTTCCAACGTCTTAACTTTCAACGTTGAAGATTCTATGCCCAACATTGGTCCATAAATATACTCATTGCACATCACAAGAACTAAACAGGTGTCCATTGGACGTCCAATTACATCTTCTGCTCAAGATGTGCTCTTCCAAGAAAACATTACGTTCGCTGTCGTAACTACTTGTGTTCCAAGTGAAATGCGCTTATAAAAACATCATAAAGAATTAATATATCAAAACGTGAATGTAGTTTATGAAAGAAAATTGCATTCATTTTGATTTATGAATACGTGCTATTATTTTGTGTTAAGAAAAAGAGAAACACGTTATTTGTCGGATAAATGCGTCGGCGTCGTGTACTGATTCGTAAAAATGATTTCTTTAGCTCCGCCATCATCCTTTTGCCCTTTAACCCAATTTGTTTGGGGTCGACGCAGTATGTCTTCTTTTCCATTCACCTCTATTTGCCCTCATTTCAATAGTCCACACTTTCCTAGCCATAATATCTGGTCTTTGACATAATCCCGTTTACTGTTTTTTTGGTCTACTTCTACATAGTCTCATTTGTATCTATACATTTCCATGTTAGCGACTTGATGTTGCCCTTATTAATTAAAATCTATTGTAACACTTACCTATATTGGGACTTTCAAAGCTTATGCCGTGAGCGAATCTTGTTTAAGTTTACTACAATATGGGGCACTAAACGGAGGTGCATCATGATCAGGATAATCTGCGAAATAGTTTTATATATTAATGATTTATTAATAACCTATATTTTAGTAAATACATGTTTGTTACGGTTATCTACTAAGCTCGTTAATTGCAAAAACGTTAGCCAAAATTCAATTATTTTAGCCTGAAAAGTAATACAAATAATTACTAGTCATTCCTTATCATTACCTATACATACATGTATTATACTATTCCTTATTACACTTAACTAATGACACCAAAATCTACGAACCAATAAATTGTCTAAATAGTGGAATTAGCTAATTAGAAAACTATCAATGAACATTTAGTGCCATCATGGCCCATTGTGTGGACAAGTCATAAAAGTCCACTATAAGGTCATGGATTACTAGTCCTTGCCCTCGATTCTCAGTAGTCCTCAGACTTGTCGAAACATGTTCATAACGGGTTACCAGACCATAGTGGTTAATGGCTTCATACTTCCTAAAAACGACTTTAATTTAATTCATCTTCTTGCTGCTTGTGGTGTTAAAGTTAGATTTTGGCTGTGATATTTATAGTTTTTCGACTAGCAACACTATATTATGGTAAAACTAGTCTCAAAGAAAAGCTTTTTTTGGTGATCATTAATGGGTTTCTCCCATTTCTGTCATAAGAAATTTTAAGAATTTACGGGTTTACCGTCCTTCTTTAGTAAAATTTACTAAGTTAGGTACATCTTGCAAATTAGTTAATTAACGTACACAAATCTAACCTCATTTAATCCTTTCACAAAAAAAAGACATCGTATTACCACCTAGTATCTGCAGCATTACTGTTTGGCTTAGGGCTTAGACACATATGGACCTACTGCGACTGCCTCATTCCTTTAGCAGTGTTGCCAATGAAGAAAAAATAGAAATGCCTTCGGAACTGTTAGGTACAACTTTTTACACATTACCATAGATGATCTGATAAGTTAGACGTTCCTTGCGCGATGAAATAAAACGTGCTTGCACAACCGAATTAAACAGAAATACTGGCCTTCTAGGTAATCTAGAAATCTTTAAATCATGTTTGGGAATGTAGTTGGGCTATGGCGTCGCCGACGACTGGTGTTTGCGAAATGTCAATTTATTTCGATGACGAGATATAGTATGAGTTCCTTCGGCTTCTTGAAGCTTTGAATTTGATATGTTGGCGTATGATTTTTGATTCTTTTACCAATACGTGATGGAACCTGGACTTATAGGAGGATTTTCCCTAAAATTGGGACAGAAGGTATCGGCTAATAAGAAATAAAATGCTTGGCTTGAAACTATAACGTTAAGCTTTAGTTTGTCATTTAAGATATTATGTTTAATATATTAATCTTGATCATTTCCCACAGCATCTCTGTAAATTTTAAAATGTATGTAATGTGACTGTTATGCTTAATCAGAATCAGAATCAGATTCTGACGATATGCTTAACTTAGTCTTAGATTACTAAGATCTTACTTTAAAAGTGATTGAAGCTGTTAAGTTAGTACCTACGTCTTTTTCATCATAAATACTAAATATTTTGTAATCGCACTGGCCAATGTTTAACAATAATTTGTGGACAAGACAATCCCTTCATCGCTTCCTAGCGTTTTTTTTTCGGAAGAAATGGTGCAACAAACTCCTCAGCAGATAATATACATATTAGTTAACTTATGCTGTTATCTTGTTTCCACAGTACTTAATTAAGTAAAACACAACGTCAGATCATAATATAATAGTAATATTTGTTAACAACCAAAAATAATGACGCACGTCTTTGATTAGGTATTTGTAAATCAAATACTTTATTTTCCTACTAGAGGGTAAGTAACCACACCAGTTTTAAACATCTTGTAAATAGTTCTTTATCTAATCGTCAGTCATAAAGACTCGGTCAACAATAACATTTCATAATGTAACATTCCGATGATGACAGATAACAAACAATGTGAGAAAATTGAATAATCAGACGAACTTACCTTAAGTGAAGTCCGATTATAATTTTATGAAGGGTGAACTGAAATATAATTACCCGCCCAGCCCATTCTGTTTTTTGATAAAAAACAGTCCCTGGTCGAATGGGCCAACAATAAAATAATCTCTAAAAAAGTGTCAAATCAGGGTATCAGGGTTGCCATCCCACAGAGAAAACGTTTTTTTATATACTCTAAAAACGCGGTGTCCTTACACGATCGAGAAGGGCTCTCATTTGTGGTCAAATTATATTTCAGTTCACCGAAATAAAATTATGTATTTTTTTCTCAAATGACTAACAACTTTGTAAATACCTCAGTAGGTTTTTATTTAGACTCATTGAGTTACATTTATGGGGGTAAAAAATGGCGTTTCTGCTTAGATAGTGCGTTTCTTGCGATTTTTTGTCTAAGAAGGTCTAACTAGGTTTTAGTCTGGAACCGTACACCTTCCAACCTTGACCTTTCGCTTTGTGCGAGGTGCTCAGATCTGAGGGTTCGAAGTTATGCATGCCGTCTCTCGGGACAGGTCAACTCAAAGCTGAATTGATTCTTTCTTCAATAGGCTTTTCCAGACTTTGCCCTGCATCGTGAGACTCGCGTAATAAATGAATACAATCTTATGTCTGGACTTTAAAAGAAACTATGACCCTTGAGTTTCTTTCGGCATTTCTTCTCAGGGATCATTCACTTTGGTAATGCCATTTAGTTTAAAAAAAAATACATTTAAAAGTATCTTGGAAGATCTACTTACAGAAATATATATAATTTCATTTCATCATTTCATTACACCTACCTACTGAAAATTAAAGGCAAAGATACTGGTTAGGCATTTAGACTGAAATAGACTAAGTAGGTAAATATAGAATAGGAACCGGGATCAAAAATCTGAATTTATTTATTTAAATTGGGCCGGGAATCAGCACTTTGTGAAAAATAACAAAGACAGTCGCCTAAAAAGCCCGTTTTTGGCAAAAAAATCTGTTCTGTTATTTTGAAAAACGTTGCTGTAGGTACTTACACCAGGAATTTCTCCGGCAGCATAGTGGTTTCGTTTACAAACATTCAAAGTACCTAACATACACAAACATCAAGCCGGGAAGAACAAACTTCTATATCTACATTAGCTCATTTTCTATTAACTTTAGAAGACGGGAAGCGTAATTAAATGTATTAGGAAATATTATGAGAATTGCAAGTCACGCCCACAGACCTTAAATGACACTTGAATCGAAAGAGCCAACAGCACTATACTTAAACTCCGCTGTGTATTCAACCTTTGCACAATAATTTAAATCCTACATACAAATATGTTTGTATATTTTGTACGAGTGATATGTATTTATTGCACAACTCAAACGCACTCAATATAATAAGCCAATGAAGTGTATGTATGTCTTCATGCCTCATGTCTCATGTGCTTGTAAACTGTTTACAAAATGCTGACACGTGGGATTTACGCTTTGAGTACACGACAGTATTCTGATATATGGGGTTATCATATCAAATCATATTTATTTCTGTAAATAGGTTCATACAAACACTTTTACATGTCTTTTTATAATTAGAATATGAGGTCGGTATTTCACTATCTGACTACTCTGAGAAGAAACACCTAAAGAAATTAGAGGTCACAGTTTCTTTTATCTTGATCAGATCATGTAAGAACCATGCAGATTAGTGTCTGAAATGGTCTTTTGAGCATCTAAAAATTATTTCACACATAAAGGTGGGGGGAGCCAATAAAATTTGACATTGTGTGACAAGTGACTGGGGCTGCGAGCTATGTGACGTCACATTTATAAATCTAAACACTACTACTTACTTTAGCAATGTAAGCAACATAAAGAAGAGACACGAAAGCACAGTACTTCAAAATTATGTATTATGTATTTTTCAAAATCAATACATTTCAGTTAGATAGTTAGGTTAGGTAGTTAGGTTCGCTATAGAATAGATACGAAAGTTAGGTTAGGTTATATATATATATTTCGATATCATCAATTGAGTTTGACTCTACACTGTTTCACAAATAAATTGTCCTTAGTATTATCGATAAATATTTATGATTTTTCACAATTCATTCTGACCCAATCGTGTATGTAATAATAAAAATCTTCATTGATACAAACACCTTTAAAAAAACCTTATTTTTACATAGGTAGATAGAATAAACTCCTGCCTCCTCAACTATGTGATCTTGTGACTTAACACTTTGAACGCCACGCCGGTCACCAATGACCGGCGAACAATAAAATTTCTATTGTGTCTGGAAGTCTGGCAATCAAGGGGAGAGTCAGTGTTCCGTTGTCCCTATGATATCAAAAACCTTTTATGTTGTGTACTAACAACAAATATAGTTATATAGAATCTACATATTATTCTATCATTTGTAGGCTGTAATAGATGTGGCTAAAATCAAAAAGAAGGCTTCTGCTAGAGAATTTTAAGCGAGAAATATCATTTACTCAGTAATAATACCGTAGAACACATTCATTGCTCAATTAAACTGTTAATACTACAGATAAATTCAACATAAATCAATAAAACGAAGGCGCCGACAAAATAATCTTTTGCGGTAACATGCGCGCGCGCATCCCACGATAACGCTACGTCACTTCCGGGCAGTGGAGGCTGCGATATCCGGTCAATAAACTCGTCATTTTGATTTATATACCTGTCGATAGTAATCTTTACTTAGTGATTTAGTTTTATTTGAATGAGATTTCTCATAAATATCATGACATTCATTACACCTATACCACGTATATTCCCCTAAGAGTTAGCTACAGATACTTAAATTACACCCACATTTTTCTAGGTATAGGGCCGAGCCTATCAATGATTTATCAATAGTTCATGGTCTAATTTATAAAATTCTTGTGTCACAGTGTTTGTAACAAAACTCCTTCAAAACGGCTTGACCGATTGTTATGAAATTTTGTATGCATATTCTGAGAATAGCACGTAAATTAATAAAAACTCAATAAAACTAATAAATTTACTCTAAGACGGAAACAAGTTTGCCGTGGCAGCAAGTTATAAATTATAACTATGAACAATAAAATTCCTTCAGACATGTCTATCTTGTTGCTTCTACGTCAAGTCTGGTTTGCAAATAGTGACTCAAAACCACTTGTCGGTGAGGTCAGAAAAAAATATGAACCATAGGAAAACAGACTAAATTATTCGAGTACAAAACCGCAGAAATACAATGGAAGACCGGAAACTAAGGAATTTTGTACCTACTCACTTATTGTTACTAGTATCACAATTAGTTATCTATATATATAAAAGAAAGTCGTGTTAGTTACTTCGCTTATAACTCAAGAACGGCTGAACCGATTTAGCTGAAAATTGGCAGGGAGGTAGTTTAGAGCCAGGAGAAGGACATAGGATACTTTTTATCCCGTTCGACATAATAAAAATAAATGTCAAGAATATCGGTTGTCTCAATTATTTTTCAAACGCAGCGCCATCTTGGATGACATGACAGGAGTCAAACTTCCCAGTTCATTATCATGTGACAATTTGAAATTGACAACCCAAGAAGGTAAGGTTGTCAATTTATAATACGCACCTACGTTCTGAAATTTATTTTGTTACTAAACTTAGAGGTTTTATGTAGCATAAAAAAGTCTTATATTTCAGAAATCAATTTACGTAACTAGCAATGATGACAGAGACGAAATTTAATAATTCTTTGCAAATAGAACTTATTTTACTGTTAGGACTTTAATTAAAGTAGACCGGGAAAACTATAGGCATAAATTATTGTATGTAACATAGAGGCAATAGTTCAGATTAAAATTATGAATTTAGTATTTTTTAGTAAGGTAGTTAGGTTAGATAGTTGGGTTAGCTATAGGATAGGTAATGGTCAGTTAGGTTAGGGTATATATACATGTTGTAATTTAAAAGTAGTAGTAGTTATTATTGGTTTGGATTTATTTGTTGTCGTCTTATTCAACGTATGTATATCTAATATACAAAAAATAAGAGCAATGAATTGACTCTAAGGCACAACGAAGTTTGCCGGGGCAGCTGGTTTCAATATAGATGTAGGTATAATGTGTTAAATTGTCAAAGTTGACTTAAAGAAGTTCAGAATGCGCTGGTCGACATTTTCTTCATAAACAAATTGTGGGGTGAATAACAATGCGTACAGGTGCAT
Source organism: Euplexia lucipara (assembly GCA_921972225.1). Lineage (NCBI taxonomy): Eukaryota > Metazoa > Arthropoda > Insecta > Lepidoptera > Noctuidae > Euplexia > Euplexia lucipara. Next base: position 2,049,984 of record OV179149.1, on the reverse strand, counting down.
AGTTCAATTATACAAGAGTTCAAGTCAGCCTAATTTGATTAACTTCCTTTTGATTTCAATATTTAATACGTAGGAATACATTTAGTCGTTTTTTTCACTTAGTATAACCCAAAAGTCTGTTTATTAGGTATTTTTTTCTGTGTCAATTCTAGGGTTTCTAGCTTATTTGCTCGAGAAAGCATGCGTTTTGACGCACGCACTTACATACATTATGAACAATTTTTCCCATGCCACGCATGAAATCCCACCAATGACTAAAATGCCCATAAATTGCGAGGCCTAGTAACCCGCATCATGGCAACAGTATGGCAAATATCTGCCATTCTTTCTGAGTCATGGCATTATTCACTTTACTACTAAATGGTTCATTGATAAGTCGAAGTTGCAAGAGTTAGTGCGTTTGCGCAGATCGTTAAGTAAGGAAAATGTGAACATTGTGGCTGGCCTAGTGTGTTAAAGAGATGTTTGGTAAAAGCAAAACTGCTAAAAAATAATTTGTTAAAATACTTTTTTTTTTTTTTTTTTTTCTATTTTGTTTTTTTTTTTTTTCTGTTTTTTACGTATATATAAATAAATAAATAATAAATATTTCAATTTCGCTACTTTGTGTTTTGTCTTCACGAACATATTTTTAAGCAAACTATTACTGACACCTATCACTCTCATTACCATTATTTTCCGACTACGCCGAAGCAAAAACTGAGGGTTATGAATTTGACAGCGATATATGTATGTTCGTATGTTTCCTCATAACTACTCAACTGCCTAACATAATTTAACATCGTTGAAAGCGTCTTGCTCGCACTAAGAGAATTTCTCTTAAAATAATACTTTTTGTTTCAAACTTTTTAGAGTGGTATTTTTCAGTAGACGGGTTTTATTAAGTTTGTTTTTGTCTGTTTGCTTGAAACAGCTTTTCTTCATTTCTAGATTACCAACGCCTTTGCTCATGGAGCGATGTCTAATCAATTATGGGCATCATTAGATTCTAGAAATCCCCGGACCATAAATAAATCAATCAGTGCTCAAAAAATATTGGCCACGGCTCAAGCATAAAGTTCTTTACATAAAGCCGAATTTTCATTAGAGAAACGAATTAGTTCCATAACAAGACTGCCCATTTGTCATTTTTTATTACCAAATATTCTATAGTCTTAATGAATTATAAACATGGATCATTCACACCTTATGCTTTGCCTTTTATTTATTTCTTAGTCTTAGCATAAGAAATACCCATTAACAATTTCAAATGAGTTATCCGTACCGTAACTGAAGCATTAAGTCTTTTAACGCGTTCTATTACTAGATTGTTAAACCACAAAGCGTCATCGCCGCCATCTTTATATTGTGCTCACTTTCTAGCGTTTGACATTAGAAAGAGAGAGGCGTCAAGCGTGTGTAAGAATGAGTTTTATGTCTATTTACGTGTAAGTTCGGTAATTAAAAGCTTGTTTTAAGTACATATATAACATTTCTATTAAGGTTCCTTGAAATATCAGGTTTTTAAGACATGGCTCGAAAAGGGCAAAGTTAATTATACTTTATTATAAATGCCTTATCCGATCACTATCACGAACAATGTAGTCTTGATTTTGTGTTGAATCTCTTTATATGGATATGATAGTCTGAAGCTGATTTGACGATAAAACCAATTGTAGGTTTCTTTAGGGTTTAAGAATTGTCTGGAAGGATATAAAGTGTAATAAAACTTACCAAGATACAAATGATTCCCAATATGACCAAGCAGTTAAACTCCAAAATGGTATCGAACAATCACAAGACAAACCAACCACATACACAATGTCAGTAGTCTGTAGTCTACGTGAACAGAACCGGCTCATCATATTTACGGTTGTGACGATACCTACATGTGTATGGACTGTTCTTCATAGTTCATTTATATCCTCATGAAGCCACAATAGACCAAACTTTCAAGAAATAACAGCTTCTATTGAGTAAACTATCTCCCAAACACGTACCTGCATTGTTGGCAAGTAAACATTTGTGATTTCTGTTTTATTAGTAGGTATAGTGGTCGCAAGCGCAACTGCTTAGCACGAGGCCCCCGCCTTCGATTACTAAGGCTGGCAAATTGTTATTGAATATAGCTTCTGAAATGTTTAAAGCCCGGTGTCTTAATTTTGCTCAGGCTCGCCTCCTATAGGTGCATAAAGAAATGCTTGTGTACCTACTATAGGTATACATCTAAGTTCCTAAGTATTTGGGGATTACTGCCGCGGTGTTATTCAGATAACTCAATTTTATCACCTTTATCAGTAACGTTTATATCGTCCTAAGTAATCCTACCGCGGCCCCAATTAGGTCAAGGCAAATTCTCGTCATTCACATGACGACCAAATCTACAGACATTTATATCGCGTCCTACATACACATTCGTAAGATCAATGGCCGGTGGCAGCTCGTAGCCAATAAAAGGATTTAAATCGCAATCGCAATGTCGTGGCCGATTTAAAATGGCTGCTTCCGGTAATCGATCAATCTGCGCTTGCGAACGCATTACCCTTTTGCTCGGAGCATTATCCAATTGAGCTAAACGTTTAGTGACTTCAATTGGAGCTGCACTTGTTAGGGTCGAGTTATGTGGAGTGATTGTTCTCGCAGCTAGCTCGGGTGTAACACAGATTGCGGCCGATTGGGATCTGTTAAATTGTTTCGCCATTACAATAGATGAAGGGAATGAAATGGATACCTAGGGCAATAAAGTCTTGAGAACTTCAAGCTGGCAATAAGCCTTCAATTAATCTTAGGTAGAAGGCGATTGCGGTATTCAGTTGTGAAAACGTTATGTATATCATATGCCAAGATTGTTTTGCCCATGAATAAAGTGCAAAATTGCTCCAATAATACCCAGTTCATTAACTAAATAAATCTTCGACGCTTTCTATAGGTAATCAAGTTGTTCGCTAGTTTAGTGGTTTAAAGCTGGTAGTTACCTATTACATTGAAACTTACTCAGATGTGAAGCTAGCACGGAATGACTTAATACTAGTTTCAACCAAACTTTCGTTCCAACCGATTTCGGTATTAGGGACCATTAATATCTAGATTCAAACTTAACCAGATAACCCATGTTGTCTACAAAACACAACGTTGATAATTACACAACAACAATTGAGTTCAGTTAACGAGTTACGAAAGCTATCGTTTGATGCGCGCGCGCTGATGGCTGACACTAGCGACCTCTGCCGCTTCCGGTGCGTCTGCTTCACTGATTTATTGGCATTTATTAGTGGAATGGTACTGTTGCTGATAACGACGATTGATTGGCGTGATTTTGAGTTTAAGTTGATTTTCTGGTACGGATCAATTAATTGACGTCAAAAATAAATGTTCCGGAGTAAATAAACAAACAATCGGAAATGCCTTTGCAATATCCATTGACAAAACCCCATGTTTCTCTTCATTACTGCCATTTCGTCTAAAACCGCCGAGATTCATAGATAACACCGTTGAATTATCTAGGTCTTCATCTTATATCATACATATTCCGTTAATAAGATGTGTCTTTTTAACATTTCCCCTCAATATGTATATTTGTAACGGTGATCTTTCACGACTACTCACGAGGCAGTACGTGTCAAAATGAATGTTTGGACGGCGTGTGCGCATACCTGTGGTTTCTTCTGGAATTTGTGGCGTGACAGAACGACAGTGGTGACCGTAGGCATTCGGGAAATGCAACTTGTCTAAATCACCTAGAATTTATCTTCAGTTTACACGTTTAGGACGCGGTTTTGGAGTATTTTATAGACATGTCTTGGTTAGCTGACGTTGATCTAGTAGGATTTCACTGTTGGTGTCACTATTTGGTGTATTTCGAAAAAGATCACAGAAACCAGCACCTCCAGTCTCCTATTATAACTTCGAATGACAAGAAACTAATACTATATATTTCTCTTCCTTTCAATTTAAAAGAAAACTCAGAGATACATTTTTAACATTCTAATTCCGTGTTCCCCAGAACTCTTATTTCAAATTAATTTTAATACTAAACAAAACAAACTATGAATTAATGTATCCCAAATGGCGGTTGTACGTTTTAGAATTAAATTCGTCGGGAACCCGACACGTTCGGCTGATGACAGACAACCTAATTGATATCGCGTTCCTTCTAACGAAGTGGTCTATTTTGAAAAATACAACAGCAACACTTAGAAAGAGTAATACCAATACGCCGTTAGACGCTACTGAGGGCAATCTTTTTTAATAAGATTAAACAGGGCTTCGTTAATTTGTAACAAGATCTTGTAAATTTTCGCCATGTTTCGGCCAGTGGATTAATATTTGTGTTGAAGTTTGAAAAAGAAATATTATATTCAGCAGTGCCCACAGTTTTATCTGCTAAAATAGTCGTAGCGATATATTTTCCTCAATAATTAAACTACATAAATGCAAAAACATTTTTAAATCTGACGGTTAGTCTAAGAGATTGACGCGTTCAAACTAACTAACTCTACTGCTTTATTATATGGAGCACTTTTTTTCCTACTCGACCACAATATGATTTCTGATTGGTTTCATACCTAGTGAATGTTACTAATATTCATAGGTAGAATACATTACGAAAATTTGATAACTTTAAAAAAAATGGTCTAAAATTATGTAAGTACCTGCATAAGAAGATTAGCTATGCCTATTAGTCTATCGCCACTGATATCAAACAATTTTTTAATCAATGCATTTCTAAATCTAACACCCGAAGCGGTGACGTTGCGTAAACAATAACAATCAATGCATTAGCGTTGTATGATGGATCGATGCGACGTCAGTCCATTGAAGAAATCCGTTTGTTTATCAATGAAGTTTAATATTACTCCCACACTGGTACAGAAAGTGATATCGTAGATAATAATGGCCAAAGTCGGGTGAAAAGTCATAATGGTGGGTAGTTGATAAATGATGCAAAAGAGAGTTCCTCATTGTTATAGCTGATTTATCCGAAACACCTTGATTACAATAGATTTGGCTTTCTAAATGGATAGGATAGCAGATTGCTCTCGAATTCAAGAGAAACTGGACACGCCATCCCAACGATTTGCTTTTATTTTTGTCAACTTCGTTCTTGCTTTTCTATTTTGTTAATATTTAGTCATGAGATAGTGAGGAGCTTGTGGCTAAATTATAACAGCCGCATGGGTCGATCGAAGGTTAAGCTACGCTTGACGAGGTCGGTCCGTGGATGGGTGACCATTTATTACATACCAAGACTCCTCCGTGCCTCGGAAAGCACGTTAAGCCGTTGGTCCCGGCTGTCATTTGTAGATCTTTGACAGTCGTTACTTGTAGTCAGAAGCCCGAAAGTCTGACAACCAGTTTAACCAAGGGGTATCATGTTACCCAGTTACTGGGTTGTGGAGGTCAGACAGGCAGTCGCTCCATGTAAAACACTGGTATTCAGCTGCATCCGGTTAAACTGGAAGCCGACCCCAACATAGTTGGGAAAAGGCTAGGCAGATGATGATGATTTAGTCATGAGATTTTTCATTTTCCCTGAGTAATTAAAAAACAATGAAACTATAGTCACACATAATTGTTAAAAATCAAGATGGCGTTGAAAAGGATCTGGTTAGCAAATGATATAGCACGAAGATTTAAGTAAGATGATCCCGCTAAGATCATAGTTTATTAGTATTTCGTCTTCTTTCTCTTGTTTATTCCCGTTATTCGTGGTTCGGTTTTCCCACTTTTCGACGTAAAATATTGGTCTATCCATAGTTTCTTTACCTATTAAGTATTCTGTATTTAGCAAATAGCATCTTCCATTCACCAACAAACAGTTCTTATCCAGGGTTGATATACATGACCTCGTTGACCATCGTGTACCTACATAGTTAATTTCTCAGTTTTATTATGAGTCTTGCGATTAAAGATATATCTAATTTAAGTACACTTCTTATGGTGTTTCTATTAAGCATGTACACTTTATAGCGGTACGTAGGTACTAAGTTAATTATGTTCTTGTGAACGCACGCATTTTGCAGATAACAATCTTCTGAGTAAGAAAGTGGTATATCTAGTAACAATACAATTACTTACATGGCATTGTTTCCAACATGAATGTCCGTTAGTTCCTCAGTCATCTTCGGACGTATAATATAATAGACACGCATTGATTTATAAATAAGTATGGGAAATATTCTTATTACTGACTTTACTATAAATCCGTGGAATGTCAACATTAACAATACAAACACTCATTACCCTATTGTCATTGTTTATACTTGATCATATTTAGCCTAAAATCAAAATATACTCGTATCATTATTTGTTAAAGACAACTGTATATTTTTTTTTAAAAGTGCAAGTAATACAGTAACAAACGCAGGTTGTGGTTTCAGAGGTCCTTCTCATGATGCAAGCCGATCGAGGATTAGAGACTGCCTTTTAAATCAGGCCAAAATCCAACCGCGTCTTACGAGCCTCATGAGATGGTGGTCAAGGTTTTCATCCATCAATCCGAAAATCACATTATGTTTTAATTTTGCTTAGACACCAAAATGTAAAAATACTCTAGTACAGAATCCCTACTCTTTTAGACAATGACAAAAATCACACATTGACCATTACATAACGTTTAATTATACATCATTACATATTCCACGGTACCGTCCCGCTGCCGGGCGTCGAACCCGCTTCCGCTGCGCGCGCGCACCGGTGATAACCATCGAGACTTATTATTTAAATTTTGTAATACCATGCTCTTATGAATATTGAGTTGTTGTTACGCGGCGCTTGTTTTGTAGGAGAATTGCGGCAATTTGAAGTTGTCTCGGTCTCATTTACACGTAATTCTAGTAGGAAGTTAGTAAGTCGGATTATATACAATTGTTGTATTCATTTATGTTAAGATTTTAGGCTGTCACTTGCAGATGTATGATGTATAACAGTCGTTACTGTTTAGCCCCAAATGTCTGACACATTTGTTTTACTTACCAAGACTTTTACCCTCGAACTGGACTATGGAGGTCAGATAGGGAATCCTTATAAAATACTGGTATTCAACCGCATCCAGTTAGACTGGAAGCTGAACCCAACATTAGTGAAAGGGCTAAGCAGATGATGAAGTTATCAACAAATCGTGATCGTTGTCTAGAACAACACTGGTAGGTACTCAAATAAAAGTTTATTGCTACGCTGGTCATTAATTAGAAGGCTTTAGTAACACAAGCGTACAGGTACAACAATTCCTCACAAATAATCTGATATAAAAGTGAACAACCCCGAAGGTCAAGATACTGCAGAAATAATTACCACATCCAACCTAACTATAAATCAAATAAACTGATTAATACAACTTGGATCGCTGAAAAGTTAATAACTATTGTTAGACACGCAAGGCTGGGAAAATATTGCGTTTACATTACAAGCATAAGTTATTGAAGGCATTTTTCAAATTTACTGGCTTGTGTCTTGTGTAGGGGTTTCATATTATATTTTTAAAAGATGTGTTGAGAGACGAATTTATTCTATCGAGGGACATAATATTTTGGTCCAAAGCTTTATTGCATAAATCTGATCTTTTGCGAACTTGGATGTCATGCTAAGCCATGTTAGTAGTTAAAGCAACCTATTGTTATTTTATATACAAAAATATATTGAAAGATAATAATGGTTGTTTTTGTGCGGTTGAACGATTTGCCCTTAGTTAATATGTAGGTACTGTCGATGCAAAACTAAATTGAAACAATAAAAATATTTTCCCGCGGTCTATTTATGTAGTATTACTATTTGGATCAGAGATCGCTTTCAAGTTTAGTGTGCCCACATTGATTTGTTAATCTGACACTTGAGCATAATAATAATTATAAATCGATTGGGCTGGGGGAAAACAATTAAGTATTACAATATTTCGGTGTGTATAAGCTGTAGTGAAGAAGACCTTTCACTCTTAATACAAGTTCAGTTTACTACGGACACACTTGAAAATAATTCCTGGATATATTTTTGGTGTAATGTTTACATTCCCACGTCAGCGCGTGTCGATAGCTTAACGAATACAAAATTGTATCAACAACATAGATAAACACAAACAAACAAAATTCAACTTTATTCCGAGGATGTTAAAGGTAAATGGAAGGTTCTGGAAGGTGCGGCTACGTTTGTACGCACATCACCGTCAGATGTCAATCAACTGATGGTGTGACTTGATGAAAACAGAAGTGTAGAAACGTCCAAAGAATTTGTACAAAGAAGTCACCCAGAATAACATCTAAGTAAGAAAAAAATAACGGTTTCCGAACCACTTCAACCGCCATTTTCCAAATTAGAACACAAACTGACAGCTAAGTTCGCGCCATAATTTATATGGTGCGTTCCGTTTTAAACGATGATGGGTGCGTTCGGTTGAGAACTTTTTCTTTTTAAACATTCAAAATATATTTTGGGAAAGACATATTTTATGCAGAAGAGGTTACATTTTAGTGATTGTGGTATTTATCATTGTCAATAGTGTTCAAGCTTGGTTCTATTTTGAAAACATCAATTTTACCTTTCGCACATACGCTACATTAATCAAGATTTTTTTACCCTCGACTTGAGTTGGTTTTGTCTATTAACAGTAGTTTTCGCATAACCCGTGTTCCAACAAAGACTCGAGTCAAAATTCTCCCCTTCTTTAGCACAAAATCAAATAAAACACGGGGAACTTTGTTAACAATCACCCCAAATGGTGCTTGTAACAAATTACAGACGTCAACTCGTCGCCGCGGCCGGACACGGTCGTCAAGTGAATAAAATTGTGACGTACCTACATACAATTGTTTTGACTAAAATAACTTGAGTTAACACGAGCTTCACTGACAAAGTTTCCTTAACTGCTTTTATAGTTACGAATTGTTCGATTCGCAGTCCAAATCTTATATGGAATGATATAATTAGAACTCGTAGATAGTCAAATAGGGCAAAAGATTTTGAATTATCAGAAGCAGGTCAATATTCTCAATCTTTTGACTATCCAAACATTACAAACATAATATGAACATATGCCAAGAGATTCAAGATACCTACTATAGAGCGGACATGCGAAGAAATGTCTTAGAAAACTGACATCCCATGTCTGTCTCAGTAACGCCATCTAGCAATATTGGAGCGGCAGCGGAGCGTACTAATCTACTTGTGTCCACTCTAGGACACAAGTCTCGGATTTCGAATTTCGTTCGTGACGTCCCGTCTATAAGGTCTTGAATGTCTTGGTATGTATGTATTTTAGCATAGGTAGTTAAAGTTTATAACAATTTGGAAGAGGAGTGTAGAATAAATAAATCAAACGAAATTAAAATCAAACGTGGCTGATAGAAATCTAATACCTAGTCTAATAGTTCTTATATTTCCCCAAGGTCTTCCATACTAACAGAAGGTAAGTCTGTCTACCCGCGTGGGAGATGTGATGCAACCCTGTAAACGGTGGGCGTATGACGCTTTACCTTGTCATTAGATAACATTTTTATGCCATAAAAGATTTTAGAACCTTGTTTGTTGGTGTTCAAAAATGTGTCCACAGAATCTTACTAGCTAAGCTTCTGCAGTTGGTCCGTCTGTCTGTAAAGAGGCTGTAACTGATGAACCGTAATAGATAACAGTTGAATTTTTATCAGTCAAACGTCATGAATGGGAACGCAGCGTAGGGGTGAATAGAATCAACTTTTTGTATAGATTTTTTACGTTGGCGAAGGCATTTTTGGTTACATACAAGGAGTGGACTGTTTCTAATTAGGTAATTACAATTAATAATTTCGACACCATTTTACTAACAACTAATAATGAATTCAAGTGAACATTATCTTCATAGTGTTTGTTTCTACTTACCCTTGCGTTCCTGTCAACCCCGTGCCGGTATCTAATCTAATCTTGTACGATGGTACGGAATCCTTCCTGCTATAGTCAAACTAGCACTTGGACGGTTTCTAACCTTCCATATCGTGAGAATTCTGGGACGTGACAATTTTGTTAAGTAATTTGTACGAAAGACTTGTTGATTTTTTTCTTGGGAACACGAAGAATTTGCATAGCATTTGCGACTGAATGTTGGTCCTGACTTGCTCAAAGTACAGCAAGATAGATTATACGCAATAGTAAATCTAATAAATAAAACGAAAACTTCTTCAAGTTCATCATCATCTAGCTTTTTCCCAACTATGGGATCGTCTCCCAGTCTTGCCCAATACCGCCTGGGTACCTACTTGTGTTTTACATGGAGAGACTACTTATCTGTCCTCCACAACCCAGTAACTGGGCACTCTAGGTAGGTAGCACGATACCCTTAGGTCAGACTTTTATAATGATATTCCACAACCATATACTTAATATTTTTTATGATTATGCCCTTGACTTTCGGTAGTAAATTTCATTAATTATAAAAAAATATTTTATTATTTTAATTCAAACATTGCGCGTAGGAGTAAAAGGTCTTGAAGCCTAATATGGTCCTTGTTATCTCTGCTTATTTCGTAACCTTTTTGTCGGCAATCATTAGCATGTGTTCTGTCAAATAACTGATTAATCACATGGTTAATGATTTCCAATGTAAATAACATGGACACGGTAAAATAAGCTTGAATAAGGAAATACAAGTGTGTCGTCCAACTAAAACAAAACGTTGTTTGACAGTTAGATTTAAAGTGGCAACATAAATATTAGTCAAATGAAAGAAATATTTAAAGTAATGCTATACAATTTATGTTACATATATTATCGAGCTGTCTAATGTCACCCCGGCCCGTGATATTTTACAAATGGCAGCGTAACATCCTCATTTTCTATCTATCCTTTTGCTGCGCGGGAGTTGCGCGCCGAAACGTCATAACCGCCGCGTCACTTCAGCAACCTGTTACGTTTCGTTCCTACCATATTTTCGATACAACGAGTTCTATAATTGAGCGATGCGGGAGAGCTCAACACATCGCGGTCCATCTTTTTAGAATACGACACAAATAACATTCTATATTCGTAAATTTATACACCACCAGCTTCGAGAGCACCTAGGACTTCGCGAAACGGAACAGGAATCTCACCCTTATTCGTTGGCAATAAAACTCACAGTTAAGTGGCGGTAATGGATAACATAAGGTACTTCGTTTTACTTGAATAGAATATGCTAAGGTGGTACGGTTACGCAGCAGCCATGCCGATGACCACATGCATCAATGTTTGTAAATAGAAACACAGCGTACTATAAAACTTCTCTGAACTTTCAGTTTAGAAATGAAAACAGTCCATCGCGTGTTTTCTTCAGAAGAAAATGGGAATGAATGGCGCACGTTCGATGTATTTTGAAGCTGGGCAGAATCTCGTGTTCACGATTTGGGTGGCGTATTTAAGGAACCACGCGGCTACTAGCGACATCTCCTGAGCAAATATTTCAACTTGGCTTTGTTTACTAACAACATTTAGCATTCGAAGCGCATTCAATATTTTTACAAGAGCGTGGGTCAACAAACAACTTTTTCAGCCCTCGCTGAGTGGGATTCAGAGAAAAATTAGCTCCAACATGTGAAAGTAACCTGTTCAAAGGCATCTAACGCGTGTATTTGTTCATTCCATTACTCAGCTGGTTTGGGAAGTGAAAAATCACGCTTATCGCGGCACAAACATAGGGAACGGTGGTCCGTGGCTCGAGCCATCTGTTCGTTGCACCCATAAAGATAACGAAAATGTACAAACGGGAACGCATTCACTACGTATCAGTCGTTTGCGGTGAACGCACCCGCGCCTTTACTTCGAATAAATTACGCGCGAAAAATAGTCGGCCATTTTGCATATTTCCGTACGATGTGTTCCATATTCGAGAGTACGGTGTGTATACAGCGCCCGTTTTATATTCTCTTTGAAATGTGGTTTATTTTTAATCGCGTTGTCCTATTTAATCCGTTATACGAGTGTGGCAAGCGCCTCAATCAGTCTCAACGGTAGCCGTTGCTTTCGACGTCGTGTTTTCCGTTAAAACTAAAATTAATTCAGCAAAATGCTTAAATACATAATTTCAAAGATAAAAAAGGTCTATATATTTTTAAGGGCACGTACTTGACTTTGTGGGATATGATTTTAAATATTGTTCTCTTTGTTTCAGATTTATCCTGATCCCGAGTCGGAGAAGGCTATTATGGGATCGGTGGTGTACTGTATCCACCACAAAGAAGGATGTCAGTGGTCGGACGAGCTACGCAAATTGAAGGTGAGTGGGAAAGCCAAATATTTGCTAAGATAAAGCTAAGTAGGTAAATAGATCGATCGATCTATCATTTTGTGTGCGCCTGTCATGTCACGACACATTTATTTATCCGGCCGACAATAGTCTATAATTTATGGCAGGGCAAGTGCGAGTCAGTTTTCAAAATTAATTGCTCGTAAGGTTATTTAGCGTGAACACGCTAATTTGTCTAATGTTCACTTGAATTAAAAATGAATAACGATTCTTCTGTTGAATTCTAATCACAGCATTGTTTTAAGTGCTTAGAATACAGATATTACGACTAGTTAGTCGCTAGTTGTAGTAAAACTAATTAAAAAGTCGTAGATAAATCTTAATTATAATTATCTAGTTGTATAAATTAAATAATGTAGGTAACTATTATTTATTAAATGCAACAAGATAATTTATCTGATTTATGTTTTCCTACTGCATAGCAAAAAACACGTAGACGATATTTATTATTGCACGCTACATAGGTAAAAACTTTGATCTCTTTGAAAAACATCTCGCAGTGATCCAACAGTAAAAAATTACGATCAACAGCGACCTATTTAATCTTTACACCCGAATCAACATTCTAAGATCACTTTCCTTTGCGCAGGCGCATCTGAACACGTGCAAGCACGATGCGGTGTTGTGCGCGGCGCAGTGCGGAGCGATGATCCCGCGCGTGTTGATGCAAGATCACCTGCGTTACACCTGTCCCCGCCGCCGCGCCAACTGCGAGCATTGTCATAAGGAATTCTCCGGAAGCGCCTTAGAGGTAAAAATTAAAGATCTTTTTGATTCTTCAGCTGTAAATGTGTAAATGTTGATAGAAGCAGGACCAAAAAGGGATGAGAATAATTTCTTGGAAGACACTATATTAACAATTTAAAACCATGACCATTTTGGTTTGTTGACCTTAAACAAACAAAGATGCGACTACCTACTACCAAGCGCCAAAAACAGCACTAGACTTTTCTCAATCACAGAAATTAGGAGCTTCTTCACAAGACTTTGGGGAAATTTCATTCCATCAGATTCGTAATTCGTTAATCGTAAATATTCTTTATTCATCGCCTGTATTTAAATTTTCAGGAACACCAAGGCAACTGTGGCCATGAGCCAGTTTACTGCGAGAACAAGTGTGGAGCGAAAGTGCAGCGCAGACATACACAACAGCACATTCAACAGCATTGCAGTAAACGGCTAGTGCCATGCAAGCACTGCGGACAGAGTTATACACAGGTAAGAACCTACCGGTTTTCATTGGGAGGTTCCCACTGCATAGAACTGCTTTTTACGAGAAGGCTTAGTAGTAGGGACTTCGGGGTTATAAGAAGGTTTACGATATAATGGACATTTAAAAAAATATCTCACGACATGACATGCTAAACTTTATCGTTGCAAGTCTAAATCTAACTAACCTGCTATTTCGTCCAAATGTGCGGCGAAGGTCCGCTCTCTCTTCACACCAGCAAGTACACAAACGAAGCTATTATTACCTATTGAAAATTCATGGCCATTAAAGCTTACTATCAGTCATCTATAAACGTACCTTGTTCATCCCCCAGGACACAGTGTCGGCGCACGGCGCGTCGTGCGCGCGCGCCCCGGTGGCGTGCCCGCAGCGCTGCGGCGCGGGCGGGGTGCCGCGCGCCGACCTGGCGGCGCACCTGCGGGACCACGCTGCTGCTGCCGCCGCGGCTGCATTACCTTGCTCTTTTAGAGATGCTGGGTGTAGATTTAAGGTATGTTTTCAATTGTTATTACTAGCCTCATCATCAGCGCAGTAATCTAGAAAGAGGTGATTGCGCTTACAATATCTAAATATCATTGTAAAACTGGCGAAGAAGCATAAAACATGGGCACTTCATAGATTTTGTAAATACATTTTAGTATAACACACGTGAAGAGTTTGACCCGATCCCGGGCTAGTGACATCAAACGATTTAAACCAGTTTTTAATTATAAAAAAATAAATAATTTTCCACAACTTCCACACAAAGCCATCTAGTCCCAAGCTAAGCAGAGCTTGTGTTATGGGCACTAAACAACCGATAAACATACTCATATTATTTCTAAATACTCATATATTGATAAATTACACCCAGACACAGAACAAATGATCGTGCTGATTACACAAACATTTGTCCTGGGTGGGAATCGAACCCATGACCTTCGGCCGCTAACTACTAGACCAACGAGCTAATTATATTTCAATTCAAGACCATAAGTCCAACAATACTAACAAACATTTATTACCTTTACAGGGAACAAGACAGGCTCTAGAAAAACATACAGAAGAAAGTTGCCAGCAACACTTAGCCCTCGTGTCAGCCCTCGCCAGCCGCCAAGCGCGACAACTAGACTCGTTGCGCGCAGCAGTGGCGCGACTGTCGGTCAACTGTTCGGGTGCACTAGTGTGGCGCATCAGCGACTGGGCTGCCAAGATGGCGGAGGCGAAGTGCAAAGATGGCGTAGAGCTTGTGTCCCCAGCGTTTTATACCAGCCAGTATGGATATAAGTTACAGGTAAGCTTTGAACACAGTACTTTACTTTCCAGTCTATTGAAGACCTGCACTTTGAATGTTCTACGATCTTCCTTGGTTCGGGGTGCTTTCCGTGATCCCATTCCCATCCCAGTCCACTGAAGAGTATTAGTCATGATTTCCAAAAATTGCTAATGGCAGAGTGGAATCCGAAAAAAACACACTTGCTCCATTTTTACGCTTCACTAATATCTAAACTACCCACTTTGGCAGGCATGCCAAATTCCTGGTTCGATGCCACGTGGCTTAAACTGCTTGGTCGATCATTACATCTCATTTATTGCCACGAATTTGCTGCTATACATCCCGCAAATAATTGTTAAGAGGCCAAATGTCAACACAAGTTTGTTTGTAACAGATGTTCTTGCACCAAAAAGCTGTGTTACCATCCGCAAAATAAACTTGTCATAACGCCACATGCATCACATTTGTTTGTAAACAAAGCCACGCCGCTGTATTATTATTTGTATGAGTCAACTCGAGCTTGATGACTAAACTCCCGTCCCGTCCCCACGGGCCGACTGAATTAGATACTTGCTCACTCAGTGTGTAATGTAATATTATTTTTAGTGTAATAAATCATAGTTGTTCGTTTTGGAAGACTGTGTGACATTTCTTAATTAATATAATTTCTCTTCTTTTTCTTGTGTTTTAAACTTTTGAATGACTAGTGATGTTATTTTTGTTCAGACAATTTTGTTTTTTTTTTCATTACCTATTGTGTTATTAAAAAAATATCCCATGACTATCTGGATCCCTCTGTGTTACCCAGCTAGACTAGACGCCGACCTCAATACCTATAGCTTGGCAAACGGCTAGGCAAATGATGATCTGGACCTCTCTAGATATCTACGTTATTGATGGAAGTGAATTTTGGTCAACACTTGGTATCTTTAACTAAACCCTGTCTCCGTTCTTTCCAGGCATCACTATTCCTTAACGGCAATGGAGCTGGTGAAGCCACCCACATGTCGGTCTACATCAAGATCCTGCCCGGAGAATACGACGCCCTGCTCCGCTGGCCTTTCGCCCACACAGTATCTTTCACCCTCTTCGACCAGAGCTCAAGTCCAGACAGAGCTTGCAACATCGTCGAGAGTTTTGTCCCCGACCCTACATGGAAAAACTTCCAAAGACCATCAAAGGAACCCGATGCGTTAGGATTTGGGTTCCCAAGGTTCGTCTCCCATGAAATGCTGAAGAAGAGGAACTTTATCAAGGATGATGTCATGTTCCTGAGGGTTAAGGTGGACCCAAGTAAGATTGTAGCTGTTTAGTATTATAGAATAATTATAAAATAGAGTAAGAGGCCCGATTGTGGACGCTGCAAAATTTAATCAGATGCAAAAAAATTTGGCCAGTATAGAATTTAATTAAGGTACATACACAGGCTGGGAAAATTTTAAATATTTAGGGGTTTAATATACTCGGGTTAAAAATTTTCGTTCAAGGTTTTCTCTAGTTTTAGAAGCCTTTAAATATGTTTCTAAAGTTCAAATTTTGTTTATAGTTACAGTGAAGTAAGATTACTAAAAAGTTAAGTTGGGGTTAGATGAATGTTAGGCTTAGATTGTATGTACTTAGTTCTAACTTCAGGCTGAATCCAAGTTAAACTAAAGTTATTAACACAGGGTTTATTTATAAACGATGTTAAGAAGCCAGCTGCTGACTACAAGTTCTTTTAAATCGGAAAAGTACATAACAGACAAAGTTTGAAGTTTATTTAATAGATACTGTAGTTGCAGTTTTCTGTAATTTGATAGGAAAGGAGAAAAACTTGTCAATTTCTTTAATAGTTTTTCAACTTTATAACAAACTGAATAAGGTTCATGTGCAAATGAGAAAAGACAGTTTAGGGTAGATTGATGTGCTAGCATCTTTACCCTAATTTTCGGTTTCAAGAATGTTAAGAAGGTTAACATCTATTTGACTACACATTTTATACGTCTAAACGTCTACAAACTTAACCAACATTTATAAATAAACCCTATCATGTGTATTCTATAGTCATTATTTAGTATTAAGTAACTTGAAGTCATAGTTTTAACTGTAAATATTATTTTTGTATACTTAGCTCAGTATTTTGTACATATTTGTAAATATTAGTTTTAGTATGCGCATACGCAATTGTTATCCTTTCACTAAAGATCTCTTGAGTTTCATTGCCGGCAGAAGAACGTAACGAGCTCCGCATGGTTTCAAAGTATTTTATACCTTATTACTTTAGACATAGTGTACATATTTCCTTTACTTTAACGAGACTTGCTTTTCTGTGCCATATTTAGTAGGTATGTTTACCTATTAGCACTATTTGCAGATGTTTTTTTTCGTAGGATGCCCTACTAAATTAAAATTTAGTGTGGCCTAAAAACAAGCTTGCCTGAAACTTGAATATGAAGATTCTTTTGCAAAAACAATTAATTATGGCATATGTTTGCTTTGAAGTTTTTCAATGTCTTACTAACATGACTAATGGTTAGGATTTTCTAGTTTTTTACTAACCAACATTTTTAACGGACAATCCATAAGATCCTATTCAGTTCAGGCAAATCCTATAGTACAGGATGTAAGGGGATATCGGTGGACAAGCTGATTCTTAACCCCCCTAGCTTACAAACTTTTGGCGCCTTTTTCCTGTGACATTTTAATTTATAAAATTTAAATTAGCAATACACTTTGTGTTACGATTGGTAGGAAGTGCGTCCATGTTCCCTCCATTCTTTATAATATCGGTCACTTTTCTTTACTAAACCACAATCTTGATACTTTGTCAAGGCAGTGCATTCGTTTTTAGGCCATCCTAATAAAATCGACCCAGTAATAAACTACACACGTTTTTATAGTAGACTGCAAAAATAGTGTGTAACTTTCTTCAAAATGTTCAATATGCATTTTTGTTTGCCTTAAGCGATTATTATTAAAGGCTCTTTGAAAAATGCTTTGGACTTGCAATCTTTATCTTTAAGGGACCGACAGAACAAAACCTTTGAGACGTGTCTAGCTTCGTTATATCGGCAGATCTTTGTATATATTTTCTGTTTTTACGAAAATAATAATTTATGTTTTTATTTTGTTGACATTTCTGTACATAACGCTTAACTTTGTACATACAAATCAATGTTTTATTAAAATTATTGATATTTAAACTAAAATTCTTATGTATTCGTTAAGCTGGAGTTAAACCAAAGTGTTATGATTGCTTTGCGTTTAAAAAGATAATTATGGTGTATTGTACATTTCCATTTTGCAAAGTAAATCAACTTAAAACACGGCTAAAGCTGTATGTAAGTAATATATATTTATCTCTATAGATATACATTTAAGTTTTGTTTTTCGGACTTTAGTGTGCTTCTATGTATTAGCTCTCAAGGGGATTTTTTGTTCACGAGCTAAACTTAATTTAGGCTATTGCCATCTTTTTCTTTCTTAAAACTAGAAAGGGACGGACATACAAGAAATTGTCATCAATTTTATGTGAACTAAATTTCACACCTACTGAGTTGACATTTAAAACTCAAGAACCAAGCATAGACTAATTTGACATTGACAGACTGACAGTGATAGATAAGACGTAAGTTAGAGTAACTACCCACCAAGATCTACATTGAGTTCAGCTGTATCAATAGAAGAGTCTTGATTAGTGCCTACAGTAATTATTATTTGTTTGGTTTGTTAAACACATTAGCTTTAAAATTCACTTTAGACGTTATCAGAATCTTCGACATTAGAATTAAGTTGCTTTTTAACTGTCACTGTCACTATCCGTCCTTTTCTAGAGCTACATGTCAGAAAGAGATGTAAATTCGCTAAGTTTAGTTTAGTCTTTGAACAAGTAACGCAATTTAGTCTCAGCTTGATCTAAAGGATTTAGTTAGATATATAAACTAACGCCCGATATTAATATTCTATGTCAATCCAAATCCCGATCTTTTGTTTTTGACGGCTGCTTCTGATTGGACATCTTTAAGACTCGGATAGGCGAATTTGGTCGTTGATTGGTTACAGACAAAGATCGGGATGAAGATAGCAACCGAGATAGATTATTAATATCCAGCGTTATACAGTTGTAGGTACTGCTTCATATAGGTAACACTTTTGTTTCCTTTTGTTGGTATTTAAAGTCATATTTCAAAGTTTGACTAATCAATCTCATTATCTAAAGTTTAATTTGGATCTCTTCTAAAAACGCTTTTTTTATTAAATAATTTAATCTCAACTGTAATATTACATTCCAGTAAAAAACATTATTATAAGTCTGGAAGCCATTCTATAATTATTTATTCTATGACAATTATTAAGCTAAGGGTTATAATTGAGAGAAAATGATGTTTTTTTTTTATTTTTTGCAACTTTTACTTGCATTTCTACTTTTCAATATTATTTAGTTTTCTTTATTGTAATTACATTTTTAGAGTTTTAGTGTCAGAAATTAAAAAAAAGAACATTCTCTCTGTTAACTCTAGCTTAGTACATCTTTTCTGTAATTTGTAGTTTTTTGGCTAGGCTATTTTGATATTATAACCATAAGCCCATTTTCTTACAAAAGATGACACCTAAATGGAAGAACATTTAGGAATTACACTTAGGTGTCGCCTAGTGTTCGTGAAATCCAGCATTAGTACCTAACATAAGACTAATTAAAATTTAAGCATAAGAACAGATTATATTAAGAATAGGTTCTAAGATAATTATAAGAATTCAGCAAAAAACGGACAGTTATTCTAAGTAAGAAAATGAAAATGATTTGAAAATATGGCCGCGTTAGATTTTTAAGAAAAAGGCCCATCTTAGATGTTAAGGAGGAAATATACTATTTTTTTCCGATATAAATATGATTTTTATTGAATTTGATTTACCTCCCTTTAGAGACATGTAGGTACCCACATTTACCACGACAAATGAAACAGCCTAACGTTTTCCCAGCATCAGACTTTAGTCTGAAGGAGATTAGCACCCAGTTGACGGCAATACACTTGCCTTATGCAACAAATAAAAAAATAAAAAAAATAATAACAATCCACAATTTTCACACAACGCCATTAATCGCCAAGCTTAGCTTGAGAGCTTATGTTATGGGTACTAAACAGCTGATAAACATACTTATATATTTCTAAATACGTACATATTACAGATAAATTACACCCAGACACAATAACAAATTATCGTGCGCAACACACAAACATTTGTCCTGGGTGGGAATCGAACCCACGACCTCCTCCATAGCAGTCAGGGTCACTAACTATTAGAACAACAGGCCAGTCTAAACATAACTAGCGTAATTTCGGTGCAGTTACATTTCTTCGTTTACTTTTTAAGATAACAGGCGTAATATTATAAAACCATACATAAAAACATGCCGTTGGTCCTGGCTGTCATTCGTATACTCCATCCGAGTAGGTAGTTAACTAAAGGTAAACAATCTTGACAAGTCTTCTTACCTAAACGCTTATTAATTAAATACAACTACTGTTTAAACAAATTGTTTAATTGATTAGTAATCGTTTTTGTTGTATCTAAATTTGTTTTCAGCTGCATTTTATTTTTCAAACTGTGTTATTAACTAAAAATACATGTCAAAATTGTTTACCTTTCGTTAACTACCTAATCGGATGGAGTATAGATCTATAACAGTTGTTACAAGTAGTAAAAAAAAAAGCTTGAAAGTCTGACAACCAGTTTAAGCAAGGGGTATCGTGTTACTCAGAAACTGGGTTGTGGAGGCAGTCGCTCCATGTAAAACACTGGTATTCACTGGTTGGTATTAGGTTCGATTCCCACCCAGGACAAAATATTTGTATGACGAGCACGATCATTTGTTCTGTGTCTGGGTGTAATTTATCTATTATATTATGTATGTATTTAGAAATTTATATTGTAAGTATGTTTATCAGCTGTTTAGTACCCATAACACAAGCAGCAGGCTCTCAAGCTTAACTTGGGACTAAATGGCGTTGTGTGAAAAGTCGTGGAATATTTATTTATTTATTTTATTTATTCAGCTGCATCCGGTTAAACTGGAAGCCGACCCAATATAGTTAAAAGAAGGCTAGGCAGATGATGATGACATACGCCCGATATTAATATTCTATCTCAATCCAAATCCCGATCCTTTGTTTTTAACGGCTGCTTCTGATTGGACATCTTTAAGACTCGGATAGGCGAATTCGGTCGTTGATTGGTTACAGACAAAGATCGGGATCAAGATAGCAACCGAGATAGATTATTAATATCCAGCGTTGGTGCCTACAAACAAAAGACTATCAACTCACTTTTACTACGCACCTTTGGCCAAAACTATCAATAAGTCAACAGTAAGCTAAAAACCTAATTAGATAACATTTTAGATTCACAATAATTAATCATAATTATAGTGTTTATAATTGAATGTCCGACTATCTGTGTCATAAATAATTTAAATAGATTGGAGCTTATATTGTGCGAAGACTGTCAGTTGTTTCGAGTTAATTATCATAAATCTTAGTTGTTCAGATTGTGGAGTGTTTTGGGAATATCATATTGGACGATAGTATTAGCACAGTACCTATAAATATTAATACAATAGGACGACGCCTTTGATCTCTGGAAAAATGCCAACAACTTCTACACGCGTAAGACTTGAATAATACCTCCCGCACTACGAACATCGTTTTGTTCGCAGTGCGGGAGCGGCTTTCCTGGATCTCGCCCTTTACACCCCGCACGATTGCCCTGTCTAGACGGCTTCGTCGAACGACTGTATGTTTTTAGACTGTGGTATTAGGTACAGACGCCAGCACCTCAAGTTACCCCAAATTTCTTTGACAGATTTTCAACTTTATCACAAACAGAATAAGGCTTATGTTCAATTGGGAAAAATTTACAGTTTGGAGTAGTTTGATGTGCTGGCGTTTGTAGGTACCTTTACTACAAATTTGTTTTACGCCCGTAACATCTCATAATTTCAAGTCAAGTTGAAAACCAGCGTCAGGCCCTTTTTGCGCAGCCGAAAGGCACACAATTTTGTCCGGCAAAATTTATTTTTGTATTGTTTAATTTTTTTAAATTTAATTAGGTAGGTACCTACTGCAACTAGAATCATATTAATTTAATTTATTTGTAAGTATAACGTTCAAAAGTGCCTGTTTTCAGGCCTAATTGAAATAAATGATTTGACTTTGACTTTGACTTTACTTATTCTCTTTTTTTTTGCTATTACTTTCTGCCTTTCTTTCTTTCTTGTCTGCCTTTTGGGACAAATAAATGATTTTTCTTTCTTTCTTTCTTCTACAGACATGGCTTGGTAGGACGGGGTGAATTGAAACTCAAGGCCTAAATAAAAACAAAATTTGAGGAGGATATTCACGTTAGTATGTTCCTACATACGAATACGAACGATACGATAGTACATACCTACCTACGATTATAAAATTAAAAATGTTCGTTTCAATATCACTAGGTAAGTTGTTGAGTTTATCCATATGACCACATGGAATTTCTCAGTAGCAGCCAATGATATAATAAGGAAAAAGGTGTAGATAGGTACCTGAACCTAAACAACATTCGATCTTCAAAAACGGCACACTAACGCACGCACGCGTCCGTTGATGGCGCGACGCGACACTGAGGTCAAATATGGCTAGTTAGCCATATCTTAACGTGTCGCCTGCTGAGCGCTTATAACCTATCTACAACTTTTCACTTTTAATATCATTGGTAGCAGCCCGGAGTCTGGATTTTTGCCCATATTACATGGGACTTAAACATAACTGGCGAAATGTGGGTGTACTACCAGGTATACACCTCTGCCTAGCCCTTCGGGGATAAATGGCGTGACGTTATGTTTACGATTTATGTGTTCATATGCCATAATTAAGTACTCGATTTTTTAACGTAACATGATGACGAAAATATTCAAAAGCGATGAAACCATTTTAATACCTATACAAAGTTAAGTTGTATCTATGCCTTCTTTTTTTGAAAAGAGAAGCCTTTCTCCTGTAGTGAGGTAGTTAGGAAAAAAAAGCGATTAATGTGTGTGTGTGTGTGTTAATGTGCAGCTAGAAGTTAGTGAGACTAAAAAAGAAACGTGTAGGTACCTTACCTAAATAAAATAGTGTTAAAAATAAAAATCAAGTAGTGTTGGTGTAAATATGAACACAAAATTAATAAAGATGTTGTTTACTACTTTAACGTGTTTAGGAAACTAACAAAGTACTGAGGTACTAAAACTAAATAAAGGTAATGAACTTACAAACTATCATAATCTGTAGACATTGCACATTGAGATCTAAGTGTTCTGTGAGCTTCCCGATTGGCTGAAGGTGGAAGTGTTGAGAGCTGATGGCTGCTGTACTTTCTTCTGGGCTTTCTGTAAAGGTAAGAGTATGATCAGGGCTTGTTGGTCACAAGCACTACTGCCTCAGTGTCTGGATGAAATTCACCATTCTGGCAAACTGTTACTGGGTTTTTGATATGAAATTTTGGAGTTGCAGCTTGGTGCATGTTTTTGTAACTAGTTGTTAGCAATAGGTTCACCTCACTGTTACATTGGACTTCAACAACATTTATTATGCGAAATGAGGGTGTAAGTATACTAAAGGTTAACTGCAGCCTATCTTTTCCACATATAGGCAATGATATATGTTTAAGTAAAAAAGTGTAGATAGGTTATAAGCGCTCAACAAGCGACAAATTAAAATGTGGCTAACTAGCCACACTTTAGCTCAGTGTCGCGTCGCGCCGTAAACGGACGCGTGCATGCATTAGTGTGCCGTTATTGAAGATCGAATGTTGTTCGAGTAACCTACGCCTTTTTTTTATAATATCATTGCATTATATAGCTGTGTCATTTTATAGGTACCTATTTAAAAGAATAATTTTGGTTTTAATTTTTTTTCAACTTGTGAGCTATGAGGGCAAAGAGGATGGGGGTTAGAGCGTTTGTCAAGCCATTCAAAGTTCATTAAGTACTGTAAAGGTAAAAAAGTGTTCATAGGAAGACAGGGTAATCATAGCAGGTGGCATTCTGTAGGTTCAGCCTACCCCCATGAGAAAAAGGCGTGAATTCAGTATGTAAGTATTTTAGAGAGCTAAATCAGATTAGCTTTAGTTAATTAAACACATAACACAATAATTCTGCTATTGTCTATAGGTAATGGTTTTTAAAAGTTTTGAATTTAGAATATTGTTTTCTTATTAACGGCCAGGCTGCTAGGCCTGCACCTACTCTACCTCTTTTCTGATAGGCCTACTTTTAACTAGTCTTAGTAAATGAAATGGCTATAGACAAGTATAAAGTAATGATTGAGTCCTGATAAAGGTTTTGTAAGGCATTGAACATGTCATGTTACAAAAAAGAAATATTTCAAGTTTTGTTGTAAATTAAAAACATTGATACAACTCTTACCATTTGAATTTGTAGCAAATAGTCCATTGCAGATGGCAGCAAAGGCTTAGCAGAATTTATCTCCATCATGGTCAAGTGGTCCAGCCTGCCGTAACCACCACCGGACTTCATCAACGCATCCATAGAGGTACGTAGCTTGGACATACGGATATCCCATATGTCTTTGATTATAGTCTTTATTTCTGAAGCATTAGGAACGTCCTCCGGTGCTGCACCGAGAATTAGTTTTGCTTCAACCATGTAGTGTTCATTTGGCATTTTTGTGAAGAACCTGAAAAGTTGTGTAATATTCCAAGTTTAATATTAGTAACTTCTGCCTCAATTATCTTTACTAATATTATAGAGGTAAAATTTGTTTGTTATTTATTTATTTAATCTTCGGAACTAATGATCCAATTTTTTTTAAAAATGATTGCACTGGTGGAAAGCTACACTATTCCCGGATGACATAGGCTAATTTTTATCCCTGTAATCCCACGGGAACAGGAACTATGCAGGTGAAACTACATGACATCAGCTAGTTCTTTATATCTAGGTACTAAGATATTATTATTACCCATAAGGTTAGTAGAATTTAAAATTCAATCAGGTCTATGGCGTTTCTCTGTAGAAGTTTAACAGGGATTATCAATGGGCAAAGTGTTCAACAATTGAGGAGCTTGTGGCTAAATTATAACAGCCGCATGGGTCGATCGAAGGTTAAGCTACGCTTGACGAGGTCGGTCCGTGGATGGGTGACCATTTATTACATACCAAGACTCCTCCGTGCCTCGGAAAGCACGTTAAGCCGTTGGTCCCGGCTGTCATTTGTAGATCTTTGACAGTCGTTACTTGTAGTCAGAAGCCCGAAAGTCTGACAACCAGTTTAACCAAGGGGTATCATGTTACCCAGTTACTGGGTTGTGGAGGTCAGACAGGCAGTCGCTCCATGTAAAACACTGGTATTCAGCTGCATCCGGTTAAACTGGAAGCCGACCCCAACATAGTTGGGAAAAGGCTAGGCAGATGATGAAAGTGTTCAACAATAATCTGCAAACAGCTAGTTTCGTATTGCCTATCAACAGTGTGTATCTAAGATGAAGTCACTCTCAGAGATGTGACGAAGCAAACAGTACCCCGTCTGATAGTCACCGTAACTAGCAGTCCACTTAAAATTCCATACTATTTTAGTTTGTAAATTCTTATTGTCCAAGTTCGGTGTGACAGTTAGTCGCTAGTTAAGAGAAGACAGCCAATAGCCTTGCAGTTCCCTTGTTGTGGGATAAAGCAAATAACAGCCAAAGCTACATACTAGGAAAATTGAGATAATAACTATACTAAAACTAACCTAGATCTCTTCTCCTCTTCCTTGATATTTTCCAATGTATCTAATTCCATCCAGTCTGGAGGCACTATACGACACTTCTGTTTCTGTTTCAACATCATAGCAAGCCATAGTGGCACATTTAGTGGCAAACCGGCACGGAACGGTCCAAATTCACCACAAATTAGATAGATTTTATCGTATGTAAAATTTGGTATTACACTAATGATTCTGTTCTCGCCAATGAATTCCACTTCGTAGGGGTCCATTTTAGTAAGTTATTAACAACACATTTTGAGACAAAACAATACTTATTACAACAATTTTAGCCAGTAACTTAGTTTGGAGTTTTTGTTTTGAATTTTTGAGAAATTGACATTCACTTCACGGTGACGGCTAAAAGTGCGGGAAAGTCACAGAACATTAAATAACACAAACACAGCCTGATAACTACAGTACGAGAATCACAGACATACAGTTCCACACAAAATACATCCGTACGATTTTTGAAGTACACTTTAAAGTTTTAGGCAGAAATGAGATATGTTACGGTGTAACATATCCAAAAGAAATAAATTAAATAAAAATAATCTAACGAATGCTAAGATAGTTAATTTTGTGACAGCGACATCTATACAACGAACTCAACATCTTGTACTGTGTAGACTACGTAGAAAGTAATGTTTAATAGCACGTACAAGATGGCGCTACATGTAGCGTTTTAAGATAAAACTTTTCGCAAAACTTACGAAATTTAATTCAAAACTCCGAACTAAATTAGTATCATCCGAGCATTATTATAAATTAGCTCAGATCCAGCTGAAACTCAAACATTCTAGAATAACAATAATTAATAGCGTAGCGATCGATGCAAATCGTTTTGGCAAAGTGCAAACTCCTAATTACTAGCCGTAAATTAGGGTGGCCGGTTGACAATGTCTCAGACGGTTGATATTTATGGGAGGCCTCGTTGGCGGGGCCCGGACTTTTGCCACCCCCATGTCTGTCATAGACTAACGTTTTATGTGACTTCGGAACTGAATTGACGGTCCTATTTCAAAATAAAATATTCGAGTTTTGTAATTTGAACTACCTATGCGATGCGTGTTAATGAAGGCGATTTATGGGAACCGTGTCCACGCTACTTCAAAATGTGGGGTGAAAAGTTATGTTTGTACAATTTATAGAGTTTTTCCTTAATAAAAAATGGTGACTGATTGTTATGTTAGATTCGTGTGACTATTTGTATCACTCAAACACACCCGCCCCTTGGGGCTACCACTGTTACAGTGACCGGTCAATAAGTTTTGTCAAAGGACCTAAAGTCATCAACTTTGGGATATGTTGACGAAAATGACCTTTCGAATTGCTTAGCTAAAAGGTCATTTTCTTTCGGAGGTCTAGAAATAATCGGACAATGGACGTCGTAAAACAGTTCTACCATATCATCAGCAGTCTGATATTTAAGCCTAAATGTTTCGTTTTGGCAACATACCACTTAATTTCCACAACGCATCAATTTTGCAGCTCTCTAATACTGTTTTATAAACAATACAGTGCATTCATGACCTCTCAAGTACACACTCCTATCAACATAAGACGATATTTACATTTAAACTTCGTTTCAGAGAAAGAAACTAATGAATAATGCATTGGTCGTTGCTTTTCAGGACTTGGAATGTACGTGGAATGAAGATGCAAAGGTAGGTTGTAGTTAGTATAGGTACTTATATTGTACCTATATAGCATGTTTAAAGTAACTAAGTAAGTTACCTACCTACTTATTTATTTTGACTGTTGTTTTAATAAGTATTTAACTCTTCAACGTATAAAAATGTCCGTTCGTTATAGGTAGGTATGTAGACTTTTGAATCTGAATGAAGAAAGCTTAGGTATTTATTTAGTTTCCGAACAACCAGTTCTCAATACCTGATATTTATTCCCACCAGATATTTAATAGGTGTTTTGTTGACAATAAATTGGGATGAAAAATTATTTCAACGATTTAAGTAAGTAAGTACCTACTTAGATTTCGGCGTAATAAAAGTCGACTAAAACAAGTTAATCTTCACAAAACATAAACTTCGATGTACAGCTACAGATCTAGAAAAAACAGCTTTTCCATGCAAAATAAATAACGAAATCCGTCTGCACGAATGGAAAACACACTCAGACATCTTTCTTCTTAAATCTGCATACAAATTCGTGAGATCGCGCGCAAATTCGCCCAGTCATTTAAAAGCGATTCCGTTTCAAGCGGAGCGCTGTTTTTTTTGGCCATAAATATGTCGCGAGTGACACCTAGCGATGTACTGACATCTAGCGGCCGCGATCAGTATGCTAGTCACGTGCTCGACAACATAGATGGCGTTGCATGTCACTCACGCTAGTAAATATTTAACAGAAGTTACTTTGAAAATGTTTTGTTTGACTTTTGTCTACAACTGAAACAGCTAACATTATAGGAAATAGGTACTTTGCAAAAACTACGGAGTTTTTGTGAACAGGATGGGGAAAGAATGGTATCTTTGGGAATGAATATTGTTTTACTATGCAATACTTAACTATGTCTAAAGCACTTATTAAACTTTGTATAAAGGTGATGCCGCATATCTATACATATAATAAGACTGTAAAAAAACTGTGTCTGTACATTGAATATATTTAAAAAATAATAATTGAGGGGGGTTTAGAAACAGTAATAGAGCACGAATCCAAAAAAAAAAGTCTGTCTGTTTGTCTGTTTGTCTGTTTGTCTGTTTGTCTGTTTGTCTGTTTGTCTGTTTGTTTGCACACGCTAATCTTCGGAACTACTGGATGGATTTGAATGTTTTTTTTTTTGTTGTATAGATATTAAGTCTGGTCAACACATAGGCTATAACTTATCTTGGAAACTGGAACACCTGATGCAGAACCGCACCAGACCAGCTAAACTATAGGCGATACAAAAATGGTCCCATAGCAAAAATTGTTCCACGTGATGAGCATTTTCTGCTGAGAGAATAAATTTGAAGATCCGGAACACCTGATGCAGAACCGCAACAGACCAGCTAAACTATAGGCGATACAAAAATGACCCCATAGCAAAAATTGTTCCACGTGATGAGCATTTTCTGCTGAGAGAATAAATTTGAAGATCCGGAACACCTGATGCAGAACCGCAACAGACCATCTAAACTATAGGAGATACAAAAATGGTACCATAGCAAAAATTGTTCCACGTTATGAGCATTTTCTGCTGAAAGAATAAATTTGAAGATCCGGAACACCTGATGTGGAACTTCAAGAGCCCAGCTACACTATAACGTATATTGGAATGACGTCTTAGCAAGAGTTGTTCAGCCTTATGAGCACTCGCTGTTGACGTATAAAAATCGAAGATCTGGAACACCTGTTGTGGAACTCCAAGAGCCCAGCTACACCATAACTCAAATAGGAATGACGTCTTAGCAAAAGTTGTTCGGTCTGATAGGCATTTCCTGTTGACTTATAAAAATCGAAGATCAGAAAAATTTGATATAGAAATTAAAACTATCACTAATTTCATTGCATAATTATAAAATAACATAAGTAGGAGGTACTACGCGGTGAAGGCGGGAACAGTTCAGGACTGATTTTCGATGACGATGGTATATCGTTGAAAATTAGACTCTACTGGCTAAAACTCCCATTTTTTTATCGTATGCCTTCGGGCTTATGTTATTTGAGTGTTTAATTTCCTTTTCCATTTATCTTCGTTACACGGTAGCTTACCCGGTAACGCAGGGGAGCAGCCACTTAGATTTTAATTGATCAGGTATCATCACAATAAAACTATAACCATGCCTAGAAAGAGGTCAAATTTTTCCCAATGTTCCAAAGGTGCTAAATGATTAAAGACCATAAGATCCCAACAATCTACCGAAGAGCGTTAGGAGAGACTTGATGCTGTTCGAGAACATGAGGCTGCAACTCGCTCCGTGGAAACTTCTTGGGATCGCGAAGCACGCCTGCATTCTCAGCGTATTTACGCATCTACATCCAGGTCTCTAGAGACCAGTGAAGAATATGTGCGCGACTGACCGCTGATCGTGAACATCATGCACTGTCTCGCGAGTTGGAGACGTTCACGGAAAAACATGACGCTTGAGTTTTCAGCGTATATACGCATCGACTCTAGAGATAAGTGGGGGAAGGAGATGCGCGACTGACCGCTGATCGTGAACGTCACGCAACATATTATAGGCTATAATTTATTTTGGAAAATGGAACACCTTAAGTAAAAGAGATATAAAAATGGTGCCATTGCAAAAACTATTCCACGTGAAGAGTGTTTTCTGCTGTGAGACTAAATTTGAAGATCTGGAGCACCTGTAGGGGAACTCCAAAGCCCAGAGACAATATAACATATACATAATAGAAATGGCGTCTTAGCAAAAGTTGTTAAGTCTGATGGCATTTCCTGTTGACCAACAAAAATAAAAAATCTGGAACATCTTGAATCGTCTCGCGCATCCCATTGATTTCCCGTCCCCGGGCTTATAGAATTCGACATCAGATGTTTCAGATCTTTGATTTTGACGACCCCGTTGTCGCTGGCATAATTAAGCAACAGGATCCGCGTACGAAGTCGCGGGCAGAAGCTAGTATTATAATAAGACGTTCCTTTTTCTAGGTTCTGCTAATTGACACTACTAAACACGTAAAAACGGCTTGATTGATCGTATTTGTACTCAATTATTCATATTGCACGTATCAAAACCAGATGATCGCCTTCTTATGGGAATCGACAAGTTTCCCCAATATTGTATCTAAGATTAGAATAATCACAAACTTTAAGCAACTTTAATTTAATTCCACTTGATTATGTAGGTAAGTAAAGAATAACAAAGTGTAGTTTAGAATTTATTTTAATTAGTTCTCGTGAAAAATAATTAAGTAGGTAGGTAACAGGTCACAACCTAACATACCTACCTACCACGTACCTACATATCTAATTATACATTCTTTAAAAGTTTTACTTATTTGATTTAGGTTACTAAGTCCTTAACTACTTTATTTACTTTTTATTTATCTCCATAATCCACTAATCATGTGCAAACAAAGAGAAAACAAACATGGAATAATTTATTATTACGTAGTTTAATAAGTACACCGTACTTAACTAAGTATCTTTCTAATTAAATGACGCTTATCATAGTTATTGACAACTAAGTACCTACCAATCATAAATTTTGGTTGGTCCTATTGAAAGAAACCAAAAGTCTTATTATACAAACCTGCATAGAAACAGATGATCATACAAAATTAAACAACCAGCTCTCTCCCCAAAAAAGTCCCACCTTCCCCAGCGTCTCATTAACCACTTAAAGATAACTTATACTTACAAGTTACATAACACCACAGTTTCACAGTCAGTTATTAAGTGAATTATTATAATTACACTTAGCCTCTGCCAGTTGAGAACAACTTAGTTCACTTATCTCATTCTTGCGGCGGCAAAAGTTTTCGCAGTGAATTTCTATGTTTTTGTTTTTAATAAAAATGTTTACGGCCCCTGCAACGGTTTGCAACTGCGAGGATTTTGTTTCATTTAAGTTTTGAATGGTTGAGATTGTATTTAAATAAATATGAGCTCCATTGCCTATGGTTAGGAAGTTATATACCTTATAACAATCTACGAAATAAACTTTTATTATTATTTTGTATGTAGGTATGTTTAAGTAACATTATAATTATTCACTTTAGGACATGGTCGATAGTAGGTATTGATAAATGCAAGACTGACTGAACTAGTCCACTCATATCTGATTGGTCCTTTCCTTAATTGATCATTTCGGTCGAACACTAATCACTAATCAGCAATTCAGCATGGAAACCTTATAGTTTGCTTTTGTGGTAAGTAATACATTAATATTGTACTTAGGAATTCAGGCTACACTATCTTTATTAATATTATATTTGATTATTTATTTACCTTTCTTAATACTTTATATCAAAATCTGAATGTGTGTTTGTTTGTAACGATTTCACGCAATAACGGCAGTTTTAAAATAATAGCCCACGGGTAGATCATTATACGCACGTTCCGGGAATCATTACACACCTCCTACAGTTACAAAGCTACCGTGTTTACATGGTAGCGTTGCATGACGCGTCGTTGAACTCCCTACAATAAGTTTAAGCTACACGATGACTGATGCATCCATGCGTGCCAGTCATTCATCCAGTCGGGACAGGTCAACTCAAATGTTCAATAGTTCTTTCTCCTATAGACTTTTCCGGATAATCTTTTGTCTTGACTTTAAAAGAGACCATGACCCCTGGGTGTCTCGTCAGTTCTCGAGAAACAGTCGATTTGGAAATGCTGTCAACATTTAGTTTTTAACCGACTTTCAAAAAAGGAGGAGGTTCTATGTTCGTGTCTATGTATTTTTTTTTTTTTTTTATGTATGTTACCTGATTTCTCCCCCATTTGTGAACCGATTCTCGAAATTCTTTTTTACTCAAAAGAGTATACTCCCGAGGTGGTCCCATTTTAATTTGGTGAAGATCTGGTGCTGATGTTCGGAGATAAACAACGGAACTCTTAAAAAATAGACGGCAAATCCTTCGTGATTGCTGGTATCGCTTGGATGTTTATTGTTTATACAACATCATGACGTATCATCACGCCTGTATGCTCTGAGGGGTACGCAAATGTGTACAATATACCTAGATTTCGACAGTTAGGTATGTTTTATTAGGGATAAGTGGATAACCCTATTTATCATGACATGTAATGTTTACAATTAACAATAAGTATAAAATAAATTCATGTTTTAATCAATTCATTCATCAAACATTTGTATGGGAACAACTAAAAATGGAAAAATAAAAACTTTCTTTCAAAAAATAAAACCGACTTCAAAAAAAGCACTAAACGGTGAAAAATAACTCTAAATTAGGAAGTCGGGGCCCATCATGAATAAGACAAAACCACCAAAGCCACAGACTTCCTAATTTAGAGTTATTTTTCACCATTTAGTGCTTTTTTTGAAGTCGGTTTTATTTTTATTTTTTAGAAATATCGACATGTTAGTGTCTGGAAAGATCTACTCACTATAACTTACATCGTTTTATTTAATTTCATGTTAGTTTATATCTCAAAGAAAAACCTACGTAAGAAATCCTGCCTAACGTTTAGCACCTCTCCTCCACTAAGATGTAACCGGTTACCGGACCAAAGTTATCAAGCTGCGCCAAAATCTTCCAGCATTAAGCCGGTGGGGGTAATTAGCGTACAGATAATAAGTTATAACTTAAAACTAACATCATATTTGTATGGAGAAGCCGATTTGGTTGATTCATTCGTTTTGTTTAAAAAGTATCCTGTTCGGTATCCTTCTTGAATTCGCTGCTTCTTCTTATAGGAAGACTTTTTAGTTAAGTATTACAATTTATCAATCATCATTGGGTAAAAATAAATAATAAAATGTTCGGGAATATTGATCTTTTAACCTAATAATAACCTTTTTAGTATATTATTTTGTTTTATTTTATTTTATTTGGGAAAAAAAAACAATTGTACAGTATGTTTTACAGCAAAGAAATATTAACATTATGGGTAAATGTACAATCAACAACGGATATTATATTATATTATATAGCATGATAATAAAGCATCTTTATGAATCAGGGGTGGCTTCTTTTAATTATATATTGATTGTATTGAGCGCATACAATGCGATATGGTATTTTTTGCGCGCAAATCCATATTTTACCATAGATTAATCACCGTGAGATTGCCGACTGTATATTTTTATGGAAAGCGGTTCAAGGTGACATTAATTTAAGATCATAATATTTAAGATGGAACATAATGTAAGTCCGCACTATTGTCTCATGTATTGTCATTTGTGACCTAAAATTCAGTGTTCCGTTCCCACAGACAAACCGTGAAAACGGTTTTGTGGGGCATTGTTTAAGTACAGATTTTCGTAAACGTCAGCGTCAACGTTATTAATAAATAAATATTATAATTGTTCCGTTATTTTGTCAATTTTATATTTCAGTGTTCAAAATAGGTCCAAACGGTCCAATCCGCCATTACGAGTGCCATTTGCAAATACAAATAACAGGCAAAATTCGTGCGTTGTTCGTTTTTGAAATCGGCATAGTAGTTTTTGAGTTTATTCATTACAAATAGACACACACACAAACTTACACGCACACAATTTTTTCCCATTTATAATATTAGTGTAGACGAATGTTTCTGAAATGTCTAAACTTTCTCAAGAGATTCCAGATCATTGTATTATATTCACAAATATTAATTATTATATATTATTATCGACGTCATATAATGTGGAACACCTTAGTAACAACAATATTCTGACAAATAAATTTATGTTTTTTACGCGCTCAACCTCGATCTTGCAAAAAAATATTAGCAAATGGACAACAAATTAGAAAAATTTACTTTCCACTATTTCAACAAAAGGTTCTGAAGATAATCATAAAATTTTCATTGTCCCTTTAACTCTTAATAATTATAATGGTCGTCAAAAATTAAACCGTTGAACTTATCCCCCGATGAGTAATGCCGTGAAGGTTGGTCGGCTCGCGATATGAGGCGTTACGGGACTCATGGCGGATGCAGCGGAGTGTGCCTAATGGCACAAGTTTTTGTTACTTACTTATATAATTGTGTTATTAATGTAATGAAGGAGACTTTATTGTCTTTGTGATAAAGTTTCAGGATTTGTTTTTAATGTTTTGGGTGTTTTTCTGTAGAGGTTGTTAAAATAAGGCAAGTCGTAAAACTATTACTATGTAGACCATCAATGCTCCCATAGAACGGTAGGTACCAACCTAATTTATTTTTAAGGAAGTTATGTAAACACTAGCTTCTGCCCGCGACTTCGTACGCGGATCCTGTTGCTTATGCGGGGTCGTCAAAATCTTTGTCTGTAACCAATCAACGACCGAATTCGCCTATCCGAGTCTTAAAGATGTCCAATCAGAAGCAGCCGTCAAAAACAAAGGATCGGGATTTGGATTGAGATAGAATATTAATATCGGGCGTTACTAACTCATCATCAGTTGAGTGTAAAAGTTTGAATGTTTTATTATAAACTAGCTTCTGCCCGCGACTTCGTACGCGGATCCTGTTGCTTATGCCAGCGACAACGGGGTCATCAAAATTGAAGATCTGAAACGTCTGATGTCGAATTCTAAAAGCCCGGGGACGGGAAAACAATGGGATGCGCGAAACGATTTAAGACGTTCCAGATTTTTTATTTTTGTTGGTCAACAGGAAATGCCATCAGACTTAACAACTTTTGCTAAGACGCCATTTCTATTATGTATATGTTACATTGTCGCTGGGCTTTGGAGTTCCACTACAGGTGCTCCAGATCTTCAAATTTAGTCTCACAGCAGAAAACACTCTTCACGTGGAATACTTTTTGCAATGGCACCATTTTTATATCTCTTTTACTTTAGTTGTTCCATTTTCCAAAATGAACTTTAGCCTATATGCTGCGTGACGTTCACGATCAGCGGTCAGTCGCGCATCTACTTCCCCCACTTATCTCTAGAGTCGATGCGTATATACGCTAAAAACTCAAGCGTCATGCTTTTTCCGTGAACGTCTCAAACTCGCGAGACAGTGCATGATGTTCACGATCAGCGGTCAGTCGCGCACATATTCTTCACTGGTGTCTATAGACCTGGATGTAGATGCGTAAATACGCTGAGAATGCAGGCGTGCTTCGCGATCCGAAGAAGTTTCCACGGAGCGAGTTGCAGCCTCATGTTCTCGAACAACATCAAGTCTCTCCTAACGCTCTTCGGTAGAATGTTGGGATCTTATGATCTTTAATCATTTAGTACCTTTGGAACATTGGGAAAGATTTGACCCTTTTTTTAGGCATGGTTATAGTTTTATTGTGATGATACCTGATCAATTAAAATCTAAGTGGTTGCTCCCCTGCGTTACCGGGTAGGCTACCACGTAACAAAGATAAATGGAAAAGGAAATTAAACACTTAAATAACATAAGCCCGAAGGCATTTTAATACGATAAAAAAAATGGAAGTTTTAGATAGTAGAGTCTAATTTTCAATGATATACCATCGTCATCGAAAATCAGTCCTGAACTGTTTCCGCCTTCACCGCGTGGAGGTACTTATGTTATTTTATAATTATGCAATGAAATTAGTGATAGGTAGCTTTCATTTCTATATCAAATGTTTCTGATCTTTGATTTTTATAAGTGAACAGGAAATGCCTATCAAACCGAACAACTTTTGCTAAGACGTCATTCCTATATATGTTATAGTGTAGCTGGGCTCTTTAAGTTCCACATCAGGTGTTCCGGATCTTCAGATTTATTGTCTCAGCAGAAAATGCTCATCACGTGGAACAATTTTCGCTATGGTACCATTGTTGTATCTCCTATAGTTTAGCTGGTCTGTTGCGGTTCCTCATCAGGTGTTCCGGATCTTTAAATTTATTCTCTCAGCAGAAAATGCACATCACGTGGAACAATTTTTGCTATGGTACCATTGTTGTATCTCCTATAGTTTAGCTGGTCTGTTGCGGTTCCTCATCAGGTGTTCCGGATCTTTAAATTTATTCTCTCAGCAGAAAATGCACATCACTTGGAACAATTTTCGCTATGGTACCATTGTTGTATCTCCTATAGTTTAGCTGGTCTGTTGCGGTTCCTCATCAGGTGTTCCGGATCTTCAAATTCATTCTCTCAGCAGAAAATGCTCATCACGTGGAACAATTTTTGCTATGGTACCATTGTTGTATCTCCTATAGTTTAGCTGGTGTGTTGCGGTTCCTCATCAGGTGTTCTGGATCTTCAAATTTATTCTCTCAACAAAAAATGCTTATCACGTGGAACAATTTTTGCTATGGTACTATTTTTGTATCTCCTATAGTTTAGCTGGTCTGTTGCGGTTCTGCATCAGGTGTTCCAGTTTCCAAGATAAATTATAGCCTTTGTGTTGCCCAGACTTAATATCTATAGAACAAAAAAAAAATCATTCAAATCCGTCCAGTAGTTCCGAAGATTAGCGTGTACAAACAAACAGACAGACTTTTTTTTTTGGATTCGTGCTTTAGTACTGTTTCTAAACCCCCCTCAATTATTTTTTTTTAAATATACTCAATGTACAGACACAGTTTTTTTACTGTCTTATTATATGTATAGATAAAGGTTGGCATTTAATAATTTAAACGTGCTTATTTTTATTTGTATCTTATATTGAAGAACACTTAAGAGTTGTTCAAAATGTCATCTGTAATAATTAAGTACATTCCTTTGAAACAAAATAATGGTCAAAAATAGAAATATTTTTTTCTAGTACCATTTTTACGAAAACACGTAACATTTATTTTTTAAATCTATTTTGTGTACCGTGAATAATCGTAACTCTTACTTCCACCTCAGATTTCAATTGTATTCTTTGAGCATTTTATCGATACTCAAAGCGTAGCCGTAGTTCGTAGCAAGGGCCTCCTGCTGCCTCTTTGACACCTACGCCGTAGCCTCCTCTACGACGTAGACCTCTACGGCGTAACCTATATCGTCGGTGCCATTTAGCGGCGCATATAACTGTACAAAAAAAAACTTTATTGCATATAATTTTGGCTTATATTACGTTTTGGACAGTCTCCATTTACGCATAGAAATGCCTGTAGTTGAAGGCTCCGCACTTCCCTTACATTATAATTATAGAGGAAATGACGAGAAGAAAAAAAATAAGTAAGTAAATAAAATAAAAAGTTACAAAGAAAAAATAATAATAAACGATGAATTATATATGTGTGTACACTCTATTTCATTTTATGAACGGTTGACCCTAAAAATTAAATGAAAAGAAAGAAAATAGATAAAAAGTTCATTTAATTATTCACATTAGTCAAACATTGAAACCATCAAATCCAGTTTTAATTAATATTTTTAAGTGGCACATTACTATAATGTCAATGATTCTCGATAGTTAATTTTACGTGCAATTTCAATAAAAATATAAACGAATACTTTTTAATAACATAACAACAATAAAAATATACGTTGGTTCGATAATAAAATTACCCCACCTCCACCAGTCTTAGCATAACGTCGAGACGCCATTACCCATCAAATATCCCATAAACACCCATAAAAGCTATAAATACCCATTAAAAACATTAGAATACTACTGCGACGGATATCGTGGTGTTGCCACGGGGAATATGGCAGCTCTTTTATAAGCCCCAAGGGAATAATGGGTCTATTCTTTTTCTTAAGGGTGGGTGGTGTTGGTGAGTAAGGGATGATATAACATAGATGGACAGAAGTCGTTGGTTTAAGAGATGTAAGTGGAGAGAAAGAGTGACACCTGGAAATAGTATTCAGAGCACTTAAAGTTAAAAATACAAAAGACAATACTCAATACTTTTATTGCATTCCACATGTATTCTTAGGTGGTAAAACTTAAAATTAGATCAGGCACAGCTCAATAAGTGAGTTTAGGAAAGAGAAAGCTTATTCTAGACAATATTTTATTAATTATAAAACAAATTTATATTACTTATCAAACTACTATTAGATATATAAAATAAGTGAGGTCAGATTGAGCGGTGTGGTTTCAATATGGGCTTTGGTTGTATGTGGTAAGTATTAACTAAGAAAAAATGAATAGCTGTGTGTAGGATAATTTGGACTACCACTAGATAACGGCTGTTTTGATATTTAAGTACTAACATTAAATATATAGAATGTATAAATGACACAACGCCGTCTAGTCCCACACTAAGCAGAACTTGTGTTAAGAGTACTAGACAACTGAAAATCATACTTATATATTTCTAAATACATACATGTTACTGATAAATTACAACCAGACACAGAACAAATGATCATGGTCATCACACAATCTTTTGTCTTGAAATCGAACCCACTACCTCCGGCATAGCAGTCACCACCGCTAATAACAAGACGAACAGGCCAGTCATTCTATGACTTTTTCATGTGATTCTGGACATAGCGTAGAAATTTTTCATCGTTTTTGTCCTATCTTTTATGTTACTGTAAAGAACCATGAATAACTTAAGGAATATATTTTATACTCGAATCTAATCCAATGACATTTTTCCTTAAAAAGTAAATCAGATTGTTTTACTTCGATAGAAATCATCATTGCGTACATACACTATACAAATAGAAACTTACGCCTTTTCCCATGGGGTAAGCAGGAACTAAAGAGCGCCATCTCCAACGATTTTTACATACTTCTTTTACTTGATTTACGTTAATTCTCGTAGATACACACACGCCGGTTGCGAATAATGTGCACCTGACCTTTCTGAAGGACAGCAGTCACTTAGCATTGACATTCGCAAAACATTGCAAATTAATAAGAAGTCGACGAAAAATTCAATTTTTAAATAAACCGTGGTAGATTCCCGTAATAACTTTAAAAGCCAGCATTGGCCATTGTGTACACAAGTATCCATACGCCGATCGATTCACCATCCTTCCAAGAAAAATATGAAAAAGAAAAGAAAAACAAACCATTTTAATATGAGCACAATATCATGAGATCCTTATTTATAATAGCAATAACATGTTCAATAATGACTGAGTCGTGTCCTAGCCAGCCTTGGTAGACCTCCGCAAGGCTGCTAGGAAGGAAATGTGGTATACAGAATTGTGTTCAAGTAAAGAATATAATCTGTTGTTAGTTCAGGTTCTTGAATTAATTAACAGAATACATGTGTATGGTCAACTAGAGAAATTTATTTTTTGGCGTACTGAATAATCATTTTGGGATATTTACTTGGAATTAAGTATTGATTAGAAATAGTAGATTATTAACCAAGGGCTGTATGACATCAATTGCATACGAGGTTTTTGGCGCCTGAGCGAAGCGAAGGCGCTAATTAACCCGAGTATGCAATTGATGCTTACGCCCGAGATAAATACTCTGCTTTACATATCGATTGTGAGGTAAGTAAACAACAAGACAGCAGGTTTCAATGAACATTTATTAAGAAGAAAAAAATGTGTATTTAATTAAAATTAATAGTAAAATTAATTATTTTCGCGATGCTTTCGCGCCTACTAGTAGACTGCCTTTTTTTTTTCACGCACGCAAGCGCGTCAAATCTTGCTGGCCAGTTTGATTTTTAAATCGATTCCATCTAACATACGATGTGGAAACAAATAGTTCCATATTTAAAATAAAATCTTTATAAAATAAATTGTCTAGATTCCGATTCGAGTAATTAATCGATACCGAGAAAAAAAAAATTAACTTTTTAAAAATATTCTTCGTGCAGTATGA
Source organism: Euplexia lucipara (assembly GCA_921972225.1). Classification (NCBI taxonomy): domain Eukaryota; kingdom Metazoa; phylum Arthropoda; class Insecta; order Lepidoptera; family Noctuidae; genus Euplexia; species Euplexia lucipara. The sequence continues at coordinate 2,010,248 of OV179149.1, read as the reverse complement.
GTATGACAGTTCTTTTTTCAAATTCCAAAACCTATGCTGTAATGATAGTCATACACCCCGGCATTCAGGGGTGTAAGGGTGTACTTACAGAGCAAGAGATATGTAAAAGAACATTAAACTTAGGTCACGCCCTTTCCCCATAGGGATAGGCATAAATTACAGAGTGCCATCTGCTACGATTCTTACATTAAAATATGTGGTCATACACACACGCTGGTGGCGATAATATACGCATCTGAAATTTCTGAAGAACTTCACCAATAACGTCTGTGTCCTTCTAGGGCGTTCCTTCCCGGCGTTTCTACTTACCATTATAAATACCTTTCGTAAGTCACGTTTCATTCATACTTACTATCGTATATACTTAATAATGACAATAAATACCTACCACTTTTTCGTACATTACATTAAAATCAGCTATGAGTCTGTTTATGCAGGCCAGCAGAACGTCAAACTCAAGGTATGACAAAAGTAAATTATGGAATAAAGAAATTAGTGAAGCTAGCTTTCAATGTGTATCATTTTATTACTTCGAAGACAGTCGATATCTTCGAAGTAATAAAATGATACACATTTACCTAATAAGGTGCAAAGTCCATATTTATTTGAGCGTGAGTAACAATTTTAATCTCTTGAAATCTGTGTTGGTAAAACAAGCTAAGTAACTAATATTTGTCCTTTTTTTCGACTTCACACGGATATCGACATCACAGCAATAAGAGAGTATTGTCATTATGTACTTCATAATTCAGTAATATTAATCAATTGTTATAAAATTATTACTGGCCAATATCACCACTCGCCACCATTTTCTTCCACGGTACAGCTCAACTTAGAACGGCGCAGTTGTCGCGATTTATCGCCGGTCGTCGGTTCGGTTCTCGGTCACGTCCTCGTGTCCGTCACGAATGATACGATGATTTGACCCGGTGACGTGCCGGGCAACTCTGTACGGTAGCGTATGATAGGCGTCCGGTTACAGATTTTAGGAATGGAGTTGTTGTTACGACAGTGAATGTTTAATACAAGTTCAAATGCTGAAAGTTTAGCTCCTTATTTCTAAGTAAATCTGTTGTAATATTGTATTGTGCATAACACACTGTAATTATAAGTATCTTATTTATATATAAGGATAAAATATTAGCAACGTTGTTATTATAAGTACTTTTTCAAATTGTTATTTTGTATATTTTATTTGTATTTAAGTTTTTTTTTATTTTTACTTTATTTTTAAAGATAAACCAAAGTTTATTTTGAATGAAATAATCTAATTTAAGGATTTTAAGCGGTTTCCCAAAACAATCAAAAATTATCAACACCTCTCGTCTTCGCAGTCGGTTAACCCCCTACCATCACATCTGCCTCCACACAAACACATAAATCGTTCAACCATCTTTGTTGCTGACGAGTTTCTGTTTTTATTGCCCTGCCTACCCACGACGGGGGCTGGCGTGAGGGTACGCGTCATATATTGTCTGTTAGTACGTCTGTGCATTATGCTGGGGCGTGAGATGCATTCGCTAGTGATTTATATCGTAATATCATTTTATGGATTGAAGGGAGATGGATATTGTTTTGGATCATAATGAAGATAATTTAGATGAATCGGATTTGGGAAATAATGGAAGAGGAACAACTTGAATAACGCATGGAAATGCAGGTGTAACTGTGAGCCCAGTATAAAATATATTGTTTAATGATGTATGTTATTAGAAAGAAGCAATTGTGATTATTTTATTTTTTTATTAGTTTTGCTTCATTGGTGAAATTTTGTAATTTTAATGCGAGGATAAATAAATAAAATAGAAGAGTAAGTACCTATTGAGTTTCCTGCCCATTCCTCTCCATACAAAACTGCCTTTTGGAAGAAGCAACTAGAATCATTTTTAACCGACTTTCAAAAAAGGAGGAGGTTCTATGTTCGTGTGTATGTATTTTATTTTTTTTTTTTTTTTTTTTTTTTTATGTATGTTACCTGATTTCTCCCCCATTTGTAAACCGATTCTCAAAATTCTTTTTTTGTTTGAAAGAGTATACTCCTGAGGTGGTCCCATTTTAATTTGGTGAAGATCTGGTGCTGATCTTCGGAGATATACAACGGAACTCTTCGAAAATAGATGGCAAATCTGTCGTGATTGCTGGAATCGCTTGGATGTTTATTGTTTATACAACATCATGACGTATCATCACGGCTGTATGCTCTGAGGGGTACGCAGGTGGGTACAATATACCTAGATTTCGTCAGTTAGGTATCATATGTTAATTTTAATTAATAAATAAATAAAATAAATATTCCACAACTTTTCACACAACACCATTTAGTCCCAAGTTAAGCTTGAGAGCTTGTGTTATGGGTACTAAACAGCTGATAAACATACTTATATATCTCTAAATACATACATATTATAGATAAATTACACCCAGACACAGAACAAATGATCGTGCTCATCACACAAACATTTGTCCTGGGTGGGAATCGAACCCACGACCTCCGGCATAGCAGTCAGGGTCACTAACTACTAGACCAACAGGCCAGTCATTAGGGATTAGTGGAAAACCCTATTATCATGACATGTATTGTTAACAATTAAGAATATAAAATAAATTCATGGCAAATATTTTTATGGCAACAACTAAAAATGGAAAAATAAAAAACTTTTTTGCAAAAAATAAAACCGACTTCAAAAAAAACACTAAACGGTGTAAAATAACTCTAAATTCGGAAGTCGGTGGCCCATCATGAGTAAGACAAACCCACCAAAGCCACAGAATTCCGAATTTAGAGTTATTTTACACCGTTTAGTGTTTTTTTTGAAGTCGGTTTTATTTTTTGCAAAAAAGTTTTTCTTATTTTTTTTTATTTGTTTTTAAGTATGATGGTCTTAAGTGCCTTATAACGGTCTAGTTGAAAAAAAAAAACTTATTATTTTTGTCAATCGGTTTCTACAAACAATTTGAAACTTCCGACTGAAAAATACTCGGAAGTTGACGTTTGTTAGTGTGTCAACTTCTGAGTATTTTCCGATCTCAAAATATTGAACATGAAATGGCTTCTAGAGGTCACATGCAGAAGAAAGCGTGACCCAGGTCACAGTTCGTTTGAATGTCCAGGTATTGTCTTGGTCAGATAATGTAAGGACTATGCAGATAGTGAGATGGCCTTTTGAGGAAAGAGCTACAAAAATATATAAATCAGACATCTTGAAAATTTTAGGAATATGAAAAAATAATACATGGGACACATTTTATTTATTTATTTACTTAATAACTACGGTAAAAAGAAATCAATTACAGTAAATGGACAGTAAAACAACAACACGCACATTGACTAAAAGCAGAACATCATTGCATACAATTAATGTAAAATAAATGGCATACATTATGGAACTTGAACATAACAAGCGAAATGTGGGAATACCTCTGCTTAACCCTTTAAGGATAATTATAGGCGTAATGTTATATCTTTTTAAGTTTTACATTATGAAAAAAAATGTAGTTTAAGTATCGACTAAAGAGTACAGTAATAATATGATATCATATTTACATGTTTAAAATTTACTGCGTCTTTTCAGCTATGTTTGAATTTTTCTACCAAAAAGTGTCGCTTATATCAATTAAGCCTTACAACCGTCGATATTTACCTTGCAATACTCAGAGGCAGCCAAAACTGTTCAAATAAACAAAATCATGTGTGACACCGTTTATTTCCACCACCACGTAGAAAATCACCGCCGAAATAATTAAGAAAACATTCAGCAATTACTGTAAAACCTTAAACACACCGAACATCGTTTAACAAACATTTAAATGTACATCAAAACAGTCGCGTTGTTTATTGTAAATTAAATGCAATTTAACCCTCAAAAAGCATTCGACATTCCACAACAAATTCTGTACCAAATTGGTGGAGGATCTAGCCACGATGTTTACAAAGGGGAGAAGGGGGCTAAAGTAACCCATTTGAATGCATACTTGTCCGTCACTCAAGGCGATATCGGGCCGGAGCGAGCGCTGAGCGTGTTACAAACCGACAAATTTACGCCAGACCACCCTTCCCCCCGATTTATTCAGTGAAACAGAACTTGGAGGATATAACTGCCGAGTTATCGGAGTTCTTTGTTAACTGGTCGCTTGCTCGTACAAGCCAACTTGTCACATACGCGATTAAGCCCGATTGTGATGTAGGCTCGCAGGATAACTGTTGATTTGATTTTATGTCACACCAAAACGTCTGTCTGTACGTTTATTGCGTATAAAGTCTCGTTAGCTTACGTTGTGTATCGACAAATAAAATTGCGTGTTAAACTGTTATGATACCTAGTGGATTGTGTTGGGAATGACAATTTTTTATTTTCTTTTTTTAAGTGGATCTCTTTTGTATTGGCTTTTTCTGTCTTCGAGTGGAGTAATTTTGTCAAGCTCACGTTTTATAAGAATCTGTTTCTTTTATTTTGCTGAACAGAAGAAAATATTTTACTAACAATAGTCGTATTCTGTGACAAGCTGAGTCCGAAGCTTTTTATTAGCCAAGAGCACTCGTATGTTAGGTAGGCTGTAAAATATCACCAACATATTTGGCCCACAAGTTCAGCAAATAACAACTGAGCCAGTCAATAATTCTGACAAAACATCGACTTCACCTTATAGGTAAGTAGTTAAAAATGACATGTAAAAGTGTTTGTATATTTAAACCTATTTATAGAAATAAATATCATTTCATTTCATTGCATTAAAAATATCGGAAATGTTCTCGGAACTACAAAGTAAGTATCTACGAATTCTTCGGGACGAAAACTGGCGTAGGTTAGGTTAGGTTAGGTTAGGTTTAACGGGCATCGTCGGCGGGGACTGGATCGTCGGCGGGGACTGGATCGTCGGCGGGGACTGGATCGTCGGCGGGGACTGGACGAAAAGGCTCTGCCGGATTCCCAGTCCCCGCCATTCAGGACGAAGCGGGAACACGCTGGTGGTTTTTAGTGGGTATACCGGGTCAGACCGGGGAGTCCCACATACCCCCCCCATCCCCCGATGGGAGGGTATGCGTAATGCATTTTCCCCAGCGTTAAAAAAAAAAAAAAAAAAAAAAAAAAAAAAAAAAAAAAAAAAGGTTTAACGGGCAGGTGTCCGCAACTCCACGACCAAGCGCGTATTTTGCGTACGGGTGGGAATGTGCCCTATTCCATCCATCCTAGCTCCTCGAAGAAGGCCAGCAGCGGTTTAACGCTACTGGCGATCTCTCGGAGGGTACCTGGGTTTCCGAAGAACTTAGCCCTGTATGCGGCAACCACTGGGCAGTTGAGCAGCACGTGCGATGCCGTCTCGTCCTCCTCGACACATGCTCTGCACAGTGGGCTGTCTGTAACACCTAATACAAAGAGGTGTTTGTTAAATGGCCCGTGGCCTGTTATGGCAGCTGTGAGTATTCGCAGCTGCTGCTTAGTCAGCCGGAGAACCTGTCTCGTGAAACGGCTATCAATTGTGGGAAGTGCTTCCCTGGCTTGCCTGCACTCACTTTGGTCCGACCATAGCTTGCCGTGTTGATCCCTGGTGCGTTTCCTTACCAGGGTGCGTAGGTATCCGAAGGGGAGTGGTACAACAGGTTCAGGTCCCATTGCCACCATGCTTGAACCCCTTCTGGCGAGTTCATCAGCGGCGTCATTGCCGCGAGAGTCGCTGTGTCCTTTGATCCATTGAATGGTTACTTTATTGAAGGTACCCACCTGATTTAGTCGGTGATGGCATTCGTTTAAGAGTCCCGAGTTGGTTGTGTGACTGTTTAGGGCTTGCAGGACTGACATGCTGTCCGACAGTATGCGGATCGAATGGTCCTGTACCTTCCTTGCTGTGATAGCTGTGGCCGCCAATGAAATGCCCAAGCATTCGGCCTGGAAGACCGTGTTGTGGGCCCCCAACGGTGTAGCTATGTGTATGTTGAAATCCTCCGAGAAGATACCAGCACCCGTACCAGTACCTGTCTTGGATCCATCCGTGAAGATTCGCAGCTCTGTAGGGCGTAACCCCTCACACCTGCGATCCTCGTGGAGTTGAATTTTGTATTTTTTATCAAACATGAATTGCTTGGGAATACGATCGTTTATGGCTTTAGTCATGGGGAGTTCAGTATTGAGCTCTTCCAATAACCTGGTATGCTGCGTCTCTTTCTTACCCCAAAGATTTAGTGTATTGAGGCGTACTGCCGCCATCGTCGCTTCTTGTTTTATGAACAGATGAAGCGGCGGAAGTCCCAACATGGCTTCGAGTGCTGCGGTCGGAGTAGTCCTCATGCAACCTGTGATAGCCATACAAGCTAACCTCTGTGTTTGTTGTAATTTGTTTGAGGCTGTGACTAGGTTAGTTCGGGGCCACCAGACCACGGCCCCGTAGGCTATCATTGGCCGGATAACCGTATTGTACAGCCAGAGTATGATTTTAGGGGATAGGCCCCACTTCTTACCTATCATTTTCCTGCACTGCCAGAAGGTGATACAGGCCCTGTTTAGTTTATTGTCTAAATGATTACTCCAGTTTAACTTACTGTCAAGGATGACCCCCAGGTACTTGACTTCGGTGGTCAACTGTAGTTCTGTATTAAAAAGTTTGGGTAGGCAAAAAGGGCCTAGAGCTCGCTTATGGGTAAACATGACTAGTTCAGTTTTTGTGGGGTTCACTGACAGGTCAAATTCTCTACACCATCGTTCTACAATTCGTAGTGCTTGTTGGGTAAGGTTGCAAATCGTCCCAGTCACCTTCCCCGACACGAGGATTGCAAGGTCGTCTGCGTAACCTATGGTATAGTAGTGATTAGCATTGAGTTTATGAATTAGATCGTTTATTACCAAGTTCCATAGAAGAGGGGATAACACCCCTCCCTGGGGACAGCCTCTAGCTATCATGGCCGAGTGCTGCTCTCCTTCAAGGTGAACCACTCGCTTACTCAGCATGTTTGTAATCCAGCTTGTTAGCACCTGATCGACTCCGTGTTTGGAGAGAGCGGTGCTAATGCTCGAGAAGTTTGTTTTGTCGAAGGCTCCTTCGATGTCAATGAACGTGCCCAGGCAGGTACCCTTGTGCTGAATCGCTTCTTCTATGCGGGTGACCACCAAGTGAAGTGCGGATTCCGTTGACTTACCTGAGCTGTATGCATGTTGGTTACCGTGCAGTGGTATGTTTTTCAACGCACCATCTCTTAACTCCCTATCGCACAGTCTCTCCAGGGTTTTTAATAGAAAGGAGGTTAGGCTGATTGGTCTGTAGGATTTGGCGTTTGTATAGTCACTCTTACCTGGCTTAGGAATGAATATTACTTTCACTTCCCTCCATCCTTTAGGCACGTAGCCATGGGCCAGGCACGCTCTCAGGATTGGCAGCAGTTTCAAGATCGCGGGGAACCCACCCCACTGCAGTAGGGCGGGAAAGATACCGTCCGGACCAGCTGCCTTGAAAGGATGGAAGCTTTCGATGGCCCATTGGAGCTTTTCCAGCGTGATCATCTTGTTCGCGTATGTCCAGTCATTTACCGATGGTGTTTTGGTTACATCTAGCCAGTCGATTTCTTGTGAGAAGACGCACCCAGGGAAGTGAGTTTCAATCAGGACGCGTCTCGTCTCTTCCGGAGATGTAGTAAGTGTGTTGTCAGGCTTTCGGAGAGTGGCGGGCCCAGAAGTGCTCTGTTGCGCCAGTATTTTCCTTACCCTGTTAGCTTGTTGGCAAGATTCGATATTGCTACAGTACTTCCTCCAACCTGTAGTACTTCTGAATCTGATGCATTTTTTGTAGCTGGATTTGGCCGCATAGTAAGCGTCCCAGTCTTCGTCAGCACATGTATTCATGGCCCTGTTCAGGGCTTTCCTAACCTTACCGCGTTTACGCTCCAGTACGGGGCCCCACCAGGGTTGCTTACCTGGCGTTTTCGGCGGTGTAGTTAATGGGCAAGCGGTTTGGTAGCTGTCTATCATTGACGCAGTAAGAAGGTTTACTTGCGAGTCAATCTCCGTTATGTCCGTAAAAGTTGTCGGAATGTTTATATTTACCAGTTTGTCACCGAGAGTGCGTGTGTAGACAGCTCTGTCAGTGTTACGTGGGTTGCGTCGTGGTGGTGCTGGTGTTACGCTGACTTGGATGTCAAAACGGATCCACCTGTGATCCGAGCAGGAGGCTTCTTTAGAAACCTGCCACCCGGTGGCGATTTCCGCTGCTCCCTCTGAAGCCAGAGTTAGGTCAATGATTGTGCGGCTTCTTCGGGTAACGAAAGTTGGTTCGGAACCTGTGTTTAGTAGAGTAAGGTTAGTTGTAAAAAGGTAATCAACTAAGGCCTTACCTCTTGCATTATGCATGTCCATGCCCCACAGTGGGTGGTGAGCATTGGCGTCGGTCCCGATGACGACCTCCAGCCCGCTTCGTTCACAAAAGTTCACTAGGCGGGCGAGATCGTGCGGGGGCGGCTCCTCCGCCTCCGGCATGTAAGCTGATGCGAAGACGGTTGGCATTGCTGTGTCACCACGCTGTATAAGCAGCCTAGCTGCAGAGACATCTCTGCAACAGAAATCTGTTAAAAGCTGTGCTTCTATATTACCCTTGACATAGATACACGACCTGGGATGGTCGTGGGCTAAGGTAACTAGGATCTTACCGCCAAGTCTGGAGAGTCCTTGAATGTGGCCAGCTCTAATCCACGGCTCCTGGATCAGGGCAATGGCAGTGTGTTGAACCTCCAACCACTTGCGGAGTTGAGCCGTCGCTGTTTGACTGTGGTGGAGGTTGGCTTGCAGGACTTTACAGGTCGACGAAAGGGATGCCATCGCTGGTCGAACCCTCATCGTCCCCCCCAAGTCGCAGACCGGCGAACAAGTCGAAGTCCTCATCGAGGCCGTCCCCCACCGGATCCGAAGCTGACGACAGCATGATGTCGTCGAACTCCCCACCCGATGAGGGGACGGCGTCCATGGCGACCGCGGCGGTGGCCGTCCCTGCTGAAGCTGGTTCGACCACGGATGTTGCCGGAGTGTGTGTCGGAGAAGCTGTCTCCTCCGGATCTGGCTTCTGCGTTATGGCTTCGTTGCTGGTCTCCGTCGTAGTTCCCCATCCTCGAGGGACTTCGGTAAACCTACCGTTCGGACCCTGGAACCTCACGTACACCTTCCCTAGACCCATTGAGAGTCGGCGTTCGGCTTGCATCAGGGTCGGAATTTGGTCCTCGGGGATTCCCACTACCACGAACCATGCTTCGGCTTGCTTGTCAGCGGACAGAAGTACCCACCTCTTGACGTCGATCCAGGCGTTCTGATAACTCAGAAGGCGACCGATGTTGGTAGGCTCTCCGTATACTCCGTGCTCGTCTGGGACCACGATTCCACATCGCGTTCGCTTTATTATTTCCGACTGGCTCTTGACGACTAGCGAGGTGCTAGTTGGGAGAGTCAGGCCGGAAACAGCATTCCTCAGCCACGCTAAGGTGTGGTCGTCACCGCACCACAGCTTTAGAACTCCCTCAGCGTGCAGCGGCTTGGCGTTGAAGTTGGGCGCTGGAGAGTTTTGCATGGGGGAGCAGGCCTCGGTGATGATCTGCTTGTGGATAGCAGCGAGTACCTGGTCCGATACGGCCTTGCTGATGATTCCCGTGCGGTCGCAAGTGATCGCGACGCTCAGGGAAGCGCTGGCAGCTTGGGCGTAGCTTTTGCTGGCAATCCGTTGGGATTGATCAAGACGCGGCCGCTTTTGCTCTCCACGAGGCGAAATTGTCTCGTTGAGAGCCCGCTTGGCCGTGGCCTGATCCTTCCCCTCGGATCGTTGTGTCGAGCTGGTTTGGGTGGCCGGTCTGCACTCCACGCCGGTCTGCGGTTGGCTAGGCTCTGGTCGGTTTGCACCGGCCTCGGTCTGCGATCGCTTCCCAGCGGAGAAGTTGACACGGCCGCTGGTCGGTTTACCCGACCCGGCGGCTGCTGCGGCTGGCTTCTGGCGAGAGGCTTTGATCTCCCGCCTGCGTGCTTGACGTCGTTCTTGACGGCGCTCCTTCCTCGTCAACCTATCTCTAACCTTACCCTGCTCCTTATGAGCTGGTGGACCTGAGGGGTCATTGCAGGGGCCAAGGGTTTGTTGAGTGCGTTTACCCTTGCCCTTGCGTTTTTGCACCTGCCAGGCTCGAGCGAACTCGTCCTCGGTGCCGGTGAGATGGGAGGTGGCTTGAGATGCCACGTGGGGAGGAGGTTGTGTGGACTGTGCGTGTGTAGTGTGGCTTGGACCGGCTGTGGTATTAGTCGTCGCCGTGGTCCTCACATGTGTGGAAGAAGGGTCGGTACTGGTCCCAGGCAGCGCCGACTTCCTTTGCTTGTTTTGGGACTGAGGTTTGGTCTTAGCCGCGGTTGTCGCCACAGCCAGACCAGCGCCCGCGCTGGCGCCTGCAGCGTTAGCTGCAAGACCTCCAGGGGCAAGCGGGGTGCTGAGGGCACCTCGCTTAGGAGTTTCATCAGCTTTCGCCGACTTCACTCCGGTGTTGTTGGTTTTTGATGGCCTAAATGTATCCATAATGTCGATGAAATATAAATTCGTCTCTCTGGCTTCCCACCCTCCATGGAGCCCGCAACTGGGAACGTCTCGCTGTCAAAAAGCTCGAACGTTAGGAGTACCAAAGAGATATAGGGGCGCAAGGCTGGTTTACAGTGCGACATCGGGTGCTTGATCGGGCTGGCGTAGGGGGTCGAAAGGCCCACCTCCCACGAACTGATCAACCCTCACTTACACCGTCAGCATGACCTTTACCTACCGCTTCAGCCGCCCGAAGACGACGTCAGCGGACCTCACGCACCTCGCCTGTGGCCCTCTGACGGGACACTGTGGCCAATTTCCCTACCCCCGGCTACTGGGTAGGGCCACCGTTTCGCCTGAAATCCAGACCAAAGGGGGCGTGTTGCCTCACGGACGCATAACCGCCAGCGCCGATCGGCTCAACCCCCCAGGACTCCTTCATCCCTGCTTACGGCGCTCGACTGCGCAGGTCCTAGCGCAGGTGATTGCAAATTACTACCCGTCGTCAGCTGATTTGGTGACTAACGAGCCCGCGGCCCTCCAATCACGGGAGGGTCGCAGTAAGTGAAGACAGTGGAGCACCCGCCACTGTGCCAGGTCGCCCGGTGGTTTTAGTTGCGTCTATTTCATAGGGAACTAGACCGATAACAGGGTGGCAACCGCGAGAAGGTACACCACCGGACTTGCCTTGAGGATCTACATGACCGATGCACTCTCCCTCAAGACCAACGCCACCCCACCATCTCTGAAGGAGATGGCGAGGTAGGCCTGCATCTATACTACCAAGCAAGATAAAGCAAGCATGTCGTTGTGCAACCGCGAAAGCATAAATACAGACCTCCCCCGAAAACTGGCGTAACAGTTTAGACAGAAAGTGACGACGCAAACAGTTATGGAGTAACATCTTCATTACGTCACAGTCTTCAACAAAAACACGCCAAGAGAAAGTCTAACTCGATTTCACAAATCACCGAACCGACCCATCTGTTTATTGGCGCTGATACCCAAGCTATTGTACCTTTTTCCCAAATAGAAATGAACAAAAACAATTCGTACTCCCGATATCATCAACACCGCACGGAACACATTCTATTCGACAAACTTCGACCAAACTTCCGCACCCCAAACGCACAATAAATAAAGAGGGGGGGTGGCACAACAAAAACTCTCGCAGCCATCACCTCGCCACGTCACCCTGCTCAGATTTCATTACCATAAAGAACTGGAAGCCTTAAAACCCCCCGGCTGTGTAAAAGGTGACGAATACCGACCAGTTGTACCAGAGCTCCCGTTTTCCCCAACTTCACCCCGGATTCTCGACTATATCTACGGCGCGAAGGGGGTGTAGGAGATCTTGCTTGAACGGTCGGTGGAAATCCCTAAGCGGGCCAGTCCCGGCGTCGAAATGTGCCGTAAATCGTCATAAAACTGTCTGAATCCATGATGTGACGCTGCCCGGGGGTAATTAAACTGGAATTTATAGTTTTGCGCGAGTTACCCCTGCTCCCCTTTTGGTTTGCCAACGTCTCATCTTGACGATCGAAATCCGCGTTTTTGTTGGTGGTCGTGTCATATTTTTGAGGAAAATCCTTGTAAATAAGTTGTAAAAAGCTAAGAAGGTTACCAAACTCATTTAGATAAGGTTTTTTGTAACCATAATCTTATTATTTTGTTTACGAAATTACCATCAAGAACTTAGGGAGACAACTCTCCGGTTTCAGGCACCGAATGATAACTTTCAAATGAATTCCAACTTAGAAGAAACTTGTTCTTTTAATATTTTCTTTGCAAAACTAGATTGATCCAACTTAATTCGTTTCGCCAAAGTAAACTCAAATTTTCCGCATTTTCGAGCGCTCACCTTCCCATCAGTCCAACACCGTCCTGGTTTAAATCGCAATTATTTTCAAAGAAACGTCCGTATGTAAGATTTAGTCGACTAAATCTCAGGAACCCAGATTTAGTGGCATGCAAATCCGGCAGATGCCGCGTGGAACATAATTAGCATTGGACTGTTATGCCCACGCCCACGGTCCCACACCCCACCCGTGGGAGGAATGGCAGGATAGATTACGAAGACATTAGACGACTTAGTGATGGCAGATGAGGTGGCTCAGCTCAACTTTATTGTGAAGATCTTGCCCGTAATTTTTTAGAGGTATTTTTCGGTTTTTTGTAATGCCAGGGAGTTGGTAACTTGAATGTATGTTTTGTTTCAAAAGTTGTAGAAGTGGGATAGTGATTGGACAGCAGGTTATTTTTTACCGACTTCAAAAAAAGGAGGAGGTACTCAATACGACTGTATTTTTTTTAGGGTTTGTAACCTCATTACTTCGTCATAAATGGACCGATCATCAGATCTGAGTTAAAATCCAGATCTGATGATAGGACCCTTGAGGAATTGAGGGAACTCCTCAAATAATATAGATACACACGTACAGATTTTTACATTTTCAGTTACATATCAAGCATTTTCATTTAAAAAGTATCATTTGGAGAAGAAAAACTGATGAAGGAGACCGGCAACGTAACTATTCAACGCATAACGGCAAATTACTAGCGATTGCTACTGTCACATGTCTGAGCATGGTTAATGACAGACATGTATTTCTATAACATAACATTAGGCCTGTCTATTTTAGGAGTCCGGCAGAGATGTATAGATTCATGTTTAAAAAGGACTTCTTTAACAATTGCTAACCGATTTCAATGGTTATTTCAACTTTTGAAAGACCATTATTTAGTCCTAAATGAAGAAACTAAAAATTAAAAAATAGAAACTTAACAAAACATACCAATAATGAACTAAACAAAACCACCGAAGCCACAGACTTCCGATCCGATTAGAGTTATTTTACACCTGTTAGTGTTTTTTAAGAAGTCGGTTGTTATTTTTGTAAAAAAGTTTTTAATGGTCTAATATAGGAATGTATCACTAGAATCTGGTTGTTTTAACAATGTTAAGTTATTAAGTTTTACATAACTGGCGAAATTTTGGTGTACCTACACTTCTGCGTAACCCTTCGGGCTTACATGCGTGATGTTATGTTATGTTTCAATTTATTGTAAAGTAAGCAATTAAAAAGAAAATTATTTTAAAAGTTTTAAACACTACTTTCTTCTAAATACATTTTTGATAATGTAATCTGAAGCCTGGGTTGATTCAAAATAATATCATAGTTCGAATATAGTCACAATCAATTTATACAAATAAATATAAGTATTGTGGGACTTAACAGCAATGAGGTAAAATTAGATATATATTAAGTTTTTCTATTTTTCTTTTCATATATTATTCGAAATATCTTATTGCAGGCATACTAAATAAATAAATAAATATTTCACAACTTTTCACACAACGCCATCTAGTCCCAAGCTAAGCTAAGAGCTTGTGTTATGGGTACTAAACAGCTGATAAACATACTATATACGTCTTCTAAATACATACATATTATAGATAAATTACACCCAGACACAGAACAAATGATCGTGCTCATCACACAAACATTTGTCCTGGGTGGGAATCGAACCCACGACCTCCGGTATAGCAGTCAGGGTCACAAACTACTAGACTAACAGGCCAGTCTTATACTGAAAGGGATTTTAATTGAAATGAGTGTGTGTATTCCACTTTGTTTTTCTTTTAGGTACTTCTACTTAAATTAATGACACTTTGAAATTTACCCTCTTACATGGGATTAAAACATAACGAATTATGTTTTTACTACTTGTATGTTGTATTATTTAGTTTGTTTACATACAAGTTAGGTATAGTAAGTAAAATTTAAAAAAACTAGTGTTCGTCTAGTGATTTAAATTCGACCGTAACTTATTTATTTTATTTTATTTCTTAAGAAAACTTACAGCTAGGATACAGATAGTTGACAGATAATGAAAGACGGCCAATTAAAAGTTTTCACTGACAATTATTACTTATTTTCTATATAAACTTGCACTACGTCACGTGTGCGCGGAATATTCTTAAAATGGTTCCAAAGATGGCACGTAATGGAATACATCTCAAACCCATCTAATAAGACAAACACTCCTGCAATCACCACCCGCCACTAAAACTTGATGACAATATTCACAATAACCCTTGTTTTAAGCAGAATAGCGCTTTAAACGTAATATTAAAGGTATTAAGTGCATACGCGTAGCATATTCGCAGTACGGAGCAATTAGATGTATAAATAAATTCGTTTTACAACCGACAGATGGCGGGAACGCGTCCGCCATCTTGCGCGATATTCATAGGTGATCTAATTAGCCCACTGTTTTGTATTGTTTATTTTTGATATTTACATTTAACAGTACTGTGTTTAAAGGGTCGTTGTGATAATAAATGTGGCGCGTTTTAGTACTTAGTTATGGGGGAGTTCAAGGGGTAGGCAGGAGTATACACAATTGCGACATTATTAAATATTGTTCATATTCATTCATATCATTTATTTGCATTCTACAATTATGTTTATAAGATCTTAAAACACGGCTAGAAGCTACACACAATCATGAAAACTGTAGGGCACAGCAAAATTGTAAAGGTTTTATGACTCTGCAAGAACCTACAATTAGTAGTATAGAAGTTCATTACTTATGTTATTTTATGTGGTAACTAAAATTGTAAAGTATAATTAAAGATTATTATTATTTATATAAAATGTAATAATTTAAAATAAAAAAATATGAAATTGGGAATTATTAACAATTATTCAACGTCATTCATTTAGCGCAACTAACAAGAAGGGACGATTTTTTATCCCATTTCTAAATATAATCCTTATATTTATTGTAATAAGTAATTATTACGAATATCTAGTAGGTACCTACCTATGCAATTGATTTCAAACTACACCCAAATTACTTTCATAACAACAATGATTAAATCAATCTAATCAGCTCCGCTTCCTTATTCTATTTTATGTTCCCCTTAATCGTCTTTCGAAAAATGACCCCAAACAGACCATTAGCGTTAGTCACCAAAATAATCAAGTAAATAGAAAAAGACAAAAACCCTTGTGAATAGGAATTGGCAATAACAATAGCAGCCGTAACTAAACTCCTACACATTAGGCCCCTAATTTCCAATTAGCAAGCAGGTAGCGTAAAAAGACGCCATTAGTAGACGCTTCCCGATTTTCCTTCGGTGTTGCTAGCATTTGGAAACGAAACATCGGATGAATGCATTTTGGGAATTGTATTCAAGGAATGCTTAGAGTAGAATTTAAACGAGCTACATCCATTGGTTTGAATTCGGTAGTAAATATACCATCACATGATTGTTATTGACGAACAAAAATAATTAACATATTTTTTGTTTCGCAATGGTATATAAATTTGCAATTCCATGCATAATACCTTATTAAAAGTTATGTATTGACTAGGTACCTTTTTAATTAACAGCAATTAAAAAATAACGTAATCTTTTTTTTCTCTACCAATAATCACAACGAAGAAACATAGGTACCGGGAAAATTATTGACATGACATAGCAGCACAGATTCCCGCCAAAAGGTCTCTGGCCGCCATCTTGCGGGTCACGTGGTCCGTTCGGATACACGCGTGCGAATTATTGTCCAGCGTTGCATATGTGATGTTGTTTATTGAATTAATTTTGGTCATTCTGATTTTGGGAAAGGTTTTCCCGCTTCGGAGATGCGATTTTGTTGTGTCTTAATTTCGGGGTTAAGTAGGTACAGCTTGGCAAAAAAGAGTGTGGAATAAATGAGGTCGCTAGTATCGCGCATGTGGCCACCCTGAATAGTACGACTTAACAGGTTTGACACTTGTTAATTTTTCTCAAAGTTAAGTGGGTGGTTCTGTCTGTCGGATGCTATGCAAACACCATGGAAGGCTTCAATGTCCAGTATTAACACTATTAATAGTGGGCAAATGTACACATTTTTACATGTTGTTATACATAATATATATACAATATATACAATACATAACAACATGTAAAAATGTATACGAAGCATAAGAACTATGTAAGAATGCATATGCATATGCTACGATTCTTACATACTTCTTTTGCTTCGTATGCGATCTCTAGTTTCTGCCTACCAGCGTGGGAAAGAGGCGAGAGTTAATATACCTATGTATGTTATAGTGGGCACTGAAGCCTTGCAAGAAAGTGATGCATTAGGTATACACAGACAGATAATAATCATGCCCTCGAGAGCAGTCTAACCGTAAGGTTGTTAGGAATTAACGACAATAGTTTGTTTACAGGGATAAGATAATGAAAGAACACGTTTTTTTTAGTTTTATTTTAATACCAAAAATTTAATTTCGGATCCCGGAAAAGCTCAAATGTTGGCTAGAGCTTCCTGCAACTTCTGAAACACTAGTATTTTCTAATTCTGATAAATCACTGCTACTGTCATCTGTGAGATACTGTCATGACATTATTTTTCTATTTTCATTACAATATCCTTGCATGATTTTTTCCAATCTTAGTAATGTTTGCAAATGCTTGTTCAGCAGCCACCATTAAAAACAAAAAATAATCATAAACAATGGATTTAACATAGCAAATTTAAATATGTATAAACTAGGCTACACACCTTTATATCAATGGATCCAACATTGATTGAAGCAATTTAATGTTTTGCAATGCCCCATATTAATTCAAGTAGATTCACGTCACAATGATAAGGTGGTAACTTTCTTCAAGCGACCTTTGAAGTTTTCCCGGTGTTTAAAAATATCTTATTTTTTACCTTCCATAAACATTTTTCTTACTGTGTTGACAGATTTACCTAAAACAAAAAGATACAGTACCTACTTTATTATTAATTCCCTATTCTTTATCTTCAAGTATCAAATATGGGTATACGAGGCTCTTTAAACTACAAAACATAACCTTAAATTTCAATTTCTGTAAACAAGACAAATAGCTACTTAAATCTGTATATCAACAGAACTACGCATTGAAAACATTTAGAAAAACTTATTTAATGTACAATGATTTAATTAGGGTAGATAAATACCTGTCCTAACGGCAGTTCTTCGATAAACATTCCCGATATCGGACAAAACTTGTTCCGCTTCAGATTTGGCCAAACACCACAAAAAGACGAGGGAAATCACTGCTCTGATACAACTACGAATGGTTTTATTAACTTTTAATCGTTAATTTTGCAACGAAACTTAATAATTTTGTTAAATTTATGAAAAACGACGAGGATTTACGCACTTTTGACACATGATGTACTAGCACTAGACAAATAAATCAATGTTGCCACAATCATCCACTTTTAGTTTCAACTGTCACCGCGTCAGACTCTTTTTTGCCAAGCTGTAGGTATTAAAATTATTGTTTGGTAATAAGTGTGATTGTAGTGCTGTAGCTGTTCCAAGTTATTACTTTATTGATTGTAAGGTTCTGTAAATGGAAACGAAGGGCCTGTAATTAGGTAGGATGCTATAAAGTCGGCGATAAAAAAAAATGGAATTTATTTGTAAAATTAGCATACAGTTATTTAAAACTGCAATGCGTTGTGTAAGATGTTGAATTTAAAAGCAATGGCCTTTCTTGTTTGCTTATAGAAAATGGCTTAGGACACAGTCATAAATGTATTACGTGTATACTTCACAGAGATAAAATTATCTATCTTCCAACCAAATAAAACGCAGTATTACCTAACTAAATTAACGTATATTGAACTTTTGACTTAGTGAATAAGCCTATGCAAGAATAAAGGTCAGACTTAGACCTCCTAGCTAAAACAAAATGCCTCATTTTATACAAAAAAACTATAGACTATAGTCGTAGCATATGGCGCATATGCTACGACTCTTACATAGGTACTTATTTTGCTTCGTTTACATTCATACAATATTTTCGAATACACACGCAGCACTCACTCATTTTTTAAAAAAAAACCTCTACTTCATGTTTTTTATTGCAAAACAAGTACTTTAGATTTACCGCGTACCCTTTTCCAACTAACCATGCCTTCATACCTTAACGATATTGCAATCGCAAAAACTCGCGGCGACATCACATTTACAGTAATTAGAAAAGTTTGATACATTTTGAGAAAGGAGAATTAGTATTTTGTGGCTTTACTCGTTTTGTACTGGCTATAAAAGCCGTTAACTGGGAGTAACCACCGTTTCAAGGTGGGTTCCACCATGACGTTAACTTAAAGTCAGGAATATTTAAATCAACCGACTTCTTCTTCTTTTTTTTTTCTTTCTTCTTCTTCTTTTTCTTAAAAAAACACTAACGGGTGAAAAATAACTCCAGTTTCGGAAGTCTGAGACTTTGATGGTTTTGTTTCGTTCATTATTGGCCACCGACTTACGAAACTGGAGTTATTTTTCAGTGTTTTTTAAGAAAGCGGTGTAAAAAAAGTCTTTCAAAACTTGAAAGAAACATTGAAATTGGTTAACAATTGCTAAAGAAGTTTTTTCCAAACATTCATTTGTACATCTCTGCCAGGCCCTTTTTAAAATAGAAGGGGGTCATGTTTTGTTATGGAAATACAAAAACTCTGCATAGACATCCGAATTTAGCAATCGCGAATAATTTGCTTTTATGCGTAAAAGAGTTCCGGCCTGTCTTCTTCATAAGTTTTTCTTCTCCAAATGATACTTTCTAAATGAAAATCCTTGATTCGTAACTAAAAATGTAAAATCGGTGAGTGTGTACCCTATATTTTTTGAGGAGTTCCCTCAATTTTTCGAGTATCCCTCATCAGATATGAGTTTTGATTCAAATGGGACCAATCTGTTAGTATATCCAGGTACTCAACGCTTTGGGTTTTGGTGGACACAGGCCTGGATAAAATTATCTACGCCTGTGTCTACCGTTCGCACAGCGGAGATCAGGAGACAACCAGGCTCGCAGAGCATCTTAGTGAAGCGGCGGATGCGGCTCAGCTGCGGTTCCCTTCTGCCCAATTGGTGTTACTGGGGGACTTTAACGCCCACCATCAAGAGTGGCTTTTCCCGTACCAGTGCACAGATCATGCTGGACGAGAGACGCGTAAGCTAGCGCTAGCGTTAAATCTCACCCAGCTGGTCCGGGGGGCAACAAGGGTGCCGGACGTTGAGTCGCACACAGCCAATTGCTTGGACCTTCTGCTGACAACAGATCCAGACCACTACTCGGTGTCGATATCTTCACCTTTAGGTAGTTCCGACCACTGTCTGGTGAAGTCTGTGTCCGTTTACTCCCCGCCCGATCCCAGCCCAAAAGGCACCCGGCGGGTTTGGCGATACAGGTCAGCAGACTGGGATGGCATGCGATCTTTCTTCTCATGTTATCCTTGGCAGCCTACTTGCTTTTCTTCGGATGACGCTTCCTCGTGCGCAGCTGCCATTACGGAAGTGTTGCGGCAGGGGATGGAATACTTCATTCCGTTCTCTGATGTAGCAACGTCAGGCGCAGCTCGACCATGGTTTGGGGCCGAGTGTAACCGCGCTGAGGCGCTTAAACACGCGGCATACGGAGCTTGGGTTGATGCTCGCATGCGTAAAGCAAATGACGTCAGTCAGAAGAAGAAAGCCTTTAACAGGGCTGCCAAGTCTTGCAAAAAGGTGTTGCAGAGGTCTCGGTTTGACCACATCAGCCGAATTGGGAACAAATTAGCTTCTCACCCTGCTGGTAGTAGAGCATTTTGGTCCCTGGCTTAGTCGGTTGAATCAAACTTCTGCCGCCCTTCACTACCACCACTGCTGAAACCCGATGGGTCGCTGGCTCACACCGCTGAAGAGATAGCGAACTTATTTGCTTCTCTTTTTGCGGAATCTTCGCGTCTGGATTCTGGGGACGCGCGGCCCCCTGCATCTCTTGATGGATGCGAGACGAGTATGTCGGATATTCGCATCCATCAGAAGGACGTCCGCAGGGTATTGCGCAACCTTGACGTGAATAAAGCTAGTGGCCCTGACGGGATACCGGCAATTGTTCTTAGAACTTGTGCGCCTGAATTGTCTCCGATCTTGACACGCCTATTTCGTCTCTCGTATGAGACTGGAAAAGTGCCGATTGATTGGAAGCAAGCTAACGTGCAGCCCGTGCCCAAGAAGGGCAGTCGAGCTGACCCGGCTAACTACAGACCCATCTCTGTAACGTCCATCCTCTGTAAGAGTATGGAACGGGTGCTTAACACTAAGCTCCTGGCATACCTAGAAGCTAATGACATCCTCAGTGATCGGCAATACGGCTTTCGTCGAAATCGGTCTACAGGGGATCTTCTAGCGTATGCCATTCACATCTGGAGTAAGGCCATCGAGAAGCATGGGGAAGCGCTTGCCGTCTCCCTCGATATCTCGAAGGCTTTTGACAGGGTCTGGCACAAAAGTCTCATTGGTAAGCTTCCTTCTTTCGGTCTGCCCACTGGTCTATGTGACTGGATTGCTGACTTCCTGAGTGGTCGGTCCATCCGAGTTGTAATTGATGGCTGCTCATCCGGTCAGTTAGACATCAATGCCGGGGTCCCTCAGGGGTCGGTACTCTCGGCAACATTATTCTTGCTGCATATTAATGAACTGCTTAAGCCCGGTACCTTTGGGTATGCAGACGACAGCACTGTTGTCGAGAGCTACATGTCTGACGCACGGGCTAGTGGGTCACAGATCCAGTCTCTCCGAGAAGCTATGGTCGAGCGCTTGAACTTGTCCTTGAAGGCAATCGCCGAGTGGGGTGATGCCAACTTGGTCAAGTTCAATGCTGCGAAAACCCAGGCGTGTCTGTTTTCCGCCAAGCGGAGCCTATTCCACCCGGCTCCATCTTTCCGAGGTGTAACCGTGCCGATAACCGACCATCTTGATCTTCTTGGTGTAACGTTGTCATCCACTCTCAATTTTAGCTCTTACATCGAGGCAAAGGCTCAAATAGCTGCAAAAAAGTTAGGTATCTTAGCAAAGGTGAGACGTTACTTCACGCCGGAACAGCTGCTCAACCTCTATCAAGCGCAAGTTCGGTCGTGTATGGAGTACTGCTCTCATCTTTGGGACGGATCCGCCAAATACCAGCTTGATGCGCTTGAGTCTATTGAGAAACGAGCCAAGAAGATCATCGGCAATGATGCACTCGTTGTGTCAAAACTTCAAAGTCTTGAAGTGTATAGAGCAAAATGGCGAAATGAAACGGTGGTTTGAACGTTATCCTTGTATAATTAATTTCTCAACACTTCTGAGTCGCTTAAGGCTACAATTAAGTTAAGACGACAGCGGGGAAATTACTGGACACAGACAAAAAGCTAAGGAGACGATATCGAGTCAACTAGCAGAACTTAGGTCTACGAGCAAGTCTAGATTTGGTTGAAAGTTCAAGCGTGTACTGTTCGGGAGGTCAAAACGAGTACTGATCTACATGACGATGCTTTATCGCTATTAGGCAAGTCATATGCTCCGATGAAAGCCGAGCTTTGCCGAACGCGCCCGAAGTTGCGTTCGGAAAGGCAGCGACCAGAACATTACAATTTTAAGCCTATATTTTGTATAGTGTAAATAATTATGCGTATTGTTAAATTTGTAAATAAATATTATGTGTGATGTAAATATAGCAACTAAATAAATATGTAAATATACTTCCAATAAAATATGTTAGTTTTCACCCACAGACAATGATCGTGTTTTGTGTTTGAAGTTTTTTGGTCTTTGGTTTGACGTTTGTTCAAATTTGACAGTTCGGTGTAACGGGACAATAAGGAAAAGTTTTGTATTGTGGAGTGTTTACAATTATAAAAAGTTTAAATTAATATTACGAATTCATACGAATTCCGGTGTAGCTGTGACCGCTACACTACTCCCCCCCTGAGACCGTGGCTACTTAGCTACGGGTGATAGTAGTCCGGGAAGCGAACGGTGCGGCCGGAGCGTGTTTTCTTCTCGACGGTGGGCTGCGGTGGCGTTGGTGCTGTGTTTGCGACCGTTGGTGCGCTGGTTACACCGGAGGGACTGTAGTCTGCGTTATTGAGGTAAGCGGGTTTCAACCGATCTATGGTTACTGTGGTTTCCTTTCCGTTTACCTCAATACGGTACGTTTTGTCGCCTCTTTGCAGGACTCTGTAGGGGCCGGTGTACGGCGGGTCTAGCGGTCGGCGAACGGCGTCATGTCGCAAGAATACATGAGACGAAGTTGACAAGCTGTCGGGCACGTAGAACGGCTTGTTGCCGTGTCGACTCGCCGGTTCTGGAGACAGCTTCGCCATGTGATGCCGGAGTCTTGACGCGAAGTCGGTGTAGTCGACTGTGCTGGTGAGTGTGGGGGCGATGAACTCGCCTGGGAGTCTTAGGGGCTCGCCGTAAACGAGCTCTGCCGCTGATGCTTTGACGTCTTCCTTCCAGGCGCTGCGGATGCCGAGCAGCACCAGGGGTAGTGCTTCGGTCCAGTTGGTGTCTGTGTGGCAGCGGATGGCTGCCTTCAGCTGGCGGTGTAGGCGTTCCACCATGCCATTACAGGCTGGGTGGTATGCTGTGGTTGGGCGGTGCTGGCTACCGAGGGTCTCCGTGATGGTGTGGAACAGCTTGCTCTCAAACTGCCTGCCCCTGTCGGTAGTGATGCGCTGGGGGCAGCCAAAGCGGGACACCCAGCCGGTGATGAAAGTGCGGGCGCATGTCTCCGCTGTGATGTCCGCGATGGGGTACGCCTCAGGCCAGCGGGTGAAGCGGTCGACCACAGTTAGTATGTACCTGTAATTTGATGACACGGTCAGTGGCCCTACTATGTCCATGTGGACATGGGAGAAGCGTTGGGAAGGGACAGGGAAAGCGGAGGTGGGACTGGTTGTGTGCCGCGAGATTTTGTTCTTCTGGCACTCTACGCACTCTCTGGTCCAGGCCCTGCAGTCCTTCTTTAGGCCAGGCCAAACGAAACGCTCAGAAATCAGTTTGACTGTGGCCTGTCTGCCGGGATGGCTCAGCTGGTGTAGTTTTTGGAACACCTGCCTCCTGAAGGGTTCTGTAACATAAGGGCGGGTGTTACCAGTGGAGACATCACAATATAGTTCAGTGCCTGAGTCCGTGAAATGCACTTTACACAGCTTGAGTGACGTGCTGTTGTTATTTAAGAGCCCCTGCAGCTCGTGGTCTGTTTCTTGGGACTGTGCAAGAGCTGTGTAATTACACGCCGGTACTGCCACCGACTCCACACGCGACAGCGCGTCTGCCACAATGTTGTCCCTGCCTGCGACAAACCTGATATCCGTGGTGAATTGAGCAATGTAGTCCAGGTACCGGTATTGCCTCGGTGAACAGTTGTCACGGTTGTGTGCGTACACATATGACAGGGGTTTGTGATCCGTGTAAATGGTGAAGTGCCTACCTTCAACCATGTGGCGGAAGTATCTGACTGCGTCGTAGATGGCTAAGAGCTCCCTGTCATAAGGGCTATACTTTTTCTGTGAAGCTGACAGTCGCCTAGAGAAAAATGCTAGTGGGTTCCATGTGACACCTGCCTTCTGCTGTAATACTGCACCCATAGAAGTGTCTGAAGCGTCTGTAAATATCGCGAGTTCGGCGTTGGGCTCTGGGTGAGCAAGCAGAGCTGCCCTAGATAAGCCACTTTTACAAGCGTTAAAAGCGTCTAGCATTTCTTGCGATAGATTAATTGTTTGTGTTCTCTTTGTTTTAGGTCCTGCCAGAACTACGTTGAGTGGCGCTTGTAAGCGAGCGGCATCTGGGACAAAGCGGCGGTAAAAATTGAACATACCCAGGAAGCGACGCATCTCCTTGACAGTCTTGGGAGCTGGGAAGTCCTGGATTGCCTGCACCTTCTCCTGCAGCGGGCGAACACCTTCTTCGGATACTTCGTGTCCTAGGAAAGTTATGGTGGTACGGCCAAACTCACACTTTGCCGAGTTAATAATAATTCCATACTGGGATAACCGCTTCAGAAGCTGATGCAGGTGCTCGGTGTGCTGGGCTGCTGTCTCTGAGAACAAGAGAATATCGTCTAAATAACAGTAGCAGAACGGCAGCCCGCGCAGCACCTCGTCCATGAACCGTTGGAACGTTTGAGCGGCATTCCTGAGGCCAAAGGTCATGAATGGAAATTCGTACAGTCCGAAAGGTGTTGTGATCGCTGTCTTGTGAACGTCGGCTGGCTGGACTGGTATCTGATTGTATGCTTTAATGAGATCGATTTTGCTATATATTCGGCTGCCAGCCAGCTGATGTGAGAAGTCCTGTATATGCGGGATGGGGTATCTGTCCGGAACAGTACGGGCATTGAGTGCCCTGTAGTCACCGCATGGCCGCCAGCTGTTGTCCTTCTTAGGAGCGAGGTGAAGTGGGGACGACCACGGACTCTCTGACGGCCGTGCTGTGCCGTTAGCCAGCATAGCCTCGAACTCCCTCTGTGCTGCCTTCAGTTTGTCTGGTGCCAGACGGCGAGGTCGTCCAGTGATAGGCGGACCTGGTGTAGTGCGGATGTGATGTTTGGTACCGTGACTGACCTGTTTCTGTGTTCCAGCAGGCCGCGTGACTTCCGGGTACTGGCGAAGTATCTCGTGGTACTCCGTGTTGCCTCCTACGGACTTCACTGAGGCGATCATTGCTGCTGATTCGGCCGCTGGCGACGCCGGCGAAGACAGTTGGGTCAGCCCATCGATTAGCCGGTGACTTTTGAGGTCTACCAAGATGTTATAATGCGCCAAGAAGTCGGCGCCTATGATTGCCTTGGTGACGTCTGCAACCACGAACTTCCACGTGTACACGCGGCGAAGCCCTAAATTCAAGTGGAGCTCCACCCAACCGTACGTGTCGATGGCAGTTCCGTTTGCCGCGTATAACTGGTACGCCGTCCTGCTGCGCTGCTGTCGTAGGGCTGCACGTGGGTATACGCACAGATCGGACCCTGTGTCTACTAAAAACGTGGTTTTAGAGTCCCGATCTGTTACGAATAGGCGGCGTGGTTTGTGAGGGCAGCCATTTGCCGCTATTTCCGGCTGCCGACGGCGTTTCCCGCGTACGTACATGGCGACCTGCACCGCGTGGCCCTGTCACCGAAACTGTTGTGGTACCAGCAGTGAGCGTCGTTCCACGCGCTGCTGGAGCGCGAGCGACTGCGGCGTCGGCTTGGGGTCGGTTCTCTGTCACCACGCCGGTACCTATCTGTGGAGCGCGATCGATGGTGTACCTGACCTTGCTTTTGTAGAGCCGCCACCTGTAGACATAACTCCGCCATGCACTGTTTCAGCTCCGCGATGTCACTGCTGGTGCTCGTGCTCGCCACGGCGGGAGGTGTCGTGAGCGCTGGCCGCGTTGGCGCGATCTCGTGCACGCGGTCGGCCAAATCTGCGACAGACTGAAGCGGAAGGTTAGGCTGGGAAGCTATTACCGTCTGTATGTTCGTCGGCAACCTGCTCGCCCACAACGTGGCTAGGAATGTGTCTGGAACATGTGGTCCGGCCAAAGTCTGCAGGTGCCGCAAGAACTGTGATGGCTTCCGGTCGCCGAGCTCCTCTTGAGTGAGGATTTGCTGAACCCTTTTTTCACGCGAGTCGGATAGTCGACGTATGAGCTCAGCCTTCAGCTTGGCGTACTTGTCCTGTGCTGGTGGGTTCTCTATTATGTCCCGAGCTTCTACCATGTAGCGATGGTCTAGCTGCCCCACGACCGTGTAGAATTTTGTGGTGTCGGCGGTAATGCCGGCTATTGTAAACTGACCTTCTACTTGTGCAAACCAAAGTGTCGGCTCCTCAGGCCAGAATGGCGGCAACTTCACGCTGACTCTGCACACGTCCTGCTTGACCATTGCTGCGTCCGCCTGCGCTCCCTGCTCTGCTCCGGTAGGCATCTTTGCTCCGCGTGGCTACTGTGCTCTTTGACGGGGTCACCAATGAAGTGTATAGAGCAAAATGGCGAAATGAAACGGTGGTTTGAACGTTATCCTTGTATAATTAATTTCTCAACACTTCTGAGTCGCTTAAGGCTACAATTAAGTTAAGACGACAGCGGGGAAATTACTGGACACAGACAAAAAGCTAAGGAGACGATATCGAGTCAACTAGCAGAACTTAGGTCTACGAGCAAGTCTAGATTTGGTTGAAAGTTCAAGCGTGTACTGTTCGGGAGGTCAAAACGAGTACTGATCTACATGACGATGCTTTATCGCTATTAGGCAAGTCATATGCTCCGATGAAAGCCGAGCTTTGCCGAACGCGCCCGAAGTTGCGTTCGGAAAGGCAGCGACCAGAACATTACAATTTTAAGCCTATATTTTGTATAGTGTAAATAATTATGCGTATTGTTAAATTTGTAAATAAATATTATGTGTGATGTAAATATAGCAACTAAATAAATATGTAAATATACTTCCAATAAAATATGTTAGTTTTCACCCACAGACAATGATCGTGTTTTGTGTTTGAAGTTTTTTGGTCTTTGGTTTGACGTTTGTTCAAATTTGACAGTTCGGTGTAACGGGACAATAAGGAAAAGTTTTGTATTGTGGAGTGTTTACAATTATAAAAAGTTTAAATTAATATTACGAATTCATACGAATTCCGGTGTAGCTGTGACCGCTACAGTCTTGAGCATCGACGCCGAGTTGCTAGCCTGTCGGTTTTCTATCGGTTATATTTCGGAGAGTGTGCATCGGAATTGCACGATTTAATTCCACCAAGCCCTTTCCATCATCGGACCACCAGGCGTTCAGCACTGCGCCACCGGTACATGGTAGATATCCCAACCATACGTACTAAACGTTATGGAAACACATTCATTGTGCGAACAGCCAAAGAGTGGAATTCCCTGCCGGTGTCGGTGTTTCCTGATAGCTACAACCTAGGGGTCTTCAAGTCAAGAGTGAACAGGTTGCTTCTAGGCAAGCGTGCTTCATCGTCGACCACATCATCGCTTACCATCAGGTGAGATAGTGGTCAAACGCGTGCCTATCAGTAATAAAAAAAAAAAAAAAAAAATATCCTATCAAATCAAGAAAGAATTTTGAAAATTGCTCCATAAATGACGGAGAACTGAGGTAACCCAAAAAAAATACAAACGAAATGAGAACTTCCTCCTGTTTTTAAAGTCGGTTTAAAAGTGATATGTTATGTCATCGAGTGCCAGGGGATTAGTATAAATCTTTGTTATACTTTACTAGGGACACAACTATAACTCAAGGATATTTATTGATTATGTAGTTACACCGTGTGATAGTGCAATAGTTATGGTTAGCAGAAGTTTACAAGAAGTCGAACAGTTACAAGTCTACAACTTGCATTAAAAATACAAAGAGTATATTATCTTTATATTTAAAGGATTGAAGTTGATATTTTAAGAGAACTTACTTAATTTTCCTTTAAAGAGAAAGTCACAGTTGTTCTTTCCGTGTTAACGCGCATAATCTGGTTTCGTACCTTGGGTACTCTTTACTTCAAACTTTCCACGAGCAAACCATGGGACCTAACTGAGAATTGAGAACTGAAACAACTTTTCAAACATTAATTGCCCTTTTTGTTTAAAATTAGTTAACCTGTCTTTCGATACAAAAAATCTCTAAAAGACTACACTTTCGTGCAGATTTACGAACCCACACCACCTGAACGTAAACGAGCGTTAACCGAAACCAGTGCAACCGGACCCCAAAGCCTAAACAGTGAAAAGTTACGTCCATAGTTTGAAAAGCAACACTAGTGACGGTGTCCGACCAAATCCGAATGTTTTATTCTTAACGGCGACACGAGTTAATTGCTTAAACCCTCGTCCATCCCTAGTTTTAAACGACAATTTATTTTGGTTATAGTCGAGGTTATTGTACAGGATGTTCGTTATGATGGGTTTGGTGGAGACCTGTGTTTTGTCTTGATCGTCAGCCATTGTATTTGTGAAAACTATGTATTCTGAAGATGTGTTTTTACTTGTATTTTTTGCCACATGTGTGCCCTCATATCTGCACGCTGCAGGATTTTTGATCTTTTTTTGCTTTTCGTGTAGATAGTGACAAAACTGACGTCAGAATTTTGCCGCCGATGGGCTTCTTGGCATCACATGCCGTTGACAAATTTCTCTCAGACATAATATCGGTTTCCTCAAGATGTTTTCCTTTACCGGCTATGAAGCAAGTGATAATTCTAGAATACGGACATGAGTTCAAAAATTAAAGGTGCATGGCTTGGGTTCGAACTTGATCTATTGAATTTTTGAGGCTAGCACTGCTATTGGATTTTTTGTTGATTTTTGATGTCCTACGGATTAATGGTGCCTAACTCGTAGTTAAAGTAAGCTATAAAAACCCTTAGCAAACCTCACCGCACAAAGATTTTTATCAAATAATACCTATGTCTCATAAACTGAGACCAACCTATCTCCTCCATCACACATCCCTTCTCACATCAGCCTGTATGCATAAACATGAGGGGCATAAAATTAAATTTATATGACAAACTATTGTTTAAAATTCAAATTGTACGTGTGAAATCTTACCCGCCCTTAATTGTATTGACCAAAAGTCCCGCTCACGAATTACTGAGGGCAGAAAGGGTGGTCCACTCCGTTCGTGTGAGGAAACAATAATATGACGGTCGTGGAACTATAATGGCCTATGTTTGTAACGGCATGGCGAGAGTCACTTTTGGTACTGCCGGTCGATTCAGTAAACGTCATCTCGGGGGAAACTTGAGTGAAGTGAACTGTCAGTGCCTGCATTAGATACGGAATGACAACATGGCATAATTACACTGCAGTAATCGGATTGTAATTTTACATAATACTAGGTACTTCAGATGATAGATGTTTCCACATCTACTGATTTTAAAGGTACCGTCATTTATGTATTATTTCCATGGTAGTATGTAATAACCATGCGTGGCGATTAATGCTTGTGCATTCTGTATATGAGAAGCGGTTTTTTGGCCTGCACTGTAATAGTAACAGGCCAGTATCATTAGTAAAAATAGAACTGCAATAAAATATATCAAATAACATGGAATGTGGCGATTTTAAAATCAAACACTACATTTTATTGGCTGTCATATTAATTAAAGACACTTACTTTTGAGACTTCATCTGTCACACAATACATAATATACATTGTTTTGTTTTGGTCTTCCTCTTTTTCTTGTGCTCCACATTTTATGATTAAAACCTTCTTCACCAGGAAAATTCTCCTCACCTTGCTAGTTTTACATTTTATTACTAACTTATAAATGTTGGTGTAGCATGGCAAGCAATTTATACAAACCGGTTCCTCAGTTTTCCGTATTTGACTTACGCCCTTATTGTTCTGTAGAACGTTCTGATGTAGAAAATACTCTTCTACCCTCCTAATGGCTTTAATAAAGGTACGAATTTACGTCCCGCCATATTTATGATTTTGTTTCGATATATTTAATTAAAATTTTAGTGGGAACCGTTTCGAATGACTGTTTCTTTGTAATTTTTGTTAATGTTATTGTTTTCATTCGTTATTTAATTGGCATTTGGGTCGATTTTATTGTCATTTCCCATAAAAGTCATTTTGTTTTTGGATTATTGCAGATTTGGTTAGGATTTAATTTAGGCGCGGTATTCGTGATATTCGTAAATTTTATGTTTGGATCGTTAACATTTTTGTGTATTATCTTCTATGGGGTATTAAGATTTAGAATATTTTTAATTGAACCACGATTCAAATCTTCACTATGTTTTTTTTCATTTCCTCATCTTGTCTTCATCAATGTCACTGACGACTTTGATGACAGACAAACGCACCTTCTGAGAGACCAATATAAACTCCTTCCCTGTCCCATGATTCACAAATGATTCTTAATACCAGCCTGTAGTATACCGCACTGCAGGGCAAAGGCCTCTTCTCATACGGAGAACAAGAGAACGATCATTGATCACCACGCTTGCATGAGGCGGATTGACGATTTCAAACTTATATTAACTATAAATCCAGGTTTCCTCACGATGTTTCCTTCACCGACGACAATGACGACCAAGATAAACTTAAAAAGTACAGAATTATGAATTGAAAAAGTCACATTGGTACTGGATTCGAACCACAACCTCGTGCATGAGAGGAAATGAAATGTTTCATGTGATTAACGATTGTGTGTGAGTGAGACCAAGTTCAATTTTGAAAAATTAACCCTTTCTTGAAATGTCGTGATGGCCCAGAGGTTAAGGCGCCTACCTCATGCACGAGGTTGTGGTTCAAATCCGGGCAAGTACCAATGTGACTTTTTCAATTCATATGTACTTTCTAAGTTTATCTTAGACATCATTGACATCGGTGAAGGAAACTATCGTGAGGAAACCTGGACTTATAGTTAATATTAGTTTGAAATCGCCAATCCGCCTTGAGCAAGCGTGGTGATCAATGCTCAAGCCTTCTCTGTATGAGAAGAGGCCTTTGCCCTGCAGTGGGACAGTAACAGGCTGGTATTATTATATATTTATTTATTAACCCTTTCTTAGCCCCCCCAATTTCGCCACCACACAAAATAATATTCACAAACGAAAATTCAAAACATGTCTTCCCTATCAATAACAGGCCACGTATTGCCAATAAATTGCACCGATGCTCCCGAAACAAGCGGCCATCGTAAAATCGATGCACTAGGTTCTTGAGTTACTGCGGGACGTACACACGAACATAAATATAACAGTAACTCATCGTGGCCGTTCGCTCCACCTGTTACAGTTAATAGATGTGCAACGAACGATCATCATGGATACAACAGTTCCCATGGAGTTTATAGGTTATTTGAATGCGTGAAGATATCGTTGCCCAAAGTGTGGAAGTCATTGGAGGTAAACAACATTATAGTCAGTAATATTATTTTATAGAAATAAATACGTTCCTTGCGAAGTATGTGTGGTATAACAATGAATGACAGATTGAGGAATGATGAGATAAAGCAACGTTGTGGTTTAAAAGAAGATGTAGTAACAAAAATTTAAAAGAGTATGCTTAGATGGTTCAGTCACGTTGAAAGGATGGATGAAAGGCGACTAACGAAAGGTATTTACAAGGCAGATGTAAGTGGGAACGCCGGGAGGGGACGCCCTAGAAGGACATACATAGACCTTTTTGGTGAGGTTCTTCAGAAAGGTCAGGTGCGTAGTAGGTACTCGCAAACGGCGTGTGTGTATGACAACATGTATGAATGTAAACGAAGCAAAAGAAGTATGTAAGAATCGTAGCATTTGGCGCTCTGTAGTTTCTGCCTACCCCCATGAGACAAAGGCGTGAGTTTATGTACCTATGTATGTATGTAGAAATGGAAGGGTTAGTGGCCAAATAGGTTTTTCGAAGGTTAAGCGATGGGTTACCGTTCATTTAATTTTGAGACCCCTCCGTGCATCGCTAAGTCCTTTACGTTGGTTCCGGCTGTAATGTGTAGTTCTTTGACAGTTGTTTTTGATATCTAGTTAAAAATCCGCAAGTCTGACAACCAGTTTAAAGAAGAGTTATTTATTTTATTTATTTATTTATTTAACATAGGCATACCAAAGACCCATTTACAAACAAATATTTGAAAATAACATTTTAGAGATAATCCTGTGTAAATGGGTCACTTACAGGCATGCTTATCATTCTTGGAGTAGGTCTAATTTAGTTTAATTAGAAGCTAACATTAAACATTGCAATATTAAGATTTTAACAATATATAAATAGGTTCCCTTACTTAGATTAAATTGAGATTACAATATAATTATTAATTAAACCATCAAATGAATTGGATTAGTTATTATTATTATTAGAGTTTGTTGGCAACACAACATTTAGTTTTAAGTTTTTTATCTGTGACAACTGTCAATGTCACTACGACACCTCTTTGTAAGTGCATAAGACATTATAATTACTTTTCTGATTCCAATCCGCAGTTTTTATTTTCTATTTCCAATTCCAAGTTTCCAACTATCAAAAACCCAACAGAGTTATCGCTCAGTGTTACCCACTCACTGGGTTATGGAGTTCAGATAGAAAGTCGCTTCATGTTAAACACTGGTACAGATACATCATGTTAGAATGGTAGCAGATCATACGTTTCCCATCATATTTTCTGGGTCTTGAGTACTCGTTCCAACTGCTTAACGTGCTTTCCGAGGCACAAAAGGACCATTCAATACATATAATTACCCAATTTATGGTCACCCATCCACAGCTGGCATCGGCAAGTGCAGCTAACCATCGATGCACGCGTGTGGCTGTTAAGTAAGGGTAATAATTGAACAATACTATCAGGGGGTCGAGTCTGCTATTGCAATCGTGTCTCAATGACCGGTCAATGATCGATTTTTGACGTATAAACTTATGACACATTTCCCATACAAAAACTGTCAAAATTGTCAAATATTCGATCAATGACCGGCCATTGAGACACGATTGCAATAGCAGACTCGAGCCCCAGTTAGGTGACCTTCAGTATTCACACATGTACTTACATAAGAAAATCTTTACTCAAATAGTGGGTACAATAGTACCCGGTAACGGCTCCCATCCGGTTGTTTACCGGTTGTCCGGCGGACGTCGTGTCGTAACGGCAGATATTGTGTTACCCTAGTTTTCTAAATTAATACTATGTTATTACCCATTGCGTAGGTATTCGGTTTTATGTAAATAGAGTTTTGTGTATGCTTCAGCGTATTATTTTTCTTAGGTATCTTAAGGATATTATAAAAATATATAATAATAACAGTTTATTTATAAAAAGAGACAGTTACCATTACGATTAGAGCACTGTTTCATATTTGCCTGAGCTAGGATGAACCTGTGTTTCAGACTAGACAGTTCATCTTATTTAGAGATTAACATAAATTAACAATGCAATGTTAAGTACATTGCATTGTTAATGTATTAGAAATATGTATAAAAGTAAAAATATGACGTTTGCGAATTGTGTTTATTCCTGTCCGTGCATATGAAATATTTCTTAGAAAAGTAATGAAGAGGATTAAAGAATATCCAATGCTGGTTTCTTTAGGAGGACCCAATCGATCAAGGAATGAGTAAAAGATAATATAGCTAGAAAAGAAATGATTATCGACACAATTGACACTTAAATTAACACAAGTGCAGGAAATGAACGATCATAAGTGTATTGCCTCCTAAATAACACAGCACTTTTATAATTGACCAACTTTAAGGACAAAGAGTCATATTGGACCAAACTCCTAACTGTGACGAAATCTATCCCATGTAAAAGCTATTGGAATATCGTTTAATTTATTCTGTAGCAAGCTTTTTTATTAACATTATAAAAAAACGTACAAAAAAAAATCAATTCAAAATACGCCAAATCACGACGATCACAATCAAAATTAAACTCTTCCATCAAAAGAGAAAAAGAAAAACAAATCGAAACAAATTAACAGATCCCTTAAAATCATCGCGCATTGAAAGCGAATATTCGGACGATAAACAATGTCACCGTGTCCCTTTACAACGGCAAATCAAACACATTTTCAATTCTCATCAAAAAAGTAAAACGTTATGACATTCCTAATAAAACCGCTCGCAATATTCGTTGTACTCACAGCAATATCGTAATGAACACCCTGTATACACGGCGGCCATTTAATCTCGCACCTGTATCAGCCTGTATACTGGTGGTGTGTGTTATAGTCGATCAGCGATTCGAGTAAGATTTTTCATTAAAACTATTTTCGTAAATTCTTATTTAAATTCAGCTAAATCAGCCCACCACAGAAAATGTAGATCTAATAATAAAAGTAATACAGGGTAAACGCTTCATTTTAGAATAAAAGACATAAACTTTTCTCTTTAAATCTATTTTTTTTAAATGCCTCTCTAGTAATTTCACCTGCAACGTACAATGTGCACATCACCCTACCCCAAACTGTAAAATTTTCCCAATTGAACATGAACCTTATTGTGTTTAAAATAAAGTTGAAAACCTATCAAAGAAATTTGACACATTGGGGTAGGTTGATGTGCTGGCGTCTGTACATACGTCTCTCGTACGTATCGTACTATAGAGGGGACATCACGAACGTGTCCTGGTGAACAGAAGTCTATGAGTTTATTTTAGTACGCTCCGCTGCCGCTCCAATATTGCTGTATTATTCTAGATGGCGTGACTGAGACGTGGGATCATAGTTTTGTATGACATTTCCTCGCATGTCCTCTATATAATATTTTAAATCTCTTTACTCACATTACACTAACAGCCAAACCCGAAACAAGTGCATGTACACTATACAAATGTAAATTCCGTGCGAGAATCACTACTCACAGCCATCTGCTTACTCAATGTACAAATCTAATAAATTATAGCTACACTAATATTATAAAGAGGAAAACATTTTTGTGCGCGTATGTTTGTAATTAATAAACTCAAAAACTGATGCACCGATTTGAAAAACTGAAGACTAAAAAAAAATATAATAAAAAGTCTTGTGCTAGACCAAAAAGGCCCCTTATATCTCAGCATTAGCTGCGACATTTAAAAATATAAATATCGCAGCGCTGTTATTCTGATAGGGCCCGTTGTGATGCCACGGACACACCCAAAGATAGATTTTTAATAATGCAATATAAGTACAATAAGATTAAAAAAATACTAAAATGATAAAAGAAAGACAAAAACCAATAATAAAAATTAACGCGTCGCTCACGATACTGATATGTATATCTGTCAAGGAAACTAAAATATAATAATATAATAAGTTATTTATTGCTCAGAAAAAAAAGGAAATACATGGCGTGTTAAATTTTTACATTGTTACATCAGTATTCTTTTATGTTACAATTTACTACTAGCACACAGCACTAGTATACAGGCTGATACAGGTGTGAGAAGAGGCTTTTTCTCTGCAGTGGGACCATAATAGGCTGGATTCTTTTTTAATGTGGCGTGTGACAAACCTGGTGTTTTATACCGGCCAACTGCGGCTTAATAACGGGTTGCTATTTTTATTTTAATGCTTTCTACAGTAGAAAATCCCATCCGCTATAACCCATCCCTTGCACCGACGCCCGCTGACGGGTCGGTCGCTAAACGGTCGGCAGTTTGGTTGTCCTAAGCAAATAACCCGTGCCATCTGCGTAAGGGTGTTTCACATTAAAACATTGTTTAGCAATCTGACATGCGTCATTAGTGCGATCTGCTGACCCAGCTAATAACTGACGCTGGTTTTTTTTCTACTTGATTACGTCACCTGGGTTTTGTGACCTGGGCATCGGAAAAGTTGAACTCTTGTAGGGGGAGGGGTAGTTCTGTCATTGTTTCAACTTTTGAGATCAGCAGAGCTTAGCCGTGTTCTATAGCCGTTTATGTTAAAACATAAGACTTAATCTGCCTTTAAAATTACCATTGCTAATACACAAACCTGTTCTATTTGGGAGGAAATAAAATATTCTTTTTTGTACACCATAGGAACTTACAAATAATTTATTTTAGAGCTAAATAGGGTGTTACAATATATGCGGCCTTATGAATCACAACACAACTTTTGAATGGACTTGATTGAGAAGGAGTGAAGTATGTAGATAGTTTGTGATGTATTGTAGTATTTACATTATATACAACTAGCACTTCAGCCGTGACACTGTTCTTATGAATACCGTACTTATCCTTTTAAACTTAGACATTCCCTTGACCCTATGTTTCTTGGTATAGCTTTATAATGGTGGAATATTTTTTTAAATTGGAATCCCTACAAACACACACAAACAAACTAATCTATCCTCTTTATAATATTAGCTTAGCTAGATAGTAAAGAAGTAAACTAGTTGATACATAAGTATTTGAATACGACACACGGCCTTAATTTGTTACGCGGGCCCAGAGCGGGATGTATAAAAATAAGATCAGCTTGTTACTGCCCCACTAGAGGACACATCAAGACCAGATCCTTTGACCTCATGCTATACAGACTAACGAGGCAGTACATATTGTCAGCCAATTCAAAAATAGGGTCAAGTGATGCCTTGGAGCAGATACCTAAGTGTGCTGCGAAGGTTATACCTATGCATGTAGCTTACGGTGATTGGATTTGCATTATGGCCTAGAAAGCCGATATTGTTCAGCTTTATTGCAAGTGACAAAGCTTATGATAGCCATTAGTATTATTGATGTGGTCTGAATAAGTGTGGCTGTCTGGTACAGAGGCCTTTATTACAAACAGAGTAAGGTTCATGTTTAATTGCCAAAATTTGACGGGTTGGGATAGCTTGATGTTCTTGCGTCTATACAACGATAGATTATTAGTTTGAGTTCTTTATGGGACCAACCCAAATGTTCTTTCTTTGGTTTTGTTCCTCGGCACGTGGTGCTCCTCAAGTTCCGAGTTAAGCTCACGATTACTGACAAATGCTTGCACTAACTGATCTGGTCCCCTCATTCTGTGTGGTTCTTTCCTCAAAAGACCATCTCAGACACTAATCTGCATGGATCTTACATGATTTGACCAAGATGATGTCTGGACTTTAAAAGAGACTATGACCTCTGAGTTTCTATCGGTGTTTCTTCTCAGAGTAGTCAAATAGTGAAATACCGATCCCATTTACTAAAAAAGGCGACGTGTAAAAGTGTTTGTAAAACCTATTTACAAAAATAAATATCATTTATCATAGACTTATTCTTTATCTTTTCGTTTATTTAGTGACTTACCTGGTGTTTTGGCTTCACATGTCGTCGATGAATATCGACTTTGGTTTATTCACGATGTATAGATGTTTTTCTTTACCGTTTTTGAAGTGAGTGAAAATAGACGATGAAATATTGACTTATTCATTCATCATATTGCACAAGCATATTTTTTATTAAACTATGTATTTCGTATCTAATACTTGAACGGTTTTTAATAACGAACGCTGATCTCAATCCGTTATAACTGTTTGAATCGGGAAACTTTGACCTCGTAAAAACCGAATCGATTTATTTAATACACTTCAAAACTCCAGTACGAACGCATCCATTTTACATCTCTACCTTCTATATTCAAAAGTTGGCGTTATCTGTGCAATGTAACTTTCCCGCCAATCGCAATCGAACGTCAATGTCTGTGGTGAAGAAATTAAAAGTTTGTCAGTTGGCCTCGAGCGGTCGACGGCGCCGGTCGTTCTGCCAATAGTTTGATTACTAGAATGTCAGGGAATCTAGATGGCTTTTAAATACAGCTATGTTTATTTAAATTTTGTATTTTTGATTAAACATTCTATAGTAAAACTGTTCTTTAACTAAACTAAAATGTATTAATTACATTGAGTAGAGTTAAGCCTAAGAATAGATGTTATATGTACTTCTACGTAACATTGATAATTCCAAAGCAAATTAATTTACAAAAAGAATATTTATGATGATTAAATGCCAATGAAACAAAGTTTATTCTTAGCTTGAATTTTATTGCTATCTCACTTTCGTACCAAGGCCGCAAGGCCATGACTCGCACAACTTATAATTTGATGAGGTCCCGCGGATCTTTTCGCAACTTTTGAGAGTATGAATATTAAGGGCTTCCGTTACTGGCGCCCACCGTGGGACCGGCTTATAATTTCTTTCGTCCATGTCGATTTTTTTTAAATTTGATATTTTACTTGTTTTGTAATGAATGGGAATGTTATTACTTAATATATTGCACCCAAGAGGATATATGAAAATACATAATATTATTAACTTAGCGCTAATAAACTGTGTGGGCAGTGCAGATTTTCCTTTCCATAGATTACGCCTATGGGAAGCAAACTGCGACCTGTTTTAGAAAAAGAAACAGTTCTTGTTTCCATAGATTTAATGTTACAATAGGTATATATAACAAGAGGACAAAAATACTAGCCTGTGCAGTTGCACAGACTATAACAGGGCAAAGGCCTCTTCTTATGCACAGAAGGCACGACCATAGAGCTTTACGCTTGCTCAATTGCTCAATGCGGGTTGAGAATTTTAGATTCATAATAATTATAATTCCAAGTTTCGTCACAAAGTTTTTCTGTACCGAAGTCACACATCATGTATTCAAAAAGTTACATTGACAGCTGTCCGGATTTTAACCGACAATTTCGTGTGTGAGACCCAAAGCCTAAACTAGAGACCACCACGACTTTAATACCTTACATGCCTTCTAAAACATTGTTTTTGTCTAAAAGTATTAACCGGTCGAAAAGATAAGGCAAAAATCTTTAGAATTTTTTCTCCTACGCTCCCATATGTTTCACGCTATGTTGCCCCTCAGAGAAATCATGGCGCAACGATATGAGAACCTAATTGAACATATCTGAAGACTCGGGATTAATTGAACCACGATGAGGTTAAAATTGTGCTTAGAAGGGTGAATATGTGTAAGATTTGGTGGTCTTTGAGAGTGGAAGAGTCATAATAGAGGAGGTTGTGTTTTTAGCTATGTGTGCAGTAAGTACTTCCTCGAGGTATTGTTATATAGTTCCGTCAAATTAGCCCGAAAAATAGGAGTGAACTTACAAAAAACTTAATGCCAAGATACAGAAGATCTCAGTTTCGGGTAACAAGATCTAAACGGAAAAAAAGGTTAGAGCTTTTTCATTATTATTTTTCTTTTATTTCTCAGCTAACCCGGATATTAGTAGAATATTTTGTTTATTCTATCCGCAAAACACTAAGTTTTGTATATTTTAGTCAGCTGAGAAAAGTTAGTTCGCGAGGCTGTTGGGCCTTAAAGTGAGCGCCAAGCGAATAAGTTTGCTACCCAATCAAACTCGAAGTTTAGTAGTAACTTTTGGAGGATTTATGTTAACTTTTTTAAAACAACATTATTATTTCATTATCAACGATCAGCCGGACGATTCAGTAAAATAATCCCCGCAAAAACGTGAGTGAAGTGAACTTTCTATTCCTAGCATTAGTTTGAAATGACAGCCCAATTAGCGTTCTCATGGGGTGAAGTAAAGGTGAATTGAGCTGTCACTTCGTTCTAATGCTAGTCATTGATAGTATACTTCAATCAAGTTTTTACGGGGCACTGAGTTGTAATTTGTAAGTTTTTAAGGTGAAAAATAAAGAGTATTTTATTCTTTTCTATTCTATTCACTGGTACTGAATCGACCGGCAGAAGGTGTAATGCTTTAGGGGCTCTCACAAGGTGCTTTGTATCATACCTTTTTTATACCGCCCTAAACGTTCAACACAATCTCTGTCTTCGTGGCCTCACAAATAAAAGGGCTTGGGAGTCCGCATCAAACGGTAGGCGAGCCCCAGAGAAATCAGCGGAGTTCATATGTGCCGCTGTTAATTAGGCCTGCTACGTAAATATTGCTTATATTGCCGCGAATAATTAAAATATTGAGGAAAAACGTCTTGCCTGCTTTCGCGTGTTTTGATTTCAATGAAATTGTGAGTTGATTCAA
This sequence comes from Euplexia lucipara, assembly GCA_921972225.1. Lineage (NCBI taxonomy): Eukaryota > Metazoa > Arthropoda > Insecta > Lepidoptera > Noctuidae > Euplexia > Euplexia lucipara. Next base: position 1,970,491 of record OV179149.1, on the reverse strand, counting down.
CAAAGACTTGTGATCAAAGTCTTGGATAGGAAACTAATTCTTGAAATCGTGGCACATTTATTTAGGGACCATTAAACTTGATACACTCGTAGCTTCTATGGAAACCAGATGTTTTTATCTAAGGTTATCAATTTGTTTTTTTTTTTCATTAATTTCGGTGTTTTGTTTAAAATTAACTTTATAACATGGTGTATTTTTAGTCGTGGGAAAAATTAGTTAAGTAATAAAAACGACGTTTTAGAAGAGGCATAATAAAATCTTTTCTTTATTTGGCTTATTAATAATAAAAAAAACAATTGACGTTCAAATGGAGCATTGAACGAATCAGTTTTTTCGTTGCGTCCTTTGGTATTGTAGTACCTATAGGCAGGTTTTATGTAAAATACAAGTATTTAGCTGCATACTGTAAGACTGTGTCAAATTAATACATATGTATGTGTTTAAAAATAATAAATAGAACATAGGGGCAAAGGGTTTATTTATTAAAAGTTTAAATTTAAAGTATCTAAGGGTTTATTTGTTTAAATAGCTATTTGTTTATCACAAATAATACATAAGACAGTCCCCCAAACTGCCCCACCCTTCGCCACTTCCTAGTGCTTTTGCTGGGAAGAAGAAGTGGCGGAACAAACTCCCCAGCAACACGTCTGTCCGATTCGTTTGAAGAACTTGAATCTATACAATGAAATGCTTAATACATAGCATTTAAGTTTATCAATAAATACATTAGAAACTTAGGGAATATTTCCTAAATACACATTTATATAATTATATAGTGTACCATAATTTACACATAACACATAATAATAATACACATAAAAATAACAGTGACTTAACTTAGGTCCGTTCGGTGTGACTGCTCAGGAAGGAATCGGCCGAGAATGGCGGAGCGTCGGCTTTTATAGCCGATGGTAAACAAGAAGTGACGTCTTATCGTACCATAACATTGCAGTTTGTTACTTTTTGTATTTCTATCATGAAACTATGATTAAATTACATAAAAATACAGTAATATGTTGAAGTTAATTAATTCAGTTACATATTTGGTCTTACAATGGCATAATTAGCAAATAAGTCACATTATTTTCACAAATACCCGTTAAGTTTGACATTACACAAAACAACGATGAAAGACTAGCATTTCGTAATAATATTGATAAACTTTTGATGAGAAACTGTGGAATGTTGTGAATCACATGTAAACAAGGTTATAAATTATCATGGGAGGTTTATATTTGTGCTCCATTAAAGAAACAGACTTGAATTAGTGTAATATTTAAACTGAAATTATTTTAATAATCTATCACGGCCATACTGACCTGTACTTCGCTCTCGAAGTACAATAACAAAAGAAATAGAATCATATCAATTCTCTGCCTTGCATTAACCGCAAGTTGATATTAGAATCATATCGATTCTCTGCCTTGCATTAACCGCAAGTTGATAATAGAATCATATCAATTATCTGCCTTGCATTAACCGCAAGTTGATAATAGAATCATATCAATTCTCTGCCTTGCATTAACCGCAAGTTGATAATAGAATCATATCAATTCTCTGCCTTGCATTAACCGCAAGTTGATAATAGAATCATATCAATTCTCTGCCTTGCATTAACCGCAAGTTGATAATAGAATCATATCAATTCTCTGCCTTGCATTAACCGCAAGTTGATATTAGAATCATATCGATTCTCTGCCTTGCAATAACCGCAAGTTGATATTAGGATCATATCGATTCACTGCCTTGCATTAACCGCAAGTTGAAAATAATATAGACTCTGGCCTAGACATGTTATACCTATCATCTGCTGCACATGACTTCCAGTATTACATCAGGGCAGGTCTTCAGCAGTTTTAATTATATAGCTTCTGGCCTAGACATATTAGTCCTATCACCCGCTGCAAGTGAATTTCAAACCACTATCAGGGCAGAGACCGTCCAGCAGATATGTTATTGTAATAAGCTTTTGTCTTAGATTCAGACACCGACTTATAATTGAACACAATTTATAAACAATGAAGGTTTATGAAAATGATCATTATACAATTATTCTCAAGTATACATCACATTACTTATTCTTCTATCACAAGAAGACGGTTATCAAAACAATCATCAAAAGAATAACATAAACAATGACATAACAAAGAAATTACAATCTATCATGGCTATTCGGCTCCAGCATCATTGATGCTGACATTGGTCTTGTCATCATTATCATCATCGTTATCATCATTATCTTGGACTTCGTCAAGCCGAGCCTGTATTGGAGGTATATTTCCGTTACAACCAATTAATAACCTTGTTGGTGCAAAACCTGTTATTTTTTTGTATTGTAGTATTTAGAGACAGTTGTATTTTCCACAAAACGTTTGGCCATTCTGAAGAATCACTAACAGTACTGTTTAACATTTTAATTTATAGTACCTACTGTTTACACAACTGTTAAACATTGCCATCCTAATATTAGTATCGGATATACCTCCAATACCTCCACAAACAAGCTTGACCAGCTGTCCTTCAGAAAAAGTTACTTAAGTACATAATAACTTTCTGGGTCCCAGGTCTCAAATCATAAAAGAGCAGAGCCCTTAAGGGCTTTACCTGCTCTGCTGACAGTAGTACTGCCGCCCCATATAGGTCTTCGGCTATGATGTTAATGTTGCACCAGCTCTGCACACAATTGTCCTTGTTTTTCTGGATCTAACGGCGGCAACTCCACATCATCTTCATTGCGGTTACCAGCTATAGCATCACAGATGGCTTTCAGGAGGTTTTCCAACGCAGCAGGATCCATCTTCAAAATATATATATTTTTTTCATTAATAAAAATGTAGGAATATAACACATAACACAGGTTCTGATCCCACTTCTGATGTCAAATTAATACATATGTATGTGTTTAAAAATAATAAATAGAACATAGGGGCAAAGGGTTTATTTATTAAAAGTTTAAATTTAAAGTATCTAAGGGTTTATTTGTTTAAATAGCTATTTGTTTATCACAAATAATACATAAGACAGTCCCCCAAACTGCCCCACCCTTCGCCACTTCCTAGTGCTTTTGCTGGGAAGAAGAAGTGGCGGAACAAACTCCCCAGCAACACGTCTGTCCGATTCGTTTGAAGAACTTGAATCTATACAATGAAATGCTTAATACATAGCATTTAAGTTTATCAATAAATACATTAGAAACTTAGGGAATATTTCCTAAATACACATTTATATAATTATATAGTGTACCATAATTTACACATAACACATAATAATAATACACATAAAAATAACAGTGACTTAACTTAGGTCCGTTCGGTGTGACTGCTCAGGAAGGAATCGGCCGAGAATGGCGGAGCGTCGGCTTTTATAGCCGATGGTAAACAAGAAGTGACGTCTTATCGTACCATAACATTGCAGTTTGTTACTTTTTGTATTTCTATCATGAAACTATGATTAAATTACATAAAAATACAGTAATATGTTGAAGTTAATTAATTCAGTTACATATTTGGTCTTACAATGGCATAATTAGCAAATAAGTCACATTATTTTCACAAATACCCGTTAAGTTTGACATTACACAAAACAACGATGAAAGACTAGCATTTCGTAATAATATTGATAAACTTTTGATGAGAAACTGTGGAATGTTGTGAATCACATGTAAACAAGGTTATAAATTATCATGGGAGGTTTATATTTGTGCTCCATTAAAGAAACAGACTTGAATTAGTGTAATATTTAAACTGAAATTATTTTAATAATCTATCAACTGCATGCCTGACCCAGCTTACTTAAATAAGTGCTGGGCACAGGATAAAGTACAGTTATATCATAATTGATTCAAGTGTCACTAAGACCCGTATTTCTATCAATTCTTTCTCCGTAAACGAAAAAGCGACTAGCTATCTACTACGTCACAATTTGCAGCTGGCAAGACAGAAACTCTATGAAACGCTAACTGGCTATTAAATACTCACAGAAAAACCGACTATCGTATTCGAAAGTTGAAATCTTAAAAAAAAGAACGTTCTATCAAAGCTAGAAACGGTTAGCAATAAACGCGAGCTCTGATTGGTCGGCGAGGTGGCGGTAGACGGAGGGTGCATTTGCACAAAGGTACAGAAATATGTGACCGGTGTTAAACATTAACGATTATAGTCGCCAAGTCACGTCTAATTGCGAAAGAGAATGGGATTATGTGGAAGTGAAGGGAGTTAAAGGATGTATGTGTGTCTGGTCCCGACTTTAAGGCTGGAACGATTTTTTTACTGTTTTTCAGCGTTTTTTTGGTAAGCTTTTTTTAAAGTTAAAATAAATTATAATAGACGTTTGAGCGAGTATTTCTTGTGTGAATAATAAACGATTTTTATTGAAACTTTGCGCCACGTTAGTAATATATGCGGTGTCGTTAAAAGAAAAAGAAGGAATTAATTAAAGCAGGACATACAAATAATTGCATAGTGTTAGAATCTAACCCGATACGCACTACTGCGTGAACCGAGCCGATAATTTTTCACGATTTTTTTTACTATAAATGAATGTTTTTTTTAACTTATACATTTGTTACTTATGGTCTTACTAATTACTAATGTAAGTATTAAAGCCAATCAAAAAAATGGATGTCTAAAGTAAATATATTTCTTTTCTTCTTTATAAATCAAAATAACCGCCAAAAAACTACTCACTATATCTAAATTCCCTGTACAAAAAACAGCACCCATCTAACATAACACCGTCCATGCTAATTGTAAGCGCGCGTTATCGCGAGACAAACGCCGGCCCCGCAACGCATAATCGTTAGCACTTTTTCGTTTCGGGAAATTAGCGCCTTTTTGCATTGTCTCGTCCACGATAGAGACTGTTGTGTATCGCCGTTGCTATTGCATTGTCCTTTGTTCCTTTTAGTATTGCCGTACGTAATTGGGACTGAGTATAATTGACTTGAGTTTTTTTTATGGTGTTTTTTTAAGAGAACGCTGCTGTTTTTGTAGTGATTTTAAAAAGACACTTGCTTGTTTGGTTCTAAGACACCATTGAGTTTGACTTGGTTTATTACTTGTTGACACACAGTCATCATCATCATTTCAGCCATAGGAAGTCCACTGCTGGACATATGCCTCCCCTATAGATCTCCAATAAGACCAGTTGCAAGCGGCTCGCATCCAGCGCGTTCCTGCGGCCTTAATGAGGTCGCCTGTCCGCCTTGTAGGTGGACGTCCTACGCTGCGCTTGCCGATACGTGGCCTCCATTCGAAAACCTTTCGACCCCATCGGTCATCAGTCCTCCGTGCTATGTGCCCTGCCCACTGCCACTTCAACCTGCTAATCCGCTGGGCTATGTCAGTAACCTTGGTACTTCTACGGATCTCCTCATTTCTGATTCGATCCCGCAGAGAGACTCCGAGCATAGTCCTCTCCATAGCTTGTTGGGCTACTTTGAGCTCATTAGACCCATAGTGAGGGACCACGTTTCAGTGCCATAAGTCATCACTGGCAACACACACTGTTTGAAAACCTTCGACTTGAGACACTGAGGTATGTCGGACGAGAAGACATTACGCAATTTTCCGAACGCTGCCCAGCCGAGTTGGATTCGGCGACTGACCTTTTTCTTGAAGTCGGACCTACCTAACTGGACTACTTGCCCTAGGTAGACACACATTATATTACAATATATATAGACAGTACAATCGTAGCAGCTTCACAGACGAGGATAGACAATGAAGTGAAGCTGGCATTCTCAATAGAAACCGGAGACATAGATAATGTCTAGTGAGGTGCACACTATTAGCTTACTAAATAGTGATGTCACAACAATGACAAACAGTATTGGCATAGTGTTGTGACCGGTGGATTGTGATATCATAGGTCTCGAGTTCGAACCCTCTGACGTTTCGGATTTATGTGCATATTGTTTAATTTTCACTAGCTTCAAATACGGTGAAAGAAATCATCAATTACTCGACGGCGTGTGATGCCGAATCAAAGGCCCATGGGCGGCATTAAAACGCTGAAACCAGGTTAGTCACAACATACATACATACACACATAAACCCCTTTTTCCCATGGCGGTAGGCAGAAACTACAGAGCGCCATGTGCTACGATTCTTACATACTTCTTTTGCTTCGTTTAAATTCTTACATGTTGTTATACACACACGCCGATTGCGAGTACTACGCACCTGACCTTTCTGAAGAACCTCACCAGTAATGTGTATTTATTTTGTTTTCAGTATGGATGTATCTGTGTATTTATTTTTATGTGTCACTTATTTGTCCTTATTTTTACCCTGTTGCACCTACCTTGTTCCTTCTCTGCACCACCTTAAGGTAGATTGGTTGAAAATGCCTAAGGCATTGAGTCCGCCTTTGTAGTTTTTTTACTTGTGCATATAGTTTTAAAAACTAAGGTATACCTACCTTAGTTTTTGTATGTCCTTCTAGGGAGTCCCCTTTCGGCGTTCCCACTTTCATCTGCCTTGTTAGTCGCCTTTCATTCATCCTATCAACGTGTTCAAACCATCCAAGCATATCCTTTATTCATTAGCCACTAACCACACGATAAGAATAGAGACTGCATTGCAAATGCTTTCTTCTCTTATAGAGAAGGTACAAGTAATTATTTCCACGCTTGCTCAATGTGGGTTTTGTGGCAGCTGAATGTACATGAAAGTAATGCCTAAGTCTGCCTGTTACTTTCCCATGGCAGGATAAAGGCCTCTTCTTATACATAGAAGGCGAGCATTAATCGCTACGCGTCCTTAATTGGGTTTTTAAGTCCAAATATCCTCAAGATTTAAATACACAACCCCGTGTGCGAAAGGCGAGTCCTTAACCACTAAGTCATCAGTATTCAGCAGTAGTCAGTATTATTGTTGTTAATAACTACAAAAAAAAAACACACACACAAACATACACACTTAATACCCTTACCTAAACCAGGTACAGACGCCAGCACATCAACCTACCCCAAACTGTCAAATTTTCCCAAATGAATATGAACCTTAATAAAAGTTCAGAATAAAGTTTGACACATTGGGGTAGGTTGATGTGCTGGCGTCTGTACACCTTTAGCTAAGGTTCACCGCTACCTAAGCCTTCAGGGAATTTATTTTATTTTTTGAGTATGTCTAAATTCCTGCCAAGAAGAACAACACTCCGCTCTTGAACAGCCTGTCAATGCATAGCGTTTGCATGAAGAAATAGCCTAATTCACCATCACTTCACTACATTCAACCAACAACCAACCAACCATCCCATCCTTCCTTCACCCTAGGGGTCTTTAAGAGAGCAGCGGTGGCCCAGTGGTGGCGTCCCCGACTTACGAACTGTAAGCGGTGGGTCCGAACCCAGGCAGGCGCATTACTTTGTGTAAGTAATTTATTTCATCACCACTGCTCTCAAAAAAACGGAGAAGGAAAACATCGTGAGGAAACCGGCATGTCCTAGAACCAAAAACTCTAAGACATGTGACATCTACCAATTCGCACTGAGCCCGCGTGGTGGATTATAGCCCATACGCAAAATACGCGCTTTGACGTGGAGTTGCGGATACCAGCCCGGTATCTTTAATTTTAGGGGTCTTTAAGTCAAAAGTGAACAGGTTGCTTCTAGGCAAGCGTGTTTCATCGTCGACCACATCATCGCTTACCATCAGGTGAGATAATGGTCAAATGCGTGCCTATGAATAATAATATTAAAAAAATACTAGGTGATTTTACAGAACAGCACTAGTCTAGAACATTTAGAATAAAAGAAGTTTCAATGAAAAGCCAAGACATCAACCTAGCGAAGTTAAATGGTTATACGACAGCCGAATTCCCTCACCAATCATTCTTTCACTCCGCCATCTTTCCGCAGAGAAATGGCGTATACAGTAAGAGAGGCGATCAGTCTATGTAATTAACATTCCTGCTCACCTCGACCTCGGCTCGGCGTCAAGACGCGCGAATTAAACCGATATCACTTCGGCACTTATTGACGGGAGGCTCGCGGTGACGTACTGGAGTCGGGTGGATTATTTTAGCTTGTTTGGTAGGTATCTTTAGATGAAGGTGTCTAATCAAAAGAGTTGCAAGATGGTCAATTCGCTACATTTTATCCGAAAGCATCCAAATAATAGCAAGTAAAATCCTTTTTAACAAAAAAAACAACTGACTTCTTAAAAAAAACTAACAGGTGAAAAATAACTCCAGTTTCGGAAGTCTGTGGCTTTGGTGGTTTTGTTTTGTTCATTATTGGCCACCGACTTCCGAAACTGGAGTTATTTTTCACCTGTTAGTTTTTTTTAAGAAGTCGGTTGTTTTTTTTGTAAAAAAGTTTTTATTTTGTACTTTTTAGTTTCTTTGTATGTAAAGAAAGTCTTTCAAAACTTGAAAGAATCATTGAAATTGGATACCAATTGCTAAAGAAGTTGTATCTCTAAACATTAATCTGTACATCTCTGCCGGCCCCTTTTAAAATAGAATGGCGTCATGTTATGTTGTGGAAATACAAAAGCTCAGCATAGACATCTGACTATAGCAATCGCGAATAATTTGCTGTTATGCGTTGAAGAGTTCCGTTGCCTGTCTTCTTCATCAGTTTTTCATCACCAAATGATACTTTCTAAATGAAAATGCTTGATTTGTTACTAAAAATGTTGAAATCGGTGCATGTGTGCCTATATATTTTGAGGAGTTCTCTCAATTCCTCGAAGATCCCTCATCAGGTATGTTAGTATACCCCATCAAACAAAAAAATAATTTTGAAAATCGGTCCATAAATGACGGAGTACTGAGAAACCCTAAAGAAAAAAAAAAAAAAAAAACCTCCTTTTTTGAAGTTGGTTAATAATATTTTAATGAAAGTACATAAAGTTAAGAAGTAGGCAATGCGGAATCAAGATGAGGGTCAGATTTACATGTTTCACTCGTGTGTCTTCTTTGACCATTTTCAAATTTCTTATATAATATTGAAGTTTACATTTAAAACTAATACAATTTTCTCATCTGCTCCAGTACTGCACTCCGAGGCTATGCTTGGCGCGTTCGCGAGACGAGCGTTCGACAGGCTCCGTTACCGAATCGACACAGGCATCCTACACATTACACCTAGTGCGACTGTAGAATGAGAGAGCTTTGATAATAATAATTATTTAAATAAATAAAATGAATGTTGAGAATGATGAGTAGTATGGGTATGACTGTAGAGGTTTTATGAGAAGAAAGGCAGAAAAAAATATGGTTGCTTTGTTTATAAGATGACGTGGCTAGGAAGAAGGTGGCTCTTAAGATAACGTCAAATAGAGACGCGTAGATGATTAGGGTAGATCTTATGCCAATTTTATTAATGGTGATTAGAATCGGCCAGTCAACTTGAAATCTAGGTAACTTCCCAAACATATTTTGGCTAAATATAGTCTATGTGTTTGTCCATTACTTACAGTATTTTAAGTTAAAATTTTATTGATTGGTGATCTCAAGCACGATTGTAAAGAAAAAATATTTTTATAAATCCGTCAGTCACTTTATGTTAACGTGGTCAAACAAAAACTAAAAAAAAACTCTTCAGTTACATTAAACGGACACAGGTTTCGAAAAAAAATACGTCTACGAGACACACAAAATGAAATAAAATACACATGTTTTGTAAATTAAATATGTAGGCATATTTCCCAACAAATACCGCACCGTTTCTCCGCGAACAGCCTGTAACCCTGTCTATATTAATGTGGCCAATTTGTAGGAGGGCGCGATCACCTCATTTGTCGAAGCGGCGCGGCGGGCTACGCAAAACAAGTAGCTTCATTGTGTTGCCAGATCTAAGACGATGTCTCGGCAAAACTTGTCGAAATTTGTTTTTGGGAATTATTAAAGAGTAAAATAATCTTCCAAATTATATTAAGATGTATGAAACATAATGGAACATGATAATATCTCTGGCTTGTCTAACGTGATGTCTCTACAATGCCTTGTAATAATAACAATTTAAAAAAAGCAATGATTTGACTTTACTTACTAAACCTAATAATAAATGTGCCTTACAATTCTTTTTAATTCTGATGGTAGATAAGTTCAGCAGGAAAAGATGCATACACAAACTTATTTCTGTTGCTGGCTTTAATCTAGATAAAAAATAAATCATTGCTAAATGATACTTTTCCGTCTTTGTCGTCGTCTTAAGTCGATGTTCTTTTTGACAGGTAGATATATCTCAAGTTCTTTGCCGGTACTATAATAATAGCATTTTAGTAGTATCTAGTATAGTAGGTATTTTATCTAGTAGATACCACGTTACAAGAGAGGTTCTTGTTTACAATATCTTCAAATGAGTTCACAACTATCCTCTGGATACCAATCTAATAAAAAAAACACAATAAGCTAGAAAAAAACTCAAACTAGCTAACTACAAAACACCAAAAAATAAAAAAATTAAACACCTTAAACAAAGCTCGCTCCAAAGGCTTACAACCCAGCATTATTTGGTACACGAACACTTGTTAATCGGTAACTAATTACTGTTTAATTAAACAACGAAACGTTAACGCAGTCCGTTTGTAAGACTACCCTCGTTCGAACACGAGCGTACTGTGAACTTTATAAATCGGCAGATTATTAGCAAAGCGGAATTTTCAAACGAATATTTAGGTACCTTGCCTAAGAAAGCTATTGCTCTTTACAAAAAAATGTGTAAAGAAAATAAATATAGAATTTCTTTAAAACATTTTCTTCGCGTTAAAGAAACCTAATACATATAATATTATTAAATAATAAATAAATACATTTTCCACATTTTTTCACAAATTAAAGTATCAATTAATAATATTCTTAAACACAGCAAAGTTATTAGCGTTTGTTTATGTCCCATAAAGTCACCCGATTTATTGAAATATTGTACAGGCTATTCATGACATAGTAGCACAAAACATAAAAAACAGAGTAGTATTCATTTTTCGTCATCTCACGCTCACGTTCGCGTGATCTCGCTCAAGCATGCCCCGCCTCCAACAGCTGTTTTCGTTATTTAAGTTTACTTAATAGTAGCATATTTAAAATTTTTACTTTTGATTACGCAAATATGATCAGTAACAGGTACGGATACAGCCCATTTTTTTGTACTAGTTAAAAAATAGTCGTGTATAAAAACCACTTAATTGATGATAAGGAAATTAATCCAAATTTTGGTAACCTTAAATTAATTCGGTTATGTATAGTAAAATCAAGTTTATTTTTAATTTAAAAGAATGCATAACTCTTTTCTGCCGTAAAACAGTAGGTAGGTACAGATTTTTTTAAAATTTAATTGCACTAGTCATCATCAATCAGTCATCATCAGTATTTATTATCGACTTTTACTTTATTTGTTTTACCATAATACCATAGGTACATAATTTTGTCCTTCCAAAACACAGTTCACTTTCTATGTAGAGATATAATTATATTTTGAATTCACCTATTTCACATTACACCACTAAGATACTTGACACAATACGAACACAATCCTAAACTCTCCTGTGTTCTCGAACTTAATCAAAACGAATTTGAACATCAGTGTTATCTTAATCTGAACAAATTTTAGCAACACAAAGCGAGATCCGATAGTGATACAACTTCGTTAAAGGAACAGAACTCATTTATCCACCTCAATACAACGTGTTTCAGATAAAATCTAAATAACTTCGACGATCTCATATTAAAAGGCCCAAAATGTCGATGGGTGAAGGAGGTAAGGAAAATGGAAAGGGTTCGTGGTTGACAATGGCTTTTAAAAATATGTTCTAGGGAGGATTCTAGTCAACATTATGTTTAAGTACCCTGAAAAAAAAACCTCTCCATTTGTTACCTAATGAATGTAGTAGATACTAACCTATACCTATTATACAACCTATTTTTGTTCTTATCCCATAACTCTAGGGAAATCTGAATGAGACCATATCAAAGAATCAATTAGCATATGAATTATTTTTCAATTACACTTATTTTTCAAGTATCACTTATCTCTAAAATAATTCGATTAATTCACGATTATTTGTAAAACACCCTAACGTAAAAAATGACAACGTCGCATTTTCTTAGCTATAGGTTAGAATGAAAATGAATTACCACTCGTATTTATCAATAAGTTTTTTCTTATGATTGATTATATCTTAGAAACGGTATAAAAAAACTGGTTGTATATACTATGTATGGTATGTATGTATGTAATGTATGTATGTACATATTCTCATACTATCATACCTACTCATATTTATACTCATCACCTGCCTAGCCTTTTACCAATCTTATTGGTGTCGGTCAAAAGAAAATTAAAATGGAAAAATTGTTTCTTCTTAAAAAGGTGACCACTTCCAGTTTTTTGCACATCTTCATGTACTTATTTTATCAAGTATTGAATAGTCCTAGTTAATCCAGTGCGATATGAGCCACCAACAAAGAGATCGCTGATATAGTCCGCGACTGACAAGAGTAGACCAGGGAATGGCTAGAGTTGAATAAGTAGACTATACCCCTCTATCCAGGTTTTCATTTTATTTTAACTAACTATACCCTTCTGTTACACCCGCTCTTAAAGGTCATAGTGCCATGAAGAATTTTCAAATCAAACTGGTAGATTAAAATATTAAGTGCGTTCAAAAACACACACTCTTCAGTCTTCAACTATACAGAGTAACTGATAGAAAAAGGTAGTTATTTCACAATAGTAGATTGATAATAGAAATTGAATTGCAAAAAACCTAAAAAATATGTTCAATTCTAAGTTTTTAGATTATTCTTACGTTAGTTATTGTATTAATGGCTATTCCATGCATTGGTTATTTTCAAATTAAACCAATCGAAAAACAATATGGTTACGGAGACGTTATCAAATACTAATTAATACTATTAAATAAATAAAAATAAAGAAATAAATAAAAGTTTAAGTAAGTAAGTAAGAGAGAGAGAGAGAGAGTAAGTAAGTAGTGTTTAAGTTTTTTTAGTTTTTTTGTCAAGGAAACATACACTGTTTAACAAAAGTAAGGATAAGGTATTTATATTAATATCTGGACAACACTCAAACAAAAAAAAAATGAAGGTAATTAACATAATTTCTAATTCTTTCAACAAATAATCTTGGTCCAAAACAGCCACCTATAAGCCAGCTCTGTCAATCGAAGATCTTTATCATTCAGAGCCGTTAACATCGAGTTTTGGAACAAATTCCATTGGAACAGAAACTTGTCGGGACAATGAGAAACACCTTGCTAATATCCAAGAGGGGACTATCCCCCTGTATCCCCTTGATCGAGTTCGATCGATTAACCCTTTAGTTGCTCTCGTAGGGAATTAAAAACAGTACGTTTGTTTTGATCTTTGAAGGAACGTATCTTTGATACTACGAAGAGGTGAATTCTTAAGCAAATGTGTTATGCATTTCAGGCATCAAACTTAGGGTCGGTACATATCTGACGGTAGATGCGCCGAGCGTTTGCAACAATGTACCTCGACTTACTAACTCATCATCAGTTTAGTGTAAAAGTTTGAATGTTTTAATATAAATGTCGGCGTCAGCGATGGCTGAGCGATGAGCAAACACCGATGGGGGTTTCGTGGTACAGTGTTCATAACGTACAATAGCAATCTTCATTGCAGTAATAACCTCACTTGACAATCGTAATCACAAAAAAACTCAAATAGTTAACAGACAGTTTCGTACTGGATGTGTATCTTCGTCGGTGCCTCAAATCAATCTGAGCTCTGCCCAGCTCCCACACACCAGCATGACTCTGTCCACTTGACATGACCAAAACACATTCGCGCCACTTCTAAATGACAACTAACGTCACGCTGGTCACTATAGACTCTGTACTAAGTTAATCAACTAAACAACTTATTATTCAAGAATATCGCTTTCCACGACTTAAATTTGACTGTTCTGGCGTTACGCGACCGATAATACGCGACGCATCTTCCGTCAGATATGACCCATACTACCGACGGACAATTCTCATATTATTCGCATTCTAATTTTAGTCTCAATCTGTCACAAATACGTGTTTAACACGTTGACAAGTTTTAACATTGATAGTCGCCGAGATGCGATTTCGACTAGATATTGAACGTTTTAAATGACTGGAACTTCAAAATCAAAAATTAAAATCAAAAGTCATTTATTAAAATTAGGCTGAGGATCAGAACTTTCTAAATGTCAAAATTACATAGACAGTCCCCCAAAAAGCAAGCCCTTCGCCACTTCCTAGTGTTGTTCCTAGTGAACTGAATTCAGGTATTAGTTTTAATTCTAAAATAACAACTCAATTTTCTAGTTTATGACTAGGTTTTACTATCTTGCTCAACCTCTGTAAAAAAGTTAAACCAAAATTAATTTACTTCAATTACCCTGTCAATATTTGGCACTAAACGCGGAGTAAACTTATGTAAAGACCTTAAAAATTGACGGTTAACCTGAATGTCTGAGTTGGGAAGAATTATGCAACTAATCCCTCATCGTCATTTCTTGATGTATGATAAAGAATCAATATGTTAATTTTCTAAGAATTGGCCGAATATCTTGACCTTTGTCACAACTTCCAGAGAAACCGCGAACACAATATTCGGTGCTCAAAGAAGCGATAGCATTAACATGTAACATTACACACATTGGGCATCCCGATCCGCTTAGAGTCACACCAGTGTCACAGTGGAACTCGGTCTGCTAGTCAAACATGAAACAATGCAGCCGTTTGCGTAGGAGCACAACTTTATACGTAACACAAGAGTTATAGTTCAACTTGTAGCCTTCATATTGTTTACCTTGTCGTGCGAACGTTTACCAATGCTAAGTGATTAAGAATACTCGTTGAGGATAGGGGTGCTGTGGAGTTGGTGTTGAAGTTTTTAAAGATTTTATACCAACTAAGTTGTGTGTGTCTTCGATTATAAATAATTTTGTGGTTTATCTAAGCCTAAAATAAACAGTAGTAGTAGTGATAATATTGTATAATTCGTTAATATCTTACATTATTACAATAGCTTTCTTGCAAGGTTGAAGCGAACACTTGTCTTACACTATGCTACCTATAAATTGCAGTAATTTTGAAATTATGAAGCGAGAAATATACCTGTTATATTTAAAAAGACATTCAAACATTGAATGGTGATTTGAACCCAAAGTAAACAGTGAACTGTTGAAACTGAAAATATAAAAAAAAACGTAATCATAAATGCCTATGGCGTTAAAAAAATGTGTTTATTATTTAAATCCATACAATTAAGTTGCCAGGGCTTCCCAGAAAGTAATCCAAAGATTCTTGTGATGGGATTTTCTCGCTCTTCCTTGATTAATTAATAATAAAATTGTTTCATTGTGCTAATTAGGTATATCTTACACATTTTTTTTGTAAAACTAATAAAAAGAAAAACGAAAATCGTGTTTATGGCAGTGTGTGAAAGTTAGTGTGTGTTTTGTAAATGTGGGTTTGTACGATTTGTCTACCTCAATCCATTTGTGTGCTTAAAGTGTTCAATAAATTGTAGCGGAACGCCATTTAATATTTCAAATAGAGAAAAGTAAAATTGATTATGTCACTTAGATTTTTCCTGTTGTCACGTTTCTGTTTTATATTAAATATATTTTTATCGTGGCTCGCTTAAATAAGCTGATTATAATATTACTTGTACCTATGTAAATAAAAGTGTATATATCTCAACTGTTCTTCTGTCCGCTGATTTCTCCTTCTATTTTATAAAAGTATTTTCCAAGAGGTGGATACTCACTCTACCCAATAACTTCTACACTGGTGACCCCTGAAGGACACTATGACTCAGCAACAAGGACAAGAAGCTAAAAGTGAAACGAACCCTTACAGTGACGCCCTGAGCTACGATGTTTTTCGCGTTGGCGTGCGTGTACCACCGTTTTATCCCGAAAAACCGGCGTTGTGGTTCGCGCAGCTGGAAAGTCAGTTTGTACTCGCTAATATCACTACTGACTCTACCAAATTTCACCACGCTATTGGAAGTCTGGACCCGATATATGCATCAGAGGTAGAAGATATAATCATAGCTCCACCAGCACCGGACAAATATGCGAGGCTCAAAACCGAACTGGTAAAGAGATTATCGGCGTCCAGAGAGAAAAAGGTACAGCAACTTTTAACTCATGAAGAGCTTGGTGACCGCAAGCCCACGCAGTTTTTACGACATTTGCGCCACCTGGCGGGACCGACTGTACCAGAGGAGTTTCTGCGTACAATCTGGACCAGCCGCCTACCTAGCAGTACGCAGACCATCATCGCGTCTCAAGCTAATGTGACCCTGGAAGAGGTAGCTGAATTAGCTGATAGGATCCACGATGTGGTGCCAGCTAGCCCGCAAATAGCAGTGATGACAGCCCCGATGACGTCGCCGTGTACCAGCGTTGACCAGGTGACCAGTCAAATAGCGGAACTCACAAGACAAATGCAAACGCTCACTTCACATGTCAACAGACTCTCGCGGCCAAGACAGAAGTCCAACAGTCGCGGTCGATCGACTTCCAGACGGTCCAACTCCAACTATAGGAAGTTTCCAACATGTTGGTACCATTACAAGTTTGGCGACAGAGCAACGAAGTGCATTAAGCCTTGTGACCAGTCGGGAAACGAGACGGGCAGTCGGTAGAGGCGACCGACGACTGTCGTAGCAATGGTCGCTTATTTGTGACTGACCAAAACACGAAGATGCAATTTCTCGTCGACACCGGTAGCGACGTCTGCGTCTTCCCAAGGTCATCACTCAAAGAGCGCCGTGATAAAAGTACCTTCGAACTTTGTGCGGCTAACGGCAGTGTAATAAATACATACGGTTACGCTTACTTAAAATTAAATATAGGTTTACGCCGTGACTTTCCTTGGAGATTTATAGTAGCAGATGTAACAAAACCAATAATAGGAGTTGATTTATTGTCTTATTATAATTTGATTGTAGATGTTAGAATGCAGCGCCTAATCGATGCAAATACTACGCTCGTGACCCCTGCTTCGCCTGCTCGTTCTTTTGATGCGGTTTCTTCGGTAAAGGTAAGAATTGGTGACACCACATATCACGACATCCTCCGGGAGTTTATAGATATAACCCGGCCGTCGGGTATACATTGTGCACCTAAACACAACACCTTACACTACATACGTACAACACCGGGACCTCCCGTGTCTTGCACACCGCGTCGGTTGGCTCCAGATAAACTGAAAATTGCAAAGGAGGAGTTTGAATCTATGCTCACGTGCGGCACAGCCAGACCCTCTGACTCACCCTGGGCTTCACCCTTGCACCTGGCACCTAAGAAAGATAATGGGTGGCGACCGTGTGGCGATTTTAGGATGCTAAACGCACGAACTATACCAGATCGGTACCCCATTCGTCACATGCATGACTTCGCCCACAATCTTTCTGGATGTCAAGTATTCTCAACAATCGATTTGGTAAAAGCATATAACCAAATACGCGTCAATCCAGATGATATACCAAAAACAGCCATAACCACACCTTTTGGGCTTTATGAATTCCCGTTCATGACGTTTGGATTACGCAATGCAGGGCAAACATTTCAACGGTTTGTCGATGAAATGCTACGAGGTCTTGACTTTTGTTTTGGTTACTTAGATGACTTCCTGGTCTATTCTAAAGATCAAAAAGAACACGAAGACCACCTGCGACAGCTGTTTACAAGATTGCGAGAATATGGGATGGTGATAAACACGTCAAAATGCGTATTTGGAGCCAAAGAGGTAACGTTTTTAGGTTACTTAATAACATCGAGCGGCACTAAACCATTACCAGAAAAGGTAGAAGCCATCAACAGCTACCCACCCCCGAAGACTGTGCGGGAACTAAAGAGGTTTTTAGGGATGGTAAACTTTTATAGGAGGTTTATCCCAGAGGCAGCTCAACAACACGCACCGCTCAACAAGCTTTTAGAAGGCTCGGTAAAAGGCTCACACCCTGTCAATTTCACAGCAGAGGAACATGATGCATTTATGGCCAGCAAAAGAGGTCTATGCGAGGCAACAATGCTCGCACACCCCTTTTGCGGAGCAAAGCTAGCTCTGGTGACAGACGCCTCGGATGTCGCAGTGGGAGCAGTGCTTCAACAACTGAAGGATGGGGAATGGCAACCCCTAGCTTTCTTTTCTCGTAAACTAAGCACAAGTCAACGAAAGTACTCACCGTATGACCGTGAATTGCTCGCGATATATGAAGCGATTAAATACTTCAGACACATGGTCGAGGCTAGAGAGTTTGTAATATACACCGATCACAAACCCATCTGTTACGCATTCCAATCACGTAAGGAAAACTGCTCACCACGACAGTTTAGACATCTAGATTTAATCTCACAGTTTTCCACAGACATCAGACACATCTCGGGTAAAAACAATGTTGTCGCCGATGCCCTGTCAAGAGTAGAGGAGATTGTCCATTCAAAAAATACAACTGGAACTGCATACTGTATTTTTTATTTATTTACTATTAAACATGTCACTAAACCTATGCCCACCATAAAGACATTTTGATTTGATTTGATTTGAATAATCACTAATCAGTATTCACTGCTGCATTTTGAAAATGCCAATGAGTTTCATTCATATAGCATAACCCTTCTTAGACAACAATCAAACCGAGCAGCTAATTTTCTTAAGAAAGCGTCTCCACTGCTTTCTCTATCCCACACTTACACCGAACTACACAAGATACAGTTCTCTACTCAAATTCCAAGTGTTCTCCAACTTAAACTGAAATAACTTATGAGAATCGGCCGATCGCCTTTGTCGTAAGCTAGAAGGCAATTATCATTAATTATTATTAAATGTGACATTTTAGTGATAAACGGTGGGCCGATAACTTGGGCAAATAACTCAAGTTAGGGTGGATGGGTCGAAAGTACCCGCGGTGTTCTACTGTTTGATTTGCTATTAGATTTTGAGGGTTGAATTCGTTTGTTTGATCTCTAGTGGGAATGGTAATGATTTTTGGTGTTTGGATAGATTGTTAGTCGGTTGGTCTTCAGTAAATGCATTTGAATGTTAATATGGTATGTTGGAAGTATTAAAGATCACAACAAACGTATTTTCAAACTACACCATGTAAAACAAATACAACCGAATCTTACCTTCTCCTTTTTCATTAGACGGTTAAAATCATTAATTGATATTATACTTAATCCAAGTTATCATGCTCATCACACAAACATTGGTCCTGGGTGGGAATCGAACCCACGACCTCCGGTATAGCAGTCAGGGCCATCCACCACCAAACCAGTCTAAATGTAGGACTTTGTTGTCGAATGTCACTCTCAGAATTTTAATCTTCGCACTAACCATAACGCAGAGATGGTATAACGACTCTTCATACCCATCCAAGATGGCACATCGGTAAAGTATTGCTACTTAACTCCGTCAAATAAATTTATTTTCCCATAAATTCTTCTGTTATTAATCTTATCCGTGCTGTGCGCACATTTGTTATTTTTATTGTTGCTTTATACGTTACTGTGATAGTTACCCTTATATCCTGTATGTTTGGAAAGGCACATTTAGGGACATATTGTCTATATTCAAATAAAATAATGAAGAGCTCAATAAGACAATGACATGTATTTGGAGCGGTGCCTGAAATGCTTTCCACGTGTAAAGATTTTATTTAGAAAACCTCGTGACCTTTACAACTATAATATCTGCCAAATCTTCGGTACATTATCATACAATTTTAGCAAAGTAATTATGGACTACATTACTACTATACTGTTCTTACATTGACATTGACTGAGAATTATTTATGTATCTTAAGAAAGCTTAAAATCGATCTACAGTAAACAGATGCATCTTTCGTTTGCAATTTAGCTTGGAAAATATTAGCAACCAACCAATGTTATTATCAGGTGGGATTGCAGTCAAGCACTGGTCTATAACATTAAAACAAAATTAATTGGAAATAAAATTAACACCTACACGACATTTCTACTTATACTCATATTTAAAGGCTATGGGTACAAAAAATCTCTTTAAATAAAAATATAGAAATTGGTTGGGAACATAAAATGGGTCCAAATATAGAAATTGGTTGTTTTTTAAGACATTTTGTTTAACCTAGTTGACCAACCAACAATCTGTGATGTTGTGCTGTTTGCAGATGAAACCTCTCTTATTTTTAAAGTAGACAGCAATAGACAATATTTTGACAACGTAAACAGTGCACTTTCAGGAGTCACAAATAAATAACCTAGTCGTTAATGAAAAAAAAAAGTAAAAAGTTCGCTTTGCCCAATGTTAGAAATCGCGGACCCAATATAGGAATTAGTAATGAGATACTTGAGACGAGATATTTAGGAACTTAAACGTTTATTTACAAAGCAAGCCAGTAATTTCCTGCGTATAGTTTATTCCTAACCTCGAACAGAACTACCGTTCAACTATGACGCATAACCTCCACCAGAACTACCATATTCAGTTCTTTAACCGCACAATAAATCCACGCACCTTGACTACTTATCGATCACAGCTTCACCCGGGTAATCATAATAAATAACGGCAAATACTCGGCGAATTCGTACATTAACCAGCTCGCGTCGCTTGCCCTGAGTTATAACGTCTACCCGACATTTAGGCGAACCAACGGCATTAGCATTAATTTAAAATATTATTTATAGTTTGAAGCTTTATACTGATGGTGGATGACCGAAGGAATGGAGGTGAAAGACAAAAAATAAATAATATTACCTAATTTATTTTGTATTCTTTTACATAAACCATATTATAGGTACTTGTTAGACGTTGAATGCCTCGTTGGTCTAGTGGTCGCAAGTGCTACTGCTGATCATGAGGTCCCGGGTTCGATCCCCGGGTCGGGCAAAGTGTTATTGAGTTTTTCAATCTGGGATTTCTCAGAGCAGCCCGGAGTCTGGATTTGTGCCCGATGGATGGCAATAGGCTCGCCCCCTATTACATGGGACTTAAACATAATGGCGAAATGTGGGTGTACTACCAGGTACACCTCTGCCCCTACCCTTCGGGGATTACAGGCGTGACGATATGTATGTTGTTAGACGTATAAGGAGCAGGGTGTAAAGCTCCTAATCCACCATAGAAAAGAAAGGATCCTCCGACCAGACCGCAGTGGTTGTCGGGAACTTGTAAACTTTCAAATCGCGCAGATAACTCTAATATCGCGATGTAGGATATCCGTCATTAGTTCTTAAGTGGCGAGATAGATGTCGCTACAAGTTAAAAGCCCTAGACAGATTAAAAAATGTGGAAATAAAGTCGGGAGGCCCTGCAGTCGGAAAATACACGCAGTATTAAATGACATAATTAATAGTTGAACAGCAGGCTAGACAAAGGCTTCCTATGTTTTTCCACCATACTACTCCTAAGCCTCTGATTCTAAAATCTAGAATAAACAGTTGCCATTGTTTATTCTGAATGACCACCAAAAAAGCATAAGGAGTCCCAGAGAAATGATTCAACTGTTATGTATGGACCACCGTAATAAAAATGAAAATATCTTTATAACTTCTTATATAATAAAAACGTCTTTACTTCTTGACACTCGCCCGTCATCCTTTTTTCCTTCTTCCCTTTTCAACATATTCAAATCTTTCTCTTTCTCCTTCCCACATTCATACTCTCTCATTCATCCATCACTGCGTTTATATTACTAAATTCCATCTGATAATCAGGAATTCTAAATTAACATCCCACATGTATTTCGTAACGAAATATCAGTTTTTTTGACATCGCACTCGTATTTTGCATATTTTTTCTTTTATACTGTTAAAATGTCAGTAGTTCCCTCATTTTTACCGTCTCCAATAATACACAAGTTCCTCGTAATCTTTTCTCCGCGGTTGTGCTCACAAATCTTCGTAGCTCAACATTGGTGCTGTGTTGATGATCTCGTTAAGGGTAAGATGACACCAAATGACCGTAATTATACCGAGTTAAGGGGCAGTAATCGCGTCGGGGCCGTGTTTTTGGCGAATTCGCAGAGCCTCGTGTTTCATTGTTTATTAAAGTTTTTTATTTTTATTGTTATTGCTGTTGCTGGTGCCTTTAATTGGTATCGGTTTGATGGCGTTTGGAAAGTTTTAAGTGTAAGATGGGAGGGGTCCATGACATCTGCTGTCTGCTTATTTAGATTAATTAATTACCAAATTAATATCAGCCTGTTACTGTCCTACTGCGGGGCAAATAACTATTCTCATACAGAGAAGGCACGAGCATTGTCATTGCTTAAGACGGTATGACTTTTAAGTTCAAGCTTTCTCACGATGTTTTCCTTTACCGACGTGAAACACACAAACATTGAAAAAAGTCATATACATCAATCCTGAATTTGAAATTATAACTTCGTGCATGGACGAGGTTTTAACCACTGAGACATCACGATACGACGATTTTTAGTCTCATATTTGCCTGCCTTTTCCTTTTCCCAACTCTGTTGGGATCGGCTTTCACGAGCGCCTATCTGAGCTCCACAATCCAGTTTCTGGGTGACATGATATGCCTTGGTTAAACTGGTTGTCAGACTTTCGGACTTTAGACTGTCAAAGATCTACAAATGACAGCCCATACTAAGGTCTTAAAGTGCTTTCCGAGGCAGGGACGAGTCTTGATACGTATTGAATGGTTACCCATCCACGGGCCGACCGCGTCAAGCTTAGATTACTACCTACACTGTTATTTACATTTACTATGTATCTCTTCTTTTTTGTATCTATTATCTTTATTTAGAACATGTCTTGATCTTTATTTTCTTTATGTGTACAATGATAAATGATATTAATGTGTCGCTTTTGTCCTTAATTTTTACCCTGTTGCACCTACCTCGTTTCATCTCTGCACCACCTTAAGGTAGACTGGTAGAAAATGCCTAAGGCATTAAGTCCGCCTTTGTACATACAGTTTTTTTTTAAATTGTGCATACAGTTTTAATAAATAAATAAATAAATATTAATTTAGGTAAATAGGTTTTTACAAACACTTTTACACGTCGCCTGTTTTAGTAAATGTGATCGGTATTTCACTAATTGACTACTCTGAGAAGAAACACCAAAAGAAACTCAGAGGTCATAGTCTCTTATAATATAATATTATATAATATTAATATAAATACCATGATATATTGTGTTACATAACCGTCAAGCGTCCTAAAAGGTGCATTTCAAAACCTGCGTCAGACAGCTGCGTCTGTCTGGCATTACCGCTGAAATAAGTCTTTTGGCGCAGCCGTGAGACAAGCAATTTCTTTTAAATTATTTATTTTTAGCAGTGTGGTAGACACTGCTAAAAATAAATAATTTAAAAGAAATTGTTGCCAATAAATATTCTTTCTTTTTTTTTCTTTCTTTCTTTCGTTCTCTCTTTCTTTCTTTCTAGATTAACCTTCGATCAACCCTGCGGTTGTTATTATTTCGCCACAAGTTTCGTCTAGTCTACTTGATATGAAATCAAATTTACGATAGGCAGTTTTGGCTTATGCCCAGCCTTGAGTGTTTATGTAAGAAAGTATATTGCGGAACAGGTATTCGATGTACGAGTTTTTATTTGTTCAATGTCTTTTTCTAGCAGCTTATCTTTAAATTCATACAGAGTGGATAGATCATCGGCTAGCAATACAGATTCCACGAATTCTGTACAAATCTAGAGGCCTATTTTAAATTAGGCTGAGAATCAGCAGTTTTTGAACGTGAAAAATTACACGACAGTCCCCCAGACGCCCGCCTTGCACCACTAGCTAGTGTTATTGCTGGGTAGTAATTAAGTAATTCCTGATCTTCTTTTTGTTACTTCATTGGTCAAAAAAAGACACCTTCCAGTCCTTTACTCTTGTGAACAGTCGCCCTTACAAAACGTATTTATCTAACCCAGTATAACTCACAAAAGTTGTATCATATGGCTGTACCTACCTAGTTATTAATTTCCATACATATGTGTTGTTCGCTTCACTGTTGGAATCGTATGGGCTCGGTCGCCATGTTTGAGTCCCCGACCGGACATATTTAAGCTATTTTATTTATTTTGAGATACAAAAGGCCTTATCGGCGGATATATAGCTTAACTGTGTGTTCAGATTCGGGTACTTTATTAACTTATAATTATGTGGAAAAGTTTTTTTTTATATTTTTTAACATTACATTACAGCTCTTACCCTCTAAAGGCAAAGCAGAGGTGAATCAATTGTTCACCCAATTTTGGGCTAGTGTTAAAGTCCTATGTAATAAGGGGCGATCCTATTGCTATCAACCGGGTACAAATTTAGTCTCGAAGCTGAATGAGAGAGTCCAAATGGAAAAACTCGAAAACACTAGTTGTTGCGTATTAAAGATTATTTTATTAAAAGTTAAGTTATTGGATTCGTCAATGCTTTATAATTGCTTAAAGCTAAGCTAGTCTTGCATTAATGAGCCATTGAAGGTTAAGCAACAAAACCGGACGAGTACCAAATAAATGCTTCGTATTTCATTCCGTTTTACGTTTTTATTTACTACATATCTCTTTCTTTCTTTACGTGTCAGACCTTTACATGGCAATAAATGCCAATAACAGACATGTTGAACACGATGGTAAATATACCAACACGTCGGTATTACCCAAGAGCAGCAGTCAGCAGAGTTGTGCTGCCGTCGAGGCGTGTAGTGTAGACCTCTGCCGTTGGTTACATGCCGTTCATGTGTAAGAGCTCTTAGGTACCCTTGCACATGTTCATCAATCACACTTCACCAATTATGTTTAAGACTCATGTAATTAATGAAATTAAATCACAAATCTGACTGGCCTGTTGGCTAGTAGTTATGACACCGACTGCTATGCCGGAGGCCGTGGGTTCGTGTTTCGTGTATCTGGGTGTAATTTATCTATAATATGTTTGTATTTAGAATTATATAAGTATGTTTATCAGCTGTTTAGTACCCATAACACAAACTCTCAAGCTTAACTTGGGACTAAATGGCGTTGTGTGAGAAGACGTGAAATATTTGTTTATTTGAAGAAACGCAAGGGGCGTTTGTTGTCAAGTGTTCTGTTCTATTCTTTCTAATCTTGCGTTTCTTTAAATGTATCATTTGATTTTTGTCATTTTCTTTGTTGTTCTGTAGTAAAAAAATACATACATACACACATTCATAAGACACAGCCCGCGGATGACAGAAAATGAGACTGATGAGAAGTAGAGGCTTAGCAACAGGATTTCTTTATATTCATATTCATATTATTTATTTGCATTCCACAATGTAAAAGAGATCTTAAAATAGTGCTTAAAGCTACGTACAATCATGGACCCTGTAGGGCACAGCAAAAATTTAATAAAATTGAGTAAAAACCATAACTATAAAATTACAAATCAATTATTAACAATAAGTATTTGCTTATTAATATTACAATATAATTATTTATTATTTAATTACAATATAAATAAATGAGATCAGTATCAGTATGGTAGGACAGGATTTTTAAATTAATCTAAAGCGTCTATTTGTGTCATTGCAATTCCTTTAGTACGCTTTTTGTCAGAATGTTATTTTAGTACACAGAAAATATGTAGACAATAATCCCAGTCCCCCAGTCTGAACACCGGGACCCCCGTGACATCCTCTCAATAAACAAGGCTTCTCATAGTTGCCGCGTTATCTGACTTTGATGGTACGGTCGGCGGGTAGTTTTAAAACGTGCCCAAACACCGGTAGTTGTAAATAATTATGGGCTTTTGTAGTTTTTGCCCGGCGATTATGCGTAATGACCAGGCCTGGTTACATTTTAAGATAGTTACCGACGTGTATTTACGTTGTTTCGTTGTGTTTTGTAAATTGTAATCGGTTTTGTATGTAATGTTTGTTTAGTTCATTTAAATAATGGGAAGGTGGGATAATTGGGTTGGTTTGTTTTTCGTGTGAAAGGGGTTGAGTAAATTGTGCTGTATGTATTATAAATATCTAAAATAAATGTGAAAAGTTCAGTCACTCAATAGAAACACCTAGTTATACTTACCTCTTTAAATATCAATAGTATTTACTTTTTTTTGTGGAAAATACCTTGACTAATATTTATTATAAAACGAATGGCGGCTCGCCGGCGCGGGATAGATCGAAACTATGTCATGTCTACGCCTGTTACTACGCCGTAGCACTACGTCGTAGCCGTAGTATAGGCGGTGCTACGATCGGGATTGAAATTCCCATTGTGTATCTTTGTAAATAGTATTTGTATAATAATGTTAAACATGGTAATAATAAGTTGAGACTAACATTAAAACTGTAATGTAATATTTATTATTCAACGTAATTTGTTTCATTTCACTTGTAGTATTTTTTTTGTATTAATTCCTATTACCTAAAAAAATAAAACACAGAAATTGTCATGGTCATAATAGAGAATGAAGAATGAAGATGAGTTTTACTACTCGACTGTGCCAGAAAAAGGGTAGTGTTTTTCGAGTTTATGTATGCGTGTTTGAATTTTTCTTTGGTATGATTAGCGGCCTAAATGACATGATGGATTTCAATTCTGTTTTCACAATAGCTTGGCTAATATGGCGTCATAATTCTATTAAAAAGCCTTATACTGTTCCTTACACAGCAAACACCAAAAAAAAAACGGAATAAAATATCACAATATTACAAAAAAAAAACAAATCCATCCAAAAATCCCCATACGTTGTACATCAGGCGTTCCCTAAGGACAGGTTCATACTTCCGATACGAAAGGCCATAACATAAACATGGGGTACACTATTAAAACTTGGACTCGTTTTGTAAGCCAAAATATTATACGGACTACCTTCCTTCTATCTCAATGCGTTAGGGCTGCCAGAGCATTTACATTTTTATTTCAAAGTATAGGAGATATGTTTGTGAAATGTTATCCGTTCAGGATAGGATAGTTTCTTGTCGTTTTATGGCTTTTGTGCTTAGGTTTAGATTGGGAAGTAGAGTGGAGTTGTCTGGGTTGTAATTGGGGGATTTGTTTATTGGTGTTTCTTAGTTTTAAACGTACAGGTAGAAAGTATAGAACGTCATCTATTCTCCTTTGCTTCGTTTAAGTTGTTACAAGTTGTCATTCATCGCGAGGGGAGTCTAACACCTCACTCCCCTCGCAGACTTGGCGAGGCCCGCGGGGCCGGCACCAGTCGGGGGTCGCGGAAGTATCTTCCGTTCCCGTGACCCCCGGCGCAGGTGTGAGAAGGAACACGGGGTGGTTTTTAGTCAGTAAGAGTCTGACAGACCCCTCCGCCTCCCCGGGCGGAGGACATCCATGAGGATTTTCCACCCCTCACAAAAAAAAAAAAAAGTTGTCATTCACGCTGGTTGGGAGTTCTACGTATCGGATTTTTCTGAAATACAGACGCCAGCACATCAAGTTACCCCAATGAGTCAAATTTCTTTGATCGTTTTTCAACTTTATGTTAAACGGAATAAGGTTCATATTCAATTGGGAAAATTTGACACATTGGGGTAACTTGTTGTGCTGGCGTCTGTACATCACCAGTAAAGTAATTTCTTAGTTAACCCAATATAATAATATATGTATTACCCTGAAAAAAATATCAACATTCTTCGTGATAATTTCATTTAATTGCTCAAAAATTAGTAAGTACAAATATATTCAAAAACTATTGTCAGCCTGCATGCAATTAATACATGTTAATAGCTAAAGTTGGAACTGATGGATGTATGTTTGTTTACCTGAGAGAGTGGCATGCAAATATTATGAAAGTAATATAATTCAAATAGGTATAATATTTAAAAAATATGTATCTTCATTAAATTAATTGATGTCGTCATTATTGCACAGTGTTAGTTAAAAATCTGTGTTTATAAAATTAATTTTTGTTCAAGTTGAAATAACAATAAATTGGAAGCAAGCTTTATCTATACTTATAATAAATCTGTAGAAGTAAAATTTCTGTACATTGAAAATATCAAAAAAATAAATAGCAGGGGCTGTTACTAGATCGACACCGAACCCAAAAATATGATTAAAAAAATGTTTGTCTGTCTGTCTGTCTGTCTGTCTGTCTGTCTGTCTGTCTGTCTGTATGTTCAGGTATCACGCAAAAACTACCGGTTCGATTACGATGAAACTTGGTATACTTATTCTTTAATATCCTGGGCACCACACTGGGTACTTTTTATCCCGGAAAAACAAACTTAATTTTGCGGTTCGATCCCTAGACCCGACTACTGTACCAACCGCAAATAATAAGTTTGTCGTAGGTTACTTCACCCGCAGTGGAGTTCACCAAGGGGCGCTGCACACGGCTAAGATATTATAATATTTTATCTTAAGATACAACATAGTTCGCCATACAATTCAGTGGACTATCACACACTACGAAGATAATAATTATGTACATTGAATATATTTTCAAAATTAATATTGGAGGATGATTAGTGATCGATACTGATGCCAAAAATGCAATCAGTAAATGTTTTGTCTGTCTGTATGTACACGCATAGTTCAAACACTTTCATAGGGATTTTAACCAAACTTGGTACGGTTGTAATAAATACGCCTGGGCAGGTTGATCTTAGTCTCAGTTGTTTTACACATGGTCAGTAGTACGGCGCCCTTTCCCGGGTCATTAGTTCCAGAAATCTTTACCGGAATGATCTACTTTGAAAGTAGTCTATCCGGAAGTATTAAGCTAAAATTATTACGTTTATAATAGATTTCAACGCACAGCCCACACCGCTGCGCTGGTATTAGAGACATGAAACTTGAAGGGGTGTTCTTAGTGAAAAGTACGTATCCTGTAAAAAACGATTTTTGGAAATTCAACCCTTAAAGGGAAAACATAGGGGACGGAAGTTCGACATCCACGCGGGCGAAGCCGCGGGCAAAAGCTAGTTCTTAAATATAATTGTTTGGCTACTGTTCATTGTTACTCGACCACCAACCAGTGAGCTAATATCAGATTTTGCATATTAAAAAAAAACACATTTTGTAAGGCCAAGCTTTTACCTATTAAATTAATATTAATTACCTATTAAAGAATGTTACATGTTTGAATATTAAGCTTAAGTCTTGTTTCGCCTCCTTTTGGTAACTTAGTCGTATTTAGTTTTTGGTTTAGGAATTCTGGCAGTATCTTATAAGTTCCTACTATAATCTGGAAAAAATTGAGAGCAAATAATACTAGGAACTCCCAAAGTATTATGACATTACTGGAATCATATTCGAGAACCGAGATTTTGTACTCTTATTTCTTTACGCTGAGGATCAATTTTACTTTAGAAGGACCTAGTATAAATGTCTATCATGCAAGAAGAGTCTGTGGTTCAAATCAAGACAAGGTCCCATAAAACTTTTTAAATTCATTACTTTCATTGGACATCATTGACATCGGTGAAGGGGAACATCGTAAGAAGACCTAGACTAAGTAAGTTAAGTTTAAAATCACCAATTCACGTCGAGCAAGCGAGGTGATTAATGCGTATCCCTTCTCTGTATAAAAAGAAGCCTTTGACTTGCAGTTTGACATTAATAGGCTATTTTTTCATATTAATATGTTTAGACATTGCTAGTTAAACTGACTGACAGCTCATTTCTCCACAGTTAACATGGGAAGGTTTTTAAAGAAAACCATCAAAGTTGTATTTCTCTTTACGTGCTTAAAATAACGAAATTTATTAGTTACAACCAATGATATTATAAGTAAAAAGGTGTAGATAGGTTACCTAAACAACATTATATCTTCAAAAACGGCACACTAACGCACGCACGCGTCCGTTGACACCGCGACGCGACACTGTGGTAAGTGTGATTTTAACGTTTCGCTTGCTGAGCGCATATAACCTATCTACACTCTTTTACCCCTTACAAACTTTTTACTTATAATATCATTGGATACAAACCCTCTTTTTTTGCTTAACAACGAAGTTTACCTACATGCAGCTGTAGCTTTCTTTCATCTAATTTCCCGCAGCCCTACCCGGCCGGCCACAGTCCGGCAGTCCGGCGGCTGTCTCATAAACATGCCCCCTGTATCAGCGCGTAATCTGCCGGATTTGTCGATCAGACCGGCTATCCACTGGCCAGATTTGTACGGGGCTTTGCCGCCGATACGCCACATACATTTTGCTTTTCTTCTTCACTGTTTATGTGGCTGGTCAGGTGGAAGGTTCTAGTTTGTTCACTAGAACGTCATTTGTTTCTCGATTTTATTCGAGGGCGCTGATTGAAGGGGGTCGGGAGGTTTGTAATTACGATTGTATTGTATTTCTTGTTTTGTGGTATATTTTCTATTATATCTGTTCGTGCATTTTGTATTAGAAATCTGAGTTTGGTATCGCCTGTGCTTCAGACTATCAGACTCGAGAATAATGCAAAGTATATTTTTATTTTTTAATACATTTTGTGGACATAAGTTTAAGCTGCGTCTTTTATTACCTAGTTTGATTTCGAGATTTTGAAAGCTGTGCCTTTGCATTGAATTACAATAATATCCAGCTAAAGGATTTTACAAAGCAAAATTGACAAAGCTTAGCGCACTACCTAGTTCTTATGAGCCATCTAAAATGTTAATACCTATGTTTCACAAATAAATTCATTTGATTTTTGAGAAATATCTTTCAGGAATGCCGGTTTCCTCACGATGTTTTCCTTCGCCGTTTTTTAAACAATACGCACATGATTACGAAAAGTCAGAGCTTACCTTGGGTTTGAACTTGAGACCCATGACTTGGCAATCCACCTGTCACACCATTAGACTATAACCGCTGGCAGATGATGACTCAATACTTCAACATACAAATCGAAAACAAAAATATTCTCGATTCTAAAGATATCTTCTCGTCATATCTGGAGTGTCGTGAATATTGATGTGTATTGACTCCGATGGCGCGAAGGTAATCAGTTCGACGCCGTCGCCTCAATTACTTACAATTTTGACGGACTATTTATATCTGGATCTGGAAATAACTTGAGTTTTATGGAGGAGGAATGTGGTCGAAATAGGTGGCTTTTAGTGTGGAAGTTAGGGGGACAATCACTTGTCCTTTTGATTTTAATATTTAAGATTTGATTTAGGCAACATGTTGATCAACAAAGGTTTTATGAAAAATATTTTATTTTACTTATTACCGCGAAATAGACCGCACAGGACAGAGACAAATGATCATCTTTGGAGGTGGTCTTCCCCCATGGGGTTCCCGCTATACATACATACATACATAAACTCACGCCTTTTTCCCATGGGGGTAGACAGAAACTACAGAGCGCTATATGCTATGATTATTACATACTTCTTTTGCTTCGTTTACATTCATACATGTTGTCATACACACACGCCGGTTGCGAATACTACGCACCTGACCTTTCTGAAGAACCTCACCAATAAGGTCTATTTATGTTCCTGCTATATTAAACTAAATGATGTTAGGCTATGTTATTATGTTATTTTTAATAAGTTAATTAGTTAATAGGTAAACAAACTAACTGATCATTTTATGAATTAGTAATAAATAAAACAATAAAAGAAGAACTATTTCTGTGAAGTTGATTGATTAAATTAGATAAGTTAGTCGATACCAATGTCAAGTGGGAAATTAGTAGAAAATAGAAAGGCTTTTTATTTTTATTTATTTTATTTTATCACCGGTCTAGGTGTTTATCGTAGTTGTAAGTGGTACTGCCAAGTTACGCTTCTGGGTTTATTTTCCAGGTCAGCAAAATGTTGCTGGGTTTTCCGTCAGGAATTTCTCAGCCAGGAGACTGGTTTGTGCCAGTTAGGCGCAATGAAATATAATTATATTTTCCTGGATTAGTAGTGAACCTGTGTATATTCGTGTTATCGAGGGTTGCGGAAGTATCTCCTGTTCCCGTGACCCCCGGCGCAGGTGGGAGATAGAACACCGGGGTGGTTTTTCACCCTCTCCGGGGCGTAGGACATCCATGAGAATTTTTCACCCTGCAAAAATAAAATAAAAAAGTATCTATAATCTTGCTAAAGTAACTTTTTTCGCAGGCGATGCGGCGGGGAAAAGCTAGTACACATTATTGTATAATTATTTTCAATCTTTTCTTTTCCAAACCCACCATCTTTTACGACCATAATCAAAGAAGCGAAATGCATCGTCTACTCTCCGATTCGCACACATCTCACTGGCTATTGTAGATTAATACGTAGGCCAGGCCAGGCCTCGTAAATCGGCCGTCTCAATTTACCGGGCCGCGTATTGGCAAGACGGAGGCCTGGCGAGGCCAGTGGAGGCCTTTATTGATAGGCCGTTGTCGCGTTGAGATATTGCACGGCAATTTGTAGACGCTTGCAGGGTACAGAATTAGCGGTAATCAATTAGTTGAATGGTTATGGGAAAAAATTGTTAATTGCGTGGCCAGTTTAATTGGTTCTGGAAGGTGGTTGAAAACTTGTGCTTTTCGCTTTTAAAATAAGAAATAGACAATTTTTGAGACTAATCTAGTGTTTGGTGGAAACTGCTGATTCTGAGGTCGAGGTATGACTCCCGTGTCGAGTGGTCTTTTGTGTAGATTAATTCACGAGTCTGCGTGGCTGTTTCGCTACTGCCGAGTTTAGGTTCTTTTATCAGGTCGTAGTAATAAAGAGTCCGGATCAGTTCCCGAATGATACTAATAGACTCGCCCTTTACTACATATTGTTAAAATCAGAGTCAATTCCCCGAACAGATAGACAAATTTTATGTGTGATGTGACCTACAGTACACTTACCCACATTTCGGGAGTTATGTTTGAGTCTTATGAAATAGGGCGAGCCTAGTGCCACCAACCACACATGAAACGGGCTACGGGCTGGTGAAAGAAAGAAAGTAAATGCATTCGAGAAACGCACAGGTGTTTTAACAAGAAAAACTAAATCTAATAATGTCAAAAAACAAAAAAAAAAATAGGTACCAATGTAATGGTGCTCTGCAATTCATGTGATAGTCCAACAAGACTTTTACCGATTCGGGAATCAACCGACCTGGGTTGATTCCCGAATCTTGCGATCATACACCAAAGATGCCATAAAAAAAAATGTGTTTTCATAATCAACATTTTTTTAACAAACACTTTCTCTCAATCAAACCGTCAAATATACACGCAATCAATTCACAAAACACAAAAAAAAAAACGCATTTTTTTCAAACAAACACCAACCAAACTGTGTAATCCAAAACACAGCACCAATCATGCAATAACATTGTCAAAGCCAGCGTTGGACAGGCGGCGGATTACTGCGTATTTACTGCAAATTAACCGCACAATTGATGGCCAATTGATCGTCTAATGTTCCCACATAGCCATTATATTAAATCAAACAGCTCTCGATGGTCTACCTACCAAGTACCTGGACAAAGACCTATTGATTTAAGAGCTGCGTAGAGGCTGTTTACATAGATTGATGTCATCGAGAGATCTGTGCGTCTTAGAGCAGAGCATTCGAATGGTCTAATATCTCTTGGATGGTGAACTATTGACCAGTAATCATTGAGCTGGGATCTCGAATTCGGCAGTAAAATTAAAACAATAGAAATTAGTTTTATTTAACATTTATTTTACGTAAATTAAACTTACAAGTGTACCGTTTAAGATTTTGCCTTCAAAGGTAAATTATAGGACACTTCCGTCGATAGTTTGACCAGGAACCGCAATTTTATCCAGTTTAAAGCTAGCTAGGTTCAGAGTTGAAGGGCGGGTGTTTTGGGGGACTGTCTTATGTATTTTTTGACGTTCAAAAAGTGTTAATCCTCTGCTACGATTATTAGTAGCCTTTAAGGCAACTTTTCCCGACTAAAGTGACTAATATAACTATCAGTCGTCGCTGTGGTCATAATGCGACTGTTTTAGTTTCGTGCACTTCTTCTCCATGCAAACTATAACTATGCCAAATTTCACACATTTCTTATAATTTTCGTATTAATATAGAAATTATAATATTCTGTAGTTCTATCTTCAAAAGAAATCATAATGAGATCGTATTTAAAAATCATCTGAAATCTAAGTCGTCTTTACTTGAATTTAAATTCAAACAGATAAACTTTAAAGCTACCTACTTTACTCACAGACGCAATCTCAGAAATGCAATCCCCAAAACCAACTACAGAACGGAAACCAAAACTCATCCCTAAAAACGAAATCCCTTGGCATACAAAACGCCTAAATGCACAAAGACAATAATTCGATAGTAAGCCCGTGCCGCGCCTCAGATCTCACCTGACTAACTGCCTCTAACCACCTCTAACCGCCGCGCGCCGGCACGGACCGGTTTAATCCGCCCGGAACCGGCGCAATCCGGTTCACAAACTTTGTTCTGTCATGCTTGCTTTGCGGTACACGCGCCGTGCCACTTGTCGTGTTGTCTGTAAACGATTTGTTAATGGATTCCGGTTATTGTGTTGCCCTTTTGTGGGTAATTGGCTGGAGTGATGAGTGTATTCGCGGTTTCGGAAATGTGAATAATTTTTTCCAGGATTGTTAAAATGATGTACGGTTTTTTTTGTGTCGATTAAAGGTAATCATTAACTCGACCTCTTTCTTTACGAGACTCGTCTGAAGACGCTGTATTTTTGTAAGATTGTTGATATTAACTCCATTAAGTCGTCACCAGATTGCAACAAATTAAAACGAGTATCAATCCTCGCGCCTAATCTTTTAATACCCATCAAGTAAACTTATACTCATCACTGCACCCTTTCAGCTAAATGCCAGTCCTTACACAATGTCCATGAATACTTCTAAATGTCAGTGAATTGTCTCCAAATGTATCTGAATGTCCCGTAAAGATTGTTGCCGTGGGCATGGAGCATTAACTCCGTGCGGGCCGCGGCCCATTGCATCCCCGATATCTTTGTTGCTTTGCAAAGTTCGATGTTAGGAGGAGATAGACAGACATTGGAAAGCATAAAGTAGCCTTAGGAGTTGCGCAGCTGCGTGTGAGCTTGTTGCAGTTTGTTGAAGTTCATTTGAAATGGTTTTTTTTCAATGAATGCATATCATACAGCAGAATGGCACAGTTCACTTTTTAAGTTTTTGTTGATTTTTGTTAACCTAGACCGTAAACTACCTCTTAAAATACAGGTATACTCTAGCTTAAGAGGAAGAATATTATTTTTGTACAGAATTTGCCACATAAACTATAGGAATCTTTTTTAAATCGAACTGTCAAACCCTAAAACCCTTGTTTGGAAAATATGGAAAAGTTTAAAAATTGTCTTAGTTCTCTTAAATTTGTAGAAATTTACCAAAATCATGATCCAGAAACTGCATTTCATAATTTTCATGAACTTTTCTGTCTCTTGTATAGTCTATGTTTTCCCATAATAAAAATCAAACAGTCATTTCAAAGGCGGCCAAAATGGATTAGTAAAGGGTTAAAAAGTTGTTCTAAGCGAAAACGAGTCCTACTGTGGAAATATCGGCAAACAAAGTCTGCCGAAGACAAAAATAAATTTAAAATATACTCGTCTAGGCTTAACCGAGTAGTAAAACAAACACAAAAGTCTCAAAATAACTACTACATAAACACAGCCAGTAATAAATCTAAAGCTAGCTGGAATGTCATTAACAAGAGCAAGATGAACATTCCAAAGAATTACATCTCGCAAATAAATGTTGAGGGGAAAATAATTAAAAATCCTATTGACATAGCTCACAATTTTAATAAGTTTTTTATTGACCAAGTAAGACCAATGACATCGATTAATAATAGTACTAGTAGCAATACACATAAACCGACTTGCTCACAAAATAATTCAATATTTATAAATCCAGTTACACCACTTGACATCCAAAAGATTATACAATCCCTCAAAAATACAAACAGTACCGGTTTTGATGGCATAGCTACGAAAATAGTTAAGTACGTTAGCACTGTAATTAGTCCAGTACTTAGCCATATTTTTAATCTCTGCATAGAGCATGGGCACTTCCCTACTATTTTAAAAAAAACGATCGTTAAACCATTCTTTAAAAAAGATGATAAAGGCGATATGTCATGTTACAGGCCAATTGCCCTAATACCGGTATACTCCAAAGTACTAGAAAAAATAATTTATAATAGCTTATACCAATTCTTAGAAAAATTTAATATTTTAGTCGATGAACAAATGGGTTTTAGGAAAAATAAAAATATAAATGAAGCAATTTTCAAATTTCTTGAAGAAGTAACTAAAAGTGTGGATAAAAGGGTACCAGTTTGTGCATTATACATGGACTTAACAAAAGCGTTCGACTATGTGGACCATAGAACACTAAGAAGCAAGCTTTATGCTTATGGGATTCGAGGCAATGCCTTAGATCTCATTGTATCATATTTAAGTAACAGGAAACAAGCCACATTAATATCGAAATTCTGCTCTATTAAAAAACAGGAAACTGATCATGTTTCAGAATATGTAGAAGTGACATATGGCGTACCACAGGGCAGTGTGCTAGGGCCCATATTATTCTTAATTTACATTAATGACTTTCCGAAAACCGTGGACTTTCCAATGTTTCTTTTTGCAGATGACAGTACAGTCATATTTTGTAATAAAGATTATGCATCATTGGAAAATGACATTAACGCCACATTAGTACGCATTGTTGATTGGTTAAGAGCAAACAATCTTCTAATTAATTTACAGAAAACTAATTTCATGATTTTCAGAAACAGGACTAATCCACCAACAGACTTAAATATAAATTATGCTGGAACAGAAATTAATGAAGTAGATGTGACGAAATTCTTGGGTTTAAATGTAGATTGTAATTTGAATTGGAAATCACATGTGGAATCTGTCTGCTTAAAATTAAATAGCTATTCCTATATGTTGTATATGCTCACAAAAATTGTAAATTTATCCACTGTCATGACAGCCTACCATGCATATGTGGTATCCACACTGAGATATGGTGTAATTTTCTGGGGGAACTCGACGGAATGGGAGTCTGTTTTTAAATCCCAAAAAAAGTGCATACGGGCAATGTGTAAACTTAAAACCACTGATAGCTGTGAAACATATTTCAAAAAACTCAAGATTCTTACCTTACCTAGCCTATATATTTATGAAATGTCACTCTTTGTCAAAAGTAATATGCATATGTATGAAAAATTCCGAAGCGCTAGATATAAAAATAAAGTTCAGACTGTACCCTGCAGAACATACTTAATGGATTCCAGTGTATATTGCATGACATCTAAGATTTATAATAAATTGCCATGTCATATTACAGACATTGACATCTTGCATATATTTAAGCGGAAGCTAAAGGAATTTCTAACAGATAAAGTGTATTACAGTGTGAAGGAGTATCTAAAAGGGAATCCTTATGGCCAATAATATTGATCAGTTATTGAATAATAGAAATGACATTTGTAACTCACAATTATTATTAATCTAGGACTTTCATTTATTTCACAATTTCATATGACATTTATTTAATTATTGACTACTAGATACTTCTTGACCTTGAATGATAAAATTGGTTCTAATGTATTTTGATAGTGGATTGTAATTTATGTGTAAATTTTGCACGCCCATCTGACGGCAGAGCATGGAGAACACTAGCAAAACTTGTATTACATCTGTACCCCTACCCATGTTGGCAAAAATAAATGATTTGATTTGATTTGATTGATAAAAACCTCTGTATGTTTTTGAATAAATAAATATTATTATCATTTATTATTAATGAAAATACATAATTTTGGAGCCTGAGACTGCTCGTTCATTGCCTATGAAATATTTTTAATGGTTTAACTAACACTAACAGTAATAGTTTAAATGTAAATGAATATTACACATTTTAAACTAAAGCAAATTAATGGTTTATTTAATTTCACAACCTTTTTCTCACACGGAACAATCTTCACATCAAATAACTTTGCGCCAAGTTTAGATTGAGCCTAACCAGTATAAACCGGTTCAAACCGACGTAAACCAGTTTAAGGCGGTCTGAGCCAACTCACGGCGCTAAGTTTGTTTTGTCACTTGCTCCGTTTAATAGCAAGTTGGGCTCACACTCAAAGTACACAGTCTAATTGAATTGATTGTCTGGATTTGAGTGGGAATACCTAGACGATATACGGGGATTTCCTTTACTTTACAACAAAGTTTATAAGGATGTGAAAAAAGAAAATTAAAATAGTTAATTTGCACAGACTCAATGTCTTTACCTTTTATATTTGTTTTTAAAATATACACCATCAAAGCACCTTTTTTGCTTCTCAGATATAATGTTTATTTGTGGATTGAAAATTCGGTCCTAAGTCTTAAACAAATTCCTTACAGAAAAATGTCTACATATAATATGTCTACGTAAGTGCCTTAATTATTTATTTATTAAACAACTATGGATGACTTACAGCTTTTGCAAACAGAATAAAAGAATAGCATGTGAGACTGACAGCCAATTAGAAGTCATCACTTATAAAAAACAGGTTGGAAAGAAAAGATAGTGTGAACAACACAACACAGTTACCAAAAAAGGAAAACAGTAAAGCTTAAACTAAATTTACATATAGTATTCAATACAAGAACAAACCTGAATGAACAAAATCTTATTTAAAAAAGCTAAGGCTCAGGCACTTTCTGGCCGACAACACACTCGTCACTTATGCTTGTTAAAAGGGAACAGTTATAGGTAATCTTGTGAATTAAATTCTTGCTTCGACCTGAGCGTTTCAACCCTAAAC
The DNA here is from genome assembly GCA_921972225.1 of Euplexia lucipara. Taxonomy (NCBI): domain Eukaryota; kingdom Metazoa; phylum Arthropoda; class Insecta; order Lepidoptera; family Noctuidae; genus Euplexia; species Euplexia lucipara. The sequence goes on along the minus strand of OV179149.1, from coordinate 1,931,867 downwards.
TATTGTCTATTTCCGTATTAGACAATCAAGTCCAAGGTCATGCATGATGCACTAATGATAGTAAAAAACTTATAGAACTATCACCTTATTCGACCAGTGAGTGATCGAAAGAGAAGTCAAAATATCGATATTATATAAGAACAAAAAATCAATCTCTCGTCATCTGCCAAGCCATTTCCCAAAGTGTTTTCCTCAAAACGAAATCTTTCTGATGACTCACTATAATATATTTTTGACCAAAAAGTACTTAAACAATTTGTTCCAGTTAATTTCTGTTTGCCTGGTAGTCCATTTTAATTAGTAAACAATTAGGACACTTGATTTAAAACTATCTATCGATATAATTAATCAATCCACCATTCCCCTCTCTATTTTTCATCATGGTTGCGCTTTGAGGAATAAACATTTAATATTTTGAATTTGAATTTGTGAGAGCAACAAATTATTCCTCAAAGCGCAACCACCGCTTTGAGGAATAATTTAGTTGCGCTTAAAAAGAGTTGCGCGCTTTGAGGAATAGGTGCCCCTTTCCTACCTATATATGGGTCGACTTCCAGTTAAACCAGATGTAGCTGGATACCAGTGTTTTACATGGAGCGACTGCCTGTCAGACCTCCACAACCCAGTAACTGGATAACAATAGATAAATCCTACTAATATTACATACGCGAAAGTTTGTGAGGATGGTTGGATGGATGGATGTTTGTTATTCTTTCACGTAAAAACTACAGAAGGGATTTTAATAAAATTTGATATGGAGTTAGCTGATACCCTGGATTAACACATGCTAATTTTTATCCCTGTATTCCCACGGGAACTACTACGCAGGTGAAACCGCAGGACGTCTGCTAGTAAATAATAACTATTCCACAACTTTCACACAACGTCATCTAGTCCCAAGCTAAGCAGAGCTTGTGTTATGGATACTAAACAGCTGATAAACATACTTATATAGGGTGACTGGTAATTAGTAAGCGATACCTAAACACGTGATTGTACTCATGAATACGAATAACTTTCCCAAAGAAACTTTTTTTGATACTCATTAACTTTTAATTAAGTAATTAAATTACGACAGTACTGCACAACGGGAGCGGTGGAAGTGGCGGGGGAGCGTGTAACGCTACGTACTACTACTAGTACATTTTGCCCTTCCCGAGGTCAGACTATCAGTTAGTAGATCGTGCCGATTCGTGCGTGAATTTCAAACAGCGTTTTTGTTATTTTATTGTGTTATAAGTTATTGTAACCAAAAAAAAATTTCTTTCGGAAAGTTTAGTGAAATCATGAATACAATCACGTGTTTAAGTATCGGTCACTAATTACCAGTCACCCTATATATTTATAAATACACCCTTTGGTTAAACTTGTTGTCATACTTTAACCCGCCTCCCCGTTAAAACTGTCAAATATCTACAAATGACAACCGGGACCATCAGTTCCACCGTGCCTCGGAAAGCACGTAGGTATGTGCTTTCCGAGGCACGGAGGAGGGAGGTCACTATTTAGCCACCACAAAATCTTCAAAAGAAATATCAGAACATAAAATCAATCACCTAACGATGTCAAAAATAGACGTCAACTGAAACATACCACCGGTTAGTCCATCATTCCTCGATTTCTTCTCTTCCATACAAACATCTGTCTCCATCCAAAAATCCACAAGTGAACTGAATTTGAATCGAAGCGTCCGCCGTCCAATAGTGGTGTACAAGAAGTGATCATTAATCACTGCATTGTTGAACTGGGGTGACAACGAGTCAGCTTGTATTGTGGATTTGTTGACAGGGATCACGTCTGGACGTCAGCGGCCGTATTCTGGACGTTTGATGTGGGTTCGTGTTTCTTTCGAATGTTGTGTTGTTTGGTGGTATTGTGATATGCGTGGTTCGTGGTGTAGTCTTTGTGAGAGTAAGTATTTAGTAACTAATCACGTCACGCCATTTTATTGCAGCGGAATTTTTGTGTATGATCCTATATACTAAAATGCTTTTTTAAACTTTTAACTTTCATTATTGTTTATCTACAAAAAAATTGGCTTCTCGAAATTTAAAATCGGACTTCTGTTTAGTAATTTAAAGTCTAATTTCGAAAATAAGACCGGCCAGGCCAAAATAAGACTTTAAATAGTCTACCTAAATCAGTCAGAAACTTTGTATGGGATAAGGCTAATAATAATAGCAGCAACGTGAATTTTCCACCTTATTCTAGCAATTTACTGAATAGATCGCCTGTAAAAAAAACACTAAACAAAAACACACTATCCCTAGGTTCAACGTAGTGCAATAATTTTTACCATTTACATTAGCACAAATAAAACAAAAACCTAATTGATTACCAAACGGCCATCTTCCAGAATAAGTCGCCGAGCTCCTCACTCACAGTAGTGAACAATCGCGAATGAATGGAGTGGAGACAAAAGGCCGGCTCCTTTGTACTAATGAAGAATGGTCACCCTTACCCCGTGTCGTGTTAGTGTGTTAGGCGTTAGATTAATATCATGGCTAGTGCTCATTGGATGTAACAAAAATTAACGTTTAGTGATAAATCGTTGAGGGATTGAGGTGCTGAAAATGTAGTTAAATAGATTTTTTTATTATTAAGGTATCTTTTACTTTTAAATGAGCTGAGACGCAGTAATAGCCTAGTGGTAAGACAAGCGAATTGCCAAAATATAGGCACAGTCTAAAAATATACAGTCGTCCGACGAAGACGTCTAGACAGGGCAATCGTGCGGGGTGTGGGGGGCAAGACGCGGGAAATCCGCTCCCGCACTGCGAACAAAACGATGTTTGTAGTGCGGGAGGTATTGTTCAAGTCTAACGCGTGTAGAAGTTGTCGGCATTTTTCCAGAGATCAAAGTTGTCGTCCTTCTGTATTAATATTTATACTGTGATGTAGGTCTCGAGTGCGAAGCCAAAGCATAAAAGTGTGCGTACGCTTTTAGGAGTCATGTGCATAATGTATAATTTTTTGTTACTTCAAAAATGGCGAAGGAAGACATTGTGAGGAAAGCGGCCTGATTTGTCTGTTATTGTAACAGACTCTTGCATCAACTGGGCACAAATCCAGACTCCAGGCTGTAACTGAGAATATTCAGGTGGAAAAAGTCAACAACACTTTACCCAGCCCGGTACTTGTAACCTAGACTTCTAGCTCAACAGTAGCGCATGTGACCATAAAACCAATAAGGGAATCACAGAGGTATAGTTAGATTAGTAATAAACCATACCATTATAGGGTACACCACTGTTATTTTAACATCTGAACAAAATAATCAAATACGTAGGTACAGTCGCCAGCAGATCAAGCTACCCCAATGTGTCAAATTTCTTTGAAAAGTATTCAACTTTATTGCAAACGGAATAAGGTTTATGTTCAATTGGAAAAACTTGACAGGTTGGGGTAGGTTGATGTGCCGGCGTCTGTACTTACATAAACTCATGCTTATCACTACGGTGAAGCCAACTATTTTGATTCTTACCTAGTTCTTTTGCTTCGTTTACGTTCATATAATTATTATCTAGCTTATACAAGCACGCTGTTTGCAAGTACTACGCATTGGACCTTTCTGGAAACATTGAAAACAAAATATCACACACATAACACATAATATCACGCCTGTATTGTCCGAAAAAGGAAGAGGTATACCAATTAATATTCACCCACATTTTGTGGTTCATGTTTAAGTCCCATGTAACAGGGGATAGCCTATTGCTACCAAACAAATCCAGACTAAGAAATTTCACATACATAGAACAAAACCTAAGGATTTAGTAATGTACTTGACCTGGGAATCAAGCACAGAATCTCGTGCTCAGGAGTAAAACTTCCCACCAACAGGGCAGTCCAAAAAAAACAAAAAAAATACCTTCTACATTCACAAATATCTTCCATATTCGGTTACTCTACTAATTACAACAAAAACAGACCGAAACATTTTCTTTGCGTGATTTCCAAAAGTCACAGGGTGTTATCCCGTCAGGACATATCAGCGACGTTTTACGACGTCAAAAGTCGCGTCAGGATTACTAGTGACGTCGCGGCCGGCCCCTGTCCCGGACTGACAAGCCAGATGGACACCCTTATCTCTCACTAAACGCGTGTCTATTTATAGTGTGTGTTTGTGATGTGTGCGGATTTTGTGTGTGTGTGCAAAATACGTGAGTTACATTTAATACTCAAAAAAGGTAGGAAAATTATTTTTATTTTTAAATAGCTGTTCCGGCACACTTTGTTTCGCCTTGGAATCAATTTATGTTGTGTTACCTCTAAGTTTTAGGATACGACTGGTCAAATTGTCTCCTAAAAATTGTCTGGGAAAGCATTTGATACCCCTCATGTCACTTTTCTGGTGCCAATCTCCACGTCCCTGAGCCAGACTATAAGTTGTGGTTAGGTTTTCTTAAATTTTCTTCTTTTTTTTAAAAAGATCTTTCTACGAAGTATTAGAAACATTTAAAGAAAAGATTAATGAAATCGATTAAGTCGCTTTCAAGCCGTCCGCGCGTCCACAGGTTACAACACTAGGCTCAAAATCAAAATTCTAATAGGGCTGAGAATCAGCACTGTTTGAACGCCAAAATATACATAAGACAGTCCCCCAAAACGCCCAACCTTCACTATCTCTGATGTGGCTGGTCATTTTCAAAAGAAATATCCCATTGTTATCCCAACCCACAACCAACTCACCTCACTCTAATTGATTTCAAAGAAAACACTAAGCCACTTCAAAAGCTACCCAGCTAAAGAAACAAAAACCCACTCAAAGTGACAGATTGACACTAGGGTGTGTCACTTTGACTAATAGTGCCGACTGACCCACGACACTCGTAATTACGGGCACATTAATACTGGGAGCTACGTCCAATGACGTCCGTGCTTAGCACTATCACTCACGCACATGGGGTTGGGCTTAAAAACAATGAACTGGATACGGTTAGTGCTTAAGTAAAACATGGTTGTCCACTTGAAACTATGGTTACCCTTCTTAAGTGTTGGCGAGTAGCTCAAATTTAGGCAACGGCTAACTGCCAGTGTGCTAACTACGAATCGCCGGCAAGGTGCCAGCTTGCATGCCGCCCGCGAGGTGCAAACTCACCGCCTGTGGGGTGCAAGCTCGCAGCCCGCGCGCTGGCCGCGAGGTGCAAGCTAACTGTCACCGCGAACACAATTGTTATATGGCATTTATAATTGAACACGCCTATGATTTGCACGTTTTCATAATGTCTCAGTTTACGACACAATGATGTTGTTTTGCTAGCGACTCGGAGTTCGCGTGCTGTAAGCGTGCACTCGACGCGCTGTAAGCACATGCTCCGCTCGCTATCGGCACGCGGGCTGCGAGTCGAGTTGTATGGTAGTGGCAAGTGCGCTGACTGCTCGCCTTTGGATTTTTCACTTTGACATTGTGAAATATATTATACTACACACGATTTAAGGCTCTAAATTGAATGACAAGTCAATTGCTGGTTTGGAACGGTGCCGGTGCCGTGCCGGTATAATGTGCCATGACCTTAAAATGACTGAAAAGTCAAGAGGCATGGTGTGATATACAGCTTATTATTATTACCTGACAGTCTTTGGTCTTGTAGTCGCTAACGTTACTGCTGGGCATGAGGTCTCGAGGTCAATCTCCAGGTCGAGCAAAGCGTTATTGAGTTTTCCCATCTGGAATTGCTCGATATCCGCCCGGAGTTTGGATTTGTGCTCGGTTGATGGAAATAGGCTCGCCCCCTATTACATGGAACTTAAACATAACTGGCGAAATGTGGGTGTACTATATTGCTACATCTCTGTCTAACCCTTCGGGGGTAACAGCCATGATATTATGTTATATTAATATAACTTGGCAATATTTTTCGACTGCAGGGCAAATGCCTCCCTACTTTCTTTCCACTTCTGTCTGTCAAGGGTTTTTTCGCTTAGGCCATGGTTTATCATGTAAGGGAACCCATTGGGTCGAGTTTTTGGCCAACTGATCATCTGAGATGCTGCAAACGTGTCCAGCCCAGTTCCATTTTTAGCGTGGAAGATATCAGTAATTTTTATGATGGGACGGAATCTTGTACGTAGATGTGTATATAGTGTTAGACATTTTGTTAGTTTTAGTGTTGTAGAATTACTTAGCAGTAAGATGAATCAACTTGATTGCATCACTGCTTACCATCAGGTGGGATTGCAGTCAAGCACTAGTTTAAAATATATAAAAAAAGCAGCTCACCTGAATTTCCCCTACTTTTCCACGGGGTGTTTTTTTTTTCTTTTTGCAATGAGGTCACTAGATTTTTTTTTATTAAAATCTTTAATATCACATTAATAGTACCTACAGTAAATCTCCTTAAATACAAATTTGGTCGAGTACAATGCGCACTTTGGTGTGAAAGTAGTGCTTTGGCACTCGTATAGCTAGGGTGACCCCGTACCACGAATGCAATGTGGGTTGCACGTTACATTACTAGTAGTTTAGCTTAATATTCTTGTATCTGGAGTAGGTTCACGTCAATAGTGGATTGGGTGGGGAATGGGATCTCTCGATCGCCAGTCCAAAGATTTAGAAGTCTCAGTCATTAGGCTATTACCGGAATAGCACTGCAGTTCACTTCAGTCAAGTTTTCACGGGCCGACTTACTAAACCGACCAGGTGGAAGCTAAAACCCCCTTTAATAAAGACCGCTGTGATGATGTTCAAACCTCCCACATAATCGAACAGCCCACATAAATCAAAGAACACGAGCACATTTGAGGTATAATTACGTCGCGCATAAACATGCCAGGCTAACTCCGTCCCACGTGGCTGCACGGCGATACCGGCGCGGTAATAAGCGTGATAATATGGCGGTAATATACGGGGAGGTGGTGAAATGTTACCTAGGTACGGCTGGGGGTACTTTTTGAATGGTGGGTGTGTATGAACCTTTCGATGCACTGTCTCGGGGCATTAGCGAATCGCATTTGCTTTTTGTGTTATGAACACACATTTGACTGGCCCATTTGTCTAGTGATTGGTGGCGCTGACTGCTATGCTGGAGGTCGGTGGTTCGATTCCCACCCATGAGAAATGTTTGTGTGATGAGCACGATAATTTTTGTTCTATCTGGGTGTAATTTATCTATATATGTAAATAATAAGTGTGTTTATTACTTATTCTGCAGAGTTTGAGACTAGATTGTGTTGTGTGAAAGATGTGGAATACTTATTAGAATACAAAATAAATATAAACTAATAAACAAAATTCCGGCGACGCAGAGAAACAGTTGTAATATCAGTTCTGATCCCTTTATTTATTATGGGTGCTATTAATGCTGCCCAAGTAAGGTCCCTTGGTCATCATCCCCATAATGCGTTGTTTTCCTATCTATGCAGGCTTGCACCCCAAACTTCTAAACTGAAACCCATTACGCGGTAAATTCCAAACTCGTCCCAATTATCCGTCGTGGGGACGTAAATCAAAGTCCGAATGCACATAATCTTATCAATTTATGGTCCCAGTGTATCGAAACTTGGCCCCTTGCATGTGCAAGCGACAAACTGCTCAAGTTTGATAATAAATTAAAACCGCTAGATATTTAGTGTTACGCTGGAGCTTTAGTGATGGGAATGGTCGTTACAAGAGGAGGTTGGATTTGAAACTAAACTGTGAATAGAAGACGTGTTTATTTAGAGTTATTCTTGAGAGATGCCCGTTATTACATGGAATTTAAACATAGCTGGCGAAATATTGGTATACCTACTGTCTCTCTAATCCTTGCTCAATCCTGTTATTCTTGACTCTTTACTAAAAAAATATATTAAAAGATCCATAGTAACACCTACTTAACAACTGAAAATTAAAAAAAACTTTCTACAAAAAAAAAATACAACCTCCGAAAAATCCACTAAAAAGTGTAAAATAATAACTATAGGTACCTATAGATTCGGCAGTCTGTGACTTTAGTTATCTTGTCTCCGATTCCTTTTTTTTCAATTTTTAGGGAACCAAAATCGAAGTACAACATTCTGATAAAAACATATTAAAATTGGACTAACTTCCTTCTTGATCTTCGACGGTAAAAAAAATGTAACTCCCAAAGTTGTTTGAAAATAAAGTTTGTACAAGGCACATCACTATTCATACACTCGGCGTGTATGTTAATGGATTGCAACAGTTCGACAATATCGTGTCATTAATTAATTACGAAGTAGGTTACCTAGAATATCTAAGAACATACATAATTGTAGGAGAAAATATGTAAACTCTGTTAATTAGTTGTAGAAGAAAAGAAGTAGGTAAATAGGTTTTTAATATTTTAAGTACTTTTAATTAAATACGACAACACAAGCGGCCGCCGTTTTTGTTGCTAGTGCTTCTTATGGTGTCAAGAAATGTCTGATATAACAATTTTATTCTTAAAAGCCATCCAGCTACGAGTTTGCAAAAGAACTGGACATAATTATGTATTTAAATAGATAGTAGGTTCGTACACTTGAGCACCTCTATCCCCTTACCTTATCAGGCTTAGACTTATGACTTTTTTGAAAATCAATACATTGTCAAGTAAAATGTAGATAATGCTCATAAAAAAAAATATGTATGAAACTGGTTTAACAGAAAAAAAAAATATATAATTTTAAAACGTTAATAACAGTTACACATATGAGAGGTGTCATGAAAATCATGTAACTATAAAAAATAGGGATTATAACTTTCATGAGTCTGGTAAAAACACATTTTATATTAATTTTACGTTCTTATTATTTCTGTAATGTAACAAACATGCATCCATCCATCCTCACAAACTTTCGCGTTTATAATATTAGTAGGATATAAATAAATTAAATAAAACATTACTCCCTCATTACTGCCTCGTTGGTGTAGTGGTAGCAAGCGCTACTGCTGAGCATGAGGTCCCGGGTTCGATTCCCGGGTCGGGCAAAGTGTTATTGGGTTTTTCCATCTGGGATTTCTCAGTTGCAGCCCGGAGTCTGGATTTGTGCCCGATTGATGGCAATAGGCTCGCCCCCTATTCCATGGGACTTAAACATGATGGCGAAATGTGGGTGTACTACCAGGTACACCTCTGCCTAGCCCTTCGGGGATTACAGGCGTAACGATATGTATTTTCGAACCTTTGTTTAACTGGCCTATAAGACAAAATTAGGGTAGTCTGAAGCCTTACATTGGTGCAGATCTTCCAGTAAGTTTCATCGTCGTCTTATTAACCGACTGTGTTCACATACTGCCGCTGTCAGCATTTATTGATGAGAATAGACTTAACATAGAACTAACTGGAAGTGTCCAACTAGTTTTAGACGAAACACTACTATGCAATGTAACTTGCAAGTACACGGTAAAACTTTTACAATTTTTATTATTCACAATATGGCGGCAGTTAGTCGCCATATTAAAATCCATCAATTTCATGTCTTCGGGACACTCGCAAGATTAAGAGGAATTGATAAACGTAAGAACCATCAAAATTCACGCTATTTTGGACACATATTCTTAGTCTGATAAACACATTACTTACCACTCCTTTGCGTCGCGCAGTCAGGTAAAAATAAAAGAAAGAAAGAAAGAAAAACGCGTTTATTAGCATTACCACAAAGTACACCTTAAAGCTATACAATACAGGGATTATAATGCCAAAAGGGCCTCAGCTCAGCATAATGTCGGATGAGAATACAGGATCTATCTGACGCTGATTTTGCTGCAACCCAACAAGCGCCATACGCAATTATATTAAATAAGCTAAAAGTGAAGATCAAAAGCTTTATACACATTCAAATAAAACTTTGTTATATGCATGTGTGAGTTTGTGTGTGTGTGTGTGCGCGCGTGTGTGTGTGTGTGTGACTGCATTACTACTACGCAAGGGACATTTATGCAATTTTGTACACTAAAAGGACTGCAACACTGCACAATCTGTTTGTACACGACTCTGAATCCACTAACGATGACATAGACGTTTCTTTATTAATCCGTTTTCGTGATCAATTGTTATTAACCCTTGAATTAAGTCTGAATTATTGTTTACGGTAAAATGTCGTACTGATTCTTTTTCAGCCTATTAGCCTAACTAAAGGCATCGTTAGTACCAAGTCCTATTTGGCAAAATGAGTTTTGCAACTATCCTAATCAAGAGGCTGTGTGGCAACGACTAAACTAAACTAAGAGCCACATCCAGATCAACTATTTCAAGGTCGTGAGAAATGTAGGGCGGACGGTTAGAGGTCCAGGTGATGCGGCCGTTAGCCAAGTGTAACAGAATTAATTTGTGGGCGGCGGAGACACGGTGGGCTTGATGGCGACACGTAGCGTTTGTTATTGGCAACTAAATTCATTAATTGACGGTTTATACGACGGTGAATATTAGGAAGTTGTCTTTAAAAGGCTTTGTTGCTATCTTTCTCTTACGTATCATCAATTCATCATCCTTCTTCACGATAATCTGCTGGACTTCTGTGATAACCTACCAATGTTTACCAAAATTAAATCATCACTACTTACATATTATAAAACAAAGTCCTTCGACTCGTCTGTTTGTCTGTCTGCCTGTTCGCGATAAACTCAAAAAGTATTGCACCGGTTTGCATACGGTTTTCACCAATGGATAGAGTGGTTCTCAAAGAAGATTTTAGTAGACATATTAAATAATATGTAAAAAAATATTGAAATATTGGTGAAAAGAAATGGACAGGTGGCAAATGTTTTTCCAGTCCAATATCAGGTGAAATTTTGACATTTGACTATTTGATTTATTTAATTAATTACGATGGTTTCGCCATTATGGTTTTGTATCGTTTATATCACTAATAGTTCTAAAAAGACATACAATCAAAACACCATCAAAAATCATAACTCGATAAAAAAATCCGATTTCATAAATCAAAATCTGCAATAGCATCGTCAATTACGAGGCAAGCGACTATATATCGCACGCAAGCGCATTAGAAGCACCTGCGCCGGCCCAAGCTGCCTGATTTATGTCGAATGCGGCACTGCTAATAAGTCTATCGGGCTAGACGAAGATTACGAGAATAGGGACACAGATTCGTTCATGGCTTTGATGGTTTATGTTTTGTTGAAGACTAGTGTACAAGACTCCAGAAAGATTAAAAAATGGATAAAGTATTTAGTTTTGCCTGGCCTTTTCCCAAATAAGTCGAGGTCGGTTGCCTGTCTGATTACTCATAATGATTGTCAATGATCCACGGGTATAACGGCGAAACGTGCTTCTCAAGGATAGCCTCGGGAAGCACGTTTAGCTGTTGCACAAAAAAGTTGCAAAAAATAGTGGTGTACCTATATAAATACACACCACTATTTATTAATTAGAACAATAAAAATGGGTTGTATCCGTACCTGTTACTGATCATATTTTCGCAATCAAAATTAAAAAAAAACGAAATTCAATTTTAAAATATGTCACTATTTAGTTAAACTTAAATAACGAAAACAGCTGTTGGAGGCGGGGCAAGAGCCCCGCTGAGCGAGATCACGCGAACGTGATCGAGAAATGACGACTTATGAATACTAATTTGTCGTGAATAGCTTGTACAAGATTTTCATAAATTGGGTGACTTTTTGGGAAATAAACAAACGCACTTTGTTGTTTATGAATATTATTTATTGATACTTTACAAATATAATGAGAAGACCATCTAGAAAAAGCCCTTTAAGTATTTGTACTAATTAAAAATTAGTGATGACGTATGTAATACCTAAATGTCACCCATCCACGAACAAACCTCGTGCAGCTGTTATGGATGCGTGTGCTTAACTGCAATATGAATTTCACTTAACTCGCTAAATAAAAAGTCTTACTTACAAGTATAGCAATACATTAAAAAAAATCGATAACTTATTTTTATATCCCCAAACTGCCCTCATTTAACTGCAGAGCCAATAAATAATCCATTCATCCGTCTACTATGAAAAACCTATTAATTATTACATCTCTTACATAAAAAAACCCTTCACATATTCGAAACTTTCACAAGTTACTGGCAACATTGCAAAAATAAAATGTTACCTCCACTTCATAGCCTGCCCACCACACGGCTTACGCAGTGATGGCAACATTTTAGATTGAAGCGAATTGAAGTGTCAACTGTCGTGTGACAGAGTAGTGTTATTGAAAATACACTGGCCAGTCAGAAGGTAGGCAAGGGTGGAGACAGATCTCAAAGCAGTATTTTAAAATTGGTACTGTGATTAAAAAAAAAAACAGAAAGAATTAAAACGCAACAACGCAAGTCAATCTTATGGTGTACAATAATAATTAAGTCAAATTTAAAGTAATTTATTTGTATAACATAGGTTAAAAGTTACATAAGTACTTCGTGTAAATGATATGTGCAAACACTAATGTTTCACATTACACTATATGTGTGTGTGTGTTTGTGTTTGTGTGTGTGTGTGAGTGTGTGTGTGTGAGTGAGTGTGTGTGTGCCCGTAATTTTTGGTAAGTATCTTAACACTTCATTTTTGTTTTTTCATTATTGTAGCAAAACCACCAAAGCCACAGACTTACGAAACAAGAGTTATTTTTCACCTGTAAGTGTTTTTTTAAGAAGTAGGTTTATTTTTGTAAAAAGATTTTTGTCCCTATCTTTTCAGGGATCAGTTATTTAGAAATACCATTTGGAATTGGCATTTACAGAAGTATAGATCTTTCATCTAACCCTTCTCTTAACTGTTTGTTAGAATTTCAACTTTCTAACTACAAGTAACGACTGTCAAATATTTACCAATGCCAGAAGCGGAAGGGTCTCCAATTCTCCATATGTGATGCATGGTCACTTACCCATAGACTGCCTTTGGCACATGGTTTAACCTTCAATTTTACCGCGGCTGTTATTATAAATAACTACAAGTCCCCCTATTACAAATTAATCATCACAAAACAAGAGTTGGCTCTTCGACACCACACAGAACTGCACTTAGCGGACAAGAGTCCATCTCTATATATAAAAATGTTATGTTGGTTTGTGTACGCTTCAAAACCTCAAGATGTTCTGCACCGATCGACCTGAAATGTTAGCATGTTATATAATCCGCATCAAGGATTGTTTTTATCTATTTTTTTTTAACTATTCAATCACAATATGCCGCAGCGAAGCGTGGCAGGGTACAGCTAGTAAGTAATAAATTGTATAGACTTAGCGACCCGTTTTATAGCATTAATTCACTCCCAACTCATAAATGCAAAACCCTTATACTAAGCTGGCTCCTACGATTAAACTACAGCGAAACTGAAGAAATTTTAAAACAATAGTTAGTTATACATCATCATAAAAAGAAACACACTAGCACTCTTACATCTACTATACACGCACCCCCTCGTCTCCACACCTTTGTGGTAACGTATTACTTCGCATTCTCATTTTATTTAAAAAAAATTTAAACACAGTAATATTATGTTTATTTTATATTATTTTATTGGTTTATTGATATGAATCTCGCATCTCCATCATTACAGAAAGCCTGTTGTAAAAAATAATTGCGTTTTTAATCAATTAGTTATAAGAGACAACTGTAATTTGAAGTGCTTAAATAAACTATTCTATTCCCTCTAACAAAATCAAATAGTGAAGTGTCTTTTTAGTGTAGTAGTGCTTTTCCTCTCATGATTGAAATAAATTGGAGAAATAATTTTATCACCAAATTCGCCCTTTCCAAACTCCCAAAACAAAAGCCTCTGCCATACCACAACGCCGGTCAGCGTGGCTATCAAAAAATCGTAATTGATTTTTTCACGGGCGATGCGTCAAGCGCGAACGCAAATGGCTTACGTCGGCCGTATTGAATTAGTGCGTCGACGACGACAATGTCGCACGGACAGCGGATGAATGGAGCTGACGAGCGCCGTTTTTTTTGTAGATGCTTTGTTAGGATTTTCCTTGACGTAAAGGATGTTTGTTCTCAGTTAAACTAAACGCCATTCAAATTTTATGCTTGAATATTTTTGCAGTGTCCTGCATTGCGCATTTATTAAGTATCACCTTGCTTTGTGAATAATAAGTTGGGTTTCATTTCATATTATTATTATATTCTGATATGATAAGATACTCGATTTGTAACAGTTAGATGCAACTGTTTCCTATTATTACACCATATATCCTATCCTTATAATACCTAGTTGTATAGGGCGAAGCAATACCTTGGTAACTGACACGCAACTTTTACACTTTAAGAGACAGATACGGGAACATGTCTAAAGCAAAAACATGCCAGGCAATGTTTATTTGTGAGGGACTAAGTGAAAGATATGTAGTACCCTTCTAAGAAAACGATCTCCAAGTCAAGGAAGTTTTCTTCTGGGTACCTAGTGTACCTAATGCAAAAACAGCAGCAAAAACATACATAAGTCATAATCCACCGTCAAAGATTTGCAACCAACAATTTCATTCCTAAAAAAAACCAAAGAGACCACTCCACAAATTCGTGTCCAGCAACAAAATTCACTCATAAAATTAATTAAAAAACACTTCGCGCCGGCGATTTCGCACAAATTGATCGAGAGCGGCCGAGCCCATGACGTCACTAATGGAGCACTGTTGCTGTTTTTATAACTGCGTTAGTGGACACCCATCTTTATGTCATCGAAGACATTAAGTTCTTAGTGCGTAATGAGGTGACAACAGAAATTAGGGGGCGTCTTTCATAATTTCCGTTTAGAGAATAATATGTAAAGTGTAAAATGTACTTTTTAACCGACTTGTCTGTACTTGTGATTTTTTTATGTACGTATTTTAATACCTAAGTGTATGTATGATATCCTGCGTAAGAGAAAAGTAAAATATCAACATATAAACATAGATATATGTATAGGGACCAAGTTATGTTATCTTTATGTTATAAATATAATAGGGTATATGCATGTATTTTTTTTTAATTTTTTATTCACTGTTTGCAACGTTTTAACATAGTAAAAAAATATAAACATATTTAAAAATGTAGTAATGAAGCTTAAAAAAATATTTAAAATACAGGATAAATTTGAGCGGTTTAAACGCCGCCATTTTCGCGCGCCATTTCGATTACGTCATTTACTATGATCCTATTACTGTTACTTAGGGTGTTTTCGTTCTTCTAACCATTTCACCATGAAAAAAGCTCAAAAACCAGTTTACCGGTATTGCTTGTACCCGAATGCAATAAACATTGTCAGATTGTGCTTTTACAAAACCACTTTCAGTCATTTTTCTTAAATGTTAATTAACCACACTATGAAGCTAAAATTACACTTGAACATTAAATTAGTTCACAACACACACGGCAATAATTATGTTTTCCAATAAAAAGTCCATTCCAATACTTAATATCATACTTATACATTGATTCATCGTAGTATTTGACGTCAATAATTTTCGTTATAACCAATGGTGATGCGTTTCACAAATTTGAATTTCCCGCGCTTAATTCGCACTTTTATTTTTAATTTTAAATAATTATGACGCTATTAAAAAGTAAAATAATGATTTAGTTCATATTTTCTGCTATTAAAGATTCGGAAAAAAAATATTCGAACCATTTTTAAATTACATGCATAATCCCTATTATGTTACACACATTTACTTAGTTTTAAAGGCAAGACAACAAACATAATTATTTTATAGCATAGATTACTCTTTAATGTACACCATAAAAACTAACAAATAATAACATTAAGAGCAACTAGTGTTACAATGGGCGGCCTTATTTCATGTATGTAGGTAGGTACTTTCCTAAACCCAAACCTAAACCTTTCCGAGTTTGTTCTGCCACTTCTTCTTTCGAGCTAAAACAAAAGGAAGTGGCGAACGGCGGGCGTTTTGGGGGACTGACTTATGTAATTTTTGACGTTCAAAAAGTGCTGATCCTCAGCCTAATTTGAATAAATGACTTTTGATTTTGATTTGATTTTGATTTAAAGTAATCGACAACGTGCTGATCTGGGTGCCCCTTCCTAATATTTTAGAAGACAAGTACTTAAAATTGATGCCAAAACCCACGTGCGTGTTTGTGTAGTGCAGTGTCCACATTAGACACACACAACAACACAATTACAATTATTTCATTCTTATTCTAGTCCATTTTTGAAATGTTTAACGGAGTAGTTTAAAAAAAATGTCTATTTGAAATAGAGAACATCTAAGCAAACGAATTAAAAAAAGGTAAAGAAAACGATGATGAAAAAGTAAGCTTAAAATTATGTCATTGAAAACAAAACACAAACTATAGTTTTATCAAAGAAATTGTCTATACCTAACTACATAATTTTATTATAATATTAATATAAATGCAACAACACAGATTCCTGAACTAAATCCTCGTAAATGTTAAATAAACTCCGAATCTCAAACCAATAGCTTTCGTACGCCACTCGAGTACAAACAAGCGCCATATTTGTCGTATAACATGGCGGGTTTAGTAGTCCGGCGCAGCCGCAACATTGCGTAACACCTAATTAAGCGCACCAAGTTGTTGATAGCCAGCCTGTGAATGAAGGTGGAGTCTTAATTAATACATTTTGAACAGTGTTATACAAGTTGCAGTGTGGAGAGACTTGTGACTATATTATAACGGCTGCACGGTTAATTGGAGGTTAAGCTACGCAAGCCGAGGTCGGTACACGGATGGGTGACCATTTAATACCAGGAACATGACTGTGGAGGACTCTGCCGGACGTTTTTTCGCCCTTTGTTTACATCGAATAGAACAAAATACTTTTTGTTGTACACCATAGAAACTTACTAATTATAACTTTAAGGGTTACATAGGGTGATACAATGGGCACATCGTGTTTTTTTATCAAGACCCGTCAGTGCCTCGGAAAGCAAGTTAAGCCGTTGGTCCCAGCCTGCGTAGCATGAACACCGAAGAAACGGTCTTTGTCGTGTCTCGGAAGAAAAGAAATTAAGTGTTCATGCTACGCAAGCAGGTGTATTGAAAGAAATTTGACAGATTGAGGTTCATGTCGATATAATCTGTCACTTTGCCGATTCGTCTGTAGACAAAGGCCGTTTCTTCGGTGTTCAATGTGTTCATGCTACGCAGGCAGGTGTCATTAGTAGATACGATTAGTTAGAAACTTGAAAGTCTGACAACTATTCTAACTAAGTGGTGTCGTGTTATCTATTGACTGGGTTGTGGATTTCAGATAGGCATCCGCTCCATGTAAAACACTGGTATTTAGCTGCACCCGGTTAGACTGGAAGCTGACTCCATAATAGTTAGGGAAAGGCTAGTCAGATGATGATGAGTTCAACCTGCTTACCAGCTGAGTTCGCGGTATTATGCTCGACGCAAAACAAAATTCATGAAGACCAGAACCTCAAAGACCCTGGTAGTGGTAGACTTCACAAAGCAACTTTTGCTGGAATCCAAGCCCAATTTAAATACAGCAGCTGTACGTGCCAGCTTATCCATTTCAAAAGACAGAACTTAATCTTCTGGCTTCAGCATTCACTCATAGAACCACACACAGTGCCTTTGAATCTAGACCACCATTTTTTTCACCAACACTGTTTAGTGTAATCTTTTTTCTCGATTGCTGGATATTTTTTGTGTCAGTGATTTCATAAGGGAAACTCGGAAGGCGCGCGTTGTTTAATTTGACCAATGAGCGCCTACGGTGACCGATGGTGTCATTTTATTTTAGGTTGAGGTAATTATTTTCGGAGGCTTCTTTCCAAATCTTGCAAGGTCATTAACCAATCAAAAATGAGGGCACGAAGTAACACGTCCTCCTCAATTCCCCTTTGACACAGACACGGCACAAACAGATAGATAATCACACTAACTCAATTAACAGCATCTGCCTTCAGTCCGATCCGCTGCGCTCGCGTTATTGTGCTCAGCGCTCATAAATTGACAAACTGTCCAACTCTCATGAACAAGCCGGAATAAGTTTCTGCTTCCGGTCAGTGCGCGAAACATGGCGGACATACGGGGAGCAATTGTGGACGGGGCTGCTGGTTCTAAGGTGGCTACGTCTGGCGGATAAGCAAACGTAACATCACACCTAGGTTTCAAAGTTTTTATAAATTGTTAATCGGCAATGACTACATACTATACTCACTTTGTTTCGATATTCATGGTGCACGAGTTCAAACCTTATTGGTTGCTATTTAACTAAGATAATCCTGTACTGTTTTGTAAAATGATAAATAAATAAAAAACCCATGATCCCCAAAGAGTAAAACAGAGGTATGTCTATTACACCTGCATTTAACCAGTGATTTTTAAGTTCAATGTAGAAGGAGGCAAACCATTACTCGGGCACGAATCCAGACGAGCTGCTACTAAAAAATTCAAGATGGAATTCAATAACGGTTTGCCCAACCCGGGGATCAAACCCGTGACCTCACACTCAACAGTAGGACACAAAAAATCATAAGTAAATACGCGCAAAAAACATACGTCGATTGGTACTTAAATGTTTAACCAAGAATGAAGTGGTACTACCTATAATTATGCATTCCCGATCTCACCATACATTTTTCGATGATTAAATTGGTCCAAACTTTACTTTCAAGTTTAGAAATAAGTCATAAAAAGGCTTATTAGTAAACTTCAAGTAAAGTTATGAGTCTGTCGTCTATCAGTAGGTGTCATCACGTTGAAAATTATAGCAATAAAGCAATATTAGTAGACTTCTACCCCATAACGCACAACATTTATATGCAAACATTTTGCGGCATTACGTATTTCTTACGTGACGTCACACTAAGAGTGACGCCATTACCATCACCGTCCATTGACCTCAATCATCACCAACCTCCACGGCACAGCTCTAACTAAGACCCCCGTGAGTCCCCATCCAGGGGTCCACAGGCACCGTTCGTGATTTAGCGACTAACTTGGCCCGTGTCCTGCGAGGACCTACGGAACCAAGCCACGGTTGTTTGCTTAATGAACCATGAATTTCTATTTGTTGTCCGTTCAGGTAATTAAGTAATAGCTCGGTAACGACGCTGTTTACGTCATGAATGTTTGTCTATAGTTTATTTTGGTAGCTAATAAAGAAAAAGGTAGGCCAACACATGCAGCTATCCCAAACTGTAATTTTTTTCCAATTAAATATGAACCTTATTGTTTTGTAATAGAGAAGCTTGTGGGCAAATTAATAATAACAGCGCACCATTCATTACGTGCCTTGGAAAAGCACGTTAAACCAACAACTATTTTGTAAAAAGGTTTTAGTTCAGCAGCATGTAGCTCAATAAAACCAGTCGGGAGTTGCCCGTGGTCCACCTACGTTTGTCCACCTGGTGGACCACGGGCATTTTTTTTTGCCCGTGGTCCACCTCAGTTTTATTGGGTGTACCACGGGAAAAAAATATTTCCCGTGGTTCACCTGAGTATTTACTTTTGAGAATCTATTGCCCGTGGTCCACCTATCATATTTGACGGCACGTTTGATTATTTCAACATCAACGGCTAGCGTGGGGGAGAAAGAACATGATGTCAGATCAGTTGGAGTCAGGCAAGCAATGCGGACTGTCCTAACGTCCCTTTATATTAAATAACAAGATGACTATTGTTATGAAGATTAGGATCCTTTTTGAAAAAAAAAAACAGTGAATTAGATCAAATAAAAAAAAAAAAAATCTTAACAAAAACTAGATAGTGCGAGTCGGACTCGCACAGGAAGGGTTACGTACGTGCAAATTATAGAAGGTAAACCAAAAACGTGGAAAAATCATGTTTCATGTATGAGGACCCCAATTTTTTATAGTTTTATTATGTAAGTCTTATTATATGTATAGATGAATGAATAAAGCTTTTGGTATTATTTTATTATTTGGCCATTGGTAATACTGGTACTACCATATAAGAAAGTTATTTGTTTGGCTGTAAAATGTTTTCCTCAGTTCTTCTCGAATGTTCTAGTGTGTTCTACATAAATAATGAAAGACACATTTCGTATAAGTCTGCGTTCTATATGTTTTATCACAACAAAAGAAATGATTTGATTTGATTTCCCTCCTTGCGTCGTACTCCTCAATGCTGAGGGTCGTGACCTCCCTGCTTCATCACCTTTTTTTAACCCCCGACGCAAAAAGAGGGGTGTTATAAGTTTGACCGCTATGTGTGTGTGTCTGTCTGTCTGTCTGAGGCACCGTAGAGCCTAAACGTGTGAACCGTATTTAGATGCGGTTTTTTTTGTTTGAAAGCAGGGTTTCTTGCGTTGATTCTTAGACATGATTCATCAAAATCAGTTTAGCCGTTTCAAGGTTATCAGCGCTTTTGTGTTAGCTACCTTTGCTATTTTAGACGTCAAACATATGCGTCGCTTAAAATTTCAAACACCCAAGTGTGTTATATTAATAAGCAAGATTATGGTATATTTGGTCTGATGCAGCCAGGATAACTTGCAGACTAATACACTCTTGGGAAAATAATAGCAGATGTGTCGTGTTTGGATTCATTTTAACCAGCATTTGATTTTGCACACAATGCACTGATGGCAACAGGATGAGCTGATGCTGCAGCCAGGCTATCCAGCACACCAGTAGGTAGACGCTTAATAAATTAATAGCAGATATGTTGTGTTTGGATTTGTTTTAACCAGCATTTGACTCTACATACAATGCACTGAAAAATTCTCATAACTGTAAACTCTATAAAACAAAAATAATGCGTTTAAAATTTTAAAAATAAAAACAAAATTTTAAATTTTAAAAACCCCCACCGCGTAAAAGTAAAACATTTAAAAAGTTAAAAATAATGCTGTCCTATCGTTGAGTCATGAAATTTTACGTAACGTCGGGGTACCGCGAAAATAAGTACCTGCCTACATACCTACGAGTACTAGGAACATTCTTTACTTAAGTGGTACCCCGACGTATCACATCATAGGTGCAAGCGCTGGTGGTAATGCAGGTGGACCACGGGAAAGAAAAATTACCCGTGGTACACCCAGGTGGACATAGGTGGACCACGGGAAATATTTTTTTCCCGTGGTACACCCAATAAAACTGAGGTGGACCACGGGCAAAAAAAATTGCCCGTGGTCCACCAGGTGGACAAACGTAGGTGGACCACGGGCAACTCCCGAAACCAGTATTTAACACAAAGCGACTTCCTATTTGATCGCATCCACAACCCAGCTGTTGAATAATATGATAAGTCAGCGAAGTAAAAGGAAGAAAGAAAGAAAGGAAAGAAAAATAATTAGAATAGAATAGAATAGAATACTCTTTATTGTACACCAATAATACTTACAAATAATAATTTTAAGGGCTACAAGCGGTGATACAATGGGCGGCCTTATCGCTAAAAGCGATCTCTTACAGACAACCTTTGGATGGACTAATAATTATTGGACATCAGTCATTAACACACATACACAATAATTTATGAAACATACAAAATATACAATACTTAGTAGGTAGTGTACAAAAGGTAAGTAAGAAGACCCCTTGGTAAGACAACCATTCTTACCAAGGGGTATCATATTAGACTTACGGAGTTCTGAGTACCTACTCGTAAGCGTGGGCTTGCAGAAAAATGTTTCTATACTTTAAAGGATTTTATGACACATAAAGAAAATTATGTAATTAATAATTAATGTTGAAATTTCATAATCATACTGACATGGCAAAACAATACTATCTACTAAAAAAAAATCGCTTTCCTTTGATGATTTTAATTATTATTTATGAAATATATTTTGACATTAATTAACTAAATTACTAATCAATTTTAATATTTTCTTGTTACTTATCAATAGATTTAGTTTAATAGCTCTAACTTTGACATATTTACGCACCATTGTTATGGTAGAATGTGACGGGATAAAAAGTACCCTACCACCACTATGTAACCACATTTCTTGTGAATAAATGATTATGTAACGGCAGTCGAAGATCTACAAATGACAGCTGAGATGAAAGTAAAATAATAAAGTCAAATAATCTATTTCAGTTACACCCATATAAGGCATGGTTACGTGCTTTCCTTTGGTCTCAATATATAATGGGACCCATACACTGACCGACCTCGACCACCTACGAGGCTACGAGACCCATGAAATCATACCATGTATATGTTGCATTCAAAACTCTTAACCAGTCAAAAGTACTATTGACTAGCAAAATCTGTCAAAAGTACTTTTGACAGTACGCTTTAGTCAATAATACTTTTGACTAAAATAACAGTCAAAAGTACTTTTGCCTAATGGAGCTGGTTAAAAGTACTTTTAACCTTTCAATTGTGTCAATGTGTCAATTAGAGACACAATAAAAAGACAGTGACAGCGCGGACACCGGTGTCCTCTAGGGGTTTAATGAATTAACTAAGTGATTCCGTCAAAAGTGGTTTTAACTGGTTTTATCAGTCAGGTAAAACCGTCTATGGTTGGCGAATCATGTGGTTTAGGTTAGGTTAGAACCATGACCATTAGCGCGTGAAGGCGAGCGAGCGAAGCGAGCGTGCCGCAGCAGCGGCCGCCGAGCGCCAGATCCCTTAGTTGTTTTTGACTGATGCTTTAATGCAGTAAAACCTACGTTTGACGACGAGCGTCAGTCAAAAGTACTTTTAACCGCGAATTTGCAGTCAAAAGTACTAATAACCAATGATTTTCAGTCAAAACCACTTTTGACCAACCAGTTCAGTCAAAAGTAGTTTTGACTGATTTTGCTAGTACTTTTGACTGGTCTTAACCAGTCAAAAGTAGTTTTGACTGCAACATATATATCTATTATAGAACTGATAAAACATACTATTGACCTGGTAGGTACTGTCCTAGTAGATAAGATTATTGCTGTTATCAAACTACCTTGTTTGTCTAGTGGTCACAAGTGCTACTAACGAGCATGAGGTCCTAGATTCGATTCTCAGGTTGAGAAAAGTGTTAATTAATGAGTTGCCTAATTGTCTTCCCTTGGCGTCTAGTTTTGTGGCAATAGGCTCATCCTCCATTAAAACATACATATCTTGTCTTCTCCTTAGGTTGTCAATGGCAATAATTGTCAATGGTTGACACTGCCTAAGTATCATAATTTTATCACAGGGGTACATAATCTGTTGAATAGTGTGGATATCCGATGGAATACATCTGCCTATTCCTTCAGGAAACAAAGGCATAATGTTATGATTATATTATTGACATCCTGCAAACGAAACAGTTATTGAACAAAACAGGGGCTCGAGTCTGCTATTGCAATGGTGTCTCAATGACCGGTCATTGATCGAATATTTGTCAACTTTGACAGTTTTTGCATGGGAAATGTGTCATAAGTTTGACGTCATACGTCAAAAATCGATCATTGACCGGTCATTGAGACACGATTGCAATAGCAGACTCGACCCCCAGCTATCAGCATCAGCATCAGCAGCAGCATGTATCAGCATTTATGTTTATTATTTAAAAGAAGTTACTTTTATTGCTGTGATAATGAATATGTACAAATAAAAATCAAATATTCATTTTAGCCTAGTTTTAGGCAATCTGGAAATAAACATTATCTTTATATTAGCATTGCCATCTAACGTGGTTCTTCCTGATTTGATTTGTAATCCCTCATTTGTTCTGTTTAGGGTTCCGTACCTTCAAAGGAAAAAACGGAACCCTTATAAGATCACTTTGTTGTCCGCATGACTGTTTATTATTATTTCATAAGTAATTATTGTAGTTAGGTTTATTTTGTAGTTTTAATTTTATTTGAATAAAAAATCTGGAAATTATAATAAACTTTTATGATTTATCTTTGACTTTAACTAACTAAACTAAAGCCTATTAGTTGCCTTCTACGGAAATAATTTACCAACTCAGAGGTTAGATTACATAAGAAGTAAATAGGTAAACAAAACTGCACATTCATAATAATTATCATAGATTTATTTGAAGCTTAATTACATACATACATACTAA
The DNA here is from genome assembly GCA_921972225.1 of Euplexia lucipara. Lineage (NCBI taxonomy): Eukaryota > Metazoa > Arthropoda > Insecta > Lepidoptera > Noctuidae > Euplexia > Euplexia lucipara. Next base: position 1,908,021 of record OV179149.1, on the reverse strand, counting down.
AACTTGCACCTTTTTTCCAAGGAGATAAAAACATTCAAATCATAATTTTAAAAATGTTAATTTGTTAGGCAAATAATTTACAATTTCACATTTTAAATGATTAAACGTCATTGGCATACCAATTACGGCTATGACATTCTTAAAACAAAATATGATCTTTAATAATTTCTATAAATCTTTTTAGACTACCTACCTACATTAAAACTAATATTAAAACGACAACACTATTCTTTACTTAAATATCTTTATTTATAACTATGAACAATGTTAACTGTGACTATCATTCTCGTCTGTTAGTTCATATTCCAATTACCCACATAAATTAAATATTTTACTTTATAATTTTGAAATAAGGTGATCATTGCTCTCTATGTTCGAGAAGTGGCCTTTGCAATTGAACAGCAAGGCTGGTATTATTGTTAATTTGAAATTACCTGCAGCCAGCTATCGTACAATTACAATCTATCTATTACTTTGAAGGAATCACTATCTTCTTAAATTTGGTTTTATTTATGGCAAATAATTTATTTACGTTAAAACAAAAGAACATAATATAAAAATTCGGGTACTACTTAGTTGATACTGTCCTAAAAAAGTACTTACAGTTACTAAATTACGCACTAAATCTAACACCTTGTACAGTTCACAGATTCACAACACAGCCATGGAAACCTAAGATTCCAGTCTATTTAGGAGTACAGAAAAGTACCCTCTAATTGAAGTACCAACACTATCACTTTAGTTCAATGTCCAACCTCACTTTCATTAAACGCATGGCTTTGCCAGAACTCTGCTAACTCCTTAAACTTATTGCAACACTGCCGCTGTCTTCTAGGATTGCAGTTCACTGCAGGACTGCGAAGAATCGAGCTGAACTTCCTCACAAGAGTCGTTACTGATTCCCTTGTAACATCGTCGACGTCATCCATTGTCATATTAGAGAAATGGCTCAATTTTTCAAATGCTTCGTCTATATATCTCTCCACATCTTCGCCGTCACTTTTTTCTTTTTCTGTAGGAGTATCATCAAACGATAGATCATCAACGGATATGCTGCAGCTCACTTTATCCGGAATTGGATTCTTTCTACGAACGGTACTGGTAGCGGAGGATAGCTTCTCCACAGACTTGAAGATGTCATCAATCTTGTCACATATCTCTTCCACGGACGCCGCTGAGAGAATCTGTCCGTTTATGAAGTAGAACTGCTTCGGTTGGTGCTTTTCTTCGAGGTCTTGCAAAAAGTCTTTGTAGTCTAAGACTCCTGCTTTCGACAGCCTCCTGCCAACTTTCCTGCGTACTTTTTTGAACAGAAAAGAAGAATCGAAGGTAGTCTTCATCAAGTCCAAGGTGCTGAAGACAGGCTGTAGTTTCCCAGGAGAATGGTCTTCCTCCGTTTCTAGATCAACGGGCTTTCCCCATTTTTCCTCGAGCTGTATCCATTGCTCGTTGCCTGATAATATCGCTTCGGGGTCAAGGAATGTACTGCACATTTTGAGGACGTGTTTACTCTGCGAACGATCGATGCGTACTGAGGTATCGTTACATTTAGTGTGGTTATAAGGTGCGTACGCGCATTGCTTTGGCTCATTAGATAATTACTGCCGATTGTTGATAAACAGACATTAGCGTATTTTTTTGTGTTTCCGGAATGTTCTTGTTTGTTATAACTAATTGTTAAGAAAAGATTAGTACCTTGATCATCGCGTACTAATTAACTGAATTTAAACGTTTTCAATGTGTTGATAGATTGTTGTTTTCGCTGCTAACTGATTTAAAAAAATTGTTTTAATTACGCCTGGTTACAATAACATTATTTAAAATCACCGTATCTTTATTTTTCTTTATCGTTGTGTCGTACTAGTGTAAACTGTATAAGGGCGAGACTCCACTAAAGCGGAGACAAGAAGAGATGTGTTTTACAACCAATCAGCTTGCGTCATTTTGACTGGGTAGGCAGAAACTACAGAGCGCCACCTGCTACAATTCATACAAATTTCTTTTGCTTCGTTTACATTCATACATGTTGTCATACACACGCCACGCGCCGTTTGCGAGCACACGTAAATAAGCGTCTTGAATAATATTATAATAAATATGTTTATATTTGTCTTCCACAAATAACACTTAATAACTATAAACTTACATATGGCAAATAAAAAATACACATTTGGCAATGTTTATTTGTGGGAGACTGGTGCCTAAACTAAGCCGTGACTTGTATCAGGACACCAGGGGTCCAAAAACAATTAAATAAATATGAAAACACTTAAATTTAGGTGTGAGTGAAAACAAGCATTCAAATGCCTTTAATTCATTAAACCCCGAGAGGACACCGGTGTCCGCCTGTCATTGTCTTTCTATTGTGTCTCTAATTACCTCAGTTGAAAGATTAAAAGCCCACGCATTTGACAAAAAAAAATATATTCCCAAACATTTTAATTACTTAACAGCAAAAAGGATGCCCAAACGACCAAAAGGAGTATATTTTTATGAAACAAAGAGTAAGGATTCATAATATTAATTAGATAATTAGCTCCAGTTTACGTCTACACAGCCGTTTCCACCATCAGATACATCTTTCCTCATATACAGAGGGGATATGCAAAAAGGACGCTCGCGTACACATACGTTGCAATAAACTAGGCACCTTTTGTGAACAACGAGCCGCTGCTGTCGCTTAATTATCGTTTTGGAATGAGCGTTACACTGGATTTATAATACTGGGTACACTGGCGTGCATCGGTGTTTGAGTCCGGATTGATTTTATATCAGAAATCATTGTAACCTATAGTATGAAATAATGCAAAAAGTTGAAACAAAATCTTATTAACAAAGAAAAAAAACGACCAATTTCATTGAAAAACACTAACAGGTGTCAAATAGCTCTAGTTTTGGAAGTCTCTGGCTTTGGTGGTTTTATTGCACTCATTTTATTGGCCACCTGGCAATTTTTAGTTTTAAAATGTAAAAGAAAAAGATTTTTTTTTTAATTCTCAGTGGTAGGTACATCTAGAAAGTGCAAACCGTTACAATTCGAACAAGTCCAAACACGGCTACGATACATTGACTTATTATGGAGTTCCAGTGCCTGTCTCTTGGCTTCATTATCAGATCTGATAGTAGAATGGTTCTTATTGAACGTAGGTAAATGCTTCACTTGTAGAAAAACATACCAAATCCGCGGTACGTTTTAAAATTTGAAGAGTTCCCTCGATTTCGTCAAGATTCCATCATCAGATCCTGAGACCATTTGGGAAGTATACCCTTTCCAGCAAAAATAGATTTTTTACAAATCGGTTGGCAACCTGTCTAAGATAAACTTAGAAATTACATATGAATTGAAAAAGTCACATTGGTACTTGCCCAGATTTGAACCACAACGTCCTACATGAGAGGTAGGCTTTAACCTCTGGGCCATAAAAAAACAGATAAAGTAAAAAAAGTAAATAGTACACTTGGAATCACCAATCCGTCTTGATTCGTGGTGATCAATGCACTTGCCTTTTTTGTAGTAGAAGCGATATTGGCCTTGCAGTGGGACTGTAACAGGCTGCTAATATTATTTTCTATTTTCAATACAATATATTGAATTTTATTAACACTTTTGTGCGTCAGTGTATTTACAAATACGCGTATCCCAGCACCCTAATGAGAAGGCCTGATATTACCTACAAATACATCGTAACGTTGTTTTGTTTCAAATTGTGACCCAAGCTGTTATTATTTTTAACTTTTTAACTCAAATCTGTTAATAAAATTGTTATAGTAATGTTTAGTGTCAGTTTTCTTTCTTAATAAATGTTAAATCTTTGGTTAAGTATATTTACAGAAAAAAACCTTGCGAGTTTATTTTAGTCCAGCCAAAGTTGTCTCCATGCTCGATAGATGGCGTTGGCGTCGAATTAGATCTCGCTATGGTTTCGTTCACTCGCCAACCATATAGTGGTTGAAATTTCTTGACGGCAAGAATTGCAATAAATAACCCATTCAATTTACGATTGAAAGCCATTTTAATATGGCAATTTTTTGGATAAATCGGCCTGTTTTAAGGTGCGATTTTTATAACGCGTTCTAAGTATGCTGCATTTTTGTGGTAAGTTTACTTCGTAAGAATTTTTATTTGAAAATACAAACTACATTATAGGTATGCTGTGCTGGTATTTAGGTTTAAATCGCTCCGTCGCTGAACACACCATGTTCTCAAAAGAGCACATTCGTAAAACATCACATTCGCAAAACACGATATTCGTGAAACATCATATTCTCAAAATATCCTGATCTTAATAAGATCACATTCGCAAAACACAACATTCTCTAAACATCGTATTGTCAAAAAGTACACTGGACACCAAAAATAACAATGCTAAAAAAAATTAGCTTACTTCAACAGCCAATGGCTGAAAAAGATAAGAACATACATTTATTATGCTGCCATAACCAATAGAATCGAACAACACAATGGCTGAAAAAGATAAGAACATACATTTATTATGCTGCCATAACCAATAGAATCGAACAACACATGACACTCTGTTGAGGTATTAGAAGGATTGTATACCAAGCCCTTTTCCTCTCTCCTACTACCTCTGCTGTGCCCGACAGGGTCCATAGTGATTCTGCTATAATTGTATTTATAAGACCTAATGTTACACTATGGAACGCAATAAAGTATTGAGTATTGAGTATTGAGTATTGAGGGTTGGCATCGCCGAATCAACACAAGAATTCGATTAGAGCCCAGTATTGAAGTACCAATCATTTCTATGCTAAAAAAAGAAGACAAATTGCAATATACAAAATTAAAAATAAATTATTTACATTTCACTGATATGAAACAAAACAGAAATCAAATTTAAAAAAAAAATGTATAATCAATGATTGTATAAAAAAAACTTTGAAGTGTGTTGTGTGTTGTAAAACGCTTATTTGCAATTATTAAAATCTACACCACTAATTTTTAATTAGTACAAATACTTAAAGGGCTTATTCTAGACGGTCTTTTCATTATATTTGTTAAGTATCAATGAATAATATTCAAAAACAGCAAAGTTATTAGCGTTTGTTTATATCCCAAAAAGTCACCCAATTCCTGGAAATATTGTACAGACGCCAGCACATCAAGTTACCCCAATGTGTCAAATTTTCTGAATTGGATATGAACCTTATTCTGTTTGCCATAAAGTTGAAAAACGATCAAAGAAATTTGACATATTGGGGTAACTTGACGTGCTGGCGTCTGTACATGCTATTCATGACATAGTAGTATTCGTCAATCGTCATCTCCCGCTCACGTTCGCGTGATCTCGCTTTAGCATGCCCCGGCTCCAACAGCTGTTTTCGTTATTTAAGCTTAACTAAATATATGGTATGGTTTATTTAAAAATTGAATTTTGTTTTTTTACTTTTGATTACGCAAATATGATCAGTAACAGGTACGGATACAGCCCAATAATATTAAGGGTCGATCGAAGGTTAAGCTACGCTTGCCAAGGTTGGTTTGTGGATGGGTGACCATTCAAATCATAATATCAAGACTCTTCCGTGCCTCGGAAAGCACGTTGAGCCGTTGGTCCGAGGGTGTAAAAAGACCCTTAACGTAATCGAAAACTACATATTCTACACATTACTGGGATAGTTTTTTTCTTCTGCAACATACCTGGTAATGCACTGGTTTTGGAGATATTGAAGGTCAAAGAGCAATTTTGTTTTCTTTTTTATTTAAATTGTATTCCAAGTATCATTAGTAAACTTTCATCCGAACAAACATTATCAAAATTATCGATTTTTCAAAACAAATTATGCATTTGAAGTTACAATAATGCAATGGATACTAAACAAGCGGGCCGGTCGACGACCAAGCGCGAGTGGTCATACGCTCAGCTGATCGAAAGTTGCGTTGCGTTGTCGCGCTATGCAATGTGCGCAATAAAAGGAATCTCTTTTTTAAAGATGAAAAAAAAGTTTTTACCTAGTCATATTTTTTGGTTAAAATTACTTAATTATATACAGTACAGAATGTGTGGTTTTCGGCTATGTGATCGGTCTTATTACATCCTGTATATTTAAAATTTTGAGAGGGAAGGTACAGAACTCAATTGTTTTAGGTCAGTTGAGTCTTTGTGTCCCAGACAGGTACGTGTTGCGAAGACGTCAGCCGCCATTGCTGAAGGTCCCGCGCGGTCGCACCAATCTTTTAAAAGAGGCGCCACTGACGCGCGCACTTCGTACGCTCAACCTTATGGCTAATGGGACGGACTCATTTTGTTCTATGAGTGAATTTACAAGAAATGCATTGTTTCTTATAAGTTATAGGTATTAGTTGTAACAATTGTTTTTATATAGGCGCATTTATCGCATTGGGGTAAACCTGTAATGGTAGATGTAAGAATGATAAATAAATAAATGAATAAAAATAAATAAATATTTGGGAAAAGGCTAAAAGGATGATGATAACGGGTACTGCCCATAATGGTTGCTTCTTAAACCAATTTACTACAGGAAAGTTGTATTTTAAACTTTAAAATACACTGGCAGGCAAAACTAAGTACCCACTACACTTACATTTTTAACTTAAAAAAACATAAAACAATAAAAAATTTTATTTTTAGGTTAGTGTCAAAAAACTTAATTATTATTTATGTATCTTTTACATGTTATTAAATTTTTTATAACTGGTATTGCCTCCTCGGGCTCTGACTATATCTTCCGTTTGGCATACTGAACACGAGGTTTCGGAGGCGATGTGTACTTTAAAAAGTTATTCCAGTTTTAAAAGTCTGATACTTAGTTTTACAGGCCAGTGTAGTTCAAATAGGCGTCGCCTTTAGGTCGAGGATTCGTGCTAAAGATATAAGATTCGGTGCGTTTTTACAAGCAATAGACGACATTTAGATGACACGTCAGTAAAACATTTCGATACTGACGCCAGTCATAACATTTACAGGTTAAACTCACGCATCTCAAAAAAATGTTATTTACCTCCATCCAACCGCTCACAGAAACATAAAGGGTGAGTAACGCCCATATTATAAACAGCCAAATCCACTATTTCCCACCTTAATCTTATTATTTATCGCGTACCGGGAAAGCGTCCGGGGCAATTAAACGCATCCAGTGCTTGGCCATGTATCACGGACAGTAATCCAGGGGACAGAATCATAATAACAAAAAACAATAAAAATAACGAATTACCCCGTGAACTGGGCTTGAATCGACCCCGAGGATGCGGCTCGAGGAGTTACGTGGAGTCGCTGTTGTTAAGGGAAGCATTTGAAGGGACCAGCTAGCAATACGCCCATATTGTTCGGTTTGCTCAAGGCAGTTAAGATAAATACGAAACAATAAAAATAAATATTATATTATAAATAGTATTAATAAATAACCTTACATACACATAATCAGAAGCCTATGGGCGGCATTAAAACTACACACATTAAACACCAGGTTAGGCACTTTCGATAAGACAAGAATATGAAATGTTTTATTTTTATTTATTTATTTCGGATCCCCAACAAAGGATATACTTACACATAATAGCGATCTTTACTTTATTTGGGTTGTAAGATGGTGTACCTCTTTACTTACAGAAGACCACAGCATGCACAAGAAATTTACACAAGTAACAAAATTAAAATTTAGAAAAGTATAAAAATTAGGCATTTACATTAAAAAGTTAAAATCATTTAAAATTCAAATCATAAAAAAATAAAATCATAAAAAATAAAATCATACAAAAACTAAAGTCATTTAAATAAAAATTTAAATCTTAATAAAAAATATCATCAAAAATTTAAATCATAAAAATAAAAATAATTTAAAAATCAAAATTAAAATCAAAAACATAAAAAATGTTATCTTTAAGAAATATTATTATAACACTCTTCCTCTCTCCTACTACTCTTCTATTTATATATTTTGCTGTGTCCAAAAGGGTCCATTATTGTTTATATTTTAAAGATCTCACATTATTCATTCCAAAAAGTTAAAAATAAGTGTTAATTAGTGATTTGTTGTTTTTCTACTACTAAGTACCTATCTAGAAGTTGATTTTTGTGTTGAAAATTTTATACTGATATCTTGAATGCATAAAAAGATCTTTATATAACTTTTTTTTTTATTTTGTCTTCAAAATATTACAATTTAAGAACTATTCTTCAAGTTTAACTCAAATTTGCTCTAAATGTCATTGAAATGGTAAAAATCTGCTACGGTTTAAAATCCGTGTAATTATGACTCACCATGCAGTTGTTGTACCTATTTTCTACCATGCTGGCTCACGCCGGGTTTAACACCTACCTGTATACATTATCGAACGCAATGAAGATTGGAGATTTGAGGTTGACAGTTTCAAACTACTACATTTGAGTAACTAAATAGCAGGGTCGAAGATACTTTCTACAATCTTAAACATGATCCTGGACCCCACTGCGTTTGTTTTCATTTCTTTCATTAAACCAATTAAAATTGTATTTTTTACGAGGTTTCGTTCGAAATTTATTTGCTTTTTTTTCCGGCTGATAGTTATAATGATAGTGTGTTTCTTTAAATTTCACTAGATTGTTGAAAGAGATGATGAGATGATATAATCATGCACTTCTACAGAAAAGTTTAGCCCTGTGTCTTCTCCACAATATCGCCAGCCCCTGTTCCAAATCCACATTCTGTTTGTGCTCATTCTTAATATGGGGCAAAACTGTTGGAAGAACAACAGTTTTTGTTGTATATTTTATGTTCTGTGACGCTATAACTCAGTCGGGTGACACACCACCCTGAGCTCCGTGATATACAGCCCTATACAAGTACTACTCTAACATTATTTATAACACAACAGTTATTTTTATTTATATTCTTATTTTATTGGTTTATTGCGCCACGGCATGTTGGTTCCGTATCTTCGATAAGTAGATATCTTCTATGCTTATTACTGTATCCTTGCCAATTGGGAGTTTTATGTCCATATAATAATTTGTTGAAACAATAATTCGTTTTCGTTTATGTTCTGGACGCACAAGTTCGGATGTAATATTTCTTTGTCAATGTTTTATTATTGCAAAAATTATTTATGTGTGTGGTCGAATATTTTCTAAGTTATCGTCACGGTCTTCTTAGCTTTCGAAGTGGGCAGGACTCCAAACGGTAAATGATAAGTGTAATAAAATAATAAGGAAATTTATGTAGCAACAAATTTAACGTTCAATTTGATATGTTATCATGTGAACTAATGACAAGGGCTTGTCAATAAAGACAATGGATCATGGCTTAATTATCTAAGGCTTAATTATCTTAGGCTTGACCAACCATAAAGTATCCATGTCAGGATTGTCAAAAGTATCGATGTATAGGAAAGTGTTATAGATACACCTCGGCATAACCCTTTGTCGAAAACAGGCGTGATGATATCTTTTAACAATAATGGGTATGTGGCGACATCTATCTCGCCACATACGAACTAATGACAGATATCCTACATCGCGGTATCAGAGTTATCCGCGCGCTTTGAACGTATACAAGTTCCCGACTACAACCGTCGGGCAGTAGTTAGCCCACCAGACACAACACCCGTCTGGTCGGAGGATCCTCCCTTTTCAATGGTGGATGAGAAACTTTACACCCTGTTCCTCATACCTCCAAAGGTAGTAAGATAGGTAGGCGCCTACCTCTCAAGCACAAGGTTGTTGTGTGTGAGGTGGTTCAAGTCCTGGCAAGTACAAATGTCACTTTTTCAATTCATATGTACTTTCTAAGTTATTCTCAGACACCAGAGACATCGGTGAAGGAAAACATAGTGAGGAAACCTAGACTAATCCCACTAATATTATAAATTCGTAGTGTGTATATTTGTTACTTTTTCACGTCTAAACGGCTGAAGCAATTTTAGTAAAATTTGGTATGTAGTTAGCTGACACCCTAGATTAACACATAGGCTACTTTTTATCCCTGTATTCCCACGGGAACGGGAGCTACGCGGGTGAAACCGCGTGACGTCTGCTTGTAGTTAATATACTCGTGAGTCTGAAATCCCCAATCCGCCTTGGGCAAGCGTGGTGATCAATGCTCATGCATTCCCTGTATGGGAAGAGGTTTTTGCTCTGCACTGTGACAGTAACAAGCTGGTATTATTATTATTAATGGGTAGTAAGTAAATACCCCGAAAAATTCCAATTGATAGCAATATAATGACATTAATGAAAAATTACGATTGATGATAATGTATTGTTTAAAGTTGTACCGGTACATTATCGTAAATTAATTAGACGCAAAATAATGCGCTTTCATTACACGGGCTGATGTTAACGCGGCGACCTGTACAGGATGTTTAAAATCGACGTCACGTTTGGCGCAGTGACTGAGCGATTGGTTGCTGTGCTGCGTGTCTCGGGTTCTATTTGTTTGACTTACAGGAAGTATAAGCGGTAGTTGTACTAGGTCCTGCTGTATGTGTATGTGAAAAAAGTATGCAAGGAATTAAAAATACCGAACGTACTTTTTTTTGACAACGATTTTGTTTATAAAAAAGTAGATACAGAGTATAAAGTATTTCTGAACGGACACATATGTATTGACTTTGATATTAATCTATACTAATATTATAAAGAGGAAAGGTTTGATTGTTTGTTTGTTTGTATTGAATAGGCTCCGAACATACTGGACCGATTTGAAAACTTCTTTCACCTTTGGAAAGCTACACTATCCCCAGATGACATAGGCTATACTTTTTATCCCTGTATTCCCACGAAAACGGGAACTGCGGGAAACCGCGTGAGGTCTGCTAGTTATACAATAACTTACAAATGTGTGCAATGATTGGATAGCTCCACTAACAAATCTGTTTTGTTCTTTCCTCAAAAGACCACCTCAGACACTAATCTGCAAGCTTCTCCCTATATTAAAAGCAAAGCTGTTAAAATAAGTATGTATAATGAAGACGAAGTAAGCAATCATCTCATACTAAGACAAGGGATTGACAGCGGTGCGATTCTGGTCAAATCACCGCGTAAAATGAAAAAAAAAATGAAAAAGCGTTTTTTTTTTGTTTTTATAACTGTTACAATAAAAAAATACCTCTGCCAAACTGTAAAGCAGTTTGTTGGCAGATGCTGCTCCCGTATTACATTTATACGTATAAATAACATTTAGTGTGGGTACTTTTCCATCAAAAACATAAAAAAAAAACAAGTTAGGTACCAATTTAGACACAGGTATTGTTGTGTATGTATAGGCATAGTGAGGGCGAATTGAGCTGTCTTTCCATATCAATGCTAGACATTGGAAGTTCACTTTACTCAAGTTTTCACATGGTGACTTTTACTGAATCGACCGGCTGTTTAATTTATGCTCACTTCACCTAACTTTGGCTGACCAATTTTACGTATGGACTTTAAAAGAGACTGCATGTGAACTATTAGTTTGTTTCCGTGTTTCTTCTCGGAGCTTGTTAGACGTGTGAGAGTTTTCGTAAAACCAATTTATCTGATTTAGACCAGAGATTCATTAATTATATCGAATATATTAATATGTGTATTTAGCCTACATTCCCAAAACTTCATTGACATTGTATAATATAATATATCATTGAATATAAGTTTAAAATCGCCAATCCACCTTGAACAAGCCTGGTAATCAATGCTCTTGCCTTCTCTTAATGAGAAGAGGCATTTGCCCTGCAGTGGAACAGTAACATAGCGTATTTTACTAGTTCAATATTCTAACACCATGTATCGCAAAAATATCGGCAGTCGTTCAGCGATCGCATTGATTGCTATTATTTCGAGTCATTAAATCAAAGCAACGACAATCGCGCGCTCATTATGGCGGGGCCGAGCTATTTTCCAACGGGGATACACCCGCGGGGCCGTATCACGTAACTGTTGGTAGCGACCGATTTTAGTACGATTGTCCTGCGGCTCTCACCCTCAGAAATGCACTCTTAGAAAGTGTTAATTTTGTGATAAGGCGCGTACCACTCGTTTCAAAGATTTCTTTTGGAATTAGTGTATCTAATATGAGTCTAGTTTTAAAAAAATATTTTTGTTAGATAGACCATTTCTTGAGGCCTTTAACAGTAAGGACACACACAACATCACACTATGATCTTTAAAACCAGCAAACAGCTAGTCTGACTTAATAGTAAATCAAATTAAACTTCATAGTTAAGAGTAGGCTTTTCTACAGATAAAGAGCCGATTATTAACGACACTTGTTAGTAGCACTGGGAGTACATATTTTTTCTTCTACTATAATTCTCAGTTGCCCTACAACCGAGCAACCGGTTGCTATTTACACAACAGACCGTCAGTTAGCTATGAATTTAATCATCCGGGCCGACTAGCCGTTGTTAAATTTTGATTTATGCCACTCTCTGCGGTAGTTTTTGAACTGATTGCGTTTAGTTTTATGGGTTAGTGCGCCATTTTAGCGGCAATTTATTTCGATAATTATTTTAGTTCATAACTTTTTATGTGCTGTCATTTTGAGGGAAACAATGACGTGGGGGATGTTTTTGGGGTTGAAAATATTGATTTTGCCTCTTTTATGGACTTGTCTATGATGTAATCGAGGATCTAATCAAAGTAACACTTAGTAGGAACCTGCAGGCCTAGCCATATTACAAATTCTAATTCTATTCTATTTCTATTAAAGAAAGAAAATGGCGTATATGGAATCAGCTGTTTGTCAACTGTCAAGTGTATTAAATTTTCAGCCATATTACAAATTCTGTCGTTAACACTTGACAGTTGACAAAAAGCTGATTCCATTTACGCCATTTTCTTTCTATTGTCGCCTTATCGATTACGATAATAGAAATAGAATTTGTAATATAGCTAGGCCTGCTGGGCTGCTAGCTAGGATCGTAAGTAAACGACACATATTTTAAGGTATGTAGTTTGTTATTTGTTTATAAAGGTACACGTCTTACAATTCTATATGTACAGGCGCCAGCACATCAACCTACCCCAATGTGTCAAATTTCTTTGATAGGTTTTCAACTTTATTCTAAACATAATAAGGTTCATGTTTAATTGGGAAAATTTGACAGTTTGGGGTAGCTTGATATGCTGGCGTCTGTACAATATTAAAAGGTTGTTGCATATTTCTTTGATACTTTATTACAAATAGAATACGGTTTACGCACAATTTGGAAAATTTTGCAGATTGGGGTAGCTTGATGAGTCGCCACAAAGTAAATTCGCCACAATGCAAATTCGTCACATTTTGTACACTCCATATAACCACAGTCTAAAAACATACAGTCGTCCGACGAAGCTGTCTAGACAGGGCAATCGTGCGGGATGTGAGGGGCGAGACGCGGGAAAGCCGCTCCCGCACTGCGAACAAAACGATGTTCGTAGTGCGGGAGGTATTATTCAAGTCTAACGCCTGTAGAAGTTGTTGGCATTTTTGCAGAGATCAAAGGCGTCGTCCTACTGTATTTATATTTATACTGTGATATAACCGTGTCTAACAGTTGTTGACTTATACATACATTAATTTGTGATTAGCATCCATATTATGTCATCATTTAAGTAATATTTTTCAAAGATAACGTTGCTTGTTTAGAGTTGTGCTTGCTTAAGCTTGCGCATAAGTTCCTAGGTACCGTAGAAATAATGAGTACCGGATCTTCTCTTCTATCGCAAATGTGACGCTAGTCCCTATCATTTCAATTATAAGTGTTGCAATTTGTGTAAATACGCTCGTTTTCTTTTTTTCTTCTTTTTGAATCGGAATAATAAAAAAATTCGTTGCCGGGATTATTTGCGTGTGAGGGATTTTTTACAACATCAATAACCAATTTGAAACTCTACCGTCACTAGTCTGAATTATCATATGAGCGCATAATATTGTGATTTCTGTTGTATCGAACAAGCGTGTTTCTATCTTAGATTCCAAGCTCTAGCTAAATACTAGTGGCAAAAAAAAACACTCTTGCGCAATCTCGGCTTGTGAAGTTAACCAGGAACAACGGCTTATTAACGAGCGTCCCGAGTAATGAAGGAGTATTTATAATAAATGAAAGGGTCACCCATCCATTGACGGATATTGGCAAATGTAGCTTAACCTTACGGATTTCATCATTTAGCCACAAGCTCCTAGATAATTATTTCGTAGGTACATAATTGCCTAAATACGAAATTGCCACTTAAAAAAATTATATCTTTAAAACTATCTCCTCACCCATTACGAATGTACATACTATCCTATCTAAATAACGATATTACAACCCAATCACCAAAACAAGGTGCTCACATTAAAATGACATAGCGTCATCAGCACTCGGCGAGCCGAACATTCCCGAGTTTTGTCGAATATGCCCGAAATTAGCATTAATACGATCGTAAAGCCGTCAGCGTGGCTATAGGCTGTGTGATTCGCGTAGCGTCGTTCCGAACAATGTTGCCATGTTTTATGTTATAATGTTGGTAATGATAAGGTTTTAGTGTGGCAATAATTTTTGGATATTAGTTCATTAGGTGTTGCTGTTTCCATACTTATTCGTCATGCTGGTTGAGTATGAAATGGCGATGTAATTTGGTTTAAAATGGTAGCATGAATTTCGTGATATTAATGGCTGGTGCATTAGTTGTCTATTTAAAACTAGTTATAGTTCCATTGAAGGCTAGGGAGCTATCATATGTTCGTCTGACATAGAAGAGACTAGCATTTGAATCTTTATGGTCTGTTAATCTTGTGGTCGCAAGCGCAGGCGCTTAGTACTCGTAACTAGAATCATTCTCTTAATAATAATATGTTTAATTTGTAAGTCTGATGTTCAAAAGTGCCTGTTATGGGTCTAATTGAAATAAATGATTTGACTTTTAGTATTGGATCCTGGGTTCTTAGGTCAGGGAAATTTCTGGCCCTAAGTTTGGTAGTTGGTGGTGTGACAGCCCCGTCCTTCAGAAAGGATGTAAAGCTTGGTTGAAATTGGCGTCCTAAGAAAAGTTTTAGGACGCCAATTCATATTCTCTCCTTACTCCTGCCTGCGTAGCATGAACACATTGAACACCGAAGAAACGGCCTTTGTCTACAGACGAATCGGCAAAGTGACAGATTATGTCTCGAGCATGACAATGTCAAGAAAGATGAGAAGTTATATGTAGATTCGTCAGTATACAAGAATCAACAATGCCGAGCATGAAGTGCGTACCTATTTTCTCCACTTTTGACAGTTCTTTTCGAAACATTTCCTGTCAACAAGTGTCAAACAGTCTACATGGTGTATTGAAAGAAATTTGACAGATTGAGATATAATCTGTCACTTTGCCGATTCGTCTGTAGACAAAGGCCGTTTCTTCGGTGTTGAATGTGTTCATGCTACACAGGCTGAAGAGGAGTAAGGAGAGAATATTATATTTGGTTACGTATACACTTTTAGGTAGGTACTTGCCCAATAACAGTCCCTGGCAAATTTAAGTAACTTCCACTGTCATTGTTCGCCTCAATCGAAATGCAATCGGGAGGATATACCTACGACGACAAACACAAAAAAACTTTCACGAGATTAATAATTTTCGATTTTGGAATTACCATTTATAATAGAAAATACGTGCATTTGATTCCGCCATTATTTTCAACAATTTATCATCTAATCTGTATAGCAGCTAATCGGAAGGCCACAGCGCAACCACTGTAAAATACGAGGGTAAAATTAGAATCTCACCCAATAGCTGTTATTTATTATGAGCGCACTCAATAATATCATGCGCAGAGGCGATAATGACTGCACTAAATATGATTTAGTGATAATAATCATCGAAAGGATGCGCTCGCGTGCCGAATAATGCCGTGATTAATACGCGCACTGTAATTAGTCGGATGTGTTGTTGGTAGCTTGTTTTTTTTTTGTTTTAGAAAAATCGAAAAAAAAATGGCTAAGTATCGAAGATTATCGTGTCTAGGTCTAATCTACCTGAAATAGATAGATAATGTTAATCCTTTATTATTGTCCTACAAAGTCTTATCGAAAATAGCTTTATCTGGTGGGCAACGTATTGTACGCCTACGTATTGTTTTATTTTTTCACTTTTTTAAAATTAATTGTTAATACATTTGTAAATATGTGAGCACAATGTATCTAGCTGTACCAACTTAATAATGTTATCAACTCCATTGCTTATTTTTTATTTTTTTGCTTAAACCTATCTTAGTATAGTACTTTTTATTCTAGGTGCATCGTCCTCACTTATAATCTTATTAATGTATACAAAGTTTTGTAAAATCTATTTTAAAAGAGTAAGTATGGAGTTTCTTGCCCATTCTTCTCCATACAAATCTACTTTTTGGAAGGGGCAACTAGAATCATTTTATAAAGTTAATTTTTTTCGACGTTCGAAAGTGCCTTATAGGGGCATAATTGAAATAAATGGTTTGACTTTGACTTTGACTTTAACTTTGACAACCTAAGGACAGTCGTTGCGATTCCCAAGTCGATTATTCTTTTATTTAAATCAGATGCCTTAACAGGGCTTAACCTAATAAAATAAATCATCGTCATCTTCTTAATGTGCTTAGCCTTTTCCCAACTATGTTAAGGTCACTTTCCAGTCTAACTAAATGCAGTTGAATACCAGTGTCTTACACGGAGCGGCTGTTTATCTGACCTCCATCTTCTTCTTATCGTGTGGTTAGTAACTAACCTGGTGTCAGAGTTTTAATGCCGCCCATGGGCCTCTGACTTGGCATCACATGCCCTCGAGAATAGTCTCTGAGGCATGCCGGTTTCCTCACGATGTTTTCCTTCACCGTTTTTAAAGCAAGTGATAATTTAACAATACGCACATAAATCCGAAAAGTAAGAGGTGCGTGCCTTGGGTTCGAACACGAGACCTGTGATTTGGCAATCCGCCGCTCACACCACTAGGCTATCACTGCCTCCATACCCCCTCCAAATAAATAATAAATACTAATTGAATGATTATTTCTACTTTAAATTCCTGTAATTAAATAACAACAACTTTTCTGACATTTTTTTTTTAAATAGGTTTTTATTAACGCTTTTACACGTCATTTTTTAACTAGTGGATGGGATCGGAGTTTCACTATCTGACTACTCTGAGAAAGAAACACCGAAAGAAACTCAGAGGTCATAGTCTCTTTTAAAGTCCAGACATTGTCTTGGTCAAATCATGTAAGAACCATGCAGATTAGTGTCTGAGATGGTAATTCGTAATAATACTCTCTAAATTGCCTAATTAGGGAATCTTCCTTAGTCATTTTTCAATTTTTAAAGAAAACTAAACGAAATGAAAAGCGCCATCTTTTATGATATGTCAGACGGTGAGAAATGTCATCCCAGTTCTTTATCAGGTGAAAAATGGTCCATTATAAGTTGAAAAATTGAAATTTAACAAGTTCAGAGCTAAACACTATTTGTAGTGTTTTGTGTGTTTGTTTATGTTGTGTTGCTTTTGGGTAACACAACTATTAAAATATACAATAAAAAATAAACATAAGACAATTATGTCGTTAATCCGAACCAGCCCTTAAAGACTGTAGGGATTTTAGGTGACCGACTTAGTGCCTTATCGTAATCTGTTGAACACAATAAAGGTCTTAATCAAATTCAATGGAACTATTATTAGTTTGTACTAAATATAATCAGCACTAATCGTGTTTGTTGTTATTATTTAACGATAACAATATTTGCTTCAAGGCGTAGTTAATAATGAAGTATGAAAGTAAAAAAATATTCCACAACCTTCACACAACGCCATCTAGTCCCAAACTAAAGAGCTTGTGCTATATATGAACACTAGACAATAAGGAATATGCATGTAATTTAAAAATGGTTCGAATATTTTTTATCCGAATCTTTAATGGCAGAAAATATGAAATAACTCATTATTTTACTTTTTAATAGCGTCATAATTATTTAAAATTAAAAATAAAAGTGCCAATTAAGCGCGGGAAATTCAAATTTATGAAACGCATCACCATTGGTTATAACAAAAAGTGACGTCAAATACTCGACAACAACTCAACGTCTACAAAACATACAATGTGTAAGTATGACATTATGTAGTGGAATGGGCTTTTTATTGGAAAACATAATTATTGCCGTCTGTGTTGTGAACTAATTTAATGTTCAAGTGTAATTTTAGCTTCATAGTGAGGTTATAAAACAAAAATTAAATTAAAAATTAAAAAAACCCCCACCGCAAAAAAGTAAAACATTTAAAAAGTTCAAAATAATACTTTCCTATCGTTGAGCCATGAAATTTTACTTCACGTCGGGGTACACCTTAAGTAAGGAATATTCCTAGCACTCGTAGGTGCTTATTTTAGCGGTACCCCGACGTTCCGTAAAATTTCATGGCTCAACGATAGGAAAGTATTATTTTGAACTTTTTAAATGTTTTACTTTTTTGCGGTGGGGGTTTTTTAAATTTTGAATTTAATTTTTATTTTATAATTTTTAAACGCATTAATTTTGTTTTATAGAGTATACAGCTATGCGATTTTTTCAGTGCATTGTATGTAGAGTCAAATGCTGGTTAAAACGATTCCAAACACGACATATCTGCCATTATTTTGTCAAGAGTCTACCTACTGGTGTGCTGGATAGCCTGGCTGCACCATCAGCTCATCCTGTTGCCATCAGGGCATTGTGTGCAGAATCAAATGCTGGTTAAAATGAATCCAAACACGACATATCTGCTATTATTTTGTCAAGAGTGTATTAGTCTGCTAGATATCCTGGCTGCATCAGACCAAATACACCATAATGTTGCTTATTAATACTACACACATGAGTGATTGAAATTTTAAGACACACATATGTTTTTAAGTAAAGTTAATACCCATAGACGTCTAAAATAGCAACTGTAGCTAACACAAAAGAGCTGATAACCTTGAAACGGCTGAACCGATTTTGATGAATTATATCTAAGAACCATCGCAAAAAACCCTGCTTTCAAATAAAAAAAACCGCATCTAAATCGGTTCACCCGTTTGGGCGCTACGGTGCCACAGACAGACAGACAGACAGACAGACAGACAGACAGACAGACAGACAGACAGACAGACAGACAGACACACACACATAGCGGTGAAACTTATAACACCCCTCTTTTTGCGTCGGGGGTTAATTAAAGAAAAAATGACTGAAAGTGGGTTTGTAAAAGCACAAGCACAATCTGATAATGTTTATTGCATTCGGGTACAAGCAATACCGGTAAACTGGTTTTTGAGCTTTTTTCATGGTTACATGGTCAAAAGAATGAAAACACCCAAAGTAATAGTAATCGTAATATTAGACGTAATCGAAATGGCGCGCGTAAATGGCGGCGCTTAAACAGCTCAAATTTATTCTGTATTTTAAACATTTTTTTAAGCTTCATTACTGCATTTTTAAATAGTTTTATATTTTTTACTATGTTAAAACATTGTAAACAGTGAATTAAAAATAAAAAAAAACACATGCATATACCCTATTGATAATAAATCATACTTTTATATTTCTAAATACATACATATTTATAGAATATACCAACAGGTCACTCCAGGCCAGGGACTTTTGGGATTAGCTGCAGAAGCAATGGCCGTTGAAGTTGATGATGGGGAGACACCGAACAGCGGTAGACTTTCAGCTGCTTGTGCGACCTCTAGAAATGATAATGTAATTGAAGCTAAAGTTTAAATAATCTTTAGAATGGTGCTT
This sequence comes from Euplexia lucipara, assembly GCA_921972225.1. NCBI lineage: Eukaryota > Metazoa > Arthropoda > Insecta > Lepidoptera > Noctuidae > Euplexia > Euplexia lucipara. The sequence continues at coordinate 1,888,358 of OV179149.1, read as the reverse complement.
ACAAATCTCTTTTTTGTCAGCCCTAAGCTGATGGCCAGAAGTGTGAGATTCGTACCTCCAATAAGTTTTGCCATCATATACCTACGAAATTTTATTTAGCCATCTGCATGACTATGCTACACGGCAGCGATTGAACAGTACAGACAGTCAATATGAAAAAAAACACCAATATCATCATCTCAATCAAAATTTCTTTAAAACTGCATCCAATACTCACACGAAACGCAAACCAACACCGTATTCAAGGATATAACAGTAAATCGTATGCGGGTTGTACGCATACAGCCGGCACAGAAGTAATAGGTGCCGCTCAGATATTGCCAATGCACGGCCGCGCAGATTTAAGATGGCCGACGTCGACTTGCCTTGTTTTAATTGGTCAGTTTGTTTTGGAATGAATGGAGCTGTTATAACCGCAAAAGAAACAAAACATAGTGAGGAAACCTACATGCCTGAGAGACGTTGCTCTATGGCCTGTGAGCTCAAATAGCACAGACCTCGTGCTTTTTAACAGGCGGCGGGGTCGTGGAAGGTGAAAGTGAAAGAAGGTAGAAACAATTCTACCGATTATAGGAGAAATGTGCTCGATATTGTAGACTATTGTCGACTGAAGAATCTACACATTTATTTTTATTCTTGACATTTTCGTGCTCAAAAAAGAAATGATTCTACAATCTCAAATTTTTATTGCATTCCATAATGTAGGTATAGAGGTGGCAGGTGTTTAAAATAGAAACAATTATGGACCCTGCTGGGCACAGCAACATTTCATAAAGAAGACTAGTAGGAGAGAGGAAGAGCGCTTTAATAATATTTCTTTATAAATAATATTTAAAATTAATATTAATCTTATTGATGTATTTTTGTTTATTATTTATATTAATTACTGGCAGACGTCCCGCGGGTTTTACTGAGTATTATGACTTGGATTCTCTGAATCTGTCGCTTTGTCGATACTTCTGTATACAAAATGCGTTTCTACATTGGTAATGCAAAGCTTGCTGGAAGGTGAAAAGTGTGTAGGAAGGCATTTTTGCAGGAGCGGGACAGAACAAACTCGAGACTAGAGAGAGAGAGAGACTAGAGTCGGCGGCGTAAAAACTCTGACACTAACTTTGTCACTAAGGGTGCTACACGGTGCATGTATCTGGAGCAAGTAAAGATGCGGGTTACACGCGTGAGTAATATGCGCAAGCTACTTGTTCAAGTTACTCGCTTGTACTAGTAAAGACCTGAGCTACTTGCGCAAGCAGTACGAACAAGTTATTTGCTCGTGGTCAAAAGCTACATGCGCAAGTAAACTGCGCGCGCGGTCTGAGTACGCAGGTCAGTTGCGCGGGTGGCTCGCTTTGCGACATGCTTGAGTCGCTAGACCCGCACATGTCTTAAGCGGTAAAGTTTACGATGCATACAACCTGCGCAAGTGCCTCAATATGCGCAAGCTACTTGCACCGTGTAGAAGCACCCTAACCACAATAAAAGAAGAAAAAAACCGTCTTAAATATAAAAAATTAAGTACGTCATGGCCTTGTGGCACATTATTATACTCATTATTGAATTTCTTTACTGCTTGTTTCTTTCTTATCGGTATCATATCGGCCACCCAGCCAGCTTGATCTGTGTTTTTATATTCAGCAGGTTTAATCAACTACTATACAAACGAACCTTATTATTGAGAGCAACGGTGGCCCAGTGGTGGTGGCCCCGACTTACGAACAGTAAGTCGTGGGTTCGAACCCAGGCAGGCGCATTACTTTGTGTAATTTATTTCATCACCACTGCTCTCAAAAAACGGTGAAGGAAAACATCGTGAGGAAACCGGCATGTCATATAACCAAAAAATATCGAAGATATGTGACATCTACCAATTCGCACTAGGCCTGCGTGGTAGATTATAGCCCATACGCAAAATACGCGCTTTGACGTGGAGTTGCAGATACCAGCCCGGTATCTTTAATCTTTTTTTTAACGAACCTTATTAAATGTTTCCATCTGACATTTCGGTGTTTGTATTTGTGCCCGATTGATGGCAATAGGCTTGCCTATTACACGGGACTTGAACATAATAAAAATATTCCACAACTATTCACACAACGCCATCTAGTCCCAAGCTAAGCTGAGCTTGTGTTATGGGTCCTAAACAACTGATATCTTTCTAAATACATACATATTATAGATAAATTACGAGCTGACACAGAACAAAGGATCATGCTCATCACATAAACATTTGTCCTGGGTGACAATCGAACCCACGACCTTTGGTATAGCAGTCATGGCCACTAACTACTAGACCAACAGGCCAGTCATAACTGGCGAAATGTAGCTACACTACAGGTTAATTTCTATTATGTCTGTTATGAATTTTATTACTTCCTAATTCCTCCAACCTCCACCTCTGAACCTTAGTTCCAGTTAAAAATCAGTTAATACAGAAAAAAACAGAATAAATTTTCGGGTTTGGCACATTCCCCTAATAAATTGAAAACGTTCAAATATAGTCGCTGTCTCATCAATTTAAGCGACAATCAACATCAAAATCTTATTGAAAAAAAATAAGGAATTTGACGAAATATTGACGGTTTGAGACTGAGATAAGAAAAATATCAATCGTTCCGTTGCCAAAGCAAGTGTTGAATTTTATGTGAAAGAGCTGATATTTTTTTTTGATTTTTCAGACTCATAAAACAAGTTGTTTATAATAAACATAGACACAAAAGTTGAACAAGTAAATGTAGCAAGGTTCTTGGGAGTAAACATTGATTCTCAGTTAAATTGGAAACCACATATTGAAATGCTGTGTAAAAAACTGAATCAGTATTCATATGCTATCTACATGCTATCGAAAACTGTTAATACTTCTGCAGTTCTAACAGCTTATCACGGCTTTATTAACGTATGATGTCATGTTCTGGGGCAACTCTGCAGACAAAGAAATGGTGTTTAGAGCGCAAAAAAGATGCGTTAGAGCGATTTTTAGGATGAAACAGACTGAAAGTTGTAGACCAATATTTCCAAAAATTAAAGTATTGACTGTTCCTTGTTTACACATATTGGACATGATTATGTTTGTCAGAAACAACAACAGTTCTTTTGTCAAATTAAAAAGTAAGAGGCATCGATTTAAAATAAGCTTTATTCCTAATAGAACTGGAATTTTGAACAATAGTGTTTTTTGCATGATTCCTAGAGTATATAATCATTTACCCAGTTCCTTACTTGAAATTTCGGACAATAATGTTTTTAAAAATAAACTAAAGCAAACACTTATAAATAAATCATATTACTCAGTAAAAGAATTTCTTGATGATAAATTGTAAAAACAGTAAATCCGATTATTATTAAAGAATTATGTATATTTTTAATAACTACTTTTCCACTGTTGACATTTATTAATTTATTATTTTTTAAGTTTCTATTTTAATTTTAGTATTATATTGTATTGTAAGCTTGGCATTCTCATTGACATTTTTGACATTTGGTATTGTTTTTCTTAGCCTTATTTATTTACTTTTTACTTTGGTTATTGATTAATTTGTAATTTATTTATTATTACGCTTTTAAATTTGCATGGCATGAGCCTGAGTATAGCGATATATCTTAATTTTAACACCTGTATACCCACCCATATTCTGCAAATAAAGGATTTGAATTTGAATTTGAATTTGAATAAATCAGTAACTACTGCCGAGGTGGTGATCCAACAACGATTCAAATTTCACGATGTCAATGAGGTGACTAACTGCCAGTTACAAGGCTTCACATTTATAATTATAATAACGGCTCTTAGGCTAATAACCAGAGGATTTGTGTGTGTGACTAAAACTTGCATATTTATTAATATTATGCACACCACGTTTTTACAAGTACGCGTATCCCATCACCTTAATGAGAAGGAGAGTTATGAATATTACTTACAATATTATTATTTTTAACTTTTTTGCCAAAAACAACTGAAATTTCCGCTTGTAACTTCTCAATTCTGTTAATTATTATAGAAATGTTAAGCTTTTTCGTTCTTTCTTAAATAGAGTTAAAAATTAGTAAGTATATTTTTCATCTGATGTTTAAACATTGATAAGTCATTTCGTTAAGTCTATTTATAAAAAAAAAACATGTCAGTTTATTTTAGCGCGGCCAAAGTTGTCTCCATGCTCGATAGATGGCGTTGGCGTCAAATTAGATCTCGCTATGGTTTCGTTCACTCGGCAACCATATAGGCGTTGAAATTTCTTCGTACTTTTATAAGACAGAGTAAGAATGTAACTATGCCACATTTCTGTGACAACTTTTTGGATAAATCGGCCCGTTAATAGGTACGATTTTGTAACGTGTTACGTGATCTATAGATTAATATTCTGCGTGTTTGGGGTAATTTTACATTGTATTATTTTTGATTTGAAAATACAATAAATTTATACTGTCTTCGGATATTTTTTTGCTGAATATGGCACAGCCGCAAGGCACCAACCAAATAACTATATTGTTAGTTTTTTTGTAACAAATGCATTTATGTTTGTTTATGTAGGTAGTGTTGTGTGCTTAGGTCAAATAAATTGATTTTGTTTTTTTTAATTAATAGCATCTAATTCGGTGTTATCCTCTGTATAAAATCCCGTCCGGTCCGGCAGCAAACCGCACGTACGGAGTTACGGCGCGCGGCGGCGTGCGGACACGGCGTGGTTCGTATTGCGACGCACTTTATTGCACTCCGATACATTTTGACAACCGTGTAGACAACGTACGCCGTGCCGCTGTTTGGATTTGTTTTTGAAACAACCTGTATAACTGATTGTGATTTGAGCGCCATTTTCTGGCGTTCTATGTTTGAACGAATGGAGAAAGTTTGATGTCAGGCAGCTGTCTTAGAAAGCTAATAGGTTACTTACCATGAGTTCTAAGATATCTAAAGTTAGGTATTACGGCATACTTAATGCTGGTAAGTTTGTTGCACCACTTCTTTTCAACAAAAACCCTTAGGTGTTATGCAGGGCGGGTGTTCAGGGTGACTGTCTTATGCATTTTCGACGTTCTAATCTCCTAATCCTCTGCTTGATTTGAAGAAAATTAATTTCGATTATGAGTAGGAAGAGCTGAAGGGTGAGCGTGTAATTAGTGCTGAATCTCAGCTTTCCGATATGCAAATTCGAATGTCAAACCGGGTCGATCTAAGACACATGCCGAGGTCAGTTCGTGGCCGAGTGATCATTCATTGTATTTATTTATTACACACATACATATGTTATGTTCTGTAGGCTTGTAGAATAAGACACGATTGAGTTTAAATGATAAATTATATTTATTTCTGTAAATAGGTTTTCGCAAACAATTTTACACGTCTTTTTTTTTAACTAAGTAGTAGATAAGATCGGAGTTTCACTACCTGACTACTCTGAGAAGAAACACCGAAAGAAACTCAGAGGTCATAGTCTCTTTAAAAGTCCAGACATTATCTTGGTCAAATCATGTAAGATCCATGCAGATTAGTGTCTGAGATCTTATGAGGAAAGAACCACACAGAATGAGGGGACCAGATCAGTCGGTGCAAGCATTTGTCAGTAATCGTGTCGCTCAACTCGTAACTTGAGGAGCTCCACGTGCTGGCGAACAATACCAATGAAAGAACATTTGGGTTGGTCCCTTAAAGAACTCAAACTGCCAGACAAAATGTAAAGTAAGTAAATAAAAGAATTTAAAAAGATTTAGAAAAGAAAATTAAAAAAAAAACAATCCACATGGTACTTACATTCACAATAAAAAAAAAACATTATAGGTTGACTTGATTTATTGTTACGACACACAGTATATTACATTAGAGTATAATGGTAGCAGCTTCACAGACGGAGACAGACAATGATGTGACGCTGTCATTTTGAATAGGAACTGATTCTAGATAACCTCTAGTGATGTACACACTATTAATCTACTAAATAGTGATGTCACAACAACATACAGCTATCATTACAGAATTGAATCCAATGCGATGAATAGAATAGAATACTCTTTATTGTGCACCATTAAAACTTACAAATTATAATTTTAAGGGCTACAAGCGATGATACAATGGGCGGCCTTATCGCTAAACGCGATCTCTTACAGACAACCTTTGGATGGACTTGATAGTGGAGGAGAAAAGATGAGTAGGCAGTGTGTGGTGCACTATTTACATAAATATATACCATACAAGACTATTTGAATAGATAGATGCGATAGATGTAGACAATCATAATATAAATTGACAATAACATTCAATTAAATTACAATAAACAACATTAAATTACAGGTTGCTTCTGGGCAAGCGTGCTTCATCGTCGACCACATCATCGCTTACCATCAGGTGAGATAGTGGTCAAGCGCATGCTTATCAATGTTAAAAAAAAAAAACATATAACACAATACAAATTAATACACAATTGTAAACAACACAATAAGACAATAAATTTAGTACAATTATTTTATTATAATTATTTATTTATTAAAAATTATTAAATTGAAATTAAGTAGGTAATAAGAAATTATATTTGATTAAAAAATATGATTTATTATTATCTACAAAAAGTGTAATGCAACCTTTGCGAATTCGCTCAGTGAACATAAGAACAAATCCATTTTACCCACAATTAGGTTTAGTATATATATTAGGATTCCTCCGTGCTTCGGAAAGCCAGTTGAATTACTGGTCCCAGCTGTCATTTTTAGATCGTTGACAGTCGTACCGGGAAACTAATCAGAACTCCGGTAGTCTGGCAATTAGTTTAACCAAGGGGTATCTATAGTATTACCGGGGTAAGCAGTCGCTTCATGCTAGCACTGGTATTTCAGCTGCATAAGGTTAAACAGGAAGCTAATCCCAACATAGTTGGTAGAAGGTGATAATTGAATACAATTAATCGAAACTTTTAAAAGTACCACAAAAAATTAATTAACGAGCTGTCATTTTGACAATTCAACCCTGCGCCCGCGGTAGTGGTTCCGCATTACGACGACGCGACCAATTCCGATTCACACTTCACATATCCCCACAAATTTAATTTGGTAAATCTCAACGGATCGCACCACCCAAGCCATATCAATAACATTATCAAAAAGCGATCTGTTACACTCATTAGTAGTCGAGTAGCGGAACAAAATGGCGTATTTAAAACTGCATCCCGGCCAAACGGCACGAAACGATAATTATTGGTAATTAGACCCCGCGCGGTTAGTGGCCGCTATTGGTTTATATTTAGTGCTATTTGCAACGATCTACCTTGCATCAGGGTGGGTCAGCTAAGTGGCCTGGGTAATGGTCACGATCCTCCCTGGCCGAGGGAAGGGTGGAAAGAAGTGGATGTGCTAAGTAGACTTTGTGAATTACCATTGCAAGGACAGGCTTGCTTCTGGGAATGAACAGAATCTGTTACATTGATAGTCAATATTATTTATTTATGTAGGTATTTCCTTTAGTTTTAATTGTCATGATAGTCCCAGAGGTTAGGGCGCCTTAAGGCCAGTACCAATGTGAGTTTTTCAATTCTTAAGTACTTTTTAAGTATTTATGTGGGTAAAGGGAAACCTGGACGGGCGGTCCCACCGGTCATCAATGCTCTCAGCATGCCGTGGGAGCTGATATCAGTTCTGTGCCGGGGAGAAGCGCATCGTTTACGGATAAATAACTGACTTTTTATTTTCAATTAGAGACACGATAGAAAGACAATGACAGCGCGGGCGCCAACGTCCGCTTGGGGTTTCATGATTTAAATTTCACCCATCTCACACCACAAACCACCCCACTTAGGTACATCACCTCACACACCACCTCATCTCCAACACCTCTGCTTAACCCTTCGAGGATTTCAGGCGTGATGTTATGTGTCTCTGTTATTTTTTTGTGAATCGCCAATCCGCCTTCAGCAAGCGTGGTGATGGATCAATGGTCTTACCTTATCTGTAGGAACACTTACAGCTAGAATAAAAAAGACCAAGAAATTGACAGCCAAAAAGCCATGAACGACGATGGATTGACATTAGACAATGTCGCGTTATATTATTTGGATTGTATACCTAGCTAATTTTACAAATTAAATTATATCGGTCATCTTGATAGCCATAGCCATGAAGATTAATTTGGGTTTTACTCAGCGTGATGATAAAATAATTTGTTGCCAGATATTTCAATAATCCAATTGAGTTAAACAAAACACATTTCTGTTCCAAAGTCAAACAAAATCATCAACACTTTTGGAGTAAGTTTAACTGCAAAATATCACTCCGGCATGACAATATTATCACAATAGTGATACATAACAATTCAAACATTAACACAAGTTTATTGTAGTGATTTCCGTACAGCCGGCCTCGCCATTTTACATCGTGACCAAACGCGATATACGACGGAATTAAAAATACATAAACATGTTCGCATTTTACGATAATTACGGTGCACTATGCATTGGTAGGGTTATAATGGTGGAAATAAATACGTTCAATTGTTTTAATCGGTACGGATACTGTTTGTTGAACGATTGTAATTTTGCCGAATTAAGTTGCAATTGGTAGATATACTCGTATTGTTTGCGGCTGGAATTCTTTTGTGATAACCTGTTAGTGAAAAAAAAACTAAAGTTTTAATCATTAGTATTTTTATTAGATTACTGTTAATGATCACAAAATGTTTGCAGCTTGCTTTATGAATGTCAAATTTGACAGGTATACGTACCGCGTATTTATTTAAGGAAGGAAAAATGTATTTTTTTTAGGCTAGGATATATATTATGCTTTGATGTTTTGGTCACGTTAAAAGGATTGACAAAGACGCCTAACAAAAGGCAAAGAAAAAAACGTACTTAGAGGTAAACTAAAAACGCTTGAAGGAGACGCACTAAAATGATATACACACATCAAAAGTGTCTAGGGATCAAGCATTTTTATGCGGATTTCTTGAGATTGAGATGTGGCTTTGTAATAAATTCTGTAATAAAGTCGATCCTTTTTGGTGCATTTCATAATTTGAATCAGGAACTGTGAATCAAATTCGAGTAAAAGATGAAAATCAGCTGTCAATATTTTCCCTATAAAAACATACAACGCATTGAAGACATTATTAGTGCTACTGTTTCCCTACTACTGATTAAAACCAACGTTATTATGGAGCGGCGACGTCATTTAAGCAGGGAAGAAATGCTCAGACAGAGCCGTGGGAATGATAGAAGCTGGTTCCCGGCAACGTACTGTGGCTTTAGCTCTGAATACAAGTCAGAGTGTTATCAGTCGACTTTGGACACGTTATCGAAGCACTGGTACCGTGGCTGAGCGCCATGGAGGACGGTATCGCTGCACCACACGGAGACAAGACCGATACATTCAAATCTTAACTCGAAGAGCTCCAACAATAACCGCCATGATGTTAGCCGTGAGGCTTCATCACTCTTCAGGGAACTTAATTAGCGACCAAACAGTCAGAAACCGCTTGCATGAAGTGAACCTTCATTCCCGAAGACCGCTACGGGTACCACCTATAGCAATGCACAATCGTAGGATTCGATATCAATGGGCTCTTGAACACAGAAATTGGGCAGAAGAACAATGGCGTTTCGTGTACTTTTCTGATGAGTCTCGTTTTGATATGAGACCGGATACAAGACGTATACGACACTGGAGAACCCCTGGACGCCAACAGAGATTAGAATCCTGCCAGGAAGTCCATCCTTATAGTGGTGGAACCATCATGGTATGGGCGGGTATTTGGATCGGCGGAAGAACTGAGTTGATTTGGATCAGAGGCAACCTCAACGCTCAAATTTATGCTGAGGCGATTGTATCAGACGTCATCGTTCCTCTACAAGTGCAAATCGGTCCCTTATTTCAGTTAATGCATGATAATGCACGACCGCACACCGCAAGAGTTGTAAGACAGACTCTCGCCGCAGCTAACATCAATGTCCTGCCCTGGCCTGCTCAGTCGCCAGACTTGAACCCGATTGAGCATGCATGGGATATGCTACAGAGAAGAGCTCTGCCGAATATGGAGGGTATCCAGTCGCAAGAAGACCTTTTTTTGTTGTTGCAACGAACATGGGCGGCCATTCCACAGCGTGATTTGGATGAACTCATTTTGAGTATGCCAAACCGATGTTCTTGTGTTGTTAGTGTTCGCGGTAGAAACACGGATTATTAATTGTTTAAGTTACCCAATAAAATTTTAAAGAAAACTGTTATTTCAGTTTTTTTTTCGAACTTTAATGTTAGTGGTTCAAATGTCAAAAATCCCTTTATTAGGAAAATGGCAAATTTCTTTATTAATGCAAAGGTGACTTGGTTTATCGTTACTGTGACAAACGAAAACACTTTATTTGATGAATCCTTAAAGAAAATTTTAATTAATATCAATCAGGAGAAAAGTTATTGCAAAAATATATGTTGATCCCTAGACACTTTTGATGTGTGTACATAGACCTTATTGAAAATGGTCAAGTGCGTAGTACTCTCAACGGGAATGCTTGGATGTCCAGATGTATGTATATAATCGAAGCAAAAGAAGTGTGTAAGGATCGTAGAATATGATGAATTGTAGGATTTACCTGTACGTCACATATCTGTACGGCCTACCTGTAAATACCTAATATAGTGAAACCCATAGATCTTGAGAACATTTGTAACCAAAATATTCCTGCAAATGAATTTATTATTCAATCAATGAATATTTTCATCTTAAAAAAACCGGCCAAGAGCGTGTCGGGTCACGCTTAGTGTAGGGTTTCGTAGTTTCCCGACCGTCGCATCTCGCAATAAGTGTTTAAAATGCTTGCATTTATACGATTATACTACAAACTTAGTCCAGAAATTATTTTGTACAACTTTTTGTTTTTTTTTTGTACAAAAACTGTTTCCATCCATGTTAAAAATATTTTCCTAGAAAGTCCTTATAAAGTTCTACATTTCAGATTTTTTTCATATTTTCTAAACGTATGGTTCAAAAGTTAGAGGGGGGGGGGGACACACACATTTTTTTTTACTTTTGTAGCGATTATTTCCGAAATTATTGACATTATCAAAAAATGATATTAGTAAATCCCTATTCATTTTTAAATACCTTTCCAACAATATATCACACGTTAGGGTTGAAATTAAAAAAAAAAAGCTTGCTAGTGCTAACGGTCACAGAGATTAAGCGAGGACGGACGGACGGACAGATAGACATGGCGAAACTATAAGGGTTCCTAGTTGGCTACGGAACCCTAAAAAGACTTAACACTGCCTTATTGATAACGTTCTTCGGAAAAGTTAGTTGCGTAATTTACTTGCAACTGGCGTGCTTATAAACAAAGGAAAATCTGTAAGTAGTAGGTAGTAGTTCTATTCTGTGTAATTCACCTTGTTAGTATTTAGGTTAAGTGAAGATGGAGTGAGCTTTCATCAACGATGAGGATTCACATTTCACTTCACAATTATTTAAGCTAACTTTTCGACGGGAGAGTTTTGGAAAATAATATTGTCTTCTAAAGACATATTTTTACCTACTACCTTATTGATGGTTTTATTTAGAAAAGTTAGTTGCGTAAAACAAAACAAAATTATATTAAATAAATATTCCACAACTCTTCACACAACGCCATTTAGTCCCAAGTAAAGCTTGAAAGCTTGTGTTATGGGTACTAAATAGCTGATAAACATACTTATATATTTCTAAATACATACATATCATAGATAAATTACACTCAGACAGACAGAACAAATGAACCTATACCAAACAGTTTGGCGTTTACTATACTTAATATATGATGACTATATGATGCAACACAACACATCCCAACACGCACTAAATCCTACATCGTATAACCCTTGAATGACGCGTACGCAATAAAATGACCAACCCAACTGCCGTCCAATACTAGGACAATAAACAAGAAATAAGTATAGTAATTCAAACGGGGGATTCATGGGTGTTGCCAGGTTTGGTTTCTATTTTCCTACATTTAGATAAGAGAGAAAAACAAAACACATCTTACAGACTAGTTTTTGTTAGGATAATAATAGTCAGGTGGCCCAGTGCACATACGTGTTGTAGAATGGAGGTTTAATCCCAGACAGACATTACTTTATAATCATTATTTCATCACCACGGTTCTCAAAACGGTGAAGGTAAACATCGTGAGGAAACCGGTATGACTTAGAAGCAAAAATCGAAGACGAATTCTCACAGAGACAGGGCCTGGGTCTCACATGTGGGAATTTATGGGCTGATCATCATCATCATTATCATTTCAGCCATAGAAAGTCCACAGCTGGACATAGGCCTCCCCTATAGATCTCCAATAAGACCGGTTGGAAGCGGCTCGCATCAAGCGCGTTCCCTGGCTGATTATGGCAGTAATAAATTATGTGCTTTGGTTTATCCACTGTGCAAAGTTTCGAAAGCTTAGTTTTATTTTAACAGCAGCTTAATTGTTGCAACTAAAGTCATTTTATAATCGCTGTTTTAATATTATAGATGTTTTCTTGCAACTACTTTTCATACATTCTTAATAATAATATGTATGACTAATTCTGTTGACGAAATAAAAAAAAATTGTATGCAATGATCGTCTGTAGTTTATGCCTTACACAATAGGATAAAGGTATGTTAATCTGTAGGTATATAATTATATTTATGAAAATACCCAATAATTGTTACTGGATTAAAATAAAGGGTAACAAAACTAATACTCAGCACACAATTTTAATAGCAAGTAATGTGACAGAAAAAAACATTTAGCATCACATTTCTCACAGGCACTGAGAACTGCTACCAACAGAACCAGAATTAAATCGGAATGTTTATTTCATTATTTAAAGTGGTGAACTCAACTTTTCCCGAGGTTTTAGAATGTCCCAGTGGGGAGTTTGGTAAGTATATTACGTCGATGAACTATCGAGTTTAGAAGCATCCTATGTCCTCAAAGGATCAATCTTATAATAAAACACGGCTTGTTCCACGTGAAACGAACGACAGACAAATTTATTCAAAATAAATAAATAGAAAAGAACAGTTTGCTATCCAGCCAGCAACATCTCTATTTTTGATATTTACAACAAATCTTCATCAAAATTGATTCAATGATTTAGGTGTGAAAAGATAACGGACAGACTGACAGATAAAGTTTTTTTATTTGCATTTTTAATAGTAGTATGCGAAAGATTGAACATTGAATCTAATACAAAAGGTATACTTTAGAACCTTTGAAAACCGTGAGATCAAGTAAAAGTAATTCGATAAAGTAGGTATAAACTGCAGCGCAGTTACCTATTAATAAAATAATAAATCAGCTGTTGTTGGTGTTATAATAAAATAAAATAAATATTATACTTACCAATTTCTCCCACAAGGATATTTAGAAATCTCAAAATTCCACCGGCTCCGATTCATATTTCACATAATATATTTATTTACGTAGATAAATGAAGAAAAAAATGTTGGTTTGTTTACAAAAACAAATCTAACGTCCGAAATAAGAAAATATATGAGCCTGTAACTAGCAACACTGGCACTGGCTGGGGCGCTCCGATACCGGTCAATGTCCATCAGTCGCCAGTCGTAAACTAGGGTTAAGTCTGCGGATTTGTTCCCATCAGGATCCATATATTTGTGTATTGAGATACGTACGATATTGGATTAGGATTTATAACTTGGTCTCTTGTATCGCGTCGGCGTTTGAGGGTTGAATTTTATTTTATCTTTTATTTTTAATTAATTAACCCCCAAGAGGACACCAGTGTCTGCGCTGACATAGTTTTTCTATTGTGTCTCTAATTAAATAAATATTCTACAACTTTTAACACATCGCCATTTAGTCCCCAGTTAAGCTTGAGAGCTTGTGTAATGGATACTAAACAGCTAATAAACATACTTATGTATTTCTAAATACATACATATTATAGATAAATTACACCCAGACACAGAACAAATGATCGTGCTCATCACACAAACATTTGTCCTGAGTGGGAATGGGAATCGAACCCACGACCTCCGGCATAGCAGTCAGGGTCACTAACTACTAGACCAACAGGCCAGTCAAATTGACACGATTGAAAAAGGTTCATTAAAATTTTGCGGGGCTCGTGGCAAAATTATATCGGCCGCACATAACGATCTTAGCTACGCTTGCCAAAGTCAATCTACAGATGGGTGGCCATCCATTATACTTACAAGACCTACTCACGCTTGAACCGGTGGTTTTGGCTGTCATTTGTAGGTTATTGACAGTTGTTATGGCTTGTCAAAACCCATAAAGTCTGACAACCAGTTTAACCAAGTGGTATCGAGTTGCCTATTTTATATTCAATTTAATATGTCAATAAATATTTTACATATGGGTTGTCTAAAAAAAATTCAGTCCGGGATATTTTTTATTATTTTACCAGTTTGCTTAATAGACAAATTCCTTACCAATCGAAAGTATGAAGTCCATAGAGTATGCAAACGTTAGGTTGTCTATTTTTTTTACCGTCACAACTCTCGGGTAGGCAGGTATAAACAGGTAAATAGATACTAGTAACTTGCACCGGTCTGGTTAATGAATGACCGTTATAGAAAATTTAAATTTCATACAAATTCCATACCAATGGAAACTTGGTAGGTACTTATGGAATTTATTCATTAACCAAACCGGTGAACAATTAATTCTTTTTTTTTTTTTTAGTTACATCACTTATAATTCAAGAACGGCTGGACCAAGTTAAATGATTTTGGTATTTTTGGATTTGTCTCTGTCTGGAATAGCATAATAATTAATAAAAAACATGAAAAGTCTTCGAAAAAATAAATATCAAGAATATTCGTTATCTCAAACATTTTTCAAACGCAGCGCCATTTTGAATGACATGACAGGAGTCTAACTTCCCAGTTCATTATCAGGTGACAATTTGACATTGACAAGTCTTAAGCTAAACCTAAGAAGGTAAGGTTGTCGTGGTAAATTTATTTTGTTACTAATTTTAGAGGTTTTATGTAGCATAAAAAGTCTTATATTTCAGAAATCAATTTACGTAATTAACAATGACGACAGAGACAAACTTTAATAATTCTTTGTAAAAAGAATTTATTTTACTGTTAGGACTTTCATCTAAGTAGACCGGGAAAACTATATAAATTGTATGTAAAAAAGTAGAGGCACGCAGCGCAATAGTTCAGATTAAAATTATGAATTTAGTATTTTTTAAATGAATGCATTTTAGTAAGGTAGTTAGGTTAGGTAGTTAGGTTAGCTATAGGATAGGTTCTCTGGAGTAGGCAGTGACCTGTCGCTGCCGGCCGTGGTCGAGAGGATGGTCGGCAGCGTCGAGTCCTGGGACGCGGTGGTGTCCTTCTGCGAAACGGTCATCTCGCAGAAGGAGGCTGCGGAAAGGGAGAGGGAGATCACCTCCACTCACCCTGCCCGCAGCAGACGCACCGGGCGCAGGCGGAGGGCGGACAACGCCCTCTTCCAGCCCCCCTGAATGGGTCCAGGGCGACGGACGCGGGGATGTCCGCCGCCCCCACGTACATGGACCCGAGGTGGCGGCGCGTCGTGTTCACGCGCGCCCCTCTTAGACGTCGCGAGGGGAGTCTAACACCTCACTCCCCTCGCAGACTTGGCGAAGCCCGCGGGGCCGGCACCAGTCGGGGGTCGCGGAAGTATCTTCCGTTCCCGTGACCCCCGGCGCAGGTGTGAGAAGGAACACGGGGTGGTTTTTAGTCAGTAAGAGTCTGACAGACCCCTCCGCCTCCCCGGGCGGGGGACATCCATGAGGATTTTCCACCCCTAAAAAAAAAAAAAAAAAAAGCTATAGGATAGGTATGGTCAGTTAGGTTAGGTTATATATACATGTAGGGGTATGGACCACCGTAATAAAATAAAAATATCTTTATAGCTTCTTTATTAAAAATATTATAACTTCTTGTAATAAAAAAACGTCTTCACTTCTTGACACTCGCTCGTCATCCTTTTTTTCTTCTTCCTTATTTAAAATATTCAAATCTTCCTCTTTCTCCTTCCCACATTCATACTCTCTCATTCATCCATCACTGCGTTCATATTACTACATTCCATCTAATAATCATGCATTCTAAATTAACATCCCACATACATGTTGTAATTTTAATTCTATCGAACACAAAATGTTTAAATAAGATCACAGTAGAGACTCGCTACATAAAAAGTAGTTATTATTGGTTTGGATCTATTTGTTGTCGTCTTATTAAACGTATGTATATTTAATATATATTTTTATTATTTAAAAAAAACGATAAGAGCAATAAATTTACTCTAAGGCACAACGAAGTTTGCCGGGGCAGCTAGTTTAATATAAAATAGGTTTCATTCATTAACCAACTCGGTGAAGGTCGTTCTTACCGGGATCTTAGACTACTAGTTGTAGGGTCATATTAAGAGTCGCTTCACGAAAAATGCTGATGTCCAACTGCACCTAATTAGTCAAAGAGCCTACTCTAAACAGAAGAAAAGAACTAGAGAGGCAGATCACAAAGTAACAAAATTCAATCAACATCGAAAATCAAGTTACCTCAACAGGATTCATTCAAGACAAGTCATGCATTATTTTGCTGTGCTTAAAAGAACATACTCAGATAAAAGTGACACCTTTATATTTATGTTTTACAGCATGTAAGTACTAAACACACTATGTACGGGACATCTAACCAATTGCGTTTTTTTTTTAATCTATAAACCAGTGCTTGTGATGCTTGTGATGGTGAAGCACACTAGCTTATTAAGAGCCTATTCACTCTAGCGTATTACACAATGGCGCGATTCAGCCAGATGCACAACGCCATCTATCGAAGAAAGGGTAGCATTTTTGTCGCTGCACTCTGCGGACAAATGATGAACTAAATTTCTGAGAAATTGGTCCTTGTTGCTTTTGGTCTTGACTACTTTCCTACTATGTATACCTATTTCTGTTAATTGGATTATTTTTGTTTCGTCATTACTTAATTGAAAACTAAAATAAAAATATTTTTGAGAAGGTATGTTAGTGAATGGTCGTATTGAGTTGGTTTATACTTATATTAGAAAACTAATTTGTAATAACAGCACTTTTTAATGTTCAAACATTTTGAACATTAAAAAGTGCCCTTAAGTAAACTAAGATTTTTTTTTTAAACATGAAAGTTATTAAGTTGGTTTGTGTTATTGACATAAATTATATATTATTATAAATAAACGACATCTTCGTCATCATCTTTGCATTTGAACTTATTTTTGTCAAAAATCTAATCTTATAAATCATCCCTAATCCCGTGCCAGGTCAATCCGTAGCCCCCGTAGCTTTCCATTCGTAGCCGCGTAGTCTCGTAGGCGCGTAGCAGCGTAGGCGTAGCGGCGTAGCTCATTACAATAAGTATGCAAAAATCGTAAAGTTTAATTTGTTCACTTGATAATAACAAGAAAACACGACAAATTAACATTACTAAGAGACAAAGAATGCTGGAGTTTGATACTACGTTCAAATCAAGCAAGCATACACATTAAATATAATAGCTTAGGTCTGCGCCTTCGGATCACGACGGTAGCTTATTGTGGATAATACGATACAACTCTGTTATGGAGGAATATGAATATTAAAATGTTAAAGGTTAAAACTATTTCATAGTATTCACAAATATAAGAAAACAGCTATAATAATTAAAAAATAGTAGTAAAGATAAAAATTACGACATGCAAAGAAGGCGTTAAAATAAAATAAATTATGATCTTTATACCTAAGAAGACATGCAAGAATATAATACAGTTTGCATCGTAGTACACATTATTTATAAAATTTAATAATTTCTCTCTAAGAAACAAAGACAAGATTTCAGTGGCATACCACAAAAAAATATTGATGATTTAGTTACTTATTGCAGAACAGTATTAAATGTGAAAAGTTCATAGAATACTCATAATTATACTGCGTAAAACTTACAAATTACCACTTTACGAACGACATTATGTACGGGGCACTCATAACTCAAAAACAATAACTTAGAAAGAGAAAATATACATAAAAAATATAGGTCCCCCAGGTCCAAATACATATAGGTATACAACAATTTTACAATAAATTAAACAATCTCGGAACAAAATACTCAACTCTTGAAAACTTAAAACTCCATTTAAAATTTGACCATATCCACCTTAATCCAACCGAGTCCGTACCAGCGCAGCGTACCAACAAATTCTTGGCTCATTTGTTTTTTATTCATCCACAGCCCAGTGTAATCGAAAGTATAAATTCGCTTTAACTGCTAGCAGGCCTGCCGACCGATAACACACCCCTTGTTAACTGCGTAATAAGAAAAATAAACTTATATTTCTGGCGCCTTATGGAATATCAAAGTTTAAACTGAGATAGTGGGGGCTCTGTGGCGAGGCGGCGGGAACTGAGCTAGAGTGTGGAAGATGTGAGAAGAATGAGTTTCTCTGAGCTTTAGTTGTGAATGAGTTACTTCCATGGCTTTTGTTTCGGGATAGAAAAATCCTTAACACTTTATATGCCACACCGGTCACCGGTGACCTCAAATAATTGAATTGAATTAAGAAGTAAAGAAGGAAGAAGAAGTGTTTGTAGTGTTTCCTATTTCAGAAGGCATTCTTTGCCAAAAGATGCTCCCAAAATATTGATATGAACAAAAATATGCAGTTGCATACCTATTGAAATAACATGAGATCTCGCTATCCGCGATAAATCCTCGTACATCGAAAATGAAATTGGAGCTTCTGAATCTCTTGCTCTCGCTGCGCTCAAGCTGGTGATTAAGAACCCCCCAATTTTTAATTTTCTGATGTCCTCTGACCTAGGATAGGTGTAAGGAGTCTATTGGACTCTTACTGACTATAAACTGACTCGGTGTTCTCTTCTCACACTTGGATGGGAGACCACGTGACAACATAGGGTAGGGTAGGGTGATGACATGACCCTAGTTAATCATTTAACTTTGATTGACAGTACTATGAGCACCATCCAGTAATTAACCCGTAGGTAAGTGGGCACGTGCTTTATACCTGGAGGCTTTTGTTAATTCCATTTTAAAAGCGTTTTTCGCTGTTGTCAGTGTCTTTGGGAAGTTCTTCAGCAAAAGCAGGCGTTTCGGACGACTGTCTAAATGTATTTTTTAAATAATTAATTTGATTGATTTTGATTTTTGTTGTAATTTAAGAGATTTTCCTTGTACTGTTTACTGTTTTCCTTGTACGTTCTGTCAGTCGGTAAATATTGATAACAATGTTTTCGTGTGTCCGTGTATAATTGTATTGTTTTTTTATGATGTTGTTGGTCTAGCGGCCACAAGCATGAGACCCTAGGTAAGATTCCCGAGTTAGGCAAAGCATTATTGGGATTTTCTATCAGGGATTTTAAGTAGTCGCCCGTAGTGCGGATGCGTTTCTAGTTGATATACTTTTTGCTGACATCACTGGCGAAACGTAAATTTATATGTGCACTTATACCTAATACTCAGGAGAAACACACGTGTGAAAAATAAATATAAATATTCCACAACTTTTCACACAACGCCATTTATTTATTTATTATTTATTTATTAAAACTTTATGCACAAGTAAAAAAAACTATACAAAGGCGGCCTTAATGCCTTAGGCATTTTCTACCAGTCTACCTTAAGGTGGTGCAGAGACAGAACATGGTAGGTGCAACAGGGTAAAGAATTAAGGACAAAAAAGAATAAAAAGTTACACATAAAAATAAATACACAGATACATACATACTTATAACAAAATAATAGGTAGTCAAGAGAGATAAAAATACGTTGTTAGAGAAAAACTAGTCTGAGAATCAATCAACTCTGTGATGAACCTGCCAACATCTTATGAAGATGTTCACGAACTTTTAATTTGAATGTGAACCGGCTGGTTGCCATCCTGATGTTCAGAGGGAGCGCATTCCAAAGGAAAACCGCCTGGACAAAGAAGGAAGATTGAACAAAACCAGAGCGGTGAGAAGGACATCGTAGAAGACGATTGTTCGTGGACCGAAGACCATTTAGTCCCAAGTTAAACTTGAGACTTTGAGAGCTTGTGTTATGGGTACTAAACAGCTGATAAACATACTTATATATTTCTAAATACATACATATTATAGATAAATTACACCCAGACACAGAACAAATGATCGTGCTCATCACACAAACATTTGTCCTGGGTGGGAATCGAACCCACGACCTCCGGCATAGCAGTCAGGGTCAATAACTACTAGAACAACAGGCCAGTCAAAATGATGATAATAATGTGATTTTGAGTTAAAATAAGAAGAATAATAAGCGATATACAGCTCTCAGTAGTACTCAATACTTCTCAGGAGAACCAAAGACTTTGAATACCAAATATACTATTTTTTAAACCGGCTCAAAAAATTCTCAACTAATATTTCCCCTACTTTCCCTGATTTAATGAGCAAGGACCTCGGAATTGGACGGTAATAGGGTATACTTTACTTCACCAACTAAAAACAACAGTCATTGAGTATTTCCACCTTACGTTAAGAAAAGCCTCTTAAAGCAGGAAGAAAGTTAAAAAATAATTAATGCTTTCGTAAATATTCATACCTTGGACGGAGTTTAGAGTTAACCCTCCTTGTTGGAAACGTACTGGGGAAGGGTTTTGAGCGGGTGCGCGTTTTTTTTCAAATCCATAAGAATATAAGAAACTATCCTTTTTCGTCTACTTTATTCGCATAAATTTCTACTATACCATAAAACTTTCTTAGAGCACTGTCGGGAAGTTTGTTCCACCACTTATTCTTCTCAGCAAATACACTGACTGGTCGTCTTGCTGACCTTGGTTTTGTTATTGTTTAATTAGTAACTGATTTTTTATTTAGCATCGATGGTCCTAGTGCCTCATTTTTTTTTTATTGTATCGTTTTTTTTATTTATTTTTGATGTAGTGTCGTAGACCTAGTCATGTATTCTAGTTTTGTACATGTAAGCGGGCACGCCCTTTTTACTTGAAGGCTTATATTTATTCAGTTAGTTATATTTTATTTTTTGCATGAGTTTAGTTGTCAACGTCGGTACTTACTATTCTTATTACTACTGTCTTGTATATTGGTGTGTGCTAGCTAGCATGTAGCAAATTATTTAATTTAAATGATTAAGTTTATTAATTTCCAATGCTGTTTAAACTGTTCTTCTAACATATCAGACAGACGTGTTGCTGGGGAGTTTGTTCCGCCACTTCTTCTTCCCAGCAAAAACACTAGGAAGTGGCGAAGGGCGGGCGTTTTGGGGGACTGTCTTATGTAATTTTTGACGTTCAAAAAGTGCTGATCCTCAGCCTAATTTGAATAAATGACTTTTGATTTTGATTTTGATTTTTGACACTAGGAATTAGAGATAGGCAGGCATTTTAGGACAGTCTTATGTGAATCTTGATGTTCAAAAAGTACTCATCCTCAGCCCAATTTGTCAAAGTCAAAGTCAAAGTCAAACCATTTATTTCAATTGGGCCCCTATAAGGCACTTTTCAATGTCTGACAAAAATTAACTTTAAAAAATGATTCTAGTTGCCCTTTCCAAAAAGTAGATTTCTATGGAGAAGAACGGGCAAGAAACTCCATACTTACTCTTTTAAAATAGATTTTACAAAACTTTGTATACATTAATAAGATTATATGTGAGGACGATGCACCTAAAATAAAAAGTACTATACTAAGATAGGTTTAAGCAAAAAAATAAATAAAAAATAAGCAATGAATTGAACAAATGTCTTTTGATTTGAGAGCTCAATATTATAGACGAGTCAAAATCAAAACCGTCGATAATGTATTACCCTATTATTATAAGATTTTTTTTTTGGATTTTTTATTTGGTTTGGCTACATTCATCATTTCCCTAGCCTTTTCCCAACTATGTTGGGGTCGGCTTCCAGTTTAACCGGATGCAGCTGAATACTAGTGTTTTACATGGAGCAACTGCCTGACAGACATCCACAACCCAGTAAGTGGGTAACATGTTACTGGTTGTCAGACTTTCGGGCTACTGACTACAAGTAACGACTGTCAAAGACCTACAAATGACAGCCGAGACCAATGGCTTAACGTGTTTTCCGAGGCGCGGAGGAGTCTTGGTTTGGCTCCATTGCTTATTTTAGATCATCTTGTACCTATATCTCAGTATAGTAGTTTTTATTCCAGGTACTCATTCTCATAATTTTAACCTTTTTTGCAGAGTATTGTATGGAGTTTCTTACCCAATCTTCTCCATACGAAACTACCTTTTGGAAGATGCAACGATAATTTGGGCACTTAATTTATTTCACTTTGTTAGTCTGACATTAAAAAATGCCATTTATAAGTCTAATTGAAATAAAATTTGTCTTCGACTTCATTTAATTTAAAACAATCTTACATGTATCTTAACATGTAAACCTGATATGATATACAGGCTTGGTACTATTAAACAATTTCAACATAAACGTTACGTAACGTTATGTTTTAACCTAAGAAAAGTCTTCTTCCTCATTAACTTTCCTTATATTTTCATAAGATCTTGAAAACCATTTGGATAGAATAACACAATTACATAAGAATATCTCTAGAATTTTTTCTTCTATTACATATTTGGTATCGCGCGGTTTCTTACACAATTCGAGTCTGTATGTTTACAAAAGTGAAGGGTTCGTCGAAACGACTCCGATTTAATTTAAGTCCAGCGCCGTTATCGTCGGTACCCCATTGTTTTTCTTTCTTGAAATTTTACGGTCAATTTGACGTGATTCCTTTTTTTTACGATTAATTTGAATTTAATTAGTTCTGAGAATTGTTGTCGAGTTATAGCGGTTGTGAGCTTGCGTTTATTGCCGAGTTATAGTTGTGTGTTTTTTTATTTTGTTAATAATTTGTTGAAAGAATTTAAGTCAAATTGTATTCGTGAAGCAGCTAATCTATTATGAGCCAATTCTTAGTAAATGTTTAGAAAAACAAAGCTTTTATTTAACTTGTTATATTACTGAACTTACACAATACAGACATAGGTTAGGTAGATAGGTTCACGACTCCATCCGCGAGGTATTTAAACAAACTTTATGTTTTAATTTCTTGCGCGGAACACTAATTATATTCCTAAATAAAATTAGCCTTAGTTACTTTGTATAAAATCAGCTATTGTGGTAGTTATGTAAACTGTTTATCCATTTTAGTTTTTAAATTTGAGAAAAATTGGTTTTTTGTTATGACTATTTTAAACTTTTATGATTACACAGTTTATCCACAAGTTGTAATTTGTAAATGTGTAAAGATGAAGTTACTTAGATAATACTAGACGTAGGAATGTACCTTAACATTTTCACCGCTCATTTTCTACAATCGAAACTCAAAAAACCCATAAAGAACCCTACAACAATTACAGGCGATAACGCACCTCCCACTTTCACCCCGTCCGTCTCCCACCACACACAGTAAGATCGACAAATCCTGACGCACTGCAACTTCGCACAAAAAAAAAGATCTCGTTACATATACATCTCTAGATATTGGAGCTTGTTGACATATTTACGAGCTCCTCGACTATTAAGTGGTGATTTAGTGAGGCCATATCGGGATGGATACGTTTTTATCGCGAGCAATATATCCACTTGGCTTCTA
The DNA here is from genome assembly GCA_921972225.1 of Euplexia lucipara. NCBI lineage: Eukaryota > Metazoa > Arthropoda > Insecta > Lepidoptera > Noctuidae > Euplexia > Euplexia lucipara. The sequence goes on along the minus strand of OV179149.1, from coordinate 1,864,769 downwards.
GCTCTATTATTTGAACCATTGTGAGAGAGCTTGAAGATTTCCACCCGCAGTTTTCCCTGTTGGGATTTTTTTTTAATGTTGTCTAACGGTTTTTGGTTTTGAACGAATGTGTACCAATAATAATATTCTACAACTTTTACACAACGCCAGATAATCCCAGACAAAGCACGGCTTATGTTATGAGTATTAGACAACTGATAAACATTATTGTATACTTCTAAATACATAAAGATCATAGATAAATTAGACACAGACATAGAACAAAATTAAATGGTCGTGCTCATCACACAAACATTTGTCTTGGGTGGTAGCAGTCGGGGTCCAGGCCATACTAAGGTCAACCTATTAGGTTCCCACTACTGGGACGCAGCCTTTGTCTCTGTGACTCCTTAAGATGGAGTATTGTAGGAAGGAATTGTGGAAGAACATAATTATCTTGGAGGTGCGGTTCTAGTCCAAACTTTTCATTGTTCATGTTCATACATAGTTGTTAAATTTGAGGTTAGTTTCAACATTTAACTTCTGTATGATTTTTTTTGTAAATGTGTCTCAAACTATCTTCTTGCGGCCTTGTATTAAGGTATTACTACTAAGGTATAGACAAAAGTAGTTTTTGTCTAATAAACTATATCGATTGGTTTGAAATAAAAAATAGTTTATTCAACTATTTCAAAGATTACTTGATTTAAGTCCAGGTTTTCTGGTAGAATATATTTTATACATATAATAAGCAACAAAAAAATTAAAACAGCTTTTGTCAATATTCTTTCTATTTCTAATCACTTCACCGTCTTAATAACCATACTATTATTATTGTTGAAACCAACATTATAATTCAATCCTGGAAATAGTTGTCCCTTCCTCGGATCTTAACCCTCAAAAGCATCGGTAGGCTGAAGGGTTACAAGTCGGCAGTAACAAGTTAATTCTTCAAGCTTAATCTAAGATATTTGCTGATGAGGTAATCATGGGTATTGTAGTAAGACTAGGACACCGCAAATTGTTACATTATTGTAAGTTTAAGAGACTGGATGAGATAGTGTTAATTTTATTTCTGTAGATTATGTCTTTGAAGATGATATTGATAGGATGGAGGTGATGGTGGTGGTAGTGGTGGATAGGATGGTTTAGAGATGACGGCCAAAGATAAATGGATGAAAACAATCTTGTTTCATGTCAACTTTACCATTTAAACCAAAAGCATTCCATACCGTGTATAATTATTTATCCGTGTTACAGTTATGTTTTACATTGGCATAAGATAATGCTTTAATCTAAAGGTGGACAACAATTTGTAAAACAAAAGTTTACTTGAATTAACTTCTTTATTTCTTACGCCTTCTATCTTTCCTACTTGGTATACTTATTTAAAAATCCTTTCATCCATCCATGAAGCATTATCATATACGTAGCATTATCATATCGTACGTGTAACGTCAACGAAGCAAAATTAATATGTTATAATCTTAGCAGATGGTTCTCTGTAGTTTTAGCCTACCTCTTCTTCGAATCTTTATGAAAGTGCCCTTTCATTGTGCCATCACCACTTACATCATCACCATCAGCGTCAGGCAGACGTGTTGATGGGGAGTTTCCAAAAACACTAGAAATTGGCGAGGGCCGGGCTTTCTTATGTATATTGACGTCAAAACTACCTCAAGCTAATTTGCATGCATCACTTTTAATTTTGATTTTGTCATCAACCACTCTACTATTAACAGTTTCGTCTTCACCGTCTTCCTCGTCGTTACCATCACCAGTTCCAGTATCCTTAACATCTGTGTAACAATCGTTATGTATAACATCGGCCGTCTGTAGGCCGTCGCCGCGTGTACCAAGTTAATGCCTTAATCTTAAGGTGGACGAGGATCGTGAGAGCCATGTGGACGTACCCTTGTTTACTTGACAGTAGTTTGGAATTTGATTTTGAATAGGTTTTGTATAGTGCACTGAATTTGTGAGAGAATTTTATCCGTTTTGGGTGAAAAATTTGTAATTGTGATCATGTCATCTATTGTTGAATACCTATTTAAAATTATAGGTGGTGATAGTGTGATGAGCTGGACCCCTTAAAAATGGTCCCATAAAGTTCTAGATAGAGAGAGCTGACAAAGAAGTAGGAAAGGCCTTTGCCCTGCGGTCGGAAAATTGTTTAAAGTAGTCTTCTGTGGTTTTAGATTTTTGCACTCTTACTTTATATAAACTTTAACTATACCAAATCTTCCACCGTATGCGCAATAAGCTTGAGAGCTTGTGTTATGGGCACTAAACAGCTGATAAACATACTTATATATTTCTAAATACATACATATTATAGATAAATTACACTCAGACACAGAACAAGTGATCGTACTCATCACACAAACATTTGTCCTGGGTGGGAATCGAACCCACGACCTCCGGCATAGCAGTCAGGGTCACTAACTACTAGACCCACAGGCCAGTCAAGATGATGATGATGACACGATTTTGCAGGACCTATATACAGCAACGTATATTTCTCGTAAAGGTGCTTCCTTATAATAATAACATACAATATTAAAAAAACTCCTAATAGAAAAATGTATACTTTAAACTCTTTTATCTACTAATGTTTAAAATGACAATTTTGTATCACCCTTTTCATTAGCCTTACAAAATTTATTTTGACTATAGAAGATTTGCGATTTTTCTGTTTTACGCGTTAAAATCCTTATCCACCTTTACCCAACAGCCCAACACTGTCACCTTGGAGGTGTCTCCCCAGCCATAACTCTTCACGGAGGAACGTCCCCGTCGCCGTCGCCGTGTTGAGGAATTATTATTATGCGAATAAATACTCCGAATGTCACTAGTAAATGTCTCCCCTCTGCCCGGGTAATCCGAGGGGCGATGGAGGCTAGTGTTGCCAGCTATCTGAGGAAAATGTGGGATTTAAAAAAGTGCACTTAGTTGAAGTTAATTATGGTTGCGTCATATCTGTCTAATCCTGTGACGAGTGTGTCTTTAAAGTCATCAAAAATGACAATTTTATTTATAGTAAAGCAATACTGATCTGATAAGACTGATCTGGTCCCCTCATACTGTGTGGTTCTTTCCTCAAAAGACCATCTCAGACACTAATCTGCATGGATCTTACATGATTTGACCAAGATAATGTCTGGACTTTAAAAGAGACTATGACCTCTGAGTTTCTTTCGGTGTTTCTTCTCAGAGTAGTCAAATAGTGAAATACCGATCTCATTTACTAAAAATCTTTTTTGCAAAAAATAAAACCGACTTAAAAAAACACTAACCAGTGTAAAATAACTCTAAATTAGGAAGTCTGTGGCTCTGGTGGTTTTGTCTTATTCATGATGGGCCACCGACTTCCGAATTTAGAGTTATTTTACACTGGTTAGTGTTTTTTTAAGTCGGTTTTATTTTTTGCAAAAAAGATTTTTATTTTTCCATTTTTAGTTGTTCCCATACAAATATTTGCCATGAATTTATTTTTATATTGTTATTTGTTAACAATACATATGTCATAGTAATAGGGTTATCCACTTATCCCTAATAAATGAAACTTAACATACCTAACTGTCGAAATCTAGGTATGTTGTACACATCTGCGTACCCCTCAGAGCATACAGGCGTGATGATACGTCATGATGTTGTATAAACAATAAATATCCAAGCGATTCCAGCAATCACGACAGATTTGCCGTCTATTTTTGAAGAGTTCCATTGTATATCTCCGAAGATCAGCACCAGATCTTCACCAAATTAAAATGGGACCACCTCGGGAGTATACTCTTTCAAATAAAAAAAGAATTTTGAGAATCGGTCCACAAATGAGGGAGAAATCGCGTAACAAACACACAAAAAAAAAAAAAAAAAAAAAACATACCGTCGAATTGAGAACCTCCTCCTTTTTTTGAAGTCGGTTAAAAAAGGCGACGTGTAAAAGTGTTTGTAAAAAACCTATTTACAAAAAATAAATATCATTTATCATTTAATATAAACCTTCGCATTACCTTGCACGGGCAAAAATGGCTATGGCATTCATTGCGCCTAACTACAGTTTCTTTTACTTTAAATATGCATGTAGCGTTAAAATACAAAGAAAACATGGTGCCTCAACAAAGGATAATTTATGTTATGCAGTAAGTGGGTTGCAGAAATCAGATAGGTGGTCGATCCAAAGCAAAACACTGCATTCAGTTGCATTCAGTTGCATCATACTCTAAGACTGGAACTAGACCATTGCTTATTTTAACACCTTAATTAGATATTTAGGGAATATTGTTGTAGATTAAAATGTACAGATGCCAGCACATCAAGATATCCCGAAACGTCAATTTTTCCCAATTGAACATGGACCGCATTCTGTTTATATTATAGTTAAAAATATTTCAATTAAAGATATTTGACAAATTTGGGTACCTAGCTTGATGTGCTGGCCTCTGTACAAAAAAAACCTGTATGGTTGTACTTACGTGCAAAATTGCAGTGGTTAGAGGTTGCTGATATAAATAAAGAGAAACTCGGGCAATTTAATAAAACTACATTGAATACTGAAGCATTACTTAAAACTAGAAAATATAAACTTAAAAAATAAATAATGCTTGTATTTTAAATGAGCATATGTTATACGAACCAGCTTCTAAAATCTTCTATAATAGTATATAATCAGATACACAGCAAGCAGCAAAATATTTCCATAGCGTTGACTGGAACAACTTGCCTGCGTCTTCCCATCCGATTATAATTACGGTTTCTTCAAGGCATAGAGTGAATAGGCTCCTAATAAACTAGTGCGCTTTACCATCCATTGATTGCATTAATGCTTACCATCAGGTGGGATTGCAGTCAAGCTAGACTAGTTAAAAATATCGAAGACAAAAAAAATGTTCTACCATTTTACAGAAATGGGGACTGGCCTCCCTAATCGAGGCATTTGGTGTCACCGCGCGGCCCGGCCTCTAGACAAATGCCGTTCGATCCGCCGAAACGTTCCAGTAATAGTTTTAAAGTGTAGCCAATTTCTTGACGTTGTCACCTTCAAGTCTATCTCCGTGATGACCTTCATATTTGTCAAGTCTTCAGGGTTTCGTCTCAATAAGATTTGCGGAGTATAAGGCTCATGACATTTGGTGCCGAAATGGTAATTAGAAAACGTGGTAGTGATTGGTTTAAGTTTATTTTTGTTAAGTTTCAAATAGATAAGTGTTGGTTCAAGTTGCTTACATTTTATGTCGCTCATTAAAAGAGGGGGTAAGAAAGCTTATGTACGATAAGCGTTCTAATTCAAAATGAGTAAAATCTTATTGTGGTGCCTTTTTCTGTGTTTTTTATTTTGTTTTTGTTTGGACACATTACAACAGTAATAATTTTTCCGTTTACTCCTTTATGAATTTATAGACATTTTCATAGCTGATATAAGATGTTCATTCCTTTGTAAATCTCTGTCATTTTCCTCCTATTCTCTGATTCGTGAAGACTATAGTTTATTTTAATAGTAATATCTCATTAATTATTTTGTATACACCTACCGTTCGTGTCGTGGGTTTATAAACATTTAAAATCACATACATAAACAGCCATATTAATACGATTATCAAATTAAATTTACTTAAGAATTTTTAACCTTCTAGTTACGGAATGAAGTGTTTTTGTATCTTCTTTTCTTTTGAATCATATTAATACTATTGCATGCTATTGAAATTGAAATATCTATAATTGTAAATTGAATTAATTAATAGAAAAATAAACAGTTTTCTTTGTAAATCTCTGTCTTCCTAGCACTTTCTGCAACCAGTCTCAAAGATTGACAATTTAATTCAGTCGCCAGGTCAGTAAGTGTGATGTTATCGTCTACAACAAAGGTGTTGCTATGGTCATTGTAGTGTAATGGAGTTCTTTATCTCAGTATATCATCGTGTCGCTCAGGCGAGGGGAACGGAGCTACGAATCACACAACCCAGGTTAAAAGTACATCTTATCTATGCTTTGGATGCATGTTAATAAAATGTTTGAGGATTTGAAATTACACCCAGACACAGAACAAATGCTCATGTTCATCACACAAACATTATTGCCTTGGGAGGGAATCAAACCGACGACCTCCGGCATAGCAGTCAGGGTCACTAAGCGCTAGACCTACAGGCCAGTTATTAAATTTTCCACATTAAATGTGTCTTTTATAGAAACCATTCAAGTAATTTCGTTAAGAGTTAAGTAACTACCCGTAGTATTATCTTTGTTTTTTTTTTAATTCTTTATTTTAAATTGAGGTATTTGTCCACAATGGCAAGTCAGCCTCATCATAACTTAAACTATTCTAAACTAAATCTAAAAATACAATTTACAATATTAAAAACCAAATAAATCACTCAAGAGGTTTGCTACCTTAGAAGAAGGCTGCGCTAACATTTTTACATATGGACCAAATTATTAGTATTATCTTTAGATCTACAATCATTTTTCAGGGTACCGTACCCGTATGCACCAACGGAACCATATAAGTTAGGATTTGCTGTCTGTAAGTCAGTCGGTCAGCGGCCTAATCTCATAAACAGTAACGGGTAGACAGTGGGAAATGTAACAGAGCAGTACATTATATTCTAGCAAGAAATAATATCAATTAAAAATATGTGACTCCATAAATAAGAAACCATGTTTTACAGCATTTTTTGCTCGAACTTAACAATCGCCGTATTTTTGTCCAAAAGTACCCATAAAGTAAAAGTAACCATACGTACGAGTCCGGCTCGCACTTGGCCAGTTTTATTTATTCCGGTTCAGGTTATATTATTTTAAAACTATAATTACCAAGCCATTGTGGAACAGACGTTGATTTGCTCTTAATTTAAACCCCATTAATTCAATTTAAGCTGTATCCAAGTTGGGACCACGCCAATATAGACTTGACGTCATTGCATGTTATAGTAGACCACATTAAAAACTAAAACGATGTCAGACTATGAGTTAAGTTCAATATTGTAGCTTTATGATATCGGTTAATAACTTGCAAACTTTAATTATTATCTTTGCGCAGTTACTAAAAAGTATAAAAAAGAAAAGCAAAAAAAGGAAAGCATACTTGAGGGTTTTATAGAAATAAAGCCCTAAAATAATAATAATTATTGTTAATTTTGATCAAATATGCAAATTATGAATGCATAATACATTTATAAACCTATAGCAGACGTCCCGCGGTTTCACCCGCGTAGGTCCCGTTCCCGTGGGAATACAGGGATAAAAAGCTATGTGTTAATAAGCCAGGGTGTCAGCTAACTCCATACCAATTTTTTTTAAAATCCATTCAGATGTTTTTACGTGAAAGAGTAACAAACAGCCATCCATCCATCCGTCCATCTATCCATACTCACAAACTTTCGCGTTCATATTAGTAGGATCTATAATCTAAAGAAATTATCTAAATGACAGCATCAAAATCCGTTGCGTGGTTTATGAGTTATTGAATATACAGACAGACGCACAAAGAGTATTTGCTATATACCAGGGACGTGGAGCTCCTCAAGTTCCGAGTTGAGCTCACGATAACTCACAAATCAGTCTGTGCAAGCAGCCGCAGTGCTCAATTCTCAGTGGTCTGTGTGGTTCTTCCCTCAAAAGACCATTTCAGACACAAGTCTGCATGGTTCTTACGTGATAGACCGAGATAATGTTTGGACTTTAAAAGAGACTGTGACCTCTGATTTTCTTTCAGTGTTTCTTCTCAGAGTAATCAGACAGTGAAATACTGACCTCACTTCTAGTTAAAAAATGACTTTAAAAGTGTTCGTATGGACCTAATTACAGAAATAAATTTAATTTATCATAACATAAGAAGGGCTAGGCAGAGGTGTACCTGGTATACACCCACATTTCGCCAGTTATGTTTAAGTCCCATGTAATAGGGGGCGAGCCTATTGCCATCAATCGGGCACAAATCCATACTCCGGGCTGCTACTGAGAAATCCCAGATGGAAAAACTCAATAACACTTTGCCCGACTCGGGGATCGAACCCGGGACCTCATGCTCAGCAGTAGCGCTTGCGACCACTAGACCAACGAGGCAGTCATTTATCATTTAAAAAGATAAAAGAGGATATTATGGTTTCATGAATTCTTTTGGAATCCATTGAATCATAATACCGTATCCTACTAAGCTTAAATTCATGTTTGACGAGGGACTGTGGCGTAACGTCTTGTTTAAATCAAGCGGGGAATGATGGCAATAACAGTTAGCAGTGAAGTTACGGCTGCTAAGATAATGGTGGCTCCGGAGATTCCCTCAAAGTAATTGCTAATTTCGGTCGACGCGGCGTGCGCGATAATTGTTTGTTTGTTTCTTTGTTTAACGCAGCCTTGTTTATCATCTGTTGTATCAATATGTTTAGAAAATTGTTTGGGTATTTTCGGCTTTGTTTGTCTGTCTTTTTGTGCCTCGAAAAGTATGCGTTTAAAGTCAAAGTCAAAATGTTTGTACTTCTAAACGATTTCACAAGTTAAATCTGTAATTTATAAAATTCTCGTGTCACAGTGTTGTTTACAGAGCTCTTCCAAAACGTCTTGACTGATTCTTGTCTTAAAAACCCCCTAAAAAGTGCGGACCGATTCATATAAAATTTTGTGTGTATAATAATTGTAAATTCTGTAAGTCTTAGAATAGGACGTAAACTAATAAAAACTAAATAAAACCAGTAAATTGATCCTTTGGTGGAACGAATTTTACCGAGGCAGCTAGTGAGATATAAAAAAGGTTTTTAGTGGCCCATTTTAAAAGCTAGTTCTGTATGCAGAATCATTGAAAATATACTGTATTACCTAATAACCCTCTTAATTATTTAATCGGTCTCGGCTGCTTAATAAATCGATCTCTGACAGTTGTTACGAATATAGTCCAAACCATGAATGTCTAAAAATTTGTTAAGTCAAGGAGTAACGTTTTACCCAATCACTGGGGTTATGGCAATCGAATGGGCAGTCTCTTCATGTTAAACACTTTTATTCAGCTGCATCCTGTTGCTGCGAGATTTGTTGTTGAAACTGCTGCTGGGCATCGAACTGCGAACATCTGCTGTTACGTTTTGATCTAAACATGAAGCACAAGGTTTTGATTCATGGGCGCGTATTGCCAAACTGTATACTGACCCAGACACCCGTAGTCTGAACTGAACTACATCGTGCTCATTAAAATCACAAATAAATTGGAGCAAAGTGCATACGAGCTCAGAGCAATCTGAGAAGAGCGCGACGTCGAAATAGGTCGCGAAATTTTCCTAAGTATTTTTTTTCATAGTGCCCCCAAGACGACACTCTACCCGCATTTTGCTTTAAATTATCGAGGTGACGATGCCATATTACATACTAGCCAGACACTGGAAAGTATGGACGTCTGGACTCGTATGTATTTTGCTCTAGTATTTTAAAGCAAAATGTATATTGATTCAGACACTCTCTGAATAGGTACACAGTTTGCTCTTCAACTACAAAGGCGAACTGCGATCGAACTCAGAGCAACCCCGGTCTGGGTCAGTATACAGTTTGGCAATACGCTTCCTGGGCCGAACAGTGTTATTGGATTTTTCCATCTAGAGTTTCTAAGTAACAGCCAGGATTATTACCCTCTAATACACGAGGCTTTAATATAACCTACAACTACACTGTAGAAATATACCTCTGCCGAACCTTTTGTTGATTATATTCATGATGTTTTACAATGTCCATCAAGTTTATCAAACCCTTACAGGTTCTCTTTTTGGATGACCGTGTCATCCATCTTGTGGGTAGTCATCGTCTCAACGTACGCGAACGTCCATCACTCCACCACCCATCCATTATCGACGAAATTAAAGCCATCTATCGCGTAGTAGCTGCAACTCGCATCTTAATTACGTCTCCGCACAACAGATGGCGCTCCCATCAATATCAGTAACCGTTAACAGACCCAAAACTACTTAATATACATAAAGTACGGAGACAAGACAAACTTGTCGACTGTCGTAACTATAAATCGCACATGTTAAACTAAGACAGACATGTCGGACGTTTGCTACGACTCGCAGCCCTTATCAAGAGGCGAGCAGTTATTTACGGCCTGGCCTGAGTTATGGCCAATTTACAGGCAGTCATTAGTGCCTTAATGGCCTTAAGGTGTCCGGATGAAAAGTACCGGCGGATAAGTTTCGGCGACGTCAGCGTTTGCGACGCATGATGTAGGGTTTTTGTCTTGCATTTATAATGGTAATGGTTGGGTGTAGAAAGGGCTTCTTAGTTTTTTTATGGGATCGTGGTTTATAAGGAGAATTGATAAGGGTGCTTAGACGGTTTGATCATGTTGAGAGGATCAATGAAAAGCAATTAGGAACAGGTGTAATGCAGATGTAAGAGGACATGTCGGGAAGAGAGGCTCTGGAGGATATTCTTTAAAAAGGTCAGATGCGTAACGTAGTACCTACTCGCAACCGGCTCGCTTGAATGTCCAGTCTAACAGTGTGTCTAGCGCGAATTATACTAATAAAGATATTTGTATTTTCCTTTTTAAGATTGTTGGACTTACGACTAAAGGGCTTATGACAAAAATATCATTCATAAAAACAAAACAAAAAACCCTCGTCGTCGTCGTCTCTCGTCTCGTCTCGTATCTCATCTCGTCTCGTCTCGCGTCTCTCTCTCTCGTTTTTTTAAAAACTACAAAATGGGTACATATAAATTCACGCTTTTTCCTTATAGGTGTAGGCAGAAACTACAGAATAGGTACCACCTACTACCTGCCATAAGAATGATATTCTCCTTTGAAGAACGAGTATTTTCATTTCTAGGGTTGTTCAGGGCTTATTACATTATCTGATTTGTAGTATCCTAACTAGGATCCTGGTTAGGAAACAACTAAGCGGTCGGTACTATAAATCGGATCCAATTTGGCCTAACTACAATAAAATTACACCTTCCGATTTCCTACTTAATTAATTATTAAGAAATCGCTTTTATTGATGTTGTAGTTGATATTATCTAGTTAGTAACTTATTTTAACGAGTCAGTATGAGTTTGAGTTTCTTGCTCAATTCTCTCCATACGAAACTACTTTTTTGGAAAGAGCAATTATGATAATTTTAAAAATACCATTTTATTTATGTTTGACGTTCAAGTGTGACTTTGAATGGTCTTATTGAAATGAATGAGTTAACTTTGACTTTTAATTGGGAGATCGTGAGGGCCCAATGACTGAGGCTTCGCTTCTCTTGAGGTAGTGAGTTCAATTTCGGGCAAGTGCTTGTGTAACTTTTCAACCCATAATTATAGTTGTATACCTATATGGTTATTATATGAGTTCAAAAGTCACACTGTCAAACTGGGAACATTGCTTAAAAACTACCTACTTAAGATCCAAGTAAAGTTTATATAATATATAAACTTTACTTGGATCTTAAGTAGGTAGTCTCACGCTGTTAGTCATATTATATGACTAACAGCGTGAGGCAAAATATTGTGAAGGAACTATGTATTTGCCCCGCAGTTTTAACTACTCTTGAGGGCTGTAACGTGATGTAAAGTAAAGTTAAAGTTAAATCGTTAACCTCAGAAATAAATAAAAGGAACAAGGTGGAAGTGATGTTGTTCCCGAAGTAGGTACAGCCTATAAAGCTTCCTCAAGAATTTGGCTGTCCAATACAAAAAGTTATTCTCCAAAATAACTGGTAGATTATTGCGTTCAATTCAAGCAAACAAACTCTACAGTACTTACTATTATTTTAGTGTAACAAAATAGAACACAAATTAAAACTTTAGCAGATTTTTTTTAACCAAAAACATATGCACAGATAATAAAACGTCAAAATGATTTGTTAAAGCCATTCCGACGCTAAAGGCCGGCCGACAATAGCAAAATTCATTACAACAGCGTAACTGGCAATGATAACCTCATTTCGTAACGAATGAATCAAACGCACATTAAAGCATTGTCGTGCGCGAGAATTATTGTGACGTAGCTCTCGTTACAGGCGCACTTCGATGCTGCCGGCGGTGCAGGGCTAGAGGAACCGTGGAGCGGGTTGGGGCTAAAGACTTTGGTGCAAGCAACGTAACTATTCAGCTGATTATTCATATTCATATTCATTTATTTGCGTTCCACAAGGTAAACAAGATGTTAACAGAGGGCTTAGAGCTAAGAACCGTTTGTAGACCCTGTAAGGGCACAGCAAAATATTGTTAAATACTTAGCAACTAAATAAAATCTAAGTCTAACTAAAATTTGAATAAATTTATACATGAAAACTAAATAATTATACATCCTAGTTGCAAAACAGTTAGTAACAATAACATAAATAATTCAATTAATGATAGCAAAATAATAAAAAATAAAATAAAATTGTATTTACTTAAATTATTAATTTGGTAACATTATTATAAACACTTAATTATTATTAATTAAAAATTAATTATTATTAAAGCAGCAAATAGCAGTCATAGCTTAATAGTATGACTGCCAAGCCTTAAATCTCGAGTATGAACTCAAGGCACTCATTATCACTTGCTTCTAAAACTTTGAAGTAAAACATAGTGAGGAAACCGGTGTCTTAGAAATTACTCGACGACATGTGAAGCTAAGTCCCATGGGGGCGGCATAAACCCTGACAAAAGGCTACTCAATGGCCACACGAAAAGAAGAAGCTGTTGAAGACCCTGCTACATCCACACGTACATGAACTCACACATTTCGGAGGCAGAAACTACAGAATGCTTCAATAGTCTTTTTGCTTCGTTTACGCATTTTTAAGCTGACTTTTGTAAAGAACATCATCAACACCGTCAGATTTTTCTTTTTTTTACGGTGTTTATCTGTTTTAAAAATACGTTTGCTGACCGACCAATTAATTACGAATGAACCTTCGGACTTAGAAGCGGCAATAGCCCAATGGCTAAGGCGTTGGACTGGCGATTGAGAGGATCCCCAGCTATTGCACTATTGACGTGAATCCACTCCAGACACAGGCATATTAAGAGTAGTTGGATGGATTAAGAAGTGCAAAATTGCTAGTACGCTTTATAAAAAAAAAGAATTGAATCTCCTTCTATAGTTACTTTTTGTCAAAAATTGCCTATGTGGGCAACTTTTTTTTCACCCCAATGTTCTCTTAGTAGACTTATTATATTGGACCAGCTCTGTTTAAAGCTGGTAGCATCTAAGGCCGCTATACCATACTATGTATTTGATTTGAAGGCAGCCGCAGGGAAGACGTGATTTTAAATGAATCAATCAACTTCTTATGATCTACCTAGTCCCAATTCCCATTTTTCCAACTATAATATCAGTGTTTTGCATGAAGGAACCTTTTGGTTAGACAGCATCTCAATATTTTGTTGGCTACTGACAGAGATCTTCAAATGACAACTAGATACAACGGAAGTTTCTATTTGAGGCACGGCGGGGTCTTAATATGTGATAAATGGAAATAAAAAAACTTTTACTTTTATATACAGAAGTAAAATACTTACATTATGTTTAAGCTTGAAAAAAGAAACAAATTATTATAAACTAATTATTTCTTTAATCACACCACTCCACAGTTTTCCTAGCCACAAATTTTGCATTATCGCGGTTGGTATGACAGTTCAGTGATATATTCACCGTATTATAAATGCTATAAATAAATAAATATCGGATATTTAGGATCGCACCATTGTTCGTTATGAGCTATGTGCGGGCTCTTGTCTGCGGTCCTGTTAACAGTCGTTGGTGATTTAGGAAAATATTCAGACTAATTATCAGTTTTCAGGCGTAATAATTAGTTTTGCTGAGTTTGGGGCTGAAGATCTTGATCCCTTGTTGTCAGACACTTTGGTCAAGTAAGTAAGGCAAGCATGATATCCTTAATTCGATTTCCTGGTTTGGGCAAAGTCTGGATTTGTGCTCGGTTGATGGTAATAGGCGTTTTTGTAAAGAATAAAACAAGAAAAATTCATGACATGATGATGATTGGTATGACACAAAAATAAATACACCATAAAACTACAAAATACACAGAAGACAAAGATTTTAATTCCAAAAAGGCCCTCAGCTCAGGATAATGTCAGGTGAGAACACAGGGTGTACAGACGCCAGCACATCAAGTTACCCCAATGTGTCAAATTTTCCCAATTGAGTATGAACCTTATTCTGTTTGACATAAAGTTGACGTGCTGGCGTCTGTACTTTCGGGTTAAAGACTTTAAACTTGTCTAGCAAAATGTGGGCCATTTTGCTAGACAAGTTTTAAGTCTCATAATATATATCGTACTTACGAACGATACCTGCAGGCCTAGCCTTTCTATTATCGTAATCGACAAGGCGACACTAGAAAGAAAATGGCGTACTTAGCGCTCTTACACACGAGCGGCATGTTCCCAACGGCAGAGGTAACTGCAGACGTCGACGCGGGTCGGCGGCAACCGTCGACGCGTCGACGGCAGCAGTCGACCTATAGCGCATATATATACACTTGCAGTTGTAGTGTGCCGCGTTGTTGAAATGTCGACGGCTGCCGTGGACGCGTCGCGCGTCGACGCCAGTAGTCGACCTATAGCGACACTTGCAGTTGTAGTGTGCCGCGTTATTGCAGTCGACGCGTCGACGGTTGCCGCCGACGTGCGTCGACGGCTGCAGTTACCTCTGTCGTTGGAAACATGCCGCTCGTGTGTAAGTGGCCTTATATGGAATCAGCTGTTTGTCAACTGTCAAGTGTATTTCATTTTGAGCCATATTACAAATTCTACTTGTTAACACTTGACAGTTGACAAACAGCTGATTCCATATACACCATTTTCTTTCAATTGTCGCAATACAATTGAAATAGAATTTGTAATATGGCTAGGCCTGCTGATTTACCCCTGCCATACCATTCGGGAAATACAGATCTAATGTTTATTATTCCATGTCAAGCCAAAAGTTTTTTTAATGTTGTGTTTGTGTTAATAATGATTGAGAGACATGAAACCACTACCTACTTGGATTTATGCTCCATTAATTTGTTATTTCTTGATCGACTTTCTACGGTTTTCTCCTCAAAACGATATTAAAAATATTTGTGTCTATCCTTTAACCAGAATCCTCCGGCTCTTATTTCAATTTATTCGTGTACCATTCCTTCTTCTTCCATAAATGATCGTCATCATCTCAAGAGTCAGTTCTTCGCGCAAAATACTCCTATGACCATCAACGTTCACATTCAACTTTTCTTACTGCATTTTCCCCATTCATGAGAATTTCTCAATCTCTCAATCTCAAACTATAACTAACAATTTCCACACAACTTCTTAACCAAGCTGCTCGATGTTTTCGACATTATCTTCCAGAGAGGTCTTTTAAATTCATGTATAAGATTAAATTTACTCCAAAAACCATAAAACGCCAGTCATTCCTTGACATGACATGCCTTTACAATGACAATCCATTTCTGTACAACTTTTCAGCCAATAGCATCACTTTTAGACCTCTTACAAAGTTATTTCTTGTTCTACTTATTCACATACTACCATAGATCAGTGACCGTTTTCATCTTAGCTGCATGCAACATTGCAGCTACCTTGAGTAGGTCTCTTTTGTAGCCCAAAATTCTATTCTTAAATATCTTACATTCAAAGAGATTTAAAATACTATAGAGCGGGCATGTCAAGGAAATGTCATAGAAACTTTGATCCCATGTCTCATTAACGCCATCTAGAATAATATATGAATATTGGAGCGGCAGCGGAGCGTACTAAAAAAAACTCATAGGCTTCTTTGCTTACATTGAAAACATGGTAACTGATTATTGCGTAATAGAATGAATATTTAAACACAAATGATTTTTTACCAGATATTTTTTATGATAATGTTAGTAGTATTGTGACTTACCCTAATGCTAATAAGAATTAACATAAAAAAAAAACAAAATAAAAACTAATGAATCATTGAAATGTTTATCAATGAATTATTGTCTATAAGTTCATTTGTCCTAAGTGTGTCTGAAATTAAACCCATCTTCGTAAGAAGGTAGAGTCCTATTCATCTGAGAAAGCATTCAGGATGCCATTAGAGGAAGAGCCTTTATTGTGGTAAGATTGGTTAATTTTTTCAGTCGTTTATATTGACTTTAGGTTACGCCACGTGTTCGTGCTAGGCACACCTTACATGTTACCTATTTCGCAAGAAAACAAGCTTTACAGCAAAAAAAAACTAGGCATAAAATAACATCCATAAATAATTATGTCCAATTGTCCATAAAACACTTATAATTATTCAGCCAGAACCAGTTTTGGGTGGTTTTAATCGGTTTCATCTAGTTTTTGTGGTAAATGACAGGGTAGCGTCCTGCACAACCGGCGGCACAATCGTATTGTTTTGACGTGTGTGGCCTGTGCAAATAAATATATACTCATTTTTGTTGATAATGAATTGTGGGGTAGCGGTCGTGGTTGTCGACCGGCTGGAATAAATTGTTTTGTTTAAATTGAGGGATAGATGAATGTGTTGTGGATGGGACTGAAGATCTTCTTAGGTAAGTAGAATAATTAAATGTAAGTATTTAGCGCAAATAAAAGATTAGTAGTATTGAATACATAGTTTTAGAACAAGGAAATTTAAAGAGACGGAAACAAATCTGTAAATTTTTTGGCGTTGTTTCGAGTTGTGATGACAAAAAAGCCCGCATGGTTTGCTGCAAGAAAGTCTTTAAAATATTAATATTGGACCGCACAACTGTGCATAGCTATTTACATATAGTGCTGCTGTACATTTAGCCTAGTGTTAGTAATGTTTTTCTATTAGGTATTTTAGCTTCATCGGTGTAATTTTTGCACGGCGTTCTTATGCGAGGATAAATAAATAAATATAGCAGATTTTCAGGCTGCTTGCTTAGTGCATAACATTTACTTAAATAATATTTTTCTTGGTGATTTTGTAATTTCGTTCTTGTTTTTCTTGATATCAACTAATTCACCAGCCATACATTTCCCGAACGTTAGTGCAACCAGCAGTGCTATTTTATAAATCTTCCCCTTGCAAATGTAGGTGAAGTGAAAGTGAATCGAGGTGTCATTCCTTATTAACAGTTCATTTCACTCAAATTTTCACGGGGAACTTTTACTCAATCGACGAAGTTCCTATAATATGACAAGTTTTGTAAAATATCTAAAATATACTGCTTACTGTACACGAACTGCCTAATGTTCAGAACGCTGTGTTTTATCCCGAAACAAGGTGTAAACACCACTCTAAAACATTCGTTTTAAATATAAAATAAAACACAAAATGAAGATAGACGTCAACAATTCCTCCCACCCTATTTAATGTGCAACTGTGTTTGATTGCGGTCGTAAACGTTTGTCGTCGTACCAATAGTAATTATGATTTTTAATTATACCCAGCGAGTGCACATTTCGTTTTAAATTTATTATTGTTCACGTTAATTTAATTATTATTCAATTTTAAACTGTATTTACGTTTAATTGAGCGTAATTGTTAAATAATGTGTCAAATGTGGATTTCGTAGTTTATTTTGTTGTGATATTCATTAATTAAAACAAACTGAAGATTTACTCATGCAGATAGTTTTATGGTTACGTTTTAAAGTCGTCTCGTTCTTTTCGTGTAGTTAGGTAGTTACTGATCAGAGTTTATGTCATTTTATGTAGGCGGGTGTTTTTATAAGTAATAAAAAACGGTAATTTAAAAAACCAAAAACACCCGACTGATTTTCTGAGTATTCATGAAAAAGCCAAACTAAAAAGTCGTTGTTCCCGAATATTGTAGCAGTCGGGGCCCATTCTAGAAATGGAGGCTTATAGTGCATTGAAAGAACATATCTTTATTACATTGCAGATTACACACATTAGAATTGGCGCCAAAAAATCCGCCATTTATTTTGATATATCCAGTGTCACTCTTACAGTAAATACCAATCTAACGACACCTCTCAAGCTAAAATTCATTGAGCCGTTCAGGCTGCAGAGCGTGCCAAACAATTAAACATACATACTCTCGAAAAACATGACCCTCCTTTTGGCGCAGTCGGATAAAAATTTGAAGAAATAAGAAACTAAGAAATAAGTAGAAAACACTCAAACCAAAAAATAATAAATAGTCCTTGATCCATCTTTTAATTCCTATTTTTTAATAAGTCTTATGTATTTTTTTCTGATGTTTTTAATGTCCTGATACTCAGCCTAGATTGAATGAAGACTTTTGATTTAATTTAAACCCTAACAAACAGCTCGTATCACACTTTAATTATTATTCCTAAGGATACGTGGTTGTATGTGTGATTGTGCGTATGTGTGCGTGTACGCAGCTGTGTGTTGCGCGGGCGCCGAGTGACACGACTCAGCGAGATTGAGCCGCGGGAATGATTGGATCTCACTTACTCTAAGATTGGGAGTTAAGAAGCTGCAGACAGGACAAGGGTTAAAAATGATTGTTTTTTTATGAAAAAGGGTGAAAGTGACTTCGATCTGAATATGAGTTTTGCTGGTCGATTTTTATTAAAACCATCGCCTGAAAACTTTTGTGAAGTAAACTGTCAATCCCCTAGCAATGGTATAGAATGACAGTTCCAATCTACATTTTCAGGGGTTGATTTGTACAGAATAGCATTGCAGGCTGTGGTTTAAGACCTCCCGGCATTGAAATTTTACCTTTTAACTACCTCGGACCAAGCTGTTTGGTTGTCGCTTTTTAACGACGAGTCCGTTAGTAAATAGGGTGGCAATGTCATTGACGCGCAACCTATAAACTTGAGTTAAGTACAAAACTTGTACCTACTCATATATTTTTATTTTGTACGTACGAACCATGATTCGACTCTAGAGTCGTTATAGCACAAAATAAACTGAACACCAGAATAAAACTTAAATTAGGAAAAAGTAAACAAAAAATTTCATCCAGCAACAGTTGATATTTTTTTTTTGATATTTCAGGTTCAACCTCATGGTAAAAATTGTTTACACCGTGACGTTGAAGTAAAACAACAACAATTATAATGTCACAGAGAATTTGCATTCAAAATTTATTTGGTGTGAATTCAAAATGATTATGTGGCGTTACGTGTACAGACGCCAGCACATCAAGTTACCCCAATGTGTCAAATTTTCCCAATTGAATATGAACCTTATTCTGTTTGACATAAAGTTGAAAAACGATCAAAGAAATTTGACACATTGGGGTAACTTGGTGTGCTGGCGTCTGTACATGATCACGATACCCTAAAATGAGACTCGCTATAAGTCAATTGCCCATTAAAAAATAGATTAGAGCATACACATGCCTATAAATTACTTAACGCCGAACAGTTTCGCAAGCTAAATGTGAATGAAACAATTTACATCGACCTTCCATACAAAATGATTGTGCGCGTGATCATCCGAGCCAAGTCTATCCATTCAGTATGGAGGTGTTGAAGGATTCATTCTACCGATGACGAATTGTACGGAGATCTTCGAGAGTAAACATTGGAACTACTGTGTTGGTAGGGTGACCATGGCTTTAGTTGTTTGTAGGATAAATGTTATTTGGGGGACTGATAAAAAAGTAATTTTTTATTTTATTTTATTTTATTTCGGGATAAAAAACAGGAGTACAATTAAATGTTATACATAGCATATTACTAATTAAACAAAGTACTTATCATACTACTAACAACATTATCCACTTATTACTAAATTGTTATTTTTAATGCTACGCGAGGAAAAAAAAAACAGAATAAGTACCTACATAGATAACATAACATATTAGCAAAAAGAAAAACGAAAAATACAACAACTTAACAATTTACGAAGCCAAGATGGAATCGACTACTGATTTCCTAAATTGATACGCTGTTAAATTAAAAATATCAATTTTTTCAAATCTAGCGTTGTAATAGTCCACAAGTTGGCGCAGAGGAGCACGAGAGCCAGCATTGGAGTTACAGACTTGCCTGACATTAATGGATAGTAAGCTGCTAATACTAAGCTATTAAGCAAATTTCGGAAGCGCCTGTGCTGAGGCATCTCATGCGGCTACAATGAAGTGTCTCGTAAGTACATGACTTTAGTTTTAATATAATATGTTTAATTTTGTTACTAACCCTAGTGTTTAAGCTGTAGTTTCTAAGGTGTGTACTAACAAAAGATGGTTCCTATGTTGTTCCCAATAAAAACAATTTATTATTATTAAATTAAACAGATTGATTTCGTCGTTACACACCTGTAATACCCGAAGGGATAGGCATCTACTGTACTACACGCAGATTTAGCCATTTATGTCCCGTGAAATAGAGGGCGAGCTTATTGTTATCCATTGGGTTCAAATCCAGAAAATGATAAATTTTAAATAACGACGTACTAGCTGTCAAATTTTGTTTATTTTTTGTTTCTTCCTATTGTAAAGAGGTCATCAAGCTACCCCAATGTGTATTTTTTTATACTTTTTCAACTTTATTACAAATAAGAAAAGGTGTACAATCCATTGAGAAAATTTGACAGTTTGGGATAGCTGGATGTGCTTAGTGCTAGCAACTGTCACTAAACGTTATGCATTGTTTGTTTATTTTTACCTATTTCGTATGCACTCTTTGTCCCGCGACAATTTTTTTTATTTTATTTGTTACTCCACTTTTTATTCAAGACAGTCCCAAAATCTTACCGAAACATGGCCACCAAATGCTCCCGCGCACGAATCTTGATTTAAATCCCGCAACAAAATATGTATGTACTGTTTTACTCTCAGCCAACGACGGATTTATTTGACCAAACTGCTTGATTCTCAGCATTTTGGATGTACAACTTTTTAACACATAAATATTTAGAATAGTCCGCTTGCTTACCGGCGTTGTATATTGGTGTTTCGTTATTATTGTTTTACTATGGACAAAATTAGTTATGGTATGGCCGTGTTGAAGTTTTATGAGTTATGTTAGTGATGATGATTGGTATATGGGTCTTGGTTTCGTGTTTGTGGGATTTTTTTGGAGATCGATGTCATTCTGTTATAAATCTACTAATTTTGTAAATCCTTAAGTCAAAGTCAAAGTCAAAGTAACTTATTTGTATATAACATAACATAAAACCAGCCTAATACTGTCCCACTGCAGGGCAAAAGCCTCTTCTCAAACAGAGAAGGCTAGAGCATTAATGACGCTTGCACAAGGCGGATTAGCGATTTAAAATTTATATTAACTATAAATCCAGGTTTCCTCACGATGTTTTCCTTCACCGATATCAACGATGTCTAAGATAAAGTACATATGAATTGAAAAAGTCACATTGGTACTTGCCCGGCTTTGGACCACAACCTCGTGCATGAGAGGTAGGCGCCTTAACCTCTGGGCCATCACGATGTTATTTGTATAACATAGGTAAAAAGTAAATAACTTGGTGACAATATCAAATTCTATGTGCAACACTATGTTTCACCGTGCAAGGTCTACGAATTATAACATTGGTTAAGTATCTTAACACTGTAACAATTGTAGGAAGTAAGTACCTACTTTTTTTTTCTTTTTTTTTTAATCTGGACCAATAATTTTGTCTTCTAAATATTTTTTCGAGTTTATACTTGAAACTGATTTTGTGTTTTAAATAAACATAGATATTACACACAGTAGGTACAGACGCCAGCACATCAAGTTACCCCAATGTGTCAAATTTTCCCAATTGAATATGAACCTTATTTTGGTTGCCATAAAGTTGAAAAAATTTCAAAGAAATTTGACACATTGGGGTAACTTGACGTGCTGGCGTCTGTACATAATTAGAGTGGAAGGGACCACGGCACATAGCCTGGCACGATGAGTTCAGTATAGGTATGATACTGAAACCTTTAACGTTGTAATTTCTTGTTTACTTTTATTTATTTCTTTGCTGAATGCAGGTAAATACGTATATAGATGTTACAAGTCATACGGTAATACAGTTCCTTTAACCATATTGTACAATTTAAGGGTATGCTAAATATTAAAAAAAATTTTTTTTTTTAATTCCAATATTTTATTAAATGTAAAAGTGTAAGGTTATCTATGAATAAAATAGGCACAAAAATAATAATAGGCAAATAAGAACGCTACAACTTATTATACAAATATAAAATGTTACAAAAGAATTTCATTTAAAACTCACGGATTCATTAGTAAAATTTTACTTTTAAGCGTTGCTGGACTTGTTAACAAAATAATCTTGAAGAGAATATTAGCACTTGCGCACAAGCATTTAATCATGTGTGTAGGTTTTTTGCTCTAAGCACATAATGTAGGTATTTTTTTCTGATATGTTCTTTTAAACTTAAGTTTGTTTAAACTGTAAAAAGTCCAACTTCAGCTACTTGTTTAGTTGATGTTTCTCCTGCAACTATAAAATAGCAATTGTTTATCTGGCGGATTCTTTGAAAGTAAAAAGTCTTTTAGCTTTTACATAGTGCAGTACGTTCAGCTGCATTCAGTTTAACTAGAAGCCAACACTAAGATAGTTGAGAATAGGCTAGCTATTTCTCCCATTTCTTAATGACCTGTTGGTCTAGTAGTGACTCTGACTGCTATGCCGGAGGTCGTGGGTTCGATTCCCACCCAGGACAAATGTTTGTGTGATGAGCACGATCATTTGTTCTGTGTCTGGGTGTAAATTATCTATAGTATGTATGTATTTAGAAATATATAAGTATGTTTATCAGCTGTTTAGTACCCATAACACAAGCTCTCAAGCTACATGCGTCATGCAGCATGTCGTTGGGTGAAAAGTTGTGGAATATTTATATTATTCTTATTTATTTTCAAAAATATTACCATGACGATGTAATACTAGTATAAAATACTGAAAAGTATAGTAACATAACTTTATGCCTTCAATCACCGAAGCGTTAGGCAAAGGTGTACCATAGTACACTAACATTTCGTCAGTTATGTCCCATGTAATAGAGGACGAGCTTATTGCCATCAATCAGTCCTAAATACAGCTCCGGGCAGCAACTTTCTGATAGATCTACTCAATAACACTTTGGTCGGCCCGGAGATCGAACCCGGGACCTCAATCTCAGCAGTAACGCTTGCGATCAGTAGACCAACGAGGCAGTCAGACCAACTATGTAGTCAGTAATATTTTTTAGTCATAACACATAACCAAAATTACCAAAACTCTCTGCAAGTCTTCTTCAGAGCTGGTAAGCCAGGCAACAAAGAGAGCGAGGCATAATATCAGACTCTAGGATCGCGCCTAACTCACTCTTAAACACAGCACTATAAATAGGAACACTAAATACCTGCTGGAACTTAAGGGGTAGGTGGTACTAATTACTGCTTTTTAATTTTTTTGTAATATTATGTTATGGGTTAAAAAATATGGTTCGATTCTTTGGTTGGATATGGGCTTTTTACCCGTGTTTGGCCTGCATGCTTGCTGCGGGCCGCACGCAGAGCACAACTTTTACGCCACTCTGCAATATTATTTGTGCTGCCAGGAGATGTTTCTATTTTAATAATCGCTATATCGACGGATTAAAATAACAGTGACGTATAGTATGATTTTAATCAATAGATCACCCAAACCTTATTTAAGATTTCAAATCATAAATGAGTTTGGGTGATCTATCCATGTAAAACACATACAGATAAAGTGACATTCATTTATGTCGTGGAAAGCGATATTCTTGAATAATAAGTCGTAAAAGTTGATTAACTTAGTACAGTACAGAGTCTATGGTGACCAGCGTGACGTCACTTGTCATGTGAAATGGCGCGAATGTGTTTTGGTAATGTCACGTGGACAGAGTCATGCTGGTGTGTAGGAGCTGGGCAGAGCTCGGGTTGATTTGAGGCACCAACGAAGACACACATCCAGTACGAGACTGTCAGTTACCTATCTGAGTTATGTTTTGTGATTTTGATTGTTAAGTGAGGTTATTACTGCAATGAAGATTGTTATTCTATGTTATGAACTATTGGTACCACGAAACCCCCATCGGTGTCAGCTCATAGCTCAGCCATCGCTGACGCCGACATATATAGGTATATGGTTATCACATATTCTGATTAAGAAGATATCTGAACTGTGAAGACTCTTGACATTTCGCGGTGTATAATCTCAAAAAATTCCTCATTAGTGTTAAAAAATATTTTTGCTAAATTGACGTGTAAAATATTATTCACCAGTTTAGATTTTTTCTAAACCCAATCAGAACAACCCCTTAACTATGCGGTGAAGGCAGGGAGGTACACAAAAACTGCAAGTGTGTGTCTGTTCGAGGCGCGCGGCTGCGGTGACCAGCAGAATTATAAGAGGTTTAGTGTATACTACTAAACAGATATTAAAGTACCTTTATACCTGGAGATTTTACCAGAATCTGGGTGTCGTATTGTTTTGTGTTAGATTGTTATTTATCGAGGTTTTCTCTGCGGTGAACACCTTCACCGCGCTATGACTTTAGTTCTTGTTTGCTTGATTTGCAATGTGATTGAAGTTACTGAAAATCCCTTCAAAGGTCACTGTACTCATATTTCTGAATAACTTTCACTATGAGACTAACACTGAAAAATCAAGAAAACGTGTTTTTTTTAAACGTAGCAATATCGAAATGCCAACAATAAATTTTCCAATTTTGGGGGTTTTAAAACATTATCCCACTTTAGTAATTTCTCCTGTACCTATCTGAGGTAGGTTAAGAAAAATTCAAACTCACTTAGATACCTGTACTGTAGGCCATACATAATATTTGTTGCGTTTTGGAATAGAACCTACATGCAGCGCAGTTGTAAATCACTCAGCCACTGCGCCAACTGCGTGATCCAAAAAGAACTACCTACTTTTTGAATCACGCAGTTGCCGCAGTGAACATATTTAAGAACCAAATGAAGCAATGTATTACTAAACGGAAGGGCGACGCTATGGAGATGCAAAAAACAACACGTTTCAGTTCTCAAAAACGTTAGTGGAACAGTTAAAAGCTAATGTTATTAGAAGCACGTTAGGAGGCGCGCACACGGGCGCGTTGTCGCGGTGATGTACGCGAGCCCCCGTAAACATGCTCCACCTGGCTTTGCTAACGCCACCTACATGGTCAGTGTACGGGCAGCAAATAGGGAAGCGAAAAGAAAATTACTGTTACTTGCTAAAAAAAAGTCAAATAACATAACTTCACGCTTGCAGTGCTATTCCATACTAAGAGTTGACATTCCATACTAATGCTAGACATTGACTATTACCCGAAGGGTTTTGCAGAAACACTCCCTCAATTTGCCAGTTTTGCGACTGAGAATTAAATTAATGAAACAAATTTGGCTTAGACCGCCAATGAAAATGGAAACATTACAAAATATAAAAAATAGTGAACCACCGATGGCGGGAGCAGGGTCCAAGCTACCGGTGGTTAGGGCTCCGGAGACAGGAACCTCCTTACGATGCGGGCCGTATCACCACCAAGACACCAAGATACAGGCTGTGCCTAGTTTGGGGCCCACGGCTACTTCTACTATTCTGCTGTTCTATTGATGCTCTTTCTTAGTGTTTTCTTCTATGTATTTTCAAACTTGTGTGTGCCAATAAATTGTTTTGATTTGATTTGATTTGATTTGATCAAGAAGTACTGCCTTCTGGATCAGATTCTTGACCCAACCGTGCAACGAAAGCCACGAAAGATGCTCATCGAGGCTTTTAGCCATAAGGCCATTGGCTGTTACGACTATCGGCACAATGACAGCCGAGTCCACATCCCACATGTCGACAACCTCGCGTCCTAAGTCGAGATATTTGATTTTTTTCATTATTATTATTATGAGCCTGTGGTGTCCCACTGCAGGGCAAAGGCTTCCCTTCCATTCTTCCACTCCTTCCTGTCTTCAGCCACTTTTGGCCAATCCTTCAGAAAGGAGTCCAACTCGTCACGCCATCTCCTTCTGGGCCTGCCGCGTCGCCGGTTCCTGCTGACATGACATGTTATTGTGGTAATTACGCTGCCTTAAACTTAAATGACAGCACGACGTAGTACGTCACGCAAAATGGGTAGATACCATCTCACAGCCATCTCTCTCATTGGTCAAATCAAATAACCCGCGCTTCCACGGTTTCCAATTCTGCCGGGAGAAAATATTTAACTCATCAAAAATGTAGCATCTCTAATACTTTTACAAACTTTTCTGCTAACCGTACGAGGATCTGCAGCTCGCCCGGTATCGGAGATATCAAAAAGCTTACGCCGAGTTAGGGCACTCGATTAAAGCCAGCCTTGTTTGCATCGCCGCTGAATGTGCTGACCCTACCACTACCACTTGAGCTGTTTTATGGTAATTAAAATTTTTGTTAACGATCCTTATTGTTTTGCTTACTGTACGGTTTGGGTTTAGTGTCGTGAGATGTGTAGCTGGCGATGTAAGAACGTGTTTTTGCCTTTAGCCGGTCGAATTAGTAAAAGCCACCTTGAAAACATGAGTGGAGTGAACTGTCTATGCCTATCTTATGTATGGAAAAACAGCTTATTTTTGTCTTCACTTCACCTACATTTTCAAAGAGAAGGTACGAGCATTGATCACCGCTTAGTCAATAGCAGTGTGGCAACTTCAAACTTATAATAATATTGACAAGTCTAGGTTTCCTCACGATGTTTTCCTTTACCGACGTCAATGATGTCTTCATAGATGTTTTTAAGATTTCTATGGGTGTCTTAGATAAACAAAGGATTTAAACCACAATTTCGTGCATGAGAGGTCTACCTCTGAGCCAGTTTGCTTTAAAATATATTTTTTTTTATTGTGCATTGTTGTTCTTCTACTCTGTGGGGAGTACTGGAGTGTTAATGAATAAACTGATTACCAAAACCTTTTTTATCAGTCATCCCAAGAAAATCAAGAATTAAAAGAAAATGGTGTCGGTTGTCCTAGAAAAAAAAAACAGCAAATTTAAATAAAGCATCAAAAAAAATCTAGACGCATTTAAACTATGACGTCACTGACCTCAAAACAGAACAAAACACGACTCAAATAATAAAACATCAAACATCAACATTGAAATAATAAATCTGCGCGTCCATTCCCCTCACCCCCACACCCCCCTCCCCCCTCCAGGCTCAAGGAGGCATCCATGAACGCTGTCAGGGCATGATGGACGGTCGAGCATAAACCTGACGAGACGACTACCCACGGTACGAAATGGCTCTACGGAGCCCAGTATATCACTTTTATTACATGCCATCTTCATTTTCATATTTCATATTTGCATTTCTGTAGCACCCCCCCCACCCTAGGTCGCTCCCCCCCCCCCCGTTTTAAGCGTTTCGCACGTTTTTCTATGTAATCGCTCGCTTTGTGTGTGTGACGTAGTGGGCAACGCGTCAAAGGAAAGTTTTTATGGCATTATGTTGGCTAAATGCGTTGTTGCTGTTAAGGTTCCGTATATAAATAAATTGTAACATTCTTCTATTATTTTGTGTTCATTGTTTTTTGAAATTCTTTACGATGATAGATGAGAAAAGGAGAAAAGACAAACATTTAGAAGATACCAATTCGAAAAGCTACCTGAACTATCTGTTGTAAACTTTCTAATTGGTAGTTATATTATAGGTAATTGCTGTTTTTTATACATCAGTTACAGTTTCAGTGTTTTACAAGACTTTAGAAGGGATTTATGACAATCTAATACAACGCACGTGTAATTCACGATTAAAGATTAGGGTACGCCCAAAAAAAAAAATGCCTATTGTATCACCCAATGTAAGTAAGTAAAGTAAAGTAAGTGAAGTCCAGTCCATATTATAACTCATCAAGACCTCTTCGTGCTTGGGAAAGCACGTTAAGCTGTTGTTCCCGGCTGTTATTTGAAGATCTCTAACAATCGCAAAGGGTACACAGAAGTTTGGAAGTCTGACAACCAGTCTAACAAGAAGTATTGCATAACCTTGTGACTGAGTTGTGGAAGTGATAGGCAGTGATTTCGTGTAAAGTACTGGAATTCAGCTGCTTTCGGTAAGAGTGGAAGTCGATCCCAGTGGTTAGAAAAAGACTTAAACGAAAAAGACTTAAACATAAGAAGAGTGCAAGACATAGCACTTTAGACGTTTTATTTAAACTAAACTTGTTTTAAGTTTAGTTTAAATAAAACGTCTAAAGTGCTAATCATTTCAAGACTTTTTGACTCTGCTGCTGCAGCTTTATACTTATTAAAAAACCATTTAAGTAATAGATTGCCATTTAAAACAAAAATAAATATGACAAGCAGTGTAATCACGTCATTTTGGTTTAAGCTTGGCAAGCCAACCCATACAGGCTGACGAGTCATTTAGCTGACCGCAACTTACATTGCCAAAACCACGAAATAATTCGCTAGTAAACCTTTGGTCTAGTATATACTAACAAAGTTACCGAGATTGGAAACCTTGCTTTGTTTATGAAGTTGAAAGCAACACCATTGTATGACTTACGACTTGAAAGTTGAAATGTTCATTGCATTTTTATATTCGGTAAAAAAACTGTAGATTAGATGGTCATCTGAACGCGTGATCATCTGGCAAAGGTTTTCTTCATTATGTCAGATCGGAATATAGTCTTACCAGCACGTATGTCAACGACAGAATCGACAAACTGACAGATGTTAGAATCATTTCTGCCGATTATAAAAGAAATAATGTTCGATACGGCGACTCGGCTGGGCAGCGTTCGGAAATTTGCGTAATGTCTTCTCGTCCGACATACCTCAGTGTCTCAAGTCGAAGGTTTTCGACCAGTGTGTGTTGCCAGTGATGACTTATGGCACTGAAACGTGGTCCCTCACTATGAGCCTTATAAGTAAGCTCAAAGTAGCCCAACGAGCTGCTATGGAGAGGGCTATGCTCGGAGTCTCTCTACAAGATCAAATCAGAAATGTGGAGATCCGTAGAAGAACCAAGGTAACCGACATAGCCCAGCGGATTAGCAGTTTGAAGTGGCAGTGGGCAGGGCACATAGCACGGAGGACTGATGACCGATGGGGTCGAAAGGTTCTCGAGTGGAGGCCGCGTATCGGCAAGCGCAGCGTAGGACGTCCACCCACAAGGTGGACAGACGACCTCATTAAGGCCGCGGGAACGCGCTGGATGCGAGCCGCTTCCAACCGGTCTTATTGGAGATCTATAGGGGAGGCCTATGTCCAACAGTGGACTTCCTATAGCTGAAATGATGATGATGATGATGATGATGAATGTTCGATATTGTAGACTATTCTCGACTGAAGAATTGACATATTTCTTTTCTTCATTCTGGACATTGTCGTGTTCTAAACAAAAGAAACGTTTCTACAATTTGTCTATTTGTAGATTCTTCTGTAGACAAAATCCTACGGTGATCTGATCATGCTACGCATGCATCTTAACATCAGCACTCTGCATGCAAAGCGTGGCATTTTATTTCAAAATAATTTTTAAATACTTCGAACAGAGCCACAGAAATACCTTTCCAAACGATATTGGAATTCTTTTTTTTGGTCCAAAAAAAAACAATCTAACCATTACAAAATTATGTAAATATTATTATTATTTTGTCATTATGTATTTAGAAACATATTTAAAGTATGTTTATCAGCTGTTTAGTACCCATAACACAAGCTCTCAAGCTTAACTTGGGACTAAATGGTGTTGTGTGAAAAAGTTGTGGAATATTTATTTAATATTTATTTATTTACTACAGCTGAAATACCAGTGTTTTACATGTTGCCTGTCTGACCTATACAACGCTGTTTTTGGGTAACAGGATAATCCTGGGTAAAACTGCTTGTATGAGACACGATTAGCTTGTTTAGTATTAAAATAATTTTAGTAAATTGGCGATGCTTTTCCTCGCACACTGCGGGTCCCTAAAAAGCTAAGTCGAGGAAATGTATAACAAAGTTGAGGGCATGTTGTGACGTGTTCTTTGGCGGACCCCGGCTAAGCTGCTTAGTACACGTTTCTGTGTTCACGGAATTTATTTTCAACATGATATAACTTTCTTTTTTTGTAAAAATATCGAGATTGAAATTTCTTAAAATTGGACATCGATTAATTTTGTCTAGTGTAAATGGCCATAATCGAAAAATAATGAGTTATGTTTGTGCAACGTGTGGAGCAGTAACCACACTTAAAAGCCTACAATGCTTTGCGCGTCCAGTATAACGACGCGTTCAGGGGTCTGCTGGGACTTTCATGATAGTGCAGTGACTCCGGCATGTTCATCCTCCACAGGACGGATGGCTTCCAGATGGTTCTTCGCAAAAGAACGACCTCCTTGTTGTATAGGGTAAAGGGTAGCACGTTTCTGACCGTGTTGTTGGCTAGAGTGAACAGTCAAATCCTGATGCATTGGTGGCTCATGCATGTTCAAAATAATAGTCATTTTAAATTTTACCAACATAGTTGTAAGTTTTCACTTACTAAAATTATATGGTCTTGTTATATTATTATTATTATATCTCAAGCTTGATGTTATTTTAGATGCGCACCTGATGACCTGAGACATGCTGTTTTGGAAAATGGGATGTGAAGTATGGCGTGTATACCTGTGTAGATGTGTGGGTATCACTGTGTGTCAGTAGGTATATAGTATCGTAGCTTTTAAATTAATGATCTGGTTTCGATGTATTTTTGTAACTGCTTTGATCTATCGTGCTTATCGTAGAATTATCACATTTTTCAAAAACGGTGAAGGCAAAACATGGTAAGGAAACTCCTTAGACTATTTCCGAGGCACGCAGGAGTCTTGATATGTAATGAATCCACAGACCTTCCTCTGCAAGCATAGCTTAACCTTCAATCGAAATGTGAAGCTGTTATTATTTAACCACAAGGTCTACTCTATGGAGAGCTTAAAAATTATTCAAATTTTCACATTCACAGCATTATTTCGTCTTGATTACAGATGACAGACAGACAAAGGACACCATTTTGGTAGGAGCTCCTCAAGTTCCGAGTTGAGCTCACGATTACTGACAAATGCTTGCACTGACTGATCTGGTCCCCCCATTATGTGTGGTTCTTTGCTCAAAATGATTTGACTAAGATAATGTCTGGACTTTAAAAGAGACCATGATCTCTGAGTTTCTTTCAGTGTTTCTTCTCAGAGTAGTCAGATAGTGAAACTCCGATCTTATCTACTAGTTGAAAAAATGACGTGTAAAATGTTTGTGAAAACCTATTTACAGAAATAAATATCATTTATCATTTATCACAAGTCAACACCGCAGTCAATATTATCACCTCATATATTTTTAACATAGGCGTTTTCCCGTCATTGAACACAAAGACGTATCCATAATTCCTCTCACCACAGCGAACAATACTGGAATTAATTACCTGATCCGCCCCGTGGACCCAGAGGTTTTTCACTCGTTGTTTATGGGTAAAAGTTGGCCTGATCTGGGGCTCGAGTCTGCTATTGCAATCGTGTCTCAATGATCGGTCATTGATCGAATATTTGACAACTTTGACAGTTTTTGTATGGGAAATGTGTCAAAACTCGATCACTGACCGGTCATTGAGACACGATTGCAATAGCAGACTCGAGCCTCAGATCTACCGACCCCCGTTACATAAAACGTTCAAAGTCTGACATCTGAGTTCAACATCTGAGCAACAATCGGTGTCAATAAATGTCACTTGATTTGACGTCTGTTTGACAGATTGGGACTTAGACTGAAATGCGAACTTTCTTTAAAATACAGGGCTTGAAATGCAGGGATTGGTTTGTTGGAATGATTTTATTGATTGAAAGTTCTATTAACACTTTGTCCGACTCGGGGATCGAATCTGAGACTGCTCATCAGTAGCACTTGCGACCACTAGACCATCGATGCAGTCCCACAATACAGAATCACCACAATACAAGAAAGAAAAACAAATAATTGGCTAATGCTTCATCACTACAATGCTAAGACCTTTAAAACTACGCAACGGATTTTGATGGGGTTTTTTTATAGATAGAGTGATTCAAGAGGAAGGTTCATATGTTTACATCAAAGACATTCAATACCTATAGACCGGATATCACGAACAAAATTTTCGTTCGAAAAAGTGTGTCCTGCTGGATACAAGTCTATGAGTTTTTTTTAGTACGCTCCGCTGCCGCTCCAATATTCATATATTATTCTAGATGGCGTTACTGAGACATGGGATCAAAGTTTTCTATGACATTTCCTTGACATGCCCGCTCTATAGTATTTTAAATCTTTTGGTTTACATATACACGCATAATATAGCAGAGAAACACTGATAATTTTAGAGGTTTCTAATGTGATGTCGTAAATAAACTCATTTTTATTAACGCTGGCTGAACGCTATGAGATTGATCGAAGTAATGTAGGTACTACAGTATTATACACCTTAACAAAGTCTACAAAAAAGTCCGCGATGGTATATACAGTTAGTTACTCTTTAAAAGATTATTATTATTATAAGTATTTATGTATTGTATTCATTTTATTGTGTTTTTTTACTTTCTTTTTTTCTTATTTATGATTATTTTATACATCTATTGAGATAGTGTTATAGGTATATTTATGTAAATAGTACACCACAAACTGCCTACTCATCTTTTCTCCTCCACTATCAAGTCCATCCAAAGGTTGTCTGTAAGAGATCGCTTTTAGCAATAAGGCCGCCCATTGTAACACCCTAAGTAGCCCTTAAAGTTATAATTTGTAAGTTTTTATGGTGTACAATAAAGAGTATTAAATTCTATTTTATTCTATTATAATCTATTCTATTCTATATGTCTATCTCTTAGGGCTATCACTAAGAGATAGACATATAGAATAGAATAGATTATAATAACTAACCCACAATAACTGTTTTATATCCTTTAGTTTAAATGACTTATTTACGAAGATATTTTAAGTAATACTTATTGCATTAATCCTTATCTAATTGAGTACCTTAAATAAATCGTCCATTTAATATAGATCAATATTGCCCTTTACATCATGTATTTTAAATGAATATTTTCGAAGATATTACAGATTTAAAATGCAGGGGAATGGCGGCTAATTGCACCCGTGCGAAGCCGGGGCGGGTCGCTAGTATTCTAATAAGTCACAATTAAGTATTTTTGTATTTCGGAGGATCTTGAAAAATAATAACAGCCCCAGGGGTCGATCGAAGGTTAACCGACCCTTGAGGAAGTTAGTCCGTAGATGGGTGACGATTCAGTCAAAGTCAAATAATTTATTTTAATTAGGCCTGATAACAGGCACTTTTGAACGTTAAACTTACAAAAAAATTAAATTAATATAATTCTAGTTGCACATTCCAAAAGGTAGTTTCGTATGGAGAAGAATGTGCAAGAAACTCCATACTTACTCTTTTAAGTCTTTGTACGCCGCGTCGGTCACACGTTGACCGCGGACAATTGAATTTCTATTGTGTCTGGTAGTTGGCAGTCAACCTGTTAAAATAGATTTTACAATATTTGTATACATAATCAGATTATATATGTGAGGACGATATACCATGAGAAAAAAAATACTATCCTCAGATACAAGGTACAAGGTGATCTAAAATAAGCAACGCGGCTGGTAATTGTATGAGTGTATTTAAAGATACATGGTGCTCACATATTTACATAATAATATATAAACCAAAGTTGATTATTAAAAATAAAATACATATCAATACTCCTCCCTGCCTCGAAAAGCACGTATTAACGTGATAACGTGCCGTTGGTCTCAGCTGTCATTTGTAGATCCTTGACAGTCGTTATAGACAATCAGAAGCCCAAAAATCACAGGCAACCAGTTTAACCAAGGGGTACTGTGTTACCCAGTATCTGGTTGTGGAGGTACGACAGGCAGTCGCTTCATGTAAAAACGTGATGTATGTAATATTTAGCTGCATCTGGTTAAACTAGAAGCCGACCCCAACATAGTTGGGAAAAGGCTAGACATAGATATTATGATGAACTACTTTTGTATGTATTTTGAAGTAGTAAAATACACCAACTCGAAAATCATAGAACTTGCTAAAAATGAATGTGACAGCCATATTACCTACATGTGTGTGCCCATAACAAGTGTGTGTGTGAGTGTGCTGCCCCAACTCCGTCCATGTATGTACAGACAACAAAATTATAAAAGGGTAAATAAAACAGAAAGCTTACACAAGTCATAAATTTGATTTATAGAGATTAAAAAAGGCGCTTTAGAAACGGCTCGAACGAAAATTTTCGGTGGGACGAATCGGGAGACGAGTGTAGCGTCCGCATAAAAAATATTGAGCCGGTTATAAATAATTAAATTAAAAAAGTATTTTTTTTTTCGCTAGATGTTTGCCATGAGTTAGTAAATAAAATAATCTCATCTTTATGTTGGTAAAATTTAAATTCAATTATGAACAAAAACAAAGTATTCACAAAACATTGTTTTTATACAATTAAGTGTACCTTTCACTTCCAAAGCGAATTTCTTTTTCACAATAAACAACCAAAAAAACCATTTAGAACTATTAACACTTGAAGTCAAAACTATATATTTTTAAAATACTTTTTTTGTAAGATTATGAAACCGTACATCCGATTCCAAGACACAACACAAAATTTCACAATGTTTTCTTGAAATAAAAATAATAAAAAGTAAACAAAAATAAATAAAAAATCGTCAACTTATTTTCCGTTTCTGCACACGGTACTCATGTCAGCGCTGTGTCGATGTTCGCAGCCGTCAGAGGGGGCGCCGTAAGAAAATTTACAGGCACCGCCGTATTTCACCCCCGCCTTTTTTGTTAATCTACCCTCCTAATGCGTCGCTTTGTTTACCTGCTGACCGTACATAGTGTCCTTAGCTGAACGTGTTCCGATGGAATTATTACGCCTATTATGTTGAGGTGCTCTTTTGTTTGGGGTAAGCAGAAAGCTAGGCTGTGACAATAGGATCTTGGGTGTTTAGATGTGCATTTTGTGTATGGGTGATTAAAAGAGCATTTTAATGCAGGTATGAATAATAAATAAGAGAAAAGGAGTCGTTTTTATAAGAATTAGGGGTGGTTTAATAGTGGCTATCACGTTGATATTTTCCTAAATAGTATTTGGTGTTAATGAGAAAAGTTTTATTTAGAATGTAATAACAAAGAGTAACTATTCTTTACTTTAATTAACCTGAGAATTTGTAGACTTACATCAGCATTTGTGGTGGGGCGATGCTTTTGCCTGATGTATTTTATGTTATCATGTCGTATAGTCAATAGTATGTTGTTAATAATGGTATTCATAAGAAATGCCAAAGTTCTTGTTAGTATTTCTAGTTTTATGGTTCATAAATTTTTGTTTTCTATTTTCAATTTATGAGTTTTTTACATTGTTCCTGAATTTTAATGAATGAGTGATATATTTATTTGCGAGAATATGGGTACATTGTAAATTAACCGCACGTTTTTATTGGGCTATGCCATGCTATGATAGTGGCGAAAGGGAACTTGATAAATAAATGAGAAGAGGCCTAATGCATCCTAAAGTCTGTTCTCATAGACATTTTCTATAAATTTAAATTGTGATTTTTAAAGAATAGTACTTCTAAGGTACCACTGATTATTATTACAATTTTTTATGCCCAACAAGAATACCTAGTAAAATGATACAGTTTACAATATTCGTTCTATATAACAGTTTGCAAATGAGCGTCGCAGTTGAAACTTGTACAATACAGAGATACAGGAACTTATGAGTACAGACTGAGCTTAGTTTTCGATTTGGCAAGCAACGGGGCAATATTGTTCGGTTCGCGAACCATTTCTACAGTATGTTTAACGTTTTTATTAGTTATATGATTTTCGAAATATTGGGGTGTGTGCTGTTGTGAATGCGGCTGCTGTCTTTTTTGTTTTTGAGAGTTGTTATTATAATTTGTGAGGAGACATATTAGATGGATATAAAGGTAAATGAAAAAAGCTATTTTAGGTCCCTATATAAGAAAGAAAGGATAATAAAAAAAAAACACAAATAAATAAATAAATAAATATTTCACAACTTTTCACACAACACCATTTAGTCCCAAGTTAAGCTTTGAGAGCTTGTGTTATGGGTACTAAACAACTGATAAACATACTTATATATTTCTAAATACATACATATTATACATAAATTACACCCAGACACAGAACAAATGATAGTGCTCATCACACAAACATTTGTCCTGGGTGGGAATCGAACCCACGACCTCCGGCATAGCAGTCAGGATCACTAACTACTAGACCAACAGGCCAGTCAAAAGAAAAGAATTACACTAAAACAACTTCAAAAAAACAATAGTTACGATACGGCTGCGCCAAATAGGTCCAGTTCAGCAAAAAGACAGACATGACGAGTGGCTGATGATGGTTTTCCACTGAACCTTAGGTGTAAGGTGTCGCGGACATAAAGCAGATGGGTAAGTATGCATGTGTGTCTGTGTATGTATGCGTGTGATGTTTTGTGCTACTTGGACAAAAAAAAAAAAAAATTTTTTTATAACACAAAAAGATTTACTCAGAGCACATTATTTTGTAGGTAACGACACTGGTTTCGTGATTATTTAAGTAAGTGTTTATTAAGAGTTCGGTATAGTATCATATTAATATAACTTTAAGCCTGTAATTTTCAAAGGGATAGGCAGAAGTGTGTCATTCTTTAGCACACCTACATTTCGTCACTTGTGTTTAAGTCTCATGTAATAAGAGAAGAGCCTGGCTTATTACTTTACGCCTTATTCAGGAATTGTTTGATAACCAAAAGAAATAAAAACAAAATCATAGCGACTACACGGTATCCACTGATATAACTATCTATCTAACTTGAACTATAGAAATTACTTATAAATTTGAGGTTCAAGCTACAATTCCTAGTTCGGTTCTCACTTTTTTTTATTTTTTTTTATCCTTTATTAAATAGAACCAGCAGTGATAGCCTAGTGGTATGGCCGGTGGATTGTCAATCCATAGGTCTCGAGTTCGAACCCAAGGCACGCACCTCTGACTTTTCGGATTCATGTGCGGATTGTATAATTATCACTTGCTTCAAAAACGGTGAAGGAAAACATCGTGAGGAAACCGGCATGCCTGAGAGATATTTCTCGAGGGCATGTGATGCCAAGTCAGAGGCCTATTGGGCGGCATTAAAACTCTGACACCAGGTTAGTCTCTAACCACACGATAAGAAGAAGAATAGAACCAAGATTTTAGATAAATATTAGAATCTAGCCTAAAAAAACTAATAAAGACTGTCACATGACAGGCGAAGCGGATGTACAGAGGTTAAAAAATAAAATAGTTTATAAAATATATAATTATAAAAATGTAAAATTGTAAAATAAATAAATATTCCACAACTTTTCACACAACGCCATCTAGTCCCAAGCTAAGCTAAGAGCTTGTGTTATGGGTACTAAACAGCTGATAAACATACTTAATAATAATACTTCTAAATACATACATACATATTATAGATAATTTACACCCAGACACAAATGATCGTACTCATCACACAAACATTTGTCCTGGGTGGGAATCGAACCCACGAACCTCTGGCTTAGAAGTCAGGGTCACTAACTATTACACCAACAGGCCAGTCATACAGTTGCATGTTAGAGTTTCAGCCAATACCTAAGCTAAGATAACTTAATATCTTGTAATTACAGGTATCAGCGCCCACCCTCAGTATTTTTAATGTTTTTGTGCCTAGTTTGTAGAAAAACTTAGAACAGATGAGACGACAATTGATGCAGGTAAAAAAACTAATCATTAAGAATAAATAAAATGGAGTGACTTCAGTTTAACACCCTTTTCATCAATATCCTTTCAACCCTCGACAGATCAGTTGATCCACTTTTCATCCATCCTATGAGTAAAGACATAATGCCATCAGCGCCACTTAACAACCATCCCAGCACATTAACCACATGAACCAATTATATGACCAGTCGAAGGGTTAACCCTTCGACTGGTCATATATCTGTCTCCCCACTCTCCCTCGCTGCAGACGGATCAACGCTGCACAATCCCGACGATAGAATTTTATGAGACCCCCGGATGCAGCGTGGTAAGCAGTAGTCATAAATAGTTGCGGGTGTTAGAGATAGCTGGATGTGGCCGGGATTTTTTTTAGTCACATTTTGTAAAGTATATTAGTTCCAGTTGAAAGAAAGTTTTTGTAGTAAACTGAATGGGATTTTTGTGTTGATTCCATATTTTTCTAGCTTTAAGAATATTGAACACGTTTTTCATAATGGCGGCCGAACTCACTGCAATATGCTTTGTTATATAAAAGCCCAAAAAGCCCAATGTTTTATGTATAAAAAAAAACAATAAGGTGGTCATTGTTACAGACAGCAAAAGAGCTTTGCAGCATTCAGCTCACGGTACATAGGTCCATCGATAGCTTATGAGATATAAAATGTTATATTATGTGAGTACCAAAGATTACTCTGAAGTTGCAGTGGGTCCTTTCGAACATTGGCTTACAAAGCAATGCGGAGGTTGACACATTGGCAAAATCGTAGTTCTTATAAAAACCAGTTTCTTTGAAGTCAAATGTGGAAGGTTTTTAATATAAATTTATTAGCAAAGGGTATTTGGTACTTTTGACAATGCAATGCAAACTTCCTCGCGTTTTCTGGTTTGCCAACATAAAAATTAGTAACAAAAAACATAAAAATACTCAACAAGTTTGTTATGTAACAGATTACTGGCAGATCAATTATTCACCAACATTTTCACGAAGTGTGTGTATGACAACATGTATGAATGTAAATGAAGCAAAAGAAGTATGTAAGAATCGTAGCATATGGCGCTCTGTAGTTTCTGCCTGAAAAAGGCGTGAGTTTATGTATGTATGTATGTATTTTCACAGAGTGATTTTGGCAGAATAGCACTGTTGCATAGACTGGAAGCCGATCCCGACACATTTCATAAGACTAAGTACAAGATGAACCACGCTCAGGCCACATCCAGTCTCAGCCACATCTGTGGGTAGCACATTAATGCACTACGACTGTACGTAACTATTACGGCGTGAGTTGTGGATTTGTTTTGCCGGTCAGATAGTTGAAAATATGAAAATGAGTTTCAAGTTTCACTAAGATGTGGAGCGACATCAAATTTTATGTACAAAACAACTTTTGTATTAATTCTGGTACAAGTTTTGTGTTTTAGTGGATGTAGGGAAAATACTATTCATGTTTAAGTTGGTTTTACTTAATTACGTTTGGAGATCTTTGACAGTTGTTGACAGAACACCACGCCTGTATTCCCTGATGGATTAAATGATTAATGACATTTATCTCTGTAAATAGGTTTTCTCAAACACTTTTACAGTCGACTAGTAGATGAGATCGGAGTTTCACTATCTGACTACTCTGAGAAGAAACACCGAAAGAAACTCAGAGGTCATAGTTTGTTTTAAAGTCCACCAATCGCCCAATCTTGGTTAAATCATGTAAGAACCATGCAGATTAGTGTCTGAGATGGTATTTTGAGGTAAGAACCACACAGATATGAGGAGACCAGATCAGTCTGTGCAAGCATTTGTTAGTAATCAGTAGAAGTATACCTATATAGTACCCGCACAATTCGTAAGTTATGCCGAGCCTGTTGTACTAAACCCGACTCCGAGATCATGCTGGGAAATTTGTGATGAAAAACCAAAATAACACTGTCAAATGTACTGTATCAAGTCCACACAAAGGTTGTCTGTGACAGATCGCTTTAAGCGATTAAAACTGCCCATTGTAAAAAAATGATTTTTTTTTTGCAACTTTGCAAGTGTAGGTACTATTATAGAGTATTTTATTCGTAACGGCTCTAGAATACTAACACATTGAAGCTAACACATTGACGTGCGCTATAAAGCACAAAGAATCTCGATTAGTAATGAATGGTCACCCACCAACAACTCTTCTCGGTTTATTGACTATGTGAAATCTCTTACCCGCACTGAAATCGCGTGTAAGATCACTCCATACTCCTTATCACAGAGAAAAGGCATGTGTCCCAGTAATGGGAACACAATAAGCTGATTATAATAGATCAAAAAACTTTTTCACAAAAAAAAATAACCGACTTCTTAAATAAAACTAACAGGTGAAAAATAACTCCAGTTTCGGAAGTCTGTGGCTTTGGTGGTTTTGTTTTGTTCATTATTGGCCACCGACTTCCGAAACTGGAGTTATTTTCCACCTGTTAGTTTTTTTTAAGAAGTCGGTTGTTTTTTTTTGTAAAAAAGTTTTTTTTTATACTTTTTAGTTTCTTTGTATGCAAAAAAAAAGTCTTTCAGAACCTGAAAGAATCATTGAAATTGGATAACAATTGCTAAAGAAGTTCTATCGAAACATTAATCTGTACATCTCTGCCGGGCCCCTTTTAAATTAGAACGGCGTAATGTTATGTTGTGGAAATACAAAAGCTCAGCATAGACATCTGACTATAGCAATCGCGAATAATTTGCTGTTATGCGTTGAAGAGTTCCGTTGCCTGTCTTCTTTATCAGTCTTTCTTCACCAAATGATACTTTCTAAATAAAAATGCTTGATTTGTTACTAAAACTGTTAAAATCGGTACGTGTGTGCCTATATTTTTGAGGAGTTCCCTCAATTCCTCGAAAATCCATTATCAGAAATGAGTTTTGATTTGTATCAAAACTATTTTTTTTTTTTAAAAGAATTTTGAAAATCGGTCCATAAATGGTGGAGTAATTGCGTAACAAACACAAAAAAAAAAAAACATACCGTCAAATTGAGAACCTCCTCCTTTTTTTGAAGTCGGCTAAAAATCAAAATTAATTTATTTAAATTCCAAAAGACAGTCCCTGAAAAAGTTCACACTTTGCCATTTCTTTTGATGGTAAGAAGAACAAACTCTACAGCTTGCTTAATACAGTGCTCACCCAACCACGGACCGACCTCATCAAGCGTTGCTTACCCGTAAAGATCAACCCGTTTATAACCTGTTATTAGGTAATCAAACAAAAGTTGACAATACAAGACTGTGACAAATCGTTCACCTATTAAATTTTAACCCTCCCCGTTCATCACTTATTTCACCAAGATTTCAGCGCCTAACTTTTGTAACGAACTCAAAGTTGAACAGTCTTGTAGAAATATAAAAGATCGTTGAGTGAAGACTGCGGGGTGACATGATACGGACAAAAGGCACCAGATTGCACCTACCTCCCCTTGTGTTAAGGGGTGGTTAGCTTGTGCCAATTTATTGGGTCTTCGGATTCTGTTGAGAAAATTTGGTGAGGTTGTAAAAGTAAGTTTTTTTCGGTCGTATGTTAGTGTTTTCAAGAGATTTTTTTACGATTACGATTTACTATGAGTTATTTGGAGTTTGAATGATTTTATGATTTCTTAATATTTTGTTACGATTACAATTCGGACACACGACCATAGCTCTATTTTGCAAAGGTTACTTGAGTACAATAAATTAAAAAATAATATCAGTAGTATAACATGATATTTACTGGATTATACTGCTTCATTTAAAGATGTTGAAGGACCATCTAAAATTTATACTAAAGCTGTAGACTTTGTTTGCTTTTTAAACGCTTATCGTTTGAGCAACGCGAGTGGTTTTAAAAACAGATTCGGTTCGGATATAGGAAGACTTTTGACTAGTTAAAATTATACCACTTTCCTGAAAAGTGCGTGAAACCGAGTGGCAGCGATAGAAATAACGAAAGAATGAAAATATATTGATATGGGAAACGCACAGAATTTATTTCAACAATAACTAAATCGAACATGTAAAAAAAACAAAAGACCTGTGCGAGGTCAAAAGGCCCCATCACGGTACGAAGAAAAATGCTAAAAAAAAGTGACACACGATGTTAAAGAAAAACAATATTATATACCGCAGCGCTTTTATGCTCGTAGGGCTCGCTTTAGTGCCTTATGTTAAAAACAATCATCATCAATCTAGCTTTTTCCCAACTATGTTAGGGTCGGCTTCAAATTTATTTATTATTTATTTATTTATTTATTCACAAGAAACATGTTTTCTTTGCCATTAGAGATTAAATCTAATGCGACAAAGTAACTTAAAATAAACTTATTTACCTATAGGTACATGCTACACAGTACGTAGCCCTTGTGAACTCACCCAGTGTACAGGTGAATAGGTCAATGGTATCCGCCACCGTGTTAAGAGAGCCTAGCGCGCGACTCAGTGGCACCACCAGTAGCCGCGGCATGCGCCGCCGCGCCACTTACTCATCCGGTAGATTAAATCCTATTTCTGCTAGTATACCTGTGTTTTGTATTATACCTCTTAAAACTTTAAAAAGATACGTTACCAGTGCAACTTCACGTCTGATTTCCCAACCCACCACCGATTTAACCGGATGCAACCGAATACCAGTGTCTTACATAAAGCGATTGCATGTCGGACCTCCATAACCAAGTTACTGAGTAACAACGACACCCCTTAGCTTAACTGGTTGTCAGACTTTCTGACGTCTGACAACTCGTAACGACAGCCGGGACTACTTACACAATAATTATCAAAATTTTCTATCACTTTGTGTTTTGTTAAACCTAGCCCAGACAGCATCCACCCCCTTAACAGTTGCAGCGGATTTCAAGACGGACGGACGGACAGCGGGGGCAGGTAAAGGGGTCAACCGTCATCGATCGGAGTTCAACCCGCCCGTAATCATACCCCACTTGTTTATTTTATATTGGAAATGTCAGAGCAGTGTGTGATGTTTGGTTGTTTCTGTGCTTGCACGAGTATTGAAGGGTTAAAGATGTGCTTTGAGGAAGTGGGGGTTAAACAATTTTATGACGTTACGTGATTCAATGAAAAGTTGTTTTTTTTTCTAGTGTGTTGTATAAGTCAGTTTTAAAGTCAAATTGAGGAATCACAGTTTGCTCGCTCAATCGTAAACTGGGTGACAAATGCAATTCTAATTTAGTGGCCTTATCACTGTTTTCTTCCTTTGTTTTTAAGTATTTGCAGACATTTTAGTACAAAATCTTATGCTTTTAAAATAAAAAATATAGGTTGTGTTTTTGCCAAAAATATGGTACAAGGTTGATGTAAAAAGTTGACATATTTCGCTGACGCAGCAGGGTCTGTAGTGGTATATAGAAATCAAGTGATGAATACTTTTTATTTCTGCAAATTGGTTTTAGCAGACACAATATTTTTAAAACCTGTATACCCAGTAGTTATATATAGAAACTTGTCTAAATCATAATATTTCGCTGATGCAGCGGCATGCATATCAAATAATAACGAATGATTGTTACATCTGTAAATTGGTTTTAAGTTTTTAACCAACACTTTTATACGTCGTGTAAAAAATGTTTTTTTTTAACTAGTGAGATGTGGTCGGTGTTTCACAAACTGACTTATCTGAAAACTATCTAAGAAAATCAGAGATCACTATCTTATTTAAAGTCCAGGCACTATGCCAACAAACTGCTTCGCAGTTTGACAGAGGTAATAATTAAAATAATAAAAAAAAACTAAAAGTTTATTTAGGCACCTAAAAACATAAGACAATAGGTACAGACGGCAGCACATCAAGTTACCCCAATGTGTCAAATTTTCCCAATTAAATATGAACTTTATTCTATTTGACATAAAGTTGAAAAACTATCAAAGAAATTTGACACATTGGGGTAACTTGATGTGCTGGCGTCTGTACATTAAGTAAAACGATGATAGCTGCAAAAATATAAACTGTAGCGCAGCTACCAACGCCCTTCTCCAGATACAAAATGAAAGAAGTTCCATGTAAAAGTTTAGTTCTAGTTAAAAGTAATTATATTATTACTATATGTATTTCTGTGATTAAACAATTTTTCATTTTGTTTTCATCTTAGTCAGATCACTGGAGAACCATGTAGTTTAGCTTCTGAGATAGTCTCTTTAGATGGTTGAATAATAGTCAACATTTTCAAAGGTTAGTAAATAAACACTTTATAATGTTCGTGTCTATAAAATACTATTTTATTTCCGATAACAAAGATTTAGTTAGTAGTGACTATTTTTATTACACACACGTGAATTGTGGCACTGTAATAGTGACACGTTTTGCAGTGCGTTACTCCTCAATAAATAGCGTAATAATGCGTGACTTTACGCCCTTTACTAAATGAGACTAACCAACACAAATTCTATATTCAAAGCTTAATTATTTGGATATCTTAGAAATTCCCCTCACATATTCTTGGAGATTTCCACTTGAAATTATCAGGTGCATGCCTGCAGGTCCCCGTTGTGCTGCGGTGGGACGACAGCACATACAACGCCGCCTCAAAGAGACTGGCGACGACTTAACACCTTACTCGAGCAGCAGTGAATGTTTAATAGCGGTCACTTTGTCAAGACACGCTCTCATGGGCTTTTTGAAAACTGACTGGGGGTGTGTTTCCATTGTAGAAAGTCGTATTGACACTGTTAAAACCAGTTTTAAATTCAATAAGGAGAAAAAAAGGTATTGATGTTGTTCTTTGAAGTAACATCCTAACTTTGGTAAAAAAAAGCGATTGTGATTGTTGGTTTGATACGCTTTTACACCTTAATTACTCTACTTACTCATCATGATATTTTAAACATTTGTTTTTAGGAGTGCAGAAAAGGACATAAGGTATCTGTTTTGCAGAAAAAAAGTAAGAAAAACCGCAACCATAATTTATTAGTAAGTAATAGAAGGAAAATGGGTAAATAACTTGTCAAATACTCGATTGTTTAAGTAGGAGATCAGGATTGCATAAATCAAATCAAAATCAAATCAAATAATTTATTTGCAAACGTGGGTTTTTGGTACA
Organism: Euplexia lucipara; assembly: GCA_921972225.1. Classification (NCBI taxonomy): domain Eukaryota; kingdom Metazoa; phylum Arthropoda; class Insecta; order Lepidoptera; family Noctuidae; genus Euplexia; species Euplexia lucipara. The sequence continues at coordinate 1,820,096 of OV179149.1, read as the reverse complement.
TAGCTGTAACACACACATTAATCAACTTAATAAGAACTGTTAGCTGAAGATTACAAGTTTTTTTGGTAATATTTTAAGACTATGCTTTTATCTCTATAAAGATTCAGCAATCTCCTTGCATCCGTAACGTTCCAATATGGAAACGTACCCAGCAAGTGCATGCACGGAGTGCGTCGCGACCACACGGACTGTCTTACCCCTTTATGCAAGTCCCCTCAATACAAGCGCTGCATATTTTAACCTTACCTCGACCACAGCCCGCTTCGTAAACGCTATCTGCTTTTGACTTCGCAAACATAACTTTACCTTAGTGAGAGCCAATGTCGTTCCATTTTCAATTGTATCTTCGTCGGGGTAAGACGTGGTTTTTGCTCTTGGGACCGCAAATAGTATTTGGCAGGTGAGTAAAAGCAAAGTCATTGGTCGCGCTTGAGATATTAGCAGCCTCAGTACTCCAGATGGGTGCATTTACGTGGAGATATTTCCGATTTGATAGCCTTTGAGGCGGCGTGAATTCTGAATGAGTTTGGCTTCGGCTTGCTTTTGATTTAGGTGTCGTGGGTGCCAGAGGGAATAAAGATGGGTAAATTTGTAAAAAATCTAGGGATATATTTTCCAGGTTTTATTTTGTGGTAAATGATAAGATCCAAAAGAAAAATAACCAAAAATATGTGTTATTCGCTTAGCCCCAATGTTTCTTGCATTGGTTTTACTGCTGTTTTACAGTATATTTATTAAATCTTCTTCTTTTCGATACATCACATCGTAGAAGAGTCAGATATAGAGCATATCACAGTGCGCTCAGTTGTGATGTGAGTAAAAGACTGGAGAAGAAACTTTTCGCTTAAAAATTGACCATGTGTCCTTCTGCATTTGATAGGTATATTCAAAGAAAGAAATCAAGAATCTAAATTACACTTGGACACACTCAAACACTTAATTACATTGTAATACATGCACTCTAAGCTTGGCTGACTCGGCCGGTCGGCTCGGCTCGGCCGTGATCGGCCTAGACTTTCTCCATCTATACTGAGGTCTGGTTCAAATATCAAAAGATACAGAATACCAGACCCTTGATAGTTTTTCAACTTTATAACACTGGCATCAGTACTTAACTCTTATGCTTTTGTACGCGCGCATCACTAGTAGGACGGACGAGGGGCGAGGGGCGAAGAGAGAGGGACGCGGGCGCCGGCCGCGGCGCGAGCCGCTCGGCCGCGCCACTCCGCAACGACGACCGTTTAGTTAGCACGTCCGTAACATTTTACATGTATTTAAATTCAATATAGCAGTTTCATTGAAACAAGTTTGTTTAATTATAAACAAAAGTGGCGACCGTGACAGGACTGCAATCTATAAATTAATAACAAAATAGGTCGTTTTGCGGACGTCGTACGAGAACGCAGGAGCCGCCATTTTGGTCATACTTACCGACCACGCGAGCCCGATCGAAAGAAGAAAAGAAAAGGAACTGGTGTTGGCGCCCAAGACGACCCACTGACCGTGCTTGCTGCTTCGGGAGCCATTGGGGACATCGTGAACCGGAGGTCTAGCCCAAGGAGAGTAAGCCCTGTCCTAAATTCCTAACCTTTTCTCACCAATCTAGGTACCTATCTTGCGATCCTCCTATTGTTCTCGCATTGTGTGAATGGCCGACTTGCTGCTCGAGTGTTGGGTTTATGTTATGCTTAGTGTTACGCAAAATACATGCACGTGCAGCGTTAAGTTTCTTAGCTACCTATATTCATATGCTATAAAATACGAGCACGCGCCCATGCCTTATGCACGCATTTAACCTAAAATTAAAGAAGTTTCTTTCTGTTTTAAGCTATAACTACAACCGGCTAGCATACCCAGCTCGTTCTATGCTCTAAATTAATCACCTAGGTTGTCTTTAACCTATCTAATACCTATATGCCCCAGCACCACGCTACCGTTATCGAAATATCATTATTTCAATACCATACGCCGACTATTTCCAGCGTACCTCCGTGAAGAGGAGCGCCAACGGTCTCGGCATTGCATCCCCCCGTCCGGTTCCGTCGCGTGCGCCGCCACGTGCGCTGCTGGCCTAAGCTGTCTGCTCGGCGCGAGCTGCCCTGAGCATCGCGTCGTGCTAGCACCAGCGCGAGCGACTGGACCTGAGCTTCTCGGCTCTTCAAACGGGTTTGAGTGCATATTTGTTACGTATTTTATTGTTCGTTCACCTGTGTTATTGTTTGGTACAATTTCAATCTATAAAAATGAGTGAATCAGAGCTCAAGGTAGAATTAACAAAGTTAGTCAAGGAGCGTGGTATTATCAAGGGACGGGTAACAAGATTCTCTGATTATTTAAACACTTTAATTGGTTTAAAAGAAATATCTTCTATTCAATATAGAGAATTAGAATTAAAATTAAATAAAATACAATCGCTTATGGAAGAGTTTGAAGTCATACAAAGCAAAATCGATTTATTGCATTCTGATAGTACAGAGCAAATTAAAGAAAGAGATAGTTTAGAGACTCAGTTCATTCACCTAATAGCGAAGAGCCAAAATACTTTAGCTAGTTCACCGCTAAAAAAGGCTGAAAATGGAAATTGTGACGGTGAAAACAGTGAACATGCATCTAATGGTAGCTGCCGTTCGTTTAGTGGCATAAAATTACCTACAATCAAACTTCCTACATTTGATGGGAATTACCTTAACTGGATAGAATTTAAAGACACATTTGAGTCGGTGATTGACAGCAATCAAAGTATTGCACCAATTAATAAATTCCATTATCTAAGATCTTCACTTGAAGGTAGTGCATCTGTTGTTATTAAATCAATAGAATTTAGTTCAAAAAATTACAAGGTTGCATGGGACCTGTTATGTCAAAGATATGATAACAAAAACTTATTAATAAATAATCATTTAAAAGCATTGTTTAACATTGAGTCGATTCAAAGGGAATCTTTTAAATCATTGCGGTTTGTTGTTGATCATGTGTCAAAACACTTGCGGGCTCTTGACACTCTTATGTCAACTCTTGCCCAGCCTACTAATATGTGGGAAATTCTTATTATTTTTACAGTCTCAGCAAAACTAGATATTCACACGAGTAGAAAGTGGGAGGAATACAAGTGCAATCTTGCAGATTTACCTTCACTTAGTGAATTTTATTCCTTTCTTCGTAGTCGAGCTGACATACTTGAGACTGCTTATTGTAATAATAGTCGTCCTGACAAACAGGTGGATTATAAACCTAGGGTAACCAACCAATCTAAAAGCCTAATTGTATCTGTTGATAAAAAAGAAAATAAGAATAGTTGTGTTTTATGCAATGAAAATCATCATTTGCATACGTGTTTAAAATTTAAAAATATGAGTGTAGACGAGCGACTACATGAAGTGAACAAGTTAAAGTTATGTAAAAATTGCTTGCACAGTGGTCATAATGCCTTTCAATGTCAGCTGAAAGCTGTTTGTCGTCAATGCAAAAGGAAACACAACACATTAATTCATCTAAGTAAAGGCAACCCTACATCTACTACTGAAACTGAACAACCCTCTACATCTTCCTCATTGCCTGTGTCACTGTCAGTGGCATCTAATGACCAAGTTTTGTTAAGTACGGCGCTAGTCCAAATTGTCATAAATAATAAAAAATATACAGCCCGTGCGCTGCTGGACACAGGTAGTCAGTCATCGTTCATTACAGACAAATTAAAAGGGAAGATAGGGCTAGCAATCAACCCCGGTAGTTCAGTGAGCATTTGTGGGATAAATAATGCTACATGTAATATTAGTGGAAGTTGTAATATTAAAATTAAATCTAAATGTATGCCTTTCGAATTAAATGTTAAGTGTCTTGTTGTACCTAGAATAACGGGAATCTTACCAAATGCTATAATTAATACAGAACATATAAAGTTACCTGAAAATATTACTCTAGCTGATCCTGACTATTTTTCCCCGGCTGAGGTCGACATCCTCTTAGGAGCAGATGTGTATTGGGAGATAGTTGGCTCTAATTTAATTAAGCTAGGTAGTAATAAACTGGTTCTACAGGAGTCTATGCTCGGATGGCTCATAAGTGGCCCCATACATGGTAGTCAGTCCGTTTCTAAGGTTTATTGTAATTTTACTCAAGAGATAAAGGACTCATTAGAAAAATTTTGGAAAATTGATGACTTACCAGCCACTAAAACATATTCAATCGAAGAGCAACTTTGTGAGGATCATTTTAAAGAAAACTTGTCTCGCTTATCAAATGGTAGATTTTCTGTGTTAATGCCTTTGAAAGGGTCTCCTGAAAAGGCTCTTGGGGACTCATACTATATAGCTAAAAAATGTTTTGAGAGTTTAGAAAGAAAATTTATAAAATATCCTGATTTAAAGGCAAACTACAAGGCATTCATAGATGAATATGCAAGTTTAGGGCATTTAACTAAAATTGCTAAACCAGTATTTGGGTACTACATGCCTCATCACGCAGTCATTCGTGAAAAGAGCGAAACTACTAAGCTCCGCGTAGTATTCAATGCCTCTTCTAAAACTAGCTCTGGTAAATCACTGAACCAAATTCAAATGATTGGTCCAGTAGTGCAGAGTGATTTAATATCTATTTTATTAAGATTTCGCAGGCATAAATTCATTCTCACAGCCGACATCGAGAAAATGTATAGGCAGATTGAAGTCGAGCAACAGCAGCGCCATCTGCAGCTTATTCTGTGGCGTGATGATAAGTCCCAACCGATAGATGTTTTACAACTCAATACAGTTACCTATGGAACTGCCTCTGCACCATTTTTAAGTACTCGATGCCTCTTACAACTGGCTAATGAATGTGAGGATGAGTCTATAGCTTGTGTAATAAGAAACGATTTTTATGCAGATGACCTAAATACAGGGTCAGAATCTATAGAAGGGCTAAAACACATATATCATGGAGTTGTAAATACACTTAATTCTGCATGCCTACCCCTCAGGAAATTTCGAACAAACTGTCCTCAGTTATTTGACAGTGAATGTGGTTCTTCAAAACCCATTGATTTCAATAAAGAATCTAGTGTATTAGGTCTCAACTGGTGTCCCAAGGCAGATTCACTGCAATTCTCTACAGACCTAGAGCCTTCTACTCATATTACTAAAAGGTCAGTTATTTCTACTACTTCTAAGGTATTTGATCCCTTAGGATTATTGTGTCCCTGCACGATAGTAGCTAAAATTTTACTTCAACAATTATGGTCTTCTAAGCTGGACTGGGACGATCCAGTACCAGTTGAGTTTTGTAAAAAGTGGGCTGAGCTATTAAAGCAATTTTCAAATTTAACTAATATTCGTATTACAAGGCGAGTTCTGTGTGATACACCCGAGAGTATAGAACTACACTGTTTTGTAGATGCCTCTCAACAAGCCTATGCAGCCTGCATTTACCTGCGTTCTGTAAATCAGAACCAGGAAGTGACAGTCAGGTTGTTATGTGCTAAGGCACGAGTTGCACCAATGAACCCAACGACTATTCCAAGATTAGAGTTATGTGGCTTCTTGTTAGGAGCACGTTTATGTTCAAAGGTGTTAGAGTCATTAAATTGTAATATCAATCGTAAATTTATATGGTCTGATTCACAGGTTGTGCTAGGATGGGTGAAAACCCCACCCAGGGATCCTAAAATATTTGTGTGTAACCGAGTAAATGAAATCAATCAACTTGCAAGTGGGTTCACCTTTTGTCATGTTCCCACAGATCAAAATCCGGCAGATGTTGCGTCTAGAGGTGTGACTCCTAAGCAATTGCAGTCCTCTCTCCTCTGGTGGGAAGGGCCGTCGTTCCTCGCTAATGACCCATCTAGTTGGCCTACACAAAACCACACACAAATCCCTAACATGTTACCAGAAGTTAAACACTCGCACACCATTGAATGTCATGTTGTAGTTACAAACAAAATAATTAAATTTGATAAATACTCTAATCTAAACAGATTAAAGAGAATATATGCCTATGTACAGCGTTTCCTAAATAATTGTAAATATAGAAATGCAAAAATTAATGGACCATTAGATACTAAGGAATTAGATAATTCTTTGCTAGTGTTAGTTAGGTTAAGTCAAATAGAAAGTTATGCAGAAGAAATTAAATTGATTAGAAATAATAAAACTCTTAGTTTTAAGTCTAAATTATTGCCTCTAAATCCCTTTATTGATTCAGATGGCATATTAAGAGTTGGGGGTCGAATTCAAAACTTTGATTTTGCCTATGATAAGAAACACCCCATTATTTTAGATGCAAAACATCATTTAACTATATTAATATTAAGGAATGAACATGAACGGTTATTTCACGCTGGTCCTCAGCATCTTCTAGCTTCAATAAGAGAACGATTTTGGCCTATAGGTGGCAGACACTTAGCACGTAGTACGACAAAGCAGTGCATAGTTTGTATTCGCCTACGTGGGAAGACATTACAACCTTTAATGGGAAACTTACCTGCCGAAAGAAGCTTTTCTTTGTTTCCTTTCTACTCGTGCGGTGTCGATTTTGCTGGCCCGTTTATGATCTCTAGCCGTAAGGGTAAAGGCAATCGTATTTCAAAATGCTACCTATGTTTGTTTGTATGCCTCTCATCCAAAGCGATTCATTTAGAGTTAGTCAGCGATATGAGCACTGATGCTTTCATTTTGTCTTTAAGAAGGTTTGTCTCTAGAAGAGGTAAACCTAATATTATATATTGCGATAATGGTACCAATTTCAGGGGCGCGAACAATGAAATATGTAGAATACTCAGGTCCAGTCGTGAGTCAGCTATTAATTATGCCAATAATGAGGGCATTAAATTCGTGTTTAGCCCCGCATATTCGCCTCACTTTGGAGGCATATGGGAGGCAGGCGTTAAATCGGCAAAGCACCATTTTAAGCGTGTAGCCGGCAATGCTTCCCTGACATTCGAGGAGCTCGCGACTCTATTTGCACAAATCGAAGCCATCTTAAATTCTCGTCCCCTTACACCTCTTTCAACCGATCCAACCGATCCCTCCCCTCTGACCCCAGGGCACTTTCTTATAGGGCGACCTCTCACCTCAGTGCCATCATTGCCAATCACCTGCAAGCTCCCCAACAGATACCAATACATAGAACAACTGAGACAACAATTTTGGGAGAGATGGCGCCGGGAGTACGTTGCCGAACTTCAAGAACGGACCAAGTGGAGAACGAGGCAATACGAGCTTCGTGTGGGCGATCTGGTGATCCTCAAAGAAGAAAATCTTCCCCCACTACAATGGAAACTTGGCCGTATCACCCAATTATACCCTGGGAAAGATGGAATCAGCAGAGTTGCCGATGTATTAACGACAAAGGGCACACTAAGGAGGGCTATTAACAAGATGTGCATACTACCGGCCTCTAATGACGCAAGGGAAGACGGCGCGAAGAATGAAGATCTTGGCGCTAGTACCAACAAAGCTTAAGTTTGAAAGCCACACTTTCAAGGCCCGGGAGGATGTACGCGCGCATCACTAGTAGGACGGACGAGGGGCGAGGGGCGAAGAGAGAGGGACGCGGGCGCCGGCCGCGGCGCGAGCCGCTCGGCCGCGCCACTCCGCAACGACGACCGTTTAGTTAGCACGTCCGTAACATTTTACATGTATTTAAATTCAATATAGCAGTTTCATTGAAACAAGTTTGTTTAATTATAAACAGCTTTTGTGTCTCTCTCTCAATTCTTCTTCTGTCTCCAGCTTAATAATTATGGATAGAAAAAAATAACCTTAATGCCATTTACTGTTCTTTTTATGGAATTCAGTGTGTATTACTAAAAATAAAGTTGAATCCTTTTTCTGGAACACGTCCGGTTTAATAATTGCTTTTGGAGTGGTCGCAACTTTCATTATGGCCATCAAGACTTGATTTAACAAGCTTGTTTAAAAATAAAATACATTTAAATGTGTATTGCAATTACATAAAAAGCTTATACGTCATTTAAGTATTTATTTATAACTCATATATATGTATATATTCAATGGTACTAGATGGTAGATCAAGCAAGATGCGAGTGCCTTAGCACCTTACAAGTTCCTTACCCTTACTATTGGGCTATTGGGCACTGCCAATAGATGTAGCCGTCGCGTCGCCTCCGCTATACATAATTGTCGGGCTCACACAGGTATTGAAGATCACCTTTTAAGCAAGGAAATGCTTGTGTTAATTTTCTGCTTTTCCAGTAAACATTATACCGGGTACGTTTTTGAAAAACACAGCAAAAAAAAATGAATAAAAACTAGGTAGGTACATCAGCCAAAACACAATACACTCCCAGATTTTCGCAAACAATCACTCCCCTCAGTGTACTCGCTCCACCATATGTTTTCCACATCGTCACATCACCCGAGGTTACTGCGAAACTAACCATTGTTCTTGCACGACAACCTGCCACCCACGAGCCAGTCGAGCTGTCTGAGATGTGACGTCACAGCATTTTTGTCAAGTAGTGTGCAGTTGTAGATGATTATGGTGTTTGTTTTTTTGTTTAAAACCAGGGTAGTTGCTTGTTCAGAATGTTATATGGAAACATAACAGCACACCTACATTTCCAGAAGGATTACGCAGATGTACCACCTAAACACCCAACCACCCAGTTATGTTAAAATCCTGTGTAAGAAGAAAAAAAAATTGTAGTTTGTTTGTAAGGATTTGACTCAAAAACTACTGAGTCGATTTTAAAAAGTCTTCCACCATTGAAAAGCTTAATTGTCACCGGTTAACAAAGCTTTATTTTATTTTCAAGATTAGGAGGGTGGGTGAAATGGAGGGCTGTCAGAGTTTGAAAGGTATATTACGTAATCAACGCGGACAAAGTCGCAGGCCAGGAGGTAGTAGTTAAATAAGTGTTTATTAAAAACCAATTAACATGGGTGATTACATTACAAGTCAAAACTTCTCCGTGCCTCCAAAAATACATTAAGCCGTTGACTCCGGCTGTCATTTTTAGATATTTGACAGTCGCTGCGTGAGTCAGGAACACGAAGGTCTGACAACCAGTTTAACCAAGGGTCATCGTGGCAGTCGATCCATGTGTTAAACATGGAACGACTCCGTTGGAAGTCGATCCTAGCACAGTTGAAAAAAGGCTAGCTAGATGATGATAATGATTAAACCCAAGTAACAGAAATAAATTATAATAAAATTTCTAGGACACAGTAGCAAGTTGATTACACTAACATCCCAGTTAATAAGACATAAAAGATAATATAACAAGTACACAAGTATGAGTTGGGAGGCAAGCAGTGTCGTCACGCGTCGCTGATAATTCACGCTACAGCTGAAAATGAGCTGCATATCACTGGCTATCCTGTGCTCAAACAGGGTGTGCCATTTTGCTGGGATTTTGCACATTAAAATTTGATTTTAAATCTATACTTATTAAAGAAGTATTGACTGGTCTGTTGGCCTAGTGGTGATCAAGACAAATTTTTGTGTGATGAGCAGTACTTATCATTTGTTCTGTGTTTGGGTGTCATTTATATTTAGAACCGGCGGATACCAATCTAAATGTGCCCCGCCGCGCCGTACCTCATATAGATCCAATTTTAAAACTGAAACATTTCAATTGCCTAAAAATAGAACTAATCTTGGTCGTTCAGCTCCTTTATACCGGTTTTTGTCTAGCTACAATAAGCTGTGCACCCATAAACAACCTGGACATATTTTCGAACAGTCTGAATGAATTCAGACGATGCGTCCTCAGTTCTTGATCGATTTGTCTGTTTATTTCATTTACAAAAGTTGTGTGACTCCACTTAATGTATTTAATAATGTGCAATTTAATTTATCTGCTCCCCTGACCGAGCTATTTAAATAGGTTTAATAGTACACTGACCAAACATGGTCGCTTGACCAATACCCGTTTTTGGCGGGATTTTGGCGGTCGGATGTTTGTAAACAAACTGGTTTTACGGCTTTGTTTCTGGGATTATCTTTTAATTTTATCTAATGTAATATGTCCTAATTTATTTGTTATTGTTATTTCTATTTTTATAATCTCAATGTATAATTATTATTAATTGTTTTACTATATCAGTTTTATTCATGCTTTCAAAATTTTTGAATTATACTCTTAAGACCAACCTTCAAGCAAGCGATCGACACCCGCAGTTGGTTAATATAACCACAAGCATGTATGTGTTAATTATAACTATCATACATCTAAAAGTATAGCCATACTTACTCAGATTCAAAACATTCTTTTTTAATTTCACACACCCTGTAAAATCTCCTTGTACTACCAGACACCGTTCGCCGCGCAAGCGTAAAATAAAAATTAAAATAAACAAAAGGCAACACTCGTCCTACACCCCGGGGCCGCCCGTATTAAAGCTTTTGTCCTAAGATTAGCTGTTAAGAAAGGCCTTAATACCAGCTAGGTCTGTCGTCTGAACCTCACTGGTACTCTGGTGGGACTGGAATTAGTCGGTTTTGCGGAGGGAGGCTGGGAGGAGGGACTTTTGTAGCTCTTTAGATGAGAAAACTATGAGGAATGAAGTAATGTTGTGACTTGATGGTTGGGTGGTGTTTTGTTTTAACGCGTTCTTGTTTTGTTTTTTCTTTTTAGGGTTCAGTGATAAAATGGTAGAAAGTGACCAATTTAAAATAAATAAATATTGCACAACTTTTTCACACAACGCCATTTAGTCCCAAGTTAAGCTTGAGAGCTTGTGTTATGGGTACTAAATAGCTGATAAACATACTTATAAATTTCTAAATACATACATATTATAGATAAATTACACCCAGACACAGAACAAATGATCGTGCTAATCACACAAACGTTTGTCCTGGGTGGGAATCGAACCCACGACCTCCGGCATAGCAGTCAGGGTCGCTAACTACTAGACCAACAGGCCAGACAATTTGTTACTGCTTCGTGTGTCTGTCTGTCACGGACTCATGGCTGCTTATTTTGGGGACTAACACTTGCTACTGTTTAGGTACTGAGTTATGATTAATGATAAATGATATTTATTTCTGTAAAGTGTTTGTATGAACCTATTCTTACAAACACTTTTTTTACATTGGTTTCTAGTAAGGTGAGTTGAGTTTAATAGCAGGTGAAAAAATAAAAAAATGTCGTTATTTTAATTGCAATTTTAGCCTAAATTAATTATTTTAAAGGAGTCTTCTTCATTCGAACTCGAGACCTATGATTTGGTAATCCACCGGTCACACCACTAGGCTATCACTGCTTAGGGGTCAAGTGGATATATTAAAAAACTTCAATAAAATTGCCAATTCTAAACCCTCTACATATTTTCGTTTTTGTTGCATAGCCTTTGACTTATAATGAAGGATGTCTGTAAAATATTAGTCCTTTGTACGGCTCGTCCTTAGTTCGGCAAGCAAAAGAAATCAAATAAAATTAGTAGGTGGGAGGTATATGCCAATATTAAAGGAAAAATAAAATAATATATTTACAAACAAACTCAGATGTACAGTGGCATTTTAAAGCTACGGAACCATCAGTATGTCTCAGACTCACTCTTTGCCAGTTCTTTTAAAACAGTTTCCGTCTGCGGTAGGACGTCGAGTAGGATTGGCCAATCATAAGTATAGTGTAGTTATTTATTTAAGTTTTACTAGAACTTCGCTCGCGACTTCACCCGGGTTCATTAAGTACTTTAATATCCCCTTCACCTGCTCTTAGTTTTGAAAATAAATATAGCCTGTGATACTCACAAATAATCTGGCTTTCTATTGGTAAAAAACATCAAAATCGGTTCAGTAGATCCAGAGATTACCACATAAATAGACTTAAAAGTGCATCACGAATAGTCTGTCGTCTGCGCTGCACCTATACTCTATAGTCATATTCATAGTAGTCATAGTATTATATTGATAAGGGATTCTTACAAGTCATATACAGATTAAACAATTAATAAAAAAATACATTACATAAATTATTAAACATATGACTAATCATCATCATGATCATTATAACTTACTAATCTCGACAGACTTAATAGAACAAGACAAAAGAAATGTAGTTTTTAGTGTGCTAATAATTAGCACACTAAAAACTACATTTCTTTTGTCTTGTTCTTTACATTCATAATTATGTTCAATTTAGTTCTCAATAATTATGTCATAGCGCAAAAAAAAGGCAAAAAAAGAAACTTGATTTTATAATTCAACTTGACTGCCCCTTAACATGATTTTTATTTTTTATTTTTTTCTATGGTGCTAGTAAGCAAATCTATTCCGTAGCTTAGCGTTGAGGTAATAATGTTGCGAAATAAAAAATAAACAAAAATAATACTTACCTAAATATTTTTAAAGTAGGTTATCCAATGTCATTATGCAACCATACCATCTATGTCTGTTTCAATATCAAATAATAACATTCGCTATTCACCTTGGGACATCTTTAAATCTGCACTTTCCCAATTATGTTTAGAGGCCAAAATATTACGCAAATTATAATTAAAATTGTCTCCTTTTAGTCATTTACCCTATACTTAAGCAAATTCAAAACTTCATCTAGTAAATTACGTTTAAGTGGGCGATTTCAAAATTTAACTAATAAGCATTAGTCGATAAATTCCATGAATATTAAAAATCAATTAAAACCAATCTACAAAGTATACTGCTAACAAAATGCTAATCAACACGAAAAAAAAACAATCTCCACAAATCGCACAGTGGACAAGACACTAAATTTCGCTAGACGAAAAAAATCCCGAAAAAAAAATTATCTCAACATTTATCACAACGTAGAATTCCTTTTAAAAAGTAAATTCTTTTCTTTAGCATCGATGGAAAGAACAGCGAAAGAGAATTAATGCAAAACAAAAGTCCCGCTATCTGTAGGATGGTGGGCGGAGTGGCGGCACTAAATTACTCGATGGGCGTCAACCCACCGCCATGTATCAATCAGGCTGGCCTAGATTTATGGGACAGTTCACTTCGGAATCGTTAGCCTCCGCGACGAAAATGTGTTACTGTTATCCTGTGTCTTCCGAGTTTTCTCTTTTTTCGGAGGGTGGGGTGTTGCGTTCGTTTATCTAGACTTGCGAAAATACGAATTGCGTGATTGTGTTTGCTGTAATTCATGGACGGAGCTGTTATGTTCTTGAATGAAAAGGTATTGTGTAAAAAAATCATGATAGGCCTATTATTAAACCTGAAGATTGTTTTCTGAATCAGGCAAAAAGTTTTATAATTCCCTGGAATTTTTGCCATGATGTAAATTGTAGACTATTGGTATCGAAATCTTTGTTTTTTAACAATCCGAACTCCTTCTCCATATTGACATAATTATAACTATGTTAAATCTTACTAATCCGTACAAATAATAAATACTTAAAAAGAAATCCGTAGTTTTCGCTATATAATTGTAGGTTCATCCCCAAAAAACCGCATTGTCCATTTTAAACCCATGAACGTTATTAAACGAAAAATTTAAAATAAATCCTTTAGCCAGCAATACAATAAAAACATTTATAAAATTAACGTTTTACAGCTCGGTGTGCGATGTCGCCATCAGCATTGATGGTTCTGTCCCGTCCTTTGTCGGCGTGAAGCACTGTGCTCTTGTCATGTTGACATAAATGGAAAAAATGCGAATGGTCGCCACACTGAGGCTAATTTCCTTTTCAATGTTCCCTGTCCGAGTGTCCACGTCAGTCCGACTTGACGTCCCTTTCAGCTATTTCAAGCTTTGATGTTGTTTTTGATGGTAATTAATTATGTTCGTAATTTTTTTACGTGTGTCAGTTCTTGTAATTAATATTTTAATTTTTTACGATGTTTTAATTTTTCGTCGATGAGTGTGTTTGATTTGGCTAGAGTGTATGTTGTGTTATTTTATTGAGAAGCTGTCTATTGATCTAATTTCCATCTAAAATGTTTCGATATTTAATTGCTTTTACTACTCAGTAATTAAGAATTTGTATCTGTGTGGAAATTGAGTAACCCACATAAATGGCTATGCCTTTCATTTTGATTTCATTCAACAGAATTTATTGCGTTAGATTACGTTAACGTGCAGATGAATTATTCATAAATAATTAATTATAAATAAATGTATTAGAAATTTTCTGTAAAGTCTTGTTCTGAAACAAAGAAAGAAAAAATGCTTACTTGTCACAAAGGACGTGCGTAATGTATTCACAGCCAATTAAAAACTTCAAATAGATGAAGACAGTGGTACACTGATAGAAAATAATTAACACAATTAGAGTGGTCAGTGCAAGTCAGAAAAAGACATCTAATTTTATTATTATTTTAATTACTTTATTAATTACCCGTCCCTTGTCCCCTACCAGTTAAACTTATGTCATCATCTATATCTTTACAAATCTTTACACAAAATAAAATTGTAGTGCATGTTTCTATTATTAAAATTACAGTTTACCTAATGCATACGAAAGTATAGTTTAGTAACAACAATTTAATTTTGTGTCGGTCTGTTTGAGGTACTGTCCTCAAGTTCTGTCAAGAAGTAACTTAACAGCACTAAACAATAAATAGTTAAGTTCGATGAGGACAAAGTCACGGGCTGAGCTAGTACCAAAATAAGATTTCCATAACAAAAAAAAATCGTTTTGCACCGTCCTCAAAATCTTTTACGATCCAAGTCACATGTATGTATGTTTGTACGTACCTCCTTCCGAGTACGAAATACGAGCGACACGCGTAACTGTAACGATACGATTGCGTAAACACACAACAACTCACACCTGCGTTGTATTTACGAGTTGTGCTCGACTGTACGCCAATTTATTCGCACTGTTGTTACATTTGTGCTTTATAGTACCAGTGTGAGTCTATTGAATGATTGGGCGTTAATTTTGATGAAAATACAGACGAGTGATGAATTTTTACTTTGTTTTTTGCTGTTTGCTAGAAATAACTCGAGTTTTTATGTCGTGACGTGCCTTGTTGCTGTATCATGTCGTGTGATAAATTATATTTATTTCTGTAAATAGGTTTTTTACAAACACTTTTACACGTCATTTTTTAACTAGTAGATGAGATCGGAGTTTCACTATCTGAATACTCGTGTCCCGTGTTTTTTGTCTACACTAATATTATAAAGAAGAAAGATTTGATTGCTTGTTTGCATTGAATAGGCTCCGTAACTACTGGACCAATTTGAAAAAATATTTCACCTTTCGGAAGCTACACTATCCCCGGGTGACAAAGGTTACTTTTTATCCCAGTATTCCCACGGGAATGGGAACTATGCGAGTAAAACTGCGTAAAATCTGCTAGTTTGCTATAGTTTAAACGTCTATCTAGTTACCCAAGTTTGCCATAAAAACAAATGATTTGTGATTCTTTTTGTTACTTCCTCGTAGTACAGATTCAAAATTCTTTAAACAAATCAGACGGGGTCTTCAAGTCAAGAGTGAACAGGTTGCTTCTAGGCAAGCGTGCTTCATCGTCGACCACATCATCGCTTACCATCAGCTATAAAAACAAAAAGAAAAAAAAAGAAAAATGTGCTGCTGGGGAGTTTGTTACGCTACTTCTTTTTCCAAGCTAATACTAGTTAATGTTGAAGGGTGGGTGCTTTGGAGTATTGCCTTATGTAGTCTTTAACGTTCAAAGAGTGCTAATTTATTATCAGTCTGGATTGAATAAATGAATTTTGATTTTGTTGATTGCGTGAAAGATATTAAGGCTTGTTAGGAGGTGACTATTTAATTGATGGTGGCAAATAGAGGTGAATGATAGAAAAAAATATTAAATTTAACTAAATTGCCAAGAGGATGGTTATGGTAACTGTAGTGGTTGCCCAGTTATTTAATGAACCCACACCAGACACAAGCATATATAGCTTAGTTGTAGAGGTTATCAAGACTACTGGAAATGTGCAACTAACATAGCAAAAGAAAATATTTCGTAGTTTGACCATTACGAAATGTATTTTTTAGTAAAAATAATTAAGAAACTTTAAATAACTAAAGTAAAACTACCCCTGTTTGGTCTCGTTACGTCTATACGTCTAAAAATATAACAGAAGCTGAGAAACACACTAAAAAGTTTATTGTTTACTCACTTGTGACGTCATTTCAAATTCAATAGCTTGCTTTCTTCTTAATTGTTAAACAGTTAAAATTAAATTGAATTGCATTTTGCAGTCACATGATCAAAGTTTTAAAGAAATTATTTTTGTTATTTATTTGTGTTTTTTTTCTTAGATTTTAATTTGTGTAAAAATTTAATTACGATTTTATGCTGTACAGACGCCAGCACACAGAGTTACCCCAATTTGTCAAATTTTCCCAATTGAATATGAACCTTATTCTGTTTAACATAAAGTTGAAAAACGATCAAAGAAATTTGACACATTGGGGTAACTTGACGTGCTGGCGTCTGTACATAAAATTATTTTCAGGATAATTTATTACTTCGCTCTATAGTCACAAAATTAGGACTAATTATATTAAAAGGACACTAATTATATTACTTGAACAATGAACAGTCAATTATTAAGTATGCTAATAATACAACGTGCAGTAAATACAAGACTAATCTTGACAACGCCGCCATTTTGTTTACCCGCCATTATTTGAGACCCAGAAAAATAAAAAAAATAAAAAATTTATAAAAATGCAAATTTTAAGTGTAATTCAACGGTCCGATTAGCCTCCTTGAGGGTACAGTGACGTAGATAACCGACAGCGCTGAGGTACAGTCGCGTAGATAAGCGGCTTTCATTACTGGCGTGTCGCGGCGACAATGGATTGCGACAACAAATCTCGGCTCTGAGTTATTTGTTGCTTCTAAGGTTATGTCGGTGACTGTACCTGTTATTGATGCTTTTGTTCTTGATTGTAGTGCAGTCTAGTCGTTGAGCTTAAATTTCGAGTTGAGCTTACGATTACAGTCAAATGCGTGTGTCATATCTGTGTAGTTATTTCCTCAAAAGATCACCTCAGACACTCTCCTATTAATATTTGTTTGCCACCTGACGCATCGTTACCCCAATGTGTCAAATTTTCCCAATTGAATATGAACCTTATTCTCTTTGCTATAAAGTTGAAAAACGGTCAAAGTAATTTGACACATCGGGGTAACTTGACGTGTTGGCGTCTGTACAAAAACAAACACAAAATAAACCACTAAGTACTTACATCAATAAAACCTGCATAACTTCTTAGTGTTCTTATGTTAATCTACTATCTTAGTTATCGTAAAGAGAAGTGGAGAGTCGTACCTCCAAGCTATGATCTTCATAATGTCTGGAGATTAAAAGAGACTGTGGCCTCTAAGTTCCTTTCACTGTTGTGTATTCTTTTCAGAATAGTCAGTTAGTAAAACACTGACTTCACATCACTAGTCAAACAAAAAACTTGTATGAAATGTTAAGGTAAGTATTTGTTAAATTCTGTTTTTTATCAGTATTGGAGATGTAGGAAAGTGCGTAAAAATGTAAAATTCACTATAAGACGTCTTATTTTTAGTATTTATAAAACCCAAAAACAAGTTGTTGTAATCATCATTAAAAGCAATATTTACTATGAATAGTAGAAACACTACAATCACGAATAGAAAATCAATCAGCTGTTAAAATACATATGTCGTGGAAAGCGATATTCTTGAATAATAAGTTGTGAAGTTGATTAACTTAGTACGGAGTGTATGGTGACCAGCGTGACGTTACTTGTCATTTGAAATGGCGCGAATGTGTTTTCGGTAATGTCACGTGGACAGAATCATGCTGGTGTGTGGGAGCTGGGTAGAGCTCAGATTGATTTGAGGCACCAACGCAGACACACATCCAATACGAAACTGTCAGTTACCTATTTGAGTTATGTTTTGTGATTACGATTGTTAAGTGAGGTTATTACTGCAATGGAGATTGTTATTCTCCGTTATGAACTCGGTACCACGAAACCCCCATCGGTGTCAGCTCATCGCTCAGCCATCGCTGACGCCGACACATATATAATACAGAGGGCCAGCACATCAAGCTACTTCACCTATCTCAAATTTTTCAATTTATTACAAACGAATAAGGTTCATGTTACTTTGGGAAATTATTACAGATTGGGGTAGCTTACGTTTTTATTGCGATTTGAGTTGCGCCCCGTGTACGATTACACACATACACACACACACGCACATACTTCACAGTTCTGTCTAACCATTCAGGAAAACGAGAAGTCAAGTGAATGGATAGATGGATGGATGGATGCTTGATACTCTTTCACGTCAAAACTACTGAATGGATTTTAATAAAATTTGGTATGGAGCTAGCTGACACCCTGGATTAACAGACAGGCTACTTTTTATCTCTGTATTCCCACAAGAACGGGACCTACACGTGTGAAACCGCGGGGCGTCTGCTAGTATTATTATATTTTCAGCACCGAAGAATGCATTATACCTAAATGTTGTAACAGTTTTAGATCAGCGCGGTCAGTCGGAAATATCTAAAATCAATTTAATTTCACTCAAACACGACACAGTAATCTAAACAGATCTGCCTTTTATAACCTCTACTTTACGATGACACCAAAGTAAACTGCGCTTGCGCATCGGACGTAAAACGTAAACGTGTGCGACTCGGTTCATTAATTTACTTAGTTTTATTATTCTAACTTTATAGATTTTTTTTCTTTTACACAATAAATTGTTTAGTTTTACTAGCGGGGTAATTGCGTAGATCCACGACGGCAGCGAAACGGCGAAGCATGCAAGCGGCGGCATACATTTTTACTGATAGGTATGTAGAATTTGTGAAGTTAGGGTCGGTAGACTTAGGCCGTGTAGATTCAGAAGCTTAGCTTTACATGAGATCTGATATCTTTTTCACAGGGCAAACCTTACGTGGTCGTCTTGGCAATATTTTAACCTACATGAAATGTTTTTGGTGGGATTGTCTAATTTTACTAGCGGGATAATTGATATTAATGGCAATCTGTACGTTTGCTTCGTGTATGTGTCTTCATAAACTAGTGCGCTTCACCATCAAAAATATCGGTTGCGAGTACTAGACGAAGATTTAATTGGCTGCTGAGCTGGGTGTCGAGGTTTCGATTCAACACGGACACTATAAAAACGCACAATAATAAAAAAACTTACCTACCTCAAGTTTTTTTTTCTCTTTTAGCACAGAATATTTCGTGAGCAATCCCATGTCTATCCAGTGATATACTGCAATAAAATAGAGCCAAAGAATAAAAAATATAAACTCCTGAAACTCCCCTACGCATTCCACTCACCAGTTACGTCCTACCATCGTTGCTCACGTATGTTTTGACACACTCACGATATATTACTCGAACCTGTAAACGTTGGTGATGTACGGCGTAACAGTGTACCACAACACAGATAAGAATAGAAGCCCAACTCCATACAAAGAGCAAAAACTAACGCACGCAAGGGCACGTCTCACTTACAGAGCGTGCAAGCGCACTCGCGACAGGCATTCGATCGAAATTGCTTTAGTGACACGTACGTTTATTGGCGGCTGTTTCCGTGGAGTTATTAAGGGGTTAACCTTCTGCCTTCATCTGTTTAGTGTCCCCACAGTGGTACACAGGTGATTCTGTAGAAATAACCAATAAAATACAATGGTAGCGTCAATTTCAACAAACTTTTCAATGAGTCATTATTGCTTATTTTAGTGCACGTTTCAATGTAAATAGAATTAATTAGAAGTCAATTTGTTATGGTGATTACTTTTGATTCTTTATTTTTTTTTTGTGATGGACTTGGTGCGGATGTTAAAATTTATGATGGCGCCAACTAATGGTAACAATTAAAGTTATTCTCTTCCTCACTTACAAATTCCTGGCTTACGGATCTTGTGGCTTAACAATAACAGCCTCACGGGTCGGTCGAAGGTTAAGTTACGCTTGACAAGGTTGATCCGGGGATGGGTGACCGTTCATTACATATCAAGACTCCTCCGTGCCTCGGAAAGCACGTAAAGCCTTTGGTCCCGGCTGTGATTTCTACATATATAAAAAAAATATATATATTCCACAACTTTTTCACACAACGCCATCTAGTCCCAAGCTAAGCTAAGAGCTTGTGTTATGGGTACTAAACAGCTGATAGACATACTTTTATATTTCTAAATACATACATATTATAGATAAATTACACCCAGACACAGAACAAATGATCGTGTTCATCACACAAACATTTGTCCTGGGTGGGAATCGAACCCACGACCTACGGCATAGCAGTCAGGGTCACTAACTACTAGACCAACAGGCCAGTCCACAACAACAACAACAACACAACATCTGTGTGGGAAATGGAGCGTAAGTAGAGCTAAGAGAAAAGGAAAGTAAGTGATGCGAGCGAGTGACAGTCGTTACAGGTAGTCTGATTAAACTGGAAGCCAACCCCAAAAAACTTACTTGGAAAAGGCTAGGCAGATAATGATTACTTTAAATAAAGGTAAGGAAGAGGCCTTGGTTGAACTGGTTTTCAAACTTTTGGTTTTCTGACTACCCGTAACTGTTCTGCTTTCTGAAGTAATGGGTTACTTCAGAAAGCTGTTCAGCCAAAGACAGACCTTTGTTTGTGTAGCTACTCTATCCCTGTATGGGTATTTTTAGCCACAAGCCCCTCCGAACCCTACTATAGGTACAATGTCATGCAATATGATATGTTTATCAATAATATGATATGTTTTAATATGATGTGTAATGAAGTTGGATAATCATCTTGTTTGGATCAATTAAAACAAGTAGACATTGGTCAATTGCCACAGACTACTAATAAATATGTAACAATATTACAACTGTGTGAAAAGTGATAGTAAATCGACATTACAATCACAATAGGTCATATTTTACCTCCTCTGTACATCAATCAGAGATGGCCAACATTCGGACTGTTATCAATGTGTCGCTAAAAATAAATGCTGGATCAAAAACAGTTTGCTTGGAAGTTTGATCCAACACTTCTTCCCACTAGGAAGTGGCGAAGGGTGGGCTTTTTGCGGGACTGTCTTATGTAATTTTGACGTTCAAAAAGTGCTAATCCTTAGCCTAATTTGAATAAATGACTTTTCATTTTGAGTTTAACAATTTTATTGCACATTACTATTACGTTTCATTTCATTTCATTTCATTTATTCAATAACAATTACATTGCGTATTATTTCATTACGTATACATATATATTTTTATACGGCACATAAGTACACGCAAATAGATAATGACCAAATAGTTCAATTAAATAATTTACATAGTAGTTCAACTATAAAATTAATTATATAACTAAATGTGATAAATATGAATTTGTTATAAAATCGAATGTTAAAGTTGATAGTTTAACCTACAAACAAAAATATAAAGTACTCACTCTCACTAAATAGTACAATTTCAATAACTTGAATCTTATATGCACTCTTCCTCCTCTCTCCTGCCAAATACCTATACCCAACAAGGTTCTTAATTAATACCTAAATATAATGTAACACGTTATGGTATGCAATAAAGTATTAAGTATTGAAATATCCCACAGTGTGCAAGAGTTGTGATGAATGCTGAAGAGTTACTTGCAACACTTGCCAATAAATCCTTAAGAAGTGGAAATGGGTGACGTTTAAAAATGTTTCTTAACGTTTAAAAATGCTGATACTCAGCCTAATTTGTATTAAAAATTTATTTGTCTTCGTTTCTCAAAAATCTAGATTACGTCTCAATTCAATTTAATAATACAACAGTCTAAAAACATACAGTCGTCTGACGAAGCTGTCTAGACAGGGCAATCGTGCGGGGTGTGAGGGGCGAGACGCGGGAAAGCCACTCCCGCACTGCGAACAAAACGATGTTCGTAGTGCGGGAGGTATTATTCAAGTATAACGCGGGTAGACGTCGGCATTTTTCCAGAGATCAAAGGCGTCGTCCTACTGTATTAATATTTATACTGTGATAATACTGAGTACACAGTCTTCTATCTTTCTATAGGTTCACTACCCCTGGAATTACATAACTTTACTACTTTTTGCTTTTTCTGTTTCACTTAGATTTTTGATTGTCTTGATTGATGGGTACAATATTCTTATCTGTCTGTCTGTCTTAGTAATGACAGGTTAGAAATCAATTTTACGTGTTCTGTTTTCATAAGTCGGTAAAAGAGGTTAAGTTCTTATTGTGGTTTCTGATGTGTATCAAGGTTTTTTCTCTCGTGAGATGGAATGAGGCGTGTTATTGTTTGTTTAATTGTAATGGTTCTATTTTGAAATTAGTTTTGCGGTGAGTGATTAAGTTTTAACGAGAATTCACAAAGTTATTTTATCCAATAATATTAAACTACAAAAAAAAATCATACGGACAGGAAAAATGGTAATAAATTGATTTTACTGAAAAAGGAATATTGAAAAAATACATAATTAAATAAAAGATAGATAATTAATCATTTGACTAATCTAAATGTCTAAAAATACCTACAACCTAAAGTTCCCACAATTTATAGTTAATAACAATAATAGGTACTGACTTAAAATTAGACTTAACTACAAATTGAATCATGAATAATTACTTAAAAAATACATTGGTTGACAAGAGTTGATTGGTTTTAATATAAATTAAATTTCATCAGAAGCCCTCTTATTAGAAAGAACTGTACATAGAATTATGATTTCCTTTTCTAATAGCAGATTTTTCAACAGTCAGATAACTTTTATCGTAAGAATAAATATGGTTAGGTTCGCTCAATTTATTTTTAACCGACTTTCAAAAAAGGAGGAGGTTCTATATTCGTGTGTATGTATTTTTTTTTTTTTTTTTTATTTATGTTACCTGATTTCTCCCCCATTTGTGGACCGATTCTCAAAATTCTTTTTTTATTTGAAAGAATATACTCTTGAAGTGGTCCCATTTTAATTTGGTGAAGATCTGGCGCTGATCTTCGGAGATATACAACGGAACTCTTCAAAAATAGACGGCAAATCTGTCGTGATTGCTGGAATCGCTTGGATGTTTATTGTTTATACAACATCATGACGTATCATGACGCCTGTATGCTCTGAGGGGTACGCAGGTGGGTACAATATACCTAGATTTCGTCAGTTAGGTATGTTAATTTTAATTTATTAGGGATTAGTGGAAAACCCTATTATCATGACATGTTTTGTTAACAATTTACAGTATAAAATAAATTCATGGCAAATATTTTTAAGGTAACAAATAAAAATGGAAAAATAAGAAACTTTTTTGCAAAAAATAAAACGGACTTTAAAAAAAAACACTAAACGGTGTAAAATAACTCTAAATTCAGAAGTCGGTGGCCCATCATGAGTAAGACAAACCCACCAAAGCCACAGACTTCCGAATTTAGGGTTATTTTACACCGTTTAGTGTTTTTTTTAAGTCGGTTTTATTTTTTGCAAAAAAGTTTTTTAATATTGCTAGAGCGGTTGATACTGATGAGTCAAGTCTGGGCAGTCTCAGGCTCATGCGCTTATTATCTAAAAAATATCTCTGTCAAAACACTAGGTATTTTATTTATAAATCAGCCCTATGTCCTGGTGGTTTTGAAACGCTGGCGATAAAATAAAATAAATTTCTTCGTTACTTTCAGGTGCTTTTGTTTTTACTTTCAACTGTATGAAACCATGAATTCCAGCTAACCCAATAAAGAAGTTAATTATTTACTTCTAACACACAATCTTTTTGGGTTAGGTGATAGAGATGATGAGAGCCTCATCTATAAGTACTCTATACTAATATTATAAAGAGGTAAAATTTGTTTGTTTGTAATTTTGTATGTAGAGGGTAATCTTCGGAACCAATGATCCAATTTTAAAAATTATTGGCACTGGCAGAAAGCTAAACTATTCCCGGATGAAATAGGCTACTTTTTAACACTGTAATCCCACGGGAACAGGAACTAGGCGGGTGAAAGCGTGAATTCTGCTAGTGTTTTAAAACTATGTATCTATTTCGGACAGCCCTCATAATCCAAGTAATCCACATGTGCATGTATGACTTGGTGACTTACAAATTATATCTTCCCCATACTAATGTCTATTCAATAATTTGACATAAATATGTTAAAGACTTGGCACGGAGCTGCGAACGTGAGACGAATGGCGCTTGACTTTCATGAAGACCACAGCTGTTGGCGTTCGCACTACCAGCTAATATAATTAATTGTTACGCCTACAGAATTTTGAAGAGGAGTACTTACCTACATGTGGGTTTGTAGAATATCGATATTGGGATAAGATTATTTTATCAACATAACATTGAGAATGGGACTGCAAGATGTATGTTTCTTGTATAGCTGTAATTCGTCTTCTACACTATTATTATAAAGAGGTAAAGTTACCCTTATAATAACCGACACCTCTTTATATGTACAGTCGAAGGCAGAACTTCATAGACCGCTAAAGATTGAAATGCTATAACCGGGCGGTACGCGCCGTTCTACGTCTGTGTGTATAAAACTTTGACTGGCCTGTTGATCTAGTAGTTAGTGACCCTGACTGCTATGCTGGAGGTCGTGGGTTCGATTCCCACCCAGGACAAATGTTTGTGTGATGAGCACGATCATTTGTTCTGTGTCTGGGTGTAATTTATCTATAATATGTATGTATTTAGAAATATATAAGTATGTTTATCAGCTATTTAGTACCCATAACACAAGCTCTCAAGCTTAACTTGGGACTAAATGGCGTTGTGTGAAAAGTTGTGGAATATTTATTTATTATTTATTTAAAAAACGATTTATCAAAAAATAGCGCGCACACCTCGAACTCGCTTGCGTCGAATGAAACAAAGACATTGTTGTTGCTTTTTTACACACGCATAATCTTTGACCGTTCATACCAATGCTAAAATTCAAAGTATTTATCGTAGTGTCAATAGCTGCTATCGTATAGAATTGGATCCCTATACACAGAGGTCTGGGTTCTAATCTCGAGTTGAGACTTTAATTTTCTTTTCCATAATATCCTTCCAATATCCTTCCTTATCTTAAGTACCAATGTGACTTTTTCAAAACACATGTACTTTCTAAGTTTATCTTAGACATCATTGACATCGGTGACGGAAAGCATCGTGAGGAAACCTGGACTTATAGTTAATATAAGTTTGAAATCGCCAATCCGCATTGAGCAAGCGTGGTGATCAATGCTCCAGCCTTCTCTGTATGAGGAGAGGCTTTTGCCCTGCAGTGGGATAGTAACAGGCTGGTATTATTATTATTATTATTATAATATCCTTCATCAACTTTTTTGATATTGATTTTATATTATTAATAGGGAAAAAGGATTCGAACTTGCGACTTGTTATGAACGCTCTAACGCTAATACGTTAACCTCATAGCTATTGTGACATTTAATCAACAGGTTGAATTAATGAAATACAATCATTCGTAAATTAATGAGAGTGTGTTTGTCTATAGTATAGAAGTTACTTATTATAAGAAGGTCGTAACTTAAACCAAAATGTCAGTCTATTAGTTCATGAGATTGAATATCGACTTAAGTCCGCTACTGTATAAAGTCTATTTACGTTTTTAATAATAGATTATATTTTTTTTCTTGACGAAATGTTTTCACTTCTGTCGGCAATCCCTGAGTGCCACTGTTTTGTTTTTTGCAGCATTGAGCTAATCAGTGTTAAAGTAACAAAGCGCCTTTCTTCCCCGAAGGGTTAGGCAGAGGAGTATATAGGCAATTTCGCCAGTGATGTGTAAGTCCCATGTAACAGCAGGCGAGCCTATAGCCATAAACCACGCAAGAATTTTCAATAAACGTTCGAAACTGAAAAGTAATAATAAAAACTTTTTTACAAAAAATACAACCGACTTCGAAAAACACTAACCGGTATAAAATAACTCTAAATTAGGAATGTATGTGGCTTTGGTGGTTTTGTCTCATTCATGATTGGCCACCGACTTCCGAATTTAGAGTTATTTTATACCGGTTAGTGTTTTTTGAAGTCGGTTGTATTTTTTGTAAAAAAAGTTTTTATTTAACATTTTTTTGTTTTTATTTTTATATAGATGATTAATTATTATCCATTTCTACAACACATATTTACATATTACAATCAAACAAATAAACAACAACTGTTCGCGATGAAATCTAAAAGTAAAATTCATGAACAAAAATTTTCATGAAATGGAAACTACCAGACCAAACTATGTAATTTTTTAATGAGACCAAAAAAAAACTAGTCCGCATCAAACTAAAAAAGAATCACGTAAATCGGTACATAAATCTCAGCGTAATCGGTGAACATACATACAAAAAAGTGTTCAAAAACAAATTAAATTTTCATAAAATTGTTTATAAAATGAAAACTACCAAGTCAAACTATGTTATATTTTTATGGGACCAAATCGCAGCTATTCCGCATCGAACTCAAAAAGAATCACGAAAATCGGATCATTAATCTCGGAGTAATCGGTGTACATACATAAGAAAAAAAAATACCGATCGAATTGAGAACCTCCTCCTGAAGTCGGTTAACAAATCTGAGACTTATATGCTAAGAAGTATTATATGAGCACGATTTTTTTGTTCTGTGTCTATATTTATCTGTAATATGTATGTATTTAAAAATATACAAGTATGTTTATCAGTTGTTTAGTACCCATAACACAAGCTCTGCGTAGCTTGGGACTAAATGGCGTTGTGTAAAAGTTGTGGAATTTATTAAATTATTAATTAATTTTATTATTTAGTGAATGCCAAAAACGTAAGTAAGGGAAACAAAGCCACAAAAAAAGCACTTTATCGACATTACTTAGCTAAAATTTTCGAGAAGTTGTATTTGAATAGAGTTGTCATGTTAAAATATAACTGACGGCAGTTTTGTTTTGTTTATTTTGCCTCTAAAACCCCGGCTGGCCGAACGTTTTCAGATACAAGTGACAATTCACGCCAATTCGTTTGCTGTGACCGCCAGTCACACCGTATTGTAAAGTGATTGATTTATTAATTATTAATTTTCAATTTTATTAATGAATGGTTGTTAATAAAGGAACGATATACATACACACACACGCACGCATCTAGCACACACCCTCTCACTACACATAATTATTAAATTACTCACTACACCTCCAACTCTAACATACAAACTGCCAAGCTAAGAGGCTAATCATTACTGTTTAGTTAGTAGATGAGATATCTTGTCTCTGAAAAAATCCTTCTTATATACGTGTCTTTAACCATTAAGTGCATCGTTTATCAAAAATGATAACTAACTGTATGTTACACCGATATCGTGGGGAGAAGAACTGGTGATCTGTAATACAGGTTTACACCTATAATATACACCAGCTCCGTACATACACTTTACTGAAATTAAACTATGTTACCTAGTTAATTTTTATCGTACTAAGTCATGTTTTTGTGAAATAAATAAAGATATGATATACCTATTAATATTGTTGGCTGTACTTTAGTCGCACCTATACTACTCGTACCAATCACACAACATTCTAAAAGTATCTACATATTAGGTGCAGTTAATAAAACTTGTCAATTAAATCAATTTCGGAGCCTACTCTAAACTAATTTGAATTTTTCGCACACCGTAATCTTAATCAAGACCAATATTTTAATAGCGTTTAAATTAAGCGTATTGCTCGTAAAATAAAAATTAATTAAGGCCGCCTCTATGATGTGAATGATGTTGTAGAAATGAAATTAAATTAAATGATATTTATTTCTGTAAGTAGATCTTCACAGATACTTTTATATTTCATTTTTTTTTTAACTAAGTGGCATTTCCAAAGTGACTGATCCCTGAGAAGAAAGGCCGAAAGAAACTCAGAAGGTATGGTCTCTTGTAAAGTTCAGACGTAAGATTGTATTCATTTATTATGCGAGTCTCACGATGCAGGGCAAAGTCTGGAAAAGCCATTTGAAGAAAGAATCAATTCAGCTTTGAGTTGAACTGTCCCGACAGACGGCATGCATATGAAATAAAACCACTTTTATAAAGTGACAATCCAAACCAATAAGTGTTTCGTGTCAGAGTTTAAATGGGTCTTGAATGGACTTGGCTTCACGTGCCATCTAGAAATATCGCTAAGGCTTGCTGGTTTCCTCACGATGTTTTCCTTCACCTGTTTTCAAGCAAGTTATAATTCTACGATACGCACATTAATTAAAAAAGTCACGAACCACACAAAATGCTTTTTACTTTCTAAGCTTATCTTGGACAACACTGACATCGGGATAGTCAGTAAACCTGGACTTTGAAAAAATTATAAATATGTTATCGCCTGATTAATGCTTGCCTTCTCTGTATGAGAAGAGGCCTTTGTCTTCAAGGATAGTAACAAGCTATACTCCATCCGAGTAGGTAGTTAATTAAAGGTAAACAATCTTGACAAGTCTCTTTAGTTAATAAAACAGTTAAAAATTAAATGCAGCTGAAAACAAATTTAGATACAACAAAAACGATTACTTACATACAAATACAAATACAAATCATTTATTTGTTTGAGTATGCGTAAAACATGAGGTGGTATAAAATTAAAGAGTTGTTCTTTGGACCATACCCTACCATTAGAGGTGTACAAATATTACTACTACATTAAAAAAGTAAAAAAAAGTTACATTTTATAAAATATATAAATTTACATGCATTTCCTTACTACAATTAATATTATGAACAATTTAAACACACAGAATTACACACATGATCAATTAAACAATTTTTTTAAACAGTAGTTGTATTTAATTAATGAGCGTTTATGTAAAACACTTGTCAAGATTGTTTACCTTTAGTTAACTACCTACTCGGATGGAGTATAGTAATATTATGGTAAGATGAGTTCGGATAATTTTACAACATTTCATTTAATCAGCCATATTCAAGACAACAAAAAAAATAAAACCGACTTCAAAAAACACACTAAACGGTGTAAAATAACTCTAAATTCGGAAGTCTGTGGCTTTGGTGGGTTTGTCTTACTCATGATGGGCCACCGACTTCCGAATTTAGAGTTATTTTACACCGTTTAGTGTGTTTTTTGAAGTCGGTTTTATTTTTTGCTAAAAAGTTTTTTATTTTTCCATTTTTAGTTGTTACCATAAAAACATTTGCCATGAATTTATTTTATATTGTTAATTGTTAACAATAGGTACATGTCATCATAATAGGGTTTTCCACTAATCCCTAATAAATTAAAATTAACATACCTAACTGACGAAATCTAGGTATATTGTACCCACCTGCGTACCCCTCAGAGCATACGGGCGTGATGATACGTCATTATGTTGTATAAACAATAAACATCGAAGCGATTCCAGCAATCACGACAGATTTGCCGTTCATTTTTGAAGAGTTCCGTTGTATATCTCCGAAGATCAGCACCAGATCTTTACCAAATTAAAATGGGACCCTCAGGAGTATACTCTTTCAAATAAAAAAAGAATTTTGAGAATCGGTCCACAAATGGGGGAGAAATCAGGTAACATACACAAAAAAAAAAAAAAAAAAAAAAAAAAAAAAAAAAAAAAAAAAAAAAAAAAAAACATACACACGAACATAGAACCTCCTCCTTTTTTGAAAGTCGGTTAAAAATGCGTGAACTCAAAATATGTACCACATTAAAATTTATCACTTTAATTTGTCTGATTCTTAACTCGACGACGATTCAAGTGAATTCTTTCGGTGCTATGTTAAAATGTCGCTTTTAAACGTTTTTGAAGAGTAGAAAGTAGTTTTTTTGTACTTTTTCGGATAGATATTTCAAAAGCGCTCTTCCTAATTAGTATGGAACTTTGCAATGGGTAAGGAAAGAAAGAGAAATTGTGTTTTGGCATTTATGAGTATTGTTAATTTTATTAATTAGTTATTTCATATAGTTAAACGGATTCTTAATGTATACAAAGATCAGCACATCAAGCCAAATTATAAAATTGCTTCAATAGTTTTTTAACTTTATTACAAAGAAAACAAGGTTCAATTTGAAAAAAAATGTCAGTTTGTGGTAGCTTGATGTGGTAGCGTTTGGAAGCAGGCAGAGTACCAACACCTTCTCACTCTTTCTAAGGGGTTCCATCATTAGTACCACCCTTACAAAGGATTACCTGTAACTATTTTTAAACCAATCAAACTACAATCATTGACGACTCATGCATTGTAAATATTGACATTAGATCAATCAAATCAAAAGTCTTTATTCAAACCAGGCTGGGAATCAGGACTTTTTAAACATAAAAAAAATACATAAGACAGTCCCCCTAAAACGCCCCACCCTTCGCCACTTCCTAGTGTTTTTGCTGGGAAGAAGAAGTGGCGGAACATACTCCCCAGCAACACAGCTGTCTGATTCGTTTGTAAGAAATGCTATGATAAATGCTCAATAAATAGCACTAATACACTTTGTAAAACACTACATTTCGGAATTATTGTCACGTGTTAGCTAGAACGCTCCACTACACCAAGAAGAAAAAAAAAAGTAAATAAAAAATATTAAATAACATTGAAATCTGAACTCAAGCAAAACTAATACAAAACTGAAAAAAAACAGCCGCCAGGTATAAAAGGCCGCTTACATGTGCAATGCTGGCTTATATTCATAAGGCTGTGACTCTAAGTTTAAAATGATAATCTAGGACAATCGAAGTAAAACTAATAAGCATAGCATAACATCACGCCTGTAATCCCCGAAGGGCTAGGCAGAGGTGTACCTGGTAGTACACCCACATTTCGCCAGTTATGTTTAAGTCCCATGTAATAGGGGGCGAGCCTATTGCCATCAATCGGGCACAAATCCAGACTCCGGGCTGCTACTGAGAAATCCCAGATGGAAAAGCTCAATAACACTTTGCCCGACCCGGGGATCGAACCCGTGACCTCATGCTCAGCAGTAGCGCTTGAGACCACTAGACCAACGAGGCAGTCAAACTAATAAGCAGTTTACTATTAAAACAACAAAAAAAAAACCATTGGTAAGCAAGTGACAAGCCTTGATTAAAAAAAAATAGAGAAATATTGGCCCACTCTTCTCAATACGACACTAATTGTTGAAAGAGACAACTAGAATGAACTCTGCTTTAGATATATGCCTTTTGGCAAAAACCAGTTGACTTTGAATTTGAAAAAGAGAATAATTGTTCGCGAATATTATGTGTATTGCAGTTACAAGACAGTGTGACAGTCATCCATGTTCCCGACCAAAAAAAAAGACGCTGACTTATTTACATTTTACATACAAACGCTATCCATTGGTCGTCAGTCAATCGACTTTCAGAATTTTATTTCGGTACACCAGACATGAATCCTCGACTTTCCGATATAAACATTTTTTCACTCGATTTCACGAATTGAAGTCGATGAAAAATTGACCTTTCGGCTTTAATTGGTTTATTGATAGTTTTGAAATGTGTTTATTTAGTAAATAAAAGCCGAGGTTTTTTTTACCAAATTGACGAGAGTGGTTAAGTTAAAATCGTTTTCTAGTACCTGAAAATCGAAACGATTCCGTTTGGCAATATTTTCGATATGGTTAACTCTAAAACCGTCAGCCTAATTGCATTCCGATTTAAATATGTAAATTTCAGTGAGGATTTTGAAGGGACAGAAACAGTTTGTTCTGAGTAGATTATCCTGTTCTTTATTTTGGTTTTAGTTTATATTAGTATCTAAAAGATAAACTAGTTTGTAAGAGTGGGCCAATCTTTTACAGCTTACTCGCTAAAAAATAATTTCCGATTTTCGTCATTTGACATTTTAACTAATCAATTATCAGCTTTATACATTTAGCCTATGGTCGTTTTACGAAACTCTTTTAGAAAACTTGGAGACTTATATTTGGGTTCCATGCTAATAATAGTGATACGGAACCCCTATGTTATGACAGCCTATTTTTTCCGGCTGATGCACACAGCTTTGTATTTCAGTAACTACTTAAGCTATTAACTTGACAATTAAGATACTTCAGAAACATGTAAAAGAATTAAGGAATAAATAATAAATAATAAAATAAATAAATATTCCACAACTTTTCACACAACGCCTTTTAGTCCCAAGTTAAGCTTGAGAGCTTGTGTTATGGGTACTAAATAGCTGATAAACATACTTATATATTTCTAAATACATACATATTATAGATAAATAACACCCAGACACAGAACAAATGATCGTGCTCACATTTGTCCTGGGTGGGAATCGAACCCACGACCTCCGGCATAGCAGTCAGGGTCACTAACTAGTAACTACTAGACCAACAGGCCAGTCTATACAGAATATATGATTGTCATTGCAATTTAGAACAAAAAGAGGTTTATGTTTAAATTAGTTGTTGTTTATGGTTTGTGTTTGTAACAACAACAACAATGTATTAATAACAATTTTACTCTGCAACGCTTCAAAATAAGAGATCATGCACCATAATATGTAGAAAACAGTCGGAATTAATGAAAAAAAAATGTTATTATTTACGTATAGTGCTCGCTTACTAGCGTTTTTGCCTTTTATTCTCTTATTTGCGAAGCTTGCGAAGTAAATTCTGGTATAAATTCAGTCAATAGTGGACATACAAAACGATTTCTCTAACCAAGCACTACTTTTTTAAATCATCAGAAATACTAATATTTTGTTGTCTTCTAGCTTGACTTTAGTATTGTTTACGCCATAGAGACACATAGCAGAGCAAGTCACTTTAAAATTATGTAATATGTAACTTTCAAAATCAATGCATTTCAGTAAGGTTAGGTAGTTAGGTTAGCTATAGGATAGGTATGAAGAGATAGGTTAGGTTATATATATAGGGTGTCTGGTAATTAGTGACCGATACTTGAACACGTGATTGAACTCATGAATACGAATAACTTTCCCAAAGAAACTTTTTTTAAACTCATTATCTTTCAATTAATTCAATCACGCCAGTACTGCACAATGGGAACGGCGGGGGTGGCGGGGAAGCGTATGACTCTACTACTACCCTTCCCGAGGTCAGACTATCAGCTAATAGATCCTGCCGATTCGTGCCTACTGTGATACGCGTTTTTATTGTTTTATTGTGTTATACGAGTTATTGTGTATAAAAAAATAAAAAAATTGGGGAAAGTTTATTGAAATAATGAGTACAATCACGTGTTTAAGTATTGGTCACTAATTACCAGTCACCCTATATAAATTTATTTTTACTTCATCTTCACCTGCCTAGCTTTTTCCCAACCTTTTTGGGGTCGGCTTCTAGTTTAGCCGGATACAGCTGAATACATTTTTTTTTTATTTTTGCTTATTGGTTTACTGTTGCTTTTTATGTTATTTGAAAATGGAACTAACCAGTGCTATTCTCTGCATCACCTTAAGGTTGAGTGGTAAAAAAAGTCTGGTGCTTTAGGTCCACCTTTTTACATTACTGCTCTTCATTAAGTATTAAAAAAGCCTTCTAGGTAAATATTACCTACTACCGTTATGTTCATCACCAAAAAATTAGCCTATCTTAAACACAATCAGTCACAGCTCCCGTCCTTTTAGTAGCGGACGCCTCCCAACCCCTTATTAGACAAAAATACACATCTCAGCATGTTCGGACCCCGGGAGGTCCACGAGCCACCGTCCACCCCGACGGGGTTTAATTATCGGCCACTAAATTAAGTTGGGCCCATTCTGCTGCCTTGCACTTCGTGTTTTGTGAGATCGCTGCGATTGCAATATGGTGGATAAGAATGTTGAGGAGTCTAACGGGTTGGGGGGCTCAAAGTGGGAGGGGGTGTTTTAGAGGCTTCTTGACGTTTAGGAAGATTTTAAGGTTGAGTAAAAACCACGTTTTTTAAACAATTTATACAGGTACTGTTTTTATTTGCATTAAGAAGTATTTTGTCTAGTCAACGGCGAGGCAAAAAATAGGGCTACGTTAATCAAGATGTATGTAAAGAGGCCAGCAAATCGAGCTCAATGTGTCAAATTTCTTTGATAGTTTTTCAACTTTATCACTAACAGAATAAGGTTCATGTTAAATTGGGATATATTTTACAGCTTTGAGTAGCTTGATTTTCCCTGCAGAGGGACATTAACAGGCTGGTATTATTATGTTATCTGAATACGAATTCCATTGTAAACCTGGAACGATATGTTACTCTATTAAGTACAAGTTTTACTTACCTTGATACTGATCAACACTTTCTGTTGCTTCACCAAGATTCAATAAAACTGGTAATTTACCTCCTTACAACATAGTATGACGCATATTCCCACAACATTTATGTGTTTTGAAGTTCAATGCGCGGCTGATGCCCTTCTTGTTCCAATTCTCACGACGCAATATTTTGTTTATAAACAATAGATACTTACAATCCATCTGGGGGCACGGGAGTGCCCCCGCCAAGACGAGCCAAGCGAAGCGCAAGGGCACTACCTACCTCGAAGTGTTTCGTCGTTTTTTGAACCCTCATAGAGTTGGTTTCCGATGTACCAGAGAGCTCATATTCTCAGGATATGAAGTATAAATGTATAGCTTGGCTGTTTCGTTACTTACTTCAGAAAATAAATATCACCGCATCACCTCCACGATAACGAAACGGCGAAGCCATACATTTTTACTGATATGTAGAATTTGTGAAGTTAGGGTCGGTTAGTTAGGCCGTGTAGATTCAGACGCTTGGCTCTACATGAGATCTGATATCATTTTCACAGGGCAAACCTTATGTGGTCGTCTTGGCAACATTTTACATGAAATGTTTTAATGGCATGGCATTTTCTCTGAAGTTATTTAGGTGTTCAAAGTCAATCGCATGAAATTTTGAGCAGAATATTGATTAATTTGTTTATTTGCAGACTATTTTCATCGACTTCCAGTCAAACGGGAGACACATGTATACCTACCAATATTTCACAGTCCAGTTACTGGGTATCACGATAGCTATTGTTAAGACTGACTGGCCTGTTGGTGTAGTAGTTGGTGACCCTGACTGCTATGCCGGAGGTCGTGGGTTCGATTCCCACACCCAGGACAAATGTTTGTGTGATGAGCACGACCATTTGTTCTGTGTCTGGGTGTAATTTATTTGTAACATGATACGTATTTAGAAATATGTAAGTATGTTTATCAGCTGTTTAGTACCCATAACACAAGCTCTCAACCTTAACTTGGGACTAAATGGCGTTGTGTGAAAAGTTGTGAATTATTTATGTTTATTTATTTATTGGTTGTCAAATTTTTAGGATTCTATCTACCGGTAACGAAACTGTCAGAACAAGAAAATTTGCAAATTATATCCAGAACCAACAACGGCATAAAATGCAACAAATATGCATAATTCTGGAAACGTTGTAATTTTTCCTTTGCTAATTTTTAAGTTTCTTGATGTTCTTTTTGTTGATTTGTTATGTCAAATTGTGATTTATGTCCAAACCAATGTGATTTTAAATGAATATTTACTTATTTACTTTTTGAGCATACATAGAATTAGATAGGAATGATGTTTTTTCATGGTTCTTAACAGTTTTAAGCAAAAAACAACAGATTAAAAAAACGAAATATTAATAAAGAAAAAACTATCGAATTTTTTTTCAAGAGTTCGAATCATGTACTACAGACGCCAGCACATCAACCTACCATAATGTGTCTTATTTTTTAAAAGGTTTTCCACTTTCTTCTTTTTTGTTTTCAAACATAGTATCTTACGTTTATTTTCAATTGGGAAAATTTGACAGTTTGGGGTAGCTTGATGTGCTGGCGTCTGTACATAACTCGATGTATTAATACGCAACGATGTGTAGTCCACCCCGCAACATCATTTTTAATACCGTACCAAATCCTTTGATCTTTTTAAACCCAAACACAAATAATACAGAACTACTCATACAATTAATAAGCACGTGACACGTCATCGGCACGCGTATCGGTGCTCTGAGTACCCCATGATACGCGCACTACGCCTCGGGACAGTACGCCGTGGGCAATTGATAGGGACATTGAGGACAAAACATCACCTCTGTGCTCGACTGTACATCAAACGTCTTTGATATTCGATGCAGAAATGCTGTTTGTTTAATATTTTAGGTAAATAGGTAAAAATATTAAATACTAGCAGACATCCCGCGGTTTCACCCACGTAGGTCCCGTTTCCGTAGGAATAGAGGGATAAAAATTAGCCTATGTGTTAATCCAGGGTGTCAGCATTCATTGTGCGAACAGCTAAAAAGTGGAATTCTCTGCCGGAGTCGGTGTTTCCTGATAGCTACAACCTAGGGGTCTTCAAGTTAAGAGTGAACAGGTTGCTTCTAGGCAAGCGTGCTTCATCGTCGACCACATCATCGCTTACCATCAGGTGAGATAGTGGCCTATCAATAATAAAAAAAAAGCTAACTCCTTAACAAATTTTATTAAAATAAATATAAATAAATAAATAAATATTCCACAACTTTTTCACACAACGCCATCTAGTCCCAAGCTAAGCTAAGAGCTTGTGTTATGGGTACTAAACAGCTGATAAACATACTTATATACTTCTAAATACTTACATATTATAGATAAATTACACCCAGACACAGAACAAATGATCGTGCTCATCACACAAACATTTGTCCTGGGTGGGAATCGAACCCACAACCTCCGGCATAGCAGTCAGGGTCACTAACTACTAGACCAACAGGCCAGTCAGTAGTTTTTACGTGAAAGAGTAACAAACATCCATCCATCTTCACAAACTTTCGCGTTTATAATATTAGTAGGATGTTTTAGACTTAGAGTCATATTAATTATTGTAAGTACTGTTTTTATTCGCTTATGACACAACTCACCCTTTTATTTTTTATTTTCCATCGCGGTCAAGTTAACAATTAGCACTTTTTTAAATAACATAAAACCGTCCCCCGAAACGCCTGGCCTTCACCACTTCCTATGGTGCTAAGAAGAAAATGTGGTGCAGTAAACTTACCAGCAGCTGTAGTACTCGTATGATACTAATAATGAGGAAACTGCTGGGGCAGATCAGTCAAATAATCTAAGGCAGAATGCAAAAAGTTATAAAAATCAGGTTAAAGTTAATTTCAAAAAAACTAGAAATGAATGTGTTAAACAAT
Source organism: Euplexia lucipara (assembly GCA_921972225.1). Classification (NCBI taxonomy): domain Eukaryota; kingdom Metazoa; phylum Arthropoda; class Insecta; order Lepidoptera; family Noctuidae; genus Euplexia; species Euplexia lucipara. The sequence goes on along the minus strand of OV179149.1, from coordinate 1,783,146 downwards.
TTATTTTAATTAGACCATTATAACACTATGAACGAAAACAATTAACTATGAAAGTGTTCAAAGAAATTAAAAATCAATTAAGTACTTACTAGGTACATTAAAGAATGAAATCGATACACCAACTCAAAATAATAACATCAAAAATACAAAAATCTACATTAAAATAAACAACACCCACAGTGTGCTAAACTCAGGACAAAATGACGAGATTAGAATTTATGTTAAAGACAACAATAATGAAGGTTAGCAAAAGAACACAGGGGAACGAAATAAAACACACAAGTACAAAGTAAAACAATAATTACCCGTACCACCTGAGGCGATGTGAAGATAAACCGCATTCGTACAGCTAACCTTTTGTTCTAAAAGATTTACTTTTTATTCAATTAGTCATATAATGCGAATGGAAAACGTCTAGGTCTTTGCCGTGATACGGACAGCGGCTTTGAAATGTTAAAGCTTACGGGTAATTGGAAATTTTTGCCTTTTTGTCTGGCGTGTGTACATGTTTTGGCGCACTGTGCTTTTTGTTTGGCTTAGTTCTTGGTTATGAAGCTCGTGTTTTGTTTCAAATGAAATGTGTGCTGGTGGTTGTTCCTTGTTTTATTTTTATTTAGTTACAGTGTCGTGTAGATGGTAATAGTGGTAAATGTTTTAGGAATAGTTAAACTGTTAGTTCGTGACAGTTTATTTAGCGGTCAACTAATTCATTTATACAGGTGGCAATAATATAAAATGTTTATTTACCTTTCTGTTATTTACCGAGCATTCTATTGATCCAGGGTCTATAATTGTCGCTATTATTAAACACCTACCACCTGTATACATTATGAATTGCAATAAAGATTTGAGATTTGTATACATGCAAGTTCTTATAAACAAACAGATAGTTGTTTGGCAGACTACTTTTGACCACTTTTTCTTCTCAGTTCAAACACTAGGAAGAGGCCGTTTTAGGGTCTTTGTAATAAGGACGTTTTTAAATTGAATTGATGAACTCAGCACATTTTGCGGTTAGAAAAATAAGACAGTTGACAGATGTAGAAACCGCGCGTTTGGTATATTTTAGCTATTTTCACAGCATTATGTCTTATGGTATTTTACTGTGGGGTCGGGCTGCTGACATTGAATCTATCTTTATTTTACAAAAGAGAGCTGTCAGAGCCATTTATAATCTACCAAGTCGCGAATCTCTTAGGGAACTTTTTAAGAAAATTAATATTATGACAGTGCCTTGTCAATTTATTTATGAAAATATAATGTATGTTAGGAAAAATCCTCATCTTTTCAGCAAAATTAGTGATAGACATAATTTTAACACAAGAAATAAAGATAAAATAGCGCAACCAGCTTTCAGACTAGCCAAAGTACAAACATCTTTTTTGGGGTATTGTAAATGTTACAACAAAATACCTCGTGATGTATTAGAATTAAATGAAAGGAAATTTAAAACTTATATTAAAAGTACACTCTGTAAACAAGCTTATTATAAATTAGAGGATTATATTGAAGATAATAATACTTGGAAACATGCTGGTCCTGCTCCATAGGACATAAGAGGTTTGACAAAATCAAATTGGCTGCTAAAGTACTTAAATTTTTATTTGTTTGCTTTTTTCTCTGAACTCACACACTGATCTGCTGTTTGTTTTTAACTTTATTCATTTGTTTATTTAATGAGTATCTCCTTTAATAACATTCTACAGTGTATTGTGTATTTTTGTTAATATGTGAGTACAATGTATCTACCAACATAATATCTTTTTATCGAGTCCATTGCTTATTTTTTATATACCTATCTCAGTATAGCTCTTATTACTTTAGGTGCATCGTCCTCACATAAAATCTGATTGTTGTATACGAAGTATTGTACCTAATCCTATTTTAAAAGAGTAAGTATGGAGTTTCTTGCACATTCTTCTCCATACGGAACTACCATTTGAAATGTGCAACTAGAATCATTCTCTTAATTTATTTTATTTTGTAAGTTAACGTTCAAAAGTGCCTGTTATGGGTCTAATTGAAATAAACGATTTGACTTTTGACTTTGACTTTGAAAAAAATCATTCATAATTCATTTGGTTCATTTTAACATTACAACAGCATTCCTCGAACGGATAAGATTAAAATCAACGGCAAAATTCATTAATTAGTTAGTTTTGTGGTTAGTTTTTTTTAAGTTAGTTTAATTGAGAGGCGATGCCTATTTGTCATCAAACGGGTGCAAATACCCACTTCAGAGTAGCCTTTGCAACCAGACATTGGATCATTTTGTTTGTTTTATCTTCTTTTAAACTAATGTACCTACTTACTCCTTTTCTACAAGGTCAAAAGTTAATGATGAACAGAAAGCACACAATAATTGTGTATTAACCATGACTGTCTCTTGTCAGTCGTCATGGCCCAGTGTTTAAGACGCCTGCCTCTCATGCACGAAGTTGTGGGTTTAAATCCGACGAAGTACCTACCAATAAGACTTTTTCAATTGATATTGTGTAAGTAATACAATCTAAGTTTATCATAGATATTAATGAAGAAATACATTTTGAGGAAACCTGAACTTGAGCTTGCGTTATTCTCTATATGAGAAGAGGCCTTTACCGTACAGTGGGACAGCAACAGGCTGGTTTTATTATTAACTTTTGACACGTCATTTATCTTAACACAACCACTGTTTACAAATCATTCATCTTACTTCGAATTTCGAATCAAAGTCTTGTAAAAAAACAATTTATTTTAACGTTAATTACAGATTATTTTTTCCATTAATAACATAATGCATTATCGCCACAGTGTTACACCTCATTCGTTGTTTAAGAAAAAGTGTTTAATAAAGTTTTACTATACAACCTTGTTTCTTGACCTGCGTATTTAATTTGGGCAGTGGACGTGTGTGTACAGTGTACTTATTTTCACTTTCAAGCCGTTTTCTTGAAATCTCGCTTGCCTTGATGCTATTCTATATCATTCCGTTCTCTAGAAAAAAATATACTAAGAAATTTAGCATTGCCTAAGATTAAATGATGCGGTCTTGTTAACAGTAGATTATTTCAATAAATTATTGTGATAAAGATGCAATAGTTGCAATGACGAACTTGTGGTTGTGTTCAAGGCTTCTCATTCACTTTTTTGAATGTCAAAAATGGTTGTGACATTGGTATGTTTTAGACTGTAATATTAAATGCTTTAACCCTAAAACTGTGTCCAGCGAAGCATGATGACTAAGCGTTTCCAGGGGTACCGGTTTACCCCATTAAATAAAATGGATATTATGTTATTATAAATGAGCATATTTCTGCCTACCTAATATGAAATAAATTTGTCACTCACACTGAGATGTTATAACAATTTCCAATTGCTACACATTTATTGTTTATTTTGGTGACAATTACAAGTAAGTAATTGTATCTACGAATTTTGAACACCTATCCTCGAAAACCTTTTAAATCTATCTATTGACTGGCTTGTTGGTTTAGTAGTTAGTGACTCTGACTGCTATTCCGGAGGTCGTGGGTTCGATTCCCACCCAGGACAAATGTTTGTGTGTTGTGCACGATTATTTGTTTTGTGTCTGGGTGTAATTTATCTGTAATATGTATGTATGTATTTAGAAATATAAAAGTAGGTATGTTTATCAGCTGTTTAGTACCCATAACACAAGCTCTCAAGCTTAGCTTTGGACTAAATGGCGTTTATTGTATTATTTTATTTATTTAGGGACAAAAAACAGTTACACGTTACAATTTGAAAAGTTGTGGTTGTTGTGGGTGTGTTGTGGTTGTTGTTATGTGTGTATGGTTGTATTGTTTGGTGGTTGTTTGGCGTTGTGTGAAAAGTTGTGGAATATTATTTATTTCTTAATTTATTTTTGAATTCAGCATTAAGAGTTAAGTCTATTACATACCTGGGATACCATCATTTTTTTTGTTTTTCGTAGTTTCTCATCCATTACTTTATGGGGTGTGTGTTGTTGTACCATTCACGGAAATCCTAGCAAAACGTAAACTCAGCTAGGCGTTTCACACACATCTTAAAATATGAAAGCCCATCTAGAGATCTCGCACAAAATTGAAGTGTTAACGAAATTAAACACCAGTTTTTACCCCAGCGTACAGCTGTAGGGTTAAAAGAAGATTTTCGAATATTTTGATCTATCTTGAACTTTGACTGATAAAACTACATTGAAAGTATTGAAGACACACCTTCAATGAGTTTGAGGTCAACTGCATAGCAATATTATGTCAATGAATCTATTTCATAACACAAATTGATGTTCCTCTCTTTTCTTACTAATACCTATTATAAATGTAAAAGATTCTGAAGATGTATGAATGGATATTTGTTACCGTTTCATTTGAAACCTATAGAATCGGAAACAGCGTTATTGCGTGTCTCCGTTTAAAGTAATGATCACTGGGAAAAGTTTTCAACCATGGCAACGTGTCATTATCTATATCTATACTTCTATACTAATATTATAAAGAGGTAAAATTTGTAAGTTTGTATGTTTGTAAGTTTGTATGTAGGGGGTAATCTTCGGAACTAAAGATCCAATTTTAAAAATTATTGTACTGGCGGAATGCTACACTATTCCCGGTGGACATAGGCTACTTTTTATCCCCGTATTCCCAAGGGAATGGAAACTACGCGGGTGAAATTGCGTGACGTCTGCTAGTCATAATTATTATAAAATAAACGAAAATAATGACATAACTTGTTTGACTGACTTGTTTGTTCAGAAGTCGCAAGCGCTATTACCAAGCATGAGGCCCCGGTTCAATCCCCGGTATGGGTAAAAGGTTCTTCAGTTCTTCCGTCTCATATTGCTTAGTTACTGTTGAGGAGTCTGGATTTGTGCCCAAGTTTTAGCAATAGGTTCAGTCCAACACAGAACTAAAACATAGCTGGCTTTACGTAAAGCATGTTAAGCATCTCGTACTGTCTGTCTATTTTGGCCTATCGTTAAAAACAGTGCGAAGCCTGAAAGTTTGGCTACAAGTCTTACCAAAGAGTACCGTGTAATCCAGTTGCAGGAATGTAAAGTTGAGATATGCAGTCGTTTCTTTGGGAGGAGCCGTGCCGTGCCCTCGTGTCTGGAGTAGGCAGTGACTTGTCGCTGCCAGCCGTGGTGGAGAGGATGGTCGGCAGCGTCGAGTCCTGGGACGTGGTGGTATCCTACTGCGAAACGGTCGTCTCGCAGAAGGAGGCTGCGGAAAGGGAGAGGGAGATCAACTCCACTCACCCGGCCCGCAGCAGCACCGGGCGCAGGCGTAGGGTGGACGCCCTCTTCCAGCCCCCCTGAACGGGTACAGGTGCGCCGGACACGGGGACGTCGGCCGCCCCCCACGTACATGGACCCGAGGTGGCAGCGCGTCGTGTTCACGTGCGCCCCTCTTAGACGTCGCGAGGCGAGTCTAACACCTCACTTGGCGAGGCCCTCGGGGCCGGCACCAGTCGGGGGTCTCGGAAGTATCTTCTGTTCCCGTGACCCCCGGCGCAGGTGTGAACAGGAACACAGGGTGGTTTTTAGTCAGTAAGAGTCTGACAGACCCCTCCGCCCTCCCCGGGGTGGAGGACATCCATGAGGATTTTCCACCCCTAAAAAAAAGGCAGTCGAGCCTTATAAAACACTGATATCCAACTGCTTCTGGTTAAACAAGAAGCCGACTCCAACACTGGTAGGAAAGGGCGACCCAGCTGTTAAAAGAAACAACGTTCCGTTCCGTTGTTGTAAATTGTTAAATGTCGTTCCAGTGCGAGGATAAATAAATTAATAACAACTTCCTGTTTAAAAATAAAAGTTTTAATAATACACTAAAACCAGTTGACAATGGAAAAGTAAACAACAGTTAAATACTTATCACCTTATTTACAGTAAACACGTAAACCTTGGCCTATTTTTTTCCATATTAACATGTGTTCGGCACACTACGCGCTTTAAATTAATTAATGGTTGAATTAAAGGCGGGCAAAATGAAAGGCCAAAAACCTCATCGCGTAAGGTTAAAGCACAAATGATTGTACTGACATCTCATTAGCTGAAGCGGGGAACAATATGCCTGAGGCACTATCCGCTTGTAGTGCAAGTTGTAAGAGATAGGCGGGGAAATCTAGCGTCTAATCAGGAAGTCAATATGCAAGATAATACAAAAAAAAATATAATTCATGGACGTACATTTTTTATAAGAGACAAAGTAAATTATAATTTCAATTCAGAGTTATAAAAATTTATGATGGATGTATGAGCAAGTTTTATGGGACTGGGTTCAACGGTTACTTTATAACAAAAAAAAACTATTATAAAATTAAATTAACTACATAATATTATAAACAAGGGCAAAGTAATTCTCGTAAAAGGTCGAGAAAAAATTCATGAGAGAGCGCTTGCGTTTTCTTGTCTGTACCCTTGAGAACTTGCCCCTGTCTCGAGGTGCCTACAAAGTAAAGTTTAATACGCGAGGTCTACGCGCACAGTCTGATGCACCAACACCTGTGTTTTTTTTAATTGGCTCTTTTACAGCTAATCATGTATTGAAATCATTACTTGATTATTATTATAGAACATACGTAAGTAGAATGCACTGCGTTATAGAGTATGCTTTCAATTGGGTTCCGCGTTGTATTTGCCTCTGGTGTTCGCTACCGCTTATGACTTACACCGCGATTTAAGGCAGAGCACACCACATATTTGTATTTTTGCCGATCAAAGGAGCGTTGCGCATGACGGCCGTTTGAACCGGTAATCAAATTAGCTGTGCTTCCCATTCTCAAAGAAAAATATGTGTCTATCAGTATCCATGGAGTTGCTAGCAAAAAAAATATGTTGTTTGCAGTCATTAGTTAGGGAAAATGGAAAGTTGTTTTTCATTTGATTGAGTTTTTCCTGGTTCGTTCGGCTTTTTTCATAGTAACATTTCTTTGATTGGTGTTTTCTATTTTCTTTTTGTAGCTACTACCAGTCAGTTAACAATAAATAATACCCGCATCGAATTGTCCCACTGCAGGGCCTCTTATCAAAAAGAGAACGTACAGCCAGCATGTCAAGCTACCCTAATGTATCAAGTTTCTTTGATAGTTTTTCAACTATATCACAAACAGAATAAGGTTCGTGTTCAATTGGGAAAATTTGACAGTTTGAGGCTGTACATGGAAATTAATCACCATTTAGATTAGGTTTCTAAGTAAAACATACACATCATGCATTCGGCATTTAAACTTAAAATTAAATAATTATAAACTATTTGTTTAAATAATATTTATTGTAACAACAACAACAACAAAACATCACGCCTTAATCCCCGAAGGGTTAGGTAGAGGTGTACCTGGTAGAACATTCCACATTTTGCCAGTTATGTTAAATTAGTAGTGTAAAGGTGTAGATAGGTTACCTAAACAACATTCAATATTCAAAAAAGCACACGCGTCCGTTGACGGCCCGATGCGACATTGAGGTCAAGTGTGGCTACTTAGCCACATTTTAACGTGTCGCTTGCTGAGCGCTAAAACCTATCTACACCTTTTTACTTATAATATCATTACGGGTACCTCGATAAGCTCAATAAGCCATGCAAACTACACTACACTGCGCGAAACGTAAAGAGTGCGACTCACGATGACACAACACAAGTAAATCAAAGTAAGTAGTACCAATTTTTGTGTGTTTAAGGTTACTCATTAAAAGTACATTATTTTTTATAAGTCTACTAATACTGTATTGATCTTACTTCATGCTTGAGCGCCGAGTTCTTAACCACTGAGTTATTATTAACACATTATTTTAGCAGAAAGCCGTCCACTGCTTATAAAAAAAGCCTCCCCCAAGTCACCACGACGACCGGTTTTGTGCTTCTCGCATCCATCAGATTCCTGCGACCCTTAACATGGTCACCTTGTGAGAGGTCTACCAACGCTGCGTCTTTCGGTACGTGGTCGATACTCCAGAACTTTGCGGCCCCAACAACCATCTGTTTTGCGAGCAATGTGCCCTGCCCACTGCCAGAAGTTTGGCGAATCCTCAACACATGAACAGAATGAAGGTCTACCCACGTAGCGGCTTCCGGTCGCAACACGAGAAACTACCCGTCTCTTCCATCCAGGTCTACGAGCAAAATACAGGTTCAGTCCGTAATCGAACTCAAAACACTCAACGCAGCAGCCAATCGCTCAACTAGTAACGATGGCTACAGTATATTGTTACCAAAACCGGGCCCAAAGAAGGCACAGAGATAGTTCTATTCTCATCGCAGGAACACAGTATCGTAAATCATATAACGTTACTATCCTATTAACACGTAGGTAAGCTAAAATATTTTTCCACGACTACCTATTTATACTGAACTGCCAATCTTCCCCCTCACAGGCAAGCCGTGATGGTATAAACGCACTCCTCCCTATCGTAAGCCCCTTTAAGCCCTAAATTTTGTTGCCGTACTGATTTAATGACATCACATGACGCCCTCTATCGAATGTCAACTGGCATCGTTTATTATCCTATTGACCGAAACGTCTCATCTGCCTCAGGATCTCCAGAGAACATCCAACCTTTGTCCTTTATGATTGAGTTCAAATTTCTGTGGCGGGAAAGTTGACATATGAAACGTACAATCGAGCACACAATGCATAGGTTAGATATTTGAGTCACGAATCCATTTTATGACTAATTCCATAACTTTGTATGTGAATTTCGGGATCAGGTAGGTACACATACAGGGTGTATGTTTACTGTGTCATATCTTCTTCGATCTTGAGCCAGAGGGGTATGATTTAACGTTGCGATCATGCCCCGGGAACGTTCAGGCGGATATTGTTTATGTAATACTAGATTTTGGACTGGTGCTCTGTTGTGCTAGGAAAAAACTAAGGTCTCTTATTAAATAGGGGACAAGAGGATGATTGGGTTTTCTCTGAATTAACAGTGGTCTGAATTGTATTAGTTTTAACTTCACTTGTCAATTGTCAAATTGTTGTCTACTAAAGAGCTTCAGTGTTATTCCGTAAAAATCAAACGTTGTGAAAATGTAGGTGAAGTGAAGCCGAATTGAGCTGTCAGTCCATACTAGTGTTAGGCATTGACAGTTCACTTAACTCCAACTTTCAAGGGGTGACTTTTGTTGATAATGATATTTTTTTCTGTAAATGGGTTCATACAAACACTTTTACATTGTCCTTTTTTCATAAGAAGATTTGGTCGGTATTTCGCTATCTGACTACTCTGAGAAGAAACACCGAAAGAAACTCAGAGGTCACAGTCTCTTTTAAAGTCCAGACATTATTTTGGTCAGATTATGTAAGAACCATACAGATTTGTGTCTGATAATGGTCTTTTGAGGGAAGAACCAGACAGATATGAGTGGAGATCAGTCAGTGCAAGCATTAGTTAGTTATCGTGATCTCAACTCGGAACTTGAGGAGCTCAACTTGTTTCGACTGATTTGTCATTCAAGATAGCTCTGTATTTGAAAAATGCTTAAGAAAGCGAATTAATGTTAATAAAGGTAGATAGGCTACCTTTTTTAACATTAATTCGCTTTCTAAGTCTTTCTTGTCCGTTTCCTCGGTATATGATCTATCTCTTTATTAGTTATGAAAAGCCGACAAACACAGACATATAAAAAAAATACTTCCTCATTTATAATAGTATGGATTTATTTGCAAGAATTGTGGAATATCACAGATTGTTAAGTAATTTTCTAGCTACACGATTACTGACAAATGCGTCCGTTAGATACACAAGTGCACTGAACTCATTTCTGAGTGTTTCTTTCCTAACATTAACATCTCTGAAACTAATCTGTACGGGCTTCATATGATCGTTTTGACCAAGATAATTAAGTGCTGGACCTTAAAAGAGACTGTTACTTCTGAGTTTGTCTTGGTGTTTCTTCGCAGAGTTGTCTAATTAAGAGCACCGACTTCATATATACCAGTTTATTTTTCTAAAATGATGGATGAATTTTTTTTTTAACTAATTTTTACATTTTAATAAACATAACATAAACACATAATATCAAGCCTGTAATCCCCGAAGGGTTAGGCAGAGGTGTACCTAATAGCACACCCACATTTCGCCAGTCATTTTTGAGTCCCATGTAATAGGGGGCAAGCCTATTGCCATCAATCGGGCACAAAGCCAGACTCCGGACATTTTAATAACATAACATAATTACTCGTATGTTACGAACATACGAGTAATTATGTTATTATACAAGTAGGATCTGGAAATCACTTTTACACGTTATTTTTTCCTTTAAAGCTAGATGAAGTCGGCACTCCTAACTGATTATCTCTGAGAAGAAAAGCCGAAACAAACTCAGGGATCATCGTTTCTCTTCTAGTCTGAAAGTTAGTTTGCAATTATAATAATTATTGACATATTTAAAATAAAAAGGGAAAAAAAAGGTTAAAGAAAAGGAAAAAAGGAAGGGAAAGGATAAAAATAATAATAATAATAATAATAAATCCTTTATTTACAGACTACATAGGCTCATATTGTGTTAGTGTCTAAATTATCTTATAAACTATGTTAGTAAAATACACAAAAAACAAGGTGATAATATATCGAACACAGATAGATTCATCAAGCCCCATGTAATACATGAAGCTTGATAAACCTACCCATAAAAAAATTAAAACCCCCTAAAAGGATTTAATTGATTATTATTGTAAAATTGATAGTTTTTAGACATAGCTTATTTTTATTTATTTTTTGGAATTTTAATTGTATCTACTTTTAAGTATAATTATTGTAAATGTTATTATTATCAATATATGTTCGACACAATACTGATTGTTCTGAATAAAGATAACTACTACTACTGCTACTACTATTCCAGACATTAAAAATATCATCAAAATTTTCTTGTAACAAACCATGCAGAACAGTGTCCGGTAGTAATGGGTAATATAGAAATCATTCACATGTTCTCTACAAAGTAATCAAACTGGATGGTTTAATGCAGGTAACGTAAGTTTTTATGTATGGCACTAAAGTCATTAGGCCAATAAGGAATTGTTATGTGAAGATTATGTTAGACGGGCCTGTTGGTCTAGTAGTTAGTGACCCTGACTGCTATGCCGGAGGTCGTGGGTTCGATTCCCATCTAGGACAAATGTTTGTGTGATCAGCACGTTCAATTGTTCTGTGTCTGGGTGTAATTAATAATTATGTATGTATTTAAAAATATATAAGTATGTTTATCAGCTGCTTAGTACCCATAAACACAAGCTCTCAAGCTTAACTTGGGACTAAATGGCGTTGTGGGAAAAGTTGTGCAATATTTATTTATTTATTTATTATCTCTGGTTTAGCGCTAGTCACTGCAATCTCTCCCTTACGGCTTTACATTTTATTTTTTACAATATAACTAAAAATATGATTCAGTTAGTAGAATAGGATAAAAAATTAATTGCAAGATTGTATGTAGGCGCGTCAGAAAATTAAAGTTGAGATCCTTGTACAGACGCCAGCACATCGATCTACCCCAATGTGTCAAATTTCTTTTATAGATTTTCAGCTTTATTCTAAATACAATAAGGTTCATGTTCAATTAGGAAAATTTGACAGATTTGGGGTAGGTTGATGTGCTGCGGCGTCTCTACAATCTAAATTAAATAAGGCACGCAAACATTTAAAAAGGTAGGTACCTTTATGAAATAAAAATTAAAAATAATGAACATAAATGCAATCAACTAGGGTTGCCAAGAAGAATGTTTAACAAAATTACAGGTTTATTAAAAAATAAATTACATTATAAATAAAAACATCAAATCAGATCAAATCAAGTATGGCTAATAATAATTTATTGGCCTTTCTAATTCACACATCATCCATAAAAATAAAAGGAAACTACCGTCAAACAGTCAGTAAAAGTATTAGATGTAACAATATCGAGACGTAAAGGTTAACAAGTGTCTGCCATAATCCGTCATTACTTATGTTATGTCGAATGTCGGCGCGGGCGCAAATTGTCGGTGCTTTTTATATTTATTTTTTAACGTTATATTTTTTACTTTCACTATACCGGGGCACCGTGCACTGGTCCAACCCAGTTAGAAATTATAAGAGTTAGTGTTGGTGTGATAGGAATCACTAAAGTGTGTTTTGATTATCGATTTAATCAGCTTGTATCTTTTGCGGCTTTTCTGAGAAAGCTGTCGGTTTAGGTCGATAATCTATCTTTACTTGATGTAGGATGCAAGTAAATCTTAGATCTGGTCTAACTTAAGCTGTTAAACTTTTAGAGTTCTGACCTCTAAATATACTTCCATTTCTTTTTTTAATCTAAGCTGTCGTTCGTCGTTTCTTTAAATGTTTTATTTATTTATCTATGTAAACATGCCCATTTCAAGAATCAGTATAATGTTATAAATTAATACTAAAAAGTACTTCGATTAATCATTGCACGATAGGTACGCCCAAAAGCAGGTTTTGATAAAATGTAGGTACTGTATTAAATAAAATAAAATATGTATGTTAAAATAGAAAAAATAACACTTAACTGTAAAAGACAATCAATTGAAAAAAACTTCATTGTTGACAAATTAATCTTCAAAAAATTGCACTGTTGCAAAAAATTGCATTTGTTATTTCAAAATAATCATGTCAAAAAACATTATTAACGTTTCAGTGCATAAGTAACTCTATGTAACACCTCCTAACTAGTGCGGTAACATCTTGCGCTTGCGCACATTTTTTAACTAAACTCGTTTAATATTTTAACTTATGTGCTGACCTCTGACATTTTATATGAACAAGTCTAGTATTCTTTTTAAACTTTCTAGACTTATAATGCAAAAGTAGTTCATACTCGTATATATTTTAACTGATATTATAAAGAGAAAAGATTACTTAGTTTGTTTTTTTTAAACAAAAAAAATCCTGCGCATAAAGTTTCAGGTAACAGTTGGCACAAATAACAAAAAATAGTTTTTAGTATAATTAGTCCCCTTGATATCCTGCGTAACAGCTTACATGATAATCTCCGTAACTTTACATGATATTTAAATAAAACATAATTCTAAGGTTTAATGCATAGAAATAAAAAATCTGGGTTAATTGACGAGCAATAACAATTAGTACTATTTTAAAGTCTATCAAAAAACACTAAAAATTAAAATGGTCTTGATCACTAAACTACGATGTTTGAATAATAAGGGTTCCGTACCCAAGGGGTAAAAACGAGAGTCTGTTACTAAGACTGAACTGCCATTCTGTCTGACTGTCACCAGGCTGTATGTCATGAACCGAGGTGGCTAGACAGTTCTTATTTTCACAGCCGATGTATTTCTTCTCTACAATAAAAACAAAATAAAATAAATATTTAAGTGGGGCTCCCATACAACAAAAGTGTTTTTTTTAATAGTGTCTAATATTCACACAATTATTATAGTGTTAGATTCTCTAATATTAATATAGTGTGAAATAGTGTCTAATATATTTTTATTTAAAAGGTTTATTAAGTACAAAGGCACATTCTAGATATCAATTGATTTGTAGAAACTGGAAATAAAAGGCTTTTTCATTTATTTATTTAACGACTTAAGAATACTTACAGCTAAATACAATGGAAATAAGTAACAGTAAGGTTATCTGACAGCCAATTGCAAGTATCCACGTCTAGAGCTTGTGTAGATGATAATGTGGAACACAATATACGCACACACTGCCGCGTAATGACACAAAAAATAAAAAAAAAACAACAGTATTACAAAAATACAAAAATTATAATAACAAAAAAGTAAAATTAATCGTCACTGAATCTATTTCCGAACCATGTTCTATTAATTCACTGTTTTTAACCTATGAAAAAGTTTGAGGATAAACTGATATTATTAGTACGGAACCCTTGATGCGCGAGACCGACTCGGACATGGCAGATTTTTTTTCATGTTTGTGAGTGTGGGTGAGGTATGGTGGGTGTGTGAGTTTAGACTATTAGATTGAGCAGTTAAGATAACTGACTGTTTTGGAATTATACCAAAATGTTAAGTGTTGGAATTATACTTAAATGTGTAGTTCCTACTTGGTAAAGCACTACTGCTTACCTGTGGGAAGTGTCCATGCAACTCCACCACTATATTGACTAATAGCAGCTGGACTCGAGTATTGCCAACTATGAGGTATTTACACTAAAGGTGGTAGGCAGACTGATGACTACAAAAGACTGAAGAGTTTTTTGTCGGCTTCCCTATTGAGAAAACTGACCCCTCGCTACTGCTGCTTACTACGGCTTTACTGTACTGTGGTGTGCTGGCCCTCCACTCCAGTTTGGTCAACGCCTGACCTCAAGGTTGTCTTATTACTTGGCCAAAGAAAGGCTAAAGAAAAAAAAAAATATCTAACGTGACAGCGATTCAGTATAGTAAGTAGGTACTTATTAAATATCAGTCACGCGCGGAAAACGAACCATACCTCGGTATGTAGTGCAGTAATAGTGCAGTAATCCCTTTCAAAGACTTACAGCAAAAAAAAGACAAAGTTTACAAATTACCTAATAGCCAACTAATTTTGAACAACACAGGTACCTACTTACCAACTTGCCAAAAAGAAACAATATGCCGCTAAAATAAAAATTAGGTGCTTGTTATTTGCCCGTCGTCATGGATGAAAACTTCTAGTCTCAGGACGTGGTGTTCCGTCGCTTCTGCGGGCAAGTTCCACAGGGCAGCACTAGTGTGTGTTAGTGAAGTGTTACTTTAATATTATATTATTATGTAATATTGAGGTATTTTTAGGTTAAGGTATTTATCTCTAGGCCTGCGTCGCCTGAAATAAACGTACCTATAATATTTTTTAAATTGGTAGAAAAATAAACCTATAAACTATTTCTGCCATTTGTACTACTTCACTTTGTTGCATTTGAAGTTGTTCTTAACTTGATTATAATAAATTTACTAATAAATCTGAAACAAAACACATTCACTGCCATTACCACTCTCAATTTAAACCAAACAAATTCTTGACTCAAATCTTATCTGATCTGAGATCCGCTCTCAAACAATACATAACCTTGTCTCAAGCAGACCGTTAATACTTTTATTAACTTACAACATGCTTACCTATCTGAAATCGTTCAATTTCATAATAGTAATGTGTAAAGCTGCGATCACATGTCACAGATATTGATTACTTTTATATGATTTAGTATGGAGTTTCTTGCCCATTCTTCTCCATACAAAACTACCTTTTGGAAGGCAACTATAGTCCATTTGAAATAAGAAAAGAAAGGAGACAGTTTTTTTTGGGCCCACTATTAAACGGTAACGTTTATTAATCATATTACACATGAAGAAAGTGATCATCTTATTACTATTAACAGACCAAAAATCTTATATATAAAATTCTCGTGTCACAATGTTCGTTCCCATACTCCTCCGAAACGGCTTGACCGATTCTCATGAAATTTTTTATGCATATTCAGTAAGCCTGAGAATCGGCTACTATCTATTTTTCTAACCTGTAAGTGATAAGGGGTGTTCACCCCTTTATATTTTTTATTTTTTTGCTAATTTTTATTTTTTTAATTTTTTTATTAGGGGGGAGATTGTGAGAGAGGGAAGAGGGTATTGTGAGAGGGGACGGAGGGGCAGGGGAGGGATGTGCAGGGGGTGGGAGGGGAGTGGAGGGGGAGGACAGAGGGAGGGGATGGAGAAGGAGGGGGTGGGGAGTGGGAGAGGGGAAGGGGATTGGGAAGGAGGAGTGAGAGGGGAGGGGAGAGGGGGAGGGGAAGAGGCAGGGGACGGGAAAGTAAGGGAGGGGTGAGGGAAGGGGAAGGAAGGGTGAGGGGAGCGGCGTAGGAGGTTTGGGGGAGAGGGGGGAATGGGGAGGAGGAGAGGAGAGGAGTTGATAAAAAATGCTATGCTATAGCTTTACCGCGGCAGTCTCCGAGTGCCACACGTCATTTTTTCTTTTTTTTTTCACCATTCAATCACAATGTGCCACAGCGAAGCGTGGCAGGGTACAGCTAGTTATATATAAATGTAACCGGAATACTGAAATAATAGTAAAAAAGTGTTACGGCAAAAAATGCTTGTTTAGGAGCGTTTACATGTTTGTTTTCACATTAAAATAAACCTATTATTTTAATGTGAAAACAAATATGTTACCCCGGTGCGCAGCGGTAATGACATCGGCGTTATATGCGTTTAAAGGATAATTATTAATTGATACAGTGAACTTGTTTTTAATTCTTTACTAACGGAATATCAAGTAACGTACTTTAAAAACACAGTGGAACGAAACGTAATTAATAGCCCGTTGCAGATGCTCTGTGGTCCAATTTCAATCAGTTTGACACTGACAAACAACAATATTATTTCCGATATTATTGTTTCCGATTACTAAATAATTGCATGTTTCTTCTGTTCTTTTCGTATTTTTATTCTAAAGATTTTATGAAAATGGCATCTGTAGATACAGTGCATAAACTACAATACAAAGCCATTGCAAGCAATTGTGCAGCACCATTTCAACGGAATTGGGGCTGCTCTTGCTCGATCAATGCTGGATACTGTTGTAATTGTTTAGTGGGCAGAGGCACTGTTGGCTGCTGTGCACATGTGATGTGTATAGTGTGGTTTTTATCTTGGGCGCGGCATCAAGTTAAAGTTGAGCCACCTGCATCTTTTTTAGATGAAAGTATTTCATCTAAAAAAGATGCAGGTGGCTCAACAAAGCTTTTAAGAAAAGATTTTAAAAATTATGACGAACAGTAAAAAATACTTCTTGTGACATACTATAATGTGTTTTTTTTATCTCCTGACACAACCAGCTTATAACACTCCACCTTATTATTATAGATCTCCAGTCCAAGAGATTTAAAATACTAAAGGTACTAAGGTATACATACTACTTTCGATATTGAATGTCTTTATCTACAGTCTATGGCCGGAAAAAGTGTGTTTTGAAATGAATACATCTAATCTATTTTCGTAAATATCTCTGCCTATCAAATCGTGTAAATCACATCAAAATCAGTACAGACGTGTCTTTGTTTTATACTTTATATTATTAAACACTGAACAGTGTACTATTTTAACTTAAAATACCACGGATACCTATCCACTCATTCAACAATCGCTCTTCTGAGAGTTTAGGTTATTATGAGAGTCAAGTTTTGACTATCGTATTTCACAGTATTCCGGTTACATACAGTTTTGCTAATATTACCACTGTAATCTACAGATTATAAGGAATAAACTAACGTGCATTTCATTGCTAAACGCCACAATTTGTGGTGGGCCTATTCCCCAAACAAAAAAAACTGTCTCCTTTAAACAAACCGTTTTACAGTCCGATCAACCGATTTTCACTTCTATTTCGTAATTAAAAGGATGGCACTATGAGCAAAAACGCGGATACAATACCAATTGTTTCCTGCAGCTGGCATTTGTTATGCTACCAACGTAATAGAACTCAAAATCGGTTGAAGGGACTGTAAAAAAGGTTTATTAAAATTGTTTTTCTTATTTCAAATGGACTGGAGAATTAGTATACGTTTATTTCATTTATCTTGTAATTTGACGTTTTGTCATTTGACTTTGACTTTGAAACCTTTTTTGTTTTTGCTTGGGCCTGCTCTGTCGGAATCGGATTCCAGTTAAACCCAGATGCATCTAAATACCAGTGTTTTACATGAAGCGCCTGTCTATCTGACCTCCACAAGCTATTGACTGGATAACAGGATACCTCTTGATTAAACTAGTTGTTAGACTTTCGAGGTTGTGACTACTGACAAAGATAGTCAAAGATCCAGAAATGACAGCCGGGACTAACGGCTCATTTATTGTCAAATAGCAGACGTCCCGCGGTTTCACCCGCGTAGGTCCCGTTCCCGTGGGAATACAGGGATAAAAAGTAGCCCATGAGTTAATCCAAGGTCTCGGCTAACTCCATACCAAATTTTATTAAAATCCATTCAGTAGTTTTTACGTGAAAGAGTAACAAGCATCCTCACAAACTTTCGCGTTTATAATATTAGTAGGATAACACAGCCCAACGCACAAAAAAAAAACAAAATTAAATGACTACAAATAAAATAAAAATTAAGTTAAGTAAATAAAACATGGCATACTGACTGACAAAAAAAAACAAACATGGGTACCTACTATGTGCGTTTCAAGGTTGCACCAAATGCACATCAGGCAAATAGGTATACCCGAAGCTGATATTCTTCGTGATCCGTGCAGAGATATGTAATGAATGGGCACCCATCCACAGACCGAGCTCATCATGCACAGCCTTAACTTCGAATGACCTATGCGGCTGTTAGTACTTAGCTTCAAGCACCACCAGCTGTTGCACCCTGTATTGCTTGGCAACATGCTGGTCCAGCTCCATAGGACAATCTAGTAACTTGACAAAATCAAACTCGTTACATTTCTAATTATTCAATTTTCTATTTTTTTTATTTTTCTCAACACTCACGCTGTTCTGCTGTGTTTTTTTTTATTTTTATTATTATTATTATTATTTAATATTTGTAAATGTGAGAGTACCATGTACCTATCCACATAATTATGTACTTATCTACTAAAATGCTTAATCTATCTTAGTAGGTATAGTATGTTATTTTTTATATATTTTTTTTACTTCTTTATTCTAGGTACTTCGTATTCACATATAATGTATTTTTTTTATTGTGTACAAAATATTTGTAAAAACTATTTTAAAAGAGTAAGTATGGAGTTTCTTGCCCATTCTTCTCCATACGAAACTACCTTTTGGAAGGGGCAACCAGAATCATTATATTTTATTTAACTTGTAAGTTTAACGTTCAAAAGTGCCTTTTAAATGGCCTAATTGAAATAAATGATTTGACTTTGACTTTATTAATAAATAAAATAACAAATTCAATAACCTGTCTAATTGCGGTGTGTTATTCCACCAGCAGTAATCACACCTTTATCAGATGTGCAACTGATAATGCATGAGTGCAATACCAGAAATTATTGCAACGTTACAATGTCTACCTATAGATATAATTTTATTTTAACTTAGTTTTAATAATCGGTAGATCATTACCGTAGGTGAAAGTCTAATTGGGTTACCAGATGTGTCGAGTGGATTAAGGAAAACCGCGTTTGAAATGGAACTTGATGAAGCAGTCATTCATCATCATTATAACATTCCACTTTTTCCATTAGAACCGACCAAAACAAAAGAAGGAGGTTCTCCATTCGGTTGTTTTTTTCAATTATGTTTTTTGACAGCTAGCTGAGGCCAGTGCCTATTTAGGTAACTAATAAGCCATTACATATGAATCCATTTCATGCCTCGGAATTCACGTTAAGCAGCTGTGCCCGGCTGTCATTTGTAGATATTGTGAACAGTTGTTACAATTAGCTTGAAAGTTGGGTTTCAGTCCTACCAAAGGATTCACCGGGTTCTGTGTAACCCGATGACAGGGATGTGAAGATTCGATAGCAAGTCGCTCCATCTAAAACTATGGTATTCAGTCTCGTCCGTCATGTCAGACAGGAAACTTACCGTAACTTATATGACAAAAGTAGCCAGGTCTGTAATGATGATGATACTGCAAGAGATTGTGAACGACAAACCTGCCTTTATGCCTTGAGAGTTTATAGAAAAGTGTACCTATGTAATAGGCTGGGCCGTTTTCATTTTTTTCGATTTTTCTGGGGGGCTTATCGCGGAAAGGATGCAAAATGGCTTCAAACTGACGTTCCCAAAACATTGTTGCTTTTTTATAAGTGCTTCTGCCTCCGGATTGTAGTCAAAGATTTGATTTTTTGTCAATTTCAAGGTAACTTTCTATGTGTACATTAGGTACTTTAAATCCAGTAATAAGAACATTTTGATCAATTTAGACTAGGATTTATAGTCTACATAAGAAATAAATAGTAATATGAAGCTCTCTCGACCCCGTAGTGCGAGGTGGGGAGGGAGGGAGGGCACAAAATCAGCGCGTCGAAACATGCCTCGCCGTCGCGCACAATAGTAGCGCTTTGGCGTCTTAAGAGAACAGTTGTGTCGTATTATTGCGCGCGTTTCAAGATGGATCGTACTCGTGAAAAGTGGAAATGTCCGTTGTTTGGTGATACGTGTGATTTAAAAGAAAACATGCTGCCAAGAAGGCATATCACCTCAAATGCAAAAATCTCCTGAAATCCTATCCAAAAATACCCGAAAAGAAATTAGAAGAATTCCGCCGTAGCAGTAGAGTTTTATTTGACATTTCATCTTGCAAATGTACGAACATCTCTGAATGTACTTGTCCTAGAGAGAAAATAGTACCTAAACGAGAGCATAGCTTTCTGATTGACCAACGATCGGCTAGGAAAATGTTTATTGGAGCCATTGATACCGCTACAACGAGTAAACTGGCTAAAACATTGAAAAGAAAATTAAATAAGCCAGATCCAAAAGTTCAACCTCAAAAAAAAAGCAAACAAGAGCCTAACATTTCAGTGTCTTCGGAATCAGAAACTACTACAACGGATCAAGAGGATAAATTCGAACCGCCGAAGCAAGATGAAACAACGGCACGTCCTACCAAAAAGACATCTTCTGAAATAGATTATGATTTGCTTTCAAAGACTTGTGACAGATTTGGTGTCTCAGATAGAGCTGCGGCAGCTATTGCTTCTGCAGTGCTACACGCTTCCAGTGCAGAAGTGATTGATAAAAATCGGATTCGCCGAAAACGTGACCTCGTAAGGAAATGTGCCACAAAGCGAGCCAAAGTTACTGAAGTACCTGCTTTATACTTTGACGGAAGAAAAGACAAAACTTTGGTTCTATCAAAAAAGATGGAAAAACGTATAGAGAGACCATTCTTGAAGAGCACATTTCTTTGATAAAAGAACCGGAGACCAAATTCTTGGGTTATATTATATCATCTTGTATCTGCCACTAGATACTTGCCTGCAAAACTGAAAGCCATAGTCGACCCGGTAATTCAAAGAAACGGTTACTTCGCCCACCCTGAAAACCTATTGCTGGCTATGCTGACCGATTCACAACAGCACATCCGTGAACTGGGCGCACGTCGCATTTTGAAGGCACGCACTAACAAGGAAAATAGACTTCGACTGTTTCAACTTCCTGTTCTGAACCTCAATGCATCGTCCTACGTCGATCTTATTGACTGGCAGGATAAAATCACGGAACCGCCAGTATTAAAACAGATACCCGATGAAGTCATCCAAACGTTTGTCGAAGAAAAGGGAAAAGGAGACTTGCCTCTTCTACGTCTGCCTTGCCACTCTCAAGCAGTCGAAAGAGCAGTGAAGACTGTTACCGAGGCTTCAGCCAAGCTGAGCAAAAGAAGCGCAAGAGAAGGCTTTATTAAAGCCCAAATAGAGTCTCGAAGAGCTATGCCAAAGTTCGACAGCAAGCAAGATTTTAAAGCTAATTAAAACTATGTTTATGATTTTCTTTATATACTTTGCTGTAGGTATTAACGTCGTTTATTCCTGTAATACATAAATAGAAACATAAAATTCATGTTTTATTGTATAAATACATATTATCGAGCCTTCCTCACCTTGCTGTAATGACTTAGAAAAAAAATATAAAAATTTTAAAATTTCGCTGTCTTAAAAGTCAATCCGGAGGCAGAACATGATATCTGATCTAAACCATGTTTTACGCATAATCGTAAAACATCATTAGGCACCCTTTCCGCGATAAGCCCGAAAGAAATCAAACAATATTTTTTTCTCCATACAAAAACGGCCCAGCCTACTATGTAAGTGGTGGAATTTTTGAGAGGGAACGCCCTAGAAGGACATACACAGATCTTATAGGTGATGACATTGAAGTATTGCTGCAAGCATCGTCAATATGAGTTGAAGACACACGCAACACACACACACAGACACACACACACTCACTCACTCACTCACTGACACAAACACACACCCAGGCACTCACACACACAATTTTTTATTTATTTTTAAGTTTCTATTATTTAGTTAATATAGTTCATGCCTTGTCTTGTATATTGAGATTGCTCTTTTTTAAATTTACATAGGTACTTAGTTTTTAATTTTTTCTTGGTTTGAATTCTGTTTTCTTTTGTACACTTTTACGATGTTTGTTTTAATTTGACACTGAAGAGTGGGATCGCCTAGCACAAGTATATCTTTACTTAAAAGGAGGTTCCTATATGAGATTAACTGTAAGAGTTGTGCAAGTTTCTGAAATAAACCTTTATAATTATTATTCCTCAGAAAGGTTAGCTGTGTAATTAACACCTTGACTGCCAGACTACCAGACACAATAGAAATTCAATTGTTTGAGGTCACCGGTGACCTACGTGGCATACAAAGTGTTAAGTAAGTACTCACAACCAGCGTGCATGTCGAATAAACGTAAATTAAGCAAGAAATCTTGATGAAAAAACCCTTCCTATAACACTTTGAACTATCTAGGATTTACCAACAACCAACCCACCCAACCCTCCCCCCCCCCAAACCTAAACCTCATGCTTAGCAGGAACGATTGTGACCAATTCATGAACAAGTAAGACCAAGGTCTGTCTAATTGTAATATAAATACCAGCCTGTTACTGTCCCACTGCAGGGCAAAGGCCTCTTCTCATACAGAGAAGGCTTGAGCATTGATCACCACGCTTGCTCAAGGCGGATTGGCGATTTCAAACTTATATTAACTACTAGCTGTGCCCGCGACTTCGTCCGCGTGGAATAGTGACTTTTCGGGCAGCATATTTTTAATTACATATACCGTCGTTTGGGTAGCTAAAAATTTACTTTACAGTAATGCTTCTCTGTATACGATATTAATTTGACGTATGGCCATCGGGGATGAAATCATACAGGCTCCTAGGATTGCTAACCCGTGACAGAGCCACTTACAACTGGCCGTGCGAGAAACAGCTGATGACCTTGGGCTTTATTAATTGTCATCGCAAAACATAGGCTGTCTGGAAACTGGACTCGTTTAGAACTAATTGGAAAATTGTTTGGAATGAGACGAATCCGAGGAATGAAAACACTTTCACCTTTTCCACACCCTGTTAAAATCTCTGCTTCTATCAGATTTCGTTGTAAATTGGTCACTTTTAACCTGGTGCCATTGCAAAGTTTTGGGGGGCTTACATTTCTAAGAAGCATTATGGGTACGCCTACTTTTAATTTTATTTTATGTGCTGGTAGTCCAGGAGCATTGAGGAATTCTAAAAATTCTACTGGGTAGCTGGTAGATTCTCCTTCTTCCATTTGCTGTCCGAACCCTCTGAGAACTCAGACGAATTACCCTATCAGTGAAAGTCTCAGACTCACGCGATAGTGCATGAGCTTCACGATCGGCAGTGAGACGTACCTATTTCCCGTTCGTCCTGTGTCTCCTGGGATCGAGCATTTGTTGTCCATACTCTCTAGAAGCTAAGGCGGGTTTCCCTGTCAGCAAAAGTCTGAGACTCACGCGATAGCGCGTGAGTTTCGCGATCGACAGATAAACATCCCTATCGTTCTTCCCCGTTTTCCCTATTTTGAGTTGTCATCATTCGAGAACGATTTGAACTCAGTCGAGACTCTCGCTGAGTTGAAGTTTCTGCAGCACGAACCCTAGCCTGATGTTCCCGAGTTGCAGAGAGCTTTGTCTCTCGACCTTCCCCAGATTCCTGTGATCGAACTAACCTCATCCTTTCAGCATTTCTGCTACATTGGGAGAGGTTGGATCTTCTTCGAGGCATTCTTACTATAAAATAGTAGGTACTTACTACTTTACACACAGTTATTAAGTAAACACGTACTATCGTAAACAATTAAAATTAAATTAATAAATTAAAAAACCCCTACCGCAAAAAAGTAAAACATTTAAAAAGTTAAAAGTACTTAATACTTTCCTATCGTTGAGCCATGAAATTTTACTTCACGTCGGGGTACCGCTTAAGTAAAGAATGTTTCTAGTGCTCGTTGGTATGTAGGTACTTACTTATTTTAGCGGTACCCCGACGTTACGTAAAATTTCATGGCTCAACGATAGGAAAGTATTATTTTTAACTTTTAAATGTTTTACTTTTTTATATTTTTAATTTAATTTTTATTTCAATTTTTTTAAAGTTATTCCTTTTTAACCCCCGACGCAAAAAGAGGGGTGTTATAAGTTTCACCGCTATGTGTGTGTGTCTGTCTGTCTGTCTGTCTGTCTGTCTGTCTGTCTGTCTGTGGCACCGTAGCGCCCAAACGGGTGAACCGATTTAGATGCGGTTTTTTTTATTTGAAAGCACGGTTTCTTGCGATGGTTCTTAGACATAATTCATCAAAATCGGTTCAGCCGTTTCAAGGATATCAGCTCTTTTGTGTTAGCTACCGTTGCTATTTTAGACGTCTATGGGTATTAACTTTACTTACAAACATGTGTGTCTTTAAATTTCAAACACCCAAGTGTGTAATATTAATAAGCAACATTGTGGTGTATTTGGTCTGATGCAGCCAGGATATCTAGCAGACTAATAATACACTCTTGGGAAAATAACAGCAGATATGTCGTGTTTGGATTCATTTTAACCTGCATTTGATTCTGCACACAATGCACTGATGGCAACTGGATGAGCTGATGCTGCAGCCAGGCTATCCAGCACACCATTAGGTAGACTCTTGACAAAATAATAGCAGATATGTCGTGTTTGGATTCATTTAAACCAGCATTTGATTCTGCACACAATGCTCTGATGGCAACAGGATGAGCTGATGCTGCAGCCAGGCTATCCAGCACACCATTAGGTAGACTCTTGACAAAATAATAGCAGATATGTCGTGTTCGGATTCATTTTAACCAGCATTCGACTCTACATACAATGCACTGAAAAATTCTCATAACTGTAAACTCTATAAAACAAAATTAGTGCGTTTAAAAATGATTAAATAAAAATTAAATTAAAAATTTAAAAAACCCCCACCGCAAAAAAGTAAAACATTTAAAAAGTTAAAAATAACACTTTAGCCATGAAATTTTACGTAACGTCGGGGTACCGTTAAAATAAGTACCTACAAGTACTAGGAACATTCCTTACTTAAGCGGTACCCCGACGTGAAGTAAAATTTCATGGCTAAAGTGTTATTTTTAACTTTTTAAATGTTTTACTTTTTTGCGGTGGGGGTTTTTTAAATTTTTAATTTAATTTTTTGTTTTATGGAATTACAGTTATGAGATTTTTCCAGTGCAGTGTATGTAGAGTCTAATGCTGGTTAAAATAAATCCAAACACGACATATCGGCTATTATTTTTTTAAGAGTCAACCTAGTGGTGAGCTGAATAGCCTGCCTGCAGCATCAGCTCATCCTGTTGCCATCAGTGCATTGTGTGCAGAATCAAATGCTGGTTAAAATGAATCCAAACACGACATATCTGCTATTATTTTCCCAAGAGTGTATCAGTGTGCTAGATATCCTGGCTGCATCAGACCAAATATACCATAAACTTGCTTATTAATATAACACTCATGGGTGTTTGAAATTTTCACCCACACATATGTTTGTATGTAAAGTTAATACCCATAGACGTCAAAAATAGCAAAGGTAGCTAACACAAAAGAGCTGATAACCTTGAAACGGCTTAAACGATTTTTATGAATCATGTCTAAGAACCATCGCAAGAAACCCTGCTTTCAATTAAAAAAACCGCAT
Organism: Euplexia lucipara; assembly: GCA_921972225.1. Taxonomy (NCBI): domain Eukaryota; kingdom Metazoa; phylum Arthropoda; class Insecta; order Lepidoptera; family Noctuidae; genus Euplexia; species Euplexia lucipara. The sequence continues at coordinate 1,757,532 of OV179149.1, read as the reverse complement.
CTAAATCGGTTCTCCCGTTTGGGCGCTATGGTGCCACAGTGAAGTGCGAGGCGTGTATATACATATTAAGAATTTAGGTGTATGCGTGTGTGTATGTCTCATATATGTACAAAATAACTACACAGACTATGGTTAATCAAATCATTTATTTCAATAAGACCATTAAAAGGCAATTTTGAACGTCATACTTAAAAAATTTAAAATAAAGAAGAAATTGATCCTAGTTGCCCCTTCGTACGTACTCTGATAGAATACCTTAACAAAATGTTCGCCGCGATTCTTTAAATTAACATTACTTTTTTATTTATGAACCGATTAACATGAAATAAACACTAAATGTTAAGTGAAGCTTACTACAATATATTAGTGAGAACCCCATCTAAATCAGATAAGCCGTTTCTGATATTAGCGTGCACAAACACACAGACAAACAGACAAACCGACAAACAGACAAAAATTTTTTTAATTACAATTTTGGGTTCGGCATTGATATAGTAACAACCCCTGCTACTTTTTTTTTGTATATTTCCATTGTACAGACACCACTTTTCTACAATTTTATTATATTATTATTTAATTAACTATGAGTCCAGGTTTCCTCACGATGATCTTCATCGATGTCAATGATGTCTAAGATAAACTTAGAAAGTACATACGGATTGAAAAAGTCACATTGGTACTTTCCCGGATTTGAACCACAACCTCGTGCGTGAGAGGAATGAATGAGAATGAATTACCTATAATTTAAGATTTAAAAAACAAATTGTACATATTCGCCCTCATTTTATATTATCCGATCTTGAAATGTTGCCGATCCAAGAAGGTCGGTGCTTTTACAATACATAATTGACACTCTTAATAATATAATCTTACTAATTTCTCATATACAAAACAACAACTTTTCTACCAAAGAGGACAAAAATAACATCAAACGATGTAAAATAGCTCTAGGTGCGGAAGTCTTGTGGCTTATGGTCATTAATTTTATTATTTGCCAATGACTTTCTAAGTTACAGTGGTTTTAAATTAGTATTGTATTGTATTTTTCGTTTTTATGGACGATATATGTGCTAGTTATTTTGATATATAAACCAAACTAATAAACCGATTTCGATGTAAGTCATAAATGAGACCACACGTTATATTATCGTCTCAAAGAAAAATATTATTTTCCCAATCGATCTTTAAATAACGTTATTCCGAGCTCACAACACACACAAAAAAATACATCCCAGTTGAGAACCTCCCCCTTATTTTAATCGGTCAAATATTAAAAGAAAAAACATCCACTCATCGCATACAAACAAGAGCCATCGTACAAAACATTATTTTAACATGGTCATCTGAGTAACGCCGCGGGCACAAGATAGTTATCTAACAAAAACTCGACCAATTACGTATCAGATGTTACCAGTCTTGATCTAATAAGTATGTGGGTATTAAGTCCACAGTATATGTGACGTAATACTACTTTCTGTGACATTGCCGAGATGCATCTTGTATATATTTCTGTTTGTTACAACATGTGTCGAAACGGCTGGACGGTATTTGATTGGGTGCAAGGATTAGAATGTGTGTTTAAATTTGAATATTATTTGAATTTGTTAAGTTATTGTTGGCCATAGGAATTTGTTTGAAGTGAAATTATTTAGAATATGTAAGCTTTAGTAGAGTCTGTTTCAACCACGGTAGAAATCTAGGTACCGTTAGTAAATAATAATCCTTATCGCGTTACTTTCGCCAAAACACTAAAAGCAAAAAGACATTGATCATCAACATGAGAATGACAATAATGACAGTGATATTTTTTATCTTTGATTACCTATTAAATGGTTTAAAATCAGGTTCTTCTAACATTACAAACAGACGTCTTGCTGTGGAGTTTGTTTCGCCATTTATTTTTCGCAGTAAACACACTAGGAAGTGGTAACCGGCAATAAGCGACGATAGCCCAATGGCTAAGACGTCGGCCTGGTTGAGACGTTGTGAGTTAGATCCCCACCCATTGCACTATTGACATGAACTCTCTCCAGACAAGCATATTTAGCTTAGTTGGAGGGGTTAACAAGATTTCTAGCAATGTGCAATCCACATTGCTATAGGGACAGAGAGAGGACGCCCTAAAAGAACATAAAGAATAATGCAAGGATCGGAGAAGTTGGCGGTCTGTAATTACTGCCCGAGTTTATACAGGGTTATTTAAAAAAAATCAACTCTCCATACGATCGATCAACTGTTGGGATATAATATGTATGGAGAGTTGATTTTTTTATTGTCTGTTTTCGAAAAAGTCGTAGAACAAATGTTGTTGTTTATGATGTTAGTAATCTACTCCTGCGAGGTTGTTGGTGTTTTACAAATAACCCTGTATATACGGGATGTTAAAAAAAACCGATCACATGGCCGATAACTACACATTCTGTACATAATTATAATTAAGTAATTTTAACCAAAAAATACTTTTTTTCCATCTTTAAAAAAGAGATGCTTATTGATGCTTATATATTGCGCGCAAATATGAAAAAAAATTTGCTTTTTGACCTTCAATATCTCCAAAACCAGTGAATTCCCAGGTATGTTCTAAAGTAAAAAAACTATACCAGTGATGGGTAGAATATGTAGTTTTCGTTTACGTATTTTTACACCCTGTGTATTTAGGTATGATTGATATTATACAATGCCAAACTATGTTCCTCAAATTTACCATCATCAAGTTTTTGGAATGCCACTCATTAAATTAGTAAATTATAAACACAAATTTTATGGTAGCACACCATTTATCCAAACCCAGGGTCTCACGCTTAGCGACCGTGCTTTTGACCGTTGCACCAACGCCTTAGTCAATATTTTACCACTCATAAGTAAAGCTAAAACACTAATAATATGCTTGTTATATACTTATATAACGGTCTAGCCGTGTTGACTAATGTAAAGTTATGTAATGTATATAAGCTTGTATAGTTCCTGATTATAAGCAGAACTGCTTCGTAGCTTCCCATTACCTACTGTCGTAGCAGGCTGTATAGACTTGTCTATAATCTAATATTTACATATAGAACGTGGTTTGGATCTTGGCTATGTGATGGTAGAGGTACAGTTAGCCTCACTTGTGGTGACTCAGCTGACGAAATGATTTGAACTACGCAACGTGCGTATAAGCGGTCAATCGCTGAGTTCAGACGCCCCGGGTGCGAGTCATAACCTAAACGGTGATTCAGCAGGATTCAGACCGACTGTACATCTTTGCCTAAGTAGGAGTTGCCATATCAATTCGAGCTGCCAGTCTTCTAGGCTCGTTTTCGTATGACAGCGGTTTTGACCCATGTATTCATAATTTCAAGTGGTGCTAGTTTTTTTTTAGTGATTACAGGCTATTAATAAGTAGTCGTCCCTGCGGTTTCTCCTGCTCCTAAGGCCAATGCACAACCATGACGTCACTGCGTCGTGCGCACACTACGCCATCTATGCACAAATTACGCAGAGCTTGTGCTATGAGTTCAAGATAACTGATAAACATACTTATTTATCTAAATAAATACACATCATTGTAGATATCCAGACGCAGACCAAATTATCGTACTCATTACACAAACTTTTGTCTTAGGTGGGAATCGAGCCCACGACCTTCGGCATAGCAGTCCTTCTAACTCCCACTGGTCTCACGAGACCAACAGGCCAATCAAGTCAAATTGAGTTGCATACCTACAGTCTGAATATTTATAGAGCATAATATCACAGTCTAAAAACCTATAGTTGTCCGATGAAGCCGTCTAGACAGGGCATTCGAGCGGATTGTGAGGGACGAGAAGCGGGAAAGCCGCTCCCGAACTGCGAACTAAACGATGTTCGTAGTTCGGGAGGTATTTTTCAGGGCTAACGCGTGTAGATGTTGTTGGCATTTTTCCAGAGATCAAAGGCGTCGTCCTACTGTATTGACATTTATACTGTGATAATATCCTAAATGCACAGCCACTATCCAGTCTAGAAGTCAAAATAAAAGAAGTTTGTCCTCAGTTTCGAAAAGCCCTTGACACTACAATAACGTTCACACGCTTACATGCATATATTAAATTATTAATATCAAACTGGTCCTATGACATAATTTTATTATTATTTTGCTTGTTTTTATGAGTCAACAGACCGAGTTTCAGGTCGAGCAACTTAAACACCTTCTTGGAACTCGTCGGCTTTTGACACTGGTCCAGTTACTAAGTTCTGAAAGTTGGCAACGTCGCAATTAGCTGTCAAATATTACGCTGTTTCGACTACATACCTACATACATACATCCATTAACTTACGATATTTTTCCATGGGGATAGGCAGAAACTACAAAATCTGCTACGATTTTTACATACTATACAGGGTGTCTCATTCAAATGGGTCAGTATGGGAAAGTCTGAAACTATAAGACATACGAAGATCTGTTCTGAGGAACCATGTCATCGATTTTAATAACAAGAAAAACTGCATTCATACATTTTAAAAAACATCGTACTATTGTAGTAATATTGTAAACGTGGTCACTTCTAGCACCTACTAAAATAAATTAAAGTATGTGGAAACAATGCATTTTATTAATTTTAGACATCATGTTTCATACAGACATTTACTGCTTAAGACCTACACAATCGATATCTAAATAGAAATAGTGTAGGTTTTTTTTTTCGAAATAACCGGGTTCGATTCCCGAACAGAGTACAGATGTTTTTTAAAATGTTTGAATGCAGTTTTTCTTGTTATTAAAATCGATGACATGGTTCCTCAGAACAGATCTTCGTATGTCTTATAGTTTCAGACTTTCCCATACTGACCCATTTAAATGAGACACCCTGTATACATGCTTTACGCTCTTGTTTAACATTTTGTCTGGCAGTTTGAGGACTTAATACGACCAACTCAAATGTTCTTTCTTTAGTATTTTGTTCGTCAGCTCGTGGAGCCCCTCAAGTTCCAAATTGAGCTCACGATTTCTGACAAATGCTTGAACTGACTGATCTGGTCCCCTCATATCTGTGTGGTCATCCTTTAGAAGACCATTTCAGACCTAATCTGACCAAGTTAATGTCTGGACTATTAACCTTTCAATCGTATCAGTTAGAGACACAATAGAAAGACAATGACAGTGCAGACGCCGGCGTCCGCTTGGTGTTTAATGAATTTAAAGAGAGTGTGACCTCTGAGTTTATTGCGGTGTTTTTTCTCAGAGTAGTCAGATGGTGAAACACCTCACTTTCTGGCTAAAAAATGTCATGTAAAAGTGTTTATATGAACATGTTTACTGAAAATAAATATCATTTATCATTTAATAGGTTTAAGTAGGTGTGTATCTATATAAAAACACTAGGAAGTTGCGAAGGGCGGGTGTTTTGGGGAACTGTCATATGTAACTTTTGTCGTACAAAAAGTGCTGATCCTCAGCCTAATTTGAGTAAATGACTTTTGATTTTGATTTATAGTACCTACCCTACCAATACTTACCATATTTCGCCAATAATTTTTAAGTCTCATGTAATTATTGTTCAGCTTATTGCCATCAGTCAGGCAGACATGAAATCACCGGGATGTTAACGAGAAATTACTTTCTTTATAATTGGTCTAGTGGTCAGCGGTCGGTCAGTTTGATTCTCGTGTGGGGCAAAGTCTTATCAATTTAATTTTTTTCAGTACCACCCAAGAACTTGGATTTGTCCCCGGTAAGAGGCCTAGCCGCACACCAAGCTACCCAAATGTGTCAAATTTCTTAAAAAGTTTTTTAACTTTATTGCAAACAGAATAAGGTTCAAGTTCAATTGGGAAAATTTGACAGTTTGAGGTAGCTTGATGTGCTGGCGTCTGTACATAGGATCTAACAACACATCGGTCCCCAACATAACTGATAAAATGAGTGTCTATTGTTGTGATGTACATAATTCCTCTTGGAACTGCCAACGTGATGTAAAGATACTTTATTAAACAATTTACATAATCCAGTACATTGTTGTATGTATAACAAACAGGTGTAAACAGATCGCTATCAGTGTTGATAACACCATGACCAAGCGTTACCATTGCGTTGTACCAAATTACCATTAAACTCCCATCAGAATTCAGTTTACAAGTAGACGATTAGAATGCGGGTCAATGGCACAAACTTGCGGCGCACGTATGTACGAAAAATATGCGTGAGATTTGTGTGGTACAAGTTAAAAGATGCGAGCGATGTACTAAAAAGCGAGGCGTAGTTTAAGGCATTACTAATAAGCGGGTGTTATGCAGTAGGTACTTACAGAAGCTTACAATCATAACACGACGTCTGTAATCCTAAAAATAGACCAACTTTTTTTACTTTTTTATTTTATTTAAATACCATTTAACCGCCAGACTACCAGCACTAGTTTATGCGGAGGTTAATATTGTTACTGTATGTCTGTGTTTGAAATAAATCGATTTATTTATTTATTGAATGTGGGACTTCGTGCTTTAGATACATTTTTACCTTAGTAGAACGGCAAGACACAGCAAATCAGTCTGAACCTTGTAAACGTATGATAAAGGTAGCAAAAAATCTGTATGAGTATGACGTATCACCACCACCGATATCACTAACTCTCTTCTAAGAATCAAGTCCTTGTAAAAACGCTCCCGCACCCGCTCCTCTCTTGCACCACACATCTAATCCATTTGATATTATATTCTAATTTTTACATAACACCTGATCTACTTGCCCAAAAGTACAGTACATGAGCCAAGATAGTAAAGCGTAAACGTAATACAAGATGGTCGCTTATTCGCATGGTCACATCGTCACATGGCAACATGGTCGCACTTTTACCATTACATAACATGGTCAATTGGTCACTGAATATTTATTAGACATCTAATATATCCTTATAGAGACGTTACGGAAACCTTTGCAGCGTATAGAATTGCTAAGAAAATTAATATGCATTATGTAAACAGGATTGGTTGAATGCTTGTGTTAATTATTCGTCGTTGTATGGTTTTAGTATCGACTGTCATACATACAGACGTACACAAACTCATGCCTTTTTTCCATGTGAGTAGGCAGAAACTACAGAACGCCATCTGCTACGATTCTTACAAATATTACTTGAGCTTCTTGGTACAAAGTTAAGTGCAAATCTTAACTTTGGTGCCTACATTGAGTCGAAAACTCAAACTGCGGCAAAAAAGCTGGGCATCCTAAATATGGTTAAGCGGTACTTCAAAGCTGACCAGCTTTTAGTTCTTTATAAAGCTCAAGTCCGGTCCAGCATGGAGTATTGTTGTCACCTTTGGGATGGCTCAGCCAAATACCAACTAGCCACACTCGACTCAGTAGAGCGCAGAGCCAAGAGGCTCATTGGTGACGAAAAGCTGGTGGGTACCAAGCTTCATACCCTGGCCGACCGCCCGCAAAGTTGCATGTGTGTCGGTCTTTTACAGACTGTACTTCGGTGAGTGTGGTCTAGAGCTCCACGAGCTCATTCCACCATCTCCTTTCTTCCATCGGGAATCCAGACGTACTACGGTCATCACCCATGCCTTGTAGATGTTCCACACATTCGCACGAAGCGCTTTGCCTGTTCCTTCATTATGCGCACAGCCAAGGAGTGGAATTCCCTGCTTGCATCAGTGTTTCCGAGTTCATATGACCCCAATCTGTTTAAGTCGCGAGTTAATAGGCTTCTTATGGGTAAGCTCGTTCCATCGTCGACCTCATCTCTGGCCGCAGGACAAGATTGAGGTCAAGAGTAGACCCATTATATATCTAAAAACAAAAAAAAAATACTTCTTTTGATTCGTTTACATTCATACATGTTGTCATACACAAACGCTGGTTGCGAGTACTACGCACCTGACCGTTCAGAAGAACCTCATTAATAAGGTACCTATGTCCTTCTAGGGAGTCCTTTTCCGAGGTTTTGGTATAGTCACAAATGTTTAAATCTGTCTGTTTGATCTATACACCATCACAGCTTTATTTCACGTAGCGTTGGAAACAATGCGAAAATGCATATCAATCTTTTTTTTATTATTATTGATAGGCACGCATTTGACCACTATCTCACCTGATGGTAAGCGATGATGTCGTCGATGATGATGATGATGAGGATGATAATGATGATAATGATAATAATGATCTATCCCAAACTGTCAAAAAAAAATCTTTTGTAATAAAACTGAAACAAAGGAATTCGACAGATTGAAGTATCTTGATGTACTGGTCTGTGTGTCCATAATAATTCTTATTATAAAATAATTTGAAGTCAAAAGAGTGGTGAATGTACTTACTATACATATAATGTAGTATCAAGCAGGAGCCTAAACTGCGAATAAATTTAAAATTTTGGATGGCTTTTAAAACACAAAAAACTGTCAGTTGGTTCACACGTAAGAAAGTAATTTCGAAAAACAAGTTTTTTGCCCAAACTCAGAATTTTAACAATAAAAAATGTGCTAATCGCTTACACAAAGCTTTTAATATACAAATTGAAACGATGCAGACATGCAAATCATAAAGAAATGCGGACAAAAATTAACATAACTCGACCTTTTATATTCAACATGCATTATTAATGGTTATAATCACTTCATTATGACTTATCAATTATAAATGCATGAATTTGGCGATTCTTCAATGTGAATGTTTTTAAATCGTAAATATTATATTGACGCCACGATTTGCTCAATTAAATTATGTATTTTTCTCAATTTCTCGTGTTATTTATCAATTAGCCGTTACTTGTTTATATAAGACTAGCTTCTGCCCGCGACTTCGTCCGCGGAAAATTTCTTATTTTAACATAAGATTACACTCGCTCGATTGATATTACTGTAATTAATTTTATTAGTAAAATATTTTTTGGAATCAGATCAGTAACTTCAAAAATTACCAAATGTTATGGCATTTTGCCTAGCGAGCCGCTGCGAGCGCTCAGTGCTAGTCTCCCTATCCCTTGTTTCAGAGACATGCTGCCTTAAATGAGATAGACGCTGCGCAGGCGCACGTTCAGTGCTAGATTCCCGAGCACGGGCCTGCGATGTTATGACATTTTGCCTACCAAGCCGCTGCGAGCGCTCAGCGCTAGTCTCCCTATCCCTTGTCTCTGAGACATGCTTCCTTAACTCAGATAGACGGTGCGCACGTTCAGCGCTAGTTTCTCGAGCACGGGCCCGCGACGTCCTCACATTTTGGCCAGCGAGGCGCTGTGAGCGCTCGGAGCTAGATTCTCTAGTGCGTGCTTGCGAAATATATTCTCTATTTCTCGAGAGGCGCTGCTCATTTTCAGGGGCAGATTCTTCCGTACGGCGTCCTCGAGCGGCTCTTGTCTGTGATGTCTGCCGGGACAGTTGAGATTTCCTTTTAGGCATGCTCTCAACAAACTACGCACAGACTTGAAAACAATTATAAACAAAGGGAGAGCGACTCGAACACCGTCTACCTTTACAAAACAAAACAATCGTAATATCGAATAACTCGTATCGATTAATATGATAGAACGAAGTACGAAACTACGAAGACGAACATACGAAACAAACGTACTTACAACGAAATTACGATATTTTCGATTATGAGGTATCTATCAACAACAACAACCATACGAACGAAACAACCGAAACCAATAAGCAACTGACATGCAATATTTAGAACTCTAACTAACAACAACGTGGAAATAATAATTCGAGAGCCTCATCAATCCACGGAAAGTCTTAACACCGCGATTCAGAAAAATGACGTAATTGCAGAACGCCATCTATGGGCAAATAGGTAAAACGTCTACACAATGAAAGTTATGCTGCATTTTGCGTTTTAGTAATTTTATATTATCTCCGAAACTGTATGACCAATTGATATACTGTAAATGGCAAATCTTATCTGTATGATGTTCTTGTGATACTGAAATAATTTATTGTCACAAGATTTAGTATTTTGTTGCTCAAATAATCAACCAAACGTAAGTATACCGAAAAAAAAATTTTTTAATGCAGTAAAAGAAGTATAAAAGATAAAATATAAAAGATAGAGATATGGCATCGCGGACTTTTTTGTAGAAATAATTAAGACGAACCAGGTAGCCATACATTGTTTTTAATTTTAAGCAACTGTTTAGGCAGCGCACGCAAATAATTCTCTTTTATGAGGTATTTTTTTCCGACTTGCTAGACAAAAGTTGTGATAGCTCGGTTAATTTACATGTTATAGAAACAATTTATAGCCTATAGCACTCAGGAATAATGTAGCTTTCTGCCAGTTCAAAAATTTTTAGAATTGGATAATGAGTTCCAGAGATTACCCCCTACATACAAACTTACAAACTTACAAATTTTACCTCTTTATAATATTAGTATAGATCACGCGGTTTCACCCGCGTAATTTCCGTTCCCATGGGAATACGGGGATAAAAAGTAGCCTATTTTACTCAGGGTGAAGGTAACTTTCCAATGGTGAAAGCATTTTTGAATTCGACACAGTCGTATTTGAGTTTATTCATTACAAACATACACACACACAAATTTTTCCCCTTTAAAATATTAGTGTAGACTAGTAACTACCCGGCTAACTTCGTTTCGCCTCAAAATCAATTATTTTTGTTCCATAATACCAAAGACATTCAATACTATATGGACGGGACATCACGAACAAAATTTTCATCAAAAACTTGTATCCTTATGGACACAAGTCTATGAGCTTTTTTTAGTAGGTACGCCCCGCTACCGCTCCAATATTCATATTATATTATTCTAGATGGTTACTGAGATTTAAAACACTATAGAGGAAATTAAATTTAAAACACTATACAGGAAATGTCATAGAAAATCTGATCCCACGTGGGATCAGTTTTTCTATGACATTTCCTTGATAAGCCCGCTCTATAGTGTTTTAAATCTCTTTGCATGGCACACTTTTAGCTTAAGACTTGTCTAATGTCGCCTAATAACGGACTAGGCATAATAATATGTCATGACATCCAAGATGGCGTTTATTTTAAAAAGTAAAAAAAAACTACTTTTCTTAAATTTTTCTATTGTTATTAATAGACAAAAGAAAGATAAAAGAAAAGAAAATAAAAAAAATTAAATTAAAAATTTAAAAAAACCCCACCGCAAAAAAGTAAAACATTTAAAAAGTTAAAAATAATACTTTAGCCATGAAATTTTACTTCACATCGGGGTACCTACCGCTTAAGGAAGGAATGTTCCTAGTACTTGTAGGTATGTAGGTACTTATTTTAACGGTACCCCGACGTTAGGTAAAATTTCATGGCTAAAGTATTATTTTTAACTTTTTAAATGTTTTACTTTTTTGCGGTGGGGGTTTTTTAAATTTTTAATTTAATTTTTATTACAATATTTTTAAACGCATTCATTTTTTTTATAGAGTATACAGTTATGAGAATTGTTCGGTGCATTGTATGTAGAGTCAAATGCTGGTTAAAACGAATCCAAACACGACGTATCTGCTATTATTTTGTCAAGAGTCTACCTACTGGTGTGCTGGATAGCCTGGCTGCAGCATCAGCTCACTTGTTGCCAACAGTGCATTGTGTTAAGAATCAAATGCTGGTTGAAATGAACCCAAACACGACATATCTGCTATTATTTTGTCAAGAGTCTACCTACTGGTGTGCTGGATAGCCTGGCTGCAGCATCAGCTCACCTGTTGCCATCAGTGCATTGTGTTAAGAATCAGATGCTGGTTGAAATGAACCCAAACACGACATATCTGCTATTATTTTGTCAAGAGTCTACCTACTGGTGTGCTGGATAGCCTGGCTGCAGCATCAGCTCATCCTGTTGCCATCAGGGCATTGTTTGCAGAATCAAATGCTGGTTAAAATTAATCCAAACACGACATATCTGCAATATTTTGTCAAGAGTCTACCTACTGGTGTGCTCGATAGCCTGGCTGCAGCATCAGCTCATCCTGTTGCCATCAGTGCATTGTGTGCAGAATCAAATGCTGGTTAAAATGAATCCAAACACGACATATCTGCTATTGTTTTCCCAAGAGTGTATTAGTCTGCTAGATATCCTGGCTGCATCAGACCAAATACACCATAATGTTGCTTATTAATATTACACACATGGGTGTTTGAAATTTTAAGACACACATATGTTTGTAAGTAAAGTTAATACCCATAGACGTCTAAAATAGCAACGGTAGCTAACACAAAAGAGCTGATAACCTTGAAACGGCTGAATCGATTTTGATGAATCATGTCTAAGAACCATCGCAAGAAACCCTGCTTTCAAATAAAAAAAACCGTATCTAAATCGGTTCACCCGTTTGGGCGCTACGGTCCCACAGACAGACAGACAGACAGACAGACAGACAGACAGACAGACAGACACACACACATAGCGGTGAAACTTATAACACCCCTCTTTTTGCGTCGGGGGTTAAAAAAGGAAAAAAGGAAAAAACTAGGCGGACGTAATTTCTTACGTCCGCCTAGTTTTTTCCTTTTTTTATTTTCTTTTCTTTAATAAGCTTTCGGTTATGTCAATCTCCAGGATATAAATTGAGACAGGACATGCGTGCAAGAAAAGTAACGATGTGCAAATTCAAATAAATTGGGATAAGGGCAAGAGGATGATGATGATAAGATACTATATTAGCATCTTTGTAGCCATCAATTTTATTTATTTATTTATTAAAACTTTATGCACTAGTAAAAGACACTGTACAAAGGCGGACTTAATGCCTTAGGCAATTTCTACCAGTCTACCTTAAGGTGATGCAGAGACAGAACATGGTAGGCGCAATAACAAAAAACACTATAAAGTCAAATCAACAATAATTTAAAATAAATACATAGATACATACACTATATTATATAACATCCAAATACAAGCGATGTCAAGAGAAAAAAAAAGATATATTACTGGAGAAATACTAATCTGCTAACTTAAGTTCAAGATAAGTTTGCCAACTCCTTGTGAACTCCTTATATGTTTAGTTTAGGTATCATTCTAATGTATTAAATGTTTATTGTATGAATTGTGTATGCGACAGACTTCCGTTTCATTAGGAAGATCTGTAACTATTAGACACTAAGTAAAACTGTTAATAAATTGTAAAGATGTAATAATTTTATTCAATTCAAATTTAATATTTTACATGCCGTAAGGTAAAATGTATCGGGATAATAATCAAATATTCCAGCCTACATTATCATCAAATAAATTATTTCTTTCTTTCTTTTTTTAAGAAGTAAATTAGTGATTATGTTAACAAGACTAATCACCAAAATGCAACGATGAATGGGAAACTTGATTGGCCTGTTGGTCTAGTAGTTAGTGACCCTGACTGCTATGCCGGAGGTCGTGGGTTCGATTCCCACCCAGGACAAATGATTGTGTGATGAGCACGATCATTTGTTCTGTGTCTGGGTGTAATTTATCTATAATATGTATGTATTTAGAAATATATAAGTATGTTTATCAGCTGTTTAGTACCCATAACACAAGCTCTCAAGCTTAACTTGGGGGCATTGTGTGAAAAAGTTGTGGAATATTTATTACTATTATTTATTTATTTTTAATGTTGTTTTTTTGACCAGAAAATAATAAGCAAGTTTATTATTTTTTATCAGCAAAACATCTACAAATTATTGTGTTTGTATAATGAAAGCTCTTTCAAACGGCCATCTTGGTTACTAAGCCGAGTGGACCCGTTAAATGTTATCTTCAATCACTAACAACGTAACTATTGTGCATCCAACGATATTTATTGTTCAAGTAAGTCGAGATGTATTGTGAAATATTCAAGTGATGTAACTGTGCATTAGATTCATTCCTTTATTTGCGTTTAAAACGCAATACCGTAAAGACTATGCACTGAACTTAATTGGATTTTGCCATCTCTGTGTAGATATTTTTTATGAATGTGCTCTCGAATTACTTAACATCCTGTGTTATTCATCAATGTGTAGAAATAATTTATCTTTTTTTTTATTGATAGCACGCGTTTGATCACTATCTCAACCGATGGTAAGCGATGATGAGCCTAGAACCAACCTGCTCACTCTTGATTTCAGGACCTCGGGTTCTTTTGTGGTTCTTTTCAAAGAAATCCGGATCTTTTCTATAAACAAAATTGTGGCGACTGCTGCACATTACTCATGTCATACACTCTTACAATTCACATAAGTAAGTTTTTTTTTTATTTTTACTCAGTTTAACAAGATTTTCATAAAATATAAATACCAGACTGTACAGGATTATTTTTCAATGACCGGCCAAATTTTCACTGGGTGTTCTTACCCATGAATATGACCAACTTTCACTATGAGACCGACTCTGAAATCACGAAAAAAAAACAGCAGTTTCATACATTTTAGTCGAGTAGGTATTGAACTTTTGTATGAAACAGCTTATTTTTTTTTGTGATTTCAGAGTTGGTCCAGGGAAAGTTGCTCATAATCATGGGTAGAACACCCTGAGAAAATTCATTGAAAAATAACCCTGTATTGTCCCAAGCAAATGCCTCTTCTCGTAAAGAGACAACATGAATAGAAAGGATCATTGATCACCAAGCATTCTCGAGGTGGTTTGGCGATTTCAGACTTAAATAGATAAAGTCCAGATTTCCTCACGTTAACATACATAAGTGAAGGAAAAGGTTTCATCAATGTTACTGATGAATAAAATATATTGAATTGTAGAAGTGACTATTGCAAAGATGTAAACCCTTAATACACCAGCATTGAGCTATCTCAAACTATAGACCTATATATATGTATATAAAAATCAATTGCTGTTTGTTAGTCTGGCTAAAACTTAAGAAAGGCTTGGCCGATTTATCTGATGTTGGTTTTGAAATGTTTTTCGTAGTCCAGGGAAGATTTAAAGAGTGAGTAAATTAGAAAAAAACGCTTGGAATATAGTAAAAACAACAATTTCGCTGTCCCTAAGAAACTATTCCTACATGTCAAACATTTGATGTTCATTCCGTCGTCGGTACGGTATTACTCCTCTCAAATTATAGAACGTATTTAAATAAGGATTTTGTACCGACAACATAATTATATGTAAAATAATGGGATTATTGCGTATTTAGATTTTAAAAATACGAAAGGTTACATGACGGATCAATATTATTTGTGGTTGTCAATGTATGCGTACGTTCTGAATTTTTTTTTGTTACTAAACTTAGAAAGAGGTTATAAGAAGTCTTACATTTCAGAAATCAATTTACGTAATTAATAGTGACGACAGAGAAGAACTTCAATAATTCTTTGCAAAAAGATCTTTTTTTACTGTTTAGACTTTAATTAAATAAGACTGGGAAAACTATGAAAATTGTATGTAACATATACGTACGTACGTTGTATGCACGCAGAGCAGTAGTTCAGTTCAAAATTATGAATTTAGTATTTTTTAAATCAATGCATTTCAGTAAGGTAGTTAGGTTAGGTAGTTAGGTTAGCTATAGGATAGGTATGGTAAGTTAGGTTAGGTTATATATACATGTTGTAATTTTATTTCTATCAAACACAAAATGTTTAAATCACATTAGACTCGAATAAATAAAAAGTAGTAGTTGTTATTGGTTTGGATCATCACATTTGTTGTCATCTTATTAAACGTATGTATATCTTATAATATGTAAAATTGTCGTGTCACAGTGCAGCAAAACAAAACCCCTCCGAAACGGCTAGACCGATTCTTATGAAATTTAGTGTGTATATTCAATAATTCTGAGATTGGATGTAAACTAATAAAAACTAAATAAGACTATTAAATTGATTCTAAGGCAGAACAATAGTTTGCCGGGCAGGTAGTTTTGAATAAAAAACAAAATAACCGTAGTTTCCCCACCCTCCTTTCAGTTAACACAAGGCTAAGTGATGGTAAATTATGCTTTTATATTATTTGTCCAGTATTATTTGTAATTTCCCTTTAGTCATCGATTCTTCGATAGCCCATTGACAAACCAATTACGTCTTACATCGCATTTAAATATTGCAATATGGCAAAGGTTACCAGTGCAGATCAGCTATTCTCAGATAACGTCTACCTTTCACTTCAAAGCTTTGTAAATGCTACTGGTGATATTCAAACTTAATGCGTAGTTACAATCCGTCTAAGTGTACGAGCTTGAAATTTGAAATTATACAGATAGTTGGTACTCGAAGAAGGCTCACTTAACTCGTACCTACATAACTAATTGATCAAGTCATATCAAATCATGTATTATTCTGATTTCTCTTGTTTTTTTTTTCTGATTGCATTGAGGCTAGCACATGAAGCTACCCCAATGTGTCGATTCTTTTTGTATAGTTTTTCAACTTCATTGCAAACAAAATAAGGTTCATGTTCAATCGGGAAAATTTGACAGTTTGAGGTAGCTGGATGTCAGCGCCTTATTAATCTAACCTATTGATTTAATACTCTTTCAAATAAAAAAAGAATTTTGAGAATCGGTCCACAAATGGAGGAAAATCAGGTAACATACATAAAAAAAAAAATACATACACACGAACATAGAACCTTCTCCTTTTTTGAAGTCGGTTAAAAATGGGATGGATATAAAATTATTCTATTGATTTAAAAAAATATTTCTCTAATGGAAAGCTTCATTATCGACGAGGTCTATAGAATAAATTTTCTGGTATAAAGGACCTCCATACGAAGATGAAGAGGGTAGAGGATAGTTATTAGTATTTTTAGTTTGAAGATAAATAAAAGCAATGTGATTATAAATATTCTATTGCGTATAACTGCAACAAAATAATAGAAAGAAAAGTCGAGAGATTAACAGAAAAAAAAACAAATAACGTCACACTAACTTTTATCAGCGGTTATAATTATCTCACAGAAATGTGCAAAATTTAATTGCAATCCGTTCAGCCGTTGAGGCCTAATTGATTTTCAAACATACCGACATTTATGTTTAATTAATAATACACGCACTGAATACTAAACTATCAAGTCCTAGATTTATTAAATGCTTACGATCACGTTCGCCATTGCTCATAGCCATTTATATTTTTAAATACTCTGTTATACTTCTGTTATGAAGCTAAGTTAATTTATTCTAGAAATTAGCCAACATTTTGGGCGAAAAAGTAATGTGTTGTTTCATTAAGAGATCAAATTATTTATTTCAAAACTACTATTATGAATCATTTTGAAGTTTCATAGTATTCCTTTGCACAAGTCAATATTTTTGCGCAACTCAAAAATTGTTTTGGTTTTTGGCTTATTATGTAACTCAAATTAAAGTTTGGCGCTAGTGCGAAATGCATGGCTATATATCTGGCTCTCTTTTGAATCACATAATCAGATAATAATTTATAACTAGTATTCGCTTCTTGAAAGATATAATAAATAAACTTACATAAAAAAAATTGTAAATCACATAAATGTGATGAATATCAACGTTGAAGGACTGAAAGAGGAAGGCTAAGGAAAAGGTTGTCTGGAAAAGGGTATAACAGAAAACAAACTAAATGATAACAAAACAGTAGACAGACAGCCTACAGTCGACTGAACTATTGGTCTAGTGGATAGTGGCCCTTACTGCTATCCTGGAGGTCGTGGTTTCGATTCCCACCCAAGGCAAATGTTTGTGTGATGGGCACGATCATTTGTTGTTGTATGTTTTAAATAAATTACCCATAGCACAAGCTCTGCTTAGTTTGGGAGTAGATATGGCGTTGTGTGAAAGTGGTAGAATATTGTTATATTGTTGTTATAATAGTTGACGAGGGAATATATAGGTACATAGAATGATAAACTGTATAATAAATAGAAGAACATTGTAACACGGTTTCTTATTCCAAATACTTATCTAGTAACACAGAAAAAGATTGAAAGAAAATAAAACGACACCTAATTCGACACCCATCTGTAAATTAATCAGACTGAAATGAGACTTTAACACAAAACTTTACAGTTCAGGATTACATCTAAACCGTGTATTACTATAGGCCTTTTAAAATCAAGGCTACCAATAAATAAAACTAGGTACCTACAGACGCCAGCACATCAAGTTACCCCAATGTGTCAAATTTTCCCAATTGAATATGAACCTTATTCTGTTTGGCATAAAGTTGAAAAACAATCAAAGAAATTTGACACATTGGGGTAACTTGATGTGCTCGTGTCTGTACCATACCGTCGAATCTAATTATTTACTTTATGCTTGTGTCCGTGGCAGACCAGGTAACTCCACCTCCAGTGCCTGGATTTGTCTGTTGTAGCTAAATTCAAAGACATCATATAAATACTTTCTTGTCGAACTCGTTACATCAATTAGAAAGTTAATATATATAATTTATAATTGATATTTTGGTAAATAAAACGAGTTAGTTTATATAAACATTGAAATTAGCGATTGCATTGTAAGCATTAGAAATTGATAAGACTTGTATTTGTCTATAATATTGCTTCCTGTTACTTTCATCTTTATTTACTCTTCTACGACGTCATCAGAATCTTCTTTCCTACCATTAATTGCCTCTAATTAGTCTAGTAAGTGACATCATTACTACTGGCTTTTTCAAAAGGTAAGGCTAAGGTGTATACATCCACATTTTTCCCGTAAGGCATATTTAAGTCCCGTGTAATAACAGGCCAGCCTATAGGTACTAACCGGGCATTAATCCAGTCTTCGCTGCTACTGAACAATTCCAGTTAAAAAAGCTCAACAACACTATGACCTACCCAGGACCAGTGCCTAATAGCCAAGACCAACGTAGCAGGGTTATTTATGTAACTGATCATTCAGTAATTAATTTCAAGTAAAACAATAATCCCTATTATCATCTGTTTTCGATCATTAACCACAAGGCGCTCCACCTTGTGGTTCCTCCGCCTTGTGGTTCCTCCGCCTTGTGGTTCCTCCGCCTTGTGGTTCCTCCGCCTTGTGGTTCCTCCGCCTTGTGGTTCCTCCGCCTTGTGGTTCCTCCGCCTTGTGGTTCCTCTGCCTTATGGTTCCTCCGCCTTGTGGTTCCTCTGCCTAATGGTTCCTCCGGCTTGTGGTTCCTCCGCCTTGTGGTTCCTCCGCCTTGTGGTTCCTCCGCCTTGTGGTTCCTCCGCCTTGTGGTTCCTCTGCCTTATGGTTCCTCCGCCTTGTGGTTCCTCCGCCTTGTGGTTCCTCCGCCTTGTGGTTAACTATCATAGATCGAAGGTTAAGCTCCACCTGATAATGTCCATGGATAGGTAATATTTCATTACCTACCACGACCTATGAAAAGCACGTAAACCTTTTGGTCCTGGCAGTCATTTGTAGATCATTGACAATGATTTTTTCGGGAGTCCAAGAGTTTCAAAGTCTACCAAGCAGTCTTACAAAAGGGTATCGCAACTTCCTATATGACCTTGTGTTTTAAAGTTGGTTGTAGAGATCACATAGGCAGTTGCTCCATGTTAAATACCTGACTCTAAGCTAAAGATGGTAAAAATGTAGGCAGATAATGACGGTCGTAACCTTCAAAGTATTTAAATAATTTTAATTTCTACAATATCCATTGGATGCTACCGCCCATTACATGTTTTAGAAAGCCAATACTAAAACTACTAAACTAACTCTTTTAAAGGCGTATCAATTAAAGAACTTCCAAATTGGCATGCAAAATAATGTAAATACGTAATTAGAAAGAATAAAAACTGAGTGCTCAACAACGACTTATCCCTTTTTAGGATAAGTTACTGTTAGAATATCTATGTCACATCCACAGATATCTATGGTCACATCCTTCTTAAAAACACACAGGATGGTACGACCTGATTGGTCAACGCACTGAGTTACATCACTACGATCTATAAAGCATCGTTTAATTGAATCGATCGGTTGCGTCACTAAACAAAACCATACTAAAGTTGCACTTAAACAGTGGTGTTCGTATATCGATAGAACCTGTCTATTTTATGATTATTATAGTCAAAGCTTTTACGATTATGTACAGACGCCATCACATCAAGTTACCCCAATGTGTCAAATTTTCCCAATTGAATAAAACCTAATTCTGTTTGACATAAAGTTGACATAAGAAAAACGATCAAAAACATTTGACACATTGGGGTAACTTGATAGCCTGGCGTCTGTAATTTTTTTATTTTATTATTAATTTGTGGTGAGTTAAGAATCATCGCATGCGCAGGGATCCTTTCTACTAATAACATGATTAAAGGACCAAGGAGTAAGTATGGAGTGTCTTGCCCATTCTTCTCCATACAAATCTACTTTTTGGAAGGGGCAACTAGAATCATTTTTTAAAGTTAATTTTTGTTCGACGTTCAAAAGTGCCTTATAGGGGCCTAATTGAAATAAATGGTTTGACTTTGACTTTTAAGGATACAAGAGCTAGCGAGACGAGCTCGGGGTTTCGGGGCACTCCAACTAGGACAGGTAAGGTTATGTAGAGAGAGGCTGCGGAAAGGGAGAGGAAGATTACTTTTAGCAGATGCAAAGTAAGGTAGAGGAGAGCAGACAATGCTAAATGGGCTCAGGGGCGACGGACTTGGGAACGTCCGTCAACCTTCACGTATATGGACTCGAGACGGCGGCGCGTCGTGTTCTACGTATGCCCTCGACGTGGCAGGGTGAAGGCACCGGTCGGAGGTTTCGGAAATGTCTTCTGTTCCCGCGATCTCCGGCGCAGGTGTAAGACGGAACACCGGGGCGATTTTTAGTCAGTAAGGGTGATAGACCCCTCAAGCAGGGTTATCTTTTAATTGCCTGTAACTAACTACCGTCCAGTTGCATCAAACAACAACAACAACAACAACAACAACAACAACAACATCATCATCATCATCATCAACAACAACGTTGCATCAACTTTGACGTCAATTGACAGTTGACAAAAAATTGGTATTTCACTTTAAGTGTAGGTACTTCAAGTTACGGTGACCATCAGATTGGTAACAGTGCGCTTCGTCACACCTGTGCGAGTGCGCATGACGTCATCTTAAATGCACACTGATTAAAGCCAATACGAAACTACTTATAGCTGTTTGACAGTTAAACGTTGAACAATTAACCCAGTGATCATCAGTATCAACTGTCAACGGAGATAGCTAATAGCCTTGATGAACATTCATAAGGACGATTCCACTCCACGCCAAAAAACAAAAGAATTAGGAAGGAAGAAAAAATAAGCAGTGAAATTTCAAATCGATATCTATATACAAAACTCCATCGATACTTCGTCCCATCACTAGTAGGAACCTGTCTTATATAACAATGATTCACAATAACTGACCAGCGCTGACCCACATAGGACCATAAACTTATATAGCCATGTAAATGGTTCAGGCCAGAGCAGGACATTTCAAATTGTTGGTGAAAGTTTTCGATTTACTCCGAAGTTATTGGATAGGTAGATTGGTAAGGATAGGAAAGCTGACAGTGTGTAAGATAATCTGACGTGCATAGTTCAGCATCTAGCTGGATTCCGGCAGAATGAGACGTCATTCTGCCGGAATCAAATCAAATCACTGTGACGACAGTGATTTGATTTGATTCTGAATCGATGTAGCAGCTCAAATTTCTGCAGTGCCGTAACAACTATTAACACCAGTTTACCTTTACAGTTTAATCCTAAAAGAGGATACATTATAAAATAAAGGATATGACGATTGACATAATTAATTCATTAATACGATAACGGTTCTTGGTTTAATTCATGAACATTACGCCTGAATTCCCCGTAGAGTTAGGCAGCGGTGTACCTTTACAATGCATCGACAACCAGCAGTCCATATAAAATACTGTGGGTCTAGTGAGTTTAAGCATAAAGTTTTTATAAATTAGTATTTCTAGTTGGAATACTAACAACATTGTCCGACACGGCAAGCCAACCCAAAGTCTCATGTAAGCAGTCTAATGTAGGTACTCCAGATAAAAAAAATCCAAATAAAAGTTATTTATCGACCCAAGTATGTGTAGGTACAGACGCCAGCACAACAACCTACCCCAAACTGTTAAATTTTCCCAATTGAACAGGAACCTTATTGTTTTTAGGAGAAAGTTGAAAATCTATCAAAGAAATTTGACACATTACATCACTAAACAGTAGGTAAACCTTCCGCAACACTCACAATAACTGGCTAGTGTTGACCCACGAACGATATTAACTCTATGGTCATTTAACTGGACTACACTAGCTGCAAGAAGCGGTCATAGACAGTGAAAGTTATGGCTAGTCTCCAGTCCGGTCTAGCTTCAAAGTTAAATGATGTGAAAATACGCTTGATTATAAATTATGATTTAACGTGTTGATAATTTGAAGACTACAATCTCCTTTGTGGGTGTGGTTCAAGATACAGATGGCTAAATGTCGACAGACACTTGACACGGTCAAGACTTATGTTTTGTATCGAATCTACGTGGTCAAAACTTTTACAAAATTAAAACAAAGTTGACTTGTCAATTTAAGCATAATATTAATAATAATTATTATTGATCTTATCCCTTACAATAGAACAAAGTCCTTTGTCTGTATGTATATTAGCGATAAACTCAAAAAGCACAGCATCGAACTTCATGCTGTTTTCACTAAAAGATAGAGTGGATAATGGAACTCTGCCCAACTAACTGGCTAGGTGTCATATGCCACCAAACTCATGACCCCACAAAAAATCACAGTTCCGCTTCAATAAGCAATAAAATATCATGAAATAAAATCAGACAATAAAATAAATGCGCAAGCGCAGCTTTAAATTTAGCATGTGGTGCAACTTTGACATTTTTGATAAGTACTGCACCTTTTATTGTGAAAGCAATTTTAGCTAAAGTGAGATTTTTGTTGCGATGGCTAAAATGATTGAAACAAAACAATCAACAAAGTACACAGACCTCTAAAACAAAAGTTATTTTACACCTGTTAGTGTGTTTTAATGAAGTAGGTTGTATTTTTTTCATGAAAAAGTTTTTTCGTATGATTACTTCGTCAACGCTCTTTAATAGTTGTACCTACTAGTAAAAGTCAATGTCGAAATGAAAAAAAAAAACATTACTTCATAACAAACTTAACGGTAAATCTCTTCCAAAAGCAATATTATAAAACGGATTTGAAGTTTTAGCATTTTTCTTTAACCATAAAAGATTTTTTAACAAGAATCTGATCGACGACGTTGAAACTATTGGCGCCAGTTGCTAATCGCCAGCAAGTTATCAAAAAGCAGTCGAAGAATGTGTTAATTTAATTTTATTACAATACAAACATTCTAATGTAAACAGGCTCATCGTTGCGAAAATTTTAACATAGCTTTTTGTGGTCCAAATGTGGCAATAACCACATACTTAGATCTCGAGATACGATTAGCCGATGAGCCTTAAATAATGAAATTACGTAGTTTTGCAATGTTAATATTCATGGAGGCTGTCCTCTAATCTGATGACGTCTTGGCCGTGGCGGCCTAATGTGACAGAATCGGCGCCGGCGCATAGATAATTATGCTGTTTTTTCGAACGATTAGCTGTTGAGTTTATGCGTTTATTCAGTTGATAATCGCGATAAATGACGTTCTAATGTAATGTAGATAACATCAGGGTTATATTCTAGTGGTTGTAGTGGTTAGGCAGATGTATACATACATATATTATGATTCGCCCACGTATGGCCAATTTGTTGAGTTTAGCCAGGGGCCCTATTCCGAATCCTATTGCCGTCAACCGGGCACACATTTTGATTTCGCGTTGCGACTAAAATATTTTAGTTTGAGACAGCTATACATAATCGTTAGTACAGACGCCAGCACATCAAGCTTCCCTTGTCAACTTTTCCCAATTAAACATGAACCTTATTTTGTTTGAAATAAAGTTGGAAAACTACCAAAGAAATTTGACACCTTGGGGTAGCTTGAAGGGCTGGCCTTTGCACCATCCCTTTTTCTTGCTGAAATCTTGATGGCACTGATTATTATTTAGTCATGTCGTTGTCGTGTCGGCCCAGAGGTTAAGGCGCCTACCTCTCATGCACGAGGTTGTGGTTCAAATTCGAGCAAGTACCAATGTGACTTTTTCAATTCATATGTACTTTCTAAGTTTATCTTAGACATCGATGAAGGAAAACATCGTGAGGAAACCTGGACTTATAGTAGTTAACATAAGTTTGGAATCGCCAATCCGCCTTGAGCAAGCGTGGTGATCAATGCTCGAGCCTTCTCTGTATGAGAAGAGGCCTTTGCCCTGCAGTGGGACAGTAACAGGCTGGTATCATTTTTTTTTTATGTCGTTGTAGTATTTTATTTGGATGCAAATACAGATTCAAAAATTAAAAGTCATGGCTGACTTATTGTGACCAAAAAAAATGCCCGAATTTTTGTTAATAAGGTAATTAATAATTCATATATTTATTTTTAGATATTGTCTTCTAGCTGCACCTGCATCAAACTAGTTTTTATTAAATTCATTCGTTATTTTTAGTGCCTTCTCTAAAAATAATATTAATTAATTGTAACAAAACCAAGGTAATCTTCATCCTGATGGGCCAATTCGTCATCATTAAAACTGTCTTCTACCTAGACTTTTCAGAACTTTATTGGGGACGGTTTCCAGTCTTTCCAGATGGTTGCAATATTCAGATAACTTTTATCTGAAGAATAAATATGGCGGTTTACCAAATTAACTATGAAAAGCTGATAAGCCACCATTTTTAATTCTCAGGTATTTATTTGACCATTATAAAAATCGGACAATATAAAAACAAATTGTCATTATATCAAATACAGATAAAATCATAATCTAGAACGAAAAATAATAACTTTCAAATTATTACTTACCTTGAGAATTAAAACAAATCAACCAGTTTCAGCTAAACTGTAACTTATTTGCACTGGCTTAAAGTTAAGTTTGTTTTGACTAACAGTAGATATTGCGTTATAAAAAAAATATGTTTTGAAATTGATTGTGTACCTACCTATGTTTTAATTTTTATTACACAATTTTCTTTAGGTACTGTTCTACTAGTGACTCATTTTTGGTCTTTGTAAGGTCAAATCTGTATTGTTTTTTTTACAATCTAAAAACATACAACCACATACACCACCACCACCACCACCACCATATACATAAAACCTATAAAAATCAACTAACCATAACAAAAAATAATTATAAAGCGTCGAAATATTCGTCCACATCGCTGCTAGCTGGTAAAGCGCCCACATGACTGTCGGCATTGTCACGTTGAATGGCAATGTTTAGTCTCTGGCCAAAGTAGAGGCCTGCCTTTGAGTCACGGGAAGCGTCAACTTAACGTGTTTGCTTAGATTTAATTTGGATGTGAACAGGTCAAATGCCCACCAAGTGACACTTTTGCAAAAGACTGGCAGATGCTGGATGCGGCAAGCTAAAGGCAAGGCGCTGTGACGCTCATTAGGAGAGGTCCAGCAGGGACTACTGTGGGCTGGTGGTGATGATGACAAAGGGCAGGAAGACGATGTTGACATGTTTGAACACTCAAATGTCTAATACCTACAACATGCAGATTTGAAAAAAGATTTGACAGCTCAACTCAGTTGCAGATGTGAACAAATAGGATACAGACAGTATAACATTACGTTACAACCTTTAGCATCAGGACAAACGGAAGGGCACACATATAAAAATAAATTCCAGACTCATTGCTTACCACAATACCAATAATTTACAACATGTTTTTTTTTTTATATCCCATAGCTCTAGGGTATGATTGAGACCATATCAAAGAATCAACTGGCATATGACTTATGTTTCAATCATCCTTTTGTTTTTTTTTTTACTATCATACAAAATAATTCGACAAAGTCACGATGATTAATGTAAAACACCCTTACGAGAAAGAAAAGTGACGTTAGAAAGAAGATTCGTCGTACTGGTGACAATTTTTGAACTAACTAAGTAATAAAAATAATATTAATAATACTTAATAATAATATTCCACGACTATTCACACAACGCCACCTCGTCCCAAGCTAAGCAGAGCTTGTGTTACGGGTACTAAACAACTGATAATTTAATTATGATTGATGATATCTCCGAAACTATGCATTTTTGGACCATCTATTCTAGGAGTTTTAGTATTATTTTTACCTACAAAATATAATCCTAGAAATATGGGATACGAAAAAAAACCTTGTATTTATCTTTGCAAACAAATAACTGTAAGGTCTTACATTAATAATTTTCTGCTGCAATATTGCAGCTAACAAATACACTCGAAGTTAATACAGCTATTCACCACCTTATTTACTACTACATTAGGTCAATGTTCCTGTAAATTGATGACAAATAGCACAACGAGAATTGATAGTTGATGCATCAATCATTCGCTGCACCTAGTCAAAGAGATAGTGATCTCTTGGTTTAGCATCGATCATCAAATAGTGGGTATGTAAGTATTGCAAACTTGGATAATTCATCATTTGTCATTTGCCTAGCCTCTTCCCAATTAGGTATATTGTGGTCGTCTCCTAGACTAACCAGATTCAGCTGATTTTACACGGAAAGATTGCCATTGAGAGGTCAAATAGCATGATCAGTATGTCCATAATATCTACAGAGGGCAGATTTCCCGTAGGCCTAAGTCGGACTGTAGACCTCTCACATTTTCAAATAAAAAGTCATTAATTCAAATTTGGCTGAGGATCAGCACTTTTTGAACATCAAAAATTACATAAGACAGTCCCCCAAAACTCCCGCCCTTCGCATTTTAAGAATTAGTGAAATTTTAATAGATAAAAGGCCTTTGTTCTTAATTTGGAAATATCTCTCTTTGTCAGCTCCCAAAAATAGGGTTGAACTACACAGTAAATGATGCATGCATGCCGTTTCAGTTTAACTCAAGAAGGAATACATGATTGAGAAGTGTGAAGTGAATGATTTAATAAATTATAATTATGTTAAATAGTGTAATTGGCTTCGGCCGTTCTATTTATATTAAATAAATAAATAAATAATAAATAACTCAAATCTTGGGAGATTTTTGCTTAAGTAGGCCTTTTCAGGTTTTCGAGATAATATCTTCTGAAGTTTCGTTTGCCATTTATTTATGTCAATCTGGAAAAGTAGACGCCATTTAGTTTTTGGACATGGACGTGTAATTTGGTCTAGTGAAGATCAGCTTACAGAATTAAATATCAAAATATATCATTCAAGTACCGATCGTCTCGAGTAAAGTCGAGTATGATATCTTAAAGTAACTACTTTTGAAGTGGCAGTGTATAATTACAATCAAGAAGTTACTTTTCCTATGCAACACCGTGTCAAGTTTATATAGAGTATGGACCTAGTCAGACCGGTCCATTACCACACGGTGTAGTCTAGATCCCACTTGGCTAATACCTACATAATGTTATTGCAATATTGTAACCGATCATCCACACGGATGTTTTAATTGGAGCTGTCTCGTTTTCTTGCAATGATTGCTTTATACTGAGCTAATATGATCAGGGAACTGGTGGTAAATGGGCATAGGAAGGAGGTGTGGATTGTAGGATTTTTAAGAGGCTACTAAGTAAATACGAATGTTGTTTTCCCCCTTTTTTTTGAACTGGTTATGCCTAGTTTTACAGTCACGGATACCCATACTTTGTTTGCCTATAATAAGCTCTAGATACAATAACTAAATACAAATTGGAATCCAATGTCCAATTTCGTATTTTAAGTCACTTTTTAGGGTTCCGTAGTCAACTAGTTCAGTACAATTCTGTCTCTTATAGCGGCCTGTCTGCTTTGCCATTGACTATATATGTACATTGTTCAATTTTCTTGTGTCTCAGTCCGAGTACCTACAATTCTACACTATTCACAATTTTATATTTATTATTTTTGACATTTGTTACACATCGTACACTGCGGCAGATCATTTATAATTATACAATATTTACAAGACTTATTTTATACTATCACGATTTACACTTGTTTCTTGATTTTACTAAATATATACAATTTACTATACGACATTACACACTACATTCTAATTTTTTACAAAACATATATTCTTTACACTATTACTTTATAAATGAAAAATAGGAAAAACTTAACAGTTGGGTTATTTAATGCGGGGTCACTGGGTTCTCGCCACGAAGAGTTCCTTGTTGCCATGGATACCCTTGCGGTAGACATCATGGCAATAAATGAGACTTGGCTAAGACAGGGAGAAGAGGGTCGTGCGCCGACTGTGCCGGGCTACCGGCTGCGGCACGTGCCGCGCCCGGCCGGCGTGCGCTGCGGCCGCGGGGGCGGCGTGGGGTTCTACGTGCGCCGCGGGCTGCGGGCGTGCGCCGTGCCGCACCCGGCTGCACCGCAGGTCGAGCAGATGTGGCTCAGACTGAGTATAAACTCGCAATCCGTGATCGTAGGTACGGCATACAGGCCGCCGTGGCTCGACGTAAATGTCTTCCTGGATGCGGTCACTGACTCTCTGTCGTCTTTCTCTAGCGCAGATAAGGTCATCTTGCTTGGTGACTTCAACATTAACGTGCTACATCAGTCTGATAATAAGACAAAATTATTTAATAATTTTCTACATTGCTGTAAGCTATTGCAAATAGTTACTGAGCCTACCCATTTCACTGATCACAGTGAAACGCTCATTGATGTGGTATGTACTGATGCCCGTGTATGTGGGGTCACTGTATCTCACATACCTGAGCTTGGCCAACATGCAGTTGTTTCAGTACAATTAAATTTAAAACATGACAAACCTTCTCCAAAATGGATCATCTACAGGCCACTTAAAGATATTTTACTTGACCAATTTAATGTTGACCTAAATAGTATAGACTGGGAATACATTGAAAGCCTAGAGGATGTAAACTCTATGGTAGCAACATTTAATTGCTTTGTTGTGAATTTATTTAACTTACATGCACCTCATAGGAAAAAGCTAATCAGAGAGAAGCCATGCCCTTGGATAACATACACTGTTAAGGAAATGATGAAGCTGCGTAACAACTGCCATATTAAATCCAAAGTCACTAAATCTATTCATCATATTAACTGCTACAAAGACCTTAAATACCTTGTTAGAGCTGCATTGGAAAGTGAAAAGTCTGCATATTTTAAAACATACATAAATAACAACATTAAACAGCCTAAGAAGCTATGGAATCATATAAAATCTGCTGTTTCTATTTCTAAAAAGCCAGAGCACAGTTTACCACATTTTTGCACTGATCCGGATAGAATTAATGAACACTTTTTGGATGTGCCTGGCAGTGGCTTGGTCACCACCGCCGACTTAACTTATTTTGAACACCATAGATTCGGTAATGGTCATTTCCAGCTTGAGCCTGTTTCAGAAGATATGGTACTACAACTGCTGCGAAGTCTGAAGTCCAATGCTCAGGGTTGTGACAGTATCTCCCTTGAGATGCTATTGATGACTATTCCTCGAACACTTGCAGCTATTACAGCGATTATCAACCGATCAATAGTAACTTCCATCTTTCCGGATCTGTGGAAATCTGCTGTGGTCAGTCCTATCCCAAAGGTGTCTAATCCCACCAGTATCAAAGATCTTCGCCCAATTAGTCTATTGCCGTGTCTTTCTAAGGTTCTTGAGAAGGTTGTCTCAAACCAGTTTCGGGCTTATCTTGAGCAGTTTAGTATTTTGCCACTTGCTCAATCTGGATTTCGCAAAGGGCACAGTACGGCCACAGCCCTTCTTGATGTGGTAGGGAATATCTTGGAGGCCAGAGACCAGGGCATGGGTACTATGCTTGTCCTCCTGGACTTTTCACGTGCTTTTGACTCAATCAATACTTCTCTTCTTCTTTCTAAGTTGTCTTTTTATGGGTGCCAGCCTGAAACAGTGCTTTGGTTCAAAAGTTATCTAAGTAACCGGTCTCAGTTTGTCCAGGTAACTAGCGACATTGATGGTGCTGTCTCTGCATCTTGTCCTAAGCATGTGACCAGGGGCGTACCGCAGGGATCAATTCTAGGCCCGCTCCTCTTTATCTTGTACAGTGCGGATATTACCAACTGCCTGATCAATGCCAAATTCCACCTATATGCTGATGATCTGCAGTTGTATCTGTCTTTTCACCCTCAGCAAGCTGCTGACACTGTAAACAGAATTAATGAGGATTTAGAGAGAATCTCAGCCTGGTCTCGGAGGAACTCCCTGGTTTTAAATCCTGTAAAATCAAAATATTTGTTGTTAGGTTCAAGAGTGTTTCTAAATAAAATGCTGGGTCACAATCTAGATTTGAGGGTTGATGGGTGTCCCATTGAGAGGGTGAAAGAAGCCCGCAACCTGGGGGTAGTGTTTGATGAGCTCCTACATTTTGAGACTCACATCTTGGAGGCTGTTCGCAACTGTTTTTTACCGCCTGAAGCTTCTATACCGTATTCGTCCCTACATAAGTGTGGATATGCGTGTCATGCTTTGTGAGTCACTAGTTTTATCCAAGCTGAATTATGCTGACACTGTGTATGGGTCTTGCATTCTGGGGAGAAGTGACAGGTTAATTCAGCGAGTGCAGAATGCATGTGCGAGATTCTGTTTCAACATTCCTCCACGATCTCATGTAACTCCATTTTTAAATAAGGGTAATTTGATGAGAATGTCAGATCGCAGAAAGCTACATCTGGCTACCCTACTCTTTGGCACCATTCTCACAAAAAAACCAGTTTATCTATATAATAAGTTGACTTGGTCGCGAAACATAAACAAAATCAAGACAAGAGCTTCTGCTTACCTTCTGTTGGCGTCGTCTCATAAAACTGCTGCATTCCGTGGTAGTTTCAAATTCGCTGCTACTAAATGCTGGAACGACCTGCCACCGCCACTTCGTGCTGTTAGAACAGTTCGTACTTTTAGTATGAAATACAAGCAACATTTGCTGCATATTCAAAAAAAAAACTGATTCATAATTATTTTACCCGGGGATTGCACGCATGTTGATTAAGGCGATTTCTGATGTCTCAGCAAGCGAGCCAGCAGCACTTCACTTTTTGTTTTCTTTCTCGACAAACACAATTTAAACACTTCAATAATCATACAATAAACTATACACAATTACATTCAGTACACCCGCACTTCACAAGAACACATTTCTTTAGAAATACATAGTTTATTGCTTATTCTATGGTTCTTTTTTAACCATGATATCCATTACCAATCAATTTTAATCTGTATTATATATTTTATTAATTCTATTCTTTGCGACAAATAATGCAAAACGCGAATAATATATTATTAGTTTTAAACTGACAGCCGGCTCTCCGGTTGCGCCCGCGTCCTTCGTCACAGACCACAGACTATGTAAGTAAGCATAGTTTCGTGCTCTGTGATGGTTACATCGTTACATGTCCAGTCGCTGGAACGTGGGAGATGCGTTGGAGAGTTAATTTTGTTTTTAATTTTGTTTAATATCATCTGTTGCATCTGTCATTTTATATTCTTATTATTTATAATACTTATTTATTTATATATAATTTTATGCCTCTTTGTGGGCTATTGTACATTTATGTATTCATGGCATTACAGTAGGCCCTATCAGAATAACAGCGCTGCGGTATTTATTGCTTTTCTTTAAATATCGTGGCATCGTGCTGAGATAGGGGCCTTTTTGGCCTCGCACAGGTCTTTTGTTTTATTTTTATTTAACATGTTAGTTTTAGTTTTGTACTGATAAATTCCTGTGCGTGTCCCAAATAAATATTTTTTCTTTCTTTCTTTCTTTTCTTTCAACTATGAACCCTTATAGTTTCGCCATGTCTGTCTGTCCGCCGTCCTCGCTTAATCTCTGTGACCGTCACGAATCACGAAACGCGAATCACGCCAACAAAGCGGTAAAATAAAAATTGGGAAAAAATGTTTTATTAGGGTAGCCCCCCTATATGTAAAGTGGGAAGTGATTTTTTTTAAATTTCAAGCCTAACGTGTGATATATTGTTGGAAAGGTATCTAAAAATGAATAGTGGTTTACTACAATCATTTTTTGATAATGTCAATAATTTCGGAAATAATCGCTACAAAAGCAAAAAAACAACCTCTAACTTTTGAACCATAAGTTTAGAAAATATGAAAAAAATCTGAAATGTAGAACTTTAGGACTTTCTAGGAAAATTATTTTGAACTTGGATGGAAACAACAGTTTTTATACAAAAAAGACAAAAAGTTGACCAAAATAATTTCTGGACTAAGTTTGTAGTATAATCTTATATGTAAGCATTTTTGAACACTTATTGTGACGGACGGGAAAGTACGGAACCCTACACTGAGCGTGGCTCAACACGCTCTTGGCCGGTTTTATTTTTTTAATATTATAAAATAGTGCTTGACTGCAATCCCACCTGATGGTAAGCAGTGATGCAATCAATGATGGTGAAGCGCACTAGTTCATTAAGAGCCTATTCACTCTAGCCTTGAAGACACCTAAATTATACTCGGATGGTAAGACCGCAGCAGGCAGGTTGTTCCAGTCCTTAGACGTACGCGGTATAAATGACGAGGCGAAACGCTTTGGTCGATCGCTGGGGTGCCTACGATGTAAGGGTGGACATTCGCCGCCGGGTTGTCCGATGAAAGAAGGGTGATGGCACTATTATGAGTAGTGAATAAAACATTATTATTATATTAAAACAAACGAAATCACTACATAACCGCTGACTAAAACAGACACAACATTACATAATATAAAAATATTTATTATTGTATTCTTAAACATGGGTGTACCCCACACATGAAACATAACTGTTATGTGATTATTATGTTTGCCCAAAAATGGCGAAGCGAGAGCGATATAACAAGAGAACTGGGTCAAATGCAGACTTTTACATCTATAACTTCCTTTTTTACGTTTACGGTAAAGTCAAAGTCATATTTCAAGGTATGTTTGTAATACGCAAATGAACGAAGGCCGATATTGCATTGAGATGCAATTTAGATGAATTTTTTTATGTACAAGATCATGAGATAGCCTTACAGGTGGTTGCCACAGCTGATTCTGGTTTTACGGAATTGAAGAGGTTGGGGAATAGTGAGGTGGGATTGAAGACTGGACAACAACAAAATGCAAACTCTAATAAAATCATTTATTTCTTTCACACAAATAAAAGGCACTTTTGAACGCCAGACTTACGAATTACATTAATTAAGTAAATGATTCTAGTTGCGCATTCCCAAAGCTAGTTTCGTATTGGAAAGAATAGGCAAGAAATTCCATACCAACAAACGCATGTTCGTGATTTGATTCACGTCTCCTGTTAATGGAACCAAATCACGTCTTCGCTAATACGACCCATATCAAAAATGTATATCAAGTAGGAAGTTTTAACGTTAAGTTTTATGTTTTAACGTTAAGTTTTATGTTTTAACGGTAAGATTTATGTTTTAACGTTAAGTTTTATGGCAGAATGTCTTAACATTCTACCATAAAACTTAACGTTAAAACATAAATCTTAACGTTATATATTTTATATTTTAACGTTAAGTTTTTATTTTTTTTTAGCTGACCTGTTGGCCTAGTGGTTAGTGGCTCTGACTGCTATAAATCAAAATCACAACACATTTATTTAAATTAGGCTGAGAGTGAGCACTTTTTGAACGTAAAATATACATGAGATAGTACTCCAAAACGCCCACCGTTATACCGGAGGTCGTGGATTCGATTCCCAAGACTAATGTTTGTGTGATTAACACAATTTTTGGTAATATATGAGTGTGCACAAGCTCTGCTGTTTGTGTGCTGTTTGTAAACGCACCCAAGACACACAAGTAATTTCTAGTGTGGGGCAAAGTTTTTTTTTAGAGGATATTCGTTGGGTCGAACCATCTTTTTCAGAAGTTGCCTTATTGTAGAAATTTTGTGAGCTTTAATTAGGTGCGTTAAACTTTTTTTTTTTTCATACAGCTATTAAACCCGTGACATGCAGCGGAGCAGCAAATAGTTAAACTAATGGACCAACCCTGCCAGTCAACTTTTTAGTCCCAATGAATTACAAAATCCCTAGGATGCGATGAAGGGCGGACGTTTTGGGGGACTACCTTACGTAATAAATTATTTGGATATTTAAACGTGCTTCTTTCTTCCAAATTCGAGAAAAAAGATTTATAATTATCTTTTATTGTAACTATTTAGTTGAAGTTTACTTGCTTTCAAATCGTTTGTACGCGTAACACGTACGATATAAGAAAATTCCCAAAAAACTTGTTCGACAATAATTTGCATTATTTTATCATGTGACGTGTAAGATGAACAACGTACCTACATAATTATTGTAAAGTGTTTATATAACAGTGATTGGTGAGTGGTCGCGTGGTATCCGATGCATGATAGCTTATCGGTGCGTGTCCATTGTTGGGACGACACGGTATTTAGATTTCCGCGAAGAATTTCATAGTGAACAGATTTTGAATCTTGTTTTAACAAATCAATAGTTAAGGACTTCAGGGCTATTTCAACCAAGGTTCTGGTGGTCGCCGTTGGAACAGACGAAACCGCTAACATTTAATGAAATTGTTAATTGGTATACGCATATAGTGTGGGTGCTGAAAGTAGACGTCCGCTACAAACTGGTTGCTAAAGGTGGAGAACCTTTTTGGGTTTGTGGAAATATTTGGTAATAGTCCCTCCCTAAATTAGGATAAGAGTATAAATAAATACAGTTGAAAGTCATGTGAGACTCGTTATCGTCGTGGAACACAGCAATGGCTTAGGGTTCTTTTATAAGTAAAACAATAATTTTATTCCTCTGCTGTGCCCTACAGAGTCCGTAATATCTCTCTCTCTAGCTTTAGAGCCATTGTAAGATCTCCACACATTATGGAATGCAAATAAAGTTAAGAATATGAAACGTCTTAGTTTAACCAATCTGATAGACCTGTCAAATCTCTGAGTCATCCGTCATACGTCAAAAAAAAGTCGGCATTCAACGGAACCGCGCCCGCGTATTAGCCCGGATCTCGATTCCTTTCTCCATTGAGAGATGAGCACAGCATCAGTTGCACACTGTGAATGGGATGGGTGCGGAACATTTAATAGTTAATTATTAAGTCGGTATGTGGGTGTTAGACTCTCACTAGTATTATTTATCATTATTTGTACGGAATTAATATTTGAGAGCATGTTGCCGATGGTATGGTCGGCAGACCGACGTTTTTTCACCACCTTTTTTCCCTAGCTAAACGCTAGGACATGGCGAAGGGTGGGCCTTTTAATTAATAAGAATTTAACATTTATTTTAGACTATCCATTATTTTTTTAGTAAAACAACACAAAATAATAAAAAAAAACAGTATGAAGCCGCACCCACCTTTGCAGCATGGGAGACTCCCACCAATCAGTAAGTTACACACCCAGTACACTTTTGGGGGACTGTATTATATAATTTTGACTTTCAAAAAGTGCTGATCTTCAGCCTAGTTTTAATAAATGACTTTTGATTTTGATTTTGGTGTTTGAATAAAATCTTTAATTTTGGTTTCTGACTATTAACTTCCACATCAGCCATATTATATTTGATGTTTTTATTTTTCTTTTCAAATTTCTTGCGGAATTTCACAGACCACTGTGTGTCTTATAGAACTTACAGTCTTCTTGAAAATATTTGTGCTTAAATTATTAAATAATATCTTAATTGTACATCTTGGTATAACATGAATCCAAGTCTTTTTTCCATGATGTAAACGACAAGCTTAAATAGCATTCAGAGCTGGTACCATATTGTAACTCCTTTAACTGACTTGATATTAATATCTAATAACCTTGTCCAAACTCGTCCTCTGCAAAAACAGTCGAATTTATGAGTAAGCTTAATCGTCTGCCAAAATCATCGCTTTATTTTATTGTTTGTTTGACCTAGGTAACATATTTGCAGTTTATTTTTCTATTTAATTTTAAGAAGGTTTATAGATTAGTCTATAAACCTTCTTAAAATTAAATAAAATAATAATTTAATAAAATAATAGTAACAATGACGCTAACCATAAACCTCAACATATGTATAAAAAAAACTATTAACCAATGACAACATAGACATAATTCTGTGTTTTAGTATCTGACCGTTGATATGTTACAAATGAAGTTATACCAACATGTTTGACTGGCCTGTTGGTCTAGTAGTTAATAACCCTGACTGCTATGCCGGAGGTCGTGGGTTCGATTCCCACCCAGGACAAATGTTTGTGTGACGAGCACGATCATTTGTTCTGTGTCTGGGTGTAATTTATGTATAATATGTATGTATTTAGAAATAATAAGTATGTTTATCAGCGGTTTAGTACCCATAACACAAGCTCTTAGCTTGGGACTAAATGGTGTTGTGTGAAAAAGTTGTGGAATAAAAAATAATAAAAACCATGTTAACACCCGCTGGCGCTGCATACATTCAATCATTATTAATTCAATAAGTATTAAATTATGAAGACTATTCTCACCAAATGACTAACTCCTGCCGGTTGTTTCAGTAAAAATTACCCCGTCAAAACTAAAGTGAAGTGAACTGTCAATGCCTAGCATTAGTATGGAATGACAGCTCAATTCGCCTTCACTTCACTTACATTTTTACCTGATGATTTTTACATATTAGCACTGCAGTCCTTATCTCAACACATATAAGGGTTTGGATAGAGATTTATTTCAAACTCTAAACGCATTTAATTTAATCTACTTATACATTGAAAATTACCACTATTTTAACCTTTCCGCTGATTTTTTCTAATTTTTTCGTTGTGGGATTCAAGATGGTTAAATATTTTTTTCTGATACTAGTGGATCGGATCACCCTTGGCTTGACACCCTTCTGGCTGTTGTCATTGTTGATTAAGGCTCTTAGGAGATCAATCAGGGGTTGCAGAAGCAGAAGTGTCTTCTGTTTCAGGGACCCCCAGCCCCCGACGCAAGTGTGTGGTGGTTTTAGTCAGTAAGAGTCTGACAGACCTCTCCACCCTCCCCGGGACGGATGACGTTCATGAAGATTTTCCACACCACAACAAAATAAATAAATAAAATAAATAAATATTCCACAACTTTTCACACAACGCCATTTAGTCCCAAGTTAAGCTTGAGGAGCTTGTGTTATGGGTACTAAACAGCTGATAAACATACTTATATATTTCTAAATACATACATATTATAGATAAATTACACCCAGACACAGAACAAATGATCGTGCTCATCACACAAACATTTGTCCTGGGTGGGAATCGAACCCACGACCTCCGGCATAGCAGTCAGGGTCACTAACTACTAGACCAACAGGCCAGTCAGATAAAGGTAGAAGAGATAGTGGTAAGGGATATCATTACCATCCCATCTTCAAAGCCTATTCACTACTGTTGAGATCTTGTTTTCAATAATCATCTGGCAAACATAAAAGGCAGTTATAAAACTGTTATTTAGCAATTTCATTCCACTTTAATACTATAGGTCTGTCATAACTTCGAAGATCTAATAGCTAGATGTTGATCGGAATGAGTCTTATTTCATTTCTTGGTATTAACTAGATTTCTTAAAGATAACTTCTGTCTGCAATGTTCTATTAATACCTCTCTAGCGAAAACCAATTCACCTTTTACCAAGTTACTTTTCTACTCTTTAAAACAATGGTCGATGATGAAACATTTTAACAGTTCCGCAGAGGATTGACGATATTTAATTAAACTATACATTCAAGTTCTTCTTACTTATCAGACAGACGTGTTGCTGGGGAGTTTGTTCCGCCACTTCTTATTCCAGCAAAAATGCTAGGAAGTGGTGAAGGTATGGCTTTTTGGGGGACTGTCTGATGTAATTTCGACATTCTAAAAGTGCTGATCCTCAGCTTAGTTTGAATAATTGACTTTTGATTTTGATTTTTTCGGTGGCTTTGGTGGTAATTTGATTTAAGTTTTAGACTTTTAAAATTAAATTGAGTTTGCATTTTATTGGCAATTAATCGTTCAAATTTTTGTAAAAAGGGTTTTTTTAGATATTTTCTATAAAAAACTAATTTATTGACCCTACCATTTCCAAGAAAACAAATAGATGTCCTACGATCTTAGTATATCGCGAGATCCGAAATAAATTTACAATTTTACACAATTGCAAGTAATCCACGCTCGCGTGTTTATGTACCCACGGTACGTCAAACTGCGCACACGCATTATTCAACATCTGTCAAAGGTCAGTGCCGCGAACTTGGGGACATTGCGCTTGACTTTTATTGAAGAAGGGTCATTAAACACGTTGTGATTATAATTGACTTACCATTGAATATTGGACATCCTTGTCTTTTTTCTTCTGGTTTTTATATCTTCCATTTCTTACCATGCTGGACAATAATCTGTGGTCGGCTTCTAATCTAAGCATAGACGGATGTGGTTAAGTAATAAACCGTTTCAAACATTCGGGGCTTTATAATATTTGCAAAAAAATCTACTTGGTTACCTACAGAAACCAAAGACATTCAACACCTATAGACCGGACATCACGAACAAAATTTTCGTCCGATAAAGTGTGTCCTGCTGGATACAAGTCTATGAGTTTTTTGTAGTACGCTCCCCTGCCGCTCCAATATTCATATATAATTCTAGATGGCGTTACTGAGACATGGGATCAAAGTTTTTCTATGACATTTCCTTGACATGCCCGCTCAACTAGTATTTTAAATCTCTTTGACGGAAACTAAACTTAATACCCAGTCATTATTATATTTTATTGTGCATTTTCCCAGCTATGTTGGATTCGGCTGTCCGTCTTACTGGATGCAACTAAATGCCAGTGCTTTGCATGGAGAAAAATCCCTTTAGAACCCTATCCTGGGTAACCCGGTACTAGTCCCCCTTCCCCTAAGACTACCTTATACCTGAAGGCTGTTATTATTTCAGTTTTGTAGGCTTTGCCTTGTGTTTAGTTTTCAATGTTAATATAAAGACTTTTTCTTGGTATATTGGAGTGTCTTAACTAACACGTGACAATTGCGGTAATTACAAGGTTATGAACCTGTAAGGTAAGTTAGGTATTTACTGAGAATTTTATTGTATTGGTTATTGTTCTTCGAACGAATCAGACAGAGGTGTAGCTGGGGAGTTCGTTCCACCACTTCTTCTTTCCAGCAAAAACACTAGGATGTGGTGAAGGGTGGGCGTTTTTGGGGGACTGTCTTATATATTTTTGACGTTCAAAATTTTTATTTAATTTTGATTTTGATTTTTTTTACTAGTTGTCAGAGTTTTAGACTTCTAATTACCCATAAAGACTGACAAAGATCTACAAGTGATAACTGATACTCGTACCAACAACTAAACGCACTTTTCAAGTTACGGAGGGGTCTCCAAATGTAAAGGATAGTCACTCAGCCACAGACACCTCGTTAAGCCTAAATTTATTTTCAACTGACCCACGTGGCTGTTTTTAAATAAGCCACAATGTCAATGAGCTCTAAAAAGACAAAAAAATGACACAAAATACATACATACATACATACATAAACTTACACCTTTTTCCAATGGGGGAGGGCATAAACTACAGAGCGCCATATGCTACGATTCTTACATACTTCTTTTGCTTCGTTTACATTCATACTTGTTGTCATACACACACGCTGGTTGCGAGTACTACGCACCTGACCTTTCTGAAGAACCTCACCAATTAGGTCTATGTATGTCCTTCTAGGGCGTCCTCTCCCGGCGTTCCCACTTACATCTGCCTTGTAAATACCTTTCGTTAGTCGCCTTTCATCCATCCTTTCAACGTGACCAAACCATCTAAGCATACTCTTTTCAATTTTTGTAACTACATCTTCTTGACACAAAATAAGGTTGCAAATATCTCATCAAAATCTGTCCAACAGTTTTACCAAAAACAGAGCATATTATGAAATGTAAATCATTTCGTACACTCAAGAGTTACATTACTTTAAACGTATAATTAATTTGATAATTACAACATTAAGACAAGTCTTTTTCGGGTATGTTAATAAAATGTTACTTCTCGTCTGTTTGTATGTCGTTTAGAAAGGACATCTTACATCACTTCACGATCGTTAATTCTAAAAGTATAAGCAGAGAAATATTTTTAAAAACATAGTGTAGACAGCTGTAGATGGTTTGTTTAGTAGGTAGGTATATCCTACTAATATTATAAACGCGAAAGTTTGTGAGGATGGATGGATGGGTGGATGTTTGTTACTCTTTCACGTAAAAACTACTGAATGGATTTTGATAAAATTTTATATGGAGTTACTGACACGGAGTTTCTTTCTCTACGTACAAACGCTTTGTCAACGAGTCGCCTCATGCTCGGGTAGAAGAAATGTCAAGTTGGACAGAAAGAAATTTGTCGTGTCTCGGAAGAAAGAAATTAAGTGTTCATGCTACGCAGGCAGGTTTATTGAAAGAAATTTGACAGATTGAGGTTCCTGCCTATATAATCTGTCACTTTGCCGATTCGTCTGTAGACAAAGGCCGTATCTTCGGTGTTCAATGTGTTCATGCTACGCAGGATGGGTGTATGTACAGACGCCAGCACATCAAGTTACCCCAATGTGTCAAATTTTCCCAACTGATTATGAACCTTATTCTGTTTTACATAAACTTGAAAAACGTTCAAAGAAATTTGACACATTGGGGTAACTTGATGTGCTGGCGTCTGTACAATGTTTACTATGGGAAGCGCTTTAATTCAATAAACCCCGTGAGGACAGCTGTGTCCACGCTGTCTTTGTCTTTGACACGATTGAAAGGTTAAGTAGGTGAAACTTAGATGTTAGTTCATTAGAATACTGTTAAATCTACACTCAAAGTGAAATTGAGTAATAAATCTCAGATTGCAAATTCTTTCATTTTTATTTACATAGTGAACCAGTATAATTATTTCATTTCAATTACCTATGTCCATTTGGCAATGAAGTTGATTGATGGAAACACACTTGATTTCGCACAAGAACAATTTAGAGGTTACGTTTTTTATGCAATTTCGAAAAAAAAGTCTTAATTTTGTGAAAAACCGTTTTTTTTATTTATCAAGTAGGTACGTACGATATTATGTCATACCTATGATTAATGGTGGTATTTTAACCTCTGAAAAATAAGAAGAGATCAATTATACCTAATGATGTGTAAAAAATAGCATTTTGTCAAAATTCCACCTGCCTTTTCGCAATCATGTTGAAGTCAGCTTCCAGTCTAGCTGGACGCAGCGGAATACCCATATTTACATCAAGACGTCCACAACCCATTTACTGGGTAGTACGGTACCCTTTTGCTAAACTGGTTGTCAGATTTTTGAGCTTCAGTACCTACCGACTGTCAAAGACGAATGACAGCTTTCCGATGGCAATCCCATCCACAAAGTGACCTTGAAGATTGACGTCGATCTTTATATGTCTCAACATTGACTGAAAAACGCAATATCATTGTGAATAGTTTGTTATCGCTGTCAGCAGAAAACGAACTTTCCGATGTAGGTTTTAAGATCATTGGCAAAATAATGACACTGACCTAATTTCACAAATAAATCACAACTGTTTTATCCGATTGTGTAACTGTTTGATATACAAGACAGATTTACTACTGAAAAATACTTAATTATAAACATTAAACACTACTACGTAGTAACTAGCTATTATTATTTATTATTATTACAGATGTTTATTATAAATAATAAATTACATTAATTTATTAGCGCTTAAAATAAATTACAATATCTACTTTGTAGCTTTATTGTTTGCCAAATTCTTACAAGAAACTTACCCCATTTTTTACATCCAAATCTCGCGTGACAATGTTTGTCCGGGAAAAACTTAAGAACTACTTAAGCATTTTTTATGAAATTCAGCTTGGTGTGTGTAATTTTTATCCAAATTAAAATATGGGATAGTTTATTATATCGAGTATTGATCTCAACGTCTCTACTGTTGAAAATTAAATTATTTCATAAAAAGTCCTGGGCACCAGCAACTTGTATAATAGCCGTGAATGCTTCTTGAAAATAAAATAAATCCAAAAATACTTTTAAAAAAATAATTTAACTAAAAACTAGGGGTCACTAACGACAAGTTTAAACGCACAGTTAACTCCTTGACACGGTTAAATAACATTAACAAATCGTTATGACGTATGACGTGTATAATTACAAACGAAAATGCTACACCATTATGCAAATATCATTACAGTTTGAACGCTCTTCATTATTTATTATGCTTAATGATTATGGCGGGTAAAGATTATGTGGTTTTAATTGTAATTGGTTTTCATATACGTTTTCCTAGTTCTTCAAAAAACACTTGATATAGAAGAGAAGTATAGAAGGTTTTTATAGAGAAAATAAATTATATTATTAGGGGAATTTTACAAAACTATTTTACAAAACAATACAACCGACTTCATGAAAATAAACAACTGTTAAATAACTCTTGTTTCGGAAGTCTGTGGTTTTGGTCGTTTTCTTTAATTAATTATTGGCTACAGACTTCTAAAACTAAAGTTATGTTTTATTGATGTTTTATTATTTTTCCATTTTTTAAAATATTACTTTGGTTGTAATTTAAAATGGATATGTGTAATAATGGAAAATGGAAAAATAATAAATTACATTACATTACAAAACCAATTTCGTTGAAATTTAATAGGGACAACACACAAATATGCCCCCTCATACAAAAAAAAAATTGAAATCAGTCCATAAATGACGAAAAAAACATTGCGGCAAATTGAAAACCTCCTCCTTTTATTATTAGTCGGTCGAAAATTCCGCAAGGAGGCTTGAAGAGAAGAAGATTATGGAGACAAAATTGGCAGTTATTCAACAAAAATCCTGGTATTAAGCTGCATTTATGATTGGACATAGACTGAAAGCTAACCCCAAAATAGCTGAAAAAAGGTCGGGCAGATATAATAATGGTGAACACGCTTTAAAATTAATTTAACCCCAAGAGGACACCGGTGTCCCCGCTGTCAATGTCTTTCTATTGTGTCTGTAATTGACACGATTGAAAGGTAGATCTGCAGTTATGTACTCGTTTTTTTAAGTGGCTAAATAAAACTAGCCACTTGGATTAACAGCCTATTCATTTATATTTTTTTCTTTATTTATTAATAGTCTATGAAGGTTAGCTTAACCTTCTTGGCCCTAAGCCTCTGGAAGCACGTTCAGCCATTTGTCCCTTTAATCATAGATCATTAACACGTTGGCTGCCATACGAGTATACTCGTAGTAACTTTTTTCAATGCCCATTGCCACCATACAAAATGCTAGGTACGAGTATACTCGTAGTTGGCAGTGGAACCTAGTTCAAACTACGAGTTAACTCGTAGTATGGCAATGAGATAGCATTTTTATTACCTATTGCCAATCTACGAGTATAGTCGGAAATAATTTTGCGCGAAAAAGTGCGCTTCCTTGCTCTGTCAATGTGCAACTGCGGGCGCCGCGAGATTGCACCGGTACTTACAATAAGGAAATGTCCAGGATCGATCTTTCAGACCAAATGCTGTCATATTACTCAGCTCTTAGAAAGACGTTTTTTTTTTGGTACGAAAAACTAGCGATACACATTTTTGAAATATACATTCACAACGCCTGCATGATCTACAACCAACAAGCCAATCTTCCTCCGGAAAAGAAATTGGATGCCCTTTCGTTCAAAGTTGAAGTCTTAAAACATCTTTATGGCGAAACATTTGCAAAGTATATTATGAGTAAGTATATAAATATTAGAGCACCTACCACCCACACAAACGACTACTACCACTACCACCGACGAAACCGAGTCGTGTCTGCACAAAAGAAAAAAAACGCAAATAAATAATTTGTTACTGTCCGGTATGTCCTAAAAACCTGCCTTATGCGTAGAAAATTGTTCTAAAATATATGACTCCTGTATGATTTCACATTGATGTACCCAAAAAAAATTATATTAAACTTTTTTTTCTGATTAAATTATATTTTACTTCAAATGCCAAAAAATGTAACCCCGCCCTCCGTTCACTGCCACTTGTCTAGAATTCGTTAGAAATCGCATACAATCAACTACGAGAATACTCGTAGTTAGCAGTGGGGCCCAGATCTTGTACTACGAGTATACTCGTAGGTTGGCAGTCAACGTGTTAACAGTACCACGAGGTTCAAAAGTCTGACAAAATGTCTTACTAAGAGATTTGGTGTTACTCAGTAACTAGGTTGGTGAGGTTAGATGGGCAGTTGCCTCAAGTAAAATTTTAGGTTTTTAGTTAAGTTAGATATAGTTTCGTAACACGCACACATATGTTTGTAAAATATTTTAAATATTGTTAAACAGAACAACTGCCGACAAACTGTTAAGCAGTTTGGCAGAATTTTTGTAAACATGTTTTGTGTTGATTTATGAATAAAGCAAATAATAAAAAAAAACCTGGAATTAAGCTGCGTTCGATAAAACTGGAAGTCAACCACAACATAGTTAGGCAAGGGTTTGCTAATTAAGCATCCCGTAGCTGCTTTGGTCAACTTGTAAGATTAGCTATCAATTTTTTTTTAAATTATTTATCACATTTTTATTCTAAAATCTGGCTTGTTTAAGCCTGGGCCTTCATTTTTAATCATTAGAGGTCACAAAAGATCTAAAATGTAGACGATTGCATCAATATTGAAAATAACGAAATGT
Organism: Euplexia lucipara; assembly: GCA_921972225.1. NCBI lineage: Eukaryota > Metazoa > Arthropoda > Insecta > Lepidoptera > Noctuidae > Euplexia > Euplexia lucipara. Next base: position 1,713,037 of record OV179149.1, on the reverse strand, counting down.
ACGTATAATATTTCGAAAACGCATCGCATTTAAATAAATAAATCTTAAATAACCAATTGTGGTATGTGCATTCTTTAAGAAAATAATGTTCAATTTATTCTATACTTAATAAAACGGTGAAAATGTTAAATAAATCGTAATTAAAATTTCGAGTTGGTCTCAAAGACGGATGCGGAAGTCAATAATTTATATGTTTTATGTAAGTATGTGGTTAAAAAATATTATCCAAGTCTTCCAAAAGTGACTGTGATCTTTCTATTTATTTCGAAAAGTACTAAATTTCTTATAATGCAGTGAACTCATTAAAAAGTTTGGAAAACTTACGCGACGGTTATCAAAAAACAAAACAAATGAGGTATTTTCATATTATCAACTAAGATACTAAAAGTAAACAAACATAACTGTTTAAAGTCAAGAATTAAGTTAAAATTTTACGGAATACGATTGAGACGTTCGGATAAATTCTTGTCTTGAGATAATTAGACCACTTTATCCTGTTAGTAAGTTCGGCTACTCTATCGCCAAAAGTCCGACCTCACACCCACTAAAGTCAAAAAATTAAAAAATAGTCCATTTGCAACCCGAATTCGTCCTCGATCGCCTCTACTAGCAAAGTAAAAGTAGACGGTCTGATCTCCACTATAAAAGCGGATCGTTCCGAACACAAGGCATCACACATCAGCCAGCGTTGAACCAAACTAGACATGGCCAAATACATCGTAAGTTGGAGTGCAGTGATTGTGTTGTGTCGTGTGAAGGTGCACTACGCACACCATGTGAAGTGGACTTAAGTTTCTTAAATAATCAACGTGCTTTGGATGTGTCCCCGGATGTCTCTGAAGCTTCTCAAGGATTTGATCTTCATTTTCAAAGTGTCCAGCCAGTCTGGGCAAAACGGGACACTTGCATAGTGTGGGATTCCAGCTTTAGGAGTGATAGCTTCGAAACTACACGTTATAATTTGTGGGCTAATTATTTAGTGACGAGTTGGTTTGTGAACCAATTTATTAATACCTCAGACTTGACGCGTTAGGTCAAAATTTATCTCCCCAGGTTTATGCAAAATTTGGGAATCGGTATCTTAAATTAATGTTTGTTGACAGGTCGCCCTCGCCCTTTTGGGCTGCGCCGTCGCCGAGCCTCCCGTGGGCTACAGCTACCCCGGCCCATCTTCGCACTCCTCATCTTCCATCTCACTCGGCAGTCTGAGCACCGGCGGCCACTACGAGTCCGTGCCCATCGGCCATTCCGAAAGCGAGGGATACTTCGTTGACCCCCATCTCCTCTACAAAATCAAGAATATCCTCTTGTCTGAGGAGATCAAGAACCAAGAGTCTGGCAGCGGCGGCCACGGACACGGACACGGTCACGGACACATCTCATCTCACTACGGCCCCCCTGCCCCCGTGTACGGTGTCCCCGAACAGAAGGTTGTTGGCATTGAACTCGACCACGTCCAACAGGCCATCCAGGTCGCCCAGTACCACCAGGCTGAGGAGGCGTACGCCAGCGGTCACGGAAGCTACTACGCCGGTGGTCACGGAGACTACTCATCCGGTGGACACGGTGGCTACTCATCCGGTGGACACGGTGGCTCTTCCCACTACACCACCATCGGAATCCCCTCAGGATCCTACGGAGTCCCCTCCGAGTCATACGGCCACCCCCACTAAACGACCCAAATTGTTAGTCATCTCATCTCATTTAATGTAAATCATGTGATCGCATCCTAGATGTTATTATGTATTATATTTGTTGTTATAAGTTTCTGTAAATAAAAGAACAATCTATTTTGTACGTATAGCTCCTTGATTTAATGTCCGAACTTTCACATCCCGAGGTTCCCCAACTGGTACATCTTGTGGTTACAATCGTAAAACCATATGCGGTTCAGCAAAAAGTATATTAACGCGAAACAAAAACATGTTTCGGACGCCTTAAAGAGTGGTAATAGGTCCCTATCGAAAGTCGTTTTTGATAAAATCGAAAGTACTGATGTCAGCGGACGACTTTGTGACATGCAAGTGACGTAATTGATTCGCAATTTTATAATAAAGTGGAATTAAGTCTTTTTTTTTCGACATAATATTAAGTTACATACTTAGCACCTCACAAAATGAATCACTCTTGATTTCGCAACCCGCTGACCGACATACGTGAACGTAACAACCTTAAAACCATTGAAGAATTAGAAATTACACTTCGAAATACTAGATCGCACTTTCGAGGATTAGATAAAAATTTCGAAACTGGCTATGATGCGAGCCACCTCACGTTGCGTCAGAGCGGCCATTTTCGCGGAATTAGCGAATAATTTCGCTCGAGTTGTTAATCCGAATGCACCATGCACTTTCTCCTTGTAACCTCGAGTGTTCCAAATCTCGAGTAGTTATATAATTAACGCATAAGAGGCTGCGCATAATCTGGTCGTATCCATCTATGGGGTCTTGTTTAGGTACATGAATAACAAATATTCTGTTTCCATCATATTATTCGGTTTTTAATTGTAATTCGGTTAATTAGCAGATATTGTTATAAGTAATGCTGTTATAAGTAAGTTTAACATCTGGTACTGCCCAATAGAAACTCGGAGTCTGACTCGCTCTCTATTTCGATAAATTTGACAAAGGTAAACATAACTGGCGAAATATTGTTGTCTATCAACCGTTGCTTTACTACTTAACTCTTCCATTCAGGAAAAGTAGACGTGCTTTCAATTTTTTATTTATACCTACAGATAATTTACACCATAGCTACCACGTATCAGTAAACAGATGTTGCAAGATTTGCCTTCAAGAATGCCGTAATATTTTTTTTTGAGATCTTTTGATTTTCGTATACGATAATTACCATGTTCATCAACATTGGCCTCCATTTTACCAATTTGTTGTATTAAGCTCTTCACTCGTTCCTTCTCATATTTAGTTTGTGATTTCACCGAAAAGTGAGTAATGACTTTTTTACGAGCGATGCGGAAATTGGGCTCCTTAATTTATTTTTTTTGTTCTTGGCTCTTTTACCAACTTGTTGTAATATTATGGTTTTTGAAGTCAAACACTACTGTGACAGTAGGTAGGTACTTTCATTTAAGTTAAGTTTGTGTTCTTGTTGTTGCATACACACATAGATAAATAAATTCACGAAAATTCTCCATGAAAATTTTAAGGTCGCATTCCTTACATACTTACTCTTTTTTTTTCATCTATCTAGTTTAAACATTTTTTTAAAGTAATTTAAAGAACTCATCTCCGTTCTTACGTAAGTATAGCTTTGAACAACAAAAACTGCTTCAAACTCGGTCCATTTATTTAGGCTACAATGCTTCAACCAAACACATACTTGCAACAAACTTATAAGACCCCGCTTTTTACGTCGGAGATTAAAATTAAAGTTTCAAGTGGTGAACAGTGACTTCACACTATAATTCAGCATTGCTTAAAAACCTACGATTGTTATATAAGAATCATGAGTTCATAGAATATAAGCTTGTGATCTGATTTTTTTTACCTCGTCGATAATCCCCAAGATGTCCTTCGACCCGGCGGTGATGGGATCTGTCAGACTCATACTGACTAAAAACCACCCCTGTGTTCAGTCTCACACCAGCACCGGAGGGTCGCGGGAACGTACAACTCTTCCGCAACCCCCAAGGGTTGGCGATCTCTGACCTTTTCGCACTGACGCCGTCAATACCAAAATTACACAATACACTTAATAAAATGTATAACAAAACCACAATGTAACTAACTAAAGACTAACGCTCCATCGCTTTAGATAGTAGTTACGCTGGTTTCTGCGACTATTGTATAACAGCTAACATACATAAGTTTATACCTTATTATGATCTGCGCGTAATGTTTGTCAATATGGTAGAAAAGTTTGGACAAGCGATGGTACTAGAGGGTTTCATTGTTTTAATGTACGTGGAACTCCTCAAGTTCCGAGTTGAGCTCACGATTACTGACAAATGCTTGCACTGACTGATCTGGTCCCCTCATTCTGTGTGGTTCTTTCCTCAAAAGACCATCTCAGACACTAATCTGCATGGATCTTACATGATTTGACCAAGATAATGTCTGGACTTTAAAATAGACTATGACCTCTGAGTTTCTTTCGATGTTTCTTCTCAGAGTAGTCAAAAGTGAAATTCCGATCTCATTTTCTAAAAAAGGTGATGTGTAAAAGTGTTTGTAAAACCTATTTACAAAAATAAATGTCATTTATCATCATTTATCATTTAATGTTATTCGTCTTCGTTCAAGCCATACCTGCTTTAACATTTATGTATGTGCTGGTCCAGTGGCTATAACTACAATTAATGAGAATAAGGTTTTGGGTTCATCTCCCTGGTCAGGCAAAGCGGTAAGAATAAGGAACTTATAGAGTTTCCTACCCATTCCGTGAAGAGAGGGCGTTTTGAGGAACTAAACTCTAAAGTTTGGCATCCAAAACTGACTAACTGGAGCTCAAGAAAGTATTAAATCTTCTCAACTATATTGACTTAAAATAAACAAGTAAAATAAAATCTTAAGCTTTAATAACTTAATGCTTAAGATTTTTTTAGGCATAAAATGCCTCTGGCTAAACAATTTAAACATTGAATTTACTACACTTTAATTTTAAATAATCTTATCCGAATTACTTAACTAATAAGTGGCACTGTTTACAGTAACGCACATATATCATCAAAAAGTAAAAGAGCTTCAATTGAACGTTTCGGAATATTCTGTCAAAAATCGATTCCTTTCAAGTCATGTAGGTAAACCCTAATTAACTCGATGTCGATATCTAATAAATAATAATAAAATAACTACATGGTTCATTTATCACGCCAATTATAAAGACATGAACCTGAACACTTATAAAATCAACTATTGTCTGACTGTGCTTTGTAAATAAAAGAAACTCGTTTTATTAATTGGCCGCAACAGATGGGTACCATAATAACCACAATTCTAACACTTACCTTACCTGACTTAAGAATAGAACCCAGAAGCTCAAACACTGCAGTAACTGCAGCATGTGCAACCACCAACCAATTTATAATAAATTACCAACTGCCCTAAGAATGTTACTAACAAATAAATTTAAATCTGTATTGTTTGCTTGGCTCTTAGATATGTGTTTTTATTCCGTTAATGAATATTTAAATCATAAATTTTGACATTGTAATTCATATTTTAGGTTATTAGTATTTTGACAATGTAATTAATTCTTTGACCTTTTTTCAGTCAACACATAGGCTACATATTATCTCGCTATCACCAACGGGGGAGGAGCTGTGAATCTTTATTCTTCTTACGCATTCTGTGACAGCGTGTAATCTAAGGACGCATATTTTAATGTTGTTTTTGAGTAAGCCATCCTATTATCTATATAAGATATGCCGAGAAATGTCATAGAAAAACTGTAATCCCATGTTTCAGTAACGCCGTCTAGAATAATACAGCAATATTGGAGCAGCAGTACTGAGGGTACTAAATTAAACTCATAGACTTCTGTCCACTCGGACATAAATATCAGAGGGTAATTTTGTTAGTCCCGTCCATAGCAAGCAAGTAAGACTTTAATAAATCATAATCATAAAAAAAAAATTAATGTCGTAATGGCCCAGAGGTTAAGGCGCCTACCTCTCATGCACGAGGTTGTGGCTCGTATCCGGGCAAGTACCAATGTGACTTTTTCAATTCATATGTACTTTCTAAGTTTATCTTAGACATCATTGACATCGGTGTAAGAAAATATCGTGAGGAAACCTGGACTTATAGTTAATATAAGTTTGAAATCGCCAATCCGCCTTGAGCAAGCGTGGTGATCAATGCTCGAGCCTTCTTTGTATGAGAAGAGGCCAGGCCGGTATTATGGTGTTAATATTAATATTCCACAACTTGTCCTTGATGTCTAATTACTTATAAACACTATGTAAATAGAGAGGCGATTCTTAAACGCACATATTAAGTAGTAGGTATACTCTTAAACAAAGACATGTTTACGCCCAAATTACGTTAAGACATAAAATAATTTGCATTGAATACGTCAACCAAAATGGAAGGAGAAAGTTCATCTGGGACCGTTGTTCCATTGTTTTGTTTTGACCATCTGACATGGTGCGTTGTTTAATGGATTTTTGATAGTAGTGGAAGCCGTAGCCGAGCGTAGGTGGACTTTTCTGTGCCTCGGTAAGCACGTTAAGCTGCTTATGGTTCCAGTTTTCATTTCTATACCTTAGACAGTCGTTACAAGTTATCATCATCATCATCATTTAAGCCATAGGAAGTCCACTGCTAGACATAGGCCTCCCCTATAGATCTCCAATAAGACCGGTTTGGAAGCGGCTCGCATCCAGCGCGTTCCCGCGGTCTTAATGAGGTCGTCTGTCCACCTTGTGGGTGGACGTCCTACGCTGCGCTTGTCGATACGTGGCCTCCACTCGAGAACCTTTCGACCCCATCGGTCATCAGTCCTCCGTGCTATGTGCCCTGCCCACTGCCACTTCAACCTGCCAATCCGCTGGGCTGTGTCGGTAACCTTGGTTCTTCTACGGATCTCTTCATTTCTGAGTCGTTACAAGTACCTTATCAGAACTTCGAAAGCCTGACCAACAGTTTAACTATGGGGTATTGTTGTGGGCAGCCGCTCCATGTAAAAGATTGGTTCTTCTTTATTAAACATTACACTAGGAATTGCGCTTGAGACGTGGGTGGATGTTTAACAATTTTAGTAGAAAATGTATAGGTACCTGACTCGTGGGTCTTGTGTTTGCAAGCGCTACTGCTGATCATGAGGTCCGGGTTCGATATCCGGGCAAAGCAATATTGAGTTATTCTATTTGGAATTTCTGAAATTCTTCAGTATCAGCCTGGAGTCTGGACTTGTGCCCGAAACATGGTAATAGGCTCGCCTAGGGGGGGGGGGGGGGGGGGCAGTTATGTTTTAAGTGGGACTTAAACATGACTTTTGACGTTCAAATTGCTTTATAAGGGCCGAATTGAAATAAATGGTTTGACTTTGACTCCTGATTAACCCTTTGGAGATAACTGGCGTTATGTTATGTAGCCGATAATGTGGTTACGATGTTAAATACCACCATAATATAAGATATAACCCCATTCTGATGATTAAAAGATAATGTATGTATCACCAGGTCTGGCCTACACAAAAGACTTTTGCGTCAACCTGTCATCAAAAGACTAACGAAATTCTTATTAGACAGCTGTTGAACACATTTTCCTACAAAAAAAAAACAATAGATATTTTGATCATAATCTTGTAAAAATATACACGGAACTAAGCATTTCTCTGGCGACATAACAATGCTTGAATTAAATTTAAATAATTTATGCTAATTAAATGCCCGAATTCTAATAAAATGTACGTAACGAAACGGCGTAATTATATAATGTTGTTGCATTAAATAAACACATTTTAAGATGATTTGGCTGGCGCTTATTTGGTTGCTAAAACTTGAAAAACTGCTATATCTACTCGTAATTATCTAGCCATCATTTACCTTGCCTTTTCCGAACCAGTACCTATGTTGTGGCTTCCATTCTAACGGGATTCCAGTGTTATACATGAACAGGCTCCCTATCAGTCTGAGTTCCACTACCTAGTTACTGAACATCACGAATTTTCTTGGTTGAACTTCTCAGACTGTTGGATTTCTGACTGTCAATGATCAACAAAAGATATCCCGGAGCAGCGTCGTAATGGCTTCGAAATTTTTGAATAGTAGTTAATTGATTGTAATGGGATTGACTTAATATTGCACAGCACTTTAATTGACAGTATGGAATCGCCTCCATTCATTGGTACTGCTTTTTGCTAGGGACAGTCAGTTACAACTTCTTAATCCCAGCAATAAACAAATTTTCTTTTACTGCCATAAGGTGCGAATTCTCTGCCAAATTTACATGTTTTTATTTGTTCTTTGATTCTGACTGTTGTGATTATTTTACATCGAACCAACATGATCATCAGTTCTCTTAATTTATTTGAGGTCAGCGCAGCATTAACTTCTATAAACTATCAATCACAATAGTCGCCTCTTTCTAGCTTTATCTTCTTTCACACAATCAACCCGTCGCTCCTTTGGTCTTCTGAACACGAAGTCCGTCATCTAAGACAAAACCACAAAATAAATGTAAAAAGTAAAACAAATGCAGGTCAGGATGAACATATTCAAGAGAAAGTTGATCTTAAGATTAGTGACGCAACTGAACAGATTGTAACGAATTGTAGATTTTCATCACGTGGGCACTGCCCAGGTATTGTGTTGAATTGCTAATCTTATAAAGTAACTGCTACCGTGATTCTTGAGTGTTATGACCGATGCACTTCCTAAACAGTGCATGGAGTCTATTAGAAGTGTACGTTAGTCTATTTAAGGTAGAATAATATATCTAAGAGGTCAATTCTTCACTGCAATAGATAGGGCTCGTAGGTTTTGCAATAGCGACTATATTACCTACTAAAACTACCCGAGAGATGCATGTCTCTAATAGCAACTACCTGACTAGCTTTAATTGCCCTTCGTCCATTTGTTATGTATCCCTCGTTATATGAACTGTTTTTAGGGTTCCGCAACCATATTAAAAAACTGGAACACGTATAGTTTTGTGAAAGAAAGGCACGTTTTTAACCAATGACGAAAAATTAAAGTGAAAAAAAAAACAATAAAAATGGAACTACTCAAAAGTCTGTCAGCCACCACTAAAAAGCAGGAAATCAAACATTTATACATAACAATATTTACATAAACATTCTTAATTCGAAACACTTAATCCTACTTAATTCAACACTTTCAATAAGACATTAAACAAACCTACATTCTTAACAATTAATCGCCAATGTAATCTTATTAATCAATTTATCATCGTTCGCCAATTATTCAAATACCTTTTATTATGTAAAACATTATGCGTCTGCATATTCTGTTGTTTTTGTAATGTGGACTTTCTATAGCTATAAAAGCTATGCGTGGGTTTAAGATATCATTCTTAGTTCGGAAATACTGTTATTAAGATAATTAGTTTACCGTCATCTCAATGACTTGAAATAGTATAATTACGAGGTTGCTTGCTAGCTGGCGGTTTGTTCATCCTAGGTGTTACACAGTCAGTTTACTCAAAGATATAATAATATGGCACTTTCCTTAATATACATCTGTTTCTTAGCGTGTCGAAGGCAAACCTAGGCACTAAAACTAGAGCTTGATTTTGCAATCGTGGTGAAGGGATTAGCTAATCGCTAGGGTGCGCCGGACGTAAAAGGTAGCAGAATACATCGTTTGTGTGTGCTTTTTTAATGAACCCTCAGAAAAAAAACAATATCTTAGTGTACATAAATCCGTGTCATAGTTGGATTGTATCATTTAAAAAAAAATGTTTTTAAATAGCAGAGATGAATTTGTAAAAGTAAAAGTTAGTTGGAATGTAAATATTTTATTTTAGTATTGTTAAAATGATTGCCCGTAAGACGGTAGTTAAAAATAAAGGATTTATTTTATTTTAAACAAATATAAAATTATTATGATCTGTAACTTGGAATTTCTCCTGTATCCTGGGTACTTTTATATTAATTTAAACTTACAGCCACACACGGACAACTGCCTGTACGCCATACAAATTTTTGTTCTGTGCAGAAATCAGATATCTACACACGCAGTGCAGCAGCCAATCGCTCCAACCATGCCGTCACGACATATTACTTATTAATATTGCAAGCACATTATATACTGGTCTGGAATATAGTGAATCCTAGTCTAAACCACGCCAATTCCAGACTTACGCTCACAATATACGCCTTATCTATGAAGCCAGTGGCGATAAGTATCGGAAAACAAAAACTAACAAACCTATCCACTCTCACTTGTACCAATACTCAGTGATTATATCAAATGATGAAGTTAAAAAGGCTAACTTTTAGAAAAAAGCCGAAACACACTTGTAAATTAACATTAATACCAGCCTGTTACTAGCCCATTGATGGCAAAGGCTTCTTCTTAGACAGAGAAGGCACGAACATTGAGGCTTGTTCAAGGAAGATTGGCGGATTTTTTATTGTAGTATAGGTTTCCTCACAATAGTTTCCTTTACTGATGTCTAAGATAAATTTAAAAAGTGCGTTATAATTTTATAAAATCAAATTGGTACCAGACCGAATTTTAGCTATAACCTTAAGCATGAGAGGAGCTTTAACCTCTGTGCCATCACGAAATACTGAATTTCTGAGTTTCCGACATTCAAAGTTACAATGGTGGACTTTTAAACGCCAGTCCACACAATTTATTCGGCTTCTAGCTGAATGCCTGTGTTTTACCTATCTGTCTATCTGCCTAATAACATTCTGATTCTATTTAAATACCAGTATTGTGCTAAGAGCGACTACCTTTCTGACCTCCACAACACAATTCCCTTTATATGGACTGGTTTCCTGGCTTCGGGGTTTTAACTACTTGAAATGACTGTCAAAGATCTACATTACAAACCCAACCCAGAATTACTTACCTAAACTAATATATTATTCGAGTCAAGACAGATGGACTAAGAAGGAGACTGGATGACTGATAAGGTAGACTGGTAGAAAATGCCTAAGGCATTAAGTCCGCCTTTGTACAGTTTTTTTTACTTGTGCATTAAGTTTTAATAAATAAATAAATAATGCGTTATAATGGAGCTTCTGTCATAACTTGCTTCGTGACACTGGCCATTGACTACATATGGAACATTATAAGTTTTTGTAGTGAGATAATGAATATAATGATGTTCCATTTTGCGGTCATTAGAGTGTTTACAAACATTGCCTTGTTAGTTTTGTCAATTTTTTTGAGTGCCAATTGAAGTTTCCAATGATTCTTTACGAAAATATTTTAGGTAGGCACATTCTTAGAGTTTGTTAGGAGAAATTTTTGAGAGGTAAGTAGGTACTTGATCTTGGAAATGAAGTGATGAATGACTTGTAATTTTTTAGCTACTTCAATCGAGATAGTACAGAGGCCAGAACATCAAGCTAAACCCCAATGTGTCAAATTTCTTTAATAGTTTTTCAACTTTATTACAAACAGTATAAGGTTCATGTTCATTTGGGAAAATATGATAGTTTAGGGTAGCTTAATGAGCTGCTGTTTCTGCAAACTTATTTCTGTTTACTAACTTGAGATTCTATGCCGTAAAAATTTGAAAGAAACTTCATTTTCACTTTTACGTTTTGGATTTTGTCGTAACACTTATTATTCATTGACTTCTGCTAAGTTTGACGTCGCGAGTTCGGTATTTTGATAGAATTTCTGACTCAAAGCAGCTTGAGGCCTGAATAGATGTCCAGTTAGTGGCAAATGGTACGCCTGATATCTGGTGAAATGTGTGTACTGCATAATTCTTTCTTCTTTTTGACTGGCCTGTTGGTCTAGTAGTTAGTGACCCTGACTGCTATGCCGGAGGTCGTGGGTTCGATTCCCACCCAGGACGAATGTTTGTGTGATGAGCACGATCATTAAAATTTGTTCTGTGTCTGGGTGTAATTTATCTATAATATGTATGTATTTAGAAATTTAGAAGTATGTTTATCAGCTGTTTAGTACCCATAACACAAGCATTCAAGCTTAACTTGGGACTAAATGGCGTTGTGTAAAAAGTTGTGGAATATTTATTTATTTTTGTGTCTTTTTTTGTTTTTATGTAATTTTTTTTTGTTTTGCTGTGCGTGTATCTAACTTTCTTTCTTTCTTTATTATTTATTTATTAATTTATCCGGAAATGCATGCGTATTCTGTGGTGCTTTAACTGATCACATGTGTGTAGACTATAGTAACTTCTCTTCGTGATAATAATGTTGACGTCAACTGACCTATTGGTCCAGTAGTTACTGGCACTGACTGCTATGCCAGAGGTCGTGGGTTGGTGGTTTTTCCTGAGTGGGAACCTAGAAAAAATGTTTGTGTGATGAGCACGAAAATTATCGTAGTTTATTTTTAAATGTATGGATTTAGAAATACATATACAGGGTGTAACGGAAAGGGTATATACATACAAACAGGGTGAATAGAGTATTGAATAACGAGTCTTTCCTCAAAATTTCAGCTCCCAACTAATAACTTTGAAACTTCACGATATTATTAATATCGACAGTTTATTAAATGCAAAATCATAACAAACGTGTCTCACCGCACTATGAGGGTCATAATCCTGTCCGGCAAGGTTCAAGTATATCTATCTCCGGTTCTGCGCGCCTAGTACAGACCTATCGGGCTCTGCCTAACCGACGAAAGCGCGACGGCGCGGGCGGGTCAACTTTACTATTATGTATGTATATGCATAAAAACATTGCCATGTCGTTTCTTATCACCAAGAGAATCCGTGCCCTTCGGATGTATATACCCTTTCCGTTACACCCTGTATAAGTATACATATATATAGTACTTTGACAGCCTCGTTGGTCTAGTGGTCGCAAGCGCCACTACTGAGCTTGAGGTCTCGGGTTCGATCCCCAGGTCGGGCAAAGTGTTATTGAGTTTTTCTATCTGGAATTTCTCAGTAGCAGCCCGGAGGATTTGTGCCCGATTGATGGCAATAGGCTCGCCCGCTATTATATGGGACTTAAACATAACTGGCGAAATGTTGATGTACTACCAGGTACATCTCTGCCTAGCCATTCGGGGATTACTGGCGTGACGTTATGTTTTATGTTTTATATATAAGTATGTTTATCAGTCGTATAGCACCCATTACACAAGCTCTGCTTAGCTTGGGGCTAGATGGCGGTATGTGAAAGTTGTGGAATTTATTTTGTTGATCTTATTTATTTGACATTCAAAGATTTTATTGCAAATAATAACACTGTTTAGTTTCTTGCACTTTATTCCTCAGAAAACACCCAACCCGTTCATCATAAATAACCGGTAACTTTCAATAATATGTTAAGACTATAGTGAAAGTAATATTGTCTAGTTCAATGTGAATGAGTGAGCTATGAGGTGCCCCGTCATTTAGTTGCTTACTATTCGATGCTTCGTAATTTTAATAAAACTGATTAGTTTGTGTAGAGGAGTAATTCGACGCCTGCGCCTGAGTGTTCCGATTGTGGGTTTCCTTGGGGTTTTTTATTACTATTTATATAGTTTATGTGTACATATTTAATTTATTTTTATTGGTTTTATTTAATAATTAAAAATAAAAACAATAATTTAAAAAAATATTAGTTTGTTGGAAAAGGGTAATATACACAACCTGTTTTTTTATATTAATTAAACAGGTTGCATAGTGTCTGGACTTAAGTAGACCGGGAAAACTAAGTAAATTGTATGTTTAGACACGCAGCGCAATAGTTCACTATACATGATGCATTTTGTATCTTTCAAAATCAATGCATTTCAGTAAGGTAGTTAGGTTAGCTATAGGATAGGTATGGTAAGGTTATATATGTGTGTGTAGTCGGGGGTCGCGGAAGTATCTTATGTCCCCGTGACCCCCGGCGCAGGTGTGAGAAGGAACATGGGGTGGTTTTTAGTCAGTAAGAGTCTGACAGACCTCTCCGGCCCTCCCTGGGGAGGGAGACATCCATGAGAATTTTCCACCCCGAAAAAAAAGTAAAAAAAAATGGTTACTAACACATTTTTTTAAAATAAGAGCACGTTAGTATCTCGACAAATAAAAAGTAGTTGTAGACTGATTTAAAATTAAACTATTAATAAGACTTGCAAATGTACTATACTCTTACAAATACCGGACCCAAGCATACTAATCTCACCTATGTTTTAAACTACATTCACAAGACTATTACATAACACACATTCACTAATCAACATTACTTGGTTAACAAACCACAGAATTTTGATTGGTTATACGTCATTAATAAATGTTGAGATGAGAAAATACATTGCAGAAATTCTTTAATATAAAAAATTATTAGATGCGGTTTTAAAGAGATCAGTTATGCTTATGAGAAATGACTGATCTCTTAGGACAGTGCTCCTAGCCTAGCCCCGGCAACCATCATTCCACCTAAGAGCTGGTTCACATTAGGTCGGACCGACAGTTTGCCGTTCACCGACTGCCGGGTGTTGCTGTTGAGACTAGACGCGGCCGACCCGACCTAATGTGAATATAACTGTCAGTACCATGTCAGTACGGTCGTTTTACGGCCTGGGTCGTCACAAAACAGTTGTGAGTTGACTTTCGTATAGGATGGACGACGACGACGTTTTCATTGCAATGTGGTATTTAAATGAAAGGCAGAAAAAAAGAAAAAGGAAATATTGGGTGCATCCAATAATTACCGAGCGAAATGAAGTTGAAACTTTTCAAACTTTAATAAGCAAATTAAGAAGTGACCAGCTTGCGCAAATGCCGAGAGCGGGAAAAGGGCAGGTGGGAGGTTGGCAGGCGGGTGTCGCCGCCGCTTCGCGCCGACAAATGTGAACGGTGCCATACTTGCTAGTACGCCAATATTATGTCCGATCCGACAGAAATCGTGGCTGGACGTACGGTAAGTGTGTCAGCTCCGACAGTTTGGTCGGGTCGCCCTAATGTGAACGGCACTATTGACATACATACGCCAATATGGATCCAATACGTTTGTCGGGCCGGTCAAACTGTCGGTCCGACCTAATGTGAACCAGCTCTAAGAACGAATAAAATTAATGTTGTGTTACCTTCTTATGTTCTAGCTTAACACTTGTGTCAACTATCACCTACCTGTCATGTCATGCAAGATTGCGCTGCGTTTGAAAAAAGTTTATGATTTTTTTTATTGTCATTTTTTTTTATTAGGACTTTGCATGTTTCCTATTCCGGACGATGAAAATACAAAGACACGAAAATCATAAAAAAATGGTCTAGCCATTCTTGAATCATAAATAGTGTAACTAACATTTTGTTTTGAAGTAGGTATATAGATTTGTTTTTGTGACTTGTAGTTATAATGCATTTAAAAAATAAAAATCAACATTATTAGTTACTAAAACATTTATTTTAAAAATATATGTGATCGTGTGGACGATTCTCAATAATATTATTTTGTGACACCGATCGAAAAGATTTCGGAATGCAAATGGACGTCGTGGCAGTAAATAAAACAATTTTATTACCCCTTTGCGCAATCGTTAAAGATTATACGCGAAATGTATAGCCAACGTGTTGTGTAAAAAAAGTAAATTAAATAGTGGGTTTCATGAAAATATTTTGGCAGGTTAATTTACCTAGGGTTTTTCGATAGACTATTGATAAATCGATTTGACATCGCTCAAGTAAAGTTCACTAAAGGTTTTATTTTTGAAAAATTAAAACATAATAGCACGTTGTTCAATGGGAAATCGTAACTAGGTCCGCGTGGTCAACACATAGCACCAACGAGGGAAATAAAAGTACTTTTCGAAGATTGTTATCTTTGGAAAGTATTAGTGCGTGAGATGCAGCATCTAGGTCATAACATAAACGGCATGCTGATATTATGCAGGGCATGTATTCCACAAAGATGGTCTTGTTAGTCATTTGGAGGACTGGTATGTGTTACGTATTCATGAGTGGTCTTCCCAATTGGGGAAGTTGTATGTAATAGGGAAAATATTTTCTGTTGTGGTTTGAATACTGCTCGTAATTGTGAAATGGTTTTTACTTAGGCTTTCGCTTAAATAGGGAAATAAGAATTGGTTATTTTCAGCTCATTAGTCTTGATGGTTTTGCTAACATTCTTAACTCAATGCGAATAGATCATACAAGTATTTCAATGGCATAGTAATTCAATATTACTTAACAGAATTCTAGACTACTGGTCTTGTCATCTTTTTAGTTTTTTTTTAGTTTAATAGAATTATGAGGAATATTGCACGCTCGGATGAGAGTAAGATTTGGTATTAATATGGAAAAGAAATTCAGAAAGCTTAGACCGTTTTTTTTAAACTGATGTCAATGGTGATAATATGTGTAGCGTTAAGTTTGTGAAAAGTAATTTAACACAGCAGTTAATTAAGGCCAACAAGTAAATACAAAACCTGGGCTGCGTTACCAAGGTATAAAGAATAATTACAAACTCAGACCTCAGGAACTAAGTATGTTTTGTTTTTGTATATTTCCGACACATATTTCACACCATAGTTGCTCCATCACCTATTCAAATAAAAAAAACAATGGTTATAAACACACATTAAAAACCCATATTGCAATTGGTCAATATATCGACATTGACCCTAGCAGTAGTTCTGCTGACCTCAATACACATCACGTCCGCTCACGGCTTCCTTATGAGTAGTACCAACCAAGCAACAGATCATTTCAGAAGGCCAGGTTTAAACAACAGTTGGAAATAGGCTCAGTACACGCGTGCATAGCGATTCCGAACTAAATAATAATCTAGTTCTAAACTAACTTATTTTGGATTTTAAGACTTTCACTGTCCACAAAGTAGACATAATAGTTAAAGAATCAACATATGCGTCATATGCGACACATGGGATAGGCAGGTGATCAAGGAGCACTTAAACCGCAGTGCATTTCCAACCGTTACGTAAAGCGTGCCTTTGTTTCTATATCAATAATAAAAAGGAGGGTCCATTTACGTATCGCTATAAATTATTTTGTATTTTGTATTTGAATTTTGTAACTGGTATGTGGAAATCCATATAAATGTTCAGCCGGTTAGACTGCAAGTCAATAGCTGTTACGAAAAAGCTAGGCAGAAGATGATGATGATGATTTATGCGGACCTTCTGTTCTTATCTGGGTTGTGGTAGTACGTTACACAAGCGGTCACCTGATCGCGAGAAATACCTTATAAGTGTATGTACTAACAGCTGTAACAGATTGTGAAGTATTTATGAAGCTTTTAAAGTAAAATGTTAAGAAAGGAGAGTATTCAGAAAAGGTGAGGACTTTCTAAATTCGTTTACAAGACATACCTTCATTTTATTGTGTTAAATGTACTTTTAAAAAATACAGTTGAATTAAGAACCTACACTTTTTGGAGTTTGTTGAAAATAGAAAAAAATGTTAGTAGGTAGGACTGCCTCGTTGGTCTAGTGGTCGCAAGCGCTACTGCTGATCATGAGGTCCCGGGTTCGATCCCCGGGTCGGGCAAAGTGTTATTGAGTTTTTCAATCTGGGATTTCTCAGAGCAGCCCGGAGTCTGGATTTGTGCCCGATGGATGGCAATAGGCTCGCCCCCTATTACATGGGACTTAAACATAATGGCGAAATGTGGGTGTACTACCAGGTACACCTCTGCCTAGCCCTTCGGGGATTACAGGCGTGACGATATGTCTGTTAGTAGGTAATACACTCAAAATATGACTATTGATTTGTCGTACTTATACGTCATGATTGTATTTTTTTCTTGTATTATTCACCAGAGAAAACCTACAAGACAATAAAACACTGAAAGTGTAAATATATATTTTTATTAGAGGTTTTGTATCCCAGACGATGCCACTGGGACCATATTACTAAGCCTCTAGAGTTCATATTTGCGAAAAAAACGGAAAAATATCGTCAATTTGTTTTTTTCGTGGACAAAAACAAATTGTTGCACTAGCAAATGGTCGATTTTTAATCAAATTGTGCACGATTGCGCATACTCTGTAAGTATAAACAGACTTAAAGTTTAAAACAGTATAAAAAATTCAACACAAGTTCGCACCACTAAACGATGCGTACACGCAACCTGGTTTCCACGTTTTAGTGCGTCAGGTGTTCGGCAGCACTTTTAGCGAATCACGCGCACGCATGACTCATTACTAAGAAGGTAGGTACTTTACGCTTTTGATAGTTTCTTACTTAACCACTCTGTTTATCTTTTCACTATGTGAACAAGCATGACTTTTAGGCTGAGGCTACATTAGGCCGCGACGCGACCTGCGACACATGAGCGATTAAAACAAGTAAATGAATGCTCAAGTATATGGCTACACCGTACATCAAATATTACTAGCGATCTTTGATTTCTTTATGCGATAGGAACAACATTACTGAAATCACGGCATCGGCTACATCAACATAATTAGCGAATCGCTGAAAGTGAATCGCTCTTGCTAATTCGTTGTTGAGCATGTGTACTGTTGCCATGTCATCGCCGAATATACGCCGGAATTTCGCTTGTAATGTAGCCATACCATGTTTTTCTCGTTTCGCTCTTCCAGTCGCATCGCAAATCGCTGCCTTAGATTTCGTGTTCATCATAGAAAGAAAGAAAGAAAGAAAGAAAAATATTTATTTGACATCAGTCATTAACACACATACACAATAATATGAAACATACAAAATATACAATACTTAGTAGGTACACATTATGTGCTGTGTGCCTCACGGCTGCGCCAAAAAGGTCCATTTTAGCATTCATGAAAGACAGGTGATGCTGTCTGACGCTGGTCTTCCAATTAACCTTGAGATCATCTGCCGAGCCTGACCCTAACCATGTAGGGGTCGGTTTTCAGTTTAACTGAATGTAGCTGAATACCAGTGTTTTGTGTTGTCAGACTTTTGGAGAAGCCCAAAAATCTGACAACACAAAACACTGGTAAAACACCCATAACGACTGTCAAAAATCTACAAATGAAAGCTAGGATTAAATGAGTGCTTTCTGAGCAATGACAGAGTCTTGATCTAGTTATAAGTTTACCACCTAAGATTAAACATGTGGAATGCAATAAAGTATTGAGTATTGATAGGCAATGAATGGTCAACCAACCTCGGAGCGACCTAAGCAAAAGAAGTAGGTATGTGAGAATCCCCCATTAGAAAAACAACCGACTTCTTAAAAAAAAACTAACAGGTGAAAAATAACTCCAGTTTCGGAAGTCTGTGGCTTTGGTGGTTTTGTTTTGTTCATTATTGGCCACCGACTTCCGAAACTGGAGTTATTTTTCACCTGTTAGTTTTTTTTTAAGAAGTCGGTTGTTTTTTTTGTAAAAAAGTTTTTATTTTGTAATTTTTAGTTTCTTTCTATGTAAAGAACGACTTTAAAAACTTGAAAGAATCATTGAAATTGGATAACAATTGCTAAAGAAATTCTGTCTCTAAATATTAATCTGTACATCTCTGCCGGCCCCTTTTAAAATAGAATGGCGTAATGTTATGTTGTGGAAATACAAAAGCTCAGCATAGACATCTGACTATAGCAATCGCGAATAATTTGCTGTTATGCGTTGAAGAGTTCCGTTGCCTGTCTTCTTCATCAGTTTTTCTTCACCAAATGTTACTTTCTAAATGAAAATGCTTGATTTGTTACTAAAAATGTTGAAATCGGTGCATGTTTGCCTATATTTTTTGAGGAGTTCCCTCAATTCCTCGAAGATCCCTCATCAGATATGAGTTTTGATTCAAATAGGACCAATCTGTTTGTATACCCTATGAAACAAAAAAAGAATTTTTAAAATCGGTCCATAAATGACGGAGTACTGAGGTAACAAACCCTAAAAAAAAATAAAAAAATATACAACCGAATTGAGAACCTCCTCCTTTTTTGAAGTCGGTTAAAAAAGGCGTGAGTTTATCAATCAATCAATTAAAACTTTATTTCGAACAATAGTCCATTATATGGGTTAATAGCGAGTACTTAGGAGCTATGCTAGTTCGCAATAAAGAGAAAACAATCTTACACACCAGTCCAATGTACCAGTTCAAATTACTCGTGTATACAGTTTAATCTAATTTAATATAAATAAACATATAAATATTCCACAACTTTTCACACAACGCCATTTAGTTCCAAGTTAAGCTTGAGAGCTTGTGTTATGGGTACTACACAGCTGATAAACATACTTATATATTTCTAAATACATACATATTATAGATAAATTACGCCCAGACACAGAACAAATGATCGTGCTCATCACACAAACATTTGTCCTGGGTGGGAATCGAACCCTCGGCCTCCGGCATAGCAGTCAGGGTCACTAACTACTAGACCAACCGGCCAGTTAAACTCATTTAGTGTAATAATAATAATTTCATTACAATCAATTTACCTTTTTATGTCACCTTGACTGTGTTGTTTCTGCTGAACAACAAGAAGGCCTCGTGGACGCAGCCCAATACGTTGGTCCGACCAGATCCGCACCACTCTTGACTCCTCGGTATACGATGCCCTTCACACCGCCAGAGACAGAAGCAGATGGAGGAACATAGTAAAGAAAAAGGTGATGAAGCAGGGAGGTTACGACCCTCAGCATTGAGGAGTACGACGCAAGGAGGAGGACAAGATAAAAAAGGAGACTGGAAGCGATACTGACGCATTTTTTTGTTGTAGAAGTCTAGTTAATATCTTACAAGTTGTGTAAGTATGAAAGCAATGCGATTCCGCTATGTCTGTACCGCGTGCGATCACAGAGCAATCAGCCACTAATTACATACAATTTTCTACTTTACAACGTAAGTACTAATAAACTGAGGCACTTTTTGTACTGAAGGACTGCGTTGAAGCTACATACGAACATTTTCTAGGATTACTAGATATGTCTCGCGATTTTCCTACTTCTTAGGGTTTAGCACAGTCTAAAAACCTACAGTCGTCCGAAGAAGCCGTCTAGATAGGGCAATCGTGCGGGGTGTGAGGGGCGAGACGCGGAAAAGCCGCTCCCAAACTGCGAACAAATCGATGTTCGTAGTTCAGCAGGTATTATTCAGGACTAACGCGTGCAGGCGTTTTCGGCAAAAATTAAATGTCGAGTCCAGTTCCAGAGATTAGTGTATTCAAACAAAAAAAAAACACATGAGCTCCACAATTTTATGATGTGAGCAAAGATTAATTTTTGACTCTTATAGGTACTTATTAGCTTATAATTAATAATTTTCTCGAAATAGATCTCATGGTTAAACTTAAAGTGAAATTAAGTTTTTGTTTATTTATAACAAAATATAAAATTTTTGCACATTGTTTTCACAAACTGTGCAAATGTGCACGACATTTTTTTAACTAGTAGGTAAATGAGTTTCACTATCTGACTACTCTGAGAAGAAACACCGAAAGAAACTCAGAGGTATTAGTCTCTTTAAAAGTCCAGACATTATCTTGGTCGAATCATGTAAGATCCATGCAGATTAGTGTCTGAGATGGTCTTTTGAGGAAATACCACACAGAATGAGGGGACCAGATCAGTCAGTGCAAGCATTTGTCAGTAATCGTGAGCTCAACTCGGAACTTGAGGAGCTCCACGTTCTGACGAACAATACCAAAGAATAATCTTAACAGAAGCATAGCAAAAATATAAAGCTAACAAATCTCACTTATCTATTACTAATAAGTGAATTATAAGTGATTTTTGTTGTTTTGATATATATATATATATATTTGCTTCTGTTAAGATTGCTGATTGCTGATTAATTTATTATTGATTCTGGGTTGCTTCAGATGGATATTTCAATAATTTATTTTCTTATTTTTAATTCTAATAAAGGTAGTACACAAATATTGGCACAAATATAAGTTCTTAACACTAGACAAGAAAATACAACACATAAAAATAAATAAAACCAAACATCAATAAAGATTTGCACATAAGTCCCATTATTGGTTTCGCTTCCCTGCAGCGGTGACGTACACGACGCACGTAACGCAACGTTGCCGTATAGAAAAGAGTTCAACGCATTCTGCACCTTATTGATATTGATATGGTCGACTTTTAAGGTCTAATGTAGCAGTTTGAAGGGCTTGATAACACCACTGTATTTGGTAATGAAGGTATTCTATTATACATGGTGTAAAAAGACCCTTAACGTAAATGAAAACTCCATATTCTACCCATCACTGGGATAGTTTTTTTCTTCTAGAATATACCTGGGAATTCACTGATTTTGGAGATATTGAACGTCAAAGTGCAATTTTTTTCGTTATTTTTTTCAAAATTGTATTCCAAGTATTATTAGTAAACTTTCTTCCAAACAATCATTATCAAAATTATCGATTTTTGTCAGTCCATGGATTTCAGATTTTCGGCATTTAATTGAGCGACAGCGCAAATGTGAAACTTACACTTTTTTAAAATTGAATACCCACTTGCAATAAAATTATTGTAATTTTTTTCTTTTCTTCCCATTACCTAAAATAAAAAAAAAGTTCTGATTAGGCTGAGAATCAGTACTTTAAGAAAAACCATATGGGATAGTTTGCCAAAAAATATTTAATAGTTTTTTTGTTATGAAAAGATGTATGAAAAAGTGGCACCATTATATATACTCACTAGCTTATTTATTTATTTCTTCCTTTATTGGCTCTTTTTCGGTTTATCCGGTCACCAATAACAATTTCGAAAATTCTCCCTTTGTTTGAGACGGTATACTTCCTTTGTCGGTTCGGTAATCGGTTCAGCAATTAGTTTTAATAATAATAATAATAATCATTTATTTTACAGATCATACAATCCAATTTGTTAGTAATACACAACTTAAACGCTAGTGTTAGTAGGTACATATATTTGGAAATTGTAGGAAGTAATTACTAATGATGTCAAAATAATGATGATGATGTATGATGTCAATACCAATTCAACTGGAAAAAAAATCAAGCAAATCCATCATTGAACAGCATTTCATGACAGCTTTTTAACATTGTTTGTTTCCGTGACGAGATAACGGTTAGATTTTGCGTTTTCTAGTACGGTAATAGGCCTTCTAGAAGAACAAATGGCTACTAGTAGTTACTTTGACGTGATTAACCTCAATAACAAAGCCTTTATAACCCTTACGTGCATAGTAGAAGAAAAGTGAAACAAAATAATAGCATCACATTTTGTCATGTCATGTCCTTATAGTGGTCAATTTCATTCACACATTGGACTATATTTATGGAGTCAAGCAATGGTTTTTATTGTCATTGCGCATAGTGGTGCAATGCTGACCAGCAGTGGGCGGGCTATTGTTTATAATAAAATGTATGTACTTTAGTTAGCACCTTTAGGCTAACACTGACCCAGTTGAGTAAGGCGGGTATTGAGGGCATTATTCTTCTGTTTAGGAGTGAACTATTTAGCAGTGAACTTGGTTTTTATTTAAGTTATTGTTTGTTGTTGCTCGTTGGGAACATCCATGAGGATTTTCCACCCCTAAAAAAACAAAAAAAGGTAGGTACACACGGCTACACATCAAGCTATACATTTCCAGCTGACCTCGCATTATACGGAAGTTGTATACTATGCGAGACTAACTTATACCTTGCCTGACTAATTTTCTAAAATTCTTTCATTTTTCGTATAGAAATCTACAATATCAGGGCGAAGTAATACTCATGTACTACATTTTCGTATTCTACGCGGGCGAAGTGCTAGTAGATTTGAGACTAATTAGATTTTTTTACGAAATAGAATCTTTCTGTTTTTAATAATTGATATAAAATGGATTCGCAATTTTCTCGACGAGTATTTATTTAACTGTGAGTCGAAATAAGTTAAAATTAAATTAAATACTATACAGCATTATACAACGTGTTTTTTTTTATATCCCATAACTCTAGGGTATGATTGAGACCTTATCAAAGAATCAACTGGCATATGAATTAAGTACCTATGTTTCAATCATCCTTTTTTTTTATTAACATACAAAATAATTCGACAAATTCACGATGATTAATTTAAAACACCCTTACGTGAAAGAAAAGTGACGTTAGAAAGAAGATTCGTCGTACTGGTGACAATTTTTGAACTAAAGTAATAAAAATAACATTAATAAAAAATAATACTTAATAATAATATTCCACGACTATTCACACAACGCCATCTACTCCCAAGCTAAGCAGAGCTTGTGTTACGGGTACTAAACAACTGATAATTTAATTATGATTGATGATATCTCCGAAACTATGCATTTTTGGACCATCTATTCTAGAAGTTTTAGTATTATTTTTACCTACAGAATATAACCCTAGAGTTATGGGATATCAAAAAAAAACACCTTATATTTATTCTCCTCAACGATGTGGTTATCTCTCTATGAAAATCTATTTTAGTTTTAAAAATAACAGAGATGAAAACGTAACGTATTGGAAACCACCTGGTACACAAGTTAAAAATGGAGTAAAACTGTTGTTACAGATAGATGGAATGGTCTAAATTAGTAGAGTAGTCCGTGTAGTCTAACACGGACTCCTAGCTTCCATGGCACCTACATTTCTTTACGTAACCACAGTGAAATCTGACGCACTTATGGTGTTCCAATTAGGGCTATTAGTTCTCATTACGGTGTACCAAGAGAATGGGTTTATGAAATGAGAAGTAATTATGTTTGTGTGTGTCTCACGCCGTGTCTCAGGAAACGGACGACGCGGCGACGTTCACAGATTATTATTGAGACCTGGGTCTGTGTTTGTTTAGATAAAGAAAGTTAAATAAGGAACCGGAAAATGTGTGACTTTAGTTTAATAATAATAAAAAAAACTGGACAAGTGCGAGTCGCACTCGCGCACCAACGGTCCCGTACATATTTATAGGTATGTAAAAAGTTAAAATGTATTTTTTGCATAGGTACAATTGTTTGTCGTAAAAATAATTAAAAATCAGTTTTAACGTTTCACAACTTTCATACACCGTCATCTAGTCTCAATCTAAGCAAAGCTTGTTATACTACTACTATTTCTATGAGTATAAGACATCTAATAAACATAGTCATATATTATTATGAGGAAACATCAATGACATATGTATATTGACATGCATTTTTACTTTGAAAGTATATCATTTTTTTTTTCATTGTGAATGTAAGGACTATGTGGATTCTGTTTTTATTTTTTTTAGATAGGTATTCGTTTCTAAATCTTTTTAAGTTCTTTAATTTATTTATTTTAAATGTTGTCTGGCAGTTTGAGTTCTTTATGGGATCAACCCAAATGTTCTCTTTTTGGTATTGTTCGTCGGCACGTGGAGCTCCTCAAGTTCCGAGTTGAGCTCACGATTACTGACAAATGCTTGCACCGACTGATCTGGTCCCCTCATTCTGTGTGGTTCTTTCCTCAAAAGACCATCTCAGACACTAATCTTCATGGATCTTACATGATTTGACCAAGATAATGTCTGGACTTTAAAAGAGACTATGACCTCTGAGTTTCTTTCGGTGTTTCTTCTCAGAGTAGTCAAATAGTGAAATACCGATCTCATTTACTAAAAAAGGCGACGTGTAAAAGTGTTTGTAAAAACCTATTTACAAAAACAAATATCATTTATCATTTATTAACAGGATCTTTAAATACAGGTACAAATTATATAGACATTTAATTCTGTGTAAATATGACAATGAAAGGCGCCCACAGCTTATACAATTTCACAATACATTACATAAATTATATAAACTATTATTAAAGTTGGATATAAATAAGATAAAGAAACATAGATTTCAATTTTTTTAATTAAAATTTAGTAATGGGTCAGGGGCATTAAGAGTGAAGTAATTAAAAATGTATTTAATTCACAAACACTAAAACTGAAGCTTTTGCAGCAGTGTGACCATTTTAAGAAATAGAGTGCCAAGTCTTTTAATACAATATTTTGTAAACAGACCCAGACAACGTTAGTATACCTTATGACTAAACGAGGAGTGAAATCGAGTTACCTAATATCAACCTCGGAAACAAGGCATTTTACTATTGCACGTACATAATATATTGGACATGTAAATGTGAGTATTATGTATGATGGTATCACGTTGATTGATCGAGCGAAAGGAGCATGGCCACCGGTCGAGTAACTTGTTTAGACGCGTCCATTTAAGTAATTGCTTGGTGTAATGTTGCAATAATACTATATTTTGAAAATGTTATTTATGGTTTTTGAGATAATGATTTGACGTACAAAATGTGCTTAACTCAGTTACTGAAGAAGGGCGGGCTTTTTGGGGGATTGTCTTATATAATTTCGACGTTCAAAAAGTGCTGATCCTCTGCCTGATTTGAATAAATGACTTTTTATTTTATTTTTTTTAAGAGTTAATTAGGCTTAATTTTAGTAAGTTTATTTCGTTATTCATTAATTTAACGTATTTAGTTAGTTAGTTTATTTGTTCATTTATTTATTGCATATTTTATTTATTATCAAATTAATGAGGCACTTTGTTCCCCCACTTCTTGTTCCCAGCAAACAAGACTGAGAAGTGGTAAAGGGCGGGCGTTAATGGGGACTAGCTTATGTAATTTTTGATGTCCAAAATTAAATTGCAATAAAAGTTTTACTAGGTATTAAGTGTTTTTTTTATTTTATTTGTATAAAACAATTTTAGTTAGCTATGTATAATCTTGACTTATTAGTTTTTTTTTTTATAACTAAAAGTAAAGAAAAAGTGTTACGAAAGTTTTCAAAGACCTTAATGATATCCGGAAAAAGAACGCAGTTACAAAGTAACAACGATGATAAAGCACTTCGCTAACTCTCACCCATCCAATAAAATGACCATCAAATACAAACTTACCCATGGATATATGTGAAAAGTGCCACAAAGCATGGCGTACAACCGTTGACCCGTGGCCAGTAGGAACCTTCACTTTCGTTTTACGTAAGTAAGTAAGTAAGCGGCTGCATCCGCACATTGTGATCTGAACTTGTTCTGTTATTCGAGTAGATGTTGGGAAATATAATAACCTGTTTTTTTTTGACATCCCATAACTAGGTATACGGTATGAATGAGATCAAACCAAAGAATGAACTGTCATATGAACTATTTTTCAATTATATAATATGAGTTAGGTATATTTGTTGTAATGGCCCTGAGGTGAGGCGCTTACCTTTATTCAATTAATACTTTCTAGACATTATTGACATCGGTGAAGAGTAAACATCTTGAGGAAACCTGGACTTATGGCTAATAATATTTATTTATTTATTTATTTATTTAATTATATAAGTTTGAATTCGCCAATAAATAAATAAAATAAATAAATATTCCACAACTCTTACACAACGCCATCTAGTCCCAAGCTAAGCAGAGCTTGTGTTATGGGTATGTGTGATTGTGTGTGTTTATGGGAGAGAGAGAGAGAAGGCGAGTTTGTGCGTGTTTGAGAGCAAGTTTAATTTTAGGTGACTCTGTGTTGGTTTGGAGTGACTCTGTTTCATGGTAGCTGAGCGTGAGAAGCCACTGGATAATAAATAAATAAATAAATAAATATTCCACAACTCTTCACACAACGCCATTTAGTCCCAAGTTAAGCTTGAGAGCTTGTGTTATGGGTACTAAACAGCTGATAAACATACTTATATATTTCTAAATACATACATATTATAGATAAATAACACCCAGACACAGAACAAATGATCGTGCTCATCACACAAACATTTGTCCTGGGTGGGAATCGAACCCACGACCTCCGGCATAGCAGTCAGGGTCACTAACTACTAGACCAACAGGCCAGTCCAATCCGCCTTTAGGAAGCGTGTCAACAGTGTCAACTTACATACTGGGTACTGGGATTATCACGTATTTAGACTTAAAAAGTAGGAAAAGTTAAATACTGTCAGTGCCATGATAACGGATCAACATGCATATTTTGGTGGTCAATTTATAGTTAAAAAAGGGTATTAATTAGAATGCACACTTTGATGTAACGAAAGTATAACTAAGCATGTTACAATTAATTGCAACAGTTTATTATAATAAATTTTGTGGATTTAAAGTAAAGTAAAGTAAAAGTAAAAAAGTTTATTGACAGAATATCAGAACAACCTTAAATATAAATCCCAGCAGTTCAATGATTTGTCTCTATACATATAATCATACAAAATTGCGGCGGTTATAAATACCTGTGTACGTTTAGTGGTTGTTTGTTTTTTTTTAATAATAATAATAATAATTTAAAAAATCCGTTAAAAATTACAATGTAAATGATAAAAACCTCAATGAAGCAGAGATGAACAATACATGAACGCATTCTTCGTTTCACGTTTGTTCTTCTGAATTTAAAATAAAACAGTTTAATAAAAATTGTTTTCACTACCTTATAAATAAAATGTTCTGCATTCCTGCTTCTACGAGCCTTTTTTTCTAATGCTATTCTAAATGTAGTATACGATCTAAAATTTATTTTGTTCCTAAACTTAGAAAGAGGCTGCATAAAAAAGTCTTATATTTCAGAAATCAATTTACGTTATTAATTATCACGACAGAGACGAACTTTAACCATTCTTTGCAAATAAGTAAAACCAATGATATTATAAGTAACAAGGTGTAGATTGGTTATAAGCGCACAGCAAGCGCCACGTTAAAATGTGGCTAACTAGCCACACTTGACCTCAGTGTCGCGTCGCGCCATCAAGGACGCGTGCGTGCGTTAGTGTGCCGTTTTAGAATATCGAATGTTGTTTAGGTAACCAATCTACGTCTTTTTACTTAAAATATCATATGGTAGAACTAATTATATTGTATGTAACATAGAGACACGCAGCGCAGTAGTTCAGTTTAAAATTATGAATTTTGTATCTTTCAAAATCAATGCATTTCAGTAAGGAAGTTAGGTTAGGTAGTTAGGTTAGCTATATGATAGGTATGGTAAGTTAGGTTAGGTTATATCTATATATGTTGTCATTCTAATTCTATCTAACGCAAAATGTTTGAGAGCACATTAGAGACTCGCTAAATAAAAAGCAGTAGTAGTTATTATCGTTATGGAACTATTTGTTGTCATCTTATTAAAGTTGTTGAAAAGATTTTCTAATGTAAAAAAATCTCATGTTACAGAGTTTGTAACAATACTCCTCCAAAATGGCTTGACCGATTCTTATGTAGTTTTGTCTGTATATTCAATAGATTTGAGAAAAGGATGTAAACTAAAAAAAATGTTGAAATTGATTCAAAACAAATAGAATTGAGTCGTATAAACTGGTGGTCTCCGACCATTGCTTGTATTAATATGGCTGTGTGTGTGGTGAGCTATATTCTACTAAAATTTTGCAGCTTCGATAACCCACCATCACATCGCACGATATCAATTGATCTACAGTTATCGCGATCGATCATCAAAACAATAAGTCATTGTAGAAGAACAACCAATTAATAACACTTAATCCTTCTACTCAACAAAGCATTCAAATGATTTATTATAACAATAGTATAATGCGTATCACATAGACTTCACGCATAGTTCAAGAGGTCAACATAATATTAATAATGGTGAACATTTCATTAGACATTCGTTCGTGGTGGTCGCCTCAAGCTATGAACATCATTCCGTCCAATATGCCTACGATGATTTAGTCATAAATAGTCATTATGTCAAGTATATACAAATCTTTTAATGTTACAAGTAGCCGCTGGTAACTAATTTAGTACCTCACAATTGAGAAAAGTTTTTAGCAATTGATTTGAATTTTTATTATTAGTTTTTTTCTTTTCTTTCTTCTATCGTTTTAGTATTTTTTAATCGTATTGTATTTATTGCATTATTATAAATATCTATCTTATTCTATTACTTTGTTTCTTTGGGTGTGTCCGTGGCATCACAACACCTATTAGAGTAACAGCGCTGCGATATTTATATTTTAAAATGTCGCCCTTTTTGGTCTCGCACAGGTCTTTTTATTTTTTTATTTTGTTTTTAGTTTTTTTTAATATTTTCTTGTTTTTTTTATTATTACTATGTGTATTGTTGTTCTTTTGTTTTATGTTCAGTGCGTCTAAATAAAATATTTTCTTTCCTTGCTTTCTTTATTTATTTGTCTGGCTTTCTTTCTATTTGTCTGATGATGGTAATGGTCTTTTGTGCCTAAAACAAGATGACCAGGAAGGCTGTTGCGCATCTCCGTTGATAGTTCATAGTGACGATCACTGGGCAAAACCAACCTTTTCCTGAACGCTTTACAGATTCTCATAATACCACAGTATAAATATTAATACAGTAGGACGACGCCTTTAATCTCTGGAAAAATGCCGACAACGTCTACACGCGTTAGCCCTGAATAATACCTCCCGAACTACGAACATCGTTTTGTTCGCAGTTCGGGAGCGGCTTTCCCGCGTCTCGCCCCTCAAACCCCGCACGATTGCCCTGTCTAGACAGCTTCGTCGGACGACTGTAGGTTTTTAGACTGTGATAATACTATGTGTGGTAGGTATATTTAGTGCATTTAAGACTAGAGCGTTAACTAATAAACACAAAATTAAACTTGTTAATTGATACTGTGGTGGAAAGAAGTCTCTTGTGGAAGTAAGTATCTACATCTGTACTAATATTATATAGCTCAGGTAAAGTGAGGTTGTAGTGGTAATCTCTGAGTCTACTGAACCAATTTAAAAAATCTTTTTACATATCTCTTGCTCTGTAAGTACACCCTTACACCCCTGAATGCCGGGGTGTATGACTATCATTACAGCATAGGTTTTGGAATTTGAAAAAAGAACTGTCATACTCATACTGCACGAAGAATATTTTTAAAAAGTTATTTTTTTTTTCTCGGTATCGATTAATTACTCGAATCGGAATCTAGACAATTTATTTTATAAAGATTGTATTTTAAATATGGAACTATTTGTTTCCACATCGTATGTTAGATGGAATCGATTTAAAAATCAAACTGGCCAGCAAGATTTGACGCGCTTGCGTGCGTGAAAAAAAAAGGCAGTCTACTAGTAGGCGCGAAAGCATTGCGAAAATAATTAATTTTACTATTAATTTTAATTAAATACACATTTTTTTCTTCTTAATAAATGTTCATTGAAACCTGCTGTCTTGTTGTTTACTTACCTCACAATCGATATGTAAAGCAGAGTATTTATCTCGGGCGTAAGCATCAATTGCATACTCGGGTTAATTAGCGCCTTCGCTTCGCTCAGGCGCCAAAAACCTCGTATGCAATTGATGTCATACAGCCCTTGGTTAATAATCTACTATTTTATCACATCTATTCAAAAAGAGCTAGTTTATTCCTCGTAAACAGGGACCAAAATAGCTCATTAATCCCTAGGGACCAAAATTGATTTGAATTTGGAATGTGGATATTGTTAGTAAATGTTCCAATCAGCAAAGAGGTGAATCACAAACCATGCGGGAACAATGTATTGAATATGTGAATGTGACTGGCTGAAAAACTGCGAGCACGCAAAATTTAAAAAAAAAGTTGATGAAAAATAAACAACGCGCGAAGTTAAATGCATTCTGCTTTCGTTCGTAGTTGATTCATTTTCAGATTTTAGAATTATAAAAAATGAGTGCGTCTTCCTCAAGTGAAAGTATTATATTGACTCCAGAGAATATTGTATCGGACGCTAAAAATGTGATGGAAAGTCTTTTACCTACAAAATCCCGTGAACAATATCTCAAAGCATACAACAATAATTTCATGCTTTGGAAAAATGCAAGAAGAGCAAATATTTATGTTTTATGTCTTATGGTTATGGTAAATAAATTCTTGTTCATAAGTTGCACTTACTTATTTTCTCATAGAGGGTGATAAAAGGTAGAGTGTCCACCTCGGGAGCAACACTATTTTAAGCTCGAGTGACATACTTTTAATCCCTTGCTGCGCTCAGGATTCTAGTTAAGAATCCCTCGCTCCGCTCGGGATTCTACTCTAGAATCCTTCACTCCGCTCTGGATTAAAAAAATACTCTCGCCTTTAAAATAGTTGTTTGCTCCCTAGATAAACAATCTACTATTTTTATAATATTTGTTATGTGTTTATTGATGACAAATGTTTGACAGACGGCAGCACATCAAGTTACCCCAATGTGTAAAATTTTCCCAATTGAATAAGAAAGAGCCTTATTTTGTTTGACATATAGTTGAATAACGATCAAAGAAATTTGACACATTGGAGTAACTTGATGTGCTGGCGTCTGTACAATGTGTAAATTTTTCGTAACTAACATAGTTAAAAACTTATCGTTTTTCACATATTTCGCTACCACAGGTTACTTCAAGATTCGCATTAACCATTCCTTCCTCCCTTTTCTTCCACCTCATCCCCTAAGCTAACATAATCACCAAATAAAACACTCTCCATGACATCCTAGAGACAGCTCTACGTACTCTTGCTAGAGTCGCGTCGATAACGTCCCCGCTCTAGCGTATAAATCTATTTGAAATACTCCGACGTAGAGCGATTGAGGTAAAATGGTTACTGTGTGTAATTTGTAGTAGGTAGAGATCTTGTGTTTTGTCGGATCTTAGGTATACATACGAGAAATTTGGTACCATGGTACCCTTTCTTTAGAAATATGTTAAGTTTTTTGTAAATCTTCTTATCTTGTCGAGTTTTTATTGCTCCCATTGGACTAGAAGATAGTGTTGTATGAATAGTCGTGGAAATTTATTAATATTGTTATTTTATTCGAGATACATAGTTTCATTGATTAAATGTTAGAATTTTAGGTGTCAAGCATAGCTTAACCTGCGATCAACACGTGAGGATGTTACTATACAGCCACAAGGTCCTCAATATATTAAACGTATGTTCCATTATTTTGCATTCGGAGTCAAAAACGAATACATGCCGTTATGCATTAAAAAATACTTAAATATTTATTCAAACAACATTCAACATACAATAAACAATATTCAACAGTAACCCTCTTATGAAACTTATTGTAGTAAGTATTATAAGAGGGTAATCTAATTTAGTAATTTGTGATATTCCGAGACAGACTACGTAGAGCCGCCTAGCCCTAGCCGGGCCGATAGCGGGCCCGCGCAACCCCGCATAAATCTGCCTAATCATTTGAAATACTCTACCGTAGAGCGGCGTTTAATACGCCACAATGTAGAGCCAGACAGACATAAGACTCTAGGTCTGATGAGGATTGAAGAATTGGCTGGGTTCTGGTACAGGCGCTAGCTGAAGAGGCCAGCTGCACATCAAGCTACCCCAACATTCTTTGATGGTTTTTCATCTTTATTTTAAACTTTAAGCTAGCGCCCGCGGCTTCGTCTGCTCAGGATTAGTACTTCGACTAGTTTATTTTCTGGCCCAAGATCATATATTTCTTAATAAATTATATCATATGTACTAATCTGATGTATAAGCTATATTATTGTAAAGTTTGATTAAAATCCATTCAGTGGTTTTTGCGTGAAAGAGTAACAAACATTCATACAGACTTTCGCATATTAATAGGATGGAATAAGGTTAATGTTCTATTGGGAAAATAAGACAGTTTGGGGTAGCTAGATATGCTGTCGTCTGTACGAGAGAGAGATAATT
This sequence comes from Euplexia lucipara, assembly GCA_921972225.1. Lineage (NCBI taxonomy): Eukaryota > Metazoa > Arthropoda > Insecta > Lepidoptera > Noctuidae > Euplexia > Euplexia lucipara. The sequence continues at coordinate 1,679,946 of OV179149.1, read as the reverse complement.
ATAAGAAAGTGGTTATCCAAATTTCGACTGTTTTAATTTAGTCTCATGTCATAGGGAATGAGCTCAAGCGGCAAAAGTGCAATGTCTAAAACGTCGGCTTGGCTATCGAGAGATCATGAGTTTGATCCGAATCCACTGCACTTTTGACGTGAACTTACTCCAGACACAACAACGCATATTGCTAGTAAAGGAGGGAGAAGAATACTTTACCCGACCCGGCATGAACCCACGACCGTTTATAACCACTAGACCATCGAGGCAGTCTAACAGTCTAGTCTAGTCTAGGTCTAAGTCGTGGGTGGAGTAAGAAGCATATTATTTATTTATTAAAACTTTATGCACTTATTGGTGAGGTTCTTCAGAAAGGTCAGGTGCGTAGTACTCGCAACCGGCGTGTGTGTATGACAACATGTATGAATGTAAACGAAGCAAAAGAAGTATGTAAGAATCGTAGCATATGGCGCTCTGTAGTTTCTGCCTACCCCCATGGGAAAAAGGCGTGAGTTTATGTATGTATGTATGTATGTAAAACTTTATGCACAAGTAAAAAAAACTGTACAAAGGCGTACTCAATGCTTTAGGCATTTTCTACCAGTCTTAAGATGGTACAGAGATAAAACAAGGCAGGTGCCATAGGGTTAAAATTAAGGACAAATAAGTGACACAAAAATGTAAATACACTTATGATAAAAATATATTTATAGTGAAAAACTAATCTGAGTAACCATCAACTCTGCGATGAACCTGCCAACATCTTTTGCATAAGTTCCCGAACTTTTATTTTAAATGTGAACCTGGTTGCCATCCTGATGTTCAGAGGGAGCGCATTCCAAAGGAAACCCGCTTGAACGAAGAAGGAAGAGTGAATAAAACCAGAGCGGTGAAAAGGACATAGGCATCGTAGAAGACGATTATTCTTGGACCGAAGATTCAAAGTGTGCGCAGTGTATAAAGTATTGAAAGTGAGAAGTCAGGTAAGAGGGAGAAGTAGGTTTGTTAAGTAATGAGAAAAGGGTTGTCACAGCCCTCAAGGCTCGGCGCTGACGGATAAGTAGCCATTTTAAAAGTGACTGATGCTATGCGATGAATTATTATATTGAATGAGGCTCTCAAACTATAATAATATAGTTACGGGACTCTCCTGCGGCACTACCATTAAGTCGTGTGGTAAATTTTTTAGTACATCTTTATACATTTCTGCCTGACCCTTTGGGAACAAAAACCGTAATATTATGTGTTTATGTAAGAATAAGTTAACCAACACAATAATGGCGGTACTCAAAACTCATCACATAAAAACTCATCACACAAAAGCTTTTGGAAATGCACAGCTAACTCTAATTAGCAATAATATTTAAAACAACGTTCCGAAACGTTAAGCGAAATTTATGCCAAGACAATATTAGTGTAGAGAAATGAGAGAAAATGCAATAACAATAAATAGCAATAAATAAAAGGATTCAGTTGTTGCTTGTATTGTATGATACTAATCCTGCGGGACGACGTGGGGTGGAGTCGTTGTTGTGCCGATAAATATTTTTGGGGTGAAATTTTGGGTTTCAAAAATTAGAAGATAGGGTTATAGGTTTTCTTTGACAATTGTAAGACATAACAGTTGACGCCACGTTTGGTGCAGTAGGTGATTGGTGGCTGCGCTGCGTGCTATGGGTTTAATTCCCATACGGAATAAATATTTGTGTGACCTACAGGTACTTAGTAATAGTTTCTGGTTTGCTTGTTTGTGTATGCAAGCTTAAAGGTGTTTGAACACTAGGAATCCGTAGTGTGGAGCATTTTTTATATAAAAATAAAAAGTAGACTTCTGAAGCGTAAACCATTGATTCACAAGTATTTCAAGCGACTTTTTGAAAATATATTATGAGTGCAGATTTGTTGTATCTAGAGTACTTTCCTCTTTTCACCCCGTAACAGGTGGAAGGGATATTGTGTTTTGCACATAATTCTAAACCAACGAAAAGTTTCAGACCCTAGTATAAAAACTTGTGAAATGAAATGTAGAAAATGTATAGCGTCCAGATGTGCGTTGAAGCAAAGTGCCTTCCACCCTGTAAGTATAGCCATATCTTAAATACGATATTTCATAACTAGATTCTTTGAAAGCCAATTTACACCAATTACCATATATCGCACCAAAATATTCTCAACGCGATAGCGACTCCACAGCTCTCATCTCCGCAGAACTAATCCAAGGCAGCGTCGACTGTTACGGCGATTACTTTAATTGGCTCAATCTCCATTCAAAACCACCTCGCGGCCTGAGGGGGGGCGGAGGGGGTTACGGGGAGGGGAGGGGCTAGATTTATGGCAAAAGGGTAAGGCTCATGATCCCTGTTTATGAAGGAAGATGGCGAAAAATTGTGGAAGCGATAGTTTCGAGGTTTCAGTTCCAAGTTGGCATAGGAGAGTGTGTTCTTGTGGGATTGGTTTGTGTGTATGGATTCAGTGTATGTATATTACATTTATAAATATGTGAGCACCATGTATAGACATCAAGCTACCCCAAAACTGTATTTTTATCAATCGAACATGAACCTTATTCCGTTTGTTATAAAGTTGAAAAACTATTAAAGAAATTTGTCACATGGGGTAGTTTGATGTGCTGGCCTCTGTACAAGACACGTTCTACTAAAGTCAGTAGTGATCTGTCAATTTTAACCGCATTCAAGATCTGTCAGTGTCAATATTCCACAACATTGACAACTATATTATGTATGAAAGTTAATATTATACGGGTTTAGATGTGCCGATTGCATTAAGTTTCATTGGTGATATTTACCCATAATTGTGATTGATCAAATTACTATTTCTTCACGATAAAAATTAGTTTAATGGCAATCATTGTAACCTTGATACCATTGATACTAAAACTTAAATATAACAAAAAGTAACCGGCTAAGCACGAGCCGAAATCGCACAGAAAAGGTTCCGTAGGTACTATGTTGAGCAAACTTCCGAAAGAAAACAAAACACGGCTCTTGTTGAAGGCCTTTAACTTCAATATCATTTTACTATTATTGTTAACATAAAATAAATAATTCTTTAATGTCATTCGAGTTACAAAGTGTTTGTTAATCTTGTCTCATTCACTATAGGTATTACAGAAAAAAAAACCACCGTCATACGTTAACTGTAACGCGGTTCTATTATTATTATTATTTTTCCAAGTGATTTCTTTAGTCGTGTTGGGCATTTTTCAGACGGTAAAAAACAATTTACCTCGCGAAACTTTTACCGTTATCGTAACCAACACCTCTATATACTAGTAAATTTACGTTTTAAGCATCCGATTTTTTTTTTTTTTGTTTTGTTTTAATCTGCAATCAGTCGCCAGACTATAATCAGATGAGTTGAGCGATAAAAGGTTGTTTCAAGAGCAGCAGGCCAATGCCTCGCTGTCTATTCAAAGCACGTGGTTTCTCTTGAGCCTCTTAACCACGTTGGCATTTTCAATTAATCGGGAAGCGAGTAGATTGGGATGACGCGTAAGACGTTCAACGTGCTGTTTTCTATAGCGCTCTATTTCTGAGGCCACTGTTGCAATGTTCGTGTACTCATGTATCTCGTCGTTCCTCGTGAACCATGGGGCATTTACAATATTCCTCAGTATGTTGTTTTGCACTCTTTGCAAGCACATGATATTACTCCTACTGGCCACACCCCATAGCTGGATACCATACGACCAAATTGGTTTCAGAATGGAGTTGTAGATTAAGAGTTTGTTTTCCAGGGAGAGTACAGAGTTTCTGCCCAGCATCCAGTATAGGTTTTTAAACCTATAGAGGAGCTTGTGGCTAAATTATAACAGCCGCATGGGTCGATCGAAGGTTAAGCTACGCTTGACGAGGTCGGTCCGTGGATGGGTGACCATTTATTACATACCAAGACTCCTCCGTGCCTCGGAAAGCACGTTAAGCCGTTGGTCCCGGCTGTCATTTGTAGATCTTTGACAGTCGTTACTTGTAGTCAGAAGCCCGAAAGTCTGACAACCAGTTTAACCAAGGGGTATCATGTTACCCAGTTACTGGGTTGTGGAGGTCAGACAGGCAGTCGCTCCATGTAAAACACTGGTATTCAGCTGCATCCGGTTAAACTGGAAGCCGACCCCAACATAGTTGGGAAAAGGCTAGGCAGATGATGATGGTTGGTTTGGTCTCTTTTTGCCTTTATGTGGGTTTTCCATGTTAAGCGCCTATCTAGGTGGAATCCGAGGTATTTGACACAGTCAGTTTGAGGCAAGATCTCATCCATCAAACGAACTGGGGCACAGTTTTCTTTTCTTAGGGTGAATGTAATGTGATGTGATTTATGCGCACTGGCTTTAATCCTCCATTTTCGGAGACTCGTTGTAACATTTTACTTGCAGTCGCAGAATCACTATCCACAGCCAGGAAAGCAATATCGTCGGCATAGGTGGCAACCGTAACATCATCTGAAGTAGGCAGATCTGCTGTGTATAGGTTGTATAAAACAGGTCCAAGCACTGAGCCTTGAGGTACTCCAGCTTCAATTGGAAATAAGGAGGATCTGGCATCACCTTGCTTGACTTGGAACAGTGATTACAATTGTTGTATGTACAAGTAATATGCGTTATTTTTAATAGCGCATTCAATGAAAATTATAATATAATTTTGGTATAAACCTAATGGTTTTATATGAATGAATAAAGACATTGCATTTAAAAGTATTTCCTGCACAATAAAATATTTACTGACGAATAAAAAAAAGCTTCAAGTTTTCACTTATCCCCTCAGCACTCCCGGAGTCTCACTTATATCGATGGTTTAGTATTAGGATTGTATTGACGCCCTTTGTGTACAGTACCCTAAAAATAACTCAACTAACAGGTGTCTTCATGATATTATGGCAGCTATAAGCCTGAGGCAATCACGATTGCTTCGCAATGATGGATTACTTATAGCTACTTGATAAACATAAATGATGACCAGTAGGTGCCTATTAGGCGCCATAAACCTTCTAACATTTTGTCCATGACATTTAAAAGGGTACCAATGTCTTCCTGTATGCTGAAACTTTTATGTTCGACTATTTTATAGGAAAACTAGCACATAACTCGCGAGTCCGTCCGCGTGCATATCATACTTTAAAATTCCTTTCACCCTCTCTCTGTTTTGATAAAAATATAGCCTTTGGCACGCACAACTAACAACTTATGTGGCTTTTGGTCAAAGAATGTTCAAAATCGGTTCAGTCTACTGAACAGATTTTGAAAATTATTATGCCAATAAAAAATATATTCTTACTATTCTTAAGTATTCTTTCTTTTCTTCTTATTTTATTATGTTCATTTATATATATTTTTTCTGTTTTTTCTTTTCTTTTTCTTTTTTTTTATTCTTATTCCATTAGTATTTAATTTATCTCAGGATCTAGTAATGGAATAGAAGACACCAAAATGTGAACTCGCGTGAAATTACATACAACAGGTAAACTCAGGCCGTTTTCCTATGAAAGTAAGCAGTTTAGAAAGATCTTTATATTTAACTGCCTCATGTAATCGTAGAGAACATAATATAATTTATTAATTTATATGTAAATACATGTAAATGTACCTATTTACCTCCCTCATGAATTCAATCGACATGTATATTCATATTATTTGTTTACGACTTATGATAACCCAGTATAATAATATGTGCAACTTATTTGTAGACAGAGTACTTATATAGTACAATGTTAACATGTCTACCTTACCTCACTTCAGGTAACTAAAAAATGCCGCGTAAAACGTGCTAAAAACTAGGGTAACCAGCTATAAATAACCGATGATACAGGTGGTACAGCATCCTTATTATTTAAGATGTGTGTACACGTCTGTCCGTCGGGCCGGCGGCCGATATATCAACATTAGTACGTCCCCCGTCTAGTCCGTGAGAGGGACATGTTGAAGCTACTTGTGGACTGGAAGTGGCCGAGTCAGAAACTGGAAGAAAAAGAAAAAGAAAGAAAGGCATTTATTTGACATGCGCAGGATATATAACATTACAAAGAAAAAAAAACAAGTAAAAAACTATTGGACCCAGCAAACTTTGTCCTAACCCAGACTAACGATTGCTTATCTCTATAACTATTCTTAGTGGCTCCAGAACTTCCCGACGATGGATTTTCTACAACGTTACCTACTTATTTCTGATCTCCGTCACACCTATTAAATTATGTTTAAAAAAATGCTATTTTATTGATGTATGTAGTATTGTGTGCCTGACCGGAGTGCAAAATAAATTCTTCCCAAAATAAGTATTTTAATATTCAGGGCAATATATACAGACGCCAGCACGTCAAGCAACTCCGAACTGTCAATTTTTCTCAATTGAAAATTAATTTTATTCGGTTTGTAATAAAGTTGAAAAACTACCAAAGAAAGACATATTGGGAAAGCTTGATGTGCTGGCCTCTGTTCCAGAAAAGGGGGAAAAGGAAGTTAGAATTTAGGTCAGAATCAGATGAATACACATTCTTGCTTTAATACTGACAAAGTCATTTTGAGGAAATTAAAGCTTACTGCCTACTGAAATAAAACAAAACATGCAAAAATTTCTCGAAAACTACAATATATCTAAGATACTTGGGGTTTAATTCGATGGGTTAGGGGATTCTCTGATCCCATATTTTGCTGGTACAGGTTGCCTGTATAGATTGTAGACTATAATATCAACATAATTTATATCACTGCCACATCCAGTAAGTTCCCACAAATCCACATCCTTGCAGTGACCCATGGGACGTCAAAAATGAAGATTTAGTCCCCCACCGCGTCATACGTTACCAACTAATGAAAACACGGCTGTGGCCTGATGAAGCTGTCACTTCACCAGGTCTGATGCTGTGGCAGGGGAGCGTAGGACACATGACTTCTGTAGGCTTACGAATAACAATGGTGGAAAATTTGGGGATTACCAGGGAACATAGTACGGATGTCGCTTCAGGTGGTCATTGAATTAGCTTAAGTAAGTAATTACCTTGAATAAGCTGTAGTTCAGGGTAATAATAAGCAATCTGAAAATTTTGATAAAAACCAATAAAAAAAACAATTTAGAAAGAAAGAAAGAAAAATGCGTTAATTGGCATTAAACACCTTATTATTATTATTATGGTTTTCAAGATTTTGTTTCTCAGGCAACTTATTGTACCTGGTATTTATTTAAACTTACGGGTGTTAAACCAAGGTGAGATCCATTTTTTTTTTATTAGGGAAATAAATTGCTTTGTATTGCATCGGAATTGTTATTATTATTACTAGCCTGTGTTTTCCCACTGCAGGGCAAAGCCTTCCCTACTTTCCTTCCACCTCTCTCTGTTGAACCACTCTTTGTTGCTTTTGAGACCAGTCCTTATCGAAGGAGTCCAGCTTGTCCCGCCATCTTCGATCGACATTACACCTTAAAGCTATAAAACACAAAGATTATATTGCCAAAAGGGCCTCAGCTTAGCATAATGTCAGGGGCTCGAGTCTGCTATTGCAATCGTGTCTCAATGACCGGTCATTGATCGAATATTTGACAACTTTGACAGTTTTTGTATGGGAAATGTGTCATAAGTTTGACGTTATACGACGACGACACGATTGCAATAGCAGACTCGACCCCCAGATGAAAACGCAGGGTGAACTATCTGACGTTGATTTAAAGTTGCAACCCACGAGTGATTTATATATTACTTATTTATATTAATTGGCGAGTTTGCTATTTATAGCGTCACATGTTGTGTTGTAACATAACAGTACCTACCTACCTAGGAGGAGAGCACTGTTGTATGAAAAGATTAGAGGGAATAAATAAGAATTTATTAATACCAAGCCTACCTAGTGGAGCTAGGGTAAAGAAGAGAGGAAAACTGATGAATGAAAGATGAAGGATGAAATTAATGAAGAAAAGGTGGCCCTCTCTCAGCAGTAGATGTGGCTGAGGGGCATCAGGCTTCGGTCTTCAGTAGAGGAGGCGGAGGCCGTCAAAGGTGTCTCTCTCTGCTGTAGAATAGTCGAGAGACGTCAGGCTTCAGTCTTCAGCAGCGCTGGAGGAGGCCGTCAGGAGAAGGAGTCCGTCAGAGGAGGTCCTCTCGGCTCTAGTAATGGCCGAGGGACGTCAGGCTTGAGTCTTCAGCAGCGGAGGAGGCCGTCAGAGGTGGTCCTCTCGGCTCTAGTAATGGCCGAGGGACGTTAGGCTTCAGACTTCTGCAGAGGAGGCGGAGGACGTCAGTTTAGAGGGCCGGAGGACAGAGAGACCATAAGTATTGGACTCGCAGCTAATATGACTTGCTAAGCCTTTCAGATCCAGACCAAGACTGCCAAATTCCACCTGGCTCCAAGGTAAATGGACAGAATGACAGATGATTGAATTTTGAAAGGTTTTAGAACACAATACAAAGCAAAGTAAAAGAAAAATAATGAGGTCGATGTGGTTTACATATACGACCTACAACTAGCTCCAGACAAATTAAAAATAAAACTAGACCTGTCACTAGCAGACATTACGAATGTAAACAAACATAATTTATAGAAAAACTTAAATAATAAATATGATAAATAAGACAAAAGGTACGCTTTGCCTCCAAGTAATGAGAATGTAGCTACCTAGGGAGGGTGAATGCTTTAAAATTTCAGGTTAAACAATGTACAAAAATGTAAGTAAAATCACAATGTAAAGACAACATTACAATACCCCGAAAACCCCGGAAAATTTTTGAATACAATGAAAAAATTTTCTTTTAGAGTAAAAGAGCAATAAATCATTAAAAAAAAAGTAAGTTAAATGAGTATTTACAGTAGTACAAGTAAGTTAAAGAAATTAATACTAAGATTCCCCATAACCCAGAAAATTACTAACATGAAAAATTTAGAGGTTTTAAATAAGACCTTGCTCTTTCATACACCTTACATCAACCTTCTATTCATACTTCCTCAATCATACATCACCAGCATACTTTAGGGGATATGGTTCACAATCGATGACGCATACTCCACAAGGAATTATTTTTTAAGTTTTACGAAGGCTTATTTATTTAATTTAGGTGTCGTAATCCGCACCTGTTCTAAGACCCGAAAAAAATAAAATAAATTATTTACAGGTTTTTCTGCTTAAGAAAAGCAGCCAAGGATTAAAAGCATAAGTGCTTAAGAGAAAGCTTTAAGCTTTAAAGTGTTTAAGAGAAGTAACGAGTAGTTCAAGCTCGAAGTCAAGGAAAGAGAAGTTCAAAGATAAAGATATTTACAAGTTAAAAAAAAAAAGTAGACAAAGGGCTTATTTTTCGAGTTGTCAGACCGCTCGACACAATGGCTTATTTAGAGAGTTGTGTACCGCTCTATAAAAAAAATAAAGAAATAAAAAGAGGGAAATAACTTAAGCCAAGAGTTTTTGGGAGGGTTTAACCTTGTGAAGAATGAAATTTAAAATCTAAAATCTAAATGGTTTTTACAAGTAGTAAAAAATATTTGTAACAAATTAAGGTTTTTTACTGTCGATATAGTTAATAGTATTCTCCGCTTGAGAAAGATCAAGATGGAGAGGAATAGGGGAGGATTTTATGTCATCCGATAGGACATGACTAAGTTTATATATTTGATCTTTAAGATCTTTTAAATTATCCGCTGGTTTTTCAGCTCTAATAGTCACCTCATATTCCAATTCCGGTTTGTTTAGTAAAGAATATTTTATTAGTTTATCCATGATTGGTAAGTTTTAAGAGATTAAGAGTTTAAAAATTTAGTACCGGTTTTCGCCACCGCAAAGTTAGATATGAAACTTTTTTCTAATACAAGAAGATTAGATCTCCATGGGACATAACCGTTACTTGGCAACGCGTGACAAGTAAATATCAAGTAAAACCAAAATTAAATTTTACTCAATTAGTACAGTGAGAATATAATATATAAGTAAATGCAAATAATAACATCCACAGGATATTGTCCTGTGTCTGTTGTGAAGTGTCCCAACAACCAACTTGGGAGTGTCCACGAATGGATTAGCACATCAAGCGGTCATTGGGTGTGAATACCACTGGGGTAAACTTGTGGTGTGCAAGTGTGTGGGGATGTAGTGTAGTGATGTATAGTAAAACGACTACGGGATATTCTCCAATAGCCGTTCGTAGAGTGACCTATCTCCAACCTTGGTAGTGCCCACAAGTGGGTTAACACATCCAAGAGGCCGATAGGGTGCCGATTATCTTTCGATAACAGAGAATGTGAGTAAGAGGTGAAAACAATTGAGCAAAAGTTAAGATGGATGAAGAAAAGATATGTTTACCAAATGTTTACCAAATAATACTCACTTGATGGAAGTGTGTTTTTGAATTTTGAGAAGAAGTGAAGAACGTCTGAAATAAAAAGAGGGGTGGGTTAGATAAAAATTGGGCGCCAAACTGTAACATAACAGTACCTACCTACCTAGGAGGAGAGCACTGTTGTATGAAAAGATTAGAGGGAATAAATAAGAATTTATTAATACCAAGCCTACCTAGTGGAGCTAGGGTAAAGAAGAGAGGAAAACTGATGAATGAAAGATGAAGGATGAAATTAATGAAGAAAAGGTGGCCCTCTCTCAGCAGTAGATGTGGCTGAGGGGCATCAGGCTTCGGTCTTCAGTAGAGGAGGCGGAGGCCGTCAAAGGTGTCTCTCTCTGCTGTAGAATAGTCGAGAGACGTCAGGCTTCAGTCTTCAGCAGCGCTGGAGGAGGCCGTCAGGAGAAGGAGTCCGTCAGAGGAGGTCCTCTCGGCTCTAGTAATGGCCGAGGGACGTCAGGCTTGAGTCTTCAGCAGCGGAGGAGGAGGCCGTCAGAGGTGGTCCTCTCGGCTCTAGTAATGGCCGAGGGACGTTAGGCTTCAGACTTCTGCAGAGGAGGCGGAGGACGTCAGTTTAGAGGGCCGGAGGACAGAGAGACCATAAGTATTGGACTCGCAGCTAATATGACTTGCTAAGCCTTTCAGATCCAGACCAAGACTGCCAAATTCCACCTGGCTCCAAGGTAAATGGACAGAATGACAGATGATTGAATTTTGAAAGGTTTTAGAACACAATACAAAGCAAAGTAAAAGAAAAATAATGAGGTCGATGTGGTTTACATATACGACCTACAACTAGCTCCAGACAAATTAAAAATAAAACTAGACCTGTCACTAGCAGACATTACGAATGTAAACAAACATAATTTATAGAAAAACTTAAATAATAAATATGATAAATAAGACAAAAGGTACGCTTTGCCTCCAAGTAATGAGAATGTAGCTACCTAGGGAGGGTGAATGCTTTAAAATTTCAGGTTAAACAATGTACAAAAATGTAAGTAAAATCACAATGTAAAGACAACATTACAGTGTATAGAAAATCTATTTTCAATAATGAGTTTTACAATACCAGTAAGATCTTACGTAGTTTTTATCTTTTTGTAATATTGGTAATATACTAGAAATTCCCAACATTTTCTTACCTCAGCAAGATATTTTCCTACATTTTCCAGTCTTAAGCTCCTGACCGCGTTAAGCAAAGATTATTTCTCATAAATCTGGCTATCATAGCATGGTGAATGATAAATATCGTGCTCCGATGTAGTGATCGCTCCGATATTTCAGTTTGCTGTAAGATTCCTGCCCCTTGAAAATTATCGAAAGCTTATCTCTTGAAGGAAAGAGGCTTTACTTCAACTAACTTCAGAAATACTTAAAGTAATGAAATATTTCAGTCTAGTTTTTTTTCATCCTTAAATAGATGTACCGAAAAAAAGGATAAAACAAGGTGGTAGTTAAAGACTAACACCACTTACCCAAAAAATCTAAATCAAAAGTTATACATTATTAGATATTCTAATCAGGCTAAAGATCAGCATTTTCAAACGCTAAAAATTTTATAAGACCCCAAAATGTCTCCTCCTTCTAAAATTTGAAATCTTGTAAGTTTTAATAATAATAATACCAGCCTGTTACTGTCCCACTGCAGGACAAAGGCCTTTTCTAATACAGAAAAGGCACGAGCATTGATCACCACGCTTGCTTAAGGCGGGTCGGCAATTTCAAATTTATATTAACTTTACCTATGTCCAGGGGCTCGAGTCTACTATTGCAATCATGTCTCAATGACCGGTCAATGATCCATTTTTGACGTATAACGTCAATCTTATGACACATTTCCCATACAAAAACTGTCAAAGTTGTCAAATATTCGATCAATGACCGGTCATTGAGACACGATTGCAATTAAATAGCAGACACGAGCCCCAGGTTATATGTTTTCCTTCACCGACATTATTGATACATATGAATCGAAAAAGTTACATTGGTACTTGCCCGGATTTGAATCACAATCTAGCGCATAAGGGGCGCCTTAGCCTCTAAGCCATCATGACATGCCAAAATCTAGTAAACTATTTACAAGAATTCTTAACTGTAGTTTTACAATAATATATACCATGCATGCAGATTAAACAGTACGTAAATCAGTAGCTAAAACATTGGCTACAAACCATTCGTTACAATAAATAACAAGGTAATCACCATAATAAAATTAAATGTGACGAAATAGAGCACTCTCCGCTCCGTCTCAGCAGCAACTAGCCAATCTTCTTCATAGATAATTTATTTGTGCGCATCACGAGAGGTTCCGCTCTTATGTAGGTTACAAACTACTTCATATAACTGACGTGCTTATTTATATAGATATTATTGATGGTGTATCAGTACTATCAGTGTGTTAGGTAATTGGGGATAAGGCGTGGAATCTTGAACATTGCTAATGACTAAGTCTGGAATGTGAATAAAGTTAAAGTGAAATCATTTATTTCAATTAGACCCATAATAGACACATTTCAATGTTACACTTTTTTACCGACTTCAAAAAAAGGAGGAGGACAAAACTTTTTGACATAAAAAAACGACCGACTTCTCAAAATAACTCCAGTTTCGGAAGTCTGTGGCTTTGGTGGTTTTGTTTTGTCCATTATTGGCCACCCACTTCCGAAACTGGAGTAATTTTTCACCTGTTAGTTTTTTTTAAGAATTTGGTTGTTTTTTTTTTTTGTCAAAAAGTTTTGTAAATATAACATTGAAATGTGCCCATTGTACCTACCTATGTGTCAGGTAGCCCATCTGTATGGGTTACCTGACAAATAGTTATACACATAAATTTTAGTTTTTAATCCCTCATCTAGATAACAAGTAAATATTCGACACATATTTTTTCTTTTTTCACGTGGCAAAATATAACGGTGACACATCGAGTCAAAATGTCGCATGACGTCACACGCCAGTACAATGTATACTACGTTATAAGATAATAGTGATTATTAGATAAGATATTAATGATAATGACGTTACAAGCCCCCTCTCCTTAACTTCAATGCGCTTAATCTAAGTAGTTTTCCATCAATTTGAAAAAGAAAAAAAACTTTTAGTTCATTTTTTATAATCTAACTTACGGACTAATTATATTTTGACTATCAAATTCTGTCAAGTTAAGCACCTTATTAAATAAATTAAGACAATGATTCAAGTTGCACATTCCAAAAGGTAGTTTTGTATGGAGATGAATGTGAAAGAAACTCTATTCTTACTCTTTTAAAACAGATTTTACAGTATTTTGTATACAATCAAATTATATGTGAGGACAATGGTACCTTGAATAAAAACTACTATATTGAGATAGGTACAAGATGATATTAAATAAGCAACGCAGGTAGGGTAGGGCACTAGGATCTCTTATTGCATAAACAAAAAAGAATTAGTATATTACTTATCCTGAACTGTCGTACTACTGGGCAAACATTGGGCAAAGGACTTCATCCATTCCTCTATCTGTCGCGATTCTGTGCCACAACTCTCAATTCTCACAGAAGATATCCAGGTCGTCTTGCCATCTCCTCCGTTGTCAGTCGCGGCCAAAAAAGAGAGAAAAATAAAATTTATAACAACAAGTAAAACGTGCACGCAATATGACAATTACAAAAAAAAATAACATTAAAATACATGGCATGTCTCACGACTGCGTCAATAAGTTTATTTCAGCGGTTATGCCAGACATGTTGTCTGCTGCTGGTTTTCAAAAGCACCAATTGGAATGAAAAACGGATGACGCCAATTGCTTTTTGGTTGACTATACTCGTGTACTCGTAACAATATGTGCTATCCTAAGGTTTGTATTTTCATTTAAAACAACCCAAGGGAATCCAAGTTTCGGACAGGGATGGATGTCCACGCCCATCCATCAAAAGTGACCCCAAATTATTCACTTCAAATACCCGAGAGTAAAGACAGTCACCTTTACCTTACTTTGACGACTCGCAGAACATAAATTAATTAAATTATTAATTAAATGACAAGACCTAATAAATCCGAGAACTTTGCGTTCATAAATAAAAGTTGGACAACACGTCCGGGAATCGAATCAGGGTCTGTCCGTTTACCTCTCACCTCGGAGGGAGAGTGAGTGATTAGGGAAGGCCCGCGGGGGCCTTTCGTCAGAGCTCACAGGAATGCAGTACCGAGGTCGGGTTTTATTACCTTTTAAAGGGCTGAAATTTATTTTAGAAAGATTTCGGTGGAATATTTTGGTAGTAGGGTTTGTTAAAATAAAAATAGATACATACATGCAAAATCTAAAAGATATTGGAAGGCCATCTGATTCTGTCTTTTTCGGAAAGAGAAACTACTTAGATTTTTAAAGGGTAAAGGTCCCGGGTTCGATCCCCGAGTCTAACAAAGAGTTATTGAGTTTTTTCATCCGGAATTTCTCAATATCAGCCCCGAGTCTGAATTTGTGCACGGTTGATGGCAATAGGCTCGCCCCCTATGACATGAGACTTAAACATAACTGGCGAAATGTGGGTGTAGGTACTTACTACTGGTGCCTACACCTCTGCCTAACCATTCGGGGTTAACAGGCGTGATGTTATGTTACGTTAATGCAATTGACAACATTTCAAAATTGACAAGACCCTAAAACAAAAATACCGTTTCTTCATTTTTGAATGCTGAGTTCAAATATATTTTTTTTATTTTTTTTTTATTGCTTAATTTCTGACAAAAAAAAAATTAAATTAAAACTAAAAAACATGCGATGACGTCACTTATACGGTGGAAGCTAATTTTAAGGATGAAAACCAGACAAACAAGACATCTAATGTCAAAAATGACATATCTAATGTCAAAATGACATATCGAATGTCAATTTGTGACATTGACAACTGCTAAATGACAGTGATCTAAGTAACAGTTTTTTTTGACGTAGCACAGTAATGCAAAGGATGTATCGCCATTCGCCGTATGAATGACGTCTTTGGCGCTTACGTCTTTTTAGAATGCACCGAATTTCAAAGTTAAAATTATGAATGAAAAGTACATAATTTCGAAAAACCAAAAATATGGGTTCTCTAGTTTTGGATTTACTTTTATATAACGTTATAAAACATGCAGGTTAAATTTTTTAAATGTTGTCCATTCAAACTTCTAGTAGGTATAACAAGTTCACACACTATCGTCACTTCCACACTACCACTTCAGCAAACAGTACCGTATTTTAGCGTATCGGCCTTAGCATACTTCAAAAACGCCATAAAATAAATAATAAAGCCACCATAACCTTAAAAGTGTCTGGCGAGCGACTATAAATCGCTGGCATGTTGTCGTTAATTATAAAAGTAAGACAAGCCGGTGGGTGGGTCAAAAAACTAATGGCGGCCATCCGTCACTAGATGTCGCTAATGTCGCTCTATTGAAATAATGTGCTATAGTTTTGTGTAATAAGAAGGTGGATGAAAATGTGAAAGTATGCGTTGATGGAATGTTTTTTTTTACTTCTCATTTGTAAATTCGTTGAGTAGAGTTTTTGGTTTAATGGAGTTTGTACCCTTAACTTTGTATGTACAGAAGCCAGCATAATAATTTCAAGTTACCCCACCCCAATCTGTCAAATTCATGTGATAGTTTTTCAACTTTAACCAAAACGAATAAGGTTTATGTTCCATTGAGAAAATTTGAAAGTTTGGGGTAGCTTGATGTGCTGGCGTCTTTAATAATAATAATATCTTTATTCTCAGACCATAAGTCCATATTAAAACAAATAATAAAATAGTCAAAAACAAAATAATAAAAATAAAATAAAAACAAACTTGACACTTACTTACTAACTAAAATCCCGGACGCGCTACAGAAGCGCGGCAATCCCAGCAATACCCGGAACGCGCATTATATTGGACTCGTAGAGCACTGTACGAGCCCTGTGTATAACTGACCCACAGCCCCCCCCCCCCCCCCCCCAACTCTTTACATTACGTTGTGAGTTCAAATCTGGGTAAATACATTAGGTACTTATCAATAAATAGATGGAAAGAAAACTTCGTGAGAAACCTATAAAATTTACATGACTGATAATACGGGGTAAAAGAGACATTGTCTGATATACTGATACAGTAAGTTTTATAATTTTACTAGCTTCTGCCCGCGACTTAGTTCGTATGAAGTTTTGATATCGCATCGCATCGCCTGCTTGTGCCATAATTATATAAGTACCCTTTTCCGACTTAAATTGTGATAGCTCGGTTAATCACGGAAGCTTTTTTCCGCTTCCGTCATTTCTTAATGCTGCTCCGCTCCTATTGGTCAAAGCGTGATGTTATATAGCTCGCTAAATGGACTATCCAACGCAAAAAGAATTTTTCAATTCGAGCCGTTAGTTTCTGAGATTAGCGCGTTCAACCAAACAAACAAAGTCTTCTGCTTCATAATATTCGTATAGATTATAAGTCTCGTACCATGATTCTGATGAGCAGCGTTAAAAATTTTCGTCACGCTTCTCCTAATTTTTACTTTTTTTTCTGATGTTTTACGCTATCGCTAGTAATGGGGGTTGCCCCAACTAAGCTAAATATGCTTGTGTCTGGTCTGGAGTGGGCTCACGTCAATAGTGTAATTAATAGGCTGAAATTAAACTCACGACCTCTCGACGGCCAGACCGATGTCTTTGCCATTAGGCTGTTGTCGTAGTTGTAGTGAGCTTTTCTTTTATTTACTAATTAATTCAATTTAATGCACGATGTATGTACAGACGCCAGCACATCAAGTTACCCCAATTTGATCGTATTTCAACTTTATGTCATACAGTGATACAGATTAAGGTTCATATTCAATTGGGAAAATTTGACAAATTGGGGTAACTTGATGTGCTGGCGTCTGTACATACACAACTCTAGACTTAAAACTGGTGAGTACATGCCCCTGAAAGGGCGCAGCAAGATATTACTTACACAGTTAGGTACACCACATTCATATTTGAATGATTAGCTTGAAAAATCCACTCCATAAAACTCAAAATGCCTGTTGCATTTATAACCCATAAGTTTGGCACCATCACTATTTTCAGGGTTCCGTAGTCAACTAGGAACCCTTATAGTTTCGCCATGTCTGTCTGTCCGTCCGTCCGTCCTCGCTTAATCTCTGCGACCGTTAGCACTAGAAAGATGAAATTTAGTACCAATATGTGTATCAATCACGCCGACAAAGTGGTAAATAAAAATTGGAAAATTTCAACCCTAACGTGTGATATATTATTGTTGGAAAGGTATTTAAAAATGAATAAGGGTTTACTAAAATCATTTTTTGATAACGTCAATGATTTCGGATTTAATCGCTCCAAAAGTAAAAAATAATGTGTCCCCCCCCCCCCTCTAACTTTTGAACCATAAGTTTAGAAAATATGAAAAAAATCTGAAATGTAGAACTTTA
Source organism: Euplexia lucipara (assembly GCA_921972225.1). Classification (NCBI taxonomy): domain Eukaryota; kingdom Metazoa; phylum Arthropoda; class Insecta; order Lepidoptera; family Noctuidae; genus Euplexia; species Euplexia lucipara. Next base: position 1,662,207 of record OV179149.1, on the reverse strand, counting down.
TAAGGACTTTCTAGGAAAATTATTTGAACTTGGATGGAAACAACAGTTTTTGCACAAAAAAGATAAAAAGTTGTACAAAATAATTTCTGGACTAAGTTTGTATAATCGTATATGCAAGCATTATGAACACTTATTGTGACGGACGGGAAACTACGGAACCCTACACTGAGCGTGGCCCGACACGCTCTTGGCCGGTTTTTATTAAATACTTACCCATAAAAGGTGGACAGGGTCCGAGCCTATAAAAGTGTTGTATTTAATATACCTAATAAGAATTATAATAAAGAATTATAATAAAATTTTATAAAGAATTTTGCAAAACTTAACTAACTGCATAAAACAATTACTTCAGAAATCAACCACCGAAAATTCCCAGAGCATGGCCGAACGACCTTTCTGTAAAAACACATCCAGGTATATAATAAACAATCTAAATCAAATCAGAAACACTTTTACCGTGCGCTCGCGCACTAACACGGCAGCGCCATCTATCAATCACCGCGGAACATTACACGTTTACTCGTTGCGCACACTCTTTGATAGATGGCAGCACTTGCTGATAGATTTATCGAACTGTTGACGGTTTTATATTGCGTTTGATGCCTTGTAATAACATTATACAAGTTTTTCCCGTGGGCCGTGACTCATGGGGTGTTTTTTTTTTTTAATTTATAATGTATCGATGTATTTGTGCAGGTGAGATGGATGGGCTTTCGGAATGTTCTAGATTTGAGTTTATCGTCTGATGAGATTTAGGAAGATTTATTAAAGATAATAAATAAGATCTTTTCTAGGTTTTCTGTTATGTGATTTTTTTAGATTCTCGTTATTTAAACACCAACACAGCAGTTCTGGCTTTAACTCTTGTTGAGTTTCGAGTTTAATTACTATCTACATGGGACCTGCTTATTGTTTAATATTACATATGGGACAGGGTCAGAGGTGGACCGGTGAACTGGTGAGGGACCAACCGATAGAGATACGAGACTCACAGGTCTGGTTATTTTGGTGACACTTGGAGGAAACCTATGTCCAGCAGTGGACGTGTTTCAGCTAATATGTTGATGATGATGATGATATTATTAAGGGTTACAAAAGTAGAGAAAGATATTTAAAGAAACAATGTAGGTACCTATTGATTGTGTCGAAAGAGAAGACAAGCTGTGCATGCGTGCATTTAATTATCGTTAACTACAAAACAGAAAAACAATACATTCTAATAATAACATGGATATTTTAAGACTTCAAAACTCACACAAGGTTTAAAATTTTACAGCAACAATAAAACAACTTTTAGTGAGAAAATGTTGCACTTTTATTAATTCGTTAGCAAAGTGTTGCTTGTTAGTCTGTCGCTACTTTTCATACTGCTCGCCGCCTATTTGTCGAGTCGTTAATATAACAATTAAACGTAGAGCTATGAAAAGCGAATGGATGAGGTAGATTTATAAAGATTTTCATATGCATAGAGGCCATAACATCAAGCTATCCCAATTTGTCAAATTTTCACATTTGAACATGAACCTTATACTATTTTTAACCCCCGACGCAAAAAGAGGGGTGTTATAAGTTTCACCGCTATGTGTGTGTGTCTGTCTGTCAGTCTATCTGTCGTCTGTCTGTCTGTCTGTCTGTGGCACCGTAGCGCCCAAACGGCTAAACCGATTTGAAAGCGGTTTTTTTTATATGAAAGCAGGGTTTCTTGCGATGGTTCTTAGACATAATTCATCAAAATCGGTTTAGCCGTTTCAAGGTTATCAACTCTTTTGTATTAACTACCGTTGCTATTTTAGACATCTATGGGTATTAACTTTACTTAAAAACATATGTGTGTCTTAAAATTTCAAACACCCATGTGTGTAATATTAATAAGCAACATTATGGTGTATTTGGTCTGATGCAGCCAGGATATCTAGCAGACTAATGCACTCTTGGGAAAATAACAGCAGATATGTCGTGTTTGGATTCATTTTAACCAGCATTTGATTCTGCATACAATGCATTGATGGGCTACGGCTTAACGTGCTTTCCGAGGCACGGAGGAGTCTTGGTATCACCCATCCACGGACCGACCTCGTCTAGCGTAGCTTAACCTTCGATCGATCCATGCGGCTGTTATCATTTAGCCACAAGCTCTCTTATACTGATTGTTATAAAGTTGAAAAACTGTTAAAGGAATTTGACACATTGAGGTAACTTGATGTGCCGGCTTCTATACCTACCTCCTGACCATTTTGAAATCTTTGGGTTTTACTTACTTTTACTTACTTATCCTTAAATTAAGCTTATAAAGTCATATTAGATTCAAATAAGACAGAATCCAAGTGATTTGTCGTAATTGCAGTGTGCCTAATGTGTTGCATTTCATGCTCATGATTGTGGGTTCAAATACAGGCAACTCGCAATGTGAGTTTATATATGTAATACGTCAGAGATATTCGTGAAGGGAGACATGTGGAAAACCCTTAACTTTGTAGGAAGTTGGACATCGCTAGCTCGCCACACGTAAAAATAACAATATGTCAATGCAGCAAAATGCATGCTCGTGTCTTCTCTGCATGAGAAGAGACATTTGCTAAGTAGGACAGGTATGAGACTAATGCTATTAATTTTCATCCGATAATTAACACATTTTTTAGACAACACTGAATTTGTGACAATGAATTTTCATCTTTAGCGACCAGAAAAGCCACTACAAGCTAGAATATTTTAACAGCCAACACAAACCAGCCAACATCTTAACCCTCTCCAGCCGAGGTCACATTACCCGCATAAAACTCGCGACCATCCGCGACCATCACACCGTCTCGCGACCACGACCAAATTGTTCTCGCATTAGATTTATCGTTCGCCAACGAAACAGCAACAAAGGCACTCTCTCATCTCATGACAGCTTTATGATCCTAACAGTTTTTGCTAACAGCTACCTACGACGCCCGGCCATATTTATTGCTTAAGTTTTATTAATTAGCCATTTGTGAGACGTTGAAGCATGGTAAGGATTTTTGGGTATTGATTTGTGGCGGCGAGTCACGGTATTACTTTAATTTTGAGGTTAGGTTTGGGCTGAAGGAACGCTAAGGTCGTCGAGTGTGTGTGGATCAAGTTGGTCGTTTTATTATTTGCCTGACAAAATTTTGGCGGCAATTTGTAGGTAAGCTGCGGGTCTTAAAAATAAGTTAGGCTCAAGTGAGTCTTATTTTTTCTGATCAACTAAGAAGGAGCTAAAAGTGACTGATTACAGAAACAATTTTTGTATACCTACCTACCGCTAAAGTTGCCATTTTAAGACACTAATTAACAATGAGAGTATGCTCTAGAAGTTAAGCAAAAGATCATGAACTCACTGACAAGCAGCATTATCGTGTTCACAAGCAAACAGCTCATCGTACGCCAAACAAACGAAAACTTCGAATTTCAAAACATAAGCCGAAAACATCCGAGCTCACCCGAAAAACGCCGAGCGTCGATCCAACCGTCCCGCTGCTGCCAAAGATTTGACGTCAATGGTAGCGAATCGTAAATTACCATTATCTACAGACGCACCGTGCTAGTATTTATTATTTATGGGTCGGTTTGACTCGCCTGCGGCCCGATCGGGGGCGTTTTTCCCCATAGCGAGCAGGGTTGAGTTTAGGAGGTGTGTGTAATGTTCCGTAGTTAAAATGCTGTCATTACCGCACTTTTTGTTTTGTTAACGATTTTGTTGAGAATGTATTAATAAAAAGCATAATTTTTGTATGTCTAAATATCTTATCTGGTAAAATTTGGGTGTACCTACTACCAGCTAAACTTCTGCTTTGCCCTTCGGGGAGTACAGGCGTGACGTTATAATAATAATAATATAATTTTATTGAATGACTGCATCGGTCCAATGGTTAGTAACTTATCAACTATAACTTATGCACGAAGGGTTGGTAAAATTTAAAACTTATCAGGTTTGCCGCACAAGCAACGCCAACCATTGCCTAAGCACCGGCGCATCAAGCTTGTTGTGTTAATACAAATCTTTGAAAACATTTTTGCCAAAGGCTCATGGATTCATTATGTCAAGTTGAATGAATAAATAACATACATACCTAGGTAGACAGAAACTACAGAGCGCCATACGTCATTTGTACATGTTGTTAAATCCACCCCGCCGGTTGCGATAATTATTTTTTTAGAATAATAATTAGCGTCAGTTTTGTGTGATAACTTAAAAACTGTATTTCTTTTAAAAAAGGCCTTATAAAGACATCTGGCACCTACAGCTTCTTCTTAATACCATATATCTACATAAGTAAACTACGCAACATACTTAAACTAAGCATGGTGATTAGAGATAAGACCACGGATCATTGCTTACTACAGCGGGACCTTAACAATGTTATGGATTGGAGTAAGGAGAACAAGTTATACTTTAACGTAAAAAAATGCTCGATACTCTCCTTCACTCGTGCACGTACCCCTAGTCACTGCTCGTATCACATGGAGGGGCATCCTATACAGCGCGTTACAGAAGTCAGGGATTTGGGGATTCAGTTTACTGCGGATCTAACTTTTAGGAAACATATTGTTGAGGTGTGTAAGAAAGCGTACCGTAATCTTGGATTCGTTCTACGCCAGGCTACTGACTTCACTAACATCAGCGCTTTAAAGGCCTTGTATGAGGCATTGGTGAAAAGTCACCTGGAATGCAATGCGGCTATTTGGAGTCCAAATGAAGCCAAGTACAAAGCAATGTTGGAAAAAATTCAGAACAAATTTCTTAGATTTCTCTACTTTAAATTGTACAGAGTGTATCCGGGCTATCCGTTGCTATATCCAACATTGTTTTTGCTTGGCATGATGGGCTATTATAGACTTGAGACTAGACGAGAAGTTATGATGGCTACTTATTTTTTTAAACTTCTACGCGGCAATAACCACAATCCGGCAATACTGGAGGAACTCAGATTGTGCGTGCCGGATGCATATGTGAGGCGGCGGCGGCGGCCGCAATTGCTAGTGGTAGCATCGGCACGCACCAATCTACTAAAACAAGCGCCGATGTCGCGCGCACTGCGCACAATCAACGCGGTAGCCGATCGTATCGATTTGTTCCACTGTTCGTTGAACGACTTCACAAGGGAGGCGTATTCAATAATATGTTATGAGAATGTTAGTTAGGTTTAAGTTATGCAATTTATATAATAATTTTTAATAATGAATAATAATAATTACATTTAATAATGAATAACAATAATTATATTACTTTATATAATGATATCTGTTATGTAAAATAGCTTCTCTATCGCATTAGGTTAGCCTGTTAAGATAGATGTAAGTAAGGTTCCAAATAAATAAATAAATAAATAAAGTACTAAATAATAAAAAGAAAAACATAATCTCAGATTATATTTCACAGAAAAATGATACCGCGAGTATCCGAACAAACGGCGTTTGCGTCGCGAATCAAATAAATTACAAAGATATATTATTATTAAAATTTGGGAACCAACTTCGTCGCATTAACTTCGGGTAGTATCGGGACTGGGGCACACAGGGCGCGTAAAACAGAAAAAAGACCGTGAATTTACCGACCGTGTGCATGACCGTTTTTTTTATTTTTATTTATGCCTATGGCATTTATTCTGTCTTTGTACATTAGTGTGCTTGAAGTATTAAATAAATAATAATAATAATAATAATTTTATTGTTAATAGGAGCCTAGGCAGACGTCGATCAAAGAGTCGCTTGCCTCTCCGTGTTCAGAAAACAAGCTTAGTCTGACAATTATTGTAGATCTTAGACAGTCCTTATGAGTGGTTAGAAATGTACAACCCCATAAGTCTGAATAAGTAGGTACGGTACCAGTTTAAATAAGAAGTATCGTGTTACCCAGCCACTGGGTTTTGGAGGTCAGATAGTCACTGTAGTTCCATGTAGAGCCAGTGAGCTGCATTACCTAATCCATCTTATAAAAGGAGGGAAGATGGGTCAGGCAACGCAGGGAAGATGGGTCAGGCAACGCAGCTCGCCGCGCCGTGCCCTCGTCTCTGGAGTAGGCAGTGACTTGTCGCTGCCGGCCGTGGTCGAGAGGATGGTCGGCAGCGTCGAGTCCTGGGACGCGGTGGTGTCCTTCTGCGAAACGGCCGGTCATCTCGCGGAAAGGGAGAGAGTGATTACTTCCACTTACCCGGCCCGCAGCAGACGCACCGGGCGCAGGCGGAGGGCGGACAACGCCCTCTTCCAGCCCCCCTGAATGGGTCCAGGGCGACGGACGCGGGGATGTCGGCCGCCCCCACGTACATGGATCCGAGGTGGCGGCGCGTCGTGCTCACGCGCGCCCCTCTTAGACGTCGCGAGGGGAGTCTAACACCTCACTCCCCTCGCTGACTTGGCGAGGCCCGCGGGGCCGGCACCAGTCGGGGGTCGCGGAAGTATCTTCTGTTCCCGTGACCCCCGGCGCAGGTGTGAGAAGGAACACGGGGTGGTTTTTAGTCAGTAAGAGTCTGACAGACCCCTCCGCCGACATCCATGAGGATTTTCCACCCCTCAAAAAAAAAAAAAGGCAACGCAGCTCACTGACTGTAGGTACCTATAATATGCTCAGCTGCATCCAGTTAGCTGCAACCAATTAATTCAATGAAGAATGCTCTCAATGTGCCTCCATACTCATCCTACAGGCCACGCTTGTGACATCTACAGAAATTAACGAGTTACCGTTTGAGACGTGCGATGTGAGGACCTGATAACGGCCCTTCCGTGGTTCCGGCACGACGCCGATACGCCTCCGACACGGCAACGATCGCCGATACCGGCGCGGAAGACGGTAAATCTTGCCGATCGGCTATTTAGGCATTAGGCTCATCAGTTATGGAAGATCGGTGAAGGAAATTGTTGTGTCAAGGTGTTTTTGGTAATGAGGTGTAGCCAGTTGTTAGCTGGTGGTTCAATTTTGATATTTTAAGTGTGTACTAAGTTTCTCTGAATCAGAACCTATCTATTTGCTGTAAGAAGTGTTAATAATAATAAACATAAAATTGAAAAAAAGCCTTTATTTCATTGTAATAAATTGATACCTACAGTTAAGTAGGTACCTACTGTTAGATACATATTTCTATTGATTTTATGGTTAGTGGGTTAGAGTCTTAAATTCGTTTTAAAATAGTAGTTGTAGGTGACTGAAAGCCAGAAAATTGCACGTGAAAAACAAGGTTCTTACCACTCACAAGACACCAAGTTATGCGAAATTTACTTGTCACATTTAATTTTAACTAAACAACACTTATAGCGCCATCTGGGACTAACATGGTCGAACTCAATCAAAAAGCAGGTTACTAGTGTGGTCATAGACCATAATAATAGCGCCATCTATGATTTTGTTTTTGAAACTTTAAGGCAGATCGATACCTAGATGTATTGATAAAAGCACTTTCTTGTGACACACATTTTGAACATGTGAATTTTGTTAATTTACTATTTGTTTGTGATAAAAAAGGAGCCTAGCAGATATAAAAGGTTTAAGTACTTAGTTAAACACGAACACACAGTAATGGTCAGTGACCATAAAAGTGGCGCCCTCTATCTAAATTTCTTAGTACAAAGAAGACATCAACGATTCTCAACAAGTGGTTAGTATGGTCAACCAACAATGTTCCTAAATAGGTACTATGTTCTTAAACAATTTATTTCGTTTGAAAAATATTAAATAATAAAGCGTACCTAAGTATTTTGATAGGAAATATTTGTTTTTTTTTTATTATTTTGGTAACAAAATTTTTCTCGGATTGAAGAGATAAGTACCAGAAATAATTAATTTAAGTGCATTAAGGGACTTAATCTTGGGAACAACGTTTTAGTGACTGGCCAGTAAAAACTAAACAATAACAGATAAGAGAAAGATTAAAAAATTCGAACACGGAATTACACAAACTAATCAACAATACACAGAGGTTGATTTATACGTTTTATTTGCTGGCCGCTAGATGGCGGTAGCTAAGTGGAGCCATTTTCGCGTACTTAAAGTACTGGGGTAGCTGTGACCGCATTATTTATCGCACCATTACCGCATGGACCCTTAAATCATCACATGACGTGGACCGTGTACGTGAGCCTTAATGAATGGCGGGAGAGTTGCCCAAAGTTTTTTTTATTCTTTATGAAATTCTAAGAGCACTTAGTGGGGAATCTATTAGCGTGAATGTGCGTTTTGGGAGTCGACTTGCGATGTTTTAATCTCTTTTTTTTATGATGGCAACGATGTTTGTGTGTGGTATTTGAATGTTGCAGTTTATGTTTGACTTGAACGAGAGATATAAATCGAAATGTAAGACAAAGTAAGCCGGTTGAGCAAATCGGACGGTAGCATCTAAATCTATAGACTTTATTAACCACACAGTAGGCATTCCCAAGCATAGGTATTACTTAGGTACTACTTTATAGCTAAGTCCCGTGTACCTAAAGGGAGTGCGTCTTTTATCATCAACTGGGCTCAAATCATAGGTATATTTAGTAGTAGGTAGGTATCCCGAAGTCTGGAGACTTCGGGATACCTACCTACTACTAAATATACCTATTACAGATGGAAAACCTAATACCTAATAGATACCTACTCTCTCTGGGAAGTGTCACAAGACCTCATTCTTAAAAAAATGAACACATTTACTTATTCACAACTTTGAACTCGCTCTGATCATATACTTTTTATTAATTTACCTAATATAAGCAAACCTTAATACTCGCCTTCAATTAAACTAACTCCTCAGATACTTCCACTGTATTCCATAGGCCGCGATTGTCATCAAATTATAAGTTCGGAACAATGCCTATCTGCCAACTGTACCTATTGAAACTAGTGATTGTTCCCGTATCTGCTTGCCGATCTAGTAGATCTGTAGTGAAAGGGATTTCATTAATTAGATTGAGAGGTATCTTGTGTTATTGTGAAGGTATTCTTTTTAAGGTAAAGGTAAGAAATTTTGAAATTAAGGCATTTGTGGTAATGGTTCGATTCTCAGCACCCAGGACCAAATGTTTGTGTGATGAGCACGATTATGTGTTCTGTGTCTGGGTGTATTATATTACATAAGAATGTTTAACAGCTGTTTAGTAGGTACCCATAACACAAGCTCTGCTTAGCTTGGGACTAAATAGCGTTGTGTGAAAGTTCTGGAATATTTATGTTATTTATTTATGGGTCAAAAAACTGATAACTGATGAATAAAGCTTTTCTGTGAATAATTTGTCAAGGGTTAGGCCACATTACGCCAGTTATGTTTAAGTCCCATGTAATAGGGGGAGAGCCTATTGCCATTGCAATCGGGCACAAATCTAGACTCCGGCCTGCTACTGAGAAACTCCAGATAGAAAAACTCAATAACACTTTGCCCGACCCGGGGATCTAACGCAGGACCTCATCATCTCATCTCATAATTAATAATTAAATTAATAACGTTTTACTAACTTTTTTGTGGTTGAAGTAAGCATAAAACTAAAACAATGGCCCAGTCATAGCTACGGTGGCCATTAAAAAATAAAAATTCATTTATTTCGGGCATATACCCATAAGACATAACTTGAATACAAATACAAATACAGATTTACAAATTTACTGACCTATCACCATCATAAAATTGAAAATTAAAATCATAAGTAAAATTATGACATGGATTATAACCTATACCTACATAACTCGCAAAATGTAAGTGTTAGATACTATGAGATAAGTAGGTACACTTCTGCCTAACCCGTTTGTGCTTTAAAGGGCGATATCATACCACTTTCCATCAAAATTTAGTAAAAACATAGGCACGACATGTTTTGTCCCTTTCCCTCCTAACTAAATTATTGAGAGGTCTAAGAGTACCCACCTCCATGAGGTGCATCATTGCTCTTAATAAGCAGAGACAGGTGGTTCCACTAACTTCATTTCGAAACCCTTTACAATATCTACCTACCTTCTCTAGAATATGAAGGATGTTTACAAACTTACATTTATTACATAAGGTTTATTGTAACATTCATAACAGTTTAACTTTGTATCGTAAAGGAAGAGGATACAGTACTCTTACTGCTCTCATCTTTGGGACGGATCCGCCAAATACCAGCTTGATGCGCTTGAGTCTATTGAGAAACGAGCCAAGAAGTTCATCGGCAATGATGCACTCATAATTTCAGCCATAGGAATTCCACTGCTGGACATAGACCTCCCCTATAGATCTCCAATAAGACCGGTTGGAAGCGGCTCGCATCCAGCGCGTTCCCGCGGCCTTAATGAGGTCGTCTGTCCACCTTGTGGGTGGACGTCCTACACTGCGCTTGCCGATACGTGGCCTCCACTCGAGAACCTTTCGACCCCATCGGTCATCAGTCCTCCGTGCTATTTGCCCTGCCCACTGCCATTTCAAACTGCTAATCCGTTGCATCGTCCATGCACTCGTTGAGTCAAAATTTCGGAGTCTTGAGCATCGACGCCGAGTTGCTAGCCTGTCGGTTTTCTATCGGTTATATTTCGGAGAGTGAGCATCGGAATTGCACGATTTAATTCCACCAAGCCCTTTTCATCATTGGACCACCAGACGTACGGTACTGCGCCACCGGTACATGGTAGATATCCCAACCATACGTACTAAACGCTTTGGAAATACATTCATTATGCGAACAGCTAAAGAGTGGAATTCCCTGCCGGTGTCGGTGTTTCCTGATAGCTACAACCTAGGGGTCTTCAAGTCAAGAGTGAACAGGTTGCTTCTAGGCAAGCGTGCTTCATTGGTGACCACATCATCGCTTACCATTAGGTGAGATAGTAGTCAAACACATGCCTATCAATAACATATCAAGACTCCTGCGTGCCTCGGAAAGTGCGTTGGTCCTGGCCAAAGACATTCAATACTGACTAGACGGGGCATCACGAACAAAGTTTTCATCCGAAACTTATGCCCTAGTGGACACAAGTCTAAGAGTTTTTTTGTAGTACGCTCCGCTGCCGCTCCAATATTCATATACAGGGTGTCTCATTCAAATGGGTCAGTATGGGAAATTCTGAAACTATAAGACATACGAAGATCTGTTCTGAGGAACCATGTCATCGATTTTAATAACAAGAAAAACTGCATTTATACATTTCAAAAAACATCTGTACTCCGTTCCTCCGTGTTCCTCCGTGAGGTGCTCGAAGTGACCACCGCCTTTTACAATACAATATTTAGGTAACGATCTTACAATACCGACTTTCCCATACTGACCGATGAATGAATGAGACATCCTGTATATTACTCTAGATGGCGTTACTGAGACATGGGATCAAAGTTTTTCTATGACATATCCTTGACATGCCCGCTCTAGTAGTATTTTGAATCTCTTTGGTCGCGGCTGTCATTTGTAGATCTTTGACAGTCTTTACGGGTAGTAAGAAACCCGAAAGTCTAACAACCATTTCTATTACCAATGGGTATCGTTATACCCAATTACTGGGAGGTCAGACAAGTAGTCGCTTACTGTAAAATACTGGTATTCAGCTGCATCTGGTTAGAAGATAAGCAGACGATCCAGTATGTCTTGTTTTACACGTGAATTAAAACGAACCTTTCGTTTTAAAATGCGCCGATCTTTGTGATTAACTTACAACATGTTTTGAATTTCATTGAAATCTTGGACAGATATATGTATCTACCGCAGACGTCAAGCTTGAATATCTTCAAAGCCATAACTTCAAAGAAAGATAAAATATAAACCCCGGGACACAATGCTGGTAGAAGTACCTACCTACCTAACAGTAGCGTGACAAACTCAAAAATATCACAACATAGCGCATACATTAGAAACATTATCGCGTCTCTGGCCCACAAAAGGTTGAAAAGTCGCATTTCGCACGTATCGCTGTTATCGTCGGTCTGTTCAAACCCTTACGTTTGGAGGGAGAATTATACTTCTGTTTATGTTATGAGCGGTCGCGATTTAAGAACGCAACGTCGCAAGGTTTTCTAAAAGGAAATAGACCCCGTTTTCTCAAAATGAAATAGGTATCTGCAAGCTTTGTACATTTAAAAACTTTTTAGGCGGTTTCGCATAGACGCACATTCTGATACTATGACTTATAACGAAAGAAGAAAAGTAGACCAAAAATGTCTACGCTTGGGGATCAGAATATGTCTGAACTCGTGACATTGAGTAATTTTGAGTCAGTCGCTTCGAGGGAAGCCAGTATTCGCCAAGCTGTTCTAAATTGGCATCCATTCAGATGTAAGCTACTTGTAATGTAAGGTAAGTATGTATATACCGTACTTTTAAGGATAGTGGTAATAGATATGTGAGAGAAATTCATAAAACACAACCATTCTAAAGAATGTTGTATTTATTAATTATAAACGTAGAACTCATAACCCCTTAGAGTAAATTTAATGAACACATTATATTACCGTCAGCTAAAATAAGTTTCAAATCGCCAATTCGCCTTGATTAAGCCAAGCGTGATCGGTGATCAATGCTCATGACTTCTCTGTATGAAAAAAGGCTTTTGCCCTGCATTGGGACCGTTACAGGCTGATATTCAATAAATCTTCCACATCTTTTTACACAACGCCATTTAGTCCCAAGCTAAGCTTGAGAGCTTGTGTTATGGGTACTAAACAGCTGAGAAACATAGTTATATATATATCTAAATACATACATATTATAAATAAATTACACCCAGACACAGAACAATTTGTCGTGCACAACACACAAACATTTGTCCTGGGTGGGAATCGAACCCACGACCTTAGGCATAGCAGCCAGGGTCACTAACTACTAGACCAACAGGCCAATCAAGTATTATTAATTTAAGTGGTAATTGTGACTCACCTACACGACCTCATCACCACCACCCGCAGTCTCTTATAACTTGGAACCTATCCTTAGTTCGGAGGGCGAATTATCAGAAGTCGTTCAAATGATTTATGTACACAATTATTGGGTTATTCAGGTACGATGTTTTGTGCGATTCGATCCCGTACCGATAGAAGTTTTGAGACAATAAGAGTTAATTTAATGCCTTTCTAAGAGCTGTGTGTTGCGTAGTTTGGATGTGTGTGGATTAAATATGGCGGCGTAGGGGTGGTGTTCAATTGTTTCTCGTTTTGACTATCAAAGGTTATTATGATGTAGGCGGTGAAATAAAGCTGTCATGAATTGAGGTTACTTCAGGACGTTATCTACTGGCGGGACAGGCTTTCAAGCCCTTCCTCTGGCCTCGTCACCATAGAGGTGGAGCTAGAGCGCTGGCTCGGGAGGAGACACGGTTATATGTCGTTTCGGATGACGCAACTGCTTAAGGGGCACGGTTGCTTCGCAGCTTCGGTTAGTAACTGTGTCGCGTAAACAAGGAGCCGAACGCTCGGTGTCACCATTACGGTTTTTCCATCCAAAAATTTTCAGTAGCTACCCAGAGTCTGGATTTGAGCCCGATCAGTTGCAATACACTCGGCCTTATTACATGGTACGTATAAAAAACTGGTGAAATGTGGATGTATCCTGCCCAACCCTTTGAAAAATGCACGCATCAGGTGCAGATCCCGATTGCGGCTGATAAATTCCTGATGTGGGACATCACTTACTATACTTGGGAATTGAGCATAGTACTTCACGCACAGCAAAAGTGCCAATAACCACTAAAATAAAAGGCAGTCTTTTATAATAAATATCAAAAATCGGTTCACAATCGTTGTACAAAATTACGTGCACACACAAAAAACAAGTACAGTCGAAATGAAAACCTCCTCCCTGTTAAAACCAATTAAACAATATACACACCTATATAAAACAAAACACAACAAACATATAACAACAACAACAACAAGCACAAACAACAACACCAAACAACACAAACAACAAACAAACAACAACCAACCAACCATCACCCAACCATTTTAACAATATACTTACCTATATAAAACAAAATTGTGTTATTACACCATTTATATCTCAAGAAAGGCTAGACCAATATTTATGCTTTTTGTGTTTTTGGATTTGTTTTTGACCGGAGCAGGATAACTAATAAAAAACATGAAAAGACCTCGAAAAAATTATTAGTAAGAATAAGTTTCGTTTCTCTAACATTTTTCAAACGCAGCCCCATCTTGGATGGCATGACAAGTGACAAATTTCTTCCCAGTTCATTACCAGGTGACAATTTGACATTTGAGAAGCCTTAAGTTTAAGAAGGTAACACGACATTACCTAATTTTATTCATTCTAAGGCAGAACGAAGTTTGTCGGGGTTTTTCCATTAGATCCTTGTAATATTATAAACGCGAAAGTTTGTGAGGATGGATGGATGGATGTTTGTTACTCTTTCACGTAAAAACTACTGATTGGATTTTGATAAAATTTAGTATGGAGTTAGCTGACATCCTGGATTAACACATAGGCTACTTTTTATCTCGGAATTCCCACGGGAACGGGTGAAACCACGGGACGTCTGCTAGTATTGTCATAAAATCTTTATGAAGAATGATTTAGAACTGATTACCCGCTTTACCATTACAATGTGTGTACCTCCCACCGTATTTTGTAGAAGTTTATTTTTTCAGTAGGTGTACAAGATGCCGTACATAAGCATGGCGTACAACGTAACACGTGTCGCCGTGATACGTGACAGGTTGCAGGCCCATTCGCCATGAATTATATAGCAACTCATCTCCATCAGAATTCGCCTTGCACGGGAAATGTTGTGGAGCCTTTTTTCACGTGTAAATTAGAAATAAATGCATGAAATTTATCTATCTGCCGGTGTTTTTTGTTAATATTTTTTGGGCCTTTTTTGGTATAAAACTTGGTCTTTTTTATATATATATATATATATTTTTATATATATAATGGGTCTACTCTTGACCTCAATCTTGTCCTGCGGTCAGAGATGAGGTCGACGATGGAACGAGCTTACCCATAAGAAGCCTATTAACTCGCGACTTAAACAGATTGGGGTCATATGAACTCGGGAACACTGATGCAGGCAGGGAATTCCACTCCTTGGCTGTGCGCATAATGAAGGAACAGGCAAAGCGCTTCGTGCGAATGTGTGGAACATCTACAAAATCAAAAAAATCAAAATCAAAATCATTTATTTGCTGGAATATGGGTACAGGAGATATTACAAACAAAAAAGTTCTTATTGCCAAACTTTACCTCAACAGGCGTGCAAATATATAATACTAATAATATAATACATGCAAAATGTCAAATGTTATTTTATTCGTTATTAATTATTAATTATCCATTTCAAATTTTAAAATTATTAGTCATCTAGTTAGTACATATTTATTACATTTTTTCATTTAAATAATCATTTACATTATAATAGGCTTTATTGATTAGATACGTCTTCAATTTATTTTTAAATGACATAAAATTCTCAGTGTCCTTTATGTTCCTTGGTAATTTGTTATAAATTTTAGGGCCCATACAAAATGCACTCTTATCAAACATAGCCGTCCTATGGCTTATTGCACGAAGTGTACTTGCCAGCCTGGTACTTTTTAACGTTTCATATTTATTAATATTATTTCTAATGTCTAATGCTAGTTCATAAATATACAGTGATGGGAATGTCAATATTTTTAAATTTATAAAATGTGGTTTACATGTATCTGTAGGTTTTAGGTTACATATTGCACGGATACATTTCTTTTGGGCCTTGAAGACAGTTTCTCTATCAGTGGCATTCCCCCAAAACATTATACCATACCTTAGCGTCGAACCAACGTAAGCGTGGTAAGCAGCTAGAAGAGCAGTTTGGTTGACCACTTTACATAGCATATACAAGGCATATGAATACCGACTCAGTTTAGTGCAGACTTGTTCGATATGTGTCCTCCATCTCATGTCTGAGTCTATGTGTAGTCCAAGGAATTTTGTAGAGTTGATTTTTTCTATATTTATTTGTTCATATTGTATATTAATAGTATTGGATTTTGATTTTTTTGTTTTAAATGTCGTTATAAATGTTTTAGTTAGATTTATTTTGAGTTCATTTAAGTTTAACCAATTAACTATAGATGATAGCGTATGGTTTATCTCATGTTCATGAGTCGAGGGGTCTTCAGATACTACTATCGCAGTGCTATCGTCAGCATACAGAACCATAGAGGATTTTATGGATTTGGGGAGGTCGTTTATAAAAATAATAAAGAGCAGCGGACCTAAAATACTCCCTTGAGGTACACCTCTGAAGACTTTTATTGGTGTTGACAAATGTTTTATTTCTACTTTTGTGACATGTGAGATGCTAGATATTTCAACAAGGAATGGGTGATAACCTGCAGTACGTCTGGATTCCCGATGGAGGAAAGGAGATGGTGGAATGAGCTCGTGGAGCTCAAGAGCACACTCACCGAAATACAGTCTGTAAAAGACCGACAGACATGCAACTTTGCGGCGGTGGGCCAGGGTATGAAGCTTGGTACCCACCAGCTTTTCGTCACCAATGAGCCTCTTGGCTCTGCGCTCTACTGAGTCGAGCGTGGCTAGTTGGTATTTGGCTGAGCCATCCCAAAGGTGACAGCAATACTCCATGCTGGACCGGACTTGAGCTTTATAAAGAACTAAAAGCTGGTCAGCTTTGAAGTACCGCTTAACTTTATTTAGGATGCCCAGCTTTTTTGCCGCAGTTTGAGCTTTCGACTCAATGTAGGCACCAAAGTTAAGATTTGCACTTAACTTCGTGCCAAGAAGCTCGAGGCCGTCGGTAACTGGTACAGATGCACCTCGGAAAGTAGGAGCCAGATTGAAGGGGCTCCTTTTGGCGGTGAACAGGCACACTTGTGTTTTAGTAGCGTT
Source organism: Euplexia lucipara (assembly GCA_921972225.1). Lineage (NCBI taxonomy): Eukaryota > Metazoa > Arthropoda > Insecta > Lepidoptera > Noctuidae > Euplexia > Euplexia lucipara. Next base: position 1,645,428 of record OV179149.1, on the reverse strand, counting down.
GAAAACAACCAGATTTTGCCGTCTATTTTTGAAGAGTTCCATTGTATATCTCCGAAGATCAGCATCAGATCTTCACCTAATTCTTGTTAACGCCTCCAACGAAACTAAATGTGCACTGTCTGGAGTGGGTTTATGTCAATAGTGCAATGGGTGGGGATCGAATTTAAGACTTCTCAATCGACAGTCCGATGCCTAAGCCAAAGCGCTATTGCTGCTTGCAGCAGCAATGTTGCTGGTGGCAAAGCGGCAAATTTTACCGTCTGTAAGCCAAAGACTTCTTTTCATATATAGAGAAGGCTCCAGCATTAATCACCACTTTCAAGGCGGATTGGCGATTTCAAACTTATAATTAATACAATTCAAGGTTTCTTCACATTTTTTTCTTTTTCAGAAATAAACTTAGAAAGCCTGCATTTTAATAGAAAAAGTCACATTGTTCTATGTTAGCTCTGATTTTAACATGAAACCACGACAAATACTCAAGCAAAACGTACGAAAACCAACAAAATATCTAACCGCAAACCGTTCTCAAAACGTATGCACTAACGAGATATCAAAACCGAATCGAATGCAATAGCCACGAGGGAAATGTTCCCCACGTAACACCTCGCTACGAATCTATCACTGTCCTGATTGCTTACCGAAACTAGTCTGCATAAATCCCACAAGTATAACACGATTTTGACATATCATTGATCTATCCAGCCCAGGATCACCTCAACACCTAGCTGCCGTCTCCCCAGGGACGTCAAACCAAAACTGTATTACATCAACACCGTTTTCGAAGCCAAAATCTGTAGCAACACAGAATACATTGCTGATTCTCCACCTAATTTCTCGTGGAACCAGCTAACACAATGCGCAATGGGTGGTGTAAAATGCGAATGTGTCTCCTATCGGAAAATTCGGAATATAGTTGCGCCAATCCGCGCTGTTCGATCTACAAAAGTCAATGTCTCTTGCCTTTTGAATGTATGCTTTACTGTGACAACATTAGAGTCAGTTTATCGTTTTGTGAGTTTCGTCCATTGGATGTTTTAGATTGAAAGGTTAACTAGATAGTTTGAAAGACAGGTCCTATCAACCGGTGACAACTACATATTGTTTAGACGTGTGTTTTATTCGGTTGTATTGTGATCTCTGTTCAGTTTGGTTCTCTCTGAAAATTGTCTTAACAATATAGAATACATTATTCACGACACTTGAATGGCGTTTGTCGATTGCTTTGGCTTTTATAAATTTTACCTTTGTTGTTTCATTTTGTCTTTACAGTTGTACAACTACTTCAAAACCATTAGCTAAGTCCAGAATATCATCAGACAAGCCTTTTTCCAACTATGTTGGAGTGTGCATCCAGTCTAACTGGATCCAGCTGTTTTATTAAGGAACAAAGCGAGAAAGGAGAAATCCCTTTCTGGGCCATAATATTCCCAGTTGAAAAAATCTTATTCCTTTATCCATTGATGTGGGACATAGGTACTTACAATTTGTACTATATCAGTACCTTCTGGTTTTGAGTTTAAATGGTTATCTCTATTTATATACAGTAGACTGCATGTTAATATCGCATTCTCTCTTAACTCCATTCTCGGCTTGATCAGCTCGAGGTCAAAGTATTTCTAGTGATGTTTTGCCAACTGTACCTCAAGCAGGTGATACGATTTATTTCTAATTAGCATCAAAACTCCATTTCGTTTGAATCACATTAAATTAAAGTAAAGTTCTAACTTATTCCCCTAATTTAACATCTATCATGTTTCTTTTTATACAAAAATCAGCATTAAATTAACTAAGATCCTCAAATAACCTTGAAATGAACAAAAAACGAGATTGAAACGAAAATATGAGCTATAAATATAAAATACTTATCAGATTGGGCGTGTAAGTTTAACGTTTTAATAAATAACAAGCGGCCGCCATGTTGGATTTTTATATTTATTTGTAAAAATTAATAATAATGCTGAATAAATCAATAAAAGAATGGAAACATTTCATGACTGGCTCCGGTTGAATGATTTGTAGTAATACGAGTGTAGTGCCGTCTGCGCGCCATAGCACGCGCGACTCGTGTTGGTACTTGAAGAAGATTTGAATTTATATAATAATTATTACAAATCCGCCTTGAGTGTGTGTGGTGATCAATGCTTCGTTCCTTCTTTGTATGAGGCAAAACCTTACCCAGCAGTGGGATAGTAACAGGCAGGTATTATTATTATTAATCATTATAAGAAGGGCGGGCTGTTTGGTATATTTAAAAATGATATGCTTAGTTATTTAGCTGTATTGTCTTCTGCTTTGAGGTAATCCATCTTAACACTTCGTGTGTTAAAACGTGGATCCACCCAAGCGCGACATAATGCTTTTTAATTTTGTCTAGAATTAGGGCATTCAACCGGTTGAAAGAGGAGTATCAACGCATTAGTCGTTAAGTCGTTTAAAAATCAATAGAACCTCGTTATATAAACTCCGCATTTGAAATTTTCTACTGACCAACTAACCCTTGCTAACGTTGTTTTCAAAGACTAAAACTCATACAAAAGCGGTCAATTTACTAAAATATGCGACTAACTTTAAGAGAAGTTAAAGTTTTTTAGGCTCAGTTAAATATTTCCATTTCAAGGTGTCTTCAAGTATCAAAACCTCTCGCACCTCTGCTATCACAAGGCAGCCTTATATCAGTTGATATCGAGTCGAGTCGGCTGTACATCTCAGTCCCACCTCCAATAACGTGCACCCATCAATTCAGACGGTCGCAAAAACGTTGCCTTACCTCGGGCAAGGTATGACAGATGGATGGGTGGCCACTGCTGTGTTTTGTTGTGATCTGAGATGCTTAGGTTATAAACTTAGGTGGTATGGAATATGATTTGGATGTTTAGACTACTAGATAGAACTTTGTGGTTTAAGGAACTTGATTATCATGATTGGAAACTTATGGAAGCCAGGAGAAGTTGATAAGTCGACTGACCTTGATAGACGTTTGAATATGATGACAGGAAAGAACACCGGCGAACTCCCAAACAAATTTTTGTTGACATTTTTGTTTTGTGTCTGCTTATGAAAAATATCTAAAAGTATGGAGTTTGAATTTCTGAACAGTTTTTTTCTTTGGTTATACTTTTATAGGAAGTCAGGAATTAAAGATATTTTATTTTTAAGTTTTAGAGGTTAAGACTATACAATAGGCTATGTCCGCTATAATCTTAGCACAAACAATCGTGTTTATTTTGACATTTGTATTCTGATGCAGACATGTATTTCCTAAGTATATTAATGCATTATGTAAAGCCAATCATTTTCAGCAACTTGACTAAGATTTATATTACATGGCAACATTAAAAGTATAGCTAATCCAAAAGCCATGAAGTCAACTCAGAAAATAAAAAAAACACAAAGCTATGATTATTTATTTCATCAATAATCTAGTCAATTAAGCTCTTAATTATTAAGATTATTTTTCCAGACTTTGATAGGCCTTATGCTTGATTTGATAAAACTTAGTAAATTATTTCGTCGGTACTTTAGGTAAATAGCAAGTCTAGATATCATTTTAAAACATTTAATTACTAAGAAAAACATCCAACAAACTCTTCCCAACAAAGAACCTTAACATATCCTCGAACCCCAAAAACAGAAATAAATAACCATTTTTCTAAGAACAGTTCCAGCGAAGTCTATAACAATAAATCAATCCAAACTGAATGTAGATAAAATAAATCATTCAGAAAACGTCATAGCAATGTGTCTCATCAAAATTCAAATGGATATGGACCGGCCCGTCATTGCAAGCTGTCGGCCTGGCATAGGAAAACTCCAAGATGTACCTACCTATGATTTATTTGAGTAAGTACTGGGTTTGCCTGCTGTTTCGCCGGTCTGTGCAGGACTTTAATTTTCTCCGAGGAACTGCCCCCCTAGCCAAGTTACAAACGATTCGTATCTATTCTCTTTCTACAATCGAGAACGCCTCAAATCCCTTTGTTTTGATCATGTGACTTATCACCTTTCGCTAAGTCACGTGGTCAAAACAAAGGGATTTGAGGCGTTCTCGATTGTAGAAAGAGAATAGATACGAATCGTTTGTAACTTGGCTAGGGGGGCTGACTACATAACATTACATTAGGGCTGTATTCGTCAAAGGGTTAGGCAGTGGTGTTACTGTAATTCACTCACATTTCGCAGTTGTTTCAGACGTCACGCAGGCTCAGATGTGAGCTGGTGTTGGTGTGTTATGCACCATAGTCCTTACTAGCTTTTTCCTGCGGCTTCATCCACGTACCGGGATAAAAGAGTATCCTATGAGTTAATCCATGAAATGGTCTATTTATGTATATGCAGATTTTCATCCAAATCTATTCAACGGTTTATTAAATGCGTGATTAAGTAATATCAATAAACATACATCCATATATTCGCGTTTATAATATTAAATAAGGATTAATCAGTAAAGTAAAATAGGTTATTACATTAACTTATTATCGATGAGATTAAAAGTGAAAGTAAAAAGTTACCAAAAACTATAGTAGACCCATTCATTTTCAAGTCCCATATTCCCATCTCAGAAATTAAACGATAGTTCACAGGTATCCGATAAAGCTGCCCATCTAACATATCCAATGTATACTGATCCCAACCACAATCATAAGACTGACCATCTTAAATTTATAATCGGCAGATATTATCTGGTTGCGCAGGCGCAGCACGACGCTACGAACTAATGATAATGTGCGCAGCCAACAATTAACTTCTATACCGACTGGGCAGGCCCGTGTCAATGTTGATTTGTGATTGATATTATGTACTTCAAGTATAGGTTTCGCTTTACAACCAAAATTACACCTTACGTCTCAAAGGTTGAGTTCAATTTAGCTTGTTACTGAAAAGGAATCCGTCTTAGAAAGTTGTACGAGCGACTTTCAACTGATTCATTTTGAATTTAGAGTTTGGTTTTCGTTGACGCATTCCTAACCTGCCAGGTAAGTTTCAACTATTGCATAGGTAAATGATTTTGATCTTTATTTGAAAAGGGTTTGAGTAGATTTTTGTTACCATCAATGATTATTGTGGAATTAATCGGTGCATTTGCGCCTGAAGCTTTTTACTGAATAGTTTAGTGATGATTTATTTTAAACTTTAGGCTCTTTGCAATAGGGGCTGGCTATTGTTTTAATTAATTGTAAAGTTTTGATGTATATTGGTGATTAGCAATAGATATATTATTTTTTTGGAGGCGTGATGTTAATATATGAGATCAATATATTTATTTAAAAGTATGGTATGTTGCTATGTACAGAGTGTTTCTTTTTTAAGTTAGGGTCTGTGAATTTTTAAGTAGGTAAGTACAACACTCTCAAAATACTTTTAAAGAAAATTAAAACAAAATAATTAAAGTTTATTAATTGTATATATTAGCGGTCTTTAGTAGGTACCTACCATATGCTGCCCACTGCGTTTAGTTTTTACAAAATCAAAAAAAAATCAAATCAAATAATCTTTATTTGTGAACATAGGTGATAAAAGGTCTTATGGATACATTTTAGCCGAGCTCTATGTTCGACCAATGAGATTGGTGTACAAATATTTAAGTTAGGTAGTAATAAGATTCTACACAATACAAAATCAATTTCAAGTGATACAATCATGTTAGGTAATTGTTATTTTCTATTGAAGATACGAAACTTTACACCTTTCATTATTTTATGATTTACTTTGTGATTTGCAGTAGAAAAGTATATAAAAATCTTCAAAAATAATTATTTTTTAGAAATTCAACTCATTATCTGCGTTTTTCTCTACAACCTGTATGTTGTTAAGAAAGAATTCACTCTGTATATCATTGGGTCAATTATCAAAATAGTAATCGATTGACAAGATCTCGTGGGACTCAGAGTAGGTAGGTAAGTTATTTTTAAACAACTCTGATGATAGTACATTAAGATATAGGTCGAAATCTTTGTACATAGGTATACGATTTTTACATCGAGCATGGAATCAAAGCTACTAAGATGCCATTTCTAAAATTTATTCAAAATCAAATAACTTATTTCAATAAAACCAAAGATTTGAAACTCTCGAAAAATCAGCAAAAAAACTCTTAGGTACTTAGGCACTAACGAAATTAAAATCAAACAAAATTTTGGTAAGTACCAAAATGTGCGAAACAGCCTGTGAAAATTTGTGCCATGATTTAAAAAAAAACACTGTTTAAGACACATATAGGACCAATGACAATTTATAATATAACATAGGTAATGGGCAACAAAACTAAATTTTCTATCTCAAAATCAATCCTTGGAATACCATCAAATCCTTCCATACAAAAACTATTTCTATTCTATATCTATTATAGAAAGGAAATGGCGAATGGATGGAATCGCTATTTGTCAAATATCATTTTCAGCCATATTACAAATTCTACTCGTTAACACTTGACAGTTGACAAACAGCTGATTCCATGTACGCCATTTTCTTTCTATTGTCGCCATATCGATTACGATAATAGAAATAGAATTTGTAATATGGCTAGGCCTGCAGATTACGTAACGTATATTTTTACGTTTACCATAAAATACTCCGATAAAATACGTAACCACATACAACTTTATCTTACGGTATACGATGATAATAACTTATGAAACAATAGGCTACAGACGCAATATCAACGCCTCTTCATAAAATATGGTAGAAAGTGACTGGTTGGTCATTGCTAGTTATTCTTGTGTAATATGAGTAGATGTGGTGACTTCAGTTTAGACTGACTTTAGTCCAGCACGCTTATCATATACTAGCAAACGACACGCGATTTCACCCACGTAGTTCCTGTTCCTGTAAGATTACAGGGATTAAAAAGTATCCTTTGTCATCCGAGAATAGTATAGCTTTCCACCAGTGCAATAATTTTTAAAATTGGATCATTAGTTCCGAAGAAAACCCTCTACATACAAACTTACAAACATACAAACAAACAAACAAATTGTACCTCTTTGTAATATTAGTATAGATCGCACCCCCAGTGCGATAAAGGCGTAAGAAGAAAATGCTAACTTTACAGGAGAGCAAAAACACTGTTTGCTCTGGTATGTCTATTTAGTATTTGATCTTATGATCTTTTGTTATATACCATTAAATAGCACAAAAATCCAGTTTTTTTTCAACGATATTTCAGATACAATTGTAATACTTTTTAACCGACTTCAAAAAAAGGAGGAGGTTCTCAATTCGGTTGTATATTTTTTTTTTTTTTTTTTAGGGTTTGTTACCTCAGTACTCCGTCATTTATGGGCCGATTTTCAAAATTCTTTTTTTGTTTGATAGGGTATACTAACAGATTGGTCCCATTTGCATCAAAACTCATACCTGATGAGGGATCTTCGAGGAATTCAGGGAACTCCTCAAAAAATATAAGCACACATGCACCGATTTCAACATTTTTAGTAACAAATCAAGCATTTTCATTTAGAAAGTATCATTTGGTGAAGAAAAACTGATGAAGAAGATAGGCAACGGAACTCTTCAATGCATAACAGCAAATTATTCGCGATTGCTATAGTCAGATGTCTATGCTGAGCTTTTGTATTTCCACAACATAACATTACGCCATTCTATTTTAAAAGGGGCCGGCAGAGATGTACAGATTAATGTTTAGAGATTAACTTTTTTAGCAATTGTTATCCAGATTCAGTGATTCTTTCAAGTTTTGAAAGACTTTCTTTACATACAAAGAAACTAAAAATTACAAAATAAAAACTTTTTTACAAAAAAAACAACCGACATCTTAAAAAAAACTAACAGGTGAAAAAAACTCCAGTTTCGGAAGTCGGTGGCCAATAATGAACAAAACAAAACCATCAAAGCCACAGACTTCCGAAACTGGAGTTTTTTTTCACCTGTTAGTTTTTTTTTAAGAAGTCGGTTGTTTTTTTTAACCCCCGACGCAAAAAGAGGGGTGTTATAAGTTTCACCGCTATGTGTGTGTGTCTGTCTGTCTGTCTGTCTGTCTGTCTGTCTGTGGCACCGTAGCGCCCAAACGGGTGAACCGATTTGGATGCGGTTTTTTTTATTTGAAAGCAGAGTTTCTTGCGATGGTTCTTAGACATAATTCATCAAAATCGGTTCAGCCGTTTCAAGGTTATCAGCTCTTTTGTGTTAGCTACCGTTGCTATTTTAGACGTCTATGGGTATTAACTTTACTTAAAAACATATGTGTGTCTTAAAATTTCAAACACCCATGTGTGTAATATTAATAAGCAATATTATGGTGTATTTTGTCTGATGCAGCCAGGATATCTAGCAGACTAATACTTCCCAAGAGTGTATACTCTTGGGAAAATAATAGCAGATATGTCGTGTTTGGATTCATTTCAACCAGCATTTGATTCTGCACACAATACACTGATGGCAACGGGATGAGCTGATGCTGCAGCCAGGCTATCCAGCACACCAGTAGGTAGACTCTTGAAAAAATAATAGCAGATATGTCGTGTTTGGATTCATTTCAACCAGCATTTGTTCCTAAACACAATGCACTGATGGCAACAGGAGGAGCTGATGTTGCAGCCAGGCTATCCAGCACACCAGTAGGTAGACTCTTGACAAAATAATAGCAGATATGTCGTGTTTGTATTCGTTTTAACAGCAGCATTTGATTCTACATACAATGCACTGAAAAATTCTCGTAACTGTAAACTATAAAACAAAATTAATGCGTTTAAAAATTTTGAAAATAAAAATTAAATTAAAAATTTAAAAAACCCCCACCGCAAAAAAGTAAAACATTTAAAAAGTTAAAAATAACACTTTAGCCATGAAATTTTACGTAACGTCGGGGTACCGTTAAAATAAGTACCTACATACCTACAAGTACTAGGAACATTCCTTACTTAAGCGGTACCCCGACGTGAAGTAAAATTTCATGGCTAAAGTGTTATTTTTAACTTTTTAAATGTTTTACTTTTTTACTCTAATCATCGTTTCATAAACTTATTTGGACACTGTAAATGATCGTGGTTATGTCGTTTAGACCATGATAAAATGCAGAGGGTAAACACTACTTACGCCTTTTTTGCTTTATTTTGTTTTACATATGTCATTAAAATCAAGACATATTAGGAAGTACGCTTACTAATTTCAGCTTGTTATTGGGAAACAAATACGTAAGTAAGATTAACTATATTTTTTGTCAAATTTTATGTAGTTAAGTAGGATTATGGACTTTTTTTATCTGAGAAAATGTAAAACTTATGTGACGCGACAAATGATTTTTTGGTATAACGGCTTAATTTTTCATCAGATCTTAACGGAAAAATTAAGAATTGTGTATCTTTATCTGCGCTATACGAAACTGCAATAAAAAAAGGGACGTATTCTTACTTACGACTTTATCATACTGGGGGTGCGAGATAATCACTGTGGGAACGGTTTTTTTCTACAGAAGAATTGACAAAGTGACAAATTGTAGAATCACTTCTTTTGTTTTGAGCACGACAATGTCAAGAATGAAGACAAGAAATGTGTAGATTCTTCAGTCGACAATTCTTTCTTTCTTTCTTTCATTGTTTCTTACTATTTTCTATGGTTATCGGTACCGACTCAACCGAACATACCATCTAATTCTAACTTATATTATTAATCGTTCTGTTAATTGGCTAGTTCCGATGGAGCCGCGGTTGTAACAGACACGCTCTGACGTAAGGGACCAGGTTACTTTTGATTTATGTGACTCTTACTCCTCCCAGATCAAGTAGATTTTGAATTTGAGGTACTACCTATGTATCGGCTTTTGATTTAGTATTTACTGTCAGGATAGCTGGGAATGATCTGCTAGATACATTCAGTCTATTGACAGCCAATGTATTATTTTGTTACTCGTACAATAAAATAGATTACTTTCTATTTGTATTGTACACTATAAATTTCTTTTGTACACTATAAAAACTTGAAAATAATTAAATGTTTCTATTTATTTGTATGACATGTATGTATATACGTACAATGTAAATACACGTTAATACTAAAAATAAACATTTTACCAACATAACTATACAGTTGGCAGATGTAAGTGGGAACGCCGGGAGGGGACGCCCTAGAAGGACATACATAGACCTTATTGGTGAGGTTCTTCAGAAAGGTCAGGTGCGTAGTACTCGCAACCGGCGTGTGTGTATGACAACATGTATGAATGTAAACGAAGCAAAAGAAGTATGTAAGAATCGTAGCATATGGCGCTCTGTAGTTTCTGCCTACCCCCATGGGAAAGAGGTGTGAGTTTATGTATGTATGTTTGTAACTATACAGTTATGTTATAAAACTACATAAGACATATCAAGAAGATCCTGTTGTCTCGTTGGTCTATTAGTCGGAAGCGCGACTATTGAGCCAGTAATTCTAGATTAGATTCCCGGTCGGGTCTTTACCCCTTTAATATAATTTTCCACCAGTTTTTCAGTAGAAATCCAGGAGTGTATTTGTGCTAGTTTGATGGCAATTGGTTCGCCCCCTATTACATAGAATTTAAACATAACTGGCAAAATGTACAAGTGCTATTTGGTACACATCTGCTCAACCCCTTCTGGAGAATGCAGACGTTATGATAACCTAATATGAAGACCTAGAAGATCGGTATATTTTTATCCTCCATATAACCCCGAATCAATAAGTACACAAAAATCAATGATCTCCAACAAATATCCTAGATAGAAAACTTTCAGAAAGTCGGTTGACCTAGAAACTACTCGATTTGAATCTAAAATACGGTCAATAAAGATCTAAAGCCTTAAAGTTTTGATACCACAAGTTTCCAATTTATTTTCTTAGGAAATGTTAAGTTTTGTTAATGTTTGAGATGGTTCCAAAACAAATATTTGTGTTTTATAGAAGACTAGCTGCTGCCAGTGGCTTTGCACGGGAAGATATATTCGGGATAAAAACTATCATAAGTGTTAATCTAGGTTATAAACTATCTTCGTACTAAATTTTATCTAAATCCGCTCAGTAGTTTTTGCGTGAAAGAGTAACAAATATCCATCTCCATTTTTGTACACATAGGACTGACTGTCATAAAATACTTAACTGAAATGTTATAAATAGCGAGCCTATTACCATCAACCGGAAACAAAATAATCCAGATTCCGAGTTGCTTCTCAAAGTTTAAGATGGTAAACCCAATAACACTATTTCTTACCCGCGAATCAAACAAAGAACCGCATGCTAAGCAGCTTAAGCTGAGCTAGGTGTTTAGTTAGCTTTTGAACACTAGACCATCAAGACAGCTAAGGGGGTAGATAGAATTTTTGAAAAACCAGGACGTATCAGTATATGAGCACATACCTATATCTTTCTTATTATCCTACTTCCTATCCTACTAAAATTATAAACGCGAATGGATGTTTGTTACTGTTGCAGGTAAAAACTACTGAATGGATTTTAATAAAATTTATTGTGGAGTTAGCTGACACCCTGGATTAACACATAGGCTACTTTTTATCCCTGTATTCCCACGGGAACGGGATGTACGCCGGTGAAACCGCGGGACTTTTGCAAGTCTTACTAATATTATAAACGCGAAAGTTTGTGAGTATGGATAGATGGATTGATGGATGTTTGTTACTCTTTCACGTAAAAAGTACTGAATGGATTTTAGTAAAATTTGGTATGGAGTTATCTGACATCCTAAATTAACACATAGGCTACTTTATATCCCTGTATTCTTACGGGAACGGGACCTACGCCTGTGAAACTGCGGGATGTCTGCTAGTCAGGTCTTTTTATTAAATTATTTTTAATTTATGTCTTTACTTTTTTAATGTTTTCTTGTTTTTTTTTATTATCTGTATTATTGTTCTTTTGTTTTATGTTCTGTGCGTCCAAATAAAGTATTTTCTTTTTACTTTCTTTCTTTGTGTCTTTCGTTCTAGTAATATTATAAAGAGGTAAAGTTTGAGAGTTTGTGAGGTTATCAGTTGAAATCCGTTCAGTAGCCGTGTAAAACCGATTTTGTAAATTATTTTACAAATAAAAAGAAGTAGTGGTAGTAGTAGTTCTTTTTCTTAAGTTTTTTTGGTGTAAAATCAAGAGTACCTACTCTTTTATAATTTAGAAAGCCATGTTATTTGTAAGTGTGTTAATTATAGGCTATATTTCATTTTCAAAACTAAGAGGGGGTCGAGGTTAAACTAAAGAATGAAATGCACGTAGACGCAGTCACGAGCAAAGTGCTAGACATAAATATATACTCCTGTCCTTCAAAAAAATAATAATTATAATCCCAGTTTATTTGTTTTCAGTGTCCTTTACCTCTATTCTCTCGCTTACCGTCATCTCATTGTCACCTCCCTTCCAGCCATATCATCTTTCACACAATCCATCCATCCCTTCTTCGAAATCCTTTTAGTCTTGAAACCCTCCACAGTCATCCTAAAAGGTTTTCTCACAACATGTCACCTCTTTCCTATCCATCATCTTTCACACAATCCATAAATCCTTGCACGGATACTTCTCTACTCTTGTATCCCTCCACAATCATCGTCAAACTTACCTCACCACATACCACCTCCTTCCTGACCAAAATTCTACTTTTACACAATACATCCACCGTACAAGAAGATAAGGTAACAAAAATTGAAAAGAGTATGCTTAGATGGTTTGGTCACGTTGAAAGGATGGATGAAAGGCGACTAACGAAAGGTATTTACAAGGCCAGATGTAAGTGGGAACGCCGGGAGGGGACGCCCTAGAAGGACATACATAGACCTTATTGGTGAGGTTCTTTAGAAAGGTCCGGTGCGTAGTACTCGCAACCGGCGTGTGTGTATGACAACATGTATGAATGTAAACGAAGCAAAAGAAGTATGTAAGAATCGTAGCATATGGCGCTCTGTAGTTTCTGCCTACCCCCATGGGAAAAAGGCGTGAGTTTATGTAGGTATGTATATATGTACATCCACCGTTTCTCTGGTGTTCCTCTACTCTTGAAACCCTCCACAGTTATCCTCAAAGCTATCCTCACAACGTGATCCTCATAAAACCCAGCTAGTATGGTGATCCCATGACTCAAGCCTCGTTGAGCAGAGACAGGACGCCCACTACCTTTAATTGCCGTAAACATAACATTTCGGCAACGTAACGAAATGATTTGTGACTATAACCAACAATGGAAGAGAGCGGTGATTAACGTGTCCATTGTTTTTTGGTGATTTACGTGCTTTTCTGTTTACTAAACTACAATCAGAAGGCCAATAATTCCTGTTATTATAATCGTTTTAAATCTTGTCGCGATTCCATCTGAGCTGCAATCAATGTCAAAATTTTCCAAAAATGATGGAAATTCTGGAAATGAGACGTAATTTTAACAGATTAACACTGAGATTTAAGGGAAAGTTCATATCTGACGGAACATGCGCCGAGCGTTTGCGACAATGTACGCTCGACGCACTAACGTATCATCTGTTGAGTGTGAACCGTCAAGTGTTTTTCTATACATTTGTCTGTTCTGGCGTTACGCGACCGATAAATACGCGACGCATGTTCCGTCAGACATGAACCTTCCCTAAATAAGAAAAATGTCCCGCACGTATGTTTTTCAAGCCCACACGTCAATATTAATCAGGTTCGTATAATAATTATAAACATTTATTTCTGATCACATCATCATAATTTGCCTAGTCTTTTCCCAAATATGTTAGAGTCGGCTTCCTGTTTGACCAGATGCAGCTGAATACCAGTGATTTTCATGGAGCAATTGCTTATTTGACCTCCACAACCCAGTTACTGGGTAATAATACTATTCCCCTTGGTTAAACTGGTTGTCAGACTGTCGGGGTTCTCTCCGTATCGACTATATAGATCTGCAAATGCTGAGATAGGCGCCTTTTTGGTCTCGCACAGGTCTTTTTTTTTTTTTTTTGTCTTTAGTTTTTTAATCTTTTCTTTTTTTATCTGTATTGCTGTTCTTTTGTTTTATGTTCTGTGCGTCCAAATAAAATATTTTCTTTCTTTCTTTCAAATGACAGCCGGGACCAAAGGCTTAACGTGCTTTCTGAAACATGAAGGAGTCCCCGAGAGGACACCGGTGTCCGCACTGTCTTTGTCTTTCTATTGTGTCTCTAATTGACACTTTAATCTATAAAGTCGACACATTATCTTGATCAGATCATTTAATAACCATGCAGATTAGTGTCTGAGATGGTATTTTGAGGAAATAACCACACAGATATGAGGGGACCAGATCAGTCAGTGCAAGCATTTGTCAGTAATCGTGAGCTCAACTCGGAACTTGAAGAACTCCACGTCCTGACGAACAATATCAAAGAAAGGACATTATAGTGTGCTGGAAGTAAAAACGAAATAAAAGATTCTTTCACAACTTAACATCGGCTATATTCCCCGAAGGGTTAATATGTTATGATTAGTCAGCCATCCACGAACCAACCTTGTCAAGCGTAGCTTAACTTTCGATCGATCTGTGAGGATGTTATTTTTTAGCCTCAAGGTCTTCTAACTCAAGCCCTTATATAAATACACAACCACAATCACACTGATCACAATCTTATTAGTCCTAAATGTTCTTTCCTGTGTTCGTCGAGTCGCAGAGCTCTTTAAGTTCCAAGTTCAGCTCACGATTGACAAACGTGTGCACTGATTGGTCAGGTCCACTCAAACATTTGTATTTCTTTCCTCAAAATATTCTCTTAGATATTAATCGGGGTTTACACATGACCTGACCAAGATATTATACATTAAAAGAGTGGTTAACCTCTGAGCTTTTGTTGGTGTTGCTTGTGCAGCGTTCTCAGGTAGAATATGCGGAGGAAGTATACCTACAGTGCCGAGGAAGTTGACCTTTTGATACATTCAAACTCCTTTACTTTTCTAAGATAAACCGATACCACGACATACGGGCTCCTGTACGAGTACATGATCCACATTATATATTTGTCGTGGAAAGCGATATTCTTGAATAATAAGTTGTGAAATTGATTAACTTAGTACGGAGTCTATGGTTACCAGCGTGACGTTACTTGTCATTTGAAAATGGCGCGAATGTGTTTTCGGTAATGTCACGTGGACAGAGTCGTGCTGGTGCGTGGGAGCTGGGCAGCGCTCAGATAGATTTTAGGCTCCAACGAAGACACACATCCGGTACGAAACTGTCAGTTACCTATGTGAGTTATGTTTTGTGATTACGATTGGTAAGGGAGGTTATTACTGCAATGGAGATTGTTATTCTACGTTATGAACTCGGTACCACGAAACCCCCATCGGTGTCAGCTCATCGCTCAGCCATCGCTGACGCCGACATCATCATCTGCCATCATCTGCCTAGCCTTTTCCCAACTATGTTGGGGTCGGCTTCCAGTTTAACCGGATGCAGCTGAATACCAGTGTTTTACATGGAGCGACTGCCTGTCTGACCTCCACAACCCAGTAACTGGGTAACATGATACCCCTTGGTTAAACTGGTTGTCAGACTTTCGGGCTTCTGACTACAAGTAACGACTGTCAAAGATCTACAAATGACAGCCGGGACCAACGGCTTAACGTGCTTTCCGAGGCACGGAGGAGTCTT
Organism: Euplexia lucipara; assembly: GCA_921972225.1. Taxonomy (NCBI): domain Eukaryota; kingdom Metazoa; phylum Arthropoda; class Insecta; order Lepidoptera; family Noctuidae; genus Euplexia; species Euplexia lucipara. The sequence continues at coordinate 1,629,866 of OV179149.1, read as the reverse complement.
GGTATGTAATAAATGGTCACCCATCCACGGACCGACCTCGTCAAGCGTAGCTTAACCTTCGATCGACCCATGCGGCTGTTATCATTTAGCCACAAGCTCCTCATCGCTGACGCCGACATATTTATAAATAATTCATTAAAAAAAAGATCTCCTTTCAAGAACTTATCAAAAATATTTGTATTAACACCAAACATGTTATTCAATATTTGAGCTTGATCCCTAAACTGCCCAAAAGTGCTGATGATTGCAAAACCAAATAACGTCAAGCAGATTAAAAAGTGACCAAAAAACAACATAACCAAATAAATTGTTTTCTCACCAAACTCAAAAGTGACGAAAATATTTTTACGATGCGAATACCGTATCACCTTGGAGCTTATTAATTTTAATTTTAAACTGATACTAACCTACATAACGTAACATTGCCGTCGATAATCAACGAGGATTTGGAGACTATCAGATGATTTCCATACAAAATATAATGTTTCAGTAGTTATTTACACAATAAAAACGTTTTACGAGTTTTAAATTGACGTCGAAAGGCAAACGGCGATCCTTTCGACTTCTGACACGCTCGAATTTGACCTGATTTTTGCGCGTTTCCATTTGTTTGCGAGAATTTGAAAAAGTTATTGTATCGCGTCAGTTTTGGGACATTATCTTTATCACAACTTATTGACTTTACAGTTACAAACTTATGTAGGCACTGGACTTCTGGGCTAATGTTTTAAAGAGTATGATTTGTATTTTTGTACTAACCAATTAACTTAAAAACTATTGGATCGATGTGAAAATTTATTTCACCGTTGGCAAATTACACTGGATGAAGGGGGGGAAGGGGAGGGAACAGGAACTAGTGTGAAACCACCTGCCGTTTGCTATTTCATTATAAGTCCGATATTCTTCACAATATTTTCGTTCATTTGTATTCAATGAGTGACGTCTAAGATAAACTTAGAAAGTACATAATTGCGAACTGAAAAATCACATTTAGATACATACAATTCAAGTATTAATTGTATTTAGCCACTTAAATACAAACTTTATTTTAGTTTGAATAATCACTTTAAACAATTTACTCCTCTCTATTATCATTTTAAAACAAATTTAATTCTTAGTCTATGGATAGCATCCTCACTGACAAGCTCACTTCATCGTTCACTACACCGAAGTTTTTACGAGAAGATTGTTTACAGAATAGCACCGCAGATTTCGTTGTAAAACGCGAACTTACACAAATTCAGCTAACAGTCGCACGCGCATCAAATATCGATACAATTGCGCCACGTCGCGTTTACGATAATCGTCGGTGCGCGTGAAAGGAGAGCTGCGCGCGCGCAATATTTTTATAATGGCGCCCGCTAAGTGAGGGGACATCGTTCTACGAATTTAATTATTTAACTTATTGATATTGGTTGCGATAAGTGTTTCTTGAAGGTTTGTTAACTTAGTTTATAATAATGGTGTTAGTTTATGCTTGGTTAATAATAGACTAAATAACTATTTACTGTGTAGTTCTAAGGCTCGTCTCTCACTGACGCAGAGTCGAAGTGAAGCGACGCGTCATATTGTAAAACGGATAGACTAAATTCATCTGTATTTCTATTAAGTGAAGTTTAATTTTATGATAAGCAAATATGAAAGCACGCAACGGGCGACGCACGTTGACGGACGAATTCGAGCGTCGATGCCTAGATCAATTTACACTTAAAGACATGACATAACGCATCGCTTCACTTCGACTCTGTGTCAATGAAAGTTTAGCCTTAGATAGAGTTTTCTATTAGGGTTTTTTATGTCAATACATTTACCATATAAAATAAACACGATTTGTATGTCTGTCTGTGTGACCGTTTTGAACACTATACCTACAAAACAGCTTTATACCATAATTTCGAGAATTTATTCTGGAAGGTTTTGTACGTTATTATTTTAAATAGATATGAGGAGTTAACTACGCTACTAAAGCCCGTAGCGTAGTTAACTTCTTCCTCAATAATTGCGCTAATAAATGCAGACTTATCAAATCAAATCCGAATAGACGGTGCAGAGATTAGCGCGTTTAAATAAAATAGAAACAAACAACATTTCAGTTTCATTAATAGAAGGTTAAGTTAATATTGAATCGATGTAAAGTAAAGAAATCTCAATCTTTTATTAATTTGCAAATATGTAAACCGTGCTTAAATCTAAACTTACTCATTTAATTTAATGAGCTGTCTCTCAATAAGACCTACAAAAGGCAGTTTTGCACGTCAAACTTACAAATTAAATGAATTAACAGAATGATTCTAGTTGCACATTAGTCACCAATTCTAATATTGTCAATTCCAGTAAAAATGCAATGGTTTTCTCCAATTCTAAGACGACTGAAACCCCTTTACTTAGTATCAATAATCAAGCCAAGTGTAAAAATCCGTGGATATCCAGCCATATATCGCTACTGATTAAGTTTTTATTAATCGTAAATTCAGCAAGATATATTCACGACTCATCCGCAAGGGTACTAACTTTATTCCTAAATTGCAATTTATGATCGGAACGTTAACTGCAGATAGCGTCGTAAAACTCTGTCACTTTCGGGAAAATCATCAAAAAACTATAAAAAGTAAAGTTGTCGAAGTGAAATTATTTGTAACTGTTCCGCTACAGAAAGATAATTAGCATCAAAATGTTTTAAGTACACAAGATAATTTTGTATACCTATATAAGTTCTTGATATTTATTTCAACTAAAAGGCAAACCGGGAGTATAAACAATCTATAACACTTGAACCTTCTTCTTGTTATAAGAAGACAACGTGATTCAGAAGTGTCAATTTAAAATCAGGTGAAATTGAGCTACATAATGTATATTGAAAGTTACGTCACAGCCTGGCACAAAAGATGAATGGGAGGATGAAACTGTTCTGAACGGACCTTCCAGACCAGGAATAAATTAACAGTTATAACACTAACTTTTGACAATTATTACCCCAATGTGTCAAATTTTCCCAATTGAATATGAACCTTATTCTGTTTGATATAAAGTTGAAAAACGATCAAAGAAATTTGACACATTGGGGTAACTTGACGTGCTGGCGTCTTTACACTGACTAGATATCTGTGTTCAGATATCAGTGTGGTGTTTTTTTCAAAAGACCATCTCACACACTGTATATTACCCACATAATACTTTTTTCCGGTGTTTCTTCTTAGAGTACCTACTACTCTACCAGTAGTAGTAAAATTTAGTTAAATAGCAAAACACCAACAGGTAGTAAGGTTGGTGTTTTAAAATTATTTTGCTTGTTTGTTTGATGTATAAAAATATTAATTGAAACCAAATTACAGAAATAAATTACAATAATTTATCATTTAATTTAGTAGGTACAGTCAGCCTCATAAGTTGATATACATATCCATATTTCCTAAACTCATGAACACCTTAGCTTACACAAATTGCTAAACAAGACTAGTGAATTTTGAACCTTTAAGACGTTAATTAAATCCTGGCACTAGTCTTGTTTAGCAATTTGTGTAAGCTAAGGTGTTCATGACTTTAGGAAATATGGATATGTATATCGACTTATGAGGCTGACAGTACGAAATCTGTCAAAACGAACCTGGAACCACACGATCTTTGTCCTAATCCCTAAGACATCACTGCCTCAATAAACAAACACCACTTTTTCTATACATTACCAACAAATCAACTCCCTAATAATAAATCCATCCAATTCGCTAATATTTACAGCTCATAAATCCTAATCATAAGTCACTGATAACACTGATCATCATCCCGTTCAAACAGGCACCTGTCATGGCCGCCTGTCAAATGGGACTTATCTCTTATCAACTGCTGCATTTCTTTACGGATCAGTGTGACATGTTTGTTGAGACGACATGGTTTTTATGGTGAGGTAGGTAGTAGGTTGACTTGTATTGCTATGGTGTCAGTGTGGTCTGCTCCTAACGTATGGAGTAGTAAAGTTCTGGATAATAAGAAAGAAAGAAAGAAATAATAAGAAAAAAAGAAAGAAAAAAGAAAGAAAATACACTTATTGGCAACAGCTGGATACACGCACAGCAAAAATAAAATAGTACAAAACAAAAGAGACACAAAAAAGGCATGTCTCAAGGCTGCGCCAAAAGGTTTATTACAGCGGTAATGCCAAATATATGCTGAGATCCTGCCTGACGCTAATTTTCAAATGAACCTTTGGGACAAGTGACGGATGAGTAACAATTATCAATATACAATGACAGTAGTGCATCTAGGAATGAGTTGAACATTTATTTTCTGCCTCGGCGGATTGGCAATTTCAGACCAACATAACGTAGTCGACATTAGACATAAAATTCAGGTTTTCCTTCAGAGATGTCAATGATGTATAGCTTCAATACGACGGGGGACTGGCCTATTCTTTGGCCAAAGAAATAGTTCTTTTTAGTATTATTATTTTATTCAAATTAGTAGTTAGTTTTAGTGTACACATTAATTTAATTTGAATTAGATTTATTGTATAGTTTTATTTTAATTTTAATAATGTCTTCAATACAATATACAACATCAATACACGAACACATTAATACATTAATTATCCTTATTTTATATATTCTTTTGCTGTTACTTACGGAATTGCACCTACCACTGCGTCCCTCTGTATCACCGAAAGGTTGGCTGGTAAAAAGTGACTATGGCAGTAAGTCCGCCTCTGTATATTTGTATGATCAAAATATTAAATAAATGAATCTTACTAATATTATAAACGCGAAAGTTTGTGAAGATGGATGAATGGATATTTGTTACTCTTTTAAATAAAAACTACTGAAAGGATTTTAACAAAATTTGGTATGGAGTTCGCTGACACCCTGGATTAACACATAGGCTACTTTTTATTTCTGTATTCCCACGGGAACGGGACCTACGCGTGTGAAACCGCAAGATGTCTGCTACTATTTAAATAAATATTGATTTCTAAGATAAACTTATAATTGAAAAAGGCACATTGGGGACTTGCCCGGATTTAAACCACAACCTCGTGAATGTGAGGTTTACTTCTGGGGGCTTAACCTCTGGGAAATCACGACACGACACATACTACTACTATTAAAAGCCTATTTATTTGAATCATACTTCGATACTATGAAAAACTACACTTGAATTACAAAGCCACGAACGTTTAATACAAAGCGTATTAACCAATCACCCTTGATGGGAAATCACATAATGAAGGACAACTGATACAGAACTGTATCACAAAACGGATTAACCCACAATAACACTTAACTTTTAAATCCTTTTAGTTACAAATAACCAATAAATATAAAGGACACAGTAAACCAGGATCTTACTGATGTTGCAGTCACGGATCTGAAAACCCTGTTATTTTAAGATCACATAAAAATAATAGCTTTATCGTTCATTAACTTCATGTTTTTTTTTAAATAGTATTGCTGTTGTAATTATTGATAAGAAATGTGGCATTCACTGACTTTAGTGAAAAGGGAGGTCATGTTTTAGCAGTTTTGTTAGTCCAAATTACTGATAATGTTTAGGCGATGTTTTCTACCTGACACTCCGAATATCTAAATCTTAGTCCAAAGTCACAAATTTAAGGCTTGGCGGTAGACACAGTGGATGGTTAAGGACCCACGCACGCGCAAGCCCAAGCAGTCTCGCATGTTTGCGTTGACAATATTAGTTACCATACTCCTCCGAAACTGCTTGTCCGATTCTTGTGAAATTTTGTGTGTATATTCAGTAAGTCTGAGAAAAGGTCGTAAACTATTGTTTTTCAAGTTTGCCAGGATAGCAAACGTTGTAAGTATATAATAATATCACGCTAATTTCAACTGGTTTTATCTACATTATGTTCAATAAAAATAAATCGATAAAACCAGCCCGAGTAGCCATAAACTAATGCACCCAGTCACATTTAAGTCACAGTCACCCAAAACATCAACAGACACAGTTATTTTATCAAAATTAGTCTCCCAATATTTATCGTGATCCAAATCAGCTCGTACAATCAAAAATATCTTTCAATGCTCTTCAAACTTAAATTGGAGACAATTTGCCCCATCAGAGAGCACATCAGAAAACAAAAAAGAATCATATCTACATTGTTATCAAAGTTTACTGTTGGTTCTACCATAAAAATATAACGAACACGGTTTGATGCGCGGTGATTCTGAATCTTGGCCATCATTTATTTTTTGTTAAAGGCATCGCTGAAACGTCCGATGCACACTGTTTTCCATTTATTGCTGGGGTACGTGGATGTACGAATGGAAGATTCGGAGATTTGCTAACAGTTTTTGGTGACAAGACAGTCGACGTACATACCTTAAGTTGAGCAGTGTTATTCTGTAAAAGTCATCCTGTGAAATCGAATGTGAAGTAAAAGCAAATAGAGCAATTCCATACTAAAACTAGACATTTATTTATTTAATACTTTAAGCACACAAATGTACATAGGCGGACTTAATGCCTTAGGCATTTTCTACCAGTCAACCTTTAGGTAATGCAGAGAGACAAACAGTGGTAGGTGCAATTCCGTAAGAAAATTTGAAGAGAAGTAAACATTAGTTATTTATATATACATATGATAAAACAGTAAATATGATAAATATCATAAAATACACATTGACAGTTCAATTGAACGGCTATTATTTGATTCTAGACGTACCCAGCGTTGAGATTTCTTGTCGGTTGTTAAATGATAAATGATGACTAACTTTTAATTTACTTTGAACTGTGAAAAACATATTTTAATAATATTGCACGTTACATACTGCATTTATTTCTTGCTAACTCTTTCTACATACATACCTACAAAGATCTTAATGGTTATGTTTAAATAAGTGCTATAATTGAAGCATACAGTTAATGTTTAAATAAGTGCTATAATTGAAGCATACAGTTAACACCCAGGCGTATGGTATGTTATGATCTTAATTATATTATCTGGTAAACAATTTGATACGACTAGTCATTACTCTCTTGTACCTACTACATACTTACTAGCTTCCATTAAGTTACTTTAATTTTTGTCACCTTTAAGACATCTACATGTCTCAAATATATATACATGTGTAAAATAAGAATTAAATTAATTAATAGTTCTTAGGTGTGCAATAAAGAGTATTCTATTCTATTTAGGTCTGAATCTCGCATGGATTGGGACGAAATCACAGTTCCATCCCTAGACCCGAGCGAAATTTGACTTAACACAAATATACCACCTCCGAAAATCCTCGCTCTATACTCCGATCCTATCACGAACTTTCTTTGGCCACCCTTCACGCGCTGATGACCACTTTAGACACAATAAAAGCATATATTATTATAATAAAAACATGTATTACAATAAAAAAGGCGATGGACATTCGGCAATACGACGGACAATTCACAAAACTTGTAAAAGTTTACTACCGCGTCACTTGATCGTGTTTTGAAGCTTTTGGAGGTCAATCTTTGAATCTTCGGTGGAGGAAGTGTTGTCGTAAAGATGAGAATTATGTTATTTTTAAATGTTCTTGGAAATGTCGAGATTCGGTAGTTTGAAGGTACAGAATTCTCAGATGGATTCGTGGAAATTTGGAGGTCCTAACTGTATTTGGATGGTTGACATTTAGCTTTGTAATGTTCCAAATATTATTTCTGTTTATTTGTTTTTAGGCCCTCTGCGTAGTAAGGCTATTTTTTTGTGGTTTCTAAGGAGAACCGTTTTTAACATAACATAACATCACGCCTGTAATCCCCGAAGGTTTAGGCAGAGGTGTACCTTGTAGTACCCACATTTCTCCAGTTATGTTAAGGTCCCATGTAACAGGGGTCGAGCCTATTGCCGTCTGAGCAATTCTAGATGGAAAAACCCAATAATACCCGACCGACATTTTAAACTTTATTTTAAACTAGTTGCTAAGATTTTGTGCAAAAATACCATGGTAAAAGAATTTCTAAGGTCATGACAGACCTTAGAAATTCTTTCATCAATCCTTTCTATTGATGAAAGAATTTCTAAGGTCTGTCATGACCTTAGAAATTCTTTTACCATGGTATTTTTACATTGTGGTGGTACCAGCTTTAAACATATGGCAATTTTTTTTATTACAGATCTTTACAATAAAGTGCCTATAAAAGTCATTACTTGATGCACGCTACCATTTTGTTATTGTAATTGAGATAACTATGGAGATCGTAGAGTACAAATCAAGTCGATATCAAATTCTAAATGAACGCTACCAAAGCCTCAGGCAAAAGCTAAGAAACAAAAATTAAAAAAAAAACAACCGACTTCATTGAAAAACACTAACAAGTGTTAAAGAACTCTACGTTTCGAAAGTCTGTGGCTTTGGTGGGTTTGTTGCATTCATTTTATTGGCCACCGACTTCCGAAACTAGAGTTATTTAACACCTGTTAGTGATTCAATGAAGTCGGTTGTGTTTTTTGTAAATAAGTTTTTATTTTGCAGTTACTAATTTGGTATCAAATTCCAAACTACCGCAAGCGAAGCTTTGGCCTAAAGCTAGTATATAAAAATAAGAAAAAAAAACTGGCTCGGCGCAGACATCGGTGGACACAACAAATCATAAGGAGTAACCCTAAAACAAATGTGTGAAATATGGACATGGAGTCCTTTTATCACGGTCACCCAAAACATAGGCGCTGTGGGCCAAGTGACAACGTTAAGTTATTAGACCGTAGATGTCCGGAGTTCTTCGGAGATTTGTGCTTCTGGGGTAAAGTAAATGTGGGAGTGTTTTGTGGGGTTCATTTTGTCTGTTTTATTTCGTACTCAGTTTCTGCTGGGTGAAAATGGGCCTTTGTTCTTGTGCGTGGCTAGTAATACTCTAATTTTGCCTTCGCAAATAACTGTTTCAAATTTGGCACTTTGGTATCTTGATTACCTAATGATCTTATCAAGTACCATTGAGACTTTTTCAATATATGTATATGTTCTTTCTCAAAATAAATTAAATTAGACATCACTGCAATCGGTGTTAATATAAGTCTGAAGTCGCCAACCCTGGAGCAAACATGACGACTAATGCTCGTTCCTATTTCATATAGATGCCTTGAGTGGGATGTTGACATTCTAGTATAATTATTCTCTTCCACAAAACTAATAAAGTCAGCATTGAAAAAAAAGTTAAAAAAGTTAGTTTTCTAAAGTTAAGGTGGAATTCATGATAGAAGAGGTTCATAGTCTTTGGTTATTTCATCCGGAGTTTCAGCTCAGTAGCAGCCCGGAATCTAGATTTGTGTTCAGTTAACGGCCATGGGCTCGCTTTTTATTACACAGGACTTGAATATAACTAGTGAAAAGTTAATGTACCTACTAGTCCAAGCACGATGAAACGTTATGCACCATTTAGCATAGTTACAAAATATACCTATACCGCATAGGTAGGTTGGTTCGCGTAAAGCTACTTATGTAATTTACGAAAGTACCTAGGTATTGTTGTAGACATTTGAAACCCTTGTTGTTCTTTATTAAATATTTTTAGACTATACATCACAATAGGTTTTTTAGCTTCTAAATATCCCGAAAAAAACCCCAATCGCCGCCCACTCGTATTTCACGCCATATTCTCAAGTTCACGTAAGAGGTTATTTATAGGCGAAGGCGGCCGTGTCCAAAAAGCTTAGTTGTGTCAAAAGTTGAGCGTTAAATCATTGGCCACTATCTGGACACTGCAGGCCGGACTGTGGCCACTAGTGTGCGGAGCGGGTCCATTGTTGCGCGGCAAACGGTTTGACGTGACGGATGAATGTGCAACGGACGGGATTTAAAAATGGAATGGGATTTTAAATCGTAAAATATCGTAAAATAACACAAAAAAAAAAAACTATAGTACAACACTAACAAATAAACAGAATTAAATACTTACATTAGAATAATAACAAAAAAGTACACTTAAATAATAGATACAAAATAAGAAAACATAAAACTAGAACTCACGTAATAATCAAAATATAAAAGTGATCACCTGTCTCCGGGACTATATTTGTCGCACACAAGCAAAAAAATGCGTGCGCGCGCTATGCTAGCACACACAAACACATTCACACAGTAGTTCGCTTCCTAATCGTTGTTCGTGTTCCTCACAAAGTTAGCTAGTTATCAAATATGAGGGTACCTTGGTGTCAAATTGGCCAGCTGTACTAAATTGTTTTATATGCAACCTACTTTTTTTACTTTGTTATTCTCGAACGTTGTTGTTATAGTTTTATATTATATTTTAAGTAAACCTGCATGCTTCGTCATTAGACGACGGTTAATTTAAGTAAAAAGTTAAGTCTCATCTAAGTGAACTGTATAATGTTCTTATGAGAAATAAAGATTTTTTGAACCTAAATCCCATCCCATTTGATAATTGTAAATTATTCAAAAATAATTATGTTGTGCAGATAAAAAGCATGACAATAAAACTGAAATACTTTCATGATAGTAATAAAACTCTTCGTAAAGATACAATTACACTAATACTTATTCCAAATTTAAAGTAAATCAGCAGAAAAGAAGTTTTGTTTTGTAATCATAATATGTTCTCTCTCCATTTAATATGGTGGTTTTATTCCAAATCACAAAACAGATTTAGTTTTAAACGTAGGTACTAAAAACGGAAAAGAGTTTACAATTCGACGTGTAGCCTGTAGTTAGCCAATTTTATTGGAGACACCACAAGTAAAATCCATTTACATTTTGTTTGTTCAGTTGCAAGTTCTGACCTACTTTGTAGTCTAAAATAAATTCAAAGAAATTATTTCCTTAAGACAAATAAAAAGAAAGAAAGTAACTTCTTCACAGAAGTTGCCTGTTTTTGTTTTTCAGAGTCTACATAAAAGCTGTATTTAAATAAACAAATCTTACTTCCTTCTAAAACAACACACAAAAGTACACACATCAAACGAAGCTAACAATACAAAAAGGATCATGACACTAACACTAAATGTTGCAAGTGGAAAAATGTATATCACAATAATATCGTGTGCCAATGGAAACGGTGCCAAGCTAAGTGATCCGACACAAAATGAAATATGATGACACTTCCACACATTACAATACGAATTTTTCGTGTAAATGAAAAAAAAATAAGCGTGTTTTCTTTTGGCGTGTAGTCCAGATAGAGTGCCTTGCTGTATGGTCTTCCGTCTTAGATTAGCTTGATTAGTGTTTTTGAACTAGGTCAGAAATACACGGTGGAAGGGGGTTTTACGTATATTATCACATTCCTTGTAAAATTCTATGTGAGAGACTTTTTTTTTGTATTATTAATTTTAAGGATAATAAATTGTTCATCTCATTTTTAATTACTTTGTTATCCATCTATACATTTATTAATTAGAAATAATTAGGAATAATTATTTTGTAACCATATGCACCGTGCAGCGACAAATTTTTCACAATATTTCACCTTTGTCTTCAAGCACCAATCAATGTATATTGTATGTCATCACTATGACTGAACATTGTTTCCCAAAAAGCTCTAGCTTAGTTTGGAAATCAATACATGTATTGTACTTACTATACATTTCAATTGTTACCCTGCCTTTAGCCTGCAAAGTTGTGAATGTATCTGGTATCAATAAACAATATTTATTTATTTATTTATTATAATTACTGTATAGTGAGAGCTGAATAAAATGCTGTGCTCACCTGTAATTTAGATACATGCAATACTATTTCATTGTATATGATTTGTACTGTGCATGTCTTTGTGTGCATTAAGTTGGATTACCTTAATAAATAAATATATATAGGGTGACTGGTAATTAGTGACCGATACTTGAACACGATACTATTTATCGAGCATTTCATTGTATAGATTCTTTGTATACCTAGTTCTTCAAACGAATCAGACAGATGTGTTGCTGGGGAGTTTGTTCCGCCACTTTTTCTTCCCAGCAAAAACACTAGGAAGTGGCGACTGTCTCATGTATTTTTTTGACGTTCAAAAAGTGCTAATTCTCAGGCTAGTTTGAATAAAGACTTTTTTTGATTTTGAACTACAAGCGCTTACGACCACTAAATCAACAAGACTGTCAAATTAATTATAAACAAAACTTAACACTGGCACTTAAAGCCCTAAGATCGCAATCTTAACCCACAATTCCGCATAACCCATCACAAGGAGGCTGTACCTAATTCTATACAACACAACCATCAAATAACTACACTAATACAAATTGATCGATATCTGCGCCTAGTAAATTGCTAGGCAGCACTTCATAATAACAATTAACAATAAATAATAATGGCGTAATCTCATTAACCTGCGTGCCGGTTATCGGCAATGCTTAATTGAAATATAGATGTTATATGAACGAGGTTTTTAGCAGCGTGGATTATGCTGAAAAAAATGTTGATTAGTTCGAATTATCGCGTGGCTGTTGGTGCATTAGCTGGGCGATTGGCAGTTGTGCAGCGTGTTAGGGGTTCGATTCCCACACGTAACTAATATTTAGACTGACCTGTTGGTCTAGTGGTTACTGGCACTGCTATGCCCTCGGTCGTGGGTGCGATTCCCACCCAAGATAAATGTTTGTGCGATCTTCTTACGCGGTGTCCTGCGTGAGCAACGAACGCGACGCAATGCGACGCTGGGAACGCGACGAACGCTATCAATTCAACGGCAAACTCTACTTGCGGCCTATATGACAGTCTGCGACGAGACGCGACGTAACGCGGACTTGTTTTGAGAGCGACCAGATGCGACACCATATTAAATATTAACTTTCAAGCAAAATTGTACTGTACTTCTCCATGATTCGAGAAGTAATGACAAAAATCACGTAGGACATTTGTCGCGTGTATCATCGCGTCGTATTACGTCGCGTCATCTTGTGTCGCGTCGCGTCGTGTTCGTCGCTCACGCAGGACACCGCGTTAGCGTGTCGATGTCAAACAAAGACACTAAATTCTAAATTGTATGTTTAGCCCAGAATTCGGCTACCGCAACATCATCCACCGACGCAACCATAAGATCCTTACGTGTGCAGGTGGCAGGGGTATACTAGGGGGCGCAATGCAGATGAGAGGATACAGCATACGTAGCGGAGTCGGATTGAGGCAGCCAGTTAAAATCCGGCACATTTCGTTTAGTGCTGTATCCACCAAGTTTTCGTGGGTGGAACGGCTCCATACTGGACAAGCATATTCACATTATATTCATATTCGTGTTTGTGTGATGAAAATGATAATTTTATTAATTTTATTTATTTATTGACCAACTTATACTAACAGTTTAATACTACACATGTAACTTATTGGTCTAATGTAACATAAATCTAAATATAACATTGTGCTCAAGATAAATATTTATAATTATTAGTAGATTAACAAAAAATTAAAACTTAAGACACATTTATGGATGTTGACATAAAATGCAACAGAAAAATAATAAAAATTCATAAAAATTTAGGAAGAGGAGATAGTGCTGGGAGTGGCAATAGACTCCAGGTAACAGTTGGCAGTTGTCAGGAAACTTATTTCAGTGCTTGTAAAGGCATCTAGCGATTCATCATACTCTAGTATTATATTAATGAGGGTAAGGGCTAAGTGCAAGGAACTGGTTTTTAGATAATTAAATTTTTCACAAATAATTATGCACTTAGAAAGATAAAATTAAGTTTATCAGTTGTCTAGTACTCCTCATAGCGTAAGCTTTGCTTAGTTTGGGACTGAATTGTGATGGTTGGAAACTATTATCCCCAAAATAGTGAACCAGAAATACTTTTTTATTTCATTATGATGACAAAACAAAACAAACATGACGTCACGACGCCAGTAATCCCCAAAGGGCTAGGCGGTGATTATGATGAACTGTGGTATAATGGTAAATGAACCTTGGAGAAGAAGTAAAGCTACTCGGATTGCTAATCTTGCGCAGACAAAGTCGTTGACACTAGCTAGTATAGTTATATTGTTATTATTAGTGTCAAGTCGTGTGTAAATCATTTTCGTCTGTGTCCGTCTGTCTTGCGCACTTCAAAGACTTTTATTCCTGTGCTTCTGTATCGTTTCATATAAATAATTGGCTGAATTTATCATTGTTATAGAGTTATTTGAGATGAGCATACTCTTGTTACTAGAACATTAAAAAAATTTGACTATGCGATGATTTTGACAGGGTATTCCAGCACGGCGTTCTTTTGATAGTATGACTTCTGTGAGCAATGTTTTCTGATTGAAAATTGGTGGTGTATGTTGAACAATAGGTAATCACCTATTGATCAACATACACCACTAATTTTTAATTAGTATCTACAAATACTTAAAGGGCTTATTCTAGACGGTCTTCTCATTATATTTGTAAAAAAATCACGAAATAATATTCATAAACAGCAAAGTTATTAGCGTTTGTTTATATCCCGAAAAGTCACCCAATTTATGGAAATATCGTACAGACTATTCATGATAGTAGTTTTCATTAATCGCCATCTCTTGCTCACGTTTGCGTGATCTAGCTCAAGCATGCCCCGCCTCCAACAGATGTTTTCGTTATTTAAGTTAAACTATATTATTTAGTGGCTAAGTAATATACTTTTGATTACGCAAATATGATCAGTAACAGGTACGGATACAGCCCATTTTTTTTGTACTAATTGAAAAGTAGTGGTGTATAATATAGATAGTCTGAACAAATAGTCTGACGTTCTGTTAGAGGTGGAGTTTGTTTCAACTATTGGGTTTGGTCATGGTGGCTTTTGGCTGACCTGTTGGTTGGAAGTAGTTAATGTCCCTGACTGCTATGCTGGATATTGTGGACTCTATTGCCACCCAGGAAAAATGATTGTGTGATGAGCAGAGCACGATCATTTGTTCTGTGTCTGGGTGTAATTTATGTACAATATGCAATGATATTAGATTATAGGTTATAAGCAAGGGGTCCTATGCAAGTCAATTTAAATATCATTCCATTTAATTCCATTTCAATTTAATAATTGTTGTATTTGTAATTATGTATCTACTAATATTAGATATTAAGTGAATTGTTACTAACTCTATGGACTTTGTCTGAAATTAATTTTTTTCTATTCTATTCTATAAGCGCTCAGCAAGTGACACATTAAAATAAGGCTAACTAGCCACCCTTGACCTCAGTGTCGCGTCGCGCCGTCAACGGCCGCGTGCGGGTGTTAATGTGCCGTTTTTGAAGACCGAATGTTCTATAAATTCTACACATTTTTACTTATAATACCATTGATAATATGTATGTATTTAGAAATATATAAGTATGTTTATCAGCTGTTTAGTACGCATAACATAAGCTCTGCTTAGCCTGGGACTAACTTGGTATTGTGTGAAAGTTGTAGAATAATTTATTATTATAACTTCGTCTCAGAGAAAACTGGAGAGTTTGTGTCAGTAGTAAAATTATCACCGCTCGACTTTGGGTTGCGTACTTTAATGAGTACGACTGCTGGAGTTCAGAACACTGACATTGAAACACTAGAACCGAAACATCATCCAAAAATGAATGAGCCAAAATTCCTAAGCATTAAATACATATTGTATGGGAGTAGCGTACCTAACTCTGTCTAATTTTATCATCACACGATAAATGACAACCATACATCACAGACAGACGGACTCGCCCATCAATTTGACGTGTACGTTTGTCACTGTCTACGTTTCTACGGAACTAATTCTAATAGCTGTGTTTGTTACTGAAATAATTTGAGAGGTATGAATGTGATTATTTCAGTTGCACAGTCTCATTGAGGCTAGGAGAGATATAACTAAGCTTTATATTTCATAATAACACCAATAAATTTTAATTATAAGTTACGCTTCCTCTGGCCGTGGAGGGCTGACCAATCATTATCCCTGTTTGCTTCGAAAATAACACTAAGCTATTGGTCAACCAGGAACAAATCTGCTACTGAGTTATTCCAGATAGAAAAAATATGACCCGGACTTGCTCGACCAGGGAATCAACCCAGGAACCTCGAGCTCAGCAGTAGTGCTTGCGACTAGTAGACCAAGGTAATGTTAATTGTAGACCACACAAACTAGAAACCATTTTTTTTATTCTCTATTAAGTCCACCAGAAGGTTGTATATGAAAAATCAAATTCAAATTCTAAACTCATTAACTAAAATTAAGCTAGCAGTTTTTGACAGTCCCCGAAAAAGCCGATCAATCAACACTTCCTAGAGTTTTTCCTATTTGCTGGAAAGAAGAAGTGGCGGAACAATCTCCCCAGCAACACTTCTGTCTGATTCCTTTGAAATGGTAACTCGTAAATACCATAAAAGTTTATACACTTTGTAAATCGTTACATTTCAAAATGATTGTCACGTGTTAGCTAGCACACTCCAATATACCAAGTACAAAGTAGTAGTGATAGCTTCTTGCTAAATCTCCTGGAGATTTATCGGCAGATGGGGGGCATTAGGCCATTAGGAGGCACTTTTGAACGTCAAACTTAGAAGTTAAATAAAATATAATAATTCTAGTTTCCCTTCCAAAGGGCATGGAGAAGAATAAGGATATATGTAGAAGAATGAACTGGAAACTCCATTCTTACTATTTTAAAATAGTTTTTAACCTTTCAATCGTGTCAGTTAGAGACACAATAGAAAGATAATGACAGCTCGGATACCGGTATCCTCTCCGAGTTTAATGACTGAAACAATATTGTTGGCGACAGATTTGGCAACCCCGTTGCTAGGGGCTAGTTGTTCTGTTGTTTGGCTAGCGACGGGGCGGCTTGCTTTTTCTATTCTAATTTTGTGATCGAATTATTATACCCATTTACACCTTTAATTTCTTTTGATTGGGTGTCTAACAAATATTTTGTATATAAAATAAATTAAATTATAAATAAAACATTTTAGGTTAATACAATGGAAGCTGTATAATAAATGTGGTGGTATATACCTACATAATTTAGGTGCAATTTATTCTACTTTGTTAACATAACATCAATCTAAACACACAACCAAACAAAAACACAGTCCACAATAAAAATGTAGATCACATTTCTCCCCTCAAATCTAACCAACTTAAAACACCTTAACAAGAAGATCAGCAAGTACATAAAAACCCTCAAGTTATGTGACAGTTTACCGGTGACTCGCCTACGATCCGTCCTACGTCGACCATCGTGTGGGTTTCATTAATTTACTAACGTGTGTTCACCACTCGTAAACTGAACTGGTTAGATACGGGTATTCCGACTTTATCGACGATATATGGGGTCCCACTCGTCTGTCTTTGCTTGACCGCTGTCTGTGAAGTTTGAGACATATTCAGGCCTTGACACAAGACACAAGGCCAAATTATTATTATTTTAACTAGAATATGAATATGTTTTCCCACTACATACATCACTTTCTGGTCCAACCCTTTACAAGATGAACACTCACTCACACATCATCACACACACACACACTTCTGCATAATTAAATGTAGGTATATTTTTTTACTTTGTTATCACTTCTTTTAATTGTTATAAGACTACGTTTATCTCCTGTTTACTCTCATTTTTGTTATGCAGACTGTTTGACTACGTCTCCGGCACTATCCCAGTTAAAGCTAATTCGAGCCATCGTAGGGGCCTGGAGACTTGTAACACAGGTTTATACCAAAACCTATATCTGCCACCAGTTTCTCACAAAGGTAGAATTCAGCTTAGACTTTTCCACGTTTATAACACTTATTTTAAGCCGGCTTTGTGAAGAGAGAATTAACCATAAATTATTAAGCAAATAAAGACATATTATTATTACACTTATGAACACTTACACTCACTCACGTCACAAACACGTCATCACACACACTCACTCACTCGGTCACTCACGTTGGTCCTTAGATGGGTGACCATTCATTACATATCGAGACACCTCCGTGCTTCAGAAAGCACCTTAAGCCTTTGGTCCCTGCTGTACTGGCTGCCGTTTGTAGATCTTAGACAGTCCCTACAAGAAGCCCGAAAATCTGATAACCAGATTTACCAAGGGGCATCGCGTTACCTAGTTCATGGGTTGAGGAGTCAGACAGACAGTTGCTCCATGTAAAACACTGGTATTCATCTGCATTCGGGTAAACTGGAAGCTGACCCCAACCAAGTTGGAAAAAGGCTAGACAGATGAATGATTATCTCAATACTTAAAACTCACACCTAACATACTGTCCCACCTAATGTAATAAAACTATAAATTCGCGATAACTTTCAAAGTTATTACCAAACACTTACCGTGGTAAAATGAAAAGTATTAAACTTCTATTGCGTGTAAAAAAAAAATGAAAAATATGTGATGGGGCTCCGGCTGCTGTGTGTGAGTTAGCCGAGACTCACGAGACGAAGGACCATGTCAACTTAGTGTGGAGGAGCAACTTTTGTAAATCTACCAATTTTTTCGCTGATACATAATAATCTTCTCCTTTTCGTGAATCTGATTGCTTTTATGCTTACACAACTTGTAAGGTAATTGCTGGAAAAGAAAGAAAGAAAGTAAAGTATTTGTTTGGACGCACAAAAAAACAAACAGGCAAATAATTAAACACTATTCCTAAAAAAAAAGACCTGAGATTCCAAAAAGGCTTCTATCTCAAATAGCAACGATATTTAAAAAAAAAAGGATACCGCTGATAATCTGATACTAAAACTCTAAAACTCTCAAGAACGGACAAATAATTTAAGAAAATGCTAGACTACTATTAATATAAATATGCGTCAGCAAGGAATCGTTTTACTTTTACTACTGCTGTGATTTTTCATGAAACTAACTTGAGTTTTTCTATTAGTAATTTCTTAGTAGCAAGCTGCCATTTGGGTTTATTTTCTAGCAATAGACTCGTCTCTATTTAATGGTAGGTAGTCAATATACTTTCGAAATATGTGTACCATAGATACACCTGTTACAAATTCTTCAAAGAATTTAGGCGTGAGGTGTATTCTTCAGATAGAACTTCGGTATACAAGGAGAAAACATTGAAAATCCCTAAAGGTACACTCATTAACACTCACACTCACCACTCACTCACTTCACAAACACGATATCACACACACACTCACTCACTCGGTCACTTAAAAAGGCATTAAAAAGAAATAAATTCAAACTGTGTAAAACAAAATCCGGATTCATTATACGTTGATTAAAGGAAATGATGTTATAAATTATAATACCGTTTTAAACTGTTGTGTTTCATTGCTATTAGAGAGAGTTAATTGAATGTCAGTCATCGTCGCAAATACTTTGGCAACGGGTACGTTATGCGTGTTGCAGGAACTTGGTCATTTTTGGTGATTATTAAAGTAACTAATTATAAAATGATAAATGATATTTATTTCTGCAAATAGGTTCATGCAAACAAACCTACGTTACCTAATGTTTTTTTGATCGTCAGTTGTTAAAATATTGACAACTTCTAAACTATAAGGCTCTTTACAGACTGACCTTTAGAATATGAAATAATATATATGATCTTTTAGTTTTTCTTAAAAGAGAATTGAATAGTCAAACGAACTTACCTGTAAGTGAAGTTCGACGGTAATTATACGAAGTCTTTGTTTCATTCGAAAATGAGAAGAGTCCCACCCGATCCAAACAATACATGCTATTTCAATACAATTTTGAGCATGGACCCCACGTTGTAAAACCAATCATTTGCTGTGAACTTAATGAAGATATTTGACAGACAACTGACAGGTGCGCGTAACACGGGAGGAGGCGTTCAGTTTCTACGCTGTGAAATTATGTGACATAACTGAGCCTACTACGAGTAAACAAACCTCATTGAGAATGAAACAAAGACGAGTATAATCTTCATTATTTCAGTCAGTAAACTTTTACTTCTAGACCTCCCTAAAGATTTCAGCAACAATAATTCCTGCGCTGCCCTAATAAATCGTCTTCCAGCAATCTTCACCTAAATAAACTTTTCAAACTCACTTCATAGACACTTGAAAATTTATTAATTTATTGTTATAATATATGTACTTTAGAGCAATGGCAATTAGTAATGAAATCAAATACAGATACAGCTGCGCACGCAAATCCTACGCATTGGTATAACTTAATCTATATTGTAACAGAAATTGAAGTATTTGTTTGAAATGTCATAAATAGTAAGGCAAGGCAGGCAGGGCAGGGTAGTAGTATGACAAGGTGTTTTTTTTGGTTTTTGTCTTTGGGTTTGTTCAAAGTTATAATCTCTGAAACGGCGAACCGATTTTGACATATTTTACACTGGTAGTTAGGTTCCGCCCAATAAGTAAATTGACAAATTTCGCGTAAACGAAGTCTCTCGAATAAAATAATAGTTTTAGTAATTATGAACAATATCCTGTCCCTCATTAGGCAATTGGCAGATTTAGACACTTCCCCGCAACATAATATAATGACGCGGTGGAAATAATAAATCATGGAAATAGTTAGAAAAGCACTCTAGGTGGCGCTATCAGTCATGGGCGAAATAAACTGGAGCTGTGACGTCAACGGATCTAGTGCCAAGTGCTATATTATTGCTATCAATCCAGTTTTAAGGTTTAATTTTAAAGTGAAGCATAATGTATTTAAAAAGAATTGGTAAGGTTACTAATGAACCTAAAAGTAACAAGCGTTCAACGAAAAACGCTTTTTGTTTCATATATTTGCCTATAATTTTAATGCATTGATATTATTTATATCTTTATAATGAATTATGAGTGCGATTAATTTAAATTGTATAGTGTATGTGATTGGTATTAGATATGAGGCTCATCAGCTTAATGGTAGATTTGACAACCTTCGGATAAGCTCTGAGTTATAAAAAACTCATTAAAAAAAGTTCGCTCCTTAATCTAAGTATGTTATTTATTTAGTGGTGATAAAACAGGCTAGAAAAAAATAATGAGTTCAGCAAAACAAAATTTAAAACAAGCGTGAGAACATAGGTATTTACTTTGAAGTGTAAAATCCATAAACAGTTCTGTTGTGAAAAAATAATAGTGCTATAATCTTGCATAGCTTCATCTCTCTCACACCAGATACTGTGGTTCCAAAACCTAAAAGTACTGGCCCTTGTCTTAGAAACAGACTCCTTCTCCACACAAACCCAGCACGACATAAAACCTTATAAACGCCACTAAATAGTCATCTTTATACGACAATAAAAGTCGGCCATCTTGAAATAAATATATCAAAATATGTATATTAATACTTGCCGTATATTGATCTTCTGACGTGGATCACTTTGTATCCATATTAGGATATTGTATTGGACATTTTATTTACCAAATATTTCTGTCATAAATTGAGGTGTTTTTATGTAGACTTATAATAATGTATCGAAAGGATATTTTCAAGAATGCTAGCTTTGTTTTCCAAGTCTTGTGACAAAATGATAAAAAACGCACGGAACGATTGAAGGTTAAGCTACGCATGAAGAGGTCAGTTCGTTGATGGATGACTGTCCTCAACATACTGAGGGCTCTTCGTGGGTCGCAAAGCATGATAAACTGTTGGTTTCGGCTGTTTTTCGTAGATCTCTGACAGTCGTTACGTTCGTCAAAAGCCAGAACGTTTGATAGCCAGTCGTACTAAAGGGTATCGTACCCACTCATTTTGTTCGTCAGATAAGGCAGTACAGCATGTAAAGCATTGTAGGTATTCAGCTGCTTCTGATCAGACTGGAAGCCAACTCCAGCATAGTTGGGAAAGGCTGGGCAGATAATGCTTGCTTTGCTTTTTAAAGACAATCATACAATTCTGGACCATGACTTAGTACCTATTATGAGATTACATTACATTTGACATTGAATGTATATTGACATGTATTTTAACTTTGAAAGTAAATTATGTTTTTATATTTTTTATTTTTTTATTGTGAATGTAAGGACTATGTGGATTCTTTTTTAAATTTTCTGTTCTAAATCTTTTTAAGTTCTTTTATTTATTTATTTTACATTTTTTGTCTGGCAGTTTGAGTTCTTTATGGAACCAACCCAAATGTTCTTTCTTTGGTATTGTTCGTCAGCACGTGGAGCTCCTCAAGTTACGAGTTGAGCTCACGATAACTGACAAATGCTTGCACTGACTGATCTGGTCCCTTCATTCTGTGTGGTTCTTTCCTCAAAAGACCATCTCAGACACTAATCTGCATGGATCTTACATGATTTGACTTTAAAAGAGACTATGACCTCTGAGTTTCTTCTGGTGTTTCTTCTCAGAGTAGTCAGGTAGTGAAACTCCGATCATCTACTAGTTAAAAAAAAAGACGTATAAAAGTGTTTGTGAAAACCTATTTACAGAAATAATTATCATATATCACCATTTATCATTTATCATTCAAAGAACTGAGTAAGTGAAAAAGCCATATGCATTGGTATGGGCTTGAGTTGAGACGTGATGAAGACACGCTGTAAGGAAGCCCTAGCCTCAGTTAGGAAGAAAGGCAAAGGACAACCAAACCATGGAACGAGCTCAGTTGGAGGAACAGACAACCTAAGATCGACTGTCTTGGCTCCTTAAAACATGAAGGGCCGACCCCAAATGCATAATAAGACCTCAGTCTAAAAACATACAGTCGTCCGACGAAGCTGTCTAGACAGGGAAATCGTGCAGGGTGTGAGGGGCGAGACGCGGGAAAGCCGCTCCCGCACTGCGAACAAACCGAAGTTCGTAGTGCGGGAGGTATTATTCAAGTCTAACGCGTGTAGAAGTTGTCGGCATTTTTCTAGAGATCAACGGCGTCGTCCTACTGTATTCATATTTATACTGTGATAAGACATATATTATTTATTTATTTATTTATTTATTTATTTATTTATTTATTTATTTATTCATTTGTTTATTTATTTATTTATTTATTTATTTATTTATTTATTTATTTATTTATTTATTTATTTATTTATTTATTTATTTATTTATTTATTTAATTACAACGGTCGTGTTTAACCAATTACAGTAACATATAAAATTAAAACTAAAAAAGACAATTATAACACGTTTTAAAAATATACAAAATAAACAACGTAAAATTTAAAAGTATAAGAGGAAAACATAAATATAGGACGGTTAACAACACTTTCATAAATTATTCTCGCAGTACTTCTGACATACCAATAAAATCTTCGTCCATCCATCCGCAATTAGATCGCTTGTTGGATTGGAATCCAAGAGATCATTAAGCGCAGCCAGAGTGCGAGGGATTGGTGACTTAGCACGTGCAACAGTACGACATGGAGGCATGGCAAACAGCCTGTGCTTTCTGCCCCGGCAGTAATTGTCTGGAACACAGAAGCGCGCCAGCACATGAAGCAGATCAGGAGCGTCAACATCACCACGGAAGGATTATGCACGGAAGAAGAAGATTAAAAGCAGTAACTACGCAAGTGTTTAGTGTTTCTTAGTAGTCAGATAGGGAACACGAAGCTCACCTAATTTAAAATCTAACTTCACCTAATATATGAAATCTTTTTTCTTGCTAACTTACAAAAGCGTTCGTTAAAGTTCCCAGTAAGGGATTGCATACTTGGACCGACAATACGTACCACCGACACAAAGCACTAGGTCAATAAAAATTACGCAGCATAACAAATACAAACGAATCACCGGAGAAAATTAATTAAAACCAGTTCTTATACCATCCCCTAACATACTGTTGAAACAGAACAAAACAAACAATACCATCTAACACACGTAACATGCAATCCTACCAAAAACGAGACTTTTTAGTCCACAATAGAAATTATCAATCACGAAAATTTACGGCGCGGAACCAAAGCTTGCTTTTTCCACTATAAACCGAATAAATTTGGATGAAAGCTAAATATTTAACTGACTTGTATACGACGAGCTCGTCCTCCTAAATGTGTCGCATAAATTCGGTCAAGTAAAAAGTCGTCAACTCTTGGAGGTTAGGTTAATGTGGATAAGACGGCAATTCGGCGACGCAACGACGACGACGCGTAGAGAATTGATGAAATGGTTTGCATTTAATTTAAATATAAATATAACAACTACAGAAGGCGAGCCTACTCAACCAGGCACAAAGCTAGGCTTCGAAATGCTATTGCGATAGAGATAGAGAGATACCAAAACAGTCAAGTAAAAGCGTTTAAATAATATTGTTTATAAGAAACGTTAATACAGAGGCCAGCACATCAAGCTACCCCAATGTGTCAATTTTCTTTGATAGTTTTTCAACCTTATTGCAAACTGAATAAGGTTCATCTTCAATTGGGAAAATTTGACAGTTTGGGGTAAGTTGATGTGCTAGTCTGTACATTCATTTCCCATTAACAATATCTATTATTTAAAAAAATCCGTGTGTCATACTAAAGTGCCATTGTAAATCTTGTGTGTTATGTATATTTTGAACTAGTATAACTAGTTTAAAAACTACTCACTAGTCTGCTAATTGAAATTAATTTTACTTGTTCGAAAAGCAATTAATAAAATATTACTAAACCACCGAAATGTGTGTGTCGTTCTTTTCATTCTTTTTGTGTGATTAGTGTCAGAGTTTTAATGCCACCCATGGGCCTTTGACTTGAAATCACATGCCATCGAGAAATATTTCTGAGGCGTTTTCTCACCACGTTTTCCCTTATTTACGTGTACTAAAACAAAATATCACAATACAATACAATACAGCACATCCACACTAAGCTCACCCCTCCGTCGCCATTAAACGCAATAGTTACGGTTACATAATTTATTGTTTTTCATCTTTGAAATCTTAGCGGAGTCAAGTTGTATAAATCATGCGTTAATGCCAGAGTATTATACAAATTCAAATTTATAACATGATAAAATTGCCGAACGGTCTCCCCCCGTCCCCCATCTACTGGGGGACGTAAACTACGCTGCCCTTAATTCATTAGAGATCGGGTTCCGTTTGAGTTTTTGACTTTTGTGATTGAATTTCGAATGTTTTGACAGTTTTTTTAGTCTGTGGTTTTCATGGTTCTGTGCGTTTTTTGATGGTGGGATCTGTTTTGTGTGACGGTGGGAGTATGTTTAGAATCTCTTTTGTTGATCTATGGTATTTTCTTTCGCGATACTCATTGGCAATTCGGTTTTTGAATTTGGAATTGTAATGGTAGCGGCTCGGTGTCTGGATTTGGGGCCAGTAGTTTTGGAAATGGGCTCGAACCATGGGACTAAAATATAACAAGTGAAGAGTGTCCTGTAGGTACGCCTCTGTTTACGCCATAGGGAATATAAGCGTGATGATTGTGTTCTTCGGTTTGATTACAACAAAGAGATTTAAAAGACTATTGAGCGGGCATGTCAAGGAAATGTCATAGAAGAACTTTTATCCCATGTCTCAGTAACGCCATCTAGAATAATATATGAATATTGGAGCGGCAGCGGAGCGTACTAAAAAAAACTCATAGACTTGTATCCGGCAGGACACACTTTTTCGGACGAAAATTTTGTTTGTGATGTCCGGTCTATAGGTATTGAATGTCTTTGGATTACAAGAAGCCATTAGTCTCGGCCGTTATTAGTAGATTTTTGACCTTTATCTACAGGTAGTCAGAAGTCCGGAAATCTGACTACAAGCTTTACCAAAGACTTTCAATAGATAGTGTAAAATACTGGTGGGAGCCGTTTAAACTGGAAGCTAACTCCAATACAGTTGGGAAAAGGCGAGACAGATGATGGTGTGCATATTACTATGCATGTCATGTCTTGTCTGGTATTCTTAATCTTTTTATACATTGCGAAATTGTAGTATCTATGATTGTTTCAACTGTATTGGAGTGTGAGTATTCTCATATAGGTAGATACAGAGCTACAAACTTTTGCATCGAGTTTATCTATCCGAAAATACTCAACGGAGTCTTATTTTAACACTATTATGGTTAAAGAAATTTAATTGTCAATTATTGTCCTCGTTGGTCTAGTGGACGCAAGTTCTACTACTGAGCATGAGGTCCCGGGTTTGGTCCCCGGGTCGGGCAAAGTGTTATTGAGTTCTTCCATCTGGGATTTTTCAGTAGCAGCCCGGAGTCTGGATTTCTGCCCGATTAATGGCAATAGGCTCGCCCCCTATTACAGGGGACTTAAACATAACTGGCGAAATGTGGGTGTACTACCAGGTACCTACACCTCTGCCTAGCCCTTCGGGGATTATGGGCGTGACGTTAGGTTATTTTAATGTTGGTGAGCGTGTGGACTGTATGACTGACGATATTAAAGGAAAATTATGGTGATTATTAAGTAGCTTTATTATTTTAGTAAGGAAAACTATGTAAACCAAATCTAGTACGTTGACAGACACCAAGACAAAGTAAAAGTCACAGTTTTAAAATTATAAAAGAACAAACCATAAAAAAAAAACAAATAATTAAAAAAGGTTTATAACAAAGCTCCAGCCAGTCGCCAACAGTTATGTTAGGAAATTACAAAAAAAAATCACTTACTTGAGAACATATTTAAACTTACAGGACACGGTACCTTTTTTATAAACTGCTATTTGTCAGACTCTTACTGACTTCAAACTACCCCGGAGTTCAGTCTCAACCATGCACGGTGATCGCGTGAAAAGATGACTCAAAATCAAAATCAGCACTTTATGAACGACAAAAACGCCCACCCTTCACCACTTCGTTGTGTTTTGATTTGTTTTGATTGTTCCGCAACTGATCCCCGTATCTATATTAACTAAACTGAGTCTCACGCTTAGGATCAAGAACGGGTTCAGATTACAGCCACATGCGTCTAACTCCATTTAGATAAAGATAACAATCTAAAAACTTAAACATTATCTACGAAGTTAATAAATACAAAGTGTAAATCAAAAGCACAAGGCGTCGACAAAAAAAATATGTTACACATTCACTGTCACAACCCTTTTGTGGGAAATGATATACACCTTTCTTTCATACAAATCTTGCTCCCATTCAGATCCGCTCAAAAGCATTTTTTCACACAATCGAATAACTCAATTCAGAAATAGAAAATTAATAATCGTCTAAAATCGTTTGCGAACGAAAAAGGCCGATTATCATCGAAGCAATTATGATCAGTGAGTTTGATTTATATGGATTTTGGACTGTAAACCTCTTTCTTTCTATTCAGGTTTAATTGAATGATCAAATCGGATGGCATTAGCGGATCTCCTTTGTCTCTCATTTGCTTAAACAATGGAAATCACTCGGCGATCGGTTTGCGGCGTTTTTTGTAGTTTGTGCTGATTTTTTTTGAGTTAGCGAGCGGTTTTCTTTAACGTTTTTCTTTTTATTGTAATGTGGGGTTAAACGAAATATTTTTTTTTTAAGTTGATAACTGTTTATGAACCAAAAGTGCAAAGTATTTAAGTGCACAGTGGCTAAGCAATAAGCTGCTGCGCTGGGCATCGCTGTTTCAATTACCGCATAAAACAAGTAATTGTATAGCCTACAATATATATGCAATTACACTGGGTCTGGCTGTTCGTACAGATGCCAGCACATGAAGTTCTCCAATGTGTCAAATGTTCCCAATTGAATAGGTATGAACCTTATTCTGTTTGACATAAAGTTGGAAAAAGATCAAAGAAATTTGACACATTGGGGTAACTTGATAAGCTGGCGTCTGTACATATCACGTTAAATCTTTATAAACTTATTGATGATACAGAAAAAAATACAATATTATAATATCCAAAAACACATGTCATATAAAAGGCAATTTTTGAGGAAAAACCTTTTTTTTTTTTTTTATCCAAAACCACATACCACAAACTACCTACATATCTTTTCTGCTTCTTTATCAAGTTCATCCAAAGGTGGCCAGATAGAAATCGCATTAGCAATAAAGCTGCCTATTGTAACACCTTATGTAGGTACTTAACTCTTTAACTTATTATTTGTATGTTTTATGGTGTACAATAAAACGTATTAACCTATTTTAGAAAGTGAGTATGGCAAGAAATGTTGAAAAAAAAGACACTGAATTGTACCTGCCACAGCAACACATCACTCACTCATACACACACACAACACCACACCACATACGACACCTTCCACTTCACACGCAAACACACACATGCATTTTTTTCTTTAATTTTCTATTTTTGATTTTATTTCATGGGTACTTTTTGTTTGTAATTTGATTTCCACAATAGTACTAAAATGACATGTCCAACGCTTTAAAATTTGTCATTACCTATCTCAATTCTTGGCGTAGGGGGGCCAGGAGTTCATAGCACAGGGTATCCTAGTTTGAATTCCTGACTCCCACAAACCTCCAATATTTGTAACACCTCTATATTGTAACTGTACTTTGTGGGAGATAAATAAAATATTATTACTAAAAAAAACATCGCAAAGCTAAATAACACAGCCCCCTCTGGCAAAGTAATTAATAAAATAATACCTTATTCATTTACGAGCAGCCCAAAAAATCATCAGACGATACATTCAACCCTAAAAACACACAACCACATCAAATACTGCGAGTATTTAGCAAAATCAGCGCGAAAGGTTATTAGTATGGCAGCCGGACCGGCCATAACTAATAATTATATTTTGTCGTCCATCCGTAACAAATATGTCCCAATACGGTGATATCGGTATGGTGTTTAACCCCCTTCTCCCCCATATTTACCCCTTTCCCCCACACTACCCCCATATTTAATGCGGGTACCCGATATTCAACTCTGCTGTATTGGTGTACCTTAATAAATTTAACATTAAAATCACGGTAAGGGTTATTAGTATTTTGTTTTGATAATTTGGAAATATCTTTTTTGTAACACCTATTTTTAAAGTAACCCTTTATAATTATGAAGCTGAGTGGACATTTTTGGTGTTAATTATTTTTATTTGGATAAGGGAAAAATAGGGGGACTGTATTATTAAAGCTTTAATTTTGATTACAATTACCCATTTTTTATTTTTATTAGCTTTAATTTTGATTGACCTAATAGACAACACATAAACATAACATCACACCTGTAGTCCCCAAAGGGCTAAGCAGAGGTGTACCTGGTAGTACACCCACATTTCAGTTGAGTTTGTGTAAGTCCCATGTAACAGGGGGCGAGCCTATTGCCATTAATCGGATTGCCACAAATCCAGAATCCAGGCTGCTACTGAAAAAAATCCCGATGGAAAACTCAATAACACTGATCCAATAGATACTTTGTGGTTCCCTATCCATTTGCATAAAATTTTAAGACCTAATATAACTTAGCATAATTTTGTTTGGCATAGTTATATTTTCGCATAATATAATTACGCATAACAGCTTACGCATAATTTTTTTACGCATAATTTCTCTAACCATAATATTATAATGATTAAGCATAATATTCTAAAGCATAATAACAAAGAAGAAATTTAAAAAGCGTATTCGACGAAGCCCGGGTTCAGGGCTTAAAGCAATTTAACCTAACTAAACCAACGTCGGGGTGCCCCAAGTCCTAATTATGAGAGCAATAGGCCTACTAACGTTATGCGAATCAAATTTATGCCAAAACAAATCAGTCTTTAAGATGATTATGCCAACATAAAATGTATGCCTAAAAAAACTTATGCCCAAGTATTATTATGCCAAAACAAATTGTGCCAAAATCGTAATGCCGAAGTATAATCTTAGGACAAAGAACGTTATGCGAAAAGAAGGGATCCCATACTTTATTTCTTCCAACAGTGACTTGTACACCCACAAGATATGCTGGTCGATTCAGTAAAAGTAACCCCACATTTGAGTGAAGTGAACTGTAATCCCTAGCATTAGTAAGGAATGACAGCTCAATTCGTCTGTCTTCACTTCACCTGTAGGTACTTTCACGGGGTGATTTTTGCAGAACAGAGCTGCAGCTGCTCTATTTTCTATACACATACACATACATACATAAACTCACGCCTTTTTCCCATGAGGGTAGGCAGAAACTACAGAGCGCCATATGCTACGATTCTTACATACTTCTTTTGCTTCGTTTACATTCATTCATGTTGTCATATACAAACGCCGGTTGCGAGTACTACGCACCTGACCTATCTGAAGAACCTCACCAATGAGGTCTATGTGTGTCCTTCTAGGGCGTCCCCTCCCGGCGTTTCCACTTACATCTGCCTCGTAAATACCTTTCGTTAGTCGCCTTTAATCCATCCTTTCAATGTGACCAAACCATCTAAGCATACTCTTTTCAATTTTTGTAACTACATCTATTCTTCATCTATTTTTTATCGTACGCGGTAATAAAAAAACACTGGACGAGGACGCAAGTGTGGCTACAAACTGTACCCAGAAGTAGTGTGTTATGTTTGTTATGTTAGTCTGATATGATTATTGGTTCATACATCCAGAATGATTGAATTAATGATTTTGACATGATTAATGGTAATTTTGACATTATTTTTAACTTTTTTGACATTATCATTATTAATTAATTATTTTGACATCATTAGTAATTACTTTCTACAATTTCCAAATACATGTACTAACACTAGCGTTTAAGTTGTGTATTAAATTACTAACAAATTGGATTGTATGATCTGTAAAATAAATTACAATTATTATTATTAATAGCCCAATGACTAAAGCTTTGGCCTCTGTGGATCGAGAGGTCCTGAGTTTGATCCTCACCTAATGCAATATTGACCTGAAAGTACTCTTGACACAAGCATATTTAGCTTAGTTTGAAGGCGTAAACAAGACTACAGAAATAAAAAAAAACAACCCGCAAAAATTTTGCTGAACTGAGCACTAACTATCAAATTCTTACCATTAGCATGGGAAGACAAGTCACTTCGCCTTCACTTCACCTACTTTTTCACGGTTAAATATGTAACAATCACCCCGTAAAAATGTAACTATAAATAAAATCATACATAAATATTCCACAATTTTCACACACAATTTTATTGTATATTTTGTATGACATCAAAAAAAAAAAAAAAACACATATTTCCAACTGCAGTGAAGGTGAATTGAGCTATCATTCCATACTAATGCTAGGCATAAGACATTGACTGTTCACTCTACTCTAGTTTTCACGGCTTTGCTTGTACTGAATCGACCGTCTGTTCTTTTAACCTGTGAATATAAGAAAGAAAGAAAGAAAGAAAGAAAGAAAGAAAGAAAGAAGAAAGAAACATCAAATATCTTGTTGCCATAGATACAAGATAGAATAGAATAGAATAAAATAGGTATAATAAAATAGAAAAATCCTTATTATACACCATAAAAACTAACAAATTATAACGAAGAAGAGACCAGATATAAAATACGAAGAATAATTTCAATTTGTGCAGACAGAACGTTCTCAGTGACTTATTCACCCAATAATAACACCATTTCATACGACGTCATCGAAATATCAAAACTACCGACTTCCCTAAATACCGATGTCTACAGTCTGACGGGAAACAGAAGCGTGGTATCAGGCAGCACCGTTTCAACATCGGCAGAACGGCAGATAAACACCGAGCACCACTTTTGCACCGCCACAGATAAGTATAAGCACTTAGCACACAAACTATGCATAAGCACAGCTTTTTGATAACTCGCCGCCGGTACTGGTGTGGGGAAAAGTGTTCGGGGGAATTTATTTATGTAGTAGGACAGCGTTTGAAAGAAATGAACTTCTTTTCAATTACTATGCTTTTTGTTGGTGAGCGTGTGGACTGTATGACTGACGATAGGTATTAAACGAAGACGATGGCGATTATTAAGTAGCTTTAATAATTTAAGTAAAACTATGTAAACCAAATCTAGTACGTTGACTGACACCAAGATAAAGTAAAAGTCACAGTTTTAAAAATATAAAAGAACAAACCATAGAAAAACAAATAATTAAAAAAGGTTTATAACAAAGCTCCAGCCAGTCGCCAACACTTTTAGTATTACACTCACCTTAGTTTTAATAATCGTATAATATCATAATTATAATCATAATAGCTATAATAATATTATAAAGAGGAAATATTATGTCCGTAAGAATTGAGGAGCCACATCAGATTTTTAAAATCTGGAACTATAACATATTGTTTTTTTTTTAAATGATTGTTTGTGTAATCCAATGCTTACATTCTCACAATAGAACAAGTAAACATTTTAGAATAAAGTTTTTTCAGAGAAAAAACTTAAATCCCTCAAGACCTTTTCTTAGTTTTTCATCATCAAATTAACACCATATCAAAGAACTGTTAACCTTTTTACCACAAACTTTAGCACGGATTTTTTTAGATTTTTAGTCAGAATTTTTCCTATTTTTTTCCTTATCACTTTTCTCCAAGCCAGTACGCGTGTACAAAACACCTCTCACGTCTGGCGATCACGCGCACATTTAGTGGTCTTTGATTAAGTCAATAGGTGGCGCTCGCGTCGCTGCTCACACATACATTATTTACACTGACGGTGGAAGTCTGCGGGTTATGTAAGATGCTGATTATTGGTGCAGGAACGTGTGAGGATTGGAAAGAAGTGTTGGAGGGAACTCGATAGTAGTTTGAGTTGGTATGCGATGGTGGAATGGTTTAAAAGATGTGTCTGATCTAACTAGATCAGGGTTGCATTGAAGCTGCGACAATGGACGTTTCCTTACACATTCCGGTTGGTCTTGTTGTTAGTGGCCCTGACTGCTATGCCGACGGTCGTAGATACGATCTCCTCCCAAGACAAATGTTTGTGTGATGAGCACGATCACTTTTTTGGTGTCTCGGTGTAATTTGTCTATAATGTGTATGTATTTAGAAATATATAAGGTATGTTTATCTGTACAAAAATTATAACAGAGTGACATCCACACGATGGCAAAAGGAAAAGGGGAAGACAGGCGAAGAGATGGATATACGACATAATAAAAATTGCAAGCGCTACCTGGTCTAGAAAAGCTAGAGATAGAAATGAGTGGAAACAGCTGGGAGAGGCGTATGTGTCACACGCTGATCCCTAAACCGGGAAACTCGTTAGACTTAAGTTTTTTTATACTAATAGGTTATATGTTTAGTTATTTCAGAAATAAAGGCTTAATAAGAAATAAGATATATTTATCAGTTGTCTAGTAAACTCATAGCATAAGCTCTGTTTAGTTTAGGACTAGATGGCGTTGTGTGAAAGTTGTGGAATATTTATTTATTTATTTGAAAGTGCATAATTAGTTCGTTAGCATACAGAAACAAAATGAGTTAATAACAATTAGAAAAAATAAGCTCCGTCGGCTTTAATTAGGTTTAACAAGGGGATAAAATCTAACTAAAACCACCTATTCCAATAAGAACCATTTACATTCTCGTTGTAAGGTTTATATTCCAAAGTGTCTTTCTTTTTAGTAATCTAATTGAAACAACAAAGAAATTGAATTTGACTTTCGACCACGGGCAATTGACATCTGTCAAATTAGGCCACCTATTTTTCGTCACCAATTTCACATTCCAATTATAAGAGCGCGCACACACCGACGAATCGCAAAACATTTGGCGTTTCAACGGCACGGTGATAATCTTGCATGAAGGAAGCTATAGATCACGGAAAAAAACGTCAGCGGGCGGCGAGCGACGCCCGTGTGTCCTTCGCTTTATAGTTATGAATAAATTATTTGATTATGATGATTTATTTGAGTGTGGTATTAATATGCTTGAAGGATGTTTGGAGCTTAGATTGTGGCGGATAGTTATCGTGATGTGTGAGATGGGTGAGCTGGAATGGGAGAGAGTTATTAGGTGTAGTGTATGGGCACTCTAGGATCCCGGCATTGTCTGGAACAGCTTTCAACTGTATGGTAAAATAGCATTAAATTCATCAAAAGTATTTATTTAACGTTCGTTACCAGATCTAGGTATAACCTAACCTATGGGTATCGTGTTACCCAGTAACTGGGTTGTGGAGGCCAGACTGGAAGTCGCTCCATGTAAAACTCTGGTATTCTAAAAGCCGACCTCAACTTAGTTGGGAAAGGCAAGGCAGATGATGACCAGGGGCTCGAGTCTGCTATTGCAATCGTGTCTCAATGACCGGTCAATGATCGATTTTTACGTATAACGTCAAACTTATGACACATTTCCCATACAAAAACTGTCAAAGTTGTCAAATATTCGATCAATGATCGGTTGTTGAGACACGATTGCAATAGCAGACTTGACCCCCAGGTCCATAACCCAATGCAATAGCTAAATTATACACACAAAATTACTTTTAAGGCACCAAATACATCTCAAGATCATTGTTTATAACTGTTTATAATGAAACAATAACGATTTCTTTGACTGGTTGTAAGTATGTGTACTTACATGAGTAGAAATGTTTATAAACGAAGGACAACGTTTATTAAAAGAAAGATAAAAGAAAGGATGACGCAATATTTAATAAATTAAAATATTAAACTCTCACTCAATGACACAAAAGTCCCAAATACAAACATCTCTTCAATTTACTAACAGAAAAAGCACAACATAAATCGTTGAATCTAGAAGCAAATTTACCTTAACAGTTCCAAGTAAGTATCATACAATCTAACAAATTAAATGTTAACCCAACTCTTAACAATATTCAAATAAACACATCCACATCCAAAACTGTAACAAAATCATCCAAAAAACTGTAACACCACACACACCCCATCCATCAGCGTTCATCACAAATCAACAAGACGCATGCTTTCCGCCGGGACTCGAACCCCGGACTAATGGCGCCGCCCGATTTATTAACAACGCTACATACACACGCTAATGTAGTTAAAGAAGGGGAATAAAAGGTTGTCTCAGAATGATGGCGACCAAAACAATAAGTGATGGTAACGGCCATTTTTATTATTTCGTTGCTTGAGAGAATAGACAAGTTTTAGTTATTTTTATCTAGGACAGATTTGGTGTAAGGGGCTAGTGGCTAACATTAGTTATTAACATAACCATGTTATTGTTGTTATGTTATTAACTAACCAAAGGTTAAACTATGCACGACGAGGTTGGTTGGTGGATGGTCAACCATTCATTCGATATAAAGATCAATCTGTGGTTCAGAAAGTACAGACGCCAGCACATCAACCAACCCCAAACAGTCAGTTTTTCACAATTGAATAAGAACCTTATAATGTTTGCAATAAAGTTTAAAAACTGTAAAAAAAAATTGACACATTGGGGTAACTTGATGTGTTAACTTCTGTACATTAAGCCGTGAGACCCATTTCTTACATACGATTAATATGAAGATCCCTCTGTACCTCGGAAAGTACGTTAAGCCTTTAAGTGGAACCCGACTTTCATTTGTGTATCTTTGATAGTCGTTACGTGTAGTCAGAAACCCGAAAGTCTGACAACCAGATTTACCAAGGGGTACGGGTTAGCTATTCACTAGGTTGTGGAGGTCAGAGTTCAGACAGGCAGATCGCTCTATGTAAAATACTGGTATTCAGGTGAATCTGGTAAGACTGGAAGCCGGTTCCTGCTTAGTTAGGAAAATTCCTCATAAGAGTTTAATGGTAACAATTTGCCTAAAAAAATTCACCACGACCTATTTCTCACTACAGAAACATACTTAAGGATTAATTTATGATCTCCATAAGATAAGCACACACACTGCAGTTTCTAATATGGCGAGCAGATGTTCTAAGACGCATAAATCAGTATAATGACGGATATATGTGACAAGTGTACGTACCTACATCACACGTCATACAGAGTGATATGTCGCTCATATCATTTGCATATGTTTATGACATGCGGTTAAGCAATTATGGGTGTTAATAAGGATTAAGACAAGATGAAAAAATAACTCACCAACGCAAATGGCTGAAAATACACTCGCAAAGTTTTGTAATAAGATCATAATTTGTGCTAGTTACTGCAGACTAAGTAAAAATTGTCAAAAGGAAACGGCCATGTGCGAGGCGATATCGTCTGCGAGGGATTCCGTACCACGTCAAGCAAAATACGTTTCTAGTACACATATATTTTTTATTCAATTTCCTTTTTTATATACCTATAGGCGACTAACGAAAGGTATTTATTGTAATAAGGCAGATGTAAGCGAAAACTCCGGGTGACGCCTTAGAAGGAAATGCATAGTCCTTATTTGTGAAGTTCTTCAGAAAGGTCAGGTGCGTAGTACTCGCAACCGGCGTGTGTGTAGGACAACATGTATGAATGTAAAAGAAGCAAAATAAGTATGTCAGAATCGCGCTCCGTAATTTCTGCTTATGCCCATGGGAAAAAGGCGTAAGTTTATAATGTTTGTATGTATTACGGTGGAAATTTTAGTTGTCTTTAACGGTTCATGTTATTATGTCCGCTGACAGATAGTCTAACGGACAGACGGACAGCTGAGGCTTAGTAATAGGTTTCTGTGGGCACCCTTGGGTACAGAACCCTAAAATTAGTAAGCTGCATCCAGTTATACTGAAAAACAATCGCAAAACGTCACTATGAAAAAGATAGGCAGGTAGAGATACGAAGCAAGTCCTTTCAAAATCAAAATCAAACGTCATTTATTGACTGGCCTGTTATCTAGTAGTTAGTGACCCTGACTGCTATGCCGGAGGTCGTGGGTTCGATTCCCACCCAGGACAAATGTTTGTGTGATGAGCACGATCATTTGTTCTGTGTCTGGGTGTAATTTATCTATAATATTTATGTATTTAGAAATATATAAGAATGTTATCAGCTGGTTAGTACCCATAACACAAGCTCTCAAGCTTAACTTGGGACTAATTGGCGTTGTGTGAAAAAGTTGTGGATTATTTATTTATTTTTTATATTTTTGCTGGGAAGAAGAAGTGGCAGAACAGAACAAACTCCCCAGCAACTCTCCAGCGGATAAAATTCCTTTATCATCACTTTCGACATTCCTCAAGTGAGACATAGTGACCCATTAAATGAAGACCACACGGCAGACAACGCAAGCGGCACGAACAAAGACACACTAGCTAATAACAGACACGCATTTCATTAGTAAAACACACAAAAATCATAACAAAAGACACCGAACTTGAAGTTATCTGCCGAAGCAAACATTTCAGGTACCACTTGAAAGTTAAACTCTTTTCAACTTACCGCTGTCACTATACAGAAGAGATGTAGAAGGCTAAATCTGGTATAAGACACTGCAGTAACTTGGACGTCACAATATACAGTCGTCGGCTGTCGATATAATAATAATAATATGTGACAATATTGTATACCGTGTTTTTTATATTGTTTTGCTATAGAATGTTTAAATTAATAAGGGTGTCCAATATATCTTTAGTGTTATTTATTGAATTATTTGTAGGTATATTGAGTCTTTGATACTTAAATAAACAATTGATATTAAATTTTGGCTGGTGACGTTTAACTTTTGTAATTTACTTTGACAATAGTTAAGGGCGGGTACGAGCAGTCTACGTGTCACGTATGCTTGGCATTATGTCACTTCAAATAATTAAAAAAACAATGTCAAGAGTTTTGCGCTTAACATAAATTCAAAAAAGTGATTTAAAGCATTGTATCTGTTTTCAAAGATGGCATAGGCATAATGATGTTCTAAAAATATTTAACGCTAAATTTTTAATAAATTATAAGTATTTATTTAATTCCTTAAAAGTTGTTATTCAATCAAATTTATTTTTAAAACTTCTGGTTTTCCATTGACTTATTGCTTTTTAGTCACTCCAAATTCTGTTCGGACTATTCTGTTATCAGTGTTCTTGTTTTGATTTTTGTGAAACTTCCTTCTATTACTATGACATAATATTTTACATGAATTGGACACTCATGAGCTCCAGTGGAACTTCTGACGTTATAGTTTCAAAGACAAACCTCTTTTTAACTTACCGCGGCGCCTGCGCATTCTGTGTCAACATGCGCGCGCATCTTAAACAGCTATTTGTTTAGCAATTTTATTCTTTTATGTTTTGATTATGTTGAAATGTGCTGATAAATTTGTTGTTTAGGTCTGCGGCATAGATTAGAGAGGTTTAAGAGATTTTATATGAAGTAGTTAAACATTGTCCGATAAAACTAAACATTTACATACACAAACTCACTAACATATTTTTTTAAATCGCATATAAGTACCAACACATTTTTTATTAGTATGTATTTTAGGTTAAGGTCTATCTGGGTCTTTGTTCCCTGAAATAAATGGTTAATTAATATTATTATTATTTTTGAAATGGTTTTAGAAATGGTAAAAAGATGACTGTATTGAAAGCTTTCTTTGTCTTTTATTATCAAAAGGTCTCAACTAGCACCAAAATAAAAAAATAACTAGGTATTCCTTAATAAAATATACATATTATCCGATCAATGTTTTACCTTAAATAGAAATCAACTTTATTTACACTGGAATAAGTTGATTTCTGACATAGCTACGTAAAGTGGACTTTAAGTTTGGGCTTTAAAGCTAATTTTCCAATAAACACCAGCAAATGAATGCAGGATAAGTTAAATAATATTTTATCGATCACTAAACGTAAACCTTTACAATTCAAGATTCAAGATTCAAGATATTTTTATTAGTATAAACATGAGTATCTGTCATGTTTGGCCTTTCAGGCGTACAAATATACAATAGATTATAAATTGTTACAAAATTCTAATCAATATAGTTACACACAAAAAAGCAAAAGCCAAACAAGAGCAGTCAATTTAAAATCAATTACAATAATTCAATAAGAAACAACTAGACACAATAAAAAATAGATCAGTCGCACTATTGGCACCCAAATGGGCCCAATCCCACTTTCAACCCAAGCCTTGAAAAATCCAATACAAGATTCAAGAATTAAACAATTCTCAAACTTACCGAACAGAGAGCCAAATAAATTTATTTTACTTCCCTTCCCCGTCGGAAAAGTATTTGATTCACTTCGCCCCGCCATTAGAATGATCCTGTGTGTTTTTTTTTCTTTGTTCATTGCTTTTTTCCAAGTCGGTTAAGCAAGGAGCAATAAATTTTACAAGTACATTTCAAGTAGGTATATGGCTAGAGTTATTTACTGATTTCAGGGGTCGCGTGATAATATTTTTAAATAAGTAAATGAAGGTTTTTTTTTGCATTGGCGGCTGTTTATTCGTTGGATTAGTCAAATGAAGAGTTCTCAACTATTTTAAGAATATCGGAGGTATTTTGTAATTGGTTTTGAGGTTGAAAAAAATCAAGTTGCACCTCACGGAAGCCTAGCCATATTACAAATTCTATTTCTATTCTATTTCTATTTTATAGAAAGTAAATGGCGTATATGGAATCAGCTGTTTGTCAACTGTCAAGTGACATTTTCAACCATATTGCAAATACGCCATTTTCTTTCTATTGTCGCCTTATCGATTACGATCATATAAATAGAATTTGTAATATGGCTAGGCCTGCAGATAGTATAACTGTTGATTTTTACTTAGTATTTATCCAACACATACACAAATCCGAAAAGTAAAAGGTGCGAGCTTTGAGACCTATAATTAAATACTGATCATTCATAGGTTTGTGCTACCACGCCTAAATAATATATTATGACTAAACCAACTCTTCAAATAAAATAATCCCTATTAACTTATAAACAGACAGGCATGCAAGCAAATTTTGTAGGACCCTTTAAAAAAAATGAATCGCCTTTAAAAAAATAATGAAACATAATAATAATACCAGCCTGTTACTGTCCCACTGCAGGCCAAAGCCCCTTTCTTATACAAAGAACGCACGAACATTGATCACCACACTTGTTTAATGGGGATTGGCGATTTCAAACATTTAAACTTACATAATATTAACTTTAAGTCCTAGTTTCATCAAGATGTTTTTCTTCACCGATGTCAATGATGTTCAAAACAAACTTAGAAAGACTGAATCGACTTTAAAAACCGCCCCAAAAAACCATTCGTGTTTATTTCAAGTTAGTTTTTTCGTCGTCCGCGGTTGGGTTGAAGTTATTACATATAACTTTAACCCTGCTGTCGCGAAGTGCTCCCAGACCTGTTGTTGAGTGAAACTCTCTTAACCCTCACACTCTCATATTCGTCAAATGGTGCTTTTCATAAATATGCAACACCGCATCGTGGTTGCGTGTAGTGTTGCCAGTGCGAAATAGTTTTTAAGCAAGAAAAGCAGTAATAGACCATGTATATTTTTTACTGTCCAAATGCTTTACCTCTGTGTTGCTTTACTCCTAACACAAAGGGAAAAGTGGAAATTGATTTAAATAAGTGACAAAATTTGTACTGAAGATTTTTATGTTGTGACCAACCACGCAAGAAAACCTACAATAGTATGTGTGTTGGAGGAGAAAAAACAGTGCAATAAAGAAGTAAAAAAATAGCACATTTGTAAAAATATTTAAAAATAACTGATAAAATGGCCAGTAATTTGATTAGTCTGTAAACTGTCAACACTTTTTATGTACGAGACGGTGATAAAAACCCGGACAAGTAAGTACCAATGTCACTACTTCAATTAATATGTACTTTCAACGTTTATCTTAGTTTATCTTGAACATCACAGACATCGGCGAAGGAAAAACATCGTAAACAAACCTGAATTTATAGTTAATATAAGTTTGAAAACGCCAATCCACCTTGAGTAAGCGTGGTGATCAGCGCTCTTGCATAATGATGTATTAGAAGAGGCCTTTGCTCTGCTTTGGCGGTAGTAACAGACTGGTATTAAATATTACAGATTTTTAAGACGAGGAAAAGGAAGAAGAATACGTGCTGCATAAGATAGGCAGGCAGTCAAAGGGATTGCGGACATCATCGGAAACTTAAAAGGTACTCGTATCAATACAAATGCCATCATATTGGCACGTCGTATGTCGGTGACTTGTTATAGGAGAAGTCTTTGTGCAGCAGTGGACTGCGCTAGGCTGACGATGATGATGTCGATGATGTAAATCCATATGTTCAAAACCTGTCTCCGTATCGTGTAGCTAGTGACTCACTTAGCATCAGAGCTTTAATTTATTGAATCCCAAGAGGACACCGGTGTCCGCGCTGTCATTGTCTTTCTATTGTGTCTCTAATTGACACGATTGAAAGGCTAATGGCGCCAATGGACAGTTTAATTGGCATCACATACCCTCAAGAAATATCTCTTAGGCATGTCAGTTTTCTCACGATGTTTTCCTTTACCGTTTTTGAAGCAAGTAAGAATTATACAAAACGCACATGAATTCGGAAAGTCAGACGTCGTCCTTCGAGGCTTGGTTTCGAACTAGTGATCAATGATTGGGGAGCCCACTATCAAAAAAGCTCGGAAAAAAAAGTTTTCACTTCGAAAAAGAACTTGAAATGAAAATAATAGTAAAATCCTTTATCAAACCAAGCAACGCAGCCAGGTCCACCCTTCCAATTGTGCCAAAATAATACATTCAATTTGCAAGGTCCGCCCATCAAATACTTCGCTCGTGATAACCTCGTGTTTGGACGCCATCTTAGGAATAATGGTGTTATTTAGAGAGTTGCAATATGCTAAGATGGTAGGCTGTGGCATTAACAAGTCAGGAGATGGTTGTGTTTCAAAGGAGTAGGGAAAGGTATGGAGCTGTGGGTGAAGGGTTTTCCAAGTGGAAAGTGAAAGGAATCTTAGTGACCAAGAAAAATATCTTAAGTAACAAGGGCAGGTAGGACGGTTTGTGTCCAAACTATTCAGTTAACATCATGACGACACAGTTAGTGCAGCGGCGTAAATGGTGTAAATGTAATGTAAATTGTGGTGTGGTAAATGTCTGTACACGCACCTAAGATACAAGAGAAATTTTTAGTATCAGACAAAAATTTACATTAGGTACCAAGCATTAGTGTTTAACACCAAAGGACGAAAGTCAAACTTGGGGAACGTAATCTAGTACCCAATTGTATCTATAGTTTAGTGTATAACATTAATAGCAAAACTCAAGAAACAGTACAGATAGAAAGTCCCTAGCAGAGCCCCGCACAGTGCCTAGTCCGTTACCCCAAATTAACTTATTTAAATTTCTAAAACAATATTAGACACTAGACATTCTACTTGGATCAACATGTTTGAATCATAGTAAGCAAATCACTTTGTGACAGATTACAAACCTATCGGTCAGTAATGACAGTACTTGCAGTATCAACCTCCAACACTCTCTAGCATGAATTTCTTTGCTCTCTTTCTAGCTTTTTTTCTTCTTTCTTTGATTTTGACTTTGAAAGGAAAAAAAATCGGCTAGTATTTGTACCTATTAGGATTGAATCAGTGCTTCTACATTGCGTAATAGGAACTACATTCGTAAAGAAACAATTAATACAAATTGATGCCGATTACTGTGTAAAAACTTTTCGCAAGAAATTCTTGCTAAACGTCGCGTCTCCATAGTTGTCCTAGATCATTTTTTTACGACAGAGCCGCGTTACTCTCTCCGCTGCCCCAGTAGCCTCTCACCACTCGGCACCGCCTGGCTCGGCTGTTAAAAACGCAATGAATAATTATTTCAGGGCACCCGCACCTTTTTGGCACGACTTGAACTTTCATTGCTTTAATTTGAAGACTCCGATCTATTAGATTGACAAGCTTTTCTTGGAGAAATGTACGGGATATTTTTTTGTATCAGTCCGGAACTACTTTTGTATAACCAACCCGGAACTCAAGAAAAAAAATGCTGTTACACAGATTTTGGTCTAGTAGATAACTTTTGAATTCAAGTTAATGGGTTTTTAGTCCGTCATCTCAGATTACAAGAAAATATTCGACACATATTTTTTCTTTTTTCACGTAATCAAAAAATAACGGCGATACTTACATCAAACTTGCGCGCGTATATCTGGATAAGGCCTTAAATCAACTACCACTATCTGTTAACTTCAACTTTTGTGTGTACATAATAATTTATTTTTCATGATTTTGAATGAGGTGAAAATTGAATA
This sequence comes from Euplexia lucipara, assembly GCA_921972225.1. Lineage (NCBI taxonomy): Eukaryota > Metazoa > Arthropoda > Insecta > Lepidoptera > Noctuidae > Euplexia > Euplexia lucipara. Next base: position 1,587,146 of record OV179149.1, on the reverse strand, counting down.
AGTGGCATATTGTCCAATAAGAACAATTTGTACTTTATAGTGTAGCTAGTAAGATGTTAGTAGATTCAGTCGTTACCACACCATCTGAAAGTGCCCTTGTGAAATACATTTAAGCCTATCACTATTATTTATTACCTAATGCAACCCTAATTAGTTAATCCATATACCTAATCGGATAGTTTTCAAAACAATGTAATTTCAAGGACATTTCCTAAAAAAGTTCTCCATCACTTCGTAACATTTCATTTATTTATTTATTTAATATTGACGAACTAATAGTTACAAGCGAAACATTACACTGCAATATTTTATGAATGATTTAAGGAAGATGAGATTAAATATTACTTATGTGACTGGTCTGCTTGTCTAGTGGCACTGACGACTAAGCCGGAGATCGTGGGTTCGATTCTCACCCAAGACATATGTTTGTGTGATGAGCAAGATCATTTGCTCTGTGTCTGGGTGTAATATCCATAATATGAATGTATTTAGAAATATGTTAAGAATGTTCGTCAGTTGTCTAGAACTCATAGCACAAGCTCTGCTTAGTTTGGGACAAGATGGCGTAGTGTATAAGTTGTGGAATATCATATTATTATTACTTACTTACCCCCTTGCCCTCCCATCTAATCGAAAGCCGTAAATCGCGATCAACATTTATATTTTTAATTCTGCAACACTAATACATCAAGCTGATTTATGTCGGGAACTGGCAAAAGTTGTAGATTTATAGCGCTTCAGCTTGGAAGCCATCTTCTGCGGGACACTGCAGCTTTTGATATGGAAGTTTTCTTACACATTTTGACTGGCCTGTTGGTTCGTTAGTGGACCTGGATTCTATGCTGGAGGTCGTGGGTTCAATCCCCGCCCTAACTTATTATATCTATATATCTATATTATTTTTGTATTTAGATGCATATAAATATGGTCATCACTTGTCTAGTAGAACGAAAGATAAGAACTAAGTTAGAAATGTCAACTTAGATGAAAACTTAGTTTTTACTTATATTGACAGCTCTTCTTGTTCTTTTCTAATTGTATAAGAGAGACAAAGACGAAAACAACCTAATTAAGGTTTAGTTTGACAAGAACCGAATTAGCTCTATTGACAGCTGTGCCTATTAACGATATTAGACATGCTAAAATAAGATCAATTGATGCATTCTTGTTTGCCTCCATGCCTATCAAACTTGGCAGTCACAATACCACACGAAAACATTGCAACAATACAATATAAATTATCACTATATATCACTCAAAATCAACACGCTTTTTTTAAATCTCGCGTTACAGTCAAACCCTCTAAAACGGGCATAAAAGGAAACGGCCAATAAATCAGCAACACGTCGCGCTAGACAAATAAAACATGTATGAAACAAAAAAAACTTGTATATATGTGTACAAAATTCGCAAAAAGAATTACAAGCAATAACATGCAGTAGTGTTAATATTGGATGCGTAAGAAAGAACTTTGTTATGGGAAATTGCGTCTTATGTTGCTTGTGGTAAGGTCGACGTGGATGGCAGGAGACAGCATGGTAGTGATTTAGTCCCTATCGGCCGTCAACCTGATTAATGTCGCTAGTAAATCAGCGGATTACGACAATGCGAGAAATGACGAGTCGCGGCCGGATCGCAAGCGATACTGGTGTGTGGTGCAAGCAATAATCACGAACTAAAGATATCCGTACAAATTTCCTTATATCATTCATGCCTAAACACTAAACATTTTTAGTTAAGTTCAATACGATTTTTGTTGATTGTAAGATTCCTTGACCTTTCGCCACTAACTCTGACTAGAAAATAGCTATCGAAAAAGAAATTATATTTATTTAAAAATCTATTGCCAACTACCTAAAAAACTGTAGCAGCAAAAACCACATGGAAACTCTGACACCAGGTTAATAACAAAAAAGAGTAAGTACTGTAGAACCTAACTGCATTGTATTGCATTGTCAGTCATCTAATTATAATAATTTGGCGCATTAAATATACTTTATATTACAAGTCCAACGACGACGGTAATCGCCCGGATAGCTGTCAAATCTTATAAATTAGTCCAAGTCTAAGCAGGTTAATCGAGTGCTTACATGACTTACTTTTAGTAAGCCTTAATTAGTTATATTAAGTCTCTTCCGCTTATCCCTTGCGCTAACAAGTCACTCGCATCGAATTATTGAGTAAACACGTACGTAATCGCGCGATCGTTTCATTTAGAACGAATGCAAGAGCATCGGGAGAAATATCGCTCCGTATATTTTCTAATATAAAAGTGTCAATTTCTTTTAATAGGATTTGTATAAAAATATAGTTTTTCACATGTGAAAGGTAACATAATCCTTACAAAAGATTGCGCAAAATCGTCGATGTCGATTTATAGCTGCGTAAATGGTTTTTGCTGTAACTGTCACACTGTTATATAAAGATCGCGTCTTTTGTGTGTTTATCATAACTTTTATTCTAGTTTCCTTAATTCGTATTTTTATCACAATCATTAATAATTAATCTGCTCCATCATAAGAATAGGAACAAAAAAATATCGGCATGTAAAAGATGTTCCGATATTTGTTTATGTTTGTTCTTAATGCATCTGATGGTTCCGAGACGCACAGGACCGTTTGTTGTGGCGATACTTAAGGGAGGCCTTTGTCCAGCTGTTGGCGGCTTTTAGCTGCGATGATGATGATGATAAGGAGATGATTACTGAAAAAACCCTCAAAACTAAGCGACTACACGGAAATCAATGTATACCATTACGAACAAACTGACATACGCGATGATGATTTAATAAAGTTTGGGCTCATCACTCGTGTTCAACGAAATCATCAGTAGTAATTAAAGTGGACCGACACATAATATAATTTTACTTTGATTTTTTCAACATAATCGTATTAAAAACTGTACTTAGCACACTTCCAGTAAATAATAAGATGGTAAAGTTTTTGCAAAACGAGTTTTTACGAAACTTTTAATATAAATAATATTTATGTGTGACATTTGGTGCATAAATGAGGTACCTAATTTACTTATATTTTCTCTTACAAGTTTAACCACTTCACTTTAATATTTTTGCAGCTGCTGCACTTAAATTTATTTAAGTACATATCTAAACAGATAATTATGTTATCAATCAAAGGATCATTATTATTAATCTATGATCTAATTAAGATCTGCAATTCTTCCCTAAATAAAATTACTTTTTTACCCTGCTGCAGTTTGTTGCACTGTCACATTATACATAGTTAAGTATCCTCAAAGTTGCGCAATGGCTCTCGGTCATCGGCACCCTTGCGCATCAAGTCCACCCTAGGTAACTCCATCCTGGGTTCTTTGCGTTGGGAATACTACTTAACGGTTACCGATCCCTCCAGAAGCACTGTGGAAGACACAAACATTAGGTACACCAAAAGACACATCAATCATATCACAAGAATAAGCTAGGTACCACAAAATGCGTGACACCAAGCACTTACATCAAATACATTATTTTTATAATAATAATCCCTCACAGCACAACAAAATACCACTCCAATCAATCAAACTCATAATTGCGCACAATCCATAGAAAACTAAAATAAACTGAAAAACGTAAACAAAAAAAATACGAACCACACGTTCACAAGTTCGCGTGTGTGTGCGCAACTACGTCACATTGTAACTGACAAATTGATTTATGTCGTCGAGGGGAGCACGACGAACCTAGCAAGTTTGCGCTAAGTCCGACTCGGATAGCTCGCTGTTACATATTTGAAAATTCGAACTTCGAATGTTTTTAAAATTTGACGACTTTAAATTTCTTTTTGGTAACTTAACCGTGAGTTTTATATTAAACGGCGGCCATTTTCATTACAGATATTTCCGTAAGCATGCAAATATGGAATTAAGTAAATCATTATTTGGTTATTGTAAGAATTTGTGCATTTTCAACGAAGTCTCAAGTAATGTTTCTACGCTACATAAATAATTGAATCAATTGAAATCTTAAGCAAATCATCTATGTGCCTAGCCTTTTCCCAAATATGTTGGGGTCGGTATCCAGTTTAACCAGATACATCTGAATATATCAGTCTTTTACATGGAGCGACCACCTTTCTGACCACAACCCAGTTACTGGGTCACACGATACCCCTTATTTGGTGGTCAGACTTTCAGCCTTTTGTCTACCCCAAAGAGATTTAAAATTCTATAGAGCGGGCATGTCAAGGAAATGTCATAAAAAAACTTTGATCCCATGTCTCAGTAACGCCATCTAGAATAATATATGAATATTGGAGCGGCAGCGGAGCGTACTACAAAAAACTGATAGACTTGTATCCAGCAGGACACACTTTTTCGGACGAAAATTTTCAATACTCAATACTCAATACTCAATATATTTATTGCATTCCACAATGTGAACTTAGGTGGTAGGTACATAAGGATATAATAATAATATGCATCATTGTGGGCCCTGTCGGGCATAACAATATAAAAATTAGGAGAATTACGAGGAGGGCTATTATAAATATTTCAAATTTTTATATTAATCTCTACTACTCTTTTGTTTAGTGTAGGTAGGCTGAGGTAGGCTTATAAATACTTGTTTACATATAATTTTTACTACTCATGTGTTGAACTTATACATTGATATTTGTTTAAAATTATTATATTATTATTATTGGTAAGTATTATACAATATTTTTGCTTTTCTTTTTGGTATTATTGTTTATTTATTAAATTTATCGTTTAAATATTCGTTTATATTATAATAACATTTACGGATTAGAAATTGTTTTAATTTATTTATAAATATATTATATTTTTGAACATTTTTAATTTCGTCTGGTAATTTATTATATATTTTATTCGTGATATCCGGTCTATAGGTATTGGATGTCTTTGGACTACCCGTAATGACTGTCAAAGATTTACAAATGACAGCTGGGAGTCTTGATATGTAATGAATGGACAGTGGTCACCAATCTCTGGACTGACCTCGTCAAGCGTAGCTTAACCTTGACCGACCCTTGAGGCTGACATTATTTAGCCACAAGCTACTTTCAATCTTAAACAAACGTGAAACGAAAACTTTAATAGAGATCTTTTTGAGCACACAGCGCAAACTTAAGTAGGTATGTAAGATTTTACATATTAAAAGTTCTCTTAAAAATCTATATAAGTACATAAAACAAAGTCGTGTTAGTTACACCATTTATAACTCGAGAACGGCTGGACCAACATTTATGATTTTTTTGTTCTTTGTTGGTTTTGTCTTTTTCCGGAATAGGATAAAGATAAAGATAAACATACCGGGCTGGTATCCGCAACTCCACGTCAAAGCGCGTATTTTGCGTCTGGGCCATTATCTACCACGCAGGCCCAGTGCGAATCGGTAGATGTCACATTTCTTCGATTTTTTTGTTCTAGGTCATACCGGTTTCCCCACGATGTTTTCCTTCACCATTTTTGAGAGCAGTGGTGATGAAATAAATTACACAAAGTAATGCGCCTGCCTGGGTTCGAACCCACGACTAACTGTCCGTAAGTCGGGGCCGCCACCACTGGGCCAGCGCTGTTCTCACCGGAATAGGATAATAACTAATGAAAATTCCTCGAAAAAATAAATAACAAGAACATTCGTTTTCTTAAACATTTTTCAAACGCAGCGCCATCTTGGATGACATGACAGGTGATACACTTCCCAGTTCATTATCAGGTGACAATTTGACATTTGACAAGTCTTAAGCTAAAACTAATCAGAAATCAGAAATCAGAAACATTTTATTTGTGATACATAGGTGTGCAGAGGTTGGTCATATTTGAAATTAAAGTTCGCTATGATCTCGCTACTATAGGCATACAAAAAGAATTAATTAATATTTTTAAACTCCGCAAGTAATACAGTTAAATAATAACAATAATAAAATAAACAAAGTTTACTCGCACTGAACTACAAATTAATTACATAAATGATTACATTATTTCATTTCTTTATGTACAATTATGTCAAAATGCCAAAAAATAATAAATAAATTAAATAAATAAGTTAATGTCAAAAGAAGCAAATTATAAAACGTTACAACAATCAAGTCAAAGCAATTTGTTAATGTCAGAATAATTCAGATTTCAATAACTAAGTATGATTTGTAATTACAATATAGTCAAAGAAGCAAATTACATAATGTTACAAAAATTGCAATTACCTACACAATGTCAAAATTTATCTGATAAAAAATCTGATACAGAAGAAAGTAAGGTTGTCAATTTATACGTACCTACGTTCTGAAATTTATTTTGTTACTAACTTAGAAAGAGGTTTTAAGTAGCATAAAAAGTCTTATATTTCAGAAATCATTTTACGTACGACAGAGACAAACTTCAATAATTCTTTGCAAAAAGATAATTATTATACTGTTTGGACTTTAACGTAGACCGGGAAAACTAAATAGGTATATTGTATGTAACATAGAGGCACGCAGCGCAGTAGTTCAGTTTAAAATGATGAATTTAATATTTTTTAAATCAATGCATTTCATTAAGGTAGTTAGGTTAGGTAGTTAGGTTAGCTATATGATAGGTATGGTAAGTTAGGTTAGGTTATATGTATATGTTGTTGTTTTAATTCTATCTTAGTTTTTAGTTTAAATAAGATCACATTACAGACTCGCTAAATAGTATAGTATAACGGGCCGGTGTCCGCAACTCCACGTCAAAGCGCGTATTTTGCGTGCGGGACTCGCTAAATAAAAAAATAGTAGTAGTTAAAAAAAATAGTAGTAGTTATTATTGGTTTGGATCTATGGACTCGCTAAATAAAAAATAGTAGTAGTTATTATTGGTTTGGATCTATTTGTTGTCATTTTATTAAACGTATGTATATCTAATATTTAAAATTGTGTGTATATTCAGGAGGTCTGAGAATAGGATGTAAACTAATAAAAACTAAATAAGACTAATAAATTGATTCTAAGGCGAAACGAGGCTTGCTGGGGAAGCTAGTGGAGAATAAGTATAAAGCTTAAACGATCAAGTTCCAGCCAATAAATGGCCACTAGTAAATAATTATTCATTCTGTTTCAGGCAGCAGTCAAGTGCTATACTGTAAAACTCGGCCATGTTTGAGTTGGACTCGCCCCCGAGAATTATAAAAGGTGTTTTTTTTTTATATCCCATAACTCTAGGGTTATATTCTGTGGGTAAAAATAATACTAAAACTCCTAGAATAGATGGTCCAAAAATGCATAGTTTCGGAGATATCATCAATCATGATTAAATTATCAGTTGTTTAGTACCCGCAACACAAGCTCTGCTTAGCTTGGGACTAGATGGCGTTGTGTGAATAGTCGTGGAATATTATTGTTACGTATTATTAATATTATTTTTATTACCTAATTAGTTCAAAAATTGTCACCAGTACGACGAATCTTCATTCTAACGTCACTTTTCTTTCACGTTAGGGTGTTTTACATTAATCATCGTGACTTGTCGAATTATTTTGTATGATAGTAATAAAAAAAAAAGGATAATTGAAACATAATTCATATGCCAGTTGATTCTTTGATATGGTCTCAATCATACCCTAGAGTTATGGGATATCAAAAAAAACACGTTGTATACAGACGCCAGCACATCAACCTACCCCAATGTGTCAAATTTCTTTGAAAGGTTACAGTATAACCTGTATGAAGGAGTGACAGTTCCGATCCCCCGAAGAATTTGAAAATAAACGTAATATTACAGAAACACGTATATATGTTTGAGTTTTGTTGCTACTACAATATCGGTATTAATAAAGGGAAAAAAATTGCGGATACCAGTCCGGTATCTTTATCTTTATCTTTATCCTATTCCGGAAAGTGGAGTTGCGGATACCAGCCCGGTATGTTTATATTTATCCTATTCCGGACAAAGACAAAACCAACAACAAAAAAAAAACATTAAACTTGGTCCAGCCGTTCTCGAGTTATAAATGGTGTAACTAACATGACTTTGTTTCATATACTCGTATATAGATTTTAACTTTTAATATGTAAAATCTTACATACTTAAGTTTGCACTGTGTGCTCAAAAAGATCTCTATTAAAGTTTTCGTTTCACGTTTGTTTAAGATTGAAAGTAGCTTGTGGCTAAATAATGTCAGCCTCAAGGGTCGGTCAAGGTTAAGCTACGCTTGACGAGGTCAGTCCAGAGATTGGTGACCACTGTCCATTCATTACATATCAAGACTCCCAGCTGTCATTTGTAAATCTTTGACAGTCATTACGGGTAGTCCAAAGACATTCAATACCTATAGACCGGACATCACGATCAAAATTTTCGTCCGAAACTTGTGTCCTGCTTGGACACAAGTCTATGAGTTTTTTGTAGTACGCTCCGCTGCCGCTCCAATATACGTATATTATTCTAGATGGCGTTACTGAGACATGGTATCAAAGTTTTTCTATGACATTTCCTTGACATGCCCGCTCTATAGTATTTTAAATCTCTTCGCAAAAAGATAATTATTATACTGTTTGGACTTTAAAGTAGACCGGGAAAACTAAATAGGTATATTGTATGTAACATAGAGGCACGCAGCGCAGTAGTTCAGTTTAAAATGATGTATTTAATATTTTTTAAATCAATGCATTTCAGTAAGGTTAGGTAGTTAGGTTAGCTATATGATAGGTATGGTAAGTTAGGTTAGGTTATATATATATATGTTGTTGTTTTAATTATATCTTACTTTTTAGTTTAAATAAGATCACATTAGAGACTCGCTAAATAAAAAATAGTAGTAGTTATTATTGGTTTGGATCTATTTGTTGTCGTTTTATTAAACGTATGTATATCTAATATTTAAAATTGTGTGTATATTCAGTAGGTCTGATAATAGGATGTATACTAATAAAAACTAAATAAGACTAATAAATTGATTCTAAGGCGAAACGAGGTTTGCTGGGGAAGCTAGTGGAGAATAAGTATAAAGCTTAAACGATCAAGTTCCAGCCAATAAATGGCCACTAGTAAATAATTATTCATTCTGTTTCAGGCAGCAGTCAAGTACTATACTGTAAAACTCGGCCATGTTTGAGTCGGACTTGCCCCCGAGAGTTATACAAGGTGTTTTTTTTATATCCCAAAACTCTAGGGTTATATTCTGTAGGTAAAAATAATACTAAAACTCCTAGAATAGATAGTACAAAAATGCATAGTTTCGGAGATATCATCAATCATAATTAAATTATCAGTTGTTTAGTACCCGTAACACAAGCTCTGCTTAGCTTGGGACTAGATGGCGTTGTGTGAATAGTCGTGGAATATTATTATTACGTATTATTTTTATTACCTAATTAGTTCAAAAATTGTCACCAGTACGACGAATCTTCTTTCTAACGTCACTTTTCTTTCACGTAAGGGTGTTTTACATTAATCATCGTGACTTGTCGAATTATTTTGTATGATAGTAATAAAACAAAAAGGATAATTGAAACATAATTCATATGCCAGTTGATTCTTTGATATGGTCTCAATCATACCCTAGAGTTATGGGATATAAAAAAAAACACGTTGTATACAGACGCCAGCACATCAACCTACCCCAATGTGTCAAATTTCTTTGATAGGTTTTCAACTTTATTCAAAACACAATAAGGTTCATGTTCAATTGGGAAAATTTGATAGTTTGGGGTAGGTTGATGTGCTGGCGTTTGTACAAATTTGCAGGTATGTCAATCATATTCCTTTTTTCAATACAATTGTTTGTCGTAAACATAATTATAAATTAGCTTATGCTATAGTCAAACCCTTTTATAATGGGCTTTTTGACAAAATTTTATTTTTTAGCCCCTCATCTAGATTACCTACAAGAAAATATTCGACACATATTTTTTATCCACGTAATCAAAAAATAACGGCGATACACCGAGTCAAAATGTCACATGACGTCACTAGCCAGTACAGTTTATACTAGTTAATGACGTTACAAGCCCCCTCTCCTCAACTTTAATGCGCTTAATCTAAGCAGTTTTCCATCAATTTGAAAAAGAAAAAAATACGTGTCGAATATTTTCTTGTAATCTAGATGATGGACTAAAATAATGATAATATAATGATACCCCATATGAAGAGATCGTTTCGCTTTAAAATTTGGACCCGGCTGATGTTATAAAAAATACGGTTTTAGAATTTTTCGCTGTACCAAATTTCATATTTAGACCAACCGAAAGTAAGTCCCAAAACATTTTAATTCCCTTGGGAATGTCGAAATATATTCTTTTTGGTATAAACGGGTATAATTTTTTGAAGGAAGTTTATAATAGTAGGTTTTTTTTTTTTTTTTTAATTTATTTTAAACCAGTGCTTGACTGCAATCCCACCTGATGGTAAGCAGAGGTGCAATCAGTGATAGTGAAGCGCACTAGTTTATTAAGAGCCTATTCACTCTAGCCTTGAAGACACCTAAATTATAATCGGACGGGGAGACCGCAGCAGGCAAGTTGTTCCAGTCCTTCGATGTACGCGGTATAAACGACGAAGCGAAACGCTTTGTCCGAATCGTGGGAGTGCCAACGATGTAAGGGTGGACAGACTACTGGGTGGAGGTACTTTTAAAATAATCAAAAGATAGAGACAGTACCATACTCTATTCTTAGATATAATGACAATAATAAAACTGTGATCGGCATACCTACAAGCTGAATCTTCGATTTTACGAGTAACAAATAAAATATACTTTTACTATTATTTTATCAAAACGTGACGGACAGACAGCCCTTTATCTACCAACACTATGTACCAAATCGTTACTTAATTGGATACATTATACATTTTTTTGTACCTCAAATCAATTGACACCTAAAGTTTTATGGTTTGAAATACCATAAAACTCTTGGACACTAAAATGGTAAATTTAGTGTTGACCGACCAATCGTGTTAGAGTTGGTTTATGGCTCTTTACCATAAGACTTACGTCACCAATCCCGAGTGTCGTGTATCGTAAAATAGATAAATAACGATTTTGGACGTTTTATATGTCTCGATAAGATATATTTGTTATTATGTCTTTATTGGTGTCGGTTACAGATTCAGAGTAGAAACTGGCCCGCCGTTTGATGACCGAATTTTATGTATCTTTTTTAATTAAAACAAATCGTTAGATCGTTAATTTTTATCTACATTGTTAGGCTAAGATCTCTAATGTTTTCGGGTCCACTTTGAGTAACAATAAAAGAATCCATATTAATTTATTTACGCAACCAATTAATTTAAAAATCAAAATGACTGGTCTGCATTCATAGTCTTTGCTTCTCTCTAATATCAACCAAGTAGGTACAGTTCAAAGATTATGTCGTCAGATGGCAACTGGTTATTATAACTCATTCCTCTGTCAATGTTTTTATAAAGAGACATTAAATAGCTAGTTTAACAAATAACAATAATAAGTAATTATAGTCATTATTTTCTGATAGGTGTGAATATTTTATTTGTTTCTATTTTAATTTTAAATTTGTTGTCATTTTGATCTCATTAGCTCTCACTGTGTATGTACTTGTAATTACGTTATGTTTTCTTTTTAACTTGAATTTGATTATTTGTAATTTTAATAATTAGTAACCTAATAATAGTTAGGTGGTTTTTCACTCACTTGAATGTTGGTCGACCAATTTGCGACTGTATAAGTCAGAAGCTGTTGGTTTACTTTTAATAAATAAATAAATAAACAATAAATAAAATAGTACCTAGTGTCTGAATGTAACCTCGAAATAGCAACTTAAATGCATATACATTACATACGGTGGTTAAACCAAATAAACAATTTATTTCTTCTGTTTTGTTTGTCTGTGAAGGGAGGTTGTTTTGGGGGACTGACAGTAGGTAAATTTCCACGTTTAAAAAGTGCTGATCCTTAGTCTGAAATGATTTTGATTTTGTTCGTTTGAAATTTGTTTAGTTGTTTTGGATAATAATCCAAAACAACTAAACAAATTCTACTGAAATTCTCATTGCCAGATAGCTGATTTTGTAAGAAATATTTTAGTGCAATGAGAGATTTAGTATTAACTTTTATTTTAGAAAAAAAGAATTAAGGATCCGTGTAACATAAATAGAAACCATGAAACTCCTTGCAAATGAAGTCGCAGGTATAGCTAGTGTTTTTATAAAACGACATTAAATTATTAGTATATGATTGATTTTTCCTTAATTAAATTCGTTTAGGAAATATTAGTTGCCCGTGACGAATGACCGTGCGCGTGATTCCTGTTTACCCCTCTTTAATGAAAGCGATGGTCTCATAATAACGTTATTATAGAACTTGTTACATAATTAGGGATATAAATTGTTTCAAGATTAATTTGAACTTACTTTTTTTTTCTCTTTATTTGTTTCGGGGTTTTTATCTCAACAGATATGCCAACCCCATCGTACCTTTTTACATTAGAGTACTTTTTACATTTTAGTAGTAAACTACACTCACCTATATATTATATTACTTATAATAAAAAAAATATTCACTATAGTGATGTTATCAAGTTACATAGCTTTTTTGCACCTTCTGAAGTTGGCTGTGCTAATATAGATTGGATTAGCCCCACGTTCCACGCCCCAAGTTCTAATTCCTTCAAAAATGTCTCTCTCTGACGTTTGTTTCGGATACAGTCCATCAGCAAATGTTGCACGTCCTCAACCTGATTACATTCTCTGCAATTCGGTGAATCAGCTTTCTTCATTAGGAAAGCAAATTTTGCCGATGGATAGTGTCCTGAGCGAAGTCTTAAAACTAGCTTATAATTTTTGCTAAGTCTATCGTCATCGAACCAAGGCACACGAGGGGGCTCACTTTGTATAGTTCTATACCAAATACCTTTTTTCTACTTGCTTGCTTGCTTTTTGCTTGCTTTTTGTAATACACATAATATTAAAATGTTGGCTTTTTAATACCTAGTTTTACTAATGAAGCTTATTTCACTCTGTGTCTTGGCTAATTTAATGTGTTTTTTGCTTTCTTTCTGTGAGTATTGTATATAAAAGAAACATTCTTATTCGAATATCATGAGATCAGTCCATGATTTTGGAACCCCTGCTTTATAATTGTCGCTCCTTGCCCCATCGTTAAAATTACTTGCGGTAGTATAGTTAACTAATAAGTAAGTTGTTCTGCAGTACGTGGAGCTTCCCAAGCTCCGAGTTGAGCTAACGATAACTCACAAATGCTTGCATTGACTGATCTGGTCCACTCATATCTTTGTGGTTCTTTCCTCAAAATACCACTTCAGACAATAATCTGCATGGTTCTTACATAATCTGCAGTGCGATTCCGTTAAAATCATCGCGTATAAACGTAGGTGAAATGATGGCGACTTCAGCTGTCACTCCATACTTATACTGCAGTGCGATTCTGGTCAAATCACCGCATAAAAAAGTAGGCGTAGTGTACACTTCACTCAAGTTTACACCGCGTGACTTTTACTGAATCGACCGGCTGACCAAGATAATGTCTGGACTTTAAAAAGAGTCTGTGACTTCTGAGTCTCTTTCGGTGTTTCTTCTCAGAATAGTCAGATAGTGACACTGACCTCACTTTCTAGTTAAAAAATGTCATATAAAAGTGTTTGCAAGAACTTATTTACAGAAATAAATAGAATTTATCATTGAAATAACCGGACTATGGAAACATTATAAGATCTTCTTGGTACAGTTAACGGATCATCTTCCACGGATTTGTTTTGTTGTGAATGCTGAAAAAGTAAAATCTAGATTCTAATATTTTTGTTCGGTGGTCAGTACTATCAAAGTAGGGATTGCAATTCTTAATTAAAACTACCCACCCAGTTGTATGTGAAAAACTGCCACTTACATATTCTTTATCAGTGAGGTCATTCCTCCAATGCTTATCGTTTGTTTATTCCATGTGCGCCAATTGACCAAAGTTTCCCCAGAAAATAGGCATATCCCTTTCAGTAGAACCATCAGCAATAATATATCCTCGCTTACCGGTAGGCAAAATAGTGGCAAGACCACGAAAAAGCTCCCGAGCGAATCTAGGGCGTATAGCTAGTTTTATTAAAAAAGTTCTGAAATAAACAAAGAAACCCAATTTGGAAATATACGACGTATCTGCTACTATAATAAGCAATCATTTACCATTTTCAATAGCAAAATGCCAGCTCATAATATCTGATACAACCATCTAACTTAACACAACATATTATATTGAAGTACAATGTCATAAAATGGTCCAAATTACGCGGGCCCGATATCCAAAAACAATGTCCCGATCGACGTGGCACCACACAAAATTTTCAACCTTATTTTTCACACAATAAAGTCACTTTTATGTATTGCAGCCAACAAATGCAACTACCCGACTGAATAAGTTTTTTTCAATTATAAAAGACTTAATTTGTTGGAGATACGACAAGCGATTTTGAAGCGTTGCGTGGGGCAATAAGGTTGGAATTCCTTCGTGGGTAATAATGATATATGACCCACCAAAATCAAAAAGGTTATCCACGAAAATGTTAATATCATAGTTGCTTCAGTACTACGGGTTTTGTTGGCGCGAAGGCATAAATCAATTTTATGGCCTCATCTAAATCAAGCGCGTTTTAATGGGCGTCCCCCGTCATATCATAGCGTAGTATGATAATTTACTGCTACTATGTGACGAATGTTAGAAATAAAGGGCCCTTCGACCGCTCCCCACTCTCCCCTTGGTCCCCCTACGTCGTAGGGATTAGTTTTATGCCCTAAACCGTTGTCGTAAATATGTCAGGCTATCTCGGGCCTTCGGGAGCTGTGCCGTATGAGATAATTTTTGAATTTACTTATTATTAGTTCTGGAAGGTGGGTTTTAGTTCATCGAATGTGATAGTGGACTAGGAATAAAAAGGGATCTCTAGTGAGAATTGGATTAACAGAACTATTGATGAAAGTCATACATCGATGTACTAATTTAATACTTTTGCAAACGGTAATTTAGCCAAGCCACGAATGGCGGTTTCCCAATCATAATTACGTTTGTAGAAACCAGTTAATATACAAGGTTTAATAGGTAGGTTTAATATACAAGGGTTAATATACAAGGGTTTTATATCCCATAACTCTAGGGTTATATTCTGTAGGTAAAAATAATACTAAAACTCCTAGAATAGATGGTCCAAAAATGGATAGTTGCGAACTATGCATTTTTGGACCATCACCACCAGACGAATCTTCTTTCTAACGTCACTTTTCTGTCACGTAAGGGTGTTTTACATTAATCATCGTGACTTTGTCGAATTATTTTGTAAAATAGTAAAAAAAAGGATGATTTAAACATAATTCATATGCCAGTTGATTCTTTGATATGGTCTCAATAATACCCTAGAGTTATGGGATATCAAACAAAACACGTTGTATAACGAGTAACTATAGACTCACTATCATCATCATCTGCTTAGCCTTTTCCCAACTATTTTAGCATCCAGTTTAACCGAATGCAGATGAATACCAGTGTTTTAGACGGAGCGACTACCTGACCTGCACAACCCAGTAACTGGCTAACAAGATACTCCTTGGTTAAACTCGTTCTCAAGTCTACTGATCAATTTACAAATGACAGCCAGGACCAACGGCTTTACGTACTCTCCGAGACACGAAGGAATCATGATATGCAATGAATGGTTACCCATCTACGGACGAATCGTACCAACTATGGACTCACTATGTGAGTAACAAAACAACTAAACTTGTAAACTTAAACAGCCATGTACAGACGCCAGCACATCAAGTTACCCCAATGTGTAAAATTTCTTTTATCGTTTTTCAACTTAATGTCAAACAGAATAAGGTTCATATTCAATTGAGAAAATTTGACACGCTGGAGTAACTTGATGCGCTGGCGTCTTTACCTCTAGGTACCTCTAGGTAAAGACGCCAGCGCATCAAGTTACTCCAGCGTGTCGTGTGTAAGGTTCTCATATCTATATGAGAACCTTGCGTCAAGCTCAACACCTCTTGTCAAAACAGTTTAAATGCAAAAATTCAAATGAGCAGCATTGAGCTCAAAAAGCTATTCGAATTGCCACCCCATCCTACAAACCAGTAACATAACTCGATCGCGAATCGCTTCACCAAAATCTTTCTCCCACAATTCAGTCGAAACTTTTGAATGTATTCTCACTTAAATCATTCACACAATAAAGGAAGACATTCTAAGTTAACACAACTTAATAATATACTTAACTCATGCTTAATGCTCCGAGAAGATAGTAACATTCGCATTTCTGAGTAAGTTATTGTAGGTCATGTGTGTGCTAGGATATAGGTTAGTGGGTCCTCAAGTATTGGGGTACTTTGTAAACTTTTATCACTAAGATATTTTTCACTGAA
Source organism: Euplexia lucipara (assembly GCA_921972225.1). Taxonomy (NCBI): domain Eukaryota; kingdom Metazoa; phylum Arthropoda; class Insecta; order Lepidoptera; family Noctuidae; genus Euplexia; species Euplexia lucipara. The sequence continues at coordinate 1,570,814 of OV179149.1, read as the reverse complement.
AAATATAAATACTTACCTGTGATTTTAGGCGGTTAACACACTGCCACGCATCACGCTGCTTGTTGCGTGTCTCTGAACTGAAATGAACGCGCGTGGATGCATTTTCTGTGTGTTGGACTGTGCGTGTTTTCTTTACAAACGGAGATACTTACAAGCAACGGAAGAACACGCATCCACGCGCTACGCTGCATCATGCGGAGCAGTGTGAGAATCGCCTTAGTGTCCTGGTGTGCAATGATTGATAAAAAAATATTATCAGCTAGATAGATACTCAATATCGTGTGTAGTGCCTTCGTTAATGACAACAATTACACAACAATCGTATGACGTTTGGTAAAAAGTTGAGATACTGTAGGTGCATACATACATACATAAACTCACGCCTTTTTCCCATGGGGGTAGGCAGAAACTACAGAGCGCCATATGCTACGATTCTTACATACTTCTTATGCTTCGTTTACATTCATACATATTGTCATACATACACGCCGGTTGCGAGTACTACGCACCTGAACTTTGTGAAGAACCTCACCAATTGTATGCACTTCTAGGGCGTCCCCTCCCGGCATTCCCACTTACATCTGCCTAGTAAATACCTTTCGTTAGTCGCCTTTCATCCATCCTTTCAACGTGACCAAACCATAAGATACTGTAGGTGTACAATGTAAATAACACAGAGTTACATGTTAGAGTGTAAGTAATTCTGCCCACCACAAAACAAACATACCATGGTTTGATAAAGAACTCAAAACATTATCTCTGGGGCTATAATAAAAACTTTGATTTGACGAAAATACAGTCGTTTATCGAGTTAGATTACAATAGAATGGTCAAGCGTGGCTAAGTTTTATTAAATGGTGTTTCGTATAGCTGTGTATAAATAATAAATAAATATTCCACAACTTTTCACACAACACCATTTAGTCCCGCTTAGTTGAGCTTGAGAGCTTGTGTTATGTGTACTAAACAGCTGATAAATACACTTATATATTTCTAAATACATACATATTATAGATAAATTACACCCAGACACAGAACAAATGATCGTGCTCATCACACAAACATTTGTCCTGGGTGGGAATCGAACCCACGACTCCGGTATAGCAGTCAGGGTCACTAACTGCTTGACCAACAGTCTTGAAAGCAAAAAGATTTCATGTGAATGCCGTTGGAGATGATGTTTGTGAGCTTCTTGTTGATAGCTTATACTTTTAGTCCATACACTTGAATTACTAGTGTCTACATGACAGAGGAACACGATGCTGAGAAAAAAGTACCTGCATTTATGAAAGCCGAAATAAAAAATGACTTGATTCTGTGATTTGTATTTGCTTTGTTGGTGCTGCTGGAGGTAACTGTTTAACTTTATTCATCAAACCCCAAGAGGACACCGGTGTCCGCGCTGTCATTGTCTAGCTATTGTGTCTCTAATTGACTGGCCTGTTGGTCTAGTAGTTAGTGACCCTGACTGCTATGCCGGAGGTCGTGGGTTCGATTTCCACCCAGAACAAATGTTTGTGTGATGAGCACGATCATTTGTTCTGTGTCTGGGTGTAATTTATCTATAATATGTATGTATTTAGAAATATATAAGCATGTTTATCAACTGTTTAGTACCCATAACACAAGCTCTCAAGCTTATCTTGGGACTAAATGGTGTTGTGTGAAAAGTAGTGGAATATTTATTATTTATTATTATATTTAATTGACACGATTGAAAGTTCGAACTTATATGATGCCTGATCTGACACTCTAATATTCTTTTAAAGGGAACCAACTGTTATTTATTTATATAAATAAAATAACAGCCTGTAACTGTCTCATTGCAGAACAAAAACCTCTTCTTACATAGGGAAGGCACGAACATTAATCACCACTCTTGCTCATGGCGCGTTTTGAACTTATAATAATTATTATAAGTCTATTTTCCCTTACGATGATTCTGATGTCGTTTCCTGATATCGGTAATGGAATGCAAGAAAAAGGCTACCAATGAACCTTTTCATCATCCTCACATTTATTCTGACTAATGTATACTTGACAAAGTTATGTAAACCTATTTTAAAAGAGTGGACATGGAGTTTCTTGCCCATTCTTCTCCATACAAAAATACCTTTTGGAAGGGGCGACTAGAATCAATTTTTTATTATTTTAACTTCTTAGCATGATGTTCAAAAGTACCTTTTAACGGTCTAATTGAAATAAATGTTTGACCTAGACTGACTTTTTTTCTTGCCGGAGATTGAATGAGTTCAAATCGTAGATCAATAAGGCCTTATAAGGTAACCACGGTTCAATCCCTGACTTATTAGTCAGTGACTTGACTAGGCTTTCAGAATCCATGGATAATTAGTAGCTTGCCTACTTAAACGACCTGTCAGCTAGGCATCTACTTGTCTGTTAGTTATGTCCTCACGTACAGAATGCTTTTAAGTGTCGATAACCTCTAAGTGTGGGGCATCGCTATGACATGTGATGTTACTTTGCGGTTTTGTTACAGACTTGGTTATTTCTAAAAGATTTTGCCATTATAGTATGCGAATAGTTTATCTTAATATTAGGTAGTAAGTTAACTAGAAACTTCTACGGATTCTGATTTTTTGTAAATCTTCTCGGTATTTTTTTTTTGAAAGTTGAAAAACCGTAAAAAATAAACTTCATTGATTCTAAAATGCCTCAATTTAAGAAGACAATTCTCTTTTCAAATATTTTCGTCAATGCTTGCTCAGATTATCTCCTATCACCCTAGAGCTCTTCGCTGCCTATTTAGACCTCACTCTACCATCTACACTCTTCACCAACAAAACCTTTCACCAGCGGAACCCTAAAAAACAATGACCTCATTCGCTTAACGTGTAGGCAAAATATAATAAGCAACATGAAATTTATGTCCGACATAAATTTCATTAATTACCTACAGAAATGATTAATGGTCATAACTATGGTATATTTAACGAAAATAATCATTATTATTGAATACCAACATATCGTTCAGATGGATATATTGATAGTTTTAATTGATTAAATTGTGAGAAATTACTTGGTTTTAAGATAGTCATTAGTTTTGGGACACAGTGGGAGTGGTTTATGGGTTTGGGTTTTGTAATGACCACGTCTATGGTTCTGGAGAATGGTACTCTAACAGGGTTCTAATATATCTGTAGAATTATATATTACACCTACCACTGCATTGAAATTATATGAAATTATTTATAATGCAAGAAGGATATGAAAATCACTTTTACACTTCAAGTTTTCTTTCAAACTAGCTGAAGCTTTCTGACTACCTATGAAAAAATCAGCTGAATCGTCTCTTTTTAAGTCCAGACGTCAAAAATATCCTGACCTTTTATCAGGCACTGGGCTGGTAGACAAGTGTGTGCACATGTCCATGTAGCCAAATATTAATAACAAGCGGACTGTTCCCGTGGATAAAAAGTAGCCTGTGTTAAGCCAGGGTGTCAGTTAACTTCATACCAAATTTTATTAAAATCGCTCTAGCCGTTTAGACGTGAAGAAGTAACTAACACACACACTCATAAAGTTTCGCCTTTTAGGTGTGATTTATTGTAAGTATTATTAAGTTTGTGCGCACTACGTACTAACATACTAGGCATATTCTTATTAAGAGTAGGTATTTGGATCCCTGGGTCTGGAATTAAAGATTTTGTATTTAATATTGTGTTTTTAATACTTTGAACAACCTCAACAGCGGTCTTGGTAGTAACTATTTAAAAATTCGAAAGCCACATTACAATTTGGACGAAAATTACTAAATTCAATATGAAGACTAAATGCAGCACTAAAAGTATACGCTCGCAAACTGGAATTCAACGTGAAACATTGACCATTTGACGTCGGCAGCTCATAGATCTGGATCTGTCTGTCGTTCTGACTGAAATAAATAATGACACCGTCGAACTGTTGGACGGTATAACCGAGATGGACGCAACAACTAAATTGATCTGTAAAAAATACATAGAGAGTTTATTGAAATCAAAATCAAAAATCATTTTTGAATAGATTAGACTGAGGATCAGCACTTTATTAACGTCAAGAGTTTACCTAAGACAGTCCCCCAAAACGCCCGCCCTTTACTACTTCCTTGTTTTTTGAGTAAGATACACACATCAAAAGTGTCTAGGGATCAACATATATTTTTGCAATAACTTTTCTCCTGATTGATATTAATTAAAATTTTCTTTAAGGATTCATCAAATAAAGTGTTTTCGTTTGTCACAGTAACGATAAACCAAGTCACCTTTGCATTAATAAAGAAATTTGCCATTTTCCTAATAAAGGGATTTTTGACATTTGAACCACTAACATTAAAGTTCGAAAAAAAGACTGAAATAACAGTTTTCTTTAAAATTTTATTGGGTAACTTAAACAATTAATAATCCGTGTTTCTACCGCGAACACTAACAACACAAGAACATCGGTTTGGCATACTCAAAATGAGTTCATCCAAATCACGCTGTGGAATGGCCGCCCATGTTCGTTGCAACAACAAAAAAAGGTCTTCTTGCGACTGGATACCCTCCATTTTCGGCAGAGCTCTTCTCTGTAGCACATCCCATGCATGCTCAATCGGGTTCAAGTCTGGCGACTGAGCAGGCCAGGGCAGGACATTGATGTTAGCTGCGGCGAGAGTCTGTCTTACAACTCGTGAGGCTTCATCACTCTTCAGGGAACTTAATTAGCGACCAAACAGTCAGAAACCGCTTGCATGAAGTGAACCTTCATTCCCGAAGACCGCTACGGGTACCACCTATAGCAATGCACAATCGTAGGATTCGATATCAATGGGCTCTTGAACACAGAAATTGGGCAGAAGAACAATGGCGTTTCGTGTGCTTTTCTGATGAGTCTCGTTTTGGTATGAGACCGGATACAAGACGTATACGACACTGGAGAACCCCTGGACGCCAACAGCGATTAAAATCCTGCCAGGAAGTCCATCCTTATAGTGGTGGAACCATCATGGTATGGGCGGGTATTTGGATCGGCGGAAGAACTGAGTTGATTTGGATCAGAGGCAACCTCAACGCTCAAATTTATGCTGAGACGATTGTATCAGACGTCATCGTTCCTCTACAAGTGCAAATCGGTCCCTTATTTCAGTTAATGCATGATAATGCACGACCGCACACCGCAAGAGTTGTAAGACAGACTCTCGCCGCAGCTAACATCAATGTCCTGCCCTGGCCTGCTCAGTCGCCAGACTTGAACCCGATTGAGCATGCATGGGATATGCTACAGAGAAGAGCTCTGCCGAATATGGAGGGTATCCAGTCGCAAGAAGACCTTTTTTTGTTGTTGCAACGAACATGGGCGGCCATTCCACAGCGTGATTTGGATGAACTCATTTTGAGTATGCCAAACCGATGTTCTTGTGTTGTTAGTGTTCGCGGTAGAAACACGGATTATTAATTGTTTAAGTTACCCAATAAAATTTTAAAGAAAACTGTTATTTCAGTCTTTTTTTCGAACTTTAATGTTAGTGGTTCAAATGTCAAAAATCCCTTTATTAGGAAAATGGCAAATTTCTTTATTAATGCAAAGGTGACTTGGTTTATCGTTACTGTGACAAACGAAAACACTTTATTTGATGAATCCTTAAAGAAAATTTTAATTAACATCAATCAGGAGAAAAGTTATTGCAAAAATATATGTTGATCCCTAGACACTTTTGATGTGTGTATTTACCTACATAAGGTAATATACAGGGTGTAACGGAAAGGGTATATACATACAAACAGGGTGAATAGAGTATTTAATAATGAGTCTTTCCTCAAAATTTCAGCTCCCAACTAATAACTTTGAAACTTCACGATATTATTTAATATGTCGACATTTTGTTAAATGCAAAATCATAACAAACGTGTCACCACACTATGAGGGTCATAATCCTGTCCGGCAAGGTTCAAGTATATCTATCTCGGGTTCTGCGCGCCTAGTACAGACCTATCGGGCTCTGCCTAACCGCCGAAGGCGCGACGGCGCGGGCGGGCTCAACTTTACAATTATGTATGTATATGTATAAAAACGTTGCCATGTCGTTTCTTATCACCAAGAGAATCCGTGCCCTTCGTATGTATATACCCTTTCCGTTACACCCTGTATAATAAACACATATAAACATACACACACTCGCACACACACCCTTTCACAATTTTACATACTTTTACAAACACTACCATTTTACTAAAAACAAAAATTGTCAGTCTTATAATTTCGTTGTCTCTTACTATATACGCTGTCGTCGCTATAATATATAATCTAGAGGATGAAAATGTTAAAGGGTGGTAACCTGCCCCCCTAGCCAAGTTACAAACGATTCGTATCTATTCTCTTTCTACAATCGAGAACGCCTCAAATCCCTTTGTTTTGACCACGTGACTTATCACCTTTCGCTAAGTCACGTGGTTAAAACAAAGGGATTTGAGGCGGGGGCTGGTGTCCTGAAATACAGGCCTCGAGCCTAGCTTAGGCACCAGTCTCCTACAATATATACTTACCAGAATTATGTCTATTGTACTTATAAAACTGTTTTTGTGGGGTATTCCCGTTTGAGCACCTATTATATGAGCACCTATGCATTTAGCACCAAAGGTATTCCCATTTCCCATAGGTTAATGCATAGGTGCTCAAACGGGAATACTCCGTTTTTGTTGTCTGTTGTCTGTAATATCAAAACATAACCATATGGCCGTTCACTAAACTGTCTCCTAGTATGCAGTATACCCTAGTTTTAGAGTCAGGGAATTGTAATTGGTATACAGATGTACCACTTATTTACATTATTTTTTCTACCGTGTACTGTAATTCCTGGCTGGAAGCTTTGTGTATTGAGGTCGTCCACAGGATTGTCTGGTTAAGCATATGCAGCGCCACCTCTAGGATGGGTGAACTGCGAGACGCCCTATATCAAAGAAAAACAAAACATAAAATATTATTACTTAACCTTGTACAGACGCCAGCACATCAAGTTACCCCAAACTGTAAATTTTTTACAATTGAACGTGAATCTTAATTTCTTTGCAATAAAGTTGAAAACCTATCAAAAAACTTTGACACATTGGGGTAGCTTGATGTGCTGGCGTATGTACATTTTGCTTGTTATTAGCTTAAGTTTTGTTGTTCTTATCCTCTATGTCTTCTTGATCAGTAAACATTTTTTTTGACACGAATCGTGGGCGTGTCTGATATTTTTCTGTCTCTATACGAACTATTAAACTTCAATAACCAGGAAACATAAAGTGCTAGAACTTACCAAACTTAGATCACAAAGATTATTATGTTGTCCCCCTTCACCTGGAGTTTTACGACGTTCAATAAACAGCCTACAATATTTTGATTGCGTACTAAATTTTTACCGAAGAAATCACATCCAAGTAAATTTTGGTTTCTTTTTAATGAGATGAACCACTAAACACTTTATGGGGTACGGAGGCCATAATAAAACACGCGAAACATTTAAATAATTACATTACGACTTTGTCGGGTGAAAAAAGCCATAAAACGACTTCAATTTTTACGACTTTTTTACCGATTGAGGGGAATAATGTGTCCGACATGAGTAAATTGTGTTTCCTTGGTTACAAGTCTTGTATGTGAGATCAGATAAAATGTAACAACTTGAAAATGTAGAGGTTTTTTTTAAAGTATCTCATAGTTTATTCAGATATTAAAATAACTTAAAGTTAGTTAAATCTTCATCTTCTTCTTTATTTATATCTTTTCTCCTTCACTCTTAAGTCCATCCAAAGGCTCTCTGTAAGAGATCGCTTTCAGCGATAAGGTCAACCATTGTAACACCCTATGTTACCCTTAAAGTTATTTTTTGTAAGTTTTTTTATGGTGAACAATAAAGAGTATTCTATTTATTTATTTATTAAAACCTTGTACACTGATAAAAGACATTGTACAACAGCGGACTTAATGCCTTAGGCATTTTCTACCAGTCTACTTTAAGGTGGTGCAGAGAAGGAACAAGGTAGGTGTAACAGGGTAAAAATTAAGGACAAATAAGTGACACATAAAAATAAATACACAGATACATACATACATACTAAAACAATATAAATACATAGTCAAGAGAGATAAAAATACGTTTATAGAGAAAAACGAATCTAAATAACAGTCAACTCTGCGATGAACCTGCCAACATCTATTCTATTCTATCAGTATTCAAGGGAGTTTTAATCAATTGACTCTGGATAAAATTGCTATCAATCATGGAACCAGCTGATAGTGGTCTTATGTACCCTGGATACTGAAAATTGGGGTAAAGGTGGTTGTTTCTTTCATCTTCCTGCATTCAGCCTTGTCCATATTCTCGCTAAAGGAGTAAGTAGTGTAATTTAGACATACTCGTAGGTCTTGAGTTCGAACCCAAGGCACGCAACTCTGACTTTCCTTTTAAAACGGTTAAGGAAATCATCGTGAGGAAACCGGCATGTCTGAGAGATATTTCTCAACGGCATGTAGCTAAAACAACTTCAGAGGCTTTAACTCTGAAACCAGATTAAATTAGTCATCAACCACGCGAGCAGAAAGAGGAGGATGGTTGCCGATGTGGTATGTCACGTAGACATGCATACGCATAGCCTGTGATAGCCTTACCGACTGGTTGTGTAATATTGTTTTCCATATGGAATATTCCAGTCGCAGATTAAAATCTGAATTACTTCTCGGTGTAAGTGTAAGTGGTTTGCCCCCTATTACCTGGGATTGAAACGTAGCGAATTAAGAGCGTAGATAGTAAGGAACACATGTTTTGGCCTTTGGGTTCTTTTGTGTTTTGTCTAGGTCAAGACTTTTGATTTTAAGAGTCTGGAAAAATAGAAACACTATTAATTTACAAACATCATCATCACTCTTTTTTTTTTTGAGGGGTGGAATATCCTCATGGTTTGTCCCCCGGCCTTAGAAGGGCGGAGGGGTCTGTCAGACTCTTAGGGCGCCTTCAAATTTGCTGCCAGGTGCGCGGTGGCAGCGCTACCGTCGCGCTGCTTTGTTAATCCATATACTTAAATAAAAAACGCGTGACTGCAGCGCTACACCCGCGCTGTGGCCGAGCTTCGGTTCATCAATCGACTAGTGATGATGCGAACGTGTTTTTATTCAAACATCAACGAAAATCAGCTTAAACAATTTATCGATGAGCTTGAAACTAAATGTACAACACTATGAAGCTCGAACCTAGCGGTTGCAGCGCGGTGGCAGCGCTGTAGCCGCGCTGCCACCGCGCGGCTCTTTGCGGCTAATTTGAAGGCGCCCTTACTGACTAAAAACCACACCGTCGAGGCTGGACCGCCTCGATAGTGACGAGGCTGGCGGTAAGTTGCGAAAGCCTGTCTCGCCATTCCGCCACCAGGACCTCGCGCAGCTGCGACCGACGCAACTCCATGTGATCATCATTCCCTGTCCTAGCCCTTTCCCAAGTATGCTTTCAGTTTAATCGGTGACTGCCTGTCTGACCCAGTTACTGGGTAACACGATATCCCTTGGTTAAACTGGTTGTTAGACTGATAGCCGGGACTAACTGCTTAACGTGCTGTCCGAGGCACGGAGGAGTTTTGATATATAATGAACTGTCACCCGTCTATGGACCAATCCCGTCAGGCGTTGATCGATTTTTGATCGAACCGTGAGGCTTTAATTTTTTAGCCACAAGCTCTTCCTCCTCGGTACATAAATTCAAAAATCAAAATTGTAGCGTAAATAAAAGTAGTAACATAAACCGGTCCATGAATAACTCATAGGATTGTTTCATTTCATTTTATTACGCCGTGTGCCAGTCACACAGAATTTTGTATAATACACGAATGTGCAAGCTATAAAAATGTTGTTTTTATATGTTTAATAACTTCAGTGGGTATGTTGCACTAAAATGGCTAAATTGTAAGCTTTGAGCGATCGTACGGGGCTATGAATTTATTATGAGGGGCGTGGAGTTGAATTATATAAAATGTTTACAGTTTATGTAAAATTCAAAATGAATAAAAATGAATGGGTCGCTCAAAATTGTAATTGATTTTTAGTTTATCATGCAGAATTTTGTTTGCGTTGACTTAAATATATTTCACCTCCAAAAGTTCCTGTGATTTGACTACCTCGTTGGTCTAATAGTCGTAAGCGCTACTGCAGAGCATGAGGTCCAGGGTACGATCCCCAAGTCGGGCAAAGTGGCGTAGAGTTTTTCCATCTTGAATTTCTCAGTAGCAGCCCGGAAACTGGATTTGTAACCGATTGATGGCAATGGGCTCGCTCCCTATTAAATGCGACTTTGACATCACTAGCTAAATGAGGGTGTACTACAGGTACTTACACGCCTGCCTAGGCCTCCGGGAATTACAGGCGTGATGGTATGTGTTATGCTACGTTCCTGAGATAGACAGGCAGACAAACAACGAAGAAATTCTTCCGTTCCATTTGAGGTACGGAACCTTAACAATACATTATTTTTACCCCTTAACTGTCACTCTCACGCAAACATCAAGAAGCTTTGTATATCACCCGTCACTCCCTCTTTAATTCTCCATAATCACAATAATCCCTCTTAATAAGTTAAATTCCTCCAAAAAAGCCAGTAAAAACTCTTTTTCCAACGTTATTGCAGATCGCTGACGTGACAAATGCCGACGTTGACGTTGCAACGCTGACGTCCGACGGTACGACCCTCGGCGGGGGTGAAAAATGGGCCGTGTAATGCGGCCTTTATTGCTAAATTAATATCATTCAGGGGACTGATTTTTGATTGGTTATTGAAAAATTCGCAAGGATATTTTGCGATTTTCGACATAAATGTTGGGATTTATTTTGTACATTTTTATTTATCCACTTGGAATGATATTGACCATCTAAGTGAGTTAATATTCCTGAGTTTGAACAACGCAATAAATAACTATTTTTCAAGGATAATAGGAAGAATTCAGCTGCGTCCGGTTAGACTGAAAGCCAAGCCTAACATAGTTGGGAAAAGGTTAGACAAATAGTTATATTCCCCGAAAAAAAAATATATTCCCCAACTTTTTCACACAACGCCATTTATTCCCAAGTCAAGCTTGAGAGCTTGTGTTATGGGTACTAAACAGCTGATAAACATACTTATATATTTCTAAATACATACATGTTACAGACAAATTACACCCAGACACAGAACAAATGATCGTGCTCATCACACAAACATTTTTCCTGGGTGGGAATCGAACCCACGACCTCCGGCATAGCAGTCAGGGTCACTAACTACTAGACCAACAGGCCAGTCAATGAGTTTTTCTTGTAAATGTATTAGAGTGTTCTAGCTAACACGTGACAGTCATTTTGAAATGTAATGATTTACAAAGTTCATAAACCTTCATGCTATCTACTAAGCATTTCATTGTATAGATTCAAGTTCTTCACACGAATCAGACAGATATGTTGCTGGGGAGTTTGTTCCGCCACTTCTTCTTTCCAGCAAAAACACTGGGAAGTGGTGAACTGTCTAATGTATTTTTGGCGTTCAAAAAGGGCTGATTGTCAGCCTAATTATTCTGATTGTTTCATTTAACCATTTCGTTTTGTCAGTTCTTTTTTTTTCTATCTTTCGACTCGGAAATAAAATCCAGGCTACCATGCTCCGCAGTAGCACTTGCGGCCACTTACCCACAGCTAGCGTCATATCCGACCTCTGATCCCAAAAAAACCTCAAACCAAAACAATTTTACAAACAATCCCGACCCAAGACCACTTCAAACCCACTCACAAGTAACCTAACATTAGCTCAGACCTTCCTAACCCTCAAAAATCACTAAATAACAGCCGCCAGCGCCAGACACATAACTCACCCCCACCTACCCGTCATATTTCCATCATATGCGAGCAAAAATACAACTAGATTCATTATCAGCCCGATACATCAACCCCTGTAATGGCCGGGGGGTGGCGTGGACCGTGGGAGGGGGCCAGGTTGATTCATAACCAATAAATCAATGGACTAGGGCGAGGTAATAGTCCAAATATTGTGCGCATACTAGGGTAGGTCGGAAAAATGGTCATCCCTTAAAGAAGGTTGATTTGTGCGTAATTTTCTGTGTTTTTTTTTTTTGTTTATGTTTTGTTTACTTTGATGCGGGTGATGCGGGTGTGCGGTGGGTTTGGGATCTGTAGTGGTCGTTGTACTGAAAGCATTTTATATCTCCGATTTTGGTATAAAGTGAAGAAATTATTGAACAACTTGGTACGTACCTGTATCCGGAGTGGTTTGAAATAAACTCATATTTCTTTTTGGAAGATACAGACACACACAGTATAATCGAGTTAGACCATAATTAAAAAATAACCAGAAAGCACACAGTTAGTATGTATAATCTTAGTTACTTAAGATCATTGTTTTTTTTAAGATATTCTTATATTGAGACTACTTTTGACTTTGGTTTAGTTCCTAGTATTTATTCATTATAATGTATTTTTATTTGTATTCACAATAGACAATGGACTGCTGTTGTTCTAGTAGTCACAAGGGCTACTACTGAGTATCTACATACTCAGTAGTAGCCACTTTGTCCCACCCGAAATATGAACCCTGGACTACTCCAGGGTTCATATTTCGGGTGGGACAAAGTGACATTAAGTTTTTCCAGCTAGAGTTTCTCAGTAGCAGCCCGAAATTTGATTTAGTGAGCGGTTGAAGTCATTACGCTCACTTATTACAAGTATCAGAAAATGGGGTGAATAGGGACTCAAGGGTGAATTTAAACAAAACTTTAACTAGGATTTTCAATACATTTGTAAACTGTGTGTAACATACGACGACTTTAAATAATTGAGATAATTGCAACACCATATTAGTATCAAATAATGATAATTAACTAGTGGACCAAATTGTCAAGCATACACTCAGTTTAATTTTAAATGTGGCCATGGACGACCGAGCTTGGGCACAAGCAACTCTTCCCATCCGTATGGGAGGCCTCGGCGTCCGCAAAATTTCCAGTATTAGTTTACCGGCCTTTATATCCTCGGTTCACAGCACTGATAAATTAATCAGGAATATTCTAGCTTCTACACTGATTAATTTGGATGTGCCGTGCTTCACCGAGGCTGTACAGGCCTGGAGACTCACTTGCCCGAACTCAAATCTACCCGACTATCCTTCATCCCAGAGACGATGGGATGAGCCGCTCTGCAGACAAGTTCAGAAAAATCTTATTGGCACTTCAACGTCAACTGCAGAGCGTGCGCGCCTGCTGGCTGTGGGTGAGTGGGAGTCGGGTCTCTGGCTTCACGCTCTACCATCGTCAAACATTGGCACCTTGTTTGACGATACTACTTTCCGCCTCGCTGTCTGCCTGCGTCTTGGCGCTCCTTGTTGTTCTCCGCATCGCTGCCACTGTGGCGAAGTTGTCAACAGCCTCGGACACCACGGCTTGTCATGCAGCCGTAGCGCGGGACGCATGGCGCGGCACGCAAATATTAACGACATTATCCGACGAGCTCTTGTCACCGTCGGCGTTCCGGCTGTGTTAGAGCCCAATGGCTTGGCACGCGACGATGGTAAGAGACCGGACGGTATGTCGTTGTTTCCATGGAAGATGGGTAGGCCTTTAGTGTGGGACGCTACTTGCGTCGATACTCTTGCGCCATCCCATCTTCCTAGTTCTTCGTGCTGTGCTGGCGCTGCTGCTGCGGCTGCGGAGAACCTCAAGCGGCAGAAATATAAGAACCTTGTCGGGAATTATATTTTCGAGCCGTTTGGGGTTGAAACTCTCGGGTCGTGGGGTCCGAGTGCTCATAGCTTGTACAAAGATCTTGCAAGACGCTTAATTGACACTTCGCGTGACCCAAGGGCTGGTTTTTACCTTGGTCAAAGGATAAGCATTGCCATACAACGTGGCAATGCTGCCAGTCTTTTGGGTACACTTCCCGTGGACAGCGATGCGGATGAGTTTTTTGACGCCATATTTTAGATTTAGTTTTTAGTTTTTAGATTGTATTTTCATTTCTAGTGTATAAAGACTAGTGGAAAAATCCTCCATAAAGTTTTGTTTGTATTGCCCTTGAGACCTTATTCACCCCATTTTACCGTTACTTTAACAAATACGGCGAAATGTGGGTGCTTATTAGATACACCTTTGCCAAACTCTTTGGGGCATACAAGCGTAATGTTAAATGTTACATTCATTTTACGGTGATGCACATCATAACATCAAAAAATGAATCGTGACATAAGAGATTATTTTACGGAAACTATTATTCTACCATTAGCACCACATTCTCAGCTTACCACAAAAAACTCAAGCTATCAGGTACCGCGTCGCTCACTTCACGTATCTTCTTGTCGATCGACAATCCTTCGTCACCGTCACTGTTCCCGACCGTATCTCTGACGTACGTCACTCAATCCGCGAAACGATTGAATAAAATGTCAATTTTCCACTTACACCACTGTTTATCTGAATACTGGAACCACAATTTACATAGTTGAATGATTTTTAATAATGTGAATCTTGTGATCTTGTGATTTATTGACGATTTATATAAGTTTTTTGTTAGGCTCATTTGAAATCTGGTTAGCCGTGACGAAATGATTTCCTAGATTTAATTACCTATAGTCACGCAAATCTTCTAAAAATAAAAATGTCTAGTATTTTTCTCAATATTTTAAAGCTTTTTCTAATGTAGTAATCTTTGTACAGATTTATCAGTCTAAATGTTTCTTGAATTTCTTATTATTGTTCGATCGGCGATCCTTCGTCAGTCGTCGGTGACTGTATCTGTGACGGACGTCAATCAACTTGCGAACGATTGAATTAAATGTCAATTTTGTACTTACGCTCTTTGTTTTTGTAAAGCTTTAAGAGGGTATACGGTTTCATAGTACGCTTTTGAGTGTTTGTATCGAACACAAATATTATAATTTTGTCGGGTCAGTTTTTAATATTAAGTACTTGATTTAAAAAACATTTAGGTGTTAAATAAAAAAAATCTAATCAGATGAATGGTAGGTATGTCGTTGGTATAAGTATTGATAATTTCCAAGTACGTTTTCGATTTCATTGTTAACATTAAAAATACTGACTCAGCTATAAATCCTAAACTTAGTAAAAATATCTCTTCAATTCAAACATCATAAAAATCACAAAAAAAACTTCCTCCCTACATCCTCCATCCAAATTATTAATATACCCACAAGAATCCACAAACGCGATAAAAGCATCAATAAACATAGCAAGTCACTACTGAACCATTTGAAACGAAAAAAAAAACAACAGATGCTGACAAAAGAAGTCTTTTGTCAGCTCGCGCGACTGACATTTGTCAATCAACCCTCGCGCCTGTCAGCTGTCAATGACAATTAATGGCCGTCCATACAAAGTTTTATAGCTTTTATTACCCGAATTGTATGAAAATGATTAATGCAAACACTAATGCAAATCCACGCGGGCGACGCACGTTTTCTTTTATTGTATATTTCGTAGTTTTGTACGAAATTGATTTATTGCGAATTTCGCAGTTACGTCCTTGTGCGTGGCGACAGTGGGCGGTGTTGTGTGTGATGGTCATTTTTACAAATACTTGGTATGAAAGAATCAAAAAATTTCTTGAAATTTAAGAGAAGTTAAATTTGAGTATTGAAGTACCTCATAAGGTTACCAATACATTGACTAAATCAATGTATAGTTGGATGCTGGCTACCTTGAAGCTGTAATCTTACATAGTGGTAGATAATCATGTTGTTACAATAACGTTATTTAGAACAGTCCGATACTTTGCAATCAATTATATTATAAGTAAAATGGTGTAGATAGGTTAGAAGCACACAGCAAGCGACATGTTAAAATGTGGCTAACTTGACCCCAGGAATGATCGCGTCGCGCTGTCAACGGACGCGTGCGTGCGTGTGTGCCGTGATCGAATGTTGTTTAGGTAACCTATCTACACCTTTTTACTTATAATATCATTGTTTGCAATATAATTTGTAAGTTTGTACGGTGAACAATAAATAGTATTATATTCTAAATATACTTAGCTAGTTACTTATAATAATAATAATTTTATTGCTGAACAAAATTCCATATAAAAATGTTAGTATAAAACTTAATATTATGTTAGTACCTTATAAAAACTATCTAACAACTATTTTAAATAAAAAAGAACACTACGTGAGCAGTGTTGACATTTTACTTCATCGTAGGTACTTTTCACGGGTTGATTTTTACTGAAACCGGGTACCGGAAAGCATAGTAGTGCTTGGCCTCCCCACAATTTTTTTATGTTCGCAGCGCAAACGCAGGTGTAATGGCGAGACTCCACCAAAGCGGAGACGAGAGGAGCGATTCTAACGGTCCGTTCACACCTTGCTGACTCGTGACGTTTCCCTACTTTGAATCCTACCGCTCGCCGCACCGCACTTAGCCGCCGCTCACAGCGGCAAAGCCGTATAGCGGAACACTGGAGTGGTTTTTAGTTAAAGACGACTTTGTCCCTCCATAGCCACCCCGAAATAAAACAGGCCTCCCACAAAGTGGATTAGCCCTGGTGAAAACCATGAGAGGCCATAAGATTACTTGACTTAGTGATGCTGGGGGTACCCTCGTGTCCGTCAGTGAACTTCTTTTAGTAAATTTAGAACTTATTATTATAGAATAATAAATTATATCTTTTTAAGAAAAACAGAAAAATAAAAAATACATTCCAAGGTTTGAATACAGTAAAAGGATCGTGAAAGTTAATATAATCCCGAAGCAAACGTCTTGTGAAAATAATTAATTTCGATTTCGAGACAGAGCTACTGTTCTGCTCAGCTCTGGTGAGCCACAAGTTATAAGTGACAGCGAGTTGTGTTGCTTTATGTTCAAGACTAACGAATGTCGCAAATCTAACCTTGTTGAACATTTTAGACCTTGTAATATTGACACATAGATGTATAACCACTATGCTCATAAAATCGCTAAAAATATATTATTAGTCTGTGAGCTTTCTTTAAAATTTAATAAATAATATACTGTGCTTAGCTATCCTGCAAACTGTTAGACTTTATCACTACAGAACCAAATGAAATGGAAACACCATCACCACATTTTGGCACAAGGCAGTCACCAAAAGTCGTTTTTCAGCGTAAATTTTATTTCAGTGCATTTGACTTTACTTTATTCTATTTATCAAAACTCTATCCTTAAAATACTTTATCTGAAATAGCTTCACAAGAATAGTCACAGTGGATCCCCGTGACAATAAAATAAACTCATTAAGCCTTAGCTTTTCCCATAAAGGCAGAGTTAAATAAATAGAATAAATAAATATTCCAGAACTTTTCACACGCTTGAGAGCTTGTGGTATGGGTACCTAAACAGCTGATAAACATACTTATATATTTTCTAAATACATACATATTATAGATAAATTACACCCAGACATAGAACAAATGATCGTGCTCATCACACAAACATTTGTCCTGGGTGGGAATCGAACCCACGACCTCCGGCATAGCAGTCAGGATCACCAACTACTAGACCAACCAGGCTCAGTCAGAGCTCTGTTGACCTAATGAATTTAATCGCATTATCATTGTGTAACTAAAAGTTTTCTCGCTACAAGCAGATGTACAGTACAAAAAAAAATAGATAAAAAAATACTCTAAAACCGCTTGTCTCTCTAATCTCACGCCTCTCGTCAACGTCACAATTTCATTACCGCCGAGATCCACGTCACGTCACTTCGCGTCACGTCAACTCACGTCAGTTCCCGTCAGTTGTCACCCGGCCGTCACCTACCTGCCAGCGGCGGTTTAGACAGTTCGTTAATTAGACGGTAACTTGATGTGTTACAAACGTGTTTTTAGTTCGGATAATGTAGTTTTAGTTTTGTTTAGTTCAGTTGAGCATTTGGGAATAAAGAGGGATTGTATTGTGGGTTGTGTGGCGTTTGAAGGACCACGTGTCTATTAGTTATTGTATTACACGGACCTTTGGGGAACTTTACTTAGCAGTGCTAGTCTATTAAAATTACCGCGTAAAAATGTAGGTGAAGTGAAGGCGGATTTACTGGCTGTCATTATACCAATGCTTGTTATTGGCGTCACTCAATGTTCACGAGGTTTCGTTTACTGAAACAACTGACAGGACTGCACACCCGTTTTTATAGCTTTTAGCCAACTTCAACGAAAGTGTGTTGTATTAAAATATAAACTTGACTGGCCTGTTGGTCTAGTAGTTAGTGACCTTGACTGCTATGCCGGAGGTCATGGGTTTGATTCCCACCCAGGACAAATGTTTGTGTAATGAACACGATCATTTGTTCTGTGTCTGGGTGTAATTTATCTATAATATGTATGTATTTAGAAATATTTAGGTATGTTTATCAGCTGTTTAGTACCCATAACACAAGCTCTCAAGCTTAACTTGGGACTAAATGGCGTTGTGTGAAAAGTTGTGGAATATTTATTTATTTTTAAGTCATATTTACCAATTTTTGGACTGTTACCGTTACCTCTACTGCCATGTTATACTCATAAAATTATTTGTCCTGCGTGACTATCAACTTACAGACAAAACTATTAAGTCTAGAAAGCCGTAATTTACAAGACCGCTTTTATAACGTAACGCACTTACAACATAAATTCGAAATCTGTACTTTAAGTGGGAAAATGAGAAGACGGACCTTATCTATGATATATTTGTGCCCTTGCGAATGGGCTAGTGAGTCATCGTCTGCATGCCTTTTCTGAACTATATTGGAGTCTTCTTCCAGTCTAAACGTTTGCATCTCAATATACCTATCTAGTATGATAGGTGGAGTGTTCCAATATTCTGCAGTTAGACTGGTTCCGAATCGAGGTACAGACTAATAGACTGTCAAAGACCTACTTAATATAAAAGATCCCCGCTCACACCCTATCTAACTGTTAAAGTTATTATGTCAAACAATGAATAGTGTTCAGCTGGTCGATTCAGTAAAAGTCAGCCGTGAAATCTTGAGTGAAGTGAACTGCCAATACCCAGCATTAGTATGGAATGACGACTCAATTCACCTTCACTTTACCTACATTATAACGAGGAGATTTCTATAGAATAGCACTGTTGTTCTATTCTACCTGCAATGAGTAGAGTACCTATATAGGGTGACTGGTAATTAATGACCGATACTTAAACACGTGATTGTATTCATGATTTCAATAGTCTTTCCCAAAAAAACTTTTTTCTAGACACAATAACTTATAACACAATAAAATAACAAAAACGCTGTTTGAAACTCCCGCGCGCGCGCCTTTGATCGATCACAGTAGGCACAAATCGGCACGATCTATCAGCTGATAGTATGACCTCGGAAGGGCAAAATGTACTAGTAGTAGCGTCACACGCTCCCCCGCCACCCCCGCCGCTCCCGTTCTGTTGTAGGTACTGGCGTAATTGAAATAATTTAAAGCTAATGAGTATAAAAAAAGTTTCTTTGGGAAAGTTATTCGTATTCATAAGTTCAATCACGTGTTTAACGATCACTAATTACCAGTCACCCTATATATAATCCTACTAATATTATAAATGCGAAAGTTCGTTTGGATGTTTGTTACTCTTTCACGCAAAAACTACCGAATAATGAAACTTAAATTAGTATCGCTTAATACATCAGAATAATATATAGGTATACATAAGATATTGAATGAACTAAGTATCCGAAACATAACGAGAAGTGTAAAGTACCTAAGTAAGTAGGAAAAAAATCTGCGATCTACGTGCTATTTCTGGCGTGCGAATCCTGCACAGACGAAGTCGCGGGCACCAGCTAGTAATGAAGAAATTGGTTATCACGTACGGTGTGAAGTTAGTAAACATCACCGGGATTTATAACCTGCCACAATGGTTGCTAAAGAAAACCTTGGCTTACAAACGAGTAGCAACAATGTGCGTATTAACAGGTCTGGTCGTCGGCCTATTGTCAGCGACGCAGGATCCTCACTCAATTGACTGCGACAATTTATTACACGCGTCCAGTTGACAAGTACGTTCTGATATTTATTTATTAGTGACTTGATGTTTTCTAGATTGGCTTCTAGACATTGTTAGTGTTCAGTTTTGTAATGTCGTACCCACTTTTGTGATGTTGTTAAGAGGTTTAACCGTCTGCCATTGAGGGGAAACCTGGACTTATTAAGTCTGAAATAGTTAACGCGCTTTTTTTTTTTTTTATTACTGATAGGCACGCGTTTGACCACTATCTCACCTGATGGTAAGCGATGATGTGGTCGACGATGAAGCACGCTTGCCTAGAAGCAACGAGTGAACACACTCTTGACTTGAAGACCCCTAGGTTGTAGCTATCAGGAAACACCGACACCGGCAGGGAATTCCACTCTTTGGCTGTTCGCACAATGAATGTGTTTCCATAGCGTTTAGTACGTATTGTTCGGATATCTACCATGTACCGGTGGCGCAGTGCTGTACGTCTGGTGGTCCGATGATGAAAAGGGCTTGGTGGAATTAAATCGTGCAATTCCGATGCACACTCTCCGAAATATAACCGAGAGAAAACCGACAGGCCAGCAACTCGGCGTCGATGCTCAAGACTTTGAAGCTTTGAGAACTGAGGTGCTGGTGCCTCATTTCTTTGAACAAAAGCTGCTACTTCAGAGAATCAGGCTAGTATGATGTAGGTACTATTATAACAATTTGTAAGGAGCATGATAGAGTCAGCAGTTAGATGGTTGGCTTTAGACGGCCAGTAAAAAGTGTGTTGACAGTTTTAAACCTCTGTGTTATTGCTTCCTACTTTAGAAACTCCAAATTGGATTAAAACAAATTCAGCTTCCAGGCTTACCAGATGCAGTGCACCAGTTTATTACGTGGAAAGACTCAAGAACGTGGAAAACCCTAGTTTCTTGATTGTGGAGATCAGAATGTGACCTCCACAACCAAGAAGCTGGATAATACGATAGATATCCTTTGATTGATAAGATTGGTAGTCAGACTATTCGGATTCTAACTATTCGTGCAATATGAGTCACGTGGGGGACCCGATATGTAATGCAAAACTTGACAACATAATTTTTATACCACCATAAATTACTTTGACTTCGACTTTCATCAACCTGTGCAGCTTTAGGTAGGTACAGACGCCAGCACATCAAGTTGTAATGCAATGTGCAAATTTTCCCAATTGAATATGAGCCTTATTCTGTTTGACATAAAGTTGAAAAACGATCAAAGAAATTTGACACATTGGGGTAACTTGATGTGCTGGCGTCTGTACATTGTTAAGTAAATAAATAAATTCCAAATTCTCGTGTCACAGTGTTTTTACCCGATTCTTATTATTGTGTGTATAATCAGTATTCTGAGAATAGGGCGTAAACCAAAGCCTAAAGCGTTATGCCTAAGGCATTAAGTCCGACTATGTACCTACATACAATAAAATTGTGCGCTTGAAGTATTAAATACATAAATAAAGTAATAAAAACTAAATAAAAAGAATAAATTAATTCTAAGGCGGAACGAAGTTTAGGTACTGGGGCCGCCAGTTCTTTTATACAATTTACTTTGTGCAGGTACCTAGTTATACGATAAAAATTGGCTTTATATAAAATCTAAATTTACATCTAAACTCCATAAAAGCATCAATGTATCTGTCAATACGCATATGGAAGCAGCAGCTGAAGCGCTGCAAGTTATTAAAATAAAGCGCTTCTTTTTTCGCCACGAACTCCCGCAAACGCGTCCTGACTATTTTAGATTTGATGATATATTGTCGACTTTCCCGCCATTGGAAGCCGGTACAGATGTGGCGTTAGGTAGAATATCTATAGAAACTGTTGGAGTAATTAAAATGACGGTTCATTGGCGTAAAATATTGAACTGTGTGTTTGTGTATTACAATGGTACATATGTCCAGACAGTCTATTCTTTAACTAGGAAGTAACAGTATGTAACAGAATACCCTAATCTATGTAAGTTACTAAGATTCTTTAGTCAAGTAAGAAAAGAACTGATGATCTTGAAACAGCTAAAGCGTTTTTTCTAAAACATGTCTTAGAATCACCGCTAGAAAATCTGCTTTGAAATAATAAAAATCGCATTCTAATCGGTTAAGCAGTTTGACAACTAAGGTGCCACAGACAAACATACATACAAACACACAAAACGGTTAAACATATAACACTCTTTTTGCGTCAGGGGTTAGAAATGATCTCTCAAAGAGTTTGTGTGAGTGATGTATAATTTAACCTAGTTGAGGGGCTAACAAGACTCCTAGTTATATGAAACCCACATTGCAAGTAGGTACGTAAACTAAATTATTTTTTTATAATTAAATATCCTAGCATTATTATGGGAAAAAGTTCACTTCATCTTCAATTCACCTAAATGTTGACCGGGAGATAAAGCCTCGCACCTATTCCATTCCTATTATGTACTTTCTTAGTTTCGTAGAGATCACTGACATCGGTAAGTGAAAAAATGGTGAGGTTCCCTGAAACTACAGCAGTTATCGTCTGAAATCACTATCCCGCCTTGATCAAGCAAGTATTCTGAAACAGGCTCGTATTATTATTGCAAAACTTGCAGTGGTTTCGACAAAGTCCATGATAATTAAAAGCTGATCTTTGTGCATCATAACTAATTATAATAATAATATTTTAATATTTTTTTCTTTCAGAAAGGGTACAAAGGTTAAAAGTAACAAAGTAGATATTGTAACAATCTATCGTTTGTGAGAGCTGCAGGCGTAGCAATATTACAAATTCTATTTCTATTCTATTTCTGTTATAGAAAGAAAATGGCGTATATGGAATCAGCTGTTTGTCAACTGTCAAGTGTATTTCATTTTCAGCCATATTACAAATTCTACTCGTTAACACTTGACAGTTGACAAACAGCTGATTCCGTAAACGCCATTTTCTTTCTATTGTCGCCTTATTGATTTCGATAATAGAAATAGAATTTGTAATATAGGTTTTTAGTAGGCCTGCTGGTTTATCCTAGGTCGAGATCTGTGTGACGGATCTCCACGCTCTCAACCTTAAAATTACAGTTACAATTACGCTTATGTACACACAATAATATCAGGAGCTCAATATTGAGAGGAGATGACAAAAATACAAACGAAATTATAATAATTTATATTTAATAATAATAATAAATTTATTTGACATAAAAATTACACAGATAACAAAGTAAACTTAATTTAAGCGTACAAAATAACAAATTACTGATCAATGATCCCCATGCTAGGTAAAACCTGTGTTTCAGTAATTAAGAATACAAAATTTAAAAAAATGCACTAATAGTGAGATTGTTCTGTCCGTGAGTGCAATAAGAATACTGACGCCCCAGCGTCTGAATAATTGACGGGGGGTGAAAATTTGCGTGTTCCAGAGTGTATCTAATGGAAAGACGAATGTAGCAACCAAGAACTACATACAAACAGCTCAATCTATCCCCCATTTGCATAAAGATACTCGTAATAAAAATAGACCACAAAACCATTCGAAAAACAAATAAATTCTGATCTCCACTCCTACTCTATGTCCAATGTTTGTGAGACGTAGTAGAGGTTGCGGTAGAGCGGGAGGAGAGGGGAACGCACAGATGCGCCCGCGCAGTCGCCGCTGTGACGAGCCTTGACAGACATAAATCAATTGTCAAAGCATCGGCGGTAATCTTTAGTAATGGAGGGTAGAGTTGTGTGGATATGATGGTTTGTTTTATGGGTTTTAAAGTGATGGTGTGATCCGTTTTGTGGTCGGTAGTAAAAACTTTTAAGGACAGAAGAATACTATTAATGAATGCGCTGAAACTGTAGTTAAGGTTCATGACCATGTGGTTGTAAGAATTTTAATAGAGGTGAAAAAAAACAACGTCCTAATTAGGTTGAAAATATAAAATATAAATTAAATTAAATCTTTTATTTCAAATACACAGTTCATTTCGTTAGTATATAATATACACGATTTATAAACTAGTGTTAGTACTTATATCTACCAGAAAAACAAAACAAACTATGTATTATTACGCCACAGACTGCAGTCTTACAATAATTCCGCCATTCGCGATTCCTAATAAATGTTATTGCTAGGAAAAAAAAGTCACCATCATCATAAGCCTATAACTAAGAGTCTTATATAAGTATTGAATGTGTCCCTAAGTGGAATAAATAATAAATAAATAAATAAATATTCCACAACTTTTCACACAACGCCATTTAGTCCCAAGTTAAGCTTGAGAGCTTGTGTTATGGGTACTAAACAGCTGATAAACATACTTATATATTTCTAAATACATACATATTATAGATAAATTACACCCAGACACAGAACAAATGATCGTGCTCATCACACAAACATTTGTCCTGGGTGGGAATCGAACCCACAACCTCCGGCATAGCAGTCAGGGTCACTAACTACTAGACCAACAGGCCAGTCAAAATGGAATAATATTGAGAAATAGGAGCTTGATCAAAAGCAACTTTTACCAAAAACTCCGACACACGAGACTGTCTTAGCTGTAAATGCAGACAGTGTACAAGCACTGAAATCCCTTACAAAAGCAATGTAAATACGCAATAAGGAACTTTTTTAATAATAATTAATACTTAAATCTTTATTTTTATTTTGTTTTAATAAAGAATCTTACTGGGTTGCACATAACTAGTAGTATTTAATTATTGACTTCTCCAACTGAGCAAAACATGCTTGTGTGGCATGTTGTGTGTTATATACAATGGGTGAGGATCGAATACACAACCTCTCGATCGCTAAGCCAGTGTCTTACTCATTGGGCTACTGCCGCTTTAAGCCACATAAGAAGCTATCGAATACTCGTTGAAGACCCAACTGACTTTATCATTGAAAAAGACCATCAGATTTCCCACCACAGCGCATCCTCACAAAACCAACGCTATCAAAGGGCAACGAGCACAGCTTAATAAGTCCAAATGGCGGCGGCGACAACAGAAACGTGTTGTATCATGTCTCGGCCGTGGGAGCCATCGATTGGCTCAAGTGCTGTCATCTGTTCGATTGGTTCAGATGACGGTTGCTTTAGTTCTGACATGGCTTCATAAATATCATGTGATCTTGGAGTGTTTTACTACTCGTGGTGAGAAGGTAAGATGATCAGGATCTTTGGTGTCGGCTCTGAATGCCGTTGGGTAGCCAGCACAAACATAGATTATATGCGTAGGCTTTTTTCGGCTGGTGAAGATGCACTGGACTTATCATGAACATTAATTACTTGGCAAGGTATTTTGCATCTATATTTTATATTTTTAATGATTATGAATACAAGGTCTATGTAAATATAAAAAAATATATATATTCTTTAACGTTTTTTTTAAACATTTTTTCTGGCATTTTGAGTACTTTATGCAACCAACCCAAATGTTCTTTCTCTGGTATTGTTCGTCGGGACGTGGAGCTCCCCAAATTCTGAGTTGAGCTCACGATTACTGAGAAATATTTGCACCGACTAATCTGGTCCCCTCATATCTGTGTGGTTCTTTCCTCAAAAGAGACTGACTTCTGAGTAACCTTCGGTGATTCTCCTCATAGTCGTCAGATTGAAAAATCCCGACCTTACTAAAAAAAAAACCCTTTTCTTATTTAAAAAAAAGAGAAAAAGTGTTTGTATAAATCCATTTACAGAAATTAATGTAATTTAATTTTCATTTTAATTAGAGAAGGTTAACAATGAGAGAGACATATGATAGAGAGATATGCTATTTTTCAATGCTAATCCTATCCAACTTAAAAACCGCATTTGATTCTAGTTCTTCTCCCTTTCGCGTGGTGACTAACCACTAACAAAAACTAACCTGGTGTCAGAGTGTATGCCGCTCATGAGCCTCTGACTTGGAGTCACGTGCCGCAGATAAATATTTATGAGGCATATTATTTGCTCTGCAGGTTTTCTTTCACCGTTTTTCAATTCAATTCAATTCAATTAAAAAAAAAGCAAGTTTTTAAAGCAAGTGATGATTTTAGAACACCTATATCTCCTTCACAGACACACTACTACTTCACAGCTTTGATGGAAAACCATTTACGAAACCTAGTTTAAAAAAAAACGATATAACAGTCTAGTACGGTGTGCGTTTTGGTCTCGCGTCACTCTTTGCTTCGTATTATTAACTTTTACATACCATCTTTTAATTTGAATTCAAGTTCCCCTATATATTTTCCTGAAATTACACAACAATAAAGTTACTACTTTGTAGTTTGGCAAATATATAGCTCCTCCATATTCTATTATACCCTAAAATAAGTACTTGCTAACCGTAGTTAACATCAAATCAGTTCGCAAATTACAGGGAATTGTATGCAAAATTGATCATAACAGTACTATTACGGTCAGCAATCTGTCATTACTGGAGACCATTATCTAAATAAATAGGCAGCCTATCTGGTTTGTGATAATAGCGTACATTACTAATGTTGTAACTAGCTCTTACCTCCCCTTAGTAGATTCTAACTCAAATGATAATGAAGGCATTACGTTAGTTTTAGTACCTCGCAAACTCCTCGCTAAGAAAGAAATGTGCATAAAATATGCGGACAATCAAACAATTTTTAATAATGAATAGCTCATTTTTCAACAGTAGGTAAAATTAAAATCTAAACTCATTCCTTCAAATGAGGCAGAGAATCAGCACGAAATTTTATCAGTAGAATATTGCTCAGGTTGGGTTTGTATAAGTTAGGTTTACTCAGATCTTTTAAGTTGCTGGGAAAGCTGCAGCCTATATCTATTTGCAGCTAAAACCCTAAAAAGTGGTGAATGGCAGGCGTCTTGGGAAAATCTAATGTTAGATTTTCAGTCTAAGTTGAATGAATGAATTTCGATTTTAAGTCCCACTTATCAAGGATCGAGCGCCTTTAATAAGTAGAATGACATATTTAATTACTTACGATATAAAGTTACCTAACAGAAAATAATTAACGAACTTTACTTTCACACAACAAGAATCCAGACTCTGGGCTGCTAGTACAAAAATTGAAATACAAAATAAGTTATGAGAATTTGCCCGGTCTGGGAGTCTAGTCTTGGACCTCACGCTCTGCAGTAGCTCTTCCGACCACTGACCCAGTCAAAACAAATAAGAATCAGGTCAGCGTACTTTTAAAAGAAACCAGATCCCATGCATCACTAAAAACACCAAAGGACACAGGTAATGTAAAACTTACAGCCGACTCATTAACAAAGCACTTAATCGATTGGCGTCATTTAACCTCAATTTGAACCTTATGCCGTGGTATTAAGGGTTAAGGGTTGTTTGAAAGGCGACCCCTGAAATATGAGTGGTGGCGTCATGGCTACAGTGATTGATGGGTGCTGACTGACGTGTGCACGAAGTGGGGTGCGGTGGGAGATGGTGGGAGGCATAAGCGGTAGCGAGAGCTGGTTTCAATAAAATCGAGAGTACCTACCTAACTTTGATCAGCATGCCATAATTGAGTTAAGTTAAACCAAATCAGGGCAATCCTTCTTGAAAATCTCTGTGTTTTCACCATAATTGAAAACGTTCAAAAGCAATAAAGACTATGATGTCTGTGGAAGATTTGAAACTAAGGACCTTTTGCACACCACATTTTTTATCGCGCTGACGACCTGCGTTTTTGGTAAGTGCGTTCTCTGCGCGTTCTAAACGCATATTAGATAGTTAACGTACGTCTTTTTTCAACAGGCCGATGCTGAGCGTTCTATTGCGTTGTAAGCGCGTCATCTGCGCGTTAGAAACCGTTGCTTGCAAAGGCCTAAAACACGAAAGTACTTAAAAATACAGACATTGCTTTTCAGCTTATAACTTGCACCATTCTGTATTGGGGTTTGCTCTGTACACATAAGCACGGCTATTATAGTTTTGACCTGGACTTTATTAGTTGAAATTTTCAACATATTGATTAAATATGGCGGTATCAACGAATGTGTCTGGCTTTTTCGATCCTTATAGCTGATTGATTTGATGACAGTTTTGTATTTGTTATAGATTTTATTTTACAGTGAATTTAGTTCGAAGTGGTTACGTTAAGGCTAATAGTGTTATTTATCGCAGACAAAAGTGATTTTTTATTACTCTCACTGTTTGAAATTACATTTAAATAATAAAAAAATAAATAATATTAATCTTGATTTCGGATTAGCAACATCCATATGGGTAACCTATGTTAGTATACACTTAATAATATTTATTCTAATACAAGGTTTTCGTTCATTACACATCTATGAACAACATTACCTAACAAAGGAGAATCGTACCTCCCCGATATGGTCTTCAGGATGGATTTGGCGGTAGATCGCACTCTGCAGAGCAAAGAGGTAGATTTTTGTCCGACGATGGCGTGGAAGCCATCAACGAGTCCCTCTGCAAATATACCTGGACACACTGCAGAAACGGGGCAGCCCCATCAACATCCTGAATCTGTTATTAAATTGGACCCGGAGGACACTGTTATTCCGCTAAGTAAAGTTGGAATAATTTAAACAAATATCTATTTTTGGAACAGTAGCTAAGACACCCACACAAAGAAAACTGCATTTACACCAGTGAAAATGTAATATTGGCTATGTAAAAATAAACCACCTAGAAATGTGACTTTGACCTGGTAGTACTTTCTCTAGGTTTCTTATGAAGTTAACTATAGCAAATTTATTATGCGCATTTTTTTCGTATATGCTCCATTTGGCGCTCGAAGAAAGTGTTTGGCCGCTGGATGTGGTGTTCCGAGGCTTCCGCGGACAACTTCCACAAGAACGCACAAAATTTCGTGCTAGTGAAGTGATACTAACACAGTTTTAAAAGATTACTAGCTGATGCCCGCGGCTTCGCCCGCTTGGATGTCGGTTATCGCGCCCAGCTCGATGTCGGGCCTGCCAATGTATACAAAAACTTGACAAATTATCAATACTAAAAGCTGCCTTGAGAACCACTATCCATTAGGTACTGAAAACAGCTTCGGCGTAGCCATTTTTAAATTTATTGCGAACGAATAGACAACCCAAATTGTGGACAGACAGAACAAATGATCGTGCTCATCATACGACCAATTCCCTTGGGTGGGAATCCAACCCTCGATCTCCGGCATAGCAGTCAGGGCCACTAACCACTCGATAAACAGGCCAGTCAAAGTAGTACTTTATGTTTAGATATAGTTAAACCAATCGAGTAAAATTATTGCCTCCTATTACTACTACTTCAAATATTACTACCTGCTCTAGTATTGTATGTAACATACAGACACGCAGCGCAGTAGTTTAGTTTAAAATTAAGTATTTTGTATCTTTCAAAATCATCATCATTCAGTAAGGTACTTAGGTTAGGTAGTTAGGTTAGCTATAGGATAGGTATGATAAGTTAGGTTAGGTTATATGTACATATACTTAGATACTAAATTTGCACCCCCCTTTTACCCCGTTCAGGGATTGATTTTTCGAAAACGGATTTTACCAATAATAATTATTAGGAACTTATAACCCAAAATATAACAGTTAATTAAAACGACTTAAAAAATTTGAGAACTTTCATACTAACCTTGCATCCACGTTTTACTGATTTACTAACTCGTTTTCTATTTATTTATTTCTTTCCGTCACTGGGTACCTCTCAAGGTTCATTGGAAGTCCAGCGTCAGACAGCATCATCTGGCATGAATGCTGAAATGGACCTCTTTGGCGCAGCCGTGAGGCACACAGCACAATGTGTACCTACTATTGTATTTTTCATCAATTATTGTGTGTATGTGTGTTTTCATGACTGATGTCAAATAAATATTTTTCTTTCTATCTTTCTTTTCTTTACCCCCTTAGGAGATGAATTTTCAATAATCCTTTCTTAAAGCTCCTTTACGTTTTAAAAGAAACCCCTGCTGTGCAAAATTTCAAGTGTCTAATCCCTATAGTTCAGGCCCTGCGTTAATATGTCAATCAGTCAGTAACGGTACTAAATTTGCAACCCCCTTTTTATCCCCTTAGGGAATGATTTTCGAAAATAATATTTTATACGTTTGTCATGACTTTCAGTGAAGAACCTTCATACTGAATTTGATACGAATAACTTCAAAAACGGAAAAGTTTCATACTAACTTTGTACCCCCGTTTTCTCCCCTTTTGAAGTGAATTTTCAAAAATCGTTTATTAGGGTGCGGGCCTATTTAATAAATTGTCATCAATCGGACACAATTCGAGACGGGCTTCTACTTAAAAATTCTAGATAGAATAATTTCGTAACGCTTTTACCGACCCGGGGTTCAAACCCAAGACCTCGTGCTTAGCAGTAGCACTAGCTACCACTAGCCCAACAAGGCAGGCGACAACAATGAAATAAACATACACTAACAACATAACATACCCATATTAGGTACGGCTTTCTATCGCAGGTTGGGTAAAACAGTGCTGTAAATAAAAAAATTCACGTACAAAACCATTTAACATTAGGAAACAAACATTTAAACAAAACATTATTGCCAACATAAAGAACAGAAATCAATAATGCCAACAGGGAACCAGCGGAAACTCGAAAGTGAAATAGCGTCGAGATAACGTCAACTGTCGATCGGCTGTCATACTGTCAATCAGCACAGTGTGCGCAGACGCGTGCGCGCGGACAAAAAGATTTTATCAATTATTATTATATGATTCATCGGAGACGCGAAGCGGTTGAAAAACTGTGACGGAATTATTTTGTAAGAGTTCTTTTTTTAAAGTTAAGTAACAATATATAAAAGAGGTGATATTAAAAACCATAGGGAAATAGTGACAAGGGTTATTCAATTGTTATTAATTATTATTTACTCAATGTCGGCGTACACAGTTTGGAGTAGCTTGATTGCTCTGGTGTCTGTACCTAGATTTATAGAACGAAAAAACAAATTTTACTACTTAAATATGATATAGATTATTATTATAATTTATTTGGCACAGTGGTGCATTTTTCTCACAAAAAATCAAACATTCCGACAGAATCATCCTCCATTCATTCGGAAACATATCTATATTCGTGTTTGAGTTCAGGAGAGCGTTATTAGCGCCCAATGTCCGAGGAAAAGGTGACATAGAGTGTGCAACAGTACGGCCATATGGACCAACCAGTAAGCGGTGTTTCCTGCCACGACAGTAATTGTCCGGGACAAATAGATTGCAGATAACGTTATGCAGATCAAGATCATCAATCATCCCCTTAGATGCTTAGGTAGGTAGGTAGTAGTTACTTTCCAACAATACGTCTAATTTTTAGCTTTCAGTGTAGGTATCTCATCCTGTTCCTATATGTTGGCACACGCGAAGTATGTCAGCTCATAGTTCGCTGCATTCGACAGAACTAAAATATCGCTGACACAAGTATCCAGACTAGTCGGTCGTCACTTAATCATCGCCGTGACAATTCGAGCGTAACTTGACAGCTGATGTTTCCTTTCTGCGCTCGCTTTTTGTGATATTTATGATCGATTAATAGCATTAATAGTTAAGCAACTAATAGTCTTCTGGTTAATATTACACATTATTCAGGTTTCTTCTTCATGTAAGTATTATTTATTTATTAAAGATACATCATATAATTACAGTCATACATAAGATTTTTTGACTGCTCCATCATTTAAACATATACACATACCTACAGCATGCACTAACCACTATTCGTCTCCAAATTTTAAACAAATGCTTATTGATTTTTTATAAAACTAACTTTAACTAAGTACATAACATCGAACTTTCTGGGTAGGAAGTTCAGTTTGGACTGCAACGATTTTATTATCTTATCTCAGTGCAGGTTATTGTGAAATCAACTCAATTTACACAATAATAAAATATTTTTATTGATAAAAACCAACCCTCAAAGTTTAAAACAAAATCATCTCACTCGTGTATAACTATTCATTATCATCATCTTCATCCTTAAGACGGCTCAGTTTTTTTTTTCTTGATACCTAGTCAACTAATCGACTCTTAACGAATTATAATCACTCATCATTACCTATTTGTACTTTTTTTATCGACTTTTTTTTTCTTAAACTATATGTGGTATGTTATTACCTATTTTTTATATTATATTATTATTTCATTAGATTGTTAGTCTGTAAGCCTTCTTTAAAATAAAAACAAATCATTATATTCATGCTCTTATCCGAATTTCAATGTGCAAGTCCTACATATATTTCTGCCGAAGTGATCCTACAGTACCAAAATTACTACTTCTGTCACAAGGTTATGCTAAAAACTGTGTTGAAGTTTTCAAATCTCTCACTAACTTCACTTCTTCACTACCAGCTGGTCGATTCAGGGAAAATCGCCCCTTAAAAACTATAGTGAAGTGACCTGTGACCTTACATTAGTACGGTGAGCCAGCTCAATTTGCCTTCATTTCACCTACAGTTTCAAGTGATTTGCAAGAAGACAACATCTTTCGTACAGAGTTTTATTAAAACACTAGCTGCCCCGGCAAACTTCGTTGTGCCTTAGAGTCAATTCATTGCTCTTATTTTTTTTTTATATTAGATATACATACGTTGAATAAGACGACAACAAATAAATCCAAACCAATAATAACTACTACTACTTTTAAATTACAACATGTATATATACCCTAACCTAACTGACCATACCTATCCTATAGCTAACCCAACTATCTAACCTAACTACCTTACTAAAAAATACTAAATTCATAATTTTAATCTGAACTATTGCCTCTATGTTACATACAATAATTTATGCCTATAGTTTTCCCGGTCTACTTTAATTAAAGTCCTAACAGTAAAATAAGTTCTATTTGCAAAGAATTATTAAATTTCGTCTCTGTCATCATTGCTAGTTACGTAAATTGATTTCTGAAATATAAGACTTTTTTATGCTACATAAAACCTCTAAGTTTAGTAACAAAATAAATTTCAGAACGTAGGTGCGTATTATAAATTGACAACCTTACCTTCTTGGGTTTAGCTTAAGACTTGTCAATTTCAAATTGTCACCTGATAATGAACTGGGAAGTTTGACTCCTGTCATGTCATCCAAGATGGCGCTGCGTTTGAAAAATGTTTGACAACCGATATTCTTGATATTTATTTTTATGATGTCGAACGGGATAAAAAGTAAAAGTATCCTATGTCCTTCTCCTGGCTCTAAACTACGTCCCTGCCAATTTTCAGCTAAATCGGTTCAGCCGTTCTTGAGTTATAAGCGAAGTAACTAACACGACTTTCTTTTATATATATAGATAGGAAAGAAGGGAAGCAAAGAAATGGCTCAGAATGGGTTCTTACAGGTAGCTTAAAGTCAAAAGAAACCTGTAAGCATAAAACTTCTTCTGTTAACTTTTGGATAGTTAGAGAAACTAAAAACACAGTAGAAACTTAACTATTATTTCTTTAATTAAACTTATAGTACATTCAAATCACGTTAGGTACGTAGATATAATTATGTTAAGACTAAAATTACCAGCCTACTTTGAGCAAATACAGTGACTAATGTTCGTTACAGTCCTTTTAGAAAAGAGTTATGCAGTGGTAAAGTAACATTTTAAGCTTTTTCTTACACCAATGTCAATGGCACCATAAAACTCGTACTTTCATGGGTAAAAAATGACGTTGTAAGTACAAAAAAACAATAAAAAAAACAACAACAACAACACAACATAAACAATTTCAAAAACTATATAATTTAAGAATATTTCTTAGTCACACGTAATAGGTACACGAATTTAACTTAAAATATTGCAATTTATACAAAATATAAGCTCCTTTGCTCGGTCGAAAATACCCGACCTACAAGCTACCATTTCATGCAACCCGTCAACGTCAACGTGGATTGATAGACGGGAATATATCTAGAGCGGGTCTTGCGAGCCCCCTCTGCCTACCCCCGCGCGGAAGTGTGCGTCCGTCCGTCATCCGTCATCGTCAAATGTGTGCACGGTGTTCTGAACACGCGGAGTCTGGACAAAAGGGGTAATTCGCAGGTGTTCAAATTTTGTTGTCAAATTTCTTTGTTTTTTTTTTCGCAGGAGGTGTGATTAAATTGTTTAATGTCAATCATTGTGGTTAGTTTCATTTCATGAATATTTGTCTAAATACTAAACCAAGTGTTTATTTTACTCCGAATGTCTTCCAGTTAGTTTTCAATCAGCGTGGCTTGTGGCGCTTCGGAAATCAAGAATAGGAATTAATTTCTTTCTCAAATTGTGTAACGTATACTAATGTGTAATTTATGAAAGGAAGACGCTTGTTCACAAGTATTTAAAATATTTTTCTGACGTAGAACCAGCTTTGATCAGTAGTAACTAGAAAAATCTGAATTTAGCTACGTAATCGCTGAGAAGACATTTAAATGAACACGTCTTTTAATTTTTCTATCATTCTATGAGATCGTTAACTTTTCAACGGCCCGCCTGGGCTTGTTATTCAAACACTCGCAAATCCGTGAACCAATGTTTATATTATAACCGTTACTTTTATAAACTGCCATCTTTATTTCTGTCATAAATCCCGCCAATCACAGCAATTATATTATTTGTAACGTTTGAGAAAAAGTAAATGAAAGTGATTTGTTAGTGCACACAATTTTTTTCCACACTAAAATTCTATTCAATGGTCCCTTATATTCAAAAAGTTTCTACCCGAAAAAAATGATTGCACTAAATCACATAATTTGATTAACGAGCGTGTCAAATCCACGCGATTTTTTTGTCTGGCATCTTTTGTGGATGCACGTTGGGCGCAGTGTGCAGGCGATAATGGACACATGTCCCGTCATCCATCAGTGCCGACAGATGCCACAGAGTGGACGGCATTTGTTTCGACAAGAGTTATAGGTGGAGTGCGCTCCATTTCAATATAGTTTTAGTTCAATAATCGATACGTTTTAGTTTCGCCGGTGAGCTGGGTTTTATATTGGAGAGGTAAAGGGTAGAATTTGTTGGTGAATTGTTTTGACATTTTTACGGTTTTGACTTGAAGTTTTTTTCGTATTAGTTAAAAAGCAACACATAGTTTGAAAACTTTTACATTACAACTGTAATTTTATTTGTAAATTTACAGTGAAAAAGTAAAAACCCAGTAAATTAGATTTATTAGTCCCTATATTGGACACAAAGGTCAATAATAACATTGACAAAACACTTGAATACATTAACAGTCACACAATCACCTAACATCAATTAAAATACTCATCTGGAACTACTAAAATATCACGGGCGACGTATTTATTTAACATTACAATTATTTCACGTCCAAAATAATATGTTTCAATAAATAAACGAATTTATAACGCCCACGTAACATTTGAAATATGAACAATGATAATTATTTTGTCCAGAATAAACAAACGTTAGTACACTATGCGGAGTAATTAATTTATTTGAATGTTATAAATGGATTATTATTTAAGAATATTTTTGATAGCTTGCACTGCCTTTTTGAATCATTGCTGCGATATTACGAAACATTTATTAGCTTAGTGAAGTAGAATGATCATAGTAAGCATTAAGTTCTTATTTAAATATTAATGAGATCCGTTAGAAACCTACCTATTTGTACAATCCACTTACAATCTACGGAACTTTTAACTTAGCACGTCTCCTCTTATTTAGAATAGGTAGGTACTTAGTAGGACTATATTTTTTTTTACAATCTACTAGAATTAGTACTTCAAGAATAAGATAAGACAGTCCCCCAAAACACCCGTCCTTCGCCTCTTCCTAGTGTATTTGCCGAAGAAGCTGTGCAAATAGCTCCCCAGTTAAACATCTGTCTGATATTCCGGATTCTACCCCTAAATAAATTCAAGGTCACGCGTTTGAATTCGAGGGCAACGGGTTATTTGACCTTCAACAATTCATGCAGATTTAGATGCCAGTCTAGCGCGTGGACACCGGTGTCCTCAAACAATGGTAATTTAATTGTGTCTGGATTGCGGTAATTGACTTGTTAACTTAGTTACTTAGTTGTAATGATTTATATTAAAAAACGTTAAGTACCCACAATTAGCAATTTTTCCTGTGTCGTGGTTCTTTTAGTCAAATTCAAAGTCAAAGATTTATTTGCAGTCAAATAATAGTCAAGTATTTGCACCGTGCGAATCAAACGCGGGACACGCAGTTCAAAAGTCAATCTCTTAGCATCTGCGTCAATACTAGAGTACAGATAGTAAAATTAATTATCAGCCCATAACAGTGAGGGGGTAAACTTTCACAAAACTAAAATAGTTTTTCCGTGACAATCTTAAAGTATTCTTGATTATTGTTTTAAAAGTTGTTTGATTACTTTTGGTGTTTTCTTTGCTAAAAACCAACCCTCAGTGAGGTCAATCTCCCTCCCAAACGAAAATCTTTGATCTTCCTTCGAACTCCCAAGATACTCCTAAGTATTATAAAGCTGAACTAAAGAAGAAAAATTTAACTGCATAAGTTATAAACAAGTTTAGTACCCATTTCTTTCTAAACTGAAAAGTCGGGAGGTAAACTTCTCCGCCAGAAAGTCGGTCAAGGTTAAAAAGCTTTTTGGGTAAATAATGGGGCTTCCTCTAGTAAAGAAGGGTTATGTATAGTTCCAGCAAACCAAATTTGATGCTTAGGGCCAATGACAGACAAAAAAAGGGTAGTGTACTGTGCAATTTAACTGGCCTGTTGGTCTGGTAAGTGGTACTGTCTGCTATGCCGGAGGTCTTGGGTTCGATTCCCGCCCAAGAAAAATCTTAGTGTGTTGAGCATGATAATTTCAGACGAAATTATCATGGCAGTGGCATGTAGGTATATTTCAATAAGTCGGTGTGCTAATTGTGCAGTAAGATTTCAAAGTTATGGGCAAAAACTTAGTGTCCGAGATAGCTGGAGACTTTTGCTCCATGCGTGGATTTTTCGAGAGGTGAATGTTAGCTATAGTATCAGGAATGTCATAATATTTATGTCCCGAAACTATGCTATAAGTGTTATTTCATGGTACGAAACAATACCATAACTGGCTAGACGTATTTATATGAAATACTAATTTTAAGAGACAACTTCGAAATGTAATGACATTCGGGAGAACGCCGGCGTTCGCGCCGTTACTGTCTTTCTATTGTGTCTCTAATTGAAACGTTACACGATTGAAAGTTTAAGTATTTTTAACAAGCCGGTTTAGATTTGAGTTTAGGTTATATCGACGTTCACATTTTAGTCGTATTTCTTATTAAATTAACTAACTGTGCCTTGGAATCTAAAAAAATATATGTATGTATGGTGAACATTGCTATGTATCTAGCAATACATTTTGCGAGTCAATATTTAATAAGCTACTACGTTGTCTAGAAACACCTGGCATCGCCACTTATCGCACACACTATACTTCACATTCGATTCCTTTTAAGCTTCATTCAAAATTGAAATCAATAACCGACGTGTTATTACTTTGTTTTATTACTAGGTTACCTCTGCACGTAGCATGATCACCTAAGAAACAGGTAGTTCAAAGGAAGAATCGACAAAGAGACAAATGGTAGAAACAAACCTACCGATTACCGAACAACCTCGTGCATGAGAGGTAGGCGCCTTTTTTTTATTATAAGGATTTTTACACATTGTGCATACCAATCCCATCATACCTTAACCATAACTGACTACAAATAGCTTATACTAAAGAATATAAATATACAGATTTATTTCGATGCCATCAATTCAAACAGACACTTTGCTACCTTAGAATTGGGTTGACTAAGAACCACATTAAATATGCCAATATCCAGTCTTTTTAATTCAAAGGCATTTGCTAGACATATTCTCCCAGACTCAAAACGGACACATTCCAGCAATAAATGATGTATATCCTCACAGACGCCACAACGCGCGGTAGGCGCCTTAACCTCTGGGCTATCACGACATTGAGTGAGTGAGTTCAATAGTTTTTTTTTCCATCTCGTACTCAAAGAAGTTTTCACTTCAAAAACTCAAGAAAACCCATCTGTTTTCGCTAACTAAACTTAACCCCTCCATCGCGACCGCTCAGACAAATGACAGGGCGCTCGAACATCCATCTACTTATTACGGCCTCAAGTAAATCATTTATTGTACGATCTAAATCTCGCTATTTACTCAACGGTGGGTCATGGGGTGCCATCAGTCAGGCGATAGTGACTCTTTTGTGGGTCAGTGTTTATGGACGTTTTTGTGCCAAAGTAAATGGGAGTGAAAAGTGAAATGAAATTGGTGCTTTGAAGGGATGTTCGTGGTGGATACTGATAAGTGTTCTGGTTTCTGAGTTGTTCTAAATGGCAAGTTAGATTTAGAAATTCCACTGTTGAACTTATGTCGTACATTCATCAACACACACACACATCATACATACTGAAACACACTCACATACTTCCTTTTCATGCTTGCTTACTTTGACATACATTAATAATTGATTCCTTAAGCCTAAATGTTAACATTTCCTTATTGCATTCCATTTGTACGAGTACTTAATAACATAGTTTGTTAAATTTAAATGGAGGAGTCCTGGTGACCTGAAATACAGGCCTTGAGCCTAGTTTAGGCACCAGTCTCCCACAATATAATGCCTACCATTATGTTACTTTAGAAATAAGACTAGCATTTAGACTAATATTGTGGAGAAAAATAAACAATTTATTATTATTATCAATTTATTATTATTTTAACCTGGATTTTATTGCGATCCATTGTTTATATTATTTTAAGTTGACTACAATTAACTATGTATTTGTGATATTTTTTCTTGCGTGATTTTTTATGGATCTTAAATTAGATAAGTATTGTGTTTTTATTTAAGTATGTTTTATCATTAATGTAATATAAAAATCCCTTACTAACTAATACTAAGACAGTGATTATAATAAAGATAAATAATACAATATTAACTTAATTACAATATTTACAACTAACACTATTAAGTTAATTTTCAATTTAATTTGACTTGTCACTTAACACCGGCAAATTAAATGTTAGACTAGGTGAGTTAGATAATTGTAATCTGTTTAACGATATACCATAGGAATAATCATCCTTCACTTCCCAGTTACTGGGTAACACGATATTTTGGTAAGACTTTTTTACTTTTGACTATTAGTAAAGATTTGACTGTCAAAGATTAGGAACGAAAGCCCCTCCAATTGTTTATCGTGCTTCCCGACACATAGATGGGTCTCAATATGTAATGGTTGCTCTGTTTAAAAATAAAACACGATATAATAAGGTCGGTTAGTCCCAAAGACATTCAATACCTATAGACCGGACATCACGAACAAAATTTTCGTCCGAAAAAGTGTGTCCTGCTGGATACAAGTCTATGAGTTTTTTGTAGTACGCTCCGCTGCCGCTCCAATATTCATATATTATTCTAGATGTCGTTACTGAGACATGGGATCAAAGTTTTTCTATGACATTTCCTTGACATGCCCGCTCCATAGTATTTTAAATCTCCTTGGTTGGTCCGTTTTAAATTCTAATCCAGCGTCGAAAAGAAAATATACATACCTATCTCATGTATGACGTACGCGTATTGAAGTGATATACGACTAATAAGACGTCCAGCATTTGTTGATGGAGTGTGTCCGGCCCCACTTTTGTGTAGAACACTTGATTAGTTTTATGTCTCGACAAATTACACGCAGGAATGTCGCATGACATATCAGAGGAAAGATAGATATTAAATTTGAACAGAAATGATTGGTGGACCTTTTTGACTAAATAATACTGCTACATGGCGGATCGAAGAATAAGCTATGTTTTCCGAGGTCCCTCTGTGGATGGGTTACCATTAATATTAATTAAATATGGCTACTGTCTCGTTGGTTTAGTGGTTTCAAGCGCTACTGTCTGAGCATGAAGATCCGGGTTCGATCCCGGGGTTGGGCAAAGTGTTATTGAGTTTTTCCATCTGGACTTTTTTAATGGCAACCCTGGATTTGTACTCGATTGTTGGCTAAAGGCTTGCCCTCTATTACATGGGACTTTAACATGACTGTCGAAATGTGGGTGCAGTACAGCTACGCCTCTGCCTGACCTTTCGGGAATTACAGGCGTGATGTTATGTTAATATTAAATGATAATGATAAATGATAAATGATATTTATTTTTGTAAATAGGTTTTTACAAACACTTTTACACGTCGCCTTTTTTAGTAAATGAGATCGGTATTTCACTATTTGACTACTCTGAGAAGAAACACCGAAAGAAACTCAGAGGTCATATATTTCTTTTAAAGTCCAGACATTATCTTGGTCAAATCATGTAAGATCCATGCAGATTAGTGTCTGAGATGATCTTTTGATGAAAGAACCACACAGAATGAGGGAACCAGATCAGTCAGTGCAAGCATTTGTCAGTAATCGTGAGCTCAACTCGGAACTTGAGGAGCTCCACGTGCTGACGAACAATACCAAGGAAAGAACATTTGGTTTGGTTGGACGAACAATATTGCTAGAGCTAGAAAGAGAGAAAAAGCATCTATTTGACACGACACAGGCACACGTTAATAAACGAAGGTACAGAAAAAAGACCTAAATTAAAAAATAAAAAAAAATATAAATAAACAAAATAAAGAATTATGTGCCTTGTGGCTGCGCCAAATAGGTCCAGTTCAGCAAAAATGCCAGACAACTAGTGCTTGACGCTGGTTTTCAACTAGACTTGAGGTTGTTAGGTACACCGACGTAAAAGCAGTGTAATATGCATGTGTGAGTGTATCTGTGCGTGTGTTGTGTGTGTAAAATTAAATAAATAATGTACTTAGTAAAAACAAAAAAAAGAACTATGTAACTACGAGTCGTGATGGCCCAGAGGTTAAGGCGCCTACCTCTCATGCACGAGGTCGTGGTTCAAATCCGGGCAAGTACCAATGTGACTTTTTCAATTCATAATGTACTTTCTAAGTTTATCTTAGACATCATTGACATCGGTGAAGGAAAACATCGTGAGGAAACCTGGACTTAGGTATAGTTAATATATGTTTGAAATCGCCAATCCGCCTCGAGCAAGCGTGGTGATCAATGCTCAAACCTTCTCTGTATGAGAAGAGGCCTTTGCCCTGCAGCGGGACAGTAACAGGCTGGTATTATTATTATTATGTAACTACATAAAGTACAGACAGCTACACCGGCAATAAAGGATAAGCTACGTTTGCCAAGGTCTGCTCGTGGATGGGTACAATTAATTTCATACGGAGATCCCTACGTGCCTCGGAAAGTACGTTTAACAGTTGGTCCTGGCTGTAATTTGTAAATCTTTGATACGAGAAGTTAGAACTCCAAGAGTCTCATTAGACGATCGGGGTTCTAACTTCTTGTACGCACGAAACCCCCTCGTTATTACGTATTAATAATAATAATATTTTTTATTGGAACAAAAAACACGAATTACAAAAAAATATGTACTATAACTAATGCAATCATTATCGTACATAATTGTATTAGCAGCTTAGTATTAGGGGGTATTAGAGGGTTTCGAACAAGAAACCCTAAAACCGACTGCCTATAACCCAGTGATTGGGTTGTTACCCAATTACTAACCAATCACTGGGTTATAGACAGTCGCTCCTTTTAAAACACTGGTATTTAGCTGGATCCACTCAGACTGGAAGTAGATCCCACAATATAGCAGGGAAAAGGCTAGGCAAAGAATTAGTTCGATCAACTGCTATTAAAATTTGAGATCACATTCATAATAATTAACCATCTACAGAAACCCTATAACTGACTGCTTATAACCCAGTGATTGGGTAACAACCCAATCACTGGGTTATAGGCAGTCGCTCCTTTTAAAACACTGGTATTCAGCTGGATCCAGTCAGACTGGAAGTAGATCCCACAATATAGCAGGGAAAAGGCTAGGCAAAGAATTGATTCATTCAACTGCTGTTAAAAATATGAGATCACATTCATAATAATTAACCATCTACTCATTAAAACGAGTTCCACCCATCACTAGAAATCCATTATCTTTACTATCATTCCAAATGATTTGTACGTAACAGACAACCCACAGTTGTTCAATCACCATTCATTTTAATAAAAATCATAACCCAAAAACAGTGTAACGATTTTATTAGTGATCCTTTTTTTTTTACAAGAGACCCTAAAGCCGATCGTAAATTAACTGTAGAAATAATTAAACATTCTCGACAACTATCCCGCCATCACAATAAATAAGCGAATTTACTGTCCAGAAACAAACTATAATTAAAAGCCAGGAAAAAAATAAATAAACACGGTATTATTTCATTCGATGCCATAAAAAGATGATTAACAGCGTATAAATCATGCTATCCATCTCGCGACTGCGGGGCTCGTAAATCGTGGGCAATGGTACCCCGGTGTACCCCCCCCCCCTCGCCCCTCCGGCGGGTGGAGGGTTGTATTCATTAATTTGATGATATAAAACAAAATGTCATTTTAATTAGTCACCATTATTAGACGTACAATGACAGACAGCGGTCTCAGGGACCGGGGGACGTTTGTCTCGTTTGGGGTTGGGTCGTTGGGGCAGACAGGGATCTATGTCTGTGAAGGTGCGGCCGAGACGTTCGACTGGACATTTTATTTTTCAACTTATTGTAGAACGCCAACTTAAAAACAACTTGGACATAACTTTCTTTAGTTGCAAACCCTGATTATCGTTTCAATTCGTGAAAATTATAAAAAACTAATATTATTTCGCACAATTGTTATGAAAATCTTGTACAGAGAACCTGCACGTAACAATTACTGGAAATCTAACAATAATTTTAAAATACAGGTCACCGATTATCCGTTTATATATAAAACACTGATGAAACAGGGGCTATTGCCTTTCCATAGTACGAGTACTAGGTAACCAGTTCACACTTGGCTTTGGCCCTTCATAAGGTCCGGAACCCCAAAGTACCGATAGTTATCGAAAAACTAACACCCTGGATTAACACAAAGGTTACTTTTTATCCCTGTATTCCCACGGGAACGGGACCTACGCGGGTGAAACCGCGGGACGTCTGCTAGTATTGTTATAAGGTAACCAAGACACTTAAATTTCTCGACGGCATGTGATGCCAAGTCAGAGGCCCATGGGCGGCATTAAAACCCTGAAACCCAGAAGCCCTAACCACTCGATGAGAACAGGGCCAAAGACACTTTCATGTAAAATTATGTAATTTATTTCCCTTTTTTGTTCCCGTGCACGAACAAAACTCCAACCCGTATATTTTCTTTACCTGTAGCGACGAATACTCGCCTTCAAGGGTTTGACTGACGGCCCGTCTGTCACAGCTATCTTTCAACCTTCTCCCTTACCAACCTATCCATTACCGTTTACCTTCGCAACCTTCCACTCAGCCGCCTGTTCACCCGTCAATGTATACTACAAATTGTGAGTAGTCGATGTATTTCAGTTCGTGGTACGAGATGTGCGTAAACTGCGATGAATGACGTAATTTAGGTGATAAAGACGAGGTTTCTTGGAGTTAAGACGTCTCGCTGAGTGATTTCGGGGCCCGACAGATTTAGTAGTGGTTAGTCAAACGTGTTTTATGACTGGTTAATTGATGATTTTTGAGCTCGTTCTTGGCTGGTGGAAGGTAAACATTTTAAACTTTTTTGAAAACAGAGACTGAGAGAGTGAGACTTAGAATTATTCTATTTTTCTATTGATGGCGCAGCAAGGTAATAAGGTAAACACGGTCTACAAAGATCTTTTGCTTAGGTATAGCAACATACATATCGTCACGCCTGTAATCCCCGAAGGGCTAGGCAGAGATGTACCTGGTAGTACACCCACATTTCGCCAGTTATGTTTTGAGTCCCATGTAATAGGGGGCGAGCCTATTGCCATCAATCGGGCACAGATCCAGACTCCGGGCTGCTACTGAGAAATTCCAGAT
The DNA here is from genome assembly GCA_921972225.1 of Euplexia lucipara. NCBI lineage: Eukaryota > Metazoa > Arthropoda > Insecta > Lepidoptera > Noctuidae > Euplexia > Euplexia lucipara. Next base: position 1,527,007 of record OV179149.1, on the reverse strand, counting down.
AGAAAAACTCAATAACACTTAGATATAGCAAAATACATAATATAAATATAATTTATTATTTGTTTTTTCTTAACCTACTCGTACATGTTTCATATAGATTTAGTACCCTCCCTAATTTGCATTACAAAATATTAAATGTCAGATAATTTTGCATATCAAAAGTTATTACACTTCATAAAATATTCATTTTTTCGGTGAATGCAGGATAAAGTTACCCAGCGGTATTGGCTCCGACTTACGGGTTGTAGGTTCAAACTGATAACCACAAAACTTGACTTGCATTCGTACCAACCGTGGACCAATCGGATCAATGGGATTATTTTGTTTGTTTTATTATGGCTTATTAAAAGAGATCTTTGCATAGCTTGTCATACAACCCTAACAAAGTATTTTGACAAATACAGACAATTAAGGTACAGACGCCAGCACATCAAGTTACCCCAATGTGTCAAATTTCTTTCATCGTTTTTCAACTTTATGTCAAACAGAATAAGGTTCATATTCAATTGGGAAAATTTGACACATTGGGGTAACTTGATGTGCTGGCGTCTGTACTTTGCTACATCGCGCTATAGGTCTACGAAGCGTTGCAAGTTTGTCTGCAACAGCTATTTAACTATTTTTCTTTAAACTTACAATATTGGGTGTTTTTTCCGTTAATCTTTATGAAGGTAACACATTCATCTTACTGTTTATTTAAAAGTTATGTGTTACTTAACACTCTGATTTTGAGTTGACCTAACGTAGTAAGAAGTTTTTATGACAAGCAAGGCCACCTTACGTTGGTTTATTGCCCCAGACTATTCCTTCTAAAGTACGATTCTCTTGAAAACTGTTCTTACTGGCCTGTTAGTCTAGTGGTAAGTGGCCAAGACTGCAATGCTGGAAGTCATGGGTTCGATTCCCACCCAAAGCAAATGATTACCTATGTGATAAGCGCGATCATTTGATCTGTGTGTGGGTGTATTTTCTCTAAATAATATTAGCAACCCCGATAAGCTTCGTTTTACCTTAGAATCAATTAATTAGTTTTTAGAAGTCCTACATCATATTCTTTGGCCTATTGAATATACATAAACAAATAAATTCATACGAATCGATCAAGCCTTTTCAGAGGACTTTGGTAATAGACACTGTGACACGAGATTTTTTTACTCGCAGATTAAATAATTTTGACTGGCCTGTTGGTCTAGTAGATAGTGACCCTGACTGCTATGCTGGAGGTCGTGGGTTCAATTGCCACCCAGGACAAATGTTTGTGTGATGAGCACGATCATTTATTCTGTATCTGGGTGTAATTTATCTATAATATGTTTGTATTTAGAAATTTTAAGTATGTTTATCAGCTGTTTAGTACCCATAACACAAGCTCTTTGCTTAGCTTGGGACTAAATGGCGTTGTGTGAAAAGTTGTGGAATATTTATTTTTAAATAATATGTATAAGTAATAGGTATGTATCTAATTGTCTGATACCTACTCATAGCACAAACTCTGCTTAGTTTGAAACTAGATAGCGTTTTGTGAAAGTAGTGGAATATTATTATTAAGTACTGTTTTTTATCAACTGATTTCCACGCAGTTATTCATTTACAGACTCAGACTTTTTTTATACATACTTGTTTAATTCGAAAACCACCACTCTTCCCCTTCAGCATTTTCATCATTGATCCATTGAAATAACATCACGCCCGTGATCCCCAAAGGTTTAGTCAAAGGTATACCTATAGTACACCCATTTCGCCAATGCCTATTTGACAAAATTTTAGTTTTAGTCCCTCATCTAGATTATAACAAGAAAATATTCGATACATATTAATTTTTCTTTTTCAAATTGATGGAAAACTGCCTAGATTAAGCGAATTAAAGTTGAGGAGTGGGGGCTTGTAGCGTTATTAGTTAGCATAAACTGTATTGGCTAGTGACGTCATGCGACATTTTAAATCGATGTATTGCCGTTATTTTTTAATTACGTGAAAAAATAAAAAATGCGTGTCGTTTATTTTCTTGTACTCTAGATGAGGGGCTAATAGCTAAAATTTTGTAGAATAGCCCATTATGTTAATGTCCCATGTAATAGGATCTAGCCAATTGCCAACAATCGGGCACAAATCCTGACTTTGGGCTGCTACTGAGAAATTCCGGATGGAAAACTCAATAACACTTTGTGCCCGGGTCGCACAAAGTGTCGTGTCAGTGGATCGGATCCGGGACCTCATGCTCAGCAGTAGCGCTTGCGACCACTTCACCAAGGAAACAGAGATGTCATTTTAAAAATACAACCGAATTGAGAACCTCCTTCTTTGTTTTGAAGTCGGTTAAAAATAATATAATCAATCATCAACTTGAATTGACCAGCGCATGTCAACAAAATTGAAATGTTCTCAATCTGTCATCATTTTCGACTGACTGTATTCCAATTTAGGCCTTGTCAATTGTAATTTGTGAATGTTACTTTTTAAATGACACCTGTGAGTGAGACAGATGAACACTTAGCTTTCAGTTGTTTTGTTTTCAGTTACTTTGCTGAAAAAGTGTCCTAAAATAACTTTTTTTAAAGTAAATTATAAAATCAAGCAAAAAATAAATAAAAGTGCCTTGTAGTTCTAATGGTAGCAAGACTAGCTAGTATAATTATTAAGTATGAGGTCTTGGGTTCAATTCACGAGTCAGGCAGTTTCGACTGGCCGGTTGGTTTAGTAGTTAGTGGCCCTGACTTCTAGGCCAGAGGTCGTGGGTTCGATTCCCACCCAGAACCATACATTTTTCTGTGTCTTGGTGTAATTTGCTAAATGTCTTTTGCTGTGACCGACAGGGTCTTTAATGATCTCATTTTTTAATTTACTACCTAAGTACACATTGTGCAATGCAAATAAAGTTTGAGTATTGAGTATAATTTATCTATAATTATGTAGGTGTATATTTAGAAATATATAAGTAGGTATGTTTTTCCGTTGTTTAGTACCCATAACACAAGCTCTGCTTAGCTTGGGACTAGATGGCGTTGTGGGTAAGTTGTGGAATATTTATTTATTATTATTTATTGGGCTTTGCAATCTGGAATTGCTCAGTAGTCTGTATTTGTGTTCAGACTTCAACATATTTGACAAAATGTGGGTCTGCTGTGTGTGTAACCTCTCCTCTTAACTTTTTGGGTAATAGTAGCGTAATGTTATCTTGCTATGTGTGATAGGAAAATGCCTAATTTCTAGCAATGTTTTTTTTCATCTACGTTAAGTACTTAAAATATACTTATTTCGTAATTTGTCACGGATACGGTTTTTTTTTAAAGTCCCGCCGAGTTCCAGGTACTTATGTCAAAAATAACTTTTGTTTCTATAATGATGCTATCTATGATATCAATCCTAAATGCCTATCGTTTTTTTCTTCTATGAGCATTAGTTAGCCAGTTTCCTCAGCAATGACTAGGTATATCTTGGCTTACACCTTCAAAAGGGTGTAAGCCATGATATAAGTCATACAGCTTCCTGATCTAGTTCAGACTCCAGCTCTACCGAAGGTTCTAGATTTATTCAAAATTGTATCAATTAATGAATGTACCAATACACGTAGGTACCAATATACTTGATTTGTTAATGCATTTCTTATTTGATTGCTTTTACCTCCCAAGTAACCCATAAAGTTATTGTTTGTAAAATTTGATGGTGTTTAATAAAGATAAACTTGTTCTGTTATTATATGTTTGATTTGTTTAACAATTAAGTCAACAATAATGACTAATTTAATCTCCAGCGTATGATGGTCAATTATAGTACCTACGTAACCTACGTTTTATTGGCAATATTTTGGGTGTCTCACTTCCACAAACGCCATTCAAGAAGAGTTGAAGTTTTTCAATTTCATAACCAGCTGTATGGAAGAACGGAGACATTTAACACAAGCATTTCTTTGCTTAAAAGGTGATTTCAATACATGTGTGTTAATGAATTATTTAATTGCAGTAAACATGACGGTTTTTTTCCTATTATATTCTAATGATTGAAATTTTTCTTTCATCTTAGGTATACTTACGCAATTTATACTTAGGTACCGTCCGGTGTCTTTCAGTAGACATCTTTTGGCTGTGGTGCTGATGAATTTCTTCTTAGCGTGTCGATAACAAATGTACACTAACCAGTTGAATTTGCCATCGTGGTGAAAGATGAAGTGGATTTCCCAGGATGCACCGTCGGTCGTGTGTACGTCACTCAGGAAACCTTCTAAGGATGTTTCTTCTAGGTAATCTTTTGGATGCTGGAGACTCCATAATAGGTACCCAAAATTCTCGTCTCTATTTATAATACCTACTCAATATAAATGAAGGTCAAAGATGTCATTGATACTCGGAGAAATTGTCTCTTTTACAAGGATGAAATTACACGTGCCAATTATGTCAATATAATTTTTATTGATATAGGTTTTTATAAGTCGTTTAGTTGACACCAAGCTATGACTATGTCAACAGTTGTTCCCTCCATCGAGTGATAAGGTGCACATACAGCTGTTTGTAATTTTGCAATTACTTACATTTTTTTGGACTAAAATTTGAAACTGTACCAGTATAACTTATTAATTCATTTTGTAATTTCAAAGCTACCTTAAAGACCTTTGACTATAGGTAAGGGTTATTTTCTTTATCTTTCCAGAAATAAATGGCATTTATCAACATATCTAATACATACAGACATATGAAACTACCTGAAACTATTTTGCATGCAGTAAGGCAAAATGTATTGGGACGCTCAAAAAAACTACCATCATATTTGTATACCTGCATTATTGGCAAATAAATGATTTGATTTGATATAAAATTTTCCCAATTGAACATGTATCTCATTGTGTTTGTTTTAAAGTTAAAAAACTATCAAAGAAATTTAATTCATTGGGGTAGCATAATGCCGGCCTCTGTATCGCCTTAAAGCCTTCCCTGAGCCAATATTTTTGAAAGTTCCTAGGACAAACTGTCACCCTTGTCACAGTTCTTACACCACCATCGTCATCATCGTCGTCTGTCATCATGTTAATATTATCATCCTGAATTGTTTGTGATTGTATCATTGTTAAGTTTGGGTACAAACATAACTTTAACGTAATTTTTCTGAACTCACTGTCATTTAATTAGGTATTGGTGTGTGTAGTGTAAAGGTAAGTGTCTGAGATGGGTTGGGTAAAAACAAATAAAATCAACATTTAAAGTATGTAACATATATATTTCTTTGAGCTTTTAATTGCATTTTGAAATACAACATAAAATATTAAATAAGATTATTAAATTTGGTAAAATCAATATTTCAACACCATTTTTTACTTTTATTTTTCTTAAGAATGAGCAAAAATCTCTCATCAGAGCTAGCGTATACATAATATTTGTCGTATGTTTCATTATTATCGTTAAAATGATAGTTTTTTTTACGATTTCAAATTTTTATCGATTTTAATCATCATTAGCTGAATATTCGCAACTTTTGAACATATAATATATTTAAAACATCAAAAAATAAATTCGAAAACAAATTTTAAAATTGTATATGTCATTAGAAATGTCGTATACATCAGGGAGTAAATGGAATTTGTGACGTCACGAATATTCAGTTCACAATCCAAGTTTTTTATTGATATCGTCTGAAACTTACATTAGACAGTTTACAATATTTTTATTAAATATAAAAGAGGTTCCTCACTCTCAAGTGCCGTATATACATCATCGTATATCTGTCGTTACAAATTGGAAGATATATCTGGTATATCTTTATGTTCTAAACGTATACGAATGTTATCATTCCTTTCAACGAAAAAAAATGTATATGTATCACTTTTAAATATAGGTTGATTGTTCAACCGATTAATGCGCTGGTATATTGGTATACAATTGTTCACAGATGTAGTTTACCTAATATTATGTTCTTATCACTAAATAATAAATAGCATCCTCGCGTGGAGAGCATACCTATAGCAAAATTTACACTAAGGAGATTGTTATATTGCATTCTATGTCGAATTGTATGTACAATACGAAACAGAAACGAATGAGATTGAATCTCCGAGATTATACGCATCGACGGATCTCTTAAATTCACGGAAAATAAAAACAAGAAAAATCATCAAAATATACATAAACTAACCACGTTAACCCTAACTCTGATTTACATAAAAAATTAAGTAACACGAAAAAAAAATGATATTGCAACGAATTTTCTGTTAAAATACTGATAGTCAACGCCCACTACGCGACTAATACGATAGACGAATCACATGCGAAAGGCGAATTGCAATGATCGAAAACTAATTTCCACGATTTACCTTTTTCAAAGAATTAATTAGCAAAAAATATACATTTACAAAAAGAGATCGAATCGTATTTTTTATGACTTAATGTGACTTATATTTACATTTATCGAAATGGAATTATAACGTAGTGTGGAAGATAAGCCACGGGCTCGGGCGCCCTTACAACAACCGATCACCTAAAGGCAATATTTTGAAAATATTCTCTTATTACCTAAAACGAACGTAAGACGTTTGGCGTATACTTAAGTCGCTATTAATTTATTACACTAACCGATCTATGCGGTGAAATCTAACAATAATTACCTAAATAATTAAATTGGCAAAGAGTTTCGAAATACTTAGCGTCGCGGCTGCGACCTAACCCTAGCAAGGTTTAACGTAGCAAGATATGGTATCATCACAACTGCCGGCTGGGGTCCAGCCTACACGTACTTACTGGAGAGCTGCTTGGCCAGTTCCGTGTACTTGAGGAACTTGGAGTGAGGGCTCTCGTCGAACGACTGCGAGGGACTGCGCGGGTCCTGCGGCGAGGCGGCATTGGAGCCACTCTTGTGCGCGCCCGGCGAGCCCGCGCCCGCCGGCGCCTTCAGCGGCACGGGCTCCGGCAGCGCGCCGTCCTTCACGAAGTGCATCTTCGACAGATGGTGCCGATACGCGCCCTTCGAGATGAAAGGCGTGTCGCACAGCGCGCACTTCATGATGGAGTCCGTGACGACGGCGTCGTTGCACGCCCAGCTGAACGTGAGGATACTCGGCGGGCCGGCGGGGGAGGGCGCGGGCGCGGGGGCGCGGGAGGGGTTGGACTCCGTCTTGTCGCAGAGCTTCTGCAGCGCCGCCAGAGGGTGGCTGCCGCCGCGCCGCGACGAGCTGGGCTCGCCGGCCGAGCCGCCGCCCGCCAGGTTGTCGAACATGGAGGACAGCGCGCCCAGGCTGGACGCGGGCTTGCGTTCGGCGCTGGGGGTGTTGGCGGAGCGGTCGCTGGCGGGGCTGCGCGGGCTGGCGGCGGGGCTGGGGCCCTCACTCTCGCGCTTGGCCACTACGGGCTTCACATCTTCGTCGGCGGTGCTGCTTGGCCTCGGCGGTTCTTCATCATCGTCTACTTCAGTCTTCACTCGCACTGGCTGGCTGCTCAAATCTACGCCATTTTCGCGCTCTTCCTCTTCGACTTCTCTTTTTATTCGCACTTCAGTCGGGCGATCTTCAGATGCTGGAGTTTGGGAACCGCGCGTATCAGGAGTAGTGCGAGGAGTCATGTGATACGTATCCATCTTTCTGTCTGGAGTCAATGATTCTACTCTACTACCACCTCTCTCAGACATGGAGCTGGACTCGCTCCCGCTGCGCTCGCGGCGCCCATAACCTTGCTGGTGATGGTAATTCCTCAACATATTCATAGTCTGGGGATCTACCAGCGGTTTAGTATAGTCTACGCTCTCATCTATGCCTAATCTCTTTAGGATACTAGACCCAATGGGCGCATGGGAAGCGCCGCCTGGCATGCCGGGTACGGTATGCCGCGATCGGGTGTCGAAACTCTTCTCTATCAATTGTTCTATGGCGTTGAGAACCGAAGGCGACGAGCTTTTTTCATTGCTCGCGTTGTGGTCTTTGGAACTCGGGGAGGAATCGTTCACGGAGGATGGAGAGCGGTGGTGCGCGGAGCCGGGTGATGGCAGCTCTTCATTGATGCTCTTGCGCCCGTCACGGCCGGTAGGAGTGATGTGGCCGGGCACATCGGGTGGAATGATGTTGTTAGATAACAGCGCACTCTTCAAAAAGTTCCTTTGGCTATTAGACATTGGTGCACCAATACACTGTCGTATGTGCTCGACAAATACAGCAGTCTCAATTTTGTCACCGCATTTCTCACAAGTGATTCGGCTTCCTGCGCCGAAATCTCTAATTGGTTTACCCATAGGTACACCGTTCCCTTCCCCATTTTTGAACTCGTGCTGTGCTCTCTCCAATTCGAGGAGTTTTCTAACTGGCAGAGATTTCTTTCGTTTTTCACGTGTCTGACGTCTCCTGCCTCCACTTTCGGTGATAGACCGCATAATGTGTTCTTTGTAGTGTGAATTTTTAACCATATGGTTACTTAACTCTTTCAAGGAACTAAATGCTTGATCGCAAACTTTGCAAGTTAATACAGCGCTAACATGACTACTAGTACCAGTGGTAGGTGGTGCCGCGTTGTTAGCACCCGGACCGCTCGAGTTGGACCCTCCCTTGCTAGCGTCATCCGAAGATTTCCACGAAATAATTTGTTCTTGCGATATAATGTTTGTGTAGTGCTGAGTCCGCTGCATATGGCTAGTCATCTCAGCAAGAGAGCGGAAGCTCTCAGCGCACCACATGCATTTCAATATTTGCCTGGTTTGTTCTGCACCTTTGCCTAACCAAACATCTTGCCCACGGACAAGTTTTCTAGGAATTGGCATATTCTCTTTTATGAGCATGTTCAAATCGTTTTGGCTCGGTTTTGATGAACCGCTCGAAGAGGACGAGTTATGTGACGGCGTCGATGGTGAACTGGAAGGCGGTTGTAAAGAAGATGGGATAGGTGCACCCGAAGAGGGTGGTACGGGCACATTGACCCCGCAATGCTTTGCTTCCTTCATGTGTACCGTCAAATCTGCGAGCGAATTAAAACTCTTCTTACACCAAACGCATTTAAGTACATCTTTCGTTTGATCTGCGCCCTTATTCAACCAGTGAGATTGCCATGCGGAATGGCGGGCAGCTGCGTTTGGAGCTAGACCGGCACCTAAAGCGGCACTTTGTACTGATCGAAACAATTCCTCGCCACCCAACCTGCTTAACTCACTCATCTTTTCCAGCGCCTTTGTGGCATCGCTCGGTGAAGGACCGTGTTTTAGTTTGCCATTCCAATCAGATGGAACGCCGCCCTTAGGGGACAGACTAGCTGCAGCAACCGCAGCAGCGAAGTATGGCAAATGCGGCGCTACAGGCGTGGACCAAGGGGATGGAGAGTGCTTAAACTCTGACGGCCTAGAACTTTTCCTAGATGGGACCGGCGATGGTGAGTCATCTGGGCCACGTTTTCTCGTACCAACAGATAAGTCAAGTGGGCCATTTTCGTTCTTACTAAGATTGACGGCATCATCGTGATCATCGTCGTCGCGCGGTGATTCACTACGTTTTGTACTGAAGTCAAGTACGGCGTCGCATCGTTCGGAGTCAGTCATGTCCTCATGGCAGGACATGAGGAGGCGCTGCTGAGCTGCGGCGGCGGCTGCAGCGCCGAGGTATGCGGCGACTGCAGCCGAGTGAGGCGGCAGCAGCGCGGCAGGCAGCGCTGCGGTCAGCGCGGCGGGCAGCGGGAGCCCCGCGCCGCTGCGGCTGGAGTACACCGAGTCATTGGAGGGACAGCGCGGCGCGCCTGACGACTCGCGCGACAGACATCTCGGGCTCTCCCTGGGGACAAAATCGTGACACGGTTAGTTCGACCGACATAATTCACTTAGCGAAAATTGCCGCCTCTGTCTCAGCACAGTCGTTATCTTAAACCGGTTATCGAAATTTGAATATCGACAGTAAACAGAATGAATGCAAGTTTTTGTAATGGCCATTTTTAATGAATTAATAGCTTGATCGTGAATAGTAAATAGATACACTAATGGGTTTATATCGATCTAAAAACTTTATAGCTCGTTGTTCAGATTTCCATGAGGGTCGAGGTTTTTGTTTAAAAAAAAATATTAACGATGACAATACGATCAAAAAACCAGCCGTCGACAGAGTTGACATTCTGACATTAGTTTTAATGTATTTATAAAAGAAAAAACATTGATGACATATGACATTAGTATAAATCTAAGGTAAATTGGGTACAAATAGGTCAACTCTTGAAACATGAATAATCAATTGGATATCAAAGAAGTTATATTAACGACAGCAATAAAACTAAACAATCACATTTTCGACGTTTTGAATTAATTAAAATATTGAATTAATATTGTAAACCAATCGTTCATGGAACTGTGGTGATATCAGATGTGATAAATATAAAGAGAACAATGGTTGATGACACAGCTTATCGATTATTTATGAGACAATAAAATACACAAAAACTTAATAAAAACAGGTTCCATTATACTGGAAAAGTGAAAGACTGTCGAATGTTCTAAAAAATCCTAGTAGTAACTCGTAAAATATCTGAATATATTCCAATATTGTTGTTTTGAGAAACCCACATACCATATACGGACCAAACGTTATAGATAAAATTATATTATAAAATAAATCAAGATATAATCTAGGCTTTGAAGTTTTAAATATTTTCTACAAAGTCGTGTAGAACTTTTAGAGACATGCTTTCCTTTTTATTGACTAACAGATTCCATCAAAATATTTTATTTTGAACAAAACTTTCATGTAAATCTATTTTGTAACAGTAAAAATATTTAGAATATCACACAGAAACACTTTTATAGTGCTAAAACTTGAATATTGTAAGCTCGTAGAAGTTGTAAAGCTCTGATCAGAGAGAACTTGAAAAATTCTAAGTTGAAAATCGACAAGTTGGAGAATGGAAAAGTCTAACAACATTTCCAATACAACATACAATAGTTGAACATGAAAACTATATAAAATACGAAGAATTACATAAAAATAATAAAACACTTGGACAAATAGGAAACCTACCTCACGTGGTCGGGCTCGACGATCATTTTAGAAGTAATGTTTTCAAAGTACTCCAAACTGGTAACGGTTAAAAACTTGCGGATCCATCAATACAACACTGATACAATTGATAACACTTTGCTATTAGACAACAATTGAGACTCCCCAAAAATAGTTGAAAATGTAAACACGTCGCGAAAGACGCGCCGCGATGCCGGCGGTCGGAAGGGAAGTGCGCGGTGCCTGCGGCGGCGGCGGCAGTCCCGCGTGGAATGAGACGCCGCGTGATTTACGACCCGCCTGCAGCGCCCCCGCCCCGCACGCCCCTCGCTAGAGAGAGACAGGTGCTGCTGTTACGGACCGCGTACCGCGAAAGACAGAGACGGCTATCGGTATTCCGCTTCGAGGGGTGGCGCTGCGTAATGCAAGCGTGCGTGCGATGCGCGAGGTGGACGTGCAGTGACGGCCGATCGTTCCGATGACAGCCGACTGACACAGCGGAGCTACTCCGCATAGCTGAGTCACAGTCGTAACACCAATGAAAAATGTACGGAGCATCCTTGATGGCCAATAGGCGCAATAACTTTTTAACGAGATTGTTTACGGAATTCCATTTACGTAGGTGGAGTAAGTAAAGATGAAGCTCGCTTGGCTAGGTAGATTGAAGTCTTGGGGCTTAAAGAAGATTACCCGGACAGGGTTGACGGCGTTGACAAGGAAATGGCGCGTTAACAAAACGCCGAGACGAGTCCTTTTAACGACTCACGGACAGACAGGGGACGCGGACGGATTTACGCGTATCACGAACAGATTTCCTGCTTTGACAAAGGGAAAATATTTTCTCATGTTTATTTTATTTTTACGCAAGGAAACGTTAGGACACTTCCGAACGACAATACTATAAATGTCAGACAGCGAATCGATAATGACAGGACGTCGTCTAGATAAATAAATTGACAAAGTAAAGAAACTATGTTCCGTTAATCCCCGGAAACTAATGTACTATACGTTTTACAACCCATTATACTGTTTTATTATCATTGAACGATCTCGAAGTAAATGTTATCAACGAATCCGATCTAAACAACTGTTATAGTGATTTGACAGAACCTGGTTCCGAACCCCAAAAGTTTTATAAAGTTTTTAATAAGAGAATCGCACAGCTGTTTATTGCTTCCTATGAGCATTAGTCGGCTGCGGGTCAATCAATCACATGTATTTATGTGACAACTATCTCCGTCTCTTTCCTGCGCCATACTAAAATAAACTCAAGTGGGTTGTGACATAAACAAAAGAATTCTAGGCTATTTTTCTACTTGTAACGACAGATGATAAAAATGTTAGTGGGATATATTTTAGACTGTGGCTGTTTTGATGTGCAGGAATTAGGACAGAGTGGTTTTATGCGCCAATGTGGGCATAGTGCGGGTCGATGTATGGGGGACACCTGACATCGTTTGAATAATTTTGCAGTAACAAAGCAAATTTTATAACTGACACATGTCTCCTTGGTAATAAAATTGCAGCAAGCTTGGTAGTATATATTGCACACATGTTTGTACGGAAAATAGAAATAAGTAGTGAAAAGAAAGTTCTTGGGTGGAAACTTATTGAACCTTTTTGAATCCTATTTTAATTTAAAGTTCCAGTTTTTTTGTAAACAGCTCTTAGCATAAATTGCTCATCACGATCTTAAGAGATGTGGAAGATGTGACTACTAAAGTTTGACAAATTAATATTTTAGACAAACATTTCTATGGATTTAATGCTTAACTTTAATAGCAACAGACAATCGCTTCTCCAGACCCAATATAAAACATAACAACTAGAGATTTTTTTAAATTAAGTATTCTGCAATTGGTATAAAAAGAAATATTAACAAAGTAACATGAACCTATTCCAAGAAAGGGTCTAATTTAATAAAACTTTTGTTTCGCAATCATATTTTCTTGAACGAATGAACTCTAATATTTAAACAATTAGTACAATATAGTCGAGACGTACTTAGGTACGCTGTTAGACTTTGATAATTTCTCTCATTCGCCTAATTTCATAATTAGACAAGGTTATGAAGACAATTTTGACGATTGAATAAAGTTAAGCTACAGAATAAAGGAACAGAAAGATAATGATGATTAGGTATAATGTGAAGGCTAAAAATTTTAAACAAATATAATATCCTATATACGAAATATAATAACCCATACTTGTGGAATTATGAAGTTTGTTAGTAAATTAATTTAAGACAATAAGGTTTTTTAAAGGATAGTTTGTTTTACAGACATTGCTAAAGCATTATTAGATAGGTACTGTTAAAAAGAAAAATACAACTGTTGCCAAAGAACTACTTAGAACAGTATTATGTAAGCAAACATGTCCCATTATAGTTGAAAAAAAAAACTTAGCAGTATTCTCTATATCTACAATTCAATTTATTCTTTGTTGTTAAAAAATAGACGAATTAAGCTGCTTCTAGTCCCGTAATTGTTAATCTCGACTTTGCCAAGTGAGTTATAACTTGCCTAGAACTGGATACGTTGACACGATTCCTACACCTTTGTCCACGTAGATATAGTTAAACTCAAATTCTAGAAATTGGAGAACGTTTTAGAAAGGTTGTTTTTGGGAAGATGAACGAGGAAATATTACAGACAGAACAGGTAATAGATGAACAACCCATAGACGATTCTAATTCGTTCAAGAGTAACATGGTTACAGAAACAAATTACCCATTTCTGATGCCACGACACTCAGTCAAGCTGACTCAACTAATGCTTTGCCTCGTTCCCACCGGTACTCATATTTTTATTCATTTTAGCGAATACACAAAGTAAATCAGTGGATCTAAAATCTAAACAATGGAACTTCAAGGCCCTGGAACCTCAAAATGATTGATCACGCCACCTCAGTGCAGCTAATTGACATTGATTGAACAGACTTGCTACAGGACAAACTTTACCGTGCACTTTCATAAAACTTTATTTTCCTTACACGTATAAAAATAAAGCTCACATTGGTGTGACTTTAGCTTTTCTAACTGTATTGTGTTTGTTTGAACTCGTACCTGGTCGGTCAGAAGATAAAGATTTGAAATAAAAGATTTCTAATACAATTAACATGTTAATGATGTCCTCAAGTTCGTATTAGCGAGGACTTTAGACATTTAAGTACGTATATGTAATATAAGCCGGTTTGCAATTGACTGATGAACGAGAGAGGTTTATAATAAGATTTTGATTTGAGAAAATTCTTCTTAAATTTTCAACAGTTTTTTTTTTTGTCTACATCTGAGAAAATGAGGAGTGGGCACATATTTTCACTTTAACGACGTTTAAATTCTTAACAATGTGATCACGAAATAATCAAATCTCTCACAAATCTAAATATTAACTAAACCACTGTTCAATTTATAATTAAGCATGCCATTGTAATTAGTATTCAATAAACAATAAGTATCACAAATAATTATGTGCTTTTCCAGGAAATTGTAATGTTTTTCATCAACATCGATAATAAAACCATAAAATAAAAGCTGCCTGAAGTCATTCCTACTAAAGTGTTATAAATATCATATTATTTATAATTATTAAACTTATTTAAACCCTACATTTCTACGTCAGTGATATACGGCGCATAATTTAACTTCACTGTTTTTTTTTTATAAAGATTACAAAATAATACGTCAGTACATCTAATTAAATATTGAAATTAATCCACTTGCACCTGTCCTCATAGTGATTGGAAACGGTTCTCGTACAATCTGATTAACGATTGTTAATACACCTACATAAATCAGTTTGTAATCGATAATCGATAATAACATGTAAGTAAATAATCGATATAATTCTTATTGTTAATCAAATGATGTGACGTTTGTGGTACTGGCTTGCCTTTTCTTCTGTTTAACAAACGTGTAGTAACGTTACTACGGTTGGGTTTTGCTTGGAAGTTTGTTCCGCCACTTCTTCTTCCCAGCAAAAACACTAAGAAGTGGTGATGGGCGAGCTTTTTGGGGGACTGTCTTATGTAAATCTTGATGTTCAAAAGTGCTGATCCTTGGCCTAATTTGATAAAATTTCTTTTGATGTTGACTTGACTAATTTCAAGATTTACTATTAATGTTTCGAGGATTATGTTTGGCATATCTGTACTCCATGTTTGTAAATAAGGAGAAGTGTGTGTTTCCACTATCGAGATAAAATGATGAAAAATTATAAAAGATATTTATTTCTGTATATAGGTTCATACAAACACGTTAATAAAACGTCATTTTTTAGCTAGGTGAAGTCGGCGTTTCACTATCTGACTACTCTGAGAAGAAACACCGAAAGAAACGCAGAGGTCAGTCTCTTTTAAAGTCCAGACATCATCTTGGTCCGATCATATACGAACCATGCAGATTAGTGTCTGAAATGATCTTTTGAAGAAAGAACCACAGCTATATGAGCCAGATCAGTCAGTGCAAGCATTTGAAAGCGTTGGATTTAAGCGGCAAAATAGGTGGTGGAAACACGTCATGTCTGCACTGACTGAACAGGTCCACTCTCTATTATATCTGACTGAAGACCATGCAGATTTTCTTTGAAGGAAGGAATTCCTTCAAAGAAAATCTGCATGGTCTTCACAAGATCTGATCAAGATCATGTCACTTTGAAAAATACTAAGACTTCTTCTGAGTTTGTTTCTGTGTTTCATCTCAAAGTAATCAGACAGGGAACGACGACCTAGTTTAAAATCATTTTGCTTGTTCGTCATGTAAACGTTTTTGTAAAAACTAACTTACAGTATTAATAACTATAGTTTTGTTCATATCATTAACCAAGGCATATAAAAGTCACTCCATAGAACAATCACGAGCAATAACAAACAGCCAACAAAACATATCCGCCTCAGATTAGATCTCCGAATCATAACCTCCGCAATAATTAATTAACACAATCAAAACATCAATCATGTATTATTCTAATAAATATCAATAATCATTAATTTTCATGTCAATCTTATAATCAAATAAGCAGTAAGCTTACGTGATATCTGTCGCATATAGATTACCGACACGTTCTGTATAATATATTTAACTGAACATTCCACGATGAACTATGTTTTTCCTATTTAAGCATGTATATTTATGAAAAGCTGTTGAAGAAAAGTTAGTCATTTCATTGAAGTTACAAAAAATCCATATCTTTTTTTATAACGCTGGACAATGAGTTACATTACATGGCTTATAACATAACTTCTGATCAATGTTCCAATTCTCTGGTTACTTACACCCCAATATTTGGTGGCGTATGATGTAACAGCTGACCTATCAATCATTCTTACAGAGATCGATAAGCCCAAAAGCATTTCAAAATGAAAATTGATGGAACGTCATTTTCAAAATGCAGATCATTTTTAGTCGTTCTGCCCACTATAACTGTCAATGACGAGTCCATTCATTTTTCTATCTCTACCACTTCTTTTTGCACACCATACATTCTAAAATCAGCTTTAGGTCGTTCTAACAAGATTTATTCAAACTGCACATTTAAATTTTCATTCCTGTATCTCGACTATATAAAATTTTCTTGCTACATGTTCCACTTTTAACTTTATGGGCTTTGTAATAAGAGTGGTGCTGGTTGTAAATTTATGTTGGATTTAAAGGTAGTGGACAGTCGTTGTCAACTGATCACTGGAAACAATGGGATCATTAAAGTGGACACCATGGAGTGATGTGCAGACCTCCGCGTTGACAATGGCGTATGGTATTATGAATGGGTCCGTTGCTTCGAGATTGTTGGTGACGGTTTAATTTCCATAAAAGCCTTGAGGTTATTGAAAACAATTGTTCTTGTGAGATTGACCCTGCAGACATTGCAGTTTCGATTCAAATGTAACATTGATGTCTGACAAAAGGGACTAAAGCGAACACGTCTAAATGTTAGCTCTTCTTCTTCTATCTTCAATTGTTTATGTATTGACCAGACAATATATAAACGATAGAAGATGCAGGAGCTAACATTTGGATACATTAATAAGTTTGTTTTGTTGAAATATTAGAGCTTTGGAACAAGGGTCATCAAATTTTTTGCATGGGACTGAAACTTATGATGTGTCAACCATTTTATCATATTTATTTTGCTTTGTTTACTCATCATGCGGGCTAAAATTAAAATTCATCCTAAAAACACCCTGTCTTCTTAACGATTTTTTTTAATTTCTAATATCGAACGACAAACGCATTTGACGCGGAACTATCTGATCAAACCTGCATTGTCACTAATAAAAAAATAAAATTAATTCTGTCAATTTCGTCTACGATTTTGGTAGTAAAATATTATAGGCAGGCTTACCTCTCAGCATTGGGATCCTGTATCAGCGTAGCTGGTATACTGTGTTCGATGTCATCACGTTCATCAGGCGCGGGGGAGGTGCGGGATGCTGGGGATACAGAGCCGGACGCTTCGCCCTCTCCCCCTTCCTGCCTCTCCCCCCTGTCACCACGCTCCTTCACTCCGCTTTCTGGACTGTTAGCTTCCTCTGTAGACAATAGAAAAGATAACGTTAGTGAGTTGAAGATAAAAAAAGTTTTAATTATTGATGACCCATTAATAAGAATAATTATAATAATAGGCAAAGGGCTTGTCGCCATATCATCAAAATTAAATAACTCATTCAAGATAATAGTGATCGCGTTTTGATCTGCAAGAGTTCGATTTTTGTAAAGATATCATGAATCTCATCATATCTTCTTCAGATGTTAAAAATTAAGATAAAAAAATAAATGGACAGACAAAACAAATTAAGAATTTGAGCCGCTTAACAATTAGATTGTACCTTTTTCAATGACAAAAACTGCGATGATAAACTCACATCACAATGAATCATTATAAATCAATAAAGCTCCGGTCGTCATGTTAATCAAATGGAAAAATTCTGAAGCAAACAAGCATGACACAAACAAAACTGATACAGAGCTAATTAATATTGAAAACAAAACACAAACGGACAAATTAATCATGATAATAAAGACATTTTAAAACCGTATTTAGGTTGATTTAAAAGGGAACAGATAACAGTATATCGCTTTATTGCGATCGTTCATCATCTAAATGTAATAATCGGCGATAGGATAGATATTAAAAATGATAATATAAGGAAAAACACAATTGTAATGGGGCCATCGTTCGTTGCGCAAAACCTTGTGATCGATAATTGATTGATTGGTTATATTACGCTAGTCACAGACATATCAATTATTCAAAGTGCTGACATAATTCGGTTCGATAGTACCGATAAAACGAATATTGATACACAGATATGGTTAAAAACCGTGTCTGTACATTAAGTTTTGAGGGAGTCACCTAATTAGATGGAGATAGTGGAAATTATTGGTGCTTTTGTTTGGGGTCAAACAGTTTTGAAATGATAGTGTTACTTGATACGTGATAGTAGTATTGTATAAGTTAGGTCCTATAGTTCTACCTTTGCAATGGTTGTTACTAACCGAGCTACACATTAATAGAAGTAAGATCATATTCTTACATTGAGTAAAAGGTGCATTTTCTTTGGGTTCACTATCGGATACAGAAAAGAAAATAGTGATTAACTTGTTAGTCCCGTCATACCATTTCGTCCGGACCTTTCGCAATAAGAAAAGCAATAACAATTTATTGTTATTTGCTGCTCTTCTGCATTGTAATTAGAACGTTGATGATGACTGTCCTCGTTATTAGGTATTTCCATTACATTAAACAATTTAGGAGTTTGCTCTGTGCTACCAGAAGATTCTGTTGGTATAGAAATTACTAAGTTTATTAAGTAGTTATTTAGGAAAAAGGTCATAAAAACAGAATGATCTGCACGCTCCAATGCAGAGGTTACCTTCGAAAAGTCATCACAAAATTTTACAAAATCGTTCAACAGACGAAGTACACAAACTGACAATGATGAGCTACGAAAGTTAAAAAGAACATCTAATATCTAAAACAAAGCGCTCGTTTGACCGTAACGAAAATCCGCGGCCAAAAAGAGAACGCACCGATTATGAAGTTACCGTCCGCCCGAAAAACGCATTGAAAAAAAAAACGTATTTGAAACCGGATAGCCAAATTGGCGCCGCGGTGGCCGGCCCGCTTATTTCACTGCCCATTGATTCGTGAACCGCGTTTCTGTACGCTAATTGATTAAAACGCAACGTGTCAATCCGGTGCCGGACGGCAAAGATGCGGTTGCGGACGAACCGCCCGCGGCGGTCTGCACTGTGGCTAGTGGTGGGACGATTGGTACCGGGGTAGGCTGTCCCGTTGTTTACTTTATGGTGCTCGGGACGGTGCGTGGGATATGTATGTTTCACAGTAAGAGATTTTCGTTAGGTTAAGAAACAAGAAGCTTGGTCTGAATACGTAGAGTACTTAAATGTCTTAAAATAGCAAGCTTAATATTGGAAAATTAAATCATTTCTAATTACGTATACCTACCTAAATATAATCTGATAAATCATCATAAATGCTAATTATATTATTGACGCATATTTAAAATTAGATTCTATGATTGATAGTCACTAATTAACTATTGATACTAATTATAATCTGTGATAAGGTTTTCCAGAAACTCCGGGTTTTTCTATACACAAAGCGATAAATCAACTATCGTAATCCTCATCCCGGACTCGCGTCGATCCCGGTGGGAAACAAGTGTGTTGGCCATCCCTATTCCCGATTCGTATGTGCCAGCCAATTGATCAAAGGAAGTGATAGGCCGCTGGGTATCTGCAGGTGACTCTGATTCGCTCTATGAACGTGAATTTTAATGAAGCTTCCCCTTTGCCGCATTGTCTGTGAATTATGCGAGATAATGAAATGGTACCTATGTTTGTTTGTTTAGGGATTATTTTGTGGCTGTGATCGAGGGAGAACTGACATTTAAGTTTTTAATTTAAGTGTTCTGCCATTATGGTTGAGTGACATCTTGCCCTACTTCGGAGTATGAGATAATATTGGGCTGTTCTTATAAGATACCTGTTCAGCTGACAGGTTAATAAGAAATACAGAATGCGTTTCCCACTTTTCACACGTAAGACTTTGCACGTTGATGAACAAAAGTTCACATACTTCAAAAAACATCGCAGTTTTATCTAAAATCTAAATATAGACATACATTTTGATTAAATCTTCAAAAGCGTCAAATTCCGTATATGTTACTGGAGACAAATGTTTCTAATTATCATTATAAAAACAGTTATCTATGATAACCTTCTAAACGGTCATCTGCCTTTGTATTGTCTCTTCAATTACTCTTAACAGTTGAACTATTCTAAGTTTTAAAATAAAACATTTTTTATTTTTGTACCATTCGTCACAGAATCGACAAAAGCTATAGAAGTCTGACGAAACAATAGATCAATTTCACGAAAATCGCCGTGAAACCGATACGATTATCGATTACCGATTGCAATTGTCCACCAATTGACAACGTTAACTAAACCGTTTCTAAATAAAAACGTTATGAATCTTGATTTTTATCGATCATCAAAAAATGGGTCGATACTTCGTTACGAGTATGATAACTCGAAAATTTTAAACCTAAAACTGTTTAGGTTACAGTTTAATTTGCGATGTTGACTTTGTAGTGCAATTTGTACAGTTGGTTTGTAAAAGGTAAATTTTAAAATGTTCTTAAAAGAACTTTCTTTTAATCGAAATATGGATGTTGAGTTGAACAATAAATTGACTTGTCAGGGTTAAAATAAATAGGTAGTATTTTGTTCTTGCCTAGCCGTGCCCTGCTGTTTGCCCCGCTCCAAAGTGTCGTAGGGTGATATTAGTTAGACTAGAACTTCCTCTAAAATTAGGCTATTGAAAGCTAACCTAATCCGACAAAAAAGTTTCAACCTTTTCAGCTTTATTACTTAACTTTAAGCATTTCTATAGAAACACAAAAAGCTGCCTTATATTGAAAGATTAAAACCACTTAGTGTGACGAGAAACGTTTCGTTCAACTGAACTGAGAAACAATAATAATTATAATGCCAGTCTGTTACTGTCCCACTGCATGGCAAAGGCCTCTTCTCATACCGAGAAGACTCGAGCATTGATCACCACGCTTGCTTTAGGCGGATTGACGATTTCAGATTTATATTTACTGTAAGTCCAGGTTTCCTCACGATGTTTTCCTTCTCTGAGGTCAATGATGCCTAGGATACATGAATTGAAAAAGTCACATTGGTACTTGCCCGGATTTGAGCCAAAACCTCGTGCGTGACTGGTAATTATATAGGCGTCAAATAATCTAATATAAAAGCACGATTAACATACACAGCACAGCACAGAACAGCACAGCACTGAACAGCTTTAGCTTTACGTAACTTTCCTCTATTTAAGATCTACAGGAGAAATCAAAATCAAAAGGGGGACTGCGGAAGTATTAACTCTGAAGTGATTTGTGGGATGGAACATGATATGCAGTCAGTAAGAGTCTGACAGACCTCTTCGCCCTCCCCGGGGAGGAGAGCATCCATGACTTTTAACTGGCCTGTTGGTCTAGTAGTTAGTGGCCTTGATTGTTATGCTGGAGGTCGTAGGTTCGATTCCCACCCAGGTAAAATGTTTGTGTGACGAGCACGATCATTTGTTCAGTTCAAAATATATAAGTATGTTTATCAGTTGCTT
This sequence comes from Euplexia lucipara, assembly GCA_921972225.1. Taxonomy (NCBI): domain Eukaryota; kingdom Metazoa; phylum Arthropoda; class Insecta; order Lepidoptera; family Noctuidae; genus Euplexia; species Euplexia lucipara. Next base: position 1,505,422 of record OV179149.1, on the reverse strand, counting down.
TAGTACTCATAACACAAGCTCTGCTTAGCTTGGGACTAGATGGCAATGTGTGAAAGTTGTGGAATATTATTGTTTATTATTTACTACCTATAAGGATTTTCTACCCCCTACTAAAAATGAAAAGTGTAAGGTTGACACAATGTTGAGCCTTGAAACTAACACTCCATTTTTTGTACAACTCACGCATCAAACTTACAACAGCAAGTTTCGTGTAATCGGTCGTTATCAGCGGTTATCACGTGATCAATCAACGGCAGATGTCGGTAATCCAAACTAGTGATAACTGATAACAGCAGTTTCGCAATAACCACAGTTAATGTTGACATACTACTTGTAGTAGGAGATACGCGGTTTTATTTGCAAAGCTTGTGTTGTGACAATGTTATTTTAGTAAACGTTTAGGGTTCTGCTCCAAAAGGAGTAATATTAAAACCCTATTACTAAGCCTCCTCTGTCCGTACGTTCGTTTGTCAATCAGCGGGCGGGCTGTCTCATGAACCATAATAGATAGGTAGCCAGCTACATTTACATCTCAAATAAAATCTGAAATCTTTACAGCAATCCATATTGTATACAGGTATGTGTTATTAAATGGAAGTAATTATGGACCCTGTCGGGCATAGCAACTTTTGAATAAGTAGGAGAGTGTAGGGGAGCTTTTTACATCGAGTGTGTATTTATTTTGCCATTTTAACAACAGAATGATAATAAAAATAACAATAAGAATCACATACAAGAAACGCATTTTTTTTGCTAGTCCTGTACTTATTACGGAATCCTTCGTATATGAGTACTACTCGCACTTGACCGTGTTATGTTATTATACTGTACCTTTTTCATAATAATGATTACTGATTTTTTTAGTAGGTTTGTCGAAGAAATAAACGCAAGTTACTTACGTTTAAACCATGTAACAGGGAACAAGCCAAGCCAAACAAAATCAAAAGTCTATTATGAGTTGTCGAATTAAATAAATAAAGGTTACTACTTCCTAAGACTTGACTAAGGCCTCATTCTTGCCTGCCCTTGATTGTTGCCGCGTTTAATTCGTTAAACCCCAAGAGGACACCAGTGTCCGCGCTGTCATTGTCTTTCTATTGTCTCTAATTGACACAATGGCAATGCCTCTAGCAAAGTGGAAGCCAACTCTTGAGTCACATAATTCGTCAATTTAACCATTTGAAATCCCTTAAAACACTTTTAGTAATTTATTCCAGACTATTAACGAGGTCCTAAGGAAAAACTAAGACCAATAATTCCACTTGCACGCATCAGAAACTAGTAAGTAGATACCAACAAACATCATTCGTAAAGTTCCAAAGCATTCAATCAGTCGGCGCGTTGTCGGCGCGTAATTTCCTCGCGGCCGTCCCGTTGTCCTGCCGTTGTCGTGCCGTTGTCGTGTCGTTAGCGTGCCGTCTGTACCGGACAGCACAAAGAGCAAGAACTCTTTGTTGGCGGACCGATTCCGCATTGGAATTGAACGAAGTTTCGCGATATTGATAGGTCAATTTTAATTTTCAATAAGTTATAGTTGCTTTCAATAGGGCGGTGGTGTTGGTTATGAGATCGATTGCGTTGATTATTTGGTTTGTTGGGAAATGGAGTTGAGTAAATATACTAAATGTAACTAGTGCATTTGTGTGGCTATGTGTATTGGCTTCTGCCCGCTACGTTTTTCGCGTAAACGTAACCTAACATCCAATGGTATCCTCAGCAATAGTGTAGCTTTTTATGTCAGCGTTTCCAGAGATTACCTATATAAATACAAAAAAAAAAACTATTTTTACATCTTAAAGATTAAATCTCGATATAACAACCTCTCTAAAATCAACTAAAATGGAAATGGACAGGCCACATGTAAAGGAGTACCCAGGAAAAATGCAGTAAAATTGTGACAGACTGGTATCCCAGAGATGGAAAAAGGAAACAGGGAAGACAACTTAAGAGATGGGAAGACGAGTTGAAGCTCTCTCGAAGCGGGCCCTCACTGGAGAAGGGATAGAAGACAATGGAAAATGTTAGAGGAGGCCTTTGCCAAAAGGCACACTGAACTAAGAGATATCCTCAAAAAGAGGAAAACCAACACTCCAAAACAGAAGGAAGTTAGAGATAGAGGGCTTATTGATTGATTGATAACAACCTCTCATAATCAAATCAAATCACATTTACTGAAATAAGACTGAGGAACAGCACACAGTCAAGATAATAACATGGGGCAGTCCTACAAGACACCTACCCTGTAATACATCCTATTGCTTCTGCTGGGAAAAAGGAGTGCCGGAACAACCTCTTCAGCAACACGTAATGTCTGTTATGTTAGAAGAACTTGGGTTTGCACAATATTGGTAATTGATTAAGACTGCCATTTTCACAGCGTGATTAAATACATATCGTCACGCCTGTAATCCCCGAAGGGCTAGGCAGAGGTGTACCTGGTAGTACACCCACATTTCGCCATTATGTTTAAGTCCCATGTAATAGGGGGCGAGCCTATTGCCATCCATCGGGCACAAATCCAGACTCCGGGCTGCTACTGAGAAATCCCAGATTGAAAAACTCAATAACACTTTGCCCGACCCGGGGATCGAACCCGGGACCTCATGATCAGCAGTAGCGCTTGCGACCACTAGACCAACGAGGCAGTCGTGATTAAATACTTCTTTTAAAATCATCATTGTTTCTACTCATTAAAAACATCTTTCACACGGTCTATTTATCGTTTTTATCGAAATACTCTCGACGATGATGTCTTTTAGTATTTTAATTAATTAGATCATTTTCGAATTATCTGCTCGTCATCATAATCATCAGCTGATTGGCTACTTCGCATCCTCTTCAACTCTCGCGCACCTAACTTCTTTTATCTCAATTTCAAAACATATTCCCACAACCAGAGACAATCACCAGTTCCACTAATTACGAACACTGTTTAAAAAAAAATAAACGCCAAACTAAAAACATCACCGATCTGTCACACGTTCGTGCATGTTCCGATAAATCCGCTGCGCACACGCACGCACTATAAATCGTGCTTACCACCGATGGGTGATCGCGATGTTTCGAATTTGTCCTTCGATTTTTGTATTAAGTGCTCCAATTATAATCGACCGGTTTGCGTTTGATCGAGTTATGGTTTTATTTTTTATTTTTTGGGTGATTTAGTGAGTGTGTGGTTTAGTTAAGTTTAATTTTAGGGATTCATTTTTTTGCGGGTGATTTTTGTATGTTGATTTATCGGTATAGTCGACCTCGTAATTGCTTTATCACTTTTGACAACATCTTGTTAATATAACTTCAATATTAAATTACAATGTTTGAATTTTCAAACTTGAACTTGAAATAGACGACATTTTCATGCTATGTCATGTCAGTAAAGTGTCGTAGTGGTTATATTCTAATTTATTTTTTAATTATGACAAACAAAGCCGATGTCGTCAATTCTACCAATGTCAAAAGTGAATTGGATTTGACAAAACATTAAAATCCTCAATTGATATTAGGGCAGGATATAATGGGAGTCGTAGTGGTTGAAACCTCACACGGGTGAGGTTGTAAGTCAAACTGTCACCCTGTAAAAACTTGAGTGAAGTGAACTGTCAATGCCTAGCATTAGCATGGAATGACAGCTCAATTCGTCTTCACTTCAGCTACATTTTCAAGCATTGCAGGTTCGTAATTTCAGACAAAGGTACTCGTAGCTGTTGGTATATTCATTTACTTTATCTTCTTATACCCCCGTCCCCTATTACATGGGACTTAAACATAACTTGCGACATGTCGTAGATGGATCTCTGCTTAACCCTTTGAGGAATACAAGCTTTATATAACGTCATCCTCTTCCAGCCAAACCCACAACTAAACCAAACATTAGATAATTCACCCGTTGCAAATTGTACACAATATTGATTCTACACAATAAGCACGCGGTATCTGGCGGTAATTGACCGGCCGTCCCGGGTGCGCGCTCGTAAAATGTCAGATACTGCGTTGTCCGCGCCGCGTGTGTTCACGATAGTCGCCACTGGGGTGAGCAGACTGATAACTGAGAATAATGTGACGGTGGCGATAGTGTGGTGATTATTAGATTGGTGGTGAAGAGGATAGGGAATGGTTTTTGCGAAAGAGTAAGGCTGGCAACAAACCTACAGCACAACATACCATTCGACGTCAATGGAGAAAGATCTCGAGAGAATTGAAGTTTTGTAAATATAGCCTTCATAGATTGTTCGATCCTTTTTAAGTGTTTTTTTCAATATGTTTTAAGATACCGATAATTGGCTTAGTTTATTAGATGTGTCTTTCTTTAAGCTATCCGATGCTTTAAAAATTTAACGGCAAAATGTGATGTTCTGATTAGTTACATTTAATGAAGCAATGTTTCGGATTTGACCAATGAAACAGTTTAGGATGGTAAGGGTGTTACTAGTCTGCTACAGCTTTTAATGATACAGGTGTAATTTTGTCTATTGGGCACCCATTTACTTAGGTATGTATGATATGATTCCCGGATTTAAACGTTCAATATTCAGTCGCTAGATGCGTCCAAAACTTGTATTTTTTTTTTTAATTTAAGGACGTATTTTCGACAGATTGTGACTGAGATTTCAAAATTCGGGAATAGCCTCTGACACGTTGAAAAGAAGAGAAAAAAAAATCTTCCTGTCACAAAGGAACCATAAATAAAACAAGAAAGACATGGAATATTTAAGAGATGCATTGTTAATGTTAAAAAAAATAATCGCCTGAATTTTATTATGCTCAACAAAAAATTTCTTCATTTCCAATTTCCATTTACGACAATATCATCAGCAGAAAAACAATAAGCAACACGACAATGATGTCTTCATCAACATCACAACTAAAATATCAACCCTCAAATGCGCGGTGCGTCATCGCTGACGCGTTTAGACGTCGACGTGGACGCAACAAGTAACAAACACAACGAGGCTCAAGTGTAACTTGTCATGACGTCGCAGCGAGTCTCTTGTTTACGTCGGGTTTGTGGAATCTACGAGTGGACTTCGGTTTTCATGCAAAACAGTTGAGGGAGAAACTGTTGTGAGGATAATTCTTCAACACAACGACGAAGTGGATTTTGGTATTTATTGTGGATTATTAAATTGAGGTAAACGTTCTATTTTGCAGTTGCTAATAAGGTTGAATAAGAAAGAAATGATTATCAATTCGAGGTAGTTAAACCACTTGTATGCCGTAATTTTAGAAACAATAAAAAAGCAATTGTGTCTCGCGTGGTGTACCAAAGGTTAAATAAATGTATGTTAAAATCAAAAGTCATTTATTCAAATTAGTCTGAGTATCATAACTTTTTGAACGACAAAATTACATAAGACAGTCCCCCAAAAAGCCCGCCCTTCGCCACTTCCTAGTGTTTTTTTAATGAATGGGCTCCGAAAGTACAGGACCGATTTGATTTTTTTTTCACCTTTGGGAATCTACACTACCCCCGGGTGACATAAGGCTACTTTTTATTCCTCTATTCCCACGGGAACGGGAACTAAGTTGGTAAAATCGCGTGACGTCTGTAAGTTTTTAATAAAGTTTGTAATTCAAATCCTTCTACATACAAAGTAATAGATCTTTCATAATCTGACAAGAATAATAGTGATTAAAAAGTGATAGATACTTACACATAATCTTTCCATCTCTGCAACTTTGTAAGTACTTATCTCGACGAGTTGTGACTGATTTTAGCCTCATAAAAGTGTAAAAATAATTAAAAATGGTATCCTTATTTTTAAAATAGTGCCATTCTATTTGAATTCCAAATATGTTTTCATACATAAACGGCACTTAATAAACATGTATGATAACACAGCGGTATCTAAACATTGAGCATATAAAGCTTGCGCAACAAGTAACGATTTGTCGCTGTCACTCCGGCGCGGGAGGGTTGACTCCGAGTATATCAACTATTTGAGCTCTTGTTAATGTTCGTACTTACGTCTTGTTGGCATTCATAGCGGTTGCGGGTTAGATGTCAGTTTTCGTGGTTTGTAAAAGTAGTGGGAATGCCTAACGGGATAATATTAGTAGTAGCTCTAAAAGCTATCAAAATAGACAAAAACGCAATACCACAGGATTAAAACATTTTAATCTCAAAGTAATTTTGCTTTTTAAGGAAAGCTCCTGCAATCTATTTTGGCCTTGCCACAAAATTTACAAATACTTTTATAGTTTACAATGGACATAGTGACTTCGATGAATGAGAACATCGTTAGAAATCACGTACATAATAATATAAAGTCTAAAATCGCCGAGCCGTCTTAAGCATTTGTGATAATTAATCGTATGTTCCCTGTATTCTTTTGTCCTGGCAGAGGAACAGCAGAAGGCATGGATTATTAAGGTTTTCAACATCTCAATATAAACCTTATAGTTTTGTAATAAAGTTGAAAAACGATCGAAAAAAATGAACAGACTGGGGTAGCTTCATGTGCTGGCTTTTGAAGAAGTACACCAATTGATAAGGACATGCCTATTCTATACATCATAAACCTATGAAAACCTACATCTAGTATAACTTAACCCGCAACACATACATCAACAAAACTTCTACCTTTCACATCAAGATAATTATGAAGCTCGTTAATACCATAAATATCCATCAATGTCGTACCAAAGTTAAATTAATACGCTCATGAATCCAGTGTCGTCGCGAATCAATCAAGAGATGGCGTTGATTGATGTGTACGGCGACCGGCGAAACAAATTCTAGTATCAATCATGTTATTGACGAATATCAATGGCGGAGAATATTCATTTATAAAATTATTGCTTGCGTGTTTGAGTCTGCGTAGTACAGTTTTGAAGAAATTGAACTTTAGGAACGTGTTCACTTTGAAAAGTTATGTCAACACTTAGAACTAGTTCTTGACCGGTAAAAATAAATGTCCGCCTGCTTGGCAAAGGTTTCTTCTCATGCAGAGAAGGTACGACCATCAATTCCCAACACTTGCTCAAGGCGGGTTCGCGATTTTAGACGTATATTAATTGCTATAGCTTTTTCACACGGCTCCGCTCCCGTGACCTTTCCCACATTAAAAGCAGTCGGGAATAATGTAGTTTTATACCAGTAATTTTATTTTTTGAATTGGATCATTGGTTCCCGAGAATACCCGTAGGTACTTGCAAACAAAAAAAAATCTAAGTACCTCTTTATAATATTTGTATACATATTACTACGTTTTTATAAGAAATGTCGGAATATAATACTTTAGAGTCTGGAAAGTATTACAGAGTTAGTTAAACAAGTTTATTACTATCCATTAATGATCGTCACTAATTTTACTCTCGTCAGTACTGCAATAAAATCGAACAAAAATAAACAAATTCATTGATTTCGTTTATTGCTTGATTGACAAGCAAGTTTGATATTGATTCTAAATGTATCGCATAACGTTTAACAAGACAAATATTAAACATAAAACCAACAACAATCATCGTGTTAGTACTAAAATTTTATTTTTTTATTGACCAATATTTAGATTTGATCGATAAATCATTGATAGTTAATGACTTGAAATATAAATCAGATCTAATGGCTAATCAAACTAAGACCCGTTTCCAACAAAAACAAAATAGAATGCGTGCAATATTTTTTGTCTTAAATTGTTCAATATACTTTTTGTGGTAATAAGTTATGGGTGGAACAAAGTCGCCGACAGTGTACCTCTTGCTTGATGTTTAGACTTAATATGAAATGTCAATTCTATTAGAGGTACCTATGTTCTTATTGGTTTTTGTGACTTGACAAAAACGACAAACGTCATCATGACAAAACCGTGACACCTAAGTAATGCAAAGTTATTCTAATTTCGAACAAGAGAACACCAAAAACTGCATTCACCTGCAGTAGGGGAGAGCGGGGCTAAAAGTTCCGATTTTCAGTTAACCGCAAAATTTGTTAAGAATACTTGATTTTAATATTCCTTTTTTGTGATTAATATTAACCTACATATTTAACTTTGTTATTAAGATAGTTATCTGGGCCATTTAGTGTGTGATTTATTTGTTATAATTTTTTTTATGACCATAGTCGGAAAGTAACAATTTATCCCGACTCCGGGCAAGTTGTTAACAAGCCGGGGTAAGTTGTTACCATATCTATTAAAGGTTTTATTTGTGAAATAATCAACAAGAAACGATGAAACTACTACTGTTTATTCAGCAGTAAATAATCAACAATATCCTACGTATTATCAGGTAAACATTTGTATGTTTTAACAAGTAACTATAATTGTACTTAATCAATTATTGAACATTTAGTCATTAAGACCTTATCAAATAATTTACAGCAAATCAACCTTGATAATTATTTCAGTAATTAACTATTTGCTTTGTCTTACGCTGAATATATCAATAAAATAATAATAATGAAAAAATTCCATCATAGGCAAAAAAAACAAATAACTGTGATTATGATATATCTTCTGAAGTCTAATTAGAAAGCATTAAAATGGATTTAGATTTCACCTGTTAGCCAATCAAGACCAGGCTTTCTATTTTTATGCCAAGATGGTGAAATACTGTAAGCACTGAATTTTACTGCACATTTGTACACCATTTTTTTAAGTTCTTCTGTTAGAAGGCCGAAGAAAATTGAGCTAAACTTTAATATTATAGTCTGCCAACTTATCTTCCTTTTCTGCTGTAAATACAACTCTTGTTTTTTTTTGTAGCCAGTTGTCATTATTTCCTTCACGATTTGTTACTTTTTTTAACAAATCTGTTCTTTTTATTTTTTTGCCATCATTCGCGGCTTTTGCAGTAACTCCTTGGATATTAATCCTCGGTAGTTTGTGTTTTGTAAGTCCACATACTGTAAAAGAAAATTACAATAATTATATATACCTCATTATGGCGCTCATTGAGAGAGGCCTATGTCCAGCAGTAGGTTGATGATGATGATTCATTACTGGAATAAATTAGTTGGGGCAAGTTGTTCTGAGGTCACAACCTGCCCCAGAAAAAAGGAACATCTTGCCCCAATCACACGAGTTGACAAAACAAACAAAATATAGATTAGTTGACAAAACATACGTCATTTACGCATAGTGTATCACAACAATAGATAAATCCTCAAATCGAAACAATAAAACACTAAACGCAAATCGTTAAAATTCATGAAACAGACCAAAAATGTTATTTACAAAAATAATTACTTGCGTGAATCAGCGACGCACGTCCTGCGGATCCAATATTCCCAGCTCCACTAGCTTGTCTAAGATGGCTGCCGTCAGTGCGCTGTGGCATTGCTTTTCGTGACGTGTTTATTCAACATTCCTATCTCTCTTCCTCGAGGAGTGGTTTCAATCGGAACAACTTACCCCGGTAACTTCTAGCCCCGCTCTCCCCTATACACATTAATCACATGCCAAAAATAAAGTAATGTCAAAATAAACAATTCATTTGTTTGTTTAAATTAATCTCAGCTCATCAGATACATAAATGTGAAGGTTATCGCCTTTTATAACATTTAAATATCACGATTATCTGTTTAGATGTCTCGCGTCGATAAAGGTTGAATTGATACGTCAAAATAATGAAGAAAAAAACTGTGATATACTTTTAATTACCATAGAAATGACGTAATAAAAGAAAAATACAACTAGTTAGTTCTCAAAATAAATAAAAGTATGACACGCTATAAAAGTCTCGATAGAAACGAGTTAGGTTTGTTTTATGTAGACGAGACGTTTGTCAATTTTTATGTTTTTTTAGTGTATTGGTTATGTATTCAGTGTGATATTTCGACTTTTAGGTGAATGCTCTTTTTAGTTCTCTTTGGTCATCTAAATTTAAAGAGACGTAAAGGGTATAGCAGAGTTAATAATAAACCTTGCCAGTCAATAACACGGTGGTTTATTTTGAAATGCTTCGAGCCTCCCCCATACTTTCGTACTTAACATTTTCTATAAAAATGACATATTAAATCCCAGAAACAAATGAATGTTAATCTTCGTTCAGCACCGCCAGATAACCCTTAAAAATCGTTCGTCTGCCAACAAACATTGGGACAAATCTATCGGTCTAACCGACCCCGACGCTGGATTAGACGGGTACGCGTGAAAAATCCCGGACGGGGCACTGTCCGGCCGATGCGATCCGTATTTGTCAACGCTGTGATGTCCGGACATCATTTTCATTAGCGAGAAGAGCCTGGCCCATTTGTACCAATGTTTGGTAACAGATGGGGTAGGAATGACCGGATGAATGTTTTTTTTAGAGATGTTTTTTTGGGTGTAGAATTTTAGGGTTGTATTCAATAATCACTGACATGAAATTAAGAAACGAATAATGTATTGTTCGAAGGACCATAAATGTGTCTGTATTAATTGACTAATTATAAAATACAACCAGTTGCTAACTTAAATACGTCCTTCACAAAATCTTCGCATAATTAGAAGCGATTATATAAACACATTATTAATTACCTTCATTATGTTGCATAAATATCATAAATTACAAATTTATTGTTTAAAATAAACTCCACTTTTGTTGTAAATTATCAATAAAATTATGCCAATTTAAACGTTATATTAAAACACTCAAATCGTAAATTATTTAAGTTATTAATTAATTATGGGATAACGTGTTTTGAAAAACTTTCTGTGGGTAAGTTTTGTGTTTTTGCATTAATTTGTAAATTTTGCAAATTAAAAATATGATTCCTGTAGGTAATCTAAAGTTTTATTAACTTTCTATGCATTTATAATTACAGATTGATTTGACAGATAATAATTAGAAAAATACCGTATAATTAATGACAGAAATGTGTAAACGCGTGACAGTTTTCGTAATAATTTAGTAAAAATACTGCTATAGATTGAATTTCATTAGCACAACATTTTTAATTTTAGCCACCTACGATTATTAATGTTTTTTTTTAAAGAAATTAACGAACTTGATTGTATGCAACACGCAATACACACCTAGTCTTTGCGAAAAGAAGAGGTTTTTTTTTATCTTACTTTTAATATCATCTTGTTACTGTCCCATTGAAGGGCAAAGGCTTCTTCTCACACAGAGCGTATTCAAAACACTTGCTCAAGACGGATTGCCGATTGTTGATTTCTTTGTATTTTGTATAGGTACCTATGTCCAGATTTTCTCACGAAATTTCCTTCACCACTGTCAATAATGTCTAAGAGAGAACTGTAATTATCGTTCCTAAAATTAAGATTAATTGATAATGTTATTTCTTTGTTTTTCTAAACAAACAAAAGTTGTAACATGCATTGTCATCCTAACTAAACGTTTATAGACAATTTCAGTTCAATAGGTATAGGACGTAAAATTAAAATTCAGTTGTAAGATTTGACCCACTCATACCAAACGCTAACAAACATGGAATGTCAAAAAAAAGCTTGAAAACAAAACATGATTTTCTATACCATGAAAAACAAAGTCTCTAAATGTCTTGACAATACATTAAAACTTTATATCCACGCCACAACAGTAGTTTCAGATCATTAAAATGATAATATTACAACGCTTTTCGTATTATTAAAGAGTAAATGTTTAAGAATGCCACCACACTCATCAAGCGTCACTAATGAACTAAAGCGGTGGTCTGAATATTTTAAAATAATGATTGGAAATAAATTAATGAAGTTAAGCTTGTAATTAATTCTTTGCTGATATTGGACACACACGCTGACTTGAGTAGTCGAAGGAAAGGTTTTACGTGGTAGGTACTTACAGTTTAAATAAGTATGGCCTTTGAGTTTTCTTAGCGTTAATTTGCGATAAACGATGGGGTTTGCAGACTATAAAATATGTATTGAAGCCTTCAGTTGTGGTTTCTTCTTAGGAAGTGGTCTTCTTCGTCTTATTGTGTGGTAAGTGACCAACATGGTCTTTTAATACCGTCCATGGGCTTCTGACTTGGCATCACGTTAGTACCCTTGAGGAATATCACTCACTCGCTCTCTATTCTTGTTTCCTCAAGAAGGAAGGAAGTGGTTTAGATCCTCTCATACACGAGGTTGGGGTTTCAAGCAAGTAACACTATTAAATAACAATACTACCAGCCTATTTAATTACTGTCACACTATTGGGCAAAGGCCTCTTCTCATACAGAGAAGGCACGAACATTGATCATCACACTTGCTCAAGGCGGATTGGCGATTTCTAACTTATATTAACTACTAGTAGACATCACGCGGTTACACTCGTGTAGTTCCCGTTCCCGTGGGAATGCAGGGATCAAAAGTAGCCTATGTCATCCAGGGATAGTGTAGCTTACTAACGGTGAAAGAATTTTTCAAATCGGTCCAGTAGTTTCGGAGCCTGATCAATGCAAACAAAAAATTTAATAAAATCTTTCATCTTTATTATTTTGGTTTAAGTCCAGGTTTCCTTACAATGTTTTCCTTCGCCAGTAATTAGGAAATTAATATTAAGTAGTTTAAAAAGAAATAGTAAGAGTTTCTGGAAAAATTTGCTTTTATGAAATCATTCATATAATTGAATGTACAACTCCTAAGTTACTACAGTGATTAATAGTGACCCTGTAACTTTGTGTTAGTAGATATAGGTAATAATCAATTGTACAATCAAACAACAGTTGCCTATATTCGGCCACCAGACAACCGCGATCACGATTTTGTTATCTGCATGTTCTTAATTCCAACAAAATGATAAATATATCAAGATGGACTAGCTTTTTTTTAGTAATCAGGTAAAGATACACAAACAAAAAGTTATCTGACACTAATCAATGAAACACAATTGATTGATAAACTTAATTTAATAGCATAGTCTATAATGTCTAAAATATTAGGCAAAGGAAACTAAACTATTAGGCAGAGTAAATAGGTAGGCTCATTAAGACAGTCCCTATATTTACCAGACCCCACAGGCGGATATTGAGACACGCTACACGAAAAAGTATGTGAATTATTCGACCTACGAATCGAACCCAAGACGTCAAGCTAAGAAGTACCACTAGCGGCCACTAAGCCTAACGACGCACAATAAATAAACTTATGCAAATCAAAACGCATCCAAACAATGACCTAACGAACGATTGCTTAACCTCTTTACTTAATTAAACTATTTCCACAAATGTGACCTATGACACCCATTAAAAGGCCTCAGCGCCATTATTATCATAATTAAGAGTTAATTCGTTATGTATTAGAAAGTTTGAATTCTTATGTAAATGCAATATTTGCATACAAAATCTTTTATTTACATTTGTATAATAAAACCAATGGAATTCGTGTTAGTTTGAAATGAAACAAAAGAAAGGTTTAATGATTTGAAACTATTAGATATCGATTATATTAAATTTAATAGCTTTTTTCGATTATTTGAGTATCGATTTGGCCTTAAGTGTTGTGACATTCATTTTTTTATCTAGCAAATGACATGACAGACCCGAAAAAAAACATAGTCGTAGGATAAACTAGTATGTTATCAACTAAATTCGGGTTTTCGGTCACTGTACATGTAGGTAATATTGTCTTTTCTAGCGATCTAGATAGAACGAAAATCAAATTACTTCGCAGATTCGTAAATGCTTATACCGCAGACATAAATCAACTATGTGATTCTAAAACAATAGCGAAACCATTGACAATATCATAGATAGAAATCAATACTTGAAGATCATTATCGTGGTAGCATTGTATCATTTGTATGTCACCGATTACTTAGTAAGCAAAGCTGACTAATTTTGCGATATGACAATTACATTATTTAAAAAGAAAAGTCAAAATAATCGATATGGAACAATGGAATAGTCTCAAGTTATATAGAGCTAAGTTTTCAACAGTATTTCTCATAAATAGTATATCAGTGTCCCTTATAAATAGCATTTTAAAAACCTTACGAGGCGACCGAAGGTTAAGGTGAATAGGTGATCATTCCATTACAAGACTCTTTCGTGCCGCTGAAAACACGTTAAGTTATTGTTAAGTAAGTTAAGTAGACTGATGCTCATGTTACGTGAGGTGATAAGCCCGAAAGGTACATTCTGTCTTAACAAAGGGTATCGTAGTACCCAGTGACTGAGTTAGAGAGGTCAGATATAGACTGTCATATTCGTGTTCATCTAACATACCAGACAGACGTGTTGCTGGGGAGTTTGTTCCGCCACTTCTTCTTCACATTGCAGCAAAAACACTGGGAAGTGGTAAGGGACGGGAGTTTTTGGAGACGGTATAATGTAATTTTTGACGTTCAAAAAGTGCTGATCCTCAGCCTGAATAACCTGACTTTAGAGTTTGTCACGCCATGTTTCAAACAGGTATTTAGCTGCATTTGGATAGATTTAAAGCCTTAGACTCCAACGTAGTTAGGAAACGGCTAGCTGGATGATGAACTGATATTAATCTCTATAAAAAATATAGAAATAATCCTCAAATCAATTGTAGCAACAAAAAAGAAAAGTATTATGGTAAAGGCATGTGTGAAGTGAAGGCTACTCAGCACGTTACATTGTCGCTACTAGTACAAGTTGCAGACACTTGTGTACGCGGCGCCCGGAGGTCGCGCTAGTCAAGTACGGTTAGCAAACAAAAGGGATCTTGTCGATTGATATTTTCCATGTTACTTTCTATAGGAGATTTTATTTACTTTTACCTTTAGGGATATAAAGCTAAAGAAAGACAGAATTAATGTTATACTTAGGTAGACATTTTACACTCGTGATTAACTTAAAAGTTTGGTCGATACAGAGGCTGATAGCTGTAGGTGCAATTCCGTAGATAAGAAAAGTTTAAAAAAATACGTACAGGTAATATATATTTCTTAATAGCTCATGTAGTGTGTGCTACTCAAATTAAGACAAGAGAGAAAATTACTTAAAGTTATTTTGCATTTAAATACATTTCCGACAAGAAAAAGAAAAGACGAGACCCAAACAAATCATTAAGCAAAAAAAAACGACTTTAGATATTCTTAGAAAACTAAGAACATTACAGTATCTTCAGGCACAAAGACTGCTTCAAAAAGCCTGGAGTTAAGCTCGCAACAATGCACCACAATCTTATCCCATAGTACTTCAAAAACACGAATAACTTACACGAATAGCACAACAGATTTTCAGTGCAGATAAACACGGCAATCCGCACTCGCATTGCTAACCTTACGTTTGATCCAATTGAGCAGGCGAGCGGCCGCTCTAACGTCGGCGTCGTCCGCGATGCATGCTGCACCGCAGGGGCGGGGCCACGATGCGTTTTGACCAATGATTTCGCTCCGTTCAAGCAAAACTAATTATACTGATTTATGCTCCCATTGTTCATTGTTTTATGTCTTTCTCTTAGTGTACACTTACAAACCCATATTCGTATGTAGATAAGTGAGTAACTTGATATATCGCGTTTTGTTGCCTTTTTATGTTTTCGTGACTCGCCCGGTTCTGAGTTACGGTTGTAATTAGCCGTTTATTTTCATGGATACTGAGACCTTCGGTAGAGGCCACTGAGTTGAAGGCGAAGGGGTATCACTTGGCTTGCATGTTAGCGTTTATTAAGCTGACTGTTAGCTTGATAGCGATTGATATGATAATTCAGTAGATTACTTGAGATTGTGAACTAATAAGTAAACCAACATGACTGCCCGGTGCATCGTGACCTCGCTGCCCTCACGTATTGTGTAAAATCGAAAGCTCGACATTATAAAGTCGCCACCAGACCTTTCACTCGCTTCGACGTAAAAATTCAATCGCTATTTAAAAGAGCATTTCAAAAATTCCAGCATAGTTAAAGTCAAGAGTTAACATAAAAAGAGACAGGCGGACGAGCAGGTACAATGAGGTCGGAGATGTAACAGAAATCGCGCGCGGTGTCACCACCCATTGTATATCAATATTTTATTAATGATATTCTGGGTAGGAAAAACAGAGCAGCAAATCGTAGCGTCCGGCGCGGCAGCTGCGCCCGCGTCGCATTCACCTGTCGCTCGCAGCGCGCGCGCACGTGGGCGGGGCCAAGGAATGCAACGTTTTCGCGCTTTTTTCCATTTGCCCCGTCAACCGCCACCGGAATTCGGGTGCGATATTTTCTTTGGTTGGAATCCAAAGGCTTTACCGGGCCTTGAGATATTTATTTGCCTTTAGTCCGTTGTCTTTTATTTAGATTTATGAACGCTGATCTTTGTATGCGATTTATTGGAGTTTTAATTCAGGTAACGAAACGAAGGTTTGGGAGTTATGATTTTTAGAATTTGAATTTTGTAACGCAGTTGGTTTTTACGAAAGAGAAGAAGTGAGTTAGTCCCTTACAAATGAAATGTTTAGTGATACGTTTAAAAGCTATCCCGAGAATAATAAGGGTTAGATTAATAAATATTATGTTTTGCAAGTCAAAGATGCTCTTAAGAGATTAAGTATGTGGCGTTTCTCGCGCGTAAGAAATGCATCGTAATGGAAATTTTATTAAAACAGTTTATTTAGAGAGGCGTAGACACCAATAGGTTATATTGTAGTTAACAGTTCGTTGTTTCAAATTTGACTTTGTAGGTAATCTAACAGACCGCAAAGAATAAATGTACGGTCGTGACATTTTCTTTTTCGGGTTCCATACTAAAACAAGTCTGCATGTCTATCACAAGTGCTTATATCAGAAAATGTAAGAAGTTAGGGTAAAAATTAAGGTATAGACGCTACACATTAAGCTCCCCAAAATGACATTTTTTCCCAATTGAACATGAACCTTTATTTGTTTGTAATAAAGTTGAAAAACTATCAAAGAAATTAGACAAATTGGTACAAGTACCGTTAGTAAAAAAATAACGATAACATAACTTCTTTTTCCTAGATCTTATACTCCCAACAGTCCCAACAGTATTCCTGTTCTAAAACAATTAACCAACTATAAAACCCGATAGAAATCATGCTTCACCGAAATTCATCATTTTCATTAAACAATTCGTGTGTATTTAACATAACCGCCTAATCGCGTGTGGTGATACCGATAAAGCAAGTGGGTCAGCTAGTAGGCTATCAGTCAAAAAATAAACAACAATAATACACAGAAATCTATGGGGAACAGGGCGAGGTTGAGTGGCTTCCGTCGACGTAAGATTGATCGAGCAATCGCAATTATGAAAAATGATTTTGTGATAACGGTGTCGAAGTGATCGACGTGCGCGGTGAGAGGGTTAGAACAGAAATAAAGAAAGGAAAAATTGTTATTTGCCACAGAAGCACTGTACGTGAAAAAAAACTTAAAAGGTAGCTAGTCCGAATGTTTAATGATACCTAGTGTTAATATTGTCACACTAAAGGCGAAAATTTGTGAGTTTGAATGTTTGTTACTTCTTCACGTCTAAACGACTGGAGCGATTTTTAAAATATTTGGTATGCAGTTAGCTGACACCCTGGACTAACACATAGGCTACTTTTTATCCCTGTATTCCCACGGGAACGGGACCTACGCGTGAAACCGCGTGACGTCTGCTGGCAGGTGGATAATAATTATAATTTTATTACTCTTGTTCTTAACTTCCTATTTTTTTCTCTATATCTATCTACATCGAAAGATCTAACCCCACCCCAGATATCAACCGTAAGATTCATTCTTCTACCGCATATAAATTAAAAATCAAAATATTTATTTCTGACTAGCTGATGTCCGCGGCTTCGCCTGCGTGGATGACGGTTAGTGCGCGCAGTTTCCAGACGGTTTAAGTATTTTTTTCCGACAACTCCAACAAATATCAATATATTTTAGCCAATGTATACAAAACACTTGATACATAAACATAAACATAACGTCACGCCTGTAATCCCCGAAGGGCTAGGTAGAGATGTACCTGGTAGTACATCCACATTTCGCCAGTTATGTTCAAGTCCCATGTAATAGGGGGCGAGCCTTTTGCCATCAATCGGGCACAAATCCAGACTCCGGGCTGCTACTGAGAAATTCCAGATAGAAAAACTCAATAACACTTTGCCCGACCTGGGGATCGGACCCGAGACCTCAAGCTCAGTAGTGGCGCTTGCGACCACTAGACCAACGAGGCAGTCGACGATGACGGTGACGTATAATATACGAATACAATCCTTGAGAACAATTACTCTATTCGCGAAACAGCACGAAAATTGGTGGTTTTCCTTTATGACGTTTCTGATTATATTTTAAAATAATCGCAGTTGTGATTAGTAACAGTAGTAAGTAAGTACCTATATCTCACCATGAGTATGTATATTTTGTAAGTCTATCGATTAAATCAAATTTAACAAGTCATTGCAGTGATTGTAATAATAATACATATCACCATCTGGTTTGGTTTATTTAGGTATAGGTACCTATCTACATACTGAATTATGTAAAAACACAGTAGGTACCAACAAACAACAACTGTTCTACAAATTTCAAGTCCATAGTAAAAACTTGTTTTAAATTATGATTACTTTCGTAGTTTTATAGGTATTCATAGAACTATTATTTACCCTGTATCTATACTACTATTAATATGATGTAGGATTTTTTTGTAAGTTTGTATGTAGAGTGTAATCTTCAGAACTACTCACACAATTAAAAAAAAATCTTTAAATGATTATAAGCTAAATTACACATTTCCAACTGCCACAGGTTTATGGATTTATTTACGTGAACAAACTCGCTGGTAGAAGCTTGTATTTCATAAAACGCTACAAACTTATGACTTGCATCGCCTGTCTCTGAATTTATACCGGATTGACGACTAAGCTCTTCATAGAACCTATTTGTGAATGTGTAAAATACCAAATAATAAACAAATGTCTATGAAAAATCGAATTCATTTATATCGATTGGCTGTGGTTTTGTGATTAACATTACAAAACATGACTTCTGTACAATACAAAGGGTTAGGCAGAGGTATACCTATAGTAGGACACCCTCATTTCATCAGTTAAGTTTCTTTCTGATGTAATATGGGGCAAGCCTATTGCCATCAACTCCAGGCGCTAGGCTGCTACTGAAAAACTCCAGTTGAAAAAACCAATAACAATTTTCCCAACACACGCATTCACACTTTGCATTTTGTTAGGTTTGTCAATTCTATTATGTTTCATTGTGTTTATATTTTTTTCATATTCTCTAACTTTAACACCTATTTTATCACAAGTCGGTTAAAGATACCTGCTGTTCGACAAAAATAGGCACCTCTAATCATCCCATATTGATGACAAGAAAAATAAAGTAAGTACCTATTTTTGTACTTGGCAAAAATGAAAATAATCATGTAGTGATTATTACAGTGCTAAAATTAACTCATAAATGCGACTAAGATAGTGATGATAATCGTCGTATCACAACACAAATTATACAATAGCTGTAGATATTCAAACATCACCTGATTTTAATATCCTGTTGCTAATTTCTTATCTTTATTATTCATACGCTAAAAGAAACTTTGTACCCTTTTTGAGTACATTGAGCGCACGATTGAGTGTTAGATTTGAAATAATTAAAATTTTGTATTGTAGAATTGTTGTTTTGTAGAAAAAATACAGAAAACTTAAATTAATTAAGTTAATTTAAGTTAATTGATTATGAATAAACAATGCACACAAATAAATGCAGTCCCTAGTTTGCAACCTAAAACATAGCAATAAGTTTTGTCATAATTGGAATGAACCATATTCAATTCTCTTGAAGACTGGGATGGTATTACCTGGGAGGACTTTGTAAATTGCGTGACCACGTCTTATTATTCGGTTCAACTTCATACATATATGTATATTATCGTGAAGATTTTTTAAGACAAGTCACGCATCATTTACTACTACCATCTCTGTTTTCAATTGAATTTTGAGTTCAAACAGCTGAACAAAATTAGTTTTACAAAAAAAATATACCTAGCGCCACAGACAGTTGTGGTTTGCAGTAGAAAACACGTAACATCATAACATCACGCCTGTATTCTCCGAGGGGCTATACAGAGATGTATCAGACAAATATAGCAGACCCACAGTTTGCCAGGAATGTCTTAGTCCCAGGTAATAGGGGGCGAGCCGATTGCTGCCAATCAGGCAAACATCCAGACTGTGTTACTATGTAGCGATTCCAGATGGGAAAGCCCTAGGCTAACGAGGCCCGCAATGTTACTACTGGTTACTGTCAGTTCTCTTTATCCCACGGCTGGGCCTATCCCCATAAATTCCAGTTATTTCGATCCAGGGCTAAAGTGGGCCACTGATCGTTTATTCCTTCCAGGTCGTCATTTCCCGCCATCTTCTTCGACGACGCCTTCTATCTTTGTCTAGGCTCCACGGCGGTGGTGGGTATTTTGGACCATAGCTAGCTGTCATTGAAAGATAGATTTTATTATCCTTATAACTATAAGACAGTTATCCAAGGAAACAAAAAGAAGAAAGATTAGCAGAGAGATTAGAGATTTTTCTAGTTATAATCTTAAGTTTGCTCATTATGTTTCGTGTTTGGTTGAACTAACATAGTTTATAAGTATTTCCGTAACCAACCCCTTTGATGTCTGTTGAATAAATTATTATTATCTCCTTTTTGTCCTTATATATGTATATATTAATTATATTTTAAAAATTTAAATACAAATAAAAAAAACATTTTAAAATATAAAAAAAAATAGTAGCCCACCGGTGGTATCGGGAACAGGGTCCAAGCTCCCGGTTGTCGGGGCTCCTGAGAGAGGAAACGCCTTACTATGTGCGTCGTTTATTATTGTTATTAGGTACTAATCCCTCAGAAACCATTTAAGTCCAAACTTATTAGAATAGTCTTGCATCTCAAGACACTCGACTGGAATATGCCTGTGTATAAATAATGGCTGTGGATAAATCCAAGTGTGTGAAATCCTTCTGCGGTCAGGGCGTCCAATTTCGGATTCGATCACATTACCATAAGGCAAGTGCGCGAGTGTGCGATGCACTGCCCAGTGCGGACACACTGACGGGCAGGTTGAACAGCGGAATTTTGAAATAGTAATACTTTTTTACCCAATGAAATTGTACTTATTTTTTACTTAAGAAAGAGAAAATGTTTATTAGCTACAGCGGATGTTTATACAGTATTCAACAGACAATAATAACTTTTGTAAAAAAAGTTAAGAACTAATGTGAATGCAGGACCTATAATATAATAGTTAGCACTTGCGACCACTACAGCAGCGAAACAGTGTAGATAATTATTGATGACGATAAGAGTTATCTTCGTAATATGGGGAAGAAAACTGACGACTTGTTTTATTTATGTTATATTATTTTTTATTTATTGTTAATTCATAAATATGGGCGTCCAATCACCAATTCAAAGAGCGGTCAGTTTTTCAACTCCTGTTTTCCAAAATAAATAAAAAATAAAAAGGTTATTATTACCAAACAACCTTTCCTTTAATCACATGCACTCCGATATGTTTATGTTACTCTTTTATACTTGGGACTGACAAAAAAACTAAAATTTATAAAGACACAACATATGCAGACTAGTCAATAATAAAATAATTAAATTCAAATTCAAATTCATTTATTTGCAAAAACATGTGTAGATAATAGTCATAGTATGATGCTTATTATAGGTGTTACAGTATATTCTTTGGCACAACATGTTTGACCATGGCTGGTGTACAAATTAGGTCAGAAGACCATCAGATTTCAAAACAAAATAAAATAATATACAAAGTTAAATTGATCAAAGAAAAAAAAAAGTAATAATATAACAATTCACATTAATATCAAATACTTAACAATTTATTTAATTACTGTTACTAACTACCCAACTTCTTGCCCGCCACATTCCCCGCCCGTGTATCCCACTACAACTTCGCCGACTATTTTATATAGTATTTAGATGCACATTAAGAGTCATCTTTAACTGGAGAATGTTCCGATCGGGTATCATTACCATATTGCTGGTCGGGGACCCTTGAGTACAGACGTAGTGTATGATATTCAGACTAGATTATACTGGAATAGATAGGGACTCATTACTGCTGACTAAGATTTTGCGGATCTTTTTTGAGTGGACTGCAGTCTAGGGTCGACATGGTAAGGTTGTGAGAATGAACTCTTTTGTTATATCAATGAAAGTTCGTTGGTGTGCTGATGGTGCTTATCAATTCATTCCAACATTGCATCGAGTTTTCCTCAACCCTCTGTTCAATAAATTACTCGTAGGAGGCTGTGAGCAATAAAAAATGATTTAAAGCCCGTCAGAATTCGAAAGCAGCACCAGCTCCCAATCAATTAAAGCAAACCGAAGCAAACGAACAAAACCAACGTTAACCAGTCCATTAACCCTAAAGTCAGTAATTATAAAGGTGGCGAACGTGAAAACAAAAGCCAAGTCCTCCACGAGGCTAACGTGTAAAGAATGCACCGATTCCGAGAGACGACGCCTCTCACCGCATTTTATCACCGACTAATGATCTCGGGCGTCTGCGCCGCGTAATGAGAGCGCCAACCGCCCCGGCTCACAACCAATAAAATATTTATGAAACCATCCCCCGCCCTAATGGAACGCGTCAACTCCCCACTTAGAAAACTCCACTCGCATTAACCTCCGCAAAATTATCATTACCGCTCCACAAATGGACAATAGCCGATCGCATGTCCTATACGCAGAATGCGACTCGTTAAGTCGGCGAGGACGCGAATTTAAGAGACAGCTTCTAAATATCCAGTGGCAGCGTGCACATGCGTCCCGAGATCTGTATCGCGCACAATACCGAGGCCGGCCGTCACGACGGTAGCAGAAATATGGACGCGGGCCCGCCGCATGCCCGCTTGTTTTATGTTAATGTGAGGCATAAACGGCTAGGCTGCGGGGAAAAATAACGCGCCGACGTCCACCGTGATGAAATACCAGATACCCACCACTGATCGTTAGCCGGGCCGCGCCACAACACGAGATCCACACCTAACGCCATTGTCTCAGACGCACGAGGAAGTCGAATAATTAAACCGAACGCGTCGTCAGTCCAGCGTGCATTCCCACAGACGCTATCGCTCCTGTCGATCTCGCGAGCGAAATACCGAAACCTAATAAGTCCGAGCCGAGTCTCATTTGTGTAAGGAGTCCTTTAAAAAAACGAACAATACGGAGGCGCCCGATAAAGGAGACGGCCCAATAATTTAGGGTCATTGTTTCGCCTCTTAATTTATGGAGTGCGGGCGTACGATTGATTTGTAGGTTTAGGAGGGAGATTCCTCGGCCCGAGAGTGTTGGGGATAAGCGGTTTTAAATCCGCGGCGGATTATCGCGAGACGACGTCGCGGGGCCTGTGACGCGCGTCAAGAACTCAATTTATTCGCGGGCCCACTCGATATACATACAATGCGCGGCGGCATTTAAAATGCGCTATAGGATTGGCCGGTTGGGCCTGGGCGGGGTGCGCGAACCATATACGCGTTCTTCGTGATGCACATATTAAGTTAGAAGGCTCTGTACATGGGATGCGGTGGAATTACGATAGGCACCGATGATGTCTAAGATCGTGAGTGTCCCTCCGGTAGTACAATGGGCGAACTTGGAGAAAATTATTAATGCCCCCGGGTTGTTCGGTGTTACATTAAATTGCGGGTGGCGAGCGATGCCATTAAATTATCGGACTCGCTGATGTCCTCCTACAATGCATCGCTTGATAGTAATTCACGGCCGATGCGCTTGTGGTATAATTTCGCGGGAGCATTATGTACCTATGAGTCGAATTGGATTGTTTGATTAAGGGAACTGAGGGTCATAACATGCAGACGAACTGTTTGTTGCATTAATGCTGCGTTTGTATCTGTGTTTTATATGTCTTTATTAGCTTTATTGATATCTAAGCTGCCCCACATCATACCCTGAAAATCTTAACGTCCCTTAGTCTACTTATCCGAACCCTCAATCGTTTCCACGCTGACATTTAACCCTTACAAAATCACTCTACAAATAAAACAGTCCATCGTAAGTAGAGCCTATCAGGCATCGAGCGTCTGCATTAATTGGAACAGCCGATCTGGACGACGCAGATTTCACTTCTATAAATGGCTCGAAACTTTATGGTATCGCGGTGCGTTGTTACCGTCAACTTGCGCCTGCACACACTTGTAATTGGTCGACCGCCGGTTGACATTTACAAGAGAACCAAGATGGCGGCCCATCGGATATGCGACGTGTAATTGACAAATAGGCTGAAGGGTTAGAATAAATTGGGCTTCGCACGCAAACGGTTGGATTTTGTTTTTGTAGATCGATGGTGCGTTTGCGCACGCGATGTTCCGACAGATTGTTGACTGCTGTGTCGAGTGTGCGAGCTTAGAATTAGATGGGTTCTCTGTAAGATAGGACCAGACTGGAGGACAATAAAATTTTATTTGTGTGTGTGTAGGGTTGTCGTAAACTGAAAAGGATTATTTTAAGCTCGCTAACTTGGTCTATACTTTTGAAAACATGAAAAATTCAGACTTGTAAAGTTCCATAATCAGTTTTCCTGATATTATTCTCAAGAAAAGTTTGACAACCTAGTACCGTAAATATTTAATAAGAGTTTGTGAAATGCTGATTATCTGGCTGACACCTTACCAACCGCCTTATGAAAACCAATTTGTCCCTTTATAATGAAAAAAAAAAAAAACAAGAAAATAAAATATTTTTACTGGCATACCGTAGTCACTTAGCAATAACTAAAGGATAATTATAAGTTCTTGAATGCAAACCTAATGTCGCTATTCACATCCGTACCTTAAGTATACATAATGAGTACCTTTAGTACTCAACACGATGACGAGCGTGAAACACTTCGGAATTTAACTTGGCAAAAAAAAAGTTTTATTTCAAGGAATATTCTAAGAATGTTTAGTTAAAGGCCAATTGCTCGTATCCTTTTAGTGGCTAAATATCACCTAACTGTTGTTTTACACGCAAATGATGCAAGGAAGAGAAAAGGAATTGTGTGGTGAGCAAAGTTTTGATTGTGAAGGAACAGGATCGCAAGAATGGAGACTGTTTGAATATGTAAGTTTACATGTTTGTAAACACATGGGAAATTCATATCATGGAACAACCTTTTACGTTATAAAACTCCCAGGGAACACTGGCGTCATGCTAGGATTGCATGGACACTAAACACATGTTACTCGATCTCAGAAGTTTGATTTTTGGAACGAAGTTCCGTATCGCGCGTTGTGAAAGGGGGCTAGACGGAAAAAATTCTTACGAAAAGTTGTCACGACACTTTTTGCAATAGTAAGCTATTGTAAACTGTGCGGCGTCGCATGTTCGCAGGGAGAGGGAGAGGGAGCGAAGGAGGGAGAGGGAGAGGGAGAGGGAGAGGGAGAGGTAGAGGTAGAGGGAGAGGGAGAGGGAAGATGGCGGGGAGGGGGAGAAGATTGAATAGTTCACTAATCAATCGAAGGGAACTTCGTTCCATCCGGGTGTCCCATGACACCTCTCAAGTTTTTTTTGATGCATTAGGTACCTCAAACATCACTTCAAAACTGTTAACTTTACACACAGCACCTTCGTGCCGTGGGACACTTCCCAAGGCACGAAGGTTAAGCCTGGCTGTATTTTGTAGATCTATGACAGTTGTAACAGGTAGCCCGAACATCTGACAACCACTTTAACCCAGGAGTATCTTTACCAAGTCTCTGGGTTGTGAAGGTCAGCCCAAGATCCAGTAAAAGTCACACTGTGAAAACTGAAGGGAACTCTCAAAGCGTAGTAGGTAATAGTTATTTATTTATTTATAACCAACTTATACTAACAGTTATTAACTAAACATACAAGCTATTGGTTGAGGAAATATAAAATCGAAATAATACCTAACAATAGTATGAAATTACAGCTCTATTCGCCTTTACTTTACCTACATTTCCATTGGATTGTTTTTACAGAATAGCACTGCAGATAGGCACTCGATTATATTCAGCTTCATTCGGGAAGACGAAACAACTTAGTTGGGAAAAGGCTCTGCGGGTGATGATCAGAAAGACACATAAAAAAACATTCACACTACTACATCTAGTCCGTAACTAAGCAGAACTTGTGTTATGGGTACTAAACAACTGATAAACATACTTATATAATGGCATGACTTCAAAACCAATTTTAACCGGCGGTTTTGAGTACTTTTACGTGGCCTACGCAAATGACCGGCAGATAACGTCGTGTGGTGGGTCGTCGAGCTCCCTGAAATAGGTTTGAGCTACACGATGACTGAAGCATGCATGCCATCTGTCGGGACAGGTCAACTGAAAGCTGAATTGATTCTTTCTTCAAAAGGCTTTTCCAAACTTTGCCCTGCATCGTGAGACTCGCTTAATACATGGATACAATCTTATGTCTGGTCTTTAAAAGAGACCATGACCCCTGAGTTTCTTTCGGCATTTCTTTTCAGGGATCAGTCACTTTGGAAATGCCATTTAGTGCCATAAAGTTTTTAAAAAAATTACATGTAAAAGTATCTGGGAAGATCTACTTATCATTTATCATATATCATTTCATTTCATTTAACCATCGTTCAATCACTCAATATGTTTCAAAGAGTGACAACTTGCTAGTATTAATAATTGATAATCGTCTTCAATTACGCTTATTAGTAGTCATCTCTTATTTTAAATAACAAACCTAGAACTGCACGTGCGTTTTTTAAAAATATTGGCTTAGCAGTGTATGTAGTTACTGGTGATTATGTAAATTGGAGTAACTTGTTATTATGAAGTTCCACTGTCTTTAAGGGTTCCTTAGGTAGAAGGTAGTATCTAGCTGTGGTTGTAGGTTGTTTTTGTGTTACTATTTTGTTATGCGGTTATTAGGAGGCCATGGGCTCGATTCTACGGACAATCAAAAAGCTTTTGGGTTTTTTCAACAGAAATTTCTAGTCCCGGTGTCTGGATTTGAGCCCGGTTGAAAGCAATAGGCTACCAAAATCAAAATCACAATCAGGTCATTTATTCAAATCAAATTGAGGATCAAAACTTTTTGAACGTCAAAATTACACAAGACAGTCCCGTAAAAAAGCCCAAAAAAAAGCGAAAAGCCCTTTTCATTTTCAAAAGCCCCTACCATATGGTACCCTCTATCAAATGGTACTGTAACATAAATAGCAAAATGTGGATGTACCATAGGGTCCTCCAGGCTTTCTCTTTGGGAAATAAAGGTATGACGTTTAGTTACTAAAACCTTGTACTACTATAAAAACAACACCTACAGGCATAATTTATCACAAAATCTTTAAAAAAAAAAATCTGCCGTAAGATCAAAAATGGCACTTTAATATTATATCCGTTGAAAGGGTTTTGATTGATCAAGACGTCAGCGGGGACAGTGCCGGCCGTCCGGCGACAGTCCGGCGTGCCGGCGACTGATGATTGATACGCACTGTTAGACAATCGCACGATCCATCATCACTGTCGTCAGTGTGGTCCGAGCCTTATACGTGACCTATTGTATTGTAGAAAGTTATATTTTGACGTTTGTTCGTGTTCTTTTTTTGAAATTTTGGATACGTTCAGGTAGATAGTAAATAGGTTTTAGTTTTATGTTGTGTTCAGTTTTGGAACTATTTGTTTACTTATGACAATGATAGGCATAGATTTTTTGTTGTCATTCTGTATTTGGAAAGTTAGTGATGGATCTTGGAGTTAATGATATCTCTATAGAAAGAAAACTTTCTACTACTAAATGGTTTCTAGAGCTAAACACAAATATAAAGAGGTAAGTATTTATTAATACAAGTTCATTAAGTACTAAAAAAAATCCAAAAAAATATTACTTCCTATTCTACACGACTTGGTGTACAAACTTCGTTAACTATTGATATAAACGACCATTTCGGAAACAGAAATATCGATTTCCTATCATTTTTTATCGAGTTATCTCGTCAGTTCGGCGCCGGCGCACACAGTGATCGATTGCACGATTAACACCAGGTAAACACCCCGTATATGAAATGAAACTATCACTTTACTGTGACATAAAAATACAATCATAATGTATTTACTGTTCAAAAATAGAGACAATCTCTACGTTTTTCAAAATAAGGTTGAATTTCGAATGATTTTAAGTTTCACAGCTTTCGTCAACAAGTTTGTTTGATAAATTAATTAAGCGAATGATGGATTTGTCTGCGCAGAGTAGTGATTGATGATTTGACAATAATTTTAGGGTCGAACGGGGAATGTCAACAGACAAACATACAAAATGGATTTCGGGCGCACCTGAAATGGGGAACGAAAAAAAAACTTAGTTTATTTTAACCTTAGTTGACTATTAACATAAGAAATGGAGGAATATCTCTCGTTCATATTGTATTTGAAGGATATGGCAAAATTTATGATTGTGTGTGTTAGTTTAAGCTTGTAGGTATTACATACAACCCAAATATGGTAAAACTAGCGCAAATTACTTTGAGCTCGTCAACTAGTTTCAACCTTCGATTCTCAATCGGAGGCCAATAACCTTTCCATACTTATAGCTTTATAACATATTAGGTATAATATATTTATATTCCTTTACCAAAAGGGCAAACATCAAAATATTTGTATCAACAATGTAGGTATTCGATCATTAAACAAACGGGTGAGATATTATTTTGACATAACAACACCGCGCTTTTAAACTAAATTAAATCGAACTTAAAAAATAAATTAACAATCGATAAACAGACATCATAAACAAATCGAAAACTCGTTTAAAATTTAATATAATGCTCATAAATATACGTTTTTTTTTTCGCAAAACGAATCACCCCATTTAGTAGGGTGTCCACAATAAACCTGTCACACCGGACAGTTCGATACCCGACATCGCACTTATCAACGAACATAACATCCTCAACTTTACGACAATCTTGCGCTGGACGCGCGCGCATATAAATTTGAACAAACGTCAAGACAGTCCGATTTTATTTTACTGATCATGGAAATTGTATCGATATTTCAACGATAACGTTATTGTGTTGTGTCGGATAAAGATACTTTTTATGTTCGCGTTCGTTTGATTTTTATACGATCCGAGAATCGGATGAGAGTTGGAATCGATTATAATAAAGTTTACAACGCATGCTGTGACTAATAATAACTATTGGTAGATGCATTATCGTAAATCAGAACTAAATTCAATGTACTTATCAGTCCAGATTTCATTTACGTGTGTAGGTTGAATCATTCACCGTTGAACTTCAATCACCTAACTACGTAGTTCTGAATCATGTATGAGGAACCTGTTGCTTCCCAACGCGTGTACAATACAGCACAATACACGGGAATGACGGCTTAAAAGACAGAACAAGAACAAAGAGCATGTCAAGTAAAACCTTTCCCCCGTTATACCAATAAACTACGCAGATAAAAAAATCACAAAAATCATTGCCGCAGCTAAACCCACACGCCACAATCTAGATCGCAACACACGAATAGCGAAATCTAAAAACCGGTTGTTAGTTCGCCATGTAATTCTAATTAGGTAATTCGAGCAGCCGGTACTAATGGTTCGGTTCGGTGCCATAAAGCAGGCGCAATCTGATCGTGTGAACATGCTGTCCGCGTGTCCCGTGCACATTGTCCGCAGACATGCGACGCTTTGTCACCCTAGCCCACGCGGCGAGATAGCGATATGAGAGTCTGTAATTATTGGCTTCAGTGCTATTCTGTAAATTCGATTTTAGTGTTAGCGGAGGGTTAATAAATTTTAATTAATAGTTGAGCTTTTGAGCTTTTTTTTTGTTTTAGTTTAATGTCACAGCCAACGTTGATCTATAACCCTAGACCAATATTATAGAGGTAAAATTCGTTTATTTGCAAGTTTGATAATTTATACATATACAAAATAGTGTGTTTGTGTGTTGTAGTAAATTCCGAAAAGTTTCATGCTATTGCAAAACATTTTTTCACTATTAAAAAGCTACTTTATTGACGAGTGCTATAGGTTATTGCTTATGTCTTAGTTGACTGTCACACGGACGAAACCGCGGGCAGAAGCTTGTACACACGGCTACACAACAAGCTATACATTTCCAGTATAAGCTGATCATTCTTTGTATAGGATTTCCGTACAATGCGAGGTCAGCATAAACTGGAAATATATACCCGTGTGTACCTACAACATAAAAATCGGTGCAATTTTTCTCACGTCTTGTGATTAAAATTACACTAAGTATTATTCTAAGCACAATATGCACTCTCAACTTCATTCATTCCTGAGAGCACTCTGTCACCACTGACACGCGGTGATTACTTGAACTTTAACCTTTTGCTCTTAAACAGCAGTCAACGGTTGGTTTTACAAAACAAAACAATCGATACTTTAATAGTTTCAATCGGTTAAAATACAGACCTAGAAAATAAAGTTTAACAGACTCGGCACTAAGCTCTGTTTTAAATTCACTTGCTCCTAGGGATCAAAGCGTGATGTTAAGTAGTCGTATATTAACCTTCCTTAAAGAATTAAGCTCTAAAATGACAAAAAAAAGTCTAACTGAACGCTTGTTCCAATGATTAGCACGATGACACTTAAAACAAACCAATTCTTCAGCCTTAACAAAATGGTATACTTATATATTTTTTTTATTATTAGAAATTAGGCACACGTTTGACCACTATCTCACCTGATAAGCGATGATGTGGTCGACGATGAAGCACGCTTGCCTAGAAGCAACCAGTTCGCTCTTGACTTGAAGACCCCTAGGTTGTAGCTATCAGGAAACACCGACTCCAGCAGGGAATTCCATTCTTTAGCTGTTCGCACATGAATGTGTTTCCAAAGCGTTTAGTACGTATGGTTGGAATTGAGTCTAAATATCTAAATCTTATCTTTTTAGCTTTAGTTACTACTCCAGCTGACATTGATTATAACCATTCCGATTAATTTGTTAAGAAATAAACCTTACACACTAAACTAAATATTCAAAGATGACACA
Organism: Euplexia lucipara; assembly: GCA_921972225.1. NCBI lineage: Eukaryota > Metazoa > Arthropoda > Insecta > Lepidoptera > Noctuidae > Euplexia > Euplexia lucipara. The sequence continues at coordinate 1,474,582 of OV179149.1, read as the reverse complement.
AACGTTTGAAATAAGAATATTCCATCCACTTTCCTTTAATTACCTACGTCACGTAATGTTTATAATTCGGTATGTATAGTATTCTTCAGGTATTTTTTTATATTTTTATTTCGTAAAACATTAAATTTTAAGCCACTAATTTGAAGTTTTCTTTCCAAGTAACAGTTTTTTTTTAATTATATTCTAAAGTATTATTCGTGATGACGTCATTTCGTAGACTGAATAGCTTTAAGTCTTAGCCATGATTTCAGTACATACAAAAACCACTAATAGAAAACTTCAAACTTGACATTGTCAACAGTTAACAGTTGACAGATACGATTTTTAGACTAACAACAGTTTTTTTTTAATTTATCTTGAAACACACGAAGGACGTAGTCTGTTCAGGCTACATTGTGACGTCATATAAAGTCAAATTAAAGTCAAATGGTTACAAGTATTACTGTGAAATCAAAATCTTGTGATATAGAGAGCTAAAAATAGAAAAATAAGGCCTAAGACACAAACATCTCCAAATGGTGTTGGAATCAGCGTAGGTTAATTTTTACTTTACATATCGAATTATGGACCTTCTCACAAGAAAGATTTACCAAAATATCGCAAGTATATTTCCTTAAATCTAATCACCCCAGCAAGCGTAGCATGAATACAGCAGAAACGGGTACTTATATCGAAGGAATAACCGACAAAATGAAAGGCGCTAGAAACATTACTGCAGATTATTGAAGAAATGACGCTCGATATTATAGACTATTGTCCACTGAAGAATCTACACATTTCCCCTCTTCATTCTGGACATTGTCGTGCTCAAAAATAAAAGAAACGTTTCTGCAATCGGTCACTTTGTCTGTCTGTTTCTACAATGGTCATGATACGCGTGCAGACCGCGATTATCAAAAGCCGTGCAAACCCTTCATTTTGGTAAGACATTAAAACTTTTAAACTCTTCACCAATCGCCATTGATTGTCACCCTCGTCGTTAGACAAAAAAAGTCCACACCCAAGAAGACCGGACAGACAGACATAATAAATAAGTGCACAGCGACTCGGGACATGAGGACACAGATACACACTCAGCCCTTACATTGATGGAAGCGTTTCAAACGCAGTTTAGATAGCGAACTGGCGTTGACGTATTATAATTGTGGCGTTTCAACGTTCCTATAGCCGTACCATTTCCGAAGATACGAAATTTTCGTGTAGTGACGGTAATGTGGTTCTAAAGCCTTATGTTTTTGTAAATTATAGTCTTGGGAATAGCGAAAATGTTTATTCGAAGGCGATTGATTCTAATCGTATTGTTTTATTGGAGACAGGAAGAGCAGTTGTTAATGTTTTGTAATAAAAAAATTGCTTCACCCTTTCTTCGTTACAATTGATTGGAGATCTGTATCAAATTGTGTGTAATAGTGAATATGCACAACTAAGTACTTATTAGTGCATGGTGTAATGTTTTCCTGCAGGTACACTAGTTTGAAATCTTGCTGAATTTCAGGTAATAACCCAAATCGCCAACCAAGTTGCTACAAGTTTCACAATAAACCTCTTTTTGTAGCACTATCTCACGAACTTGTTCGAACAGCTCGTATTTTGACATGTTTTATAGTTTTTCTCGCGTCAATCGCTCGTGTTGCGTCCGAAATACTTTATTGATAGCCAAAACGGTTGAGTCGTCTCGGCCGTAAAAAGTTTTAGTATCTTCCGATTGAGGCGCCGTGTCTTTATGGCCTTTTTTATCAATATTGAGCCGTTTCTGACGGCCTGTTTAGGGTTATGACGTAGTTTTGTTTGTAAAGAAGCTATGGAATGGTAATTCCATTCATTTCGATGTAACGTGGGCTTCCAACGCGAAGTTTTGAGGGCATTTGCGACAGGTCTTTGAATGACGTGTTTATAGAAATAGAGACTAACAAGCCACCGTTGTATGATTTTATCTTTGCTAATAAATTGTGTTGAAGTAATTTGAATTTCCTGCTTTCCACTTACACCTTTAGTTAAGTTCGCTCACAAGTGAACAGTTTCCTGCAACATTGATAGGCATGTTCTAGTTTTACTGAGTTTACTCGAAGTTTCTGTCGTAACTGTTCAGGAAAACATTTTTAATGTAATTTGTATAGTCAAGCGTCAAGTGTTGTAGTCCGTACTGTGAGCATCGAGCTCATCTAGTTTTAAAACGCCTTGTAAAAGTGTTTGTCAAAACCAATTTACAGAAATAGATAAATTTATCACTATGGTGATTGTTGTGTGTATGACAGCATGTAAAAAAAATAAAAGAAGTATGTTAGAATCGTAGCAAAAACCCCATGGGAAAAAGGCATGAGTTTATGTATGTATGATTGTTACCAAAATGCAGATACATCTAGATTTTTATCATGGTCTCCTCTTGATACTTATTAGGTAGCGTTTACAAGAGTTAGGAACTTCCTTACTGTGGTTTATTGATTATCACATCCCAATCACCCCAGATCGTAAATAAAGAAAGTCTGGTTCATTGACCCTGCGTGTTAACAATCCGGATATAATTTTTTATATCATTATGTTTAGTGGATCATTAAAACTCTGTCAAAAGAGGCATTTTTATTACACTTTTTACGACAAGAAATCTGATAGTATGTCTTTTTAAATGTTCCCAATGATTTTTATATGAGTACTTTTATTGCGTACGACGGTAGATTAATTTCACTGTTGTTAAGTTTCTGTTTGATTGCTTTTTAAGTGTTTTTTTACTGGTAATCGGTATGTTTGGTTTTCTTTTTTTATGGAAATTGTGTGACATATTATGATGATATGCACGCTTTTTACGCTTATGCCATGATGTTTTCGGGTTTTACTGCGCTATGATGTTTGCTTTGTGTTCAGTTTTAAAACATTTTAACGTCTGCACATACCTTTGAACCAGTCAATCAATTAGGCAAAGAAAACTTTGAGCTAAATTATTTACCTACCAGAAGAATGGATAGGTACTTAAAATAAAACAAAATCTTTTAATTTGAAAAAATGAGTGTCATCTACGTATCAATTGAAAGGACCGGTATTGATGAAGAAAGAAACCTACCACTAATTAAAATATTTCATACATCGCCATCGTAAAACAAACGGCCCAGAAAACTGCTTTTAAAACTTTTATAGAAATAGATAAAAAGTAATTACCTACTAACAGTTAAAATGAAAATGACATATTATGCAGGAATGACTCGTAAAATGATCGAATTATTGAAATTGATGATAACATTAAAAATTTATAAACGTTTCAATTTATTAAACTCGAGTGAATCTATTTATTTTACTATCTAACATAAAATGTCTCACCACGATTCAATATTAATATTAAATTATACGGATCCGCATCTTATTTTTATAAAATTCTATTTTGATTTATGCGTTTTCTAAGCATAGCTCCTGACCTAATCTTGTTTTGCTGAAGATGACCTAGGATCATGCTTTCGATTGTGAGAGGAGAGAACTAATATTTATTTGGAGGGTCCAAATAAATATTACTACCTACTCTTCACTCACAATCGAAAGCATGGTCCTACATATTTCAAGTATTGTGTGTTATGTATGTAGGTACGGTCAGCAGCTCACTAAACCAACATAATATTTCCATGTGTCATATTATTTACTATAGTGGCATCATCGAAGTGCGAGCTTTTAAGGGACTAACTAATGTTTACACCTTCAATAAGTGCTGATCCTCAGCCTTATTATAAACTAGCAGACGTCACGCGGTTTCACCCGCGTAGTTCCCGTTCCCGTGGGAATAAGGGGATAAAAAGTAGCCTATGTCATCTGGGAATAGTGTAGCTTTCCACCAGTGCAATAATTTTTAAAATTGGAACTTCAGTTCTAAAGATTACCCTCTACATACAAACTTACAAACAAATTTTACCCAAAGAGTTAAAATTAATTTGTATAAAAAGAAAATTTGTTTGTACACCATAAAAACTTACAAACGATAATATTTTAAGGGCTACAAACGGTGATACAATGGGCGGCCTCATCGCTAAAAGCGATCTCTTACAGACAACCTTTGGATGGACTTGATAGTGGAGGAGAGAAGATGAGTAGGCAGTGTGCGGTGTACTATTTAGGTACATAAACATATAACATACAAGACTATTTGAATAGACATATATTATAATAAGTAGGTATAATTAAGAAGAGAAAAATAAATAAATACATAAATACAAATCATATTTACAGAGGAACGAACAGTTATATTAAGACGTGTCAGGAGTAGGGCTTGCAATATCCGTTCGTTTTTACTATCCGGATAATACGGATTTTAAAAAATTGCTATCCGGATTATCCGGATATTTCGGATAATACGGATATTTTTTTGTTTTTATTATAAATTAAATTAATAAGCTTTTGTGAATGACAAGAAATATTAAACTATACCAATATTTCAAGTAACAATTACAAAATTGTTAACTTTCTAAAATTTTGCTTTAAAACACCGATATCGCACTATACAATCGAATGTACTTTTCTCATACTAACAATTCTAATTAAACATGAGATCTTACATTTATTACAAATCATAACATCGCAATCCAATCGACCTGTATAAAACATTATAATGTGAGTGCTTTTTGTATTTTTTTCTATTTTTTTTTCTGTTATTACCGTGCTTGTTAGTAATCCTAAGATTTCTGTAACATACTTTGTTTCTACCTGTAATTGGCTATGCGTTGCTTATTTAGTTGTTAACCATCTATTACAGCTGTTGCGTACACTTGGATTGTGGAATGAGCTCCCTGCCGAGGTTTTCTCAGAGGGCTACAGTATGGGGTTCTTCAAAAGGGGAGTAGATAGGTTTTTAAAGGGTCGGCAACGCGCCTCTGGTGTTGAAAGAAAGAAAGAAGAAAGATAATAATATATTTTTAAATGATGCTAATGTTTGATCTTGTCTCCCTGACACAGGCAAAGCATTCCATAACTGTATAGCCTCCACTGAGAACAATTTTCCGTAGAAATTAGTGGTATGCATGGGCCTAAAGATTCAAGTTTTTTGATGACCTCAGATATATCATGTGTGTCATGAAGAAACTTGAACATGTTTTGATTGATACGTTTTCAGTTGAAGAAGAGCAACCTTCTTTATATCGTGTATTGTCCGTAGAAGTTATGACTGTTTGATTTGGTTGTTGTGTGTTAAACGTGGATATAATTTTAATAATCGCTAGTCTCACAGATTCGTTGGAAGTTTTTTGTTCTTAATAAAAATGTGAGAGGTTTTGTAAATGCCACTATAGCGATTGATTTTGAAACTCTGGTCCAGTCTTCTTTTACCGTGCGTGCCGTAAAATACAACACAATCTTGAAAATGCCTGCAGTATGGATGTGTGTCATTTGTTTGATTTAATAAATGAATTAATTGATTGATAAAGTTGGCCAGTGGTCATTAATTTTAATAATAATGTTTGTTAAAAGAAAACTCAGGCATTATATTTGTACAAGCTAAGTTAGGTCGGTCTAATTGGTGTGGAGTGTCCATCTGTAGCCAAGCAGAGCTAAGCAAAGCCTGTATTTTGGCTATGTATATAGAATGTTGGAATTAATTATAATCTCTGCCACTAAATTGACTCAATATTATGATGTGTATGAAAGCATGTATGAATGTAAACGAAGCAAAAGAATTATGTCAGAATCGTAGCACATGGCACTCTGTACTTTCTCATTTCAACCTACCCTCATGAAAAAAGGCGTGCGTTTATGTATTTATGTATGATTTGGGAAGTAAAAAAACAAAAGCGAGAGTGATTAACTATATTGAAATAATAAATAACGTAATAACAGTAATGCTCATTACAGATGACAGCTTTTTATTCAATATTTCAAAGTGAAATAGAACTATCCGTAATATCCGAAAAACCGGATTGTCATGCAAGTAAAATCCGGATTTTAAAATCGGCGGATATCCGGATAGTACGGATATCCGGATATCCGGATTGCAAGCCCTAGTCAGGAGAGAGGTAATAATTTTATAATTTTTAAGCATATTTTTGAATGATTGTAATGTTTGAGCTTGTCTCACTGACACAGGGAAAGCATTCCATAGCCGTGCAGCTTCCACTGTGAACGATTTTCCGTAGAAATTAGTAGTGTGCCTGGGCATATCTAGAATCAAGTTTTCCGATGACCTTATATATCTATTATGTGTGTCATGAAAGAACTTGAAACGTTCTCTAAGATAATTGGGGGTTTTGGGAATAAACACACTGTAGAGTAGGGACAGTATATGAGTATTCCGGCGAAGACGTATTGGAAGCCACTTGAGTTTTTTACGAAATTCGGAAATGTGATCATATTTACGTAAGCCAAATATAAATATTGTGCAAAAGTTCCTTCCCCCCCCCCCCCCCCTTTACTTATAATATTAGTATAGATGAAACTAGGAATTTCTCGCAAGGCATTGATGTAAGCCAATTCTAAACATATCGATAACGACAACTTTTCATTATGCATCAAATAAACAGTACCTATGTGTCAGTCTATAGGTACTTCTTACTAATTCACACCTTTTCGTACAAAAAATATTTAAGTGACATCCCAACATAATTCAATAAAATCAATCACCACCATCTAATCGTAGTCCTTCTTAAACCCACCACAAAAACCAAAATTACCCAAAAATATAAATCAACGAGTGTTAATTAAAACGGAAGCAGCGCCACTCAATCACGTCACGAATCAAAGATGGCGCCCGTTTCATCTTGAAAATGATAAATTTATTTAAAAAAAATCGTATGAACTAAAGGAAAGGCCGGAAGGCGACGCGTTGTATATCAATCAAGAGATGAATGAGTTAAAGCCCTTATATGCGACGGGACGGACACGACACGAGTTTTGTGGTGTTGATTTTTTAATTTGATGGATTTTATTGTGGTTTATATTGGACAACATGAAAGTCGGAGACAGTCAAAAACATTTTAAAAGTAATGGAATAAAAAAAACATAAAAGTTAAATTAGTTTTTGCAATACTGCTATTTCAATCAGATTTATACTGCTGCAAGTAAATGTACAGTCAAATCTTTTATACCTTCGGCAGTTTTAAAATACTAATACTTCTTTGTAAGGACTACTGACACCAATACTGCATAAAATTGTTTTCAATATTTTAGAAACAAAACCAAATATTTTAATTTAATATCTTTTTACCTATGGTTACTTGTCTGGCCATTTAAAAAACGATAAACAAACCAGTGTCATAGTTAAAATAAGCAACACAGTGTGACTCTGTGATATATTAATTTAATTATGACAATAATTATTCTAAGTCGGTAAAGCAGTTTAGCAGATGGAGCAAGTAAAATAGACGAACCAATTGTTACTGCGACTGTACAAACTACAGTTTAAAACCTCTTTTCTGCAAACACTATTATACATTCCACATCGTGACTTATAAACGCGATTTCTATTCATACATTGCCTACCTTAAATTATTCGCATCTGTGTAGGTACTTAAGTTCCATACAACATTATTGTATGTAAATCTAAATTCAGTCTGATCGGTCAGTCGGCTTTGTAAACGTCACATCGATTGAGGTGAACAGTAAAAAATATGATTTAGGCCCTAAACTCTAAGTAATCTGCGGTAACAGAGGCTTGTTGTATAGTTTATTGAATAAACTGATAGCGGGTTGTGTACTAGGTTTCTTCCGCAGCTTCGCTCCTGTGGCCTATCTCACATGAACCTTGCGTTATTAAGAAATGAAAATTTTTAATAATCTAATACACTCAGCGATAATGTACCTTTCTATTAGTGAAAGAATTTTCGTAATCTGATTAGCACTTTTAGAGATTACCTCCTGCAAACAAACAATTTACATTTTATATTGTTTAATTGCTTTAGCCATAAAGATCTCCTTGCCTAAAAAGTATTGTTTATAACTTGAATATTTTAACTTATACCATAATAAGTGTAGATCATCTTTTATTAAGAAAATTCGTACATGTTTTCAAGCAAACCACGAATAGTTTTTGCCATTCAGATATTAAGTTAACGATTGCAAATAAATATTATTTTAAAGTCCTTACTTATAGCCAGAGTTCTAGTGCCCAAGATATTGAATAAATTCCTGCTAAATTATTTCACGAGGAGTGCATGCTCATTAGGAGTGTCTACCTCGTAAAACTTGCTAATCGCCACCGCTCATATCTTAAGACATAACTTTTTTCGTATTTCAAGATTCAGTTTTACTGCTTATGCATATTTAATTAATTGCATCTTGCAATCTTTATTGACATTATTTATTGTCAAAACCTACATCACAGAGTTTTATTACTTATTTATAGCTTTAACAGATATATACGGTAAGATAAAACACAATTAGTGGGGCGCCAAAATTATTGGTAAATCTAGAAAAAATGACATTAAATAGTAACTAATTATTGTTTTATTTAACGACTTTTTAGTTGAAGTTCAGCTGATGTCAAAGTCGAATATTTTTTTACAGTTAAAAGTTAAATTATACCAGAATCATGAACTGAAGTCAGATTAGACATAACTTACTTCCATCACCAGTGAAGCTAACTGCTAAATGCAAGCAATTGAAATCTTAACAAGGCTTTACACAAGTATTCCCCAAAGGCTTAGAAAGAGGTATACCTATAGGTATACCCACAAGGTATACCTAGTACGTACCCCCACATTTTGCCAGTTATGTCCCATGTAATAAGGGGCGAGTCTCTGGCAACAACCGTGCACCAATGTAAACTCCTTGAGAAAACCCCAATAAGAGTTTTCTGATCCAGAGATTCTAATTCCACATGCTCAACAGTAGCACTATCAATCGCTAGACGAACAAGGACCAAAATTAATGTTTTATGTAACATTATTTCTTGATTTTCTGTAACTACTATTCTATTTCGGCCCACTAAGCTAAACCAATGCCACCCGACTCCTTAAAACAGTAGCACAGCTAAAAAGACCCCGAGTCCGTTGTCTAATTGATAATTAGTATTCAGGCGGGCGGTGCAGGCCTACGTGTAGCCCCCATGGCCCCCCCAGACCCGCTGGGCCCCGGGGACGATGGGGGGATGGTCAACGTTGCATCAGCACGTCCAAGACGTCTGCTATTGACGTAAGACGCCAGCCGCTGGGAACGCGACGTGATCACACGGTTATGCGGCAGAGGGAGGGTTAAGCCCGATGATTCCAGTTCATTGAATGTAATTGGTGCTTTGATTTGTTGACGGGTTTGTGTTTTTGATGAGATGTCTTGGTGGCTGTCACACTATTTGATTGTTTACTGTGTATAATAATCGCAATTTAAATTATAAAATTAAAAACATTACTTACTATTATCTAGTATCCCTACTTTGTGAACGATGCATGCCTGTAATTGACTACTTACACAGGAATTTTTACCTGCCCATAACCTAATAAAACATGTTAGCCTTTCGTATTTGACTCACTGGCTTTATTTTAAACGCAGTACACAAGTAACAGGTAGAGAGCCCTACTATAGTTTTGTTACCACAGACGAACAATAATAATCTTTAGATCAAGAATCTAAAGGATTTTACAAATCCATAATTGTTTCTATCCATCCATTAATATCTACCACCTGTATACATTATGATAAGATTTAAGATACTTAAATGAAAGCATTAAAATCAGTTTATTCATTAGGAAGCCACACGCGTAAAACTTTAAATACTTTTCTCTGTACAGGGTTACAATAAAAAAACAAACTCAATGTGCAAAACTTTGTGTGCAAGAATACATAAGAAAAAAATTAAGAACGACAAATAAATTGTGACTGACTATCTCTTACCAAAGCACCTTTTAACATCGAAGGACAACTGCCCACATTTATATGAAAAAAAAAACAGCAAACAACGACTGAATCAAACCACTCCACGATCGTCAATCCGACATTAACATAATCCATTATAAATTATTCATCCCAATAAACTGACCTATCCCAACGCGCCCAGAGACTGCTACCCAATCGCGGGCGACTACACGGCAACTTTTTCAAGATTACCATATCTACATCGCGAGTGAAATGGACGGGGCAGTACAGCAAATTGGCTATCTAGCTCATGCATCGCGTATGAATCGTTGAGACCGAAGAATCGGAGGAATATTTAGGCGATCGTGCGCGACGCCCGGTAGCCGGGTCTGTGTCGGCCCTTATTTAGACACTTTGATGTTTTCAGTGTGTATCAGCGTTTTTATTTGCGTTGAATATATTTGGAGTATTTTATGTTGTTTGTTTTTTAATTGTGGCGCAGCGAGAGTACTTCTTTGCGTTATTTATGATCAATGGAAATTATTGTATAATGTGTTCAATGCAATTCTACGTAGGTATAAATAATTATACCAGCTGGTATCTGTCAGCTTAGGGGTATGACCGGCGGCGGTGGTTTGCCAAATCATTGGTCTCGAGTTCGAACCCAAGGCACGACTTTTCGAATTCATGTGCGTATTGTATAAATATCACTTGCTTTAAAAACGGTGACGGAAAACATTGTGAAAAAATCGGCATGCTCTGAGAGATATATCTCGAAGATATGTGATGCACACCACTAATAAGTGTTTAAGCGAACAATCCATTTTTTAAGGATGTCAAAATTGATACCAGTTCTCGAATAGCAATCGAAAAACCACAATATAGCAGGCCTGTTATAATACAAAAGTCGATGTATAACCCTCTAATCATCCATCCGGAACCCTGAAATTCCAACCATCTTAATTAACAATGCCCGGCCAGCAATATTCAAAACAATCGCACCTCATTACAGGCCAGCGATCTCTAATCCAAAGAACACGGTACGTGCCAATTTCGAAGCTAGCAGCACCCACAAGTCGGGAATTTTTCAACACACTAATGAATCAGTCGGGTTAATGCAACATCGAGGAGACCGTGTACATATTTAAATCAGGTACATGGTTCTTGATTATAGCAGCCGGAGTCAACTCAGTTGGTTTTATCTGGATTGTGTAGGTAAAGTTTCACAACGGTTATTGCTCTGAGACAATACACCTAAGGAAATGCTGGTGAAGTAGACGTGGTTTGAGTTTTTTTTCTATTTTGAATATAATTGTTGATTTGCTTCTGGGTGGGTAGAGACTGCAGATTTATAAAACAAATAAATAGTTCTACTGTATTTATAGAAAGTAAAGTATTTATTTCGGACATTGCCGCTTTTATTCTATTCATTAAAGGGTATTTGACACTTCGAAAGATTAATTAGTTAAAAACGTAATGGTAGCTAAAAAATATGTTGCATAAAACTAAAACCTTAGGTCTGCAAAGATTACCAAATTAGAAACACAAAAAGTTTTATTTAAATCTCACAATCAATTAAAACCATCAGCTAAATCTGACAGTTTTTTTGTTGAAAGGTTTTAACTCCAAACGAATCAACACTATTCTGCACCTACCGTAATTTTAATCTGTAACATCTACTTCTCGGCTCTTAACAGACATTTTTAATGAGTAATATTTAAAAGTCTCAAGTCCTCAAGAAAAACCTATCCTATCCCACCTGGCCACATTAGAAGTCGAGACTTCGAAAGTCCCTCTCTCCTTCAACTTCATTTGCAGTCTACTCCACGTTAAAATCAATTATGCTTGCGATTGTTTCGTTAGTGGAAGCAAATGTTTTTTGTGTCCCGTCCCCCTCACCACCCCCACCCAAACCCTCCCCCCCATTGTCCCTCTTTGTATTCAGTGGACGGAATGTCTCTCCACTGTTTGGTTTTCTTTTGACGAACTTCGTTTCGAATGCATTTTCTTAATTCGTTCGTGATTTTGTGGAAAATTGAATCGTTCTGTCTGGTACGGTACTGTGTTTTGTTTTGTCGGATGGCATTTTGTCAATGAATGCGCCGTTATTTTTAAAGTGATTTAGATTTTTTTGCGTTTTTAGGAAATTAAGTCATTTTGGCGATGCATTAACCTTCACGTGTTAATTGATTACATTTGTCTGTTAAAATCAGACAATGCAGGTTAATGGAGGGTGATTAAAAAAATAATTATTTGAGAAGGATCTTTTAATTCTAAATGTACTGAGATACATGTAAAAAATATCAGCATTAATATCAAAATAAGCAAATGCAACATAAACATTCAAGACAAGTGTAATTTATCCAGTTTCAAAATACAATCCGGTCTTAGGTTTAATCCGCTACCTTCAAATTAAGATTAAATGCAATACTCTTCATTTGATAAGCCCCCCCGTGTCCTGACTTCGTATCGGCATGTCCCTTAATTGACTAACCCTTTCAAATCAGCCATCAAAGTTTTCACATTCACATCTCAATATTAAAAAGTTTATTTATGCTAAGCAAAAGTAATGTAAGCCAATACAGTAAATCACGAGCCAAAGTCGTTAGCAAGTCTGTTAAAATTCTTAAATTAAAAATAAACTAAAATACCTTTGACAATTAGCATTTTATTTATTGCAATTACTATACAAACTAATTTATACACTACACTCGGACGCTTATGCCGTATGAATAAAACCTATTAAGTAAACTTGGTGCGCTAAGTAATTGTTTTTTTTTTATTATTTTGTCTTTTATAAAGGCGAGGACACACTATTGTCGCTCGCCCATGTCCAATATCTACGTACATTAATTATGCAAACGATCCACTCCAGAGAGGTTAAATGGCGATTTTTTGTGTCTCGTTTTAATGCGACAGTGGTACGTGATGGTAGAAGATGGGAGATGCAGAAGCCTGTTATTGCTTTTGTTTCGAAGTTTTGTGTGGAGTGCTAATTGAATGAAACAAATTGAGAAAAAAAAAACAAATGGAAATAAATAAACAACAGCAATTAAAAACTGGGCCAACGATTGAACTTTTTGCATTTTTGCATTATAACAGTAGGTACCTAAACGTGTACCTAGATCGTTACCTAAACGTGTTGAATATTGTAGTTTCTCTTTTTGTTAAAATCGATGACATGGTTCCTCAGAACAGATCTTCGTATGTCTTATAGTTCTTATACTTTTCCATACTGACCCATTTGAATGAGACACCCTGTATATATAAAAGAAAGTCGGGTTTGTTACACATTTGTTGGTTATACATTTATAACTCAAGAACGGCTGAACCAATTTAAATGATTTTGGTATTTTTTTATTTGTCTCTGTCCGGAATAGGATAATAATTAATAAAAAACATGAAAAGTCTTAGAAAAAATAAAATATCAAGAATATTCGTTTTCTCAAACATTTTTCAAACGCAACGCCATCTTGGATAATAATAATAATAATCGTTTATTTATAAAAAGAGACACAAATACAATAAAAAAATCTTTAACAATTTGGATTAGAACACAGTTGCATATTTGCCTGAACTAGGTTGAACCTGTGTTTCAGGCTAGACAGTTCATAAATACCTTATTTAGATATTATGAATGAAATAACAGTGAAACGTACTTAAAAAGATGTATGGTAGTAAACAAAAAACATTATGTGTGAAAATTATATGCTGACAAGAAGTAAATCTTCTGTCTGTGTGTACGAAATATTTATTTTTTTCTCGCATGACAAGAGTCAAACTTCTCAGTTCATTATCAGGTGACAATTTGACATTTGACAAGTCTTAAGCTAAAACTAAGAAGGTAAGGTTGTCAATTTATACGTACCTACGTTCTTAAATTTAGTTTGTTACTAAACTTAGAAAGATGTTTTATGTAGCATAAAAAAGTTATATATTTCAGAAATCAATTTTACAAAATTAATAATGACGACAGAGACGGACTTTAATAATTCTTTGCAAATAGATTTTTTTTTACTGTTTGGACTTTAATTAAAGTAGATTGGGAACTTTATAAATCATAATGTAACATAGAGGCACGCAGCGCAATAGTTCAGATTAAAATGATGAATTTAGTACTCTTTAAATTAATGCATTTCAGTAAGGAAGTTAGGTTAGGTAGTTAGGTTAGCTATAGGTTAGGTATGGTAAGTTAGGTTAGGTTATAATTATACATGTTGTAATTTTAATTCCATCGAACACAAAAATGTTTAAATAAGATCACAGTAGAGACTCGCTACATAAAAAGTAGTAATAGTTATTATTGGTTTGGATCTATTAGTTGTCATCTTATTAAACTTATGTATATCTAATATATCAAAAAATATATAAGAGCAATAAATTGACTCTAGGGCACAACAAAGTTTGCCGGTGCAGCTAGTTTTGAATAAAACCTCTCGCTGCTTCTGTCCTAATAAACAACTTCGTTCATCTTAAATACAACACAACTATGAATATTTTCCAGTGTCGTTACAAAGACTAGTACACAATAAAGCGGACTGCGCGGCGTCACGTACCGTATCGTCGAAGCGCTCTAATTAAAAATCGTAAACATCGACGCGCCGTCGATAGCAGTAATGTGTGCGGACCCTAATTACTTGGACCGTTTGAATTAAAAACATCGTTGTTGTACTTGTTAGGAGTTTTTGTTAGGATGTTCATTATTTTAGTGAATTCTAGTTTAGGGAGACTTTTTGAATAAAACGGATAAATGAGTACCTACATGCGACATACTTTTAGCGATAAGGCCGCCCATTGTAACGCCCTATGTAGCTATTAATATCATATTATATTCTACATAATTCTGGTCTCCCAACATTGAAATGGTAACGGTGGTTGGCATTGGTGGCATTGGTGGAGGTGGTTGGTGATATGGTGATTTAAATGGCACGCATTTTTACGGTTTCTTAGAAATGTCTTGTAATTTACCATTACATGTTGATGTTATTGTGAATATATGTTGTGTGCTTATATTTTTTGCTGTTTACTCGTAAAACCTATGATTTCCATCTAGTTGTTCTGGCCCAATAAGATTTTTGATTTAAAAGTAAATAATAGGTACTTGACATTTTACTTATCTCATAAGTTTCGATAGATCTCATGACTTTTACAATTTTATGAGGGTTTGGTCCTCAGGTTTCCATTGTCACTGCATTTTACGCTAAATGCTTAGTAACTTAAATTGCCGCATTCGACGTGCGTCATTCAACGATACTAAACAAAACGATCGATCGATATTAATTTATTTTGTCTGCCATCAGAAACTGCGGTTAGATAAGTATTATGATTAATTAGTAAGCCATGATCTATTGCATCATTATTATTTACACGAAGAGACAGCCAATTTGACCTAAACAACCCAGTTACTGTTACTGAGTGAAACAGGTTGGCAGACTTTAGACCTTCTGACTAACCGCAACAACAACTTTGTCTAAGTCTTTGTCTTTTAATAGTCTTATTGAAATAAATGATTTGACTTTGCCTTTGTCTTTGTCTAACCACATTACCAACGCGTTTAATGTCAAGACGACCATCCACGGACTGACCTCATTAATCGTAGCTTAACCTTTGATCAGGAGGGCTCTCATTACTTAGCCATGATTCCTCGATTTCTGATTGTTTTCAATTAATAGAATTTTCTTCTCCTTTTACTCTTACAAAATGGATGTAATTCTACATACTCATCTCTCTTGGTAAGTTCCACCGAATAATATCTATTTTGTAAGATTTTCTTCCTTCAAAGAACTATTTCCAAAATGACTTTATAAAACACAGAAAACACTTACTAACATTAGCAGCTCAGTATCCCACCCAAAATTTGTTAACGTACCTGAAAAAAAAAACAAAACAAATTAAATATGGCCGGCGTTAATTACACAAACAGACAGACCTCGCCAATTACGCGTACCCATAAAACGACGACATTAGATCCACTTTAGTACACAACTGTACCAAAGGGACGTTTCCCTAATCCATTTACGATATAACAGATATAAATCAAACTTAATATTAGCTACATGTGTTGATAAAGCCCGCCACACGTGCACACACACAACCCCATGCACACACATTTCGCACACACATACGCATATCCAAGATGGCGCTTGACTTGAGGGAGAACGTGAGATTATCTTTTTAATGTGTGGCCCGGATTAAAATGACGAATGCTTATTGTTCTATTTTTTCGCGTCCTTTTTTCGCAGTGGCTTTTTAAGGGTTAAAACTTTTTCGTTTTATTTTTTGGATGCTAGCACATGGCACACTTTGTCTGATGAGTAAAAAAAGGTTGATCTAGGACAAAGTTTAGTTAAAATTATATTTATTTCTGTAAATAGCTTCATACTTCATACACTTTTACATGTAATTTTTTAGTTAGCTAGGTGAGGTCGGCGTTTCACTATCTGACTGCTCTGAGAAGAAACACCGAAAGAAACTCAGCGGTCATACTTACTCAGTCTCTTTTTAATCCAGCTATTATCTTGGTCAGATAATTTAAGAACCGTGCAGATTAGTGTTTGAAATGGTCATTGTTTCAGGATCAAATGCGAGATCACTACTTGGAGGCGTGTCTGGTGGACTATTGAACCCAGCAGTATTTTTATCAGTATCGTATCTCGCACGTTGATCATTGACTAAATGTGTTTTGATATATTACTTACGTCAATGAATAAATTTACCGTAACTTTTTCCAATTAATCATGCTGCCGAAGATAGTAAGCAACTTAGCAACGGATACTATGTAATCGGATTTGATGACTTAGATTGTTCCGGGTGTGACTCAATTTTTGAAGAGAACAGGCTGATAGTCGATCATTATTAGCTTGACGTACTTATTGATTATTTCATAATAATTACGACTGGTCAAAGTATGTAGTCTAAACTTTTTCAAACTCATAAACAGAAGGTAAATTCCTGTAGTTAAAAACGTTCTAAGTCAAGTACCGATCATATCTCAGCGATAATTTTAATATCAAAGCCTTAAAAAAATGCATAGAAATTAGCCAAAAAGACAGCACAAATATTGTATGATGCAATTATCAAACAGGTGGTTGCTTCTGATAATCCTAATGATAGTCGATATCATTAATTACCTCATCACATTTGTAAATATAAGTAGGTAGAAATTATTCCTAATAGTTACGCAAAAAGTAACTATTCATTAAAAAAAAAATTACGGCACATCGTTTTCATTGCCAAAAGTTCTAACATAACCCTCTCGCTGCGATTACAAGACACAACATACCAGCACACACACACACACACACAATCTACAGATGAAGCGCAAATGTGTGCAAGGTGGCATGAAAATGGAATTAAGGGGGGAAAATGCAAAGGAATCAACCGGGCGAGAGCGCGGGGGGCGAAAATGTCCCAGACCGGACACTTTGAACGAATTATGACGGTCATTATTAGAACGTGGACAGAATTAAATTGCCTCCCCCCTCTACCCCCTTCTCGCCCAGTCGGCCCCTTACCTTCCGGCTAAGTATGCCCGCATAATGATACCTGTCCAATACTAGCAACACTTATCTAAGCCGGCGAGTGGATCTCTATCGTTCGGGATTCGATGTTTGTTTTTCTCTTTTTTTTTTCTCTAAGGGATCGTTTTGTGTGAGTGCGTTGGATGAAGTGTCAATAGAACTAAGTGAAGTGTTTTGAAGAGATTCAAAGACGGCTGCGTGTGGAATGCAAGGATTTTGGTGTCGGTGTCGATTTTATTTTACTGAAGTCTTTAGTTTTTTATAAAAAATAATAACATTATATTATTAATTATTAGTCGCGAGTTAATAGGCTTCTTATGGGTAAGCTCGTTCCATCGTCGACCTCATCTCTGACCAAGACAAGATTGAGGCCAAGAGTAGACCCATTATAATATAAAAAAAAAAAAAAATGTAAACAATTAAAAGCCAAAGTTGCAGTTTTTCACTAGACGTTGAAAAAGTTGTACATTCATTTAAGTAACTGCAAATAATAATTAAAAGTCTGATTATTAATTCATACTGCGCTCGAAGTGAATATTTATCAAAGGCTCACCACAAGTCACGGCTAATTTGTTCCAAATAAATATTTGGTCCTTCAAGTCATAACTATGATACTACACAAACACGCCTAACAAAAGGATTAGATAACCTTGTAACTCCTAGCTTAAAGCAATCAAATAAAAGAAATCCCATAGAGTTTACAATCAGCGGGCACATCATACGATAAGGCGTACAAGTCCGTACAACTAAAGTAAATTTACAGAAACAAAAGCAAACATTAGGACAGATTAGTGGACGTTACGCGAACGCAACGATGCAAAGTTAATGCCTGTATCAATAGTTCTGGAGTCGCAATCAGTAGATTTGCAGTAATCTCGGCAAACGCACCGAGCGATAAAGAGTACGGGTGGGCGGTGGGACAAGGCACAAGGGAGAGGACCAGTAAAGGACCAAGGTTAGTTTTATGAGGTTTAAATAAGGAGAAGATATTATTTTCAACAAGGTTGAACTACCACTAGGAAGTGGCGAAGGCTTGTTCGAGGACTGTCTTATAAAATTTTGGCAGTCAAAAAGTGCTGATCCTCAAACAAATTTGTTTGTTTTTTTTTTATTTTACCGATGTGAGTGACCGAATGTTAATTTGATTTTAAACTTTTATACCTAAGCGGGTATCTAGAAGCGTGAAATCAACGTATACAGTGAAAATAGTCCAGATTTGGTTAGTTAATACAACGACACAAGTAGAGATACATAATCATAATAATTATTATCTTCCAGTCTTTGAACCCGAATAAGTTAGATTGCTGTTCACTACAGTGTTCCGATGTTATGGCGCTTCAAACTCCACTGTTTCTTGTTAGGACTGAAACAAGCTACAAAAAAAACATCTTCGCCCCTAAAAAATGCACAAATCAATTTCCATTTTGATCTTCCAACCCAATCTTTTCCAGATCGTATCGTAAAAATAAAGTGTAACTAATCAAATGAGATTGCGAACGCCTTTGCGAATCGCGTTCGCTTGTACCTTACCCCTGCCCATTATCATGCAATATTGATAGAAGCTCGGTATAAAGCAGCCGAGTTAAGACGGCGGGCGCTCTCTGCGTCCCACGTGCCCACTTTATCTACAAGATATTGTAAATATTAGGTACAATTGTGCCCGCAAACAAAGCCCGGATTACTTCTATAGTTCGTCTGATTGTTGATATTTGCTTTTTTATTGGGTCGTTCAGACGCTATCAGTGTTTGAGGAGTGTAATCCGAGTTGTGCTGATATGGTTGGTAATGTGAGGCTATGATTGGAGAATAATAAGGTGATCTTAATGTGGACGAATTATGTATTGTCCAATAAGTATAAAATCCCTGCCAAGAGCCCATTTTGTTTCAAATACATAAGATGAAACTTGAAGACAGTTGCGGGGAAGTCGTTGTTATTTTTAATGGTTGAAAGTAGTTTAGCTAAATTAATACCCTAAGTAAAGCCCAAAAAATTAACACATCAAAAGTGTAATCCTCCCAAATAAAACACCAATAACAATAACAGGTCCTGAAAAACAAAACGCCGACATTTTGATAATAACGTAGAGCACACACGTAATGCCTAAACACACACAAACACCCATTAACACACACTCTATTACACACATAACATATTTAGGGATGGGAAAGTGAAATTTGCACGAATATATCGATGGAATGTAAACAGTGGGGGGAGTATATTGACGAGGTCGCAAACACATGGAGCAGAATCAGCAAAGAAAGATTATTAAAACAATGGTTTTGAACTAAATACGGGGACAGAGGGGTTATTACAATATTTGCTAGCATCTCGTTATTTTTAAGTATCTGTACGGCTCCCAAAGTTTAGGGAGGGGGAACAAAAATATGGGTCGGGTAACGGAATTTATGATAAAGAGTTTTTGAATGAGGATATTTTGTTTGTAAGTAGGATTGTGGATTTTTGCCTACGTTTGTTTTTGTTGTAATTTCGCCTTGGAATGGATGATGCTGAAATATTAGTTTCTGTTCTTTTGCTGTTAAGTATTTTTTTTGTGAAAAATACAATGGACGACGGATTGAGGAAATGTCCAATCTTGTAAGCTTTTATCTGCAAGTTATCAAGAAAATTAATACCAGCTAGTTACTTTTTCATTGCAGGTCAATGACCTCTTCTCATACAGAGAAAGCATATTACTACTTATAATAATTAAACTTAAATGTTTTACCATAAAAGCATCACACGTGCACAAATGTAATAGAAATAACATAACATTTATTAGTGTGATTAATTGTCACACCATCACAATCATTCACCTCATTTCAACAATTATGTTTTAGTCTCATATCGCCTTCAACCGGTTACAGATCAATACTACAGGCTGTTATAAAAAGAAAAATAGAATAACAATTTGACTGACTCCGAATTCGAACTCAAAATCTCATGCTTGTAAACAATACCAAATATAAAATAAAAATTAAAAAAACGTAAGAATATTTTTTAATTATTTCTGATTTAAAATATGCGCGCGAAACTTCACTCACATTCAACCCTTCCCGCTCTTAGTAAAAACGCGTAAACTTTGAGAGCCTGCGGAGCGTCATAGCCCAGCGACATAGCGTTGTAAATTATAATGTTTTATGGTTTAATACTGCAGATAAGGCGCGGGAGGGTAAGGAGCCTATTATTAACCGTGTTAACCGGGACCGGGCCGGGGGTGGGCTCACCTCACAGCCGTTTGTACGCTAAGCGACTTTCGGTGGCGACTTTTTATGTGCGAGTGTAAAGTAAAAGTGGTTGGGACTTGAAGTGTTTTATAGTCTGTGGTGTTGCGAAAATGTTATGTTCTGTGCGGATAAATAGTGCACTATACTGATGAAATTTTCAAATGAGTTTTTTTGGTGTAAACTAGCTTCTGCCCGCGATTTTGTTTGCGTGAAAGATATCTAAACATTTTTTCCATGGGACTTAGTAAGTTAAATGATTTCTGAAATCGTTTGGGTAGTTGTTTCGGAGATACAACTCCTACGTACAAAATATACAACCGAACCAATTTTACTTCTCTGTAATATTGCTATAGGTAAGTGTAGATAAAACGTAAATTCCTCGAAAAATAAACTCTTATCTCCAAAAAAATTCTTAACAAGATGAAATAAATATCTACCTATTTTAGTAACCACTGCGTACCTATTTACTGTTAACTTATTTGATACTTTTTAATGATAAACTTACAAATATTTAATTGCTCACTCAAGCTGACAATAGCATACATATAAACTCTTCCGTTGAAACGACCATCACTGCACGACGATTGCATCACTGCTTACCATCAGGTGGGATTGCAGTCAAGTACTAGTTTATAATATTTAAAAAAAAAAAAAAAAAAAAAAATATATTTAAACAGCCACACCGATTCCAAAAAACGATATATTCCAAGTCTCACCACTAATGCTTTTAACACATTACCAGCGCGCGGGGAGTCGGTCGCCTCGTCTGCACTCGCCCTTAGAATATGATTTTTAACGAGCCATCCCCAAGTATGTAATTGTGTCTGAATGCGTTTCGTAATGATTATTTATGTAGCGTGGAGAGGCGTCTGGATAAATTATTTTTTATTATTTCCATTGCATAGAGTGTAGACCTACCCTTTGTGTTGGGGAATTATAACTCCTGAATTGGGGTAACGTTTTGTCTTGTTGTTGGATGCTGATGCGCATGGTTTTTTAAACATTTCTTGACTTTCGTGTGATCAATGAAAAACCAGAAAACCAATTCCCGGTAATAAAAACGTACAAATCTAGTTGCAATCTCAACTCGGCGACAATTTTTCATGTCAGTTACGGGTAAAAAATAAAGGGAAATTGAACGCATTTTTGACAGATTGAGTCTGAAACTAGAATTTGAAAACTCTTAAAAATACGGGAATTGCTATTCTGGAGTAAGGGTTAAGGCCCAAAGGCCTCTTACTTAGCTTCCAAATGCTGTCAAATTTTTAGTATCTCTCAGGCTAAATTTTGTCACTTGCTTCAAAAGCGGTGTTTTCAGCCACCGTTGTTATAATTATACAATACATACGCACGTGAAATTCAAAAAACCGGAGGTACGTGCCTTTTTTCGATCTTGAGACCTGACCTGTGAGTCCTCTGGTCACACAACTTCTGGGTTATCAACGCTTTGTTTGAAATACGTTCGCAGAGTAATGAAATAACCTATACTAGCTGTATGTATTGAATGGCTTAAAAGCACATCTACACATCATCACGCCTCTAAGTACCTATTCTCCTAAGAGTTAAACGTTCAAGTCCCATGTAATAGGAGTCATGCCTGTTGCCATCAAACGGGAACAAATCTAGACTCCGGGCCGCTTCCGAGCGATTTCCGACCGAAACCCAAAAAAACTTTGCGCAAATTGGAAAATGAACTACTGACCTAATGCTTAGTCGCGGCTATAACTATAGCAGGCAGTACCTGTAGTATACTATTACATTTTTTGTAAAAAAATATTGAAAGTAAAAGCAACATATTGTGCAGTGTGCATTAAAACTGTTATTTTTCAATTCGGGGAAAAGCTCCGAATTGAAAAATAAATAAATAAATAAATATTCCACAACTTTCACACAACGCCTTCTAGTCCCATGCTAAGCAGAGCTAGTGTTATGGGTACTTCAGAGCTGATAAACATACTTATATATTTCTAAATACATACATATCATAGCTAAATTACACCCAGACACAGAAAAAATAATCATGCTCATCACACAAACATTTGTCCTGGGTGGGAATCGAACCCACGACCTCCGGCGTAGTAGTCAGAGGCACTAACTAATAGACCAACAAGCCAGGCTTAATTTACCTATCATTTAAGTTCTTTTTGACAAAAAGAACTTAAATGATAGGTAAATTAATAATATGGCCTTTTAAGTTTAAACTACGGCAAAATCAGTGCATTCGCTGACATGCTATAAGCCGCATACTTACATAAACTCACAAAAACAATACGCCAAAACCTATTACATATTTTGCCTATTGGTAAAAATGGCTGAACCTAATTCTTATTTATTTTACTACCACGTAGTGTACCCCTAATTATACAAAATAAAATTTACTTTACTTTACTTTAAACACACTCACAGAAAGACACACGTTAAACTTATAACAAACCCTCTTTTTGCGTCGGGGGTAAAAATAGACCGCAAATTTTTTAAAGAAAAAAAGGTTTGATTTAAGGTAAATGACGGCAACGCAACGGTCTAACCCCCAAGCAGCTCATAAAACATGCTAATACATGGATGTCATACAAACACCACGTTGTCAACGTGAATCGACGATTATTAAATATTTAAAAAGATGTGTTGGTGAGTTGGTGACAGCCGATGACACCCCACAGCTGGCGGGCTAGCTTACTGAAGAAAGTGATACAAAGTAAGTGTTATTTCAAACGACAAGACGAATGGTTGTTACATTTTTAATTCAGAATTATGACTTTGACATGTAGGATTTTGCAGGTGTTCGATTTGTATGGTGTAAGTCTTTTGATAGTTTTACTGTTGTCTTGCTTTGTTTGTTATACTTTCTACTAGCTATAGTTATTAATTCAAGGGACATTCATCGTCGTTAAAAAATACGTACACTATAATACGCTTGTGCTCAAGTGCTTACTATTCTCTACAATATTATTTTGATGACAAGTCCAGCAATGCCTTATAACGTAATAATAGATAAGCTAACACTTAGACATTTATTAAGACATTGCAATTTAAAAATGATCAATTACTTAAATAATAATTTGCTCACCTTAAATGGTAGAATATGGTTTAAGATACTGTATAACTTATGACTTGTAAGATCTTTATATATATAGGTACAGTTCTCCCAAAGTGATAATGCGCATAGAAATATTCGTCACTGTTCGGCAACGGCCGTATTCCCCGAGTGTCGGATGACTATATGTATATAGAGTGGTTAAGTGCATTTTCTTCATGCATAATTAGGGCTCTTACGATTCAATGATTCGGGTGTTTCCGGGAATACGACAATTAGCGAAGATCTGCATGTGCATTATTAATTTGGGAATACTGTACACCTGTATTCAGCAAATAAATAAATAAATCGTCTTCACGTATAATTATTATCTGTATGTATTCAAGATATTTTAAAGAGTAAAAATGGAGTTTCATGTCTAGATATTCATCTCTACGAAACTACCTTTTGGAAGGCGAACCTCAAATTTCTTTTTTTAATAGTTTTCGTCGTTTAAAAGAAGCTTTCACGGTCTAATTGGAACAGATTGTCTTTGACTTGATTTGAATTTTGTTAGTACAGACGCCAGCACATCAAGTTACCCCAATGTGTCAAATTTTCCCAATTGAATATGAACCTTATTCTGTTTGTCATAAAGTTGAAAAACGATCAAAGAAATTTGACACATTGGGGTAACTTGACGTGCTGGCGTCTGTACATTTACTGGAAAAATTTACAGTTTTTACTTGAGTACGGATGATTTTTTTAATTGTCCTTCCATGAGGGTTTGACTTATATTTTTTGTACAAAAAACCATAAAAACTTAAGATTTATTTTGCTGTCTCTCTGAACCATGTTAGCTGAATATCCTTTTCCCTATTTATAAGTCGTCGTAATCTAACCAGATGCAACTCAGTACAATAACATAGTCCGATTACCTTTCTGGTTAGGTTGCTTAGAGTGGCGTTGCCAAAACGAGACATATGCGTTTCAACGCGCAATACCAACAATCTCTTCACCCTAGACAGCTTCACCTTATTGACGATCAAATAAATAGTAGCCAAACGACGTCCGACACATATTTTCGCACAAAAATCGTGTGCATTTTAAATCAACGAGTTACCGAGTTGCCGGGGCCTGGTATAATGAAATCGTAAATCGGCTCGGTTCTCGTGGATAATAGTGAAATATAAATTGGGCGGTCGCGGTTTGGCGCCCGTCGGTCCGTTGGCCGACATTTTTGCGGGCACGCTTCAATCACGCGTTTTATAACGTCAGCACACGTGTGGCCCGCAACTGTTGTCGTCATTTTTTGCCGAAAGATGTTCACTGCTAAACGTGGGGCTCAACAAAGATTTCTACAATGGACCTACAATGTTCTCATCCTATGACTTCCAGCTAGCTTCGTCAGATCGTCAGTCTACTGTGGAGGCGTTCATACTGAGCATTCTGGTACGCGTTCACCACACGAGAACTCTTTCTTATCACCAACGGCCATCCAACTGTTATCACAGTGAGCTACGTCACGTGGTGGTGCTGTCAAGTAGCCCGGTATTAAGAAGCCTTTATAAACTAAGAATTAGCCTTGTGAAAGTCTAATTGGTCTAGTTGTCGACAGCAGAGCTGTTGAGCAAAAGATCGTGGGACGTGGGTCGAGCAAAATGTTATTGGGTTTTTACATTGGTAATTTCTCATTAGCAGGAGTTTGAGTCTGGATTCAATTGATGGTAATAGGTTTGCTCTTAGAACAAAACTGTGAAATAAGGGTTTTCTATTGGTACACCCCTACTCAACCCTTCAGAGACCAGGCCATGACCACTACATAACATCACCAAGTCATACATTATACTGTTGACCAAGCTCGCCGTAACGTAACATCCCAATCCACTGGAACCTTTATCCACACGTCACACACTTTAAACCACAAAAATTGAAACCTATAAACTTCCACGAACAACACACTAGATTTATAAACCCTACCAACGCTAACACACTTTCACGTGTCGATGGATCCACGTAAAAGCCTAAAAAAATGAAAAAAAAAGTCATTGGGTCCTACATGCATCTTTTTCGCCCGGCTGACAAATGGCTATGAAATGGCCAGGACGGCCCAGCGCGGGACACCGAACGTAAAATCATTCACAAATTGTGATGCCACGGTTAGTTCGGACGCCCGGAGCTGCAGGGTTAGCGCGAAGGGTAGTCGTGTTTTCGCTTTTAAGTGTTGTGGATTTTTTTTCCGAAGTGGTGATAGTGGGTTAAGATTCTTTTTTGGGCTTTTAGTGAAGTTCAAAATAAGGAATGACCTCACTTTGGGTTTGGTAATGCGGTACTGTGAGAGTCAATTAATGAGTTTTGGCTGATTGAGAACTGGTCTCCTTTGCGAATCTGTTTTATGACAATTTACGCATCAAAATGTAACATCATCCGCGTAATGTGTTATACTTGCTGACATTCTGCTGGATTAGTAAATATTTTTTCAAATGCATGTAGACTAACAAAAGTGTAAATTCTATATTTCAACGTGTATAGAACACAGGCTTCACACTTTTCTTTAAAACCTAGCACCCAACACGGTAACCCTATCACCGCCACTTTTTATCTGAACGCCATCAATAAAAAGTCTGTACAAAAAAAAAACAGAAAAACAAAAGCCGTGACGTCACTAGGTAGGTTTTCGCACCGGCAAACGGCGAGCGTATAAATCAAGCGCTACGCAAGCGTGGAGTCGGCTCCGGCCGAATTGTGGCGTTTTATGGCCTTTTGATTTACACAACCACTATTCGCTACGTATTTTAATGTGCGCTCGATAGTCCGTGTTGCGAGCGACTGTACGTAAATAAAATTCAGAAATCGCTCAATAAAAATCGTCACATATCACCGTTATATTGCTGGTATGTGGGAATGTCTTCCGGGTGTTTATCGATCTTTAGCTCAACACTAGTCATGTCAGTGGTGACATTATGGGCGCATTTGACAGATTATTGACGTAATAAGACGATAGAAACCCGTTTTAAACGACAGATTAACACTGCAATCGCAAATTGCACGTGATATTGTGAAAATTTCGTTTATGATCGACATACATTTGATCGTCGACTGTTAATAAAATATAACAATAACACATGAGACACATGTTTGGGCTCCCGGCAGTAAATGCCACTAAATAGCTACTAGCCAAATTTATAAGTCGCAAACGACATACACATTGCATATTTAAGTGTTATTTATTTGATAATGCTCTAATATTAACTTTATTTTAGTTTTATTGTTACGACGATTTGTCGATAGTTAGGTTGAGAATATTTTGGAACAGTATTATGGTATTCAAATTATTTCCCAGCATTGATATAGTATCTATTCTTTACTTAAATAAAATTAACTTTATTAAAAGTAAGTAAATTTGGTGTGAAGTCGATTATTTTATTAAAATAAATTCTGCGCTTACGCAAATGAAAATGAATTAATTGCCCTAAGATTTTAAATATTGAAAGTAAAACATATTCACCGTCATCTCTCGAACTCTCTCCTCCCTATTTCACTCTGAATGACTTTGACGGACACGAGCGCATCATGGTTGATCAACTGGTGTCCCCGGCCTTCCACTCACTCACTCACTCATTCATTCATCCGTTCGTTCATTCACTGCGACGTCGGTTTCGAGTGATCACCGATCACCTTACGTAGGTTTTATTCGTTCGTAAGTGGAATTTAAAAAAGGAACGAATGAATGGCGTTTGTTTTCGGAATTTTTGGTTGCAACTTGCAGTTCTAGTTTTAAACTGGCCGTTTTAGGGTTGAAAAGATTTTAACTGTTTCGTTACGTTCGCGTTTTTAACAGTTAACGTTTTTAATGTAGATGATCGTAATCGACATAATGCCGACCTTTATATGATATTATCAACGATAATCCGCAATCAATAACAGATGTTTGTATTAAATTTCCCTGAACGATATTAAGATAGCCAATCGCGAACTTAATGGTTTTACCTGCATGTATTTTGATAGTCCGAAGTCCACCTTTTAAGACAGTGTTTGGAAAAACTCGTTAGGTATAAGACATCCATCATAGCATTGGTATTAGCGTGGCATGATGAGTTGACGCGTTTGTCGCAGTGATGACGCCGTGACGCATGACAAGCTGTCGCCGACAACGGCGTGTCGACGAATGTCGCATTTCAACAATACGGTTTGCGGGTACTTTTTAGTAATTTTTAGTGTCTTTTTTTATTGGTTTTATGACTGCCTCTAGTTGTCGCACGCGCTACTGCTGCGCATGAGGTCCCGGGTTCGATCCCCGGGTCGGGAAAAGTGTTATTGAGCTTTACCATCTCGAATTTCTCAGTAGCAGCCCGGAGTCTGGATTAGTGCCCGATTTATGGCAATAGGGTCGCCCCCTATTACATGGGACTTAAACATAACTGGCGAAATGTGGGTGTTACTACAGGTACACCTCTGCCTGAAAAGACAAGTCTTGTTGTGGTTACATAGGTGTTTGAACTTAGTGGTGTACTTAACACAAGGTCCGAAAGAATTTTTTCGCTGACTTAAGTTTAACTGCGGAGTTTTAAGCCTAAACTGTGTTTATTGTTAGAGTACGAGTAAGCGGAGACATTCACGTTGGTATAATAAGTTTTAAATTGGTTCTGGTTGATTTAAATTGTAAGGAGTGAGATGTATGAGTTAATGCATATTCTATTGCTAGCTGTATTTTGCCGGTTTTACTTATTTTGGTTGATAATTTACAGATCATAAATCCATACTCAACACACCAGACCCGGGAATCAAATTCAAAACTGCATGGTCAGCAGTAGAGCTTCAACCACTACACCAACAAGGCAGCAAAAAAATAAATAACGGCACTATAACTACCTAACAATTTCGGCTGCCTCAGAAATATTTCCAGCTTCACATTCACCATTCGCACCCATAACACACACCCAATACAAACACGACATAAAGCATTGAACACATCGGCGAGATTACCGCCACCGTACCGCGCCAAATAATCGCCGATCATAAAAAAAACCCCCTTTAACGGTCTGCGAACTTTCCTATAGCATTCCAGTCACGTCGAACCGAACTGATTGACGGGAGACGTCTGCGCCTTCTAGAAACACCCCCTCTTTCACCCCCCTACGACCCCACCTTAAGGGTGTTCGCCCCCACAACTTGACCTGTGATCGGAGCTAGAAACATGTGAAAAATGTCATTAATGCACTCCCGCGGTGCTGTATTGAGTGCTTTATGTAGTAGACACGGGTTACCGACATGCGTGGCGTTTTCGTGTTAGCGGTAACCATGCGTTGTATTCTTGGCTTTATTTTTTACTTCTTGTAATGTAACTTGTACCTACTATTGATACGTGGAATTTTGGTTTAAGGGCTTTAAAAAGCACTTTTATTACACTACTTTAGAACTAGAATAGGTCGAGGAATTGTACTCTAAGAAAGAACTCTGAAACAAACTCACGAGAGGTCACAATACCAATGAGTGGGATTTTGTAAGGTGTACAGAGTCCAACACGTCAAGCAATCTCAATGTATCAAATTTCTTTGATAGTTTTTCAACTTTATTACAAATGGAATAAGGTTCATGTTCAACTGGGAAAATTTTACAGTTTGGTGTAGCTTGATGTGCTTGCGTCTGGTACAATAAAGAGTATTTCTATTCTACATTTTAGAGCCTAAAAATTGTCTTAGTCAATTATGGCCCCGCTCTTATCGTTCAAAGAACTTAGAAAAGTGATTAGAGGTTTTGAGTGTCAATAAGATATGATTCCAAAAACTGAAACTGAAATATTTTCTGCTCACAATGTGGACATGTTTGGAAGAATAATAAACACACGAAGTTAAGCAAAGGTAGATTGAAGATGACTGTTTCTACTGAGTAGGTACTGGTTGTGTTGAACATGTATGAGTGGCACCTAAGGTATAAGTCACTACTACTACTATATGTTACAGTATAGAAATACGTTTGCCTCAGTACATTTGTTCTGGAAAAAAGTATTTATATGAGAAGTGGACTCAAAAAATCAATTGAAACAAAAAGTAAATTAAGACAAAACCAAATAGTAATGCGAATTTCTTTAATCAACCTCAAAAGTTTACTAATTTAGAGCAGATCGTAAAACGCGTGGTATGAGCACAAGTTTGGATAAGTAACTTTACAATAAATAACTAGAGGACAATGGTTTGGAGCAATTGGAGCTGCTGATTAAAAACCGTTATCGTCTACGTGATGCCGATCACAGAATCGGAGCTAACAACAAAAAAAAACCCAGTCAAGTGCGAGTTGCACGCCAATGTTTCTGTACCAAATCGGGCAAAAACCACCAAAAAACGATTTCTTGAATGATAGCAATGGCTCAATGTGATTTTCGAAGCACAGAGATATTTTGACATTTAATCAAAAATCAAATCAAATCTTTGTTTATTTCTTTATTAAAATAACAAAAATAAGTTGGTGATTGGACTTGGAGCCTTATTTTAAGCAAATAATAAAAGACACAACAAAACACAATGACTAAAGTATAAAGCAACATATTAATATGAAAAACTTTCGGTAACTATCGGTAAGTAGAGAATGTAATACAGAGAAGATTGACATAAGTAGGTATATTTTGTGTGTGTGAGCGTGTGGGTGTGTGTGTGTGTGTGTTCTATGTTTGTGTGCTTGTGTGAAAATACAGCTATTTATGTCGTGAGTTTCAAGGGTTCTTCTATTTCCTCATAAGTAAGTGGTTGGATCTATTTCAGTAAATATTTTTACGTTTGATGCGTTGTCTGATGGATGGCAACGTATCTTGCAGATTGTGGTCAGCAAACATAGTCAGTTTTACCTGCAGTTAATTGAAGGATGCAGTTCTATTAAGTTGAAATCGATTAATCACTGTTGTTTCACATTTATATTTTACTTCAGAGAACTACTTTTTATTAAAGATAAAGATACAGGGCCGGTATCCGCAACTCCCCGTCAAAGCGCGTATTTTGCGTATGGGCCATAAGCTACCACGCGGGCCCAGTGCGAATTGGTAGATGTCATGTCTTCAAATTTTTGGTTTTAGGACATGCCGGTTTTTTTACGATGTTTTCCTTCACCGTTTTTCAGTGGTGATGAAATAAATTACACAAAGTAACGCGCCTGCCTGGGTTCGAACCTATAAACTTACTGTTCGTAAGTCGGGCCGCCACCAGCGGGCCACTGCTGCTCTTTATTATTACGATTTTTTTTAACTCGCCATGTTTCGATGCATGAGACAAATCTTGCAACTGAATTTTAAAATATTTATCCGTAACCGATTAAACTGAAATTTTACATAAGTAGGTACACGTTTTTCTACAATGATAATGATAAAATTAAAAATTACTATAAAAAAAACTTTCTTCATTGCTTCGGTCGTGAATCACTCACGTACCTATATGTATACCACGATGACAAAAAACTCACTTCATCTATTCATCCGTCTGTCCCATAGTAACCTCGGAAACAATTCCCAGCCTCGCACATCACGGCCGGTATTGAGATTTACGGGCACCGATTAGTGGGGTCAGGGTCAAACGCGCGATACGTTAACCTGCTCCATTTTGTGTCAACAACCTTTGATGGGCGAAATAAGGGTTGAAATTATTGGGACTGAAAACTTAATGGTTTTTATACATAATATTGTTTAGTAGTGAGTTCTGAATGTACGAGAAGAAAATGGTTTAAGTCTATTTAATTCTAGTATTTTTAGAATGGCTTTTATTTTTTTTAATTATTTGATAATTCAAGCACACAAATGTACAGAGGCGGACTTAAAGCTTTAGGCATTTACATTTTGCATTTTTTTATTTAACTATTTTTACTTATGTATACAAAAATAAATAGGTAAGTACCTACTTAAGACAATTACCTACTGTTAATACTCGCAGAAACTTTTTGAATTAGTTTATGGTTTAAGACAAAAACGCTTATTTATAATTAATTAAGAGGAGATTATTGTCAAACGGCTGTCTACCGTTTGACAAATATAGGAATAAATCCTTTAGTTAATTTACACCTAAATACTCGTTGAATCCTACACGAGTCCCTTTTCAGCAATTGGCTTCTAAAGTGCCCACCTAATATATATAACGTTGAAGTTAAGTTGTCTTTTGTTTGGATATTGTTCTGAAAACAACGGCCTAATATTCACAGGTGGAATACTCTTTACCAGTTGGCTGAGTAAACCTCCTTGAATATTACAATGTGTGCCTTCGGCTCTGCCCAGATTAAACCGGCAACACATCTAACTAAGAACATAAAAACTCCAAGGCTGTACCATCAATACACACGCAATAACGCGAAACTCGCAAACAATAGACATTAATAAGACGGGCCGGGCAAACGGGTCCGGACATAACGGTCGGCCGCGTCCCGGGATGCGCTTATTAAAACATTTTCACCCGGGCAATATCTGACGATAGCGAGACGTGTACAATATGTGCCGAGCAAACTCTGGCCGCATGTGACGACCTGTGGGAATCGCTGAGAAAACTTCATTAACTCCGCCGGACGCCACCCGGTGGACCCCCCTCTCCGGCGCCGGGAGTCCGGGACCACCCCACGGTGACGGACGCGACGAGCGGACTCCCCCGTCCGCTTATTACGTCGCGAACGTGCCGCAGAATCGAAGAAATGTGACGTAAATACGTGAAGCGTTTGAGAAAGAATCGGCCTGCTGATTGGCTAGGCTTTGTGTTCGGTTGACCGTTAATTTGATCTGTATCTGAGGGGCGCCCACTCATTTTTTTCTTGGGATTATTATTGATGCGATCGATTCGTTTTGATGGGATGCCGATACGTCGGGTGGAGCCGGTAATGTTATTGTCGCGTCTTTTTGTAATGTCGGTGACTTGTAAGTAATCAGATGTTGATCCGCACGGTTTGCTTACAATTCCGTTGGCCGAGAACAAGAAATCTATGAGCGAGAAATGAAATAAAGATGAGTCTGTTTCCGTCAAGCTGCCAACAGCTTATCACATTTTATGCAATGTTAACACAACTGTTCAGTGCCAAGTATACACGTCTTCATTTGAAAGACTCACTACTTTACAAAAATGCACTCAGGCGCATCATCCGGACACGTTCCGTTTCTCGGAAGACCACACGCGCGCGTCCCGTTGACGTACGAACGATATAATTGCCAAGTTGCGTTCCATTCTACGCGAAGAGTGACAAAGTGTAAGCTATGCTGTAATCACGCTTATTTTAAAAACGTGATGTAAGTAGAAATGTAAGTGACAATCAACGTGGATGATTGACGTCGAGTCTGTCCACTTCGCCGCCTCGTGTTGCTAAAAGCTAGTACCAAGAGGCATGGACGAAGTATTCAGAAATGTGATTCACCGAGACACGTCAGAGTAATTAGTATTTGGGGTACAAAGAAGCCATTATGGATGTTTGGTAAATGGAGTCCGATTGCTAGTACTAATCTAGTAGCAAGGAAAAAATTTAATTTGAAAGAATTGAGCCGGTTGGAATTAGTGTTGAAGAAGGTGAGCCTTTGACCAATACAGAAACAGTTCTGTCCCAGACAAACACCACCACACAAGACACAACTGTTATATTTAATCTTCCATTTATGTTATTTCCTTTGCATAAATACCAAGAGTAGCCTTCGAACAGGACTAGTATCCATAAAATTACAATTTCGCTTACAGTTGGCAAGAGAAAACATTAGAATGATGGCCGATGACTGACGGATGGACAGATATAATTATAATATTTGAAGCCAACGAAAATAATATTCAGACTCTCCTCTAATCAATCACTGATGTGTCATATTTGATAAACGGTATTTCAACAAGACTTTGAGATAATATCTTATTTTTGGAGTAATTGGGATTGTACCAATTTCCGAAATAAAAAACGTTAAATGTTCAGCGGCAATTAATGTTGAAAACTACAAAAAATATTTTGGTTTCCTAGATAAAGTACATACTATCATATCAGCGAAATGGGCTTCCTAAATGACACGTGATGCTTTTAATAACAAACAATTTTTGACAGTTGTTATCTTTGATAATATGTCACTTTGTTTAATTCCTCTTGGTCCTGTTTGATTTAACTGGCATAGTGAAAAAACAATTTTAATTTTTAATAACAAACAATTTTTGACAGTTGCTATCTTAGATAATATGTCACTTTGTATAATTCCTCTTGGTCCTGTTTGATTTAACTGGCATAGTGAAAAAAAAAATGTAAAAAAGGAAAACATATTGTAAAGCATTTCAGTAACCTACCTATACCTAGTATTAAAAAAACCTAAAAAAAAAAGGTAAACTACCTACCAAAGGTGGTGGTGGTTGGTCCTAGTGGTAAAATATGGCTGAATCACTTTAATTTTTCTGTACCACCAATCATGTACCCATATTTGCAAATAAAAATCTCTTTATCTCTTTATTATTACTATTCTTACCGATTTAATGTGCAAACTAACCTTATAAATATAACCACTAAGTTTAACAAATAAATGTAAAAGGTAAAGAGTATTATGTTGTTAAAAAGGTCATGAGTACCTAATTGCTACATTTTTGCAACAAATGCCGTTTCAATTAGCTGAAAATGTATGAAGGAAACTTACAAAATTGTTGGATTGTCAAACTGTTGCCAGTCACCTGTCGCCTATCGGTTTAATTAAATAGGCCCCTGGTCCCTCAACATTGGAATTGTAAGAGTTTGTCTGTGAATGTCACTAAACTTATGTTATTCTATCGCAAAGTAGTTTACACATCCAGTTGTCGTATTACACATCAAAAATAACAAATAAAAAGACTTTACTAAAACAGTCTAACATTTTAAAGATAATTTAATAACCCTTTAAACACTTACCCACACAGTAACTTCATTTATTTCCCAAGATTCCTTGATCAAGAGTCCAAAGGTTTAAAAAAATATGACACTACTTACACCGATTTAAAACTACACAAAAACATTTAAACAGCGGTCCTTTGCTCACATTTTCGCATTTTATTCGATATCATTTAATATGACTTTTAAAATACATAAAGCTTCTTTTAATATCTCGGGAAAAAATCGCTAAAAATAAAACACGAACTAAAGGCCGGGACAGATTAACCCTTCAACGTCAGATGTCTTTTTACACGGGGACAGATGGAGCCACCGTCTCACTGTCAATCACACGTCAGCGGACGGATTTTTGTCCGTCGGTCTGTCCATCAGACCGTCCATCCGTCGAAACGCGTAACTCGACTCTGGGAATCCGCTTAATCTTTATTGACGTTACGTCTTTCCATTTCGCGGGTAGTCACGCGAATTACAACTCTATCCGTCAAAGAATAGAAGACGGTAGAAGTGCATTTTGTTAATTTGTAAATATATTTCGAACAGTGTTCATTAGTAGCTCGTTTTGCTTTTAAGTAGACAGCGTCTGTTATTTTTTTATCGATTGATTTTTTTTTTTTCACGTCCATGTTTATGGGTTACAGAATATCTATGGAATAAGTGTGTGTTTGTTTGAATGGTCTGTCTTGTTTTCTTTGTAATTTTATCGAACGAATGAGAATGAACGCAAAGTGTGCATAGCTGTTGTTTCACGTTTGAAATACACCAAGACTTTGATTAACAAGTTAAATATTATGTAGTTATTGAGTGTCGTGATGGCCTAATGAAAAAGGTCTCGCCTTTTGTTTGAGAAGTGGGTTCGAATCGAGACAAGTGCCAAAGTGATTTTTTCAGTAATTACCTCCTAAGTTTATCTTGGACATCACTGACATCGTTGAAGGAAAACATTATTAACCTGGTACTTATTATAAGATATAGGTTTAATTAGACAGAACTTCTTTAAGTTGGCCTTAATGTAAACTTTACTAGTACCTAGCTTGCAAACACAACAAGAGTGAAAGACAGTTGAAATATCAAGTTGTTATCTCAAACCATTTACACAGATGTCAATTCAAATAATAAGCAAAGGATCTGTCAGTTTAAAACAACAACGCGTTAACAAAGTCTAGGATATCACTTAAGTTCTAGTCCGAACGTTTGACTTACTCTAAAAGATGATCAAGTCTAGAAATGTATTTATATTTCAAATCGGTTTCGTCTTAGACAAGTCCTTGACCGAGACAATACAGAATTTGAGCATTACATTGCTATACAGACTTGATTTTTAGATGTCTAGGTATCTAACTAGTTGCCATGTCTACTCTGATTGAGTTAAAATAAGAAAGTAACCGAACGATTATCAAATACATAACATACTGGACAATTAAGGACAGAAAAATAGTGATGCAAGCGGACCTCATAAGCTTACTAAAAATGTATATTTTTCTTCTTTGACGTGTTCGTAAAAAAAAATTACAGAAATAAATTTCATTTAAATCCATAATTGTTACTAATAGGCTTGCTCCCTATATCATGGGACTGGCGAAATGTGGGTGTACTACAGGTAGGTACACCGCTGCCTAACCCTTCGAGGACTAAGTACAGCCGTCATGTGATACATTTTATTGGGCATTTTATGGCCAACAACTAGAATTAATACAGTGGTTCCCAGCTACCCAAAACATATTTTCTTTGTACCAAATCTCCAGTCCCAAGACCCATTAGAACAACACAAACTTAACCACAACATTGACAGTCGTTTTCCAACGAAACCCGACTACCCATTTCCAAAAACCGAAATCTCCAAACACGCACCTGACGGTCATTTCACCAGAAAACAAACACGCAAGCAGCAAAACTAACAGACAAACACGCGGACACACACAGTGGTCGTGCGCGCGCAGCCTTACGTTTCAACGGCTCATTGTCGAGCAAACACTGTTTTTTTTATTTTGCTTTACTATAAATGAAAGAGGATCGTGGATATGCCTTTATCGTTAAATTGTTGATCTATAAATATATTTTTTTCTATCCATCTTGAACAGGCGTGGTAACTAACACCTGTGCCTTCTCTGTTTGAGAAAACCCTTTCTCTGTTTCTAGCTCATTCACCTTGAAACTACCTACCTATTAAAATCGTTTTTTTTTACATTTTTCAAAACTTTCATCGTTCAAACGTGCTTTTTAATGATCTAATTGCGTTTTTATTTTTTTAATAGGTACTTTAAGTTTAAAGGTGTCTTTCATTGATCTAATTGGAATAAACAATTTGGCTTGTGGAACAGTACAGACTTTTACAGATACAATTTGTTGGATACTGTTGGGGTGTAGATTTTAATTACTATATAGTTTCTACAAAACGTTTTGCAACTTCAAGGTTTATCATTGCGATTTCCTTTGCTATTAGCGAAAAAGTTCATCAAAACATTCCATCACTATATCGTAATATTATTCTTAAGTATATTTTCACTTTTCTTATAATATACCCACATTAACCATACGTATATTTCTTTACCCATACAAATTATTATTTTACCCTCAATCAACACCCACATTTCACGAACAACACAAAAAATATCAATAATATTTCTACTATAAACCCCGGTCCACACTATTCCATCAGCGGTCCACTTTTTGCTCCGCGTCCACATCAACCGCATTGATTGATTGATGTTTATTCAACGGGCATTAGTTGCCGTACCTGCTTTATTGATATTAAGACGTATCCCGTCGCAATTATAATATTATTCATCACTATAGCACCTGTGCGGGCACTCAGTCAATCATACCGGATTGATAATCATTGTGCTGCGTTTCGGAATTTTTTCGTAATTAATTTCGATTGATGGACGCGTTTTAGGGTTATGATTGACGAATGGTTTTAGTTATTTTATAAGTTTGTTTAGAGTTTTATCGGTGCCGGAAGAAAACATTTAACTCAGATGAACTTGAGAAATTTTCTGATAAATAAATCTTATTTAAGCGCTGACAATATTGTAGCATTACAATTAAAGAAGAGACGAATAAATTATCAAATTAAAGGGCACAAATGCAATTAAACTACTTTAAAACGTATTGTCATCTAAACTAAACGTGTATGCGAAAGTTCAGTTAGTTGTATGCGAAAGTTAAAATTCAGTTTTGACAGAGATATGGTAAGATTAGACTACAACACTATACATGGTGTATTGTGTGTACTGTACTGTATGAACGCCAGTGTCTCTAATTGCGAAATTTATTGTGACACTGTGATTAGTGTCGCGTCAGCTTCTGTGTGAATACACTGTGTCCAAGTGCCTAGTCTAAGTGTGAATAGCAGGGCTAATGGCTAATTTTCATTGCCAGTGGCTAAGTAACTAGTGCGATGGCGTTCATTTGCACACGGAACTTTGTAACAATAAGTTATTTTCAAAAAAAATGGTATTGCACCTTAACACTGACTTCAAGATACGGTGACTGTCAGACGGGGTACTGTGCGCTTCGTCACATCTTAGCGTGTGCTCATGACGTCATCATAAACACACACTGATGATAGCCAAAACTAAACTAGCAGTTTGACAGTTGATCATCACTTTGACGTTTAAAAAGTGCTGATCCTCAGACTAATTCGAATAAATGAATTTTGATTTTGATTTTATGAACTGTCGACTGTAATAGCTGTAAAAAATTTACTGTCCAAAATTGTTGTCCGAAATTTTGTCAGAATTTTAGTCATTATCTCAACTTAATAGCTACTATTGCAAATAAAGCTTGTAAGAAAACCCAATAGCTAGTCAATTCACATTGAATATGTCTTTTCCTACTTGTTATCAAATTCATAATAAAACCACTACACAAAGCACATCTACCAACGCAAATCCAGACAGATCAATTCAGACAATCTCAATCTAACCTCCAATAATTCCACCTGAAGCCCGAATCTGGCGTTAACGACTAAGCCGAGATAAAGGCCAAGACACACGGCAGACATAGGTGAGCCAGGCCAGGGTGCCTCGGGAGCAATAACGATGAACCGACTCTAAAGAACTGCAGTCATTTGCATATCGTGCCGGCTTTATGTTGCAGTATAAATGTTCTAAAACTACTATAAAGGGGTAGGAGTTAGGGTACTGTGCAGTTTTTTGGAGCTGAATTTTGAGTCTGTCTTATTGGAGTTGTAGGTACTTTTAGTTAACGCAGAGTGCGATGGAGTATTATCAGCCTGACACTGAATGGAAAATTGCAAAAAAAAAACACCAGATAAATTGAATTTCGCTGCACATCTGCTTTAATTGTTGATATGTAATACAATATTGGAACACCCGATTAGGTAATGACACAGTGTTCTTTTTATTATTAGTAATATTGTTCCCTGTCTAGCTGTATTAAGCAAATAAATAATTTGATTTGATTTTGATTAGTGACATCCACATGACGAGAAACTCAAAGAAAGTTGAAAAAACTATTTTAACCCTTTTCAAAATTACGGTAGAATATCCTCACTTACGGCATTGATAGTACGATTTTCTATTAGAGTACATTTAATATGATGCGTAGAAAGAAGCCAAACTGATTGATTTGAAGTGTTTATGTAAATGTCAGTCTGTTTACATTCGCCATCAATAAAAATCATTTCGAACAATTTAACATCAGAACATCTAAAACTTAAAATAGTTACCATTTAACATGTTAAGATCAGAATAATATCACGCAGTTAAAAGAAGATGAAGAAGATTTTTTGAAGATTTTTTTTTACTTTTAAAAGTATTTGTAACATGTGTAAATCTCACTAAAGAACACTGACCTTTGAGATACAGGATTATCCCAGTTTGAAGGACAGGGATCTTACTAATTTGTACTACATAGTCTACTAAATATTATTAGATGATGAACACTGACGTTACCTAGGCTAAGCTCTTTTCAAAAATAAATAGATTATTATTGAAAACTTAAAAAAAGAATCGTAGTCCATTGACAAATAAAATTTAAAAAAAAAATCTTCCCACAGTTGCCAATTATTGTCCTTGACACTAATCGTAACCCTCTACGTGACAAAACTGTCAAATTGTACCCAAGGCTCAAAAACCCACTTACCATCAATCATACTAAAAATAACATTTAAAACAAACAGTTTCAAAATACCCTCCTTACTGGTTCTTTGTACATTATTTGACGTCCTTATCGACCGGCGGAGGCGACGCAAAAAGAAGTCGTTGACGGGGACATGAAGCGACGTCTGACGAGAGGAACGGAACTTGAAGACAACATGGAGTTGATTGGCGAGGGAAGGACACGAGTTGGTATACATTGCACTGATTTCTTAGGGCGCTTCTTATAATTCCGTTGTTTAAAAGGCAGCGTATGTTTAAGAAACGTGATAAAAAGCTAAAATATAATTTATTTGTTAAACATGAGTTTAAAGTACAAATTGGGGTTTGTAGCGCAGGATGTTGTGTTTTGTAATGATCTTCATGTTTAGCCACAGTTGATGGCTAAATCACTACGTAGGTTTCAACTAATTTAATTTACATTATTTCACGCTTTCAACACGTTTTTAATAATAGTCCACGCCTCGATAATCTTCAAACGAAAGCTTAAAGCGTAAAATTCTAGAAAAAAAAGCAAAAATAGAAACTAAAGTATTGCAACACCGGTAGTAACAAAAAACACCCAATCAGTTGGCAACTCAAAAAATGATCAGCTTCCTGTTTTGAATTTGGAACGACAGTAATTGATTGAGTGACGCAATCAATTAAATTGCTTTATCGCTTGATTGATGCGCGGGCGACGGGTTGACTCACTGGCTGAAATCTTTGTTTTTTTTTATATTAAGTGGTGGAAGTATGAGAAACGTTGTGGTAGGTAATAAACGACTGTTAACTATTACAAAAATAACATTACGCCTGTAATCCCCGAAAGGTTAGGCAGAAATGTATACATTTTATTATTATTGATAGGTACGCGTTTCACCACTATCTGACCTGATGGTAAGCGATGATGTGGTCGACGATGAAGCTCACCTGCCTAGAAGCAACCTGTTCACTCTTGACTTAAAGACCCCTAAGTTGTAGCTATCAGGAAAACCCGACTCAGGTAGGGCATTCCACTCCTTAGCTGTATCTGTAGTAGGTACACCCTCATTTTGCCAGTTATGTTTAAGTCCCATGTACCTAATAGGGGGCGAGCCTATTGCCATCAATCGGGCACAGATACAGAAACTGTCATATTTCTGTATTTTTTTAAATTGTAGTTCAATGTAAAAAATAGCTCATGTCTTTTATATCAGTACTGCCATGTTCCACAAATTAAGAAGCGTGAAAATACGACAAAAATGCGCTACATAGTCGCCGCCAAACGGAATACTCTATCATTCGGCTCTCGATAAAGATCGGCTTTGTTCGTAACGTGCATTTTATAATTTGCACTGAAGCGTGTGCGCATGTAGCGCAGGGTTGCCATTTTAATAAATTTTAATTCAATCGTTTGGATTTTTCAATTCAATTAAATACCAAGTAGTAAAGGATAATAGCGGTACTTTAAATATTTATTACTTTACAAAAAAAAAGGTTTATTATGCAATACTTCTTATACAACTATTTTGAATCCTTTTTTACTACTGAACGGTGCCGGAATCAGAAATATAGTAAAAAAACAACTATTTGAATCCACATGGGTAGGTACTAGTCATTGGCCAGTCTAGTAGGTACCTGCTGCTTGATTGCTATGCCGAAGGTTCAATTCCCACCCAAGATGTATGTGTGATGAGCACGATCATTAAAATGTGTTCGGTATCTGAGAGCAATTAGCTAAATCCAGTCCCAAGCTACGCGGAGCTTGTATTATGGGTACTAAAGAACTGACAAACATCCTTATATATTTCTAAATACATACACATTATTGATAAATTAACCACCCAGACACAGAACAATAAATGATCGTGCTCATTACACAAACTTCACTCGCCTTGGGTGGGAATCGTACCTTACGACTTTCGGCATACCAGTCATGGCCACTAACTACTAGACTATCAGTCCAGTCACTTATAATACCTTTATCTCAAACCTGTTCCCTTTTCATAAGTTCTAGAATATTGAAAGCACAGGACCAAGTTGCTACGAGCCCTAGCCATCCGAGCGGCCATCAATCAGTTAACTGCTCCGGGCAGGATTCATTCCGAGTTGTTTCAGATCTTGGAGATAACACAGCCGTGTATGATGCGATTTAAAGCAAGATGAGATTGTGTGTACTTGTAAGAGGTCAAGTGACGATAGATAACAGGGGTGAAGGTTTGCAAGGAATTGTTTCCTGTATTGTGTAAGTTTTTGTGGTTTTAAGATGAACTTTCAACAATTCGTGTTTGCTATGGTGTTGAATGGGGTATCTAAAGCAAAGATAGCAGAAGGCAGAAAGTTCACTGAATGTTGTTTTCATAGCTTATTAGTAAGTAAGTATTTCTCGAAAGGTTAAACATAGGCATACCAATTTACTAAACCAACATTTCGCCAATTATATACAGAAGTAATACTATAGAGAGAAATCTGTCCTTAACTTGGCGCAAAACCTGACCGTTTCCCTCTTTAAAAATCACAAGTGGGAAACGTCAACAACACTGTGTTCAACGCCGGAATCGAAACCAGAATGCTCATGCATCAGCAGCGTATTACCTCTTGACCAATAAGGCAGTTTTATGTAGGTAAGCTTACACAAATTTTGTGATCACAATGTAAGTATGTAGATGTTAGAGAAGATCTTACTATATTCCTTCACTCTCTTTTGTTTAATTTCACTATAAACAAATGAATCTATCAACCGCAACGTTATACTCGAATAGTTTTACTGTGCAAGAGACTTGCACATCGACAGGTGTTGGTTATTCGATTGACGTTTATCTCGTCATGTGACAGTAAAGAGACTAAGGGTCTCTGTAACCTGACGGACCGATAATTATTTTATTTATTTATTAATTTTATAGTAACAGGAAAACAAACAGTATTAACAACTAACAAATACAACAAATTATGCAACTATTAACCAATTCCTGTAGTTATAAAAACTAGAGGGCTTATTGCAATGCTGGAAAAGTCCAACGTAAATGTAAGTAAAATACAATTACCTCATGAACAAATACAATATGTTCAGTATTGTTCAGTGGCCTGAAACATCAAGCTACCCCAACGTGTCAAATTTATTTGATAGTTTTTCAACTTTATAGCAAACAGAATAAAGTTCATGTTCAATTGGGACAGTGTTTGGGGTTGACATGTTTTTTTGATTGGAAAGACAGAAAAACTAATTATCACTTATGAGTCAAGCCTAGGTCTGTGGTGACAGAAACGAAGTCAACGATGGGTTTACTGTATTCGACTTTCGATGCGATGTAGTGAGCGTGTGAGTGATTAGTAGTGAGTGCACTTAATTACTTTGTGGCTACCCAGAAGAAGCCTGTTCACTCAAGATTATGAGCAGGTTATTAGATATTTTGAACATAATAATATAGTAGAGTAAGAGTATAAGAGTATGCTTAGATTGTTTAGTCACGTTGAAAGGATGAATGAAAAGCGACTAACGTAAGTTGTTTACACGGCAGATGTAAGTGGGAACGCCGGGAGGGGACGCCCTAGAAGGACAAACATAGACCTTATTGGTGAGGTTCTTCAGAAAGGTCAGGTGCGTAGTACTCGCAACCGGCGTTTGTGTATGACAACATGTATGAATGTAAACGAAGCAAAAGAAGTATGTAAGAATCGTAGCATATGGCACTCTGTAGTTTCTGCCTACCCCCATGGGAAAAAGGCGTGAGTTTATGTATGTATGTGTGTAATAATAAACAGTAATCCAAACTGTTATTGTCTATCTTTAGGGACACATAATTAGCAATGCCGTTATGTGGCATTATAACTATTTATATCATTACTCTTTCTAAAAAAATAAACAACTTAACAAAACAGCTGTTTAACAATAAAAGGTTGTTTTTTTCAGCCTAGTTATAGTTTTTGTGTAATATCAAGATACTTACAACACAACTGTTTAGGTGGACCCTGGACCCTGGTCCTTATTTGTATGTTGTTGGTTGGTTTAAAGATGCTTACCTGAAACAAAGAAATAAATAATTAGAATTATTTTACAATTCATTAAAATTTTATCAAAGAAATTATAACCAAAAATTCTAAGACTCATAATAATCGCACTTTTCATTAATATCTCCAGATTAGACTTAATTATTGCCTGACTTCCATTGTCGGATATAGGCCTTCCCCATGCGGCAACACAACCACCTGCGCCATGCTTTCCGCATCTATCAGACTTTATGATTCAATCAGACAAGAAAACCAGACATTTATCAGTATGTAAAATCATAATTAAATAAATGTACAACATACTAGAATATCTATTCCTAAAACAACAACTACAAATATAACATAAACACAGAACTGCAATAATAATTGCGAACGCTCGCACCGCGCATGCGTCGACGCCCTTAATCAGAATCCAGCGCGCGCGCACATCGCGTCAGATTACAGTGTAGATCCGTGACGTTTCAGGGAGAGGATACTGGGCTGGTGGATAGCGATTATTGTATAAAGGTAAATTGATCTAGAATGGTACATAATAATGATTCAAACATGTCATTGTATGTGTCCCGAAAATACTGTCATGATGCACTTCTTCTACATGTACGTAATTTACAATATTATTTAGGTTCAAATACACTTTGGATAGAGTAGAATATTTGCTTTTATCTAACTCCAAAAACTGGATAGCCATTACGAGAAAATGATAAAGATTTACTAATCTATGAAACTTAAACCACAGTGTCATAAGCACCTAGCTCCAAGATCTCATGGTGATGAAGAACTTGAAAGGTTTAGAGAAAGGTTCTGAGAATAATCAAGAATTTAGTCCCCATTCCCCGCTACCGCTCCGCTGATCACCATACAATCTCCTACTAGGTGCAACGCCCCACCTGCGCAACAAAT
Source organism: Euplexia lucipara (assembly GCA_921972225.1). Classification (NCBI taxonomy): domain Eukaryota; kingdom Metazoa; phylum Arthropoda; class Insecta; order Lepidoptera; family Noctuidae; genus Euplexia; species Euplexia lucipara. The sequence goes on along the minus strand of OV179149.1, from coordinate 1,430,255 downwards.
CAGGAAGTGTTGCCCTGTCACAACAGTTACGGACAGTCCCATCACTTTATATAACTAACGCGTTTGATGCTGCGTTGTTGCAGATGATAGAATATGAGGTGGCAGGGTGGTTAAGATGGAGAAAAGATTCTGCCATGTGAAGATGGAACTGACGTAGAAGAATCAGAATCGAAACTTTATTTAGAATTAAGTACCTAAGTTAAGTGAGTAAGTGAGCTGGAAGTTGTTGGAATATTTGCAGTGGCTAGTAAGAAAACAGAAGAATAAGTGGTTTTTGATGAACTCTCTGGAGAAAACCTACCACATGGATAAGTAAGCAACCAATGTAAGAATATTGATAGCAGGTCTATTCTATACTAATTTAGAACAGCTGAAGAGTTTATTTGTTTGAACGTGCTGATCTGCGAAACTTAAAGAACTTTTTTGACATTTGATAGCCCAATTCTTGACAGATGTTGTAAACTATCCCTTAATAGTAAGTGAAACCATTCGGCACAACCAGTCTTTATCTAACAGAATACATAATTAATGTCATAGAGGCTGACATGCTCATTGAATCAAGACATTACACCAATGGTGTCACACTTTCCACTGCTTAAAAGATGGATGAATATCCAATCAACTTCAAGATTAATGACAGACAGAAGAATTCAATGGATAACATACAATCAAGTAGGTACCTACCAGCTGACAGAACAACCCCTTGAAACATCCAAAATCGAAAAGCTAGCAACAACATGACATTCGATAACATCACATTTTTATTTACATTTCAACTCAAACTGACAAAATCAGTAAATAATGTTTTGAAATAAAATCTATTTCGTTTCTGAGCGCATCGGGAGCGTTCGATCAACCGTCAGTTCATTTCAAACGACGACTGACAGTTGATGTGATGCGAATTCGCTTTGTATTCCATTTTTAAACGTAGTTTGTTTCGATATTTGAAATAATGTTTATGGTTTCTGTCTGTATTTTTTTTGCTGCAGTTTATGTAAATGACTAAACCAAAAAATACAGCATCATACAGTTCAGAAGACGGTTCCAGTCTAACTTGCATGTTCCAGTCAGACCTTGAGTTTTTTTACGGTATTTCTACTACAAAAACCGGATTTCTATGGGAAATACAGACCTTACCTTATTTTAAAAGCTGATTGCTTTTATGGTGTGGAATAGTTCAGTTATCATTAACAAAAAGTGTAGAGATATAATTTTATCAACCAAACTCAAATACACACTACAAAGAAATCGTCGGTTTTTTTTAGGCAGCCATTTGAAATAGTTAATCATAAAACCTTTTCAAAACATATGTCAATAACCGGCCAAGAGCGAGTCCCGATGCAAAATTAAGGTAACGAAATAAATTACTCTCTGCATAAAAATATCAATGCATATATTGCTTCAATTACAACATTTCATGTAGGTTTTTCGTGTTCGTTATTAAATATGAACCCAGTAAATAGAGTCCCATAATATTTATCGAAATTTAGTTGCATAAATCTTAAGAAAATACTCAGTAACAGACAAAATGTAACCTTACAAAGGTTTAATTTTCCTTATAAAGTTGGTTAGTACTCAAAAATAACATACACGCAGTCCAAAGTCCTTTTCAAACAATTGAAAAAAATGCACTCAATCAGTCCTCAACCATTCAATTGATTTTACATCCATCAAAATAACGTTGACATCAACTAACAACATATACATGTACGCTACCTATAGATCGTCGGGCTGGCAATGACCTGCCGATTGATTCATCCAATCAAGCCGATTGATTGACATGTGACGCGTGACAATGCCGTGCTCATTGATCAATCAAGTGTTGCTAGATAGTACAGAGGCTAGCGGAGTGTTAATATTATGTGGAAAGATAACATGATGACGTATGTTATACATACATACGCCATAAGATCACTAGATGCCTTTCGCGTCTAATATAATAATGTTTTAAGACGTTGTTGGGACTACGCAAAGAAGTTGCTTCTCTGATGCATCGAACGCAGGTCATTAACAATAGTATCCTAAAATGAGTGGAAGAGAGTCCTTTCTGAGGAAGGTGTGGGAGGGTTTGTGAGGAGTTATTAATAGAAGTCTGGAATCGCCAATCCACCAAAAAATCCAAAAAGTCATAATTGCTCTGCAGTGACTTTCCGAGTAATGTCATTAATTTCAATCGTGCTTTTGATGTTTTAAAAGTTCTTTTCAAACTAAAAGCTTTAATTCAACATCCACAGTTAGTTTTACAAATCATAATATATTTCACTTAAGATACAATCTTTTGCATACTCATAGGTACTCACAAAATTTCGCCATTCTTACGAACGAAATCAAATATAACGACATGCAAAAAATCTTCAATATGATAATCTAAACTACAATCATTTCTTCGTACAATGCCCCAGTACAATATGATTAAACTCTAAACTACAAAATGAACGACGACAAGTCTCTTAAAGTCCCTTCTTTAAGTCTAAAAATTATGGAACACACTAGACATTTTATTACAGCTACACGGCAAACAGAACTTTCGCGGTCGAGAATCGAACCCGTACCCACCTACAACCACTTGTTTACAACTTGACCGTGGCGATATATTCAGAATCAAATTGTCGACCGATCATCGTGTCTGACTCCTACGCTAACAAACTTAACCATACACTCTACCATCCAAAAATCGTCTCTAAATCCTTACAGATAAGATTGAGAGGAACTGCAGGTCAAATGTTGTAATCTCCTTGAGTAATTTGCGTCCTTTTAGTGCCTTATGTGTTCCTAGTACCGTCATGTTGATCTCAAGATAAATTTTGATAAAATATTAAGTATGTGTTTATTTCGTTACTTATTCATTACAAGTTATTTAACTTTGATGTATATAAGAGATGGTATTTCCAAAGTCAAATATAATTTTATTCTGTGGAATACTTACTATCGACATTTGACAGTCGTAGTGCCTTCTCTATAGATAATACTCTATTGTCATTGCTACATCACGATAGAAGCAAAGGAAAAATGATAATTAATTACATAAAATTGGTTTTTACATTTAGGTATAGTATTACGTCAAACAATGTGAGCTTGGCGATTCCGTATCTGACTACTCTGAGTAGAAACACTATGAGAAACCCAGAAGTTTAATGTCAAGATACTGTCTTGGTAAGATCATGTGAAGACCATCCACCACCACCATGAGTTTGAGATGGTCTTTAGAGAAAAGAATCAAAATCTTGTCGCAATTTCATTTCTACTATCAATGTCAAAATTTTAGAGAAATCAGACGAATATTTGACCGAACGAAACATGTATACATACCTAAACTCACGTCTTTTTCCCATGGGAGTTTGCAACTACCCCATGCTACGATTTTCTTACACACTTACCGATTGATTCTTAGATTCTAATGCAAACGTTCCTAAAAATACGACGAATTGTCACTTTGATGTTATTTGTTAACAAACACACAACAGCAGGCTGATATCATTTATAAACAGAGTCATGGCTACTGTACATTACCTAATCATAATAATCAGTATTTATTATGAAGACAGAAAATATGAGCAAAAATTATACGTTTACGTTAGTGACGGGTCAGACGAGACCGGACTGATTGCCTGTCTGTCCGTCCGTCTGTCTGTCTGTCCGACGTATTAACGTTGCGTGCAAGCGTTGATTTTGTTTTTGTTTGATATTAATAATAAATAGGGATCGTGTGTTTGTGCACTTATTTTTATGTAGTACACTATTGTTTGCGCTCCTGTCGTGTCTTAAAAGGCGATAACATTAAGTTAATGGACAGCATCCTTGTGTCGACATCTGCCTAGCCTTACTCCAGCTATGTCGTGGTCAGCTTCCAGTCTAAGCGGATGCAGCTGAATACTAGTGTTTTACAAGGAGCGATTATGTGACCACCAGTGACTGGATAATACGTTACCCTTTTGTAAGACTGATTGTCGGGTTTTCGAGCTTCTGGTGGTCTTCTGTGCTCTTTAAAAATAATTATTAAAGTGTGCAGAATGCAGAAAAAAACTGTAAAACCCATCACTCTTAATGACATAAAGAATTGACCACTATTTATCACCGCCGTAACACCAACATATTCACCATATATTTAATTTTAATCCTGTGTGCACATTGCCCTCAGCAGCGATTAATTATAATAACACCGTCGCACCGGATGTACCCAGCGCCATCCATCAAGCGTCAAGCTCGCATCACTAATTACAAACACCTCACAAACTGTATTAAAACGATCCAACGTATATTTTAATTTATAATAATAACATGTGCAATATTCTTTACAATAATTCTCGTTTTAAACGCGGAATGAACACAACGCAAACGCGAGCGTAAACGTTTGTCATAGAGCTATATATCGCACAGACGCGGCACGTCGCTTGCCGCGCTTCGCCGTGAGGCGCCCATCTCGCCGCGCGCATTAAGTCTGCAGTCACTCTCAATCACTCAAGCTGTCCGGCCGTCACTCATAAGCAAGACGAACGGGGGAATGTCGGTGGCCTCCTTTGAACCCCCTTCTCCCTGTAGGTGAAAAGGGGGGATGGTCAGCTCTTGAAGACAATTTACTGTACAAGTCGAGTTCGCCGTCCGGGATTCGTGCGCTGATGAAATTTATTTGGAGCAACTTGTGTTGCAGTTTCCTTCTGTTATGGGATTTCCATAGCGACCGTTGGAACTTATATTTTTATGGACTTTTGTGCGGGGAAATGGGAATGTATGTTCCCAGTTCTGTTATGTATGAACACAGTTTGTGATTTTTATAAAACTGTGTGTAACTTTTGTTTGTATTCGGAAGAAAGTACGGCTAATAGAATTTTTTATCGTTCTGTTTTCTCTGAGATAGGATTGTAGTTGTACGAAAACTTTTCATATATGTGCTGAAAACCGACTTGAACACTGTTTATGACATGTAACGACATCCAAATGTATATTCTACTTTATTCTTGAGCAGCATCGTGTTGTATCAATAGGCTCTGTATTACTCAAATACCCCTCAAAGCCTCTCACAATCATCCTGCAGCCTCACTATGGATATCCTCCATCCAAATTAACACAACACACGCCTAAACTACAAAACATTAGCTCAGAAAAAACTCAACAAAGCGGGGCCAGTCTCAAACGGTGAGTTAACATCATTATCGGCGTTGGACGCGGGTGGAGGCGAGTCGAGGCGAGGTGGGGGCGAGTGGGGGATGGAGGGGGCGACACACGTCGCTCAGATGTCGCGCGCAGACGGACGTCTTTGTCGACCGAAGCTTTATTTACTCTTCGCGTGGACTCGCGACGACTAGAAGTGCCAGCGTTTAAAAAAAATATTAATTTTTCATTTGACCTCTTGCTAATTAGAGCGATTTTGACAAATGAATGGATGAAGTGTTTTGGTCAGGTTTTTGATGGATTCTAGTGAAAGTGAGGTTTGTAATTAAATCATGTGTCACAGCTTTAAGTTTATCCCGGAAAATAATAATTATAATTAATACAGAAAATTATAATTAAGAAACACTTTTGTCTGTATGTTACACACAACTGGATATTATGTTATGGGCTTCAAGTACTGACAAATGATCAGTAGGTACCATCAAAAATCCAAACATTAACACCTATCTATTGACATTTTAATACTGGCAAGTCAAAACATCCCAAAGTCAAAATCATCGCACGGTGTGCAGTAATGACTTGCATTTATGGCAATAATTACCTACATCTTTAGAAATGAAAAACTTATTGAATACATTTTTTTTCATTCGTACTTTTACTGGTCCCTAATGTATTGGTTTTTCTAAATTATAAACCAGAGCTTGATTTAATCCCACCTGATGGTAAGCAGTGATGCAATTAATGGTGGTGAAGCGCACTTGTTTATTAAGAGATCTCACTCTATCCTTGAAGACACCTAAATTATAATCGGACGGGGAGACCGCAGCGGGCAAGTTGTATTTTCCTACATTTGGCAGTGTTCTACACTACAGGGTCCATAAGTGTGCATGGCTTTGAGTCATTGTTGAGGAATGATTATTTAAGGTAACTAACGCCACCTATACACAAATAAAACAACTCTGCAACAACATGTCGCTTCTACGCACTACGTCTGTGTTCACCGTGTTGATTCAATCAAACTTGACAGCACAAAGTCGATGTGGGTTGGACAGTCTACTGATGATCGATTTTTCCACCCCCTCGTGTAAATAGCGTTATGAATAACCGGCTAATGCAGGCTCGCAAACAGAGTAGCCTTCACAAATACTGGTTACTTTTTGTTGGTCGGTATTAGTGGGTAACTTATTTGAGTAAATACAGCTTTCTTGATTTGGTGTCCATTAGTAAACCGGTGAGATTTTTTGTAGGCTAATACAACAAGTCGTGCTACCTCATTACTGACGTGCACTGACTGGATAGGTCATATCTGTGTTATTTCCTTAAAAGACTGTCTCAAACATGATGAGACATGCATGCTCTGACGAAAATAACGTCTAGAGTTTAAAAGAGACTTTACTTAAGTCAAATATTAAACTGGATTTGGGAACTTATAAATCAATGTCAACGTACAATAAGTAAGGTATTACGTTTCTCGAGGTCAGTCGATAGTCTTAGAATGAAATGGATATTACACGCTAAGTCTCCTACGAGCCACGAAAAGCACGTCAGGTGAGTAGTTGGTCCCGGCTATCACTCTTAGATCTTTGACAGCTGTTTAGGATAATCAAAAGCCCGAAACCTTGGCAAGATAAGAGTCTTGCAAAGATGCTAATTAATACTACCCACTTACAAGGTTCCTAAACTGCATTTGGTTAGACTGGAAATCGACCCAATATTTAGGAAAATGCTAGGGAGATGATGGTGATAATTATACTGAGTGGTCAAAATCAATGGGCCCTGAAGGTTTAATTCTTAAGACTATTTTACGTAAAGGAAACAATTCTTTATTTTTTAAATGAATGCACTGCATTTACTGATCTCCCAACAAAGATAGACTATAATAGGGAATAGAACCATCTTAAAATCCAATGTTGTGAAGTTTTATCAAAATCACAAAACAACCATAAATCCTCACAAACTTAGACTTTAGAAATCAAGATGTTGAAAACTAAATATAATTTTCTCAATCAAATAAAATATTCTCATATCAGACCAGCTCACACCTCGGGAGCCTGCATGAATGCACTCAATCACACCCAAGACGCACAGCCTCAACCCTCTCCTACTTAATTGACGTTCCACTCCATCAAAACAACCTTAAACATTTCAACAAACGAAAACGCAACTACAGAAGAAACGAAATCCAACCTTAAAACATTACCATTACAATTCATTGCGACTGCAAGAAAAAAATTGCATAAAATTTGCATTGTGCTGCAAATGTGTTTACTTTGGAAATAAGCAATTATGACTTGTATTGCAAGGCAGTAAGAGTTTTGAAAGATGAAATAGTTGTAGTTGATTGCTGAGATGTGCAGCTGTCATCAGGAAATCATACGTCACAGTTGAAGTGTCAAAGAAAGAGATGCTTGGTGAACATGTGGGAAAGAAAAAGGCATCAGGTAAGGTCAAAATGGCAATGCACTTGTGTGATTATTTACAAACGTGTTTCTGAAATAAGATAGGTATTGTGTATTAATCTTTTAAGTCTCTAAATTATGTGACATGAGGACTGGACATAAATTATTGATTTTTATAAATTATGATAAATTTGTCATTTGTTTGCAAGCTGCAGTTTTTAGTGGAATCAATCAACTCCGTTTTTTAGTTTAATACTAGGATTATTTTGCTTTATGTCTGTAGCGGTATTGAGGGGTAATCAATTTGAATGTTACCAATCAATTCTTCTGTGAACTTACTAGAATTTTTGAAGATTAGGTTTTCTAAGATTAATTTTATTACGAAGTGCATTTTAGTATCGAAGAACTAAACAGTAATCTGGGTACCAAAACAAGCTATTAAACGCCACATCTTTAACATTAACGACCGCCTTTAAAAACGCTTAAAAGTTTTCAACAAACTTCTAAAACACCCGCAAGTCTTGAAAGCACCCAAATCCGATGCACAGTGTGACAAAATAAGCGTCGCACGACGAAAATAGTCAACGATGTTTGACAAATAGCTAACAGATGTCGCTTCACAAGTGGGAGGTCTACACCACTTTTTTTTCCACGCAGTTCGCGCCTCGGAACACTTTGCGAGCAATATTCGGCGATTGTTTCCAAAGTTGAAACAGAAGTTCCTTTATTGTGGATGGTCGTGGAAAAGTCTTAATAAGATAGCGTGGTGTTCGGTTTAGATATTTCTTTTTGGTTTGGAATTGGCGGAGTTTGCAGTAGTGGGTGCTGTGGGTAGTAATCCTTGTTGGGCTAGGGTTATGTTTCTGAGGTCTTAATTCGGCAGATCTAGGCATATTGTGGAGAGTCTAACGATATGCTAAAAAAATTCATAACTTAATTTTCACCTCCATCAACAGGGACAAAATTATACTATTCTTATAGTATACTGTACTAGGTACAATTTTTAAGAAAAATAAAGTTGTGACTCTTGACAAAACAGGTGTTGCTTTCCTCAAGGTGGCATATTATACCAAACTTCAAATGTCTGCTAGCCAACCAACCATTATTCAAAATATCAAAAATTACACGATTGGTCCGCAAACAACATAAATCGCTTTAATACAAAACCGCAAGGAATCAATCTATCAATCAATAAATCGTGCTAAAGATTGAGATATTCCACTTGGGGGGCGAGACAGGGCTGGTGGGGGTGACAGGGGGTGTCGGGGGCGACAGGGAGGGGGTCTGTTTACCGGGCCCGTGACGGATATATCCCTCGTAGACACCCGTCAATCATCCACGATATGATGAGAATTAATATTTCACGAAGATATTACGACGACCGATGAGTCTTGATATTTAAATGTGGATGCGGTGGCTGCTGTTTTATGATGAAGTATAATTTGAGGATTACAAAGTATTGGTGTTAATATGCTACCTTATGTTTGGCCTACTCAATATCGTTATTGCTTCCTATATGTATGGTGGTAACTTTATAATTCAGACCATTATGGAACCTGTAGGGTACAGCAAAAGGTGTGTAATAATAGCACTAATGAAAAGTTTAGTAAAATAAACAAAACTGAATATGATGAAGTGTAGGTAGGTCTCGTAAAGTTCGTAGAAGAACGTTCTAAGGAGAATTTAGCAAAGCTGTGTAAAATCCAATACTTCACGTTTCTTCAAATCTATCAAACTCCACACAACTCACATTCGATCAGAACCATTCCTAACTACATATATCAGAAAAAAAAAGTAAAACAAAATTACATCGGAAAGTTGCAGTAGAAGTAGAAATGTGTAAACAGCTAGGAAATCAATCAAGTCGGACTTGGGGGTGCAGGTGGGGGGTGAAAGGGGGCGTCGCGGGGTATCGTGGGGTGTCGTGAGACCCCTTGACCCGTGCAGTAGACGGGTGACGGCTGACTGATGGGACGTTGTTGCAACTGCTTAGTATGAAGTGAAAGGTTGGTTTTGGTGGAGTGAAAGGGAGAGAAGATGTCAATTTATAACGAGATGTAAAGTAACCGGCCAAGTGCGAGTGTAATTAGCACACGACGGATTCAAAATTTAACACTGTGTAGTTTTCAATTAACTTTTTTTTATTTTCTTTATTGGTTAATACATATAGGTAGCATTTATTAGCTTATGAAGAATTTACGTTCAATACGCAGAAAAAAAAACTTGTAAAGATCTCCTCAAACTTTAATTTCATTTATATAATTTGCGGCAATCTTTGATAATTTCAACTCTAGTAGGCTACCTATTACGATTTCTGCGATACAGACAGAGTACTTTGGGTACAGATCCCTGAAAAGGGTGAAGGTTAAGGTCAAAGTCCGCGCAAATAGTTGAAAATAAAATGTTTTGAATTTGCTTCACTGGGTATTGTGACAATTCTAATGAATAGCCATTGATTTTCCCAGTTTTAATCACGTCTTTATTCTGGCTTAATATACTTTACACTTTCCAAAAGTGACGAATCCTTCCTACTTTCACAAAAAAACCAATAAACCTTAATCTTAACATTGTTATTTCTGTACGAACACATCACGCTCTCCTTGCATAAGCTCGAAACTCATAAATGGATAATGACATCAATATATCAAAATTATTTAGGCCAATAAAACGAGCGGTACCAAGACATTTATTGCCATATTTAAAAATAAATCGTATCAATCAGTTATTATGTTAACTGCCTTGAATTTGTAATGAAACTTTCCTTCGTGCTGACGTGTTGATTTAAAGGAAAATAAATGCCAAAGAGTAATTGGCAGAGGCGGCATTGACGAGACTACTAAAAGTTTTAATATGCATTATACGTCACAGAATTAAGAAGTAATAGATTAGTAAAATATACTTTAGAAAAGACTATTGCCAGGCCAGCTTATTTTAGTAACAACAACTCAACTCAATAAATTAGCAATTAATATAATAATTAGGTTTATAATATCTGTTTGAAGTTATACCTAAGTCAATAGTATCTATTTTCTTCATATTTCGGCGTATGCAAGCGGTCTATAAAAGGTCACATGTATGGCCAAATAGTTCATCGTTCCTGGGTTTAGTCTAATAGCCCAATAAATTTATTTCTCCTATTTACTTCTTCTATTCATATCATAACATCACGCCACGCCGGTAATCTAAGATGGATTAGGCAGAGGTTTATCTATTAGTAAACCCACATTTTGTAAGTTATGGTGAAGTCCTAGATAATAGGGGGCGAGCCTGTTGCCATTAATCCTCCGCACCACCTCTTAGTACCTATTCATATTTTTCACATAGTTTTTAATGGTTGTTGTAGTTAAAAACAATCAATTACAGTATCTTTTTATATTCATCTCGACGTCATCCCTCAGTTCGTCTCGTCAGATAAACATTAACTGATGTCTGCGAGACGTCGCGTCGCTTAACAAACAGTTGAAAATGCATTTCCATCGTTCGCCCTGTCTATACTCCTTCTTACTCTATGTCATTTGATATTGATTGGTCGACTGCACTTGACATAATTGTGTATGTTTGTACCGAGGTCGCCATGAGTAGGGTAAAATTGGGGCTTCTGCATCACTCGCCTCGCTTCGCTCGGCTCATGATGCAGAAGCCCCAATTTTATAATCGATCGCGAGTGATACAGAAGCCCCAATTTTATAATCGAGAACTAATACCTATCATTGACTTGTCGATGTATTTTTATCCACTACGGTTTTTAAACTGATGAGCGAATTGTTGCTACCGTTTCTTTGTGATTGCCTCCAGTTCACAGCAGTTCACTCGAACGGTTGATCAGATTCAGAACTCCTCAATTTATACCGTCGCACATTATCGCGATCGTTGGCGTGGCGTCGAACTACAGTGGAGCAAAACTATCGAGCGTACTTTACAACAATATCATGTTCGATAGCTGCACCGCGTTAAACCGAAATGTATTGAGCGCTACAGCGTTCAATATATTAGCAACCGTGCAAGTTAATGTCATCGGTGCCTTGGATACGGATAGAAATCCAGAAAAAGAATTGAGGATTGTTTTTTTTTTTTACTTAACTGTATTATGGAGATAGAGTAATTGATTATAATATAAAATAATGTAAAAAATCATAAAAACCAAGCTGGAACAAATATTCATTTGTTCTGTGCGGGAATCGAACCAGCAAAACACTTTTGACGCATTTGTTAAGGCATCTATTAAACCTACTATTTACATTGTGATGTAGCACTCTTAACCAATGCGCCAAATGTGTCTTTAGAGATGTGACAAAATATTGGACCACTTTGTCCTCTACTTAGTACTTGATAATATTTATAAATTATGATGGTGAAGTGACATCGTCTAACGGTAGCAAACAATTTATAGTCGTGATCAGATAGGATTGGAAGGGATAAAAAGCTATAAAAAACATATATTTTTAGTTTATAATTTTATTATCATGACACCATTTATTTATACATAATACATTTCTTAACGCACATACAGAATTATGATAAACACAATTATACACATCTTGAGACTGTTTATATTGATTATACAAATTTATTAAACTAGGACAACCTTTTTCTTCTAAATTAAATATATTACTATTACTATTTTCTAAAATATGCTTTAACCAGGAAACTTTTTCTATACCTTTAACGTAAACATATTTATCTCTTAAAATATTTAACACCAATGTCTGGTAATTAGAATATGGAATAAATCCTTCACTCCAGTATATCTTTCTGTTACGTTCAATCCAGCAAACTTGTTTCTTTTCTAGTCTTGTTAGATTTTTAAATGAAAATGGCGGCTCAATTAAAAACACTTGTAGTTTGCTATCACCCAATATTGCGATTTCTTTTGCTATAAATTCCTTGGCTTCTGTTTGAAAGCCTTGAATATCGACAATAACAATCATGATAACCTTCGCACAATGTTGCTTAAAGGTTTGTATTCTACAAGTCGATCGTTTATAATCAAACAATATGCAGTTGTCTTATCTGGTATTGATGTAGAACATTCAATTTCCAACCGCACGTCCACTGGACCTGTTTTTAGACTATCGTTTTGTCTTGAGCAGTCTATAATAAAAAGGGGAGCCTTTTCTTTGAAGTCTTTTAGATCTAGCAACGGATCTAATGGACTGTTGTAATACGACTGGCGAAATTTCACATACATTTCATATAATATACTATACTTGTTCTCAGAAAACTTTAAGCTCAAAGGTTCATAAGGATAATATTGAGAATTCAAAAAGAGCGTTACGTTGCTCACTTCGCAATGATCGAATAGCGAACTGTCTTTAGTTTTATTATTTTTCCTATTAGTTTGCAAGCAAAATATAACATATCTAGGCTTTTCTAATTGTGAAGCGGTCTTTACTGACCAAGAATGTTTTGTAGTTTTAGGAAGTAAAGGATACTCATATAAATCCCAATTTCTAAAAGCCATCTGAATAGACTTATCTTTTTCTAAGTGTTTTAAAAGTATTAATCGTTCTCGATCTGATACTTTTATATGTGGTACCCTCCACTGAACTCTTTCCATATCTATTTGAAAATGGGCAACATCGTCAGTAAGTATTACACTGTTTAAATTGGAGTTACTCCTAGTTAATATAAGTTCGTGTTTACAATTTATCACAATTTTATTGTAATCTTCTGCAAACCCTAAAACCTTGTTTAATGGTATCACAGCACTAAAATGTCCGTCACTGTGAAATCCATTTAAGTTCCAACCCCATATAGCTGCAACTTTATTTTCTGCTTGATTTAGTGATATGTATGATTTTATTGTTGACGTTATTCCGGAATTTTTTATACGGTCTATTTCTATACCATTCACTTCATATCTGATGTCTTGAAACAGATACATAACAGGGTTATTAGTGAACGCAACAGTTTTCTTGATCGGATTCCCATCTTTACCGAAGAACTTTGCTTGCCCTTCGATGTAAATCGAACTGGCTGATGGTAGCACGTATATGTCTTGTTGGTGTATGGGAATTCTGATTTCATCGTTTTCTCTAAAGCTGTTATTGTAGGGATTGTATGAATGGACTTCATAACTTTCGATTGAACTGTCAAAGTGTGGTGATTCAGTAATCTGTAGGATATTCATGTTTTAAAACCAAGGGCTTTAAGAAAGTTTTTATTTGCTTTGGTTAATTTCTTCAATTTATTCTTACGTGTGTGCCCCTTAGTAGTCCGCGAAGAAATAAGACGTTTTATATTCACTGATGTGTTTTTATTATAAACTATCATTTTGTTTTCCTTATATGAAGACGTAATTGAATGTGTTCTTCCCCAAAATTAATACTATGACCAAACTGATCAACAATTTTAACAGATATAGATGAAATGTTATTTTTGTTTATTGGAAAATATACTACGTTTTGCGGTATTTCTATGTAATGACGACCCTGAGCACTGTCATATAGAAATTCATGAATGAAATGTTTTGGTAAACCGTTGAAATATGAGCCGTATACAAGATCACATTCGATTCTGATCACAGACAGACTGCTTCCAATATTAGGAGCAATAGGTTTTGAATTCAATAATGAAAAGTAAAGCAAACCGCACTCATACTGATCAGATAAATGAAGTGGTGGTTGAAAGTATGAAATTAATTCTGATTTATTTCCGGAGATGGTAACCGTAATAGACATGCTTGTACACTAAACTCTTCTGAATAATCCCACTCATTTTATTACTTAACTACACCAAAAATTCTTTAAGAACTTTAAACAAAGATGTCCACAGTTAAAAGGGTGATCACGCTGTATATTATCATAATTATAGTGTACTTTATTACCGACATATTTTATAAATTCCTTTGGTGGTTTAAGATTTCCATAGCTATCGAAATACTCAATATAATCATTGTATTTTGCATAGGCTACCCAATGAGAGCCTGGATTTTTTGAGCTATCTAAATTAATAACTCCACATTCTTTTTTAAAAGGGTATTTAGGGAGCTCATCTCTCATAAAAACACCTCTAAAATGTGGAATATTAGTTGCATACTTTAAAATGTCAATATTAGTTAAAGCTCGTTTGGGTAGCCGACATCTTAGTTTTTTTCTTTTGATATGAAAATTCCGAGTCCATCTTTATGCGGTTTGAGGTGGAGGCCTTTTCCTACACAAAGAGCCTCCATTTTTTCGTTGTGTCTCTTTCTCTCAGCTAGTAATTTTTTTGCCATTTTAAATTCATTAATGGTTTTAGCAATACCAGCTGCACCGCCTGCTAAGGCGCCAACTGCAGATAATCCCGCGAAAATTGGAATCAAAGGTAAAACACCACCGGTTTTCGGTATAGGAATAACTCGAGGAAGTTTAATAGATGAATTACCCGATAATTCTCGGACAGCAGCCATAGCTAATTCTATTGCAACTTTTTTACATTTTGGTTTTAATTTTTTTATATGTCTTCTTGTTTTGGCTATAACCTTCTTAAAATTATGATTTAAACTTTTTCCATCTGTAACTTCACGAGAACACTTTTTGCTACGCTTTTTTAAGCCACAACCAGTTTTAATTTTTGTTGACATAATATTGCTTACTAAACGCGCTGCGAACTTTTCGCTTGGACTAGCATCCGAGGTAACTGCGCGCTCTTTTGCCATATTTAATAAAACTAAATCTGCCTTATGACGATCTTCTAAGTTTGAGGACTTATGATAGGCAATGTCGTGCTCTTTACAATATTCGTCTAATTTGTTAACACCCTTATCTCCACGTTTAAGCCTTTTGATTAATTTCGTGCCAGGACCGCAATAATTGTAGCCTGGTAAGTGTAATTCTAATGGCAAATGATTTATTAGCCAATTAAGAAGACTGCTCTCTCCAATACACATCATAAGACTGAAGAATCGGGGGATTAAATATTTAATAAATAGTTATTGTAAAGCTAAGTTACTCTGATTTATCTGTTATAATTTATTTGACTTATCAATCCAACTATTTTCAGTTGAAGGCAAACCTAGCCATTTCACTAAAACTCTGTTTCCTTTTTTTCTAAGAACTTTTTCCACTAGATACACGTTTGGATGTTTCGTTTTTTGAAGCTCTTGCATATAAAATGCCCCTAAAATAGGTAGACCTCTAATTGTATCTTCAATTAAATATGTAATAGGAGTTGTATTTTGTATTTTTTTAATTTTAAATATTTCTGTCGACCAGTTAGGGGTGTATCCTTTTTCAAAGGTCCCTTTATACTTACTGATCCGTACATAATCACCCACACTAAACTTGCTTTTATTATTTACATTTTTTGCCAAGCTTACATATTTTTCCAGTATGCGTATTTTATTTTTATTATTTACATTTGCTGGGACTTCATCAATTGTCCGATGATAAGTATGATTATATTTATACATTACATTATCAAGAGTTTTATCTATCCATTTATAGTTTCCTTTTAAACTAAATTCCTTATAAAGTTTAGATTTTAATGTTCTAATGAATCTCTCTACTATTGACGCTTTTTTTGTTGAGAATGTTGAGTAATGATTAATATTATGGGATTTCATAAGCTTTTGAAATAAGTTATTATAAAATTCTGTTCCGTTATCCGTTTGTAGATTTTTTGGAACTCGCCCTTTATCTAACAACATCTTGAAAGTATTACAGACAACGTCTTTAGTCTTGCTTTTCAAAGGAAAAGCCCAAGCGTATTTCGAAAATGTATCAATAACTGTGAGAATAAATCGAAAGTTTTTATTTTCTCCACTAATTGATTGCATATCAATTAAATCCGCCTGCCATAGATCATCTATATCTTTCATGATAACGTGTCTTCGAGGAAAGTTCACCCTCGCGTTTTTATGAATTTCGTTGACAATATCGGCTTTGCTCATGTTTCTTTTCTTTTTGGGACAAATTTAATTATATCAATATCAAGTCTTTTGTGATACTGAAGGAAGGGCGCCTTATTCCTACTATTTATTCTTTAATAACGTCAGCTTCTTTCAATTCTTCAATTATTGATAAAATTTCATTATCATGATTTGTGTTGCCGGCATCTCTTGACGCTACTAATAATTTTAATCTCTCGACTAATTCATTGGGATCATCCCAATATACCAAGTCAGTGTACGTTTTATATTTTTTTAGCTTTGGCAAACTACCTCCAAGTTTCATCTGATTTTTTTCAGTTGAAGTCTCGCAAAATAATGGCTTGATAATTTGTCGATACTTAGTTCCTTTATCACCTCTTATTTGACCACTGGGGTTAAAATCTCTCTTATGGGCGTTAGTTTGATGTAAGATATCTTTATAAACAAGTTTATCTATGTTTGTTATTAACTTTAAATCAGGTTTACTTCGGAGTAAAAGTTCTTTAAGTCCAGGGGTTAAATTATAAGTTTTACCACCAATTTTAACCAAAACTGTATTTTCATTGTCTAAACTACCAATTTTAGAAAATGAAACTATTTCTTTGCCCATCATTAAAGTTTTGTTTTCAGTTCTTATTCCAAAAGGAACATTTAATCCATCATAAATACCATAAATGTCTTTACTTTCCAATGAAGTTTCTAAACTATTTTTTTGTTTATTTTTAGGAGTGCTTGCAGAATTTAATACAGCATCGTGAAAGTCATCACATTTAGTCGAAGAGCTCGAACTGTTTTCGTCTGACTCGAATGCTATAGAATTTTCGGATATTACATTTTCCATATGGTTTTTGTTTTCTAGATTTTTTTTAGATTTCACAAGGCTATTGAGGGGCTCCGAAACAGGTTTGAGCATTTTATCTAGCGATAAGTTCACTTCATGTTCCTGATTTTTCATTTGTTTTATTTTTCTTTTTATGGAGTCGACAGACTTCATTAATTCCATTTTAATATTTTTCTCCATCTTCCTCTTAAACAAGTGAATTCAAGTAATAATAGATTTAGACTAAACTGTATTCTTATGAAGCTCGTTATAAATATGCAACTTCATTCAAAATTAAAGAAGGTATCGAAATTCTGTCTGTACCTTCCATTATTTATTGGGGACTCTTTGTTAATGATTAAAAAATTAAAAGGAGTTTTCCAAACTGTTTTGCAAATGTCTTTAAATTGATTCCATGATAAATCAGAGCTAACATGTTCTTCATATATGTGCTTCAGGTTCACATCATCTTGTTTAAATATTATTAGAAAATTAACATTATCACGCAACAATTGTTTCGGTATTTTTGAATAGGTTTGTGATAAGTAGAAGCAATCAATTTGCTTATGTCTACCCATAGAGAAATAATTGCGGATATTTATTTGATTTTCACACGCAACATCATCAAAAATAAATACAGAGTTCGGTAAAGCTTCACTCGGAGATATAACATCTTTATCATCATTGAACTCAAAGAATTTTATTTGAGGCACTCTTCTTAGCACCTCGCTTAAGAAACGATATTTTGACTGAAAACTTGTTTTTGAGTAAAGATAAACATTTTGAAATTTCATCCCGTTTTCATGCAGCAGCAAACTAATCATTGTGTTAGTTTTACCGCAGTTTGAAGGACCGCATATAACACAGCGAATTGTGTTAGGTAGTAAAATACTATGCCTGATTAGATGCGGGGATTCATTGATATTTATATTGTTAATTTTAAGCGATATGGGTTGCTTGATCAACTTCATTTTGCGTATTACTTCTATTTCTTTCTGTCCTTCAAATATATATTGATAAAAAATGTATATAATTAATACGTTATACCTGAATAGAACATTTGTCCGCAATATCAACAAGTTTAGACTTGTGTGTTTAGACGAAACTGTAATTTAAGATATTATTCTTAAATTACAATAATGACATCACATGCTCCATTTGTATATAATTTTTTAATGCGATCTCTTCATTGCGCTGCTGTCATTTACGTGAGCAGATCGTTTGTCCGGTCATTTATTTACTTTCGAGGTAAGAACAATTTTTTCAAATGTGTATTTTTTTTTTATAAATCTTATTATATTAATATTGTTATCATTCTTATTTTCAGAATCATGTCAACCTCACCGTGCTACAGTCCTGTTCTAGATATTATAAACCATAATAGAACTTCAGTATTTGATGAAGAACCCGAGAGACCAAATTTACAGGAGGTAAGTGACAAGGTTATAAATATGTAAAAGTTATTATTATTTATATTTTTTATTTTATTTATAATGACGTTTTTTTTTTTTTACAGAATTTAATAGAAGACGATAATCCAATTACCAATCCTTTTTATTACGCTCAAGATAGAGAAAGTTGGTATGCTGAAGTAGCTGCCAAGGCTTGTGAAGAAAGTCGACAACAAAAAGCAGAGGAACAAGCATTGAAGAAGAAAAAAAAAATCAAATCAAAATCTATTACGAGAATAAACAAATCTTATGTCATGCGCAAAGAACCTGCACATGTTCGACATTTAATCAAAATTATGATACATGATTTGGATGGTCGTCCCATGGATAAAATAAAAGTGGATCCTGAGGATGCGAGTGTGGATGTGCAGTATTTAGTGACTAGTGATTATGATGATATAAAGACTGAAACTGAACATTTAGTTGGTAAAATAGTGAATAAATTAAGGCAATCGAATTGTCTATAATACATAATTATATTATGTTTTATATAATTTTTCTAATTTATTTGAATTGTCCAATGTTGTTTATGTTTATGCTGTTGTATACTTACGTTATTTATATGCAGTGTATATTATATTTCGATTTTGTCAATAGTTCGCATTGTCTGCCACAAATTAATTTGCTTTCGAGAGATTTTTTAGAATCTTTCAATAATTGCTTCTTCTGAAATGTACTTTTTACTTTATCAAAAAGTTGCTATAATCTTAAATAACAAATTTATTTGTAACAGAACTTAGATCGAGGAAATAAAAAAACAACTATTATTAAAATAAATGATATTTTATTCATTTTAAAGTGTATTAAATTTATTATAAGTTTACATTATTATATTTATGTTTTAATATATTTTCAATTTACAATAAATTGCATAATAACAAACAAATATTTGTTTCATTAACTAGTAAAAAGTTCTTAAAATTAGTTTTTCCCATTGTACTAAATAATAAAAAAATAAAAAAATGTACTAAATAAAAATATTCATATATTTTGTCATATATACTATATTTATTTAGTACAATGGGACAGACGTATACATTTAGCTTGAATTGAATGCTGGATTTATTATCTTACACATTTTTGTATGATTTTTAGTTAAATGTTCTTAACTTTATAATTATGTAGGTATAGGTACAAAAACATATTGCCATGTAGTTCATTATCACCAAAAGAATCCGTGCCTTTGATATGTACATACCCTTTCCGTAACACGCTGTATGTTATAATCATTTTATACTTAAAAAGTTAATAAGGCCATGTATACCTACTTATTATATCTTAATAAATTTCTTATCATCTTAATATTTGTGTTTTATTCCTGTTATAAAGGGTTATAATCAGTCTGTTAAATAAATACACATCAATTTGTTTACATAATTTATTTAAACATTAGAAATTTTATTACACACATCAACATAGTACATACAGCTTAACTTCAAATACATTTTCAAGTAACTTTATTATGATTATGAATTATATACATTTTAACTTAATTAATTACATATTGGGAATTTTCTTTTACATACTAAAATGCATTTACACAGTTTACAGGTATTGATTGTAGATTTACATAGTTAATTATGTATTAAAAAACAGTTTTGTAATGTCCCCAAGGTAAAGTTTTATAATCATCTTCTAATATTTGTCTTTTATCATCATCTCTGCTAAGTACAAGTTTATTAATTTTTTGAGTAAATATATTATGATTTTTTGACCTAATTATACACATATTTTCTCTTAAATGTTCATTGTATCGTAAAGCTCTTTTATAATTGTTAATATTAAGTTTATTTGTAACGGTTTTTTTAATACCTTTTGCTTTTCTTATTGATGTGGTTACAGAATCTATACAATACAATTTTGCTCTTAAGCCCACAAACTCGGATATGATATCACCACCCATCTCATCCTTGAAAAATCCTGGTATTTTACTATTTACTTTTGGCATATCATAATTCTCATTTTCAAAGTTACTGGTGTCAAAGTACCTAATATACTTTTTCATGTCTTTATAAAAGTCTTCAGTGTATATTAAATACAAAAGACTATCTGTATCAGTATAACAAAGTTTGATAGACTCTTTATAAATACGTTTCATTACAGAATAGTGAAAATGATGTAAATGACTCTTAGCCAATTCCAAAATTGAAAATCCAATATAAATCGGGCGATCCAGAATTATTTGTGTCTGTTGCATCTGGATTGCAACCAATGACTCAGATAGCATCGACATATTTTTGAAATTCGGAGCACTTATATATTTTTCTGCTCCACAAACTTTATTAGTCTTATTTGATGTATCTTTCCATACATTAACCAATTTCACATCAACTTGTTTTCTTTTGTTTTCTATTGTTTTTCCGAAAATAGAATTATTTTGTTTTTTAAAAAAATCTCTTTCAAAATCTGAACTTGCTTCTTGACGAAGTGTTGTATTCAATAAGATGTATGGTGCTAAAAATGCATTTTGACTAAAAGTTAATATCCTATGAATCTTGAGTAAAATAAGACCATTTTTTAAACACTCTTTCAAATGAATGTAATGAATCACATATTTAAATTTGTCATTCAAGTTGGCAATTAGTTTATAATTTTTACTTCCCGGAGGTACAAATTTTTCAGCTGCAAATGGTAAATCAGAATGGTCATCATGAATTTCGTATGGATAGTGTAAATCTACTTCGAGAATATATCCACTATCACTATCATCGGAAACATTTATAATATCAAATGTATTTATTTCTTTTTCGCTCAAAAATTTAAAATTTCCCGCTGGTAATTTTTGCATCATTGCATAACCATATAAATTAACACAATCCAGATAAACTAGATAACTATTAGGTTTCTGACTATCATAATGTGGAAGATATTTATTATTTGCTTTAGCATATCTTAAAGAACATTGGGCAAGACCTCCTCGTATACCCTTTTCCAACATTTGATACATTTCAATATCCGAAATCAAGTCTAAATTAATATTAGTGTATAACAACATAGCGTCCCAACTTAATGATGGTGAAGAAACGTAATAACATGGATCAAGGTTGTAATATTTTAAACTCATAGCTCTAAATTTTTCAAATACATCACATAAAAGAAGGACGTCACATTTTAGATACAGATCTGTATACTCTCCTAAATTGGAAATATGAAATGCGTCCCAAACTTTTAATGCATGATTGTAGTTTTCATCGGAAACAGTTTCAGATGTCAGATTATTATAAAATTTGATTTGATCTGGCAATTTATTTTCTTTGTAACGATCCCATGAATCAATATAGTCGTAACAATAAATACCTTTTCTCCGAATTAAATTAAATAAGTGTTCATCTTCGAAAAACTGTCGCAGACTTTGAAAATCCTCAGGTTTCATTGAGTTCACTAAATTATCAAGACTTGAACTCAAAAAATTAAAAGAGTCGATAAATTTTAATTGAGCCACATTTTTATCATTAATTGGTATAAATTTAGTAAAAGATATATATTTTTCCTTATTTTTAGGTATTAAATTTATGCGCCCGCAAATAGCAGAAAGTTCTTTTATAAACAAATGGCAATCATAACCTGAAAGGTTGTGAAATATTATAGGTATAAATGAACATTTTTTAGCATTTAAATTACATTTATCATGCGCTGGTCCTCTGTATTTTCCTGTGAAATGATCATGATCTGCGACAACTATGTCTGTATCACAGAATATTTCTTACATAAATAACATTTTTTTGCATTGTTAAAAGAATTACGTTCATCTTCACTGATTATCATGGGCTTTGAATCTGAAATTATTTCATACAATCTTTTCACATTTTTGGTAATTGATTTAGTAAACTTCTTTGAACAATCTGGCCCCCTGTATGATACGAACTTATTAAGTTCTGGTCGAGAATGGCAAAAAATATAATATGCAAAGCAACTTGCCTCGTGAATTTGTATGTTTTCAACATGTTTTGTTTTATTTTTGTCTGAATATTCGTGTAATAAGCTCTCAAAATCACCGTAAATAACTATGGGAATTCTTTGAGTTCTTTCAAAATTTGAAAAATATTGTGTCGTGTTATCTTCAGGGAGTATAGTTTTCACTCTTGCACAGTTATGATTTAAAAGTTTTTCTGATGTACTAAAATATGTGAAACACTCGTCACATAAATGTATCTTGGACTTATGTTTAGTTAATTGTTTATGTGCAAGTCTGTCGAACTTTTTTATTAAACAGTAATGGTTTTTACCTTTTTTATTATTAATACAAAGTAAGTTGACGTGCATTATTTTTCTTTTTAAAGTTTTATACAATGGTCCAGTCACTTGATTTTTCGAATCTAAACCATAAATGTTTATACTCAAATTCGGATTTAGATTTTCAAATAATTTAATATCTGTAAAACTTGGAGGAAATGACATATTAGTTGTTTTCAAAACTTTTGAATAATGAGGGTATGATGTCACTCTATTTGGATTATTCATAGACGGATACAAATGAGCTACAACACTCCAAAGAAAACAATGTTCATCATTATTAACTAAATTTAGACAAGATTTTGTTTTGCGAATATTTTGAGGTAATGGAATGTAAGAACCAGCTCTTAAAGGGTTGTATTTTAAAATATTTATTTCTAAATGACTTATTCTCTCGATTGTCCAACCTGATTCACAAAGTTCAAACTCTGAACATTTGTAAATCATTTTTTCAGCACATGCTTTAAAAATGGATAGTAAATCGGTATTTTGCGATATTATTTCATATTTAGTGTTAAAAGATTTCAGAGATGATTCATTATTTTTAGGTAAAACATATGAAACAAACAGTTCAAAATTGACTTTTAATGATGTATGTACTTTCAGTTTCTCTTTAATAAGATAAGAACATATATGCGAAATATCATTTAAAAATAATTCAGGTGAAATATTAAATTTTTGAGAATCTATTTTGTAACTAACTATTTTGTTTTTAAAGGCACAAGCAATCATATGAACATTGTCAAATTCAGTTTGTAGCAAACAGTTAGATTTATGAATGTTGGATTTCTTGTGAGAAGAATGTTTTTTAACGTATTCATTACAGGGTTGGCAGAAATACATTTAGTCTTCAAAAATATTCAATTTATTCTGTGTTTATTTATACTAAACAAAGTTATTTATTTTTCTTGTTTCTTGGTTTTGATTTTAGTATTATTCTATACAAAATTATTTTTTTTTGTTATAGGTTCTGATTTTAGTTTTATTAAATACAAAGTATAATTTTTCTTGTTTATAGGTTCTGATTTTAGTTTTATTTTATACAAACTTTAATTTTCTTGTTTTTAGGTTCTGATTTTAGTTTTACACAGTGTATTTTTCTTGTTTCTGGGTTCCAATTTTAGTCATATTCTATACAAATTTATTTGTTCTTGTTTTAGGTTCTGATTTTAGTTTTATTCTACGCAAAGTTTATTTTTTTCTTGTTTCTAGGTTCTTATTTTACTTTTCTGTTATACAAACTTTAATTTTCTTGTTTTTAGGTTCTGATTTTAGTTTTATTCTATACAAAGTTTAATTTTTCTTGTTATAGGTTCTCATTTTAGTTTATTCTTTATAAAGTTTAATTTTTCTTATTTTTAGGTTCTGGTTTTTGTTTTATTTAGTTTTTATCTACAGAGTAGATCCTGTAAGAAACAATGCATTTAATTATGTAAAAACATGAAATTACTATTCAAATTAAACATACCTACATACATGCATAAACTGATAAACCCAAAAATTATGTGGATATCGATAAACTAAGTGAGCAAGTACATGTTGATTAATCCTTGGATGGATACAAAATAGGTTTAACGTGACGAAAATTTTCTTTTATCGTGGAAACAAGCTGAGTAACTGCTTTCCAAGTTGGCGTTTTGTCATTTACTGCAGTTTTAAAAGTGATCAGGGAATGTTGCCAGCGGTTGTTGGTAATTGCTTCCAGTTCACGGCTGTTCGAGATGCGAACTTCAATGTAATACTCGCCTCTCTTTGTGGGATCGCTTTGATAGGTTTTGCCAGAAGCTACACGTCGTGAAAGATAATTTTTTAATGTTGCTGCATGGACAGGTTCAGACTCATCATCCTGCCAACAACAAAAACAGACTTTGAATTATTATAAGCTCAAGAGCTTAACATCGTTACAACATCATATTAATATACGATTTAACTATCTACACGTTATTATACTTATATATAACGTATTAAAATAACATAGCATGTCTTTATTGTTGGATAACCAAAAACACTTTGTCCGGACTGCGAATCGAACACAGAACGAGATAGAAAATACAAGAAGCGGAACACACTTGCTACCATCGAGGTCATTTACGAGATAGATATGGGGCAGGCATCGAAATTAAAATTGTTTCTGCTCAGACTAATTTTCGTTAGAAACAAAACGTAAAATATTATGTAGATAAATGAACTCACCTCAGAATCGGGAAAGAGATTGATTTTACGCTTTTTGGTCACGTTTGCTGGTGTTGGATCAGTCTCTGATTCCGAGTCACTATCTAAATGATCCTGTCTTTTTTGTATCTTGCTTCGTTGCTTCTTGGGTTTAGACGGTTTGGTGGTCTTTTTCTTAGTTGATGTTGAAGGCGCTTCAGCGTCTGAATCGAAGGGATTTGAAGACCTGAAATACAGATAAAGTAAAGTAAACTATTTATGAAACGAAAACAGCAGTTATCAAAAAATACTAGCCCATCAGCACGCTGAGCAAACAACAACATTATTGCAACTGAGTTGCTTATGGGCGTAGGACCTAAGTATTACGTACATACTTGACCCCTTGGGAAGATATTCCACAGCCACCAATGAAGGAATGATGCCACAACCAATGTGTTATAAAAACATCTCGATGGCTCTATTTATACCCTAATATTATAAGGGAACGATCATTGTAACGTATTAAAGTTTTCGCTGACGTTTCAATTTAAAAATAATTAATTTTTATGTTTAATATTGAACACTATACTCATTGATCATTAGAACTATTATTGTTTCTTTATATATTACAAATTAGGTACTCAAGTGTGAACATCTCCTTTACTAAACTTATTTGGATGCAATACCACACCGACGCCGCAATGTCGCTGCAATTTGAGACGAAATTTTTATAAGGTAATCGTATGTACTCTCTAATAAATCTATAATTAATTATTATATTTAATATTGAACACTGTACTCATTGATCATAAGAATTATTATTGATTGTTTATATATTATAAATTAGGTACTCAAGTATCATCTCCTTTACTAATCTTATTTGGATGTAATACTACATCGGCGCCGCACTGTCGCTGTAATTTGAGACGAAATTTGTATAAGGTAATCGTATGTACTCTCTAGTAAATCTTAATATAAGACGTAGTTTAACTTAAAATAGAATTTAATAAAGACTTACTTAAAAAACATACTTACACCACTATCATTCGTTAAGGGTAGCGCATCCTAAGGCCAAGGGTCCCACTGCCAACGGGTCCACCATATGTTTCTCATCGAGCTGTATATTTTCAACGGCAATAGACTGTCACTTAAAATTTAATATAATACTTAAAATATTACGTATAACCAATATTATAAGAAATTACAAAATCTAAGATAGGACCTAGGTCTAGAGACCTAGTCCTCATACAAAAAGCCTCGAAAGAAAAAAATATTTTTCCCGTGTTATTTCTATACTACGGGTAATAACTAAATACAAGCATCAAACTTAGTATGTAGTTCCTTTTATAAATGTTTTTAATAAATGCTAGGAAAGTATGAAGATAGAAAATAACTTATAAGTTCCTACTACTAAAGATTCGTCACCCGTTGGTATTGCGAAACATTTGTGCTGAAGCTTGCATTTTTACGGTTTATAAGTGCACACACTTCAATCAGCATTCATCAGTGCTAAAAGTGCGCTGTATCGGTTAGACGTTGAGTACTCCTCATCGGATAGACGTTGCGTGTATAAAATTGGGGCTTCTGCATCATGAGCCGAGCGAAGCGAGGCGAGTGATGCAGAAGCCCCAATTTTACCCTACTGCCATGTTTTAGGACATAATCATTAATAAATGAGCTATTGCAATTATTAATTTTATCATTAAACACGTGTGTTATTGGTTAGTGACGTAGTTGATGAGAATTCTTGCAATGGATTTGAGAAATAATTCGATAGTTCCTACTTAATTCATTAAACCCCAAGAGGACACCGGTGTTCGCGCTGTCATTATCTTTCTATTGTGTCACTAATTGACACGATTGAAAGGTTCATTATCGTTCAATCAAAAAATAGGTCGCCCATGATGCAGTATCATGACGTAGAACTGTCGAAATTTATTTAGCACCTTTAGTTTTTATTTGCCTACACTACTATAATGTAAGTAAAGTATCTTCAAACACCATTATTAGATATTCTAAGTATTAAGCTTTTTTAAACTCAATTTAACCTACTATAACCATCATCTACAAAACCTTATTAAAATATTTTTGAAAAAAAGTGCATGCGTACCTACATTGAATTTTATATTGCGTAATACTTGTACCCAGTTTTAATAATAACTAGACTGTCCCATTAAAAATATTATTAATAAATACACCATTAACATACATTGTACAGTCGAAATAAGCACAGACGGTCGCCCCTGACACGTCGCTCAATTAATACCCGCTATACGTCAATTATAACCAAAATCTGTCAATCATTTTACGGACAGGTCAAAGAGCAAAAATGTTCAGAAAGACCATTTGTATCATCCTGCCGAATGAAGCTAGCGAAACTTAGAATACATAATTATAACATTTTAATTGTATCTTGGATTGGCTGTTAGTTGTCAATAAAATTAATTAATTAATTATTTAATTCCAAACTTGTGTGTCACTTTGAAATGTGTCACAGTTAAAATGATGCCTGATCTTTTTTATCGTGAGACACGTCATACCTACTGTATAAATTCCGGTAGATATATAAATCGAGCGGTGCAAGTTTTCCTATTTTATCATTCTTAGAAATTATTGAAGTTAAAATGTTATATTTACCTGCAGATTATCTAATTGCCGCACTTTTATGATACTTAACCATTACGTCACTACCATATTTATAGGTAGAGAGACTTTCGCTGCACAGGCACACTCGAACGACTGTCCCTTCTGCGATCTTTATACTCTGTGGCCAGACAGACAGACGTCAGGACTTATCATATTAATCAATCAACCACACGATTCATTATTAATTAAGTATTTTTGTTCGTCGTTTTTATGTTACCTTGTTTTAATACGTGGGACTGGGAATGACTGGCTTACCTGGGAAAGAAAAAAAAAGCTTTATTATTAAGTGAAACGACAATAATATAATTAAAAGGTAAGTCTGATAGACGGTAGAGCTAGGTTCTGATGAAGTTTTTGTAGATACTATATTGAAAGTTTATATAACCTACATGTTATTGTTTTTATTTTATTTCTTTACAACTTTTAAGCCGATCTAAGACTTAATTGGCGGATGGGAGTCGTTTTGAGGAAACCTGGACTTTATTAAGGCGAAGTTTCACACCGCCAACTGTCAGCAAGCATGGTGATTAATGCTCATGCTTTTTCTGTGTGAAAAGTATGTGTTTAGTTACTAAGAGAGCACACTGTGCACAGAGCTACTACTTTTATCATACAAATCACAATCAAAATTTATCTATTCAAATTAGTAGCACCTTTTGAACGTCTTAAAAACAGTCAGCAGTCCCTAAAAACGCTCCTTCTTTACTACTTCGTAGTGTTTTTATTGAGAAGAAGTAAGTAGTAGCACAACAAACGCCCAATAAACGTAGGTAACAGTCTGATTAGTTTTATGAACTTGAAATCTATACTTCAATACAATTTTCAATACTACTTATAATGTCGATGCATTTGCCAAGAATAATGATATTTGCATAACCTCTTTATTTTGCAGGACAATTAAGAGCAGAGGGCTGATATGAAACTTCCAAATTATTACGCAACCGAACGACTGAGGTAAACTGTTGTATTGACAACAATGGTAATAGCGCCATTGACTGTATGTCTGTCCACTGAACTGTTTTCATCGTCCGTCTTATTGTAGGTAATGATGACGTAAATATTGACAGGCATTTGCCATACAAGTTACTGTTATATAACTGCTTTGTGTGCTTAACCCTAGATAGATAACCTACGTCAAAACGACGTATACGATTTTGAAAAATCTGTAGAACTCAGCAATAGCTTGATGACCTCATGGGTGGAGACAAGGCAGCAAATGCTTAATTTGCCGACGAATATAAAAGATAAAAGATTGTGGTATATTGTCAAAAAGACAAGCTGAACCTCCCCACACAACGTGAAGGTGTACCTAAAGCAAAGAAAAGAAAATATTATGCCTTTTGTCCATCAAAAATTAGAAGGATGCTGACAAAGACAATGTGCGACAGCTGTAAAAATCCCATTTCTGGAGAGCACAAGTCCAGCGCCTATCCTAAGTGCTTTTGAGGCCAAAATGAATAAATACTGTTATTTACTCAGATTTATTATGTTATAATGATTACAAAAAGTGGATTTTGAAGAGTTTACATTGTAAATTATAAGCCTGACGAAAAGTTACGTAAATGTTTAAGTTTTGTAAAGCAAAAAGTAACTTGTTTAGTTTTTAATTTTTTTTTTTAACAAAAATATACTTAAAATCTGATGTTTTTTCCTTTAATCACAATAAAATTACATATATAAAGACATAATATCACATTCATAAACCTAGTTGTATACATAATCCAAAATATGGTCACTCAAACATTCGCACGTCGAATCGACGTATGGTTATCTTTAGTGTACTGTGCAATATGGTTATCTATCTAGGGTTAAGTAAGCTACCTAGGGCAGGTAGCTTACTTAAGCACACAAAGCAGTAGTTTTAATTTCTCTTAATAGTGCAACTAGAATCATTCTTTTAATTTATTTTATTTGTAAGTCTGACTTTATTTGAAATAAATTATTGACTTTGACTTAAAATAATAACGCATAGAAACCTAGTACCTAGTAGTGCAAAAAGTGAGGCAACTCAAAATGAGCCAGAATCGGTTTGTTTGCTCGGTGTGCGTATCAGTAGGTACTAAAAGTCACGTTATATAATAATAATTGATTTGAAACAAGTAACAGAACTCACAGTGTTAACAACAATACACTTAAACTACGTTAGTAACAAAAAAGATTCAAACAGAATCAGAATGTGACATTATTGCCGCGAGGTGACAGGCCCAGCCGAAACCTTGCAGCAATGGTTCACAAATACCGCAAATATGCAATCAAGCCTGCTTGCTAACATAGACAGGACAGGATGCTGTTGGCGCTGCCCCATACCCTACGGAACGCTTCCGCATCATCGTGTAAAACAATCGCGGAGGGCACTGTATGATTTTTGAGTATAATGCACCTTCACATTGCAAGTATGAAATGACGTCCAATAGGCACAAAATAAAGTGCGCTTTACCTCTTACTTTTTTTATAGAGACCCCCTTTTAATTTGTTCTGAAAGTGGTATTAGAAATATATACTCTGTGTGAAAATTCCAACTGTATTGCAATAGGCAGCTATTGAAATTTAATAAATAAATAAATAAACTGACGGATGGACTGACAACATAGGCTTAGTGATTGGACTCTATTAGCAACCTTTGGGTAGGGTACCCTAAAAATAACGAGACTAAACACAAGGTGCCATTCGTATATTCTTAAAAAAAAATGCTGGTCTAAGACTATAATGAAAGTCAATAATTTATTTCAAATAAATTATTGACTTTGACTTAAAATAATAACGCATAGAAACCTAGTACCTAGTAGTGCAAAAAGTGAGGCAACTCAAAATGAGCCAGAATCGGTTTGTTTGCTCGGTGTGCGTATCAGTAGGTACTAAAAGTCACGTTCTGTCGAATACAGTTCGCGAGGAAACACCTTCGGCTCACGTACACTAAGATAATAAAGGGGACACACGATTTCGTCCGTGTTTTGTACTAAACGCGGCTTCTATTAATGTTTTATCTATCTATCTACAATTTTATTCATTCATTACAATACCTTTTTCATAACCCGTACCTTCAACACGATCCACTAAAATACGTTGTAAACAACTAGTAATACAATAAATAAAACATAACGCACAAAAAAATCAATGTTGTAAAAGAAAATTTTACCAACTACCTTACACGGGCGGCCGATAAAAAATAATGCCATTTACACCGTCCGACACTGCGGCGGATTCGACTTATAGTCACTTGCCCCGCTTCGTTATTGCCGTAACAAAATGGCCTATCTCCCTTCTCGCTTGCACTCACGAAAAACCCATATAGAACAATGCGGGCGTAGTAAAATTTTATTGGAAGCACACGTGGGGTACATCCCGGGCCGGCCTGCATAATGCAGAAGCACGTTAGCTAAAAAGAAAGATAACTGCATATTTATACAATCGGTACGCGATATTTCGTTGCGACCGTCACTGTAAAGTGTGGAAACGTATCGGTACCATCCAGACTAGACTAGTCTGCTGCTAGAATTTATGCGTTTTAGATGTTTGATGGGGAAAATTTGACTAGAAATTGTAAGTTTAAAGAGCTCCATTACTTTCCAAGTAGTCAGTATTTTTAGGCCAAAGATTTAAGATGTCAAATAGGTACCTAACTTACCACATTTCTAGTAAAGTTATTCTTGCAGTTTAATTATATTTATTATACATACTCTCTAAGTTAAAATACTACAATGATTATAAAATAAAACTAAACTTCTAACACAAAACCAGACTAGCAATTAAACATGTAACTGATCGGCCATTGTCCTACCCTTTAAACTTCAACACTACAAGTTCCCACTTCTATATCTGGCCAGCACTGGCATCACTTAAAATCTAGTACAACCTACAAAGGAACCAGCTTGCAAATAAACAAGGCTATTTTAAACCGCTTTTTTCCGTCTACTAAATAAAGTAGCGTCCGCTCCGGGCGCAGCCTCGTATGTTTTCACCATAGTGTTCGATTACAATTTAATGCATCGCATTCGCACTCAAATTCAAAATCTTAAACGTTCACCATTTACACGGAAAAATCGACCTTAGACCTTCGCGCAGACCATTTGAATTGGATTGTGTTTTCCCCGTTGGTGCGTGGTGTCCGTTTTGTGGCACAGTCAAAGTAAAATCAACTTTATTAGTCGAAGAGTAAAGTTTGTTTTGGATTGTTTTTAAATGTCGTATCGTGGTCGTGGAGCGGTCGTTCCGTTGCATTACAGTGTAGTAGGTGACATCGGTCGCTACTATTATTTCTTTTACAACAAAACTAGTAGTTTATTGGTTCCGTGTCTCATTAGAATCGTTTGTGGGCGGTTTATTTTAGAGCTTTTAATATTTTTACACCTTAAGCTATGATAAAGAAATATACAATGTAAACTGGTATTTTTTATTGCTCTCTTCAACTCCATTCAAATTATTTCACGGGTTTTTATTACTAATTAATGGCCTTCGCAGTTTCACAGTTTTAAGGACTTGGGTTGAAGAGCAATTTAGCTAAGATACGTACGAATATAGAACAGCTATTAAGGTAACTGATATAATTATCAATTACACACACACGCACACACAATCACAATTGGACCTAAAACCGATTTCCAACAAGAAAAGTCTTACAATAATTAGGTAGTCTTAGACCAGCATTTTTTTTTAAGAAACACGAATTGCACCTTGTGTTTAGTATCGTTATTTTTAGGGTATTCTACCCATAGGTTGCCAATAGAGTCCAATCACTAAGCCTATGTTGTCAGTCCATCCTTCAGCATTTATCCCACAAATTTCAATAGCTGCCTATTGCAATACAGTTGGAATTTTCACACAGAGTGTCTAATACCACTTTCAGAACAAATTAATCAAATTAAAAGGGGGTCTCTATAAAAAAGTAAGAGGTAAAGCGCACTTTATTTAGTGCATGTCATTTCATACTTGCAATGTGTAGGTACCCAAAAATCATACAGTGCCTTCGCGATTGTTCTACACGGTGATGCGGAAGCGTTCCGTAGGGTACAGGGCAGCGCCAACAGCATCCTGTCCTATCTATGTTAGCGAGCAGGCTTGATTACGTATTTGTGAACCGTTGCTGCAAGGTTTCGGCTGGGCCTGTCACCTTGCGGCAATAATGTCACATTCTGTTTTTTGTTTTTATCTTTGTTTGTTACTAACGTAGTTTGTAAGTGTATTCTTGCTACTGTAAAAGAAAACATGATTTTTTCGGCGTGTTTGGGTCGACATGGTACGGAACCCGATATTTATGTGTTGTTGTGATTTTTTAACGTACCTACTTAGAAGCTGTAAGATTTTAAAGACACATAATCGTCATGCGACTACACCACATATTAAACATTTTTCTGATCTCACGAACGTTTCGTTACAAAAATGCTATTTAGTATCTCAATAAAACTGTCTGGCTTCGTAATTTGATTTATTTATCGTATTATTAGTTGTAAAGAACGCGTCTTGAAGACAAATCTTGATTTATGCCGCGCCATCTGCGTTAAGCATGTCAATCGGCTAAGAGTTTGCTCAAATGTTGCAATTGTGGGCAACTTTTTTTAGATGGAATGGATTTGTGGGTTGAGGACAAAAGGCATCCTTGTTAAAGATATGCTAACCTGATAATTGTATGAAAATGATACTCTCCGAACTCCGTAACAAGACTGGCAGATGACACTAAATTCAAAGTTGGGACGTATATATTCTTACTACTAATATACTTATAACTTCTTGTAAAATAAAAACGAAGTACCTACTAGAAGTTATGTCTCATTATAAAGTATTTTACTCAAATTATGTTAAGCACGATACAGAAAAAGTTAGAAGTTGCACATTGTGCCTGTGTCAAGAAGGATATTAAACAGCATAATGCTTTGCCATGAAAGATGCACAATACAGCGCTGACTACTAAAATAAAGTAACTTCTAATATACTCGACACTAAAACGTCAAAAGCCATACCATTGTGCGTCGTGTCTACAGAGTCAAATAAAGTAATACATAACCCAATTTTTCCTCAAAATTTGTCAATGACATCACCTCAGAAGTGATGTCCGACCATTTTGTGAATCACCATTACCAGTGTTTTTCCATATGTCACCTCCACTGACACCTGTCCACTCATATTTATAGCAAAAATATGATAATTCAACGTAAACTTATATTTCTTTAGATTAATAATATAAACGAATTGCTTATGTCACTCATATTCTGATTAATTAGTTATATAATTATCGTGGTGTGTTTATTTCTTGAAAACACAAAGACTTATAGTGTTTTTGATGGTGAATAATGATGAACAGGTTGACTGTGAAGTTTGTGAATAATGTTTATCTTTATAACCGTCCGAGTGGAAATTGACCCGTGGTCGTTGGGGAGTGTGGTGACCGTGTACTGGAAGATGTAGTGTGGGAAGTTCCCAAGGTGGGTTGATGATCTGGTGAATATCTGAAAAGGCAATAGATGAGGACAGCGCAAGACTAATTGTTATGGAAATCTTTGGAGAGGCTAATGTCCAGCAGTAGCCGTCTTCCGACTTAGTTGGAACTAGCAGTTGCTTTATGCAGATACCATCAAGGATCTGTCGAGAGGCGAACTGGAAGGATATTATACTGTTGCAGCTTAGAGACTGCTCATGATGGTGACTACGCGGTCATTAATACCGACACGAATGAATCATAACCAGGCTACCAGATGATCTGGCACAACTACAACTTACTTAGGTTCTACAGAGTTGTGAAGTTGGACTTGGGAGGATTAAGTGATCACAAACTGTTCTCAATCCGTATTATTTGTAACCTAGCTAGCTACTACTCGTAGTTGCGTATGATTGACTTTGTTGTTTAATAAAAGCTGTGGCAGTATCGAACTAAGTGTATTACCCATTGCACCTATTTTCCTCTACCCACATGATGTCTGATTCAGACGGTAAAATCTCGACCAACAGGCAATAAAAATGAATGACCTTTGATTCATCTTTTTATTACACCTAGATGTATAAATTCACTAACAGGTTGACAACCCACCTGATTTATAGACGATGACCTGATTGACTAATGCAAAATTGCGAGGATCTTTTAACACCAAGTAGGTACACATTTCTTTTGAAATCGAACCCAATTGACAGAAAGAAAATGCGTTTATTTGGCACAAAAGCGCACAAAAACTAGTAGATAATAGAAACAAATATAAAGGATTGCAAGATACATAGACAATAGGAGACAGTCAAAATAGAAATCAATAATAAAAAAATGAGGCTTGCGACTGAGTCAAATAGGTCCAGTTCAGCCAGACAACTAGCCTAACGCTGGCATTCAACTAAAAAATAAAAGTCATTTATTCAAATTAGGCTGAAGATCAGCACTTTTTAAACATCAACATTACATAAGACAGTCCCCCAAAAAACCTGTCCCTCGCCCAACTGGACCTGAGGTATCACTGACGAAAAGCAGTTGGTAAGCTAATAGTCTAGGCGTGCGTGCATGTTTATGTGTGTGAAAACTGTCATACAGAAACTAGTGATCACTTTCGCAAAAACATCTCCATAAAATCCTCCCAGCATTTTAAACTACCAGCAACAACTAGGTATAGCATGACACCTTCAACTCCGACCGATCGTGGACAAATGGTACAGGTGTAAGTGAATAATAATGACGCGGTGAGGACCTGACGCGAATATTTTGGTCACGGCGAGCGCGGTATTAATGGTGACTCATTTATAACAGTCGAGTTGCGATCAGCTGGCGTCTAGTTGATTGTGACGTCATGTTTCATTTATTTGATGTGACAGTGGAATGCTATTTTAATTAAATAGATAGATAGTGTTTTGTTATTATTTTAGATTTTTAAGAGCGTATTATAGAACAGGTATTGAAGACGCTTGGGGAGTTTTGAGACGGTTCGTTGGGAACCATGTTTTCATACTTTTCTTTTTTTTAACTATTTAAAAAATCATGAGAAGTCCGATTATAGTACAAACGCTAAATTTCTTTGACAGTTTTTCAACTTTATAACAAACAACAGTTTCAACAAGCTACCCCGAACTATAAAA
Source organism: Euplexia lucipara (assembly GCA_921972225.1). Taxonomy (NCBI): domain Eukaryota; kingdom Metazoa; phylum Arthropoda; class Insecta; order Lepidoptera; family Noctuidae; genus Euplexia; species Euplexia lucipara. The sequence goes on along the minus strand of OV179149.1, from coordinate 1,394,552 downwards.
TTTTCTCAACTGAACATGAGTCTCTTCAGTTTGTTGTAAACTTGAAAATCTATTAAAAAAATTGTCACATTAGGTTACCTACATCACTTAAAAGTGTTTGCAATGTGAAATATTTTACAGATTTATTTTGAAATTGGCATTAGGCATTCGATATAGCGAAAAATATCGTAAGGTGTAAACCGGCCTTCAACAGTTTAAGTGCTACTAAAAAAGATTAGGATCTACTATTATATTTGAAATCTAAAATTACGTCAAAGTGTGTGAACTTCTCTACAATTTAAAAGTACTATAATATAAATGATGTTACCAAAACATCTTGTGTCGTGAGTCATGACAGTCGCGCGGGAAAACGCGGCGTTTCGCAACGTTCACGTAAAACGCTATAAAACTGAATTATATCTATACAAAACCGTGTGTTTATGTCTGTTTGTGAATCGTAAATATGTCTGCTGGTGTGTATTAACTCGAGAGCTATTAGGTTAGTTTTATAGCTTTTTTTTATATTCACGCTTTTTTGTACTTTATAGGGTTAGTGGAGCTGAAGTCGGCGCTTCCAGCTGTTTAGAAATCTCTGTCTGTAGGTACTAAGTATTCTTTCTAATTGATTAAATGTGTAAAAACCGTGTAAAATTATTAGTGATAATTGTATCTTTTACATACTTTTGTTAAGCATTACACAATGCTGACCTTCAGTGATTTATTTTTTCAAACCCTATTGGTGCGATTGGTCTAATTCGCGATTGTTTTAAACATAGTCAAAAGAATATCCGATTCGCATACCTTTAAGAAAACAAAAACTAATTTAAACTATTTTTTAAACCTCACTAGCGATGAGGTTGTGAATGTTGTACATTACTAGTAGTCTTGTAGTTTTTTTTGTGTTTGTCTTGTCTCTAACTAAGCTAAATATGCTTGTGTCTAGAGTGGGTTCACGTAAATAGTGCAATGGGCGAAGATCGAACTCACGACCCCTTCATCGCCAGTACATCCACTTCGACAACGTACGCCTTAGCCATTAGGCTGTTGCCGCTTTCAAGTTTCTTTTTTGTTCTCTTATTATTATATTAGATGATATTTATTTATTTCTTATGGCACTTCAACGACTTACTCACTAAAAATGTACATAAACACACATCGCAACAGTTATAAGTATAGTGAATTCGTCACTTACAGAAATGCACAGCACTCGCTAATACAATAACTAATAATTACTAATAACTAAGAAATTACATTGCAAAGAAAAATAGAAATAAAAATAAAAGTGGGCTTTGTACATTAAGCAGGGGCGACTTGCAAAAATAAGTTAGTAATATCTGTTCAACAAAGTAAATTCATAATAAACAACCGAACAATTCAGTCATATTCGAAGACAAAACGGACAGTTCTAAAAACTAAGACTACGCGATAAAACGCCGACAGCTTACCGCGACGCGCCGTAAACCTGTCGTACGGATGACGGATCATTAACGCGTTGCGACTTTTACATGTCCAGAGATTTAACATCCATGATATAGACAGAAGGCTCACTTTTTACAATTCATGAACTGAATACGAAAAATATACAAAAAGGTCGACCCTGCTTTGTTTACCATACATATGATATGTGTACGATACACATATCGTCACGCCTGTAATTCTCGAAGGGCTAGGCAGAGGTACACCCACATTTCGCCATTATGTTTAAGTCCCATGTAATAGGGGGCGAGCCTATTGCCATCAATCGGACACAAAACCAGACTCCGGGCTGCTACTGAGAAATCCCTGATTGAAAAACTCAATAACACTTTGCCCGACCCGGGGATCGAACCCGGGACCTCATGATCAGCAGTAGCGCTTGCGACCACTAGACCAACGAGGCAGAGGAGAGGCTTTGTTTACCATATTAAGAAATAGAGGCTATTCGCCACAAAAAAACTAACTTACTGTAATACTACATCGCCGCTGCACAATAACATGAGACAGCGTGATTTTTGGTTTGCTTTTGAAATTATTTTGGCCTTCACACTAAACTCCAGAGGCAACCAATTTAGATGATATGAGTTATCTTGCGAAGCATAGTAAAGAATCGACTATGAGTCGATAACGTAGACGGTTGAAAATTTCAATGATCTATACTGGCAGATCCTTTCTCAATTATAATCTCAACACTTTTAATATTATGTGACGTTGATGTGTTGCGGTGATAAATAAGGAAGGTTTAGACAGTTTGCAGTATAATGAAAGTTAAACCCATAAGCGATTAGGAAAAAGACCGCAACGGTGGATACATTCGATCCTCAAGACCTTGGGTCTTTCTTTTTCGGAAGCCCCAAACTGGATATCACATTAATTCTGTTTATCTTTCTACTACAACGAATAGTGAAAACTGTACAAGACCTTCTGCCGATTATCCTGTGGCATGTCTCCTTCATTTTTATAGCGTTTCGTACATTTTATGTTTTTCTTGTTAAGAATTTATCGCAAACTATTGTGTTGACTAGATTTTTACAATAATGTGTGTGCCAAGAATGTGATTATTAAAAATATAATGAGATTGGAGATGTGGTACTTTGTTATAGTTGTGAACACTGGTAATGATGTGGTGAAAGAAATATGAAGGAGAATTTATAAGTGTCAATAGAAAAGTAACTAGAATAATGCGTTGGCGTAAATCATTGTTGTTGCCCGGAGGATAAATGTAGGGTTTCCATCTCTTCATATTGGATGTCGTGGGAGACGGGAGTATGGTAAAAAGGTAATGGAAAATTCAATCTGTATGTATGTATATGAAAGCTTGTTGTATAACAAGTAAATTAAATAAACAAGTTACGTAATAGCATCTCATTAAAAGCTAGCCCACAAATAATTATATTCCTTACAAACACTGACTATACCAAATCTCACACTATTCCGAGCGCGCAAATGTACTTAAAAAGGCAAACCAAGTTATACATATATTTACGTATTTATCAATAGATGATACAACCAATGAACAATCAATAGATTCGGTAAACTTTAAACATAATCGGATGAAGATTAAAACTTCTAAAAACCTACTTGCACCTAATACTTGGGTACAAATATAGTTATTGAAACTTCCTCTAACTGTAATATACCTAAAATGGGTAAGGTCAATATTTTAAAACCATGCTAACAAGCCACCTTAAGCCTACATATTTTATTATGCAAGGTATTGAAGAAGTCATTAGCAATTGTTAAAAAACTTAAACCAATCGGTATGTTTTCCAAACTTTCTATTAGATGAAATAGCACTAATACAATTACAATAGTAGCGTAAGTAATTAAATACAGCATCACGGGTGGATCTTTAGGGTTAAGCATCGCTTGCCTAGATCGGTTCGTTGATGAGTGACTATACATTAGGTACATATCAAACCGTAGAAGAACCAAGGTTACCGACATAGCCCAGTGGATTAGCAGGTTGAAGTGGCAGTGGGCAGGGCACATAGCACGGAGGACTGATGACCGATGGGGTCGAAAGGTTCTCGAGTGGAGGCCACGTATCGGCAAGCGCAGTGTAGGACGTCCACCCACAAGGTGCATAGACGACCTCATTAAAACCGCGGGAACGCGCTGGATGCGAGCCGCTTCCAACCGGTCTTATTGGAGATCTATAGGGGATGCCTATGTCCAGCAGTGGACTTCCTATGGCTGAAATGATGATGATGATGATGACATATCAAAACCCCTCCGTCTCTGCTGAGAACACGACTGTTATCTGTTAGATCTTTGACAGTAGTTACGGGTAATCAGAAGCCTGAAAGTCAATAAGTGTCTTCATCAAAAAGGCTTTGTGATACTCAGTATCTGGATTGAGGCCAGTAATGCAGTTGCTTCTTGTAAAATCCTTGTAACTGCAGTGGTGAGGTTGATTTTCACTTTGATAGGCAATAATGTAAATTTCTAAACAGCTTACCAGCCCCCCTAGCCAAGTTGCAAACGATTCGTATCTATTCTCATTCTACAATCGAGAACGCCTCAAATCCCTTTGTTTTGACCACGTGACTTAGCGATAGGTGATAAGTCACGTGGTCAAAACAAAGGGATTTGAGGCGTTCTCGATTGTAGAAAGAGAATAGATACGAATCGTTTGTAACTTGGCTAGGGGGGCAGATATTTTGTTGTAAAAGTTTAGAGACTTTTAAAAAAAAAATATTGTAAAAAAATATTGTGTAATGTTTACCTTTAAGTGATTGTTGCACTGTGTAGAGATTAAAAGCATGTTTTTTTTTGTTTGTAGATTAGTTTTAACAATTGTTGGTATAGACGCCAGCACATTAACCTACCCCAATGTGTCAAATTTCTTTGACAGGTTTTCAACTTGATTCTAAACACGATAAGGTTCATGTTCAATTAGGAAAATTTGACAGTTTAGGGTAGGTTGATGCGCTGGCATCTGTACTTAGACCTAGAGACTTAGACTTAGAGATAAATAAAAATTAATTAAATAAAAATAAAATACCTACAGGTATTTGCGGCATCTAATTGAAAGCCTAAACCAACATAGCTGAAAAAGACTGGGCAGCTCATGAGCATTCGCACTACAGCAACTATAGTTGCTGATTAATTTGATGGATCTTCCTAATTACAACTACAATAGGTACTAATTATAAATAACCAATGTAAACTTATATTATCTTCACTAAATAAGTGTCACCTTGTCGGTCATTTGTTGTCGCCCACTCCACCATCAAGTGAAGCGTTATTTTTCATGTTTTATGACAGCAAACCATTTGATTTTATGATCGTAAATAACTAATAAGATGGCATTTTTTGAGACTACGCCCACTTGTATCGGTCGCGGTTTCTTGCAATGACAAAAAAAACACGTGTGTGTGCTTGTTAGAGTGGTTTTGATAGATGTTATGGCTAAGCATTGATGTCTGATCATCTCCATTCCGTGGTGGCTGATTGTGGTTTGTTTTTGATGTAAAACATCTCCTCTTGGTTGCTGTATTTTTGATGTGGGAGTGGATTTCGTAAAAAGGGACGGAAATGTGTTACAGGAAACCGGGGAAGCACGCGCTATTTGATTTGACCAATTTTTGCGTGAAGTTGGTACCACATCATAGGAACTATAATTTTATAATAAGGCGGTGTATTTACCACGATACTCGTAACATGCTGAAAATCACAGTACCTACGACTAGGTACCGCATATGGGCTGGTAACGTCTCCCCCGCCACTGCGCGCGTTCATTGGTCAAATCAAATAGCTCGCACTTCTACGGTTTCATGAAAAATATTTGTGTAGCTTCTCAAAGAGTCACTCCACAAAATCATCCAGTATCAGTATGCAAATTTGTTACAAATCAAAAAGATTTGTAACTGTTAACAAAACAATGGATTAGGGGCCAAGGTTAAGCAAAGACCTTTAGTGTCATAAGACTAGAATATTATTTACTCATGCCATTCGAGAACGATAAAGTTATTGTATGTTACACTAGACCACACGTTAGTTACAATCACAACAAAACTAGCAGTGCTATTTTGTAAAACTCACCTCGGGAAAAAATAGGTGAAGTAAAGGCGAGTTGAGCTGTCATTCCATACTAATGCTAGACATTGACAGTTTACTTCACTCAGGTTTTCACGGCCTGACTTTTACTGAATTGATCTTGACTACTGTAGCGGCATCTATCTCGCCACATACGAACTATCCTACATCGCGGTATCAAAGTTATCCGCGCAGTTTGAACGTATACAAGTTCCCGACAACAATCGCCGGGCAGTAGTTAGCCCACCAGACACAACACCCGTCTGGTCGGAGGTCATTGAAAAGGGAGGATTCCCTTTTCAATGGTGGATGAGAAACTTTACACCCTGTTCCTCATACCTCCAAACTACCAAGACAAGTTTAAGATCCAAAGCGCTGCCATTAACGTGCGGTTGTACTACTGTACAGACGCCAGTACATCAAGTTACCCCAGTTGTGTAAAATTTTCCCAATTGAATATGAACCTTATTCTGTTTGTCATAAAGTTGAAAAACGATCAAAGAAATTTGACACATTGGGGTAACTTGACGTGCTGGCGTCTGTGCGTAGGTACTGTTCGAACTCTGTGACATTTTGACAGTTATTAATTGATTTTCCTGATTTCTTCTGTTTTAAAAACTACAAAAAACTATTACCTAATTAATATTATGTTCTATCAATTTACGAGTAGTAGAGAAACTGGCTGTCATAATTCGTATTAAAATTTTACGTAAAAACTTTAAAATGTCACCGCTGTGAATGATCTACACGTCAATATATTATGATAATAGGTACATATATTATTTGGTTTGTCGTATCTCCTATTAATACAAGCTTTGTCACATAGGTTTACTTAAGTTTATCTTAATAACTAGGGACCTGAGTCTATCGCCGTCTCATCGTCCGCATAGCCTTTTACCAAAGTGTATAAGCCTTAGTGCTATTTATTGAACATTTCATTGTATATATTCTTTGTATAGTTCATTATCGCCAATCCGCCTTGAGCAAGCGTGGTGATCAATGCTCGAGCCTTCTCTGTATGAGAAGAGGCCTTTGCCCTGCAGTGGGACAGTAACAGGCTGGTATTATTATTTTTTAGTTCATCAAACGAATCAGACAGATGTATTGCTGGGGAGTTTGTTCCGCCACTTCTTCTTCCCAGCAAGAACACTAGGAAGCAGCGAAGGTCTGGGCGGTTTTAGGGGACTGTTTGTATGTTTTTTTTTGACGTTCAAAAAGTGCTGATTCTCAGCCTAGTTTGAATAAAGACTTTTGATTTAGATTTTCCCAACTATGTTGAGGTAGGCGTCCAGCTTACCTGGATTCATCTGAATACTTACCAGTGTTTTAATTAAATTCCCAGTGCTATAATTTCCGAAGGTTTAGGCGGAGACGTACAAAATACACATTATTTTTACCAGTTACGTTTAGCTCCCATATAAAAAGGGCGCGAACTTCTTACCAACTCCATACTTCAGACAGGCAGACAGACTAAGAAATTCCGAACACAATAATACTTTGCCCGACTCGGTGATCGAACTCGGGACCTCATGAGAAGCAGTAGCACTTGCGACCACTAGACCGCACAGGCAGTCAAATAAAATAAATATATTTTTATATTATTATATAGCCTTATCTATCTGAACAAATAAGTAACAAGATACACTACTTATAATCTCGCGCACTATAAAAATAGATAGTATAAGATTTAACATTAATTTATGATTACTTCTAAAAAGAAAGTTTTATTTTAGCGGCGGACATTAACGGGCTTTCAGCTATTTAACGATGATGGCAATCTGGATATACAAAATAAAACTGAAGATTTACTTCAAGATGACAATTGTAAAATCTAAAGCAAAATATACCAACATGTTGGTATTTGCTTGTACAGTAAAGATTTAACAACTTATATTAGAATCCCGTTGAGTTCACGCCTTGCTCATTTGACACTCACTCAATAGATAAAGAAAAAAACGTTTTTACAAAATAAAATACTACCGACTTTATAAAAATAAAAAAACTTTCAAATTCAAATTCTTTATTGCGAACTAAGTGTACAGAAAAATAGAATTTCTAGATGTTAAAAATTTAGGTAGTTCTTATAACTTAGTTGCCTGTTAGGGCATTGCAATTTAAATTGTTTAAAAAAAAGTAAAATAAAAGACATAAAACAAAATTAAAAATTTAAAAAACCCCCACCGCAAAAAAGTAAAACATTTAAAAAGTTAAAAATAACTCTTTAGCCATGAAATTTTACTTCACGTCGGGGTACCGCTTAAGTAAGGAATGTTCCTAGTACTTGTAGGTATGTAGGTAGGTACTTATTTTAACGATACCCCGACGTTACGTAAAATTTCATGGCTAAAGAGTTATTTTTAACTTTTTAAATGTTTTACTTTTTTGCGGTGGGGGTTTTTTAAATTTTTAATTTAATTTTTATTTTACAATTTTTAAACGCATTAATTTTGTTTTAAAGAGTTTACAGTTATGAGAATTTTTCAGTGCATTGTTTGTAGAGTCAAATCCTGGTTAAAACGAATCCAAACACGACATATCTGCCATTATTTTGTCAAGAGTCTACTTACTGGTGTGCTGGATAGCCTGGCTGCAGCATCAGCTCATCCTGTTGCCATCAGGGCATTGTGTGCAGAATCAAATCCTGGCTGAAATGAATCCAAACATGACATATCTGCTATTATTTTGTCAAGAGTCTACCTACTGGTGTGCTGGATAGCCTGGCTACAGCATCAGCTCATCCAGTTGCCATCAGTGCATTGTGTGTAGAATCAAATGCAGGTTAAAATGAATCCAAACACGACATATCTGCTGTTATTTTCCCAAGAGTGTATTAGTCTGCTAGATATCCTGGCTGCATCAGACCAAATACACCATAATGTTACTTATTAATATTACACACATGGGTGTTTGAAGTTTTAAGACACACATATGTTTGTAAGTAAAGTTAATAGCCATAGACGTATAAAATAGCAACGGTAGCTAACACAAAAGAGCTGATAACCTTGAAACGGCTGAACCGATTATGATGAATTATGTCTAAGAACCATCGCAAGAAACTCTGCTTTCAAATAAAAAAAACCGCATCTAAATCGGTTCACCCGTTTGGGCGCTACGGTGCCACAGACAGACAGACAGACAGACAGACAGACAGACAGACAGACAGACACACACACATAGCGGTGAAACTTATAACACCCCTCTTTTTGCGTCGGGGGTTAAAAACACTAACAGGTATAATATAACTCTAGTTTAGGAAGACTGTAGCAAAACAGAGACCCTCAAGAATTATCAACGAATTGAGAACCTCCACCATTTTTTGAAGTCGGTTAAAATGGCCACCACCAGACGCCCGGATGTTGTGAAACATCAAAATAAAGGGTTAATAAAAGCACACCAATTAATAAATACGGAGTAAAATAATTTAAAATCGAGTTTGGTTATTAAAAACACATAATATTTTACTTGACATACTTGGCATGTAGGGGTTTCATATCTTTACTGGCCAGTTGGTAGTTAGTGACCCTGACTGCTATGCCGGAGGTCGTGGGTTCGATTAGTGTTTGTGTGTTGTGCACGATAATTTGTTCTGTGTCTGGGTGTAATTTATAGAATAGAGTAGAATAGAATCGGCTTTTATTTGTGATACATAGGTGGTTCAAGGATCTTCAGTACAATTAGAGTGCTCTATGCTCAGCCATATTATATGTAATATGTATGTATATAGAAATATACAAGTATGTTTATCAGCTGTTTAGTACCCATAACACAAGCTCTCAAGCTTAGCTTGGGACTTAATGGCGTTGTGTGAAAAGTTGTGGAATATTTATCTATCTTTTGTCGTGAAGTTTACTCCTTTAAGATAATTCACATCTAAAACATTATTTTTCTAACATAACAATAAACTTACACACGAACCAACAATTCGCATTACATAAGCAAATATATTAACATAATTTATGTCCACAGCATTAACATTCAAATTATTATGAATATCAAATAATACATAAAACTGTTTTTATGTATGTTGATAGACATTATTGTGGCTATTTGTGTTATATACCAAAGATCAGTGACCCATTTAGAAGTGAACTTTACGATGTGGGATGGGAACCTGATTGATGGCATGTTTTGTTTAAATTATTTGGAGGTAAAATCGAAATGGTTGTTAGGTTTTGTAACAATACATGAAACCAGCGCTTGTTACTGTCTTACCGAAAGGTACAATACCTCTTCTCATGTAAAGAAGGCACGGCACATCAATCACTGTAGCGACATCTATCTCGCTAAATACAAACTAAACTGACATATCACTTTCAAGATCTGGACAACAACTTTTGGGACAGTAATAGACACAGCTCCCGTCTGGTCGAAGGATCCTGCCATTTTAATGAGAGGAACTTCACACCCTGTTCCCGGTCTAACTGAATCCACGCTTTCTCACAACAAGATGTTGATTAAAGACACATAAATTAGTTACTTACCATGTTATGCCCGCGACTTCGTTCGCATATTATACTATTATTTATTTATTTACAGCTTTATTTTTCCACTTAACATTTTTACAAATATGACTTTCTTTTTTAATTGTTTCGTATTTTTTCGTAGTTATGTGGCCCCCTGCGGGTAAAAGCCTCCTCCATTCTATTCCACCTTTCCCTGTCTTTGGCCATATGCATCCAGCTTCTTCCAGCTATGTTCTTTATATCATCCGCCCATCTTTTCTTCTGTCTTCCTACTTTTCTTTTGCCTTGTTATTATACTATACCTACTATAAAACATACCATATACTTGTCAATAATGTTATTAAATTTTCTGGTAGTACAATAGTTTTTAAAAGTTGCTTAAAAGTGTCTGAGATCCTCAATTGAACTTTAATAATAAGTATAAAGGTAAGACTGCTACACTTTACACGGTACATTATGTGTATACACCGAGATTCTCTGTGTAAGCAATTAGAGACACTCGTGTATACACTGAGTACATCGTGTAATAGTGTCGTAGTCTAATCTAATCCATTAGGTATCAAAGTAAAAAACATAGACCAATCCAGATTGTACCACGATGTTTTCCTTCAACGAATAGAATAGAATAGAATACCTACTCTTTATTGTACACCATAAAAACTTACAAATTATAATTTTAAGGGGTACATAGGGTATTACAATGGGCGGCCTTATCGCTAAGAGCGATCTCGTACAGACAACCTTTGGATGGACTTGATAGTGGAGGAGAAAATATGAATAGGCCATTTGTGGTGTACTATTTACATAAATATATAACATACATGACTATCTCAATAGATGTATAAAATATGCAACGATACTTATTGTTTATTTACTAATCCACTTCAAGAACTTATTCAAAGAGAAGATTTTGGCACACAACGTTTTGACAATCAAAAGCACAATCGTTTCCATAAAAGCTAAAAATATACAACGCTATACTGAGACAAGTGAACTAACAACATGATACCGAAACCAATCACCAGCACCCATCAATTATGCGATAAATTAAAATCAAAACATGACGCTAATTTATTGGGCCCACTCTGTTTAACACAACACTTTGCGTGCCAACGTTATCGCAGTGCTGCGATTGATGCGAGCCTTGCGATCACTCATCGAGTGCGGCTTGCAGTGTGTCTCAGAGATGCAGGGAGGTATCAGGGTGGTTGGATGGGTGCATGTATTTAAAAGGTTCAGTGGGTGCATAAGTACTTTAGGACAATTAATGTAAAAGACATTAGATACAAAGATATTTAAGACACCTACTCTGTAGAGAGGACATGTAAAGAAATGCCAAAGAAAAACAGAACTGCGATCCCATGTCTCAGTAACGCCTTCTAGTATAATATATAGCAATATTGGACCGGTAGCGGAGCGCACCAATCTGTAGACTTGTATCCACTAAGACACAAGTAATAATAATAATAATACCAGCCTGTCACTGTCCCACTGCAGGGCAAAGGCCTCTTCTCATACAGAGTAGGCTCGAGCATTGATCACCACGCTTGCTCAAGGCGGATTGGCGATTTCAAACTAATATTAACTACAAGTCCAGGTTTCCTCACGATGTTTTTCCTTAACCGATGTCAATGATGTCTAAAATAAACTTAGAAAGTACATATGAATTGAAAAAGTCACATTGGTACCTGCCCGGATTTGAACCACAACCTCGTGTATGAGAGGTAGGCGTCTTAACCTCTGGGCTAACACGACAAGACACAAGTATCAGATGAAAAGTTTGTTCGTGATGTTCCGTCTATAGTCTTTGATCAAAAATTACTTATAAAATCCACTTGATAAAACCAACTGAAGAGAACAGGGATGTATTCGTCTTCCAAGCGTATTCGCGACCATCAATAATATTGAGTCCATCCAGAACTTAGTTTCGTGTTTGGTGCCATTCGTAGCGTCAGTGTGGCACTGATAAAGGGTAGGTAAGGAGGACTAAAGGTTTTTTGTATTAACCGTGAAAATTTGTTGATACAGTGGAGTAAGGTGACAATAACTAGCAATGACACAAATGATCAGTCATCAAAATCAAGGTGACATTTGCATCACAACGTAACTAAAATTCATGTTAAATTAACAGAGGAATAAATCCATATCACTTCAAATAACGCAGTTGTATTTGTAGTACTTCAGTCTAGTGGCCAGTGGATGAGTCAAAAATGTAAATAGAGAACGTCCCAGATAATTTTGGTAAATGTCTCGTTGATATATAGGCGGTATTGTTTGAAGATAGTTTGGATGGTAATATTGCTTTGTCTACTCTATTAGATTTGCATACAACGAACATTATTTCAAATTTAAATGTTAATCAAATTACTGGCATTTAGTGCTTAATGTTCAGTAAAATACATAATTTATATTCTTATCAACATTCCGAATAAAGAAGGCTTTGATTTTTATTGTTTTATGATATAGGATTGTTAATATTCCGGCCAGATGTTAGTAGTTCCATTATTTTATTATATCTATTTCAACAAGGATTATAGTTGGCTATAACATCATTAATAGAAAGTTGTCCTGTTTTGGATCTGCAGTGTTATTTTTTAAAGACCATCTCTTAAATCCAAAAAAGTTGAAGTGATGGCAAAGTGAGTTGTCATCCCAATCAGCATTGCTGTACTACAATTATATCGATTTTTGACAGACAACAAAAAAGTCACAATATGACACCACCCAAATACGGCCCTGCACACAACGTGAATGAAACTAAACAGGTGCACTGAATTATGCGTTCGCTGATGTATGCACCCGATGCACCGCACATGCACCCCAGGTGAAAATGTGCAGTGTTGCTAACGTAAATACGCGAAATGGCCGGTCAATCAGCGGACGAATGCGCAAAGCTGTAAATATCTGGTAAGTGTATGGAAGCATTGTTTTGGATAGCAGGGGAAAGAATAATAATCTTTTGAGATTTAGTGGGCTAAGGGCAGTGAACTTGGCGCTTGAAGTAGGGATGTATTAGTTGATGGCTTGAGTCACTGACAGGGATAGGAAGCTGCAAATTCTTGTTGCGATCTCGAACCGGATATTTTCTATAAACAATCAAGTGCATAGCAGAATATTTAGAATCGCAATCAACTAATCCAATATCATGGTGGTTAAAATCCGGGCAGTACCAAAGTGACTTTTCCAATAAAATTCATATGTAATACCTCATATTTTCTAAGTTTATCTTAGACACTATTGACATCGGTGAAGAATTACGTTGTGAGGAAACCTAACTTAGGTATAGTTAATATAAGTAAATCACCAATCCGCCTTGAACAAGCGTGGTGATCAATGCGCGAGCCTTCTCTGCATGAGAAGAGGCCTTTGCCCTGCAGTGGGACAGTAACAGGGTGGTGTTATTTTGTTTATTTATGGATATAGGTAACTTTGTACATGTTTTAGCATCCAATTCCCCGGTAAATGGTTAAGCTAAATACATTATCACGAAAGATCGTATGTGTCAACAAAATAATACTGCTGATACTAGGATAACTAAGGATGCATGAACGATCACAGTGAGCTCCCGAGCTCACTGTGATCCAGCTGAATCAGATAGGTTAGGTTGTTGTAGCGAAAGTATCGTCCATTCCCGTGATTCTCGGCGCAGGTGACGGAACATCGAGGTGAACATTAGTCAGTAACAGTCTAACTGACTCCTCTGGCCTCCCCAGAGCGGAGGACAAAAATGAGGATATTTCAATCCGAAAAAAAAAGTGTAGGTTAGGTTAGCAAGTTAGGTTCGCAAGTTAGGTTCGCAAGTTAGGTTCGCAAGTTAGGTTCGCAAGTTAGGTTAGCTAGATAGGTTCGCAAGTTAGGTTAGCTAGTTAGAATAGAAAGTTTGGATAGAAATATAGGTTAGGTTTAAAAGTTTGGTTTGACAGTAAGGTTAGAAAGCTAGGTTGGAGCCTCAAGTCAGCGCTCAAAAATATTTTGACGCGCCTTTATGGTACCGATATTTCTAAGCCCGGCCCTGCTCAGAGTATTTTGGCTAAGGAGTCAGCAAATTGGTCGCATTGAACACACCTCCACATCAAGCTAATTCAATTTCTGTGATAGGTTTCAGTAGTCAACTTTATTACAAAAGCATAAAGTTCATGTTTAATTCATAGCTTAAAATGCTGGTGTCTGTACTGACCGTCAATTGTTTCATCACAGACGTGAAAGGCGAAATAGTTTAAATCGCTGTTTCATTTCAAGTCCTCCACCAAAGCTATACTTATCTATCGTCACGTCTATACCATTCAGTAATACCCCTAATATCTTGGGGCTCCTGGCTCGGAGCCAATCACCTCTGACATAACGTCACTGATCACATACTGACGGATATACCAAAGTGCCCTCTGTATCCGACATATGTATAGACTGAGTGTTTGGAACAGATTTGAGAACACTTTTAGAGATATAAAGGATTTTTTTGAGAAAGAAGATGAAAATAGGTGTCAAGTTCAAAATTATTTTTCTCTGAATGGGCTATTTGGCCCCTCATCTACGAGTAGATTACAAGAAAATATTCGACACAATTAATTGTTTTCTTTTTCAAATTGATGGAAAACTGCTTAGATTAAGCGCATTAAAGTTGAGGAGAGGGGTTTGTAACGTCATTATCTAGTATTAACTGTACTGGCAAGTGACGTCATGCGACATTTTGACTCGATGTATCGCCGTTATATTTTGATTACATGAACTAAAATTTTGTTAAATAGCCATTCTACGCTCGACAGCAGGTTCTCATTATTTTTCTATAGGTATCTCAATATATTGGGTATCATTAACTTCTAGGTATCATCATCATCATCAGTCCACAGTAATTCACTACTGGATACGTCCAGGCATAGATGGGCTTCCTCCAACCTGTCTTTTGCTTCTCGCATCCAGCATCTGCCAATAGTCTTTTGCAGGTCGGCATCCCATTCTAGTCGTAGGCTACATAACATTTGCCAAGTCACTCAAGAACTCGTTTACCCCAGTGGTGGTCGGTTCTTCTAAGAAGCACAGGAAGTTAAAGTTCTTTAACCGCAACGTAAAAACGTTTGATGAGGAACTTATAATAAATATTATGTAGTTAAACATACATACTCTAATCCTCAATTTTTCCTAGTACCTAGTTTATAATAACCCTTTATTCCTAGCTAGTTCATTTCGATTTTCTTCCAACGGTCTGTCAGACAAATCGTGCACTGTTCAGCGTCGTACAATTGCTTTGAAATTTTACTATCTTGCATACAAGTCGACAGATCAAAAGTTGTTAACATTCTATATGTGATGAGGTGAACGTTTGAATCGCCGTGAAATATACTTCGTGTCAGGTTAGTGTACGTTTTTTGAAGTGTTTAGTTTTGCTGTCAATTTCTAGATTTGATGAGCTGTTAGATCTGCAAACTGGGTCATAATTCAAGTGCAATGATTATAACTGGCATTACATATAATTCAATATAATATTACAAGAAGGCCAGTATTATAATTAAAGTCATAATACAAATAAATCGTTACTAAAATGGTCGACTTCGCCACTGAGAGCACTCTAGTGGGTCTAGTTGGCCTGGCGTAGTAAGAAGTTTCAATGTTATGCAAGGTCAGCCAATACTGGTATTGTTACTTATTGACGTGCGACTTGCCGTAGGTGCTTAAAACTTACGCCAAATAAAGAGATCAAATCAAATCAAAAGTAATTTATTCATGACGCCTGAGGATCAGCCCTTTTTGGACGTAAAAGATGATGACAAATGACATAATTATTTCTGCAAATTGGTTTAAATAAACACTTTTTCACGTTAAGCAAGAAATATTTTATTAAATCTAGGTGAGGTCGGCGATATAGATACAAAGTTACACTATTTATAGCTAAACTAACCACTCACTAACAATCAACATGTAATTGTCATTCCCAAATCAAAAGAAACCATTAAACAAATTAATCCCCTCACACTTACAAACCCGC
Source organism: Euplexia lucipara (assembly GCA_921972225.1). Taxonomy (NCBI): domain Eukaryota; kingdom Metazoa; phylum Arthropoda; class Insecta; order Lepidoptera; family Noctuidae; genus Euplexia; species Euplexia lucipara. The sequence goes on along the minus strand of OV179149.1, from coordinate 1,378,613 downwards.
CAAAAACTTCAAAATACAATCCTTCACTGCCTATTTCTTCAAAAAACTAAATACTCACTCATCAGTCTCATTCAAACGAATGATGAAATCAAAACTACACGAACAACGACACGGCCATTTATCAAATTGAATTAAAAAATGCTGCGCAAGAGTTCAGCCCGTCGTCCGTGGGGATTTGGGGCACTTTAGTATCTATTTCTGGTGACAGACGGACACATTCGGGGATAGCTATTGGGTTTCAAATTCTTGGGTTAAAAGGAGGGAAGGAGTGTAAGTGGTCTTCGTAATTAATAGGATTTGTGAGAATGGGTCTAAGTTGCCTTTTGCTATATTACATATATACATATCGGGAGTGTTTTTCGATCTCGTCAATTCTCTTTCTCTTAAGTATTTGTTGTTTACTTTTTCTTTTGTCCTCTAAAAAAGGGCTAATAATTTACTAATGGGTACAATTAAAACTTTTACTTTCGTCCTTGGTTTTGCTTCATTGTTTTAACCGCTGTCCTCCTAAATTACAGTGACTATCGAAGCATATGATTTTTTAGCATACACCCTACATATATTCATACATTTCTATAATTACTATTTCTTTTGTCCAGGTTATACCTATATCAACATAAGTAGACTTATGTAATGTGGAAGTGAATTAAAAATTTAAGAAAAACTAATAAACATAATAAAAGATTAAGTAAAGAGGAGCTTGTGGCTAAATTATAACAGCCGCATGGGTCGATCGAAGGTTAAGCTACGCTTGACGAGGTCGGTCCGTGGATGGGTGACCATTTATTACATACCAAGACTCCTCCGTGCCTCGGAAAGCACGTTAAGCCGTTGGTCCCGGCTGTCATTTGTAGATCTTTGACAGTCGTTACTTGTAGTCAGAAGCCCGAAAGTCTGACAACCAGTTTAACCAAGGGGTATCATGTTACCCAGTTACTGGGTTGTGGAGGTCAGACAGGCAGTCGCTCCATGTAAAACACTGGTATTCAGCTGCATCCGGTTAAACTGGAAGCCGACCCCAACATAGTTGGGAAAAGGCTAGGCAGATGATGATGAAAAGATTAAGTAAATCTGTCTATTGATTTCAAACAAATCGGCTTACCTAAACATGAACAACAAGAAAAAATGATGATGATGATTTAAGACTCTCCAACACAAAATCCTACTTTTTTATTGAAGTTGGTAAAATTCATACTATCATTTGGAGAGTGAAGATTGCATAGCTCTAGAAAATGAAGTACCCATTAAACAGATTCTTACAAAAATTATCAAAATTTAAAAAACCAGTAAGTTTTTCCCTAAGCATGACTTCTTCTCTTTCTACTCTTAGGGAGTAAGAGTAAAAACTCTTAAAACTAATGAAACCATAAAAAGCTAGATAATTAACAAAACAAGCTACTGCGAACACACAGGTAGCATTCATTAAAATTCGTATTGGCTACATGAAAAGTCAATTAGTACGTGCCGTGAGGCGGCGGCCATCTTGTAATTGCGGGAGACAGCTGCGCAAGCGCACCTCGTGGGTGTTCGGCGCAACAAAGGGTTGGTTTAATTAGGATTTGATTGGGTGAGAGGGAGAGGGAAGATGGTTAGTGTCTGGATGGTGGCAGATTAGGATTCATGAATATTGTGCGCCTGATTGGATTGGTAGGCAGTTTGATAATGAAGATGATAGTTTAGAGTCTAGGTTTGGAAGAGAAGATTTAAGACTCGCATTTATTTAATTGTATGTTTGTCATAATTTTAAATTGCTCTGTGCCTTACTGACTCAGTGCAGAATCTTAAACTAACTATTGAACGAACGAACTTATTCCATTTTTTAATTTAGAGAAGTGAGTTTTTCTCGATTGCTCTGATAGGGTCACGAAACAGCAATGGAAGGTTTAATTTAAAAGAACGAAAACCTAAAGATTTATTTTTTATAGATTTAGGGTCTAAAGAACAAAATTGTCAAAGGACGCTGACACAACCCTACAACTAAATTATTACTATTTTTGTTTTGGAAGTAAGCGCTCTCAAACAATCAATTCAACTAAGATTCAAGTAATTAAACCTCTCCGTTAAAATCCGTCAATTTTAAGGATGAGCTCTGTCAATCATATTCAAATTTGAAGTTTCAAATGTTATAACATCGATAAATCCGTGCTTACATCACTAGTTTGCGAAGTATTATCGGAATTTGTATCGGTACTGGTTACAAGTCGTTTGACTAGTGCTTCCTTCACGTTGTTACCAAGGACAGAGTAGATACCTATTAGTAAATGGCCTAACCCATAAGAGGCCACAGCACTACTATGCTACTACTATAGGAAGGGACTAGGAATTGGCGAAGGGTGGGCGTTTTGGGGGACTATCTTATCTATTTTTTTTGACGTTTATAACACTGTGAGTCCAGGGGGCTTACCATGAACTCTTATAGCAGGTCAATTTTACACGAAAAATAACCTGCCCTGTTATTTTGTACCATGAGTGAGTATAGTAGCAGGCGAGCCAACGATCACGTGACCTAAGCCGGTGAGTGACCACGTGACAGCACTCCAGCAGGCTGGCCTGCAACGTTTCCTACCATGAAGGCTTTTTGACATATAGACAATCAACAATTAACCTGCCCTACTGTCATAACTTGCAGGTCTGTGAAACTAACTTTTATTGACCTGTTCTATAAAATTGGAATACAAAAACGTTACGTATTGTTAAAATGTGCATAAAATATAATTCTCACGTTATTTCAAAGTGTAATAAAATATAGAAAATCTTCTCTAAGCACTGCGTTTACCGTTTATTTTTGAGATGAACATATTTTATTGTGCTTTTAAGAAACAGTGATAGCAAAAGTGTTAAACAATACATTTGCTAAAATTAAAATAATTATTTAGAGGAACTCGATAGATCCATTTGAAATGTCGCAGGTCAATACTTTTGTTAAACGTAATAAGGGGTCACTAAATAGCTTACACTTGAGCTTTGTAATGTAATATGAGCTACAAACATTCATGCGACACCCTACTTTATTAACAAACTTTTCGATTGAGTTGAAGATTAGTACTTATTTACGTGATTAGAATTTACGCTTACCATTGATCTAATTGTAAAACTTACAGCTTCCCAAATGTTCCAATCCAATGTTAACATCTCCGGCAATCGTATTTATCATTTCCTATTGTACCCATAGCGATATCTCTGTTAGTATTAAAAATAAGCCACAAAGTATCCAATTGTTCGTAGGACACTCTTCATGCAATATAGTAAAAAAACTCTTCCTAGTTGCACTTGCCTACCACGGTTACCACTCACTCACAAACATGGCCTCAGTTAACAACACTCAGGTTATCATAAAACTTATTTAAAACTAACCCACTTGAATTTCAAAATTGCCTCATAAATATTCTACTTTTGTCCTTAGACAGAACGTGACATGTTTCATTTGTCATTAATAGGTACGTTCGGAAATAAATGAGAAGACATTTAACACTAACATTTAAGTTTATGATGAAGATGAAACTCGTTTTCTCTCACGATTAATGTGAAATTCCATTTTGGACACGGAAAATGTTTCTTTCATAAATCTCTTTTGTTTAAACCTTTTCCTGTTAAAACATATTAAACTTCTATCAAAACCGTAAAACCGTAAACGTGTTTCAGAACGACCGATTGAATTAATCTTATTTAATCTGTGCGGTCAGCTTACTGATCAGAGACTATGAAGCAGGTCAAAATGCAGGTCAGCCGGAAACATTCATGGTACAAAAACGAAACCTGCCAGATTGAGCTGCTCAGTTGAACTGCCTTGCACTTGGCAAGTATTTTAGAAGATCATGGTAAGCCCCCTGTTACTTGTTTTAATAAATTATTATTATTATTATTTCGTATATTCATTTAAAATTCTTATAAATTACAATTTATTATTATTATTATTATTATAATGTAAGTACTGATTTTCAGCCTAGTTTGAATAAAGACTTTTGATTTTTGATTTTGACTTTGATAGCTTTTTTCTCGGTAACCTAAATAAGCAGACAACACGCAAAACATAACGTCACGGCTGTAATCCCCGAAAGGATTAGGCAGAGGTGTACCTGTAATGGTGCACCCAGATTTCGCCAGATATGTTAAAGTCCCATGTAAAAGGGGGCGAGCCAATTCCTATAGCAGACTTCCTACCCCAAAACACCTAAGTAGGTCATAAAAACTAAAAGTATTACTCTTCGTCATTCAATAGTTGTTATTGAAAACAATAATTAAAACAATAGAATTAATTTCAGAGAAACATCTGTAAGTACAAAGACTAGTCATCAGTCCGTTAGTTTGTCTTGTCATACACATTAATGTGACGAATATTTACTCATTAAAGATAAAGATAAAGATAAAGATAATTTTATTTGTATAAACATGTGTATACATGCTAATTAAGCATGCAGGATGTTACATTTAAAAAAAAAATATTTCGCACATGTTTCACCTGTAAGGCGTACAAATTTATAAAATTTACAACAAACAGAAAACAAATTATAGTAAGTACAAAATAAACAAGTCAGTAGAAGTCACACAAATTGAATAGAAATAATAAATGTCAGTTAATGTACAAAATAAGAAATAAAATAAAATACCTATATTAAGAATACAAAATGTCAAATACTGTCATTCAAAAAGTCATATATATTATAATAACACTTGTCTGTTAATAAATCTCGAAACTTTTTTTTAAATAGATTTACTGGCAATGTTTTATATGATTGAGGTATTTTATTATAAATTTTAGGAGCCATACAGAAAACGCTTTTACCCATTAAAGCAGTTTTTGACGAATGCAAACACAGTTGATTATTATCACGTCTGTTACGGGGGAAGGTGTCACCTAATCGTGGAAATAAAATTTGGTTTACCCTAACAAATACCGCAGTTTCAAAAATATACAGAGATGGCAGAGTTAACAATTTATTTTTTTTAAATAATGGCACACAGCTGTCGGTCGACTTTAATTTGAACATCGCACGAATGCATCTCTTTTGGGCCTTAAACGCTATATCTTTATCCGTGGAATTCCCCCAAAAAAGAATACCATAGCGCAATAACGATGCCACTAGACCATGGTAGGCTGTTACTAAAGCGTCTGCGTTTAACTCATAGGCCAGTTTATATAAGGCGTATGCAGAGGAGCTCAGCCGTTTACATAAATATTCGATGTGTGCCTTCCAGTTTAATTTAGAGTCAATAATTATTCCAAGAAATTTTGTGTCGTCAACTTTATTAATTACAGTGTCCTGGTAAACTGCGTTCACGTCACATATAGCCTGGGTTCGTTGCCTAAAATGCATTATAGTCGTCTTGTCTAGATTTATTTGTAAGTTGTTCCTGTTTAACCACGATATTATTGATGTCAAAGATTCATTAATGTCACTTTCATATATGTCTTTATTTTTACATGTTATTGTCATAGTGCTATCATCGGCAAAGAGAGTCATGGGGTGGTCAATAGCACTAGGCATGTCATTGATATATATAATAAATAATAAAACTCCGAGTACACTGCCTTGAGGAACACCGTATGTAGGTGTGCGTTCGTTTGATATATAAATTTCCTCCTTCTTTGTCTTAACATTAATTCTCTCTATTTCTGTGTATTGTTTTCTATTAGTGAGGTATGACTGAATTAGGTTTAGTATGTTTCCCCTTATGCCGTAAGCTTCTAATTTCTGTAGTAAAATCCTATGGTCAACGTAGTCAAATGCTTGCGTCATGTCACAGTATATCGCACACACCGGGATTCTCCTGTCTATATTCGTCATAACGGTAAATAAAAAGTCATAAATGGCCATACTGGTCGACATATTTTGTCTAAACCCCTTTTGCTCTTTACTAAATATATGTTTGTTTTCAAGGTATGAGTACAGTTTGCTATATAAGTATTTTTCAAAAATTTTGGACATTATAGGAATTAAGGCAATTGGTCTGTAGTTAGTCATGTGTTCCTTATTTTTTTTTTTAAACAATGGTTTCACTTTACTGAGTTTTAGGGAATCCGGATATACACCTGAACTGATGCACAAATTTATTAGGTAGCTCAGATGGGTACAAATGGTATCAGAAACATGTTTTACAACCTTTGTAGCAATACCATCGTGACCTGTGCTATTCGTGGCCTTTAAAGACTTAATTATGTTCAATATATCTACTGGTATACTGGGTGCAACAAAGATTGAGTCTTTCTGTCTTATAATATTTGCTGTTGCTTTGCCTCCCGAACCTTGAGTTGGTTGAATTTTATCTATGAAATAGTTGTTAAATGCGTTGGCTATTTCTAGAGGGTCATTTACTATTTTGCCATCGACATTTATATAGGTAATGGATTCTTTAGGTAAAAACGGTTTTGACTTATTTATTATGTTCCATGTCATTTTAGATTTATTTGTTGCAGTTTTAATTGAATAATTGTTTTGAGCCTGTCGAGTCAATCTCATAACTTTTTTAAACTTTTCTGTATATGATTTAAACATGTTTTTATTTGTCATATTTGGTTTCAATCTGTAATGCCAGAGCAATTGGCGTTTCTTTTTGCTGCATAATTTAATGCCATGTGAGATCCATTTCGGTTTTTTAATTACATTTATCGTTGTCAGCTTATACGGAAAGCAAAGGTCATAAAATAGTTTAAAATTGTCAAAAAATATGTCAAAAGCGATATTTGGGTCTTCAGTTTCATATATTTCCGAAAAAGTTAAATGTTTTAAGCAGTCCTTAAACTTAATCAAATTCTCTACGTTGAAGTCCCTTCGTTTTCTACGCCAGTATTTTAAGATACACGTTTTTTTAACCGGGCACTTTATTATTTGTGCTGTGTGGTCTGAGAGCGCAAATTCAATAACGTCCGTTTTACATTTGGCTCCAAAATTATGTGCAAAATTGTCAATACAAGTTTTGCTATGAATTCTAGTAGGTTGCTTTATCGCTAACTTAAGATTGAAATTTAGTAACAGACATTCAAAATCCAATACAACATTATTTTTCTTCATAATATCAATGTTAAAATCACCTGCCATTATTATGTGCTCATAGTTTTTTTTACATATTTTTTGCAAAATTTTTCCTATTTTATCGTAAAATACATTAAGGTTATTTAGTTTAGGTACTCTGTAGACACATAAAATAATTATATTGTATTGTGTGAGCTCCACACCACAACATTCTACTACACCAGTTATAGACTCCCCAGTTATATGTGGGACTTCTTTCCATTGATGCCCATTTCTTATCAGTATACAAGCCCCACCTCGTTTACTTTCTTTCCTGCAGAAGAATGATGCTAATGAGTAATTGGGGATATTTAAATGACTTTCGTACCCTGACATTATGAAGTGCTCGGTAACACACAATACGTCTACACTACTGTCCATTCCTGACAATTCATCTAGACAGACATTTAGAGCGTCAGCCTTATTTAGAAGCCCCGCTATATTTTGATGCATCACGCAAAGGCTTTTAGTGACGAAAAAACTGTTTTTCTGTTTCTAATACGTGTGTGGGATTGTGAGACGTTAATGTTATAAGGGGAGTGGTTACAGTCGTATTATTATAAATATTGATACATTGAATGCCATTAATGAATGCTAGAAGATTAACAAAAATGGAACGGAACCCAAAATTATTTAGTTGGCCCGACTGCCTGAAGAATGTATTATAGTCATAATCAAGATTGGCATTTGAATCAAATACATGTGCATATTTGTGTGTCCAGATATCTTGAAACAGAGAATGGTTAAAGTTCATGACTCGCCAATTATACATATTTGAGCTCATGTTGAATTTATATGTCGGTAAACAAACTATAATATTGGTATGAGTTAATTCACTAAGAGTCTTTCTTATGTCTGATATCAGTTCAGAGTAATTTTTGGCTATTTTAAAGTCTTGTTCACCAATTAAAATCACACAGTAATCACTCATCGTGTAATCCTTAAGTTTTGTGTTTATTCCCCGCAGAATATCGCATGTAGCTCCATCTGTTGTGACATAGTGACAAAATTCAAATTGTTTCATAAAAGTTTCTTCTACTATGGAAAGGATCCTGTTTTGTTTATTAGCACTTAAAATACACAATTTGTTTTTATAATGGTGTTGTATAGGGTAAATCTCAGTTTTCGTGTTGGTTTTGTTAACAACAGAATTATCTGTTTCCAAACACGGTTCAGTATTTTTGTTGGTTTGTTCATGTCGGAGGGTAGTCGTAACTTTTTTTGTTTTTTTCGATGTGTCGGTAGTTTCAACGGTATGTGCAGTTGGTGATGTCATCGTGTGTTTGTTTTTTGTAGCTGGCGTTGTACCGGTTTTTTGGTTTTGGTTGTGTTTCTGTTTCTGAGCAGTTCGTGGTGTATCATTTTTGTTATCCGTGCTTAATCTTTTATAGGTGTCTATCAGCCGAATACTGAAACGCTACTCAAATCTCCTACTCATCTAAAAGCTACTTAAATTTAAGCATCCCTCAAATTTAAATGGTATACACAAACACCACTCAAGCAATTCGAAAAACCATACTTAAATAAGCAGTCCTTAAAATTGTTCTCAGCACGTTCTCATTTACCAAATAATTTAGTTATATAACACCTACTTAACTCGATTTGACAGTTGATGTGACAGTTAAAAAGCGCTAAGTGGCGTTCCACTATACGGATTTTATACAGAGTTGAGTTTAAGTACAACTTAATTTGAGATCCTGTTAAATTTAATCAATGCTTTTAAATGACATATGAGAATATGAATTTCGACTATGAGATCTTCTCAAACGTTTAAGTAGCCGTCAAATATTTGAGAGGCGTTTCAGTATTCGGGCGTATGACTTTCAGATATTTTTGTACATCTGATTTTAGTCGAAAATTTTCTGAGTTGAGATTTTCAATTTCCTGGTGTGCTATTAATAAATCGTCAGTTAATTTTTTAATTTTATCATTCAGGTCAGTTTGACTTGAATTTAATGATGTGTTAGGTAAACTCATCATAGTCGTATCGAAAAGCACCGAACTGTCTGTGGTGATATCGTTCAATGAACTGGTACGGTGAACTTGACGGTACGTAATATTACTATATTCCTCCATATCTAAATATTATTTAGTTTTTTTTTTTTTTTGCTGTGAGTAATAGAACGCAATCTCAAAAGACCGCTATTCAAGTAGCAAGTTATGTTTCTGGACGAAGATTTTGCTGTCCAATTAGTGAGCTGATTGGTGATTGGTTGTACGAATGAGTCACATATGTTCTTTGTTTACGTTGATAAAACTCTGTCTTTGAATTTTCAACCGCTGATTATTGTGTTATTTTTGTTGATCTTTGGTGGAGAGCCCTGTTGTATGGCGTACTGTCAACTTATTGTGTAGTGTAATTTATAGCCAACCTGATTTTAGGGTGTTATTGCTGATGCTGGTCCTTAATCACTGTTGAAGTCACTGTTGAAGTCACTCTCACCCTGACAGCGTCTTATCCAAAGAAGTTAGATGATTAAGCCTAGATAACACTGTCACTGTTACATGCACTCATTTCAAGTGTAATTAATGAATTTCAGGGAATATTGATAGAAAAATACATTAATCCTTAATTAAATTAATCAGTGAGATGTTTATCGTTTGACAGCTGTCAACGAACTTCATTAATGTAAAACATGTGTATTAATGAACATAATTGTCGTTTTGTGTGACCTTATGTGACACAATTAATATGAGTTATAATCAATAAATTAAGTACGGCTTAATTGTAAACTTATAATTGAAATACTCCAAAAAAATTCTTCAATCCTTTGGTCTAACTTTTTTGGGAAAAAGTTAGACGATGACTTTTAGTCTAACCGCACCGCATGCAGGAGAATGCCAGTTTTTACCCGGAGCAATCGCCTATTTGACTTACATAACCCATAACTGGGTAACACAGTACCCTTCAATAAGACTGGTTGACTGACTTTCGGGCTTCTGCCAACGCGTAACGATTGTCAATCCGAGAATGCCCAACCCCAACAGCCAGACCCAACATTTAACGTGCTCTACGAGTTTTGGAGGCCAGATAGACAGCCGCTCTATAAATAAATAAATATTAAACAAAATATAAATTAATTCATATTTCTCTACTGTCACACAACGCCATCTAGTCTCATGCTAAGCAGAGTTTGTGTTATAGGTACTAAACGGCTGATAAACATACATATTTTAGATAAATTATTACACCCAGACACAGAACAAATGATCGTGCTCATCACACAAACATTTGTCCTGGGTGGGAATCGAACTCAAGACCTCCGGCATAGCAGTTAGTGTCACTAACTACAAGACCAAAAGGTCAGTCAGTCTATGTAAAATTCTGGTATTTAGCTGCATGTGGTTAAACTGGAAGTCAACCCTAACATAGTTGGAAAAAGGCTAAACAGGCGATGAATCATCTGAATATTATTTCAGCCCAAGTCACCTTCACCATCAATACAATACAGCACACATTACTGATGCAACTTTTTTCAACAGTAGGATGCGCACGCGTTTTGCACAATCCGAGACTGTCCCGAATACCCCTTCCCTCCCCGGTACAAGGGGGACAAGGGGGACTAAAGAAGACGTATCTCACCACCACGATCCATTGTCCATTGTTTTTGCCTGCTGTTATTTATGACGGACGACGTTGTATCTATCCTTTTCAAACACAGCCAGAATTGTGTCGTTGTCTCGCTCCCTCAAGGCTTCCGTCCCGTAATACCGTAGCTAATAAATTACGATTCAAAAGATTATTTATTAGATTATTCATGGTGGAGAGGCCCTGTACCGTATTGGTCTTAGGGACATAACGCTGCAGTCGTTATCGTCTTTTTTCGTGTGATTGATTTGTGTCCTATCGTGTGGTGTGTCGTGTCGTCAAACAATGGGGTTTGGACGTGGATTGGCTGGTTTATGGTTTTTATTGAACTCACAGACTTTGGGTTTTGCATGTTAGATGTCTGATAAGCGTTGATGTGTGTGTGACATGAGGAAGGGTTTGGTGATGTCACAGGATTGCGACGAATTTGAATGGACTGTGTTTTTGAATGGAAATTTGTATTTTATTTGAAGTTGAAGAAGTTAAATATACCGGTTTATTTAAAAAGGACCTTCTTCAAAAGCTTCTTGATTTTTCATTGCTACGTACATTTACAACAAACAAATAAAAAAACTGAACTGTTCTACATTTAGTAGGTATGGCCATATTAGATACTAATCACATCTAATGTTTTAATGTGATCTAACTAACAGCTTATTACTGAGATTTTTTCAAGTTCAGACCACCAATGACGACAATGATATTATCAGGACCACTGACACTGACTCGTTTAATCATAACCAAGAATCTACAACAACATATTTGTCTTACAATTAAAATGAAACAGTCCGATAATTTATAGCAATTAACGAACGGAACAAACTGCAGGAACAATTAATTTATAAAAATATGACAGGAGTAATTTAGAAGCAATAAAATTCATTGTTAAACGTAGTGAATTTAAACAGATACAAACAAAAAATGTCGCCCCACCGGAAGCGGGGCCGATAATCGTTTGAAAAGAGACGTGCATTATTATTCAAGACCATTAATTAACCCACACTTAAAGTTTTAATTAAAAAACAAGCGAAGAACTTTCCATAAGAATGGTACGTCACAAACGCCGACGAATTCAAAACGCCAGCGTCTCGACCGTCATAAATAATTGGGACAAAACCGTGGCCCCCGCGACCCGCCCCCATCCCCCGGATAAGTGTCTAAAATTTTCACAATCCGGCAATAAAAAGATAATTTATTAGTATAGCTCTTATTGTTTTCGTTATTTATGTGTATGGAGTAATGTAATCTAGCTGGTGGGGGCCCTAAATAAATAATTTTCACTTTAATGTCCCTTCTTGCCTAATCTCCCGAGCGGTCGGCTCTCAGTCCACGTTTTGTACGATATAATGGGCACCCGAGGTATTTTTAGGTCTAAATAAACATGATTTGTTATACCGTCTCTGACAGAATTTAATTTCGTTACGGCAACGATGAGGCTCCCTCTGTCGCGAATATCTTGAATTATTTTTAATGACTCCTAGTCATTTGCATTATCGTCGATTTTTAGTAGCTTCTTAGTATAATTTATTATTCGAAAATATAGCTTCGTTTAATGAAATTGTTTTTTATTGCTGCCCTTGTCTTACTAATAACAAATTTGTCCTGATTCAACAGTACAAAGTGGCATTTCATAGAAAGTTAAGGTCTAACTTTTATTTACCTTCCTCTGTATTACACGATAAGAAATAAAGTTAAACATTAAGTGCAATACTAAGTAACGCCTGTTTCACTAACAGCGGGCGACAACTACAAACCGGCTGCCTACCACAGGAAAAAACAGGTAGGTGTCTATAACACTCAAGTGTCAAGTGTCCAGCAGTTAATAAAAACCATGAGGAAAAAAAAATGCATTTTAATGACGTAATTTAATCAACAACAAAAACATCCTACAACATCCAAGACAACGACAATACTGAAACAAAACAAAAAAATCACAAGACCCCGCACGTACATCACATGCAGATTTCAAAAGCGTCTGGACTTCAGTGGCCATTTCTGAAAATTAGTGGACGTGAGGCAGTGGGGGGGAGGTGGGTGATGGGGGCCAGCTATGCCGTGGTGGATGATTTACACCACTCCGGTATTATGTTTTGACTTTAATAAACAGAACGTTTGTCATGGCAGACTACGCGTCGCCAGTCTTGGGCAAGTTTTGCGCCAGTGTTTGGTCTAAGAGTTCTAAAGCCATACGGAGGTGGTGTTAGAATGGAGTTGGCAGTTGAAGAGACTGAAAGTGTCTGGTGTTTTACTGGTAAATCGATGAAAGTGTCACCTTTGTCACTTAAGGGAAAAAAAATGTTTATGAGCAATGATTCATCACAAATTGCTCTTCAAGTGAAATGCACTTGGTTCAAACTCAATTGAAGTAAAGAATTAATTACTGCCTCATTGGTCTAGTGGTCATATGTGTCATTGCTGATCATGAGGTCCTAATGGTATAATGTTAAAGTGGTAATGAGTTTAATCAACAGAAATTTCTCAGAAGCAAAGTCTAGATTTATGCAATAGACTCGCCCTACGTACGTATACACTCTGTTTAACTTTCATGGTACACAATAACTTTATGTTCATAAGAAAAAGTTAAGTAAACGCCTAAGAAACAACTCCAAATTGTAACCACAATATCCTTTTAGAGGACACAACTGAATTGCATACAATCAACATTCACACACACAGACATACGTTTCCCATTGTGCGCTGAACGTGTCCTAAGTTGACCTTAGTCCATCTAGTTTTAATTACAGCGGACAGACAGACGGAAGGACACCCGAGCTTCGCTGTTTTGAGGACTCGACGTGACATCCAGTTTGTGAGAGACTAATTCTGATGTCGCAGTTTGTGTTCATAAGGGAATTGGTAATGTGGAAAAGATACGTTTAGATGTTTCATCTTTTACTGAAAAACTTATTTTTAAAGGGTTTAAGGTCTGGAAGATGAATGAGACAGAAAAGCCAAAAGACATTCAATACTTTGCTTGTTTTAATGCTCTTAGTAATGAATGAAGTAGTTTACTGTTCAATTCTCCAAGATTTTAGAATACGTCTATATTCCCTAAAGGGTTAAACAAAGATATTATGCACATCAAGCTACCCCTATCTGTAAAAATTTCACAATTGTACCTTATTGTTACAAATTTGAAAAACAATTAAAGAAATTTAACACATTGGGGTAACTTGATTCCCTGGCATCTGTTCAGTTTGCTAGTTATGCTGAAGAACCTAGAAAAACAGTCCTCAATGAAAATATTAAGCCTGACAGAACCAAACATACAAAAAATTCCAAAATGAAATGCTAAACCTCTCCACAATTCTCCAACAAAAATCGTCTCAGCCAGACCACGTATCAAATACATCACTCGCCCATAAAGACAAAGCCACAAAGACGCCACCAACATGAACATCCACCCATAAAACTCATACCTACCATACCTGGCCATCATTGCCATAGACCACAGCAAACGGGCCATAGTTCCCCCCTATAGTTTCACCCCTCGTTTCCAGCTTTTAATTATAATACTTTATAGCCCTATAAATCACGGCGTGCGTCCCGGGTGGCTACCCCACCCCCCTCTGAAGGATACCAGTTCAATTCTCGTTGGGTGTAATAATTTATAAAGAAATTATTCCCTTTTTCTGCTGCGGGTTAAAGATGGTCGTGACGTGATCTGTGATCGTCTGGCGGTGACAATCATTTCGATTTCAATGTGGCTTTGAGCTCCCAAGTGTTGGGACAGATGGAAGGGTGTATGTTTGGAAAGTGTTTTTTTTTTATGCTGTCTGTGTTAACTCTTTTGTGTACGAAGTAAACTAAAACAGCAGTCTGGCAACGTGCGAGTTGGATTCTGATAGGATAGGTTCTGGTTCTCATATGTACACCGATGGTTAAGATTCCACAAAAACACTAAAGAATCAACGTTTTTGGAATTGTGGTCAACTTTAATTAGTTTGTATTATTGGTTTTTACAGCAGCAGTAGAAATTCCTATTCTGTGAGCTCTGTGTATTTTATATTTACTGTCGACCTAATACGGTTCATGAGATTTGGCTGTAGACAGACAGACGGTCGGACGGACAGCGAATTTAGTACCCAATAGGTCCCCGGTGACGCTCTTTGAGTACGAAATTCTAAAAACTACTGCATTTAATTACGGACCTTATCGTAATAATTAGGCGCCATATTTAGCGATTCGCAACGTTTACAAGTTTCAGTTCAACCATATTTAAGACAACCATATTTTTTCTTTCATTCATAATGTAAGTTAACTGTGTGAGTAAATCAAAATTATTGTTCGGAAAAGATAAACAAAAGGAATGAAGTGAATTGAATGAAAAGTTCTAACAACCGATGTATGTTCAGCAAAAAAAAACGATCACACGTCAAAATATCCGTCGGCATGAATTAAATGAATAATGAATGTCTATTGTAGAACCGCTAACGATTGTTCTTGCAAACAGAAGATTTCTCAAGTTCTCAATGCGACATTTTTGTCGATAACTTCAAGACACGCATGGTAACAAATTATTGAAGTTTACTGATGTCACGTCAGCCTTGTCATTTTGTATGGAGATTTTTATCAATTACTCTATGATATATATGTACGAATATGGTTCAATATTTGTTGCCAATTTTGGTCATAGTTTTCGTCCATTAGTTGAGACAGCCTTAACTCAAAATATAGAACAGACGCTAGCACATCAAGCTACCCAAAGCTAGCTAGCTAGTTATAATTTGTACCTAAGTTTTTATGGTGTACATAAGTATTCTATTCTATTCTAATCTATTCTATTCTACCCCAAATTGTAATTTTTTTCCAAATGACCATGAATCTTATTATGTTTGTAATAAAATTGAAAAACTATCAAAGAATTTGGCACATTGGGGTAGCTTGATGTGCTGACCTCTGTACCTAATACTAATATTCAAAGTGGACATCTGGCTAGGCTTTTCCCGACGAAGTCCAGTCTAACCACCAGTATTTGGCTGGTGCCATGGGTGGTACTCGATCCCGATCGTCCACCAGTAACTGGGTAATACTATATCACTTAGTTGCTTGTCAGGGACCAGTCTTGGTTGAATAAATTCAAGTTCTTTCTACTTATCAGATAGACGTATCGCTTGGTACTCGTAGTTTGTTCCGCCACTTTTCTTCCCAGCAAAAACTCTAGGAAGAGGGGAAGAGCTGGCATTTTGGTGAATGCCTTTCCTTATTTAATATTGGAATATTAATGAATATCGATATTGATTGAGTGTTTTGAGTGCTTCCGGAGCCAAGGAAAAGTTGCGACACGTAATAGATAGATGAATGCTTACCCATCTACGGATCACCCTCGGCAAGCATACAGCTGATATTCTCTAGCCACAAATCATGTATTCGAATAATAATATCAATACTCAAACTTTATTTGCCTTCCACAATGTGTACTTAAGTGGTAAATTAAAAAAATGAATGATGTTCGATAATAAATTGCTCTGTTCACGATTCCGAAGAATAAACCTCGATGTGATGTTTTCAATACGATATTTTCTTCCTCGTAGAGATTCCGTATAGAATTATAGGAGTTAAAGTTTCCACAGACACCCGCGAACCTTGTTGACGTGACCTCGTAGAAAGAACAAAGATCAAAACTAGTACTATCAAAATCTTACCAACTCCATTCGTTCGCTTCGTTCTTGTTTTAACAACTCGTACTTACCTGAAAAATAAAGTAAATATTGTTAGAATTCTGGCGATTCTTACGTCAGTGTCGATCTTAAAGTTATTGTAGTTGTATTTGTGCCATTACGTACAAGTTTCATCATAACTGCAGCATTCTGAGATGTCCCGTATTACATCCACATTTCGCCATTTGTGTTTATGTACTATAAGTTTTGTTTATCTCCAGATGATCGTCTCCCGATTCCTCACTAGAGCATGTGCGGCTGCCATAAGGCCCCATCAAGTCATTTACCGCGAGCTTAAAACTTGGCACGCGGTAGTGAAGGGGTGGGTGCGTGCAAATATGACAAATTTATGTAAAACGGGCGCTCTCTTTGTACGCCAAGCAGCCGTCGAGAAATTAGTGCTCATTTTGTCCCATGTTTACGAGTGGGAGCACTGTGCGCCTCAAAAATATGGTAATGGCTGCACAGTGGTCGGGTTTCATCTAGTGTATCGATTTTGAGATTCGTTCGAGTTGCCAGAGGTTGTGTGATGCTGGTAGGGGTGTTCTGTGTGTCGGTAAGTTAAAGGGTGTTTTTAGTTTCGCATCGCTGAACGCAGGTTAACTCTTGCTTTGTTATTGGGAAGCCTTTATATTAACTTAGTATCAGGTTATCTCACCAAAAGTGTCTCAGTCAATTTACAGTTACCTACCACTAGAGCTGGATGCCATAATATGAAAAAATACATACATAGAATCGAACATAATTATCTAGACATGCGGGAGCGTAGACTGTAGGCTTCAGATATCCAAGTAATCCAATTTGTTATTAAATGTTTTATGTTGTTATAATGTAAAGAAATTTCAGGACTAACCATTGAACTTAGCACCCATTTAGATCTCCCTTCTTTTATCGTTGAAGTCAACAACCAATGCATATATCGTCATATTGAAGTTGGCTCTCATTTTACATTTATGTTTTTGATGGTACCTTTTACCGCTTATGGGGCCCCCAAACAACAAGAGATGAGGAATTACCACCCGAAGGAAACGAGCTCTTTCCATCCGGCTCGAAGGACCAGACTGTAGTAGACTGTTCGAAATTAAAACCAGGTCCCCTCAAAGTTACAGTGTATTTTAATAGATTTTCTGGCTTTGTTAAAGTTCAGCACAGCGCTACAGTTATGTGTTCGCAATGTAATATTGTGATTAACGAACTGCTGTCGTTTGTGTAAAGTAAAAGGCACGGATGAATAAAAACAAAACTTCCAAAAAGATATTCACGTTAGTTCAATACGATTAGTGCGTAAGAAGACGTCGAAATGAATAATGTCAATCAATTGAAAACAATATAGTTTTGAATATATACATTTTTTTTTTACTTACATAAAATTAAGATATAAGTATCCCTACGTATTTATTTACCCCGAAAGACTGTACTGCACATAGTTATAGACAAGATTCTGAATTACGGGAGTAACTGTTATAGACTGTAAATGTACTATGTCTTACATAAAATCGTTACGCTGCTAACCCAACGCATCCAAAAAGCTAATATTGCCCTGTTTACCTCATAAATAGTGAAGCGTGAAGAAATGTCGACGGGCTGTATCTATTTCGAGTGCGTCTAAGAGCGTGATCCGGAGGAATTGTCGCGATCCATCGGCCGTTAATCGTGACACATCGCTGTATTTTCATCTAAACCCGTTACGTTTTATGCGAAAGAGGAGCGAGTGGTAGACGTGCGTTTATTTAGTCGCAATCTTGTATCGCGGACTTCCAAATTAGTTCAAAACTTCTTTTTAGGGACATGTAATACATAAATGGACATCAATGCAAAGTCTCATCTGTACATCACAGCGTTGAAATGTCAAAATTGGGCTGTGTCTGTTCTTTTCTTACTGTATATTGATTTTTTTTACATACAAACAGGTATGTTTTGTTATTCTTTTAAGTAGATTAATGTGTATCAACAGTCACAGTATCTACCTTGTTAGAAACAAGCATATTTTCATAATCAACCCAAAGCAGAAGAAATCCACTTTATCTATGACTTTTTCGTTTCGAATCGATGATTGGGATGGCATTGTTATTTTTACCTATTCAGAGTCCAGTAGTGTGGCTTCACCATTTGCGCCATCATATTTATGGTCATCCAAGGTGTAGGTGGATGGGCTGCGACACTCCAGCAAGTGAGTGACGAAGCACCTCACTTGCATAAGGTGTTGCATGGATCTATTATTCCCCACATTGGCCAAGTTGCGTCTGCACCTAAGTGCCCTATAAAATCTGTGTCTAGAAAATCACAGACCAGCAGTGCGATTCTGGTCAAATCACTGCGTGAAAATAAAGGCGTAGTGACGGCGAATTGCGCTGTCATTCCATACTAAAGCTGGCATTGACAGTTCACTTCACTCAAGTTTTCACGGCGTGACTTTTTCTGAATCGAGCGGCAGACGACGAACATTTCGGTAGCAAGTCGCGGGTGTGCGCCGCCCGGCTGACAGATACAACTCAGATTTATGTGTTTACTGTATAAATCACGAGACGTCAACGTTGCCTCTCATTTCTTTTTTCGTTTCGCGCTATACATCATAGTTTTGTCTTCCGTGGTCAAATTTTTTATTCCAGTCTAGAATGCGAGAGTGTGTGCTGGGTGTTATTTTCGCTCTGTGTACTTATGGCGTTTTCGTGTTGAGAAATGAGAACATATTCCTTTAGGTTTTGTAGAACTTTTTTTACCATCTTAAAAGTGCGTGTGTCTGCTGTTGACTCTTCAATCTTGTAACTTTTTGGGGCATACGGAAGTGGTGTTATGTTTGTATAGCTGTCTAGTTGGTTTGAGGGTCCTATGTGTGATTGCTGAAGCAGGTCCTGGGTTTGATTCCCTCATCGAGTAGTATTATTGAGTTTTCCATCTGTATTTTTTTCTATAGCGTGACTTTCCAGTTGATGGCAATAGGCTTGTATCATATTAAATGGGACTTGCAACATAACTAGTGAAATGTATGTGGCGGGATATTGTGTCAAAATAGGTACTCATAAAAATAATTAATTTTAAAAATTCGTTGCAAGTTTGTTAAAGTATTTTACAAACAAATTCTACAAGATCCCATTGAGTTTGGTGCTGGTTTTTGTAAAACTTTCAGTAAAATACATGAATGTAGTACAAATCATAAAAATGGTCAGCCTGCAGTCATTAAAACCTCATCACACACCGTTCAAGAAAAACACGAAAAATCCAACAATAAAATCAATTTTAGATTCAATAAATCCCATAATCCAGTGCGTGATATAATTCTGGCGCGACACGTCGCTACTTCCAGATCAATCATCGTCTCCTTAACGATTGCTACAGCTGTTGTGTGCGCGATTGATGGAGCTATAAACTATATTTATAGCTTGAATAGCTCGAGAATAGTTCTGATGTGTGTCGCTCAAGAAACTGGATTATCTAGGATGGATGGCGAGGTGGATGCGGCAGTAACAATGAAATATTGTCAAACTACATTTCTAAGAACAAATAAAAAATATACAAATGGCGGAGGCGTTGAGTGATGAGTTGGACGTCGTGTGTGGAAAATTTTAAAAGATAAATTGGACCAGCAACACGTTTACAAAGTAGAATAAAAACATCAACGACGTGCGGTAATAAAAATGGAAGGTTGTCTGTGATTTCAGTCTAGATTCTGTAAAACAAAAAGCCTCGCAATTCCTTAAAGGTTAGGCATAGTATATCCACATTTTACCAGTTATGTTTAAGCCTCATTGTATATGGGACGAGTCTATTAACATCAACTCCCAAATTCGAATTGCTGCTGAGAAATTCCTGATAGATTCCAACAACACATGACCTGACAGAGAATCAAACTCGGGACATTAAAAAAAACTTCTTGTAAGTTTTATCTTCAAAAACTAGTTTGTCAAAAGGTGCGAACAATACTGTTCCTTATCATATATTATCAGACTTGGTCCAACACAATCCAACTAATATTATAAACGCGAAAGTTTGTGAGGATGTTTGTTACTCTTTCACGTAAAAACTGCTGAATGGATTTTAATAATATTTGGTATAGAGTTAGCAGAGGCCCTGGATTAATATATAGGCTACTTTTTATCTCTGTATTCCCACGGGAACGGGACCTACGCGGGTGAAACCGCGGGACGTCTACTAGTATGCAATATAAACGACATCCAATATTCAATATAGACTGCCCATCAGACCTCCACGATCCAGCTGTCTGACTACCACGTTACGCCATGGTTAAATAACAGGTTCACATGCCGGGGCCGCGGGGTTCTGTCCAATGACTAATGGCTTTACGTACTTTTGGAGATCTTGATATGTAAAGAGTGGTAATCCATTCAGTGACCAACTTCAGCAAGCGTAACTCAGACTTCGATCGCCTCTTGGGACTGATATTATTTCGCCACAATTACGTAAAATGATAAAAAATTATAAAATGATATTTATTTTGTAAATAGGTCACCTTCGATCAATAATAGTACTAGATACAAGATCAGGAACAAAAATACCTCGCAAAAGTGTCCACGTTTAGGCACGCATAAACAATTGAATTTCTTACTACGAATATAGAAAAATGTTTTATAATATTATCAAGTTCAGTTCATTATAAACCTTGACACTCAAGCATAAAGTTTAATTACAATTGCAAAATATTTATGCCTAAGTCCTTCTGTCATCGGAGAAAAGTAAAAGGAATAAATTTGAAATGTGACTTAAAACTAAAAGCCATTTTTATAATAAGTACAAAAATATTTTTTCTAAAATGAAACTTAAGGCCTAGAAAAAAAGGTTAAAAACGTTTTGTTCACAATTTCGTCTTTACTCTATTTTGGAACTAGACGTAGTTCTTAGTATGACATTTCAATGCTCAGAACACAGTAAGAATTGAGACGTAGAGTTGCAGAATAATCATTTATATTTCTTATACGAGCGAAGGTTTGTTTTATAATGGTAGCAAATAATTACATTTGACCCATTTTAAAAAAGTAGTAGGCCTAAATTAGTATAATAGTTATTTTATTATGACATTGCTATTAATTGTCTGCGGGTTGGCTCATTATAATCAAATCAACCCACAAAAAAAAAATGCGTCTACTTTTGCATGCGATTTAGAAGTTTTCACATTAATATTATAAAGGCAAAAGTTTCTGAGTGTGAGTGTGTGAGTTTGTATGTTTGTTACTTCTTCACGCTCAAACGGCTTAACAGATTCGGATGAAATTTAGTAAGTATGTAAGTAGCTTATATCCTGGATTAACACAGAGGCTAAGGCTACTTTTAACTACTCCTGGTTTACGCGGGTGAAACCACGGGGAGCAGATTGAATGAAATCAAATAATTTTAACCGACTTCTAAAAAAGGAGGAGGTTATCAATTCGGTTGTATTTTTTTTAGGTTTTGTGACCTCAGTACTCCGTCATATAAAGACGATTTTTAAAATTCTTTTTTTATTTGATAGGGTATATAAACAGATTGGTCCCATTTGTATAAAAACTCATATCTAATGAGGGGGGGGGGGGGGGGGGGCTTGAGGAATTGAGGGAACTCTTCAAAAAATATAGGTACACACGTACCGATTTTTACATTTTTAGTAACAAATCAAGCATTTTCATTTAGAAAGTAACATTTTGTGAAAAAAACTGATGAAAAAGACAGGCGACGGAACTCTTCAAGACATAACAGCAAATTGTTCGCGATTGCTACAGTAAGATGTCTATGCAGAGTTCTTATATTTGCATAACATAACATTACGCCTGGCTATTTTATTAATGATACTAAGCGTAAAGTCAAACTCCATCATAAATGAACAGTTTCACGATGTGATCTTTTATACGCGGAATTTAGTGCTCTGCGACGGGACCTTACGGGAGTAAGTCAAGGATCAGTGTTAGGGCCGCTTCTATTTCTGATCGCGACCAATGACCTCATTTCCAAGGTTAAGTTTGCCAAATGCCTGCTATATGCTGACGACCTTAAGCTGCGGTCGCACAAATCCAAACGGAGGAGGACTGCAAACTCCTACAAAGACACATCGACGCCATCCATGTGTGGAGCATTGCGAACAAACTACTGTTCAATACAAGCAAGTGCTTTGTTATGACCTATGGTAGAGGGTTGCGGCCAATTCGTTATAACTACAATTTGGGTGGCCACGCTATTACCCGTGTTGTCACCATAAAGGATTTGGGAGTGACTTTTGACCGGTGTTTGACTTTTCGAGACCACGTCTCTACACTTGCGAAGGAATCTTTTAGGCGCTTAGGATTTGTCTTACGTAATGCTCGAGACTTTCGCAATCCTAATGTTGTTAGGCTGTTGTACGCGGCTTTGGTACGAAGCAAGCTGGAGTCAAGTGCTTGTGTTTGGCACCCCTATAACGCGACCCAAACACTGATGCTGGAAAAGGTACAAAAACATTCCTTAGATGCCTCTTCCAAAAGATATACTACTTCTTTCCCTACATGTATCCTACCTAAACTATCTTCTAAGGACGTTAGACTTTAACTCGCTGGAGGTGAGAAGAGGTTTTGATCAACTCACTATAGCCTGCAAAACCCTACGGGAACGTATCGACTGTCCTGAACTCCATGGTCTTTTCTGTCGACTATTTGTGCCTGACAAATACATAGGCCACCGTCAGAGCCGTCGGCACAACCTGTTTGCGCAACTGCCAGCCAAAACCGTAACCAGAGCGGAATCCCCAATTTGTCGTATTCTAAAGGTGCTGAATGCCCTTCTTGCTGCCAACCCTGATTGTGATGTGTTTGCGGATGAATGGATTAAACTAATGCGTGTATGCCTGGTGTTCTGTGAGAGTAAGTATGCCAGGGAGTCTTCTGTTCCATGTTAGTTTTATTTATTTTTGAATTTCTTTTTATAACTTTTTTTTTTCGTAATTGTAATTGTCTCTATGTTACTTAGTGTAATTGGGGGCCCGACAGAGATGTACAGATTAATGTTTAGATAGAACTTCTTTAGCAATATTGTTAAGCGATTTCAATTATTCTTTGAAGTTTTGAAAGACTTTCTTGACACACGAAGAAACTAAAAATGGCGAAACAAAAACTTTTCTACAAATAATAAACCTTCTTAAAAAAACACCGCCAGGTGACAAAATAAATCCAGTTTCGAAAGTCGGAGGCCAATAATGAACGAAACAAAACTAAAGTAGCATTAACCGAATTTAACCAACAAATTTTTAAGTACCTATTAGTAACAAATTATTAAAATGATTACAATACAAATCTACTCCATGCATCTGCTGTTCAGTTAAACAAAAGTTTGTGCAAATGTTGGCGAGCATTGGTCAAACATTTGTAACGGTGGTTTAAAATCGGTAATTTTGTTAAAAAAATGATATTATTTGTTAAATTATAGCTTAAAATATAACTTAATCTTCATGTCCTTACTGAAAGTAAAATACTTAGCCGAATAATTACGTTTTCGGGGATTATTTTTGCAACTGTTGAATACACACTGCGGCATTGTGGGACGTGTTTACATTGGCCGAGTTTCAAGCAAACAAAACAAAATACCAACCCCGGTTTCTATTGAGCTTATATTTACCGAGACGGATTTTTGACGCCGACCCGACATCTAGTGCTATTATTGATCGAAGGTTTTCACAAACACTAGCTTTTACACGTCATTTTTAAACTGGTAGATGAAATCGGAGTTTCACTAACTGACTACTCTGAGAAGAAACACCGAAAGAAACTCAGAGGACATAGTCTCTTTTGAAGTCCAGACATTATCTTTGGTCAAATCATGTAAGAACCATGCAGATTAGTGTCTGAGATGGGATTTTGAGGAAAGAACCACACAGATATGAGGGGATCAGATCAGTCAGTGCAAGCATTTGTCAGTAATCGTGAGCTCAACTTGGAACTTGAGGAGCTCCACGTGCTGATGTACAGTACCAAAAAAATAACATTTGAGTTGGTCCCATTAAAGTACTCAAACTGTCAGACAAAAAGTTAGAAAAGAACTCACAAATTTAGAAACGAGATAAAAAATAAAGATCTACATAGGCCTTACATTCACAATAATAAAAAATAATATTATACTCTTAAGGTAAAAATATACGTTCACATTAAATGTCAAAGTGTAAAACATAATATTAAAATAATGCAAAAAAAAAATTGGTTACAAAAAAAAAAAACATTTTCAACTAAATTTAATGTTACAAATGTCATCATTTTTTAATTGTAGTAGAAGCAGCTCATTCCCAAGCCTTTTTAACCTCAAGGTAATCTTTAACAGCATAATAAGCCTTGTTACATAATTGTCGCTTTAAAAGTGATTTAAATTTATTATGGCTTAGTTCTTGAATGCGGCTTGGAATTTTATTATAAAAGCGTATACATTGACATCTAAATGAGCCCCCTATTTTCTTGAGCCTGGTTACAGAAGAGGAACACTATCTAGCTATCCAGCATTCCCACTTCCACAGTTCTATGACGAGCGATAATGTCGTAAACAGAAGGCGTCCCACGACAGCGCGGCGGCTGCAATAAAACATGCGTTATTGTCATCAAAGACATTATTCACGCCTGTGACGACACTAGTTTTTATTCTGCCTTTATTCACTTCTTTAATTCTTGGTTTTCTAGTTACTTTTCATGAAACATCTGTCATTTCGAAGTAGTGTCTTCTGGACAGAAGTTATCGATGCTTCACAAATTATAAAGTAAAGTTGTTGAAAATGCATTCGACCTATCACAGCAATTATGTTTAAAAATGCTATGCTGTCGAAATCACTCCGTGAAAACTAGAGTGAAGCGAACTATCAATCCCTAGCATTAGGATAAAATGACAACTCAATTCGCCTTCACTTAGAGTAAAGGCGAATTGAGCTGTCATTCCATCCTAGTGCACATTTAATCCTAAAGCTAGAGATTGATAGTTCGCTTCACTTAAGTCTTCACTGGGTGATTTCAGCAGAACCAATAGCTCGGCTGGTTTTTGGGGCGAATAAATAACATTAATTTAGGGAGATATTAAATACAAAATAAACTAGCCACCATTGCACCATTCTTATATTATTAGCTAAGCTTGCCATATATCGAGTACATCTATTAAAAAAACTTTTTTGCAAAAAATAAAACCGACTTCAAAAAAAACACTAAACGGTGTAAAATAACTCTAAATTCGGAAGTCTGTGGCTTTGGTGGGTTTGTCTTACTCATGATGGGCCACCGACTTCCGAATTTAGAGTTATTTTACACCGTTTAGTGTTTTTTTTGAAGTCGGTTTTATTTTTTGCAAAAAAGTTTTTTATTTTTCCATTTTTAGTTGTTACCATAAAAATATTTGCCATGAATTTATTTTATATTGTTAATTGTTAACAATACATGTCATCATAATAGGGTTTTACACTAATCCCTAGTAAATTAAAATTAACATACCTAACTGACGAAATCTAGGTATATTGTACCCACCTGCGTACCCCTCAGAGCATACAGGCG
The DNA here is from genome assembly GCA_921972225.1 of Euplexia lucipara. Classification (NCBI taxonomy): domain Eukaryota; kingdom Metazoa; phylum Arthropoda; class Insecta; order Lepidoptera; family Noctuidae; genus Euplexia; species Euplexia lucipara. The sequence goes on along the minus strand of OV179149.1, from coordinate 1,352,881 downwards.
TGATGATACGTCATTATGTTGTATAAACAATAAACATCCAAGCGATTCCAGCAATCACGACAGATTTGCCGTTTATTTTTGAAGAGTTCCGTTGTATATCTCCGAAGATCAGCACCAGATCTTCACCAAATTAAAATGGGACCACCTCAGGAGTCTACTCTTTCAAATAAAAAAAGAATTTTGAGAATCGGTCCACAAATGGGGGAGAAATCAGGTAACATACATAAAAAAAAAAAAAAAAAAAAAAAAATACATACACACGAACATAGAACCTCCTCCTTTTTTGAAAGTCGGTTAAAAACTAGCCCTAGGCCACCTAAGAAACTGTGTTGTGCCTTAGATGTTTTATATACAGGACCAACATATTGGTTGAGGCTTGTAATTGCCATGTGCCATGCCATGTGTTGCCATTATGTATCATTGTTGTTATTATGCGACCAGTCTGTAGGTAAACCTTCCTAAAATGTAATAAATAAAGCGACACAAGATCCTAGCAACGACATTTTAAACGTATTTTAAATCTGCTAAACATATTAAGGCATGTTCTCTTGAAAATACCAGCATACGTGCACTAATTCCCGCTTCCCCCCTACATCTCTCAACTCCTGCTTGTACCTGAATTCCCGGAGTACAGTTTAAAAACTTCTTCGCGTATCCCGTTGCCCGGTGCACTCCTTGACAATCGATTGACGGGTGTCTCCCTGGCCCCCATCTCCCCCCCATCTTGCAACCCCACCCCCCAGCGCATTCGCCTGACCCACATAGACGCCATATTTATAATAATTGTACCCCGATTCGAGTGAGTAAATCAGATAGTTTTGGTATGGTAATAGTTTGTTTAACGTGGGTAGTTTTTTTTAACGTTAATGAGTTTTTTTTTTGTTTAAAGCGGTTGATGTTGACTGTGTTTTTGGAATCATACTTTAAAAAGTAGAAATCGAAAGTCGCCTTTAAAACTAAACCATTTCTATCAGCATGCGCAGCATGATCTCCGTCGACACGGATTTTGTCTGCAGAATTATCGATAAAGCGACAGATTGTAGAAAAAAATCTTTTTCTTTTTGAGCACAACAATGTCAAGCATGAATAAAAGAAATGTGTCGGCTCTTCAGTCCACAATAGTCTACCATATCGAGCATTATTTCATTCTTCAATCGGCAGAAATGTTTCTACCACCTTCCACGATTCCTAGCCACTTCGTCGTTTCTTTCGTCGACATAACCTTTTCAACGGTGAGCATGCGAGGCGTGCAGGACTCTTAAATACATGACAATGCTGACTATCAAGAAAACTCATCAACTATCCAAAATTTGCAGCACCAACCCTGCATTAAGGTTGGGTAAGCAGATCCAAATTCATCAACTATCCAAAATTTGCAGCACTTACCCTGCATTAAGGTTGGGTAAGCAGACCCAAATTCATCAACTATCCAAAATTTGCAGCACCAACCCTGCATTAAGTTTGGGTAAGCAGACCCAAATTCATCAACTATCCAAATTTTGCAGCACCAACCCTGCATTAAGGTTGGGTAAGCAGATCCAAATTCCATTTTCCAGTAGTCTCCAACTCAATCAAGCCGAACTATTGATTACAGCCACCTCCCTAACCCCACATGGGCCATCGGAACAAAACAATACGTACATATGCGTCGCGAAAGTAAATAGCTCCCCACCCCCCCTCGTTATCACGCCCCGGACATAATTTAAGACGAGTCCGGACCGTCCGGAGTCCCAACACTCGGATATATCCGTCAATTCTGTTTGTTTGATTGATTTTTAGAAACAAGCGGACGTTTGAGGGTATCTGTTTCTTCGGAATAAAACATCACTGACATTGTGAGAAAAGCTGGACTTTAATACTAGCAGACGTCACGCGGTTTTACCCGCGTAGTTCCCGTTCCCGTGGAAATACAGGGATAAATAGTAGTCTATGTCACCCGCGTAGTGTAGCTTCCCAACAGTGGATTATTTTTTAAAATCTATTCAGTAGTTTTTGAGTTAAATCCCTACAAACAGACCAATGTTTTCTTTTCATTTTATTAGAGTATAGATAAGAAGAAGTATGTCAAGAATAGCTCGCTTCAAATGTCATCTCTGAAGCTATCAAAGCAACTCAAACCTATACCTATCAGAAAAACATATGCGTTGCAAAAGTCACCCCCGTGTCACCCGGGTCACCCCCTTGACCCCCTCGTTATCACGTCTCGGACATAATTTAAGACGAGGCGGATCCGGTTCGCTCACGGAGATATGCGTCAATACAGTTGGATTGATTTTTCGAAGTAAGCAGACGTTTGACAAACAAAGAAGAAGTAAGTAGACTTAAGCAAAGTTTCTAGTATACCAACTCTTTGTAGACCAAACTATACCAATGTTTTAGTATTAAGTGATTGTACATGTCTACTGGTCGATTATACACGCCATTATTGCTGTTTGGGATATTTGAAGTAAGTTGTCTCGTCCCTAGTGACGATGAAAAATTAAATGTACTGAGTGGATTTTTGTTTTAATCCACTGTGGGTAAATTGTGAACTAAGTATGATATAACATCGCGACTGTTATCCCCAAAGGCTTAGGCAGATGAAAACCTGTAGTACTTACACCCAATTTCGCCAGTAATTTTTAAGTCCAATGTACAAAAGGGCGAATCTATTGCCATCAATCGGTTACAAAACCAAATTTCGGGCGGTTATTAGGAAATTTCAAATAAAAAAACTCAATAAGGCTTTACCCAACCCTGGCATCGAACCCGAGATTAATCTAATCGTATTTCGAATGGGGTATTATAGCCAAATAGTGAAACACTAGTCTCACAGTTTTATTTTTTTTTGTTTTTTAGTGTAAACGTGTTTTAAAACTTATTTTCAGAAATGGATATCAATTATCATCATTTATAACTAAAATAAAATTATTCTCCACACCATCACATCAGTTCATCAGTTGACTAAATAAATATAAACTCAACATTTTTTTTTCAAACAAAGCTTAACGCAAAACGTTTCCGTTTCCCGAGTCGGGACAAGATGTCAAGTGACGTCATCGAGATAGCCTGCGAAGGGTTGAGTTCCGTCGCTTAAAAAAGTATGAAAAAAATAAATTTCTTATCTGTGGACCGAACGAGCGATTGTCCCCGGCCATATTGTGTGCAAGAAATATAGGTAAATGAATCAAGGTATCTTATTTTATCTGTGGCTAGTTAAAAAAATGGAGGGTTCTTAAGAAATTGGCGTTCTATCTAAACGTACCCGTTCGTGTTTCTCGCAGCTGCTTGATAACCAATCGATGTGTCTGTCTTGTTAATGGTGCATATATAATAAATAGATAAGTAATTTAACGCTTCACAATCGATCAGTAGATCTAAGTATTGACTTTCTTAAGAATAAGGCACTTTGACAGGACATCTGCTTATAACGGAATATTTTTTAAAGAACCTACATTTTTGCCAGTTTTGTTTTAACTTCAATGTAGTAGGGGGCGACCCTAATGTTACTAATCCGTGATCACAAATGACCTGTGGTTATCCAAGATATGAGCTCAAAGTCAAGTCAAAGTCAAATCATTTATTTCAATTAGGCTTGAAAACAGGCACTTTTGAACGTTATACTTAAAAATAAATTAAATTAATATGATTCTAGTTGTACATTCCAAAAGGTAGTTTTGTATGGAGAATAATGTGCAAGAAACTCCATACTTACTCTTTTAAAATAGATTTTAGCTACCTTTGAAACAGATTTCATCCTAATCTGTTAAGCTGTTACAGAGAAACACAAACATACACACACATAACCACACACTTTAAAAATTTAAGTGTGTTTCAAAAATAATCATATGCGTTTTGGAATTAACTCTTTAGGAACCAAGACAAACTTCATCTTTGAATATTTATCCCGTAATTTTAAGCTTCTGTTTAGCTGAAAGCTATCCACAGCAAGGATGAAAGAAAGAAAGAAAGAAAATACATTTATTGGCAACAGTTGGATACAAGCACATTAAAAAAAAAGACACAAAAATGGCATGCCTAACGGCTGCGCCAAAAGGTTCATTTCAGCGGTAATGCCAGACAGATGCCGAGATGCTGCCTGACGCTGACTTTCAAATGAACCTTTTCTTGGTGGATGAAAAACTAATACGCCGTCTAAAATCTAGGCTTGATATTTAGGCTATTTTCTCCCTAGGCAACTTAACCCTACCCTTACTTCATCTTCACAAAACCGTCGCCAATTTAAACTTAGTCCATACAAACTACTTACCACTAGGGAACTAAACATGGCACATTTAAAACAAAACGCTAAAAGTTAACATTTACCAAAACTACTTAACGCCTGTAAGATGTCCCGAAACTTGTGAAATAGTTTAATCCTTTATATTTATTTGTCGCAGAGGGAAATCATGGTCTGTCACATCTATTGAGAGTTAAAAGCGAAACAATTTGCCTGTGACATTTGAAGGGTTAAGTATAGTTTAGTTATACTTTGACTGGCCTGTTGGTCTAGTAGTTAGTGACCCTCACTGCTATGCCGGAGGTCGTGGGTTCGATTCCCACCCTGGACAAATGTTTGTGTGATGAGCACGATCGTTTGTTCTGTGTCTGGGTGTATTTTATCTATAATATGTATGTATTTAGAAATATATAAGTATGTTTATCAGCTGTTTAGTACCCATAACACAAGCTCTTAGCTTAGCTTGGGGCTAGATGGCGTAGTGTGAAAAAAAAAAAAAAAAGTTGTGGGTTATTTATATTTATATATTTATTATACTATTCCATGGGCTTATTTTCCATAGAGGAATAAAAGTTGCAGTTAGATAGCTTTTGTATGTACCTACAGACGCCACCACATCAAGTTACTGTGTCAAATTTTCCCAATTAAATACGAACCTTATTGTGTTTGACATAAAGTTGAAAAACGATCAAAGTAATTTGCCACATTGGGTCTGTACCTATAGAAAGACAATAAATGCTAAACGACCGTATTTACTTTAGTTACAAGTTATGTGTCGCTTGAAAAACGGCCCACAAGAAAAAACAATCTAATCAGCACTTCAGCAGTGTGTGTGATTCTGTTAAAATCGCCACGCCAAAATGTGGGTGAAGTTAAGGCGAATTGACTTCTCATTCCATACTATTGCTAGACAAGTCACTTTTACTGAATCGACCGGCAGCGAATTTGAATAAATCTGTCAATCATTTTATGGAAAACGCGAAGGATAATTTGAGTTTGCGCAAAGGGTTAGTTATACATTATTTGGTAGCCTGACAATTTATATTCAACAAGTGTAAACACCAAAAAAATTTACAGCGTTTGATATCCAGCACTAATTGTATAAGATATCTGCATAAAATACAAAGAAAACTCAGTAAAAACTCACTTCTAGCAACTTCCACCCAAGCAGCAGACTCTTCATATCAAAACGAACACACAAAAACAAACAACCCTAACATATTTAATAACTCAAACGACAATTACAAGCATCAAGTAAGAAACTCGAAAAGAAACAAAACAAAAGGTTGGCGCACACTAGCGCATACGTCCCGTTCGAAACATGTTCCGTCTCAAGCGATGCCGTCTCGTGTCCCTCCCGACTCGCGATTAAAAGTGCAGGTGGGGACTGTCCAGCATTGATCTGGCGGTGACGCCGGACGATGGAGACGTCACCCACCATCACCCACCTTTGGGGTGGGAGGGGGACACCTCCTCGTAAGTAGACGTGTGGACATGCTTAGCGATGTGCTGATAACGTCGCAGTTTTCTTATTTATTTTGTTTTGTTGGCGTTTGTGGATTAATACGTTTGAGTGTCACGTAGCAGTGAAATGAGGGATCTAGGATTAGAATTTTCTGTTTGCATGTTGGATTAATTGATGTTTGAATTTGTATGATTAAAACTACTTCAATACGTGTCGTTTGTATTGAAAGGGATTATTTGAATAAATTTAATTGAAAGCTTTGGCCTGTAGAATAATTTCGCTTCAATCCTCTAGTTTGCAATTGTGCTGACATATTTAACGACAGCAATTCAATCTAAGAACTACAAAAACTCTAATTAAACTTACAATTACAGAATTCATTAAGAAACGTTTGTAGTAGACAATGGGCAGTAACGAGTGTCAGAAAACGACTATCAACTGCGAATCGGTCGACCGAGAGAACTATTCACAAATTAGTCGGGACAGAACTCTCCACACTCAACGTCGCCACATCCGCGTAGGGTTGCCAGCTTGCTAGATGGACATATTATGTTATGTGGACTGAGAAGTTGGACTTTGAATTTAATGTTAACTTTTAATAGTATTAAGGTGGGGGTTGTGGCTTAGTAATAACAGCCGCTTGAGTAAATCGAATTCTAGGATATGCTTACCAAAATCGGTCTTTAGCTAGCCTCAAAGAGCATGTCGTAGTGCATGAGCATGTCAATTTTTGATAGTCGTTACTAGTTGCAGAAGCCCGAAAATCGGACAACCAGTACCAAGGCATTTTCTTATTACCCAGTAACTTTACTTCCAAAACCAGTGCGGTCATGCACTGGTTTTAGTAGTCACTATTCCTGAGTACTGAATTCAGGCACTACTTTACAACTGGGGTTTGTTAAAGCTAAGCCCATCAAATTGGTTACGCAATAGTAGAATATGATCGAAACTAAACAACCTATCAAACTTTAGTATTATTATCAAACAAGATCATGTTGTGTATTTGTATGTATCATTAAGACGCTGATTTAAAAAAAATACTCTTCAATTTCTAAAAACACAGCACCACTCTGATTCTTATCGTATTTAATATTCATTGACACTATCCCGTATCCATTTCTAAATAAACATTAAGATCGAACTCTTTCTCAACCCACAATCGTATTCTACATCAAATTATCTTGGAGCACCATACTTCAAAACAAAATTCCACATAATAAAAGTCGGACGTGGTAACCCTACGGCCGCCGGACCTCGCCCGTCTTGCAACGTTTGACTGAGCGAAATCACTCAAAAGTTTTAATGTCGCTTCCGTGGGGACGCGGCCGTTCCGGTCCGGCGGGCGGTGTGCGCGCGACTTTATGTCTGCGTTGTTATTTAGATTATACGCTTTTGTGTCCTAGGGTTAAGAGTTTAGGTATAAGAGGAATGTTGTCTGCTCTGGGGTTGTTGTTTGTCGACTTGGACTTTGGTTGTATAAAGGCAAAGACATTCAATACTTAGGTACTTACTATAAACGGGATATAACGAACAAAATTTTCATCTGATACTTGTGTCCTTCTGGACACAAGTCGCCAAGGACTAGTAAAGTATGCTCCGCTACCGCTTTTATATTGCTATATTAGGCTAGATGGCCTTGCCGAGACATGGGATTACAGTTTTTCTATGAAATTTCTTCGCATATCCTATCTATACTTAGTATCTTAAAAATCTCTTTGCATACAGGCGAGTTTGATTCTAAAGCGAATTCAGTACCTAACACAAATACAGAAAAATATATCTGATATAGTTCCAAATGTGTCGCTTTCGAAATACCATTCAGCGTTCGGGTAAATAGCCCTTTCATATCAACGTATTTTATCAATCAAAATTCAGAGGAAATCTCTGTTCAAATAATCAAAATTCACCTGAAAATGATTCCCAAATATTCCGTCAAAATATTTCCAAAAACCAGCCAATTAAACGTATCAACAAAACGTCGCACGACAATCACCTTTCTGTACGCGGAATAAGCACCAAATTCCCTTGCATGTCATAATGACAGACAGTTTAATTATCCTCGCGGCCGATATTGCAACAAGCGGGATTAAAAGGAAAAATTAATTGAATCCATTCAATTTTCTAACCGCGAGTGGTGCCGGGTGACGGATACTGTCTGTTAATACCCAATTATCGGCACCCCCTTTCTCCCCTGCCATCGTAACGACTATAATATCGGCGGGTGAAAAATCTCGAATATGATTCAAATAAGTGTGTAATGTGGAATGAGGAATCGTGGAGTGCGCACGTGGAGGGTTAAATGGTGTTAAGAAAATGGCAGTTCTGAAGTTATCATATATCGGAATTGAGCTGAAAGTTGAACTTTTTATTTAAGTTGACCGAAAGATCCCCATTCTTATTGGACAGTTTTAAATGACAAATATTATTTTTATTTCAGTTTCTTCTTTATACGTCTAACAAGAGAGAGCAGCGGTGGCCTAGTGGTGGCGGCCCGACTTATGAACAGTAAGTCTTGGGTTCGAACCCAGGCAGGTGTATTACTTTGTGTAATTTATTTCATCACTGCTCTCAAAAACGGTGAAGGAAAACATCGTGAGGAAACCGGCATGTCCTAAGACCAAAAATTCGAAGTCATGACATCTACCAATTCGCACTGGGCCCGCGTGGTAGATTATGACCCGTACGCAAAATACGCGCGTCTTTTACGTCTAACAAGCAATGATGCACTCGTTGAGTCAAAACTTCAAAGTCTTGAGCATCGACGCCGAGTTGCTAGCCTGTCGGTTTTCTATCGGTTATATTTCGGAGAGTGTGCATCGGAATTGCACGATTTAATTCCACCAAGCCCTTTCCATCATCGGACCACCAGACGTACAGCACTGCGCCACCGGTACATGGTAGATATCCCAACCATACGTACTAAACGCTATGGAAACACATTGTTTCATTCATCTCATCAATCATTTCATTTCATCAAAAAAAACAAGCATTGTTTTGATTTGTTTCAATATCTGACTGCTCTGAAACTCAGAGGTCACAGTCTGTTTTAAAGACCAAACAAAGAAGAAGACGTGCTTCAAGGTTATTAGCTATCTTTTCATTGACTAACTGGCGTTTCGCCACACGAACTTTGATGACAAATGACAATTTATAAAATAATGGCACTAAAAGTGAACTACAAGTTACGGTGACCATCAGAACACTGTGCGCTTCGTCACATCTCTGTAAGTAGTGACATCCGCGGGTGACATCGGCTACTCTTTATCCCTGTATTCGCACGGGAACGGGAACTACGCGGGTGAAACCACGTGGCGACGTCTGCTAGTTTGAAATAAAAAAAAACACAGCTTAGATATCCTATTTTCCTTCTTCTGTTCCTCTAGTTGTTCCTGGGACTTAAATAATAAAAAAGTTTTGAAATTTATCATTCAGCTGCTACAGACTAGCCAACATTAATTTACAGCCTCATCATTTCACAGCCTTTTATTCCACATAATCCATTCTATCACAACGTATTTATTCCAGCCGCGTTATCAGAAGGACTGTCAATCACGTCACGTCGACAGAGCGGCGGCGACAGGAGTGACGCGTCACCCTCCCGTTGCCCCCACTCCCACACCGCGATGACGTCACACTAGTTAAGATGCTCAACTTATTTAAGTGGAGTCGGGAACTTGCAGAGTTTTGATTTATTTTATTTTTTGGTAAATAGGAAAATCGTGTTTATTGATTTTAACGTTAGGTATGATGTGTAGTGCACCGATAATAATTGATTACGGGACGTCAATTGCTTTAATTATTTATTCTATCTTCAGCAGTATATCTGACCAAAATGGTGACCAATAATAATACTTATTACTTTTTAAGTTTACAGCATATTACATTCAACACTAGATAAGGAGCCAGTAATTTATTATTCATAGGTAAGTGGTAAATAAATACAATGTTTTTAGACAGAGCATTAGAACATTTATTTGAACTTAGTCATCGCTAGAGAAAAGCTCGACAAAACCTACAACACTACCAATCTCAACACACTTGCTTGATCATTATAAAATACACGTCGAGAACATTTTTGTTTCAAATTCTTTGAAAAAAAAAATCTATTCACGAGCGCAACCGCGGGTGGAAGCTAGTCATACAATAACAACACTGCAACTTAATTTTCCTTTTTGTTTCTCATACGGCATTATGCACAATTAACGGAAAGTGATCAATCATCATTTCAGCCATATTTTAATTGTTTCACCACAAACAGATCACTGCAATCCAATATTAAATTTAAAATGTTTCAATTTCAATAAGTCTTGGGGAGTATACGCGAAATGCATTTATTACGCGGACGAGCCGGGATAACGGTGGAATCCCGGGATGATTGGCAATCCCGGGCCGCGGGATAACGCGACAATTTTAATGGGATCTTCACTAGTGTACGTGTGTTCATGAATTCAGGATACAGGACAAACTTTCTTACGGTGAACTTGTAATGTTTTACTTCTACAACAATAGTTATGACAGTTTAGCAGTTTTTACAATCAGCCTCATAAGTCTATATACATATCCATATTTCCTAAACTCATGAACACCTTAGCTTACACAAATTGCTAAACAAGACTAGTGAATTTTGAACCTTTAAGACGTTAATTAAATCCTGGCACTAGTCTTTTTTAGCAATTTGTGTAAGCTAAGGTGTTCATGAGTTTAGGAAATATGGATATGTATATCGACTTATGAGGCTGACTGTACTTTATATAAATGTTATACTGATTGATTGACAGATTACTTTAATTTAGTTTTAAAACATCAGACGTTAAGTAGTAGTGTTTTAGTCCCATGTGTTGCCACCAATCGGGCACACTTCGAGCTGCTTCTGACAAACTTTCCCTGACCCGGGAACCGAGCCTTGTGCTCAGTAGAAGCGTTTGAGTGCGACCATTAGACTAGATTTCGCCAGGTTCGTGAAGATTATACAGACCTGCAGCTAATAATGTGCAGTATTTAGGCGGAGGAAACTCACAGACATAGAGGGGACCTAGCGTAGTATGGAGCTTTAGTGGATTAAGAGGTCATCTTAAACTGGTTTAGTTATCGGACCTTGTGTGATTGAGCTTACGTAGTTAAATCTATTCGTGATTAAATAATAAATAAGTAATTTACTTACATACAACAATGTTTTTTCCTCTATAACTTCCTCTAACTTAGACTCTTACCTGTAACAAAAAAAAAAACATTAAGAATTAGGATTGCCACAAAAATAGACAAAATTAAAAATACTTGTTTTGAAAATTAATATTTTTTAAATTTGTCGACTATTTACGTAATCAGTTTCATTTGTGGCATTGACAGTGAAAGTGGCATTGCTATTCAACGCAGTGATGCTGCCAGTCTTCGGGCACTTTTTTCTTTGACGCTTGCTTCGTGAACTCAAACCAAAATGCTACAGGAATTTTCTATTTTAATACAGGCAGAAACTACAGAGCGCCATTTACTACGATTGTTATATACATATTTTGCTTCATTTACATTCATACATGTTGTCATATATTTGTGTATATACTTCGTTCTAATTTGTATATCCTACCTATTGGTTTACGTCAAGTATTCAGTCCGAGTATGGTAGTGTTGTACGAGTTCAGTTCCGAGTATTTACCTGGTACGATTTTTTTTGAAGAACATCAACATTTAAATCCTCGGAGAGTTTTATTAAAAAAATAAATCAACCCGATACAACATAGATTTCTGTTTACCCCACAATTCGCAAGTCAACCCTCTTGTTTCGATGGAGCGAGCCGGTGGGGACAGAGTCCATTGGAATTCCTTATACAATGAAGTGGATTTAATATCGGGAAGAATGCCGCTCTGAAAGATAGCGGGCTGGGTACACGGCCGATTTGTTTGTGTTGCGATTATTTGATTTATTAACTGAAAACGTTTGACGTATGTGGATGATAAACGTCGTGCTGTACCTGCTCGGGGACGGCGATTGAATTTTTTTTAAGGTCAGACATTTTAATGAGGTTTTTGTTATTTATATTTTGATACGTATATACGGCTACACTTCAGTCTGTACGTTTTCAGTAGATATATGCTGATCTCGCATTGTATAGAATTTCCGTACAATGCGAGGTCAGCGTAAACTGGAAATGTAGGTACCTACAGCTTGATGTGTAGCTGTGTCTGTGTTGTCTTGTTAAAAACTTAACATATTTACTTTCTTGTAATATTTTTATAGGTTCACACCGACTTAAATTTCGAACTACTACTTTTAAAATATTTTTGCTTTACAAACTAGGGATAAGGATAGATAAATGTTCTTAACATAATGTTATAAAATATACGGCAGAAAACGTTAAAACCGAACAATAATGTGCAATTAAAGCCCTTTTAACATAATACCCTATTGAAAATTTCAACTCCCTAATACGGCTCCTATTACAATAAAAATAGCAATGTTTTTTAAATCTTTTACTTGCTATATAATTTATAATTATAAATACCTAGGTCCTAGCTTAAATTTTACACGTATAAATTAATCATTGTTATCCATTATCAGATCTATACAACAAACGCAGGCCGGATGTGTAGTAGACAAATACTCAAAGTCGCAGAATAAGGCTTCCATAATTACCATAAATAAATAACACTGATTGAAACTTCTAGAAACTTCCCAAAGTAATATGTTATACACCTATATTCACAAGGTAATTAATATAATTGACTTTAATTTAATCCCTCCCAAAAAAAAATAAAAAAAACTTTTCACACGCGCAGATTTTCCGAGAATATCAGCTACAACCGCGCGTCTGCACAGCCCTTGTCACCTTAACCCTGCAACGGCGACCTGAAATTTTATAACACGTCCCGTCGCAGCGTCGCCCCGGACCTCATCTGATCGAATTTTATTTTACGCACTCACAACTTTTTATTGGGCCCAGTTACTTGCGCGACCATCGTTTTGTATTTATGTATTATTTAACGTCCACTCCTGTGGATTTGCATGTATTTGATACCCCTCCGATAGACGACACTGGATTTGGGATAACCCTTTTCGGGGCACGTAATAATACTCAAATATCGTTTAAATTTTTATTACAGGGATATAAAAATGATTTCTACGAATTAGGTATGGACAAGGAACTGTTTTTATTAACCTTTTTATTCGTCCATGCGGAAGTGTGGGTCGTAATAGAAATTATTTATGAGATTACTTGAATTTATTGCATTATCAAGCGTCAATATTATGAGAACTAACAATACGCGGCCACACACAGGTGGCTGACTTTTTGATGCCATTTATTAAAAATCTGTGAACTTATTGAACCACCTTTCTGCACTTACAGCGTTTGCTATTACACCATTTTATTCAAAACAGCGCCACAAAAAGCTATTGAAAAAAAAAACAAATCGGCGCGATCCACATCAGCCGCCTCTACCAAAGTCAAGACAGACGCTGTAAACACGAGCAATATTGTTACCCGGCCGCAATCTCGTATCAACCGACCAAATAGCTTGGATACTTATGTAAATCGGACCACTATCCCGCTTATTGTATATCTAATTTGATTTCTTTTGCAATACAGTGATGGGATTCAACGAATATTGGTCCTACCTGCCCATCTAATATCGTCCCGGGCCCCGGGAATGTGTGCCGTGGCATTTTCGGGGTTAAAAGATCACTGATACGGACACACAGGGTTTGGGTTTTTTAAAATATTTATGAGGGAGCAGCGGTGAGAGTTCGCGTTTCTGCTGTAATCCAATTTCGGTTTATGTCTTTGGTAACTTACTTATTTTTGTTGGTGTGTAGAACTTTCGGAAGGGTCAAACTGTGTTTTTATAAGTGTTAATTAAGTGATGTTATATTCATGGCGGTGTGAACGCAGGTGTGTTTTCATACTAGTTAAGAAAAATTAGGGGGCTTATTAGATGCTGGTTCAATATTAATGCGAGGTTATGTTTATGCGGAAGTGTATTTAGTTAGTTTTAGTCGATAATATGGAAGTGCGTCGCATATAACTCAACCTTAATTTAGTAAGTACCCACGTTATGAATTAGTTTCAGAAAATAACTTGAATAAAATTGTTGATGACAATTTTACTTAATATCAATTCACACTATAACACGTAATTACACCACACAGCAAATCAAGAATGTAATCAAAATCAAACACATACCAAACACCAAAACTGCACTAACAAAATCTGCCACAAACTTTCCAAATCACAGACACACAAACAAAAGAAATCTCTAACATTCATTAAACAAAACCACACTCATTCTTAAATTCATGATAAAAGTGTCCAAACCAGATTAACCTTCGCACACTATTGAGCGAAAAAAAGTGATATTCCTAACTGATTCGCTAAGTAGTTCGCGTCTGATCTGTCACCCGCATCGGAAGGGTTAAAAAAGTCGCGTCGTTAGTTCCTGCGACGCGACAAAAAAAAAGTAGTCGGTCTGTCCGGGATGTCGGTTTTAAGTGGCAGGCAAGTCTGTTCAAGCTATTACAGTATTGCGTTATGTCTTTCGATTTTAGAACTGACCGCCCGGAACGACACTTTTAACAAAGCATTTAAAAGTTCTTCACACGGTCCTTTTCTGATAGGATTAGTGAGGTTGAATGGTAATTAAAAATGGATACTAAATTGTGCCATTTGAGCATTTGGTTTGATTTGTTTTAAAATAAATGTATTACCCACTAATTTCGATTTAAGTACATCAACTAAAGCTTAAGGCTCGCTCCCTTATTACATGAGACTTAAAAATAACTGGCGAGATGTAAGTGTCCCACAGGTTCAAAAAAGGTAACAAGCAACAAAAGGGGTATAATATTGTCAGAGGACACTACTAAAGAAAGAAAGAAAATACATTTATTGGCAACAGCTGGATACACGCACAGTAAAAACACAATCACACAAAAAAAAGAGACAAAAAATGGCATGTCTCACGGCTGCGCCAAAAGGTTCATTTCAGCGGTAATGCCAGGCAGATGCTGAGATCCTGCCAAGCAAGGGCAGGAGTGGGTTTTAACCGGTAAGAGTCCGACACTGCCCTGACTGACTCTTAGAGGGTTGGTTTAGGCGTCCATGAGGATTTCGCAACCCTGTCAAACGAAAAAAAAGTGTCCCATACCCAGGTAGGTATACCTCTGCCCAACCCTATGAGAAATACTGCCATCGTACTGCGGTTTCCTTATCTACCAAAAACACCATCAAAACTTCCACCACGAGTCGTAATCAGAAACCGTCTCGTTCGACACAAATCACTGTAAACATGTTCAAATATTCGTTTTTTTTTGTTAGCAACTTGTTCTAACTCATTCGGTTTTGACTCGCAGCCAATGTTAATTTAGCTCGATTCTAGTAAGCACGCTACAGCACTGACGGGAACTTCGCAAACTTATATAATGCAGTTCGGTGACGATAGTAATTAAAAATTTTAGTCGTAAAATGTTATTCAGGCTTGTTATGCTTATTAAGGTTTTAAGTAGGCTTCGCTTAGCTTGTCGGTATTCCCAGTATGGTTTGGCTGAAATGTACATAACTACAGCAAACTCGTATTTCACCAGTTATGTAAAGGCCCATGATGATCTGTAAGTGTGTTAGAATAATGTTACGAATGCATTATGTATACACAAATGAGCAATTTTGTTAATTGGCTACTTATAACATAGTAACTGCGATTACCCATCCATGTGTCAAAAGTAGGTGTTTTTAGAGGTGATGATACAAGGCTGAAGGTTGTACTGAGAAGGTTTTTTATGTCAGAACGATAGAAAACCATTTCCTCGCACCTCTTAGAAGATCTGTTTCAATGCGCTTTACGAGATGACCCGATGTTTGCCGATCCCGCCCGAGAGGCGCCGCCTCAAGCGCATTCGTTCACCAACAAATCAACAGCATTGTAACTGTGACGTCAAGTTAATTAAAACAGCGAAAAGTTGGTGATTTAAAACGCGGACTTTGACAAGGTTCAAGGCATAAGCGATTCAAGAAATTTACCAAAACACTTTTTTATAGGATGGGAAAATATTTTGCACACGATTTATAATTTTGACAGTTAACTTGGTATTGCAACATTGACAACACGCTTGGTAAGTGGCTGACTATTTGACGCTGTGCTAATTCATGCTATTCAATTCCCGTAAGGATTATATTTGTATTGCCTACTGATAGTTTATGTAAGAATGTGAGTTTAAATATTTGTAGGTAGGGGATTAATTTCTGGGGTTTTTGTTGTGCCACTTCTTGCTAACACTAGGAAGTGACGAAGAGTGGGTTATTTGATGGACTGCCTTATGTAATTTTGACATTCAAAAAGTGCCGATCTTCAGCCTTTTTTAAATAAATTACTTTTGATTTTGATTTAACACAAGTTTTGCTTAGCTTGGGACTAGATGGCGTTGTGTAAAAAGTTGTTGAATATTATAAAATATATTGTTTTGTAAGTGCACTCATCTTACAGGTGAAGTTCCTAGAGGGGTGCAACGTTCAAAAAATAAATAATGCTTGTCCTATAATTAATAATAACATAACGGAATTTTTCTACTTATGTCACTCGTAACATGTTTTATTATCACGATTTAAGATTTTTAAGTGGAAAAGTAATTTAGGTTTCAGTAGTGTTCTAAATCAGTCTTAGGCCCCATTTTGCGAAGCATTAAATCTATTCTTATATTCGTTTTAAATATAAAACGACATTAAAAGTGTTATAAACATATAATTTTGAATATACGTAAACTACTAGAGTAATGGCGGTCAATAAATGTGATGGACCGTTAATCTTATGTGACGTCTTCCTGAGAGTTTTTACGATGAAGATATATTTTGAAATTAATAATTTCACGTGAGAATATAACATTTTAGAATGTCAATCACTTTTTTATTACAAGACATCTAACTGGAACAACTTCAAGTGGTTTTAGCAAGTCTTTTTCCAACTATGGTAGAAAATTACGCGTGCTAAGAAGAATTTGATTTATGGAAAAGGTATGTAGACAGCTTTAATTTTTGTATTTTAACCACTGGTTTAACGTGAAACAACAGCTACTTCACCTCAACACCTTTAAGTACTGGATAAAGCAATACCTCTTAGTACGACTGGTTTTCAGACTTAAAGGCTTCTTCTTAAAGGCCAGCCATATTACGAATTCTATTTCTAGTCTATTTCTATTATAGAAATAAAATGGCGTATATGGAATCAGCTGTTTCTCAACTGTCAAGTGTATTTCATTTTCAGCCATATTACAAATTCTACTCGTTAACACTTGACAGTTGACAAACAGCTGTTTCCATATACTTACGCCATTTTCTTTCTATTGTCGCCTTATTGATTACGGTAATAGAAATAGAATTTGTAATATGGCTAGGCCTGCTGATTACACGTAGCGACTGTCAAAGATCTGCAAATGACAGGTATGAACAATGGCTAAAGGTGATTAAGAACGTATAGAGAAGTCTCATTATGTAATAGATTGTCATCCATCCACCAACCATAATTAGCCAACAGGCTATTGGCTTTTTTTTCCATAGTTAGTCATTGGACTAACTGGCGTCCAGTTGCACAACGAACTTAGATAAAAACTAAGAATTTACAAAAAAATATATTGCACTTTAAGAGGCCGTGCATAAAATTAAGAAGGCCTGTTCGCTACTGACGGGATCGGTTTTGCGCGGTCGATAATATGTATAGTAAAATATCGCTCACTTTTCCTATTATTTACGAAAAGAATAAACGGGGTTATTTAAAAAAAAAATACAGCTGTTTCATACATTTTAGTCGAGTAGGTATTGAACTTTTTTATGAACCAGCTGATTTTTTTTTCGTGATTTCAGAGTTGGTCCCATAGGAAAAATTGCTCATATTCACGGGTAGAACACCCTGTGAAAAGTTGGCCGGTCATTGAAAAATAACCCTGTATAGTAAATTAAAAAAAATGGTACTAAAAAAGGAATAAACTTAAGATTAATATGTTACTTTTAAAATTTCTTAAAAGTGATTCAAACAATAGTAAAAAAATACTGATTAATCTTGAAACTTCCAGAGAGTAACGACATTGCATTTTTTTTTCCATGTGTTGTAGTAAAAATTTAAAAGTTGTTTACGCACGTGCAAGTAGACTTTATACAGATGTTGGTACGATTTTTTAATTTTCAAAATCTATTGCAGTTTCTGGTAACTAAATGATCAAACGTTAGTCTAGCGTCATTTTTTGGAAAACTTATGGTGAATTTTAGTGATTTTCCATGAATACGTAATGCAAAACAAGGAAATCGTCTTTTCAAATCACAAATAGGATTGTTTAAATTCTTCTTCCCTTTCTCACAAATAATGATTACAGTTGATCAAAATCAGTCGATTTCAGGTACGGCCTCGTAAGTGGGCTTTAAGTTACGGTGACTATCACACGGGGTACGGTGCGCTTCGTCACATCTCTGAAAGTGCATGACGTCATCCTAGATACACATTGACGATAGTCAATACGAAACTAGCTGTTTGACAGTTATTCGTTGAACACTTTTTTCTTTTTATTATTATTATAAACCAGTGCTTGACCGCAATCCCACCTGATGGTAAGCAGTGATCCAATCAGTGACAGTCAGTGACTTTGCCCAGTGATCTATGAACTTTCAACGAGGATACACAAAAGCGCTGCAGAACCTCTAATGGATCCGTCAATCTGTTATTACTGATCTTATAGGTTACTTGGATGTCGTACTATTAGTGAAAAAAAAAACTACTCAAGAGCAGGGCCCGGAAACGTTATTTAAAATATGGTTCTTAAAATGTTCCGAACAGTTCTTTGTACTACATTTTGTTCGGAACGAAAACGTAATGAGAACGTATTGAAAAGACGGAACTATAGGTACCACACGGTCGTGCAATACCATTTGAATGAAATTCATACTTTCGTTCGTATCAAACAAAGAACACTATGGGAAAAACGTTTCAAAACGTTTTATTAACCCAGAACGAAATGAATTACGTTATTTTCGAAGAAACGTTATTATTTCGTTTCGTTCGAACGAAACCGAAATAAATCGTTCTTTAGAAATACTGAAAATACTGAAATTGTTTATTGTTTATTGAAATAATAGATGTTGACATTTTACGCGGAACCGTTCCGAAAAGTATAACGTTTTCCGAGCCTTGCTCAAGACACATCATTATAATGACTACCTCCTATGTCATTAGCCAATAAAAACAGGCCCAAAAGTTATCCTACAACCACGTAATATGAATATTAATAATAAAACACATTAATTAGTCATTTAAATAAACTAAAACTAGTAGCAATAACACAGAGAATTAATTAATTATTTACTTAAGTCTATAAATAATGTCAGTTTTATAATTACGTTGATATGTTTATAACAAAATATTGATATTTTTGATCCGAATCGAGGTTAATGCTGATTTTATGAAAATGAATTGGATAATGAAATCCATTTGTTATTTACACAGTTAGGAATATTTATAGGCATTTCTCTTTACATATTTCGTGACATTCTGTTAATTAATTAGTTTTCAATGCTAATTAGCCTATTGGAGAAATTGTGGATGTCATCCTTCGCTTTGAGGCACGTAAGTTAAATGAATCAATGAATATGGTAGGCGTTTAAGCGTCTAGTTTTCACTATTTTTACATAAACACCGTAACCGTAAACTTAAACAAGATACTAATGGTTTTGCAGTCGAAATTTTGGCTATTTTATGTGCAACATTATGAAAACGATACAAACATATTGAGAGGAGCTAACACCATTTCAAAGCAACATCTTTTATTTTGAAACAAAATTATAGACTAAGCTTAAAATTTTAGAATAAAATACTCTCTATTGTACACCATAGGGTAGCATATTGCTACAAGCGGACTTTTATAAACAACCTTTGAATGGAGCATAACAAAAAAATTAGGGTACCTAAATGTTTCATTAAATAAAAAATACTGCTAAATTCTTTCACTTGTACCACACACCGCCCGGACTGGCGCCGCCCAACTGTCGAACCTAAAGAAACAGTCGCAAACGCTAACTAACAGCTTATTAATACTTCATACACTGTTCATGCACTTTTTAATGGAAACTAATCATGTTCCTGAAGCTTGTAATTTCATGTTTGAAACTGAAAGTAAGTTACTTCTAAGCTAACTTCATCGTATGCGAAGCCAATTCTAATTTTAGTAGGGCTAGGTTCAGGAATTTCAAGTTATTTCTTTTCCTCAGACAATGAACACAAAAAAAATAATTCACCATTATTAATAAATTGCTTTTTGCTTAATTCAAAGCAATTAAGCAAAAAGCAATTTATTAATCATGGTGAATTCTTTTATAGTATTTTTTCATTGTTATTATTACAAAATTTGCATGCCTAATTTAGGAGGCGGAATATGAAGTTCTAATGTTTACCTATGCCTTCTCAAAATCTGTTATATACCATATTTCAGGCAAATAAATGAATCTAATCTAATCTAAAGGACATGTAAGTAAACAATTATTACCCACTATGTATGTTTCTTTTAAACGCAACAATACCCTGACACTATAGTTTCTGCCTACCTCTATCAGAAAAAGGTGTGCCTTTGTCTAGGTATGAATGTAATTGTTAACCAGTAAACATCATCATAGCATCACGGCAGTAATCCTCAAAGGGTTCGGCAGAGGTGTACAAAGTACACCCACATTTCGCCAGTTATATTTTCAACCCATATAATAGGGAGTGAGAATATTGCCATCAATCAGGCATTAATCCAGGCTTTGGGTTGCTACTGAGAAGACCCAGAAGTAAACTTAATAACGTTTTACCCAGCCCGGGGATCGAACCCGGGGCCTCATCGGCAGTGGCACTGGCACTGACTAGACCAATGATGCATTTCCAGTAAATATGTAACACAAGGTTCAAACACATTGAACATAAGTACCACATTACCCTTACCCACATTACCCTTTGTTAAAACACCAGTAGGTACAAATGCAAAACAGATGACAGATTAATTTCAAACCAAAGAAAAACTTTATTTATGCAACGGAAATCTAAGTTTAGGACGTAAAAACAGGCGATTTAACACAAAAACTATAAAGTATGGCTCCACTGTAAGCGTAGCGAACAATCAGCGGTCATACAAAGTAATGCGGTTGGTAGGCTATCAATCACAAATTAATTATATCAGGTACTTCTACTTTACCATGTTATTTTATGTATCTATTCAAATAGTCATGTATGGCATATATTTATGTAAATAGTACACCACAAACTGCCTACTCATCTTTTCTCCTCCACTCATCAAGTCCGTCCAAAGGTCTGTAAGAGCTTTTAGCGTTTAGACCGCCCATGGTATCACCCTATGTAGCCCTTAAAGTTATAATTTGTAAGTTTTTATGGTGTACAATAAAGAGTATTCTATTCTATTCTATAAAGAGTTTACAATAAGTTTACAATAAAGAGTATTCTATTCTATAGAATACTCTTTATTGTAAATCATATCTTTAAATATATGAATGATGTTGTAAGGTGTTTGTGGTTAAATAGTTAGTCTTATTTACCCCCTCAATAAAGCTAAATATGCAAGGGGTGGGTTAACTCACAACCTCTCGATTTCCATATACAATGGATTCTGAGTGACCCAATATCTTTTCTAAAACAGGTATTTACTGAAATGTAAGTAACTTGTGTTTATTCTTGTATACCGCTAGTGTAAGCACAGCTTTACCTTCCCGACGTGTCACAAAGTAAACTAGTCTTGGACGTCACACAAAATTAGCGACGCAGTGAACTTTTCGAATTAAACTTAGTTTCATTGAAAGTATGTGTCAAACGCCGCAGTCAAAGCTTGTAGGACTCAAATTAGTTTATATTTTGTTGTTAATTTTCGTTTTTTTTTGTTGGGGTTTATTAGGGTTTCGTTGTCGGGTAGACGAGAAGCAGGGTTGCCAAAGTAATCAAGAATTTTCTGAGATTTTTCGGTTGCCGGGACATGCATTTCAAATGTTAGCATCATCGTTCACGCTTGAATTTCATTAGGGCTTGGACTATACGTTTCCTAACTATTTGGTACTAATATGCACACCTGGAATATCAGAAATACAATACATTCATATTTTATGTGCTTTTGTACCAATTTTAATCTAAATATTTTATTATTTTAAAGTTTTTTGTCATCTAGATAAAAAACCATCTGCCACGTTTTCTCTCCACCACTATTTGGTCGATTGGCAGAGAGTGCCTATGGCATTATTTATTACATGCTTGAAAATTAAATAAATAAATAAAAAGTTTACCTATATTATATGTCGAGGTGAACCTGATGTCCACCATAGAATGAATATAGTTAGGTATTTTTCTCCCATGATAGCAGATATAAATGTTTTTGTTTCAAATGTACAAATGAAGTTAACTTTATGTAGCAACCTAATAATTACACACTTATTTAAGATAAAAGTGTGATACATTTACGTAATGAAAGTTATTTAAAACTCGTAACAGTCGTACACAAGTAACGCGAAGCACCTGCATGCTACATCGGCGCCAATGAGCACTAATCAATACGGCAGCAGAAGGTGGCAAAAAATAACGAATGTTGTATTACTGACGATCGTGTGTTTCCGTACGCCCGCCAAGTACCGATTGCAGAACAATCTAAATAATATTTTTATTAATTTCAGCAATATTTTTGTTGCCTCAAAAGTATTCGGTAACGTATCATTGAAGTGAACATGACTATGGTGGTTAGTTTGCCTGTCAACATAAACTCCATGGACGTTTTAAACACTTAAGAGAAAGATTAAATTAAAAGTTGTAAAGAAAATAGCAACTGAAAACCATGATATTTTTTTTTATAAATGGCTTGTACCCAAAGAGCTTTGTAAAATACGTGGGTATTTTTTTTAGTAAGTCGTTGTTAATTAAAAGCCTCACTGATCCTGCTCCCCAATTCTAGGCATCTAACTTTATCGCACAAACATCAGAATCCATCTAAAATTCAGTTCAAAAGTCCCCATTACATTTGCTAACCCTCCGGCGGCGTATGCAGCTACGTTCCCGTAATCGACGGCCGGTCGGGGACGTATTGGGCCGTCGCTGAGACGCCGCTGGCTCTCTGTGTTTTTAAAGCTTTCTTCTCCCTATCCCCCCACTTTCCTCCCACTCCCCTCAACAATCGATGGACGGCGTCACGTTAGTGCAGCGCCCGATCAAGTGCATACGTGAGGACTTTCTTTGATGCGTCTTTGTGCGGACTCGGTGGGATGGGGTTAATTGTTTAGTTCTCTTTCTTACGTTGGCAGTTTCGAGTGTGACAGGAGACGTGGGGGTTTATGTAGGTATTGAAAATTCGTGTTATTGAGTTATATTTATTTGCATAGGTAGTGTTTTTTATAATAATGATGTATAAGTTCTTGATTCATTAAGTAAACTACTCAAAGAGAAAACGTCACAATTTCTTTTGCAAACTACGACAAGACAGTGATAATTATAACAACTTTTACGCGCCAAACAAAAGCACTAACGACACTTAGGATACACATCATAATTTAATGTTGTATCATCATACTTTGTGGATAGTACAGACGCCAGCACATCAAGTTACCCCAATGTGTCAAATTTCTTTGATCGTTTTTCAACTTTATGTCAAACAAAATAAGGTTATATTCAATTGGGAAAATTTGACACATTGGGGTAACTTGATGTGCTGGCGTCTGTACCTAACTGTACACTTACATAAAAAAAAAACCAACCAACTTCATAACTTCTTCAAGTCAATAACTAGAACTAAAATTTCAAAAACTAATCAAAACCCGAATTAAAAGTCGGGTCGTTTGGACCACCCCGCAGTACAGGGTTGGGTCTTTGTGAAAATTGTTTACAGTAGCGACTTGAATTTCTTGCGACTGCCGTCTGCGGCTTGATGTGACAACTTGTCAGTAACAGACTGCAGCGCCGTCATGTGAAATGCAGCTTATAAACACAATGCGACTGTTAGATACAGTTTTTGTGTTGGTAAATTAACGGCTAGTTGTTAGCTTGTGGGGAAAGAATGTCAGAAACTTGAGGTTTCTGTAAAGGGGTAATATCAACAAAATAAACATTAGTATCTTCTTTGTATAAGAAGAGGTAAATAAATACCTCTTCAGGGCAAATGGCTTGCAGTGTGCTGCAAACGGGGCACTTTCCATAATTAGGTTCAATCGCTTACTTGACTACCTAGGAGGTAGCGGTCTAATTTTAAATCACTAATTTTAAATCTAAAAGTAAACATTTAATCAAACTCAGCTGACAATTAACATGTCTTGAACATCAAAAAAATACATAGCATAGTTCTCCAAAACGTTCGCTTTTTACCTTTTCCTTGCGCATCATACTTACTCCCCAGAAAGTAGGTTGATAGATTCTAATTCATTTCCTTCACTGCATTACCTACCTATGTCAACATAAACCTGATGCAAAACCCGACTTTCAAGTAACCTCACACTATTTCCTCTTAAGCCTTCCATAAACGACTAGTAGTAAGATTGACACAGACCGCACCTATGACTCACTGTGGCAATATTGCGCAATATTAAACAATATAATATCAAATCATATTGTTATTTATATCGATATTTTCAATGAATAATTCATCGCAGAGACAGACGTAATGTCAATAACCCGAATGAATTTAGTCTTCATCAAACTGACGGAATTCTCGTAAATATTCAATTTTTCCGCTCTATAAAGAGCAAACTTTATGTCTGATGCTCGCGTTTTATCATAATTATGAAAACGAATGATTGGTAAAAACAGCTCACTTATTTGATGTGACATTTTTATGCTTAAATAGTTTTCAGTGTGCAGATTGTGTTAATTAATTTCTGATACTTTTAGAATGAAGAGAGATCTGCTGCTATATGGAGACAAAAATTGATATATTCAAATTAGGCTGAGAACAGGCAGTTTAGAACGACCAAAATAACGTAACAAAGTCCCCCTAAAAGGCCAACCTTTACCCCTTTTTAGTATGTTTGCTGGAAAGAAGAAGTGACGTAACAGTTTCCCCAGCAACACATCTATCTGATAAGTTGGATAGGAGGACAACATGCATAATTACACTAACATCTTCGGTTTCACTATAAACCTATCTCTTCTCTCTTTCCACATGAACACTGCAGACTAGCTATGTACTTTGTCTAGAAACATTAACTTGTTTACCTTTTTCTCAAGTAAGCTCAATCTTACTGAACATATCAGCGGCGATCGCATCCGACGATCAATAACAGCAGAACAAACTAAGACGGAGCTTGTCAGTAAGACAGCGTTGAACAATTCAGTCGCGGCTGTCAGAGAGACAGTCCTGAACACTGATGTGACGGCCAGTGTGGAACGAGTAATAAGAGATGGGACTGAAATTTTCAGTAAACATAAATGTTTTATCGGAATAATGCACAATGTTTTCAACAATATAATCAATTTCTGGTCTAATTCTACACTCATAGACTTTTGATTGGCTTTCTGTTGACGACGATTTTCTTTTGATTAAGTTTTTAAGCTGTAAGAATTCCATGTTTTAATAAATAGACAGCATGGTTCATACTGTAATCCAATTAGTAACAGACGAGAAGTAATAGATTACCTATGTATGTACAAGTTGACAGATGGAATCAGTGTGATTTCATTTCAAAAAGTACAATTTTGCCTAACCTTTTAGTGGAAAAGAACGTCGACTTGGGTGCTCTGACAAAATTTCTACACACTAAACAACGCATGCTTAGTCAACAATTTGAATGCCGTCGAAATCAAATTCTTTCTCTGTGATGTTAGCAAAAACTAAACTGCTTTCATGCGACGAAAAAATGAACCTGAGACAATAATAAAATAAATATTTACGAATAGATTTTAAAGATGCATTTTCCCTTGATTATGTCACGCGGTTGCCATCAGTTGCGTGACATAGTTAAAGAAGACTATGGTACAGCTCTTACAGTTAAAAGACTTTACAACCAAACTGCAGACCACAAACAAATAAACGGTTCTAAGAAATATCTAGAAACAGTCTCACAGTCGTCAGCAACGTGACAGTACCACTGACGTGATAACCGAGTCCTTGACGCGTGGTGCAAGAGAAGAGATTGTCACAACTTGTGAAGTACTAATGCTTCAAACTTGAGGAACAGATGCTGTTGCAGGAAGTGTCTTGGCACAGTTGAGGTCTGTGCTCGTTCGGACGAGACACCACTTACTAATTGGTTTGTGGGAAAATAACTATTTTGAAGTAACAAGAAAAGGGATGTAACACCGAAAATGATTTGATGGTTACAAAAATGGGAACATCAGAAATCGATGTGAATGATGGTGCATATGAAAAGTTTGTACAAGGAAGGCAACGATGATTAGTCCAAGGACTGAATAACACAGCCTGCATTTTGATATCAATGAAAGTGAAGTTATGAAACGACTCGATAATATTGCCTGGTACATAGTTTGGGCAGTCTTGTCTCCCAAACCTCCTACACCCATTACTTGGGCCACGAAAGCAAGTCTGGAGTGAAATTTCCAGCGGAGGCGAGTAAACTTGGGGACGTGGCTGCGACAGGGATGCTCGCGTCATCTCGATGCAAGTTGATAATGCAAGCGTGTGCCCGACGGTTGTTTTAACTTCAGGCGCTGAAACTATCAACTGTCGGGCTGTGATTTCTTGGAACAGACTTTGATGGCACGTCTCCATTTTCTTGGCTCACTGTTGGAGCTGACAGTTGAAGGCTTCGAATACGATCGTTGCTGCTGTGAACTGGAGTTGTTGAAGCAGTCAGATGTGGACCTGACAATGCTTTTGATTGACTTGCATATGTCCATCCGACAGATTGTTTACTATCAAAGCTTGCAGAATAGTGGCCCACCGCACAAATTGTCGACGTGAATGTCTTATACCTCACACTGATAAAGGTGTCATTTTAGACGGATTCACGTTCGTTTATTTCAAATTAAGTCGCCATCGAAGAGAGTTTTTTTGTTGGAATTAAGTTTCTAAGTCATTAAGATACCTATAAAATTCACCTTGTCGAGTTCCTAACTTTAAACGGCGTTAAATTCAATAAAGAATGACCTACTTTGACATTAAAACTGCACCATAAGAACATAACACGGCGCAATATCCCGAGGCTGGCATTGTAAACCCGTCCATCCACCGTTCTTCAGAGGACGGGCTAGAGTACACCCGTGACAGTCATTTAAGACAGTGACGTGACACCCCCACCACCTCGCTCCTCGCCCCCCACCCGATTCTCCCGCCAGATGGATTGATATTGCTGCACCGAGCAGACGTAAGAAGCGATAGCATACGGGAAATAAAAAATATAAAGTACTGTTATAGTTTTGAATTAAATGGGGAATTATGTTTGTGCGCTTCGGAATGGGGTTGTATTTCTTTTTGTTTTCGGTTCGTATTGTTTGTTTGCCAACGTGTTTGTAGTGCTTTTGAATAATGCATTTCATAATAATTAGTAATCATGTTCTATGGCAGTCTCTCGGATCAAACCTTTCATTAGTCCCTGTATTTATATTGTGAAGTCCCTGGAAGCAGGACGTGCACAAAAGACAAAGGATAATGAAACAGAAAATACTTATCTGGGATCATTTCTTAACATACAGATTTCTAGCTTAATTAAATTAGAACTATACAAGGAAATAACCAAAACGTGCATATTATTGTTATTAAGCATACCTTGTACAGTTTATAGTTTTTGATTTTACGTGATTCAAACCAATTAGCTAGTTCAACTAACTATAAAACCTACTGTATTTAGTTTGTAATTACATTTCCCAGCAAAATTGTAATAAAACCACTTCAAAAAGTGCAGAACACGCGCCATTAGACAGCTCAAAACATTTCTATTTCGCTACACTTCAAGTTGAAAAGTACGGCGATGGACGCAAACGAGACGCCGGGCCGGCGTGATGGCGATTCTGAGACAGTGACGTGACACGGAGAGCCACCTCCTTCCCCACTCCCCACCACCCACCACCCCGGGGGGTGCATATTGACCCACCCCGGATAATAAGGGGGTTATGCACTGAGGAGCGCACAAGTCGAGGCATCTTTTGTACGAATGTATGTTTCTAGAAATATAACTACTATTAATTTTCTATCGGAGAGTTTTGCGACTTCTGTTACAAAGTGAGGTATTGAAGTAAGGCACTTCAAACCATAACAGGAACCTTTTCTTTAGGATTACTTACGTAATTTGAACTTTGAGATTTTTTCTACTTGACTGAAGTCAAGTGAAAAAATTTTGATAGAAAGATTTTGATTAAGTATGGAGTTTGATTAAAGGATATCAGGCTAGAAGTGTCTCAACTTATTACATATTTTATCGTTTTCCTTTTCAATCTCAATAACTTGAACAAGTACTTTATTCAATCAAGTTTCATGAAGGTATATTATTTCTAACAAAGAAATATTTTTTTCTACAAGTGTTGGTTATCTTCGCTTAAATTATTATCATTAAAATATACTTAAACCGGGTCATGAAGTCAAAGTCAAACCTTTGTTTCAATTAGACCCTACAAAGGCTATTGAACGTAACAATTAGGTACAAATTAAATAAACTAAGAGAACGATTCTAGTTGCGCATTCAAAAATGTAGTTTCATATAGAGAAGAATTTGCAAGAAACTCGATACTGACTTACTCTTTTGAAAATAGATTTATTGTATACATAATCAGATATTATATACCTTGAATAAAAACTACTAATGAGATGCTGTAGCTGATAATTAGATAACTGCATTGATAGATACATATATCACCCAGGAACAATTTCTTTCCACACGTCACTGGGAAAAACTAAAACCAAATAAAAGTGAGTGGACGCCATGACACGAGGACATGGAGGAGCCGTCATTTGCACAAAATTAAATACCCCTTCAAAGACGGACGCGGACGGGGTGTCCGTCCACCCCACGTCGGGGGCACAGATGGATTGATATCGCCCCACGATGCAGGTGGGCGCATCTCGGCACAACGATTTATAAAGAAGTGTCTTCTGTTGAATATACTTCGTTTTATGTTTTAAATTGTAGTTGGTATTGGACGTGATTAGAAAGGGTCGCAATACACAGCGTTGTGTAAAACTTCTAAGAGCAGTAGGTAAGTAGGCTGTTCTTTTAAAATACTAATTATGAGTCAAAGTTAATGATGTATTCTTTGGGTCGGATCATAGTCATTATCATCTCCGGATGCAGCTGAATACCAGTGTTGTACAGACGCCAGCACGTCAAGTTACCCCAATGTGTCAATTTTTTTTGATCTGTTATCAACTTTATGTCAAACAGAATAAGGTTCATATTCAATTGGGAAAATTTGTCACGTTGGGGTAACTTGATGTGCAGCTGGCGTCTGTACATGGAGCGATTGCATCAGACTTCCACAACCCAGTTATTAGGTAAACCCCCTTGGTTAAACTGGTTGTCAGACTTGACTTTCGGGCTTCTGACTATCTGTTACTACTGGCTTAGATCTAGATATGTCAGGCTTCAAGTGCTTT
This sequence comes from Euplexia lucipara, assembly GCA_921972225.1. Lineage (NCBI taxonomy): Eukaryota > Metazoa > Arthropoda > Insecta > Lepidoptera > Noctuidae > Euplexia > Euplexia lucipara. The sequence goes on along the minus strand of OV179149.1, from coordinate 1,323,685 downwards.
CCGGGACGGATCATAATAACATTTCACAACTTTTTCACACAACGCCATTTAGTCCCAAGCTAAGCTTGAGAGCTTGTGTTATGGGTACTAAACAGCTGATAAACATACTTATATTATATTTCTAAATACATACATATTATAGATAAATTACACCCAGACACAACAAAAATTATCGTGCACAACACACAAACATTTGTCCTGGGTGGGAATCGAACCCGTGACCTCCGGCATAGCAGTCAGGATTACTAACTACTAGACCAACAGGCCAGTCAAACAACAGTATAGCAGTAAGTATAGTTCAAAATTGTCTTTTACTTTTTATTTTTGCACGTATCTTTACAATATATACGTTGAGTAAATTGAATTGAATTAGTATAACGTTTTAAGAATAAAGAAATACAGCCTAGATCCTAAAACTAATGAAAGTACACAATAATGAAAAAGGACCAAATTAATCAGACTCAGCAGACATCAGAATTTAATGATCGAATAAACCAAAACACAGATCATCCCTACTGTAAAAATCATAGCAGTCTAATTGAATATTGAATGACCTACCGTCCCTTCCCCTTTATTACCTCTGATCAAGCATAATGGAATGAATCCGAATGAAAATTTCATTCAAACAGAAACAATAAGCCCGACCCTCGAATTGTACAAACAAAAAAACACCAAAATGAATAGTCAAAAGTCGGAAAAAACAACATCTCTCTCTTACACGCCATAAAAACGCGACAAAGACACATGTCCCCTCTTATTATCTTCAATTAAGAAACTCCGATAATGTAGTGTGACATACGGACGAAATGTCCAAACAATGCAGACCTGCCAACACGTAACACAACTTCACAATTAGGGCTCAGGTTGAACAAGTCTTTTGCATCTAAAAAAATAACATTACGTTTTATTTAGTCCAATTTCAACCCTATTGCGAAGTAATAAAAGTTTTAGCGACGGCAGCAGGAAAGTTGCTGTTGAGTTACCGTGAGTGATGGCCGGTGGACGCTGAGTGATGGGCCCCTGTAACACGTGATTAGTGTATACTGCTCGCTCCCGTAATCTGGGATAATGAGTCGTGATGGTAATCATTCTGTGGTCATGGGCTGAATGACAGACGTCATTATTTGTCTTTTTTCGCAGAAATAACATGGAGCAGATAATTATATCAACCGTTTCTCACGTGGAAATTTCGTAGAGAATATAGGACAGGATAAACCAATGTATTTGTACGTCACGGGCACTGTATGTAGTCCATAGATTGAGTGCTTTGTAGTTGGTCTGGCGTCTGCTTTACAAAAGGCGGGATGAATACTGAGAAATGTGTGCAACACAGGTTCAGTTTTTAAAAGCCTATCAAAAGGATACATCCTTGAGACTGTTAAACCTTCGGTTTGGATGAAAATTGTATTTTATGGAAAGATAAGATTCTCTCTCGACAACGACTGACAATTACAAACTCATATGAACTACAAGTCCAGGTTTCCTTACGATGAAACCGTTGTCTAAGACAACGAAAAACTTAGAATGTAGGTACTTAGAAATTTTACGCGCCCGAATTTCGCCGATGCATAACTTCGTGTATGAGAGGTAGGCCCATAACCTCTGGGCCATCACGACACGCTGTAGGAGACGATAATTTTTTTTCGGAGTACATCAAAAAATAATACCAATGCAATTTCAAAACTGTAAACACACGACCCTTCCGAACCAGCTAAAACTTCACTCGAACGAGTCAATAAATAGGATTTGATCACAAAGCTGTCAGTTGCAAATATTATAGACACTCCACCGGAAGCGAGACTCAGCTGTCAGTGTCATGCGATTGTGTCAGTTCCTGTCGCGAGAGGCGATTTGACGAGGACGTGTGTGACATTCTACTTTTAAATCAGGAATATGTTGTGTGTAGGGTTCGTTTTAGAACAAACAAAGAGAACAATTCCTGTTTTTTTAAAACGGTTGAATTCTAACTTGAATCTTTAGATAACTGTCATTTCAATCGCTATCTGTCAAAAATACGTCAAATTTACCTACACATTTGTTGTCGCTGAGATGAGATTGTGACCAGATTTGGATCGTTTTTCATTACGGGAAATTGACCTTTAGAATACTTATTGATATAAATACTTACTGTTATTAGATAAACATTGAAAATGAGGACAGTGCAGCAAAACAGTTTTATCTCTGTCATATCGACATGAAATAGTGCAGTCAATGTCAAAAAAAAAATGTAGGTACTGTAAGACTGTTGTTTTTGTAAAGCAACAAAATTGACAGGACAAAACATGGATTGGATATCCTAGGTGTCTACCTACTCTAGGAAGCAATTCTTGTGGCTAAATAATACGTTAATAACACTCTACGTTTGCCGAAGGCGCCCGTTGGATGGGTGATCATTAATTGCTCATGGAGACTAGTTATCATACGTAGATCTTTGACAGTCCTTATGGGAAGTCAATAGCACGAAGGTTATCTTAATAAAGGGTATCGTATTACCCACTGAGTTATAGACGCCAGATAGACATTCGGTCCAAATAAAATATTTAATTGGTACCTATTCAGCACAATGTGTTAGGCTAAAAGTAAGAAAAAGGATAGGTAAATTATGAAGTGTCAGTGAAAGAGACTGCTAGACTTAATAACGCATTTTAGATAGAATTCAGAGTTTTACAGTCGAAACGGAATTCATAATCTATTCTCAAAAAATTGATTATTCAGAGGACCAAAATAAAAAACTATGTCAAGACAATATTGTCAGCGACCATAATTCTGTACAGATACGTCCTTTTATTAATATAATGCTCGATACGGATCGGAACGGATAGGATCTGCCGATACCGTAACGCCGTGAGCTACATTACTGGCACATGCGTCCGGGGCGGGCCGGGACGAATCGTACACGGTTCACCTGTCCTAATATATTTCAGTGTGTTGTTGCCTTTAGATATATCTTTCTTGGCTAACCGTTATGCTTACAGCACTGCGTTTGGCAGATGTTAACTGCAACACTTGGATCTCGTCTCAGACGTAGGTACATGTAGAAGTCGAAGTCAACAACATTAATTAGTCTTACGAAAATGATTACACGTGTGCAATGCAAACAGACTTTTTTCATTGCTCTTAAAACAGAGAAGGAGAACATCATAAAAAATGCCTTTGAACCGAAAATTTGAAGATGTAGGTAATGCAACCAAAGCTGGTGTGGTGGACTATGAGTCCCTCAAAGGCCTTGGCCCTAGCAGCAGTGGGAATTTATTTATTTTTTTATTGACAGGCTCACGTTTAACCACTATTTCGCCTGATTGGTAAGCGATGACCAAAATGCTAATTTACAATAGTCCAAAATTAAAATAAGAATCTCAAGCTTACCCATCGCATATGTCTCCAAATATTTAATCATGAAAACATTTACTTGAAGCTTACAGATCGGGAACATTCTTACGTTACAGGACCAAAGTAAACCAACAACTACTTTTTACCCCCCTCCTTCAAATCAAGACCACCTCTTATTGTCACAAGGTGGCTCGTATTTATTCTTGTTGTCTCCTACTGCAATTCTTTTTTTTTTACTTTTAACAAAAACCAACCTTCATTTGCTACAGCACGCGAGCTTTACATATCAACGTTGGTCCCTGAGTTTTCTGTTTTTTTTCGCAATGTTTGTAGATGGTGCACGGGTTAAGATTACTCAGAAGGTAATGAAAGGATGTGGGAAATTGGATAGTGGTTCTGTAATGAGATAAATAAAGTTATTAGTGGTTGGAGGTTTTAATTAGAAAGTTGTTAAGTACAGGTAGTAAGTGTCGGAATAGGGAGTGAGGGTCTGTGAGATTGAGGCTGACTGAGATTGGCGTTACCTCGATGGAAGTTATGCGTCAATCTCAGTTTCATTCGATTTTCCCTGATATTGTTACTGTGCTTAAAAGTTGTTTATCTTTTTTTTTTCTCATCATGCCTATCATAATGAGAAAAAAAAAATTAGATGAGGACTTCATGTTCTTGTACTAGACAGGCTGGCTAATAGTTTAGTAATAGTTTGCTAAGGCAAGACTAAAAATGGCTTAACGCAGCTGAAGTTTTATCTTTTTGAGAAAAAGCTTTTGCCTGGCAGTAACTCACTGCCTGACTTTTTCTAAGTTAAGGTTGACTTCAATTTTGCCTAGATCAGGCAATACTTATCGGTTAGGAGACTGGTTGACAGACTGTTGCTGTCGCTAGGTGTTACGTTGTCGCCTATTTATGTCACTGTCAAGTATTTACGGATGACATTTAGGGTTTTTTAATACCATACGTCTAAAATATTAGACGGTCAGTTGACAGCTAGTTGACAGCTGAACGTGCTTTTCGAGGCATGGAAGGATCTCAATGTAAATCGGTGACAACCCATCCACGTCTGACCGCAGAAAGAGTAACTGAAGCTTTGATCCCGTGCAGCTGTTTTTGTTCAGCTACGAGCATTGGAATCACAATTTAATACGTAATGTCAGTAACTAACTGATCATATCAAAAATTCCGTTAATAAACCATCCAGCATATGAGATGAGATAAATACTCGCTAAGTACTAGCTTAATAATTAACCCGAACACACACTCATTAGCTTTCTTTGTTCATAGCATAAAGGCGTGTGCACAAAAGCGAACGGATAATATTTTTTGGGCTGAGTGCATACAGGATCACATCGCGCCTTTACAATCGCCAGGCTGACGTCCGCAGACTTGCTCCGCCGCAACGGGATGGGGACACAGTGGCGGGCGGACATTACAGCGATTTGAAAGAAGGTAGATCCTTCCTGATAGATGTTTATTGAGAATTTTATTAAGAAATAATTGGTTTATGACACACACGTACATTGGTACCTATGTTTAGAAATCATTAGTCTCATAACACCGAACCTTGTTCTAATTAATAATTGTGTATTGTTTTAAAATTGTATTTGGTGGTAGTAGGTTAAATGTCCTTTACATGCTTACGTGGTGAAATATGGCTGAACCTATTAATAATATGTTTTTATCATCTTTTAATGTTACCCATATTTGCAAAAATAAATTATCTTTTTATCTTTTATCTTTAATTTTATTCTAATATAAGTCTGGTTACAGCCCTTTGACCAGCAGTGGAATGATGCTGGCCAAACAGTACCTAACAGTAAAATAAGGTTACGTGTTTAGAGACTCCCCTCATTATACTTCGACATATTCAATCAATTTTATTATTTCTAAAACAATCTTTAAATTACCGGTAATGAAAACATAAGAAAAATTAATAACTTTGATAAAATAATGTGTAACTTTTTGTTACTTGTTATTATTAAACAAGTAAAAACAGTGGCTTAAAGTCAACAAATGTTTGCCAACCGCACGCTTTTACCTTTACTGTGTAGTAAATTTCTTAAACAAATTTAAGTTAACAACCGCCCCCGCTACCTCTCATGAATAACCCACTACCCCTAATTCGGCAACACATAAGCAATTTCCCGCTAGCGAAATAAGCGAATTATAATCGCCTCAAAGCAACTGCTAGCAAAGAAACGCCTGCATACGTCGAGGGGTTTATTTTTAGCTATTTACCCCTCCAGGGGTGACTGACGAACGGTCAGCCTTTGAACGCGTTGTTAACACTTTGAACGCCACGCCGGTCACCAATGACCGGCGAACAATAAAATTTCTATTGTGTCTGGAAGTCTGGCAATCAAGGGGTTAAGGGGTGAAATTTTTAATTTTAAAGTTGTCTTTGGCGTACCTGTCCCTAGTTGGATTGTAGGAATAAGTTTTTTAGATGACCGGACCTGTTCCTTTTGCTTTTTTGACTTGATGTTGTGACTTTCGGTGACAGTAGGAATAAAAATTAATTATTATTTTTGAATTAAGTGTGTATAAGTTTCCCGCCACAGTAACCTCGCAGTCTACTAGGTTAGCGTGGTTGACTTTACGTGTCATCAATAAAAACTTTAGGACTTCAGGGGCTTACTTAAACTTTCAAAGTAAAAGTCAAATAATTTGTTTCAATTAGATCGTTAATAGGCACTTTTGAACGTCACACTCAAAAGTTAAAAAAAAATAGGAAAAGATTCTAGTTGCCCCTTCCAAAAGATAGTTTTGTATTGAGAAGGATGGGCATGAAACCCCATACTTACCTACACTTTTAAAAGTTAATTAAGTTTAGAAGTTAATCAGTTTTGGGCGAGTTCAAAGAGGTGACTCTTGTGATTGAGAGTAAAGAAATGTTTGCTTGATACTTTCAATAACCGTATAGCTTTAGTATTTACAGACTAATAAAAGCCTGTTACTGCCCAATTGCTGGGAAAAAGCCTCTTCCCAAACGGAGAAGACATAAGCATCAATCACATCACATCATATTCTGACTAAAAGCTAGTGGGTAAAGGTCTGATGACCGTGTAATTTCACCAGACATTACATCAGCTAACCCAGCTATTTTTACGTTAACCAATATCAACCATTACATTCCTATATCATTAACGTTAATTAGAACATCCGTTACAACGATTGAGTGAATTTCATTGGACGAGATGTTACGCATAACTTCATAGATCATTCTTTTAATTATAGAATTATGTAACTAAGATGCTGTAATCACAGGAAAGCGAAGCGGTGAGAGGAAACTAATTAGGTATCTAATAGCTTAAGATCTGGTAGTTTGACGATCTGATGAAGATCGTTAGAAGCCGATGAATGAATGCAGCGCAGGACTAATAATTGTGGAAACCTTTCCACCATCGGACAACCCGGCGTACGGCGAGTGTCCACCCTTACATCGTTGGCACCTCAACAATCCTGAATTGACTGGCCTGTTGGTCTAGTAGGTTCGATTCCCACCCAGGACAAATGTTTGTGTGATGAGCACGATCATTTGTTCTTTGTCTGGGTGTAATTTATCTATAACATGTATGTATTTAGAAATATATAAGTATGTTTATCAGCTGTTTAGTACCCATAACACAAGCTCTCAAGCTTAACTTGGGACTAAAAAGCGTTGTGCGGAAAGTTGTGAAATATTTATTTATTTAATCCGGACAAAGCGTTTCAACTCGTCGTTTATAACGCGTACATCGCAGGACTGGAAAAACTTGCCTGCTGTGGTCTTCCCGACCGATTATAATTCGGTGTCTTCAAGGCTACAGTGAATAGGCTCTTAATGAACTAGTGCGCTTCACCATCATTGACTGCTTACCGTCAGGTGGAATTGCAGTCACGCACTGGTTTTTAGCAGAAATGAACACTTTACGCATGCCATAAAATAGCCAATGCCAGGTATAATTAAATAGGTAGATTGTTTTAACCTGGTCAGTTGGTCTAGTGGCTAGTGGCCCTGACTGCTATGCCGGAGGGCGTGAGTACGATTCCCTCCCGAGTCTGATGTTTATGTGACGAGCACGATCATTAGTTCTGTGTCTGGGTGTAATTTATCTACAATATGAACGACCTGCTTAGTTTGGGACTAGATGGCGTCGTGTAAAAGTTGTGGAATATTATTAGATATGATGGGTTCTTATTGAAGTTCCAGTTTACCGGGCCTTGTTGTCAAAAGAGACTGCCTGGTTGATGCTGTGGCCGAAGGCGCTAATACTGAGGCCCTGGGTAGATTCCCAGGTCGTGTAAAAATTATTGAGTTTTAGTTTTTTAGTTTCTGCATTTTCTTAGTAGCGCACATGGATATAAATAACTGAGAAAAGTAAGTCAATACAGGCGTTATGTGTTGGTATGTGTTTACAAACAATTTTTTTCGCATTAACATACATTACATTTAAGAGAAGTTCTGATTTTTATACACTACTTTTAAAACATACATATCTACGTTTTTCAGGTGTTCTTTCCGTGATAGGTTATAGTTAGTAATCGAGTCTCTGCTCTTTGCGTGAGCGTTTTGTAACACGAAGCCAATCAGAAAGCACCTCGTTTCTAAGAACTACAAGGGCATAAAAGGTGTACTAAAAAAAGTATCGTTCATTTCAACAAGCACTTAAAACATATATTATGAGTATCAACATATTTGCTCAAGGCAGATTGGCGATTCCAACCTCGTACTGACTCATCATCTGCCATTTCCAAAGTAAGTTGGGTCGGATTCCAATTTAACCGGATGGATGCAGCTGAATACCAGAGTTTTACATGGAGCAACTGTCTGCAATGTCTAACCTCCACAACCCGGTTGCTGGGTATCATGATACTGCTTGGTTGAACTGGTTGTCAGACTTTTGGGCTTCTGACTACCCGTAACGACTGTCAAAGATTAACAAATGGCAGCTGAGACCAACAGCTTAACATGCTTTCAGAGGCAATTCTCTCGATGTTTGCCTTCACTAATGTCACTGATGTTCTAGATTTATTTAAACTACATGAACATTCTAGAGCCTCATTGTTACTTGTTCGTTTTTCAACCTCGTGGATGAAAAGGTAGCATAGCAACAATTATAAGTATGATTTAGTAAATAATTTCGCTATCCACTTAGCCTTCATTTAGTCTGGGACCATTTTACAATCCCTAATCAGATTCGTACAGTCCACAACAAAAGTACATTGAAAAAAGACGAGTAGCTCATTAAGTACAATCGTTAATTGCGCAGTCAAATCGAACGCTACCTAACTTCATTACATTCTTCCGTTAATACGACATCGGACGGCACCGTCCGGGGCCGTCCGGCGAGTTATGCAATGAGCACCCTCCCATTCCGATCACGTGCGAAACGGACCGGGGGCTGCTAATTAAAAATCGAAGGATTTTTGTTACTAACTGTACTTGTTACGTATCGAGAGAAGTATCGATGGACTCGGAGTTTTTTGTCGATCGCGGGATCTTCCGATAAATTGCGTATAGATATGGCGCGGCCCTAAAACGGAAGCGTGTCCGGGTTTTGTGAACGGTGGCACATAGATAACTGCAGCCTTGGGTGGAATAGGCTCTTGTTATTTTGGAGATTTCTGTCGACAGATATGAATTTTTCGAGTTTGATGACGTTTGCTGATATTGGATGGAGATGGTCGAAGATACGCTTTTATTTTTCACAAAAGTTTTTTATCTGTTTGGTATCCTAGTGAAAAGGAAACTCAACCTTTCTCGTGGAGATTGTCTTAGTATTTTTGTAGTAAACATCTATACTGATGACATCACAAGATGATCAACAAGATTATTAACAAACTAGCAGACGTCCCGCGGTTTCACCCGCGTTGTTCCCGTTCCTGTGGGAATACAGGGATAAAAAGTAGCCTATGTCACCGGGGATAGTGTAGCTTCCCAACAGTCAAAGAATTTTCCAAATCGGTCCATTAGTTTCGGAGCCTATTCAATGCAAACAAACAATCAAACATTTCTTCTTAAAAATAATATTCTACAAATTCAACGCCATGTAGTCCCAAGCTAAGCAGAGCTTGTTTTATGGGTATTAATTGACTAATAAACTACTTATATATTTCTTAATACATACATATTATAGACTAGCTTTTGCCCGCGGCTTCGCCCGCGTGGATGTCGAACTTCCGTACCCTATGTTTTCCCTTTAAGGGCTGAATTTACAAAAATCGTTTTTTAGTGGATACTTACTCTTCACTAAGAACACCCCTTCAAGTTTCATGTCTCTAATACCAGCGGTTAGAGCTGTGCGTTGATACATAAACGTAATAATTTTAGCGTAATACTTCCGGATAGACTACTTTCAAAGTTGATCATTCCGGTATGTATGCATAAAGATTTCCGGAACTACTGACCCGGGAAAGAGCGCCGTACAAATGACCATGTGTCAAACAACGGAGACTAAGATCAACCTGCCCAGGCGTATTGATTACAACCGTACCAAGTTTGGTTAAAATCTCTATAATAGTTTTTGAACTATGCGTGCACAATGTGCACATACAGACAGACAGACAGACAAAACTTTTACTGATTGCATTTTTGGCATCAGTATCGATCACCACGATATATTCATGGACATAATTATCTTCGTAGTGTGTGATAGTCCATTAAATTGTATGGCGAGCGATATTGTATCTTAAGATAAAATATTATAATATCTTAGCCGTATGCAGCGCCCCTTGGTGAACTCCACTGCGGGTGACGTAACCTACGACAAACTTATTATTTGCGGTTGGTACAGTAGTCGGGTCTAGGGATCGAACCGCAAAATTAAGTTTGTTTTTCCTGGATAAAAAGTACCCAGTGTGGTGCCCAGGATATTAAAGAATAAGTATACCAAGTTTCATCGTAATCGAACCAGTAGTTTTTGCGTGATACCTGAACATACAGACAGACAGACAGACAGACAGACAGACAAAAATTTTTTTAATCATATTTTTGGGTTCAATGTCGGTCTAGTAACACCCCCTGCTATTTATTTTTTTGATATTTTCAATGTACAGAAATTTTACTTCTACAGATTTATTATAAGTATAGATATAGATATAGATAAATTACACCCAGACACAGTACAAATTATCGTGCTCATCACACAAACATTTGTCCTGGGTGGGAATTGAACCCATGATCTCCGGCATAGCAGTCAGGGTCACTAACTACTAGACTAGCAGGCTAGTTAAAATTTTAAACGCTATAGCGTAAGAATTACGCCCAATGTGGCGCGATATTCTAAGTGCCTGCTCGTTTTTAATTGACCTACGACTATTACAAGAAAAAGGATTAGTTAGTAACTTTAAACTGAACTTAATTTATCTCTCTCGACATTTCTACTTCGCAGGTCAACAGACACACTGTCGAATTTAAAATAAAAAAAAACGAAACATTCCTGAAAGCACCTACGCGAAAAAAAATATAAATAAAATATATACTCAAGTCAACGTCCTACATACAACAACTTGTACGTATTTCTTTACTATTACAGCACCCCCTCCCCGCCCCGCACCTCCCACCTTACACTCCGGATCTCATGCTTACAAACTGTCGCATTACCGGTCCATCCTTGCCGACAATACCCTGACATTCCTTCTCAAAACTCAACTCTATCACTGCGCAGTAAGGACTACGTGTCGCAAAAATGTGACTGCGGAACGCAAACGAGAAAACTTGTCAATGTAAATTGAACTATATATTCAGAAGCTAAGGTTGAAGTTTGCCTGTAGTGTGCCCGGTATGGTAATGATAATTCTAAGCAAATGCCATAAGGAAATAAGCTGAGTGGTTCCTTTTGGAATTGTTTACTTGAGAAGATTTCGTTTGGGTAAACAAAAGGTGGACGATGACCATAGGGTGGTGACACACCATCTGAGGCTTTAGTGGTGTCATTACCCTACTGGCAATTGATGAGAAACAGATTGCTAATTTACAAGACAGCTGACACTATCACCAGGAGCTTTACATTTGGAAATCTAAAACAATTGAACCCTAGGTTTGTACAGAGTACATTTCGCCATTTACGTTTAAGTTCCATGTAATAGGGGATGAACCTATTGTCATCCATCATGTCAGTTAAACACTTAAACATCAAATACTCATACATATTTTTCAACTTTGAATTACTTTAGTATTACCACATTCATAAATAGGTAGTCACGCCTGTTTCCTATGGGGGTAAGCAGAAGCTGAGGACCCCAATGGCACTGACTTCGATCCTTACATAAACCATAGTGTAGTGTGGTATTATTATGTAACATAACTAAGGTAATAATTGAATTATAAGTGGAAATTTGTAATTGGCCTTCTGCAAGATAAAATTATAAGTATACTATAGCTGTAAATATCCCAAATAAAACAAAATAAAACAATATTACCACAGAACCTACAAAGTGATACTCGCAGTCTAACGTGCGTCTATCTTAACCGCCCATCCTTTACAATTCCACACCAGTACAATAACTGATACCAAAGTCGTTTATTCCATGAATATCAAACGACAAGTTACAATACCTCCAATACAATGTCAATACAGCAATATTCAGTTACGATAATCCATTTACACCGCACTGCTACCGTCTAACAGCAAACAGCACCAGTTACTGCTAGAACCAGTTAAGATTCCAAAACTGTCAATATTTACAAGGTTATCAACACAAACTATCGAATAAAGAAACCGATGGCAATCATCGTAATCGGCTGGTTACAAGACAATGCACTACCACAATAGAGGGCCATTCTGAGAGCGCTCAGTACTAGCGACCAATCGCGTTGAGTGAAAACTGCCATAAACGGCGCTGAATAGCCCTGCCAGATCAGTCGCAAGACGCGGAAGTAGGTAGAAAGGTTTTGCATCAGTGAGGTTTTGAAATGGCTACTGAATTGTTAAGCCGGTAGTTCGTTCCGGGTTGATAAAGATGTGCTTAAGACAGAATTGCAATTTTAAAAGTAGTCTTGTTACAGATGAATTAAGATATTACTAAGAAACTAAATTAAAAATGTTTCGCAGAAAACAAATACCTTTTAACAATTTATTTTAAACTCCATGAAAGTAATTCAAAGAGCAATCCTGGAACTAATTCTATAAACAATCCACCCATAACCAGTGAAACAGGACAAACATCAAAATTTAAAATCGCTTTCACAGAAATTGAGGATAAGAGAAACAGTACAATGTGGCTATTAGCAGTAACTTATTATAGACAATTTCCTACGTTGGTACGCGACCAATCGGCCTGAGTGAGAACCGCTATAAACGGAAACAGTTACGGAACGGAATTATGGAATAAGGGACTCTTTGGACCGAGGCGACCCTAGATTGGGCCCGTGGCATCTTCTGCTAGTGTACTGAATAATCTGGGAGTTTTAAGAGAATTGTGGGGTAAAAAAGGTTAATTATTAGCTGTGCCTCGCTATACTTGTGGTGTTATCACTTTTGCTGAACGTTAGATCCTGGGTCGGGAATAATGTCGGTTTATGCCTAGGACAATTATTATTGGACACGGGAGTTTAGAAACATAAGTAATAAAATGTGTCTGTATTGGTGAAACTCTTCCTAACCTTTCGAGAAATACTGGAATCACAGCTGTTATGTTACACTAAAATGGGTCTTACGTAAAATAGGATATGTTGATTAGATCTTGAACTTCACACATAACATTAAAAAGTTACGAGTGGAATCTTAATAGCGTAAATCACTAAAAAAATACCCATATTTGGATTTAAATTCTAACCTCCTCATTATTAAAAGCAGAGTAAATCAGTCTCTTCTCATTAGCACACACAAAACGCGATAAACCACCATCCAATTCCTTACTTCTAATACAATACAATACTAACATTTCCTGATCTGTATTACTATTACAATTCAGTTCTAAAACCCGTCTAAATCTACCCATACCATCCTTTAATTGGTGCTCGGCGAGCTAATGTTGTTAGGTAGAATAGTGTCGCCCCATCTGTGTATATTTGTTTATTCTATGGCCTCTTTAGGAATTTACGTTCTATTGTGTTCGTGTAATGTTTTAGGTATTGAGAAGGTCATTGACTTGACTTTGATGCACTAGTTAACTATGTATTGGGTTTAGTTCTTGTTGTGGCTAAGGTTAGTTAGGGAGATTTGAGTATATTGATACGAGTGTTAGTTTATGGAATGTACTGCTTTGTTGGGTTTCGTGCTAGGGATGCTGTTGAGCATGGTGAGGTGTACGTTGATTTATTCATTAGGCAATTATCGGTAGCAGCTTGCAGTATGGAATTGAATAATCTGTTCGTACCCTATTACTTAGGGCTTAAAAATATGTAACTGGAATTATGTGGCTGCATTAGAAGCTGACCCTAACATCATTTTGTAAAAGTTAGAAAGATTATAATTATAGACATAATTATTAAATTTCATAGTAAAGAAAGAAGTTCCCAGCACCTTTATAAAACTTTCTCTCAAATCATTGGAAATTCCAGGACTGAAGGAAATATCAAAGCTTTTTTCTAATTCGGTGTAAGTCATATTCTCTACAAAAACAGTGTTACTTGATATTTTTTCTACATTTGTTTCTTTGAAAGGTTTGATTTTCTTCTAGATACAGAGGCCAGCACATCAAGTTGCCAATGTGTCAAATTTATTTGATCATTTTTCAAATTTATTACATACAGATTAAGGTTCATGTTCAATTGGGAAAATTTGACAGTTTAGGATAGCTTGATGTGCTGGCGTCTGTATCTAGTTACCAAAAGTAAGCATCTTAATAAGGGGCATACCTACTCACATTAGGTTCTAATTTATGTACATAATTAAAATCTCGAACTTTCCACAATAATTAAATCGATACCTACCAATTTCAAAATTATCATGTAGTTCTTATTCGGAATCGATTAAGAGAAAGTTCTTAAATCGATATCATGGTGGACAAATTATGTAAATAGAGAGGGGGGTATCTTCAATCTACAAGACGTTAATGGAGAGGCAGACATGGAGGCTGTTGGCTATAAAGATATCAATCAAGTCAGAAGTTAGGGACATTTTGTTGTTATTTCAAATGGTCTTGTACCATTAAATTAACATTGGAATGGTACCGGCGCATTCCCATAAGATCGCGGTATCAGAGTACTCTGGGCTCAAGGTAGGAGCGATTGTGCGAATGAATATTAGATGCAGAGCCAATTAAGTTCCAAATGTATGTATCACTGGCAATAGGACTAAACTTGTATATATCGTTCGATCCTGAATGATGGGTAGTAACAATCAAAAGTCCCACTACAATTTTGTGCAGACTACCAGAATATCAAACTACCTCAAACTGTGAAACTTTCCCAATGGAACATGAACCTTATTCTTTTTGAAATAAAGTTCAAAAACCATCCAAGAAATTTAATGCATTGGGATAGCTTGATGTGCTGGCCTCTGCATTTACTTTCGACAATTTATTTACTCCACCATTTCTGTCCATTTTCATTTAACGAATTCTGATAGGTAATGTTGAAGTTTAATTTTGGTTTAATGTGAGATTTGCATAGTGCTTAGATCGCCCGTTTTTTACAATTTTCGTAAGTAATTTAATAGAAAAATTGTCGCCGAATGCGTAAACATATTCTTAAAATACATGACCTCTTATAAAAGCCGGTAAAAGTATAGGATCGCTACCTCCTCTGACCTATACCGCGTCTCTAAATGACCTCTCTATAAATGCACGGAGAACGGACTATACAGATTACTTTTAACGCACAATACCAGTTAAGGATAGCTACTGCACACTTCAGCTTATAGGAATCAATCGATTGACGACTGAAAGCCAATTCGTTTAAAATCTAAACAGAATCCCGACCAAGATTGCCATACACTTTTAATGTCACTGTGTAGTAACACAATTAATTATAACCAGTAGGTTATAATTAATTAGTAGTGAGACACAAGTATCACATCACGCCTGTATTCTCCAAACGGATAAGTAGAGGTGTAGGTTTCAACTACATTTTGCTGTCCTAGGTAACGGGGGGCGAGACTGTAGCTATCAAGCAGGCGCAAATCCAGACTCCGGGCTGGTACTGGAGTAATTCCAAATGGAAAAACCTAACAACACTCCCTGAACTTGGGATCGAACCTGGAACACCGTGCTCAGCTGTAGCGCTGGCAACCATTACACTAACGAGGCTGTCACGTATATACACCTAGGTACTAGCTTCTGCCTGCGCTGTTTCATCCCTCGGTGCAGTACCTACTGTTTTCTCGATGAAAGGTTGCCTTGTCCTTTAGTAAGAATAACAATCAAACAAACTCTCACTCGAATTATAATTAGCACACATATACTTTCTACAAATCACTTTCGAAAGTACTCATATAACTCCATGCCATCACAATATCAATCAGAAGCAATACCGATGGCATGATTCATACCAACACGAAGTCCATAACTTGTGCGCTAAACGACTTCAACTTCCATCAATATAAGTAAGGAGCTACTCGCTAGACGAACTATGAAACTAATTACAAGTAAAATTAAAATGATTCACGAATATAACGACTTGTACGTGACTTATTGCAGTGGCTCTCAACCTTTGGGAACGGAGAAGCGAAATGAGTTTTGAAACGAATGGCTTCAGTTTTAGTTCTAAGTTAAAAGAAGCAGATGCCACGTTTGCAACTTGAAACTTAGAATCACTTCAATGATTTTCAAGTTTGCAGGTCACTCAATTTTAAATGTGTGTGTGTCTTTTGGTCTTGAGAGATAAAGTCCTTAACGTAAGTATTGCACGCAAACTGATAGCCGATGCTAGTGAAGGAAAGGTTCTCGTGTTTTAAAGATGCAGGTTGGATAGGCCTCACATGATGTACACCAATGATTTGGGCATGGCCGCAAAAAGCCGGGCAACATAGGACCAAGTTGAGGGTTGCAAATTTTAGGGGTTGCCTATGTCCAGCAGTGGACGAAGTAGCAATGCATTGCAGTGTTAGTTTAATATAAGAAACTTTTTAATTTACTATTCAATGTTGTTTTTTCATATTTTAACAGTGTGTGCATGTTTTTACCTGTTGCCAATAAATATTATTTCTTCCTTTCTTTCTTTTCTTTCTTTACTGAAAAAGACGATTGTTGTCCGTAGTAAGTATAGTTTCATTTGTAGCTGGAGAAAATACACATACAAAAAAGTTTAATGTGTTAAAAAATAATTAAATTATATTTAAACGTATTTGGAGGCCTCCTTTTAGGCAAACAATGAACAATGCCTGTATTAGTACTCTGTCACATCATTGTCGCACAGTCGCAGTTATATTAGCTTACGTGAATAATATTGTACGGTGACCTTAAGGGTGATATGTAATGCAAGTACCTACGTTTTCCAACTTATGCGAATATTTGCTAAACTTAAGAAAATAGAGTGGTGTGGTGTGAAAAACTTTTTATAGTGCAACTGGTTGGTGCGCGTAACACAAAGAAACAGAAAGGTTGACTACCACTGGTGAACAGGGTGGGGTCGTCAGTCCCCATAAATCGTACAGACGTACAGAAATGATATTTTGTTATTTAAAGGCGCTAGTTAATTTCACATTGGACTATAAATCAGTCTTTTAATGGGTATCTGTTGAAAAAAATAACTCCTGCGTTCTTACTATTTTGTTAATGAGATTTTTTTTTGTTACTTTATATGGAGATATCATCATGTTTCTTGAGTTGAGGGATGGCAAAGAACGACTGAAGTCTGTAACACCATTTTAAGAACAAGATACTTAGATACCTTCTCAAGATAGTAGTCTTTCATATTTCGTTAATTATTCTTTCTTATCAATTCCATTACTTGTGTTGGATCGGCTAACAGCAATGACTATGCAATACTTTCTAGCCAGCTTTTGTTTCTACGATACTAATTGCTGAGCCTCCTTGTTATTTTCTTTCTCTTCATATCAATTGTATGATTTGACAAGCCATGTTCATGAAAAGATTTTACATACACAGAAATCTATTTCATCTTCTATTTGTCATAATTCAATAGTTTAAAGCAAAATAACGTTATCGAAAATTAATTTGGGTCTCCTGATATCAAATTGTGAGTCCATTCCACCTCCTGTATATGACAAACCTAATTATACCTACCTACTAATATACAAATAAGTACGTAGTACACGAATGAACTTAAATTACACGAATAGAATATTATCTATCCATGAGTGTTGGTAACACTGTACCTTTTTCCTCATTAAACTCATAAACTTGGTTATCTCGTACAGCAAGAACTATAAATCTTGGATGTGCAGGTAACGTACAATAAATTACTTTGTATGAAATGTGTCATGGTGCTCAGTTTTATGAGTGAAGAACAAGTTAATGTGGTTCCTGTCCTAGTTTTGTAGGTTTACGGGTTTTAAGAAAAACTGCTTAGTTGATTGGTATGTTAAAATACCTACCTACATATTATTCTTTCATTGAAGAAAAAATATAGGCTCGTCTTGAATTGAAGAAAAAATATACCTAGTCGAGCGACTAGCCTATATTTTTTCTGCCTGACTAGCCTATATGTAAAACACTGGCATTCATAATGGGGTCCGAGCCCAACATACCTATGTGGGAAAAACTATTATTTTATGCATTATTTAATGCAGCTAGAGTACTAGTTCTAATATACACAGAACTATACCTTATACCAGAAACAGAAGGTTAAAGCGTCAGCATTATGCTTTGGTGCCTACAAGGCTGCTCAACGCTGCATGGTGTGTAGCAAAAACCCTTATTATTATTATTAAGGCAACTTTCTGTTCACACTATTGGTTAGTACTTATTCAATTCAAACTTCGTGGTTCTAATTAAAATTAAAATGTACAACAAAGCAGCTCATAACATATATTATGGCCTATTCAATAATTATCAATGTTTTTTAAACAAAAGTCACCCAGTCTAGATCGCTTCCTCTAACCACATATTCTCATAAACAAATCTAAAGTTTGACTTTAAACAACAAAACATATTTCTAAATATAACCCTAAATCTTGTGCTGTTCCCATAAATTCAGCCGAGCACAAACCCCGAGGCTGTCAGTCCGTCTGTGCGCAGCGTAACTCAGGAACTGGCCAGTCTTTGTTTTATCTAGATCTGCCATCGCCTGACGCGCAATAGCGCAATGAAAGATTGGAGATAGAAAGATCCATTCTCAATATAAATCTTCTAGTATCAGTTGTGCGTCAGTTTTGCTTGATATATCGTGATGAAGGTTCGGGATTTTGTTTTCGTAAAGACTTTCATCAGTTGATTCGTGAAAGAGAGACTTATGCCCATTTATATGGTATATGAGGTAATGCCTAAATGAAACTGCATGGTTTTTGCACTCCCAATGTCTTTGAATGTTAATGAAAAACTTGATTGAAGACGAAAGGAATGATTGTTTCTAATCCGATTTGTGCTGGAGGTGTACAGCTTTAAATACCAACCTATGTAAGTACATATATATCTGGCTTGGCCCTGACTGGCCTGTTGGTCTAGTAGTTAGTGGCCCTGACTACTATGCCGGAGGTCGTGGTTTCGATGCCCACCCAGGACAGGGTGGACAGGGCTTGTCCTGGGTGGGAATCGAACAAATCCAGACAATTGATGCTCATAAAGAATATGATCATTTGTTCTGTGTCTGTGTGTAATATATTTATAAGTAAGTTTATCAACTTTTTAGTACCTCTAACACAAGCTCTGCTTAGTATGGGACTGGATGGCAATTTATGAAAGTTGTGGAATATTTATTTTCTAATTATTAATTTTTCACGTAGTGAAGCCTCAATAATATTGCATTGTTCTTGCACTCCTAATGTCTGAAAGGGATGATTTTCTAATACCACTTACTAGAAGCGTGTATTTTTAAATACTTACCTATGTAGATATATCTCGCTTTTCTGAGTAATCTATTATAGAAATTTAAACTTACCTACTGATTATTTCAAGAATCCACATGAACCAATTTACAAAGACGCTTCCTCACAAATTAAATCAGCTCAAACTAACTATACACCCATAAATAAACACAGAACCATTCCATACCATACTAATAAAATTTAAATCCAACTATCGTAAATCGCCAACTGATTAATACGTTGACATGCGTATAAAATACTTTGGTATAATCAAAACAAAAGAATTTGTCCATCAGTACCTATAAATTGGTGGTGGAACAGTCGCAAATCACTAGGTTTTCCGACTAGCGCCTTGATAGGAGTTGGCAACGTATGGTCAGACTGTTTTAAAAAAGGTTAACTTTTAAAAGACGAGTCATATTTACTTATGAACTAATGTAGGTAATTTAAAAAAAAACAGTATTTATGCTATTACTAGCCTGAAGCAAAGGTTCAACTTAGTTAAGGCAAACTTGCAACCATGCGCTATTTTTAATCGTCAAATAAGTATAAGTATAAATTGTACATGTGCGTCTTTTATAAATAAACAATTATTATTATTGTATTAATGGCGGGGTTTGAAAGCCTCTACAAGAGTGGGTATACTGTGTTGTGACGAGAAACATCGAGAGAGGACAGTCTTCAAGGACATGAGCTAAACATATTGGTGATGTTCTTCAGAAAGAACAGGTGCGTAATACTCGCAACCGGGATCATGTATCACCAGATGTATGAACGTAAATTATGCAGAAAGATGCGTAGCAGGTGTGTTTTGTAGTTTTTGTCTACGATGTACCTACATGAGAAAGGCGTAAGTTTAAGTATCGTTTATATGTCTAATTACGTCTTAACAAATACAATAAATTATTCAATTTCGCGTTAGGTTTGACACTTCAAATGAGTTCGTGAAAAAGCCTTGAATAAATACTAGTTGAAAACTAACTTATATGACTGAGAAGTATTGTCATTATTATTTATTAGATTTGGACAAGTAGAGTCCTTTCAACGTCACGCGAACCACGAGTTAAAAAAAACAAGCTGTTGAAAGCTTAACCATCAATCCAGATGCCTAAAATTCGTTTGAACGTCTAATTAGAAAATAATTAAACACGATACAAAAGGAATCTTATTAAAAATCCTCTTATATTCCCCACTAACTGCTCCTACATCCTTTTGAAAAACAACGACCATACGTTCAGCGTCCCTGCGTAGATCAAGATGTGTGCGTTACTCGGCATGCGCGGGCGCATTGACAGATTTATGTGAGAGGATGCCCGCCGACCCATCCCCACCACGATTAGATAATTAACTAGTTTTAACGCTCCATCATTTTAGGGCTTACATTCGATTTGGGAACACGGTGAATCTATTGATTTGTAATCCTCAAAACTTGGAGACTGGAGCTAATAAAGAAAGGCCTACGAATTGTATATTAGGTATTATATATGTGATATGTGAGTTTCTTTGTTGTAGTTAGATAGTGAAATACCGACCTCACCTTCTAGCTAAAAAATTGACGTGTAGAAGTTTTTGTATGAACGAAAACCGATAAATGATTTTAATTTCTGTAAATAGTTACAGGAATTAAAACCATTTATCGTTTATCGCAACAAAAGATATCGATCTTCGAGTCTTGGTGTCATTGATCCTTGTAAAACCAGAAAGAAATTAGATTTCTTATAGGAATTTTATTATTATTTATTTATTTTTTTATAAAAACTTTATACACACGTAAAAAAAACTGTACAAAGGCGGACTTAATGCCCTAGGCATTTTCTACCAGTCTACCTTAAGGTGGTTCAGAGATGGTAACGAGTTAGGTGCAACAGGGTAAAAATTAATGACAAAAAGTGACACATAAAAATAAATACACAGATACATACATACTTAAACAAAATAAATACATGGTCAAGAGGAATAAAAATACGTTTATAACGAAAAACTATTCAGAGTATCAATCAACCCAGCGATGAACCTGCCAATATCTTAAAAAAGAATAAAAAAAAAAAAATGAAATGGAATTTTCAATTTATTTCAAGATCTACAAATATCAAATTAAAAACCTAGATCAACTAACCGACGAATATTGTCGGTTAGTCGATCTAGGTATTTCAAATCCACCGTAATTCTGATAAATGATCAAATAAAAACACGAACCGATATAATCGGCAAACAAATCGATACTTAATTCGAACATTAGTCAGTAATACCCGAAGACATCTTGTAACACGTCTACAATCACTCTCAGATTAGTACCAGGTATTTATAATGTTGTTTTAGTAGCTTTCATATAGAAAGCGATGCGCTAACTCACCTAGCTTGGCTTTAAATTACGCTAAATGGTACCATACATCCACTGGCCTTATCTTGCGAGCCATATTTGAATACAGGGTGTGAAAACTCGCTAAAGAGCAACATTAAGTTGCAAATTACTGAAGATAGTTTATTTAGATTTGCTTTTGATTATCTTCGGTGTGTTGGGGCGTGATCTGTGGTTAGGGAAGTGTTTCTTGGAATTTGTTTATTACTTTATATAAAATTCTTCTAGGAGTGTGTTTGTCACTGAAACTCCTCGCTGTAGGACTGGATTTAGTGAACGTTGTTATGTCTTTGGGTAGGTCATTAGATTAGACTCGATGGGTAGTGTTGCAAAAGTAGATCAACGTCGTTGAATCCTTTGTAAAATAAAGGAAAACTAAACGTAGCCCTTGGTAATGTTTCTAATACTGCTCAAAACCAAAGTCGAAGTCGAATAATTTATTTCAATTATACCGTTAAAAGCCACTTTTGAACGTCATACTTAAAAGTTAAAAAAATAATAAAATGATTCTAGTTGCCCCTTCCCAAAGTTTATTTTGTATGGAAAAGAAAGGGCTAGAAATTAAATAAAATGAAATTATTTATTGTGCAAGTAGGATAACGAAATCACTTTTACACGTTTGTTTTTCCTTTAAAGCTAGTTGAAGTCGGCATTTCCTAGCTGACTACCTCTGTGAAGAAAAGCTGAAACAAACTCAGGGATCATCGTCTCTTTTCAAGTCCAGACATTAAATATAATATGTTTTACAAATAATAAATGATTGATTGATTGATTAGTTAAAGAATGTATTAGCAAAATTTTCGTGTGACGAACCATGCAGAACAGTGTCCGGTTTAGCCTTTTGAGGAAAGTGCCAGAAACAATTTGGGCAAGCAGCATTTATGTGTCAGCCATAGTGAGCTCAACTTCATGGTACATACATTATAGAAACTCCATACTTACTAATGTGCAAATTCCAATTCAAAATAAATTTATTGTGTGTCACAGATTCAACATCAGTTTTTGTGATTATTACATAGAGACTTGCTGTAACATACCTCTACACACATACAGAACAGTCCTAAATGTTATTATGGAAGGTCGACTTTTCAATTGAAAGTGATTTTCAGCAAACAAGCCAATAATTTTCGCTTTATTAATTTACAATGTCACCTCCTGATTATTGCTATGCATACCAAAAAACTGAGGAATCTCGAAATAACGCACACAATTTACATACACGACACATCAGATCGTAAACATTTACATGTTATTAGATGGCTTGAAGCATGTGAAATATCCATCGGCCTACAATGTTGCCGTACGCGGCGTCATCACCGTACAACATGGCAACACTATTCTACATATCTATGGAATTATATAATAAAATACGACTGTCATCCGTCATAGTGTTGCAACCCGGATCGAGTCCTAGCCGACACGCAATCGTAAATCTGGCTCAGCACTGACGCGTCAGTCATACAAATCATTCAAACTCTCTTGAAACCCGATCGTAAATACGTCTGAGTGTAGCATTAATCATTTTGAATACAGAATAAGAAGTGCCTCGGGCGTACGCGATTGGTCGTCACTAAACGAACAATTATTCAAATGGCGCGCTCCGATTGGTCGACGGCCGTTCGGTTTTTTACGTTGACAGAGTGATGGATTCGACCCTTCGACTCGTGCGCAGTTTAGTACCCATTTCATTGTTGTGTGCGTACGTTTATGTAGCGTACGAGCTATCAATCTCCGTCTAAAAGTAAATGCTTAAAGTTTTTGTGCTCTTATTTGCGATTGCAACGTTTAACATCTTTTTGTGCAATTAACGCGATAATAAATGATTTTTAACTTTTTTATTGATGGCAATAAAATAAAACCTTTGTAAAGACCGCAACACGTAAAAAAGGCTCTACACATTTATTTTTAAATGCGTCCACACACGTTTTATGCGTTAATGTGGCTTCTAAAACTTGTAAAGTAATATAATTGCTGGCCATTTTTTATATTACTTGCACATTCACGCGCATTAACAGCAATAAAATGGGATCTGAAATTTAAATTCCATTTCGCCCTCATGCACTATAGTCTCTATCACAAAAGATAACACACTGTATATCAACAGTCACTGTCACATTCGAAATAGTCAACTACCCGCATCGGAGTCGATAAGTGTCGACTATTCGATAGCGTATCTAGACGATTTATCCGAGTAGAATATCGATACCCGGAAGCACCTCTGGTCGGCGGGAAAATGGCGGCGGCCGGCCCTCCGCGATTGGCTGAAGCAGCGCGCGCGCACCTTACATCTGTCACTAACTATTACCTTTTTATGTAGGAACTTTACGAGTAAGTTTATAACCACGGACGCCCATCGCGAAGCGGTGAAAAATATTTAAACCCCATAAATTTTTATGGTTTAAAATAAACGGTAATGGGGAGTTATGTATAAAATACTTGTAATGTATGTGACTTTATCAGTGGTCTTGATTGGTTTAGAGCTGCTCGGGCCCTTTGAAGTTTTAACGCGATTTTAATTGATGGTCATTAGAGTTTAAGTATGAGCTACTTATAGTAAAGCTTTCTTTGCTTCTTGGTACTATTTTATTGACGTTCCCGAGATCAAATATTGGACACACCGTGGAATATATGACGTTGGATATTTTAAAATAATAAACTTTACGATGATGATTGGATTCCTCGGCATATTAATTTTATATTTAATTCATTTAAGATATTATAAAGCTGTAAATTTACTGCAGAATAAAGTTTCTACGCATTTTTAAATAAAATTATCAGTAGGTACCCACTCAGATAAAAACAAATAACATAAGAAATAATATGGATCGTATTTCTTCGTATCAATTCGAACTTGAACTTTGATAGTTATTACTTACACTATAACTGTAGGTATGTAGCAAACAAACTGGTCTGTGGCTTACCTGAAAAAAGAGAAATAAACAATTATTCCTTGTAACGTAGGTATTATTCAAAGAGATTTAAAATACTATAGGTACTAGCTACACGCGAGGAAATGTCACAGGAAAACTTTGATCCCATGTCTCAGTAACGCCATCTAGAATAATATATGAATATTGGAGCGGCATCGGAGCGTACTAAAAAAACTCATAGACTTGTGCCCAGTAGGGCACAACTTTCGGATGAAAATTTTGTTCGTGATGTAAGGTCTATAGGTATTGAATGTCTTTGGAATTATTCTATTTGAAGTATCAACCTCAAAAGGGTATGGTCAATTAAGAAAATATAAGAAACTAGCACTTCGCTCGCGACTTTGCCCGCCCAATTTGTACTAAATGTCCCCTCCAGTTATCAAAATAAAGTACAGCCTATGACACTCACAAATATTGTTTCTATTGGTTAAGAATTTTCAAAATACTCACAAACTTTACCTCTTTAAAATACTATGTAAAATAGTTTTTTTTTATTTTTTATAATCACCATTTTTAGATAACTTTTCCGAAATAGCAATAAGGTAATCCTATGATTTCTAAGGTAACTTTGAAAACAATTAAGCTCACATCGTAACCCAATCGAATTAAAAAAAAATACATAAGTAGTTTAATAGAAAACACAAACATTTCTTACAAAAATAAAATAAAATATATTTTACAAAAAAAAACATTATTTCATTTCATTTCATCATATTTCTTTTAAAATTTTGTGTTTAACGGCCACTAAAAACTGCTCCACATTCCCTAAATATTTCCACAAACAAAACACAACCTATCTTAGATTTTCCTGAAAATATCTCGCAATACTTCAAAAGTAGTGACGCAAGTCTTACACAAGCTTAACTTTCAGTATTTCAGTCGTGACAGTGAAGGCTTTAGCAGGACACGCTTCCGGTTCCGGCTGGCAATTAAATCTTTGTTTAACGAAGAAAACTTAATTAAATAGTCAAAGGGAAGCTTCTTTGATTGATGTCATTATTTTGTGAAGTTAGTTTGTGCCTTATACAGTGTACCAACCTACTTGCATTAAAAAAAAACTAAGTATTAGTTATGCGTATCATAATGAAATAAAATTAAGCAAAGTTCTATTAAAACTTAATGATAAATAATACTTTTTCTGTAAAAAAGTTTACACAAACACTTTTGCAAATAAACTTTTACAGTTAGCGGCACGTAACTTGGCAAGAGTTTTTGTAGTGGGGGAAGTTTGCGCACGCACAATTTCATACATTTTTGTATGCGCGAACTTCCCCCACTACGAAAATCTCTTGCCAAGTTACGTGCCGGTAACTGTAACTGGTGAGGTCGATGTTTCACTATTCGACTACTCTAAAGGCCTATTCAGACCTAAGCAGTATTCGCTACCGTCTGCGGCAGAGAAAACCCAGTGGGTATGCGGTAATATTACTGTTCAGACCTAAGCGGTATTCGCTACCGTCTGCGGCAGACAGTAGCGAAATTGATACTAAATACCTGAGCGAAACCCGCGCGGTATGTACCTCTACCACAGCGGCAGCGAATATCGCTCAGGTCGCTCTAGCCGCGGTACTTGATACTAAATACCTGAGCGAAACCCGCGCGGTATGTACCTCTACACACAGCGGCAGCGAATATCGCTCAGGTTTGAACAGACCTTAAGAAGAAACACCAAAAGAAACTCAGAGGTCACAGTCTCTTTTAAAGTCCAGACAATATCTCGGTCAGGTCGTGTAAGAACTATGCAGATTAGTGTCTGAAATGGTAACTTGAGGAAAGAACCAAACAGATATGAGGGGACCAGATCAGTCAGTGCAAGCATTTGTGAGCTCAACTCGGAACTTGAGGAGCTCCACGTCTTTAACATAACATAACGCCCGTATTCCCCAAAGAGTTAGACAGAGGTGTAGTATACCCGAAGTCTATCAAATATCCATGTTAAATACTGTAATGCAGCTGCATTCGTTTAGACTGAAGGCAAACTCTTATGTAGTTGGGACAAAGCTAGGCAGACATTGAATAATCGGCAGCAAAACATCTCTCAAATTTAGTGGTGGCATTACATTTTCATTATCCTAAAATACAGACTTCACGACCGTGTAGTTTAGGCACCAATCTCCCACAGTATAAATAACCCAGATATCTACTTTTTTACTATCTAATAATGTACAAACGCCAACACATCAAGCTACTCCAAACTGTCTTATTTTCCCAATTGAATATGAACCTTATTTTGTATGCTATAAAGTTGAAAAACTATCAAAGAAATTTAACTATTTGGGGTAACTTGATGTGCTCTGTACATAGATTGTGTAAAAATAAATCTTTATTGTTAGTAGGAAAATGAGGTCGCCACAAAACAATTAACGCCGCACTCGCATAGTATCTTCACCATTTAATTACCTCAACAGTCTAAAGCTACGATCGATTCGCAATCAAACAACATCGCGGTCGAATTTACTACAAAATGTAAAAGCTGCACGGTCACATGAAAGCTTTAGAATGTCGCCTAATGACAGCTGCACCGTTGCCCACTTAGTCGATCGTCTGGCCAACCCCTAATTACTAAATAAACTGCCCACTGATTGACCATCACAATCACAGAAAAGCAAACTCAATTTCAGTATCAAAATAACGGACAAAATCACCGTCTAACATAAAAATTAAAGTTCTAAATTCAACAACAATTTGAATTGACCAATCAGAACGCAGAAGCTGGCCGAGCAACATATAAATACTCCACTAAAGCTACTACATAACACCATTGTTTTCAAATGTATAAATTAATAACGGTATTAAAAAAGCTATAACGATAAAAACTACCTACACAGTTATCAAGTTACAAGATCAAAAAGTTTAGATTTCTATAACGCATTTAACGCGAGCCGCCAACAGTACAATAAAAGTTGAAATCGGACATTTTTAATGTGTTTTTACGAGCCGTTTAAATCGCGGTTATTTAACTGTATTATAAACGTTACGACAAAAGGTATTTTATCGTTGTTGGTATGCACAGTTTGGTAAAGTTTCTGATATTAATTAGATTACGGTTGATTTGTCAGAGATCATGGTGGTTATTGTCAAATATAGCGGTTGGCTGGTACGCTGCCCGGCTCTTTTGTTGTTTTATGAAAGAATTAATTTCGCATTTATAATGAGATATTTTGTTCAGATATCCAGTTTTAGCCCGATGTATTGCTTAGATTAGGAGTTTGTTCGATATTTTCAAAGTTTATCTACCGACAGCATCGTCTCTATTTGAGAGTTGACACAATACAAGCCATAAAAGAAATTATGGAGTATTGGACAGTTTGAAATTTGTTAATTGATTGGAATCGTAAAATTTATTATAATGAAGTGCTTATTTGAATATTAAATTAAGTCTGATCAACTCTTAAGATAGACATTAATTGACAGTATTATTTTCAAACCGTAGAGACATCACGACAGAAGAATGCAAATATGTAGGGCGACATCTTCTAAATTCTAAACAAGCGGTGATTAAATTACTACTTTGACAAAACTAGGAATGCAAGCGATTCAATGAAAAATTATAATTTAAATGATGTTGATGGCATGCACGCCACTATTCCGTATATTAATCAACATTCAACCTATGTTGATTAATATACGGACTAGTCTCAATATGAGTTTTTAATTCATACTCTGTACTTTCTAATTTATATATATTACGGCATTAGTGAAGGAAAACATCGTGAGGAAAAGTGAACGGATATTTAAAAGAAGTTTGAATTCGTCAATCCACTGTGAGCAAGCGTGGAGGTCAAAATTCATACTATCTCTGTATGAAACAATTCAATCAATGCCAAAAATAAAAATCCTCGATCCATGAAAAAGTATGATATATGAAACAGTTCTTTAGTGTAAATTAAACCTCATTTTCTTGAAAATTAGCTATGTTCGATATATAGATATATAACATTTAACTCGATACCGATAAATACCAATATCTTAATTTAAACTTCCCAGCGAAACGGCCACAACAAAGCATGGACTATTCAAGAAGAAATTGTTACTAATTGCTGCAGTCGTCTGATCAAGTCCAGCCATGTCCTTTTCGGTACCAGTCGCAAATCAAGCCAATATGTAGTTATTTTAGTAATGCAGCATCTCACTAGCTCAGTTACATTCTAGACACACAACACCTCTACCAAAGGTTCCAGATTAAATCTCGTAACTCGAACACTAATATAAAATCGATTCACACGATGTTATCGATAACAAAAAAACAGTTGAAAATATACAAGAAAAATGTTACCGGTTAACGTAACGATACCCATAACCAATCAACTGATTTAGATAATTATTTTATTGCTGGGAAAAATTGTGTTAAATCGATGAAAAAATCGCATAGTGTATTGTTAATGGGTGTTGATAACGATTTCTTGGATATAAATCAAACAAGCTAATTGTTTATATCGTTAATTTAAGCTGTTTTATCGATGAAATCGAAAATTGGGTCTGTTTTTGTACAAAGCAGATGAAACAGTAATTAAAATGTAGTAAAAAACTTGAATGGCACATAAAGATAATTATTAAATCATCATCATTGTTCAGTCTATGGACTCGTGTTTGTTCGACGGTTAAAGTAGAAGATTTTATTTTATTATCAAGTGATCAATTACTTTGTTGAAATCCATTTCAAACCATTTTTCCACTTAAAGCTCAAGCTTTCTCCACAAACTCAAAAGCGACTTACTCTCGACTCCAACGTCACATACTAATGGTAGAACCCTTTGCAACCGGCATAACAAAAGCTTGGACTAAGATCAACACACATTAGCTCTCAGACTTTGACCTGCCCCATTATTTATTGACGGGGCGGACAAAAATATATCGTCACGGATAGATAAAATCAGACGAAACTACATTATTATAGGCATTGTCTGTACGGCCATCGTAGGTAGAAATGCATTTATTATTAGTAAAAGGGTGAATTTCTAGTACTTTCATTGCCGTCGTCCTTTTGTATACAGATGCAGTGTATCGATATCAATACATCATCTACGTATAGGTGAGCAGTTTGTCGATACTTGACGAAACGTCGACGGTGTGTCTAGTGGCGTACAATTTATTATAACTTTAGAATTGGTTGTGGTCATCAATAGTTTTTTTTTTTATTTATTTATTTCCAAAACACTTAGCCTAATTCACATTTGGTTTTAGCCATACAGCGAAAACCTCTGAGGGTTTATCTGTGTGCTGGCGAGCCGTATATTTAAGTTTGACAATAATATTTATAGCTACAGTATAGGTACACAGGTAATCTTACTTTTATAACGATGGTAATTACGAGTAGTAAGAGGTATAGATTGTAATCAAACGTTTGTTATTAACAGTGAGCTTTCCATGTGATCCTAACCTTGATATTAGTCCGAGTCAAGTCAAACCCCATACGTACACTTAGGAGGACAAATCGGTGCGTACAGTCAACGACACAATAAGCCCATGTGTCAGCGACAGTTATCTCGCAAGACACCACAATCTCTCCAACTGTCGCTCACACAGACGGACCCGGGTATAGTGTAATGTATATTAGGGACTAGGTTCGAGGGCTATCGTAGAAGCGTATGAATACTTTGTAGGTACACAAAGAAAAGACAGATTGATATTAGTTCTTTCGCTGTTATAAGAGCATAGAGGGACGATACCCCAGCAGTCACTATAACTTTTAAGGGTCTTTTTTGTTGTACTTTTCAAAGATTTAGTTGTAGTAGGACCGACGACTTGCTGAGGGTCGCGGGAATCCGATGGATGCGAGACGCAGAGGTCCGGTCGTTGAGGCTACGCTAGGAACAAGCCTATATCCAGTAGTAGACGTCTTTCGGCTGAAATGATGATTTTGAGTTGTAGTAGGTGGTGGCGACATTGGAGATTTTATTACGTATTATAACGAGTGCTGCAATAGTGGTATCTATTAATCAGTACACTGATCTATATCCTCTAGTTTTATCATCTAGAAAGGTTCAGTTTAACCCAAAAATATTGGGTCGACCTGATGCCATGTAAAATTTCTTATGTGGACATTTGAATAGAAAGAATTTGAAAGAACACGTAGTTTTACTCGTACAAATGAAATATTTCACGTAATTGTTTTAATTTCTCCAACTATATTATTGTATCTATTTTAATTATTTCATCAATAAGCGTTTAAAATCTTATTTTAATGGCGATGTAATTCACAGAAAACTGAAAAAAAACATCATAGTTTAACGTAAATATACGCGATATTTTCAACTTGACTCCGCAACAAAGACAACCCCTTTTTTTCCAAAAACCTTACTCATATCTGTCTCAGTGGAGTTTACCTCATATGCACATAAACTTGCACCATTGAAACCAGTTGGACATTACACGTCACTTTTAGTTTGTCCTGCACTGGAGATTTTAAATGAACAAGCGTATATTATTGTATGGTTTGTGTGTATGACATATGACAAGCTTTTATAAGTAAACATAATATTATAATATATGGACTTTAATGTGCAATTTGTAAGAATTCTATCTTATTGGCAGGTATTTTACTATTGAAAACTAAAGTGTCTTCAGTAACAACAATGACTGGTTGCTATATTTTTAAATATTGCATTATTAAGTATTGTTTTATAAGTACCTAACTTGGAAATATTCGTGAGTAACATTCCTCTTTATAAGTTTAGTGCTACTGTTTATGTATATAGTAATGGAAAACCTTGCAAGCACCCTTTCCAATACTGAATTAAACCTTTAACGCTTACAAACAGAACCCTGGTCAACCATTCAACGATCATAACACGTACTTGTCTTTGACGTTGTCATACATTGTCGAGCCTTTAACATACGCGTCATTATTTCTTTGTTTCCACGGCTGGCGGTTTGCTAGGGACAGTGTGGCTGTGATATAAGTAGTGTGCAGCAGTGTATATCGCAAAATAACATGTGTACAATAATATCGAATAGACAAGGCATGACGTTTGCATCGCTGTGTTGGGCTGCTTGCCGTGGGCGTAATGTGGACAAGGGTGTGGAGACGGTGTTGTTTATATTTTTAAACCTGTGTATGGTTTCGTATTTACAAATCAATACAATGGCACCATTTTTATTTCAAATGCAACTCTCTACTCTCCCTTCCCTTCACACTTTTTTGTAAAAATCTTTGGATTTTATTTTCATTGAGTTCAGTGTGTATTTTAGCAGTCGATGACTTACTCGTATAATCTTTGTTTAGTTCCAGACATTCTGAAAGCCTCTCACTTGTCCGAGTATCTTATGATTTGAGCTTCAAAGAAACCAACCCAAAAAATTTACTCTCTTCTCATCCGTTTTGCAATCTATACTAATATTATAAAAAGGGAAGATTTATTTGTTTGTTTACATTGAATAGACTCTGACCGATACCTCTACTAGACCGATTTGAAAGATTCTTTCATCGTTGAAAAGCTACACTATCATCGGTTGCCCCCGGGATACTTTTTATACCTGTATTCCCACGAAAACGGAAACTGCGCGGGTGAAACCGCGTGACGTCTGCTAGTATGAAATAAATACATAAGTTTATTTAAGACTAAAGTCTACTCCATAGTTTCGCTCGTCGGCTTAATTCGTCGTGACGTCATCGGTCGGTGGTCGCTACTCAGTTTTTGCATTTTATCATCTGTGCGTCCGTTTGTTTTGCTCCTGTCTTGCGTTCGTTATAGTCAACTTTTGTATTGTATGCACTAAATTACCTGCATGTTTTATAAAATTATTATGTTTTGCCTTTAAATGTTCAATTATTTTCTTTCTTTCTAAGCTCGAAGTCCTTACATGCATTAAGCTGTTTCTTTAGAATTTGTGTTAGTAGCATTATGCTACTCAAATCTGGTTCTAATTTCTTAAGTTTACTCATTTATGTCAGTGAAAAATTATACCGACATACTGTGTAAGTAATTGATCGTGTAAGGCTGTTCAATTGTATAATACATCATTATTATTATTTTATAGTATATACTCGAACTTTCTTTCTAAGTTACTTTTAAGCCGAATCTTTTGTGATCGTATTAGTTTTTTTTCATTTCGCTACTTGAATCTGGTTTTAATTCCTTAAGACTATTAATTTGTACCTATCAGTGGAAAATTATACCGACAAACTGTGTAATTGAGCATGTAAGTCAGTCGCTTCAAAACCTGTTCACACATAGAAGGCATGACATGGCTACCTATAACGGGTAGCGTATACATAGAAAAACGTCAACTTGAATTAGAAAACATCTACAGTACGAACGAGGCATCTAAATCCCTAAATCAATCACATATCTTGGACCATAACTCACAATCACTAACCATCTAATCTCACAGTGGGTCAGCACAACTTATGATACAAATGACGATCACGTCCAGCAATAAGTACAGTCACGGAGAAAAGTTAAAGGTCGCCAAGGATCGATCGCCGCAGATGTCGGCATTAATCGGAGTGTTTAATCCGTCCGCCGGCGAATAAATCAACGCTAATTGTACCTATTTATATTTATCAAGGAACCACTTGGTCGGGAAGAGTTTTGCGACGCGACTGTACGTTTGCTGTTTTGTTGTATGGGGTTGAAATTGCACATAGATCGATAAATTGTTGCGGTTATTTTGTAGATTTGTACTTCTATGTGTGAGAAGACTCTTGAGGTCGGATTTGTGCCCAGTCGATTTTAAGGGTAATAGTTTGTAAATAATACTTAACTTATTTAAATATATTATCTACCTTGTTGGTTCAGTAGTAGCAAGCACAGGGTAGGGTTATTTACTGCTGACCATATAGCCTTAAATTCAATTTCCGGGCCTGGCAGCATTAGTAGGTTTTTCCATTAGAAAACAAATCAAAAGTCATTTATTCAAACTAGGCTGAGGATCAGCACTTTTTGAACGTCGAAAATTACACAAGACAGTCCCCCAAAACGCCCGCCCTTCGACAGAAAGAAAGAAATTTCTCAGTAGCTGTCACAGTACGGATTTGTGCCCGGTTTATTGAATAAAATTAAAAGAGAATTATATAAGCTGACCACTTTATAAACGTCAATATATATTATACAGAAGACCGGTAGGTCTTCTGTAAATATTGACGTTTATAAAGTCCTTCTTACCTTGTACCTATTTAACCGACTTTCAAAAAAAGGAGGAGGTTCTATGTTCGTGTGTATGTATTTTTTTTTTTTTTTTTTTTTTTTTTTTTTTTTTTTTTTTTTTTTTTTTTTTTTTTTATGTATGTTACCTGATTTCTCCTCCATTTGTGGACCGATTCTCAAAATTCTTTTTTTGTTTGAAAGAGTATACTCCTGAGGTGGTCCCATTTTAATTTGGTGAAGATCTGGTGCTGATCTTCGGAGATATACAACGGAACTCTTCAAAAATAGACGGCAAATCTGTCGTGATTGCTGGAATCGCTTGGATGTTTATTGTTTATACAACATCATGACGTATCATCACGCCTTTATGCTCTGAGGGGTACGCAGGTGGATACAATATACCTAGATTTCGTCAGTTAGGTATGTTAATTTTAATTTATTAGGGGTTAACAACTAAGAATATAAAATAAATTCATGGCAAATATTTTTATGGCAACAACTAAAAATGGAAAAATAAAAAACTTTTTTGCAAAAAATAAAACCGACTTAAAAAAAAACACTAAACGGTGTAAAATAACTCTAAATTCGGAAGTCGGTGGCCCATCATGAGTAAGACAAACCCACCAAAGCCACAGAATTCCGAATTTAGAGTTATTTTACACCGTTTAGTGTTTTTTTTTAAGTCGGTTTTATTTTTTGCAAAAAAGTTTTTTTATTATTAACGTGTGCCTGTATCATGCCAAATAAATCCTTTTTCTTTTTGTCTTTCTTCTTTATATGACACTTCTTCTAAACCTTTCATGATTTCCTAGTGTTTTCGCAGAGTGGCGGAACAAACTCCCCAGCACCACGTCTTCCTTATTTTTTTTTTTTTTTTTTTTTTTTTTTCCTTATATTATGATAGTAGGCTCTCTCTATTTCATGGGATGTCCACATACTTGACTGTTGGTGTGCCATAGGTAAGTATGCCTCTGGCCAACGCTTAGGGTATTATGCTATGGGAGATAAGGTTTTTGTTCTACAGTGGCGCAGTAATAGAAAGTTATTATTCTTGTACAATACAGGGTGTAAAAAGACCCTTAATGTAAACGAAAACTACATATTCTACCCATCACTGGGATAGTTTTTTTCTTCTAGAACATACCTGGGAATTCACTGGTTTTGGAGATATTGAAGGTCAAAGTGCAATATTTTTTTCGTTTTTTTTTTCAAATTTTTTTTCGAAGTATTATTAGTAAACTTTCTTCCGAACAAACATTATCAAAATTATCGATTTTTCAAAACAAATTATGCACTTGAAGTTAAAGTTTGTTAAAGTCCATCCAAATTTTGCCTGGAATATATGACTTTTAGCGATAAGGCCGCCCATTGTTCTCTTAAACTTATTATTTGCAAATGAAGCAAAGGAAGTATGTAAGTATCAAAGCAGGTGGCATTCTGTAGTTTCAGCCAACCCACACGGGAAAAAGGCGTGATAGGCGTGTAGATTAAGTAGGTACCTAATTAGATGACAAGCTCGTACATCCAGTTTTAAATTTCATGAAAGTTGCATCAAAGCATCGTCTGATGTAAGTGGTTGAGATAAATATCTGAAGCATATTAAAATAATAAAAAGCAACTTACACAGATCTAATTAACGAAGTTCAAAATAAAATTCAGTAGATTAAGCTCAATAAAAGTTTTATTAAAAGAATCGGATTTTATCAAAAACGTTTTGTAGGTTTTTAAGAGACACGTTACGAAAACAATTCTGTTTAATGTTTTTTAATCAATTGTAAGTGTTATATAATCGTGTTTCATACTATCTATAATAAACATAAAGGCAACGTTAATATTAACGATAATTAAATAACCGGGTCAAAAAATAACGGTACGAATTGACGATGAAAAAAATGTACTTAGTTATATTTTTTTTAATTTTACCAATGCAGTTTTTAATGACACAATGTTACCGTTAAATTGGTGTTTTGCTATATTTTTTAAGTAAAAATTTGATCAAATTAAACTTTAACCATAAGTGTAGATATTTAAATGCGAAATTTCGAAAGAAACTGTGTTGTATAAGTGAAGCGAAATCAATTCAAACGACGCCTTTCAAAAGTAATTTCAGAAGCGCCAATGGCATTCGAAACACAACTGCAAGAAGAAGGTTTATTTCGCATGTTAAACAAAAGTAACTAATCGTGTGTATAAAAACAGTACCAAGGTCCATACAATTTCCACATAAAAATAAATACAACACACTTCATCCAAACATCAAACCGTTTCAAAAATACTAAAGCTCATTTCCATCCATCACTTACATAACATAACACAACTATATAAAAACATAACACTGGCACATAACACTAAATCATAAACATAACATAAAAAGGAAAAAAACGGGCGCCCACAAAAGAATGACCGCGGTACAGTCGGAAGAAATGACTCGAAATCTATAAATCTAGCGTGTGTAGCGGCCCGATCTCTGAAACCATCACAAATATGTCAAAAAGGGCTATAAACCGTCGGCGGCTATATAGCCCGGAGATGCTTTATAAGTTATTATAACAAACACAATGAGAGAACGAAGATATGTTATTATTAGCCGATTGATGAGACGATAGCTGAGGATACCATAAGTCGCCGAGACTGATGCTAGGAAACTTTTAATGTTCAGTAATTTATAGTTATTGTTGAAGCCAAATGTTACGTTATTGTTAGTTTGTTAGTCGGGACTTTTTGTTTGGTATAAATATTTTTTTGTGAGGCAATTCATTCTGATGGGAATGGGAGAAAATATAAAATATGTCGTGCTTTCTAGGAGAGGAATGCAGGATTCAAAATAAAGTTTCTTTTGATGATTCTGAGTAGGCGATCGATGGCCCGACTGTCATTTTTCACATGGATGATACTGATGACTGTTGCATTGGTCTAGTCGTCACAAGTTCTCATCCGCTTAACATTGGATCTCGGCTTTGATTCCCAGGTCGAGCAAGTGTTATTAAGTTGTCCCCTAACGAATTTCTCTTTAGCAGCCCGGAGTTTAGATTTGTAGCAATATGCTTGCCCCCTATTAGATAAAAGTAGAACATAATTGGCGAAATATGAGAGAGGAACAAGCGAGGCTCTCTCTATGTGTAATTCTTTCTAAAACAAAGCATACCTATGCACTTCTAATTAACAGTATCTACGACTTCTTACTAATTCCTACGTAAATATCATTCAATTTCTAATGGTATAAAACTCAATCTTATCAAATAAATCTTTTAAAAAATAAAATCATGGCCGTTTATGGTCATTATTATTTTGTTAGCTATAATACCAGTGCCAAGTTTTAACGTGGTCCTTGACTATTCAGCAGAGGTCCACGCTCGAGATTTGCCAGGTATAATCTTGTAGTAATCGCGAATCAATCTTGTGGACCGGGTTTGGAATACAATAATCCGTTCCATCACAAAAATGGTTGATGTCAGTCATAAACTGCCACGCTAAAATGGAACTGGGCTGGACACACTTGCCGCATATCAGACGCTCAGTGGGCCAAACACACGACCCAATACATGGGACACGACATCGCGGTAGGCCCAAGCGAAGATGGCGGGACGAGCTGGACTCCTTCGATAAGGACTGCTTTTAAAAAGCCCTTGACAGAGAGAGGTGGAAGGAAAGTAGGGAGGCCTTTGCCCTGCAGAGGGAAAACACAGGCTACTAATAATAAAAAATAAATAAAGTTTTGTAGTACCTACCTATAGTGTGCCAATGGAAGACATGATGAGTAAATAAGTATATTATTTAACTTACTTAGTGACACCCATATTTCTAGTTGAAGCTGTCTTATCCAAAACGTAAAATTATCCTTATAATCGTTGGGTACAGTCGCACAGAACAAAACAGGTAGGACGGAGGACATTTACATAAAAAATGTTGACTTGTGGCAAATTGTGGGCGTTCGCTTCGTTGGCTTTAATTCAGTCTGGGTCCCGTATTAATAATATTTATGTAATACACGTTACAGTAAAATATCTTGAGAGTTATGCCCCGTGGAATCTCATTTAAGAGGTGAAATTTAGTGACGGGCTCGTTGCTGGCGAACTTGGCCACATTTTTGGTTTATAAATTAGATATGTGTTTTTCGCAACAAAAGAATATCATTGCCCTTAACGGTCTTTCCCTAACTATGCTAGAATTGACTTGTAGTAGAATCCAAACACAGCTGAATACGTGCTTATCACATGGAGTACCTGTCTATTTAACTTCTATACGCCCAGTTACAAGCAAGAATAAAGTAAGACTTTCGGGCCTCTTACTACACTAACAGTAGTTAAATCTTCAAATGACAGCCGAGACCAGTTGCTCAACGCAAAGTTACAAACGTACCAACGTGACGTAAAGAAGATATCAAATGTTTTTATGGAAATACAAAGAGAAGTTATGGTATAGATCTCTGGCCAGCAATGAAAAACTATAGACGCAATAAAAAAGGCCGCGTGACGCAGCAATCGCATAAGTCTACGGCAAAGCAATAATTATGATAATCACCAAACTTCTTCGAACTTAATCACCAAGCCACAACGAATAAAGACACATACATAAAATTTTACGACACACGTCCATCCTATCAGATGTCACTGTAACACAATTAACACTAATAGAAATCGAATTTCCGAGTAAAACGTGAAGTCAGGTATGTGACCGTGTTCGGTGATGGTCACGATTGACCCCGAGAGTGTCTAACTCATTGTATGAGACATATCATGGATATGTGACGGTTACATTTACGTGAAGCGCTTTCTTTGGTTATGGGTTGGCCCTAGAGGATTTAAGGTAAATGGAAATTGTTTAAAAAGACGAAAAGGTGTAAGGGCGAGTTGGAGTCACACACCAAGTACCATGTCAAATTTTTTATTGGTTGTTACAATAATAATATTGAAAATTTCAACTTTTTACCTATTATGGTTCATGAGACAGCCCGAATCGTTGACAGAGAGACAGTGAAATTAAGGTTCCATTTCGGTACGGACCTTCAAAAACGAAGGTGGGATACTGTTTATGTGTAAAGAATGAAATTTTCAAAAGCTGCGGTACAATGATATTAATTGACTGGCCTGTTGGTCTAGTAGTTGGTGACCCTGACTGCTATACCGGAGGTCGTGGGTTCGATTCCCACCCAAGACAAATGTTTGTGTGATGAGCACGAGCATTTGTTCTGTGTCTGGGTGTAGCACAGGTCCGTTCGTGTGTGGAGTACTGCAGCCACATATGGGCCGGTGCTGCAAAATGCCACCTGGCAGCTTTGGACTCGGTGGAAAGGCGTGCGAAGAGACTAATTGGTGATCCAGATCTGGTTGAGTCCAATCTACAGAGTCTTGAGCACAGGCGAAGGATAGCCAGCCTTTCGGTGTTTTACAGGATGCATTTTGGAGAGTGTGCGCAGGAATTACATGATTCGATTCCACCATCTCACTTCTACCATCGGACAAGCCGACGTACGGCGAGTATCCACCCTTATGTTGTTGAAACCTCTACGACCCGGACCAAGCGGTTCGCCTCGTCGTTTATACCACGTACATCAAGGGACTGGAACAATTTGCCTGCTGCGGTCTTCCCGTCCGATTATAATTTGGGTGTCTTCAAGGCAAGAGTGAATAGGCTCCTAATAAACTGGTGCGCCTCACCATCAACGATTGCATCACTGCTTACCATCAGGTGGGATTGCAGTCAAGTACTAGTTTATAATATTTAAAAAAAAAAAAAAAAAAAAAAAATTATCTATAACATGTATGTATTTAGAAATAAATATATAAGTATATTTATCAGTTGTTTAGTACCCATAACACAAGCTCTGAAGCTTAACTTGGGACTAAATGGCGTTGTGTGAAAAGTTGTGGAATGTATATTTATTTATTTTATTTATTTACTTGAGAGAGTGGTATTACGTACATTACAAAAACGTGGGTATGTTTCTGTAATATGTCCGGTTTGTAGCATTTGTGCTATTTTGGGCAGAAAAACAAATTCCATCATACTATATAAGGGTTCTAACAGCTTCCTAAGCATGTTTCGATGCACCCCAGTGGTCTCATGCTATGCAGGAAAAGGCCTACGACCTTAGCAGAGCCTTTTACTGTCCTCTATTTCGTTACCTTCGTTTATGGTCTTTGGGTCTAACAGTCACAAACATGATACATTGTTTAATAATATATGCTCTATATTACAAATTCAGAAAGATAGACTAAAAATACTTATCAAATTGTTGTCTCTTTCGAGCTGAACAACATGAACAAAGGGTAGATTTAGTTAATCAGAATTCAGAGCGCACTAGAATATTTAACTCATCACATAAGGCAAATTATATACCCGAATAAATAATGACAATATTTTAAAGAAAATTATCGTTACTCGAGACATGTATATCGCTGAAATATCTCAGAATTATGAAGCTTCACAGCACGTCTCATTTCATCAAAATCCGATATTTATCGTCGGAGAGTGGTGCCAACTAGATGCTTTAGTTACAAAGCTATATGTTATGATATGAATTGGCTTTAATAGCTTTTATTATAATCATGTTAAAGACACTTATGAAAATCATTGAGACTGTTTACAAGAGGTCATTCAAAGCAGTTGGTAGAAGCCTATTTTGACCTTGGTCTGTCGATAGTCATACTTGGAGTTTCTATGCTATAATTGTGGTTTGATAATACAGACAACTTTTACATAAATCCCGCATCTATCATTGATAATAATTATTGAAATGTAGAATTTTGTTGAAAATGACTTCATTCAAACCGAATTTCAAATGGATAGTTACAGATTAGATAAGCCAAAAAAATCCCCTAAATACATAAATAAATCACACGAGATGGAT
This sequence comes from Euplexia lucipara, assembly GCA_921972225.1. Classification (NCBI taxonomy): domain Eukaryota; kingdom Metazoa; phylum Arthropoda; class Insecta; order Lepidoptera; family Noctuidae; genus Euplexia; species Euplexia lucipara. The sequence goes on along the minus strand of OV179149.1, from coordinate 1,283,279 downwards.
CCAATTAAGAAGTCAATTAATTATCGTGTCCATTTTCATGTCCAGATTAAAATACTAATAAAAAATATATTTAAAAAGAGCAACATACTTCATCTTAATCAGAGAATTGTACGTAAACAAATGGGTAAGATTAATACAAGCATCACTTTGATATCAACACGTGTCTATCAAGTAAAGGTTAGTTCAGACGGCGAGCGACACTCGTCTTGATACCTCGCGACGCGGCGCGACAGCTGCGCGACTAAAAATACCCGCCGGACGCACGATTCCGCGTTTTTCACTGTCAGTGCGCGCATCAATTTCTGTCAGCATTTGTTAGCCAATGACAGATGTTTTACGCCTCCAACAATCGCGCAATTTTTAATGTGCAGTCGCATTAACCCTTCCATCGTCTGCTATAAAGATTATTTCGGTCTGGCGTGCGTTTTGTCGTTATGTTGTCGTCGGATAGAACAGGACGCCTTGTAGTTGTCAGTCGGGTAATGACAAGTGTGTAAGGACGTATTTATGTAAACCCTTTGAGAGACTGTTTTAGAATTTAGAAGTGGTCGGTATGCATGCTTAGCTTATTAGTAGGAGTTGTTTAAATATCGTCGTAATGAGTTAGATTAATGAGTGACAGTTCTTGGGCAATGATGAGCTGGTATTAGCTCGGGATTCCTAGAAGAGTGACTCTATTCTTAAATTAATTGAACAATTACCGAGGAACAGTGTTTTAGAATCCGCTGAAAGTTTACACAAACAATTGGACGATAAATAAGTAGGTGACGTCATACTGAAACATGTTCTGTGCCAAAGCGATGGGTAGTCGATGAACACAATATTATGAGTATCGTTCTAAATGGTCAACATTATGTTCAACCGTGTAGCTGAATACCAGTATTTTGACCCCATGCTAAGACTGATTGTCAGACTTTCAGGGTTCTAACTACCTGTAACGACTGCCAAAGATCTACGAATGATAGCAGTGATCGACTACATAACGTGCTATCCCAAGTCCTAGGTAAGGTTCAACGTATTGACGTCATCAAGCGTTACTTAATCTTTAACCATCTTGGAATACAAATTATTACACACTATTCATATCTTCTCACTCCAGCGCATCATCTCACAGAATAATATCTATTAATCCACATAGCTCAATAAATTACTCGTTTCATAGCTCACATAGCGATGAGCACTGGATCACTCACGGAGTGCCAGTGTCGCGACACCGACAACTGATATAGCGCGCGATTAGCGACGTTTTGATGCGTACGCGCACAGTGCAATATGGCGGAAGGGCGATATAGGAGGAATGGTGAAATGATCTATCTAATAGATTCCTGAAATTGCAAAATTTACTGAGTTAAAACTACTTTTAGAAAGAAATTGTGTTATAAACCGACTTCAAAAAAAGGAGTAGGTTCTTAATTCGACGGTATGTTTTTTTTTAGTAAATGGGAAAACGTTCTGTTCAAGAGAAAATAAACTTTTTACAATTCTTCCTGTATGAAGGTCTAACGCATTCTGTCAACATTGTTTTAGGGGCGTTAGTATTTAGGTATACGGTATACCCCATAAGGTTAGAAAGGTGCACATACCGACAGTACACCCTCATTTAAGGTTCATGTAATGGGGGTCCAGCCTACTTTACCGGGCAGAAATACAGACTTCAGACTAAAACTTACATGGAAAATCTAGTAATACACACGGAAGGGTCTCATTATGCAATGGATGGAGTGACCCCACTCATCGACAGAGCTGTTAATTTGGTAAATTTGACATTACTCTCTGTTGCAAAGATATTTTTTTTTATTTCTGATGTTAATTACATACTCCAGCAGAATAATTAAAGTGCGATACATGTGCTCTCATCAGATAGTGACAAGAACAGCTCCTACACAGTGTTGGCACTAAGACTGTATGGTGACAAGTGAACTATCGAGCGAGATATGACAACTGACTACAGTGACTCAGTCTATTACCTACGTATAAATAGAAAAGTATGGCCGACATTTTCATTTCATTTAGTCTGTGAATAACATTCCAGTTTCCATTTTGAGAAATTAACATACACGCAAAATTAATGTAAGAAACAATCAACCGCATAGCGTGACTTTTGTTTTATTTGTGACTAGCTTCTGCCCGCAACTTCGTTCGCGTGAAGTTTTGGTATCGCATAGGTGCCCTTTTCCGATTTAATATCTAATAGTTGCGTCAGTGAATTCGTTCCAAAAACCGGGTGTAGCTATGGACTCGAATGCGGCCAAGTAAGAATTAATCAATTCGGATTTCCTAAAAAATTAAGCAAAAATCGCCATCCGTTTTGTAACGCGTTGTAGATGGAGGCGCAAGATGATCCCTCTTAACTTCTTTACATCAGAAGCAAAGGCCAGTACTTACCTAACTGGCAATAATGGATTTACAAACAGGTTTTTAAACTCCTTCGTACTCCCTAAATCATCTGAAAAGGCATTCCTGTAGCTGATTTATTATAATTAAAATAAGTGATTATTGTCATTAAAGTACCTACTTATTATGTCATATTGTATAGTTGGCATTAAACATAGCGTATCATTTTGTTTTGTAGCTGCGTCACCAAAAACCTACTTTTAAGAAATGAATTTTAATTGTCCTATGCACAATAATATTGTTTTCAGTCACAGTTTTTGAATCCATCAGAAAGACCATGTTGTATTGGTTATACAGCATTGTATTCCCCGACTTATATACAGGTTTTAGTCTCTTTAGTTTCTTTTGGGTTTATTTAGTGTTTTTTTTTCTTGACCCACCTGTAACAAAACTAAAAAGGAGGGACCAGAATCGATTGATTTATACACGTCATTTATTTCAAATCGATTTAAAGGAGGTTCTTATCCGACTCATTAATTTTATTTTTTATCGATTTCAAAAGGGGTGTTTCTTAACCAACCCGTAGATTTTATTTTTCGTTCAAAAACGAAGGAAGTTGTCGATTCGACTTATTATAAACCTTGATTAGTAAAAAACAATCAGATAAACAACTGTCTATGTTACGTCGAAAGGACCAACGGTGTAAAACAGGTTGTGAATATTTAGTCCTTCCGATTTCTTTGGTAAAGAGCAACTGCTACCACGTTCCGTTATGACATACCCATTTCTACAATGATCATGATCAGCGTAGAAGTATGTCAACGGAAGAATCATAGTAGGTATCTGTACTATGACTCTTCCTTCGACATACCCATTTCAACGCTGGCGTCTGCGCCAACACATCAATCTTCTCCAAACTGTCAAATTTTCACAATTGAACATGAACCTTATTTTGTTTAGAATAAAGTTGAAAGTCTTTCAAAGAAATTTGACACATTGGGGGTAGGTTAATGTGCTGGCTTCTGTACATAGTAGCAGTTGGTAGAAACATTTTTACCGATATTGTCGAAGAAGTTATGCATAATATTTTACACTTTCTCTCTTTTTTTATATTTATTCATTTACTATTAGGTATAGACTCATAAAATCATCATCGTCTCATTATTCTTTAATTCATTTTTGTAATAAGCTTCGACTTTGAAAAGAATTGGATATGTATGCTAAATTGTGGCAGAATACGCCATGCAACTAATTCTGTAACACCTATTGTACCATGTAGGTACTAATAAATAAAAAAAATTGATTTGATGTATTTATTTATTTAATACTTCAAGTTCAAAAATGTACCAGAGGCAGACTTAATGCCTTAGGCATTTTCTACCAGTCAACCTTTAAGTCATGTAGAGACAAATATAAAGATAAAATGTTAATGTGATGTGTGTGTCTGTGTATGTGTGTGATAATGCATTTTCTTTCTTTTCTTTCTTTCTAAACAGTGCTGTGGTGGTGGTGGTGGTGATTTGTAGATACTATTGGAATACACCCCTGTCGAACCCATCCGGGATGTCACGTTAGCTATTGACGAAATACGTGATGCAACTGGTTTAGTTATAGCTAAAGACGTAAAAAGAAAACAATATGTTCTTAGGAAGGCCAAAACGTTAATAGTCCAAATGTTACTGTAATCATAGAATACTAACTATAAAAAGTCGAAAGTCCAAAATCAACCTGTAATAATGATTTACATGACTGACAATCCTAAAATGACTTATTATTCTAATGTTTCCTGTGAACATAATACAGATAAGTTGTCTGTTAATACTTTATTATAGAATAAAAGTAATGAATCAAATCATAGTCTGGTCACGCCGAGCTATTTATCATGGCGATCGAATATGAATAAGTAATAGTTTTTTTTTGTTGTTCATAAGACACTGGGATTTCCTTTGCCGTGAGAAACGTTTACACACAAAATATACCTCGAAGAAATATCAATGAGCATCGGAAATTGTACAGGGGCCAGCACATCAAGCTTTCCCAGTGTATCAAATTTCTGTGATAGGCTTTCAACTTTATTACAAACCGTATCAGGTAAATGTTCAATTGGGACAATTTTCCAATTTGGGGTAGCTTCATGTGCTTGTTTCTGCACTTACAGAAGGTACGGAGAAAGTAGATACACAGGCAAAAGACCAGCGGTCTTTATTTTGACTGGCCTGTCGGTCTAGTAGTTAGTGACCCTGACTGCTATGCCGGAGGTCGTGGGTTCGATTCCCACCCAGGACAAATGTTTGTGTGATGAGCACGATCATTTGTTCTGTGTCTGGGTCTAATTTATCTAAAATATGTATGCATTAAGAAATATATAAGTATGTTTATCAGCTGTTTAGTGCCCATACCACAAGCTCTCAATCTTAACTTGGGACTAAATGGCGTTGTGTGAAAAAGTTGTGGAATATTTATTATTTATTTGATAGAAAATACCATGTCAACCAGATTAAAGGATTAGTGCACTTATAAAAAATTGTATATAAAACGCTGATGAATTATCTACATTAATTATGATCGTTAGCTAGTATGCTGCGTATGACGAAAACTAGAAGAATCCATCGGATTCCCGCGACCTTCACCAAGTCATCGGTCCACCTTGTGCGAAGCTTACTACTAATAACTTCGAGGAACATAACAGAACATCAAGCCGCTGTTCTTTTGCCTGTGTACTTAATGCTAGAGGTGTACCTGGTAGAACACCCACATTTCGCCAGTTTTGTTTATGTCCCATGTAATAGGGAGCGAGCCTATTGCCATCGATCGGGCAAGTAACCAGACTCCAGGTTGCTACTGAGAAGTTCCAGATGGAAACACTCAATAACATTTTGCCCGACCCTGGGATCGAATCCGAGACCTCATGCTCAGCAGTAGCGTTTGCGACTATTAGACCAACGAGGCGGTAATTCGAGAAATACTTTGCTTGTGTTTCGTTTTGGAATTCTTAGACCACTTTTACATCAACCCAATGGTAGGCAACCTGTCGACGGGCATTCGGCATTCTTACTAAAATTCCACTGCCTAACGATCAATCTCATAAATCAAAGATTTGCTAAATAGACCATGGCTAATTAACGCCAAAAAATCTTAAAGCTTACAGTTAAATTCTACTATGGCTTCTAGAAAAATAACTTTATAAATTGTTATGATTTTCTTTTAGTTAGGTATAGGAAATTAAAGTCATCACGTTTTTATTAAAAACAGATCACTTTTTATTAATTACTATCTTTTGCCCGCGACTTCGTCCGCGTGGAATAGTTACAGGACACAAAAAACCCGGATTTTAAAACATTCTTCGTTGGTGCTCCGCGCCTATATATATCTTAGCCTTCCTCGATTTATGGGCTAGCACTGAAATAATTTTTCAAATCAGACCAAGTAGTTGCTGAGTTTAGCGCGTTCAAGCAAACAAACTCTTCAGCTTTATAATACTCATATTAGTTAGTATAGATAAGCATTTAAGTACAAGGCAGTTTTCGTTTCTGCGTTCTCTTAAGGGCAAAGGGTGTTTCTTTGCCCATACATAAGAGATTTACAGGTCGATGTTCGATTTTAAGTAAGTAATGCTTACTAAGGTCGATTCGCGGATGGGTCTAAACCGTCGGTCCCGGTTGACTTTCGTAGATCTTTTACCCGATAAGGTTTGGGTTTGCTTAACAGTTGATGATCCTTTTTACAAATTTATACAATCACATTGTTTTGAAATGTACAACAACTTAGGTTAATTTTCCTGTAATGTTGTCCTTGTGCATTTAAATAAGAAAATAAATAAAATTAATAAATTGTTGTAGATCAACAAACCAGGTGTAAATAAGTTCGTTGCAATATAGATTAACACAGGGAAACAAAGACACGAGTATAGCTATACTAATCTTATTATTAAAGGAAAATGCGTTATGCTCGTGAACGGGTGCTGCTTGTGGTGACTGGTCGACTTGCTATACAATGGTTTTTTTTTATTGTTATAACAGTTAACTGCTTATTGGTTTCACTTCGATGGTCCTAGATTATCATTTTAAATTTAGAGTCACAGCCTTATAAGCCAGCATTGCACATGTAAGTGGGTACGCCTTTTATACCTGGAGGCTGTTATTTTTCAGTTTTATAGTTGTTTTGCTTGAGTTTAGATTTCAATGTTAGTATGAATTTACTTTTTTTTCTTAATCTCGGTATATTGGAGTGTGCTAGCTAACACGTGACAATCATTCTGAAATGTAATGTTTTACAATGTGTATAAACATAAGTGCTATTTATTGCGCGCGTGCGTATTTTTTGTGTGCTATTTTTTTTTTTTTTTATTACCATAAGTGGATAAATATTGATGAACAATAGAAAGTGCAAATCATTCTGAGTATTGAGTATTTTGATTTGAGTATTGAGTATTTCATTGTATAGATTCATTGTATACCTAGTTCTTCAAACGAATCAGACAGATGTGTTGCTGGGGAGTTTGTTCCGCCACTTCTTCTTCCCAGCAAAAACACTAGGAAGTGGCGAAGGGTGGGCCGTTTTTGGGGGACTAGGCTGTCTTTATGTATTTTTTTTTTGACGTTCAAAAAGTGCTGATTCTCAGCCTAGTTTGAATAAAGACTTTTGATTTTGATTTTGAAAATGTCAGGTAATGTGAAATAAGTAGCTCACAAAACATGTTTCTAAAACTTAAGATGGCAACAGACAAAATTATTTGTAATGAAAATTGATTTAATTAATTCCTTAATGACTTGTGATTAAAAAAATATTTGAAACAAAGATTGACAAAGTAATGCAGTGAAACAGCTACAAAAAAATCGAGGATTGATAACAGCCATTTTTATAAGAAAAATAATTCTACTGGTTCTTATTTCAACCGAACTGATGACTCTCAGAGGTCACATATTACGATTGGGCACGACTCTAAAACCATTAAATTGTCAGTACCGTTACAAAATAGTACTTCGCTATCCCAAAATGTTCCCAACATCACCAAAAAACAATGTGGCGTTAGTAATTAAAGCAATTATGATTCCCTACGCAATAATATCAATCAAAATCATTAGGAAAATTACAATTTTTCAAAGCAATTTAAAATGCCATGGTTCCCATCGAATGGGTTTATAAATTAACTGTCGGCGATCATTCAATCGATTGGTTCTACTAAATGGAATGCGAAGTTTAAACAATGACTTACCTACAATGATAATTATTATAACTGTAATTATTTTAAAAGTATCTATTACTTCACGCCAGTAATCCTTTATGGTATGAGCAGAGCTGACTTCTATTTTAAATCCAACGTAATACATTTTAGACCCCCAACGTTGCGTAAGTCAACAAGGAAGATAGCCTAAAAAAGTGTAACCAGTATTAAATAAGTTGAAAACAAAAAACATTTCTTATCGCACAAACTATTAATAAAACGTGTCATCACAAATTACAGATTAAAATAAGCCCAATCACGAATCATTCATATTTTAAATGTATGATACAAAAATATTAAATTCTTTTAGAATAATTGTTAGGTTGTGTACACACTGAGCGAGTGACGTTATGAAGCGAAAATCGTCTACAAAAGTGTTTGTTTTTGGTATTATTTTAACAGATACGTAAAAATTAGAATTCTTTTAATTCTAAGTCCTTTTTGGAATCTAAACATATATTTTATAATAGAAAAAATTATTAAATGACGTTGTTCTAATGCAGTTCGTTATCATAATCAAATCTGTGCAACCGAACCTTCACATTGCAGTCTATTAACGAAATGAACTACGTATTATGACTTTGTAAGCATAACTAATTTCCTAATACTAACTGTGTTATCACAAGTGTTATACAACACCTAATAAAACACAAGGCAAGCTAACAAACCGCGTGACATCGCGCATCCCCAGTGCGGCGCCGGCCTTACGCGCTCCACTCCGCATTTAGACAGCGGTTATAAATTTTAAATATTACGATAGGGCATTAAGATTTGAATAAACATGTCGCGTTGTCGCCGCTCGTGACGTCGCGCGCCACACATTATTGTCGCTTCACGCGTCGCGCGTCGTGTGAAGTTGTCACAAGTTACGCGATAGATGAAAACCGCGTCATATTTGTTACTCTCTTCAGTTGAATGAGGTATGAATGAATGTAATTGTGAGTGAAATATAAGTAGTGTTATTTATTGGTGGTGATGAAACGGTGATTTACTGGTGATACGCGGTAGATGTATTGGCTTGCTATTCTGCCTTGGCACATACTAGAGCTTTTGCAGGCCTCACTAACATTAAAGTGACATAGGTCATGGAGTAAGCATTATACGATTGGAAACAAGCTTCGTGTATACCTTAACCTATTCTAATAAAGTACCTATAGTTATAACATCAACTTATGAATCTTTCTGTATCTATTTGTCTCCCCTTGTGATTGAAATTACACCTACCACTGTTTGTCTCTGCCTTACTCAGATTGCTTGGTATAAAATGCCTATGACATCTCTTTACATTAGTGTCCTTGTCTAAGTCAAGTCTATCAAATAGTAAAAACTGAACTTTTGCTTGTGTTTGTGCTGATGTTGCTCCTTTAAATCTCCTACCTCATTGAAGACAGCACCAACGCAATCACACTGCAATCACTAGTCCACTAACAACCGACCAAAAGGACCGACGTCCACGGCTGGACATCTAAGCCCATTGTCTGCCTAAAAATAAAGGCATACATACTAAAAAATCGGCCCGTAGGTGCATCACGAAATATTTTAATACAGTGGACGGCGACGCGTATATCTTAGTATCGCGGGAAGACAAAAGCGGGGATCTCGTGCTTTACCACGTCGGAGATTCATTCCGACGATATCATTGAATGTGGACGCGCGTGTGTGCGAATGCGCCCGTGTGAACTGCGCTCGTGGCGCGCCGCGGCAGGGTTGCCAGCCGCGGGCTTGGGAGATTAATTAGTGAGTACATGTAACAGTGAGGAGATAAAGAAATGGTTGATTCTGTTACTAAGAGGTTCGCATCTATGTACCTCACTATGCAGTGGAAGTCATAATAAATCCAGTAAGAAAATCCCCGCCTGGTGATAGGTACGTTAGTTGTCTGTCAGTATAGCAACAGTAATATTTTGAAAGAAAAAACACCAAATGTAATAAATGTAATAAAAATGTATTTATATCTCTTCCTCAAATAAAAACAAAGAAACACTTAGTGGGTACTTAAAATTATAAGACATAAATTTATTTGTGGGAGACTGTTGCCTAAACTAAGCCGAAGCTTGTATTTTAGGACACCAAGACCCTGACAAGACCGTTTTCAGTACTAAATACATACTAAAGTGAAAGAGTGAGTGAATATTGTGGCTGTGTATGTGTGTAGTGTGATGAGTAATATGTTTACGTGTAATGTGTGGTGTGTGTGTTTGTGTGTAAGATGTCAGATGTTGATATTACTACAAAATGTATGTACGATTCTAACTATTTCTTTATTACCAGGAGTTCTTCAGATTTTAGATAGTCTAGCGCTAATAGCCACCAAGTTACCTTCCTTTTACATTCAAAGGTGCTGTCATTAAACACGTTTTTGGTTTTATTTATGTGATTGTATAATAGCAAATAGTAAGTCTGTATAGTAATCAAGGTACGATTTGTAACAATAGGTCCCTATTTGTGTCGTTTTTGACACATCTAGCTCTACATAGAATATCGTACCTACCTAAACACACACATAACCGCAAATTAAGCACGTAGCTAATGTTACCATGAAGGACTCAAACTCACAATCCTAATGTTCCTTAATCTTACGAACAACAAAGTAATTAATAACCCTCAGTAATACTTGGTAGAAGTCCTGAAATTGTCCCAGATTACAAGTTCTTGATAAGAAGCTTGATGAAGATACTTCTACTCTTTAATAACGACTACATTAACATCTGATTTCTTATTGTAATACCGCAATAGAACACAGACAAAGATTTCCCCTATCTTTCTACTCCGCAAAAACGTGGCGTGAAGACACAACAGTACGCTAAATGTAGGCTTTTAAAGAAATAAAGTGCGCGCACATAAATCACGATATCAGAAGCGCGCCCGCCAACCCTATAATCATGACGAAAGTAAGCGATAGTGCACACAAGCGAGACTCGCGACCGCGACCACAAATCGCGAGCGACAGCCAACAGGTAGCAGGTCGCACGCATTGTTTCCTGGAACCAAAACTACGAGACGCTATCGAAACGATTGATATACGATCAGACTCCGGAATGTTTTAGTAAAATGCACCAGCTTTCCGTTTTAACCTCTGAATATCTAATAGGGACCCGATTTAGAATAATTTATGGACAACGACTGAGACAAAAACAGAACACTATGGGGCCGGCACGGGTCAGATTGGCCGTCCGAGTGTCTGCCGATTTCGTAAGAATCCTTCGCGAGACCATTTATCTGTCAGCCGCGGCTGCGCAACTATGACGTATCTGCGTTTTGTAAGTGAACGCAAGTTTATCGGCAACCTGTCCAGGGAATCGACGAGAAATGGGCTCAGTTGAGCGCATTAACAACGGCTTACCCATACAAAATCATAATAGCCGGTAAGGAAACTACGATTGAGAGCGATCATTAATTACGGGTGCCTAACAAGCGGCGAACGGGGAAAGGCGACGTCGACAATTTATCCGCGAGATCGACTCGTTACTTAGATCGGTTGGGGCGCGCGACGATAGATGGCGTGCTGCGGCGCGGGCGCATATCAGATGCACGACCGGCGCGAGCGACGCGGTATCGACCGATTTACGGACAGTGTGATCATATTAGAGACTCTAGAGCTATCTAACGAGCGTTTAGAATATGAGTGTGCGTGATAAACACCCACAGTCGTGTAGATAGCCTTCTGCGGTAATAGGAAGACGATGTATAATTTTGTTGTATTCAATTTGATTTGCGATTTTGCCCCCTAAATGGGCAGTTAAGTTTGATGTATAGCCTACCAATCTAATGCAGTCGGTAGACGCTATGCCCATAAGTACCAAAGGTACCTACGTCATAGGTAACAATGCAAAGGTTGTTGAAAAAGTCCTGTTGTTTATAAAAAGTCTCAGACCATAAACTACCCCAACACTAGAAAATAAAATAAAAGCCCTCTCACACGCACCACGTCGCGACTCGACGCGACACGCGCGATCGCGTTGTCGCGCGTTGTCCCCTTAATTGGCCGGCTACCCGAGATGGAACTCATTAGACTCGCTAATTAAATAAAAGGACATGATTTTCCGGTTAAGGTACGAAAGTGAACGTAGGTGCACTCCAAACATGATTAATTAAGAAAAGTGAATAGGCTTAAATAGTAAGTAATGTCTGTTCTAATTAAGCGTAAATCGCGTGCGGTTCCTTGTCGATACTTTATTTGGTTTTGTATCGTAACGTAACTGATAAACTTTTTTTTTGTTGATGGTTAGTGTCTATTGTTCGCTAATACTTCGTTTTTATTAAACGAAAGTGCAAAACTATTTCATGAATGTAATGAACATGAAGAATTTCTAAGTTGTGGGAATCAAAAAAGTTATATTTTTGGTTCGATGTAGTAATTTTAAACATGTTACAATAAGCTATATCAAGCTAGTAATGCCTAAACAGTTAGACAGATTTCACTTTGTAACTGGAAAGCCTATTACCATCAACACATGTTCACAAAATGAATAAATGAATTTGAATTTGCATTTGAATCAATAAGGACACGAATCTAGACTTCGGGCTGCTACAGAAAAAAACAAAATCAAATGGTATAATACCCACATAATACTTTGTCCGATCCAGGAAAACAACCTCATGCTCAGCAGTAGTGATTGCTCGATTGCAACCACTGAGCCAACGAGGCAGTACAACAATTAGACACATCTTCTTTCAAACATGTGGTTTTACTTATTACTCAGTTAGTTGAACTGATATAAATAAACTGACTGCACTATATACAACCCTTTCATGCATGTAAGTGTGATTAAGTAGGTATATCAAATATTTATAACTAACATTTTAACCAGATACACCTATAATCAACCGTCTACTCTTTTCTCGACTACGTTAGGGACAGGACAGCTTTCAGTTTAACGGGATGCAATTAAATACCAGTGCTTATAAGAAAAAAAAAATTAAAAAAAAATGTTCCACAACTTTTCACACAACGCCATTTAGTCCCAAGCTTAGCTAAGCTTGAGAGCTTGTGTTATGGGTACTAAACAGCCGATAAACATACTTATATATTTCTAAACACAAACATATTATAGATAAAGTACACCCAGACACAGAACAAATTATCGTGCACAACACACAAACATTTATCCTGGGTGGGAATCGAACCCACGACCATAGCAGTCAGGGTCTCGAACTACACTACTAGACCAACAGGCCAGTCAAAATTATAGAGCGACTGCCTGTCTGGCTTCTACAACCCAGTGGGGTATTGGTTAAACTGGTGGTAAAATTTTCGGGGCGCTGACTACCGCTATACCGTTGCGAGTGTCATCGACCAGAGGCATTTACAGATCTAATTGGTGATGTTTTTCAGAAAGGTCAGGTGTTTCGCCAAATGTATGAGCTTAAACGAAGCAAAAGAAGTGTGTGTGAATCGTAACAGTTGCGTTCTTTATCCTGTCTATGCTCATGGGAAAAAGGCAATAGAATAGAATAGAATAGAATACTCTTTATTGTACACCATTAATACTTACAAATAATAATTTTAAGGGCTACAAGCGGTGATACAATGGGCGGCCTTATCGCTAAAAGCGATCTCTTACAGACAACCTTTGGATGGACTTGATAGTGGAGGAAAAATAAGATGAGTAGGCAGTGTGTGGTGTACTATTTACATAAATATATATCTACCATACAAGACTATTTGAATATACATATATAATAAGTATAATTATCGAGACAAAAAAATAAATAAAATAAATACATAAATACAAACCATTTACAGAGTGACGAACAATTAAATTAAGACGTGTTAGGAGAGAGGTAATAATTTTTTAAAAATTTTTGAACGATTGTAATGTCTGAGCTTGCCTCACTGACACAGGCAAAGCATTCCATAGCCGTACAGCTTCCACTGTGAACGATTTTCCGTAGAAATTAGTGGTGTGCCTGGGCATATCTAGACTCAAGTTTTCCGATGACCTTAGATATCTATTATGTGTGTCATGAAAGAACTTGAAACGTTCTTTAAGATAATTGGGGCTAGGCTTCAGTTTATTAAGCCTGTCCCACTTAAAAGAAAACTGAATAGAATCTTCATGAACCAATCCATTGGTAGAATTTCTATTACTCAAGTCCCAGGTAAAATTACATAGATACAAACTCTTTTTTTAATTCATATCAGAAGATATCGCTGGTGCATCTATCACCGACCAAGACGTCCTGTATCGTCGACGTAAGCGATGATTGATGGTAAACCTGATAGATAGCTTGCATGATACACGGGGCGTCTCGAGAAAATTGCAACCATTCGACACTTACCTGCAAAGGATCCACAATATTTATTGCAATATTCTGTATATGGCGATAATGGGGTACGGAAATTATGATGCGGAAAAATGTATTACGTAATTTCGTTTTGCAACGACTTTTTAGTTCTTAAGCAAGCAATTGTAGATAATAATCACACAGTTGAAACATTAATTCTAAAAGTCGTTTTTTTACATTCATCATCATCATCGTCCACAACTTCACCCACTGCTGGGTACAGGCCTCTCTTTTCATGTACCAATTACAATACCTACATTACGATTTTTGTTTTTTTACATTACAAGTGATGTATTTCAATGGGAGCAACTTGTGCTAAATATACCAGCCTCATGGGTAGGTCGAAGGTTAAGCTAGGTTTACGAGATTAGTCCTTTAAAATTTGGTAATAAAAGGTCACCCATGCGTGACCTATCATTACCAAATTGAAAAGACTCCAGCCAAAGTTCTACAAAGGACAGTCCGTTGGTCCTAGCTGTCATTTGTAGATCTTTGACAGTTGTTACAGGGAGGCCTGAAAGTCTCAGTTTATCCAAGGGGTATCTTGTTACCCAGTTATAGGATTGCGGACGTCAGACAGCAAGTAGCTCCATTGTAGGCACTGGTATTCAGCTGCATTACCTTGAACTGGAAGTCGACCCCAACATACTTAGTTAAGAAGTTTAGATAGGTAATTACAAAGGTACTAATTTTACCTTAGCAATATTTATTTAGGAGTATAATTGGACACGCAATTATGCGCAATCATAAAACGTCAAACCACCCCTATCAATCACTCAATAAAAAATAAATCAAAACCGACACACGAACCTTACCGACCACATTCAAAAACCCGCACGAATAACGCATAAATCCGTATAATAAATTTCAAAATGCTATGATAATTACATGCCTGTTCGCTTTCCCTTATGAATAAGTAAGCCATGTCACGGCGCGTGACACATGTCGCGCGTCACGCGTCACGATCGACGCGTCACGCGGCGTGACGTCGCGTCGCGTCGCGCGGCTGACGTGACGTGCGATCGTGTGTGACGGGGCTTAGAAAATATTGCGTATTAACATAATTCTATTGATATTTAAGCTGGATTATGTTTTTAGAAATTAACCGGTGTTATTTTTTGCGATTATTTAGTAGGTGTAGGTTTTAATACTGTCAATACAGCTTAATTCCTAATTTACAACCCTTATGACTGTTCGTTGTCATATTTATTGAGTTTGTGATTAACAAACATTTTGCGATTGTCTCCGTTTTCCACAGATTATCAAATTATTATACATAGGTAAGTATACTGATAAAAAACCCTATAATCTTTTGTTATTGTTTCATTAGAACAATGATTAAATTTGTAAAAGCCTAAGATATCATAATGTTCTCTCACTCTTTACAATGGTGCTGCTTGTTGTTTTTTTTGGACGAAAAACTTTTTTTTGTTGTTACTAGTGCTCTTGTAAATCCTTCCAAATAAGCTAAGTATGCTTGTGTCTGGAGTGGGTTTACGTCTTCAGTGCAATTATTATACCATAGGGTTATTGCTGCTTCACATTGCCCCATACTAAAAAATATCCTGTATCGTGGATCCGTTTACAAACATTTAAGCCCATATGCACAAACAGCCAGACATGAAACAACTGCCTGAACGCCGTAAATATATTATATATATTGTGCGGGAATTAAACCGCGATAAGCGCACAACCATGCCGTGATAGTTAAAACGACAATCTACTTTCTTATCTAGGCATTAAAGAAGTGCAGAATTAATAAATTAAGAAGTTTTTGAATACTATATATTTTTTTATTGACATGGTTCAACTTTTCGACATATACGTACAACTTAATATCCTCGATCCCTATTACGATTTGGGAGAGAGACTCCACCGATATCTCATACAACTTGGCAGATGCGAAAGTTCTTTGTAAATTTTTCAAAACAGTACAATAACCGTATCTCAGATCAGTAAAAAGCGACAATATTATATTTTCAATTAATGCAAACTGCATTTGAGGAACTCCCCCCCAACCCCTCGCTCGGCCACGGGAGCCTCCCTAACTCGCGCCAACTCGCATAAAGACGTAGCTTAAAATTTTATTCTGCGTAGGGCTGCCTGTGTTGCCAGGTCAGCGTTTGTGGAAATAAGCGGCTGGTTAATGTTGCTAGACTATTTTTATACTAAACCTTTTCTTAGCAAACAGCTTTTTTTTTTAAATGTCTTCGTAATTCATTGGCATTCGATTAACTTAAAAAATATCGCATTATGTTAGTTGTTTGGAACTATAGTTACAGGCAGAGATATTCTTCATTGATTTATTGACTTTGCTGGCATTCAGTTTAGGTACTAGGTAACTACAATACGTACACATTTAAGAACCCATTCTTTAATTTGTAGGTACAGGTTAAATAATTTTTTTTTTGTATAACAGCAAGGACAAATAAATATAATACCAGCCTGTTACTGTCCCGCTCGAGGGCGAAAACCTCTTCTTGCACAGAGAAGGCTCGAGAATTAATCATCACGCTTCCTTAAGGTGGGTTGGCGATTCCGGTAAATCATCATTTAGTTCACCCTTCATGTGTTGCTTTCTGTACTTCGTCTCTATACATAATATATTTTTTTTTCGGCAATTTTACACTGATTAATCAATGTGATCTGAAAAGAGATCAAAAGTTTTCGCTTCACGTATTAATTTAAGGATAAGGGTCGGTACATATCTGACGGAAAATGCGCCGAGCGTATGCGATGCTGTACCTCGACGTAATACCGCATCATCATGAGTGCGAAAGGTTGAATGTTTTAGTGTAAGTGTTTGTTACTAACCACTAACTACGTATGGACTGCTTAGGTCTGAAATAAAGTTTTTTTTTAGTGTAAAGTCTGTCCTGGCGTTACGCGACCGATAATACGCGACGCTTTTTCCGTTAGATATGTACCGACCCTAAAACGTTAAGTCAAGGTTTCCTATTAAAATTGAACAAAAAATTCGCTTTAAGTGCAAAAGCCCGTGCCAGCCCTAGCTTGGTGCCCTATGTGGGAGCAGAGTTTATGCTCTTGTGCAAGTCTGTATGTCTGTAGTTTCATTTGGTTATCGTTTCTGTGCTATAGTTGGTAAACTTTTTGCTGCATAGTGTTTTTATGTAAATAAGTGTAAGTTCGTAATGAGATTGGAACGAATGAATGGAGATGAAAGTTTGTGAATGATGAACGTAAGTATGATTGTATGACAACGTCGTATTGCAATTTTCCGGGTCTGATTTCTTTTTTCTTTACAGTTTGGGATGCAGGGAAATAGTTACAGATATCATTCGGTAAGCAAAAATCATCATCTGCTATCAGACCAGTGGTAACCTAGTGGTTTGACCGGCGGAATGCCAAGTCATTGGTCTCAAGTTCAAACCCAAGGAGCGCAACTCTAACATTTCGGATACATGTCCGTATTGTATAACTAACGATTGCTTCAAAAACGGTGAAGGAAATCATCGTGAGGATGCCTGAGAGATGTTTCTCGATGGTATGTGAAGGCAAGTCAGGTGCCCATGGGCAGTATAAATACTCTGGGCACCAGATTTGTCACTGACCACACCAAAAAATTAACCTTTTGTCAACTTTCTTGGTGTCAACTTCTAGTCTAACCAAATGCCTCTGAATTTTATGTGTTTTATTTACATGAAGCGACTGCGAATCTTCCCTCCACAACAGAGTTTAGTTATATTCTGAATTATAACAAACATTTTTATTGTATAAAAATCCGATGCCAACAAATAATAATAGGCATTACGACATTTGTTTAATAATTCGAGCATTCTATTCGTGACGAAACACTTGATTTTAGGTTATCGAACCAGTGACCATATAAGGAAAGACTTGAACACTGCACTATTTAGAACTAAATACAATTACTAACAGTGAACATGATCATGAATGTGGACATTGTAGATCAATTTATAACATATCTGCTATGTCACGCGGTTCCCGCGTAGTTCCCGTTCCCTTGGGAATACAGGGATAAAAAGTAGCCTATCGGAGATAGTGTAGCTTTCCAACGGTGTTTTTAAATCGGTCCAGTAGTTTTGTAGCCTACTCATTGCAAACAAACAAACAATCAAATCTTTCCTCTTTCTAATATGAGTATAGATAACATTACGCCTGTAATCCTTAAGTAGTTAGACAGAGATGTATTTTATAGTACGCTCACATTTCACCAGTTTCATTTGAGCCTCAAGTAACATTAAAAGGACAAGCCTTTTGGCACTAACCGGGAACAAATCTAGACTTTGGGCAGCTACTGAAAACTTTGGAGGCCTTCCGAAGGAGAAATCCACCACTCGACACGGGAATCGAACGCAAACCCCCTTGCAACTACTAGACTAACAAGATTTAAGATCAAAATTATTCGTCCTCATAATTATAAGAAATGAATTCCCACCCTGGAATATTTAATATACTGCTCTGCTTATAGTCACTGCTGTTACAAGGTGTTAATACTCAACATTTAATAAGCTAACCATAAACGGATTGTATACCTATAG
The DNA here is from genome assembly GCA_921972225.1 of Euplexia lucipara. Taxonomy (NCBI): domain Eukaryota; kingdom Metazoa; phylum Arthropoda; class Insecta; order Lepidoptera; family Noctuidae; genus Euplexia; species Euplexia lucipara. The sequence goes on along the minus strand of OV179149.1, from coordinate 1,264,910 downwards.
CCAAGTCACGCCAGCCAGAGAAGCTTTTAAAATCTTGGTGTTTGTTGTTTCAGGTAAGTTAATACATATTTGACGATTTGCAATAGACCAGTCATTAACTATTTTACGCGAGTTTTTAATCGAAAAAAAAAAACAATATTAGGTAGGTACTCACGCCTGTAATCCCCGAATGGTTAGGCAGAGGTGTACCTCTACGTGTCAAAGTCAAAGTCAAAGTCAAACCATTTATTTCAATTAGGCCCCTATAAGGCACTTTTGAACGTCGAAAAAAATTAACTTTAAAAATGATTCTAGTTGCCCCTTCCAAAAAGTAGATTTGTATGGAGAAGAGTCGCCAGTTATGTTTAAGTCCCATGTGATGGGGGGCGAGCCTATTGCCATCAATCGGGCACAAATCCAGACTCCGGGCCTGCTACTACCTAAGAAATTCTAGATGGATAAACTCAATAACACTTTGTCCAACCCGGAGATTGAACTCGGCACCTCATGCTCAGCAGTAGCGCTTGCGACCACTAGACCTACGAGTCAGTCAATTTATTTTAATTTAGATCAGACGCCAGCATATCAACCTACCCCAATGAGTCAGATTTCTTTGATAGGTTTTCAACTTTATTTTAAACACTATAAGGTTCATGTTTAATTGGGAAAATTCAACAGTTTGGGGTAGGTTGATGTGCTGGCGTCTGTACCTCTACATATTAACTAAAAGATAACGTTCTCAAACATAATAGGTGTACTAAATGATCATTCTGACCTAATAACGTCTCTAAATCAAAAAGCCCCCTTAAAAGACACCCAGCACCAGAAAGGGGCGAAACGTCTTTACTTTAAACCACACGTCAGAACAATTAGTTCACTCAAACGTCACTAATACCCCAAACGAAGTACACTTAACATCCCTAATTCAACTAGATAACAAAGTCACCAACCCTTTAACTGAAGCACAAAAGAAAACAAACTTACATACAAAATTTACCCCGGTCCAAGTAGCCCGCACACACCCCAGAGTTATCTTTATTATTAGTCTGCCGAGCAAAATTATGACGACTGCAAAACGTCGTTGTTCTGTCTCTTTCTATCGTGTTCTGTGGTGTGTTCTTGCGTCCCGTTCTCTCGCGAGCATGCAAGTCTTGCAGTGATTCCTTGTGACGACCGCCGAGGGACGGACGGACTGATGTTTATAAGACCTTAGAGAAGCGAGTTTGGTATTTAGTTTGGTCTTATCTTTGGTTTTATATGTCCTGAAGGGGTTGCCGGAATTCAGATTAAAAAAGATCCGGATTTTCGTTTTAAATTCTGGATATTTGAGGTATTTGTGTTTCTAATTAACAAGACGGATGTAAGTGGGATCGTCGGGAGGGGACGCCCTAGAAGAACATACATAAAAATATACCTTCTTGGTGAGGTTCTTCAGAAAGGTAAGGTGCGTAGTACTCGAAACATTTATGAATGTAAACGAAGCAAAAGAAGTACGTAAGAATCGTAGCATACGGCGCTCTGTAGTTTCTGCCTACCCTCATGGGAAAAAGGCGTGAGTTTATGTATGAATGTATGTGTTTCTAATTATCAACCCACGTGAATAGTGAACGGAAGTTGGCGTTGATATTTTCGTGGGCGATGTGACACCTGTCATTTGATTCCAATCTAATATTGCCATATTTAATAACAACCAAAAATGGTAATGCGTTAATAACGGGCTTGATTTGTGGAGCCTTATGAATGTGTCCAGTTTTCAAACTCTTATGCTTGTGTGTGTGTGTTAATAAAGTATGTACTATGATGTTAATTAAATTGAAAGATCTTGTCAAAATTTGCTAGGATATTCCTGGTAAAAAAATATGAAAATGCAATTAATAGCCTATTATTGAAATACTACCTCTTTGGTGTGGAGGTGGCAAGCGCTACAGCTAAGAATCACACCTTGGGTTCGATTCACGGGTCGTAAAGTGTTATGAGGTTTTTCCTTCTGGAATTTATTAGTAGTAGCCCAGATACTGTAAAGTAATATACTTTGTAAAAAGATTTAAATGTTATAACTGTTATCTAAACACAATTTAGGTATTCACTCAGCGCAGATATATAATTTCACATACATAACTAGAGTAAACGATATCAAGCATATACAATAACACACATTACTCCACAAACGATACATATTTATAATATGAATTCTTACAAACAAACTAACATTCTAAGGCTCTCTACACACTTGACAAATCGCAGGCAGTTTGCCCACACACTCGCGATTATTCGCTGCGATCAGCTCACTTTATCAGCCACAGATTAAAATCCGTCCGACTGTCGCACGTGAGTAATAAGCCAATTTGCCATAGATATGAGTAATTGACATGTCGACTTCATATAAAATGCAGTCGAGATTTCTTTAATAAAGTTCTGAGGGTTTTAATTTTCTATTGGTCGTGGTTTTTATGGTGTGATTTGTCATTGCGAATTGAGTGTCTGTCTGGAAATACTACTACATTTTCTTCTCTTATATTGTCAGAAAAGTATTTGGTTTCAATAAATAAATAAATAATATTCCACGACTATTCACACAACGCTAGGTGCGCCAAGCTAAGCAGAGCTTGTGTTATGGGTACTAAACGACTGATTAACATATTTATATATTTCTTAATACATACAGATTACAAATAAATTACACCCAGACACAGAACAAATGATCGTGCTCATCACTCAAACATTTGGCCTGGGTGGGCATCGAACCCGACGAGTTGCTGTTGCTTCCAGACAGAGGGCAATCATCATATTTGATAGGTAACATTCATGATGCTTCGCAATATCTTCTTGTCTCTCAGACCTCAGTACCTACTACAAGACGAAAGTCTTGCACCAGTGCGTGTTGCCAGTTATAACTTAGTGACCCTGGTTTGGAGTCGCTTACAATGGAGGAAACTCAAAGGGCAATCGAGAGGATTCTGCTCGGAGTTATCCGGCGTGATTTAATCAGAAGTGAAGAAATTGACAGGAGAACCAATCAACCAAGGTTACCGATGTGACCTGCATTGTCAGACTGATGGTGTCAGTGGGCTTATTGGTGTCAGAACAGATGGCCAAATAAGCTGAAATGTTGAATGGGGCACAAGGTTCACTGATTAGCTGCAGGCTCTGAGGTATTGTCATATCGATTCGATTTAATGCTATTTTTACCGTTCGATATGACCATGTTCAGTCTCTGCATCACCATAAGATAGACTGGTGGAAAATGCCTACGGTATTAAAACTGTGTTTTTTACTTACGCGTTAAGTTTTGATGAATAATAAATAAATGTGACGAGACTTGAGGGAAGTCTATGAAAAGCAGTGTAGCAGCCTTTCGGGTTAAATAACGACAGTGAAGGTTCTGCAAGTAAAATATTTGCCAGGCTACAAATCAGTCCAAGACGTGAAATACTTATAGTTCACCTATAATCAAGGGGCCTAATTAAATACTGTGGATTGTAATTATGTTTGGCAAAGGCTATCCTATTGCATCAGAGCTCTTGAAATTAATTAATTTGTTGACAATGTAATTACATCAATGGCTAAGATTAATTCCTGTCTTATTGTGGACGTGGTCAGTTAACCATGAAGGGCTTTGAGATCAAGGAAGGTAGCATAAGCAGGAATTCCGAGCTCATCAAACATCAAGTTTCCTAGAAATAAAGAGCACTACAGAGTGATCTTGCAGGGTCCAAGTTACAGACTCGGAAATACATAAAACAACAAAAGAATTACGTTACAATACATTGACATTAAGAAGCCCATAAATTTTCTCTAGTTAATGGCAGTTAGTTAAAAGTGCAACCCGATGCAAGGTGACAATGTCCAATCATTGAGACGTTTCAACGAAATGCACTAAATTGACATATCCATCATATAGACATGTGTCAATTTGAAATGTCAATCCTTAACATTTCACTGACATTTTCTTTTGAAGACCGGAAGCTGTCACCAGTTTTTAAGGGCTAATCAATTTGAATTAAGGTGCAGTCATTCACACGAAACGTACTTAGTCATTACACAAATAATATCAGTTATTAAGGCAACATTACATTGTGTATAATGGCGCATACACACAGCGCGTTTGACCGTCCACCGGCGCGGACACCAGTGATTTGTGGTTACTTGCAAAAGCGGCGACCTCTGGCGGTGACGTGCCAATTGTCTCCGTCTTGGAAGGCGGTGTATGGCACGAGCGGTTGGCGGACACAAAAGCGATTGATTTAGACGTAATTGTTAAGCTTATTGCTTATTGTTGTTGATTGGGCATCTTGTTATTTGATTTGTATCTGTTTTGTTTTGTCTGTTTTGTTGTATATGTGTGTATTAGTTTCTTAGTATGTTTTTACTAACAGTATGGACTACAGTCTGTCAATAAATAATTATTTCCTTTCCTTTTCCTTAATGTGCAAAATATCTTAACTATATGCTGGTTGGTGAGCGATAAAACTAAGGTAACAGTGGAAACCTTTAAATAAAACTGGAATCTGCAGTTTTCGTAATAGCTCAATAACCTTTCGAAATGAAACACACACTCACATACTGTTTATTTTTTATATTTTCCTTGTTTTTTCTTTAGTTTTAAATTGTATTCTTGTTAATGTTATATGTCCCGTGCGTCAAATAAATGCTTTTCTTTTCAATATTTGTCATGCACGTTACTGAACCGTCTGTAGAGAGTTAAACTCCCTTTTTATAATTAGTAAAAAACGTGAACACTCCATTCATCTAACTGTACCGTATATAACAGTTTGTTTTGTCTGACACAGGTTTACAATTATGTTTTAGTATTGTGCTCAAGTAAGTGACATGTCATTGAGATTTTTTTTTTACCTAATCTGAGTTACTAAAAATAAAACGTACCGACAACAGTTTTTTAATCAATTTCACAGCTATAAAGTTCGTGATCCCGCTAACCTCTCATACCTTACACCACACTCTTTTCTGTCAGCCACAGCGGCTTGTGTAAACGCTCCTTGATACCATGAGGCCTTACTGCTCCGTGAACCAACAGACATATAAATCAATTTATATCATCATTTATCACATATATTATTATATTATATTGAGAAGGTGACTATTAGACTGACCATTAGACGTATTTTGAAAGGTTGATTCAGAAATGATTCCTGCAGTTGTCTTTGCCTGTTCCAGCTTTATCTTGTTTCTCACTCGTACTTTCGTCCTTTTTTTTCTTAGAAAGGGGGGTATTGCAGCATTATCATGCTGCTTAAATGATTCGACTGAATAAAAACTATTCCCTTAGTGTAAGTCGAACTTATTTCTAGATTGGACTGCAAGACTATGTAACCTTAATCAAATTTATACATAACCTATGAAGATGTTGAAAGGGTTAAAATTACGGAAACGTAATTTCCCATTAACATATTCGTATAGTGGCTATAAAGCTACATAGATCAGTTAACATTTTCAACACATTTTTACCTAAAAGGTTAAACAAAGAAATAGAAACATAGGTTCAAACCTATTTTTTTTACATATTTGATGTTTTCTGTGCCCCGGAAAATTTGTTAAGCCATTGGTCCCGGCAATCATTTGTAAAGTATTTAAGTCTTTAAGTGTAGTCGGAAGCCCGAAAGTCTGAAAACTAGTCTTACCAATGGATATTGTATTACCCAGTAATTGAGTTCTGAAAGTCTCATTGGCGATTTATTCATATTAAATACTGGTGTTGAGCTGCAACCGTTAGCCTTTTCTCTACTAAATATTTTGGGATCGGCTTCCAGCCTTAGCGGATGCAGCTGAATACCAGTGTTTTACATGAAGTGCCTGCCTGTCTGACCTCCACAACCCGGTTCCTGGGTAGCACGATACCCCTTGGTAAAATTGTTAGTCAGACATTCGAGCTTCTGACTACACGTAACGACAGTCAAAGATCTACAAATGACAGCAGGGACCAATGGCTTAACGTGCTTTTCGAGAAAAGGAGGAGTCTTGATATGTTATTAAAGGTCACTCATCGATGGACCTCGCAAAGCGTAGCTTAACCTTTTATTAACCCGTGCGTTTGTCATAATGTATTATTAAAATGTATTGTGTAAAATGTAATTGTCTTATCGCACTTACCTACCTAAGCGTTGAATTCTCTCCTCACTTAGCTTCACTTAGTATTCAGGTTCAACAACCTCATCGAAAGTGAGAATGTTTGATCCTAAAACTAAACTTTAGTTCGGACCTGAAACAATGAGCTCGTAAAACAAGTGAAAGCTTACTGCGTAGCTTGTAGTTGTTATAAACCTTTGTAAGTCATTGTTATCTAATCCACTGATCGACTGGAAAACACTTGGTGTATTTGGGAGATAACAATAAAACCGGAATTTAATTTTTGACTCAAATAAAACAAATATCGGCGACGTGTGTGTATAACAACATGTATGAATGTAAACGAAGCAAATGAAGTATGTAAGAATCGTAGCCGATGGCGCTCTGCAGTTTCTATCTACACCCATGATAAACTGGTATGTATGTATGTAAAAACATATCAAAACCCGTCCTGCTTACCATCAGGTGCGATTGCAGTCAAGCACTAGTTACTTAAAAAAAAACGCAAAATCTGTTATTAATATAAATTACGTCCTGAAATCGTGTGGAAATTCTGCTGTCAAGTACTTATAGTTGTATGTTTGTATAAATCCTCCATAAGTTACCTATACTGTTTTTGTGATTTTGAGTCTTATATTTCAGAAATCAATTGGCGTAACTAATAATGACGACAAAGACAAAACTTCAATATTCTTTGCAAAAAGATAATTAATTATTATACTGTTTGATCTTTAAAGTAGACCGGTAAAACTAAATAAATTGTATGTCACATTGAGGCACGCTGCGCAGTAGTTCAGTTTAAAATTATGAATTTTGTATTTTTTTAAATCAATGCATTTCAGTAAGGTAGTTAGGTTAGGTAGTTAGGTTAGCTATAGGATAGGTATGGTAAGTTAGGTTAGGTTATATACATATATATGTTGTAATTTTAATTCTATCAAACACAAATTGTTTAAATAAGATCACATTAGAGACTCGCTAAATAAAAAGTAGTAGTAGTTATTATTATTGGTTTGGATCTATTTGTTATCATTTTATTAAACGTATGTATATCTAATATATAACTTTGTGTGTATATTCAGTAAGTCTGAGAATAGGATGTAAACTAATCCTACTAATATTATAAATGCGAAAGTTTGGGAGGATGGATGGATGTTTGTTGCTCTTTCACGTAAAAACTACTGAATGGATTTCAATAAAATTTGATATGGAGTTAGCTGACACCCTGGATTAACACATGCGCTACTTTTTATCCGTGTATTTTCACGGGAACGGGACCTACGCGGATGAAACCGCGCGACGTCTGCTAGTAAAAACTATATAGGACTAGTAAATTGATTCTAAGGCAGAACCAAGTTTGCCGTGACAGCTAGTTATAGATAAATTACATTTAGACACAACAAATGATCGTGCTCATCACACAAACATTTTGGGTGGGAATCAAACCCACGACCTCCAGCATAGCAGTCACTACAACTAAACCAATGGGCCAGTTGAGTGAGTAGGAGGCCCCGGGTTCAATACACATGTCGAGCAAAGCTATCATGAATTCGGAGTCTAGATTTTACTGAAGGCAATAATCTCCCACCAGCTCTTTACATGGGACTTACAAAACTGGGGAATTCGGGAATAACAGTTATAAACAATATGTTTCACGTTCCAAAACGTCGTTATTAATAATAATAGGAAACACTCAAACTTAATTCTCTGCATAAACGTCATTATTTTGCCATACATCTACGCAATACAGTATAGATTGCTCGTCGACAACTTAATACGCCTGTCAAAGTCCTCAGCGGGACGGCAATGTATATCATCTGAATTCTCATTAGGACTCAGTGTGCAAGATTATACGTAGATATCATGTCCTTTGAAGTGAAACGTCGGGTATGTGCGTTTTGTGATCTGCTTGGCATTTGATTAAGGACATTTGATATGTCGTAATTAGGCATTATGATCGTGTTAAGTCGAAGAGACATTGACGATGCACAGACAGCAGTGGTATTCTGTAAAAATCACCCCGTGAATTAAAGTTGCAGTGATGGTGAAGTGATCTGTTCTCCTGTAGGTGCTAACGGTAGTAAACGACGGTTCTCTTTACCTAGATTGATGATACGCGGGATGATTTACAAAATATTCCGGCTGGTAACTTGAGTTTACCCCGTCGTTACATTAGAATTCACCTCGTGATTAATGTGAAATTAAGTGTAGTCAACTGTTAATTCCTAGCATTAGTTACAGTTCAATTCGTTTTCACTTCACCTTCGTTTCCACCGAGTGACTCTTGATCTCTCCGAATGACTCCGACCAGTGTAAAAATAATTCACCATCTTTTTCCTAAATTTTCTTTTGCATGATGAGATGATAATAATATATCTACTAGAGTTAAAGTAACAATGAAACAATCCGGGTATTTGCAGAATGGGACTAAGAAAAATTAAAGAACAAGTATTTACAAGTAATTTTTCAGTGTCACATACTACTTAATACATACACTTAAGACTGTAAAAACATGGATGTGTATTATAAAAAGGACAGCAAAATTAAAATTGACTGAGCAACTTTACCAACTATTACAGTGATATTACCAACAAATGCAGTTGGCAATCACCAAGATTATAAAAGCCAGTTTGTAATGCAACCTCCATCCATAATTATGAGCCTTAATCATAAAATCTTACTCCGAACCTTGCTCAATATGAATTTGAACCTATGACCTTATCGACAGCCAGCTATCAACTTAATAATAATTTATAATTTTCACAATAAATACGGGTAGTTACATCAAACAATGATGTCACACAATTTATCATTATTCGTGGCACAACTAAATATTATTAAGTTATGCCAATTGACGGGCGATGCATGCCGGTAGATAGGCGACTCTGACGCTATAGAGGAGACATAGAAGGACCAGTAGGTACCGAAGCACCGATGAATGCAACTAGGGACTAGTTTGGTTGTTAAAGTCTAAGTCAAATCCCAACCATTTATCTCAATTAGGCCATTATAAGGAACTTTTGAACGTCAATCGTATGTAAAGGTAAATATAAAAATGATTCTAGTTGCCCCTTCCAAAAAGCAGATTCGTATGGAGAAGAATGGGCAAGAAAGTCTATATAAAATAAACTCCGAAACCAACTCAGAGATCTCTGCTCTATTTATACTTCAGATATATCTTGGTCAGATCGAACGTATGAGGACCATCCAGATTAGTGACTAATGTGGTCTTTTAAGGGAAGAATCACACTAATAAGAGTGGACTTGAGTCAGTGCACGCGTGACTAAAGACAATTCGCTAACACAAAATGCTAGTAAACTTAATTATTTATCGCGTAACATTACTACAGTAACAATTCCAAAGTCTACAGTAGCAATCGGGTAAATCCCTGTATCTCCAACTAAAGGAACAGTCCATACTAGCGTAGAAAAAGCAACAAACATTAAATCCCCATCATAAACTGTCAAATAAACTCACATTTCCCATTTTGGTTATTTATTCAGATTGGTCCTTCGGTCCTGACTCCATGACGTACGCGTTATGACGTAATTCAGCTTGTCGCCCTTATCGGTGACGGGCAGTGTCGGTGACGATGTCGCTTGCAGTGCGTAGTGATATGATACGTATTTGCGATGGACTATTATAAGTTACAAGGGATGCAATTAACAATTGACGTAGGTTTACATAATTTATTTGGTTGATTTATTTTTGTCTACAATGAAAATCAGTCCCAGTAAAAAATTGTTTAAGGGCCTGGGAAGGAACATTAAATAAGTAAATCATATACATACGTCAGAAATCTTGGGTTAACATTAATATTTTTATATTTTATTTATTTAGGTAAACCAACTTAAAACACAAAAAGAGCACAGTACAAATCTTATATCCTACTAATATTATAAACGCGAAAGTTAGTGAGGATGTTTGTTACTCTTTCACGTAAAAACTACTGAACGGATTTTAATAAAATTTGGTATGGAGTTAGCCGAGACCCTGGATTAACACATAGGCTACTTTTTATCCCTGAATTTCCACGGGACCGGGACATCTGCTAGTTCAACATAACAGTATTGCATGCATCTAAATTATAGGTGATCAAAGCATTCTATTCAGATCTCGCTATACAACAATTAATATATGGATGGATAACAAAGTAATTAAAACTGAGATCAACAATGGATGAAAGGCGACTAACGAAAGGTAGATGGTACAAGGCAGATGTAAGTGGGAACGTCGGGAGGGAACGCCCTAAAAGGACATACATAGACCTTATTGGTGAGGTTCTTAAGAAAGGTCAGGTGCGTAGTACTCGCAACCGGCGTGTGTGTATGACAACATGTATGAATGTAAACGAAGCAAAAGAAGTAAGTAAGAATCGTAGCAAAAAAAAAAAAAAAACAAAAGTCTTTATTCAAACTAGGCTGAGAATCAGCTCTTTTTGAACGTCAAAAAAATACATAAAGACAGTCCCCCAAAAACGGCCCACCCTTCGCCACTTCCTAGTGTTTTTGCTGGGAAGAAGAAGTGGCGGAACAAACTCCCCAGCAACACATCTGTCTGATTCGTTTGAAGAACTAGGTATACAAAGCATATGGCGCTCTGTAGTTTCTGCCTACCCCCATGGGAAAAAGGCGTAAGTTTATGTATGTATGTATGTATCAACAATCTAATATCCTCAAAATTTATTTAAAACAATAAACGTCGATACATGTGATACTCATATGGTAAATGAGACCTCTTCGGGTCTCAAGAAATAAGTTAAGCCGTTTTTCTCGGTTGTCATTTGTAGATGTTTAACAGTCGTCACGACTAGTCAAATTCTTGATAGTTTGACGAGTCTTACCTAGGAGTATAGTGTTACCAAGAAAATGAGTGGTGGCGTTAAGACAGTCAGTCGTTTCATCAACAATACTAGTTACCTATCAAAAGCATCTGGTAACACTAAAAGCTGACCCGAACCTGGATAAAAAAGTTATGCAGATTGGTTGGATTGGTTTTGTTAAAATGAGTAAGTTTTATAAGATTAACCGGGCACTCAAGAACCCAGAGGTCACGTGGATTAGCATTAAGATAAATGAGAAGGTTACGCCGTGGGTAAATCACATTTAGAGAGATGGAAATTGGACCCAACGTAGGTGAGAAAAGGCTAAGCTCTGTTGACCCTTAAACTTCGTAACACAATCGGTAGCCATTTCCGTGTGCAAAAACTAGGCTAATAGAGCCATCAACGGTATTTTTAAGCAAATTATAATCCTCTAAATAACCAAATTGATTTCCACCATATTAATATTGGTGGCGCCTCCGAACCGCCCACTAACACTCTAAAACACACATCATGGCGACCGTTTAAAAACCAAAGACTTTATGTGTCCATTTACACACCTCTGACCCGAATTAAAATAGAAATAGTTTAACTATTTTTTTATGAAGCAACTCTGATTTCCCACGTCACCTCTGACACGACTTAACAAAACCATTATTTAAGGCAATATCAAACAAAATATTGATTCAAGCACCAAACTTTAATATCAACAGGAATATATAAAACGTCATATATAGAACATAATTTGCCATAAAACCCATATTTCCACCGTATAAATATATTACATGCGGTATTTTGTCAACAGTCACAAAAAAATAAGTGATCATTAAAACATAAAGTTTACGATTATGTTGGTTATAACTCATAATACTTTCATTACCGACTTGTCATAATAGGCGATGAATTCTCGAGTATATTACATTATAAAATTTGAATCAGAACTTGTTTGGTCAAGAGAGAATCATAACGACAATCGGTGTAATGGACTCCCTATAAATATGTATATGGTTGGATGGGTGGGGCCTTAGACTCAGCGGTTAAGCCGTATTAAATAAATACATTATAGTTATGTCTGGTAGTTTATTGTCATATTAATGTTGAATTTGCTTGTAGACCTACTAATGACGCCGGAGAAGCGTCTTCATCGCAATGGAGACTTTACATAGCATAATTTAAACGCTTTAGTGCAAGGTTAAAGCTTATAAAATATTCCACGGTATGATTATCTTTCGCTTTAACTACAAAACCGATATTGCTCATTCATCATTTGTATTTCAAAGCTATAAATCGCAAAAACCGCCCCGCTCATAATCTCGCTAACACTGTAACCCAACACAAAAGCGAAGAGGCGTTATATTCTATAGAGTGACTATAAAGATCTTGTAAAATAGCTTCCGAGGTGCGTAGGCGCAGGTCGCGTCACGAAATTAAGAAATACCAATACACACACGTTTTGTGTTATCGCACACAAGACAAAAATATGCCGAAGGATTAATACATACAAATCTTGTAAGTTGAAAACTAATAAAAATAGTACTTAAAACCCAAAATCTAACTAACTAAATCAGTCAAATGATGTCGAAAGCGTATTCAAGGTTAAGCAATAGCAACTTGCTACAAATTTCGTAGCAATGACTTAAGTGTGCTACGATTTTAGTAGCACAATATTATAACTTTCGTTTGCTACGTTTTTAGAAGGATAATTGCTTTTGCTAGCTACACTTTTATTACTATAGTTACTTTTTTCTGCTATGATCTCAGAAGTCCAATCTGTCTATATGATTTTAGCACAATTACTTTCGTTTGTTACGATTTTTGTAGCACAATCACTTCTGCTTATTGCTACGCTTTTCGTAGCACAATTATTACTTTGCTACGATTTTAGAAAGGCATGCTTTAGTAAAAAAGTAAATCAATAACAAAACGGTCATTGTTACAGGTTTTCTACTGAAGATCCTACCTGTAAAATCACATTTTCGCTAAGGTTTACGTGCAATTTTATGACGCATTCCTAGGAGTGGTCCTACGGCACTTTCTTATCGCATGCAACACGTTTTGTTACCTTTATACAAATAATGGCACTTCTATTATAATTTAGACATAAAATTCTAAACAATAAAAGTTGGATTTCACTAAAGCAGTCACGAATTCTGACAATGTATATTATAGAATCGTAAAAGAGATGGTTTTATATTGTTTTTATTTGAACAACTTCGTGTAGATGTCGATTTTAAATTTATTTTATGTGTAAATTTGTTTGTGAAGTTTTATAGCTTTTGCGTCATTATTAATAATAACTTTGTGGTCAACTACGACATTTTCTAAAAACAAACATTATAAAAGAGTAGGTAGGCTATAGACCAACTTTTGATAATTAACATTATTATATCTCGCAGATGTTTAATCTTAAGAAGTAGGTACTTAGGTTTTCGGTTATTGAAAATTAGTATGTACCTCGATGGCGGTGCAAGGTTTTTTTTCAAATTTATATTTAATGCATTATATTATTTTTGTTTCCCCTTTATGTACTTCTTTATTTTATGAGCAATTTATAATAATTTTATATGCAGCTTTGTGACTCTGTTATAAGTTTCAGCACTATGTTTTTTGAATGGGTGTGATATTTTCGCCATTAGATAGTTACTGAATTATTTTTTCATCACTAACTTTCATAGGATCACTAACTTTAACTTCTTTTTACTTTATTTACCTAGTTACTTCTTTACTATTTTGTGTTACTTTGCATAAAAAGTATTGGTACAAATTACAACACGTTTATTGGCGAATATTCGTTTTTTTTTCTCTCTTTCTTTCGAACTCTGTTCCATTTTTTATATTACAATTTGATTTCAAACCTCGTAGCGTGCAGTTTGTTTTTAACTAAAAATATTCACTTACGTTAGCCACCAATCTCCAACACTACACCAACCACAACTACACTGCATGTAGACTTACCTGTAAACAAAAGAAAATCAGAACATAAGCAACATTCAACAGACTCCCCAATAAAACTTCGGCCACTTAACAAAACCAAGCATCACAGACAGACTGAACCCTTCACCCTTTGTACTACACCCTTAATCTTCATCCTAATGCGAGCAAAAAAATCTCGATTCAATCGCGTTCGCCTTCAAAGGTAGAGACGTGTTAAAACCTTACCGGCCTTTAATTAAAGCCTGCTGGGGTGGGAGGGGGCCGGAAACGACGTAGCGGCCATTTCACTCCGGCTGTCCACTTCCGGAGTAACGTATGGACGAAGGTACTTCATTTCGGACTGACGGTGGGGAAAAAGAAAATCGAAGGAGTCTCGGGAGTCGGGACAGAGCCGTGAAGAGGGTGTTCGGTGTATTTGTTTTTTATTTTCATTGGTGTTGGTGAATTTTCTACGTCTCATTAGCGCATCTCATTATAATAGAAGTGCCTTTTGAATATTTAGTAGGTACTATCCTAACTATTTAGGTACATAACTTTTCTAGCTTTGCATTGTCCCATGTACCTATACAAATAAGAGTTTTAAATACGCCTTAAATAAATTATGCACCAATAAAATACAAACACACATCATCCCTCTGAAAGTAATGGAGTCCAACATACATCAAGTATCTTCTGAAAGTAATCAAACATCATCTTCTTGTACGTTTTACTAACGAGGAACTCGTCTCACAACCCTTTACCCTTATTTTAAACGGGGAGTGAAAAAACTGGTATAGGTGCTAGTAGTGTAGTAGGTACGACTCAGTACCATCAGATATTTACGTATACCACTGAAGACTGAGAAGTATACTACTTTGAATTTTGAAAATAGATTAAATTTTACGTAAAGGAAACATTATTTGATGTAATAAAAAAAAAATGGTTTCGGAATCGCTGGTAGCTCAAGTTAGGTTCGCTCGTCGCGGAAGTATCTTCAGTTCCCGTGACCCCCAGCGCGGCGCAGTTGTGAGTAGGAACACGGGTTAGTCAGTAAGAGTCTGACAGACCCCTCCGCCCTCCCCGGGGCGGAAGACATCCATGAGGATTTTCCATCTCCCAAAAAAAAAGTTAGGTTCACTCGAGTTAGGTTCGCTCGGGTTAGGTTCTCTCAGGTTTTTTTGCAGTTTAATGATCAATCTCAAGAATTCAAACACTTTATAAAGGAATACGTACAATTTTCTACTGGATAACATTTTAACAATTTTAAAAGTTCTGAAAATAACTCCAATTAATCGACTCCACTGCCTCACTGATCACTGTAATCCGATCTCACAATCGCGGACGTTTAATTGACTAGCATAACTTACTATTTAATTTGAAATACGCTTCAATACGCGAACAAAAATGTCGCATGTCTGATTTATAATCGGGTAAGGAGACTCCTTCCCATTTAATTGTATTAATCTAGTTTCCCAGTAGACGTGTGTGGATAAGACGAGGTATGGATGGGTCGACTGATTTTCTAGGATTGATTTAAGGTTGATTTTTGTTAGTTGCCAAAGTCTAGTTCACAATCTTATGTGTCAATTCCTGTGTCCTTCCCAAAGTTGTGTATGCGCATGTGGAGGTGCCTTATTACATGACTTACAATTAACTCTTAGTAGGTTTTATACTTATATTACTATAACATATAGTTAATAGAGCAAGCGTGATGATCAATGCTCGTGCCTTCTCTGTATGAGGACAAGGGTTCGGTCTCGGAGAAGAGTCGTACAGTCGTCAGAGTCGGGAAAAGCGTTATCAATTTTTCCATCTTGACTTTCATAGTTGAGGCCCTAGTCAGAATTACTGCTTGATGGATGGCAATAGACTTGCCCCAATTACATGGGACTCAAACATATCTGGCGACTTTATTCTTATATCGGGTTATAGGTATTGACTTTTCGAAGTTTTTTCTACATCATATTTTCGAAGCGTCTATTTTAAATTAGATTATGTCAATAACGATTAAGTTTACATAGGTGCATTTTAAGCTTTGAGTTACAAATACTGCAGTATTTTTTGAATAATTTTATAAAATCACTTCATAAATCAACTGTTTAACTCAGTTAGCAGGTACTACTAGGTTTACTCAACTAATAAATTACTTGAAAGCACGACTATTAAAAAATACCCTTTTAGTTTCAAAGTAATATCTAGCAGATAACTTTCATTTAATCTATCAGGTGTACTTGATACTAAACTTAAGTTGCAGTTAGCACTCAAATCACTTCTCCAGCATCAGACTAATCGCAAAAACGTACGACAAATCGCGCCCCTCCGCCGCACTCCGGCAAGACGTGTAGGTGGTCTTCGTCCATTTTATTTTTCTTTTTATCTCTTGAATTGTTAATGTGCTCAGAGAAGGACACTCGCGTTTTATTGGTGTCTCTTAATGAATTGATTTTAGCTCGGAATCAGGAATGACTAAGTATAAGGGGTGATTTAATTTATATCTGCTCGACTCAGTATAAAGTTACGGTGAAAATCGATTTATATTAGGTGTCTGTAGTGTTAAATGTTGTCTTTGGATCTTAGGTACATGTAGTTACATTGCATTGAGTTTCTTTTGTAATTCTAGTCTTTTCTACATCATCCCCCGTTTTGTCGTGTTGTAGCTAGATAAAATCTTTTACAATGCGATACTCAAAGCGTCCATGAAGAAAAACCCTGCATTGCTCAGTATTTTGTTAAAAAAAAATTAAAATAGGTGAAGACGTGTCATTCCACACTAATTCTAGGGGTTGACAGTTCACTTCACTCCAGTTTTCACAAAGTGATTTTAACAGAATCGACCAGCTGGATTAAATGAGTTTGTGATTCTGTGAGAAGACAGAATGGTTGATAGGATTAAGTTTAATCAAGTATTAAGGGCTAATTTACTGTTATACATTTGAAGTATTATTTTTCACTAAGAATTTCTGTGTAGTGGGTGCGTTTACAACTCACATACACAAACAGCCAGACCGACACAACTACCCGTTAGGCCATACAGGTGTTTGATTCCTGCGGGAACCGAGACCGCGACACGCAGTGCAGCTGCCGATCGCGCACCAACTGCTTCAATCATGCCGTCAAAGCCCTCATGCTTGACACTTAAGTAAGTTAATATTGTCTACTATTACACTGGTCAACAAAAAAAATAAAATCGTTTGTTTCCTTTATTTTTTTTGTTTCTATCTCAAACTAACGCGTATTTTTTAAATATGCAAATAAAGACTTATCTTATCTTATCTTATCTTATGGTAACAATTTTTCTCTCACAGCTTTTGTTTTTGAGTTACAGCTAACTCCTCCATTACTATTTTTACTTAAAGTTGCGTTTTATATTGGACATTGAAATATATTTTGTTGTTGTTTTCGATATGGCTTCGTCAAGAAGGTGTTGTGTACTTAATCCTGATTCTTTTTCCTACATTTGTGGTGAATATGTATTTGCAAAATATCGAAAACCTATATCGGACTTTGTAAAAACTGCGTATCATGCTATCGTCCATGCTATCGAACTTGCAAGAGTTAGGGTGCAACATGAGCATAAAAATCCACTTCCCGCACTCACATTTAGACCGATTTCCACAAAATCTAGGTGATTTTAGTGAGGAGCAGGGTGAAAGATTCCATCAGGATCTTCGAACAACGGAAGAGCGGTATCAGGGGCGGTGGGACTCACATATGATGGCAGACTACTGCTGAAGTTTGCAACGTGTCTACCTAAAGTCGTTCATTTAAGAAAATCGTATAAAATATCATTTGATAGTGTTCAATAGAAATTTTGTTAACATCATTTATTAATTTTCTGTACTTTTTCACCAAAATAATAAAACTCTATATTTCAAAAACTGAAGCTGTTAGCAATCTTCCAGTATTTTTTTCATTTTCAGGGCCATAGAAATACCCAATAACAGAAAAAAAAATAAAGGAAACAAGACTTGTGTTGACCAGTGTTATTATTCAAGTCTTGCCTACTTTCAAGACTCGAATCAAGATATTATATATTTTTTAAGCACGGAAAGACACGTCATAGATATGCATATTTCTAACGTGCAGTAACACGATCTTTAAAAACTCAATTACTACTCTGCATCTTTCTCTGGTTCTGTTTAATCTGTAGCAAAATTAAGTCAAATTTTGCGACCGACAAAACGGAAAACGTCTTTAAAAAACACTGATTATATTGAAAAATAAAAACGGAGCAACTGAACAATAAGTTCATATTCATATTCATCATTCATTTATTTTGCATTCCATTATTGTATAAAAGATGTTACAAAGGGCTTAAAGCTAGGTACATAAATATGGACCCCGTGAGGGCACAGCAAAGTAGGAGAGAGAAAGAGGGGTTTAATTTTACAATTATTTGGTATACATAAAAGCAACAAAATTTGAATATAATAGTACTTTAAAATTTGTCATTTAAATATTCATTAATGCTATAATAGCATTTATTTAGTAAAAATAATTGTAATTTATTTATGAATGAATTATATTTTTGTTCCTTTTTAATTATTTCCGGCAATTTATTATAAACTTTCATTGACATGACTAGAGTACTTGTTGAGTGCATTTTTAGCTAAAGAGCTCGGTAGGTTTAATCTATTTTTATGACGTAATGTGTATCTTGACTGTATATTTTCTCGTGTAGTATAAAAATGTGGGTACCTTCAAGCAAATTGGCAAATTTCTAGAATGTATAGGCAGGGCAGGGTCAATATTTTATGTTCTTGAAAATGAGGTTTTCAGCTGTCAGTAATAGTAGATTATTAACCAAGGGCTGTATGACATCAATTGCATACGAGGTTTTTGGCGCCTGAGCGAAGCGAAGGCGCTAATTAACCCGAGTATGCAATTGATGCTTACGCCCGAGATAAATACTCTGCTTTACATATCGATTGTGAGGTAAGTAAACAACAAGACAGCAGGTTGAAAAAGAACTCAAACAAGAAAATTAATTATTTTCGCGATGCTTTCGCGCCTACTAGTAGACTGCCTTTTTTTTTTCACGCACGCAAGCGCGTCAAATCTTGCTGGCCAGTTTGATTTTTAAATCGATTCCATCTAACATACGATGTGGAAACAAATAGTTCCATATTTAAAATAAAATCTTTATAAAATAAATTGTCTAGATTCCGATTCGAGTAATTAATCGATACCGAGAAAAAAAAAATTAACTTTTTAAAAATATTCTTCGTGCAGTATGAGTATGACAGTTCTTTTTTCAAATTCCAAAACCTATGCTGTAATGATAGTCATACACCCCGGCATTCAGGGGTGTAAGGGTGTACTTACAGAGCAAGAGATATGTAAATGACATTAACATAACGCACAACATGATGCCGTCATTATACTCTTTCAAGTACACTCAATAAAAAATAAAACCGACTTCAAAAAAAACACTAAACGGTGTAAAATAACTCTAAAGTAGGAAGTCTGTGGCTTTGGTGGTTTTGTCTTATTCATGATGGGCCACCGACTTCCGAATTTAGAGTTATTTTACACCGTTTAGTGTTTTTTTTGAAGTCGGTTTTATTTTTTGCAAAAAAGTTTTTTATTTTTCCATTTTTAGTTGTTCTCATACAAATATTTGCCATGACTTTATTTTATATTGTTAATTGTTAACAAAACATGTCATGTTAATAGGGTTATCCACTTATCCCTAAAAAATGAAAATTAACATTCACATTAATAACTGTCGAAATCTAGGTATATTGTACACACCTGCGTACCCCTCAGAGCATACAGGCGTGATGATACGTCATGATGTTGTATAATAAATAAACATCCAAGCGATTCCAGCAATCACGACAGAATTGCCGTCTATTTTTGAAGAGTTCCGTTGTATATCTCCGAAGATCAGCACCAGATCTTCACCAAATTAAAATGGGACCACCTCAGGAGTATACTCTTTCAAATAAAAAAATTTTGAGAATCGGTTCACAAATGGGGGAGAAATCAGGTAACATACATAAAAAAAAAAAAAAAAAAAAAAAAAAATACATACACACGAACATAGAACCTCCTCCTTTTTTGAAAGTCGGTTAAAAACAAAGTTCCAGGCAAGTGCGCAAGGTAGTTAGTACTTCCTCTTAGAACAATAGACATTCAACATTATAGGCTGTATACACACTGTACCTATCGAGTTGAATGAGACGTTACAGAGCGGTGACCCGAGTGACTTGTGATAAGTGACGTATTGTATTGTATTGTGTGAAAGATCTAGCTGTAATACAAGTATTTGTTCATGGCTGGATTGTGGAGCTATCTCTTAATCTAGTCACTAGATACCTAGAAGTGACTTGATACCCGTTGTTAAGACTGATTGTCAGACTGGCAGGAAGTAACCTGGATGGTTTCTAGATGGATGGATGGTAGTGACTGATCTATCCTCCGTTACATAACGAAAGCTCATAGTAATCTAAACCATTTTCGATTAAATATTTCTCATTTATATCAAACGTTGCCCTGGAATGTGGAATTCCCTGCCTGCATCAGTGTTCCCGAGTTCAGATGACCCCAATCTGTTTAAGTCGCGAGTTAATAGGCTTCTTTTGGGTAAGCTCGTTCCATCGTCGACCTCATCTTTGACCGCTGGACAAGATTGTGGTCAAGAGTAGACCCATTATATATAAAAAAAAAGTTGCTCTACATAAATAATTTCTCAAATGACGTAGGTGCGGTTAAAAACATTAGTAATGACATACACAAACAACCAAACCCGGGAAAACTTGTAGGGCATACAAATATTGTTCCGTGCGGGAATGTAACCCTAGACACGCGGCGCAGTAGCCAATCGCTTTCCTGCTGCGTCAACCGTGCAATGAAGTAAAAAGAGTCTATGACACTGTCCAGATCGCTCACAAAATGTTCAGTTTTATTTTATGTATATAATGGGTCTACTCTTGACCTCATGATGGGTCTTCTTTTCATCTTACAACATTTCAGCCAAAAGACGTCTACTGCTATAGATGGACAGCCTATATCTTACACTGCTCTCATCTATTAACTTCCCGCGATGCTTACAGTGGCGCAGGGTCAATTTTCTTAAGAGGGAAGCCCACAAAATTAAAAAAATTGTGTTCACATCAGTATAATTCTGCTGTCTCTCTTGAAGTCTACCGACCACCTGTATGCCTTGGTGTCAATACCTGTAGTAATGGCAGTGCTAGAGTCTAGCTGCCATTATTCAATAGCGGTAAAGATGCTCTTTCGAACCTCCAAAGGGATGCTGATAGGAATCGTTTTGTATGGACACTTAGCCATTGGATCCCTACCAGATCGCCAACCACATCAAACTTAGCCATGCATTATTTACTCCACCCACCTGGTATGTACACTTCAGTGTATAATATAATAACGTTAATCTCAGAAAGCTTGACCGAGAATAAATTCCGAAAATACCGTTCCATTCTCAAAGTATTCCGCACTTGCCTTGAATCTCAGCAAACAAACCACAGGTAACAAAACCTAACAATAAGTACTAGTTAGCGCTAACCGGTTCAACGACCTCTGAGCTAAACACTGGCGGTTACTCTAAATGTTATCGTAAGCGCCCATTGTGTTCTGATAAGAGCTGTTAACTTATATACAACTGGCACTAACTCAGTTTACTACCTGCGATATTTGACGGATTTAAGATTATTATAGTTTTGCATGCATGGCTGCAGATTTTTAGGACGCAGAATGAACTTTACAAAAGCGATATTTAAGATAGTTAATGGGAGACCTTTCTTAAAACACCAAGCCCCTTCGTACCCCGAAACGCACGTTAAGTAGTCGGTCCCGGATGTCCATTCTAAGACCTTTGACAGTAGTTAAAGCTGTAAGTTTTCTTATAGCTCTTCAATTTGGTTAAACAATAACAATAAAATTATTATTATTATTTTTTTATTTTTTTTTTTTTTTTATTTTTTTTTTTTTTTTTTTTTTAATTATTTTTTTATTATTAATTTTTTTTATTATTTTGTGGGTGTACTACCAGGTACACCTCTGCCTAGCCCTTCGGGGATTACAGGCGTGACGATATGTATGTATGTATGTATGTAATAAAATTAAAATATGGCCAATTACAAGTTGGCAATAATCCCTTTAACAAATTCGAAAGAATTAGTTCACTTTAGTGCAGAAAATATGATAAAAAAATCCATCTTAATAAACCTCATTTCTGCATCGAGCGTCTATCGTATAATTTCTTAACGTCGGCACTGTGTCGAGGTAATTGGATTCGATACACCCACTCTACACTTTGTAACAGATACATCTATAGAAGGGGGGGCGTTTTCCAACTGTGTTGAGCAGACACCGTGTCATTTTAAATATAGCAAGTCTAAGTAGATTATGTTGGGGTTCTCCGTTTTGTTAGTGCATTATTGGTTCTGTCGTCGTCGGTGAAGGAACTCGTTTTGACTTCGTGAGGTCAGAGTCAGCTGTCAGGACTGACGACCTTGAAAAGGTGGCTGGGACAGACTGGATATTGTAGCAAAGCTTGGGAGAGACCTATGTCTACCTGCGGACTGAGATGTTGATGGAGATACCGATTTATAATTAGCTATAGAGCTATTTGGTGATTTAGTGGTCGCAAGTACTTTTGCTGAGCATGTCCTGGGTCCAATATGCAGATTAAGCAAGGTGTTATTGGGGTTTTCCATCAGGAATCACTAATTAGCAGCACAGAGTCTGGATTTACTCTCGGTTGATGGCAGTAGGGGTATAACTGGGGAACTATTATTACAAATCTTTTGAAGAAAACAGGTGTGGAATTATTGATTCTTTAGACACTTCAAACATTATCATTGGACTTTTTTCTGTGTAGGTTATGAAATAGTCCAAATTGCACTTTGTCTTTTAGACTTAGGTACAAGTCCTTCAAGTATTCATGTGGTTGCAGAAGAAACAAACTTCATCTGAAAGTCTGAATGTACCATTGACTCTAAAAAATTCGAAGTCAAATCCTTTACTTCAATAAGACAATTAAAAAGGCGCTTTAATTATGTTATCAAACTCATAAGTAAAATAATATAAAAAAAATGATTTTAGTTGCCCCTTTTAAAAACACACGGATAAATTGACAAGAAACTCCTTTCCCTGCTATACAGCCCTTAAAATTATTATTTATACGTTTTTATGGTGAACAATAAAAAAATATTCTGTTTTAAGGTCAATATCGTGGTAACCAGAAAATAAATGTCAACCACGAGGTATTATCTTGTAGTTCGTACCCAGTAGCTCGATCTTATCAATATGATGACCACTGACCACCCAGCCACACAACTGCTACTTCCAACACATGCGCCCACGCAGACCGCGCGTAGGTGACTGCGTTAAAAGAGCTTAATTACTGGTCATCAGTCGATCGTCGCGTGCATAAAACTTAGTTGTTTATGGGCGATAGGAAATTACACACCATGTAGGTTTATTTTAATGGCGATCCGATGATGTTCCGTGGTGGTTTCGTAATGTTAAGTGGTGTGCAAGGTTCTTGAAGTAATAAATATTTTGTGACGTTTTGAAATAAATATCGAAGTGCCACTAATGATTGTTAACTGTTTGTTGAGTGCTCAAGAAATTAATACTTGTTAAAAATATTACACTACTGAATAGTTTTACTTATAAACTTTTTTGATGATGTTATACTTTGAGTTGATTATTCTATTTAGAAAAAATCTAATTATACAAGAAAATCTGCAGAGAAACATACCACCAACCATGCTTGGTTGATCGTAAACTACAGTTAATCTGGGGTTTAAAACTTTCTGCCCATGGAGTTTATGAATGGATATTTTATAAGCTGTGACATAATAATATAGTAAGCATATCAGCCTGTTACTGTCCCACTGCAGTGCAAAGGCATCTTCTTATAAAGAGAAGGCACGAGCATTGATCATCACGCTTGCTCATGGCAGATCGGCGATTACAAACTTATATAAATCTAGGTTTCCTCACAACCTTTTCCTTCACCGATATCAATGGTGTCCAAGATAAACTTAGAAAATACATAAGAATTGAAAAAGTCACATTGGTACGTGCCCGGATTTGATCCACAACCTCGCGCATGAGAGGCAGGCGCCTTAACCTCAGAGCCATCACGACTTGACAATTTGACGAAAAGTGGCATGCATTACCATAATTATTGCAGTTGGCAGATTTTACTCAATCAATTGAAGTTTTTTTAAAGCTACGAACACCAGAAACCTACTTGTACTTAGCGATACGCCACCTGGCACCAGTGACAACCTGCGTGCGTACGCGCATAACTGTCAGACACCATGATACGTGACAGTACACTAGACATGTCTATTTGTGTCGTAAAGAACACAATTGCGAAATTATAAGATATCATTAAAGTTATTGTGTTAATTTTGAACACGTCGTGCGCTGTATAAGGTGCTAATAAAGATAATAATTTGACAAATTGGAATGAGAACAGCGGGAAGAACGTATTTTATGACACCCGAGTGAGCTTCAATTAATTTTATTTTTTTTTGTTTTTACTGGCTAAAAATATTACACCCATCTTCTTTGATAAGCATTCCTTTTTAAGCTGTATGGTGAATTCTATTGAAAATTTAAATAATTAGGTATATGTTGTGTGTCTTCTTTGAATTCTTCTTCGGAAAGGTCAGGTGCGTAGTACTCACAACCGGCGTGCGTGTATGACAACATATTGTATGAATATAAACGAAGCAAAATAATTATGTAAGAATCCTATCGGACGGCGCTCTTTTGTTTCTGCCTACCACCATCGAAAAAAGGCGTGATTATACGTATGTATGTATATATGTGTGTGTCTTCTTCTTCTCAAATAACACACAGACAATGAGCAAACTAAGAATTCTTTAAATTCGTGTGCTATACCAATTCATCTTAGCGCAAAAGCTTAAAATTACACAAAAATGTTGAATTAGATATGTTTTAATGACTGTGTGTTACTAAATGTGTAGGAAAGGCGTTCTTACTTCTTATAGCTGCCCTATTTAGCCAACCTCACTCCTGCAGAGCTACTTATTGCGTATCTCCGTTGACAGTACATAGTGATCACAGTTCCACAGAGCAGCGCTAGTGCGTGTTAGTGAAGTGTTAGTTTTTAAGTAACAATGTATTAACATAATTATGTATTTTAGTTTAAGGTTATATTATTATTATCTCTGGGCCTGCGTCGCCTGCAATAAAATTTATTATTATTCCTTTTTATTTCTCGGAACCCTTGGGTTCCGGACCTTTGGAAGGCGTACGAGGAGCCGAAGCCAACTCGCAGAGGCCCTTTATCGTTTTTAAAGAATTGAGGCACCAATCGCAGATTTTCCCTGGATGCACTTAGACAAGTGCACCCAAGGAAAACCTACGACTGGAGTAAGACTATTGCAGAATATGGTAACAAAAGCACTAGACTATAGGTTAGGGTAGCTAAAATGGACTGAATACCTAGAACTATGAAAGACTATGGCCCCTGCCTAATCAATGTTACAATATACAAAGATTGAATGACAGGGGGTGACTTGCACACTCAATAATGGGCCCTCTTATTATTATTTTCTTTATTTAACTATCTTACATATAAATTATATTTTTAAATATTCAAATACAAAAATAAAAAACATTAAAAAATATAAAAAATATTAACTGTTAATTAATTAATTATTATTATTATTAACTGTCAAACGACAGTTTCGTATTGGCTATCTTCAGTGTGTATCTAGGATGACGTCATAGTCACTCGCAGAGATATGACCAAGCGCACTGTACCCTAGCTGATAGTCACCTTAACTTAAGGTCCACTTAAAGTAAAATCACATACTTTTGTAAATTCTCAGTTCGGTGTGTAACTGAACGCCAGTATTACTGACAATGAAAAGATAGTCAAATAGTCCTGCTGGCCAGTCAGTTAAGTTACCAACATTGTTGATTACCTAAAACCATTTCTCCATGTCACAGCTATTCTCATTGACACCAAAGATAGATCACTCATGTCTTTTAACTATTACAAATTGCCGCTACAACACTAGTATCGTAAGTTGTTCTACTTATATGGACTTGAACAGGATGACAGCATCAGTCTTGTCGTTTTGCGCCACAGTGTGCCCAGTTTATCTTGCTCGGTAGCGAAGTAGGGACCTGCTTATACTTATAATATATTTGCCTTTATAAACTACTAGTAGTATGAACTGCCAGACGTACTTTGGCATTTCAAATTTAAAAATAAACACATCATCTTGTGCTTCAATTCGTACCTAAGGAGTCGAGTTGATAATCTGTGCTACTTTTAAAATCAAATGAATACACTTTTAAATTGTGTTCACATTCACTTAAAAATGCTTTGAAATAACATAACATAACATCACGCCTGCAATCCCCAAAGGGTAGGGCAGAGGTGTACCAGTAGTAGGTAAACCCACATTTCGTTTGTTTAAGTCCCATGTAATAGGGGGCGAGCCTATTG
This sequence comes from Euplexia lucipara, assembly GCA_921972225.1. Lineage (NCBI taxonomy): Eukaryota > Metazoa > Arthropoda > Insecta > Lepidoptera > Noctuidae > Euplexia > Euplexia lucipara. The sequence goes on along the minus strand of OV179149.1, from coordinate 1,238,642 downwards.
CCATCAATCGGGCACAAATCCAGACTCCGGGCTGCTACTGAGAAATTCCTGGATGGAAAAACTCAATAGCACCTTGCCCGACCCGGGGATCGAACCTAGGACCTGATGCTCAGCAGTAGCGCACGCGACCACTAGACTGAGGCAGTCCGAGTCCTTTGAAATAATATAAAGTAATAATTTAATAATAATACATTTAATAAATATTCCACAACTTTTTACACAACGCCATTTAGTCCCAAGTTAAGCTTGAGAGCTTGTGTTATGGGCTAAACAGCTGATAAACATACTTATATATTTCTAAATACATACAATACATGTTATAGATAAATTACACCCAGACACAGAACAAATGATCGTGCTCATCACACAAACATTTGTCCTGGGTGGGAATCGAACCCACGGCCTCCGGCATAGCAGTCAGGGTCACTAACTACTAGACCAATAGGCTAGTCATTAAGCCAGTCAAGTAATGTGTATTTGCTGAAGCTATAATGATTTTAAATGAAAGACAAACCAATAATGTATTAACGACCCAGCACTGTCCAACTAAACATCACGACTCCATGCCCACATAAATATCCAGTCTATTTTATTCCCCCACAGTGTCAGTGCACACTGCGATGGTCCTAGGCACTGACATCGACACATGACGCGCATAGTAGGAGGCTGGTCCTTTGTCACAGCTTCACATTTTATTAACGCCATCAAGTCGCTTGTGCGACGCCTGAGTTATCTGACATGAGAGACATAGAGCTAGGTGCCACTGCTAGCGAGACGTATGGCACGAAGATTGTTTACTACACCTGTGTAATATGGACACATAACATATAGGAGACTGGTCATATGTCACAGCCTCTCATTTTATTAACGCCATCAAGTCGCTTGTGCGACGCCTGAGTTATCTGACATGAGAGACAAAGAGCGAGGCGCCACTGCTAGCGGGACGTATGATGCGAAGATTGTTTACTACACTGAATGACAAGGACTCATATGTACTATATAGGAGACCTTATTGCCATATATAGTGATGATTAAAAATAAGGTTCATGCAAACACTTTAATTTTTAATTTTTGGATAGGTGAGGTAGACGTTTAGCTATCTGACTGCTCCGAGAAGAAACACCGAAATAAACTCAAAGGTCAATCACTTTTAAAGTCCAGACAGTATCTTGGTCATATTATATAAGAACCATACAGATTAGTGTCTGAAATGGTCTTTTGAGTCAGTCTACACAGCACTTCTACAGCAGTAAAAAACGACCTGCAGAGGCTCAGTTTTTGTCATAATCACACATTTTTTTAAAAAGACACATTTAAAGTACCGGTACTAAGTTCTCTAATATACGTCATCAGGTGTGGCACTACTTCCAGATTTATAGCAAGTTTAGTAGTTGCATACTACTACTACTACTACTACGCATGTTCACTAATTAATATATTGTTCCCTTCAGAAGCGGATAATATCCACAAAGTTATGCTTCTTTTTCTACTACAGTGTTGGTCTTAAAGCACAAGATAAGTTTCAAATATTCAGTGCCGGGTAATAAGATTAGCTTTGCACTCAAAGCAAATTAATCACTGAATTACAGATTCATTAAAATCACTTGGTTTGTTTACATAAGTACACATACATACATACATAAACTCACGCCTTTTTCCCATGGGGGTAGGCAGAAACTACAGAGCGCCATATGCTACGATTCTTACATACTTCTACAGAAGTGTTTCGAAGAAACTTAGCTTTGGTAATTAGTTTGTTTTCCCTCGCTTCCCGCTCACAAACGGACCACACCCTTGACATCTTGTACCTAATCCGTGGGTGTAACGCATTCGTTTTCTTTACACGCTTTCAAAAGGTTTTGATTTTATAATACTGAAGGGCCTAATATTGTAGTTAGGTCCATTCTGAGCCCTGACGTGGTTTATTGCTGAAAACACAAACGGATTGATATGGGAGGCTTCAATACAATGAACGTTGATTTTTGTTTTTAATAGTACTCGAGCAGACTGCCTGCGTGGTACGTTTTATGGTAGCGTTTCCTTAAACGATACTTTGATAGTATTTATTGGCGTTATTGGTCCATGAATAAGCGCTCTTATTGGAATTTACATAGGTTTCAATCTTTTGTGCGTTCTCAGTTAGAAAGCATCATTCTATTGCTTTCTATGGGTGTTATTACATGATTACCTAGCTAGCTACCTTGTAGGGAAACTAAATGCATCTTTCAGTGCACCAACACATATGCAAAATATATTACCTAATTACTTAGTGGAGAACTATGACACAACATTGAGCCTGTAAGTATTCCCCCATGCCACAGTTTGCCAGATATGTTAAAGTCCCAACAAGGGACGAGGCTATTGCCAGTAAGCAGAACAAAGAAATTCCAGATTAAGTAACTTTATTGAACCTAGTAAATTATATTCAGTAGTAGTACTTTCGACTGCAACACTAACGAGGCAGAAGGAAACTACCAGCAAGAAAGGGACATAAACATCCCGCGTGAAGTTTTTGCTACTGCACGCAATAGCAACAGGTGTAAGTTTCAGATCAACGCACTGTAAACAAAGTTAACAACGTAATCATCCAACAAAACAGCAATTAACCAGCCGTTAGACACAGCACCAACAAATTGAAATACATCACGTGACACGTCTCCTTAACTTGAAGTTATTGCAGAAAAACTGGCGCGAAAGCTGCGCGGGCGCGTGGGCGGGGCGACGCATAAACATGTCGCCGTCTCGCTCTAACGCACAATGTAGACGATCAACGAGAATTTATTATCTCTCGTCGCATTATACGCTAGGGCAGATTGCGAGGACTGCTAGTGTTCGCAAGTTCTGCGGTATTTGATGAGTTAACTGAGAATGGATATAATTTTGTATTGTATCGATTCTAAAGGAGGTTTTTGTTGAGAAGTTAATCTGTATTGTATCTTATAGGAAAGATGCGGTGATACTAGAGGAGTCCTATTAGTCTCAATTCATCTTATTTTTTTTTTTTTATTACTGATAGGCACGCGTTTGACCACTATCTCACCTGATGGTAAGCGATGATGTGGTCGACGATGAAGCACGCTTGCCTAGAAGCAACCTGTTCACTCTTGACTTGAAGACCCCTAGGTTGTAGCTATCAGGAAACACCGACACCGGCAGGGAATTCCACTCTTTAGCTGTTCGCACAATGAATGTGTTTCCATAGCGTTTAGTACGTATGGTTGGGATATCTACCATGTACCAGTGGCGCAGTGCCGACAAAAAAAAATACCGAAATTACTTTCATTTGACAATTGACAATTTTATGTAGCAGTAATTACAAACCTAAATAATATCAGTTTGCCTAAAAACCTCTTATCCAATCATCAGCCGCATAATAGGCTACATTCTATCTTAGTTAGTTCAACAAAACCCAGTTCAAAAATCAAAAACCGGCACGCACAAAATAACGCCTAGTTAGAAAACATTCCCAAAGCACGGAAGTCAGTAACACAAAGAGACCAAGGTACGCATTATTGCGTGGAACCTGGAACGCGGCTCACAACTCACTAACTCAGTCATACATCTCGGCCTGAATGGGAGTATTAATGCACCTTATTTGTGGAGGCAGCCGCACTTAACTAGGGGTTATCAAGATCTAGAAATTGTTGGAGAAACTGCACTACCTGTAATTTTGTGTACGGTAAGATACCGATGACGTGGGGTATGAGTCAGAGTATCTAATGATTGAAAGGACGTTGATATACCCTGATGCGGAAGAGACTGTGACAGGTGTAGTGTAGGTGCAGATTTACGGGGAATTAAAAGGCACAGAGGATCTTGAAACGGAATATTTTGAGGCCAAAATGACTTGGCTGATTACTGCCGCGTTGACTCACAGGAATGAAGGAAAAATCATCGTGAGGAAACCTGAACTAATAACTTTTTTTTAAGGCCTAAATCACCAACCCGCCTTGAGCAAGCGTGGTGATTGTTGTTCGTGTCTTCTCTGTATTAGAAGAGACCTTTGCCTTGAAAAAGGATAATAACAGGCTGATATTATAATTATAACTGTAGGAAAAAATAGCAGGATTTCTGTCAACAATACTAAGTGTGTTTAGAAAAACCTCTAGAGTTTTTGTGTTACTAACTTGTCGGAGTTGGTAATTAATTATTTTCTGATTTGCTACTTGTCACTACCTCAAATATCTGAGTTAACTAAACTTATGTAGCGTTTAACAACGAGCTTGGACATGACTTTTCATACTTTTGTACTCTTTTTTATGAACAATAAAAAACTTTTTTGCAAAAAATAAAACCGACTTCAAAAAAACACTAAACGGTGTAAAATAACTCTAAATTCAGAAGTCTGTGGCTTTGGTGGGTTTGTCTTACTCATGATGGGCCACCGACTTCCGAATTTAGAGTTATTTTACACCGTTTAGTGTTTTTTTGAAGTCGGTTTTATTTTTTGCAAAAAAGGTTTTTATTTTTCCATTTTTAGTTGTTACCATAAAAACATTTGCCATGAATTTATTTTATATTGTTACTTGTTAACAATACATGTCATCATCATAGGGTTTTCCACTAATCCCTAATAAATTAAAATTAACATACCTAACTGACGAAATCTAGGTATATTGTACCCACCTGCGTACCCCTCAGAGCATACAGGCGTGATGATACGTCATTATGTTGTATAAACAATAAACACCCAAGCGATTCCAGCAATCACGACAGATTTGCCGTTCATTTTTGAAGAGTTCCGTTGTATATCTCCGAAGATCAGCACCAGATCTTCACCAAATAAAAATGGGACCACCTCAGGAGTATACTCTTTCAAATAAAAAAAGAATTTTGAGAATCGGTCCACAAATGGGGGAGAAATCAGGTAACATACATAAAAAAAAAAAAAAAAAAAAAAAAAAAAAAAAAAAAAAAAAAAAAAACATACACACGAACATAGAACCTCCTCCTTTTTTGAAAGTCGGTTAAAAACGAAACATTTTTTCAACCAAAAAGTAAATTCTTAAGAAGAATGTTATCTGTGCTAAAATAGAAAACTAAAATCCTGTTCCATACTCTAGAATGTCACACGTTTGACGCCTATTTGGAACATAAATCTGTCTTCTCAAATAGATTTTACATATTCTGATGGTAATACAATATTATAGTGCTAATGGTATTAATTGCATTAAATTAAGATAAAATAGCAAGTTATAGATGTATTAATTGTTTAAGTATTCTAATTAATGGAAGCTGACCTTTTACTAATTTTGTTAACTTGTTATTTCACCTTGTGGATCAATCATTACATTCGCATAAATATTATTTTAATGATCGATATAATCTTTATTTTTATGTCGCCACGTTTTTGATAGTGACGGTGTCACGCTTGCGTCAACTGATAAGATCAATCGTAACTATTGGCTGTTAGCCAGGAGGCGGTTACTCTAAACCAATCAATAATTAAAATGATTTGTTAAAAAGATATTATCTGCGAACAATAACAGATCTGTGTTCCCCGTAGCCCCGTAGGTAAGGAAGACGTGTAACTATCTATACACAAACATATTGCCATGTTTAAAGTTCCACAGAATAGGAAATGCGCCTATCACCATCAACCAGGAGTAGAGTGACTAGAGCCTGGACTGTCTGTATCTGGAATTCCAGAAGAAAACATTATTTTTCACTTTTCCCGATTCAAGAACTGGGCCCAGACGCTCATGGTCAGTAGTACCATTAGACCTCGGCTTTTTGACTGCACTTCGTATGTAATAGTAGTGTAACAGTAGCCAATGATATGTAGGTAAGTACCTATTGAGCTGGCCTTAAAATTAAATAAAAATGAAACTCGAATTTACCACAAACATACATACAGAAATTCAAATAAAAACCAATCAGAGTTCCATCTCGTCGTAACGAAGCGTCGATCGAAGACAATGGCGTCCTTTATGCTAAGATTCGGCTCTGAATGGACCGGCGGACGGACGGACGGACGATCAGCTTTAGATTACTTTGTAACCGCTGATTAAACTGGAATCAAGCGTTTTGATGGAGTCGGACCTTTTTTGAATTAAGTCGGTATTGAGAGTTTTGAATTAAGTCGGTTTTGAAGAGAAATGTTGAACTAATAAAATCTAGTATTTCACTTCATTAATTTTATTCATACCACGTGACCTAAAGCCATTTTCAACCCAACCTTATAACAAATTCTTCATGACAGAAACTGTTGCAAAAATAATTATTCAAGCAGGTCATCATCTGCCTAGCCTTTTCCGTACTATGTTGGGATCGGTTTCCAGGTTAACCGGTTGCAGCTTAATACCAGTATTTTACATGGAGCAAAGAGATTTAAAATACTATACAACGTGTTTTTTTTTATATCCCATAACTCTAGGGTATGATTGAGACCATATCAAAGAATCAACTGGCATATGAATTATGTTTCAATCATCCTTTTTTTTTTACTATCATACAAAATAATTCGACAAAGTCACGATGATTAATGTAAAACACCCTTACGTGAAAGAAAATTGACGTTAGAAAGAAGATTCGTCGTACTGGTGATAATTTTCGAACTAATTAGGTAATAAAAATAATATTAATAATAATATTCCACGACTATTCACACAACGCCATCTAGTCCCAAGCTAAGCAGAGCTTGTGTTACGGGTACTAAACAACTGATAATTTAATTATGATTGATGATATCTCCGAAACTACGCATTTTTGGACCATCTATTCTAGGAGTTTTAGTATTATTTTTACCTACAGAACATAACCCTAGAGTTATGGGATATCAAAAAAAACACCTTGTATATAGAGGACATGCGAGGAAACGTCATAGAGAAACTTTGATCCCATGTCTCAGTAACGCCATCTAGAATAACATACCAATATTGGAGCGGCAACAGAGCGTACTAAATTAAAACTCATACTCATCTGAAACCTGTGTCCGATCGGACTTCTGTCTTTGTCATGAAGTGACTGCCTGTCAGAGACCTCCACAACCCAGTCACTAGAATTTCAGGACACTAATTACCTGTAACGACTGAACGAAGTACTCTAGCAGGTATGGTTTAGAAATAACTTATTTTTCACTAAGATATAGGTACTGTAAAATCATAACGCAATGAACAGGATTATTTTGGTCCTAAATTCCCCTACACAGAGAGACTTGTAAAGAGTGTACGGAGGTATTTGCCTCTTACATCTCAGTGTGTAAAACCAGGAAAGTTAAGACAAAGACAGTTAGACTGTTGGTAATTGCTCCTCGACAAATGCTACCTACAGTTAAAACATCCAATAAGAAGCTAGTAAAAGGCCGTATGTCATATCCTATAATCACATTTCATAATTAGAAACTACCTAGGAAGACCAATAAGAAAACAAAAAAACCCAAAAGCCCAACGTCGGTAATTGAAATCGGTAAAGTATAGTGGTGTTCGCTGGTAAATCACGCGGGTAATCGGTAAACCGGTAAGTCGGGCGGTAATTAACGATAAGACGCACCTCTCCGTGTCCGAGTAATGGACAACATTCGCTTGTACCGGTAATAAGGGAGGCTTGGTCCTTCGCGGTAAGGCTGCGTACATGCTGGCCTTCTGGAGATACAAGACAGTGTAGGACAGAAAGAAAGAAAGAAAATGTTTGTTATGACATAATATAAGCTTGTTGTATATAAGCAAAAACATTAAATGCCTACTATAGACGGAACATCACGAACAAAATTTCCATCCGATACTTGTGACCAAGTGGACGCAAGTCTGTGAGTTTAATTTATTACGCTCCACTGCCGCTCCAATATTGCTATAGTACGTTTGTTCCCAACGAGTCACACTGTTACAGGTTACAGTGTGACTCGTTGGGATTTTTTTTCCCAACCAGTCACACTGTTATACTTCTTGGGAAAACTTTTTAAAGTTCGTTCCCGAGTGCCAGAAACGACTTGCCAATGTAAGTAAATTATAAATGATGATAAATATATCATTTATCTTCATTTATAATTTACTTATATTGTTTAATTTTTTGCCCCATCGAGTAACAGTGTGACTGGTTGGGAGAACAATTTAAGAAGAAATCCCAACCAGTCACACTGTAACACGTTACGGTGTGACTCGTTGGGAACGAACTTTAAAAAGTTTTCCCAACAAGTAACAGTGTGACTGGTTGGGAAAAAAAATCCCAACGAGTCACACTGTTACAGATTACAGTGTGACTCGTTGGGAACAATCGCTTTATTATTCTAGATGGCGTTACTGAGACATGGTGTGACAGTTTTTCCTTCCTCTCTACTTATATCTCTACTTGCGAAGGGTGAGCGTTTTGGGGGACAGACTTTTGTATATTTGACGTTCAAAAGGTGCTGGTTCTCAGCCTAGTTTGAATAAAAGACTTTTGATTATTGATAAGTTTTTTAAAATGAAAATAAACTTAATTCAAGAAATTTCTTATAAGTATCTAAAATAAAACGATCGTGGATATTTTTTGATTTTTTTTCCTCGTTTTGTGTCTTTCGCATGTCAATATTTTTTCTTAAACTAGACTTAGTTGGTGTGTATTTACCGATAGCTATAAGGAGAAACATTAAAAAAAATAGTCACAGTCTCTTTTCAAGTCATACATTGGTCAGATTGACCGTATAAGGTTGCCATGCTGACAACACTAACTTTTGTCAGAGTTAGTCTTACAGATTTCAGTCAGCTTGTCCACGCATTTGTCAGTTATGAAGCTCAATGACTAAGATTATTGCCAAAAAAATGCTACTTATGAAGGCTGCATGTGCATACATTACTAAAAGTATTACCCGACGAAAAGTAAAGTAAACGATTAAAATTAATTAAAGGTTTTTAATGATTGATATATTATGAAGTTATTGTCAAATTCTAAAAACTAGCCACAAAAAAATATACCTATATTTTAAAAGTATTAAAAAAAAAACACCAAATTAACACCATGATTAATTTAATTTACTTACAGCTGAATAAGGAAAGTGGTAATTGCCTAGTTCGGCCATAACTCAATTATATTAACAACAATTAAATGGCAATTAAATCTCGTATTTGGCAAATAAAATAGTGTGGGTGTTATTTGATACGTCTCGTAAAAACAAAGTATTTAAATTCTCATATCTGTCACCAAAATTAGTGATAAAAATTAAGCTTTAAATGTTGTCATCTTCATTTAAGTATTCATTAACAATTGTATCCGAAATTACATGGTACATATAAACAAACCAATTACATAAGGAAATATTACAACGATGCATAATTACAACGTTTAGAGGGATTTCGTAACAAATCTCCGACGCGGCGACGGCATAATTATATAAAGACACTTATTCAGCAGGAAACTTTCAGATTAAAAGAGCTTGAGAAGACAGCGATTTTTATATTAAATAGGTATGTAGTTCAATTTAAGTAGTTGTGCTTTCCATCCAAACAAACAAGAGCATGACAAAGCTTCCAGTGTACACGCCGCCCAGCAATATAAAGCAACTTTTATCGATGCGCGTACGCACCGAGCTCCTAAGATCGTTTACCCGCTATAAATTATATCGCAAAATTGTCGATAATCATCTACCAGCGTCGACCGATTTCATTATTCTGTCCTGTACTTATTAGCGATATCGTCTCGTACCGTGTGCTCAGGGCTTTATGTTTTAGAACATCGAGGAGTACCTATTGCTATTTAATATGTGGAAAGTATATAGGTATTATTTATTGCTTGAGTAGATTAAGAAGACGACCACCATGTATGCGGTATATTCGCATCTATAGCGTTTGCATGACACACGTCGGAATTAAATTGCAAAATCAGTAATTTATATAGAAAAACATAAAAGAAAGTACCATTGGGTTTGTTGAAAACTTAGCTATGTGTAGAGCGGTTCAAAGTGGGATGTGAAGTCACAACTTGAATTGTAGGTATCTACTGTTAACAGTAGTGTTCATAATTGTGCTTAATTATTTCTGTAAGGGAAAATTTTTCAATACGCAGATAACTTATAATATAATATTTTTGTTTGACATACCTAATATTGTAAGACTGGTCTGGTAGTGGTGGGTTCGATTCCCACCCACAAAGGACAATTATTTGTGTGATGAGCACGATCATTTGTTTTGTGTCTGTGTGTATTTTATCTATAATATGTAGGTATTTAGAAATATATAAGTATGTTTATCAGCTGTTTAGTACTCATAACAAAAGCTCTGCTTAGCTTGGGACTAGAATTGACTAGATGGTGTTGTCTTGAAGTTGTGGAATTTATGTATTTACTTATTGTCCGTAGAAAAGTTGTCGCACCGCCATTTTATTGCCTTTGATAAAACCTACTTCATGATTGAACAAAAATAAATATTATTTCTTTTCCAGACACTTCTACACGTCAATATTTCAAATTAAATATAGCTGGCTGACTAATCCCTAAGAAAAAATACTGGAAGAAATTCAAATACTCCTTACTAATACTTTCCATACTTCTCTTGTAATCTCCAGTTAAAAATAAATTTTAATTTCGAGATAAATTCCCATTGACAATGCAGCATCACATAAATCAAATTCGTACATAATCATTCATGACTGACATTTCCACTGGCGTGGCCCATCATACCTCACACTGAGTTTTATACGATTCGTGAAATGCCAAACTCTGTAGCAGAACTGTATTTCCCAGGATTTTAGAAGCTAATTTTGTTTTGCATGCTTTGTACGGCGTATGGCACAACCGTTTTACCTCCTCATTTATCTCGACAACTAGAAAAGTTTGAGTTTTTGAAGAATCAGTTATTAATTTACAAGCTCTTTCTGCGAAATTCGTTCCGCCCCGTATGTAGTTGCTTAATTAATTGACATTAGGCGTACCATGGCAACTACTAACATGTTATCAAACGCCGTCGTCTATTTAATCTTTGTTTCATATTTATTGTTTTTGCTTTGCCCTGTGATTTTTTTGTTAGTGTCGTGGGTGTCTTTACAAACATTTAACTTTACATACAGAAACAGCTTGATGCAGAACAACTACCTCTAGGCTATATAAATATTTTTTTCTGTACGAGAATCGAACCCACTCCACGCACGCAGCCAAAGCGCCAAACCGTGCTCTACAGAGAGTTGAATAAGGTTTGTTCTTAAAAAAAAACAACGTTACATCCCTTTAAAACAAACACATACATAAATTGTTACCGTACCGTGTTGTTATAAATATTTTCTTTCCTGCAAATACGATATCCTTTCATTTTTGAATACTACATGTCAGTTCAACTTACCTCAGTACTTTTTATTCTAGGTGATCGTCCTCACATAATGTGATTAATGTGCACATATCTAGTATTGTAAAACTTATTTAAAAATAGTAAGTAGTAGTAGTTAGTAGTTTCTTGTCCAGTCTTCTCCATACGAATTTACTATTAACTTAAGTATGACGTTCAAGATTGACTTATAACGACCCAATTTAAATAAATGGTTTGACATGATGATGCAAACCATTTCCCTACACAGTAATAACAGAAGTTCGCCCCACAACCACATGGTCCTAACAAAAACTGTCAACCCTCAAATGTCGGCGGTGCGCAACAAGTCGATCCACAGGTGCCTAAGACACCCTGCGCCCCTGTCTTATTAACTCGCAGTAATCACACGAGACAAGAGTGCCGAGATAGATTGATTGGCCCGTTCTAACTGGAGCACTTTGATGCTTTTAAGATCGCTGAAGAAGGGTTAAGTTTTGACGTGTGTTGGTTTAAGATGTTTGATTACTTAATTAGAGTGAATTGAAGGGAGAAAAGAAGTGTTTAGCTACTGAATTAAAAGGATTCATGGTATCATAAACACAATAAAAGGACCCGGACTTCTTAAATTTACTCTAATACCCGGGCAAACTTCGTTTCGCCTTAAGTAGAATATTTTTCTTAGTTTTTATTACGTTTACTACCTGGGCTGAGACCTACTGAATATACACACAAATTTCATGAGAATCGGTCAAGTTGTTTTTAGGGAGTATTGTAAGAAACACTGTGACATGAGAACTTAAAGTATTTATTAGAAGATAAAAAAGCTGCTAATTCTACGTGTAACTAGATTAATTTTCTTACTTTATTTAACTAGTTAGTCTGGCGTTCAGTAATGCCTTAAGGTCTAAATGAAAAAAATAATTTGACTTTGACTTTTAAAAAAAAAATCGAGTCACACGTCTTGTAAATTTCTTTTCACATTTTGTTTCTTTAGTAAAGTGACATCAAAATAACATCGCAACTGAAATCCCTGAAAGGTTAGGCATGTAGAACACCTACATCTGTCGTTCCCCATTATGTTAACCCCGTGTAATAGGGAGCGAGCCAACTCTAATCAACCGAGCACCACGACTCCTACTGGAAGTTTTCAGATACACAACGGGAGTCGACCCCAAGACCTCACGCTTAACACCAGCATTTGCGTAGAATCGATCAACGAAGCATTAAAAAAAATAAGACGTAATCACGCATATAAACTATTGTAGATAACCAACTTTTATTTAACAAAATGGCTTTCACTCAGGTGAACGAACTACAAGCGAATGGATTGGTACGTGCCGAAATACGGACACCTACCAACCCTAATTACGTCTTTATAATAAACTAATCAACGCACACCTATAATTAATAATATCAAGGATATTTCAATACGCGCTAATTCGGTCCGGCATAACAATCATGCGCAGTTCGGTCGATTTACTGCAGCTAATGGGGAGCGGCGCGGACGCAGACCAAAACACGGCTGTCATTACAGACTATTACGCGAAATCGAGGAATTTTACTCCACGAAATTGGTACTATGATGTTAAATTGACACTTTATTATCAATTAATTTATGTTTTCTTCGTAAAGTTGAAGAAGAAATAACGTTTCTTTTTTTTCCCTTATACGACAGGTAATTTTATATTAGCTGGTACTCGGTTGAATTATGTCGTTAATTTGGACACTAATGAATTTAATTTGGATTAACATTATTATAATAACTACTTGCAAAAAGTAGTGATTTACAAAATTATGGTATTACCACCGTTCTTCTTTGAAGTTCTAGACCATATGTGTATATAACCCTAAAAAGAGCCGTCACGAGACGCCTGGCAGATTGAAACATCGAAATTATTTTGTAAGTTATGTCCTAAGAACAGATTTCGAGAGGATTCAGATATGGTATAATGAAAAGATAAAGCATTAATTACAAATTAGTTCCATATAATAAAGTAATTTTTATTAAATAACTACAACAAACAAAATTAAAAAAATATTTGAAATTGCGAACACTCAATTCATAGCGTGGCGATGCGTTGCCAGCCACGACCTGTATCACCACGCCAACAATCGGGGGGTCGAGTCTGCTATTTAATTGCAATCGTGTCTCGATGACCGGTCAATGTTCGTTTTTTGACGTACCTAACGACAAACTTATGACACATCTCCCATACAAAAACTGTCAAAGTTGTCAAATATTCGATCAATGACCGGTCATTGAGACACGATTGCAATAGCAGACTAGAGCCCCAGGTTTACCCTCGCCTATAAATGTTTCACATCAAAAACCTACAGTCAATACCAGCCAAATCTATTCTAACACCAAATTCTTCAGTCTCCGCCCATTGAAAGCATTCCAATTCAAATGACTAACGACTTTTAAAACACCTAAAAATATACGAGCTCTAACTCACTCAATTAACTAACCCTATGCTCACCAACAGCCGAAAGGCAACAAACATAATAACAGACCGTCAGCACTGTCAACGAATTAAAGCGTCAATTTATCACAGTAACAGGTGAAGTCGGGGCGTGTCGTGTTATAGATCAAAATGGCGAATATCGAAATGTCGTTGCGCGTACGCAGTCGTTGTGAGTTATTCGTTCGTGATAGTTCACGAGGCGATGCCGATACGATATATATCTGGTATCAGGATGAAGGGGATTTATCTGTCTTCCTATTGTTTATTGGCGATTAGTTTGGTTTAAATAGGTATTTCTGAGACGCGTTTTATGAATTAGATAGATACGGTGCATTTATCTTAGTTTTCCGTGTTCTGTAGGTTGGTGGCTGTTAGGCTTTGCCTTCAAATAAACTAGTTGGTTATGACTTTTGTGTTTAACATAATGAATAAAACACTTTTCTCTTACAAAACAAGCTTGACCCACAGCTAAATTGTGGAAAAAGTTTTCGACGCATCACAAATTGAACGCAAGTCATGTGATGCTATTGGCTGTTAGTAAGTCATTCAACCAATCACAGCAGTTTGGGATCATTTTCCTTTGAGAAACTGTGTGTCAGCGTTGACTTACTGACAAATATACCACATAATGTTCCTAAAAGTGGTAATTAACAACTTTTTCTTCCAGGATTCGTGCCCGTTCATGGCAATAGGATCGCCTTCTACTTGGGACTTAAACATAATTTGCAGAATATGCATGTACAGTTAGTTAGCTGCGTTGCCTGACCCATCTTCCCCTTTTTTTCTAAGTTGGATCACGTAATGCAGTGTTAACATAAAAATACTGGATCAATTCAAAAAATTCTTTCGCCGTTGGGAAGCTAGACTATCCCCGGGTGACATGGGCGACTTTTTATACTCTGCATTCCCACGGGAACGGGAATAACGCGTGAACCCGTATGACGTCCGCTAGTGTTAAATAACACTAGAATTGTTTTACCGTAGTAGACACTTTACGAATTAATGTAACAAATAAAACTTTCAGAAGCAGTGTAATCACTTCGAAATCTCCTCAGTCTCGCACTAACAAAGCCTGTTCCAACTGAGGTAATAATACTACAACAGTAATACATTCTCGGGTATAGTGACACTGTCGGAGACACCTGTACAGGGTCAGCAGAACTGGTCACGACTCACTTGTACCTACTATACCTGCCTAATGTAGGTACTGAGTTAGTGGGACTTTAAAGCTGTGATAGATGCTGATGCAAGTGAAGTTGGGTGGCTTAGTGTTGCGATAATGAAGGTGGAATTCATGTTGGTGTTGTTAGGAAGGAAAATAGTTAAGTATTAGAAGGAAGCCATGATAAGTCTAAATATTTTTTTTTTACATAATGGGTCTACTCTTGACCTCAATCTTGTCCTGCGGTCAGAGATGAGGTCGACGATGGAACGAGCTTTCCCAAAAATTAAACATTGTCATGTATAAATTAGTACAGACTGGACTGTTGGTCTTGTGTTTAGACTTGATTGCTATGTCGGAGGTCATGAGTTCGATTGTCACTCAAGACAAATGTTTCCGTGATAAGAATTTATTTTTATTTATTGGTGTTATTTATCTATAATATGTATGTATACATATATGTGAGTCTAGTGTCTAGTACTTATAGCACAAGCTCTGCTTTGTTTGGGACTGTGTTGTGTGAAAATATTGGAACATTATAATATTATTAGTTACTTACCTATGTACAGACGCCAGCACATCAAGTTACCCAAATGTGTCAAATTTTCCCAATTGAATATGAACCTTATTCTGTTTAACATAAAGTTGAAAAACGAACAAGGAAATTTGACATATTGGGGTAACTTGATGTGCTGGCGTCTGTACCTTTGAAGTTTCCTAATAAAATACACATCGCCTAAAGGTACTAAAAACAAACTATTAAATAGTATAAAATTTGCAAAAAGCATGAGAAACCTTGCCATAATTATTATGAGCTTAGAGCCAAGCGAGAGATGGCAAAAGGGCACTTCTTCTATGTTAACCGCGATGTGCTTTTGAAGGTATGTTCGACTTAGCTGTTTCTCATACCATGTGAATAATAGGCAAAAGATTCTTCATCGGACAATCCTGACTCCACAATTATAGCATAATGGCTTGGAAGTTGGGTAGGCCTTTGGTGTGGGATGCAACATGTGTCGATACCTTTGCGCCATCCCATCTTCCTAGTACGGCGGGTTGTGCTGGTGCGGCAGCCGCAGGTGCTGAAAACCTCAAACGGCGAAAATATAACAACCTTATTGGAAGTTATATATTTGAACCGTTTGGGGTTGAAACACTCGGGCCATGGGGTCCGAATGCCCATCTAGTTTTCCGGGACATCGCCAAGCGTTTGGTCGACTCTTCACGTGACCAGAGTGCTGGCCTTTATTTTGGTCAGAGAATCAGCATTGCCATTTAACGTGGCAATGCGGCCAGTCTTCTGGGCACTTTTCCCGTTGATAGCGATGCGGATGAGTTTTTTGATGCCCTATAATTGGTTTACTGTTCTTTTGTTTGTTTATTTTTAGGTATGTATGTAACCAGTAAATTTAGAATAGTTTTATTGTATAGTTATAAAATTATAGCTAAAAATCCACACACACTCGCAACTAGGAAAACAAAACTAGCGGATAAATTTATCAAGCGACAGATTAACTCACTTTTAAAACAAATAGACTCCTTTTAGCCATTCTTATTACTAAACCACGTAATACATTATGAGGGACACGGTGACATTAAGTATCGTTAGTTGTGGAGGTCGTGGCGCTAGTCACGAGTACCTTGTACCAGTACCTACCTGATGTACTGACAACGACGTGTCGACAAGATGAATGCTGACAGGAGGTAGGTGCCTGTTATAATTGAGATATTTTGACGTGGTTATGTACAAGTTGTTTCAATCTACGAGGTGGATGTTTCCGTCAGGCGATGGAGGAGGTACAGGTGCGATTAACTGAAGTTCTAATGCAGCGAGTGTAAAGCAGAATATTTATGGTATATTTCATTACCTATAGTCACATAGGAAATACTCTAATTTACGCAAACAGCTGCACCCTCTCTCACGAACACTTCCCCTCTCCCTCACACACTCCTACACAACACAGATTCAACACACCACTTACACACTTACAGTTTCACACTCACTCACATGCACTTTGTTTGTAATTGTCTTTTGGTTCTTTTCTTTGTTCTTTGTGTTATTTGTATCAAATCGTAACTAACTTATTGAAATTATTTATTTAAATTAAATTCAATTGTTATAATTTTAAATTATTCAGTACAATTGTAATTCAAATCAAACTAAATTCAAATTCTAAACATTTATTCATTTTTATTTTTTTCTTTCTCAAATATAAATTAATTTTGTTATCTTTTTATTTTTTTCGAGTTGTAAAGTTTTAGTTGCTTTTAATAATTATTGCTTATAGTTATAAGCACCATGTATTTAGGAATAAGAAACTGACTCCTGAAATACAGATATTATTTATCTAGCTCAGGGGTCAGGGCTTCACTTAACTGTAATGTATGTATTATGCAAATAAACAATTCTTATTCTTATTCTTATTTGTTGGGTAAATGAGAATTGTAAGTAAAATATATCTGGCAAGACTTGGCCTTTACAGAATTGAAAAAATGGCGAGAGTTGTTAAAACTCATGACAGGCGAGTATTATTTGATGGTCAAACTAGTAAACGTCCCGCGGTTACACCCGCGTAGCTCCCATTCCCGTGAGAAAACATAAAGTAGCCTATGTGTTAATCCAGGGTGTCAGCTAACTCCTTACCAAATTTTATTAAAATCCATTCAGTAGTTTTTACGTGAAAGAGTAACAAATATCCATCCATCCTCACAAACTTTCGCGTTTATAATATTAGTTTGACTGGCCTGTTGGTCTAGTAGTTAGTGCCCCTGACTGCTATGCCGGAGGTTGTGGGTTCGATTCCCACCCAGGACAAATGTTTGTGTGATGAGCACGATCATTTGTTCGGTGTCTGGGTGTAATATATCTTTAATATGTATGTATTTAGAAATATATAAGTATGTTTATCAGCTGTTTAGTACCCATAACACAAGCTCTCAAGCTTAACTTGGGACTAAATGGCGTTGTGTGAAAAGTTGTGGAATATTTATTTATTATTTATTAGTAGGATAGCGATCGGCCCTGACTTCGGTCACGCAAACATTTGTTGTATTGTAATTACTATCGAGTAGGTACTTCATCAAGCTATAGTAGTCAAAATAATATAAAATAGTCCGGGTGGATCGGCAAAACATTAATGTAAGGTAAAGTACGTATATATTATTATAGCAGCGGATTAATAGATAACGGTGGCTTTAATTTAATACATTAAAGCAACGTTTGCGATGGGCTTAAGAGCCCTGCCAAACTGATTCATAATACCAAGAAATTTTTATTTCCTATTAAAATAATAATTGATAAAATTTGCGATACAATGAAAGTCAAAGGGGACTGCCATAATATCGTAAATCATTCAACAAATGCCGTGAGAAGAAAGTAATAAAAAACAAAAAAAAATCAATAAATCACTCGCAAATATATTCTAGCGATGACTTTTTTATTATCAATTCAAAAATGTCACTCCTAGGTGTGTACCAGTTTTAAAAAAACCTAAATACCGATGCAATGCGTCACTATTTGTTAAAGGAAGTGTTGTCAGAAACCCACACTGTCATAAAGTGCGTAATGTTCTAAGTAGGAGCAGCCCTAAATGTCACACTGGACTGTCTCAAATAAGGCAAAGGATATAAACTAAGTAAGTAGGTACTAAAGACCATGACTAATAAATTAACTGTTATAAATTATAATCTTCGAGAGACAACATCAGATATCATCTGCATAGCCTTTTCCCGCCTATAGTGGGGTCGGTTTTCCTTCTAACCGGATGCAGTTGAATACCAACCAGACAAACCTACTGCCTATCCTACCAACCTCTACAACCACGTTACTGGGTAACATGATACCTCTTAACAAAGAGATTTAAAATACTATAGAGCGGGCATGTCAAGGAAATGTCATAGAAAATCTTTGATCCCATGTCTCAGTAACGCCATCTAGAATAATATATGAATATTGGAGCGGCAGCGGAGCGTACTACAAAAAACTCATAGACTTGTATCCAGCAGGACACACTTTTTCGGACGAAAATTTTGTTCGTGATGTCCGGTCTATAGGTATTGAATGTCTTTGCCTCTTAATTAAAATGATTATCAGAATTTCGGGCTTCTGATTTTGAATATTAATGATAGCCGAAACCAATGGCTTCGTGTTTTCCGAGACACTGAGGTCTTGATTTGTAATGAATGGTCACCCGTTTATGGACCAACCTCGCCAAGCGCAGCTTAACCTTACAAACGAACCGTGCGACCGCTATTATTAAGCCACAAGGCTCACCTTTTCTTTCTTCTACTTTGAAAGACAAATAAGATAAGATATCACAAATGAAGAGTCGGAAATTAGACACAAAAACGGCAATACTATTATTACTGGCTCAGTGATGTCAATAATATAAAAGCGAATTGAATTCAAATCAACTAAAGTTAGACTAAAAGTTACTAAACGGATTGCGTTAATCTGTGTAGATATAGACATTTCGAATGCTTACGTCAATCCAATAATTAACTTAAATCTCAAAATAAAATAGTCCACAATAGTCGCTAGTTCCATAAATAAAGCATCCGCTTGATGAATGCAGACTTATACCGAACTATCGTTGTATCTTCAAATGTCACAAGCAATTTAGATAAATTGTCACGTTCTTACCACCTATGGGCAATGTAGCTTTTCCACCAATTGTTGGTTTATGAGCCGTCAATGCCCATGACATGGGAGACTATGACAAAACCATAAGAGCCGCGTTAGACTACACAGCTCTAGCGGTAAACACTATTGAAGGGTCCCGACATCTTGGCGAGATGTTATTGATAGAATTTATCAGCGATCGAGTTCGGTGGGGAACGCAAGGTAAGGGCGGACGCGATTATTGATTCTACGCTTTTGTAAACGTCAAAGCATACCTACTCTCTGGTCGTGCAGCCACATTTCGCCAGTTATGTTTAAGTCCCATGTTATAGGGGGCGATCCTATTGCCATCAATCGGGCACAAATCCAGGCTCCGGGCTCAACGTTTCTTACTACTTAATAAAACACATTGGATTTCATTCATTAATCAACTGGCAGCAGTAAGTACCTAGCTACTGTTAGTTATTTTTTATAAACTGACACACACTGACTCACACTTTTTAAATGGAAGTGAATTGATGCATGCAACTCAACTGAGTAATATTTATTATTAAAACGTTAAAAGTGAGGTTGGTGTTTGCCATACGACTTCATACGATTAAAACTTTGAAAAAAGAAAACATCTCAACAAATTAAGAGTCTCTTTTAAAGTGCAGACATTATCTTGATCAAATTGTTTGAGGACCATACCGATTAATTCGTTCAATATTATGTGGTAAAGTATGCATGTATACTATTTATAATGCTATCTGCTGCACTTTGGAGCAAAAACGAAACTTAATTAATTGAAGAGAAAATGTAAAAAACCGGTCAGATAAAAGAGTAGCAACCGATAGCGATTTTAAACACTCGCTATCCGCCTCTCCCTTGCACTGTTGACACAAAGTTGAGCTGAACATCGGGCGTCAAGGCGCGTTACAGTCACGCTGTAAGCGAGTATACCTGGGACTTCAAGCGTCGTCGGAGTTCCGGAGTCTGTTCCTCCTAATTTGGTATAGTCGTGTCCTAAGCGTTAATCCTTTAGGTTTATTTTGGCTTTAGAGTAAGTCTCGAAGGTGTTGCAAGGATCGATCGTAAGATGAAACTTTAATATTTCCAAGTAAAGGATTGATAAACTATTTTGAATTTGTCTAGCTCATCAGTTGTCGAGACTTTTTTTAACTGAGTTGGGGTCGGTTTTCATTTAGTTTCAGTGTTTTTGTTTATGAATTTGTGAAGTCTGCACGGTGCAATAGTTTAACAAATTGTTGGCAGCGTTTCTTTTAAATTACATGCCTCTGTTTCTCTAGATTTTGAATGATCCCTTGATTTGACTTATTACAGAAGCTGACATGTAATTATTGAATAGAGATTAGTAAACTTACACCACATTAATAATGTTTTAATTCGTAGATATCAAGTTAAACAAGTTCCTACAAGAAATATTATCAAAATCTTAACACGATAGGAAATGATAATTCACGAATAAATAGTGTGTATATGACGCCATGAGAACGGTACTCTTAGCGCCACCTGTCGGGCGCCGCGTGAGTTACGACGCGACAACAACCGACTGTTAGGACACCTAGATTAAGTAAGTACTTTATCTACATGCGAGTGCCTATGTGCAACTGTTATTTTGTTGTGGAAAACAAACAATTAGCCCTGAAGGCAAACCACTACATTCTTAAGATATATTATATTTAACGTAGAGAAAACATTCCTTATTTTTTAAGAAGAAATACAAATGCATTGAAAGAGTTCTTGGCGAGCATAACCAAACCGAGGATCGAACTAGCTAAATAATTAAGACAAAACTCTCACGGTTTTATTCTACTAATCGATAGGTTAGATAAGGGTTGGTAGGTTTAGCTAAAAGACCTATGGGACAGCCAGTTATGTCTGCTTATAGTTACATGTCTAATTCCCAAAGGACAAGGAAAGAGTCTTTATTGAACTTTTACCCATTGGACAATAGAAAACTTTCTACGCTACATATTGTTCTAAATAATGTACCTATAGCTTTTAAATAAAACTTCTAATGTACACAGACAGACCCCCAGTTAAAGCTAGACTATTTAATATAATCAATCCTTCCCACTTCCCCAAGTAAAGTTATAGCCTAACCCACTCTTGTCGACTCGCACGATATAAATAGTGACGCATGTAAACACTAAAAATAAAGCGGTCAATAATTTAGTTCCACATCAGCGGCCGCCGATCAATCTGGCAGGAATGGCAGCCCACTGGCATCAATCTGGCAGAAATGGCAGGGGGATTGGCATCCAGCTCTTTGGTAACTAATCTATGAGTGTGATGACTGGACTGGGCATTGAATGAGTGTTATGTGAAGGGTTCAAAATAGGAATGGGGAAAATGGCAGTCTAATTGCGAAACGCGCTCGCAATCGCAATAGCTTTCGATAAGCAGTTGAATGATTTGAACGGCGGTGAATGATAGACCGCTTTAAGTTTATCTTGGAAAGTTATTGTAAAACTGTGCGTGTAATGTTGTAGGGCTTAGTTAAGTATTCATTACATAGATACTTACTATTGCTAAGTAGATCTATACTAATATTATAAAGAGGAAAAGTTTGATTGTTTGTTTGTTTGCATTGAATAGGCTCCGAAACTACTGGACCGATTTGAAAAATTCTTGTACCGTTGGTAAGCTACGTTATCCCCGGGTGATATAGGCTACTTTTTATCCCTGTATTCCCACGGGAACGGGAACTACGCGGGTGAAACCGCGTGTCGTCAACGCTAGTAAGAGTATAAAATTAAAAGGCAACACACACACAGGAGACACAGTCACGCACAAACGGTGGCAGAAACATCAATGCACATAGTTATAGGGATTATAATTATTATGTAAGTAGGTACAAGAATCTTATTTTTTTTTTTGTTGCGGATTTTTCTTATTTTTTATCTGCTATTATCCCATGTGATTTTATAGACTGCCTTGTTGGTCAAGTAGCGCATGCGTCCACAAGACCTCTAAGGTCTAAGATCCTCATGGTTTAGCCCCTTGTCTTGGACTTTGCCCGACTCGATAATCGAGTCCTAGGGTTCGATTATATATCGATATTATTACCGAGTCGGGTAAAGTGATTTTCCGTCTTAAATTTATAAGTCGCAGTCCGGAGTTCTGATTCGCAATCGGTTAATTGCATTATGTTTAACATCTATTAAGTACGTGAACCTAAACAAAGCTGGCGAAGTATGCGTCTACCGCATGCAGAACACCTTTACTTGACACTTCGGAGATTACTGTCATGATTTTGTCACAACTTTCAATTTATAATGTAGGCTGTAGGTATCTCTAGGATACCTCCATATACACAGTAGATGGAGGGATTTTATTCTATCTCGTCTGTCTTAAAACCATTTCCGTGTCGCACTGAGCCAACATAGAGTAATATTATTTTAGCACCAATTGTACCTCCTAGTGGACATTACATTCGATCACAGCGACATCTATTACAAATAAAAGGCGCATCACCCACTCAAGTTATCAACATCTCTCCATCAACGATACCGTATATAGATAAGCCTCATTCTATATTTATTCCACTGTCCGTCTGTACATCGCCATCTCCGAAACGGTAACTCACATCGCCAATAACAATTTATATCGACACCGAACGGTTATTGAATAGACCATCGATAAAGATTCTCGAAAATCGAGTAAAGTGAATATGCCTGCAACGATCTATTTACGTTTTACATAATCGTTTTTGCACCTTATTATTAGAGGTTCAGGTTCGATTTTTATTCGGCAGTTTCACTAGTGATGGCAAGAGCAAATTGGTGATTCTCTATTAATATGTGTTTCTAGATACAATTTAAATAATTTATTGGAATATTTGCGCCGCGCTAATAAACATGTCGAATCACCGAGTGTCACAGTCTTTTATACATTTGTGTATCTGTATATCGGATGATAATCGCCTTGTTGAAGAATTAATCAGATATATTCTGCTTGGCGCTTTCGTCGGACGATTTTTACATAATATTACAAACGGGTTTGCGCGGTTTTTTAATCGATTATGATGAGGTTCAACGTATGCGGAGTTATTTGATTTATTTCTTTGTTATCAACGGAATCTGTTGGTATTCGGAGAAACTCTTCATTACGACAAAGTTGACCTTGAATGGAATTTTGGACACTTAGTAGAAAGGATGACAGAAGCAGATGGAGGAACATCGTGGAAAAAAGGTGATGAAGCAGGGAGGTCACGACCCTCAGTATTGAGGAGTACAACGCAAGGAGGAGAGGAGGAGTAGAAAGTATGTTTGTTTGAAAGTAATTAGGTAGTGTTTTCTGATTTAATTATGCTTGTATGAGTATCAAAATTATGTGTGTGCTACCTGTTATAAAACCTCTAGCTTACTGACTAACGACATAATACACAATAATACCCTTTTCTAATAAAATAAACTTTAAAGTAACTACCATTGCGAACCTTAGATATACCGTATATTTTTTTAGGTTCAATTTTCCTAAGATCCAGATGACAAAATAATTAGCCTTGAATAAATCATGTTTAAGAGTAATTACTTCATCAGCAAAGAAACAGAAATACGAAATCTTTTCTGTGAAAGTTCCTAAGATTCTATTTCATTTTAATCAAAACACTAGATTATTTACAGTAGGTAGTTATTATACCACAATTATTGAATATTCATTAAATAAAGTCCTTATTCAATAAGCTACTAATAATAATAATTTCTTCATCTTTCTAACACCCACGCCGTTTATAAAACATAAAATCTTAATCCACTTTAAAAATCGATAAATCAATCGATTTCCAAATCGATTAGCATTTTAAAACACACAAAATCGAATGATCGCTTTATGGTTGTAACGATCGAATTCTCGTAGAGGGCCTATTCGAATTACAGTTTTAAAATTAGAATCAAGTTAATCGGCGATTCGAATCCCGTTTTTATTGGTAATCGGCTATTTACATCCGATTTTTTTTTTGTAATAGTATATTTTGTTAGCGATTAGCACGATATTAATATTATTTGATGTTTCTGTTACGATTATTTTGCTCCAAAATGTTAGAGATCATGTTAAAATGCCGTTGGTGCTTTAATAGGCCGTTTGTAGCCGATTATCACCATATTTGGCTTTGAATGTAGGTCGTAAATTAATAACACAATGTAATTATGTCTTCCGCGTGATTTTAGTAATTACTGTTTACTGTTATTTTATGTAAAGCCGTTTCGTATATCAGTCAAACTACTAGGTGTAATGTGGAATTTAAACGCAACTTAAACTAATTTCAATGTATACCGTTTCACAATCGTACTGTTGTACATACCTACCTAAGTACTAACACTCAAGTAGGTACCTAATTTTCTGCCTCACCCTTCGTGGAAAAAAGGCGTATGTTATTTGTCGGTACCATAATCAACTTTTATTCCCTAAGCTTTAATAAGAAATATTTTTGATGAGACGAATTAGTTCATCCAAATTCAAAATCGTTACACTATGTTATATAGAGAGCTAGACTTTAACATAACCTGTAAATCAATAAAACACTCGTAAAATCCAAATTTGGTGAATCTACCAAATTATCGACTGACTTATGGCCTTGATTCCTGCATCTTATATAGTTGGGTTCATTAATCGCCTCGTTGGCGTAGTGGTCGCAAGCGTAACTGCTGGAAATAAAGTTCTAGGTTCGATTCCCGGATCATGCAATCTGCAATTATGTTTTACCATCTGGATATCTTCAATAGTAGCATAGAATCTGGATCTGCGCCTGGTTGATAGCAAAAGGGTTCTTCCTATCCTTTTTTTATTTTTATATTTTTAATTTTTGCCAAATAAATGCTGTGTTTCTTTTTTCTTCTCTCTTTCTCTACAAAGTTCTTATATGGGGCTTACTTAACCATAGTTGGGTACAAGAACCTACTAAAGGTGTACCTTATTAGAAAATTGCCCAACCTGTGTCATGTTTTATTTTGAATGAATAAAACGTTATTGTTACTACCTTCGTCGCATATGCAATGTTTATGCTGATATTAGCAAGATGTAGAGATACCTAACGTTTCTAGGTAAATTATTCAAGTCTTCATTATTCATTTAATTTTATTTTATTTTGTTTTATCACTTTTTTCCCTCATATGTTTTAAATTTAATTCTGGTTATAAGTAAGTAAGTTAGCTTAGTTATTAATTTTATTATGCAGCATGCTGTGGTCCTTTCTGTAAGTGAAGGAGTTACACCTCTTATTACTTTTAATAATAATAATAATACTTTATTTGCCAGAACGTAGGTGTACAAAGTTGTAATCTTAACATAAAGTGGCCGTTTACATTCTACCATTATACCTGGTGTGCAAATTTTTAATTGTAGAATAATGTAATAATGTAATTTTGTCGTCAATATTATTTTTTTCTGTGACCCTTTGTTGGAGATCGTAAATAAATAAATAAATTATATCCGTTACCACTTAGAATATAAGAATCGGTCATAATTAAAGTGACGAATTCCATGCATAACATAATATATTAGGAATGATACCACGCGACCGGATTCCGCCTATATGCAAATATTAAGTGAATTATACAAGAATGAACCATCACGCTACCGTTAGGCGGACTTGGCTGTCGCAGCTAATAAATTTATGATGTCCAAAACTATAAGATAGGTGGGTACTACATTCTGCAACTAATTAGGTTGAGTTTTGAATACTTAAGATGTTACTATTTTGACTTGCCTGGTGGTCTTTTGTTTAGTGGCCCTGACTGCTATACTGGAGGTCGTGGGTTCGAATCCCACACATGACTATATACAAGATGTTTGTGTGATGAGCATGATCATTTGGTCTGTACCTGGGTGTAATTTATACATAATATGTACGTATTTGGAAATATATAAGCATGTTTATTAGTTGTCTAATCTAGTACTCATACTTAGCACAAGCTCTGTTTATTTTGGGATTAGACATCATTTTTTATTTATTTATTCTACTCTAAGCCTAAACTTCGGAACCCTTTTTAAGAACATGGCGCTAACGGACTAGTGTAGGATTCGCATAGTTTGAGTGCATATGGAGGAGTCATCATCTGTCTAGCCTTTTCCTATGTTGGGTTCAGCTTCCAGTCTAACCTGATGCAGCTGAATACCAGTGTTTTACATGGAGAAACTGCCTATCTGTCCAAAAAAGTGACTGGATTAACTAGCTACCCCTTAGTTAAACTGGTTGACAGACCTTTGGGCTCTGCAGTTTCTGCAATTCTATTTCTATTATCGTAATCGATAAGGCGACAATAGAAAGAAAATGGCGTATATGGAATCAGCTGTTTGTCAACGGTCAAGTGTTAACGAGTAGAATTTTTAATATGGCTGAAAATGAAATTACACTTGACAGTTGACAAACAGCTGATTCCATATACGCCATTTTCTTTCTATAATAGAAATAGAATAGATATAGAATTTGGAATATGGCTAGGTCGCTGATTACTCGTACGCAACGACCTAAGTAATAAAGATAATAATAATAATAACTTTCTTTATTAATTTTAAAAGCATTGTAGTACAAACGCCAGCATATCAACCTATTGTAATATGTGACAAATTTCTTTGATAGGTTTTCAACTTTATTCAAAACACAATAAGGTTCATGTCCATTTGGGAAAATTGGCCAGTTCGGGGTAGGTTGATGCGCTGGCGTCTTTACATGGCAATTTACAGGGTTAACAAATTTCTGCTTACAAATGACAGCCGAGACCAACGGGTATAAATAAAGCAGCCAAGTATTAATGCTACTTGGCTGTTCTTTTTTGTTTTCTTTACTTTAATAAATTCTTGGCTAATATACTATTATTTTACGATCCCATATAGTACCCAATCAAAAGATGACCTCTAACGGATCCACTAAAACAAGAACTAAAGCAATACTAAACTTGCTTAAACATTCCAAATTCTAAGTTAGGGTCGGATGTCATTAAATCCAAAATGGCTGCTTGATGTCTTATCGACACAGAATTTCCGATGCGAACATGTCAATACATACAATTTCCATAGATTAAAGAGTTAAGAGCTGTCCCAAAATCATTAGAAAAACAGATCTGACATGGTCTGACGACACGTCTAGTTGACATTAATTAGTTGAAACATGTTCTTTTTTTACGACTGTTATAAATCTAACGTTTAATGTATCCTATATAGATTTTACACAACAAACATTAATATTTCCACGGTACATATTTATCTTGATTAAATTTGATAATACCGTGAAGGTTTTAACTAAGTATATTTCATTTTGATTAGATTGATAGAAATAAGTTTATATGCCTGTTAATGGGTTT
Organism: Euplexia lucipara; assembly: GCA_921972225.1. Classification (NCBI taxonomy): domain Eukaryota; kingdom Metazoa; phylum Arthropoda; class Insecta; order Lepidoptera; family Noctuidae; genus Euplexia; species Euplexia lucipara. Next base: position 1,210,878 of record OV179149.1, on the reverse strand, counting down.
CTTCATTTTCTAGTAGCTTTTTTAGTATTTATGACTCATTTGATTGTCCGTCATTGGAATGGAAAATTTTTACCTTGTTTAGTCGATGGCTTGACCAATGACTAAGACCAGTCTTAACCAAAGATGGCTTTATAAGCGTTTTTATGACGATGCTGATGTCTATGTCCTTTTAAACATAATATTTTTTTATATTTAAAAGTGTTTATCAACTAATTGAAATAGAAACCGTGTTTGTAATTATTTATTTACGTTTATTAGACAACTACCGGCTCAAACCATCTCAGGATTTACAGCGGTAATGTATGTAATTAGCGACAACTACTTTTGAGTTTTACTAATAAACAGAGTAGGTACCTATTAGCCCTCACCTATAACTAATAAACCTATACCTTGGGACTCGGAGATGAAACTTAAAGTTTTTTCAAAGGACATAAGACTGTAGATGATTAGGACAGCTCAACTCAACTCAAAAATCACATTCTCACATTTAATATGAGGCATCGTACGCCATAAATATAACGCACCACTTCTTTTTTGACTGAATGCGATGTGCTTCAGGCCGCGATGCTTTACGTATAAGGATTCGTCGATTGATTCTAATCAATATAAATATTTCGATTTCAAACGTCCCGTTGTTAGAAATACATGCAAGGTCATTGAATCTTTAACAGTCTCTGTAAATACTAACATCGGCAATTCTACAGGACGCCCGCCGTATGTCACCGCTCTAGCACATAATTACACATCGCAAGATACATAACACGAATGCAATACATTATTGCGCTACTTTGACCCGTGAGGTTGCGTATCATTGACCTGATGTGCCTAAATCTACTACGTAAGTACAAAGAGATTTAAAATACTATAGAGCGGGCATGTCAAGGAAATGTCATAGAAAAACTTTGATCCCATGTCTCAGTAACGCCATTTAGAATAATATATGAATATTGGAGCGGCAGCGGAGCGTACTATAAAAAACTCATAGACTTGTATCCAGCAGGACACACTTTTTCGGACGAAAATTTTGTTCGTGATGTCCGGTCTATAGGTATTGAATGTCTTTGACTACATATAATGCTAGGTTTATTAAATCCGTTGCCCAATATTATATTGAAACTCACGTTGAAGTAAATTACAGTGTTTATCTATTCTGTTTATGTGTGGCTAAAGAAATGGATTTCAGCAGACACGATAAAGATAGATGCTTCGGAAATTCCTATAAGAAATATTGGTCAAAGGCTGCCACAGAAGAAGACCACCCCATTTCTCAGAAACGCATATTAATATTTCGTCCCTCAGTGCATTGCAGATACTTATCCTTACATACTTACTGCCCTCAATCCTCGACAATTTAGCAGAATTTTAGAGACTTGAAGATACAAAAAAAAAACTTATCTGCCTGCCTCTTGGCGTTTGTTTCTGGTTGATTTGTTTTAATATATTTTTATTTAAGATTGAAATTTTGATTTTAAATTACTAAGTATATTTTTCTATTGTACATCATTAACTACTGGTACAGGTACTGTATTAGCTACACAACCAACTGAGGAAATCTACAGCCATAACAATGCTCTTGCGCACACACAAGATAAAATTCACTTCCACACAAGATACACGTTCACATGAGCCTGCAGAAACCCCATACGCCATAGAGTAAAATTTCAAAATACCTCTTCCCATAGATATCTAATTTCTAGAGAAGATTAGCTATTTATAGGCTATTTATTTGACAGGTACCTGTAATATACTTAGGCGCCACCGAAAGATATCTCGGGACACTTAAATATAGACAGGGATGCTGTATTTATGTCTTGAAGATAATTTTGCAAATGCATCTGTGATACGTTTTGATGATGAAAGCTACAATGTATGTTGAATTAATTTTGTAGACATCTGTCTTCAGTTTTATGGGCCAGGGCAAGGTGAGGACAGAGATTTAATGCAAGTCTCTTTGGCTCATAATAATCACTAATAAAATTATTTTATTTCCAGTGCAGAATTGTATCGTTTTCTGCCTCCTCCGTTTCCCAACTATTACAAACACACAATATTACAATTATTATTCCGATTTCCGAGAAATGAGAATTGCATTGAAGCCTGGAACTCTGTTCAGAAGCTTGTGGATTATGTCGATAGAAATCAAGACTGATAATAACATTTAATTGCCACCAATAATTTAGGTAGGTAATTGTCTGATATTATTGAAAAACCATGTTGACGTCAGCTTCGATACACCTAAATAACTCACGTATTACGATTTTACATGAAGCGACTGCGGACCTCCACAACCCAGTTACTGGATGCGTCTTGATAAGACTTCATTGTACAGACGCCAGCACATCAAGTTACACCAATGTGCCAAATTTCTTTGATCGTTTTTCAACTTTACGTCAAACAAAATAAGATTCATATTCAATTGGGAAAATTTGACACATTGGGGTAACTTGATGTGCTGGCGTCTGTACAATTGCTTTATAGACCTTAACTTTTGGTGTCAAACGAAAAGTCGCGTTTACTATATCGTGCTATATACCGTACCGCATCCCACTAACTACTGCATCGATGTTTGTTACTCTTTCACGCAAAAACGAATTCCTGAATAGATTTTACTGGAACTGTACAATAATATAGCTTATACATCAGAATAACACATATAACATAACGATTAGTAGAAAAAAAACTGCCATCTGCGGGTACCAGCTAGTAACAAATATTGCAGTTACGTACAATATATTTACTTGAATTTAATTTTAAAATTGTATTTGTGAAATGTATTTTTTTTCACCATCTACGAGTACATCTACACATATCTTGGTAACCTTATTTGATATAACTGACATCTTTATTGGACCACTTACGTACTGCTTTTTCCTGAAGATTAAAGCAAATTACCTTGTTACCAATATCATAATCGGAATTGACAGAACCGTACCTAATAAGTGTCTAGCACTTATTAGGTACGGTTCTTCAATTCCCGTATGAGTAAAGAGCATAATATAGAAATTTAAAAAACCTGATGGTCTGACGTCGGTCATCGTCGGGCTGAGCGTAATCAGCCGTGAGCGTAATCCACTACTCGTGTTACAGGCAAAGGGCTTGTACACACTAGAGCCAAGGAGACCATGTATGCTGAATTTAAAATGCGTTTTTGGGATCAACCTAAGTATATCGATCTTGAGGTTATAATCTGCTTGCCTTTCGTTTAACACTTTCACTGACTACGAAGTAGACACAATAGTTAATCAATCAACAAGAGTCGTATGTGACTCATGGGACAGGGAAGTGGTTAATATTGCTTTATTTATTAAAACATTATGCACTAGTTAAAACAAGAGGTACCTACATAGGCGTATTTAATGCCATAGGCATTTCTACCAGTGTACCTAAGTCAATACAAAGACAGAACATGTATTGGATTATTAGTGCCAAATAAACGATTTTCTTATCTAATAGCCGTTTCAATAGTGAGATAACTTTTATCTTAAAAGTATAAATTGCGATTTGACATTGCTCATGTTAGGTTTGCTCAAGTTAGATTCGCTCAAGTTAGGTTCGCTCAGGTTAGGTTTACCTACCCAAGATTTTTTTTATTCCGGTCCACTGATCTGTGTGAGTATTTTTTTTTGGGTCAGTTTTTCTTCATAAAGCTTTTGGTTTTATGACATTTTGATTTAGATTTGACAGGAGATGTCCTGATGAGCTAGTTCGTAAAAATCCAGGTCCAATTGAGCCGATTCCAGCAAACACAATACCTATTAAGAATATTAAAATCGGTCCAGCCGTTTATAAGCAGTTCAGTGACATACATACGATAGTACAGAAGAACTATTTCAATAAAGATGAACGTTGAACTTTACACAGGGAAATATAAAAAAAACAACTACAAATTGGTTTTAACCACCAGTACAAACGCGCCCTAACCCCTTGCGCTCGCGCATTCTCCAGTTTCATTCATAAAGTGGCGTACAGCAGGATGTCGGAGATGGCGGCTCACGTTACGAGGTCGCCGCCGCTACTTACGATATGCTTACAGTACGTTACAACCTCAAAATTAATCGACTAAATACAAGAAGTACTAACTTCTGATTGTGGGCGCCATATTAGTTTAAAGATGGCGGAAACGTTATCAGTTTTGAAAACATCAATTTTAATAGATACTTTTTGTTTAGACGTCAACACATAAATAAAAAACGTGGACGTCGTTACTTTACTAAGTTTATATATTATTGATACAGAAAGACGTTTCTTTGATTCCACTCAACAAACTTTAAAGTGGTCACAAGCGTCCTCGAGTAATAAGATTTTAAAGAGTATTTTTCAGTTAATTAGTGCATCGCGCAGAATATCGTAAAATAACATTTAGTGCAATGTGAGGCCCTAATAATTCTATAGTTACTCTACCACCACAGATCGTTAATGCGATGCTATAAACGCATACATGGTCCACTGGGCGCTGGCTAGGTAAACAGCAACATTAGTAACACATCAACCACTAAAATCCCTAATTACCAAAATATTTAACAATATGCAACAAATTGCAGCACAACTCATAACCCCGCGTAGCATCGTGTGGGGCCACGCAGCCGGCGATTACACAGTTAACGATCTAACGCCAACCCGACAACTGTTTACGCGCGTTTATTGACAACTAAACTCACTTTACGGCCTCCGGGCAGGCCTTAAATCTATTCACTTAATGATTTATACGTAATCGTCACTTTTTATGGCCCTATCCAATAATTGGACGAAGTTTACTGAAACCTGTTCAAACAACGGATGTGTTTTGACACGATTATATTTTTATTACAAGTTTTAGTATTTTACGGAAATCGTTCATCAGAAGTTTATTGCGAATGCTATAGGTTTTTTATAGACCATAAATATTTGACTGTGGAAATAAGTTATTAATACAGTAAAAACTATGATTTTGTTAACAGATATGTCATAATCGTTGCGACAATCGATATTTTTGTAGACTTTAGTAGCGATAAGATGAGTCATATAATATTCTGTTGGGTCCTATGCGAGCGCTACTCCATTCTCGAGACTATAATCCAGAAAGCGTCTGCACATCAGCGCCCTTAATGAATAGCGACCAAATCGCCTTGTAAAAGTTTACGACTGATAAAATCAGTTATAAAACTCTATGAAGCCGTAAATTCAGCGGGCATCGGGCCGATCGTTTAAAAGACGGGAGCTATTCCGAAGTCTATAAATCAGGCGATCGGGTGTATTCGGGCCTATTCGGGGCCGATCGTAAAGATTAACCGCGCTCACTGTTTGTAAACACTACTTTTATGCGGATTCGACAGATTTTTTTTTTCGATTTTTATGATGGCGGTTTATGAATGTATGTGCTTGTGGTGTGATTGATTTCGCTTTATTTATATTGTTCATATTTATTTGCGTAAATCAATGTTGCTTTTCAGGATAATGTTTTATGGGCAGTAGTCCATACTGTGTAGCTGTATCATTCAAGATCAAGTAGCAGAACCTTTTAGATACTTTTTTTTAAATATGCATAACAAAAACCGTCTTACACGTTAACAATGCTCACCGCAAATCTTCACACAATTCATCAATGGCCGGACGAACAAAGCCGAACCCGTCGTCCAACTCTTTCGTCAAAACCAATAAAGGATTCTCAATAAAAACTTAAAGACTGGAAGTCAAAGTTAAAGTCGTAAAAACAAGGGAAGTGCTGCGCCAGGGTTTATTGTGCCTCGACATTTTGTGGCCTAACAATTGTTTTCTCACATACATAAAAAAGGGTGATAAAACTTCTGTCGGTCAAATGATTACGGATAGCGTAAAAAATGCGTAAAGGGCCCGGAGTACCGAACAACTGTTGGAGTTCTTCGAGGGTTTAAGTTATTCATTAGCTTTACAGTAAATCAATAATTGGTAACCTACCTGAGGTTTTGTATACCTGGGAATGTAATTTTTTTACAAAGAGTTATAGGTTGATGGAAAAGTATATAGTCGTGACAATAATGGGAGACAGTATTTTACGAGGAAACCAAGAGGAAACGTACTTACGTACATATGGTATCTTTTACATTTAACGCATTTTTTTTCATTCCTTGGAGTTGTATCACCAGGTGGTATTATTTAGAGTTCTTAATTGCATAATTTGCCTGCAATTTTCTTACTTTGAAACTTCTTTTTACATAATATCCAAAAGCACCAAATTATTTGGTCTAGTGGTTTTTTGATGCTTTTGTCCCCGTTACCAACTATAGTATATACTCGTAGTAATTTAATTTAGTTTTTACTTTTAATCTAACTTGCCCTACAACAATAACAGTTTATCTTCTTGCATAACTAAAATTAGAAGGGACAGCAAGATTCCCCATATAGCTATCAGCACCGCCTTTATAATTTACACTGCACCACAAATTGCCAACAATAGGCCTAAGAGAAAGCCTGTATTACAAGCCTGGAACGAGCAATAAATTCACCGAAACTATGGACAGTTTTTATTATTTTGTTGTATTGCATTGTCTGTGGTTGCGTTACGCTGATTTTGGGCAGCTGTTGTAGTTGTGTGGTCACTTGTTAGCTTCACTTAGGGGGTTGAGAACAGGTAAGTTGGCAGGTAGGGTATGGTAATTAGACCTTGGTACAATTTGTTTTACATTAAAATATTTGGTTTGAGGTTAACAATTTCTATGTTGTTTACCTTCGTGCTCCTTCCAAACCTAAAAATCCTACTTTAGGTTATACCCAATTACTCAAGATAGGTTCTCTTCAATGGTTCATGGATGTTGTTTTAGATCATTTAGTTGCTTTCAAAATGGTTTTTCTGAATTCTGGTCCAGGCCTCATGTATGAGAAAAGGTTTCGTCTGTCATCTTTTAGTTGCCATGGCTATTTATGAAATTTTAAACATGTTTAAGTCAGTGCACCTCTTACGACCTCGTTCTCACGTATCTATACTAATATTATTCAGAGAAAATATTTTTGGTAGTTCGAACCGAATAAGCTCCAAAACTGCGGGGTCGATTTTAAGTATTTTTGCACCATTAGATAGCTATGTTACCACCAAGACTACAAAAGATGGAGGGAATTTTAAAGTTTGATGGGTTATTAACGAAATCCACGCGCACGAAGTCGAAGGCTAAGTGCTGGTTTTGTATAATTTAAGCATGAATGTTGTTAACATGTCCTTGGAGTTTCTTATCTGTTCTTCCTTACAGGACTTAGATTTGGAATAGGCAACTAGCTTCATCTGTCAAGCTGACTGCCTTTAAGATTAAAGATACCGGGCTGGTATCCGTAACTCCACGTCAAAGCGCGTATTTTGTGTATGGGCTATAATCTACCACGCGGGCCCAGTGCGAATTGGTAGATGTCACATATCTTCGAACTTTTTGGTTCTAGGACATGCCGGTTTCCTCACGATGTTTTCCTTCACCGTTTTTGAGAACAGTGGTGATGAAATAAATTATACAAAGTAATGCACCTGCCTGGGTTTGAACCCACGACTTACTGTTCGTAAGTCGGGGCCGCCACCGGTGGGCCACCGCTGCTCTCACTGACTGCCTTTTTAACAATTCATAGCTTGCAAATGATTTCAATAAAATAAATACTTAAGTTAGGTAGTTGAAGGCCTGTCTGACCCAAGCTTTGTCGAATTAACTTCGAATAATTCCAGTCTAATAAACATTGATTTCATTTAAATATCATTGCTAAACTATTTTAAGTATCTAAGTTAATCCTAGGTGAAACTTGGTAACTATAATAATTGATCAATCAGACCAATCCAGATAAGTTTGTCTGCTAAATCTAGCTATTAATCTTTTAGTCAAGGTGATCTGACATTGTTAACTGGGGCACCTGTCACTTCATTACTGTAATTAGTTACTTTTGTTTTAAATGTTTTGAGATGGTACTTATTGGTTATTTATAATTAACGAGAGATAAGGCAGAAGTGTACCTATAATTTTACTTTTTTTATTGGCCAGGCAAAAATTCAGACCCTAGGCTACCACCGAGAAAATCCCAACAATGCTTTGTCTTACCTTGGAATCAAACTCATTTGCTCAGCAGTAGAGCTTGTAACCTCAAAACTAACAGAGTGACAGTCACTTCAACTAAATCCATTGACATACATACATAAACTCACGTCTTTTTCCAATGGGGGTAGGCAGAAACTGCAGAGCGCCATATGCTACGATTCTTACATACTTCTTTTGCTTCATTTACATTCATACTTACATGTTATCATACACACACAAAAAAATCCATTGAATGATTACAATAAGATTAGAAGGATAACGATAAAAAGCTTTTCAGTTTATTTCCTGGTTCATTACAAACTGCTAAAGTCGTAATTAGAAGTTCCATAAAGTTTATGAACCTTATAACCAGCATTTGTCGGTACAGTTGGTGCAGTGGCTAAGCGATTGACTGCTGCGCTGCGTGTGGGTTCGATTCCTACACGGATCAAATATTAGTCTGGCCTACAGGCAGTTGTTTGTGTAAGTGAGGTTATATGTTTCCGGGCAACGATTTTCTTTAAAAAAAAAGAAAGAAAGATTTCACCGTTAAAGTATAAAGTAGGTACATAGCCTCTCAATACCATAAAATATGGTTTAATTTAATAAAAATCTGCATTCAGAGCCTCTAAAGTTCCGAATCAATTAGTATACAAAAAACATAAGCAAAGCTAATGTGTTTATAAATATTAATATCGATTAATATACATGATTGCGGCGCCAGCGCATAGAGGAAGCTTTAGTGCAAGGACGAATGAATTGCATGGTGGGCCAGAGAAGCAGCGGGGAGGAAAAAAAGAAAAATGTTTGAGAAAATAAATTAGACGCTAGAGACATGCTAAAAAACACACCGTGAAAGTGTATACGTGTTGTGATGACAATTTGAGTTGTAATCCGATACTTATGCTAGGAATTGGCCACGGAATTTACAGTTCGTTTTATGCTTACATTGCTGGTCTTTTAGAGGGAAGATTTTTTACAAAATAGACGAGGAGGTTGAGTTTGAATGTAGGTATGCACTGTCTACATTCAAGTTACTTAAATCCAATGCATTTATGTAGAATTATGCATAGTTGGACACTAAGCTTTAAGCTTGAGAATTACAACACTGGTCTTGTTCAGAAAGATTTCAACGTAAATAAAATGTTCATTATCTTCAAGTAAAAACCTTGACGTCATCTTTATCTCGTCTCCACTAATCACAGTGACGTCACAACGGCAGTTGATGACGTAGTCGCGGCTGTCGCGGCCCCGCACCGCCCAACCCGCTCAGCGCTTTACACCCATTACAACTGACAAAAACCCGTATAATAGCGAAAATAAATATTATTTATCGCTTCACGGTGGCTTAGTTTCATACAAAAAGACCTATGAATTATTACTTAGTACATTTGCGTTTTGTATGCCACTTTTTTTTCTATGGTCATAACTTAATATTTATTGCGAGTTTTAGTTGGATATTCAGAATCGTCACGTCACGGTCCCGGTTTCAATTGTTCGCTGCGACAAATTATTCTGGTAGAAAATGCATGGCAAACGAATTTCAACTTTAAAACAAAGTGATAGAGTTAATGAATTGAAGCATGTGTAAGTTTGAGTCATAGTGCAAAAAGTTGCGCTGTTGAGAACAGTAAGTCAACGTATCTATCTGCAGTTGAATGTGATTAAAATTATTAGGCGTGGATTAACTGATTATGTAACAGACTGTGGCGTACACAGTGTGACAAAAAGTGAGGTCTTCAGCCATAATTGAGACCTCAACTGTTCGGTTGACGTGTCCCTGATTTGCATCAAATTGATCGAGGTAATTGATACGCAGTTTTAATATGTAAATCCCAACAATGAGTAATCGAGCTGTTTGAGCTTTTATCTCACCTATTACTATTTAAATTTATTGCATGCCTAAGTTATCTTAATTTCAATCCATAGTATAATATTTGGTTCAAATTGATTGTGTCCGTTAAAGTACTCTACCGACATTTGAAACAAAATTTAAAATAACTCATACATGTGTCATAATTATTTTGACGAAAAATAAGAAATGTTTCTGTAGTAAGTAAAGTAAAGGCATGTCTTCGCGTCACTTGCTTATACAAATCCACCTTCAATGACCTTATTTCTTTATACATATATTATATATATAACACTTGACTAATGTATTACACAAGCTATGAACGGTATATTTAATTATAATGTAAAGCACTTACCGTTTTCGTTCGTGTTGAGCCAACGATAGGACGGACGCGGCTGCTGCTTGGAGCGCATCTCTACTGGTCGCTCCACTTTCCCTCCTGGCCACACTCTTTCATCTGGAACGGAAGAAACAGGATATTTGAATACTTTATTGTATTAAGGAAGTTTCTTAACTGCGAATACTTACAGCAAGTATCTAAGAAACACAGCACCTATTTGGGGAAATCAGAGAAAATGTCATAATTATGAATATGACACACATACCAAAAACTAACTCCTTTGTCCTGTAAATTGCACACTGTGCTATATACAGGACAAGTTTTACAAAAATAATTTAATAAAAAAAAGTTAATTTATAAGGTATAATGCTAAGGCTCTATAATGGGAGCTAACTTACTGGTCTCAAATTGGAGATATTTGGTAAAAAAAATGTGTGGTATCGTATTAATTTGACTTTAAAAAGATTATCTCGATCGCCGCCGATCACTTCTTAAAACCGATGAGTAACATCAAAAAATCCAATGGCTCAAGTCACTAAACACATTCGAAAATATTCACGATAAATTAAAAAAAGAACCGTCATTAATATGAGGCAAGACACGGCAAGATATCGAGAGCAAAATTGTGTTTGTCGCTGTCAAACTTTAAATTAAACCTTAATCCTTCATTATTAGGGTTGTACATTGGCTTATCGGAACGCATAACATTGCCGACAGTTTTATACAGAAAAATCTCGGAACTCGAACGATATGTCACACAATTTATGAGAGCCGAGCGATGCCGGCTGACGCGTTCCGAGTGATTCGAATAAGTCCCTCGTAATAAATTCGATATCAAACAGACAATGTCGTAATGCGATACAGTGATGTGCGATGCAGTGATAGGGACCCTGGATTTATGACGAACACTGTCTCCCGATTACCATTGTTGGGCGTTTTTGATTAATTTTGTTTTGTTTAACAAGATACGTACACGGGCACAGATATAATAAGTTGTGATATGTCCCAAATATCGTGTAGGTGTGAGCACTGTGGGCCCACTCGGTGATTTGTGATGGGCGACTTACAAAAAAAATGTTTATTTGTCTGTACTCAAACTTTCATGTCCAAAAATGTTAAAAATTATGGATTTGTGTGCTGTTAAATAACATAAAGCGGTTCGTGTTAATGTGATTCAAGAGAGCGGAAATGTGAATGCATACTAATAAAATTCTTCCCTCTAATGTGTATAAGTTTATTTATGTTTATACCGACACATTCAATAAATTGCACACACTCACACAAGTACTCGCCAGGTCTCTTGTCGACTGTATTTATGATAATCATACTAATATTATAAAGAGGAAAGGTTTGTTTGTTTGTTAGGGATGTGTGAATAGAGAGACGAATTATCTTATTGATAAAACACATTGCCATTTACTACATATTGTCCCAGTTATTTTCTTTCACATGAATGCTTCCAAGGAATTTAAGTCTCAAGTACTTAAAACTTTGACCCAGTAGGTGATATCAACTGCGTTATCATCTTTAGAACCTCTGTGATTTTGAATATGAGTCCATATGCAACATTGATACTTCAATAATCAAAAGAAAACTTTGAACATACCTGAATAATCTAAATTGATACAAAATGATAATTACTGAGACTCAGCACTTTTTGAAAGCTTCCTAAACACCTACTGCCTTGCATTATTTCCTAGTTTTCTTGCTAGAAAGAAGTGGAATAATTCCCCAGTAAATATTTGTCTAATAAAGTAATTTGGTAAAACTTGATTCTTGCATCCCATGATCAATCTTGTGTGCAAGCTAATAACTTACATTACAAACCTCAGAAAGACAAAATGTATAAGGTATATATTCTTACTTGTGTAAACCTGCTTCTGAGGGTCAAAGCGTGATGTCAAAATAGTAAAATAGCCTTCTACAAGAATTGGGCTTTTAAAAGTGTCAAAATCTGACCAGTATTCTCCTAAGATTAAGGCGTTTAAACAAACAAATAGTTCAGCTCTTTTACAGTATAGATTGAGAACTAATACACACCTTTAAATATTAATACAAACGCCATACACTTACCATATAAGTGGCTTAATTACCCTAACTTCCTTCAATCCAGAGATCCCACTTAATTCTTTCATAACAAACATCAAACTCCCCGCTCGGCGACATTACACATTACCAAACGGCCATATCATAAACCAATTGTAGAAGCATCAATATGTGGAGTATATTCTTTTTATTTTTCAAGGTATTAACGCGCCTTGTCTTAACGATTATTGGGCCGGTGGCTGTGAGCCGGCGGTGGACAGCTCGATGGACATATTCCGCTAAAGCCCTGTAAATCAGTCAGGGTAATGACGTAAATATACGGGGTTTGATAAGGAGCGGGCGAGAGGCGGTTGGTCGAAGTTTTGAGTTTACACCGACAGCAATAAAAACTTTATCATCATGATATTTTTTTGAGGTTACGGGCTTTTATGTTGATTAGAATGTTGATCATCATTTGGAGGTAGCAAGTTAACAAAAATATATTTAGAACTCAATAAGAATGTGAACTTTAAACACACATGCCATGAACCGTAGTAAAACTTTTTTCTTTTTCGTTGTTTTGCCAATGTCAACTACTATCAGAAAAAACTGAGGAGCTCAACATAGTCCAATGTATTGGTCAGTATATACCAATACATTGGACTATGTTGAGTTCCTCAGTCCGACTTCAACATTGGCCCGCACACTTCACTGTCATTCCGCGTACATTGTACCCTGCGTCCCGACATGTACCGCGCCCGGCCGTAAAACCCCCCCGTATGTTTCTCACATTTATAGTGTCAATAAAGAATCGTCGCCCGATAACACACTTCAAGGGCAGTGCCATAAACTCCATACTATAGTGTTATTGGTGACTCGATTTATACACTTTTTTTTCCATACAAGTCCCAGACAATTTATTAAGTGGTTCCACTGTGATCGCGTTTTTTCTGTTTCTTTGATTAAACTTCTTTGATTTGAGTAGGTATTAATTGGTCGTAAACACTTTTATGTACTTAGTTATATTAAAACAAATTCAAAGACAGGCGTCTAATAGATACTTTTAAATTTTCCTTTGTTTTGAATATTAATTTGTCTTGTTAATGTGTATTTTGCCCTTGCAAAGTCGAATACGAAGTTATTTGTTAAAAAGAGATAAATTCACGCTTCTAGCTGTAGGCTATATTTTATTACTGTAATAAAACAATGGCAGCTAGTGCTTGGCGTTTATTCTGCTAGTAACCTAGCGCCATCTAGTTTCTAAGCCGAAACTATACGAAGGACGTAGAACAAAACTTCGGAGATTTAATGAACATTAATTGTGATTTACGTGAAGACACGCTGAGAAACTATCTTCTCAGACTTAGATAAATAATAAAACGGTAATAGTATAAAATTAATTATGCGTCAACACGAGTTTTTATGTGGTTTGAAAGAGCGCCATATCACATGCCCACATATTACTATTTTATGGTTATTTAATGGTGTGCGCACATGCGCACACCATTAAATAATACGTACATACGTAATGACATTCTGAAGGAAACACATTGATAAAATTAAAGTCTAAAAATGTAAACTCTAATAAGCGCACATTTCGTTGAATGCAGAACTAATTTTAGAATAACTTACAAGTTTATAGAAGTCACATTTTTTCAAATTTTACTACTAGTTAATTAACCAAAAACTAATAAAAAATTGTTAGCCAAAAGCATTGGCGTTCGGCCATCAGCACACAGTGGGCAGGTGCCGTTTAGGAAAGCCATATCGGCTGTCAAAAACTTGTAAAATATCGCCGTTCCTCGTCGAAGAGCCGCGGGCGTCGTGCGTCCCTCACAAAGATATCTGTAAGATTTATTCAGCCGTCTACAATAGGGAACGTTTTAATTCTTTTCATATGCGACAGATTTATGTACGGACAGATGCGGTGGGACCACTGTGCCGACTCGAGATAACGTGTTGCCACCCTTTACGTTAAAAGTGAACGAATGTTTGTGCGATAGTTCTGTTGGGCCACGGGATCGCACTTTATTGGTGCTTCGGTACGTTAACAGAGATGTTTTCGTTTGAATGTGATGAAACTGTGAAAACGCTGTAGGTATATGTTTGGGAAATCACTGTTTACGTGAATCTGTATTTGACGTCTGCAAACGCGTCAAAAAGATTTGGTTTACACAAGTTGCTCGTACATTATTATGATAGAATTCAACAAATCTAAAATGCCAATCTAAAAGAATCTTTACTTTGCAGTCAGTTCTACAAAAGGTAAACCCGCATGACATTTCTATTTTTAGAACCAAAACAAAAATGAACAATCAGAAATCGTCTCGACGTACGTCTTAAACACGACTTTGCAATGTCAATATTTTAATACAAAAATACAGCTTTGTTGCATCACAATGAAAGTTTTGAGTAAAAGTGCTCCTCATATTTGTTCTATTATTCTCTTCTACGTATTTCTAAATTATTGTTATACATTGTCCCAAGTGACAATAGCATAATATATAGCGGCCTTTGTTTAAAATTGTGCAAATTGTACACGTTGCGTAAACAAAAACTATTCAGTTTTTTGCCCAGACCTTGCAAATTTTACTCCACTGTGTTGCGTCTCTTGAATGAGTCGAATAGAGATGTAACTTCCTTACTTTTTACTTAAAATTTAATTTGTTGTATCAAATCAATTTATATTAATTTATTTCTCAGTAATAAAACTAAATTACGTTAATGTTCATTTGATAAACGATCAAAAATTCAAATGTCAAACGACCGATCAATTTCAAAATGGCGCTTGAGTGAAATTCTAATACCGATGCTAATAACTGATCATTGGTATTTTATCGCAGGCTCTATCAGGCTGTCATTAAATATATGGGTAATAAAACCAGAACCGTGGGCGACGTCTGTGGTCAAAACATATCTCACGTAGTTAAAAATACATAAATACCGAGCGTACCCAGGAGCGGTGCTTAGTCGTAAACGTGTTGTTTTAGTTGTGTAGAAATACATCTGATTGGATGGGAACACTTGCTCTACCGACGATCAAGGATAATTAAATAATTGTGAACAGTATTTACGTTGTTGAAGCCAGTTATTAACTGTTTTAATAGGAAAAACCACGTGTTATATGGCTGCGACGTGATTTTTCAGATAAATTGTGTTTCCTTGGTGTTAATTTTTGCCTGAAAATTTATTTATTTTTATTTTTTATTTTAATGTAATATTTGTCTAGACTATCAGAATGTAGTAGTAGTAATAGTCGAATCGAATAGTACACCTACCACTAACCTTATCCTATTCAAATTATTTGCCCAAAAAAGCTTTGCCCCGTGGTTTTACTCGTTTTTAAGAATCGCAGCCTAGATAACCATCCTCAAGAATCGGAAATTCCAGTGGTTAGCCCGTCTAAGCAAACAAACCTTTTATTTATAACAGTACAGAAATATATCTTTTTACCTATGAATGAACCACAGATCCAACAGTATTTCCCGAATCGGTTAACATGAGCTCAAGACTTACGACCAGTATCTAAGACTTGCGTGACTGACATATTTATAAGGTCATAAATCTGTTGCAGGAGCCGACTGGAGTCTTAGACTGGGCTATCACGATCAAATAACATGCAGCTAGCATGTGATATGATGTGGTGCTCATTTAAAATGATGTACTAGTTAATGGGAAAAAGGGCGTTGGTGTAGGTAAGTACTAATTAGAAGATGACTGTGGATCTGGGGTATTGGGCTATCTTTTCATTGTCAAGGACTAACTGGCGTCCTGTTGTACAGACGCCAGCACATCAAGTTACTCCAATGTGTCAAATTTTCCCAATTGAATATGAACCTTGTTCTGTTTGCTATAAAGTTGAAAAGCGATCAAAGAAATTTGACACATTGGGGTAACTTGACGTGCTGGCGTCTGTACACTGAACTTTGATGACAACTGAGATATTACAAAAAAATGGTGTTGCACTTCAAGTGGACTTCAAGTTACAGTGACAGACTAAGTGAGTGAGTGCTGTGCGCTCAATCAGATCTCTGCGAGTGCACATGACGTCATCCTAGATACACACTAATGATAGCCAATACGAAATCGTTAAACACTTTTCCTAGTGATCATCACTATGCACTGGCCTGCTGGTGCTTGGCTTTTGCGCGTGGCATTTACCCAACAATTTTGGGATCAACTTAACTCGATGCACCAGAATACTAGTATTTATAACCGACGAAAAAAACAGAAGAAGTATTCATAAATGGGGTAATTGCTTATCTGACTTCACAGCCAAGACGAACTGCTTTACGTGCTTTCGAGACACGGAAAGCTCTCGGTGTGTAATGAATACCCATCCACAGCCTGACATCGGCAACCGTTACTTAATCTTAAATATTGGCCTGTAAAGTGGGATAACTTAGCCACTTACCGAAAAAGACGACTTTATTTTTCATTTGACAGCGCTAATTCTTCATAAAAAAATCTCTCTTTTTTAATATCACCATATTTAATAAACACTTCTGTTGCTCAACGACAAGGTTGAGATGAGGTTCAAGAAAAACTCACTTTTCGAGAAAACTTTTATAAGAGTTCGAGGTCCAAGCTCAATACTAAGCAGGATAAAACAAAGACAACAAAGAAGTGTACAGACATTATAGCTATGAACTTCTCTGTAACAAGCGACTAAATATAAGAACAAACACGGTCCATCATACGTTTAATTATTGTATACTATTTTGACTTGATTTACGAGTCTCGGGACCGACCCCCGAGTCTCAAGTCTGACGTTTTTGTTAATTAAACGTTCACTACGTTCGGCCATTTTATGGAGTCAAGAAAAATACATAAATTCGTTACTCGGGATTACGTAGAACGTAACGTTAACATTTTTCTTCTTTTTGTGTAAATTTTTGTAAAGAGGAAAGTTTCTAGTCGAGTACTTTTTTGTTTTTAAAAGGGTTAAGTGAAAAATTTATTTGTATTTTATGTTTTCGGTTTTTGTCTAGAAAGTTTTACATTTGGACCACTGGGTATCTTGTGAAAATTATTTGGGATCAAATCTTTTTTATAGCAACTGTACACGTCATTGAAGGACAAATTCACATTACATCGACCCCAAAACATTTTCTAAAATTATTCCCACTCTAAATCCAGTCCCATACCACACAGCTACAAACCATGTACCCATCAACATATTCCAGTTATTTCAGTGGCATTATTTTTTGCCAAGCTCTGGCAACAAATCACTCAAGATCACATTCATAATTTAAGTCGCCGCGTCACGCTTGATAGATTTAAGACGTTTCTTTCATAACGTCTAGCGACGTCCATGTACGTAACACGACACTGGCTGGAGCCACCTTGTGACGTATGTGGGACGGATGGAGAATTGCTGGTTGTGACTCGTGCATTATGGGTAATGCTTGCATTTTGCTTGTTAACAACTTTTGGTAGACATTTTATGTTCACCGGTTTACATTTTTAAGTAACTTGACCAGACCATATAAGTAAAGGTAAGGTCAATAATCTCAACCCCTATCACATGAGATATACACATAATAATATACATATTACTTGTAGGTTGTAAGTTAGATAGGCCGAAAGACAGAGCAGTGACTTAGCCAGTATAAGCTGGTCTCTGATTCTATAGAAACTTCGTACTACACTAGGCCAGCTCAAGGTCTCAACACTAACGAGCGCCATACTGAACACCTGTATCTGTACACTGTACACCTACCACTAACCTTGTAAATGCGTGACGTAAAATCATTATTGTATAAATGATTATCCAAACAAACTCCATAACAAAAACATATTTAAATCATTTTGATTTTAAATTCCGAAAGACAACATTTAACGTACTGTCAACTATTCGCCAGATAAAAGTAAATCCTTCATACTTAACGGGCGACTGACGTCACGGCCGCCATTTTGATTATACATAATTTGACGTGGCGACGAGTTTGACAGAGGACATTTAATTACCGACCCCTCATTACCTTGATATCGGATATTGATATGATGACGATTTGTGTTCACGATACGGGTGCGACGCGTGATTTTAACAATATGGTCGGTTTGAGTGTCCTTGGTGATAAGTTGTTTTAACTTTAAATGACATGAAAAATGTAATTGTTGCTGTATAAACGACAGTAGTTTCCTACCGGTTCCGTGGATACGTAATGTAACTAGGACTTAAATACCGTACACTGCGGAAAGAACCAAGTGCATTTCTGATTGTGTAAGTTCAGAACTTACAAAAATCAGCCAAGTCGTTTTGGAGATAGGCCCACACCCGATTAAGACTGCACTAGAGGATCAGGCGAGGGTTTCTATACCTTTGACAGCTCTATAGCGTAGTTGGACAGCCGGTCACTGGTCTTACACAGTCGCTCCTTGTAAAACACCGGTATTCAGGTATCTCCGGAGAACTGGAAACCGACCAAAACATAGTCGGGAAAAGAGTAGGCAGATGCCAACCCTTGTACAATGTAAACTGTGTTGTGGAATGTGTGGTAAGGTACACATATCCCTAAGAGCATCATCTCCTGTTCTTAGGGATATGTATACCTTAGTCTATATCTATACTTCTATAGGTACTAGTTTTATAAAGAGGTAAAGTCTACTAGTTTGTCATGTCGTAGGGGGTAATCAATACTCAATACTTTATTGCATTCCATAATGTGTACATAATTATGGACCCTGTCGGGCACAGCAAAGTTATAAAAGTAGGTGAGAGGATGAAGGCGCTTTTTATTAAGAGAAATAATAATTTAAATTGTAATATTAAAATAGTAACATTTGGTATTTATAAATGTTATGGTTGTTTTAGTTTACGTCCGATTCTTGGACTTACTGGGTATACACAAAATATTTCATAAGAATCTGTAAATCTATGAATCTCTGGATATACTGAACCGATTTTATACCGATAGAATCGTCACGTCGTCGTATCGCCTCCATTCCACTTTCGTCAGTAATAAAGCGCAAACGTATGAAATTTTCGTTAAAAACGTACAGTTTATTTGGTCCAACGGTTTATTAATAAAGTTTTAATTAAGATATCCGCGTGACGTCACTGATTAATTTGAATGATCAGCAGATAAACAGGTGATTAAAATTATGTCAAACGTGTAATGGAATGATGTTGATTGTATATTGCATGGCGATGTTCGGTGTTTTCGTTATTATTTTGAGGTTAACTTTAGGTTCCATTGCTGTAATTTAATTTGAATTTTGTTTCAGATCTATCTGACCAAAAGCTGTTCAAGCTTTTGGTTAGATAGATATTATCTACATACATGCAGTATAATATTGTATTATAGCTAGGTACAAGTTAAAAGTTTTGTTAAACTGTGTAATGGTGTTGATATTTGTTTGCTACAGCCTAGTAAATTACGAAAACAAATGAATTCTAAAAAGTTGTTTTTTTATTTTTGGTATCCCTGTTAAGCATTCATTTTAATAAACTATTATACTGACGTCCAGTTGTGATTTATTTGAGTGAAAATAACACCAATAAACAGTGAAGCCTACAAACCTATAACTTATTGGTCATATTTAAAATTATCCTCATAAGGAAGCAACTAAAATTTCAAATTAAATTACTACTTACTATTTGAAAGTTACTATTGTCTTAAGAATACCTTGAAAGTTTCTTCGAATAAAGCGATGTACGCTGAAGAGTTAAATATTGTACATCGTTCAGTAATCAAAAGAGGCAATCAAGACAAGTGCATGTGTAATGACACTAATGACACTATGATGGTGAGGTATGTTACTGTGTTTATACAAAGACAAGTGTATAAAAGATAAAACAAATGTCTATTTGACACAACATCAAGCCTGTAATACCCAAAGTGTACCTGGTAGTACACCCACATTTCGCCAGTTATGTTTAAGTCCCATGGGGCGAGCCTATTGCCATCAATCGGATACAAATCTCTCCGGGCTGCTACTACGAAATTACAGATGGAAACAATCAATAAGACTGTCCGACCCGGGGATCAAACCCGGGACCTCATGCGCAGCAGTAGCGCACACACTGCACTACATACATAATAATAGTGTCTATTATAATACCAGCATGCTACTTAGTACTTACTGTGTCACTGCAAAGCTTAAACCCAAAGAGATTTAAAATACTATAGAGCGGGCATGTCAAGGAAATGTCATAGAAAAACTTTGATCCCATGTCTCAGTAACGCCATCTTGAATAATATATGAATATTGGAGCGGCAGCGGAGCGTACTACAAAAAACTCATAGACTTGTATCCAGCAGGACACACTTTTTCGGACGAAAATTTTATTCGTGATGTCCGGTCTATAGGTATTGAATGTCTTTGCTTAAACCTATTCTCATACAGAGATGGAACAAGCATTGATCACCACTGCACGCTTGCTCAAGGCGGATTGGCGATTTCAGATTTACATTAACCGTAAGTCCAGGTTCCCGCACGATATCTTTCCTTCACCGATAACAATTAGGTATGTCTAAGATATGTTTAGAAAGTATCTTAATTAAAATATTCACATAGGTCTGGATTTGAACCACAACCTCGTGCATAAAAGTTAAGAGCGTCTTAACCTCTGGGCCATTGGACAGTAGGTACAGACAGGACCGGTTTACCTATGTACACCTTTGGCGTGTTTTAGTAAATTACAATCGAATTACCATCGACCTTGTCAATTCTATAAGCCTTAGTATCTAAGTGGTCTAAGAATCTAATTAAAAACTTAGAAGTTTGTTGCAAGCACACTTCTTTTTCTCATCTACTTCACAAGATAGTAGCAAAAGGTGGGCAATTTGTGACCTTATGCAGTCTTGACCCTCAAAATGTGCTGATCATCAGCATAACTAGAATAAACGAATGTTGATTCTGACAAATAACTTCGTACTACATTGGTATTAATTTTAAAATTCAAAGAAATTGAAACAACAACGTTTCAGAACAACGGAACCGATATCCATCCTACACAATTTACACCTAACAAAAAACAACCGACTTCTTAAAAAAAAACTAACAGGTGAAAAATAACTCCAGTTTCGGAAGTCTGTGGCTTTGGTGGTTTTGTTTTGTTCATTATTGGCCACCGACTTCCGAAACTGGAGTTATTTTTCACCTGTTAGTTTTTTTTTAAGAAGTCGGTTGTTTTTTTGTAAAAAAGTTTTTATTATGAAATTTTTAGTTTCTTTGTGTGTAAAGAAAGTTTTTCAAAACTTGAAAGAATCATTGAAATTGGATAACAATTGCTAAAGAAGTTCTATCTAAACATTAATCTATACATCTCTGCCGGCCCCTTTTAAAATAGAATGGCGTAATGTTATGTTGTGAGAATACAAAAGCTCAGCATAGACATCTGACTATAGCAATCGCGAATAATTTGCTGTTATGCGTTGAGGAGTTCCGTTGCCTGTCTTCTTTAACAGTTTTTCTTCACCAAATGATACTTTCTAAATGAAAATGCTTGATTTGTTACTAAAAATGTTAAAATCGGTGCGTGTGTGCCTATATTTTTTGAGGAGTTCCCTCAATTCCTCGAAGATCCCTCATCAGATATGAGTTTTGATACAAATGGGACCAATCTGCTAGTATACCCTATCAAACAAAAAAAGAATTTTGAAAATCGGTCCATAAATGACGGAGTACTGAGGTAACAAACCCTAAAAAAAAAAAAAAAATACAACCGAATTGAGAACCTCCTCCTTTTTTTGAAGTCGGTTAAAAATAGCTAAAACTTACAATAATTACAAATCTCCAGTAGCCCGATGAGCCCAATCAAGTTCCAATTTAAATGCTAAAAAAATAGAACCCTAAATCACAAGCACCCAAAACATTGTTGAAAATAAAATGACAATAGTGCACCACTAATGAGTTAGTACTCAACGCACTAGGTGTCAATGACAGGCCACCATCACGCAGGTACAATCGCGAGCTGTCAGCAAGCGATGACACTTGAATGGCTGACGCAAATGATGAAACTATTTATAAATAAGTACGGGTTAGGTAAAACAATTGGTTGTTTGTTTTACGTCGGTTCGGATTTGCATTACGAAAAATGGATTTATGAATTGGGTATTGATGAAAATTGGAAATTATCAACTGTCGTGCATCATCGTCAACTATAATAGATTTAATCAGCACTTTTTGAACGTCAAAAAAATACATAAAGACAGTCCCCGAAAAACGGCCCACCCTTCGCCACTTCCTAGTGTTTTTGCTGGGAAGAAGAAGTGGCGGAACAAACTCCCCAGCAACACATCTGTCTGATTCGTTTGAAGAACTAATTCGGCTTTTATTCTAACAAAATGCAACTGAATGCCAGTATTTTACAATAAGTGACTGCCTATCTGCCCTCCATAATCCAGTTTGTAGGTCATAGGTTTCGTCTTAAATCGTCTTATTGGTACGACTTTCAGTCTCAGGATTCTGATTACCTACAATAATAATAATAATAACTGACGAGGAGCAGACCTCCCACCTCTTTCTTGCCTTAGTTGGCCAGCTAGAGTGGAGATTCGCAAGAGTAAACGTGCTCGAAGGAAGTAAGCATTCCAGTAAGGTGAAAGAAAGAAAGAAAGAAAATACATTTATTGGCAACAGCTGGATACACGCACAGTAAAAACACCTGCAGGTGCAGCACCTACAGGTGTTGGTAGGGATCTTGACCGTACTTCCGGGATTGTCCTGATAGTTATAAAGCAATGATGAGGCAGGGGCCATAGTCCTTCCATAGTGTACTAGGTAACCAGTTCACCTTATCCATCCCCAATTTATAACCCAATACATTTGTTGCTTTAGTCTGCAATAGTCCTGCACTAGTCGTAGATTTTCCTTGGATGCATTTGCATAATGTATACAGGGAAAATCTGCGATTGGTACCTCACTTCATTAAAAATGACAAAGGGCCTATGCGAGTTGGCTTCGGCCCCTCGTACGCCTTCCAAAGGTCCGGAACCTAAGGGTTCCGAGAAATAAAAACTACATAATAATAATACTAATATTTTTTACTGCAGGCGACACAGGCCCAGACTGTCAAAGTTTACTAATGACAGTCGGGACGTTTCACGTGCTTTCCAAGACACGGAGAAGTCTTATACGAAATAGATCGTCATCCTTTCACGGACCGACTTGCGGCTAGAGTAGTTCTTAGATTTATCTCACGGATTAGAAGAATCCACTCAAGCAAAACTGTCACCGTGACAGCTGAGAAGGATGTGTTTAAAAATAAGAAATCTAATTAATCAGATCCATGAACCAAAAGACCAACACCATAATGTAGTCATAAATATCTCAAATTAATTCACTCAGACAATAAAATCAGCGTTATTTTAACAAGCAGAGACAGTTCTCCATAGAAGGCGAACGTATCAGATATGAAGACAGAATGGTAGAGAAATCAACGGATTAGCGAGACGAAATCCTTAGTGCGTCTAACATCAGCCACTTTCACATGAACAGCCTGCGGAACTGGTAGCGTCGGGGACAGAAGTGGATGCACTAGGGTTTATAGTTTTTGGAAACTTTGATATAGATGAAAATCTGTTTATTGCGGTAGCCGATCTACACACACACACAGAACTGATAAATGTTAAGACTCCTACTACTACAAAACCTTTGTGTATGATAGTAACTTTTGGAGTAAATTTACTTCAAAAGTGAACTGATTCTTTCAGATGTTTAAACATAGTAGATTCAATCTTAGCTGTTTTTTTTTGATAAGTAGGAATATATTTCATAGTCATAACACCATGTAACATTCATCTTTACATCTTAAACCAAATCTTACCTAATAAAACGCAAAGTGCCAAAATAAATCGTTCAAATCTCCTTATCTCTATTAATATATAAGGAACTTTATACCAAAACCGCAAATCAGGTACCATAAATGACAAGCGTTTCCTAATCGATAGTTAGTTATATTTGCTCGTTCGTTTTATACGATACACACTCAAATTTGCATCATCAGGTTATATTCCCACTTCTCCATCTAACTGTACAGCCTACGCACTTAAAAAACAAATTTAACACACCGTAAATCAACCAGCAAATTGTATCTTAAGTCTAAAGTAATAAAAGTGATGTTGCCTGCATACATAATGCTGCATTGAATATGAAAATATAGCATCGCGCGGCTGCATTACAAAATGAGGCGAAATTATGATGGATACTGATGCCTCGTTGCTCGGTTAATAAGACCTGATTCTATTCGCAATACATTCAATTGTAAGCTATAGTCTGGTGGGAATAAAGATGAGAATGGTATGTGTATCGATCAGGAATCAATCGCGACGAGTGACGCAATGCAAGTGCACAACGTGACAAGTCTTAGGCTATTTGCATACAAAGCTACCTAGAACAAACTCATAACTGCTGATCTATAGGCTGTTAAATATTATTCCAGTTTTAAATTGCACAAGATCTACTCCTGATTGACAAGTCTGCAACACGTCAATAATAATTAGCTGGGCTCAGCGAAGCATATTATGCTGTTCTGGCTTAGAAATTGTGAATAAATTTACATTCCGACCTCGTAAGGCTTATTTTATTAACATATCAAGTTATGTGCAAAATTTACACAAAGCGTAGCAAAAAGCAAATTTTATCTGTCGAAGACCACTCTATGATATTACAACTTTCACAATATTTATATCATATTGTATCCTTCGCCAACACCATGTAATGCCACTTCCAGGTAAGTATCCGTGTATATTAATGGGTATAATATCCACATAACAGCATGTATCAACAGAAAACCCAATCAAGTACTGTCAATAAATTTTAACGATACCAAAACACACATTCGAAGCTTAATTGATATTAGGTGTATACCTAACTAAACACTAATCTGTCCTGTGTGGGTGGCGTCGTGTGCAAACGGCCTTAGTTTCAAGTTGCAATTTTAATTCCATAGGTAGATGTCAGTCGTTGGGTTCACCACAGGACACCTAATAACATTGGAATTCATTAACATGCGAGCAAATTGAAGGGGTTCGATCTCCTTAAGATGCGCATACGCAGCCATGATGCGGCGATCAAACAGACTGGAATAAATATCACGAGTAATGAGCGGTCAGAAAACTATGTGGAATTGTGTGACGTGTCACGTGAGAGTGAAGTTGGGTTTATTTGATGGGAAGGATAAAGGTGGGGTTTAAATTTAGTCATTACGTGAAATATAAATTTACTCTCCGATTTCGTATATGAGGTTAACAGACCAAGAAATCTTGGATGTGTGGAATAGTTACTTATGGAGAAAATGGTAACATTCATTTAAAAAAGCCGTAGGGGACAAGATATGCATTCGACGATTTTTTTTCATTACAAAATTTCTAATAATTTACTATCAACAGACCTACCATCCCTGTCATATACTTAGAAAAATCGAGAAACAACACGATCAACCAGGAACCCATAAATATGGCGAACATGACACAACACGCTTTATTCCCCAAATGCTTAGGCAGAAGTGTAAGTACTTATAGTTCATCAACAATTCGCCAGCTATGTTTAAAGGCAAGCCAATTTCCACAAACCGAACACATTTCCTGACTACAAGCTGTTGCTGTTAAATTCCAGATAGATTAAGCTAGTCAAACGCGGGAATCGAAACCCAGAACTTCATGCTTGGCAGTAGGTACCTCTTACGACCCCTAGACCATTGAGACCGAATCATGGCAGCGATATCTGTATTGACAAGACTAAATATTCTGATCAACATTATTACTTATCAAAATCTCAATAATACTAACAGTACATTTAGCATCAAATGCGCCGGTCACGATCACCTTTGTACAATTCAGGGCCCTAATCGACACTTAGTGCGTTCAACATGAAATATTAACGCAGTGAAAGCCTTCAAATATATAGCGAGCCATACTTTATCTAACGCTTGAACCCTCTGCTCTCAATACCATAACTTTCACGATAAGATACATATCTGACATTATAGTTTCCTAGCCTTCTCAGATAGGAAGGAAAGTAGGTAAATTCGTGTTTAATTTGTTATATGTATCACAAGTTGACCAACGCCTCTGCTTCGGCTAGCTAATCGAGAAAGCTGATGTTCTTATTCTGAAGTGATTGTTTATGTTTCAATTTGTAGGCAGAACAACGACGCAGACATCGGGTTATCTTCTAAACTTCATTTTGACTGGCCTGTTGGTCTTGTAGTTAGTGACCCTGACTGCTATGCCGGAGGTCATGGGTTCGATTTCCACCCAGGACAAATGTTTGTGTGTTGAGCACGATCATTTGTTGTGTCTGGGTGTAATTTATCTATAATATGTATTTATTTAGAAATATATAAATATGTTTATCAGCTGTTTAGTAACCATAACACAAGCTCTCAAGCTTAACTTGCTTAAAAAGTTGTGGAATATTTATTTATTTATTAGATATTCTCTGGTGCACCTAATAGGTATATCTTAAACAAGGCAGGCTTATAGGCTACCCGAATGTGTCAAGTTTCTTTGATAGTTTTTCAACTTTATTGCAAACTGTATAAGGTTCATGTTCAATTGTACAACATCTTCACTTAAGCTCATTGAAATTAACATATATACCACCACAGCTTACCTACATGTAGGTAGTAGCATTCTCCATCTCTAACCAAGCACTATACATAGGTACATAATATGAATTCTTGGAAAAGGCGGAAAGGTTTTTTTCGGAACACCCTTGTACAGTGTTTTGATTTGCGAAATATACATGACATATGCTTGTAGTTTGTATAACTCCAAACATAGAAGATATTTCTTGAAATAAAAACCTCACGTCATGTAAGTCCAATAATCTATTTCATATCTCATTTATTTTGCATTCTATTATATTTTGCTCTATTCTAATACCACTGATGCACACTCCTGCACACCGCGACATCGATCGTCCCCAATTATATACCTACGCAGTTACGACACAAATCACACAGACAGACAGACAAATTGGCCAGCCGTTGGCATTTGGCAACGCCGAGATCCGTCCATCTAAAATTATGATATGTTTATGATAAACTGATTTATTTCAGCGTCGATTAGCTTATTATAATGTATTATGGATGGGCCTCTTAATGGCTGGATTAATACTTGATTGGTTTTTTGGGTGCATTAGTCATAGTCAGGTTTTGGATTGTCCACTCTATCATTGGCTGTGGGTGTCGTGAAAGGTGAAGTGTGGATTAGCTAAGAGTAATTAATTCTAAATAACCTAATAAAGAAACAGTAACATCTTAAGTTTTGGATGTATTCATCTTCGGGACAAAAGCGCTTAAAAGCGACGTCTGGTTCAGCTTTAAGCATCTATAAATCTTCTAACATACATTCATGACAGACATAAACTCACACCTTTTTCCCATGGGTGTAAGCAGAAACTACAGAGCGCCCTAAGCTACGATTCTTCTTTTGCTTCATCTTCATATAGACATGTTGTCATACACACACGCCGGTTGGGAGTACTACGCACCTGACCTTGACATAAGAGTATTCTAATCTTAGCTGAAGCACCACACAGAGTAAAAAGATACAGTTTTGACCACAAAGAGATTTAAAATACTATAGAGAGCGGGCATGTCAAGGAAATGTCATAGAAAAACTTCGATCCCATGTCTCAGTAACGCCATCTAGAATAATATATGAATATTGGAGCGGCAGCGGAGCGTACTACATAGACTTGTATCCAGCAGGACACACTTTTTCGGACGAAACTTTTGTTCGTGATGTCCGGTCTATAGGTATTGAATGTCTTTGTTTGACCACAACCAAATAGTACAGAGTGTACCAGTAATCGAAAATAAAAAAGAGTCTCTCTTCTTCTATCTTATTTGACAAAAGGCATAGACGTTATCATTGACAACTTATAATACGACAACCACCAATTCAGTCCATGACACAATCATAAACCGCGACCAATCTAGCTTGACAAGCACCCTGTCAATAGCAACTATGACAAACTGACGGACTGCTCGCCGTTTATTAGCGACCTCATGAATCACGGGCCCTTGGGTGGACATGAATCTCAATTGTCTACAACTGATCGCGACAGCAGGACACTCAACTTGCTGTTTTTTTTTAGTCGTATTGCTGTTGGTGTTTCTTTATCGTTGTATTAGATGGGTGACCGTTTAATATGTCAAGAGTCTTTCGCGCTTCTAAAAGCACGTTAAGTCTTTGATTTTCATAGATCTTTGGAGGCATGAGGAACAGGATGTAAAGTTCCTCATCCACCATTGAAAAGGGAGGATCCTCCGACCAGACGGGTGTTGTGTCTGGTGGGCTAACTACTGCCCGACGGTTGTAGTCGGGAACTTGTATACGTTAAAACTGCGCGGATAATTTTAATAGCGCGATGTAGGATAGTTCGTATGTGGCGAGATAGATGTCGCTACAGATCTTTGACAGTCGTTACAAGTACTTAAGTTGTTAAAACCGCAAAAGTCTGACATCAGTCTAATTAAGAGTTATCGCCAATCGCTGAGTTGAGGAGGTCGCCGCGGATAGGCAATCACTCCATATAAAACATTGGTATTCAGCTGCTCTGGTTATACTGGAAGCTGATCCCGATGTAGTTGGGACAAGGTTAGGTAGACTATGGGTGTAATGCATTCATTGGGGATAGGGTAGGACATGTTGCTGTAGGGCATTGGAAACTTTATTGGGATAGTATTACAACTAATTTTGTAAGAGTACTTTCTTTCGTATAAATGTCTAAGGTGTTTGATGCATTGGACATCTTTCATTGTAAAAGTACTCAAGAGTATTAGTCACTTTTACGTTTGTTTTAGTTTTATTCGATGCAAGAGAAATTAAATTACATAAAATGCTAATAAAATTATCAAGGCCTGGATAGGTTTTTCAAGTTTTAGAAGCATAGAGGCAGTTACGATATAGAACGAGTAATTCAATCTGTTATATTCGGCAATCAAATGACTATTTTCAATTTGGAATTTTGACTTTAGTCTGTGCTAGACTTCGACGTAAGTAAGTTCAGTGTCGATATTGTTTTAAGTATGTCGCTAGGTAACCAGCCCCCCTAGCCAAGTTACAAACGATTAATAATAAAGTTATATAATAAAGTTGTAAATCCCTTTGTTTTGACCACGTGACTTAGCGAAAGGTGATAAGTCACGTGGTCAAAACAAAGGGATTTGAGGCGTTCTCGATTGTAGAAAGAGAATAGATACGACTCGTTTGTAACTTGGCTAGGGGGGCAGGTAATGTTACAGTTGCCCAAGCATAAGCCTTCGGGAAATCTGTGTCGTAACTTTAGTGTATTTTTAAGCCTAAATAACTGCTTACTTTTTACACATTATATTTAGATATTACTTAGTGTAAGTTATTAGAAACTGATATAAATATTATAGGTAAGTACATTAGTGGAAACTGGCATTAGTGAAGGGCACACTTAAAATTAAAAGTCTAAAAGCTTTTCTCCATATAATTTAATATCTCGAAACCAAATCCCCAGTAAGTTCGATACCCACACGTCAACCAACCGTCATTAAAACTCAATACATAACATAACTTATATACTTATCTCCGATACATACCTAACAAATCAGTAATAAAAGAAACGAATCTCCCGCAATAAACACCAAACGATTTTATCTCACTTTAAAATATCGGCGAATGCGAAAAATGTCCCGCCTCAATCATATATTACCCGGCTAATGTCAACCGGTGACGGACGAACGTGATTGGCTGGGCGGTACGCACACACGCGCGTATTGGCGATTTTACACTCACATACGAAAGTTATGGGACTGTAAAAGTTTTATAGTTATCGTATGACGGCTGTACACTTAATGCAGATGCGCTTTATACAGATGGTTACAAAAATGTGATCAGGATCGATGTGAGGGTTTTATGGCCCACCAGTGGCTTTTGGGGCAATGAACCCACTATTGCCATTGCCCTCTCTTCCTAGAAACTTTATGTGGTTATGACAGGTCCCGCCAATGACATGCTTCGGCGCAAATCAAAGACCGAACGTTTAATTACGTTATAATAATAAAGTTGTAAATGGAGATCAAGGAGCTGATTAAAGCCAACATGTTTAATTAAATATATAATCACCGGCTAAGTAGAGAGAAAATACGCATTTTATTTTTAAGTAACAAAACTAGAAAGAGATGATTCTGACATCTACTTACACCAGAATTGAGAAAATAACGAGCTTAGTTAATTAATAACAGCCAACAATTAATTTATTTGTTTATAACATATAGGTAACACTTTCAAACGATGTCAGAGTGTCATACAGCAACATCAAAACAAACTCAGAGGGTACAGTGTCTTAAAGTCCAGGATTATCTTTCTCTTATATGAGGACCATGAAGATCTAAGACGGTTTTTTGCACACATATTTGGGTGGATCTGCCTAGTCAGTGCACGTATTTATCCGTAATCGCATAGTGCAACTTAGAACGTATTCCCATTGCGGTAAATAAACAATTAAGTTAGAACCAAATTTGGAAGATAATGTTTAATATTAAGACCACATCGTCCCTTCACCTGCTTTCAAGATCATTCAAATTGTTCTTTAAACATGTAAAAACTATCACACAGGTGTGGTGGGCTTATGCGTTATTGTTTCTATAAAAACATGACAATCGTTTGTCGTAAATGCCCAGGGTAATATTGCCCGGGCGATATTACACGCCTGTTACGAACAGTAATCGACTGGACATGTCCACGTCTGTCCATCGATTTTATTGTACGTCATTACTCGTAAATGAATTTTTATATTAATATAACTTGTTTATAGGTAGGTTTAAGATGGGTTGTGTACTTGAGTTGCTTTCTGCATGAATGTGTTTTGTGTCTGACTTTGGGGTTGTATGATCGAATTTAAAAATATGATTTGATACTAGTTGTAGGTTAGGTAGGACCCCGAAGAACTTGGACAAATTAAACGACCAGTGGCCCTCTTTAGCCCTGGATCGAAAAACTGGAAGTCATGGGGAGAGGCCTTTGTCCAGCAGTGGAATGATGCATGCTAACAGTATTAGTATCAGTAATAGGTTTGTATTACCTCTACGTATTCCGAGCTAGTTAAGGGGTCCAAGGGCCATCTTAAGAGGCCTTAATAGCAGACCTATTCTGTAAAAAACAAGTGAGAGTTTTTTTTACATTTACATTTTGGGTTATTTAGTCAAACCTTTAAGTCTGCCTACGTAATTAGCCCTAACAAAACAATTGTATCTTAATAGGTTCAATAAAGTTTTCATATTGTTATTGACTGCCGCGAGCTGAGGCGCGCTCTGCATGAGGTCCCGGGTTCGATACCCAGTTAGGGAAAATTGTTACTGAGTTTTTAAATCTGGAATTTCTCAGTACCAGCCCGAACTCTGGATGTGTGCCTGATTCATGGCAATAGGCTCGCCCCCTATTACATGGGACTTTAATATAACTGGCAAAATGTGGGTCTACTTTTAAAAGTAGGTACTCCTCTGCCTAACCCAACGGGCATTACAAGCGTGAAACAATGCTAATAAAGTTATTAGTGTAATTTAAACTTAGAAACTGGTCTCGTTGGTCTAGCGGTCGAAAACGAAGCTGCTGAGCGTAAGGATCTGGGTTCCATTACCTGGTCGAGCAAAGCGACATTTGGTTATTCAGAAGCTCACCCTGTATTACATGGGATTCAAACGTAAGTGGCAAAATGTAGGTGTACTATAAGTACATTTCTACCTAAGTCTCACACTTTAAGTCTGCCTACGTAACTAACCCCAACAATTTTGATACCTTGGTAAGGTGAAATATAGTATCAAAATAAGGTAATGAAACAATTTAAACACGAGTTTAACTAAAAATGAATGCACGGACTATAAATAAGCAGACAATAGATAAAACGCACTTTATCTCCGAAACTATTTAAATAAATCAGCGTAATTTAAATTTAAATTGATTTAGGTGCTATACAACAATAAATTCTAGTCCATTATCCAGCCAGAAAATGACTAAAATGCCGCAAAATTAGACGAAAAGTTGATAAAATAGTGTTTAACTAATAATTCAGTTTGTTAACCTGCTGTACCTAATCTGAATAATGTCTTGTTGTGATTATGGTTCATTATTTGGGTTAAATTATGGTTAGATTCTAGTAAAATAGTTATGGAATTCAAGTTGAGATTAGAGCACTCTTTTAAACACTTATAGACTGTTTTAGATACTATTTATTATTATTATTATTTAGCCCAAATTGTCCCACTGCTGGGCAAAGGCCTCCCTCCAGGTTTTAAATACAATTCTTGCAAAATGCCACACAACGCGATTTAGTCCCAATCAAAGCAGAGCTTATGTTATGGGTACTAAACAACTGATAAATGATATTTCTAAATACAATAAAAACAGTAGCACTAATAATGTCTTCAATGCGTTGTATGTTTTTATAGGGAAAATATTGACAGCTGATTTTCATCTTTTACTCGAATTTGATTCACAGTTCCTGATTCAAATTATGAAATGCACCAAAAAGGATCCATATAAATTTATTACAAAGCCACATCTCAATCTCAAGAAATCCGCATAAAAATGCTTGATCCCTAGACACTTTTGATGTGTGTACATACGTATTATCAATGATATATGTAATAAGTACAAAGGTGTAGATAGGTTTCTTAAACAACATTCCATCTTCAAAAACTGTACACTAACGCACGCACGCGTCCGTTGGGATGCGATGCCACACTGAGGGGAAATGTGGCTAGTTAGCCACATTTTAACGTGTCACTTGCTGAGCGCGTATAACCTATCTACACCTTTTTACTTATAATATCATTGCGTATTATAGATAAATTACACCCAGACACAGAACAAATGATCATGCTCATCACTCAAACATTTGTCCTCGGTGGGAATCGAGCCCACGACCTCCTGCACAGCAGTCAGGGCCTCTAACTACTAGGCCAATAGGCAAGTCAATCGATCTATATCTATAACTAATCCTTATTCAAATTCAATACTTATTTATAATAACATAACATCACGCTTGTATTCACCGAAGGGGTAGACAGATAGTGCACTCTCATTTTGCCTCTTGTATTAAAGTCCCATGTAACACTAACTCATTAACAGCTGGATAAAATTTACCACATGAATAGATCATGACCTGGGTTAATACCAAAATTGTTGGAATCATAATAGTGCGTTCTCGTGGGATAATTAGTCGACTGCCGAAGCTAGTTTCTTACAATTTAGCCGGTGTTTTTCACCGCCACAATTAACGATTTCGGTTTGCTTTGCTTTCTAATTCATGGTTGCCATTTTAGGGCCCTTTCTAAGTTAATATAGGTATCTAACTATCCCCGGTAGAAGGGTTAGGGAGAGGTGTACCTGGTAGTACACCCACAATTCGCCAGTTATGTTTACGTACCATGTTATTCCAGAGCCTATTGCCATCAATCGGCCTTTGCAACATCTTAAGTAAAGACATTCAATACTAACTATAGACTAGATACTTGTGTCAAAAAAGTACGCTCCGCGGCCGCTCCAATATTGCTATATCATTCTAGATGGCGTTACTGAGACATGGAATCAAAGTTTTTGTATGCCATTTCTTCGCATGTATCATAAGTCTCTTTGATCTTAAGAAATAACGTACACACCGTCAACTTCCACTAACAAATCTGCCAACACATTCCTATGCATCATCTTCTGGCGAACAATCTCGCGCAACACCAAGCGAATCGATACGGAGCACAAAAGACGACAAAAAAAACGCGGCTGCGACAAAACGTAGGAACAAAAAAAAAAGTCGCAAGAACAACGTAGAACTGAGTGAGTGTACGCTTTCGTTTTTCCGAATGCTATCTTCATATCCGGACGTGAGCAACTCCTCGCAGTCGAGGAGCTAGGGAGGCAAAGTATACGGTTAAATTGGAAATTTTTGATGTGATGTGAAAAGGTTCGGCTGGGATTGGATACCGTGTGTTGTCTGGATGTTTTGTGTTGAAAGACGCTTTATGTAGCTTCGGTTTCATTACGGATGTACGAGAAAAACACACGTTATTGTATGTTGCTAATGGGGAAATAAGAACAGATTTTTGAGGTGGCTTCTTAAAATACAAATACTAATTGTATGAGTAATTAAAGGAACTTTTCCAGTTTGTTACTGTCCCGTCAGGTCGGAGGGTCCTCCCGTTTCAATGGTGGATGAGGAACTTTACACCCTGTCCCTCATAGCTCTAAAATACTATTAATTGCTTTTTTCATGTTTTACACTATTTTTCTTCACAAATCTGCAAAACTTAGAGAGCACATAAATAATGTGCCTACTCTCATAAAGAGAAGGAACGAGCATTGATCATCACGGTTGCTCAAGGCCTATTGGCGATTAGAGAGCACATATGGATTGAAAAAATCACTTTGTACTTGCCGGAATTTGAATCTCCTTCGCCGTACAATAGCGGCGAGGCCACTTGGCTATCAAGACATAATTAATGTTAAATGCATGATTTTAGGTAACCTATGCAAATGATTAAACTCTTCGTCCCATTTTCCAGTTAAATATGAGCTCCGTGCCTATCATCAGACAATACACAGTGGTGTAGTCCTTATCCGCGTGTCTTGACAGTTGCGTCTACGCCTCACGAAAACTCACGAAGCGCGACGGAAAAAAACGAAGGGTGGCCGCCGCTTGTTGTGTTCTGATTTCGAACTGATTAGGGAATTTGAAATCAAGGCGTAAAGAGGATCTTATCAGAGGTTCTGAATATTTTTATTAGAGAAACTTTGTAGCGTGGGTGCGTTTACAAACAACAAACAAACAAACAGCCAGATCCGAAACGAGTTGTTTCGGACCTGTGAGTTTGGGTGACCTCCGTGCCTCGGAAAGCACGTGAAGCCATTGGTCCCGGTTGTCACATTTTGTAGATCTTTGACAGTCGTTACGAGTAATCAGAAGCTCCAAGGTCTGACAACCAGTTTAACCACGGGGTATCGTGTTACCCAGTTACTGACAGGTAGTCGCTTCATTCAAAACACTGGTATTCAGCTTCATACGGTTTAAAAGGAAAAGGCTAGGCTGACGATATGCAGGAAGAATCGAACTTTTGACACGCAGCGTAGCAGCAAATACCTAAGCTGCAGCACCAATCGTGCTGATATTTATCTATCTCATAGATACCAAATTACATGAGTGTATACAATTCTAAATATCCGTACAATGCTATTGACAACCACTTATCATCCCGCATGCAATAAAATCAACTGATGACGTTTCAATTGTTTTACACTCAATTTTTAATATAGCTGTGTCATTCTTTACAAGGACCTTTAATTTACTGTTATTAGTGGCTATGTATCAACCTCTCTAATTACTTTTCATCAAATAAATAATGCGTGTTCCATTCTGCTGCAGGGCATTGATCACCACGCTTGCTCAAGGCGGATTAGCAAGTTCAGATTTAAATTAACAATAAGTCTAGGTTTTCTCATTAGGGTTCTCCTTTAGCAACGATGTCAATGATGTTTAAGATAAACTAAGAAGGTACAGAGGCCAGCACATCAAGCTACCTACCTCAATATATAAAATTTCTTTGATAGTATTTCAACTTTATTTTAAACAAAATTAGGATCATGTTCAATTGAGAAAATTTGACTGTTCGGGGCAGCTTTATGTCTTCAAATAGGTGTATTAAATTAAATTACATGTGTTACAAGACCTAGATTTTATTAAAAGGTGTATTTACGCCTTGGTATAGATAAAATATGATCCATTTCAGTCCAAGACTATTGCCCAAAAATCAATAGCGACATCTAACCATTCTCCACCATCATAACAGACAGGTTTATCTTCAAAATTTGGAATTGCATTTGAAATCTGCACAAGACGCGCTTATCAGATCAGCTGTGCACCTGCCGTATCGGTTTGAACGACAATCGATATTCGGACGTTACCGATTCGTTCCTTGTGATTGTAATCGATTGTCGACATGATCTACCCCTTTTAGTGACGGGAAGTTTGGATTAGATATTGAAAGTCGACGTGATAAGGAAGATTTGATACTGGTAGTTTTAAGTGATAATGCTGGTATCAATTCCTTTATTCCAAAGGTCAAAATAGGAAATTGACATCTCTCAATGATTTATAGCATTAGAAAAGGACACAGACTAGCGGTGACAGATATGAATTAAGTTAGAAATGTCAAATTGAACTGTCAAATATTATGTCATTATGAAAACTGAAGTGTCACTTAAATTGACAGCTCTTTTAGATGTCTGTCCTTTTCTTTTTATTCATAAAAGAAAAAGATTGGAATAGCTTAAACTAAGTTTAGTTTGGCAGTAATGGCCAGGCATCAATAGAAAGAAAAAAAAATTGCAAGCGTGTTCCAATTTTGAAAAAGGTTAAGTAGGTGTACGAATCGAATATTTTTAAACTTGTATATAGAATTGACGATGCGGCCATTGACCATTAGTGCGATATATGGAAAGGATGTCAATCCAAGAATTCATAATGTACTTCAGCTGTTTAAAATACCCCGGTAATTACCTGCCAGTGTAGTCCAAGAAAAATGGCGCCATACAAAGCAGGTTGACGACATGTGGCATTGTATGGGTCATACTTATGCACCTGGTGGTTAAACTGCTCGCAGTTTATTTACCATATCAGTGGGATATAAAATGTCGTGATAGCCCAGAGGTTAAGACGCCTACCTCTCGTGCACGAGGTTGTGGTTTAAATCCGGGCAAGTATCAATGTGACTTTCAATTCATAAGTACTTTCTAAGTTTATCTAAGACATCATTGACATCGGTGAAGGAAAAACATCGTGAGGAAACCTGGACTTATAGTTAATACAAGTTTGAAATCGCCAATCCGCCTTGAGCAAGCGTGGTGATCAATGCTCAAGCCTTCTCTGTATGAGAAGAGGCCTTTGCCCTGCAGTGGGACAGTAACGGGCTGGTATTATTATTAATTAAATAGAACGGAATACTTTTTGATGCACACCATAAAAACTTACAAATTGTACATCAACCTATACATCAATAAAAAAGCCGATGTAAATGTCCAATGATGGGAAGGTTCAGAATCATGTACACAGAACTAATGGTATCAGAATTTGCGACGATTGCCCTAACATCCTGTATGACATCTTAGGCAAGTTTATATCAGATGTAAGATATTTCAAACATCGAGCCTCCTGTCGGCCCAATTAAACTAAATCACATCAAAATCGATTACAATCGGGACAATACTGAAGCAAACCGGTTAGAATCGGTAGCGGCGGCCGTCAGCGGCGTTTCAAACGCGCGTCGCGTCGCGTGGGCGCGTTCAATTTGCATAGCTTCATTAGGGCCCGACCTCACCGCGCGATAGTCGCGTTATCGACGCCGCCTCTGAATCGCGCCTTACTTCTTTTTTTTTAATCGACAGTCGTTAATTAAGCGTGTGTGAGGTCTTACGCCTTAATTATAATTGCGCACAGATACTGAATTAGCTCGGTTTTAACGAAGCTCAAAATAAAACACAACGGATAAGTAAAAACCTATTTATTTGTAGCCTTTTTGAAGATAAGCATTACTGTCGTGACTAGTTTTAATTGTAGATAGTATTATCTGTTGATTGCTTGAGGTGGTTACTGACCGATAGTTTTATTGTCAATAAAATTATATCAATTCCCGCTGTTAATGTGAAACACTTGTAATATT
Organism: Euplexia lucipara; assembly: GCA_921972225.1. Classification (NCBI taxonomy): domain Eukaryota; kingdom Metazoa; phylum Arthropoda; class Insecta; order Lepidoptera; family Noctuidae; genus Euplexia; species Euplexia lucipara. Next base: position 1,173,025 of record OV179149.1, on the reverse strand, counting down.
AATGTTGAAATATTGCGACGTTAATTTCGAGTGCTTAGGTTACCTACCTAAGGCTTACGTTTACGATCATACCTAAGATCATGTTGTCTGTTAATAATCTTTAGTCTTTTACTACACAATCAGTCGATCAAATCACATATTACAGTCAGAACGTATTATCTAAGTCGATAAGGCTTATCGATAATCGCGTGTCTGGCACATCACTAGTTTGTACCTATAAAACAATAAACTATTGCTCAGTCAGTCAGTGCACAGCAATGCATCTGTGTGAGTGACGTCTTACAAGTTAAGATGAATTAATTTAAAATCTTTGATTATTCAATTTATTCATCAGTTAACGTAAACAGACGATAGTAAAGACTAATGAAAAGAGGTTAACTGTTAACATTCTTTATACTGAGCTAGTAAAAATGAATAATGTTGCTGTCCCACTGCAGGGCGAAGGACCCTTCTCATATATAGAAGGCACGCTAGCTCAAGGCGATTTCAGACTTAGGTAGATCATCAGTTAATTTAAATAAAATCCCTATATTTAAACTACAATTATCTGTTAAGATCTTATGGTTGTGGTTGTTGTTAAGATCTTATGTCGCATGTGATACAGGTTTTAACCTAGTACAGGCATTATACTTTGTTATACCTATATTATTTCTAAGATTTAATTAGTATTTACCAATTAAACATCTGAATAAAGATTATTATATTATTATTATTATTATATTATGTAGTACCTTCCAAGTTTATCTTAGATATTACTGACTTCAAAAATGAAAACATTGAAAAACCTTATAAAAATTGAAAGATTATTGTTGTCTTGTTTCCGGTAGGTTATGAAACTACAACAGGCTCTTTTAATAAAATACAGATTGATCAATCAATTTTCCTTATTTAAATACAGAACTAACAACAGTTTGCAAGGTGATCCAATCGTTATAGATAGGTAAGGTAGATAGGTTGTTTAATATTAAATAAGGCTCATCACAACACATAGGTACAACAATCTTCTTCCCTGCTTTTAAAATTACACAATCCATTTCCCTTAACACAAGAACATAACGTAACTACATGATATTGAGCACGAAGCTGCTAGGAAAGTAGATAAATTAGCAATAATGACGCATCAACCCACCTCGCCGACTTTACGACTTACAAGAAAGATAACTACATCATACATACATACATTTACGTTTTCCTTATCATCCACAAACATGGCCTTTCCTTCATTTAAAACAAACTAAAAACTCTTTAAATAATCCTTTTGCAAAGCTAATTCTGTACTCGAAGACTCCTCCATATTAAAAAGCAAATAAATCGTAGCCACGGTTGACGAAGCATCGACATAAGGCCGAGTACATGAAAGCGCAACATTTCGCGACATCGCGTGTGTCGCAATGCAAATACGCCAGACCACCGGCGTTCAACCGACACTTTTATTTAAGCAGTTGAAGTAACCTCTTTTATCGATAACTTATTTAAAATTGCAATGAAAATCGCTCAATTATTTTAATATTTTATATCAAGTGCAACCTTTTCTAAATTATAGTATGCGAGTTAAGTGTGCACCCTGAGGTAACTAATTGGCTGCGAAAAAAATAATATTAATTGCTGTAATTAATATTATATAAAGATCTAAATGGAGTAATTAAAAAAGGAAATAAGTATTACATTAGTTTTATGGAGAACACATTGAATTTAATATCGTACAGTAGCCAACAGATAAAGTTTTAGCACCTACTGCCCTTCGCAAAACAATCGTAAATAGGCTTTCGCAAATTTCGTCCGTATTCCATCGAAACTGCATCCTAAAACTGTATTGGCTCTGGTCTGAGGCGTTAGTGGCCTTACTGGCCGTAAACGCCTACGTTTTGGTAAGTTCGCCGCACTCGGATGAAGACATTTAAATACGTCGAATATGTTAATATTGCCATCGGATCGTGTACACTGCCCTTAACAACGGGGACTGTGCGTTGGCGGACAGCGGTCTATTAGTGAGGTAGTGCAAGTTACAGGATGAAGCGTTAGCGATTGAATTAAATCTAAAATTTGTCTCGTGCAGTAATATTGCTGTAGGGAAGTCTAGTTTGTACTTACTCCATTATTATTATTTTAAATAGAGGGCGACGGTACAGACGCCAGCACATCAAGTTACCCCAATGTGTCAAATTTCTTTGACCGTTTTTCAACTTTATGAGAAACAGAATAAGGCTCATATTCGATTGGAAAAATTTGACACATTGGGGTAACTTGATGTGCTGGCGTCTGTACACTAAACTGAATGCACTAATATACAAAACGCCACTGTCGATTAACATTGTTATTTTTCAAATGCATCTATTCCAAGATGCATTTGAAAAATAACAATAAAAAAATCATAGGCGTAACTTAAGGTCTACTGATTTTAACTTAAAGCAGGGTGTGGATAAAAAAAAACAATCAAATATTAAGGTTGTGACAAAAAAATAACATATGAAAGCGGTGAAGGGCGGGCGTTTTTCTTATTTAATTTGTGACGTTCAAAAAGTGCTGATTTTCCACCTAATTTGAATAAAAGAAAAATCATTCGTGATTAAGTAATAAAGATAACGTCGAAATGTAGGTGAAGGCGAGGTGTCATACAGATAGTCAATGTAATTCACTTAACTTTTCGTAAGTAGATTTTTTAGAGAAAAAATCTTCTTACGAAAAGTTCAATCAATTAAAGTAAAACTATATTGCTTTCCGGATCACCATTTAAACACAAACCCTACTCTTTATCGCTCAACCGCTCCCGCTCATCCCTTACGCTGCATCACCTAGCGAGCTAGTCTTAAGCATACACAAACGTATATTACGCAGTTTATTCAACAGGCCACACTGACCCGCGCACCATTCATGTCTCCTCACTCACCAAGTTATATTATTAAAAAGCTAAAAATTATATGCCTGTAGTATTATGTTAATATGGTAGCTAAGTTAGGGTAAGCAACGCATGGCGAGGTCGGTCCGTGGATGGGTGACTCACTAATCTATTTCATGCTATCGTAAGTATTACTTAGTAACTGTAATGAAGATCTTTGAGAGCCCTTTGAAACTTCAGTCTTAACATGACATCATCATCATCACCATCAACATCATCAACATCAGGCCTGTAATCCTCGAAGGGTTAGGCAGTGTTAAGTACACATTTCGCCAGTTATGTTAAGATTCCATGTATTTAATTTTAATTTTACATCAATTTATGATGTTCTGCTTATAGTCAATTTGTGTGTTGTTATTTTTCTGTCTATTTACTGTAATTGGTTTCTTTTTACCGTAGTAAATAAAAAAAATTAATAGGAGGCAAGACTATTGCCGAAACTACAGTCTTAAAACCTAACATAATATTTATTGTATTCCTCAAAAGAGTGCACACCTCTGCTGTACCTACTGGCAAAATGTTGATGTACAGACGCCAGCACATCAAGTTACCCCAATGTGTCAAATTTTCTCAATTGAATATTATATGAACCTTATTTTGTTTGGCATAAAGTAGAAAAACGATCAAAGAAATTTAAGACATTGGGGTAACTTGATGTGCTGGCGTCTGTACTTCCACATTTTGCTAGTTATGTTAAGTTATGTCAGTTGTTGAGTTGTTTTTGTTGTTGTAATGTTATGTAATGTAATAGAGGGCGACCCTATATTGCCATCATCCAGACACAAATCCAGACTGGAGCGACTGCCTGTCTGAGCTCAACAACCCCGGTACTAGGTAACATAACATGATACCACTTGGTGAAACTGGTTGTCAGACTTTCGGGAAGAACTACTGAAGACAGCTGGAATCAACGGCCTAACGTTCTTTCCGAGGCACGGAGGAGTCCTGATACGAGCATGTAATAAATGGTCACCTATTCTCTAAGATGATTGATAGCCCTATAAGACTACAGTTGTTAGACACCATAGAAATCTATATGTTAGACACCAAATCAAAAGCAGTTAAAGGTGTAATTGGGTATAATAATTCGATCACAAAAGAAGTAGGAAACAATATTAAGAAAATTAGAATGAAAAGAATAGAAAACAAGGATGCCGCCCCGTCGCTAGCCAAACAACCAAAACTGGCCCCTAGCAAAGGGGTTGCCAGATCTGTCGCCAACATCTCTCCCCCCTCCTGGTAAGAACCTAAAGTTTTACCAAAGCAGCTATTGTGACAGATCCAGTGTAACTAATTTACGTAGGACCCCTGCACTAGTCCTAACGTCCGCTACTCGCACTATCCCGTCTCTACCAGGGAACAAAAACTAGCCCCTAGCAAAGGGGTTGCCAGATCTGTCGCCAACAACAGTGGTCCTATGTAATTGACGATTAATAGATTGTGCATTGAAAAATTCAAGCACATAATAATTACACAGCGACCTGTGTAAGTAAGCCCAACAACTCGGTAAGCACAAAAAAAAAGATAAACACATAATAGCTACTTTAAACCGATTACGAAGATCGATGATGCGTATTTTACGAGTGCTAATTACAACTGAGTTGATTGAAATTGAGTGGACTGTGGACAGTCAACAACACGACCTTTATAGTGTAGTAATAAGAACGGTTTTTGAATTTCAAGAAGTGTTTCCACTGGTAGGAGCTGTTGACCGTACCTACTAGTGCTTGCATTGTGGATCAGAGAAATAAGTAAATACTGGTTGTTCTATTGCAGACACGCCTATTCAAGGTGTAAATGGGTGATTCTACGCTATTTGGATTCCAACGGCCTTTAGATTTTTTTATGTTAAACTAATTACATTGCCGTTAATGTGTGCTTATGCAATAAAGTATAACTTCTTTCATTTGGACCACTTAGTCAATTCACGATAGTGGTTTAATTTTACACATTAACATTATAAAATAGTAACAAATGTATACTCCCCTGGCCTACCCCATTACTGCATTTTTTTCATTTTTATGGCCTAGTACTTTTAATATTTATGGTATTGTGTTTTATTTTAATATTGTGTTATAGCTAATATAACTTTGAAACATATGTTATAACAATACATTGCAAAAGTGTTTATTATATAATTTTAAAAAATCTTATTTTCACGTCACTTGCTAAAAGCGTCACTTCACCTGGCGAAATTGAAAGACTGTGATTTTCACCTAAAAGTGCTAAAGTATATTTTTGACCATAAACGACGCGCGTGGGACAGTGTGAAGTTAAATGCAAGCTAACAGTGTTGAGCACAACTAAAACAATGTGGCGTCAGTTTTCAATTCATTGTCTGAGAACGTGCTTGTGCCAGTAGTTCCAGTATTTCCCTTGGTAAGTATATCTTTTTATATTTCATCGTTAAATAATTGTGAATTTGCACAGAGCAATGTTTAGTGTGTGTAGATGACATTTATTGTGTAAAATGTGGTCAGAAAAACATGCGATATTACTTTTGGGAGATTATGTCCAATTTTGTCACTTCTCTGGCGTCACTTCTCTGCCAGTTTCTATGTCAGGGGAAAATAATACCATGCAGGGGCAGTGACAATTTTTTTTTTGTAAATATTTACTATTCAAAACGGTTTATTTCATTTGTTCTAGTTACGCAGATATCATGTCAAACATGATAAAGAAGCAAACAAGGGATGAGAGACTAAAAAACCAGATCCAAGCAAAAAAATTACGCTACCAAAAAATTAAAAACAATCTGATTAAAAATACAGAAATACAAGCGAAAGAAAAGCAAAATTTTCAAAAAGGAGAAAAGGGATAAATTAAGTGTATTAAACACGACTGAAAGGGAATGGGCTGATTTTTTTCTGATTTTACTTGGAATTATCTTGAAACCGGACATGGTATCAGATGGGCATGTAGACAAACCTTGCTACAATGGACAACTTTACCAGAGATTTTTTTTTTAAAGTTCTATCTTTCATATGTTAGTGATACCTGTGATTTTATACTTGTGGAATACCAGATAAGTGATAAAAAATATAGTTATGCTGCCGTATGCAAGTCTGAATTTGATGACGAAGAAGGAGAGATTATTATTTTACTTTATTTAAAGAAATCTATTAAAGGTGCTACTCTTTTTTGCCAGTTTACTTATGATGAGTAATAGAGTATTCTACAATTTTTTAGAGCTGGTTGATGTGCTCAAAAAGTTAATTATTTATTGTTTAGTATTTAGGTAGAAAACACTTAGTTTAACCGAAATTATTGATTCAGTTCTTTCTTAAAATGGAAGTTTACATTTATAATAATGATTTTTAAGTTTACTTGCTAAGATAACCTCTCATAGGTGTATCATTTTACTATTTAGGTAAGCCTTAAATGTGAAATTACACTTTTTCGAGTATTTAATTATTAAAAACTGTTGAACAGTAAGTGTTGTGATTATTTAATCGGAAAAATTACTAATTTAGTTCAATTCACAGACGAGAGTGATATGCATTAATATATATATTATATTATAATTAGATATTATTATTGTTTTATTATTATTTTCATATTTAAATTATTTGATGGTGATCGAAACTTAATTTTTTAAGAACTTAAAATTGTGAATATGTTTCAACTGTTAAGGCTGATTGTATTCTATTCATTAAAAATATAACGATAAAGCTATTATTTATTCATTTTATGCAGTATTATTAAAATTCCTTAGATAATACTTAGTAGCCTGTCACTTTCCTGCTATAATTTGTCACTACTCTGCCAATAGTGTCTCTCCCCTGATAACACATTTTCCCCTGGAGCCTATAAAATGAAAAAAAAATGGAAATATCTTCTGGCCCTTGTAATTACTTAGGCAAAATAATGCCAAGTAGTTGAATTATTAATATTAAATTAAACAGATGATTTTTTCTTTGGGGACACAAAATACTCAAATACCGTAGAATCACCCAAATATAGGAATAAAATTACCTGGTCATGTAATGTAAAGTCTCGATGTTGAAGACATGCTACTAACCTCTTCATTGAATTGATTGATTTAAAAACAACAAAAATAGCTCTCGGTGCCAATTTACGAATCTGCATCTTTTGAACGTCACAATTATATACGACGGTCCCCCAAAACGCCCGCCCTTTACTACTTCCTAGTGTTTTTGCTGGAAAGAAGTCGCGGAGTTAACTCCCCAGCAACACGTAGGTAGATAGGTATTCGATTCGTTTGAAGAACTTGAATCTATACAATGCACAGAAAGAGCACAAAAATATTATTTCAATTTGTCATGTAGGCAAGTCGCGGGGCGTGCTGGGCACATTTTGGTTTGTCGTCTGAACTTGACTGTTGCGGTTAACGGGTTGATATAAATATTACAATATGTCAGTCCATGTCATTTCACGATCTGATCAAATCGAATTCTGAGTTTGTGTAATTATGTGTTTCACATTTTGAAAAAGTTTGCTAAGATGACGTGGCAATAAGCGTTTGTCAAAACCAATCTACAGAAAAAGTATCGTTTGTCATCTTATGAGGCTCCTACAGAAAGAAACCCGAAGTACGAATATCCGACATACAACTTTGCAAAGTCAAAATATTAAGCCAAAGATCAATTCAAAACTAATACATAATGATGTGCTAAAAAATTCATAACATCTTATAAAACCATCATGAATGTAAACAAGTCAGTTCTCAAGATCTTAAACTGCACACAGTACATTGTCACAATATCTCAAGTTAGTACGAGTGCATCCTCAACGTTATTAGACGCGCGACGGAGTGACGTCGCGCGACGTCGGCGTCGACGCGAGCCGCAACGCGAACGTGACGCGACGTCGCCGTCACACGGAGATATTAGATCTCGTTGTTTGTACGTTTTCAAATGAAAAATGTTTGCAGATTATTTCAAGACGGTGTTAGTATATGACTGTATTGATTATTATAATGTTGTGTGTGTTTCGTAAGGTAAAATTATGTTGCTGTAAGTATTAAGTGTATCACGTGTTGACTGGCCTGTTGGTCTAGTAGTTAGTGATCCTGACTGCTATGCCGGAGGTCGTGGGTTCGATTCCCACCCAGGACAAATGTTTGTGTGATGAGCACGACCATTTGTACTGTGTCTGGGTGTAATTTATCTATAGTATGTATGTATTTAGAAATATTATAAGTATGTTTATCAGCTGTTTAGTACCCATAACACAAGCTTTCAAGCTTAACTTGGGACTAAATGGCGTTGTGTGAAAAAGTTGTGGAATATTTATTTTTATTTATTTATTTATCGTGATTATTGACTACAGTGTCACTTTAGGAATTACAAAGAGCTTTGATAGGATTGGTAATTGTAGTAGGCAGACTCTAACTCTGTCGCTTTATAAGTTTTAATTTCATTGGTCGCTCTTTTGGACATCCACTGCTGGGGCACACACAGTGATCTGTTTTGCGGAATAATGAGACTTGGTCTATACCGTAACCCAATCTTAGCTTAATAGGGATATTAATCTTGATCATCTTAATTAGACACAAGAAAGTGCAAAACCGTTCTGACGAATGACTAGTTGGCCTAATTAACAATGATATAACTTTTCGATCATTACGTAGATCAGGCTCTACATGAACATCCAAAAGTTTATATTATTTTAAACCAACTTAATGAAACTTCGTCCAACATGACAAATAAACTGACAACAGCTAACACAAACCAACTCTCAAATCTCTAAAGTCCCGCTATCTCCAAAAATTACTAATGACGTCATCTCACGAAACAGAGAATAAAGAAAAAGACTTGAAAAAACAACAAATCATTACTATCATCAGATCAGTGAGATTTCAATAGGTCCGTCAAATACACAGACAATGGCACAATGCTGATACCCAAGTCATTATCAGATCAACTTAGCTAACACTTCATGAGACAGACAGACGCACTGGGTGCTGATACTGGCGGTTAAACGCCGGCAGGAGCGGTTGGGACGCAAAAGTATAACTTCCGAAAAGGAAAAATGCCGACTACCTTTACTAAGAAGGCAAATGGGTTTCTAGGTTCTAATAATAATAAATCATTTATTTCAGACCTATAAATGTTTTAAAAATAATAAATAATAGTGTTCCTAAAAACTTAAAAACGAATGTTAAACTTAAAATTCTTAAGGTACGTAAACGAAAGCGTTTTTATATGTTCATAATTTAAAGGCAGTACAGCCATTTCCAGGCAAGCGCACTTGCGCAGCGCACAGCGCTCATCTCGTGCTTCACAATGCGTGGATGGACAATCATTTCTATGGTGTGCTAAAAAATAATACATAAATAACATTAATACAAGCCTGTTACTGTCCCACTTGGCAAGGCAAAGGCCTCTTCTAAAACAGAGAAGGCATGTGATAAGTACTGTAAACGAATTTATATCGAGGCGTGCGATGAGATGCGTGCGCTGTGCATGCCTCGCAACGACTGTAACCGCCTTAATAAACCGCAGCGTTTCCACCGTCGAGTGCGTAACACAATCAAAAATCCAGAGTGGATCTTCCAATAATGAGTTGGTTGCGTTTCGCGGCCGACAATAGTCCGGGACAATGGTTGGATTCAAATCAACGTGTACCTACACTTGGGCGATTAACGCGCTCTTTGTCATCCCCACAATGGGGGGTCAACGGTTTTCCTAAATTTTTCCAATTACGTTTATTGAAATTTTGTTATGATTATCATCTACTCTCGTTTTTTCGGTATACCGTTCGTTGTTTGCGAATTTCTCTGATTGCTTTTCGAAAGATTGAATAGGAGATGGATAATCTTTGGCTATCGAAAATAATCTCAAATAATGCAAAACTTGATTCTGGCTTACATAATGGTATTTATGTTGGAAACGGTGAATCTGTAAATCTCCTTTGAAAAATTTCAGTTACGTGTTGCAAACATCACCCACCACCATTGACTGATGATGCAGAGGATAATATTATTGAAGTGAAGAGTTTATTACTATGGGGATGAGACTTTAATGAGGCATGACAGTATACAGGTTTAAAATTAATTGCTACAATAATAATGTCTTCCCGACATTTTAGTGACGGCGGCTAATTTCAACGCGTATTACAAGTGCACTATCTGTTCTTTCATGATCAATGATATTTACATCTGTCGAATGTTAGAAAAACATTTTAAAACATCTAATGTAAATGAAAAATAAATTAAAAGTAGATGAGGTCAGTGTATCCAAAATCTGAAAAATATTATACTCATTTAATATTTACTTAGACTTTGCTTTGATCAGACCATATTATGAGGATGCACATTAAAAGTCTGAGATGGTCTTTACTCATATAGTTCAAAAGCACAACAATTGAACACACGCAGAATAATGCAGTTACAGTACCTACCAACTTCTAATCTCCTAGTTGCTGCTGAGAAATTCCTAATTGAAATACCCAATACAGCTTAGCCTGACCATAAATTCGAACTCAGAACCCCATGCTCAGCAGTTGGCTTTGCATCGACCAGATCAAAGGGACAGTTGCGAATTGCTGTAAATAAGGTCATCAACAAAAACTTGCTAAATTCCAAAACTACGTCGCCCTTCATAGATTCATCAGACCCAATTGTACCACCACTCAACTATTCCGGCACTATGATTATTATAGATTTGCTCCAAAAAGCTAAAATATCTAAATCGATTAACCTAGACATGGCCATTTCGTTTCTAATTCTGTATAAAGTAGCGGTTGCACAGAAATATACCACACGTCATCCTGAATTATATCGACACTTATTTCAAAGAATACTATTTTGCAGCCGAAAAAGGGGTTATAGGGCTTAATGAAACCAGAAGCATGGGTTAGTCGAAGGTTAAGCTTTTTTTTTTTTTTTTTTTAGGGGTGGAAAATCCTCATGGATGTCCCCCGCCCGGGGAGGCGGAGGGGTCTGTCAGACTCTTACTGACTAAAAACCACCCCGTGTTCCTTCTCACACCTGCGCCGGGGGTCACGGGAACGGAAGATACTTCCGCGACCCCCGACTGGTGCCGGCCCCGCGGGCTTCGCCAAGTCTGCGAGGGGAGTGAGGTGTTAGACTCCCCTCGCGACGTCTAAGAGGGGCGCGCGTGAACACGACGCGCCGCCACCTCGGGTCCATGTACGTGGGGGCGGCGGACATCCCCGCGTCCGTCGCCCTGGACCCATTCAGGGGGGCTGAAAGAGGGCGTTGTCCGCCCTCCGCCTGCGCCCGGTGCGTCTGCTGCGGGCAGGGTGAGTGGAGGTGATCTCCCTCTCCCTTTCCGCAGCCTCCTTCTGCGAGATGACCGTTTCGCAGAAGGACACCACCGCGTCCCAGGACTCGACGCTGCCGACCATCCTCTCGACCACGGCCGGCAGCGACAGGTCACTGCCTACTCCAGAGACGAGGGCACGGCGCGGCTCCTCCCAAGCGGCACACTCTGCCAGCGTATGCCGCGCCGTGTCCTCCCGACAGTCGACGCAGTGGTGACACCGGGCGTCCGGCTCCCTGTTTATGCGACACAGGTACTTTCCGAAGCAACCGTGCCCGGAAAGCACCTGCGTCACCCGAAACGACAGGGAGCCGTGCCTCCTCCCGAGCCAGCGCTCGAGCACCGGCCGGACCGCCTCGATAGTGACGAGGCCGGCGGTAGGGCTCGAAAGCCTGTCCCGCCATGCCGCCACCAGGACCTCGCGCAGCTGCGACCGACGCAACTCCATGTGTCGCTGCATCGGTCGCTCGCCGCGCGCCTGCATTTCCTCGCGCCACCGGTACAGTGACGCGAGTACTTTCGCCTCCAGGTCCCAGGGCGGGGATCCGGCCAGTACTCCGGCCGCCTCGTAGGAGATCGTGCGATAGCCCCTGATGACTCTGACGGCCATCGCTCGCTGCGGTCTCCGCAGGACAGCGATGCTGCCGGCCGTCAGGTCAGCCGCCCAGATCGGGGCCCCGTAAAGGGCCATCGATCGCACGATCCCCACGTAGAGCCGCCTACAGGCGGCGCTCGGGCCCCCCAGATTGGGAAGCAGCGTTGACAGCGCCCCGGCCGCGCCCATCAGCTTGGGCGCCAGCCGCCGGAAGTGGGGTCCGAAATCCCATCGGCTGTCGAGCACCAATCCCAGGTACTTCATGGTGGACTCGACAGCGATTCGAACCCCACCGACCACTAGGTGTGATCCGGCGGGTGGCGCCCGACGGGGGCCGTGGAAAACCATAGCCTCCGTCTTGCTGAGGGCCACCTCCAGGCCGAGGCGCCGTATGCGGCCCACCACCTGTGAGACCGCAGCCGTCGCCAACAACGCCGCCTCCCTGTGCGAACTCCCCCGGGCCGTGACCAGCGTGTCATCCGCGTAACACGTCAGGTCGACGCCCGGCTGGAGCTCGCCCCTCAGCACCCAGTCGTACCCGATGTTCCACAGGAGTGGCCCGAGGACTGAGCCCTGTGGAACACCACACGACATGGGGCGCTGGTGACCGCCATCACGTCCCACGTAGGTGACACACCTCTCCGTCAGGTAAGCCCCAACGAGTTGGCGGAGGTAGGAAGGCACCCTATGGTAGCACAGTGCCTCCCTTATACAACTCCAGGGCAGGGTGTTGAAGGCGTTGGAAATGTCCAAGGACACCGCCAACATCACCCCGCCCCGGGACACCGCTTCCTCCGCCAGGACTCTGACACGCGACACGGCGTGAATGGTGGAGCGCCCGTGCCGAAAGCCAAACTGGCTCTCGGCTAGATCCGGCCCGTCTCCGCACAAGTGGCCGACGAGGCGGGCAGCTATGATTCGCTCGAACAGCTTACCCACCTCGTCTAGCAGCACTATGGGCCGGAACGCGGACGGTGAGTCCGCAGGGCGCCCCGCCTTCTTGAGCAGGACCAGACGACCAGTCTTCCACAAAGTGGGAAACTGGCCCCGCTCAAGACACGCCGTGTAGAGTCCTCTCAGCTGGGGCTCCAGCTCCTTCAGAGCGAGGGCGAGCACTCGGCCGTGAATGCCGTCGGGCCCCGGGGCCACGTTCTTGGCCCGGAGCCGCAACACGGCCGCCCTCATCTCTGCCTGTGTCACCTCTGGGCGCCGCGGCTCGAAGTTTCCCTCGAACCGCACGATACGGACGCCCCCACGGATCTCCGTCCAGAGTCTCCAGCATCTCCTCCCGGCTTCGCGCCTTCGCCTCGCCGATGGCCAGCCGCAGAGCCTCCTTCGCCGCGCGGTACACCTCATACAGCGCGGCCTCCTCGTCAGGGACCCGACGACGTCTCCTCCGGTATCGGGTGTACTGGCGTCTCGGTTCTACGCACGCGACGCGCAACTGCGCAATCGCGGCGGACCACCAGTACACCTGGCGCCTTCCCGACTGTGTGTGGACCCGGGGCATGGACGCGTCGCAAATTTGCGTCATTGCCCCGCGGAACCACTGCGCCTCCAATTCGACGTCGACGGGTCCGTTCGTCGCCGACTCTCGGAACCAGGCCTGGACAATGGCGGCCTCCTCGAGCAACTCCCTGTCGATGCGCTTAAGCGCCCAGCGCGGACCGTCCGCAGGCGAGGCCGGTGAACCGCGGCCGCCAGTGGTCTGGGCGGAGACGTCGAAACGGATGTAACGGTGATCCGACAACGTCTCCACCTCCACGGCGACACGCCAGTCCCGCACACGGGCGGCGACAGCAGGGCTAGCGAACGACACGTCCACTATAGACCCTCCCCGCTGCCGCACGCACGTGTGTACCGAACCCCGATTAAGGACGGTCAGGCCGGTCGTGACTAACCACTCCTCCAGCGCCTCACCCCTAGCATCGGTCACTGGGGATCCCCACGCCGCAGATTTGGCGTTTAGATCACCTAGCAACAGCACAGGGCGAGGGTGGAGGCGGTCCACGACGGCACCCAACTCGACAAGGAAGCTCTCGAAGTCGGCGAGGCTCTTGTTGGGAGAGAAATACACCCCAACAGTGCCGACGCCGTCCGCGAGGGAAGTCGAAGGTTAAGCTGGCCTAGGTCAGTATGTGGATGGACAACCACTTATTACAAGAGCAAGATCAATTCGCGAAAGCATCATAAGCCTTTGATCCTGGCTTACAATTAATCAATCTTTCAATAGTCTTAGATTGCGAACATGTTAAACACAACAGACTGATGTTAGATACAATTATTGTCATACATATTACAGTTTCTCTATGTTTTACCATACGGCGTACAAATATACATTTAATGTGACCGTTTAAATATATTAATCTATAGGATACAATATAATGGATTATTAACAAAAATAGTTTTAACAGTGGTTGATTTGACATATCAAATTTTAAAAATAATGTGTTTTATTTAAATTCGTCAGGCAATTTTTCTTCAATTCTTTGAAAACTCGTCTAACCAAGGGATATCGTGTTACTGGGTTGTGGAGGTCAGGCAGACTCTCCATGTAAAATACTAGTAGGTATTAAGCTGTGTCCTGATAGACTGGAGCCAGACCTCAACATAGGAAAAATCTAGGAGTAGATGACTATTTGTCCAGATGACCTGAATGTCAATTTATTGGGAAAGGTAAATGCCACAAGGGTGGGTATTTCAATTGACGATATTAAAATTATTACTGCAAACCACGTCTTTGGCTAAACAGAACTAGCTCCGACCTTACCACATTTTATAGAAGCTAGAAAGCATGATTCACATTTACGTTCACTTCAGCCTGTATAGGGGATGATTTCTATTGAACACCTAAAGAGACTATGGAGACCTAGGAGAGAGCTTTACTATTGGTTCCAAGAGCATAAATCGAATTAGTACACCGTTTAGAAATATGACAGTTGGTCCTAATTTGTCCACCAGCACTAACAATATTTATGTCCCCAGATAAGCAATTCCATGTCCCTTCCCAAATAAGGTTCAGCATCAATACACACTCGTACAAGACAACAAATAACTGTCATAGCGACCTATTTGTACAATTATGTACCTTTTGATTTACCGTCGAGATATTAGCCATACAACTATAAAAGTCATACAACGATTACACGCCTTTGTACAGCATTAGGCATTAATTCGACTCTGGCGTTCGCAACGCGACGTCCGACTTGATTCATGCGCGTGCGACGATTGGAAAAGCGACGTAAGTGACGAAAAATTTGCAATGTAAAATATACTTTCGGTGTCACTTTTTTGGGTTGGAATTTGAGCGGGAGGTTGTTTATCATAATGAGTAGTATACCAATTGTCTTTGCTGAGAAGATTAAATTGATTTATATGACGCCGTTTCGTCCGTCATTCGTTCTTGGTATCTGCTCGTAAAGTTCGGTGCGGGTCGCGATCGTTTCGCGTGTTTTATGCCGCTACCCTTTTGATGTGATGCAATATTACTAATGATTTATTTGTTGTTAATCTAGAATTATTTCCTGGTCTTGGACGTATGTCTTATTCATCTTGAATCTCAAGAGTGAATTATTATACTCAGGAGATTTTTGATAATACAAATCTTTCCATTTGTTTTTTATTGAATTCTAATCGTTGATATCTTCAAATAAACTGCATCAATTGGTTACAGTCCATTGAGATACGTTAGTCACTGACTGACACAGCGTTTAGTCAACTAACTTGTTGTCATTATTGTTACAGACGTTCTTAAGTAGTGCCGACACACAATATTTTACATTGTTAATACAGACTCAGACTAAGGCTCTGTAGACCAATGTCCTTCACATTAGTCCTTGTACCCTGAAGGGCATTTCAACATCAGACTTCGGAATTAACTGAAGACAGACATCGACACAATCGGATTCGTAAGCTAGAATTATCTCATTAAAGGGAAGAGACAAGACATGTACCATGCATAGTTCAGTGCTTCTGTCCGTCTGTACGTAAGTGTCAGAGACATAATTGGTTCAATGACTGGACACACGTTACACCGTTTACTACTTGAAGCTTATACTGTTGCGGTGTATAGAGACATGTCTTGTTTTAGATACTGAGAATAACTACAGACGCAATTTGCTTCCAAGTTGCTTCAAAGTCATAATGATAAGTCAAAGTAATTTGTCCTGTTAAACTCAGTGTCGCATGTAATGATGCTTTATTATTTAATACAGACAAAATACAGCTACTTTTGACATTCCTTACTAGCATGCAGTATATATTACAGGACATGCAGCAATAATATACGTCACGTCCGCGGTCTGGCCGGCAGCAATTAATATTTGTCAACATTAACGTCATATTTCAAGACTTTTAAAACACATTGCAAGAACATCCTTATCGTTGACACAAAGGGAAAACATCGGCGACATTCTCGGCCTTCGCCCAACAACCCTCAAATGTGTAAGCCTGGACTGTCACGGCGCACACTTGACATCCGTACACGAGCCATCAGCGCATAAATCATAAGGTTACAACTGAGGGCTACAAGGACCAAAGGCGAGGCACACTGGAATAGGCCCGAACTAACGTACTTGTCGGTTGAATAATTGAGCGGAGTGCCTATTATTGGCCGGTGACATTTGTAGTTTGGTGTTAGTGGAAATAGATGGATGTATTAGTGTTTAGGAGATAATTTGTTACGGTTTTGAACAAACAGAAGGTTAAGAATTTTAGCTTACTTACTCATGAGTTTAAATTGAAACAATTTATTGCACCGTTATCACGACGGGAGAAAAGTACCTACAATATTAAAAAACCCGACCCAATGCAAGTTGGACTTGCACACGAAGGCTTCGTACCGTTCCGTAGCAAAAAACCGCAAAAAACCATGCTCGTTGTATGGGAGCCCCATTTTAATGTAAATTTTTTTTTTTCTAATTGTAGTATTTGTTGTTAGAGCGGTCATCATCTGCGAAAATTCCAGCTTTCTAGCTACCTCGGGTCACGAGCTACCTAGCTGCTTAGTGATAGAAAGCAGAGTCTTAAGTAGTCGGTAACAGGATTCCATTTTTACCCTATGAGTATGGTACTCTAAAGTTTGGGTTTGTATATCCCAGCCACAATACCACTTAATCCTGCCAAACAGATCAAACCAAACGTGAACAGACAGACAAACAAAACTAAGACATGAAAATAACAACTAGGTTCCAAACTATGTATTAAATTATAATTTCTCCGAGCTGAAATACTTCGCAGACCACCAGAGTCGCCCAGCTATGCCACAGCCAAAAGGTCAGACAGCGACTTGGACGCAACATTTAACGTTAATATGAAGCCATAGATCAGGCGCACATCTGTCGGCGCGCGCGCAGCGCTGTCGATCAACAAGACGCTAATAGATCATTAGTATATGCGCATGAGGGTAGAAGTATTCAGGATAGTTACAGGGAACATAGAACAATTGAAATCTTGGCCTGAATATGCTCGTGACAATGAGGACCCAGAGTACTATACCGAGTGAACTAAACACCTAACAAGAAGAATTTATTGCAAAAAACGTGAAGAATATAGAACCCAGCATCTATCAATCTGTGAAACTAATGGCTCTTACTCAGTATCTAGGGTGCGAATCAAAAATGTTGGAAACTTTTTTGAACCTTGTGAAATTAATAGTAGGTAAGTATGTATTTTCTTAATCACTGGCCAGAAAGCGTAAATTTCACCCAAATGTCAACCTATCTCCCTAATAAGCCCCTACTAAATCCAAACACTTACAGAAGAACGCAAAAATCATATTTATAATTTAAACTTCTCATCACGTTAAGACATCATTAATACCAGTCCACAATGAATCAAACATAATCCCCTTTCCTCATAAATTTCACTGAAAGCTATGCAATAGATCACGAGTACATCGCAGTACTCCACGCCTGCGCGTACGCACCGCGCTGTCGATCAACGATCCACTTATAGCTATTTAACATTCGCAGTTGTCATCGAACTTCTAGTACTTTGGCAAATGTATAAGTAGAGAATGTTATTATCTAATCATTGGAGAATAGATAGGGAGAAGGCGTTCGACAGGACTTTGAATAAGTACAAGTTCTGATAATTGAGATAGGCCGCAAGATCTTATCAAATAAACTTAACTCTCCCGCTGAGAAATATAAAATGGTAATATGCATTGTTTATCTAGTTGCTATAGAGCTGCCATACATTTGACATTACGCTAATTTACATACGGTATACTAAAAAAAGTTTAACAGGAATTCTTGCTTAGGGTTGGTATAAAAAAAACTGTCGAAGTATATTTTCAGTAACTTACGTTGTTCCACCTTTCTATGCCATAACTATCACTGCGTACGAATCTGAAACAAATGACAAGACACTTATTAAATATTCCCATGTTTATTTAAATTGCAGTTAGGGTAAGTATACATTTGTAGTAAGTTGAAAATTGTAATCAGGTTTATAATTAAACTTATCGTGATTTAAGGTAACAACTTATTGGTGGCCAGGGCTATGATCTGAGGGACAAAAATACCGTCATCATCGGCCTAGCTCTTTCTACGTTGAGGTCGGCAGCCAGTCTAACCAAACACAGCTGAATCTAACCTTCAAAACCCACTTACAAGTCAACAGGACCAATTATGCTTCCTGAGAAACAAACCTAGTTCAGTTAGCAGTGCTTTACTAACATTGTTTTTAAAAAAGAGACTTATTATTATCTACAGTAATTAAACATTGTCACACTCAGAATATTCCTTACTATATACTAACCCGAACATCATAAATAAGACATCGAAACGTACGCTAGTTCGTCACTCATATTTAAATGAGTACAGTAATCCCGCTAAAGTAGTAAAGAATAGTTTTATGAACCGCCATCACGCGAACGCTTTGTAAATCTCAGTTCGGATCATAAACAGATCTAGATCTAATAAACTAGTATTATAAACATTGTTAGATATCTCATATATTTGATGGTATATATTAATAATGAGTAATTTAAAGCCGCCCATTTTAATTAAGTCACAGAAGTTATGGATATTCGCTTTATTGCTCAATTTATACATGTGATAGAATGGTATTGTATTGGGAATTGGTGCTTGATTATCGTTTATGGTTTTGTAGATGGTTAATTTATACACATTTTGAGTTCAAGTTTGAATTCTTTGCGAGCAATATAGCGTTTTGTTCCGGCGCGGGCGGTGGTTACGTAAATGAAATAAGTTACAATCAAGAGAGACTCAAGATATCAGCTTCTTCAATTTAATTTAAACGCATTTTAAGGGATAGCGTTAAATTATAATTTTGTCACTTCATATATCTACGATGTAATCTAGACATGTTTTTTTTTTAATATTATTTCTGGAATTCTTTCTACAAAACACAGTTTAACAAAACAAAATTCCAACTAATTGTAGCATTTCCAAATATAATTTTAATACCAAAATACAGTTAAAATAATTTCAAAATTCATGCAACGTCCCATAAACAACACGAAAATGACATTTATGTATTAAAACCGTTATAATTTGCAATAAAACAATATGGCGGAGCGGCTGGCTTTCATTCCGTTTAGTTCCCGCTCTAAAAGTAAGATAGAGATGAGATTATAAACGTCAAATGTTTGAATATAACGTCCGTTAACGTCAGTGCAAATATAAGTGTAATTGACAATAATTTTCGTGACCTGGTTGAAAGAGTAACAGCGTCAGTTAAGACAATGGAGCACGAGTCAGATGTTGATGAAAACAATTTGTAAGGCTGAAAATATGATTTAAATAATCAGATAAATTTTATTGGTCTAGTGGTCGCAAGCGCTACTGCTGAGCATGATGTCCCGGAATCGATCCCCGGGTTGGGCAAAGTGTTATTGAGTTTTTACATCTAGAATTTTTCAGCTCAAGCCCGGAGTCTGGATTTGTGCCTGATTCATAGCAATAGGCTCGTCCCCTATAACCTGGGACGTAAACATAACTGGCGAAATTTGGGTGTACCTACACCACTGCATAACCCTTCGGGGATATTATGTTATGTATGGTATTCGATTGAAGTATATTGTCTCTATATTGTAGCTGAATATTAAGAAGCTATTTACGAGCAAGATCGTGATTCAGTTCAATTGCGGATGTCAGTGTGAATTGTGAAGATAAGGCTTAAGGCAGCCTTAACTTCACAATTCATACTGACAAGCAAGCGTGGTGATCAATGTTCGTGCCTTCTCTGTATAAAAAGAGGCCTTTGTTCTGCAGTGGGACAGCGACTATGTGACTTTTTATGTATTTATGGAATTAGTTTTTCTTGAGATTGTGTTTGTGCAGAATACATTTTACTAAATATTGTTTTTTTTTAATTGTAATTAGTACTTGATTAGTTGTATCTTCCATCTCATGTTTTCTTAATTTATCGTTTAATTTTATTAATTAATTAAGCCTTACAGTTTTGTATGCCCTATTCTTCTAACATGTTTTTATTTAAAATCATAATGATTCAAGAATCATCATTTAAATTGAAATACGACACTATTTACTACTAGAATGGCAAAATACTTTTGTCCAGTCTGTTTTAAATGATGTGCAATATTCCCATTCCTTGTGTGTAAGTGACTTATTTACACGGGATTTTCTTGTAAGTTTTTGTATGTACTTACAGTCCCTTTTTTTTTGTTAGTACCTTTTATATGTCTGACAGTTATCTGTCAAATACAATATCCGACAATTATTTATCGATGATTACTTAGGTAAATAAAAAAACATCTTAATTCTTTGGTACTCATATTTATATTTTAAATATATATAAACTTACGCTTTCTGACCACGGGGGTTGGCAGAAATTACAGAAAGCCATAACATTTTTCTTTTTCATTTTTTTAGTGTTAGATTTTTAATTACTGAGTCCTAGCTATTTGAAGTACACCTTAGTCTTCATGTATCTACATTCTTAAGTTCCATAATTGCTAGCATAAGAGTGTGTAAGTGTACTAATAACGTAATGCAGTTGAGCTCTTAAATAAAAACTAAGATCACCTTTAAATTACCTAAAAATAAACATCCGGCTTAACAAAACAATGTAACCGAAATATTATAAGTCTCTCAGCATTAAGCTAAACCCAGAAACCATCTTTACTAAAGGCTCTCTCAATCGGCACTGCCAAAGAAATTCCAATATTTGCTCAAAGAATATTTACGATCCCGCTATTGGTACACATCCAATATGCCATAAGTCATCCCAGTGACGCGAACACATTACTAATTAAAGCCCAAAGTTGATTGCAAACGATACAGGCGATTTAATTAATATTTTGAAAGAAAGCCGGTCGTAAAACGCTAGTAAGTGTGATTGATTTACGATTGGCTAACCATGTAACTCTTAATTTATTTTGTTGTCTATTGTTAATTAATATTTTTTTTTTTTTTTTGTTTAAGTATTAATATTAATAATTGTAGCATGCCTGGTTCGTGTTTGAACTTTGAATGCGCTAATTGCCGCCCAAGTTAAGTAGTTATTTGACACTTGTATTAGTGTTGATTGACTTGTTGTGGTAACTGGATGGACCAACGTGAACTATTTCGGATTATAACTCTATAAATCAGTAGAGAATGATAGACGGGAAAGATACAAACTATTCGCATAACAGTAATTACGATAATCATAAAAAACACAGCATTCTCGATCTCCTAGCTTTTTGGCATCAAAACTCCGTTCCGCTTCGTTCTATTTAATTAGAGCCAATGAAAATCGTGAAGACGGCCACAAAAGATAAATTTGTTGTGTATAGATAACGATAGAGATTTCCGTGAGGTTTAACAAAGCGTTTTGGTATCAAATCACACAATTAGACGATCGGCTGTATGGATCGGCGGCTGCTTTGTCGGTGTCTGTCATTGGTTGGCCGGCGCCACTTAAGACCAAAGAATCGGTGCTGTGTTTATATTTAAGTTTCGGAAACAAAACAACTTGACGGGGTATTTGCATAATAAATAAATTTCAATCTTTTTCTTTTACATATGTATTTTTTTTAAATACTGCAATAAAACTCTTTATTTCTTCTAATAATAATTATGGAAGATAACGGTGACTACGCATATTAAAATTTCACAACCGTTAAAATGTTTATCAAGATTGTCGTTGTTTTTTCTAAATTAAATTATTTTATAGGTTTATTAAAATTCCATAGCAAAACATATTCGCTCAATGAACACAAGAATTGTTAACAAATATGCACATAATTATATTAAATAATCATTAGGTATAGGTACCAAAAGCTTAAGTCTAAATTTTTAGTAAAAAAGAAAAAAAAATACCTAATAAAATTTCAAATATCTACTCATTAAAATATCATGAATATGATCAGCATCCCGAATTATTTGGCTTTGCTTTGAATTATTTTTACAAATACTATAGCGTTCAATCTTTGTAAAACGAGACTATAGGACCAAAGTAGAACACACCAGCGCTGTTTGCCGTCACCCGGCTCGGACAACCGCTGTCGTCTCAAAGGAATCACAATGATCGACGCAATGACATGGCAGTTTTGTCTGCTTGCCCTGCCGGCGGGGTAGCGTGGTGATACCTGGCTAATGTGCTAAACGTAATTCACAGGACTGATTTGCTTACGTCCAGTGACGTCCACTTACCTACCTGTTGAGACGGGACGAAGGACCCGGAAGGACAAGGAATAGATCCTTGTCCTTCCGGGTCCTTCGTTACTAATTTTATAAATGCAAAAGTTTATATGAATGTTTGTTACTCTTTCACGCCAAAACTAATGAACATATTTTAATGAAACTTTACAATTATATAGCTTATACATCAGAATAACGCATAGGCAATATTTTATTAAGATATATATGACCTTGGGGTAGAAAATAAACTAGGTACACGAAGTACTAATCCTGCGCAGACAAAGTCGCGGGCACCACACTATAATGCACTGAAAATAGTTGCAAAGAAACTGTTTTCCAAGCTTTGATATTGTTTTCTAGCTTTTTATTGATTGATTTATTGAATACATAGCATGATATCACTCCTGTATTTACCGAAAGAGAGGTATCATGGGTATGTCTTTCGGTACAAAGCAGGCAGAAATTCAGATTACGGGCTGAAACTGAGATATTTGTGATGGGTCAAATCAACCGTCGTCTTAAACCTCCTCTACCGAACCAACAAGACAGGGACCGGCAAAGCAAGCTAGGTTACATATAGGTACGTCAATTCTAGACGCTTCATCATCTGCCAAGCCTCTTCCCAACTATGTTTGGGGTCGGCTTCCAGTTAAACCGGCAGCAGCTGAATACCAGTGTTTACAAGGAGAGATTCCCTGTCGGACCTCCACAACCCAGTTACTGGGTAATACGATACCCCTTGGTTAAACTGGTTGTCAAACTTTCGGGCTTCTGACTATCTGTAACGACTGTGATAGATCTACAAATGACAGCCGGGACCCATGACTTATGGCGCCTTCAAATTTGGCGGCAGCGACTGCAGCGCTGCATCCGCGCTGCCGCCGCGCATCGGTTCATCAATCGACTAGTGATGATGCGTACGTGTTTTTATTCAGACATGAACGAAAATCAGCTTGAACAATTTATCGATGAGGTTGAAACTAAATGTGCAACACTATGATGCTCGAACCTAGCGGTTGCAACTCGGCGGCTTTGCGGCTAATTTGAAGGCGCCCTTAATATGCTTTCCGATGTACGGAAGAGTCTTGAAATGTAATCCACGGACCTAGTCAAGCGTAGCTTAACAATCAATTCTACACGCTTATCAGTCTACAAATTCACGTGAAATACTCACAAATAAAATAATTGAGCTGATACTCGTACTTTCAATCACAAAGAGCGCTCTAAGCGTCTCTTTTCTCTTAATCACCACACAGTCACAACTCACAATGATTTAATCATTTTTTACACGTCGTCAATCACCATTGGACACTCTTGATTCACCATTGATGATTTTTAATTGCTATTCATACGATTCTGTTATTTTTTTTTCACAATTAAAACTTTTGTGTGGGCCCCTACCATGAGTTGCAAAATCTTCGATCGATAATTTCTATCGACAAACATCACTCGGTTCGCTGGTTTTCGATGTTTTGGACGAATGGTTTTCGTTTTTTGGAAAAAGTTTGTGGTTTTGTTGTATAATTCTTTTTGGAGAAATTAATATGATTATGTAAGTTGTTCCTGATTAGGTGGGAAATAAAACAGAGAATGAAATTCAGATGACTTAGAATAAATGAATTTAATACATTTTGTTGCTTGTGGGGCATTATTAGAAGGTACACTGAATGATTGAAGGTCAAGCTACGCACGCAGAGGTCGGTCCATGGATTGTTTTTCTACCAATATCTTCTTTTGGAAACAGATGTTCACAACAATAACACACTTTCTTGCTGTCAAGATATGTCAAGTCATTGCATTTATGGTTTTTAAGACTACCACGAATTCTGCCTAAAGGTATGGCGAAATTAACAAATGATAGTTTAACACAAAAAAATATGAGATTGTATGTCATTGTGTACTTGCGATTGTGTTATTTGATAGAAAAGAATATTTGTTTTTGATATTGATTAATAGTAAGGAGAAGATTAAGTGTATCTTAACAGACTTGGGAATTATTTTATCTCTTCACGACAACAAAAGGAACTTAATTTAATTCTAAAATTTTATGTTGTAAGGTACCCATACCTGGACGGTTTTCCAATTATACCTATTGTTCAGCAATTTTTAAACAAACTCTAATCCAATAAAAACAGTGGCAGTATGTCACAAGGTGATCAATAAAAACAATGATGCAACAAAAACTTATGCACAACTTAAATCTTATTTACTTACTTTCATTTTATAAAAAAACGTTTCCAAAACATTTTTTCTTTCAATAATCAATAAATCTTTTCTCGACTGCATCTACAGCAGTTTTAGACAAGCCAAACAATACGACAATACAGAACATCTCTTTATTATCATCACGAGCTACTTAAGCAATAAACTTGAAACCATATCCAAACTTAACCATATTACTCTAACGTCATTAGACCGATAGCATCAACACAAGCTTATCTCCTAAGCAGCTGTGGTTTAGCTCAAGCGTCAGGTGTGAGCTATGACGTCAACACGAGCTCGGCACAAGTCGGCAACACCTCGGGCCACAGCTCGGGACGTCGTGACTCGACGACTCAACCCTGTTGAGCGCTAGGGGGTTCATACTAGACGTGATGGACGGGATAGTCTTGGGAATGGTGTGCATCTCCATTAAGGGTCCTTTTTAAGTCTTTGAAAAACGAAATAAGACTTTTAGAGAAATTAGTTAATAGTAGAAAAAACTTAAAGCAATGGGCCGTGAATTGCTTAAACGTTTTATTAATAGTTTTTAATATTTTTGAGCCCTCAATGGACAGACGACAGCACATCAAGTTACCCCAATGTGTCAAATTTTCCCAATTGAATATGAACCTTATTAATTTTAACATAAAGTTGAAAAACGATCAAAGAAATTTGACACATTGGGGTAACTTGACGTGCTGGCGTCTGGACATGCACACTTGGGAATGTACGCCATTTTGCATCTTTGTTTGGCCGTTAAAAATATAATTCTCAAACCTACTGTACCTATACAATACACACTACACTTCATAAGAATCGGTCAAGCTGTTTTCGAGGAGTTTTGTTACAAACACTAAGTGATGTAGTCAACATCACATCCAATATCCATCAAAACCACACAAAAAAATAGTCATAAACATTTTCACCAACAAAACACGCTCACCTGGAAAGTCCTCGATCCCTCAACATCACACACACCCTACCGTTAAGTGACGATGATCCACAAAAACGAATGAAGTGCGATTTTATTAACACTACGCTTCCAATTCGTATAGAAAAAATATAACACTGACTGTAACAAATGATGTTGTTTGCCAGAAAAGGGCCTGAAGAAAGGCCTCAGAAAGGCCTGGAGTGATGTATTATGGCCTGGCCCATTGATGAGACGTGACGTCATCGGTTTTGGATCAGATGGTGAAAGATGGTCGCTGAGATTTGACTTGAGTGCTTCTTTTGAGTCGGACTAGTTGTGACTTTGAATGGTGTCACTGTTGGATGTGATGTGTTGTGTGTGTGTCTGTGTAGATGTAGTAGGTACGATCTATGTAGCCGAATTTAGTTTGGGTAGATAGCGGTTTTTATTAAGTTCTTCTCGCATTATTTAATTTAGTCTGTTACTTGAGAAATTCAAGCTAGATATAAGCGCTTAACTAATCTGTAATTTTGCATTAACATTGCATTTTGCATTTTGCATTGACTGGCCTGTTGGTCTAGTAGTTAGTGACCCTGACTGCGATTCCCACCCAGGACAAATGTTTGTGTGATGAGCACGATCATTTGTTCTGTGTCTGGGTGTAATTTATCTATAATATGTATGTATTTAGAAATATATAAGTATGTTTATTAGCTATTTAGTACCTATAACACAAGCTCTCAAGCATAACTTGGGACTAAATGGCGTTGTGTGAAAAGTTGTGGAATATGTTTATTATATTTTTATATTTATTATATTAACAAAAAAGATCCTAGTAAATAATTCAACTATTATTTTGCTTGAAGTCTTCAGTTCAATTTAAAGCAAATAGTTGGGGTAGGCGTGAGAGTGAGGGTCAAGGTTCGATTCCCGAGTCAGACAAAGTGTTTTTAATACCTAGGAAATCTCAACCCTGAATTTGGATTTATGCCCCGCTTACTGCAACTACAATTAGCGCGCCGCCATTACGTAAGAATTAAAAGTATGTTATAGAAAATCGTCACTATTAAAGCTGTTTTTCATCTAGTTACTTGTACCCAAATGAGCTATAAAATATTCTTCATTTAATTTCAAACAAAATGAAAACAAAAACCGTAAATCGTAAATTCACAAGTGAATTTGTCACAACACTAGACGCCATGTGATCGGGTACAGACGGCGGCGGAATGTGCTGAGTCACACCGCTTAGGGGAACACCCCTGTTCAAGTGGCGTTTAGGGGTCGGTCGGGGTGATTTCTATACTGTTTATCGAGCAACGGAATTGATTGTTGAGTTGATGAAATGTTGTTTGAAGTATATTCTAGGTGAATTGGAGATGGGGCACGATTTAGCTATCGAAATAATGATCGATTTTTCTATACTATCTACTGAATCGTCATCCGGTGATATTGGTTCCAGTCTAGCCGGATGCAGCTGAATATATACCATTGTTTTATGTGTAGCTATATACTGCCTGGCTGTCAGACCTCATGCATTTTTTTTTTTTTTTTTATTAATCAGAGAGGGTGACACGATTTGATGTCTTAGATCTACAAATGACATTTGGGACCAACGGCTTAGCGTGCATATAGACATAAATATAACTACATATTTAATAATAATAATACTAGCCTGTTACAGTCCCACTGCAGGGCAAAGGCCTCTTCTCATACATAGAAGGCTTGAGCATTGATCACCACGCTTGCTCAAGGAGGCGGATTGACGATTTCAAATTTAAGTCCAGGTTTCCTCGCGATGTTTTCCTTCACCGATGTCAATGATGTCTAAGATAAACTTAGAAAGTACATATGAATTGAAAAAGTCACATTGGTACTTGCTCGGATTTGATCCACAACCTCGTGCATGAGAGGTAGGCGCCGTGATGGCCCAGAGGTTAACTACATATTTACTGAATACTAATATACATATAACAACACAAAATAATATCTACGAACTAGGTACCTACCTGAGCGTGATTGTTTTTTTTTTTCATTTGATACTTCAATTATTCTTAGGGCCAGTTATGTAAGCTTAAGGGCCGACGCAGGCTTGTTTTTTTATATACTAAATCAATATCACCATTGCGTCTCTCAAGTAAAGTGGAAATAAACCGCATACTTCTATCGGCATTGATGATCTCAGAATTTGAAGTTTTATTTGTTTTGAACTCTATTGTTACCACTTCAAGGTCGATAATAAAATTGTTTACCAGTTTATATCGCGCTGCGCCTCGCTAGATGTGCGCTGGCCTTTAGATGCGGGTGAAATAACGGGTCACAGTTAGTGGAGAATTTAGGTTATGGATGATCTACTAAAATTTAATTGTTTGTACAGGTAGTATGTTTCTTTGTGATTGAAGGAGTTGTCAGTCTTCAACTGTCATTAAGCAGTTAAAAGTTTTAAATACATTCTTATTCAAATAAGAAGCTATTGATTTTAGATATTCGGAAGCCATAGGAATGTCGATGCCATAAAAAAACCGGTAGGAAAAGAAGTTATTTTATTAATAAAATATTATTGCAATAATAAATGTCTCGCCCGCGGCAAACTTCAATAAAAATAAATGTCAAATGAAAATTACTAACAATTTTTAAATTTCAGAATGTTAGCAGCATATATTCAGTAAAAATATATAAAATGCGTAAAAAATTAAAACTCCCTTGGAGCTAAGGTCAATATTGGTAATAAAATTCAAATAATAATTTGAAAGAATTTAACGAACATTATTAATAAAACCACAATTTAGATCTTTTATTGGTCATAAATCAGCGATCGAGCAGCTATTTGTCAATTATTAATTATAAAATTTATCATAACTTCTTGATAAGGAAGCCAGCGGTGTAAACATTTTAGTGCCGGCCAGGTCATGCATTTTAAATAAATATAACGTATTTAATTAAGTACCTATATGTATAGGTACTTACTTAAATACGTTATATTTATTTATAAAATTATAACACACAAATAGGTATAATAATAAATTATTAAAATAAAAGTTTTACAATCCTACTAAAATACACAAAATAGAACCTACTTTGAGATTAGTTACAGTACAAATTTAGTAATAGGAATATTATGTAGGTATATTGTTTTATTGTGGTGTAAAGTAGAGAAGGTAGAGGTTGCAGTGAGACGAAAAAGAACAATAAATAACGAAATAAAATAAAATAAAAATAGTGGACTGAGAACGAAAGGCTGCTCAAATAAAATGGGACTGGGCAAGACATGTCTTTCACATGTCGAACGAGCTGTGGGCTTGTAAACCAGTACACGGGGCCGCGGTAGACCACGAAGGAGATAGCGGGACGACCTGGACGGCTTCCTTGAGAATTGGAGAGAGGTGGCGCAGAATCGCGACCGATAGAAGCAATGGAGGGAGGCCCTGGCCCAGTAGTGGGACAATTAAGGCTAAATAATAATAATAAAATAAAAATAGTCCTGTACTAATTATAAATCTCACAATTTTTTTCTTCATCATCACCTATGTACATCCCTATTTATGAGAGGTATTTGTCTTTTTCTTCCGTACACCTAACGGTATTTGCCATCTCAATGTTTCAATCCTGCTAATGACAATAACTTAAAAGTCAGTTTTATTTAAAATAAACTTGCATGATCGTTCGTCTTTCTTGATATCTAGGTACGTAATCTATGTCCTGTACATTACTTCGTAAATTGATTAGAAGTGTCATTTAGTCGTTTAAAGCGCATGTCACAGCACTAATTACCGTAATGACACTTAGTAGTGACCTTTAGTGCACGGCTACTGTTTAAGCACGCGTGCACTAGCGGTCGCATGCGCGGCGACGACTAGATAACGTTTGTAAGTAGCGAGAAATATTATTTATAAGTCTTTGTAATTAATAACTAAAATGTGTGTTTGCGTTTATTTTATGAAAGTTTTTCAATCGCTGCATAAACATTACATACACGAAATCAGGGGGTCGAGTCTGCTATTGCAATCGTGTCTCAGTGACCGGTCAATGATCGATTTTTGACGTATAAAGTCAAACTTATGACACATCCCACAAAAAAACTGTCAAAGTTGTCAAATATTCGATCAATTACCGGTCATAGAGACACCATTGCAATAGCAGACTCGAGCCCCAGATACCTACCTATCATATTATATATTACTCGTAATCTGCTAGAAAACTATCAAAGTAATGAATAATTGCAATAGATCTGGGAAATAATAGGCTACATTGGCACTACCACGATTTGATACTACGACCCAACAACAACAACTTGTTTCATGCCTACAGAACCCTAAACAAATCTGACAAAAGCGTCCCACCTCTAACCGCATAAGGCCTAGAGGTCACCGCGGCGCTTCCGTCAACCTGTTGGACGTCCAGACACGGACGCGGCGATTAATGCGTCCCCACTCTATGATGTATCGATACCATTCGCGACCACTTCACTATTGCCTACTATACCGGTTTTTTAGAGATCTTAGATTGTGTACTGTCATTATGTATGATTTACATTATGTGCTGTACATATTTGTTGTGGTGGGGTGCATGAAAGGAGCCTTTTTGAGCGACGAAAGGTACCTTGACGAAGGAGAACACCTTGGACCTCTGTTACGTCCAGCACGTCCTTAGTAATCGACTTTTGTCCATTGGCTAATTCTGTGTCTATGTTTGTAAACAAAATATTCAATAATCAAACGTCATTTATTCACATTAGGCTGAGAATCAGCACTTTTTGAACGTCAAAGTTACAAAGACAGTACCCCAAAAAGCCCATCCTTCGCCACTTTCTAGTGTTTTGGCTGGTAATAAGAAGTGGCGGAACAGACTCCCCAGCAAAATTTGTTAACGTACAGAGGCCAGGATATCAAGCTACCTAATGTGTCAAATTCCTTATAAGGTTCATGTTCAGGTTTAATTGTATGGAACTCACAAATAAACCATGTTAATAGTACCTAGGACTGTTCAGAATTGAGAGCAACCCGCTTGTTCTTCACAGTGAAATGCAGAACAAATGCTGGGGAGAGAGCTCCAGGATCCACTCCGTCAATTATTTTATAAATTTAGATAGTTTCGCTCTTGGTAAGAGCAAATTTAGAAAAAAAACTTTTTTACAAAAATATAAACCTACCTCAAAAATAACACTAAACGGTGTAAAATAACTCTAAATTAGGAAGTCTGTGGATTTGGTACTTTTGTCTTATTCTTGATGGGCCACCGACTTCCGAATTTAGAGTTATTTTACACCGTTTAGTGTTATTTTTGAGGTCGGTTTTATTTTTTGTAAAAAAAAAAATTATTTTTCCATTTTTAGTTGTTCCCATACAAACATTTGCCATGAATTCATTTATTATTGTTAATTGTTAACAATACATGTCATTATATCGGGTTATCCACCTAACCCTAATAAATGAAACTTAACATACCTAACTGTCCAAATCTAGGTATATTGAACACATCTGCCTACCCCTCTGAGCATACAGGCTTGATTATACGTCATGATGTTGTATAAACAATAAACATCCAAGCGATTCCAGCAATCACAATAGATTTGCCGTCTATTTTTGAAGATTTCCGTTGTATATCTCCGAAGATCAGCACCAGATCTTCACCAAATTAAAATGGGACCACCTCAAGAGTTTACTCTTTCAAACAAAAAAAGAATTTCGAGAATCGGTCCACAAATGGCGGCGAAATTAGGTAACATACATAAAAAAAAAAAAAATACATACACACGAACATAGAACCTCCTCCTTTTTTTGAAGTCGGTTAAAATAGCTGCTGAATTTTTGTCCAAAGTAAAATAAAAATTCAATTGAAAATTTGACAGTTTGGGGTCAGCTGAATGTGCTGTACGTACGTAGCCAAACTTTAAAAGCACAAGTTTGAGCTGTAATTTGTAGATCTTTAACAGTGGTTACAGAAACTCAGGTCTTCTCAGTCATCGTCACATGGTTTCACCCGCGTAAAAAATCTTAAAATAACAGCCCTACAGACTTACTGCCTTGACCCCATATAATGTATATTTACAGCAATATGTACCTACTTACACACTTAATGTATTCTAACACCTAATACCATGCTAAGCAAGTAAGCATCTTTGAGTAATGTAAACATAATATCCTTGCAACGTCTCCGGCAATATTCTATTATATTATTATGATAATTAATTAATTAATTACAATGACCATTGTTGTGGCCTATTCTTTGAAAAGGTCATTCAGTTTATAATATATCTTTTCATAAGGGCTTGTGGTGCAAGTGCTAAGTACCTATGTCATAAACTCAAAATCAAATATACCGACTCGACCCGACTAGGATAGGGTAGGTTGAAAGAAATTGATCCATACATTACTTTTAATTTCAGAGTATTCTGAAAATTCATTCAACTAAACTGGCAAATGTTTTTCGGCTATTACAATTCTGCACATGAATTATGGAATAAATAGAGATTCATTAAAGAAATTGGATTCATTTTGAGAAAGCTTAATACCTAGGACTAGGTGCCTTTGTAACTACTTCGAATATAATCATGTCTAAATTGGTGTCAAAAATCAAAGCACGCAAATGAAACTAGCGCTATTGTATTAGCTGACCACCGTTGACGATCTAAATTACGTTCAATGATTGACGGCGTATTATTTGGCCCGACTTAGTCGGCAGCCGCGTCATACACAACAGACTATAAAAACACACCTAATCTAATAACTGCATACATTTTCCTACAGAAGGTTAACATTTATTTATTTATTTATTTTTAACACTCTTACCTACATTATCATTAAAGATCTATGCTCCAATGCGACAGAGTCGCCTTACTACTAACTAAAGCCTAAATCTACAAATTAAACCTAGTTAAAAATATCTTAATCTAAATAACTTATTACATAGCAACACCACGACTCACGAGGAAATTTGCATGAATTTTCTAAGCACGAGACACAAGTTACAGAGGAAGGGACACAACGATTTTTCTTTCACTAAACTTAACTGTTAGTAAATATAATAATATAATAATAATAATTTATTTATAAAACAGACTACAGAGGTCCACTGTGTTAGTAACAATATAACTTAGCCTATGTTAGTACTTAATAATAATAAACAAAGACGATTCACAAACATTTACACAAGAGATACCTACTTACAATACCAGAACGTTAGTCGCAATATGACTTATAAAAATATACTTATAAAATATATGTATGTTTGTTTCTGATACAACTGTCAAAAATAGAGCGAAGTAGATGAAAGCAAAGAATGAAAAATAAACATCGTTCAGGTTGGGTTGGGACTGCTGTGTTTCAGAATGCATTTTGTATAAAGTTTGCCTTCTGTCTCTAAGCTATTGCTTGACCACTATGTGGCTTCACCAGTAATTCGATATAATAGAAAATTTAATCGAAAACATTGCATTGTTTTATTCGTTTATCTGACTGTAACCAAAGGAAAAGCAAAAGGTAAAGATTCTAACTGAACCCTTACCATACTACCACTATGGGCAAACAAAACTACCTACTTTGATCAAATTTACTGAGCAAGGTATTAAGTTAATAACTGACTTAAAAAAAACTACGTCGTCTCTGACTTAGATACATTGTGGATTCAAATATGCACTAAAATTGTCACAAATGTGATTTTTTTATGCATGTTATGTAAATAGCTACATACTGTAATGTACTATAAAGGTTGTATAGTTATGCTTTTGTACGCAGGCGCGCGCCTGTGACTTACGGATGTCAACGGACCGAACAGTCCAGAATAAACTATCAAATAACCGTGTGCTACATGTAGTTTTATTCACTACTTTTCACTGGCGACGAGATTGGATTCTTACCTAGGATTGAACTAAACTATTTATTTGCATAATGTCTATCGGGAAATTAACAGAGTTTAACGTGAGGTCGGGGAACTGGATTTTGTACGTGGAACGGCTAGAAATGTTCTACAAAGTGAATAACGTGAAGGAAGATCTTTGGTTACCCACGTTAATAGCAACGATGGGTGACGAAGCATATGAACTTTTGAGTAATTTAACAAGTCCAGATAGACCTAGTACTAAAACCTATGCGGCAGTGGTGAAAATGATGACGGATCACTTGCAACCCAAGCCGTCTTTCATGGCAGAAAGGTATCGTTTCCGACAGAGAAGACAGAATGCGGGTGAATCAATTTTGCAATTTATTTCGGAATTAAAAAAAATGTCAAAGTTTTGCGAGTTTAAGTCCGTGTTGGAGGAAAATTTACGTGACCAATTAGTTTGCGGTTTGAGAAGTGAGCCTATAAGACAACGACTGTTTACGGAGGAGAACCTGCAGTATAGCAACGCCGTCAAAATTTCATGTGCTATGGAAGCGGCGGAACGGGATGCAGCAGCCGTGGAGCAGACAGTCGGTAATTATAGCGAAGCTGGCGGTGGCAGCGAGGGTGCAGCAGGCGCACTACATGCGGTCGCTTGGGACGGCCGCGAGCGCCGCAGCTGGGGCGGTCGGCGCGGACAGGCTCGTGCCTCGGGACATGCACTCAAAAATACCGCTGACAATGCAATTAAAAATCATTGTTTGGCGTGTGGGGCTGCGGATCACCAGAGCGAAGAATGTAGATATAATCGGTTTGTTTGCGGTAGATGCAAACGGAAGGGACACCTCCGCAGGGTTTGTCCGATGCGTCCAGGAAGTGAGCAGCCAAGAGATCGACGTGTCACCAACAACATGGTGGCGCACGTGCAAGCAGCTGACGAGTCGGCTAGGCAGCCTCACTCTGGAGACCAGTCAGGGGAGGATGAGCCTCCTTTGTCAGAAGAGGAAGACTGGGAGGCGGTAGAAGAATTGCATCAACTCAGTTTGAACAGCTTTAAACCGGTGAGCTTAACTGTATTGGTGGATGAAACCCAATTATCCATGGAAATTGATACCGGATCTTTAGTATCATGTATTAGTATGGAAATGTATAAGAAATTGTTTAGTCACAAACCATTACAAAAGTCTAATTTAGTTTTTAGATTTTATGACGGTACTGTCATCAAACCAATAGGGGTAATTATGCCACTAGTCAAGTATGGCTGTAAGTCCAAATATTTGGAATTATTCATAATACAAGGAGGCACTACTTCGTTACTAGGTCGACAATGGCTTACTGAATTAAAAATTAGAATACCATTGTGCCAAAATAATATTAATACAATAAAAACAGATGATTGTAAAAATCAATTAACACATTTACTTTGCAGATATAAGGATTTGTTCTCTGAAGAACTGGGCCGGTTCACGGGAGGCAAGGCTCATTTACGATTACGCGAGGGGGCGACACCAGTGTTCTGCCGAGCACGGCCAGTTCCGTACGCACTACGCGACCGTGTAGAGGCAGAATTAGATGGAATGCTACGCGCCGGTGTCATCGAGCCCGTGGACAGCGCGGACTGGGCTACCCCACTGGTACCGGTACGTAAGGCTGATGGGGGACTCCGTATCTGTGCTGACTACAAAATAACGATAAATCCAGTTCTATTAGTAGATAAATATCCCTTACCACGCATAAACGACTTGCTAGTTAATTTAAACGGTGCAAAGATATTTACAAAAATTGATTTGACACAGGCTTATAATCAAATAGAATTAGAAGACCCCGATAATTGTACTGTTATAAATACCCACAAGGGCCTTTTTAAATACAAAAGACTAGTTTTTGGTCTGTCCTCAAGCCCTGGAATATTCCAAAGAATCATGGCAAACCTTTTTAACGGTATTCCAAACGTAGAAGTATTTCTCGATGATATTATCATTGGATCACCAAATATCAAGGAACATTTAGGTACGTTAGAAAAAGTATTTGAAAGGTTACACAAGAACGGAATGAAACTTAAGAAAAGTAAATGTTCGTTCATGACAGGAGAAGTTAAATATTTAGGATATATCATTACAGCCGAAGGAATTAAAGTAGACCCAGAAAAGGTGGAAGGTATACTTAATATACCAAGACCGGCCAATATCACGGACTTGAGAGCGTTTTTAGGTACAATTAATTATTATGGAAAATTGGTTAAGAATTTAAGCATGATACTAGCACCACTTTATAGATTACTTAAGAAAGAAGTGATATGGAAGTGGGATCGAGAGTGTGAGAACGCTTTTAAAAAAGTGAAATTTACTTTAATTAGTCCCGATGTCTTAACTCATTACGAACCAAATAAATCGTTGTTTTTGACGTGCGATGCGAGTGCTAGGGGAATAGGTGGCGTGCTTAGTCAGATGTGCGAGCAGGATGGCGCTGCCACCGGCTTGGCAGCAAGGGCAGCGCAGGAACGGCCTGTAATGTATGTGTCGCGCGCTCTTAGCGATGCTGAGAAGCATTATTCACAAATCGAGCGTGAAGCTTTAGCTATTGTGTTTTGCTTCGAAAAACTACATCAGTATTTATACGGGCGACGTTTTACACTACGCACTGACCACAAGCCTTTAGTCACTATTTTTGGGCCCAAACAAGGTATACCAGCGATGGCTGCCAGTCGGCTTCAAAGATGGGCAATCAAGTTATCCGCCTACACATATAATATCGAATATGTTACATCTAAGCAGAACGGGGCAGATGGGCTATCGCGTCTACCCGCCCTTACAGAAAGTAAACAAGCTATTAGTAATATTCCGGAACAAACATACTTACATTTCGCTCAAAGTTCTATGTTATTAGATCATAATGAGATTAAAAAACAAACCAGTAGAGATCAACTGTTAAGCCGAGTTTTAACTTATTTACGAGATGATTGGCCCACTGATAATGAAATAAAATCACTTAAACCGTATTTTAATCGTAAAACAGAACTGTACGAAGAGCTAGGTTGTGTAATGTGGGGTTATAGGGTTGTCGTACCAGGAGCATGCAGGCATAAGGTTTTAACTGATTTACATGAGGCCCATATGGGGATAGTAAAAACTAAAGCTTTCGCTAGAAGCTACGTTTGGTGGCCGGGTATGGACGAAGATATTGAGAATATGTGTCAGAGTTGTCGCGTTTGTGCTATTGAAAGTGAGGCACCACCTAGACACATGTCTTGTCCTTGGCCGTGGCCAGACAAGCCTTGGGCCCGCGTTCATGTTGATTTCTTAGGTCCCATAACAGGAAAAATATTTTTAGTAATAGTGGATGCCAGGACTAAGTGGCTAGAAGTTAGTCAAGTACCCAATACGGCAGCTAGTAACACAATCGGCGTTTTAAGTGATGTATTTGCACGTTTTGGTCTGCCAAGACAAATCGTCTCAGATAACGGCCCACCCTTTACTAGTCAGGAATTCTCACAATTTCTTAATTCCAATGGCATCAAACATGTATTTTCAGCACCCTATCACCCTGCCTCAAACGGGGCTGCGGAAAATGCAGTGCATACGGTGAAAAGAGCAATCAAAAAAGCTATTAGGGAAAATTTAAACATTCAATTATATTTAAATAACTTTTTACTTCAATATAGAAACACAGAACATTGCACAACAGGTGAGACGCCAGCATCACTTATGTTTGGTCGTAGGATGCGTACTAAATTCGACGCCTTACGACCTGACCGGGAAAATAAAGTTATAGAGACTCAGGAACGGCAACACAAATACGGCGCAAGTGGGTCGCGTCAATTACGTCCGGGGGATGATGTCTGGTTGCGCCAGTACAGAGGTCAGGATAAATGGTTACCTGGAAAAGTGACACAAAAAATGGGAACCACCGATTATAGGGTGGTAGATACTTTAGGTAGGGAATTCCATAAACATGTAGATCAGCTTAAACAGCGGATACGGAGTTCATTAATCTGTCCTTCAAGCCCAGCAAGTGAGATGTCGGGGATGGTAGAGGTAGCTCAGGATCAGGGAGCACCCGGTCCGGGTAGCCCACGGGCCGACGCTTCAGCCGCAACCGATATGGATCCAGAAGATTTTGAAGATTGCTTAGAACAGCCGGTTCAGAACAGAACACCACCTGCCTTGCCTTCTCCTGAGCCGACCCAGTCTCGACCAATTCGGCAATGCCGACTTAATAAGCCCGTTAATTATAAAATGTAATTAATATTATATGTATGTAGTTATTGTGATATGTAATGTGTTTTGTATTAGTGGTTCTAGTTTAAGGGTGGAGGTGTAATGTACTATAAAGGTTGTATAGTTATGCTTTTGTACGCAGGCGCGCGCCTGTGACTTACGGATGTCAACGGACCGAACAGTCCAGAATAAACTATCAAATAACCGTGTGCTACATGTAGTTTTATTCACTACTTTTCACATACATTCACCTACTTTACACCTGAACCTGAACTTATAAAAATATGTAAGTCGAAAATCGCCAATCCGCCTTGAGCAAGCGTGATCAATGATGCTTTTGTTCAAAGCAAAGGTGATTTTGTTCTGCTGTAGAACAATATTATTGTTAATTTATTGCTGGTCCAAGATTTGCCAGACAACAAGTTTTGTACTTCAGTACAAGCCATGTCAAGAAACCACCAAAAACCTAATCAACATACTAAAAAAAAAGAATTCAGCAATCCAAAAGCCCAATAGTTAATAATTGTCATCATGCCATATTACAAGCAAAGTTTATGTTACTGTTTTGATAGCAATTCATTCGATTTGAAACATAATAGTGACGTACCGATCGGCAATTAACATAAAATATTATTTATTGCCGATATATCGACGCTTCGGAACTATTACCGATTATGATGCAAATTTTAATGACATCTATTACAGTTTTGTTTAATTAATAAAAAACGTAACGAAGCGATTTTTTTTTATTATCTGTACGATCTACGTGTGGGTTTTTTTCGGCTATAGAATAACAATGTTTTGTAGCAAGTATAGAGGAGGTGGTAGCAACAATAAGAAGAAATAATCTTCTGGTGGTCGAGTAGATGTACGTATTCAGAATATATTTGTTATTTTACAACCTTATGATTTAGTGCAATACATATCTAGAAATGTTTACTTTATACCACCGACTTAAATAATAGTTATGTAAAAAACGTTAGATACGTCTTATCAGTTCTACGAAGGTATTGTCTAATAAAAATTCTACTTATCCTATATTAAAATATTTATGAGTCGCAGCACTGATTATATAGCCTGCCTAAAAGAAAGAAAACAACCCCAATTCCCTTAACC
Source organism: Euplexia lucipara (assembly GCA_921972225.1). Lineage (NCBI taxonomy): Eukaryota > Metazoa > Arthropoda > Insecta > Lepidoptera > Noctuidae > Euplexia > Euplexia lucipara. Next base: position 1,134,409 of record OV179149.1, on the reverse strand, counting down.
ACGATTCTGCAACTACTTACAACCAATTACATTCAATTAAAATATTTATCATAACTATAAACAATTAGTTCAACCAATTACCATCAAGGTGTAAAAGTCACCACCTACAATAATTCAGCAAGTATTTTTATGCTGTCCATGTCTTTACAGGTTCAAAGTTTCAAACATTAGTATGCGATGTACGGCCGACATTATTTGCATATCGATAAAGGTTAACAATGCAATTACGCGTGTCGATACTCGATAAACAATAAAACAAAATCGACAGCACTACTTTGAAGCTGTTTTAGAAGGAACGATTTTTGGTCGGTTCGTAGTCGTGTCACTAAATTAGAAGTAAATCTTTCTAGACCGGTTTTCAGATCGATAACAAAGAATTTTAAGAAGAATTTTTCATTTCATGATTATATTTAAGCAATATGAAATGGGTTCATATTCACAACATTACCCTGTATTCCACAAAGGGGTAGACAGAGGTACCTCTAGCACATTTTTTTTTTTGTTATTGATAGGCATGCTTTTGATGATGATTGTGATCTCACCTGATGGTAAGCGATAATGTGGTCGATGATGAAGCACACCTGCTTAGAAGCAACCTGTTCACTCTTGACTTAAAGACACATATAAGGCTCCTACATCTATATTTCCTTAGCTATGTTGAAGTTCCATGTAATGTGGGGTGAATCGGGCATTAAAATTTTATTCTACATAAATTGTCGAGTCGGATCGTACTAGTGTCGTAAGCTAAAAAGGTCATTATTCATGAGCCATCCGCAGTGGACATGCAATAATTACAAGTAAACACTCAAACAATCACGTTAGGCAAAATAACAATTCAAAAGCAACTATTATAACAATAATTCCTGTTAAATTATGTTGAAAACTTACTAACACCTATTCTATTCGGTATGCGGCTAACTATTTCAATATATTATTATTATGTGGGTAATTGAATTAATAAAAGGATGTTAGTAGAAATAACATCTTGAGTCTACAAATACGTTATAAATTAAATAACACTGGTGAGGTTGGATTTAATTAGTTTTTACAAGAGAAAGGCGACGATGCACTGCTAAGAAATGCATTTTAAGTATAAAAATGTTCTGAATGTATTTTGAGAAATTATTAATGGGTATTTTATTTTGTTAGGGTTACATAAACCGAGTGGATGTCATTTTTTGGAACTTGTATTTTTGTAACACTCTTCATGAAATTTAAGGATACATACAATATTTGATATTTGTTTCTGTTAGTCTTTGCTAGACACTTTTCCACGTCAATGTTTTAAAAACTACATGGCACCAGCATTTGCAGATTAACCCTGATCCCGCAAAAAAAGGCCGGATCTATTGATGCTTGATGCAGGGCAAAGTCAGGAAAGGCCTTCTAAATAAAAACCAATGCAGCTTACAATTACATTTTTACAGTAAACAGCATTTATTGCGAGTTTTATTTAGAATAAAGTAGGAGGAATGTGTTTGTTTTTAAATCTTATAAAAATCAAGGGCAGTCAGACGCCCGAAAGTATTCAGATAGACTTACTGAAAGACATCGTGTTACACAGTAACTGGCTTATGGCTTCAATAACTACATGAACAATACTGGTAATTCAGCTGGATTTAGTTAAACTGAAACATAGTTGACAAAAAGCTAGGGCAGATAGCAATGATGGTATAATATAAAATTACAAGAGTCAAGAGATCTTCTAGCTTATTTATAATAGAATAGAAAATTCTTTATTGTACACCATAAAAACTAACAAATAATAACTTGAAGAGCTACATAAGGGGTTAAAATGGGCGACCTTATGGCTAAAAGCGTCTCTTACAGACAACCTTTAGATGGAGTTGATAGTGGCGAAATAATATGAAGGAAGTTTCTAATGTACAGCACATCAAGCTAACCCTTACTATCAAATTTTCCCAATTGAACAGGAACCTTATTCTATTGGTACCTTATGAAGTTGAATAAAAGTATCAAAGAAATTTGACATCTTGGAGTAGCTTGACGTGTTGGCCACTGTACCTACTATTTACCTAATACGTCGCCAGTGACTTGGCATTCAGAACCAACCTCTTTATTACTTTTACAAAAGGTCCTACTTCTGGATCTTTGCCCAAGACAATTAGAATTTGTCTCGAAACTGCATCCACCTGTACCTTCTTCTTCTTATCGTGTGGTTAGTAACTAACCTGGTGTCAGAGTTTTAATGCCGCCCATGGGCCTCTGACTTGGCATCACATGCCATCGAGACATATCTTTCAGGCATGCCGCCGGTTTCCTCACGATGTTTTCCTTCACCGTTTTTGAAGTAAGTGATCATTATTACAATTCGCACATAAATCCGAAAAGTGAGAGGTGCGTGCCTTGGGTTCGAACTCGAGACCTATGAATTGGCAATCCACCGGTTACACCACTAGGCTATCACTGCTGCACCTGTACCTATATCAGTTGATAACCTCTGACAGCAATCACCATCCCGTCTCTGACCTCGAAGCTCGCAGGGCTAGCCCGTATTCTCTCACAATCGCTTAACCCTTAAATGTCAATGGTGTCAATAACGTCACAACGACATCAGACGTAACATTATTGACATTTAAAATTCGATATTGCCTAGGTCTAATGTTAATAAGCGAAAGGCCTGGATCAGAGTCCGAGTTCAGGCAGTTTTGTTGGGTTAGCATATAGGAATTTCTGGATTGGTGTCTGGTGAGCAACGTATCCGGATTATCATATTAAAGTTTTCTCTATGAGTTTCATCATACAGACGTTTTCCTATAAGCAGTGCAAACAATGTACGTCCAAGTAGCTCAAATTGTTTGTCTTTGTAGTGTTCTAGATTTAAGCCTTCTGGTCTCATTTTTTTAATTTTCTCTTTTGTCTCTATTGTTTTTCATTGTGTCAATGCCATGCTTACCTGTTATTTGCATGATTACTGAAATGCCGTTTTTTGATGTAATTTTCATATGAATTGTAAGTGACAGACTGACAGTTATGTTGGTGTGCTTATGTAAATAAATAAATATTAATATCAGGACTTGAAAATAGAAAAGTATATTATAGAGACCAGCACATCAAGCTACCCCAATGAGTCAAATTGCTTTGATAATTTTTTAACTTTATTACAAAGAGAATAAGGTTCATGTTCAATTGGGAAAAATTGGCAGTTTGGGGTACCTACTTAGCTTTAAGTACAAGCGTGTGTTCTAAACATTTCTGTCTAACTCTTCAGTGTATACAGGCGTGATGTTATGTTACATAATTAATTTTAAAAAAAACCGTCTGCTGACCCATTTTTTGCTTCAATATCGATCTATTCGTATCTCCCGATCACCGATCCAGATCTCTTCAATGCCAGACATGACGTTTGATTGACAGATTGACGGACAAACACGCTGATTGGATATAATTACGATGCATATTTTGTTAATAAACAATTGTCTGAACATGTACTGTTCAACTCTGTTCTATTGGGCTCTGATAAGGTTGAATTTACAGTGGTCGGAATGCAAGAGTAAGTTGGTGGAGTGTCCTTAGAAATTATTAGTCGTGGCGGTAGGTACGGCATTTGAAATCGTTGTGTTGTGATGGGATCAAACAAGATCCTTATTCTAGTCAGTTGCGGTTAATCATAGATGGTAATACAAGAAAAGGTTACAGTTACACAGCTATGTTGATGGTATAGTCAATTTAGTAGTTAGGTACTAAACTGACAGTTAAAAGCTCTTTTAGCTTTGACTTGCGTTTTAATTTTATTCATGTTTTGTGTTTTAGTTCTAAAAGGAAAGCATCTATCACACGCTCTGAAGACACGGACACATGTTAGCACGCCAACATTTATTGTTTTAAAGTGTCACAAAATATTGGTTAAGTACATACGCCAACACGTCCAGCTACCCCAAACTGCCATTTTTTTCCAATTAACCTTTCAATTGAGTCAATTAGAAACACAATAGACAATGACAGGCGGACACCGGTGTCCTTCCGGGGTTTAACGAATTAAACCAGGGGGTCGAGTCTGCTAGTATTGCAATCGTGTCTCAATGACCGGTCAATGATCGCTTTTTGACGTATAACGTCAAACTTATGACATATTTCCCATACAAAAACTGTCAAAGTTGTCAAATATTCGATCAATGACCGGCCATTGAGACACGATTGCAATAGCAGACTCGAGCCCCTGGACCTTATTTGTTTGGTATAAAGTTGAAAAACTATCAAAGAAATAATAAGAATAGGCACTAATGCAAGAAGTTATTTGCCCTCTAGTAGCCGGATAGTTCTGGATAGCCAACGTTGCTTATAAGGTAATGATAATATATAGAAATGTTGATAAAGGAGTTAAGAGAGACGCATATCTTCAACCTAGTTGCATTGCTTGAAGCAAGTTTCTACACAAACGTGTATTAGAGTTAAGTTAAACTTTATCTTCGAAAAATTACAAGAAAATTTGAATAATATAGGATAGGTAGGTTCTGGTTGTAATATAAGGGCGTGAATACCGTGTCACATTCTATTATTTTGTCAATATGATTCAAGTGTTGAACTTAGTGCAGAGACCAATAAAATTCTATCCAATGGTATTAATTTTTGAAAAATGAAGTAAGTGAACTTAGTAAACTTAAAACTAGAACTAACGCCCTGAGATTTAGGTGCAAGATTAGTATTATACCTACCTGTAAGAGATAGATACTATACTACATCTATTCAGAACTGAAAGTCTACTGAACACCGAAATTTATGATCGTATATTTATCAGTAAGTGCGTAATCAACAGGTGTATTATCTTATCGAACTTTATGTAAAGCTTACAAAACTATTCATTAGATGGAAAACAAAACTCATCGGCTTTGCGTCGGCGTTCGACGGCCGTCCGTCTTGCGATGTACGATCGATGTTCAATCGAACTAATAAACAGAGTAACTTAGTATAGCATTGCATGCGTTTAATAAAAATAAAATCGGTTTGAATAAAATTGAAGTGGTTTGGTTTGGAGAAACTAGACTTGTGTTAAGCTAGGATGATCGAAAACGTTTTTTTTTTTAGTGTTTAGGGGATTTAGTTATGCCCACAGATCCGTTAAGAAACCTGTAAGTAAATCATATTGTAGTATGAATGATTCCCCTTAAGTCGATTTCCGTTCTGTGAAGTTATTTATTGTATGACTTACAAAGTTTCTTTATGGCTAGAAAATATCAGTAAACTATCCATTATAAGATACTGCAATATGTCTTAGGTATAAAACGCCATATCGAAGGAAAAATAAAGCATTTTTAAAAGACTGTTTTAAAACTACCATGGCAGCTTTAGGAACTACCAATTTCTACTAAAAAAACAAAAAAGATAATTTAACTTTTGAAAATTCATTCCATTCCAATTTCAAAATTCTAAAACGTTCGGTACAGAGACGATCAAATATATATGCAGCGCAATATTATATAGGTACATGGAGTTAACACTCCGTTGCATTCATTCCGGCCTGATTGATAGAGTGATTGATTGGCACGTGACGCGAACACTCCCGATGTAATAGCCCAGTAAACAGGTTAGCGATTCGCGACCAAATATTCTACCTCTAAATTAATATTTTTTGTGTTATCTGTATTAATTTATGTTTGGTTTAGATATATTTATTGTGTTTTCAGAGTTTGAGTGTTGAAGTTGTAGGTATTATATGGTGTTTAAAAAAAACACTTAAGTCTATCTGCTGTGATTCATTTGAAAGACGTTATAAAACAACACTGAGAACTTCATTGTCAGTCTCATATGTTGAGATGTCTTAGACAAAATATTGCCTAAACACCCTTGAAAAACTTCTATTATGAAATAAGGCTGTAGTCTACACCCCAACTAGTGGCACACACACACACACACACACAATTGGACCTTCCGCCGCAACTTCCGTGCACCCGAAACACACAAACAATCACACATCCATATACTCAATAACGCTTCGCAACAGCATCTTTACAAGTCATTAGACGTGCGGCCCCCCTCCCCCTCCACACGCTTCCCCCTCACCCCGAGGGCCCCGCACCCGTTTGTAATTAACTGAGGGCCATAAATTGACCGTAACTGTCATATCATATTGATTTAGTCCCGTGAGCGTACCTACGCCTTGCTCCGAGTTTTCAGCCTCGCTGGGGTAGGGGAAAAATTAAAATTGTTTGGATTGACGCTATCGGGGTGCGGTGTATCTGGGGTTGATGCTCATGCTACAGCTTCAATTCTATTCTATGCAGACGAGTGTTCGACTGGAAAAGTCTGAAGTAGATGTAGAGGTTATTTTATTCTAGTTCTGTGCACGTCATACCTACTGTCTTGTACAATGACAACGTATTACATTTCACGTCTCAATGAACGTTCATATCTTGTGTTTGCTCGAAGAAAAGTTTTACAGAAAACTTTTTAATCCTTGACTCAGTTGGCGGTGGCCAGTAAAATTACGAAGTGTTGAAAAAATTACAATCACCCAATTTTATTTTCGTTCATCTATTTAAAACAGATTCATTCATTCTTTCATTCGTTTCATTCGTAACAACAAATTTATCACATTGAACGTTTCAATTGCATATCAGAATTCCGTAGTAAAACAAACATTGGGCGATTCGGAAATAGATGGAAATCAAGCATGATACGACTCATTTAAATCATATTCACATACAAAAAAAATGTGCCGTATGCATAAGTACACACGTTCGTGCCCACACAGAGCCGTGAATGAAGTGAAGACAGCATTATTACCGCTTTGCAACGATTGAGACTGTCAAAACAACGCTAACTAGCGAAATCGAACAACATTTGGCCGGCGGATGATAGAAAACAAACATTTACTTGCCATTCTTAAACAGATGATCCGATTCAACAAACATTATTGAACGAATTTACGAGCCATCGAGATCAAAGTCGTAATACAAAAATATCTACAGCAATCAGTAGAGGGGCGTTAGTTTCTTAAGTGCTGAGCTTAAGGAGCAATTTTGTGCGTGAGATGACTTTGATGAGTGCGGATGCAAATTTGGGCGCCATGTTTTTTTCCCGCGCCAACAATCGCGCGCACTGGCTGCCGCATCGAAGCTTCTTTTTTCTACTGTAAGTTCCTGATCGCGTTAATTCTGATTGAGAAGCATTTTTTGTTTCGATTGTGTAACGTTTTAGACACGTTCTCGATATTTCGATGATTGGTACGGCGATGGTTGATCAAAGACGGCCTGGATCTCATTCAGCCTCGATGTGTGAAAGATTAATACGTTTTTACAAATATTCGGGCAGCTGTTTGGACAATAATTTCATAGCAAATAGGAAACTTTGCAACTGGACTGATGACATGATTCAATCTTCATCGATGATTCTTAAATTTGATGCTATTTCTACTTGAATTCCTACTTGGTTTTATCTTGCTGCTGTCCCAAATACAAAAGAAGCTATTGTTTTATATTATGTAAGATGTAGTTTTACACAATTTGATATATCATGTACTGTGCAGGTTTTTCATGACACGATTATATTATAACTTATTGACCCACCTTTATTTTTCAGCAACGGTTTTATCTCATCTCTGTTTACATGCTCTTTATTTCAGCTCATCGTTTTCGTTATCACATTCTAACATGTCAGTTGTCAGTCAAGCTCCTACAGTTTGATTGTGATTTATATCTTAAATCACTATCACTATCGTGTGATATGATAAACCAAAAACACAAAATGGACACATTATGTAAATGTACAGAATCTTTCTGTTCTTCTCTTCGGTACTCCAACAGGAGTCTTGAATGTCAAGTTTTGGGCATAATTTCATCAGATTTTCAATGAGACCAAATGAAATACCGCATAGCCAGACATAATATTCATAGTAAATGTCTCTTTTACATAAAGTAACATGCATTTCCCCGGCGTTGATCTAGTCACGGAATCGATTCATCAGGTAGAAAGCATACTACTGTAACTCCTTGCCTACACCCAATTTGACAGCAGCCATTAGAAAAAAACGGGTTTTATTTATCGCCCCACTAAAATTCCTAGTGATTTCACATCTAGGTAACTTATCTTATAAATCGTGAAATGTGTCAATTAACTCCAGTTTAATGTCGTATTTATGTTAATAGACGTCTGACGGACATTTTTGGGCATACACAAAAAGAGACTCGGCAGGATGCGGCCGACACCACGGCACCAGTACACTGGGGTATTTTTAAATGTCAAATGAGTTAAATAAGTGTTGCGGCTTGAGACCGCGCGACGGCTGATTGATTGGATGATTGACTTTTCGCATTCGAGGGTTAATGTTCTGTTTTACTTTTTTGCTTCACCAAAACGAAAATGCCATTGGTTTTGTATAAAGTCTGATCAATCAGATGAATAAACTTTATTTTAGTACTAATAAAATTGATTGCCAAAACTGACTACCAATTAATCGATATTCAAAGAAACGTAAATTAGTTAATGTGACATAAAATTCTTTTAATCTATTACTATAATAACCATCAAACGAATTTAAGAAACAGCTAAAAAGCTGTCAAAATTTATGTATATTGAGATCATTTAGGTAATAAGAAAGAATTAGTAAGAGCTTGGCAACAAAACTGATTATTAATAAAAAAAAACCTAATTTCAATCACTGCTTTAGTAGATGGATGTCATAAAAATAATATAAATAACGTAATATAAATTATTGGGGTATCGAGAAACCTCATATCGATGTTAATAATCGTAGTGGGATACATAAAAACGTATCTGTTAATACATTCTTGATTATCAAACCGTGGGACTGTTTGTATGTTATTTATGTTTCGTGCTTCAGTTAACGCATTGATCGAAGCTACAGCCGACGTAAATTTTAATGACGGAATCCGAAAAAAACATTTTTATAAATAATGGTACATCAATACATAAATAATGGGACCAGTCTGAGGAACTAGTACCAATAACGCGAATAAAAATAAATATTACTTAACCATTCGAAATAAATATGGCGGATGATTTATGGCGTTATTGACATTGGGTGCGCGGGCGCAGGCGGCCATCTTGGCAGCTAATTGCCAGTCTGTCATTAAATCAGTCACGCATCGACTATAGACGGATGTTCGAATATTTGTTTTGTGGCGACACCTAGGCAAATTTACATTTTTTATTATATTGGATCTTAAACGACTTTCAAGTCGTCAGGCCAATCGATTCGATGCCACTCGGTGGTCTATGCAAATATCAAGAATAGGAGTAACGCCTCTTTATTTATCAATTTGTTATAGCATCTGTTTTTCCAGAACGAAGTTGTTTTAGGCGATTTATTAATTAACAAACATGACGGAACGTGCTTTATTTTGGATCATGTCATCGCGTTTTAGCAGATGGCAATAGTTAAACGTAATCCTATATTGACGAAATATCTTTCTATTTCATAATTTTATAGACTTTAACTTATTTATTGTGCAAAACCTTTTTTCATTATACATAAAATCTAACGCACAGTAACATCCTACGACAGACTAACAGCAATATTAAGGTACGTTGATGATCTCTGTTTTATTTTAATTTGTTTTTTTTCTTAATCATACAAAAACAAAATTAAACGTATTTTGTCTACAATAATACGACTAAACGACTAGTTAGTATAGGTACTAACTAAGGTTTCAAGAATCAAAACCATAGTTTTGATTCTTGAAACCATAGTTGGTACCTATACTAGGTACCAATACGGAGGTTTCAAGAATCAAAGTGTAGGATAGGATGAACCGTTGCTGTTGGGGGCGCAATGTACAGACGCCAGCACATCAAGTTACCCCAATGTGTCAAATTTCTTTGATCTTTTTTCAACTTTATGTCAAACAGAATAAGGTTCGTATTCAATTGGGAAAATTTGACACATTGGGGTAACTTGATGTGCTGGCGTCAGTACTTGGTAGGTACTAGTACACCCGCTTGAAGCTGTATACGGTAACTTGTTGCACATAAAATTAAACGTAACTAGTCGTTTAGTAGTATTTCCGAAACCAATAATTATGTGCCAAATTTAAAATTATTAATTAGGTACTAGATTCCCCGGCAAAGTTCGTTCAGCCTTACAACTCTTACAAGCAATGTATGTAGTGTTACCTTCTTAGTTTTAGCTTTTATAAGAATTTTCAAATGTCAAGTTGTCACCTGAAAATGGACTGGGGAGACATTTGTCATCTATCATGTCATGAAAGATGGCGCTGCATTTGAAAACTGTTCAATTATCGTTAAGTTTTCTTAAATTTTCTAATGTTCCGCTCAACTTTTCTATTTTTTTTCTTGCATTAGTAACTTTTCCTGACAATGACTGGCCTGTTGGTCTAGTAGTTAGTGACCCTGACTGCTATGCCGGAGGTCGTGGGTTCGATTCCCACCCAGGACAAATGTTTGTGTGATGAGCACGATCATTTGTTCTGTGTCTGGGTGTAATTTATCTATAATATGTATGTATTTAGAAATATAAAAGTATGTTTATCAGATGTTTAGTACCTACCCATAACACAAGCTCTCAAGCTTAACTTGGGACTAAATGGCGTTGTGTGAAAAAGTTGTGGAATATTTATTTATTTATTTATTTACATGACAAACACAACAAAAAAGAATTAGCGAAATTGGTTCAGCCGTTCACGCGTGATGACAGACAAAGGTAAATAGATTATTTTTTTAAATATATAGATAGATGACCAATATGGGTCACATTATGTTAGTATTTTTTTATTAGTCTGTAAGACCACAAAACCTATGAATTAGATATTAACAAACATTGCTCATGAAAAAGATGACAAGAAAGAGAACATATTAAGAGAGTTCACTTGTTAAATAAATATGGAACAAAACTACAAATAAAACCAATATTTCGAATTTAAATCTTTTTACGCAGACAAATTATTAAAACTAGGTATATCAGGATTTCATGCAGATTCTTGGAAAATTCTGCTATCCCTTATAATTCTTTTCTTATGTAATGATCACCTACTTATTACTGCTAATTTTATTCTTTACATTTGGCTGACAAAATTAAGGTGAAGTATCTAATGCACATGGTAGAAAGAAATAAGAGGCATTTATTGACATCACAGATTGACATGACATTAATGTGATTGATGAAATGATGGTAAAGAAGATCTTAAGCAAAGACATTCAAAACCTATAGACCGGACATCACGAACAAAATTTTCGTCCGAAAAAGTGTGTCCTGCTGGATACAAGTCTATGAGTTTTTCGTAGTACGCTCCGCTGCCGCTCCAATATTCAATATTATTCTAGATGGCGTTACTGAGACATGGGATCAAAGTTTTTCTATGACATTTCCTTGACAATTGACATGCTCGCTCTATAGTATTTTAAATCTCTTTGATCTCAAGAATATAAAACAAAGTCGTCTTAGTTTCACCATTTAAGTAACTCAAAAACGTCTAGACTAATTTCTATGATTTTTGTTTTTTTGGATTTGTCTTTATTCGGAATAGGATAATAATTATCAAGAATAATCGTTTTCTTAAACATTTTTCAAACATGACGACAGGAGACGAACTTCCCAGTTGACAGGTGACAATTTGACATTTGACAAGTCTTAAGCTAAAACTAAGAAGGTAAGGTTGTCAATTTTTACGTAGGTACCTGTTACTGAACTTAGAAAAAGGTTTTAAGTAGCATAAAAAAGATTAGCTTATAGGTATTTCAGAAATAAATTTACGTAATTAATAATGACGACAGGGACGAACTTCAATAATTCTTCGCTAAAAGATAATTATTATACTGTTTGGTGTTTAAAGGGTACATTACAGGCACGCAGCGCAGTAGTTCAGTTTAAAATGATGAAATTAGTATTTTTTAAATCCATGCATTTCAGTAAGGTAGTTAGGTTAGGTAGTTAGGTTAGCTATAGGATAGGTATGGTAAGTTAGGTTAGGTTATATATCTATAATTATGTTGTCATTCTAATTCTACCGAACACAAAATGTTATTAAGATCACAGTTGAGACAAATGTTACAAAACAATGTAGCTAATTATTACAAATTAAAGCGCAGATAATTCCTTGACCTATTTTCTAAAAAACTACTACAACAAAATAATTAGATCACAGGTACTTCAATATCACACAGTTACTGTATACGATTTATGACACTATCATTTTAAAATCAGTTCAGTGGTACGTAAGGATATTAATTTGTCTATTGTGTCGTTGTCTATTGCCTTGTTGAGATCATCTGAGGTGTAGCGTAGGCGTAGCTTAGGTGTAAGAACACTTGGAACAAGTGTTGAATGTGACACTACGGATGCAACGGAATTGGCTCCTTATACCGTCTGGCTATAATGGACTCCGACTCAAGTGTTGTTTTTCATTGGTAAGGTAATACCGGATTATAGTTATGGTAATCTATTGCTACTTGTTTATCAGAATCAGAATCAGAATCATTTATTTGTAAACATAGGTGATAATTGTATAATAGAAGGTCTTAAAAATTTAGTAGTGCGATATGTTTTGCCAATTGACATACAAAAAAATCATTAAGAAAAAAATATTCTATCATATATATTTCTATACATTTTATACTATTTTTATATCATTAGTAAAATTGTTTTGTTCGTTAGTTTGTATGTAGGATGTAAACGGAACTACTCACCCGATTTTTTAAATTATTTCACTAATGGAAACCTGCACTGTTTGATGTTTCCAAGCGCCACAGGCAATGTTAGGTTTTTTTGACGCGAAGAAAGTGGCGGGTACAAGTTAGTACCTACCGAATTATTTATTATTTAAGGTTATAATGACAGATATTCTTTTTGTGCCTGTGACTTTTATTGCAAAAGGAATTTGTAACATTAAAATATGTTCTACCATGGCAGAACTAACTGTCGTAGGTGGTAATTCCTCTATACAGTTTGATATTTTTCTTTTTATTCAACAGAGTTCTCCTACTGCAGCGTGACATGCCTCTGTACTTAAAATATATGGATTTTAAGGAACCAAGTTAAGACAAAGCTGATGTTATGATGACCAAGTGGATACGACCTCGCCGCTTATGAACAAGGTTGTGAGTATATTACGGGCCAAAAGATCTTGATGATTTTAGTGGAGTAGATGAATGTTTTCAATTCATATACGAGTATATACACAATACTTACTCAGTTAATCTTGGATAACACTGACATGAGTGACCGAAAATTTTGTGAGTGAGAATCAGAAATCAAAATTAAATAATTTTTATTTAATATTTTATGTGCCGGATGCAGAGCTAACTTTGTGAGAGACTGGTGCCTGAAGTAGGTTTATATAAAAAACCTGTATTACAGGTCAACAGCCCCCCCCCCGCTGCTAGATGCTATGACTAGGACCGTCATAACAAAGCAGTATGTATACATAACAAGATAAAAAAGTAAAACAAAGAAAAACACTAATAATAAAAAAAAATATAAAAAACAAAACCAGACTTTGTGTGGCTGCGTGAGTGTGTGTGTGTGAAATTATTTAAATTAGGCTGAGGTGATCCTCGGCCTAATTGATATAAATTAATTTTGATTTTAAGTTAATTAATTAAAAAGACTGTCCCCCAAAAAGTCCGCCTATTGCCATTAGGTACCTATACCTAGTGTTTATGCTGAGAACAAGAAGTGACGAAATAAACTCCCGAACCTAGACATAATAGTTGGTATAAGAGTAAGAGCAGACCCTACAGAAAGTAAAAAAGTCTGGAATCGCCAACCCGATTGAGCACCGTGGTGATTAATTCTCGTTCCTTTTCTGTATGAGAAGAGGTACTTTCGGTAGGTATTGTAATAGAATTAAGTGTGTAGTGATGATGATAAAGAAATATTATTCAAAAAAATTCCTTGGAAAAAAAACTGTATTATAACAAATTAGTCAAAATAATTGTATTACTATTATTTACTTTGCCTTGTATTTTATTATTCTAAATATAGAATGAGCGATGGTCCTGTTCAATGAAATTGAAGTTAAAAATATGTATATATTTGCGACAGATGTCTTGCCGGTACTTAATTGTAGGAAATTGGTTATATTCCTCAAGTCATGTGGGTTTCAACCGATACTACTAATGGAATAACAAAATAATTTAATTTGCAAGTACTTAAGCTTGTCGCATCAAATACCTACATAGAAATAATTAATTTGACATGTTATGTCAAATTAATTTAACATAACATGTCATCATAATTTAATTATTTCCATTCCATTTTTAGAGTACAACATTTTTGTAGTCATAGTAGTTCATTGATAAGGGATTCTTAAAAGTCATTTAAAGTACAGATGAAATATTTAGCTGATAATTTGTTTTATTAAAAATACGTTAAATTAGTACCCGGAACATTAAAGAAGCATGCATTCAAATGAAAGAAAATTCATTCAGTTCACACATTATTTAAAAATTGTTGAATCTTATATTTCTTTCCCTAGTTTCTCCACGAAACTTGTTGCTTGTGGTAAAAAATATGTTATTATAATTGAATCCCTTAAAAATAAACCATAAATATAATATATTCACAACCATAAACAAGTCAAAGTTATGGAATATAGCAGATGTCGCGTCACATGGCGTCTATAAATTATACTTTGTCGTATTCAAAATGTCGGGTTCAAATTGTTTAATTTAATATTATATCCATAACTGATAGGTTTCGTGGCGGGAATATTTAAGATGGGAATCAATAAAGTTTTGTTTGGAAATCAGTTAAGGATATTAAAAAAAATGGTAAGTATAAAAACTTGAGCGTTAAGTTTAATGACAGACTACAATAATTAACCCATGTTTGTGTGTGTATTTTACTAACCACGAATTTTAATTAGATATAGATTAAGGTGGAATGTTGTGATCTTTTTGGTTAAGTAAGTAAATATTGGGGGTTCCCGAAAAATACTTAAGTAGTATTCTTGAAATTCTTGCATTACAAACATTCTGTACCTATTTCTGATTAATCTGGAATTGACGCACAAATTATTGGGTAGATATTTACCAAAAAAAACAACAAAACGTACTGCAGAATTGTAATGATATGTTTAAGAAGGTATAGCAGATAGCAATGCCTGTTAATTATTAATAAGTAGAGCAAAATAAAAAAATACTATTATTTAAAACATAAAACGCTGACTTAACAGCTTATGAACCAACATAAAAAGATATCCAATAAAAATATTACAGACAATCAATGCAAATGCAAGTTGCCCATAAATTTTCCATTATGCATATCGTAATTAAAAATTGCTTCGTTTTCAATCAATTATTAATCAATGTCATTCGTGATTGCGACATTAGCAATAAAGCTTTATTATTGACTTCTATTGTATTATTATTTATGACATTTGATTGTCAGGTACTTAGGTTATAATACGGCACTTGCGTCAATTGTTGCTACGCCTTATTTTTAGTTATTAATTATTTAAAAGTATTTAATACCTACTCATTTTCTTTTCGACTGTATATGTAGGTAGTTGACTAATACAATTATTTTTAGTTTTTTGTTATTAAAATATTTATTAAGTTGGTACCTACTAGTTTCCTTTTCGATGTGTATAATAGTTGAGTGATACAATTATTTTGACTTTTTTGTTATTAGAATATTTATTAAGTACCTACTTAAGGAATTTAGTAGGGTAAGTACCTACTTACCCTACTAGATTCCTTTTCGAAGTATAATACATAGTTGAGTTAATACAATTATTTTTACTTTTTGTTATTACAATATTTATTAAGTAGGTACCTCCTATTTTTTTCCTTTTCGATGTATAATAACTGAGTACCTAATACAATTTTTTTGACTTTTTTGTTATTAAAATATTTGTTAAGTAGGTACCTACTAGGTACCCTACTAGATTCCTTTTTGAAGTATAATAGTTGAGTGATACAATTATTTTTACTTTTTGTTATTACTTACAATATTTATAAAGTAGGTAGGTACCTACCTCCTATTTTCCTTTTCGATGTAGGTACCTATAATAGTTGAGTAATACAATTATTTTCTCTTATTTGTTATTAAAATATTTATTAAGTAGGTACGAGTACCTACTAGTTTCCTTTTCGAAAGTATTATACCGTATTAACAGCACATGGGTTATTGTGACTGAATCTGGCGACTTTTATTATTTGAACTGTTTAGTTAGGTACGCTTACAAATTGTGAATACAAATAAATAAATAAATAATAGTTGAGTTGGCAATACAATTATTTTCTGTGATTCTTACCGTATTATAGTGTTTAACGATATCAGATGTGACAGGTTTTTAGCAATTCCTAAATTGTTTACTTGTTCGGTCAGTGTAATAAACGTTTTTTTTTAATTACTTACCTACTTACCCAATTATTTTTTTATTTTCTTTTATTTGTTACACTAAAAGCGAGTACCTACATACTTATAAAGAATGTGACTAACTAAGAAAACCTGTTACTTTTCTCATAAAAAATAAACTAATAAAAGGGGTTTCTTGCAGACTTTTCGTAACATTCCGAACTAGGCATATTGAGTTTTCCAAAACGTCTTTATGTACACAATGTTTATGATGCGGCGTCCTGCTCTAGCGCCCCGCCCCTGCCCCGCATGCTTGCCCCCCTCCCCCTTCGCTCCCAGCATAGACGCGTTGCAGACGCTTGGGGCGCGCGCCACTCGACTATTTAAAATGACGACTGTGTGCATTGCTTTACAAAAATAAAGATGGCGGACTAGGGAAAAGGACGCAAGCCAGTGGATGCAAAAATATTGGACGTTTCTTTTGTGGTTTGCTACTTTTTCTGTTCTATAAAGGGCTTGATAGATGCAAAACTAATGCAGAAGTTTTCTCCAAGTTATGTAACTTGCATGAAGGGAAACTTAACTCGAGGAACGTTTTTGTTGAAGCTTGTAAGGTTCGAAAAACCTTTGAGTTTCATTATTTTTTTTCCTTGTAGGAAGGTAGGTAAGAATATAAGATTTTACTAATTAACAATATTAGCTAATTAGGTAGTAAAATTTATAATCTTTATTTTTCTTTGACATACCTATGATAACGAATTATTTTTTCGATATAATTTCGAAATCTTCATCAGTGTGTCTACTGGATTTCGATGCCATACATTATTGTATTGTGTCTACAAAAATAAAAAAATAATGTCCTTAAAATTTAACTTTCCTTTTTGTTGATTATTTCTGCATTCTATTATTGGTGGTAACCATGAAATGTAAAAAAGCAACGCAAGTACCTATCTATTAAGTAAAAGTCTAAATTTCCCCAATAAGTTTTGGCAAAGTTTGTTAGACACGTTTCGATCAGTTAAAACTCTTTCCACAACTATTTGACAATGCTAACGATTGTTCACATAATGTAAAACAATATTGTTCACGGTGCAAAGTGTTTATATAACACTTTACAGCATTTTCATATAGTTATTCCTTTGTTACAGAATATTTTATCAGCAAACGCCCGGCACAGTACCGTCGCGGGCCGTCGCCGCATCCTCACTGAATTCAGCAGCCGTCACAAAGTTTTCAGTGCCCACCACGCATTGTGAAACTTAACAGTGCCACACTAAACTATCTACCCCATCTAAATGTACAAAATACCATCCCTTTTTTTAGAGAAGCAGTTTAGAATGCGTGAAATATTGTTAAAAAGCTATGAAAAAATATTAAATATAAGAGTAGTGTTAGCATTTGTTTGACATGTATACTAAAAGTATGCTCACCTTCGTTTTCCAATGAATATTCTTATTTGACAGACAACAAGAACACCGCTCCACCTGTCACAACGAGCACCTAAGCAAGCAATGCCACTCGAGACCCTCTCATATAACCATTGTTTTCTAAACTTCTATTTGTTTTCGAAATACGTGAAACGAATTCCTCAGCACATCAAACACTAAGTACGATGTCGTTGAACCTCTTTCCAATCCATCAATAGTAAACTTAAACAAATCAGCCGTATTTGAACAGATGGGCTGCGACGGTGTGCCGGCCGAGCAAATACGTTGACAATGCTTACAGGAATCACACAGCGCGGGTCACTTCACACAAATAACTGGCACTAAGTTAACTGGACACAATATTTGGCACAGCACGTGAACATGTCATTGGATCGGTTGCGCGTGTATCGTGGCGTGTTTACGCGGGCGAGAGCGAGCGCGGGTGGCGATGCGGTTGCGTCGCGCGCCGCGGCCGGAATGACGCGCCGAGTGGCCGCCCGCCGACGACAGCGCCACGCGGCCCCGAACAGAACTAGCGCACTCAATCAAACGTCCAGCCGTGATAAGATGCAACTGTTTTTTTGCAACTTACTGCATTCTTATTGTGATTGATATTGTGAATTAAAATGGTTGCTTATTGTAGATATTATATCGGGATTGAGTTAAGTTTTATTTATTCTTAAAACTGTATTTTTTTTTCTGAAATTAAGTACCTACCTAGGTACTTCATTTATTATTTTCATTAAATGTCACCTCTCATACAGTACCTAAATATATTTTCACGCTAAAAAAGTAGTTGTTGAAAGTAAGTAAACTTAAATATATTTTTTAAATATGAAACTAAATAGGTAAATAAGTTTATAAACAAATCTATCCCTGGACAAACAAACCTGCTTTAAAATAAAAATACAATTCCCTTTTAAGACAATCAAAATCAAATTCAAAAAATTCTAACTTGAAAAAAAATATGAACATGTCAAAACATTGCAAAAAGTCAGTGGGCCTGACGTGACCTTGCACCGTGCAGGCGGGCGCGCGTGCAGTGTCGCCGTCCCGCTCGCGGGGCGCGGCGACTTGGCCCCGCCCCCCGCCCCCCGCCCACCTCACCGCGCCGCCTTTTTACCTTTTGGCCCGCTGCTAACTCACTTTCGTTACGATTTTACCTACGTTACTTATGTTTCATCTTATTAAAATAATTATTTTAATTATTCATTTTAGATTATTTATTTTTAATTAGGTATTGACAGTTTTATTTTTTATTACTGATGTTTGAATGATTGCGATGGATTGCTACGTGGTAGATTGGTAAGCATTTTTAAGCATTAGGTAGGTAAGGTACCTACTTACTAAGGTACTAGGTGACTTATAGATCTAATATTTTATTTTGTTTTGACTACATTTTTATTCTTAATTAATGTACTTAAGGTAGGTACATAAGTATCTATAAATAATTATAAAAAATAATGAAAAAAAACCGTATTATTTTTACTTCTCTGTTTTATACATATAAGGATTGCCGAGCCAATAATATATTTTTTATTTTTTTGTAGGTATGTCGATGTCTTTTTGTTTTAATATTTTAGCTGGAACACATGTTTACTCTGCAATGAAATTAGAAAATAGAAACAGGCTTTCAATAACATTTGAAGAATAAAGCTGATTGGTAGAAAGTAGTAGGTATGCCTATTTCATTTTATTAGTGGATAATAAATAGATAGTTAGGTAGGTACTTACTTAGATAAGTAGGTAAGTAGGTACCTAATTCAATTAATGAAATAAAATATTAAAAAATGAACCTAACTGTTGGTAGGTAGGTACCTATATCATACTTACCTAAGTATTTAGAAAGTGATTAATATTTAGGAAGCTTCATTACATTTTTTAACTTTAAACGCAAATTCAACCCCGAAAGGCTAAAAAATCTCGAACGTGTAAAAGTTATACTTAGTCATTAGGTAATCGGTCTTCAATATTTAAAGATACACAGAAGATTCATTAGATACACTTCATAATAATAAAAAAAACGTTTGCACATTCAGTGTTCTTTCCTAAAACTCGTTACACAATAAAAATCTTACATTTCCATTAGGGGAAGGTTGCTATGATTGGACCACTTAACTTCCGTACGACATATCTTTTTTAGTTTTTGCGATAAAATAAAACTGCTTTTTGGTTTTGTTTCCAATCAAATTTATTAATATAATATGTTACTTACAGCTAATTTAAACTGTCAGTTTGTGAGAAAATTGACGTTAAACATTTCTTTGGTCGTTGCCTTCTTTGGACCATGGTCGCTTTGATTGGACCACAGAGTTGCTATCAATGGACTTAGAAATTTTTTGGCAGTGGTCCATTCAAGGCGATTAACAAAACTCAATAAAAAAAATAAAAAATATTAAATCCAACATCAAAAAGAATAGTTAAAAATACCTATCCTTAACGTAAAAAAGCTTATACTGGGTTGAGCAGCAAATGAATTTTTTTTTTAATTGGTCATTGTACTCATAATTATTACAACTTTTACTATGGGACCAACCAACCCTAAAATCGGGAAAAAAATTAACTGCTTCATACATTTTGTCGAGTTTTGTGAAGGTAATGTATGAAGCAGTTGATTATTTTTCCCGATTTTAGGGTTGGTCCCATAGTAAAAGTGGTTCATAATTATGAGTACAATGACCCCTTTAAAAAGCCTATCTGTTGTTTCAACGATAGATAATTTTACGAATGAGTATGAGATCAAATTTGACACATAATGAGATCAACTTTTACACGTATGCAAACGATTAATTATTATAAAATCACATTTTAAATTAAAAACAATATTACAACAAAAATAACAACACTTATTTGCATTGAGGACATAAATACTTCTTAATAGTTTTCTTAACACAGGCACAATCTACATGAACCCAGGCTTTACACATCATACATTGAATCATGTCTTCAACTGCACACAGTAGGCAGATTTTGCAAAACCATTTTTCGATATTTACTGATTTGGCATCTTTGCTTGTTGATGGCTCTGGCTCACCAGCTATTTTATTTTTAGAAAATGCAGTTTCTTTTGCAGTAAATTTCGGCTTTTTCGGTTTTGAAGGCCTTACAATAGCTTGTTCTAAAGTGGTTTTATAAGGCGTCGACGTCAGTTCCAAGCTACTTTGTGCTTTTTTACTCTTTTGTCTTAACTCTTGTGCTACTGTTTTAGCTCCAGGAGATATTTGGTTTATTGTAAATTCGAAATTGCGTGCCTTTGATTCAGCTGTACTACAATCAATATTCTGTGATACCGCTAAGGTTTCAATCTGAGATTCAGCAGTCATAGCTTCATTTTGACATGTAATTGGCTCCGTCACTTCTAGATTCTCTTCTAGTAAAGAAATATTCAAAGATAGTGGATCTATATCATCCTGTAAGTCTAATACAGGTCTGGTCAGGTCTGGTGGTGAAATCTCATCGTTTTCTTTTTCAGGTACAATGAATTCGTAGTCAGCAAATGCATCTTTATTAAGAGGACAAATTCCAGTCTTTGCAAAGCCACTCGTAGCAGTTCCAACAGATGCAGCTCGGGAATATGCTTTTCCGAATAGCATTGAAACTTGAAACATTGTCACAGTTCTTCCAGGATTTTGGCGCAACCATTTTTCTGTTTCATCTATATAGTAAAGGCTCAACGGCTTGAAGAAGGAGACATCCAGCGGTTGCATTTTATGTGTTGTATGTGCTGGAAATGAAAGCAACACGACGCCGTGTTGCTTGGCATATGTTATAGCTTTTAAATTTTTTGTATGGCTAGCATGACCATCTAACAGAAGTAATACTTTTTTTTCAGGTGTCGGCTTCACAGACTCAATAAAGTGTTGTAACCACAAATAAAATATGTCTTTGTTAATATATCCACTCTCTGGATTAAAAGCAAATATTGTACCAGGTGGAGCTCCATCCCTGAGTTCGTCTTTTGCTCTCTTGCGCTTGAATATTATAAGCGGTGGTACAAAATTACCAGCAGCATTAGCACAACATACGGCTGTAGTATTTGTACCGCGTTCTCCACTAGTAATAGCTCCAACTTGCCGCTTACCTTTTAATGCCAGTATTTTTCTTGTTTTCCTCTGGACAGTTGACAAGCCCGTCTCATCAACGTTGAAGATACGCTGCGCTTCTGTTATGTTGTATTTTTCGCATACTGCCTCTAATTTATTGAAGAAATCGGTTACAGCAGGTTTGTTAAATCCAGTAGCGCGGCTCATTGAAGTTGCTCTTGGTTGTCTCAAACTTAATTGTGGATGCCGTTTCATGAACGCATAGTACCATTTTTTCCCTGCAATTCTTTTCTCTTTGTTAAATCGATTTTTGATATTGTTCTTTTCTGCCAGTTCAAATGCCAGCTGCCGAATATCGAAAGGCGTTACACCATACAAACTACTTTCCATCTCGAGGATGTGTTGACATAATTCGGTTTCCAATTCTGACGGAAGATCACCTTCAGATCCCACTATTTGAACATGTTCCTTAGCCTTTTGATTCACACCATCCAATCTTCGTTTTAGTGTGGCTTTTAGCACTCCATACATCCTACTTGCCTCATTCAAACCTGCTTTATTTTTACGCACTGATTCAATGGCTAGGTTCATGCTTACTTCATTCCACGCATAATATTTTCGTTTTGTAGCCATTCTGAAACAATTTATCACGTTAACATACACGTGTAATTATTAACACATAAATAAACGTTATTATTATTGTTGACACGGGACTATCAAAATCAACTAGTTTTTGTAAAAATGTAACATTTAAATCATAAACAGACCGTTCTTATCATTGGACCAGTCCAATGAAAGGGCCACGTTAGTGGTCCGATGATAGCAACAGGGTCCTAACGTAAAAATAGGGTTATAAAAAAACAACCACTATCTTCAGTCAAGAATAATTATTTCCAACGTAAAAACAAGTAAACATTCTACAAATTAAAATATGTACTATTAATCAAATCATAGTATTATGATACTTACATCAACTTTTCGTAGTCGTATTTTTTATATCCGGAGCGCCGCGATCACATTT
Organism: Euplexia lucipara; assembly: GCA_921972225.1. Lineage (NCBI taxonomy): Eukaryota > Metazoa > Arthropoda > Insecta > Lepidoptera > Noctuidae > Euplexia > Euplexia lucipara. The sequence goes on along the minus strand of OV179149.1, from coordinate 1,111,681 downwards.
ACACACGTCACTCACTGGCGGCTGCAGCGCGGGTACTGAGGTTGCGGGGGGCCACTCTTACCACCCAAGACATGCTTTGTAACGTACCTACGCGTCACTGGAGTTGCGATTTTACGAAATATTTAAGTGGTCCAATGAAAGAAGCGGTCCAATGATCGCAACCTTCCCCTATGTTCTCACATAACATCACCGGTTACTTTTACATTGTATCATTTTCCTTCACATAGCACTTTACTGCACCAGAAATAACGACTAAAATCGACAAAATCACTACCTCCCAATAATAATACGAAACACCCGTAATTTTACGATCGGAATCGTAAAAATCCGATTTTTTTTCGTCAATATAATTTTATTCGCGTTTAAGTTCGCTTATTAAGCAGAAATGTGGCTGTTTTCGTTTTTTTACGAACGGTTTTGACGAAGTTCTGATAAACTAACGGAGTCAAGTGTGAGGTTTTTATTAAGTTGCTTTTAAGTTGATGTTAAGTATGTTGTTCCTTTGGCTCAAAGAAAAGGTAACTACCTACCTGCTCTCACCAGCTTTCATACTCCTTGTTTTCACTACCTTTAACCACTTTGGGATATCTTAACTGATTAACAAACAGAAACTGCATTTTTAATACAAAAAAAAGTATTTTTATATTTTTATGAATCTACGAAAAATACCAGTCAGCCGGTTATTAATTGACCTGTATTTTTACACAAAATACAGTTCTAAAAAAGTTTGCACCTCCATACAAAGCAATATACTTAGGTGCCTACTTACTTACAACTATAAACTGAAATCTTGTGATAAACATTCATTCATCTTTTTAATAAACAACATTTGTAGGTACGTATTTTGCAAAGAGTACATTCATTACCTCTACTTACATGCATTCAACCATTAGTACCTACCTACCTATAATTTGTTAAATAGGTATATCAACTCTTTATTTGCTTATCAACTTAGTTATTGCATTTCCAGTTTACCTTTATATTACAAACACCACTTACTACATATTTATGTAAATTGGTATCTTGCAGCTAGCTACATATCCACACAAATTATTTATTGACATTTTTAAAACAACTTTACAGTACCTGTCATAATTTCATAAAATACAAACATTATGTTTGCCTCGGAATAGAAACATAAATATTAATATTTTTATGAATCTTAAATCTTAAGTTTGAAGCTCAACGAATCAACTATAGGCAGTGCATTTTTTTTTAATAATATTATTAAGATACCTACTTACGATTTATTATTTTGAATATTTGTAAACAAAATTATTTAAATTGCCTATGTCTATGTATTTCTTTTTCCTTTTGTCTACTGGGAACTCAGTAAATCAGAGTTTGCACTACAGCATTGGCTTGTAACTTGTAAGTAAGAACTTGAACCGGATTGTCATTATTTTTTAAATTATCTAAATAATGTTTATCATCCTTTGAATTTGTGAATCTAAAAGATAAATTTCAATAAACAAATTCAATGTCAACAAATATATTTTACCAATTCAAAGACCTTTTTTTAATTCTCACAATTCATATTGGATCAATTTCATTTAGTTTTATCACTTCAATTTTCTATTCATTATGCTAAGTATTGCTTATGTAAATAAATACACAAAATAATAGTTTTGAAGCACAACCACAAAGTGTTGCCATCATCATCGTCACAAACGCGAACCCTAACGTCAAGTCATACAATAAACTGTCTTTATCCGTACCCCGCTGAGTAGCTTCACAGCCAAAGATTTTTAAGATTACTAAGTACAGAGAGGACAAGCGAAGAAATGTCTTACAAAAACTGTGATCCCACGTCTCAGTAACGCCACCTAGAATAATACAGCAAAATTGGAGCGTCAGCGTAGCGTACTAAATTTAATTCATAGAAATGTGTCAACTCGGACACAAACACGGATGGAAATTTTGTTCGTGATGTCCTGTCTATAGCAAGTATTAAATGTCTTTGTCCACAGCTAAATATACACACGATTATTATCATCATAAATTTTTAATACATATGATAAGTTTTAAAAAATCTGATCTTACCATAACGAACACAGTTTATGTTGATTCTTGACGTGTTGGCAACATTTGATTGCGACTTAATCGCCCCGCGCTTGAGAATTAGAGGTTAATGAACTCGCGTAAATCTTTTTTTTTTGTCGTTTGGTCCTTTTGTTTGTTGTGGGAAAGAGAATTATCGAGTTTTAGACTTACTGGGCTTACTAAATGGAGATTTAATTTTAGGCTTACTGGGTTTACTTAATTCTGAGTTAATTTTAGGCTTACTGGGTTTACTCAATTCTTATTTAATTTAGGCTTACCTACTGAGTTTACTAAATTTAGATTTAATTTTAGGCTTACTGGGTTTACTAAATTCTGATCTAATTTTAGGCTTACTGGGTTTACTAAATTCTGATTTAATTTTAGGCTTACTTACTGAGTTTACTAAATTTAGATTTAATTTTAGGCTTACTGGGTTTACTAAATTCTGATCTAATTTTAGGCTTACTGGGTTTACTAAATTCTGATTTAATTTTAGGCTTACTTACTGAGTTTACTAAATTTAGATTTAATTTTAGGCTTACTGGGTTTACTAAATTCTGATCTAATTTTAGGCTTACTGGGTTTACTAAATTCTGATTTAATTTTAGGCTTACTTACTGAGTTTACTAAATTTAGATTTAATTTTAGGCTTACTGGGTTTACTAAATTCTGATTGAATTGAAATGTTTTGCAATGAGTATGACTAGGCAATGTAGCATGTTAGTCTAATTTAACACACAGTCTTTCTGCAAATTATGAACATTGAATTGTCCCTTAAATAACGAAAGGACCAAAAAATTTTGCCTTGGCAATGCACACTTATGAAATCCAAATATCCGCTTTCTTCACTGTGAATCATCAAATATCGAAGTATGTGGTAGCTAATTGAGAGCACAAATTTTGTATTAAAATAATTAATAATGTAGGTACTTAGGTATGAATTGTATCAATAAGGAGTCCAACCCCTAAAACTCACACTCGTTAAAACAAGTCTTAAGTAGGTAATAGTGTCCTCCTAAACGAAGAGGGAAAACAAATTACTTACCACACAAACTAAATATAATTTTCACATTAGTATGAAATAGTCAGTAGGTACTTTAGTGTTAAAATACAGGCTTTGTTTTTAATAGGTACTGTAGACAAAGGGTGCTTGTAACCTATTAAGTTAGACATTGATGTCTTTACAGCAAGCCTTAGCTATAAGTACCCATATTTAAATGCGGCAACAGCCCAATTTCTAAGGCATTGGACTGGTGATCGAGAGGTGGTGATTTAGATCCCCAGCCATTGCACTATTGACGTGGACCCGCTCCACACATATTTAGCTTAAGTAGGTAGTTGGAGGGGTTAACAAAACTACTCGTAAGGTGCAACCCATATTGGTATACCGTATACCCAATAAAAATATTTCTTGGGGGAGGTAAGAAGCAAGTGGTTAAGTAATCCATTGTTTGTAACTTTTATAATAGTAGGTAAGTACCAGTTTGTCCCATTGCAGGGCAAAGGCCTCTTTTCGTACAGAGAAGGCACGAGCATTAATAACTTGGGTTGGCGATTTCAAACTAAGTGCCTAGTAGGTAGTTGTTAATTAAATGTTGAAGTTTTCACACGAACGGTTTCTTTTACCGATGTCAGTGACATCAAAATAAACTTAGAAACCCTTGAGATTGAGAGAAAAAGAAAGTTTAAAAACTAAAACCCGATTAATAAAACACGCTCTAAAAAGTACGAAACAAGAAAATAGTCTCCACTGAAATGATAAAGTAAAAACTATTAAAAATTTACCGACTAATTATAAATAAATAACTTACTTACACGTAAGTACCTATTATTTTAACGTATACGTCACACTGATAGAGGTTTGTTTAAAGGAAAGCCGTGATCTTATGCCACTTTGATTTTATTTTATAATGAATCTGCTTTTGCTTCAGTACAGGTGGCATACTACCACGGCTACTCTTGCTCCACGAACCCTCCTTTTGCTTCGCCGTAGTCGGGTAAAGGAGAAAACAACGTCATTACTAAAAACAATTTAACTGTAGTAAGTGGAGCAATTATTGTAATCAAGTGAAATAAATTAAGTAAAAATGGATTTTTACGTATGAATCGGATAATTAGTTCAATAGTAGCTCGTTGCGAGTATTTAGAAGACTGCAAGACATTACCCGGGCAATGGTCTCGATGGCTAGCGAGAGGTCATAAGTTCGAGACAGGTCAGTACCACTATTTATCTAATCTAGACATTGTGTATGAGCTGTGTTCGGGTACTTAGAACTATATCTGTTCTGGCTTTATTTATAAGATATAATATAAAATATTCCACAACTTTTACTCAACGCCATCTACTCCCAAGCTAAGCAGAGTTATGGGTAAGTACTAAAAAGCTGATAAACATAATTATAAATGTCTAAATACTTACACCATATTATTGATAATTATTACACCCAGACATAGAACAAATGATCGTGCTCATCACATATATTTGTCCTGGGTAAAAATCGAACCCACGACCTCCGGCATACCAGTCAGGGCCACTAACTTCTAGACCAACAGGCTAGTCTTAAAATCTCTTTGCCTGGGAAGGATCTAACGCCTAAGGTACAGGCTCGGCTTAGTTTAGGTGTTAGTGGTCAGTCGAATTGCGTTCAATTGCAGAATTATTCTACCTACTGTTTACCAAAATCCACTGGTAAATATTTTGTGTCAATGAAGCTTTTTATTATTTATTTATTTGATGTTGGGGTTGCTTTCATAGTACTTACTATACCTATACCTATATACCTATACCTGTATTACTAGGTATACCTGTATAATAAATAAAATTAAATAATATGTATGTATTTAGAAATATATAAGTATGTTTATCAGCTGTTTAGTACCCATAACACAAGCTCTCAAGCTTAACTTGGGACTATATGGCGTTGTGTGAAAAAGTGTGTAGACCAGCAACTGTTTTATTTATCCAATATCAGGATTGGTCCTTAAGTAAAAGTTGATCATTCATAATAACGAGCACAATAACCCCTAAAATGGTTTTCAGTTATTTTAATTGCACCTTTTTCATTGATATTTTACTTTAAATATCTTGCTTCCAAAAACTACACACTCCACGATACAGCATCAAGAACTGATATTCAAGTATCTAATATTAAAGCTACAAATGATGCCTTTTGTCCTAGCACACTATTCTTTACAACTTCATGTATAAAATTGAAACGACTTATACATAGTAACACGACATTTGTGTGCTAAAGTCTTGAAAGTATAGATTTGTCCTTAATTATAGCTTTTACTAGAAGTAAATTTAAGCATGTAGCATATAATTTATGTTCTCAATACATAGCATCGTTATTAGGATAAGATACGATAAGATATTCAAACTATTGTCGTCTTATTTTCGCCAATAAATAAACACAACACCCACAAAACCAATAAAATATAAATAAAACCACGTAGGTTGTGTTTTACAACCTCGTAAACTCACTTCCCTGGTTCAAATCTTAATGGTCACCCTAACACCTACACTTTCAACCAATTTAAAATGATCCAATAAAATATGTAAGAGTGCATAAAGCTCGGTGTAATCGATATCTGACACCAGACGTACAAACAGACAAACAAGAGTGGCCGTCAATCAAAAGCAATCAGTCAACGGTTTCATGACACGAACACAATCCGACAACCCTCTTTACAACTATCTTTGGACCTCCGTACTCTTATTCCAGTCGTATAAGGACCACATTTGGACAGTAGGACCAAATTCTAGGTGTACCACAATAAGGTCTATATGTAATTTCGGATCATAAAATTGGTAATTTTCGCGGTTCGCCATGTCTGAGCTGTCATCACGCGGGATCCTTTATGGCGCTAAATTATACACGCTGCGCAGGCGCACCGTTTTTCTTGCATTGAACCAGTTGCACGCATATTAGGTTAGGTTTCGCAGCGGTTGAAGACAATAATGAGTGTCAATCGGGTCGGGTTTCATTGGGATTTTGCTAGTTTTGTTCTGTTTTTGTTTGAGTGCTTGTTTGTCGGCAGATTTACGTAGTTTTCTGATGACGGTTGAAAATAAAGGTCATTGGAAGACAAAATTAGTAATCCTGACGTCTGACGAATTCGATCCTGCAGTTTGTTTGGAAACAATATAAATTACAAACTCAATAAAATGTTGCACTTTTGCAAATTGTATACTGACTGTAGCAGTAGGTATACTTAAGTAAGTATGTTAGAACGTTTAATACTGTTAGGGTAAAAAAAACATGGTAGGTCAATTATTTAAACGTTACAGCTTAACGATAGCCATTTGATTCACTTAAGACCACCTACTTACCACCATCACATCCCTGAACCGACTTCGAGAAAAAAAGCTCATTGCCTTGAACAAGAAAAGTATCGTCAAGCTTCATTTGCAAACGCCAAGTCAAGCGCGTTTCCTCCATACATGATAAATAGAAATAAAAGCATATTTCCAATGCAACAGTTACCCGTGGTTGTCCGGCTGAACACTGAACTTCTCACAGAGGAAGTCATGTCGGAAGGGTGAACCGAGCCGCATGCAACCCGGTTTTAATTACCCCTGCTTACCCCCCTGCCCCCTCGACCAGGTAATAAATATGGTCTTCGCACGCACTCACTAGTAGTGTAATTGATGAATGTTCTCAAAAGGTTATGCATATCTCCGGACTTGAAAAGTTGTTGACAATGTTTTATTAAGCCTGGCAGACTGCATAATGAAGAATGGTTTATGTCTTCATGTGTTGAACTTAAGCCTATAAATTAATAATGCATTGATGTCTATAAAGTCTAAGAACCGAAAGTACTAAGTACAAAAACTGTGAACGTGATGGCTAGCCCGTTGAAAGCCTCATCAGGACCCAAGGACCAAAAACACTTAAGCGATAAAAAAATCTGTCATGTTGTCTAAATTAATAGTCCATAAAGATTAGAAGGAGTTAGAGCTTATTGCATGACCATCTCAAATCTATTGTTTTCGTGGGTTCTCATAAGTAAATAATTAAAAATGCTTCAGCATCAAACAAAGCAGTATAATATCGACGGACGGTGATGGACGACGTAAGCGCGATGTGCATAACTAGTTAACGCTCCATGCGTCGCCCGCTGTAATGATTGCACGGAATTAGGAACACCAGCTATCAGGTTTTATAGAGATATTCATTTGTGCAGGAAAAGTATAAAATAACATATTTCTGAGATTAAAATATTGGTACCAATAAGTGAAATTATAGGGTTAGTCGATGACTGTCCCAAAATCAATATAAAAGTAATGTTTGCAACTAAAGATTTCTGGTGATAAACAAACAGCAGGATAATATTCATTCACAATCAGGCTAATAAACGTATGGGTTCGGTTACTTAATACTAGTCTTTGTTTAAAACAGAAACTTTCATAAGTTTTACTAATTCAGCGGAAGTCTGTTAAATAAATATTAGGAATTATATATTATTTATTTCTGTAAGTAGGTTTTCACAAACACTTTTACACGTCATTTTTTAACTAGTAGATGAGATCGGAGTTTCACTATCTGACTACTCTGAGAAGAAACACCGAAAGAAACTTAGATGTTATTATAGTCTTTTTTAAAGTCCAGACATTATCTTGGTCAAATCATGTAAGATCCATGCAGATTAGTGTCTGAGATGGTCTTTTGAGGAAAGGACCGCACAGATATGAGGGGACCAGATCAGTCAGTGCAAGCATATTTGTCAGTAATCGTGAGCTCAACTCGGAACGTGAGGAGCTCCACGTGCTGACGAACAATACCAAAGAAAGAACATTTGGAACATTTAGACAAAATGTAAAAAAAAGAACGAACATAAAAAAAAAATTGAAAAGAATATGCACGTACTTAGTCTTAACGTTCACAAAAAAAAGTATGGACGTTAAACTAAATTTAAATACTTCATTTTTGCCTGTTTTTACTATAAAACCAACGACATACAAAATAAATGTACAGACGCCAGCGCATCAAGTTACCCCAATGTGTCAAATTTTCCCAATTGAATATGAACCTTATGGTGGTTAACATAAAGTTGAAAAACGATCAAAGAAATTTGACATTGGGGTAACTTGATGTGCTGGCGTCTGTACCTAATGCGTAATTGTAAATTTCCTTGGCGTAAAAATCATTTCACTGACCACATTTCGATGTCCAATGACATTGATTCACATTTTCCAGTTGCCTAGCAACAAATTATGTACAAAGCCCTTGTTACTAACTTAGCTAACAAAGCCTAAGTCAAAAATGTAGATAGATTTCCATCACCTAACTAGACGCTGGTCGCTTGACGAGAATAAAAATGATGTGTGGCACTCGGAGACTGCCACGGTAAAGCTATTGCATAGCATTTTTTATCAACTCCTCTCCTCTCCCCCTCTCCATTCCTCTCCTCCCCCTCTCCCCATTCCTCTCCTCCCCCTCTCCCCTTCCCCATTCCTCTCCTTCTCCTCTCCCCATTCCTCTCCTCCCCCTCTCCCCCTCCCTCCCATCACCCCTCCCTCCCCTTCCCTCTCACCTCCTCCTTCCCCCTTCCCTCCCCTCCCACTCCCCTCCCCTTTCCCCTCCCCACTATCACCACTATGCCTGCAATATAAATACATAATATATATATATAAATATATATGCAATAGCTTCGGCCTTCAAGCCACACCTCCTTGCCCGTCGGAGTGGGGAGCGTGAGGTTTTTTCGTTACGGAATTTCTGGATTCGGTCCCCGCGTTCAAGGCCCGCGATAGAAGCTATGCAATATAAGCTTAAAAACGGGCATTGAGACTGTCTCAGTCAAGACTGTCCTATAACAACACAGAAACAGAGTCCCTCTACTAATAACCCACAGTATAGTCTAATCAAGCTCGCATATTCATTAATGCCTGTCGAAAAACCACTAAGCTAGTAATAACGCGATCAGTCCGAACTGAAGATTTATATCAGTCGTAATTAAGAAATTATTTACATACTTACACAGCAACGAGTGGCTTGTGTAAATGATGATCATGGAATTGATGGGGGCTTTTTAATTAGTCGTTTTTAAGGATGAGAAGCTAATTTAGTGATTCTAAGGTGCTAAACCAGTTAGGTGTTTTTGAAAAGTTTACTTGGTAAGATCTTTAACAACTTTTAAAAGAAGCTTTTATGAAATAGGTACGTTCTCATTTTAAAAATTCAAAAAGAATATCATGATCTAGCTGGCCTGTTGGGCTAGTAGCTAGTGGCCCTCATGCTATGCCGGAGGGTTTGATTCCCACCCAGGACAAATGTTTGTGTGATGAGCACGACCATTTTTTCTGTGTCTGGGTGTTATTTTTCATAAGTATGTGTAAAGAACTATATAAGTATCAGCTGTTTAATACCCATAACACAAGCTCTGCTTAGCTTGGGACGAGATGGCGTTTTGTGAAAGTTATGGAATATTATTATTAATATTATCGTTAATTGAAACAGTTTAAACTTAGAAAATAATTGTGAATGCTTTAAATTCATTGATCTTGTATGTCTAAACCATATTGAAAGTAAAACTCAGCAGCAATCAGTATGCAAATCAACAAAAAAAAATACGGCACTTCCCTAATATTGTCACCAACACCAAACATTTGCTCAAACAAACAATAAACAAAAAACATGTTTGCAGAAAAATGTGACTCACGATCGCATTCGCTCCACCGCGGCACCGTGGTAACCCCACTAAATAAAGAAGTCTGCTTAACTCTGACTGCGTTGAATATTAAAGAGACACTTTCAGTTAGCTGGGTAACATCCCTCATGCTAAGCATGTAGGTAATGGTTTAAAGTATTACGTCAAAAGAAAATCGAGATGCGGTATTTAAGTAGAATGTTATTTAACGGCTGTCTGTTGGATTGTTTAGTTTCATTTTTTGACACAAAATAAAGAAGAAAGGCCCAAGAACCTTCCATCATCATCAACTGCCTAGCCTATTCCTAACTGTGCTGGGGTAGGCTTCCAGTTTAACCCGATGTAGGTGACTACCAGTGTTTTACATGGAGTGACTGCCTGTCAGACCTCCAGAACCCAGTTACTGGCTAACACGGCCCAAGAACCTTCCGATGCTAGTTAAAACTTTTCCAGAAACCAATCGAGGAAAAATTTGGTCCTTTTACCCATGGCAAAGTGTGATTCATCTCAACTCTCAACCAATAGTTGATTCATATTAAGTCAAGTTTAGCGGAGTTTCCGACTGTGCTTAACCTTCCCGCGGTCAAGGTTAAGAGGTTCGAAAGAGGTTTCACTAACAAAGACTTGTTTAACCTTATTTGGTCCATGAATATTTACTCACTATATTTGGTACAGTCACGCGTAAAACAAGAATGGGTGTATGTATTACTAAGGTGGTTTTAATATAAGTTTGAAATCGCCAATCCGTTTTGAGCAAGCGTGGTGATCAATACTCGTGCCTTCTCTGTATGAGAAGAGGTCATTGCCCTGCAGTAGGACAGTAACAGGCTGGTATTTATTTTTTTAATTTATTCTAAGCATTATTTAGTTTTCTATTTATATCTTCTGTATTGCTCACTATAGGTACTGTTGATAGGAAAAGGTATTTATGATATTTTTGATACATCTTTGCTCAACCCTTCAGAGAACACAGCTGTAATGTTATGTGTACGATAATAAGACGAAATAGCTGACTGCCTTGTGGCTCCAGTACTCGCAAACGCTACTGCGCAGCTTAAGGTCTTGGTTCGATCCCCGGGTCGAGCAAAGCGTTACTGACTTTTTCTATGTGAATTATCCCATTATGTTAGCAACCCGGAGTCTGGATATGTGCCCGGGACTTTTTTTTTATGTATAATGGGTCTACTCTTGACCTCAACCTTGTCCTGCGGTCAGAGATGAGGTCGACGATGAAACGAGCTTACCCATAAGAAGCCTATTAACTCGCGACTTAAACAGATTGGGGTCATATGAACTCGGGAACACTGATGCAGGCAGGGAATTCTGATTGCATCACTGCTTACCATCAGGTGGGATTGCAGTCAAGCACTGGTTTATAATATTAAAAAAAAAGAATTCCACTCCTTGGCTGTGCGCATAATGAAGGAAGAGGCAAAGCGCTTCGTGCGAATGTGTGGAACATCTACAAGGAATGGGTGATAACCTGCAGTACGTCTGGATTCCCGATGGAAGAAAGGAGATGATGGAATGAGCTCGTGGAGCTCGAGAGCACTCAGCGAAATACAGTCTGTAAAAGACCGACAGACATGCAACTTTGCGGCGGTGGGCCAGGGTATGAAGCTTGGTACCCACCAGCTTTTCGTCACCAATGAGCCTTTTGGCTCTGCGCTCTACTGAGTCGAGTCCGGCTAGTTGGTATTTGGCTGAGCCATCCCAAAGGTGACAACAATACTACATGCTGGACCAGACTTGAGCTTTATAAACAATAACTTGACTTAACTTAAACATAATTGACGAAATGTGGGTGTACCTACTAGTGGTACACCTCTGCCTAAGCCTTTGGGGATAACAGGCGTGATGTTATAATAAAATAATAATAATGTTTAATAGTCAAGCTATAAGTTTCCCGGTTTCAATCGTAGACTCCTATTTTTATTTATACTGACCTCATTTTGACAGAAAAACCTTTTTCATATAGGTACTTACTACTTAGGTATACGCTTGAAAAATATCGCGTCCACATTTTTGGTCCTTTCGGTCCGCAAGCCGCTCGCTGCCGCCGCCGCGGGGCGCGTAGGTGCGTCCCATTCAGTCAATTTATGAATGAGTTCACTCTGTTCAGTCATTCACTCGCTCGCTAATGTCAAGGCCGAGGCGACACCTACGTTACGAACTTACGAAGTTACGAGTTAAAATGTGGACTAAACCTTTTTTTTTACAGTTAGGTAGGTATAATATAATTGTTTGCCTACTAGGTCGTGTTATACCTATATTGTAATGTAGTGTATCATGTTGTCATTGTTTGAGTATTTTTACCTTGACTTAACTTTTGTTACCTAAGTGGCGACTTAGGAGGCCTTTGCATTTTAATGAATCGAATTAAATTAAAAAGGAGATGTAAAATTTGATTAAATAATATCTGTAATAAAAGGGAGTCGACAATAAAATTAATAGTTAGTCGTCGACGGGTAGGTAGTCAAAAAACATTTTACAGTTTTGTAGTTTTACAGATCACGTAGTAGTCCATTATTTTTATATTAAGGTGCATGTTAAAGTTAAAATTCGTTAACATTTTTATTAATAACGAGTGTCAACAAAAAATGAATTTATTAAATTTTATAGCTTTATTTGCAGAACAATTGTGAATGTCACCATATTAATAAATACTTACTTTTATTCTTCATTTACACCTAATTAGGGCTTGAGGCACATTGCATCCCACACAAAACCTACAAGTCTATAAACTGTCCAACGTATGGTAGCCGTAACACTCGTAACTCGTAAAATCTTTATCTGTCCTTAAATTGTGTGGTTTTGATAGTGAGTGACACTGTATACAGGAGGTATTTTTTGTTGAATAATGTGGCGAAGTCATGTATTTTTTTTGGTCCTTGAATACGGTTAAGGTCAACATGGCTCAAAGCTTTTTATGTTTGTTGAACTTCACTACGAGCATGTACTGTTACAGTTTAGCATAAATTCTAACATAGTAAAATCAAAAGTATCATATTAAGATTAATAAAAAAGTCGTGATGACCCAGAGGTTACGGCGCCTAGCTCTAATGCACGAGGTTGTGGTGAATCCCGGCAAGTACCTATGTGACTTTTTCAATTCGTATGTAAGTACCTACATTCTAAGTTTATCTTAGACATAACTGACATCGGTGAAGAAAAACATCGTGTGGAAACCTGGACTTGTAGTTAGTATGAGTCTGAAATCGCCAATCCGCCTCGAGCTAGCATGGTGATTTGCTCAAACTTACCTTCTCTGTATGAGAAAAGGCCTTTGCCCTGGGACAATTAAAGGCTTGTATTATTTTTTATTATTTAAATATTGAGAACAAACAAAAGAACGAATTTAGAAAAAAATGTTTCAAGATTTTTAGCGGTAACCTTCAAAGACGCACTTCACACCGAAACGTATTCTCATTAGAAAACAAGTTACGACACAACTTATACTAATTCAGCAATAAGATTTAATTCTAAAAAACACATAAAAAGAAAACAATTCAAATAAATAAAGATCGAATCTCACCCAATATTAACCCTTAAACGCGTTGTACGGTCTAATGGAGGGCCATAAGTTGGTGCAAGTTAGCACCTTACTCCGGCTTGGTCCTGCGCGCGCGCCGTAATGTAGATAAATTGATCGCTTCAATCCCTTATTGGATTAATATATGGTAATACGTTCAGATCGCGATAGCCAGTGCCGAGTTACGATTAAACAGTTTTTATGTAAGGCCGCCATCTTTGTTCGCAGCAGTCGATATGTGTGTGGGGTGGTACAAGGAGGAAAAAAGACGCGTGTTCAAAATCTTATCTCATGACTCTAATTGTAGTACCTACATACATACATATAAGATAGACAGAAGCTACAGAGCGCTATCTGCTACGATTCTAACATATTTCTCCTTCTTCTTGTAATCTATCTATTATATTATTGTAATCTACCTTCCTAAAGAGAAATGACGTTTATAAGTCTCACAAAAACTTGAGATTGGCTGGACCGATTTGGCTAATCTAGGTCATGATGAAATATTCCTGATAGTTCCAAACGGTGAGCAAAATATAGAAAAAATTTGTGAGAAGAACTAAAAACAACAATAATTTAAGTAGGTATTTATACAATCGGTTCCTCTCTATCAAACATTTGATGTTCGTCCCGGTCGCGTAGGTAGGTATACGGTGTACGCCTTTCGAATTAAAGAACGTATTTAAATATCGCATAATGTTCTAGATATAAAAATAGGATTTCTACTTTTGGCTGTAAATTAATGGGTTCGTTCTGAAATGTATTATGTTACTAAACTTAGAAAGAGGTTTTAAGCAGCTAATTTAATAGCTGTTTTTTTTTTTTTTTATGACGACAGACACAAGCTTCATTAATTCTTTGCAAATAGGTAATCATACTGTCTGGTTTTTAAAGAAGACCGGGAAAAGCAAGTAAAATATTGTATGTAACATACAGACACGCAGCGGTGTAGTTCAGTTTAAAATTATGTATTTTGTATTTTTTTAAATCAATGCCTTTCAATAAGATAGTTAGGTTAGGTAGTTAGGTTAGCTATACGATGGGTATGGTAAGTTAGGTTAGGTTATATATATGTTGTCATTCTAATTCTATCTAACACAAAGTGATTTTTAAAAGCACATTAGAGGCTCGCTAAATAAAAACTAGCAGTAGTTATTATTGTTTTGGATCTATTTGTTTTCATCTTATTAAAATAATGTAAACTAGTATATCTTGTAGTTGTCTTGTAGTTGTCCGTAATAAAATGATTTCATTATTTATTTACTTTTATATAACTTATAAAATTCTCTTGTCACCGTGTTTGTTACAAAGCTCCTCCGAAACCATGGCCATGGCCTGCAAACTATTGGTAACCAATGATCTTCACGAATACGATTCATTGATTTTTGCAGACTATTTTGACTTAAAAATTCGCATCCTCGCTTGACTATTCCCAGCTTCCCGCTTCCGCCTATCACGTGTCCCACACCTCACGTGTTAATCATACCACTATGGTATTCCTGATTTTATGACAGGCCGCGAGTCTGCATAATGTGATAGGTTTTGTTTCTGAACGTTCGTGTGGCGAAACTATTTGAACGTGATAGATGGATGCTTCAGTAAATGTCAGGTTTTTACTCGGACCCGGAATTCGGATGTTATTGTGCAAAATGGAAAAAAATACTTATGTGTAAATCGATTCTGACCAAAATTGTTAGAATTGTTATTTGTGTATGTTTGCGCTTTGAAGTTTTAAGTAGTGTTTTTTATAAGGACCACAAAGTATTCAAAAGTTGTCGTCTTTACTTTCCGTGAGTAATCAATCTCACATAGTTAGGTACTTCTATAGTCAAATTCAGAATATCTGACATATTGTATTGAGCCAGACACTCAACACCTACTTGCTGTAGACGGGGACACGATCAAAATTGTCAACCGATATTGGTATATTATTCTAGATCATAGACATCATAGACATGGGATCACACTTTTTCTATGACATTTGTTCACGTGACCTCTCTATAGTATTTTAAGTCTCTTTGTATTGAGCAAACTCACAAAGACACTCTGACAGTTTAGAATGCTATAAGACCAAAAACAGCTGAGAGACATGACACTTTATGTAACGGAGGTGGCAATAGAAAGTGTGCCCGATGTCAAAGGTGACTTTATGTCACTTTATGGATACTTGAAACAATGCGTGTCTGTCTGTCCGGGGGGCACACAAAACATATCGAGACAATATTAATACAAAACAATATTATCATGTTCTTTTTAGTTTTAATGGGCGGAATTGAAATTTATGTGTTAGTTTTAGACCCCCGATAGTGTTTAATATTGCTTGTTTAATGTTAAGGTGTAAAAGAAAGTTGTTAAAGAAATGGCTGAGTATTTAGGCCAATAGATTTTATTTGTAGATTATTGTTTTATTTATAAATATTTTTATACGGATTGTTGTAATAGCGCCCACTGTCATTTGCAACATTGTTGGATGTTAATTTTTACGTGATTCTCTTTTTATTATTTTTATCGAGGGTTTCTTTGTGCAGTTAACATTGGCAAAAGAAAATCGAGTGCTATACGTAAATTCGTAAGTTGGTAAGAGTTTGTGACCCAGTCGTAATAAAAAGAAAATTTGTGTTGGGTAAGTGATGCGCCCCACAAACATTTTCGCACAAAAACAGGTAACAAACTGATAAACGACTTGATACACTTTGTTCCGAATTCATGAATCCAATAAGAGAAACCGAAATAACCTCAAGGAGAAAAGAGGAAAAAGGAAGAAATATCCTTAAAGTTTGTTCAATAAACAAAGCGAGGCGAGATCGCACGAAAAACGCTTTCGAGCCACATTGCAGTACATTTTATACAAACGATGACATAAATACTCATTTTCGGCAACAATATCCGATATTGAGTGAGGCCTGTCTTCCGAGGAATGAGCTGATACAATGTCGGCCAAAAATTGGGGTATAGCTTAATTTTTTTGTTCGGTGAACGTATCCGATATTTTCCTTTTCGATATCGTAAATTTTTTGGCGATTGCGCCATGAATATGTGATGGAGGCTTCTGTGTTCTATTTTTGAATTTATTTACTCATGTGGTAAAAGTATAATAAAGTGTAGGTGTTTTTTTTCTAATTTTATTAGAAAAACACGAGAATATCTATTGTGTAGCATACTTACCCAAACTTTTATTTTCGAATTTTGCGGTGTTACGAAGAAAACTGCCTGTTGTGTACCACTGCAGGGCAAAGTCCTGACTTCCAATCTACCACTCTTTTCTGTCTTTAGCCACTTCTTAAACTCCTTTTTGTTAAGTTTATTAAATTCTATTTTTCTTTTAATATTTTTATCAATACGGACAAAACAACACAGTAACTGAAACACGAACTTCGCCAAAAATTCTCTAAAAATATTCTTAACAATCGAGCTACGGGAGTAAAATTTCGTTCCGCCAGTGTACTCATTCATGTTTATTCACTGGCTCACCCCATCCTATACATTTATCGGTTTGCATCCCAAACCTACGTGGAATATACTAGCCGAGCAATGAGTCTTGTTCGTCTTGCATTTAACTTCACACTCCGGCTATAACTTAGAAAACTTAGTGGTAGAAAAGGGGATATGAGTGATGGAATGAGTGGGAAAGCTGGGAATTATTTAGGGGCAGTTTAAGCATAAACATCAGTAACATACGATAGTGCATCACAAGGAAGTTACTATAACTTATATAGTAAATATAAATTCTATTCTAATAGGTATTTAAATTTTTTCAAGGCGGCATTTTTGTGTTACAACATTCTAGCTCAACATGTGTGTGTGCTTTGTTAATACAACGGTGTAAGGGTCATTGATGTTTTTAATGTTAAGCTAAAACTAAAAAATCCGGAACATCACCTTCAATACCACCGTAACCACCTTCGCAGGTTTCGTGACATGAAGAACAAGAAGTACCTAATTCTCGACTTAAATAAGCATTTTTGATAACTTAACTGGTGTCCTACACACACATATATGGGGCTCAAGTCTGCTATTGCAATCGTGTCTCAATGACTGGTCATTGATCGAATATTTGACAACTTTGACAGTTTTTGCATGGGAAATGTGTCATAAGTTTGACGTTATACGTCAAAAATCGATCATTGACCGGTCATTGAGACACGATTGCAATAGCAGACTCGAGCCCCTGGTAGAGAAAAGTCAAGTGACTCTGCTTAAACATTGGGTGCGCGCGTTAGCTGCAGGCTCTTGTTAATCTTAGTTTGTTTTTCAATATGTATAAAGAAACAAAAGGTCTTAAGACGCCTAGTTATTTTATATGTATTACAACAGTGACATAAATTGAAACGCAAACTTGAAACCCGTGCAATGTCATCAAGCAGCGCCCGACCTACATACGCGACCCGACCAAAGTATCACCATCGGGTTACTATCGGAAAACAATAGCAGACGACCGGTATCTTTACTTATTACTAGCTACGTTTCCTCCACACTTGCTGCACAGTGACCAACTATTTATGTATTTAAGAGAGCATAAATATCTGTTACCGATCCAGAAAATGAATTTCCCGAAAGAACTTTTAAGTTTTTGGTTCTTTGAGACAAATGGAATATTCTTTTACTTGGCTAATGCCATAAATAAGAATATATATTACATAAACATACTTATATATTTCTAAATACATACATATTATAGATAAATTACACCCAGACACAGAACAAATGATCGTGCTCATCACACAAACATTGGTCCTGGGTGGGAATCGAACCCAAGACCTCCGGCATAGCAGTCAGGGGGCCACTAACTACTAGACCACAGGTTAGTCACTATTTGTTTTGTTTTTGCACTGTTCCTAGGTGGGTCATTTCCATGTCGTAAGTCGGATAAGATTTTTTTTAATATCCATTTTTTTCTTGTTCTACAATTTTATTCATATCGTTTCACGTAGATTGAACCGCGGACCAACCCAGTGATTATTATTAATTAAATAACATTGACTGAACCCAGTCAGCGTTCGAACGGGAAACGCGTGACACATATGATTTACTTGCAGTTTTTACGTCAGTGAGAAGCTCAGGCATGCTATGATTGACAGCAAAATGATCGTACGGTCCCACAGTTGCGCATGAGTGGCGGTATACGTCAAAGTCAGACGCATCCGGGCGGCGAGACTATCTCACGGCGGCACCGTTATTGCCGCAAATGATGGATTTCAGATATTTTCGTAATAAATGTTTGTGTTTATTTAAGTTATGTTATCATGTCTTGGTTGGCCGAATAGCATCAGATACAGCCAACGACATAATAGCGTATCTGAACAAACAAGCCATGCGTCAAAGGCCAGGTTGTATTTTTTATATGACTTATGTTGTATTGCTCTGTTAAGTCTATTAACATGATCAGGAAAATTTCCAATTCATTGTGTGTTGACATTATTTATTGTGGCGGTTATTGTGTAATTAAAAGACAAAAAAAATTGCAACTTCTCCTGTTTTACGTTAAGTGTAAATAAATAATACAAACACACTACTCAACGTTTAAAAGGCCATTACGTAAATGAAAACCGAGTCTTGTCACACAGGGTAGTTAGGTCTTATTTTCATAATTACCAGCTGTTGTTACAGTGTCATGCATTTTGATTACTGCTACATAAATCCATAATAAAATACTGAAACACGTTCCATAAGAAATGCGCTTCAATTGTGAGCCATCGATCATGCGCCCGCGCGTACAATCATTCGCTTTTTATTCGTGCTCCAGTCAATCATAAATCAGGCGATGATTGAACCCTTTGGACGTGCAACTTCACGCTATATCCTTATCAGGGTAGGTAGGTTATTGAGTGACAGTAATTGTCGTGTTTCGGAGACGGAGGATATCGTGGCTGAACTGCAGTTAATGGTAACAAAAAACTATAATAAAATTATGTTTATTATCAATGATAAGTTGGTAGTTTATGGGTAAGTATTGTGTATCAATAATTTTCTTTTGCCCACTTAATGGGTTTAAATTATTACTAAGCGAGTAAAGAAGTAACGTTATAATTCACTTTGTTATCGCTGTGCATGCCTCAAAAGCCCAAACATATAAGTAACTGTAGGTATGCCGATCACATCAACTCAATAGTATAATAATAATAAAGTCCTCCAAATTTTGAGAGCAGATGGTGCACAAGCGTATGCGCAATCATAGTTCCTCTCATAGTCTGACTTATGGGGGGCAACAATCCGACTCCACCACGAAATCAGGCGCAGGGCAACTAACTAAAGAACAAAGGGAAACAACAACCAAGTATAAAACTCTAGGCTGCTACTTAGAAATCATTGTTAGAAAAACTAGGCACCTAAGCTGAGCAGTAGGTACCACAAGTGACCACAAGAATATAGCTAGGCTTGAGTCACAAGACTCAAGCCTAGTTTTTCTTCACAAGTCCAAGAGAACAACATAGAGAAACATAATAGAAAGTGCTAAAAACAAGCGCGAGCCTACAGTAGGCGCATAAGATTTGTACAGACGCTAGCACATCAATCTACCCCAAACTGTCATTTTTCCCAATTGAACATGAATCTTATTATGTTTATAATAAAGTTGAAAACCTATCAAGGAAATTTGACACATTGGGGTAGGGTGATGTTATGGCGTATGTACTTAACACCTGACATGTTGTCGTATCAGTATGACGTGGTACCGCAACGTCCGCAACCTCTCGGCAAATGGGCTAGAACCATCTCACAGCCATAATTGGTCAAATCAATTAGCGCGCGCTTGCCCGGTTTCCTGTAACATATTTCCGTCCCTTTTTACGAAATCCACTAAAATATAGATATCACGATGATGCACGAAGTCATCATAACGAAAGGAATCGTGTTTTAGTTTGCACGCAAGAGTTGTTTTGTCTGACATTTTGAACTCTTATACTCACAAAATAGGAGCTTAATATATAATTATGACAAGCCGCTAACCAGTGATAAGATACTCTATGATTCCAATGGTTACTCCGTATCTTAATTAACCCAAACATGAACAAATTACGTTTATTTTTTAATATGTAGGTGGGTACCAACTTTTTATCTGCAATCATTTGAAACTAATGTTGCCCGGACCTGCGCATGCGACTGTGTGGTCTGACAGGTGTGGCTTCTAAAGGTCACAGATATTAGCGGTCCTTTGATCCAAGTTTATCGGAAATAATTCTGGATAGATGCAAATTAATTGAATAATCAGACGAACTTACCTTAAGTGAAGTCCGATTATAATTTTATGAAGGGTGAACTGAAATATAATTTGACCACAAATGAGAGCCCTTCTCGATCGTGTAGGACACCGCGTTTTTAGAGTATATAAAAAAACGTTTTCTCTGTGGGATGGCAACCCTGATACCCTGATTTGACACTTTTTTAGAGATTATTTTATTGTTGGCCCATTCGACCAGGGACTGTTTTTTATCAAAAAACAGAATGGGCTGGGCGGGTAATTATATTTCAGTTCACCCTTCATAAAATTATAATCGGACTTCACTTAAGGTAAGTTCGTCTGATTATTCAATTTTATTTCGGTGAACTGAAATATAATTTGACCACAAATGAGATGTTTAGAGTATCAAGTCGACATGGGCCATTGCCACATGCTTGCTATGGGCAAGCCACTTGAGATAAAAGAGGATTTAACAGACATTTAGAATCAACTTTTACATGAAATCAACTTGCTCAAAGTGTTTTAACCACTTATTAGTAGTATTAGTACCTATTTAAACTTAGTGAGAACATTGCTCAGGTATTAACCTATACAATAATTACCAAATAAATGTTCTTTAGTCACATTAACTAAACCGATTAGATTTTTAGTCACATTATAGTACTAAATGTACCTATATAAATATATTTATAATATATCAAAATCCCTTTATTACGTCCTCAAATTGGAAGAAAGACAAAAAATAAATAAATCTGTCCTGCGGCACATTAGCATTCGCTGATGCATCATAAAACCTAGCAATCATTTAAGAGACTTGTCTTAGCTAATTGCATCATGATATTTTTGCTTGTCTAACAGAAGCCGTACCTGCGTGACGTCTGCTACTGGGAGTCAATATTTTAGTATTATTACCACTTTCCTTCATGACTAACCATCATAATCCATCTTAATTGCTTGTCTGTATGTTCTCGTATAATATTAGTAACTAGCAAATATTTGTTGTCTAATAGTAACTAGCAAAAATATTTTGCACTAGTCCCGATAGCCGACTTCGATTGATATAATATGTTCGTAAATCTCTAGTTAGAACAACCACAGCATTATAGTCCTAGGATGGTGATTTAACTGATGTCATTTACAATTTTAGATGAAATTTATGTATTTGTATTTTGAACAATATTAATTACTGTAGGTACATAATGTTCTGCCACTAAGACATGTATAAATATTTCATGGTTAAGTAAGGAAACTTCTGCATAATAGCAATAACTAATATTAAGCCAATTTGTTCTAGTTATTTGTTCAAAATTTAAATTGTCAACTAATTATTCAGTACTCTTGCACTATAGCAATAAGAAATAACGAAGGAGAACCCAAGTATTAAGATACTTGCGCAGAACGATTATATTCCGTTGAGCGTTTCGTTAAAGGTTTATCCTGATCTGTGATCGTCACTGCTACTTCTTCTCTCCAGCAGAAGGTAAAGTGAAGCAGTGTTGAGTAAGCTGTAGCCTTCATTTCTTCTAAAAGTTTCAGTGAAGTACCTACAGCATTACATCTAGTAATGAGGGTAGATGTCTATCTGAGTTTAGGCAGAATGACCATCAGTTTTTATAAATAATATTAAATTATTTCACAATACCTCGTGGATGATAAAATAACATTTAGTGAGCTTTCTGGCAAACCTCTGCATATGAATGTTTCTTACAGAAGATGATTGCTGCCAGGGTAAAATTTCTCAGTAAGTAGTCTGAACTGAAAAGATAATAATTCACTATTAGAGTAAAAAATTGTTGGTTACTATCAACTTTTTGTCAATAGCAATGACTGACAAGATACAGTATAATGAGTGTACTAAATATATTATAACGGCCTTTAATTCCAGCCACATATAATTTGGAGTTTGTGTTGATTCTGGGAGGGAATGAACCAACAGCATGCTTTAATTAAATATTTCTATAGATAATCCCCACTCTAGCTATGTTATTATTCTCGAATCCTCATCTGCCCAGTTATCCATAGATTGAAGCAACATGCCTCAACTTTAAAAGGTATTTGCATACCAATCCCATATTCTTCAATTAATCTGATTGAGGTGTGACAATTGAGTAACAAGTGCATACTAGGGCTGTAGTTTTGTCCGAAGAACCTCATAATTACTTTTCAATTATGCAAGGCACTTCACGAATTCAGAAAGGAAAAAACTTCCATTAGTTCTTAATGGTTTATAGGATATTACATCAGAACAAGATATAGTCTATGGTCACCCATAGACCTGCAAACCTCTCAAATTCAGCCTGGAAGAGAAGCAAGCAAACATGACGCCCTGTAATTTTCCGGGGGGTCAGGCAGAGTTGTACCTGTAGTACACCCACATTTTGCCATTGTGTTTAAGTCCCACGTAATAGGGGGCGAGCCTATTGCCTTTGAAGAAGAGAAGCATCTGTAAATCAAATTTTATATTATTTAATTTAAATATTTCCTGTCTTGTGTTATGTTACCTCGCTACCATAAAATGTTGCTGTAACCCTATAAGTCATTGAAGCATCATCATTTAGTTTTGATTTTTGTTATGCTAGGTACTTCATACATTCCATTTCTTCTGTATGTAGGTAGCGGTACTGGTGGTATGGTTGGCTATGGTGCAACTAATGTCATGTCCCACATGTGTGTGATTTTGTAAACACCGTAATTTAGCATGTGTTTAGTTTACTTAGTTTTAGAAATTATAAAGCAACAAACACAATAGTTTTCTCAGTAGTTTGCAATGTTAAATTAGATAGTGTTTCTCTTTTGCTGAAGCCAAGTGTTTCAAGGTAATACATACTAATTGTTGTTTTGTTGATCAGTAAACACTTGTTATATGTATGGCCAATACATAAAATATTATTAATATTTTTATTAGATAGGAAGCCTGAATTACTTTTTTTTTTTTTTTTTTTAATTTTGGTGCATGTAATGCATACAACAATATTAATATGTACCTAGAGTAGGTACAAACAGTCAAAGCTTATATAAATGACAGCATGGTGTTTTAGTAACCAACTGAAAAATGTTAGTAATACTCATTTGCATGAGTGAAACTTCACTGTTAAATCAAAACATGTGACATCTGATCTGTGTCTAACAATTTTCTTTGAAATGTAACATACATATATATACATAGGTACTTAATTTCACAAAGAAATGAAATCAAATGTTATATTTCCATTAGACAACTACATTATAGTAGGGTCAATAACTTTCAACATAAACCAGGTAGTTATTCCCAGCATGTACCTAGGGACCTTGGAGTTCTCATGGAACACAGAAAATTAAAGGTTACTTGGTGGTGGACTGTAGCAAGTCCATGGTATGAACCAATGTGTCATCACCTTAGATGATTTACTCTGATACCCTTGTCAGAGTGGACCGCTCGTATTTACACATAATTTATGTATTTAGCAAATATTGCTTTTGTTGCCGTTTCCATAACAGAATTAGCACATTTTTTAATCTTATTTCTAGTTGTATTCACTACACAAACTTTTAAAATAATAGGTTTGTTCATGACAAATATCACTAAGTGAATTTAGGATAGTCATTACATCTATTGTTTCATTGATTATACATGCTAGACATGTCTTTGCATACATAGTACTTTGCACATTTTGGTGGACAATGTACTCATCTCTAGTTCCCCAGCTTCAGAGATCGCTGCCCATATGAAATAAACTAGGCATTCAGAAGTAGTGAATTTTCAACTATGTGATGCATTTTGTAAATATATTTATGAATATTTAGATTTTCATATTTTTTAATATATTCATACTCTTGGCCCAGTGCTTGTAATACAAATCAGAAAGAAATCGTAGTAAAATATCTCAAATGTCTACCTCGCGGGTTTGATCATTTGGGACTCCTGCTGATAATTATAATCAACAGTCAAGTGAGACAATGATGTCATTTCACACATTAAGAAATACCTTTTAGGTTTCTCAGAATCAATTTGGATCACTACCATTTAAACTAAAGTTTTCAATGTTATATTGCATTTCACAGTATTGCATACAATGGAAATACATATGCTTGTTCAGGGACATAATATTTGGCTGCATGACACAGTGTCTCGCACTGTTCTAGTGTCTCGCACTGTTCTTAATACATTAGGTTGTTCAGCAGCAAATTTATGACATTACTGACTTACCGTCATGAGTGTATATTGTTGTTCAGGAGAAACCATGATCACATTAATATATCCACAGCATCTCGTGCTGGTTTTAACACTTATAAAAGACGTTCAGGAGCATTTTGAATGTATTCTACGGTATTACGTAGGTAGTGTTAGGCCCTCAAGGTTATTTGCTCAAGGAGCTTAATCGTTCCGTGGATTTTATTGCATAAACAGTATCTCGTACCTTAATGCATAAACACGTACGTGCTGGTTTGTAACAAAGCCAAAGCACAACAGTTGACACTGTATTATTAGTTTAGACTATCAAAAATGTTATCTCGTAACAAATTTGATCTTCGTGTTGAAAGTATCACGTACCCCCACGGTATATTATGCTCAACAATCGTAACCAGTAGCATTTCTTGATTTAGTTCTTGATTAGTTGATTAGTTAGTTTAGACTATCAAAAATGTTATCTCGTAACAAATTTGATCTTCGTGTTGAAAGTATCACGTACCCCCACGGTATATTATGCTCAACAATCGTAACCAGTAGCATTTCTTGATTTAGTTCTTGATTTCGTAAACACCAAATTAACTTTTCTTCGCCACTGTCAAGGCGCACAAATAGGTTTGTCACGGTGAATTTGGGGTCGCCAATTGGAGTTGCATGATTCTATTGTGTGCACACTACGATGACACTAACTTTAAACTGCATTTGCCTATTCTTTGTAAAACTTTTCTTCCGAAACAATTTTTCCCGTGCGGTGCCATTAAACGCGCGAAAAAGAAGTGTCAAATCAGGGTATCAGGGTTGCCATCCCACAGAGAAAACGTTTTTTTATATACTCTAAAAACGCGGTGTCCTACACGATCGAGAAGGGCTCTCATTTGTGGTCAAATTATATTTCAGTTCACCGAAATAAAATGTGGAAGTAGATGGGGTAGGCATAAATAGGTTTTTTAGTATTTATGATTGGGAATTATGAAGCGGCATGCTTCGAAGTAAGTGAGTGGATCTGAATTTAAGTAGGTATGTATCTATAGTTTATTGTTCAATGGAGTTTATTATCTTTGGTCCTTCAAATTTTAATTGACATTGCTATATTGCCATGTACGTAAGATAACATCACGATTTATGAGTTTACTTACATGACATAACCATTATAGCTAAGACCACAGAAGACTCAGCACAATCGTGTAGTCGTGTTTGGAAGTAAGTTGGATGAAGTAGTCCCATAAGAATTGACAACTAAGAAACAACACCTGCCATGTAAATTCAATACACACACCAGAATCAATCAAACAATTTGTTCAACGCACAAACCTGCGCACTAAATCGATCAGAGAGACACCATCTATTACTAGGCGGCCTGCGCGCGCGCAGCAATTATAACGCGCGTAATTGGATCCCGCGGTAATATGAGACATTGTAATACAGTTCTGATTGCTTTTCAACTTGTTTCTGATGTTGATCTATCCTGTGGGCAGAATAGTAACATAACATCACGCCGGTATCTCTCGAAGGGGTAGGGTGGTGTGTTTTATATCATACAACAGTTGTTATGTTCGTGTCTGTAGCAAAGAGCAACCGGGCACGAATCTGGTGGTCTACAACGTGTTCCCTTTATATTCCATGTCTCGTACGTTTTAACTTTTAGAATATAAGTAACCCTACATTCTAAGAGTTAAAACGTACAAAAAAAGTCCTCGAAAACGTGATTCTAAAAATTCACTTAGGGGTGTTTTACATTAGATAATAATTGTGACTTAGTACTTTCTTGAAATAATTTTGTATGAAAGATACAAAATCAAAAATAATTCATGCTCTAGCAGGTTCTTTGACATAGTCTCATTCGTACCCTAGAGTTATAGGATATAAAAATCGACTTGTAAGTATAGTAAAAGTTTTTACGACTGAATAATGTCATTTAGCAGTCTTCGGTTAAACCGAAAGTCAATCCCAACATACAACGTTGGGAGAGAGGACTAGCAGGTAAGGTACACTCTAAAAAAAAAATGGTTGCTCCTAACAGGATTGTGATTATTGCAATCAAGCATCTTGATTCCATACGAGCCTAACAAGACGTTAGATAAATCAAATAAGGTGATTTTTATTGCTCTTACTATCTGCTTCTTAACTAGAACAATTATTATTATAACCTTAGTCAACGTCAACATGAAAATGACCATTATGACGAATTCAACATAATAGATTCATCTATAATCTTGGTCAATATAAATCTGAATATGACTACTATAACTACTTATGATTACTAAATTTGACTAAGGACTTGGTCATTGCAACAAATGCATCTTCGTAGATTCGACTAAGAACTTGGTAAGTTTAACTAAGTCATCTTCGTAGACTCAGCTAAGACCTTGGTTATTTTAATTATTTGAATTACTATTAAACTATTTTACCATAATCAATTCAACTATGATCTTGTTCAAGTTAAATCTCTTAATATTCATATCAATCAATTTGTTTATTTGAATAAGCTACTAATCTTGTTAGTTACTAATATGAAACATTATTAAGCCAGCAAAGTTACTCTTAATCGAATGTACTGAGACACTTTGTCTCATTAACTAGCGCCAATCTATTAATTGGGTCAGCACTTCAAATGGGTATTTAGGAGCCAGTATTAAGTGTTTTTTTTATAAATACAACCCTTACCTCCGGTTTCTGAAATCCAGGTCAAATTTGAATATACCTATGAGTATCACCTCTTGTGATTCGTTAATTTTAACGATGATCAAAATGACAACCAAGCATATGACTTGACATGAGATTTAACATTTCTCAAAATTTTACCGGCATTTCAGAAATCGGGGTTAAGGGTTGTATTTATAAATATCACTAAATACTGAGAGTGCTCTTATTTACGCATTTGAAGTTCTGATCCAATTAATGAACCTAGCACCTCAAGATCATACCCAGAATACTGTCTGAATTGAGAGCAATATATTATAAAAGTATGATATCAAAACATGATCGTTTTTTCTCTATTCCCAAAATACGAATGTTTAACTACTCTATTTGGATATTTAAACTGTCTTGATAGGTAACTATTTTGTCTAACAACATTGTTCTAAGTGGCTGACATGTTAGGTACCAACAAAAATTTGGTCAAAATGAAACAAAAATATAATTACAAACAATAAAATATATTCATGGAATGCTTAAATAGTACAGCGCAGAGCGGTTACATATTTTTTCCATTAGGTGCTTAAAGTACATAGCGGGTGTAAGTAACAGTAGCCCAAGGAACTTTGACTAGTGACTTATTTGACATATTTTCGAAGTGGAGCAAAATAATTGTTTCTCACCTAGATTTTTTGAAAACGAATCTATAACAGGACCTGTGCGAAAAATGTCATCTAGTTTACCTTTAAAAAAAATATCTTTTAGTTGTGAATGAAGTACCACACAGGGTATGTGTCGATGCCTTACTCTGCATTAAGAGCTTGATTGCTTGACGGATTTCTGCACTCGATTTCACGTGCTTTATAAAGCCTTCCCGGGCTTCAACTTTACTTGGTTTCCAGCTTTGACCTGCATCCGAACTGCGTTTCTTCTTTTGTTGAACTGCCGCAGTGTTTAATAAAAACGTTGAATCTTCTTTCGATGCTGTAAAAAAATAGAAGAAGTAAGCAACAAATATTATCACAATAACAAATAAAATAAAACTTTTGTATTGTTAAATTATATGAGCAGTTTCCCATCGGCAAACCACCTATACTCCATCCGAGTAGGTAGTTAACTAAAGGTAAACAATCTTGACAAGTCTTTTTACATAAACGCTTATTAATTAAATACAACTACTGTTTAAACATTTTTTTTAATTTATCATGTAATCGTTTTTGTTGTATCTAAATTTATTTTGAGCTGCATTTTATTTTTAAACTGTGTTATTAACTAAAAATACATGTCAAAATTGTTTATCTTTTGTTAACTACCTAATCGGATGGAGTATAAATTTATATAGATATTTCTTTCATACTTACAATTGGTAAGAGTAACCAGTTCATGGAAAAATGGTTCTGTTGTTTTTTTCTTATAAACAGTTCCTGTAGCTCGATTTTCAATAATGGAAAATTAATGAACAAATTGTCTTTGTTAAAACCATGTGCAGCATCAAATTCTATATGCATCTGGAAAATAAAAATACATATTTATTAATCACACAATCAACACAACATCAACATCATTCATCATCTCATCGTTCTTGTATGATCTGTAAAATAAATGATTATTATTATTATTATTATTATTAATACAATGAACATTAACATAAAAAGACACTTTTATTTTTAATTTTCTGTCAGTTATATCATGCCAAAACACTGTATCAATTTCAATGAATTATAATTGGGAATGCTTATAAACAATATTACGGCTAATTATCTTGAAATTAGACAAAGCAGATCATGTAGGTATTTAGTGACTGATGCAAATATAGTTTTTTATGTATGGACTATATTTAATTCCACAGGATTACATAGTAACTCCTTACATACTCGTACCTACAGGTTATTAGAACAAGGCGAGAACGTGAAAATGGGAGAGAAAGAGTTCCCACATCCACTTGTCTCGTAATTATCTCTCGTTATTTTATGGAGCAAACTCGAAACAGTATGTGATAGGGTACCTACCTATTTCCTTACACAACATGAATATCACCCGGGGGCCTCCGAGTTTAACACATTTTCAATCAGCACCATAAAAATAAACTAGCGAGTGAGATACTTACGGGTGATACTGGTATTAGAGCCTCTAACTCCCATGTCTTGAGGAGTTTGCTAACGTTTTCCATTTCAATCCTTAATAATAGTATCCATGTTACACTTTTAATTTATTAGTCACTGCACTTGTAGCTAATTAGTTAATCTAATCGACAGTTATGCCAAATACTCTTTAACGACACTGATAAACACTGAAATCACTTGATACTACAAAGATTCTTAGAATAGGAGCACTGGGAGCACTGCAGAACTAAGCGGCGCGTGCGGAGCTCTCAGCTCAGCCGCGCGCGCGCGTGTGTGCGGGGCGGGGTAGCCGGTAGGAAGGAATAGGGAAGGGTGGATCTCTTGAAGTCTTGAATAAATAGATTAAACGAATGATAAATTCAACAAATATGAAAGTCGATTCAACGTTTTAGTTATAATAGAATGTAACATTACATTTTAGTTGATGTAATTATCAGATCTTAGTTAAATCAACTACGACATGTTCGTTAATTTTATAAATAAAGTTTATCGAAACTATCATTTGATTTGATTTCTTTTACTATTTTATTCTGAATTGATTCAACAGACGTATTTGTCTATGTTGACTAAATAAAAATGAATAAGTCATACAAAAAAAGTTTAGAGTGATACAATCAACAATAATACATGTTAAAATTAATAAACATACCTATATTGTTCGTTCAATCACAAATGAAGTTGCTGTTGTAATTAATCAGCTATGGTTGAGTTGCATAATATCATAGTTGTTTTATTCAATTTAACGTCAACTAAGAGAAAACCTCTCTTAGTTGGCTTCAATTTTTTAGAGTGTACAGTATAACAATACTAAGATATGAAAAACTAGCACTTAGCTTGTGACTTCGTAGGCGTGTAATCGGTAATTTAACAACCCTTCTACCCCCTCCAAGTTTTAAAAATAAAATATAGCATGAAAGCAATCACAAGTAAAGTGGCTTTCTCTTGGTAGACTAATTTTTAAAACCGGTTTAGTAGATAGATGCAGACATTCCTCCCTAAAACACCATAAGCCCACAAAATTTACCTCTTCATAATATTAAGTAGTGGGTATATAGACAAGTCATGTACTCCATAATAAAAATACCTGCATTGCTGTCCCTTACCTAACTCAAGTAGTAATTAGCACACCTTAATAAAAAAATACTTGTAGATTCGTAGAAGGAAAGCAGCTAGGTATGAAAATTAAGTCATAACATTTTCTGAGTCGCTCTTTGCCTGTGTTTTTTTCTTGTTTGAGTAACGAGAATGTATTACCATGTACTTAACAATCGGCATAGAGCCAGCGGTCTCATCCACGGGTGGTTCCGTACCTTGGTAGAAAATGTTTCCATTTTCAGTAAAACTTACACTTCTTATCGAATGCAAAACTAAGTTTTTATTTAGGTTCCTATCGTTTAATATTTACTGATATATTTACAAAACCACTGAATCGAACAGTTTGCTGATGAATGGACGATGATTATGTATATTTAGATATAGAATATTTAGATATTGTGAGATGTTATTGGTAATTTGCCGAACTAGTAAGTAAGTGTCCTTCTTTTCTATCAGATTTTTCACTTCACAAACTTTAGACCTATACACAACCTGACCTATTTACCCTACTTATTAATGTTCTCTCTCCATCTCCCATCGCAATAAAGACAACAATTTTATTTATTATTTCTTTTTTTTTCACTTGCTGTTCCATGTTGCGTCCATAAAAAGCAGTTTTGACACAAACAAACGGCTGAAGGGTTTATCATTTGCTATTTCCGTACGGAACCTTAAAAGTGATAATCAATTTACATCGCAATTGAAGATCTTAGGAATGAGTGAGTGTTGCCAGAATAAAAACGGAAGTATTAAATAAGTTTCCTATCTTAATTAATGACCATTCTATTCGTACCTATCATTCGTCGTATTTTATCGTAACTTTTATCGGACATTTGATAATTTTTAGCTTATTTCGCATGTC
The DNA here is from genome assembly GCA_921972225.1 of Euplexia lucipara. Taxonomy (NCBI): domain Eukaryota; kingdom Metazoa; phylum Arthropoda; class Insecta; order Lepidoptera; family Noctuidae; genus Euplexia; species Euplexia lucipara. The sequence continues at coordinate 1,080,394 of OV179149.1, read as the reverse complement.
AACTATGTTTCTGTGCATGCGATCGGAAGGACCAAAATTACATAAATAAGTCTTGTGTGTCGTCATAAACTGATAGATAAAAAAACCTTAACGTAGTTTGTATTCGTAGTTCCTATAATGGAATATTAGTTCGAATGTATGTCTTTAATTCTGACGGTAAAGGAGCTACTCTTATCCATCACAAACCGAGACCTCTTTGTATGTCGCTAAGAGCGAAAGACCTTTGGTTGCGATTGCGATTCGTAGATTTTTGACAGACGTTACAAAAAGTGAGAAGCTGAAAAGTCTGGCTAACCGTCGTACCTACCAAAGAGTATCGTGTTCCCCAGTAACTGAGTTACGAAGGTAACATAGGCAGTCCTTCTATTAGGCCTGCCTCAATACTGTTGGGAATAGGCTAAAGAGATAATAACGTTTAGATAACAATAACTTTACATGATGATAATTACTTCTCATTCATATTTCTTACGGAATTGTACTTACTACTGTTTTTCTCTTCCGTCTTTGCATGACCTAAAGGTTGACTGGTAGAATATGGTACTATACTGTACTATACTATACTATACTGGTAATATACATTTGTGTGCTTGAAGTATATATTAAATAAACCCGCCTACTCATCTTTTTTTTCCTCCACTATCAAGTCCATCCAAAGGTTGTCTGTAAGAGATCGCTTTTAGCGATAAGGCTGCCCATTGTATCACCTTTTGTAGCCCTTAAAATTATTATTTGTAAGTATTAATGGTGTACAATAAAGAGTATTCTATTCTATTCTATTCTATAAACAAATACATAGATCTGTCAAATTCTCTACCATCTTCTTTATCTTTCTTTGATATTGCTAGAAAAAAATGTTATCTATAATTCATAAAGATGAAGTTATTTATAGACTCGACTAGAAATCCAAGCTCTCACCATTGGTATGAGTATGAACACCTATCACTCTTCGTAAGCACGCTATAACTTATCGCCTATCATCTTAATACGTCTATAAATTCAATCTGCTACCATCATGATTTTCATTCCCATAACTCGCGAATCATAATTATTAATTATGGCCTGTTCAGTGTACAGTAAAGGGAATCGAACCTGCTACCCGGTTCATCGACCGCCCCCGCCGCTGCTGATCCGCTATAGATCAACGTCGACAGTTTGGCATCTCATCGCTAGCGCTACACGAACAGAGGCCGCTACTACCCGCCGACTGTCGGTGCCTCCGTGTGAAGCTCCATTATACTACGACAGGTTAGGTTTGCCGTACGCCATGCAAGATGCCGGAGATGCGAACTGGTCCTTCGGTACGACAGGCGCCACGTCAATGCTAATACGACCAGTTTTTGCTGGCATCTTATTCTTTCTTAACAACGCTTAGCCAGCTTTGGGAACTAGTCTTTAGGTATAGGAGGCTCTGCAGTGGGCCTGTCGTACCTAAGGACCAAAGTGGTTAAAACCAGTAAGTAAGTATTTGTTGGCATTTTATTCTACTTAAACTACTAGGTACGCTTGGCCAGTTCAAGTTCTAAATGTTACCACAATGGTACTTTAACCAAGCGACCTAACAGTAGCTTCCAAAAAAATCTAATGGGATCAGTGCATATACGAAAATTGACAGATATAGTTCATGTTCCATTTACGGACGCCACGTTGATCATCTCTATAGAACAACAGTTTAGTAAAATCTCTTCTCAGAGCAATCACCAATATCTGGGACCAGACTAGAACCGTTCAACCCATTTTGGACTCTGTCACATAGACTCGCTTAATTTCCTCAAACTCACGATCTAATATGGCAGCAAAGTACCTAATACACCGCAACACAGCGGCCATTATCATGCTCTCTATAGATCAAAGTCGCTTAGCATCTCATCATGCCATAAACAGGGGTAGCCGCCGATCAGACGGCAGTCGGGACTAGCGTTAATATTGAGCACCTTAATATACCGCTATCGACTGAACACTATCAGCCGCATATGGGATACCTCCGAGGTGTGTGTTCATTGTTGTAAGTCAAGAAATGACGTGAGAACGGGTTTTACTCAAAGAGTATTTTATGAGCGCTCCACAGGAACATACAAATTCCCGGTTGAGCAATAGAAAGACAAATTGTCTGGATCACTCAAAGATCAAGATGACAAAAGAAAAATATTCGTTAATGGACTATAATATTGGTTCAAAGAAGTCGTTCATTCAACTACTTGGCCACGTAATACATAGTGGCGTATTTGACCCACATGGCCACATCATTATTTAAAATATCATAGACGACCAGTGTTGCCCTAGGTATAATCAGCTTATAACGACTCCATGATCTAAATATCATCCCACTTGGTTTCCTACAAAAAATCATAGTATTTTTTTCCTCCTAAACATAATTTACCCGTTAATACGGCCACTGTTCTCAGAAGCAGAGCAATCAGTATGAAGAGGCCTTCAGAGGCTGTTGGCTCCGTGATCGCACTTCATTACAACAAGCTCCTTAAGATATCGGCACCTACAGACGCGCAGTCGTTACTAGCAGCCGCCTGTCGATGCCAGAGTGAAGGTCCATTGTCACACGGTATGGAGATCTATACCAGTTTCCTATTAAGTGTCTATGACAGTTGTTTTGTTTTTGACATTGACTCAATTCAAAGAACCAGATAAAACTATTTCTTCTAGTTGATTCTAATGTTTAATACTGCAGTTTTAGTCCCAGGTCAACCTGAACGATTTCCAAAAATATCTATATAACCAAGAGAATACATTGAGGAGTTGATACGTTATGGGTGTGCACCACCCTTGGGCAGTTCTAATTTTCAGCTACCACCTCACCACATCGTTACACTTACTACAAAACCGTGCCGGCCCAACAATGGACACCCGCCAAACAATGTCCGCGGTATCAGATGACGAGGTTAGGCCGACGCCGCATGTTTATGGACACAATCTAATTTATTAGACGCCGAGCGCAGATTACGGCCTGCCTCCTTGCCTGCTTACCATCGTTTTGTTGTAGTGCTGTTTTATCTGCGATCGGATTCGCCGGTACAGTGTTCAAGGACCTTTTTTTGCGCGAAAGTGATTTCAGTTGCACGCGAAAGGGAAAATTGTGTGTTTCTATTAGCTGTCGCCGAGTCGTTTACTTGGTTCAGGTAGGAACGGACTGGTTACTTGTTTAATGGTATCGGTGTTAACACCTACTAAATGTAGGCTTCAATTAGAATAGAATACTCTTTATTGTACACCTTAAAAACTAAACCACCACCATAATTAAATGGCAGAACAGTGATAAATCATTATTAAGGAACGAATCAAGAAAGACTGGGGTAACTTGATGTGCTGGCTGTACTTTACAGACTTAATCTGCTGAATTGGTAGAAATAATACCGCTTCAAAAGTTTCACTTTCCTTTTCCAAGAACAAGAATATATGACAAATTGACGATAAGGGATCTGGTACAAACAGTCAACTAATTAGAAACTAGTCGACGAACCCAAGAAGACCTCAATTATCCACACGCAAGTAAATTGAATCCAATAGCACCAACTTTTGATCAATCCCATCGAACCAACCAATAACTTACTAATATAAATTCACACCCGGCCACAACCGAATCGACATCCAATCAAAACACTGCAATAAATAATGACAACAGAACAGTCTCAATTCTCAAGTTAATAGTACGGACTTAATACAAGCAAACAGTTAGAACACGAACCGGTACGAACTACCAGGAGTCCATGACTATCGTAGGATTCGTTAATTAATATGCTAATGGCACAGCTTTGCCCACCTATGCGTACCTACGTGAGAAGCATGATGGCAAAGAATATGAGTAGTTTTTCAGGAAGACAGTGGCTAAAAATTAATGTTAGAATTGGGGATCTCTTCCACCTTAGGTCTCTGATCAAGACTATGTTGTTATTAGATGTAAGTCTGTCACCACACTTTTGGACTGGGTCACTGTAATGATAGCTGTGTTTTGAAATAAAGAAATAAATAAGTTTCATAGTAATTATTGTGCCTCTGCCTTTGTACCAAGGTGCAGTATAACTACTTCTTCCATATAACACTAACACAATCAATCCATCGTTTTTTTTTGCATTGGCCACTTTAATAACGTAACATTAAATCTTTCTCATGCTGCAGTAAGGCATTGTCAAGGGTTGTGGCAATGGTTTCAAAATTTAGTTGAACAACTGATTTTGATAAGGCTGACGAAAAGGCAAAATTTTCGATCTTCCTAAAGAACGAATCCCAAGATTATTCCCACAGCAGTGTTTAGTTTCGCCTGTTCGTGAGTTACATTAAAGTATTCAACATTCGAGTTACAGTTACCAGTAATACTATTTGGATCACCAAAACTAATTAATCCTGAGTCACGATACAACGAAACTTTCAATGATTCTATAATCCTTTTTGAATTATCGTTAAATCTTGCATCTTTGCGACACAAACAAGATAGGCATTACAACTTCCTGTATGCATTGCATCGATTATTAGATCTATGCGCGCTGATTTGCGTGCGCGCGCGCAGAAAAAACGTCATAATTTACGAGCTGCACGCTGACGTCTGACTGACAGACGATGTGTAGTGAGCCGTGAGAATCGAACACACAGACACACGCTGTTTTCCAAGCATGGTGAATAATTAAAATCTAATAACAAGTGTGGAAACACGGAAATAGATAATGATTGCTTTATGATTGTGAGATTATGATTTATAAATCTGTTTTCATCCGGAAATGAATTAAAATTATGTGGCACGCCTTTGATTGCTTGGTTGCAGGTTGGACCAGATACCAGTTGTTACAATAATAATTAGCGGCCCACTAGGGTTCCGTCATGACTGGCAAAACATACATTGGAAAGTTTTGTCAATAGCCTAATCCAACGATATAATTAACACTAACCCTTGCTTTGTTAAACAAGGAGCGTTTCCATATTTGGCAAACGAATGAGTACCTAACTACTGCACAACACACTATACTGCTGCATAACTTCTCAATTCCTGTCCTCAGTTCATATTTCTTGTATCATTGGTATTAGAAAGTCCTGTGATTCTAAGTTTTCGGTTCAAGTTCTAAGCTTCATAACGATCAACACAATGATCAGGAACTTGGGGATTTTTATTACAAGTCACATCAGCGCCGACAACAAAGACTCCACACAATGGAAAGAAGGCATAACGAAAAGGCATAATGAAAGAAGGCGTACTGGAAAAGTCGGCGAGACGATATGAGTAAGAGCAGCGAAAATTTATTCGAGGTGGTGTGGGAAAATTGTGAAAGAGGTTTGGGAAAGCCTTTGCCAAATGCCAAAACCCGGGTCCCCAAAGAGGTGGCACAACGTTCTAGATATGATCGGTAAGGGCTGATTCCTGGAAGGACCTGGGTAAGGCCTTTGTCCTCTTGTAGTGGTGCAGTTGAACAACAAAGGGTTTAAGACTTGTAAATAACCACTATAACCTCACAGCTCGATTCAACTGGTAACCACATATAAATCTGTTACCTGACTATAATCAGTTAAACAGTATCTTCAGTTACAAAATGAATTGTTGTCATGTTTTGTGAAATCGTGACACGAAGTCTTATCTTGTATCGACAGCTGATCATCGATATTGATACAAGTAATCGGATTTACATAGTATTTATAAATAGCCAAGTTTAATATGTAGAGCAAAGGGGTCAGGTTTAATTTATTTGTTTGGGAACTGACTTGTCTGGTTCGCGAATTTGCAATATTCAAGGGCCTATTGCGAGTTATTTAACGTAAACCGACGCGACGTCAATTTCTATGAAGTTATTGTGCCGCATTGTCACTAGATGGTGCTCTCTTGGTTTTAGCACTTATAAATTAAATGTATCATAAAAACTAAACAATATTGTTATGTTTCATATTGTGTTATGCTTATTAATAGCTAAATGTTTTTAAAATTTCATAAATATTTGAATGGTTACAATTTTTGACATACCATTTGTAAATAGATAATTTACTTTTAATCAACGCTATTCACTATTCTGCACTTATTTAAAAATCCTAAATCATCTAAGCGCCAACAATATTGTAATGAATTCAATAAACTAATAAATTAAACATAGCCAACCCTAGCCGTTGATTACAAAAAAAAAACAGAGTAAATATCAAAGTGCAACAAACATATTTTTTCAAAGAACGGACCAAGCTACATACTCATGCCAGTATTTAACACTTCAATATGTATGCTAATTACTTCGTAAAATTATCAACACTTGCATATAAAGAAATTATATACGTATCCACTTTATTATCCTATCGTAATCGATTTAACTACACACTAAACTGTTTAATAATACTCATACTTTCTTTATGTTAAGGCGATTATAAGGCTTTTGCATAAATAGTAGGATTTTCTTAGACAAAATAATCATAGAAGCACAGCTCCATTGAAAGTTAAGCTATGCTTCCCGAGGTCGACTCATGGATAGGTGAGACTCTTGGAAGTCACAGAGAGCACGTTACTGCAGCAGCGGCTGTCATTTGTAAATCGACTGTCAAATAATCGGTATGAATAGTTAGAATACCGAAAGTATAGCAACTAGTCTAGCTAGCCCAGAGCTATAGACGCAGTGTTGCCTAGTATACAGTGGTGAAAAATCAATGGATCCTAAACAATAATATTACAAGTAAAAAGGTGTAGATAGGTTATGTGGCCAACTAGCCACACTTGACCTCAGTGTCGCGTCGTGCGTTAGTGTGCTGTGTTTGAAGATCGAATGTTGTTTAGGTAACCTATCTACACCTTTTTATTTATAATATCCTATATTTTATAGTCCTAAAGGTGTTTTAATTCTTAAGACAGTTTGTTTCAGCTCAACATATCAAGCCCTAACCACGTCGTCTACCCGGTCGGAGTGGAATTCATTAGACATTTTCTTTGATAAAAAAAAAACAAAAAAAGGTTCGCTCGAGTTAGGCTTAGTTTTTTTATTAATTTGGCAGGAGAGTATTTTATTTTTTTTGAATTTTCAGCCGGTTGGATTTCGGTTTAGGTAAGTTTCCTATAAGTAAAATGATCACGAGTTTCTATGTATCTTAAATTCACTTTTTCCACCCTGTTTTGTGATTTGAAAATGTTATAATTATATTATCATAATTGCCCCAATATTGAATTTTAATCAACATACAAGTATGTATTATTAGATTACCTGGACGTAACCCCTTAACAGATATACATATAGACACCAAATAACGATTAAATTCTGTCATTACTTTTTAATGGCTGGGTATGTGATTAGTGGGTTAAGTCTCCGATGGCGGTGATAAAGAGGATAAGTCGACTTGCAATTATACAGGGTGGAGTGGACATCAACGCACATCCGCACACTACGAGTCATCCTACGTGATTCTGAATCGTTGAAATAACCGACAAAAAATCACAATGCGAGAGGCGTTGAAATTTTGCGTCGGCTATTTCCTAATTGTTATTAATTTAAAGATGTTATTTTTGGTAAAAACAGCAAAGAACTATGACAAATATTATCATTTCTGTCTAACCTAATGACATTTTCATTAAAATGTAAATAAACCCATTGTGAAACCCTATGTAGATCTATAAGTTATTATTTGTAACTTTTATGGTGTACAATTAAGAGTATTATATTCTTTTCTATTCTAAAGTATCTTCTCTCATTTAAAATCTCATAGAGTTAGATAGAAATTATGGTTTTATACAGTTTTCAAGCGTGCGGGTGAAGCAATAAAGTCGTCAATAAAGTGAACGTTGACGTTAAACGAAGCTCAAATCCACCGCTGTGAGCACTGTGGGCATGGCCACAACCCTAGTTGAGGTCAGGCAAAACAAATTATTGTCCTCATCACACAAACATTTATTTATCTTGGGTGGGAATCAAACCCATGACCTCCGGAATAGCAGCCAAGGTCACTAGCTACTAGATCAACAGACCAGACAAAGTAGTACTTTATGTATTAATGATATACTAATAGAGTTGAATTATTACCTCCTAATGCTACTACTTTAAGTAATACTACCTACTCTAGTATTGTATGTAACATAGAGCCACGCAGCACTGTAGTCCAGTTTAAAATTATGTATTTTGTATCTTTCAAAATCAATACATTTCAGTAACGTAGTTAGGTTAGGTACTTAGGTTAGCTATAGGGTAGGTATGGTAAGTTAGGTTAGGTTATATGTATATATGTTGTCATTCTAATTACGTCTAACATAAAAGGTTTAACCTTTTAAAGTAACATAAAAACAGGATAAACTTGGACATTGTATCGTAGATCTATGAATAAAATCCAACACAGCACTTTTAAGCGGGAAGCTTCTTTTTGTCTGCTTCCTACATTGGCCTGATTTTAGTAAGTGTTAATGTCGGTAGCTATATTAAATAAATAAATAAATAAAATAAAAAAATATTCCACAACTTTTCACACAACGCCATCTAGTCCCAAGCTAAGCTAAGAGCTTGTGTTATGGGTACTAAACAGCTGATACTTCTAAAACTGCTGATACATACATATTATAGATAATTTACACCCAGACACAGAACAAATGATCATGCTCATCACACAAACATTTGTCCTGGGTGGGAATCGAACGCACGACCTCCGGCATAGCAGTCAGGGTCACTAACTACTAGACTAACAGGCCAGTTGAATATTACTAGTATTTTGTATATTGCAGTGTGATAGCTAACATGTAGCAAATAATTGAATTTAATTGATTTATATTGTTAACTATTTGCACTGTATACATTCAAGTTCTTCTCTTCTAACCTATCAGACAGACGTGTTGCTGGGGAGTTTGTTTCGTCACTTCTTCTTCCCAGCAAAAAACACTAGGAAGTAGCGAAGAGCGGGCCTTTTGGAGGACTGCCTTATGTAATTTTGATGTTCAAAAAACGCTGATCCTCAGCCTAACTTGAATAAATGACTTTGATTTTGGAAAACCCGACGAAATACTTCAACGCTAAACTGATGTCAGCATGTGCATCGATGTCCGTTCCACCCTGTATGTATTCAAAGTTTCTGTTAAACATTGTTGCTGCTCGCACCTGTCATCATTACCCTATTCGATGTTGTTTTAGTATTCCTAGTATATGGTAAAGTTTATACAGAGCTGCTTACACCTTTTGCGATTAAAATAAAATATTTTAATGTTAGTATGTAAGGTTGCCCATTCTGTTTGAGTAGTTAAAATGGACATGCTTAGAAAATAAATGATTTTTTAATTTTTGCTAGTAGGTAAAGGGCAACATTTTATTATAATACGGGACTCTAAGGTTCCGAGAAATGTGAAGATAATAAAAACCACGTACATTCATACATAAACTCACGCCTTTTTCCCATGGGGGAAGGCAGAAACTACAGAGCGCCATATGCTATGATTCTTACATATATTTCTTATGCTTCGTTTTCTACACTAATATTATAAAGAGGAAAAATTTGTATGTGTGTAGGTTTGTAATGAATAAACTCAAAAACTACAGTGCCATTTCAAAAAACATTTGTTCATTGAAAAGCTACATTCACCCTGAGTAACAAAGGCTAAATTCCCACGGGAACGGGAATTTCGCGGGTGAAACCGCGTGATATCTGTTAGTCGTTCATACATGTGTTATACACACACAATAAAAACTATCCAGGGTCATTATCTGCCTTTAGAGTTTTCCCAAGAATGTTGAAAGCTTCTAGTCTAACCGGATTCACCATTATTAGTATATACTAGCTGTACCCTGCCACGCTTCGCTGTGGCACATTGTGATAGAATGTTTAAAAAAAAAATAGATAAAAACAATCCTTGATGCGAATTATAAAGTGCAGAACTTTTGGAGTTTTTGAAGCGTACACAAACCAACATCACATTTTTATATATATAGATTATTTGTCCTCTACAACCCATTCACTAGGTATCACGATAACCCCTTTATGTTATCAGACTTTCGGGGTTCTGACTACCCATAATGACAATTACAAAAGTTTAGTTTTTAGTCCCTCATCTAGAAGAAAACATTCAACACATATTTTTTTCTTTTTGAAATTGATGGAAAAGTGCTTAGATTAAGCGCATTAAAGTTTAGGAGTGAGGGCCTGTAACGTCATTAGCTAGCATTTATAAACTGTACTGGCTAGTGCGTCATGCGACATTTTAACTCGATAATTATATCGCCGTTTTTTAAATATTATAAACCAGTGCTTGACTGCAATCCCACCTAATGGTAAGCAGAGATGCAATCAGTGATGGTGAAGCGCACTAGTTTATTAAGAGCCTATTCACTCTAGCCTTGAAGACACCTAAATTATAATCGGACGGGAAGACCGCAGCAGGCAAGTTGTTCCAGTCCTTTGATGTACGCGGTATAAACGACGAATACGACGATTACGTAAAAAAAGAAAAAATACGTGTCGAATATTTTCTTGTAATCTAGATGATGGACTATAAACTATAATTTTGTCAAAAAGCCCATTCGGATTGACATTATTTATTAATAATGAAGCCTGTACTGGATAAACAACCTTTACGAGGCACGGAGAGGTCTTGATCTATACTTAATATTATAAAGAGGTAAAATTTGTTTGTTTAATTGTAAGTTTGTATGTAGGGGGTAATCTTCGGAACTAATGATTCAATTTTAAAAATTATTGCACTGGTGGAAAGCTACACTATTCCCGGATGTTATACGCAACTTTATATCCCTGTAATCCCACGGGAACAGGAACTATGCGGGTGAAACCGCGGGAGGTCTGCTATAGTATGTAATAAACCCATTCACGGGCCGAACTTGGTAGTAGGCGTAGCTTGGGCTTAAAATTATCCTGGGTAAAGAAGCTTAATCTGTAGGAAATATAAATGAATACAGAACATAATTGTAACGGTTAAATATGACTATATAAAGTAGACCTATTTACCAGAAACTACCAATGAAACGTAGAACTGGCCTTTCTGGATTACATTTTGTTGTGTAAATTTTTCATTTTTATTTTCACTTTTCCGTGTTACGCACTTGCGATGGCGGTTATGGTGAACCATTTATTTTAATGGATAGCGTTCGTTAAGCCGTGTAACTTGGATGTTTTTATGTAATATGTCATTTACTGACAGAGGTTTTATGGTCATGTAGAGCGGTTGTCTTTCGTTTTAATTTATTCGCAGATATTGTAGAAATGTCGAAGTTTGTACAGCATTTTAGGTGTATGCCGCAAACTCTTTACAACCTCGAAGAACAAACGTTTAATTCGTCGTTGATACTGCAATTCCGCGTAACTACAATTATTAAATACTGCGAATATACACCTTATCACAGTCAGCGAAGGTGTATATTCGCAGTATTTAACAATTGTAGTTACGCGGAATTGCAGTATCAACGACGTTATATCTCTTAATATTAACAAAATATCACGCCAGTATTCTCGAAGGGTTAGGCAGAAAGATACGTACCTATAGTTCACCTTCATTTCACCAGTTATGTTTAAGTCCCATCCAATAAGAGCTGATCCTGTAGCCATTAAACGAACACAAATCTAAACTCCGGACTGTTGCTAAGAAATTTGAGATGGAAAAATTAGCCCGATCCACCCGGGGACCGGACCCAAGACTTTGTGCTTATTTTATTTACTTATTCAAAAACATAAAACTATCATTTATACAGTAACCTAATTCAATAAAGAAGTTACGGCAACGACCAATCAGGCAGTTAGTTGGTTTGGTTGGTTGGTTGGTTGGTTGGTTGGTTGGTGGTTGGTTGGGTGTAATTTATCTATAATATGTATGTATTTAGAAATATATAAGTATGTTTATCAGCTGTTTAGTACCCATAACACAAGCTCTCAAGCTTAACTTGGGACTAAATGGCGTTGTGTGAAAAATTTGTGGAATATACTCTTTATACTCTTTAATCAAAATCACAAGTCATTTATTCAAATTAGGCTGAGGATCAGCACTTTTTGAACGTCAAAAATTACATAAGACAGTCCCCCAAAACACCCGCCCTTCGCCACTTCCTAGTGTTTTTGCTGGGAAGAAGAAGTGTCGGAACAAACTCCCCAGCAACACGTCTGTCTGATACGTTAGAAGAACAATATAATTATATCTCATAATCTTCCTATTTCAAAATGAACATAATATTTAAAGTTCAAAGTATTAAAATGTTAAAACAAGTCCTGAACTAAGTAGCCAACATTGAAACATTGCAATAAAATAATAAAACACATACTTGGCTCGGTTGGTCCGCTATGTAAATTGCGCTAACTGACGATATGACCTTTTACACTTCCATAATTAGTAGCTGCTGTAATATTAATGTCATTTCAGATGTCTAGATATAACACATTCCTCAGTATATTTAATTATCAAAAGATTATTAAATAAAAGGACGAAGTACGCAGCATAAAATTATATTTAAATTAATTAAAATGAAAAATAATAATTTGAAACTATGAAGATGGCAGATAGCGGTTTCATGATAGGTACTAGTGTTTATTTTGATTCATATTTATTTGTAAAAAGTACTAATTGCTACTGTAAGGTTGCTATACAGAAGTCAACATCTTGATCATAGACAACGGTATCCAAAGATTAATGAAAACAATTAGTATTTTGAAATAGTTTTATGGTAGGTAACTTGACTTGCTTAAGCTTGTAACTTTTAGTTTTTTTCCACTAAGATGTTTATCAACACGTGCCTATTATTTTAATATTCACTATACAAGTAAGTATGTTTAAAGAACATTCTGGAATATACACTCACATACAAAAAAAATACACATAATTACATCAATCACTTAGAACATTTCGCTTCAATAAATACTCGTACACTTGTAAAGAGTATTTTATTTTACTTTTTTTATTATACCTAGTACGTTTCTAATGTAGGGGAAGTGCGAATCCTTCAACTACTGGCATTTTCTATGTATAGAGGAAGACACCTTGGACATGCAATGCAGGCCACATAAATCATCATCATCTGCCTAGCCTTTTTCCAAAAACTATGTTGGGGCCGGCTTCCAGTTAGGTTAGGTTATTTATTTAGGCAGACCAACTAAACAGTAATTAACCAACATGCAACTGAATACCAGTGTTTTACATGGAACGACTGCCTGTCGGATCTCCACAACCCAGTAACTGGGTAACACGATACCACATTTGTTTAACTGATGGTCAGACTTTTGGGCTTCTGACTATCTGTAACGACTGTTGTAGGTCTACAGGAGTCTCGATATGTATGAATCAACACCCATCTACCGACCAACCTCATCAAACGTAGCTTAACCTTCTGTCGCCACAAGCCACATACATGAACACGAAACAGGATTGCAAGAGAAAGGTCATAAAATGGCTTCTGACCCTTAAGTACGAGAACACAGAGAAACTTCTTCGCAGATAGAGAGACATCTACGTCGCACACACACGCATACTCACACACATTTCCACGCCCTCACACACACACACACACACACACACACACGCACGCCACACATACACATACTCACACATGCAACATTTCCTATTCATAACTTCACACATATTTACTCGCCCAACAACAAACCACTCATTTAGCTTATTCCCAATCACGCAACTCTTAATTAATTAATTAGTTAGATTCTAGCACGTAGTCCTGTCCGGGTTAGGAGGCCAGGAGACCCATGACACATGTTCTTTACTTAGTATGGGCTCCTGTCTCCCTTCCATGTATTAGCATTTTGCATTTTAAGAATCGAATGTATCTGGTTAGGAGAAATAAATAAATTTTATTATTTATTTTATATATTATGAAATACTAGCTCTATATTCTATAACTAGCAGGCGTCACGCAGTTTCACCCGCGTAGTTTCCGTTCCCGTGGGAATACGGGGATAAAAATAGCCTATGTCCACCGGGAATAGTGTAGCTTTCCACCAGTACAATCATTTTTAAAATTGGATCATTAGTTCCGAAGATTACCCCCTACATACAAACTTACAGACTTACAAATTTTACCTCTTTATAATATTAGTATAGATATATCAACATGGAAATAATACGTAGGAAGCTAAAACTTGGGATCCCTTATTAAGTATATTGCACGCACGGTGGTGTGACATTTTGCATAGTTAATCATCTACCTAGCCTTTTCCCAACTATGTTGGGTTCGGCTCCCAGTTTTACCGGATGCAGCTAAATACCAGTATTTTACATGGAGCGACTGCCTCCCAGACCTCCACAACCCAGTTACTAGGCAACACGATACCCCTTGGTTAAACTGGTTGTCAGACTTTCGGGCTTCTGACTACTTACAAGTAACGGTTGTCAAAGATCTACAAATGACAGCCGGGACCAACAGCTTAACGTGCTTTCCGAGGCACGGAGGAGTCTTGGTTGTAATAAATGGTGACCTATCCACGGACCGACCTCGCCAAGCGTAGCTTAACCTTCGATCGACCCGTGCGACTGTTATTTCACTGATAATCCAGCCACAAGCTCCTCATTTGGCATAGTTAAGGTTTAGATAAAAAAGGAGAGTAGAATACTAAAATGGACTGACTATTTCGTATCTATACTTTAATAGAGAAAAAAAAACTAAATCACCGGTCCACACGCTAGTTCTATTTTTAACTTACTGTTAAAGCCTCAATTATGACTGCAAAAGTCAATTATTATGACAGAATAATCCGATAATAATACAGACGAATATAAAAACAATGTTCAAATTCTATTAATTAGACAGCATATAGTTAAACTGGAAGTCGACCGCAGCACACTTCGAAAAATGCAACGAAGAAAGACAGGCTACAACATTTTACGTCGAAACTAATTTCTTCATTAATAGTGTAATAGTGTCTATTCCTTTAGCCACGAATTAAACTTAACTCTTCTATCTTTATCTCTTTCAAAAACATGAAAGACACATACATTTATGAGAGCTGTCAATTTATTTTAGTTGAACTAAAGCAACAAACGTAGATGACATTTCAATCGCATGATTTGACATCTCTTACTCAGTATTGATCTGTCAACGTCAGATAAATGTCAATTCTCTTTTTAAGTTTAATTATTTTTAACAAGGAAATAAGTTAATTGCAAAAATGTTAACCAAGGAATATAGCCTACTACTTACAACCAATTAACTTTTCAAAGTCAACATACAGATATACACAGACACCTACATATTAACAGCTCTGCTTGCAAGTAACTGCGGCATTTACCACAAACGACACGGACCATTTTATTCCGCAAAATTAAACCAAACAAAACACTATCAGCATTTTAGAATTCCCCGATGGACGTTATCGGCAGGCGTCAATTCGGGGAGCCGTCATTTTGACAGTGCCACGTCATAACATATCGCTGCAGAAGGGACACTCGACATCGTACTGGCAAGCAAAGAAAGACAGTGGTCTGACACTGTTTTTCTAGTGTAATTTTAGACGGTGTTAATGAGTATAACTTTAATAATAAGCCAACTTCTGGTCCAAAGTTCTGGCTCTATTTGTTATAATCTCTATACCTACTTTGTCGGCCTTCGTGGTCGTCCTTTATCGCCTGTCATTGCAATAATGCGGTTGATTCTTCTATTTTTTTACCACCACATAATAGTTTATCGTAATATAGAGAGTCAGCTTCCAGACAAACCAGAGGCAGCCTGAATAGCAGCCAGAACTTTGAGTCACTGCTTGCTTAAAGTTTTATAATCATAATTTTAATGTGAGCCAAAAAACATGCCTTAAACCTAGTCTTATTTCAGTCGTTCCAATAAAGTACTTCGACCTTTTAAACCTTTCAGATCCAAGTGGTTCTTCTGCCTAAACTTTTTTGTTAACCCGTCAAAATCGTCTGACGGGCGCCAGTCAAGCGGCGTTCGTTCTAAATTTATATAAAGCGATCGACAGTGACGCGATATGGCAACGTGACGACTGCGTGACGGGCTGGTTGTGACGCTGACGACTGTATGGACGTGAACATGAGAGGATTTGTCTGAAGTTATGTGATGATTGGTTTTGAACGGTCTTTGTTGGTTTTGAACACTATGAAAAGTGAAGCATTGAGGTTGGAGTGAAGCTTATAAGTGTTCAAATGTCACGGAGTATTGTTAGCTTAAGAGCAGACCCAGTAATATGTATGCGAATCACAAGACTATAGGCAGATTCAATCATGCTTAGATTCCATGTGTGCTCTGTTAGGATTTCATGAAATATTTTTGATTGAAATGTCTACTACTGGTAGTCAGCTGCGTCAGGCCATAGTTGGGAAAGGGCCTGAAATGCCAAAATCCAATTAAATGTCCTGGTTTTAAAAACACAATTTATACGTAGGTACTAAGATACAAGAAAGCAAAAGAAGAAGGTATGTAAGAATTGTAGCAGATTGCGCTCTGTAGTTTCTGCCTATCCCCATAGAGGAAATTATTTAATTATTAGCCTGAAAACAAGAAGTCGTGGTAAAGTCCATTCCTTCTTTGTGAGAGTATTTTGAGCTGCAGTTACTAAGTACAAATATTTCTACGCAGATCAATAAAACCTTAATCATTAATTACCATTACAAAACATCTCAAACAGTATTTAATGTATCTGTAGGCCTGCAGAACGGGTTCGTATGTTAGTCTAAGACGAAGCAACCTCACTTTATACATTTGCACAATAGGAGTTATGCATGATATTAACACACAATACTGTGGTATGCCACTGGTTGTTTAACAGGGAATTACTTAGATAGCCCCATGGGAAAAATAACTAAGTACTTCTAAAAGATAGACTGAAATTTGACTGGACGGCTCAAAGAAAGGTGTAAAGCACCTTTCTCTGAGCCTTTCTGTGTGTGTTTTGAACGGCATTTATGAATTTGATTGATTTCGAGGAAACTTTAAGTACATTGCAATCTGACTGACTTGTTAGTCTAGTGATCCTGACTGAAATGCCGGAGGTCGTGGTGTCGATTCCTACTCAAGAAAAATGGTTGTGTGATAAGCACGACGATTTGTATTGTGTCTGGGTGTAATTTATCTCTAATAGGTATATGTGTGTTTATAGAATTATATAAATATGTATAACACTGTTGTCGAGTACCTTTTCATAGCGTAAGGTCTGCTTAGTTTGGAACTCGATGAAGTTCTGTAAAACTTGCAGAAAAAAACAATATCAATTACCTACAGTTAGAAATAACTTGTATAGAATAGTAAAAATTGGAACACTCAGGCGTCAAAGTATTTCTCCCCATCGCTGTCATCTGGCAACGTGCCCAGAAGACTGGCAGCATTGCCACGTTGGATGGCAATGCTAATTCTTTGGCCAAAGACTAAGCCAGCCCTCTGGTTTAAGTGTACATATTTAACATATTTTAATTAGTTTAATTGTGTTTTCTGTATTTTAGATTACAATATTATGTCTTCGAAAACACTTGTATAGCGATGACCCAGTTGGTACTGCGCCTACATTTGACGAATTTGCGGGTTTTAGTCCAGGTAAAGTCCAATGTGATTAATTTTTGTGTGTGTACTTTCTAAGTTTATTTTAGTCATCATTGACATCGGTGAAGGAAACATCTACGACTCATCATCTCACCTAGCGGTTTAAGTATTATGTTGGGGCCGGCATGGAGTCCAAACGGATGCAGCTGCATACTAGTGCTAAACATGGAGCTCGTCTGACCTCTACAACCCAGACTTTTGGGGTTGTGAGTGCTGATGTAGGTACAATACGGCTTAACGTATTACAAAAACACAACCGATTAACAACTATTTTAATTAAATAGTCGTATTTATAATAAAAAATAGTTGTCAAACGTCATATCTATGAGATTGATTCAATTTTGTTTGTTTTTTTCTTGATTTTGCACGCCATCACTTGGCAAACATAGTAAGCATATTTCAAACCATTCCACCTGTAAATAAACCTATGATGGCGAAATAAATGATTTGATTTGATTTGGTTACTTCAAAGTTATTTTGGATTAGATTATAGAGACATGATCTAGCTTACAGAAACCAGCATGGTCTAAAGTACAACTATTTCGACCAATCATCACCATAATTATATTCAACTACACGCAAAACACACAAGTTCTCTTGGAACGCCACCTTACCGCGAAGGAAGGCAGGTATAGGTACTTACTAAACAATGTCATCAGAAACGCCATTGATACCGCATCATGGTGTTCACAGGGCGCCCGTAGGGGGTGAAGAGGTAAGGGAGGAGGGTAAGGCTGCGAGCCTTAAGTGAATGCGAGCAAAACGAGGGGGCGACACTGTGTTGATGCTGATTTACGCGCTGGCCCGCGTGCTCTACTGGCCCGACTGACCGCTCAACACCGGTGGAGTAGACTGCGAACTAGATATTTTTTACGTATTTTTTTTAGGCCCTGTTATTGATATTTGAAAAGTTGATATGTGTTGCGAATGTGTTTTCAAACTTCATCTCCAAGTAATTGTTATGACATTATGTTGTAAGCTTTTTACAAAACTTAGGATGGTGACAACACATTAGGTTATATTTTTATCCAAAGTTTTTTTTTTATTAACTGCAATGTCAGTGACACAAATAAGAGCAGGTAAAAGAACTTTGTCATTTGACAACAGTCTACTAGGTACTCATTCTTACAACATATAATTACCAATGGTTTTTTTTTATTGTTATAACAGTTAACTGCTTATTGGTTTCACTTCGATGGTCCTAGATTATCATTTTAAATTTAGAGTCACAGCCTTATGAATATAAGCCAGCATTGCACATGTAAGCGGGTACGCCTTTTATACCTGGAGGCTGTTTTTTTTCAGTTTTATAGTTGTTTTGCTTGAGTTTAGATTTCTATGTTAGTATGAATTTACTTTTTTTTTTTTAATCTCGGTATATTGGAGTGTGCTAGCTAACACGTGACAATCATTCTGAAATGTAATGTTTTACAATGTGTATAAACATAAGTGCTATTTATTGAGCATTTCATTGTATAGATTCTTTGTATACCTAGTTCTTCAAACGAATCAGACAGATGTGTTGCTGGGGAGTTTGTTCCGCCACTTCTTCTTCCCAGCAAAAACACTAGGAAGTGGCGAAGGGTGGGCCGTTTTTGGGGGACTGTCTTAATGTATTTTTTTGACGTTCAAAAAGTGCTGATTCTCAGCCTAGTTTGAATAAAGACTTTTGATTGATTGATTAAGTGATGAACACTAATGTATCATGTACCTACACAGTGACTTGAGTATTTAATTTGCACAGGATTGTTTAATATATTTTTTTTAATGTTAGGACAGTCGGAATTTTTATATGGTTGTTTCCTAATGTTAGATAAAACAGGCAAATAGTTAATTAGTTTTCTATGCCTACTCAGATTTACACATTAGCTTCGTACGGTCACTGCTCAGTAATAAAATCAAACATAGAACTGATGCGGTATCGAGGTGCATCATAGGAATGTCTACTTACTTACGAACTGCAAATTACCAATTATGACTATTAACATCTTTATTATAAGGTTACGCGAATGGTTGAATTAAACAGGTATTCATTTAACAGAACTCATTACATAAATAGGGGAAAAGTGTCCTCGTTATCACAGGTTGTCACACCTTTTTATTTCTGTCTCAATCCTACCGATTTAAATAAAAAAATATTGCTACTAGTCCCTTGTATCGATATATAATGTATAAAATGAAAAGGAATACTTTTATAATCAAATTTATCCCGTAGGTATTGATTCTGATTTACTTACTGATACTAAACTTGTGAGTGTCGTATTTTTTCTAAATGCTTTTATTTATTAAGCTAGAATGAGGAAATAGCCATTTTTCCTGGTGACGTATGTGAGAGGAGACATGAATAAGATAATCGAATACAAAGAATAAAAGTAATTAAAAAACATGAAAATGACGACTTGACAGGCACTTACATTGTTTTTAATATGTTTGAAATCGTTCAAGCTAAAAAATATATTACGTTAATTATTATTTTCTACGTTAAAGTTGATTAAGATAAATTTATATATTACGTCAAATATAACTTCTACGTAATGTTTGTGACATTCAGGACCAATCTCCCCTATTTAATTATGTCGTTAATTAAAGGAGCGAGCATAAACTAATGAATGCGTAGTGACCATTAGCTTGCTCAATGCTATATTCTTAATATTATTTATTACCACAAATTTTGTTTTCAATTATTTGGTCAGAACAGAATTTTGAATATTTTTAGCAAGATTTTTTCGTTAAATCTTCATGGGTAAAATTAAACCTAAGAAATATACTTCACCACATCGACTCCACAGTTTCTTCTGTGCCATTATTTGAGACAGGATCGCGAGCTGCAGATAGCGCGGCGGCAGACATTTTTTGCATCTTTTTTCGTCTGTCTGTTTTTGTTTTGTGTCCACATGCACTAATACTGAGACGATCGGCTGACTTGCCCATACTACTGCTATTTTTACGTTTTACCCTCTAATTAACAAGAAAAAAGTACAAATAACCACGAGAATGTATGCTTTATTAGACTTCGTAGCGAAATCTGACACTATTGATTAACTTTACCTGAAGCATCTGCTGCTAGCAGGTGCTGGCTCGTTCATCTGTTTAGACACCACTATTTTATACGTCAATGTGTCGTTGATACTCCCTGATAAAACCCTTTCACAAAAGGAATAATAATTCAGTATGGCAATACAAAATTATACACCGAGCATATTGTGCATTTTATATGACAGTATGTACAGCAATTGAATAAAGTCGTCGAGCACAATCCGGCCTGACAAACAAATAATTCGTAAAGGATTATTAACTAAAGGAGAAACAAAATTGAAAGCGTTAATAGCACCGAGTTGTAATTTACATAAACAGTTTTATACAAACGGCTCCCTGTTGAGTGAACTAACAAATATTACTTGCTAATTATTTTGCTCAACATTACCTCTCGACACTAAGTAGACACGCCGAGTCGCGATACGCTGCTCACCTGCTCATTACGGAATTTCAGCGAGCAAAGCGCGTGCGCACGCATGCCCACGTTCCAATTTTAAAATTTTAAACGCATTTCGTCGCTATCTGTCATCGGGAACGAACGCGGCGACTGTATTGGTCCGCGGAGGGATCGATTAAATCTGCCACAGTGCGGTGGCCATTAAAATAAAGTGTCCCTTAATAGTCCCTGATAATGCTGAAATTGAAGAATTTTATTTTTATTTTCACTTACAGCTGTACCCGATAAGAAATATGTTATCTTACGAAATATCATAATTTGCATACATTGCTAATGTCGAAAGAAAATTAATCGTCTGACTGCCTTATTGAGCATTCGTTGAGTATTTAGTTTCGGTTATAGAATATCGACAAATTAATAGCATATTTACGTGCGTCTTTGAACGAGAACGGTGAACGAGTGATATTTCAACGAACATTGTAATAACGGGTAAGGGCTCAGCGGTATGCAATTGCAACAGATTCCAACGAAATTACTATTTACTTTATTCATATTATATTACCGATGATAACCCGACCGTTTAGAATATCTTGGGGAAGTAATTACCATGAGTTAAGTCGAAATCAAGTTTAATAATTTCCACAAACGTGTAAGATGCTGAATTTATCACCAGCATCGAATGGTCAAAGGTCATGTTCAATGGAACGTAAATACACGCTGGTACATCGAATACCTACTTGGAATTCAACTTATTGACTGATATTACACGCTTAACATCGCTTTACATAGCCTAGCCGCGGATACAGGGCAGGTTGCGTGACCATTTACATGTTTTACATTTCTTGTTACAACAAATTCCATTGCTTTAATTTCTTAAATCTGTCAGCAAGTTCAATGTTCCGATAAACACCATATACATAGAGGTACGTAAAAGCAGCGAAGAGGCTCTCAAAAGGCGTATAATGGGCCGGTAATAGGCCAAAACGGGCACAACGCGTGTAAGGCCGGTTAAAGGCCACTTACTACAGCAGCTAATTAGAACTAACGCACACGTTTACTGCTAAGTTTTAGCTTAATGTGGTACTAACGTTTGAGTGGATGTTTGAATAGAAATGTATTTTTTGGGTATTGCTGAAGTTGACGAGACTTTCGGAATCCAAAGGTAAGAAACTCAAATGCCAGAAATTACAGAAGTATTTGGAGACAAAGGCACAATTGACCATGAAAATGCAGCAGCAACAGAGTAAAGAGGACTAGCTTCAGCTGTGATCTCAGAAAGACGAAGTTCAGATAACCCTGGTTAAAAAGAACAAAAAGAAAAAAAGTAGTCAACCATATACTTAATTAATATATTGACTAGAGATACCTCAAATACACCAATTGGTAATTAACTTTAGAAAATGTAACACTGAACTCTTATTAGACTTTGCTTGATAACAACTAAAATATTACTAATCCAGGATCAATTTTATTCTCAGATTTAAATGTTAACAAATAAAGCCTACATTAAGTAGGTATCTACCCCGACTACACTTGGCTCATACAGCTATAGCATTGACCTTAACCATAGTTTTATAGAACATGACCTCACACATATTTTAGGGAAGAAAAGTTCATAATTTAAAGTTATTACAAACTAATATACCTATATAACAAACTGGTTTTAAGCAATTACTATGAAAGAAGTATAAGCAGAAAAGTGAAGACAAATTGAGTTTAAGAGCATTCTCGACACAGGATAATTTAGCCGGGGTGTTTCTTGAAAGCTACAACCTGGTCTTTAAGCCAAGAGTGAACAGGTTGCTTCTAGGCAGACGTGCTTCATCGTCGACCACATCATTGCTTACCTTAAGGTGAGATAGTGATCAAGTGAATGCTTATAGACAATAATAAAAAAATTGCCAGCCAAATGATTGTCCAGGAATGAGCTGCAACCAAAGGTCTTGAGAGTAGTCTAGCAACCTGACAAGTTTGATCCGCTACTGGGAAGAATCCCAGGAAAAACACTGAAAAGTGTTGAAAGACGGGTACTTTGGGGTATTCAAAAAGTGCTGATTGTCAGCCTAATATTATTTATAAATAACATTCCCCAATGAAGCACCCTTGCAATTACAATTGTACCAAGACCAAGGTGACCTGTGATTTTCCAAATAGAAGTGACAGTCAAAAACAGCATTCTATCATATCAACTCGACATATCACGTGTGCTAGATTCTTCCACAATATCTAGACATCAGATTCTCACATTGATTGATTTGTTGATTGACAGTTGACGGTATCTGGTTGAGTGATAGATATATGATGCGCAAAGATAAGTGGAAGGTCGAACGTTAGTGCTGATAACTAGCGAATATTCATTTTGTTGGCCTTTTTTATGTTTGTTTGTAGACTTTCATCTGTTTCTTTTAGCAACGATAACTATTAATTAATATGATCACTTTAAACTATACTAAACAGAGTAGAAAAATCAAATGGGCCCTAAAAATAAATCTTGTATGATAAATTATTTGACGTACGGAAACCTTCCTTAATAAAACTGGGAATTAAACCAACTAAAACTTAAAAAAATGAGCATCGACTATTTAATTGTACCCTATTAAGTACCAATTAAACGATTTTCTTTTGTTTAGAATGTTTGTTGTTACTCAGAACTAGGTTGTGGAGATAGGAAAGGCAGCCGCTCCATGTTCTGGTACTTACTCAGCTACATCTGGTTAGACTCGAAGCCCACACGCAGTTGGGAAAAGGATAGGCAGATGAAATTAATCAAAGCTAATTCTTGAAAGGTTTACTTTTAAATTTAAAACTGTGGAAAGTAAACCTTACGTAAAGGGTGCTAGGAGACAGAAGAAGAGGAAGACCAAATGCACGCTGGGTGGACGATATCATAAAAGTAGCAGCATGCGTAGCATGAACACATTGAACACCGAAGAAACGGCCTTTGTCTACAGACGAATCGGCGAAGTGACAGATTATTTAGACAGGAACCTCAATCTGTCAAATTTCTTTCAATACACCTGCCTGCGTAGCATGAACACTTAATTTCTTTTCTTGCGAGACACGACAAAGACCGTTTCTTCGGTGATCATGCTACGCGTGCAGGTACTCAATGGTCACGAGTGGCAGAGAACAGAGAGCACTGCTCATCTCTGGAGGAGGCCTTTACCTTTCATGGAGAGGGTTCTTGCTAACAAAACCTTTGAATAAAATCTATATCTAATTAATAGAATCAACAACTACCTATTAAAATTCAATCAAAACTATGATTATGGATTGTTAAATCATGTTCTTAATTTTATTATTTATTAAATCATTATTTTTTTTATGTTTATATTAATATTGATTTATTTTAAAATGAATTAGAATCAATTATTATCATTTGTTTCTAAATCAAATTGTATAAGTTATGTAAATGTTTAATATTAAAAATTGTTATTGTACTGCATGCAACTGAGTATGGAAAGCAAGAAATAAAAGGCTTTTTATTTTTTTATATTTATAAAAGGTGGTAATAGATCTTATACATCACCCGGTATCTCTTGTGCTACTCAACAGCACCATTCACGCATTATAATCATATGATAATGTTAATTTCACAGAAACTTTGCAGAAATTATTAAACCTAAAAGGGATGGCGATCGAACTTATAAATAAGCTCAGTATATTGTACCTACTGGTGTGTGTAAGTTAGCACTTAAACCGAGCTAATGATTATAAATGACGTGGTACAGGCTTAATTTACTAAATACTCAATGTTTTTATTGCCATTTTTATAGTAATTACCTTTTTACTTGTAACCCACTAATGTGAGCGAGCTTGAGTGTACCTACTGCATTAAATTATTTGTGTGTGTGTCATTTATATAAAGTAGACGACATACTATGGTGGAGGAAATTGGTTTTACAGAAATAGTACTTAATAAAAAATGGTTTTAAAACTGTGACTTCTTGAGTTTATTTGCGTACTTCGGAGTATTGACTAGTTCCAGTACCGACCTTCATTGAAAGTGGAACTTGCTTCAGCGAAAGATCATTAACTGCCTAGCCTTTTGTGAACTATTTTGTGGACAAGACACACAACCGTACGCAGTTAAGCGACAGCGTTTTACATATAGAGCGGCTACCTATCTGACCTCTACAACCCTGTGAATGGGTACAACAACAAGCCACCCTTGACTAAAACTGGTTGTCAGACTTTCGGGGCTTAGTCTACTCGTAACAATTGAATACATTTCAAAATTGACATGACCCTCAAACAAAAATACCGTTTCTTCATATTTAACCGACTTCAGGAGGAGGTTCTCAATTCGATCGGTAATTTTTTTTTTTTTTTTGTATGCTGAGTTCAAATATATATTTTTTTTATTTTTGTTATTGTTTAATTTCTGAGAAAAAAAATAAAACCCAAAAAACATGCGATGACGTCACTTATTCGGTGATATAAGGTGGTTAACCATCTTTGCGTAAGCAAGCTAATTTTTAAGATGAAAACCATAATGTCAAACAAGACATATCTAATGTCAAAAATTACATATCTAATGTCAAACAAGACATATCTAATGTCAAACAAGACATATCTAATGTCACACATGACTTCTAAGTAACAATTTTTTTTTGACGTATCACAAAGCAAAGGATGTACCGCCATTCCACCTTATGAATGATGTCATTTGGCGCTTACGTCTTTTTACAATGCACCTAATTTCAAAGTTAAAATTATGAATGAAAAGTACATAATTTCAAAAACCAAAAAATATGGGTCCTCTAGTTTTGGATTTACTTTTATAAAACGTAATAAAACATGCATGTTCAAAATTTTGAAATGTTGTCAATTGACAAAGATCTACAAGTAACAGACGAGACCAATGGCTTAACGTGCTTTCCAAGACACGCTAGGATTTTGACATATAAGTCAGCCATCCACGGAGGTGTTATTCTTTAGCCACGAGCCTCACAAATGCTACAGCGAAAGTTAATTGTCAGATACATTAGCCAGATGATCAAGCTGTTCTACTATGACACAAGGATGTTGTCCACAGACCATCGCCTTCTAACACATTGTATCTAATATGTAGTGGTGTCAACTCAGAACTGGCCTGGAAGATGATGACCTTTAGACGTTCATTATTATCATTCTATTAAATTTGTTTATTTTCTCTCTTAAAACATGTTTACAATTAGTGTCAGTACAAAACAGTAGTACAGTAGAAGAGAGACTGGAGCTCAGCAGTTCAGTCAGAGTGACGAGATATCGTCGTTGATAGTGCAATTCCGCGTAACTACAACTGTTAAATACTGCGAATATACACCTTATCACAGTCAGCGAAGGTGTATATTCGCAGTATTTAACAATTGTAGTTACGCGGAATTGCAGTAACACGACGAGTTTTCCACGACGATATGCAGTTAGGACCTTGGAAGCTTAGTTTTACCCAAAACTCGACTGACTGAGGAAATCGAAAATTTGAGCAAAACCTGAATATACGGACGACACATAACCCTAATTGGCCAGATTCCATTAGTCACTTAATAGAGGTAAAACAATTTTAAAAAAAATCCCTTTTTCTGAAAACATTCGGCTATCTCAAAAACATTAAAAAGTTCAACTTATTATCCCCATTACATTTAAAGTATCTTACAATAAAAGAAATAAAACTTTAATATTTCTAATTAACAACTGGCCGGCAAGATAAAGCTACCAGCAACAACCTATTAATATAAATGTTGCCATGTGGAAAAAACTATCGTGCAAAATATGACAGACGGCTGCACTGAATGTATGTTATACTTATAACTTAAGTTATACGTAAGTTCATTTGGTGGCGATAACATAGGAAATTTATGGCTTCCCTTCAGTGGAGTTGCCAGACGGAGTAGGCTTTTGGTTAAATTATTGTAATATGACGCGACCTTGGTAGGCTCAGGCTGGTACCAACTAGAATAGAGGACCTTGAAGGAGCCTCGTCTGAGTCCCGTCAATTAGCAACTATTTGATATGTGAATTACTGCCGGGGTTCATTTTAATAGACAGCTCGTTGTTTTGCATGAAATGGATACTCGGCTTAGGTTTGACGTAATTTATTTATAGAATTGCAAACTACCAGTTCCAAGCCTCCTGTGCCTATACCTAAAATTAATGGACTTAAACATGCTGTCAGTTATTCAATATCTCTTATTCTGAAGTAAAACTTAATGTTTTGTTCAATCCAAAATTTACTGAAATGAAAATTCAGAACATTTTACATATTTTACGAGAAACTATTTTAATAAATACTGGTACTCTACGACTTTCTCGAATCTCACAAGTTTGGCTAGCTCATAAAAATTGCAACGAGCTCACAACTAACGTGCCGAAATGAACCAAACAAAAACACAGCTCATGCCAATTCATTAAAACTTTCCCGCTGATGACCTCCGTCGCAACACCTACTATTTATACCGGGATGGTAGAATTTTCTCCCGACTGGCAACACTAACGGCGCGACAACGAGCCAAAGTTAGATTGCAAGAGGCCATAACCCCGCTTCTCCACTTCAATCTCCCCTATAAGATGAGAGGTGTTTGCGAGATGTCGGCTAGAATTTTTTTCTTGACGCGAATAATCTAATTTGGGTAGTAAATGTTTTTATTAATAAATAAGGCGTGGATGAAAGGCGACGTGGTGTCTTGAATGTGTAAGATAAAGGAGAAGCTTCGTGAACTTTGGTCCTCAGATACGAGTTAAGGGTCGGGAACTTCGGAATGGACAAATTAATTCTTAAGTAATTTTGATACTGAGTTCCCTTAAACTGCTTCGCGTCATCGATAACTTTGGGACCTAAAGGGGCCACAGTAATGGTCCTTTGGCCCTTGTCATGACGTAGATGGTAATGACATAGTTCTGTAGCAACGGTATGAAGCTTGAAAAGATTAGCATCACGGAGTAAATTCAATCAATCGAGTGTCGTAGTTTTGCTATATTTTACCAAGATCATCACGGGGAAGCGGTCTACGAAAAGATACCGTTTGGTCAGTGGACAATATTATAGTCAAGAGATTTTGGATGTTTATTTATAATGGTCTTTTAGAGATAATATCTGGTGGCTGCTAATATATAATCAACGACTCCTTCCTGAAAGTTGTCACCATGAGTTATTTTAGGTAGCCCGTACAGCTCAAACCGAAACAAAAGCAAGGCTATCTAAATACCTATCAGTAGGTAACATAATATTGAAATAAAAAATGTGTACCTACGTGTGTGTGTATATAAATATAGATGTATGATGAGTATTATTTTGCTTCCTTTGATTCTCATTTGAATTTTTTTGGTTAATTGGTAGTAAATGCCTTATGGCATTAAGTCCGCCTCTGTGCATTAGTGCTTGAAGTATTAACACTTTCACTGTCCACACAATAGTTAAACAATCAACATGAGTCATTATATATGTGACTCATGGGACAGGATGTTGTTAAATAAATAAATTATTGTCTTAATGTCTAAAACAAATATGTTTAACCCACAAAACATGAATAAGTACCTGTCTTCCCTTACCTTGAAGTTTATGTAGGACGAAGTATGTATATCTAGTGATCTACGAAAGTTTCTCACAAGATCTTGATACTGATTTATTGATGGCAAGAATCAAAAGTTGGTATCGTACTGGACACTTGTATCAAGACGTGTATCGCGATTCGCGATGTGTACCGACGTGTTCGCGATGCTATTCGACGGACAAGTTTAAGGGCTAGCTCGAAGATAAGAATGGGAATTAAATCTGCAGGTGTTGCTGTTTCATGACCATTTCTTAGGTTTGTTGTTATTCTTTTATTGGTTGGGATTCAATTGTTGAGTCGTTTCATAGGGCAGTTTGTACAAACAAACAAACCTTACCTTAGTTTATGTTCATGTAAACTACCCCATATTATTTCTGTGTTGACTGGTGACATCATAAAATATAGGTAAGTAGGTAAATTTTTCATTTTGACTTGATGACAGAAGTGTCAACAAGTCAAAATGAAATGATTGTCTTTTTAACCCAAAGCTTTTAAATTTCAATTAGACTCAGACTTACGAATTAAGTAAATTAAGTAGGTACCTAAATGGTTTTAGTCGCGCATTCCAAAAGGTAGGTAGTTTTGTATGTAGAAGAATGGGCAAAAAAACCCTTTCTCTTTCTAAATTTACACGAAAACTTTAATTTTAATGTACATATATTAATTACCTTTTTAATTATTAAATACTAATAACATTCCCGCTACATAATACAGTAGGGATGTAAACGAACCGTATCTTCTATAAAATAACCGAGCCGTTTTGATACCAGCAGCGCCATCTAGTAGAGAGGAAACAAACTAAACAGTTTATACCGAAAACGTTTGTTTTGAAGATAATTTGATTTGGCACTAACTTTGCATTGATTAAACGTATAAATATCATTTGGCGAAATTGAAAAATATCTTCATTTAGTCCATAATTCATCATTTAAAGTTAACCTACAAAAATCTATAGGTACTTAACACTAAAATTAATATTGTAGGTAAGTATATATGTAGGTATATATTATGTAATAATACCGTGTAACATTAAATACTAAACTAATTAACTATTCCAAACTACAGGCGGATAATAAAAATATGCAGGTAACGTGATTGACCCTGTAGGTCCTTTGAGTAAAAGAAAAAATCATGTTCATTCTTGTAGGAAAAAATCTGCAAGCATATTTTTATTTATTCATGTTTAATTAAGCGAATCGTGGCTGGATGGCCATTGTCCGACTTACCTGCTCGATTTAAATCGTCCGCAACCGGTTACCGGCCCGTCAACCGACTTTTATTTTCAACAAAATTTATTTACCAAAATATCACGACACGAGTCATTCATCACAAATAAAGAATATCCTCAAAATATCATCTTCTAAAATATCCTTCACACTTTTACACAATGTTTTAATAGTTTACAGAAGTATTTTTTTTGTCAAACAACATTAACACAACTACCAGCCATCTTTGTTTTTGACAGACATTCTTAATTATCGTGATATATGGAAAAGGTAATACCTACTTACAGCCTAGTTCAAGTTTCGTTCATTCCGTTTCGATTACATATCGCATCGGCGATGTTCGGAATTCGCGCCGCGCGTACTTGTCATAGAACGCGGGCCGCGCGTCTGCTGCCGAAGCCAACGTTGTCCGTCAAACACCGGGGGCGGGCCAAAGGGACGGGCCTCGGAATATATTCGGCTAACTTCGGAGCGCACCTCTCACTCTGTAGATCGCGAAGTGAGCTGAGTCACAAACAGACAATACACTTACACACGGCTGTTTTATTTCGTGTTTCTGCAAAATTATGGACTGGTAAGTGATTTTGTAATCATATTTTACTGTTTAATGTGTCTGTGTTTATTGTGGAGACCGTTGATAGAATAATAACAAGATGATGCATCAAACAAGATTGTGTTATTGTTCATCTAGCGTCTGTACTTTTTAAGTGTTTTTGGCAAACTTCTTACCCATGTTTTGCGTTATCAAAACTTGAATTACACTTAGAAAAATGCACTGGTTCATATTCAGAACTTAGATCTGTTCATAAAGTGCACTTTAACATGTTGAATTGAGAAATATTTAAAATAACCTCAAAGTGACATTTGCGTTTACTCTACTGCTCAATAGATGGCGTTGGGTGGCGGGGGCGGAGCTTGCTAACTGCCACACTAGCTGGACGTATGTCATTTGCGATAATTGAAGGTTAGTTCAGTATTGTCGAAAATTTTAGATAAGCGTTGTTTATTTTATGATCACCCCCGTTCACCCCCTCGTGTTGTAAATATGGGGTTCCGGATTGGCAGGCAAGTATTTTTAATCCCTCTATTTACTGGTTATAACATATAGATAAGTTTTTGTTTTAATGAAATACAGTCGGCGCCATAACTTTTGAAATTATTTTTTTACCATTTTTATATATTTATCTAGTGAATAACTATTTAGGTTGCTTTTTATTGTTCTTATAACATTTACAATAATAAGACAAGTATAGTAATAAAAAATAATTTATTAGAACAATGTTGACATAAATTTATGGTTTTGGTGCACATTGCTGGAAAAAAAGAAACTTCGTACTACATTTCACTTGTTCATTGTCAGCTATGGCTGTGAGACGTCCAGAGTGCGTACAACGTTGATCCACTGGGCCTTTGTAGCGTTGTCAAGGAAAAAATACGAATAAACATGGTATGTGGCTCCAATTTTGAAATTGTAAACATTTCCTTTGTAGGTAATAAATGACTAGATTTTTTCATGCAGCTTTTTTATTTATTTTGGATTTTCAGCAACGATCACTATTTTAAGTTATCGAAATGAGCATGAGGTCCCTGGTTCTATTCCCGGGTCGGGAAAAGTATTACTTTATTGAGTTTTTAAATCTTGTATTTCTTAGTAGCAGTCCAAAGTCTAGAAATGTTGACGAAATACCCAAGTAGTTTGTTGTGATTATTTTTCAGATATATCTCAGACTGCTACCTACAACCTTTTAGAACCATTCGTCTACATCCATGATTTCTTAACAGATAATATTCAAATAGTTTTTTTTTTGTCATTCAGAGGTCACATGTCACCAATCCCACAGGTAGAGCTAAACATCTTGATATATCCGAAAAATCCAAAAATAGAAATTATTATAGCACTTAAACAAAAAACTGTCGGTGCCTTGCGGACCGTCCAAGGCGTTGTTGGGGGCCGTCTCTTGACAGATTTATAGCGTGCGTGGCTGTTACTCGTACGCACTCTGTCCCCCCCCCCCCCCTCCCTGCACCCCGCGCCCTTCGCGACCCGCACGCCATCCCCTTCTCACGAAAATTAAATCGTTCCATATTTGAAATTCTTTTAAATCCCACACCGATTGAAATTTTGTTCCTTTTTGTTCCATTTTTGAAATCTTTTTTTTATTTATGACACCTAACTTTTGTTGATGACTCTCCGCTGATGTTGAGACCCCTACATATTTATTTATCAAAGTTTTTTTTTATAAATATACTATATATACTATATACTATATCACTTCTAGTTCGCAAGCATTTAAAAGCAAAAATCCCTAACAAGATTTATGACTAACCGAACCGACTTTCTTACACGAAAAAAGCCACCACTTTTTTTTCTAATGAAAGCAAAAACTTAAAATTTACGATCGTCACAAACAATGATAGTAATGCATCACTCGTCATAATGGACAGATTACGTCTGTCTGTACTCGACAGATTTACGAGTTGTTGCATAATAGCTAACTGTTGTTAGAAAAAACGTTGCATTCATTCAAAATATTCATAGAAACATTCGTAGTAATTATAATTTGAAATTAGAATTGAACCAAAGGTTGGGGATTTGAAATTAGAATTTGATAAAGCTGCCAGTTTTACGTTGTTGTAAATGAGAAAAGCCTTTTCTTTTAAATTAGAAGAAACTTGGAAACGTCATAATATTTGACCTTTACCTCTGTAGGTATTTATTTTAAAAGCAATCAAAAATGCAATGAAAAAGTTACATTTCATTTAAAAAAATCGTCAAAAGTACGATTTAAAGTTGTTAAAGGTTTTTCCCAATGGAGATAGCGCCTTTTATGTTGACGAGTCTTTATTTAAATTATGAATATTTAAATAGGCATGAAGAAGACAAAGATTAGCCTCGGGTCAACTTCAATGATAAATCTTGTAGATTTATTGATTCGTTTCTACTAACTAATTTATGTTTATTTTTTGCTGTTTCTTTCAATCCTAAATTAGACTTTTAGATAGATGACCTAAATTGAGGACATTGTTCAAAACCATTTGAAATTTAAGAAATCTTGTTTGCTAACTTAAACTTTTTCGTTTTATTTATAAAATGTAGGCTTTGCTGATACACTATGCCCCGCGTAAAGAGAAAATAATGTGTAGGTACTCTGATTGTTTTATTTTAAGTTCTCCTACACTGACTCGCAATAAAACCATAACCATGCGTCGTGCTCGACAATATTCTTAAATAAAAAACAATAAAACGTTTTATAAAAATGTCAAAAATTTAATAAATCAAAATGGCCGTCACATACCCCACCATATACAGGTTGTTCAAAAACAAACGCACATTTATTTAGATACATTTATTAAGCTAATTAATAATAAATCCAGTGTCCCGGATTACGGTGACGCGCCGGGACAAATGTTTCCGGTCGCACACGGAACGGCTTTTATTTATTTTTATTATTTTTATTTACGAAATAAAAATTTATGGTCGTCGAGACCGCCTTCCGTGAGATTTAGCGAGTGTGTCATAGACTCGGGGAGCTGAAAACTCGATCTGAATTGAATTATGTACGTTTTTAATGGTTTCGCGGTTCGTACGTCGAAAAAGGTTGCGGTAATGTATTGGCGGGATTGTGTTTGTGTGATTTAAATTCATATTATCGGCAGACAAGTGGATTTTAGGACGTGCTCACATTTTTGCAACGTTCCTGACATAAGTGTTTTTGTTACTTTAGTTAATTGGATTGTTTTATGCACTTTACTCAGTATGGGACCCACGAAATAGAACAAGTACCTATTTAGGTGTTTTTTCAAAATACAGTGTGTGATAAGAAATATAGAATAAATAAAGGTAAATCATGATGTTTGACGAATTGATAGTAAAAAATTTAAAACTGAGTTTAATTTTTTTATTATCAATTCGTCAACCTAATAGAAATGGTGATTTATTTCATTAGTATCCCTATTAGAAATACAAAGAAAAACATCACTATCTGGGCATATTTTGACTTCTATTTGTAATTTTATAGTAGTCGTAGGTATTTGAGAAGGCTGTGGGCTAATTAGTAACCAGCTTCTTTTAACGTTTTCTTCATATAGCTTCCTCATTAATTTATGTAAAAGGTACCTAACTACAAACCATAATATGTACTTAGATAGGTACTCCGTTTAACCAAAGAAGTGTTTATTCAAACAGTTTCAAGGTACCAGGAAGCTTCACAAGTATGTTACTATAATGCCAGCTATAAAATACAGCATACAGTTACAGTTCCGCTGACCTTATAGAAAATAGAGCCGTAAAGCCGTAACTTACTTACAACACGTCTAATGATTTATTTTCGACAACACTTCCCAAGCGTACCTTCATTTACTTAACTTGTCTTAATATAGTCAAGCAGCTATTGTTAAATTACATGAAACAATCAGCTTGTTGAACAGAGAAAGAAACATTATCTACGTCAATTTATCTGCAGCCGTACGCTAGCCTGACAAACACACATGCACGCAAACAATAACTTGTATTACAAGGCTGCGTACAAATTTAGTTATACACCCACTCGAGACCGACACGATTATTTATAATAAAACCCTTTTTTATACGATTTTGTTTCCGATTCAACATAAATAAGATATGTTATTTAAAGTCAATATATCACTTGACAGGTGGTAGGCAGCCATTTTCATTTTAACACACTAATTAATACTTAACTGGTTTAAGAATAAAGGTGTTATTCGCTTGGCGCGTGCATGTACTCGGGACGGGCAGACGTTTCATAAGATTTATACATATATCAAAGTAAGGCTTTGTGTGAATGTAGTGAGAGATTTTAATCAACGTCCGAATGCAACGGCAATAAGGGGCCCGGTTCGATTCCCGGCTCGTACAGGACGGTTGATGCGATTAATTGAGTTTAAACGATTAATTAACGATTTCTTCATACAGATGTGTATCAGTTTCTTGAAGACGAGACTTATTTTTGAGTGAAAATTAAAATGTCCGAATGTATTTGTAAACCGAAATGTATTCAATACTTTTACGAATTGCTTCCGACTTGTTTTATACTGTGTAGTGAATAAATCTTTTCTTTAATTTATTGGTTCGTCGTCCATTTTTATTCATTGACCGATCCATTGAAATAAGTGGGCAATACATCGATAAACAAAGTACCAACAAGCATTCGTCCTTCAGGTCATGTAGATGACGTCATAGCGGCGGACATCTTGGATGAAAGGGAAATAACAATGTATAATGTTAATAATGAAGTGAACCACCCTGTATATAAAACACAGCCACTAATCACAGGATATCGTCCACATAATAGCTCCAGGAACAACATTACCGCAGTAATGATGTTGTAATTCATTGTAATAATGGTAATATAGTGACCGCCAATAACACCAACGTATTGGATACGAAACGATTGTAATAAAACATCGAACAAGCGTTAAAAGCGTATATTTTTCCGATAAAATTCGTAATTAATTTATCATAAACAATATCTGCAATAGTTTGAATGCCAACTAAGCCAGGCCCATGTTCTCAATAAAAGTATTTTACCCACTGCCAGATTACATAGAAGGTTATCGACTCCAAGCAAAATGTCTTTCGTAATCCGTGAAATAATATGCGGAAACTGTACAAACTATATTACTTGTAATCATAAAATAACCGCCATAATCGAAGTCAATGTGACCACTAACGCCATCTAGTACGGCAATAAAAAAACTAATGAGTCCTTTCTCGCTAGAGTTGAGCTATAAATTAGTCTGTTAGTTAAATAGTCGAATGTGTATCTACTTTTGGTTTGTTTTTATTTTTTCGAATTAGTATTGTCAGTAGTGATGGGGCTTCGTTTGGGCAGCGGAGTGTTAGTGAGGCGCGTTGCGTCGGCGGCTGACGCGGCGGCGAGCGCTAATCGATGCGCGCCACTGCGCTGTCTTCCGACGGCGGCCATTACGCACCTTTATGGCCACCCAGCCCCCGTCCCCCGCGCCGCTCTAAGGCGGCACATGACGAATCAATATGCCGCCAACCGACTCAACACTTATTTATTTGACACGATTTATTAGCCGAATGCCTGTAAACTTTTATGCGCCCCTCTGTTCTCATCCCCCCACCCCGGCCCGCGAGGGATGCTTTATGATGGACACAGCAGTGATAAAATTCTATGTTTCGGCTGCCGTCTACTTTTATTGGGAATCGGAACAGATGTCTGGATGAGACTAGAGGGAGCGAAATTACTATTCGAACGCCGAATGGTAGGAAGTGGTAAACGTTGCTCCTGTGTTGCTTTTAAAGAGGTCTACCATCTAGGCAATATCAACTTCTTTTTACAATTTCGCTTCATTAATTACCATTTTATTTTGCCGGGCGGTGCAATTAACATTAGTTACTTTTTTACCGTCGCAAGCGCTCAGCGACCGTGGTGTAGAGACAAAATGTCGGCAGGAAATGTGTAATTTTTTCACAAATATTGCGGAAGGAAGACGCTGGCTTCCTCTGGCCTGTTTAGATGGTTTTTATGCTAATCGTGGAGATTTGCTGGGTTTTCTTTTAGCGCGACAATTATTCACAGTGTGCGGTCGCGGCTCGTCCTTTAAGAAATTAGCGGTAGGGAGACCATGATGTCGCGGTAACTAACTCTGGTGTCTTGTCCCTTCCACTTACGTGTCGTAGTTTGTCAGTATTTACAAAGAAACATTTTTCTCGCACATCGACTAATTGTAATCAGCCAACTTAGTAAATATACATTACCTATGAATGATGTTCATCATCCGTAAAAAAATGTTAGTTCTGAGATAATTGAAATTAATTACTCAATTCAGTGCGTTCGTATTCACATAGGAATTCCAACACTATTTCTATTCTAACGGAAGTCAACCCTTTCGTGGAACTTGCATTTATGGCGCAACATAAAAAACCAAGAAACTACAAACCATAGAAGGACATGTAAACTACATAATTAGTAACGCAGCCTCATTAATCATTAATTACGAGTAAACAAGTAGAAAATTACACATTCCGCATTACCAACCCCTGCCAAGCATACGTAAGAATGCCCAATACGAACATAATATTAAAACTATTTACAAACGCACTGTCAACATTGCAACGCTGACAACATTAGCTAACGCCGCACTTATTTTTTATGTCCCCAACGAATACTAAGCATGGTCTCCATAAGTTTTAATGGATAATATACATGCATAGCAGTGCTTTTAAGAGTAGGTAAAGACAAAGGTAAAGACTTGGCACCAATAAATTAATTCTCCGATAAACACGAGCCGACCGGTACCTCCTCAAACGGAAACGTGTACCTACTTTAATTAAAAATGACCATCCCCTAATGACCTTTGGATATTAGTTAAAAAAATATCCATGCAAATGATGCCGTAAATATTATCTGTTTGTTTGTTGCGTGACATTTAATCTAACACTCCTCATGTAAAGGCAACGGAGGACATTTTCCCCTAGCAAATTAATGAAGATTCGTATAAAACGCTGGCTCGTTCGACACAGTCCGTCATATGGTAAGTATGTAATTATTTACACCGCATCGCGCTCGTATCGTGTCCAAACTCAATATTTCACTTAATGGAACTTATAAAAGAGTCGATTACTATTGGGGAACCAAACGAATCGATTTATATCGATAAGAATTTAACAGCAATTAATACAATAGTCGATTATAAATATCGTGCGTAATTACTAATTAGTTCCAAAATTCGAGATATGGACAGCTGAGAGGAATTCTTTTGGGCAATGGGTTATTTTTGTTAAGTGGCAAGAATCTTATAACCGCAAGGTGGTTTAAAATTTTTGTCGCCATCGTCCAGAACTTCGATGCCCCTTTGATATTGATAAAAAAAAATCCAACAGAAGCTGTTTACGTCAAATAAAAGTCAAAAATATAAGAACAGGAAGTGTTTTATAGGCCCATTGACCTACATTTTATTCTATTCTGCCAATGACGATGCCAAATGTATTTGATGAAATGTTCGAAGCGAATGAGCAAGGAAGTATTTGAGTGGAGTTGAGACCTACAAGCTCGGTGTTATGAAGGCGCGTGTCGTGTGCATGTAAATGTAAAACAATTTCATCTACCCGCTTGTGAACGACGGACGGGAGAACCCGTGAGCCGTTCCGTTTCACACGTCGACATTGTAACTCCACCCGCTCCGTTCCATACTCGAATGCATAACAGACAAACAGGCTAATCCCGGCGTTATCGTAAATTGTCAGTTTATGACGTGCGGAACGGCCGTGGGGCCGGGGGGGCGCGGGGTAAGGGGAAGAGTTTTCTAATTTCGCCCCCTGCGCCCGTTTTGATGCGCTAATTCGTGTAAGCAGTTTCTGAACGTGCTTGTTTCGAGTTCACTTCAATTTGCCAACGACGAGTTTGCTAGTGAGCCGCTCTTACTCGCCCACGCTTAAGGTCGGAATTGAGGGGACTACTCGCCTGCATTACTTTGCAAGGTTATCGTCGGCTTTTACATAGAGTTGCGCAATTTACATACATTTGTTTGTTCGGTTTTTAAATTGGGGAATTAACTGTGTTAATCGCGATGTTGTTTTGCTGAAGCCCCCCCCCCCCCCCCCCTAGCAACTTGCAAAGTTATGTTACCTATACGCATAATGTTATTTATTTATCGTATTCCATAAAAGACGGACGGACGGTCAGTTAATATTACATTACAACAGAACATATCAAAGCGCGGCGCGCGATGGGATCTCGGCCTGCGCGGGCGCATCAGCAATTAATACTCTTCATTTAATCGATTCCTTCAATTATTCCACCTTGATATATGTTAATCCTTTTCGGTCTCGGCCTCCCCGGGATATTGTTGGCTATAATTACGTGGGAGGCGACCTCTATTGACAAGTATTGATGTTTTTAATCTGATGTTAGGATAAGACGTTAGTATGCGTTCGTCCGTCCGTCCGTCCGTTGATTTGTGGCCGGCCGGCTCATTGCCTCGTAATTATTGGATTTCGGCGCGATATTTATTGGCATTTCTTCTCACAGTCGCCTTGATTTATCATTGGGCTGTCATACGGGAGAGAATTATTGCGATGCGTGCCCGTCCGGGGAGAACGTTCCATAATCGAAGTGTTTTTTTTTTCGTTTATTAACGCTGAATCCCCGAAGGTACATCCAATACGTCATATTTCAATACGTTACGCGTTAGGACACATGATCACCTCCATTAAGGCGCGTCTTCTCCCGACGGATTAGCGCCGTCAGTGCGGCTCGAGTAATGAGATGGCGAAAAATATTGGAAATAACACGCGACAATAATAAACGTATAATAGGGGAACGTTCGGCACGCAGCTGCGGCCCACCGACGCTAGGGGCGCTACCAGCGCGCTTCATCGATGATTAAAACCGAGTTAAATCGATTAATTTATTTTAGTCGATTAATTTTATTCGACAATAATATTTTTATGGTTGCTGAAAAATTAATAGTTTATGTTTATTTTAGTTTTACAACTTTATAATGGTGTTGAAAACTAGTTTGGTCATAGATTTATGAATAGTGAACAACACCGATTAACGCTTTATTTCACCGAGGTGATAAAACAAGACCGTGATTAACGACTCGATAAAAGTTATTTATAACTTATTAATTTGTAACATAAACTTTTGCTAACACCTACCTATTTCAATTTTGATTAATAATTTATAAAAATTATGTGTGCTTTCGTGAATAGGTACCAATGTCACAAAAATCCTTAAGTATGTAGAAATCTGCCGATTGATACTTAAAAAGGTACGCAATATATAATATTATATTATGATAACTAATACCTAATAAAACATGTACCTACCTACAAGTATCTGATGTTTTCAATTTACTTAGGTAATTTTTTACTGGATTTAAAGAAATAGCGTTAACTGTTGAATAATTATCTTATCAATATGATAAAGTAATTTAATCGTTGATAGTGGATCTTCAATTCAAACAACTAACGCCCTCTAGTTTCAAAAGTGTGAACTAATTTATTGCCATAGTCGTAAAGACTAAACATTAATTATTTCATTTCCAAACAAAAGCACAAAAAATCCTTATTGAAATGTATAAAAAATAATAACACGTCTTTCAAGCGACTTAATTGACTATAAAGTAGCTTGCATTTTCCCGCGCAAGCAATGGCGTTCGCGCCAAAATGATGGATTAACGTCACACGAGTATTTTCTTTTTTAAAAACGCAAACAAGAGCTTGCCGGCAAAATTGCATCCAGCTAATATTCCCTTGCCAATCATGTTGTTCAGTCAATTTTCAATTTTCCCGTTAATAAGGACGTCAACTCCCGTCGCGAACAATATCAGCCGTTTTTATTAGAGCATAACAGTGTTAGGAATATAGAAGAACAAAATTTTCGTTTTTACAGGAGTTTTGTTTAGCTAATTTAATTTAATTAGAAATTTAGAAGTCTAGGTTTACTGGGAGCTAATTGTGGATCAGTTTGATTTTCTTAGCGGTGGGTAGTCGGATCGTTGACGAGGTAAGCAGAGAAATGTAATTAAGTAATTAGGTAAGGATACCATAACCAAATATTAAATAACATCCATTTCACGCTTAGGAAATAATTATAGTACAAATACAGTCTTATTTTGGTAAGTCGGCACATTTTAACTGTTGAAATATTTACGTTATGTTGGTAAAATTACCACCTATTTCGTGGTAATTTTCCTATTTACAATGTCACTATGTAGGATTATTTATTTTTATATTGTGTTCATTTTATCCAATGAAGAAACCAAATGAAGATCTAAGTCAATAAACTCAAAGTTACCAATAGAATAGCTATTTCGACACAACGTACACGAAGCAGAGTGGCGCAGTGGAAGCGTGCTGGGCCCATAACCCAGAGGTCCGTGGATCGAAACCACGCTCTGCTAGAAACTCTTTTAGTGTTCTGATTTATGGCAAATATATCAAAACACTAAAAGAGTTTCATCATTTGTTGGTTTTTGTAATCAATCCATTTTAATTGCATTTTCAATTGTGTTTAAGCTCTAAAACCGTTCGTTTTATAATATAGTTAAAGATAAAGTTTGGTTTTTTATTGTTAGTGTTGTTGTTATTTAGGTACTTCTGATTTTAATTATTTAAAGGTTTATCTAAATAGTTTGTTGAAAAAGTCAAAAGCAGTTTACTTACATGTCCTATCTAACATCAATATTTTTTTCCTATACAACTTCAAATCATTCTAATCACAACGAAACTAAAAGTAGGGTGACCAGCATTCCTAAAAAAATAAACAGTATATTTTTTTCGAAAAATAATGTATAGGTACATGCCATTGGTTTATTACTTGGTAAATACTGTAAAATCCAAACATAAGAAACTCATAGACGTATCAAGTCCATTAGCCGACCGTCACAGAAGATTTATGTTTAATTGAAATCGTCGAGTTTATTGTGGTGCCATGATTTATTCCATTATTCGAGGCGGACGGCCGATAGCGGTGCACTTTCAATTGCCATCGCTCACGGCTACGGACTCAATAACAATAGACATTGTTTGATTACGTGTTTAAAAGTTGGATGTTTGTTTTTGTTGATTTTAAGCGGTGGGTGATCGTGTTGTGTCGGTGTTACGAGGTGGCGTTGATGGCTCAATTAACGCGCCGCTGTTTTAGTGGCGTTTATTGAATTTTGATATGATACTGGCAAAGAGATTTATGGAACCATAGACAGGATATGCGGAGAAGTGTCATAGAAATCTGTCATCCCATGTCTCAGTAACGCCATCTAGAATTATGTTGGAGCGGCAGCGGACCGTATAAAATAAACACATTCAAAGACATTCAAAACTCACCATAGACTTGTGTCCTAGTGGACACAAGTCTATGGTGAGTTTTGAATGTCTTTGGATATGAGCAATACAAAACACATAAGTGCTTGCACTTAAATATTATATTAAGTCGCTACCAATTGTAGTTCTTTGACAGTCGTAAAGAGAACTTTTTAGAAGTTTGATAGACAATCGCTCTATGTAAAATACTCGTAGGTATCCCGCTGCATCCAGCAGCCTACTTCCAAAATAGATTGAAAAATACCAATCAAATGATGGAGTTATTAATATAATGGTTAGAAACATTTGACTTTCTATTAGTATCAAGAATATACTAAACACTAAGTATGTCGGTCTATAAAACTTACATAAGCTCTAAGATATCATAGTACAAGATAAATTAATAACCGCAGACCATTTTACTGAATACGCAAATAGCTATAGAAACTAACTGGCTTATAATTACTGCTTCGTCAATAGCGCTAGCGTATCGCGTGTCCGCAGTATTGAGTATTAATTCCCTTCAAAGTGAATGGGACACATAATTCATTCGTTTATTTGGCATTTTAATTCATACATCTACGCAGATATTGATGTCGTGTGCGACTGTAATTCAATCTTTGTGTTTCGCAACCAACAGTCCCTTGATAATCTTACACTAAAAGCAATAATTTATTCACTACCTGCATATACACACCGCGTATCTATATATTGACATCTCTTTATTACTCTTACATGAATAATATTATTATGAATCCTTACACGCGCAAACAGAAAAACAAAACGGCTCCTGTCTCGCGAAATGCACGCTTAACCCAACACAATAACGTCTAAAATAAACAAAACCTAACTGTAGGTCAAGTTAAGAATAAACGGACGCATACATTTCCACAAATCCGTGTCAAGAATCGAAGTGGAGTTTAAAAAAAAGGAGCTATCCTACTGACACGAAGCTTTAATAAATAATTCCTTTTCACATGTTATTATTTATTGGACGCCATGCAAGCCAGCCTCCGACGGGACTATAACGATGACGAATACGAGATACGTTTGTAAAAAACCCTTTTGAGTCTTGACGCGTGATATATTCCTGCGCACGAGTGTTATAAAGAACACGGCGGGGTGCGCTCGCGCCGAGCGCTGATTGGCCCGCGTAATGACTCCATGCGCGGACGTTCCGTTTTCGAAGTACGACTGTGACGTAGACTAATGACTGCTGTATGGTAAACCAATGACGGATAGGCACCTCTGAACCTATTGTGTATGTGGTATATAGGAGTTGCGCCGGCGTTGAAATATTACGTCGATTTGCCAGTTCTGCGCACAACGGCTAGCTCAAGACTAATTCTAGGTCATAATTTATAGCAAAAAGATTGCAAGTCTGTTTGATGATAGCTATGTTGCAGTGCTATTGAGCTGCCGCACGATTTAATGGAACTTAAACATTGTTACATTATCGTCGATGTTGCACAGATAATCATTGGTATTAGCAGCATTAATCAATCGTTGTGTCAGGTAACATTTACAAAATCAATTTATCGGTCAATCCGCTCTGAATCCGCAAAAAACTGCAGCCAATAAACTAATAAAAGACGATTATCCTCTTTATCTTATTTCACGTCACTGCAATCTACAAATCCGATTCGTTTCTTCTTCTTTACCTTCAAGAAACCGTGCTTCGTATCGGCAAAACGGCATGTGGAGACAACTACTAAGTACCTATTAAAAAAAAAACCAGCTAAAATGTCTAAGTAGATCATAAGAAAACCATATTTTTTTAATGATATAAAATCTTTTTAAGAACACTCCTACGTTTAATATCTTTGTAGTAAAACTTAGTTGTTTTACTACAATTCGCTCCAGCCGTGTCAAAGAGTACCTAAATCATTCAGGCACGCAGTAGTAGATAGTATTGTGAAGTAAGCAACGATTTAAAGACAGTATCCTCGCATATTGAAGACTTCTGATACAGATAAGATCGCCAAGCCCAAAAATTGCCAAGTCACACAAATACACTAAGCGGACATTTGCATTGAAAGTCTGAAACAATGGTTTTTAATAGAAAACATGACATTTTAAACTTTTATTTGTGTATTTGTTAGTTAATGTAATTCCTTTCCATGAATGAGTCTTTCGCATGGTGTTATGGAGGGGGGTTGACCAAAAGCTTAACCTAAACCGAAGATGTGGCATCCCTTAATGCAAAAGACTAAAGTTATTGACTCATTACCTATCTACAAGACTTGCAAAACTCCTCGCACCCAAAATCTCAATCAATCTTCAGGAGTCTCACCTCAGTCCAGTTAAAAACATGTGTGTCATCGTTAGATTGGTACTAATGAATCTATCAATCCCTCGGGAGGCATACATTGTCCGGTCGGACGCCGACGTGTGGCCAACTTACCAGCAAGATTGATTAGTTCGGAAATTTGCTTGTATTTTAATTGATTAAGTATACAAGTTGGTCCCTGGTCGAGTGATTTTATATTTTTGTTCATTGGAATCGGCCATACCGATTTTGTTTTGAAATGGTTAATTAATTAGGAAGTGTTTAAGAAATAAGAATACATAAGGTGCAGACTTTAGAGAAAGAAAAGAAAGAAAGAAAATATTTTATTTGGACGCACAGAACATAAAATAAAAGAACAGCAATACAGATAAAAAAAGAAAAGATTAAAAAACTATAGACAAAAAAAAAGACCAAAATGGCACCTATCTCAGCATTAGCTGCGGCGACATTGGAGACTGTTTCCCTTTCATACCTGCAACTTGTCCCTTTTCTTAAACCAAACGTAAAGTGGTAATTATACTTAACTAACTCAAGACAAATAGTATGGAGTTTCTTGCTCATTCTTTTTTTATACAAAACTACCTTTTCAAAGGGGCAACTACTATCATTATTTTTCTACATTTTTAATAATAATATGTCGTTCAAAAATGCCCTTTAGCGGTCTAATTGAAATAAATCATTTGACTTTGACTTTTAATCTTTGAGTATTTGTCTTGTTATTTAGAAAATGTGATTTAAATAGCCTTAGTATGTTCACATGAAGTAAATAAGTAGGTAAATGAAATAACCTAGTAAGTAC
Source organism: Euplexia lucipara (assembly GCA_921972225.1). Taxonomy (NCBI): domain Eukaryota; kingdom Metazoa; phylum Arthropoda; class Insecta; order Lepidoptera; family Noctuidae; genus Euplexia; species Euplexia lucipara. The sequence continues at coordinate 1,035,897 of OV179149.1, read as the reverse complement.
CTAATTGAGTCCTCAATAAAAAACCCTTAACTGGCCACACGTCGCCGCTGAGTTTCAACATACTTTCGAGGCATTGATTAGTAACTTATTTATTTGTTAAAACTTTAAGTCTTTGAACGCCACGTCGGTCACACGTTGACCGCGAACAATTAAATTTCTATTGTGTCTGGTAGTTGGCAGTCAACGTGGCACGTTTAAAAATATATACCAAGGCAAATTTAATACTATAGGCATTTTCTACCAGTCTACCTTAGATGCAGACAGAAAATGATAGATGCAACAAGGTTAAGAATAACTTATCAACCTAACTTATCCAGATTTCTATATATAAGACCAAACTTTGTATAAAACTGCTTTGTTTTAAACATGAAAAACGCTGTTATGTAAAAACAGGTACCCCGTTCATAAACAACCCATATTTTAAACAAAAAGTTACGTGTTTAAAATAAAAAATGCTGCAGAAAGTCCCACCACAAAGGCATGGCGCCATCCATCTACATATAGGAACATTAGTCAAGGAGTCAGCAACAAGTGCTTTGACCTAGTTGAGACCGTCTTAACATAGGATACGAATTTAGTGTTCACTCTATGAATTTAGTAGGTACCTCTTTTATTGTGTTATAAATTGTTATCAGTGCCTAGGCCTACATACCTACATACTTACCTGCATGTAGGTATTTTTTTTTGTGCAGATTCGTTTTGTCCGACGTTTTCCTGTCAAAACTGTTGTTACCCTGTTTATTACAATGTGTGGTGAAAAACAAAACAGTACTTACAGATTCAAGTTCTTCAATCAAATCAGACAGATGTGTTGCTGGGCAGTTTGTTCATTCTTCTTCCCAGCAAAATCACTGAGAAGTGATGAATAAAGGGCGTTTTAGAGGACTGTCTTAAATGTATTTTACACGTTCAAAAAGTGCTGGTTTTCAACCTAATTTGAATAAAGACTTTGAATTTTGATTTAGTGACGTCGCAAAATTAGCGGCGACATTTCTTTAAGTGGTGTGTTACCAAAAAATCAAAGGTGTTAGTGTATTTAGGTAGGTAGGTACTTTGTTTTTTTACCTTTCCTTCTAGATTTTTTTTAACCTATTTTACCCCATTTCTATTCTTATACGATGATAAGAATATAATAGAATACTTTTTATTGTACACAATGATATTATAAGTAAAATGATATAGATAGGTTATAAGCGCTCAGTAAGCGACAAGTTAAAATGTGGCTAACCAGCCATACTTGACCTCAGTGTCGCGTCGCGCCGTCAACGGACGCGTGCGTGCGTTAGTGTGCCGTTTTTGAAGATCGAATGTTGTTTAGGTAACCTATCTACACCTTTTTACTTATAATACATATCATTGATTTTACCCCATTTCTATACTTACACGATGATAAGCATACCTAAATACAAATCAAGAATTACGCAAATAAAAAACATAAGCATCACGGCTGTTTTCCGAAGTGTCAGGCGGAGAGGTACCTAGGTATACACTCGAGAAGATAACCGAGAAAGTACGAAAACTTGTCGTACCTAAACGTTACGTCTTTAAAGTAGAAAATACAAATATCCTACAGTTTTTTAGTTTTAATTTATAGGACAAGTAGGAGCCTAGTAAGTATCATCCATATTAATAAAGACCATCATGGGTACTTAAACAAACTAATTTAATCATTCGTAATTTCGTAACGATATTTTTAATTTCAAAATCGTTCAAATGGATTACTTTTTAACTCCAAGCGTTCGTACTAAGCATCCTTGCATAAATATAATGATGTTAAAACAATCATTATCCAAATCAAAACCAATTTTGGATGAGAATCAGCACTTTTTTCACAGAACGTCAAAATTACACAACATAGTCCCTTAACACGTCCAACCTTCACCACTTCGTAGTGTTTTTAACTCCTATCCATGTTTTTACCATTAAAACGGTGTCCTCAAACAAACCTTAAATGTTTCTTTGTATGCGTTAGAAATGACATTATTGTCATAAGTTATAACAACTACGTAATGGAGTTCCCCACCTTGACCCAGTTACCGTGTTGACCTCGGACCTACTGCACTGGCGTCCTAAATCTCTGCGCTATCCTGAAAGACCCACATTTCTTAGATGTAAATAATATTTAGTGTAAGACACACTAGCTGCCTTACAAACAGCTTGTGTTTAAATAATAACCGCCTTACAAGTCGATCGAAGGTTAAGCTACACTACACGAGGCTGGTCCCTGGATGGGTAACCATTCATAACATACCAAGACTCCTCCGTGCCTCGGAAAGCACATAAAGCCGTTGGTCTCGTTTATCTGATCTTCGACTACAGATAGTCAGATGCCCGAAAGTCTGGCAACCAGCTTAACCCAGGGTTATCGTGTTACCCAGTAACTGGAATGTGGAGGTAGAGACAGGCAGTCGATCCGTGTAGAACACTCGTATTCAGCTACATCCCGTTGAACTGGAAGCCGACCCCAACATTGCTGGGAAAAGGCAGGCACATAATGATGATGATGATGATGATGATACACTATAAGCTGTCTTAGGGAAACAAACAGCTTCACCTTAGAATACGCCATCTATCTAACAAGTAAATGTTCCGCATATATCCAATTCATTCTAAACAAGAGAACGTCAATCTAAAGCCACGGTCTATTTTAGAGATGTTAATCAACGTTTTATAGATTTTGCAGTTTTGCGGAATAAATTTTGTCTGTTTCAGCCCACACAGACTGTAACAGTTAATTAGCAACTCTTTGAATAATAACGCTTAGAAACCTTGTACGAAAGCAAACAAATGAAGCAACTACGCCTAAGCCAAAGTGGTCTTCTTTGCTCGGCGAGCTGTCAGAAGGTTCTCACATTCCGTCAAACACAGGCCACAGCTCGCTCAACATAAAGTGAACACACGATTTCGCCCGTGTTTTGTACTAGACGCGGCTTCTATGTGCTATTATTCCAAGCAGCATCTGTTAGAATTTAAAATAATCTATTTGTTTCACTCCCATTCCTGCAACATTGATACCATAACCACATGCTTAGCCGCATTAATCTGCACTCGCACGTCTTTCCACCGCGGAAACAGAAATTATAATAAGCAATTATCAGCGAGCCTTCAATACAAGGTGCACTTGCAAGCGTACGTAATTTTTTCCAACTACCCACATAAATCAAAAGTCCCGCCCCCCTCTAATGGGAATTATAATTGATTCCCTCCCAAGCTAGGTAGTTTTTGTGATCGTAATGCAGGATTTAAATTTGTTTGTCGGTGTATCTTTGTACAAATATTGGAGTATAATCTATGTGAGCTAATTAAATCGCATTGTTGTTTGATTAATTGGATATGTTGGTTTAAGTACTGATAAAGTAATCCAAGGTAAGGTTTCTAGATAATGTGATCAAATAGGTAAACAAAGGCCGTACTCTAGACCCTGGATAACCCCAATATAGGTATGGATTGATAAGCTGACTAATACCGTTCAGATCACCTCCTGGCCTTTTTATTGATTCTCAATTCACCAATACTTTACCTACCTAAATTTTTACAGAATATCACTGAAGACTCAGAATAATTATTCTAAGACTGCAGAGCTACCTCTGCTAGGTCAGAGGTAGCCGTAGTACAAATGCCTGAAGTACTTTAACTTTATAACACATCCGACAAGAAAGAGAATACAAACTATACTGTAGGTATGCTGTATTGTTCTTTCAAGTACAGATGCCGCACATAATCAATTCCAAACTTTAAAATTTTCCCAATTTAACATGAACCTTATCTTTTGCAATAATGTCTAAAAACTATCGAAGAAATTGGATAGATTGGTTAGGGTAGCCTGATGTGCTTGGCTCTGTACAATTAGTATAAGTACCCATGGATACGTGTAAAAAAGTGTTGACGTTTCGTTTTGCCAATATTTGTGTTTGATCTATCTATCTGTCTATCTACCAGTTTGCCTAGAAAGCAAGTCCGATTCGTAGTTTATATCGTAACGCCACATTTTTTTTTCTGTTATGACTTAAGACACTAAATTCACTTCCAAAAAAAATTTCAAATAGAATTATTGACATTTCCTTTGTTTGAATGAATGTGAACAAAATGCCGCAGTGTCTTTTGGTTACGGACTCGTAAACACTGGACTATGCGACTGTGCTTAGCAAACCTCTTGAAGATCTAATTGATTGATTAGATACTGTACTATGAATTCTGTTTATGAATTGTGTGATATTTGTGATCCTCCACTAACGGAGAAATGTAGGTAAGTAACCACAGACAAATTATGTTGTGATGTCGGGAGATTTCTAATTTATCTGCTAAACCATGATGCTTCTGCTCCAAAATAACTTTGTGGACCGCTTGCACAAGGACATTTACTTAAGTAGCTACAAACTAATCAAACTAGTTGCAGCTCTGCTGGCAAAAATGTAACGTCACAGTAAGCTCGAAATTCAAATCAAATAGAATACAGTAAAAATCGCGTGCAATCGCAAGCAGCGACATGACATTACATTTTCATTCATTAGCTCGAAAATCAAACGAAATACGAAATAATGAGACCGCTTTTCATGCTAACCAGAGTGACATGACGTCACAATTAGTTCCAAATTCAAAAGGTGTTGAAAAACCGTATCGTTTGTATTGCACGTGTAAGGTGGCTGCGGGGTGCAGCGGGCCCGGGGTGAGGGGGGGAAGCGGGGCGCACCTCGATCGATGGCGACGTCGTTATTCGGGCGACAGCCTTTGACGACGTCGCGGATGCGTTCCGCTTGCGACCGCCTTTAATTTCTTCATTTGTATGCTGATTTGTGATTGAGGGAATTAGGTTGTTGGGATATCCGTGGTGTTGAGGCCTGGCACAGATTATGCGAAAGCTCTTCTTTCTGTGTGTAGGTACTTATTTTGTAGCGCCGCTCTGCAAATGGAACTGTGTAAAGGTACCTGTGGGCTGTGGTGTCAATAGAAAATACTGTAATGTCGAAAGTCCATAGTTCAATTATATTATATCCCAACTAGCACATCAGATTCTGGCTTTAAAACGATACAGCTACTCAGGGCCTACATAGACCAAGTGGCGTTCTGTTAGCGATAGCGATCAACACAGATCAAAGACACCAAAAGAGACTGACCTTCAGGAGTTTTTTTGAACCTCCCAGACACAGCGTAACAGAACCGCCACCGTCAAACCGCGTCTCGTCTCACGCACTCTTGCAGATTCAAAAGAAGAGTACCTACTGCTATGCTGTTAAAATTACGCTGTGAATACTTATGTAGGTGAAACAAACATACATAATAACACGTCAGTAATCCCCGTAGAGAGGTAAGGTGTACCTGTACCTAAATAGTACCTATACCCACATTTCGCCAGTTATGTCAAAGTCCCATATAATAGGAGGCGAGCTTATTACAATCAATTGGGTACAAATCTAGACTCCGGGCTAAGAAATTCCAGATGGAAAAACTCAAAAGCACAGGTAAACACAGGCTCAAACGTAGAGGTGAAGTGAAGGCGAAATGAGTTGTCATTCCATACTGATGCACGGCGTTGAAAGTTCACTTCACTCAATTTTTGACGAGTTGAGTTTTACTAAATCCACTGGCAAATCGGCACAGGCAGGAGGGTTCTAGGGAACGCAACTTGCAGGTCTTTTTGTTTGTATAAAGCATTCCAATAGCAGCAGTCTAGTATAGTCTTCACCAATTTTTAACAGTAGTAACCTTCCGATCAAAATAGCTTTTCAAACAGTCCCAAGCGGAGCCCACCCGGGCTAGGTCCACGCCTCCGCGGACGCGTGACTGACGGACGTCCGCACACTAGCACACCTCACACAAACACTAGCACAACACCCGCTATACACACGACTCACTCACACAACAACCTGTATACACACGACGACGTTTTGACACTTGACAGATGTGTGTCCAGAGTGATAGGTGGCACTCGCCGCGAAAAATACGAGGGAATGTTTGAATATGGAATACTGAGAACGTTTTATTTATGCTCCTATTTGTGATTGGCAGCGTCAATTGATTCTTGGGTCGAGAAGTTATTGAGTGACTTTTGAAAGTAATATTCTTTGTGGAATTTGTAAGGTGTGTTTATAGAACTTGAAATTACATTATACTATAACACCTACTAACTTGACGTAGTAACTTATCGTTGAAAATTTCAATAGGTAAGTATGTACTGGATAGCGTCATAAAAGAACCCCTGCCTACCTAACCCTTTGGGGATAACAAGCGTGATGTTATGTTATGTTATTGATTTTCATTAGATAGGTACCTACCTACCTAAGTTTTCATAAGTAGGTATAATGAAAGCATGAATTATTGTAATTATTGTAAAACCCTATCATATTCATCAATAGACGACTGATGGGTGGCATATACCAGAAACTTTAAGCACAAAATGAAAATGAAAAGTCCTCCACTTGTTAGTCATATCACCCGAATATTGTCGTACTTAGTCAACTGAAGGACCCTTCCCACTCACTCGCCACGGCATGATTGTGTCGTCCGCACACGGCGAGCCAGTTATCTGTCACCAGTTACTAGCCCGCTGTCCTGCCGCAGTACAGCGATCTTTTGTAACTGACACTTCACTGCTACGTTTTGGTTTCGGCCAGTGTTGTTCGTATGTCAGTTGAGTTTATGTTTCCTGAGTGGTGAGACATGTTTGATATCAGAAGGCCATTCCCGTAATAATAACGTTCAAAATCTATTCGCAATTTCACTTCAGCTCAATGTCAAAAATGTAGGTAGTGAAATTAGACGTACTTCTGACAGTTCAAGACTGAAATTAAAATACGAAATTATAGTCAGTCTTGTGTAGATATTTCATTTGGGCTCTGTAAGTCATAGATCATTAGCATTGGACCGAGTATGTAAGTAGCATGGATTTACGATATCTCTCTGTAGGTATAGAAGTTGGCCACATATCGTAGGATTTATTAACTTTTTTAATCCAACTTGACTTATTTTACCCGACCTACGGCAAATCCAAAGGAGGGTTACGATTTTGACATGCTAAGTAAGTATGTATGTATGTGTGTATGTTCATCTGTTCCCACATAGCTCCTAAACTACTTATCGGAACTCGACAAATGAGGTACCGTTACAACCTTCTTGATAGTTGTCTTATCTAAAGCTAGAACTTTTTTCTCTTCTTAAAATATTTGACAATCGCTTTAGAAACCGTGTGTTACCATATCCCGAACTAAACGAGCGGGACTCTTTTCTATTTCCCTCAGCCGATCAAATCACACTGGAACCAGACTATTTTAAAACCCAACAAATCAATAAACAAATCCGTTCAGCAGCGACTCCAATAATTAAAAAGTTCCCCGAACAGCGGTGTAATGACTGCTGTGACGTTAACGACATCGCTGACAGCGAAGCCATTTGTCAGCCGTCACGTGTCAGCTGTTTGTCAGCCACAATGGTGTCAGGCGGCGCGGGGCCGATTGACGCGTGTCACTCATAGCACGAACTACCAGTTGTCGAATGCAACTCGACTATATTCCTGCAATATACGATGTGATTGCCTTTGGCAGTTCTGTCCGTGACACTCTAACACTCGTGTGTCGCCGTAAAAGGAAAATTGTGTTTTGACAGATAAATTGGCGGGATTTTGACAGCAGGCTATAAAAGTTGCCGGGATAGTTTTGGGTTTCATACGTATTTAGGCATCTTGGGGGAAGTTAGGCGGTTAGCTATAATAGTTCAGTCAAATTAGCGTTTCACCTCGGAATGAGACATAGTAGGCTTGGCGTTGTGCTTGGCTTAGTTGTTAATAGTAAGCAGTCTATAAATAGTAATGTATGTAATCCCAATCTTTGTTTCTAACCTTAAAAGGGTCAATTGGAAGAAGTAGTTGAAGACCGCAGATTTGCTATTGGGATTGCAGATAGGCTTGGTCGTAACCCAGTGCCAAGTAACCAATTTATGGATCCCAAAGATAGGGACGCAATGTGATCAAGATCGATTCACGTTCTAACCCTTTGAAGTTAGAAACTGTTATGAACCTATAGAAAATATCCGCCAAATCGAGTAATTTTGAACACCAGTAGTAAATCGACGTTGTATGTGATAGGACAGGTGCGGCAGAATTATTAATGATAGCTTGATTCACACCTCGACTGTCCCTGACGCGCCGTCGACGCCGCACTGAAAAATACTTTTCATTACTATATGATCAAGCTTGTTAGACCTTGTAAGGCTTATAAAGCTATAGGCGCTCTTATTGATCCCGATGAAACTGATCTCATAGAAAATTATTGGCTTTAGATAGTTGTGCTATTCTTTAAGAATCACCCCGAGGAAATGTAGGTAGTACAGTGTAATGTTGTGGATTGAGAGTTCATATTACGTTCATTTCACCAAGTTTACACGATGACTAAAATCACTTAAAATCTAGTTTCTCTTTGATCACAAAAATATCATAAGAGAGGGGATTACAGAAAAGCGAGAGGGTGATTAGGCTGTTAATTAAAAAACTATTTAAAAGATTCATCTTCTTAGTCGTTTACTAGCGGAGTGCTTCCGACTTCCGATCATGGATCGTCTGACAGGCAGGTTGCGGCTTTTGCAAGACGGCACGGTGCGTGCACTCGGTATGAGAACTCTTAGTTGATGAGTTGATGATTTTTAAAAGATGCTGACAATAACTTTTTACAGGTGGAGTATTTCGTGACCACGTATAATGCGGTGATGTTAGTAATCTCACTGAAGTCCATAAAGAAAAAGCAATTGACACACAATTTTTGCACCATTCCAATACCAACTTCGATCATGCACAATCATTTAATTTATGGGCTCAAGCAAAAACAATAGAAATACTTCCATAACTCAATCGACTGCAGGTATGCGGCGTAAACTTAGCTACTTATTACTGCCTTCGTTGCATACATTATAGATCTGAACAACTATTTACGGTTAATTCGCATCGGAGGTATATTTATTGGTTGGCGGTGACGCCTGACGTCACTACTAATGTCTGTGCACCACGCGATTAGCCCCGACGTCGCCATAACACTTTAAACTAGGTTGCGAATCTTCCAATTATTTGTTTAGTAGTTTGAATAGTCGTTTGTAATAAAGTTTTGTAATGAAGGTTTTTGATGGTAAGGCGGCATTCGGCTGATAACTTTAATGAATGTGTATTACTTGATGTTCTAATTCTTACAGCACTTTTTCTACTTTTTTGTTTATAATTGTTTCTTCATTCGGACGTTTTATAATCTAATCTCAGCGTATTAAATTAACTCAATGTCATCTGTGAAATGAAAATCCTTAACATACGTTCTTTGTTTTTTAGATGTTGTCACTACGAGAAGATGATGACGATGACAGCCACCTCTGCAATAAATGCAACGCCACCATCGTTGGTTTAGACAACTACGTAAAACATAGGAAACAAAAATGCGGAAAACTAAAACCTGAAGACCCAAAACCTGAATTACCAGCTATTGATACCTTAGAACCATCTTACAGTCTCGGTGCTGATGTGTTCTTTCAGTCTTTGGAATTGCAGAGCAGTGTCAAGAAAACTTCTCTTTCAAGACTAACACCACCCATTCCTATATCGAAACCCAATTTAGACAGGAAGAACTCTTTAGTTGTTGCATCAACTTCTAGAGGTATTCCACGAATGAGCCCTTTAGAAAACAATTTAAGGGGTGAGGACTGGATTGGGGGACACAGTTTAAGAATTGGAAATCATGAAGATAATCAAACAAAACTAATACACGCAGTCGCTAGTATCAGCGGTGCTGTTAAGAAAGATATTCCCACTTCATCATACAGCATCAATAATTATGACTACAAAGGAGATGAAGAAAGTGATGTATCTGATGAATCGGAAGATGATGATGAAGAAGAGCATCCTAGTGGTGCTAAATGGAAGCCTCCTTCTAATTATACTGGAGGAAAATGGCGACCAGCTTCTCCTGAACATGAAGACTGGGACATGAGGGAAGAACAAGAACACACCGGTGGTAAATGGAAACCAATCATGCCTGATAGTAACGAACGTGATGAAGATTATGATGCACCACCACCAGGTTACACTAAAGGTAAATGGGTACCAGGCGCTAATGAGAAAACACAAATAATGCAAACGACAATACAGACAAAAGGCTCAGTACAATATTGGTGTGGTCCCTGCAATAGAAGACTTAACTCCAGAGCGATTTATGATAAGCATCTTAGATCTAGTCTTCATTTAAAGAAAGTTCTTCCAGAACATGAGCTAGAGTTCTCTGGACATTTAGAGCCCATGAAGAGCGTGGTCGACAAGCGAATGACACGCCCATCTAGATTTGTTAATGATGACATTTACTCTCAAATCGAAAGAAAAAAACAGGATAAGATCGAGGGAAATCTAATCGTCAAAGTTGAAAAGAAAAAAAGAAAGAGGAAACCTAATTTTGTCCACTGTTCTGGTTGTAAGTCTCGAGTGAGACAACATTTGATGGGCAAGCATTTAATTTCCCACTATCACTTCAGGAAAGCTACAGATACAAGTACAACTCTGTACCAACAGCTTATTTTGGATAATATAGATGCTATAGTACATCAATCCCCATTCCAATGCAGTCCATGTAAGTTTTATACTAACTGGCTATCCACATTCATGCAGCACTGGTATTCTGAAGAACACGATCAGAAACTGGCTTTAATTCAAGGCAGGCTCTGGTGTTCTTTTTGCAAATTCGATTGCGAATCCTCCCAAGAAATGCTAGAACACTTGTCCAGCTCAGACCATACTGAAGTGGTCGCTGTCATCAATAGATCCATGCCAATCATAATAAGAAAGAAAACTATTCTTAAATGTGATTTCTGCTGCAAAGAGTTCCGATACAATATCGAGATGAAACGACACTGTCAGAAAACTGGACATCCATTGGCGGTAACAGCTACTGACAATTATCAGGAGCTTCACAAATGCCAGCATTGTAAAGCTAAATTCAAATCTTCTCTCACACTTGCTGCTCATTTAAAATCTAAGCATAAACAGAGAGCTTACCTTTGCCTAGTTTGTGCAATGAACTTTGATTCCTCAGAGGAAGCTAAGCAACACAGACAGAAATCAGACCACCGAATCAAAAGAAAAGAAAACTTGAGGGAACAAGGAGTCCCTATGAAGGATATGAGCAAGAAGTGTCCGTATTGCTCTGACAATGTGATCTTGAGGAACGTTTTGGTTTTGAAAGATCATATTCGGAGGATGCATCCTAACATACGGAAAAAGTAAGTACTAACGTGTAATATGTTTCAATTGATATGTAAAATGAGACCAATTTATGAAATCGTCTAATCTTTGCTTGTTTCCAGGTGCCCCAAATGTGGGATGTCATTCATCCTCTCGCAGGAAGTGACTCGTCACGTCCGAGATAATGCCTGTCAGCTCTCTCAAACCGTCCAGATCTCAGCTTCAATTTTCTGGAACTGCAGCCAGTGCCTTTTCACCACTGACTCCCAAGCAGAGTGTTTTTTCCACGAAGTACTGCACACCGCACCCAACGAAGAACTCCTTAAAATAGGGGAAACAGAGAAAGTTATCCAGAAGTATCCTTGCCCTCTTTGCCCCAAGAGTTTCAAGAAGGCTTCGTTACGGCAGCATTTGAGGCAGCATACCTTTGAGAGGCCATTTATCTGTTCGACTTGTGGTGCTAACTTCACTAGACAGACTAGCTTGGCAAATCACTCCAGGAGTGTGCATAGTACTGAAGTGGCGATCATGCCAAAGTTGCCACCTATTGTGGAAAGGATTGAGGAGTGGGAATGCGAGAAGTGCAAGAACAGGTTTTCTAGCAAGTGAGTATGTTTGATATTATTTTAACACGCGACGTAAAGACTTTTTGAAATTATTCATGAAGGCCTATACAAGTATTCCATAACTTTCAAATCAATGGGGCCAGTGATTATAAAATGATCACAAATGGGCTTAAATTATATCTGTCTGTTCTAACATCTTGGTTGGATATTAGCCGGCGACAATTGACCAATACCTATTCGAAGAATAGAAAGCCGATTTGAATCAATAAGTGATCAGAATTTATTAAGACGGAAGCGCAAACAAAACGCATACAACCGAAATAAACGGCGCATCAGCGCGTAGTCACGTCGACATCAATTTGCGGTAATAACATGCGTGCGCGCAGCGGATGCGTTACATGTCACACGTCACACAACTCCTTCACAAATATCGGGATACATTCATAATTTGACAAGAGCGCTTTGATTATGCTCGCGCGCACCACATTCCCGCCCGCGGTGTTGCCAACGTTGACATTTTTATACTCTGTGGTAATAAATTTCTGCCCGGATGCGCGGTATTTTGAGAGAGTGCTGGATCAAAATATTAGTGTCGGAGAGAGATAGTGGACGTTTGAATTTTATTGTTAGCACGTGTCCCTGTAACGTATTGGGGATTTGCATTTTGATCTGTCGTTCAGTTTGATGGCGCTAAATCGTGTGTGGTTTATTTGCTTTGACACTTGCGCCGCGAGCGTTACAATTTATATGTCTAACGTCACTTTATATAGTTGGGATCAGTCACAAAGGATTGACGACACCGATTTTATACTAAATGTGGTTCGTTAAAATTAACGGCTGTTTGTCCCCAGCGTTTAATGTTTTAGCGCAAATACTTTCATAATAGCTAAAACAAAGATAAACCTTTGTGCTCGCCGTATCTGAAACACGAACAATGGTGTCGTGTCTAGAACGAGCAATTTTGTTAACTGGAGCTAGACTAACCAGACATCTGAATATCTAATCGCTCTGTATTTTATAACATAATTAAGTTCAAATATACTCGGTGGATTCAAACGCCAATATAAATTGAAATTTCCAATCCTCCTTCCTCCATTAATGCTAAAATCACAGCAGTAAGACGTTGAAACTTCACCGCAGACCGCATGAATCAAGTCGGCGCGTCATTAAGAGAACTTTCAACGGATCTAGACAATTGTAGGACATAGCAGAGCCATTGGGGGCGTCTAACAGCGCTGATGATCTAACTTGGGTAATATCTTACGCGTTATTGCGACGCCTTGCATTAATGCAGTGCAACTGTAATGCGACTGGGCGAGCTAACTGTCGCCGCGGTGGGCCAGTGTTGCCAGATTATGCACGCGAAATTATTACTGTAATGATTATTAGTTTCAAAGAGTTCTTGATGAGTTTTCGTAGTTTAATTTTAAATTACTGGTAGATAGCGCTGCCGGTAAGTAGTCGGACGGATTTCATAATTCTTCAATGTCAATCTGTCTGTTACTATAGTCATGAAAATTTTCTGCTAAGTAAGTAGATACTCATCTCCTGAGCCTCTGACATTGATGGCACAGATGACGTCATGACACTCAACCTTTAATTTTCAGGAGAAGAAACTCCCACTAAATTTAACAGACCCATTTATAAAGGTACAGACCCAGACTTATTTGAAATGTTGACAAGTCGTCAGTGTTGCCAGTGTGTCAGTGCGTGTGTCCTTATACGCAATCCATTACTCTATACTTAGCTTGCTTGCAAGTGATTCATTAACAGTGAACGGAGTGAAATAGCACGCAAACGAAATGTGGCCGAGACAGTATTTTACAATTTAAGTTTAATTACTTCTTTAAATAGTTGCACATGGAGCATTCTGTTACTAAATGAGGCATCGATTTTATATTAAATGGCGCAAATTTTGCAGGGCAATAATTTTTCTTGCTGTGAGTCTAGAAGATTCCGTTTTTATCCGGTACCTATGAAATTTGGAAAAATGTCTTAGATAAGTAGTTTCGGTCTGTCAAGGTGAAGCGTGGTTGCGAGAATGACCTGATTCATTGGCAAATTTTACTGAAATCACTCTTGTGAAAATTTAACATCTTGACAAACACACACACGTCACACAACACACCATTGCTTGTTCCACTAAACTCCCCTAGACCACTCCCCCAGGGGACTACAGAGCACTGTAATGTTCCACTACGATACCTTATTTAGGGGATAATAATAAGTGCTAAGTATTCCTTTACCTATATTCCCTTCTAAATAAAAACGCCAGTTACGAAATAACAATATGTTATACTTACATATTTATAATTAAAAATCTGTCCACAATTATGTAAGTTAACTTTTCTAAATTAAGTTAGATGTTGAAAAAAATGTGCGGATCTACCTCCATAGGTATAAACCTCTGCTTAACCCTTAGTGCCCTAGGTATCCCACTTATAAAAGGATCCAATAATTTATATAAATGTACTTATGTAGGTATACCTTGTCCCTAATTGGGGATTCAAAACTTTTTTACAAAAAAAACAACCGACTTCTTAAAAAAAAACTAACAGGTGAAAAATAACTCCAGTTTCGGAAGTCTGTGGCTTTGGTGGTTTTGTTTTGTTCATTATTGGCCACCGACTTCCGAAACTGGAGTTATTTTTCACCTGTTAGTTTTTTTTTAAGAAGTCGGTTGTTTTTTTTGTAAAAAAGTTTTTATTTTGTAATTTTTAGTTTCTTTGTATGTAAAGAAAGTCTTTCAAAACTTGAAAGAATCATTGAAATTGGATAACAATATTGCTAAAGAAGTTCTATCTCTAAACATTAATCTGTACATCTCTGCCGGCCCCTTTTAAAATAGAATGGCGTAATGTTTTGTTGTGGAAATACAAAAGCACAGCATAGACATCTGACTATAGCAATCGCGAATAATTTGCTGTTATGCGTTGAAGAGTTCCGTTGCCTGTCTTCTTCATCAGTTTTTCTTCACCAAATGTTACTTTCTAAATGAAAATGCTTGATTTGTTACTAAAAATGTTGAAATCGGTGCATGTGTGCCTATATTTTTTGAGGAGTTCCCTCAATTCCTCGAAGATCCCTCATCAGATATGAGTTTTGATACAAATGGGACCAATCTGTTAGTATACCCTATCAAACAAAAAAAGAATTTTGAAAATCGGTCCAGAAATGACGTAGTACTGAGGTAACAAACCCTAAAAAAAAAAATATATATACAACCGAATTGAGAACCTCCTCCTTTTTTTGAAGTCGGTTAAAAAGGAAATAAGAGTTTTATTATGATCTCCTAGGGGATCGTATTGGAACTTTGAGAGCTGTTTAGTCCCCTGGGGGATCGGTCTAGGGGATTTTAGTGGAACAAGCCCACATCATCATCCTCTCTTACTTAGATAGGTACTCACACATACGGTAACTTTACTTTTTCTTAGATTCCTGTTTAGAAGCTATTGCTACGTCTTGGAACAACCTATCCTCTTTTTAGGAGACTCTTGGCGTCTGCATAGGTACTTGATTTTAGTTCTCACTGGACAATTATTCTGGAATAAAACGATACTGGTTTTTGGGTAGCTACTGGAAATCGTGGTTAAGTAAAACTATTTAACTAACTAAACAACTTTACTAACTCGCAAGTAAAATGTGGAAAAATGGGTTGATGTGTCAGTCACAACCGCTCTGAAAACCCATAACCAAAATATAAGAGATGCAACATTAAAAAACAAAACAA
The DNA here is from genome assembly GCA_921972225.1 of Euplexia lucipara. Taxonomy (NCBI): domain Eukaryota; kingdom Metazoa; phylum Arthropoda; class Insecta; order Lepidoptera; family Noctuidae; genus Euplexia; species Euplexia lucipara. Next base: position 1,020,404 of record OV179149.1, on the reverse strand, counting down.
GTTTATTCGGCTCGATCACGTGCGAACAAATACTTTACCATCATAAATTGACGATTGTGCTTATAATAACGAAATAGACTAGCTGATTAATTTTTACTTAATAGGTAAATCTTAAACCTGAGTCTTCTATTCTTTAATTATTATTTTTTCAATTTTTTTAAATTAAGTAAGTATGACGTATGAGGTATGAGGTTTACGTTACAATTTTTAATGTTGGTTTATTATTGTATTAAAATCACATTATTAAATGGGCTAGGTATTTGACAAAATTTTCGTTTTTAGTCCCTCATCTGGATTACAAAAAGAAATTCGACACATATTTTTTCTTTTTTCAAATTGATGGAAAACTGCTTAAATTAAGTGCATTACAGTTGAGGAAAGGGGGCTTGTAACGTCATTATCTAGTATAAACTGTAGCTACTGGCTAAACTGTACCGACGTCATGCGACATTTTGACAGATGTATTGCCGTTTTTTTTTTTATTTCGTGAAAAAAGAAAAAATATATGTCGAATATTTTCTTGTCATCTATATGAGGGACTAAAAAATATTTTTTTATCAAATAGCCCATTGTATATTTTTTGCAACCTAACTTGCTGCAACACAGTGACTTCACTTTCGATTGACATGTGGAAATGTATGACTATGTACTGTGTTCAGCAATAAACACTTGAATTTGAATTTTCTGTACCTAGGTACTTATTGTGTAAAATTTTATGCATCATTCAAATTCAAATTCAAATTCAAATCATATTGGAAGGTCATTCGTAAAAAAATATGCACAAAATAGTTATTTTATTACTTTTGTTTGTATCTACATATTACGGATTAACAATTTTTTTTGTAAAATTTGTGAACTGAATCTTTGGTCTAGTGAACTCTAGTGATTTGATACCTACGTCGGGCAAAACGTTATTCAGTTTTACATCTGTGATTTCTCAGTAGCAGCTCGGAGTATGGAATTGTACCCGACTGATGGCTAAAGGCTCGCCCCCTATTTCATGGGATATTAACATAACTGGCGACTACTATAGTTACACCTCTGCCTAACCCTTCGGGAATTACAGGCGTGATGTTATGTTTTGTGTTACATTTCCAATAATGTTTCAATGTTGTTATAATATGATTACCTACAACTTAAAAGAAAATATGCAAAAGATTCTAGGCATCTCGTTTTTTTTCAGGACTGCTCTCTCGCGCCACGCCAGCAGCTGCACCACAGGTCTCACTGCGCGTCATTGCCCACATGATCAGTGTACATTCGTGGCAGCTAATCCTAGTCAACTTGCAAGGTGAGGACGAAATAACTTAAGATTGCAAAAGTTAGCTTCACAACAAAATTGTAGAAATAGAATTCAGTTTAGTTGTTAACAGCGCCATCTATGAATATTTTGTTAAACCATTTGTATTCTATGTAGTTGATGTCTTTACTTTGACTAGGTTCAGCTAAGTATCTAGTAGATTGCGCTGAACCAAACTAAGATGTGCAAATCTGCTTTTAAGTTTTATTAAACAAATTATTGTGTTTTTATGTTTCAATCAACTATTTAATATTGTGATAATTATCTAAATATTAGTATAGATAAAAAGACTTTTTTGTTTTTTAAGTTCAGCTACTCGATTACAGATGGCGCCGTTGTGGCGTTGTTGTTTATATATGTTTTTAATTTCAGACATCGAAGAACCCACGGGGAACAAGTTAAACATCACGAGTGCCATCTATGTTCGTTCAAGAGTGACCAAGCAAGCCATATGAAGAGGCATATGCTGTGCCATCTAGGAAGTAAACCTTACGCATGTCCACATTGCTCATTCACATGTGGTAGCTTGGTAAGAAATTACGTTCACAACAGAGGGCGTTAGTAGCGACTTTGAAGTATTGCTCTTTTCAATTTTATTTTCGGACACATGGATATTTTGTAGTTGGTATTTAACTATTTAACATTTTTTTTTATTATTTGTTGCAGGAAAATCTCCGCAAACACGTACTGCGAAGCGGACGCCATCCAGGTTTATTTCTCTACCATTGCCGTTTGTGTCCATACAATACTAATACTGCTATGGAGCTCCGTGCTCATCTAACTGTGGCCCATGCCCATAAATATGACACCAAAAGCGCTGTTGAAGCTGTAAAACAGCACTTAAAAATTAGTGAAAAGAAATAAATACATTATACTCAGGTACTTTCATGTTTTATTCTAACAAAAATAAATTGTTTTGGATTTTTACAAGTCTTTGTCTATTGGAGTTATCGTGCAGGCAACAACCAACCGCCCCACTAATATGCCTTTTTAGTAGTGATACCAATTTAACCCAATTTCATAGAATTACCATGTTCAACTTCAACTCTTCAATAATGGTATTTGTGGAAGAGACTCCGCAATTTTGCCAATAACATGTAGGCAAAGACATTCAACATGTAGGTAGATAGACAATCAAACGATGGAGGTTAAATCAGTAATTTTTATTGTTTTATTATGAGATTATGAAAGAAAGAATAATTTATAATCAACCAAGGCAAAAAACCTCATTCTGCAGTTCTGACATCAGTGTTGTAAGAGATAAAAAATAGAAAGGGAAAAATACTTATTTTTTTTATATCAATAAACTTGCACAATATAAATACAAAACTAGAGAACACAATGTATCATTAATTATGAAGAGGAATAATATCAAGCAATTATAACGAAGGTTTTTGTTATATTTATGCAACAGAAGCGGAGTACTCGTTTCAGTCGTTTCTGGAACGCACTTGTTGTCAAAACGCGCGCAACTCCGCGGCGAGCGAGGGAAAATTTCACAGAGTCGAAAATATGACGGCATCTTGTTGACGTCTGTCCGTTTCTTCGCTATCGACAAAAATATTATCAACCGCGTTCAATCAACAATATTAACACAAACAATTGTCAACAAAACACGCAAATATAAATTGTGTTACGTAATTTGTGCTACAGAACGTTTAAATTAGAATGTGTTCATATTATTAGCGTAAATAGTGTAATGTTTTTATTAAAATTGTAATTTTACGAATATGACTGTTTGAGTACACGTGTGGTGGTGAAAAAAACGAATTACATCCAAAATGTCGCTAAAGGTAAGTGCTGAATCTATTGAATCTAAGTAGGTATATAAAATTGTAATGTCTTGTTGGGTTCGTGCTTTAATTATTTTTTGCGTGGGTATCTTACCCTTTCGGCCTGTTAACGAGGGTCGCTTCATCGGAAGTTAAATTTTGTTATATATCTGTTTAAAAATATTGTCAGTTTTAAATTTGCGCTTTACTAAAACGTATGTAAGACATATTTCTAAGAATAGAAAATTATCATTTAGTAGCACAGAAAGTAGGAAGGTACTTACCTATTTAATGAGTTTTTTACTTTTACAAATTAAGGCATATTGTTAGGTAAGTGTTAAGTTAAGCATGAAAATATACAAACGTTTTTTCTTCTAAATTACAATATATAAATTACAATATAAATGTTTTTTTTTCCAATTACATGTAATTGAAAAAAAAAACATTTGTATTTTGCATATTGCAGATAAGATGTAAGATAAGGTTTAAAAATAAATATAGTATTTTTTTAAATTTTAATAAAGAAAAAAATTTCTTAGAAAAAATACCTGATACAAACTCAGTCCAAAATGCAACATAGCAATGCACTTGAACATCAAAATCTGCAGTGCAATCAAAACGCTTAAAAAATATACCTTCCTACCTACTTAAAATGACATGAGGGTATTAAAAAAACCTGATTGCATTTATGATCGTTTTTAAAAAAGAAAGTTTCAAATTTTATTCTTTCCACTACCAACAGCAGAAACTTAAAAGTATGTGTCATGACTTGCTTTTAATCCATTGCTGTAGGTCAAGGGGATGTGTAATGATTAGTTATTCTACTGTCAAGGACAATGCCTACTACATTACAGTTTTATGAGGGTGGTACAACAAATTATCTATGTTCTATAATTATTATTTTTATCTATGATTTCCCTGTCCCTTCTCTTTATCTGTTCATCCAGAATTGTGATCAAATGGTAATTTTATACAATTGCATGATCCGAGATTATGGCTTTTAAAATAAACTAAGTAAAATAAATTAATTAAAAACAGCAACATAAGGATCAACCATAAGTTGTTGTTTTTTATTAAATAAATTAATTAAAAACAGCAACATAAGGATCATATTCATATTCATATTCATATCTTTATTTGCATTCCTTAATGTGTTGAGATCTTACAATGGGCTTAAAGCTAGAGTATAATTACGGACCCTGTAGGGCACAGCAAAAAGTATAAAATTAAAATAAGTGTTTTACAGAATATAATTAATATGAGATAAATCAACAATTACTTATAAACATGTCCTTAATAATAATTAACTAAATTATTACATTTATTTTTGAGATCGTTTATATCATAATCCTTTATTTATCTTATTAAATTACATTATTTAATAATACTATTATTATTATATTAATTTAACCATCTACGTTCAATGACAATTGTTTGGATAGTGTACGGTGCCTGTATGTTGTCATATTTATCAACCATAAATTGTTGTTTTTAATTAATTTATTCCTGAGTTTTTGAGAACTAGGGTTTTTGGGTTTAGGTACCTACCTTTCTACATTCATTTCTATGTAAAAAATCAACACACTTGATTAGAATAGAATAGATAAAAAAAGAATAAAGTCATTTTTCGTGTCTGTCTGTGTGATCGCGTTGTTCTTCTAAAAGACGCCGACGCAATGATTTTTGTGTTTTTCACCATCGTTTTTAGAGAATTTGATCCAGAAGAATTATTATTGGTCTAATTTTTGATGTAGGTAGTTACGAGTAGGTACATACATCTATATATGGTACCTACTAAGCAATCTCGAACTTGTCGTAAAAAACGCGTGAAATCTCTGGTTACCTCTTATAATCCTTTCCTCATGTAATGTAATAGTCCTATGTATGACAATAATTAAACTTCTAAATTACCTTCATTTCTTTTTCTAAACACTGAGCCCTCATTAATGCACACGAAGTAAACTTACTACCACTTCCGGACTTCCGGAGTTAGCATACGTTTTTCGAGGATTAAGTTTAGTAGGTACCTATAACAATAAACTATTTGCATTAACGAGGACGCAAACGGTTCGCATCAAGTCGAAAACCAGTTGGAGGAGTAGCTATAAATGATGGAAAAGGTATTAAACGACATATTTCTTGAGCAGATGCACCTTTACTGCTTTGCTTTAATTTCGCAGTTACAATTGGCCAAAATAAATGGATAAATCAGAATCTTAATAACCGATTGTCGATAAATAATCGGAATCAATGATGTATCGAACTCACGCATTCGCATTGCTCATATTACACGATAATACTGAGAGTAAGTTATTTCTATTTTATCAGATAGAACAAAAAATAATAAAAATCCTACCTAGTTCGAGAAAGGAAATGGGAAAGAAAGAGGGCTTCTCAGTTATTATGCTCATGGCGATGATGAAAAATAATATGGTGGTAGGTACCTATATTATACGTGTTCGTTTGCGTTAACCGCCCGCTTGTACATAGCTAGGTAAACATAGCTTTTAATGTATTAAAATCAAGTCTAAAGTCCTGTAGATTGCCATGAAAATCGTTCTAATCTCACTTTCGGATTATCTCTAAAGAATCTGCGAGAAAACCGGCCACATTTATGATAAATCACTATCCTACCTATTTCCTTATAAAATCTGTTTGACAAAGCTTCAGCTAATTAATACTGGCTGCATTAAAACCGGTCGGTTGCAGAAGATAGTCCATATTTAGCGCGCCTGCGGCAAGGCTCGGAAACCAGTTGTACCAGTCACGGTGTCACTGAACCAGGGGTGGTCGAGATTCGCTATATCATACCGATGACGTAAATTGAAAGGCTTGTAAAGTGCCAAAAGATGAGGTTTTTGCACTTCACACCGACAAGTTGAGATGGTTTTGGATTGAATCCGGATTAGTTTCTTTTCTGTCCGTATCAATGAGCATATACCTACCTACCTACCTAGTGGTTCAAAGTCACCCTGTACTAAAATAACTGGGCGAGTGACTTACTACTCGTCACGGTGGCCTTTAACCAGCATTCTTCTTCTTATCTTGACTAACCTGATGTCAGAGTTGGCCTCTGACTTGGCATCACAAGCCTTCGAGAAATATCTATCAGGCAGGCAGCATCCTCACGATGTTTTCCTTCACCGTTTTTGAAGCAAGTGATAATTAGGTATACCCACAATACGCACATGAATTCGTAACTCAAAGGTGCGCCTTGGGTTCGAACTCGAGACCTGCGTTGAGTCGATGCAGCAGGACTAAAAAGAGTCTTGTTAGTATACGATTCAATTGACGTAGCAAATTCGTGTCTCAATGATAATTTTTCCTAATCATTTCTGCAAACATGCACGAAAATCACGCGTCGCGACTGTCGTCGAATGTTACACTGGTCTTTTGGAAACACTTTGTTCAGATCATTTGGTCCTTTCCTTTATCAAGTCATTAATAAGGGTAACAGAAAAGTTGCCAGGGTTACGTGAAGGTCCCTTTGTAAGCAAACACTTTGTAGGTGCCCTTATCCTTTTTCCCCTAGCAACTATTACGACTTGGTTAACTTATAACTATGTCTTTCGCATTCTTCGTATGTTACCCTTTTACTTCCTCATACATTAAACTTAGAAAATGTATTCTATTACGTATTGTTATAATTTTAGCGTCCATAACATGTCCATTCTACATTTGAGTAGCATCATTAACTATCATTATCATTGTGGTGTAATACCACAGAGCACCGTGGAATAAATGACATAATGACTACTTTTAGCTGGCGTAAATTCCATGCCATGTTTTTGTAACAAAGTAGTGTCTTGTAAATCAAAGTTGTAGTTACAACAATGTTCTAAGAAGCTTAGTATTCCTCCGTTAGTGAAAATGAGCAGTAACCGATTTGCTGACAATTTGTTCTCGCCCTTTAAGAGATAAGAGAGTGAGAAGTTTCCGAACTCTTTAGTTCGAAAACGGTCTTCAGACTTCCAGCGTAAATAACCTTATTTATTCTTTGAAAAATCGTGCCACCAACTTGCCGGTTACTGCAAATTGAGTCCAAGACTTGTGTTGCAAATAAAAATAATAAAATTCCATCTGTTTCCCGGCAGTTGTTAAAGACGAAGAAAGTGGGTCATAGCTGCTAGTTGGCAACGCAAGCCACATATCACTTTACACTGCGACCTTTAATGGGAACTGCCCAGACATTACATGTACACATTCACGTGGTATACATATAAGGCAAGGTATACACCTTGCGAAGTTCCCCTTAAGGAAACATGGCTGCTAGCCGTGCGAAAGGTTATTATCGTAGTATTCAGGGTCGAATTTTCCCCATCTATGGTCTAATGCCTTCAGCCGTTAAGCACTAGACAATTTCCGAAGTAAATAGAGAAGTCTAAAATGTTGTCTAATTTTTCTCGTGCCGTCAAATTAAAATTAAAAAACTAAGCGAATTTTAGATAACGTAAGAGTTCCATTGCCTCCTTGTATCAAAGCTACTAAACTTTGATCCGAAGGAGTCGCTTTGACTCTCCAAAATCAAAACAGCGCTTAACTACAATCATAACGTTCAAATAAACACTTTCAACGCTCATTCACTGCAAAATCTTCAATAACGATTCCTCCGACGATTCTATTTCCACTGCATTTTGAAATAGGTACCCCCCCATAACTGCGACATTTAGCGTCTGAACTAAATATAATCATTTTAAAGTATTCATCCGCTGCTCTGCATCCCAGCCGTCTGGATTTAGGTCTAGACGTTATAAATAAAGGCAACTTTGACTTATGGAATGGATTTACCGAACGAATTTTGTCGAGGATGAAATATTTCTATAGTACAAGGGGATTTGGTAATATTTTTGTATTTCGCATAAAATATTGATAGAACCGAGAACGTTCAATAATAATGACAACCTGAAAATATATGAAAAAAAAACACAAATTAATTAAATGAAACTTCCACGAAGGGACACTTGTTTTGTAATTGTTTAGGAGATAATTCTGACCTCCAAAATACTAAAAAAAAACATATTTTCCTTTTCCTGCAGATACGAGGTCCTCCCAAATCTTAGGTACCACATATATCTTAACACATTTTAGCTTAGCGCCTTAAAATGTACCCGCATACAAAATTCTGCCACAGATTTATAATCTACCGGTATAACAAATCAATAGTATAAACTATGACGTCACGGGCAACCATTTGCATAAGTTATGGCCCATTAAAGCTATAGGCAATTACAAAAGTTACGATCTCAATATAATGGCGGTAATAAATACGTAATCTAAGTTATTCGTTTTGCAAATTAAACTGTGGTATTTAATGGTTTTAAATCTGTGACCCACTGGTATTGTTTATATTATGTTTTCATTGAATTATTTGTCATCCAGAACAATGCGTGCCTAAATGCGTGTCAAATTTACCTAATAGCTAACTATCATCTCATCCAGGTCTAATTAAAATTGCGACACGACATGGTTTGGTTCCTACTTTTAGTTTGTTTAGTATAGTTAAAAATTTAGTTGCTTATGAATAAGATTGGCACAAGTTTCACAGTCATTAAACATCGCTGTTAACCATACATTTGTATTTAGTAGATCGATTGTAACAAGTGCATCGAGGCGAATAGCAGCTTCAGTTTATAACGGAGATTAGAACCACATGTAGCCAGCTCTGGTGTTGTGTATAAGACCGTAACCCGGCGAGGCGCGAGACAGCTCCTATAGCTTTTGTGGAGCGTAAATGACCCTCTAGAAATGTGCTTTTAACCTTTCAATCGTGTCAACTAGATACACAATAGAAAGACAATGACATCACGGACACCGGTGTCCTCTCGGGCTTTAGTGTAGTCTTTCAATGTTCCAATAAGTACTTTATTTTTCTAACCATTTCAACACTGTAATATGTCAACGGAAACGTCTTTGAAATTTTGGTCTGCAAGTGACTCCAGTCCAAAATTACTAAATCGTTATTATTTTGTGTTTAAAATTATATCAGAATGATTGATCGTAGGTTTTACAATTCGCTCTTAAGTAACTCAACCTGTGCTAAAGTGGGAACGCAGGGTTAACACGTGTAACAACTGAGGTGTATAGGCAATTGCGTTATTTTATTAATGCTAACTATACTTTTAATTTAATTAAATACTACTTTTTGTAAAGAGCGAACAAACAATAAAGTGTAACCGAAACACAATGTAAACAAACTAAGCATCTTAATATTTTGCGTATACTATGTCAACTTTTACATCTACCTACATCTTACAAAAATCAAGTTCACTGTTTTATGTTTGCCTACCCGTGCTTAACTTATGTGGTACTTTACTTTGTTATTAATTATTTATACTGTCATTAACTATTTGTTTAACCTGAATAAGTAATAAATTTTGTCACAAGTCTGGTACCATACGTAAATTAGAGAACGAGGAAAACTGTTCCTCCGTAATACAGTTTATACTAGTACGGGGACCAGAGTGAATCTGTTCCGTGTTTAACAACCATAAGAAGTACCGATACATGAGAAACGAAAACTTTAACATCTGTAAGACTTATTTGTAAACTAGGTACCTACTTGAATTGTGCAAGGTTGTTATTTTGATTTGGTGAATAAAAGAAGTTTTTTTTTTTTTTATAGCCTGACCTGTTGTGTGGCTTCAAGCATTACTTAAACGTCGGTCCTTAAGACCATTGCTAGGCTTAATCTAAAATACGTCATTACATGCTGACCTCTGTCTTATGCTAAAATATATCGTCATCATTCATAGCCCAACTTCTCCCGTGGTCATAGCCTTTGTTAACTTGATGTGTGGATCGTCCAACGTAAGATGATGTCGAACATTAGACGAGCCTGAGAGTGTAAGGCCTCATTTACGGAGACGCGGGGCGTCTCGCGTCGCGTGTGGCGTGGCTCTCGCGGCGCGTCGGACGTTTTTTCTGTTTACGGTGGGGCGGCGCGTGAAGCGGCACGCATCATCGCACGCGTAAACACAAACTTATAGCAATATACGACCATGTTCATAGAGAAGCGAGACGGGAAGCGTGGCGGTGCCCGCCGCGGCGCCCGCGGCGAATCCTCTAGCGTGTAGCGAAGCACGCGGTGGGCATAGCTTCATCGAGAATTGCCGCTGCGTGCGCCGCCGCGATAAACGCCGCGTGGGACGCGTCGGTGCCATCCGCAAAAAACGCCCTAATTCAAACAAACGCGCCTAAAATCGCTTCTCCGTAAACGCACTCATACAACGCCATATATTTGAATTCAGTGCGGGCCGCAACGCGCGACGCCCCGCGTCTCCGTAAATGAGGCCTAACCTACTGGCCACAGCCAAGCGCGACGCGAATTGCGACGCGACGTGAGGCGCGACAAGCGGTGAGCGACGAAAACAAATGGTAGCAAACCTACGAAGTATGCCACAGCTACCGGCGTCGCGACCTGCGGTGCGACATGCGACGCGACAAGGCTCGCGCGGCACGCGGCAGCGACGGGCTGCGCGGTGTGCGAGTGAAACAAATGTACTAGCGAGTATCGAGGTGGCCAGTTGGCCACAGCTCAAAGCGGCGTGCGCGGCGACATCGGTGGACGTATTCAGTCATCGCGCGACCGAAACAAATAATTTTGTTTTTAACGCGCGTTCAGCTTATAAATATAATGGATACGGAGCAATTTATTAGTGAACTACTGAGTAGACCAGCAATATGGATGTCAAAACATTCACATCATAAATATAGGCACGTTATAAAAAAAAATGTGGGACGAAATAAAACAACAATTTCTTGGTAATAGTGGTAAGTATTTATTACCTATTTTTTACAAGTAGGTAATTTAATTAGAAACATATGGTCATTTAATATCATAGATATTCACGATCCTATTCTTGACTGAATGATATCTTGAGCTCAGAACACACTTGATTCGAGGCAATACCGTGCCACTTTTGCGGTAGGGCCATTTTAATAGTTTAGTCGTTCTCTAAATACGTCCACCACTGACGCCGCCGCGGTCGCAACTAGTCGAGCTGTGGCATACCACCGCAAATCGCGCCGCCCGCCGCGCCTCCCGTCGCATCGCGCGTCGCACCGCCAGAGACTGTGGCCAGGCCGTAAGGCCTCATTTACGGAGACGCTGGCGAAATATATGGCGTTGTATGAGTGCGTTTACGGAGAAGCGATTTTAGACGCGTTTGTTTGAATTAGGGCGTTTTTTGCGGCCGAGCCCGCGGATGGCACCGACGCGTCCCACGCGGCGTTTATCGCGGCGGCGCACGCAGCGGAAATTCTCGATGAAGCGTACTTTGCTACACGCTTGAGGATTCGCCGCGGGCGCCGCGGCGGGCACCGCCACGCTTCCCGTCTCGCTTCTCTATGAACATGGTCGTATATTGCTATAAGTTTGTGTTTACGCGTGCGATTATGCGTGCCGCTTCACGCGCCGCCCCGCCGTAAACAGAAAAAACGTCCGACGCGCCGCGAGACGCCACGTCACACGCGACGCGAGACGCCCCGCGTCTCCGTAAATGCCTAAGGCAGGCCTAAGTCAGTTACGGAATAGCAGTTCAAATACCCTCTTACCGGATTCAGTAAACTCATGTAATTGACATGTGGCTTGTTAATGAACTAAAATTAGCCAGAGCACTTTCTCTAATTACATGGCTGACATGCGAAGCGGTGGAGGTGAACTTTTGGCATCATATATTTAACATCGTTATGCCTGCTAGTCCCAGGGGTCAAGAACTGTACTGGTATTGGTACTTGTAAAGATGGTGTTTGGACTTAGCCTAACGCTGTTCAGAGCCATGTATTATTGGGCTGAAGGTGTTTACTACATAAAGTCCATGAAAGCCTATCAATCACCGATGTCTTTAAATTGCTTCCTGAGGAGACTGGTAATTTTCAACACGCATAGCAATTATTCTTTGAAATGGTACTCTATGGATATTGTGGAACTCTAAGGCGGTAGCTGAGTAACAGTTCAAAGCAGTGTATTACGAACACGTTAATGAGGCAATCTTTAGCCGTAAATTACTGGACACAGAAAGGAAGCCATTCTAATTGACCTGCAGTTTAGCGTAGCCTGTTTAATAAGGGTCTGCAATTATGAGGTTGTCGCTAGGCAGCTAGTTAACAAGATGTCGTCGTTCAGAAATGTTAGGTATGCGTTCTGTTTTGTCCACTTCATTATTGTCTACACCATTTTGAAACCGGTGACTACAGGACACAAACAGGCCAAAAAACAATATCTTCATAAAGTTTCCACCTCCCCTCGTTTCTTTATCTTGGGTTTAAAAGCCGGTCATACCGCTCCCAAAGCTCCTACATTCTGATTTCACCAAGTTTCAAGGAAATCAGGTAATGGCAAATACCCACTTCCACTAAAAATGCAAATTGTTGGACCCACCCAATCTAAACTTGGTATAAAATTGCACAACGGCCGTGTAAACGCAGGCTACTACATATTACGCATGTCAGTAAACCGGTAGTTGGTAGTTCACTTGAATAATATAACTAACTTAATGTGCCGTTTCCCAGGTAATGATCTTTTACGTGGGAAGAGGCTACCTCTTGGAATAGGATTATCAGATTTCTTCTTCAGCAGAATTCTACCCAGCGTGATATTTGAAATTCTATAACAGATACGGATACCATTCTTCTGATAGTTAACTCTTTTCACACACAAGGTTAAAGTCAAAAATAGCAATCGGCATCCGCTCTGCGCCCCACATCATCTATAACGATAGATGCAATTGTTTGACTACATTTGTCTTCCAGCTTAGGCATCCCGCGAAATCATGAAATGATCCTAAATTCTAGAATCTTTGACCACATTATAACAAGAAAGAAAAGCACTTATAGTTTAAACGGTCTTATAGACATACCAAGAAACACTAAAAGACCATCCTAAGACAATCGACTTGAAAGCAATTCAATTACGAACTATGACGTCACTGATCTATTTGCATGCAAATACTTGAAACGTGTCTAAACCGATTTGTAAAGCAAATTGTTCTACTTAAGCTGGTCATAATACATAATCCAATTGACAAATATATGCTACTTTATTTTTAGTAGTGCCTAGATGAAGTCATGCAGTATTAGAGTAGGTAGGTATATTGTAAATGTCGTTGTGGTTTTGTTATTGACCTAATTAAACGATGTTCCATATGATTGTTATTGTGTTTGTGTAATTTCTGTTCCAGTGCCATGTTTCTTCAATCTCGTACGTTCGAGATAGAACTTTTGTTCTCTCTTTGCTTTGCCCCTTATTTGCAGCGTGTCGTCGCCATTACTGTTTTCTTTTCATCTGGCAAGCTAGCTATGCTTTCTTTGTTCGTTTCCACATGTTCTCTTTGTCCATCATTTTTCTTGTCTATGATTTTCAGAATTCTTTGATGATATCGTTTGATAAATTGAAAAGCGGACATGCCTTGGTACCTTGTATACCTGAACTGTTTGTCTCATATTAGACGTATTTTATCAATGTAGTGCTAGCCCCGAGCTCCGGTACTGGGACATCCCGTATTGCAGGGGCCAGACGACTAACGAACGGTATTCGATCGTCAGGAGCAACCGTGCATTTGCTAATTAGAACAATATTAGTGCGAATAGAGTCTAAACTAGGCAGAAACATCAGAGATTTCTAGACCAGAATTATTCGAATTTTCTCTCTTAGAAAATAATACCTACCCGATTATTACAAAACATCTCAAAAGATAATCTTGTTCCTTTCATAGCAAATTCGGACCATAACCGTTCCAAATATTTGTGGCTGCAACTATCTGTAATATTTGTCCCAAAACTTCCTCTTTCGACCTTAGGTATTTAATATTGGCAGGCACGGTCGAAAAACTATTTCTTATTAGATACTACACTCAATACGGCGCAAAAGTTAAGGACTTAGGTACCATTTGGTCGGAAACTGAGAAATAATACGCATTCTGACGGACAGCGGCTTTAGTGTTATAAAAGAACTTTCTACTCTTCATCATTTCTGCCGAAAGACGTCCGATGCTGGTCATAGGTCTCTCCCAAGTGTTTAACAACGACCAGTCCTGTAGGTCTCGCATCCATTGGATTCCCGAGACCCTGCGTCTTTCTGTACGTGGTCGCTAGTCGCCACTCCAGAACTTTACGGCCCCAACGACCATCTGTTCTGCGAGCAATGCGGCCTGCCAACTGCGACTTAAGTTGGCAGTACTGCATTGCACAAATGTCGAGCATTTTCATGCCAGATTGGTATAACGAGCATATCTCAGAATTTACCGTAAAATTCATGGAGGCGGATTCTGTTTCTTCTTAGAACATACAGAACTCAACACAGAATTACAAAGAGAAACGTCTTGGTATGTTCCTAGCTCAGCTAGTACTTCCGACAAAGATTATGAAAACGTGATGTAAATTATAGAAGTCTCGCTGATTTACATCACTGTATATTCAGAACCGGTGACTGCACAATACAAGGCTTCGTCATCCATCACAATCAATCACGATCGTTTATTGCTAATTAGCTTTTACCTACATCTCTACACGTGAACACGTGCGTATAGTACTTCATATCATAGAGTGTCATAAACGTTAACTTATGCACAAACCCGTATATATGCGCAAGTCGTTTATTAATGTTGTATATCTACAACACGATTCTTTTTAGCTTCCCTTTCTAAATATGGTAATTTTCATAGACCTCGTATATGAATTTCTGTACACATTTTTTACTCCTGGAAGTTCGATTGACATATAAATTTAACACATTCCACTGCTTCTTGCGAATGGTGATATTTGTGAGTTCTGCCACTGCATCATTTTCATTTGGCCAAAAAGATCTTCTTTTGGTACTTCTTTCTTTTCCGCACTATTACGTGGAATCCTTACCACGTCAAGGTGTTTACCGCATTTGACTCAATCATGTGCCTTAACGCTTTTTTGGATGCCTCGGATATTTATGTCTGAAAACTTGTATCTGCTACATACCTATATCAAGATATTTGGGTCATTTCAATTTGAAGAGGTCAAGGTAATGCGGCGATAATTGAAACCATATCTCGATAGAGAATCTGCTTATTACACCGTGATGGTAGTGCGTGTTGATGATTGCATAGCTACTTACGTTTTTATGAGACTGAAATTGCACATGCCAGTATATGACAGGAAATTATATACCACTGGATGACTAGACATAGATTCGTGTACAAACATAGGTGTATCTACATTCTTTTCACCATTACGCGATTACGAATAGGAACTCCTAGTAAAATTTCTACTCGACTAATAATATTACTAAAATCTAATTAGTCTAATTAACCGTGTAACTGTGTCAGTAATTGGTTTTGTCTGTTAAATCTGTTATGTTTGTCTACTAAACCAATTAAATATTTTTTAAACGCGATTCGTGATATAAATTATTAAATCTGCAAGCCTGACATTGTTATAAATCTGGAGTATTCCCGTCTGAGCACCTATTTTTTGAGCACCTATGCATTTAGCACCAAAGGTATTCCCATTTCCCATAGATTAACGCATAGGTGCTCAATAAATAGGTGCTCAAACGGGAATACTCCATAAATCTGACAGTCAACACAACAATCCAGATTAAACTAAAACACTGATAGTACTTACACCAGGTCAAAACAAGCCGATTAATAACAGCGACAATATATTTGGACAGAAATAAACACGATTACAAAATGCAACATTTACATTGCATACGATAATATACCTACTTGCATTGACATAACATAATGGGTTATTTTTAACCTACAAGTCAACCTCGGTTACTGAGGATAAGGATTTACATTACCTTTGCCGGTGAACATAGATCATAAAATCATAGGTTATGTGGGATTTTCCATTGTATTGTCAGTGTTTTTCGCGAATAAGCGGAGAAGAAAAACTGCTTGACACGAAGTAATTAAGCCTCATTTAAGCTGTTTTAATCTTAGGTTGTTTGGAGGTCGAATGTCATAAAAAGTTAATGTTGTGTTTTGTGGTTGTTATTCAGATATAAACACCACTGAGGGTTTAATGCTTTTTTTTTATTTCAAATCTAAAATTTTGATTCTATAATAAACAAAACAAATCAGATTCTTTCTTACACTAGTAATATATGTAGAAAGAAAAATTACGCCGTGTAATTAACAACATGTATTCAGAATGTAAACGAAGCAAAAGAAGTAGGTAAGTAAGTATATAAGTTTCGTAGCAGATAGATCCCCACAGAAAAAAGGCGCGAGTTTATGTACTTACTTATACAATGTATGTAATTAATATTTACATTAACTCATTAGGCTCCGCGTGGACACCGGTGTCCGCAAACAATAGTAATTTAATTGTGTCTGGATTGCGGTAATTGACTAGTTAAAAAATGTTACGGCATCAACAACATTACATTTCAGCCGACCATCGGGGCGGGTCCATTGCTCTGAATCGCATTCTGATAACGTTTAGCAAGTGGTCCTTCTGTCCGAAATTCTACTCCAGAACACCAGTTTATACCAGTCCTATAAAAGCAAGCTAATGCATTTTAAAGCACCACTAGTCAACAAAAGCGCAAAGGCCAACCACCCCTTGGGTTTCCCCTACTTTAGCCATGTCGCCACATGCCAAGTAGCGGGTGGGTTCCACTTGACCCAAGAACAGGGTACTTCTTTAACGCTTTGTCACGTTTATTGTTTCTATTTTTCTAGCCATTTGCAAAACATGTTAACTAAATATCTCTAAAGTATGATGTTAAAAAATCTCATGAAAATATGCTTGAATTATTTGTATTGAAAACCACATCTTTTACAAGAGTAGAATTGCTTTCTTGCCAATACTGTTTTTTTACATTTTGCTATATATTGGTATCTACTGGGCTATTTGACAAAATTTTAGCTTTTAGTCCCTCATCTTGATTACAAGAAAATGTTCAACACGTATTTTTTCTTATTTCACGTAATCATAAAATAACGGCGATACATCGAGTCCTCAACTTTAATGCGCCAGTTTTCCAACAAACTAAAACATTGTGGAAAATACTACTTACAAGTTACACCCGCGGCAGCTCCCGGGCACGCAACGTATAGGGTATACTTTTCAACCTACTACCGCACGGGTTTCCCAAGTAAAACCACTGTCGCGCCGCGGTAAGTAGCAGTCACATTACACTTGACCCTGCCTTTGTCAAACAGCGGTTTTCCTTCGACGGACCTTACTCGCTAGATCGAGTTACATCACTAAACGTGTTTTGTTTAGTCTTCCTCATTCAATGAGATTAAATTCGTGTCTACGTGGTAATTTAATTGTGTCATCACTTTAAGGTTTAAATAAATAATTGGAACTTTATGTTCATAAGTACTTGTTTTTTGTTTCCACGTTATAGTTTCGAGTAGTTAATTTTTATTTCTGGCGAGAAACCATAAATGCTATAAGCATAAGCTATAACTGACAAGATGTGGTTATATTTCTCTAACCTCGGCCTTTACGCATCCTAAAAATCTCAATCTTTAGAAATCTTTTCGTGTCTCCTCTCTAGCGTTCAGCCACATACATCAAGTGCACATGATAGCTTTATAGGTACAGTTTACACAGTATGCACCTGAGCAATAAACCAGAATGAAAGCCCGTCTGCCGCATTCTAGTATCGACCCGTCTGCTCCTACCCTTTTACGGTTTCAAGGGTATTATGCGTGAAATATCAGCTATCGTTACGTACTTTCCAGTTTTTTACTAGGCTGTGGAATCTATGTGAAAAAAGTTGTCAGCAAGTTTTATCTTTCTAACTCGATTCAGTGAGGTTCGCATTCCCAAGATGTTCATGGTCAGGTTTTGTAAAAACTGATGTGGAGATAACAGGATATTCTATTCGGACTTGCAGTCATAGCCCCATAAGTAATGGCCCTTAAAACCTAGAGGCATACCTTACTGTATTCTGGTCCTAATCATCGAAAAAATCTGTACTTCTTTAAGTCCTTTATTAAGGACAAGTAACAGTGTCTTTCTGTTGCGTGCAAAGTATTAAAATAATGGTTTTTGCTTTCAGTATTTTTTATCTGAAATCAAATTAACAGCCTTTTGACAGGAGACCTTGCCAAAGTATTTTGTCAGCAAATTGGATTTGAGAGTTATTTTATCGTGTTGTTTGTTCAGTGTGGTCCTTTTTTGCGTGGCGTTATTGTTACGTGTTTTCAGAATTTGTTGTATCAACAGCAAGCTTTTTGTTTACTTTACCAATTGTTATTAGTTTCTCGTGTAGGTGTAGGATAAAGTTTCCAAATGTTCCATGTGGTAGAGCTTTGTTTTGTATTTAAAAACATGTCTAAATAATTTGGTAATATGACAAAACGTGGTTTTATTTCGATCTTTACGTTATTATTACCAATTTAAACAGTTGTTCTTTATATGGAAACATCCAGAAACTAACATTATAGTTATTTATGGTCGTGTGATCGTAATAATGTTTTGATACAAAACTTGTTCTTTATTTATCGTGCAATAAATCAGAATTCAAGGCAATCTGTTCAAGCATCAAAGTTTTGCTCCAATCCTAATTAACGATTTATCTGTTTGTAATTATGACGTACAAACGCTCAATGACGACGGCGAAAGATACTATTTATTTGAAAACTTTAAATACGTATGTTATAAAGAATTAGAGGTTGGGTTGGTATATTTCGCCTGTAGTTTTTGGTCTTAGAGTCGCGCAAAAAGTCCTGAAACTTTATCAATTATTCATTCGTTTTTCAATTAGTCTTTAGTAAAAACGACATCGTAAAACACTCAAATTTCACTGTATGCCATACACGCATGTTTCTAGCAATACATCACTAAAACACTGTAGTTCTAAATGTTTTAATGGTGCTCGTCTGTCGGTCAAACATTTTAACTTTACAACGGGAAGCGTTTAGGCAATTTCCTTATAAGCTTTTTGTAAGTACTATTTCCAAATATCCTGTTTCGTGGGCTTCCTCGTGGCTATTATGATGGAGAGAAGTGAGAAGTGGGCGGCGGCGCGGCGGTGGTAACTCAATTTAACTGAACTGAGAATGGGAAAATCTTTCCATAATTTTATCCAACACCGGTCCTAGGGTACAGATTTTCTTATGTAAATAGGTACTATCAGAGTGCTGTTACGGCATATTATGTATCTTCTTATTCAAATCCCGATCTACGGATTAGTATTAAATAAAGTAAGTAATTGTATTTCATTAGTGTATACATTAAAAGAAAAACAGTTTTAATATAATAAAGGAAGGAAATGGTCAAAAATGAAACAAGGCTAAACAGCATTAACGATAAGCATCTTATATTTGTACTAAATTAATGAGACTGACCATATTTTTTCCTCCAAACCTTTTGCTGGTGATATACATTTTGATAAACCTTATTAACATGGGGGCTACCAGAACTCTTTAGCGTCACCACGACCTTGCTATGTGCCATGAAAAATATTCGGCAAAGTTGGCAACACTGCCAAGAAACGAATGTAACTTTAATGTCATTGTCAAGGACTCCCAGGAGCCAATGTTTCACTATTTGTTTTATACAGAACACGATAAAATATAAACCGAAGCAGAGCATATTCTTCGTCGAAAATATTATGAATTTCATGGACGTAGCTGGTGGACTATAGGACCATTTACTACCGGGAATTTGGGATGCCTTAGCAATTCCTCAACGATCGTGGAAATAGGCATATTTCCTATTTTACTGATATCGATTTGCGTCTCAGTCGGTCTAGGTAGAAGTCCCTTTGAAAAGCTTAGATGGTACTTATCCGTATTCGACGGGAATCTATGATATTACGCTGTTTGTAAAGTTGGAATCGATCTCAATTGTTCTTACCTCTTCATGACCTTCTGTTTTATGTTGATTGCTTTTTTAATAACCTCCACCGTTAATGTAGTTAACATGCGCTTTGTCTTTACTTTTTTTCCGCAGTACTTTTCTTCCCTGCATAATGGTTTTGAATTTCCTGTCGAAGTGACGATTGCGAGCACAATTATTGACTATTTACTTGTAATGAATATAACGTACTAAGCGTTTGCATACAGTTCAATGTTTTAACATATTATGAATAATTTAAATACCATTTGCAATACTCCTTTGACTACATAAAACCTTTCAATTTCTATGACTACATTTACCGGTTGTCCTTATCAACTGTGACATTTACAAATTAAAAACCCAAGGCCTTGAAACAATAACAAACGGAAGCGACGTAATAAATAATCGAACAGCAATTGCAGAAACACAATCTACCAATTAGTTACCGTTGCGCAACCGACCGGGGAACTGTGGTGTGCAGGGCGCGGACGGTTGCGCGGGAGTTCGTACGATACGGCCAGTGTTACGTCATTGATGATCTAGCAATCTGGATGGTGTGACGAAATTATAGTTACTCATTGAGGTTTTTTTGCTGACGGATTATAAAAGAAAAGCTTTAGAGTACCTGACAGAGTGACGGCCCGCATCCGGGACGGACGTTGTTGTGGTTGTGGGAACTGAGTTCGAACATAGGTTTCAATTGGAACCCGACCTTATGCGAATTTAAATTCGTAAAACAACACTCAATGGTGCCACCAGATGTCCTTATTACTGACAGATTAGAATAGATTGATTGATTGAATTTTCCGATGGCTGCGAGACGCATAGGACCAGTCGCCGTCGCAGCCAGCAGTGGATGTCTTTCGGCTGAAAAGATGGTGATGAGAATAGATTGGATTTTACTTTCAGTACATGAACACACACACACACTCTCACACACACACACACTCTCTCACACACACTCTCACACACACACTCTCTCTTCAAGTCTTCATACTTGTTTTCGTCTCATCCATTATATGGAATGGGTACTCCCAATGCACGTTGTCAAATTTGTCCTGACTAGATCTTAAAATCCTCGAACCCGGATTGATATTTCCCCTTCCAATTGTTTTGCAACTAAACACCAAGTTCAAAAAGCAAGTCGCGCCACAAAAGTCAAGGCCTCGCTCCTAATAGAAATGGTTGTTCTGTGTCTAGATCTGCATTATGCATTCATCTCAAGGCCGCGCCATTCGTTCCGTTATTACTGCCGCGTTTTTTTTCTTTGGACACGTTTTGGTGGCGCAATGCGTTGGCGACTGTTTTTTGTAACAGAAAAAAGTTGTTCTCTTGTTTCGAAATGACGAATCTGAGCTTTGAATGGAGGAGCGTAGTTTCGAGCCAATGGGGGCGAATCAAAGAATTTGTTTCGCAGAATTCGTATGAATTTTGTTTTAGGAAATACCAGTTAAACGGATAAAGGATGTTCTTTGTGTTTGGTTTTTTCTATTTCTGAATGTCTGATAAGAAGTACTATCAGCTTACCGTTTTAAATTCAATTTAAGAACCGAATTCGTTTTTGTGTCTTCCAATTTTAGAAATCTTCCCAAATTATAAGCGTACGAACACAAAACAAAACGAAACAAGATCCTATCCTTTTGTTGCCTTCTAATCATGTTTAATTACAGAGCTGCAAGTTCCTCTAATTTATAATTAACAAGGCGTCCATTCTCTTCATCTTAGTTAATTAGCATTACTTCTTATAAATCCTTGCTCAACCATGTTTTACTTTTGACATTACCACGCTCTAGATCATTGCAAACCTAATATTTCAAATCTATTTGTTTGGCCTTTGATTTTTATTGTTTAGGTATATCTTATCTAGGAGTTATTAACTGCATCTGGATTGCAACTGGATTAAAATTGTGAGGACAAATATCTCATCTGAAGGTGCGTGGTTATTGAACTTGAGAAGTCTTAGGGAATACTCACAATTAGGATAACGGCGAGCAGTTGCATCATCAACATATAAAATATCTTATTTACCAAGCCTGGATGCTGAAATTTTTTATTAGATTACAGGATCCCAAAACCATTGTCGGCGAACCCGGTCCTCCTGTCTAAAGGAATAACTAACCGTCAACTTCATAACAATTTATGTTGTAAAGGGCTTACAAAACCCATTCCCATCGTTTTCCTTGAACATTGCTGCAATAAATACACTTGGCATTGTGCAACTGCATTCTGACAGGCGATGCATTGTTGAACAAAAAATTGGGCTCGCCATGCGGCCGTTGACCCCGCATTGTATAGAGATGAAACCTTAAACAATACTGTACTGTTACTGAATAATTTTACTTTCATACACTTGGTTGAAAGGTTTTGGAAGCTTTGAATATACTCTACAGATGAATGTGTTTATTGTTGTGTCAGCGGACTGTGAGGCAACTGGCATTTGTATGTCAAAAGGACCAATTTTTGAAGGTATTTAAAACCTTTAGGGCAAAATGTTATTTAAATCTTTAACAGTACTGAGGATAACTACTAAGAAAGTGTTAAATTGTAAGAGTATATGTATAGACTATGTCGCAGTTTGAGTTCGTAATGTTTCTGGTAGGCTAGTTTACATGGAAGACTCATGCAACATTTCATAGTAGTACAAGACCGAAACAATCACAACTAAGCCTTTACTTAGCATAGTAAGTAACACGCGATCCATCAAAGTCCCCCTTTACCGCAAATTCGCTGCATCACTCCCTTGCTTATCAATTTCCATTTAATGTTCCCACCGTGTATTGGGTAGGCTTCGTATTACGATCGCAACTTCATCTCATCGGTGACTAGACGACTTTCTCGTGACTCATCAGCGACCTGACCCCGCAACTGTCATTATTTAGCTCTTTATTGTGGGTAGTTAGATGTTGCAAGACCGGGTCTGTTGGGAGTGTGATTTACTTGTCTATCTCTTAGATTGCCCTAGTCATTGGAATATATTATTAGAACAGCAAACTCGATATAAACATGTTTTGGTCTTTGAATTTTTCTTTAATTAAAGCTACTTAGAATGAATACTTTAGATAAAGAATCCCTCTACAAGTCTACACGGTTGCCATGGTTATTAGAACTTGAGGGAAGGAACAGTAAGTGAAAGCACTCCTATGCTATTTGAAACGTTGCTACGTCGTCGTCGTAAGGTATTAAGGTTTTCAACACACCCCTCAATAAAGAGTAACTACAGGGTGTGTCCCTCCTTGTTATTGCCAGTGCAGCCAATGAAACAATTACGAAATTGTAGCGAATGAGATAAGACAATGCGAAATGAAATGAAGTTCATTGCATATTCCGTATATTTATAATTTATTAGCCTTTTTAGCTTAGCCTTCGCACTGTGTTTCTAAGGCTTTGTTTTAGATATGGTCTTCCTAGTGTCTAACAGCAAAACAGTTTTCTAATTCACTGAAGTAACAATTAACTGAGGGACAAACAAAACAGAGCTGCGGAGGATGGTGTTGCATTATATGCATTAGCCAGCGACTTTCTAACGATTGCAGCGAAAGATAAACATATTTGCACGCGAGCTGATGTCAACGTGGAGAAAGTACATATGTATGACACCGATTGCTCCTTGCGGGTCATGGGTAGACGAGCCATATGTCCTCTAATTGCCGGGACGGTTGTTGCAAGACTTACCTTTTTTCTGATTTCTATTTCCAAAATGTTGAACGTTATTGGATCGTTTAGGACTGCTATTGTTGGAACTGGGGAACAGATTTTAAAAGCTTTTCTTTGTTCAATGTGGCGCTCGATATGTACGTGTCCCAAATTCGAATTAGGATGAACAGCTAGTTTTAGTAAATGCTATGCAATTGCAGATAAGTCAAAAACTGTCGATGGGTAATTTTTTTGCTGCATCTATTCGTCTAGCATCTATTCGAGACTCAATATATTCGTCAGAATATCCTGCTTTTTGTCATCTCGCACATGGATCATATAACCACGGCGTGTTTACTCTTCAGATAGGGTTTGGTACAGTTTGCCTTAGACTGATAAGAGTTCTTGTGAAACAAGACAGAATGTGAAATTGCAGTAAGAGTTTTGAGATTAGTTTGAAAGCAAGTTAGATTACGCAGTTGCTTCCGTATGGTTTGAGGAACATTTTTTAGGCTCAGAATAAAGACTAAACTGTCTATCTAGTTCTAGATAGACATATCATGTAGAAAGCTGAATTTAAATGGGCTGGAATATGACTGATGATTGAAAACAGAATCTGAGGCTTATTTAAGACAAATACACCATGGAAATGGATAATTGTTTTATCTCACAAGCGGCTTCTACAATCGTTAATCTTTCTCTAATTCCGATTTCATTAAACCGTCACTAAAACAGTCACAATTACCAATTTTCACACTTCTTTTTACTGAGAACAATATGGAACGCTCATTGCACATGAATGTAGAAACTAGAAAGTAATCATCTGCTAATACCATTAGATAGTTAGCGTGCAGTTTGTAACTGTTACTAATCGCTCCATGATTTCTTGATTTCTAGTTGTGGGAACATGTTACGTTTCCGTCAAATTTATAATTAATCTTACTGTCACTGATGTTATTGATGCGTTATGGAACTCAAATGGATTTTAGCAGGACACCTAGCTAGGCGCGGTAATGGCCGGTAGAGTGAAGCTGCGAGTGGCGTCTAAGAAACGGCAAGAGAAGCGTTGGTCGTTCGGCAGCGAGATGGGCGGACGACATTGTTGCCATTGCGGGAGTATCTTGTATGAGGCTGGCACAAGAACATAGAGCTTGGCCCTAGCAAAGAGAAGCCTATACGCAGCAATAGGTGAAGACGGGCTGTGGATGATGATGATGTCACTGATGTAGTTCGACCTTGGTATGTGATGCGAAGGAATGAGTATCATGTTGTGAGAAGAGTGTTTAGTGTGAATGTAGAGAATCACAAGACTAGAGGACGACCAAAGATGCGGTGGATGGATTGTGTGAAAGAT
The DNA here is from genome assembly GCA_921972225.1 of Euplexia lucipara. Taxonomy (NCBI): domain Eukaryota; kingdom Metazoa; phylum Arthropoda; class Insecta; order Lepidoptera; family Noctuidae; genus Euplexia; species Euplexia lucipara. The sequence continues at coordinate 995,566 of OV179149.1, read as the reverse complement.
AATATGGCAAGAAGGAGCTGACTATTGAGATGATGACAAATAGAGATGTGTGAAAGGAGAAGATACGACCATTAATAAATTGGGTTAAGGGTAAAAGGATGGTGATAATGATCTTTAGTTTGGCCTTAAAGCTCTCAAAATGCATAATTGGTATTAAGGAATCTACTTTCTTACCTAATTGAGTTTGGTCCTAGTCTCATCAAAAATTAGGGTTCTCAAGTTCTTCTTTTCTTCAGACAGACGTGTTGTGAAGTGGTGAATTGCGGGCTTTTTAGGGGACACTCTAATGTAATCCTGACTTTAAAAAGTGCTGATCCTTAGCTTAATTTGATTAATTGACTTATGATTTTTTTATATTGGTCATGTGGACTGTTATTTGGGCAGGATTTAGAACAGGAGAGGATGTTTTTATAAATCTTATGCTTGTACAAATCGGGATGCAGCTAGTTTTAAACAGGTTTAGGCACTAACTAACCTTTTTAAATATTCAGCCTGGCTCTCTCCTTTCCAATTGTGTCTTACGTCCTCTATCAACGTCTATTTTCATTAGTCTGACGTAATACTAAAATGGTAACAAATCCATGTGATCTATTAATACCTGTAGGTATTGTACACAAAAGAACAATGACTGCGTACAATTTTGACACGACCGCGAATGAAATAGAGAGTTGTTTACGTCTCAACATTGAAGACAAAAAATATTCGGACGGTAGAAACAAAATTTAATCGGTACAGAAGGACCACTGGCGTTCCCAATTGAACATCGTCCATAAACTGTTCGCAATTAAGATAAAAAACTATGAAAGAAATTTGACACGTAGGGGTAGCTTCAATGATATTATAAGTAAAAAGGTGTAGATAGGTTACTTAGACAACATTCGATCTTCAAAAACGGTAGGTACACTAACGCCGCACGCGTCCGGTGAGCGCGATGCCACACTGAGGTGAAGTGTGGCTATTTAGCCACATTTTAACGTGTCACTTGCTGAGCGCGTATAACCTATCTACACCTTTTTATTTATAATATCATTGGGTAGCTTGATGTCCTGGCCTCTGTACAAGAAATATTTAACACATTACCTCAGATTAATACAATACATTTTTATCTCAAACTTCAACAAAAAACGTGAAGTAGGAACTAACTGAAGTGGCATTATGTAGACATATTTCAATATTACTTTCAGTCTTGTTTGCACCGTATTTATTTTGCACATTTCGTTAGGTACAGTAAACTGTACCAAGTAGGAATTCTGGCTTCTTTATCATATGAGTCATAATTAATTGCTTTGTGAGTTGTTAGAATATTGCGCAACATTTCAAAGGCATATTTGTTTTATAAATAACCGTATTCTTCAACTATTTAGTTTATCAAAGGAGATGGAGGTGGTTTAATATGGATAGGTTATAAATTAGAGGCGACCTTTAATTTACCCCACTTTTAATGTGCTTTCTTTTTTTTCCATTGTGACAAACAATACAATTAATGAACGACCACAACAAAGCATGATGCGTGATACAACAATAGAATACCTACTGTAATGTAGGTAGGTACTATGTGATCTGATCACCACGAAAAACGCAAAAGAAACACTTGTGTTATCACTAACTTTAGAAAATAGAGGGAACAGCATTTTTTTTTGGATTTATTGGTTGGTCTATTAGTAAAAGTTGTAATGTCGTCTAAAGAGGTTTCAACTATCCCAATTACAAATTATATTCATTAGTTATTTTTTGTTTTTCCTTGTTTACAAATTACATGAATTCCCAATATTCCTGAGTATTGCAACAGCGGCTCAAGTTATCCGTCTCGCACGAGCTCTTAACATACCCGCGATACCTTGAGTAGTTCACAATAAACTGTGAAGAACGTTGTTAGTCTCGCTCTAATAAACATTTTCATTGTATTGTAGAATTTATTCATTCGCTGCTCTTAAGTTTCCGCGGTTCACGCCAAATGTAAATAGACAGTTTTTCTTGTTGTTGTAAATAAGCCGAAGTGTTGTTTTAATTAAGCCCCAATGAATTCGCGCTAGTTTGGAGGAAAATAATTTTCTCTTCGCGTGTTTTTCTGTGATATTTTCCAGTTCTACAACGATTATTGTAATTGTAGTACAATGTTCGTGTTCGTTATTGTTTAATTATTGTGATAATGTTTAGGCGTTTAGCACTGAATTAACTAGAGTGACGCTTAAAATAATACCTGTATTACATTGTTAACATCCGAAAATAATATTTCTTTCTTTTTCTTTTTGACATATTTTTATTTCCATGTTGTGAATGTTAGTAAATCTCATTGTTGATGTCAACAAATTTGTACGCCTCGTCAGGCAAACCATGTTCGGTGTTAATGCTTGGAACATAAGATATTGCATACTTGCTGTATACCGCATCTTAAATTTCAATAAAATTATGACCATTACCACCAACATACCATTGTTTTAAAAAGTACTTACTGTCGTAATCATTAACCCTAGCTACTGATTTCCATGGCTGACCTGCCCCTGCACTTCGGTAACAATTTCCGCACAAAACACATTAGCAGACAGTCTTCACTCCTCGCTTCCTCCTTTACAAATAGAAAGCGAGACTTGCCATCAATCATAGACTGCTTGAAACAGTAAGATGTGCTGACAGCAGATACTGTTGCGACATTAGCCAGGTAATGCTCATGTTAATGACAGTTCTAAGTGGGTTCCACTTTTGGCATTGACGGAGTTTTTAAAGGTTGGCTCGTTTGAAAGTGGAATGATAGTTAAGTTGTTGAAAAGTGTGATTGAGTGTGTAGGCCTTTTGCGAATATCTACATTTGCATTATGCAATTATGACGAAAATATTTGGGTACCCTCCCTAGTTTTCAATCAATCACAAGATGTTGATGTTGATGATGATACATGATCCATCAAACATAATCAATTTCACATCTATCACTGGTGAGGCATTTGAGGCATTTGTATTAGTAGGTAAACATAGAAAACAGCGCCGCATTTGCACCGCATACATCAAGTGCAATCGCCTCTAATCAGTAACTATCTGAAGGCTGTCTAACGGGTCGCGTACCGCTAAGGCAATTTCCCGGGATAGTGCAAATGATTGTAGTAACAGTAAGTCGGCTATGTGTGGTCGTTGTGGAAACTGACCGCTTGATTCACAATCACAGACAGGGCTGCTAACTGTAGGATTTGTGAAAAAACACTCGCCAAAAGAAGTAAATAAGAACATTGAAATTGTAGCAAGAATTTACTACGAACAGAACAGAACCTCGGTGTAAGCAAATCTAACAAACAAATGGATAAGTACAAAAGAAATCTACAAAGAAAATATTAAAAAATATTCCGTGTTATAATAAAATCTATGGCAATAAATCCTTAAAGAAACACCGAAAATTCACAGCATACCTACTTCATAAGTTAGTAGAGCGACGAAATTACTCGAGATATTTTTTGTACGCTTTCCATAAAACTGTCATCTAAATCCGGAATGTCGGCACCCCTATGACGGGAGAGGAAACTTCGTAACTACATGATGGGCAGGAGTTTTGCTTAGCTTTTTCCTACTACTGGAAACCATCATTCATCTTCGTATGAAAACAGAAGATTGGATAGGATATATTTATATATTGCATAATACTGCAAATATATATTGTAAGTTACTTGGTCATCTTCTGTACAAAGTGGCTCAATTTCACTCAATTTCACTTTATTTTCATTTTGTTTTTATTTTATTTGTGTACTAACACTAGATATAAGGTACGTTTCTAACATTGTGGATCTTTGTTGTCCGATTGTTTAAATAAATTATTATTATTATAATAATTACTACAGGATGAGGCACTTAATTATCCATAATATGAGAGATCTATTGAACACTACTCTTCTTTTTTTCCACCGCAAATAAATAAGTATATTATACAAGTATATTTTTATATCTTCAAGCAATCAGTCAGTAGTCCTCATTAACATCATCATTTTTCATTTATTTTTGATTATTATTATTATTATCAACATTTTCCTGATTTTAGATTTCCCTATGTTTAAAGTGGTGTAGTACATGACCAGATACCACAAGATGGATGTGAGTAAATATGTGGTTGCAACGTTAAAACTTTCCACTGAATTCATTGCCGCGATATATTCAACGCAACACATAATTAGTGCGGTAGAAAAACTGTAAACGGTTACTGCAGGAAAACGATTTTTTGGTTCAGAAATAGTCAACACAAGTCATTCAATTATAATTTTTCTTTTGCTTGCCATCTGGTAAAAAGTAATAACCTGACTGGTTAATGACAGCTTTCGCTGCTTTTCCACTTTAGAACATTCTTTGCAGTTAACATTCAATTCAAATTCTTTATTGCGAACTAAGTGTACAGAAAAATAGAATTTCTAGATGTTAACAATTTAGGTAGTTCTTATAACTTAAATACAACGAATACCATATAGAAATATTGGCAAGTGAAGCAAATGCTATAGGTATCTATGCATACGCAAAACATCACGGTTACTGATGAAGTACAACTCATTCTTTTGTTCTCACAGTATTGTATTGTTAAGCAGCCTAAATAAGCGAAGGTATTTGCACAAGTGAAAAATTTCGCTCAATCGGAAACACAAACAACCAAGTCATACAAAATAAGTACACGATATAGAAGCTTTCGGAGTTTCTGACTCACCTCATTGTAAAATCGACTAGAACAAAAGGTGAAGTGAATCTAAATAATGGGAGGGCAACCTATAATTCAGAGCACAATGCTATCTTTTATCCAACATCCATAACTAATAACATGTCTACTAAAGAAGGGACTAAAGGCATACTTAGTATCCAAATTACAGCCCGACCACCTGTAATTACTACAGAGCACAATAGTGGTGCATGTGAACTATAACCTTTATCCATTAGTCCATTCACCATTGGATACGTCTAGTTGGACCATTAGACTGGTTCAAGATATGGAGGTGGAATATAGCAATAGTGCACAAATTGTAATAAGTTCGCTTGCCTTTCGCCTACGTGCGCCACCGTAACCCAATTCGCTCCTTTACTTACGACATGGACGAAAATAAGACGCTAATTCTGAATTCTGTCGCATTTTCGCAACATTCGATATGTTCTTCACGTACTTTTGATGTTATGTATGGGTCCTGAATAACATCAGTTATCAATATTTTTTCCTCAATAAAAGAAAGATGCTTCAGAATTCATTCGGAAGTATAATATATTTCACTATCAGCTAACATTTGGATTATTTTTCTATCTCGCCCAGTTAGTTTATCTTTACACGCCTCATGTTCATCTTCAAGCAAGGTAAACTTTCTTTTAATTATTTTCCTAACATTTTTTATTACTTTTACTCAGATTATATCATTCGGCACTTCATCAATCTGTATCGGCTAATGTAAACTTACAGTAATGCACTCAACGATTACATAAGCAAACAATCGCCAAAAATAATCGTGATCGATCGTATCATCCACTTAATCAGATGGCCGGAGCTTTCGACTGTATGCTTCGATGTTATCGATAAAACACGAAATTGCTCTTACGACTGATGGGAAATGTTCCAATTAAATGGCGGTCTAGAAATAAACGAAAATGCTGCACGGAAATCCCATTATTTACTTGGTGAATTTTATGACTGGAAAATACTGTTTTTCAAATGGTCTCGTTTAAGAATTATGATCTCTATTACGCTTATTCCTTTCCCGTGGCTACTTGAAGAATGTATGGTCTCTAAATTGGCAGAATGATTTTATATGAATTCGTATCTCCTCCAGCATTCTCCATGCTCATTTTACCATCTATTCCATTCTCGGACCCCTCCTATCACCCCTTAAAGGTATTAATAATAAACAGTTCCCCTATTCGCACGGTGCACGGTAATCAGAGAGCGTTCAGTCATCTAATATTCAGCGGAGGGCACTGCCTCGCGTCGTCGCCGCCGGATCGTGTTACCTATCGCCGCAACAAATTGCCTGCGAATTTGTTGTGTTGTGAAATTTGTTGGTGGATACCTCCTTAGTCTAGTGTTTGCAAGCGCTGCTGCTCATCCATAAGCTATTGGATTTTTTTAAATTTCGGGATAGGCAAAGTGTTATTAAGTTTTTTAATTTGGAATTTCTTAGTAGCAGCCTGAAGTCTAGATTTGTGCACGACATTACACCTTTGCTTAACCCTTTGAGGAATTAGGGCGAGATGTTATTCTTTTGCCGGACACTCAAATGTTAACAAGAGTAGTTTTTTTTTCTAACTACATTCAAAACAAAACTACTTATTATTCGCGTCGTCCATAATAAGAGCCCAGTATGGTTATAGAAATGGTGTTAATTGGAAGTATTCCCGTTTGAGCACCTATTTATTGAGCACCTTTGGGAAATGGGAATACCTTTGGTGCTAAATGCATAGGTGCTCAAAAAATAGGTGCTCAAACGGGAATACTCCGTTAATTGATCGTATCGGGCCCTACCCCGGAATATGAAGATAACTCTTATAAGGGTTCTATAATAGTTCAGAACCTTATTTGTTTACCGTGGACTTTGACATAGTAGTCATTCAGTGCATTCTTAAAAGTAAAAAAAATATTCAAACAGCCCAGTTTTCTTTCTACTAAGTGTTACACCGCAAGTAAATAAAAAAACAAGTCCACAAATAATGTTGAAGTGAAGAGCCATCGAACTATCGACAACCATTATTATTGTGGCAGACTATGTAAATAACCTTATTTGTGAGATTCAACCGTTACTTGACATTCATACATATGTAATGTCGCCCACATTATATCCTTTAAAGAGATATTTGGTTAATAAGATTCACCGTTGATACAGAATCTTGATTTTTTTGCTGTTGGGTAGCAACTGAGATTTCTTAATAAGGAATTTAAATGTATACAACTAATGAGTGTATGTGTTTGCACATGTGTTTATGTAAAGCCTTATTTAGGTGGTTTAGGTAATTTTTCTAACTCTTCATACGTGAGAGTTTGATACCAATTTATCTATGATCCATCGATATTTTATTATGGAACGAAAGGCCTTGACAGTGATATTGTGAGCTTAACTTGTTGAACAGCTTATGTGGTCAAAAATCAGAAAATCGTGTTCTCTTTTACTCAAGTTAGATTTGTTGATTTCCATCTCTGAAACGACTGATTAGCTCGACAAATCTTAATTAGTAGACTCTACTGACTCATCTTTGACTGATTTATGAATTGAGGTAAATAAATAGGTTAATCCTTTTAGTTCTTGATATCATAATTTGCATTTTAATGAAGCTAGACTTGTTTTTACAAAGAACTGTTATTTTTTGTGAAACTTGTTTTAGTATTATTTATGCAGTTATAATTAGGAACATAAATGTGTTAAGATGGAGTAGGTATTTCATGAGTAAATAAGGACTGAAGTTAATTAACTAAAATAATTTAAATTGTTTACATTATCTTCTAGTACAAGGTCAGTGCAGAGATAGGTATTATATGTATATGCGTGTTAATTAAAATGAGTCGGCTAGGTAGGAATCTAAAATATACATAATGCGTTTTTTAACTCTATGTAATGGGGCCATTCTTGTATATTTGCACAATCGTAAAAACCTGTTTAATATTGTTTAAAAAAAAATAACTTATAGATTCGCCGAGAAACCAAAGCATAGTTTTCTACTTAAATAAAAAATAAAAAGGTACATTTCCACATCCGTTTCCGTAAATTCTCATAAATCACATAACTAATTAACTACAATTAGTTGTAAAATAACAGTTACAGTGTAAAACAATAACAGCGTGACAGACACGCGATGCCTTATCATCACGCAACATGTGCTTTGTGCAATTGTAGGTAATCTATTCTGCAGTCTGCAGGTACGGAATCCACCAGAGCTGAGATAGCAATGTTTAACAATTATTTTTGGACACAGACAGATAACGAAGAATGTTTATGTGGAAATTATTATTTCTAAATGATTGGTTAATTTTAGAGTTCAAAAGTGTGATTTAAAATTTTTATAGTTTCAGCTATGATTTTTTTGCAGATTTTGTTACTCGTGTGCAAAAAATGTACTTAATGCACGATAAGAGGGCAAACCTTAAAGTGGTTTTGTTTACTAGAAATTATTTCTGTACATGGCAGGCACACTGTTCGAATTAAAGTAATATGCTGTGAATCTGAATTCGGGATCAGACTGTCATTACGAAGATTTCAAGGGGCTTGTGGCAAAATAATAATGCACTCTCAAGGACTCGATCGAAGGTTAAGCAACGCTTGCCGAGGTCTATTAATGGTTGGGTTTTCATTTCATTTCAAGACCAGTTTAACCAAGGAGGATCGTGGATATCAGTCACTTGGGTTTTGGAGGTCGCTCTATGTAAAACACTGGTATTCAGGTAGCTGAATCGGTAGCTGGTTGGAAGCCGACCCCAACTTCATAGATTTGGGAAAAGGCTAGGCAAACGATGACTGCATTAAGTAAAAAAAAATCGGTCTTAGTGGTGATTAAAAGTTTTATTAAGAAAACGGCTAGGGTACTTTTTTACTTCTTGGATATATGCTTATAGTATTTAATGTATTGTTTACAGAAAGAATCTCGCACAGACGTGCAGTTCCACTTGGCAGCGCTGCGAGGAGACTGTGACAGACTACGTCAGCTATTAGACACCGGGAAGGTCCACATCGACTCCAGAGACAGGGTAAGAAAACAATCCTGTTACTAAACATAAGAAATCTTGAAATATGGGTATATTGTTGTATCAATATATCATTGTCACGCATTTTGCCCTAAGGAATTGCCTTCGTGATGCCAGTTTTCGTTTGTATATCTCTGGAGACCCGACACACACACTAAGGTAGATCTTTGGACTCTTTCGCTTTATTACCTTTTCAACTGCCATACAAGCTTCCATCCCTTATTTAACCCTGGTGTAAGATTTTCATTCATCTTTTCTACCGCTGACTTACGTTGACATTCGAAAGTTTCGACATTCAGTCTGGCTGACGACTAGGTACTCAAAACACATTATCTATTTACTTTAACAATATTCAAGCGTTAAAATTAAATAAAGGAAAAAGTATTTAGATGTTAGTAGGCACGAGTATGTGGTGCCAACTGCCAAATGATCAAATCGTGGCCGCCGCCTCGGCTGACATTTGACTGGACATAAATCTAGATTTATATCAATATAGGACATATAATTGATTTCAATATATCAGGTGAATGACAAATGAGTTCAATATGTTACGGCCAAAGATTTAGTTTGTACCATTTAGCTAATATGTCACGTATCTACATATAAACATAACCTCACGCCTTTGTACTATGGGCATAGACAGCAACTACAGAACGCCACCTGCTACGATCCTTACAAATATAATTATACTTATGTAAGGATCGTAGCAGGTGTCTTTTTGCTTCGTTTACATTCATACAGCTGCTAGCTGGTTTAGCGAATTGGTACTACGCGCCTGACCTTTCTAAATAACGTCGACAAAAAGATTACATATCTATTGCAGAAATTAGTATCCCACCAAAAACATTTCATGTAAAATGTTGCCAAGACGACCACATAAGGTTTGACCTGTGAAAAAGATATCAGATCTCATGTAGAGCCAAACTTCTGAATCTACACGGCCTAACCTACCGACCCTAACTTCACAAATTGTACATATCAGTAAAAATTTATGGCTTCGCCGTTTCGTTACGTCGTGGAAGTAATGCGAATATTTAGTTTCTGAAGTAAGTAACGAAACAGCCAAGCCATACATTTTTACTGATATGTACGTACAATTTGTGAAGTTAGGTTTGTCAGATTGAAGATTAAAAAAGATTTTTTGGCTTAATTTTTTGGAGCTTGAGACTAAATAGTAATTATTAAAAATCCTTAGCCTCACGGGTCAATCGAAGGTTATGCCACACTTGACGAGGTTGGTCTGAGGAAAGGATTCATAGCTTATCAAGACTTCTCCGTGCCTCGGAAAGCACGTAAAGCCCTTGGTCACGGCAGTTATTTATAGATCTTATGACAGTCGTTAAAGATAGAAGCCTGAAAACCATTAAAGTGGTTTCCTGTTTATTTGTACCCAGTAACTGGGTTATGGAAGACCGGCAGGCAGTCGCTTCATGTAAAACACTGGTATTCAGCTGCATCCGGTTAAACTGGAAGCCGACCAAAACAAAGTTGGGAAAGGCTAAGATGATGATGACAAATACAAAAGATTATTGTCTTTCAAAGAGTCCCGGAAAACACATAAAAGAATTTAGCGTTCCATTTCGCCATTACGGAACACTAAAAAGATGAGAACGTGACGATAAACCTCATTTTCAAGATCATTCGCCAAGATTAGCGATGTCACTATGAGAATTGATGACTCGTTGGCGTTCAAAGTGTCACGCTTTGCCTATTAAACGCGCTGCTGGCGGACTCTCGGCATTCCACTCGAAGCCCGAAGACAGATGGGGTGTTGTGTAACCCCGGTAGCTGAAAAATGGGCAATCCTATAAATCGATGGCCTAGATTGAGTGGAGATCGTTGGTTAGTGTTTTTTTAGGGTTTAGTATCCTAGGGATTATAATATCCTATTACTGAGACTGCACTGTCCATCTGTCTGTCTTGTCACCCCACAAATTTTCACAGAAGATGTATTTCTGTTGCCGCTTTTACAACAAATATCTTAAAAACAGAATAAAATATTTTTTAAGTGGGGCTTCCATAAAACAAACGTGATTTTTTGCCGGAACCCTTCGTGCGCGAGTCAGGCTCGTATTTGGCTGGTTTTTATTGCTTACAAACATAACTTCACGCCACGCTTCGCATTCCTCGCAGGGTTTGGCAGAAATGTACCTCCATTGTAAACCCACATTTTTAGCTATGTTATAACGTACAGACGCCAGCACATCAAGTTACCCCAATGTGTCAAATTTCTTTGATCGGTTTTCAATTTATGTCAAACAGAATAAGGTTCATATTGAATTAAGAAAATTTGACACATTGGGGTAACTTGATGTGCTGGCGTCTGTACTTAGGTCCATATTGTTCGGTTATCGATCGTAGGTACGTTTATCTTCTAGTTCTTCTACCTTCCTTTCTTCTACAATTTTTAACCAAAAGTAAGTCAGTACCTAATTCTAATATAAGACTAATGCGGCGTCAGTGTTATTCAAAGCCTTGAATATTTTAGTGTCGCTAGCTGGGGTAGGTGTAAACTGCGGCCTACACATGTGGTACTTACATAACATACAATATCGGGCTATAATGGTCCCACTACTGTAATATCCCTAGGCCTTGTGCGGGTTGGTACATGTAACATGTCTTCGAAGTTTTGGTTCCAGGACATAACGGTTTCCTCATGAAGTTTTCCGTTTTGAGTACTGTGGTGGTTTAATCATTACACACAGTTAAGCGGCGGTCTGGGTCCGAACCTATGACCTACAACTCGAAAGTCGAAGTCGTTACCTCTGCTGCACATGTGGTGCTGACAACCCTTCATGATGTGTATCATAGCTGCCATGTGCGAAAAACCATTTAATTATAATAGCTGGAAAAGGAAAGAGGTATAATGATTAATAGTGTAGTAGGTAGGGGTATTGTGGGTTCTTATCTCAAACTCATTTCTATCTTAGAGACAAACCGTGAGAATATTTCACGAAATTAATCTATTGCGTAAGTAATTGAACTATCAGTACAAAAGTACGTTACTACGGTTTCTCTGTAATTAATTTATCAATTTCCTTTCAACGTTCGAAAGAATTTCATTAATCAAAGTTTAAACCACTATGTACGGTTTTTATACAATAGGTAGTCTAATGGTTTTTAAGTGACGTAAAATTAGTGCCCCACTTTCGTCCAATCTCCATTCTTTATGATATAAAATTCATTATCTTGTTTTGATGTTACAAGCTGAAGCGATTTCCTACTTTTGTAGCTACTGTACGCTTGCAAATCTAGAAAATGTAGAAATCTACTGAAGTGTAATAAAGTCACCCATTACATTTTATATATTAAAAGCGCATTAAATTGACTACCCGTTATCAGCTTTAAGCTTTATTAAAAACAATACAAAGAACTTAACTGCTTAAGTTACACACGTGAAACATCGTCTTTGATGATGATGCATGATAATACAAAATCAAACCTACTTTCTCCAGTAAAAAGCTTATACTTCGTAGAATTAGTTTCTCATGCCTAATCACTTCTAAAGCTTATTACAAACTGTTCAAATTCATTATTTAATGAGGCTTCGAATCCAACTTTTTTGACCGCCAAAAACTGCATATCACCGTCATTCACAGTCCTCCGAAACGCTCGCCCTTCATCGCTTCAGTGTCTTTGCTATGGAGAAGTGTAGGAACAAACTCCCCAGCACAACTACTATCTAAAAAGATGAAAGGATTTGAATCTTTACATCTTATCGCTTAAATAATAGACTGGCCTGTTGGCATATTAGTCAGTTACCCTGACTGCTTTGCCGCAGGTCGTGGGTTCGATTCCCACCCAGGACAAAAGTTTATGTGATGAGCACGACCATTTGTTCTGTGTCTGGGTGTAATTTTATCTATAATATGTTTGTATTTAGGAATATATAAGTATGTTTATCAGCTGTTTAGTACCCAGAACACAAGCTCTCAGTGCTCTCAGCTTAGCTTGGGACTAGATGTCGTTGTGTGAAATGTTGTATAAAAAAATAAAAAAAATAGATATAAATCGGCCCGATTATGCTACTAGCTTGGCCCACAGTAAAGTCGTGAATTCATAACCAAGTTGCTACCTGTCATGTTTTATTATAAACAGCGGTCCCTTTACGTCACAGTTACATTAAACCACGTAATAGAATGATATGAATGGCAGTTGGAACGAAGTGTAAACTGTTTTAGACATTATTTTGAACCACATGTCCACATGCGATGTGGGAAACTTCGCTAAGTTTTTGTTGATTGAACCGCGAAGTCTTCCTTTTTCATGATGTGTTGTGTACGACGATTGACGACCACGGCAGTCGGGCTCTAGTCGACGAAGTTAGTTTTGCTTAGCTAGGCAGGGTTCCGTGAAAAAGTGCCAATGGAACTAAGCGTCCGCCGTCCGTCCGTCTGTCTATGGGCTGTCTCTCATGAATTCTTATAAGTGAAAACATGATTTTGTCAACAAATAATGAAAATAAAATGAAAGTAAAGCTCTGGATTATTTTCAGAATAATCAAAGAAAGAAAACAACACTCATTTAGTACAAGCTTAGGCAATACAGAGAAAAAAAGAAATAAAATAATGCACTTCAAAGTTGCAATGTCGTCAAGCCTTGCCGAATGAATCAAAACTATAGATAATATGCGATACACCGTATAGTGCATCTAGTAAATTATGTCACTAAATAAACCTCACCTCTTATTACTTGGGCCCATCTCAAGAATTCACAACAACGCGTTAACTCCAATGTAATATTATAAACAGCTCCTCAACAGTTACGTGAACGCGAAAATATAATGTGTGTATAACGCGTGTACTCATAATAACGTGCGAATTGTGACCGAGTAGAGTACTATTGTTTGTGTACGAGTGTGGGACATGAGGCATTACGTGGACGAACACCAATTTATGTAAAACATAATGTAGATCTTGCTTCTTTCATGGCATCATATAGAAAAGTGTATTGTAGGATTGAAAGAAGGAATTCTGCCTAAATGCTCCAGTAAGCCCGGAGTAACTTGTAGTTTACACTCAACTCAGAACCATTTTTTTATCACTGGTAGGGTCGAGGGCAGGAAAGAGCTAGCCTTACAGGAAACAGGAAAGAGCTAGCCGTACCTGTACAGTGTACATCCACATTTTTCCAATTATGTTAAAGTGCCATGTAATGGGAGGCGAGCCTATTACTTTTTTTCTTTTTATTATAAAATGGTACCAGACAGTTTAGAAGAAACATGTTTTGCTAAATACTAACAAGTTTACAAAATACTAGGTACAGGTAGGTGTCAGGTTTTATTGACAATTATGTTAATGTACCTAGCCCATGCCTAGACATGCCTGAGAGCTATTTCTCGACGTTTTGTGAGGCCAAGTCAGAGGCCTATGACCGGTATTAAAACTGACACCAGATTACTCCCTAACCGCACCAAAAAAATGTACTAAAAGACAACCAGTAATGAACACGTCACTATTCAATCTTACAGTGTCAATGGAATTCACCTTTTCTCCTTTCTACAATTTCTTTACAAATTTAGCGGAACGTTTAATTAATCGATTCATTGAATTCGTGTTTACTTTTTCTTTTGCGGATTAACATAACTATGCATTAATCTTCACGATGTATGTAACACGTTACATTCTTAAACTGTTATGTTAATCGTTTGATAATTACAAACTGCAATTAGCATGGGCGTACGTATAATTATATGGTTAGGCAGTTAGGCCTGAAATACACTTGTTGCTTTATTTTGTTAGAATTGATGGCTATAACATCCATAGGCGACGGGCGTATATTTTGAACCGGGGGGCAAATAACTATAATATATTTTTTTCTTTTTTGAAGTTACTTCAAACTTCAAATATTTATTGCGATCATAGGGTGTTTTAAAAGGTAAAAGTACATACATGATACCCTGTTAGGGCGCAGCAACACAATTTCAATATAGAAAGTTACTAATTCGTATAAAGGACTGCCTTGTTGGTCTAGTAGTCGCAAGCGCTAATGTTGAGCATGAGGTTCCGGGTTCGGTCGCCGGGTTGGACAAAGCGTTATTGAGCTTTGACATCTGAAATTTCTCAGTATCATCACGGAGTCTGGATTTGTGCTCGATTGATGGCAATAGGCTCGCCCCCATGGGTCTTCAACATCACTAGCGAAATGTGGTTGTAGGAACTACTGGTACACCTCTGCCTAACACTTCGGGAATAACAGGAGTGATGAGAGGAGGGGTGTGGGAGGAGTTATGTAAGTCCTATTTATAGTTGCTCTTTTCCTGAGACTTCAGTGGATTGATCAGCAAAAATACGTATTTGACATCGTCGACCAATCTTTTCTCTGATTAGGACCCCGCTTAATAGGTATGTTTATGATAATCTCGTGATCTTCTTCTTATCGTGTGGTTAGTAACTGACCTGGTGTCAGAGTTTTAATGCTGCCCATGGGCCTCTGACTTGGCATCACAAGCCCTTGAGAAATATCTCTCAGGCATGCCGGTTTCCTCACGATGTTTTCCTTCACCGTTTTTGAAGCAAGTGATAATTATACAATCCGCACATGAATCCGAAAAGTCAGAGGTGCGTGCCTTGGGTTCGAACTCGAGACCTATGATTTGACAATCCGCCGGTCACACCACTAGGCTATCACTGCTATCTTGTGATTATAATATTTATGGAGACGTACATTGTTCATTATGGACCCCTTGGTACACCCAGGGTTGCATCTTTGTACATGTAATGGACTATAGCTCCGTCCAAAATTAATTGAAATCTTTAGTTCAAAGTATACATATACTTAGTATTTATATTCTGCGTGTTCATTGTTAAGTAAGTTGTAAAGAATATTGTATTTGAGTGTCTAGTCTACCGACTTGGGTTAACCGGCAATAGATAATCTTTTTGTGGATATAAATTACTTTTCTAAGGCTACCTTATCGCGTGCCCAAACAGCTTCCGAGAAAACAAAACATAAAAGCAAAAAATAAAAATAATCATGTAAGTCTTGGGCCACGCACAGTAAAATGTATGTTCAAAATTCAGTCGGATGTACCAGACGTAAGCACATCAACCTACCCCAATGTGTCAAATTTATTTGATGGGTGTTCAACTTTATTCTAAACACAATAAGGTTCATGTTTAAATGCGTCTG
Organism: Euplexia lucipara; assembly: GCA_921972225.1. Lineage (NCBI taxonomy): Eukaryota > Metazoa > Arthropoda > Insecta > Lepidoptera > Noctuidae > Euplexia > Euplexia lucipara. Next base: position 979,767 of record OV179149.1, on the reverse strand, counting down.
TACATGGTCAGATTATTTTATCATTGTTCTAAGGACTCCTAAAAACCAAGCTTTTGTGTGAACTTTTTTTCAAAGCATGCAAGCGTGACTGTTTTATCATGTTTATTATGTATGTGTACTGCCGGCCTAAAGTTGCATGCACACGTTACAGTAAGCTAAGCACACATGAAATGATGCTTAACGGACATGATTTATTAGCGGGAAGCTGTGTGCTCATGCCTTTATACAATCGTAGCATACGAATTGATGAAAAGAGATGTGTGATTGTGATATGAAGTGATTTAGATAAGGATGTAAATGGTGTGATAGTGATCTACATAACTATGATCCTACTGGTTCTTCAATTCTTTATTTCGAGTACTTAACAATGTGACTCATAGTCATAGTATTACGAGTAATAGTAGTGTAGTGTTAGTAAGTAACAATGAACTTCAGTTTAGATATTCCTTGTAAACTTAGAACTAGCTAAGGGGCAGTATAAGGGATACTGCCTCGTTGTCTACTGGGTCGGTCCTGGGTTCGATCCCTGGGTCGGGTATTTCCATCTGGAATTTCTCAGTAGCAGCCCGAAGAGTGACTTGTGCCTGTTTGGTGCCAAAAAACTCACCTCAATGTGTCCTAATTTCTCAGTACCTCAAAATGGATTGTACCTAGTGTTCTCAATAGAATTTAATTTTATAATACTTGCTGTTTATCATAAACAATTCGACACGATTCCAGGGGCGTTTATTATTAAAGTCAAATCTACACATACTTTTACCGAAGTCCACTTACATCTCTTAACACTTTTTATGTGTATTTTTAATGCTAACTTAACGTGAGCGTGAAGCGGCACTATCCGTTAAACAGAGCACAGTTGACAGCTCGTTAGTTAACTACCGTTACTTGGCGTAAACGTACGTTTAAAGTAAACAACACTTTATAATTACACTTCAAGTACTTGATGATCATGAAAAACAGAGTTTCAGGCGGTTTTAACTACCACAAAATTATCTATTTTGGGTGGATTCAAGCCGTTGGTCCTGGCTGCCTAAGACAGTCGTTAACAGATAGTCAGAAGCCCGAAAATCAGACAACCAGTTTAACCAAGGGGTATCGTGATACCCAGTAACTGGGCTATGGAGGTCCGGCAGGCAGTCGCTCCATGTAAAACACTGGTATTCAGCTGCATCCGGTAAAACTGGAAGCCGACCCCAACATAGTTAGGAAAAGGCTAGACCGATGATGGTGGGTGCTAGATAAGAGGGTTCCAAGGCTATTTGGCAGTAAATAGTATAAGCAATGCAGCAGTGTTAACCTAGTGTCGTGTCCGGCGGACTGTCAAATCATAGGTCTCGAGTTCGAACCCAAGGCCGTAGTACCTGTGACTTTTCGGATTCATATGCATATTGTTTGTTGAGAGATATTTCTCGACAGCATATGAAGTCAAGTGAAAGACCCATGGATGGCATTTAAAACTCTGACACCTTCCCCTCAATTTAATCAGTGAATCGCATACTTACTACGACACCCGTCACTCGAATCACTTCTTGTTATGTAAATCAGTCAATGCATGTGCACCAACTTTTTGCAGTCAGCTAGGCTACCTGTGCATTTCACGGACAATTAAATACGTCATTGAATATGAACAGTGATTAAACGTTGACATACGAGTACAGTCTGTTGACAATATAATTAACTTACTGCAATTAAGTTGTCATACAATGCGATTTTTGATGCGGCCAACTCTATAGGCGATTCCATGCATTTGTCAAGATATTTTCGACAGATAAAAATAAAACCGTTTAAAATGGACTATATAGCAAGACACAATACAGTGTTTTTTACACTATTAATGTTCGTGCTAGTGGTTAAATTGCACTTGTATGCTTTAGATACCTACATTAAATAATAACACACGCATTTTTTCCCATGAGTTGTGTAGAAACAATAGGACGCCTGGTCACGTTCATAAATCCCTGTTCTTTCTGAAGAACATCACCAATTAGGCAAGCGTAAATATTTCTAGGGCGTCCCCCTCCATTCATTTTCACTCACATCTGCCTTAGGTATGCATTTTGTTTTTTGGTATTCTAAATTGTTATCTTCAGTTAAGTAGGTAGTTTATACATTGGTTATTGGGTACAAGTGCTCCCATTGGCATAATTATTTCCCCTTAACCATCTCTAACACACGCAGCACACTTGAAATCGCAAATCTATTAGCATACCGGCCTAATACATTCTTATTACAGCCTATATCCGATATAATTAATCGTAAGCTGTTATAGTAGCCCATGTTTGTAAGGCTATAAGGTAACGGGAGTCACCATTTCTGTCTCGTGTTGGTACGAATGGGGCTAATTTGTTTTGAAGTGTAGCGCAAAGAACGTGTGTGGATTATGATTAGCCACTAATGTAGAATATTATCCTACAACTGTCAATCCTTGGTGAGAATGTATGTCGAGCTTTTACTACAAATCATCGTTACGGTGTCTTTTATCGTGAGGCCAGTTCAATGTTTTCTAATCAATAGAAATGTCTTCATTCTTGGCAAACTCTTGTATGCGTGTGAAAACGAATCTCAGCATCCTCAGCTGTACCTTTATGACATACTATGACATTGTAACTCAAAATTTATCGTATATACTTTAATTATTAATTGACCATTCTTGTTTTTATTGACCTTTCTAAATGTATGTAATGAATTTCAATTTAATTGCCACTGTATAATGTTAACGTTATTATTATTATTATTAAAATTTTCAACACAATGTAAGTAATGATATTGTTATGAAATAAATAACTTACTTACTTACTTACCTAAATCATAATAAAGATTTTTCTAGCGTTTCTCCAACTATGTTGAGCCTTAAGTAAATGCAGCTGATTACCTGTGGTACCTATTCCTCGAAGCGCTACTATTTTGAGGCGCTCCTAATGAGGCGCTCCTATTTTATTCCTCGGAGCGCACCTTTTAGGAGCGTTCCCGTTAGAAATTATAAAAATATATTTTTTTTTCTAGGAAAAAAAAACAAATATTTTTATTAGGAGCGCTCCGAGGAATAAAATAGGAGCGCCTCATTAGGAGCGCCTCAAAATAGTAGCGCTTCGAGGAATACCTCGATTACCTATGTTGCACATAAAGCACGTGTCTATCTAAGTTTCACAACTCAGTTACTGGGTAACACATAGTGTATGTATACCCTTTGGTGACGCTAGTTAACAGACTTTCAGGCTGCCGGTAACGACTGACAAAAATCTACAAGTAACAGTTGGGATTAACGACGTATTTTCCTGGGTCGAAGGGGTTTCGGTATACGATGGTCATCTATCCACGGACCGACCTCAGCAAGCAACCCGTGCGAATGTAATTATTTTGCAACAAGCCCTAACTAACTAGTTTAATCGAATGAATAGGATTCTGCTACCTAATTGTATGTTTTTACTTCGTTGTTATTCAGTTTTTATCGGCCTCAAATTGGCACCGACCCGACCCGTTCACTTTTTGCGGCGTTTACCCGATTGATAGCAAAAAGAGGTTAATGTTTTTCATGCGTGCACATCTCAGATTCTCTGCATTATGTATTGTGTGTCCGATTCAATCCGACGGGAAAGCGGGCCACGAATTAATCTTCATTATTTGGCAAACACGCATTTTGTATTTTAGAAATTCGTCATGATGACTTTGAATCTTATGTTTACCTATTTGTTCTAAATTGGTGGAGTTATTAGGATTTGTGGGTATTATTTGTAACTGCTTGATAATGAAATACAGTTTAATTTGATAATTTTAGTTAATGTTTTGACAATGGAAAACGCAGATCGATCGAGACCGGATCTGTACGAGTGCTTGTTAAAATTTAGATTATTGATTCCACCATCTGAATGAAACCATTGGAATTCGTTGATCCTATTGGACCAACTATAATATTTTGTGGAAACAACAGTCCTTAACCCTTTTTATGTGATTTGACATATCTAAAGATTTTTACTAAATTTAAAAAAAAAGGCGTCATAATGTTTTTTCAGCCAAAGGTAAACAAAACAAAAGAAAGAGAAATAAACAAAACAAGCAAAAGCAAAAAAGGAGCTCTAATGTTAGTTTACTTACTCCATTTAAAACTTCCGCATTTCAAGTGCGAATTCAAATAAACTTTACAATTTACGTTTCTCAAGTAAACTTTTTAAAAGTCTACGTTGGCGTTAACCCGGGCTCTTCCATCAAAGCGACGTAAAACACAGCCGGCCTACATTCACGAATGGAGGCTTTAAGGTGGCAAAAAGCGGCAAATGAAAGTTCCTAATGAGTTTTCGTTTACGGCGGAAAATGTGAAAAACGTGGGCCGAGGCGTTTATTTGCATAGACGGTAGGTACCTTAATGTTGAGAAAGTGACTGAATGGTTAGTATTTACGGTTCAGCTTGCGTGATAACATTCTTACCATCTCGCCTGTAATTCCTGATGGATTAGGCAGAGTTGTACAACCACATTTTGCCAGTAATTTTTGCTAACTTGACTTAACCTAATGTTACTGAAATGCATTGATTTTGAAAGATACAAAATACATAATTTTAACCTGAACTACTGCGCTGCATGTCTCTATGTAACGTACAATACTAGAGTTGGTAGTCGGATTTAAAGTAGTAAGTCTTATGCATGAATTAGGGGGCGAACCATTCCCATCAATCTGGCACAATTCCACACACCGAGCTGCTACTGAGGCATCCCAGATATAAAAAAGTAAATAATGTTATGCCCGACCCGGGTATGAAACCCGGAATCTCGTGCTCAGCAGTATCACTTGCTACCATAACGCAAACGAGGTTGTGAGAATTTTTTTTCAGTGAATGCTATTACTTACGCATTACAACATGAACAAGATAAATCAATGGAGCACCGACGAAAATCTCTGCGTCAACGTAGTTTCAGTTAATCTTATCTAAAATATGCAAGTGCGGTACATTTATCTCACCCGTGAGATAGCGGATAGGAGGTCAGATGACAATGTACTGTCACATCACATACATATTTCGCGACTAAATATTCAAATATACACTGAATGTGGTCTTCCCAGTCTCCCTAGACAAGACTCCTTACGAGCTTTCAACCACTCCACAGGCCAAGAGTAGCCCACTCAACTGGAGAACCAAACAGGGTATTTTTTTATCACTCATCAGTTTTTTACAAGATGTGCCATGAATAGGCGCAACTTTTACTATGACCAACTCGGAAATCACAAAAGGAATCATGCAAAAGTTAAACAATGTACTGGACCATAAAGAATTAATGAAGCAGCTTATTTTTTTAACAGCCCAAGCCCAGTACACAAATCCGACTCCTGACCCAGGAATCGAACCCGGGACCTCATGCTCACTAGATTAGCGAGGCAGTCCAAAAAAAATCCTTTTTGTGTTTTGGTAATGTTTTTTAGCAACAGAGAAGTATTGAGCACCTTCTCCCTATGTCCTCAGGATGGCACGACGCCGCTCATCCTGTCAGCTGCAATGGGTCACACGGAGTGCGTGCGCGAATTGCTGGCGCAGGGCGCCGACCCGGCCTGCAGCAGAACGGTATCTATTATAAGAGCCTGTGCACATCACGTTTTTTTAAAGGGCCGTTGACGCGCGTTTGTAGCGATACAGATGCGAGTCAGACGCAGCCTGTAGAATCTCACTTTAGCTCTGAAGGGTAAAAGCGCGCTGTCGACGCACGTTTCTTAAACGCCCGTAGATTGTTGAGTGTTAAAGCAGTGTCCCTCAGTTGCCATTAGTGTCATAGTGTCAGGGTAGATTTTGCCTAACACACAAAGTGACTAGACCAACCAGAAGAACCATAGACGCTTGTTTTTCATTCAAACACGTCAGGACAAATCAAATAACTATATTATTATATCTGTGTTTAATTAAATAGACAGTATTTATTACAAATCTTATAATGATCTTTGGTGTATGGTAAATGGTTAGGACCAACCAATGACAGTAACATAATCTGCAAAATGTAATGTAATGTTCTCACTTGGGAGTTGGGACACAGGCTTCTTCCCTGTGAGAAGGAATGGACCGCAATCTACCACGAGGGCCCTGTGCGGGTTGGTAGATGTCAATACTTCAATCTTCAGAAGTGATTTGATCTTACAGACAGGAACGAGCGCGCTGTTCTTCGCAGCGCAGGGCGGCTTCCTGGACATCGCACGCCTACTGCTCGACTCGGGAGCTGCTATCGACGCACCTAGCATGGTAAAACAACAAAAGTCCACCGCGTTCACATAACCTTGTAGATACTCAATACATAAATTGACAGAAAAGTACCTACACCTAAGTATTCTGAAAGTTAGTGAGTTCCCTTCTCATTAAAATTTCTCTACTAAGACAAAGACATTCAATACAGATAGGCGGGCCACCACGAACACCTATTCTAAATTAGTACGCCATCTAGCATAATATCTGCAACTCCAATATGGCTATAAGATTCTAGATGGCGTTACTGAGACATGGGATCATTTCTTTTTATGGCATTTCTTAGCATGTCCTCTCTATGTAGCATCATAAATCTCTTTGCCCTCAGAGAAATTTTGAAGTAAACATTGATCATGCTGTTAGTTTTGCAAAGTTCACTGATATAAAAGTTTCATCTACATAAGGTATTTTGTGATTTCAGGACGGTGGTACGCCATTGTTCGTGGCGTGCCAGTGCGGTCACTTGCCAGTCGTCGACGAGCTCATCCGTAGAGGAGCTAACGTTAACTCTTCTATGAAGGTAAGCTCACATGAGGGCATTGATACAGGGTAATTTTTTAACCCCTAAGCAAATTTTCACTTAATGAACACAAAATGAATAGGTATTAACTTTGGTATAAAACAGCTGTTTTATACCAAATTTAATACTAATCACTTCGCAAAATCAGTCATCACTTCCCATAATGAAAGTTATTTTATTATGTTTGGTATACCCACCCTGTGATAACTTAGTGAATGATAAAAATGATCCAGATTTTTCCTTTATTTTCGAAAACAACGACTTAACTGTCGGTAAGGTCAGTATACGGTTAAGCTTATTATATGGTTAAGGACGACCATCTTGATTTTAAGTAATGTTGCCCTCTAAAGGGCTTATTACGCATCTGATTTGTAGCATCCTAACTAGGATCCTAGTTAGGAAGCAACCAAGCGGTACTATAAATCGGATCGAATCGGTCCTAACTGCGATTACATCTTCCGATTTTCTAGTTCGGATGATACAAATCAGATAGTGTAATAAGCCCTAAAGGGAATTTGCTGATGATTTGTAAAAAAAAGACACTAGCTAGTGTTACCACTGACACTTTTTAGTGATAGTGCTGCCATCTCTTGCTTGGTGGTGGTAACAGTTAATTCTATCGTTTGTAGGTGTTTAGCTTACATATAAAAGTGTCAGCTGCAATAAGTTCACATCATCATCATCATTGTTCTCTTCCAGGACAAGGCGATGCCTCTGTTCATAGCGGCACAGAACGGGCATGAGGAAGTGTGTCGCGCCCTCATACGCGCCGGCGCCGCGCCCGACGGAGCGCGCGCGGACCGCGCCACGCCGCTGTGGATCGCGGCGCAGTGCGGACACGAACATGTCGCGCGCCTGCTGCTGGCGGCCGGAGCCAGGGTTGACCATGTCAGACAGGTAAAAACAACCAAATTTAACATTCACCCTTTGGCGGTAGGTAGAAACTACAGATCGCTACGACTACTTTCTGCTTAATGTCTGCGTCTAGCTGTGGTATTCTGCAAAACATCATTCTGTAAAAAATGTTGGTGGAGGCAAGGTGAATTGAGCTGTCATTGCATACTAATACTAGGTATTGACAATTAATGTCGTTCAAACTTTCACGGAGTGACTTTTAGTGAACCGACCGGCAGGACTGCATCGAATTGATGAGTAATAGTAACACGTAATCAAAGCGTAGAAGACAAGTACAAACTCTTCCAATACAAAAAGCGTATACAAATCTTACATTTTTCAGGATGGCGCTACCCCGTTGTTCAAAGCTGCACACAAAGGCCACGCTGCTGTAGTCGTAGAATTGCTCAAATATAAACCAAACCTTGGATTGCTTCCCGTAAGGATAAACTTTTATACTAGTGTAATGAATTTAATAGCGCCATCTAGTATGTCATTCAGACACTTCAATATTCCATTGACCGCAAGATGGCGTTGTTACAAATTATTTGTAATCTACTCGCTACTAGATGGCGCTGGCTTCATACTTTCATTTGTATTTCACAAAATTGTCTCGTTTTTACTGGCATATCTGTCAAAATGTAGGTGTATTATTATGTACATACATCTTCTACTGAACCACCCGAAAATACAAGCGTGTTGTTACGTATTTATTAAAGACCACACTTTCAGGCTAACATTAACAGAGTCCATTTACCCTTGACTTCTCGTTGGATAAATCTGACATTTTAATTACGGTGTGTACTCGCATTCATGAAATCCCCCGTCCATTGCAGAACGGGCAGACGGCCCTGCACGGCGCGGCCATGTTCGGGCAGCTGTCGTGCGTGCGCCTGCTGGCGCGCGGCTCGGCGCGGGCGGCGCACAACGCGGCCGGCCTCACCGCGCTGCAGGCCGCCGCCGCCGCCAAGAAGCACGACGTGGTCGCCTACCTGCGCCGGCTCGACCAGGAGCTGCACACTTGATAGTGTAGCCGGCCTGTGACTGTGTCTCGTATGTAGGAGCTCTTTGTTAGTTGGGTGTCGTCTTTAGGTAATTTACGTCAGCCCGAATATGAATTTCAAAAGTTATGTCGCTCACTATGTATGCGCAGACATGATTTATATGTAAAAACTTAAAGCGTATGGAACTTAAATTGGTCACCTAGCATAATGATCAAAAACATGTAGCAATTCTATATTTTTTTATTACCTGGCTTATGAATTACCCAACTAACAAAGACGACGCATTTGTTATAAATCTCACGTGGTAATCGATCTGCATACAATCTCGTATTCCTAACTATAGTTACTAACCGACTATTTTGTATGATGTACTAGCAGCCATACTTGTATAGCTTTACCCACTCGCCTTACGCAATACCTCACTCAATACTGAATATATATTATTCTCACTATGTAAACGGCAGCAGTCTCCTAAGTATTATCAGTTATCATTAGCCATGTAGAAATTACAAGTATATGTTGTTATTCTGTAAATACTATGTTTAGCAATGGGACAATACAATTAACACAGCACATACAATTACTGCATTACTGGGCATATTTCTTGTTTTATCCCTCTTAACTACACAACAAAAAAAATAGATGATATGATTGCTACCGTTTACAATACAATGAAATTTAAAATATAAATTGGGTTTTATCGTTGGTGCTGATTTAGTCAATAAGCTGTATGTAAACATGTTTTAATTTTACACTAGTCAACTTCGTCGCGGTCATGACGGCTCTAAAACACTTATTTTAGATAACTCTATTACTGTAGAAGTCTAAAATTCCATGAGGAATGCAAATATATATCACCCAGAATAATAAATTAATTTACAACCAAAACTGCATGGCCGCGACTCATCTCACTGTAGCTTAGAGTCGAAAAACAAATATTTTTCATACAATCACATACACAATAGTTGATAGAATAACTGTTGTATTGTTGTAGCGTAGGATAAGCGAAGTATTTATTTAATTATTTAGTATCATACGACACTACTTGTATTGTAGTCATCGCTCAAGTGTATTTTAAATTGTATCAAAGTTTTGAGTGATATCTCAGTATGGAATCTCATTGTTTCATCTATGTAGTGAAATTGAATTGCCCACCAAGGGCTAAATTTTCAATAGTCAGATTTTTTTAATCTGTAGAATAAATATATTTTCTATACAAATGCTGTCAAACCACCATTTTTATACCTCACATAAAATTTATCTGATGTTGAAAATTCGGCACTCAACATATTTTTTTAACGGGCAATTTAATTGCACTAGGTAGAGCATTACAGCAGTATTTTTTTTATATAAATGATTAAAGAAAAGAGAAATATACTCTTCAATAGCACTACTTAACTTTGTTCTTCTGATCCTGTTAATTTGTACAATATTTTAGATTTTAACATTTTTTTTTGCCAATAGTATGTTCCTGTAGCAACACAACATATTTCCACAATGTAATAATGGTCAATTATTTAAATTAAAAGGTTTAGGGTTACTTCACCAAATAAACAATTATTTTACTTAGTTAATGAACATTGTATTAATACATAGCATTGTATGTGTCGGTTTAGATATAAGTTTAAACATTGTTGTTATGTTATATGAACAGTACAGTTGTTTTTTTTTTATAATATAACTTTTTACTTACAAACTGTTTTTCTTTTGTTACCAGACAAAATGAGCTGAAGAATAACATAATTATCATGTTATAAAATAATAATAATTTCATCATCAAGTGCGAAAATAAACTAAGTTACTGTCTCAAGGAAATATCTTAATCCCTGCAGGACAGTCAAACAAACCTATCAAGTCATAGAAATATGTCAGAATAATTAAGTCCATTACAGTAATATAAATTCATAATTATCATAATTAAGTCGCTAGTAAAATACTTATAAGTAATTTTACCTTTCCACAGTAGACATTTCTACATTTCCCTTTATTCCTAACTAGATATAGATAAATGCATGCAAGCACATACCAAGCACATTGTTAAGAATATAGGGACAACCTTATTACCTAGTCTTACAGTCAATAATACACAAACAGCTGCTGCTTATCTGCCAGTCTTCCCACACTGTTTGAACATGTCTTGCGCAGCTATGGACAGATGCTGTGCGGTCGGTCTCATGTTAGGCATTGTCTCTGTGCAGCAGTAGAACAGAGCTAGCGGGTGGGCGTACTGCTTCTCCGAGATGTTCACTGGTATTGAGGGTCTGGTGCCTGTAAATTAGGATATGGAAATGTTACTTAGGTAGGTGGTAAAATACTGGAAAACTGTAGTCACTATAAACAACAAGTTTTTATTGAGTTTTTTCATCTGGAATTTCTTAGGAGCAGTCCAGAGTCTGGGTCTGTCTAATTAACAGCAATAGACTCATCCCCATTTAACATGGGACTTGAAACATAAATGGCGATATGTGGGTGTACTACAGAAGCACCTCTGCTAACCCAGCGGGGATTGCAGGCGTAATGTTTTGATTGTTATGTAGTCTAGAATGTATTTTGAATACAAAAATGAAACATAAATGGCGATATGTGGGTGTACTACAGAAGCACCTCTGCTAACCCAGCGGGGATTGCAGGCGTAATGTTATGATTGTTATGTAGTCTAGACTGCATTTTGAATACAAAAATGAAAATGCCTTATTTAGCTTTAAGGAATCAATAAACTGGATAACTTTATCTTATTTATTTTCAGTGTGTGTACCTATTGTTTACCAAGTCTAATACAGACAATGAGAAAATTTTGTCAACAAAGCTTCTATTATGATGGGGCAGACAGTGGGTAATTCAATTTTAAACTCACCATATCTATCAGAAAAGTAATCCCCAATACTGTCAACACTATCATCAAGACACTGCACACTGTCCTCCATGGAGTCATCATCATTCTGTGTGTGTGGAGGCATGAGAGCCATCATCTCCCATAGTGTAAGGCCCAGGGGCCATATGTCAGTCTTGCAAGATATCTCTCCTCCGTGAATCACTTCTGGGGCACTCCATGCTTCTGTGCCTGGAAAATGAAGGAGATTGATGAAGAAAGAGATAGTGTAAAGTTCTTCTTTTAACCTTTTAAGCACTTGGCTAAATATTAGTTGTCATGCCCCTAGCGCCGGGCCAAAAGTGCTACAAATCAATAAAATATTACCTACAGTAAATAAGGAGAAACAATTGTTGTATCGATTTTTAGTTTTTGTTACATAAATGATATCTCAATTTGATAATGGTTTTAGTACCACACAGTCAGTATTTTGAAAAACAAACGAAATAATCATGCACGTTTTATGTCGCAGAAATACGATACGAGGTTAATTATATTGTGACCAGATTTTGACAGAAACGAGAATCCGATTGGCGGAGTGAAATCACCCTAGGTTAGTTACTAACCACCAAACAAAGGCGAAGGCAAAAAAGTAGTTGGAGTAAGAATGAACAATATTCATTGAACTGAAGAATAATAATGTACATATGCAAACATCTTATTTTAAGGTTGTAGGTAGTTTTTTGTAAAACACTATACACTAATAAACAGTGGTAATGTTAAGTAATCTTTAGTAATATTAAAAAAGGAAAGGTTTGATTTTTCTGTTTTTTTTATTTGAAGGGATTAAACTCAAAAACAAATGAAATGATTTTACAAATTCTTTTAGCATTATTGAGAAAGCTACATCTCTGTGAACTCATCTTTCTAATTTATTCTAGGAAAACTAGAAACCTAATAAAAATCAATCTCAAAAAGGAAAAGATATATAAACAAGTTACCAAAATACACAGCTTTCCCCGCCTTCCTCTTGTCAAAAACACCATTCTCATCAAGTGGTACAGTGACTCCGAAGTCACATAGTTTGCAGATCACAAAGTCTCCATTCACTAGGATGTTGTAGGACTTCATGTCTCCGTGTAGGATCTGCATCTTCGTGTGCAGGTAGTCCAGCGCACTGGATATATCTGATGCAACCTGTAACACACAAAATTTAGTCATTACAAGATTTTAGTGGCAGCATTTGATAAAGCATGTTAAAAGATATTAACAGTTTTAGACATTTATTTTCTCAATGATTTACCACAATTTATTGTGTACTAGCAGACGTCACGCAGTTTCACCCGCGTAGTTTCCGTTCCCGTGGGAATACGGGGATAAAAAGCCTATGTCCACCGGGAATAGTGTAGCTTTCCACCAGTACAATAATTTTTAAAATTGGATCATTAGTTCCGAAGATTACCCCCTACATACAAACTTAAAAATTTTACCTCTTCATAATATTAGTATAGATTGCCACTGCAGGTATGTGTGCATACTGCATAGTGGGATGCATTCCATTGGTGGTAGGGTAAACTACCAGTTATTGGACGTTACGAGTTATTGGACAGTGAGTGATTATTATGTCAATAATAAGGATAATATTGAAAAGCAACGCTATCTGTGATGCTTTTTCTGTTCTCTAGTCAATGACAATCCTTCTCGATTCACCGAAGTTTTGATAGGTGGCAGGAGTAGTTAAAAAATATTTAATTGCATTCGGCGTTCGCGCGATACGGTGACATAAGCGAAAAAATAAAAAAAATCGTAAGCTAACCGACGTTGTTCGTAAGTCGCAGTGTTGGGAGAACAATTCTTTGGTGTTTATCTGATTGGTTGTAGGTAAGTTACAGTATTATCTATAGTAATTCATTCGTTTTAAATTAGTAGGATGTTATGTTAAGGTTATTTTTGCTTGTCCAATGACTATCATTATTAATCTCTCAAAATTGAGTTATTGGACAAGTGTCCAATAACTGAGATTTTGTTCCTTTATTATTTTAGCAATATTCTACTTTATTACTTGGCAGTTAAAGCATATTAGACTCTGTTTTGAGTGTTAGGAAGTTTAGACGATTCCTACTAGTATTTGGACAGGGTGTCCAATGACTTTTAATAAATCCTACTAGTGTTTGGACAAGGTGTCCAATGACTTTTAATAAAGTGTCCAACAATTAATTGTTGCAGTTTTGAGTAATTTTATGGTCAAATAAAAATGCCTAAAGGGGAAAAAGTGACTATGATGTGTCTGTGGTAAATCTAGCACTTCATGAAATAAGACAAAGTGGCGAAATACGAGAAATGGCTCGTAAATATGGCATTCCCAAGTCAACACTGGTGTTTTAACCAGCATTTGATTCTACATATAATGCACTAATTGCAACAGGATGGGCTGTTGCTGCAGCCAGACTATCTAGAACACCAGTAGGTGCACTGTTAACAAAATAATAGTAGATATGTCGTGTTTGGATTATTTTTGATCAGCACAATGCACTGAAAAATTATAATAACTGTACACTCGATAAAAAAAAATCAAAGCAAGTTTAAAAATATTAAAATAATGGCGCAACGAGAAAAAAATGTTATTTTTAACTTTTAATATACCTTTTTTAATATTTTAAGCTTTACTTTTTGGCGTTAGGGGTGTTTTAAATTTTAAATTTATTTTTTTAGGCCTGTAAAAGCAGCTTGGGAAGACGCTACAGGTTTGTGGTATCTAGTAAATCCAGGAGAGCCTTTATTGCAATAAATATGATTAGACATTACTCATTTATTCTTTTATTAACGTATCCTCGACATTGGCGGCTATTTAAACATGTTTTTTATACATAAAGCAGTGTTAGAATATCTGTCCATTGTCTGGTATTGTTTGTCCAATATTAGAATTTCTGTCCAATAACTGTATAGGTATTTCAGTATTTTTTTTATTTTATTTTGTAGTTCCTTTAAATCATTACACTATACTTTAAACAAAGGTAACAATGATAGAGTGAACCTTATACTATCAAAAAAAAAATACCTAACATATTTAACTTCAAAAACAAACCCACAAAATGATTATTCCTGTTTAAAGTCACTTAAGTGTCCAATGACTAGTAGTTTACCCTATGCAAAATAATTTGGGAACGCCAATAATGAATGAAGATGAACCATTGTAACAGTAAAGAATAAAATATAAAATAAAGAATACTATTGGTTCTGCTAATTGCGAGTTAAAAAAAGGCTTATATGCCTAGTTACACTGTTACTGTTACTCTTCATCCATCAAATTACTCATACCAGCCCTTTAAGACAACCCACTGACCCATTTTGTTTATTTTGTTGTAAATAATAGCAGATTCACCAATAATGGTTTGCTATCCCCTGCCTTGAGCAAGTACGGCAATCTCTCTGTACGAGAAGAGGCCTTTGCATATTAACCCATTTATAACGACCAATCGTTATAAAGATCGTTAAGAAGAGAAAATGTGGATTTTTTTTGGTATTTTTCCATGTTTACTAAATGCATCAAGGTAACAATACCAAAAAATTACAGTGATTCGAGATAAAAAAAAAGTTTCAGTAACAACTGGGTTAAGAGGTGAATACTTCAACTACCGATTTGAAAAATTATATTACCGTTGGGAAGCCACTATCTTCGGTTACTTTTTAAGCCTGTATTCACACAGAAACGGGAACTACGCAGGTAAACCGGGTTATGTCCGCTAGTAAACAATAAACATTTAAATTTATGCCTCATGGCCGCACCCATTGATTAACTGGTAAAACAAGTGGCAAGTAATATTAAAGGTAATTTTTTTTACTTTGTTAGAGCAATTGTGAAGGGCTAGAACTTCAGAACTTACTTTTAATATCTGCTCTGGAAAGAATGGTTGTCCATCATCCTCAATCCGTTTCTCAATCATGTCACCAAGAGACAGGTCACAGGCTTCCATCCCTAAGTACAGGATCTTCGCCTTACTAAACGCTCGGAACCCGACGATGTTGGGGTGTGACATGCGCTGTAGAAGATCTGCTTCGGCCTTTATACGGTCTGTGAAGACTTTGTTCGGTTTCACGCGTTTGTTCAACATTTTGAGAGCCCATGGTGACCGGATTTGTCCCGCTCGAGGAGATCTTACTAGCTGCATCACATTCACACCTAATAATAAGTTAAACATGGTTTTAGTTAAGGATTTTACCACGCGGAGAAGCAACAAATTAATAATTATATATTACCTGTTCCATAGCCAAGTCTGTTTAGAAACGGGGATGGAGGTATTGTTATTTTGTCGTTAATATCCAGGGCTTTATTTTTGATAGGCGTCTTGAACTCAGTCATCTTTAAGATAATCAGTAGAAATCACACAAACTTTACAAGTACAACAACTTTTGGAACAACAGCAGTACGTTCGTTATATAGTCAAACTGATTTGATTCAAACGCTTGTTTTGAAATTCGAACTTGACAATTAGACATAGAGCAGTTCTGCCAACTTTTTAAAGACATCAGTTTAAATCTTAGATAATATACCTGTCTAAGGTTTTAATTGTTATTGCTGTCTTTCTCAGCATGTATGACGAAGAAAGAGACCAACAAAAAATGTTATGCTAAATATTTTGTTATTGACTGACAAATCTATGGAACGAAGTATTAATTCGTCCAGAAACTTTACTTCATGGAATTTGCTACCAACAGATTCGTTCTGAATTTTTATTAAAAAGCAAAATAAACTTTAGTTTATTTTGCTTGGTAGTACCTCCTGTGACTGTGGTCAATCAACTCATACGACATAGTATTTCAAAATGTCTATATCCTAATTAATAATTATATTGTATCTACTTAAGTTTCGCCTCAAGTAAGACTGCGAAACTTAAATATTATGATTTATGTAGTCTTGCCGGCTATAATATTATATTCAAAGCAGGAAGGAAAAGTAATAATAAGTTTTGAATACGTTCTCAATAGGCACCAATCATTTTAGCGACATAACATTCTTTCTTCAACAAAGAACTAGCCGCAAGTAAATTGCATGCGCTCATGTAATCATTACGTGTATTATTCCACTTGATTACAGCTATGTATCATAATGTTCTTTGTAGGTACCTGCTCTAATGCTCGCTGAACTTGTGCTTTTGATGTAATGATGAATAAACGATATTATGCCCAGTTCACGTAAAATAAACACACATATCTACTGATACAACACAACACGTCTGTATTCCTCGAAGTCACACTAAGTCACTTTTGCCAGTAACATAAAAAAAAATAGCGATAGGGAATATGCATGTACCTAAATACATGTAACCTAAATATGGTTCGAATATTTTTTTTTCCGAATCTTTATTGGCAGAAAATATGAACTAAATTATTATTTTTACTTTTTGATAGCGACATAATTATTTAAAATTAAAATAAAAGTGCGAATTAAGCGCGGGAAATTCAAATTTGTGTAACGCACCACCATTGGTTATAACGAAACGTGACGTCAAATACTACGACAATAACTCAACGCCTACAAAACATACAATGTGTAAGTATGACATTAATAGTATCGGAATGGACTTTTTATTGGAAAACATAATTATTGCCGAGTGTGATGTGATGTGAACTAATTTAATGTTCAAGTGTAATTTTAGCTTCATAGTGAGGTTATAAAACATTTAAGAAAAATGACTGAAAGTGGTTTTGTTAAAGCACAATGATACTTTATGTTTATTGCATTCGGGTACAAGCAATACCGGTAAACTGGTTTTTGAGCTTTTTTCTAGTGAAATGGTTAGAAGAACGAAAACACCCAAAGTAATAGTAATAGGATCATAGTAAATGACGTAATCGAAATGGCGCGCAAAAATGGCGGCGTTTACACAGCTCAAAAATATTTTTTTAAGCTTCATTACTGCATTTTTAAATATGTTTATATTTTTTAACTATGTTAAAACGTTGAAAACATTGAATTAAAAATATAAAAAAATACATGCTTATACCCTACTGGTATTAACAAGTTGGCGGCAATTTAAAAAGTACCTACATTGTCTGTGCTGATACTGCTGATCCTCAGCCTTAATTGATTAAATGACGTTTGATTTGATTTGATTTAAGTGTTTTACATTGTTCGACTGTCTATCTGACCTGCACAAACCAGTGAAGGCCAATAACCCTTGGTAAAACGGATTGTTAGGTTTTTGGCCTTCTGTCTGGCCTTTTGTGTTCCGTTATTTAGGTCTCTCATCTAGATCTACAACTGACGACCAGCCTGCGTAGCATGAACACCGAAGAAACGGTCTTTGTCGTGTCTCGGAAGAAAAGAAATTAAGTGTTCATGCTACGCAGGCAGGTGTATTAAAAGAAATTTGACAGATTGAGGTTCCTGTCTATATAATCTGTCACTTTGCCGATTCGTCTGTTCTGTAGACAAAGGCCGTTTCTTCGGTGTTCAATGTGTTCATGCTACGCAGGCTGGATCAACGACTTATCGTGATGATGAATTAAGGGTCGAAAATAATGTTTTATGAGTTTAAATGTGGTCCAAGATTTACGCGAAGAACATCCTTCCATAAACGTCAGCTGCGGATGATAGAAACACTGTTGACAGGCTTATCAAGAGATTCGGGCAGTTTAATCATTGTCATGAGAAAAGTTGCAATGAAATTCAGCTAAATAGAAGTTATAATAAAAATAATAATAATTCATTCATTCATTCATTCAGTTATAAAATATGTAGAACCGATAAGTTCGATAAACCAGAAGTATTATGGAATTCAGCATTTCAGGATTTATCGTTAGTGAAAATGTGACTTTGTCTAGGTCCTTTGAAATACGTGCGACAACGACAGGAACACAATATGTGCACAATAAATTCAGTGGGGCAGTGACCGAGCTATTGTCTGCTGCGCGAAGTGTCGCGTGTTCGATTCCCGCACGTAACAAATATTTGTATGGCCGTTGTTCTGTATAATTGTTTGAGAAGAGTGGGATATCAGAGCCATTATTCATCTTTAACAAAACCAGGATAGCTACACCGCACACAGTAGTACTGCACTCGAAGTTCTTGGTTAGTTGGTAATTCTGATTGACATTGAATGAAACAATAACAATTCGGGCGTTGTCGGAGAAACACAAACGTGCGGCCTACTGTACTGACAGTTCACCAAAGGACGTACCTACTGTTTTGTCTCCTTTTCATCTTTCACAGAAAACATGGCTTGACGGGCCTGTTGGTATAGTAGTTAGTGACCCTGACTGCTATGCCGGAGGTCGTGGGTTCGATTCCCACTCAGGACAAATGTTTGTGTGATGAGCACAATCATTTGTTCTGTGTCTGGGTGTAATTTATCTATAATATGTATCTATTTAAAAATATATAAGTATGTTTATCAGCTGTTTAGTACCCATAACACAAGCTCTCAAGCTTAGCTTGGGACTAAATGGCGTTGTGTGAAAAAGTTGTGGAATATTTATTTTATTTATTTTTTATTTTACCATTTTATTATAACTTTGCCCGTGCTTTTCCCGTGCCCACAAGCTGCGGTTATTCCGTCTACCAAAAATTCATCAGGTATTAACGATTTCACTGTGTATCAAAGTATCTGAAATTAATAACCTACTGAAAAAAAACACCAACCACCACCAATATTTCTCTGCAACAAGGGGTGTCCAAAATACTGATTTAGCAACACTAACAGCTATACTTAAGCCTATCATTTACCAGTATCGGCCGTTTCCCTCGTCGTGTACCTACTTTAATTAGCGACTAAGGAAGGGCAATGATACATTCTAGCCCCTAATTACCAATCAACATAAACATCGCCAGACTGCATACTAAACACGGCAAAACTTAATTAATATTACCTATTCAAATTATGACGTGTTTCATGTGAAACTGATCGGCGAAGGCCGCTCTCCGGAACTTGAGGAAGCATCGAATTACGCGGGAACGGTCGTCCTTAGCGTTACGACGTTGCTCAATGGGAGGAAGTATTGTCGTCGATGTTGAGGTAATGCTTCGTCAGTAATGGAGCGGTCACCGCGAAGTGCGGGCGTGCGTCCCCGGACTGGAGCCAGCATGGGCCAGTACCACATACTCAGGTAGGGGCTGGTGGCACGCGTCATTGGTTCGCGTGTTGTGTTGTGTTGCGTTAGCGCGGCGGTGGGTAGTCCGCGTGCGCCGGGTAAGTACTGCCGCGGGTGCTGTGTTGTGATTGTGAAACGAGGACTGGCCTGGTGACAACCTTCCTATTAGTTCAATTTTGATGACGAATTCTCAGCTAGTACCTAAATCATCTACACATCAAGAGCTGACCGGTTTTGGAAACGTTACTATTCTGTGTCACAAGTTGATTTGTGCTATTTTCTAAACAACTCAAAGGGCCGCTCTGGTATGTTTAAAGAAGGTCTTCATACCGTGAAGTAGGTACCTATGAGTAGGACGTTAAACAGTTTCACATTATTGAAGTGCCTACTATTATTATTATTGTTAATAGGTACAAGTCTAAATTTTCCCACTACAGGGTAATGGTCTCCCTACTTTCCGTCCACCTCTCTGCTGTCGGGTTTTTCAGGACCAGTCCTTAACGAAGTGCCTACTACTTAACTAAAAACAATATTTTGCAATTAAACAAAACTGTGTCATTGTTGAGGTGATTACAAGAGCATGGGTTTGATTCCCATGTCGTGTCGCGCTGTGTTTTTATCTTGTTTTTTAACTTTTTTAGACCCTTTTGAATTGTACCTCACGTGCGAAAATCAGTGGGGAAAATCTTATTCTAATGATAGGAAGGTCACAAGTTGTAGCTTTCGTAACCACCACCAGTTTTCACTAATACACACAAGCAGTTTACTTAGCCCAATACATTATATATCACCAACTACATAACTATCGACACCGATTCTCTGATGCGGAATGCTTCAATGTTTTGTGGATTATTATTAGCATTTAGTGTCCTACATGACAACAAAACAAATACTAACTAACTACCTCTTTTCCGTTTTCCACTTCATCATCATCTGTTTTTTCTTATGTATGCTGTGGACAGCTTCCAGTTTAAACAGATGCAGCTGAATACAAGGAGCTACTGCAAAATAAAAAACAAAATACATTACTCCATTCAAATTAGGCTGACGATCAGAACTTTTTAAATTTAAAATTACGTAAGACACTTCCCCATAAAAACCACTATTCAACACTGCACTCTGCCTATCAGACCTTCACAACCCCCCTGACGTCATACCCGTCATGCCCCCTTGTGCCAAAGGTACCAAAGATCTAGTGTTGAGGTCCAGGACCATCGGCTTTGCGTGTTACCTTAGACATGGACGGGTCTAGAAAGGTGTGAATGGTCACCCGTCCACGATTCGACCTCGACAAACGAAGCTTTCCCTCTTTTCACTTATTTTAAACTATAGCTGGTTATGGCAAACGTTTTGCCTTAACCAGCTCGAAAATTCGTGGAGTATTCCCGTTAGAGCACCTATTTATTGAGCACCTATGCATTAACCTATGGGAAATGGGAATACCTTTGGTGCTAAATGCATAGGTGCTCAAAAAATAGGTGCTCAAACGGGAATACTCAAAATTCGTGGCATTATTAGCCTATAGGTTAAAACTTATCAATTAATGTCCGATTCGACAACAACATTAACCTTTTCGCTTTCGTAAATCAAAGTCTCCTCGCCACGTCCGCGTCGCGGCTGTCTGTCTGTACGCGATAAACTCAGAAAGTACAGACTGGTGTTTAAGAAACTAAGCAATGTCAGATATACATTATAGATCAGGTCACAACATAAATCGTCGATTATACTAATACCGCTCTCATTATCATCCCAGCTCTTATTCTAATTTGTTTGTGGTCGGCGCAGCATACCTACATCTTCTTCGATACATTTCTATTTATCGTTATCTCAATAGTCACCTCCTTTCTAGTTATATCATCTCTCACGTAATCCATTCATAGTTTCTTTTGATATATCTTTACTTTTTTTTTACAAATATGCGACACATTATAGTAACTACTCTTCGAAATTTAACAAACAATGAGAATGTGTGAGCTAAATTCATTACCTAGTTTGTAAAATTTATTTCAGAAAAATCATCTAAACAAATTTGGTTAAGTTGGTTTTCGCTATTTATAGGCTCTCGAATGTCTTTTGGTACTGTACCAGCTTCAAAGCATTCTAATCTTGGTTTGGGTGAAAATTGTTACGTAACTTTTGTCAAATTCGTTTTGTGAAAAACTTCGTTATGTCTCACACCTCGTATCTACATTATGTCGCGGGTTTGGCTGCTATTATTCTTCTTACTACTTATATTTATTGTTATGACAAGTTATTGTGTCATGTTATGTGTTATGTTTTCATTGTTCAATTGATTTTTTCAAACGTGAATGCAATTGAAGATTCCTTTTACACGTAATTGTATCTATCGATTCAAATTTTGGCAGTATGTTCTTGTTAAAGACATATTCACATATCTAGAGATTAGTAGAAACTGCTGTATGTGTCAAATGATTCGTTTATGTTTTGCAAAATGCTAACATATTCCGTCATTTGCACTAGAAGCATCAGTGCTATTATAAGGCAACACATATTAGCAAAGCTTAGCTAATTACCTACATGTTGTCACTAGCCAGGTCATTGCCCACATACACCATAGCTAACAGTTAATTGGACAGTGGGACCTTGTGTTTATTGCGTAGAATCTGCTGCAGCTACTGATACCGTCTCCGGATAAGGCTTACCCATACCTATATTTTCAGCTCAATTATGATAATCGTCCCGATCGTGCAAGGTGTTACAATAAAATTATTAGGAAATTACCCATTTGTAATCAGCTAATCACGCAATTACAAGGAATCCACCGTTAACTATACCTACCACATATACAAATATATTCATTGACCCACTTTAGGGGATATCACTAATGTCGAAATTGTCGAAACTGGTGTTCAAGGGTGCACGCAAGTTGTGCTTTTACTGCGCCTTGTCTAATAAGTAGGTTCAGTCCTAGAACCTCATAATGATGTCTTTGAGAAATTCCTCGATGTAACAAAAATGCACCTATCTTTTTTCCTTGTTTTGTCAATGGGTAATAATTTCATTATCTTTGTGTTGGTATTAGTGCAGGATGTATTGTGTTACAATGCCAGGTTATAACTATTTATCTATTCATACTTCCCAATATTAATTTATGGTAATTATGTACATTACCTACGTATGCAATTTTTTCTTACATGTAAGCAGTGTCCTAACTACATGTGAGAGAGACTTAAGACGATCACTCTTGTTTCAGCATAACAAAGGTACTTTCTTTTTTCAGGGTCTGTAGGTGTTCCTCAAGGGACTCCTAATTCTGTGCCCTTAAATATTTTAGCTTTTCGTGATGCTCTGCCATCAAAAAGTTCACTTTTAACTGAACAATCACATCCGAGAAGTTTAAACTCATATCGAGTTTTCAAGAATCTTTTGTCATTCCTGTGACCCTGTCTCTCGATTTTTTTGACCAAAATTTTGTTTTGTACAACTTCTTCTTGATCATCTCATTTTTCTACTAACGTAGTTTGTAAGTTGTTACTACTTGTTACTAACACTGAGTCTTGTTACTTGTTATAAATAAATTATTATATTTAGCAAAAACTAAGAAATCCTGAATCAAAGCAATCGTAATTGGATCCACTATCACGTTAAACTTTAATTTCCGTAAATGGTAAACCTAGTCTCGAATATTCTTACAAGACTAACTTCCAATTAATCGTAGTTTGCAAAATGCTAAGAAATTAGAACAATATGGAAATCCGAGGAAATTTACGCATGACCGATGTTTAGGGACGTAATAACAATATTTACATAGACCAGCACTATTGGGCAGGTAGCACTCCGTGTAAACACGACATTCGTGCCTGTCAATACTCAAATTGCGATTTCAGGGCAACACTGCATCGGACAGGAAAAGGATGTAATAAAAAATTACATACAAATTACACATACTCATCATAAATCATTCTATCACTGCGATTGATTGAAATTGCGAAAAGTGATGTCTTAAGTTGCTGTTTCTTTAAATAAAAAAAAAACATATTATTAAGTTTCCTGCCCTAGGTAACTGCACCTTTATTAAGGTATCTACTTTAGACATTATTTACGGCCTTTACAACTTGTGTGTAGTCAATGAAATCAAGGATGCCTGTTAATTGTTAAATGAGAACTACCTAATTTTAGCAATGGTTTGATAACATAATAGTGCAAGGTGTGGTCTCCTACAGCAAGCGCGGATATCTTTAATGCATTATGCAGTGGTTAGATTTTACGAACAGAAACTTCTGACAATAAATAGCTAATTAAAAGATAAATGTTCCCCGGGCTCATGATTTTTCTAGAGTTTTTCTTGTATTAGAAACCAAATGAGTGATTGCGCGCGAGCACGTTACTATATAGCTATCATTATAGCATCCTTTATGTAGCTAGTATCTTCTTGGCATGATTTCATACTCAATTATGAGTTTAATTTACATTCTACAACTACTTTTACTTATTGCCAATGACCTAAATTCAATAAAAAAACTAGATAAGTACTTAGGAGTCTTGCATGCCCAGAAGATTATTTTTGGTAAAAGAACACATCACTCGGAGAGTAATATTTATTTTTGTTAATATGTGAGTACAATGTAGGTATCTACCAACATAATATTTTTTATTATCGAGTCCATTGCTTAGGTATTTTTTATTAACCTATCTCATTATAGTTCCTATTACTCTAGGTGCATCGTCCTCACATTAAATCTGATTGTTATATACGAAGTACTGTAATCCTATTTTAAAAGAGTAGGTAAGTATGGAGTTTCTTGCACATTCTTATCTATACGAAACTACCATTTGGAATGTGCAACTAGTCATTCTCTTAATTTATTGTATTTGTAAGTTAACGTTCAAAGTGCCTGTTATGGGTCTTATTGAAATAAACGATTTGACTTTGACTTGAC
Organism: Euplexia lucipara; assembly: GCA_921972225.1. Taxonomy (NCBI): domain Eukaryota; kingdom Metazoa; phylum Arthropoda; class Insecta; order Lepidoptera; family Noctuidae; genus Euplexia; species Euplexia lucipara. The sequence goes on along the minus strand of OV179149.1, from coordinate 955,331 downwards.
TTTGTCAAAACTGTAATTAGGTAGCGTAATTACATGGACACCACATCAACTTTCGCAAGTTCATCCTGTGCGTACATTTTGTTATGGTTCATTTACGTCTAAGTTAACTCGCTGAAACTAACTCTTACACTTTACTATAGCTTTGCCCACTTAATTTGGCTTAGAGGAAAGCTTAGGTGTGAACTCATATTTTTTATGTAGGTATTCAACGTAGGCAAGGTTACTCATCATTGAGAAATCGTTATTTTTGTTATAAGTATGGTGATTGCAACGCTAAGTAGGTATGGGTCCTTTAGTGTATATATTTTGTAATCTGTTGTATTCATCTGTTCTGTTCTATTTCTTTTCTAGCCTTATTGTTCATTATTTCTTTTTTTGTTGCTATTTGTCTATCTTATGCATATCAATGTACTTAATTGATTTAAATTGTGTAAGTTGAAACACAAAATAATTATACTTGATTAGTTAATTAAATATTGTAAATCAAAGTAGGTAAACACATAAAAACACAGTAAACTTAATAATTATTGGCTTTATTCACACATTGTAATTTAATAAAAACGATTTCGTGAATGACGTATGAGAATTGCGCACGCGTTCAACTAACAGGCATACAGTTTGAGTATTCTAGTTCTTGCATCACTTGTTATTTAATTAGCAACCTGTTCGATACCGTAGCGCATCAATACATGTAGAGGTACTATTGTCTGCACCTCGAAAGACCTATGTAGGTCCGTTCAATGAAAAAGTCATTACATTCCGATGCAACGTTTTATTAAATTACTGATGTGTGAAATCGTAAGAAAGAAGTTTCCAATCGGAAGTTTGTTAAACATTACAGAATAATTAATTATGTGTCGTCTGTCACACTATCAAAACATGCCCGAAATACAATTGATTCATAAGTGTATAATCTAAACATAAATTATGATACAATTTATTCGTTATAATAACACTCGTAGCGAGTGTACGGAGGTGCTATGTTTAATAATACGCCATTGTCTCGGACGTCGCTACCGCTACACTACCGCCGCCACCGGCGCACGACTTCACATACGATCACTCGCATCACCGCATCAGAAACGTCGCGATATGTTGTCTGGGTAAGCATTCGAAGTACCACACACGCGCACTAATTACAATTCGGATATTCACGAATACATCGTTTTTAAATATTTCCATTAACAGGCGCTCTCACATTAATTTTCCATGTTTGTGTTTATTTGTGAATTCTATATTCATGCCCATGTTTCTGTACCATCCCTAATAGTTACGAATAATATATTTTCGAAACACGTACTTACCACTCGTTTTCTCCTTTCCAGGTCACTCGTGATTTCCTTGGTAATCGCGATATCAATAAACAAATCACCAGCCAGTGGTTTCATTATAGCTCGGGATATTTTGAATTCAGCACTAGATCTGGAAACTGGAGAGAGCAAACAGCTGGAAGTAAAATACGATTTGAAGACCATCAATGATAATGAGACAATCTATAACAACGTAAGAAATGACTCAGATTCTACTGTAATAGCAATGAACAACACCAGTGATAACAATAAACGAAATTTCAGCAATGAAAAGGTTAATGATGAACAACTGATTGTTAACGAGACTGTCGATACGCAAAAAGAAATATCAGAAAATAACAAAATCGATATTCCTACTGATACAACGACAATAATTTCGACCGAGACTGATTATACTTTTACCACGACAGCACTAAGCACAAGTCAACCTGAAAGAAATCAAGATTTTTCAACTAAATCTTCCGGACAGACTTCATTTACTACTGAAACTGATAATGAATATTTAACTGTTACAAACATTATTGCGAAAAATGAAACAAGAGCAACAGATGATCAGAATTATACGGGAGATATCACTTTTACATTAACCACAGACACAAATAATGCTGCAAATAACGTAAATAATAATTATTCAGATATAACTGGAAACCAGACGAATGATTTTAACAATGTCATTTTTGATTTGAACGAGTCAGCACACAGGGTAATAACAAGTACTGCTGGTTCTGAAAGTAAAATGACATCCGAAACAGATTTTTCTGATCAGAAAGCTGATCAAACAAATTCTAATGAAGAAAGTACAGTGGCCAAGACTGAGGTATCGCTTGTACCAAATGCTACTACTACTTTATCTGTGTCAAAAACAGACGTAATATCTGTTACGACCACGACAGAATTGACTCCAAAAAAAATTACTGCCGAACTTTATACCAGCGACTCAGACCCAACCACGTTCCCGCCTTGGAAAAAATATACTACGATTGATAGAAAGCGCACTAGCACTGAAGACACAACATCAACAGATAATGACATGGAGCATGCAGAAACTGCCCATACTCGTATAAGTTTAGAAAAAGCTTCAACAAATACACCATTGTTTGACAAATTTAGAAATGATCTTATTAATGCAGAAGAGTCAACGACAGTACAACTGGATGTCAACACTAAGATCGAAACAAATGTAAGTAATACTTCAGGTCCTGCAACGAACACTTCCAGGGCACACATAAATACAGAGATTGAGAACGAACCAACGAAACTGGAAATTGTATCTAAAAGAGCAGGATATAAAGACAACCGAGAGACAACCAGTCCAAAGTCTGAAGAAGCCACAACTACAGTGTTCTCGCCTAAAGTAGGCATTAATGATGCTGAGATGTATAGTACCATTTTTGAAACTGAAGCCGGTGAAGTTGTTGTAACAAGAAACAATAATGGTAGTGTCCATGAGTCGCCAAGTCAAATGGTAAGTTTTTCAAGTTGTATAATATTTGTTAACTTTGTGGTCTACATGAGGGTAGGTACAACAGACCACGGTCGAAGCGTAAACAATAAATCAAGCAAGATAAATAAATTCTCGGTTAGTGGCAAGGCAATAAGCTCATGACAAAATGATAATTTATTATAGGTACCACCTCTGCCCTATACAGGCGTATTGTTACGTTATAAATAGAAAAATAATACAAACTGATGTTGAAACATCAATAACATTTTTGCTACCAAAACCAGTAAGCAAGACACGACTAAGACTGACGGCCCAGCAGTGCGCTAGGTGAACGTCACTAATAAGTATGTGCCACCTTGAGTGACTGTACAATAGATTTTTTCCTTTTTAAGTCTAGTTTTTCGTAGCGTTCGTATTGGTAGGTAAGTAATTGTACTTTTAAAGTGACTAATTTAACTGTGCAATCATTTGCAGGCTGAAGATGCGATCAAAGAAGAGTTATTAAGAGAGGAAACGCTCAATGACAATGAAGAGTATACAAAACTTGAACATTTGAAACAAAATAAGACCATTGATGGTGCGCCGGAGATTGTTACTGACGACATGCTTAGCGTAAAACCTATTGGTCTGGAAAAGAAGAAGAATACTATTTTATATGCCGTTAATCCAAACTATAAACCTCTTAAGAAAATTGACGTTCAACCACCAAAACTGTTTGTTCGTGACCCAGATGACAACAGCTGGAGAAACGAAAGTATTAGCTCTTTAGGAATTGTATTTAAACCGAAGAATGCTTCAAAATCTTTCACGCAAGTCCTAAAAAACAAAACTGAGACTGAGTTAGGGAATATGACCGACAAAGACAGTAAAGATGACCTTCCAGACCTAAGAGTTAGATTAGAAAAGATAACTGAAGTAAGAAAATCCAAAAAGAAAATTAACAAGTTCGGAGATACTGTGTACAGTGACTATGAGGAATCAGGTGAAAATACGAATCCTACGTACTCTTCTAGAGACGAGTCTACTACGCCTATGAGCCCCTCCGTGGAATCAATATTAAATTTTAGCCCAGTTTCACTATCTGAACCATCTACAACAGAGTTTGATCTCTCAGTAAACGCAATATCAAAAGAACATTTAGATACTCTCAAGACTGAAATGCATACTTCAATAACAACAAATAAACCAAAGAAATTCTATAATTTGGCAGAATATTACGACGCTACCGATGAATATGATGCTGATTACGTAAATCAGCACAAAATTGATTTGAAAAAATTTACTAAACCACTGACAACAAAAGAGGACTTTGCTACCCGACCCCCCGAGTTGTTACGAACACAACCGATGCGAGAATTTCAGCCGGAGAGGAAGGCAACTCTTCAGTATTTCCCGCCTACACAGAAAGTTGTCCAAAAAGTGAACATAAATGATTACGATACTAATTTCAATAGAAAAGTAAACATGTTTGACATAAATAAAGCACCTCCTAAAAATCTGGCAACCGTTTCTTTTGGTACGGTTTCTCCCATACCAACAGAAAAGTATGAACCATTCAATAAAGTAACAATGAAGCCTGCCTATACTCCAATGCAACACAGTGACAAGTTAGACAAGAACCTGTACTTAGCGAACCAGCCGCGCGTGACCGGCCCACCTCCTGGCGGATTTGTAGTAAACGATGAAAATTTCAACAGAGGCTCATATGTAATCAAACATTACCGGGACTTTATAAACGAGGCGGCGAAAGGTGGTGAAGACGACAGGAACGAGGAGTTTGTGTTTACAGAGTCACCTGCCCGCGGCCTTACTCCTAATGAATTGGACAACATGAACCACGGCAGAAATAGCAATCAAGGTGAAGAGGACTACGACTACGACGTGAAGTTCCGCAAGGATATTATGAACCGATTCGTTGATAACTTCAATCAGAACAGCGAGAGGTTCAAGGTGGACTTCCCAATTTTGTACAACAGTAGTGTTGTGCACAGACAGACACCAGAGCACGGGAGAGTGGCGTCGTCATCTGCATTCATGAAAAGGTTGTATGAAGTGGGGAACCCGCGGCCCTCCAACTTCCTGAGGAGAGCGTGCGACCCTCACTGTGAGAAGACGGTGGAGCTGTCTCCGGCGTACGAGCTGCACTACTACGTGCCGGGTGAAGAGGAGAAAGCAGAAATAGAACCGCGAACCATCACAGCACCGTATCGCTATAGTTTATGAGATACGCGTCGCATGTTAGGTAATGCAATAGTTAGTCGTGTCGGGAGCTGTGCGGACTGTTCATGACAATACATTACAATTTATTGGTGCTTATCGTCGGTTGTCGAATGATCGGCAGAGCGTATAGTAATTATATAAACGATAATGATATCGCGAATGAGAATTTAGTTGTTCTGTGAAACTGTGACAGAATTGGGATTTATACAAATGTAATTAAACGCAAATGTATCTAATTAACTTGTATATACTCCTACTCAGGTTTAGCTTCAATATGTGTGTTAGCAAATCAACTCTTAGGTAAAGTTCTATTGAAAAGGTTTTTTTATCTCCACCTACTTACAAGTTCATTTATGAATTTGTGTAATTACTATATTCGATGCTCGTTCTCCATTGGATTCCAACTTACTTTGAAACAGTTACCTATTTAAGTGTTTAGGTATTGCCAAATTGCCAAAGATGTATTTTTTTAGGGCCCTAATATTTATAAAAAAAATTAAGACCACAATATTAAATTAAGATAACTGTCTTCAACAGCCCATAATGGTGTCCAAATTATATCGTTTTTTTATGTGTCTTATAATACGGTTGTTTGGAAGAAACTAAACTAAAAATAGTTTAATTTAACAGTGAAGGCCTGTATTACATATTAAGCTGTTGTGTAAATATTTACAAAGAAGATAACTGTGGCATTGCCGTAGAGTGCTCTATTGTTAAGTTACAATAATGTTTGGTCGTTAAGTGCACCATATTATGTGTCATCTTATACTTAAGTTTCGTAAACCGCGAGCATATCAGACAAGCACCTAACATACATTGTAGCAGTTTTATTGTAATACTTTCGCTCTTTGAAAACACGATGTTTCGCGTATTTTATAAAAATCTTGTCGAAAAACATTCGACGCAAGCGTTGTGAGTTTGTGATAATAAAATACAATTTTATGTAGAATCTATGTTTTTTTTCTATCCTTGCATGCCTACACCTTAACACCCACACCACCACTACCTTCCTTCCTTCCTTCCTCCTACCTTCTTCTTCCACCTGGCGTTAATCCCACCACCACTACCATCTTAGTAGAAAAAATTAAGTAGGTACCTTATTAAACTGAACTCCTGCAACTCAATTTCGAGATTTTCGATAATAATTATGTTTATACAGTGACAATGTTTTCGTGGGTAAAAATATTAAAACACCGAATACTTTTTTAAAATACACTTTATTGACGTTCTTTATTGTAGAATAGTATGCAAACATCACTCGATCGTTCGATCATATTTTGTTATGGATTCTTTACAAGTCACTTTGAGCATAATCATAATAGGTATTATTACAATAATCATATTATTATGTTCTATAGCTAAATCATACTTGCACATGTTTATTGTAGACGAAATCATAATAATCGAGTGGGAAATGCAATTCTGGATCCAATAAATAATTATGTTACAATCTCATAAAAACGCAAATTAAAATATTTTTCATAGATGAACACATTTTTCTCTTTGGATAAACAAAAGAAAAACCAGAACACTGATTGGGTAATTATATACAACAATACATTGTTAATGAAACTAAAACATTCTCCATCGATGTGTCCATTTTTTGTAAATAAAAAATAAAACAAAAAGAAAAAATAATCTGAGTGAAACGAAAATATAAAAAAAAAACGTTATTTTAAATTAAATAAAAGTAATTGGTACCATTCGACTCCTTGGCGCCAACTATCGGGTACAATAAACACCAATGCAGACACCTTGCAGCTTCTATAACTTTCGTTACATCACAAGGCGTTTAAGATACAAGTGAAAGTGAGCCTTATCTACTACGTCTTTAGATTTATATCGCTAAAGTAAAGTGATCGAGCCTCCCACTGTTTTCTGAGTAAATCCAAGAGCCTAAGTTTACAATGGAGTTAGCACCAGTTTTAGGATTTTATAAGTTTTTCAGAAAAGCTTGCATTGGTATTGTTGTGTTTAGTGATTAGTTCGTTACATTATAATGGAATATAGTCGTCGCGGCGCTTACGAAGTAAAATGGTACATTTAGGAACATAATTATGATAAGGTGAGAGTTCTCTAAAAAATATTGCAAAAGCATGTAGGTAACGTTTTAATGGGCTTTGTGCTAAAAGCCTTCTGCTGATGAATGTTCTAATACTTACGGCTGATGGAACATGTAACTTGTGTCTATATATTTATATGCATGATACAGAAAGTGTTTTTTTTAAATGATGACATATTTCCCTTACACAAAAGTTTGGGTTTTGCAGACAGGCTGTTTATAGAAGTGTCTGTATTTTTTTACTTCCTGACATGTAGATGAACAAGAAAAGACACAAAACTACAGAGTAAAAACCGTTCAGTTGTGTTTCAAAACATTTCAAATCAAATAATTAAAAAAATGCGAGATACATAAATAGAAGCAATTCAATATGTAGCGGCGTTTGTATGCTATAGGTAGATAAGTAGGTACGTAAATCAGTTACAATTACAACAATAATCATTTATAAGTATAGTTTTTAGACTAAAAGCGAATATTTACAAAGAACACGCCACTTTACTAGCTATTACCTGCCTCCCATGGCGAGCGCGCGGCGTCCGGCAGAACGACTTCTTCAAATTTTAATATTTTCCTAATATTTTATAATTTAATTATATTCCCTAATATATATTTAAGTAAGCGTACATATTTTTTTGGTAACGAATACGAAAATTCCCGCACCCTTAATAAATTAGAATCTTAAGACAAAATACGCGTGTTTTAAAAAGGCCGAGTTGTAACACTTAGCGTAATGGGTTAATTTACTAGTGTGTAATTAATATCACAACATAGATACGCACAGAAAGTCGACTGCGTGCGACGTGCAAACACGCACGCACACTAGACACGCTGCACGTACGTACAGCGAGAACAAACGCGTGCGCGGCCGAACGATTGCAGTCGCGTCCTGTCCGCACTATGCGGTGGCAGTACGTCACGTGACGGGCAGCTCGTCGCGTGGCGGATAGTTCGTCCCGTGACGTGCAGCTCGTCACATGGCGGATAGTTCGTCACACGACGGGCAGCTCGTCACGTGGCGGATAGTTCGTCACACGACGGGCACCTCGTCACGTGGCGGATAGTTCGTCACACGCCGGGCAGCTCGTCACGTGGCGGATAGTTCGTCACACGACGGGCTGCTCGTCACGTGGCGGATAGTTCGTCACACGACGGGCAGCTCGTCACGTGGCGGATAGTTCGTCACACGACGTGCAGCTCGTCACGTGGCGGATAGTTCGTCCCGTGACGTACAGCTCGTCACGTGGCGGATAGTTCGTCCCGTGACGTACAGCTCGTCACGTGGCGGATAGTTCGTCCCGTGACGTACAGCTCGTCACGTGGCGGATAGTTCGTCACAGGACGGGTAGCTCGTCACGTGGCGGATAGTTCGTCCCGTGCCGTGGTCACGCGTGGCACGAACAGGTCGCTGTGGGCTCCGCGCGCCGCCGTACAAACCTAACTCTTTACATTAGCCAGTCTTTCGTTTCCACTACTCTAGACTACTGCGCTACTAACTCCTAGCCTTCGACGTCGACACAAGGTCAACTGTATGCTGCACACTTCGTGTTGGTTCTCCTTTCTTTCATTGTAACTAGATGCTGTCGCAGCTTTGTTTTGTTTTGTTAACTGAATTTTGCAACAAACAGACTTCGCTTCTCACATCCAACTTGAATGGGCTACTTGGTAAAATTTAAGTTTTAAGTCCCTCATCACTACTCATCAGATGAGAAATATTCGACACAATATTTTTCCTTTTTTTATGTTATCAAAAAATAACGGCGATACATCGAGTCAAAATCTCGCATGACGTCACTAGCCAGTACAGTTAAAACTAGACAATGACGTTACAAGCCCCCACTCCTCAACTTTAATAATTTTCCATCAATTTAAAAAAGAAAAAAATACTTGTGTAGTTTTTATAATCTAACTGATGGACTAATTATATTTTGATGTTCATATTCTGTCAAACACCCTGTTTAGAAAAACGCCCTTACTGCTACGCGATACAGTCGCTATTTTCATACAAATATGCGAGTTTTTTTTAACAAGATCTAAGAATCAACACAAAGCGTGTAACACACAGCTGTCCTACACAACCACGCGATGAGAACGCTCTATAACCGAACATATGACAATGTGCTGCACTGAAGGGGAGGGGGACGTGTGGGGAGAAGGGGGGGGGGGAGACCGGGGTCCGCATTGCAACAACTGTGTAATCCCCGACGAAAATTTTGGCAAATCAAAATAGACCTGCAGAATAAAGTCCCGTATTCTAAATAACGTTTGTTGCATAACATTGTTGCAGCAACATGTTTTTAAGTTGCTGGATATCACATGTCTTCAGCGAGACACGGTCGTATTGCTGTTATAACGTAACGCTACTTTATTTGTTATTAATAGTAAAAAGAAGGACTTTTAAACTTCAAGGGGTCTCAAAAATATAAAGTTGGCATTCAGTGAAGCATGAATACTGAAATCGGACTCCAAATGTCGAACGACTAAAACCTAGCGACGCGAACATTTGTAACTGCTAAACCCCCTTGCTAACTATACCGTTCTATTTCCTAGTAAATGTGAGTTTGTATTGTCAATGGCAAGCCGTTACCTGTGAAATACTTCTGTTACAAGGTTTAGTAAACTGTGGTTAGAAAGTGAAATTGTTGGCACCTCGTTTATTTGGCACCACTAGCGTCAACCGAATGTGAAGCTCGCTGTCTGTTCAAGTGTAACTATAGGAGATCAGAACTTAGCTTTGCACTGCTGTGCACATAGAGATTACAGTTTTTATAACTATATTACAATATTTTTCTGTAAAAATATTTGCTGTGTTCATGGATATTAAGCTCAGCTGCATTTTTCTCACTAAGAAGAAACATTTGAACGGACGAAAGCGCAATTTTCAAATAATAAAATATAACATGTGTCAGCACCAAAACATTTTGAACAACTAACGAACTAGGAACCGGTGCCGATGCGATACGCTATGCACGACAATATACACAAAGAAACAACAAACATAAGTACAGAAGGAACACTTCATACAACGCACAAAGATGCCGATTGCTTTGCTGACCAAGCTAATTTTAGACTGTTTCCATCTTTTTCTCTCTAATGAAACAAGTAAGGGATGTATTTAAATAAAAGCTGTCAATCTAAGACTGAAATAAAGCTCATAATTATAAACGTAGTTGACATTTCAAAATGCATGAACCACAAACAAGGGAAAATTCAAGGGGTAAACTGATTTGACATCTCTGTACCAGCTCTTATCTCTCACTGTCAAAACCACTGTTGTTTTTTAGAGATATCTGTCATTCTGAGATGTCCATTCTCTAATTTTAGTTTAGTTTTTGAAAACAGAAAGTATAGCTATCTAATTCTTGCAGATAGCAAAAGAAAGAGACTAAATAAACTAATGTCAATGTCAATTTAAGTAATACTTATGCTTCTGTGGCCGAATGATATTGTGACAACTGACTGTCAACCAATGCTGTCTTTTTCTTGCTTCGCTTGAAAGAAAAGGATAGCAATATTTTTTCTCCAACTTCAGTCGGTACAATCTTGTCATAAAACCTTCTTTATAATTTTCGTACATTGTCAGAATAAGCTTTCTGTACTTATATTGTATGTTGTCGAAATACATTATTATAGCGAATTTTATACAATGCTGTACATACATACTAGCACCACTATAGTTTTACGTATATTAACCGAAACTCCACCGGTCGTATAAAACCAAAATGTATGTGTGTAAATGCAAAACATTCCATTTTTATAATGGGTCTTGTACTGATGTGCACAGACAAACCGAAATTTAACTCAACCTACTAGTAATGTTATTGTAGTTAAGTAAGAGGATAATATCGGGAAAGCAAAGTCTTATCTGCATTTTATTTTAGTATTTTTGTTGGTTTCGTAAAAACCAATACAAAGCCCAGTATAAAGTTATTAATTTACATCAAAACATCACAAGTTTGGACAATTGACTTCAACCATGCATATGTGCCGGGACGCCTGTCGCTTTCACAGAAGAATTCAGAACCATTCGCAAATATTTTAGGTTTCAGTAAAGCCTGGTGAATGCCAAGCAGCTGTAAAGTTGTAACGTCGTCAGCCACAGGCGTCCAAACAAAACAGAACCCTATATTAAGCGTCTCATATAAAATCTTAACAAATAACGTGACTGCAGTCAACAAACGAAGTCCAGTTTCACCTGTCGGTAGTAAAAAGTAATAATCGACGCGAGTACAGTACAAATTTCAACCTTATCTTCATAGTGAGTATGTTCAATTTTCCGTATACTTATTATTTATAACCACATCCATAAAGCTCTAAGAGGAAGCCTCACTATACATATAATTAAAAGTAAACGTTTAATTTAAATATTTTTTCTTTTAAATATCATTTATAACATATACACATTCATACAAATTCTACATCACTAAAGCGTACTCGATGTTCGAACTATTATGAACCGTTCCGAATCTTCGATAACTTTACAATTTTTACATGTCGTCGTCTTAAAGTGAAGTTATTTTTGTTACAATTACCTTTAAGAAAGCGGATCGATTAAATTTTAAAATCGGATTTAGATTCACACTCGACTAGTAAGTTTTTTGGGAGGTGAAATGCAATATTAGAAGGTACCTTAACTTGTACATTATCCACATAGTTTGTTTGTTACCACTAACCATCTGTGTTAAGGGTTAGTCATAAAAGGTGTGTGTTATACAGATTTTAAGATCTGCTATAGATGCACCAAATGTTTCCATTCTCCCCGCACTATGAAGATGATGTATCGCACAACTGCGCCACAGTAAGACTACACAATACCTCCACTCCACAATTTCGATTGTCTTGAACTACCGTTTATAAGTAGAAGTTGTGACCAACATAAAGATATACATGGACACTTGTTTATGCGAGGACTCTAGTTTTCATAGATAGCTATAATATTGGTTTAATTTATATAAAAACTAAATAGTGATGTCTCGCTCACACTCCTTAAGTTCTAATATTAAAGTAAAAATAAATAACATTCGGAACTGTTCGCGATCCCCGCTTAAACAAGTCTCAAGTGAGAGAGGTGAGAGCTCGCGGATACTTTCAATCGGTACCATACTTATGCAAAAATACATGATACGGCAATACAAAATCTCATCATAAGACCCATCATCTCTACGTATAAATATGCGTTTAAATCTAATCTATAGACTACTGCGGCCGATCTCGTGCGGGACGCAGCGTGTCGAACGCTTACGTCACGTCTGAGCCCGGGACCACAACTAGTTGACTAAAAACCTTGTTTAAATATCAATAAAAGCTAAGTGCTCCGGAAGTATATCATATACGTACGACGATATTGAATAGTGCCGAGGGCCGCTTCGTTGCGAGGACTCTGTAAGCGCGGGGTGTTCGAGAGCGGGAGTGACGAGTCCTCTCCGGACCAGTCACTGACGGGCAGCGTGCGGGCCGCACTCGGCCTGCGCGGCTCCGGCGGCACTACGTGCAGCGCGCGTCCCTGTAGAACGTATGCGCACCAGACAGCAGCCCGCGCGTGCGCACGTCGTGACGTCACTAGCTGGCCACGTGCGCGGGCGCGCGCGCCGGCCCGAAGCTGCTGCGCAGCGACTCCTCCATGAGGCGGCAGATCTTGTCGCGGTCCGCCTGCACAACACACGCACGCTCAATGCGGAACAACCAGACGTCGAAGACGCACCACGAGGATTTCGTACCAAAACTGTACCTAAGACTACACGCGGGTGCACTTACGATCTATGAACTTCTATCTCTAGATTAGAAGGCAAATTGAATTTTACATTTAGAAAAAAAAGTGGACCGAATTAAATTCAATTAAACCGAAGGTCGAATATGACAAACAATATTTTACCTGTTAAATTAGCTTTCCCCTCCAATCTCGAGTCTTGAAATAGCAAACTTTACATTTAAAAAATAAAGTTGTTTATTGTTTACCTCATGTATAAATCCGAGCTGCACAAGTTCGTGAGCGAGCGCAGAGGCGCTGTCTCGTCGCGAGACGGCGCAGGTGAGCTGGCGGTTCATCTTGTCGTCCATGCGCAGGAGGATCGTCATCTGAGGGAACATTACGCAAACAAATCACTGCCTCGTGGCTAAGGGTTCTTCGCCCTTTAATAAGTCTTGGTTTTTTGCAATACAGCTAACTCGAAAAATTTTTATTTTTGTGTAAATAAGTACAGAGTGGTAGACATATCAACAAACAACATGCCTATCGTATAGAACGGTAAATCATTAATATAAACCAAAAAATAAGAATGGGCCCGGTATTGATCCTTTAGGGACACCAAACTAAACTGGTAACCCAAAAATATTCGCACCATTAAAATCTACAGTTTAGAATTTATTATGTAAATAGGAATTAATTACGTCTTCATATTTGATTTGGACACTGCAATGAGATAGTTCACCCAATGGCGTGTTATGAAGAACACAATCAAAAGCCTTTGAGAGATTACAGAAAACTCCAACTGCAGTTTGAAAACTTTCCCATAAGTTTTAAACGTGTTTTATAAACCAATACCCGCATCAATCGAATAACTCTTTCTATACCCATAGTGTGGTAAGTTGATTTCATTTAGAATAAAATAAGTCAGCGTGAGTGTTTTACAAATATTATGCTGTATGTACAAACGATTGTATCGACATGCGCCTGAAATTGCCAATGTCATTTCTATTAGTAAGTTATTATTAGAAAAAAATATGAAAATTATAAATTGATTATGACTGAGAATGTGGAGTGATGAGCACTGACAATTTAGCATCGAAAAGTATGTTGACATTGTCCTAATTGAAAAGAGTAGTGATATTTTATGTTTTCTGTTTTAAAATGAAATTAAAAATGTTATTCCTAGGTGTGTGCTTTAACGCCACGAACGTATCTTTTTGGATTTTGTATTTGTTATAGGCAATTAGACTGAAGGTAATTTACATTGGGGATCGGTTTCTTTTCCGAAAACTATGTGATTACCATGATGTGGGAATGCAGTCAAACACTAGTTCATAGTACCTATATAAAAAAGATAGACAGATTCGGTAGAATATGTAGTAGCGGCTCACCAGCAGGTCGGCAGGGGGCGTGTCGGGGTGCGGGTGCGGCTGCGGCTTCAGCGAACACATCATGTTGACGACGCGGCGACTCTCCACGTCGCGCGGCTCGGGGGAGGCGGGCGCGGACTCGGCCGCGCGCTCGGCCGGCGAGGCGGCCCGCGCGCCGCCCGCCGCGCGCCCGTACGCCGTCAGCGGGTAGATGCCGTACCTGCGGACAGCTCACTAGTACACGCGGCCGGGGCTGGCTGCAGCGGCTCGCAGGCCCGTACTCACTTGACGTCCTCGACGAACTTCTCCAGCTTCTCCGCGTGCGGCTGCAGGTCCTTGGCGGCCAGCAGCACGCACTCCCCGCCGCGCACGCAGCTGGCGAGCACTTCGCCGCTGCCGCCCGCCACCTCGTCAGTTATCGTCTCCGATATGTTGGCTGCACACACCGGGAATTACATTTACTTCAACATACAATAGAACTTCGACGTTTCCCTTCTCTCTTTGGATCTCCGTAAAAAAGAAAAGGCACGAACTCGATTCTCGAGAAGGTCAGGTCGTGTCGTTAAAATTTTCCATCTAGAATTTTCACTAACAACCTAGAGTCAGACTCCAGGCTCCTACTAAGAAATTTTAAAAGAGTTCATTTCCATTAGGTACATGGACTTAACGTTATGTAGAGAGAAGTATACACTAACTCCTCAACGATAACGAACGCGATGTTATGATGTAAGTTTTATACAATCAATGAAGTCCAAGAGTATCGGCATAGCCATATTCTCGGCTTATGCATGGACATACTATTTTACAACTTGAAACTTACCGGTGGTATTGACAAGCGTGTGCGCAGCTAACAGCTTTAGAGAGTGTACTTCGAAGAGTAGCGGGTGAAAGAGAAGCTCCCGCGCCGTCGGCCTCTTCGCGGGGTCCTTGTTTATACACCTGTCGACACACCGCAGAGTTACCGACTGGGTAAGGGAGAGGACACACTGGTACCCTTACAGAAGGGTAACTAAGAAATGGAGTGCTCACGTGTAGTCTGAGAGACTTTTAATATACCAGTGTATACAGTGATGCGTTGTTTTGAAATCGTTGAGTACTTACACCTCGTTCAAACCAAAGCTCCACTGCAAGTGACCAATGCTTAACATTCCTTTATCACGTCTACAGCGATACACATGAGCTCTCCATTCCTCACTTCGTGCACCATACAACAAAAGCGACTTACCGCCACGCCAACCTAAAAGACAAGTACCTGTATATAAAGTCCTTCTGTCGCGGCTCCTCCAACGATTCGACCGTTCGTATGATGTGTTCCTCCGTGACGTGGCTGCCCGAGTCGCCATTGCCCTGAATCTCAAGTGCCGCAGTCTCCAATGCGCACATTCCGAATGAGTAGATATCCATCGCTGGCGTCACCATTTGTGATGCTGATACGGGGGAAATAAAGATGTAATGAATGCAAAAAAATAGACAACATAGTTTCGGTTACTCTGATTCTTGGACACGAGCACAGTACATACTATACAGAAACTTGACATTTTAACGCAACACACGCAGTCATAAGCATGGCTTGTTTGCACGGTGTTTATTGGGCAACCAGAACTAACTCACAAAGTCACGATTTCCACGCAAAATTCCGTGAACGCGCGCAGGCATATGAGTGCGACAGCTGCGCAATGATAAAGCAGGTTTCTGACTAGTATGTCAACTGTAGCACGGGGCTTGCCTATTCCAAAACACTTAATAAACTTCCTAAACAAGGAAAAGGAAAGAGTCCGTGAAATCAAAGCAGTCGAAGCTGTGTGGTCCTTTCTTCGGAGTCATTTGTTAGTTCAGGGTACTTACATCCATATTCGGGTGCAATAAAGTGCATATTCCTCATGTTCTCGCGGCAGGTCTTGACGTGGTGGTGGATGGCGTCGGGGGCCACGGAGCCGATCTTCACTAGACCGTTGTGTTGGATGAAGATGGTGTCGCACGTGAGGTTACCGTGGACTATCGGAGGCACGCAGCCGTGTAGATAGCTGAAGGGGGAATAATGAATAAATGTAATGTTCTCATGGAATTTTAGTTGTTTTTCAAATCGATCTTGATTTGATCAGACAACTATGGAACATTACATAATATGGCAGGGTCTGTATCTTACCTGAGTGCTGATAAGATTTGCGTACACCATCTCTTCCACGCCTGTAGTGGCAGTCGCTTCACGTTTCGCTTGGTTCGCTTGAGGAACTGCTTCAGAGAGCCGCAAGACATGTACTCCGTTATGAATATTACCTGAAATGCACAGTTATCGATAGTTAGTAGACATGTGTATTTCGGTAGTGAAATAATGATTTTAAATATTTCACTGAAACAAGGATCTATTAATGTTTCAAACTTTTATGTTGCTTATGCCTCGAATAAAAATAATTATACTAGATTCTAATAGCATGCAAATGTTGCTGAAGGTCGTATCTAAAATATATTAAAAATCCAAAATTATCTTATTTCATTACAACTTAATTTTTATTAGATTACACAAAAATAGAAACACATTATCATTGGAGTTTATTTGATGAGGTTTTTTACTAAGATACAAAAAACTTCACTTGTGGGTAAATAAGAAATAGCTGCGATCGACAATTGGTTTAAGAAGATATGATCAGGAAATAGCTTTAAGAAATAAGTTTTAAAGGAGTTAGCATCTTAGAAATCAGAGAAGTTTGCAATAACATAAACCAGATACATTAAAGTCCAGCTTACCCTAGGCTTATCGTTGTGTGTATCCGTCCAGTAGCGGTGGAATTTGACGATGTTAGGGTGTTCTAGCCTGGTGAGGTTGTCGAACACCATCTGGATCTTGTCCTCCTGCGCTTTGAAGTTCTTTCGCTCGGAGAACTGCACCTCGTTCCAGACTACCTCGACGCCTTCCTCGGTGTCCATGGCCAGGTTCGCACAATCGATGCCCGGGACATCGCGTTGTTCTACCTGGAAACATGAAGATAGAGAAATTAGACATTGTGGTTTATATATTATTTATCTTAATGATCGGTATCTTTTGGGTGACATTTATCATTGGTAATGTGTGTTTTATGTAAGTTATCGCTTTTTCACCTTGTCACGTTTCTCTTTGCGCATTTTTACCTGCACCTCTGAGTATTATTTATCATGTACAGTTTCTGTCTAAATATACCGCTCTCAATTTATAAACAAATAAAAAACAGCCTGAGCCCCAAGTCCATTCGCCAACAACAGCTGTTACAGAAAGTAATAGAGGTTAACTGTGGAGCAAATATATTCGGACTTCCTCCAGCCACAGATAGAGGGCCAATCATTCAATTAAGCCCCTTGACATCAGATTGGGGCAAAGGTGACGTGGTTAGATACTGTGAAATGTTACATGTTGACTGGATTATGTTTTAGCAACTTTTAAAATAAGGTAAATAAATAATTTTGATTAATATAGTGTAACCAAAGCGGAATATGGTGACTCTTTTTTATAAATCATAAATGATCCGTGGAACTAAGCCAGAAGGAAACACCGCAGACATGTTATAAATCAATTAAGTAATCAATCGCATCCGAGTAATTAAAATCTACTCAATAAATGCCGCCGTGCACTTTAGCAAATGATTGCGATTAATCGTACAGTCGCCGTCGAATCGCGCGTCGCCGCGACGTTCGACAAATGTGCAATTACCTTGTTATCGGTCAGTGACCCTCGCTGCAATTGTTTATAACTGTTATCTCGTCGTAATGAATAGCCAATGTTTATTAATTATGACAACTGTGCTTTTTGCGTGCGCAGTTACTTAGTGTTGTTTATTGAATTTTATTGCCGAGGCTGTTAATAAGCCGCATATTAGTTAAGTACTAAAGTTATTATAATTTGAAGTTAATAATGTGGTCACATGTGCTGCATAATTTCGAAGAGTTAAGATTCCAAGCCCAACGTTAGGATATGCGAAGTTATTACACCTATTTGGAATTATACAGTGTTGACCAATTATTAGGACAATATTGGTTGCAAACGTATCACTTTCTTTTTCATAATATTATGATTACTTTTTTGCTTTAATTGTTTTATCGGGGCCATAAACGACTACTCAGATGTTAACTACAAGTAAGATCTGACGAATTACGAGCATAGTTCGGCAGATGGCTAGTGTAAGACCACACCGCATCTAGTAGAATAAGATAGCACTAAGCAAAGTCCCAGTGAGTTATAATTATCAGTGAAACCAACATGAAAGAATCCATTATCATCAGTTAATCCAAACATTTGATCAAAGTAATTAGTAAATAATTAATTGGTGCTTGGTGATCAAAGCTAATCTTATGTTATGAGTCAAGATTCTTAAAACCAGCTACGCAAATGAGATACCTAAACTTAATCAAAATAACGGTAAAACAAATAGTTGACTAATCTATTAACATAATAGTTTATACAAACATATTAGGCATACCAAGTAGGTACCTACTGTGGTCTTGGAAGGATTTTAAATTCACAGAACCACAGAGTAACGAATATGCAGAAGGTTCAATCACAAACGATACGGTATATCCGCTAATTAGCTAATGTAAGCAGTAGGTAAGATATGAAAAAAAAAAAAAAAGACTTTGTTTAGCAAAGTAGACACCAGAACACTACCTACCGCGAAACAAGTTGTTACCAGTCCTATCAAACAGTATTTAGTTTTGTGTTCATTTTTGTCTCTTTTTTGTTGTATTGTGTTTTTGCTGTGCGTGTATCCAGCTGTTGCCAATACATGTATTTTCTTTCTTTCTTTCTTTCCATCATAAGTACCACCAACAGCAACAGCAGCAACAGCAACAGCAACAGCAACAAACCACCAACAGCATTCTCAGTGTGTTCGTAGATCGGTGGGATTCCCCGATGTTGCGGAGGTGGATGCGGCTCCATGCCGAAATCTAATTGTATATTTTTATGTGTCTGTAACCTACTAACACTAAAATTTAAGTTAAAATTGTTACTAACCCTATGGACTCCGGTCTGAAATTAAAATATTCTATTCTATTCTAAGTGATCGACACATACTTCTATTTTTTTAGTTCCAAGTAGCGAGCACTACGTACCTAACTTTTCAGAAGAACAGCACCAATAAGATGAGTATTTGTCTTTCTTTTTAATAATATAATAATAATAAATCATTTTATTTCGGACAACTAAGAGATCCATAACTTGTTAGTAACATGTTTGCACTTAAAAAACTATTGTTAGTAACTTAACTTAAGACGTGTTAATGAGAAGATAGCCAATAAAATTTAAAGAATGCTCGTGATTCGTATCGCACATTGTACCGTGTGGTCAAATATTGACTTTAGGACACGCCCATTGTCCTAGTGCGACTGCGCAGTTCGGTGACGCCGACCACTGACGACCATAACTGCGCAATGGCAGGATCTGACACATCTCTTGAATAATAACAACTGTCATTTAGATGGAAATCAGATGTACCAAATGTTTTTTTTTCGTGCAAAAGACAATAGTCATTTTGTCTGTTGCGAGACTCATTATGTTGACAAATGACCATACAAATATTTCTATTATTATCTTTTGGCTATATAAAACAACCGCACGGATCGATTGAAGGATAAGTTACGCTTGACTAGGTTGTTCCGGGGATATTCCTTTACATACCAAGACTCCTTCGTGCCTCGGAAGGCACGTTAAGCCGTTAGTGGCTGTCATTTGCAGATCTTTGATAGTCGTTACGGGTAGTCAGAAGCCGGAATGCCAGTTAGCAGTTACTGGGTTGTGGAGGCCACAGGCAGGCAGTCGCTCCATGTAAAACACTGGTTTTCAGCTGCGTTCGTTTAAACTGGAAGCCGATCCCAACACAGTTGGGGAAAAGGCTAAGCAGATGATGAAGACATTACGTCCTAAACGTGGTTATTTTATGAATTAATAGCCCTCCATCGATTTATGAAAATGATTCTGTTTAGTAGCCCCATATTCAGCCGTGGTAAGATAATGATAGGAGCGTAATAAACTAAACCCAAACTAATCATAAGTATAATCTTTATAACGCACCTGTTGCCACTTAAAAAAAAAAACAACCGACTTCTTAAAAAAAAAAACTAACAGGTGAAAAATAACTTCAGTTTCGGAAGTCTGTGGCTTTGGTGGTTTTGTTTTGTTCATTATTGGCCACCGACTTCCGAAACTGGAGTTATTTTTCACCTGTTAGTTTTTTTTTAAGAAGTCGGTTGTTTTTTTTGTAAAAAGTTTTTATTCTGTAATTTTTAGTTTCTTTGTATGTAAAGAAAGTCTTTCAAAACTTGAAAGAATCATTGAAATTAGATAACAATTGCTAAAGAAGTTCTATCTCTAAACATTAATCTGTACATCTCTACCGGCCCCTTTTAAAATAGAATGGCGTAATGTTATGTTGTGGAAATACAAAAGCTCAGCATAGACATTCTGACTATAGCAATCGCGAATAATTTGATGTTATGCGTTGAAGAGTTCCGTTGCCTGTCTTCTTCATCAGTTTTTCTTCACCAAATGATACTTTCTAAATGAAAATGCTTGATTTGTTACTAAAAATGTCGAAATCGGTGCATGTGTGCCTATATTTTTTGAGGAGTTCCCTCAAATCCTCGAAGATCCCTCATCAGGTATGAGTTTTGATACAAATGAGACCAATCTGTTAGTATACCCTATCAAACAAAAAAGAATTTTGAAAATCGGTCCATAAATGACGGAGTACTAAGGTAACAAACCCTAAAAAAAAAATACAACCGAATTGAGAACCTCCTCCTTTTTTTGAAGTCGGTTAAAAATGCATTACAATAGTTTCAGTTTTACTCGTAAATCTACGTAATGTCACGTGGAAACATACAAAGCATTACATGAACAATGGTGGCAGGTGCGGGCAACATTTTATAAATGAAAACACTAAATTGCAGAGTTTTATTTTTGATAGTTTTACGCAATGTTGCTAATTTTACTGTTTCTAGCCGCTCAGTGACAGCCAAACGTTATAATAACCTCGTTATTTATTAACGTGTACATTGAAAATGGTGTTATTTAAGCGCCATTTACATGATACAAGTTTCTTGCCTGTTGCATACAATAAAAATGAAGCAATAAATTATCTGAGTACGTAACATTTTGATCTTTAGCGCAAGTTTTGCTTGCCAAAATTTTCTTGGTGTAAACAGCACATACAAAAATTTCTTAGGCGATTTTTGCATTCAATTAGTTTTCTCTTCATTTGCCAACATGAGTGCAGTAAGTGAAGGTTTAATCGTGGGGCTAGTTCATAATATCGACAATCACTACATCGATGGTCGCTGTATCGAAAACGTTCCATCGACGGGCTAATGTATCGACAGTACCCCAAATCGTTGGTACGCTACATCGTTAGACAGATTGGATCCAGATTGGTCCAATTTGTATCAAAACTCTTATCTGATTAGGGATCCTCGAAGAATTGAGGGAATTTGGCTCAGGTCGGGTAGTCGATGCAGCGTACTATCGATTTGGTTTACTGCCGATGTAGCATACCGGCGTTTTAGTGTACTAACGATGTAGCGTACCAACGATTGAGGGTACTGTCGATGTAGCGTACCATCGATTTGGGGTACTGTCGATACATTAGCCCGTCGATGGAACGTTTTCGATACAGCGACCATCGATGTAGTGATTGTCGATATTATAAACTAGACCCGTTAATCGTTGCTGCTCTTCTGAGACAAGAAATATTGAGAAATCGTCGTAAAAAGAGGTGTTGGATCAAAAAATGGATAGCAAGAAGAGGAGTTCTTGGAGGAGGAGTTGGAGCGTCTAACAATCTTTGTGTAGAATTACAAATAGAAAATGAAGATGACTTAAGGAACATGTTTCGTGTCAACAGAACCCAGAACCTCATATTTTTAATAAACAGACTCTTTACAAAACCTTCCAACACTTGAATGAAAAATTTGACAACGCAAATACGTGCAATACTTGAAGCAACCCGCCAAAGAATGGTACACGCACATACAACTCTCTATTTAGACAAGTCAAAACTTGAAAGCAATAATCTCCTAAACATTATTGTATTGGTCTAAACAGAAGACATTTGCAACTATTTTTTGTCAAGACTTGCATTCAATAATTGCGTTCAATTTTTTTACTTGTATCCACGTGTAAACAGTTGCGTACAATTCTTGAAGGGCAATTATCGCACTTCATTTATTGCATTCAATAATTGCACTTGAATGTACAAGAAAATTGTATCGTCTAAATCACGCTTTATTTAGTATTTGCCTTCACTCCATTCATATACATAAAAAAATTGTTTACATGTACTAGAAAATCATTCAAAATAATTATATTCGCAGGAGTTGGTGATGCTGGTTCCCAAACTAAGCTATCGCTTGTATTTTGGGACACAGTATAATTCACTGTTCAGTAGTGGTTATCTTTATAAACAACTAGCTGTACCCTGCCACGCTTCGCTGTGGCACATTGTGATTGAATTTGATTAAAAAAAAAGAGAAAATGACGTGTGGCACTCGGAGACTGCCGCGGTAAAGCTATTGCATAGCTTTTTTAATCAACTCCTCTCGCCCACCCCTCCCCCCCTCACTCCCTCTCCCCCACACCTCCCACGCCCCTCCCCTCACCCCTTCATCCCCCTCCCCCCGCCCCTCCCTCACTTTCCCGTCCCCCCCACCCGGCTCCTGTCTCTTCCCCACCCCCTTTCCCTTCCCCTCTCACCTCACCCTATCTCTACCCATCCCCTCTCCTCCCCTCTCCTCCCCCTCTCATTCCCTCCTTCTCCACCACCTCCCTTTTTCCTGACATCCCTCCTCTCCCACCCCTCCCCTACGCATCACACCCCCACTCCCCTTCTCATCGTTCCCGATGCCCCTGCTCCTCCCCTCCCTCCCCTGCCCCTCCCACTCCCCTCCCTCTTCCCTCTCCTCGTGATATTTCAAAAAGTCATTAAAAGTTCTGCTATGACTAATAAAAAGCAAGGGTTGGTGATAAAAAAGTCCAAATTTAGAGTTGTATGTATTTTTTGATGCCACGTAATAAAAAAATAAAAAAAAATAAAAATTATCAAAAAAATAAAAAATAAAAATTTGGGTTGAACACCCCTTATCACTTACAGGTTAGAAAAATAGATAGTAGCCGATTCTCAGGCTTACTGAATATGCATAAAAAATTTCATGAGAATCGGTCAAGCCGTTTCGGAGGAGTATGGGAACGAACATTGTGACACGAGAATTTTATATATAAGATGAATATAAAAATGACAAGGGTAGGTAATGGTAACATGTAGCACTTTTACATTTGAGTTTTATTAAGGGTGAACTGTGTTTGATGCCTAACAAATTGCCAATAAATAGAAAAAATATCACATGAGGCCAATGACTAGAGGTGTAGGTTAACAAGCTATAGCTGCAATTGACAAATGTGTACTGTTTCAAATTTCTTTTACAAACGTTGCACTATATCGGATTTCGGTTGAGCCCTGAGAACTTATTTTAAAGCATTCTGGTAAACAGTCTTTTGAGGTTTGAGTAAGAAAGGCCTTAGTTGTTTATTATTCGTAATGTGATCTGTTTTCGGGTAATTAGGAGTTTAAATGAGTCTTTATGGAAACCCACAAGACCTGAGCGAAGCCAAAAAGGTCTCTATCTCAGCACGATACCACGATACTTACTTATTTAAGGGGACAGTCCTTGCAAAGCGCCAAAACAGGGGTTACGGTTTGCAAGGTACCCAAACGTCTAACACACCAAATATTATCAAAAAATTAAGTAAGATACTTATTAGATGTATCACCAGTGACACCGTGTGATATTTTTTAAATTATCCTAAAATGTCTGCTAAAAACAATCTCAATATTTCATATTTACATCGAAATCGGCACTTACTATTTGCACGTTTTCTTAAAATGTAAAGCAATGTTTATAGATATTTTTCGTTAATTCATGACACAAGTGTATGATTATGAGGTTAACCCTTTTAAATTTTTAATAAAATAAAATCATACACTAGTAATTTACGTCATAACATTTTTAATATTTTTGCGCAAAATGTTTTCCGTTTGCCATACATTCTAGTATGGAGCGTCCCCCGTTTCAAATTTTGTTTTATATTCGAACATGCGTCTGAAAACAAATTAGTGCCGCCCTGGAAACCAAGGTGAGAGCACGTCAGTTTTTTTTCCGCTCCGAGCTCGATAAACGTCAACTCATACATCCACAAAAGTTATAGGGTGGGGTGCAAGTTACACGGTGTATGTACCAATTTTTGCACTAGAATTATTGCTCTAGCTATGGAAGTATTGAAATTACTTTGCTATTAGATATTTATTTAAATAAATAATATAACTTTAGAGGATTTTTAACTAATAACTAGATTCCGTCATTTTTGAGAGATGGCATTAGTTTTTTTTTAATGTTTATTAATTGATATTTTAATGATAAATTTAACATTCACACATGAATTTTAATAACTGGGTTAAAGCCCAAACCAAAGGTGTGATAATAATTGATGAATAAATAAAATTTCCGTAACTTAAATACTACATCATCTTTTATAGAATGGGCAAACAGAAGGAAAATTCCCGACAAATCGAAAAGAAATAAAGGAAAATTAAAAAAAATACTACGTTTCTTTTATTTAAGATATTTTTCCGATGATAAAACGTGGGTTATTATTTTATAACCTTTTGGAATCAAGCTCATTCGACCAGTTGCCTCCAGGATGGCGGACAACACTTTCTTTTCGGAATACAATAAGGGTGTCATTTCCAAGGTTTTTCCGGGTGCGTAACCCGTAATTACGAAAATGGCAACCATTTAAAAATCAAAGATGTTTTTTTTTATTAATAGAGTATTACGTTGTTATTTCAAAGCAGTAAGCGTTATTCCCATTGTATAAAGTATATATATATTTATATCGGTTACATGTTTAAAACACACAGACTGTTCCTTGATGATTACATGTTTATTTTCAGTTTGCGTCCAACAAAAAGCCAAAACGAAACTGTGAGAATGTTATTGTCATAAAAAATAAATGAATAGCTACTAAAACTAACCGTTTAGTTTAATGATAATGGTTAAAATTCTAGCACTACTTCTAGAGCATGAGGTCCTGGGTTCAATTCCTGGGTTGGACAAGTGTTATCGGGTTTTTTAATTTTGAATTTCTCAGTAGCAACCCGGAGTCAGGATTTGTACGTAGTTGATGGATGAATAAGATCACCCCCTATTACATAAGACTTAAAACATAACTGGTGAATTATGGGTAGGTATACACCACTGTCTAACTCTTCGGGATACAGGTGTGATATTATATGATGCTACGTTTATAAACAAAATTATTGTTTTAGGCTACAGCGTGAGCATAGCTATCTGCCCGCGATTACGTCCGCGTGTAAAAGTATGTTTGAAGAATAATACTCATTGTACGTATAAATACTTTAAACTTTCAATCGTGACGATTAGAGACACTTATTAGGAGAGAGTTTTATTAGAAGAGAGTTTTATTATTAGGCAATAGTACTGGGATTACCAAAAAGGACATAGTGGATGGTGTGGCCACATTATTAAAGTTAAATATAGGAAAGATAATGTTGTGTGCTTTTCCTTACTCTGATACTTTATCAGATAACGAAAACAATCATATTTTTATGTTGAATAGTACTATTCACACATTGACATGTTGTCATAGTGACAAATTATTGTATTTTGACACTAATAAGTTTGTTAGTGGTTTTAGATTATCTCAGAGAGCTTTATCTCTGTCTGGTGAATGTCGACATTTGATTGCTATGTTGATAGCATATAATATTAATATAGTTATAGATTATTATGTAACTAAGTCTAGTATAAGTGACGATACTGTGTTGTCTAGTTGCACTAACAACACAGTGATTGATTATTCTAAGTCTTTAGGTTATACAAAGGAGGGTCCACATATATTACCAACATCATTGGAGGCAACTACCAGTCAGATAGAGTATTCTCTTCCTGCTGGGACACATACTTTAGATACCTCAACTGTAGTTATGGCGGTCACTCCGGATAATATTTTAAACTAGGTTGTAAGACAACAGAAGTTAAAACGGTATCTTCTGGCAATTTAGCTTATGTTCAAGAACCGAGAGAAAAGCAACATACATTAAAATTATTGAGTCAAAATATTCAAGGTTGTTCTTCCAAATTACTAGAAATAGAATTGTTTTTAGAAAAAACCAAGTTCGATATTGTTTGTTTCACAGAACATTGGTTGAAAAATCATCAAGTATTATCAATAAATTATGTAAATTATTGTGTTATTAGCCATTTCAGTCGTAAACATATGCTTCATGGTGGATCAATAATTATAATTAAAAATTCTATCAAAGCTAAAGAAAGAAAAGACATTGTTGGTCTTTCGGTTGAACATTCCATTGAGTTGTCCTGTGTTGAGCTTGATAAGCATGTTGTAGTATGCGTTTACAGACCTCCAAGTTATCATAATCTATCTGTGTTTGATTCTGTAATGGAAGAAGTGCTAAAAAAAGTTTCAACTAGTAGCAAATCAATTATCATATGTGGCGATTTTAATATTAACTTATTAGAAAATAGCTCAAATAGTATTAGATTATTAAGTCTTTTCAAATCATTTAATTTGTCAAATGTATTTATGGAACCAACTCGAGTGACAGTTTCTTCTGCCACTTGTATAGATAATATTTTTTGTAATTGTGATTATTTGCATAAAGAAATTGTAAATAAATTGCCTTCAGATCACAGTGGACTAACAATAACGATCAGCGGCTACATACCTGAGCAAAAAATTCAAATAAGGTTTAGGCCAATTACTTGTAAAAATTTAGAGACACTTAATAATTCTTTGTCCAGTAAATTAAAAGCTCATAATTTTATCAATATTTGTGACCCAAATGAGTTCTACGCCGAGTTCTTCACTGTACTAAAAATGCAGTTTAATGACACCATTCCTCTAAAAACTAAAAGCATTAGTACCAAGTTTTTATTTAGTGACTGGGCGACTCCAGGTATTCGTAAAAGCAGGGAAAAGCTTTTTGAACTTTATGGCCTAAGGCAACATGTGAATAATACAAAATTTCATCACCATGTTGCTAAATATTCAAAAATTTTTAAAGGTGTTTGCAAAGTTGCTAAAGTTCTTTATATCAGCAATAAAATAAAATCAGCGGATGATAAAATAAAAACTACCTGGCAAATAATAAATAATGAAACAGGTAGAAAAAAGCAACGACATACTGAATTCAATTTAGTGACTTCACGTGGCCTAGTAAACTCAGATGTAGAAATAGCTCAGGAATTCGAAAACTTTTTTGTCAATATTCCAATCAATACGACTAAAGCTTTGAACTCCTCATCCGCGCTTTCCTTCGACTTACTTAAGAAGAATGTAAAGGCATGTCCATTCGAGTTTCATTTTCAATATACAAACCCCCAGGCTGTTTTAAAAGCTTTCAAAGATCTTAAAATTAAATCAACAGAAGATCTTTGGGGATTGTCTGTAAAAGTTTGTCTATCTATTATCGAAACTATTGCGCCTTATTTAGCTTTCATTTTTAATGCTAGTATAGACCAAGGAATTTTTCCAGATCTCATGAAACACAGTAAAGTAGTTCCGTTGTTCAAATCCGGGGTCAGTAACGATCCCAACAACTACAGACCTGTGTCAATTCTGCCAGTTCTCAGTAAGGTGTTTGAAAAGTTAATGCTGAATCAAATGTTACTTCACTTTAATAAAAATTCTATCTTTCATAAACAACAGTATGGTTTCACCAAAGGGCGCTGTACGACTGACGCCGGTGTTGCCCTAATCAAGAACATTTTTACCGCTTGGGAAGAAGCTCAAGATGCCATTGGGATCTTTTGCGACCTTTCGAAGGCGTTCGATTGCGTAAACCACGAGACACTTTTGCTGAAACTGGAACACTACGGGGTTAGGAATACATCTCTTGACTTAATACAATCTTATCTGAAAGAACGACAGGTCAAAGTTCAGGTAAATGGCGTAAACTCATTGGGGTCTGAAATGATAATGGGTGTTCCCCAAGGTTCTATTCTAGGTCCATTCCTCTTTTTAGTTTACATTAATGATTTACCTCAATTAATTCAGAATGAACCGAAGATGGTGCTGTTTGCTGATGACACATCATTGATATTTAAAATAGATAGACGGTCACAAAACCTTGACGACGTTAATAATTCAATTCTGCAGGTCCATAATTGGTTTACAGTAAATAACTTGGTACTTAACGAAAAAAAAACCAAATGTATCAGATTTACTTTACCAAATGTTAGAAGTAGCGAATGTGACATCATATTGAATGGGGAAAAACTGGAATTTATTAATCAAACGGTTTTCCTAGGCATTACGCTAGATGAGAAATTACAATGGGGACCTCACTTAACATCACTTGCAGGACGGTTAAGCTCAGCCGCTTTTGCGGTTAGAAAAATAAGACAGCTGACAGATGTAGAAACCGCGCGTTTGGTATATTTTAGCTATTTTCACAGCATTATGTCTTATGGTATTTTACTGTGGGGTCGGGCTGCTGACATTGAATCTATCTTTATTTTACAAAAGAGAGCTGTCAGAGCCATTTATAATCTACCAAGTCGCGAATCTCTTAGGGAACTTTTTAAGAAAATTAATATTATGACAGTGCCTTGTCAATTTATTTATGAAAATATAATGTATGTTAGGAAAAATCCTCATCTTTTCAGCAAAATTAGTGATAGACATAATTTTAACACAAGAAATAAAGATAAAATAGCGCAACCAGCTTTCAGACTAGCCAAAGTACAAACATCTTTTTTGGGGTATTGTGTCAAATGTTACAACAAAATACCTCGTGATGTATTAGATTTAAATGAAAGGAAATTTAAAACTTATATTAAAAGTACACTCTGTAAACAAGCTTATTATAAATTAGAGGATTATATTGAGGATAAAAATACTTGGAAACATGCTGGTCCTGCTCCATAGGACATAGGAGGTTTGACAAAATCAAATTGGCTGCTAAAGTACTTAAATTTTTGTTTGTTTGCTTTTTTTCTCTGAACTCACACACTGATCTGCTGTTTGTTTTTAACTTTATTCATTTGTTTATTTAATGAGTATCTCCTTTATTAACATTCTACAGTGTATTGTGTATTTTTGTTAATATGTGAGTACAATGTATCTACCAACATAATATCTTTTTATCGAGTCCATTGCTTATTTTTTATATACCTATCTCAGTATAGTTCTTATTACTCTAGGTGCATCGTCCTCACATAAAATCTGATTGTTGTATACGAAGTATTGTACCTAATCCTATTTTAAAAGAGTAAGTATGGAGTTTCTTGCACATTCTTCTCCATACGGAACTACCATTTGGAATGTGCAACTAGAATCATTCTCTTAATTTATTTTATTTTGTAAGTTAACGTTCAAAAGTGCCTGTTATGGGTCTAATTGAAATAAACGATTTGACTTTGACTTTGACTTTGATAGAAAGACAATGACAGCGCAAACGCTTGGGGTTTAATGAATTAAGAACCTTTTGGCAGTGTTGCACTGCAAACAGCTTAAATATTAAAGTAGTAGGGATAATAAAATATGAGCCTATGTTTAAAGTGCATTTTTATAAATTACTTTTGTTTGTTTTACTGTGCAGGGACTCTTTTTAATTGAAATGGCAAATACAGATTTATTGGAATACGGGTCATCAAGACGTTTTCTCCTTTTGCCATTCCAGCCATGATTGTAGCCTTTATTATGTTGTGCCCATATGTGTAATTTGTAGTCGTGTACCGTTGCACCGGCGCGTCAAGATTTCTGATTTACAGGACTGGAATACCAACTTTTAGCCTCTTGAGTAGAGAGTCTGAAAATACCCTATGGGTATGCTGTAACTTGTTCAGATTCTATATTGTACACTGAGAATTCGACAACATCTTCAACATTTGACACGTTTTGTTCGTTTCTTTACTCGCTTAACGATCAAATTGTTACAAAATTTAATGGTAGGTATCTATTCGAATCAATAGTCAAACGCAAAAGATTTATCGTTCTAGCTACAAAAATATCGAATTCCTTTATATATATACCTATTATTCCTTATTTTTATTTTGCACCCTTAAGGGTAACATTTTGACAATTTTTTAATGCCATACTTATTTATATGTAATCAACTGCCCAAAATATAAATTGCATGCTTTTAGCTTTGAAAATGATAATACTTTCATACATCCTTTCATCCCCTTTTTCTATCCCTTACAAGCCTTTTCGCGAATCAAAAAGTAGCCAGTGTACTTTCTCAGGTTTTAGACTATCTGTGTACCAAATTTCAGTTTTACCGGTGCAGTAGTTTTGGCGTCAAAGCGAGACAGGCAGAAAGACATGAAAAGTTACTTTTGCATTTATAATATTTAAATGTATGTTAAAGAAATACAATTATTTGTTGTTTTTGAGTTAGTCTTTTTGTTCCCTTACGCCATTCATTACATATTTACCATAAAATATCAAGGAACTATATTTAGTATGCATGTAGATAAAACAGTTTAAACAATCAATTATAGTATTATTATAATAAAATAAAATTCTAAATTACGAAGTTATTAATTACATTAAACAACACAACTAAAAGAAATAGTAATTTTATCAATTAAATTTTAAATCTCTGTTGAACACTGAGACCCCACCCTTTCGTTGCTACCAAACAATATCATAAGCAAGCGAGCATCGCGATGCAATAAGTCAATTGTTATTACATTGCTTGTTTACTGACACATAATTACTAGCTCTTTTATTTCGAACACGCATTGAAAAAATAATTTTCCCGACGTGCCGTACTGTTTGTCGTTTGTTTCTGGGCAAGTGTTAATGTGTGTGTAAGGTGTGTAGCGCGTTGCTACTGTGTAAGTGGAAAATGTCGATGTATGCGTTCAAAAATAAGTTCCCACGCTCGCAGACTTCCCTCTTAAATAAAAACAATAAATACCGCAACATTGTTATTCTGAAAGGGCCCGCTTAGTGTCATGAATACACTTGCTGTACAATAGCCCGTTAGGACCGCAAACTAGGTATGATGTAATCCCAAGATTATGAAAGTGATTTTGATTGCATCGATTTCATTAATCTGTTTGCATTGGTGTCGATAACGTAATCACTAATCAGATTCTAGTAAAGATTTCCTTATGTTATCGCTGATATTAGAGTTCAGGAGAGATTAATTACTCATTTGCTATTGTTGATTAGGTTTCTGGAAGTTCTGATAAACTGTCCATTGTTTGGGTCAGGGGACCTAAGTAGTTACTAAATAGATTTCCCCTTTATTTTTTTTCCGCTTAATTCTGACATTCATTTCCTGAGTATTGTCACTAAATGGATGACCTAAATCCCTATAGTAGGTAAATTTTTAGATTAACAGGAATGAGGCAAAAACTTCAGTTGTTTAAATGCGTGATTTAATACAAAATAACAACTGTCAAGTTAGTTCAATTTCCCTCTCCATACGCCTATCGCCTGCACTGAATCTTGGCAAAACATAAACTTTCGCATTTATTAACGAAGATAATCTAGTACTCGTTAGTTAGGCGGGCATACACCGGCCGACAATTTAGTCGTACAGACAGTGCCATAAATCGTACGAAGAAAGCCGCTCCGAACCGCTCGTTACTGGCGGGGCAGCGATCTGGCGAGTGGGCGAGTGGGCGAGCGAGTCCACTGCAATGATTTAAAGTTGCAGATTTTATACAGATACGTACATTTTACTGTCGGTCGGTAATCGCGAGGTGTGGCCGCAGCCTTCCAACTTTATTGTTACGACGATATTTTAAATTGATATTATTGTATCTTCCGCAGTGAAAAGGGTTCGCGGTATTGCTCCTGCCATTACGTCGGACTGGTAGTTAGATGGTCGCTTTAGGTTTTCACAGTAGTTGTAAAATGTAATGGTTATTGGTGGTGGAGCTTGTTTGTGGTGAATGAACATAAACGGCATGAATTAAACATACATATGGATCTTAACGTTGGTAAATCAGATTTCTGGAATTGTATCGGTGCAGTGTATACGAGTTGAGACGTGCTTGTTCATTTTCACATGAAACTCTACACAAACAGTAAGAAGATGTCTCCTGAAGGCATATACGTATATTAGAAAAATAAATACCGTTGTTGGCAATTTAGTTAACATGTAGTAAGGGTGTACCTACACAAACACTATACAAATCCTTGGCTTACGAGCAAATAATAACCAAACCCTTAGTTGAAACAACTTCCGCGTGATACGAGGATATAGCGCGAAACGACACAAGGGGATTTTTGGGGTTTACTTCATATTTTGTCCTGAATATGTGTATATATAATATATATTGTTTTGTCGGGGACTTCGTTTGAACACCGGGGTGTTCAAACGAAGTCCCCCTGTCATGGTAAATAAGGTTCCAGTATTCGGGAATACTGGAACCTTATTTACCATGACATCAACCTTATTTATCATGATATTAATACGCTAAGCGAAAACTTTGGATACTTTTTTAAGAAAATTGCGAGCAAGAAAGTGAGTGAGATTTGGCAGACTAATAAGTGCAGAAACCTAATAGTTTTATACATTAGAAATATATAAAATATGAAAATTGACAGTCACGTAGAATCGAAATACTTAATACGCTCTCGACGGTCGAATTTCGACTACTAGACGATCACTAGTTTAATAAATACTAAGAATCAGGAACCTGGACGACTTGGGAAGTCAAAGATTTGTCTAAACCTCTCAAGTTGTTTTTCAGTTTAGAGTTAGTTAAGAGAAAATTCAAAATAACATCAAACGAAGAAGCACCATAACAATAGTCAGACAAAACGTTAATAGAAATAAACAAGAACAATCATACCTAAGTAATTGAATTTTAATAGCTTCTTCAATTTATTCAAGGAAAGGAAAATAAACAGAGAATTGTTCTTAATATAGCTGTTCTACCTACAGAAATGACCTGACACAGAGATAAGGGAGCACCGTTACAATTATCAGTGGACGCTAAAATAAACAAATAATTGAATACTTATCAATCAATGAGTTATTGTAGATTAACCCCGGGGTCAGCTAGTGTGAGCTTGTGGGCTATAAATATGAAGACTTAGAGATGTAGTGTCTTTTAATAATCGAGTTGAGTAATGAGACTTACACATGAATTATGATTAAGAATGTTTTTGGTCTAAATGGAATTGTCTGTGGTTGGGAAGTCTGCCCCGCCATTTCTTCTTCCCAGCAAAAACACAAGGAAATGGCGGAGGGCGGGCTTTTTAGAGAACTGTCTTCTGTAATTTTGACATTCAAAAAGTGCTGATCTTCAGCCTAATTTGAATAAATGACATTTGATTTTAATTTTGATATTGATTTTGGAGATTTATCGGTCTGATGTTAGATCGTAGTCGTGTGACCCTATCAAAGCTATTTTTAGGGTTCCGTAGTCAACTAGGAACCCTTATAGTTTCGCCATGTCTGTCTGTCCATCCGTCTATCCGTCCTCGCTTAATCTCTGTGGCCGTTAGCACTAGAAAGCCGAAATTTGGTACCAATATGTGTTTTGTAAGGGTGATTACGGCAAAAATTGTAACTGCTCAAGTATTTGCAAAGTGAACGTAATTAAATATTTGGGTGTAGTATTGGATAATAGGCTATCCTGGTACCCTCATGTAGAGCACGTTACCGCCAGAATTAGAAAATTAAGTTGGATGTTCAAAACCCTAAGACATGTTGCACCAATGGTAAAAACGAACAACAAATGCCCATCTAAAAATTTACTCACACAAGTTTACCTTGCACTTGTACAATCTGTGCTCGGATACTGTATTCCGGTTTGGGGAGGTACAGCAAAGACCAAATTGATACATCTAGAACGAGCACAACGCGCACTCCTAAAGATTATGCATTTCAAAAAGCTAAGATTCCCTACTGCAGACCTTTATCAGATCAGTGATGTACTCTCTGTCAGAAAGCTGTACATAGTCCAAGCGATATTAAAAAAGCACAAATCTTTGCCCTTCAAAGTGGGTATTACCCCGAAAAGAAGAAAGTTTAGCATAGCGGTTATACCTTCAACTAAGACCAAATTTGCATGTAATCAATATAGTAAGCGATCAGCTCAATTGTATAATAGTATAAATAAAAAGATAAATATACACTCTTTAAATAATTATGATTGTAAAGAAAAACTACTTAAGTGGATAAAACCACTTACGTATGATGACACAGAAGCATTGTTATAACACGGAATTATTCACATACACAGAGGCACACACACCCACTTATACTGACAGACACGCTCATACACACACAGACACACACACACACACACACTCACACACACACACAAACACACAAACACTCACACACACACAAACACTCACGCACACACAGACAAACACACGCACTCACACTCACTATCTTTAAGTTCCTATACTCTCTTTTTAATATTTTAATTTATTATTCTTGTTAAGTATTCTAAACCAAACTTTTACATTTTAAAAAATATTGTGTTAATTATCACGCTATTCGAAATAGGGAGGGGCGGAGTCTTCTACTACAGACATTATTTGTCTAAAAGAGGATTCCGAACACAACAATTGTATAAAACCATGTTTTTGACACAATAAATTTTATTTTATTATTTTTTATTTATTTTATATGTGTTTCAATCACGCCAACAAAGTGGTAAAATAAAAATTGGAAAAAATGTAAATCTGAAATGTAGAACTTTATAAGGACTTTTCTAGGAAAATTATTTTGAACTTGGATGGAAACAACAGTTTTTGTACAAAAAAGACAAAAAGTTGTACAAAATAATTTCTGGACTCTTATGTTTGTAGTATAATCGTATATGCAAGCATTTTGAACACTTATTGTGACGGACGGGAAACTACGGAGCCCTACACTGAGCGTGGCCCGACACGCTCTTGGCCGGGTTTTTGTGTGTAATATTATAATAATACCAGCCTGTTATAGTCCCACTGCAGGGCAAAAGCCTCTTCTCACACAGAGAAGGCACGAGCATATTGACACCACGCTTGATCAAGGCGGATTGGTGATTTGAAACTTATATATTAATTACAAGTCCAGGTATCCTCACGATAATTTCCTTCACCGACGACAATGATGTCTAAAATAAACTTAGAAAGTAGGTAAGCTACATATTAATTATAAAAGTCACTGGTACTTGCCTAGATTTGAACCACCACCACGTGCGTGAGAGGTAGGCGACTTATCCTCTGGGCCATCAGTTTTTGTAAAGCTACAGTATGAGTATAAAAATACACCGGCTAAGTGGGAGCCGAAAAAAGGAGTGGGTTTGGAAAGGTAAATAACCTATAAAAAAAACCAATCGGATCCTCTTTAATTTAAATTTGATTTTATTATGTAAAGGGAAGGTAAAGCGTGTAATGTGATGAAGTGAACGCAAAGAGAGCTGTTATTCTTATACTCACTAATGCTGATGGTTAATAGTTCATTTCACTTAGCTTTAATTTTTTTGCAGTTTAGAACTTAATTGTGTATTTACCGTTATGTTGTTCAAGTTTGCCATCGCAGCTTACCTCGTTTTAGTGTTAAGCCGTATGTTTGCAAAGGCTTTAACGGGTACATCCTATAAATAATTGAGGAAACAGGCTTTCAATAACTTTATAGTACCCATTTATTTACGGAACTGCTTTCTGATATACAGACACGCATCATTGGAAAAGTTTATAGTAATAATCTCTTGAAATGGCTTCCATTTATAAGAAAACTTGACTTTATCTATGACCTGGGAAACTGGATTCAAAATAAATACAGTAGGAGGTTTTGGAATCTTTACATTTTAATTGATTGCCTCATTGGTTTTGTAGCACTTACTATAACTGCTGAGCACGAGGTCTGCGGTTAGATCCCCTGGTCGGGTAAAGCGTTATAAGGTTTGTCTGGAATTAACTGGAATTTCTTAGTAGCAGCCCGGAGGCTGGATGTGTGCCCGATTGGTCGCAATAGGATCGCCCTATATTAGGTACATGGATGGGAATTACTCGTGAAATATGGGTGTACTACAGTTACACCTCTGCCTAATGCTTCAGGGATGCGTGATGTAATGTTACATTTTCACAAATTTCAGGGCCTTTATTCGCAATTACATTGTCCAAAATTCATGTTGAATGTATGTGTATAAATAGTTGGTATATGTATTCTAGGCTCTGTCATCAGGTATCAGTTCTAGTCTTTTTTGCCAGTTCGAATATAGCAATGGTACGTCGAGAAAACATGCATCCATTCCGACTACATTGATTGTGGTGACTCCAAAAATACTTCAACATGATTCTTCTAGTATAAAGGAAAACGATGCGATATCCGGAATTAGCTGTACACGTTGTAAACATCCGGAAAAGTAAATGCGTCGAAATCGAGGAGGACGTCAGTTCACATTAATTTATGATAATATTTCGGAAATTAGCTCTGGAAGTCCGGTATGAAACATGTACGATGAAAGCATGCAATTAAGTTAAGAGATTTTTTTGGAATTAAAATCTATAATAGCGGCATTAGGTATATCTTACACAATCTTACAGTTGCAGCAGACATGTAGGGTAGTAGACATGGTCATATGTACTTATATGACACGAGTTCTGGGTATAATTTACCCGTTGTCACTTAAATTAAATATGTGACCTCTAAAATAATACTCAAATAACAGCGCACCGTCAATGCTTGCAAAAATATTTAGTAACTTAATGGAAACGGGAAACGTATTTATTATTTGAGACATCAAGATTCTTGAACCATGCTCATTACGAGCTGGCAACAGGCGGCGTTAGTAAATACTATAAATATTATGTGCACATACAATTGCTTTACATTCATGATGTAAGTACCTATGTTAATTTTGTAGGTACATACTGTTAGAAGCAGAAGTTTTACTCCAAACAATGCCAATAGGTTTATACAATCAGAGGCCGAGAAGCACCAAAGTGAAAAATATGGACTAATCCCAAATTACTCACGAGTATATTTTAAAGGAATGGTAGAAGGGAGCGTAGAAATAATGATGGGTCATCAATAGCCATGACACACAAAGAATTGCGGATAGAAAGTAGTGTATACAAGACTTGCAAGAACCAGGAAAGCATGCGACAATAAAGAGGAGCTAGAGATCTGTAAGTACACAGTGTACACAATATAAATTTATAAATCTACCCTATTCTCACTAGTTTTCAATCGTGTCAATTAGAGACACAATAGAAAGACAATGACAGCGCGGACGCTGGCGTCGGCGTAACTAACCAAGTCATGCCAGAGACTATAGACAAGCCAGAGATAGGTGGCATAAAAACTAGCATCAGGGTCATCAGGTTAGGCCACACAAAAGACGAAGACCTAAATGCCATACATTATTAGGCGTCCACTTGGATATTTTTTACAGTACCTGAAGAAAGGCAAAAGACAATATAACTTTATTCCCTTTACACACCTAAGGCCGTACGGCATAGCAATAGCAACATGAAGCAGTGAAAACTACTTTTAATACTAACAACAACTAAGTTCAGACGGACGTGCCTATTCTCAAATGGGCCTTCTGCAACTCCTCAAGTAATGACAAGTGAACGAACCCTGCGCATGCGCTGATAACGTTTATTACACACGTATTACGCGAAACGATAACGAAATGTGTCTTTGTGTAGCTGTTGTGTGAAGAATGTGCATTGAATGAATGCGTGTGACCAATGATTTATTTGTGTTAGGAAACTGCTTCACAGGATGCTGTGGAAGCTGATACGAGGGCTAACAACCTTACTGTAAACGGTTCTACGGTTTCATGTCTAGATGGACTAACTAAATATGCTATGTTGTCATTGTTCTCAGCATTTCAATTAATTCCGCATATCTTCATTACGAAAAATTTGGAATGACTGAAAATAATTTAGGTCCAGCTAAGTTTGTGCAAGCGATCACCATAAATCTATACAAAGTTAACACAAAAACGTCGCACGCGTACGCGTCGATCAATATTTGCACGGAGCGAGTGAGCGTCGCGAATTTTACGAGGAGACGTGAAACGCGCACAAACCATGTCATGGTTCACTGCAAGATGTATACAATGTTGATGTAAATGTGCCATGGAGCGTACTTATTTTGAAATACAAGTAAAGTATTTGGGTCCGAGAGGGAAAAGGTATCTTCAAAATGCCTACTAGGCCTCAGATGAAGACAGACGTTACGTAGCAATGATAATGAAACAAGAGGTAAGCTACGTAAGAAAGACCAAAATAATCTTTTACAAACCGAAAGCCCATCATACAAATATTGCTAAAGACAATTTTACCATAATAGAAGCATCTGAGATAAATAGCACCTGCACCAGACAGGGTGTGCCTCTAAAGCCCATAAACTAGACCCAATAGCCTAGAGCTTTAGCCTAATTAAATTCTTCGCCGTCCATGTTCGCACACGGAACGAGAAGCTCAAAAATATTTTAATAGGATTGCCCATAGGCACAAAATGATGGCTTCGTATAAGCGACCGTATACAATATAATAGACAGCTTAATGCAAAAGGGTTTCGCAGTCCATAATTTCGGTATTATCGTATCAAATCTGGATTAGATTGTGTGGAGACATA
This sequence comes from Euplexia lucipara, assembly GCA_921972225.1. NCBI lineage: Eukaryota > Metazoa > Arthropoda > Insecta > Lepidoptera > Noctuidae > Euplexia > Euplexia lucipara. Next base: position 916,619 of record OV179149.1, on the reverse strand, counting down.
AAGGGGCTGGTTTAAATTAAGAGATCACTGGTGTTATGAGGGAAATAATGACCAAGAGATTGGTTTTGACGAATACCTCTTTTTTGCATGCTCATGATTGGCAGTTTTTAATAACAGATATCTTCAGGTTAGTCAGTAACTACAAGAAAAGAAGAATGTTAGATTTCCGACACAGCTTGGCAGACATTAACGATTCCTGGATGATAATCAAGTTCAAAATTTAATTTGCCTTGCCTAAAGATTGACAAGTGTACAATTTTATAACATCCAAATCAGATGAACTCACATAAAATTAAAGTTTACAATCCCTTAGGCTCTTTTACCTCTAAGCATTTAAACTTGAAAGATCAACTCTCTCACTCAATGAAGTTTCGACAGGTTCAGAATCAAGAAATTCAATCAAAATGAACTATCTACAAAATATAAAGAACATTCGCGATTTCTCAGGACCTCTTTTAAGTAATTGGCTGTTTGATAACGAGCCGAAGGCACTGCGTGACACAGCGGTTTGACTTGTTAATTAGGCACCGTAATGAGTGGAAATTATATTTTTATTACATCTGAGGAGTTTACATAAACAATGATGAATCACATTTGTAATCGTTTTATCATAACCTAGATTTTGCTACAGATAAGTTATCGATAATAATGTAGAACAGTAGTTAGTAGTTACGTTTTTGTTCCAATTACTTGACAACTGCGAAGGTGAACTAAATCGACATTGAGTCACAAGTTCTAAAAATGTCTGATGTCACTTTTCCGAGTTTCTAGATAAATTGCTAAACTGCGGCGCGCATAAAGATAACTGCAACAAATAAAGACTGTGAATAGAAGTTTATAGCTCGACTTATGTAGGACAGGCAAACAGAATAGCTAACAAACTTTATAGTGCTAGCACACTACCTAAAATAGACAATTTGGAGGAACGATTTGGCAAGGTCTGAAAATTGGAGCATCCGCATCCGTAGATGTTTAGATCGACAATTCATTTTTTGGGAAAGGTTTCGTTCTTCACTTCTTCTACATTCTTTGTGTAACAGATGGGTTGTAAATAAACGCTACCGTATCACCCACAGAATTATAGTAACTTAATTCCCTCCAACACGCTAATCCTCATGACATACCTTACAAGATTAAGTTATATTCGTCGCCTTCTGTCTCCGCCTTACCGCGTCAAGTGGCTAGGGATCGTTGGCAAAGCGAACGATCGAGGAGAAATCTAATCAGACTGGAGTTTCCTTCCCCGTTCATTTGACGAATTACTTGCTGGCAACGCACGAAGGGATATTGGAGCTATCTTACACGTAATTTGTAAAAATGACAGAGATAGAGGTACTCGTAGAAACGTCTGTACCCTATATCTTGATCACTTTCTCCGTGCGTCATAGAAAATGGTAATTAATAATTGTGACGTACTTTCCTTCAGAGGATACACGTAATTTCCTGTAACTTTGACCTTTTAGTTAGTCCTTACTTCTTGTTAGTCTTCTTTTTGGTCTGGTTATAATTCTACATGTTTTTCTTTAATAATGACTGTGCAGACAGTGCAGATGCTGCCAGTTTTATGTTATTCATTCGTGTTAGGTGGTCCTCACCTTACGTCTCCACTGATCGAGAAGGCTGCTTTATTAAGAATGTATATTTTTATTTAACCTGCACATTTTCTCCCAGAGGTCTCGGACAGTCGCCGCTAGCCAGAACATAAACATTGAAAGCGACACTGATTGAGTCTCGTGCAGTGTTTGCGTTCGTAGACAGTAATTAACTTGCCGCGACGTCGCGTTGCTGTGCACCGAATTAGATTACACCATGCTACGCTGCTGCATTTTTATTAAGAATATAGCTAGAAGGTTTTAAGAATAATGTTTCTATCGCAGACGAACAAAAATTTAACCGCATCTCATCTGAATATCATTAGGTAGGTAGGTATGTGTAAACTACTTCTAGTGCGTTATGCTATTTATACTATCTTCTGCCAGCGACTTCGTTCGCGCGTTCAAGCAAACAAACTCTTCTGCTTTAAAATATTAGTATAGAATTTTTTTGAGGTATATGACTTGAGGAAAAGATTCCACCAGTTCAACGTTCAAACGTTAAATGCATAGTAAAGATTGGTAGTAGTATACCTAGTTGTTTCGATTGTATAATTAGTTGGCGATTTGACGGTACACAGAACATTATCAAATATTAGTATTTTTTAAATATTAGTCAATCACTTTACTGGCCTCAACATTTGAAAAGCAAACTTTGATGACTTCATGCGACATTATGTACCAACCCAATAGGTACAGACGGCAGCACCTCAAGTTACCCCAATGTGTCAAATTTCCCCATTTGAATATGAACCTTATCCTGTTTGACATAAAGTTGGAAAAAGAACAAATACATTTGTCACATTGGGGTAACTTGACGTGCTGGCGTCTGTACATAAGCTGTAGTGTACTTTCGATTTCAATTCGCAAAACATTGTCGAATCAATACGGAAACGTATTGACAATCGTGAACAACCAATATTGGTTTCATCCGTCTATTTGTTCGTCGCAACTTTTGTTATTGTCTGTCGAAATTATACGAGTAAATGTCACCTCTAAGTGCAAGTACCTGCTCTGTCAAAATTGCTCATATTTTTAGTACTTGCGACGCCAATTATGCAAATATTTTTTGCAAGTTTTTCACGCTCTAGCAGAAACTCAATTGTCAGAATTGAATAAAATATTGACATAAATGACAACACGTTTTCACACTTATCTCAATATATGGATATTTTATTAGTGTTAGACAATACAGAAACTCGCTAATGTGTCAAAATCTCACAAAACGTTTTACAAGAGTCTGCAAACAAATTGATTATTGTAGAATTTCAGACGATTTGGCAAGCGCAGCAGCATAAAGAAGACTGCGCTATTAATCGTGTCCGCAATCATGCGTATCCAAACGGCATCATTAACGTCCGCACGATAACATCCACTGATCCATACATCTAATAAACGGTCCAAATATTTGAAGGCGAAAACAGCCGTATCGATCGTAGATAGAGAATTATTCAACACGCGACATACCGAGCGAAATTCCTTACGCGTTTAAAATAAAACTGCCGAAGGTCACGACATTGACCTCTTAATGACGCCGGCGATTGATCAACCCCAGAAAGAGGCACGATTCAATGTCAAGTGCGGATCTATTCCTATCGGTGCGTGTATACGCGGCCTGCGTCACGGCGCCGTCACTCGGCACGGGCAACCCTATAGCCCGCTGCATGATACGCCCACCGTTGGATTGGATAGGTACTATGATTACAATTAACCAATTTATTTATACACGATAAGGCGTGCTGTGACGTCGCAGCCGCACCCGCGTCATATGCCATGATTAATGGTGTCCGATGTGAGGCGAATCTTATTATAAGCTTGTGACGTATGTGTGTTAAATCGCGTCTCAAATCGCAATTTTCCTTTGACAACTTTTCCGTTACGCACTCCTCGTCGTACACTTATCGAGAGAGTACTTGAGAACGTCATTCAATATTCTTTTATGCTGAAAACTTTCACGCGGGAACCTTGATACATATTTTATAGGCACCCTTACACGAGTTCCACGTTAGACCTTAAGTTATTTCCTCTTTCGTTTGCTCTCAGAGGTAACTTCAGCGTTCCCACTTTAATCACAAGTTAGAGCGTCGGCACATATCTACGGATCGTTCTCATTTACAGATGTTATTGGTTCCATTTCTCAGGCCACTGCTGCACTGGGTCGAGCAGCGGTTTCTTTCCAGCGAATTGTGATGTAAAAGTACAGTGAGGTGGATCTGTCGTGGAGATGTGTCCGGTGTCGTCGACCCGTCGGCCCTGGCGCACTATTCGCGACAATACGCTGGCAGCGCTCCAAGCGCCGGATGGCGTCGATACATCGGCTGCACATGCAATGCAACACCAACAAACGTTTTCACCTCCAAAACTGCGCAATCGACATCTTCCGTCCGATCTTCAACTTTAGCGCCAAGCTTGAAGAAGTTTAGAGTTTTTAGAACAGCAATATAAAGTTGGTACATCGGTAAATTAGCGAAAACGCCTGCAGCGTTTTGTCCTTTGATGTAACAAACGTCGAGGAAGTCATTTGGGATTGTGGTGTAATATTACGGAGCTGCAATTTCATATTTAAACGTGCGAATGGAAATAGTTTTAAAGGCGGCACGTCAGCATATATCACGTCTCCTGCGGTTATATTACACCACTTGTGAATGAAATAGGAAGCAGATCAAAGCCAAGAGTGGCTTTATGACGATATCATGTACTTGTGTAAGTTATCAATAGCACTACCGTGCACTACAAGCCATACGAAAGTGACTAGTCATGCAATGACGTATCTTCGTTTTTCTTATTTTACGAATTAAGTTGAAGTTATCATGATGACAATGATGACTTAATTAATGAAGTAACAGAGGATAAAACGCAAACATATCTTTTAGATAATTATCTATGAGATATTTTTTGTCTTACTTTAAACATAATAGAAAGTTAAAAAATCTTGGAAAGTCTTAATAAGAACGCCTTGAAAATTTCACAAAAATTTACGAAGTAGAACAAATTTCTTGTTGATAGCTGAAGACGAAGCTTCGTTTTTTTACAGATGACTAACCATAATGATGTAAAATGTGACCAATTTCATGCCACAGATACTGGAGGCTTATCTAGAAAATAAATATTCAAAAAACTAGAGCAAATATTAGTAGTGCCCAATAAACAATTGTGTACGTGTTAAACTGTTTTTCCACACGTAAGATTACAGCCTTTATCAGGAGTATTTGGTTTCACAGTGGTGGATTTTCCATCAATTAAATGATGAAAAATCTGTTGAAGTCACCATCGGATTTTTATGTGTAAAACACAACAGTAGAGCGGTCCGTCACATCTCATTATTGTCAAAAGATGTACTAATGGATTGGATTAAGATGGACAGCAACCTCTACCCTTGTATACTAGGAATATCTTGATTTGATTGCGAGCAGCTTGGAGAGATGAGTGATTATCTTATTTATAACTTATCTTTTATCTTTTGGGAAGCGCTTTTATTTTTGCTCTATGGTAATGCTTTGCATACTTATCTGTCTATCCTCATTTGTTTGATTAATTTGATTGTAGTCACTCACGGCCCTCCTATTCTTCATAAGTACTTATATAAGAATAAATCAAGCATAAAGTCAATAGCTTTTTGAAATCTAGCACTTTCCGCGTCAGACTAGGGTAGAAACCTCAATAGCTATGGTCTTTGTACATATTAATTTCCACGTCGTTTCATTTCGCTCAAGGTGTCCGCAATGTCGCGTCGCCAGATGGCCTGTGACGTCACACACCATGATAAACTAATCAAAAAGTAATTTCTGGAACTAGTAGGTTCAGTTCACTATGATTTCAGTCATCATAAATTCTTGGTACTAGGTATACTAACTAAAGAATGTCTATTTATAAACAGAAAATAAACATGTTTCATTCAGCATGATCATCAATAAAATTAAAACTGACGGACTGAAGTAATCAGCCATAATAAATATTTTCGCCACCTCTTAAAATTCTGGCGTTTCATAATTTTGACATCTGGTAACATTAAAGTTTTAATTTCCCTTGCAAAATGTAAGTAACTGCTGGGGTATGCTAATGAACGGCACATTCACTATTTCGGTATTCCAAAGTTGAACGTTATTTGTAGTAAACTGTAAAACACAAGTTATTCATCTGTAGGCTTCATTCACATTCGTCCAAGAGCCAAGCGGAGTCCTCAAACAACCGCTTAGTTCTGAGCCTCAACACCATCTAAGCTATTGAATCTTGATTGAGCCTTTCTCAACATTGGCAGTAAGTTGTACAAAACAAGTAGCCCTGTGTGGCTATATTCTCCTTCCTTTCATGATAAATTCTATCTTGTACAAAAGCATCTGTTAGCAATGTCGATAGCTGTATGCATGGCATGCAAGGTAGCTCAGTGTCTTCGGTCGATGGCTCCGGGAGACGCTCAACGTTTGTCAATACCTCGTCTTGTTGCTCCAATTGCAACTCAACTGCTCTATTCAAAGATAGGAATTGCATTAATAAGAGCACACGGAGAAAGCTATTGTCTTGGTTAAGGCCTTTTTTTAGGGATGCCTTGGATTTAGTTAGAAGGTGTTGACGAAGTGAGTTCTACAAATAGGATCAATGTACACGCTTGCACAAGATACTGTCATGTTCGACAGGCAAGATGCTTTCCAAAAAAACATCGCTTAACGGCAAATAATCGATAGTACCGACAATGCTATAACGTAACAAGATATCCACAGTACTGACTCACTTATGATTCAATTTGTGGTGTACACAATCATCCCCGTCCCAGTGACGTGTGTCCCGGAATAGAACATCCCTAGTCATCCCGGGAAAGAAAGTAAAACGAATTAACTATGAGTATGAGCCGTGATTCATATCGAAATGTGAGTAACATCGTTCTGGAGAGTTAGTCGCTGGAATTTTAGATAATATTTCGGAATGACATGTGCAAGCTCTCATTAGAGCAGTAATTTAACGAATGTATGAATTCATGACTAGTAAATAGCTTTCATATTTAGTCATCATGTTTGTCATGGCTAGACAGTGGGTAGATTCTATATAGGGTGCCTGGTAATTAGTGACCGATACTTAATATTGTATTGTTGTATTTTAATATTACAATCAAACAAATAAACAGATTTCGTTGAAATCAAAAAGAAAAATTCATGAACAAAAATGTTCATAAAATGAAAACTACCAGGCCACACTATATTCATTTTTTATGGGACCAAATGGCAACTATATCGCATCGAACAAAAAGAATCACGTAAATCGGATCATTAATCTCGGAGTAATCGGTGTGCATACATAAAAAAAAATACCGATCGAATTGAGAACCTCCTCCTGAAGTCGGTTAATTAAGGTTGGCTTGGGTAATTAAAGTAAACTAAGATATAAAATTAAAATTAAGATAGGTTCATCGTAACTACTCGATTATCCCCGACAAAGTTATGAAAAGAATAAAACCTTGAGCATTTGAAATGGAAACCAAGAACTATGAGACGTATTGACAAGAGATTCTGAAAACAAATAGCGTCATTTATTTCCGTCTGTCTAGCTAGTGGAACTGCTTTTGTTGAACCAGTCGAACCAGACAGTTATTGAGTCGGCGCGGCAGATGAAATAATGCTAAAAGATTACTACTACTAACCCATTTTCTGAATGACAATAATGATTTACGTGTGAGCCGAGTATTCAAACATAAAAACCAGCTAATGTTTGCCAAAAGTCTAAATACAATAGATAAAAGTAAGCTAGCCGCGACAGCTTCGAATATAAAAACTAAACGACACACTTTGTTAAAATGAGTAATGTGCGGAGTAATAATTGTATAAGTAATGTCCATGTGTCTTTCGTATCATAATTTTGCGTTGAACTGTCTTAGGTGTTGTGTACTTTTAAATAATGTAATACACGCATCTTGTTGCGTTTCATCAACAGTTAAAACGAGAGGAGGTTCTTTGAAATTTTGAGTAATTATTTGTAGATCTTTTCTGTGGTTTTCTTTATTGAGATTGTCATCGGTTTCTATTCTCGCACGTCAGAATCTAGAACATTGTATGACGTCAATTTGTCACGTGCAGGATACAACCATTTGATTCAATCCTTGGAAGCTCATACGCCCACACGGAGAGAGATGAGCCAGTCCTTCTCATTCTATTCCTGTCGTCTAAATTGTATAATTTCGCAACAATTGCATATTGGCGCCGCAACACCTACGTCGTTTGTATTCCTGACTTGCATATGACTAGTACTTATAGCACGATTGTTTTTGTTGTGATTCTCACACAAATAAGTTACGTAATTAATACGAGGTGCGTGCCGGTGTTTCTATTTTAATTTACTATGTTTATTTTAGATCTATTGACATGGCGTGTGACAAGCAAAGCTTCTATGTTTGTAAGTGGCGAAGCTGCTGAGCTTCCTATACGATTATGATAATCTACTGGCAATTTGATTTAAGCTCTCTTCTTTTTTGATATAATTGTTAATTCGAGTAGTCTGCACCGCATTTCAGAACGGTTTTCCCGCGAAATCGAGCATTACAAGGAAAATACGTGCCAACGTTTCATTCACTCCCGAGTCCCGACCCATGAACTAATCGTGCGTACAGCGGCGAATAAAACCGCCGCCGACGTCCGAATCATTTCGCTCTGACGAAATGTCCTGCATTTTAACGAAGAAATGTAGGTAAAATCTGAATGCAAAAAGGTGAAAACTAACTCAGTAGGTACGTGCAGGTGAATGGATATTCTATGAATCCGTACGAATTCGTGTACAATCCGCACTCAACCCGAAAATATTTTTTTTAATCCTCGTTTTTCCGCTTTATACCTACCTTGCGAGACCTGATACCTTGCGAGTATATTTTGGGGCTATATTCCTTTGGCTTTGCTTCGTTTCAGGGCCTACAGTTGCCTAAGGTTCTTTATATTTGACGGTAATGTCGTCTTTGTGTACAACTGTAGTTTATACAACTACAGTTGTACACAAAGTTTGTAAACTTTGGCAGATGTAGATATAGGCGCCACTGCCAATTTTACTAGTATAGGTACTTGTACACGAATTTAGTACACAACAAAAAGAAAAACAAAGACTTGCTTACGGTATCAAAGCCGCAGGGAATAGCTTTTCCCCGAAGGATAGTCTAACTGTAATATATTCTTGTGTCAAATAAAACAGATTCCTCTCACATGTTACATCTTTAGTTTAATGGCTCATAAACATTAATTTTCTTCGTTCCATGCTTGTTTTGATAACAACAAGTTCCAAGGAAAGACGCAGTAAATAAAATCACGTGCTGGACCGAATTTAACTAACATTGTAAATAAACATGTTTCAGATAGCGAACGTTATGTTTGTACTGCTATCCTACTTGTTCTGGTCACGTGGTATGGTGAGATAAGGAGAAGGTCAGACGAAAGCGAGGATGATGCAAAATTGAAATCTTTAAATGCAGTTGAATTTTAAAAGCGCTCGTGGCAACAGCGCGTTGCGTTGGCTAGACAGCCCGTCTGAACGATTTAGAGAACGCAACGTTTACGATGCCTGGAAAGAAAATGGAATAGGATATAGCATTTACGTCGCTTTCTGTTAAAAGTGACGTACCTATTTCCTTCTTTGTACTTCTATTCAATTTGTGCCTTATCTATTTTCTGGTCGCTTAAAACTTATCGGATTTTCATTGTTTGTTTCTACTACGTTGACACGAATACTAAGGTATACATTTTGACAGCAGATTGCACGATCGTGTACATTGAACTTGAAAAGCCAATGGCGGTCATGGAAGCCGAAGAAATCTATGAGAAAATCTAAGATTGTTTAAACGTACCGTTTTTATTTGAGACTTAATTAATTATTTGTAACACGACAACTAGTACTTGTGTATATCGCACAGAAAAATAAACCAGAAAATGCCGTGACACTGTACCTAATAAAAGGAAAACGTGCAACCGATCTATTTGAAAATGTGGTATAACTATAAATATAAGCCAGTGTTTTACGACACGCTTCCAAATTGATGTTTCTGTGTGGGATGTGACGTCGCTGAGAATTCGGTGAACCAAGAAAAATAACTAACAACAGAGAACCCAGTCTTCACAATACAACAGAAGCCAGAGACAGTGCAAAAATAAAAGACGGTTGCTATCGTAAAGATTAAATGATTTTCTTTCGTTCTGCGTTTGAATCAGTGCATGATTGTGATTAGGTACTTCCTAGGGCGGGTAAATTTATACAGTGGCCCTTCTATATCATTTCTGGTGAACGTCAATCCCTGAACGCTATCTGAATATGCATGAATACGCTGTTGAATAAAATTCAGTTCGCAATCAACGCTGAAGTGTGCGAGTCGTTTGCAATCGGTTACACAGCACTCATTAAAATGTCGCAGCAAGTGAATTAATTTGATATCTCTTAGATAAATAAATACACTTAGAACGGTATTTGAGATGTTACATGTACTTATTAGGAAACGTACCTTACTACCTTGTTTTGCAAATATTCGTTACGCACGCCTTTAAATTCTTACAAGAACATGCATTTATTAAACGAAACTTTAGTAAGTAAGTGACTCCAAACAAAAAAAAATTGTTACAGCAGTGCTCGCCAATGGAATAGCTTGATAAAAGCTCGCAAAGAAACGCGTGACGCTAATGCTCGCGGAGAGAATCTATTGACTATATATTTAAGCGTTAAAGCGAAAAGTTTGGTTGTTTCTCTTTGGAGTACTAGAAACTATATATGTATGAAGGATAAATCAATCTTAAAGACGGTGAACATAACTTTAAATCCAAAGAACTTCCCCTTTTACCTGTACAGAGAAACATCAGATACCAGTATCGTACTCAGTACAATAATGTCAGACAGACAGACAGATCAGATTGCACTATCGTTCAACGGGACAAAGAGAACATCTGTATTCCGATTATTCGATAACTATTATCGAGTCGACGGACGCTATCGATATTAATGAACGGTTCCTTTTGTTTTAAGATGGTTGTAAACCGAGAGTTGATACCGAGATGCGTCTGTCTTGTTTTTTTTTATACTATTATGTGACTAAGAAGTCACCAAAGTAGCATTTATAACTGTTTACGTTAAGTCATGGAAATTAAGAGATTGAGAGATATTTCCCAACGGCATGTGAAGCGGAGTCAGAGGACCATGGGCAGCATTAACTCAGACACAAGGTTAGGAACAAACAACACGAAAAGTAGAAGAAGCTTGCATGAAGATAAAAGTAGAAGAAGCTTGCATCAAGATAAAAGTAAAAGAAGCTTGCATGATGATAAAATTAGATGAAGCTTGCATCAAGATAAAAGTAAAAGAAGCTTGCATGATGATAAAAGTAGAAGAAGCTTGCATGAAGATAAAAGTATTACATAATGTTAAGTAGGTAACCTATGACATGGTGAGAGTCGCGTGGGTAGCCGATATATGCGAGACGTACAGGACCGGTTATTTTAGTGACACTTGGAGGAGGCCTATGTCCAACAGTGGAAGTCTTTCGGCTGATATATGATGGTAATGAAGTAGTTAATTGGATAAAGAAGGCAAAGTCTGCGATCTGAACTACTCCTAGAACTTCTTGTGCCGATATAATTAAGTCCCCATAGAATAACAGTGTTATAGACGTAGTAACTGAATAATTACTCAACAATTAATTACTTAAACAGAATGTAGCCGTTAATTCCAGTATTAACGATAGCTTTGCTGTTACGATTCCATTCAATTAACTAATTGAAGTACTTATAATTTTTATAGCAGGTATTTGTTTATAGACCGTTTAAATTATCACCGGCCAAGGAACTTGGGCGGTGTGGCTATATCAATAGCGAGAAAAAAAAGAAGACTATATAAATATGTTCGAAACAGGGGGAAAATGTGTTCTAGGAAACATCGAAAGTCAAATAGTAATCCGGTTGATGAGACATAATTGGCAATTAGAAGTAAGCCTATTGGGAACTTGTATGTTCGCTTTGGCAACGGCAACGGATCACGTAGGCAGAACACCTACTCATTTTATTGATCAACAAAATTAACAACAGCATCTTTCATACTAAATTCGATTGAGGATTTTTGAACTAACATTTGAATTAGCACGGAACAGCGAAGCACATAGTGAAACAGATGGAGAACTGTTTTAGATGGAGCAACAGAAATTGGAAATTGGTGGGAATGGCTCTCAACTGATTCCAACATTACTTGCAGATATCAATGTGTGAAAGACAATTTCCAAGAAAATGAAATTAAGAGTGACAATTCGAATGGACCCGCTAAAGTAACTGGTACCACTAACATACCACCTTAATCCGCTCGCCTAGCGACCGCACTAGATAACACAAATAGATAAGAGCAATTATCAATTCAGTATGCTAATTGATAGATTAATTAGACGCGAGTATGGAAGCATGAAGCGTACCCAACACGTGATTAGTGTACATGCAGACGTAACGCACCGCTATTTGTAAATATCGATTACTTTGTTGTGTGGGAAACAGGAGGACTACAATGTAACAGTAAGTTTAGTCTGACTATGCAGTCGGTGCACTTATATAAGTTTCCTGTATACGGAGTCAGGTGTTTCCTCAATAATATTTCTGCAAGGCTTTAGATAAAGCCCTTGTTAGTTTTCAAAACTTTCTACGTAAGTTGTCTTCATATAAATATATATAAAGGAGGTCTGCTTCACTTCCAGTTAGGATAACATGCTTAATAGGTTGCAAATTGTTTGATTAACAGTTCATGGTCCTGGCAAAACGGTCCTAAATTTAACAGCTCTACTCTCGAGTAAATCTGTTAAGTTTAGGACCGGTTTACGTTACGACGCTTCGGAGTGAGCTCGATGAATCCCTAAGGGTGCCGTTGATGGTCACCTTCTACATTAACAGGAATCCAAGGGATTACTTATGCAGAAACTATTTGATCAACTTATGACGATTACACGTAGCGAAAATAACGCACCGAAAGATGACAATAGATTTACCGCTATTACTTATTTTATATCAACTTATGCTACAGTAGGTTCAGATATTCAGTGCCAAAGAACAAAAGCCAGCCAATAAAACGTCACATATCACATGTTTTCGTTTTGCGTGAGACTGAGCGCCATTTCATCCATATTTAAGATCCTACGTAACCTCCATATCATACGAAGGCCGCGGAAAATCCTGGAAAAGTTACCTAAACTTATTTTGTTCGTTTCAGCCTTAGTAAACAAAGGAAGAAAACATGCTGGATTGGATGGAAGTAAAACAAGCTATTCATCTGAAAAGTTGAAGAGGTAGCCTTGCCTTCCTATGAAGGAAGGCATAATGACAGATGAACCTGAAATTATATTCCTCATCAACCACTAGTGACATCAAGCAAATTGCTATCAGAGTTGACATTTCAATCACCAGAAAGACCTTGCATTCATTATTCCGACCGACCTATGACCAAAAACCTGCTAAATATAAATATAATAACCTAATCAACGTAAAATCTGGACTTCCAAAAAGTCTACGACCTTTGAGTTTGTTTTGGTGTTTCTTTCCAGAGTATTCAGATAATTTGAAAACATATCATGCATAACCTAACTTATAGAAATGATTAATCATTTATTTCACGGATTTCAGATTAGTCTACTTTCGGCACAAGGGCAATAATAGATTCATTTATATGACAAATATAGCCAGCCAGACTCATCATGAGCTTGGCTCATCGCATTACCGACCCAAAGAGTAATGTACGTAGATATAAAGCATAATAGAACCTGTGCCACTCCTGTGCAAACAAACGGGCAGTGGCATTGTGCCGTGAGAACCTTTCAGTCTACACAACGCTTTATCGCGAATAATATCGTACAATAGGTCGCAATCAGTATTACAGTGCGCAAATGTTTCGATTCTATCGTTAATTTGAACTCTAACTTCGGACATGGTCACTATGGACAGCCTTTATCCCACTATTGGAAAAGAAGAAGACATGCTACTGATGATGATAAAGCTATTTAAACAAAATGGATATTAAAAAAATCTGAACCAAACATTTTTAAAACTTAAATAAGTTCCCGCTCGCTTGAACAACCTATTTAAATCGATATATCTTCGATGTGTCTTCAGACGGAATCAACAACCATTATCCTCAAATCAAAGACATCCAAGCAAAACGCGCCCCACGCAATTTCCCTTTAAATGAGATAAGGCGACAGGATCTCAAAAGGCCGATACGTCATGGTGGCCGTTCCGTATCGCAAGAGTATCGGCCATTCGATCCGGCCGACCGCGATCCCGCAACAATGGACGCACTTGCGAGCAGGAGTCGGGTTACCAACGCTGCAGCACAACGTGCGCCACGTGACCACCACAGAGTTATTGCCCCACATTCTAATACATGTTTTAATAAGCATTTTCTTTAGATCAAAAGTTTTTTGAAATTAAGTCTTCCATCTGCCGTAGATTGGGAGGACACAAGAAATGTTCTTACGTTATTGCACATATAGATTTTGTTTATAAGTATTCACGACCACAAGTAACTCTCAAGAACTTCTCTATTAAGAGATAAATTATAGGAAACTAGTAATGACCGACGAGAACATATTAATATACCATTTATGTTAGTTGTATTCATAATTCAATAAGGAAATATTAATTCCTTCTATAATATGTATAAGGTGAAACGTAGAATGTCTGGAACTAAATAGGATACTAATCTGAGTTTTTAAATAACCATTTTGATAATGAAATCAAGTAAAAGTCCAACAACAAAGTTTATGTGATTAATCACAATTCAGTTTCAAGTGTCTGGAGTTAAGGAAGAAAAGCAACAGTAAATGTAGGAAAACTTTGACAAAGCCATTCATAACTTTTACACTCTGGTGCTTCAGTATTTATAAAAAAATCCTTTGTGGGAGTGGAATAAATCCACGAGTTAGTTAACGGCTTCAAGAAATCCAGCCAATCAGCAAATACATGCAGAAAGATTTGGAGTAGTATTTTCACGGCAAGAATTTCCTACGGAGGTTATAAGCTATATGTTCTGAAATAGTTTTGTCAATGCCCTAAATCCTCTGAAGCTTTTCAAAGCTTAATTTTTCCGGTTGGCATGGTGCCGGCTGCTGAACACGAAAGTTGTTAATGCACTTTGCATCTTCCGATTCTCGTGATTTCGGCTCGAAGCCAGATTTCAACTATTCAGTCAGCGCTTTTATTAAGGTAAGGTAAGTCGCATATCTTTTCTGAGTCACCGATTATTTATTTCTGAATTTAAGCCGGTTAGTATTTAGCCACCCTCATAATGAAAGATCTTCAGGGGGGATAATACCACTGTAGCGACCATAGAGCATGGAGACGTTGTTTTCCATACATAATATTCACACCTGTATATATTTCACCAAAGGGTTGGGCAGAGGTTCACCTATGGTACAACCGCATTTTGCCAGTTTTGTTTCAGTTCCAAATAATTGGGAGCAAAACTACTTTAATGAACTGCTCGAATATTGAGAAATTCCTGATGGAATCATACTAAGTATATCACTTATCTATCGCTCAGAAATACGAGTGATAGATAAGGCAGTCATTTAATCGCTTAGGGCTTAGGCGTAGAAACTGATTGACAGGGTCAATTCCAACTATGCCTGTAACTGTTGAAACTTGTATCCAGCGCAACACTTGCGCAGACACGAACTATAAAAGAAATGGCTCCTAAAACCACTGGTAGTTCGGCTAATCAGTGCTTTGTGGTAGCAGCATACACATTCACCATATTGCACATCGTGACGTCATCAAAGTAACTTCGCGTGGCGAATTAGCATTTATACAAGTTCTAGATGCGAACCATCGGGGAATACGGCTTGTTACACACGCAATGTAGGTGGAAGATCATTACAGAAGAATCAGATACGTAGATCCTTCATATTAATATAAGCAGTTGAAGTATTCAATGCTGGGATCTTCAAAAAGTTTGATGATTGATATTTATTTACATTGATAGATTTACGTCGGTAGCTGTATGCATCATCATCAACGACTACTTCGTCGTCGTCATCAATAATATCGTATTAATTAAGAACAATCAAGTCAGCACATTTTCCTGTAAGGTTTCAAGCGTACACAGCTATGACATTCCAGCGAGTGGCCATAACACCTAGACAACATGGCGGCCCACGGCGTTTGTCGCATTCAATACCTTATACAGGCCGATTTATGTCCGAACGTGTTTATTCGGCTTGTTAAATGTAAATACGCTGTAGGCGTGGATTTCTATCGTAAATCACTTTACGACTGTTAGTGCTTGCTGCGATGTGTTTTAGATTGCGAATAATTTCGAAAATTAGTGCAAAATGGAGAACTATGGACTGGATGGAACTGCAAGGTGACTTGATCAAGTTCAACCAGTGCCAGTGATTAAAGATTACATTACTCGATTACCTACTATAAGTCAATGTCATCAATGTATTGTATAAATCTAGATTCAATAAAAACTACACCTGATTAAACACTATAATATGACGTTTTTATGTGACGTTGTAAGTGATACATGATGTTGATATCGAGAAACACAATATCAGAAAACCAATGAAAAGAATTTATTTACAGCGCATAACATATTGCATCTGTAAAACTTCATAAAATCTATGTCTGTAACCATAAATCAAAATAGTACGTTTAGCAGACAATTTAAAGTCTAGTTTCCGAGAACAGATCAAACAAACAAACCCGCAGATCGTTATTGTAAGAGACGTTCAATAAGATTAATCACACGAATGACGTTAATTGTATGATCATGCTCAAAACTTGTAACATAGTACCTACCTAAGCATTTTAAATTCATTTTAGGGTATGTAAAACTAGAGCTTTACAATGATAACACTTTAACTTGGAGTTGGCCTAACGCGGTATGGAATTGCAATTTTATACGAGCTCATCTTATACTGGTTTATACTTTGAAAATCGTATTTTGGGATACAATTTCGAAATATGAATTCCAATTAGTGGTTTGATTTGACGCGAATCGTCGGATTGCGGCAAGTTTATTGGATTCAAAGTTTTGCTTTGACATTAAGTACCAAGAATCCTATTCAATACCTACACGCTTTTCGCATCTACTGGTGAATGGTTCAGTTTGAAAACTAATTGCTACTCCCCAACTTGCAGACCAGAATTTCCAACAAGTACTGCGAATGTGCGTATCCAATTAGTATACCTCTCTCATTTCGCAGTAAAATGACCATTTCTTCATTCGCACATACTTCGAACCAGTGTCAACGGGCGAAGTCGAGAATACGAAGAATCACACCCACGCGTGAACTTAGAGATTCAGGCAAACGCTTCGAATATCAATATATTTTGTAGTACCATTTATCTTACAAAAACAAAAGAACACTGAAGTAACTAAGTGCTCTGTATGTATTGAGTGCTGTTATTGGAAGGCGGCTTATTGCACAGAAGTGGTGCATTTGAGAGGTTTTAACTGAGAACTTATTAAAGAGCCGTGGAGAAAAATCGTTCAGGGAAATAATACCTACGTCAGGAATACTTCGCTTGTGTTTGATATCGTTCAATGGGACTGTATGTATGATTTCCCAAGGCGCTATAGCCATTTATTGGATACAGTTCCACATCTGGAGCTAATGTTTCTCAATATGAAATAGAAACCAAACTTGATCAGTTTTGCTGTCGAAACCGTATTTGATATCATAAACCAATACTGCGAAATAAAAAACTGTGTAACCGACACTGAACAAGAAACATGTTTTTAATGACGTACCGAACAAAATGAAAAGGGTGTCGAATGCACATATCGCGTATCGCGATACCCGGAGCAAAACGAATGGAGCTGCACTTTATCATAACATTATATAAAGTGTATAATCAGCAATAAAGTTATCGACGAATATGCTTACATAAGCATGTGACGTAACATGTAACACAGCAAAGGTGAACGACTTGAAAGATAGATCGAATGATAAATAGTTGATCGATGTTTGTTGCAATTGTTAAGAAATGCAGACATGTAAAAGCGGTGATTGTTATCTTGTGCATGCCAAAGCTTTAACACCTGGTCACCTTTTATCTAAAGTAATAAACCAGGGACACATCAGACGCATATGGAATAGATATAATCGATTTGTCATACTAAACTAGACAGACCAATAGATGTAAAATATTAAGAGATGGATAGAGATTATAATATGAAGAGATGGATTTACGAAACAGCCATCTGCAAATACAAAAATGAAGGCATACATAAATGGCTAGACACTGTATGCTTACGGATTCACCACGCTTCAAACGACGGTAAAATCCTGTCTCATCTATATTGAATAGACATCCAAGACGTTTCTAGATGTATGCACCTATTTCTTGTGGTATACCTAAGCAGCACATAATATTTCGCAGTGACGGAAAGTGCTACAGATGTGTGCTGTGAAATAAGTTACATGACGATAAAGTTACAAGTAATAGGCTAGTTGTGCACTATTGTGAATTTTATACGCTTTTAACCTACTTTGCGTTCGGATAAGCGCCAATAGAAAAGCATATAGGGTGGATAAGGTATGAGGAAACCTTTAGGTGGAAATTCACACCCGCCCAATTTTCTTTCGAACAGTAGTAGACTTACCTTTATTACAGGTGCACAATCACTTAATGATAACTGTAAGAGGAGCTTGGGACACTTGGCAGACTTTTCGCTAGAAGCGGAGTATTAAAGACAATTTTTGGAGATGAAGAGACAAGACTTTATAGAAAAGAGAAAACATACAATACGATTATATACAGGTGTTGGGGTAATAAATTATAATATACTAGCTTTTGCCCGCGGCTTCGCCCGCGTGGATTTCGAACTTCCGTCCCCTATGTTTTCTCTTTAAGGGTTGAATTTCCAAAAATCGTTTTTTAGTGGATACTTACTCTTCACTAAGAACACCCCTTCAAGTTTCATGTCTCTAATACCAGAGGTTTGGGCTGTGCGTTGATTTAGAAACGTAATAATTTTAGCTTAATACTTCCGGATAGACTACTTTTAAAGTTGATCCTTCCGGTATGTTATATGCTTATAGATTTCTGGAACTACTGACCCGGGAAAGAGCGACGTACAACTGACCATGTGTAAAACAACTGAGACTTAGATCAACCTGCCTAGGCGTATTGATTACAACCGTACCATGTTTGGTTAAAATCCCTTTAGTAGTTTTTGACCCATGCGTGCACATACAGACAGACAGACAGACAGACAAAAAATTTACTGATTGCATTTTTGGCATCAGTATCGATTACCAATCATCCTCCAATATTAATTTTGAATATATTTTCAATGTACAGAATTGACTTCTCTACAGATTTATTATAATTATTATTTATTATCTTAGTTAGTTATTCAATTTAGAATTTAGTGACTTTGTTTGCCATCGACACGCTAAGAAGAAGAAGATTATCTTAGTATAGTGTGTGATAGTCCATTGAATTTTATGGCGAACTATATTGTATCTTAAGATAAAACATTATAGTATCATAGCCGTGTGCAGCGCCCCTTGGTGAACTCCACTGCGGGTAACGTAACCTACGACAAACTTATTATTTGCGGTTGGTGCAGTAGTTGGGGTTAGGGATCGAACCGCAAAATTAAGTTTGTTTTTTATTGTATATACTTTTTCGGGATAAAAAGTACCCAGTGTTATGCCTTGAATATTATAGAATAAGTATACCAAGTTTCAGCGTAATCGAACCGGTAGTTTTGCGTGATACATGAACATACAGACATACAGACAAATTTTTTTTAATCATATTTTTGGGTTCGGTTTCGGTCTAGTAACACCCCCCGCTATTTTTTTTATACTTTCAATGTACAGAAATGTTACGTCTACAGATTTATTATATAAGTATAGATTTCTCGAGAGGCGCTGCTCATTTTCAGGGGCAGATTCTTCCGTACGGCGTACTCGCTCGAGCGGCTCTTGTCTGTGATGTCTGCCGGGACAGTTGAGATTTCCTTATAAGCATGCTCTCAACAAACTACGCACAGACTTGAAAACAATTATCACGTACAACGCAATTACAATATTTTCGATTCTGAGGTATCTATCAACAACAACGTCAACAACAACCATACGAACGAAACAACCGAACCGAAACCAATAAGCCACTCACATGTAATATTATAATTCTAACTCTTACGACAACGGAAATTCTTAACACCGCGATTCAGAAAAATGACGTAATTACAGAACGCCATCTATGGGCAAATTGGTAAAACGTCTGCACAATAAAAGTTATGCTAGGGGCATTTTGCGTTTTAGTAATTTTATATTATCTCCGAAACTGTATGACCAATTGATATACTGTAAATGGCAAATCTTATCTGTACGATGTTCTTGTGATACTGAAATAGTTTATTGTCATAAGAATTAATATTTTGTTGCTCAAATAATCAACCAAACGTGAGTATGTCGAAAAAAAATTTTTTTAATGCAATAAATGAAGTATAAAAGATAAAATATAAAAGATAGAGATATGGTATCGCGGACTTTTTTGTAGAAAAAATTAAGACGATCCAGGTAGCCATACATTGTTTTTAATTTTAAGCAACTGTTTAGGCAGCGCACGCAAATAATTCTGTTTTATGAGGTATTTTTTTCCGACTTGCTAGACAAAAGTTGTGATAGCTCGGTTAATATACATGTTATAAAAACAATTTATAGCCTATAGCACTCAGGAATAATGTAGCTTTCAGCCAGTTAAAAAAATTTTAGAATTGGATTATGAGTTCCAGAGATTACCCCCTACATACAAATTTACAAACTTACAAATTTTACCTCTTTATAATATTAGTATAGATATCCCAAGACAGAAGTGGAAATGGGTGTTAAGACTGACTTTTCTTGGAGAACATCTATTTCTAGATTTTATTGATTGCTTTAGACTAAAGTTAGACTACATAAATATTTGTTTTTAGTTTAACTAAATACCCATGTTAAAATTAATCGGTTCTCTAACATTGTTTGGGTCACGTTTACCTGTCTTTCAAAGGTGATTAACAGGCAATATATTGAAACAGACCAAAATGGCTCGTGTATAGCCTGCCTAAATCCTTAATACGTTCAAAATCAAGTCATTAATTTTAAATTAAAATTTGGCTGAGGATCAGCACTTTTTGGACGTCAAAAACTACATAAGACCCCAAAACACCCGCCCTTCACCACTTCCTATTGTTTTTGCTGGGAAAGAGAAGTGGCGGAACAAACTTCCCAGCAACACTTCTGTCTATTATGTTAGAAGAACTTGGGTTTACGTTACTTATTCACATGTAAATACGGTCATAGTCCAATAATTTTAAGAGATCAGCAGCTTTGCTAAAGTGATGTGGATGCTGACGCAGCTGACGTAGGTTCACGATTCGCCACACATGTTACAATTCTAGTGCGTTGTCAGCGCCATGCGCCAGCGCGTGCGCAAGTGTTCAGTGACGTCATCATCTCCACCAGCAACAAGCTGCGAAATGCAGTTATAAATAAACAAACGATTTACGGATTAATGCACCGTTTGCGTGGTTCAGTTTTCTTGGCAAGTTTTATGATGTGGGTTTTTATTTGACAGGCTATTTAATCATGAAAATGTTGACGTCGTGTCGTGACGGCGGCTTTTGCACCCAATTTAAGTAATTAATGGAAATATTTCCATATTATTCAGTTAATTGGTAGGATTACGTTCTTTGCCCTCTTTGATCCTCGATTAATCTCACAAATTGGCGGCATGTTAATTAATTAGATAATTAGCATTTTGAGTACACTAGGGTAAACGACCGATATTGGTGCTGTAACAAAAATCAACACACACACACTCATAAGTTTCCTCTTTAGTTTGGAACTTTGTAACTTGGTAGGGGATAATCTCTGGGAACTCCTTAACCCGATCTGAAATTTTGAAAATTCTTTTACCAATAGAAAGCCACATTATTTGTGAGTGTCATAGGCTATAATTTATTTTCAAAATTAAAAGGGGGTGGAGGGAATGTTAAAGTACAAGATACACGCGCAGTCATACATAAAGTGATTGAAGTTTCTGATGGTAAGCACGTCAGAACCGCAGTTACATAATCGTATGACATTAACTCTTAATCAGTAACCGTAACTGTTATCGTCACAAGCGTTTCAATGGCTGCAAAAACAACAATAGCTCATAAAGTGAGTGTATTGTCTTTGAACATGTTATTTAACCATGTTCTCAATCCTTGTTGATTGCCACGAACCGACTGCTGATAAGAATATAATAAATTCTAGGGAGTTTTGTTTTTCTGAGCAATAGTCAAATCAAGAGAGCTTAGAGTTATGTAACAAGCAACTCAGGTCTTGAACTCATAAAGAGGAAAGCTGAGGTTTTAGCCAAGATAATATTTTTGATGTGTTACTGATCTTTCCTCTCGGTCGCTGCATATTTTTTTGTAAAGTGATTTCGTGAAAATAAATGTGTTACAGGAAACCGGGGAACCGCGCGTTATTTGATTTGACCAATAAGAGCACTCGGTGGCGGAGAGATAGCTGTGACATGGTGTCAAGTGTGTCAACCCAACCCATTTTGCGTGAGGTAATTATCACGATAGCATGTCAGTATGTTACACATCTTATGCGACTACTTTAAGGCTCCCACATTTTTTTGACATAGCATAATACCACAGCCAAGTCAAATCTGAACAATGTAAATTGTGAAGAAGTAAATTTGCTATAAAAACTTATCATAGCAACCGTTGACGTCAATAAAGATAAACGTAAACATTATTCGCAATAAAATGCAAACACATCGATGATACAATGTGTTCGAAATTAGAGTAGATATTAGAACGTAAGTTTCTTGAATGCACTTTCAAAGATGATGTAATGGTGTACAGAAAAAAATTAAAACTGATTCACACTGCAGAGTTGTTTTTCGTGAAGCAAACGTAAAACTCAACAAAGAGAATAAAGCATTTGTACATCATGCATATTAGAATATTTTGCTGTAATGTTTGAGGGAGAGAGTTGCAACATCCAAATATGTATTAAATTTAGATAGAAATAATGTTAAGGAAATGATAACAAAATATAAAAATTCAGTTATTCTTGAACACATAAAGAAACGCGAACAACAAGCACTCAAAGCCTCCACTCAGATCAAGAACAGACTTCAATTTTCCTATTGTATTTTCAATTGAAGCTTCTGACAACAAAGCATCTTACTACATGCATTCTATCTTCGTATATATAGTTCTATTTGATACCGCGCCAGAGTCCAGTCGAGCGGTAATACGATCGTTCTTCATTATACAATACCACCACAATCGGCTTAAGGCTTGCAACCTACTAAATCCCGAGCCGCAGGACGGATTAAAATTAGGCGAGCGGAAATTATATTACTTTGAGACGTATTCTTGGGAAAAAAATGAGGTTTAGAATGAAGAATATGACGTTTTTATAATGAGGTTTGGTTTAGTAGTATAAATGAAACTTGAAAGAGGAGGCCAAGGTTCAAGTGATTCAGATACAGAAGACATAGAATAGATAAATAGAAATCCTCCAAATCACAATGGCACTTGTCAATGGATTAACCTGCAAAAAGTCTAACACTTGAAGTCATTCATTACTAACGGTTGACCGAACGAGTTGCGAGTGTAACCACAAAGGCATCGGTGACGTCAGTTATACCTTAAACAAATCATCAGTTTTCTGCGTGTCTAACAAACATATAGTCATATTGACTAAGCCTTCTTCTTTATACATTCACTTCTCAAGAAATCTGTCTTCAGTTTCTAACAACTACGTATTTATGAAACATAGTGCATAAGTAATAACAAGTTGTGAGCTAAGTAATGAGCAGTTTCTCACAGTTAGGTGGCTATTAAAACTTGCGCGGGATGAGCAGATATGCTATGATTTTCTCGAAAGTCTATATTGGCGTGGAAGTAATTAACGGGTATTAAGAAAGTTTCTACGTTTTTATTATGAAGTGAGATTGTCACCATGCGATCTCGGTTTTATTTATTCACTTAAGATTACTAAGTAATGTTTAAAGAAATTTATTGTAGTAAAAGACTACAGACACATGAGAAATATAGTATAGTACCTACAACAAGTGCTTAAATACAATTGAATAGTGCTTATTAGGTACTAGTGTTTTCCTCATTAATTTTCATTCGTTTAGATAAGCGGGAACTTCTATACTGCATTCAACACTTAGTAGTTGGCTTCTATAGGAATATAATCGATATTTTTCGACGACAAGTCGAGTAAAAAAACACATGAAGAAAATTGAATTGTAGTTTGAATAGGTACCTACATTATATGTGCTTTATTGGTAGGTAGGTTTGTTTGACTTATTGGGAGTAACATGCAATTTGTTTAAATACGAAAGAAAGTATGTTAACACTGAATGAAAAGCTACAGATCGTGTAAAATAGCAAGCGGTAAATTCAGAAAATGAACAAGATCATTGAATCCCAGCAAAATAAACTTAAAACTCAACGCCATTAAAACTCTTTATAGCTGTGAAACTATCTAATAATCCCAATGGGAACTCAGGAGCTTTACGAACGAGAGAGACGGCGAGTTAGATCGCATGATATTGGCTGTCTGCAAATATATTCAGCATATCTTTCTATACCAGTAGGTATGTATGCATTAAAGCTCTTCTCGTTGCAATATTAAGTTCTTTTGCTGGATAATATCCTCTCTTTACTTATAATGAAAAGTTTCATGAGAAATATCTCATGCAGACTAGGTAAGTCCAATGTTTTCAAAGTAAGTAAATAGTAATGTTTGCTTGTGAAGCTATTTTGGTGTTGCCAATCGATGCAGGACCATTTGAAAGAACTAAGCAGCTTAAAAAGCACTGTGTATTTTGTTAAACGTATTCTTAAGTGCGATATTAAATTAAATTTTTAAGACTAGCATTTTCGATGTCGAAGGAACATTTAAGCTAGCAAGTTTACACATCATTAAATAGAAATATAGACCTACGAATGTAATCGTATAAACGCGATCTACCAACATTATTATTTAAAAAGGCGTAGAAAGGTGTGTGCCACAGTGCCACCGTGTTCAGAGTCACGTATACCGTCCCTGTGAGCCCTGCTATCATTTGTCACTATCACCCAACATTAAATGCACACCATGCATTATATTATTCTTACTCTTGACGGCAGAGGAAAGAAAAGAGAAAAGTATAGTCTGTCTCAATATGGCGAAGATGCAGCTGTCAATATTTTAGCTGTAACATATTTTATAACTCGTTCACGTAGCTTCGTTGACGTTATGTGTCGTAAAAAAGAAACTTCCGCAAGAAAAGCCCCCGATCCACAACTTCCACGCGAGCGGAGAAACAGGAAAAAGTAAGTATGTAAACATATAAAACAGCCGTTTACACGATACGTTTCACGCGAGTTTTTGATTTGTGTCAACATAAAACCCTGGTCTTCCGTATAACAATACGTGGCGATGTTGACGGCAACAGTAGAAGAAATGTATACGGGCTTAACAGCTACTAAACTACCGAATCATCTTGCGAGTAAGACCTATTGTATTTGGAAACAGAGGGACAAAAAGTGCGTGGCATTAAATGTCACGTAGACCATGACAATGCGCCCGACTGACGTCGTCGTTTGTCACTATCAACTGAAGGGATGCAAGGGGACATATAGATACTGTCGAGCCCTTGACTCTATGCATTGTTTACGATCATCAATTTTGGAATGGAAAGAGGGCAGAAGACAAGACAATGAATGATGATAATGGTTTGCAGTAGGTACGATGAATGAACCAAACTTTAGCAAGAATTGAATGATAAGTATATAACTTGCTCAAGAAACAAATTGGAATCGGTGCCCATGAATAAAACTCCAAAGTCAAGGCAAGCGCCGCCCGTTGGTGAAGTTAATAAGAAACGTCAAGCGGCACGAACTTGCAGTCTTATATGAACGAAACTTTAAATAATAGTTAATCCCGTGTTGTGTGAAGTTTTTGCAACAAGGCTGTTAGATTAGAGCGATACGTCTGTCACACCTTCGTCAAAGTTTTAATACATTATATTGGCAATATGAAACAATAATTAGAATACATCGAGCCGATACTAATTTGCAAAAAAAAAATGCTTCTAGATTGATTGATGAATTACTAGAGGAAAAATTAAGGTTAAAAGCATTCCTTGTATAAAAGAAGAAACTAGATGTCCAAATGTTTCTCGTTTAATGACTATCTCTCTCATCTTCAGTGCAAACCAATAAGAAAAAGGTCCTGCACCCCAATTTGTCAGAGAACAGAGAGCTGCGAACGTATCGGCGATCGTTAACACCGAGAGAAGGTGCGAAGCCCGAGTTGCTATGATGAATAATTCAAGAGGCAGCATAGAACAACAAATAAATGGAGAATTTATTTATTTAATATTACTTGTACAACGATTAGAAGGATGCGTTGAGGAAGTCAGTTCCTGTTTGATATTTATAGTAAGCCGTTATTAAGAGTTAATGATATGTTGTTAAAGATACTAACTGAAATAAATACAGACCATATATTATACACGGCATGTGCAGCAAATCAAGATCGAATGGTATATTTTCTATTGTGAGATATTAAAAAAGTGTTACTAAATCAAATCCCAACGGACCACGTTTCATTTTATTCAGATCATATTCAGCCATTCGCTCTAGCGATTGATTTATTGAGACATGATTGAGGGCGTAAATCATCATGTGCTCGTAAATCAATAACTTTTTAAAACGAAACGCTAAAACCCAGAGGGACAGCCGGTAACACATGAAATATTGGTGACTGAACTAGTCAAAGTTTAACTGGATACACCGATTCGGGAAGGCTGGCAAAAAGTTAGAGGTGTTTAGATTTACTCTCGAACGTATTGGAGCCTTCTGATGTGTTATTTCCGTGGAAGTGACTTGCAGATTAACGCAACCCCTATGCAAACATTGAACTACGTAAAATATTAATCAAAACTAAGTTATTGTAATTGCAAAAGTTTGCTTGTTTACTTCGTCTAACGTCGTCGGAGCTACGTCGTGGCAGATCAGGATTATATCACGTTATAAAGAATACAGCCGCATTGTAAAGAAGAATCAGCCCAAAAACTAAAATATTAATATCTCAAGGGAAATATCCCTCGTTTTTGTTCAATTACTTCAGGGATTAACTAAGTTACCAAACTTGGATCCAGTGGGATTAGAAACCGCAGGTAAAATGTTTCAGGCTACTAAGCGTTATTACATTACTAGGTTAAATAGTGACCACGCTATTTTGTGGTGTGCGTGACACAAGTGCTCTTAGCTACTAAATTATTACATCAGTCGTTTATTATAATGGCATGGCAACATAAACAAATACTTTTCAACAAGCACAATTCTCTTATCTTTATGTTGAGTTTTTTCCGCATCTTGTAGACGGTGAAAAAAACGTACTCTCTGAGAAGAATTGATAGCAGAAACCGTCACCTGTCTACAACGACAGTTTAGTATTTCTAGTTTTAGTAATGTCTCCAATATAATTTAGTACTGTATACCGAATCATTTGTCCGTGTATGTAATCAAAATTAGAGTTACAAGTAGGTCGATGCGCTTAGTGCGATGATTCATTTGTCCTGATTACCGTAATGAGTGTTAGTAATCATTGAAGCAAATGGCCTTACTGCTTTGAAGATTATCGACCTGTTACGGTTTCTATTTTTCTGTCTATAAGTATTTGAAAGTGTTACATACTGGTTTCCAGCGGCATTTAGTCGACTGGAAACTGGATTTGAATGCTTACCTGAAATAGAAAAGGAAAGGTTGGTTATTTTCTATTACATGGAACTATTAATAGGAGCGCAATTTTTCTCATTTTTATTGCTGAATGGCAGAATTATTTCATCACTCTCGTCGACTGCTGTTGAAGCGGGTAAGTTTTGATGCAGTTCCTACCAATTGCGATATATTGTATAATATAATATTTATTATTACAGTACATTTAGTTCTTACAGCAAATACCCAATAAAAATAATAAAAAATAATCCTTCTATTCCATCTCGTAAACAATCTTACTTTAGGGTCATCATCCAGATCCAATTCAGGGTTTATTCATGAGCGCGTTGAGCATCCTCATCTCTATCATACACAACGGTATAGAAGAGATGACACCACCTTTTTGTACCGATAGGTAACATACGGCATAAGTATTACTTTGACAAACAAATTTAAAAGTCAATAGTGTCTAGGTTAAGTACTGCTTTAAGATCAACAGGATCTACAAACATACAACACTTCCTGTTACATTTCTAGGTATAGTGACATATATATTTAATTTTAAAGACCTTCGATGACTTGACAATTTAACTGGCGCCACTTGATAAACTGCGCAGTTCATTTAAAGCTTTGGATTTTAAAGCTGACTACACATACTTAGATCGATAAATTTAAACCGATACGATAAACATTTTCTCCGAAGATAAATCGTTTGATATCTATACAATTTTCACTACCCACACAGCTTTACTGTCGAGACAGCGACTTACGACAGATGATCAACGGAGTTGTCCGATCAATGATCGTGAGTAATGACTTATGTCAATGACTGAGAACATCGAGACGAGACACTCAGAAGTCCTACATCAGACCAACCATAATGATCACCCATTAAAGCTTAGCGAGGGGCAAATAGTAAATGAGACACGAGTCTATCGAAAGCTAAGCTAAGCTACGCTTTTCGAGATCGGTCGTCCCAGCTGTCATTCGTAGATCTTTAACAATCGTTACAGGTAGTCAGAAACGGAAAAGAAAGAAAACCAGTTTAACTAAGGAGATTTGTGGAAGTCAGTTAAGCAGTCGCTTCGTGTAAAACACTGGTATTTAGTTTCATATGGTTAGGCTGGAAGCCCACTTCAACCTAGTTGGGAAATAGCTTAGAAGATGGTGATAGTGATGGCGAAATAGAACCATGTTGAACTACTGTAGTGCAAGAAAAATGTCATTCGTACTTAAAACCTTTATTACGTACTTTCTGGGTATTGTTACCGTATTCTTTATGGAGTGAACCTTCTGTCGCAATCTTATTTGTGTTGATACGCTTTTCATGCGCCGGCGCCGACTTTTTACGCTCGCCCAAAAAGTGATGTTGTTATTCAATATGATATGAGAAAAAACTTGCGGGGTACTTGCTGTTTTTGTATAGGTACACAGAATATTACTGCTTATGCGTGTTTTGTAGGAACAAACAAAATATCTACTAATCAAATAGCATAGTAGGTACTTAGTTCGACAAACCCACTTAGATTGACACTTAATTAAAACAGTAAGTACTTTCAAAATAATTTAGTTGGCTGCCTCCTTGCAAGTGCTGCAGTACCTATATGAGGTCCTGTGTTCAAATCTGTTCGGACGAATGGTGCCTGGAAGATGGCAATAGGCTTGCCCCTTTTTGCATACGTCATATGCGACTTAAAAAGAGTCTTGCGTGAAGTGCACAATCTGCGTAAAATCCCTTAAGCATTAGGGTCATCGGGAAAAATATGTTAATTAAGGTATAACTTATTGTAATCGTGCTAACTATATTATCCTCCCACTTACATGTTTTAAACGAGGCAGTCTGTATGTTAGATGATTGGATATTTGTTAACCAATTACGGCTCAACGGCTGAGCGGGTTTAGTTAAATTTTTGAGTGTACACCATTAGGACAGGTACATTATTCCTCGTAGTTCCGTGGGATATTATTTGACATAATAGTATTAATACAAATTACATCTACAATCGTAATTGGACTATGTAATGAATGAGCTGCCCATAAGTTGCAAGCTTAAACGTCATCGTTCTGTCATATTGTTTTTATGTGAAAAATACCACAGACCCATACATTTCCATACAAGTTCATCGTCCCTTACGTGTATCCTGCGATTAATATTCGCCTCCTATTGTAAAGAACTGAATCATATTTCAATTTGTGTTTCAATCCGTGTCTGTTTGGTTAGGATGTTTCCGTTCACGCCATGTGTGATGTGATGTTTGTGTTGCAAATATAAAAAAAATATGGGGGATATGATGCGATCAAGTGATCTGTTTGGCTTTGTATCAATGACTGATCTGTTCCGGGCGGGTACGGGTTTTATGACTTGAAACATACGAAGGGAAAGTGTTAGTTAGAATAAAAAGAGGAAAGAAAGAAACAACATTTATTCTGGCACGCACAGGAAAATAAACAATGTATAAATACTACTAATTAGAAAGCAATTACCAACAACAATCACAAATGAAGAATGTCTCGCTGTGCACCGGAAAGCAGGTTAAGCCGTTGGCTCCAGCTGTCATTTGCAGATCCTTGACAGTTAGAAACCCAAAAGGCTGACAACCAGTTTAATCAAAGGGTATCGTGTTACTCTGCTACTGGGTTGTGAATGTCAGGTAGGCAGTCACTCCATGGAAAAAACTGGTATTCAGCTGCTGTCATCATTATGCTTCAAATGGAAGCCGACCCCGGCATAGTTTGGAAAATCTAAAAGGTGAATCACAACTAAAGAATATTGAATTGAATGGACTTAATAAAACCCCTGTGTGGTTAAAAAGATATGGATATCAAAAAATAGCAGGCTCATTGAAACTGGCGAAGATCATACAACCAAACTAGTAATACCAAACAGGATACCTACCTAATCCAATACGACATACGATTCAGTGCGTCAGTGACTGCGGCTACATCCTGGGTATTTTCCTAACACTCAACTAAAGGAAACAGATCGTTGCGGCACTCGTAAGCAATAAAATGGAGCCATTTATCATGTCTTCACAATATTGACCTTGACAATGACTTCGGCCTTGGGATCTTCACCAAGGATAACGATATGCGTACATTACCCCACGTCCACGTCGATATATGGGATGTTCAAAATTACGCGCTTTATACGTAGCCGTGAACTTTGATACCGAGTGCGTTGGTACCGCCGAGGTCACGAGCGCAATAAACCGACGGGTTTCCAGATCTCTATAGTGAATGGTAAAACACTACTATTTGATTTATATTAAATACGAGTATCTCTTCTAGTGTCCGGTTCCTGTGTTTAATTAGTTGTTAAACGTATGTCTTGTGATCTTTGCCTTCAAAGCACAGTCCGTGAGATGACAGATGGTAGAGATTACGGGTTGATTTTATGTCTACTTGGAGCTTCAACTTACATCGACCAAATGTATATTGATTAGCATGTCTAGTATTGTAAATTGTAACCTAAACACCCTGTCTTATCATTAGATAGGAATAGAAAAGGTGACACGACTAACAGTCGGTGTTCAGTCAAACCCTCAAAAAAGGGTGCGTGGAGGGTAAAATGTTTGGCCCTACGTTACGCATAAATAAACGCCAAGTCTGTGGCCCTAGTGAAAAGGGGTATAAGTCCAATTTTGTCGAAAATGAGTTAAGTGTACCAAAGTGATCAGAAAAAAATGCTCTATCGTTTGGTGAAGACAGATCTAAGCTATCTCTAAAAATAAGAAAGTTACTTTGTGTAAAAGGGTCCAACTGACACCAAAAAAACTGTAAAAGTCGGTTTTCTGATCACTTTGGTACACTTAACTCATTTTCGACAAAATTGGACTTAAACCCCTTTTCACTAGGGCCACAGAAGTATTCTATAGCGGAGTATAGAGGAAGATATCTACTTATCTGATCCTGATAGAAACCGTTCGGAACAAGGCCGAATGAAATTGAATTCAGTGTTCATTAATGTTCTTGTGTCCCCTTTGGCAAAAAATGCAAGAACCTTATATAAATTAGCCAAAATAGGATTTACGACATAAGAAATAATAATTGACAGTATCGATTAGAATGGCATAGTTAGTGATTAAACCCTCTACAGAATGAATAAAGGAAAAATGTATTCTCTTGGTATAGCTTGGATGTTTCGAGGTTAATTTAAACACGGTAGGTAGTACTTAATCATTGTTAGTGAGGAAATGTTATTACAGCATAGACTAGAGTATCTCAAAGATAATAATAGTACAAACTAAATATTATTACCTATATTTTAATAAAATAGTATATTTAGCATTTTGTCATGACATTACATGATAACTATTTGTATTAATATACATTTCTTGAATTATATTGACTTTTTGTAATATTGACATTTACACTTTTTATATGTTTTCTTTGTTTCGTTTTTCATATTTATGACTAACTAGCAGACGTCTCGCGGTTTCACCCGCGTCGTCCCGTTCCTGTGGGAATACAGGGGGAAAAAAAAATAGCCTATGTCACCCGGGGATAGAGATGGGTAATCACCCAGGTTAAAACCCAGTAGTGGGTTATAACCCAGTTATCACCCGTTTCATTCCACCCACTGGGTGGTTTGGCCGGGTGAAAACTAAATATTTCTGATTCTTAAATATTTACGCATGTAGGGCGTGTATTCGCTTAGTTTTTAACCTTTTTAATAATAATAATAATAACCCTGGCTGGAGGTTTTAATTTTATGACACTTACAGGAAAATCAGGTTAAATAGTGATACAACCACATAAGAATGGGCCGGTTTTGATAGGTGAAATCACTTAATAGGACTGTGGTGGGGGCGCAAAATTACAAAAAAATACGTAACTCTACTTTGACAGACAAGTTACATACAGTGTCCCACGTAAGTGACTACTGTAAAACCTACTTGGTTAATATTATTGATGAGATTATTGATATTTTTATTATATGATTGTGTGTATTTTCTTAATATGGGTTGTATCTGAAATAACTTAATTTTTTTTTATTATTTTTATTTATAAATATTTACTAAGCTTAATTATTTCTCAGCTATTAAGGTAACTGCACAGTCTAATTTAAGACACTTCCTATCCAATTATTTTGTTAGCGCTATGTGTACGCAACTTATCGAGCTAACCTACTTGTTTTAGGGCAACAGACGAAAAAATCAACTGAAATGGAAACATTTCGAGAAAGTGCAAACATTGGCTGTAGTTATTGCTTCGCAATACTTATACTTGCAACAAAATAACTAAGTATTTGCAAAAATGGCCCCGAAAACTGCAAGTTACAGGCAGTTAAAGTTTGTCAATAAAAGGCAGTGAGTCTGACAACGAAGTAAATAAAAAAAAAAGTTAAATGTTACGCTTCTTACGTCTCGGAAATACCCATTTCGATCGTAGAACACACTCTCTTTTAATATCAACTTTTGATAAAGTTCAGCCATTGTGCAAATGGCCTACCAGAAAACTATTTTTACCACTTTTTTTACAAAACATATAGGGAAATGCATTGCGATTTAAAAGAAGACAAGAAATCACAAACAAGTTTGCTGTGCTATTTGGTTGGTCAAATTGTACGAATGAAAGAATAATTAATGTAATGATAGTACAACCAGAACTCGTCTTAATCTAAAGTATTGAGACGGGAGAAAATCGGTTTTTAAGTCATTAGATATGTGAAAAAAATATAAAAGTATTATGTAAATATAGATCCGGCAGGTTTGCTACAATGATCGGATATAATGCAATTAATATGCAGAAAGTTTCCCGTCTCATGAACGACGATCATCCAAACATTACTTACATAAACTGTGTAGCTCACGTTCAATTTACTCTGCATTCAATGATAAAAATAAGTTTTAACATCTTTACTTGCAGAAATAGTTAGGGTATAAAAAGCTTGTGAAACTTTGACATTGCCCTGCGATACGCAATGAGGCAGTTTTTACACCAGCTTTAAAAGTAGGTACCGAAAACACTAACACGTTTGTCTAATATGTTAGAAGAACTAGAATTTATATATAGTACAATTAGTTATCACTATAAATCAATCCCGTTAAAATATTTACTACATGCTAGCACAGTATTTATATTAATACGACGCCTTTGATCTCTGGAAAAATGCCGAGAACTTCTACACGCGTTAGACTTGAATAATACCGCCCGCACTACGAACATCGGTTTGTTCGCAGTGCGGGAGCGGCTCCGCGCTTCCCGCGTCTCTCCCCTCACACCCCGCACGATTGCCCGTCTAGACTCTAGACAGCTTCGTCGGACAACTGTATGTTTTTAGACTGTGATGCTAGCTAGCATACTCCAATACACAGGATTCTAGTAATAATAATTATAGCTACCGACATTAACCCTACCTAAACTCAAGCAAATGTAAACTTATTGAAAAATAACCTCCCGGTACAGAGCGTGCCTGCTTACACGTGTAGTGTTGGATGATATCTATAAGTCTGCAACACAATGATAATCTAGGACCATCAAAGTTAAATAAATCAATAAAAAGCTAATAGTTAAAATAATAACAAAACCAAGGCCAGCCAGACGACCATAAGCAGCAGCCGTTCACGAGCCACTACCCCCCTCGCCATATTTCAAGGAAGCTGGTAACCCGACCTTCGACGCTACAGCAAGCAGTAACATCGGGAGCATGACAAACATGCTACAGGTTATTTACGTAAAAAATAACCAATAAAGAGTCTAAGTTACTAGTTCTCCATAAAATGCAATACACTTAATTACGGAACAACTTATTGTGGAAAAAAAATCTGTGTTTTTGATGCAAGTGATGATGTCAATTCGTTGATTTTTTTTAAGTAAATAATAAAAGTGCCTGATTTTGTATGCAGGCTTTTAGTTTAGACAAGCTAGTAGTGCGTGTAGCCACTAGTAGTACTTAACACAATTAAAAACATATCAATATGCATTTCCACCCAGTAAAATGGGTGATTATGGGTTAAAACTGGGTGATTTGGGTTATAACCCAGTTTTAACCCGGGTGGAATGATTGGGTTTTAACCCACTACCCATCTCTACCCGGGGATAGTGTAGCTTCCCAACAGTGAAAGAATTTTCCAAATCAGTCTAGTAGTTTCGGAGCCTATTCAATGCAAACAAACAATCAAACATTTTCTCTTTATAATATTAGTATAGATAGTATAGATTTATAATAATAATAAAATTTAATTCAGAATTGCAAACAAATTAAAAAATTGCAATTGCAATTTTTATGGTATGAGATGACCAATGTGGAATGTTTTTTTTTCAAGCATTACTATTATTACCTTTTTAATTTTGTGTTACATTTATAGTTAAAAATACCTACTGTAACTACTGTTCGACACAAATGTAATTTTGTTGAAGAATAAATAAATAAAGTTTCCTGATACTTTATTATGAACTTAGACTGTAATTTTGTACCCCATCAGATGCCTCGGTGATCGCTCTCCACTTTAATCTTTACGATTGTTTGTAAACCTTCGTTTTTGGTATGTTTAATAATTATTCCACTACGTCAGCCAAGTTTGTGTGCGGAATATTATTTCAGCGTAAAAATTAATATTCTGCAAACAAACATGGTTGATAGTAAAAAACTCCATTTACACGTGTCGTCAAGTCGTAAACAATACAGTTAATGGTGTGAATCATGGACACGCCAGGGATGGCTGCCGGTGAATCAGACTTACACACCTTGGTATAAACTGTTCGTAACACTCAATTGAAAGGTATAGAAGGCCCATTTCGAAGAATATTCGACAAATTAGGACTGTACTCATTCTATCCAAGTTTCTTAGTAAGCGTCCTGTCTTGTTTCTAGTCTAATTTGCATTTGAGATCATTGTCGTTGTAAACGTTACCTAAAAACTTAAGAAATATGAAGGTCGAGGCTATTTTAACCAACTTACAAAAAAAGAGGAGGTTCTCAATTTCCTTATGTTTTTTTTCTTATGTGTGCCCTTCTTAACCCCGTCATTTATGGACAAATTTGAAAAAATCTTTTCTGTTTAAGAGGGTTTACTTCCCTTGTGGTCTCATTTGACTTTCATCGATTTCGGTTTAGTAAGTTGGTTTTAATATTTATTCTACATATATTACCATTGTCAATAATTATCCGATGTATCTTTAAGGCGAGGTTACCCCAATAAACGTCGTCAACAATAGCGTTTTACTCGTACATGGAACGGATTTAAATTTTGAAAAAAATGTATTACATAGTTGACTCTTTGATCATGATATGTCGGGCATGCGATACACGATTACTTACACTTCACTGCATCCAATTAAATCGCAAAGACATGTCCAAATGATGGCTAAATAATCGTTTTACTTGAGTTATATTAGGCTTTGAAAAATAAAACTTATATCATAATAAAGGTCGTAAAAAATGTGTATTATCTCGGGTCACATAATGTGCAATATGAAAATAAATGTATCACAAATTCCAAAGTTAAGTGTATTTCACTAGTTTGCGCTCGCTCCGAGTCCTTTAGTCCCGAGCGGAACGTGTTCGAGGTCGGACGTGCGCCAATTTTTTCCGTCATCCCCGTTATAAAATCGATTTCGATAAATAGTAATACATGTACATACTTTATCATCACTTTAATTTAGTTTTTTAAATAGTTGTAATATTTTTTGTTTTATTAGGTACATTATTAGGATAAATTTGTAGATAAGTAAAATAAATCAAAATGGTCAAGAATAAAAAAATTTCTTCTTTGGCTCTACGAAGACTGAATAGGTAAACAAAAAAGGTAGGAATACTTTGACGATATTTTTTATTTAGGTACCTACCTAAATTATATTTTACCATACAAATAATACCTTAGATGATAAATTGAATCACAAACTTAGGTAGGTACGGATAATACTTTTACAACAAGGACACGGTTGCACGGTTGGCGCAGTGGCTGAGCGATGTGCGCAGCGTGTCGCGGGTTCGATTCCCGCACGGAACAAATATTTGTATGACCTAAAAGTAGTTGTTCGCGGGTCTGGGTGTTTGTGTATGTGAGAATAAATGTTTGTAAACGCACCCACGACACAGGAGAAATTTCTAGAGTAGGGCAAAGTTTACAAAAAAAAAATACTAATGCAAATAACAACGATGAGCGCGAAAGTCTTTCATGCTTTATTTTTACCGCGAAACGTATTCACCAACCATACCAAGTGTATCGAACAGTAGTATTTGAACCCTAACATAGAGCAAATAAAGTCGCCACGCGCGCAAATGCTATAGTGGTTTATTGTTGCGTGACGTCAAATAGGTAGTTCACCCGTTCAACCTGCTGGGATTTTGTATTTTTTAATAGATTTTGCCTACGAAATCGCCCGCCATTTTTTTTTCTAATTGTTTTGTGATAATAAAATATACGTAACCTAAGGCATAACGTAGCTTTTTAATAGGTAAAAGATTTTTCTCTCAGTATCGAATCAGTAACGCCATGAATTTGCGCATTGAAACAAAAAAAATACTCGCATCAACATACTCTTGAGCAGTGGTGGCCCAGTGGTGTGTGACATCTATCAACCCGCAGTGGGCTAGCGTGGTGGATTATAGCCCACTCCCTCTCATAGAGAGGAGGGCTGTGTCTCGGCAGTGGGAACATTATAGACTGATGATGATGATGATGAACATTATTGTAGTAAATACTGAATAAGATGGGATGGTGGTCACACCGTCTACTCATAGGAACTGTCTCCAGTAAGAACATCAAACCACCAGCAGCACGTCACGTGAGTATTAGGTAAAACTACCCACAGCTACCACAACACAACAAATAATATTATTATATTTTGTGTCTATGTTTGTGAAGGTCACGTACCACAGCACACTCGTACCACAGTGTAGCAAAGTACAGTATTACATTGCTCATTTCCTACAAGTATGTTTTTATTTTTCGCTAATACAAAACTACGTTATGCCTGAGTTATATAATTTTAATGCCTGAGTTATACAACGTGTTTTTTTTATATCCCATAACTCTAGGGTATGATTGAGATCATACGATGACGGGCCTGTTGGTCTAGTGACGGGCCTGCTGGTCTAGTAGTTAGTGACCCTGACTGCTATGCCGGAAGTCGTGGGTTCGATTCCCGCCCAGGACAAATGTTTGTGTGATGAGCAAAATCATTTGTTCTGTGTCTGGGTGTTTGGGTGTGTTTGTATTTAGAAATATATAAGTATGTTTATCAGCTGTTTAGTACCCATAACACATAAAGATGGCGACGAAGAAAATTTTTGGTTTTTCCGTCATGGGTGTCGTTTTCGTGGTTTTCGGGGTAGCTGATTACGAAAATTAGGTCAAAATGAAAATCCAAGATGGCGCCGAGGAAAATTTTTGGTTTTTCCGTCATGGGTGTCGTTTTTGTGGTTTTCGGGGTCGCTGATTACGAAAATTAGGTCAAAATAAAAATCCAAGATGGCGACGAAGAAAATTTTTGGTTTTTCCGTCATGGGTGTCGTTTTCGTGGTTTTCGGGGTAGCTGATTATGAAAATTATGTCAAAATGAAAATCCAAGATGGCGACGAAGACAATTTTTGGTTTTTCCGTCATGGGTGTCGTTTTTATGGTTTTCGGGGTCGCTGATTATGAAAATAACGTCAAAAGGAAAATCCAAGATGGCGCCGAGGAAAATTTTTGGTTTTTCCGTCATGGGTGTCGTTTTCATGGTTTACGGGGTCGCTGATTACGAAAATTAGGTCAAAATAGAAATCCAAGATGGCGACGAAGAAAATTTTTGGTTTTTCTAACATGGGTGTCATTTTCGTGGTTTCCGGGGTCGCTGATTACGAAAATAAGGTCAAAATGAAAATCCAAGATAGCGCCGAGAAAAATTTATGGTTTATCCGTCATGGGTGTCGTTTTTATAGCTTTTGGGGTCGCTGATTACGAAAATTAGGTCAAAATAAAAATCCAAGATGGCGACGAAGAAAATTTTTCAAAAATCAATGAACTCAAAAACCATGACAACGACACGACACCCATGACGGAAAAACCCAAAAGTTTTCCACGGTGCCATTTGGATTTTCATTTTGGGCTCATTTTCGTAATTAGCGATACCAAAAACCACGAAAACGACACTCATGACGGAAAAACCAAAAAGTTTCTTTGTCGCCATCTTAGATTTTCATTGACCTCATTTTCCTAATAAGCTACCCCGAAAATTACGAAACCGACACCCATGTTGGAAAAACTAAAAATTTTCCTCGGCGCAATTTTGATTTTAATTTTGACCTTATTTTCATAATCAGCTACCCCGAAAACCATAAAAACGACACCCATGACGGAAAAATCAAAAACTTTCCACGGCGCCATCTTGGATTTTCATTTTGACCTGATTTTCGTAATCAGCGACCCCGAAAACCACGAAAACGACACCCATGACGGAAAAACCAAGAATTTTTTTCGTCGCCATCTTGGATTTTCATTTTGACCTAATTTTCGTAATCAGCTACCCCGAAAACCACGAAAACGACACCCATGACGGAAAAACCAAAAATTTTCTTCGTCGCCATCTTGGATTTTTATTTTGACCTAATTTTCGTAATCAGCGACCCCGAAAACCACGAAAATGACACCCATGTTAGAAAAACCAAAAATTTTCCTCGGCGCCATCTTGGATTTTCATTTGGACCTTATTTTCATAATCAGCGACCCCGAAAACCATGAAAACGACACCGATGACGAAAAACCCAAAAAAATCCACCTTAAAGTAATAGCAAGCGTGATGTTATGTTTACTCCATTGAGTAAACTTCAGTGGCCATTCAGTCGCGCTAAAGTCCAGTCGCTTTTCTATACTTTTAATTGATTTTTCCTCCATTTTTACTTTTATCTGGCAATATTTTAGCTAATCTTAATTAAACTGTGATTAACAAATCAATTATTTATTTATTTAACCCATTTTCCCTAAACCCATATTTTCCACGCATACTTATATTCATATTAGGTGGGATACTAAAATTAAATAACCATTCAATGCATCTAAGTATTTTTGAATTACAATATTGATATCGTAGTTCAAGAATTCTATCATATCTAAATTAATAAATTGAAGTTGCTCTACGGCATTACTCTATTCTGTGACGCAACTGTGTACCTACTCGAGTTCGTGAAGTCATGAATGAGCGGTACGACGACAGCGCGCGGCGTTTCTCCGATGCATCGTAGTTTATTACGTAGCGCTATTGGTTGCGGGGCCTGAGGTAAGCGTTAAATGCCTACACGGCTGGGGACACCTCGCCTTAACGCTTATATACTCAGACATTATTGAGTGGTCACAAGACTTGACACATCAAACTATGTTTCTGTTTTATCCCGAATCTGACTCGATATTTTGTTTTCCTATGGAGTTTCACAAATTAGGTACATAAAATTTGTTAGTGGTACTTCTGTTTATCTTTAGATTTTTAAAGGTAACTGATTCAGTGGCTTCATTGCATATATGTTATTTTAAGCAGTTATATAACCTTTTTATGGTAAGCTATTAGGTTACCTATTAAGGAGTACAGGTTATATCCACGGAGTTTATATGACCTTATAATCAGAAACATCGTACGTAACATAGTCGTACTTAATGCTGTAAATAGCTTGTGTTAAGTTCAAATACTTATAATTTTGTGAAGGAAACATTCCTTTATCTTTAAAAAGAAATAATACTGCGTTTACAGTTTTTATGACAAGCATGCATAAACCTTTAAAAAAAACGCAAAAAAAAAAATTAGTACTATTTTATTCTACTTTTAGATAAAAATATTGTTCAGGGTAAAATCTCAAGTCATAAAAAGAAATGTGCATAGAATTATTATTACCAATTTAACGATTTTCAATAGTCAGATTACTTTTATCTTAAACATTCAATATGGTGGTTTGAAACCGCATCGCATCCTAATTGAATGTTGCTACTGCAGCTGGATCATCTTCTTAATTCAACCCTTGATGGTTTTCACGATAGCGATATTGATCATTATTGGATCCACGTCGAAATATAGCCCTACTATAAAAATAAAGCACACGACAATTTGGAAATAAGATTAGATGTACGCTTGACCTGCCACGTCGAAGCAGACGAAATAACTAGACCGAAAAATCCATATCAGTTGTCCAATTGTTATTCATAACAAGACACGGAGCTAATATCTAGGTGCTGACGATGATTCACGAGGTGACGACATCTAGCTTTTACATCGAATTGAGGAAGTGAAGAAGGCTAACACGTAAGGGTGTTTTGCGTTTAACTTTATTTATTTATTTAATACTTCAAGCACACTAATGTACAGAGGCGGACTTAATACCATAGGCATTTTCTACCAGTCAACCTTTAGGTGATGCAGAGAAAAACAGTGGTAGGTGCAATTAAAAATGAAAAAATAAAAGGATTCAAAGAATACTAATACATATTATGAGTAGTAGTAAAAGTTAGTTAGTTAGTAAGTTAGTTATTTATGTATTTACATAAATAACTAACTTACTAACTAACTAACTTTTTGGTTCTTTGGTACGTTAAGTTAAAGTTAAACCTATAACGTTGAAGTTAAAGACCAACATTTTGTAGTTAATGCCATTTATGGGCTAACGCAATGATGAAACGACACATGTTTTCACAGCCCATTTCTAGAAACTATTAATCATTCAGGCCTTGTAGCTGTCAGGTACTTTAATAATTGACTAAATCAATAGTAAAAACGGTACTTATCCGAATAATTTGGACTGCGTTCCCAGGCTGTTAATTTTTTCTGATACCTGTACCATATACACCACTATTTTAAAAAAAAAAAACAAAAAAAATGGGCTTTATCCGTACCTGTTACTGATCATATTTGCGTAATCAAAGGTAAAAAAAAACGAAATTCAATTTATAAATATGGCCACTATTTAGTTAAACTTAAATAACGAAAACAGATGTTGGAGGCGGGGCATGCTTGAGCGAAATGACGCGAACCTGAGCGTGAGATGACGATTAATGAACAATATTTCCATAAATTGGGTTTCTTTTTGGGATATAAACAAACGCTAATAACTTTGCTGTTTATGAATATTATTTATTGATACTTTACAAATATAATGAAAAGAAAGTCTAGCCATAAACCCTTTAAGTATTTGTACTAATTAAAAATTAGTGATGTGTGCAGATTTAGTCGTTTTTCATAGCAACAAGATACGGAGGAAGAGCTGCAAGGAATGGTCCTACTGCACCTATCTTTTACGTTTCTAAACAACTTAGCGGGTCTCCCTTGTTTTACCGAAAAGAAATTGCCAAATTATCACTTCCCAAACAAATTTTCGCATAACTTCATTTGCCAAATTATTACTTACCAAACAATCTCTTTACAAATAATTGTTACGAAAACCTATGTTTGGCAAGTGAACGTTTGAACAATAACTTGTTCACCAACTAGTACTTTTACCATTTTTTATCTAGTCAAATATTTCAGTTGGTATAACATATTTTACGCAAAATTAAATAGTTTTATTACAAGGGTGCTTTTTCCACTTGGGACAAAATCTAAACAGGTAATAATAATGTTATTATAATTATATTATTTCTCTCGATAGCCTCCTAAAAATAATCTCTTTTTTCCATATTTTTTTCTATATAATCTAGTCGTTTCTGGCACTCGCCGGCCGCTGCCGCGGCACCGCTCGCTACGCTCGCTCGGCTCGTGCGTAGGTGGTCACAGTTTTAACCTAACCTAACCTAACCATTTTTTTAAAATTAATAACCTACTGTAACTAGTTCCATAAATAACCTATTGTCCATAAATTTGACTTGTTTCAGACAAATTCAAGCACATAAGCTTACAAAGAAATACGCAAATGACATCAAATTTAACAAACAAGTAAAATTTTTACTGACAATTCATTTGACTAAACGTTTATTGTCTAAATATTGTTTGCTGTAATAAATCATTTGATTAAAGACCAAAAACCTTAATGACATTATCCTTGGTAACAATCTGCCAAGTAAACATTTGACCAAATGAAAATGTGCGTACTAAAATTATTCCAAATATTACATTGGTATAAAAAAAGGTTGCTAAAATTTGTTTGGGTAATGAAAATTTGGCAAAATCTTTTCGGCAAAACGGCAGGATCCCCAACTTAGCATTCCCGCCACGCTGAAGGCGATGACTGCTTAATGGTGTCTATACTTAGACAACAATTAATAGGTACAATGAGAAAATTCCGTAACATTACCATGTAAACGCTTCATTGGGAGCTAATGATGCACAACACGTGGATAGTGGATAGATATGGTTGCGTTTATGGACAGTCTGGGACCAGAAATGGTGGTCTATAATCGTCAGGATTCTTGCAGCTACAATCTTTCAAAGAAATCTGTCTATTCTACAGGCATCGAAATTGTGAGAAGCATCTACTAATGGTAGCCAAGAGGGTAATGTCTGTTATGAACCTAAATAGAATACCGTCTTCTTGGACAGTTTTTGGTGTAATATGTGTAGTGTGTATAATGTACATGTTCGTGCCTTTAGACAATTTTACAGTCTAGTCTTATGTTACCTTTATAAAAATTCTAACTAGGTACTTAAGGAAATACTAACAGCTGTTAAAGATAGGTATCACACGACGTCGCGCTATACAAATAGTTCAGCGCCCTAAATACAAAGGTCAATATAGAAAGGTTAGCGAACGCTTAGACCACACACATAGACATAGACAGCAATTAAGGAAATAGCTGTCTTTAGTGCATCATGCCAGTAAATGTCAACATCACTTCTTAATCGACTGCCTCGAAGTACGTCCTTAAGTTAATGTCATGATTGCTTAGCAATTAGAGATCGCTTAGGATGTTGCTACTCAGCTGGGCACTGCTACCCATTACTTATAATACTAATCTGTTTGTAATATGACAAGACCGTGTGACTTTAAGAGATTGGTAGAGTGGAACTTTTAGTGTTGGAGCGTTCAAGGGTGCGACGGGTCTCGAAGACCATAATATGCAGTTTGACGATGGGATGCAAAGTACATAGGAGACAGTTTATTGTAAAAGAAGAGACAAAGACTAGGTACATTTAGTTCCACTACTAATTAACGTGCATTTTTTTCTAAGTCGCGTGTCCAATTAGCGATGAACAGAACATCATTAATTGAACGCGACGAGGTCAAACTGTCTGATGAGCAGGCATTTAGAACGCTTATAAATCAGTTCACATTTCTTTTAAGCTGTGCAAATTATAGCGCATTGTCACGATACAGCCGCACGCCAGGATATTGTTAATCAAAGACAATGTTAGCTTGCGTTTTAATAGTTATTTTTATGGGTTTACTGTAGGCAGGATTTGGACTAATTGGGTGTTGCATGGTAGGATTTGGCTTCAATTTGAAGGTCGGAAACGAACAGTAATTTCAGTTTGAAATTGCTTCAGAACGACAATAACAATTTCGCTATCTTTGTATCTACTTGTTTCTATTGCTTAAGTAACTCTGAACATAAAGTTTCTTAAAAAGATGAATATAGGGTATTTTCTGGGTTTAGATTAGCAGTAGAGTGCAAGATAAGTTTAGCACTACTTAACTGTGTGTAAAAAAATAGAACGCACTTTCGTTCTGAGAGCGAGAACCTCGTCTGGTAACCTTTGGTTC
Source organism: Euplexia lucipara (assembly GCA_921972225.1). NCBI lineage: Eukaryota > Metazoa > Arthropoda > Insecta > Lepidoptera > Noctuidae > Euplexia > Euplexia lucipara. Next base: position 872,711 of record OV179149.1, on the reverse strand, counting down.
CTATTATTTGCATGTCATTACTTTAGCTACGGGTATAATGTTGACGTTATTGTACCAAATTTTCATGACCTTGACATTCTGAACTTGCCTGACGAAACCGCTAAAAGTTTCCAGACTGTTGGATTTGATAACAAACAGAGCTCAAATCTCTAATCACGAACCACAGCTGTTGCTGAATGAGAACACACGAACTAAGTTAGTTGTTAGATTCTTTAGGGTCCTATTACAAAACTCTATGTCATTGTATATGTTACGGGCAATTTGATAAGTCCGGGCACTATTCATAATGGCCGGTCTGTATTCATAATGACCGACTCAATTGGGCAATGTGATTAAAACAGTATTAATAATCACTTTTCCCGGCCATTATGAATAATACCCACCCTATCTTGGGCAAAGTAATAAATAGGTGAACTGTAGTGTTTTTGTTTATTAAATGAGATTAAACTTACAAAATTTTCATGAAAAGTTTACAAAAAATAAACTATTGGATATAGTAGTTAAAAAAGGGTATCATTTAAGCTATCACCAATTTAATTAGTTTTGTGTTTCTTAAATAATAGGGTTTGTCCTCAAAATAGTAGATCTGTCACCAAAATGTAGTCACCAAACAATGCAAAATCACTTCCACATAAATCACCTAAAATCCTGAGATATAAGGTCTAGTACCAAATAGATGCCCCTTTTTTGCAATGCACGCATGCATGGTAGATTAGAACTTAAAGATATTTTATCTGGCGCTCGGCGGCCGCTGCCGCGGCACGCTCGCTTCGCTCGCTCGCCTTCGCGCGTTGCGTGGTCACAGTTCTAACCTAACCTAACCTAGCCGTTTCCATTTTGAGTAACTGTTTTACTTGAATTATATTGTTTGCATTGTTTGGTCAAAGTGGGTGATTTTCTGGTAGACTATCGGCAGAATGTTGTTCCAGTTCAGAAGAAGGCTGAACATCTGCTCGAGGGTTTTTATTTAACATGTCACATGGACCACGGGCAGTCGGGCATTATTAATAATGGCCGGTCAAAGTGATAAATTAATCACTTTGCCCATCGCTCTTGGGCATTATTAATAATGGCCGGTCCTTATTAATAATGCCCAGTTAATCACGTTGCCCGTAACATATATAAAGAAACAGACGGAAATTTTCAATAAGTCAACAATATCCGAGGCTTATGAGCATGCCTGATCCACAAGCGTGCGATTCGTCTTATGATTCTTAAAAAGGTTATAGTGTCGCGTGGAAGGGAGAGGACGCTAAGGCGTGCTATAAATAACTCGGTTTAAATAAACGGCGACTACAAATCACCCCAGCGTATACTTAATTAGGATACACTGCATATTTCGCTCGTTAAGACGCTCTGAGGGAAGCGAAATTGTGATAAGTGAGTAAAGCAGTCAGGGTGGTGGTTCGCGGAGTTTGTGGAGGTGCAAATATAAGTAGGAGTTACGGTGTATTTCACAAGTTTAAACAGGAATCAGTCGGTAGTTAACACATTTTAGTGATGATGTTTATCAATTTTATCGACTACAGTTCTTCATTAGAGACGATTTTCCGTGATTTTCTAGGATATGTCTTTCGGGACGAGCCCAAATATAATCATGACGAACGAATAGATATGGGTTTGAAATCTAATAACGTTGGTAGTAAAAGTAAACACACTGCGCCAAGATCGAGAGTTGTGAAATTCCAAACCGAGTAATCTCCTGACTGCACTTTGACGCAAGAATTTTTACGGAGCATTAAAACGTCGTGGAGTTATTTCAGGCTTGATTATGTTGAATAAGATATTAGCTCTGAGAGAATAGTGTGGGAGTTGAAGACAAAACGCGGTTTTACAACTCACGCCTTTCTTTTACCAACGAGTAAGATACAGAGGCGAAAACCATTACTATGAAAATAGAAATAACTTTATTAGCTAGAGCTACGAACAAAACCAGTAAAGCTTATGATGTATTACTTCATAACTTTCTATGTACGAACGGCAATAACATGTCCCTAATCAACATGAAAATAGCGATCATAAATCTGTGTATCGAGGAGCAACATCGATAAATTACAATGAAGAAATTGTACCGGATTGTACAACTAGATAGCGTGCACAATGCACGGACGACTGGTGGGCGCGTCCGCTCCCAATCGCTCCCGATAATATAAATGGGAACTTTGACCAACTATATCTTGTAACTTTTACTATCTATTTAATAAATATGTCCAAGAATAGAATGAGTAAACGAAATACAGTGTTAAGAATCTAAAGAGAAAAGCAAGGACGCAAAGATAGTGCTGTAAATCAAGCAAGATTACTTTCTTAATAAAGATCGACGCATGTTATTGAATGTAATTACAAGCAATAAAACAAAGCTAGTTAACGCTGATTAGAAAATTACTGAATCTAGTATCTTTTATAAAATACATAACAAGCAAGTAGAAAGTGTACTTACTAAATCATATTTGGCTTGACATAAGCAGTTAAGTAAATTTTCAATAAATGCATAAGGACCATGGGCACATTTGTATGGAACCAATCACTCAACTGTGATTAAACGTATGCCATGTGAAACTTATTGGGGTATTATTTAATTTAAGTATGAATGAAATAATACCCCAATCTTGGTCATTGTCCTTTAAGTACTTTCTAAATTTATCTTAGACATCGCCGACATCGGTGAAGGAAAACCTCGTAAGGAAATCCTGGACGTATTTAAATTAATTGGCGATTAACCCTAGTGCCTTCTCTGTATGAGAAGAGGCTTTTACTCTGGAAGTGGTGACAGTAACAGTATCAAGACCAAGACCATATATCACAGTGATTTTATTCAATCGACGTGTAAAATGAAACCATATTAATTACACCGCTCTGAAATACTTTAAGGTCACTAATTATATCTCAATCAACCTCTTTGCGGTTCGCAACCGTTGTATGTTGAGAGCAGACTTATTAAAGCGCTAAATGTCACTGATGCGTTCCAAGCGTGACTTTTTAATTGATAAATAAATTAGTTGTGTTAAATATAAGTTACCTACTTGTACATTTTGTAAGCGGTGTATGTTCAAGCAAGCGATACCAGATGTCTAGAACAAGCATTTCTCTTGTGGAACGAGGCATAGACGCACGGCGGAAAGGCTTATTTATTGTAGACCAAAGAGATTTAAAATACTATAGAGCGGACATGCGAGGAAATATCATAGGATAACTTTGATTCCATGTCTCAGTACCGCCATCTGAAATAATATATGAATATTGGAGCGGCAGCGGAGCGTACTAAAAAAGAACTCTTCGTATGAAACATTGGTTCGTGATGTCCCATTAGTAAGTATTGAATGTCAGTCAGACCCACTAGGCAAGAAAACTATCAACAAATTAAGACAAATTGTATCTAGAAGAAAAACAGTGCATTAGCAAAAAGAAATGTTCGCGATTTTCGAAAATATTTAAATCAAAATCATAAGTAATTTATTTATATTAGGCTGAGGATCAGCACTTTTTGAACATCAGAACTACATATTGACTGACCCTCATAAAGCCCACCCTTCGTCCCTTAAAAATAAATTTACAAATGGCCAGTACTTTGATTTGGTACCTAGGTACTACTAAAGAGGTTTTAACACTAATGAAGTGGATTCTTAATGGGATTCATTTTCATGAAAGCATAATTATGGGTACTCAGACTTCTACTAATAAGATTGAAACATATTTACCTACAACCTACATTAGTTAAAACAACACTACGTAATCAGTACGTATTGATTTGTAGCGACATCTATCTCGCCACATACGAACTAACCTACATCGCGCTATTAAAGTTATCCGCGCAGTTTAAACGAATACAAGTTCCCGACAACAACCGTCGGGCAGTAGTTAGCCCACCCACAACACCCGTCTGGTCGGAGGATCCTCCCTTTTCAATGGTGGATGAGGAACTTTACACCCTGTTCCTCATACCTCCAAAGATTGTTTAATTTTGACATTACGCCAGATAGAAGTTGTGCTTTAAGTGATATTAGTTTGTCCACAGTTTTATCTCAAGAATCACAAAGCTTTGAGGATTCTGCTCGTTAGCCAAAATGCTAATCCATATCCTCGCTCGATAGCTCGACAGCTGGATAAGCACCTAACACTACATGACGCCCAATTTGGGTTTAAGCCGCATTTATCCACAGAAACTGCTATCCTCTGTCTTAAGCAAACTGTTCAATACTATGCAAGTAGGAGTACACCTGTGTATGCGTGTTTTCTGGACCTCTCCAAAGCTTTCGACCTGGTTTCTTACGACAGCCTATGGAGGAAACTATCACAAGTCACCAACTTCTCAAGCGATCTTATTGCCATGCTCAGATATTGGTATAATAATCAGTGTAACTATGTGAAGTGGGCGGGTGTCCTGTCGGATGCTTACAGGTTGGAATGTGGGGTGAGGCAGGGGGGACTCAGCTCACCCAAACTTTTCAACCTGTATGTTAACCAGCTGATCTGTGAGCTCAGCAATACTAATATCGGGTGCTCCATTGATGGGCACTGCATTAATAACATCAGCTATGCGGATGATATGGTATTGCTGAGCCCATCGATCAGTGCAATAAGGAGGCTTCTCCGCATTTGTGAGGACTATGCGGTGGCCCATGGCCTCAGATATAACGCCAATAAAAGCGAACTTTTGGTTTTTAGGGCGGGTAACAAATGTTACGACACAGTCCCATCTGTTACCTTGGGGGGTACTCCGCTTACCAGAGTGACGAGGTTCAAGTATCTGGGGCATTGGGTCACTGATAATTTGTCCGATGATGTGGATTTGGAGAGGGAACGCAGAGCATTGGCGGTTCGATGTAACATGCTGGCTCGTAGGTTTGCACGTTGTACAAAGGACGTAAAAATTACACTTTTCCGGGCATATTGCCAATCTTTGTACACGTGCGCCCTATGGGTCGGCTATACAAAACACTCGTACAATGCTCTGCGAGTCCAATACAATGACGCTTTTAGGGTAATGTTAGGGCTACCGCGCTTTTGCAGTGCATCGGGGATGTTCGCGGAGTCAGGCGTACCTGATTTTTACGCCGTAATGCGGACACGAATAGCATCCCTGATGCGGCGAGTGCGCGATAGCTCGAACACCCTAGTGGCTATTATGGCCGACAGGATGGACAGCCCGCTGATGTGGCGCTGGATGACGGTCCATTGTCCGTCATTCAATTATGTAAAATAAATTAAACAGTGTTGTCAAAGTCTGTGTTTACAAATTTTAATTTTAATTTTAATTTTACTCTGTATTTTATGCTTGTATATAGAATGTGCTTTGTGTATGTGTAAACTTGTTTATTTTCTGTGTTTATGTTATTGTGTATGTTGTAGTTGTTTTTGTATGTGTTGGTGCTGTTTTATGGACCCATGGTCTGAAAATAAATTTATATTATTATTATTATTATTATTATATCCATACTTTTTTTTTATTTTTTTATTTACCATTTTACAAAACAATCTTACTAATATTATAAATGAGAAAGTAACTCTGTTTGACTGTTTGTTGGTCGGCTTTTCACGACTAAATGCCTGAACGGATCGTAATGAAATTTGGCATGGAGATAGATCCTTATCAATCCTGGAGCATAGCTATCTTTTGTCTCAAAAAATTATGCGTCGAAAATTACTTTTCTTAAACCATTTTCAAATGCAGTGCAATTTTTGATGACATGACAGACGGTAAGAAATGGCGAAAATTTGACCTTGACAAGCCTAAAACTAAGAAGATAACACAACATACATTGATTCTAAAGCGAAACGATTTTTCCCGGGGCAGCTATTACATACTATGAACAAAAGTACGAAACCGTCGCCTCTTTTAATATAGACCGCAGACTATGCAAGGCGATGCATCGCCTACGCTGCAATTTGCGCGGTCAGCTGTCTCGCCGCCCGGCGATTTATCGGCGCCTTCAACTTGATCTGTAACGCAACCCCTCGTAGTTATGTTTGTTTTGGAATAATACAACAAAACACGCATAAAGAAACTGGCTTTGGAAATAATATCGAAGGTAATAACCCAATAATATATTTAGGGGGGAAATTCTTTGAGCAAACGTCCGTGACTGTGGGCTAGCTAACATGTAGCCAATATTTAATTAAGTGATTGCTTCAACTGAAGTTCTTTTAACATAAAAGACAGACGTCGCTGTGGAGTTGGTTTCGCCACTTCTTCTTCCCAGCAAACACACTAGGAAGTGGTGAAGGGCGGGCGCTTTGGGGGACTGTCTTATTTAAATCTGGACGTTTAAAACGTGCTAATCCTCAGCCTATTTGGAATTTAAATGACTTTTGATTTTGTTTTGATTTTTTCTATAATTAACAGAATTAAAGGAGTAACCAGTTATTATTTTCCGGCCCTGAGAACTTCTAAAGGCAAATAGCTACCAAGAAAATCTTCAATGAAAGCGCTCGCAAACCGGGCTTTCAATTTTCTACGCCGATGTGTCATGGAATTACACTGAGATAGGAAAATGCTCATCTGTCAAAAGTGAAAACGCTTTTGATCTCAGTTCCGATATGCGTAAAAGATAAAGATCCCGAAGTATACTCGTCAAAGGCTGGCTTCAGAAAGTTAAATAAGTCACGTTTCCCGTTTGAAAATTGAATTTCTCAAAATGTATGAGGAAACTAAGGTCACCTTTGGCATTATTTTGAGAGGGTATAGTATTGTTACTATTCCTTTCGGGATTCAATTCAAAGAGGATACAGTCACAATACTGACGGGCTTAATACATGAGAAATTCTTTTGATCTGTTTCCTTATGTTTATTTAGTACCTTCGTCAAAAACACGGAAATGAATAACCCAACGACATTAAATTAAGTGTCTAGCAATTCTATTGCGTCCCCATTATTTGTTATTAGTCGTAGTCGTAGCTATTCGAACCGATGACATACTAATTAACTTGTATCAAAGAGCTTGACAGAAAGTAAATGAGTATTTTTTAAATAGAAATAGGTAATTGATGCTAGTTATAATTGCTAACAAGATTATTATAAAACTTTGTCCGTGGCGTTTTTACGACTGCTTAAGTTAACATAATGGCACGAAGAGTTCTCAGCAACGAAGTAAGTTTAAGGAAATATTTTTTTAATGTGAATTGTTATCTTAATGTTTCCTTGTACAGACGCCAGCACGACAAGCTACCCCCAAACTGTAAAATTTTCCCAATTGAATATGAACCTTATTTTATTTGTATTAAAGTTGGAAAACTATCAAGGTAGCTTAATATGCTGGCCTCTGTACAATGCACTTGAATTTATTATTATTATGTTAGCGATACAGAACAACAGCATACTGCAGAAGCATTAAGAATTGTAGGTACTTCAACCCATTCGATTGTTACCCTCAGTTAATTCTTACGATTTGCAATATCAATTCCAAATTTCAAATTCCCGATCAACATAGAATAGAAGCTGAATAGCTGATTCGTGTTATTTATTCTAGTTAGCTAGTCTGGAATGTGGGCACGTGTCACACTGTCAGCGATAACACAGTAACCAAGCCAACGTCAGTTATGAAGGCTGTGGTGTTCTTGCGTAAAGATTGACAAGTCAGTTTTAAAGGCTCTTGTTGCATGCACCATAAGCTACAAAACCGAGCAAAAAATACTAGGTAACTTGTTGCGAGGCGTGACAGCGCATTAATTCTCCGGTGCAGGTTGCCCGTTCATCTCTCGCCCAGCCATGTCGCTTTGTCCTTTATAGCTGTCCTCGCAAAACAGTCGCTTCTCAGTGTTTCCGTTATTTATTGCTCGCTCTCGCTCGTCGCAGCCGGTGGGACAAGTGCCTGAGATCCGGCAAACGGCGATATTGTCACGGCCCATTGGTCACATTCAATGCCGCAGCTTACATACAAGTCGTTATAGACCAGACTATTACAGTATTACTAGCAAGAACTTGGTATATTGTTAATTCAATAGCCTACCTTTCTATAGGTTTTATTGACCTCTTTATTTGGCCATTAATAATGGATTTATCAGAATGGAAGTTTACCAATAAATCACAAGTTTTTTTTTATGAATAGACAAAATGTAAATTATGACATGAAGATTAAGACTGTTATTATTTTAAATAAACCACCTTTAAAATTGCCTTGAAGTAAACACAGGTTGCGCTATTTTAGTTTCAGAAAGCGTTAGCTAAAATTAGGGGCGGGGATCAATTCCCAAGGTCCCACTTGACTAGCATAAACACAGTGCTGACGACGGCACAATTTCCCATTCCATTTATTTTAATAACTCTACTTAATCTTGTGAACTTACTTTCTAGACCTTTAACACTGAACTGGGTATTGAGGCTTTCCCACATGCTAACAACGTGGGCACGGAGGTGGCTATTGATAAATCAATAAGACGTGTCAGAGATGATTCATAGCAACGAATACTTGGTATTCTCAATTGTAATCACGACATCACTCAAGCATTTAAGAAAAACAAAGGGAGAGTCACTTGCATCAGTCAGTAACTATGTAATTGTAGATACAAATGAAAGTTCAAGAATGCGCGTCTGAACCTAAATCTATGCCACAGCGGTCATTGTTCACCATCGTGACATAGATTCATGGATTTATTGGCAAATGTACTAATGATTCTTTTTCACTCAATGACATTTACGATGATGTCACTGTTGAAAATAGTATTGTCTAGGAATTTGTCACTTTTCCCGTGGCGCCATTGATAAATTTGCTAGTTTTTTTCAAGGTTAGAATTAAGTAAGTAATCAACCAGAAAGTGGCAACAATGCATTTTACATATAAAATATTAAATTGATTGGAAAGCTTTTGAAGAGGTGAAAGTTTTAATGCATTTACCTAAACCCCTTTTATTATGGGAAGTTTGAAACACAACAAACATAGGTAGGTACGGATATTAAGTAATGTTTGAATAAATCGTCAAAATGTGGAAACGAGCGGATATTTTACTGTCACAATTTCGCGACATATCAAATCTTTTAGGGTAAAACCGCTGAAAGATCGTCTATGGATTTACCACGTATAATTTGCAAAAATTAAGACGAGACCTTTCCTGTTACTAATACTGATGCAAAACCAGACAATCATAAGAATTTTCTACTAAACGTGCAAAGTAGTATGTTTGCGGTTAAAGGTATCAACGAAGCAGGTAAGATTCTCGAAGTTACTCCCGATTATTCAACTACCAGACACATTGAGCTTGACTCATCGATACCTACTTCTAAAAATACCTTTTCAATCGATGTTACATTTCCTCTCGCTTCTAAATTGTGCTGTTTTTTTTTCGGCGCATTCCTCAGGCTGTAACCAGACGTTCCTAAGTTCCTATATCGATCACGTAACAAGTCAATGCACCGTACCTTTGAGTCACGCCTTTCTCTCGTCTATCGGGCGTCTGGCCCACAGTCGCCCACAGATGATAACGAGGTGGACGCAGCCGTGGAAATCGTTGAGTTTGGCACGAGACGGTGTTAAAGATTTTGTAAGTAATTGGACATTCTTTGGCTTCTCTGGTGTTCTTAGCTTTATTTACTTATTTAAGGTACTCCAACGACTAAGAGATAAATGAGATAATCCTATTAAGTACTTTTGTACCGTTTTCATCAATCACACCTTTTTCTTTTTTTTTTTTTTTTCTATTGTTGCCACAATCAATGATTTTTCTGTGTGACAGATGGAGCACAATAAAAATTATTCTGGTGCTACTGTCCATAGAACACAATTCCTTGGAAAGCAACTCTATGCTCATTGAACTTTTTTTTTTCGGGGTGGAAAATCCTCATGGATGTCCCCCACCCCGGGGAGGGCGGAGGGGTCTGTCAGAGTCTTACTGACTAAAAACCACCCCGTGTTCCTTCTCACACCTGCGCCGGGGGTCACGGGAACAGAAGATACTTCCGCGAATGCTCATATTTGATCTAACATCTAGATCAAATATGAGCATTCGCGGAAGTATCTTTTAGTTACGAAATTTTAAATTTATAACAGACTAGCCGCTAGACTAATTCGCCTGCGACTAAACCCGCGGGGATTTTAAACTTAAGCATCCCGTCCACCCCTCTTAATTTTGAAAATAAATTATAGCCTATGACACTCACGGATAATGTGGCTTTCTATTGGTAAAAGAATTTTCAAAATCGCCTCATTTGATCCAGAGATCCACCTACAACGTCACTTATTTACAAAATTTAAGTACCTCTTTATAATATTGTATAGACTACTTAGCTCCTTCAAGAAAATATGTATAGCTATACAATTTTAGAGATATTTAGGGATTTTATCATATCACAAAAGCAGCATTAAGGATGAGAAAAAGTTGTAATCCAGTTTAGATTAGAGATTAGGGACAACTTTTAGTAAAAGTATATAATTTTATATTCAAACATTTTCCAAGTTGTTACGCGCAGTTAAGTAGCATCAAATTAGATACATAAGAGACTGAAAGCCATTTGCAAGTAAATGTGTATTACATAACTGCAATACTGTATAAGTATTTGTCTAGATAATACAAAAACGCAAAATTTCTATATGTATTCAGTCCGATTAAAAAGATTACTACAATTAACAACGTCATTATAGCGTTTTTGAATCGTCGTATTTTAACGAGAGAGCCTTTTTGCCTATATTTGTTTTTATAATTGAAAAGTTATATTGATGTTTTAAAATAGCCCGAAATTCTGCAAACCAGTTCAATCAAGGACGATAAAAAAATCAAGGATGTTACTTGTACTGGGTTGCGGAGGCCAGACAGGGAGTTCTCAAAGTTAAACACAAGTATACAGTCAGCTGCATCCGTTTAAACTGGAAGACAACCCCAACATAGTTGGCAAAAGGCTAAGCAGATGATTGGTGCTGTTTAAAATAAAAACATTAGCATTAATATTATAGTTGTCGCGAAATGTGTTTTATTTGAACCTTAGGTATACCTACCTAAGGTTCCAAATTCCTAGCGCAGAATTGGACCGCACCGTTGCACCGTTTTGGATTACCAGATCTAAGCGTGGATGACTATGAACCAGTAGGTATGTATAATACCAGAGCTAAGTCACCAGTTATGCCATGCCATTCATGAAACCAAAACAAAATAAGGATCCGAGCGTTCTTTTGTAACTTTTGCACCAGTAATCATCAAGATAACATCTGCAATATGACGGTAGTGTTCGGGATGTCGCAATACTTGGGAAACAATACAACTTTGTATGAATGTGTCGACATGCCAGTGCAAACATCAACTAAAACTTTTGTCTGACTAATGCCAGTTTGGGGAACTGTTACGAATGGATTCGCGACATTATCGTTGTTATTGTAATAACAAATAAAAATGTTTGTTTCTTGTTTTCATTTACGCAAGCGCAATAGGTTCTTTATGACGCACATAGATCTATAACGACATTTTAATTTTATTTGACATAAAACTAGCTCCCCTATCTAACTTTGTTCGGCATCAGAATCAATTTCAATTTTTAAGGTACCTACTTAATCCCATAAGAGTTGGGGGTATGAAAAAAAGTTTACGTCTTATTCTCAGACCTACTGAATATACACACAAAATTTCATGAGAATTGGCCCAGCCGTTTCGGAGGAGTCTCGTTACAGACACTGAGTTGTGAACTTGTGACACGAGATTCTTTATTTTATAAAATATTTTTGTAGGACACAACACGTTCCATATTTTGGATACACTCAACTTGTTTGATACGTTGTATGAGTAAAAGAGAAGAACTAAATACATAATGAAATATCAATTATTTCTCCTCCCTTTATCTTGGCAAAGATTAGCATAATGGACAATCAATGATGGATAGTTAGTTATGGGAGATAAGATAGCGGGTGCTATGCGCGCTACTGTCAAATGAACCAACAACGAGAATCAATGACAGAATCTACAACGTATTTTGGAAGCTACATTATTTATCAGAACGCTTCGTAGCTTTAGTGGTCGCAACAGCTACTACTGGTGAGCATAGGGTCCTGGGTTGCTTTCCCGTGTCGGAGAAAGTGTTGTTGGATTTTTCTATGTGGAATTGCTCAGTAGCAGTCCGGTGTCTGGATTTGTGTCCAGTTGGTGGCAAAAGGTTCACTCCTTATTACTTGAGACTTCAAAAATCACAACGAAATGTGAGTTTAGGTGCGATATATGTACCTACTCTGCCTTACCCAAATAGGCGTAATGTAGTGTTATTATTTATCAATAACTGGACTAATAAGAGGCCTGTAAACATTTATGATTAGCGGAGTGACGTCAGAAGTGCGAAATCGGTCATCAATTAATTGACGTACCCGTATCAAGATAACAAGTGTGTTGTTTTGAACACTTACGGAGTTGAAACATGATTAGATAAAGTGAAATCGGGTCTCCCTAGTCTTATCGTTTACATGAACCTTAGACTACTATATTACGACTAGGTGCATACTTAGTTGCCTAAAAGTCATGGGCTCGGCGCAAACGGTCCACCGACCAACAACTGTTGGTGGCCAGCGACAGCGACTTACAACACTTTTTCATGTATTTTGTATAGACGCACCGCAAACGTTTAGTCGGTGGCGACCACTAGCTACAACAGTGTCCACGACTCGCCCCTTGTGGCCGCTACGGGTCACATAAGCCGCCGACACCCACTCTCGGTCCATCGTAAGACTTCGACTGTAATCAGAGATATACTATAGAGAGGACGAAAAAATGTCATAGAAAAACTATGCTCCCATGTCTCATTTACGCCATCTAGAATAATACATCAATATTGGAGCGGCAGCGGATGAACTCATAGACTTGCGTCCACCCGGACACAAGTAGGGTTGGATGAAAATTTAATTCATGATGCGAGGCATCAAGAACATAATGTTTCTAAAGTAAGTATTCAATGTATTTGGCGCTTCCGAACACCGGTGGCTGTCACTCGCTTCTGACACTTTTACAAATGTGGCGGAAGCGCGCAACCGCCACCGGTGGCTGTGGTCTGTGGCCCGTTTGCGCCGAGCCTAAAGGTACAAGTCCGAGATAGGCTGCAGACTGGAAACTGCACTAGTTTCTATGAAATTGATTCTTAGCGCGGCAACATGGCGACCGCTGAGCTTGGCAGCTGCAGGCCTTTAATAAAGATTCATGGAAACCCGTGCAGTGTACGGTCTGCGGCCCGTCTCGGACTTGTACATTCAAACAAGATCTTAGTTACTTATCACCGACGAAATATTATTTAAGGCGTCCTACCCTTGACTCATAAAGTAAAGCCTCAAACAAAGAACATACTTATACAAGACATACATATTATACAAATCCTACTCAAGGATACAAGAATAATGGACAGAATCGACTGACTACTAAGTATTTACACTTTATTTTTCCACGAACAATACATAATATGACAAAAAACCGGTTAAGTGCGAGACGGAATCCCACAAGACGGTTCCGTGCCATATTATGAAAAAAAACACCGAATAGAAACACTCTCGTTTCTTGTATACAAGAAACGAAAAAGATGTGGAATATTTATTTTATTTTATTTTATATACATATAAAATAAAATAAAATAAATATTCCACATCTTTTTCACACAACGCCATTTTGTCCCAAGTTAAGCTTGAGAGCCTGTGTTATGGGTACTAAATAGCTGATAAACATACTTATATATTTCTAAATACACACATTATAGATAAATTACACCCAGACACAGAACCAATTATCGTGCTCATCACACAAACATTTGTCCTGGGTGGGAATTGAACCCACAACCTCCGGTATAGCAGTCAGGGTCACTAACTACTAGACCAACAGGCCAGTCGAAACAACGTCAGTATAGTAATTTATTATTATTATTTTTAAATACGCTTTACTATACTGACGTTGTTTCGACTGGCGCTTTGACCGCTACAGATAAACCAAAACATACGTACGCGCCACGCGTTACGAGTGTAACGACTGTGTGACAAATTTAAAGGATTATCGTATCTTGACATCGAGATCATGGTTTTGCTTTTTATTAAACTCTTTAATTGATAGTTTAATTTTATTCCGATTATTACGCAAATTTCGTCAGAGCTCCTATGCCCAAATCTTCGAAAATTTTACGTTTCATAATTTCGAACAGACGGATAGACTTGCGGATGACTGACGGCAGACAGCTGAAACTTAGGAATTCTGTCGCTGCCACCTTTGAGTACGGAACCCTAATAAGGCGTTCCACGAACCACTTTCAAAACGATCTCGTGGTCCCGTTTCATTATCATTTAACTTAGCAATTAGATCTGGTCGGATTACATCAGATCTCACATTAAATACACATACCGCACAAACGACTGGTTTGCAACCACCGTTGTTAACGAGCAACTGCTAATAGTTGTCGGCAACTGGTTACATAATGACGCTGCGGGATTCAGCTAGATTCAACCGGGTGGTTAATTAAAGGTGATTAATATGGAAGTGCGGATTAAAAATTGTTGGGAGGTACATACGGCTTGATTAAAATAAAAGCTGCCCAGATGAAAATTTCGCACGAGTTTCAGTTTAATATTTTGTTCGAGGAATTTTATGAAAAGCTTCGAATTAAAATATTGTAAAGGGCGATCCGGGTAAGCACCCATGTGTTTTTTAAATTTATATGTAGTTCCTAAATTTATCTTCGATATCATTAAAGAGAAAAGAGATTACAGATAGGAACTATAGAGCGGACCCGGACACGCAAAGAAATGTCATAGATCTAGCATAACATATTATAGCAACAGTAGCGGAGCGTACTAGACTAGACCATCAACATGTGTCCACTAGGACGTATCTGATAAAATTTTGATCGTGATATCCCGTCTTAGTGTGGAATGCTCAATGCTCGCGCCTTCTCTGTTTGAGAAGAGGCCTGCGCTCTGCAGTAGAGGAGTAACAGTCTGTTATTATTAAGAGGTGATAAATTGAGATTGTTCTCTGGAATCACACGGAAGCTTGGATAGTTAAGGAAGTCCAAATGGAAACTATTTGTGACCTTTTAAATACTGGCTCAGATTTGTGGTGACGGGCCATGATGCAGATATCGAAGTAGGTAAAGACAACTCACAAAAATCGAAATTAGCAGTTCACAGAAATGGGTGAATACCTAAGTACCTACTTATTTTAAAATATTAAAACCATTGATGATGGAGTGGCGTGTCACGACTGAACCAATGCTACAAAAGTGGGTCAGTTCGGAGTTTAAACAGTAAAAACACACTAATGACCTTTCGTTAAGTTACTTGAATTAATAAATAGAACTTTCTAGACTGAACTCAGGACAATTAGCCAGAGGTTTAAAACTAATATGGTAGAGCCTTAGAATAATACGCATAGAAGCCGCGTTTAGTACAAAACACGGGCGAAACCGCGTATCCACTTTATTATCTTTGTGTGCGTGAGCAGAATGTAGTTACTCGCGATCTGTGTTCGAAGGAACGTGACTTTTAGTACCTACCTACAGACATGGCTTGCCGAGCAATCAAGCCAGTTTTGGCTTATACCTACGTTATTATTGTACTCTACCCTTAGAGTGTAATTTTGATTTAAAATTGGTCAAGAAAATAGTAAATTTGATGAGGTTGTCCGTAGAGATCTGAGCTCTTAAATTAAATATTTGTAAGTTTGTATGGTGTACCTTTAACAAAGAGTTAGACAGAGGTAGTTATATTATTTTTCAATGATTCATTTAGAATTGTACCAAAAATCATAACGGTAAAATCCCCTTCTAGTTGGTATGACGCATCACAAAGTTATGACCAAATTGATGGTGCATTTCAAAGTGTCGGAAACAACTAAGTACCTACCAATACTCCTGAGATAAGCGAGTAGGTATGTATATGTTTCAGCAATATTTCCCCGAAACGTTACCCAAGCACATTTTAAACTCAGACAGATATTTTGTAAAATATTCAGACAATGTCAACAATGGCCGTTATGTTGTCCGTGACACTTTGGTCCACAAATCCCATAAGGCCGGCGAGGGCATCGGGTCGTTGTTTACCCGGCTAATGGCGATGTCAGTGTCTCAAATTACGTAGTTAGGCAACACGGCGACATGGCGGCACAGCGACACCGGGTTACCACACTTGCGAACATCGATGTTACCTACCTACAATTTTCCGTGGCAACCTTGTTACCGTGTAAAATGGCTTCATTACCGCGTACGTTGTTAGGTGTTTCGTGTCAGTAAATTGTGATGAGAGGCCATTATTTAATACACGACAGTCTACTTTAACGCAAGTTTGAATTTAGATAGGTATATTTTTACCCGAAACTTTTCAACTGGCCCAGTACCTAACAAAATATTTCATCCAACATTGCAAGCAAATAACTTTTTGCGAAAAATACAACCGACTTCATAAAAACACGAACCGGTGTAAAATAACTCTGGTTTCAGAAGTCTGTGGCTTTAGTGGTATTGTCTCATTTATTATTGAACATCGATTGCCGAACTTGAATTATTTTACACTGGTTAGTTTTTTATTACCTAGGTCGGTTGTATTTTTTTCGAAAAGTTTTCTTATGTAATACCTACCTACTTACTTAATTTTTAGTTTCTATGTAGATTTTTTTTTATTTGTTTTGATATTATAATCATAACCTCCTCCTTTTTAAAGATTGATAGCCTCCTCCTTTTTAAAGTCGGTTAAAAGGCTCAAAACCGGACTGTAATAGGTACCGACGCCAGCACATCAAGTTAACCGCCGTCCCAATTGAATATGAACCTTATTCTGTTTGACTGATAGTTGAAAAACGATCAAAGAAATTTGACACATTGGGGTAACTTGATGTGCTGGCGTCTGTACCTACCTACAAACCGGCGAAACATTAGAAGCTGAACAACTTCTGGGTGTTATGTATGCAGTATGTGTATGACTAATGTTCGTGTTGAATGACGAGGCTGGCACACACCCGGGGGAACACAATCCTGGCCCATTCATAACAGCGCCGCCAAAAAAAAACTAGCGTAGGCAGGCGTGAACAATTCATTACAAAAAATGTGGCGACACATAGGTACGAAATGAAAGTAATTTTTAGCACACACTAGAATTTAAATTTGAATATTCCAAAAGTTACAGGGGCAGTTCTGAATGGACTTTAAATAGCAGAAATAATACTACGATGCTCGTTTTACGGAACTTCTGTTGAGCAGTTTCGCGATCCCGCGGGTTTTTGTTTGATTTATTGTGCCCAACTCAATTCTCCGGAGCAAAACTTGGGCAACACCTCATTCAAATTCTCTTTTAAAACTCCAGTCAGACTTCCACGTCTCGGTTTGCGGAAATGCGAAATTTTCCCAATAATATAAGCACTTTCACTTAGACGCAAAAACGCGGTATGCAAATCTGCCAACTCTCTTCCTCCTATATGAGAAATAATTTTCACTTTCGAATAAAAAAGTAATGAAAAAAGGCACCCACCATAGAGTTTAATAACTGTGTCGATGACCCACCGATGAAAGTATGTTACCCATAACAAAGCGAATGTAAACGGTGTTCAATAAAAATGGTTCTTAACCCGCCGCTATACAGTTGTCAATGATCGCACATCATAGTAGCTGTGTGTAGTATAAAAACTAAGTAGTAAAAAATTAGATGATATTTATTATGACGAATGCGTCAGTTGGTTCCGCTGACGACCTCAAAGGCGAGCAAGGTAGAAAGGAGATAGGAAATAAACGTGCTTCAGACTCAAGGAAAACGCACAATGTTAATTTATTAAACGGTGTTTATTATTCTGTAATTGCTATGATATTTGTAAAGATTGATTTCGTTATCCTTTGTGTGTTGTGAGAAGGAGACTGTAGAGTCCGACATCATGTACCTATACTTAGGAAGGTAGTTGACGGTGCTAGCTGTGATCAGTAATTCAGTACTCTCAATAAATTCAAGGTGTCGCGCCTCACTCTCAGTTGCGGTTTAATTATACAAGCAGCGTATTTAATGATGACATGTTATTATTGATGGATCATTAAGATTATAAATGAATTGGACAAGTAACAATGAGTACCAATGCGCTAATTAAATACAAAATTTACGAGCCATCGTCGCGTTTTGCGTAATGTTGGCACTTTCTACAGACGCAGAATGAAATCTCGGTCTACAAAGGGTCGTAAGGCATCTTTTGTCTGGGTTTTGTCTAAAAAATAATATGAGCTACTTACCAGCTTTTCAAGTAAGAAATATTTTGGCTATAGCCTGAGATGATATTAAATGTTCCTCAATATCTGCGGGGCCTAATATAAACGAATACGACATTGAAGAAGTCTAGGTCGCCGCCGCTCGTCGTGTACCTATATATGACAATTGATGAAAGCTGGACATGAGGCGACCTTTACACCGGCGAGGTCGACACGAAAATAGACCCAAGTACACACTACTTACATCTCAAGATGAAGATTTATTGGGTTTCGCTCTAGCACTTTTATTTCGAACTTCTGGAACCGCAAAACAAGATGGAAGTTTTATCCGAGTGCCAGCTGTTACATCACTGCCTGCATTGCGTACTGAAGTATACTGTACGTGAAGCTTCAGGTTTATGTGCTGAGGTGACCTTTACGCAATGTTTCTGAGATTCTTGCGCGCCCCACAACATACTTTACTTTTATATACGCCTATTTCCATAATGTTTGGAGCTGTGGAAATGCTACAGAGCCCACAATGTTTCTTACAAAGAGCTTTTTGGTATTGAAGGTTCTATTTCGCGCAGATGCGACGTACAATAGATGCCTACAACTGGAATGTCTCAGGGGTGATATCCGAGGTACAGAATTTATTGTACTCGTCCATTTTCGCATTTATGCGTCAGAATGTTGATGGGACTACAATGGGGCGGCTGATATCCACAAATTAAAATTCCTGACGTACCTCTGTGGTGGACGGTAAAACAAAGAATGCACGTTGTATTTTTAACGCACATTTGCCCACAAATGTCACCCACTTCGGCATTATCTATTATTCAGTCTACCTCGGTTTATTTGCTACTGTTTTTTTCTCAAGTCTGGTATTGCTTTTTACTACGATAGAGAAAAGATTGCAATGAGATTGTTTAAGCGACGTTAAATTTAGCTGGCATATTTGCAGAATAAGTTAAGTGCTCCTGTAATTTGTTCTTGGAAGCTCTGATATCGATTTACCGTTGCATAACATTTCCAAAATACGATTGCTCAAGCTTATATGTCGTTGCATCAAAAGTGCGCAAACATTTCAAGTTAAAAATATAATATTACCAAGAAAACTGTTCACGTAACCAGTGCTATTATTTCCAAAAGCCTCTTTTTCGCAAGCCCAAAGATCAAACATTCATTCAATGAGGCGAAGCAAAAAAACAAGGTATTCTTAGAACAGGATTGCGTCTTCAGCTTGTCAATTGGTTTAAGAACCTCCCGTTATGGGACAATGGTATCATAACAGGAAAACTACGTACGTGAAATGATGACGTCAAAACTATTGAGTGTCAGTATAATACGCACACCCACATACAATTATTTATAGATTTACGGAGAACATGACCTTAGTGTTGTTAAACACATACTTTTTCAGGTTTAGTTTGGGATAGACCAACTATTACTTAAAGGCCAGAAAAATGGTACAACATTTTTGGGGGGTAAGGTGTTGCACTTCACCATAAGAAGCTTTAAATGCTAGTTACGATCTACACAATGCGAAAACAGTTGAGGGTTGACCCCGTGCAAGTCGTTTTTTTTCGTATAGCTATAGGTATTCGACAGGATTTATTCAGTGAATGAAGTTCGAAAGGCTTGATGGGAAGTTCGTGGCCGTATTTTGCTCGTCTCTGGTTTAGCAAGACCAATATAAGCTAAGCATTTCATAATAACAGTTTTAACAACACATTGTATTAAAATTCGGTCAATTTGATCTGTCAGTATATTTGATGTATAACTCAATATTACGGTGTAGAACTGATGTTTCAAGTTGTAATACTTAAACAATAAAACTCCAGACAAGCCATTATGGTTTATAGTTTTACGGTCCGTGCGGTAATATTGACGAAATCAATTTGATTCGTCTGTCTGATGTGTTGAGGATGAAATGCTTCAAAGATTTTACGAGATTTTTTAGATAGGAAAAGTTTAATTCTATCCCTAAGAGATGTGATTGTTTTTGTTACAGTTATGCCAGTCTTCATGAACACTAAGCGTCAAGCGACACTTAGAAAAATAAAGCTCGCTGTTGTGTTTTGTTGCCTAGTGTAGTGTGTTGGGCATTGAGTGCAGAGAACCATTAAATCGTATCTAAACTTCTTTTAATTAGTATATTAATTAGCAGCATCGTGTTCCCGTGCGAAGATCATTTTTAAATTAAAACTCACGTAAGTATTTATTAGTTTGACTAATTTTCTTAAAAAAACTTTGCCCATTTATTTCAGGGAAAAACTGGCCAGGTTAGCATTTCAACAATCACAAAATCAAGGGGTACATTAATCTTGAAAATTTTAAACCCTTATGGTTCTTCGTAACAAAAAAAGATTTTGCAGATGTAGAAGAGGAAAGTTAAATAGAGAGAAGAAAGGAGTTTACTCCATAAACATTCAGCAGCTAACCTCCACCCACCAACCCAATCCCATCACCCTAAGCCTAGAAAGCGACAGTGCTTGGTTACTTGCGTAAGCGCCGAATCGCAAGCGCAGGTCATTGACCGGCGGGCGCGGGCGAAAGTGGCGTGTACCTAAGCATTGCCGGTAATTAGAACCTATGTGGCCGAGATCCGATGAGCACCGAGCACTAGATGACAGGGTTACTTGATGGAGCGTAGAAAGTAGACGCCATTGTTCGCGGGTGACTAAGAGGTTCACTTTAAATATCTTTGGATTGGGTTAAAAAGGCAGCAAAAACTACATTGAAATCAAAATACATAGAAGCATAATCTGCCTGACCAAGCCATGCGATTGCCGGTCGCTGTGGCGACTCTTGGGGGAGGCCTATGTAAAGCAGTGGACGTCTTTCGGCTGAAATGACGATGATGTTCTGCCTATGACGTTTCCACTGCTGAGATACAGGCCTCATCTCTGTGAGCAGGTGGTTGTATCATCGTATGTACCACGCGAGCTCACTGCGTGTTGGTACTTAGGTGGTCTTCGAATTTTAGGTTCTAAGATATTCGTTTCTTCGTGATGTTTTCTTTCACCGTTGAGAACAATGGTGATGAAATAATTTTAGATCAATGGTGATAACGGCAGCGACTTACTAAATATAGGTAGTCGATTCGAACCCAGATACCTAGGCGCTTAACTTTTTGCACAAAATAAGAATACCTACCACCTTTAAAGTCCAGCCTGCGTAGCATGAACACCGAAGAAACAGCCTTTGTCGTGTCTCGGAAGAAAAGAAATTAAGTGTTCATGCTACGCAGGCAGGTGTATTGAAAGAAATTTGACAGATTGAGGTTCCTGTCTATATAATCTGCCACTTTGCCGATTCGTCTTTAGACAAAGGCCGTTTCTTCGGTGTTCAATGTGTTCATGCTACGTAGGCTGCAGGACTTCGGTGAAATAGACTGGACGCGGAAGGACTCAAGTGTAGTAGCGCAACTTGGCATAAAATTGACATGATAATAATTAATCCCGTGAGGATTTTAATTAATTTGATGTAGACAGGGTTACCATCCATCCGGATATGTCCGGACATGTTTCAACTTGTGGCCCTTCCTGCTTTAAAAAAAATTAGGGGATACTTTTTAGCGGTCTAGTGGTTGGAAGTGCTACTATACCAAGGATAAGGTTTTGGGTTTGATTCCCGGGTCAGGTAAAGTGATAATGGGGCTTTTCCATCTGGAATTTCGCAGTAGCGTGTTGGATTACGGCCTCTTCTTCTTCTTGCGTATCTGCTTTTATAGTTCATACTGAGAATCGCTGGGCCAAGAGTTCAACTCTTTGTATAAGACCACCAATTCTGACATCTGTAATACTCTTTCATATTATAAAAAGTGCCTCAAAAAGAATTATTCTTTTTTATTGTTTTTACTATTATTTTCGATTTTGATTTTATTTCTCTATTGCTGCTTCTGTGACATTGTTTATTTAATTTAATTTTATTTTGTTTTATCAATTTTTTCCCCCTAAATGTTTTAAATTTTATTCTGATTATTTGTTGTTGGCTTAGTTATTATTATTTGTGTTTTTGTTACTTTATTTTATTATGCATGCTGTGTTCTCCTGTAAGTGAAGAAGTACATCACCTACATAATACCTACTGTTGTCGTCAATATTTTCTTTTTTCATGTGTCTGTGTAGGTACCTAATATATCCTTTGTTGGGGATCCTAAATTAATAAATAAATAAACGGCTGTCAAACAGCTAGTTTCGTAATGGCAGAGATGTAACGAAGGCCACAGTACCCCGACATAACTTGAAGTCCACTTAAAGTACAATACCATTTTTTTGTAAATTCTCCGTTGTCAACAAAGTAGGTAGGTACGGTGGGCAATTGGAGGCTAAAGTCCATAGCCCTGCCGCTTTGTTCTCTATCTATCTGTTCAAAGCATGAATACGAGAGACGGGGTATATTGTAATATTTATATTGTAATATGTATATTTGAATATATATTACGTTACGTAGAGATAATCCATAAAATATATGGTTTAATGCGCAATTGACGAGAACAGATTGTCCTCCGCCACTGCGCAAATTGAACCGTCAAATGTAACACGCATTTGTCAGCTGATTATCATGAGAGAATTAATAGGTCAATGTGGGTATTTACAAAAGCTGATAGGCTGCCAATGAAAATCATTAGATGACAGTTATTTTCCTTAACTTTACTTGACTAAACTGATTAGTACTATGCACTTTGCAATCATTTGTAAAATGACGATTAGTTTTCTCTTCTTGCTTGAATGACTCTTGAAAGCGCCTGCTGCAGATTTTGTATTTATTAGCATAACATCACATTTTCGGGTGAAGTTAAAGGGTTAGGCATTAGTTTACCTACCTATTTCGCCAGTTAATGTTTAAGTACTTATATCGAAGACATTCAATTACCTAGTATCTTAAAACTCTTTGGGTTATATCCTAATGTAATAGAGGGCAAGCCTATTGCAATCAAACAGGTATGTATAAATCTCGACTTTGGGCTGCTACAGAAAAAAATCCTGATAAAAAAAAAATAACACTGAGCAAAACCCGAGAATCGAACCCCAGACTACCTACATGCTCATCTGCAGTAGCGCTTCTAATAAATATTATTTTTGCAGTCCTTGGCGCTGTAGAAGTATTTATGCTGTATCTTGTATACTGTATTGTTGTACTATAAAATTTAAAATAAAAGTAGAGTAGTAGACCATGTCAACTAGGTGTCAAAGTACACAAAATGCCTGGCAAAAATAAAAAAAAAACAATATGCAAATCAATGTAAATTACCTACCACCCGTTACTGCATATTCGAGGTCAAGATCTATATGATAAGCCATTTAAATTCTGTATCAATTGATATTTAGATGTAATCTAAACAATCTTATCAACTGATCAAATCATGTGTAGGATACAAAACAGGATAACAGTAAAAAAAAACAGTTAGGTAAGTCGGTAATAGCTTGTCAGTAATCAGTTGTTTTTGATCATATTCTTGGTCTTAATTTTGAATTTAAAAGTTGGATTTAACAGAAAGGAACTTATTTTTTATTGATAAACTGTTGATACTGAAAAGAATGAATAACCTGCTATCAAAGAGTACAATTAGGTACTTACCATAAAATAATATTTAAAATAAATAAATTAAGTACCTACCAGCAAACTAGATGTTTTTGAATGTACTAACAATACTGGATTTACAGGAAACATGATGATTAATTAGTTTCAGATTATTCCGGTCAATTATTGGTTTAAAAACATACTGTATAATGAGGTTGTAACATACGTACAGCACTTAGTCATTAATTTTTGTAAGTAACTAGGACCTACTCGTCAGTCGCGAGGGGTCCATTAACTTAATAGGGAACCGTAAAAAAAAACTTTTTAGGTATTCAAAACACTATTTTGTTGTCTGTCTTGAAGTCATCGGTCTACCCTACCATCCTGTATACCTTTTCTGTACTTAACTATCTTATACTCGACAATAATTTAGAGTCTGGCTGTTATTAGTCAATAGCGCAAGAGTTGCTCAGATTCCGAATATCCAAAGGGAAGCTGATAGGAATTTGAGTTGAACAGATAAATCTTAGTCTGTTTTTTTAAGAATAAATAGGTGAATAGTCGTCAAGAACAAGAACTATGCAGTTATGAAATAGTCAATAAAATTATACATTTACAATCAATTGCAATAAAGTAGGTATGCAATGAGCTTTTAAAGTAGAGAATTACACCTTACCACATCAAAATATACATTACATGCAGTACATTCAATTTATGAATGTTTGTCAAAGTTAGAAAAAAATATACAGTATAGACACTGTTTATGATAATTGGCATCCAATAAGTTTACATAAAGCAAAAGGTTAATAAAACAAAGTTTATAAGTAAATATTATGTCACAGAGATAAAATAAAATCTGATATTTGTATTATCAAGCCTGAGTGGTCTTTATAGTTCTTTTTAATATTTTTATTGAGTAATATTATACACCATTAAATAATATTACCGATTTAAAGGTCATCCTTATCTTATCTTTAATAGAATTATGAGTGCTTATAAACTAGACCACAATTACTTAAGATAATTAGGTATCATGTGTTAATAAATCTATTCTTACAAATAGAATAGATTTATTAACACATGATACTTGTAACGCTTATAATAAATGATACAAGAACCTATTAAAAAAATGTTTTATACTGGGTATTTTTTAGTAAATTCAGAAAAATTTTAAAATTGAGCAAAAAAATTAAACCCCCAATGTACAGGGGGTATATGTATTTTATATGAACATTTTTAAGTTCTAAGTCATCTGCCTATCACTCAACACATCACAGCTCAACATTTAATGGCGTCACATTTCAAGACAGTAACTTTCACTGGCAGATAGTACTAGGCACCAGTGAGAGGCAAGTACCAGACTATGTAATTATATGAAAAAGCTCTCTTCAAACTTTCATTGCTTAAATGATTATGTATCATGTTTTAAGACAAATGTTAGACACTCACACAGGGACATGGAGACGGGATGTTTAATGTATTTATGTAGGTACACTATTTTGATTTGATTGAGTTTTTTTTATCCCAATATAGCTACTCAATTATGATAAGTGGGGGCAGTATTTATAAAATTGCTCTGATATGAAGAATTACATAACAACATTATAAATAAAATAATAAGGCGAAAAACAATATTCAATGTAGGTAGATGGAGATTTAAAAAAAAACTTATAGTATTTCATTATGTTGAACGAAACATAGTACCTACATACCGAAGCATTTATTAATTAGTTTCGGATTTTGGGATCAGCCAATAACTGTGATAGTCATACACTTTAGTAAGTAGTACAGTAATATTTGAGAATGAGGATTGAGATTTGATGAGGAACAAATCAATGGGACAAACGTAAATATGAAAAAACAAGTTCCTAAAGCATAATTTTAACTTTCATTCTAGTATATCAAATTCATGGGTGATTCTACGCTATTTGAATTCCAACGGCCTTTAGATTTTTTTTATGTTAAACTAATTACATTGCCGTTAATGTGTGCTTATGCAATAAAGTATAACTTCTTTCATTTGGACCACTTAGTCAATTCACGATAGTGGTTTAATTTTACACATTAACATTACAAAATAGTAACAAATGTATACTCCCCTGGCCTTCCCCATTACTGCATTTTTTTCATTTTTCTGGCCTAATACTTTTAATATTTATGGCATTGTGTTTTATTTTAATATTGTGTTATAGCTAATATAACTTTGAAACATATGTTATAACAATACATTGCAAAAGTGTTTATTATATAATTTAAAAAAATCTTATTTTCACGTCACTTGCTAAAAGCGTCACTTCACCTGGCGAAATTGAAAGACTGTGATTTTCACCTAAAAGTGCTAAAGTATATTTTTGACCATAAACGACGCGCGTGGGACAGTGTGAAGTTAAATGCAAGCTAACAGTGTTGAGCACAACTAAAACAATGTGGCGTCAGTTTTCAATTCATTGTCTGAGAACGTGCTTGTGCCAGTAGTTCCAGTATTTCCCTTGGTAAGTATATCTTTTTATATTTCATCGTTAAATAATTGTGAATTTGCACAGTGCAATGTTTAGTGTGTGTAGATGACATTTATTGTGTAAAATGTGGTCAGAAAAACATGTGGTATTACTTTTGGGAGATTATGTCCAATTTTGTCACTTCTCTGGCGTCACTTCTCTGCCAGTTTCTATGCCAGGGGAAAATCATACCATGCAGGGGCAGTGACAATTTTTTTTTTGTAAATATTTACTATTCAAAACGGTTTATTTCATTTGTTCTAGTTACGCAGATATCATGTCAAACATGATAAAGAAGCAAACAAGGGATGAGAGGCTAAAAAACCAGATCCAAGCAGAAAAAATACGCTACCAAAATATTTAAAACAATCTGATTAAAAATACAGAATTACAAGCGAAAGAAAAGCAAAATTTTCAAAAAGGAGAAAAGGGATAAATTAAGTGTATTAAACACGACTGAAAGGGAATGGGCTGATTTTTTTTCTGATTTTACTTGGAATTATCTTGAAACCGGACATGGTATCAGATGGGCATGTAGACAAACCTTGCTACAATGGACAACTTTACCAGAGATTTTTTATTTTAAAGTTCTATCATTCATATGTTAGTGATACCTGTGATTTTATACTTGTGGAATACCAGATAAGTGATAAAAAATATAGTTATGCTGCCGTATGCAAGTCTGAATTTGATGACGAAGAAGGAGAGATTATTATTTTACTTTATTTAAAGAAATCTATTGAAGGTGCTACTCTTTTTTGCCAGTTTACTTATGATGAGTAATAGAGTATTCTACAATTTTTTAGAGCTGGTTGATGTGCTCTAAAAGTTAATTATTTATTGTTTAGTATATAAGTAGAAAATACTTAGTTTAACCGAAATTATTGATTCAGTTCTTTCTTAAAATGGAAGTTTACATTTATAATAATGATTTTTAAGTTTACTTGCTAAGATAACCTCTCATAGGTGTATCATTTTACTATTTAGGTAAGCCTTAAATGTGAAATTACACTTTTTCGAGTATTTAATTATTAAAAACTGTTGAACAGTAAGTGTTGTGATTATTTAATGGGAAAAATTACTAATTTTGTTTAATTCACAGACGAGAGTGATATTATGCATTAATATATTATAATTAGATGTTATTATTGTTTTATTATTATTTTCATATGTAAATTATTTGATGGTGATCGAAACTTAATTTTTTAAGAACTTAATATTGTGAATATGTTTCAACTGTTAAGGCTGATTGTATTCTATTGATTAAAAATATAACGATAAAGCTATTATTTATTCATTTTATACAGTATTATTAAAATTCCTTAGATAATACTTAGTAGCCTGTCACTTTCCTGCTATAATTTGTCACTACTCTGCCAATAGTGTCTCTCCCCTGATAACACATTTTCCCCTGGAGCCTATAAAATGAAAAAAAATAGAAATATCTTCTGGCCCTTGTCATTACTTAGGCAAAATAATGCCAAGTAGTTGAATTATTAATATTAAATTAAACAGATGATTTTTTCTTATGGGACACAAAATACTCAAATACCGTAGAATCACCCTCATTGAGAATATCAAATTCAACATTATTCTATAACTAATATTAAAAGAGGGAAGATAAGACTGTTTGTTTGTTTGCATTGAATAGGCTCCAAAACTACTGGACTGATTTGAAGAATTCTTGTACCGTTGGCAAGCTACAGGATCCCCGGGTGACATCTAATAGGCTATTTTTTGTCCCCGAATTCCCATGGAAACGGGAACTATGCGGCTGAAACCACGTGATGTCTGCTAGTTGTATAATAAACCACTGTATGTCATTAAAAGTATTACTTTTATTTAAAAAACGGATTGACGCTCTGCTGAACTTTACAAGGACAGTCATACATGTGCACATGAACAATGAACTCTTTCTTCAATATAAACACCTGTGTATTTCTTTATTATAAGTGTCCATAAGAGGATTCAATGTGATTGCTTTTTGCAAACACTTGTTTATTTACAAAAGGTATTAAGTTATGCTTAGCGTAACTTCAGAACATGGTTTACCATTGATGATTATTTATTTTAATTAAATTATGCACTTAGTTATTGAATATATAAACAATATTATGTAGTTATCAAATAACAACAATAACACATATTTAATATGTTTATTATGTGAATAAAGTTATCTATAGCCAGATAACATAGCTATTGTTCATGTGAATGTTTAATTCTAATAAATCCTTGTATTAATGTTAACATACAGTTAGCTTTGAAGTTAAAATGCAACAATTTAATTAAAAGATAAAACAAGGTTTAATCAGATAAGTAAAGAGTTCACATACCTACATCCTATCAGAACAACTAGGAACAATAAAATTACTTTCCAATATGTCTGTTACAACTAAATTTTTAAAAAAGCACAATTAGTAACTGAGTCACTCATAATCACTTCATGATTGTGTCATCAGTAGAAAGTTATTGCCAATATTGGCAGTAGTAGTCATGCATGATCCAGCAGTTATCATCTTGTTGCTCAATGTTGATACATCACAACAAACCTTGTCGTCCCAAACGAAAACACATTGAACTACGTCTTATTTGTTAAACATGAGCTAACCTTGTGAATCAGCTGACGATGGTCTTTGTCTCGACTGCCCTAAATATTTCCACGTAAAACGCGCTAATGAGTGATAATGTGTGGCGCTTACCTCCTCTCGGCGCTTCAGCCACCGGCCGCAGGGGCTCTCCTCGAGGATCTCGCTCTCGTCCTCCGAATCCTCCCCGCTTTCCCGAGGAGACTTTCGCTCCTTGTCGATACTCCTGCCACCCGACATAACACTGATATACAACACCAAAACGTCGAACAAAACCACCACACAGTCGATGAATACCTCACAGACGTTTTTTACAAGAAAACACTTGGTATATTTTCAAAACACACTTTTTCTCGTAACCATAATATCCAAGGCTGAATCGCGAGACGTCACTATAGTTTCTTCCCAAACCATTATTCGTTACACGACACTCGCTATGAACCTTTTGCTTGACGAATAATACAGTTGATATATTTGTCTAGAGCAAACGATAACACGCAGCGTCTCCACTGAGCTTATACATGATAATTGAAATAAATTGTCCGCCGGCGTAGCTCTCGACGTATTTCTATCCGACACAAATATAAATCCATAGTGACATTTTTGCTTCTTTTTCTGTCACCCACAGACAATACATGGAGTGGGACAGCATGAAACTGTGATTTGTGTAAGTTTTTTTTTATGACGAAAATTTATTTGTTTTGTTTTTTTTATATGACCAGTATTAAAGATGTAAAAACATAATTTTATTTTGTTAATAATTGGTATAATATCCATGGAATTGTCTCAAGCGCCATCTATTATTATATATTGTAAAATCGTATCTTGATAAAAGAGACATCTGTTGACGTTAATAAAAAGCTTAATGCGTGTGTTTTGAAATACTATAGCTCCACTATTTTACAATAGATGGCGTTATTTTGTTGAAGTTGACTTTATGGTATTACATCAAAGCCAGAAAACTAAACGTGTTGAATATTGTATTGTAAAGGCGGTGGTCACTTCGAGCACCTACTAAAATAAATTAAAGTATGTGGAAACAATGCATTTTATCTATTTTAGACATCATGTTTTAACCCCTATAGTGTAACGCCTTGTGGCGCCACTGTGGACACAAATGTTAAGTTGCGCCCGGCCGAAATAACGGGATTTCGCCGCGTTCACTAAAACTACGATAACTCAGAAACTACGCATCGTAGCTCCACAAACCCAATGCCATTGAAATTGTTACTAAATAAGCTACCTGATTATATTGAATTTAGTATAGTTTTATCTTGTAATATATTGCTAATTCGAAGTTGAAAGTAGGGTGAGCGACTATTTCCCAGTTTTTCGTACAAAAGTCGTCATATTTATGAAATAAAAGCATATTTTTCAAAAGTTATTGTTTTAATTTCCAAAAAACACATTGTTTTACATTATTCAAATAAAAAAACAGACATCGCCATACATTTTTTTCAAAAGACAAGCTTTACAAAAATATACCTCAGGTAGCAGACCCGGCCGCCGACAAAAAAAAAGAGCATGTTTACACTTCAGTTGCGGGAACTCTGTTAGCTAAGTGGGTTAGGATAGTAATTTATTACAAAGTTTGGTACACAATCTTATCGCTGACAAAGTTTTAGCTGTTAGAATTGTTTAGTTTACGAACAATGAGTCATAATGTAAACACTTGATAAAGAGGCGGTAAAAAGGCCCCTTCCTAAATTGGATTATAGAGCAAGTACTATTGCATTTGCTTGAAATCTTATTTCATAATCCACATGATGATAATATTTACTAATGGAAAAACACGACACAAAGGCAAGTTGCTTAACAAAATCATTAACAAAATCAACAAATAAAAATAATAAAAACAAGCAATTTCAGTACAAAAATGCCAAGACCACAGTGCAGGTACAACCAGTAGGTACATCACATGTGAACAACAAAAAATAAAATGAAGAGATTTCATACAGGGGTAGGAGAGTTTTTTTATAGGTATATTAAAATCTAATCTGGATTTTCCAACAGGGGTAGGATTTAAAAAAAAAAAAATTATCGAAAATGATGCGATTTTCAAACAGGGCTAGGATTTTTTTATAAGAAAAAATTAAAGTGAAACAGGGTTATAATTATTTTGTATGAAAATCTAGTTAGTTTTTAATTTAAACCTCACTTTTGATCTACGTCGGTGTAAACTTACTGGCCATTGCTCATACTGTGGTCGGGTCACAGAAAAACATGGCGGCTTGGCTGTCATAAACGTCAGATAAATGTCAAAATGTCGACTTGTACCGCGAACTCCAGGAGTTCGAATTTTAAATTACATTTTTACATTTCAATATTTACGCAAAATTTTATCGAGTTTCACTAATGAAATGCCTAATACATAAGTAGTAACGTATCTTTATCATGTTTCTAGCGACATATAGCCACCCCTAGTGTATTTTGTACTCAAAACAAGAGGAAATGTACCGGCATGGCGCGAAACCTTCCGAACCATGGTTTATGAAAAAATAAATTCTGTCCGAAATCTTTATCCAATACACAATGCATCAATTAAAAACTGTTTATTACTTACCCATCCATGTTTGAGACCGTTGTTTAAAACAATTTTTCTAAATACTAGCGCACTGCACCTCTTCAAATTTTGCTAACAAAAACAAACTGAACGCGTCGTCACAGACTATATTGAGTGAAACATTCCGTAACGAATTGTTGTTAGATGTTTTGCATGTAATGTTATATGCCTTTCCTTTTCTTTTTGCTACACTCTGGAGAAGTTAGAGCAGGAACGGTATACTCTTGACAGGCAATAGGTCGCATTAAATCCGACCCGACTTAAGTCGACTCTAAGAGTCGAGGTACGGAAGTGCAACATTTTACTTCCGGCTCCAGGAGCATGGCTTCCGGACAAGTGGAGAGACATTTACTACTTAAGACCTACACAATCTATATCTAAATAGAAATAGTATTGGTTTTTTTTTTCAAAATAACCGGGTTCGATTGCCGAACGGAGTACAGACGTTTTTTTTAAATTGTATGAATGCAGTTTTTCTTGTTATTAAAATCGATGACATGGTTCCTCAGAACAGATCTTCATATGTCTTATAGTTTTAGACTTTGCCATACTGACCGATTTGAATGAGACACCCTGTATACATACAAGAATGTGCTCTGTGGCACACCACATTTATTTGTCGCGGTGAACACGCGCGTTTTGTGCCTTCTCAACGCTGATTAGCAGAGAGTTCACGTATGTTTTGTTTCAACAGACTGACCAGCTTACGTTTTACGCGAGTCATCACACACATCCTGCGCGTTAAAAAAACGTCGTGAGCAAATGCCTATAGGGTTATTCACCGAAGCTAAGGCCGGGCTGTACCTAGGTATACCTACCGTTTAGATTTTTGTGACCAAATGGTAAATGGTGAATAATGGACGTTAGGTACGATGTCCTGTGATGTAACAAATAGACTATGTATACGTATTCCTGGCGAATCCTGATGTAGGTAATGTAATCGCTCCATTTGGCATTTACGTAGGTACAAGTCATCCATCGTAGACGTAACCGCATTCGTCAGAGTCCAGCAGTTAGTGACAGGCTAGCGACGTTTACGACAACCGCCAGCCCGCCATTACCGGATGGAATGGCTGACAACAGATGAACCTCACAAGGGTATGTTTCTAGTTGGTTAATTACTTACAAGGAATTTAATTGGAAGATATTTACACATAGAGAAAGAGTTCAGGCCGACGAGTTTTGCGCTCGTAAGATCTATCCCATAAACGAACCCTATTAGGTATACCTACATTCTAAATGCATTCTTCCGAACAAAAACTCAGTTGTGGTATACTATTGAAAAATAAATGGAAAGTCGTTGGATACAGTTGTAGAATGTTTTATTTTACCCCAAACACAGAAGAACAATATTTAATTATTTTACCTTTATTATTATAAGAAAACACGTATCCTTTTAATGGCAGACAGGCAGAGAGAGAAAGCACAGACAAGACAAAAAGACTTATGTCAAACAAAACATAGACAATGAATTTTTAGTTTTCTTGTGTTGTCATCAACACCGTCCCTCAACACAAGAAACATATTTAAAAAACTTTGAATTACTTACTCAAAACAAGATACACTATACTACTTTATTGCCTGTACTTACATACAAAGAAAAATATCAATTTTTAACTCATATATCTACCAAAAATATTATGAATTTATGTCATATACAGTTTTACATCTTAATTTTTACAAGATAACAACAATGTCATTCTCAACACCTATGAACTGTGCTCACTTTCATTTATTTAACTTAATCCTATACAATTTCTTAGAATTCAATCAAAAACTTATAATTAAAAAGTTATAAATCTATGTTAACTTCAAGTAACCCCTTAATTTAATAAATGTAGGGCCTGACAAAGGTTTGGTTAGCAAATCAGCTATTTGTTCCGACGTTCCTATATAATTTAACATTATTGTACCATCTACAATTTTTTCACGAATAAAATGGTGTTTAATGTCAATATGTTTCATTCTTTTGTGTAGAACTGGATTTTTAGCTACTCTAATGGAACTTTGGTTATCCTCATACATTAATACATAATCAATATCAAATGAAAAATCCCTTAAAAGTTGTTTGAGCCAACAAGCTTCTGCAGTAGCCATGCTGAGTGCCATGTACTCTGCTTCAGTTGAAGACATGGCTACAGAAGGTTGCTTTCTCGTACACCATGAAACAGGACAACCAAATACTTTAAAAATAAATCCAGCTGTTGACCGTCTGTCAACTAAATCACCTCCCCAGTCAGAATCTACATAGCCAACAATGATAGCATCATTAGTATTATTTCTTTCAAAGACTAAACTTAAATCTAATGTACCCTTAATATACCTAAGTATCCTTTTTAACATATTCCACAACTCTTCACTAGCACATTTTTGAAAGCGACTTAATATTGAAACACTTGCACATAAATCAGGTCTACTACCTAATACTGCATACAATAAACAACCAATTAATTGTCTGCATCTTGTTTCTAACTCTTGGGTTTCTGACTTTTCTCTTTTAAGACTATCAGTTTTAAATTTTGAATCCATGGGTGTAGCAATACTGTTACAATCTGACATATTATATTTTTGTAAAATCTGTTTTAAGAATGCTTCTTGATTAATTTTTAAGACACCATTAATTACATCCTGTTTGATAGCAATACCTAAAAAGTAAGTTGCTAAACCCAAGTCTTTCATACAAAAATGTTTCTTTAACAAGTTCTTAGTATTATTCACACATTCAATATCCGTCCCTGCGAGCAATAAGTCATCGACATACAGTAATAAATAAACCATCTGTCCATTATATTGTTTTACATAAAGACCATAATCTGTTTTACATTGTTTGAAACCTTCAGACAATATGACTGAGTTAAATTTGTCATTCCAGTTTTTGGGTGAGCTCTTTAGCCCATACAAAGATTTTTTAAGTTTACATATCATATCACCATTAGAACATCCTTCTGGTAATGACAAATATATCTCATCTTTAATATCGCCATGAAGAAAAGCACTTTTGACATCCATTTGGTGTACTGACATAGCTTTTTGATTACATATTGCCAATAGAGTACGGACAGTTGGAAGTTTAGCTACTGGCGCAAATAGATCATCATCAATAAAATCAGTTTGCTGAAAGCCCCTAGCCACAAGTCTAGCCTTGTAACTAGTAATATTACCTTGATCATCAAGTTTTCTTTTAAAAACCCATTTGCTATCAATAACCTTACAATCCACTGGTTTTGGCACTAATTCCCACGTATTGTTTTGATTTAAACTATCTATCTCCTCGTCCATAGCTCTTTTCCAATTCATTCTGTCTGCACTATTCATGGCTTCTTCATATGTTTTAGGATTATCTTCAATGTAACCTAATAAGCATGTATAATCTGTACTGTAATACTTATGCCATTCAGGCTGTTTAATCTGGTTTCTTGGTCTTAAATTTCTTATTTGTTCTACCTGAGTTTGAACTTCATTTATTTGAACTGTATTTGTATCATGAAACTCTTCTTCGGATTCATTATTTGACTCGACACTTGGAGTATTACTTAAGTTTTGACTTGACTCTTCATCAATAACTGATACCTCACTCTGTATTGACCTATCCATACTATTTTCATCCTGTGCAACCCTATCAACATCATTTATTTCTACCAATGGTTTTTCATTATTATTTTCTACTAATATTTCTATTTTACTATCAGGTATTTTATGTTTAGAGTTACTATCACTATATTTAATAAAAACTACATCTCTTCTAATTTTTATTTTATTTTCCTCTTTGTAATAAATCCTATAACCTTTTGTTTCCTCGCTGTAACCAACAAAATATCCCTTCTTTCCTTTCGGGTCCAATTTTCTTCTTATCTCTTTAGGCACATGACAGACTACCATACTACCAAATTTATGTAAATTATTTATGTCAAACTTCTTATCCCACCAACATTCATAAGGTGTTTTACCAGTATTTTTATTTTTAACATAAGTTCTATTTAGAGTATACACGGCTGTGCTAACAGCTTCAGCCCATAAGCTTTTATCTAGGTTAGACTGAATCAACATTGTTCTAGCAGCTTCTATAATAGTTCGCATTTCCCTTTCGACCTTACCGTTTTGTTCCGGTGTATAGACTACTGTAGTTTGATGTTGTATGCCTTTATTATTTAAAAATGACTCTAATGTTTTATTTAAAAATTCTGTCCCATTATCTGTCCTTAAAACCTTTACTTTATTATTAGTTGTTACTTCAGCATGATTAATGAAATCTTTTATTTTACTTGGCACTTCGGATTTATGTTGCACAAAATAAACTTTCCTATATTTAGAGAAATCATCTTTAATAACCAATATGTACCTTGAACCACCAACAGAAGGCACTTCCAACGGTCCACAAACATCAGCATGTAAGATTTCACAACACATACTTGTTTTAGTTATACTCTGAGGGAAAGGTAAGCGATGACACTTTCCTTCTATACATGCAATACATGAATCATCAGAATCAATAAATTCTATATTATTGTTTTTTAGCACTGACCGACAATAATCATAATTTTGGTGAGCCAACTTCTCATGCCAATCATTAAGGGTATTATAAGTTTTAACCTGAGTGACATTTACGTTGCCTGGAGAGTCAAAGATAAACTGCATTACATATAACTTATCTACACATTTACCAATTGAACACACTACATTATTTTTAATAAATTCACATTTTTTACCCGTAATGTTAAACATGTAACCATTTTTCACAGCTTTAGTAACAGAGAATAAATTTACCTTAAGTTCAGGAACATATAGTACGCTATTTAGTGAAGACACAACATATTCATTACCATCATAAGCCTTCAAGAGTATTAGTCCAATACCTTCAACTTTTAATTTCCTTCCATCTCCGACTATGACATATCTATCGGTATTGATACCTGAAAAGCTAGAAAAGAGAGATTGATTATGGGTCATGTGGTCACTCGCACCACTGTCCACTATCCATTCATGTTTGTTGGAGTTATGTCCAATAAAAGCGCTTGAGATGTAAGCATTTCCTTTTGTATCCTTTGAACTATTTCCTTTATTTTCCCTTGAATTATTACACTTATTTTCTTTGCAATTATTTCCTTTATTTTCTTTTGAGCTATTTCCTTTTTCTTTGTTCTTCTTAAAGTAACACTGTTCTATTGTATGTCCAGCCTTTTTGCAGTAAGAACATGTATTATTATATCTACAGTTACTCTTTTTGTGGCCAGTTTTACCACATTTATAACACTTCATATTTTTCACCGATAAGGCAACGGGTTCCTCCATTTCTTTCATGCGTTCTTCTTCAATGAGTAACCTTGCTTGCAAGTCATTTAATGTTTGGGATTCTTGAGGAACACTTTCCCATGCCGAAATAAAGTATTTGTATTGAGGTGGTAGTGCCATTAGTATCTTAGTAATAATCATCTTGTCAGACATAGATTCGCCTAGCTGTTTTAGTTGATTTGCCATTTGTTCTACTGTACTAAATAACTTGGCAATACTACCATCTTCATATTTATATTTCATGAACCTTTCATGCACCAGGTGAACGCTCGTTGAGCTTTTAAGTTCGTAAATGCTCGATAATTTGTTCCACATTTCTGCCGCCGAGCAACATGTTACCAAATGTTGCATTACGTTTTCTGTAACCCTCGACACAATATGTGTTTGTGCTTTAGCGTCTTGTTGCTCCCATTCGTTTGGTTTTAAGCCGGCATCGTTTTTCTTTACCGACCCGTCAACGACCCCTAACAGGCCGAGACCATTTAACAAAATCTTGGTCTGGAACTTCCATAACAACCAATTTTCACCCCCAGTAAGCTTCACTACTGTAACCCCAGAAGCCGAAGTAGAATCCATGATGGCTTCGCTTCGCCCCGAGTTTTATTTTCCAAGTACAATCTGTATCCACGTTAATCTTTGTAATAGGAGGGTCTGGGCCCATAACCTATTGAAAAATAAATGGAAAGTCGTTGGATACAGTTGTAGAATGTTTTATTTTACCCCAAACACAGAAGAACAATATTTAATTATTTTACCTTTATTATTATAAGAAAACACGTATCCTTTTAATGGCAGACAGGCAGAGAGAGAAAGCACAGACAAGACAAAAAGACTTATGTCAAACAAAACATAGACAATGAATTTTTAGTTTTCTTGTGTTGTCATCAACATATACAAAAGATTGATACCTTGACCAAAATGATGCATATAATATGATTATGATTGATGATAAACAGCTGTTTTTTCGCTTTTGTTAACGTTGTTTTTTTATAAACAAAAGTTAACAAAACAACATAACAGCCGAAACGATCATCATCATCATCTGCCTAGCCTTTTCCCAACTATGTTGGGGTCGGCTTCCAGTTTTAACCGGATGCAGCTGAATACCAGTGTTTTACATGGAGCGACTGCCTGTCTGACCTCCACAACCCAGTAACTGGGTAACATGATACCCCTTGGTTAAACTGGTTGTCAGACTTTCGGGCTTCTGACTACAAGTAACGACTGTCAAAGATCTACAAATGACAGCCGGGACCAACGGCTTAACGTGCTTTCCGAGGCACGGAGGAGTCTTGGTATGTAATAAATGGTCACCCATCCACGGACCGACCTCGTCAAGCGTAGCTTAACCTTCGATCGACCCATGCGGCTGTTATAATTTAGCCACAAGCTCCTCCGCAACAGCCGAAACGATCATATAAATTAATAATATTTAAAACAAATCACTCGTAAGTACCTATATTATTTCTATGACATTCACATTCATCCATTTCTAAATTAAAATTAGGTATTATTTTGTTTTAATGATTCCCTGAACTGTAAGTATTCGACTGATTTGAACTATTTAACTTTGCTTGACATTTTTGTTTTTTGTAAGTGGTGGACCATAGATATCCGTGGTGTGGACCTTTTGTTGTCTGTGGAATAAATAAATAATAATAATAATTATTATTAAACATAGATTGTATACAGGGTTATTTGTAAAACACCAACAACCTCGCAAGAGTAGATTACTAACATCATAAACAACATTTGTTCTAAGACTTTTTCGAAAACAGACATAAAAAAATCAACTCTCCATTCAAAACTCATCAACTGTTCGAATATTTATGTATGGAGAGTCGATTTTTTTTGTCTGTTTTCGAAAAAGTTTCGAGGTTTGTGGTGTTTTACAAATAACCCTTTATAGGTCATTGTTCCAACAACATCAGTGTTGGATTGAGAATTGTCTTCGTAGCTACGCAAGTCATATCTGTCACGTATCATGTTCCTACTCTCATCTATACTAATATTATAAAGAGGTAAAATTTGTTTGTTTGTATGTTTGTAAGTTTGTATGTAGGGGGTAATCTTCGAAACTAATGATCCAATTTTAAAAATTATTGCACTGGTGGAAAGCTCCACTATTCCCGGATGACATAGGCTACTTTTTAACCGACTTTCAAAAAAGGAGGAGGTTCTATGTTCGTGTGTATGTATTTTTTTTTTTATGTATGTTATCTGATTTCTCCCCCATTTTTGGACCGATTCTCAAAATTCTTTTTTTATTTGAAAGAGTATACTCCTGAGGTGGTCCCATTTTAATTTGGTGAAGATCTGGTGCTGATCTTCGGAGATATACAACGGAACTCTTCAAAAATAGACGGCAAATCTGTCGTGATTGCTGGAATCGCTTGGATGTTTATTGTTTATACAACATCATGACGTATCATTACGCCTGTATGCTCTGAAGGGTACGCAGATGTGTACAATATACCTAGATTCCGACAGTAGTTAATGTGAATGTTTATTTTCATTTATTAGGGATAAGTGGATAACCCTATTATCATGACATGTTTTGTTAACAATAAACAATATAAAATAAATTCATGGCAAATATTTGTATGCGAACAACTAAAAATGGAAAAAAAAAACTTTTTTGCAAAAAATAAAACCGACTTCAAAAAAAACACTAAACGGTGTAAAATAACTCTAAATTCGGAAGTCGGTTTTTTGCAAAAAAGTTTTTATCCCTAGAATCCCAAGGGAACAGAAACTACGCGGGTGAAACCGCGGGACGTCTGCTAGTAGTAAATAAAGGATTATTCTATTCCATTCTTTTCTAAAACAAAAATGTTTGTGTTTGTGTCCATAATCGAGGAAGGTTTTATGTTCAGCTGGTTGACCGGCTGTTTGCGGGAAATAGCCAGTTTTCCCTCACGAGCACTTCGCAACCTTCTATCTACCGTTGGAGTTTGTGTGTCTTTTATGTTATTATTGTATTCGATATTAATCCCGGTCATTACCTACGGAGTAATTTTATACGTAATCCGGCCAAAACAACGCGCCGTGTATTTTTGTATCTAAGAAGTACCTACCTAAATAATCAATGATTTGATTTATTTATTAATTTTGCTCCATTGGTGTAATTGGTGTACGGCGTTCTAATGCGACGATAAATAAATAAGTCATCAATGTTTTTCTCGTTAATAGCCAATGTATGCCATTTATCTATTCAAAGCAATACAGTTTACGTGTGAGTCTTATTA
Source organism: Euplexia lucipara (assembly GCA_921972225.1). NCBI lineage: Eukaryota > Metazoa > Arthropoda > Insecta > Lepidoptera > Noctuidae > Euplexia > Euplexia lucipara. The sequence continues at coordinate 832,911 of OV179149.1, read as the reverse complement.
CTTTGGCTCTCTTTATGTTATATTAGATCTGAGATCTAAGTAGACAGAGATTTTATAAATCCCAGTGAGTCCCTATTTAGGTAATACGGCTTAAATACCATTTAATCACCATTCCATACATAATACCATCGGCCATATTATATCAGCCCTTGTGTTATTAAGTACTTAGATTAGCCTGTTTAATCTATCTAAGTATATAAATAAAAATCAATTGCTGTTCGTTAGTCGGGCTAAAACTCAAGAATGGCCTGGCCGATTTATTTGATTTTGGTTTGGAAAGGTTTGTGGAAGTCTAGGAATGGTTTAAAAAGTTGAGTAAATATGAAAACAACGCTCGGAATATAGTAAAAACAACAATTTCGCTTTCCCTTAGAAACGAAGAAAGAGATTTTTAGCAGCATAAAAACGTATTTTTTTTCAGAAATCAATTTACGTAATTAATATTAACGACAGAAACGAACTTCAATAATAGCATTTTATTTTTCCATTTTTAGCTATTCCTATACAAATATTTGCCATGAATTTATTTTATATTTTTAATTGTTAACAATACATCATGGTAATAGGGTTATCCACTTATCCCAAATAAACGAAACTTAACATACCTAACTGTCGAAATCTAGGTATATTGTACATATCTGCGTACCCCTCAGAGTATACAGGCGTGATGATACGTCATGATGTTGTATAAACAATAAACATCCAAGCGATTCCTGCAATCACGACAGATTTGCCGTCTATTTTTGAAAAGTTCCATTGTATATCTCCGAAGATCAGCGCCAGATCTTCACCAAATTAACATGGGACCACCTCAGGAGTATACTATTTCGAATATAAAGAAAGAATTTTGAGAATCGGTCCACAAATGGGCGAGAAATCAGGTAACATACATAAAAAAAAAAACATTCACACGAACATAGAACCTCCTCCTTTTTTGAAGTCGGTTAAAGAACTTTATTACTGTTTGGACTTTAATTAAAGTAGACCGGGAAAACCAAATAATAAATTGTATGTAGAGGCACGCAGCGAAGTAGTTCAGTTAAAAATTATGAGTTTAGTATTTTTTAAATCAATGCATTTCAGTAAGGTAGTTAGGTTAGGTACTTAGGTTAGGTTAGTAGCTTAGTTAGGTAGGATAGGTATGGTAAGTTAGGTTAGGTTATATATACATGTTGTCATTTTAAATCTATCGAACACAAAATGTTTAAATAAGATCACATTAGAGACTCGCTTAATAAAAAGTAGTAGTAGTTATGATTGGTTTGGATATATTTGTTGTCATCTTATTAGACGTAGACATAAACCTAAGTAATATATAAAATTGACGTGTCACAGTGTTTGCAACAAAACTCCTCCGAAACGGTTTGTCCGATTCTTATGAAATTTTGTGTGTATATTCAGTAGGTCTGAGAATAGGATGTAAACTAATAAAAACGAAATAAGGGCAATGGCAAGGGCAAGAACGAAGTTTGCCGGGGTAGCTAGTAAGTACTCTAAACATATAGGGTGACTGGTAATTAGTGACCGATACTTAATCACGTGATTGTACTCATGAATACAAATAACTTTCCCAAAGATTTTTTTTACTCATTAACTTTCAATTAATTTGATTACGTCAGTACTGCACAACGGGAGCGGTGGGAGTGGCGGAGGAGCATGTGACGCTACTATTACTAGTAGATTTTGGCTATCCCGTGGTCAGACTAGCAGATCGTGCCGATTCGTGCCTACAGTGATCGATCAAAGGCGCGGGAATTTCAAAGAGCGTTTTTGTTATTTTATTTTATAAGTTATTGTGTACTTATAAAAAATGTTTATTTGGGAAAGTTTATTGAAGTCATGAATACAATAACGTGTTTAAGTATCGGTCACTAATTACCAGTCACCTTATATTTAAAGAAGACTGCCTCGTTGGTCTAGTGGTCGCATGAGGTCGCGGGTTCGATCTCCGGGTTGGGCAAAATGTTATTGAGTTTTTCCATCTGGAATTTCTCAGTAGCAGCCCGGAGTATTATGCCCGATTGATGGCAATAGGCTCGCCCCTATTACACGGGACTTTAACATAACTGGCGAAATGTGGGTGTACCACTAAGTACACTCCTGCCTATCCCTTCGGGGATTACAGACGTGTTAAGAAAGTACTACTATGCGCAGGTAAACCCTGGCAAAAACACATCATCATGATAAAAAAAGCTAACGCAAACGACTCAATAATCCCTTAAACATTGATTACGAGAAAAAACCTTTCTATCGATAAACTACTAACTTCATGACCTTTAAATATAATTTAATTTGAAGTTAGACAACACAAATTGAGAATAAACTCTTCGTAACGTGTAAGGCATTGTACAGATGATCGTTTGATTGTTTATATCTTTTAAGATGTAAAGTGTCTTATCTTTTATCAAAAGAACATTCAATTGGCCTTTTTTGTAAAACAAAATGTACATGTTTTCAGTTATGTTGTCGCGTTTGAAAACAGACAGTACTTACCTACCTAAGTCAAAAGTTTACGACAGCGAAATAAAAATGCTATTGAATGAAGCGACGTTTAAATCGACTCGCTGAACTGGTTAGCACTGGTTAGCTGGTGGGCCATTTGTTGATAAGATAAGATAATTTATTTAATTTTCTATTTAAAAGAGAGAAACGTGTCCCACACTACGAATTACTCCTGTGTTGTGGGTGCGTTTACATACATTCAAACTAACATACACAAACAGTCCCGGAACATCTACCTATAGGCCATTCAAATATTTGTTCCTCGCGGGAATCGAACCTGAACCTGATACACGCGGCGTAGCAGACAACCGCTTGGCTAACAGTAAATTGCATGCATTCTTCATAAAAGACGCAATTGTATTTTGTGTTAAATATTTTTAATGTAGTATAGATATTTTGTAGACAATATATGGGTGTATACAATAGATATGAACTAGGTACCTAACATGTATTTGTGTTTAAAAACCAAGGCGTTAATTAGGTGCATCAACGTTTACAAAAAGAAATTAGTTTTTTTGCCAACTAAGCAGCGAAAATTACTTGTGCAAATACCATAGATCGACAAAACACTTCTTTTTGCACACCAAATAAAAGAAAAACAAATGGATTTAACAAATAGGGTGATACAATGGAGGGTCTTATCCCATCAGCAATTTCCGCCGACCAACATTAGGATGAACAGAACGCCGATCGGTCGATCGTCTGCCTACGCCTTAACTTATCCCCCGAGGCCACAAAAACTGCGTTTAATCTACCAAATGCCTGTCCCCAATTGTTTGATGTGCCGAATTGTCTTTTTGTTGGCAAACTCTCGCAAAGGTAAACTGTTGAGCATTTACTTTCATTTTATTCTGTAATAATGGTTGGGCGAACAAGTCCTAATAACTGTTGAGAAAATAGAAACAATTTCGGTGGATAATGTAATGATTAATTAGCGCACTAATTAATGAAATGAATAAACATTATCCACCTCAGGCCACTCACGCTAATTAAGACGCAACAACTAGCTCACTTGACAAGCTCTTCAGGGCTCCCCAGGCAAACTTATTACATCATCCATTCATCAGCAAAAATATCACAATTTGCATTACTAAGAGAACGTTGTGTGTGGTGGATGAATGATGTAAAGGAGACAGCAAATAGCTTGTCTTTTTAGTCACGTCTATAAATGTTATGGTTTCTTAGTATTTGTCAATTATCACTTGCTTCAAAATATGATATAGGAAAACATCGTGAGGATTCCGGTTTCTCGAGGGGGTGTGAAGTCAAGTCGGAGGCTCATGGGTGGCGTTAAAATGCTGACACTCGGTTATTCATCGCGATAAGAACAAAAAATGATAAATCATATTAAAATTTGTTTTCGTAAATAGGTTCATATAAGAGTACATAATGATCAAAGCGCACGTATGTCATACGACGTTTTATAACGTATAATTGCGAGGAAATAAATAAAACTCGGATTGAAATTTTCAAACAATAACAGTACATCGAAAAGAAAAAGCGCGCGGAATAATTTTTACTTGTTCACAAATTAGCGATGTGCGCGCATCAGCTCTTTTATTTATTTTAAGTCAAAGGCACAACAGCCAGTTTTACTAATAAAGTAAATTAGTTAATATTTTATTTTGTTTTTGTTACAAATGGTTGTAATTTATTTATTGTCAAAATTAATTAAAATAACGAATTAAATGTTTATTTTTTATATTTTATCTCCCAATGTCAACTCTATTCATTACATGTTGACCACTTTTCTGACACAAAAACTCTTTTCTAAGATTTAAAAAAAGTACCGTTCGGTTAAGTCAGAGCATCTTGGTAATGTAAAACCGTGCGTTTTACATTACCAAAACGCACAAGTGCGTAATGAGATACATTACGGTACTGGATTTATTGGAATAAGAGACCCTTTACGAGCAAATGTGTTATAAACACTTTTAAATGTAATGTTTTACCTAAAAGGTGAGATCGGCGTTTCACTATCTGACTACGCCGAGAAGAAACACCGAAAGAAACTCAGAGGTCATAGACTCTTTTAAAGTCCAGACATTATCTTGGTCAGATCATGTAAGAACTATGCAGGTTAGTGTCTGAAATTGTCTTTTTAGGAAAGAACCACACAGATATGAGGGGACTAGATCAGTCAGTGCAGGCATTTGTCAGTAAAAAGGAGTATTATTTTTGTGGTCACTAAATGTTAGTCTAGGATAAAAAAAGCAAAAGATTTTTGACAATAGATTGAGACTGATTGGGGTTGTTAAGTGGTATGAGGAGCAGGGTGTAAAGTTTCACATCCCCTATTGAAAAGGGATGATTCTTTGACTAGACGGGTGTAGTACCTCTACTGTCTGTGGATTGCTGTCTGTCCTTGTATTTATGTTTAGCGTCGCGGTAACTTTATCATCGCAATGTAGGAAATCAAGTTAGTTCGTATGTGGTGCGATAGATGTCGCTACAAATGTAAGATGGATAAATCATATTTCGTTTTAAACTTCATGAGAATTAGGTGATTAAATGAAAGCATGGAAAAACGTAATCAGGTTAATTTAATTTAATTAGGTATATAATTTAATTTATATTTATTTATTTATTTTATTTTATTTAATTTAATTGTAAGGGTATTTTGTCTTCGTTATAAGATGAACATCACAGAAATTAAGAATGGCACGGTAATCTTTGTATTTTAAACTAACATACTATGTTCTAATATTTTAATAGAATAACATATTGACAATATGTTCTGTGTTGGGTGGGGCAGAGGTGTAACTGTAGTACAGCGGACGGCAGCACATCAACCTACCCCAAAGTGTAAAATTTCTTTGATAGGTTTTCAACTTTATTCTCAACTTAATAAGGTTCATGTTCAATTGATGGAAATTTTGACAGTTTGAGGTAGGTTGATGTGCTGGCGTCTGTAGATCCACATTCGTCAGTTATGTTTTGAATCTTATGTAATAGAGGGTGAGCCTATTCCCATCAATTGGACATAAATCTAGGCTCCAAGTGACTACTTATACATTCCAGATGGAAAAACTTGTAACGCTTTACCTTCCCAGGGAATAGAACCAAGCGCACTGTAAACGTGCCCACAACCATAAATGAGGTCAGACGAAACAAATGACCACGCTCATCCCACAAAATATTGTCTTGGGTAGGAATCAAACCCACGACCTCGAGCATAGCAGCCAGGGCCACTAACTACTAGACCAGCAGGCCAGTCAAAGAAATACTTTAGTACAGTCGAGTTAAATTATTACCTCCTACTACTACTACTTCAAATACTACTACCTCCTCTATTATTGTATATAACATAGAGACACGCAGCGCAGTAGTTCAGTTTAAAATGATGTATTTTGGATCTTTCAAAATCAATGCATTTCAGTAAGGTAGTTAGGTTAGGTAGTTAGGTTCGCTATAGGGTAGGTATGGGAAGTTAGGTTAGGTTATATATATATGTTGTCATTCCAAAATTCTATCTAAGGAGCTTCACAAACGTAGTCACCGTTTATCATCATTCAGGATTATCAAATGTTTACGTCTGCATAGGGAATGGCTGATTATCTGCAGGTTTTTTAGAAATAAAGTATTCATCTAGCTGCTATTATCACTTTGCAATTAATTACAAAATTAATATAAATCAAGTGTGCAGGTGAAAACCATCTAAATTGATGAAATGATTGCTTATAAATGTCGCTTTGGTCGCGGTCTTACGATTCTGTTTTATTTCAATGATCTGTAGAATGAAGGAATGTGTTCTATCTATGATATGTATGTACGGTAGAAATATACGAGTATATTTAGTAGTTGTCTAGTACTTATAACACTAGCTCTTCTTTAGTTTTGGACTAGATGACGATGTGTGAAATGATAAATGATATTTATTTCTGTAAATAGGTTATCACAAACACTTTTATATTCACACATTCACACACACACAATCATGCACGTATAGAATAAGTACATTCAAACTTTTAATATTAAAAAAAAACCAGCTGTCTGGCTGGGTTTTGTTTTGTTTTAATTTGTATTATTTTTTTTTCTTATTAGTTTGTATTATTTCATTTTATTTTGTATTATTTTCTAAATTTTAGTCTCAAAACTGTATTTAATAAGGGAAGTAGCGAGTCAGCCTCAACACAAGTATTTTTAATTACTTACTGGGGTTGTCTCAACTCATGTCATAGTATGTAATGTTTGAGACACAATAAACATTATATTATTTTATTATTATTTATTATTACTTTTACACGTCTTTTTTTTTTAAACTAGTAGATAAGATCGGAGTTTCACTACCTGACTACTCTGAGAAGAAACAACGAAAGAAACTCAGAGGTCATAGTCTCTTTTAAAGTCCAGACAATAACTTGGTCAAATCATGTACGATCCATGCAGATTAGTGTCTGAGATGGTCTTTAGAGGAAAGAACCACACAGAATGAGGGGACCAGATCAGTCAGTCAGAAAGTTGAGGAATATTTATCAATCAATTATCCTTTCCTTTGCCTTGCAAGTTGGGTAGGCCTTTGGTGTGGGATGCAACATGTGTCGATACCCTTGCGCCATCCCATCTTCCTAGTACGGCGGGTTGTGCTGGTGCGGCTGCCGCAGGTGCTGAAAACCTCAAACGGCGAAAATATAACAACCTTATTGGAAGTCATATATTTGAACCGTTTGGGGTTGCAACTCGAGCCATGGGGTCCGAATGCCCATTTAGTAAGTAAGCCCAAGCGTTTGGTCGACTCTCCACGTGACCAGAGTGCTGGCCTTTATTTTGGTCAGAGAATCAGCATTGCCATTCAACGTGGCAATGCGGCCAGTCTTCTGGGCACTTTTCCCGTTGATAGCGATGCGGATGAGTTTTTTGATGCCCTATAATTGATTTATTGTTCTTTTGTTTGTTTATTTTTAGGTATGTATGTAACCAGTTAATTTAGAATAGTTTTATTGTATAGTTAATGTTATTATCCTTTGTTGGTAAGGGGAACTTAATAACTATATTTAATTCATAATACATTTTTCATTCGTCACAATATTACATAAACACACACAATTTGATAACATTTTTGACTGCTCTTGAAACCTATAAATACGCAAAACAGCGAAAATAAAAATGGCCTGTCTTGCAAATTGTTCGTGACTCGCACTCCGTCGATTCCCATCCGTTCCCGTCGATCATGCAAACATCAGTATCTATAAATCAATATAGCTTCGGAGCTAACTATGTCACGCTCTAATTTCATCCCCCATCCCTTATGTGGGAGAAAAGTCCAAGTTCACGCCTATTTTTTTCCTTCCGATTAAACTCGATGCGGCGCCCGAGGCAATTTAACTTTGGTGAACGTATTTTAATGTTTACCGAGTGCTGGTGGGGACTACGGGGCCCGCAGGGCTGGAGGGGCTAGCGGGTCGTGCCTCAAGAACCTGTTGTGACCGAATTTGGGATTTTTACGAGAATTAAATTGGTGTGATACTGTTTTCATGTGAAATTTAAATGACTTTTCAACTTTGTTAACGTCACAAGTTTATGTTGAAAAGTTTTGTAATATTTGATTACAGGAGAGTGAGGTGTGGTGCTGCGTTTATTTTTAGAATTCTAATATTCCTTGAGTTTGCATATGTTTTTGAGCCTCTCTGTGATATATTATTTTTACTTGACGCCTTTGACATTCAGGTACGGGAAGTATAGGTACTTCTAACCTTTTGAGAATTAACATCTACATTTTACTAGGTACTCCATTTATAATAAATAGCATTAGAAAAAGGGGCTCGTAGAAGCAGGAATTTAGAAGATTTTATTTTAAAGATAAGTGAAAACAATTTTGATTACAATTATTTTAAAAGAAGAATAAAAGTAAAACGAAGAACGTGTCCATAATAGTTCATCCCTGCTTCTTTTAGGTTGTTACCATTGACACTGTAATTTTCAACTAAAATGGAATAATGTAACAAATACGTAAAAAAATTTTTTTTGCAATGGCGGCTAAGTGTGACATCTGCACTGAAAAATTAGATGTTACAATTTAATTGTTCTTTCATTATAAAGTGTGCATTCAAAATATTATTTTTTACTTTGACTGGCCTGTTGGTCTAGTAGTTAGTGACCCTGACTGCTATGCCGAAGGTCGTGGGTTCGATTCCCACCCAGGACTAATGTTTGTGTGATGAGCACGATCATTTGTTCTGTGTCTGGGTGTAATTTATCTATAATATGTATGTATTTAGAAGTATTTAAGTATGTTTATCAGCTGTTTAGTACCCATAACACAAGCTCTTAGCTTAGCTTGGGACTAGATGGCGTTGTGTGAAAAGTTGTGGAATATTTATTTATTATTTATTTATTTAACTTCTGTCTATTGCCATTGTACTGGGGTAAAGGTATGTACGGATGTAATTAAAACATTAACATTATTACGTTAAAATAGTCACAGAATAATAACAATGCGTATTAATAGTATCATTGGAAAATTCCACTCGTAGACTACGTAACAGGGTGACCGTTGTCACAGTGTCACGTGCCCGAGGCGAATTTATCTCAACACAGGAAGTTTGGGTATATTTAGACATTCAATGTACAGTTATTTACTGAACGTCTTAACAATAACAACCATTATTTAACAGAGAGGGAAGCTGTGTCTCGGGTCTTTTAGATCCTTCTTTGTTTATATACAGGACGGAAGTGACTTTGTACCACACCCAGACACCGTGATAATTAGGTTTTTTTTTCTGTAAATAGGTCATTGATGTCATTTTTTTTTCTGTAAATAGGTCATTGATGTCATTTTTTTTTCTGTAAATAGATCATTGATGTCATTTTTTTTCTGTAAATATATCATTGATGTCATTTTTTTTCTGTAAATAGATCATTGATGTCATTTTTTTTTCTGTAAATAGACCATTGATGTCAATTTTTTTTCTGTAAATAGATCATTGATGTCAATTTTTTTTCTGTAAATAGATCATTGATGTCATTTTTACTAGAAGGTGAGGTTGGCGTTTCCTTTTCTAATTACTGTGAGAAGAAACACCGAAAGAAACTCAGAGGTCAGTCTCTTTTAAAGTCCAGACATCATCTTGGTCAGATCATATAAGAACCTTGCAGGTTAGTGTCTGAAATGGTATTTTAAGGAAATAACCACACAGATATGAAGGCATGGAGGCATTAAGTTCGCCTTTGTACAGTTTTTTTACTTGTGCATAAATCTTATTTATATAAAAATGTTATGTTTATTTATGTACGCTTCAAAAACTCAAAAAGTTGTGCACCGATCGAGCTGAAATTTTAGCATGATATATAATCCGCATCAAGGATTATTTTTTTTTTGACTGGCCTGTTGGTCTAGTAGTTAGTGACCCTGACTGCTATGCCGGAGGTCGTGGGTTCGATTCCCACCCAGGACAAATGTTTGTGTGATGAGCACGATCATTTGTTCTGGGTGTAATTTATCTATAATATGTATGTATTTAGAAATATATAAGTATGTTTATCAGCTGTTTAGTACCCATAACACAAGCTCTCAAGCTTAACTTGGGACTAAATGGTGTTGTGTGAAAAAGTTGAAGAATATTTATTTTATTTTATCATTTTTTTTTAACTATTCGATCACAATCACAGCAAAGCGTGGCTGGGTACAGCTAGTTTTTAATAAATAAATAAATAAATATGAAGATCAGTCAATGCAAGCATTTGTCAGAAATCGTGAGCTTAAATCTCAACTTTCTACATCATCTCATCATTAGGACTTTACCTTAATGTCCAAGTTATAATTGATGTTCTTTAATTTAAAGTCCCTTCAGCTCTGTATACTATTTTAAGTAATTTAAACAGTGGTTGTGTGGACACTTGGCAGGCTGTGATCAATACCCGACCCCCGGCCGACAGTTCTTATAAAGCTGGTGCAGACAGCGATTTGTTCCGCCACTTACAGCCGCTCGCAAATACATCAACCAATACCCAGCTTTATTTAAGCGGAGAGTTCTTATAAGCGAGCTTGCTTTTTTACCGAACATCGCATTTCAACGTAATGATTGTGACGCTAGTTTTTATCGTCATCAAGATAAGGCTCGGGCTATAAATCATGTACCTACTTTTATTTATTAAAGAAACTATGAGAGCGTCTACAAAAAACTTATAGACAGCCGCTTATTGTGAGCAAGCGACATAATTTGCGTGGTCGTTTATTTTGATTGTACCATATTAGGTGCTCAATATTAGCGTAAGCTAAGATAAAGATAAAAGATAATTTATTTGTCCAAAACATGAGTACACATGGCATGCAGGATGTTACATCAAATTATATATATGTCAGTCATGTTTTGCTTGAACGGCGTACAAATATAAAAGGTAGTAGAACGCTAGATAGTCAAAAATGATTTTAAATTCGTCCATTACACACATCAAATTATTATGGTAATTAACAATCAAATTAGACCATAACTTAAAATTAAAAGGTAACAATAAAAAATCGATAAAATAATGTCATTCATAAACTCAATAAAAATTAAAACATCATAATGTCTAGTCTACGCTAATATTAAGTCGGCTCACAATGGCGTAATTACTCAATTTGGTGCTACGTAAGGTCTACGTCGTAGCTGATGAGGCTACGCTCCTACGCATTTGCTACGCCACCACCGTCCGTCTCGTAGTACACCACTACCCAGCTGCTACGCGATGAAGAAAAATATAAAAAAATATATACAAAACAATTCAAAATAAATAGAGACCCAAGCGGGAGAGTGATATGTTTATTTCAATGGTTTTTAGTACCAAAAGAGTAGTTTTGATTCGTAAATATTTTATTAGCTTCGGTACTGATTTTTGTAATAACAATTTTATTGCATAAGTCGTAAAACAAGTCCTACCCTTATCTCGGGTGTGGGAGGGTATTTGTCCTCGAGTCATGCAGTGCACCGGCTGCACTTGCTTTGTAACAGTTATTGGCTTATTGCATCGTCGGCGTCGCCTTACTAAACTACATTCAATAAATTAAATTTTAGACGCTAATACACAGTTTCGAAAATATTTCCAGAGTGGCTTACTATCTGCTAAAGCCCCGTATTTATGATCAACAGAAAGTTACTGGACAATAACCAAACATAGATGCAACTTGATTTCGTAGCTTCGGTTTTAAAATATTTCAACAAATCGCTACGCCGTAGACCTCAGCTACGCTTTCGTAGCACAATAATAAATTGTCCCTAAATAAACATGAAATTTATTTTTAATTACCACAACCCTCTCACGCGTGATACAAGGTACATAATATTTCTTTAATGAAAGTATAATAATAAATTCTCGATACTTTGCTACGCTGACCCTCGTCAGTTTTGTGTCAAAAGTTTTGACACAAAATACGGAGCGGCTACTCACTCACACCACAGACACGCGTCTGTGTGCAGAAGCCAGCACATCACCTTAAAGTGAACCTTAAAGTGTTTGTAATAAAATTGAAATACTATCAAAGAAATTTGACACATTAGGGTAGCTTGTTGTGCTAGCCTCTGTACAACTACTGGACTTTTCCTTTATTTGTTTGACATAGATCGCTGTTGAGAAGGTGTGCGCGCCCATGTTTCACTTATCGTTTTGTTTTCTTTTATTTTATTTACGTAGCGATAAAAAAACAGCTACAACATACAAATAACAAATATAGCATAAAAGTATCGATTAGCAATGTTGCAGCCTACCACATTATCCACAGATTAACAACGATAAAAACAAAAGAAACCACTAGAAAAACAAAAACATGCTTAGTTCTAATAGAACTTAAAAAGAGATTTTTAAGATTTTCAAGGAGATTTCTCGCCGACTTGTCGATACTTCGCCTGACCAGAGGGCTGGCTTATTCTTTTGCCAAAGAATTAGCATTGCCATGCAACGTGGCAATGCTGCCAGTCTTCTGGGCACGTTTCCTGATGACAGCGATGGGGAGGAGTACTTTGACGCCTCAGTGTTCCGATTTTGTTTTTCCTAGAAGAGGGTTTTTGTATTTTTTTTCTTTACTATTTTGTTTGTAGTTTAGTTTAAGTGTACATAACTTAAAAACTAATAAAACATATTCAACAAATTGATTGTTGTTAATTATTAATTGATTTTTGGTTAAAAACCGACCTCCTGTACTTATCCATTCTGTAGTCGTCTCCAATTCAATACCTAAAGGTGTTCGAGCAGACAGGTCCAATGCGTAATGATCGACCATTTATCACCCGGGTGCGAGCAGAATCTTTAAATAGGGGGTCTAGGCCTCTAGACTAAACTCAGGTAGTTTTGTGGTTTAAATATTATGGCTATGATTACGGAAAATATTGGAGAGACGTGCGCAGGATACTTTTCGTGTCACAGTCAATGTTAAATTTGGGTTTTTGTACATAATACAAGCGAAACAATTTAACCCTTTTGCGAGCAATACTATTTACACCTCCGGTTTTTTTGGCCCCTTTTGGGCTACGGCAATATCTTTGCCAAAGCCCGTTTGTGGCTTTTTATTTGTCGTCAAATGGTTGTAACAATAGTAGTTTCACAATACTCATATACTTTATACATTTGGGCGCAACATTCAAAAAGTGGTATGACAATTACTTTGTCAATGCTCGCGAAAGGGTACCGTCATCAAATTTTAGATCAAGCATGGCATATCGATGAAAATCCCTTGATATTTTCTATTCAATACAAGATAAGCTGTACGGTTCGATCGAAGCTTAAGCTACGCTTGCGTGACGCTGTCTAGGTCAGCCCGTGGATGGGTGACCGTTCCTTTTATAGTCTGTAAGACTCTTCCGTGCCTCGGAAAGTACGTTAAGCCGTTGATAGCGGCTGCCATTTAAGTACTCAATACTCAATACTTTATTGCATTGCATAATGTGTACATAAAAGTTGGTATGTTTTAGCATCGAATCAATTATGGACCCTGTCGGACACCGCAAAATTGTAAAAGTAGGAGAGAGAATGAAGGCGCATTTTATTAAGAGAAATAATAATTTAAATATAATTTAAATGTAACATTAAAATAGTAATATTTGGTATAATTTATTTAATTTAATAATAATATCATGTTTCTAGATAGTAAAGTAAAGAAAGTAAGTAAGTAAGTTTTAAAGTAGATCTTTGACAGTCGTTAGGTACGGGTAGTCAGAAGCCCGAAAGTCGGACAACTAGTTTAACCTAGGGGTAGTGTGTTACCCAGTTACTGGGTTGTGGAGTTCACACCAGCAGTCTTTCCATGCAAAATACTGGTATTCAGCTGCATCCGGTTAAACTGGAAATCGACCCCAACAAAGTTGGGAAAAGGCTAGACAGATGAATGACAAGATACATAATAACGCAAAACTACATAAGTAAGTCGCAACGGTTGGCTTATTAGAGCTTTTGGAGCCGTCGACGTGCAAAAACAGTCCACTGGGAATGATTTACGATCCACAAGTTACATAGTTGGCGCTAATTCAGTTGTTTGGGCCCACTGTGCAACTTACGAGTGGAGGTTCAGAACTGGAGTATAGTTACTGTTTGTAGTAATTAATGATAGTGTTACCACAATATAGTACGGTACAGAAGGGCGGTTTGAAACAACAAGCAAAAACAGAGACAGCGGGCTCAGCAAGCGACACTTTAAAATGTGGCTAACTAGCCACACTTTACCTCAGTGTCGCGTCGCATCGTCAACGGACGAGTGCGTGCGTTAGTGTGTTGTTATTGAAGATTGAATGTTGTTTAGGTTACTACGCCTTTTTATTTATAATATATCTGATATCACCTTTTCGCCGCACTCATTGGTCAAATCAAATAGCACGCGCTCTTTTCCTGTCCCTTTTTATGGAATCACGCCCACAAAAACTTAGCAACCAAGGTATAGTAGGTACCAAAACTTACCTATACGACAGCAACTTGTGTTCGTTTTCAACTAAAAACAGTGCAGTCGAAAATCATTGTAAATAATAAAATATGGTCAGCTATTATGTAAACCGCAACTGGTTCAGTTCCTCATTAATTAAACAAAATAATGTCCTACATACAGTCCAAATAAATGATGCACTAAAATGTAATAAACCTCAAAATTAATCATGCATTTGTATGGCCATGTGGCGTTGCCTTTTGAATAGGCTTTGACGCAGTTAAATTGCAAAATTATAGTGTAATTTTGTTTGTATTGATCAAACTAGTCGGTAGTGCCCTTTCAAACATTATTTAGTATTTATTGTATTTTTGTTTTTATTTTTTTAGGACAAATGCTTGTGTGATGAGCACGATCATTTGTTCTGTGTCTGGGTGTAATTTATCTATAATATGTATGTATTTAGAAATATATAAGTGTGTTTATCAGCTATTTAGTACCCATAACACAAGCTCTCAAGCTTAACTTGGGACTAACGGTTTTGTGTGAAAAGTTGTGGAATATTTATTTACTTTATTTATTTTTACTTATTGTAGTTATGCCTACCTTGTTGGTGCAGTTGTTGTAAGCATTACTGCTGCGTATGATTCGATTTTCAGGTCGGGTCGGAATTTTGTAGTAATTCTCATTACCTTTATTACAATCCAAAATGTAATGTATATCGGTGGTGTTAATAGGCAGAAAAAAATGTTGTTGTTTGTTTGTTTTATTTTTGCTTGTTTGTGGTTATTGTTGTTTGTTGTTTGTATGTATGTAGCAACGAGTTTGGAAATGTGCTCGAACGATGACAATAGGCTTGCCAAAGGGAATCAAACGGTAACTGGTATGTAATACATTCATGAAACTTTAATGTATGACTTTTTAGTAAATCAAGCGATAGATAAAATCAAAAGTAATTTATTCAAATTAGACTTTGATTAGCACTTTTTTAACATCAAAATGAAGTAAGTGCCCAAAAAGCCCGCCCTTCGCCTTCGATATAGTTTTAATACTAGAAATGAATACTAGGTACACCTCTTCCTAAACCTTCTGGGTAGCTGGCGTAATGTTATGTTAAGAATGTTATTTCTAAGCGCATAGTGCCCTAGTTTATATCTGTATGACTAGGTAACAAGTAGTACCACTCAAGTTACCATTAGAGAGGTACCATACTCCTTCCTTAAATATTAAAACCTTTATAAAAGGCCTTCGCTAATTATTGTGCTCCATTTTACGTTAAATGTAAAATTAATGCACGTATAATTATTGCACACTCGCAAAAATATACATTAAGGTACTGTGTTGAAATTAAAATTCGCAAAAATAACATTAAATGTGTAATTTCACGAGTTTTCTCTTTGTGTATCTTTTTATATTTAACAACGGCCTGTTAAATTTCCTCCTAAGCACCTAAGTACAACGTTCCACGTTTTGGAGTGTTGTAAGTAATTGTATTTAAAAAAAAAACCATAAAGAGCGAATTGATCTTGTCTACTTAGAATTCTGTTCCTTGATACACGAATATAGTGGCAAACATCAATTGGTACTGAAGGTAAAACACATTATTATTACAAATTCTTATTCATTTTTTAGAACACATTCCTTTTAAAAAGCAATAGAAAGTCATTTACAGATTTCGTATCAAGCATTCCTAAACCAGGAATTAAACCATTATTTAATACTACTAAGCGATAGGATTCTTGTTCAGAAGTAATTATGATATTTTCAACGTAAAATAAAACGTTCTAAGTACTATTTTCATCAAAACACCTCATCTAAGAAAGGATGTGCATAGATTTATTATTACCAATTAAGTAAACGATTTTCAATACTCACATGAAAGAAATGTCGAAAGAATGTCGTGATGGCCCAGAGGTTAAGGCGCCTACCTCTCATGCACGAGGTTGTGGTTCAAATCCGGGCAAGTACCAAAGTGACTTTTTCAATTCATATGTACTTTCTAAGTTTGTCTTAGACATCATTGACATCGGTGAAGGAAACCATCGTGAGGAAACCTGGACTTATAGTTAATATAAGTTTGAAATCGCCAATCCGCCTTGAGCAAGCGTGACTGGTGATCAATGCTCAAGCCTTCTCTGTATGAGAAGAAGCCTTTGCCCTGCAGTGGGACAGTAACAGGCTGGTATTATTATTATTACATGAAAGAAAGTTGAAATCTAAATATGGTGGTTTGACATCGCGTAGGTTAGGTTCGCTCAAGTTATGTTCGCTCAGATTACAGGTTAGATTCACTCAGGTATTTTTTTTATTCGGCAGGAGTTAGTTATACTATTGAGTAGGTCTGCGCAGCGGCGAACTCTTACCGGCTAAATTATTATCTTTACAAAATCTGTTGAAGCACCATATATTCGTCAGTTATGAGTTATTTGTCGACTGGTGAAGGACAACATTGTGAAGAAACCGGCATGCCTGGGAAAGAAGAAAAACGTTGCTGCTTATTATCCACTGCAAGAATGAAGGAATACCAATTATGCTATTAAAGAAGTTGCATTTTTATCTAAGTAATATCCGATGAGCGTCACAATCACAAAGAGATGTACCTACCTTCAATACATCGCACGTCACTTCTC
The DNA here is from genome assembly GCA_921972225.1 of Euplexia lucipara. Lineage (NCBI taxonomy): Eukaryota > Metazoa > Arthropoda > Insecta > Lepidoptera > Noctuidae > Euplexia > Euplexia lucipara. The sequence continues at coordinate 815,955 of OV179149.1, read as the reverse complement.
TTTGTACTTGAGCTGGCTTGGTGAAGTATGGAGTTTCAATATAATATGAGGCCAGATTATACTGGTATTGACGCGTTGCTCACCTGTCACTCGATGGTGGAAGGCATGATAAAGCAGAACGCACATCGGCGCGTTGCACGCTAACGACGTGTCCTCATTAGTCGCCGCACTCCATCCCACACCGCTCTTGTATACTCGCCCTTAGTCATAAGTCGTGTTTAAGTGAAGTTGAAATATTGTACGCTTTATTGTTTTTAAGTAAAAACGGTGTGAATGTAGGTCTATGTATAAATTATAACTTATTATTATAATTATTCATTTTGCGAAAATCAGTGTTCTTTCCAATCGTTCCAAACGATGTATTTTATGTAATGTTTAATCCTTTTACTAACTAGGGAAAAGAATTTACTTGGAATAATTTTTCTTCAAAATTATAAATCTAGCTTATTGTTAAACTAAAAAGGCATACATTATTTTCATTTTTCAATAACATCGCACAGATAGGTACTTTAAGTCGTAAAATCATATTAATATAAAATGTATCGTTTGCTTGTTATGTTAGAACATAAAAATGTATCGCGAGAACAACTCAGGTGGTCGGACGCGAAGCTTATATGTATGAAAACTGACAATTGAAATAAAGAAATAACATTTTAAACACAACCTAAAAGATAAAATACAGCATCACGGGTTTGTGTGATTTAATATTTTAATTGAAAAACATTGTAGAAAGCAATCAGTACAAAGCTGTGGAAATAAAGACCAAATTGAATGGAACTTGACGCTGTGTTTCGTTGGTACGGAACAGGAAACAAATGAAGAAATAATCCGTCTAAATAATTCATTTTGTTTTCGATTGAGAGCAGTTCTAAATTGAGGGCGACTTTCATCAAAATCGCGGCGATCTGCCTCTACTGTAACAAACCTGCCGCGAACAGTTAGGTGAGGTTAGCATGAAGGAATTGTCAGTCAATCCCTAGGCTAGGCTAATAAAGGCTAACGAAAGCAAATCTGCTCATGTAACCTTCACGCTCAGGAGAGAAACTTGCCCACCGGTTAAGTTAAACGACAAAATAATACCTCAAGAGGATAGCGCAAAGTACCTGGGAATGTACTTAGATAGACGACTGACATGGCAAAAGCACCTATGGACTAAAAGAAAGCAACTGGATGGAAAACTTCGTAATCTTCACTGGCTAATTGGACGCCAATCAAAACTAAATTAAAACAGCAAAATGCTGATTTATAAAACAATCAACAAACCAATCTGGACCTACGGCATACAACTGTGGGGAACCGCCAGCAACAGCAACATCGACATACTAGAAAGATTCCAGACCAAAGCACTAAGAACAATGTTTGGTATCCCACAGTGTATTAGTAACAAATACATGTACCTAGACCTCGGAATTAAAACTGTCCGGCAAGAAATCGTCCTAAGCAGCCAGATTTACCAGGAGAAACTCACAACACACGTGAACGAACTTGCCCAGAATCTGAGCGGAACTGGAGGACTCCAACGTACTCAGTTAAAGAGATATGACATCCCAAATCTCATCAACAGATTTAATTCTCTCTATGTCTCATGACATAGAGAGAGTTGGCTGGAAAAAAAAAATCCAACAGAAAATGGTTCTCATTGATTATATTTAATTCAGATGTTTTATAAATCACATTATTGGCTTATTGTTCCTGGAACAGATTGCCATGAAGCAGAAATATTATAAAAAAAAAAAAAAATCCCTAGGCATTAGAGTGCTGCCTTTTTCCTATTACGTTCGGGTCAGCTTTCAGTATAAAAGGATGCAGTTGAATAGAAGTGTTTTACATAGAACGGCGGCCTGTCTGACCTCTATAACCTAGTTGTATCCAGTAAAACGAAACCCATTGGTTTGATATTATTACCTTTGGCAGATATTATTGAGCCACAAGCTCCTCGTTTTGTTTACAACTAACATAAAAAAAACAAACAAACTGTCTCACTAATAAAAAAAAACACAATAAATAAAACAACAACAACATACCCATAAGGGTGACACCTCACTTGGCGTTCGATTCACCTGCATTTGCACAATATTAAAACAATTGTATGCTTATGCATATTAGTGTCATTATCACACAATAAAGAAAGACATAAAGAGCTATTCTTCGATAAAAGACTGTGGGTAAACCAAATAATAATTAACTATAGAGAAAGTGGTTTTAAAGTCATTTTTCCATGTCATCTATACTATCTATACTAATATTATAAAGAGGAAAGGTTTGATTGTTTGTTTGTTTGCATTGAATAGGCTCCCAAACTACTGGACCGATTTGAAAAATTCTTTCACCGCTGTGAAGCTACACTATCCCCGGGTGACATAGGCTTACTTTTTATCCCTGTATTCCCACGGGAACGGGAACTATGCGGGTGAAACCGCGTGACGTCTGCTAGTCAGAAATAAAGCAATAAATAAAGCTTTTCCTTTTAAATAAGTACCTAATTGTATCTTCCTGTTTCCTTCGACGGCATTACAGCCTCGTGTACTTTATTGAAAATAATAAAAAGTTCTAGCAATAGAAACTTAACACAAACATTAATTCTATAAATGGCTTCCGACTAAAATAAACATAATAATATAAATTCTCGAGAATAACATGACAGGTTACGGTCCAAACACGGCCTGGCGTCACTTCCAACACAGATTGTGTATGTCTAATACCTACCCAGAAAAAAAAAATTGGATTTGCAAGAAAAATTGGAAATTAGCCGGGGCTAATTTCGAGGTTTAGAATGTAGCGTCCGATATTAATGCTCGTGCCGGTATATAAATCTCAACGTCTTTTTCCGTGGATGTAAGCAGAAAACTACAAAACGCCACCCGTTTGTAAAGGGTGGCAAAAAATGACAAAACAGTTTTAAGGTATTTAAAAATCTTCTTATGTACACTAAAATAGCGTCCTCCACTTATACAGTTGATCTTTTTGAAGGACAACAGTAATGAGGTTTGTCTTTTTCTTCCAAGGCATTCATTGTGTTGTGGTCACAGATACCATCATTTTGTGGTGTGAACGGACCCTAAGTACACAGGGTGTGTTGCTTCCACCCCCCGTATACATCACCCACTACGGCACATGAGACATTCAATTAATCGCAACCGCTCGTCTTTTATAACCTTTATAACAAGTAGAAGTGCTTCCGAGCTTGCACGCCTGCAGTCTTTCTGTCTCACTGGATAGAATAAACGCTGCGAGTATTAAAGACAGTAATTAATATGATTGGTTTATTCCTCACTCTAGATCCCTGTCTATTTACAAACTTAATAAACAAAACTTGTTTTTTAATTTCATTTTTTGGTAAAATATGTAAAATATTAAGTATAAGATACCGAGAAATAAATCAACGTGTAGAGCCCCGTCACTGATTTGTTGATTTATATGAAGGAAATCATTAATTCGATGATATAAAAAAAAAACAAAAGTCATTTGATTGTACCGCCAGTTGAATATTATAACTCGAGTGCATTAATTCATTAAACCCCAAGAAGACGCTGGTGTCCGCGATGTCATTGTCTTTCTAATGTGTCTCTAATTGACACGAGAGAAAGGTTAAAAAGAGAAATCAAGGATTTTCATATAACATAAAAATTTTTATAACTTATTTTTCGATAAAAATAAATTAATTCAAATTGCATGTTAAACTCGCATGAATAAAAAAATAAGGGTGTGAATAATGCTAACACAATTAGGTTCAAACTATATATTTTATAATTATTATAATATACATCTAACACACTTACTTTCGAATAAAAAGGTACTGTTTATTTCTTGAAACCGCAGACCGAATCTTGAAATAAAATGAAATCTAAATTTTATATAGGTTTTGACAGCAAGAAGACTGTCCTTTGCCAAACGTCACGTGTATCGAACCCAGTGCGTATTTGTTTGCGGCGTACACAAAGTGTCTGTGTTAGTATGGCCGCAAATCCTATTTCCTGCTATCGCGCCGACCTCACAGAGAGGGAGGCTTGAGATCGAAGGCCGGAACAACCGCTCTCACAAGTTCCCCGTCACTTGTCACCGAGGGTAGGTATAATGTTACTGAAGAAAAATATCGGCGTTGGAAACCCATTTTATCGTATCTTAAAAAATATTTTTTTTCTCTATGAAAGTGTTACTTACTGTTTCAAATGGCACCTACAAATATTGTTCTAGATAATATAAGGTAGGTATTTTGGATACATTTTTCTGCAGATTTTATCAAAAAAATTATACCAATTACTGTTAAGAACCGCAACAAGACTCAAAAAGATTTCATCGATACATATATAAACTGTTTAACCAAGGAGTATCGTGTTACGCTGTCACTGGGTTGGGGGGGGTCAAATATGCTCCTTGTAAACCGTTGATACTCGTGCTCAGCTATATAATATCTATCTGGTTGGCAATGATAATGGCGAAAAATAAAGTATTTTTTTGGAAGAAACGAGGAACATGTTTTCTAGGTACTCAACAAAAAAGTCCCCACAGAATTCTTTCTTTGAATACCGACATCGAGTGGACAGTGGACAGGGGACACATAGAAGACGCTTCTATTTCCTGTCGCGTTTGAGAGAGAGCTTTGTGAACTTGTTTACCTTTAAAATGAATTTAATTCATTCATAGGAAAATGGAATGGTTGCTTTCTTTACATATGAAATGGCATCTCGCCCGTAATCCCCAAATGGTTAGGCAAAGGTTTGTCTTTATTAAGGTAACATTTCATTGGTTATGTCTATGTTTTATGTTATTGGGAGCAGGCGTAAATATACAGACTTATTAAAATATCTAATTAATGATCAAGACGTGATAGTAGTAAAATTGCCGACCTTCAATTATTTAACATTGAAAATCCTTTTTTGAAAAAAACAAACGAACTCTTAAAAAACATGTTTTTAATTTCCAGTCGAACGAATTTGAAAGAGGCTCTGTTTAAACACTGACAGAATTCATCAGAAGATTAAACATTGGGAACAAATCTAGTCAGTCGTTGGAATAGATGTTTTTTAAAATATTCTTAAGGTTATTTTGTTAGTCAGTCGACGACCACGAGATTAATTAGCTAATTATTATAGGCTGTGACTATAATAATTAGCTAATTAATCTACTGTTACGAGAAATTACTCGCATTGTATAATAATACCTACAAAAGAGCGCTTAAAACAGCAAAACTAAAGTTATCAAAGTTTGAAATATTAATTAATAAAAATGTCATCACAAAGTGGTCAAGTTTTTTCGGTGATTGTTGAGATTCTGTGTTTATTTCTATTTTGCTAAGTTTATTATCGAAACCAACCTAAAGAAGGCCAAGATAGTGTATAATTTGGTAGTCAGTAATTAATAGTTAATGTAATATTATAAGAAATTTATTTTAGATCAAACTGGCGTAAACATGGTGTTCAAAAGTTCCATTATTATAGCAAAAATAAAGATGTTAAAAAAACGGAGTATTCCCGTTTGAGCACCTATTTTTTGAGCACCTATGCATTTAGCACCAAAGGTATTCCCATTTCCCATAGGTTAATGCATAGGTGCTCAATAAATAGGTGCTCAATAAATAGGTGCTCAAACGGGAATACTCCAAAAAAACAGTGCAGTTTTATTCAAAAGAAAAGATAATAAATTATTAAGAAATTAGTTTTCTTTTTAGAAAAGAAGATTTCGCTTTCAATAAATTCGTTAATCGTGCACAATAAACCACCTTAATTGGTAAAACTTGTGACTTATTTCCGCAAAAAGACTACAAACTGGTTGCTCTGAGACATGTTCAACATGACATGTCGGTACAAAAACAACGACATAAACATTTCACGGCACTCGCTCTGCGATAGTGTCCGCGTTCCGTCCCTGCCCTTATTTTGGAGCATTTAAGTAACAGCAGGAAGTCAATGGACGTGAGGGGAAATTAATGAGTTGAATGAAATTAATGAGCGGTGGGACGTCGTGTCGTCGCAAAACAAAATAGAACCTACAGAACATACTTACAGAAGGACCACTTCGACCATACCATGCAATAAACGATTTAATTTTGACTGCAAATGAGGTAATAACTGAAAACCCACGCCTCAAAATAGGGACTTTAAAGAGAGTTTTAAAGGTTTAATTTATTTTTATCTAATTTTGTAGAAAATTCACCTGTCAAAAAAAAATGTACGCGGTCAGATGACTTGAGATCTTATAATAATAACGCATAAAAGCCGCGTCTAGTACAGAACACGGGCGAAATCGTGTGTCCACCTTATGTTCAGTGACCCGTGTTGGACGGAACTTGACTTTAAGTACCTACTGAGGGTCGCCGAGCAAAGAAGGCCACTTTGGCTCAATTTTAGTTGCCTCACTTTTTTCACTCGTACTAGGCTTCTATGCGTTATTATTCCAAGCATGAAGTTACGTAATTACTGCATAGACTCATTGTCACACGAGAAGCTTTTCCAATTGCAATTTCCAACCTCTTTGACTGTTCTGTGTAATAAACAAAAACGCACACACACACACACACTCACACACACAAATACCGAGTAGGAACGCTCTCGTTACGGCTGTCACTGATTTTGACAGGCCAACATAGATCCACAAATATTTCACATGAACTTTGAGAGCGGCGTTGCTTGTCAAGGAAGATGTCAAATCCAGTACCTGCATTTCATATAACGTTTATCATTGTGTGCGTGTAGGATTTGTTTGAAGTCGCCATACGTCTATGTGTGCACCTGTTTTCGCTCGTTGAGTGAAACCGACCTGCTGTATCAATCTATTTAGTGTCGTCGTGAAGTAGAGCACGGTTCCACTCGTGTGCGTCTACGCATGTATTGATAAGTTTTACGGACTTTGGGAGTCTTTTTTCATGTCATTTTCTTCTTATTAACTTGGGTTTCCTGTTTTTTCCACGAAGTTTAATGATAAGAGGCCGAAACTATGTACCTACGTATTTCCTGGATATCTAAATTGCCTAGTAACACTCATAAAACGTGTCCTTAGTAAAGCATATTAAAAATCAAAGACTATCGAACTACTTGTTTCTTAGTTTTAAATGTTTAGATTTTTTTTTCCAAATACATGTAGTTATTTTAAAATTAATAAGTACTTACATTTATGTTGACGTAACTACACCCCTGTAAGTGTAGGGATAAGTTATTCATATTCGTGAGGAGGTAGATACTAAAAAACCCAGAAAAAAAATTTTTCGCAGTGTATAATACAATAATCAAACTATACGAAACTATATAGTTTCTACGAGATAAAAGCAGCGGTTAAAACTAAACAAAATCAGTTTAAACTATCTAAACTGCACTTCACACAAATGGGTAATAAAACCTAGATTAATTTACAAATCCTATCTATATCCTAATCACAGTGCAATTATAAACTTTCAAAACATTTAACATATGTGTAGGTAGATGCCCTCGGCTCATGTCTGGACCAAACATTTTGACTTATCACCTGGCCACATTGAAATAAACCTTACCTACATTGATATAAAGACTACATAGAATACTCCAAACGCAAATTTTGCTTTGTATTTATATAAGGCTCAGTCCATAGCGTTATTCAAATCTGAATGTTATGTCAATACATCAGTGCTCATTATTGGTTGTTTAAAGTGAAATGGTGACGGCGTCTGGATAGTTTCTTAGCATCGTGTGGCCACATTTGAGTTTATGGGATTTGCTCAACATGGCATATTAATGCGTAGTCCAAGGTAAACGCGTTCGGACCTTTGGCTCAATGATGCTGTGACGATACATAGGGCCTTATATACTTGTTTGGAGTACACAAGCATTTATCTTCGAAAATACAATTGTGTTAGTGCAGTGTGAAAACTGGCTTACTATATACACTGGCCTGCAAAACTAAGTACCACATTTTTGAAGTTAGTTTAACTTTTTAGAAGATTACCTATTCCTCAACATCGGCTTCGAAACCTCGTGTTCAGTATACCAAACCGGCTCGAAGGTGTAGTCAGAGCCCGAAGAGGCAATACCAGTTATTAAAAATTAAATAATATGTAAAAATGTGTTTATATAAAATGTTACTTATATCTAGTTTAAAAGTTTCAACGCCAGCTAATAGAGCGTTTTTTTTAATTTTAAATCTCTAGTGCAAAAAAAAAAAATTAAAGTGTAGTACTTAGTTTTGCAGTGTATTTCAGCTTGCTATCTTATTTTGTAAACCTGGCCTCAGGTAACCCGGCCATTAGAGACAGACGGACGAAGGTAAGTTCTAAATAATGTCAATAACTCAGTTCTGTTGACCATTACAATAATGTACAAAAAATAAATAGAAGCAGGGCTGTACCTGACTTATAGCGACTATAAAAACACCATTACATAGACGATTTGTTAAGGACAGACAGGTCGATAGGTAAAAAAGATGTCCTCTAAAGGTAAAATTCATATACCTAATTCGCTGATAATAAAGAAAACTTACGAACGATTCTAATATTAAATGCGTTGTTGAACTTAAAGTTAGTTTTATAACTTTGATTAGAGATTATTAAAGTTTGTGTCTTGTTATAAGATTCGTGATTTTTTTTGCTGATAACTTTTAATATTAGATGTATACTATAACGTGGTGTTATACAATAGATGATATATACTGTTGATGAGCATAAATCATCATCATCAGCCCAGCCTTTTGCTAACTACGTAAGATACCAGGCGAACTGTCCCCCGTTATCTCCGTTGATGAGCATTAATATGTAACAGACGTCCCGTGGTTTCACCCGCGTAGGTCCCGTTCCCGTGGGAATACAGGGATAAAAAGTAGCCTAGGTGTTAATCCAGGGTGTCAGCTAACTCCATACCACATTTTATTAAAATCCATTCAGTCGTTTTTACGTGAAAGAGTAACAAACATCCATCTATCCATCCTCACTATTAGTAAGATAAGATGTATTAGAGGGCGAGCCTATTGCCATCAATTGGACTCGAATACAGATTTAGGGACTTCCGGACCACTACTAAGAAATTACAGACGGAACAGTTTAAAAATGCTTCATGTATGTATATTCTATTTATAAACAATGGGGTATACAGAGGACGCTCTGTATATAAATGAACTTAAACCATTTATTAACCAAAACTAACCAGAGTAATGTATTCACAGGAAACCGAAACTTGCAGCATTAGATCGCACAAGCCCCGTTTGGCTGCGAGCCAGCACATCTTACGTTAACACGGTGTACACACGCCACTCGTGCATATTTCATAAACTGCACAGTTTCATAAACTGGCGAAAAAACAATGGATATTGCAATGGATATTGTGCTAAAATTTGTTACTTATTATGTACCTGGAACCGAAGAGGCTGTTCATCGTGGGGGAGAGGAACGAAATATACACCACTATTTTTTAATTAGTACAAAAAAAAATTGGGCGGTATCCGTACCTGTTACTGATCATATTTGCGTAATCAAAAGTAAAAAACAAAATTAAATTTTTAAATATGCCACTATTTAAATTAAAAAAAACGTTGTTTATACAAGTAGTTGTTGTTGTTTAAAAAAAATGTTGTTTATTGGTACTATAAATAAAATAACATTCGCAATGTATTATTCCTAAATTAGAGGTCAAAAACACTAAACACTAGAAGCTTGATTGGTCTAACACATTAAAATTTAAGTTAAACTCGAATCAAATTAAAATTAAATTAAAAACACCTACCTAATCCTGTGCATTCAGTAGAGAAACAAGTTGTTGATATTTTCAAGTTATTTTGGCTACACCCTCGTGCGTTAATCCAATATACGTAACTGTCTTGGAGTGTGGCAACAAAAACAACTAAATTATGAGTACCTTGCACACCCAACAAACAGAGGGGTGGGACACACCCCAATGTTTTCATGAACTCTGGAACGAATAAGTGTCATAAATCAAACAAATCGATGCATTGATAAATTGATATAATTATATCTGTCGCATAGTCTTTGTTTGTTTACTCCTCGAGTCGTGTGTGCCCCTAATGATAGCAGTAGTAGTCTGTGGAAGGGGGTCTTTGGGGTCATGACCCCCACTTAATAAACACGATCGTACATTCACCAAATTAAAAACACACAATTTAAAATTTAAATTACTATTTGATTAAGAACTTCCATTGAGAGCAGCGGTGGCCCAGTGGTGGCGGCCCCGACTTACGAACAGTAAGTCGTGGGTTCGAACCCAGGCAGGCGCATTACTTTGTTTAATATTTTTTTATCACCACTGCTCTCAAAAACGGTAAAGGAAAACATCGTGAGGCAACCGGCATGTCCTTGAACCAAAAAAGTCGAAGACATGTGACATCTACCAACTCGCACTGTACCCGCGTGTTGGAATATGGCCCATACGCAAAATACGCGCTTTGACGTGGAGCCGGTATCTTTTTCTTTTAAGAACTTCCATTTGTCATTCGTTGTGCATCTTTTTTTTATAATTTACTTTTAATAATTCTAATTATATGTATAAGTCCCTCCCATACACACTCATACACATTGCTTGCAGGTTGATGGTCGCTGGGGCCGAAAAGTTCTGAAGTGGCGACCACGTACCAAAAGACGCAGCGTTGGAAGGCCTCCCACAAGGTGGACCGACGACTTCGTGAGGGTCGAGGGTATCCGATGGATGCAAGAAGCACAGGACCGGTCGTTGTGGCGACACTTGCAGACTACTACAACTGCTGGCAGAAGTGATGATGATGATGATGGTAATGATAAATCTCCATGTCTTTGACCCCGATATCTATGACACTCACCAAATTCAATGCGCCTAATTTATACATTTAGAAACACGAGCTAAGACGGCAGATTATCATCTGCCTAGCCTTGTCCAAACTATGTTGAGGTTGACCTCCACAACCCAGTTACTGGGTTACACGACACTCCTTGGTTAAACTGGTTGACAGGTTTTCGGTCTTCTGACTATCTGTAACGACTGCCATTGATCTATAAATGACAGCCGGGACCAACTGCTTTCCAAAGCACGGGGAGTCTTGACATGAAATGAATGGTTACCCATCCACGGACCAACTTCGTCAAGCGAAGCTTAACCTTCGATCGACCAGTGAGGCTGTTGTTATTTAGTCAGAAGCACGACTAAAGGTCATGGCACATTATACCGGCACGGCACCGGCACCGCTCCAAACCATCAATTGGCTTGTCATTCAATTTAGAGCCTTAAATCGTGGGTAGTATAATATATTTCTCAATGCCATAGTGAAAAAGCCAACGGCGAGCAGTCAGCGCGCTTGCCTCTACCATACAACTCGACTCGCAGCCCGCGTGCCGATAGCGAGCGGACCATGTGCTTACAGCGCGTCGACTGCACGCTTACAGCACGCCGACTCAAAGTCGCCAGCAAAACATAATTGCGCCGTCGTAAACCGAGACATTATAAACGTGCAAGGCATAGGCGTGTTCAATTATAAATGCCATATATAACAATTGTGTTCGCGGTGACAGCTAGCTTGCACCTCGCAGCCAGCGTGCGGGTTGCGAGCTTGCACCCCGCAGGCGGCGAGCTTGCACCTCGCTAGCGGCGTGTGGACTGCAAGCTGGCACCTTACCGACGATGCGTAGTTAGCGCACTGGCAGCTGGCCGTAGCCTAAATTCGAGGCGACGCCCGCGCCGTGCGGCTGCTGTGCAATTGCGGTGCGGTTATAATGTGCCATGACCTAAAGACGGCAGATCTTCAGGTATAATACAAATAATGTTCTTATCTCAAAACTTATTACTCAAGGATTTAATTTTAAACTCTAGAAAATATAATATTTGTATCGTTTTAAACCGCACTCGACGTACGTAACAACATGTCGTTTCAGCAATCGCTTTCCTGACTAAACAACATGAGATGAACACTTCACTTTGATGAGATTTCTGAGTGACGTTCATATTTTATAGCGAACAGATTGTGTACCTAGCTAGATGGTACAAACGAGTTATGTGAAAAAACAAACTTATTCTTAAAAGTCGAGATAAAAAAAACTGTAAATAATTTTTCGAAAAATGGTCAGAATACATTTTTTGTACAGTAAGCTTTTTGCAGATTGTGTGATATTGTTGTCTATTTATTATTTATTCATTTAATGCTTCAACCACACTAAAGCACAGAGGTGGACTTAATGACACAGGCATTTTCTACCAGTCAACCTTAAGGTGATGCAGAGAAAAGCTGTGGTAGAAATAAAAGAAAGCAAAATAATGCATTCATGATCGTTAAGTTTTCATCACAAGTGTCTCCCACATAAATAGTCGATGATAAAAAAAATATATTTATTTCTGCAAATAGGTTTCCCAAACACTTTTACACGTCATTTTTTTAGCTAGTTGATGAGATCGGTGTTTCACTATCTGACTACTCTGAGAAGAAACACCGAAAGAAACTCAGAAGTCTCTTTTAAAGTCCAGACATTGTCTTGGTCAAATCATGTAAGAACCATATAGATTAGTGTCTGAAATGGTGGATGTGGAAACGCTCAATCATAATAAAGTAAAGTACGTCTCCAACTCGCGAGACAGTGCATGATGTTCACGATCAGCGGTCAGTCGCGCACATATTCTTCACTGGTCTCTAGATACCTGGATGTAGATGCGTAAATACGCTGAATGGCAGGCGTGCACGGAGCGAGTTGCAGCCTCATGTTCTCGAACAGCATCAAGTCTCACCTAACGCTCTTCGGTAGATTGTTGGGATCTTATTTTTATTTTTTTATTTTATTTATTTGGGACAAAAAACAGTTATACGATACAGCATTCTTAAAATATAGTGGTATATAAAAGTAAAAACGCATAACCCACACTATTGTCCACGGAATAATATTTGAGTTAGAAGTTACTAGATAACGGAAATGACGGGCGAAATTTTAACAAATAATTAAAAATGAAAAAAAGAACAATAAATAACACCAGCGCAGCGGTGCCATTCTCAGTGCAACTAATGATTTAACTCATGGACCATTTGCAAGATATTCCACAACCATTTTCTTAAACTTAGTCTGTGATGCCGCGAAAATATCTAAATCTATAAAATGCGAGTTATAGGTTTCTAATAATCGGCGGAGAGGCGCCCGCTCACCAGCATTTGTTCTACACCTCTCCGTGTAAAACAATTGGGGTGCGCGCACCTCCCGCCGATGAACAGTCCTGGGAACAACGTAACATAAATTGTTGGAAAGTTCTGTACAATTAAACTTGTTGTTACAAATACCGTAAAGCATCATAACCATGATCAGTGACCGCCGGGACTCCAAACTCAACAGTCTATAATGCTTCAACAAATCCGTGTAAGGAATTCTTGTGCGAAAGCACTTGTAATGTAAGGAGCGAAGAAATTTCTTTTGTACCATTTCTATTAAATTTTTATATTTAGCATAATAGGGACTCCAAATTGGTACAGCGTATTCTAGCTGGGAACGAACTAAACTATTATAAAGGAAAAGAATAGTAGAAGGTTTTTTGAAGTCCCTGCACGACCGCATGACGAAACCATACATCTGATAGGCTCTGTTAACTATGTTGTTTATATGGGTGTCCAAGTGTAACTTATTGTCAAGCAGTACGCCAAGATCTCGCGTGCACTCAGATTTACTCAAACTTATATCATTCAAACTATACGGGAAATTGATCACTATTTTGTTTCTAGTGAATGAAATAAAGTGACACTTTGGAATACTAAGGTGAAGTTTATTGTCAAGACAGTACTGTGAAAGCCTGCATAGGTCCTCTTGAAGTAGTACACAGTCTTGAGTTTTCGAGCAGGTCTTAAATATTTTAATGTCATCGGCATACATCAAAAAATTTGAGTTAACTATGCAGGATTTCACATCGTTTATGAACAAAACAAAAAGCAATGGACCCAAAACCGATCCCTGAGGCACACCAGATTCGACGACTACATAATCAGACTCAAATCCATTGATAACAACCTTTTGAGATCTACGAAATATGTACGATGTAAACCTGAGCAAGTTACCCCTAATGCCATTGAAGGCGATTTTGTCCAGCAGCAATTTGTGGTCCACCCTGTCAAAAGCCTTTCGGAAGTCAGTGTATACTACATCAACCTGAGCGCGCTTATCCATGTTTTCAAACAAACTTATGATCTTTAATCCTTTAGCTCCTTTGGAATATTGGGAAAGATTTGACCTCTTTCTAGGCATGGTTATAGTTTAATTGTGAAGATACCTCAACAATTAAAATCTAAGTGGCTGCTCCCCTGCATTACCGGGTATACTACCGTGTCGCGAAGATAAATCGAAAAGGAAATTAAACACTCAAATAACATAAGCCCCCAAGGCAAATTTATTCGATAAAAAAATTGAAAATTGTTTTGGCCAGTAGAGTCTAATTTTCAATGATATTATACCACATCGTCATCAAAAATCAGTCCTGCGGCTCGAGTCTACTGTTGCAATCGTGTCTCAATGACCGGTCATTGATCGAATATTTGACAACTTTGACAGATTTTGTATGGGAAATGTGTCATAAGTTTGACGTTATACGTCAAAAATCGATCATTGACCGGTCATTGAGACACGATTGCAATAGCAGACTCGACCCCCTGAACTGTTCCCGCCTTCACCGCGTGGAAGTAATCCCAGCTGATGTTATTTTATTAAAAAGTGAAATTAGTGATAGCTTTGATTTCTATATCAAATGTTTCTGATCTTCGATTTTTATAAGTCAACAGGAAATGCCTATCAGACCGAACTACTTTTGCTAAGACGTCATTCCTATATGTGTTATGGTGTAGCTGGGTTCTTGGAGTTCCACAGCAGGTGTTCCAGATCTTCGATTTTTATACGTCAACAGCGAGTGCTCATAAGGTTGAACCACTCTTGCTAAGACGTCATTACTATATATGTTATAGTGTAGCTGGGCTCTTGAAGTTCCACATCAGGTGTTTCGGATCTCCAAATTTATTCTTAGCAGAAAATGCTCATCGTGTGGAACAATTTTTGCTATGGTACTATTTTTGTATCTCCTGTAGTTTAGTTGATCTGTTGCGGTTCTGCATCAGCGGTTCAAGTTTCCAAGATAAATTATATATGTTGACCAGACTTAATATCTGTACAACAAAAGAAATCATTCAAATCCATCCAGTAGTTCCGAAGATTAGCGTGTACAAACAAACAGACAAACAGACAAACAGACAAACAGACAAACAGACAGACTTTTCTTTTTTGATTCGTGCTCTATTACTGTTTCTAAACCCCCCTCAATTATTTTTTTTTTAAATATATTCAATGTACAGACACCGTTTTTTTACTGTCTTATTATATGTATAGACTAGCAAGGTGGCTAGATCGAGATTTTGTCTCGCTAATATTAACCACCACTTCCTAGCGTTTTTGCTGGGTAAAAGAAGTTGCGGAACAAACTCCCCAGCGCAATACAACACACATGCTAACTGTGAAAATCTCATCTTATTTCCATCACTACGACACCGGCCCACTCATCCAGATCAATCTAGAGTCGCACGTTGAAACTAAAATAAACTCAGTTTCACATTCATGTTAGATACGACCAAACTTGGAGTCTCCCAGGAAATACTAGCTCAGAATCAAATCAGACAATCTGAAACTTGTCCTAGATCGAGCACCTGTTTAAATAACGATAGTAATCGAGGTAGGTTTGTAGGTTACGCTTGCAGTCGTCTCGAATCATTTCATATTCTGACGGCGATGCACGATGGCATCCAATATGCTCAGATACACACAGAATCAGACACACATGTGTACAATAAATCGGTTTTAGTATTTGCCTATTTCTAGACTAGCAAGAGATACAGAGCCGACACTTTGTTTGGGTCATATTTTATCTATCCGCCGCTTTTTAAAGAATTGTTTGACAATTGTTCATTTATCAATGTGTTGCAACCTGTGCACTTAATTTCGCAGTTACTATAAGGAAATAGATTTAAGTCATTATTATACATGCAATTAATATCAGATGTTTAATTTTGTGTTATTAGAAGTTTTTTTTGTTAATTACAATCATGAATACTTTTTTATAAAAAAAAAACAACCAACTTCATTGAAAAACACTAACAGGTGTTAATAACTCTAGTTTAGGAAGTCTGTGGCTTTGGTGGTTTTGTTGCATTCATTTTATTGGCCAAGTCTGTCTCTTGGCTTTATCATAAGATCTGGTGGTAGAATGGTTCTTATTGAACGCAAATGCTTCACTTGTAGAAAAAAATACCAAAATCGCTGTACGTTTTTCTATAAAACTTGAAGAGTTCCCCCGATTTCGCCAAGATTCCATCATCAGATCCCGACTGAATATGGGACCATTTCGGAAGTATACTCTTTCCAAAAAAAAAAGAATTTTTCAAATCGGTGGTCGGTTGGCAAACGTTGAAGTTATGCGCGAACAACCTTGATCGAAGACGAACAAACATAAAAAACAAACATCCGAATTGATAACCTCCTTCTTTCTTAGAAGTCGGTTAAAACCGCAAGGAAGTGGTGAAAAGAACACGAGTTTCGGGTGTGTGTCTTTTCAAATTGGGACACTGTCTTATGAAAAATTTTCTAGTTTCAAATGTTATCCTCAGTCTGATTTAAATAATAACTTATTTGCCTCTGCACTGTGTCAGAAACCTGTATTTTCTTAATACAAAGACACGCCTGATATCCCCAAAGGGTTAGGCAGAGTTGTACCTGTAGTAAAACCCACGCATTTATACAAATAAATGTTATTATATTCTATTCTATTCCACACTTCGCCTGTTATGTTTAAGTCCCATGTGATAGGGGCGATCCTATTTCTTAATTTACTTATTTTCTACTGATAATACTTCGTGATTGCGTTGCCCCCGTTTTCCCGACTAATCTATGCTCAATGTATCGCCAACGATATTGCCGACTCTGCACTCTGCAGCCGAGCGTGGCGAGCGTATTGCCGTCTCCCAGTTAGTCTGCCGGAACGGAACTGTACGCTCGCCAATTGATCTCAACGCTATATCTATCTGCTTTCAACGAAGCTTTTTAACTTTTAAAAAGATTCCTTTTTGCGTTTATAGGTAAAGGGTGATGATGTTCAAATTTAATGAGCGACACATACATATTCTGCAGAAAGGTAAACGACAGAAAGTCGACACATACTTTTAGGTTTAAGGATTAATTTCTAAAGTAAAGCGTTTCTAACAGTGTTCAGTAAATTAATCATACTTGCCGTAACACACATACTTATACACTGGCGGGTGTCACGTGGCTTGACCCGCTTAGTTTCTGTTTCCGTGGGAAAACGGGGCTAAAAAGTAGCCTATGTCATCCGAGGATAATGGAACTTCCCAACGGTGTATTTTTTTTATACATCGGTCCAATGGTTAGCAAGTTTATTCGTTACATACTAAAATACGAATCTCTCCACTTTATAATATCAGTATAGAAGTATACACAACACCCACCTAATACCTAAGTTTACCAGAATGTCACATACCTAACTACCTACAACTAACTAACTCAACTCATCAGTATCTACCTATTACACCAGAACTAGAGAATATATAGAACTGCCTAAAGTTAGAACTTTATAGGAAGGAAAACAATACAGTTTGAGGGAGCTCAGCAAGTTAAGTTACGAGTACCAAAAGAAATTAGAGACTTATCTGTAAACAGTTCTTAAAGGTTTATTGAGTTAACCAACACTAATTAAGTATGTAATAATTCGACAGATCGAACGACAGTGATTATGTTTTACTTTGGAATCTTATTACTTTACTTTTAAATTTTTTCAAATTTAAATAAACTATGTACAGACGCCAGCACATCAAGTTACCTCAATGTGTCAAATTTGTTTGATCGTTTTTTAACTTTATGTCAAACAGAATAAGGTCATATACAATTGGGAAAATTTGACACATTGGGGTAACTTGACGTGCTGGCGTCTGTACCTATGTTCTCTTTGAGAAATAAATTATTTAAATCAAACTATATCTAGCTGGTTTTAACCTAAGACATGCACAGAAAGGCCCCAAAAATCAAGTACCTAGGTGCTATTCCGTACCAACACAGGCCTCAATCACGTCCAGTCACGGCATCAATCCAACAGCCTTCAGCATTCCGTGCTTGACAAGCAGTCTCCGAGCAATAACATAAACTATTATTGAGTTGATCCGAGACGCGAGGCGGACAAATTTATTCATAGCATTAGAACTTGGCGGGGTTGCCAACTGCAGTGCGAGGTGATAACAGCAAATATACCTACCAGTATTGTGATATATTGAAGGAATACCAATGAAATGAATACAACACAGGGTGGAAATCCCTTTCCATCGTTGTACACACTGGTATCATTATATCTGTATACGATTCTGGACATCTCTGATTTTTTTTTAAAGTATTTAATTGGTAGCAAATAACACGAGCTACTATTTTTACACATAAGCATAATGGGAAATAATTTTGATGAAATGGAAAGTTTCAGTTTATACCTCATATGGTCAAAAAGGATATTTAATATCCTTTTAGGCCAAATTAAGTTTGAACATAAACGGTTTATTTTATTAAAAATACGTGTTAATAGCAAGTGGCTCGATTTATTTGGTGTATAATACACATATGTCTGACCCTCACAAACACTAAATAACAAAACAACACAGAGGTTTGCTTGACTATATTAGCTTTTTGTCCTTGTCCTTTTCTTTTTTTGCATTATTTTCTAACTTCTAAAAGGATGGAAAGTCCATCGTCTATATTCCACACTGAGTGCGTCAGATGTCGTATACAAGTTTTTAACTTACTTCAGCTAAACGAGTGCTGTAATCTTACCCTATTTTATAAACATATTATAAGCCGAACTTATTGTGGGTAGTGGTGGTACTGACCGATTCTTATAAAAGGGAGCGCTCGAGAGAAGATCGTTCATTCGCTTAGTTTTTAAGTTTTTTATACTCTGGCTGGAGGTCTTAACTTTTAAGATATCTCTACAGAAACGCCCGGTTAAGCTATACACGTCCTCTTCAAGGACACGATATGCGATACGCCCCTCAAATAAATAAATAAATAAATTGAAGATCGTTCATTTGCTGTTCAGTCCTCAGATGGTAAGGTTGTCGGTACCTACGCTACTTCACAGTAAGTTCGTTCCAGTGGTTGTTATTATTGCTCATATTGTTTGTTTTAAATATTACTTTGTGTATTTTTGTGTACTTATAATTGACGGTTGTTTGTGATTGCTCGAGTTTTGATTATTTACTAAATTATTGTTAAAATTAAGTCTATCCTGTAATAAATTAGTTTTAGGTGATCTGAAGTTGTTTTTTTTTTATTTGTTTTTATTTCTGGTCGCTAAAATCAGAAGTGGGATTCGGCTTATTAGCCCACAATTATTGACCTTGAAATCTACACAAACAACCGTTAATTTCAAATAAAAATGCCACGTGAAGGGCCGGTCGGAACGCCGCCTCGCTCTGAGGCTAGGTGTAGCCGTCGCGGTGAAACCCGACTAGAACACAGGCATAGTTCACGATCGCCTCTCGATAGAACTCATTTACCCCGTGTTAGTACTCGTTCACGGTCGCGCCATAGTAGAAATCGTTCACGTAACGACAGGACACGTTCACGATCACGTCGCAGTCGCTCACGTAATAGTGACAACAATAGCCCGCGAGAGGAGTCTAGGTCACGTATACATCATCGTCGCCGTAGATCGAGATCCCGCTCTCATGATGATTCCATGAAAAACGTGTTAGGCACTATCATGTCGCGATTAACTGCTATTGAGGAAAACGCTACTAATAGTTCGCGCGTTACGACGTCAATTCGTGACAGCACACCCCCATTAAATGAAAGGCATACTTCCACGACCCAAGCGTTTGTTGACGCGTTGGGGGTATTAACAAAAAACAATTCTAACAACTATTACGTTTCGAATTTTGATCCAGCCATAAACAATTTTGAGGTGTGGTGTAACGAAGTAGATAGGGCTAGGCATGTTAACCAGTGGGACAATCTCGAGTGCTTTTCGCGTGTAGCTCATTGCTTGAAAGGTGATGCGAAAACCTGGTTAAACGAGTGGGCTACAAATGATCGTTCGTGGTCCAATTTCGCTAAGGAATTTAAATCATTGTGCCCGCAAAAGATTAATTATGCTCAAACCCTCCATGAGGTTATAAACACGACGTCCGATAAGTTTTCTACATACGCAGAGTATGCGCGTCGCTCGCTATTAAAATTACGTTTAGTAAAAGGGTTAAGCGACGAACTTATGGTTCAAATAGTGGTTCACGGTATAAGTGACGTGCAGGTACGCGCAGCAGCAATCAATGCTGACTTAACTTTAGAGAACCTAGTTTCATTTTTAGCTACCTACATAAAGCCTACTCGTAAGTTCGAAAATCGTAACCAAGAAAAATCTGTGCCATCCGGTAATACGACTAAAAAGCGTAATTTTAACGGCTCGGGTAGGCCAGAAAACAAATGTTTCCTTTGCGGTCAAATAGGGCATTATAGAGACAAGTGCCCCAAGAAGAATAATAATTTTAATGATAAGGACGTTAGTAGTAACAATACTAAACCTATCTGTTCTTTTTGTAAGAAGCCAGGGCATAAAGAGAGTGACTGTTTCGCTAAGGCTCGGACTGAGTCTCAGTGTAAGAATAACAATCAACGTAAAGTTAACTTATGTAGCGAACTCTCAACCGCGGGGGCTAGCAGCGATATTATTACAGCCGTGATACAGGGTGTACCGGTTGATATTCTTATAGATAGTGGTGCACTCAATGTATCGTTGATATCGTCAGCGGTGGTTAGTTACTTTACCGGTTCGCGTAAACAAATCACGCGTTCTTTGAAAGGAATTAGCGATAAAGAGATTGTTGCTAACGAATACATCACATTAACTGTCGAGTTTAGTAATATCGCTCTTGAAGTAGATTTTGTCATAATCGCATCGTGTATGAATACATCTATTATCATAGGAACTGACGTATTAAATCGCGATGGTGTCACTTTCATTCGCACTAAAAATGGACAGTATCTGACCCATACACCAGATAGAGTATTAAAAATAAACGCAGTGGGTGTTAACCAATCTGAAAAAATAAATACGCCTCTTATCGGTTCGGAGCTTGTCAAGTTGATGGCTGTGATTAATGATTATTCTCAGTTTTTAATATCTGGAACAGCTACCACTACGGTCAAAACTGGCAAAATGCACATTAAACTGACTAGTGACGTACCTGTGGCATATCATCCGTATCGCTTATCGTACCAAGAGAAACTTAAGGTTCGCGAAATATGCCAGGATTTGCTAGATAAAAAGATTATTAGGGAGTCAAACTCCGAGTACGCAAGCCCGGTTATTTTGGTCAAAAAGAAAGATGGCTCAGACAGGATGTGCGTAGACTTTCGCGCTCTAAATCGTATAACTGTTAAGGATAGGTACCCCCTACCCTTGATTGATGACCATATTGATCGGCTTGGGGGCTCCAGATTCTTCACGTCTTTAGACATGGCGTCAGGATTCCATCAAATACCTATTGATGAGGGCTCGATCTACGCAACAGGCTTTGTAACCACAGAAGCTCACTATGAATATTTAAAAATGCCGTATGGTTTATGTAATTCTCCAACTGTATATCAGCGTATCATAAACAATACCTTACGTAGATTTATAGAAGCAGGGACTGTCCTTGTATACATTGATGACGTGCTGATTTTGAGTTTAACAGTCGATGAGGGTATCACTTTGCTACGGGATGTCTTGAAAACTTTAACAGAGGCCGGGTTCTCAATTAACATGCGCAAGTGTTCCTTCCTCACTACCAAAGTAGAATACCTCGGTCGCGTTATTAGTCACGGTCAGGTTAGGCCGAGTCCGCACAAAATCGAAGCGCTAGTTAATACACCTATTCCTAGTAATGTTAGACAAGTACGCCAATTCTTGGGCCTCGCGGGTTACTTCCGGCGTTATATTGAGTGTTACGCGACAAAAACCGCATGTATCTCGCGTCTCACGAAAAAAGACGTAAAATTTGAATGGGGACTTGATCAAGATCAAGTCCGGCAATACCTTATAAAACGTTTGACTAGCGAGCCCATACTAGCGATTTTTGATCCGAACCTTCACACCGAGCTCCACACCGACGCCAGTAGTGCAGGATACGGCGCTGTACTCATGCAAGTACACACGGACGGTGCTAAACGGGTGGTAGCCTATTTCAGTAAAGTAACTCAAGGGGCGGAACCAAAATACCATTCGTATGAACTGGAAACTTTGGCGGTCGTCAAGGCACTGCAACACTTTCGCCATTATTTGATCGGGATAACCTTTAAAATCATCACTGATTGCAATGCTTTGAAGGCCACCGAACGAAAGAAAGATCTCCTTCCACGAGTTGCACGCTGGTGGATTTACCTGCAGGATTTTAATTTTGAAATTGAGTACCGAAAAGGTGTGCTAATGGGTCACGCGGATTATCTAAGTAGGAACCCACCAGCGCTGCAAGTCAATAGCATTGATAAACCACTGAGTTGGGCACAAATAGCCCAGTCGGCTGATTCCGAGACTGCAGATCTCATCCAAAAATTGAGGGATGGTCTCCTGGACTCTAGTCGCTATACGTGTCAGAACGATGTGCTCTATCATCGTTACTCAGCTGTTGGTGAGGAGTCGCGCTTATTATGTTATATCCCTAAAGGGCACCGCCTCAGCTTATTACGCGTTTTTCACGACGAACATGAGCACATCGGGGCTGATAAAACTTATGACCTTATTTTAAAACATTTCTGGTTTCCTGGTCTAAAACAATTTGTTAGGAAGTATACTTCCCATTGTTTAATTTGCATTTCAAAAAAACGTGTTCCAAGAGCTCCTCGTCAGCCTATTACGTCATGGGAAAAGTCTGACATTCCCTTTAACACAATTCATGTTGATGCATTAGGTCCTTTGCCCGAGTCAAACGGATATAAATTTGTACTTGTTTTGGTCGATTCTTTCACTAAGTTTTGTTTACTTTATCCTTTGTACAGACAAGATGCAAGTGAATTGAAACGAACATTCAATAGCGCTATATCTTTATTTGGGTCACCCAAACAGATAGTTTGTGACCGTGGTCGCATGTTTGAAGCGTCAGCTTTTACCAGTTGGGTGTCCGATATGGGTTGTGTAATCCACTACATAACGCCCGAGATGCATCATTCCAATGGGCAAGTCGAGCGTTATGTGAGAACTGTACTTAATATGATTCGTGTCGAAAGTAGTAATAAGAATTCCACATGGTCTAATAGTTTATGTAAAATTCAGTTAGTTTTAAATATTACAAAGCAAAAAACCACCGGGTACTCTGCTTTGTACCTGTTGATCGGTACTAATGCGACTACTCCTGTAATTCGTGCGTTGATCCGAGATATTGCAGCTGAAAACTCCAGTCCAAACCGAGAAGCCATGAGGGAACTCAGCAGGAGCTCTGCAAAAGCGTCTCTTGACAAAAATCAAGATAACCAAGACGTTCGGGTAAATCGTCAAAGACACCCGCCAAGACTATTTAAGGTTAATGATCAAGTATTCGTCATAAAGTATTCTCAGTCCGCTGGGAAACTTGACCCTGGAATGAGGGGTCCATACCGTGTAACTAAAGAGTTACCAAGTGATCGTTACGAGCTGAAATTATTGAGTGGAGCTAGAGGCAAGACAACTCAGGCCGCAGCTCAGTACATGGTACCTTGGAAGGGCGAGTGGTGTCCTGAGAGTTGTGCTGCATATTTTGAAAGTAAGTTTCAACCGTACTTTTATACCCTTTTTATGTTCCAGTGTCACGTGTATTGCGAATGCGTGTGTGAAGTGAGGCAGGTGCTTGCCTTACTAGTTGGAACGTATGCCAGCGTCCTGGGGTGCCTGGTTGGAAGTCGCGTACTATGTATGCGCATCGGGTGCTGTCCCGGAAGTCGCGTACTATGTATGCGCATTGGGTGCTGTCCCGGAAGTCGCGTACTATGTATGCGCATTGGGTGTTGTCCCGGAAGTCGTGTTACTGAACACGCATCAGGTGTTGTCCTGGCAGGCGCAGTCCTGGTGAACTTGTACAAGTTCAAGTATGAGTATGAGTGAGATTTGATGTAGGTATGTGGAGGTATGCAGACTCTTGAAAGCGAAGCGTTTTTATTTGAGTTGCAAAAGTGCGTCTTTGTATGAGGGCCTTGTATGCGTGATGAATGACAGAATAGGCAACAGAATATGTTGTCACATATAACTAACAACTTGTTTCTCATACAGATAACAATGACGATGACCCTGACGATCTTGGCGAGCTTTCAAGTGCTTCTGCTGGTTCTACTGGTGCTACGGATAGCACCGAGTCGAACAGAAACGGTGACCAAGCTCTCACCGTATCTTCCCGAGTTTCTGAAGAAGAAGTCCCTGGTGCAGCCGAGGACGACGCACGATCAGGAGAGGCCGTATAAGCCGAACTTATTGTGGGTAGTGGTGGTACTGACCGATTCTTATAAAAGGGAGCGCTCGAGAGAAGATCGTTCATTTGCTGTTCAGTCCTCAGATGGTAAGGTTGTCGGTACCTACGCTACTTCACAGTAAGTTCGTTCCAGTGGTTTTTATTATTGCTCCTATTGTTTGTTTTAAATATTACTTTGTGTATTTTTGTGTACTTATAATTGACGGTTGTTTGTGATTGCTCGAGTTTTGATTATTTACTAAATTATTGTTAAAATTAAGTCTATCCTGTAATAAATTAGTTTTAGGTGATCTGAAGTTGTTTTTTTTTTTATTTGTTTTTATTTCTGGTCGCTAAAAATATTATTATATTTAACACAGTGAAATTTACCTTTAAGTAAAAAGGTGTAGATTGGTTACCTAAACAACATTCGATCTTTTATTATGGCACACTATTATAACGCACGCACGCATCCGTTGACGGCGCGACGCGACACTGAGGTAAAGTGTGGCTAGTTAGCCGCATTTTAACGTGTCGCTTACTGAGCGCTTATACTTATACCTATCTACACCTTTTTACTTATGATATCATTGATTTATCACATGTTTTCTAAAAGTGAAATTTAAAAACCTGCTCAATACCTTTCCTTGGCATAAGTTAGTGCAATGCCCAATCCTCGCCCAACTCTGGACAAGTAGTAAAATCTCTAAAGGTCCACTATCCTCCATAAAAGAAGAGTCAAGGTGAATGAGAAATGCCATAAATTCATATTCCATTTGGCTAGCACAATACAATAGAGATGCTATTTATCGATGATTTGATTTATCGATGATATGATTTATCGGGATCGGATATATTCAAGTATTATCGTCAATAGCATGGGATGGTTTAGTGGACCGAGCAAGAGGCTTTGAAACTGAACTCGTTGTGCTTAGTTTTGAATCTACTAGTATTATCATTAATCAATTGATATATTGGTCGTTCAGATTATGAACGGCACGGTTAGTGCAGTGCGCGTGTTCGATTTCCGCATAGAATGTTTTTCAATAATAATAATACCGCCTGTACTGTATGTTGGTTTATACAAAATCTTTCAATATAGCTTAAATACCAAATTACACGAATTTCAAAGAAGTAAGTATAATGTTCAAAAGTGCCTGTTATGCGGATCTAATTGAAATAAACGATTTGACTTGACTTGACTTGACTAAAGGTTCTCGCAAACTCTGACTCTCAAACAAGGAGATCCTGTGACATAGGAGTCAGTTTCCCGGGTTTGATTTCCGGTTGATGTCTAAAACTTTTGATAAAAAAGTGTATTTTTCGGTATGCAAAATCATGGCAAAATAAAATATTTAGTATGGTTTAATAATTAAGTTTTTAATTAATAGTTTTAAAGTATTTTAAAGTATTTTAAATTATTTCGAAGGTTAATACTAGGAGTGAAGGAATTTAAACGGAGTTGTATTATGAGTGAATGTAAGCTTGTGTATGAGAGGGTGTGTAATGTGTTTAAAAATATATGTATGACTGTGTTTGTATTGTCTACAGTTAGTTGCTCCGGGTCTGGTTGTTAGTGAGTGTGAGTTAAGATGTTTGTTAAAACACCCCCGAAAAGGAGAAATAGGGTGTTTGACAGAATATGAACATCAAAATATAATAATTAGTCCATTAGTTGGATTATAAAAAATAATACACAGGTATTATCTTTCTTTTTCAAATCGATGGAAAACTGCTTAGATTCAGCGCATTAAAGTTGAGGAGAGGGGGCTTGTAACGTCATTATCTAGTAAAAACTGAACTGGCTAGTGACGCCGCTATTTTATGATTACGTGAAAAACAAAATGTGTTCATGAAATCTAGATGAGGAACTGAAAACAAAATTTTGTTAAGTAGTCCATTCCTTGTGTAGGACAACGTATTAATATAAAAATCAATTTCAAAAATTACTTATACCCTAGCATAAATTGCAAAAGTTTGTTTGCAGACAGTTCCAATAGACACAATATTTGGCAACTATTGGCGTGGAAACACGTGTAGAACGATTCATCGGGAAGTTTGCAGATTGCAGTAGTATGCAAACGAAGTTGGAATAGGTACTTTCATTAGGCAAGCTGCTCATGCATGGCTCTAATTTCAAACTATTGGCTTCAGCCACTGTGTTTTGTTTGTGCAGTAGAATACAGTATTGAGCATCGAGTGATATTCTTTCACACCACGCCTGTATTGCCTAAGGGATAGGCAGAGGTGTATGCTTAAATTTGTCAGTTACGTTTTAGTGTCAGGAATTAGGGGACGTGTCTATATAATCCGAATTCAGGGCTTTTAAAAAAGCTCCCATAACAATTTTCCCGTCCCGACAATGAACCTTCGATTTGTTGCCTAAAAGTAGCACTTGCTACTTAAATTAACTGGACAGTCATAACCAGATAATATTTAACGTAATAATAATAATGTATGTATATATGTAGTATTGTACAGTGTATGGATGTGTATACCTACATATTTATGTGTTATGTGTATGTTATGTATTTAGTTTACACTACTTATTTAGAAACATTACTTCTTGTATATGTTTATTTATTTCCAGGCTATCTCGGCGCAGAACATGCTTGATTTAACATAAGCTGGCAATAAAAGTGACCGAATGTAACCGATTGAACTGCAGTGCAATTCTTTTAGAATCATCCCGTAAAACTGTTGGTGAAGTGAAGGCAAACTGAGCTGTTATCTAATAGTAATACTCGGGATTTACAGATCACTTCAATCAAGTTTTTACGGGATGACATTCGATCATCGATCGGCTGATCTGGGGCTCGAGTCTGCTATTGAAATCCTGTCTCAATGACCGGTCATTGATAGAATATTTGACAACTTTGACAGTTTTTGTATGGGAAATGTGTCATAAGTTTGACGTTATACGTCAAAAATCGATCATTGACCGGTCATTGAGACACGATTGCAATAGCAAACTCGACCCCCAGTTGTGGTTGCGTGTCGGTTTGTTCATCGACTTTTGATATCGATAAATTTTAAATAGTGATCGACACAACCGTAACTGGCAACTCGTAAAGATGACCGCACACGGAGACGGTTTACGACACATTAAAATTAAAGTTCGCGCGAACAGCGAAACGTACTCATAGCTTTATGTACGTTATATATTATATAAAGTCTTGTATGTACGTGATATAATATCTCAAGCATTTTTATTACTTTATATTGCTTGTCCGCACACGTGAGTTTCTGGGATTAACGGCTTATTGTATTTTTTACCTAAGTTAAAGTATCTAGGTATTATTTAATATAATAGATGTACCTAACTTAAATAGTTAGGGTGCTCTATTTTAATTGCATTCTGAACTTTTTAGTTTGCATTCTTTGCGACTTACGCACTTAGTTATTTAGTTGATAGTATTTTGTTCAATTAATATTATGTCTTGTAACTGCTCCGATGTATCACTTAAAGATCTGGAGGAAGAATAGAAAACGTGTGTAATTTTGTCTAATTAGTCACAGTTGAGCTCTTAGTTCAAGAATGCGCCTTTTACATCCAATTTAAGGAAGATTGTTCAAGAATCACAACTTGTGAACTTGGCAAGAGGTTAGTTAAGGTATCATAGTCGTGTGGCTTTTCGCACATATTTACACAAACACTTTATGCAGCAATAGCCTAACGGCTAAGACGTCGGACTGGAGATCGTGAGAGGTCGTGAGTTCGATCCCCACCTATCAGACTATGAACTGGAACCCATTCCAAACACAAGTATATTCAGCGTAGTTGGAGATGTTAACAAGAAAGAAAGGAAGAAAGTCGTTTATAGTCAACATCTTAAAACATAAAAAAACTTTTTGACAAAAAATACAATCGACTTAAAAAAAACACTAACCGGTGTTAAATAACTCTAAATTTTAATTTAAATTTATAAATTTAGAGTTATTTAACACCGGTTAGTGTTTTTTTTTAAGTCGATTGTATTTTTTGTCAAAAAGTTTTTTTTATGTTTTAAGATGTTGACTATAAACGACTTTTTTGTCAAAAAAATTATTTTAAAATTTATGATTTTTTATTTTTATGTAGTTGATTCATTATTTTCCATTTCTTTCAATATTACAATCAAACGGATAAACAGATTTCGATGAAATCAAAAAGAAAAATTCATGAACATAAATGTTCATAAAATGAAAACTACCAGGTCATACTATGTTAATTTTGTATGAGACCAAAAAAAAAAACTATTCCGCATCAAACTAAAAAAGAATCACGAAAATCGGTACATAAATCTCAGCTTAATCAGTGCACATACATACAAAAAAATGTTCAAAAATAAATTAAATGTTCATAAAATGAAAAGTAACGGGTCAAACTATGCTAATTTTTTTTGGGACCAATTGGCAGCTATTCTGCATAGAACTAAAAAAGAATCACGTAAATCGGATCATAAATCTCGGAATAATCGGTGTACATACATAAAAAAAAACAAATCGAATTGAGAACCTCCTCCTGAAGTCGGTTAAAAATGAAATGCCTCACGGCTGCGCCAAATGCACCTTCAAAACTACTAATAATGTGCAGGCCACATTGCTAGTAAGCTTTTTTTGTTTAAAAAAAACATATCATCTATACATACTGTATCATAATACAACATACCACCATAACACAATAAAATTATAGTTCTTCTTACCGCATTATAAACTGGATCGTGTCTCGTGTGCGGTCCGTAACAAGGTTACCGGCGGCTGTCCGGCCCGGACGGACGCAGTGACGGCTAGTAATTTGATTATACAACGTATAATAATTTTCTGGACCCGGTAAAAGCGCCAGCGATTGGTTATCGCACGTCCGAAAGCCTAAAATTTTTGGTTGGACCTTGACAACGGTAATGGATTCTCTGAAAAGTGTGGGAAGTGGTTCCATGTACGGTTTTAATTGTATTATGGCTGACACGCGTCGTCCATACGATCCTGTACAATATGAACGCAGTGATGAATGAATGAGAGAGTATGAATGTGGGAATATTTTAAATAAGGAAGAAGGAAAAAAGGAAAAAAGGATGACGAGCGAGTGTCAAGAAGTAAAGACGTTTTTTTATTACTTAAGAAGTTATAAAATATTTTATTTTTAATAAAGAAGTTACGAAGATATTTTCATTTTTATTACGGTGGTCCATACCCCTATAGCTTTTTTCCTTTATTGTCCTCGGAGTCTCACAAAATAATGTAAGTATATGGAATTTGCTCAATACTCTCGGAATGAAACTTCTGTTATCTTTCCTCGTCTCCTTTTCTACTTATTCTACATTTTAAACCTTCATTTAATATCTCTTTTACTACTTGACTACTCCAACTTTCCTACCGCATAGGTATTAAGATCTACTTCGGCCACATAATGCGAAGGGGAGATAGCAGCCTCGGAAATATCGAAGGAAAGAGGCTACGTCTGCAGTAAGTTTTCAGCAGGTGGTAATGGCAACTTTGGACCGGAGTCAATAGAGGCAGATTACCCGCTTAAAGAGGTCTAGTGAGAACGATCCTCATTATTGAGGCACCCACCGATGAACAAAAAGAGATACCATACATTTGTATGTATATTTCTCGTGTTATTTCACATCTGTCATACATATTTAGGTATCTCAATCGATCCTTAAATGTGCTTAGATAATAAACCAACCCTCGGTTCGGAGAGAAACCGTGTGATTTCTGTCTAAGAGCCTAGTTATGTGATTCACACACCCCTCCACCAATCCCTTGGCTAAGATTATTAACATTATAATACGGAAGACTTCCAAAAGCGTTTATTTCTACCTTTAAACAGTGTACTTTCACATGCTAAAGTGATTAGCACTATGTGAAGCACTTTAATGAATGCCCTCAACCCATAAACCACCATAGTAGTGTCATATTTTATAGGCAATTCCGTTCGGTAATCGTCGCCATAACGCTCGGATATCTTCGGCGGTAAGCAGACAGGTCGGTGGAACTTTTGTTTTATAACGCACTCATATTGCACTTGGTCTAAGTACTTTTTTCATAAGAATATAGTCAGGTCAAACTCCAGCCGGTTGGTTCAGTAAAAAACACCACGTGAAAGCACGCGTGAAGTACAAGTTTTAAAGTTTAGCATTCTTGCTGACTAGTAGTCCCGTCTACTACTTCAGTTGGCCACCTCTTCTTTCGAGCAAAACACTAGAAAGTGGTGAAGGGGAGTCGTTTTGGGGGACTATCTCCTGTATTTTTATGACGTCAAAAAAGTGCTGATTCATAGCCTAATTTGAATAGAGACTTTTGATATTGATTTTGAAAAGAATTGAATAAAAACTAAGAATCGTAGCAATTGGCGTTTTGTAATTTCTATACCTGCCCGCTGAAACGTGGGTTATCAAAAGTGTCCCCAAACGATTGGTGTACTAGAAGACAAGATATTAACAATAACCCCATGATAGGTAACTTAATATCAGTTTATAGTCCATGAATATCGTATTATGAGCTAGTTTACTCAGTTACCTTTTACAGCTTGCTTATAACAAGCAGTTTAACGATGTACTTGAACCATTCTTTAATATTATATTCTTTCGCCATCATATTTCTAAGTAATATGTTGTTTGCTCTCTATAATCGTAATACCTATAGTATACATTCAGTTTTAATGCATGTGCCATTACTGTAGGTCGTTTATAATTGAGGCTAAATAAACACAGCCGAGTTGGTCCAAAGTTAAGCTACGCATGGAAAGGTTACTCCATGAACGTGGGACTGGCCACTACTAATCGAACCCCTCTGTGCCATTAAAAGCATGTTAAACCATTAAACGTGCAAGCCCCAGATGGGCCGCAGACCGCAAACTGCACAAGTTTTTATGATTTTTTATAAAATTGAGGCCTGCAGCCGCGGCGTGCAGCTTGGAATCAATTTCATAGAGATTCATAAAACTCGTACAGTTTGCGGTCTGCGGCCCATCTGACTTGCATCATTATCCAGGATGTCATTTGTAGATTCTTGGCAGTTGTTAAGGGTAAATCTAGTCCTACCAAGAGGTATTGATAAGTAGCTATTATGGAGGTTAAACTGGCGATTGGTCTAAGTAAAATATTTAATGTTAAAAATCTTGAAGCTTTTTGAGAATAAAATGGTTAAATGGGAAATTATGTGCAACTTTACGTTAACCACAACAGGCTTACGTGTAGGAGCTACGTACCTATACACTTTAGAATTTACGTCAGTCGTTACTCATCTTAGCTAGAAACGACTCATGAATAACAAGAATCTCCATATTCACCAAACTACTCCAGAAACTTAAGATAATCTCCGCCAAACAATTATACAGTTTGTAACACTCCTATAATCAGGAAAAACTCCTTAATTTACGTCTGAATGAGGAGCAGGATCCCTTTCGAGGGTCGGGATCCGGGGGCTTCCGAAGAGGATTATGTAAAGCCGACGGATATTTGGTACAAGCCTACCTTATTTATCGAAAATAATGTCAAAGAGTGATTTTGAGAATTGAGAGGAGAATGTAGGTACTTTTTATTGTCCTCTTATGCACGAGCTCAAATCAGCGCAAGTACCTACTTGCGCTGATTTGACTAATGAGATTTTTTCAGTTCAGATGTACCTACAGTAAGTATCTTAGACACCATTGATATCGATAAAGAAAAACATCGTACGGAAATCAGGACTTATAATTTTCAAATAAAATCATTTCACGTACAGACGTGCTTTGATGGTTTCTCAACTTTATTAGAAATACAATAAAACTCATGTTCAATTTGGAATTTATGATATAGTTTGGAGTAGCTTGATGTGCTAGCGCCTGTATAATCTCTGTTATTATTCAGTATGTTACCACACTTACCACCAAAATGGCAAACAAGCTTACTGCTCGCCTGTTAGTAAGCAGTCGTCGACGTTATCACAGTCTATCGACGTCAGAATTGCTGTAAAAGCTCTTTTCACATCATAGCTCTGCAGGAGACCAGCGAAGCTAATCTCGTCGAACTCCCCGCGTTGCGCTGCACGTCAGCCACACACAATACCTACACGCCGTCGTGTGTGTCGTTTCGTCGTTAGAGACAAAAAACGCTATTTTCAGGGCCACATATTATGATTATTAAATATTCCTTAATATCAGACGTATCACGTAATACATAACGTTACTCTATCCCGCCCGCCTTACCTGCATCCCAATACTCAGTCAATACTGTCATACCAAAAGTATGCCAATCTAAAATAGTAAGTAGTACTCTTTATCATCGAATTATAAGCAATCGGGTTAAATTATTCCTCTACTACTAATTCAAATACCTACCTACTTACGTTGCGTGTTTCTATGGTATTGTAAGTACCATAGAAACACGCAACGCAGTAGTTCACTTTAAAATTATGTAATAAATATCTTTCAAAATCAATGCATTTCAGATAGGTAGTTAGGTTAGGTAGTTAGGTTCGCTATAGGATAGGTATCATGAGTTAGGTTAGGTTATATATAATATATATATATATATACTAGCTGTACCCTGCCACGCTTCGCTGTGGCACATTGTGATTGAATGGTTAAAAAAAAAAGAAAAAATGACGTGTAGCACTCGGAGACTGCCGCGGTAAAGCTATTGCATAGCATTTTTTATCAACTCCTCTCCTCTCCCCCTCCTCAATCCTCCCCTCCCCCCACGCCCCTCCCCTCCCTCACTTTCCCTTCCTTCCTGTCCCAACCCCTGCCTCTTCCCCTCCCCTCTGATCCTTCCCATTCCCCTTCCCCTTTCCCACTCCCCTACCCCTCCTTCTCCATCCCCTCCCTCTGTCCTCCCCCTCCTTTGCCCTCCCACTCCCCTCCACATCCCTCCCCTGCCCCTCCGTCCCCTCTCACAATACCCCTTCACTCACCCACATTATCCCCCCCTCCCCTCCCCTCCCCTCCCCCTCCCCCCCCCCCTCCCCTCCCCTCCCCTCCCCTCACCCTCCCCTCCCCTCCCACTCCCCTTCCCTTTCCCCTCCCCACTACCACCACTGTGCCTGTGTTAGGTTATTTTCGTTACGGAATTTCTGTATTCGGTTTCCACGCTCAAGGCCCGCGATAGAAGCTATGCAATAGCTTAAAAAAAGAAAAAAACCATCCATGCGGATTATATATCATGCTAAAATTTCAGCTCGATGGGTGCAGAACTTTTTGAGTTTTTGAAGCGTACACAAACCAACATAACATTTTTATACATATACTGGTAAATAATTGATGTTATCGAGCGGGATAGAAAATGATAAAATAATGAAAATGACTATTGTTATGGTGATGATTGAAAATACTTTCTTCGATAGACTTAAGGCGTGTATTTTATAATTTTTGTTACAAAAGTTACGCGTGTGCGTATTCTTAACGAGGGATATAATGAGAGTGCCACAGTGGCGGCGCGCGCGTCAGGAATTCGAACTACACCCCGCACTCCTCTGGGCCATCCAATCGTAAGGGCTCGCTGTGATGACGATGCGTAGACATGCCCCCCGCCTTGGAGCAACAGCCTCCAACGAAGAAGAAGCAGGAACCAGAAGAATGTTCGACTTAAGGACAGTTAGGGTTCTTCCTCCTTTAGCAGCGGACACAATCTAGGGTATGATCTTCTTATTACTCCGTTAGCTGTTTTGATGTCAGCTACACGTGCTAGTCCATCCTTTCCAGGTAAGATATTCAGGACTCGTCCAAGTCGCCATTTTAAGGGTGGCAAATTGTCTTCTTTGATGAGCACTAAGGTATTGGGTGCTATTGTGTCCGAGTTCGACTGCCATTTGCTCCTTGTCTGTAGCTCCGATATGTACTCCTGCGACCAGCGTTTCCAGAAGTTCTGTCTGGTTTGTTCGATGCGCCCGTAGCGAACCAAGCGTGACGTGTTTATAGCTGTGAGGTCTTCGTAGGCAGGAGCAACAAGCGGCCGGCCAATCAGGAAATGGGATGGAGTGAGAGGAAGGAGGTCGTTTGGATCTGAAGACATGGGATACATGGGTCGGGAGTTGAGGATGGCTTCTATTTGTGTCAATAGTGTGGAAAATTCCTCATAAGTGAAGTTTACGTTGCCAACACGTCGGAGATGAAATTTAAAAGATTTAACCCCTGCCTCCCACAAACCTCCAAAATGTGGTGAATAGGGAGGGATAAAGCTAAACTTAATATTTTCGCCTGCAGTAAAATTTAAAATATCATTTTCACTAGAAATTAAAAATTGAGAAAATTCTTTAAGTGCGCCTACAAACGTTTTTCCGTTGTCGGAAAATATTTGAGCAGGTTTTCCACGTCGAGATAAGAACCTTTCTATAGCGAGTAGGTAGGCCTCTGACGTTAGACTTGTGACTAATTCTAAGTGTATCGCACGAGTAGCAAAGCAAATGAATAAACAAACATAACATTTTTCAAGTTTTGCACCCCTTCCCTTGCGATTCAATATGACCATAGGTCCCGCGTAATCTACACCGCAGTGCAAGAAAGGATACCCCGGTTCCAACCTTTCAAGAGGTAAGTTGCCCATTTTTACTGTTAGTGCCTTCCCCTTCTGGCGAGTACATGTAACGCACTTATGTACTGTCTGCCTAGCTAAGTCACGACCCTTAAGTGGCCACCAACTTTCTCTGATAGTGGCCAAAAGCAACTGTGCACCAGCGTGGAGTAAGCGTTTATGTTCAAATTGAAAAAGAAGTCGAGTAAACGGGTGTTTGGAACATAACAATATAGGATGTTTCTTAGAAAAGGAAAAGTTATCTGAATTTATCAATCTACCTCCCACTCTTATAATGCGATCTAAATCTATGAATA
Source organism: Euplexia lucipara (assembly GCA_921972225.1). Lineage (NCBI taxonomy): Eukaryota > Metazoa > Arthropoda > Insecta > Lepidoptera > Noctuidae > Euplexia > Euplexia lucipara. Next base: position 780,776 of record OV179149.1, on the reverse strand, counting down.
CATCGAGACTAGACACGTTTCTCATAGACTTAACAGGTAAGTTCTTCTCTAATGCATTAAATATGTCGGGAAACGACGTTTGTTGTGCTAAGCGTACTAAAACTAAGATTGATTTATTTAATTCATTAGACGTAATTGGGCCAGTGCTACGATTTGATTTGAGTCGTGCATTATGGACGAATCGTAACATGTAAATGTTTTATTATTTATTTATTTACATGTAAGCGGCTGCGCGTCTCATGCGATTAAAATTTGAAAAATGTTCGAAGGTAAAAATACTAGTATAAGTTGATTGTGTAAATAAAGAATTAATATTTGATTTTATTTCAGGTAAGTCGTGTAAAGGAATTATTTCGTCGTGATTATTTTGTTTACAATTAGTGTTAAGTTCAGTTAAAAACGTTGGCCCGTGCCACCAAATATCTGAATGTTGAAGCGCGTCGAGCGTAAGCCCGCGAGATAGAAGATCAGCTGGGTTGTTTTTACCAGAAACATGTAACCACGGTAACTCACCAGTCAATTCATTTATTTGCACTACTCGGTTCTGAACGAATGATTTTAATAAATTAGGTGAAATTCTAATCCAGTTTATAGTAATCGTGGAGTCGGACCAAAAGTATATTATCAAAAGTTAATCTCCATGACTGAATTATTTTTCTATATAACTTGGCACCAACCAAAGCCCCGCACAACTCAAGTCGCGGTATAGTGACTGGTTTGATTGGTGCGACTTTGCTCTTTGCACAAAGTAACCTAACAGTGGCCGGTGAATTGTCATTGTATGTACTTATGTATGCGCATGCGCCATATGCATCCTGTGATGCATCCGTGAAAATATGTAAGTCTGTGTATTTTGTATTAACTTGTCGGACATGACGAGGAATTTTTATGTTTTGTAAATGTTGAAGTGTGTCAATAAAGTTTTTCCACATAATTAAAATATCGTTAGGTACTGGATCGTCCCAACTTAATTTACAAAGCCATAATTTTTGCAAAAGAGTTTTTGCGATTATTATTGAAGGTGCTAATAAGCCTAATGGGTCGTACACCTGTGAGATGACAGATAAGATAACGCGCTTAGTCACATGAGTAAAACTTTGATCAATCCTTGAAGTAAAATATAATAAATCTAAATGATTCAACCAACCAAGACCGAGAGTTTTAGTTAAACAATTTTCGTCAAAAACTAATTCTTTTGTTTGATCTGTTGTAGAAGTTTCCGAATTAAACAACCATTTACGTAAATGGAAGCAACCAGATTTTAAAACATTAGTTACTTCGGTACAAATGTCTAGTAAACATTGTTTACTATCATGACCAGTAATTAAGTCGTCTACAAACAAATCTTCATCTATTACTTGCCTTATGACGTCATCCCTACACTCCGATGCCAGCTGTTTGATGCATCGAATACTTAGATAAGGAGCGGACGCGGTTCCGTATGTTACGGTATTAAGTTGGTACACACCGAGTTCGTCCGATTTATTTTCACGCCAAAGAATTAATTGGAGGTTCCGTAGATCAGGTTGAATATTAATTTGCCGATACATTTTTTCGACATCAGCACATGCAACAAATCGAAATTGCCGAAAACGTAATAAAATCGAAAAAACATCATTATGTAAACTAGGGCCAATATACTGAATGTCGTTAAGCGATTTGCCTGATGTTGACTTTGCACTTCCATCAAAAACCACCCTAAGTTTAGTAGTACTGCTGTGAATGCGTAAAACACCGTGATGTGGAAGAAAATAATTAGGTGTTGGAATTTGATCAATTCGACTCATGTGCCCTAAACTTATATATTCATTCATAAAATCACAATATAATTTTTTATATTCAGGTGTAGACTTATCTAATTTACGTTCAAGTGCGTGAAAGCGATTTAACGCGAGTGCATACGTATCTCCAAGTGTGTCACTGGACTCAGCTAATGGAATGCGCACAAAAAATCGTCCTTCATTATCACGATACGTCGTTTGCATAAACAAGTTTTCACATAAAGACTCATCTTTAGTTAATTTATTTTGCGTAACTATTTCTTCAAGCTCCCAGAATTGCCTAAGTTGATTATCTAATGATTGGGAATAATTGCATTGAACTTTATTGTTGCGTGTGGTTTTATTATAATTTAACAATGATCCAGATATTACCCATCCCAACTTAGTATTCTGGAGATACGGACCACTACTTAAGCGAATTAGCCCGTCATTTAAAAGTTCCCAGAATTTATCTGCTCCAATTAATAATTCTATACCTGATGGCGAATAAAATTTAGGATCTGCTAACTGTACATGCTCAGGTATATTTATGTGTGATTTTGTACCTAAAGATGGCAACTGAGCTGTTATCTGATTTAAAACTAAACATTTGAAGCGCGTATTATATTGTGAAGTTTTAGACCTTAACTTGATTTCACATGATTGTGTTGAATTAGTCACCGAGTTACCTACGCCGGAGACTTGAACAGTGGACTGTATTAAATTAAGATTTAGTCTTTTACATAAAGATTCTGCAATAAAACAATGCTGACTACCATTATCTAATAAAGCGCGGGTAGTGTGATAATTATTGCTTTTATCTGCAACCTCAACTAAAGCTGTGGACAGCAGTACCGTTTCTAATAATGAATGAATGGTACTTTCATGTGTTGTGTGAGATGCAGAATGGAATGTGCTAGTGTTTGTGGAGTTAGAACTAGTTGTATCCTGCGGCGATGCCTGTGAATTAAGCGCAACAGCTGACGATGTTGATGCGTTTACATTACCGTCACATTTATCGTGAATTAAACTATTGTGTTTCTTATGGCACAACTTACACGGACCGAACCAACACTCATCTACCGAATGACTAGCGCGTAAACAATTAGAACATAACTTCTTTTCTTCAATAAATTTAACTTTCTCGTTAACAGATAATTTTAAAAATGTGTCGCAAGAATAAAGTGGATGATTAGCTTGACACATCATGCAGTTGCGATAACGTTTTGAATTTTTGTTATTAATTTGTTTATTTTGTGTTGATGTGTGACTATGTGATTTATGTTGTGTTTGTAACGGTTTTTTTGTATTATTATCGGATGAAGATTTACTATGTGCCAATTGTATAGTTTCTAGTACGTCAGCCCTATTTTTGAGAAAAGTAATCAAAATATCAAGAGATAAATGTGAACTTGACTGGTTTTGACTGTTGATGATTAAACTTTTATGAGTCTCCCATTCTCTTTCCGTGGCTAAATCGAGTTTAGATGTAATTAAATAGATAATCAACGTGTCCCATGACTCGGTTGGTTCACCGAGGTTTTTGAGTGAACGTATATTTTTAAGAACGGTATCTATAAGCTTGCGAATTTGATTAGATGACTCCTTAGTTAGTGACGTAATAGAAAACAAAGCCTTGACATGATTTTGCACAAGTAACCGATTATTATTAAATCTGTTTTCCAATAACTCCCACGCTATATAATAATTCTCAGAGGAGAATTCTAAAGATTTGATAACTGATAATGCACTGCCGGTAAGAGAAGAGCGTAAATAATGGAATTTCTGCACATTATCTATTTCTTTGGAATAATGGATGAGAGATAGGTAAGTATCGCGGTACTCCAACCAATGGTCATAAGAACCATCAAAGGAAGGAAGTGAAATTGTAGGCAATTGAATTTTACTAGAAATTTTGGAACAATTTTGGTTATTATCAGAGTTAATAATACACTTAGCTTTAGTCACATAAGTATAGAAATGAGTTTCAAATGATTCTCTCTCAGTTAATTCTTTTTCTACTTGACTATCTGGAATTATTAAGTCTATTTCGTCCTGAATTTCTGAAAATTGCTCTAATAATGTATCTGCCTTTTGTAAACGAGTTTGTAGTTCCGTTTTAATGGTTTCAGTAATGGGGATTTTTTCTATAGAATCTACATACTTCATGAATAGTCGAAATTTACCACGAATAACACCTCTTTTTTTATTTAAATCTCTTAATAAGTCCTCACCACCACTACGGGTTTCTTTTGTTGGAGTTTTAGGCATTTTAGAGTTTGTGGAAGACAGTGGAAAATAATTAATTTAAAATATTTGCAAAGATTTTTTGATAAAATAAAGTTGAGGGTAAGCGATGAAAAAACGGAAATGTTAACGCGTATATAAGTATTTAACGGGAATGGAACACTAGAATTACACACAATATTGACACAAATAAAGCACTGAAGACAGAAGAAGGATAGGATAAAGAATGATGATTGACCTGACCGTTTTATGCTGGTACCGTGGATGGCTTCGCTGATGGTCTCGTGCGTCCGATTTATGCTGGTCGCTACGATATATTCTGCTGCATCCGGCGTTGAAGGTCCAAATATGTTATGGTGATGATTGAAAATACTTTCTTCGATAGACTTAAGGCGTGTATTTTATAATTTTTGTTACAAAAGTTACGCGTGTGCGTATTCTTAACGAGGGATATAATGAGAGTGCCACAGTGGCGGCGCGCGCGTCAGGAATTCGAACTACACCCCGCACTCCTCTGGGCCATCCAATCGTAAGGGCTCGCTGTGATGACGATGCGTAGACAACTATTAAAAAGCAAGGGTTGGTGATAAAAAAGTGCAAATTTAGAGTTGTATGTATTTTTTAATGCCACATAATAAAAAAATAAAAAAACCCCCACCGCAAAAAAGAAAAACATTTAAAAAGTTAAAAATAATACTTTAGCCATGAAATTTTACTTCACGTCGGGGTACCTAGTAAGGAATGTTCCTAGTACTTGTAGGTATGCAGGTACTAATTTTAACGGTACCCCGACGTTACGTAAAATTTCATGGCTAAAGTATTATTTTTAACTTTTTAAATGTTTTTCTTTTTTGCGGTGGGGGTTTTTTAAATTTTAAATTTAATTTTTATTTTAAAATTTTTAAACGCATTAATTTTGTTTTATAGAGTTTACAGTTATCAGATTTTTTCAGTGCATTGTATGTACAGACAAACGCTGGTTTAAACGAATCCAAACACGACATATCTGCTATTATTTTGTCAAGAGTCTACCTAAGGTGTGCTGGATAGCCTGGCTGCAGCATCAGCTCATCCTTATGCCATCAGTGCATTGTGTTTAGAATCAAATGCTGGTTGAAATGAATCCAAACACGACATATCTGCTATTATTTTGTCAAGAGTCTACCTACTGGTGTGCTGGATAGCCTGGCTGCAGCATCAGTCACCCTGTTGCCATCAGGGCATTGTGTGCTGAATCAAATGCTGGTTGAAATGAATCCAAACACGACATATCTGCTATTATTTTGTCAAGAGTCTACCTACTGGTGTGTTGGATAGCCTGGCTGCAGCATCAGCTCATCCAAGTGCCATCAGCGCATTGTGTGCAGAATCAAATGCTGGTTAAAATGAATCCAAACACGACATATCTGCTGTTATTTTCGCAAGAGTGTATTAGTCTGCTAGATATCCTGGCTGCATCAGACCAAATGCACCATAATGTTACTTAGTAATATTACACACATAAGTGTTTGAAATTTTAAGACACACATATGTTTGTAAGTAAAGTAAATACCCATAGACGTCTAAAATAGCAACGGTAGCTAACACAAAAGAGCTGATAACCTTGAAACGGCTGAACCGATTTTGATGAATTATGTCTAAGAACCATCGCAAGAAACCCTGCTTTCCAATAAAAAAAACCGCATCTAAATCGGTTCACCCGTTTGGGCGCTACGGTGCCACAGACAGACAGACAGACAGACAGACAGACACACACACATAGCGGTGAAACTTATAACACCCCTCTTTTTGCGTCGGGGGTTAAAAAAAATAATTATCAAAATAATAAATAAAAAAAAATTGGGGTGAACACCCCTTATCACTTACAGGTTAGAAAAATAGATAGTAGCCGATTCTCAGGCTTACTGAATATGCATAAAAAATTTCATGAGAATCGGTCAAGCCGTTTCGGAGGAGTATGGGAACGAACATTGTGACACGAGAATTTTATATATAAGAAAGATACACCGTCATTCTGATTCTATCTTCCACAAAAGTCTTAAATAAGAGCACATAGACACATGGGTGTTTGAAATTTTAAGCCAACATATCTTTGTAAGTAAAGTTAATAAGTACCCATAGAAGTCTAAAATCGCAACGGCAGTTAACACAAAAGAGCTGATAACCTTGAAACGGCTGTACAAATTTTAATGAATCATATCTAAGAACCATCGCAAGAAACCCTGTTTTCAAATAAAAACCGCATCTTGATCGGTTTACCCGTTTATGCGCTAAGGTGCCACAGACAGACAGACTCACACACATAGCGGTCAAACTTATAACACCCCTTTTTTGCGTCGGGGCCGCGGGGGTTGAAAACAATACAGCGGAAAGAAAACGAATCCATAAGTTCTCTACTAACTCCATAAGTCACGTCGGGGTACCGCTAAAATAAGTACCTACGTACCTACCAGTACTAGGAACATGCCTTACTTAAGTGGTACCCCGACGTGAAGTTTCATGGCAAGTGTTATTTTTACTTTTTAAATGTTTTTGTTTTTTCAGGGTATTTTAAATTTTAAATTAAATTTATATTTGAAAATGTCATCAAGTAATGATGAATTTATTAATTCGACACGCCAGAAGTCTCAGAGGCAGTGAAAAACCTTGCCCGAGAAATCAACCGATAAATATTTACAAGCGTATCAAAATTTCATAGTATGGAAAACAAGCAAAGATGCAAATTTATTTTCAGAAAGTGTGTTTTTAGCCGAGTTTTATTTATTTCTTCGCAAATATGTTACAAAACGTCGTATGACATACGTGCGCTTTGATAATTACATCTGCATTCTTGTAGCCCTCATCTACGTCGATTATTGTTGACTGCCTCGTAGGTTTAGTGGTCGACTGCACTGGCCATGAGGCCCCGGGTTCGATCCCCGGGTTGGGCAAAGTGTTTTTGAGTTTTACCATCTGTAATTTCTCAGTAGCAGCCCGGAGTCTGGATTTGTGCGCAATTAATGACTATAGGCTCGCCCCCTATTACATTGGATTTTAACATAACTAGAGAAATGTGAGTGTACTGCAGGTACACCTCTGCTTAACCCTTCGCGTATTACAGGCGTGGTAGTGTGTTATGTTATGTCGATATTTTTCATGAATCGGATATACAAAGTATTTTGATAGCTGTCAAATCGTACTTCTTAGATTGTCGCCAGCACATCAAGTTACCCCAAAGCTGCAAATTTCTCGATCGTTTTTCAACTTTATGCCAAACAGAATAAGGTTCACATTCAATTGGGAAAATTTGACATATTAGAAACTTGATGTGCTGGCGTCTGTAAATATTAGGTATTGCAATCTGTAATTTACTATGGTTGGTCTAGTTATGAAGCATAAGATCCTGACAGTGACGTCATTGGGCTTTTCCATCTTTAATTCCTAAGTTACAGCCCGGAGCCTGAATTCAACATCAGAAACAACACTCGTCTAGTCGGAGGATCCTTCCTTTTCTATGAGGGATGAGGAATTTTACACCTGGTTCCTCATACCTCCAAACTATTATCTATTGTTTCTATTTAGCCCGTTTGATTGCAGATAGTGTGCTGTGATACCTAGTATAGTCAGTCAGCTTTAAAACTGCCTTATAATGAACTATTCTTTCATAACGGTTCCTCACCTGGGTGTGGTACCACAATATGTGTCACAGTGTTATCTTCCGTTTCCGCGTGATCGGGCGCCGTCCGCGCGGAAGCACTCGTTCTGCTCACCTCGACTGCCGCGCACAATGTCGTGAATGTATTGACGGGAACCCTAATGGGGTGCGATGAGTAGCGATGGGCTTATCAATTTGTATACAATGGTGCTTTATAAAATTATATTTTAAAGAGGCGCTGTGTACCCACGTGCTTGTATAACTACTTATGTATATTGTAATTTTCACTTTTTTATAAAGGACGGCCGTAACATTAGTACTTCCTCATTCGTTTTATATACTTTTATGAGTACGGACATAAGTATTATGAAGCCTATTCAAAGCTAGAAAAAGTTTTTAAACTTTATATTCAACAGCTTTATATTCAGTAAAACTCCACTAATGTTGTATTTTTTTTTGTCTGTGGTTTAGTATGTTTGTTGTTTTCTCAGTATTCTTATTAAACTTAGCAATAAGTTTTAAATTTTTGAAAGCATTTTAGTAGGAATATCGATTGGGATGTTGGATTGAAATAAAAACACATCGTCTTGGTAAAAATATAGTGCCACATGAATCAACATGCGGTACGAAAATCCAATTGATTAAACAGTAAGTACTTTTTTTAAGCACCTTAATCTTATCACCATAAAACCTAGACCCTTCTGCAAATACAATACCAACATCGCGTAGTGAACTAACTAGCGTATACTATACGAACACTATAGTTCAACTTAATAAACATCTCCCATATCTGGCATATGCATATTATCTTAATTAGTGCAGATATAATTAACACAGCGCAGTGTACGCGTATAAGCAAGCTGTTTTGCTAGTGGGGTAGTCAGTAACACAAGCACGTTTCGACTAGGTAGAGCGAAGTAAGTCGGTTAACACCTGGGTGGGGGACACTTGCACAATACGTTCAGTAAATGTACCTATGAGGTATACGTGTATAACTAAAGATGTTCAAATTCAAATATATTTATTTGTAATACATAGGTAATTAAAATACACCGGAGGCAATCAGGAAAATATCCAGCTAAGAGATTACTGCTACTGCCCTTTTACTTCTGAATAGCGCTAGTTAATTTATTGATCTATTTACTTTGTAAGAAAAGTGTACACTTTGTGGAAAAAATAATAAAAACCTCGTTAGTCTAGCGGTCTCAAGTACTACTGTTGCGGAGCGTGAGGTCTCCAAGTTCGATCCCCGGGTTAGGCAAATTGTTATTGACGTTTTCCATTGCGCCCGATTGATTGCAATAGGCTCACCCCTGTTACATGGGACTTAAACTTAAGGGACGAAATGTGGATGTACTAAAGGTAAACCTCCGCCTAACTATTCGGGGATAATAATCTAATAAGAAATCACGTTCTAAAAAGTATGAAACAAGAAAATATACTCTTATGGAATACCCGCGGTGGTAGGTATGTATCCTCTTTTATCTTTAAATTTATAATCGCTTACTACTGTTACAATTATTTGTTTTTTTTTCAGGGCCGGTTAATAACAACATCTAACCTATATGAGACTATCCTTATATGAGAATATTTTCTTCTTTCATACTTTTTCAGCACCGAGTTGGTTTTTGAGTTTTTGAACTTACCAAGAAGGAAAGTGTGGTTTTACAAGGAAATTATAAGCTTCCTATCAAACCAACAAACCGACAAAGACGTTGGTAATGAGTAAAGGGTAAAGGTCTGGGTAAAGGTAACCTTTTCTCCAATGTTCCGCTTTTCATTGTAATAAATACCAACTTCTTTGTCGGCTAAAGTTAATTGTCAACAGGAAGCAGTAATTAAGGCTGTACGTAAATATTTACCGAACGGAACGGTTCCATCGTCAACCTGCTTTCGTATCTATTGCTATAGGACTACGGTCTCGATGAGAGTGAGTAGCGGGGCGATGGTGGAGCTAAGCTGGTAGCGGGTAGCGTGTGTGTCACAAGATTCATTGTGATTTTTAGGGTTCCGTAGTCAACTAGGAACCCTTATAGTTTCGCCATGTCTGTCTGGCCATCCGTCCGTCCGTCCTCGCTTAATCTCTGTGACCGTTAGCACTAGAAAGCTGAAATTTGGCACCAATAGGTGTATCAATCACGCCGACCAAGTGGTAAAATAAAAATTGGAAAAAAATGTTTTATTAGGGTAGCCCCCCTATAAGTAAAGTGGGAAGTGATTTTTTTTAAATTTCAAACCTAACGCGTGATTTATTGTTGAAAAGGTATTTAAAAATGAATAGGGGTTTACTAAAATTATTTTTTGATAAAGTCAATAATTTCGGAAATAATCGCTCCAAAAGTAAAAAACAATGTGTCCCCCCCTCTCTAACTTTTGAACCATAAGTTTAGAAAATATGAAAAAAAAAAAAACTGAAAAGTAGAACTTTATAAGGACTTTCTTGGAAAATTATTTTAAACTTGTTGGAAACAACAGTTTTTTAGTAAAAAGACAAAAAGTTGTACAAAATAATTTCTGGACTAAGTTTGTAGTATAATCGTATATGCAAGCATTTTCTTTAACTTCGTTTTCATATTCTACGGAACCTTACACTGAGCGTGGCCCGACATGCTCTTTGCCAGTTTTTAGAATTGCAAATAGAGGTAACACTAAGTTGCCAAAAAAGCACTTTACAAATAAGCAGTCATTTAACTAATAAATAACTGTACGGCTCAAAGTTTGGCTATGAAGTACCTATATGTGTTATATCTGTTTAGCCACTTGCATGTTATCTTGTTTGTGATATAATATTTTATACTAGCTTCTGCCCGCGACTTCGTTCGCGTGAAGTTTTGATATCGCATCGCATCGCCTGCTTGTGCTTTATGTATATACTTACCCTTTTCCCACTTGCTAAACTTAATTTCTGAGCTTGGCTAATATGCATGGTAATTGAAATCAAACAATGTCAATGGCAATTTTGTTCAAAATGTCATACTTGTGATGATTAACGTATTTATTTGGGTAAGGATTAATACCATGTTAATAAAAAGCTTTCCATAATTAAATTAAAAATTTAAAAAACCCCCTCCGCAAAAAAGTAAAACATTTAAAAAGTTAAAAATAATACTTTAGCCATGAAATTTTACGTAACGTCGGGGTACCTTTAAAATTAGTACCGACATACCTACAAGTACTACGAACATTCCTTACTAGGTACCCCGACGTGAAGTAAAATTTCATGGCTAAAATATTATTTTTAACTTTTTAAATGTTTTACTTTTTTGCGGAGGGGGTTTTTTAAATTTTGTTTTATAGAGTTTACAGTTATGAGATTTTCTCAGTGCATTGTATGTAGAGTCAAATGCTGGTTAAAACGAATCCAAACACGACATATCTGCTATTTTTTTGTCAAGAGTCTACCTACTGGTGTGCTGGATAGCCTGGCTGCAGCATCAGCTCATCCTGTTGCCATCAGGGCATTGTGTTTAGAATCAAATGCTGGTTGAAATGAATCCAAACACGACATATCTGCTATTATTTTGTCAAAAGTCTACCTACTGGTGTGCTGAAAAGCCTGGCTGCAGCATCAGCTCATCCAGTTGCCATCAGTGCATTGTGTGCAAAATCAAATGCAGGTCAAAATGAATCCAAACACGACATATCTGCTGTTATTTCCCCAAGAGTGTATTAGTCTGCTAGATATCCTGGCTGCATCAGACCAAATACACCATAATGTTGCTTATTAATATTACACACATGGGTGTTTGAAATTTTTAGACACACATATGTTTGTAAGTAAAGTTAATACCCATAGACGTCTAAAATAGCAACGGTAGCTAACTCAAAGGAGCTGATAACCTTGAAACGGCTGAACCGATTTTGATGAATCATATCTAAGAACCATCGCAAGAAACCCTGCTTTCAAATAAAAAAAACCGCATCTAAATCGGTTCACCCATTTGGGCGCTACGGTGCCACAGACAGACAGACAGACAGACAGACAGACAGACACACACACATAGCGGTGAAACTTATAACACCCCTCTTTTTGCGTCGGGGGTTAAAAACTTATAACACCCCTCTTTTTGCGTCGGGGGTTAAAAAGGGTTATAGTGAGTTAACCTTAAGGGATAGACATATGTTGGTCTGGTGGTTAGTGGCCCTGACTGCTAAGCCGAAGTTTGTGAGTTCGATTTCTACTCACGGCAAAATTTTGTGTTATTAGCATAAAATATACGTATTTAGACATTTATAAGTATGTTTATCAGTTATCTAGGTAGCTCTGCTTAGTTTTTGACTCAATGCCGTTGTGTGAACGATGTGAAATATTTATATTTTCTGAAAATAAACCCTTTACTGCACTATCGCCCCGCTATCCGCCCCGCTACTCGCTGTCGTCGAGACCTCTGCCTTCTAAGTGATCGCTGAAGTTGTGAGAAAGGGATGGTAATTTCAGTTGTTGTTGATAACTATCGTTTATCTCTTTGATGTTAATCGTTCATAATGCTAACGGGGGTATTGGTGAATTATGTTTTTGTTATCATGTTCAAGAATTCCGGGTTGTAGATATTTAAAGATGAAACTTTCGAGATACAATGGATAAAACCGTCAAAAAAATATTTGTACGCCGTTAAGGCAAAACATAACTGTCCTAAGTACAATTTTATGTAACATCTTGGATGCCATGTGTGTATACTTATGTTTTGAACAAATAAATGATCTTATCTTATCTTATCTTATCTTAATACTATTGACTATAGACTACAGAAGTTGTAACACTTAAATACAGGGAAGAAGGAAAATCAGGACACAAATGGACACTATGAGTTTTATATATGATTCTGGATCACCTAGCGTCAAAATTTTACCGAATTTCTGAGGTCTATTGTAAGTCGGATGTCAGTGGACATAGACGTTATTGGTGAGGTTCTGCAAAAAAGTAAAGTGCGTAGTAGGTACCTACTCGTAACCAGCGTGTGTGTATGATAACATGAATGATTGTAAACGAAACATAAAAAGTATGTCAGAATCGTAGCAGATGGCGCTCTCAAGTTTCTGCCTACCCTGTATGTTAAACCATAAAAAGCTCATCACTTCTATTTAGCCCAATCAAAATTTTCCTTAAAAAGTAAACAGGCCACTCTTTAATAAAAACCTCATTGAGTTAGATATTAAATCAAAATTTTATATCGTTTAAAGCAAAAAGGACTAAAAGAAAAACTTGGTAAGTCGACAGAAAAAAATCAACGTCAATGGGGCTAAACTTATACCCCCTTATTCATAAATGTGGAGTACAGTTACACCAAACCTAATCCTTGAATAATGTATGGTAAATCAGTAGAAAAATAAATTTAAAATTTAAAAAACCCCCATCGCAAAAAAGTAAAACATTTAAAAAGTTAAAAATAACAATTTAGCCATGAAATTTTACTTGACGTCGGGGTACCACATTAGTAAGGAATGTTCCTAGTACTTGTAGGTACGTGGGTAGGTACTTATTTTAACGGTACCCCGACGTTACGTAAAATTTCATGGCTAAAGTGTTATTTTTAACTTTTTAAATGTTTTACTTTTTTGCGATGGGGGTTTTTTAAATTTTAAATTTATTTCTTATTTTAAAATTTTTAAACGCATTAATTTTGTTTTATAGAGTATACCGTTATGAGATTTTTTCAGTGCATTGTAGGTAGAGTCAAATGCTGGTTAAAACGAATCCAAACACGACATATCTGCTATTATTATGTCAAGAGTCTACCTACTGGTGTGCTGGATAGCCTGGCTGCAGCATCAGCTTATCCTGTTGCCATCTGTGCATAGTGTTTAGAATCGAATGCTGGTTCAAATGAATCCAAACACGACATATCTGCTATTATTTTGTCAAGAGTCTACCTACTGGTGTGCTGGATAGCCTGGCTGCAGCATCAGCTCATCCTGTTGCCATCCGTGCATTGTGTGCAGAATCGAATGCTGGTTATAATGAATCCAAACACGACATATCTGCTATTATTTTGTAAGAGTCTACCTACTGGTGTGCTGGATAGCCTGGCTGCAACATCAGCTCATCCTGTTGCCATCCGTGCATTGTGTGCAGAATCAAATGCTGTTTAAAATGAATCCAAACACGACATATCTGCTGTTATTTTCCCAAGAGTGTATTCATCTGCTAGATATCCTGACTGCATCAGACCAAATACACCATAATGTTGCTTATTAATATTACATACATGGGTGTTTGAAATTTTAAGACACACAGATGTTTTTAAGTAAAGTTAAGACCCATAGACGTCTAAAATAGCAACGGTAGCTAACACAAAAGAGCCGATAACCTTGAAACGGCTGAACCGATTTTGATGAATTATGTCTAAGAACCATCGCAAGAAAGCCTGCTTTCAAATAAAAAACCGCATCTAAATCGGTTCACCCGTTTGGGCGCTACGGTGCCACAGACAGACAGACAAACAGACAGACAGACAGACACACACACATAGCGGTGAAACTTATAACACCCCTCTTTTTGCGTCGGGGGTTAAAAATACTAGTACTAACTTTACTCCGCGTTTATTTATAATACCAAAAGTGTTTGAATGTACGATGATGACCCTTCTGCCCCGTATAATGTTGACACATGACACAAAAAAAAACATTGGGAGTACTCAACCTTTAGTTCCTACTTAAACATCCTTACAGCTATCATGCCAGGCCTTACCGTGATGCAACAACTATACCTAATTCTAACGCAGATACACCAAATAAAAGACTACCATACCATACCATAGATTGATGTTGAAGGTACCAGTAGTAGTGACCGACTCGATCAGTGCCCGTCAGTATCATGTCACTGCTCTATTTCGTATCGTATCGACAGACTAGTTTCACGCGTCGCTGGTGCCTCTAAGGAGCTTGTATAGATATCTGCGTAGGTATGTGTGTACAGTACCTAAGGGATAAGTGAATAAGCATACAGGGTAGAATGAATGTTGACGCTTTACTTGATACCATGAATTTAAAATATGGTTCTGTACTTACCCCACAGCATTAAAAGTTGTCGTAGGCTTTTTCAAAGTTCCACGTGTATGGCTGCGAAAATATTGAACTTAGGAAAAAGCCGACGAAAGATGTTTTTGCTCAGGGCCCATGCCCAGCACCGTATCAGATAGTGCACCTTCCTATTTTAACGATCGCGCATCAATTACTGCCACTGAGGCTTTATACGTAAACAGAAAGAAAGAATTAACGAAAAAGTGTTTATTGACACACAAAACAACGGTGAAATTAACAACAAGACAATGAAAATAACTGATCGAAGAGCACGTGGTCAAAAGCATGCATCTACTCGTAAGTGTGTGGCAGTAACGTAGTCATTACAAAAACCTACATACCTCCTATGTACATACGTCGTGAATTAGGATAGTTTTAAGTTAACAAATGACTATACTTGTAGTCATTGGCAAAACAAAGGTAGGTACATTTAAATGGTTCTCTTGAGCACTATTTGGTCATTGTTTCATTAATTAGCTAGGTCCAGCTTCGTGTTGTCTGCCTCAATAAATCGACGCACCTGTCTTTACAGAAGTGTGCTAAGTTGTCCCATGTGTACCATCTTAGGAACATTGAGACAAACTATGTACTATAAGTGTATTGTTAGACCAGTCGACATTTGTTCACTACTCCGCAAAGGAAAAAGAATGCAAATGATTGGCATTAATTCCATACGTTTCTTGTTACGCGTCATTTGCCTAGCCTTTTCTCAAGTATATTGGAGTTGATTTCCAGTATAACTAGATGCAGAATACAAATATTTTACATGGAGCAAAACGTAGTGATTGGGTAACACGATACCTCTTGGTTAGGTTAGTTGCCATGCGTTCGAGACTCTGACTACCCGTAACGATTGTCAAAGATCTACAAATGCAACAACTTCATAACATACAATTAATACAATTTCTTTTTTTACTAATAAATTATACAATTTCTATATTTACTCCATTGACTATTATATTATTTTCTAATCTTGTTGTGTGAAAAATTAAATATTTGTACGCCATAGTTTGGCAGGACATGCTGAACTACCTCTGTAACTCTTTTTATATTGTACAGACGCCAGCACATCAAGTTACCCCAATGTGTCAATTTTTTTTTTATCGTTTTTCAACTTTATGTCAAACAGAATAAAGTTCATATTTAATTGGGAAAATTTGACAATAATTTTTAATGTGCCTGTACCATGTTCTAACAAATGAACATTTTTGTTTTGATGCTAAGTTATGCAGAGGTTTATAGTAGACCGACATTTTGCCAGTTAAATGCGATAGGTAGGATATTTCACTATATTTTAATAATGCTGTATCGTATAACTCTTTTTTGTCCCAAATAAATAAAATAAAATAAAATAGTGGGCGAGCCTATTAACATCAACTGGGCCTAGATATGTTCCCATGTTAAGATTGTTGCTTTGTCTGAAAGATAGAGGCGTATATAATGTCTAAGCAACCGTTGGTATCGTATAATCATATAAGGTTAGATAAAATGTTAGACGGCTATAAACACTACAATCTTAAAGTTCCAATTTTTTATTATTGAAACCATATTAAGTACAGATTTTCACTATCTCAAGTAGTAAAATATCTGACAACACAAATGTCGTTGGTATGTTACACGCGAATACACACAAGCGTCTCTAAAAAATAATCTCATTTTCGAATCAAATGTACACTTATTCTTTGTAAGTAGGTAGGTAGGCTGTCTGGACTTTAAAGTAGACCAGGAAAACTACGTAACATTATACAACATAAACAACACACAAACACGCAGCATTTAGTTTTAAATAATGTATTTTGTATCTTTGAAATCAATATATTCCAGTAAGGTAGCTAGGTTAGGTAGTTAGGTTCGCTATAGGATAGGTATGGTAAGTTAGGTTAGGTTATATATATATATTGTCATTGTAATTCTATCTAACACAAAATGTTTAAATATGAGCGCATGATAGACTTGCTAAATAAAAAGTAGTAGTAGTAATTATTGTTTTGGAGCTGTTATTTGTCATCATTGAAAATGTTCATATCTATTAAGTATTCAAAATTCTTGTGTCACAGTCTCACAGAGTTTATAACAAAACTCCACCGAAACAGCTTTTATTATTAAATTTTGTTTGTTTATTCAGTAGGTCTGAGAATAGGATGTAAACTAATAAAAAATAAATAAAAGTAATAAATTATTCTAATGGCGTATCCACACATGCCGCCGCTTTATGCCGCCGGGTTGACAGCCGGCTTTCCGACCGCGTTGCTAAAAGTGTCAGGTGTAAAGATGCTTGTGCCGGCGGCATGTGTCGATGGGCCATAAGGCGGAACGTAAAAAGAAAAGGAAAGGTTTTGTTAGTGTTTCACAAATAACCATATATACCTACTGCACGCGTAGCATGTTCACCGCAGAAACAGGTATGTAAACGGAAGAATCTATACATTTCTTTTCTACTTTCTTGACATTGTCGTGTGGTCAAAACATAAGAAATGTTTCTACAATCTGTCAATTTGTCGATTCTTCTGTAGAAAACTCCGTTTGTTTTTTACCGTGGTCTTGCTACGCGTGCTGATGTTTACAAGTATTATGTTGACATCTAAGATATCAAGGAACAGCGCAATTGAGTGGGACACTTGTCACCATATACCGATTATTAGGAACATTTATCATCCATTGCTTCACATGAAAAATTGGTCTGTTCGACAACGTACAACGTAATAATTGAATAGCAAATATGGATGGATAAATGTCATTGGGATTGCGATCGTGTTTCAATTACCTACCCCGCTGAAATGTGTCATGTCTCTGTATTGACATCGGCACTACAGCACCGATATTATGGACTATCGATGTACAAGTACCTAAATAGAATAGCAAAAAACACTACTCGTATTTAGCTTTCTTATTCAATACAATATGCACTGTTTAGATCTCCACACAAAATAAAAATAGACAAAATAGTCAGAATTGTCACAAAAGTTCTGAACGTAATCCTTGACTCGCCGTTTTATAAGAAATCGCAGCGAACGAGACATTGTAAGTAATTACTTTGTTGTTTTAAAATCAAATGAATCAATTGATACATCTGATTTTAAAACAACAAAACCTATCATCTCTCAAGCATCTTCATCAGCGATATCTAGGTACCGAGTAATTTCGTAAATTCAGTACTTTGATGCTAAGCTTAGTAATTATTATTTTTTCGTACTTAAGTCCTTAACATTGCTCGCATGTGAACCCAAAGGCAATAGTTAGCAGAATATAAAAGTCAGTTATCAATTCCCAAAGCAGTTATTATAGGAGCAATAGAAAGTATATTGCTTGCTGGTAAAAACACCATATTTTTATGGTGATAAATTTTATGGCGGAATAAAAAGGGTTTACAGTTTAATGTTCAAACGCTCGGTTTCATGGCTCTGAGATATTTATTTTTAAATTATAAGTAGTCTACTCATTTTTATTACTCGATTGTTTGATCGATTACCTTGAATGTGAAGTCATTTAAAAATGTTTTTAGAATTAATCGAAATGATGAATTGTTTATTTTTTTTTAGTAGATCTTATCCACACGTTAATGTTTGTCAATGTAAAGACTAGATGATTATTTTATATTTACTTTAATGATGAAGCTAATAGTCGGAAATGATAAATAAAGCATGAAATGAAAAGCATTTATTTGGCACATAGGCACGATAATGTGTGTGTGTTTTGTTCTGTGTCTGGGTGTAATTTGTCTATAATATGTATGTATTTAGAAATATATAAGTATGTTTATCAGCTGTTTAGTACCCATAACACAAGCTCTCAAGCTTGAGAGCTTGTTTTGGTGTTGTGTGAAAAGTTGTGGAATATTTATTATTATTTATTATTATTATTAAATGAAAAGATAAGAAGACACGCTAAGTAATGTTATGAAAAATAATATAAGCTAATAGAAAATGTTTATTCCAAAAAAGAAAGTGACACTCTATGACAACAGAAGGCCGAAAAGAAAATAATGTAATAAAAAAATGGACGTTGACATTGATTGAACGTGAATTCCGCCCAAATTAAGTTTAGTTAACAAAAACAAAAGAAACGATATATTTTAGTAAGTAAAGTAACACCGACCGACAGTGGGTTTACGAGTTCGTCAGTGTGAGTTACAACTTGCGCGTCGATTTACGTCTCCCACGACACGACTTTTTCACTCTCAATGACATTAGGAATCAATAAAAATATTCCCTAAAGTTCTAGCCAAAAACTATCCCTAAAACGAAAACGTTGTAGAAAGTTAAATGGGGCAGTAAATAACGTGGCCACCATAAAGCCGGCTGTAAATGTAGTAACAACGGTGCCATCAGCGGTAATCAAGCGATTCGGCGTCCATCGCCGGGTGCGGCCGCAACCAAAGTTATTGATGTCTCTGTTGCCCGGCGATGTTTAACGCCTCGTGGTATTTCACACTGAATAGATTGAACGCAGCGTTTTTTAGCAGATGGAGTGTTTCACACCCTAATATCTTTGTTTCATGGTTTTGTCTGCATTTGTTTTGGAAACTGAAACATATCTTTTATAAATACAGAGAATCATAGGAAGCTTTTCAAAATTACATAAAATCAATTGAAATCAAATTAATTAATCTCATGATAGCCCAAAGGTTTGACGCCTACCTCTCATGCAAGAGGTTGTAGTTGAGGTTGTATTAGCCGGGTAAGTACCAATGTAACTTTTTCAATTCATATGTACTTTCTAAGTTTGTCTTAGACATCTTTAACATCGGTGAAGAAAAAACATCGTGAGGAAACCTGGACTTGTAGTTAATATAAGTCTGGAATCGCCAATCCGCCTTAAGCAAGCGTGGTGATCGATGCTCTTACTTTCTCTGTATGAGAAGGCTTTTGACCTGCAATGGGACAGTGTGACAGGATCTTTGCGTTATGCTCGTGAACGGGTGCTGTTTGTGGTAACTGGTCGTCTTGCTGGCTTTGGTTTTGCTATTGTTTTAACTATTACCTGTTTTTTTTTTGTTTTATTTAACTTCCACAGTTCTAGTTTATCATTTTGTTACATTGTCTTTGCAGATCTATGGATTTAATCCAACTCTGCACATGCAAGCTGGCACACCCTTTTTACCTGGAGGATTCTTAGTCAGTTGCTTTTGCTTGAGTTAAGTTAGTTTTATTGTCGGTAGCTATATATTACTGGTATTCTTTATGTTGAGTGTGCTACCTAACATGTAGTGAATAACTTATTTTAATTATTTTGTAATTATAACTAATTGTACTGTGTAAATTCAAGTTCTTTTAACTTATCAGACAGATGTGTTGCTGGGGAGTTTGCACTTCTTCTTCCCAGCAAAAACACTAAGAAGTGGCGAAGGGTGGGCTTTTTGGGGGACTGTCTTATGTAATTTCGACGTTCAAAAGTGCTGATCCTCAGCCTAATTTGAATAAATGGCTTTTGATTTGATTTGGTTGGTATTATTATTAGTATTTAAAATTAATAGGGATTACGCATGTAATTTAAATATGGTTCGAATATTTTTTTTCCGAATCTATAATAGCAGAAAATATGAACTAAATCATTGTTTTACTTTTTAATAGCGTCATAATTATTTAAAATTAAAAATAAAAGTGCGAATCAAGCGCGGGAAATTCAAATTTGTGAAACGCATCACTATTGGTTATAACGAAAATTGACGTCAAATACTACAACAACAACTCAACGTCGACAAAACATCAATGTGTAAGTATGACATTAAGTATTGGAATGGACTTTTTATTGGAAAACATAATTATTGCCGTTTGTGTTGTGAACTAATTTAATGTTCAAGTGTAATTTTAGCTTCATAGTGAGGTTATTTAACATTTAAGAAAAATGACTGAAAGTGGTTTTGTAAAAGCACAATCTGACAATGTTTATTGCATTCGGATACAAGCAATACCGGTAAACTGGTTTTTGAGCTTTTTTCAAACGAAAACAACCTAAGTAATAGTAATAGGATCATAGTAAATGACGTAATCGAAATGGCACGCGAAAATGGCGGCGTTTAAACCGCTCTTTATTCTGTATTTTAAATATTTTTTTAAGCTTTATTACTGCATTTTAAATATGTTTATATTTTTTTACTATGTTAAAACGTTGTAAATAGTGAATTAAAATTATAAAAAAAATACATGCACCCTTTTGCTGAGCATAAACTTATTTAGTGTCCCAATTGGGCGCCAACAAAATTGTGCCATTAGCTCCCATGTTTTTGTTTACATTTGATTTTTTTATTCATTAAATTTACTTAACCGTCGCTATAATGGTACAGCTATCTTAAATTTAAGCTAAGAGTTAATTATATAAAGGTACTTTCACGTAATTTATTAATTAGACGATAAAAGTGGTTTAAAACAAATTTTATATAGAAGGCTCTATATTTATTCGGACCTTTTTAATAAGCCAATGAACCGACACGAATCATAATTGGCTTAGGCCACGCGAGCCAATAGGCGCTTGTTGTAAAAATACTCTGCCTTTGATAACCCAGTAGAAGTATTATTAAACAGAAAAACATTATTAAATATCCTAGTCTAATTAAAACGTTTAAGGTATCAATTTGGATTTCAAAATATGTTAAAACCAAACCAACTTTTGTTCGGATGCTATTTTTATTACTCAAATACGATGAACGATAAGATAACATCTGAACAGTAACATTATATATCTCCTCATAATTATCATTTCTCCGAATTGGGACTGATTTAGTAGCAGACTGGTCGTAATTAATCTCTTGGGCAATAATAATTAGATAGCTTGTTCCATGAGCTAACATAAATGTTATGCTCCTTGTGTAATTATTTTATATAGAACAAACATTGGACTGATTAGGTACACCTTGTGGCAATATATAAACATCTAGGTATTTTAGGTAAAAATGATAAAATAACTTGTTAGTCCATAGATAGTACTTTAAAAAGTACTCGCCGCGTAACTTATTAGGATTTTTTTTTTACCCTATGTAGCTTTTAAAGTTATAATTTGCTAGTTTTTACGCAAAACGAGGGATGTTATAAGTTTGCCCGTTAGTGTGTGTATCTGTCTGTCCGTCAGCGGTATAGTACACATTACACAAGCTTTGCTTAGCTTGGGACTAGATAGCGTTGTGTGGAAGTTATGGGATATTTAGTAAAAAAAAAGCTCATAGCCGTACCTACGTGTCACGCCGTGTTTGTGTGTTGTCACCTTTACTATTCCGAATAAACTACGATCTCTAGCGACTGCAGCGACAACTATATAATTCATCACGCGATATGTGCATTTCTAGCAGCTTCAGTATAAAAGGTAATTACTTCAACAAGAGTCGGTCTGGTCCGCGACTTTGCAAACGTAGTGTAGGACATCCTCCGGTTAGTTGGGATGACGAGGTGCGAAAGACTGCTGGCAGATTCTGGATGCGCCAAGCTAAAGACAGGGAGCTTTGCCACTCATTAGGGGAGGCCTATGTCCGGCTGTGGACTACTGTGGGCCGATGATGATGATGATAAGTCGGTCTGGAAAGGTTTAAAGACAGCAAACTTGATGAAAAGCCATTTCTGTCACTTCTCAGTCTAAGCCGATATTTTTTCGTATAAAAGGCATGACACATCAGATTCCCCAATCAGATCAGTGCACTGACGTCACGCAATAAAGCGATCAATCAAATTCCCTCGTAATCTAGTCATACTTCCATATGGTGGGGATTGCACGCATCTGTGACTTGGAATATAATGGCGGACGCGTCACACGCGCATAGCCGCGTTTTAGTCCCGATCATTCCACGTTTATAGCCCGCGTGATTGCTGGACAGACTCGGTTTCTCATCTTGCACACTTCGTGAGTGAAAGAGAGAGCAATACGTAGATAATCTTATGGGAATGTGTGTGAATAAAGATGTGATGTCGTTGTCTCAATACTGTTGTCTGCTAGATGAGATAATGATGTCAATAGCGGGGAGAATTTGTTTACAAATTTTGGTAAAGGAATTAATAAAATAAAACAACCGACTTCTTAAAAAAAACTAACAGGTGAAAAATAACTCCAGTTTCGGAAGTCTGTGGCTTTGGTGGTTTTGTTTTGTTCATTATTGGCCACCGACTTCCGAAACTGGAGTTATTTTTCACCTGTTAGTTTTTTTTAAGAAGTCGGTTGTTTTTTTTGTAAAAAAGTTTTTATTTTGTAATTTTTAGTTTCTTTATGTGTAAAGAAAGTCTTTCAAAACTTGAAAGAATCATTGAAATTGGATAACAATTGCTAAAGAAGTTCTATCTAAACATTAATCTATACATCTCTGCCGGCCCCTTTTAAAATAGAATGGCGTAATGTTATGTTGTGGGAATACAAAAGCTCAGCATAGACATCTGACTATAGCAATCGCGAATAATTTGCTGTTATTCGTTGAAGAGTTCCGTTGCCTGTCTTCTACATCAGTTTTTCTTCACCAAATGATACTTTCTGAATGCAAATGCTTGATTTGTTACTAAAAATGTTAAAATCGGTGCGTGTGTGCCTATATTTTTTGAGGAGTTCCCTCAATTCCTCGAAGATCCCTCATCAGATATGAGTTTTGATACAAATGGGACCAATCTGCTGCTATACCCTATCAAACAAAAAAAGAATTTTGAAAATCGGTCTATAAATGACGGAGAACTGAGGTAACAAACCCTAAAAAAAAAAAAAAAAAAAAAAAAAAAAAAAAAAAAAAAAAAATACAACCGAATTGAGAACCTCCTCCTTTTTTTGAAGTCGGTTAAAAAGACCTACTTATGATTTATGCTTCTATTTTCATAAATAAATAATAGAGAGACTTTATCTTTAGGGCTTTATAACAGCTAGCATGCTGTTATAAAGCCCTAAAGATAAAGTCTCTCTGCATTCGTTAAGTAGCTCCACGACCCGACATTATGTCTAGTCAGTTAATAAAAAATGGGTATACCAATTTACCAAAACCACCGAATTATAGAATTGTAGATGTTGTGTTTTTTTTTGTAATATAAAATAATTAAAATGTCATTCTTAAACACTAAATATAATGGGTGGCATAATACAGGGCTTAGGAGAGCGAGCAGTTTAATCCCAAGCTTTTTTGTCATTTAGATAATCTGAAATTTTATAGTACTTTTTTACAAAGTTTAGTTTTAATACATTTATCAAAATTATAAAATACCAGCTTATTATTATTTTATAATTTCGATAAATTACGAGCTTGCATCAAGCCCATAGTTTATGACGATATCAACTCCATTTGTAAATAACTTGCACAGTATTGGTTGCTTGTTCGACTTCTGCGTTTTCCATCTACGAGTTTTATTGAAACCGTGTTCGTCATAAGCTGTGAAAGTGTTTCATTATTTGGAACACGGTGTCGAAAATTCAGTGGTGCGTGTTGGCTAGCTCTAAAGAGCGTGTCGTGCCATTGTTTATTGGTGGTTCGGTGTCCTAATTTCGTCGTTGCCAATAATGTACTATTTGATGGCAAATCGAACTTAGGGGAAGTCGTTATATGTCAGCGATGACGTTTTGTGACGGGTTGTTTATGATTTGTGTACTTTTAGAGTTCTGTTCCAATATGTTATAAAGAAAACTGTTCTAATGTACGACTTTGTCTTTCCTTCCGTTTGTTGCAGCTGCTTATTTTAGGTAGGCTGTTAACCTAGAAGACTTTAATTTTCAAATAATTCTTAACAATGGTCGTTCAACGTAATACGTAACAATGCGAGTATTTTTTAATGTAACTGGTGCACATTTGATAAATTAACAAATGGGTTGTAAAGGTACGATACTACTTATAACTAAACATTTCTGTAAAAATCTCTACAGCGAAAAGTCAATGTACAATTGAAGATCTTAATGTTTTCAAAGGTACTACTATATGAGTTATGTTAGAATGATAACGATTATACATTATTTAAGCAAATAAACTGCAATATCTAAATATAATGAAATGTACTTTTGCGTGTGTGTATGACCATATGTATGACAAACGTGTATGAAGCGAAATAACTATGTAACAATCGAAGCAGCTGGGGTTCTATAGTCTCTGCCTACCTCCATGTCAAAACGGCGTGACTGTATGTTTAAAAACAGCTACAACACACTCTCCATAGCTTTCTCTTCATAAAAGCTTAGCTTCATTAATTTAATTATCTCCACAATGCTCTCTAATAAACATATTAACATACTACCTATTTAGTAAATCCAAGCAATAACCGAGAGCAACCCATATTAACCTGTACCTACCTTACGTGGTGAGTTTGCTCACGCGCGGCACTGCAGGGTTAAATGGGTGCATATAGTGCAATAAGCTTTACGAAGTAAGCGGGTCCATGTTGTTGTGATATTGACTGCAATATGCATCGTGAATATACGGGATCTTAATTGGTTTGCGCCCGTGGGTTGCCTGCATGATATAAAGATCGATTACCATCGCCTCACTAATGCCATTCTCACTGACAATAGGACAATGTTTTGCCAATTAACTATAATAGTATTCGTAAGACGAAAAGTGTGAGAGTTGTCAACAAAGATAGGTAACAAAAAGAGGTAAATTTAAAAAAGTAAGGAGGGTTTAGTTTTTACTGTGTGATGTAAGTTTTGATGAATAAAGTAGGATTTCGATACTGAACAGATACGGTCTAGTTAGTAAAGTAAGGGTGTGGTTGGTTGACACACAAACAAAGGTCAATTCAAATTAAGTGCGGCCAATTAAACAATCATTAGCCAGCATTGAAAGCAAGGTAAAAAAAACCAACTAATATTATAAACGCGAAAGTTTGTGAGGATGGATGGATGTTTGTTACTCTTTCATGTAAAAACTACTGAATGGATTTTAATAAAATTTGGTATGATGTTAGCTGACACCCTGGATTAACACAAAGGCTACTTTTAATCCCTGTATTCTCACGGGAACGGGACCTACGCGGGTGAAACCGGGACGTCTGTTAGTCAATAATAAAAATCAGAACTGCTATATTATAGGTTTTATGCGCGATCTAAAACCAGCGTCATCAATCAGTGTTATTGCTATTTTAAAAACTACTCGTACTTATTTACCGAACTCACTTCCTTCGTCACATCGCAATTTCTTTTTAAACTGTTTATTAACTTTTAACACCTTTAGCTGACATTATGGTATGCAAATAAATGAATATGAATATTATTTCAAGTTAGAGGATATTGTTGTTCAATAATAACAGCCTCACGGGTTACGCTTGACGAGGTTGGTTCGTGGATGGGTGAGCATTCATTGCATATCAATAGTCTTCAAATCAAATCAAATCATTTATTTGCAAACATGGGTTTTTGGTACATTTTTTTTTTTTTTTTTTTACTTAATTAAGTCCTCCACATTCTACCGTCACATGGGCATGCAAATTTTATTAAATTCAAAAATTGAAAATTACAAAACGATACGAATGAGTTAGAATAAAATAATGTCAAAAAAATATAAATGTCTAACTGGGTTTGGAGGTCCGACAGGCAGTTGCTCCATGTTAAACAATCGTATTGAGGTGTAATTTGAATTGCAATATTTATTGTGTGTTTCGTCTGCAACTCGTATTTATGTGTATATTGTTTCTTTTATTGATTTGACATTTTTACTATTTGACATTTGTAGAATGATGTGCGTTTTAATGGTTTTTGTTTATTTTATTTCGTTTTATTTAACTTGTATTTATTTGTTTCTTTTACTGGTTTAGCTTCTTGTATTGGACATTTGTATAATAATTTAGGTAATGTATTTTTTCACAATTGTTTAATCTGTAGAAAATAATAATAATATATTTATTTCTCAAATTACATGATCCACACACACACACACTAAAAAAAAGACAGGAAAGGGACACACACACTATGTTAGGAGATACAATATTAAGGTTACATACTATCATTTCAATTAATAATCATTACATCATTCATCAATTCCATACATTACACATTAAATATAACGTATAAGAAACGTCATGTACGTATAATATGACTTGTAAGAATCCCTTATCAATAAAATACTATGACTACTATGACTTTGACGATTCGGTTTAACTGGAAGCCGACCTCAACGTAGCTGGGAAAAGGCTAGGCAGATGAAAATTATTTCAAGTTAATTAGGTAGGTGCTGCTAGTTCCAGCACCGACCATGTCACACGAATATTTCCATGTTAACGGTGTCAGACAAGACGTCACATCGCAGTGACGTGACTATTAGCCTACTTGTCGATGCATCACGTTGTGAATGTATTAGCACAGATACACCGCAGCTGTGGGGTTATATTATGTCGAACCAGTGTATTAACACAAACACCCCACGTGGGATAAAGTGGGGTTAATATGTTGGAACAATGTTCTATAATTTGTGGTTTTGGGTGCCAATTGAGCTTGGAATAGTGGCGAAGTTAATTATTAAAATTGTGTAGGTAAGTTGATGGTCATAGCATGTCAAGACGCAATTCGAAATTGATTTGTAACTGATCGTGTTGTACCTATTAACACCCAGACTTCTGACGTGAGCGTAACGGCGATTCGAACGAATTTCAAATAGAACTCCCCTGCAACAAGTATTTAATTTAGTATTAATGAGGCAAGCACGTCTAGTGTCACATATACACCACAAATTTTTAATTTGAACAAATACTTAAGAGGCTTATTCTAGACGGTCTTCTCATAATATTTGTAAAGAATCAATTAATAATATTCATTAACAGCAAAGTTATTAGCGTTTGTTTATATCCCTAAAAGTTACCCAATTTATGGAAATATTGTACAGGCTATTCATGACATAGTAGTATTCATTAATTGCCATCTCTCGCTCATGTTCGCGTGATCTCGCTCAAGCATGCCCCGCCTCCAACAGCTGTTTTCGTTATTTAAGTTTAACTATATAGTGGCATAATAAAAAATATTTAAAAATTGAACTTCGTTTTTCTACTTTTGATTACGCAAATAGAATCAAGCGAGTCATTTATTTTTTAACCGACTTCAAAAAAAGGAGGCGGTTCTCAATTCGTTTGTGTTTTTTAGGGTTGTTACCTCAGTACTCTGTCATTTATGGACCGATGTTCAAAATTCTTTTTTTATTTGATAGGGAACAGATTGGTCCCATTTGTATCAAAACTCATATCTGATGAGGGATCCTCGAGGAATTGAGGGACCTTCTCAAAAAATACAGGTACACACGCACCGATTGTAACATTTGTAGTAACAAATCAAACATTTTCATTTAGAAAGTATCATTTGGTGAAGAAAAACTGATGAAGAAGACAAGCAACGGAACTCTTAAACGCATAACAGCAAATTATTCGCGATTGCTATAGTCAGATGTCTATGCTGAGCTTTTGTATTTCCATAACATAACATTACGCCCTTCTATTTTAAAAGGGGCCCGGCAGAGATGTACAGATTCATGTTTAGATGGAACTTCTTTAGCAATTGTTAACCAATTTCAATGATTCTTTCAAGTTTTGAAAGAATCATTTGACTTTTTTTACATACGATGAAACTAAAAATTCAAAAGTAAAAAAAAAATTTTCAAAAAAAACAACCGACTTCTTAAAAAAATACAAACAGGTGAAAAACAACTCCAGTTTCGGAAGTCGGTGGCCAATAATGAACGAAACAAAACCACCAAAGCCTTCCGAAACTGGAGTTATTTTTCACCTGTTAGTTTTTTTTAAGAAGTCGGCTGTTTTTTTTTTAATCAGTTGTTTGCGTCAAGCTGTGGTAGAGGCACGTCTAATAGTTTAACTCATTCTAAAATCGATGAAAAGACAGCCAGATACATTACACTTTTGCCATTTGAGTATAATTTTAAAACAAAAAAAATTAAAGACATTCCGTTCAAGAAAATTTAATTCATAAGTCTATCTAATATCCTCATACAGTTCACATCATAAAATTTTTATGCAAACAGCGCGTACTATCTCGTAATACAATATTTCACGAAGTTATTAGATTTCTTGATAATAGTTTGTGATATTTCTTGGAAGTTATGCGTTCATTCTGCATAATGCTTAATGCATTTTGCCGAGCAGTTATTTTTGATCGCTAAACTTTATATTAGTGAGGTAATTTCGAGAATAAAACTAGGTTTTCATGAGTTTGTTATGGTGGTTGGTATAAATATAATTTTAACTAGTATCATCTGCTATTTGTGCAAATAAAGAACTATTCAATTCCGAATTCCGAAACCCCTCGTTCCACCATTCGTAACCACTGTATGGTTTGGTTTTCAACGTCCAATCAAAAAAAAAAAGCAAAAAAGCATTCATAGCAAAAAAGTACATATAATTTAATAATATTACGAATTAATGTTTTGTTTATGTGCCAATGGCTTGAATATACTTAATAGATTTAGATTAAATGGTTATGATTTAAATCAAGTAATTTATTCAAATTGGAGTTAGGATCTGCACTTTTTGAACCAACCGACAATGATAACTACTCATGCAAAGTAAACTGGGTAATAAACTACATTACAGAAAAGTTGAGGCTCAAAACATTAGTACTACTCGTATACTAATTCCTCAATTTAGACAAAACACAGTCAAGATATAATATAATGGCAAGTATTGGTACTTCAGAAACATTATGTAACACGATGCCAATTTAGAGCGAAGCGACGCAGCAGCTAAGTGGACCTTTTCCACCTTTTCCCCCTCAATTCGATCCTACCTCAGTAAGTGTCCCGTTGAGATCGAAAGCTCCAATATCGCAAAGAGATGAACAGTTCCATCGCATGCCAATACCAACTCGTTGATTGCTAAAAAGAGCAAAAAAGCTAATTTTTAAGGATTGGCAGACTAACGAGCTCTTTTGAATGTTAACGTTGTAGTATAATTTTGTATTGTAACTTGGGGACAATTTTCCTGGTGATTGTGAGTGAACTCTAGAAACCCGTTCCAATAAAAGATTTTAATTGTTTTATAAGAACAAAGAATTAGCACTTCTGCTTTCAAAAGTCCCTTAAGGTGGATGTGCCTGGGTGCCCCGCTAAATTAAAAATTTCTTGTGTTTTTTGCAATTTGTCGTTCACGGTGAATGTTGAACAAATTATGATTTGCGGCCGAAACAAGTACAGAATTATAATCATTCAAATCATTAAGACAATTCTCTCAGTTCATCTAATCTCATTGAATGATTATTTCATGAAAAAGTCATTTAATGGGATTTAATAAACTTAGAGGGCTGTACTGTTGATTTTAATTATTGTTATTACTCAGATAAAACATGTTAACGGTCACGGATCATATTTTGATCAACATACAACATGACACTGAACGTTAAATTGAAAAAAAAAACAAGA
The DNA here is from genome assembly GCA_921972225.1 of Euplexia lucipara. Lineage (NCBI taxonomy): Eukaryota > Metazoa > Arthropoda > Insecta > Lepidoptera > Noctuidae > Euplexia > Euplexia lucipara. Next base: position 750,826 of record OV179149.1, on the reverse strand, counting down.
AAATTTCAATTTCGCGGGTTACCCCGGCCCTTCCACCTTAACCTGATTACTAAGTCTTGACAAACCTCAACGAATGGTGGTACTGTGAGCAATAAAACCTTGGACTGTTATGGATATTCAGAAGTTAACCCAGTTCTTATGAAGCCCTAACTTGTTGTTTGCAAGACGCTTATCAGAACTATAGCAAACGCAGAAGATTATGCCGCAATGCAATGCGTGCAAAATTACTACAAGCAATACATTTGTGCTAATTAAATTACTCGAGTAATAACGCAAGTTCACCTAGTAAACTACTTCTACGAGTGTTCTAAGTACCTCTTGGGCGTGATACGAAAGTCTCATTAGTTAATACAATGACAATACTCTTCATTTAATATAAATTATAATAGGATTTTTAGCTAATGCTAATTATGCCGCATAAGTTTAGAGGCTAAGAACCAAGTTGCTTATATGCACTACGCCTTAGAACTAATTGAGGGTATATCAGACGCACAGTCAGCTATGTGCTCAAGCCTTTATAGCAGAAATGAAATCCTAATAAACACATAATATTACTTTAGACACCGTCTGACTCGGTTAAGTTGATAAAAGCGATACAAATACGTCGTACACTATAAGTTTCCACTGTGACCGGATTAGGAATCGTTTTCATACTCGTTTCCTCCAAATATTGTACTTGCTACACCTTTAACACGTAGCGACAGAGTCCAAATTCCTATATCAGTAAAATATACGAAATCTCTTATTAGATTTTCCGCTTGCGCTGTTGTTTCCAAGTGTTATTGCAAATCTTGTTTCATTGCTGTGTATTTCAATTTCAAAAGCTCTATTTTAAAAACAAATACATATAAGTAAAATGGATAGAAAAGCACTCAAGTTTTATTTGAAAATAAACATGGCTCATGCACGGGCTTTCTTTAATTTGAATATTAAATGACGGTACCTGTTTGCAAATTAAAGTTGACATAGTAGCCAGATGGAACTTTATTTTAAGAAATTAATAACATTGAAACTAGCTGATTTGCCGCGCAGTGTTAGGCTCGCTCAGAATTAGGTTCGCTCAGAGTGAGGTTCGCTCAGAGTTAGGTTCGCTCAGAGTTAGGTTCGCTCAGATGTTTTTTTCTTTGGCTGAAGTGGGAAATACTCATGGACGCCTATAATACACGGCCTTAGTCTAACAGATGAGTCAGTACCGGCTACATCATTATCCATACAAAATCTAACCCATATTTGTCGATAAAAAAATCGGTTTTTAAGTCTTAAACAAGTTACTAAGAGATAAATTAATTTCTTATAAGTTGACAAGAAATCTGTGAAAGCCAATTTGTCTCTTTAAAAAAAAAACAATTTTAAAGGTTTAAAATGTTTCCATTCAGGGTCCATTGATATTTCCCACGTTGTTTAAACAGGCTGTTTTTGCGCTTTGGTATTTAATAATAAACTGGCCGGTCCCAGTTTAATGATGAAACATTCAGGATTTTTTAATTTATGCAGATTGGAGATCTAAACGAAGTGGCGGGCAAAAGCTAATAGATACTTACCGTATTATAAAACAGGTTTTATTTATGATTGCCAATGTCACAAATGTTTGCACCCAATTATACTTGATTTAATATTTATTTTCATTTGCAATATGATCTCAACATTAATTAAAGTGAGCATACTTTTTCATGTTAATGAAAATACGTACATCCACTTTAAAAATCATTGTCTTCAGTACATATTGTAGGTACTCACGTATTTTAATTATCGTGGCCAATTTCAGTACAATGAATTTTTATTTTACAAACGTTAAACTCGAGCACAAAGAAGCACTTCTCTTAATTGGTAGTTTTAATTTTGCTTTCCATTGTAGATTTTAAGTAAGATAATTAAATTATGTTCACTGATCTACAAGAAAAAATAGACCTCCTACTTCTTATAATTGTGTATTTCGTTTATTTTTGCTTGACATCTTTATTTAATTTGCTTAAAGAATTATAAAAAATAAATGGGATTTTGCCACGCGACCTTACGCGTCTTTTATAGTAATGGGCTCTATTCGAACCCGCAAAAATATGATTATAAGTTATTTAACAATGATATTATTCCACGCACAACACAACAAACTTACCTATACATTACTAAATACATACATATAGATAAATTACACTCAGACACAGACATAGCAAATGTTCGTGCTCATCACACAAATATTTGTTCTAGGTGGGAATCCAACTCACGACCTCTGGCATACCAGTCGGGGCCACTGGCTACTTGACCAACAAGCCAGTCAAAATATATTAATAATATATAATATACCCCTTGTGTTCTTTAAAGGGTTTGTCAATAGGTATACTTTTGCTACCTATTGAAAGAAAGAAAGAAAATACATTTCTTGACGACAGCTGGATACAGGCACAGTAAAAACATATTTAATAAAACAAAGCAAAAAGAGACATGAAAATGGCATATTTAACATTTCGCCAACATATCATTCGCATAACATATTATCACGCCTGTTATCCCCGAAGGGCTAGACAGAGGTGTTCCAGTAGTACACCCACACTTCGCCAGTTATGTTTTTAAGTTCCATGTAATAGAGGGCGAGCCTATTGCCATCAAAACCCAAAGATGTTCAGTAATAGCACTTGCAACCACTAGACCAGCGAGACAGTCACATATTTGATAATGGCCCAAAATACTTGCCATGAACAATATGGTTGTGTACACTGCGTGTCGGTTAAATTCCCGCAGGGAAAAATATTTATTTGGCCTACAGGTTTTCCACGGCTCCCACGACAGGAGCAAATCCTAGACTGGAACGACGTTTTTAAAAACAACAAAAAAAGTTATATGCAGCTCAGTACACGTATAAAAAACATCGATATAACTCCTCAGTCAGCTGTACGCATGTATTTCGTAATTGGTGCGTCCCGAGAGGGGTCAGCCGGCTGTGAAATGACTATTAAGGTGCGCTTACACGGCCATTACTCAATTCTCAATTATTTTGAAAAAAATATATATTTTATAAATTTACTCGACGATGATAAGTACGGTAGCAATTGATGCTAGACATACTACCACACCGGAATGACGACCTAACTATAAACAAGGCAACTCATTATGTTTTAAGTATAAAGGAATATAATAATAAAAAAATAAATAAATGAAAATTGTTTATTTTCAGACAACAATGATCCATAGTGTTAGTTACAAAAATACTTAGAAACTATGTTAGTAGGTCGTAATTACGTAACAATCCGAGTTAATGATACCAATCCAATCAATTGCTGAATATTATAGAAATAGCACCGCCCATTGCTGACAGCTGTAACATTAGCTGTATAAGAGCAGCTTTATAGATTAGGCCGACTGCGAATGGACTCATATCTCGTTTTACTCTCCACCGATCACATTATTGTAATATTTGTGATTCTGATAATACCTATATTTATTTATGTGTTCAGCTAGTTCATATAAAAATAATGACATCTGGAGTGATAAAAACATACATTTATCCTGGCCAAGTCAACTTAGTATCTGCCTAGCTTTTTCCCAACTATGTAGTAACAGTGTTTTACATGGAGTGACTGCCTGTCGGACCTCCACAACCCAGTAACTGGGTAACACGATACCCCTTGGTTAAACTGGTTGTCAGACTTTCGAGCGTCTGCCGACTGCTGGGGACGTGCTGGGGAGTTTTGTTCCGCCACTTCTTCTTCACAGCAAAAACACTAGGAAGTGGCGAAGCGTGGGTTTTTTGGGGGACTGTCTTATGTAATTTCGACGCTCAAAAAGTCCTAATTTGAATAAATGACTTTAGATTTTTTGATTGATTTTAGGGTTCCGTAGTCAACTAGGAACCCTTATAGTTTCGCCATGTCTGTCTGTCCGTCCGTCCTCGCTTAATCCTTGCGACCGTAAGCACTAGAAAGCTGAAATTTGGTACTAATATGTGTATCAATCACACCAATAAAGTGGTAAAATAAAAATTGGAAAAAATGTTTTATTAGGGTCACTTCCCAATTGACTTACAGGGGGGCTCCTATATGTAAAGTGGGAAGTGATTTTTTTTTCAATTTCAACCCTAACGTGTGATATATTGTTGGAAAGGTATTAAAATCATAGGGCTTTATGAATAGGGGTTTATTAAAATTATTTTTTGATAATGTCAATAATTTCGGAAATAATCACTCCAAAAGTAAAAAACAATGTGTCCCCCCCCCCCCCCCCCTCTAACTTTTGAACCATAAGTTTAGAAAATATGAAAAAAATCTGAAAAGTAGAATCTTATAAGGACTTTCTAGGAAAATTATTTTGAACTTGGATGAAAACTGTTTTTGTACAAAAAAGACAAAAACTTGTATAACATAATTTCTGGACTAAGTTTGTAGTATAATCGTATGTGCAAGCATTTTGAACACTTATTACTGTATTATCAAAATGTAAGAGGTCTTCGTACAAAATTAGAAATCTTTAGAAATAACATAATACCATTTAATTCAGACCTATACGCTATAACTGAATCAGGCTGCAATGAATCCATTCAAGACGCAGAAATTATCCCTCAAGGATATAAAATAATACGTTGTGATCGAGTGGATGGGCGTAAGCAGGGCGGAGCGTTTCTCGTGGCCACACACCGTTTCGAGCTGCGACAGGTACATGTCTCGGACGTGTCAATAGACGCCTGCGTATTTGAAATTGTTTGTGCAACGGTTCATTTAAAGAATAGATTTTTGTTTCTATGTTGCGTTGTTTATATTCCACCTGGGAGTTCGGAGAATGATTATATGATTTTGTTTAGGGTAATAGAAAATATGTGTAACAGATTTAGACAAGTGATTGTTATGGGAGATTTTAATTTACATTCTTGTCCTGTAAATATTAGCAATTATTATGAATGCTTTATGTCATATTGCGAGTTCACTCAAGGTAACATGGTACCTAACGTCTTAGGCCGATACCTGGATTTGGTTCTGAGTACGGGTTTTAGCGGAGAAGTGTCAGTGGTGTTGGCGGACGACGCGCTCGTTCCCGTCGATCCATACCACCCGCCACTAGCAGTATGCGTGCGCCCCGCGCTCGCAGCCCCCGCGCCTTCTGCGCCTTCGCCCGCCGAATCCCTCTTTAACAGCGCGTGCAATAACAGACCACAGTGGAATTTTTATAAAGCCGATTATCAATTATTGTATTCGACGTTAACTTCTGCTGACTGGAGCACAATGTATGAAATGCATGATTTGGAAGACATTTCAAATTTATTTTATGTGAAATTAGGCCGTATTTTAGACGAATGTGTACCAAGGAAAAAGTTTACCCAGGAAAACTCACGTTATGTGTATCCCGAATGGTACACCGGAGAAATTATTAAAGAGATCAAAATTAAAGCAAAACTTCACAAACTGTTTAAGAAATCGAAACGTGATTGCGATTACGAAAAATACGCTAAATGTAGGGCCCGAATAAAGAAGTCTATAGAAATTGCACACAGAAACCATAAAAACAAAATTCAAAATCAGTTCGCTAAAGATCCAAAATCATTCTGGCAATATATTAGGTCAAAAAAAAGTAGAGTAAATAGGCAAAATATTATAAAAGATGGAAAAAATCTCACTGATGAGCAATGTGCTAGGGAATTCGCAGAATTTTTTGAGTCGGTATACAGTCAGGAACCACCGCAACTAGACGTTCAGGCGGCGATGGCGGAGGTCAGCAGCGCTACCAGTGCACGGGTACATATAGAGACCTTGAGTCTCAAAAATGTACAGGATGCGCTGACGAACCTAAAGCCGAAACGATCATCTGGTCCTGACGGTATACCAGCGTTTCTCTTTAGAGATTGTGCTAGAGTTTTAGCAAGCCCGCTGCATTACATATATAACACATGTATAAAGCAATCGACGTTCCCGGATCAGTGGAAGACGACACGTGCCGTTCCAGTACCCAAGGGTAAGGCAGGTCCAGATGTCAGCGGTTATAGACCAGTTGCAGTGTTGTCGACGCCGGCAAAAGTTTTTGAAGCCGCTATTCAACGCTGCATACAGGGCCAAGTCCGAGCGCAACTATCGGACGCGCAGCACGGCTTTAGGCCGGGACGCAGCACTTCCACCAACCTGCTTAACTTCATGACACAGGTTATACCCGCAGTCGACGCTGGAGTACAGGTAGACGCGGCGTACTTTGATTTTAAAAAAGCTTTCGACACCGTGGATAATGACGTTTTACTAAGGAAGCTGGCAGATGTAGGATGTACGCCACACTTGCTACAGTTCTTTGTCAGCTATATGAGAGACCGCCAACAGTACGTTGACTATAATGGATACGAGTCGAAGCTGTACTTCACCAGGTCCGGAGTGAGCCAGGGCAGCAATTTGGGGCCTCTTGAATTTATCATAATGATAAACAGCTTGCCGGAGGTCGTCAGACATGGCTCATGTTTATTGTTCGCGGATGACCTCAAGTTGCTGCTCGAGGTAAGGGATGAGTCAGACCATGAGCGACTCCAGGGTGACATTGATAGAGTGGTGAAGTGGAGCCATGACAATAAGCTGTACTTCAACGTGTCCAAATGCTCGGTAATATCCTTTAGTCGTAAGCGCACCCCAGTCCACTATGAGTACAAAGCAGAGGCGGTACCCATGCAGCGAGTAACACAAGTGCGTGATCTAGGGGTATATCTCACTCCAGATCTTACGTTTCGCGAGCATATCATTAAGATTTGTAAGAAAGCGTACAGAAACCTCGGCTTTGTACTCAGGCAGTCACAGGGGTTCACTAATATTGCGACTATTAGGGTATTATACGACGCTCTAGTCAGGAGTCACTTGGAGTATGGTGCTGTCATATGGGCTCCACATGAAGCCAAGTACTCTGTTATGCTGGAGCGCGTACAAAACAAGTTCACGCGTCACTTGTACTTCAGACTGTACGGGGTTTATCCATTGTACCCGCTGATGTACCCCTCTCTGTTTGTACTGGGCATGGTCGGGTACAATGAATTGAGGGTGCGACGACAGTTCACTCTTGTCGTCTACTTAATAAAATTAATCCGCGGCAAGGAGCACAATCCGGGAGTGCTTCAGTGCTTACGGTTTTCTGTTCCTGACCGCTACGTGTGGAGGCGGCGGCGCCCGCTACTGCTGGCTGTGCCAACTGCCAGAACCAACCTGCTGGCCAAAGCACCTCTCTCGCGAGCAATTCGTGCTGTTAACGAAATTCAGAATAGGTTGGACATTTTTTCGTGTTACTTTAGTGAACTTGCAAAAGTAACTCTGTATATAATATGTTACGAAAGCACTAATTTGTAATTTTATGTCTATTGTATGTCTAATTGTCTATTGTTTCTTTATTGTTTTATTTTTTATTTTTATTTTTTGGAGACATTGTTATTATAAAAATGTATCGTTTTAATTTTATGTAATTTTGTTTTGTTGTATTGTGTAAATAGATGTTATTTAAAATAGTCAATAATATAAGTAGTCTTAGCTTTCGCATTACAACCTATTGAATCACTATCCCCTTATAAAAGCACAAGAGATGAAACTACAAAAGCCTTGATCGACAAAGAACACCATAAGAAGGCGGTTGATGTCATTGCAACGGATTTAATTGATCAGCAACAGTCACACCAGAAGAGCAGGAAAGAAATAGATCAAAACAGCATAACGGACAATCAGAATAGAATAGTAATCTTCGGAGACCAGCAGGCCCGCGGTCTCAATAAAACTATGACTAATACCAGATTAGACAAATGGAATGACAACTACAAAGTTTCGTCCTTCATCAAGCCCCATGCAACAAGTGCGCAGATTCTTAATAGCTGCAATGATGACTTCGTAAAGTCATTGACCATTGACGATATTATAGTTTTAGTGATCGGATCTAATGACATAAACCCTTACTCTTTTATAACTGAGTTGTGTAACGTCCTGTATAAGCTTCGAAATAATACTGTGTTTATTACCAATGTACAATATAATCCTTACTTGAATGAAAATACAATTAACTATAACCTAGAATTAATCATACAAAATTATAAAAACTGTAAATACCTAAAAATACACAGTTCAGAATACAAAAATAGCTTCAACGACAGGTCGATGAAAAGCTACCACCAGTACTATATATCACATTTATGTTTAAAGTTGAACACTAGGATTGACTACAAGAAATACCAGACTGAGGTTCTTAATCGATTTAAAAATAAACACATTGTCACCAAAACAAACTCACACACGCGGAAACCTATACAAACCAAAATCACTGCCTTCTTTGAGAACATGAAACAAGTCGGTAAAGACTCAAAAACTGTTTTTTTTCGAGAACAAAACTAAATACTCTACAATCACGGTAATCCACCAAAATATTGCGGGGGTATTAAACAAACAAGAAATATTGGAGGTGGCTATCTCAAATTTACAAAAGGAACTGGGTTCCGTAGATATAATATGTTTAACGGAAACTTTCCTTAAAAGTGGTTGTGAACCGAACCTTAGAATAGATAACTATAACCTGGTATCCTTTTTCTCGCGAACTAACCAACGACGGGGAGGTTCTTGTATCCTACTAAAAAATAACCTACAATTTAAAGAAATAAAATTACTACCACTCCCCATTCCCTTACAATTCGAATGCTGTGCCATCGAAGTAACTAAATTTAACCTAATAATAGTGTGCATATATAGAACACCTACACGCGATGCTACAATATTTTTGAATAATCTCGAACTTCTTACTAATAAACTAGGTAAAAACCATAACAAAAAATTATTATCTGTGGCGATTGGAATATTGACATACTAAAAGCAAATAAAACATCCAATGATTTAAATTCTATACTAAATAATAATAACTTAATAAATCACATTAAAGTACCGACGAGAAAAAACGCAAGTTTGGACTTAATTGTAAGTAATATACAAAACGCTAAATCTGCAATTCACAATCTAGGGCTTTCAGACCACGAATCTGCACAATCAATAACGGTTAGCTTAGAAACTGATTTTCAAGTACAAAACATTCGAAGCTACTGGTTTAAAAATGTAAGAGAGCTCAGTGACGAAAATAGACTTAAATTTAATAACTGCATCTCAAGTCTATCTTTTTCCGAAGTCTACGAAGCTCAAACAACGAATGACGCCTTTGATAGTCTTCACGATACAATCAACCTTTTCTACAATCTATGTTTTCCTATACTTAAAGTCAAAACCACTTGTAAACAAGTGAAAAATAGGGGTCTAACCAAAGGTATAAAAAGATGTTGCATTAAAAAACAAACATTATACTTAAAATATCATCTCTACAAACATAACAAAAAACAAAACAAAAAACAATATGACGACTATACTCAAGTACTCAAAAAATGCATACACAAGGCCCAGCAGATTAATAGCTTAGACTACATTAATAAGGCCAAAAATACAAGTAAAGCGGCCTGGAACATGATTAAAACGAACACAAATAATATGACAGGTAACTCTGAAATTGACACAATTCACGCTAATAATCAAATTTATGACATTCCAAACCAAATATGTGACTTATTTAATGACTATTATATATCCCAAACAAAGTTGACCCACACTCATAAAATCGTAAAATATGACCAAAAAATAACTACCCCTAAAAACTCTAAATGCATCTTTCTTACACCAGTAGACGAATCAGACGTGTATAAAATAATTCACAATCTAAGAAACACTAATTCGACTGGATATGACGACCTGAGCACTAAAGTGATAAAAGCATGTGCAATGAACTTAGTGTCTCCCTTAACCTACATTATAAACCTGTCTCTAACAGAAGGAATATTCCCAACACGTCTGAAAAGGTAAATCGTCAAACCGCTTTTTAAAAAAGGTGTGAAAACTGACATGAGCAATTATCGCCCAATAACTCTAATTCCAATCCTTTCCAAAATCTTTGAGAAAGTTATGTGCATTAAAATAGAGAACTTTTTAACAGCAAGTAGTGTGCTTAAAAAAGAACAATTCGGTTTTAGAAAAGGCAGTTCCACTGCGTTAGCATGTTTTACGTTAATAAAACACATAACTGAAAGTTTAAATAAAAAATCTAAGATAAGTTGCGTGTTCCTAGACATGACAAAAGCTTTTGATTTTGTCTGTCACACTACACTTCTCTCAAAGCTTGAGCATTACGGAATCCGGGGTAAAGCCAACGACTGGATCAAGAGTTATCTTTCTGAAAGAATACAATGCGTGGAAATAACGAAAACTTGTCGCAATGAAAAAAAAATCTTTAGGTCGGAATATAAACAAAATAAACATGGCACGCCTCAAGGAGGGATCATATCCCCACTACTCTTTCTAGTGTATATTTACGACATTCCAGAGGCAATAGGCAAAGATTGCATACTATTCGCCGATGACACTACAATAATCGTTAAAAGTGACAATGACAAAAACTTAGAAAATGAAATCGTTCAAGCTCTAGATAACGCAATCGATTGGCTGGAAAAAAATAACCTAAAACTAAATATGACTAAAACAAACATAGTACAATTTCAGACATCCAATAAAAACTCAAATAAACTTGAAATAAATTATAGAAATTCTAACTTAACCGCTGTCGATAATTGTGTATTCTTGGGTATAACGGTCGATAAAAATTGCAGTTGGAGACCGCATATAGATAAAATTCTTGCAAAAATAGATCGTTTCACATATGTCTTGAAAAGAATTAAACAAACAGTTAACCATGACACTGCAATGCTAGCTTACCATGGTTATGTATCTTCCGTACTAAGATACGGTATTGTAATATGGGGTAACTCAGTGGACTTTGACAGAGTTTTTAGAGCTCAAAAAAAATGTATACGAGCAATTTGTGGAGCTCACTTTTTAGACAGCTGTAAGCCACTGTTTCAAAAACTTACAATTCTACCTTTGCCGTGTCTGTATATTTTTGAGATATGTTTATTTGTTAAAAACCATTATAGTTTATTTGAAACAAGCACAGTAAGGGCAAATAGCCGAACCCATAAAGATAGACTTCGGTTGCCACCAATAAAACTAAAATTATTTAAGAAAAATGTATACTGCATGTCGATTATTATTTACAATCATTTACCAAATAGTTGTCAAGACTTACCCCTGACAATGTTTAAAAAAATATTATTCAAATTATTACTGCATAAAAGATACTATACTGTTAAGGAGTATCTAGAAGACAAATCAATAGATTCTGTAATTTGTAAGCTCTTTGTTTAATTGACATCGCTAATTGTGAAGACATTTGCACGCCATGTTATGGCAGGATATGCCGAAACAAAACCATTGTAAAACCTTTTATACCATATTCTGGCAAATAAATATTTTTGATTTGATTTGATTAGGTTTCAAAACCTGTAATGATAGTTTAAGAGTTTTAAATAAATAAAATAAATAAATAAATAAACATCACCATGTAGGATATGTCAGTTAGGTTCGTTTGTGACGTGATAGCCGTCGTCGCTTCATTAGATTCGAAAATTTGTTGTAGGTATTACTTGTCTACTCTCTATCGTCATTCGTCACCCTATGCGTTGACTCTTGCGCATTTTCTTTCTCTGCATCTACAACAATACAGCTGCTTTCATCAAGTCTTTTGACGTGCCTTCTTGAGGCCATTTGTAAAGATACAACTAACAATTCGAACTCTTCAAAGTACAAGTTTACTTATAAATAAGTGAATCTATTTAGAAGTTTCCTAAATTTTTTAAGCAATCTAAGAACTTATTTATCGCATTGGGGTAAACCTGTAATGATAGATGTAAGATGGAGAAATAAAAAACTACGGAACCCTACACTGAGCGTGACCCGACAAGCTCTTGGCTGATTTTTAATTTTTTGACTACCTGAAAGCCGGGACCAACGGCTTTACGTGTTTTCCGAGGCACGGAGGAGTCTTGATATTCTTGACTTGACAATCTTAGCTTAACCTTCGATCGTCCTGTGAGGGGGTTAATATTTAGCCACAAGCTCGTCTAGCCCAATCAGCGAAAAAAATGAGATTGTTTATTAAAATGATATGAAATATCTCCTTGCCTCCATAAACTAAGACTCATAGACTGAAATTTAAAATATCTGTCTACTAAAGTGTACTATTAATCATTTGCCAGTCCTGGTGTGTCGCAGCTGGTACATACTCAATATTTTTCCATAATTTCCAAATCAGCATTTCAAAATTGCTTCGACAGTTATACTGTAACTGCTCACATAAAAAACCTTACAGACTTGATATTAGAGTCATCTGTTAAATTACGGGCTCCTAGACGAACAAGAGTGAATTCTATGAAAATTATGATCACGTATAAAAGGTTTGAAAAGACTCCATATAATGTTGCCTAGGCTGCTCTTGAACGCAAAGTTATTTAGCGGGAGCTACAAGGCAAACTTGATTAAATTCGGTATACATATTCTTACGTGAAATTTATAAAACCTTTTTTTTTACAAGCTAATCTACTATGGTTTACATTGTTACACTTCATAGTACTGTAAATTTATGCAAGCATAGTGCACAATACATACAACTAAAACAACACATAATGTTGGTGAGCGTGTGGACTGTATGATGGACGATTTAAAGGAAAATGATGGTGATTATTAAATAGCTTTATTTTAGTAGTACTACTTAAGTAAAACTATTTAAACCAAATCTAGTACGTTGACACACAAGACAAAGGCAAAAGTCACAGTTTTAAAATTATAAAAGAGCTAACCATAAAAAAACAAATATTAAAAAAGGTTTATAACAGAGTTCCAGCCAGTCGCCAACACATAACATAATATAACTACATAATCTTTTCCTCAGATTTGTTCCAGTAATCCCAAATCGTGTTTTAAAAGTTATGTAGGTTACTGTTACTTTTGTATGTGTCTAATTAGGTGTACATATTATATGTACTACGACATATCGTTTCTGCTTGTCTATTAAGTCCACTCCAAGGTTGCTCGTAATAGATCACTTTTACCGATAGAGCCGCTTGTCTATTAAGTCCACTCCAAGGTTGCTCGTAATAGATCACTTTTACCGATAGAGCCGCCCATTGCAACACCCTATGGGCTCGTAAAGTTAATACTTGTTCCCTCTGACTTTTCGTAATTTATTTATTTATTTAATACTTCAAGCACAAAAACGTAGGCGGACTTAATGCCTTAGGCATTTTCTACCAGTCAGTCTTTAGGTCATGCAGAGACAAACAGTGGTAGGTGCAATTCCGTAAGAGATAGGAAAGACAGTAGACTTCATTTATATATATTATATACGTAAATAATAATTATCATAAACTATAAATAAGTATAATAAATTTATACATAGAAAACTTAAACACATGAACATGATAAACATACCAAGGGAAAACATTAGCGCTGTGACGATACTTACAGTCATTTTATTGTGAATGTGCTCACGAACCTTCACTTTGAAAGCCAATCGGTTGGTAGCCATCCCGATAATTATGTGCATAAAATATGTTATAATTATCACTTGCATCAAAAACGTGTGAAGGAAAACATCGTGAAGAAACCAGCATATCTGAGAGATATTTCACGACAGCATATGAGGCCAAGCCAAAGGCCTATGGGCGGCATAAAAACTCTGACATTAAGTTTATCTACCATAAAAGAAAAAGAAGAACTACTTCTTCTGTGATATATGTATTATCCTCACCTGTAACGCCACTACAAGAGGGCTATTATTGGCTATATATTCGTAACCAGTGACTAATACGCGTCCAGTTGCACAAAGAACTTTAATGACAACTGAGATATTACAAAAAAAAAAATACAAAAAAAACAACCATCTTCTTATAAAAATACTAACATGTGAAAAATAACTCCACTTTCGGAAGCCAGCCAACAAAGCCAGGAGTTATTTTTCACCTGTTAGTGTTTTTTGTAATTTTCGGTTTCTTCGTATGTAAAGAAAGTCTTTCAAAACTTGAAAGAATCATTGATATTGGTTAACAATTGCAAAAGAAGTTCTTTCTAAACATTAATCTGTAGGTACATCTCTGGCCGGGCCCCTTTTAAAATAGACAGGCGTAAGCTATGGAAAATACAAAAACTCTGCATAGACATCTGACTCTAACAATCGCGAATAATTTGCTGTTATTCGATAGAAAAAAACAAACGAATTGAGAACCTCCTCCTTTTTTTAAAGTCGTTTAAAAAATGGTATATTGCACTTTAAGTGGACTTAAACTTACGGTGTCTATCAGACGGGACAGCGTACGCTTCGTGATATCTCTGCGAGTGCGCATGACGTCATCCTAGATACACACTGATGATGGCCAATACGAAACCAGCTGATTGACAGTTAATTGTTGAACACTGCCTTGTGATCATCTCTAAGAACAGTGAACGGAGGTACGCAACATCCTTCTGATCTGATCACAGCGCGTTTCTCCTCTGTCTGCAAAAAGACCTCCCTGCAATAAAATATTCACAGACTGCTAAATATTATCAACAGTTTTGATTATAACATAACGAGTTCGTTAATTACGCTCGTGTTGAGTTTAATTACTATAATAACTAATTTATTTGTGTATAAATTAACTCGTTATTTTACAAGGTCATGTCTTACATAGAAATGAGGTGAGCTTGATCTTCGAAATTACATAAGAGAGAGTTCACTATGTATAAATTAATGTTATCGTATCCAACTATGTACTTACTAAACTAGACTCTTTCATATATAAATCTGTTTTCATCGCGAGTTAACAGGCTTCTTTTGGTAAAGCTCGTTCCATCGTCGACTTCATATCACTCTCAGAACAAGATTGAAGTCAAGAGTAGGCCCATTAAATATAAAAAAAGATACATTCATTTACCCGACGCTTCGCTTACATTTAGGTCGAATATTACCCCACAGAAAAATTAAACTACCGGCATAAAACTATCTTATTTCCCATAATCTATTTATTGGTGTTTTCAACAAGTAGTCAAATTAGTTTAGGTAAGTTATTTGGTGAGCAAGTACTGTGCAAAATTGCTACACAAGCAGTTCCTTATATACAGAAATTGCCTATCGTTTTGTATTAGCTGTTAAACGGGGAAAGAGGGCTCACCATCTGAACAAAATCCCCGAACTAGGAGAGGAAAAAAACATCTTTATATCACGAGCAGAATTTTTAATGAGGAATACAGTAAAATAATGTGTCATTTATAAAAACTTTAGAACGGACTAACGCAGCCGGCGATATATCTCATGGAGGCACTTGGGTGTAAATTTAATCAGCGTTTGGGGAAGCGCGAGCGCGTAAAAAGGCAACAATAGTGGCGGCGGACAGCGCTGCGGTACTTTAAGTGCCGCTGTTACACCGCTATGTAATTATGTATATGAAAAAGTTGGAACATTTCTGCGAGGAAAATTTATTTAATTACATACATATTACACATTCAAAGCGACTAAGATCCGAAATATAAATTAGAACAGTATTGCTTGTTTCTTGTTTTTTTTCAAGCTGAACAACTAAAGGAGAAATTTGAACCACTGTGGACACACACACCACACAATCCACATCGTGGATGAGAGGTAGGTGCCTAACCTCTGGGCCATCATGACTTAAACTTTAAAATAGTTAACAGTAGTTAAAAAGTCTCTTATATACTAACGTACGTATACGCTCGGCTTCAAGATTAAATTCTGAAATCTCATCACAAAACCTAATTCTGTTTAGGCACTTAGATGAATAGGTATCTCAACAGCTTCATCCCAAATAAGATAATGGACTACAATTTATAAGACGGCCATATTATTAAAACGTGAAAAATAGTGCCACTTAAAACCGTCTCCAAACATACCATTTGTGAGAACAACACAATCCCCTTTATAAAAACTAATTAACGTTATTAACAACGTGCATTTCATTACAGAAAACCATTAATTGAATGAGCGTAGCCTACCTAATTGTTTGAGTGAATGACGTTACGCGACAGTGTAAGTAGCGGTCAAAAACCTCTGAAAGACAAACTTTATTGAAACTTACGACTTTAAGTTACAGTTTTTAAGGTCGGAAGCCCCTTGGCAACTGTATATAACATAGTGTTGGCCAAGACATCTCAGTTCCGGGTTTGGTAGTTTTCATATTGGACACTTTTTGTGCACTTTGCGTTAAGCGACAGCTTTACTTTGAAATGAAAAAGTGTTTCGTTCGTTGAAATTCTGTGTTGAAACAAAGTTGTTGGAGGAAGTCTACATACATAATTGTTAAAGATATTTTTATGGTATTTGTGTCTCTCTTTTTATAAATAAACGATTATTATTATTAAATTCCTTGATCATATGGATCATAATATGTACTGTAGTTACGATAGGCGTTGATTATACCTTGACCTGGCCTGTTGGCATAGTGGTTTGTGGCCCTAACTGCTATGCCGGTGGTCGTGGATACGATTCCGAAGACAAATGTTTGTGTGATGATTAGTGTCCGACCGAAGGTGCAATTCTGGCCGAAGCCGAAGCCGAAGCCGATTAATCGGTATTCACCAAAACCTTCGGCCGAAGCCGAAGCCGAAGCCGAAGGTGTCATTGACCTTGAGAAATACGATAGTTACTTTGATCTCAGAATATACTAGATACATATTGTGAGAGCTTTAGAGATTTAGCCCAATAACGAGCCGAGTGACCAACATAATACAAGTAGGTAATAAAATATTGTCTAAAATAAAAGTTTCAAATATACAATGTTAATTAAATATTTATTTACTTAAAGTAATTTTAACAAAAATAATCAAATAGTCAGTCAAATTTTTTAATTATCAGACGAACACTAAATATTTCTATAAAATAATTGAGCAAAGTTTAACGCTTTTTCAATATCTATTTTTACATTTTTTTGGAATTTTTGAGAAAATTAAATACTTATAAGTAATTTCTTAGGATAATTAAGTTAAACATTTTTGGTAACAATTGGAGAAAATAAAAACTTAACAAGTTTTAGTAACAATTTGAGGCACCATATTAATAAAAAATAAACTCACTTTTTTCGACTAGTCTTAATTAATGATTCGTTTAGTTTACTAACTGCGATTCGTTTGGTCCGGTGCGGCGGCGCGGCGAAACTCTGCTGCTCTGCACACTCTCCGTCTCGCTCTAGCATCGTTCAGTAAATTTTAAATTTTGACAACTAGCAAACCTTCGGCTTCGGCCAAACCTTCGGCAATTTTTTGGCCGAAGCCGAAGATTTGGCCGAAGGTGCTTATTTGGCCGAAGGTGGCCGAAGCCGAAGCCGAAGCCGAAGCTTCGGTCGGACACTAGTGATGATTTGTTCTGCGACTGGGTGTAGTTTATCTATAAAATATGTATATGTTTAGAAATATATGTGTATGTTTATCAGTTATCTAGTAATCATAGCACACGCTCTGCTTAGTTTAGGACTAGATGGCGTTGTGTGAAAGTATATTATTATTATTCCACATATCCAGTTCCAATTGCATCTATTCCCAAGCTAAGCAGAGCTTGTGTTATGGGTACTAAATAGCTGATAAGAATATTTATTTTTTATAAAAAAAAGATCTGATACTTCAGCTATTATTCTAATAAATATAAGCCATAGGATGACCTAGACTATACGAATCTCTATAATCAAAATCTACAAAGTAAACAAAAAATACTTCGCACACAAGAACATTCTAATATTAATAACGTAGACAAAATATGAGGCCTGATGTAAGTAGGTCCTATTTAGACACACAATGGTTGTCCACGTCAGGCCACTACATCTGGCCTAGATCTTGTTATACAAACATTCCATTAACATGGAGATGGGTCGGTTAAATGAACTGAAGTGTATCTGTGTATATGTATTTACATACATGTCAAACATTATATTTACATAATATTATGTTTGACATAAAGTCGTAACAATAAGAGCGAGGCAAGGTTAAGCTAATATTCAATTATGTGGGAATTTATTTATTTTGATACACAACCTATAGTCTGAAAATTGGGAACATTTGCCAACATGAGATAGATATTTGCTTGTACAGTAATGGAAACTTATATTTTCAATATTACGGATAAATAAGACAGTTTTAAAAGTTCACAAAGTGTCATTGATGTAGAAAGAAAGCTTAGATTTGTTAATACGCGTACAATACGTGGAAACGCCGAGAGGGGACGCCCTAGAAAGACATACATAGACCATACTGGTCTTCAGAAAAGTCTGGTGCTACTCGCAATCGGTGGGTGTGCTGTGCATGACAATATGAATGTAAACAAAGCAAAAGAAGTATGTAAAAATCGTAGCATATGGTGCTCTGTAATTTTTGCCTAAAAACTCACGCCGTGTTTATGTATGTATAATAAGTTCCCATAATAAGCACCTTTTTCCAATTTGTCGTGAGGCAACCTTCACAGATACTTACTAGTTTCTACCAGTACTTAAAGTCGAGAGCCTGAAAGATACTCGCGCAATTGCAAACACTCCCGGCTGACATCAGACCAGAATTAGGCACCCTGGTCTGATGGCAGCCGCGGGTGTTTGGGGCGAGTCCATGACCCAATTTAGCCGGCACACATGGAACACAACTCGTTGCACATTTGGGCCTGACTGGTCCAGCTGCCACTCAACCCCATATTCACTGACTACAGGAACCTTATGGCAGCTACAGAGCACGCTTTTTCACTTCTTTGTGGAGTAAGAGGCACGCTTACCCCATTTTACAATCTCCTTTGCACGCCTCCTCCTCCTTACGTCGTACTCCTCAATGCTGAGGGTCGTGACCTGCTCCCTGCTTCATCACCTTTTTCTTCACTATGTTCCTCCATCTGCTTCTGTCTCTGGCGGTGTGAAGGGCATCGTATACCGAAGTGTCAAGAGTGGTGCGGATCTGGTCGGACCAACGTATTGGGCTGCGTCCACGAGGCCTTTTCCCATTCACTTTGCCGGTCACGATGAGCCTTTCGAGATTACCACCGTCTTTCCTTGCTATGTGACCGAAGTATTGAAGGATCTTACGTAGGCACTCGGGACGACAACCGCGAAGAGATCTTGAGTTCTCGCAATATGGATACGTTGGAGCGAAATGCTGTCCAAGGGATTCGGAGCATCCTTCTCCAGCACCACCTTTGCATGCATTACCCATCAAAAAGAATCGACGGCATCCCACATTTTCTTGTTTCTGACCGTCGCGTCGCCAGAACCACGGCCCAAGTAAGTTAGAGATAGTTGAAAGGTTGTAGTAGAAGTACTGCGATATTCAAAAAGCATGTCTGCGTATAAATAGAAAGTAGGTACTTATGTATAATAATATGTAAAGTAATAAAAACTTGGCAGACTCCAATGTCGTTGGTCCTAAAATTAAACACACTTTTGCATAAAACCAGCTTCAAAATCATCTTTATTCAAAAGCGCATAAAGGATGAGTATTAAGATATTCAAATTAGACTTATCAGCGAAAGAATCTTCGAAAAATTCGTGAAACTATTTGAAAATCGAAGTTTTGAACGAAAAATTAAATTTGTGCGAATTAAACGTGGCAAAGCAAGTGCCCCGTAGATCTGATATCTGTAGCAGACATCGATGGCCCCACTTTACACTGGCGGGCAAATTAAACAGACACCCTTTTATTGCTAATGAAATTACATTTAATTAAACCTCACGAATTTATCTTTATGAGAGTAGGTGTGGGGAAAATTTCGTTTCGGCAATTAAGTTCTAGAAGTTTAAAATACCTTTTTCTATTATGTTTCATGATCAGATTAATTACATTTGTTTTGATAGAAGTTTACGAGTTCTTTTAGGTACATGTATCTATGTATTTATACGGGATTATTTAAATATTTTTACTGTTTTTCATAATTAAACCAAGCAACGCTATTAATAACTTTCATTGGAGCAACGAGGAATGAAACCTTGTTATATCATACCGCGGATACGTTTTATAATTCCAGGAAATCCTATTTAAAACTAACGACAAGATAGATTAGCTTAGCACGGCTTTATTATTATGGGAGTCTTTTGCTCTGTTAATAAGCCAACTTGTTTTATTTTATTTATCACTATTATTGTGACTTATTAACGTTAAAATAATAGTGTAGAGATGTATACTGCTCATCAGAGTTACACAGAAAAACATCATACCTATGACTCATATCTCCAAAACTTACTAATCTAAGTTATCCCTGGTCTGTTGGCTAAATTGTCCTACAGGATTACGATGAAAATTAATAACATTCAGGTAACGTTTCATAAAAACTCCAATATAGGGACGTGGGTAATAAAAGCCAAACAAAATTACCTGTCTGTCTGGACCCCTGTCCGTCGACTCATCAAATCTGAGGGACGTGGAACGGGCGACGTCAAACGAGCATGTTTATTGTGCGCCCCAAACTTTTGTCCTCCAGTGTATAGAATGCAGATTGCTGCGATATTATTAAAAGTTGAGGGGAGCACTAACAAACTTCGTGCAATGAATGCCGACTTAGCACCTGTTTATTATGTATAGTCTTGTCTCAGACATAGCCTAAGGCTACTCGAGCTGACTGGAACAAATGATATTTTATACAGGGATGCTCATGTAAATAATTGGTTTAGATACTTGGTATATTCTCTAGAAAGTGGCTGAAGTTTAAGAAGTTTATTATTTCTCTTGGGCATTAACGTCTAGTCTAGTTATTATTAACTTGCGGTCTCGTGTTCGTAGGGACAGTCATTATAAGTTAATATCAAATAGGTAAATAAATTCCAAAACTTTTACACATCGCCATCTAGGTCCAAGGTAAGCAGAGCTTGTGTTATGGGTACTAAACAACTGATATTCATGCTTATATATTTTTCAATACATTATAAGATAAGACGCCCGCTATTTCCCATACTGTTAACATTGTATTCATTAATTTCGTTTGCAAGCTGGCAGAGAGTGAGGCCTCTAATTGTGTTGGTTTCCTCTCATTACGGCGTCCGCACCAGCTCAATAGTCCGTAGCCACAGCGGGTATACGGAGCAGTTCCCATTATGCCGGCCGTTCTAGGAAATGGTCGTATGTGTTGCTATACAATGTGTATTGTTAATTGGTACCATGCCATAAAGGCACTAGTTAGTTTCTTAATCTGATTATGTAACTACACAAAGTATTGTCAAACCTTTTTAAAACTGAATGGAATATACTTTTAAATGACTCTGAGAAGAAATGTTGAAAGAAAGTTAGGAGGCTAGGTCTCCTTTTAAAGAGTAAGTACGAATATATTAACTCATTCTTTTCCATATAAAACTACCTTTTAGAATGATTCTGTAAGTATACTCGTAGAATCATTTTTTTAATTTATTTAACTAGCAAGAAACGCCTTTAGATGGTCTAATGGAACTAAATGATTTCACTTTGATTTTGACTACTAAAGTGAGACACTACATAAAATCACGAGAGAATCTATCTGTTTTTATTTTGCTAAATTCATTCGATAGAGTTTTATGTGTACACAGACACCGTGATGAACAATTTCTGGGAAAACATTTTAACCAAAAACAAATTGCCTACAGATCTAATAAATAAACAAGCTGAAATTAAGTTTGGTTATTATGATATACATAAAAGAGACGACTAGAAACCTACTTTGATAAATAATTCTCTAAGAACTATCCAAGGTACACATACTGAGTTATCTTATAACAGAGAAGAGCAAATATTCCTTAATAATATTATTAATACAAGGCCGTATGAAGGGATTATTCGTAATCGTGTAAGCCAGGGTTTACTGGTGGCAGGTTGCGGTTATAAATAGGGACGACCTACCTAGTGGTGCGACTGGCGGAATGGCAACTCACAGGTCTCGAGTTCGGACCCAGGCACGCACCTTTATTAACCATAATTAATTTATTAACCTTAATAAACCATTTGAATTCACAGTTAGACCTTTACTCTATTTAACTAGAATTCCAATTCATATTTAATTGAAATCCAATTAGTTAGGTTTAAAATCAGATCTACATGAGCAGCGCATAAACTCTGTTACCAGGTTAATCATTTACCACACGAAAAGACCATGATGATTTGGTCTTGGGTTTGATTCCCGATGCGGGCAAATTATACCACCTATGCTTATCTGTTTTCTTTCTATATTTAATTACAACGCTGGAGGAACTTGTGGCTTAATGATAACAGTCGCACGGGTCGATCGAAGGTTAAGTTACGCTTGGCGAGGTCGGTCCGTGGATGGGTGACCATTTATTTTATACCAAGACTCCTCCGTGCCTCGGAAAGCACGTTAAGCCGTTGGTCCCGGCTGTCATTTGTAGATCTTTGACAGTCATTATTAGTAGTCAGAAGCCCGCAAGTCTGACAACCAGTTTAACCAAGGGGTATCATGTTACCCAGTTACTGGGTTGTGGAGGCCTGACAGGCAGTCGCTCCATGTGAAACACAGGTGTTTCAGCTGCGTCCGGTTAAACTGGAAGCCGACCTCAACATAGTTGGGTAAAGGCAATGATGATGATGATGACTTACAACGCTACTACTGAACGTGGAGTCTTTAGTCCGTTTCTCGCAAAGAGGTTAGTGTTATTGAAAATTTCGAACAGGAATTTCTCAGTGACACCCCGTAGTCTGGATTCATGCAAAGTGCTGGTCCCCTATTACATGGGACTCAAACATTACTGGTGACATTTAGTTGTACTATAGGCATACCGCTGCCTAACCCATTAAGAACTGCAAGCGTAATTTTAGGATTAATAACTTAAAACACTGAGCATAAGGTAGTCACAACTTCAAAGTCTTGAGCATCGACGCCGAGTTGCTTGGATGTCGGTTTTCTATCAGTTATATTTCGGAGAGTGTGCATCGGAATTGCACGATTTAATTCCACCAAGCCCTTTTCATCTTCGGACCACCAGACGTACAGCACTGCGCCACCGGTACATAGTAGATATCCCAACCATACCTACTAAACGCTTTGGAAACACATTCATTGTGCGAACAGCTAAAGAGTGGAATTCCCTGCCGGAGTCGGTGTTTCCTGATAGCTACAACCTAGAGGTCTTCAAGTCAAGAGTGAACAGGTTGCTTCTAGGCAAGCGTGCTTCATCGTCGACCACATCATCGCTTACCATCAGGAGAGATAGAGGTCAAACGCGTGACTATCAATAATAATAAAAAAAAGGTTTCAGGTTCGATCCTCGTTTTGGGCAAAGTGTTATTGCCCGGAGTCTGGTTTCGTGCCCGATTGGTTGCCCTTATTACGTGGGTCCTAAACATAACTTGTGACACACCAGTGATAACCCATCATCACAAGCGTGATTTAACGTTAAGTAACTTAAAACAGGTGGTGACTATACAGTTAATAAACCTAATAGCATTTAGCGTTTGCCCCCATTATACCTCAAAAGCTCTCAGCTCGTTTCGAAGCATCTTGTTTATGAGTGCAGCAACTTGGCACTTACTTAACACAAGTACAAGTTAATCAATGCTAGTTAATCTACTCTTTATTATTCTAACGAATAGCGCTCATAGTGTGCGGTGCGGATACAGTGATGAGCGGAGCGATTTAATTTTTAGGGTTCCGTAGTCAACTAGGAACCCTTATAGTTTCGCCATGTCTGTCTGTCCGTCCGTCCGCGCTTAGTCTCCGTGACCGTTAGCACTAGAAAGCTGAAATTTGGTACCAATATATGTATCAATCACGCCAACAAAGTGGTAAAATAAAAATTGGAATCAAATGTTTTATTAGGGTAGCCCCCCTATATGTAAAGTGGGAAGTGTTTTTTTTTTAATTTCAGCCCTAACGTGTGATATATTGTTGGAAAGGTATTTAAAAATGAATAGGGGTTTACTAAAATCATTATTTGATAATGTCAATAATTTCGGAGTTAATCGCTACAAAAGTAAAAAACAATGTCCCCTATATACTTGGCCGGTTTTTGAAATTATGATGAATAAAATTAATGATACGATTTTTATTTCTGTTTTTTTCAGATACTTCATACACATGTCAATATTTTTAAATCTAAATGGCGATGCAATTCCCAAAATGACTGATGAAACCATCTTGGTTGACTGACTCCTTGGTCTAGTGGTTGCAAGAGCTAATGAGTGCGAGGTCTCGAGTTCAATTCCCGGTTCGGGTAAAGAGTTAATGAGTTTTCTTATGCTATCGTCGTAATAAGAAAATGAGCGTTCGTTTATGAAACAAAAGCATACATAATAAAGACGGTGGTTGTAGTTATATTTTATATAAACAGTCACGATTTAATCAATATTCAAAAGCGCATTTTTCAGTTACATTTTATTAATCGTTTTCCGCCAATGGACTTTTGTGTCCTTTACCTTACATTTTACAGGTATTATCACAACGACCTCTACAAAGTAATATAACTCAGATCTTACTTAGTAGAGTAGCTGGATTAATTCCTCAAATAGAATACATTGCAGGTACTCGACCGTAGCCGCGCTACGCCGTAGTCATGTGCTACGCCGTAGACGGCTACGCGGTTATCTCTTGAAAGGGATTTAGTAAACGGGTTTTCTTTTGTTTTAGCTTTTTTAGAAAAACTGGATGTTTTGCTATCGGACCTTAAGATTATTTTATTTATTTTTTCTAGATTAGGGTCATAAAGATAGCGGCTTGGTGACAAATGTAATCGAAAAGATTTTTTTAAATAAAAGGGTATTTTTGTGGAGTATTTGTTTATCTCAAGTGAAGAAGGTTATCTCAAAAAATAGTTTTGTATTAAACTTAGACCTAAAACAAATTTAGCCGAGGACAAGTTGGTTAAAACAATACAGCTTGTACACGTCCCATTGCAGGGCTAAGGCATCTTCGCATGCAAAGAAGACACGTGCAAAGACGTGATTGGATGTGAAAATGGCTAGGAAGATTATCATAGTGATTTATTTCTGAGATTTGATTTAAAATAAGATCGTTTTGGGTACTATAACATAGTACCTATAATTCATTTTGGATAATTTAAGCCTTATTTGATTATAAAGAATATTTTAATGATTTTAACTTGTTTTGTTTTTCAACTTTAAACAAACCGTTGCCAAGATTGTGCTTGCCAAGATGTTCTTAATATAATATTTATATGTTTGGTGACGTGTAAGTAGGTAAGTCCAGAAATAACTTAATTTTAACTGGATACATATTTTTCTTGGCATGCAAAAAAACTATAAAGTAGAAGTTTTAGTTGGCATACAAGTAGTATATTTAATTAGCTTGAAGTTTGTTGAAACTTATTTTCCACTTGTAAAATTATTAAGTAAAACTTAATATTTTGTTGGATTACGAAGAAGACAATCACATTTTTTTTTTTATAAAAATTGTTAAATTGTAAAAAACCATTGAAACTTCATGAATAATATAACATAATGTTGTCTGTAAGAGATCGATTTAAGCGATAAGCCACCCATTGTAACACCCTATGTAGCCCATAAAGTTATAATTTGTAAGTTTTATGGTGTACAATAAAGAGTATTCTACTCTATTCTATTCTATGTTATATATGTGAAAGTTTTTCGGTGTATATGTTCGTTATTCCATCCATGGGGGTAGGCTTCTGCCTACTCCCATGAGAAAAAGGCGTGAGTTTACTACAGAGCGCCATCTGCAGGTTGCCGTTTATTTACTTCTAAAAGAAAAATCTCCTTGAATATTGAAATCATGTCATACAAAGTCTTCATGTAAAACCCTATTTTAATAACCAGTGAACTGCAAACCCGTACAAGTTATTATAAATGAATGTGTGATTAAATTTCATGATTGCTCGATGTGAAAAGATGTTAAGTTTTCAATGAAAGTCATTAGTGGAAAATAATTTAACAAGGTTCAATGTAGAGGTTACCTTTAAAATATTTACAGTACACAAGGAGACTGTATACGATGTTATGTAAGGCTCGATAATCTATCGACGATAAAAAAACACTGACAGGTGACTACTTTCGTTACTTTTACATAATAAACCAGTAAATAAATAAAAAAAATATTAAGGAAAATTCATCTGCGTTGCTGTCGGCCGGTAAAGTGCCCATAAGATTGGCGGCCTTGCCACGTTGAATGGCAATTGGCAATGCTTACACTCTGGATAAAGTAGAGGCCAGCCCTTGGGTCACGGAACGCGTCAACCAAACGTTTTATACAATACAAGCTGCTGCCCGCGACTTCGTCTGCGTGAAGGTTCTACAGCACCAAATATACCTACTTAGGATTCCAGTGTCGCTATAGCATTATAAATTAACAACTTATAAAATAGCATTAAAATATAAGTTACATGAAGAGAGTTATATGGGAATCCTGCTGAGTTCAGTCATACCATGTGACTGAAGGAAATAGACAAAATAATGCAGGAATACATTCCAGGATACAAAAGAGTACTAAAAACTTTTTTACAAAAAGTAGGTAAAAATATTTCCAGTTTCGGAAGTCTGTGGCTTTGGTGGTTTTATTTCGTTCATTATTGGCCACCGACTTCCGAAACTGGAATTATTTTTCACCTGTTAGTGTTTTTTAAGAAGTCGGTTGTTTATTTTTTTAATTTTATTTTTTCATTTTGCAATTTTTAGTTTCTTTGTATGTAAAGAAAGTCTTTCAAAACTTGAAAGAATCATTGAACACCGTCGAATTGAGAACCTCCTCTTTTTTTTGAAGTCGGTTAAAAATACGTTCAAAGGTATATATACCTTATAACACTTCCCTATAAACTACGTTGATAGTTATACTGCCAGGAGCCAAAATGTAAAGATAGTCAGGACTGGTGGCGCGGGAGCAAGCGACGTACAGGTGCCCGTGTGAGAAGCAACTCGTCCTGAGATCTACACCCGCTGCTCTGAGTATCGGCTCCTGCGATTTATTAATTGCCATCACTAAGCAAACACTCACGGGGAACTGTACGCGCTCGAACTGGATCGGGAAGATATGAAATATTAGGGGAATGCGTTGTATAAATACTGCCTTGCCGACACCACAACCCGTAAGAATTTCCACCTCAATGGTGTCTGTGGAGCGAGATGACTTTAAGGCACCACCCGTTACACAACTTCGGAGGAGATTTGTTCCTAAAAAGCATAATCGGGACGCCGACCTTCATTCAGCTTGATGGTATGCGCTGGAAGTCAACTTGATTGCAGCATGATCATTTTTGGGCACCAAAATGGCCCTCTCACACGAATTCTGCTGGTACGACTGATGTCCACGTACACACCACAGTGAAGAAGTTCTTCGAAGCTGGATACCACTCTACCGAGAGACTCACAAAGCACCGCCTGTCCACTTCTCTCTTCTGGTAAAGTGCCTTTGCCAAGACTTAGAAGGACATCGGAGAATTCTTGAGCGCGTGCAATGCCGCCGAGCCGAGCTCTTATATTAATGGTCAAGCGCAGCGTACGAACTTGTGACCACAACGAAGATCGTTTCACCGAAGCATTCACCACGTCAGCTCTCGATCTCCGCGTCATCACGGGAAGCGTTAGCCTGAAATCGCCACTGAACAGAGTTGTGACACCACCCATCAAATTTCTGTTCCTGCGGATGTCCTGCAGGGTTCTGTCCACGGCCTTAACTGCCTTCCTTTTGGCCATCGTACACTCATCCCATATGATACGATCCGAACTCTGCTCAAGATTTTGAGGGTTTTGTTGGAACTTCAATTTGTCAAAACGAACTATACGATACAACTTTTATGAAAAAAATACACAATGCCATCTATGAATTTTAAGAATAACTAACTACTAATCTCATCAACACAATCAAAATTTAAATTAATTTTCAAAAAGTGTTCATGTGTTACTTGATTTGATTTTCACACATTCTTATAGATGGCGCTGATTCCAAATTGTCTTTATACTACTAACATTCATTTAACTATGTTTCTCTGCCAAAGTTACTTAAATGGCGAAGTTTTTATAGTGTAGCGCTAGATAATAGCATAGCTTACTCAAAACCAACATTTAAATATGCGTCCTTTGATTACACGCTTCCACAGAATGAGTAAGAAGAATAAAGATTCACTGCTCCTCCCCCGTAGGTGATAGCGTGATAATATATAGCCTATGTGTTGACCCGACCTCTTAGTAATATTCATGCAAAATTTGAAGTAAATCCATGCAGTACTTTTTGAGTTTACCCCGGACATACATACAGACAAACAGACAAACAGACAAAAATTCTAAAAAGTCACTTTTTGTCACCAGTTACGTTTTTCTAACAAAACCCACTTATTTTTTCTTGAAAATTCTCAATGTACAGTTTTTCGTTCGTTACTGTTTTATTATATGTATAGATTATAGCTAAGGCGTATGAACAGAATAAGTAGAATTTGAGTCTTAATAATAAATTTTAGCTACTAATTAAAATTTAGGCACTTTTTAGTTTTGTTAGTAAAAATATCCCAGTTTCAAATCTATGACAGCGCACAGCAAAATAAAAAAGTGTGTATCATAATAAAGTTAACTTCACCGCTAGCAGTAACTTGTACGCCGCGTCGCGCTGTGCTAACATTACTAACGAGCTCTGAAAGCTGCACATAAATAAAAGCTTTCACTAAAATTTTCAGCTAAAATTGTAGGTACCCTATTGAAAATAAAAAAAAACAGTACGCCATAGTGATATATGGTTTCAGTAAAAATTCACTGCGGTGTTAGCATATAGTTTTAAACTTTAAGCTGTGTTTCCACGAGACGCAGCATTTTCACTTTACCTGCTTTTCAGCTAAGTGATATCAAATTGTAGTATTTTTTTCCGTTACAGGTAAAAATTAAGTCGCCTCTGGATACAGATTATCGAAACGAACATACGGCAGCGGTACTGATTTTTGTAACTTTTTGATCGTTTCAGATACGCCTTCCCCTTCCTTTTGTATAGGTTTTAGTCACCAGTGTATTACTAGCTTTTAGTTTTACCCGCTTTACGTATATTGCAGGTTGGAGCTGAATTTGAAGCCGAGTTTAGCATTTTAAAACTAAATTCTCATAAAGTGCTACGTCATGGACATAGATTCTAAGCTCAGATTTATGGCAATTGCTCCGCCATTCATTTCAGAAATTGTCTTCTGGAAGGATTATATGAAATTGAATTGCTGATATCATAAGGTGTTGGTGGCGATTACTTACTGAATGCATGAATATTATCACCATTTGCTTTTAAACTTTAGTTTTAAGCGGTTTCGATACGTGACAGAATGCTTTGTTATCAGAGGTACTCCGTTCTATCTAGATTTGTACTCAGAATAGGGAAAGTATGAGATTGGTCATAAATGCATTGAAAAAAACCGAAACATTGAACTTAACAGAGAGCCACGGGTTATGTTGTTGTAGTAAAAAGAAAGTGTTATTTACTTAATTATTCCATAGTTGGTATCGCTTCTGATAGCGATACATATGGTATTACAATGGACCGCCCATTGTAATACCATATGTATCGCCCATACAGTTTTTATTTGTACGTTTTTTGTGCTGTATAATAATGAGTACTTTATTCTTTTGGTAACTCATTCTGTCATAGAGCAGAAGTACGTACCTACGAGTTTATAAATAATTCTCTAAACAGACTATAGTTCCTGAAATATTAAATTAATCTACCTAATGTTCCATTCTGAGATAGTTTGTAGGATATCGAAAGTTAAATTAATCAGAACTCCATTAAAAAACTGGGTATTTAAAAAGTTAGAGACGTCTAACTATGTGGAACTAAAAACGGAAATAAATCGCACTTCAGACAAAAAACTGTAATTAAAAAAGTCAACGGGCGAGAAAGTTGAATTCGGAATAAAAGCAATTTGTATTTCGGTAAAAACGAACCCGGAGTTTTACAATGCGTTTTTTCAAGTGCAGACATAGTTTGACAGAGATTGTATACAAGCCGGACTAATCTGTAAAAATCTCTCCACGCGAAGTTAGGTGAAGTGAGCGTGAAGGGTGTCAGTCCTAGCATTGATAAAGATGGCAGCTAATTTCGTTTTTGCCTTACCAGTATTTTCACGGGGTGATTTTTACAATACAGTATTGCTGATCTAGAAACATGTATGAGTTTTTGAGAACTAAAGACATTAATACTTACCATTGACGGGACATCACGAACAACAAAAGATCTTTATTATGGTAGATGGTTTTACTGAGACATGGGATCACAGTTTTTCAATGACATTTCTTTGCATGACCACTCTATAGTATCTTAAATTTCTTTTATGATAATCTATACAGGGTATAAAAAAACCGATCACATAGCCGATAACCACACATTCTGTACCTAGGACTACATATAATTAAGTAACTTTAATGCTGGGAAAATACGTCTTTTTCATCTTTAAAAAAGAGTCGCTTTTTATTGCGCGCATCGCATAGCGCGACAACCCAACGCAACTTTCGATCAGCTGAGCGTATGGCAACTCGAGCTTGGTCGTTGACCCGAAAGGCCCGCTTGTTTAGTGTCCATTGCATTTTTGTAACTTTAAATGTGTGAGTAATTTGTTTTGAAAAATCGATAATTTTGATAAATTTTGTTTGGAAGAAAGTTTACTATTGATACTTGGAACATAATTTTGAAAAAAAAAAACAAAAAAAAATGCACTTTGACCTTCAATATCTTCAAAACCAGTGATTTCCCAGGTATGTTCTAGAAGAAAAAAGCTATCCCAGTGATGGGTAGAACACGTAGTTTTCGTTTACGTTAAGGGTCTTTTTACACCCTGTATATTTAAAAGCAATTGCTATTCGTTAGTCTGGCTAAAACTCAAAAATGGCTGGAATTTAACTGATTTTGGTTTTGAAATGTTTGTGAAAGTCCAGGGAAGGAGTAAATATAAAAAAAATGCTTGGAATATACTTACCTAGTAAAAACAACAATTTCGCTTTCCCTTAGAAACTATTCCTACCTGTCAAACATTTGACGTTCGTCCCATCGTCGGTACGGTATACTCCTCTCAAATAAAAGAGCGTAGGTATTTAAAATCGACAATATATACCTAAAATATTGGGATTATGGAGTATTTAGATTGAAAAAATACGAAAAGTTAAATAGTGTCACCATGACAACGGATCAACATAATTATTTTTGGTTGTCAATTTATACGTACGTTCTGATATTTATTTCGTTATACTAAACTTATAAGAAGTCTTATATTTCAGAAATTAACTAACGTTATTATTAATGATCACAGAGACGAACTTCAATAGTTCTTTGCAAAAAGATAATTATTATACTAAATAAATTGTATGTAACATAGAGGCATGCAGCGCTGTAGTTCAGTTAAGAATTATGAATTTAGTATTTTTTAAATCAATGCATTTCGGTAACGTAGTTAGGTTAAGTAGTTAGGTTCGCTATAGGATAGGTATGGTAAGTTAGGTTAGGTTATATACATGTAATCATTTCAATTCTATCGAACACAAAATGTTTAAATAAGATCACATTAGAGAGTCGCTTAATAAAAAGTAGTAGTAAGTAGTTATTATTGGTTTGGATCTATATGTTGTCATCTTATTGAACGTACATATATCTTATAAACATGTAAAATTGTCGTGTCACAGTGTTTGTAACAAAACTCCTCCGAAACGGCTTGACCGATTCTTATAAAATTCGTGTCTGTCTGTAATATAAATATTCAGTATGTCTGTTTACTAATCGAATGCAATACACTGAAATATCCAGGATATGCGTGAAAACAAAAAGAGAACACAAATACCTATCCGGCTACAGGGAAGTCAAATATGGCGTACCACAGGGAAGTGTGCTTGGACCGTTGTTGTTTCTTTTATATATCAACGACTTGCCTCGCCATATTCAACAACCTGTGGTATTGTTTGCTGATGACAGTACGGCAATAGTAAAATGCGACAATAGAATTAATTATGAGAGTGACATTAATAATACATCAAAAAGTATAATAAATTGGCTTAATGAAAATAATCTAATCTTAAATATTCAAAAAACTAAAGTTATGCATTTCCATCAGCGTGTAACAGCTGAAAATTATGAGGTTGAATTTAATGGACAAAGAGTAGACTCGACCAATAATACAAAATTCCTAGGTATACTAATTGACAATAAATTGACCTGGAAACCGCATGCAGAGGATGTATGTAAGAGGCTAAGCAAGTCAGCGTACGTACTATATAACTTGGCAAAAAAAGTAAGCATTCGCACCGTGCTGGAAGCTTATCATGGTCTAGCTGCGTCGGTTTTGAGATTTGGCGTTATATTCTGGGGTAACTGTTCAGAGAGAGAGAGGATATTCAAGGTCCAAAAACTTTGCATAAGATCAATGACGAGTCTTAAAAATACCGACAGTTGTGCACCTGCGTTCAAGTCTCTAAAGTTACTCACCTTTCCGTCCCTGTATATCCTTGAAGTAGCTATATTTGTTAGATCAAACTTACACCTTTTTTCCCTTAGGGACGATATTAGAAAACGTCCGGGATGTGTTAGATCGCAATACAAAAATCTAATGTATATAGGTAGGTACAAAACAGCTTTATTAAGAAAAAGCTTAGGTACTTTCAATGGGGCCAGTCATCTATAATAAAATACCTCATACCTACAAGGAAGAATCATTAGGCATGTTTAAAAAGAGGCTTACATCCTTACTTATAGATAAATGTTACTATTCTATAAAAGATTTTTTAAATGATAAGAGTCTCTAATGTTATTTTGTTTTATTCTATTTTATTTGAATGTTAAGAGTTGATTATGATATCTTAATTTATCCCATTATATTTGAATGTTTTTTTTTTTTTTTTTTTTTTTTATTGATTTAATATTTTTTTTATTTTGAATTTAATCATGTAATTGTCGAGTTTAATGTACGCAAATTAATCAATTTTAATCAATTATTTGTTAATTATAGAAGAAAGTTTGTTGTTGTTTATTTATTATGTTGTAGAGAACGTGAGCGATATGTGTCTGTATTTTAATCCACGATTTCATTTTATCTCTTTGTTATTTAATTGTCTAGTCTTGTTTGTTAGTTGAGTATATACTTTCTTTACTATTTTGCATGCCGTAAGGTAGAGTGTGTTGAAACTTTTTTTTACAATGTTACCATCTTATTTTGTACACATATTCTTGGCAAAATAAATTATTTCTGATTTCTGATTCTGAGAACAGGATGTAAACTAATAAAAACTTAATAAGACTAATAAATCGATTATAAGACGAACCGAAGTTTGCCGGCGCAGCTAGTCTAATCATAAAATAATAACTAAATCAATTCAATTCAGTTGTCAAAAATTATAATAACCAAATTCTTGGACACGATATTTGACGACACTTTTAAAACATCGGTACTTTGCGTCTCTGTTCTTCAATAGAATGTGTATTTTAAAAAAAAAATTTCATTGAAGAAAACCAAGTTCAAAAGTAATTACCGACTAAGTTTATTTCTGAATGGTTAATTTTTTAATTTGGTTTTCTCGGAAAATTCATTATAAACAAAATGTAATCATCGTATAATATGAGCTGTAGGATTATTAAAATGCATGGCCCGTCGCTTCGCTTGCCCGTGTTAAGTGCAATAATAAAAACTGTAAAAGGGGAAGTTTTTACTGCTGAAGTTTGGTCGCTAGCGCGGCTATTGACTGCAAAAAACATTCATAAACTTGGTGCTAGTTATACGTATTATAAAGATGTTCATTTGAATTTTAAAACGAATGAAATTAATCTGTTGTAAGTACACTGAAACTTGGAATTAAGTGAAGAGAACAAAGCATTCAGAATCTAATCTACTGACAAAATAATTATTACGGCTCTGTTTCTAAATAATTACAATAATACTTAGTGAAGCCAAAAAGACTCAAGGGAGCTTTAAGTTGTCTGTTCAATTTGCTTACGAGTGGAATTACAATTAGCGCTTTAGGGCTTAAGTTTACACAAAAGTACTAAAAATCTTCTCGGTCATCTATTAGGCATATTTTATTAAAACATAGTGTCAACCCTAACTTGACATTTTCATAAACCTTATATTACCTGCGGAATGGATTCTCGCCACGGGTGTCATTGGTAGCACGTGTGTCAGGAATTTTTTAATTGTTTTTTAGTGTTTGTTGATACTTTTGTGTCGTGTTATTAACTAACTGTGTTGTCCTTGTGTTTGTTAACAGGTAAGTACTGTTATTGTATTTAATAGCGCGCTTCTACCAAGATGGACAGGACTAAACCTCCCGATCCTGATCCCCCCGACTTTCATCGTTCGTCTCGTATTTTGTCCCCCAATCCACTATCACAATTTGCGAATGTTGTGTGTAGTGTCACAGAGATGGATTTAACCCAGTCCCAAATCCCACAAAACACTCGCAAACGCCCTAGTGAAGAAGTAAATGTTTTGACGTCTACCCCCCCAAACAAACAAATAAAAACTCAAATCGGCCGTGCCAAATATTCGGCAACAGATAAAGCGCCCTTCATTGTCCACGTCTCTCGCGTTGATACCCAACCAAATGCTGGTACTACTCTGCACCCTGTCAACTTTGGTAAATTTTTAATGACCAACAAAATTAGTAACATCGTTCTTGGTGGTGTAAATAGAGTAGGTAGAAACCGTGTTTCCGTAGAGTTTGCCTCCCCTCAGGATGCCAACTCTTTCTTGGTTAACACTCTGTTAGCCAAGCACAGTTACACTGCATCCATACCCACATTTAATATCACAAGGATGGGTGTAGTAACCGGTGTTCCCTCTGATATCTCAGAGGAGGAGGCCATTACGTATTTGACCGTGCCCTCAGGTTGCGGAAAAATTCTGAAAGTACGGCGTATCAATAGGAAATCCCAGAGAGACGGTGTTACTGAGTGGAAACCCACTGAAACTTGTGTGATTACATTTGATGGGCAAGTACTTCCTGCCAGAATTTACTGTTGTTACACGTCCCTTCCTGTCCAACAGTACATATTCCCCACAATCCAATGTCGCAAGTGCTGCAGATTCGGACATGTAGCTAACTTATGCAGGTCTAAACCACGCTGCAGTAAGTGTGGCCATGATCACTCTGGTGATGATTGCAACATTTCTGAGGGCGAGGCCTTCTGTGTGCTTTGTTCGGGGGATCATTTTGCTAATAGCACATCATGCCCTGAGTATGGCAGACAGAAAGCCATTAAGACTGTTATGGCAGAAAAATCTATTTCATATGCTGAGGCCAGCAAACGCATTCCAACAGCTTCTCGTAACTATGCCAACATTGTCAAGTCTTCAACTTCTCAGTCTTATCGCAAAACTGTCACCCTTAAACCTAAGTCCCACGCCCCCCTTTCCCCATCTTATGATAAGGTTTCCCATCAGAGAATAACTAGTTCCCCTCAACCTTCACAGCCTAATGGCTGCGCTCTCAATTGTAAAAATAACTCTTCCAATAATAGTACTTCTGCTATTATTGACCTTCTTATAAAACTTCTTCCAACTATACTCTCTTCTTCTTCTGACACTCTATCACCGTCCAACGTTGCCGATCAACTTGTTTCTCTTTTATTAAATATTAAAAATGGCTCTACGCCAAGTCTTTCTCCAGTGGAATGTGAGAAGCGTGTGGCATAAAAAGCACGATCTCACATTTCTTTTAAATAAGTTCAAGCCTTTGGCTTGTTCCATAGCTGAGACTTGGCTTACCCCAAGTCTCAGCTTTCGTATACCACATTTTAACATTCTCAGATGTGACAGATTGGACGGCTATGGAGGGTCAGCCCTCTTAGTTAATGATCGTGTCTCACTTTTACCCTATCCTTTATCCCCTCTTGCTGGTGATATGAGCATTGTTGCAGGCAGGATCGAAGGCATCACAGTGTTTTCTATTTATATTGCACATCCTCACCTTAACTTTTTAGCTTTATTAAAGAACATCTTATCTAATACTAGTGGCCCGATTCTGGTCATGGGTGACTTCAACTGCCATCACTACAGATGGGGATCTGAGCGCTGTGATGCCTTTGGTATAGCTCTGGTTGAGATTCTGGATGAATTAGATCTCTGCATCCTGAATAATGGTTGCCCAACCCGTAGATCCCCTCCAGGTCAGCAAAAGAGTTGTGTGGATCTCACATTTTGTTCTGTTGAACTAGCACCATCAACTGACTGGGAATGCACGACCTTGTCGCATGGCAGTGACCACTACCCCATTGTCATATCCTTGCGTAATAAATCTTATTTAGAAAAAACATCTCCTCCACTCTTGAGGTATAACTTGTCTAACCCAAATTGGACAGAATATGCATCACTATTGGAGGATGAAATTGATTCCCTTCCAAATTTAAACTCATGTTTACCGGTTCATTCTGGTCACTGCTATGCCAAGAGCTGTTATGAGGGTCTGTTGGCAGCCATTACTCTGAGTGCAGATACCAGCTTTCCGCTAAAGAATAGTGCCCGGAATAAAATCCCTTCACCTCCATGGTGGGACCCAGAGTGTACTTCCGCAATCAGGGCCAGAAACGAGGCTGAAGCTTGCTACAATGCTGATATGAGTCCTGAAAACCTGTTGGCTTATTGTCAGATCAATGCCAGAACCAAACGTCTTCTCCGTAAGAAGAAGCGTGCAGGTTGGGTCAAGTTCTGCTCCTCCTTATCCCCATCCACCCCAATCTCATTGGTCTGGAAAAATATAAAAAGGTTCAGACGTGGTTGTTCTCCATCAATTTCTTCACCAATAACTAGAGAAACTGCTGAATTTTTTTTTGACAAAATCGCACCAGTATATGTTCCCTCTTTATTAGAATGTCAATCAGATTGTCTCTCCTTGTGCTTCGAATCAGAAGATCCTTTTGATGCTCCATTCTCTTTAGACGAACTAAATGTGGTTCTCAGACATGTCCGTGATTCAGCCCCAGGTATTGATGGTGTGCCATATTCTTTTATCACTCATTTTGGTGAAAAAGCTAAACATTATTTTTTGAATTTTATTAATTTTTGCTACTCATATGGTTGGATTCCAGACCAATGGAAAACACAAATTATAATACCACTTTTGAAACCAGGTAAACTTGCAGATGATCCGAACGGCCTTAGGCCAATCGCTTTATCTTCAGTCCTAGCCAAATTACTGGAACACCTAATTAAAAACCGTCTCGAGTGGATTGTCGAAACGAGAGAATTGCTGCCGAAATTTCAATTTGGTTTTAGAAAAGGGCTTAGTACTATGGACAACGTTGGAGTTTTAGTAACGGATATTAGACTAGCCTTTTCTCAAAACGAATCCGTGGTTGCCGCCTTCCTTGATATCTCTGCCGCATATGATAATGTCCTTCTTCCCGTGCTCAGGCAAAAATTGCAACAGCTGAGCCTCCCGGTAAAGATGATACAGTGCATATGCCAACTACTCCAGTCTCGCTCACTGACTCTGAGAGTCCAGGGAGAGGAATTTAATCAAAGACTGTCATGGAGGGGACTTCCTCAAGGCTCTGTCCTCAGTCCCCTACTGTACAACCTGTATACGGCTGATATTGGGTCCTGCCTAAACCATAATTGCCAGATACTACAATACGCCGATGACATAGTCATGTATGTGACAGATTTTTCTATTATAGACGCCGCATCATCTTTAAGCCTTTCTCTGGATTCTTTGAACCAGTGGCTTTTAAGCCACGGACTGTCGCTGTCGGCACCAAAAAGTTCGGCAGTGATTTTCTCACGTAAAAGACACATCCCTCATATTTCAGTTAACATTTCAGGCAATAGTATTCCTTTAGTTAATAAAGTCAAATTTTTGGGAGTTTTTCTGGACACAAAATTAACGGGTAAACATCACATTAATGCACTTATCCAAAAATGTGAAAAAGTAGTTTCTATTTTAAAAGTTCTTGCAGGAGTGTGGTGGGGTGCCCACCCCTACACCATGAAATTGGTTTATAACGCCTTGGTACGTAGTGTTCTAGACTACGGTACATACCTACTAATTCCTTGCAACAAAGGTGCTTTGGCTGGGCTGGATAGAGTTCAGTCCAAATGTCTTTGTATCATCTCAGGGTGTATGAAGTCTTCTCCCATTAACGCGTTGCAGGTTGAGTGCGCTGAACCTCCTTTAGCCCTGAGACGGCAATATCTGGCCTCCCGTTTTCTGTCTAGACTAATATGTCGATCTTCCCACCCTCTTATAGTCAAATTGAACAAATTAAATGTCTTATGTAGATCCTCAAATTACTGGAAAAATAAAGAAATTCCTCTTACCCTAAAAGCTTTCCAACAAATACAAAATTTAGCATGCCCGATTGACCAGTATTCCAGATTACCCCTTTTCCATTTTTCTTACAATGTTTTAAATTTTACTCCAAAAATCCGCTTTGATATCGGTATCTCCAAAAACTCCCCGTCAGCGAATTCGACCTTCAACGCGGTGGTGGGTGACCGATGGAATGGCTTTCAATTATTTTTTACGGATGCTTCTAAATTTTCAGACCTTAATCACATTGGCGCTGCGGTTTTTTATCAAAATTCTAAAATTATTCTTCAATTTAAATGTCCTAGTGAGTCCTCTATATTCACTGGTGAGTGTGTGGCTATATTGGAAGCTTGCCTTTTTATAGAATCACACCATAATATTGTAAAAGCTGTTATTTTTACCGACTCACTAAGCTGTCTTCAAGCTTTAAACAAAAACCCTTTTAAAAGTAAATTGCACAGTCCCCTTATTTTGAAAATTAAGAAAACTTTACTGTCTTGCGCTGATAATCAAAAGGATGTTCATTTAGTCTGGATTCCTAGTCACTGTGGTATAAAGGGTAACGAATGTGCCGATCTCTTGGCCAAGGACGCTTGTTCATCTGCAACGGCTGATCTTAAGTACAACCTCCATCAAGGCTATGACCTATTATCCCTTCCTAAATTGAAACTTCAGAGTTCTTGGCAGGAACAGTGGAATTTGTCCAGTAGGAAAAGTGGCAGGTTTTTTTACGCAGTGGAACCCATCATAAAACCAAAACCTTGGTTCTACCGCTTCAAAAAGGTATCAAAACCCATTATATCTACCCTCTGTAGAATACGTTTAGGTTTTTGTTGTACCCCTGTTTTTTTACATAAACTCCGCATTTGTGACTCGTCTCTCTGTGAGTGCGGGTTGGAGGAGGGCACGTTGGACCATATATTTTTTGAATGTTCAAATAATGCCCCCCCTTTAGATTTATATAGACGTCTTCCTAAATTTAAGATCCCTCTCCCAATTAACTTTTCCTCCCTTCTAACATATTCCTCCCCTGAACTGCTTGTGGCGCTGATAGTTTTTATCCGTCACAATAATATAAAATTGTGAGATGGTGCCTCAAATCTCTGCTTGTTTTAATGTGGTATAAATTTTATTAAATGTACTAACAATACTAACAATTATAATATTTATGTAATTTCATTTTTTGTTTGTTTCAGTCCCATACTAACCCATGCAGATCTACATTGAGTCCAACTGTATCAACTGAAGAATTTTTTTTTTTTTTTTTTTTTGCACACTTGCTGTCCAATACACTTTAGACATTGGCAGAATAGTCGACATCGGCTCTGTTTGCCATAAACAAAAATAGAATAGAATACCTGCGGAATAAAGCTATATGTTATGTAGGGTATGTAAGCATTGACCTTAACATACTCTTTCAACGAATATACTTCTTGAATCACGTAAGTTAAAAATATGCGACATTTAAAATTATTTTAGTGCTATTCGTTTGTGAAATTAGTA
Organism: Euplexia lucipara; assembly: GCA_921972225.1. NCBI lineage: Eukaryota > Metazoa > Arthropoda > Insecta > Lepidoptera > Noctuidae > Euplexia > Euplexia lucipara. The sequence continues at coordinate 711,278 of OV179149.1, read as the reverse complement.
AGTTCTGGAAGTAACGGCGATGTGTTCCTATTTCTAAGAGAGGCTCTAGAAAAATATACACTAACATTATGATGATGTTCTTCAGAAAGGTCAGGGACGTATGTTTAGATGTGTGAACATAAACGAAGGAAACTGAATGTAAAGATCGTTGCAGGTGACAGGATAGTTGCAGCCTACCTACATAGGATAAGGTGTGACTTTATGTATGTACACATGCAACCATTTGAAAACGACATACTGAACTGTTTTATTTAACCTTTCGGGTGTCGACCTCCGTACACGCACATTACAACAATGTCGACGCTTTTACGAGTAAGATAATAACTTTAGGTAGGCCTTCAGAAAAAGGAAGATCCTGACCAAGCCCTTAAGTGTAACTGTCCGACTTAAGACACTTGGAGCGTTTTTTCTTATGTCGAACTGTGTAACTTAAGACATTCGAGGAGTTAAACGGATTTAGCTCGATGGCTAGGGCGTTGGACTTCGATCGAGAGGTCGTGAGTTCGATTACCATCCATAGCACATTGACGTGAACACTCCGGTCACAAGCATATTTTGCTTAGTTGGAGGCGTTAACAAGACTACTAGTAATGAGCAACGTAAGCAAATAAGTATATGCAAAGTGGGTTCCAGTCCGGGCAAGTACCAATGTGACTTTTCAATTTTTTCAACAACTTTTTTAACCGCCTAATACACAAACAAATAAACAAGCAAATCTTAGCTTAAAAGGTGACTCCAAACCTAACACAGTTCTTGTCATTAGTGATGAAATAAACATTTTTATTTTAGACAAGATTAGTTTTTAAATTTTCTTGTGCTGTTTCGTGTCTGGTTTTACTAACATAGTTTGTAAGTATTCCTGTAACCACGTGTGTTGTCTTTTAAATAAATTATTATTATTATTTATTAAATGTGCTTTCTTAGTTTATGTTTTGTATAATTTTCACCTGCTTCAAACATGGTGTAGGAAAACATCGTGAAGAAACATGCTGGATTTCTATTTCGCGACGGTGTGTAAAACCAAGTCAGAGGCCCATAGCACCATAAAAACTCTAACACTAGGTTATTTACTAACCGCATGCATAGAAAAAGAGGTATGATCATACTTTGCCAGCGTCAGACAGCATCACCTGACTGGCATGAATGCTGAAATGGACCTTTTTGGCGCAGCCGTGAGGCACACAGCACATAATGTGTACCTACTATTGTATATTTTGTATGTTTTATAAATTATTGTTTGTGTGTAATTTAATGACTGATAATTAATAAATATTTTTCCTTCTTTTCTTTCCTTCTTTCTTTCTTTACATTAATAATATTCCGCAACTTACACACAACGCCATCTAGTCCCAAGCTAAGCAGAGCTTGAGTTACGGTTACTAAGCAACTGAGTACCATACATGTTTCCTAATACATGCCAATTATAGATAAAACAAATGATCGTGCTCATCACACAAACATTTGTCTTGAGTGGGAATTGAGCCCACGGCCTCCATGCAGCATAGCAGTCGGGGCCACTAACAACTAGACCAACAGGCCGGTCAAACAATAGGATATCGTACTGTGAGATATGTTATAGTGCAAGTTAGCCAGTCTGATAGGTACCTGAGTAGTGAAGACAGTTTACCTGGGAAGGAGCCAGCCCATCCACCCGCTACCTAATAGCATTGCACTACATTAGTCTTGTTTAAAGTAATTTGTCACCCAGAGCTCTTACTAACACAATTTATAGGCAATTCCTGCTTGCTTGGGGAAATATGAAGTAAATATTCACAGTTAATCTAGAGGCATCCATTACATGGGATATCGGCATGATACATACGACCGGCTATATGCTTGTGGCTAAATAATAATATCCGCATGGGTTGGTTTGTAGCAGCCGGTTTGTAGATGGGTTCCCATTCAAGGACAATTAAGATTTCCCATTCGAAAAACACGTTAAGCTCCCGGTTGTTGTTTATAGATCTTTGACAATTCGTAAAAGTAGTCAGAACTCCGACAATCTGACATCCAGTCTTACCAAGGGTTAAGTATCATTTTACCCAGTCACTGGGTTGTGGAGGTTTTAAGTTGGAGATTGAAAGCCAACCCTTACAAAATTTGAAAAAGTCCAGCAGGCCGAGCCATATTACAAATTCTATTTCTATTATCGTAATCGTTATGGCGACAATTGAAAGAAAAAGGTGTATATGGAATCAGTTGTTTGTCAACTGGCAAGTGTTAACGAGTAAAATTTGTAATATGGCTGAAAATTAAATACACTTGACAGTTGACAAACAGCTGATTCCATAATTATACGCCATTTTATTTTCTATAATAGAAATAGAATAGAAATAGAATTTATAACATGGCTAGGCCTGCAGGATTTGATTCGCGAGTAGGCCAGTGTTATTGGGTTATTCTCAGTGCCAACCAGGACTCTGGATTTGGGTCCGATTGATGACTACATAACATGCTTGCCCTCTATAACATGGGACATGTCACAACTCTGTCCAACTCTTCAGATAATACAAGCGTGATGTTATGTAAATACTAAGGTCTTGCGGTCGGTTGCAGTGACTATGTAACAATGGTTCTGTCTCCCATACGTTGTGCGTCGAGCGGGATGTCAGTGACGTATTGTGGAACAGCTGTCTATTGAAGGCAAGATGCTGCCTGAGTAGTCGAGTGTGTAGCGAATGCTGAATAATGGTCGTAGTAAGATAATGGCTTCTTGTGTGTCAGTCAGCGGCAGGATTAGAGCGCATCGCAGGCTGTCATTTCCCTTGTCAGGTACTTGCTTAGTTACCTACATTATACATACAAGAACTCACGCCTTTTATCCCACGAGGGTAGGCAGTAACTAAAGAGCTCCAATTGGTACGATTCTTACATACTTCTTTTACATTCATATAATAAGGGGGGGGTCTGTATTTATGCTTTCGCGGTTGCACAACGACATGCTTGCTTTATCTTGCTTGGTAGTATAGATGCAGGCCTACCTCGCCATCTCCTTCAGAGATGGTGGGGTGGCGTTGGTCTTGAGGGAGAGTGCATCGGTCATGTAGATCCTCAAGGCAAGTCCGGTGGTGTACCTTCTCGCGGTTGCCACCCTGTTATCGGTCTAGTTCCCTATGAAATAGACGCAACTAAAACCACCGGGCGTCCTGGCACAGTGGCGGGTGCTCCACTGTCTTCACTTACTGCGACCCTCCCGTGATTGGAGGGCCGCGGGCTCGTTAGTCACCAAATCAGCTGACGACGGGTAGTAATTTGCAATCACCTGCGCTAGGACCTGCGCAGTCGAGCGCCGTAAGCAGGGATGAAGGAGTCCTGGGGGGTTGAGCCGATCGGCGCTGGCGGTTATGCGTCCGTGAGGCAACACGCCCCCTTTGGTCTGGATTTCAGGCGAAACGGTGGCCCTACCCAGTAGCCGGGGGTAGGGAAATTGGCCACAGTGTCCCGTCAGAGGGCCACAGGCGAGGTGCGTGAGGTCCGCTGACGTCGTCTTCGGGCGGCTGAAGCGGTAGGTAAAGGTCATGCTGACGGTGTAAGTGAGGGTTGATCAGTTCGTGGGAGGTGGGCCTTTCGACCCCCTACGCCAGCCCGATCAAGCACCCGATGTCGCACTGTAAACCAGCCTTGCGCCCCTATATCTCTTTGGTACTCCTAACGTTCGAGCTTTTTGACAGCGAGACGTTCCCAGTTGCGGGCTCCATGGAGGGTGGGAAGCCAGAGAGACGAATTTATATTTCATCGACAATATGGATACATTTAGGCCATCAAACACCAACAACACCGGAGTGAAGTCGGCGAAAGCTGATGAAACTCCTAAGCGAGGTGCCCTCAGCACCCCGCTTGCCCCTGGAGGTCTTGCAGCTAACGCTGCAGGCGCCAGCGCGGGCGCTGGTCTGGCTGTGGCGACAACCGCGGCTAAGACCAAACCTCAGTCCCAAAACAAGCAAAGGAAGTCGGCGCTGCCTGGGACCAGTACCGACCCTTCTTCCACACATGTGAGGACCACGGCGACGATTAATACCACAGCCGGTCCAAGCCACACTACACACGCACCTCCTCCCCACGTGGCATCTCAAGCCACCTCCCATCTCACTGGCACCGAGGACGAGTTCGCTCGAGCCTGGCAGGTGCAAAAACGCAAGGGCAAGGGTAAACGCACTCAAAAAACCCTTAGCCCCTGCACTGACCCCTCAGGTCCACCAGCTCATAAGGAGCAGGGTAAAGGTAGAGATAGGTCGACGAGGAAGGAGCGCCGTCAAGAACGACGACAAGCACGCAGGCGGGAGATCAAAGCCTCTCGCCAGAAGCCAGCCGCTGCAGCCGCCGGGTCGGGTAAACCGACCAGCGGCCGTGTCAACTTCTCCGCTGGGAAGCGTTCGCAGGCCGAGGCCGGTGCAAACCGTCCAAAGCCTAGCCAACCGCAGACCGGCGGGGAGTGCAGACCGGCCACCCAAGCCAGCTCGACACAACAATCCGAGGGGAAGGATCAGGTCACGGCCAAGCGGGCACTCAACGAGACAATCTCGCCTCGTGGAGAGCAAAAGCGGCCGCGTCTTGATCAGTCCCAGCGGATTGCCAGCAGAAGCTACGCCCAAGCTGCCAGCGCTTCCCTGAGCGTCGCGATCACCTGCGACCGCACGGGAATAATCAGCAAGGCTGTATCGGATCAGGTACTCGCTGCTATACACAAGCAGATCATCACCGAGGCCTGCTCCCCCATGCAGAACTCTCCAGCGCCCAACTTCAACGCCAAGCCGCTGCACGCCGAGGGAGTTCTAAAGCTGTGGTGCGGTGACGACCACACCTTAGCGTGGCTAAGAAATGCTGTTTCCGGCCTGACTCTCCCAACTAGCACCTCGCTAGTCGTCAAGAGCCAGTCGGAAATCATAAAGCGGACCCGATGTGGAATCGTGGTGCCAGACGAGCACGGAGTGTACGGAGAGCCAACCAACATCGGTCGCCTTCTGAGTTATCAGAACGCCTGGATCGACGTCAAGAGGTGGGTACTCCTGTCCGCCAACAAGCAAGCCGAAGCATGGTTCGTGGTAGTGGGCATCCCCGAGGACCAAATTCCGACCCTGATGCAAGCCGAACGCCGACTCTCAATGGGTTTAGGGAAGGTGTACGTGAGGTTCCAGGGTCCGAACGGTAGGTTTACCGAAGTACCTCGAGGATGGGGAACTACGACGGAGACCAGCAATGAAGCTACAACACAGAAGCTAGATCCGGAGGAGACAGCTTCTTCAACACTCACTCCGGCAACATCCGCAGTCGAACCAGCTTCGGCAGGGACGGCCACCGCCGCGGTCACCATGGACGCCGTCCCCTCATCGGGTGGGGAGTTCGACGACATCATGCTGTCGTCAGCTTCGGACCCGGTGGGGGACGGCCTCGATGAGGACTTCGACCTGTTCGCCGGTCTGCGACTTGGGGGGGACGATGAGGGTTCGACCAGCGATGGCATCCCTTTCGTCGACCTGTAAAGTCCTGCAAGCCAACCTCCACCACAGTCAAACAGCGACGGCTCAACTCCGCAAGTGGTTGGAGGTTCAACACACTGCCATTGCCCTGATCCAGGAGCCGTGGATTAGAGCGGGCCACATTCAGGGACTCTCCAGACTTGGCGGTAAGATCCTAGTTACCCTAGCCCACGACCATCCCAGGTCGTGTATCTATGTCAAAGGTAATATAGAAGCACAGCTCTTAACAGATTTCTGTTGCAGAGATGTCTCTGCAGCTAGGCTGCTTATACAGCGCGGTGACACAGCAATGCCAACCGTCTTCGCATCAGTTTACATGCCGGAGGCGGAGGAGCCGCCCCCGCACGATCTCGCCCGCCTCGTGAACTTTTGTGAACGAAGCGGGCTGGAGGTCGTCATCGGGACCGACGCCAATGCTCATCACCCACTGTGGGGTATGGATACGCATAATGCAAGAGGTAAGGCCTTAGTTGATTACCTTTTTACAACTAACCTCACTCTACTAAACACAGGTTCCGAACCAACCTTCGTTACCCGAAGAAGCCGCACAATCATTGACCTAACTCTGGCCTCAGAGGGAGCAGCGGAAATCGCCACCGGGTGGCAGGTTTCTAAAGAAGCCTCCTGCTCGGATCACAGGTGGATCCGTTTTGACATCCAAGTCAGCGTAACACCAGCACCACCACGACGCAACCCACGTAACACTGACAGAGCTGTTTACACACGCACTCTCGGTGACAAACTGGTAAATATAAACATTCCGACAACTTTTACGGACATAACGGAGATTGACGCGCAAGTAAACCTTCTTACTGCGTCAATGATAGACAGCTACCAAACCGCTTGCCCATTAACTACACCGCCGAAAACGCCAGGTAAGCAACCCTGGTGGGGCCCCGTACTGGAGCGAAAACGCGGTAAGGTAAGAAAAGCCCTGAACAGGGCCATGAACACATGTGCTGACGAAGACTGGGACGCTTACTATGCGGCCAAATCCAGCTACAAAAAATGCATCAGATTCAGAAGTACCACAGGATGGAGGAAGTACTGTAGCAATATCGAATCTTGCCAACAAGCTAACAGGGTAAGGAAAATACTGGCGCAACAGAGCACATCTGGGCCCAATACTCTCCGAAAGCCTGACAACACACTTACTACATCTCCGGAAGAGACGAGACGCGTCCTGATTGAAACTCACTTCCCTGGGTGCGTCTTCTCACAGGAAATCGACTGGCTAGATGTAACCAAAACACCATCGGTAAATGACTGGACATACGCGAACAAGATGATCACGCAGGAAAAGCTCCAATGGGCCATCGAAAGCTTCCATCCTTTCAAGGCAGCTGGTCCGGACGGTATCTTTCCCGCCCTACTGCAGTGGGGAGGGTTCCCCGCGATCTTGAAACTGCTGCCAATCCTGAGAGCGTGCCTGGCCCATGGCTACGTGCCTAAAGGATGGAGGGAAGTGAAAGTAATATTCATTCCTAAGCCAGGTAAGAGTGACTATACAAACGCCAAATCCTACCGACCAATCAGCCTGACCTCCTTTCTATTAAAAACCCTGGAGAGACTGTGCGATAGGGAGTTAAGAGATGGTGCGTTGAAAAACATACCACTGCACGGTAACCAACATGCATACAGCTCAGGTAAGTCAACGGAATCCGCACTTCACTTGGTGGTCACCCGCATAGAAGAAGCGATTCAGCACAAGGGTACCTGCCTGGGCACGTTCATTGACATCGAAGGAGCCTTCGACAAAACAAACTTCTCGAGCATTAGCACCGCTCTCTCCAAACACGGAGTCGATCAGGTGCTAACAAGCTGGATTACAAACATGCTGAGTAAGCGAGTGGTTCACCTTGAAGGAGAGCAGCACTCGGCCATGATAGCCAGAGGCTGTCCCCAGGGAGGGGTGTTATCCCCTCTTCTATGGAACTTGGTAATAAACGATCTAATTCATAAACTCAATGCTAATCACTACTATACCATAGGTTACGCAGACGACCTTGCAATCCTCGTGTCGGGGAAGGTGACTGGGACGATTTGCAACCTTACCCAACAAGCACTACGAATTGTAGAACGATGGTGTAGAGAATTTGACCTGTCAGTGAACCCCACAAAAACTGAACTAGTCATGTTTACCCATAAGCGAGCTCTAGGCCCTTTTTGCCTACCCAAACTTTTTAATACAGAACTACAGTTGGCCACCGAAGTCAAGTACCTAGGGGTCATCCTTGACAGTAAGTTAAACTGGAGTAATCATTTAGACAATAAACTAAACAGGGCCTGTATCACCTTCTGGCAGTGCAGGAAAATGATAGGTAAGAAGTGGGGCCTATCCCCTAAAATCATACTCTGGCTGTACAATACGGTTATCCGGCCAATGATAGCCTACGGGGCCGTGGTCTGGTGGCCCCGAACTAACCTAGTCACAGCCTCAAACAAATTACAACAAACACAGAGGTTAGCTTGTATGGCTATCACAGGTTGCATGAGGACTACTCCGACCGCAGCACTCGAAGCCATGTTGGGACTTCCGCCGCTTCATCTGTTCATAAAACAAGAAGCGACGATGGCGGCAGTACGCCTCAATACACTAAATCTTTGGGGTAAGAAAGAGACGCAGCATACCAGGTTATTGGAAGAGCTCAATACTGAACTCCCCATGACTAAAGCCATAAACGATCGTATTCCCAAGCAATTCATGTTTGATAAAAAATACAAAATTCAACTCCACGAGGATCGCAGGTGTGAGGGGTTACGCCCTACAGAGCTGCGAATCTTCACGGATGGATCCAAGACAGGTACTGGTACGGGTGCTGGTATCTTCTCGGAGGATTTCAACATACACATAGCTACACCGTTGGGGGCCCACAACACGGTCTTCCAGGCCGAATGCTTGGGCATTTCATTGGCGGCCACAGCTATCACAGCAAGGAAGGTACAGGACCATTCGATCCGCATACTGTCGGACAGCATGTCAGTCCTGCAAGCCCTAAACAGTCACACAACCAACTCGGGACTCTTAAACGAATGCCATCACCGACTAAATCAGGTGGGTACCTTCAATAAAGTAACCATTCAATGGATCAAAGGACACAGCGACTCTCGCGGCAATGACGCCGCTGATGAACTCGCCAGAAGGGGTTCAAGCATGGTGGCAATGGGACCTGAACCTGTTGTACCACTCCCCTTCGGATACCTACGCACCCTGGTAAGGAAACGCACCAGGGATCAACACGGCAAGCTATGGTCGGACCAAAGTGAGTGCAGGCAAGCCAGGGAAGCACTTCCCACAATTGATAGCCGTTTCACGAGACAGGTTCTCCGGCTGACTAAGCAGCAGCTGCGAATACTCACAGCTGCCATAACAGGCCACGGGCCATTTAACAAACACCTCTTTGTATTAGGTGTTACAGACAGCCCACTGTGCAGAGCATGTGTCGAGGAGGACGAGACGGCATCGCACGTGCTGCTCAACTGCCCAGTGGTTGCCGCATACAGGGCTAAGTTCTTCGAAAACCCAGGTACCCTCCGAGAGATCGCCAGTAGCGTTAAACCGCTGCTGGCCTTCTTCGAGGAGCTAGGATGGATGGAATAGGGCACATTCCCACCCGTACGCAAAATACGCGCTTGGTCGTGGAGTTGCGGACACCTGCCCGTTAAACCTAACCTAACCTAACCTACATTCATATAAATGTTATCATACACACAAAAAAATTACCATTAAAAGATGAAGATGGATAATAGTGAGTAAATCATAAAGAATGTATACGATATTAAAATAATTTAAAACTTCTTATAGTTGTGTTTATGATATATATTGTCAACAATAATAAATTGAACCCTTAAAACTATAAATCACAAATCGGCAGGTTCGTAAAAACATTTGGCCTCGTGTTCACATTTTATGGCATTGGGTAATGACCAATTATATTATTATTATTGTCATAAATAGTAATGGGAAACTGTGACGAACTGAGATCCCGCAGGGCACAATAAACAAGCAAGTGATCCTCGATGTTGGTATACTTATGATATGTAATTATGTCCTTCTTTACATAATAAAACTATTTCTAAGTATTGTTAATTATGTAATTAACAATACTTAGAATTACAACTTACAATTCAGATGACAGATGTCTGTCATCTGAATTGTATAATATTTCGTAATACTGAAATCAAATACTTGATTTTCGTTGAAGTAGGTTAATTTAATTTTCGGCTTTTGTTTAAACAAAACAATTTGACCTTGCTCTTTGATTTACATATTTTGAAACGAGTATTTGTAATGTCTGTGCGATTAAAAATACTACATGAATTTCTGTACCATTTAAAAAAAACAATATATACTGTCTGATTCTGAATATTATCATTCCTTATAAAAACAAAATTTTCCGCCAATATCCATATTATCCATTCCATATTCGAATAAAAAACATTCTAAAATTTTGAAATTCGTTTGGAACCAGCCATCCGCGTCACTACGTCTACGTCAAATAAAACCATCAGAAAAGTTTAAAAGCCGTTGAACCATAGACATCTAGATAATTGGACACGACTCATGTTCGGCAATTTTGTAGTCACCGGGGATCGAGTGTCAATCGCGATGCGTTGACTTCTAAAACGGTCGTGAACACAACATACCTTAATACAAATTGGGTTCTGAGGGTCAGATATTTTTGCCGAATACTTAGCTATGGAGTTTTTTGGTTTGGTGATTAAATTAAGACCATTAAGGTAACTGGAATAGGCAGACCTCTGCTGTCAAATCATTTTATATCATCATCATTATGCGACGTAGGTAACGATTTACATAATGTAGTTACATACATAGTATTGTTTTATTGCATAGGTGCAAGTTTATCAAACAAATCAGACAAATATGTTGCTAGGGAGTTTGTTCCGCCACTTCTTCTTCCCAGCAAAACACTCGGAAGTGGTGAAGAGCGTACCTTTTGGGGGACTGTCTTATGTAATTTTCGACGGTTAAAAAGTCCTGATTCTCAGCCTAATATTAATAAACGAGTTTTGAATTGGATTTTAACTTTGATTTTTGAAATGTAACAGTGGATTATTATGAGAGTGGCAATTTTGATTCACTACTCGATTTACTTCGTATAACTTTGCAATTTATTTTACATACTATCAAACATTATTACTTTGATAAACAGCTGATGCACACATCTCTCATTTATAAAAACTTAAATAAAACAAAGTCCTAAAACGGAGTGCATTATGAGATCATAAAGCGAAGCGATGACAGGCTCGCATTGAGCTCGTAAACTGGGGAATGGAACTCGGCAGACAGACAGCATGCACTTCTGTCGGCCCGGGCCTGAACTAATAATGTACTACCAACATAATATATGAGGCGTGAAGAAAGAATCGGCAGAAGGTTCAGTAATAGATGGAAGAGTTATTGACGCACAACGTCATACCTTGAGTTCTGTACATAATTCTAGAAAATCCAAAAAAATGGTTGTTGCTGGAAGAGCGACTCGTCGGCTTGCCCTAATTTTTCTTCTTTAAACTATGGAAAAACAGAATATATGTAAAAATTTCAACGTCAAGAAACATGTATTGAATTCATGTATCAGGTTTGTGCGTCAATTTCTCCTCAATTCTGTTTAGTGCTTAGCAATAATGCAAAGCGCACATAAGTAATGACTAGAGTTAAGAAAAGACATTATTTATTTTCGGCCTCCTAAACCTGGATGTCTTGCAGTAGATACAAAAGAAAAGAAATGAAAAAACATTTGTATAGAACTTAAGGGCTATCAATATAATCAAGGATATTTGCAGTCAAAGTCAAAATATTTTTTTTTTAAAAGCCACTTAAAAGGCGCTTTGGAACGTCGAACTTACAAGTTAAAATTAAATAAAGTATAATGATTCTAGTTGCGCCTTCCAAAAGGTATTTTCGTAGGATGGGCAAGAAACTCTATACTTACTCTTATAAAATAGTTTTTCACAATATTTTGTAAACAATATCAAATACCTACATTGTAATTATGTGAATACGACATAACTACAATTAAAAAAACTACTAATTATAGGTTTAAAGAATTTCAAAATAAGCGTTGTAGAAGAAGAACAAAAGGGCGGCATTATGAGTATGTAATGTCATTGTACAGAGTGATGCTTCTGAATCTATCTGTTCTATTTGTGACAACATACGTCTACCATACGAGACGCATCTGATGGATATATTGCACTGTTGTAAATAAAACTTTGTGTTGTCTGCGACTTAACTGCCATGAGCAGATTCTTCCAGTCGGTGCAGTCACAACTCACAACCCATTTGTTGTCATACGAAAATAATATGATAACAATTATTATGAAATCTTTAGTCAGTTTTATTGAATTTGAAATTACATAAACAGAAAGAAAAATCAATGAGACCTGAAGAAAAACCACTATAAATCCTACTTATATTATAAACACAAAAGTTTGTGAGAATGAATGGGTGGATGTTTGTTGACTCTTTCACGTAAAAACTACTGATTAGATTTTAATCAAATTTGGCATGGAGTTAGCTGACAACCTGGATTAACCCTGGATAAGCCTGGATTATATTGAGCATGTTTTTATTTCTGTGTAAAAATTGTTATTATTATTAATTATGTTTGTATGCCTGTAATAGGCTGATCATAGCGCACTTTTATCTTATTCATGACCAACCACTGTACCTATGTTTCACAAATAAAATTCTGATTCTGATTCTGATTCTGAACACATGGGCTACTTTTAATCCCTGTATTCCTACGGACACGGGACCTACGCTTGTGAGACCGCGGTACGTCTGCTTGTTCTTAATATAGACTTTTTACGTAAAGGTAAGGTAGGTAAGGTAACATCTTTAATTTTTAAATAGAAATAACACAGATTTCTCGACAGGCTTACCTAAACCGAGAATCGGATTATAAAAAATAAAAATAAACACTCACTATTTTATTCTACTAATCTTCAGGATTATTGTTCAGGATAAAATCAAGTCTTAGAAATAAAAAAGACTATGAAATCTAATATCAATTTTATTTTATCATCAATTGCAGTTCCACACCGAAAACAATATAAAACGTTACCTACATTTTTAAACTCATCAAAACGCTTCGTTCTTTTTTATTATTTTGCAGGATTGGAAAATAATCATGCACTAACCCACTGATGAGTCAGTCTAAACAGAGCTTGGACCCTTATCAGCAACATTTTGATCTACTCAAAATCTATTCAAATTAAGTAGGTATGTTTGTTTTTTGTGCGTATAAAGGTACAGTAATAGGGTGATATTATTAATTATTATTGATAAGAAACGGTAGTCAAATTCATAAAAGAATTATGTTATATCATTAAAAACTTTAAATCTAAGAAGCTAAATTATGTTAATAAGAAGGAACTTGGAACTTATAATATATATTTCAAACAAAACTGTATAACAGAGCCCAATTGTTTATATGGGTAACATGTAATCTCATGAGCATGCAAGAAATGCTTCCAAACGGTCTTTCACATAGGTCCCCGGTAAAATAAAAAAATATTCTAGAAAAATAAACAAAAGCAAAAGTACGCGAATCTGTAATAGAATCAGAGGAAAAATCTCGAACACGGGAGATGATAGTTGAGTTGGCTTTGTGGAGGAGAATGTTTCGCCGTGACTCCGACGACGTGGGGATAGTCCAATAGACCCCACGTCGTCGGAGTCACGGCACACATTGGGGTAAATTGATGTGCTGGCGTCTGTACAATTACAGACGCCAGCACATCAAGTTACCCCAATGTGTCAAATTTCTTTGATCGTTTTTCAACTCTATACTCTATTTATTACTCTCTTAAATAAAATAAGGTTCATATTCAATTGGGAAAATTTTAAGAAGTCGGTTGTTTTTTTTTGTAAAAAAAGTTTTTATTTAGCAATTTTTAGTTTCTTCGTATGTAAAAAAAGTCTTTCAAAACTTGAAAGAATCATTGAAATCTGTTAACAATTGCAAAAGAAGTTCTTTCTAAACATTAATCAGTACATCTCTGCCGGGCCCCTTTTAAAATAGACAGGCGTAACGTTATGTTATGGAAATACATAAACCTTGCATGCATTGACATGTGACTGTAGCAATCGCAAGTAATTTGCTTGTTATGCGTTGAAGAGTTCCGTTGCCTGGCTTCTTCATCAGTTTTTCTTCACCAAATGATACTTGCTGAATGAAAATGCTTGATTTGTTACCAAAAATGTAAAAATCGGTACATGTGTACCTATATTATTTGAGGAGTTCCCTCAATTCCTCGAAGATCCCATCATCAGATCTAAGGTTTGATACAAATGGGACCAACCTGGTAGTATACCCTACCAAATAAAAAAAGAAATTTGAAAATCGGACCATAAATGGCGGAGTAATCGCGTAACAAACACACAAAAAAATATACCGTCGAATTGATAACCTTCTCCTTTTTAGGAAGACGGTTAAAAAGAGAGTCGTCGAAGCAGGAATGTAAAACATTTTATTTCAAAGATAAGTGAAAACAATAAAATTGTTAATCAAATTGTTTTATTTTTAATTAAAAAGAAATAAACGTGAAATGAAGAATGCGTCCAAGTATTGCTCATCCCTTCTTCTTTGAGGTTTTTATCATTGACACTGTTATTTTCAACTAAAAAAAATAATATACAGAACTAAAAGAAATTCACATAATTTCTTATAAATAATAAACTGTTGCAATGGTTACGGCAACTAAGTGTGACAGCTGTTGTAAAAATAGATTATAATAATTTTGCAGTCTGTCATAATTGTAAAAGATAAATGATAATCTGTAGATAGGTTTTCCCAAACACTTTTACACGTCATTTTTTTACTAGTAGATGAGATCGGAGTTTCACTATCTGACTACTCTGAGAAGAAACGCCGAAAGAAACTGGTCATAGTCTTTAAAAGTCCAGACATTATCTTGGTCATATCTTGTAAGTACCATGCAGATTAGTGTCTGAGATGGTCTTTTGAGGAAAGAACCACACAGATGGCCTGACTGGCCTGTTGGTCTAGTAGTTAGTGACCCTGACTGCTATGCCGGAGGTTGTTGGTTCGATTCCCACCCAGGACAAATGCTTGCGTGATGAGCACGATCATTTGTTCTGGGTCTGGGTGTAATTTATCTATAATATGTATGTATTATATTATATAATACGCGATTTATTATTATTTGTTTGTATTGTATTTTATTATTTTTGTATGTTTTTTATTTAATTGTATTATTATTATTATTCAGAAAGATATAAGTATGTTTATCAGCTGTTTAGTACCCATAACACAAGCTCTCAAGCTTAATTTGGGACTAAATGGCGTTGTGTGAAAAGTTGTGGAATATTTATTTATTTATTTAGTTAAAACGCTTAATTGTACTTTCGTTATAAAGCGTGCATTTTATATAACCTTTTTAATTTATTTCTAATGCTATTGTAAATGGAGTATAGTTATAAGCCTTATATGTTCTTCTTTTTGGTTCTTGTACTGTGATGGTTTTTGGTGCATTATAGAATATTTTTTTTATTTATTTTTAAATTAATAATTATGCAGTGACAATGTGCCACCACCGCACTATTGGTAATGTATAGAATGTGTTTAATTGTTTATTCAAGTCAGTGACGTTGCGATGCTGCAAAAAAAGCGTTGTACACCCTATACATACTCGTAGTACGAACTAATTGCACCATTAAGTATTGTATTATATTGTAAGGAAATAGAAAAATACTTTCTACTACAATGAAAATCACGAATTTAAGCACCACAGGGATGTCACATCAGCCGGTTTACGACGTCAAACTGCTATGAATTACAATGAGACATCAATGTCGCTGGAATAGCTAACTTACATAGTATTATTACACCTATCCTTTCTCAACTATGTAATATATTTTCTGTTTATTAGTTTCTGTTTAAATGAAAGGCCTTATACAATGTTCTGTCTTTCCCTATGTCGCATAAATGTAACACTCGTAAGAATAGCCATCTTTTATGAAAATAATCTGGGAAACTTATTACTTATAGATATATTCACACTAAACATGATAATTCATAGTAGTTACAAAGGTCGTACAAAGTTACATTGATCCCTGACTTCAATGACATAAAAGGCTTCTTCTTACTTGATATAGCCAAGTGACGTAAGTGTCTGAAGAGGCGTAGTTTTTGAATATATAATTCTGGAGTGGGTCTTGTCTTAGATATTCTAGTGGGCCTTGTACACACGCGCGGAGTATTTCATATTATACTCCATTTACACAGAAGCATATAGCATTACACAGAAGTTAAAAAAGTTTATTTTTTTCAGCTGTCACACTTAATTGTAACCATTGCAACAATTTATTTTAAGAAATCACGTAGTGTCAATGATAAAAACCTCAAAGAAGCAGGATGAACAATACACGGACACATTCTTCGTTTCACTTTTATTCTTCTGAATTTCAAATAAAAAAATGAATAAAAATTGTTATAAAGTATCTTTAAAATAAAATGTTCTGCATTCCTGCTTCTACAAGGCTCTTTTTCCTAATGCTGTAAATGGAGTACAGTATAATAAAGAGGAAAGATTTGATTTTTCATTGGTTTCGTTTGTATGAATTTTACTAAATTATTACTGAACAAAAATATCTAATTTAGAAAACCTGAAAGCGTAAAGTTCAAAGTACCTAAGAATTAAATTCATACGGAAGCAGTCCCGAGCAAATTGCTAGTCGTATAATAAATTGGAACTAATCCAAAATTGATCATATCCGTTAGACACTCTCTTTAAAGACTCGTTGGTTTAGTGGTCACAAGCACTACAGTTGAGCATCTGTACTCGGGTTCGAACCTCGGATCGGGCAAAGCGTTGTTAAGTTTTTTAACTGAGTGAATTTTGGTAACGTTAACGTCGCGCGGTCGTGCTAGAGCTTTTAATAAGTTTGAGAAACTGATTAAGTATTGCTATCATCCTGACCAAACTATATACCTAGATACTCATCTGCTTCTGCATAAATATATTTTGCCGTCATTCAGTTAAATTATATTCTTTATCTGAAATCATATATCTCAAACGAATCTATTTGTTTGCGAATATATTCTAGACAGGACAGAAAATATATTCCTAACTTATGTCCTATTTTGATCGTATCAGAACGAATCAATCTCACTGCGAACGATTCTATAGTTTTCCTATTCTTGGATCCAACAAAATTTTGCGATTTAAATGTATGGAGCAGCAAAATGCATTTTGTAGAAACATTTCGTGGTTTAACGGTGAAATCAGTCAGTTTGGTTGAGTATTGAGCGTCATAAACTAGGGTTGAGTCGGATAGCTGCATTTGTTAGATTGAGCTCTTTGGTACCTACTGGTTTAAGTCCTGTACATACTGCTAAATTATCAGTGCCAAAGTAAAAAACAAGTACAAAATAATACAACTTGCTAAAAAAAAGTATTAAAGTGCAACTTAGATTCGGAGGTCTGTGGCTTTGTTTGTTTAAATAAATATTTATTTTTGCCAGCCAATTTTAAACGTTTTTTACTCCGTTTGAGTACTTTTTAAGTCGTTGGTATTTTCAAAAAAAACTTTTTATAAGTAAGCACGTACAAGAATTAGTTGCTGTAAACCATTGAAGAGTTCTCTCAACTGGCCGTTTCTATCATCAGATACACTGTATGTAGGTACTTAAATAGAGTCTCCATTATGTTGTAGTAATATTATTTCTATTTTAATTTTGATTTTAATTTCAAATTTGTTGTCATTTTGATCTCATTAGCTTTCATTGTGTATGTATTTGTAATTTCGTTATGTTTTCTTTTTAACTTTAATTTGATAATTTGTAATTTTAATAATTATTAAGCTTATAATAATTAAATGTGTTTTCACTCACTTGAATGAATGTTCTCTGATTTTAAAAGTTATTTTGGATAGAATTAAGTATTAGGTAAGTATTAGGTTTAGGGGTTTTAAGTTTTTTTGTGAATTCAATCCCTAAGGGGGAAAAAGAGAGGTATAAATTTAGTATATATACATATAACCTAATCTAACTTACCATACCCATCCTATAGCTAACCTAATTAGGTAAGCTATAGGATAAAAGCAGTAAGGTACTTAGGTTAGGTAGTTACCTAACCTAAGTACCTTACTGCAGTGCATTGATTTTGAAAGAAATAAAAAAAAAACAAAAATCAAAAGTCTTTATTCGAACTAGGCTGAGAATCAGCACTTTTTGAAAGTCAAAAATAATACATAAAGACAGTCCCGCAAAAATGCCCCCCCCATCGCCACTTCCTAGTGTTTTGCTGGGAAGAAGAAGTGGTGGAACAAATTCCCAGCAACAAAAACAAACAAAGATCAAAAAAAAAAATTTGGTGGGTTTGTCTTACTCATGATGGGCCACCGACTTCCGAATTTAGAGTTATTTTACACCATTTAGTGTTTTTTTTTGAAGTCGGTTTTATTTTTTATTTTTCCATTTTTAGTTGTTACCATAAAAATATTTGCCATGAATTTATTTCATATTGTTAATTGTTTACAATACATGTCATCCTAATAGGGTTTTCCACTAATCCCTAATAAATTAAAATTAACATACCTAACTGACAAAATCTAGGTATATTGTACCCACCTGCGTACCTCTCAGAGCAAACAGGCGTGATGATACGTCATTATCTATACTTCTATACTAATATTATAATTATAATTATAAATATTATAAAAAGGTAAAATTTGTAAGTTTGTAAGTTTGTAAGTTTGTATGTAGGGGGTAATCTTCGGAACTAATAATCCAATTTTAAAAATTATTGTACTGGTGGAAAGCTACACTATTCCCGGTGGTCATAGGCTACTTTTTATCCCCGTATTCCCACGGGAACGGAAACTACGCGGGTGAAACTGCGTGACGTCTGCTAGTGTTGTATAAACAATAAACATCCAAGCGATTCCAGCAATCACGACAGATTTGCCGTTTATTTTTGAAGAGTTCCGTTGTGTATCTCCGTAGAGCAGCACCGGATCTTCACCACCAATTAAAATGGGACCATCTCAGGAGTATACTCTTTCAAATAAAAAAATAATTTTGAGAATCGGTCCACAAATGGGGGAGAAATCAGGTAACATACATTAAAAAAAAAAAAAAAAAAATACATACTCACGAACATAGAACCTCCTCCTTTTTTGAAAGTCGGTTAAATACATAATTTTAAACTGAAAGTAGTTCAGTTTAAAATGAAGTATTTTGGATTTGCGTGTCTCTATTTTACATGCAATACTAGAGTAGTATTTGAAGTAGTAGTAGTAGGAGGTAATAATTAATCTCGATTGGTATAACATCCATACATAAAGTACCAGGTACTTTGATTGGTTGATCGAGTGGATCCGCACTTGCGTCAAGGTCGTCTGTCTGTCTGTTCGCGATAGACTCAAACATGACTACGCCGATGCTGTTTTCACCTATAGATAGAGTTTTTCTCATGGAAGTTATTAGTATATAATTTGTCAAGATTAGTATACATTGGCAAAATATAATAGTATTTATTGGAGGTAAAAAATAAGCCTTCTGGGAGCAGGGTGCGATAACCGACATCCATGCGGGCAAAGCCGCGGGCATCAGCTAGTAAATAAATAAATAAATAAAACATATGTTGCTAAATTAAGCATTGCAAGTTTCAGCACGGACTGTTCACAGCTGAAAATTCAGTAGGCGAAAAGTCAATCATCTCCTTGAGTGGTGATTTTTCCGTTTTAATAATAAATGGGACTAACTTTTTATCTTACAAATCTAGGATTGTTGCAACAATCCTAGATTATTAAGATAAAAAAAATGTACGTGTCAAATTGTAGATCCTCCTCCGTTTTTTTTGTTGGTTTAAAATTGAGATTGCAGAGAGTTTTTCCGTAAAATACTAAAAAAGCTGTAAAAGCTATAAAAAACAGTAATAAATTAAAGTACGAATGGCGTTAGAAACAAGGAGTAAATACTTTCCGAATCATTTTATATTCAATCGGAAACCTTTTTTTAATGTATAACGAGGATAATAATGTACTTAATGCAGATATTAATCATTTTAGTAAAAGTGTATTTTAACTTCTTTTGTAAAAAAACGAATATGAACGATTAGGTCCTCACAGGTCTAATTGTAAAATATGAAATCGTAAACATTTAATTTAATAATTAGTTTCATTTAAGTAAATGAGTCTGAAAGCTCTCGGCTTATTTCTGCTTTAATGGATTCCCAGCCCGGACCAGTGAGACCGACTTAGCTGTGTTTTATTAAAATAATACACTCTTAAATACCTACTTTGTAAATTATAAAAAAAGAATTAGGATGAAACTTGGATTTTCATCAAGTCTAAGAAATTATTCACGAGCATTATTTATTTAAATAATATACAGGGTGGAAAAAATCTACGAGCCTTGAAGGTAAACCAATTAAAATTCATAAAATAGACTACCTTTTACGTATACTTTACTTTTAAAAGAAATAAATGTTTATTCAAAATGCTCGATGAGTAATACGATTACTTACCTAGTAAAATTAAATAGTGAGTGGTTATTTTTTTAATTTTAGCTGGTTCGATTACCGGTTTAGATATGCTTGTTGAGAAATCTGTGAGTTTAGTTTAGTGTCTTTTTAAAAATAAAGACATTATTAATGCATTATTTTCCTTATCTATAACCCACCCTGTATATTTTAACTACTCGCAGAGTTTGTGTGCCTTAAGTTAAATTCAACAAGAAGAGACGAATTATCGTAAGCACTTTGAATAATTAAATAATATATCAAAAACTACTCACAAAAAACATGCTAGCTTTTTCATGTTTTTTTGTCTTATAACTGTCATTTGTTTTGTCAAAAAAATACAAGTTAAGTCCTGTCCGTGCTGTGCGCACAGTAAACCAGCCATAAACAATACACACACGTCCACATGAGTTGCGATCGCCATTTTTGTCACGTCAGCGATGCGCGCATAATCCCCGCGTCACGGCAGCTGGCACGCTCCGTCACGCCGCGGGCACGCTCCGTCACGCTCGCGGCACGACACCCATTCATCTTGTTTTGCATTCGGCGGCGTTTTTATCCGAATAATATCAATGTTATTATTGAAAAAGAGGAGTGTTGACGTGAACTGATTGCGATGTGTTGTGACCTGTGACTGCGAAATGTATTGGAAACGTGTCTGTTTTTAACATGTTTATTTTTTGTCTTTTAGTTAATTTAATAAAGGAGTCTTTATCCCGTTTCGTCACGTCCTAATGCAAAATGGTACTATTCGTGTTCAAACATAGCGTGGAGAACCTATCGTTGAAAGAAATTTAAACAGCCTAACACACAACGTTCGTTAACATAATCTAATATTAAACAAACACAAAAATCATCACTTCTCAATGAACTATACAAATGTCATCAGTGCGTAATTGAAATCTAAAACCTACTGTGTAGTAGCATTGCTCTGGTACTGTGTAGGTATCTTGAAATACCTACAGCCAGTATGCTAACCACACAATCATGAATCCCAATTGTCTATACATTACACACTACAATTCCCACAGTTTCCTATCTCATTACAAGCCAATCGGCCAATCGATCAGGGACAATGCGGTGCATCGTCGTCGTTGTGAGGTTACTAATATGCCAGCGGCGATGGGACATTAATCACATATTGTCTCCAGACACTGTGACACTGTCACAAATTTGCTATTACGACTTGGGACAATGGAGTGTGGGGTCCCAGTTATAGCGAGTAGGCAGTACTTTGAGAATGTTACTACACACTACACTACACATGCTACAATTTTCGTAAGGCGTGATCAAATGAACGTATATATGTATAAATAAACTATGTTTACTTCTCTTGAAATTTCTTACGGAATTGCACCTACCACTGTTTGTCTCTGCATGACCTAAAGGTTGACTGGTAGAGAATGCCTAAGGCATTAAGTCCGCCTATGTACATTTGTGTGCTTGAAGTATTAAATAAATAAATAAATAAATGACTTACGCCGACCACGCACACGCGTTGGTACAACCGCGCTTGGTAAATGCACAACCAGCGTATGAATCCCGCACGGTGGGTGCAAGGCGTGTGCGTGGTTAGCGCGGGATTGGCTCGAGGTGGGTGCGTGGCATACATGTGCGGTTGAACTTAAATAAATGCGTTTTGAGTTTTATTTACCTGTCATATGACTATAAATTTTTAAAAGCGCCTGCTAAGCGCATGCCAGGCGCGTAAACACCCACGCGCCTGGCATGCGCTTAGCAGGCGCGTGTCGCCTGAACGCAACCTAATAGAGTACTCATTGGGAAACAGACATTAGTACCTAATTTTATCAGCTTTTGTTGCTTGAATTTATCTATAGTACCTACCTATACTACCTATGTATGTATTTAGAAAAATTTAAGTATGTTTATCAGTTGTTTAGTACCCATAACACAAGCTTTGCTTAGCTTGGGACTAGATGGCGTTGTGTGAAAGTGGTGGAATATTTATTTATTTATTTAATAAAATAATAATCGTGGTGTTTAGGTATACCTTTTGCGGGCAAGTATTAGTTTTATTCAATTCTTATGTACTTAAGTACTTTCATCACTGTCTTCGGTGGACGAATAATCGAGAGAAAGTGTAGCGATTAAGGCTTGTGCCTTCTCTGTATGAAAAGAGGTATCAATTGCACCAATGACGTTAGAGTTGCTACTTCAAGCCTTCAAAGGAAAGCCGGTACGAATTGATTTTTATAGTCACAGTATCTACCTATATACCACTTTCCAAACAGGTGATATATAATCTGGTCAATGGTTTGCATGGAGGACAAACGTTCATTTTAATTAATATAGATTTACGTTTCATAAAATCTATGACTGTCAATAATCAATATTGTTTACATACATACATAAACTCACGCGTTTTTCCCATGGGGGTAGGCAGAAACTACAGAGTGCCATATGCTACGATTCTTACATACTTCTTTTGCTTCGTTTACATTCATACATGTTGTCATACACACACGCCGGTTGCGAGTACTACGCACCTGACCTTTCTGAAGAACCTCACCAATAATTATGCATTATTTTCCTGTTTTATTTATGAACGTAATCGTCTCACAGGACAATTATTAGTAAGCGTCTCCTAAAGTAAATGGATTAAACAAAATGGAAAATGACTTTTATTTGTGGTAGCCACGCGCTCATATTTTTAGTGACATACCTATGTCAACCTTTGTAAAACTTCTCTTTGGTTAAAAAAAATAATATTTGTTGTCGATGGTTAAGTTGCTGGAAAGGAAAAAAAGAGCGGGAGTTTTAAATTTAGTGTTCTGTTTTCTGTCTGTCTGTACATTTTGTTAAATTTTATCCGTGTCTTTTTTACAAAAATATTAGTGTATAATTAAGCTTCGTAATAACCTACTACTGTCATTTACAATTTGGATGGTTGGAAGTGCAAGTAGCACTTCAGGCACACAATTAGTTTACAGAAGCGTACTTAATGTATTTTTAACAGTCAACCTTTATTGCAAACATAGCAGTGTTGTTATAATTAAAAATTTTCATTTTACAAACTCCCAAATAATAACTTAAAGCGCTACATAAGTGTTACGATGGGTAGCCTGCTTTCCAAATAAATCATAGAATCATCATTTTGAATAATATGAACGTGTGCAGTTATAAATCGTTGTACCTACTTACATCGTGAATAATAAGGAGAGTAGAGTCGGCATTAACCCGTGATCGAAACTTCACAGTGAACACTAACAGACTTTATTTCAAGTAGTAAGTGTAAGTGACACTCAAATTATAAATAACAAAACGATACTTTTAAATGAAATAGCAACAGAAAACAGAAACGAATAAATTCTTTTGAATCCTCCGTAACTGTACACCGTACTTTATGCGATATAACAAGTTGAGCGCTTCTGCACAATGAAGTAGTATTTGTAAAGAAATCCTTCTAACGCCAGACACGCCCTTAGAAAATACTTTATGCTTGGAAAATGTAGGTGCCATTAAAATATATATAAAGACCGGCTTAGAATGGGGTGGCGGTGCTTAGAAGTTGCAACGACCTAACGTACCTAATAAGAATGATGATTAAACACACACACGTTATAACAACATATTCAAAACACTTATAATATTTTAACCACCAAAACACATTTTATTTAATTGGAAAGAGGCCCATTTAAAACAGTTTTCATTAAATGTGTCGTTGGTTTTACTATTGTTTTAACTGGTACCTGTATTTTTTTTTGTTTTATTTAACTTCGATAATCAAAGTTTATCATTTTGTTACAATGTCTTGCAGATAAGTGATAGTGAAATGTAGTGTTGTGTCAGTGTTACGTGCAACAATGCTACAAACATTAGGCACATGAACGAAGTGCTTCCCCTTAACAGACTCTAAGATTACGTCAGTGGACAATTTCTTAGTTATAATTTTGTTAGTAGTTGTAGTTGTTTTTTTTTGTAATAATTTAGGTTAAAGTAAACTTACTTATTAGTCTGTAGACTAATTCTGTAAACTATATTTCAATAGGTTTTGCCATGTCGCACCTTAGTTAAATATATATTTTGTTAATTCACAATGATACCTACAATTTTTACTTCTCGATATACCTAACATGTTATCATAACAGTTTGTTACAACATACAATACTTTTCCTAACTTACTAAAACCAAACATAGCCATGGTCTATTATAGAAAATCAAACAAGAGCTTCACCGTGCTGTGTGCAGCTCACACCTGTCGCCTCCACTAAATGCCGTAAAAATACAGCGATGAATAGCTCAGCCGCTTCAGCGCTTACTGCCGACAGGAACAGTCTGCGGCAAAAGCTGACGCGGGTAACTAGGAAATCATTGTCTCTACACAATCAATTAGGTTCCTCAATTTATTCTTTTCTCCTGCTATTCTGTTTGCTTACCTACATACGTGTTTTTCAGGAAAATGTAATATATTACTTTTGTGTTTTTTACGTCCTAGCACGAGTCCATCAACCGTAACGTCGATACGAACTATTTTTAAATTTAAAATGATCATAATGGCATATTGTTGTTATCATATCCAGTAAACCCCACAGGGTTTGCCATATGTATTTCGCCATATGTTTAAGTTCCATCTTATAGGGGACGAGCCTATTGCCATTATAACATAACATAACGCTTTGCCTTACCCGGAAATCGAACTCTTCTCGTACTGAGAAGTAGCGCTTGCGACCATTGAGCCAACAAGGAAGTCTTTAAACATGCAAACTTAAATGTTACTTACTTTTATTTTTAATTTCAGTGTGCTTAAAAAGCTATGTCTGCATACATATAATCTAATGTCTCCACATATTTCATTAACAAAAGTCTACGGCCTAAAGCTAGAAGAGTTTATCCTAAAATTAAATCAGATATTAACGGTGTATCTCTTCCGTTGTTATCTTACACCACACGCTGTCACCGGCACGAAGCCAAACATCTGGCCACAAAAGAAAACAATATAATGCAAATAACTATAGCTTTTATATAAAAAGAAATAGCTGAATTCATATGCAAATATTAAAAGAGAACAACATTAAAATGATTGACACAAATGTAATTACGCAATTTATTATGGAGTTCGCTCTTGCAACTAATTGCTAATTATGAAAATAATACTTCAATAATAACTGTGAAATTACAAATTAAGTAACAAGGCAGGCGATCAAATGGGCCCGACATTAGTTATTTAAAGCACATTTCTTTTCGGGAACCCCCAATTTTCATCTCGAGCTTTTCTCCCAGACACGTGGCATGATCACCGAAGAAACGGATTTTGTCATGGGAAGAATCAAAACAAATCAAATCTAAAGACACTTTTCAAATCAGGCTGAGGATCAGCGGTTTTTGAACGTTAATATTACACAAGACAGTCTCCAAAAAACTACTACCTAGTACTTTTGCCGGAACAAATTCCCCAGCAACATGTCTGCCCGATAAGTTAAAAGAACATAAATTTATATTAGTAGGTAGGTTTAAAGAATTTTTATTCTCATAAGAACAAATTATTACAGTTCACTTAAAATGAGATACACATTAATTTCTTATTAGTATTACATTGTTCACATCTGGGGTGTTGGTGACGTTATAGGTTATAAACATGTTTTTTTAATTTTGATTTAAACGTATTGATATTTTCACATTTCTTTATTTCTTCGGGTAAATCGTTAAACAGCCGTGCTCCTTCAAACAGTATTGTTTTTTTGCCGTAATTAGTTCGTGTGCGTGCGGTCATTAGTTGAAACCTGTTTTTACTTCTAGTAATGTTGTTGTGTTTTTACGTAATTGAATTGTCATGATTTCTTATTCTGTATTTTATTTATTTCGATTGGCAACACGGCCAACCGCCATTTCGTTTGTATAACGGCGTGGTGGGAAAAATAAGAGACGAGCCGCACACTTGGGGATCGTTGAATCAGTTCAAAAACGGCGGTCCACCTAGTAAGACGCCCCGACTAATAGGTTAAAATATTAAAGTTTGCACTGCTTGTAATTTGAAGTTATACTGATTGTATTATCGAGACTGTAATATTTCTAAGTTTGTTTGATATTAGTAAAGTGATTTATTAGCATAAAAGAGTTTTCTTCATATATCAGAAGTGACACGTCCAAAAGTACGCGCCCACCTTCGCTAAGACTTATCAAAAAGGTCCGATAAAGACCTGATCAGGGTACCCCCTGATGGTATTGTCGAGTCTTAAGAGTGCATTATGCTTTCGACTTAAATGCTTGGGCGAGGCTACCCTTCGTCAGTATTTCTGTTGAGGTATAGTGCGCTTAAATAGTGGAGTAATATGCTAGTACTATTTTTGAGGGTAGAATGATTTTCATGCTTGGTTAAGTCATTTCTTAACGTTACCAGTTCAAAAGGAATGCATTGTGCTTTTGTCATGAGTACATGGGCGAGGCTACTCTTCGTCAGTATTTTTGCTAAGGTATAGTGCGTCTACAAACTGGTAATTTTGATACAGTGATGCATGAATTTAACACAAAGAGGTGCGCTGTGCTTTGACTGTAATACTTGAGCGAGGCTACTCTTCGCTAGTGTAATGGGCCGAGGTATAGTGCACTTAGTGTCATTCAATTATGCATGCATTGTAGCCCCGTCAAATACTTGGTTGAGGCTACTCCTCGGCAGTTTTTGGCTGGGGTTGTAGTGTTGTGTTGATTGTTTGTAAAAAACTAAGCATGAGTGTCCTGTAACAATACATCGAAGTTACATAATTATATAAGCAAGCCCTGCTAGTTTTAAAAATGGCCACTTGATTTTGGAGGCTATTGCCACTTGATTTTGGAGGCTATTGCCACTTGATTTTGGAGGCTATTGCCACTTGATTTTGGAGGCTATTGCCACTTGATTTTGGAGGCTATTGCCACTTGATTTTGGAGGCTATTGCCACTTGATTTTGGAGGCTATTGCCACTTGATTTTGGAGGCTATTGCCACTTGATTTTGGAGGCTATTGCCACTTGATTTTGGAGGCTATTGCCACTTGATTTTGGAGGCTATTGCCACTTGATTTTGGAGGCTATTGCCACTTGATTTTGGAGGCTATTGCCACTTGATTTTGGAGGCTATTGCCACTTGATTTTGGAGGCTATTGCCACTTGATTTTGGAGGCTATTGCCACTTGATTTTGGAGGCTATTGCCACTTGATTTTGGAGGCTATTGTCACGATTGAAGAGATTATGTATTTGATTCTTGTATTACCTTGAATTTGATTCCTTACCATGCGTCATGTGAATCCTGGTTTAATAATTTGTAAACACTTAACAGCTACTACAACAACAACATTCTTCCTAAACACACACTTAAAACCATCACGCATACACACGCACGCACACATACACATTATTAAATATTTTAGTCAAATGATCTTTATAATGTGAATAGAATGTAATCGGATAATACGGAACCTTTCAGTTACCATGAGTGATGCAGAGCCAGTTGATGAATCGCATACTCCTCCTCGAAACCGTAGTAGACGCAGAGCGAAACGAAGACGATCGTCATCGTCATCCGCGTCCTCATCGTCTACACCTGAAGAAAGGACTCGACGACGGTCTCGAAAACGCTCGAGAGGTTTGACGACGGAGGACGTTCTGAACATCCTGACTTCCTGGAAGACTGAACCAAGTAAGGGTACCAATTCCTTGCAAAATAGTCATCTTTATAACGTGATACCTGAATTTGACCCAGCCAATAGGTCACAAAGTATTGAGGCTTGGATACGGAAAGTTAATGAATGTTCACAAATTTACAGCTGGGATCAGAAGCAAACCATTCACTTCTCCCTCCAAAAACTGGTTGGACTAGCGAAGGAATGGTTTGAGTCTCTTCCTACGGTCGTATTTTCATGGAACGAGTGGCAAGTCAAATTAAAAAGGGCATTTCCTAGTGAAGAAAATTATGGTAGACTGTTGGAAGAAATGCTGGCTCGTACCACTCGTGTCGATGAAGGTTTACGAGAGTATTTTTATGATAAGTTAAATCTGTTAAACCGATGTGAAATAAAAGGGAAGAGAGCTGTTGATTGTGTTATACATGGAATTACTGATAGGTCAGTTAGGAGTGGTGCACAGGCACTTAACTGCGAGGAACCAGAGGACTTGCTTAACTTTCTTTGTGCTCAACGTATTACGTACTTTTCGAACAGAGACCGGAATAGGCAGAGATCAAATTCTAGTGCTGTAACTAACAATTCTGGGACCAACGACGGTTCTATAGTCTGCTTTAATTGTCGTAACAAAGGTCACCCTTATCACAAGTGTCCAAAACCTGTAATAAAATGTAAGAAATGTAACAGAATAGGTCATGATAATGAAAACTGTAAATCGCGGCCCGTTGCTGAAAATTACGTCCCCAGAACCAAAATCGATGATACTCGAAGTACCGTAGAAAAAAACACATTAAAGATCGTCGCGTTTAATGATCAAATAAGCCCTAAACCTGCCGAAACCTCTAATACGTCAACTTCAATCACTGCATCTAATGATAAGTTTTATAAAACCGTCTTAATAAACGGTCGGCCCTTTATAGCTTACATAGACTTCGGGAGTGAATGCAGCTTGCTTCGAGCGAGCCTTGCATTAGAACTTCAGCTGGCACAAAATTCTGGCAGCGTTCCAGTAGTTAGAGGATTTGGCAATTCATGTATTTCACCTTTGTGTAAGTCAAGAGTAAACTTGAAACTTGATGACATTGAGACCCAGTTAGACGTTTTAGTAGTCAGTGACGAGTTCATGACAAACAGTCTCTTAATAGGACAAAACTTCACAGAACTACCTTTTATTACAGTCTTAAAAGACTGTCATCAATTAGTATTTTACAGAACTCCAGAAGAAAATCTCTTCCCAACTGAAGTCACTGTCAAAATGTATACCTCAAAGCCCATGACGGTTGTAAATACTAGTACAGTACCCATCACGGTAGGGGATGCTTCTTTTTCTGGTGACGTCTTTGTCGAAGGTTATAACTCATTGGAACCTGGTAGAGAATTTCGTTTGTTGCAAGGGACTTATGGCATTTCAAATGGCACCGGAGAAATAGCCGTAGTTAACTTATCACGAACACCTCTCTTATTTAAATCTGAAACATTAATTGCGCGATCGTCACCAGTAACTGAGGCCAGAAACTGTAGGGTTAATCGTATTTCAGAAAATTCTACTCTCTCTTTAGAGCCGTTAGATAGGACGCATATTCAAGTCGGTGAGGATCTAGTAAGTAGCGACAAGAATAGATTGTATACGTTATTACAAAAGTATCGAGACTGCTTTGCCACCAATATGAAAGAAGTAGGTTGCGTTAAAGAATTTGAAATGAAAATAAACCTTACGGATAATAGACCTGTTGCTTACAGGCCGTATAGGTTATCGTTTTCAGAACGATTGCAGGTGCGCGAAATTGTTGATGAACTATTAGATGGGTCATACACAAAAAGTGAACAACTCAAAATATTAATAATAAAACTCCACGAATTATTATGAAACGTTATATTTATTTAGGGTTCGATTATAATATTCTTACAAAAATATTATTCGAGATCAGTCTTGGATATTTCAGGAATAAATCACGTTTTTAGTTTTTTTACGTCTACAGAAGAGATTGTCTTGTCCTCAGAAGAGAACAAAAATTGACCTTAAATAATCATATCAATAAGATCAAGAATAGAAACAATGAACAAAACACTTAAAATAGAATTCTCTATAACCCTTAAACAAGTCATTATCAAAAATTTCTATCAATTCCGTACAAAAAAATAATCAAAATTTGTCTACAGAACAGACAAAATGCTTCTGTGGGCATATAAAGGAACAAAGTGTTAAAGTATATTATCCTCGTCAGAATCCACATGAAATTCCTCGGCCGTTTTTTCTGTGGTGAATCTTCAGAGGCTTCGGAGTCGTTTGAATAGATTATTTTCTTCTGGGATCTATACTTTTGATTAAGTATTTCGATAGAAAGATCTAGTGTGAGTCTATCTGAGAGCCTTGGTGAATTTGGCCTCTGTGGGCACACTAAGTCTACAGTAAAGATGTCTACAGGAGAGACAAATTTTGATAAATCAAACATGGCATCCTAAATTATAAGGTAAAAATTTGAACAATATGATATTTGCATACCGCTCCCATACGCATATACTATCTCGACCTTTTTATTTATTTGTAAAGGCTACTTATTCAGGTATCCTTTGCACAGGAAAGATACACTGATCTCGACCAAAAACGTGTGTAATTAAATAAAATTTTAATTTTCCACGTCAGACGCACTTTACGCAAAATCACAATCGAGCAAATGATAGAGAATACAGTGCTACCAACACAAAAGACAAAATAAAAGCGATGCGTTTATCTTTGGCCCAGTTTGGGTCATTTTATGCGTCTACAGAAGGAGACCAAAATTCTGTGAACATGCTGTGTATACGTTTTATTTTAAAATCTTGAATTACATGTTTTTTAATACGCTGTGTTATTCATATTTGATCATATAACTGATGTAATGTAATGAATTATAAGTATCGAAAGTATGTGTATATATTTTTAACCATCACTTAAACTCAACTACTTGGCATCCGAACAGTCTACAGAAGGAGATTTCTTTAGATTCAAAACTAAAAAAAAATAAGTAAATTTCATTAAAGCGCGATGTTTTTGTGAAATATGGTAAGTTTTCGTGACGAAAGACTATTCAGTGTATCTAATGTTAATATGATATAGAAATATCGGTTTTAAGTTGCAAGAACATTTTTTTTTGGTTTTTTGTGTATGACCCAGATACCGATATTATACAAGAATCGAGTTCAGATTACGCAAGCCCGATATTAATGGTTCGTAAGAAATCGGGTGAGCAAAGACTTTGTGTAGATTTTAGAGCCCTTAATAACAAAACCATTAAGGACAGGTTTCCTCTTCCGCTTATTGAAGACCAGTTAATTAATTTAAGCGGCAATCAGTTTTTTACGACGTTAGATCTTGCATCTGGGTATTACCAGATTCCTATGTCTCGCGAGAGTCAGCATCTCACTGGCTTCATAACTCCTGACGGCCACTATGAATTTAAAAGAATGCCTTTTGGATTGGCCAATGCTCCCGCTGTGTTTCAGCGTATGATAAATAAAATTCTTGGGAATAAACGATTTGATTATGCACTTGCGTATTTAGATGATTTACTTATTCCATCTGTAACTATAGAACAAGGGTTTGAGCGTTTAGAAGAAATTTTAAAATTACTCAGTGAATTCGGACTTACATTAAAATTAACTAAGTGCCGGTTTTTCGATAATACGATCAGCTATTTAGGTTACGAAATCTCTGCAAAGGGAGTAAGACCCGGAGAAACAAAAGTTATGGCCGTCAAGGAATTCCCTTGCCCCAGTAACATTCATGAAGTCCGTCAATTTTTGGGACTAACGGGATATTTCCGTAAGTTCATAAAAGGATACGGTGAGATAGCGCAACCCCTGACCAAGTTACTTAAGAAAAATGTCGCATGGCATTGGGGCAGTGATCAACAGACTGCATTCAATTCTTTAAAGGAAAGCCTTTTGACTAGACAAGTTTTAGCATTGTATGATCCGCAATTAGAAACCGAGTTACATACGGATGCCAGCGCCCTAGGCATCGGGGGAATCTTGATGCAATGGCAAGTATCACCCCGCGTTCTAAAACCTGTCGCATATTTCAGTAGACAGACCACGGTGGATGAAAAACATTTCCATTCTTACGAATTGGAGACTTTGGCCGTTGTCTGTTCGCTAAAGAAATTTAGGGTGTACTTATTAGGAGTCCCGTTTAAGGTATTTACTGATTGCGCGGCACTTAGGACAACATTGACAAAGAGAGATCTCGTTCCGCGGATAGCCAGGTGGTGGTTGCAAATAAGTGAATATAATTTTGAAATTGAATACCGCCCAGGCGTTAATATGGCGCACGTAGACGCCTTAAGCAGAAACACTTGTCTTAACGCGGAAGGAGATGTTGCGTCTGTTAGTGTTCTTAATATTGAATCGGGTAATTGGCTCTTAACTCTACAAATGGGTGACCCCGAAACGTCTCGAATTATAAAAGTTCTTAAACCTGAAGCTGACCCTGAGTTAGAAGATATAAGACAAAAATATACTGTCAAAAATAATGCACTCTATCGCAAAGTTGATGACCGATTATGTCTTGTAGTTCCACGAAGTGCTCGTTGGCAAGTTTGTAGAGCTAACCACGATGACATCGGGCACTTAGGCTATGCAAAAACGTTAGAAAGAATAAAGAGTCAGTTTTGGTTCGCCAAATTACGACGATATGTTAAGAAATATGTAGGTTCCTGCATAGAATGTGCCTATAGTAAGGATAGTGCGACTAAAAAGAAGCAGGGTCTACTTTTCCCAATAGAAAAAATTAGTATACCATTTCACACGATTCATATCGATCATTTAGGACCGTTCGTAAGAAGCAGAAACGGCAACTCTTACATACTTACGATTGTAGATGGGTTCACGAAGTACGTATTCGTCAGAGCAGTGAAAGATACGAAAACAAAGAGTACAATGAAAGTCTTAGAGAATATTTTCACTGATTTTGGTACACCGGCTAGAATAATTTCGGACCGTGGCACTTCGTTCACTTCAACAGCTTTCGAATCCTTCTGCAGTGGCCTTGGTATAAAACATGTACTTAATGCAGTTGCTTGTCCCAGAGCAAATGGGCAAGCCGAAAGGTTTAATGAAACTATTTTAAATTCACTATCTGCCCAAAATTTAAATAAAAATGAGCGCGACTGGGATAAGTGTCTAGGCAAAGTTCAGTGGGGTATTAACAATACTGTTAATGCGACCACTCTAAAAACTGCAACAGAAGCTTTGTTTGGATTGAAAATGCGCGATAGTTTATCAAATAAGTTTAATACTCCACAGCAGTCGCAAAACGAAGATTTGTTGTCGTTACGCGAGAATATTAGCGTATCTATTAAGAAAAGTCAAGAGGAACAAAAGCGAAAACATGACCTTAGTCGGACTTCTGCCCCTACGTATCAGGTTGGCGACTTGGTTAAACTAACCCGGACCAATTATAATAATGACGGTAAAAGTACAAAACTTCTGTCAAAGTTTATAGGCCCTTATAAAATTGTAGAAGTATTGGGTAACGATAGATATAGGATAAGTGATGTACCTGGTTTTAATAAAAAAAGGAATAATAGTTATGAAAGTGTTGCATCTACAGATAGAATTAGACCCTGGATACATCTCAAGGCTCTTGAGCTTGATGACAGTGTGGATATTAGTTCAGGTGAAGAAACTAGTAGCTAAGTTTTTTCTAACAGTGTACCTATATAATTGTATTTGACAATAATATAGTTTTGAAATAAAGTAATTATAATAATTAAATAAGTACTTGCTTATATAATAATCTCGAATGTCATGATTTACCTTAGCTGGACAAAAGCAACCTTTATAATATAATGCTCACGATATCTTACAATTTCAAAGTCACAAACATCTCAACTCTGTGTAGCCCTGATTCTTGTTAAAATAATTATTTCATGATTAGAATTTTGAACTGATTGAACGGGTTCAGGTGGGGTTGTGCTCCGGGAGTAGCACGTTGTCGGATGGCCGAATGTCATGATTTCTTATTCTGTATTTTATTTATTTCGATTGGCAACACGGCCAACCGCCATTTCGTTTGTATAACGGCGTGGTGGGAAAAATAAGAGACGAGCCGCACACTTGGGGATCGTTGAATCAGTTCAAAAACGGCGGTCCACCTAGTAAGACGCCCCGACTAATAGGTTAAAATATTAAAGTTTGCACTGCTTGTAATTTGAAGTTATACTGATTGTATTATCGAGACTGTAATATTTCTAAGTTTGTTTGATATTAGTAAAGTGATTTATTAGCATAAAAGAGTTTTCTTCATAGAATGTTTGATTGTACAGAATTCGTGGTGATTTTTTTTAATGAGGATGCAGGTGTAGTATGTGTAAAGTTGTTTGAGATTTAGTAGCTTTGTTTTTTCGTATAGTTTTTTTGTTGGGTATAGATAGTTATAATGAAATAGTATTTTGATAAGTTTGTTTTGTATTCTTTGTAGTGAATTTAGATTAGATTTAGCGGCTGAGTTCCCATAGTTCAATTAGGTATTCAAGGTAAGATTTTACTAAAGAGTTATATATAATTTGCCGTACTTTTTTCGGTATACAGTTTCTAATTTTTCGTACCGCTCCCAATAATGATGTTAGTTTTGTTTCGATGTGATCGATGTGTAGTTTTCACGTCAGTTTATCATCTACCCACAACCCGAGATATTTTTCGTGACTAGACCGTTTGATTATTTCTCCGTCTATCGTTAGAGGTGAGAAATCGGGTAGTGGTTTATTTTTTGCGGAAAAGATCATATAAATGATGTTTTCGACGTGTTAATAGTTAGCAAGTTATATTTTAGCCACTTGTTAAGTATGTCAAGGTCGTTTTGCGCATCAGAAATAATGTTTTGTAATGACTTGTTGAAGTAAAAGAGGCAAGTATCGTCTGCGTATAGTGTTAGGTGCCCTTTCAAACCTATTTTATTTTATTTTATTAGGTAGGTAGGTATAGTTAGTTATCATTATAAATCAATTCAATTAAATCATTTGCTATAATATATGTTAGCTAGAGCACTCCAATATACATAATACTAGTAATATATAGCTACCGGCAGTAATACTAGCTAAACTCAAGTAAAAGTATAGAAGGTAATAATAGTAATCGACAGAGTTACCAATTGTAGAAACATTTCTACCGTCTTGAGAGTGGCAATAACAAGAGCAAAGACTTTACGAATATCATCAGAAAATTTTATACAATCTGTCACGTTTTTTTCTTTTTTTAAAACACTAGTAAGTGGCGAAGGGCGCTTTTGGGGGACGGTCCTCTGTATTTTTTTGACGTTCAAAAAGTGCTGATTCTCAGCCTAGTTTAAATAAAGACATTTCATTTTGATTTTGAGTTTAATTTTGAAATATTATAAACTAGTTCTTTACTGCAATCCCACCTGATAGTTAGCAGTGATATAATCAACGATGGTGAAACGCATTACTTTATTCCACTCTAGCCTTGAAGAGACCTAATTATACTCGGACGGGAAGACCGCAGCAGGCAAGTGGCACTTTGTTGATTGTTTCGTCGAAACAACCCGTTTCTAGTGTGATCACGCTGGTGTGAATTTCAAATCAAAATATCTGCAAGTGCGGTGCCATTTCGAAAATTCTTTGTACGCGGAATGTACTTAATTGCCTTTTAAAAATGTCGGTTGACAACCAATCAAGGTCCGATCAAAATAATTGCAACCTGGCACTTCATAGGCGCCCATCAATTCTGTCGTGCTTTTTGGTTTTTATCCGCTTTTTCATTGCCCCCAGATTTTGTGGAAAAACGCAAAACTCACACTGATAAAGCACTCGATTGCTATGCAAATGACATTTGATTGCCTGTAAATTATTTGATATTGAAATCCAAAATGGTGAATGATTTCATTGTATACGAAAAAAGATATTACGTCATTAACCCGGCGAGGATGTGGTGAAAAAAGTTACGTAGGAATTGTGGAGGGTCATTCTGACCCTGTATACTAAATGCGTTTGAAATGGCTAAATTAATAGTTTTTGACTATGTATTCTGAGGTTTTAAGTTAAGTTCTTGATTATATTTATGGCTGGATAGTAAAATACGTATATAATAGTACAAAATATTATATTTAAATCAGGTTTAGCAAACTACTACAAAATAATCACTTTAGCATAACATTTCTGTACAAACATAAAGTACAGACTTTTTTTGTCAATTAACTTGTAATTCGGTAAAGTCAAAGTCAAAGTCAAATCATTTATTTCAATTAGGCCATTTAAAAGGCACTTTTGAACGTTAAACTTACAAGTTAAATAAAATTTAATGATTCTAGTTGCCCCTTCCAAAAGGTAGTTTTGTATGGAGAAGAATGGGCAAGAAACTCCATACTTACTTTTTTAAAATAGTTTTTACAATATTTGTATACAATAAAAAATACATTATATGTGAATACGATGTACCTAGAATAAACAAAGTAAAATAAAATAAAAAATAAAAAAAATAACATACTATGCTAAGATAGATTAAGCATTTTAGTAGATAAGTACATAATTATGTGGATAGATACATGGTGCTCTCACATTTACAAATATTAAAATCACGGATTAATATATAACAAATCAAGAAAATATTAAATAAATAATAATAAAAAAAATACACAGCAGAATAGCGTGAGTGTTGCAAAAATAAAGCAAGTTAAGATTTTGTCAAGTTCCTTGATTGCCCTATGGAGCTGGACGAGCATGTTGCCAAGCATTATTATCTTGAATATAATCGTCTAATTTGTAATATGCCTGTTTACAAAGTGTACTTTTAATATAAGTTTTAAATTTCCTTTCGTTTATTGAGGTATTTTATTGTAACATTTAACACAGTACCCCAAGAAAGATGTCTGTACTTTAGCTAATCTGAAAAATGGTTGAGCTATTTTATCTTTATTTCTAGTACTAGCTTCTGCCCGCGACTTCGTACGCGGATCCTGTTGCTTATGCCAGCGACAACGGGGTCGTCAAAATCGAAGATCTAACATCTGATGTCGAATTCTATAAGCCCGGGGACGGGAAATCAATGGGATGCGCGAGACGATTCAAGATGTTCCAGATTTTTTATTTTTGTTGGTCAACAGGAAATGCCATCAGACTTAACAAATTTGCTAAGACGCCATTTCTATTATGTATATGTTATATTGTCGCTGGGCTTTGGAGTTCCCCTACAGGTGCTCCAGATCTTCAAATTTAGTCTCACAGCAGAAAACACTCTTCACGTGGAATAGTTTTTGCAATGGCACCATTTTTATATCTCTTTCACTTTAGGTGTTCCATTTTCCAAAATAAATTATAGCCTATAATATGTTGTGCGTGACGTTCACGATCAGCGGTCAGTCGCGCATCTCCTTCCCCCACTTATCTCTCTAGAGTCGATGCGTAAATACACTGAAAACTCAAGCGTCATGCTTTTTCCGTGAACGTCTCCAACTCGCGAGACAGTGCATGATGTTCACGATCAGCGGTCAGTCGCGCACATATTCTTCACTGGTCTCTAGAGACCTGGATGTAGATGCGTAAATACGCTGAGAATGCAGGCGTGCTTCGCGATCCCAAGAAGTTTCCACGGAGCGAGTTGCGGCCTCATGTTCTCGAACAGCATCAAGTCTCTCCTAACGCTCTTCGGTAGATTGTTGGGATCTTATGGTCTTTAATCATTTAGCACCTTTGGAACATTGGGAAAAATTTGACCTCTTTCTAGGCATGGTTATACTTTTATTGTGATGATACCTGATCAATTAAACAGGAAATGCCTATCAGACCGAACAACTTTTGCTAAGACGTCATTCCTATTTGAGTTATGGTGTAGCTGGGCTCTTGGAGTTCCACAACAGGTGTTCCAGATCTTCGATTTTTATACGTTAACAGCGAGTGCTCATAAGGCTGAACAACTCTTGCTAAGACGTCATTCCAATATATGTTATAGTGTAGCTGGGCTCTTGAAGTTCCACATCAGGTGTTCCGGATCTTCAAATTTATTCTCTCAACAGAAAATGCTCATCACGTGGAACAATTTTTGCTATGGGACCATTTTTGTATCGCCTATAGTTTAGCTTGTCTGTTGCGGTTCTGCATCAGGTGTTCAAGTTTCCAAGATAAATTATAGCCTATGTGTTGCCCAGACTTAATATCTATACAACAAAAAAAAATCATTCAAATCCGTCTAGTAGTTCCGAAGATTAGCGTGTGCAAACAAACAGACAAACAGACAAACAGACAGACTTTTTTTTTTGGATTCGTGCTCTATTACTGTTTCTAAACCCCCCTTAATTATTATTTTTTAAATATATTCAATGTACAGACACAGTTTTTTTACAGTCTTATTATATGTAATAGATTAAAATTATGTCTATCACTTATTTTACTAAAAAGATGTGGGTTTTTTCTTACATGCATAATATTTTCGTAACTGAATTGACAAGGCACTGTCATAATATTAATTTTCTATTATGGTATGTCTATTATGGTATGTACGTAGAGATCAATCAGTTTCACTAACATTCTTATCATCAATTATAACCTTCACATCATTATTATCTGTGATTGTAGCACAATCCTGGCAGAACGAGACGGTGTGTTCTGAACAAATATATGTGTTGCTCCCGTCGCAGGCGACGGCCGTCTGAGTAGTGGGGCGCGGCGCCCGCGCGGAGCCCTTAGTAACAGCTACTGCGACGTCCAAATGCTTACTATCGCAGAAAAAAAAACTATACATGAATAAAAATTGGCAGGGTCAAAATGACCCCTCCACATGCTCGCCGGGTTAACCTTTTCAAAGGGTGTTTGAAAATGTTAACACACTTAATGAATAACACATTCGCTGTATTTATTGTACATTCAAGAATAAATAATGATTGATTGTGTGATCTTGAGATACTTTACACACATGCATTTAAAACTCACGCCTTTTTCCGCAGCTACGATCCTTACATATTTATTTTGCTTTGTTTACGTTCACTCGTGTGTAGTCATACACGCATATTGTTTACGAGTACTGCGTACCTGACCTTTCTGAAGAACATTATCAATAAGGTCAGTGTATGTCATTTCAGGGCGCTCCCTCCCATCGTTCATCGTTTCCACTTATTAATATATACCTTTTCGGATATACCTTTTGTTAATCGCCTAAAATTCATTCTCTCAACGTTGTTTTATAGTTTACATTCCTTACATTTTAACGAACACACATATCACATTGCCATACGATGTGTAAATGCCGCCAGTCGTTTGGGTACACTTCCAGTGGACAGAAATGCGGATGAATTGTTGACGCTATAGTTTAACTTTATTAAGAAGTTTTTAGTTTGACTTCTGGTGCACATAGTTATTTTTTTAAACAGTTATAAATATCTATGTTATTGTAACTTATACGCACGTCTCTAAATTGAAAATATCATTCCGGTATACCTTTATAAGTACATAGGTACCTATATAAACTTCGAACTGTAAGTTTCCTTACCAACAAGATTCTACAGTATACAAAATATTTCCTACTTCTTTATTCTCAGGCAATTTTCCACACGCGTTACCATATAAAATCACAACAGCCGAATTGAGGTGAATTGCCCCGAAATCCATAAATATGGTTCAATTGTTGCCAATACGGCGCGCCTCTTCCCTCTCACGAAATAGCTGACGATATTACCTGCATCTACATAGTGTTGTTGAGGTACTGGAACCTCTTTGTATCAATACTGTTTAACCTTTGAAAGTATTCCTCACCTGCGTTGGGAAATATGATGTTTTCCCCTTTGAGTATGAAAATGGCAGGAAAATGTAACGATATTGAACATGCGCAATAAATCTGATAACTCCAAAGTAGTTTCCTGATATTTCGAGTTAGTTATGAACCCTAGTTCAGATTTGAATACCTATCATAATAGGTCAACTATAGCTTACGAGACTGATTGTTAACTAACTTAATTTTAATTCGTCGGAGAGAGAGGAATATAGTTATATTTAATACTAGCATTTCGTCCGCGTCCATTTCACAATATTTAGCTTCCCCACCCACCCAAAACTAAGATTTGAAAATAAAACATAGCTTAAGACACTCACAAATAATGAGGCTTTCTATTGGAAAAAGTATTTTCAAAGTCGGTCGATTCGATCCAGAGATACCCTACAACGTCACAAAACTTACAAACTTTACCTTTTCATAATATTAGAATAGAAGTTTTCTCATAACATTTTATACGATTATTCACTCAATGAAGTAGCCTAAATAAAGCATAACAATGGACAAGCTCAAAATAACACCTTCGAAACAATTGGATGGTCTTCAAAATAAATGCGGTATACACCCATTGTGTACCAAATTCATTAGATTCAGCGCTTTATCACAACAATCAGACACAAAAGAATTGCTTCAATAAAAAGAGGGGTTAGTACTGAAGTGAAAGGAAAACAGTGAAAAAAAGTGGTTATTTATCGTAAAAAATCATGTACTGATTTGTAAATATCAGGGCACAATGGAGTTCAAAATAATCGGCTGGCCAGGTACGCACACTGTTTATGTTCCGAGGCTTTGTTCGCGAACAATTAAGCGATTCTTTTCGTTTACAAAGAACGCTAAATTCAAAAGATTTGAAAAGGCTCTTGTGGGCTCTTGATATAGAGGAGCGGAACATTGTGGGTTATGTTTAGAAGATCTAGTTGAGCTAGCGCTGTTTGTGAATAAAAGATTTGAGTGTTTAGGGAAGGAGATTAGCTGAACAAAAATGAACTGTGTAGCTGATCTCTGTCACTGTATACCGCTTTAATTATTAATAAAGTTTATGGTCAATCCTAGACATCATTAACATTGTTGAAGGAAATAATTCTTAATATAAGCCTGAAAATGAAAATGTTACATGGTTATAAAATGTGATGAGATGTAATATCAAGATTAAGATGTTTTGGAATTTTCTATAATACACGGTTTACATTTTTTTGCGGGTCTTTAGATTTCTGTAACTTATTTTGTGTATTCATAACCATAAACATAAAATATATAGATAATAACTTCCTGTTATCCACCGTGGAGCCAGACATCTTCCCAAACAAAGAAGGAACGGATATCAAACGCTGGGAAATGAGACATTATGGTTCTACTTATAATGTCTTTGTACTCGTACTACTATTCTACTACATAATTGGTATTCATACTTGGTATTGGTATATAAACAAACACATAGCCATAATAATACATATATGCATGTATATATTAATCGCAGTACTAATCATAATACTTGGATAAAAAGTAACCCAGGAAACTACGACTCGTTCAGGCTTTCCTTGGGTTCCGTACTAAACTAATGGAATATTATGGTACGTGGGGTTCATCCCACAGGAACCAATTGTGCACTTTCACTATAAGTTTTGCCTTTGATAACATTCTAATGCAACAATAATACAGGAAAGACATACTGTATGCAGGTAACCTGTAAAAAGCGTAAATATTTGCATGGCAAAGTCCGAAATCCCCGCGGACGGAGCCGCAGTCGGAGTGCTAGTAATATTTATAGGGATAGATTTTTTTGTACCACCCCTCGAGACACAGAAATCATACCCCATATAAATGACAATCCGTATTCCTTTATGTAGAAGTAATGGTGTATGAATCGTATGAGTGATGGCGCGTCCCGCCAGGCGCGGAGCCGATCGTTTTCACTGCGACGTTGGTGATTAACGCCTTCATGGTCTGGAGAGCAGACGGATGGCAGACAAATAGACGAAATAATAATACTCCACAACTTTCACAAAACGCCATCTAGTCCCAAGGTAAGCAGAGCTTGCGCTATGCGTACTAAACGACAAATAAACATACTTATCTGTATTTCTAAATACATACACGGTTATAGATAAATTGCACCCAGACACAGAACAAATGATTGCGCTTATCACACAAACATTTGTCTTGGTTAGGAATCGAACCCCGGCAGAGTAGTCAGGGTACTACTAGACCAACAGACCAGTCAAACATAGATGCCCTGATGGCCTGACTAAAAAATGCCTATAACAAGGTAAGTGGATTCGATACGATACGAAGACATACAGGGACTTATTGACAGGCCTATTGGTCTAGAAGTAAGTGCCCCTAACTGCTATGCCGGAGGTCGGGGGTTCCATTCCCACCCAGGACAAATGTTTGTGTGATGAGCACGATCATTTGTTCTGTGTCTGGGTGTAATTTATCTATAATATGTATGTATTTAGAAATATATAAGTACGTTTATCAGCTGTCTAGTACCCATAACACAAGCTCCCAAGCTTAACTTGGGACTAAATGGCGTTGTGTGAAAAGTTGTGGAATATTTATTTATTTATTTTTATTTGGTAACGCGGAACGACATTTAACAGTGTGGCTTTAAAAATAAAAAAGCTGATATGAATATTTTATACCATCCATGCGCCTCTGACTTGCCTTCACGTAGAGAAATATCTCTGAAGCTCAAAAGTTTTCCTCATCATTTTGAAGCAAGTGGCAATTATACAATAAGCATAATATGAAACCGAAAAGTCAGTGCAGTAATAGGGCAATTCAGTTTCACTAAATAAATTAGAAATCTTGTCAATTAATTGTTGCATCATTTGAAGTGGTCCACTTTTTTTATTATATTTTGTTCAGTATGTCGTGATGATATTTACTTGCCTAGAAATCCCAACAATAAACTCCGATAACTCGTTGAAATCATGTGTGAAATTGTGGGTCCCGGTCCCGTGAGATAGTAACTTCTGTTTGTCTCATAACGAATAGGGCCCCTTGGGATCGAGAGAGTTGTACAGCTATGATATCAATTACAATCTGTTTTGTTGTTTTTCTCACTTTTGTAAAGTTTAATCTGATTTATTTATGGCTTTGTTTCTATTTGTGGGATACCTACTTTATAACTGTACACACTTGCCTGATATTGTAAGATCTTATGAGATTAGAGTGTGTAAGTAATAGGAACCAAAGATGTGAGCAGGATACTTTTGTCGGGTTTTTAAATATTACTTAACTTGACTTATAACATTTTGAGAGGGTACAAAAAACATTTACTCACAACAGAAATAAAAAAATAATTATTCTACATAATTAAGCTGGAAATCACAACTTTTTAAACGTTAAAAATTACGACAGTCCCCCAAAACGCCCGCCATTCGCACTTCAGTTCACTTTAAACATGTTTTGAACGTCTAATTCTAATTAAAACCAAAACTTCGATTTTTAACCGACTTTCAAAAAAGGAGGAGGTTCTATGTTCGTGTGTATGTTTTTTTTTTTTTTTTTTGTATGTTACCTGATTTCTCCCCCATTTGTGGACCGATTCTCAAAACTCTTTTTTTGTTTGAAAGATTATACTCCTGAGGTGGTCCCATTTTAATTTGGTGAAGATCTGGTGCTGATCTTCGGAGATATACAACGGAACTCTTCAAAAATAGACGGCAAATCTGTCGTGATTGCTGAAATCGCTTGGATGTTTATTGTTTATACAACATCATGACGTATCATCACGCCTGTATGCTCTGAGGGGTACGCAGGTGGGTACAATATACCTAGATTTCGTCAGTTAGGTATGTTAATTTTAATTTATTAGGGATTAGTGGAAAACCCTATTATCATGACATGTATTGTTAACAATTAAGAATATAAAATAAATTCATGGCAAATATTTTTATGGCAACAGCTAAAAATGGAAAAATAAAAAACTTTTGTGCAAAAAATAAAACCGACTTCAAAAAAAACACTAAACGGTGTAAAATAACTCTAAATTCGGAAGTCGGTGGCCCATCATGAGTAAGACAAACCCACCAAAGCCACAGAATTCCGAATTTAGAGTTATTTTACACCGTTTAGTGTTTTTTTTGAAGTCGGTTTTATTTTTTGCACAAAAGTTTTTTTTTAAAGACTATTTCATAGGTTGGCATGTTATCATAAGATTAATTCTTCATCCTTACACTATAACGTTACCCTCTCCTATCAGCGCAGTAATATCAACCTTAATCTAATAATCAAACTACCCTTATCACAGTTTTCGTGCCTTCAATGATCGATGAAGATACAGCGTGTTTCATTTATTCATTCACAGGGTGGTCGACACATCAACACATCGTCATCAACATCTTGATAGATGACGCACCGTGAGGCCTTCTTACTTCTTTTTATATTCTTTTGGAAAAGATATTTCTTGAGTGAAGATACTTTGTGGTGAGCTTGGTTAACAATAGTGGTGTTATAAATAGAGCACTTTACGTTGAATGCATTTTGGATGTATTGTTGCTGAAGGTTTTTTTACATTTAGAGTGCGTATTTTTAGTTTAACGTCCGTGACTCCTACGTATTTTATCTAAATAAAACTAGTTGACATGCTTTCTATATCTTAAACTTTCATAAGATGTTGTTTTGTAATTTGTATGTCGTCTTTGTCTTGTGTATGA
The DNA here is from genome assembly GCA_921972225.1 of Euplexia lucipara. Classification (NCBI taxonomy): domain Eukaryota; kingdom Metazoa; phylum Arthropoda; class Insecta; order Lepidoptera; family Noctuidae; genus Euplexia; species Euplexia lucipara. The sequence continues at coordinate 667,253 of OV179149.1, read as the reverse complement.
AGCAATGATAGCCTAGTGGTACTGCAGTGGTGGACCTATTTTTAGATTTCTATGTGGACTGCCAAGTAAAAGGTCTCGAATTCCATCTCCCAGGCACGCACCTGTGACTTTTAGATTCATGTGCGTATAGTTTATTATCGCTTGCTTCAAAAACGTTGTAGGAAAACGTCGTGAGGCAACCGGCAAGTCTAAGAGATGTTTAAGCAAAATCAGAGGCAGTATAAAAACTCTAACACCGGCGCAAGACAAAGTTCACAAAAGTCTCCTTCTCTTTCATATTTCTAACTGAATTGCACCTTCCACTGTTTGTCTCTGCATGACCTAAAGGTTGATTGGTAGAAAATGCATGGCATAGCATGCTGGCATTTAGTCCGACCATGTACATGCGTGAATTCTATATATTTAAAAATATTATGTTGGTTTGTATACGCTTCAAAAACTCAAAAAGTTCTGCACGATCGAGCTGAAATTTTAGCATGATATATAATCCGCATCAACGATTGTTTTTATTATTGTTTTTTTTCTTTTTTTTACCATTTAATCACAATGTGCCACAGCGAAGCGTGGCAGGGTACAGCTAGTATTAAATAAAAAGATGAGAGAAAACTTACACGTGTGTTCAAACCAATAGCTCTGCCTATCCTAACGTAGTAGCTATGATTGATTTTTGAATACGTAGGTACCTTCCATGAAAGTTCACAGGCGTACGGACACTAGGGGTGAACGTCCGACTAAGGGGTAGGAAATAGCATCCTGTACCGAGCCGAACACACGGCGCGACGGGAGGCGACGCTTGTATACAAACTATTATGAATTTTGTGCAAGAACAGTTATTTACTATTCGATATTAATATATTGTAGATGTACTCATTGACGTGAACGATATATCAAAGAACTTGGTATTTTCCTGATAAGTTGTTGACTGATGTCGGAGTTCAGAATATCCAAACTTTTCGATAGTTGTATTGTGACATTGTACTAATAAGTGACTTTTCGCAGGTCAAGATCCAAATAAGATTTATAAATTTAGAGTGATGATAAATTAAAGTATTCTTTTGCCAAACATCTTTTTTTGCCATAATAATAACAATTATCCATTTAGCCATACATTTTTTTTACAATTCATCCAGTTTTTATTAGGTCGACCTCTACTTTTATAATCATGCATATTTATACTCATACATAATTCTTCCATACGACGACGTGTTCCTCATTACTGCGCATCACATACTAACATCATTTTCAAATAACTTCTCAATAACCAGCGCCATTTTTAAACTTCCTCTCTGTAGGTATATAAAATATAAATAAATAAATAAATATTCCACTTTTTCACACAACGCCATCTAGTCCCAAGCTAAGCTAAGAGCTTGTGTTATGGGTACTAAACAGCGATAAACCTACTTATATATTTCTAAATACATATATATTATAGATAAATTACACCAAGACACAGAACAAATGATCGTGCTCATCACACAAACATTTGTCCTGGGTGGGAATCGAACCCAAGACCTCCGGCACAGCAATCAGGGTCACTAACTACTAGACCAACAGGCCAGTCAAAATATAAATGTGTATTGATATTAATATGCACAAATGTGTTCCAAAACATCGTGAGGAAAACGGCATTCTTGAGAGATGTTACTCGACCTCACAAGAAGCCGAATCTGAGGCACATGGGGCGCGTTAAACATCTGTCACAAATCTTCTTCTTCTTACGAGAAAAGAAGAAGATAATCCATGGTCCACAAACGTAACAATACGATGGTACTCAAGACAACATAATCCGAGCATGACTGGCAGTTCATATATCATTATTTCTTTAATCCTACATTAGCATGAGAACCCGATTCCTTTGACGAGCACTACCTAGACAGATATAAAAGTAAATTGTATGAAAATGATTATAAATCATCCGACTAAATGAAATTTCAAATTCACGGATCCGCGAAGAAATGTATACAAAGAAGAATTATTCGCGGATCGCAAGTCATGTTTCTGTTATTTATTAAAGGTGATTCTCAGGGAATTTTCCGACAGTGTAAACCAACAAAAAATGACGCTAGATTAAGTGTTTGCATTGAAACTTCGTATTTCTACTTACTCTTTTTAGTTAGAATATTAAAAAAAAAACCAGCTATCTATTTATATAAAAGAAAGTCGTGTTAGTTACACCACTTATAACTCAAGAACGGCTGGATCAATTTGAATGATTTTGGTCTTTTTGGAATTCTCTTTGTCCGGAATAGCATAATAATTAATAAAAAATATGAAAAGTCCTCGAAAAAATAAATATCAAGAATATTCGTTGTCTCAAACATTTTTCAAACGCAGCGCCATCTTGGATAACATGACAGGAGTCAAACTTCCCAGTTCATTATCAGGTGACAATTTGTCACTGACAAGTCTTAAGCTAAACCTAAGAAGGTAAGGTTGTCAATTTATACGTACCTACGTTCTGAAATTTATTTTGTTACTAAAATTAGAGGTTTTATGTACCTAGCATAAAAAAGTCTTATATTTCAGAAATCAATTTACGTAATTAACAATGACGACAGAGACCAACTTTAATAATTCTTTGCAAATAGAACTTATTCTACTGTTAAGACTTTAATTAAAGTAGACCGGGAAAACTATAAGTATAAATTGTATTTAACATAGAGGCAATAGTTCAGATTAAAATTATGAATTTAGTATTTTTTAAATCAATGCATTTTAGTAAGGTAGTTAGGTTAGGTAGTTAGGTTAGCTATAGGATAGGTATGGTCAGTTAGGATAGGTTATATATACATGTTGTAATTTTAATTCTATCGAACACAAAATGTTTAAATAAGATCATAGTAGAGACTCGCTACTTAAAAAGTAGTAGTAGTAGTTATTATTGGTTTGGATTTATTTTTGTCGTCTTATTAAACGTATGTATTAGATATACATACGTTTATTAAGACGATATGTAAAAAAAATGATAAGAGCAATAAATTGACTCTAAGGCACAACGAAGTTTGCCGGGGCAGCTAGTTTTATATAAAATACAAACTACACAGAATACATTTCGTAAAAATCAAAGTCGCGATAATAACCGAAATCGTTGCATTTATCAATCAATTAAAATTGAATAAAAAGTGACTTTAAACATTATAATCTCTATCAATTTATGTGATAATTTTTATCCCTCTATAGCCTGTAGGTATGGGTATCATTTTCTAAACGTCATTGTTTACCGGTACGTAGAAAACACCTTTTCTCAAAATACATCAACATTGTGCAAATTAATCTTTGAATAATTTGGCTGTGTATTTAATATCCGGAAGGGAAGATAAACGGATTCTATGAAATTATACAGGAAAAAGATTTTGGCCCGATAGCAACGGAACCCTAAGAAGTCCTGGTTTTGTAAACTAAGATGGTCACTTTTTAAAATAGAGCTTTTAAAATGACAGCAATTGACTGCTGCACTGCGAACTGCGGTTCGCGGGTTAGATTCTCGTATAGAATATATATTTGTCTGGCTGTTTATGTATGTTGTGAGTTTAAATGTTTGTAAGCGCACCCACGACGCAGAAGAAATTCCTAGGGAGGGGCTACGTCCAAAATAATACCCCTCTTTTTGCGTCGGGGGTTAAAATCAACAGAAACAGACTCAAATTTGGGATCACGCAGACAGCCGGCCAGTATATAACTCAACCATATCCACTAGATAAAACTACGTAAAAGATATCCACTCTTGACTTGATATATAAGTTTGCGTACAAACTAGAAAAGTTCAATAAAACCCGCCTCTTGTTGGTAAGTCGCAACTCCCGTGTGTCACGAGTCCATAACTCATCTGGTGTTTTATTGTGGACGCAAGTGGGTCAGCGGCCGGTGATAACGCATTATCTCTTGTCTGCAACGTCGGCTAAGTGAGGATATTGCTGCACCGCAGCGATACTATTACGTTGGGGATGCACTTTGAAGAATGGACGAGAATTGTGTGTTTTAGTGTGTGTAAACTGTGTGTCCGGTCAATGCCATTTCCTTCTATTATATGGAAGTTAAACATAACCTTATGAAATAAATACGTTGATTGCCTCGTTGGTGTGGTGGTCGCAAGCGCTACTGCTGAGCATGAGGTCCCAGGTTCGATCCCCAGGTCGAGCATAGTGTTTTTGAGTTCTTCCATCTGTAATTTCTCAGTAGCAGCCCAGAGCCTGGATTCGTGCTCAATTGATGGCAATGGGCTCACCCGTATTACATGGGACTTAAACATAACTGGCGAAATGTGGGTGTACTGCCAGGTACACCTCTGCCTAGCCCTTCGGGGATTACAGGCGTAACGTTATTATGTAATGGGTTCTAAGACTTTGGGACCATAGGTAATGTCATCGTCTGACTAGTCTTTTCCCAACTGTGTTGTGGTCCGCTTCCAGCTTAACCACCTGACATGGAATATAGGTGATGTATAATAATATTAGTAATATAAAACACGTAATGTCTTTTTTGTGAGACAGTTGTATAACGTTAATTCTTTATTCAAAGTAGACTTTCATTTCAGTAGCAACATTATTTTATTATTTGAAAGAAAACAAAACAAGAACCCTAATAAAATCTTTATCAGTCAAAAAATAAAACGAGCTATTTTAATTCACAGTCCATTGCTCGATTTCATCTGAATCATCAACGAATTTATATCGAAACTCGTTTGAAAAAGCGCAATGAATCGTGATCGCTTCATATTTATGAATGTTCTCAACTTTATGTTGTTTATTTACTGATGTTTGACTTTGATGTGGAAACTTATCTCGTTCGAATCAAATCAGTCTGGAATACTAGTCAAAGGGAGCTTAGGGTGACTTTAGACTAGTTGTAGTACGTAATAAGTACCTACTGCCAAACTAAGGTCGACAAAAGCAGTTTGTTAAATCATATATTTAGAAGGGAACATCAAAATTCGTGTTGGATGCTAACACGGAATCAGTCCCTGGATAGGTGACCATTAATACGTATCAAGACTCCGTGCCTCGGAAAACACGTTGAGCCGTTGGTATCGGCAGTCATTTGTAGATATTCGACAGCCATCACGAGTAGTCAGAAGCCTAAAAGTCTGACAACTAGTAAGATGCTATCTACTGTTTTCTGTTGAATAATTCTAACATAGATAAAACAGGAGTAGGTGAACGAAAGACTTTAAAAGAGCTAGCACGTTTTAATCTAATGGATTCACTTTGAGCATCAGTTTTACGGCGTCAATAAACAGCTGCACTCGCATTGCGCTCTGTCACACACACCTACTCACATGGACTCCTATAAACTCATGCTCTTATTTTATTGCCACGTCAGGTAGCTCAACACAGTCATGAATAAATGAACGTGGGTGCTACGTCAACCGTTTTTTCAGCGCATTGTCCAGCACCCATTAAGCGCTGGATGGCTTTTACTGATTCAACCGTAAACACAGTTTTACTGACTTTTCTCTCTACGAGCTCGTGTAAACGCGCCTTTACAAACTCTCATAAATTTATAGAAGTGGCCAATAAAGCTATTGTATGCGTGACAAAGCCCTTATATTAAAATTCTAATATACGAATTGATAAATAAAAGGTTCCATGCGAATTCTCGTAAACAAGATTATATCTCAAGATAAAAAACCGTTTAAAGAGTATTCGCTTCTTTAGGTTCCGTTCAAAATAGTATTAAATATGTAAAAGTTTTGTATCGCCGTCGGCAATGTTCGGAAAGTCGAAGTTAGCCGAAGTGTGCGTGACTTCACTAGCGCTCGGGGGATACGGGGCTAAGTTCTAAAGTTAAACGATTTCGCGAATGCTTAGTTTCAAGCAGCGCGGAAGTTAACTCGATTTTATTTCTTTTATATCCAAAATCATCTCGCTGTCAGTTACTTGACCTGAAAGAGGGTGAAGCCGTCGTCGGAACGAATCGCTTTTGTTAAACGACTTTTGAAATTTCGTGGGCTTTTTTTCTAAAAACGAGTTGCCGACGCAGTTCCGGATGAAACGAAAACTGCGTTGATTTACGACTAAGATTCCATAACCAAAATAGTATGCTCTAAAGAAACGTACAGGTAAATAACTTTTTGACCTAAAAAAAGATAAAATCAGAAAAGAGGTTGTCCAGTGTTACCGACATAGCTTGAAGAGTAAGCAAACTGAAATGGAACGAATGAAACTGAATGAACTGGTAAGTAGGCTGGCCATGTCTGTCGAAGTACCGATGGCCAGTGGAACAGTCAAGTCCTGGAGTGGAGACCGTGTATCGGCAAGCGTAGTGTGGGACGCCAGTAGGTTACAACTATTAAACAAAATTGGGGCTTCTGAATCACGTCTATAAAATTGGGGGTTCTGAATCACAGCTTGAGCGCAGCGACAGCAAAGTGATTCAGAAGCCCCAATTTTATAGACGTGATTCAGAAACCCCAATTTTATAGACGTGATCCGGAACCCCCAATTCTAACCTACTGACGCCCACCCAGCCAGATGGACCGAGGATCTAGAGAAGGTGGCTGAGTTAAACTTGATGCGGAAGGAAGAGGATTGTGTGTTTTGGAGCAGCCTGGGAGAGGCCTATATCTAGCAGTAAACTGCGATATACTGAGTAGGCCTTCTTTTTTCGTGTACTTAATGAGTAACCTGGTATCAGAAAGAAATAAAGAAAAATATTTATTTGACATCATTCATTAAAACACACACACTTATTTATGAAACATACAAAATATACAATAGTAGGTACACATTATGTGCTGTATCAGAGTTTTTATGCCGCCCAGATCTCTGATGCCGTCAACATACCTTCAAGTAATATCTCTCAGGTATGCCGATTGCCTAAATATGTTTTCCTATACCGTTTTTGAAGCAAGTTAGTGGTAATTATATAATAAGCCCATGCATCCGAAAAGCCGGAGTTGGGTTCGAACTCAAGACACAAGAATTCGCAGTCCGCCACACAGTTAGTCGTAACTTTAGGCTATAACTGGTTAAGATTGGTTGAAACATAGATCATAATCCTAACCAATGGGTTCCGAGACTCCCGACGACGATATTCATTTGGTACTTAATCTATAAATGCAGAATAATATTCCAATAGGAAGCCAGGCTATTAATATTATACGCACTTCGATTATAACGACTTCTGAACAATTTACGGATTTCTAATAAAAATCGAATGATCCTATTGAATGTATAGTTTACGACAGTTTTATAACTATATTTATTTTGCATGTAGATCTGTTTGGCAGACAGCTGTGAGTCTGATCACTGGTGAACTGATCTTATTGCTAGTCGTAAAAATATAATATCAACGGTCTTAAAACAATTTATTGTATTTATCTTTTCGTAACTGCTTGCAGAAATTGAGACAGTGGTTCCTTTTAAGAGATACGTATGAAAATATTATAATAATAATAATAATACTAGCCTGTCTCATACAGAGAAGGCACAAGCTTTGATCACCACGCTTGCTCAAGGCAGATTGGCGATTTCAAACTTATATTAACTATAAGTCCAGGTTTCCTCACGATGTTTTTCCTTCACCGATGTCAATGATGTCTAAGATAAACTTAGAAAGTACATATGAATTGAAAAAGTCACATTGGTACTTGCCAGGATTTGAACCATAATCTCGTGCATGAGAGGTAGGCGCCTTAACCTCTGGGCCATCACTATAACTGGATATATTGATCTAATCTGACTGAATAATTTGGATTTAACACAAAATTTGGACTGGATTTAACACAATAACTATTGAACCCATTTAAAAAATATTATTTTTTTAGAAAGCTTCATTATTATCGAGTAACAACGGTCTGAATATATTTTCAAAACTACGAGGGAGTTGCGCGAATGTCAAAGTTTGAATGGAAAAATGAAATTCACGCGGACGAAGTCGTGAGCAAAGTGCTAGTTAATTCTATTCCTAAACCATATTTATTACTGTACATAATAACATTCACACAAACACTTTTACATGTAATTTTTTAACCATAGGATGAGGTCGGTGTTTCGCTATCTGACTACTCTGAGAAGAAACACCGAAAGAAACTCAGAGGTTATAGTCTCTTTTAAAGCCCAGACATTATCTTGGTCAGATTTTGTAAGAACATGAAGATTAGTGTCTGAAATGGTTTTTTTGAGCAAGCTATGTTACACTCAAAATAGTATCTACACTAGACTACCTGTCCGTTTGTCAAACTATACTGAAGATTGATTATATCCTTCGTACAAAGCGAGTACTTTCTAACCATTAGTCTTTTCTTCATATAAAAAATCGAAGAAAAAAACACATTTTCAAAGCAAGCGATTTGATCATAAAATACAATTGCTCGAAAAAATACACCCGCAGAAACTTTAAACATAAAATAAATAGGCGTCGTCTGTTCCCGACTATTCCAAACAACACATTTTCAGACCCCTACCGAGCATAACACCGAGGTCAAGGACACGTGACCTTCAACCCGAGTGTAAACAGGCAAATAAGCCTGAACACATGAAACTAGCTCGCCAATTGAACTAAAGTTACAAGTTTGGGTTGACAGAGTAAGTGAAACTAACTTATATGTTAAGTACAGGCTACACGTGGCTAGGGGTAGTGTGCAAATATGGTAGTGTGGTAATAGATTTGAAAACTACTACCCAAATACCGCAAAGTTACGATCTAAAAAGTAAAAACCAGGAAAATATTCTCATAAATCAACACGATTCAATTACATTCAATTGTTTTCATCAATTAGGTAAATCCTCTACAGGGGTCAATTTAATGTCAGGTCACACAGCCTACAACCAGCGGACGAGCAAGACGCTTTCAACGACACCTCATTTGTCAAATTAAAAAAAAAACACTTTAGAAGTTATAGGGGAACAGATATACATAAATACATACTTCTACATTAAAATCATAACCCTCTTTTTCACTTCGCCGTAGTCAGCTAAAAAACCTTATTTCATCGGGTAGGTAGTGCAAACGTATTACTTACTCTGGATCATGAAACGTTATCCGTCATAAGGCTCCATACATTAAAAAACAATAATTGTAAGTTTAGTGAAACGAAGATTTATAAATTACCTACCTAAAGATCAGCTGCAAATTAAAACGATTGCAAAGACTAATCTATGCCTGCGAAATTAAATTCGACAGAAGTCCGAAACCCGGAATTCAGCTTGAAACCGCATCATTTTGTTCCACATAGAGCGGCACAACGATAGCTATTCGGTCTCAGGTTTACGAGGAATTTCCGAGTTTAAACTGGCTATTAGGTACAGTTTGCTAATCTTCCTAGATTTTTGTGGTTTACCTTCTTTGCCTTTTGACGGTGTAAATAAATATTTGAGGACAGTCTGAGCGAATATGAGTGGGAAGAGAATTTCATACATACTTTACTTATATTTTATAATATTAATACTAGCTGATGCCCGCGACTTCGCCCGCATGGATGTCGGTTATCGCGCCCAGCTCCCAGATGGCTTATTTTTTACCTAAAACAAATATTTTTATATTTTTGCCAATGTGTACAAAAATCTACTAAAAGCTTCCTTCAGAATCATGAACTTTAGCTATGGGTGAAAACAGCATTGGCGTAGTAATTTTTGAGTTCATCGGTAACACAGACGACCGCGACGCGATCGCAGATCTGCCGTGGGCACTGTGGTCATGCCCACGATTCCAGTTGTGGAGCAGAACAAATGATCGTGCTCATCATACATACATTTGTCAAAACAAGATTATATCGAGGACAAAAAGGCCTGATTGAACAGCCCCAATTATTCAGTTATTACCCGACTGGACCAGAAGGAGGGTTATTTACTTATTGTTGTGTAAATTTTGATTCTTTTATTTTAATAATTTTGATTCTGTATTTAATCATTTTGACATTTCTATTATACTGATGACATGAATATTTACTTGTAAAATAAGTATTATGCTGTATTTTTTTATAATTGTGAATTCATGGACTATGTGGGTTTTTTCTCTTTAGTTCTTTTCTTCATCTTTTACGTTGTTCTAACATTTTGTCTGGCAGTTCATGCGATCAACCCAAATGTTCTTTCTTTGGTATTGTTCGTCAGAACGTGGAGCTCCTCAAATTCTTATTTGAGCTCACGATTTCTGACAAATGCTTGCACTGACTGATCTGGTCCTATCATATCTGTGTGGTTCTTTCCTAAAAAAAACATTTCAGACACTTATATGCATGGTTCTTACATGATCTGACCAAAATAATGTCTGGACTTTAAAAGAGACTGTGACCTCTAAATTTCTTTCGGACTCTCACTTCTCAGATTAGTCAGATACTCGTAGTAAAAAACCGACCTCAACTTTTAGTAAAAAATTACATGTAAAAGTGTTTGTATCAACCTATTTACAGAAATAAATATGATTTATTTTAGTTTTATTTTATTTATTTATTATTTATGTCTTGGGTAGGAATCGAACCCTCAATCTCCAGAATAGCAGTCAGGGCTACTAACCACTCGATCAACAGGCCAGTCAAAGTACCTAGTACTTTATGTATGGATGTTATACCAATCGAGTTAAATTATTATCTCCTACTCCTACTACTTCAAATACTACTACCAACTCTAGTACTCGTATTGTATGTGACATAAAAACACGCAGCGCAAGAGTACAGTTTAAAATTATGTACTTTGTATCAATGCATTTCAGTAAGGTAGTTAGGTTAGGTAGTTAGGTTAGCTATGGGTAGGTATGGTAAGTTAGGTTAGGTTATATGTATATACAGGGTTATTTGTAAAACACCAACAACCCATACGCGAGTATGCTTAGATGGTTTGGTCACGTTGAAAGGATGGATGAAAGGCGACTAACGAAAGGTATTACAAGGCAGACGTAAGTGGGAACACCGGGAGGGGACGCCCTAGAAGGACATATATAGACCTTATTGGTGAGGTTCTTCAGAAAGGTCAGGTGCGTAGTACTCGCAACCGGCGTGTGTGTCTGACAACATGTAGGTATGAATGTTAACGAAGCCCCCCGAACCCCCACGGGAAAAAGGCGTGAGTTTATGTATATATGTGTGTACCAACAACCTCGCAGGAGTAGATTTCTAACATCATAAACAACAACATTTGTTTTCTACTTTATCGAAAACAGACAAAAAAAACTCTCCATACATATATCCGAACAGTTGATCGAGTTTTGTATGGATGGTTGATTTTTTTTACAATGTTAAAAATAACTCTATATATATACCTACATACTCAAAGTTCCACCCCTCTATTACCCCCTTAGGGATTGAATTCATAAAAGGGATATCGCCAATAATCATTATTCATCATTATCATTATATTATTTAATAAGAACAGTAACTTTATAACCCAAATATAAAATTTTATTTAAATAACTTTCTTTACTCTCAAACTAACTTTGCACCTTTTACCCCTTTACGGATCATTAAAAAATACTTGTCTCATGACTTTGAAGAACTTTCATACTGAACTTCATTTGAATAACTTCAAAAGCCTAATACTTACTTACTTTAACCTTATCTCTCGTTTCAGAATATAAATCAGGTGAAAAGTCATACAACTAAATAACATAATAGTACCTATAAATTTATTAAGCAGAAATTTACATCAACATCCAAATGTCAGTTTCCGTGAGCCCATAAATGAGACGGTTCCAAGTAACCTAACGATTACACTTGACACGACATACAAATGTTTCTCCCGATAAGGAAATGGACCTCTTTGCTCTGAGCGTTGAACGGTTGACGACAACATCGTGTTGTTTATTTGTTTCACTTAAACACATCTAATATACTTAATACGTACAGGGAAGATGTAGTGACAAAAAAAAAAAAAAAAAATATGGTTAAGTGGTCTACAAATTTTAAGAGGATGAATGAAAGGTGTCCAACGATTTCGAATCCGGGAGGGAAACACAGGCCTTATTAATGATGTTCTTGTGTGTAGTATCTACTCCAAACCAGTGTGTGTGATGTTTGAATGTAAACGATGAAAGGTCAAGGGACACCCGGATGGATCGAAGTTATATAGTTAGTTATATTATTTGTTATGTACAAAAAACCTGTATACACTCAACAAAAATAATCGTCGCGACACCACACTGTTCAATGCGAAATAGAAAATAGCTGGTTTGCTTTCTATTGGAGAGCGAGAGAGAGAGAGAGACAGAGAGACAGACAGATAAACATAAATTTATGTCTTAGAAGTAACAACTCCCGGTCTTAATCCTCTCTCTCCCTCCCTCTGTCTCCCCCTCCCTCCCCATAACTCCGCTCCACCTCTCCCCCTCCTCATTCCTACCCTCTCACTCCCCCCTCAACCCTTCCTCTCGACCCTCCCTCATTGCCCCCCTATCTCCCCTCCCCCCTTCCTCTCTTCCCCTCTCCACCCTCCCTCCCTCTCTCCCTCCCACCCCTCTCACTCTTCCTCTCCCTCTCCCAACAACTGGCACACACACAACAAACACTCTATTCACCTTTTGTGATATATTTGAGTTGTTATCAAAGTTCGGTGGATCAAAGTTCTAGTTAAGGCACTAGCAATGGAAACATAGTCAATAGCCCTACAGCCTGCGTAGCATGAACACTTAATTTATTTTCTTCCGAGACACGACAAATTTCTTTCTGTCCAACTTGACATTTCTTCTACCCGAGCATGAGGCGACTCGTCGACAAGCGTTTGTACTTAAAGAAAGAAATTTACATGCTGTCTATAGCAACGGTCAAGTTGCTCTTGTCTAGGTCTGATTTGATGTCGACTGTTTGACACTTGTTGACAGGAAATGTTTCGAAAAGAACTGTCAAAAGTGGAGAAAATAGGTACGCACTTCATGCTCGGCATTGTTGATTCTTGTCTACTGACGAATCGACATATAACTTCTCATCTTTCTTGACATTGTCATGCTCGGAGACAAAAGAAATGTCTATATAATCTGTCACTTTGCCGATTCGTCTGTAGACAAAGGCCGTTTCTTCGGTGTTCAATGTGTTCATGCTACGCAGGCAGGTGGCGTTCTGCAGTTTCCGCAAACCTCTATAAGAAAACGGCAACAGTGTATGTATGTTTATGTAGTACGGTAGCGCACTAATCTATTCAGAATTCTGCCTTATCTCCTCTTCACTTAATTGTAAGCAATCCAATCACCACATCATAATCCACCCCGAATTTTAAGGCAATCTACCCGATATTCGCCAAGACCGCAGAAAATTTGAGTCCACGAGCAGGAAATATCGATAGCCATTAGGATAATACGGCGGCCGGAGATCGTCCAAATTTAATAAAACTTTCTCTTGTGCGGCGCATAAATCTGACGGGGGTTAGTATTCAGCGCACAACGCACTGACGAATACCCTCGCCTCCTTATGATGGAGTGCCGCCAGGGAGCTTCGAAACACGAATATTTATTTTAATAGTGCTGAAGCGGCATTATATACAGATTATATTAAAACATTACATACTCATTAATGTAGGTATTGGTACTCAGACGTACGTATTATTTACATTATTATTCGTATTTACGAGTATACAATACGTACAAATAAGTTTTAATATACAAAATACATAATTATGTAGGTATCACAATGGGCAATTTGATAAAAAATTAGTTTTTAGTTCCTCATCTAGTTTACAAGAAAATTTTCGACACATATTTTATTTTTTACCGTAATCAAAAAAATACAATGATACATCGAATCAAAATGTCGCATGACGTCACTAGCCAGTACAGTTTATACTAGATAATGACGTTACAAGTATGAACTCGTAATAATATGTAGGGCATGCGTATATGACGAAGCAAAAGAAGTAGGAAGCGAGTAGGAGGTTATGTAATAATCGTATAGCCGGTGGCGTTCTGTAGTTTTTGCGTGTAAATAACGAATAGGCGTGAGCTTATGTTTGTACATAATTATCATAGTTATTTAAATTTTGTTACTCAATCCAAATAAAAAAAAAATTAAATTAAGTAACAAGCGTGGTGATTGATGCCTTCTCTGTATGAGAAGAAGGCTTTGCCTTTATTGTGACGTAACAATTTCTCTACCCAGTGTTCTCCCGGCGTATCTCCCTAACTTCTATGATCTGCAAACGTGCTAGTTCTCTGGGTCAATGTTTGTAGAACATTCTTCCATTGGAAAGTTTTCGCATTAGCCCCGAATCGAAGAGCCTGACCAAACACACTACAGATACCTTTACTGAATAAAACGTTAACATTAGATACTGTAAGTACCGTTTCGGATTTCTATGCGACCCGTGAAAAGATGGTGTTTGCCGCGACCTTTCGCAATTTATCACAGTCACTATACTCCCTTTACATTTAGCATTAGACAAAAGTTAAATAAGGTTATTTTTAATACACACTTTGTAACGAAATTACAATAAGCATGTTACAATTACCTACAAAAGACACCGAATTCACTATGATCTATTTTCACTGCAACATTCGCACTTAGTTGTAACCATTTCAACAATTTGTTTTTGGAAATGATGTGGACTTCATCTAGTTATATTGTTTAATCTTACTTTTGGTCTTTGAATTATTAAAATTGGACGTTTGGTTTTGAAGTTATGGTGAAATTAAAATATTACAATTTATGCTGCGCGTGCGGGAGGGGAAGAGAGACAATTTGATTTTTTAAATGTTTGTTTACACACGTAATCGATAGACCATGGAAAAGGCGATAACTAAGCGAAAAACCCAAATTCTGCCGGAAGTCATTATTCCATGCGGACGAAGTCGCGGGCAAAAACTAGTAGAGTATATAGAAAATGACATTTCTTAAGGAATTCGAAGAAAAAACAATCTATGTCAAAGTAGACCACGGAGACCCTTTGTCCAGCTTAAGTCCTTAAATATGTACGAAATCTGTCAGTGTACGAAACGAGGGTTTACCTAATAGGTATGTCCAAGGGTGTGTGGTAAATGGTTTGTAAATAATATCCTTCAGTCCCGTTTAGTTGTATACAAAGAACGTTAATTTATGTTTTTGGGGTAACTGACGTAACCGTAATAAGTCGAAGGTATTATATCAAACGGCCTTGTATTATGTTCTGAATAATTGTCGTCGTGAGGAAAATAATAGTGAGATCATTGTTATGAAACTTTTTTTTATTTTCTACTATGTCTCAGGAAAATGAACACTCTTGACATCGTGTCTAGAGACGAACTAATAAGAAAATACATAAATGAAAATAAAGATATGAACATAACAGTTTGTTGGGCTCATAAAGAATGTTGTATACGTACCTAAGTTTATGCCACAGGCAAAATAACAATGAAACCAACCTACCTATCTAAATTACAACACAAAAAAATACCACAATGTGACACAACTCCGAAAAATCGCCATATTTGCATAAAAATCCCAGGCTATTCAAATTGCGAACCTAAATCACGGTCTTAAAGCCCATGAGGGATGGCCCAGAATAGCTTCACTACAATAGACTACTACACAGTATCGGATGTGGGCCATTAGACCCTTTTATTGCTCCGACAATACAGGTCCTTGACCGGCCTAGAGGTCAGAAGTCAACGTGTATTGTGACACGTCGGGCTATGCGATTATGACGCCTATCGATGGGTAGATTGCCTGAAGGTGAGGGGTATTTAATGGCAGTCGGTAAATGTTTGGTAGGTGAACTGGCCCCTATTTGGGATAGTTCGAAAATACTGTTGTTTAACATGAAAGGTTACTCAGTTTTTGGACTTTTATGGGATTTCAGTCAATGTTTAAGTTGACATGGCGGTTTTCCTTTGGTCTTCTCACAGTGCTATAATAGCACAATAGCTACTAGCAGACGTCAGCGTAGTTCCGTTCCCGTCGAAATATAGGGATAAAAAGTAGCCTATGTTACCTAGGCTGGATAGTGTAGCTTAATTTTTCAAATCGGTCCAGTAGTTTTGGAGCCTTTTCAATGCAAACAAACAAACACAAATAATCTTTTCTCTTTATAATATTAGTAAAGACGAGAGTTTAGGTTTAGGCTACAACTTGTCTACGTAAGTTGAAGAATGACTTGTTTGTTGCGTCACTTATTCTTTAAAAATAGCAAAAGTAAGTGTGGTAAAGGGCGGGCGTGTGGGAGGGACTGTCTTATTTTTGAAGTGCCAAAGGTACTGTTTCTCAGCCTTCTTTTATTTTAGATCGCTATTTTCTTTATGGCTATACCTTTGCCACTGTATAATATAATTGTTGAGTTGATAAGTTAGAAATACTGCTCATTTCATTTATTGATCTCAAATTATTATGGACTGACTATTGGTGATTTCCAAAAGAGTACGCCTGCAACACCGTATTAAACTTAGTAGAACAAATTTTGTACCATGTGACTTCATAGTAGACGGCAAAACTATAACTGTTGGCTACGTAAGATACTGTAAATGGCAACTTGGCATAATAAATAAAACAGTGTAGAACAACAAAAAGCCATCTTTGAAAAAAAAAGCAACATAAATTATGTTTTAACACAAAATAATAAAAAATCACTTTCATTTTCCGCGACACGCGGTTTCACACCCCCATCGAAACACAAAGTCACCCCTAACTCGGGGGGCGAATCTGACGAAAAGTAAACAGAAATCGCTTCAGTCGATAAAGTCGCCCCCGAACCAATTACACGACAAAATTGGTATTTATAAGTTCAATTTAGAAACGTGCGGGTTGACGCAATAATATAAATGTTTGAAGGTTGAAGAGGATTAGATTTATTTATTTATAAGGATGAGAGTGGATTAACGAGGCCTTTATAAAATAAGCTGTATTATACAATTGAGGTTTTGGGGATGAAGATATAAAAGCATGATAGACTTGATGTTTTGACTTTGCTGCTCCGCAAGTTACACCGCCTATTTTTAATTGATGAGCAGTTATAACACAATGACGTGAAACAATACACGTTGACTGGCGTGTTCGTCTAGTAGTAAGTGACCCTGACTGCTATGACAGAGGTCGTGGGTTCGATTCCCACCCAGGACAAATGCTTGTGTGATAAGCACGATCATTTGTTCTGTGTCTGGGTGTAATTTATCTATAATATGTATGTATTTAGAAATATATAAGTATGTTTATCAGCTGTTTAGTACCCATAACACAAGCTCTTAGCTTATTTTGGGACTTGATGGCGTTGTGTGAAAAGTTGTGGAATATTTATTTATTTATATAACATAATACTGACCTGTTGGTCTCGTAGCTAGTAACCCTGACTGCTATGCCGGAGGTGGTGGGTTCGTTTCCCACCCAGGACAAATGTTTGTGTGATAAGCACGATCATTTGTTCTGTGTCTGGGTGTAATTTATCTATAATATGTATGTATTTAGAAATATATAAGTATGTTTATCAGCTGTTTATTACCCATAACACAAGCTCTCAAGCTTAACTTGGGACTAAATGGCGTTGTGTGAAAAGTTGTGGAATGTTTATTTATTTATAATAAGGCCCGATAGATTTTGTCTCACCCGTACATTTGCTTCGAAAACTGGGCCCAATTGTCAAAATAATCATCCAGGGACCAAAAAATATGTAAAACTAAAAAAGAATAATTAACTGAAAAGCCACACTGAAGTGATGCTTGGACAAACATTTGTGGCAATTGATGTTGCTTTCTGTACATAATAATTAAAACGTTACATACAAAACTCTCCAGAGACCTTAGTTTACTCCCGAGGTTGTCTGCGAAACATATACAAAAGTACCTACATGAAAGCTCTTTTCAGACTACGCTATGCTATTGTGATGTACAGTATAGCAAATGAAGACCTAGGTATAGTAAGCCGCAGCCAAGTGTGAACGTGTCAATAATAATGTATGGTGCGCGATATTGTAATGCTATATGCTATTATATTATAGCGTAGTCTAAAAAGAGCTTAACGGGTCGTTATTTTCTTATTATGATTTGAAAAGAGTATGCTTAGATGGTTTGGTCACGTTGAAAGGATGGATGAAAGGCGACTAACGAAAGGTATTTACAAGGCAGATGTAAGTGGGAACGCCGGGAGGGGACGCTCTAGAAGGACATACATATACCTTATTGGTGAGGTTCTTCAGAAAGGTCAGGTGCATAGTACTCGCAACCGGCGTGTGTGTATGACAACATGTATAAATGTAAACGAAGCAAAAGAGTATGTAAGAATCGTAGCATATGGCGCTCTGTAGTTTCTGCCTACACCCATGGGAAAAAGGCGTGAGTTTATGTATGTATGTATTTTCTTATTCTTAGCGTGTCGATGGCAAACATAGGTAGACACTAAACATAGAACTTGAATTTGCCAACATGGTGAATAGAGTTAGTAGCCAATTGATAGACAGAAGTCGATAGCTCAGGTGCGCCGTACGTAACAAAGGCCAGAGTAGGTACATCGCTTATAAAGGTGCACTTCACTCCCTATTGACCCTCCTCTCGTTTTTTGTCATTAGTTTTTTAACCTTTCCCTTTTTTTATCTGTATTGCTGATCTGTATTGCTGTTCTGTGCGTCCAAATTAAATATTTTCTTTCTTTCTTTCTTTCTTTACTTTTATTAATTTTAACTTAGATTTTAACTTAGACTTAATTTAAAATTAGTACTTAATGATTTACTGAGACTTACTAAATACAACAAAAACTGCCTAGCTCTGTGTGTGCGAATCTATAATAAGATACCAAACCACTTCAAAACATTAAATAGCAAATTGTTAAAAATTAAATTACACAAGTGGTTAAGTGATAGTTGTTTTTATAATTTAAAAGAATTTATGGATCAGAAATGTTAGTGTAATACGAGAAGCTTTACATTGCTGGTCCAAACCTCAAATTTTTGCATGCTACGTTATAACCTAGCTGAACATGTTTGTACTTTATTTTATGTTTAACACCTTTTCATACCATGTTTTACGCAAATAAATGATTAATTATTATTATTATTATTATTATTATTATTAATAAAACCCAAATAAAGTAAAGTAAATCAAAGTATAATTTTTCAAACAATCGACCGACCATTCATCTTTATGTCCGTAGTGTAATATGGTTATAAAGTAATATTTAATGGCACGTTTAGCCTTTTGAGGTCACTTTAAAGAATTAACAAATTAATATTCATACGTAGTACAATGTCGTATTCATCAGGGTCCTATTATGTGGACCGGCCTTTTTGACCCAAAATATACAGATGCAAACATAGCGTAGGAAGGAACGTAGTGCAAAAGCGGAGCGATTTTAATACTTACATAAAGCTTATTTATGACCTTTTTTTTGACATGTCAGGAAACTGGCAAGCCTATATAGATATTTCTCGACGGTATCTGAAGCTAAATCCAAGGCCTATAAG
The DNA here is from genome assembly GCA_921972225.1 of Euplexia lucipara. Taxonomy (NCBI): domain Eukaryota; kingdom Metazoa; phylum Arthropoda; class Insecta; order Lepidoptera; family Noctuidae; genus Euplexia; species Euplexia lucipara. Next base: position 647,976 of record OV179149.1, on the reverse strand, counting down.
CGCATTAAAAACCCTGACATCAGTTTAGTTACTGAAAGACGAAGAAGCAGTATTTTGTTCACAATAAACTTACTAACTTAATTTACTATAGGAACTTGCTAACATATTGTCTACAATTATAAGTAAGTCGTGAAACAAAAGCGACACGTTTTCCCATTCAATGCAAAGTACGTTCATCTAAGGGTTTCTGAAACAAGTAACAAGTTTAGAATCAAGTTTAATTCAATTTAGTCCTATAATTCTTGAATTTTGTTATAGATATGAAAAGCTCAAAGTAAGTCTTTGAAATGTATAGCCTTCATAGGAATATAACGTTCTCAGAGTCACCTAATATTTGCGTACCTATAGAATAAAAGAGCATGATTTTAAACACAACTAAAGTTGCAAACAATATCATTTTTCTAGTTTTGTTTGATGTATGTGGTATCAATTTTGATTTAGTTCAACCTCGAATATTAATTTTTGTATCCAAAATACTCTGAGTTACGTTTTTGGAAACAAACCTCTAGCCCTGTATTTTGTTAAAGCAACATTTAACTAATGGCTACTAAAAAACTGTCCTTCAAAGGTGTCTTTTAAATGGCCTTTTCTCCTTTCTTTTAATTAAATCTTCTAATTTGGACTTAAAATGGCGGCCGCCATCTTGTTTGTTAAAGTTCTTATAAAAGTCATATTCAAAAGTCATTTATTAAAATTAGACTGAAAATCAGCTCTTTTAAACGTCAACTATACATAAGATAGTCCCCCAAAACACCCGCACATCACCACTTCCTAGTGTTTTGCTACCAGTGTAGGTACCAAATAAATACATCATTCTCTTTCTGCGACAGTCGAGAAAAATACGAGATGAAGTCTGTAGATACAGTCTCATCTAAGCAATTGTAAAGTCTGCGTCTGTTGATCTAATTGATAATGTTTGTACTATTTGTTAGTATTTGTAGATAAACAAAAGATAATCGAATTTGTGAGCGAGGTCTGTGACATCGCTGTGTTTGTTCCATTTCTATTCAATTAGATATAACAAGTGTTTATTCAATTAAGTTTTGATTTATTGATAGTGATTTGAAGGTGAAATGGAAAGAAATATAGACGTAGTACCATTTGCTAATGAGAAAGGTGGATTGATTTGTTTTTGTAATAATGGAATTATCAAATTGAAAGTCAAAACTAAGGCAATGTTTTTCTGCCTTTTACCAAAGAAAACCACATTATTATTTATTCTTATTTATTTATTAAAAAATACTATCAATGTGGGTTGCACATTACTATTAGTATTTTTACTTACATTACTATTTAGCTAAATATGCTTGTGTTTGGAGTGGGTTCTGTCAATATTGCAATGGGTGGGGTTCGAAATCAAAAATTCTCGATCGCCAGTACATCGCCCTAGCTATTGGGTTATTGCCGCTTTTAAGAACACGAATGCACTTGCAAAGCCTGAAAAAAATGTGAATTGAAGTACGGTGCGAAAATAAACAACCAAGCGAAGTGTTCAAGTAACAGGAGTAAGTTTTTTTCCGCCACCGAGTTCTTTAAATGCTTCACTATTAAAAGTGCTCGCTTTTCATTCATAATGTTTTTAAAACGTTTTCAGAATTTCAGCATAAACAAGAACTTTCTGCTCACACGTAGCGTTTAAATACGTCGCATGAATGAATGTTAGTAAAAGAATATAAAATGTGGGTAGTTTCATAGTTTCATGCAGGTCTTAGTTCAATAGCAGTGGGTAATGTGTTAGAACCATTGCAGGTGTTAACTGCAGTAACAGACGACGCTATTTGTCATAACCTAAATGTACCGCAAACACATTGTTTTCGTAAAATACTGTATACGTAAGTGTTTCGTTTTCATCGTGAATTTCTTTTATTTCAAGTTGTGTTTAGCAAAGATAACAATATTTTGCACATATTGAGGAAAGTCTATCATAACACATTTTTTTTGTAAAATCTAACTGAGCTGTACCTACTGCACTTATTGTCAAAAACTATAATATTATAACAGTTAGTAATTATGACTTTGTAGCGATAAGGCCGCTCTTTGTAACAACCTTTGCCACTCAAGTTAATATAAGTAGGCTTGAAATATATTAGTAACGCATAGTAACCTAGTACAAAGTGAGCCAAAATTGGCTTCTTTGCTCGGCATGCCGTGTCAGTAGGTACTAAAAGTCACGTTCCGACGTTCACGTTCAAACGCATTCGACTCAGGCACACAAAGATAGTAAAGTGGACACAAGATTTCGCCTGTGTTTTGTACTAAACGCGGGTTCTATGCGTTATTATTCGAAGTTAGGGTCGCCGCACACGGGCCACCGGCCACAGCCACAAACGCAGCCACGAGAAGCCAGAAGCGGCTACAAAAGAAGCTGACGCGCGCGACAGCCACTTGTGGCCGGTGGTCGACACTTGCGGTCGGTGGTTGCTACTTTTTTTAACTCATGCATGCAGTATCGTAATGGATATTGATTACCGTAACTATCACTTTTTGAATCCCAAATCGCAGGATGGGATTGAATCTCTGATATGAATAATTCTATGAACAGGTTGACTGAGGTAAGGTAGAGAGGGACGAAAATCGCGAGAGTGGCGTGTGGCGGCGTTCTGTGTCGGCGTTTAGTGGCCGGTGCGGGCCACAAAAAGCGAGGGGCGACGATTTGTAGCGTGTGGCGGCCACCGGCGTCAACCGTGTGCGGCGAGTCCATATAAAATGTATGAAAATTACAGGAAATATTTCTATTAAATTTCAAATTCCAGTGGCGGCGTTTTGTGGTTGTGGCCGGTGGCCCGTGTGCGGGAGCCCTTAGGTAATATATTATACGCGCGCCTATCACTAATAAAAAAAAAAGTTGGTATGTTTGCCTCGTTGGTCTAGTGGTCGCACTACTGCTGAGCATAAGGTCCCGGAGTGGGGCAAAGTGTGGTTAACATAACTGGCAAATTGTGGGTGTACTACAGGTAGGTACACCCCTGCCTAACCCTTCAGGGATTACAGGCGTGATGTTATGTTTTTAATGTTATGTTGGTATTTTTTATGGTGTACAATAAAAAGTATTGAACCGTATTCAATCATTTTATCCACAGGACTTACTTGCAAGTTCAACATTGCCCAATATTCGGTAGAAACAATATAACGTAGTTGTACGTAATAAAATAAAGCTACGTTCGTTGAGGGCCACGTAACATCAAAGCAACAATCCTAATATTTGCTCAAAGGTTTATTCCACACAAATTGGTAAAGGTTTTCAAGTGGGCGATGCAAAACTATTCGTTAGTGTACTGCGTCGGTATTGTTACTTGGTTGTTTTGTTTCATTCGCTCGGTGTTTCAAACACAAAACATAAAAAAAAAACATTTTTGATTATTCTGTGAGTTGGGATTCAAAAAAAAAGTTTTGAGTTGGTGAACCAATCAGGTTTTCTAGTCAGCAAAAAAAAACAAACACAAAGGGATGCTCTCTGTGTTTGAAAATTTAGAAATGAAAGGATGTATAAATAAATCCACCTAATGATTATTGATTTGTACACGTTTATCAACGATTGACGATTTACAAAAGTACACAAATAGGAAAATATAAATGGGCAAAGAGGTACACCACCTCAATTTCATAAGTTAAGATAGATAAATTAACAAAAAGGAAACCATTATTTAATTTAAAAATAAGAAAAGGCTGCGTTTACATATTTTTTGATAGGATCATTGTTCAGGATAAAATGTCTTCAAAAACACTTGGTCCCAGAAATAAAAAAGATAAAGAAATCGAACATAAGTTTTAATTTAAAATTATTTGGAGTCCCGTACCGTTAACAAAACATTTTTTTTTCTAAATTTTCATGAGAACGCCTCATCTAAAAAAGAAAATAATGTGCATAGAATTATTATTATATTAGGTACTAGCAGACGTCACACAGTTTCACCCGCGTAGTTTCTGTTCCCGTGGGAATACGGGGATAAAAAGTAGCCTATGTCCACCGGGAATAGTGTAGCTTTCCACCAGTACAATATTTTTTTAAATTGGATCATTAGTTCCGAAGATTACCCCCTACATACAAACTTACAAACTTACAAATTTTACCTCTTTATAATATTAGTATAGATATAGACAAACTAAATGAATAAAATGTAATGTATAAAAGCTGACTTTTGAATTAAATAGTCAGATAATTTATATCTAAGAATAAATGTGGCGGTTTGATATCTCTCAGGTTAGGTTCGTTCAAAGTTAGTTTTGCTCAAAGTTAGGTTCGCTCAAAGTTAGGTTCGCCCAAAGTTAGTTTTACCCGAAGTTAGGTCCGTTCAAAGTTAGGTTCGCTCAAAGATTGTTTCGCTCAAAGTTAGGTTCACTCAAGTTAGATATTATAGTGTTCAAAATATTACATTTTTGGATAGCTTGTACGACAGACGAGTGTAAGACCTAGGTTTCATAGAGATCTAAACTTTATTTTAAACATTGAAATTTGAAAAAATGGTGTTTATTTGTTAAAGTTTCCGCTGATTACATGCCCGGTTTTGGTAACCATATCGAAAAATCTGTTTTTTTTTTAAATAAATCAATGTTTCCTTGAAGTAAAATAATTGTAAGTAGTCCATTGATTTTTCCAACCGCTTTACTAAATAAATTAAATGAGTAGGTAAATTACATTTGTTAACTGGCAGCAGTTGGTTTCTCCTTCGTTGTTGAGGAGCTCTACCCAGGTACCCGGTTTAAATAGAATCCTTTTTTCATGCAGGTTACAACCTCTCTGCCAAAATCAAAATCAAAAGTCATTTATTCAAATTAGGCTGAGGATCAGCACTTTTCAAATGTCAAAATACCGCCCAACACGACTTCTTCCCGTCAAAAATACTAGGAAGTGGTGAAACTTCCCAGTATGTATTTTTACCGGGAAGAAGTGGCGGAACATACTCCCCAGCAACACGGCTGTCCGTTAAATTAGAAGAACTTGAGTTTGGTAATTAATGATCATAATCATTTAGATTAAATAAAATAATTTTAGGGAATCATAAAAATACTTCAAACGGCGAAAATACTTATAACGACCCACTTGGAAGTTATATATTTGAACCGTTTGGGGTTGAAACACTCGGGCCATGGGGTCCGAGTGCCCTAGTTTAAATCTAGTTTTCCGGGACATCGCCAAGCGGTTGGTCGACTCTTCACGTGACCAGAAGGCTGGTCTTTATTTAGGTCAGAGAATTAGCATTACCATTCAAAGTAGATATTTACAAGGATATTTTTGATGCCATTTCATTATTTTACATTTCTTATTGTTTTTATTATTTCTTATTTGTAATGATAATAAATATTTCGCCGTCAGCGATGACCTGACACCGATGGGGGTTTCGTGGTACCGAAAACGCTCTACGTTCATAACGTAGAATAACAATATCCAAAGCAGTAATAACCTCACTTAACAATCGTAATCACAAAACATAACTCAAATAGGTAACTGACAGTTTCGTACTGGATATGTGTCTTCGTTGGTACCTCAAATTAATCTGAGCTCTGCCCAGCTCCCACACACCAGCATGACTCTGTCCACGTGAAATTACCGAAAACACATTCGCGCCATTTCAAATGACAACTGTAACATCACGCTGGTCACCATAGACTCCATACTAAGTTAATCAACTTCACACGTTATTATTCAAGAATATCGCTTTCCACGACAAATATAATTTAATTATTTGCTAAATGTTAGCTATCACACACCAATGATAGTAAGTACTACGTTCGTTAAATCCAAATGGGGTCACTTGTTAAACCGTGATAGAGTAACAAACAGCATGAGCGATAATGAGCATTGAAAAACCAAATAAACTTGTTCAACTTTAAAATATGTATATCGTGCAGTCAGTTGAATATTCAGACCGCATCCCGATAACGAACGAGTGCACACAGCAATCACATTCATTTTCATTTTAACTTTCCAAATTACGATGAGCTGTTGTTGCAAATGTATTTGCATTTCAAGAGTGGTTATTAAGGGTTCATCGCTGCATATTCTGACACTTTAGTTTTTCACATCATTCTGGAGACCCCAGTCGTTGAAAATTTTCGTCGGCTTTCCTTAATTTTAGTGTTACCAAATGTTGATTTTACTTGTTGCTGGGCTTCTGCCAGATATTCTTCCCAGCAAAAACACAAGTGCGCAACTTTACCAGTGAAGGCAGAACGTTTTGGGGGACTGACTTATGTATTTTTAATAATAATAATTCATATAATGATAAGTATAACTGAGTGTGTAAGTTTAACTAAACATAGCATACAACACTATACAATTAGGTAAATAATGCTTCTGCAATCAATATTTTTACATCCACATGACGATCAAAAAGTGCTGATTCTTAGCCTAATTTGAATGCAAAAGTTTTAATTTTGACTTTAAGTAGGTATATTGTTTAAAGTTGTGATTTCTTTTCAAAGTAATAAGATTATTAATGCAAAAATAGACTTATTTACTTTTTAAGAAATAATCTCATAGGGTTATATAGGAATTATGATTTTCGTATGGTTCATCAGAGTTGTAAGCAAAAATTAATTCAACCAAACCGAGAAATAATTTCAATCCTGGTCTTCGATGCTGGTCGCAGTAAATGCGATGACATTCCCTTTATTAGAAAAACCAGAAGTTAAAACACAGGTGTTCCTATAAAACTGCACTTTCTCATATGTAGGTATTAACATTTTTCATGCATAGTTTTTGTACCATTTTTCATGAAATATGTTCCATTATCATATGACTCAGTACTAGAAACCGCAATGCGATGTCATTAGAACATAGCTACGAAGGAAATATTTTTTAATTTCAATTAGTTTTGCCTCGAGGGCGTGCTGCGGTTCGTGTAATCATTTATTTATAACTTTGTATAATTTGTTTTTTCCTGGAGAAAATAACGAGGAAAATTATGGGTGATGATGCAGTTCTGTTGTTTGTTGTTTTTTCTGTTTTAAATTAAATAAGTAAGTACTGTTTAAGACGTCGGTCATGGTGTTAAGATAGGTAACATAATGTGACTCCACAATAATTGAAATATTATGTTTAAGCGATTTGAACAAAATATAGTTCTATTCAAGTGTGTGTTCTGTGTGTGTAATAATGAACGAAACAAAAACACCAAAGCTGGAAAAACTGGGGTTATTTTTCGCCTGTTGGTGTTTTTTTAAGAAGTCGGTTGTTTTTTTCGTAAAAAAGTTTTTTTTTCGTTCATTATTGGCCACCAATTTCCGAAACCAGGGTTATTTTTCAACTGTAATTTTTTTTTTAAGAAGTCGGTTGTTTTTTTTGTAATAAGGTTTTTATTTTGCAATTTTTAGTTTCTTTGTATGTAAAGAAATACTTTTAAAACAGGAAAGTTAACGGTTAACAATTGCAAAAGAAGTTCTTTCTAAACATTAATCTGTACACCTCTGCCGGGCCGCTTTTTAAAGACAGGCGTAATGTTATGTTATGGAAATACAAAAACTCTGCACAGACATCTAACTATAGCAATTGCGAATAATTTGCTGTTATGCGATGAAGAGTTCCGTTGCCTGTCTTCTGCATAAGTTTTTCTTCACCAAATGATACTTACTAATTCTTTACTAAAAATGTAAAAATCGGTGCGTGTAGACCTATATTTTTTAAAAAGTTCCCTCAATTCCTCGAGAATCCCTCATTAGATATGACTTTTGATAGAAATAGGACCAATCTGTTAGTATACTCTATCAAATAAAAAAAGGATTTTGAAAATCGGTCAATAAATGGCAAACAATGAGTAACAAACCAGAAAAAAAATCAAACGAATTAAGAACGTCCTCCTTTTTTGAAGTCGGTTAGAAATGGAAACCAATTTAGTATGACTTTTGATGGCACACCGCAGAGCCTGTCAGCCCATTCGCTATTCAATCTGGATACCTTAAGAAGCCATTTCGTAAATTGCTTTCTGAACAAAGATTGTATAACTGTTTTCATGTCAATGAAAAGGTGTTCTGAACCTTTGAGAGTTGTTACTTAGCCGGTGTTCCGTAGTATGTCACCTTTGAGCTTTGACTTGCTCTCAATAGACTTGATTTTAAACCATATAACTGTCTTATTTCTGTAACTGTATGTACAGCTTCGAAATCTATAGATCGGGATCACCCGAGGATAAGTGAATACGGAGATTCATTACTTAAAAGGTCTCGCGAAATAAATTGGATAAAGCAATTTTCGGTTCTGAATAATTATGGATGTTGGATCCATTTTAAGCAGGTGCTCGTCTCGTTAGTCTAGTGGTCGCAAGCATAAGGTCCTGGAATAGATTCTCAGGCCGGGCAAATGAGGGTTTCAATAGCCCCGAGCCTTGATTTGTGCCTGGTTGTTACATACCACTTCGGGGAACATTGACGTAATAATATGTATATTTGTGTCTTTAACCTTAAAGTATGAAACCAGTGATAGCTAGTTACAGTTACCTATTCCAGAACCCAGCAGGCCTAGCCATATTAAAAATTCTATGTCTATTATAGAAAGAATCGGCTGTTTGTCAACTGTCAAGTGTATTTCATTTTCAGCCATATTACAAATTCTACTCGTTAACACTTGACAGTTGACAAACAGCTAATTCCATACATTCCATTTTCTTTCTATTGTCGCCTTATCGATTATAATAATAGAAATAGAATTTGTAATATGGCTACGCTTGCAAGGCACGCAGCTCTGAATTTTCTGACACAAGTGCGTATTGTTTAATAGTCACTGAGAGGTTAACTACACGCTTAAATTAAAGTTGAAGAAGAAACTAAAGTTATCAAAGTAACAATGGATACAAAGATCAATGATTATTTGGGGGGATAAGTTCCACCACTTATTCTTTCCCACAAAAAACACTTGGAAGTGGTGATGGGCAGGTGTTTTATATATCTTGATCTAATTTAAGTGTATTCTTAGGCAAAACAGAATATTTAATAATTTTCATCTAAACTTATTTTACGAAAGTTAATTAGGTATCAATTTGAGAGATACAAAATATAGTTTACGTTAAATATTTAACATACCGTAACTATAATTACATTTTCTTACTTTGTGTAATTAATATTTTACAAAGGTTTTCTGATAAATAAAACGTAACACTAAACTATTATTTTTAGCTAACGAACATTACCTCTAAAAATAAATAAATATTTCATAAATTAATGACAAAACTCGTACTAGGAGCTAAACGAAGTCGATGAACAAGGATTCTTGATATACTACATGGCTCTTCTCTTGCAGAGTAAGATGGGGTTTTAGTCTAACGTTTTATAATAAAAATCTATGTGGAACTATTGTTCACTCCGACATTACAAAAACATGGCTTTGATGCCAAATTCTCTTACAAATTTGTGAGATAATTAAAAGACTAATTACTACTAATCTACGTCAGAGTTAGCTACACATGCCGTCGCGAAATATCTCTCAGGCATGCTGGTTTCCTCACGATGTTTTCCTTCACCATTTTAAAAGCAAGTGAAGTGGAAAAAAGTCAGACATTAGTAGAAGCCTTGGGTTCGAACTCAAGACCTGTGACTTAGCCATCTGCCGGTCACACCACTAAGCTATCACTACTTTCATGATCGTATGTTTCTTTGGTTTTTGGCATTTGATTAAAATAAATTCAAAATTAACTTAATTAGCTCAGCCACTTTCCACCACGTGTCCAAATCTTCTGCTAACTGCTCAAGATTCCGAGGAAGCCGAAATCAATAACCAATTTATAAGTGCTGAGTGGAGAATAATGCTAAAGACTTGTCTTTGATGGCTTATAATATTTTGTTAACAATATCGTTAGTTTTACACAGTAGACGAGATCACATTTCTACATATTTTTCTGATGTTTGTTTTACTTTAAATTGTATGTGTAGTATTTCCATCAAACCAATGATATTTCAATGAAATAAGTGAATTAATTAGTTTCCCAAATAGTTTTTAGTAGTCTTGGAAATTAGGGAAATGCGACGAAAACTTTTAACGCTGTCCAGATGTGTTTCAATGTTGCTTCCATCCTATACAGTAGGTATATAGGACTAAAACAAAACTGAGCCTAAGCTCACTTAAGCTCAGTTATGATACGTACAGTTTTCCCAAACCTTTGAAGAATACAGGCGTCACTTTTTTTTAAATGTTTATTGATTTTAAGGAGATTTGATCAGACATGATCATTGATCATGCCATCTCCATACAGGTGTCATGTTATGTGTTAGGTCTAGCAAACATTGTGGAATCTTACATTGACCTTAACAATGTATTTTTGTATTAAGGGTTCCGTAACTAAATGTTCAAAGCCCCGTTCAATTACTAAGACTCCATTTCCGTATAGCTGTCTGGCTGTTTGTAACCAGGCTATATCTCAGGAACCGTGATAGCTATACAGTTACAATGTTCACAGATATAGTATTATAATTTATGTTACAACTAGCTGTACCCTGACAAGTCTTTTTAATAATGACAAGTCTTTTTAATAGCTATGGTCATATATTCAACAATTAAGTACCTCTAGATAAATTAAATAATAAGAATAATTAATAGTATATTGTTTAAGAAAACTGTAATAAGTTAATAATAAAATTAATATGTAAGTATTTAAAGCTAATAAAATTTTGCATGCCATGAGGCAGAATGTATAAGGATCTAAAATATTTGTAACACCTAATGTATTCATTACCTACATTCTATGCAAATAAATAAATCTTATCTTATCTTATCTTATCCCTGCCACGCTTTGCTGTGGCACATTGCGATTGAATGGTTAAATAAAAAAGAAAAAATGACGTGGACTCTCGGAGACTGCCGTGGTCAAGCTATTGCATAGCATTTTTTTATCAACTCCTCTCCCCCTCCCCTCCCCCTCTCCCTACCTCTCCCCCACACCTGCCATGCCCCTCCCCTCACCCCTCCATCCCCCTCCCCTCACCCCTCCCCTCACGCCTCCCTCACTTTCCCCTCCCTCCCCCACCCGGCTCCTGCCTCTTCCCCTTCCCCTTACCCTTCCCCTCTCACCTCACCTTTCCCCTACCCCTCCCCTCTCATTCCCTCCTTCTCCACCCCCTCCCTTTCTCCTGACCTCCCTCCTCTCCCACTCCCCATCCCTCCCCCACTCCCCTACCCTTCCCTCTCACAATCTCCCCCCTCCCCTTCACACAATCTCACCCTCCCCTCTCACAATCTCCCCCCTCCCCCTCTCACGATCCCCACTCTGACTCCCTTCCCCCTCTCCCCTCTCACAATCTCCCCCTCCCCCTCTCACGATCCCCACTCTGACTCCCTTCCCCCTCTCACGATCCCCACTCTGACTCCCTTCCCCCTCTCCCCCTCCCACTCCCCTCCCTCTTCCCTCTCCTCGTGATATTTCAAAAAGTCATTAAAAGTTCTGCTATCACTATTAAAAAGCAAGGGTTGATGATAAAAAAGTGCAAATTTAGAGTTAAATGTATTTTTGGATGCCACATAATAAAAAAATAAAAAAAATAAAAATTATCAAAAAAATAAAAAATAAAAATTTGGGTTGAACACCCCCATCACTTACAGGTTAGAAAAATAGATAGTAGCCGATTCTCAGGCTTACTGAATATGCATAAAAAATTTCATGAGAATCGGTCAAGCCGTTTCGGAGGAGTATGGGAACGAACATTGTGACACGAGAATTTTATATATAAGAGTGTTGCGGCCTATTGCCTCACTGTATTGAAACTCCACATCACATCAATTGGCAGCTAGTTGCTAATTATAATTTACCAGGCGTAACCGCGCTTCATTGTTCCCTCTCCACTCGTATTGTCTAAGCCCACTCCATTACCGACCTTGTTAATGTACGCATAAACCATTTTTTTATCTAATTGGACTTTAATTAGCCCCAGTGTATAATCAAAATATACATATTGGTGGCTCATGAGGGGAGATACAAACTAAATTAAGAAGAAATACAAGCAAAATACGAAGAAAAAGTAGCAAGAAAACCGGAAGAAAAACCACGCCAACACGTTGTCGGCAAACTGACACGCTGGCTTCTGGCTTTCTTGGGAGTCATTGAAGATTGAAGAAGGGTTCAACACTGAAGGTGCCGGGTGCAGCCAGAATCATCTACGAGTTCAGGCTGTAGCGAGCAGTGAATCGGCGAAAGAATCACATCGCGCATCGGACTTCTACGAAATCAGATAAGTGCCCTTTCCTTCCTATTTTCCTAATCTTACCCATCCTATATACCTTAAAATATTGTTCCTAGCTATTGGTAATCGAATTCATCTGTGCAAATCAACGATTTTACTAGATTTATGGAAAATTCCATCATAATTTTATATTTTTTTTCAACTTACCCACAAGTTAAAAATATTTTCTTTGTTGAATAATTTGATAGCTTCATTCGTTGCAAGTAGATGTTTAGAACGTTCATTAATATATAGCAACTGCATAAGTATTTTTAAACTAAATCGTGTAAAAGGTAGAATTCCAAGAAATACATTACCCATTCATACCTAATTACCATTAAAAGAAACGGAATCTGCAGGTCCAAAGGTCGTTACCTTTTTTCCTAGTTCGTAATAGATTACCTATATAATAAAATATCGAATATCGCCAATAATTTCAGATTGTTATCTACGCTGGTGACGAGTACAATAAGTCGCCGTCAGTGATCAGCTGTGCGAGCGCAACCGGTTTGCGGTCGCCGAGTGTCGCCGAATCGAGGAGCGTGAGCCATTCTTTTGTTAAACTTTGTTACCGTTAATAGTTGTTTTGATAATTATAATTATTGAACTTGGTACTTTGTACGTGCAAACTCGCAATGCCTAACGAATCTGTAGATAAATCTCGTTTGAAGGAATTAGTTGTGAAAAGATCGTCGGCCAAAGGTCAGATAACAAAGTTTAAGAATTATTTAGGTAGCATTTCAAACCTAACTGAGTTGAATACTATACAAATAACTGAGTTAAGGTTAAAACTTGCTAAATTCGAGGCACTATCTGTTAAAACTGATGACTTGCAAAATGAGATCGAGGTTTTAAATTCAAATAATTTGGAAGCTGAAATTAATGAACGCGAAGGTATCGAGTGCGACATCATTGTCAACATTGCCACTGCAAAAACATTACTGGATAAGTTTTCAAAGATCGAGTGTGAACATAGACGTAGTTCCGTTAATGATCACTCTTGGTGTTCAGATAATCAAGCAGCTGGCGTAAAATTACCTCAAATCCAAATAGCTAAGTTTGACGGTTCTTATTTCCGATTGTTGGAGTTCCGTGACACTTTTGAGAGTTTGATACACAAAAATGAACATATAACATCAATTCAGAAGTTTCATTATCTTATGTCGTATCTAGAAGGTGATGCCGCGCGAATTATTACAAACCTTGAGGTATCAACCGTAAATTATTCAGAAGCATGGACATTACTTTGTGACCGTTATAACAATAAAAGGGTTCTATCTAATCATCACTTTAACTCACTTCTGAACATTAAACAGCTTACACGTGAAACAGAGAGGTCTTTACGATTTTTAGTTGACCACGTCAAAAAAAACTTGCGTGCGTTGGCCAGTCTAGGACAGCCCACTAACCATTGGGATAGTCTGCTTCTCTTTATTTTGTCTGAAAAGTTAGATAGTAATACCGCAGCAAAATGGGAGGAATATACAAAACACATAGACGAAAATAACCCAACGTTAGAACAGTTCTATAAGTTCATGACTGACCGCGCGGATGTTTTGGAGTCTTTAAATCGCAATAAACAAGATAACAGTCAACCCAAGTGCTACATAGCCGGTGCGCGCAATAGTTCTAGTACGGTAAATAGCCAAAAGCGTCCCGGTCAAAATACCCATACAAAGTCTTTTGCTGTTTCCAACAATAAATCGAATAAAACTAAAAATACAAATGTTAATAGTTCTAACGCCTATTTATGTGTTATTTGTAACGGTAATCACAGAATTTTTGATTGCCCCACCTTTAAAGCAAAGGGAATAGACGAGAGAATGCTAGATGTCAATAAATATAAACTGTGTGGAAACTGCCTTAGGCAGGGACATCATGTAGGAGGATGTCGCATGGGACCGTGCCGCGAGTGCAATAAAAGGCACCATAGTTTGCTGCACCGCCCTACGGCAAGCCCTGATGTTAATAATCTTGTAGCGGTAGACGAGCGAAACAATAATAATGATGAAACGATTGCTAGTTTTTCAAGACGAACTTCAAGTCAAACACTTTTGTCAACGGCCATGATTGAAGTTTCTAATCCATTGACCCATCAAAAGGAGAAGGTTAGAGCGCTGCTCGACTGCGGCAGTCAATCATCCTTCATTTCTAAAGCATTGAAGGATAGGCTTTCAGTAAAATCCATACCTATTGACTCGCTAAAGGTCGTAGGAATTGGAAACACAGTTTCCTCTCACATTGCCGAAAGTTGCAATGTGCAGATTAAATCACTCGATCATAAATACAGTGCAAAATGTTATTGTCTTATTTTAAAAGAATTAACCGGCTTAATACCTAAATACCCGGTCAATGTTAAGTCATTAAACTTGCCTAAAAACATCGTGCTAGCTGATCCTACTTTCGGTCAGCCTGCACCTGTAGAGGTCTTGATCGGCGTTGATTTATTTTGGGACATCCTAGGTGACGAGCAGTGTTACCTTGGCCCACATAATCCAAAGCTGATAAGTTCGCGGCTAGGCTGGATAATATCCGGACCTATAAATTCATGTGCTGCTAGCAAAAATATTTATTGCAATAAAGCCATAGTGTCAAATCAAATGAATGATGTTGAAAAATCACTTATTAAATTCTGGGAATTAGAAGAGGTTCCCACAAGGCGTGTAATGAGCGAAGATGAAAGGATCTGTGAAAAACATTTTATCGCTCACACTCGTAGAGAAATCACCGGCAGATTTTGTGTAAACCTACCATTAAAGGACACTCCGGACTGCCTAGGAGATACTCATAACTTAGCAAAAAAGCGGTTACTTTATTTAGAAAAACGTTTTAGAAAACATCCACTATTAAAGTCGGAATACGTAGGATTTATTAACGAATACGCCGAATTAGGACATCTATCTTTAGCTAAAGATAGACAAGGTCCATCTTATTATTTATGTCATCACGCGGTATTAAAGCAAGAGAGTGAGTCGACTAAGTTGCGTGTTGTTTTCGATGGGTCGGCAGCGTCCACATCCGGTTATGCTTTAAACGATATCTTAATGATAGGCCCGACCCTCCAAGACTCTCTCTTTGCTATACTAATTCGTGCTAGGCAATACAAGTACCTCTTGACTGGGGACGTCGAAAAAATGTATCGACAGGTTCTCGTAGCTGAAAAAGACCGTTGTCTACAGCGCATTTTATGGCGGGAGGACGAGTCGCAACCCATTAGAGCTTACGACTTAAATACACTCACTTATGGCACTGCCAGCGCCAGTTACCTAAGTATACGTTGTCTATGGCAACTGGGTGAGGAACTAGATGACGATACAATTAAATGCATCATCCAAAAAGATTTTTACGTGGATGACCTAATAACGGGCGCTGATAGCGCACAGGAATTACGTTACATTCAAAAGAGTGTTTCTGAAGCTTTAAAAAAAGGCTGTTTTAATTTAAGGAAATATAAAAGTAATAACCCATTAATTTTTGAAAATCTAAACCTAAATCAAGACAACTTAACTATTAGTGAATCATCAAGTACTCTTGGTCTCGGATGGACGCCATCCAGTGACACATTATTTTTTCCAATTAAAAGTTTTACCCACGATAAACAAGCAACGATTACAAAACGCTTTGTTATGTCAAATTCATTTAAAATTTTCGACCCTTTAGGAATTCTAAGTCCGGTTATCATCCAGCCTAAAATAATATTACAAAAGATGTGGCAACAAAAATTAGATTGGGACGAACCGGTTACCAAAGACTTGAGGGACGAATGGCTAAAATTTACAGACAATCTAGAATATTTGCAAAAATTTCAGATTCCTAGGTTAGTGTTATGTGACAAACCTGAACTTATAGAGTTACATTCGTTTAGTAATGCGTCTCAGTGTGCTTATGGGGCGTGTATTTATTTAAAATCAATAAACAGTTATGGTGATAACACTATCAAGTTATTATGCGCAAAGTCAAAGGTATCACCTATAAAGCCGACGACAATACCACGCCTAGAATTATGTGCTGCATTACTGGCCGCTAAACTTTGTAAATCTGTTGTAGATTCACTCCGGTGCAGGCCGGGAAGGTTGGTACACTGGTGTGATTCCAGTGTAGTTCTAAGTTGGATAAAGAGTGACCCAACCAAATTAAAAATGTTTGTAGCTAACCGGGTATGCGAAATAGTCGAACTAACCAATGCACCATCGTGGCGTTATGTGCCCACTGCAATGAACCCTGCAGATTTAATATCTAGGGGAGTGGATGCGAAAACTTTGCTATCCATGGAGCTGTGGTGGTCAGGCCCTAGCTTCTTACATCAAGATGAATCTAAATGGGCGCTGCTAAAAGAAAGCATGGTAAATGATTTACCTGAACTAAAGGCATTTACGTCGGTAGTTATAAACAATAATAATAATTTAATAAATTTTGATAGTTTTACATCATTCAATAAACTTCGCAACCTAATTGCATATTGTCGGCGATTCATAGTTAACATGAAACATCCTACAGATAAACGCGTAGGTATTCTAACAGCTGAGGAGCTGCGTGACTCATTTCATTCATTATGCGTTATCGCCCAACGTGAGTCTTTTTCTGTTGAATACAATTTACTTGTCAGGGGTAAACAACTGCCGGCCCGCAGTAAAATTTTATCATTATCTCCGTTTTTAGATACAGATAATTTAATTCGCGTCGGCGGACGCATAAATGCGTCAGCATGTAATTTTGAAAAAAGGCACCCAATACTTTTGCACGCCGCGCATAAATTAACCAAATTATATTTCGTCAAAGAGCATCTTATAAATTTGCATGCAGGCCCGCAATTGCTGTTAGCAACAGTAAGGGAAACAGTCTGGCCTATCAATGGTAAACATCTCGCAAGGCGAACAGCTAACAACTGTGTGCGATGCAGGCGCCTAAGTGGCAGAACGCTGTGCCCGAAAATGGGTGACTTACCTTCACAGCGCGTGAACCCTGATTTTCCTTTTCTGTCCGTTGGTTTAGACTTTGCTGGACCCTTTTTTATTCTTAATCGGAAAGGTCGTGGAAGTCGTCTTATAAAGTGTTATATGTGTATTTTTGTGTGTTTACGTTACAAATGCATTCATTTGGAGGCAGTTAGCGATTTAACTAAAGATGCGTTTGTGATGACTCTTAGAAGGTTCATTGCACGTAGAGGAAAACCATCGGAAATATTTAGCGACAACGGCCGTAACTTTGTCGCCGCTGCGAAGGAGATAGGCGATTTTCTCAAACAAAATACGGAACTAATATCTGATTTTGCTAGCCAACAGGGTATTAAGTTCAATTTTATACCTACTTACGCTCCTCACTTCGGCGGCATTTGGGAAGCCGGCGTCAAATCGGCTAAATATCACATCAAGCGAGTTATTGGCAATAGTCATCTAACTTTTGAAGAAATTATAACGTTGTTTGCACAAGTGGAGGCGATTCTTAATAGCCGTCCCTTGTGTCCTTTGTCATCCAGTCCTAATGACCTCCTCTCCTTATCCCCAGGGCACTTCATCATAGGTCGGCCGTTAACTGCGCTACCCTTGCCAGCCCTGGACGAGAAAGATGACAACCAACGCAATAGGTATAAACGCCTTGAAACAATAAGGCAGCATTTCTGGAAGAGGTGGCAGAAAGAATATTTGTCGGAGCTGCAGCAGCGAACTAAGTGGCGCCAAGGAAACGCTCTGCTCAACGTGGGCGATATGGTACTATTGGCGGAAGATAATACGCCTCCACTAAACTGGCGCCTTGGCCGAGTTCTGCGGCTGTTTCCTGGACCAGATGGAGTGGCACGAGTAGCCGAAATCAAAACTCCTCGAGGTTGCGTTCGTCGGCCATTCACCCGACTATGTCCGCTGCCCACCGCTGAGGAACTCAATGCTTGAAAGGGACCTTTCAACGGCCGGGAATATGTTGCGGCCTATTGCCTCACCGTATTGAAACTCCACATCACATCAATTGGCAGCTAGTTGCTAATTATAATTTACCAGGCGTAACCGCGCTTCATTGTTCCCTCTCCACTCGTATTGTCTAAGCCCACTCCATTACCGACCTTGTTAATGTACGCATCGTTCTACAATAAACCATTTTTTTATCTAATTGGACTTTAATTAGCCCCAGTGTATAATCAAAATATACAAAGAGATAAATACTAAACACAGAACAAAATATAAAAGTGGGGCACCCCACCAAAAATGGTGGTTTTTGTCGTTTTTTGCTACGGTCCGTACGGGACCCTTCGTGCGTAAGTCCGATTCGCACTTGGCTGATTTTTATTTCTAACTATCAACAATTTTCTTAAAAAAAAAAGAAGAAAATAAGCATTTCTTTACTAAAATATAAATTTAAAAAACTGTCTCGCCGTACAGGGGAGGTAGGGGAGTGCATCTCCAAGTTTCGCACTAACTCGTTAAATTATGACGGCCGTAAAACGTATGGCAGTCATTTGAAGATATTCAATTTGATCTCGCAAAGAAACTAGAGAGCCTCGCTAGAAGTATAAAGTTATTGCAAGTGAACGTGACAAGCTTGAACAAGTTTAAGCTAGATTAATAAGCCTGTTTATATGGTAAACACTAGTTCATTTACGAGTGCATATATTTCACGTGGATACATTATTGTTTTTATACTTTCTGAGACTGTATGTGCATGAATTACGAAGTGGTTTTGGTCCGTAAATCTCTACCGATTTTATGTGGACCTATGCCTAATAACGACTTGAAATTCAACAATTATTTGGTTTAAAATGTTCAATGTAAAGCCACGCCTGTAGTCTTTAAAAAGTTAAGCAGAAATCAGAAAAATTGTAAACATCTTGTAAATAGTGCATTCTCAGTAACGGACAAAGATTGAAGCTTCGAGGTCGATTCATGAAAGTTTTGCCCGTCTAGGGAATCGAACACCGCATGCTTAGTAGAAGCACCAATTGCCAAAACTAAGGAGGCAGTTATGTTATTTTTATTTCCTGCTAACAAATGTGACCCTTCTATAATGTCAATAATGTGACATTAAAATTACGTCAGCCATAGAAGCGTTGCGTTAATAACATAAATGACAAAAACAATATCAAAACTAAAATAATATTCTAGTACCGTTCTCAAAAAATAATCGATCAAAAGGTTTCAGAAAAACATAGAACTTCGATGATGTGGTGTACTACTTTCTCGATTTCATTTAGTTGAAGTGCCTTCTACGTATTAGTTTAGTGCCAAGCACGTGGCCATGTTATGTATTTGAAAAAATTATGAAAAAGACATAATTACAATCGAATATTAAAATAAATATTAGAATTATTAAGAGGAAGAAGAATATTATGATTTTTAAATATTTTAATTTTATGAAACAAAACACTATTTTGCATTCAACTATTTTTTTAAATACCATACGAGTTAATACTGAATTATAACCACAATTCGCCAGTAATTTTTAGCCCTAATAGGGGCGAGCTTATTGCCATCAATCGGAAAAGTTTTTTTTTATTAAGCTTCATCCCAAATTAATTTTAATTTCACGGACTACTCCATCGCATCCGTATCTGACAGTATCAAACAACATTTCAAACATTATCTCCATCAGTTATTTATCTGAACGTGGTCAGTGGACGTCAATAAACGTATAATTGAGAACTCGTGTTCGAGTCTGTTCGTCTGTAGGCGTCAACTCAAATACAGTGTCTGTATTCTGGAAACAAAGCAAGGCATGTGGACGGTGTTATCAAATTTATATTTAGTCTTTCAGTTAGACTATAAAAAATAATACCTACAAAAGTAATATTTTGTTTTTTTTTTTCAAATTGATGAATCAGAATCAGAATCAGAATCAGAATCTTTATTTGTGAAACATAGGTATTTACATAGGTGTTAGGTAAACATATTTGAGCGCTATGTTTTGCTGCGAAGGCATACAAATTTAAAATAAAACCTTAACTAAATTATTTAAAAAAAAACTAAATAAAAACAAACACAGTAACGAAGTATAAACTAAAATAAAATATTAAAAATGATCATTTTTAAAATCTTGAACAGTATAATAACATTTTTCTATTAATAGAGAGGAGAGAGCTTTCTTAAATTTTGATAGGGGTAATGTTCATAAACTATTGGGTATTTTATTATAAATGTTTGAGGCCATTCCAAAAAAACTCTTTTTCATCAATGTGGTTCTGCATTTTATGTCGCACAATTGATTAATATATTGAGAACGCACTGGGTTTTTTTTTACGTCAGAAATTTTCGTAAAAAGGTGTAAATTAGTTTTAACAAACAAAACAGTCTCGTAGATGTACATAGATGGCAGAGTTAATAATTTTAAAGATTTAAAATGGGGTGCACAAGTTTCGGTACTTTTTAAGCCACATATGGATCGAATACATCGTTTTTGCGCTTTAAAAACTGTCTCTCTTTCAGTGGATTGCCCCCAAAAAATAACTCCATACCTCAGAACTGATGGAAAACTACTTCGATTAAGCGCATTAAAGTTAAGGAGGGGGCTTGTGACGTCATGTTATTTTTTGATTATGTGAAAAAAGAAAAATATGTGTAGAAGTCAAAGTCAGAGTTTCAATAAGGCCATAATAAGACACTTTTGAACGTGAAACAAAAGTTAACTTAAAAAATAAATGATTCTAGTTGCTTCTTCCAAAAAGTAGATTCGTATGGAGATGAAGAATGGACAATATAAAAATAGATTTCACAATCCTTTGTATACGAGTACATTAATCAGATTATATGCAAGAGCGATGCATCTAGAATATTAGGTACTATACCAAGAAAGGTTTAAGGTATATTTTCTAGTAATCTAGATGAAGGACAAACACACAAAAAAATAGTCAACTAGCTTATTCAAAGTGTTGACTTTCTAAACACACTTAGTTTTGTATACTTTCTAGCTTGCAGGTTACCTACCCAAGTTAGTAAGGAAGTTCAACTTGATGGTTTTCTTGCTGCCCACGCTATATTGCTAATTGTCCGACAACTTGCGTGATACTAGTGAGCGTGGCAACTTGAGCTACATTAAGTTTAGTTTAGTATTTCTCAGCCAACCTCATTAGCTATCGTAAACTTCAAGCAATATAAAATTTATTAATTGAATTTCGAAAAGTAAAACTTGAAGATTTTCTGAAATAAAATACGGAATTATGCTGTTTAAGAACTAAAATCTCATGTAGGTACTTTGCTTTCATTTATAACTGAAGTCGACCTCAACAAAATTCTTAATCCCTCGTACCAATGCTTACTTTGAAAGTGGAGGTGGTCATGTAAGCTATTAGGGTTTCTCACCCAGCGGTGCCAAAGAGAACCTATTTGTAAACGTCCGTCCATCCATTTGTCTGTCTTTCGGTGGGCTGTATTTCATTTACCGCAATAGATAGACACATGATTTTTGACAAAGAGAAAAAAAATGAAGAAGAAGATAATTTTGACTGCACTGCGTGTGGGTGTGTTCGGTTCTCTCTTGGAAAGAATTTTTATATGATCTACAGGTAGTTTCCTGGTCTAGCTGTGCGTGTAAGTGAGTATTAACAGCCGGTCGATTCAGTAAAAGTCACGCCGTCACTTTAGTGAAGTGAGTTGTCAGTGCCTAGCATTAGTAGGTATGGAAAGACAGCTCAATTTGTCTTCACTACGCCTACATTTTCACGCGGTGATTTGACCAGAATGGCACTGCAGAAATCCAAATTGTGCAAAAGAAATTCCTGGCGTGTAAATACTTGAAAATAAAGAGATAATGATGGCATCGTTCAAATCAATTTCTAGTATGGATAACAAACTGGTATTTCCAGCGTTTTTTGTGTGTTAGTTCGACGCGCATTCATCAACTCATTTTACTCAACTCCATCTAGTCCCAAACTGAGCAGACCTTATGCTATGAGTGACTGGACAACTGATAAACATATACCTATATTTCGATATACAATATCCATTATATAGATAAATTACACCCAGAAATAGAACAAATGATCGTGCTCATCAAGAAAACATTTGTCTTGGATGGGAATTGAACCCACGACCTCAAAAAACAAAGCTTGTGACTACCATCACCCGTTCCTCTCTTCGTCCTCTATGCATGATATAACCAGAATACGCGCTTCCCACAGTCCCAGTGTAATTAGTGAGTGGGAGCTCGTCGGGACGCCGCGTCAGTTCCACACAGACGGCTTGTTTGCACCCGCTGCCTATTGCGTGTTATCTGAAACAGGTTCTGGTTGGTTATTCGGTTACTGTTACAAAATCAAAAATAAAATGTTGTTCTTTTTTGTTTTAGAATTTAATTAAAAATTCAAAATCATCAGATTGTTATAATACACTACACATCACGTCTTTTGGTTTAGAAAGGCCGATACACAAGCATATTTTAAGAATAAATATATTTCAGACTGTAGATAAGTTTATATAGATTCGTATACTTATACGCGTAAGTTAAAATCAATTGTTGATTTTTTCCATGTTCTGAATACATTAATGTATTGAGAACAATGAGGAAGGTGCAGTGACAGCAGTGACATGTAGGCATATTCGAAGTCTAACTATAACTAGACAAGAAAACAAAAAAAAAAAGATTTGTCAATTGCCCTACTGATTATAAGTTAATTCTGCTATAATTAATCAAACAAAGTTATTTGTTTAAGTAAGTATATGTCTGGTAATTGGCTAACAGCCCACGCTTACTTACTATTTATATACTATTTAATTGCTAAGCCTCAAACATAGTTGGAAACTTTCTTAAGCAGTTCGTCAGTCTCCGTGACAGCGGGATCAATAGCCAACAGAACACTAGTTTGTAATTCACTTTAGCAACTAATAAACTAGTGGAATCTCATTTAAACTTCTTTATAGTTCCACATTGAGCGGAAAGTATTCAGGAAAAGTGTAATGAATCTTGTACAATGGCTCATGTTTTACAAACTAAAGTCCATTGATGGTTTAGCTACTATTTCTTGGTGGACATTGATAGTAGAGTATAAAGTATCGCTTTAGTATACCTACAACATAATAAGATTCTTGACTTTCATTTGCAAAATAATTATGCATATCCTTAACGCAATGGTGTCAGACAAGCTACGTAGCACAGAGCAGGCAATGTCGTAGCACAAAGCAAGCTACGTCATAGCGCTAAGCAAGCTACGTCGTAGCACAAAGCATGCTACGTCGTAGCATAAAGCATGCTACGTCATAGCAAACGAGCGACATAGAAAAAAGAACGCAAGGATATTGAAAACCTCTGTTGAGCGGACTATAGTGTTTATAGAACTTAAATGTTTTCTTTAGTATTTTTTTAAATAACTTATCTAATAAATTATCGTACCTAGATATTTTAATAGTTTGAATCAAAAGTGTCGTAGCTGGCTATTTCATTGCTTTGACTTAGAAGCTTGAAATCTACCCTATCCGGGACCACAGATCCTCAATAAATATGATTCAATAATATTCAATTTGAAACGCACTGATTCACCAATCGAGTTAAATTATTTAGACCCTCTATCGGCGCAGGTGTGTTGAACTCCGGGAAAGTTTAAAGTCAGTTGTGTGGCAGACCCCTCCGCCCTCTCCGGGGCGCAGAACATCTATGAGGATTTTCTACCAAGAAATAGAAGGATTTTATGTTAATTTAATTAAACATAAGAAGTCACCTCTTATCCCCAAAGAGTTAGGCAGTATTGTTCACCTACATCACGTAGATTATATTTATGTTCCGTGTAAAAGGGGGCGAGCCTCTTTTCATCAATCAGGCTCTAATCCAGGCTCCCAGCTGATCATGAGAAATTCCAGATGGGATTTCTCAATACCGATTTCGCTGATCCGGATCCTCATGATCAGCTGTAGCGCTTACGACAGCTAGACAAAAGCGGCAGTCAAAGCATATCAATTAATTTTAAAACGTGCCTTGATGTGTGATGAACATTTTTAGGCTTAGTTAATTGTTAGTTATAAGTTTTCTATGTTGTACGAGTAACGCGTGAAAAAAGTACATGCTCCCGTAGTTTTGAAGAAATACTATTTAAATTTCAAAATGTAATCATCAAAGTTAAGCTTTTACTTTAACAATGACAGAGTTACCATATTGTGTTTGAAAATTTACTCAGTATTCTATAATAACATTATAGTAACGAAGTGAATTCTCCGTAATCCCCAGCGTTCATCGAATTACGATTGGAATAAGCGATTTTTATTAATATGGCGGGATGTTCACAGTTTGTACACATGCCATGTGGGAAATCAACGGAGCGTAAACTTTGTTTGTTGAACCCAAACATCGTTATAATAATTTGTATTAGTTTGTATTTGTGTTGTTTTTTTTAAGGATAGCTATGTCGAATAGTCTATATATCTATAAACAATTATTCGTTGTAATGGTTTGGCAAAAGAACACATGTAATATATATTATATCAACACGCATATATACCCCGAAGAGTTAGGCAGAGTTATACACACGGCTTCATAATTATCGAGCTGTACATTTCCAGTTTATGATGATCTTGAATTATATAGGGTGACTGGTAATTAGTGACCGATACTTAAACACGTGATTGTACTCATGGATACGAATACCTTTCCCAAAGAAACTTTTTTTATACTCATTAACTTTCAATTAATTCAATTACGTCAGTACTGTCGTGATGGCCCATTGGTTAAGGCGCCTACCTCTCATGCACGAGGTTGTGGTTCAAATCTGGACAAGTACCAATGTGACTTTTTCAATTCATATGTACTTTCTAAGTTAATCTTAGACATCATTGACATCGGTGAAGGAAAACATCGTGAGGAAACCTGGACTTATAGTTAATATAAGTTTGAAATCGCCAATCCGCCTTGAGCAAGCGTGGTGATCAATGCTCAAGCCTTCCCTGTATGAGAAGAGGCCTTTGCCCTGCAGTGGGACAGTAACAGGCTGGTATTATTATTATTATTATTACGTCGGTACTGCACAACGGAAGCGGTAGGGGTGGCGGGGAAGCGTGTGACGCTACTACCAGTAGATTTTGCCCTTCCCGGGGTCAGACTATCAGCTGATACTGTGATCGATCACAGGCGCGCGCGCAGGAATTTCAAACAGCGTTTTTGTTAATAAACAATAAAATAAAAAAGTTTCTTTGGGAAAGTTTATTGAAATTATGAATACAATCACGTGTTTAAGTATCGATCACTAATTACCAGTCACCCTATATAATATTTCCGTACAATGAGAGGCCAGATTTTTTTAGAAATGTACAGCTTGATATGAAATTGGTGTACCTATCGTAAAGCACCCAATTTCGCTAGTTATCAAGACAATCAATCGTTGCCATAAATCAGTTTTTCACTGATAAGTAGGTAGTCACATCAACTTCAATCAGTAAACTTTTGACTTTACCTGTTTAGTTTTGACTTTCAAAAGTTCTTGTTATTATGTCTTGATAAGTGTAATATTGTTGATTTTGACGTAGATACTGCAGTAAAGTACTTTTCAACCGAATAATCAATTAAATTACTTAGTTTAGTACTGTAATTATATGCAGAATAATTCTTATTAGATACGTTTTATACTTCCTAAGAAATGAGTGTTTATTTTGCAACAAACGATTTTTAGTAGAAATGGAAACAAATAAGATCCATAAGAGTTAAAACTCTAGGTAGTAGTAGGTAGTCGTAGGTGTACATGAAATGACAGATTATTATTACAAAGACCCAAGCAGACCATGTATCTTGCTTATTTAAAACAAAAGAAAACGATGACCAATACTCGGGCCATTAAAAAGAAAAAAAAAGAAAAAAAAGCAATACGCAAAAGAAAATACCATCAAATAAATGAGATCGACCAAAGTTCATTCTCTCATTGAAACGGTACAAAAAAAACCGGACAAGTGTGTCGCGGGCTCGCCCACCGAGGGTTCCATACGTAGGACCATTATAAATAGTTCAAGAATCGAACCTGGCAGTTTTTTTCGAGCTTTTCCTGCGTGAATTTAATTACAAATGTATAGTTTTCAGATGTTTTTTTGTACACAAGGACTTATAACGATGTTACTAGTCAAATTTCGTAGTTTAAGGTCAACGGGAAGTACCCTGTGAATTTTGATTCCCTCGTCCTTGTCGAAATATGCGTATTATGCTGAATAAACAGCCGTCTGTGACTTTTTTTTACGTAAACTTAGAAATTTAATTTTTTCACAAATTTGTGGGGCTGTAAACCTGACTGTACTTCCACACATTGTCGAAATAAAGGGTCTTTATAGGCAGACAGACAAACAGACAGACGGACAACTAATTGATCATATAAGGCTTTCGTTTTTTCCTTTGGATATACGGAACCCTAAAAAAGAACACATAAAAAAAATAGAAATCTCTAGTGTGAGGGATGTAGCCCGGCTAGGGACGGGCTATTTTTCACATTCAAATTCTTTTTGATTTGTGGCGTCGCAGTATTTATGGCTAGCTGGCTCTCTGCCACTAATGAAACGGAAAAACTGCGGTTTTTTTGGTACATTTCTCTCTATCTCTCATGAGTCAGAGTAATAAAAGTTTAAATGCCAAATAGGTATTCTCTCTCGAGTTTTATAAATGTTCCAGAATTATAAGGTGGTTGAGTTGGCAGCGTAACAGGGAATTTAAATGGACTCAATAGCTCGTGAATAGATCACCCAGCCAGCAAACTTTCTTACAATGGACACTTAACAATAATTAATTACAAGTAATGATTATTAAAATCATTATGATTGTGAAAAGTGGTGTTAATAATAGAAAGAGTACAAAAAAAAACTTTGGAGTGAGTTTTACTGTTAACTTGTCCTGTTGTGTCTTGTAGAAATATGAATATATTTTTCAATACGCGTACAGGCTGAGTTTTGAGTAGGTAATTTTATTATTATCAATTTTCTTTCCAATGCTAGCAACTGATGTTGAAGAGTTATGTAACAGCCTTACAGCGGATTAAGCTAAGTATATAAATAAATAAGCTGTATGCTTATATGGCTAAGGTCATGTTGAAAGGATGAATGAAAGGTGACTAACGAAAGGTTTTTGTAAGTGGGAACGCCGGGAGGGGACGCCCTAGAAGGATATTGCTCAGGGTTGTTCTAGAGTCTTCTAGTTTTAGTGCTAAATATCAAATGTATAAAATTCTCGTGGCACAGAGTTTGTTACCAAAATCCCTCGAAACGACTTGTCCTATACTTTGTGTGTATATTTAGTAGGTCGTAAACTAATAACAAAAAACGAAGTTTGCCGGAGCAGCTATTGAATTTACGAGTTTCAAATGCATAGTTTGTGTTGTGAAATAAACAAATTTCAGCTTCTGTTAAAAGTGAACCAGACTTGAGGCGTTCAGGTGGCAAGGGTAATAAGTTCATCGATAAATATTCTTCGCTTTATATTTAAAAAAAAATGTTTCCTTTCGTTTGTGTGTGTGGTAGTTTAGACATCTTGACCAGAGCTAGATGCAATGTTACTATTATGGTACTTGCTCTTTGTAATTTGTTGGCAGAACTGGGAATTTTGCAGCTCATACGCCCATTGCGTAGTCCAAAGCATTTAGTTAACTAACTAATTCAACGCTAGTGAGGTCTATGGTACCTCAATAATGTACCTACTAAGATAATAGCGCTTAAGGTAAGCACTTCTAAACTAGTTAAATTATTCAAATACTTCCATCTTAGGTTAGGTTTACCGGGCAGGGGTAGTAGTAACTCCACGTCCAAGAGCGTATTTTGCGTAGGATACTTACTTCCTCTTTATAAAAACTATGGCCCAAGTCGAAACAAAAAGCCCTCTTATCAACGTTGGAGAAATTAATGACATCAACTGTGAAGGTGGCTGCTCCCGACAGATACAAACGATGATCTACCAGCTATACGTCACGACTAGAGGGTGCGGGGGTAGGCACAGAGGGAAGCGACGAAAACGCACCGCTCATAGTTATTAATTGATTACCGAGACAGTTTGGTAAGAAGCTCATTTGTCACCCTGAGATCTCAGCGGGAGAAGCACAGACAATCAATTGTGAACTCATAACAATTCGCAGAAATAAAGCTTTTATTTCAAACGTTATTTTTGCACTCCATATTTTCTGCACCCTTCATATAATGGAGGGGAGTAATTTTTCGCGTTAGCTTTTGAAAGGTAAGTGAATTACATACGGTACATGGGGATGAACGGCAGCCGCACTTAACGACATACTTATATTTACAGCAGTAGTTAGTTCTATGGATGAAAGATAAATTCACTTAGTGGAGATAGAAACATACAAATTGTCAAATCAAAATGAAATACTGTTTCATGCAAACGGTGCTTGGGAAACCGACTAGATTTTTCGTTTAAGAAACGTTTCTTTATACTTGTAATTCGTCCTGTGTTGTGGGTATGTTTAAAAACATTTAAAATTAGCCAGATCGTGGGAAAAACTTTCCGTAGGCCAATTTTCTATTGGTTCCGTGCTGAAGTCAAACCCGCGACACGTAGCGCAGCTGCCAGTCCAAATAGACTACAAGGTAATAATACTTAGACTGGTCTTTTGGTATGAACAGTGGTACTGCTATACCGGAGTTTTTGGGTTTGATTCCCACCTAAGACAAACGTTAGTGTGATGACCACGATCATGTTTTCTTTGCTTGGATGTAATTTATCTAAAATATGTAAGTATTTCGAAATATTTCAGTATGATTAACAGTTGTCTAGTACCTACCTACTTATAGCACAAGTTCTGTTTAGTTTGAGACTAGATGGCGTTGTGTGAAAGTTGTGGTACAGTCTGGTACATATATTATAATTATTTAGTAACTTGATTTAGGCCCTCAAAAAGGTCAATTCAGCAATAAAATCAGGCAAATAGAAGAAAGGCCTATGATAAGTGTTATCCAAAATACAATATAGAATCTACGTCCCTCTGATATCTCAAACTACACAAACAAATGAAGCGACGCAAACATAACCACTTATCTTGCTCATAAGATTTTATGCGCAAACAATAATCAGAGCGAGGCGATCCCGACACGATTACCGCACGATCACTGAGCGACTGTCAACATCGTTACGTGTAATGAATGGGACGAGACGAAGTTGACACGAGCTAGTGTTTGAATACGTGATTTTGTATGATTTTGTTGCCACAGGGAATGGTCCTGCGGTCATTCAACTTTGGATAGAGTTACTTTTGGGAGTCCTCTAGGTTAAAACATAACATCACGCCTGTAATCCCCGAAGGGTTAGGTAGAGGTCTACCTGTATGTAGTACCCACATTTCGCCAGTTATGTTCAAGTTCCATGTAATGGGCCCCCGGGGGGGCGAGCCTATTGCTATTAATCGGGCACAAATCCAGACTCCGGGTTGCTATTGTGAAACTCCAAATGGAAAAACTCAATAACACTTTGCCCGACCCGGGGATCGAACACGCAACTTTTACGACCACTAGGCAGTCCTCTAGGATACCTTTACTTTAAGGTAGACTTTTCAGTATTAATGTCTTCAGAAGTTGTGAGAGCGCAAAGGTTATGGCCTACCTTTTAAACACGAGGTTGTGGTTCAAATTTAAATAAAAAAATTATAAATTCTTGTTCTTGTAAGATTTTATTTTTAGACATCATTGACATCGGGTAAACAAAACATTGTAAGGAAACCTGGACTAATATTAATTTATATATATACTAATTATACTAATATTATTAAGAAGAACTTAAAATAAAGTTTGCGAGTTTGTTAAGTTGTAGTTTCTCTGGATCTACTGAACCAATTTCAAAAATCTTGTAACCAATAGAAACATGACATTATCTGTTAGTGTCATAGGTTATATGTTGTTTAGCGAAGTGCTAGTAGTTTATTTAAGTTTTAATCGCCAATCCGCCTTGAGTAAGCATGGTGATCAATGCTCATCTCGCCTTCTCTGTAAGAGAAGAAACCTTTGCCCAGTTGTGGGACAGTAACAGGTTGGCATTGTTGTGTTTTTCCTTTAGTCAAAGTACTGGCTTAGCTTTTTTTAATATGATCCAACTCTGTCGACTCCTCTTTGGAATCTAGACGTAATGCTATTTATAAATAATAACAGCCTAACTACTACGACAGGCCCGGCGGTCAACAAACAACTCAGACTGTATCCCTCTAAGTAAAATCCTTTTGGTCGAGCTATTGTGTAGTCTAGCAACAGACTTTGATAAATGAATCGATAACTCCACTAAACATAATCCGTGAAGCGCTAGAGCCGAGTCGAAAATACTAAATTAATAAAACACACGCGTACTTCGGAAATAATCTTACAGACGAAGGAACAATTAATATTACTCAAACACCACGTGATACGTATATTTATTACACGGACTAATATGTAAGTAATCGCTCTCCTAATAATTACTAAAATCGATTGCTAAGATTGATTGCCCCATTCGGTATGATATCGATACCTATAAAGCAGTGCGCGGTCCGATTATCGGGTCTTATTTATAGTCAAGCTAGCGGGCACACTTTGGCCGCACTATACGATATTTTGCCTATGGCCTTGAGTAAAGGCCAAGACATTCTCCTAGGGTTGTCTACAGTGATTGGGACTAAATGTTAATTAAGACAGGGATGGTAGGAGCTACTAATTTTCCACATCGCTTGTTCTAATTATAGACGTCTTTTAGTCAAAGGCGCTTAATAATTTTTTGGTAATATTTTTCGAAAGTTTGACTATTTTACGTGCTAAGTCTTGTCTTCACATGAGTGGTCTTCTTCTTAATTTAAATAAAGTAATTACATCACTATATTTTAGAAGTTAATGAAAGAGTAGGTTTGGTTTATTAACTTCTAAAATAAAGTGATGTCAACGGAGAGACCTAATTGCAATACTAATTCTGTACGTAATTTGTTTTTGCCAAAGACAATCAATGCTTACTATAGAACATCACGAACCAAATTTTCATCCAGTACTTGTGAGCACAAGTCGATTAGTCATGTTAAGTACGCTCCACTGCCGCTCCAATATTGTAATATAGGGTGACTGGTAATTAATGACCTGATATTTAAACACGTGATTGTATTCATGATTTCAATAAACTTTCCCAAAGAAACTTTTTTCATACTCATTAACTTTCATTTAATTTAATTACGTAACTACTGCACAACGGGAGTGGTGGGGGTGGCGGGGAGCGTGTGACGCTAATACTAGTAGTAGATTTTGCCCTCCATGAGGTCAGACTATCAGCTGATAGATCGTGCCAATTCGTGCGGCCTACTGTGATCGATCACAGGCGCGCGCGCTGGAATTTCATACAGCGTTTTTGTTTTTTTATTGTGTTATAAGTTATTGTGTATAAAAATAAAAGTTTCTTTGGGAAAGTTTATTGAAATCATGAATACAATCACGTGTTTTAGTATAAGTCACTAATTACCAGTCACCCTATATAATGCTAGATGGCGTTCACATTGTTTTCTCTTATCTTAAATCTCTTTTGGTTTTTGCCAAGTAATGGAACTGTGAACCCTACACTTTTTCATCCTCTTGTGTATTACATACCTACCTACCCTTAAAAATAAGATGGATCACTCACAGTGTCTAACACTGACTATAGGTAACCTTCAAAGTCTGGCAACATTACGAGCTGCGCCACTTACAAGATGATCTATAGCCTTCCCTATCACAATGGAGTTGTTTCCCATACATTTGAATGGGCCCCATACATCAGCACCGTCGCTAATGGCAACATAAATGTTCTTGACGTGAAAAAAGTGTTGGAAGGTTGTTCGGAACGTTTAGAGAGGGTTACCGAAATAAACGAGGCGTTGATTTGGAGTCGCGTAAGTGTGAACATGTTTCTTGTTTTCTTTTTATGTCTTTTTTTAGTGGTAGAGGTAAATAGGACAAAAATACACTCAATAACACGATATAAAGAAATCCATAATAACTCATCTGGCGACGACTTCACAAGGTAGCGGTCTTTATCGTGTTATTTCTGGAAAAAACTTTTCACCCAGGATTACTTTGAGGGTACTAATATGACATACTTAAAACGGGAACCCGACTTCGACATACCTGGAAAAGGTAGGTGGATGATAATAAAAAAAAATGTTTACTTCTCTTTCCTATTTCTTACGTAACTGCACCTACCACTGTTTGTCTTTGCATGACCAGGTTCTCAGGTTGACTGGTAGAAAATGCCTAAGGCATTAAGTCCGCCTATGTAAAATTGTATGTGCTTGAAGTACTAAATAAATAAATGAATGATACTTTTATATGGGCGAGAAGATGTGGCTTGTGTAAATGAACATTTGGTAATAAGAATCGTTTCGTAAGATGTGATATCGGACTCAATAACGAAGTAGTAGGTACTTACCTAAGTTTTTTCTGTCAGCAAAACGATAGCTGCCTAGAGACACCCAGCCAGTCAGAGGCCACACTGCGATCGGATTACATTAATCAACGAATCCCTTATTTACCCTGCTATTCCCGCCTGTGCACACGAGGCACACGAGGGTATGAAGGTGACTGCTGCAATAATAATAATAATAATAAAAGTTTATTTCAGATCATACAATCCATAAATAAAACAGAATAGAATAGAACAGCCCGCCCACACATACACAATTTTACAAAAACAATAAATTCAATTAAAAACAAACAACATTCAAAAAATTATAAACCACACAAATAGAAATTAAAATAGAAAATAATTACATAAAGAAAATTAAATAACAAAAGTCAAAATTAATATATTAATGAACATCATGTCAAATAATCATTAAAATTAGAAATTGCACACATTAAATACATCACAAAAACAAAGCAATAGCACGTCAGTATTGTCCGGTAGTAATACACATCCACTTATGCTGGATCGGACAGTCAGTGCGAGAAGCAATCATCCTGAGGATGCCATTGCCGCTGTCTCTCACTCGTCGTAATAACGAAGCAACCCTTTTCCGAACTATAGCTGGATAGCCATCCGTTCGAGCTTCGGCAAACATAAGCGACGCACTGCAATAGGGAGGCAGCCGCATCAGCATCCTAAAGATGTTGTTGTATTGAACGCGCAGAACATTAGCAGCCCGACGGGTATGATTCACCCATAGACTGCTCGCGTAAAAAGATTGACAATATGCTTTAAACAAGGTGATCTTAACTGGAATAGAGCAGCGAGCGAATCTACGGGCAACCATGTTCCCTCGGACCGCCAATGCTCTGCGCTCTCGCTCCAGATCCTCGTCATCGGACAGATTCTCTGTCACAATGTGACCCAGGTACCTAAAACTGGTCACTCTCTGCAGTTCCTCACCATACAATTTAATTGGAGGAACACACACTGGCACGGAAACACTGACTTTCGCCTTGAAAAGCAGAACTTTGCTTTTGGAAATATTATAGGTCAGTCCATGTTCGCCCGCAAAAATGTCACAAATAGCTAACAGCTTTCGTATAGAACCAACCGATGGTCCCAGCAGCACCAAATCGTCCGCGTAGCTAATGTTATTGACACATACGCTATCAATATGACAACCGGTATGAGTACTGCTAAGCTCACCGATAAGGTCATTCACGAGGTCATTCATTCAATGAGGTCTGTTATTGAGTCTTCACAAATAGACGTCGCGTGGGACGCTCACACTTCACTACACACACTGCCATATATTAAAATCTTGCTAATGTAACGTGAAACCTGAACAGCGATAGTACGAGAGACTGGCGACATTTTTCATGTCATTTTTGGGATGGTTAAAATATAGTTTAACAAAACTAAAACGACTAATAAGAGAGTAATCTTTGTTAAGCTAGATTTGTTAAGGACACGTCATTATTAGGCAAATGATGGTATTTATAAGGCGGATGTAAATTGAAACGCTGGGAGGAGACACCCTAGAAGGCTCAAGTCTGTCCTGCATAGGGCATTATCATAAAAAAATACTTCTTGTCTTTTTCTCCTTGTCACTTGCTTACATATAGATTTAGACAATGTTTGTTTTTTTTTTTCTTTTATTAACTGGCTATCGTCGATCATTTAACAAAATTAATCACTTGTATGTCGGACTAATGTCACAATTAACATACGTAACGTAGTATGTACAAGTACATGCATAACGTAGCTTAAGATAGCTCAAGTTGAAGTGGACTCTAGACAGTCATGCCATTTAATCTCACGATTTATCTAAAAGTACTATTTGCCAGTACTCAGGTAGTTCTCCAATCAACAATCCAATGCTGCACACATCCTTAGCTCCCAGACTATTTTTAAACCCAAGGTCACTGACCTACGAGGGAATGAGTAACGTTATTTTGTTTTTAATTAATTACGCCTCATTAGCCTTTCACACGTTTATCACATGCTCTAACGGTTTACTAAAGTATTTGTATAGAAAAGTGATTAACTACGGTATTGCAGCTGACAGATTAATGGTCTTGAATTAATTCTAAAATAGTTGGCGTAAACAATGTCGAAAAGTGAACACCCTGTGGTTTGTATGGGAGTGTGTGTGGGTGTCATGACTTAAGGCAGAGGTCATCAGTAACACTACGTAATTACTTGTTGACTGTTCTTGAAATAAACTGACCGTAGAGTTTCCTGTAGCATGGGGCGGTATCTATGATGTGACTTTGATTTTGAATTAATTAAACTCCAATTTCTCCTATTCGTCCTCAATAAACTTATAGTCAATTCGTTAGCATTAACTTGAAAATAGCTTCTTTAGTATCACCTAAAGTTTAAATGCATGAGGTAAGCACAATTATTATTAGTATACCCAAAAGGAAAGATGGTAAAAAAATGATTAAATATTTACCATTTTTTAATATTTTATATTTTTATTTCTTATTTTAAAATTGTTCTAAACTTCAACGTATTATCGTTAAGTGTGTTTGTATTAATGTGTGTTTGTGTGCCTACACTGATCATTCGTAACAACCGAGTTGAGAGTTCAAAACGTTTCGAAAATAATGTGACATATTAATCCAATTAAAAATTCAACGAAAGCTAAATTCAACTGAAAATGCAGTACAATTAGCTTCTTATTAAAATAATCTATACATCCATAGGTCCCTAAAGAGGTAAAGTTTGTGAGATTGTGACGTTTTGTAGGGATCTCTGGCTCTACTGAACCGATTTTGAAACTTTTATACCAATAGGATATTTATTTGTGACAATGACATTGTTTGTGACAGGCCATATGTTTTATTATCAAATGCAAGAGGGGGTGACGGGCACGCGGACAAAGTCACGACTGTCATGAGCCAAGTGACGAGCCTAACGTTTAATAAAAATAATAATAGAAATTTATCTTATAGTCTAGGTAAGATTATCTCGTGCTATATACATAAATGTGGAAATTGAACTCACTCATTCAACACGGTACCTTCACAGAAAACCAGTAAGTACATTACTATTTATTTATTAACTTACATAGGCATTATTTAACATTATTTATGTTCTATCACACAAACCCGCTTGTTATTTTACTTCGCAATTATTTCACAAAGTCGCAGAACCAAATCATGTTTACACCGTTTTATTATTTTTCTCAAAAGAAGCACAATAAAATATCTTTTATTAAATTATTGGCAATTATGTACATCTCGCATGGATGCCGACAAAAATTACAATACAATGAAAAGAGTAACAATTTTGTCCACATATTCGTATATATTTTGTAGCAAAAAAATCTTCTCTCTGTCTGGCGTGTTTGAAGCAGACATTGTGACATATCATAACTTTTATTAAAATCGGTGTTACGAGAATTTCAATAAACGAAAATGTATGTAAATTGAATGAAATATAAGAAACCCCGAGACAGCTTGTTACTTGCGTACACCACACACACGTATGTGCTTTACATTATGTATGACAAAATTACAGCCTTCTAATGACACGAAAAACGTCGCGGTGTTCGGAGGACTTAAATTTTTCGATGGCGTATAGGAATGTTAAGAATAATAAAATAATGAGGGTGTACTATTTTATGTCCAGCTCTATCTTACCCTTTAAGGAATATGCGT
Source organism: Euplexia lucipara (assembly GCA_921972225.1). Lineage (NCBI taxonomy): Eukaryota > Metazoa > Arthropoda > Insecta > Lepidoptera > Noctuidae > Euplexia > Euplexia lucipara. Next base: position 611,908 of record OV179149.1, on the reverse strand, counting down.
GATTTTATATAAGGCTACTTAATTAATAGTAGGTAATAAATGCAAATACTGAGAAAATTCATAAAATCAGCAAAGAGGTTTAAAAGCTAGTGCTTTCAAAAACTTCACCATGTAGTTTAGGTCAACAAACATTACTTCACACGACTGATGTGAAGTCGAAATGACCATTTGTGTTCCCTTAGAAGCTTATAGTTTAGGCTGATTATTATAGTAGCTACATTCTAATTGTGCCAGATAATGTTTAAATCGTATGAAGGTAACAAATACCTATATTTTTAAAAAAGCTTACAAGTAATGTGGGTAACACGTTATTAGTAGTCTTGTTAACCGCTACAACTAAGCTTTATTTATGTTGTGTCTGGAGTGGTTTCACGTCAAGAGTGGGTTAAGTGATCGACACTTAATTAGTTTAAAATAAAACTTTATTTAAACGGTCAGCCTTACAGTTTTCAAGATAGTAATGGATATGGATAGTCTAATAATAGAATAGAATAGAATAGAATACTCTTTATTGTACACCACAAAAACTTACAAATAATAACTTACTTAATAACACATTATTTATAACTAGCTCGCCCGTACGTATGTCGGTTATCACGCCCAGCTCCCAGAAAGCTTATCTTTCACCTCCAACAAATACCATTCTATTTTTGCCAATGTATACAAAAACTTGACAAATTAAATAGGTAAGTACCTACTAATAACTTCCTTGAGAAAAACTATCTAAAGGTAAAAACAGCATCAGCGTAGTCATGTTTGAGTTTATCGCGAACAGACAGACAGACCGACGACCGCGATGCAAGTGCGGATCCACTGGATCAACCAGTCAAAGTAGTACTTTATGTATATGTGAGACCAATCGAGTTAAATATTATCTCCTACTAATACTACTACTTTAAATACACTACTACTTACTCTAGAATTGTATACAACATACATAGAAACACGCAGTGCAGTAGTTTAGTTTAAAATGATGTATTTTGTATCTTTCAAAATCAATGCATTGTAGTAAGGTAGTTAGGTTAGGTAGTTAGGTTAGCTATAGGATAGGTTTGGTAAGTTAGGTTAGGTTATATGTATGTATATATACAAAATTCATCTGTTTAGTAATATTGGTGTGAAACTCTCCATACAATTAGATAGGGCATGTAAAGTTCTCAGATTTAATAACAGTAGGTATCGTTCCTTATGCATATACAAAATACAAAAGCTAAAAAAAGAGACTTAAAATCTTTCTAAAAAAATATTATGGGATTTAAACTCGCACCATTTAGTGCGGTAAACGGTCGCCTGACCTTACCGCCAAATTCCCCGTTGACATAGTGTTGAATAGCTGTTCCCCTGCAATTTATAATATTAGTGCCCCGCTCCTTTATAAAAATAGTGTAATTAATAGTTATTATTATGTTCCCAGAGTTAATCTATTATTAACTTAATAACATGTCATTTTGTACATTCATTTATTTTGTGCATTCAATTACGACCAAAAACCTTTTAAAATTAATATTGCTTACCTCCCATAACATACGGCGTGATAATATGAAGCCTAAAGCCTTCCTTGGCTTACAAAGAACATCATTGTTGAATTTCAATACAATCTATCCAGTAGTTTTGGCGTGAAGCCGTAGCATACACACAGACAAACAGACACAAATTCTAAAAAGTCATTTATTTTTACTCGAAAATTCTCAATGTACAGTTTTTCTTTCGTAACTGTTTTATTAAATGTAAAGATTGCTTATTGCTTAGTTAACAATATTCTTAAAGACTGCTGTGAGGGGGGGGGGGGGGGATTTGCTGAAAAAACAGATAGAGTTGGGGTCATCACACTTAACTAGTGCAATGAGTGGAGATCGGATTCAACACCTCTCGATCACCAGTCCAACGCCTTAACAATCGGGCTGTTGCCGCCTAAATTACCTGTAATGATACTGTAACTCATCTAACCTTGCAAACTTTGTGAATCTGTTAATGCAACAGCTTTCACCAACAAATCTGCATAGTTGTCGTTCTACGAAGTTGTCTCTGTATTTAGAGTAATGTGCACTTAGGGCGACATTGTTCTTCTAACTAAGTGCACTTCTCAACTCAGCACTCTACTCTCCACTGTTTATCCACTGTTTGACACACACTTGTTTGTTGCTTTGCTTTAATTATTTTGTTGTGCCGGTTTCGTACATAATTATGGTTATGCATGCCGTCTGTCGGGACAGGTCAACTCAAAGCTGAATTGATTCTTTCTTCAAAATGCCTTTCCAGACTTTGCCCTGCATCGTGAGACTCGCATAATACATGAATACAATCTGATGTCTGGACTTTAAAAGAGACCATGAGCCTTAAGTTTCTTTCGGCATTTCGCATTCTCAGGGAAATGTCATTTAGTGTCATTTAGTTTAAAAAAATGACATGTAAAAGTATCTGGGAAGATCTACTTACAAAAATAAATATCATCATCATTTCATTTCATTTCATATAATAAGCCAAAAAAAATGACGGGAAGGTGAGTAATGAAAATCGAAAAAAGTATTCTTAGATGGTTTGGTCACGTTAAAAGCAATGATAATTATTATAAGTAAAAAGATAGGTTACCCAAACAACATTCGGTCTTTAAAAACGGCACACTAACGCACGCACGCGTCCGTTGACGGCGCGAAGCGACAATGAGGTCAAGTATTGCTAGTTAGCCACATTTTAACGTTTTGCTTGCTGAGCGCTTATAACCTATCTATACCTTTTTAATTATAATATTTTTGGTTGAAAAGATGAATGAAAGGAGACTAACGAAAGGTATAATATTTATAACGCTAATGTAAGAAACGCCGGGAGGTGACGCCCTAGAAAGACATACGTAGAAACCACCTTATTGGTGAGGTTCTTCAGAAAGGTCACGTGCCTAGTACTCACAACTGGCGTGTGTGTATGACAACATGTATGAATGTGAACGAAGCAAAAGAAATATGTAAGAATCGTAGCATATGGCGCTTAAGTTTGGGACAAAGATATAAGTTTATGTATGTATATATATATCGTCGTATCCTACGAATAGTGCCCTAACGAACTTAAGGGCTTTCTTTTTTTATTGCATTATTCAATTCTACTCATCATACCACATGTAATCAGTTCAACAAAACAATTAAAAACGGTACAAGTTATCAAATAATTAGGTTTTCTAAAAAGTCACAATTATAAGCACTACGTTTTCAACGAAGAATAAAGCCACAATAGCCGTCGCGCCCTCTTTCTTCGCGAGTAGTGAGGGTGCGCGGGCGCCGGGCAACATGCAAGCGCCGCTCGGCCACTATTGGGTACATTGAAAAAAGCCCTTATGGTGATTGTGGCCGTGTTCTATGGAATGGCTAAATTGGATATGTATAGAAGAGACTAAGACCTAATTACGTTTGTGTCTTTTTTCTACGTTCAAATTATGTTTTTGTCTTTTATTATGGCGACTGTGACCTAAACATTTCCGCAGATAAAAGGCGTAATGTAACTTATTGCTCAAGTCCAACCCTACTTTGCCTTAACACTACTGAGAATAAGGATTTAAGGGACAAAATCCGTATAAAATATAAAGGTAATTTATTGAAAAAAATGCTAGTCGAACCATATGATACCCATACACATTATATGGAACCACAAACACATAACTGTTCATAAGTAATTTAAATAATCACAAAAAAGTGTCTCCTGAAAAGTAGCTATTATGCAGTTACGCCCCTATTCGTAGGATACGACGATATGTATGTGATAACAGTCTCACGGATCTATCAAAGGTTAAGCTATGCTTGACGAGGTCAGTCCACGGATGTGTTCATAACCATGACATTCAATTACGAACTTTACCTTTTATAATCAATATTGCTTACCTTACGTTAACATACGGCGTGAAAATAATATAGCCTAAATATCAAGACTCCTACGTGCCTTAGAAAGCAGGTGAAGCCATTGGTCCCGGCTGTCATTTATAGATCTACAGGTAGCCAGAAGCCCGAAATTCTAACAACCAGTTTAACCAAGTGGTGTCGCGTTACCCAGTAACTGGGTTGTAGAGGTCTCGATGATGAGGTAACGCAAATCAGGATTCAGTAAACATAAAATTATTCCGTGCTAAAACCATAGGACATTCGAACATATTATACCAACGCAAACCCAGTGTACGTAATCAGTTTAGCATTTCGCAAATAGATGACAATACTACACACATTAATATGATTATTGGACTTTAATTGCAAACTATTCAGATAATACCGTATGGCGCTGTGATGTATTCCTTAGGACTGGTGTTCCGAGTTATTTCAACGCCGCGACTCAATTCCGACTGAGTTCGGGAAGCGTGTGCATGCGGGTGACTCCGTATTTTACGAGCGAAGACCCTGAAGGACGACACAGGATTAGCATGGATCCTGGATAGAACATCGGCTACTATTATTTCCCAATATACTTTTGATATTGTGCATCGTAAAGGTTCCCAACATATAGTCCCCGATGTTCTATCCAGGATCCATGCTTATCCTGTGTCCAGTAGCCCAACGAGCTAAACGACCAGATGGGTTGTTAAGAGTGAGGAGCCACTTAAGGGCCATATGGTCTGTTATGACTGAAAACTTCATCCCATCTAAATAACATCAAAAATGTTTAATTGAATCCAAAACTGACAAGAGTTCACGTTCTGTAGTACTATAATTGCGTTCAGTTTGAGAGAATAAACGCGAATAATAGGCGATTGGGTGCTTTACTATAATGACTTGAGGAGCCTGTGGTTAAAAAATATCAGTTACGCGGGTCAATCGAAAGATAAGCTACGTTTGACTCTGTCGTCCTGTAGATGGGTGACCATTCTGTATATCATATCAAAGCCCCCGTGCCATTTTAAATTTCATCGTGGTCCAGGCTGACATTTGTCATTTATCTGTCATCTATGACAGTCGTTATGGGTAGTCAGAAGACCGAAAGTCTTACAACCTGCTTAATCAATGAGTATCATGTTACCCAGTTACTGGGTTGTGGACGTCAAATAGGCAGTCGCTCCATTAAAACGGTTTTACGGTTACGGTTTTGAGCTTCATCTGGGTAAACTGGAAACCGACCCCATCATAATTGGGAAAAGACTAAGCAGATGAAGATGATTTATTATTTTGACTGATATGTATAAGGGCTTCAGGTACGTCTAAAGGAAATGAGTATCAAGTGGCAGCTTTCAACCTTAGCACCAAGCGCCATGATCAAACATCTGTAGTTGTTAAAATTTTATCTTACACATAACACCAATTCACAGTCTACATCGACGGGGTTGACCCTTACTTAACGAGTGATCTTAATAGAAGCAAGCCTTTTGTCCTAAACTGAACCTTTACCGATAAATTCCTAAATTGGAATGTACAATCATCTATCGGCTGCATTAACCCCTACACAAACCGGAGTCAAATGGAGTTCTGGATTCGAGTGTCCGGAGCTAGCCAAAATCGATTAGCCACAGAACGTTCAATTAGATAGGAACCGAAGGGCTGTAAATCATTCTCCGAGTTGGCCGTTGTATTATCTGGGTGGAGCCAATATTGGAATATTTAATACCTGTCAATATTTAGGACTGCGGCACGTGCCAAGTGGGCTACGATACGAATCGCACGCACCTACATACATACAACATAATATTGTCAATGTTGCGATAAAACTGATAAGCCGTTGCACGTTAAGACACAAAAGCAACTCACTATTTAAACTTTGATATACTTAATGCCTTTTAACACACATTACACAAATATCACAAGTCTCATGTAAAATAGGCAACATGTAATTCAAAGTTTCCATAAATAGCTTTCTAATAGAAGAATGACGTGAATCTAAGTCATAACCTGAGACATAAAACAAACCGTATTGTATGATTAATTATAATTGAAAATGCAATGTTATTTGAAATAACCCTGTCAAGATTCTATTCATAAATTTATTAATACGCACCTAAAAATAACCCTAAAACTCTTACCGCGCTCCTTACGAATCATCCCTCATCCATCAAGCTCGACCTTAACCCTCAGCCGCGCGTGTTCACACGGTAACACTCTTGCAGGGTTGAGCTGACCCCAGCGCCCGCGTGTGTTAACGCCACCACACAGTAGACAGGTGCAGAAGGCTGGGTTAGTGCGAAAACGCACGCATACGTAGTGACAGCGTACCCCCGACTGTAATTCGTATGACCGCATTTTGTTTCAGTTTGACTGCATATTATGCGGTGTGGTGTGGCCAGCGAGGAGTTAGTTACTGATCGTTTAATTTTAAATGTTTCTTATAATACCTTATTGTAATGACACCTACATTTATGAATAAATTTGATTCGATTTGCAAAATGGAGACAAAAAATACATAAATAAATTATAGATTTTTTACATTGGCCCCAAACTAAAGCCAAACCTAGGCTGTATCTATAGTGAAAATTAAATGTTCGTATGTTAAAACTTAAAATAAGAATGTATTGTAATTTTTTATTTTTTTAAACAGAAACAGACTAAATAAAAAATCGCTTTACTGAGTTGTTTGATTTTGTAGACGGAGCACTCCCACCTCTGTACGGTTTATCCGTTCGGATATTAAGGCAACCTTCTGTACCTGTCTGTTGAGTGGCAGTGTGTTAACACCAATAGATTTTGTGAGCGAATCTCGAGCCTTTCCTAAATCCCTAATCTCTGCCAAAAGGATCCGCTGGGCAGTGTGAATAGCGGTGTTACCAGACCTTTTTATTGAAAGGTGTTGCTGAAGGAAAATATTGAGTCGATAAGCTGTTTGCTATTGAAATTATAGTGGGTTAAAGATACATAGCTATATCCACTTTGTGTGTACTATGCTTTAAACAAGTCTTGTCAAGTCTTGTACACTCTACGAAATTTAACCAATTTATAAAAGAATAAGTATTTTAAGGTTCCGTTACAAATACAGATGCAAGTCCGCCTTGTTAAAGACACGAATTTACACTAATAAAGTGTTAAGATGTTCAGATAAAACATTTCAAACTGCTGCGCGTATCAATCGAAGGTTAGGCCGTGCTTGCCGACCATTTATTACAAATATCTAGACCAGGTGCCTTCGATCTTCAAAAACGGCACCCTAACGCACGCACGCGTCCGCTGACGGCGCGACGCGTCACTGAGGTCAAGTGTGGCTAGTTAGCCACATTTAAACGTATCGCTTGCTGAGCGCTTAAAATCTATCTACAAATTTCTACTTATAATATCATTGATCTTTACTGTACCGTTGAAAAATATCAAAAAGTAAAAAAAAATCAAATAAACATTAGTAATTTACACAAACAAATTAATAAAACAAACGTTTCGTGTTTTGAGAGCGTCCGTCTGCTAAAATAACTACGAAACAAATAAACTGTCGGTGACTCCCAACATGACACGGTCGAGGAAACTCTTGCGCATAAAAAAAATTCAAACTTAGAACAGGAACGACCGCCCTCCTTCCTATTCGTAATATCAGAACAGTTTAAACAATAAGCCTCAATCATTAATAAATACACTTACCTTGCGTCTGCACGCAGTGAAATTGGTGATTATGACGAATCCACATGTTTCAGCAACAAGTCGGTAGTTATGTTTCTGGTGACCAGCATACCACTTCGCGAACTCACACTACACAGTCGTACACAGCAACACTCACACCACTTTTACAGCCACATTTCGTAACACAAGTAATAATATCTACGTATGTTATTTATTTTGACTGAACGGTAATATTATTCTATTTGTTAAAGTTTTTAATTTCTTTTCGAATTTTTGAAAGCCAGCCACAATTCGTTTGCGCCCGCGTCCGCGTCGCGTTTATTTGTCACAGACTCGCAGTCCAAACCACAGATAAAATATTCTACCTACAGATTGACAAATGAAATTGGAGGGTAGGTGACATGTTTTTTTTTTTTAGTATTTATTTATTATTTAATGGTATATTAATCGAATTGTTTACTTTATTATTTTATTTTTATTTTCCGAACACCACGTATTTTGTGGAAGAAGAGGATAAATAGTGTTGCTGTGAGTAACACCGTGACGTCACATCGGTCTCTAACAGAATAACAGCGCTGCGGAAACTATGTCTTCTTTATACTTATAATTTAATTTAAATCTGACTTAAGCTGGATAAAGATAAGCATTGCCATACAGCATGGCAATGATTGCCAGTCTTTTGGGTACAATTCCAGTGGACAGCGATGCGGATGTGATTTTTGTCGCCATATTTTAAAGTTAGTTTTTAGATTTTATTTTCATTTCTAGTGTATAAAGTTAAGTATTTATTTCAAACAAATAAAGTACGTAACTAACACAGGTATTTAACTACATAATATAATATAAAAAGAAACTGAACACAAACCAACATAAAATTACTTACTACCTCGACTTTCTGTAATTAATCACTGTCAATGTAACATAATTATGCAGTCATTAAATGACGTTGTATCTAGAATAAAAACTACTATATTTACCGTGCGGCATACTGTACGTAGAATACTTTATTATATACACAATGGTATTGATTTGTTTGTGGTGAATTCGTAAATCAGTATCGAGGGTATGTTTAACTTCAAACACATGTAACGTGGGGTTTCAGGTAGTGTTAGTTGTGTTTATCTGCAATCAATAGATTTTCCTATTCGTACCATATACCGCAGGTAATTGAGCCGTAAGGTTTCTTATTGTGGGTTGTAGTTATTGTTAGTTGTGCGGTGTTACACAACGATTGAGAATACAAAGACCCTCGAGTAACATACTCACTATTGTACAAATAAGCAATTCGATTTTATATAGATTCCACATTACATGAAACGACCCCATTAAAATCTGAACAGAACAACACTCGCACACACCATCCACAGCTTAACTAGCTTCGTAAACTAATTCTAATGTCACCCACAGGTATTCGCAAAGTAGAACTACTTCTTTAGTGTTCGTTATTCAGCTGAATTTCCAACTTGAGATCCGAGTAAATAATCTGGATCGATCGAACTTTCAGCCATTACACGGTTCTCAAAGGAACATCTGGCGAAGTACTTGGACGCACAAACATAACAGTAACTGTCGATATACCGCCCGCTCCTAACCGGTTCCAACCGGATTTACTAAGTTTGAACTGGCTGAAGGCGGAATTATCCGGTAAATGGTACAGCGAGATTTCGCGCAGGTAAAATAAAGGCACTTTTATTACACAGTATAAATGTAGTAATATTGTAATGGAATGTGAGAAGAATTCTCGGACACAGTACTGTTCTACTGTTTTTGCATTAGGAATTTTCACACAAAGCTGAAGATAAAATTTTATTTTACTCTGGAATTTTCGCTTTATAAAACAGCTGAATATTTTGTTTTATAAAATGGTTGGCGATCAATCAATGCACACTTTATTTAGTTAAGCGCATGTCAACGGTTCACTGATCCTCAACCATCAATCACGCCATCATTTTGTAAACCGTAGCAAGTTGATGGAGAGGGTATTTTACAGCAGATGACTAAACGAAATGATAAATGCACGTTAAAATACCTTTAATTTGAAAATATGCGTGTCATTTATCAGAAAATTCTAATATTATAGCTACTATGAGTAAGGGGAAAATTTTGTGTTCACAGAGATTTTAGTAAGGGTGGTATTTGTAGACAGTCATCCACAAACGTTCTCTCAGGACTTTACTAGACCTGGTAGTGTTACAGTTTACTTAGTAACAATCTTAATTCGACTGACAGCTTAAATTACTTAGTTGGGAAGCATATTTTGTTTGCACTACAGTTCGTAAAAGGTAAGTGGAGAGGTACAGACGCCAGCACATCAAGCTAACCCAAAGTGGAAAATTTTCCCAATTGAATTTATGAACCTTATTCTGTCTATCATAAAGTTGAAAAACTTTCAAAGAATATCTTGATGTGCTGACCTCTGTACATTTGATATAATTAGTGTCAGAGGATTGAAAGCGAACGTTTATTATGCATGGTTGTCATTTTTAAGATATAAAAAGTGTAATTTGGAGTATTCAAAATGCAGTTAAATCATTGCTCAAAGCCTAATACTGTCGATGGGAAGTCACGTCAGGCATAAACAATACCCTATTAATATTGTACTGTCAGCACCAAAGTTATTTAAGATACTGTGAGGCTGACCCCACATTTGGCGTGCGCGATCCTCGGGCGTGCGAGTAGCGCAAGCGCCGCGCGCGCCCTGCGTGAGCGTCGGGTGTTGCTCTCTCGCGACGCTCGAGTCGCGTTCTTACCCCTTCGCCCGCTATCCCCATTTGTTTTTAGTAGCAAAGCTAACAGTAGTGTTTCCTCGTCTGAGTCCATTTTGTTAGTAATTGTAGAACAGTAACGCAACGACGTGTGCTAACACGGCACTGGCCAAAATTGTGACTGACTTGTCTGAAGGGGGTTAAACGCCAAGGCGAGCGCCGCGCGCACGTCTCACATACGTCACACGGCGGCAACACCCGACGCCGACGCTCACGCAGCGCGCGCGGCTCTCGCGCTACTCCAACGCCCAAGGATCGCGCACGCCGAATGTGGGGGAGGCCTAAGTTGAGAGGACATGCGAAGAAATGTCACAGAAAAACTATGATCCCTGTCTAATATAACAATATTGGAGCGCAACCTGTGTCCACTAGGCTATAAGTATCGGATGAAAGTGTGTCTATAGTCGGTATTAAATGTATTTGATAAGCACCAAACATAGCTCAGCGGCTCAATAGTTTTGAAATAGAAAAACAAAAGAAGAAAAAATAGGTACGTATATATAGTAAACGGCTTTTAAGACAATACCTAACTAAATAACGGCTCTTCAATAAAAAAATACTTACATTTCAACCTTGTTAAATAAATTGATATTGAAACTGAGACTGCTTTGACAAAACGCAATTATTGAATTGTCCTTCAAGTTCAAGTCAACCCTAACTAGAACGTATTTTCGACGAAAATTGAAGGTAAACTTAACAATGTTTTTTGTCTACTCGAAACTAATTAGGTAACTGTACCTAATAAGTAACGCGTTGGCAAAAAGAGACCAACAACATTAAAGTAGAAGCTCCAGGCTAACCCGCGAAATTCTTTTCTTTTTGTGTTTTTTGCATTTTACCGTTCATTTAATGGGATTAAACGAACTTAGAGATAGTCATAAATGATATTTATTTCTGTAAATGGGTTCATTTAAACACTTTTACATGCATTGATGTTTAATGTCATTTTTTTTATAAAGAAGAGGTCGGTCTATCTGACTACTCTGAGAAGAAACACCGAAAGAAACTCAGAGGTCACAGTTTCTTTAAAAAAACTCCAGACATTATCTTGGTCAGACTATGTAAGAGAACCATGCATATTTGTGTCTGAGAATGGTATTTTGAGTTGTATTAGGTTTAAAGATTTTTTATTCAAATAAGAAAAAATATTACAGTTCACTTAAAATGAGATACAAATTAGTTTATTATTAGTATTATATTGTTCACATCTGGTGTGTTGGTGACGTCATAGGTTATAAACATGTTTTTTTTCATTAAGATATGAATATTTTCACATTTTTTTAATTCTTCGGCTAAATCGTTAAACAGCCGTGCTCCTTCAAACAGTATTGTTTTTTTGCCGTAATTAGTTCGTGTGCGTGCAGTCATTAACTTATTGACGATTTTAATTATTAAGTATAACTCAGTTAAATTATATTTGTTACGGTCACCAATTCAATCATATTTTAATCAACATACAATCTGACACTTAACGGCAACTTGCAAGCAACACAAAAGAAATTGGGCACCAGAAGATAAAATACCTTATCCAAAAAATACTTATTTTTAAATATTAAAATTATAACGAAACTTCACTAGCACGTCCGTGCGCTGTCCTATGGTACCTATTACTCCGTGGAAGCCATGGAACACCACGCCCTGTGGCCAAAACTCAACATCCACGATGCGACGGGCAGATAACAAATAGGTACGCATAACACGAATGCCTAAAAATTGACGTTGTGGCGACTCTAAAGACAAAGATTTATTTGCAAATAAATATGGTTACAAAGGTGCTTACAATAATAGTACCTACAAGTAGCTTAACATACCAGACCATACCAGTAGTAAATGTATCCAATGCCCTCCTCCACCCTTTGTGGAATGGTGTGGGTGTATTGTAAAGATCAGCTGCTTGTCAGTCTCCCTAGTTTTCAAGATCATCGTTTCACCAGCACCAATTACGTTTAGCAAACTACCAAAACACGTAGTTCCTTAGTACACACGACTTCACACGAGTTATCTTTTAATACAACAATAAAGATACTTGACGGACAGGTCAAACCCTTAAGTTATTGACGGGTTAACCTGACCTCCATGTATGTTTGACGTGATAATGCCGAAAAAGGGTGTTTGCCCATTACACCGTAACCTACATTGACCGAACTATACGTACGTATCGGATTTGGAAGCTACGCATCGTGTGGTGGCCTGTTTGTTAAAGTGAAAGTTTACATTGAATAGACTGTTCATTTGTTCTGTGTCTGGGTGTAATTTCTATAATATGTATGTATTTAGAAATATATAAGTATGTTTATCAGCTGTTAAGTACCCATAACACAAGCTCTCAAGCTTAACTTGGGACTAAATGGCGTTGTGTGAAAAAGTTGTGCAATATTTTATTTATTTTATTTTATTTATTTTAGACTTTATCTAGCTATTAACCTTTCAATAGTGTTAATTATAGACACAATAGAAAGACAATGACAGCACGAACGCCGGTGTTCGCTTGGGGTTTCACGAATTAAATGGTACTTTTCAGAGTCATAAGAAGTCGACGATGTAATATTTTTTTAGGGTTCCGTACCCTAACGGTAAAAACGGGACCCTATTATTAAGACTCTACTGTCTGCCTGTTAGCTTTTTGTCTGATGCTTGACGGTGGAAATTTACAAAGATGATGTAAGTATAACATTTCTGTTGCCGAGTTGCTTGTTGTTGAGTCTATATGGTACGGTTTAGTAGGCTACAAGTATTACGAAAACCTCACAGAGTCCCAGTGTCATACGTATGAGTGTACACGTGGAACATTTAAGATACATTATTCTTTCCTGGGTCAAAAGTTGGAACATCCAAGTTTGAAACGATGGATCATTTGATGCTACTTATTTATTTATAACTTGCTGTGAATGGGGGTTTCACGCTCGTATATAGGGATGTCTAATAAAATATGACGCGACATACATATTACATGCTTACGTGAAAGTCAATAAGTATATATTATGTTATAATTTGTTAGTTTTGTTACGCAACAACTTTTGTTTCGAAAAAGTCAATTCCTAGTATATAATATAAAACAGTAATGACAGCTCAATTTGTCTTTACTTTACCTGCATTTTCCCGAGTTGATTTTTACAGAATAACACTAACGAACGAACATGTTATGATAAACTTAGGTACAAGTCTACAATTGTATAGGTACACTTACATTAATAGATGCTTCACAATAACATATTCGGCTATAGAGATACATAGGCATGCTTAGTCGCGGGTGACTATGTAATAAAAGCTTTAAATTTTACGAAAGTTTTTGCTTTGCGTAAATTATTCGACTGTTTTAATAATCATTAGTTTTTATGAAGACTGTTTTAATGATTTTATACTAATTAAACAAAACTTGACACACATTTAGTTCTCAATTCTTTTGTCGGCTAATTCGACCACAATGCATAATTCTTAGTATTGACTTGGCTCCCATCTCCTTTATTGTTTTAATAGTTTTAAACCTCTCACAACCAACTATGTACTAAAACCAATAAACACTTTTCTTCTATTTGATCCTTAATAAATTCGCTTGCTCGCCAAAAATAACTCAATCAGTCAATATAAACGGCTAAAAGTGTACCAACATCTATCTACAGGTTGTTGTTTTTCCGACGACATCCCCAACGGTTAAGCAAACAGGAGGTTCGGCTTTCGGCACAATGATATTGCGTCGCATTCAATCTGGGAGTGTGTTTGGTCTCGTCCATCAACGTGTCGCGGTGATGGATGGCGCCGTAAGCGTACGATATTCGAGTGATAGACCCTAGGGTTGGGCGATTTTTTATAAATTTGGGTCGTGTTTATTTAGGGCTTTTAAATTAAAATAATGAAGATTGTTTTTATAATGTATGCTATTTTTTCCAAGCCTATTTGAATTACAAGTTTAGTTTGTACAAAGTCAATTCCACGGGTAAAAATCCTTAACCATATTTAAAAAGTCTGACTGGATTCCTCTGGCTCCGCTTTTGTCCTGCTGTATAGCACTATGCATTGCAAGGCACAAACTAGTTTCTTACAAGTAGTTCGTCCACCAAGCACAAGATTAAATTCAATTTCTGTTACGTAAGAACTATGTCCTCTTATCAATAAACAAACTCACCAATTTTCTTATGGTAATAAACTAGTGTTTGACTGCGATCCCATCTGATGGCAGTATGCAATCCACAAAAATAATACTATACTGCAATAAGCAATGATGCAATCAATGATGGTGAAGTTCACATGTTTAGTAAGAGCCTATTTAAATACATTACCGAGGGTTAAGTTTGGTATGAGTAATGGATATCACTTATTTGTTATTCTCTATAAAGAGTATCTATAGTTCAGAAAAAAACAACATTAAAACGCCATCGAAAGCATCTCGTGTGTCAGCCCTACTCCAAATCAGTTCCGTAATAGTTTGTTGTCAACAGTCGCGACCTCACGCTGCGATATCGGCTTACGATGACGTACACGTCGCTCACGTACGCGCTACACCCTGTATCACATAGCGATTTACAATATATCGATGGGCGATGGATCGACATGGTAACAAGTTATGGCAGCGCTTTATTTTTATGTCACATCGCACGCGGAATTTGACCTGATACTGATACTAAAAATACCTATAAAATATATTACGAATTCCCTTCCAAATTGATTATTTTTTAACAGACGCAGATGTAAAACAGTTTTTACAAAGAGAGCAATAAACTTTTTTACATCTATTAAAAATATTCTATTAAACTTGCACGAGAAAAGAGAAAATATTATTATTTCATTTTGGAAATATTAACACAAAAACTTCGTTACAACAAAAGAAATACCTACTACCGACAACATGAAAAAACACTAACAGATGTGTAATTACTCTAGTTTTGGAAATCTCTGGCTTTGGTGGTTTTGTTTCATTCAGTAAATTGTCCTCATTCATATTGCTTAAAACTAGATTTATTGTTTTTCCTTTTATTTTAAAGTTAGAACCAAACCACTAAACCGGTTTCAATTAAATTCAGTACACGGTACAGGTACAGTACAGATCAATACACGGTCAGTAGGTACACCCTCTGAAATAAAAAAATATTTTCGAATTCGGTCCAAGTCATAAAGACAGCCGGTTTGTGAACCTCTCCGTTTTTATAAGCCGGTTAAAAAGATTCTCTGACCACACACATTGGTCGGTAGTTCAAAACAACATTTAATAAAATGCACTTCAATTGTTTATAGTTTAAATAACAAGTATAGTGGAAAAACTAAATTTAGATACAAAGTTAAACACGCGTATAAAAGATTTGACAAACTGATATTTTAAAAGCACTATTTTTGTTCAGTGGCGCGTGCCTTTGAACAACGCAAAATACTTTAATCATCTACGACCGCGCGTGGAAACTCGACTATCGTATGTATCTATTTGTATTTAACTGAAACATAAGAATATATTTACTCGTACAGTTGTATAAAACAATACCAGCCTGTTAAGGTCTCGCTGCGTTTTAAAACCATCTTCTTATGCAGAGAAGGCACTTGCATCAATCACAACGCGAGCTCAAGTCGGGGTTGATTTAATAAACCAATACAATAGTTCCAGTCACTCTACATAATACGTACATACATACATAAATTTCATTTGATTCATACTTCTTTTGCTTCGTTTACATTCATACATTTTGTCATACACACGCTGGTTGGGAGTACTTTGCCAGTCACTCTATTCTGTTAAACAATCTTCCAGAAAAGATGTGAGTGTAGTAAAGACGATTCCTTACTAATGCTAAGGATTAGCATGCTCTTCTTCATCAGTGTTAGTTATGTCAAAAATAAGCTTAAAAGTATGCAATTATAAACAAAATTAAGTCGTAACTCACCTCGCCCATAACAGAACTGGCTGTAGACATTGGTCTATTACGACATCGAGAAGGAAAGAAAGAAAAATGAGTCTATTGGCATTACAGCATTGTTGGGGAGTTTGATCCACCACTTCTTCTTTCCAGCAAAAACAAACACTTGGAAGTGGTGAAGGGCGGGCGTTTTGAGGGACTGTCTGGAAGGAGTGTTGATCCTCAGGCCAATTAGAATAAAGACTTTGATTTGACTGGCCTGTTGGTCTAGTAGTCAGTGGCCCTGACTGCTATGCCGGAGGTCGTGGGTTCGATTCCCACCTAGGAAAAATGGGTATAATTGGGTTGTGTTTGCTTGTTTAATAATTGGGTGTCTGTTAGTGTCGTTTAGTACCCTTAACACAAGCTCTGCTTAGCTTGGGACTGGATGGCGTTGTGTGAATAGTCGTGGAATATTTATTATTTATTCATTTATTATTGGTGAGGTTCTTCTGAAAGGTCGAAGGCGTAGGTAGACTGTAGCAGATCTCTTTAATTTAATTAATAAAAAATAAATAAAAATTGATTAACAGAAAAATAGATACACATTAAAACTAGAAGACAAAGATTGTAATGCCAAAAGAGCCTCAGTTCAGCATCAATCCTGCAACGGCTACAATAAATACCCTACAATACATGATAAAATCTGTGAACTGCAAATGCGTTGCAAACGTAGATTGATTTGCAAAATAAATGATGGACGCCATGTTTTATTCAAGCACATAACTAGCCACAACAAAGAGGTAATAAAGTACTTAAAACACAGACACCGGCTCTAAACATTTTGCTATGCAAATCCCGGGAACTTGGGACTTGTGCATAATCCCGGACACCGGGACAGTTATTCACGAGAATTTATTGGTCGGTCCAGACAGGTGGGGATTTTTAGTGAAATTTTAAAACATGTTTTGTTATAAATCGTCGGATTGTAGTACAATGCTCCGAAATCGTGATAATGCCTTTGGATAGAATAACGGGCAAGCGAACGCCTTATTGGTTTTTATACTGTTTTTACGTTCAATAAACCGACCTTTTCACATGAATATGCATGATCGTTTGTTTTTTCAAACGTATATAAATGCAAATGTTTATTCGAGTTGTTTGTTGTGTTATTTTTGCTTCATTTAATTAAATTGTTGGTACTATTTGAACTCATTTGATTAATGAGATGTTTAGGTCGGTTTTTCAATTTGAGTAAACAATGTATTAATGTGTTTAATTAATAATGAATATTTGTGAATAAATATGAGATATAATTTCTCTAGCAACATAATCCTCTCCGACAGAAGGTAAGTCCTCCATCAGCGTGGAGCTTCCTGGCGGGCCACTCGGGATCGCTGAGGATTATCGTGTATACTGTCCCTACCCTTATGATGTCTCTAACACATTGGCTTGAACACCGAGATCACCTAATTATAATTAGGATTATAATTTGGTGTGATGTGGGTGGCATTTATTTATTTGACGTTCATAAAGCTTAAATACAGAGCTAGCCCCGTAGCTAGCTCTGTATTTAATTTGATTTCTGTTTTCTCTTCTTGTAATTAAACTTTTATGAAATCTTCTTCTTGTCGTGTGTTAAGTGAATAGCCTACTGTCAGAGTGTTAATGGGCCTTTGACTTGACATCACAAACCGTACCGGAATATCTCTCAGGCAAGCCGGTTTCTTCACGATGTTTTCCTTCACCATTTTTGAAGCAAGTGATTAATTATTATATGATACGATGAAATATAAAATTAGTATTAATAATGTTGTGAGGCGTGTGCGTTGTGTGCGGTATGTTCGGTGTGTGCGGTGTGTGCGTTGTGTGCGGTGTGTGCGGTGTGTGCGGTGTGTGCGGTGTGTGCGGTGTGTGCGGTGTGTGCGGTGTGTGCGGTGTGTGCGGTGTGTGCGGTATGTTCGGTTCACCACTTGAATGAGCAGTGGCTGATAGCGTTGTCCGCCCTCCGCCTGCGCCCCTTGCATCTGTTGCGGGCCGGGTAAGTGTAAATAATCTTAATTTTCCTCTCCTCAGCCTCTTCTGCAAGATCGCCTTGACTAGACCTCAGAAACCGTAGCGTCTTTAGCCAAAAGCTCATCAAGAAACAAATCATATAATTTGTAGGTACAAATTTGTAGCAGAAACATACTACTAGGGAACAATCCTATATTTAAGTTCAATTAGTTAAAGTCTCTGGTGTACCCCTTACGCTCTGCAACCACCTGTTGTGCGGAGGTGAAGGAACTAACACGTCTCGGGGGTGCGTTAGTCCGCGTCGTCTAAATGTTGCCAACCACTGACTCAGGTGTCTACGGCGGATGCCATTACGAATGGATAGCTTGGATTTATTTGGAGTTTACCAAAGTGTAAGAAAATTAAAAAAAAATATTCTGTTTTGTTGAAAATTAAAATAAGTGTGGGATATGTTGCTGGGGAGTTTGTTCCGCCACTTCCTCTTTCCAGCAAAAACACTAGGAAGTGGCTAAGGGTGGGCTTTTTGGGCCTGCCTATTGTAATTTTGACGTTCAAAAATGCTGATCCTCAGCGTAATATGAATAAATATGTATGTGTATATGTATATGTTTTCCCTTGGCATGATTATCATGTTCATGTGTTTAAGTTTTTGTGTATTATATTATATTTTATGATATATATGTTAACATATATATTAATGAATTATGTTTACTTCTCCTCAAATTTCTTACGGAATTGCACCTACGACTGGTTGTCTCTGCATGGCCTGAAGATTGACTAGAAGAAAATGCCTAAGGCATTAAGTCCGCTTAAGTAACATTTGTGTGCTTGAAGTATTAAATAAATAAATAAATAAATGAGTTGATTTTGAACGTATCCTTAAGGTAACCTTACTCTTTCGCACTTATATTTCCTTCTCTTTCTTCTACATCCACCATATTATCACAGTATAAATATTTTAATACAGTAGGACGACGCGCGACGCCTTTGATCTCTGGAAGAATGCCAACAACTTCTACACGCGTTAGACTTGAATAATACCTCCCGCACTACGAACATCGTTTTGTTCGCAGTGCGGGAGCGGCTTTCCCGCGTCTCGCCCCTCACACCCCGCACGATTGCTCTGTCTAGACGGCTTCGTCGGACGACTGTATGTTTTTAGACTGTGATATTATCGGGTGTGTAATGTTTGGCATAATAACAAATGCTCTAATTTCACTTGAACTAACGTTCACATGACATAATTTTCATATGACATAATATCAAATGACATAAATTCATATGACCTAATGTTTCACATCATATAATATTCATTTAACATAATAACATTTAGTATAACGTTCATTTTGTATAATTTTCAATATGTATAATATTCTTTTAATATAACGTTCAGTTGACCTAATTTTCATATTTACTCATTTTCTGCCCAAACTATGTAGTGAATAAGTAAATATCAGAAAACATCATACTGTAATATAACCTCACCTAACCTAAATGATTCACCAACAATAGAAGAGATCTGGCGCTTGGCGGCCGCTGCCGCGGCACGCTCGCTTCGCTCGCTCGCCTTCGCGCGCTAATGGTCATGGTTCTAACCTAACCTAACCAACATGATTCACCAACAATAGAAGCCATCTGGCGCTTGGCGGCCGCTGCCGCGGCACGCTCGCTTCGCTCGCTCGCCTTCGCGCGCTAATGGTCATGGTTCTAACCTAACCTAACCCACATGATTCTCCAAATATAGAAGGGATCTGGCGCTTGGCGGCCGCTGCCGCGGCACACTCGCTTCGCTCGCTCGCCTTCGCGCGTTAAAGTTACTTAGAGATTATGAATATTATAGTAAATGAATAATATGCTAAATGAATATTATGTGAAATGTGCATTATAGGAAATGTTCATTATGTCATATGAAATTAGGTAAAATGAAATTATATCAACTGATCGTTATGTTAAACAAAATTATGTTAACTAAAATTATGTCAAATGAACGTTAGATATTTTGTTATTATGACAATCGTTACACACCCGATATTATCATGTGCTGCTCTCTGTAGGTAATTAATAAATGTGTATTAATTATTTCAAGCGTTCATTTAAGGAACAACAGTAAGCTTTACATTTTTCTTTCATACACCTTAACTTTATTATACACATACTAAAACCTACAAAAATAAAGATTTTAAATTTATTTAAGTTATTAATACTACTTATACAGCAATTGATTTTTATTACTTGAACACCAGAGGAAACATCACGAAAAAAAAAATATAGGTAAATCATATTTAGCTTTTTTACGGATAACTTGGTATTTGGGGCAAGCTAAGTGGTGCCACAATAGTTGCAACACAAAATCGAATCGGAAAAAAATGAATTAAATCTCATATTGTGCACAAATAAACCCGTCGTATTTGCGACATTATAGTAGATAGTGTACAGAAGGCAGCGTATGTGCCGCCAAACGCTGATAAGCATACCGTACGTCTAAATAACGTAGTCTAGACTGGCGCGGTAGGACCGATGCAGGTTTACTCAAAAACACATCAAACACCCAACATACGCGTGCAGAAGATATATTCGCAGCTGATTTATGTTTCAAAACCGTGGTTCAATTTAGTTTGAGAGGACGAAGCTTTTCATTTATATCAGATTCTGGGTACTCATTCTTCTTTTCGAAGATAGTCAATATCCAATTATTTGATTTCAGGAAAAAAATCAAATACTTGCTATTTTTATCTTCAGACCGTGTTACCTATTGATAAATTATTCGGAAATATCCTAGCTTCCACCCTGACTGATTTGGTGTGTCACTGTGTGGTCTCGGCAAAGTTGTTGACTTGTGTTTGACCGGTAACGACGTCAAGAAGTCTGACAACGAGTTCAACCAAGGGGTTTTGTGTACCCCGTAACTGGGTTTTGGTGGTCAGATCAAAGGCTGTTCTATGTAAAACACTGGTATTCAGCTGGATTCCGCAGGTGATGACTGTGTGTACCTACTTGACTCAAGTTATGGATTGTCCGAATTCTGATCCACCCGAGAACCCTTCTTAGAGTCTGTGTAATGAGCCGCTATGCAGAACAGTACATACAGAGGAACGTAACCTTGACACTAGGACTAATGAGCATGCGCGCCTGATTGCTCTCAGTGGGTGAACGGAGGTCTGGTCTTTGGCTTCTTGCACTACCGTCGCGGCGTCGTAGAAAATAGTTACTATGTTTGACGAAACAACTTTTTGTTTCGCTGCTTTTCTGTGACTAGGAGCGGCATGTTGTTCTCGCTGTTCCAGTGGCGAAGTTATCAACAGCCTTGGACATCTCGGTCCGTCATGCAGCCGTAAAGCAGGTCGCTTAGCACGAATCGTAAACATCACTGACCTCATGCGATGTTCTCTTGTCACCGTCAGCGTTCCGGGTGTTTTAGAATCAAATGGCCAGCGACTGGACGGCATGTCTTTATTTCCTTATGAGATAGGTAGGTAAACTTTTAGTACGGGAAGCACTTCTGTTGAGACTCTGGCGCCATTTCATTTTCTTAGGTGGGTGGTGGCTGGCGCACATCGAGTTAAGCAACCTTAAATAAAACCAGTCCTATAAAAAAATCATACCAATTCTATGAAGTACATTCGTAGGATTGGTATGATTTGCTAAATAAGGTATTACTCATAACTAACAGATTGTATTCATATAAAACTTGTGTTCTCAATAGATGATTGAGTAAGTTACTTAAATAAGTCCCTGTATTGAAATAAGCTACGTGCCTGGATTTTAAAATACGAAAATAAAGCAAAGTAGCGTGTCTCTGCGAAAAAGTTAAAAATAGTTAATTAACGTTTGTTAGTAAACATGAAATAAAACGTTCTTAAACCATCTGAAAACAGAACAAAAACAAATTCGTAGTAAGGAAACCTACACAAATACGCGAAATTAGGAAACACTGCGTTGTGACCTCGATGGAAAAATTTGGTGAAAAGTTCGCGAGATTATAATCTGCGTTCCAAATTGAGTTGAAGATAAAAGCCGATAAACCGGATCCGTGCCGTAATGTGCCGCTCCGTGCCGGCCCGAGCCGATGAACGATGGAATCGATTAAAAGTTTTAAACGATTAATTGTACATTTTGAATTTGAGCTCTCGATCATAAAACCTCGCAAACATTCGAACCAGTGTTTTTCTTATTTTGATTTATGTTTGACCGAGGTTTGGTTTTGATAAGTCGCTACAATTGTTAACTAAAATATTTTTGTTTTGTAAACTTACTGAACTTACAAAAAGTATCAGTCAAGAATTCAGTAGAGACTCGTTTCAAAAACAAGTTGAGAGCGAACAATAAATTGAAAATATTTCGTCAGTAGTCTTATCAAATCTGAAATTCGAAATATCAATCATTGTCCAAAGTGAATAAGATTCATTGTCTGAGATCTACGAGTATCAATCTTGTAGCCAATAAAACAATAAGTTTACGTAGGTGCCTACTTACTATTATAAATGACTGTACCTGCGCACTTCTAGGCAATTCAAAACTAAATCTTAAATTCAGTTTAGTTCATTCTCACCGACTGACGCTGTTCCCTGCCTCATTGGTCTAGTAGCTGCAAGCGCGACTGCTGAGTATGAGGTCCCGCGTTCGATCCCCTGGTCGGGCTATTGAGTTTTTCCATCCAGAATTTCTCAGTATCAGCCCGGAGACTGGATTTGTGTTCTGATTATGGGCGAAATGTGTGTTGTGTTAATTCTCATTTATTATTAACACTAGCTATTCAATCACATCTTGACAGAGTTTTATGGCAGATCCATTTATCTAATTTCTTCCTAATTTATGATACTTTTATGAATAGGCATCTTAGACATTCAAACAAAAATAAATCAGCAGAACTTAAAGCAATCTGTGCAGGGAAGGCAAACAGATCTATCAGCCTACTTTCTGAACATAGACGAAAACATCAAAGTTAATTACTTAGTGATAGGGGCTGTATTTCACCACAGACTGTGGCCCAATGGCCAAATTGATCGTATGTTAAATAACTGCTTTCCAGCCGAATGTGCGTGTTTATTGCTATTGGAAGGGATTGAAGCTTCGATTCAAATGTGTTGATTACTTACCAAAAGGTCATTTCATTGCTTGCTGTTTTTCCAAAATGTACAACAGACTGCTTTGTTAGTCTAGTGATCACACCTGCTACTGCTAAGCATATTTAATTATTTTACTTTAGACAAAGTATATATATATTAATTATCTGGGTTCAATTCCCGGATAGTCAAGGTGTTCTTGGTTTTTTCCAACTGCTGCAATGTTTAGTAACAGCCTGGAGTCCAGATGAGTGTAGTTTCAATAGTATCGTCCCCTTGACCACGAAATAATTATGCCATTTGCTTTTGTTTTTTCTTGCAAATATAAGAGTAATAATTATTAGAATACAAATTAATATAAAGAGCGTATTAACCTAAAACGAAAACAGATCTCGTTTTAATGAGCTGATGAGCCGATGAGCCGCCCTGTCTGCGAGGCTGCGTGGTTAGCAAGGAGGCAATTATTTGAAGCAGCACACTCCAGTGGTAAAACCGACGGGAAATGCTGCGCGTGTCCGGGGCACACTGCAGTGGTGGTTAGCGAGCTTCTTTCGTTCAAATAAAATAAATAAATACTCCACAATTTTGCACATAACGCCATGAAGTCCCAAGTAAGTCAAGTAAAATATTCCACAAATATTCCACAACTTTTTCTCACAACGCCATTAATTAGTCCCAAGTTAAGCTTGATAACTTGTGTTATGGGTACTAAATAGCTGATAAACATACTTATATATTTCTAAATACATACATATTATAGATAAATTACACCCAGACACAGAACAAATGATCGTGCTCATCACACAAACATTTGTCCTGGGTGGGAATCGTACCCACGACCTCTGGCATAGACCAGTCGAGACCAACAGGCCAAAGTAAGTCTACCAAAAGTTTGTTTCATAATAATAATGGAGAAGAATGGGTCAAAATCAAAATCAAAAGCCATTAATTCAAATTAGGCTGAGGATTAGCACTTTTTGAACGTCAAAATTACATAAGACAGGCCCAAGAATCCCGCCCTTAGCCACTTCCTAGTGTTTTTGCTGGGAAGAAGAAGTAGCGGAATAAACTCCCCAGTAAGATTGGTTGAAGGTATTGGGAATTACTACGTATGGTCTATGTTACAAATGTTGCGTATCCTTGCTCACCGTACGTCAAGAAGTGAACATCGCGTCTGATATAGGTACTTACTCAACAACGGTCGGCAATTAATCCATACAATACGATCACTCGCGCTAATAAAACCAATCATATGTCTATAAAATTACCCGTAGGTTTCACGATCGATCAATCAAAGTTTTCACAGTCGACCGGGTTTTTTTCTTAGCTATACCCAAAGAGATTTAAAAGACTATAGAGCGGGCATGTCAAGGAAATGTCATAGAAAAACTTTGATCCCATGTCTCAGTAACGCTATCTAGAATAATATATGAATATTGGAGCAGCAGCGGAGCGTACTAAAAAAAAATCATAGACTTGTGTCCGGCAGGACACTCTTTTTCGGACGAAAATTTTGTTTGTGATGTCCGGTCTATAGGTATTGAATGTGTTTGTCTATACCCAACTAACATTAGATAGAAATCTTGCCGTCAAGATTTTCCAGCCACTAATATTGAGTTAAGAAAGAAAGCAACACCCGTAATAAGGGTTAAGCAGAGAAGGCTGTACAGGGAGCAAGCCCATGGTCATAAATCAGGCACAGATTCAGACTCCGAGCTGCTACTTAAAAACACCAGATGAAAAAACTGAATAACAAGTTACACTACCCGGGTATCGAACCCAGGACTACATGTTCAGCAGTCACTAAAGAAAGAAAGCTATAAATAATTTTGTCAATTAAGTCTAAGAACTCAGTTGTTCGGTATATTTTGTTTGTCCAGCTTCAAATGGTGAAATATTTATTTCACTAATCTTAGTCTAACAGAATGACCACGTTCTTACAAAATAGCATGTTAACCACTTAATTCATAAGTCGTGGCCTTAGCAGTCCAGTGGAGTCCAGGCCAACTACAGGCCAGTCCAGTGCTCAGACACATTGTCTCAATCCCTCCCACATTTATATGCTAATGTCTCATACATATGCAGATCAGGCCTGCTTACCCGTTATCGTCATATACGGACGAAGTTTTGATTTAAGACTTGTTACGAAAATGTTGTGTTTATGAATAATAAAGGGTGCATTTCCCTCGGGGTTACTTCATCGTTTGTTAAGCGGCTGCGGCTGAACAGGCCAACTTTTGTATATTAAAGTAGGTAGTTTTTCAACTAAAGCTTCATTACTTTATGAGGTGGTAAATGTCTGTTGGTGAAAATTTTAACGTTTCATGAACAGTCAAAGGTAAACTCGGCTCACTATCGCCATCACGCCAAGCAGCAGATAGGTCATAAAAACTTTACCCATCATCATCTAGTTTATTCGTGTCTCGAACAGCTTCTAGTCTGCAGCAGCTGAATGTTTGTACGAGGATTATGCATGGCGAAACTACACACATCAAAAGTGTCTAGGGATCAACATATCTTTTTTTGGTCGATCGATCGCTTGCCTATGCGGACGTGCCTTTTGTTTTGTTTATAATGTGCGAGAATTAAATAATTACTACTAAATTGTTATTGAAATTACATATGCAGTATAAGCATTAAAACTAAAGTGTGACGCGAGTTGATAGATAGAAACACTGACTTTCGCGTTCATTGCATTAGCAATGACCTAAATCTTATAGACTATAGTTACAGTGGTGAATATGGCTGCCTCAGGATCTAGCCCGTTTGACCGTAGCCAATTGCTGCGGCGAAGTCCACCGCCGACACCAACTGCACGAGACAAGCCCATAGCAACTCCACCAGCTCCTCCACCAGCTCCCGCGGAATATGAGTTACCTTCTGAAGTTCTACCCACGTCGGAAATTAAGAGATGGATGAGCACAATAGACTCCATCTTGTGTGAAGTGTGTACTATAGTAGCGGAGGGCAAAATGAACTCCGAACAGAAGATCCGTGTGACTAATTTATGCCGTAAGGTGACTAGTGGGACATCTGAGATGGCTGTCCTGTATCAGTCTCTGACACACAAAACTATACAGGCGTACACTACTATTGAACACCTACAAGAAAAGCAGGGCGTTGCGAAATCACTCCAGCAATTCAAAGAGGTCGTAGAAAGTAAAATGAAGCCCGCAGAATCAACTTCCTACGCAAATATGGTCAAGAAGGGCTCCGACAACTACATCCGCCCTGCTTTATTTAAGCTCTGTTGCTATTTACCATAGCGATAAATCCAAAACCAGCGACGACACGAAGTCCCTTGTCCAGAAAATCATCTCTCCCGAGGAACTCAAACTTCATGTTCGTGGCGTGCGAAAAGTGAGAAACGGAGGGGTCATCATCAGCACGGACAAGAGGGAAGACATAGAAAAATTACGGAAGTCGGAGAAACTAATTGCGTCAGGCCTTACCATTGAAGAACCAACAAAGCGCCGTCCTAGGGTTGCAGTTATTGGTGTCCCCGTAGCCCTAACTGAACAGGAGGTATTTGATTGTATTTTCGAGCAAAACCTCTCTGAGAAACTGCCGAACACAACCCGTGACTCCTTCTTAGCTACAGTAAAACTAAGCCATAAATCCGGTAAGAAAAATCTGAGCACCTGTAATTACATTCTAGAATTACCAGCTAACATCAGGAGGTTTCTTATTGAACAAGGGCGAATTTTCATCGATTGGTCGTCCTGCCCCGTGAGAGATTTCACGATAGTCACTAGGTGCTTCAACTGTCAGCAATTCGGACATGCAGCTAAGTATTGCCGAGAAACGAGCGCAACCTGTAACCACTGCGGGGAGGCTGGTCATTCCTTTAAGGACTGCAGCAATAAAAATGCTCCCCCCAAATGTGCGACGTGCAATCGCTTCAAGCGCAAAAGTGACCACAACACTGGTGATCCTAGTTGCCCGGCACGCAAGTTCGCAGAGGAAAACTATATTAATTCTATAGACTATGAAGGCGCCTAAGAGCGCTACAGTTTTCGTATCTTTTTAAGCACGCTAGCGGGAGTTTATTTTTAATTTTATTTTTATATTTTAAATAGTTACTACTTATATAATTATGATCGATAATTTGCTTTGTGACCTAGATAGCTTTTCTGTATCTGAAACTACTATCTGCAATGTTGCAGACTGTAAACATTTTATTCCGGCTGTGGATAAAACACTAACTGTGCTTACCCAAAATATTCGTAGCATAAACAAAAACATGAACGGTTTTGAAGTGTTGTTACAGAATCTTGGCATAAGCTGTGATGTAATTGTCCTGACAGAATGTTGGTTGTCCAATCAGACGCTCAGTTTACCACCCCTGGATGGGTATTCTTCCCATAAAACCAATCGACAACTCAATCAAAATGATGGCGTAGTAGTTTATATCAAGAAAAATCTGAAAGCAACAGTAGAGGAACCGATAATTCAGGATAGTAATTGCTTGATCATTGAAATTAGCCCCGATGTAGTAATAATGGCTGTTTACAGACCTCCTTCTCAAGATATTGACCGATTTTTAGACTCTCTTGACACTCTTCTAAAAAAGTTGTGTAATTTCAAAAACATTATACTAATAGGTGACATAAATATTAACATTGTTTCTGGTAAACTCGATAATCATGCACATAATTACCTAAACATTTGCTCATATCACGGACTATTGCCAGCTTATCACTACCCCACGCATCAAAGTGGATCATGCTTAGATCATATAATTTTGAAAACAAAAAAACCAACCAAAACATTCATTACTAATTCTTCGCTAACTGATCATAATGCAATTTTACTAACATTACAAATATCATTACCTAGGAAAAAATGCATGCGCAGCTATACCAAAGTCAATATGGCAAAACTTGAAACCGACATACGCAGCATAAATTTTGACCTAGTTTACAACTCATGCGACGCGAATACTTCCCTAAACTACTTTATAGGCTCACTACAACATGTAATAATTAAAAACACTTTCACTACAAAAATGCCTAGGAAATATAGTAATGTCAAACCCTGGATTACACCGGGTCTCGTCCGTTGCATAAGGCATAGAGACAAATTGCACTTAAAATCGAAACTAACACCTGAGAACGAGGTACTTAGCATAACGTACAAAAGGTATAGGAACTTTTGTAATAACCTACTGAAGAAAATAAAAATCCAACATGATAAATATGAGCTGCAATCAGCAGGAAATAATAGTAAACTAGTCTGGAAATATATAAGAACAAATACTCTTAGTGCAAAAAACTCAGAACCTCCACTTGATTTGCTATCAACAGATATTTGCCCATATAAAGCAGCTGATAAAGTTAATAATTTTTTTGTCAACGTTGGTAAAAACTTGGCTGACAAAACACCTAGAACTAGAATTCTCTCTTGCCAAAACCAGACTACTGAAACTATAAATCCAGTTAATTCTTTTGTATTATTAGACACCGATATTGATGAAGTTTTGCGAATGATTTCCGGATTAAAAGATGACTGTGCTGTCGGGTGGGATGATATACCAAATAGGATCCTTAAGAAATTTAAATACCTACTAGCTCAACCACTAACTCATATCTTTCAGCTATGTCTGACGAATGGAGTTTTTCCTAGCCTACTTAAAAAAGCATTGGTCACTCCTGTTTTCAAATCTGGTGACAAGTTTTGCGTTAATAACTACAGACCCATTTCTGTATTAACAGGCCTCTCCAAAATTTTGGAAAGAATTATAAATAATAGGTTAATAAAATATCTTGAAGACAACAAATTACTTTCAGATAGTCAATTTGGTTTTAGACCAAAAAAAGCAACCTGCCAAGCAGTACACAAATTGACTGATTATATTACTAAAAATCTGGATAATAGCTTACATTGCTTGGGAATTTTCCTGGACCTAGCCAAGGCTTTCGACACTATTTCTTGCTCTAAACTATTGCACAAGCTTGAATCAATTGGGATAAGAGGAACACAACTCCTACTTTTTTCTGATTATCTCAGAAATCGTTATCAGTGTGTAAAACTCGGTCAGTTTAAAAGTTCAGAACTTAAAAACAGCTGTTACGGCATTCCACAAGGAAGTATTTTGGGACCTACGTTGTTTTTAATATACATAAATGAACTTTGCAGCCTGAAATTACCAAATGGTATCATAATGTCATACGCAGATGACACAGCCCTATTGTTCTCGGCTAAATCTAGAGAGGAGGTCTATAAATATGCTCAGAGTGGTTTTAATTATGTATCAAATTGGCTTTGCATGAATCTACTAACATTAAATGCAGATAAAACCAAACATATTTTATTTAGAATGAAAAACACTAATATACCACTTACTAACCTTACCAATTATGCTCATAACTGTACGACAGACGCTGACGCTGTTTGTTCGTGCCCTACTCTAGATAAAGTCGACCATATGAAATATTTAGGTGTTACAATTGACACAAATCTAAATTTCCGTAAACATATTGATTTGCAATGTACTCGAGTTCGTAAATTAATATACATTTTTAAGAACTTACGTCACATTGCTGACTTTAAATTAATTAAACAGGTATATTTAGCTCTGTGCCAATCTGTACTTACATACTGCATAACTTCATGGGGTGGTGCTGCAAAGTCGATTTTATTACTTCTGGAACGCGCTCAAAGAGCAATTCTAAAGGTAGCCACTTTTAGGCCTTTCAGATTTCCTACACATCAGCTGTACATGGCATGTGGGGTGCAAACAGTACGCCAATTATTCATACTGCACATCATGCTACATCAGCACGCTGAACTCGCTTATAAACCTTCTGACAAGAGAAGGAAAGATTTGGTTTGCATAAAGCCACAAACTAGGCATGCTTTTGTAAACCGGTTCTATGTCTATTTAGGACCCCATTTATATAATAAGTTAAATAGGATACTTAATATATATAGTGCCACTTGCAAACATTTTAGTCTGAAGATATGCGAATATTTGGGTAAGCTTGATTACACAGACACAGAAAAACTTCTAGAAGTGCTTCAATAATTAGGTAGATATTAAATTGGTAATTTTTAATTAGTATTTAGTAATATATGTAGGATAGTAGTATTTCAATAATCAATTAACTATGTACAAATAATCAGCTTGATCGTTTAGTCTTGGGATGGCCTGAAACACAGGTTTTTATTAACCTAGCTCAGGCAGGTCGCCACACAAGTTATAATGTTAGTACCAAACCAATGACCTTTCATAGGTAACAACATGTGTAAATTAAATTTAACTACTTTGTTTATATTATCTAAGCTAATATGTTAAAGAACTTGGTTCTACTAAGTATTTATAAGTTTGTAAATGTTTTACTTTGTAAAAGGACGTAATAAATTTATTTATTATTATTTTATATATTTTTGCAATAACTTTTCTCCTGATTGATATTAATTAAAATTTTCTTTAAGGATTCATCAAACAAAGTGTTTTCGTTTGTCACAGTAACGATAAACCAAGTCACCTTTGCATTAACTCATTAGGCTCCGCGTGGACACCGGTGTCCGCAAACAATAGTAATTTAATTGTGTCTGGATTGCGGTAATTGACTAGTTAATAAAGAAATTTGCCATTTTCCTAATAAAGGGATTTTTGACATTTGAACCACTAACATTAAAGTTCGAAAAAAAAACTGAAATAACAGTTTTCTTTAAAATTTTATTGGGTAACTTAAACAATTTTTTCGTGTTTCTACCGCGAACACTAACAACACAAGAACATCGGTTTGGCATACTCAAAATGAGTTCATCCAAATCACGCTGTGGAATGGCCGCCCATGTTCGTTGCAACAACAAAAAAAGGTCTTCTTGCGACTGGATACCCTCCATATTCGGCAGAGCTCTTCTCTGTAGCATATCCCATGCATGCTCAATCGGGTTCAAGTCTGGCGACTGAGCAGGCCAGGGCAGGACATTGATGTTAGCTGCGGCGAGAGTCTGTCTTACAACTCTTGCGGTGTGCGGTCGTGCATTATCATGCATTAACTGAAATAAGGGACCGATTTGCACTTGTAGAGGAACGATGACGTCTGATACAATCGTCTCAGCATAAATTTGAGCGTTGAGGTTGCCTCTGATCCAAATCAACTCAGTTCTTCCGCCGATCCAAATACCCGCCCATACCATGATGGTTACACCACTATAAGGATGGACTTCCTGGCAGGATTTTAATCGCTGTTGGCGTCCAGGGGTTCTCCAGTGTCGTATACGTCTTGTATCCGGTCTCATACCAAAACGAGACTCATCAGAAAAGCACACGAAACGCCATTGTTCTTCTGCCCAATTTCTGTGTTCAAGAGCCCATTGATATCGAATCCTACGATTGTGCATTGCTATAGGTGGTACCCGTAGTACGCCCGAGACGATTGTATCAGACGTCATCGTTCCTCTACAAGTGCAAATCGGTCCCTTATTTCAGTTAATGCATGATAATGCACGACCGCACACCGCAAGAGTTGTAAGACAGACTCTCGCCGCAGCTAACATCAATGTCCTGCCCTGGCCTGCTCAGTCGCCAGACTTGAACCCGATTGAGCATGCATGGGATATGCTACAGAGAAGAGCTCTGCCGAATATGGAGGGTATCCAGTCGCAAGAAGACCTTTTTTTGTTGTTGCAACGAACATGGGCGGCCATTCCACAGCGTGATTTGGATGAACTCATTTTGAGTATGCCAAACCGATGTTCTTGTGTTGTTAGTGTTCGCGGTAGAAACACGGATTATTAATTGTTTAAGTAACCCAATAAAATTTTAAAGAAAACTGTTATTTCAGTCTTTTTTTCGAACTTTAATGTTAGTGGTTCAAATGTCAAAAATCCCTTTATTAGGAAAATGGCAAATTTCTTTATTAATGCAAAGGTGACTTGGTTTATCGTTACTGTGACAAACGAAAACACTTTATTTGATGAATCCTAAAAGAATATTTTAATTAATATCAATCAGGAGAAAAGTTATTGCAAAAATATATGTTGATCCCTAGACACTTTTGATGTGTGTATATTATAATAATAATAAAGAATAATTTTATTTCAATATCTATTATAAACCTTACATTGTTAGTAAACATGTGACCACTACAACTCATTTACATATATTAAATTGTAGAATCAAATTTGATCGGAACGGCATTTAGGAGATTTTTCGCGTTGCCCCGAATCCTCTGCAGCAACGAAGCGTAAATTTTTACTTCACACTCTTCTGTGTCCCGAATCAGCGAACATGCCCGTGAAGCCATTAGCTCCTTATCAAAATTTTACTCAAAAGTGAAAACTATTCTTCATCTTTATTCTATTCTTTTCTGTATTTTTTCTTTTCTATTCTTTGACTAACCTGTTGGTCTGGTAATTAGTTGCCCTGACTGCTATGCCGGAGATCGTGATAAGGTTAACCTAAGATCAAAACACGGAAAATTCACTTAAAGCCACTTTACCTCCTCTCCTCCTTGAAATTTAAAGGTCATGTCTAGTTATGAAGCGGAAAATTCTAGATTTCAACTCAAGGATCTCAATCTGGCATACATGCAAATCCGAAGTTGAAGGTTCATGAATTATGTTCTAACAACATGGCGTGGGTTTTGCTGAAGAACAGGAATAATATAAATACACGATGACGAAC
Source organism: Euplexia lucipara (assembly GCA_921972225.1). Taxonomy (NCBI): domain Eukaryota; kingdom Metazoa; phylum Arthropoda; class Insecta; order Lepidoptera; family Noctuidae; genus Euplexia; species Euplexia lucipara. The sequence goes on along the minus strand of OV179149.1, from coordinate 579,106 downwards.
ACTTGTGATTCAAATTATAAAACGGTAATGGAAGCACTAGTTATAATGAACAAAGTTACGAACGTTTAATTTGCTGTGTGTTTCAGTGGTACGAATAATATATTCTCAAGGCTTTCTCATCTTCATGTTTAGTTAATTTCTACATCATCATCTGCCTCATAGCCTGCCTTTTCCTAACTATGTTCGGGTCGGCTTCCAGTTTAACCGAAAGCAGCTTAATATCAGTATTTTACATGGAGCCACTGCCTGTCTGACCTCCACAACCCAGTTACTGGGTAACATGATACTCCTTGGTTAAACTGGTTGTCAGACTTTCGGACTTCTGACTACAATTAGTAACAACTGTCGAAGATCTACAAATGACAGCCGGAACCAACTTTCCGAGGCACGGAAGTAAGTCTTAGTATGTAATAAATGGTCATGGAGTTCTTCTCGAAGGAGTTGATAGTAAACTAGTTACAATAGAAAGGAATTTTTTTTATTGTACACCATAAAAACTTACAAATAGTAACTTTGAGGATTGCATAGGACTAGGGCTGTGCTTAAGGCTAGTTTTGCCGAGATGGTTATAAAATATGATCTGATGGTTCCTGTTCTGCAGAAAACCACATGGCAATATTCCTCAGTTTCACAAATGAAATGTTTTTCTTATAGTTTTGCTTTTGATATAACTAAATAATGTTGTGGTGCATTCTGCTGCTGTAGTGTACCGTCACGTACAGAGGCTACCGCGGATGTACTTGTTTCCAATCCAATCTAATTGGGTCAGTTCAGCTGCGAAGCAAAACTAATTCCAACTAGTACCTAAGTACTTATTGGACAAAACCAGATAAAATAGATGGGGATATGTGTGGTAATGTAAAATATAATTAAGTCTCTTTGTTAAGTCAAAATAACAGTTATTTACTAAATACTCACAAGTAAAATACTTTCTACCAAAAATGTGTTTTTTATATGTAGGTATGTCTGTTTGTTCCGGTTAATCTCACAAAGCGCTAGATCGATTTTGACGGGTTGTAGCAGATAGCTGATGTTATAAGAAGTAGCAAGTTTTTCTTTAGAAATAGGATTAAACTTTTCACAAATTATGAAATTCCTCTCGGATAAAGCCGCGGGTAATAGCAAGTATATACTCATAAAATATATACGACGCGCCTACAAAGCTTTGCTTTGAAGATTTTAGAAACTTATAATATATTATTCAGAAAATACTGTCGAAATTCTACTTTATCTCACGTTTCCAACACGTCGCTATAATCTTCACTAAACAAAATCTCAACTTTCTGAAACATAACTCAATCGCGAAATTATGTAGGTATTTAAAATGAATACGTCAAGCATTTCTCTTAAATTCAAAATGGCGACGTGAGAGTTGAGTGGTATATAATCCGCTCGCTCTTATAGGTAGTTCGTTTGAATGTGTATCTGCTAACTACCTACTTGCAAACTGGAGTGCTTCGCTATTTCATAATAATCACTTTTGTTTAAGTAAATTCGAAATGTTTTCATTATTGCGTGTGCTTCGCAGAGGTAGTCAGTTCAAAACTTTATCTTCATCTGTGCATAATACTTTGGTATTTTGAGAGCGGATTTCAAGCCTCATAATAAATTTCATAACACGTACTCGTACTTACTCATAAACTGCAGCTTCATGCTAGCGCAGCTGCATGCTAGCGCTTGCGCCTATTATAGTAAGTAATGTGCTGTGAATTTCATTTTATTTGATTTTAACTTTTATTTTTAACCGACTTTCAAAAAAGGAGGAGGTTCTATGTTCGTGTGTATGTATTTTTTTTTTTTTTTTTTAACGGAACTCTTAAAAAATAGACGGCAAATCTGTCGTGATTGCTGGAATCGCTTAGATGTTTATTGTTTATACAACATAATGACGTATCATCACGCCTGTATGCTCAGAGGGGTACGCAGGTGGGTACAATATACCTAGATTTCGTCAGTTAGGTATGTTAATTTTAATTTATTAGGGATTAGTGGTAAACCCTATAATGATGACATGTATTGTTAACAATTAACATTATAAAATAAATTCATGACAAATATTTAGGTAACAACTAAAAATGGAAAAATAAAAACTTTTTTGCAAAAAATAAAACCGACTTCAAAAAAAACACTAAACGGTGTAAAATAACTCTAAATTCGGAAGTCGGTGGCCCATCATGAGTAAGACAAACCCACCAAAGCCACAGACTTCCTAATTTAGAGTTATTTTACACCGTTTAGTGTTTTTTTTGAAGTCGGTTTTATTTTTTGCAAAAAAGTTTATTTATTATGATTTTTTAGTTTATTGGAATTTTTGTATTCATTTATATTCTTGATTTTTAGTATATTCCGTTTATTCATTGTTATTTCTTACTTAATACATTTTTAAATATTTAAATATAAAAAATAGTAGCCCACCGGTATCGGGAACAGGGTCCAAGCTACCGGCGGTCAGGGCTCCAGGGAGAGGAATCACCTAACAATGCGAGCCGTGTCCAGAAGCACTGCTTTCTGAATCAAACGCTTGATCCAGCCGCCCAACGAGAGCCTCTTCAGGTATTGGTCGAAGCTCTTTGCTATTAAGCCATTGGCAGACACGACTATCGGCACAATGATTGCTGAGTCCACATCTCACATGTCGACAACCTCGCGAGCCAAATCAATATTAGTAGTATATTTATTATTATGAATTAATTTGGAACATTTTTTATATTGATTGCATTGTATTTTTGTATTGAATATTGTTTTTAACCGACTTTCAAAAAAGGAGGAGGTTCTATGTTCGTGTGTATGTATATATATATTTTTTTTTTTTTTTTATGTATGTTACCTGATTTCTCCCCCAGTTTTAGACCGATTCTCAAAATTCTTTTTTTATTTGAAAGAGTGTACTCCTGAGGTGGTCCCATTTTAATTTGGTGAAGATCTGGTGCTGATCTTCGGAGATATACAACGGAACTCTTCAAAAATAGACGGCAAATCTGTCGTGATTGCTGGAATCGCTTGGATGTTTATTGTTTATACAACATCATGACGTATCATCACGCCTGTATGCTCTGAGGGGTACGCAGGTGTGTACAATATACCTAGATTTCGACAGTTGGTAACGTGAATGTTAATTTTCATTTATTAGGGATAAGTGGATAACCCTATTATCATGACATGTTTTGTTAACAATTAACAATATAAAATAAATTCATGGCAAATATTTGTATGAGAACAACTAAAAATGGAAAAATAAAAACTTTTTTGCAAAAAATAAAACCGACTTCAAAAAAAAACACTAAACGGTGTAAAATAACTCTAAATTCGGAAGTCGGTGGCCCATCATGAATAAGATAAACCCACCAAAACCACAGACTTCCTAATTTAGAGTTATTTTACACCGTTTAGTGTTTTTTTTGAAGTCGGTTTTATTTTTTGCAAAAAAGTTTTTTGTGTATTAATTATCTTTATAAGGATCTATGACATCTGAAATAAATTATTTGATTTGATTTGATAAACTCACGCCTTTTTCCAGTTACGGCGTTTGGTAGTGTCTGCCTAAGTAGACAGACACTTCTTTTTTTGCTTCTTTTACATTCACTTCATAATGATCGTAACAGACTTGTACATGGTCGATGTCTGTATATAAGAGGTATTTAAGAAAATTTAATGTCCGCGGTCTTTATAACATCAAGTAAGGACAAATCAATTATTGTTTAGTTTCTGTTTGTATTGTTTTTTATGTTGGATTGGTTTGTGTTTCTTGATGTGTGCGGGACGTAGCGGGAACTTTCAATAGCTTATTTATTTAGTATGATTGGAAATAGGTATGCTTATTTTAACCTATTACTAACATAATGTTTGTATGATATAACAATGTTCCAATTACGAGTATGAAGCAAAGCGCGCAAATTTCCAAATTTCATATTTCGAGCGCTGCACGTCGTGTTGCGCGTATGTTGCCAGCATTCGCTTCTTAACAATCTGCCTGTATGTAAGTTCATCACGCTAAAACTACGGTCATATTTTATTTTTATAAGTGTACCTACTAGCAGACGTCACGCGGTTTCACCCGCGTAGTTCCCATTCCCGTGGGAATTCTGGGATAAAAAGTAGCCTATGTCACCCGGGGATAGTGTAGCTTCCCAACGGTGAAAGAATTTTTGAAAACGGCACACAAACACACAACATACAGACACACACACACACTAAAATACAGATATTTCCTCTTTATAACATCAGTGTATCTAGATAAAGTTCAGAATTAAAAACAAAATATTTATATTTTGTTTCAAACAAACTAGATCGACAGGAGGTCTCTTAATTGTGTTAGGATGTTGGCTACGAATTTCTTAGATTGATTTACTTCTATTTCTTTCATTTGTCTCATCACAGGATATTAACAAAAACAATAAGCTCTGAGGAAAATACAAACTTAGCGATGAACAATAAGTTATTTGGCCTAAATTAATTTGTTTAGCAATGTTACAAAATCTCCGAAATCCGTTCGCATTCCTTCGCACTAGACGCGTCCAAAGATTCTTCGTAATTAATTGTTTCAGTGTTTAGACGTTCACATTCCGTCCGCCATTATTCTGAGCTATTGATATTTTTATTGCCTTCGTCGATATTTCTATCAAATAACATCTTACCGCCAACATTCCGGGCCGACCATTGAGAAATACGTTCCTGCCTTGTAGATAGATCTATTATCATGATTTATGTTAGCTATCGCTCGATTGATGAGTTTAGAAAGATTGAACTAGGTGGCGTTGGTGTCGTGAATAATTGTCCTTTCTCTGGACCCCTAGTGCAGGTATGAGACGTATTTAGGGGGTGGTTTTTAGTTAGTAAGTCCATTTGTGAGGATTTTGCGCTCCGTGATAAATAAGTGGTGGGATAGCTACTTATGTTTCATGAAACTAGTCTTGTCGTCAATCTGTGGAATACATACATTCCATTGCCTTTTTAACCGACTTCAAAAAAGGAGGAGGTTCTATGTTCGTGTGTATGTATTTTTTTTTTTTTTTTTATGTATGTTACCTGATATCTCCCCCATTTGTGGACCGATTCTCAAAATTCTTTTTTTATTTGTAAGAGTATACTCCTGAGGTGGTCCCATTTTAATTTGGTGAAGATCTGGTGCTGATCTTCGGAGATATACAACGGAACTCTTCAAAAATAAACGGCAAATCTGTCGTGATTGCTGGAATCGCTTTGATGTTTATTGTTTATACAGCATCATGACGTATCATCTCGCCTATGTGCTCTGAGGGGTACGCAGATGTGTACAATATACCTAGATTTCGATAGTTAGGTATGTTCATTTTCATTTATTAGGGACACCTAAGTGGATAACCCTATTATCATGACATGTGTTGTTATCAATAAATTCATGGCAAATATTTGTATGGGAACCACTAAAAATGGAAAAATAAAAAACTTTTTTCCTAATTTAGAGTTATTTAACACCGTTTAGTGTTTTTTTTTGAAGACGGTTTAATTTTTTGGAAAAAAGTTTTTTCCCAACTATGTTAGGGTCGGTTACCCGTTTCACATGAACCGACTGCCAGTCTGCCCTTCACAACCCACTTATTAGGTTGGTTCGAAACCTTACCGGTAGACATTTCACCTTATGTTTTAGTTTCATGTAAAAGGTGGCGTGTCTTTTGTCATCAACCAGGCACAAATCCAGAGTCCACACAGTTAGCATCAGTACTTGCGACTACTAGACCAACAAGGCCATATTACAGAATATAATATTATAATAACTATCTGATGCCCGCGGTTTCGCCTGCGTGGATGTCAGTTTTCGTGCGCAGCACCTAGACTGCTTATTTTTTTGACACCTACAAACATCATTTTATTTTAGCAAATATGTATAAAAACTTGTGACAAATTATACATTAACCTTTCTCGAGAACCATCCTATCCATTAGTAAAAACAGCATGATCGGTGCAGTACTTTATGAGTTTGTTGCGAACAGACATACAGCGGACAGACGCGGTGGCGGAGGACTTTGTACTATAAATAGCTATTTAAATACCGTAAAGGTCTGTTAACTCACGTGGATGCAACGTTAAGCTTCCGAAAGAATGCCAAACTTTGGCTTGCCTTTAGTAACAGTAGAAGTGTGTAGTATGTGTAGCCATACCCCTACAAAAGCTTGGCTGATAAATGGAGCTGCCTTCCCATACACAATCATGTTACATGTCAGTTAGCCGTCGCCGTCGGGTGCGAGGCGACAACTTCGCGTTTTTGCATATTCATCGAACGCCATCGACGCGTCGTCCGGCCTGCTGCCGCTTGTCGCGCGGTGATTGATCGCCGCACTTTGTAGCGGAGGGAGGCGCTTGCTCGCAGGTTATGAGGGAAAGTGCGTGAGTATTAGTTTTGCAAGAATTTTGATGGATAGGTACGTTAAAGTTCATTGGCTTTAGATGAGTTTGGTAACGACATTTGGTAGAATTTTTGTATGTTTTTGTAATACATATTTTGAATACTTACAAAAAAAGTCTTACTGCACTCGTAGTAGGATCACCGTAGAAAACGGTATGTTCTCGAAAGAATCGAAGTGACAGATGAAATAAACTTTTGTTTTGTTTTGAGCGCTATATTAGCCTACCCCTAGCATTTAAAGATACAAAATATTTTTATAATATTTTTTTTTCTTTTTTCTCTTATTTACTTAAGTATACTTATTTTATACATCTGTTGAGATAGTCATGTATGGTATACATTTATGTAAATAGTACACCACACACTGCCTACTCATCTTTTTTCCTCCACTATCAAGTCCATCCAAAGGTTGTCTGTAAGAGATCGCTTTTAGCGATAAGGCCGCCCATTGTATCGCCCTATGTAGCCCTTAAAGTTATAATTTGTATGTTTTTATGGTGTACAATAAGGTCATATTCTATTAAAGATAAAGATAAAGATAAAGATATTTTTATTTTGCAAATATGGGTACATGATTCTATTCTATTCTAATTTTCTTCAGTAATAATTTAATAGCCGTTCAAGTGATGACGTAATCCTATTTACTCTTAGTTATTGCAGAGGACAGCGCTGCGGTTTTGAGGTTTTATCGTCAGGAGTTTGACATACTTCTCCTCCTCAGCACTGTAAAAAATACACCAGAAAAAACTAAACAAAAATGTATTTACTTACGTACTAATTCAATACAAAGTACAAAATATTGACTTCGAAAATCCCCGTGTTAAGTAGGACGCGTCCGTAAAATATATACCTTACGTTCGCGCTAACCCCATTCCAACATATTGATGGGGTATTGCAGTATTTCAAATATGATGGGAAATCATGGCGTTCTTTATAGCGCGGATATATCGTAAAATACCATAATATTGACCATCAAATGCTCGCATGCATGAAACCTCGGAGCCATAAACTTAAAAGAGATTCAGACTCTCTCTCAAAAAAGCTTTCTGATTTAGAAAATAACTTGCGATTTAGTTTTTTAATACACTTACATTACTTTTCATTACCTTTGTTTGTTGAGTAGTGAAATATGTAAACTACATTTACTTACTGCATTCTTCTAAAAACCTTTCTTTTTGATAAGATCTAGCTACATTTATTTTCTTTATCATGCAAAGGAAAGGGCTTTTAAGGGCTCTATTTAGCAAAACTATGCGAGTATACAGGCGGTCCAATATTGTTATTATCATAAAAGATAAGTATCACTTTGCTTATACAGGGTGTGCTTTAGACCCGAACAAGCTTAATAGGTGATTTTGAATCTGATTTTGCGCTCTAAGTGAATAAATGTGATTCTTAACTGAAACAGACGGTTATTTGACTTTCATATTGAAATGTAGTCAGCTTACTCCTGACATTTGCTGGACTTAGGTATTTCCCAAGTTAGAAAACCTACATGACCTATCAGTAGATTTTGAGTCATTGCAGCAAAATAATACAAAAAGGTTTTCTTTATTCGTATTCATATCTTTATTTGCATTCCATAATGTGTGATCTACAATGAGCTAAAGCACAATATACGAACTAGGGTACAATTACAGACCCTGTAGGCAGCAAAATGCATGAAATTAAAATTGAGTATAAAATTTTGTAAAAACTTTTAAAACTTTAAATTGTTCTATCTTGTTACTAGCGGCCTGCATAATATTTCTTTAGGGCATGTGATGCCAAGTCAGGCCCATGGGCGACATTAAAACTCTGATGCCAGATTAGTAACTAACCTCACGGTAAGATGGCTAGTTCTTTATTGTGATTTTTAAATCATTAGTTGAAACACAATACCTCACATGCAAATACCTAATAGGTACACCCACTAAACGACTTGTTAAACCAAGATGTCTGCCAACAATCCGTTCAATTAATTCAGTTCTAAAATCAAATATTCCTACCGCCTATTTGGGCTCAAATATGCACCCTGTATATTACCATAGACCCACATATTCTGTACCCCTATTATTTATGGTCTGGCCGAAGATTTATGTCATAGGGCGAGTGGGCTCCTAACGAGTGGAATTTAAGTGGATTCCTAGAGATAGGCGCTGCATGCCGACACGGTGGTACATTCGTCCCATGACTGGTTTATGGGTTTTACTTACGATTGCTTTATTCGTAGTAGCTTTGATTATGTCTATGCTATGTCCTGTTTGTGTGCTTCCTGGCGAAGAGTGGTTATGGTTTGGACATAATAATAGTTCTTATTATTATTAAGGCTAAAGAATGAAGTGTTGAGGCGTAGCAGCAGCTTTTTTTAGAATAAATTGATTACCAATTCGATTGCTAAGCATACCTAGCTTGATATAGAATTATGAAATTGACAGTAATCATTCAGTCAATATATTGACTGCTGCTTTTAGTTCTGAAGAAATAGTCATTCGGCTATCTTATCGTATATATTTTGTTGTCATACTCGTATGTAATTAATCCTGTGGCAGTACTTAGCAGGTAAAACCTTTTCACCATTTCCTAAACCGATTTACGAACCGATCAGCTAAACACTTAGCAAACGTTTCAAACACACCCCATGAACAGATGCTGATCATCAGAATGTTCTATTTTGCTTTTACATAAAGTTGGTCATCGATTTATTGGACGTAGGCAGGCAGCTTTATAATAATCATGTTAAAGATCTGTCGTAAGCTCACTAGCTGTTTCTGTGTGCGTAATACTTGACTGACAGTTAAATGAATTTCCATAACTAACAAACAGTTGAAAGTCTTCGGTTTCAAAACAGTTATAAATTAAAACAATGTATAATTAGGACACCTTAATGAACAACGGTCTTACTTACTCAAGTTTCACGAATTTGCAAAATCAACACTTTTCTTTGAGGGACTACTTTGGCCCAAGATTAATAAACTCGTCAATTACCTACAGATCTTTTATGAATACTAATGATCTTCAGACAGACTTCATAAACTTATTTCGACGAATTAGCTCCTCAAAATTATTGAATTTTTCACTTCAACTGAGGTGGCCATAAAAGATAATATTTTATTAATAGTAGGTACTTATTTTTTATATTTAATTGGTCTTATAATAATAATTCACAACTACGCAACGCCATCTAGACCCAAACTAAGTGGAGCTTTTGATATGAGTATATTTCTAAACTAGTGGGCATGCCCATAATCCTAATAGTGGTCAGACAGAACAAATGATCGTGCTCATCGTACATTAGTAACATTTGTCGTGTGTGGGAATCGAACCCTCGACCTCCGGCGTAACATTCAGAGCCACTAACCACTCAATCAACGGGTCAGTCAAAGTAGTACTTTATGTACGAATGTTATACCAATCGAGTTAAATTATTACCTCCTACTACTACTACCCACTCTAGTATTGTATACAATATAGAGACCCGCAGAGCAGTAGTTCAGTTTAAAATGGTGTATTTTCTATCTTTCAAAATCAATGCATTCCAGTAAGGTAGTTAGGTTAGGTAGTTAGGTTAGCTATACGATAAGTATGGTAAGTTAGGTTAGGTTATATGTATATATATACTAAATTTGCACCTCTCTTTTACCCCCTTATTGATTGGATTCGCAAAAAGGGATATCGGCAATAATCATAGGAACTAACCCAAAATATTAAATTTAAATTTAACTTTAAAAATCGAAAAAATATTTTATCATGTTTCTTTTGACTTTCAATGAAGAACCTTCATTCTAAATTTTATTCGAATAATTCAAAAGCGCAAAGTTATAGACTAACTTTGCAACCTCGTTTTACCCCCTTAGTGAGTGAATTTTCAAAAATCCTTTCTAAGTGCTCTCCTACGTGCCCCTGCTCACAGGCTAGTCAAATTTAGTTTAAGAGTATATATGTAAAAGTATGAGGAGTAGTAACAAACTTTGTATCCACCTATTTTATTTGTGGTACCTCCTTAAAAACATCATGTCATTTTGAAATTGTAATAATATATTAGTTTAAACATGAAGAAGGGAGTTTGACTATGTTTTGGGAATTTGACTCGTGCTAAGAAGTGTCTAAACCATATTCTATATGTATTTAGTCTGTGCCATTCGTTTTCGATCTGCGCTCTTCATTTCGCCTTCTATCTATCTGCCTACGTTCTATCATCTTGACAGCTGTTGTGGACAATATACTTATTTCTAAGCTGTGGTGTTTGCTTCTACGTTGCAACCCTTCCCGCTTCAGTAGTTACTACGCCATAGTATTTTAAATTTCTCTTCTCGCTAACAAGCTTGTTTCCTTACATCTTCAATAAAATAAACTAAGAATGTATTCAGTGGTTTTTCTTGACAAATGAGCTTAAAATAATACGGATGGAAGTGTCTAATCCTTTGAAAAAATATCATTTTCACTTACAATAAACTCTCCGGAAATTCTTCGGTGCCGAAATGAGGTCATAGCCCGGAAGGATGAGACACATAACAGTAACATACAGAAGTAACACTCCCAAAATCCCCGAGTAAAAAACTTGCTAAAAATATAATTGAGCAAAAGAAATTCTTACGAAGATTTTTCATCCGTCACAAGAAAGATTAGGTAAACGCAACAGTGCTTATTAAAGTATCATTGCTTAATAATACAATACTTAGTTCTCTTAAAATCTCCTTCATCTGCAGCTGCGACGATCGCGAAACGTCTAACTTATGTTGAACTCTAGGATTACTCTCCAAGATAGTAGTTAGTAGGTAACAACAGATGCCAGCACATCAACATACCCCAAACTTTCAAATTTTCCCAATTGAATATGAACTTTATTCTGTTTGCAGTAAAGTTGAATAATTATCGAGGAAAGACTGGGGAAGCTTGATGTGCTGGCCAGCACCTTATTGTAAGACCGAGCCATCAAAAACTAATCCATTTATATACTTATATTTGTTTGCGTTGCCGTAGCAAATACTCAAAGGTTATAACTATATTACTTCTCTCTACTATTTTATCATAGAGTGTGTGAGTGGACTTACTGACTTCATCTGCCGTGTAGCGTTACCCACACAATACATTCACAAACTGACTCGGAAAACGTTATTCTTGCCGTGTTGTGTGTTTTGGCGAAGTTTCTCAACGCGGCTCTGTGTGGACGCCCAAGCCAGAAATAATAACGTGTATTTTTGTATGTGTTAGTTTTTAACATCTGATTTATGTTAGCGTTAAGAGCTCCCCAGATCTGGTCAACATTCATTTGTTAATGTTCGTTTAGTGTACTTTAACTGTGGATCGATCATCCAGAGACTTCCGTGGGCGGCGCATGCGGCGGATATAGTTTGAGGAGCGTGAGTAGCCACTTAGCATGGTGGCTGTGCGCTCATAATGCAAGCAGTGGTAATTGCATGAGAGGTATCTACTTCATGAAGCTGTCAGTATTTCTAGTAGGGAGGGATTATTTTTTACTCTCTTATTTCACAATACAAGGCGCCACTTGAACCTGAAGGTTTTCTGGAGTAATTGTAGAGTTAGACTTTATAATTCAAACAATAAATTAATATTTTACGACCAGATTGTAAATTAGTAGTCCTTAAACTTTTGAGCGGTAAAACCTTTCTGGATGAAACTGAATCAGTTTAGTTTTTAATGGCGACGGCTCGTCCGTCAGTAAGCTATAAAACTAGATTACTAGTAATGTAATAGTATTCTATCTATATTCAGGCCGTTTAAACTAAACGAGCTGTTTCAAACCAAGCTTTATAGAGAGTGTTCACAATGGCCTCGAAATGTGAGACTATTTCCGAAATAGTAGTCGTTTATTCATATCCTTCCAACTCCTTCAGCAATCTGGTTCCTATGAGGTAAGGCTTAAGGACGAGAATGGATTTAACTCCTCGAATGTCTTAAGTCACACAGTTCGACATAAGAAAAAACGCTCCAAGTGTCTTAAGTCGGACAGTTACACTTAAGGGCTTGGTCAGGATCTTCCTTTTTCTGAAGGCCTACCTAAAGTTATTATCTTACTCGTAAAAGCGTCGACATTGTTGTAATGTGCGTGTACGGAGGTCGACACCCGAAAGGTTAAATAAAGTAACACATTTTCACGAACGTAATTTTATTACAACTGTGACATTATGACAAGTTACGAATATTTACACGATATGTACAATTTTTACATCTTAATTACACAGTATACAAACAGTAACCTTACATTCGCTATGCGATAAAAAATTACATTTTAGTAAATTCATCGTTACAACCCTAGGCCGAATCGACTGCATACAATGTTGACTTTATACAGAAACTAAACGAGTTCATCACATATTGATCCACACAGCACACTTTACACGCAGTAATATAAACTTGAACCGTACAAAACTGGACCCCGGGGCAGGTCGGCGGCCGAGAGACAGGGCTCGGGTCTCTGCGGCCGCCGGCGACCCTCCGACAGTCTATCTAGTCTAGTCGATGGACACGATCAGCGTGTCCTCCTCCAGCACGGCGCTGGAGGGCTCGCGGCGCCGGCGAGAGGCCCGCACTCAGAGCTTCGTGTGCGACAGGCCGTTGGGCGCTATCAGCGGCGCCAGCGTCGCCGGCCGCGCCTCCAGCGGCAGAGCCTCGCTGGCAGCCACCGACTTTGATGTCAGCGCCGTGGATGCCTCGGAGCGCGATCCCGCTACACCTCCTCCGATCGACAGACCTCCCCTTGACTCTGCGGCTCGCAGCTGCGCACGCGCAGCCCCTCCTCCTCTCTTTCGCGGTATCACACTATTTTCCACGTGTAGAGTCGCATTCACGTCTTTCCCGGCCGCGCAAGTGCATGCCTTCAAGAAACTCTTCTTGAAATTGTCAGAGAGGAAAGCGTAGAGGATAGGATTCATGGCTGAGTTGCTGTAGCTAAAGCACGCTGCGACCAGGAACACTGTGATAGTGATGCGGCTGGCGCACTCGTTTGGTGGAGAGTAGATGAGTGCCACTTGGAACGCCCAATATGGCAGCCAACACAACACGTACACCGCAATTACAGTCAAAACTAATTTAGTCACCTTGCGATGCGATCGTTTTTTTTCTTTGGACTTGTTCTTCGGGCCAACAGTCTTCAGCTTACGAATGACGAGGCAATAGAACACGAAGATAAGAGTCAGTGGCGCAGCAAAGCCGAGTGCGAACGAGTACAGCGTGAAAGACGTCTGGCCTTTGTTGAACTCTCTCTCGGGCCACACGATGTTGCATGAGAGACCATTATCAGTTGGTATCAGCGTCGTGTACATGAATATGGGAGTCATCACTAGAGCGGACGCTGTCCAAGCCGCAGCAGACACCACTCTGGAGACGAAAGGCGTCCGCAGTCTCGGCGCAGCTATCGGATGGCACACAGCTATATACCGATCCGCACTCATGATGCACAGGAATATAGAGCTGGTGAACTGGTTGATTCCAGTAGATATCATGTAAGCTTTGCACATGAAACGTCCAAACGGCCAGGATCGTAGCGACATGGTGGTGATTAAGAATGGTATACCGATAAGAAAGCACTCGTCAGCGATGGCCAGGTTCACGATGTACATGTTGGTGACTGTCTGCATCTTGGAGTAGCGCAACACGACGTAGATGACGAGGGTGTTGCCCAGCAGTCCCACCACACAGACGAGAGCATACAGGACCTGCGTCACGACGTATACAACTGGCAGGTTGATGTTGGGGCAGTTCTCGAATGTTCCATTGTACGTGCCGTTTTCGTCGTAAGAATAGTTTCCATCTCGAAACATTTCCACGTCTTCCAACTCCATTGTGATGAATTCAGAAGTAGCTTGTTGTAGAGAATATTTACCTGGAAATAGAAAAAATATAGATTAATTCTGATTGATCCGTCTGCACGAGTGACAGTCGACTGCTGTTTGGATGTATTTGTGAGCAAGTAATTAATGTAATCGGGGGGAGTCTGTTGTGCTCTCGGGTTACTAGAAGTGTGGTCGAGATTAACATATTGGGGAAATTACTCAAACAGATAACGAAACATGTTATGATCCATTTTATTGTGAAACTCATCATGATTCACATCTCTGAGTGGAAAAAATGCGTCGTATTAAAACAAAAAGAACATTTTGCTCAGAGCGTACCTAACAAACACACAGTCATATTAAAACTGTTCAACAGTAAAGTTGTTAATTTATTTCATATCTCGTCATCGTTTATAATTATGTGAATAAGGCAATTAACTGTAATAACTATTAGGACGACCGGTAGTCTAAAACCTGAAGATGAAAGAGGGAAAAAAAGTTTTTGACAAAACTCGGTTCTAAATAACTTCGGTTAAATGTAGTCAGTCCTATTAATGTGGATGTGATCATCGCTATTCGACGATTATAATTAATTTATGACAGCAGATCAATCTCCTTTGTAAATACTTTTTCAATGAGTGTCATAAATATTGGACCTTGTAAAGAATTTCCAATATGACATTCTCATGATGAAATGTCCACATTCATCCTGAACTTAATATCGAGAGTCCACATGAGCGGCTCGCAGCTACTTTTATTTATATTAAATCGACATGATTTATCGGTATTTGCAGAGAACAGTATTTCACGTGTACATCTATAATGTACATCGCTACCTTCTGCCCAGTTATTGTTCGGATTGAAAGCAAGCAGATAAATGATTGACGCGTTGTATTATTACGTTTTACTGAAATATGTTTGTAATGGGGAAAGATGATAGAAGAAGCGTGGGATAAATAAACCTACGTCATGAAACAGATGAATGTGCAATTAATATTATAGTGTAATAGCTTAGAGTGAGGTTGGGGTTATAATAACATATTTAGTCGGTTTTAACTCATAGCATGATAGGTATAATATTAGGAAATAAAACAAATGCAATCAAAGGTCTCTTAAATCACTAAAAACCCAAAATAGTGCAAATTAATCTACACATCAAGTTACAGCAAAGTGTTTTTTTTCAATTGAACATAAACCTTATTCAGATTGCAATAAACATGAAAAACTATCAAAGAAAATTGACACATTGGGGTAGGTTGATGTGCTGGCGTATGTACATAAGTGCCTTTAATTTACGTTATTGAAATGAATAATAAATGATTTGACTTTGATTTTTGTAATGTTGGTTTTGATACTTACATTTTGTGTCAGCAAACAATTATTCGAAGAGCTGTAGACGTGGCACCGGGACACACCTGCAACAACAAGAGACAAACTGTTAAATTTCACTATACACATAACTCTTTTTAAAATGATGAAGTAAAGATCTCAGGCGAAACGGTGGTTATGGAACCTTATTATAAGTAAACATAGTGACATAATTATAAAATAACAATATTATACGTCGACACATTGACTACCTCATTAGTCTTGTGTGCGTAAGCGCTACTGCTGAGCATGAGGGCCCGGGTTCGATCCCCGGGACGGGCAATATGAATACAGATGGTGTTAGTGAGTTTTTCCATCTGGAATTTCTCAGTAGCAGCCAGTCTGGATTTGTGCCCGAACCGAGACCGGTCCGGTCCGGTCCGGTCGGGATGAGACTTTAACATAACTGGCGAAAGATGGGTCAACTACATGTACACCTCTGTCTCACCCTTCGGGGATTACAAGCGTGATGTTATGTTATGTTACATAGACACAATATTATGCGTTTTCTATTTCTCAGAAATATATTTTTGCATAGAAAATACACACGTAGATTCTGTAACAATAGCAATAAATTCATTACAAAGCAATGTTTGTTCCTGTAGCGAAAACATCGTGCGAGAATAATGATGTGTTAAAAATCCATAAATATCTCAGTCATAACATTGGTTTAAAGCGTCTACGAGCACCTAGGTACTGGGAACATCCAACCGCAGAAAGACCACTCTAAGTAGGAAAAGAGTGACTATCCCAACATTTGCAAAGCACATATTGCGGGAGCTAAATTATAAAAGCCTTATGGGTAAAAGCCTTAAGGTACGCTTGACGAGGTTGTTTCGTGGATGAGCCATCGTTCATTAGATACACGCGCAGTAATGACCACAGGCGTTTAGGTAGTTAAAAATGATACGACAGTACGCCTGTCAACGTCTGAGTTTTTACTTGCATAAAATCAGTTCGCTTTATGACGATCGATTTTCCATACTATCATAAGGAACGGCATGTTTTACTGTCACGTTATGTCAAACAGAATAAGGTTTATATTCAATTGGGAAAATTTGACACATTGGTGTAACTTGATAGCTAGCGTCTGTACCTACAGATTGTCAAATTTAACATATTGGGGTAGGTTGATGTGTTGGCGTTTGTACATGTGCATTTTTATTTTAATTTGCTGATGTTTTCGGTAGACTAGCGTTTTTATCATCAAAGTAGCACTTCGCGTGCAACTATGCCCGCTTGTGTTGTTATTCAAACTTTTACCTTACTTTTAAACTTTTCTCACGCTCTCGTAGTTTTGAAAATAAAATATGTGGTGACAATAGGTATAGCTTTTAACTGGTCAAAGATTTTTTTAAAAGAACCAGTAATTTATTCGTTAATAGCATAGAAAAATACGAATCTTTCTTCTCTATAATAGTATAGGTTAAAAGGTAGTAGAAGGAGACACTACACCTAATGAACCTTCTGTATTCATATTTTAAACCTTTATCACGAGAATATTCCTGTTGGTTTCAACTTCAGCCGCAGCCTGTCTGCCGTCCGCCGTGAGGTCGTCGGAAATCTGTCAAACGCATGTGTTTACTCAAATGTGATTAATGTGGGGGAAAATATCTAGTTTAGAATTAGATCCAGCCTCAGCTGCGTGGCGTCCACGTGATGGGTACGTGGCGGATTGTAGGCGGCTGGGATCAAGAGAGCCCATACTTATGTAAAAACAATGATTTGTTTGCACAACAGATACCGAAACAGGAAAATATTACCTCAGTCTATATCGGAATTTGACCGATAAAACTTATCTCGGTACCTATCACATTTATTGATCAGGGAATTTCTCCAATCTACTGCCAATTCCTGATTAACAGATAGGAAATCACTACAAAACAAAACAACTCCGTTATAATCACTAAGCGCGTTTAACAGGAATCTGGCAACTCATCACGGGCAATAATTGATAGAAATATTTCAGACTGACCACAGATTCTCCGGACGAATGTTACAGGATTACTGTTTTATGTTCCACATCCCTCCTAATAAAATATAATAATGCATCCAAGCTCATGTTGTTCAACCCTCTGCTACATAGATAGCGGGGAGTTTCTGTCAGTACAACATAACATTGTAAGCGTAGCGGAACGAAACGTATGGTGAAACTGAAGATAACTTTGAATCATTATAACAAAACAATTTATTTTTGCTATCAGTAGTCTATAAAATCCACGATCAGTACGATATTGTATCTATCTTATTTGTCTCCAAAAGTTCTGCCTAACCCATGAATTATTATTCACTAAAAGCTATTAATAATATTTAAAGTACGTAGGTACTCGTAAGATCTCGTGTTTTTACTTCATTCATTGTTTTCTATTTTAAAGTTTAGATGAAGTACCTATTAAACATAAGTTGATTTTTTTATTAAAGTAATTGTCGTTTGTGTGGAATCCACTGTTATTTTAGGGAGACCTGTAAAGTCTGTGAGTGTAATAATAAATATGTAAATACACGTACCTAATTATTAGATAAATTTTATACTCTAACACATTTGTCTCTGTGGCATTTTTTTTCTAGTTATCTATACCTAATTATAATATTCTTAAATAAAACCTCCATGACAATCATCTCCGCTAAGTAGGTATTCCGTGCCCGCTAACTGTATAACCGAGGTTTAAAACACAACACACATACGCTGAAGAATAGTAAAGGACTGATTACATTACTGAGATATTAACTTACTACATTCAAGTTTACGACTTTTCGCGCCATTCTAAGTTTGATAGCTTCCGGGGTGCTACCATAAAATATGTTATTGAAGATTTTGAGGGAGGGTCAGTGAAATCTGGCACAAACAAAAGAACGAACTCACATGGCGATTATAAAGAAGATGAAATGAAGAAATAGGTCAAATTGACAATGCTCATTTGATTCGGAAAATAAATCGAGCCACTTCCCTTTTTCACGTTTTATGGTTTATATTTTTGGTATACATGGAAAGTATCAATTCAAACCAAATATCGCCTAAAAAAATATTGTTTAACCTTTAAAATGAAGTTAAAAGTTATATAACTAACAAACTTAACCTAACCTAAGCTCGAATAAATTGGGTATTTTGCAAATTTTATAATAATACGTGAAAAAAGAAGTGGCTCAATTTATTTTGCTCCTAAATGTAGTCTGTCTCAAGATTTGTGGTCTGTCAAATGGTGCATCAAACTAAGTTTTGTTTCCTAGCTTTGAGAGATAAGTTCATATAGGTTTCCAATAACCAATCATTTACGATAAAATATAGATAGATAGGTTGGATAGGTATGTACAATAAAAAACAACAAAAAATAAATAAATATTCCACAACTTTCCACACAACGCCATCTAGTCCCAAGCTAAGCTAAAAGCTTGTGTTATGGGTACTAAACAGCTGATAAACATACTTATATATTTCTAAATACATACGTGTTGTAGATAAATTACACACAGACACAGAACAAATGATCGTGCTCAAACATTTATCCTGGGTGGAAATCGAACCCACGACCTCCGGCATAGCAGTCAGGGTCACTAACAACTAGACCAACAGGCTAGTCAAACAACAATAACATAACATAACGCCTGTTATCCCCGAAGTGTTAGACAGAGGCGCACCAGTAGTAGGTACACCTACATTCCAGTTATGTTTAGGTCCCACGTAATAGGGGTCGAGCCTATTGCCATCAATCGGGCACGAACGAACACAAGTATCCGATAAAAATTTTGTTCGTGATGTCCCGTCCGAAAGTATTGAATGTCATCGATCGGGCATCGATCCCGCGACCTCATGCTCAGCAGTAGCGCTTGCGACCACTTGACAAACAAGGCAGTTACAATAAATTCAATTTCAATCTTTTTTTCATTTTTATGAAAGACATACCATCAAAAACCGTCCAAAGAAGAAATCTTTAGGAATAGCGACAAAGACATTAAAATGAGCTTTGTTATCTTTGTTGGTTGAAGAGATAAAAGAACGACTTTATCATCTAACCATTATGCAAATGACAATCAAAACTGGGTCACTCTCATTGACAATTTGAACCAAAATAAAAACTTTTCATGATGTGACAGCCGTCTTTTACGTTATTTATAGACAACGTGGGTTTACATTTGTATTAAGTCAAGTGGGACTCGGTCAAAATTAAAATAACTGAAGCCTTTTTAACAGTTGAGCTCACGATGGCTGACACATACATGCTGCTTGCCCAAATTGTTTCTGGCGCTTTCCTCAAAAGGCTAAACCCGACACTGCTCTGCACGGTTCGTCACACGAAAATTTTGTTAATATATTTTTTCATGTCTGGACTTGAAAAGAGACGATGACCCCTGAGTTTGTTTCGGCTTTTCTTCTCAGAGGTAGCCAGTTAGGAAATGCCGACTTCAACTAGCTTTAAAGGAAAAAATGACGTGTAAAAGTGATTTCCATATCCTACTTGCATAATAAATAATTTCATTTCATTTTACTTAGATTTTTACTAAATAAAGATATAGGTAATCAAGGTTGCACTGATTTGAATAAGTGTAAGACCTGTACCAGTACTGACGGGAGGGATATACAGAAGTACGTGAAACAAGCCTGTCTACTAGCCGCTCTAGTGCTGACTGCAACCTGACTGCAATGCCGCTGGATTCCTACCCAAGATAAATGTTTTTGTGATGAGAACTGTGTCTGGGTGTAATTTATTTATAACTAACCGACGTCACGCGAATTCACCCGCGTAGTTCCCGTTCCTATGGGGATACAGGGATAAAAAGTAGCCTATGTCACCCGGGGGTAGTGTAGCTTCCCAACGGTGAAATAATTTTTCAAATTGGTCCAGTAGTTTTGGAGCCTATTCAATGCAAACAAACAATCGAACATTTTTTTCTTTATAATATTAGTATAGATAATAATAACATGATATATTTAAATATATATATAAAAGTGCGTTTAAATCAGTTGTCTATTAGCTACTCTTTGCACAAACTCTGCTTATTTTGGGGCTAGAATGGCGTTGTGTGAAATTTGTGAAATTATTATTTTAATTAATCAGGGCTGGCTATGATGATGCTGCACGCGTACCTTGACCATCGCAGAAATGGTATTTGTCAATAGAAGAATCAACAAAGATCAGATTGATAAAAATATTTCTTTTGTTTTGAGCACGTCAATTTCAAAAATGAAGAAAAGAAATGTTTCGATTCTTCAGTCGACAATAGACTAAAATATTGAGTTTCTTCTGTAATATTGTACAGAAACAATTCTACCATCTGTCAGTTTTTCGATTCTTTTGTCGACATCCCCGTTTCTACCAATGATATTTTATGTAAAAAAGGGCAGATAGGTTATAAGCGCTCAGAAAGCGACACGTTAAAATTTGGCTAACCAGCCACACTTATCTATTAATTTACCTCAGTGTCGCGTCGCGCCGTCAACGGACGCGTGCGTGCGTTAGTGTGCCGTTTTTGAAGATCGAATGTTGTTTCGGTAACCTGTCTACACCTTTTTACTTATAATGTCATTGGTTTCTACGGTGATCATGCTATGCGTGATGATGACTAGTGAGAAAAAGGTGACAAAATAATTTAACTCATGTTTATTCTATTGTGGTTTGGTTGTAGACGGATCGTGGCTGTAGATAATATATCTCGAGCTCAGTCCACACACAGTAGTCGAGATTAAGACGCGTGACGCAAACGTGACACGAACATAACAAATAAATCTATTGTGAAGTAGGTCCCGACTGTTTCTTGTCCCGCGTCGCGTGGGTTGCGTAATGACAGGAAACGTGGCAATGTTTGTTGTCTTTATAAAATAACTAGCGAATCACAAACGATTTCACCTGCGTAATTCCTGTTCTCAGGAATACAGGGACAGAAAGCCTATGTCATCCACGGATCGTGTGTAGCTTCCTAACGGTCTTCTTCTTATCGTGTGGTAGTAACTAACCTGGTGTCAGAGTTTTAAAGCCGCCCATGGGCCTCTGACTTGGCATCACATGCCGTCGAGAAATATCTCTCAGGCATGCCGGTTTCCTCACGATGTTTTCCTTCACCGATTTTGAAGCAAGTGATAATTATACAATCCGCACATGAATCCGAAAAGTCAGAGGTGCGTGCCTTGGGTTCGAACTCGAGACCTATGAATTGGCAATCCACCGGTCACACCACTAGGCTATCACTGCTGTTTCCAAACGGTGAAAGATTTTTTTAAATTGGTCGAGTTGTTTTGGAGCCTATTCAAAGCAAATAAACAATCAAATCTTTCCTCTTTAAAGTATTGGTAGAGATGATGAAAAATTAAACCTATTTGGCTGCTTCCTTTCTCGTGTAGGTCTAGGTTGTCTGGATGGGACTTCTTCCAGTTCAGAATTACTGGGTTCATATGTCTCATCATTCACATCTAGAAAAATGTCATCTGATCTTTCTGAACTTTCTGTCTCGGAGTTTAATTCTTCCCCCACTGAATCAAAACACTGGTAATAAAATAAACAACAGACAATGGAAAATCACTGAACCTTTTTCTACATACTTCATTCTTTCTCTATGTTGTGCGTTTATTTTGGCAAGCAATGTTACTACAACACACAGTAGTACAAACATGTACCAATGATACAAACCAAATTGTGTAACAATCGCTCGATTTGTGTATATCCCAGCTCGTCTTTCAGACATGCCTTGTTTTATTACCACTACCGCTTGCGGCGCCGGCGGATGCACTGCCAAATTGCTATCATTCGCAATACGCATGTGTTTCTCACTGCTCACTGCTCATCAGCTTGTCAAGTCTTCTGCAATATTTTGATACAAATACCACAGCTGAGAGCTACAAAAACATCAAAGGAGAGGAAATGTACAAAATCAATTTGAATACAATTTTTGAACAGATGTCTTGTAATTTTTGTAAACGCTACATTTGTTCACATTAAAATAAACTCGTAAATTTAACGTAAACAATAAGAATAGCCGAGAGATTTCCTCAAAATTTATTAGAGTTTGTTGATCCCGTAACATTTGATTTTCCTGGTACTTCGAAATGGACGAAAATATTTCCCAAAATGCTTAGAATAAGTCCAAAAAAACAATAGATCAAAAACAGTGGCCTTGTTGCAAAACAGTAGCACGCAGCTATACAATACGTTTATACGGTACTAAGCAATGCAACAAAGATCTTCACGATCAATAGCATTTATCGTGAGAAAGTATTTCAAAAAGCAGTTTCATGAAAAACAGACAAATCGTTTAGAAACCCATAATCGAATAATCAATCACAGACACAACCACAAAATATTCGCATACATTTTATGCGCACACACACGCTGCGCGCGCGCAATATGCGGCTGTTTGCGCAGCTGGGCTGCCTATAAACGTGATTTGTGTGCAAATTCGCTTTCACTATCAATCTGATTTAAGATCTATAGTTGTTCATCCGTGGGTAGGCTGGAATGTTTTGTTCCATAATTACTTAAACATGGCATATAATGTATGTATTATATTATATAACAACCGCGTTGCGTATATTCGTAGTATACAAACGTACGTTTAATGTGTGTAAAACCAGACAACACACCTGTTTACATTATTCAAACAGAACGATTTTAAAATAGAACACAAAGTTCCCCAATTGGGGACATTTCTCCCCCAAACGGGTTGTTTATTGTGTGTTTAAAAGCACGTGATCCGGCTTCAGACACCTCTTTGTGCAGTGAGCTCTTTTTGTGTTACTTTTGTTTGAACCCGGTGTTATTTGTGTTGGTGGCATGTCGTCGTGTGCGGGATCCGTCGCCATCATTGTGGACTGGGGGCTGGTTTGCGGCGAGAAGATTGCTTTTTGTGTCGGTAGTATAGGGCTGGTTTTTTTAAACGGAAATAGCTTTTCAAAGATAATTATAGACCTAGACTTTTTAGACTTCCATACCTTAAGAGTACCAATGGAAGCGGCTACTAAGCCTTCGCTGTCTGTTCAACTGTCTGTCATCGAGCTATCTAGTATCTCATGAAGTAGAGGTGTTACCTAAGTAGTAGTTGACATTTTTTAAAATGTGCATTTCTATTGTCGCTATAACAACAAACACTAAACATAAATTGAAATTAAACGCCTACCAGAAACATGTTTTTTCTGTGTTTTTTGATCGACATAGTACTGCGTGTGTTAGCACTTGACGAGTATTTTTTATTATTGTTAATAGGCTCGAGTTTAGCCATTATCTGTCTTTATCTATCTTTTGCTGGGGAGTTTGTACCACCCGTCCTTTTTCCCAGTAATCAACACTAGCAAGTGGCAAAGATTTTTAAGGGTTTCTTGTCATTTTAAACATTCAAAAAGTGCTGACTTAATTTATACAAATGAATATTAATTCAGAGTATGCCTCTCAATAAAGTATTGCTAAGGAACATTTACATTACAGCTAATGAGAAAATAGCTTGATGTAATGTGAATGTTTAAAACGCCAATCAAAATCTAACATTTGTTTGTTTCGTCTATGTCAAATCTAGTATAGTTACCATAAACTAATATTCCTTATAGAACCACTCACATAATAACGTAGATAATGAAAACATGAGCGTGCCTGGAATAGCGAACTGACTTTATCATTAAACCCTCAACTAATCTCAGTATAAAGAGGTAAAATGGCTTGTTTGCGGGAGGTAATCTCTGTAAGTACTGATAAGATTACGAAAATCAATTCACAGGAAAATAGAAACCTACACTATCGATGAGTTTACAGAGGCCAGCATCATATCAAACTACCCCAGTGTGTGCAATTTCTTTGATAGTTTTTCTACTTTATTATAAAGAGAATAAAGTTCATGTTCAATTGGGGTACCTTGATATGCTGACGTCTGTACCTATTTTTAACATTCAACTTTTTCCAAAAAAAATACACAATTTGAGTGGGCCTATCCGGCTCACCGGAGCACAGCCGCGAATAAAAGTAAGTTTCTACTAAGGTTTTACTTCCATTAACTTTTCCTCGAATCTGCGGGGATGAAGTATTAAATATTTGGTCGAGTAATGGCCTCTTATTTATTAATAAGAAGACTTTCAGATGAAACGTACCTACGCGTTCTTTATTGATCTTCGATATGTCTCAAATTGTTATTGTAAACTAACTACTTACATACGATACTGCCACAGTTCTGCAGAACTTCCAGCTATTGAATGAGTACTAAAAAAGTTGTAACATTTTTCTGAACGTCACAACTAAGAATGATTAGACCAAAAAGGTGTTATTCCCTAACTGTTGCATAATTTTTATTTTCTCACCACAATTAACAATGCCAGAACATCAAGCTAAAACTGACAAATTATCCCAATTTGAACATGAACCTTATTTTATTTTTCATAAACATGAAAAACTATCAAAGTTTGACACATTGGGGTGGCTTGGTATGCTTATACGTTACGTCCCAGCAGTATGGAGTGGCCTTTAATTCATTAAACCCCTAGCGAACGCCGGCGTTCGCGCTGTCGTATCTTTCTATTGTGTCTAAAAAAAATAAAAATAAAAAAATAAAATAAAATTTATTCAAGTGTGAGGTAAAGTAAAGATTATAATTTACATTAATTCCGTTGGATGAAAAACTAAATCTAACCGTAATATGGATCTGCCTGAACTAGGTTTATGAAAAACCTGTGTTTCAGGCCAGCAATAACATCAAATATTTTATATTAAAAAATGCAATGCTTAATTAGAAGCTAAATTATAAACAAGACAATGTTTCCAATGACTTAGAGAGTAATTTGGCTATACAATTTTAAAATTAGATTATGTAAGATTATGTTAAAATAAATTAAAAATTAAAGTAGACAGACTATTATTAAATTAGATAAACAAAGAGACTTAAAATTAGAACAGGTAGATGGAAACTTTATTTTACAATTTCAAGCAGTTTTTCCGTGTCTGAATAATTAAGTGTTGCCAAATATTCCTGAACCATTAGATTACACCTATTATTACTTAAACTATAAACTTTTAGTGATCTGTTAATCTGATTATACAAGTAAGGTCCTAAAAAGAAATAAAAACGACGAGCAAAAGCATGATTAGTCCTAGAGTTAGCACAAACCAAATCTTGTCTTCTCCTATCTGACGGTACTGGGATAAAATAAAGTTCAGTGTGTTGAAATAAGACAACATTCAAAACAAACAGTTGACGCACTGATAGCACTTTACATTCCGTATGTAGCTGGTACGTAGGATATCTATATGGACGAAAAGTAGCCACCTTTAAAACAGCTCTTAGAGCGCGTTCTAGAGGTAGTAAAATTGATTTAGCGGCACCACCCCAGGATGTTATGCAGTAGCTGACAATAGATTGACACAAAGCTAAATAAATCTGCCTAATTAATTTAAAATGGGCATATTCACGTATGTTTTTAAAAATGTATATGAGTTTACGCAGTTTGTGTCTGTAATTGACATGATTGAAAGGAACCTTATTTACAATATAGGTTCGGTTGAGACAGCATTTCGTCGAAGCACACAACAGTACCAAAGTAGTTCCAATCTAACATAACAAACATCTAGAATTAGATGAAATGTTTTCAAACAATGACTCTCCTCACACGATTCGACATGATCACACAAATACACCCACTGGCGAATGTGCCGGCGATTCGTCAATCTGTATGAAAATGTTCCACGGGTAGTACCACGAGTAGTAATATATTTAGTTAGTCGACATCCTAAAAATTCAGTCCTGATACCATCTTACGGACATTTTTCTTACCTGTACAAGTACAAACTGTACGAGTATTGGAACGAAGTTCCTTATCGAGCGTTGCGAAAGGGGGCTAGTCGGAAAAAAAGAAGTCTAAAAGTTGTAACGACACTTTTTGCTATATTTGCGGGCCGTGGGGCGTGCGCGTGTTTTTCTGCAGTTGTTGGGAGAGGGAGAGGGAGAGAGAGAGGGGGGGGGAGGGGAGGGAGAGGGGGGGAGAGGGTAAGAGGGTGGGAGACGTAAGTGGAGGAAGGGAGAGGGAGGTATGGGGAGGGGAGGGGGAGAGGTAGGGGAGAGAGGACGCGGGGAGGAGGAGGGGGAGGGGAGGGGGAGGGGGAGAGGGTGTGGGAGGGATGGGCAGCGTGAGGGAGAGTGGGAGAGCGTAGGAGAGAGAGAGAAAGTGAGGATTAAGACCGGGAGTTGTAACTTCTATGACATAAATTTATGTTTCTCTAGTCTCTTTCTTTAGTTGGACTTCAAGTTGCGGTGACTATCAGACGGGGTACTGCACGCTTCGTCACATTTCTGCGAGTGCACGTGACTTCATCCCAAATACACACTAATGATAGCGAATACGAAACTAGCTGTTTGACAGTTAATTGTTGAACACTTTGCCCCGTGATCATAACTAGGTACTGTCGATTGCAGGTCGTTATCGCTGATACAATGTCCATTTGGTCTTGGCCCTTAGGTGGGCGTTAGTGGCCCATTAGACAGTAGTAATGGTGAACCTCTTCAGACGGACAACTTTGATAACTGCGATAATTTGACGACATTGACAAAGTTTGAAGTTGAACTTTATTGGGATTTGGAATGGCTTGTAGACATATTTTTATTACTACGTTTTAACTCAACAAAAACATAACATCACGCCTCTAGTCACCAACGGGTTAGGCAGAGGTGTTCCTATCTGATTTGAAGTACTCATCTTTTACAAGTTAAGTTTCTAAGTCACATGTAATAGGGGGCGAGTCTATTGCCATTAATCGGTCACAATTCTAGTCTCCAGGCTGCTATTATTTTTGGTCTCACTGTGCTTCCCTTTTAGATACCCTACCACCCTCCTATATAAAGAGGCGAAGGTCCTGACAGTGCGCCAACTGTTCATACAGCAAACAATTATGAAACAGCATAGCCTCCTAACATATTCTCCCTATCTTTCGTGTGGTAAACGCAGGTTCGACCCCGTGGACATCTCAACCGACTTTCGACCAAGTTCTCTCAGCGATTCTTCTGCTACCTCGGTCATTATTTCTATAATAAAATAAACAAGAATCTTCCTATTTATGACCTTAACAAGATTAAATGTAAAATAAAATTAACTAGCTGGATCGAGGACTTAAACTACCTTGAAACTGAAAAAATCCTAGCTGTCTCGATATAGATTACGTTTTAAATAATTCAGTTATTAAATTTACTAGGTATATACTTTTCACATCAATTTTATTTATTTTTATATCCAGGCAACAGAAACTTCTACATCCTCACTCACTCACTACACAAAACAACACTCCACACTACACAAAACCACACTCCACAAAATCACTCTCCACACTTTCCGTCATCTCCACACAATACTAACCATACGAACACTATATAGACTTAGAATCATTTTAATAATTGTTAATAAAGGGTGGAGACCTGGTGTCCTGAAATACAGGCCCCAAGCCAAGTTTAGGCACCAGTCTCCCG
This sequence comes from Euplexia lucipara, assembly GCA_921972225.1. Lineage (NCBI taxonomy): Eukaryota > Metazoa > Arthropoda > Insecta > Lepidoptera > Noctuidae > Euplexia > Euplexia lucipara. The sequence goes on along the minus strand of OV179149.1, from coordinate 551,164 downwards.
CAATATACTTACTCTATCCACCTGTTCCCTAAAATATGTACTCAATGTGTATTGTGGCGAGAAAATTAAATAAATAAATTATTATTATTATAAATTATTATTAAAAAAAATTTCATGGAAAAACTTATTTACACTTTAAACCGCTTAGCATAAGTATCAGGGACTTCACACAAATTGTAACCAACTTTCTTATGTTATAAAGGTTATTGTTGTTTTCTTTGGTCCGACCCGGGATTCGAATCCGGGACTTCTGCCTTCTGGCTCAGTGTTTGCGTTCACTAGACCACCGGGAAAGTCAAACCAACTAAAGTTACAAGTCCGGGATTAGCCGCAGAATTAACAAGACAAAGAGTTAAATATTTATGATATTATATAAAAAAGCAAGACAGTGAACCTAAGTTTTATTTTCCTCTAACCTATGGTTTTCCTCATCTCACCCCAATATCATGTATTAAATGCTATAAAGCTCTGTATATTTATCTTGCTATAAGGCATGGGTTTGCCCTAATATATCACGCACGTCGCTTGTAAGCCATGGAGACAGCTCGATCAGTGAACCACACCCATGCATTGAGTTATACTCACTTAAATTTCGGAACATGGTGTCCTGTGACGATGGGCTCGTGTAGTCCCTTGGGTTCTGTATGCGACTGTCTAGGGACGTATTTATATGTAATTAGTCGTTGATTTTAATACAAGTTGTTATTTTGAAAGATATACCAGATGAGTTTTCCATACATTTATGAAATGGGAGTTTTATTACAAGAAGAAAGTGCCCGCGATTTCAAATAAAAGTTTATTTCAAAATGTTAGTAGGTACTACTGTACAACAGCAATGTGGCAAACCTCGGCGGATGGTCAAGAGTCGGTCTGGCAGGGATACTAAAAATCTCTAGTGCATATAACAAAAAAAAAAAACGTGTTAATATATCTCATCTATTTTAACTTTGGCGAGTGCCTTTTTAAAACCATATCAAGTTCGGTATTTTGTCTAACCAGAGGCAGCTGAATATCTAAGTTATTATTATTATATTCACCGAGAACAATATAAAGAGTAGGTATTATATTTCTATCATTATGAGCTATGTTTTATATATAATGTACCTAGCGAGTTCGTGGCTGTCTGTCTCTCAATTTATTTGACATGAACAGAACATACCTTTCACATACAGTAGGTACCTACAGAACTTTGTTTTTTCCTTTTAAGCATAATTTCTTCTTGAAATGTTGACGGATACGTACCTAATACACACGAAAGGGATACAAAAAAAGCTGGCAGATTTGAAAGGAAAAAAAAGTATGATAACTGACAGCCTACGTGTTTATAAACTCTACACATTATGATACAGGTATCATATCTAGAGGAAATATTGAAAATAAATTGGAAGAGGGATAAAACTGTCTGCGAATGTCTTTAGCAGGTACCTCATGTAACAACATTTATCGTCTAAACTGCGTACGTGTAGACAGTCTCTCGGGACTTTCTATTAATATGTCATTCGACGCTCGTTAACCCAAAAAAAGTAAGAGTATTAGGTTACTAACTACGAATTGTTTGACCTTCTGACAGTGAACTTATAAGTAGATTTTCTTGACCCAACTTATAGCAGAAAATTCCACTCTGTGTTGTGGTTCAAAATAAACGTGTAGGTAGTGATAGGTATTGAATAAAATATTTTTGGATAGTTTAGTCACGAAAGGTAACTAACAAAAGGCAAATGTAATTGGTAACGCCTGGAGGGGTATGACGAACTTTACCTTATTGGTAATGTTCGTCAGAACGGTCAGGTCCGTAGTACCTATTCGCAACCAGCGTGCGTGTAGCAGTATGTCATGTAAGGATCGCGAAGGGCGGGCTTTTTGGGGGACTGTCTTATGGAATTTCAACGTATTAAAATGCAGATACTGAGCCTAATTTGAATAACTTTTGACTTTTGATTTAATTTGATTTTTAATCGGTGGCGATTTGTAGTTTCTGCTTGCACCCATGGGAAAAAATCGCATTAGGTTCAATATCGTCCTGTAGCTGAGCAGCTGTCATACTGCAAACGAAAACCGTATTGTCATCGAGACAAGGAACCTGCATTAACGGTCGCAATGCTAACTGTCTCTTAAGATTTATACAATCCTTATAGCGCCAGTCCAGTCAAATTAGGTCATTTTTTGATAAAGATTGGAATAAATTCTCTGGAGAGACAAAAACGGTTCTGATGGTTTTGTATGAGTGGAAAATCGAGTATGAAAACAAAAAAACATTTACTACCCCTACGGAAGGGGGTGAAAATTGTTTATTGGCCATAACTAACTAGATAATACAGGTGTACTCTGCGTAATTTTTTGTATGCTGTATTACACCTTAATCTACATTATTACATTTTATTTATTTTATTCTGACTAACGCAGCGTGAGAAAAAAAATAAAAACATTTTTTTTTTCTTTTTTGGTCATTGCAGCTTTGGGGAAAACTGTGTAGGTGTAAATTGAGGAAAGGGTTATACATTTTGACCTAAATACATTATTGATTTTGCACCCTAGTGTGACACATGGAAATTAGCTTTTTACGATTTTCTGCCGCTGTACTTCGGGGGAAATTTTGGTTGTTTTGAAATTAATACAGTCATATTAACTTGGTTTCCTTTATATTTGCACCCTATAAAAAATTGGCATTTCTTAAGGGAACATATAATTTTCTTGTATTACAGTAATTGCCAAAGAGCTATTACGCCATGGAAGTGACAAGCGACATGCGCTTGTCACTTCCATAGAATATTGTTAGTCACGTATGACGTAACCCATTTTTATTCCAAACATACTCATTTATTATTTAACTAGCTGATGGCTGCGGCTTCGCCCGCATGGATTTATTTTTAAAGGTTTTAGAAGGTTTATTTTTAACCTCCAACAAATACAATTACATTTTTGCCAATGCATACAAAAACTTGACAAATTATATACTAATAATTTCCTTGAGAAAAACACTATCTACAGGTAAAAACAGCATTGGCGTAGTCATGTTTGAGTTCATCGCAAACAGACAGACAGACGACCGCGACGCAAGTGCGGATCCACTCGATCAACCAGTCAAAGTAATATTTATGTATGGATGATACCAATCGAGTTAAATTATTACCTCCTACTACTACTACTTCAAATAATACTAACTACCTTCTCTAGTATTGTATAATAATAATAATAATAATAAGCGTTAGGCATTGATGCTGCTGACATGAGGCAATCGTTGAAGGAGCGCTTCTTTGGCCGCCTGAAGAAGGTTTTAAATAGCCTTTTGTCAGGCGGAAACAAGGTGCGCGCCTTCAATAGTTGGGTCATGCCAGTGTTGATGTACTCTTTCGGCATACTCACATGGACTCAAACGGAACTTGACGCCCTGGATAGAGTTCGTACACTGATGACCGCAAACCGGATGCATCACCCACGATCCTCGGTTATGAGACTGTGCATCCCGCGGACGTGCGGGGTCGAGGCTTCCTGAATGCTAAGACCCTCCACAACCGTGAGGTGTACAGCCTCCGAGAATACTTTCTGAAAACCGACGTGGGGATGCATCGGGATGTGGTCGCAGTGGACAAGGGCCTTACCCCGCTATCCATGGCTAACGAGAACTGGCGCAAACCTATAGTACTGAGTACTGATGACCGCAGACAGGTATGGCAAAGCAAAGAGCTTCACGGGCGCTTCTACCGGGCTCTTCATGGGCCCGATGTAGACTTCTTAGTGTCCGTATCCTGGCTACGATTCAGTAACCTCTTCGGAGAAACTGAAGGGTTCGTCTGTGCAATTATGGACGAAGTTATCTTGACGAATAACTATCGGAGATATATTATGAAGGACGGGACAGTTGACGTGTGTCGGGCATGTCACTGTCCGGGTGAATCTATCAGACATATCATCTCTGGTTGTTCTCGTCTGGCTAATAGTGAGTACTTGCACAGACATAACCAAGTGGCCAGGATTATCCATCAGCAACTTGCTTTGAAATACCAGCTTGTGGATTCTGAAGTACAGTATTACAGGTATGTGCCCGACCCAGTTCTCGAGAATGACCATGTTACACTGTACTGGGATCGATCTATCATCACTGACAGGACTATTGTTGCCAATAAGCCTGATATAGTGGTGATAGATCGATTAGCGCGCCGCACAATGATAATCGATGTTACCATCCCTCATGACGAGAACCTCGTGAAAGCTGAGAAAGAGAAAAAAATCAAATATCTCGACTTAGCACGCGAGGTTGTCGACATGTGGGATGTGGACTCGGCTGTCATTGTGCCGATAGTCGTAACAGCCAATGGCCTTATAGCTGCCCGCGGGGCCGGCACCAGTCGGGGGTCGCGGAAGTATCTTCTGTTCCCGTGACCCCCGGCGCAGGTGTGAAAAGGAACACGGGATGGTTTCTAGTCAGTAAGAGTCTGACAGACCCCTCCGCCCTCCCTGGGGCGGGGGACATCCATGAGGATGGTAAGGTTAGGTTATATGTATATATACTAAAATACCTCTTATTTTTTTTGCCCTCTAAGGGATTGAATTCACAAAAGTTTAAAAACCCTAATACTTCATTTTATCGAAATAATTTTGAAAATCAGAGAACTTTCACACTAACTTTGCGCTCCCCATTTACCCCCTTAAAAATAATTTACGAAAAAATATTTGTTACGTGTTTCACGTCTTTCAATGAAAAACCTTCATACTGAATTTCATTGGAACAATTTAAAAAACGACAAAGTTTTATACAAGTACTTACTTTGCACCCACGTTTTACCCCCTTAGGGGATGATTTTCAAAATGTATCGCGCTCCTGATTGTTCTCGAGGGACCGAGCAGTCTCAGAGCAAATATTCAAAATATTCAACCTCTGATCCCTCTCTGTAAACGTTTCGGATGCGCGAGACCAAGAATGACGATCCCGGTCGATAGCTAAACGCATTTCTTGTTGTTTCACACTTTCCTGAGATAGAGAAGAGTCGGACTCGTTTAAATTTTAGTCGTAATTGTCGCTGCGTGCTAGTTTCTGCGGACAAACTTAGCGCATTACGCTGACGGTTAGAACCCAGCCGTTGTACACGCTCTGCGTCGGTTTCGAGAGATCGAACTAACCTGCGCATCTTAGAAACCCTTAAGTTTCGAGACAGATTTGATGTTTTTCTAAAAGGCATAGCTAAAATTTCTTCATAATCCGATACTAACGATATTCAAATCAGCACGTAATAAGCACGTAAGAATTGCTAGTAGGTAAGTAAGTAGAAAAATAAGGTCAGAGTGTCGTCTTGAGGGCACTATGAAAAAAAATACTTAAAAAAAAAACATTTATTTAGGAAAAAAACAGTACAGTCATGAAAAAATAAAAACGATGATAACTGCAAAAGTTAATAACTATGGCGCAGCTAACTTGGAAAAATTTCGCAATTTCGAGGTAGTTGGTCACAGTTCTAACCTAACCTAACCTAATGGATACCCTTTTTTTTTTTTTTTTTTTTAGGGGTGGAAAATCCTCATGGAAGTCCCCCGCCCGGGGAGGCGGAGGGGTCTGTCAGACTCTTACTGACTAAAAACCACCCCGTGTTCCTTCTCACACCTGCGCCGGGGGTCACGGGAACGGAAGATACTTCCGCGACCCCCGACTGGTGCCGGCCCCGCGGGCCTCGCCAAGTCAGCGAGGGGAGTGAGGTGTTAGACTCCCCTCGCGACGTCTAAGAGGGGCGCGCGTGAACACGACGCGCCGCCACCTCGGGTCCATGCACGTGGGGGGCGGCGGACATCCCCGCGTCCGTCGCCCCTGGACCCAATTAGGGGGGCTGGAAGAGGGCGTTGTCCGCCCTCCGCCTGCGCCCGGTGCGTCTGCTGCGGGCAGGGTGAGTGGAAGTAATCTCCCTCTCCCTTTCCGCAGACACCACCGCGTCCCAGGACCCGACGCTGCCGACCATCCTCTCGACCACGGCCGGCAGCGACAAGTCACTGCCTACTCCAGAGACGAGGGCACGGCGCGGCTCCTCCCAAGCGGCACACTCTGCCAGCGTATGCCGCGCCGTGTCCTCCCGACAGTCGACGCAGTGGTGACACCGGGCGTCCGGCTCCCTGCTTATGCGACACAGGTACTTTCCGAAGCAACCGTGCCCGGAAAGTATCTGCGTCACCCGAAACGACAGGGAGCCGTGCCTCCTCCCGAGCCAGCGCTCAAGCACCAGCCGGACCGCCTCGATGGTGACGAGGCCGGCGGTAGGGCGCGAAAGCCTGTCCCGCCATTCCGCCACCAGGACCTCGCGCAGCTGCGACCGACGCAACTCCATGTGTCGCTGCATCGGTCGCTCGCCGCGCGCCTGCGTAACCTAATGGATACCCTTCCACAACGTTTTTACGACAAACGGTTGGTCGGAGACAAAAAGCACCAGGATACTTTTAGCCTTAAATTTAGGTGTTTTATACGATAGAATCGAGAAAGTAAACGATTTGCAAAAATAACACTTTTTTGGCAAATTTTTTAAGTCCTTGCTCCATAGTGCCCCTTACATGGCTACACTCCAACCAAAAATAATAATTATTCGCAGGAAAATTAAACACTTCAACCAACACAAACAACAAAGGTATCCCCCGTTTATATAGGATGAGAGCGTCACATCGGCACCTATAACATCACTTTTTGGGAACGAAACCATAGCGCGATCTAACTCGAGGCCAATGCAGGCATCTAGTTAGAAAACGGAAACTACATATTATTTACCCAAATTAAATTAAGAATAAAACTAAATTGTCGTTAATTTAACAGACAAAGTAACTACATTATTTTTGATTTTCAAAAAATATGTTAACCGCAGCAAGGAACAAAACTACGAATTATAAACTTAAATCAATTACCAATTACAACAAATTTTAATGTGCTTGGTAAGTAAAAACTTAGACTGACTTGATTTCATGATAGTGTAGCTTGTTGTACCACCAATCAATCAGTTTAGTAATATTGGTGTGAAACTCTCCATACAATTAGATAGGACATGTATAGTTCTCAGATTTTATAACAGTATCGTAACGTAACTAACACATAAACTAACAAAAAAAATATACGATTTTTCTAAAACAGTATTATAGGGTTTGAACTCGCACCATTTAGTGAGGTAAACGGTCGCTTGACCTCTCCGCTAAATTCCCCGTTGACATATTGTTGAAAAGCTGTTCCCCTGCAATTTATAATATTAATGCCCCGCTCCTTAATAAAAATAGCGTGATTTTTATGTTCCCAGAGTTATTATTTTATTAACTAAATAACATGTCATTTGTGCATTCAATTACGAAAAAAACCTTTTAAAATCAATATGTATCCTAAAGCCTACCTTGGTTTACATAGAACATTTTTGATCATAGAATTTCAATTCATTCTATCCAATAGTTTTCGCGTGAAGCGTACCATACACACAGACAAACAGACAAACATTCTAAAAAGTATTTTTTGCCATTAGTTACGTTTTTCTAACAAATCCCACTTATTTTTTTAGAAAATTCTCAATGTACAGTTTTTCTTGCGTTACTATTTTATTATAATTATGTACAGATAAATTTGTTATTACTGTAATGTGTATTTCTAACAATACACTGTCACTTTGCGTAAGTAAATATAATCCGATATTTATTTTTTTAATTTAGCTAAAAGTAAATTTGTGTAACGCGCGGATCGCTTCTTGCCACAACAAAGATCTAAACGCATCTTCTATTATCATGGCATGCACGCTTTTGTTCGCGCCCCGCGCCGGTCGCGCTCGCCCCGCGTCCCGCTTCGACCCCGCGCGCGCCCTTCGAACGTCACGAGGCGCGATATATATCCACGTTAATTTTACATAAACTTCCAGTCATATATTTCTTATTTTTATTAGGTGCGAATATAGTACATTTAGAATACATCATGTATAAAAAAAAACCACGACTACACTAATTTGCCCCGAAGTACAATTTACAAATATTGTAAAATGCTGGTTTCCAAGGGGTGCAAAAGGGTGCAAATTTAACTGGGTGTTAATGATGCTATAAAAAGCTTATTATAAGTTTGCACCAACAGACAAAATTTCCCTTAAGCCACAAATCAAAAATATTAATTTATTAATGTTTTTTACACCTCACACTTTTTTCGTGACCAGTAATTATACACCAAAGGGGTATCTACATTTATTTGCATACTTAGCACAATTAGTTACTAATGAAATTTCAAAATTTTGGGACTTTCAAGTTTTTACCTAATATTAAACGATGTTCCGTAAATAATAGGAATGGTGCAAACTCAGAGAAAACTTATTTTCATGTCTTCTAATGATTCCACAAAAAATTACAACTACACGAATTACGTCCAATCTTTTTGCTAATTTGACTGTACTACATGTTGTGGCATAAATATAATAAAAAAAGTAATAGAAGAAAAGATGCTTAAATACGTGCCATTTCAAAATAGAATTGTGTACAAACCGAAACCAAACCTATTACCAGTAGGTTCCATTTCGCCCACGTGAACAAATACTAGTAATGAACAGTACGTACCTAGAAGTCAGATGCTGTTTTCTTTTCAATTATAGATTCAAATAAAAACTGTATTCAAACCGACAGCCCTAGTCTAGGTCTGTGTATTGAATTAATAATATAGCACGTGCAAAAGATTTAGTTTTTTACTTCGTGTCTGCTTCGTTTCTTCTCGTATCACTTTTGGGAATATTGAGATGCTAGAATTGAATACTGTCGCAGTGGTTTTTTTTTTGTTACAGGTTTTTGCTGTATGATTTAGTAATTCTGTGAAATTGAGATATTGATCTCGAAACTTTTAGAAACCGTGCAATATGTAAAGCAATGCATTAGACAGAGTTTATTTTATTTTTTCCTAAGACTATGTATTAAGGTAAAGCACATGTGTTAGGAAAATATCGTAAGGAAACCGACATACCTACACTCCATTTGAAATAATATTAGGCATTTAAACAAAATTTTTTGCAGTCCGTTTATACGATTTTGACTTTTGTTGCATTGAAGGATTACTATTATTATAGGCAGCTGCAGTAAACAGTTGGTAATTAACGGCATTTGTGCTTTCAATGTCATCCTTATGCCTATGCAATAGAAGTAAAAATCGGGTGAAGGGACTGTAAAGAGGTTTTTTTCAATTTCTAATCTCATTACAAACAGAGTATAGATATTTCAAGAAAGATCGCAAAGATTTTAGCAAAGATATGTCCTCTATTTATTCATTTGTGGATATTTTAAAATGTTTGTGTCGTTAGGAGTAGCCAGAGGCCTGACAATTTGATAACCAGTTTAATCAAAGGCTACATTTTACCTAGTCACTAGATAATGGAGGGCTGATAGGCAGCTGTATCCAGTTAGACTGGAACTCGACCCCAACATAGTTGCCTTTTGGCTCAGCAAATAATGATGATTTCGTCTATATTTGAGTGAGGATTTTGTTGTGAAGAGAAGTCAGCACAAAAACATCAGGTTAGACATTTACCGCACAAAAAGAAGAAGGGAAAAGAGGGTGATGAAAAATCTTGCCACGTTTTAAAAATACTTACAAGCAATAAACCTACCTAATAAATCCTTCAAGATATCTAAGGAGGCTCTCAAGCATGGCAGGTCAATGTTTACAACCTTAGAAGCATTATCATTAATACCAGTGGAACATAATAGGCCGTAAACGTCCACTGTTGCTGATGCATGCTTCTGTTATTATAGAATTAATAGCTATGACGTCACTAGTGGGAGAATAGTGGGAGTGCATGACCAGGTTTAGATGACAGCTTGACAGACCTGACGAGTGTATTTTGTTTTTATTGGACCCAACGATGAGAGGAAGACTTTCTTGTCAGTGTTACTGGATTTCAAATGTGCCAACTGATAAGCTCACGACGTGTGGTAAGTATGTACTTATGGATAACGGCTAATAACCAATACGAGGAGAATGCTTAAGAATAAAAAAATAAACCAAATCTGCTTGATAGTAAAAAATAAATAAATATTCCACAACTTTTCACACAACACTATTTAGTCCCAAGCTTGGCGTGAGAGATCGTGTTATGGGTACTAAACAGCTGATAAACATACTTATACAGGGTGGCAGGGACATCGACGCGCAAACGTCGTGAAAAGGTTGCACCTGATGCCATAAATGAAATTACGAAGGTCATTCATCTCGGAAATGGCTGGTTAAAAAAATATCGTACAGACTAGACCGCGCGCCGCCCGGTGCGGTGGCGTCCTTTGTGGCCGACAATAGAATGTTGGCATTAGGTAGAAAGCGAAAAGCGAAGGCACCTACTATGCTAGTGTTGACCTCGCATTTGAACTTTAGAAAAACAGCTGATCAGGTAGCCCTTTCCTGTTTTACTTTCATTGCTGGTTTAAGTGAAACAAGTGAATTTACAAAATCTCATTGGAATAGGTAAAAATAATGTTTATATACAGTTTACAGTAAAAAAAAATGCAAAAAAAAACGTAAAATTTAAGGAAAAGCCGACGAAAAATTTCAACGCAGGGGGGTCCAGAATCATGTACTGAATCCATGGTAAGCGGATGTGCGTCGATGTCCCTGCCACCCTGTATATTATAGATGAATTACACCCAGACACAGAACAAATTATCGTGCACAACACACAGTCATTTGTCCTGGGTGGGAATCGAACCCAAGACCTCCGGCATAGCAGTCAGGGTCACTAACTACTAGACCAACAGGCCAGTCATACTACGTTTTTTTTTTTTTTTTTTTTTTTTATTACTGATAGGCACGCGTTTGACCACTATCTCACCTGATGGTAAGCGATGATGTGGTCGACGATGAAGCACGCTTGCCTAGAAGCAACCTGTTCACTCTTGACTTGAAGACCCCTAGGTTGTAGCTATCAGGAAACACCGACACCGGCAGGGAATTCCACTCTTTGGCTGTTCGCACAATGAATGTGTTTCCATAACGTTTAGTACGTATGGTTGGGATATCTACCATGTACCGGTGGCGCAGTGCTGAACGCCTGGTGGTCCGATGATGGAAAGGGCTTGGTGGAATTAAAACGTTACATCCATTGATTTTTATGTCAAATACCGATATGAAAAACTTGTGCTTTTGATTAGAATCAGTTTTATAAATTATGCATGTGTTTGAAAAGCAGTTTAATGGTGTCGATGGTATTCATTAAAAAAAAACAACTTGTTTAATTTAATTGTACGGTTTTTAAAAAGTAGTGCTTGACTGAAATTCAAATATAAAACTGTACTGACCTATGAACTGGAAACTTCTTTGGAATCATCACGGTAAAATCTGTAACAAAAGAAATCATAACATTAGTTATCAGGGAAAATTCAGTGGCAAAATTCGTTAGTTTTTAGGTTAATCGGCAATTTTAGCCCAATGGCTAAAGTGTCGATATGGCGATCGAGAGGTCATGCATTCCATCCCTTGCCATTGCACTATTGACATGAACCCACTCCACATACAAGCATATTTAGCTTAGTTGGAGGGGTCAACAAGACTACTATTAACGTGAACCCCACCTTGCTGGTAAGCTTAAAAAAACATCATACATGTTATCATACATTATAATTATTATGTATAAAGATCTGTGTGATCCGCAGTACTTGCAACCGGCGCCGCGGCGTGCGTTAAATGACTACATAATTATTGTATGAACATAAACAAAGCAATAGAAATTAAAATCGTAGCAGGCGGCGCTCTATACATTCTGCCTGCCCATGGCAAACGACGTAAGTTTATGTACGCATGTTTGTATGAAGGTTCTTAGACTTAACATAAGATAAAAATTGATTAACACATCATTTTGTAAACTAGAAAATCTTGTACCTAGAAAATTGTTTAAAAATGTTGTCGGTCTTAAATACTTTAAGAAATATTTTCTTTCTTAAAATAGCAGCTCGCGGCGTGAATACTAAGTGCGCTATTGTTGAGCTTAACATTGGCTGATTCGATTTAGATAGAACATTGATTCTGTAGCCGCGCCGCGTGCGCGCTTATTGACGTATTTTACTTTTCACTTTTTTCGTTCGAAAATATTATTTCAAGCCATTGTAGCAGAAGGAAAATGTTTTTCATTCTTTTCTCTTGTATTTAAGGGTTTATGTAAAGGGTCGGGGTACGCGGTGGCTGTGCAATGTACATCTACCCGAGTAACTTTGGAAGCCCGTTCAACTTTTGCAGTACTCCTACTACTGTGGTGTTCTTTATGGTTAATAATAAAAAATGCCTCGTTGGTCTAATGGTCCAACGACCATGTCCAAACATGTTTTCTTTCTTTCTTTCAGTAATGCTTGATCAACTCAAGCATTACTGAAAGAAAGAAAACATGTTTATTTGGGACACGCAGAGGAATTTAACAGTGTATAACGCCACCGTTTTACTGCTGAACATGAAGTTCCCAGTTCTGTCTATCCCAGAGCAAAGCGTCATTGAGTGTTTCCTTGCCAAGGTGTATTTATCTGATAGCTAGATTTGGACCAGATTGATGGCAATAGACTCAAAGGTGAATCTGTAGTGGTGTGGTGTCTTTGCCTAACGTTTCGGTGATATTATGTTATGTTAGTAGGGAGTAAAATAAAAAAAAACAAGTCATATGTACTTTTTAAGTTTAACTTAGACATCATTGATATTGGTGAAGGAAAACATCGTGAAAAATGTGGACTTTTAGTTAATATGAGTGTACGACTAAACGCCGACAGACACTACGCTGACAGACCGAACACCGACAAGACTTTACTTCGACGGAACTCTTCGCCGACAGGACACTTCGCCGACAGGACTCTTCGCCGACAGGGCTAATCAGTGCCGCAATTTATCTCCGATAATCAGTAGCATGTAGCATATAACATACCTAAAACATATAGACCTAAAACATACATGCTGCATAACATGCAGCATGTATGTTTTAGGTCGAAAAAGTAGGTTAGGTTAGGTTAGAACTGTGACCAACTAATGAGACCTGTCGGCGAAGAGTCCTGTCGGCGAAGTGTCCTGTCGGCGAAGAGTCCCGTCGAAGTAAAGTCTTGTCGGTGTTCAGTCTGTCGGCGTAGTGTCTGTCGGCGTTTAGTCGTACACCGAGTTAATATAAGTCTGAAATCGCCAATCCGCCTTGACCAAGCGTGGTGATCTATGTTCGTGCCTTCTTTGTATGAGAAGAGGGCTTTGCTCTGCAGTGGGATAGTAACATGCTGGTATTATTATTCTTATTATTACTAATTAGCTGATGCCCGCGGCTTCACCGTCATGGATGTCGGTTAACTGCCCAGTTTTATGTTGGACCTGCCAATGTATACAAAAATTTGACAAATTATAAATACTAAAGGCTTCCTGGAGGACCACTCTAATTAGTGAAAACTGCATCGGCGTCATTTTTTAGTTTATCACGAACGAACAGACAGACAGACAGACCGGCAGACAGACAGACGGCCGCGACGCATACCCACAACCCTAATTGTGGTCAGACAGAACAAATGATCGTGCCCATCATGCGAACATTTCTCTTGGGTGGGAATCTAACCCTCGACTTACGGCATACCAGTCAGGGCCACTAACCACTCGATCAACAGGTCAGTCAAAGTAGTACTTTATGTACCTATGTATGTATGTATGTTATACCAATCCAGTAAAATTATAACCTCCTACTACTACTACTACCTTCAATACTACTACCTTCTCGAGTAAGTATTATATGTAACATAGAGACACGCAGCGCTGTAGTTCAGTTTAAAATGATGTATTTTGTATCTTTCAAAATCAATGCATTGCAGAAAGGTAGTTAGGTTAGGTTATATGTATATAATTTAAATTTGTACCCCTCTTTTTTACCCCTTTAGGGGTAAAATTCACAAAAAATATTTGTACATGTTTGTTTTGTCATGTTTCATGACTTTCAGTGAAGAATCTTCATACTGAATTTTATTCGAATAACTTCAAAAACGGCAAAGTTTCATACTTACTTCGCACCCCCGTTTACCTCCACAGAGGGTGTATTTTCAAAAATTCTTTCTTAGTACTCCCCTACGTTATAAAAGAAAAGATTCAAGTTTCTAACCCTCGTAGTTTAGGCCCTGCGTTGATATGTCAATCACTCAGTCAGTCAGCTTCTTTTTTTATACATATACATATAGATAGAAAAGAAAAAATAAGCATTCAATTAAGTTTTATGTGTACGGAACCTTTAATGCCACATTCGTACTTATTTATTGTTTTTTTTTTGTAATGTATATAATCCCACTTAATGCATCCACGTTTTCCATTCCATTTTCCACAATAGCGATACACCAAATTCCCGTGATTCCCATGTAAAGGCCGGAGGGCGCCCCGGTGCACTCGCGCCATGAATAACATTATTCAAATTCACACGGCGGTCATTATGTTTGTGCCACTTCACGGGAAGTGTGGTCGGAGTATATAATACACCAGAAGGCCAGGTGCGATTAAATGAATAAATATTACACAAAATTACGAGTTGGTAAGCGATACATAGGTGTATCGCTTACTAACTCATAATAATTTCATGGTCAATTATACAAGCTGTTTTTTTTTATATCCCATAACTCTGGGGTTATATTCTGTAGGTAAAAATAATACTAAAACTCCCAGAATAGATGGTCCAAAAATGCATAGTTTCGGAGATATCATCAATCATAATTAAGTTATCAGTTGTTTAGTACCCGTAACACAAGCTCTGCTTAGCTTGGGACTAGATGGCGTTGTGTGAATAGTCGTGGAATATTATTATTATTACCTAATTAGTTCAAAAATTGACACCAGTACGACGAATCTTCTTCCTAACGTCACTTTTCTTTCACGTAAGGGTGTTTTACATTAATCATCGTGACTTTGTCGAATTATATTGTATGATAGTAAAAAAAAAGGATGATTGAAATATAATTCATATACCAGTTGATTCTTTGATATATATGGTCTCAATGATACCCAGGAGTTATGGGATATAAAAAAAACACGTTGTAGGTATTTGATAGATCACTGTGATCAAAAGGGATCAAGGGTTGGGTGCAACATAAAACACTGACACCACATTAATCACTAAACAAAAAGATTCGGCCATATTTTAGAACTAGGATTAACCTCCATAACATAAGCGTTCGCGCCTTCTGGACAGTTTAGTATTCTGAGACACCCAAACGGGTGGGAAACCGCGGGAAATTGTATTTACTTTACATTCCTGAACAGTATAGAGGATCACCGACAACATTAATTATGGAACACGTTTTGTGGGATCACGGGGCGGATCTTTTTTAAGATAATGTTTTTGAAAGTGGTTTTGAGGATGCTATGGAAATTGTGTCAGCACAAAACAACGGCGAAGCCACGTGTCCTGTTGGTATTTCATGACGACGGAGAAATTACTTTTTGGAAGAACTTACATTTTTTACAGTTTATAGAGTTTACAATCTATATAGCCTACAAAAGTCTTGCACCAGCGGTTGGTGTTCCTTGGGTGCGCTTTTATAGTGCACATAGGGAAGAACTTCGGTTGGTGCCTCATAACATTAAAGGTGACAACAAGCCTTTGCGAGTTGGCTTAGGCGTCTCGCATGCCTGAAATCCTAGGATTTCAAGAATGAAAAATATGAAAATAACAATAACCTGCTTAGTAATAATCAAAGAGCCTTAAAAAAAAACATCCGCATCGCTGTCGGCTAGTAAGTCTATTCTATTTTTTGATATGGCCAACAAAGCCGATGTCGACTATTCTGCCAATGTCTAAAGTAAATTGAGAAGTAAGTGTGTAAAAAAAAAATATAAGACTTATAATAGCAAGACGACCTGAAGACCTAGCCAATCTTATTGTTTCTATTTTGTTTGTATACGTTTCTATTTGTTGTTTAAATTTAGTTTCTTGTGTGTGTATGTTATAAATTGTATTTATGTTCGTATATGTTAATGTAATTGGTTTCCCAAGACCGTTTCAACATAAATACATAAATAATTATAACAACTGAAGGCACTTATTCAAAGTCGTGCCCTAAAGACATTGGCATTGGCATTGACGGTGTCATTGCCACGTTGAAGGCTATGGCCTGCTAGGCCATAGAAAAAGCCAGCTCTTCGGTCACGGGAAGCGTCAAGAGAACTTACTAGTTCTCTTGTAGTTTCAAAATACCTCAGACTATTTACCTGTTGAGAACAAGTGGATAGTTTATTTATACAGTATCTTCTAGATACTTTATAAATAACGTAATTGATAAATATTCCACAAAATATAAATACTATCTAGGCTCCTTTGATGTTACGTAAACATAGTAATTGACTTAGAGAATCCTATGATGCCTTATTTGTTCCGAGAACCAGTATTTTTTAGGATCGAATTGATTAAATTTGTCACAAAAGGAAACGCGTAGGAGTTTGGTGTGAATCAAATTATCGTGAATGGATGAAATAAATACCTATGTATGTATTGAACATCAAATGTTTTTCTGACTGACATTTGTAAAATATCATTTTAAAGCTCAGTGAAAGTAAATTTTAGAACTTGAGGCTGTACCTACTATTTACCAATATTACGAGTAAAGATTTAAATTTAATGACTTGTGATAGTATTCAGAATAAAAAACTATGGTCTTCGGGTTATTAATAATCACCACACATAAACATAACATTACACCATATTTTACCATAGGCTAGGCAGAGGAGTGCATAAAGTAGGCCCACATTTCGCTACAATTGTTAAGTTCTAAGTATCTAATAGGTGCGAGCCTCCTGAAATCCATGTTTAGACATTAATACAGTAATTACATCTTCAGTACTTCAGTAAACACTATCTCAATCAGCTGATCTCTAACCTCATTAATGCAGATATAACATTACACTTTTAATCCCCCATTTACCCTTTAAGTTCCCCACTGTGCCTATATCCCCGCAGCTTATTTATTGAAACGCCTCGTCGTGGCCATTATTCACGTAAAGCTCTCTGAAGGTGACGTGATGACAAAGGCGTCAAGTTAAAAAAGTGCGAAAAATAGCTTCCATTTAATGAGTTTGTTTTTAAACACTTATGATAAACCAATCTGTGGTTTAGTTTACATAATTAGTTTAGTTTGTTTAGTTAACGTTTCCCGTGATCAAGTGTTGGCCTCTACTTTGGTAAGAAGCTATGCATTGACATTCAACGTGGCAATACCGCCAGTCTTATGGGCACTCTACCAGCTGGCAGTGATGCGGATGAAGTCTTCGACGCTTTGTGGTTAGTAGTTTGTAGTTAGTGTATGTTTTTTTTTTATCTAATGTCGTAGACCTATTCATGTAATCCAGTTTTGTTCATGTAAGCGGGCACGCCCTTTTTCTTTGAAGGCTTATATTAATTCGGTTAGTTATACTTTTTTTTGCTTGAGTTTATTTGTCAACGTCAGTAGGTACTTTACTATTCTTATTACTACTGTCTTGTATATTGGTGTGTGTTAGCTATCATGTAGTAAATTATTTAATTTAAATGATTATGTTTATTAATTACCAATGCTGTTTAAACTGTTCTTCTAACATATCAGACAGTCGTGTTGCTGGGGAGTTTGTTCCGCCACTTCTTCTTCTCAGCAAAAACACCAGTAAGTGGCGAAGGGCGGGCGTTTTGGGGGACTGTCTTTTGTAATTATTGACATTTATAAAGTGCTGATCCTCAGCCTAATTTGAATAAATGTCTTTTGATTTTGATTTTGAGTTGTTTAACGTTAGGTTTGATCGTGTGATGTAGTCCTATTAGGTAAACACGTGAGGACTAGACTAAGTGGACTATAAGGAAAAAGTGTACTAAAAATACTTGCAACTAAGCAGGAAATTATGTCAGGCCCACACGAAACCCTAATCCGAGCTAGCACACCATTCCAATTCATTGGCCCATCGAACGAACATGAGAATAGTTGGAATCCAAACGATGTTCAACTCCTAATTACAAAACGGATCGCCGTCCTATCTCATCGACGCATCTATTAGATCGCTCTGAACCTCGCACTTGCCACTAAGTTGCCAACTTGCTAGTCAACGACCCCACACCGCCAACTTAGCCGCCTAAGTTAAGACTGCGCCCTTATCGGTTCAAGCTTAATCCATCTTCTTTCACTATCGCGTCCGTTCCTTCCTAAATCCATACGCTTTGAATACATCTACCACAAAGCATATTAAACTGTAATTTTTACGCTATTAAGCTCAATTTACAGTGTGAAATGTGTTGCCTGAAAAATTCCAGTTCGATTAAAATTGGGCTCTATTAAGAAGTGGCTAGGTTTCAATTTCTCGCGTTAGTGCAAGTGTAGTTTTCAATAAGGGGCCAAGTGCAGGGTTTGCAATAAGAACATTGCCAGCAGTTCTCTCGTTTGACAAGACTTATTGAAACACAAGATTTTTCAGGATTTTTAGTGAAAAAACTTTAAAGTTTTATGTTTTATGTGCAAAAGTCTGGAGAAAAGTGAATTATTTTTATTTGACTATGCAGACGACAGTTTTTTAGCTTCGACTTTCTTGGAACAGATTTACGATATCTTTCACATTTCTTCTATTAATAATATCTATAGATTAGATTCATTATTTCATGAAATAGATGATGCGAGACGAAGTCTGTACATTACCGTAATACGATAATAAACAACGTTCCACGATTCATATTTTCTTTTACGCGGTATTGTTAGATAAATAGTGTTTCATATTAACAAGCTCCGATATTCATTTTGTACCTAGACAGTCTATTATCTTCGAACATAAAAGCTGCCATAAACCATCGCTATTTCTTATTCTAACTATTACAATACTAGGTAATTGAATGTGCTAGATTTAATACAATACATGGCTATTTATATTTACTTATCTACATCAGGGATAACTGAGGCTATAGTACTGTACTCTTACTAGTTCACGCAAAATCGTGGGAGGTTTTATCAAATAAACGCGCCATAAATAAAAGACTACTATACTAATTACAGTATTATAAATACTGACAAAAGAAAGAAAGAAAATACTTTGTTTGGTCACACAGAACTTAAAACAAAAGAACAACAATACAGATAATAAAAAAAATAAGAAAAGATGTAAAAACTAAAGACATAAATACAAAATAAAATAATAAAAAGACCTGTGCGAGACCGAAAGGCGCCTATCTCAGCATTAGCTGCGACATTTAAAAATATAAATATCGCAGCGCTGTTATATTGCTACTAATTTTGATCATCATGTACAGAGGCCACGTCAAGCTTCACAATCTGCCAAATTTCTTTGATAGGATTTCAACTTTATTACGTTAAAAAATAGGTTATGTTCAATTCGGAAAAATTTACAGTTTGGGTTTGGTTGAAGTGCTGGCATCTGCATTACTTCTGAGTTACACGATTGTTGAGCATATTCATTCATATTATTATTGAAATGAATACCATTTTTTTTAAAAGGATGTGAAATTGTCAAATGACTCCTTCCGCTCTGGGTGGCTCAGGGCCGCGCTGACTCTTTCGAACTAATTTCGTAACATCGTAACATATACATTACATTATAAATGTCGGGGTGTTTCGAGGTTTTGAACAACAGTAATTAGGTAGGTACACCCTATCTATTTGTCCATATAAGGTATCCCGGTTGTCAATCCTGCAATTACAAAAAGTATTAAGTTAAAACATCATTTGATACCAATCCATGTCTTATTGAATCTTATAAGAACGTCACCGTCTGTTGAAATAAACGGTCCGCACTTGCCTGCCACAACGCAAACCTATTATTTTTTCAATATTCCGCTAAATTGGAATATTAATCTTCTAATCAGTGTTTTTTCTCGCGTATTTTCCTGAAAAAGGGGGAATAATTTCTAAAACCTTCTTTAAAAAGGAAGGTTTTACATTGTTTAGATTACATTACTTATACATTTTTGCTTTAAAAAAAGTGTTTAAAAATATATTTCGTGCTTCCGTAATAACTTTTTCAAGGAGATTATTAATTAAGGTTCGTCAAGCACTTTTCACGCTTCGGAGCCATAGATTATAAGAATTTTAATTCGTTGGAATCACTGAGAGAGAGAGCTACTATTCTACTACAGCTATACAAATTAAGAACATAACACAACATTACGCCTGTAATCCGTGAAGGGATAGGCAGAGCTGTACACCCACATTTTGCTTGTTATGTGAAAGTCCCATGTAATGGGGGGCGAGCTATTGCCATCCATTGGGCACAAATCCAGACTGCTAGTGAAAAATTCCAGATGAAAAGACTCAATAAAGAACATTTGTTACAATATTGACTTTTTTCCCTTTAACATGGGACTTTAAATAACTGACGCCATAAATGGGTGTAGTACAGGTATAAGTACTTCTGCCCATCTTTTCGGTAACTAAAGACGTGAAGTTATGTTGTTATATTACAATATTTCATATGACTGCCAACTCCGTACAATATGTTAGTCGTATAGCAACTTATGTATACTATAATAAGTCACAATTCTCACATCCCGCCGTGCAAAAGATGCAGCTCTACTTTGAATAAAACCAAAACAAATTGCTTTGAAAATAGGAAACAAAATATCAGATATTGGCGAACAGTTCGCGTCGGGCGGTGGAGGCAACCCAATTCTCAATATCCGACTGAATACTTATTTCCACGAATATCCACGAATAAGGCCGGATTTTCTACTGAGACGCTGTTAATTGGATTATTAATATACTTCCTCATCTTCGTTTTTATTATAAGAGTAATTTGATCTTTTGACGAAAATAATAACATGGGATCAGAATGTCATAAGAAGCGATGTCCTGAAAAAACCTGTCAAAGTGGCAATTGCAACACTTCACAGCTTCCATTACAATAAACGCTGAATAAAGTAATGCCAATGTAAGCCTAGAAATTGGGAATTCGATGTTAGCATTACTTTAATAATGTTTGGCATAATTATTATTTTTAATTACTCCTGATAGGCTCGCGTCCGACCATTATCTCACCTGATGGTTAGCGATGATGTGGTCGACGATAATAATATAATATAATAAACAATTTACTCTTGACTTAAAAAAACCCTTAGGATGAAGCTATCAGGAAAAACCGACACCGGCAGGGAATTGCACTCATTAGCTGTACGCACAATTAATGTTAAAAAACACATATTTATGAACAAGTAGGTGCTTATTACACACACTAATAGTCACTGCATGCTTACTTGCTTATTAGGCACATTATTAGGTACTAGCTTCTGCCCGCGACTTCGTTCGCGTGAAGTTTTGATATCGCATCGCCTGCTTGTGCTATATTATACTTATACCCTTTTCCGACTTGCTAAACTTAAATTGTGATAGCTCGGCTAATTTGCATGGTATAAATATAATTTATGCTATAAGCAATGAGTGGAACTAAAAATGTCACGGGAACAGAATTATTAATGAAAAAGTACTCGGTAAAAGTACAGGGTCTTATACGAATATGTGGATTTAAGTAATAATATTGAATTTATGGTATAATAATAATAATAATAATAAAAATGTTTATTTATCTCCACAAATTACATATCAACGTGAGTATAGATTACAGTCAGACACAGAAATTTTGACAGAGTGTGTAATTTGTGGGAGATCTGGAGTCTAAACTAAGCCTAGGCCTGTATTTCAGAACTCCAGGCCCCCCAATTAATTCATGTTATATGTAGACTGGGTATGTATATCAACAATAATTAGTAGTCTTTTTTTCCCTATCACGCACCACCCGCGCACCGAGTATTATATTTTGATGCGAAGTTAATTAAAATTATGATATCTCTCAAGATTATTATTGAAATCAAATAATGTTATTGGCAATTTTGTTCAAAATAAAATACTTGTAATGATTAACGTATTTATTTGGATAAGGATTAATATTATGTTAATAAAAACTTCCTCGCATATAATGTTTAAAATTACTTTAGAACAAATTTGATTTCCATAAAAAGGGTTATATTAAGTTTGCCTTAAGGGATATACATATGCTGCCCAAGACTTTTTTTTTAGAACTTTTAAAGAGGAATAATTTCGTAATACTTAATTTTTGCGTAATTTTAACCGTTTTCGCAGCGCACGCAACGGAAGCTTTTTTCCCGCTTGCAACATTTCTTATTACTGCTCCGCTTCTACAAGTCATAGCGTGATGTTATATAGCCATCCTCGATAAATGGACTATCCAACGCAAAAATAATTTTTCATTTCGAGCCGGTAGTTCCTGAGATTAGCGCGTTAAAAAAACAAACTCTTTTGCTTTAAGACGATTAGAATTGCATAAAACAGGAACAACCTTTTATAAGCGCTGAAACGCTTGGATTACATTGAAGTGCAATAGTTACCTACTGTAGTAATTTACAACAAAAAAAATCCCTTTGTCTAAATGTCTCTCGACGATCGACCATCTCGGTATTTAAAATTACTTACAACAAATTCTTACAGCTTTATTCAAATTTGTTTGGCAACCATTCAGGCATTTCGAGCGATCTTCGACAATCTCCGGTGATCCCTGTGTCGCTTGCACATATTTTATTCAGCGCCATGCATGTACTCGTACAATTTGTAGGGAGCACGCGACCATCTATGACGTCACTAAACGTCCAATGTGAACGGTTGCAGAACGTAATTTCTAGAATTTCACGATCGTGTCTCGAAAATTGGGCCAAAATAGGATGGTGTTTGAGAGCGAAGCTGGACGAAATTTTGCATTTGTGTTGAGGGAAAACCGCATATTTATAAATTCAAATATCTAATGCAAGATATATTTTGCCTAATCTGCACAAGTTTAAAACAAAGTTTTGCCCACAAATTGTTCCAAATATAAAAGCATGATTAAAAACTAAAACCTGACTACTGAAAAATCTCACTCTAAAAAGTTTATAATAAAATGTTTCAGACAAATATCAAGCTTACAAACATGATAAAGGCAAAACAAACTTCATGCCATACCGGTCAAATCGTATAGGCATTCTTTTTCTACATGTACCTATATACGTAGAAAAAGAAAGTAGGTAAGTAAGTAAACTCACGACTTATTCCCATGGGGGTAGGCAGAAACTACAGAACGCCATTTGCGACGATTTTACATACTTGTTTTTCTTGGTTTACATTTATGCATGTTGTCATACACACACGCCGGTTGCGAGTACTACGCACCTGACCTTTCTGAAGAACCTACCAATAAGGTCTAAGTTTGTCCTTCTAGGGCGTCCTCTCCTATTTCTTTTTCTGTAGTCGGGTAATAACAAAGACATTCATTCATACATGTAAGCGGGCACGCCCTTTTTACTTGAAGGCTTATATTTATTCTTATAGAGTTTAGTTGTCAACGTCGTCAGTACTTACTGTTGATATTACTACTGTCTTGTATATTGGTGTGTGTTTGTATATTCATGTAGTAAATTATTTTATTTAATTTAAATGAGTATGTTTATTAATTACCAATGCTGTTTAAACTGTTCTTCTAGCATATCAGACAGACATGTTGCTGGGGAGTTTGTTCCGCCACCTCTTCTTCCCAGCAAAAACACTAGGAAGTGGCGAAGGGCGGGCGTTTTGGGGGACTGTCTTATGTAATTTTTGACAAAAAGAATTTTTCGATTTTTGTTCAAAAAGTGCTGATCCTCAGCCTGATTTGAATAAATGACTTTTGATTTTTGATTTTGATTCAATACTACAATAGGACATAACGAACAAAATTTTCATCCAAAACTGGTGTCCTGGTGGACACAAGTCTATGAGTTTTTTGTAGGACGCTCCTCTACCGATTCCAATATTCATATATTATTCTAGATCACTGACACCAAAGTTTTTCTGATGAGATGGGATCAAAGTTTTTCTATGACATTTCCATGACATGCCCGCTCTATAGTATTTTAAATCTCTTTGTGTTATAACGTAAATATTTAATTGTTTATTATTTACGTCTAAGAGAATTCTCTTCTACGTCAGGTTACGCAAGGGTCTGTCTCAGACATTCCTGCCAAGCCCCAGACAGGTACCTACACGAATGTCACGGAACGTCCGCTCAAGACTTTATCCGCTTATTTTTAAAATAAACTACGTGTAAGTACTTGAGAATTATTTTCTATCGTTGAGGTTTTAAAAATGTCTCCGACGCGCGTGATAAAAATATACGCCACACACATTTCTCATTTATTTTAACGAATTATTACTACCTATAGAACTTGACTAGATAATAACAGCCTCACGGGTCGATCGGAAAGTAAGGTAACAAGGTTGCTTCATGCATGGGTGACCATAGGTACATTAGATATCAAGACTTCTCCGAAAGCACGTTAAGTTGTTGATTCTGACCAAAATTTGATTAAAATATTTGTATACGGTTTTAGCAGTATTATCCTTAAAGTTAGACTTTGTTTTATCTTTAAATCAAAAGCTAGGTAATGGACAGTATTTCCCTGCATTCTTCTCCTAAGCATATCGATGGCAAATATAGACACACCATTTCTAAAGTTCTCAATTTTAAAGTTGTCATATTTGACGACTTGCAAAAGTATTAAGCTACAACAACACGATCGCAGTGATAACCTGCATTCATGGACGGAAATGTTCAAATACTGCAATACTCTTTTTAACCGACTTCAAAAAAAGGAGGAGGTTCTCAATTCGGTTGTATGATTTTTTTTTTTCTTTAGGGTTTGTTACCTCATTACTTTGTCATTTATGGACCGTTTTTAAAAATTCTTTTTTTATTTGATAGGGTATACTAACAG
Organism: Euplexia lucipara; assembly: GCA_921972225.1. NCBI lineage: Eukaryota > Metazoa > Arthropoda > Insecta > Lepidoptera > Noctuidae > Euplexia > Euplexia lucipara. Next base: position 526,466 of record OV179149.1, on the reverse strand, counting down.
ATTGATACCATTTGCATCAAAACTCAAATCTGATAAGGGATCCTCGAGGAATTGAGGGAACACCTCAAAAATATGGGCACACACGCACCGATTTTAACATTTTTAGGAACAAATCAAGCATTTTCATTTAGAAAGTATCATTTGGTGAAGAAAAACTGATGAAGAAGACAGGCAACGGAACTCTTCAACGCATAACAGCAAATTATTCGCGATTGCTATAGTCAGATGTCTATGCTGAGCTTTTGTATTTCCACAACATAACATTACGTCATTCTATTTTAAAAAGGGCCTGCAGAGATGTACAGATTAATGTTTAGACAGAACTTCTTTAGCAATTGTTATCCAATTTCAATGATTCTTTCAAGTTTTGAAAGACTTTCTTTACATACAAAGAAACTAAAAAATACAAAATGAAAACTTTTGTGGCTTTGGTGGTTTTGTTTTGTTCATTATTGGCCACCGACTTCCGAAACTGGAGTTATTTTTCACCTGTTAGTTTTTTTTTAAGAAGTCGGTTGTTTTTTGTAAAAAAGTTTTTATTTTGTAATTTTTAGTTTCTTTGTATGTAAAGAAAGTCTTTCAAAACTTGAAAGAATCATTGAAATTGGATAACAATTGCTAAAGAAGTTCTATCTCTAAACATTAATCTGTACATCTCTGCCGGCCCCTTTTAAAATAGAATGGTGTAATGTTATGTTGTGGAAATACAAAAGCTCAGCATAGACATCCGACTATAGCAATCGCGAATAATTTGCTGTTATGCGTTGAAGAGTTCCGTTGCCTGTCTTCTTCATCAGTTTTTCTTCACCAAATGATACTTTCTAAATGAAAATGCTGGATTTGTTACTAAAAATGGAAAAATCGGTAAAGGTGCACCTATATTTTTTGAAGAGTTCCCTCAATTCCTTGAGGATCCCTCATCAGATATGAGTTTTGATACAAATGGGACCAATCTGTTAACCTTACCCTATCAAACAAAAAAAGAATTTTGAAAATCGGTCCTTAAATGACGGAGTACTGAGGTAACAAACCCTAAAAAAAAAAAAAAAATATACATACGAATTGAGAACCTCCTCCATTTTTTGAAGTCGGTTAAAAAGGCTCTTTGTGACCGGTTGATAACAGAAGGGTCGCTCTTCTCATATTTCCGAAGGATACACTCTGCCTAACCTTTAGGAGAAAAGTTCATTCGTATTATAGACCGTTCGAATTAAGAATGCAGTGAGTCATCATTATCCGTCGGCCTAGCCCCGCCCCCTAACTAATCAAATCTTTTCAAATTTATTTTTATAAATTCATTAAACATTTAAAATATAATTTGTTTGAATATAACTCCACTGTGAATACACCTCTAACTTGCAGTTGCACTGATGCCTTCACTGCATTTTTAACGCGAACGAACTATAAAGTCTATTGCCACGCTAGAGGTCGGGGTTCCGATTCCCACCTAGGACAAATGCTTGTGCGATGATCACGATCATTTGTTCTGTATCTGGGTGATTCAATATCGAACTGCATCAGCTAGAAAGCAACATAAATATTTATCCTCTTATTTGTATAATAGGACAAACAAAGAGCTTACAATAAATTCTCTTAAAATGAAGGAAGCTAAAAGTAAGATTAAAGCCTGGCTACTTACGCATGACTATAACCAAACTGAACTCCTCTTAAAATAGGTACAAACAAAACAATCCATACACCTCATTCAAGCATTTACAACGTCACATACCTCTTACCTACATTACGCACTCACACACTACAAACACTACAAATCACAAACACTATACAGCACATACACTATTCACCAAACTTTTTTTCATTTCATTAAAAAACAAAAATGTTCTTACATGTTTATTAATATTCATGTTGTATTAATTTGGTTTTTTTTTTGTTTGTTATTTGCATTTCTATTTTTATCTTTTCATTTTTTTTGTACTCTTGACGAATTCTTATTGCATAATACTAGAGTCATCTGGCTTCTGTAACACAGGTTCTACCTAGCGCAGGAGTCAGGGCCTCACTACTTTTGTTGTAATGATTTATGTCAAGAAAGAATTATTATTATTATTATTTTTATGCGCTTATATTTCTCGGAACCCTTGGGTTCCGGACCTTTGGAAGGCGTACGAGGCTCGAACTCGAAGAGGCTCTTTGTCGTTTTTAATGCAGTGAGGCACCAATCGCAGATTTTCCCTGTATGCATTATGCAAATGCACTCAAGGAAAACCTACGACTAGTGCAGGACTATTGCAGACTAAAGCACAATATGTATTGGGCTATAGGTTAGGGGTGGATAAGGTGAACTGGTTACCTAGTACTATGGAAGGACTATGGCCCCTGCCTCGTCAATGTTTTATAAATACACGAATAAAATGGCAGGGGGTGACTTGCACACTCAGTAATGGGACCTCTAAAACGGCCGCTAGCACACAGTGACGTAGCGACAGGAGGGCAACATAACTTGAGGTGCTTGAGGAGTGGAGAGCCATTCCACGGCTATCAGGACAATCCCGGAAGTACGGTCAAGATCCCTACCAGCACCTTACTGGAATGCTTCCTTCCTCCGAGCACGTTTGCTCATCTTACGAATCTCCACTCTAGCCGGCCAACTGAGGCAAGAAAGAGGGGGGAGCTCCGTTCCTCGTCAGTGCTCACTCTGGTCGGCCAATAAAGGCAAGCCAGAGATGAGGAACAAGACTTCTCCCGGGAGATCGGGTCCGTGGGGTCGCTACTGCCCAACAGCTCGCCACAAGCTGCCCTGCGGGGTTATTATTATTATTATTATCTGGGTGTAATTTATCTATAATAAGTATGTTTATCAGTCGTTTATTACCCATAACACAAGCTCTGCTTAGCTTGGTACTAGATGGCGTTGTGTGATAGTTGTGGAATATTTATTTATTTTATTATTAATTAATCTGAGTGTCGGAGCAAACATAGTGTCGTAGCATAACACGTCATATATACCTGATTATTTACCTAATAATGTGCTAATTATGTATGACCAATGTTTGGTATAAAAACTCTTTAAAATGATTGTTCCGTGTTTATATATATGTATAATTAGCTACTACCTCTTATTCACTCGTACATCATATGATAATATTTACATCCTGTTTCGAAATCAATTCCTATTATGTTTAACTATACTTGTGTACATGTTATTTATTTACTCTTTTTTATTTACCCAATTACATCAGATCAGTGTTTTTCTGACGCAAAATCTACAATTGTTGTTAGTTTAGCGTCAATATGAATAATAAGAAAAAAAAACATGCACAATATTACGACATTCAGATGAACAAAAAACTGACCAAGAGTCGGTTCATGCATTAGGATCTAATTATTAGTTAGTCCCTGAACAAAGCCGCGGACAGAAAGACAAGCAGACATAGCGACAAAAGACATTAATAAATTATTGTTATTACAACTACCATGTACAGACGCCAGCACATCAAGTTACCCCAATGTGTCAAATTTCTTTTATCGTTTTTCAACTTAATGTCAAACAAAATAAGGTTTTTATTCCACTGATTGAATTTGACACATTGGGGTAACTTGATGTGCTGGCGTCTGTACACTGGGTGCTAGCTAAGCCGTAGCAAATTAGAAAGATTTATTATGTTCACTTATTACCAACATGTCTAAACCCAAGTTCTTCTAACATAACAGACAGACGTGTTGCTGAAAAGCTAGTTCCACTATTTCGTACAGGGAACGTTTTAGGAAAATGGCTGATGATTGGCCTAACTTGAATAAATTACTTTTGATTTGAAGTTTTTTGTGCCTTAATGACAACAAAACCCTAAAAATATACATGTCCCAGTTTATAAAGAATCAGGATCTATTTACAAACTCCTCCTTGGCACTCAAAGAACGCAAACGAGAAAAATATTACCAACAGAATGTAACTTAAACACGTTTTCTCGCACAAAACATGGTAGGTCACAATCCGATCTCATTTATTATTGTAATCGCGTAGTGTAGAATCAAAATCTCATTAGGTACGGCCGAGATTAAAACCAACAGCGGTGCTCCCTTATTAACATAAACCGTTTATGATAGAAAAAACCCGGCCGTGACAACAAGGGTGAAGATCAAAATATATTTTGCTAACGAGGATTCTTGCCCAAACTGTAAAAAAGGAACTGTTTTTTTACAAGGATTAATACTCACCTCACTTCCTCACTTTCTTTACTAATGTTACAAATATACTGGAAATTTTGTAATTATTGGTGTACGAATTCATGGGTGTATAGACGATTGTTACTCTTTCACACAAAAAGTACTAAATGGATTTTAATAAAACTAAACAACATATTGCTTATACACCAGAATAACGAATAGGCTATAATTAATAAAAATATTGTGTGAAATGTCCAAAATATAACGTTTAGTGTCAATTAGAGTTAAACGTACGAGTATAATTATCATGTAGTAGCTGTTACCAGCGGCTTCGCCCGCTACAACTCGAAAAAAAATCCACGGGAAGATATAATCGGGATAAAAACTATCCTATGTGTTAATCTAGGTTATAAACTATCTGTGTACTAAATTTTAACCAAATCCGTTCAGTAGTTTTTTAGCGTGATAGAGTAACAAACATCCATCCATACGAACAAACTTTCACGTTTAAAATATATTAGCAGTCGTCCCGCGGTTTCACCCGCGTAGTTCCCGTGGGAATACTGGGGAAAAAAGTAGCCTATGTCACCCGGGGATAGTGTAGCTTCACAACGGTGAAAGAATTTTTTAAATCAGTCCAGTACTTTCGGAGCCTATTCAATGCAAACAAACAATCAAACATTTCCTCTTTATATATTAGTATAGAAGTAAGATTATGGAAATGTTGATTTTATAATAGTCCTACAAAAAAGCCCACGACAGCATATATCTATCTTTTATGGGTAAGCCATTAAACATAAAAAATAAATAAAGGAAAGCAAGTAAAAATTGTACGTAAGTAGTACCTACTTGTATACAGTTAATTATTACATCACAAATACTCTTTCTAGCCATTGAAATTAAACTCCCTTAAAGAAACTAGTGAATGTGACCAGTTCAACTATTGATTTCTTATTTTTCCTCACTCTTTTTAAGGTACCTATAAGAAAAACTACCACAAGGCAGGAAGCAAAGCACTCAATCACTCGAAAAAAGCCATCGAATTTATGAATATACCCGATGTGCGGCGGGATCAGAAACTTCCGAATATGGAAAACAAGCAAAAAATATAGATCATCTCCTTCTCTTAGATATCGATAAACGGGGCGAGGGGGTGAAGGGGTTGTTCAAGGACCACAAACGTTTTTTGATTATGTCTTGAGATGTTTGTGCAGTGTATTCTTATTCTTACCGGTATTATTCATCGGTATATGTATACGGTATAAGCATGTACGAGCTGTGGCAACGGTGCATTAATAATGTATTTTTCAACATACACAAAGACTGGCTATAGTGCACCGCATTTACATTTGACGTCGTCGTTCAATTGACACTAGCTAGAGATGAGTGCTCTATTTTTTAACCAACTTAAAAAAAAGGAGAAGGGTCTCAATTCGGTTGTATTTTTTTTTTAGGGTTCGTATCACAATTCTTTTTTTATTTGATAGGGTATTCTAGCAGTTTGGTTCCATTTGTATCAAAAGTCATATCTGATGAGGGATCCTCGAGGAATTGAGGGAACTCCTCAAAAAATATAGGTACACGCGCACCGATTTTAACATTTTTGGTAACAAATAAAGCATTTCCATTTAGAAACTATCATTTGGTAAAGAAAAACCGATGAAGAAGACATGCAACGGAACTCTTCAACGTATAACATATAGAAACCACTGTAACAACATTATAAAAAATCTAAAACATGCCTATGATAAAAGCCTCTTAGACAGTTCTAAAGCCGACAGTAAAAAACCTGGGCAGCAATTAAAACAATCTGTAACATTAAGAATAAAAAATCGAATAGCTTAACATTACTTAATGCAAATCCTGACCCGGTAGTCTCGCTGAATATGACTACTGCTTTCTTTGCTGATGTGGGAATACAGCTGGCCGAGCAGTCTTTGACTCAACTCAATACTACAGAGATAGAACTGGCAAATTTGGCACTTACGCTGGATAACACTGACCGTTCTCTATCACAATCCTTCTTCATGACTCCAACCGACGAAACAGAAGTTATCTCTATCATAGGCAACCTTAAAACCGATTCCGCTGCTGGTTGGGACGGTATTCCGAATCATGTACTTAAATTAGCTCAACATTGTCTAGCTGGTCCCATCGCACATATATGCAATCTGAGTATGTCGTCAGGAATGGTTCCAGTTCAGATGAAAACAGCGAATATCTGCCCAATCTTCAAAGCTGGTGACGCATGTATCCCATCCAATTACAGACCTATTTCTCTTCTTACGTCCCTATCCAAAATTCTGGAGAAGCTGGTAAACAAGAGGCTATTGGCGTACTTAGAAAAGAATGAACTGTTATCGGCCAACCAGTATGGCTTTCGAAATGGCAGATCAACGGAGGACGCAGTCACTAAATTGGTGGATCATGTCATTGATATCCTTGACAAAGGCAAAAAATGTGTTGGCGTCTTCCTTGACCTTGCCAAGGCCTTTGATACCGTGTCAAGGCCCATATTGATCAAGAAGATGGAACGGTTGGGTATCAGGGGCATTGCTTTGGAATGGTTTGCCTCTTATCTTTCCGAACGCAAACAGAGGGTTTGCCTGGGAGATCATCAGAGCTCCTTTGCAAACACGTCTTATGGCGTGCCCCAGGGTAGTGTACTTGGTCCCACCTTGTTTCTACTGTACGTTAATGGTCTCTGCTCACTCAATTTGGACAACGCGCTAATATCTGCGTACGCTGATGACACAGCTATCATTTTCCATGGCGACTCTTGGCAGGAAACCTACAACATTGCAGAGGCTGGTATGCGGAAGGTTACCAGTTGGTTGCAACACAATTTACTCACTCTTAATGTTAAAAAAACCAAGGTTGTAAATTTTTCTATTAATATTAAAACAGCTGCCCCTGTACAGATTGCACTCAAATTCCACCAATGTAATTTTAGTCAAAGGAGTAGCTGCAGCTGCCCTATTTTTGAACAAGTCAGCAGTATCAAGTATCTCGGTATTAGCATAGACCAACACCTGACATGGGCAAAGCAAATTGAATCGGTTACATCGCGTGTAAGGAAGCTTTTATACATATTTAAAAAACTTCGATCTGTAGCTGACAAAGAAACTCTCAGGATGAATTACCTTGCCTTATGTCAATCTGTGTTAAGTTACTGCATAATTACTTGGGGTTCTGCTGAGAAAACTTATTTAATTGCTGCTGAACGGGCACAAAGAGCTATTATTAAGGTCTCTCATAGGTTAGGAATTCGATACCCCACCGAAATGTTATATCAAGAGACGAGAGTGCTTTCGGTGCGCCAACTGTACATTTTATCAGTGCTACTTAAATTCCACAAAACTGCAGGTGCATCGAAGGTAACAGACCAGCGCTCACGCAGAAAGCCTAAGTGGAACAAAATCTTCTGCAAACTCAAATTTGGTAATAAGAGCTTCTCTCGTTTTGGGCCACACCTATACGAGAAAGTTAACAATAAGCTCCAAATCTTCCCCTTGACAAAGTTTGGGTGTAAAAAGCAGGTACAGGATTGGCTGCTTGCTCTTAATTATGCTGAAACGGAAAACTTCTTAGCGTTCAACCATTAAAGTACCTATTACTCATCACATACACACAATCATAACCCTTAACTTACAATCGTCTCACACACACTCTCACTCATAACCTACATACCTATACTCATCACATATACACTCATACTTATCACATGCACACCCACACTCTTTACATACACATTCACACTCATCACATATACACACATAAAAACCTCGTTACCTTTTAGTCCTAAGTTTAATTACCTAATTAATTAATTATTTTGTAACCGCTGCATTTGTTCCTACCTTTTTATAATTCATAATATCTGTCGAAAGAGACTGGATCCTGCAACACAGGGTATCCTAGTGCGGGATTCAGTGTCACTCCTTCAAATTGTAAACCTTTTTATGAATCAATAAACTTATTATTATTATTTATTGTAACAGCAAATTATTCGCGATTGCTAGGTACAGTCAGGTGTCTATGCTGAACTTTTGTATTTCCATAACATAACATTACACCCTTATATTTTAAAAAGGGGCCCGGCAGAGATGTACAGATTAATGCTTAGATAGAACTTCTTTAGCAATTGTTAACCAATTTCAATGATTCTTTCAAGTTTTGAAAGACTTACTTTACATACAAAGAAACTAAAAATGACAAAATAAAAACTTTTTTACAAAAAAAAAACAACCGACTTCTTTAAAAAAACTAACCGGTGAAAAATAACTCCAGTTTCAGAAGTCGGTGGCCAATAACCATATTATATCTATGTCAATAACGAACGAAACAAAACCACCAAAGCCACAGACTTCCATAACTGGAGCTATTTTTCACCTGTTAGTGTTTTTTTAAGATGTCGGTTGTTTTTTTTTTAATCTTAACGTAGCGGTGCACCTGTGGTACTCCCACATTTCCCATGTAGCTAGAACTAATCCGAGCTACTACTAGATAAATTAAGTTAAGTCAAATAAATCCCAATCCGTAACAAACTGTTGTTTTAATTATGAGTTCACTTCAGCCGTTTAAAAAGTTTGGAGGCAAACACCAATCCCTGGTTTGCACTAGAAATCCAGTGATTCTCGATATCTACCAACGAAAAGAAACTCCATAATAGAGTAGCTTATAATTAAACCATTGCATCAATCATATCGTCAAACTAAGTTTATTATTCTTATATTTTCAAGGACTGGAGGAAAAAAGTCACCAAATATGATTAAGTAGCGCGGCGTGGGACGCTTTGAGATACGATGTCGCTACCTATTGACTCATAAATATATTCGGGAGGTTGAAATATAAAACGTGTAAATAAGATTATACTACGATGGTATTTATTAAAAGAAATAGGACGCAGAAAGTATTTGGAGGTCAACAGGAAATTCCTTCGGTGTTATTAATGTGGAACCGTCTCTTGGGTCCTTTTAAAGATAAACCACATTACCGAGAATGATGGGAGAAAATTAGTTTGAATAACTTTTACTTGGGGTAGGTGTACTAAAAGTTTAGACATTAAAAAGGCTCTTAACACTGGCCCTGTGTTGTACCTAGTTTTCCAGGTAAAGAAATATGAAAAACACAGAGATTTAAGATACTACTTATAGGGTTGACATGGAAAGAAAACTCATAAAAAAATTATGATCCTATGCTCAGTAACGCTATATAGCATGATATAGCAATATTGGAGCGACAGGGGAGCGTACTACACTAGACACATCGACTTGTATCCACCAGGACACATATATCAGTTGAAAATTTTGTTCCTGATGTTCCGTCTATAATAAAATAAATAAAATAATAATAATAAATTATCCACAATTTTTCACACAACGTCATCTAGTCCCAAGCTAAGCTAAGAGCTTGTGTTATGGGTACTAAACAGCTGATAAACATACTTACATACTTATAAATACATTCATATTATAGATATATTACACCCAGACACAGTATATAGTAAGTACTTATTGAATGTCTTTGGAAAAACACAAACAAACACATTTGACGCGTGCCCGTGTTACCATTTATCCTGTCACTCAGATTTATCTCAGATGATCAAGATACAGCAGCACAATGCGAGGAGTATATCAGTGTATTGTGTGTTCATTGTGACGAATATAAGTGGTGTCAGTGAATGTGCGACGCGCCACGCTGGGCCATTGTCGGGAGCCCCGCCGCGCTGAGGCGGATGCTAACTAGAGGAAATATACTGTGGGGTGGAGTGGGGAAAGGAACTATAGTTTGAGAAGAAGTAGCTGAGTCAGATTATGTTGGGATCTTTGATTAAGTGAAATAAGATAGTCGTGGCGTGGGCTCGTGGCGACTTGAAAGTCAAATCATTTATTTTAATTAGACCGCGTAACTTTGCACGTTTGAGAGTCATACTTACTTTAAAAACTTTTTTTATGAGACCAAAAACCCGCTATTCCGCATCAAACTTAAAAAGAAACACTTAAATCGGTACATAAATCTCAGCGTAATCGTTGCACATACATACAAAAAAAAAATTCAAAACAAAAATAAGTAAATTAAATGTTCATAAAAATGGCCATTAAATGAAAACTAACCGGTCAGACTATGCTAAATTTTTATGAGACCAAATGGCAGCTATTTAGCATCGAACTAAAAAAGAATCATGTAAATCGGATCATTAATCTCGGAGTAATAAGTGTACATACATGAAAAAAAATACCGTACGTATTGAGAACCTCCTCCTGAAGTCGGTTAAAAAATAAGAAAATTATTCTAGTTGCCTCTTCTAAAAGGTAGTTTTTTATGGAGAAGAATTCGCTAGAAACTCCATACTTTTACTCTTTTAAAATAGGTTTACAATAGGTTGACATGATCGCGGTTCAGTCTGTCAAAGACAATAAAATAATTGGTTTCACTGTTACTGGTTATGTGCTATCCTGCAGTACTACCACAGTATAAATATTAATACAGTAGGATGACGCTTTTGATCTCTGGAAAAATGCCGACAACTTCTACACGCGTTAGACTTAAATAATACCTCCCGCACTACGAAAATCGGTTTGTTCGCAGAGAGGGAGCGGCTTTCCCGCGTCTCGCCCCTCACACCCCGCACGATTGCCCTGTCTAGACAGATTCGTCGGACGACTGTATGTTTTTAGACTGTGGTACTACTCTGTAAAATCACCCCGCGAAAATGTAGGTCAAGTGAAGCTGTCATCCCAAACTTATGCTAGAAATTGACAGTTCACTTCACTCAAGATTATATGGGGTGACTTTTGCTGAATTGACTGGATGGTTCTAAATTTACCGCTTTCATTCGATACCATGACACCACAATCCTGAAAATGTTATAAATGTGAAAGTTTTTAAAAATGTTTGGGTGTGTGTTATTCAATGACGCGTAAACCGTAGAACAGATCACGATGCAAATTGGCACCTAGATATACCATTTTTTGGATTAACACATAGGATACTTTTTATTCCGGTAATGTGTTTTCTTGTTACTTTTAACGTAGACGAAGCCGAGGGCTGAAACTATAATTACATGCACTAGTTAAACTTAACCGCTAGCCACTTTAGGCAATTCAAAATACAAATGCAAAATGATCGCACTTAATTAGGTGATGCGGAAAATTGTCGGACGGACAGACTAAACCGATATTTAGTGACTCGTCCAGTTGATGACTAATATTGAGCATTTGTGGTCACAGTGTAACAGAGGGGTAATTGGACTATTTTGTGAAGCCAGCACGTGCATATACTATGTATTTTAAGCATTTCCATTTTCAACTGTAGGGGAATAAAACTGGTAGTGAGTTCGTTCTTTTTCGGTGAAAATTCGTCCAATTATTGTATTCAATTTGTTTGACAAGGGTAACGCTACACGAGTACACGCTAAGGTTTTAGAATTAGTATCAGCAGTGCGATTCTGGGCAAATCACCGCGTGAAAAAGTAAGCGTAATGAGGGCGATTTGAGCTGTTATTCCATACTAATGCTAGGCATTGACAGTTCATTTCACTCAAGTTTTCACGGCGTGACTTTTACTGAATCGACCGGCAGGTGTCTATTTAATACACTTTTCTTCCACACTGAGGTACGCTTCTGAAACAAAACTGAGTTTTCATAAATGTTCGTCTTGTTACAGAAAGTATTTACTTTTACATCATCTGCCCAGTTTTTACCCAACTAGGGTTAGGGTTCCAGTTTAACCAGATGTAGCTGAATAGGTACTTGTGCTTTACAAGGACCGTTTGCCTCCACAACTCAGTTACCGGGTAACACGATATCCCTTGCTTAAGATGGTTGTCAGTTAACGACTGTCATAGATTTACATATAGCTGACAACTGGGACCAACGGCTTTAAATAGCCGTTGGTTATTATTATTGTTTATCAAGTCTTGATAAATAATGGATGTATAAGTCACCCATCCACAGACCACAGCTTAACCTTCGACCGATCCGTCAGGCTGTTATTATTTACACAATAACTACGTCCTTATCAAAAATTAGGATAAATGAATTCCTACGAAGCTAATTCTCATCACAGGATTCCGATAATGTGTTGAATAAAAATCAAAACTACATAATAAGCCTCATTATTCACATACTAGCCAGTATGTGAATAATGAGGCTTATTATGTAGTATGAACTATCTGAACTATCTGAATAAATATTGAGTCCCGGGAATTTTTAGTCGAAGTCGAAAATATACCGAGAAATCAAAAACCCGAGTTGGACCCCAAACAGCAAAAATATAGAACTTCCAATAAGGTTAAGTACTTATTATATTTTCTTTACGCAATTTAGGATACATATCGTGTATTGTATGGTCGGTAGGGCTGAGGGTCCATTAGTTAATGTCTAGACGATGCCTGGGTCTACCTGTATAAAATAAAATGAATGCTGTACTGTCGAACTGTACGACTGTGATTGAAAGGTTGGCTCTTGTATGTGTAGGCGTCTTTATATTTGATACATTACTTTACAAACTAATGGAAACAATATATTATGATTGGAAAGATCAATATTAACAAAACTTCTTAGAATTGCTGGTTAATTAGGATGAGAGACTCGTCCTAAATCTTGTGAAGCTATTGCTGTTATCACTAAGATTAGGTTCTACCTAAACAATAGCGCGATGTTGGAATTTCAACGCTTACCTCAATGTTAAAAGCTGCAAGTCTGAGAGTTATAACATATTATTATTTAGATGCAGGTTTCATTAATGCATTGGTTTTATTGAGATTTTTTCCCTCGCTTTAATGACAATGGCCGTTCAAGGCTTAAGCAATTACAGGTCTCCTCTGCCTAACCTATAGATATCCGTTGCCTAACCCTTTCGGGATTACTGGCGTGAAATGATATCATGTTGGTAAACAGGCCAACGTTTCATGGTAGAACAACAAAGGCAAGTCTGTTTTCACTTATGCTATTTATTACATAAATACTACATAAGTAACTATTTTTCTTTTATTTTCCGTGTGGTTGATAACCAACGTGGTGTCAAAGTTTTATGCCACCCGTTTGCGTCGAAAAATATCTCCGAGACATGCCAGTTTCTTAACAAAGATTTCCTTTGCCGTTATTGATGCAAGTGACAATATGCACATGTATCCGAAAACACAGAGGTCCTGCTTCGGGTTCGAACTCAAGACTTAAGACTTGAAAGTTCGCAGGTCACACTTCTAATCTATCACTGCTAGCAATAATAATCTGACGATAAATAGGTGTTGTCTAGTGTTAGTCAAAACGGGCATCATGATAAACTGTAGCAAAACTAGATGCAATTAGCCTCATAATACCGTATAACACACACTCACATGCTACCTTAGCACCTACAGCCCCTTTAAACCTATAGCGGGTCATCTTATCATGAATGTGGGACCTTCTGCTCCCTTGGCTCCACTAAGAAATATCCAACTTAACCCTGTTTGGTCCCGCTGTCCACAGGTCCAAACAAATGAGGGGTCCTAAAACCGACCATGATTGAGGTCCGGACGTCCAGGGAGGTCCAACACAAAGAGGACGGAGATTTAGGGGACGCACGGAAATATTATCATTAGGGACGCTATGATTGTACGATTCCTTTTTATGTGGATCCTTTATGTGAACGATAGCATATAATGTGATGATATTAGGCAACGAAATATGTAAGGGTAGGTATTTTTGGACGCAATTTTTACGACCTAACATGATTTTTAAATACTTAAATGTTTTATTTTTATCATTTCATTGCTGAATGGCTTTTGGGCTGACCTAAGAAGAAAAACTCCACCTTCCGCTATCTAGTCCCAAACTAAGCAGAGCTACTTGTATTTATTACTAAATACATACAAATTACAGATAAATTACACCCGGATATTTTTTTTTTTTTATGATTTGATTTGGATGGGAATCGAGCTCCAGCATAGCAGTCAGGACCCCTAATCACTTCGAAATTACATTTAATTTCACTAAACTCAGAAAATACCAAATGGCATACCAATTAAAACTATTGCGGTCTATCTTTTGCCTTTCAAACAGTTTATTGACCTTCTCTGCGCCAATAAGCCACAGACTCAACGCCTGTAGGTACAATTTTCTTTGAGCGAGAGGATGAATGGAATGCACGGTACACTGCAGACCGCACTCCGCAACCCGCACCGTACCAACACAGCTGGCGCCGCATCGGACGCGCGTCGCTTACGATAAATATTTCAATTTCCGTGCGGTTGCGGCTCCGCACCGCAAATATCCTCTGTACGACCCGCAAATGTACGAAGCGACCCGCAGATCTCCCGCACCGGGTGCCACCGCCGCAATGAATTGCTGATACGGACAGAGCACTCGTTTTATATGTATTGCCAATGTATCTGATATATGATTGGAGTTGTCGGAACTACGTTTTTAATGGCAGTGAAGCGAAAACTAGACTAGAAGAAAATGTGGGAAAGAATGATGGCGCGGAAAGTAACTGATGGAACAAAATTTAATTAGAAACTGTAATCAAACATGTTATACCTAATCTACCATGAATCTGACTGTCCTGTTGATCTAATGGTTAGTGGCCTTGAATGCTATGCCGGAGGTCGTGGTTTCAATTTCCACCCTAGACAAATGTTTATGTGATGAGCACGATCATTTTGTTCTGTGTCTGTAATGTATCTAGTAAAATGTGTATGTATTTAGAAATATATAAGTATGTTCATCAGTTATCTAGTCCTCATAGCACAAGCTCTGCTTAGTTTGGGACTAAATGGCGTTGTGTGAAAGTTGTGGATTTTTTTTTATTCAATCTATGAAGCTTATGCGTCATCCTAGCTGATATTTTCAAGTAAACTTCAAAAATAGTGAATGAGGACTAATAAAAGTTAAGTACGTTGATCTTATTACAGCACGCAAAGTCTAAGATACCTGCTAGTAATTGAAGAACTAAATCCGATAACATAATAATTTACAAAGTATGTAATTAAATTCAAGTAATGTACGTTATTAACTAAAACATACTAATAGGGTCTAAAAATAAAATGTCTTACCCGCCTCAAGTCTCGGGAGGAAAGTATATTTGTAAATTTATTGAAAGATTTTCCTTGATGATTTTTTTTTTTAAATACGCTCCAATCACATTACAATATAAGGTCAGGTTAAAAAAAATAATCGTACATACAGACAGAGGGCGCGCAACGCGAACGACTTATCAGAAGCCATTACTTCAAATTAGGCTGAGAATCAGCACTTTTTGAACGTAACAATTATATGAGACAGACCATCATATAGCACGTCGTCGCGTCACTCAAAAACTCGCGCTTCGCCTTTGCTTTATACTTTGACTAGCAAAAACTAGCCTATAAAAAAAAGTAGTTTACGACTTATTCTCAGACCTACTGAATATACTCACATTACTTCGTAAGAATCGGTCAAACCGTTTCGGAGGTTTGGTAACAATCACTGTGACACGAGAATTTTATAATTATGTTAGATAGAAGATAGATAAATTCATTGACTATGTGGATTTACCTTTCTTTTTTTTAAATTTTTAACGTTCTTTTTAACATTTTGTCTGGCAGTTTGAGTATTTTATGCGACCAACCCAAATGTTCTTTCTTTGGTATTGTTCGTCAGGACGTAGAGCTCCTCAAGTTCCGAGTTGAGCTCACGATAACTAACAAATGCACTGACTGATCTGGTCCACTCTTATCTGTGTGGTTCTTTCCTCAAAAGAGCATTATCAGACCCAAATCTGCATGGTTCTTACATAATCGGACCAAGATAATATATGGACTTTAAAAGAGACTGTGACCTCTGAGTTTGTAGAAAGCGAAATTTCTTCTCAGAGTAGTTACTTAGATAGCGAAATACCGACCTCTCCTTTTTTTAAAAAAATGCCATGTAAAAGTGTTTATTTGAACTCATTTACAGAAATAAAAATCATTTATCATTTTAGCATTTATCATTTGGATTATTATTTAAAAGACGACGATAAAGTTATAACAACCTCACACAATGTATAAATATAACACCGAAGTTACTCATGATTTTACTTTGTTCAGTGTGCAAGACAAATACATAGGTTTAAAACATACGTGAGTGGTCCCTTTAAACTGTTCCTACCCTTGTAACACACTGTTACCGTTAGGTATGACAAATTGGATCAATGTAATATCTTTGTTAACTTAATTTAAGGGTAGTTCCACCTGACACGTTTGCTGAATTATAATTATCTACACGGTGCAGTGGTGCTAAGACATTGGCAGAATGTGTTTAATCAGTTATTTTACAATTAATGTTTTTTTATGTATACCTACAAATAAATTAAAATGAATTGTCTGTTTGTGTTAATAAAGTAACAGATTTTTACTTTTCGCATCAAAAAGTCGTCTGTTTGTTTGAGGTTATCTCTTAAACAGTTGGGCTGGTTTTGACGCGATTCTCACAAGCAGATTAATGATGTTATAAAAATGTTTATAATTTGTCAATTTCAAGGTTGTGCAGTCGCGTGTTAGTTTAAAAAAAAACTTAATTTTTTTTGGGCAATGAAGACTGTGTATATTTTTGTATAAAAAAAGCTTACTTTCAATGTGTTGCACATTACTTGTAGTCTTATTAACCCCTCCAACTAAGTCAAATATGCTTCTGTCTGGAGTGGGTTCATCATGGATCGAACTCACGACCTCTCGATCGTCAGTACCACACCCTTGCCGCTTTGAATAATCACTCGTCCACGGACCAACCTAGTCACGAAAACTTACTTAACCTTCGATCGAACTCAGCTGTTATTTTTTAGCGACAAGCCCCACTAATAGAAACTTCCATAGTCTTTTATAATATTGTCTACAAACCGGCAAACTAGCAGTCTCGCGTCCTATTAGCAGCCTCGCAGCGTCCTATTGCAGGACAAAGGCCGCGACTAATTCGCGCGTTAATTAAACCGCTAGGTTATTATGTCGCACCGTGTGCGCCGCTGATGCATGATGTGTGAATCAGCTTTATAATGTAATCGCGCCCTCAGGTGTGAAACGGACTTTAGGGATGTTCCAGTTCGGACGGGAGACTCTGAGTGCCCTGCTAGGAAAATGGCAGAATATAGATATATAAACTCCATTGACTATGAGGGCGTGTAGGACGTCACGCTCAAGCCCAGACTTCCGTGTTTAACGCCAGTTGCTGACTCAACATGAACATTGCACTTCGCTGGCCTACAAGCTCCGATTTTGTTGATTTCCAATTATTTAGTCACTAGCTGCAAAAATAACGTTCAATTACTACCTATCTAAACCACCAACCAACCTACCAACCACCAACCACCCTACCAACCAACCTTCCTATCTTGTTAATAATTCTTTGTACTACAATTACCAACGTTAATGAGCTCCTGTCGCTTGTGATACAGGTTTATCTAACCTAGTACAGGCATCTAACATTTAAATACCTATGTTAATTATTTTTAAGACTTTTGTATTTTATTTTACCAATTTTACTTTTGAATAAATATTATTATTATTATTATTATTTATTATTAGTTACGTCTGAGAAAGTAGGTCAGATATATTTTTATGTTGGTCATTTTTGTAAGTGTGTGTAAAACCAATAAAATATAAAACAGCAATAGGCTTGCCCCCTTTACATGGGACTTAAATATAGCTAAAGGTGGGTTTAAAACAGGTATACACAGCAGTAATAGCTTAGTGGTGTTATCGGTGGACTGCCGAGTCGTATGTCTCGAGTTCGAACCCAAGATACGCATTTCTTACTTTTTGGATTTATATTTGTGAATTACCACTTGCTTGAGAAGCGGTGAAAAAAAATACCGTGAGAAAACCATATGGGCGGCTTGATCTTTGTCACCAGATTAGCCAATACCTACATGAAAAAAAGAAGACTACAGGTATACAATGGAGAATTGCAGGGATGATGTTACATTATTGAATAGTAGGTAAAACCGAATTTTTATTACGTTTCAAAAGACAATAATTTATTTACCGTTCAAAGGATTCGTTAAGGGAGACAAATGGTAGTTACCTTTCAACAAAACCTTACATATCAATGGCGTATCGAATGATGATGAATGTAGGTATCGATGTGCGTAAACATGGTAATCAAATTTGGCGCACAGAACAACATTTTCACATCTCGCGCTATACATCGAAGTTAATACAGGGGCCAGTGTTAATGCACTCAGCATTGAGTGGCAACGGTGGAAACAAATGATCATTATCGTTAGTGCAGCTGCAAATTGCTTTAATAATACAGGTCAGGTCTGACGTGGCAGCAAATTAGCCGTTTGTCCGGCACTACGCGGGTTTATGATGCATAGAGAACGGATATACGGTCTTGGTATATTGCCAACTGTATTTTCCCATTGCCTGAACATGGAAGTCCCCAATGGCAGGTATTTGGCACCGGTTTTTATGAAGGTAAACGATACAGCTGGTAGATTGTATGCATTTGTAAAAATGTAAATGCGGATACCGTGTTTCTTTTGGTTTCCCTAATAGAAAAATAGAATAGAATAGAAAAATATTTATTCAGCACAGACACAACAAGCGCACAGCAACCAAGAAAACAGAAGTAATAAATTAATAGCAGGTACACAAATTGCGCTGAGCGTGCCCATGCTGAAAGGGTAACCATCTCAGCATTTGCTGGGCGTCAGACACCCAGCGCTGGTTTTCAGTTGGCTAATGGGGATAGAAAATAGAGTAGGTATAGGTACCTAGTGGAAAAAGGAAAACTTATTTGTATACACACACCTTTTTGTAGTGGTGTAACTGCCAATTCATAGGTGTCGAGTTCGAATCCAAGGTACAAATCTCTCTATTTTCGGCTTCATGTGCGTGTGTTAATGCAAATAATAAATTATTACTTGCTTCAGAAACGGTGAAGGAAATCATCGTGAGGAAATATCTGAGAGATATTTCTCGACGGCTTGTGAATCCAAGTTAGAGGCCTTTAGGACGGCATAAAAGCTCTTGAGCCAGGTCACACTGCAGCCGAAATGGTCCCGTACAGTGCGGTTTCAGAGGAATTTCCTCCCGCGTACACTTGGATTGTGGAATGAGCTCCATGCTGAGGTTTTCTCAGAGGGCTACAGTATGGGGTTCTTCAAAAGGGGAGCTAATAGGTTTGTAAAGGGTCGGCAACGCGCGTGTGGCGCCTCTGGTGTTGCAAGTGTCCATAGGCTACGGTAACCGCTTACCATCAGGCGGGCCGTAAGCTTATTTGCCACCGTTGTGGAATAAAAAAAAATCACTACCTCACTATATGAATAGAGTATGAATAGAGTAGCGACCTTTTAATTCAACCTGAAGTTTCTGAACAGTGAAAGTCATGACGTCGGCAATGCGACAGTAATGCCTTCGTTTGCCAACACTAACTAACTAGTAAATAGAATAAGTTCAGAGTAAGTACTCCGCCATTCGTTTCTACGTCTCAGATAATATTTGCGAGCACTCTATTTGTCAGTAATTACTAACTATCAGTAATAAAATGATGCGGGTGCGACGTTGTGCCAACAACAAACTGAAGGGTGTTCTTGTGTACTCACAAATAACAATGTAACTTACTTTAGGCACTAATCAGTTTGCCTTATAAAGTGATTATGGAAAGAGCCTTATACATTATGGATACTTGAATAGTGGCAAGACAAATGACTATGATAAATGAAGCTTAGGTACGCGAGATTTGTATACAAGTGAATATGACGAAGGTAATGTGTTTGGAGAGACGAAGATATGTCAAGAAAGTGTATACGTATTCAGACTCTGTAATAAGTGCAGACGCCCACAGATTAAGCTATCAAGAAATCAATTTAGGTAATGAATAATGACGACGTAAACGAATATCAATAATTTTTTGAAAATTGATATACATACTATCTGGGCTTTAAAGTAGGCCAGGAAAACTAAGTTAATTGTAAGTAATGTAACATATAGACACGTAGCGCAGAAGTTCAGTTTAAAATTATGTATTTTGTATCTTTCAAAATGTATGCATTTCAGTAAGGTAGTTAGGTTCGCTAGTTAGGTTCGCTATAGATAGGTATGGTAAGTTAGGTTAGGTTATATATGTGTATATTAAGTTGTCATTCCAATTCTATCTAACGCGTAATGTAAGGGAAATAGAAAATAATTTAATGTTTTTGACTAGATGTCAATGGATACGCCACCGCCCCAATAGAAAGAAAGAAAGAAGAAAGAAAAATCATTTATTTCGCACGACACAGGCACATGTTAAAAATAAAAACAGGTACAAAAGAAATAATTAAACTAAAAGTAACAACAAATATAAACAAAATAAAGAATTATGTACCTTACGGCTGCGCCAAATAGGTCCAGTTCAGCAAAAAAGCCAGACAACTAGTGCCTGACGCTGGTTTTCAACTGGACCTTGGTTGTGAGGTGTCACCGACGTAAAAGCAGACTGATAAGTATGCATGTGTGTGAGTGTCTGTGCGTGTGTTGTGTGTGTGTTAAAATAAATAAATAATGAACTTGTAGTAAACAATGTGACGTATACATATTTAATACGAGTGAAAAAAACAAGAAAGAACTACCTACGTAACTACCTACCTATATATTTTAATTTTGTGCAATTTAAATATTATTTCTAAGCCGAAATTCCTTTAAAACTAACTTGATCAAACTTTTGAAGGGCCAACCGTAGCTTCTTATATCTCTACAGGTTATGACTACAACAAATGTTCGCTAATCAGTTTGTCGTACTTTATGTAGTTGTCTGTGAAAAATGTAGTGGGTAGTCTTATGTTTAGGACACTTTGTGTATTTTAAATATACTACAGTTTGTTTTCCCTAAAAAGACGCCACTGCGCCGCCGCGCAGAGAGGACAAGAATGTTAAGAAGTACCTATGTAAGGATCGCCGGTATTGTTCCGTAGCTTCTACCTATCACTATTGGTAAAAGATGTGGGATCATGTTTATGTATGATCACGATATGTATGTATGACTACATTACTTCCTTCTTGCCAAATATCTTTATGTACAGACGCCAGTACATCAACTGTCAAATTTTCCCAATTGAACACGAACCTTGTTGTGTTTAGAATAAAGTTGAAATCTATCAAAAGAATTTGAAACATTACACACTTTCAAATTTGGAGGAATGTTTATTACTTTATAAACAGACTTCTCAATTACACTTAATAGATAAGTATTTCTCTATTCAAATACAAATTAGGTAAATAAGAACTCAGACTGCTAACTATTCAATGTTGTACCTATTTACCTGCTTTAAATAAACAAAGAAGTCGAAATAAAATTTCTAAAGCTATAACATATTTTCAACTTCAATTTCATTTCATTTGAAATAAAAGAAGCCGTATATCTACTAAATTATAAACAAAAACGTTCCGAACAAACATAATTTCAACACGAAATGTGAATCACAGCACTACAGAGATTATGAGTACATCACTAGTTCTGTTGAAACTCGTTATCTAAACTAATATCGTCTGTTTTATTATTATTATAGAGGATGTTTGTTAGTTTGTAGGATATGTATTCGCTGAAAATTCTGATCCGATTTCAAAAACTCTTTCAGTGGTGGAAATATAGAATACCGTAGAGGGCTTTTATCTCGAAAAATGCACAGACCTTTACGGCAATACAGGCGCAGGAGCGACGCCGCGGGAAGCTAGTAAACTATAAATTGGGTGGCGAGTGGCCGGTGATCGATGGCGCGGCCGCTGCTCACACCGCAGCGAGCACTCGTAAATATTTAGCGTTATTTCTCCGCACCTCGTATATTATACAACGTTTACATTATTATTTATTAGATTTGCTTTCGATCGGCGCGGCGCGAGGTTCGTCAGTTGATAGATTGGATTTTTAGCTGCGTATCTGTTTTCGTTCCACAGTGTTTTGTTTGTGTAGGTGGTAGAATTCAATCTTATCATCACTTGGTAATAAATAAATTGGTATTAAAGCTATTGGTTCGTGCGGATTACCTTTGATAAAACGTTACAGTAAAAATAAACTGTTTATTTTTAATATTCAAAACAATGTGGTTATTTGTAGCGGCATTCTGCGTGTATCAATTCGACGTAGTAACGCATAGGTGTGACTAAAGCTAGCACATTAATGTAAGACACGTCGCAGCACAATCAACAGTACATAATGGACGTGACAATTAGGGATCACTACACAAATTACACACTGTTCGCACAATCGTGTTAATCACACTAACTAAATATAACCATGCAACGCATACCCGTTTTGTTACAAATTCACAGTCTTTGTCAATTTTTTGGGTATTTTTGTATGTTTGTATTTCTGTGGATATTATTATTATGATTCTGGCTACTTTTACTATAATGCTTTACACCTTACATTTAATCTTAGCCACCTTACATTTTATCTTTTTTTATCTCTTTTATCTTATCATTTAATCTTCTTTCATTATAATAGAGGTAAAATTTGTTTGTTTGTTTGTAAGTTTGTATGTAGGGGGTAATCTTCAGAACTACTGATCCAATTTTAAAAATTATTGCACTGGTGGAAAGCTACACTATTTCTGGATGACATAGGCTACTTTTTATTCCTGGAATCCCACGGGAAAAGGAACTACGCGGGTGAAACCGCGGACGTCTGCTAGTTGATTTATAATATGCGTTCTATATCGAGTTTTGTAAAAACCTACGCTACATTACTCGCTAAATTATGAAGCGAACTGTGGTTCCCTTTTACAGTATTGTTGGATACGGAGCGGTTAGTTGATCGGCTGGTTTGTTGGTACGGCTGTTGTTGTTGGTTCTTTTTTGTCAGAAGTTTATCAAACTCGCTAGTTTGATGCTCACTACAATATGTAGGTACTCGAAGAAAGCACACTCTATGCATTTGTCTACATGTTATAGTTGTTTCACATGTATCATCAACTTCGCAAGTAGAAATTAAATGAACATGAATGTGAGTACTTGGTGTAGTGCAGGTTTAAAAAGTGTGAGTTTGTACGTCGCTGCCTTGTTATTTATTTATTTAATACTTCAAGCACACTAATGTACAGAGGCGGCTTAATGCCATAGGCATTTCCTACCAGTCAACCTCAACCAACCAACCAACCAGTCAACCTTTAGATGATGCAGAGAAAAACAGTGGTAGGTGCAATTAAAAATGAAAAAATAAAAGAAATCAAAGAATACTAATACATATTATGAGTATAAACACATAAATATGTACACTATAAATATAACATATACAATAAATTTTTGAAATATTTATTTATAGTAATTAAAAATACAGAAAACACAATAAAACTAATTTAAATATGTACACTTAAACTAACTACAAATAAAATAGTAAAAAATCGGAACACTCAGGCGTCAAAGTACTCCTCCCCATCGCTGTCATCTGGAAACGTGCCCAGAAGACTGGCAGCATTGCCACGTTGGATGGCAATGCTAATTCTTTGGCCAAAGAATAAGCCAGCCCTCTGGTCACGCGAAGTGTCGACCAGTCGGCGAGAAATCTCCTTAAAAAGGCTGCGTGCACTCGGACCCCATGACCCGAGCGTTTCGACCCCAAACGGCTCAAAACCGTAACTTCCAATGAGGTTACAGTATTTGCGCCGCTTGAGGGCCTCAGCAGCTGCAGCAGCAGCGCCAACACAACTCGCCGTACTTGGAATATGAGATGGCGCAAGGGTATCGACACAGGTTGCGTCCCACACCAAAGGCCTACCCATCTTCCAAGGCAACAACGTCATTCCATCTGGTCTCTTTCCATCGTCTCGTACCAAGCCATTAGGTTCCAAAATTGCTGGTACGCCGGCGGTGACAAGAGCACGACGAATAATATCGTTAATGCTGGCGTGTCGTGCTATGCGACCTGCACTCCTGCAACAAGACAGGCCATGGTGCCCGGAGCTGTCGACAGCTTCACCACAGTGACACCGATGAGGAGCAACACAAGGAGCACCCAAGCGTAGACACGTAGCGAGCCGAAATGAACTGTCATCCATCAAAGTGCCTATGGTGGCTGACGGAAGTGCCTGAAGCCACAAACCCGACTCCCATTCTCCCACGGCCAGCAGACGGGCACGCTCAGCAGCACTATATGACGTATTTAAAAGGGAATTCCGAATAGCACTGCAAAGCGGCCCGTCCCACCGACCCTGGGAAGACAAGTTGTCGGGTAAATCCGTATTGGAATAAATAAATTATATTACGAAGAGATAGAAAGAAGAGAAAACATTAGCGCTGTGAAGATACTACTGCCGAATATGCTCGCGAAACTTAACCTTAAAAGATAAACGGTTGGTTGCCATCCTGATTTCCTGGAGAGAGCGTTCCACAGAGAAACAGACTGCACAAAAAAAGAACTATGTACAAAGTCAGTACGGTGAGTGGGACATAGGAGAAGACGGTTATAAATGCGGTTGTGTTATGGCGCTAGTTAATGAGCAAGTGTTGACTAGTTCACAGATTGTGGATTCACGTTCTGTAATTAATGTACTAATTGTTGTAATAAGGACGCGGCCATGTTACACGTAACGTTAATTATTTGTTAGTGCCTTTTTCATAAGTCTTTATTAAACATCACAATTTTTCTCGGTTTTCTGCTTTAAGTTATTTGAAAAAAAAAAACGCGATAACATCATAAAATAATGATCAAGTTGTGTTTGATAACAATAATATTACAGTTTCTTGACAAATGGATTCCGAGAATAAAAAACAAAGTCAACTGCTTATCCTCCGAGAGGAGTAAAAGTTACATTGTAGGCGTAGCGTGGGCGGAATGTACAGTACTGTAGAGTACTGACTGGTTACACCAGGGGTTGAAACAGCCTTCAACTCTGACCACCCCCTAGAACACAATCCCGCGTGGGTCGAGCTATATTATACGCCCACAGGAATTCTGGAATAATAGATATTTTAATAAAATAATCATTATTTCAGGAGCTCGAGTTCTGTACACCTCCTGAAACAGAAAGTGTGGGGGCGGTGCGAACATACGCCTACACACACAATTTTGGGTTTGAAACAAGTACCTCATTTCGATATTAACAGTATTTTTTTTCAAACAATACTAGAGAAAAATTTTGATACACCCACAATCAGGAAAATCAATACTAATATAACAGAAAAAAATTAAAGAAAATTCATCTCCAAAAGTAATTTTGTTTATGTGAAAAATGTTACGCCCATAATTTTGGAACAAATTTAAATTATAACGTAGCGCTTGTACCTAAATATATAATAAACTATTTAAAGGATAATAAAGGATTACTTATATTATCCTCTTTGAATTTAGAGTTTGTACGAAATAATCTAAAAGAAACAATTTACCTACAGCATCAATTAAAAAAAAACACACTAGGTAAAAATAAGTATCTTATAAAGTTTTAAGGAAGGTTTTCATTACGTGCCTGAACCGAAAAATTGTATAGGAACATCATCATCTTTAAACTGCCGCACTCAAATCTTTTATTTAAATTTAATTCTAAACTGCAAATACACGATTAGTAAAGTAGACTCAGCTAAGATGGTATCGAGTTATGTGTCAACATCAATAAACTTCCTAAAAACATGATTCAATAAACTTCCTTCTACACTTATTCGAGTAGGTACATACTACTCCACTTCAGTAGTTTTCGACAACGATAAT
This sequence comes from Euplexia lucipara, assembly GCA_921972225.1. Taxonomy (NCBI): domain Eukaryota; kingdom Metazoa; phylum Arthropoda; class Insecta; order Lepidoptera; family Noctuidae; genus Euplexia; species Euplexia lucipara. Next base: position 500,724 of record OV179149.1, on the reverse strand, counting down.
ATTAGCTGATCTAACATTCAAATAACATGTAAAACGATTCAGTACAGTGACGCTGCCAAAGCATTTCAATTCAATGACGCTTGACACGTGTGATAACCGATAGTTTAAAATAAATATCCAAGTTTACTTTAAGAGTTTTAGCGTAACGTGCTATTTTCAAACTATTTATCAATACGCCTCGCCTAAGAAATAAATTTGTGCATTGCAAACCATTTCCCTATAGAATAGCAGAATTTTCAATAGTCGGATATTTTTTATCTGAAGAATGAAAACGGCAATGTGTCATCGCTCAAGGTAGGTTTACTAAAGTTAGGTTCCCTCACGTTAGGTTCGCTCTCGTTTTTTTTTTAATTTACCAGGAGTGCAAAAATAAAACTAGTGTAAGATACTAGTCTGTCTTGTGTCATCGTGTGTATGTGGTTTGTTGCAGAAATTTTAGTTAAAACATTGACGGACTAGTAAAATAACTAACGAGTTTTTTTTCAGCGGGTTTATTCTCGGTTTAAGTAAGCTTGTCAGAAAACCTGCGAATGCAGTTTAATTTATTTTTCAAAATAAAACAAAGCTTCCTTTATGTTAAATAATTTATCTTAAAAAATTAAAAGTAGCTTCGCTTCTTCTTCTTTCTTCAGCTATATACCAAAAACCCATGTTTGCAAATAAATGATTTGATTTGATTTGATTTGATTTCATTCAAAGCCCATTGATTTTTTCCACCCTGTATATTGTTATATTAGTTCCAACAAGTTTTTATTATTTTTAATACTTATAGGCATTTTCTTGCAGTCAAGTTTAGGGTGATGCAGAAATTCCGACTATTATTAAGTGGTTTGCCTTGCGTGTCCAAGCTTAACTATTTGTCTAAGTACTGCACTCAAGTGCATGGACTACTTAACATCTTGCACAACAGTTTCCAAGTTATGTCATCTTCTAAGCAAGAATGCTGTTAACGTGGACCTTGCGTACATAGTTGACAACTATTGCTGTTATATTAATACTGGAGCTATGTACTAAGTTTGACGTTAAATTCTATAAAGTAGAACTGAGTATCGAACATCACCACGGGTTCCATTACAAAAACGCTGACGGGAAAAGTTTATCAAAAGTACAGATTACACTTCCAGTCTTCAATAATTGAATCTTAGAAATGCTTATCCCCAAAGTTTTCCAACAAAAGTATCAGACATTGTCTCATCTACTACTAAGACTTAGTTCCAAGTACGACGCTAAGCGTTCACAAAACGTTCCGATATTAAGACAAACTAACAATAGAGATAAGTAGTAACAACTATTTCTTGCCGACCACTCATAAGTTGAAAAGTACCTAAAGTTAAGTTAAGTTTGCACAGAGTCTGGCAAAACATCGCCGTGTGGGTGAAGAGAAAACAATAGAGAAAGTCTCGCGACAACTCGAGGCGACGAGGGGGCAATAGTTTGTAGAAGAGCTTAAGAAACTAGTTCGATAAGTGTTAATAGGTATTTTGGTATGGAATAGGTTCGCAAATAGCCCAGTAGCCTGCCTAATGGAAAGCCGTTAGCGCCGTTCATTGACACCAGCTGAGACAATATAAAAAGCTTTTTCAATGTGCCTGAAGTTTCAATAGAACACAACAGTAGTTTTGCTTTAACAAAGTTCAAAATGACGTTAAAATTGACCTTGCTAAATTGCTATCATAATAGGCTTAGGAAGGCAGTGATAGTCGTTTATTTAACTGTTGACATTTCGAATGATATCTAAAATACCCCGATTATCCATAAACTATGCTAGTTAACGTCAGTCACAGATTTTAACTGTGTAACTTTGACAATAGATAGATATTATCGGCCAACAATGAGCTCGTAAAATATAGGGGAGAGCATTCGGTTGATTGAAATGGTTAACATAATGTATTTGATAGTTGGATTTAAACGTCAATCAAACTATACGAGATTATGACAATAGCAGTAACAAATAATTTCCCATTGTAAAATTATTTGAGATCTATTGTATAAATGATTAAGTGACTGATTGTGGTTTTGATAATGAAAATATTTGTACGCCGATACTTACGGCTCAACAAATTTGGGCTCCAACATGTGGATCGTGCATGTTTTTGCATGTATTTGAACAAATAAATTTAATCTTCTGTCTTTGTCTCTATTGTTTTTTTTTATGAATAAAGCATTCACCTGCAACATATTTAAACCACGACTAGATTAAAATTTCTTTCCCGTACCTTCTTCGTAATTTGTCAAAGGACTTCCGCAAGAAAATCTTTTTGATCATCAGGCTCTAGAGAAGGGGTCGTTCCTATTATAAAAAAAAGATTAACGTAATCATAGCGCGTCACAAAGAGGCCGGTATTGGTAATTTTCCATCCTATTCTTATTTTCCTGGTAGGACATATCTATGTAGGATGATAATTTGGAATGCATCTTAATTTTTAACCGACTTCAAAAAAAGGAGGAGGTTCTCAATTCGGTTGTATATATTTTTTTTTTTAGGTTTTATTACCTCAGTACTCCGTCATTATTTATGGACCGATTTTCAAAATTCTTTTTTTGTTTGATATGGTATACTAACAGATTGGTCCCATTTGTATCAAAACTCATACCTGATGAGGGATCTTCGAGGAATTGAGGGAACTCCTCGAAAAATATAGGCACACATGCACCGATTTCAACATTTTTAGTAACAAATCAAGCATTTTCATTTAGAAAGTATCATTTGGTAAAGAAAAACTGATGAAGAAGACAGGCAACGGAACTCTTCAACGCATAACAGCAAATTATTCGCGATTGCTATAGTCAGATGTCTATGCTGAGCTTTTGTATTTCCACAACATAACGTTACGCCATTCTATTTTAAAAGGGGCCGGCAGAGATGTACAGATTAATGTTTAGAGATAGAACTTCTTTAGCAATTGTTATCCAATTTCAATGATTCTTTCAAGTTTTGAAAGACTTTCTTTACATACAAAGAAACTTAAAATTACAAAATAAAAACTTTTTTACAAAAAAAACAACCGACTTCTTAAAAAAAAAACTAACAGGTGAAAAATAACTCCAGTTTCGGAAGTCGGTGGCCAATAATGAACAAAACAAAACCACCAAAGCCACAGACTTCCGAAACTGGAGTTATTTTTCACCTGTTTTTTTTAAGAAGTCGGTTGTTTTTTTTGTAAAAAAGTTTTTAGGAATGTTTTAGGGAATATGAACGCAGCGAAGATTAATGAAAGAGTATTAATGTGGAAAGGAGAAAGAGAAAGTTTTTAAATATATTTGAAAAAGTAAGAAGAGAAAAAAAGGCGGGTTTGTGACTAAGATGTTAAGACGATTTTCTATCTAAGAAGTATCAAAAATGATTAAAGATTAGAAGAAGAGTTAGTCAGAAGTGTACCTGCTAGTAAATAAATTAAGTTAAAGTTTCATGTAATAGGGGGCGAGTTTATTAACATTAATCGGGCACAAATCCAGACTCCGTGTTGCCACTGAGAAATCCCAGATGGCAAAACGAAGACGTAAAGATCTATTAACAAGTGATTATTATTATTACGGTGGTATAAACCCCTATACATCTATGTCTCGTAATAACCCGTGATTGTAATCTGTTGTTATCGCTGCTCCACCCATGAATATGAAACCTCTCCGGTCAATATCCAAGATATGAGAACTGACAGAGATATATAGCCAGCCGCACATCTGTTGCCCTCTCACTCTAAAGATCAACACCGTATGAGCATAACAACACTGTTCATCAACACACGAGTGATGGACCGTAGAATCATTACGGAAACTTGACAATTAGCGATTTGAGGAGTGAAGCTAAATGCATGATTAATGCGATATTTAGACATCGTCATAAGTTATAGGTCTATCGACCACTGAGTCGTGGCTTCTATTTATTAATACGTATCCCTAATGTTTTAAATTAAATTGTTCCTACGACAGGCTTGTAGAATATGACTACAGCAATAAGACTGCATGTGTACGACTGTGTCCGTAACGGATTAAATACATTAACAAATTAATATCTTTCGTATCACTAAAATTAAATTTAAGGATTTTATCAAAACAGAATTAATTTAAATAATGAATTAAATAAAGTAGATGAAAGTCTGAGAGCATTTTTGAAACCTAATAGTCTATGAAATAAATTATGAGTGTTATCAATCCTTATCCATAATTCGAAATCTAAAAGTGAAATCCGGGATAAAAATAGCAGAACAGAATATAGTAATATTGTATAATACTTGCTTCAAGCATGTTCTGAATAGGAATGATTTATCCATATACATATATATTTAAGTTAATTTGTGTCTATAACATACGCCGACGTTTCCTTTACTGATCATTATTCAACGAACATGATGCGAGGATGAAGCACGCCCGGGGGGAATCTTTGTATCGCTGATTTATTCTCGACAGATGCTAATGTTATATGACCGATGTTCATAAAGAAATACGCAACAGGCTATACCTAGATATCTTCATGTTACGGGTAGGAGAAATATGGAGGTAAGAAGATGGGGTGTTGATTCCATTTTCAACACAATTGCAACACGTAAACGAAGCTAAAGAAGTTTGTAAAATCGTAGCAGTGGGTGCTCTCTAGTTTCTGCCTACTCTGATGGGAAAAATGAGTGATTTTTTATAAGTACGTGAAATGTGTAATGCAACACGTAATTGTTTCCCCAGAAAGTAAGTGAATAAGTTCTTACATGTAATATTCTTTACACGCACGCTTGAAAAGCAAGTTAACCTATTTGTAAAAATATTCCTTGCTCACAGAGAACTCATTTTATATACAAACCGTCATTTTAATTTGCAAGTACAGCCTACGTTCATATGAATATAGGCTATACTTGCAGCAAAACAAAACTCAAGAAAGCTGCGGTGGACCAGTTAAAATCTTGACAAACAAGTAGCTTTGTTATATTAATTTCTTCACCTCTGATGTCAATATTGTAAGAGAAAACGTCGTGATGAAACCGTTAAATCATAGAACAAAAATTTGTAAACATGTCATGTACCGGCACTGTGTCCGCACATATAAGAGGTCTGTATCCCAGATGTGAGACCAGTACAGGCTGATACTGTTGCCTTTCTATTTAGCTACCATGTTTAATTATTTCAGTACTAACATTACGGTCCACACAAAGGTCATTTCACGTAGGCTCTGTAAGAAGGGTCCCTGTCGGCAATTAGCTTAAGTTTCAATTACCAGTACAATGTCTTAATGTTCCAACAAGAAGTACATACTAACTGTACGAGCTAGTAAGATCGATTGTAAGAAAATGAACAAACTAATTGTACATTTCGATCATATTATTTGTAACGTAGAAACTTACAACTTTGCGGCCTTTTATTCTTCTGCACTGGGCAGTTTGATCGCTAAGCGACGTTATGTAGATAAATATAAAAAGTACATAGGTTTTGTGACCATAAGCTGTAACGACCATGCAGTAGGTATTCGTACCTTTTTTTTCGTCATTTAATACATAGGTGCGTTGAGTTCGCATTGCTACTAAATGAATTCCGACGTTCCAAAATTCTTTCTAAACTCCCCACTGGAGGATACCCCTTTTCATATTATATTTAGATCATCCCTTTTACACGCACTCACACCTGACATTCTTTTTGCTGAATATGCGCCGTGCCTTTAGGTATTTATTTACATATATACAAGCGTCTAAGCGTGGGTACACACCCACACGTGGTACGGCTATTACTATACCAAGTGTTTTTCCAATTTGCCATTCGGTAATCGAAAAGACTCATTAATAATTTAGAACATTTGTGTTAACACCGAAACTGCTAAAATACCTGAATCTGGGAGTCCGTGGTGTCCACAAAATATAGGTCACGGCTTAGTTTAGGCACCAGTCTCCCACAGATAAACATTAACCAATATTGTTATTATTATTATTTTCCATATGTAAGTTTTAGTTAATGAGTATTATTTGTGGATGAAACATTGACGTAAGAGTAGGTTTATGAAACACTATTAGGTACAAACAGACAGATTGTAACAAACTACGCTGAGTGGAACACTGCCTCATAATTATTCAAATTAAAACAGAATGAGTGACGACATTTTATTTTGTTCGTAACAAAAGGTTTCGGGGACTCATTCGATTTACGGCGCGTCCGACTGCCGGCGTATGATAAATGTTTTAACTTTACTTCGGTGTTACGACAAACAAACAACTTGCGAAGAAATATAACTGTACTTGTTTAGGGTATAATGTAATTAATTTAGAATTATTACTGTCTTTTGAACCTTAATTCATACATAACGATTGTAGCAATACATCGATATTGAATTCATAATCGATTCAAAGCGATTAATATTACAAATAATTTCCCACGACAATAAAGTCTCTACGGAAGAAACGTAGTGTTACTACGAACCGCTACGAATGTGACTACGACATTGCTACGAAGCAATGTCGCGTAGCTATACGTCTACGAAATATTTCATGTTGTTGTTAAAATTTTCAAGCCCGTAATTAACCGCCGCAGTGGCCCGCGCCACTGTAGTGCATCGCTAATGTTCGCAAATGCGCGTGTTGACGGCTTCCACGCGATACTGCGTAAGAAAGTGGCGTCACTATTTGCAAGACTGCGCGGCAGCACCAACAGCATTTTGCAAGTGATTGCTTCCCGCCATGACTGTCCCATACAGGCACACTGGGTTGGAATAGTTACGGGAAGATTGTAGTGGTTTTTATTTTTTATTTTAAGTTGATTGTATACACCAACTAACATAGTTTTTAAGCATATTGTTACTAACACTCTTATGGATCTCAGTCTGAAATAAATGGATATTATTATTATTATTTTATTTATTATTAAACTGTAATTCGACTCTCTTCCTGTAATAAGCGCGTCGCGTCTCCATGACGTCACTAATCACTAGTTCATCTCAACAAGACAAACAGACAGCTAATGAAACCGAACTTCATACAAGTTTACACACTTCGTATAACTTTACATGTAACATAGTGTGAAGTTTGAAGCTCACTGTAAGTGGCGTTAACACGAAGTGACGATGTCGTCATGTCCGGTGTTTGATTTTCAGATTGAAAAGGTTCTATTTGTGTTGTAATTTGAGTGGGCTGGATGAGCGTAAGTAGGGCATTGTGGAGAAGTGCTCTAAAAATGTCACTAATTTCTTTTTTGTGGATAAAGTTTACTTTGTTAAGAATATAATCGGGACTTATCCGAAGGTGTAGGAGCAGGTTTCTAAAGTAAACGCACTTAATTATAAAGTACATACTCTGAGCTCTCAGTTTAGACTAAAGAACTACTTCACCAGTAAGTGCAAACAAAACCTTTATAATAGTTTATATCAAACAAGAGAAACGGGTCAAACTAGGAACTCATAACCTAGTAACATTGGGGTCACAGGCTCAGGCTAGTTTAATAGTGTTACGGACATCACACAGGCATCAACAAAAAACCAAGATGAATCAATGAAAACTAAGGATATTGACAAATGGGTAAATAGATTAATAAATGAATTAATAGACAGTATAGATACCTCTTATCTCTTTGAATTCCATTTCATATCTTATGTAAAATCTTTACCCCCCTTTTTCTATCTTTATTTTTTTCTTGACTTTCTTTTTTTCTTTTCTCTGTTTCTCTTTTCTCTTCTTTCTTATCTTTCTCTTTTTCTTTTCTTTGCTTTCTTTCTCTTTCTTTTCTTTCTTCTTTTCTTTTCTCTCTTTCTTTACTCTTTCTCTTTTCTTTCTTTCTGTTTTTTCTTTTCTTTTCTTTTTTTTCTTTTGTTTTCTTTTTTTTTAGGACTGAGTCAATGAGGTTGTGCGCCATATCGGAGCAGGCATTGCAATTAACTCTGCTCCGACGTCGTGCCCTCATGTGCCCGAGACCCGAGTCAGGCACAAGTAGGGGGTTGGATTCCCGTGACCCCCCGCGCAGGTATGAGACGGAATACTGACACGGTTTTTAGTCAATAAGAGTGAAAGATCCGTACGCCCTCTCCGGGGTGGAGGCCATTCATGAGGATTTTACTTCCCGCACCAAAACAAAAAAAGGCTTTTTTACATAGCTTTGGTTCAAAATAGCGGTGCGCCTTCTGCCCGACTGGACCGGTTGTAGTACCTAATAGTGAGGGCCGAATGTTAGGGCATCTATATACACATGAGGTTTACGAACCCGTAAGAGTTACTGACGTACTAAGACCAAGTCGTACCACGTGTTACGAGTACGTACTCGTAACGATTAAACTTTAATGTGAAACGGGAGTAAAATAAGAGTATATAGCTGTTACGAAAGTAAACACTTCGAAGTTTGAATGGAAACATAACATTGATTTGAAATAATTGAGTAAATAAACCAGTTATCAGCAGGGCTAGCATGGGCTGGGGATATAACTTTTATCCACCGGTAATTTCCACTGACAAGGGATACAATTATCTTATCCACCTGCCAAAGCACGGCAACAGGGGGAAAGAGAATTATATCACTTTTTGACGTTAGACGTGGATATTCATCCACGGCTTATAGCATGACGACTAGTGAAAGATTTCGCGATTCGAGCAATCCCAATTGACAACAAAACAAAATAAATATCCAGTACAGATAAAATAAAACGATGAAAGTACTTTGGTTTACATAATAAGTTGATAATATACAAGCATATTCTGATGCCAATTTGGACGTATGGTATCCAACTTTGGGGCTGTACTAAGCCAACCAACGTCAAAATAATTCAACAATTCCAAAATAAAGTACTCAGGGCTGCTGTAAATGCACCCTGGTACATAAGAAACGATGACCTCCACCGTGACCTCGACATGGAATTCGTCACCACCATCACACAAAAATTTGCTGAAGCCCACGAACACAGACTCCATCGACACGTGAATGTTGAGGCAATCCAGCTGTTAGACAACACAGGCATAGTGCGTAGACTAAAGAGAACTAAACCATTTGAATTAGTGTAGTGTAAGTGAATCAATAATAGTAACAATGTTGTGCTATTTATATAACACATGAACAAAGTGTTTTATCAATTTTACCAGACTCTAAGGAAGTGTTACGAACGTGTGTAAAAGTGCATACCTAATTATGGACACTATTCTTAGCATTAACATAATTTATAACGTAGCATAATAAGTTAGATTTAAATTGTTTATTAGTCTTCTTAGGCTAGATTGCAATTAACTAGTAAGAACCTGGTTCTTACTAATAAGGAAAAAAAAAAAAAAAAAACTTTGGTTTACATGACATTCTCGACTATTGTGTAATTTCATAAAAGTCTTCTTATAATGGCAATCATTTCAAGGACAAGCGTTTCCCCTGGTTTATCCCCGTGAATAGTTTATCCACCCATGTCGCCATGCTCGGAGGGTGGATAAAAATGACAGAGGGGAATAGTATTTTATCCTCTCCCCGTGGAAAGAATATCTCCGGCCATGCTAGCCCTGCAGCGAGTTTTAAAGGATCTTGTTACTTTACGGTATGAAATACTTATGTTTTTACTTATTGTTTTTTACAAACGCTTTGCTCGCCACTTTGTTCGCGTTCATTTTGTACTTTATTATCCCCTCCACTCCCTCAGTTCTGAAGGTAAAATAAATCAATGTATGCCTATGATACTTACAAATAATGAGGCTTTCTATTGGTAAAAGAATTTTCAAAATCGGCTTATTAGGTCCAGAGATAACGCCCTACAACCTCACAAGCTTACCGACTTTACATTTTGATCATATTAGTACAAATTCTAATTTATTTATTGTTTGTCACAGATGAAATATTAGCTCTTATGATTATTACTTAAATGCTCGCTGCTACATACCATTAAGGTGTACAATAGTCCATCAGTCATCATACAAATATTTTCATGTATACACATAGCCTGTAATGAATTGATTTTATATATTTATATTACATATTAGTAGTTTTGAATTTTTTTATATCACTAACAATTAGGGGTACCACATATATCTAGACTTAGTGTAGTCTAAAAGCCCTATCACTATTCTGACCCACGTTCAAAATATTACTCACTAAACATAAAATTGGGCGCCATTGAACCCAGCACTTACAAGAACGACTTCGTCCAGTACTAACTATTAACATCAGTACATACGAGATGACCTCTAAAACAAAACAACCGCAGTGCCGACCGACCGAACCTGAACCACTGAACGCCGCAGGAATTGGCTCAACACAACTCCTCACAGCTCAACAACTTGACAACAAGTCGTACCGACCGCTCCTTATTGTTATTTCCCAGTTTCCTGAATTCGTACAACTTTTACACATTGTACTCGATGTTCTCGCAAATTACCGAGTCTAGTTCAGTGCACGATAAAGTCAAACCGACCGAAATATTTAATGTTGTTTGGAATTTCAATGCTAAGCAACATATAGCCCTGCTTTGGTTACAGCATTATGTGCTGCTGCTGCATTATGTGGTGAACTAGAGACTCCTATTTATTGGTTAATTTTTACGTAAATAACCGGTAGCAAGTTCGTCATGCTCCCTCAGATGTTACTGCTTGCGGTAGCGTCGAGGGTCGGGTTACCACCTTCCCTCTAATATGGCGAGGGGGGTAATGGCTGATCTTTGCGTTATGCTCGTGAACGGGTGCTGCTTGTGGTAACTGGTCGTCTTGCTGGCTTTGGTTTTGCTATTGTTTTAACTATTACCTGTTTTTTTTTGTTTTATTTAACTTCCACAGTTCTAGTTTATCATTTTGTTACATTGTCTTGCAGATCTATGGATTTAATCCAACTCTGCACATGCAAGCTGGCACACCCTTTTTCCCTGGAGGATTCTAATTAGTCAGTTGTTTTTGCTTGAGTTAAGTTAGTTTATTGTCGGTAGCTATATATATTACTGGTATTCTGTATGTTGAGTGTGCTAGCTAACATGTAGTGAATAACTTATTTTAATTATTTTGTAATTATAACTAATTGTACTGTGTAAATTCAAGTTCTTCTAACATATCAGACAGATGTGTTGCTGGGGAGTTTGTTCCGCCACTTCTTCTTCCCAGCAATAACACTAGGAAGTGGCGAAGGGTGGGCTTTTTGGGGGACTGTCTTATGTAATTTCGACGTTCAAAAAGTGCTGATTCTCAGCCTAATTTGAATAAATGACTTTTGATTTTGATTTTGATTTTGTTATTCAAAATATATTTGGCGCTATATTGTTTTTCGATGGGAATTCTAACTTTAAATCTTTGAAACTGACAAATAATTAGGTTTTAAGTTCTATTCCCGTGTCGGGTAAATTAATATTGTTGTTTTACATCTGAAATTTCTCAGTAGCAACCCGGAGTCTGGATATAGCCGGTTGATGCAACAAACAACACAAAATTTGCACAATATTTGCATGCCCATGCGACGGTAGAATATGGAGAACTTAATATAGTAAATAAGAACATCAGTGTACCAAAAACCCAATTTTGCAAAAAAAAATGATTTGATTAGATTAGATTATAAGTACAAATCAACTCCATTAGCTTAGGAGACATCAAGACTTCGCCTTTAATTTTATCAATTGTAATATATTATGTTTTGATGACTATCTGAGAAGAAAGTTTCTCTTTAAAGTCCATACATTATATTGGAAAGATTAACTTGTGGACAAACTTTAAAAAGTACAAAAAAAAATATACCTGTGGTCCTCACTCTTACATCCGCATATTAACTTAGCACTATTATGCTACTATCAATACAAGTAGGTATATTCATTAATTCTACGTATCAGAAATGAATTACGTCTCCAATAATTAATTTAGCCTCTGGGTAACATTTAAATAATCCCTGAACTGTAAGTACTACACGCAGTATTGCTATATAATTGGTCTTTATTCTCGCTGCTTCAAAGGATGCGAACGAGAAATAAGCAAAAAAATGGCACAAAATACGAGCATTTCATAAATATTATTGTTGTATTTCAGTATGGAAATCTTCTCATAAATGTTTCACTTATTTGTTTTATGAAGCCACTCTTTGAAGATAGAAATCCTATAATTAAAACAAAACTTCATTTTAGCAGTATACAAAAGCTTTTTTTACTTTCGAATATCCTTTGAAACTGTGAGTTATTGCATATACGAGTACTCATGTAATTTTCATTTAAAAAATATTAAGTCTTCTTTGCCGGTACAACTTTGCATCCGTTGGTTTAAATTTCCAAGTTATACGCTACAGTAGGAACACTAATAAACTTCTACGCGTTATCTTTATTCATCTTCCTAAATGTCTAGCTTACAATTTATTTCTATAAAACTTTGATGAACCCATTACATAAACTATGTCTCTGAATATGCAAAGTTACTTGCTTCCGTACGTATTCAAAGAAATGGAAAAATCCTTCTTTATCCAACAACAATCCTTAGACTTGATAAATTCGTCTACATATCTTATATTAATAGCTTTCTATACTCGACAGGAGCTCATGTGTACCTTTCTAAAGTATCGACAAATTACGAAATCATGTTACTTTTCACCATAAATCTACTTCGCTATGTTTAGGTCGTCGAGCTAAGAGGCTCCCAGTAAACAAAAAAGATTAATTTCACAAATGGAATGTCAATACCATCGAATAGTCTGTAAGTACTCAACTAATACTTGGGATGTTGGCACATAATCCTGAGATTATCGCGCGCTAAGCAAAAACTTTCATATTAAATGGTACGAAACTTGTTCAAAGGCACAAAGTTTCTTCGTAGGATATGGTACATACATCAAAATTCTAATTCTATAATTATTTCTGGGATGTGGTTCTGAACTTCAATATTATATACATATGTGGTAGCAGTTTCCTCAGTGGATTGAAAACTTATTATATTCTGCAATATATGAGAAAAAAGACCTCAGACACTGATGCTACTTTCAGACTTCATCATAATCAGCCCACAGTAGTCCACTGCTGGCAATAGGCCTCCCCTAATGAGCGTCACAGTGCCCTGTCTTCAGCTTGCCGCACCCGGCATCTGCCAGCAGTCTTTTGCAGGTCATCATCCCACCTAGCCGGAGGACATCCAACATTACGTTTGCCAAGTCGCAGTGTTCACTCAAGAACACGATTATTCCAGCGGCTGGTTGGTACTTCGCGAGATATGACCCGCCCACTGCCTCTTCAGCTTGCTAATCTTTTGAGCTATATTGATGGCTTTCTAACTTAAAGCATAAGCTTGTCCAGAAGTCTGAGAATGAACATTTATTTCGTTTTAAATATTAAGCAATTTTTCCTATAAATAAAATAATCTTTCTTAAGGATTTAAAGTGGTTTCCCTGCTGTGCCCATTTATTTTTCCACTATGTATAGGTTTGTATACTAATTTCTTATTGTAACACCAATCTCTCTATGCATTTATATCCGCCACATGCAAGTATGCAACTATTTATTCATCCTTTTTGGGGTCTAATCTGTGATCGAAATAAGACAGTTGGCATGTCAACTCGTATTTTATAGATTTACTATTTGAATCCCCTACTTTGACCGCGTGAAAAAGTGTATTTGGGTAGCATTTTAATTATTTTGGCTTATTATTTTAGGAATAAGACACATGTGTATAAATACTTTAAGAAGCTTTTGCAGTATTGCAAAGAGCTTATCGCGAGCGTCTACTTTTCATCCCCCTTTTCAACCCCTAACAATCCTTTTTTTTAATTAAAAAAGTAGCCTATCACCTTATCAGGCTCTAGACTATCTGTGAAGAAAAAAATCGTTCAAATCGGTTCAGTAAGTTTGGCGTGAAAAAGAGACAGACAGACAGACAAAGTTCCTTTCGCATTTTTAATATTGAATAAAAATAAAAAGTATGGATTGTCGTTGTAAGAGTAGACGTTAGAATGAGTTATATTTAGCGATGACGTTAAAAAAGCTTTATTATAATTCCCCTCTAAAACTATATTTAGATGACGAATCATAATCAATATCAATCAAGTTCTGTTTGTTGCAAATTTTTCTTGATTCTTTTATTTTAGTAGATCTGTGACGTAAGCGTTATCTGATTGACGTCACCAACTCAATAATATTGATGTAAATGTGTGCGAAGTAAAAGTGTTACGTTCAAGATTATCGCAAGTTGCGGCGTGAAACTTGGTAAAAGGTAATAGGTTATAATTTGATTAATTGCTGATAGGGGTGTTTGAGTTATAAGCAACATTATAAACTTGATTTGCAAGGTTTTCTATTTGAATCCCTCAGCTACACATCGTGTCAGTAAAAGTAGTTTTCGAAATTGTCAATTGTACTCATGTTCAAGTCATGACTTGACATAATATAACAGAACATCTCGCCTGTTACCCCCGAAAGGTTAGGCAAAGGTGTACCAATAGTCTAAAGGGGCGAGCCTTATCCCATCAATCGGGCACGGGACTAGACTAATATTATAAACCTATTATAAAGAGGAGTATAAAGTCCAATATTTCAGTGCATCACTGTGGTCTGCTGATAAAATGCGCATGCGTGCCGTTTTATCAACCCTCGCTGCAAGTGCTGCGTATTTAAAAGCACAAGCGTATCGCGAATATTTCACACTATCTGCAGTTTGGTCAGGGCTGTAACAAAAAAAAATGCGAATATTAATAGAAACTATTAAAGTAAAATTAAAAGAAGGCATCTGTTAATAAACCAGCACAAGCCTCTCGTTCTATTGAAACTCCTAACTTCGCCAAGTCACCACCTCCTGATCAAAGTGTAGGTTGCAGCAACCTATACGTATAAGTACCTACCTTATTTCGTTATTAATATTAAACTCAGAATTAGAGTATCTCAACTTATTTAACGATGAATAATGTCACTATTTGTAAAGATATAACGAACGGGTTGGTAAACATAACGAATAGGCTTCAACGTTGAGAAATGACCGGGATTTGTTGTGAAAAACTACGGGCATTTACGTGTCTGAGCGTCGTGAGTGATGCGGGGCAGCCCTGGGACGCGCGGTCATTGCGAATAACGGCCGGGCATTGCGAATATTGGTCGCGGTGCGCATAAAAACGGTCGTCCACACAAGATACCGTTGTTTATGACTCGGTCGCGACTCCGGCCATGCGGCTTTTGTGTAATTGACTTGATTCCGCGGCGTTATGGAATACTGATTCGGCAAAAAAAAAATTGTGCATTCGGCATTTGTACTACATTTATGAATGTTACACCATTTTTACGGAGAGATATGTTAATTATTAATCTTTACACTATTATTAGTATGTATTAATAAGTGTTGGGTAAAAGTTAAGACCGGTAAAGGTGTTGTTTACGTGACTGTGCGTTCACAAAAAAGGTATCTGATTTTAACTGTTTATTTAATTTTCTTATTAACAGACGTCATACAAAATGTTACCTTATCCCACCCGCCAAACCTGCATCCCATCACTCAGATTTAAGTCGATACAGTTATACCAATAGTATGCCAATCTATAAGTATGGATTTAACCCAATTGTATATCAATCGGGTTACATTATTACCTCCTACTACTACTATTTCAAATACTTCTACCGATTTTAGTATTGTAAGCATCATAGGGACACGCAGCACAGTAGTTCACTTTAAAATTATGTAAAAAGTATTTTTCAAAATCAATGCATTTCAGTAAGGTAGTTAGGTTAGGTAGTTAGGTTCGCTATAGGCTAGGTATGATGAATTAGGTTAGGTTATGTATATATATATATCGTCAGATAAGAGCACATTAGCAACTCGCTTAGTTAAAAAAGTAGTAGTAGGTAGTAAGCAGGTATTGGTAGTTGTTACTTATTGTTTTGCATAGTGTGTACTAAACAGCTGATAAACATACTTATATATTTCTAAATACAAAAATATTATAGATAAATTACACCCAGACACAGAAAAAATGATCGTGTTCATCACACAAACATTTGCCCTGAGTGGGAATCGTACCCACGACCTCCGGCATAGCAGTTAGGGTCACTAACAGCTAGACCAAAAGGCCAGTCAGTCGATTGGAAGGTTACTGTATATGTCTTTCCTTTTTCACTTCCAAAGCCGGTAAATGAGATGGAAATGATGAGAAGGCACGATCATTCAGCACCACGCTAGCTCAAGGTGGATTGGCGTTTGCAGACTTATGTAAGTTCAGTTTTTCTCACGATATTTTCCTTCACCAATTACAGTTATGTCTAAGTTAAAATAGAAAGTACGTCAACATATTAAAAAAATTGCATTGGTTTCATAAAATTATGAGAACTTCACAAGACTTGAAGAAAACAAAATATAGACCAACAAACAGACCAATACTGCTTTAAAGGTAGTCACTTTACATCAAATCTGACATGTTAGATTCAATACAGGTTTCCTATG
Source organism: Euplexia lucipara (assembly GCA_921972225.1). NCBI lineage: Eukaryota > Metazoa > Arthropoda > Insecta > Lepidoptera > Noctuidae > Euplexia > Euplexia lucipara. The sequence goes on along the minus strand of OV179149.1, from coordinate 484,429 downwards.
TATGTACCTATGTAACAGTAAGTTATCCCACAACTCGGCATATCACTGATAGCTATTTTGATTGAGTAGGTGTCGGCAATAAACACGTGGCAGGATTTGATTACATTAGGTCTATATAGAGAGCTATTTGTGGCGCTATATCATTTATTACTTGATTGGAACGTGAATAGGAACATAATTTCCTTCCAAAGGTAAACAGGATTAAATTACGTCATCACGTTCATAAAGCTAATAAGTATCTACCCAAAACATTTTATATTTAGGTAATCCGCTCAACGACAGATGCTTATTAAATATAGTCGGCATTTCGGGTTTGTTTTTGCCGCTTATTCTCTGAGGAAGTTAGATATGAAAACACACACTGAGATACTGGTATTTTCGGGTGTTCACCAGAAACACAGATTACCTATTTAGAAAAATAAAGATTTTTGCTGTAGTTATATGTGTAAACACATAATAGTAGTCTTGTTAACTAAGGCTTAGTTGGAGTGGTTTTATGTTTGGGGGGTCAATATTATTGTATCTGGATTGGATTCACGTCAACAGTGCAATGGGTGGGGCACGAACTGACGACCTCTCAATCGCCAGACCGTCGCCACAGCCATTGGGCTATTGCCACTTATCGAATTAATTGCATTAACATGGAGGAAAAGTCTCTGCAATAAGTAAATAACAAAAGGTGAATCAACTTCCTCAAGGATAGTTTATCATGACAAACATACATAAAGTGTTACAAAGTTTACAGTACGCTGCCGATTTATTGTTTTTTAATGTTTTAAAATGAAGAGAAATGTTTATGTATTTGAAAGAAATACAATTTCGTTTCAAGTTTCATGTTTAGACTGACACAATTAGATTACCATCGACACGCTATGACGAATGTCGTTACTGTTTACCTTGCATTTCTTAGTTCATTGACTATCGTTTGAATTTAATAATTTCTTTTTGTCGTTTTAAGTACCAGCTTGGTTTTTATAACAAAATACAGAGAATCTAACAATGGTTAGTGAAATCGTACCCAAGTGGACGGCTATGTATAAATTACATAATGCTATTCACATTTTATTTGTGGCAGTTAATATGTATTGTGTACTTCGTAATGTTGCTCTTGCTACGTAAATAACGACATTTAGAAAACTTATAATATTTTTGGAGAGACATTTCCTTTTGTACTACACTTGCTATGCCCCGAGCGAAAGCCGTCTTTAGCGAACAATAGGTTTTTTAATTGTGTCTATAATTCCGGTAGTTGAGACAATAAACTTTAATGCCGATTGGTAACATGTGGCTGAGCTAAATTTAATTTTAAGAATTATTATGTATTACCCATATTTGCAAAATAAAATTATTTTCTATTCTATTCTATTCGAATACATATTTAAGACATTCACACTTATTAGGTTTTACGATAATGGCTAGATATTTTCAAAACCACTTATTACTTATACCCAGTTTATTTTTTTCTTAACAAATCCGACCCAATAAACTTATTTCGAAATAAGTTTGGTTGTCACGGGATGACGTGACAGTAGTAGAAGTGCACTTATAAGTTAGTGAGTAGACAGAATCGGAAGATGCAACTGACTTTAGAGTTTCAATAAACAGTAAACTTGAGAAACAAACTCGTGACGAAGTAGAAAAGGGTAGTCGCTACGAGATTCTCTGAAATGAAACTACCGGCAATAAGGTTTATTTATTTGCTTCACAACCGATAGGAGGCGTCCGGATTTGTGATTCCAAGGCTACACTAGTGACAGAATATAATAACATTCGCAAAGATAGCCAATTAGAAAAATAACAAAATGCCCGTTTACGATTGTAAAGGAAATGAAGTACTTTACGTGTCGTTGGTTTTAGAACTAGGTACTTTTCATAAAAGCTCACGTCACTAAATTTTATAGCAGGTTGTGTAAAACAATTAAAAAAACATCCTTCATTCAGTGTACTAGGTATTTAACGTAGTCTACAGCGATATCTGTTGAAAGGAAAGGAGCATTTAACTATCACAAATAATTAATAGTACCGCACGTATTTGGTGTAAGTGTAAAGTAACCAGTATAAGCTGTCCCTGCATACTGTTAAAACTCCATACTAAATCAAAGTGTTACCACTGACGTGCGGTCTTCTGTACCTAAAACGCGGCTGCTAATCGCCGCTAAGCTAGGGCTGCCACTTTTATTTATTTTACTAAATTAAGTTCTATTTCAAAACAAGCAAAAGTTAGTCATTATTAAAAACTATGTCTATTGATATTATCTAGTACAGATGCCAGCGTATAAAGCTACCTCAAACTGTCAAATGTTTCCCATGGCACATAAACCGTATTCTGTTTGCAATCAAGTTCAAAAATTATCAAAGAAGTTTGACACGTTGGGGTATCTGGATGTGCTGGCCTCTATACAAAACACATCATACACAACGTTTAAAATGCCGTGGAGTTTCAGAAATAGTTCATTCTTGGCCTTACTCGAGAAACCTCAATAGATTGATTACTTTGTCAATTCTCATCATCAATTTTCCATGTAGGAAGCGACCTCTCTCAATCAATGGTTTCAATGTGATTAATAATGAACTGAAATATAATTACCGCCTTGTGCCGCCCCTAGCGCGAGGTGTCCAATTATCTACCGAATCCGAGACCCTCTAGTGTCTCCGCTTTAATTAACTAATTCATTAAAGGTTTTCGTGTTTCCGATTACCTGATCATTGATGAATACGGATTTGAGGGGAAAAAGATTTATATTACGATAGATTTTGGAGACGGAACGTAATTACTTGGAGCTTAATCAAAGTCTACCAAGCGATGACTTTTACTTTAAGATATTTTTTCAGCGGTAAAAGTGTTTGGGTGAACTGTTATGCTACAACAACATTCATAACATCACGCTCTTATTCCCCATGGGTTAGACAGAGGTGTACCTGGTAGTACACCCCCATTTCGCTAGTTATGTTAAAGTGGCGAGCCAATTACCATCAATCGGGCATCAATCCAGACTCCGGGCTGCTGCTGAGAAATTCCAGATAGAAAAACTCAATAGATGCCATAATAACACCATTTACTTAAATAAAAATCAATAGCTGTTCGTTAGTCCGGCTAAAACTCAAGAACGGCTCGGCCGATTTATTGAAATTTGGTTTTGAAATGTTTGTGAAAGTCCAGGGAAGATTTAAAACGTGGATAAACATGAAAAAAATGTTTGGAATACGAAAAAACAACAATTTTGCTTTCCCTTCGATGGTAAGAATATCGTACGAAAATTTAATTATACTCCCTCTATCAGCTGTGCTTTTGAATTCTCACCTGCACTAACTGGACAGCTTACAGGTGACGGCAAAGTGCTGAATGTTATTATTTTATGCCCCTGTATCCTTCTAAACAGATCTCCTGGTGGTTCAGACGACCCATCAATTTTTGACACGGGCCTGTAGTCTATAGTTTTAGTAATACTTACAACGATTCAGAGTAAAATACTCATTAAATCACAATTACTAATACCATTGTAAGTGCAACGTGACCTATCATTCCTATCCCTTTTAACAAAAAAAGTAAACAAACACTAATAAAGACGAACTGTAAACAGTGACCTCCCTGTAACCCTCCGTCCTTCATGACAACTTCGCGGGGGGCTCGGCAGAGTCGTAAACGTCGCGAGGCGCGCGATATTTATACCGTGATAAACAGGGTGGATATGCAAATTGCACTTACGAATATACGATGTTCTGTTAGTGATAAGGGGACGTGGAAACTTAATAGCCGGATAAAGTTAAATGTGTTCATTTTTTTTTTCTGTTTGTGCCATCGGTGGTGTGACCCCTGGCACGTACCTTTGACTTTTCAAATTCAAGTACGTTTTGTGCTTAATGGACTATTAGACAAAAAAAAATGTTTTTAGTCCCTCATCTAGATTACAAGAAAATATTCGACACATATTTTTTCTTTTTAAGCTATTGCATAGCTTCTATCGCGGGCCTTGAGCGCGGGGACCGAATCCAGAAATTCCGTAACGAAAAAACCTCACGCTCCCCACTCCGACGGGCAAGGAGGTGTGGCTTGAAGGCCGTGCATCGTCTAACGTCGTTTCAGTTCGGCAGTCTTCGACACGGCGTTGTGTGCGATTAGAAGTATTGTATAGACGTATTGGATAGTGGGGAGGGGGAGGGGTGGGGAGGGGAGGGGGGAGATTGTGAGAGAGGGAAGAGGGTATTGTGAGAGGGGACGGAGGGGCAGGGGAGGGATGTGGAGGGGGGTGGAGGGAAGAGGCAGGGAACGGGAGGGGAAAGTGAGGGAGGGGTGAGAGGAGGGGCGGGGGAAAGGTAGGGAGGGGGAAAGGGGGAGGGGAGGAATGGAGAGGGGGAGAGGAGAGGAGTTGATAAAAATGCTATGCAATAGCTTTACCGCGGCAGTCTCCGAGTGCCACACGTCATTTCGATATATCGTGTCAAAATGTTGTATGACGTCACTAGCCAGTACAGTTTATACTAGATAATGACGTTACAAGCCCCCTGTCCTCAACTTTAATGCGCTTAATCTAACTAAGCAGTTTTCCATCCATTTGAAAAAGAAAAAATACGTGTCGAATATTGACTTGTAATCTAGATGACGGAATAAAAACAATAAATTTGTAAATAGCCCATTGTAACTTTCGTCAAAAACCATAAAGGAAAATATCGTGACAAAACCATGTCAGCAACATGGGTTTCTGATGCCGTCCATGGGGACGGCATCAAAAACTATAACAAAATAAAGTCAACCCATTGTACAAAAAACTTATTCTAAATTCATCCGACGGTACTGTCTGTCATGTTTAAAATCCCTCAGAGACACCACAGGTTAGTATTTTCTTGTAAAGTTCTTCGAAAACAAACAACTCGAGACTTGGTAAATGCCAGGGACATTCCTATTATAAACCCACCTAAAGAAGTCCGCAAAAAACTTCTGCAACAGCCAATTTATAGTTACTCAAAGTACTTTATGAAAAGCTTCAAAACGGGGACAATTGCATAATGTTTTCGTACAAATTAGCCTTATTCCGGCCATTAGGCGTCTGTTGGCGGGTCGCCCGCGCGGCCAGTTCTGAGCGCGCCGCAACACTCACATTACCACTTAATGTGCACTCTTCTTACACATTTACTGTGCACTTTGGCAAGTATAGCGGTGGTGCACAGAAGTTTAACTACTGTCGGGGCTTAGCTGTAACAAAAGCACGTGTAAGTTGACATCGTGGAATAGTATATCGAAAGTGAGGTATATCAACACACATTCGGGCAAAGCGTTAGGCCCAACGCCCACTGGCGGCACTGCACTGCAAAGGATTTTTATAATACAAACGATTTCGAATCCTATTTAAAACTGTTAAGACTCACATTTCATTGATACGCTACAGCCTGCTTCGGTATCCTTCGGGACGGTCTGGCATGCCTTGGCATCCCGAAATGTAGACGCTAAGCCTGATAAAATAAGATCTCCAATCAATTGAGTTTACTAAAATCCCCTGCCGTGCCATGCCGCCAATGTGCGCCGGGTCTTATTGAGTTTTTCCATCTGGAATTTCTCAGTATCAGCCCGGATTCTGGATTTGTGCCCGATTGATGGCAATCGCTCGCCCCCTATTACATGGAACTTAAACGTAACTGGCGAAATGCCTGCCTAACCCTTCAGGGATAACAGGTGATGTTAGGTTATTTAGACACAGGACATGATTCTGGGTCCCCATAGTTGCATTTTTCTTCGATTTTTACCTCGTTTTATCTGGTGTCATTTTTGCTTTTTACTGCGTATGTATACGGGTCAACTAGAATCATGTTATTATTTATTAACTTTTAAGTATAGCTTTCAGCACTGCATTTTAACGATCTTATTGGAATAAATTATTTGACTTTGGCTTTATAAAACCACAAAAAAAATAGTACCAATAAAACCCTACTAATTTTTTTCTTCGGAAGTGGATAAATCTGTTCAATTAAACGCTAATTGGGTTAGAATAGGATTAATAGTTTAAAGTAAAAAGAGTATCAGGAAAAACTTAGAAATATTAGGAAAAACCATAAGATTTAAATATTAAGGAATCCAGGATAATTTATTAATCACATGGTGTTCGAATGTGCGATGACATTCCATTTCCGTTTAAAATGGCTGGCCTATCAACTGATGCAACGATGATGACTTAACGTAGCACTTTCAAGCATTCGATCCGTAGTTCGCTGTAAGGTTATTTCCCGTGAATGGTACCAAGTGGACCTTTTACATTTCTTTGTTATGTGCCTATATGGCACAGATAACATGGAATGAACAACATTTTTATGGAAATGATGGGATATAGCCCACAGACTTTCCAGTTAACTGTTAAGTTCTAGCGATAACATTTTGACTTGATGTAATTTATAGTTTTACAGTCCGGTAAGAATACATAAGTTGTCGAACTAATAGAAAATTCCTGTGGTATTAAATCCGCCAATGTACAGTTTTTTTTGCTTGTGCAAACTATTTTATAAAAATCAATACATTTAATCCCACACTCCCTCTACATCTCTTTGGATCCTAAAATATGTATAAGCAGCGGTTTTCATGTGTCAAACATCGCTTATGGTGGACCACTTCACCAAATTCTTAAGGTAGATTATAATATTGTAAAGACTTAATTTATAAAAAGCAATAAAAGTGCATTAACAGATTATTTTATTCTATCAATTAAACGATTTCGTATTGAAAAGCTGATTTTTCAATAGTCGGATAGATTTTATCTAAAGAATAAATATGGCGGTTTGACATCGCTCAGATTAGGTTCGCTTAAGTTAGGTTCGTTATTGGCATTCTGTTTATGAGATCTAGTGGACACAAACACATATGCTGAGTGTGAAAACCTGGGTTCGATTTCCGGTCGTTTTCTTTATCTGGATGTAGGTATATAAGCCTGAGAATGAGTGCTATTGAAATACATTTCTACCTTACCCTTTAAGGGCATCGGCGTCATATTGTGTGTAAATCTTAAATAGTCCTTTACAAGTTATTACAAGTCATCTTCCTTATGACATTAAAAGTGTTTTCATAAAAAATCAATTTGACATGTCCCAAAGAATCTCCGGAACCCATAAAGGTTAGAGCACACATTCTGCGTTAATATCTTTTCCGATAATACGAGAACATTCAAAGATTTTTTGCGACGCTCTGTGCGTTGGCGGGTTTATCCGTCATATCTTTTACGAGATAACATGACAAAGGAGAGCCCGGCCATGTCCTAGATATCATTTTTAGATTCTGTTTACGTGATGCTAATATCGGACAGTGCTTTATATCGGATTTATGGCCGAAGATACGAGTGGTCGTACCGTTGTTAATAAAATTTGGTGCTTTATTTAGGCTTCAATGTGATACAAATAGATGGTGATTGTATATTCATAGTGATCATGTTCAAAAGTGTAACAAATTATGTTTTAATGATGCCACCTAATGATTCACCGGTATTTTGGATAATTTTACCAAATAAGGCTGAAAATCGGCACTTAATAAAAATCTAAATTGCAGTCCCCCAAAACACCCGCCCGTCTCTATTTTATGGTGTACTAAAAGATGTCCCGCGGTTACACCCGCGTAGGTCCCGTTCCCGTGGGAATACAAAGATAAAAAGTAGCCTATGTGTTAATCCAGGGTGTCAGCTAACTCCATACCAAATTTTATTAAAATCCATTCAGTAGTTATAACGTGAAAGAATAACAAACATCCTCACAAACTTTTGCGTTTATAATATTAGTAGGATTTGGTAGAAAGAAGAAATAGCACAACAACCTCCCCAGCAACACGTCTGTCTGATAAAACTTGAGATTACACAATATTATTATGTTGCTTTGTAATTAACACATAAATCGATTAGGTTTCCTATTAGCTGGTACCCATCCTTTGGTTGAATCTGACTGTAATATTATTACCATAGTACGTACATCCTATCATCGAGCACCCTCATAAAGACTCGACCCATCTCCATAACATTATCCCATAACCCTTCTTAAGTCATGGCAAACGATAGTTTAGCCCTAACCGGGGCTTAAGCTGTGTACATACGTTAAGTAAACTGCCGGCTAACGAGTGGACCTCGCCAGCCCTCAGCGTATCGCGTTAGATCTAACTTGTGGCCGCAAGTAATTAATACAGAGAGAGGATTAGCATTAATTAACTAAAGGTAACAGGTAGGGGTATGAAGCAGGCGAAAAGAAAAAAAAAACAACTGCTAATGGTTAGCGGAGTAAGAAAACCAACTGCTAATGGTTAGCAGAGTAAAAAAACCAACTGGTAATGGCTTGCGGAGTATAGAAATCTCCTGCTAATAGCGATTGACAGGGAACAGTCATGAGGATAGGCTTTTAAAGATCACGATCTAGGAAATCATTTGCAATGCCGTGACCCTTGTCAGGCTTTCTGTCGTTTTACTTCGTCCTAAGTAAAATTTTAAGAAAGATGTGTATAGTCACAACACGAGAGTGTAGCGGAAAACAATCGGTTGGGTGATTTCGTCTGGATTTATTAATGACACAAACGGTGAATTGTATAGGTAATCCTCGATAGATCCCGCAGATCCTTTTTATACACTAAACAAGTAAATGATTTCAAGTCATCTATTTCCATTTACTGTAAACATAAACAGCTTTTCATTTTAAAACAATGATCTTTATCAACAAAAGTCGCTTGCTTCGCTGTCAACGAGAAACTGCTCTGAAAGAACTGGCAACATTGCTGCGTTGAATGTTTATGCTGATGCGCTGGCTAAAAAAAGGGCTAACCTTCGGTTGATGCAAAACTAAATAGGCACTGAGTCCTACCACACTATTGTTTTAACTTAACGTCGCAGCAGCAACTTTTCATTAGTTTTACTTTATTAGCCAACGGTACTTCTGTATCCACGTTTTCTATTGGAGCAAGGTAAGTGACCTTATAATCTCTACTCCGCTCCGCTCAGCCCTGTTTGCTCGGCTCGCTTGGAGCGACAGCGATAGCGGTGTGCACTCAGCGCTATTAGTGCACTTTAGTAGAACAACTTGCGCTGCTAATGTAAGCTACCCTTAAAGATCGGTGTTCTAGTAAGTTGTATAATGGATCTAAGGTCAAACGAAGTTTAAGTGACAAACACTTTTAAAATAAGCTTGTTCTAAATTTTTTTTTGCTTAATCTATAAAACTTAAGGTGTCAAAAACTAGTTTTAAAAGAAAAAACTGGAGACAAATCACCAGTAAATTTACTTTGAACACCACAAAAAATATCTGTAGTATTGCCAAATTATTAAATTATTTACCGTGAATTCGTGACTGCCAAATTAAATCTTTAAGATTGGGGGTTTACGATGATCCCTAAAGTATCTTCCAAGATGATCTTATTCATTATTTAAGCACCTACAGATTTCGCAAAAACACTGGCTTCCGATGGAATAAAATAAAATTTAAATTTATATGAAAACACGAACGTGGGTGTATTAAAAGTGTTGAAGTACACCTTTACGTCACCCTTCCCGGAATACGGCTGTGATCGTTATGTTTTTTAAGCATAATATAAATATTATAATTATGGGTACGTATATATTATATTTAAGGTACCTATATAAAATAACAGCCACAGAATTACAAAATTACTTTTTATTTAGAATAATTGAGTATGGTATTAACTTCTCAGGTGTTTTGCGACTTGATGCATTATTTTCGTTCATGTTTAGTTTCTTATTTAACTTAACTTACTTAATAGGAAATCAATTAAATCTTCAATATAACCTCTTCATATTTCTAGCCTTTCCCCAGCAATCTATCCAGATGCAGCTGAGAAGCAGTATTAACCAGAACCAGAGCCACAAACTATAGCCAGGAGCTCGCTCGAATAAAATCTATATGCATGCGATAACTTTGTTATTTCTTTTCAGGAATAAGTCAATGGGCTAATTGACAAAATTTTAATTTTAAGTACCTCATCTATATTACAAGAAAATATTCGACACATTTTTTTTTCTAATTCTCGTAATCAATAAATCGGCGACATATCGAGTCCAAATGTTGCATGACGTCACTAGCCAGTACAGTTTATAATAATAAATGCCGGACAAACCATAACACCCTCTCCTCACATCTAATGCGCTTTATCTAAGCAGTTTTCCATCAATTTGATAAGGAAAAAAATACTTCTGTATTATTTTTTAAAATCTAGCTGTTGGACTAATTATATTTTGATGTTGTTCATAATCTGTCCAAAACCCCATTTGGAAAAGCCAGCTCCATTTAGTTTAAAAAAATTACATTAAATATAATCTACTTACAGAAATAAGTATCATTCAATTAGTTTTTTGTAAGTACCTACTATGCGACTGTATAAAAACCGTATTCAAATATCGTTCAAGCCAGTGACCCGAGTAACCCACATTCCGCGTTCCTTATATTTGGCCCCGAACCTAGCTTCAAGTTAAATCCCCCGAATATATTTCTAAGCAACTTTATCCACTGACAATAAAACATTGACAGCAAATGTTTTTTTACTCCGACGCTCGAGAAACTCGGAAAACTCGGAACTCGACAAAAAGCCGCGCTATCGGGAAGTTCCGGCTTTTAACCGGAGCCACGCAAAGTGGTTCACGAACCGCACCTGAGACTTCCTACTGAACTTGACGGATTTTTTCATATTTTTTCCTGTAAGTAATGTAATTTATTTTTCTGAATAGATTTATAAGCGTGTTTTTATTTACGGTGTCAATGGTTTCACTTAAAAAGTCTTTAAATATCTCAACCATTTATAAAAACTGTTTTGTTCACAAACATAACTTGCAGGCATGTAACTATATCAAAAAGTCCGGAAAGTTGAACTTGCTTTCGTCGCGCAAAGGTGGGAAATGTCTACACGTGCCTACATTAAAAATATCAAAGCAGCAAAGACGTGAAAGAGTCGTAACATTTTATAGCAATATTTGCGAATACTTCCACGTGATTGTGCTGTACTACGTCACGACTACAAACTGCTTCCACTTTCCACACACGAGTGTGCACCTACCTATGTAAATCATGTAAAGTACAGAATTAATTAACATTAAACTATAAATCTTGCGCTTTACGACTCAAGATCACTGGAGTAATTAGGACACCAGTCTACTTAATAGTATTTGGGAGTAATAGGCTATTATTTTGACTCGGATCGTGTATAATGTAAAGTCAGGGAAGTTATTTGTTAACCACTTTTGAGAACAATTCTTACTCAGTATTTATTTTATTTTTATTTTATTTATTTTAGGAAACTCAACAGATTATTTATTACGTTACATGAGTATAAAAGGCCCACCTCACTATCAATGAACAACCTAATGAAGTTTGTGGAAGTTACTAGCATGTAGAAGTGAGGTCTACACACGCTGCACATTGATAGTGAAATGGAAAAAAAAAATATCTCTTAAACCAATAACAGAGTTTCACGGCATTTATAAAACTATGTTAACTAGAAAGTAGTAAACGAAAAGATTTAAAAAACATTGAAAGGGTAAGAATACACCATAAAGGTATACTATTACAGTTACAGTTATATCAGGGGAATAACAAAACATTAAATTGTGAAATCTAAACACTGTAACATTGAAACTACATTCCCCAACTATAATTACAATACTTTTGAATTACTTACACCTTGCGTAGTTATTAAAAATAACTAAATGACATGAGTTGAGTTACGGTACAATTTGTCTACTAAACAAAATCTGCTTAATTTGTTTCCGATATGATTGTTTAGGTAAGTAAGTAAGTATGGTTGAAATTTTCACAAATAAGTCATAGATGTGTGACTTTGAACCCAAGACCTCTTTTTTCAGATTCTTCTATTATCACTTGCTTCTCAAAATAGTGAAAGAAAACATCTTTAAGGATGCCTGAGATATATTTCTCGACGGCATGTGAAACTACGTCACAGGCTCATGTGCGGTATAAAAACTCTATGACCAAGTGAGTCACTACTCATCATGAAAGAAGCACCTCGTTCACCATTGAAAAGGCTGGATCCTCCATCTAGAAGGCTGCTGTATCTGGTTGGCTAACTACTGGCCGAGGGTTGTTCGTTGTCGGCATCTTGTTTAGCGTTTAATTGCGTGGATAACTTTAACATCGCGATGTAGGATATACCTATCCATTTTAGTTGGCGAGAAAGATGTCACTATAATTATATAGTAACTTTCAACCCTTGAGTAGCTGTCTCTTAAATCAATTTGTTTCCAGAACAATAACTGCTTTCAACCCATGAACGATTCAAATGTCAAGCGTCAGTAGGTACTTGACATTTGAGTTTGAAATATTTCTTTTCGTTTTCTTTGACAAGTATTTCTCAGTACCTAATTGTGTTCAAAATGGAGCAGATAAAGCTGTTTTTCGCATTAATACTTCATTTATTTTATAAGATTCAATTCGTTGTTTGAGTTAAACAAGAAGAATAGACTTAAGGAGGTGAAAAAATTAAAAAAACCGGACAAGAGCGAGTCGGAATCGCCCACCGAGGGTTCCGTAAATAGATAGATAGTAAAAAAAATAGTTCAGAAATAGACAGACAGACGGTCAACAAAGTGATCTTATAAGTGGTCAAGTGGTCTTTCATTATGGATCCCTGTTATCTGATTATTTAAATAAATAATAATAATTACTATTTTTGGTTTTATTTCTAGGAACCCTCTGGTTCCGGACCTTTTAAAGGCGTACAAGGGGCCGAAGCTAACTCGCAGAGGCCCGTGGTCATCTTTAATTAAATGAGACACCAACCGCAGATTTTCCCTGTATGCACTAAACAAGTTTTAGTGCACCCATGGAAAACCTACGGCTGGTGTAAGACTATGGTAATAAAAGTACTGAACTAAGGCTAGGGTGGCTAAGATAGACTGGATACCTGGAACTATGAAGGACTATGGCCCCTGCCTCACCAATGTTATAATATACACGGATTAAATGGCAGGGTTACTTAATTATAATTATTATTAATTTATGGGTTCCGTTTTTTGCTTTTGAGGTACGGAACCCTAAAAAAGCTACTTTACATGTAGGTTTACATTGTATAAAACAGTTTGGTTTTTATTGATTAGAATAGTAATCATGTCGCCACAAAACAGGATAATAAATAAAAAATAAATATGGCACATAAGTATAGGCAAGTTCCCGACCCTCGCGCGTACAAACGAAAAGGTTTCACGAATGTTTGGGTACAAATGATTTGCGCTAACTGGGTCACACAGTACCCAGTGACCGGTAATGACGTATGAGTGGTTCTCACCGACGTCAAACGAGTAAATTTCCTGGCATTTAATATGGCATTTCGAGTTTTGGAAAAAGTTTAGCTTTGTAGGCCGACAACAGAATGTGTCCTTCAGAAAGGTCAGGTAATGTTAACCAGCGTGCGTGTATGAACGTAAATGAAGCGAAATAAGTACTTCAGAATCGAAGCAGACGGCGGGTGCTCTGTAGTTTCTGCCTATCTGGTAGTTCATATCTCTCTATTCTAGATTACCGGTTCTGTCTTGCCTGCCTTCCTTTTGTCTTTTTCTGGTCCTCAATTTCTTACGTTAAGTGAAATTAATAAGTTTCTGTTGAAATGGCGACAGACGAAATAAAAGCAACAAGGTTTCGGCACAAAGTTTAGAGATAAAAGTTGGTGCGAGTCCGCCTCTTAAAAGTTGGTTTTGGTTCCTCTGACGAGACCCGCAGGCTGACGTAGCCCATGGATGCGCATGCGGGCAAAATCATCTGTTCCCACGACCCCCGTCGTTAGTGTGAGACGGAACAGAAAGGTGGTTGTTGGTCAGTAATCTGACAGATACGTCCCTCCCCAAGGCAACCAGGAGAATTTACCATGACATAGAAAAATGGTCGTAGTTAAAGCTTACAATTCTTCTTGTCAGGAGAAGTAAACGCCGCTAATTAACTTACCTAATTAGTACTGCACGCCACACGGAGTTAGAATTGATTAAAAGTTGGAGCGCAAAGTTTTAAATATGATCGATTTGTATACGAATAATACAGGTTGTTTAGTCATGTTTATAATTATCATCACATTGGGAGATATCCCACAAGCTTTCTTTATTTGAGACATCCTTTAATAAAACACTTGTAATGAAAATATGTTAAACTCATGAGAAAGAAGCTACTGTCAACGATTGTGTCTTAGATAATTGAATGAAGCTTAATGTTAATACTTACGTCACATTCACAGCGTGGTTCAACAAGTAGAGAGATGAGTCCGATTAATCTGAAACAAAACAAAACGAAGTTTAAAGATATGTTGTTACTTAAGGAGTAGGATCTGCTGTCCCTACTTACAGTAGAATAGAATACTGTTCATTTTATACTACTAAAAAGTTACAAATAAAACTTATAGAGCTACATAAGGTGTTGTAATGGCCTCAAAAGGCGTTAAAAGGGATATTTTACAGACAACCTTTAGATGAATTACAGAAGGACGAATGGGTGGTTTGTGGTGCGCTTACTATTTATATATTATATACAAATGTCCACGTTGAGAAGACGGATGAAAGGCGACTAAGACTATTTATAAGGTTAATTAAGGGATGACCTAGAAGGACATTCACAGACATTATTGGTGATGTCTTTCAGAAAGGTCAGGTGCATAGTACTCGTAAGCGGCGTGTGTTTGACTACAATAATTGTAAGAACGTAAACGAAGCAACAAAAGTACGTAAGAAACGTAGTGGATGGCGCTTGTTTGTTTCTGCCTACGTCCATGGTAAAAAGGCGTGAGTTATATGTATGTGTACAAAAGATGAATCATTAACTTCTTAAGGATATTTTACTCTAATAGATTTAAGGTTTCCTGAGAAACAATACCGGTAATGTAATTATGTAACACGTTAACGCCAGTAACAAGCGCTGTTGTTGAAACATGTTTAATTAGCTGGTTCATGGCTGACTCCTCAGGCGCACATACACAATAGCTAATTAAAGCATGTAGCTACATACGCACAACATGCTTTGTAGGTAGGTACCGAAAGGTGGATTGTATTTAGAGTTTTTTTTTATTATACTGGATAATGTTTTGTCTTTTTTTTACTTTTGATAGTCTATATTCATACTTACTTACTTTGTTATATCTACATCAACATCTAAATAATAACATTTTAAAGAGGGAAAATTTGTATTTTAACGAATTCATTTTAAAAGTGGACCGAGTTGAAATATCCTTTCACCGGTGGGAAGATGTGTATCTTCCCACCGGTGAAAGGATATTTCAACTCTGTCACCCGGGGATAGTGTTATCCCCGGGTGACATAGGCTACTTTTTCAAAGTCAAAGTCAAAGTCAAACCATTTATTTCAATTAGGCCATTAAAAGGCACTTTTGAACGTCGAACAAAAATTAACTTTACAAAATTATTCTAGTTGCATGAGCAATGTTTTATCTGTATATTCCCATGGGAACAAATTATTCGCGGGAGAAACGTCCGCTCATTAACATTTCAGCCGAAAAACGTCCACAGCTGGACATAGGCCTCCCCCAAATGTCGCCACAACGATCGGTCCTGTACGTCTCTCATCCATCAGATTCCCGCGACCAAATCGTCCGTTAGTATATAACAATTTGAGAGAATTCATGGTCTCTTCAATGTACCATGACCTTCTTTTGTTTTTAAATTGAGCCCAATTTTCGATTCCAATAAGTTGTGTAGTCTAGTTTTATCCATATATTGGGCCAATCTTCAATTATTTGGCCCTGGCTTGGTGCCAGACCTACTTGCTATAGATTCCCCACTTTACTCCAACTTACGCAATAGACTTGAGACTTAACAATCTTATCGAGTTTCGATGAAACAATACTTGTGGGTGATCGTGTGCCAAATTGTTTTTTTGTTACTTCCTTCCTGAATTGCATAGTTTTTTTTACTTTCACACATACATAACGTCACGCCTATAATCCCCGAAGGGCTAGGCAGAGGTGTACCTGGTAGTACAACCCACATTTCGCCAGTTATGTTTAAGTCCCATGTAATAGGGGGCGAGCCTATTGCCATCAATCGGGCACAAATCCATACTCCGGGCTGCTACTGAGAAATCCCAGATGGAAAAACCCAATAACACTTTGCCCGACCCGGGAATCGAACCCGGGACCTCATGCTCAGCAGTAGCGCTTGCGACCACTAGACCAACGAGGCAGTCGGGTGTCGGTTTTTTACTTTCAATTAGAAATAAGTTAGAAATTATTTATTACATTATATTTACAATGTAGGTACATTTTGTTTTACCTACATACTGCCTAGCCTTTTCCCAACTATGTTAGGGTCGGCTTTCAACTTAACCGGATGCAGCTGAATACCAGTATTTTACATGGAGTGACTGTCTGTCTGACCTCCACAACCCAGTAACTGGGTAACACGATACCCCTTGGTTAAACTGGTTGTCAGATATTCGGGCTTCTGACTATCTGTAACGACTGTCATAGTTCTACGTATATCAGCGGGACCAACGGCTTAATGTCCTTTCCGAGGCACGGAGGAGTCTCGATTTGGACTGGGTGGTCACCCATCGACGGACCAATTTCGTCAAGCGTAGCTTAACCGTCCGATACGTGAGGCTGTTATTATATAGCCACAAGCTCATGTTTATCACACCTACCTAGACTGTTAGCTTAAAAGGGGTAAAGTGTGAGTCGATATAATTTAAAGAAAGCAAAAAGGTGGGAGAATAATTCTGATATTGTTAAATAATATATTGTTATATTATGTTGTGTAATAATAATATTATGTTGTTGAATAATAAGATTTTAACCAACTCAGTGTCTCGAGACGATGTCACAGGGTAATAAATTGCATCCACTTCCACTATCCCATCCCTCCCTTTCATCCCTTTCTTTTAAACCGATTCATATTTTTTTGTTTAATATCTTTTGTGTTACTAACTTATCTTTAGTAGTGTAGTCAAGTCGCCCCTGCTTAATGTACAGACGCCAGCACATCAAGTTACCCCAATGTGTCAATTTTTTACAATTGAATATGAACCTTATTCTGTTTGACATAAAGTTGAAAAACGATCAAAGAAATTTGACACATTGGGGTAACTTGATGTGCTGGCGTCTGTACAAAGCCCACTTTTATTTTTTATTGCAATTTTTCTTTGTAATGTAACTTCTTAGTTATTAGTAATTATTAGTTATTGTATTATCGAGTGCTGTGCATTTCTGTAAGTGACGAATTCACTATACTTATAACTGTTGCGATGTGTGTTTATGTACATTTTTAGTGAGTAAGTCGTTGAAGTGCCATAAGAAATTAATAAATAAATAAATATTGTCATCTTATGTTGTGGGTTAGCTGGTCATACTAAATAATAAGTTATCACAGTAGTATTTATTGCTTTGTTCACCATTTTACAAATAACACAAAATTTAACATGCCGCTTTACGAAGATTAGCCACGTTTATTTAAAGACAAATGAATGCGCTAACTAAATCCAGCTTCTTTGAAAGTCCAGAGGAAACACAACACTATGGAAGACTGAAGGTGATTAATGTAATTATTATCCGAACCAAAGCCTCCAGATAAACTCGCTTCAGTAGTTCGTCTTGAAGAGGCTTTCAAAGTAATGGACTGTCTGCGTCGATCCACTTCACTGTCTCACTGGTTATTTACCTAATTGTCATCAAATTAGTTATATTGAGAAAGTGGCTACGCTGGTTTAGTCCTCTATTAAGTATCTACAATAATAAATAAAAATACTAATAATACCAGCCTGTTAACTTTCTCTTTGCAGGAAAAAGGCCTCTTCTCATACAGAGAAGGTACGAGCATGGATCACCACGCTTGCTCGAGGCGATTTCAAACTTATATTAACTTTAAGTCCAGGTTTTTTCGCGATGTATTCTTTCAACGACGTCAATGATGTCTAATGTAAACTTAGAAACTACCTACATATGAATTGAAAAAATCACACTGGCACTTGCCCGGATTTGAATCACAACCTAGTGCATGAGAAGTAGGTGCTTCAACATCTGGGCCACCATGACGCTGTTCTAGTATTTACAATATTCTAGTTGTAATAATTATGATTATCATAATAACCAGTATTCTCACGGAAGGGTAAGGCTTTTGTACATTTCCATCTATTTTCAAACGGTCTCTGTAGCTTAACGTTAATTAAAACACGATCCTCACTCATTATAACATATACTTGAAATAAATGAATCCCTAAGTGCTTCACTTAATTGGTTCTCTGACAGAGGTATCCCACAAACAAGGCAATGGCAACAAATCCGACAGCAAATAGTTTGACTATCACAACTCTAGCCAAACAACCAAACAGTCGAACTTTTAATGATCTCAACCCGATTCACTCGCTCCCGGTAACAAATTGGGTATAATTAATTCCACTATGTTTAGAAGTGGGAGGTAAAGTTTTTGGCCAATATAAGCTTGTTTTGGCGAAACTACACTCATTTATCATCGATCGCCTTTCACTGGGCTTTATACATCATTGGGATAAGGTTGCGCTACTGTTTGTTTGCTCGATGACTGGACTTGGGTCGGCCATTAATAACTGTAACAACGTAATCAGACAATACAGTAAGTTAGTAGAACTAGAAGAGCAATATGTGGAGACGCAACCACGCGTTCGGGACATTAATATCTCTCATCTATGAGCTTTATTTGACGTGATGATACACAAGATTCATCTTGACCAATAGGCCTCCGTTCAATACCAAACCCGGTTGGGTTTGGTTATATACTACACGATGAGGTTCTTAAAAAGGAGTGTGTTCTTAAAAATGTTTTTAAAAACCGGCCAAGAGCGTGTCGGGCAACGCTCAGTGTAGGGTTCCGTAGTTTCCCATCCGTCACAATAAGTGTTCAAAATGCTTGCAGTACGATTATACTACAAACTTAATCCAGAAATTATTTTGTACAACTTTTTATCTTTTTTATACACAAACTGTTGTTTCCATCCAAGTTCAAAATAATTTTCCTAGAAAGTCCTTACAAAGTTTAACATTTCAGTTTTTTTTCATATTTTCTAAACTTATGGTTCAAAAGTTAGAGGGGGGGGGGGGGACATTGTTTTTTACTTTTGGAGCGATTATTTCCGAAAGTATTGACATTATCAAAAAATGATTTTTGTAAACCCCTATTCATTTTTAAATACCTTTTTAACAATATATCACACGTTAGGGTTCAAATTAAAAAAAAAACACTTCCCACTTTACATATAGGGGGGGCTACCCTAATAAAACATTTTTTTCCAATTTTTAATTTACCACTTTGTCGGCGTGATTGATACACCTATAGGACGGACGGACAGACAGACATGGCGAAACTATAAGTGTTCCTAGTTGACTACGGAACCCTAAAAATCGGCAACGCGTGAGCGACACCTCTGGAGTTGCAGAGGTCCATAGGCTACCGTCACTGCTTTCCATCAGGCGTGCTGTAGGCGTGTTTGCCACCTCAGTGGTATAGAGAAAATACTAGATGGATTAGTGAGAGCAAAGTATCCTCCTCCAATTTCAACACCTACGTCTTAATTATGTTTCAGTATATTTGGAGGGTATCAGTGTCAGTACCTACAGGCCCGCGGGACGTGTTGGCGTCGTGTTTGTGTCAAGCGCGCCAATGTCACGCAGGACACGTCCCCAACAGACGTGCCTGGCAAGATCTGTCATACTAAACTAATAACATTTGGTTGAGCAAGATTACTTTCAGCAGAATATTACGAATGAAGATTAGATATCATAAACTTTAACATTCGTAAAATAACAAAATAAAAGTAATCATTGTCAGTGTTTTAGTACTAAAAAGATAATAACTTTACTTGTATTAGGTATTCTTCGAATAGTCGAGTTTTTACTCACATTTGGAACGTGGAGCAAAAAGTGTCATAAAAAGTACATCAACTAGGTACTGACGTGCCTAGTATATATTCATGTACATAGATACATTATCACGTGATGTTCGTGGATATAAATGTTTTATGTAAGTAGCGATACGTATAGTAAATAGATATGGACGCTCGCGTGCTCACACGGAACATCGAACTATTTCTTACGACACGTCCTTAAACGTCTTATATTTATTTATGGGGCCTACGTTTTTCTAAGACAAATATGAATATTTCATCAGGGACATAATGTATGTATACCTATCTAACATAATCTTACCATAATAAATTATAGTTATATATATGTCGTGGAAAACTATATTCTCAAATAATAAGTTGTGAAGTTGATTAACTTAGTACGGAGTCTATGGTGACCAGCGTGACGTTACTTGTCATTTGAAAATGGCGCGAATGTGTTTTTCGGTAATGTCACGTGGACAGAGTCGTGCTGGTGCGTGGGAGCTGGGTAGAGCTCAGTTTTGATTTGAGACACCGACGAAGACACACATCCAGCTCGAAACTGTCAGTTACCTATTTGAGTTATGTTTTGTGATTACGAATGTTAAGTGAGGTTATTACTGCAATGAAGATGGCTGTTCTACGTTATGAACTCGGTACCACGAAACCCTCATCGGTGTCAGCTCATCGCTCAGCCATCGCTGACGCCGACATATACATGTGTAATAGAAAAGGAAGAAATCGGCCGCAACGCTTTAAACAGCAAAAGTACCCAAAAGTCAAGGAAAATTGCCACGTTGGAGGGCAATGCCATTGCTTGCTGATTCTTTTGCTACACACTTAACAGTGTTCCGAGTAGTACGTCTGGTTAATGCTTAAAATCTGTGAATCAATTTTCAGACTTATGTTTTACATTAATTCAATACGCATAAACCTTTCACATTAGACAGTATAACTTGTACTTATTATGATTCAATAAACTTTTCCTGATTCTTGTAAGCATGTCGTTCACAGATTTGCCTTCAGCATGTAAGGTTATAATTTTACTTAAAGTACCTACAAACTGGAGATTGATTTTAAGTGAACATTTCAAACTATATTGTTTACTCTTACTGTAAACACTGAATTAGATAGCTAGGTGCCTGTTTGACGTGTATGGTGTATAAAAAATAACCAATCTGCTGGTAAAATAGGTCAGAAAATATCCTGAAAACATAATTACAATATATTAATAACGTAATATTACGTTCCCAAAGTTTTAGGCAGAAGGGTTAGCAGGTGTACCGTTAGTTAGTCCCTATGTTCTATCTAACATGACATATTACTCATGTATCAGAACATTGAATAGATCGTATACAGTAACAGCTTGCCGAACACTCCAACTAACAAAAGAGTGTTGACCTATTTCAAAGTAATGATCGCATCACCTTTCCTGAAGCGCCGAACAAATGTGAGGGTTCAAGGCTGAACTTCATTCATTTTAGTACAAAAATAATATGGGTTTGGAATGTCAAATAACCTTTGTAAATTAGAGAACGTCTCTGCCCGTGACATATGACCGGTAAGCGATACCGTGCTACAAAGCAATTTGACGCTCGACACTTTCTTGTTACAAAACCTTGCCCAAACGCTTCTTTGATGAATGAATTCGGGGAAATACAAAATGCTTGACAGCCCTCCACTGGTAACATTTGAGGGCTGACATAATCATTTCTAAAAATAGATCTTAATTAACGCATAAATATATTATTGAAATCGTTTCACGATAAAGTATTCCAATTCATACACAACGCAATTTACATTCGCAGCAATAAAGTAGCAATTTGTAGATCCCGTCTGTCGTATCTACGACATAAACGTTCTGTCGTATTGAATAAGATATAAAGGCTCCGTATCACTTTCATATTTATTCGCGAGGCTGTAAAAGCGAAATTAACATTTTTACGTTGTTTTGGCGCGCGGCGTCACCTTGCGCGTTTATAACTCAATTAAAGGTTTATTCACACCAGACATATTTTGATCCAGTATGTTTTATCCGTGTAAGTGCGCCATAAAGTGTAGTGCTGTAGTCATCATCAGCATTAGGTACCCGCCGCGATATAAAGCTAAGTGGAGCTTCTGATAATTGAAACGTAAAAGTTACGAAGAGCAGTGTAGAAAGAAACTCGGCTGGGGATCTGACATCAGTTTATTAAGGCATTATAAACACAGTAATATCGAATGAACAAGAATGAATGAAGTTCTTCAGAAAGGTCAGGTGCGTAGTACTCGCAACCAGCGTCTGTGTATGGCAACATGTGTGAATGTTAACGAAGCAAAAGAATTACGAGTATGTAAGAATCGTAACAGCCTGCCTACCCCCATAGGATAAAGGATGTTGATGGTTTAGTGATAATTAAAAGATTAAAGATACCGGGCTAGTATCCGCTGCTCAAATATTTTATTTAGTGGTAACATAAAATGAATTTTGGTGGCCGTACTTAAGATTCAATAAGTATCTTTACCTACTTAGTTATAATTTGTTTAACCTAAACTAACATAAAGCGTTTTGCAGACCCGCCTCAAGTTTGGCCGTTACGTGCAGATGGTTGTTGTCGACTGTGGCTACTAGCTCCGATACCAGTAGTGTTACCAATTACCGCTGTCCGACACTGTTAGCGAACTAACTTTGTAGTGTGCAACAATATACATCTTCAAAACTTTGGAATCTCCTGCCATCTCCGAAGTTACACTCGTAAAGGACAACACTATGCAATGCACGAGAATTGACGAGAGCCAGAGGCAACATTTCACAACGCAAATCCATTGCTTTAGATAAATACTATGACACTGTCTATGAGAAATTATTCTACACATTATAACATTTATATATAGCAACTCAAGTGTAAGTAAGAATTCGCGAACATGAGTGAAATTCAATTAGATCCGTCGCGCAATTACAATGCTAATAGAACGCCTTAGTGCGACTAAAAGCTCGTAATTCGATCAGCTCGGAGGGAGTTCCGAGTTCGCGGAGCCCGGAATAATGCGAACACCCGAAATTAACGATGATTTACTGTGTGAATGGGACTTTGATGTCGAGACCATAGGCTCCTGAGCCCTCCGCAGCGCATAGACTATTAATTTCACAATAATTATTGAACATAAATCCTAACTAAATAATGCGAATTTAGTGTTTCTGTGGCAGACTGCCAACAATGGGTAGTAAGTGTGGGTTCGACTTTAAATCGCAGTAGCAAGTCGCGAGCGCGTCGCCGCCCGGCGTCACTCGCTGTCTAACGACCGCCTAACTTCGACCTTTTCCTATGGGATTTTTTATGTGTCCCATTCATGGACGATCGTTTATGGTTACCGTCTGTCGTTTCACCGCGCAACTCGCTTACAATGTGGCTAGTTGGAAACTATACCTACGCGGATAAACTCCGGTGTGTAACGCTAGTGTTGTACGTGGAACATTCTCTTAACTCGTGATTTCATCTCATTAAATTTCCGTTCAGATTTACTGGAACATAACAAAGTCAAGATAAGTCGACAAACAAAACATACACATGTATGTATCATCTATGTTGCTGCTACATACAGTCATGTATTAAAAGCTCAATATATGAACACGTGCCCTAATTTACCCAAAGATCTTTTGAACCCATTTGACTATATTATTATGACGTCATAAGGAAACGTCACAAACAAAATGGCGGCCCATTCATCCTGGAGAAGTTACAACATTTTACAAAGCATCTTCAAGCAGCCTAAATAAGCCTTCTAATGTCCTCGCTGTGGGTATATGTAGTACTTTATTTTATGGGTCACTTACTGAGTGTAGGCGCCAATGAAACGTTGATGTCAGCATGCGCGCGAGTTTATTGCGCGTGCATTGTTTCTTGTACGCCTCGTAAACAGATGGAGGCATTCAAATGGCGTCCGGGTGGAGGCTGCGGTTAACATAATCTTAGTCGTTTGTCTTTGTTTTGATTTGTATTTACCTCGAATTCTGTAACATCGCAAATATATTTTGTGAGTTTGTTTAGGCTTTATATTTGTAGATACTTTGAGCATGAATTATGCATGTGCATTAACAAGGTTCTTTAACAGCAACATATTCTATTTCAAGGGAAAGTTTATTACAACAAACTTCAACTGAGACGATAAACAACTTAGAACTACACATCATTGCCTTTTTGAAAAAAGTTAAAAACTGTTTCGTATCAGTTTTGTTGAGCGTTAATTCACATTGTTGAAGCAAAGTTAATGACTCATATCACTAAGTACGAAGAATAAAGTTTTATGTGATGATATTCTTAACGATCTTCTGCGTAATTGTGGAGCTTAAAACTTCAGTTTGATTATTATTCATTTAGATTGTGAGCAAATTCCAAGATGTTGAATGAATGCTTGTTTTAAAAATATTAACTTTATGTCTGTTGTTATGAATAGAAGTATTATCGTTCCCGCCCACACGCAACAACACAACGACTTACCGAAGTAACTTCTTTATTGTTTCAGATACTATTCTACAACCCTATAATTAAAGTTGGAAACTTAAAGAAAAACAGAATTTTTGGAAAGTAACACTAACGCCGACGAGGCCGCCGCGCGCCGACATATTGCAGAAAACTAATACTAGACATGGAGATATGTGCGACACAAAGGTGTTGGACAAATAGTAATACGATTGGTTGTTTTTCGGTAAATGTGGTCCTTCGTCACCCACATCAACGCTTATCATTGGCTATTATTTCATTGCCGGCGTCCAATTGCACACCGAACTTGACACCTGAGCAACAGAGAACAACTGATGACAACTGAGAACTGAGAACAACTGATGACAACTGAGAATTTACAAAAAAAAAACGATATTGCACTTTAAATAAGTACACTAGTGTACTTATTTTGGGCTAAGGACACTCGTAGGCACTTGCGAACAATATGCCAGACTACATGGTCTGGCATAATTATAATGTCAAAAACCCCCACCGCAAAAAAAGTAAAACATTTAAAAAGTTAAAAATAACACTTTAGCCATGAAATTTTACGTAACGTCGGGGTACCGCTTATGCAAGGAATGTTCCTAGTACTTGTAGGTATGTAGGTACTTATTTTAACGGTACCCCGACGTTACGTAAAATTTCATGGCTAAAGTGTTATTTTTAACTTTTTAAATGTTTTACTTTTTTTGCGGTGGGGGTTTTTTAAATTTTCAATTTAATTTTTATTTTAAAATTTTTAAATGCATTAATTTTGTTTTATATAGAGTTTACAGTTATGACAAATTTTCAGTGCATTGTATGTAGAGTCAAATGCTGGTTAAAACGAATCCAAACACGACATATCTGCTAATATTTTGTCAAGAGTCTACCTACTGGTGTTCTGGACAGCCTGGCTGCAGCATCAGCTTATCCTGTTGCTATCAGTGCATTGTGTTTAGAATCAAATGGTGGTTGAAATGAATCCAAACACGACATATTTGCTATAATTTTGTCAAGAGTCTACCTACTGGTGTGCTGGATAGCCTGGCTGCAGCATCAGCTCATCCTGTTGCCACCAGGGCACTGTGTGCAGAATCAAATGCTGGTTGAAATGAATCCAAACACGACATATCTGCTATTATTTTGTCAGTTTCTACCTACTGGTGTGCTGGATAGCCTGGCTGCAGCATCAGCTCATCCAGTTGCCACCAGGGCACTGTGTGCAGAATCAAATGCAGGTTAAAAAGAATCCAAACACGACATATCTGCTGTTATTTTCCCAAGAGTGTATAAGTCTGCTAGATATCCTGGCTGCATCAGACCAAATACACCATAATGTTGCTTATTAATATTACACACATGGGTGTTTGAAATTTTAAGACACACATATGTTTGTAAGTAAAGTTAATACCCATAGACGTCTAAAATAGCAACGGCAGCTAACACAAAAGAGCTGATAACCTTGAAACGGCTGAACCGATTTTGATGAGTCATGTCTAAGAACCATCGCAAGAAACCCTGCTTTCAAATAAAAAAAACCGCTTCTAAATCGGTTCACCCGTTTGGGCGCTACGGTGCCACAGACAGACAGACAGACAGACAGACAGACAGACAGACAGACAGACAGACAGACAGACAGACAGACAGACACACACACATAGCGGTGAAACTTATAACACCCCTCTTTTTGCGTCGGGGGTTAAAAAGAGTGTAGTCATGGTCTTTGGGGCCAAAAGTAAGATGCGGTGCCTTTAGTGAAGGTAAATGGTGTACTCCTGGTGAGGGTAGACCGTTTTAAGCATCTGGGGCACTTATTGACCTCTGGCCTCAAAGATGACGAGGATATTGGTAGGGAGCGGAGGGCGCTGTGTGTGAGAGCAAATATGATTGACAGCAGATTCAGGCGTGCCTACTCTGATGAGGTAAAGCGCACTATATTTAGAGCCTACTGCATGTCTTTTTATACTTGCAGTCTGTGGGTACATTATACTCAGAAGTCATACAGCGCCCTTCGCGTCCAATACAATAACGCATACAGGGTGCTGATGGGGTTTCCCCGTTACTGCAGCGCGTCAGGGACGTTTGCTGAGGCACGCGTGGATTGTTACTAACACTGTCCTGTTACTTGTTTCAATAAATTATTATTATTATATGGACTTCAAGTTACGGTGACTATCCGATAGGATCAAGTGCCCTTAGTCACATCTGTGGGAGTTCGCATGACGTCATCCTAGATACACCACACTTATGATAGCAAAACGAAACTAGCTGTTTGACAGTTAATCGTTGAACACTTTGCTCAGTGCTCATCACTGTGAACTTTCAACGGAGATGCACACTAGCCCTGCAAGTGAGTTAGTGCTCAACCTCTAGTCTTACAATATCAAAAAGGTTCTTTGAGATGGTCACCCGCCGCGCGCCGCGTACGACATCATGTACACCATTATTGCGTGTCGGGTCGTCCTCCGCGCTACGTGCCGACTACGCGTGACCTTGGCGTAGTATTTGTGCCATGTTTGGAGCTGTTTACACAAACATCCCCCGAAGCCTTTCGTTCTGCCTCTCTGCTCCCCCGGGCTCGCCTCTCGTGGTTGTTCATTCATAATTACATCAAATGTCACGTCGTGAATAGAAACGTTGGTCGTGTTGCCCGGGGCCTTGTGCCCGGGGCCCGAGTCCAGGGGCCACGCGCACACGGATTGTGGGTGAAACCATTTTTGTATTTTTCATCTAAAACAGTATTAAGTGGGATACTGGGTACACTTATCATTCCGGTCAGGGTTTTTGTAATTTAATTTTGTTATAATCGAAACCAGACAGACATAGTTTATTAAAATTTCTAACTAGGTTCATAAGCAGTATTTATTATTCCAGTATATAATATACCTCGGTGAATTGAAATTACGTTTATTTCGTTGAAGTTAGTAAAAAAAGGTTTTTGGGAAAAATTGGGTCAGCAATGTTAATTAAATATTCGATATTCGATATTCGTCAGTAAAACTTTTTAAAAACTATGTACTTTCTTTCGATTGTAAATATTTACGCAGGTAATAGTAGAGCTATGATCAAATTACACTACTTTCTTAAAACTACGAGACGGCATTATAAAAATAATAATTAAATACAAAGGGGTATTTAATTAATGAACACCGAAATAGAACGTAATATAGTAATATTAGTTTACGTCCAGACCGGCCGTATCTAACTTGTTGACTGTAGAGACAAGAACACGCAGTAATTGGCCGAGTTAGTTAATAAGTTTATATTGATCGGTTAGTACAACTACGCCAAATTTCTTGGAAATCCTTAATCCACTAGAAATACCGTTACCATCAAGTCCGCCGTATTACATTAGTGTGTTTCTTCTGAAACTTTTTAGTCTGTTATAGAACCTCATCTCCTCATTTATAAGTATAAAGAATTGGGTATAAAGTTCCACATCCCACATAGAAAGGGGAGAATCGTCCGATAGGTTACTACTAGGTACCAGCCAACAATTTATTGCTGTCGGGATATCTTACAGAAAACCTTTAAACGGACATAAACATAACATCACGCGCATTTAATTTAAGTGTTTTAGCTTAATGACTGTTCTAATTTTATATTTGGATGTTTTGTAACAATTATGATTACCTAATGATTTTCTCATCACATGATTAAATTTGACTGTACGAGTATGTACTTTTTTAACTTCAATTGTTTTGTATGCCTTTGTATGGCTGAGCATAGAGCACTCTAATTGTACTGAAGATTCTTGAACCACCTATGTATCACAAATAAAAGCCTATTCTATTCTATTCGCCTGTAATCACTGTAGGGGGTTCGACTAGACTAGACCAACGAGGCAGCCCGAAGCAAGACAAAGTTAAAGAAAATATGCACAAAGTAACTTAGAATTTGTATAGCGTAGACTCTGTTACACCAAAGACATGACTTATTGACTGATGAGCTAAGCCTGCAACACTGTCATCTACTCGGCGACACAGAGTAGACCAGAGGGACAGAGGACACTCGCCAGCATCACGTTGTAGATAACGCCCACGCGCATCACAAGTGTTGTCTTTTCTTTACGCAGAAATTGCCTGCTTTCTAAGACACAACTATAATTTCACGCAGATTTGCTTGCTTATATCGCGAGAGCGAAACTAAAATACAAAAGTCAAAACGAATCGTCAGGTTTATGGAGCCACAGATAAGTCTCGATACAAGGGATTGAGATTTTCTTTAGATATGCACATATTATGATAATCTTGATAGCAAAAAAATTCTAACCTCTGAGTTCGCATGGAGTACCTAATTGAAATTACTGAAAATCTATATTGTACCCATGTTATTGTTGGTACGTGAGTTAAACCAAGCTTGTTAACTGACGTTCAACGAGTTAAAAAGAACTTACGCCCGAATACTGAAACGCCTCTCAAATATTTGACGGCTACTTAAACGTTTGAGAAGCTCTCATAGTCGAAATTTATATTCTCATATGTCATTTATAAGCATTGATTAAATTTAACAGGATCTCAAATTAAGTTGTACTTAAACTCAACTCTGTATAAAATCCGTATAGTGGAACGCCACTTAGCGCTTTTTAACTGTCACATCAACTGTCAAATCGAGTTAAGTAGGTGTTATATAACTAAATTATTTGGTAAATGAGAACGTGCTGAGAACAATTTTGAGGACTGCTTATTTAAGTATGGTTTCGAATTGCTTGAGTGGTGTTTGTGTATACCATTTAAATTTGAGGGCTGCTTAAATTTAAGTAGCTTTTAGATGAGTAGGAGATTTGAGTAGCGTTTCAGTATTCGGCTGTTAGAGTATTATTTATAAAGGTACCTAAAATTCGGATGTTTTGTGCGTTTTGTCAAGTTCATCATTAGAGCCGAAAGACGTCCACTGTTGGAAATAGGCTTCCCCCAAGTATCGCCACAACGACCGGTCAAGTCACGCAAACACAAATGTATAGAGCAGCCGTTTATGAGGATGAGCCCCACAATCAAATTTGATTGTAATCATTCCCTTAACAAGATTACAGTTACTTCAATAACATCTTATATAAGTACTACAACGTCCTGCTATATGAAGGATGGTGGCGTGTGTCGTATTAAGCCAATTAAAAGTTGTTGGACGCGTGGCGCCATTTTTCGCGGTTGACTACACGGTTGCTGCGACAACCAAGTGACAGAACAAGGTGGCCGTTGTTCTGTTTTCATTGCAAAAAAAAAAACAAAATAGTTATTTGGGAGCAGAGACAATCAATTTATCTTAATCGGTAGAGAGTTGTTATTTAAGTTTATGTTTTTCTGTGGAGCACAAAGTGGACCTAATTTACAAAGGAATTAAATAATTTGTAATTTTGTTAGAATTGGAACTTAATGGTTAAAACCTAAGCTCAAAATACTTTGTGCCAATCGAATTAATACGATTTTCTTCATGATTTCACT
The DNA here is from genome assembly GCA_921972225.1 of Euplexia lucipara. NCBI lineage: Eukaryota > Metazoa > Arthropoda > Insecta > Lepidoptera > Noctuidae > Euplexia > Euplexia lucipara. The sequence continues at coordinate 454,708 of OV179149.1, read as the reverse complement.
TCGACCAACTTTTTACAAAATCATTTGCTCAATTTTATTGAATAAGTTTAGGTAAAGAACGCTGAGGTACAGTCAACAGATCACATCAAAAACAGTTTGACACGAAGCTGGGTAATAGACATAATAATTTCATAAAATCGTTAATAATATAAATAAGTTAACAAAGTAAATTATTAGAATTTTCGTAATTCTTCATCTTAATCAAGGAGTGCTTGAAATTATATTCGTTAGAGACGGCAAAATTGTTTAAGCGAATTCTTGATGAAAATATTTTTGTCAACGTTTCGCTTATAATAATAAAATTCGCTGGAGAGCGAACTTCAAAGACATCTATTTCACAATCCTTCAGCTTCACGCTCCCGCCGGGTATTGTCGTCTCAAACGATTAATTAATCATTAAAATCGCGTTCAAAACTGGACTTTTCTCAGAAAAACTTCCGAGTTTTACGCTTAACTACACCTTACATCGAGGATTCTAGGCAGATACCTTTCCTGTCACATGCCAAACTTATCAGCCTTATAGGTTGACTAGCCATTTTGAGCAAAAATGATCAAATCATCACAGTTTCCCTTAAGCGTCCAGCCAGACATGTCTATCTCATATGGGTTGCATTACTATGGTATGACCAGTCCACTCTCACATAAAGCGTTACTATACAGGATGAATTTTTAGTCACCGTCCAAATTTTTTCTAGGCATTAGGTATCATTCACTTAGTCCATTTTTGAAAAAAAATCGATACATAAAATTTTCATATTAAATCATTTGTTCGAAAAAATTATCCGCTCTGCGTGGTCACAAGTTAAACGTTAATAATACTACACTTGCCGCGCAAATATTCAATGAAAAAGGCAGCGCTCACCCCGCTCACCCCCACCCCGCTACACCTGCGCGACACATTTATGACATCTATCATCTATCGTTAGTCGGTCTCGCGCGCGCACCCTTTCGCGACGCAAGCGCTTACTTCCGTGTTCCCGGCGTTCCCACGCAACCCGCCGGCGCCGGCGCGACGGCGCCCCGTGCGTATCGTGAATTTATTTACAATGTCGTCGTATTCCCACCGCGAGTATTACGAAATGGTGCGATCCTACATACTGAGTGGTGAAAGCTTGAACGGTACCCGGAGACTGTACGAAACCGAAAGTATTCCTCGCCTTCGCAATCAAGGAATAAATCCCTCATTACCAAATCGCCAAACGATTTTGGCCGCAAATCAGAGGCTATTAGACCATGGCCAATTTATAGTACCTACACACGCTCAAGGACGGGGCAGGCCGAGACTCGCAGTGGAGATCGAAGAAGATATCTTCGATTTCTTCGATGCAGCGCGGCGCTTCGGCGTAAGCCAATATGCCGTGTGGAAACTTCTCCATTCTGCCGGGTTGCACGCGTACCATTTTCAAAAGGCACAGGCCTTGAACGACGCAGATGCAGTTCCCCGTCGAGCCTTCTGTGAGTGGCTGATTGCACACCCCGATGCTAACATTTTGTGGACTGACGAGGCCTTGTTTACTCGAGTGGGGCTGTATAATCATCATAATGAACATTGGTGGTCATTTCGAAACCCACACATGATACGAGAAACGTATCACCAAGTGCGGTTCAGTGCAAATGTGTGGGCTGGAATTGTCGGCAACAAAATACTGGGGCCATATTTCATTGAGGGACGGTTGACCGGGGGCACGTACCTAGATATGTTACGCACAGTAATTGCTGACTTCATGGATGACGTGCCGGTAATCTCCTATCGAGATTTTTATTTTCAACAGGACGGTGCACCGCCTCATTACTCCGCCGCCGTTCGTAATTATTTAAACATCGAACACGGTGATCGTTGGATCGGTCGCGGGGGGCCCGTCGTCTGGCCACCCCGGTCACCAGATCTTACTCCATGTGACTTTTTTTTGTGGGGTGAAATAAAACGACGAGTGTATGTGGAGGAAGCCCAAAACCTAGACCAATTAAAACAGCAAATTGTACGTGCATTCGACGAAGTTAAAAGTGACACTGTAGTGCTCAATAAAATTAAAAACAATGTGCAAAAACGTGCAAGACTCTGTTTAGAGAGAAACGGTATGCATTTTGAACATTTATTAAAGTACTGTTAATTTGATTGTTGATGATTTTGATTAAATTTTTATTATTTGTACATAAGTTGATTCAAATTTTTTAAATACGCCTAATAGCAAAACGTTTTGGCTCAGCTTTTATTAAGGTCTCAAGTTCTTATCTAATTAATTGATTTTTACTTTATTTATACGTACTTAATTGATTAATTAAGGGTTAGATTCTAATCATAGTGAACATAGCACAAACCTTTTGCTTATTGACGGTCCTAAGCCCGTGAAAGTATGAAGGGAAAATTTGCAACTTTGTTTGTATTGTGTTATCAATGAATTCCGGCGGCGCGCGGCGCGCGGGGCGGCCCGGCTCGCGTAGCTTCACCTAGCGCGTACGCACGGCGCGGCAGTGTCCAGAAACATAAACTTTTTATAGATAACTTTGTGAAGTGATATCTCAATATTTTTGTATTGAGTGATACTAAAAGAAAAAACACGTATTCAATGATTTTTGCCAAAGATTAATATATCAAAATTTGGACGGTGACTAAAAATTCATCCTGTATAGAGGTTGTTCTGGGCACGCCTATTCCATCGACGATCATACTACAGTACTATTCTGTATCCTGCGATATGACGTAGGTGCAGTAAAGGCGAATTGAGCTTTTATTTCATGCTTTTACTAGGAATTGACAGTTCACTACACCTAAGTTTTCTGGGTGACTATTACTGAACCAACTGGATATTATGTTACATACCATCAGGGGGTCGAGTCTGCTATTGCAATCGTGTCTCAATGACCGGTCAATGATCGATTTTTGACGTATAACGTCAAACTTATGACACATTACCCATACAAAAACTGTCAAAGTTGTCAAATATTCGATCAATGACCGGTCATTGAGACACGATTGCAATAGCAGACTCGAGCCCCAGGTGGGTTAGAGAGCAATTGCAAACCATCATAAATAGGTATAGTTTTGTCTCTTTTCCAAAATAAATAAGTACTACGTATTCCAAGCGTAGACGATTATCCTTTAAAAAACTTTAATATCCTAATTATTTAGCTGAAATAATAGATAGGTAAATGATACAAGTACCGTAGTGTAACGCGTAACGTGGTCTATTTTTACTACTACACACCTGCTGTGCTAAATGTCTCAAGAAACACCACCGCGGCTCCACTCTCCAGGGCTAGACTAAACAGTGGCGCAGGCAGACGTAACATTTCAAAGGAAAGCATTTGTAGTAGGAACAGGTGACGAAAACACATTCGTTTCTGGTACGTACGCACAACAGAACAAAGACATTCCATCCTTATAGATTGGACATTACGAAGAAAATTATCAACCGATACTTCTGCCCTAGTGGACACAAGTCGATTAGTCAAGTTTATGTTACTGAGACATGGAATCACAGTTTTCTTTACCTATGATATTTCTTCGCATTAAAATAAATAATTAGACTTTGACTTTACCATGTCCTCTCTACAGTTTCTTTGATCTCTTTGAGTCAGAAGTAAAGCAAATTTTCAATTCTTTCTTTTTTTTAAAAGCGTTGCCTCCCACACTAGGAATTTGTCCTGTATATTGGGTGCGACTACAAATATTTAAACTAACATACACTTATGAACGGAGCCGAAACCGCTACCTGTATTTGCTCAGTGTGGATATTGAACCCGTAACACGCAGCGTACCAGCCCGTGGTTCAGACGCTGTGCCAATCATGCCGTCGAATTAGTTGCTTAAACTTTTGTCTAAAATTAACGTAATATAGATCACACACGTGTTAGAGACTCAAATCCGGGCTAGGCCCAATGTGAAAAGTGTCTCAATTCACATATGTAGGTACTTTCTTATCTTAGACATTGTTGACATCGTGAGGAAACCTGGACTAATAGTTGATAGAAGTTTGAAATCGCCAATCCGCCTTGAGCAAGCGTGGTGATCAATGCTCATGCCTTCTCTGTACGAGAAGAGGCCTTCGTCCTGCAGTGGGACAATAACAGGCAGGTATTGTATTATTATTATTTCCATTAATTTTTTGTACATAGGTACATAATTATAAATTATATTTTTATATATAGATCTCCTGGATCTTTGGTTACGATGGGAGTTCCCCAGGGCTCGATTCTTAGTCCTTTTTTATTCCTTATTTACATTAATGATTTACCCTATCTTGTAGAAGGTAATCATGATATAGTATTGTTTGCAGATGACACGTCACTCTTATTCAAGCTTAAACGTCAGCAGCAGGTTATTGATGACGTGAATAACGCTCTTTCAAAAATAGTACACTGGTTTAATGGTAACAACCTGCTTCTTAATGAGAATAAAACTAAATGCACTAAGTTTACGCTTCCTATAAAGGGTCAAGAGTTGAATCCTGATAATACTACAGTGTTCTTGGGCATAACTTTAGATGCTAAGCCTCAGTGGGTCCCTCACATACTTAAATTGTCCAAAAAACTTAGTTCCGCGGAGTATGCTGTTAGGAAAATTCGAAATTTGACTGATTTAGAGACAGCCCGTTTAACTTACATCAGCTATTTCCATAGTGTCATGTCGTATGGTATTTTATTGTGGGGAAATGCTGCCGATATCCAGACAATTTTTGTGTTGCAAAAAAGGGCTATCCGTTCAATTTATAAGTTAAGTCCCAGATGCTCGTTAAGATATAAGTTTAAAGAGATTAACACATATAATGACTGTGCCTTCCCATTACATATATGAAAATCTTTTGTATGCGCATAAAAATATTAATCTTTTTAAAAAATACAGTGATATCCATAATGTAAATACTAGAAACAAACACAGTTTTGTTATACCTGTAACCAGCTTAAAAAACTAGGAGGCTCATTTAGATGTCAATGTATACGCTTTTATAATAAAATTCCTAGCCGCATACAAGAACTAAGCCTGAATAAATTTAAATCATTCATAAAGCGACAACTATGTCAAAAGGCTTATTATACTGTTAATGACTACCTTGAGGATAAAAAGGCTTGGGAATGAGCCGCTCCAATTGCGTTAAAACCATGACAACATTTTTTATCCTGATTTATACCTTCTTAATTTTGTATCAAATGTTTTTATTTTATTTATTTTTTACACTATTGACATTTAATTGACATGTATGTTTACTTTGAAAGTATATTATATTTTTTTTATTGAGAATTTAAGGACTGTGTGGATTTTTTTTTTTTAGATTTTCGTTTCTAAATCTTTTTAAGTTCTGTGTGGTTCTTTCCTCAAAAGACCATCTCAGACACTAATCTGCATGGATCTTACATGATTTGACCAAGATAATGTCTGGACTTTAAAAGAGACTATAACCTCTGAATTTATTTCGGTGTTTCTTCTCAGAGTAGTCAAATAGTGAAATACCGATCTCATTTCCTTAAAAAGGTGACGTGTAAAAGTGTTTGTAAAAGCCTATGTACAAAAATAAATATCATTTATCATTTAAATATTGATACAAAAAAGATATAAAAACTATTAAAAATATAAAAAATAGTTGACCACCGATGGCGGGAGCAGGGTCAAAGCTACCGGTGGTTAGGGTCTCAGAGACAGGAACCTCCTCACTACGTACGAGCCGTATGGAGGAGTACTGCCTTCTGTCTCAGGCCTTTGATCCAACCGCGTAACGAAAGCCTCGACAGATGGTCGTCGAGGCTTTGGCAATCGGGGAATTCGCCGTCACAACAATCGGCACATTGACAGCAGAATATAATAAATGTAATATAATATAAATACTTCACAACTTTTCACACAACACCATTTAGTCCCAATTTAAGCTTGAGAGCTTGTGTTATGGGTACTAAACAGCTGATAAATATACTTACATATTTCTAAATACATACATATTACAGATAAATTACACCCAGACACAGAACAAAATATGATCGTGCTCATCACACAAACATTTGTCCTGGGTGGGAATCTACTAGACCAACAGGCCAGTCAAAATTCACATCCCACATGTCGACAATCTCGTGGGTTAGCCCACGACATTGTCGAGATATTTTATTTGTTTATCTTTCTCAGCTTTCACGAGATCTTCGTCATGTGGGATGGTAATATCAACTATCATTATTATTATTATAATTTATAAAGACATTGTCTTGTCTGTGCATTCCTAGTATCGCAATACGAGACATTTCCGGGTTTCAATATCCCATATTTATTTTATTTAGTTGAATTTATTTTACAATTAACAATAGACGCAGCCGACACGTGTAACCAGAGCCGCAACAACCACTGCAACATGTAACGTATAATACTTTACTACACCTACCGACACAAATAACAGCGTGTTGCAATAATATTGCGTTGCAAACATTGACAGGAGGTTTTAGTGCCCATATAAAATGTTTGAAGGATATAGAGTGGATCGGTTTGCCAACGTTATTTTTATATCGTTAAATTAAAGTGCAAGGTTTGAAACATAAAAGTCGTTACGCTTATTGCTTGTGCGATACATGGCCATGAACCATATAACGGTACTAACTTATACTTGCATTTTCTACACCAAAGCAGCTTTAAAAGCACTAATACATCTTTCTTATACTACCTGCAGATATATCTATAAAAAAAAGAACTGATGATATCAAAAAAACATACTGAGATTAGATATTATATGTCACCAACTGCAAAAGACTGCTTGAAAATTCATCTGTTTAGAATTTTTTGTCACTTTTTAAGATGCCCCATATGACAAATACTGCAAAACAATATTTGAAGGCATATAATATGACGCAAAATACTCGACCATTTAAATGTATTAAATGAATAAATAAAATATTCTACAACTTTCACACAACGCCATCTAGTCCCAAGCAAAGCAGAGCTTGTGAAATGGGTACTAAACAGCTGATAAACATACTTATATATTTCTAAATATTATAGATAAATTACACCCAGACACAGAACAAATGATCGTGCTCATTACACAAACATTGGTCCTGGGTGGGAATCGAACTTTTGATTTTGATTGATTTGATTTTAGAGGTCGACCAAAATCAAAATCAATCAAAATAAAAAGTCATTTATTCAAATTAGGCTTAGGATCAGCACTTTTTGAACAACAAAAATTATATAAGACAGTCTCCCAAAACGCCCGCCGTTCGCCACTTCCTAGTGTTTTCTAGTGAGGGCCACTAACTACTAGACCAACAGGGCCGTACCATCACGCCAGTTCATCCACTGCCACAAGACTGCCACTCTCACAATTAAAACGAATCTATGGGGCATGCGGTGCAATACAACGGATAAGATATTGTAATACTACTACTACTAATTATACATGTTGAGATTATGTACAACTGTTGGTTGGCCAGAAATAACAATTAAATAAATAAATCTAAGGATTAATGGATTTGAGCTTTTAAGGTGCTATAAGCTAAATCCATTAGCGGATTAGGCTACAAAGCATGTCAACAAAACATAAGCACACGTACACACAGTCAAAAAACATAACCCTCCTTCTGTCGCAATCGGGTAAAAATGTGCCTTATTAGCTAATACGAAGAGAAAATATTTAAACTAAAACTCCACCACCAAAATCATCCAAAGTGCCAGTCTTTGACAAACCGCGAGTGTCACTTTAGCCGTCAAGTGTCACGACTGCGTTTACATTAGCGGAGTTTTTATTGAAGTGGAGCGGCCGCGCTCGCGACTGTACGTCTTCGTCTGAGCAAACACTTGTGTCGGCGAGTGTCCCTCATTGTCTGCGCTATTTTCAAATTGTGCTTAAACTGCGGCCGCGTGTTTTTGCGGAGGTTTTCAATAGCTCTTACAATAGACCCTCTGGAACGTGACGCGGGAAGACGAGCTTGCTTTGTCACGCTCTCCGAAGGGACAAAATGTTTCATAAAAATACAATGTGTTGTTAGAGAATGTTAAATGTTTATAATAACAGGAAACAAAGTGAGCCTTCCCGAGACATTGTCGTGTATTTCTTGAGGACATTTTTTTTGGGTAATAATAAAACCTTAATGTTAATGACACAACATCGTCCCTAACTGGACTTGTTTTGAGAAAAGGTCCGAACCCTGCGGCGCTACAGCGTAATACGGTATTGACGTTGTAAGGTCTAATTTATCATTTAATGTTTACTCTCAATAAATAATTATAGTATAGCCGTTGGGCTGTCGATTTTGTAGTCATAAAATTTAAAAGGAAAGCAATTACTTTTCTGCTTCTTCGAAAATTTTAACATCTAAATTCATGTTCTTCATAATTACCCAAAAAAATCAGCTAAAAAATATGTTGATCAAACGTTTTAATAACATTGCTTAAGAATCAGTTAGGTATTCAATGGATCGCTTGAAGCGTCGAGTAAAAGCAGTTCAAGTTTAGCTGGTTCATTTTTCATTTTCACATAGACCAGTCAGTCGTGAGCTTGCGATCACACACAAACGGAATATGACATGAATGATTGATGACACTGAGCAGCTGGCTGAAGATAATTAATCAAATAAACAAAAAACTCGCTCCTACCTACCTATATTAATACGAGAGTTCACACTCAGTAAAAATAAATGATAAATAAACAAGTATCTCTCTTTAGAATGGTTCTGGATTATAACTCCACATTGGGGTTTTTACTTCTATACCCTGAATCTAATCTAGTGTTTTACAATGCACGACCACCCTTTTAAAGCAAATGTGTTAATAAATTTTTGATTGATTTATTCATGAACCGCGTAGCACACGCCTACGCATTATCGTAGAGGCACACATGCGATGCGGCGTAGCGCTACGCGGTCACATTGCGCCGACGCGACGGTTGGCTCGTATCTAATACAATACCACTTAGGACGGCTTCCATTTGTCATTACAATATCGTGTCGGATAACACAATTAAATTAAATTTTAATTACCCCACATTACTTAAATGGCGAAATCCCTAAACATAAGAGCGTATAACCATAACATTAGTGTAATCCGGCGCTATGTAATTAACGAAACGACCAATTATGTTGATTAAAGTTTGTCGTAACAGCGGTACATTTGAGTCCGCTAATGTGTGGGATGTCCCCACCACTCTATTGTTACGAATCATTAAGAATTGATTTAAGTGGGAAAGAGGGGGAGGGGGGTCAATTTACCATTGTTGCGGCGTATTTTATAAGAGACTAAGGAAGACCACTGCAGTCAAATGTACCTACTTATTTGACTTATTACTTATTTTTTACAGTAAAATGAAATAGAACATAAAACTTTTCTTCAAAATAACAAACAATCACTCCCTTTACCCAATAGGTGTTTGTTTATTTGGAAGAATATAATGCATTATTTTTTTACATAACAAGTCTCCGAAACAACTAATTTGTAAATGAGTCATTATACTTTTAAAATCATACTTAATGCGGCTACGTTCTGGTAAGTAAATAAATTAGTGCAGGAAATGATCTGAGATTTTTTTTACTATAAAATTAATGTTTTGTTTTTGGTTAATAACATAATAATTAATATCATATTAACATTTTAGGTGTCAATAAAATTTAAACTAATATAATAGAGACGTAAAGTTTGTGAGCTTGTATGGGGCGATTTTTGGATTTGCTGTTCCGTTTTAGAAAATTCTTTTACAAATAGAAAGCGACATTATTGATTATTAGTTTTAATGTTTGGGGAAAGTATTTGTGTTTGTTTAAATTTGGTAACTATTTTTATTTTTTATGTATTTTAATCGTCAATGTCAGTAATAAGGTAGTAGGTACTCATAAGTAGATTGTTAAGAACCGCACTATCGCATTGGGAAAACCTGTAAGGATAGTTGCAAGGGTGATTTTTATAAATAAATCCATAATAAAAAAGAATACGAAATGCACGCCAACGAAGTAAACTACTTTGAAACTTTAACCAACGGACATTTTAATGAACGTTGATTCTACTTAACCTTCTGTTTCACGTCTCCTCACAACACAATACCGCAACACATTAAGGTTTCCTCATCCCACCGTGTTGTTTGCTTCCGTATCGACACAAATCTCATCAGGGGGCAGGCAGAACAACAGGCTAATGTCTATTATATTAATTGAGGCACCAGCGTACCGTGACCATGTTCGTAGGAAATGTACAAACGAAGTTATTGTGTCTCTCTGATGACATGATGTTGCTAACTGTGTGTGGAGTCTTGTGTGACCCACTTCAGACAAACATGTTTACAGTAACTGGCAAAAATGCCCGTGCCATTTGTGTAAGATATTCTTTAATACAATATTAATGTTAGCGTCCATCAAATCTCATTCGCAATTTCGGAGGAAAAGTATTTTTTAATACAAATTTCGCAGAACCACTTGGCGATACAGTCTCTGAGATCGGCAATAATGAACTGCCTCTCATTTTTCGCTTTTCACACTAAACTTCACACCGCCATTTTCGCTAAGTATTGTATTTTAGGATCAAATCTTGTGATGGAGAGCAGGACTGATGGTTGTGGATTTTTTGCGGAAAGACTTATGAACTTATTTATTTGTATATTTATATGTCCAACAACGGACGTCTTTTGTCCTCGTCTTTCGTCATTTGCGCTTCATTTTAGGTTTACGTTTCATAAATAAATAAATAATTTATTTATAAAACCTAAACCACAGTCTTTACAGGTGTCCCCAATTCGACAGTAATTTCCACACAAACAAAGTTACAAATAATGCATAATATATTTAATAAAAAACTACTATAACTAAACTTAAAAATAATAATACAAACAAAAAATACTAAATTCTATTAAAAACTTAAACTATACAACGATTAATTGTAACTAACAAAATTTAACAAAACCCTTGCGAATCCACTCAAATTGCACTCAAATATGTCCAATTATGTTCATATAAACACTGGTATTAGCTGCATCCGGTAAAACCGGAAGCCGACCCCGACATAGTGGGGAAAAGGCAGGCAGATGATGTAGGTTTATATACTTAGGTTAAAACATAATGAGGCCATTAAATTCATTTAAATTCAATCATTTATTGCAGATTAGATAAATCATCCATTAAATTCAATTCAATTCAATCATTTATTGCAGATTAGATGAATCATTTATTAGATTTATTGAGATTTCTTTGTGAGGCCATTATATATCACGTATATAAAATACAAATAGTAAGAGAATGTTAGAAGCTTTAACTGATCAATCTGCACAGCTATTTGTTTATTTTTTTTTAAGATTTTAGTCAAAGTACATCGTTTTCATATATATTTTATGTTTGATTATTATATACAAATATTGTATAAAACTATTTTGAAAACAGTAAAATTATGAAGTTTCTTGCCTACTCTTCTTCATACGCAACCTCATACGAAATAAATGCTTGAACCATGTACCCAGCCTTTTCACAACTATGTTTGTGTTGGATCCCAGTCGAGATGGGTGCAGCTGAATACCAGTATTTTACATTAAGCGATTGCCAACCAAATAATCTAAGACAGAACATTGTTTTACTAATTAGTAAAAGCTTTAACAGAAAAGTCAGCAGTTAGAGCATCCAGAGTAGTGCAGTAACTAGAAAGTAACATTACCTTACGGTTCACTAAGAGCGAATACTAACAGTATCTCAGTAAACAGAGCACTCGGTAACAAGTTGCTGCTCTATTTACGACTGATAATGGCTGATAACGGCGCGCTGCTAATCCGCTGCCTGTTAACCTTATTACAAACAGTAACTGTTACTAATTAGTTAATTAAACTGGATAAATTCTTTTGCATATCTTCAGATCAATTTTCTCAGTGTGTAATAAATATTTAGGCGGTGACTTGGACTGCTATAATCCTTGATCTGCAGAATTAAGTAATAACACTTCATCATCGTCGTCACCTCAGTGCCTAGTGCGAGTTTGTTTTACGTTAATGCGATCGACACGTTCATGACGTTCGGCGCTCCGAGTGACCCGCTCCAAGCTTTAAACCAATCAGACAGCCAAACGCGGTGAACGTTTCGATCGCGTTAGCGTAAAAACAAATCGCACTTAAGGCACTTGTTACCTTTTCCCAACAATGTTACGGCCCGTTCACTACCTTGCCGCTGTCGAACGACGACTCGTGGCGTTTACATACTTTCAATCTTACCGCTTGCCGCCCCGTGTTAGCCGCCGCTCACAGCGGCAAGGTCGTGAAGGGGCTGGTAGGGTCGGCTACCAGTCTAACCAAAAACAGCTGAGTACCCAGACTTGTCGTAATGACTGTCAACGATCTACAAATGACAGCCGGAGCCAAAGGCTGAACGAGCTTTCCGGCACGGAGGAGTCTTGATACATGTAGTTAATGATCACTCATCTAAGTACGGACCAACCTTGGCAAGCGATTATTTGCAGTTACCACAAAAATACTTAGAATGTATAATTTTGTAGCTACAGACTGTGTTGTTCATATTGTAAAAAATCATCTTAAAATCCGAATCCAATTCCATTCCTATACCTACTGTACGTAAGTGTAAAGTATAGTTACCGTTTTAATCGTATGAATCTGCTGAGTGTAAACGCGATGTGTTCATTAGCTCTCCTTATCGTCGCTGGTAGCAACCGGGATACAGCTGACGGTGCACTCGGCAACTTGAACATTGAACATATTTACTGTACGTAGTATTTATTGAGTATATACTATCCTCTATTAACGTCGTGAGCCAAGTTGGTTCTCCGAACTCACTTTTTCAATTATTTTAAGTATGTACAGAGGTCTTTCATCAAGGTAACTCAATGTGTCAAATTTCTTTGACAGTTTTTCAACTTTATTGTATCGGGAACCGGCCATGTCTGAGAAATTTACTCCAAGTCTAAGGCATGGGCCTCTGACTGGGCCACGAATAAAAACTAGCACACCACGCTAGTTAATAACCACACGACAAGAAGAATTATTGCGTCATTGTGAACATTAAGTTCTTCAACAGTCTACTGCAGTAGTATTTTAAGAAGTTGTGTATATACTTACAATATTACTTAATAGATTAACTTAAATTGTTTCAGAGTCATACATTTATGATATCAGCGAGCATATAGCGTGCGAACTGTAGCCACCCCCTCCGTGCAGCCGGCGCTTGCAGCTCAAGCAGCTTTATGCAATTAATTGGATTTACGGGTCGCAGCACAAATCTGAGGCACAAATTTATTTGACAGTATTCCTCCTCGCTTACATCCCTAATTGCCGGTTTGAGAACGAAATAATTTATTTCAAAGTGATGTTAATACTACGTAATGAATGCTTGAGTTTAGACAGAGGGACAGAAAAACGTTCTTTGTTCTCATCTTTTAATTATTTGTATTGTCGCCTCACAAAAGAGATGTAACACAATGAATGTCAAACCTAACATGTCTCCCGGCTTTGCATCCCAAAATCCTACAGTCTACAGATTAGAACACAGAATAGAATCCTAATTTTCCAACATCGTACGTGTTACGCGAACTGTATATTAAAAGCAGAAGTTCCACTGCATCCGGGTCAGATTTTTTATTTGAAGACAACATTTATTTGTTTGTTTTTTTTTTTAATAGGCCAAGTTATACTGACAGTATAAATACTACAAACACAAGCCACAGATCATAGTTAAAGGACATGTAAATATAGAAAATTTCGACTGTTAAAAATTAAGAGCGTAAAGCTAATAATGAAACATTGGGACAAAGTTCAAGTGTAAACATAGTTAGGTATAGTTTTAATCCTGTACCTTAATACTTAACTTTATACGCTAGAAATGAAAATACAATCTAAAAACTAAATCTAAAATATGGCGTCAAAAACTCATCCGCATCGCTGTCTACTGGAAGTGTACCCAAAAGACTGGCAGCATATAAATAAATAAATATTCCACAACTTTTTCACACAACGCCACCTAGTCCTAAGCTAAGCTAAGAGCTTGTGTTATGGGTACTAAACAGCTGATAAACATACTTATATGTTTCTAAATACATACATAATAGATAAAGCATTGCCACGTTGTACCTAAATTATCTAACTTTTCCCATTTTTTATTCTATATTTAATATTTAGGGTGGCTATAATAATAGCTATCGGATCAGGCTATGAGGAAACCGATTCACATACGTGCATACATATGTTGGAATCTACAAGTCCGTACGAGAAGTGGAACTTCTGCATCCATCATTATCTGGTTCCGCGGTCACGAAGCGACGGCGTGGCAAACAATACATTGGCGCGTACCCCCTCCTGCCCCCCTCTGCAGCCCCCGCCAACACGCCGCCATTGTTTCGCTTGTAATTAAAAAGTTTGGAAGCAAGTTCAGCGCCTCTTTTTAAGAACAAGGAAATGAGAATATAAAAAATGATTTTGTAAAGTTTCAGTGACCGACGCTGAATGTTAAACAGTGTAGCGGCGTGTGCGCCGTGTCGTGCAAATTGCTAATAGCGATTATAACAATGTTATACATAGACATGCTAATTTAATATTATGAAACTTTGTGCTTACAATAAAAAAGTTTAAGCGATGGTGATGCGAATAACGATAGTCCCATCTACATTTAAATAGAGAAATGTTTTTTATTTCGACACTTTCAACATATTGTACTAAAAAATATTACTTTGCTGTATAATAATATAATTAACATGTATTAAGAGACTTGAACGCTTGTAGTTAATTTTTTGTATCTGGAAATTTTCCACCAGTAGGCTGGTGTCCGGTTGATGGCAATAGGCTTGCCCTCAATTATATAAAGGTGTGTTAAAGGTAGGTATTCACCTCTGACTAACCAAATACAGATTTAAAAAATATATAATTTGGATCTTATTTAATAATACAGGGTGTTTGGTGCATCGTTTGCCAAATTGAATTGACCGAAAGAAGAGGTCATTTGCTATCGCTTCAGGCTCAAGTACTCATTTTTGGCCACACCGGTTTTTTTATTACAACTTTCTAATTTTTATTTTGAAAAAATCCAAAACTCAGCATTAAAGCTTAAATTAAAAAAAAAGTTTTAAGTGTAGTCTTCAAATTTCATTTTTATTTACATATGTACTGTTGTATGGCTCTATCAAATTTAAAATTACTTGCAAGTAACATCTAGTTTTTTTTTAATAAATCACAAAGTTTTTGGAAAAATAAAAAATGAACTTAAAACTCAACTTTAAATAGCTATAAAAAAAAAAATAAAAGCGATCAGGATCTTCGAATTATTTCAAAAAGTTCTCTAGTCTGTCCCCTTTCCAACGGTATGTAATGTGTTAAAAAACTCTTTTAATATCTTTAATAATGTGTAGTCGAGACACATCAGGCTGATATTGGATATTACGTTTAAAACACTAGTTTTCGCATAAATTACATGCTATTAGTAGATAGATACTGTTATCTCACGTCTTACGTAGTCTCTTATCTCGTTCTTACATAGGGAACTTTCCTCGAAATTGAAAAAAAAATACATTATTACAAAAATAATCATTTATTAATAAGTAATTTAATTACATACTAATCTTACAAGTCTTGTTCAAACTGTCTACCACTATTGCGTATGCACGCGCGACATCTTCGTCTTATCTCAACTGTAGTGGTGCGTAATAGTGAATAGTCCCGGGAAATCCCGGAACCGAAAGTACCGGGATATCCCGGAAATTTGCGTCGTTTTAGGAACCGGGATTTCCAAAACCAAATCCCGGTTCTTTCGGTACTTTCGGGAAAAGATACTTCGCGTTTAGAATTTTTCTAATTTTATTGCCTGAAAAATCCTACAGCTGCACTGTTACTATTATACTACCTAGCTACCACCGTTGCTACCTAGTAATACAAGAGCATGATGCGCGAGGGAGCGAAGGTGCGGGAAGGGCAGGTGGCGGCCATCTTGTATACGCGCGTCCCGCTCAAGTTAGATTGTGATCGCGTCTTCGAAATGTTGTGCTAGTGGGATTTCGGTGTAAAGTGCTTTGCAAAAACTACTCAAACAAGACTACTTCTTTCGGAAAGTGAGAATTTATTTTTAATAAACAAAATTAATGAGCGGCTTTATTTAGTTATTGTAGCCACCATTCTCATTCTCCATCCTCATTATGAATACAAAATACGAGCAGCTGATTGTTCACCAACCGACATGGGATTCGGAAGTTGATTTTAATACGTACACTAATAAAATTTACTGTTCTAAAGTTTTACAAATTCAGTTTATTTTTAATGTTACTTACGGCACAATAAAACTACAATGCACTGTATTAATTTAGCAAGAAGTAGTTTAGATACGACTAGCTGTTTGTTTACCAACCTACTTACATGGGATTGGAAGCTTATTTTATTCGTAGAATAATATTAGCTGTTCTAATGATATTGTTAATTAGCTTTTTTTAATGATAAATACTTTACCTTAAAACTACAGTGCACTGTATTGATTAAACATCAAGTAATTTAGTCGGTAGGTACCAACGTTTTTCGTTTAACTTTGTATTTCAATAATTACTCTATATTTTATTACAGACGATGGATTTTGAGGCAGTCCTTAATAAAGCCAACGATAAAATATCAGTATGGCATTATTGCCGCGTGTAAACGAATTTTGAAGTGTACTGGAGGTAGTACGAGTGGTCTCCAAAAGCATTTAAAAAATGTGCATCAGATTAGCATGAACACAGCAGATAGTCAAGTCCCTCAAAGTATCGAATCTCCTTCAACATCGACAAATACTGAAATTTTACCAAAGAAAAAAGCTTAACTGATTACGACGAATCTGATGCAAATCCTTCCAAGGAACTTATGGTTTCCCGAATGTCAGCTATGGATGGATATCCTTTCCGAACATTTGTAGAGTCTGAACATCTGCGAATGCTGTTTCGAAAATTCGGACGTAAATTGCCGAAGGCTGCAAATTCAATTCAAAATATTGGAATAAAACAAGCAGACAAAAGAAAACAACAACTGATCGGAGAAATCCAGAAACTATTATCAAGACATAAATTTTCATCTTTTAAGCCTGAATCTGCACTGACACAAGAAATAAAACGTTTTATTTGATTTGATTTGCATCACTGCTTACCATCAGGTGGGATTGCAGTCAAGTACTAGTTTATAATATTTAAAAAAAAAAAAAAAAAAAGATTTAAATGTTTTTACTTTGCCCTGTCATTTCGTCTTATTTTCACTTTCTCCGTTTCTACACTTTCAACTCTCTTACTAAGACTTATTAAAGTATCAAAAGTATCGATAGTACCGGGAATCCCGGTTCTTAAACCAAAAGGTCCCGAAAATCCCGGTTCTTTAAAACATCACCGGTTCTGCATTCCCTAGTGCGTAAACGCATTTCTGCTTTGATCGTCATGAAAGCCGCCTCAATGCGTTGGACTAAATCATCTCTTGTCTCAACTTCCGTGGCGTAGACGAGTTCTTTGGCCCGTCCCCAGACGTAAAAATCCAACGGAGTTAAGTCTGGAGAACGTGGAGGCCAAGGAATAGGGCCATCCCTCCCAATCCATGAGTCCGGGAATGCATCATTCAAGTACTCCCTGACGGTTATTCTCCAATGAGCGGGACAACCGTCATGTTGGAAAACAAAAGACCTGTATTCACTGAAAATTGGCAAATCAGCTAATAATAAGGGCAACTCTGTTTGCAGAAATTCTAAGTAATTATCCCCGTTCAGGTTGTCAGGTAAGTAGTGTGGTCCAATTACATGATTTGCAATGACTCCTGAGTCCTGCCCAAACGTTCACACTAAATCGTCTCTGGAATGACCTTTGTCGTTTTACGCGTGGGTTTTGATCTTTTGCTGTCCAGTGGTGTAAGTTATGTAAATTGAGGATTCCCTCTTTAGTAAATTTGGACTCATCCGTCCACAGAATTCTTTTTAAAAAGACCGGATTATCCACGTCTGAATGCAGTAAAAAACGACAAAACTGGACAAGGTTATCAAAGTCTTGATTCTCGAGACCTACAACAAATAAAATACGCGTAAGAATGCATTACTTTCTCGCAAGATTTTTTTTTATTGTTTGTAAAAAGTACGGGCAGTACAATGTAAAAGACAATGGCCTGACCGCTGAAGGTTTATGACATCTGGCAGAGTGACGTCAAAGCCGCTACCTGCTGCTGCGTCGGGTACGCGGTAAAGCTAGAAAGGGTTCGCAATCTACGTTAGCGCCTACAGTTGTGAGTCTATTAATTTAAAAATTACGTACCTTGCACCGGAGTGTAATGGAAAGCATGTTTGTTATTTTGGCGAAGTACTCGCCATACTTTCCAGATCGAAATTCCCAGTAATGCAGCTACATTTCTTATGCTTCTAGTGGGATCTTCTTCAAACAGTGCCAGAATCTGTTCATCTACGTCAACATTATGACGCACTACAATCCCTCTTGGTTCACTAGCAGTCAAATTACCAGTCTCACGTAAGCGTCGATAAGTGTTCTGGAAAGTATGGCGGGAAGGCAATCGTCTATTGGGAAAGCGTTCCTGATAAATTCTTTGTGCTTCGCGAGCAACACCATCGGCTCTTCCATAAGCCATCAAAATATCAGCGTATTCTTCATTAGAGAATGTAGCCATATTGTAACACAAAAAAAATCACGAAAGTTAACACAAACACCCACAAAACTCAATGAAAAGATAACAGTAACAGAAATTAACAGTAACAGAAAATAACACAACAACAACAAGGGGTTAGTTTTCAGAGACAGTCAAATAACGACTAACAAACTTAACCAATTTGCGGCCAACCCAATAACAAAAAGAGACAGATAATGAATTCTACTGTGTAGGAGGGAGATAGCAGGCTTTACCTGCTTCGTATGTATTGTTTACGCGAAAACACTTATTTATCCCGAATATGCAATAGTTTGATGGTGCGTCCCGATACACAAACTTAGCGTATTAGTGAACTTACTGAAACATTTTTTAAACACATTGCATACCGTTGGAAAGGGGATAGACTAGAGAACTTTTTAAAATAATTCGAAGATCCCGATCGCTTTTAGTTTTTTTTTTATAGCTATTTAAAGTTGGGTTTTAAGTTCATTTTTTATTTTTCCAAAAACTTTGTGATTTATTAAAAAAAAACTAGATGTAACTGGCAAGTAATTTTAAATTTGATAGAGCCATACAACAGTACATAAGTAAATAAAAATGAAATTTGACGACTACACTTAAAACTTTTTTTTTAATTTAAGCTTTAATGCTGAGTTTTGGATTTTTTCAAAATAAAAATTAGAAAGTTGTAATAAAAAAACCGGTGTGGCCAAAAATGAGTACTTGAGCCTGAAGCGATAGCAAATGACCTCTTCTTTCGGCCAATTCAATTTGGCAAACGATGCACCAAACACCCTGTATAATATCTCAATTAAAAAGATTCTTTAAGATTTATGTTATGTAACAAAGGTATAAAAATTGTTAATTGTGACAAACAGAATTATTTATTCCAGTAATAATTTTAACAATCAATGTGAATGGACAGTGCTTTTCAATCTGCCTCGGTAGGACCTGTTGCGTGGAAAAACCTTTTTAAGGCTACTTTTCAATTTCCCCAAATCATCTTACTTCCCAGAAAAGATTACCTGACAAACGTATTGCTGGCGAGTTTGTCACTTCTCCTTTCACAGCAAAAACACTAGGAAGTGGTGAAGCGTTTTGGGGGACTGTCTCACACAATTTTAAGTAAAATGAATAATTGAGTTTTGATTTTCGAATGAGCTCTCGTGTTTACTGTGCACATGTAGTTACACAATTTCTACTGAGTAACCACCTTAAGAGACACGTTTATTTTACATCCCGGTTCCCTGCGATAGATAATAAACCCGATCCAATAAGGATCACCGCAGACCGCTCCGTTCATAAACTTGACGACACGCTCGTTGATACAGTTTCCAGTCAGTAGTCCTCATGGCCTTCTATTTCTTACGCAGAGTTATTGCGTGAATACGGCACTGACTGCATGACACTGATATACGAGGGTATATCAGTGTCATACAGCCGGCTCAGGACATTGATTTAAAACAATCGCTTTTGTTTTATTTCAAGTCTCAATAAAACGAAATTGGGTTATCTACTTCTGTTTAAAACATTGATTATTTGTTACATACATTTACTTAATTTTATAAATGAGATAGTAACTTTGTTTGTTTGTCAGCTCTTCAGGACTAAACAGCTGAATGGATCATAATGAACTTTGGAAAGGCATGGATATGCTCTATCATTTATCTCAAATCCTACTTATATTATAAACGCGAAAGTTTGTGAGGATGGATTGATGGATGGATGTTTTTTACTCTTTCACGTAAAAACTACTGAATGGATTTTAATAAAATTTAGTATGGAGTTAGCTGACACCCTGGATTAACACATAGGCTAATTTTTATCCCTGTATTCCCACGGGAACGGGACCTACGCGGGTGAAACCGCGGGACGTCTGCTAGTAAATAATATGGAGAAAATTCGTTTTGCTAAACATTTTTCAAATGCAACGCCATCTTTGGTGATATGACAGACGGTAATACTCGTAAATGACCCCACATTTATAAAGTTTAACATTGACAAGTCTACCTAAAGCTAAGAACAGCACACAGCTTAAATTGATTCTGAGGCGAAACGAATTTTGACGGGCAGCTAGTACAATACACATAAGTATACATACAAGAATGTTATTGTAATCTCTCTCGCTTTGACCATCCATTGCGGACGTGTTTAAAAGAATGGCGTCATCGTGAAATAGAATAGGTTAAAAGCTCATATTCTATGACCCCTAATAACTGTTGAGTTTCTTAAAAATTACTTAGTTGCAAAAATGAATCTGTTTATATTTCTAAGCGACAAAGAACCTATTCATGCGTAGCCCTCCGTTCAGTATTTTCATTCGTCCCGTTCGTGTGATAGGAACTAGACACATTACTTTCAAATATAATATAGAGGTTAAATTAAAAGTTTATATTTAAAGTTAACCTTGTTTATTTTTTACCTCGTTGCTACACATAGTATCCAAAACATGAAAGTCTAAGTCGGATCTAATAATGGTCTACATCACTGGGCTTTGTGAACTGAAATAACACACATACACACACACATCCTTCCAACATTTACACTGTTTTACTAGTTACTAAGACATTTATTATGGTACAAACTATGGCTGCATCCTATTCCTTAAGATACAAGCTAGACCTAGTTTAAGGGAAAGAGTCAATAAAATTGTGCTTATAGTGACAAATGTTTAAAACTAAGTTTACAATTCATATTTACAATGTAGGTATACGTGCAATGTGAATCTCGTTTTTATGAAATAAATATTATTATTATTATTTTATAATGATCCAGTCCACCATTATGTTACATGGACTTTTGTTTGTTAAACCACCCTACAAAATTACCAAGCTGTGGTTCCAGGAACAGTGAATACTAAAATCCTGGTGAACAGTTTGTAATCATTCGCAAGTGTTCCCAGAACATTTGCGCAACACGATGCGGTGCGCTCACTCGGTAAATTGCGATTTTCGAGAACATGGTTACGTACCCGCAGGAGACATGACTGAACCGAAGTAGGGTCTGATGAAAAATGTACTTCTCATGGTAAATGAATTCATTCACAGAATATTTGGAACAAGCGTCAAAATCCAACAGCAAAGTGAGAACCTACAACAGAAGTGATAACCGAGCAGGCTAGATAGAATACATTATTATCTACTAGATACTGTGTACTTTTAATGAAGATGACCGGTAGATGTCATCACGTGACGGGTCGTTGGGTTTGAGCTACACGATGAAACATGCATGTCGTCTGTCGGGACAGGTCAACTCAAAGTTGAATTTGAAGACTTTGCCCTGCATCGTTAGACTCTCATAATATATTAATAAAATCTTCGTATTTTAAGCGACTACGAGCCCTGAGTTTCTTATGTCATTTTGGAAATGCCAGTGCCAGTAAGTTTTGAAAAATATTGACATTTCTAAATGTCTGAAGCTATCTACTTTAACCAATAAATATATTTTTATCATTTCATTTCATTTCAAAGGGTTGCGACTGCAAAAGTCGTGATTCCATTCCTAACTCAGGAATATGTAGCTTATTTGGAAGGGCTTGCCAGAAATTTTACAAATGTGAATCATTCTTACATATTGCTTTTCAAGTTAAGCGAAATTCTTTTGAAGAAGGTAAGGTTTCTTGCGTATATTGGAGAGCAATTAATTCCGGATTTGGAATATTTATGATAGTCAAATAGTCGATATCTTTAGAATATCGAGGACCTGCCTTCCGTTGGGTTTCCTGTGTAACTGGGTTGCTGGGGTCAGATGGCTGCGGTCCAGTGTACACACTGATATTAATTTGGACAGACGGGAAGTTGCACTCGACGTAATTGCTGAAGACTAGACTAACATGATTATACAAGAAGATAGAAATAGACGATTCTAGTCAGATTGGAAACTTGTAGTACCTCTCCAAGAAGCTTTTATAATCAAGTAGATAAGTAAATCAAGTGACTTACCACATTCTCAATCCATGAATAGTATGGACTACAGTCTGAAATAAATTATTATTATTATCACTTGTACTCTCCCGCCAGATGTTTAAGAATATTGCTAGGAGACTGTGCCAATTATAAAAATAACAAAATTTATTATAGTAGTTACGTAGTAAGTTAGAAGTGCATCATTTACAATTCAATAGTTCAAACATAAGTAAATATATGAGCACCGCGTATCTATCAATACACTAAACTAATAATCAGCTACATTGCTTGTTTTATATCACCTTGTACACTATCTTAGTATAGTAGTTTTTATTCAAGGTACATCGTCCTCCTATTTAATCTGAAGCAATCGTATGCCAAATATTGTAAAATCAATTTTTAACCCCCGACGCAAAAAGAGGGGTGTTATAAGTTTCACCGCTATGTGTGTGTGTCTGTCTGTCTGTCTGTCTGTCTGTCTGTCTGTCTGTCTGTCTGTCTGTCTGTCTGTCTGTCTGTCTGTGGCACCGTAGCGCCCAAACGAGTGAACCGATTTAGATGCGGTTTTTTTTATTTGAAAGCAGGGTTCCTTGCGATGGTTCTTAGACATAATTCATCAAAATCGGTTTAGCCATTTCAAGGTTATCAGCTCTTTTGTGTTAGCTACCGTTGCTATTTTAGACGTCTATGGGTATTAACTTTACTTTAAAACATATGTGTGTCTTAAAATTTCAAACAACCATGTGTGTAATATTAATAAGCAACATTATGGTGTATTTGGTCTGATGCAGCCAGGATATCTAGCAGACTAATACACTCTTGGGAAAATAACAGCAGGTATGTCGTGTTTGGATTCATTTTAACCTGCATTTGATTCTGCACACAATGCACTGATGGCAACTGGGTGAGCTGATGCAGCAGCCAGGCTATCCAGCATACCAGTAGGTAGACTCTTGACAAAATAATAGCAAATATGTCGTGTTTGGATTCATTTCAACCAGCATTTGAGTCTAAACACAATGCACTGATGGCAACAGGATGAGCTGATGCTGCAGCCAGGCTATCCAGCACACCAGGAGGTAGACTCTTGACAAAATAATAGCAGATATGTCGTGTTTGGATTCATTTCAACCAGCATTTGATTCTAACCACAATGCACTGATGGCAACAGGATAAGCTGATGCTGCAGCCAGGCTATCCAGCACACCAGTAGGTAGACTCTTGACAAAATAATAGCAGATATGTCGTGTTTGGATTCATTTTAACCAGCATTTGACTCTACATACAATGTACTGAAAAAATCTCATAAGTAACTGTATAATCAGCTGTGGTCCATCCAATACACAAGGGAGGGAACAGAGACTGTGTTAATAACTACAGACCGATATCGGTCCTACCTGCACTCTCTAAAGTTCTTGAAAAAATTCTCAATAACAATCTACAAAAATTTCTTGACAAACACCAACTCATTGCTAATAACCAATACGGTTTTCGGACAAGTCTATCAACAGAAGATGCAGTTCTGGATTTCACGCAACAAGTTGCCTCAAACCTAGATAATAAATCGAAATGCCTAGGTATATTCCTAGACCTTTCGAAAGCTTTTGACACAGTCTCTGTTCCCAAACTCATCATGAAGCTGGAAAATATCGGTGTGCGTGGAAAGCCTCTAGAAATTTTTAAAGATTACCTAAAAAATCGTAAGCAATGCATTAAAATTGATACTTACTTAAGTGACGAGTTTCTCGTGTCCTATGGTGTTCCCCAGGGTGGAATCCTTTCCCCAACACTATTTCAGATCTACGTAAATGATCTCTGTAGACTGAGTCTTCCAAACGGTAAAATTTATGCTTACGCAGACGACACCGCAATTCTAGTAGACGGAATCACTTGGGACATGGTGAAAACAAATGCGGAGTTGGCGATGGCCAAGGTTATGATGTGGTTAAACTCGAACCTCCTTACATTAAATCTACAAAAAACAACTTACATTCCTTTCGCTATACGACGTAACGGTAAACCATCTCCTTCCTTTAATATAACTGCTCACTTCTGCACAAACCCCCCCACCCAATGCACTTGCCTTCCGCTTGCAAGATCCGAAACCGTAAAATACCTCGGAGTTCAGATCGATGATGGACTGAGATGGGACAAACAAATTGACGCCGTCACCACTAGAACATTGCGCCTTATACATATATTTAAGTCTCTCAGATTATCCGCCGACCTAAAAATTCTTAGGATGGTGTACCACGCACTATGCCAATCAGTGATTGGCTATTGCATAGTTGCATGGGGCGGTGCCACAAAAACTAGCTTCCTGAGAGTTGAGAGAGCGCAGAGAGCTATACTGAAAGTCATGACGAAAAAGCCCTATAGGTATCCAACAACGGAACTGTTCTCTGACTGTAAAGTACTTACGGTTCGTCAGCTTTATGTACTTAAATCCACCCTTAGAAAGCACGCAGGCCTGCCACCTCCTTTTCCAAATAAACGCACGTATCTTCCACCAAGTATCCAACACAAAACTTCCTTCGCTAAACATCAATATTATATACTAAGTACACATATTTATAAAAACATTAACAAACACCTAAATATTATAAATCTGAATTCGCATGCACTAAAATCTAAACTAACAGAGTGGCTGCTCCTTAAGGACTACTCTTACACGGAGTCTTTACTTACCTATCTTGTATAATACACACACACACACACACACACACACACGCACACACACACACACACACACACCACTCACACACACACACACACACCACTCACACACACACACACATACACACACCACTCACACACATAAACACACAACACACTTACTCATATATTTTACTCTTTAAGCACCATACAGTAGAATGACACAGTCCACTTGAGATAAGTTTTTGTTGTTCATTGTAAACCTAGACCGTAAACTACCTCTTAAAATACAGGTATACCCTAGCTTAAGAGGTAGAGTATTTTTCTTGTACAGAATTTGCAACTTAGACCATAAATATATTTTAAACATAATGTCAAACTGTATTTCAAACTCTGTATGTTTTTTAGATAAATAAAGATTATTATTATTATTATTATTATTAATCTATAAAACAAAATTACTTATGCGTTTAAAAATTTTAAAATAAAAATTAAATTTAAAATTTTAAAAACCCCCACCGCAAAAAAGTAAAACATTTAAAAAGTTACAAATAACACTTTAGCCATGAAATTTTACGTAACGTCGGGGTACCGTTAAAATAAGTACCTACCTACATACCTACAAGTACTAGGAACATTCCTTACTTAAGCGGTACCCCGACGTGAAGTAAAATTTCATGGCTAAAGTGTTATTTGTAACTTTTTAAATGTTTTACTTTTTTGCGGTGGGGGTTTTTTAAATTTTTAATAAAAGAGTAAGTATGGAGTTTCTTGCCCGTTCTTCACATACATACATACATAAACTCACGCCTTTTTCCCATGGGGGTAGGCAGAAACTACAGAGCGCCATATGCGATTACATACTTCTTTTGCTTCTTTTGCCCGTTCTTCTCTACATGAAAACCTTTTAGAATGTGCAACTAGAATCATTCCCTAAATTTATTTAATTTTTAAGTCTGACGTTCAAAAGTGTCTCTTATGGATCTAATAAAATTGATTTGACTTTTGAAATGCAAGTAATGATTAAATAAAATCTACTACATATTATTTCATCAGAAGCATCAACCCGTCACATGGAGCCGGATAAGCCTTATGGCGTTATGGCGAAATGATGGCAAATGTTTTCTAATCAGTGTCTTTCAAATATCTGACTTCCCAAGGTGATCCATGCGTCATGTCGTACGTGCTCGGAGCAACGTGCTCCAATCTCCAGCTCGCCTACAGCACACACTATGTAACACACGCGACTAAAAGCAGCACGTCGCTCTCAACAC
Organism: Euplexia lucipara; assembly: GCA_921972225.1. NCBI lineage: Eukaryota > Metazoa > Arthropoda > Insecta > Lepidoptera > Noctuidae > Euplexia > Euplexia lucipara. Next base: position 428,356 of record OV179149.1, on the reverse strand, counting down.
AAATATTTATCAATCGGACACTAATGTGCTTTTATTCCACGACTATCCATGTTACTAGGCCGCGATAGAGCTAGCAGCGCGCCTAGCTATGTAGATGTGTTGGCGCGGAAACTATGCTGGTTACTATTTAAGTGCTCATGAGAATACTCGTGTTATTTATTTATTTCTATACTCTGTTTTAGACATCAATACAAATTCATCTCGTAAGGGAAAATACTTCAAAGGTAGTTAGTAAGTAGTACAAAACACACAATCAACACCGACATAACGAATTAAGGCTTGGCGCAAACGGGCCACCGACCACTGCCATTGGTGGCGACAGCGACTTAACACACTTTTTCTTATATTTTAATACATCACACACGTGTGGTCGGTGGCAGCCACTTGCTACTGCAGTGTCCGCGACTCTCCACCAGTGGCCGCTATGGGCAATACAAGACGCCGACACCCGCCACTGTCGCGGTCGGTCCATCGTTAGACTGCGCAGTAAAGAGCGAGTTATCTAATGTGGGCGCTTCCGAACACCGCAGGCTGTCTCTCGCTTCTGACACTGTTACAAATGTGGCGGAGGCGAGCGACTGCTACCGGTGGCTGTGGTTGGCTCGTTTGTGCCGAGCCTGAGTGTCCGAGACAGGGTTTCACAGATAACAATCAAGCAAGAGATCAGCTACCTAATACACAATCATCTCCAAAAATGACTCAAAACAGTAGAGAAAAGCTAACTAGTAAAGTGGGTTGCCCATTACTTGGTAGCCCTTCCAACGATATTAATATGCTTGTGTCTGGAGTGGGTTCACGTCAATAATGTATTGAGTAGGGATCAAGTCACGACTTCTCGATCGACAGGCCGATGCCTTAACCATTGGGCTATTGCCGCTTTCCGCTTCTTATTTCAGGATAGTATTGTTACTGATTGATATTGATGCTGGTCAATAAAGTATGTGTATTATTGGCATTGTATAACGATATGATTTTCAGACTTGTTGCTGTGGAGTTTGTTCCGCCACTTCTTCCCCAGCAAAGGCACTAGGAAGTAGTTAATCGGGCGTTTTGGGAGACTGTGTTATGTAATTTTTGACGTTAAAAAAGTGCCGATTTTCTCACCCTAATTCTCATCCTAATTTGTACAAATGAATTCCGATTTTAAGGTAATGATAAAACTAATAAACTCAGTACTTAGTAGTAACCAGATAAAGTATGGCGGTGATTAGGCTTTTTTACAATCAGGTACTTACAAATAAGTGAACAAAGGAGCAACTACAACACTAAATACTGTAAGTTACTGCAAAGCTAAGATTACACTGTACTAATACTTGCAGTGTACTTGTGCGTCACAATCTCAGTAAACAATTTCACGTTAGGCAGAAAGATTTCTGTAGGTATTTTCAAGCCCATCCATTGTTACTCATCCTCCCCATAGATTATATAACAAAAACTCGTGGCCGGAAAAATATACTTTCTTTGTTAAACTTGAAAAAAATCCTTACATAGAATACTTTCCTTCCGTCCCAAACTGAGCGGTGAAATCACAAACAAAAGAAGATCGTGACAAAGTTTTTCTTTTAATTTAATTTTATCACTTTACAACTTCTAAACGATTTAATACGACGCCTACTTATAAACTGTTGAGCCATTCAGTATTCGAACAATTTAGGAAACTTGACCATGTTTCTTGAAAGTTTGATGCTAATAAAAAACAAGACGAAGTAGTTTTATTTTAAAATTTTACCATTAATAGTAGGTATTTAAGCAAACACATCGTTCCATGTGGATTTATGCTTCGTTAGTCTAGACCAACCCCATGCAACCAACTGCTGAGCATTAAGGTGTGATCTAAGAGATAAGTTTTTTTTTATAATTACTCAGTAATTGTTTCTATAATTACGGCATACGAGTGGATAAGCGTAATTTAATATTATGTTATTTGATGGTACTCCAACAAACTCCTTCGCCATTACAGATAGAAGACAGGCATAAAGAATTTCTCAAGAATAAAACGATTTCCACATCAATATTTCACATGATAATATAACAACATGACTCATATAAGAAACATACCTTCACAACCACAACATAAATAAAAGCTGAACACTCTGTACAAACGTACAGTTTTATGACGTCATAATTTATTAGATTTAATCAAGTTTTAATGCGACGCAGCATACGAGGAGGTTGTAGGAGTGAGGGTGTATCGAATGGAAGGCGTGTGACATCAATATGGGAGGCTTGGACAATTTGGACATCCAGCTAAGATATCTGAGTAGGTGCTGGATAAACTATTGCACAGACAACCTATAATAATTGTCGAAGACAGTCAATAGTATGAAGTTAAAACGAAGCGCAGCAAGAGTTTTGAGATATGGCAACACTGCACCGTCGCGATGACGGCTAAACTAGTGCTACGACAGAGCCTAAAAGATAGAGAAACGCCAGTTACATACAATTCTGCCGTCATGGAGTCAAGAGTACCTCCTCCCTAGGAATTTGCAATTGTTGCGTTGTATTTTATTATTTGAATTTTGTAAAAGGTAACGGTTAAGTCATCCTGAAGTAACGTTTCTGCTTGTTACCCATAACGCCCTGATTATCATGTTCGACGGCGAAGATTCAACCTCCACCTGACAGCTTTCTCCGTCATAGTCATAATTTGCTACATCGTTAGCATTATGTGGAAATATTGCACAGAATATCACAGAGATTTTCTGTACAATTTTTTCATACACCGGTTTATTTTAAAAAAAGCGTTGTTTCAGATCTTATGCAGAAAAATAATGTTGAAATATTTATCATGCATCCACCCAGTTGTTAGATTCAAAGAGGAACGAACGCTCGTTGTTAGTAGATAGGTACTCATCGTTTTAAGAGCTTTGAGCCAGCATTTACTTTCTACTTTGATATGATACTGTCAGATATATAATCAGTAAAATGTAGATACCTACATGAGTCATTTAATTTAAGTGAAATCTGCTCATAATTTGTACAATACAGGAGATTGAAATGTATTCCGTCAAAGGAATACCTTTTGATGAATATCCAAATGACTAAATTACAAATTCTGCAAAGTATTATTATCATAAGTAAGTACGCGCCTATTTCACTTTTGGTAAGCAAATCGATGGCAATTTTGATATTTTTGAATCCTACTAAGTAATAGTTAGTTAGATTGGTTAAACAAAAACATATACTATAAACTAAACATCTTAATGGGTAATGTAATTAATAATAAGCTAGATACAATATGTTGCATGATGGTTACGAAAGGAAATCTCACAGATTACCTACCACAATCACAACTGAGCGAATCTCAGGATAAACAAAGCCGCGCCATTAGCAACGTTTAGCTCAACACGGCTCGTAATGGAAGAGTTAATTTATTCGAACAAGCAGTAGTTTGTAACTCAGCCGGAATTTAATTCGGTCGCGACGAGCGAGCCGTCTCCATGACGACGACTGCCGGTGAGCACGGGGCGCAAGCCAACAGCGGACATGACAAAATATTGCTTTTTACTACTTCCTATAGTTCAAATGAATTAGTAATTCAAAGCAAACATAATGTGTCAGTCTAGGTTAAGCAGCCGTCTCTTTATTCAATAACTAAAATTCCGCGTTATAAAAAGTTATACGAAATTCTGGTAAGATAGATAGATAAAAATTTTTGGTGCACACAAAGGACACAGCACAGCGATTATTCTTATTCACAACACACATAAACGCAATTAAAATATAACAAGTAGGTAACACAAAAATATATTATATTGCCAAAAAAAAAAACATATCCAAAATCGTTTTATTTACTAATGTTAACCTGTGAACAGCGCCGTGTGTCACATTATTACCATACTTTATGTTTGTTACTCTGTTTGTAATTTTACATAACGTCACGTTTTGCTGTTCCTATTAAATAAAATAAAAGAAAACGAATTGTCAAACAAAACAGAACTAAAGAAGCAATTACTTATCTTTAAAGCTTTGCCGGTCTATTCACTAAAAGTCCCCCCGTGAAAATTTGTATGAAGTAAGTTGTCAATGCAGCATGAGTATGGAATGACAGCTCAATTCACCCAGTGACTTTTACAGACTAGCATTGCGGTGTAAAAATTCATGACACCTACGTTTACAGTATGGTCGCTCCCAGTTCACACCTTCCACCAAACGTCCTTAAATTACAAGCGGTGGGTCTAACGCGGCCGCTCCGCCGACGACACCCGACGAGGCGTCGTCGGTGACGGCGGCGTCGAGGCGACGGTAACTGTACATAGCTTTACTCTAGTAAGGGTAAAACTTTTAGACGGTTTCATGCCTCTGGTTTAGTAGTTCAGTTTGTTTGCTATCAGCTTCTAAGCGGATGAATTCATAGGTGATTATTACACCTCCTTGTTAATGTGAATTGCAGGTCAACACAGTGAAAAAAAACACAAACAGAAAATATTTGACAATAAATTCAGTTTTATTTATAATATGTATTGTCGCAATCTCGACTTTAAAAAGCACGGTTTGGGTAAAGGTTGTCTGTAAAAGATAGCTGTTAGTGATAAGACCACTTAATATAAAACCATATGCAGCGCTTGATGTTAATATTTGTAAGTTTGTATGTTGTACTTTTTAGGATTGTGTAACAAAATGGTAAAAAGGTGTCCTTTCCCTTAAATCTTACTTCGTCTACCTATCTGTTATAGCTGCTCACTTGGAAACACCAACTGTGACATTTTCTTGGAAACGACTTAGGTATTCAAATTATAGACAATGATTGTCTACTTACGCTGGAAGTGAAAAAGTAGGTATTCCAAACACATAATAGGGGATTTTTCTCTAGAAGTGGAGCAACTAGGTCAAGTGGAGTACCTTATGAGAGGGCTTTATTTGTACAATACAAATCATCATGTCTATTTTTATTTCTGCTTTAATGGCTTCATTTTTATGAAACATATTGTTCATAAAAACTTTTTCACAAAAAAAAACCGACTTCTTAAAAAAAACACTAACAGGTGTAAAATAACTCTAGTTGCGGAAGTCATTCATTATTGGCCACCGACTTCCGAAACTAGAGTTAATTTACACCTGTTGTGTGTGTTTTTTTTAAGAAGTCGATTGTTTTTTTTTATAAGTTTTTAGTTTGCAATTTTTATTTTCTTCGTATTTAAGTAGCACTTAATAATGAGCTTTCAAAAGTTAAAAGATTAATTGAAATCGGTTAGCAATTGCTAAAGAAGTTCTTTTTAAACATGAATCTATACATCACAGCCAGACTCCTTCTAAAATAGACAGGCGTAATGTTCTGTTATGGAAATACATAAACCCTGCGCAAATATGTGAACGTAGCAATCGCGAGTAATTTGCTGTTATGTGTTAAAGAGTTCCGTTGCTTGTCTTCTTCATCAGTTCTTGTTTACCAAATTATACTTTTTAAATGAAAATGCTTGATTTGTTACTAAAAACGTAAAATTCGCTACGTGCGTACCTATTATTTTTGAGGAGTTCCCTCAATTCCTCGAGGGTCCCATAACCAGATCTGAGTATTTATACAAATAGGACCAATCTGTTAATATAGCCTATCAAATAAAAAAAGAATTTTCAAAATCGGTAAGTATATAAATGACGGAGTAAAACGGTTTCTCAATCCCTAAAAAAACAGCCGAATTTAGAACCTCCTCTTTTTTTTGAAGTCGGTTAAAAACAATGTTCCTTCGAAGATCATATAGCGAAAAATTTTGACACGAATCAATTTGAGAAAGTTTATGTAATTGTTGTAATATTAAAACATAAAACGATGTTTGTGCATAGTCTTTTAGTAATCAGAAAAAATACCTGTCACTTTTTTAGTCAAAGAACCTTTGGTGGTAGAGACTGACTTGTACTTACCCAGATTTAATTAGAACATTTTCTGCCAATTGCTAGGCAATTTGTGCGTAGTCAGATCTCTTAACGAAGTATACGTGTTAAACTTAGACTACAAAAGCAGATACCTTCTTCAAGGAGTATGTTAAGTAAGCCTCTTCGCGTCGATATCTTGGGGCAGACATTGAAGTGTCTCGGAACAACACAATGTCTTCAGCGAGACTCACAAACTCGGCAAACGATCCGACATTCCTTACCTTTTGAATCCTAATTCTTTCCGAGTGCTCACTGCGAATGGGATGATTTGGGTCTATCTCCAGACTTCTAGACTATTTCAGAGTAATGTCTCGAGACAATGATAGCCCTTTATTTCGTACTACTGGGTTGAGAAAGACTGATAGCTCACGAGAGAGATTAAGTAACTTGTCATTGTCATGCAAATGGTAACTATTCTGTGTAAAACGCGTCAAGGGGGTTTTGGATTTTTGAAGGTTAAAAGTATACCTAGTTGCCAGGTAGTTACAGGCGTCCTCCTGGGTTTAATTTCAGGGTCAAACCAGCGACATTGGGTTTTCGGACGGCAAAAATCTCACTGAGTATTATTATTTTGAAATGTACTTATATCCAGTAACACTCTCACAATAAAGACAAATCTAATGGCGCCTCACACGCTGAAATCCATCAAGCTACTACAGAGCGTAGCAAAGATATATACATAAATAAATAAATACACTCGTAAAATAAAGCCAAAGTCAAAGTCAAAGATTTATTTGCAGGTAAATGTGGTTACAAAGTTCTCAACAAAACCCTCCTTTTAGCGCAGTCGGGTAAAAAGAGAACAAACCTTTCATAAACATTCTTAAACAGCAAAGAGCCGGTAGTTGTGACAAGAAACACGTGTAACATTATTGAGAAGTATTGAACAAGGACTATTGTTACGAGAACAATTCAATTATTTTTGTCTGTTTGTATCTAAGATAATATTTACTGTTTAGTTCATTTTCCTGTTACAAAATTAGGAAATACCTTGACCCATAAGAAAAACAGCTAATAAGATCGGAAAGATCAAGGGGATATATATTAAGTGAAAATAAAAGGCAGTATTCAGTGTAATATAACACTGGTATTTAGCTGCATCTGGTTAAACTAGAAGCCGAACCCAACATAGTTGGGACAGGCTAGGCAGATGATGATGATGATGATGATAAGATAAATAGAAGTAAACCAACGATTGATATAACAACTTTGCCTTAAGGCGTGGCGGGACATTAAACTAGGTACAATCTAACAATCGTCTCACATGTACTTATCTAAAGTAATAACTTAACTGAACAGAGACACAAGTGTCTCCACGGTTTAAGAGCTGTTCAATAGTAATTAATGCGAACAGTGGGCACTCCAATCAGAGCGAGGACTCGCAGACTCTACTACACTTTCAACTAATTCTATTTCCTGCCATTGTCTGGCTGTAGACACCCGAGGAACAGGCGAGCCTCATTCCGGGATTTAGTCTCTCTAACAATTATCCGGGATGGCTTAACATAAACCGGTAAAGAACGTGGTAAAGGCGGAGCGCAGTGATATAAGTCAAATTGTGCTGTGAAGCGAATATTCGTGTGGTAGATGCTGTGCAGGCTCACACACCTTGCGGTTTGAGCAGGTTTGCCAGCACACTCCGGTATTCCAATATCGAAGGTGTCTATGACAGGATTTCTAATAAACATATCGGAGACGCTGCTGGAGGTGGGTTTAGTAAACAAAGAATGTTACAAACGTGATTGGAACTGCTATTATTTTGGTTTAAAACTACTTGCAAAGATGTTCCAGCGCGCGCATGTCCGTAGAAACGGCAAAGTAACAGATTGTGGAAACATTTCTTTCGATTGGAGCACGACAACGTCAAAAGTGAAGAGTAGAAATATATCGATTTTTCAGTCGTCAATAGTCTACAATTATATCAAGCATCATTTCTTCCATAATCGGCAGAAATGTACGACATACCTACCCGTGTTTACGGTGATCATGTTACGTAACTTTCGAAAATATATTGTAACTCCACGTAATCCCAAAGAAGATCATACTGGTTTGTCCTTAACTCGTCCTAAAGTCCCTTTTATCATTTAAACAATACACGTCGCCCTTGAGACATTCTGAAAAATTCCAATATTTGTTCAAACTTCTAATTATTTTGTTTCAATTCCAAATCACTGAGATACAAATAAATCGTTAAATCATTTAAATTGATCAAGAGCTCCACTGAGCCTTTAAAGGCGATATTATTGTACATATATAATTAATATTATTTAGTTTGCAAAGTCAAGATAAGAAACTTGGATGATGCAGTGTAGGTGACGTCACTAATTGTTTTTGTCTGGCCTGTTGGTCTAGTAGTTAGTGACCCTGACTGCTATGCCGGAGGTCGTGGGTTTGAATCCCACCCAGGACAAATGTTTGTGTGATGAACACGATCACTTGTTCTGTGTCTGGGTGTTATTTATCTGTTTATGTATGTATTTAGAAATATATAAGTATGTTTATCAGCTGTTTGGTACCCATAAATCAAGCTCTGCTTAACTTGGGACTAGATGGCGTTGTGTGAAAGTTGTGGAATATTTATTTTATAATTTTACTTTTTAAGAAAATTTATTTGGATCCAATTAAGATTGTTATCAAGTTGGAGGCGTATATACAGGACTGCTCGTTAAAAATAACAATAAATTTATATAACCATTGTTACAAGGACGAATAGGGCTTGTAGCTCTAAATACAAACTGCCGAGCAGATTGTCCGCAGGATGCCTGCTGAGATTGGAACATGGATGAGTTATCATTGATTACGTATCAAGACATTTCGTGCCTCGAAAAGCATGTTAAGCTGTTGATCTCAACTGTCATATATTATGCTCTTTGACAGCCATAACGAGTAGACAGAGCCCTGAAAGTTTGACATACAGTTTAACCTCAAGTTACTCTGTCACTGGGCAGTGAAGGCTAGATAGGCAGTCATGAAGATGTGCTGTGTGTGTTAGTACTAGTACCTACTGTCTTGGTATTTAGTTCTCTATCTAAAGCTGGCTAAACTTGCACTAAACTGAATCAAGGTTCTCATAAGGAGCGGTGTAGTTTATGTGACCAGACGCAGCTTAAACTTACGAAATGTCTTTTCATTTTCAAATCTCAACATTAAAGTGCAGTTCATTGACTTTTAAGCCTTTTATTATGCCTTTTATTTTAAGCCTTTTAATATCATTCACATGAGCGGGCACTAAGCTGCAAAGATATCTTACGACTGAGAGACGTTAAACAATAAAACGGCTGTGAGCGCCAAATGGCCCATCAACTTAGTTCCGCATCACTGAGCACGGTTATCACAACCATTCCGAAATAAGTAACCCTAAGTCAACAACCCCAAGTGAAAGTGTTATCGCCGAACTGTAGGAATAATTAGGATGAAAAACTAAAAGTTTGGACTGGATTAGACGTCAAGCAAACGATGTATCATGATGTTTTCAACTCGTAATTTTCCTTTCTTCATCCAAGCTGAGTGTTTGGAGCTAGTAAATAACAACTTCATCCCTTTAACTCTTCTACCCAAGCTAAGAACTCACAACACAATTTAGATAATTGAAACCGAATTTCGTTGTCATTTGTAGATTAGTTTTCAAGTGTTGCAGCAAGCGGCGGCGACCGCGCTCATCTGGTCTGAACAAGTATCGAGTGTGTCGGAGACGATCAGACGACTGCTTGTGTCGGAGTCTGAGCTACCTTCGAAATGGACGGCTTTATTGTTATTGCTTTTAATTTAATCTTTTAAGAAATTGGTCCATCTGCTTCCAGAGAGTATTATTTTGTAAGTGCATCAACTCCTTCCACATATCCCAGTTACGTAAAGAAAGGGTGCAAAACTGCAGGTAATAGCATCTTATTAGTATTTACTGGTCGGTTCTTACTTCCAGTTTAACTAAAATTATATTATTTAGAAATATCTTAAGTTTTTTACAAGTGTAAGTTAATTATTGTTTAATTTTAGGTATATTTAAGTAGGCATGTCTAGAGACTCTTCGCCCCCACAGTCAAACCATTGCAACGGTTTTGTGGGGCTTACTTTATAAGTTACTTACTTTCTTGTTTAATGATAAATAAATAAATAATATGGAGTGACTGGACGTCCACAACCCAGTCACTGGGTATTACGATAACGCTTGGTTACCTGTCAGATTTTCTAGCATCTGACTATCTGTAACGACTGTCATAGATCTACAAATGACAACCGGGACCAACGGCTTTACGTGCTTTTTGAGGCACGGCGGAGTCTTGATATGTAATGAATGGTCATTCATCCACGGACTAACCTCATCAAGCGTAGCTTAACTTTCGTTCTTATTAGTAATTATTATTTATAAATTATGGTCAGCCTGTAAGCCATTTTTCAAACAAAATAAATAAATAACAACAAAAACCCATTAATGTGACATTATTTTCTACATGTAATATTCACGTCGCGTTGAGTTCACACTGTCTTGCGATGACGTGTGAACTGGCGCGATTCCTAGTTTTTTTTTATTTATAATGGGTCTACTCTTGACCTCAATCTTGTCCTGCGGTCAGAGATGAGGTCGACGATGGAACGAGCTTACCCATAAGAAGCCTATTAACTCGCGGCTTAAACAGATTGGGGTCATATGAACTCAGGAACACTGTTGCAGGCAGGGAATTCCACTCTTTGGCTGTGCGCATAATGAAGGAACAGGCAAAGCGCTTCATGCGAATGTGTGGAACATCTACAAGTCTGCCCGCTTTTTTAGTTTATCTCTGGTTCGTTGTGCTCCAAAGAGAAATGCTAGCACTTATTTCTAGTATCAAAGTACTTAGTATTAGTTTTAGATTTCTTTCCAACTGTTTCCTTATCACGTAGGTAATTAGCAGTTTTTTCCTTCATTCTCAGTTTCATAAAAAAACAAAACAACCGCAAGTAAATTCAGTTAAATTATTGTATAATCATGTAAAAGAATTCTTTTAATTAAAAACTAATTTGTTCAGCAAACAGTGATAAGTATTTTTAATTGCTTTGCAAAATTTCAATGTTTTTCTTTTGAAGAATGAACTGTTTGAAATCAAATGTAATAAAGAGATTCATAGTAGGTGTCTACTGAGTTCAGAACAAATGTAATTAAATTTCTATGTACCTGTCTGCCTACTTACATCTAATACGATTTTTTATGTAGAATGTGAAACCATTCTTTAATAGATTGATATTGAAATATTTCCCACATAGCGCATCTTTATATTTCTAGCATAATAAAACAATCTTAGGGCGGCAGCGAAGCGTACTAAACTAGACTAATTGACTTGTGTCAATTAGTCTAGGAAATAAGTATCGGATGGAAAATGAAAATGTTGTTCGTGATGTCTCGACTAAAGTAAGAATTGAATGTCTTTGCCTTCAAAGCAATAATTGATTTTGCAACAGTGCTCCTCCTTGCGTCGTACTCCTCAATGCTGTTCACGATGTTCCTCCATCTGCTTCTGTCTCTGGCGGTGTGAAGAGCATCGTATAGCGAAAAGTCAAGAGTGGTGCGGATCTGGTCGGACCAACGTATTAGGCTGCGTCCACGAGGCCTTTTCTCATCCACTTTGCCGGTTACGATGAGCCTTTCGAGGTGGTTACCACAGTCTTTCCTTGCTATGTGACCGAAGTATTGAAGAATCTTACGTAGGCACTCGGACGACAACCGTGAGGAGATTTTTAGTGTTTGCAACATTGAAATTTCCTATGGTAAGAAAGTAAGAAAGTAGTGGTATGTGCCTTTATTATTGTGTTATTTCAGAAAGTACCTCTTGTTGCAGTTGTTGACAATGTGAGTACAAAGGTTTATTTGCTAATTTATAACTTAAGACTCATATAATTCTATTGAAGTTATTTTCTAAAATACATTTGTTACACACTAAAACCTGCGTTTTCAAATAAAACGTAATAATTTAACTAAGCCGTTGGAAGCCGTTAGGCGCTACTCTCCTATAAATACGTGCAACGTAACTCAGGAGCCATTACATCAATCTGTGATCATATATCGAACCTCTGGAGGGATCCCATTTGTTTCAATTATTCTGTCATTGTTCAATTCTGACGCACAGAAGTACCTGCTGCCTACTGTCCCATTCTGCACACCCACCTGATACTGATGCAGGAGGCCCAAACATCACCACTTGTAACTTTGGATTGAGTTATAGATCTCTTTTAAACTCATATTTTAAAGAGGTAAAGTTTGTAAGTTTGTGGACTTGTTAGGGGGGAATCTCTGGATCTACTAAACCGATTTAAAAAAAATACTTTACCGCCAATTTTATATAGAAAATCACATGTATTGTGAGTTGCATAGGCTATTATGTTACTTCCTTGGTTGGCTGGTTTATTCCTTCGGGAAAACAAACAGTTAAACAAAGCGCCTTACTCAATAGTCCTTATTATCTAAAATTAGTATTATAAGCGTATTCACAACGTTATCCACATGTTACCTAATCAACATACAGAGAGTTTATTTTATTTTTAAAACTAAGAGTTCATGCAGTGCTAATATGATTAAAAAATCTTCAAGAAATCGCAAACGTTAACAGTCAGTCTGGGGCGAACTATTTTTACCACCAATAGTATTCCCGTATTCCGGTTCAAAGGCCATCCCTTTACATAACAATAAGTTGCGTATGCGGTTAAAGTCGAGACAGTTTCGTCACGTCGAAACTTCACAACTGATTAAAGGATGACATAGAAAATACAGTAATTGAGTGAAGTTGACCTTCTCTGCTATATACTTGTCGTCGAGCACCCCGCGCCCGCCGCTTCCCCCGCCGTCGCCTGCGCCGCGACAGACGAGACATTGAGATTCATTCCCTAAGTACTGTTTTATGTCCTCAATAATTTATGGGGACTTTCCAATCGTCTAGCACTATTTGGCAGTATTTGGGCTGGGGAATAGACTTTTGAATGTCTAAATACTTAGATCGATAACATAAAAAAAGAGAACACGTCTCAATTCTGGTATTCAGTTCATGGAAACTAGAGTATTAATCATACATCGGCACAAATTATTTTTAGCTTAAAATGTGTATCGCTGCATGTGAACTGCCATGTTAGTCCAGTGGTCGCATGCGCTACTGCTGAGTATGAGGTCCTGGGTTCAATTCCCCGGTCGAGCAAAGTGTTATTAAGTTTTCCCATCTGGAAAATTCTCAGTAGCAGCGTCTGCGTAACGGTGTCTGGATTTGTGCCCGATTGATGGCAATAGGCTCGCGAGAGACTTTAACATAACTGGCGAATTGTAGGTGTAGGTACAACAGGTACACCTCCCTCAGCCTAACCTTTCGGGAATTACAGGCGTGATGTTATTTGTAATGTTCATTAGCAACTCTTGCACTAAACATCGAAAATCCAACGCTTTTAATCAGAAATTCTTATAGATAAATAAATAAATAATACTGATGTTTTTAACTAGTCTCTCAAACAGCTCACCACACCTTAATACATCTAAAGGAACACACTGGTTTTTTTTTCTTTATTTGTTTATAGGGGCATTTACGCGTTGTCACGCGCATATGTAGGTACGCGTATGTCAGTCCCATCGTATCCTAAACAATAGTACTTCACAAAGCGAGGGCTATGAATTTAACAAAATCGTCGTCATTTGGTTTGGATAGTGTGGAAACTTTTTAGTTAAACAATATTTAAAAAGTAATATTCAAACATGTGTTCTAAAATAATGACTTGTGAGTTGTGTCATTAATAATATAATAAAAATTTTCTCTGTACAAACAACGGTTTTTACTTACATATCCTAGTCATCTAGTATATTTCATCAAAAGGTTATGGGCCCAGTCACTAAATTTACCATCCAGAACCTCTGCGGCCTAGATGACTATTCTACGTGGAAATTCGCGATAAAAATGATTCTCATACGAGAAAAGTTGTTCACTTATACGTCAACGTACCCGGATTCCAAAGACTCTATTGCCGTCGAGAAGGACCAAGATGCACTAGCTTTGATTTGTCTACATGTGGAACCTACACTTTATGCGTATGTACAAAATTCAAATAATGCTAAAGATGCTTGGGATAGCTTAGCGAAAGCGTTTGAGGACAAAGGCGTGAATCGCAGGATCACCCTCATGAACGCATTGTTAGATGAGAAGCTAGAGAGACACTCGTCGATGCACGAATATGTTGCTGCAGTTATGTCTCTTTCTCAAAAGTTGAAGGATATTGCCACCGGATTTGACGATGATCTTGTAGCTGTTGTGTTACTGAGAGGACTACCTGAAGAGTACAGGCCTATGCGAATGGCACTGGAACACTCTGGGATGAAGTTGACTTCAGAGAACGTACGGCAGAAGTTACTACAGGAGGATTCACGTCAAGGTTGTAGTACATTGTCTTCAGCGGACTCGGCATTGGCTGTGAGTAACAGTAAGAAGCGGAATGGGAACAAAAATATTGATATGACCAAAATTAAATGCTTTAAATGTGGAAAGAGTGGACATAAGAAGCCGGACTGTCCTGAAGGAAGGAAAGCGGGTTCGATCTCCAAACTGAGTGACGTTGCGATCGTGAGCCTGTGTTCATTCAACGCCGGGGACTCCTTCAATCCGACGGAGTGGTACATCGACAGCGGAGCATCTTCACATATGTCTTTCCAGAAACATTGGTTTAAAGATTTGGTTGTGAATGTTGGTATGAGTAAAGTGACATGTGCGAATAATGATAAGATTGAATGCAAAGGTAAGGGTGATATCATGGTGAGTTTGAAAGGGCAAATGCTTGCTGTGAGGGATGTCATGTATGTACCGGGTTTGCGTGTTAATCTGTTATCAGTGTCTAAATTAGTAGATAAAGGATGGAAGGTAAGTTTTGACAGAGATGGGTGCAAGCTAATTCACCATTTGGTTCCAGGCCATTTCAAGGGAAAGCTTTTGGCTACCGCAAGTGAAGTCTCAGGGATCTACAAGCTTGAAGGTTGTCAAGCGGTTGTAGATGGGACTGCGTTGGCGTCAGTGAAGGCAGGTAATCCTTTGATGTTGTGGCACCGGCGGCTTGGACACGTAAATGAGCAAGATTTACGTAAGCTTCCTGGTATGGATTTTGGAAAGAGCGTAATGGAGCCTTGTGTCGCCTGTATTAAGGGGAAGGCACATCGTTTACCTTTTCCAGTTGGTGAGGCTGCGAAGGCAGTCGAGAGACTGCAACTGGTTCATGCAGATATCTGTGGTCCAATGTCAGAATCCACGTACGGTGGATCTCGGTATATGCTAGTTATTTTAGATGATTTTACACGTAAATCTTTTGTATTTTTCCTTAAATCAAAAGATCAGGTGCTCGATTATTTTAAAGTTTTTCTAGCTAGTGTAGAGGTCGAAACCGGGTTGAAGGTAAAGTGCATACGCACAGACAATGGAACAGAATTTGTGAACAGGAAGTTTGATGGCTTTCTACAGCAAAAGGGTATAAAGCATCAGTTGACTGTTCCCTACACTCCGGAGCAGAACGGCGTAGCGGAGCGAGCAAACCGCACAATTGTGGAGATGGCTCGTGCTATGTTGGCGGAAAAGGGTCTGAGTGCGAGACTGTGGGGAGAGGCATGTAATACGGCTGTTTATACCAAGAACAGGCTGCCTCACAGTGGCAATAATGGTAAGATTCCTGAAGAGTTGTGGACAGGGATGGCTCAGTCATTCGATAATTTCAGAGTTTTTGGAACGAAAGCGTTTGTGCACGTGCCCAAGGAAACTCGGAAGAAATGGAGCCCTAAAGCAGTAGAACATATCTTTGTTGGTTACTGTGAACAAACCAAGGGATATCGTTTCATAGATCCCAGTAACCCTCGCGTCATTGTTAGAGCAAGGGATGTAGTTTTCTTGGAGGACTCTACAGCAGTAGTTTCAGCGGACCCTAGTCAGCTCGTAGGTAGCGGTGACAAAGGTGCTGAAGTAATCTGGGAACTAGGAAAGGTTGAAGGCCAATCAGGTTTGTCACCTGGTAGTGCAGAAGCTTCTCAAGGGCCGAGTTCCACAGATGGAGCTGAAGTATATCAAGACGCGGAGATGGAGGTGGGAGAAACGGGTGATAGCGAAGCAGAAAATGTCGTGGTGGAAAACGTTGAAGTTGAAGAGACTATTAACAGAGGGGAGTCAAACGAAGGTGAATGTCGTTATCCTCTACGTAGTAGAATCCGAAAAGGAAATCTTCATGGACTTGCATGCTGTACAGAAGATCAGGAGCCTTTGACAGTTAAGGAAGCCTTAAGTCGAAAAGATAAGGATAACTGGAAGGAAGCCATGAAAAAAGAGATGGATTCGATGTACGAGAACAAGGTCTGGAAGCTCGTCAAAAAGCCTCCTGAAGCTAAAGTTGTGGGAAACAAGTGGATCTTCAAGTACAAGTTTGATGCAGATGGTAATAAGACCTACAAAGCTCGACTTGTGGCGAAGGGTTTCACTCAGTCCTACGGGGTCGACTACTTCGAAACTTATTCACCGGTCGTGAGAAGATCGACAGTGAGATTGCTGCTATCGTTGGCTGTTGAAAAGGATTTGTTCATCAGTCACTTCGATGTGAACACCGCTTTTCTCAACGGTGTTTTGCATGAAAGAGTTTATATGCGACAGCCGGAGGGTTGCATAGATGAAAACTCGAAGGAAAAAGTTTGCTTACTAGAAAAAGCGATATACGGCCTCAAACAAGCTTCACGGTCTTGGAATGAAAAAGTAAATGAAGTGTTATTGTCTTTGAACTTCAAGCGCTGTGACTTTGATAGCTGTCTTTACAAAAATAATAATTTTTATATCGCTCTGTACGTTGACGATTTTTTATTATTTTACAAAGACAAACAGCAGAAGGAAGTTTTATTAAACAATCTATGTAAACATTTCAAGATAAAGGATTTAGGGGAAGCGAGACAAGTTTTGGGTATGCTTTTGTCGAAGACGGATACTGGAATATATTTGAATCAAGAGAGGCTTATTTCGAAGATCTTGGATGAATATGGTATGTCTGACTGCAAACCAGTGAAAACTCCGACGGAAATGAATTTCCATAGAGCCTTGGCGGAAGGGGAAGGAGGTAAGTTTTTATCCTGCCAAGACTCTCGTAGTTATCAGGCACTCATAGGGTCGCTGAACTATTTGGCCTGTAACGCACGCCCGGATGTTGCGGCTGCGGTAAATTTTTTGGCACAGTATAACTCATGTTGTGAGGAACGTCATTTGAAAGCTGCTAAACATATCTTGAGATACCTTAAGGGTACAAGGAATCTATGTTTGATATTTCCCAAGTCATCGGTGCAGGACATCACGGGATTTGTAGATGCTGACTGGGGAGGGAACAGTGTGCGCGATATGATTGTGTCTGGTGTGAAATGATGTGAGGATATTATCTGATGATGAATGTTGTTTGAGGGGAAGTGTGGAAACTTTTTAGTTAAACAATATTTAAAAAGTAATATTCAAACATGTGTTCTAAAATAATGACTTGTGAGTTGTGTCATTAATAATATAATAAAAATTTTCTCTGTACAAACAACGGTTTTTACTTACATATCCTAGTCATCTAGTATATTTCATCAAAAGATAGAATAGTATGGAACATAATTATCCACATCACTTCTGTTCAAATTCAAAGACTTCAATAAATTATTTCTACTGGGCTCATATTGGACACATTCCATCAACAAGTGTATTAGGTCATAAACCACTCCGCATTCCTCACAATTGGGTGAAGCGATTGTTTTCATCATGAAGGCAAATTTGTTGCATGGCATAGATCTAAGTCTTAAAGCAGTAACAATCATTTTTCTACCAATATCACTATTCATGAACCAAGGCACGCGAAAAGGCTCAAAATAATCCCAACTCTAAAGACCTCCCCGAGAGGACCCCGCGGTCCTTGCGCTGCGTGTATTATGTTAACACTAGAGAAAGTAGAGGTATTTGAAGTATTAATAAAATATTCTTACCAATAATCATCATACCTACCTATGCTTTTAAATTTTGGTAAAAATTCTGAGCAATCCAATCTTAATATTTAATTCTTTGTCATTCCTAGCAGCTGATTTTGCCAATGTGTCTGCCTCTTCGTTGCCTCTTAACCCGATATGCGATGAAACCCTACTACAATCTCAGTTGAACACACTGCTCCCGAACCAGATTTTTTACTTAAGAAGGCGTCTAAGTTACCACCATCAACTTTTGGCGGGACTTAACGTACTTCCCGTTCCGACTATAGACACGTGCAAAGCATATTTAAATAAACATCTCTGATTCTAATTATATTCTGTATTTCATTATTAATTTACTTGCTTACAACAACCTGAACTCGCTACTTGAGTGAACGCTGGCGCTTTCTTAACAAACTTGTTACAATAAGTTACATCAAAGTTAGAAGTATCTTGTTACGATTGTGAATAATATATCGAGGTACAAGTATTATAACCTAAGGGTTGTAATTATGTTTAACTTTTTTTTATTTTAATGCATAAAATATACTCACACATTTTTTTTTAATGTTTTATGCTGGTGGTTGACTGCGATCCAAAATGGTGTAAAGCAGTGATGCAATCAATGATGGTGAATCGCATTAGTTTCTTATACGTCTCACGAAGTTCTTATAAAAGCCTACTTGAGTTACGGACTGTTTTATTTTTAATTATCTCTAATCTTAGGATATTTGAATCTAACTCACTGCCTGTTGGTTTCCCTTTAAAACAGTGTTCATTGTTCTTTTGCATTCCAACTGCAATCCTTAGAATTATAACAAATGGAAACCTAGGACGAGAGCAAAAAGTGAGGCAACCAAAACTGAGCCAGAAGAAATTACTAAAAGTCACGTTCCATCGAACAGTACAGCTCGCGAGTAAACACATCGGCTCACACACACAAAGATAATAAGGTGGACAAACGATTTCGCCCGTGTTTTGTACTAATCGCGGCTTCTATGAGTTTTATTCTAACAAACAATTATTTATTGCCTCAATTCAAATAAAAAATAAACCGGCTAGCTAACGGAAGCACTTAATCAATAAACAATAGGTGCATTTGTTATTAACTGAACAGGGCAATTACAAAGTTTACACCATTTAACATGGATGTCATTGTCTCTGGTATATTTCCTGTCACTGTCAGTGCTAATGCGCTCGTTGAGTAAACCATCTGACAGACTACAATGCTTTATTTACTGCACTTAGCATATCTGTGTGACCAATCATCAATCACTGCTGTTTAAATATGGAAAAGTGCATAATATTCTGTGTGTTTACAACTGGCTTTTATTGATCACTGATTCAACGCCGATGAACCGATGAACTAGTTTCAAGTCCCATGTCTTGTCAATAGTTCTTTCGACCTTACCGTCACAAGGTGATGATTAATTTATAAATGTCATGTCGTGACGGGGCCTACCTCTTATGCATTCATACACATGGTTCAAATATTTTTTACTTCGTATTCATTTAGCTTCAACAACTATCTAAGTATATCTTAGACATTATTGAAATAAACAGTACTTTCGTTGTGTAGTGGGTGGCAAGTATAGGTGCACTTGCACATAAATAGTAAATAGACTTAGTTTTATTATGTAACATGTTTTGTTAACTAATAGATTACTAACAGTTTTTTTTTTGTGTAGTTACCTTCTAATAACGACCCTACACACGCTTTCTCTGTTTTTTTTTATTGTAATTTATTTACTAGACTGCAAAACACACTGTGTTAGTAACAATAACTATAACTTGGCCTATGTTATAACTAAATAACTATAAACAGATCGGGTGCAATTTGTTCGCGCCCGGGCCATCAGTCCGAGCGGCTATCGATTGATTGGCTATTGATTGTGAAGACGTACCTACTCATCATCTGTCTAGCCTTTTCCCAACTATGTTGGGGTCGGCTTCCAGTTTAACCAGATGCAGCTGAATACCTACCAGTGTTTTACGTGGAGCGGCTGCCTGCCAGACCTCCACAACCAAGTAACTGGGTAACATGATACCCCTTGGTTACACTGGTTGTCAGACTTTCAGGCTTCTGACTACAACTAACGACTGTCAAAGATCTACAAATGACAGCCGGGACCAACGGCTTAATGTGCTTGTAAAGACGTACTATTTCTGAAATAAAGATAAATAAAAATTAAATTGATATCGGTGATCGCGGGGAAACCTAGAATTATAGTTAAGAGTTTCAAATCGCCAATCTAATAATAATAATAACGTATTTATGGACACACACAAGTTAAATAGCATGTAGACATATGAAAGTAAAAACAAACATTAATAACCTACATAACTAGAAGAAGCCGTGGGCCCCAAACGAGGCACAGCCTGTAATCTTGGTGGCCTAAAAACAACAGTTAAGGTTATAAGGTGTGGTGGTGTAGTGTTAGGTTAGTTTTATTTATTTATTTTTAAGAATTTGAAAATCTTCATTGAGCTAGCGTATTGACCAACGCTCGTGCCTTCATTGTATTATAAGAGGTATATTATGCCCTGCAGAGGGATGGTAACAGGCTGGTTTCATTAATTATTGTGAGTGAAGTTACCCTCTCAAGAACTCAAACAATACTTAGAACTTAATACGCTTACAACAGTTACAACTCCGGTGTCACAATGAATCGGATACAAGTCGATGTCAATATCTACCTGTTCAATGGCACATTAAATCATATTATTGATCAAATCGCGTTATATTTCCTCCGATAGTCGGTCGTCTACGCGCCCACTTAGAAGTAATTACATCAAGAACGATCTAACTTACTTATTTGTAAGAGAGTATTGAATAATCGCCTTCCTGCTAAGTGGCAGTTTCACAACGAGTCGCTAATCGATTGCCGAGCGATTGCAACTGTGCTGTTAACGATTTATCGTTTGATTGTGCTAACCGAGAATATCCGTGTTATTATCGTGTCATAAGACGCTCGGATGTACAGAACTGTAAATGTCTATGTGGATAAGGAACCAGTGTAAACAAATGCAGTCTCAAACCGACACGCTATTTTTTCTGTTCATATAACAGAACAGTAGGTGTATATGTCGTAGGATAATTTGATACTTCGAATTTTCGCGAAAATCCTAGGAAATCCTAGGAGTTTTGCGAAAACGCGGATAATTAGACATAATGTTGGTTATGTTGGTTAGGTTAGGTTAGAACCATGACCATTAGCGCGCGAAGGCGAGCGAGCGAAGCGAGCGTGCCGCGGAAGCGGCCGCCGAGCGCCAGATCTCTTCTATTGTTGGTGAATCATGTTGGTTAAGTTATAATTATCAAATCTTACTGGACTTTGTCCAGTAAGATTTGATAATTTTTCGCCTATGTCTAATTATCCGCGTTTTCGCAAAACCCCTAGGATTTTCGCGAAAATTCGAAGTATCAAATTATCCTACGACATATACATGTTAAATTTGTTAGTAATATCAGTTCGGCTCGGGAATCGAACCTAGGACGTCATGATCAGCAGTAGGACTAGTCACTACAACACCAACGAGGAAGATATTTCTGATCTTTTGTCGAAAGTAAGAAACGACTCCTACGCCTTGTAAGAATTCATCAAGAAAGTAAACGTATTTCACTACAAGCATCTTTTCATCGGCATACTATTATTATACTACCTTCATTTACCTCCATTCTCGGTAGTAGGGCAGCTCTTGATTGAGCCTTCTCTAGCAGCCCCAAGCTTCCCGACCCGGCTTCAATCTTGCGGCGTGGTGCGGGCGCCCATTTAAATAATAACAAGTGTTGCTAATCTCATTTATCAGCGCTTACTCCATAGTTACGTTATCCCCACAAAGTATGCGAGCTCAGAAGCTTAGAATCTTTACGATACTTTATTTTTCGAAAAGATTTTGCATGGTTTGGTCACGTTGCATTGAGAGGATTAATTGGCAGATTTAAGTGCAAACGTCGTGAGGGGACGCCCCAGAAGGACTTACACAGACCTTATTGAAGTTGTGTTTTTAGAAACCATGACCCCCGAGTTTCTTTCGCGTTTCTTCTCAGGGATCAGTCATTTTGGAAATGCAGGCGCCTTTTAGTTTTAAAATTATAAACTTAATGACATGTAAAAGTATCTGAAAAGATCTACCTACTAACTTAAAAAGGCATAAGTTTAGTTTTGGAATGCTCTATTTTCAGTGATTGTGACAACTGTAAAGACAAAAGAACTTCAGCGAGTGAATGTCTTTATGTGGGTTCCTGTACTACCCACTAATAAATTGGCCTATTGTACCCCTCAACAACTAACCACTTACATTAACATAATCAATAGATTTGCAAGTAGATTGGTGACCCCTTAGTGTCATTTACGATTATACAAAAAGAAGATGGCTGACTGGCTTTGTTATCGGCAAACTCTCGGAATCAGAGCTAACGTATAAATTTAAATAACCGTCTCCTTTGTATCTTTTATCATTGTGTCTTTCATGACGAGCCATCGATAAACCACAAGGTAGCTGACCTTGTGGATAACATAGACCTTCAAAATCTCGTCGCGATCTCAGCGATAATTAATCAATGAGAACAAAGTCAGAAATGTAAGTAGTAAGTGAACGTAACAACATAACATTCCACAACTTTCATACAACGGCATCTAGCCTCAAACTAAAACCCGGCAGAGCTTGTGTTATTAATACTAGACAACTGATAAACATACTTTATATATCTAACTCTGGCTCTTGGCTCTTGGCTCTTAATAAACTAGTTTCACCATCATTGATCGCATCACTGCTTACCATCAGCTGGGATTCCTACGAACATAACAGACGTTGTCCTGCCAGAATGTTAGTCTTGAACCCAATCGCAGTGCCACCTACTGGGTCTTATATTGTAAACGTAAAACATCTAAGGACCAACACGAATAGAACACAAA
Organism: Euplexia lucipara; assembly: GCA_921972225.1. Classification (NCBI taxonomy): domain Eukaryota; kingdom Metazoa; phylum Arthropoda; class Insecta; order Lepidoptera; family Noctuidae; genus Euplexia; species Euplexia lucipara. The sequence continues at coordinate 405,625 of OV179149.1, read as the reverse complement.
AAGAATGATCGAATTTGGTGCAGTCGTTCAGAAGTTATGCGCGCACATACATTTCGGCGATTATTTTTTATATAAAAGCTACATATCCAAATTCACTTCTAATATACCTAGATAGATTACACCAAGACACCGAACAAATTATTGAGCGCATTACACAAATTGGTGAGTGTGGACTAGATTGGTATCGTCATCACAGCCTCAACCAACTTTATTCTCTCTCTCGATATTTCCATATCTCGTGGATCGGAGTTGTGCTTCTGACAGAATGACGGACTCATTCTGTGCATATCCCAGCCACCACCAGAGGGTCAAGGAGAGACGTCAGGGAGGGGTAGTTCCCTCCGACGATAAATCTAAGCAAGGCGATGTCCCCACTGGCCGTGAAAAACGCAACGTAATTAGTTTGTGTTAAAATAACGGCCCTTGTGTAGCTCCATGCGCCACGTTGATATATGAGCCCTACCCTTGACTAGACATAATTATGTATGTATGTATAAGTTAGTACATAGGTAGGTACTTATAGGTTAGTGGAATGTCTATGAACCTTTCGTTGTTTGGTTTTTACGGCTGTTCCGTATTTGAGTTGATTTTCAGTATTTAATCGATTATAATAATACTAGCTGATGCCCGCGGTTTCGGCCGCATGGAGGTCGGTTATCGCGCCCAGCTCCCAGAAGGCTTATTTTTCACCTCCAACAAATGTCATTATATTTTGCCAATGTATACAAAAACTTGACCAATTTTAAACTAATATTTTCCTTGATAAAAACTCTATCTACAGGTGAAAACAGCATCGGCGTAGTCATGTTTGAGTTTATCGCGAACAGACAGACAGACAGACGACCGCTTGCAAGTGCGGATCCACTCAATCAACCAGTCAAAGTAGTCCTTTATGTATAGATGTTATACCAAACGAGTTAAATTATTACCTCCTACTACTACGACTTCAAATACTACTACCTACTCTAGTATTGTATGCAACATAGAGACACGCAGCGCAGTAGTTTGATTAAAAATTATGTATTTTAATTCTTTCAAAATCCGTGCATTTCAGTAAGGTACTTAGGTTAGGTAGTTAGGTTCGCTATAGGATAGGAGGCAACACAGAGTCACCTAAAATTAAACTTGCTCTCAAACACGCACAAACTCGCGTTCTCTCTCTCTCTCCCATAAACACACAATCACACATACCCACACATACACACGCACACGTTCTCACACACAAACACATACACCCACACACACGGCACTCATCCTGTTCACTCCCATATATTTACATTTTTCTTCCCATGTGTTTAATATACCTAGCTTATAAGATCTTCGGTTGGGGCCAGGAGACCCAGGACACAAGCTTTGCTTAGTTTGGGCTCCTGTCTCCCTTCTTTTTTGTAATAATCTTATTGTAAACATGTTTAAGGGAGAAAAATAAACGAATTATTAATTAATTAGGATAGGTATGGCAAGTTAGGTCAGGTTAGGTTGCATATATACTAAATTTATACCTCTAACATTATTTTTACCCCCTAAGGGATTGAATTCACTAAAAACTTAAAACCCTAATACCTTCACTTAATCGAAATAATTGAAAATCAGAGAACTTTCATACTAACTTTGCGCCTCCCTTTAACCCCCTTAAGGAATGAGTTACGAAAAATTTTTGTTACGTATTTCATGACTTTCAATGAAAAACCTTCATACTGAATTTCATTGGAACAATTTCGTACGCCTTACAAAGGTCAGGAACCCAAGGAATCCGAGAAATATAAACAAAAAAAAAACATTGCACAACTTTCACACAACGTCATCAAGGCCCAAGCTAAGCAAAACTTGTGTTATGGGTACTAAACAACTGATAAACATACTAATATATTTCCAAATACATACATATTATGGACTAGTAGACGTCACGCGATTTTACCCGCGTAGTTCCCGTTCCCGTGGGAATACATGGATAGAAAGTAGCCTATGTTACTCAGGGTCAATGTAGCTTTCTAATGATGATAGAATTTTTGAAATCGGCACAGATTCTTTTGAGTTTATTCATTGCAAACATACACACACACACACACAAATACAAATTATACCTCTTTATATTATTGGTGAAGATGTAGATAAATTACACCCAGACACATAACAAATCATCGTGTTCATCACACAAACACTTGTCCTGGGTGGAAATCGAATCCACGACCTCCAGCGTAACCACGGGCGTAACAGTTAGGGTCACTAACTAACAGACTAACAGGCCAGTCAAGTAAATAGGTAGATACAGACGCCAGCACATTAAGCTACCCCAAACTGTTTTTTCCAATTGAACCGTTTGTAATAAAGTTGAAAAACTATCAAAGAAATTTAACACATTAGGTTAGCTTTATGTGTTGACCTCTGTTCCTAAAATGGTTCTGTCAAGACTTCGTGAAACGTCGCCTTTTCCATTCGCACAAAGTGTATCTCCGGAAATTCACACATAACACTTGCATAATTACATACCTTCACTAATCGTTATCATTTCCATATCACATTATATAATAATTACTCACAAACAGTTAGTGTACTGAACTGCTTCCTGTGTTTACACAAAAACAGTTTGCCCCCGCATTGTTTTACGAGCAAATATTTCTCGACGCCAAGCGACTCGTATGTAACACTAGTACTCGTAGCTGCTACTGTGTAGTGCTGTGTACCCACAGATAACACACACATACACACACTTGCATGCGTGGAAACGCATAATGTGTACAACACACAATGACCGGGTGATCCGCGTAAGTATGTCGGATCAAGGGAGGATTACGGTTAATGTGCAGATCAGATAGCGCAAATATTGAGAGGATGTTTTATTAATTTGCAAACGTTGCCTGATTGTGCTCCGGCAGCAGTAGCCGGGGATTGGTTATTTTATGTACACCACTTCAAGTTGTAGTCGAATTAGTTTCTTTATCTTTTTTTTTCTATCAATTTCGGGGTGGAAAATCCTCACTGATCCTCCGCCCTTACTGACAAAAAAGCCACCCCAATGTTCCGTCTTACGCCTGCACCGGGGGTTGCGAGAACATACGATTCATCCGCAACACCCGCGACTGGATCCATCTCATCGCCTGACACAATTTTGTGGTTGCTATGTTACTACGTTATTTTCATTATGTAATTAAACCTAGTAGGTAAAGTGTCCAGGTTTATTGACATATTTGTGGGTAAATGTTAACTAATGAATAAACTTTACTAATTTTTTAATGAAAACAATATCAGAATTTGTTTTTTTTTTGGCATTGATGGCATACCCAATCGTTTATTTACTTGCAAAAATCGGATAGTAAGAAATGTATATGGAAGTAAAGTATGTACACATACACTTAACGGTAGGTAAATAAAAAATATTCATTTTCGTAAATTACAAATTACCGACACCTCTACTCGTATACAATTTACCAATTTAATTAGAAGAAACCCATTTTATACTTCAATATTGGTTTTTCCCCTATCTGAATACACTGAGAAGAAACACCCAAAGAAAATCAAAGGCTTTAAAAGTTTGGACATTGTTTTAGTCAAATTATGTGAGATGTCCATACAGATTAATGTCGGAGATGATCGATTGAGAAAAATAACAAACAAGTCCTCCTGAAATTCATAAATGTCAACATTATTTTTCTTCTAATAACTTCGCGTAATATCTCCGCACATGCACCACACATCTACGTTACATATTAATATCTACAACAAAATAACTAGTGCATTTTTCAATGTATTTTACATATTGTTGCCCTTGAGTTTACCTATTGACAATGATCCAGATGTTGATTGATCCAGTGCGCTAGAGCAAACAACATTATCTATCTAATAGAACAGATTAGCTCTTAGTCTAGTAGTGCGTGGACGTGATTGCAGGGACAGCAGAGAGAATAAACGGATATTAATAACAAGTACATTGTTGAGTCGAGTGTTCTGTTAGTTCAGCTATTGTCCGTCGATTGGTCGTGTACCTAATTATTTTTTTGTTGTGGAAATAAGGCACGAATCATCAAGAATATGCCTGCCTTTTACCAACTAAATAAGTTGCGCCTTTCACGCTAAACGGCTGGGGCTGTATACAAGCATCTCACTTTATGTAGAAACTGCCTAGTATCTGACCTCTACAACCCGGTTTCGATAGCAACATACTCTTTGTTAAGACGTTTTAAACTGACCGGCTCCTGACTACTCGATAAAACTGACAAAGTTCTACGATTGACAGCTGGGACTGCTTTTATGTACTTTCTAATTCTGGGGCAAGGAAGGTTCATTAACCGCTTCGGTAACATTTGTATAATATTAATGATTAGGAAGTACACACATTTGACACCGCGCGTCACGCTAAAATATACGCGTGTTTGCGCGACACTTTTACACGGTACTTCAAGTTTAGAGCTGTACAAAGTCGTAAGGAATTAATCATTTTAATTGCTCTGTAATTGTATCAGGATAAAACGCAAGCGACCTTGACACGCTCGGCAAAGAATGGGTTCGTTAAAACAAGAAAATTGATAAGAGTATGCAAAAGTCAGTATTTAAGTAATCAAGGACTCACAACCATACTTATTTATCTTTTAATTGTTAGTAAAATGTGAGTAACAAGTATGTGGACGACGCATTTCGCACCCTTATTTTGTACCGTTTATTATACACACGCCAGCAAATCAACCTACCCCAAACTGGCAAATTTTCCCAATTGAACATTAACCTTATTGTGTGTAGAATAAAGTTGAAAACCTATCAAATAATTTTGACACATTAGGGTAGGTCGTTGTGCTGGCGTATGTACATACCCATCTCGTTGTAACTCAGTAATATACCATTATTATATATGTATTTATGTGTTTTCTCGTTAAGAGTAACGCGACAATTTAACTAATTTGATTCCAAATATTATCACTATTCAGAATAGTTTAACACTACAATTAAGTAACACTAAAACTATTTTAGGCAAAACATGTTACGAATTTTCTTTCACGTAACACCATTCTTTACAACCATGTTTTTGTACTGCTTATCTTAATCCTTCCAACACAAGATATATACTTATTATATTATTTGTTTATGTGTAGAATAAAAAAAGTTGCTACTTATGGCTATTTTTAAAGGAAACCATGATTCTAGTGAGAAGGTTGGAGCACATGACTAATATCACCATACATTTTTGTTAGACTTGGATCGTGTTGACGTGAATAATTTTTAAAACTACTCCTGTTCTTTAATATTGACATATTATTATAGTAAAATAAAATCTTTTTCATTTCCTTCCTCATCACATGAAACATTTGTCACAGAGTCGACTCATTAAAAAATATTTTTTTCGCTGACATCGTCACATTTGCAAGAATAAGCCATCACCAACACGCACATCCGTCACGCTGCGCCGCGACATGCCTGCCACATACGCGACGTGTCGGCCACTAGTGTGCACGGAGCTTTATACCAAGGCTCAGACGATAGTTTGCAATTTAAGACCTGAATTATTCATTTGTAGTACCAACCTACTTATAAAAAACGCAAATGTATTGCGCGTAGAATGCGATATAACTTTCTCTCAGCAATTTAAATGTCAAATGAAACAAATAATAACGCTCTTACATAAAGCACTGAAACAAATCTGTTTTTGTGAATTTTTCAACAATTACTAATAGGTACCATCGACGTATTTATCGCCCATTACATCTTTTAGAGAGTATTTCTTGTACCTACTCGTTCATATGGATAGCTGTAATAATTCAAACTTACCTCTCGACACCCACGAACTGCTGCAAACTGCGCGGGACTGCGCGTCACTGCTGCGCACACTTCAATCTGGAACAAAACAACGATATTTGAATCTATTTGAAACTAAAATGAGAGGGAATTGAACACATTCATGTTATTCGAGATGAATATAATTGCATACAGTGGATGTTGTGTTATTTATTTATGTAGTAGTATAGACTTGTGAGCACAACAGAGTACCTAGTAATAGCTCCTTCTGATGTTATGTAGTCATAAATCGCTGGTATTTAGTATACCTTTTTTTGTTATTTTCTATCTACTTTGGCTTTGCCTGAAATAATATTCTGAAAGTTGAGCAGTAAGTATTTATGTACTTTAATATTTGCCTGAAGAAGTAATATACGTCCATACATTCACACTACACCATCCACATTATACTTAAGTATCAAATTAACTATCTTCGTATACTTTATAAAAACGGCTTACAAAAGCAATCCTACACGTGTGTCACGTGTCTTGCGACTATCCCTATGGTGACCCCATGAAAATATATCATCGAAATACTAAAACTCTTTCATGTCCGAGCGCATTGTCCCATTGGCTTAGTGTTCCATTCGCCATTATCCGGCTCCCCTACCCTACTCCAACAAACGTTAAAAAGTGAATGTTGGCTATTCGTCTGTCCAACAATGTGCATAATCATAAGCTTAATGGTGGTATGCATAAGCTTAATTCCATATACATATAAACAATTAGACATGCCAGCGAACAAAGGAAAATTCCACAATCTGTCATGAAAAGCATTTCAGGAGAATGACATTTCCAGTCAAGGCAAACTGGTCTAAAATCACAGCAATAACTGGCAACAATATCTTGGAAATAAAACCGTTCGTGTACACCGATATTCCATTTCAATATATTCGTTTGGAATCCGCAAGTAAACAGATTGTGATGCTAATCGAAGCGTTGTTTGCGTCGCGGCGCTCCTCACGATACGTATTGTTTTCGCACCCGTTCATACAATTTAACAAATTATCGTGTGAAAGGAAATCGCAGAATTGCCAATTTATCCCGAACGATGCGCCGACGCCGGCGGCTGCGGACGTTTTCAAAATCTGATTATAACGTCCAGTAATTGTATCTGAGTGTTTTGTTTACTCAATGAGACTTCTGTTTTCGTAAAATATAATACGTTTTATAATAATTACATTTTGTTAAGGTTTATAATAATAAAATGAACAAGTATTATGTTTCTAACTTTGTTACATAGGTAATAGGCAAATCTATAAAAACTTGAAGCATGGAGAAAATTGCAAAGTTACGGCTCTCTGACATGCAACAACGAAAATAACTCGGTTTTCTGTGATTGTTATTCATGGATTTATTATATTTTCTGTGCTTGCATTACCTACTTGCCGACGTTACCCTCATAACGAAACGTGAATGTTTCAATCATTACCTTATAATGAAGCCCGAAAAGTAAATAATACAATGCGTTTTAAACGGGTTAATTTTTTATCTATTGTCCTTTAAACAATTATGACGAGTTTGAAGTCAGATGAGTATCTACTAGACCTAAAACTACAGAAAATGCCTAAAATTGTAAAGAATGAGGAATAAGTTTGAGCGTCCAATATTTTTCTCAGAATTAATATTCGCCCTTGAGCTGAATTTATTTTTTAAAGTTTTATAGTACGACTCGTCTAACTCCTAAAATTACGCCTCAAGAACTATAGAAGGATTTCAAATTTTCAAAAAGTTTTAACGCGCCTGAGTACGCCTGAATATAGTATGCTGGAGTACCTACATTTTTGGCCTGCGCCACACTAAGCAGGCCAAATAAGTATCTTAGTATCTCCAACAATCCTAATGTGTATCGAAGAGGTTCAATTAGGCGACCGACTGTCGCCGGGCAGCGGCGGCGCGCCTCACAAATATTTGGAAGGGATTGTGGTAACTCGATGCAGTCTCACAGACGTTGCGCGTTGTCTAAGACAACACACAACGTTGTTAACTAACTTTGTTGTGTTTCCACTAGACTTTTGGGCCTTGCAGAGACTTACCTACCGCCTGTGTTAAATAAAAAACAACGATTTACCTACTTTTAAACAAACAAACATAGTAAAGAAAATTTAAAACTGACCTGACTAACGTTCAGAGAACGTAGTGTAAAGAGGCCTCAAACTATATACATATAGAATGAAATAACGTTTGTTAGTCTCTCTAAAACTCAAAACTGGACTGATTGGGCTAAAACGTGCTTAATTTTTTTTTAAAGTCTAAGAAAGGTTTAAATAGTGATAAAAGTATAAACAAATATGTAGGGAAAGCACTAAAAACAACAACTAACGTACCCATACAATCTGTTGCTATCTGCCAAACATTTCGTTCGTCCCGTCGTCAGTACGGAATACTGGGGCGATTCTTTGAAACCGAGTGTATTTGACTCATTGATATGGCTCAACTTTTTTTTTACTTTCAGATCTTAAATACCATATTACCTTGTCCAGGTCATTAAATGTTATAACATATATCAAAGGCACTGATTTATACCCAGTAGTTTATGATTTATACTGGGCTGATAAATTTGCTAACCAGATTAATTATGTATAAGGCAGATGAATGAGACTTTGCACCATATTAATTAGAATCATACAGATAAATGAGAATACAACATTTTCTTTAATCCACTTTATTATGAATTAAAGGACAAAATATCGAAATAATTACAGTCACATCTACGTTTTCACTTAAATAAGATAATCTTATATTAATTTCTGATTTAAACACACGTTTACAATTTAAACACAGAACGTCACGAAATAAGGTGTAGGTATATTTCAACGATCGAATGATTTAGTTTCCTCTGGAGCACCGAGTATTGAAAAATACCTTATTTCGATTGGATAAGTATTAAATTCAGTTGAAGAATTTAAAATCCATTCGACTTGAGACACTGAGGTATGATGGACGAGAAGACATTACGCAATTTTCCGAACTCCAAGAACCGAGCTCTCAACAGATATTGGGGTGGGTACAACATGAGCATTACACATTACCTTTGTCTTGTCCATGTTCATTTTTAGACCCACCTGTTGAGAAATTCGGTTGAGGCCTTCGAGCATCGTGTTGAGATCTTCCATCGATTCTGCCATGACTACAATATCGTCGGCAAATCGGAGGTGAGTGATGTATTCGCCATTAATATTGATGCCGAATCCTTTCCATTCTAGGAGCTTCAAGGCGTTCTCCAAAGTGGCCGTAAACAGTTTCGGAGATATCACGTCTCCCTGTCTTACGCCTCTTTTCAAAGGGATCGCCCTCGAACTTTGTTCCTGTACTCGGACCAAAATGGTGGCGTTATTATACAAAAACTTCAACACTTCGATGTACCGATAGTCAATACGGCACCGCTGGAGAGACTCAAGCACAGCCCATGTCTCGACCAAATCAAAGGCTTTCTCATAGTCCACAAACGCTAAGCAAAGTGGCAAATTATACTCTTCGGTCTTCTGTATAACTTGCCGCAGCGTATGGATGTGGTCTATGGTACTGTAGCCTCTTCGGAAACCGGCTTGTTCGGAAGGCTGGAAGTCATCAAGCCTGCGCTCGAGACGGTTCGTAATGACCCTTGAAAACAGCTTGTAAACATGGCTCAGAAGCGAGATAGGTCTGTAGTTCTTCAGTAAGGTATTGTCACCTTTCTTAGAGAACAGCACCACCACGCCTCTTTTCCACGCTTCTGGCGTTATGCCCGCGAGGACGGTGTTAGAGAGCCTCTGAAGGACTTTAAGTACCGGTGTTTCACCCGCTTTCAGAAGCTCTGAAGTGATTCCGTCGTCACCCGGTGCCTTGTTGTTCTTATGCTTATTCAGGGCCATTCTAATCTCGTACAGGCTGATGTCCGGGGTATCCTCGGTGAAGTGTCGGGTCAACTTGGCCCTTGGGTCGGTCGCCGTGCTGCTAACAGGATTAGCGACCGAAGCGTTAGTCAACTGGCTTTGCCCAATAGACAAATTTCTTGCGAACACTTTGGAGCCTTTGTTCCGCTCGATTGTCTCTTTAACATGTTTAGTATTAAAGAGACGTATGTCGTGTGGCAGAGATTTGGAAATTCGTCTGTTGAGCTGCTTATATGAATCTGCATCATCAGAAAACTGCAGTCGAAGCGAGCGTCGTTTAACCATGAGTTTTTGAGTGTGATCGGAGAGTTTCTGAGGTCTATTTGAACGGCGGGGTCTGAAGTGCTTAGAGCCCACCGTTTGGACAGTTTCTACGAGCCTGTTGTTAATCTCGTCCACCGACGCAAAGTTCTCTATATAGGCAATCAAAGCGATTTGAAAGCTCAAGCTGAAAGTTCTCGGGGTTTTGGATTTGGACATGAGCAATGTGTCTCTTACGATTCTGTGATCACTACCGGTTTTCATCCTGGAAACGTAAAGGTGGATCATAAGCTTTCTTCTCTTGTTTGCTTCTTTGGTTTTGCCATTCCGATAATCTAAAACAAAAAATAAATAAAATACAAATAAACTAGGTAATATAACTAACAAATAATTAAAATTGCGGCGATTGGCCATGCCATCAAGGTTATATCTCCTTTAATAAAAACAAATAACTTACTTTTTCATTAAACCTAATTCATCTGTTAAAGCAAAATTAATCTGGTGTTATGAGAATAACTTTATTTGAATCAAATCTAATTCATATGCCCCGTTCAAATTCATCTGGTCATAAAAGCCAGATAAAACCAGACTAATGAGAGCCAGACAAATTAGGAATTGTAAGAAAATCGAATCCTGCTCCTTTATTTATGAATGGATGGAATCATAGATATAATTAACATGAATAAACAACCTTATCACAGACTTTGGTGTAGTTGCAAAACGTAGCTACAGATAACCAATCCATATAGGAAGACAGATTAATTATACTACTTACCTGACAAACGCCAGATCACAACTTTCGATCGTACTTTGTCGCAAAATTACACTCACGCACGAGCACTCCGTGTGACAGATCAACACTGACTTACGCGACCAATCACGAGTCGATATTATTTTTTAAAATATTTTGTGTTTACATGGAAATCATGCTTGAACAAATTGCGCCAGCTGAATTATTATTTTACTCGGGGACATTTTTTAAAGTAATGTAATTACGAATATATACAATTATTTTGAAAACAAATGATAAAATATCAAGAAACAAATATTGAAATATCGGTGGAAAGCTTTATTTTAATTTATTGCTTCATTAATACCACATAAAATTGACTAATTCAATTGAAAGCGGCATGGGGACATACCAGATTAATTAGTTTTGACTATTTTCTGCAGGCTTAATTACTGCTTAATATAAGTAATCCAATCAACTACATCAGGCCTCGATAGACATTTACATTTACTATAAAACCTGTAATCGATGTTCAAATTGGATATTACATTGACGTGTTCTTCGGTCAAAAACATGTCAAAACTATGTTTCGAAGAATCACCCACTGCTCTCAAATTAAAGAACGTATTTAAATTAGGATTTCGAATTGCACCACAATGTTCATTTTGTACAAATATTGAGAGAACACCTATATTTAGGTTATATAAATACAAAATTTTAAATAGTGTCACCAAGACATATACTTGGTTGCCAATTTATGTGTACGTTCTGAAATTTATTTTGTAACTAAACTAAAAAAAATGTAAGTTGTATGAAAAGGCATACATCATTACTTCATATTATATTTCAAAAATCAATCTCGTAATACAATTAATAATGACAGCGGAGACGACCTTTAATAATTCTTTGCAAATATGTTTAAATATACTGTCAGGGCTTTAACGTAGACCGGGACCACCAAGTAAATTGTATGTAACACGCAGTGCAGTAGTTCAGTTTAAAATGAAGTGTTTTGTACTTTTCCAAATCGATGCATTTCAGTAAGGTAGTTAGGTTAGATAGTTGGGTTAGGTAGTTAGGTTCGGTAGTTAGGTTAGCTATAGGGTAAGTATGGAAAGTTAGGTTAGGTTATATGCATATATTATTATGTATGTTGTCATTCTAATTGTATCTAACTCAAAATGTTTAAATTAGAGCACTTTAGAAACTCGGTAAATAAAAAGTAATAGTTATCATTGTTTTGGATTTATTTCTTGTCGTTTTATTTAAAGTAATAAAAAGTAAGTAATAATAAAATTCTCGTGTCGCAGTATGTGTAACTATACTCCTCCGAAACGGCTTGACCGATTCTTATGAAATTTTGTGAGTATATTCAGTAGTTTTGAGAATAGGATGTAAATGAATAAATGCTCAATAAATCTAATTAGTTGATTTTAAGTTTGCCGGGTCAGCTTATAAGGAGATAATTCCTACCAAACCTTTAGGGCTTGATCTTTTTGACACAAAAAGTCAGTCGACGGCTTTTTGACGTGGGTGGGTCTTCTAAGGTAGAAAGCAGCGAACTATTTATTTATTTATTTATTTATTTAATACTTCAAGCACACAAATGTACATAGGCGGACTTAATGCCTTAGGCATTCTCTACCAGTCAATTTCTGTACACAGATAAATAAATATTCCACAACTTTTTCACACAACGCCATTTAGTCCCAAGTTAAGCTTTGAGCTTGTGTTATGGGTACTAAACAACTGATAAACATACTTATATATTTCTAAATACATACATATTATAGATAAATTACACCCAGACACAGAACAAATGATCGTGCCCATCACACAAACATTTGTCCTGGGTGGGAATCGAACCCACGACCTCCGGCATAGCAGTCAGGGTCACTAACTACTAGACCAACAGGCCAGTCAAGTCAGTCGATATTATGTAAGTATCTAAACAGACTCCAAAAGTAATTTAAAAACTTGGATGTCTTACTACAAAATTATTTTCCATTGTACATGTATATTCGATAATACCTTAAACGGAAATATTCAAAATTCCTTTTCCTAGAACAAGCTACTGACGCATTCCCTTTGTAAATAAATTAAGTAATTACGCGTCTGCTTACTCTGCGGGGCTGCTAACTCCAAGCGATAGCTTTTAAGAAATAATAATCATTTGATTCCGCTGTTACTTTCAACAATACCTTAATAAACATTAACAGCGGAATAGCTATTTATTTAGACATGAAATAAGGTTCCTCCCTCACCAGTAATAGCTGCCGGCGCGGCCAGTATTTTCTCTTATATTGCCTTCGACAGACGATTGATTCCCAAATTAAAGAAGACCTCGATTCCCGATCATTCGACAACTATATAATACCATATATTTATATTTCTTACCCAGAATGTTCGCCAATGACACGTTAATTAACACCGATTCGTGTTGTTTGACAAATTTATATTAAGTAATTTATGTCCGTTGTCACACCTGAGTATTGTAGTCTCAACTTTAATATTAGTGTTAAGTCACACTCAGTGCGCCTGCCACCGTCTAGGCTCCACGAGAACTTTTCTTTTCGCAGGCTTTTTGTTCTTTGAGTTTTAAATTAACTAATTGGCTTAATTACGACCTGCCTGACTGTTTCGTAAAAGTAAAGCCTTTCATTAGCGTACGAAAAATGTAAAAGAATCTTGCATTCATTCAGCAACAAATAAAATATCTTTTGCAGAATTCGAATTTTAAAAAGCGATACTTTGTCAGGTGTCCCGACGCGAGGCATGTTTAAAACTGTGCACTTTTATGAAGATATTTTACATAAACCCCGCGGCAGTATATTCTCTGTGGGACACAGCGAGCTGGCCGGGCAGCCCGCAGCTCGCTGTGTTTGTAGTTCATATGTTAAGGGGCATGTTCCGGTTGGCGCGCGGCCAGCTCGTAACAACACGCTTGCCGCCGAGTGTTCCGTAGATGTCGTGCTATGGATCCTGCAATCTTGTAACGTATGATGCCACACAAATAATCGAGTAGCTTTTGTAGTTTCCGCGACAGAATAGACAAATAAATATAAAAAATTACTACTTCAAATCCCATTTTTCTCTAGTTTATTTCTTCCAAGTATTCTTAGTGTTGTCTGACGGAAACAGCAAAAAAAGCGAAACATTCTAAGAAGTTTAGAGAAACACAGGTGGTTTATTTCGCATAAATGTCTCAAGCCGTCCACCGAGAGGAATATTGTGTGATTTATATTGAGCGGCTAATGTATCGTTGTTATTAATGTATCGCTGCACACACACGTCGTGTCGGTGTGGGACGCGTGGCTCATGTGAGAGTGAGTTACTCGTGCTGGGTTGTGAGGGGCTAGTGGCTCGAGTGTGTCTGTATCGGAGACGGCTTACAAGTGCACTGAGTGACTTCTTTGTTGTTTGTTGGCTGCGAGCGTTACTCAACTCCTTATGTAGGGTATGACTCATTTGGGTATTGAACACTACGTAGGTATTTATACCGAACTAAATGTTATAATGATGTCTGCTGAGGTTGATTGATTGGCGATTACCAAAGTAATGAGAACATGCGACGAAATGTCATAGAAAAACTCATGTCTCAGTAACGCCATCTAGAATAAAAAAATCAGGAGCTAAATGCACCCTATCAGTTTGTGGAGGGCTGTCCCTTACACCGTGTATAGCAATATTGGAGCGGCAGTGGAGTGTACTAAACTAAACTTAGACTTGACTTGATAGATAGTCTTGTGATTGCTGTTCGTTAAAAATAAGACACCAAACCATAAATAGAAAAATTACTCAGTGATAATATTTATGTTGAAGTTGTAGGAAGGCATCTCAAATTATTCCTTAACGAGCAAGATCCTATAAAGACCCCAGTTCTAATAGCTAAAACATTTAAGAATTCACAACCAAACCTATAAACTAATTTATGCGAACTATTCGAATACCGATTCTTTATGCAAATCGGCGTGCTTAAAACTTAGCTAGCATGAGTCGGGGAAAAAGTCGCGGAACTAGTTCAGGCGCAGTGGAACTGGAAGTAAGCTCATCGAAGGCATTAATATTCAAACGCAAGAGTTCAGTGGAGCAGCACTGTGTACTACGACGGTACTTTAGAACCGGACTGGTCCGGGGAGCGCTCTAACAGATCAACGACAACATTTTCTGTTTCTTTCTATTTTCTTTCTTTGCTTTTTTACAAGAATAATCTTTGACTTACACTTTAAAAAGAACGTTGCTCCAACACAAGGCATTCCTCCTATAAAAAGTTGGTATTTGGCTTGATTTTTTTTCCCCCTTTTACCAAGAGATATCGTCATAGATATCCGTGGGTATCGTGTTATCCAGTCATTACGGGACAAAATGTATGCGTGTGTGTATGTATCGGGACAAGAACCAAATATTACAACCTATATCCTATGCCTACATTATCCGCTCATTCTTTCTTTCTTTTTTTCTTTCTTTCTTTCTTTCTTTCTTGCTTTCTTTCTTTCTTTTTTTCTTGCTTTCTTTCTTTTTTTCTTTCTTTCTTTCTTTCTTTACGTTGTTGAAGTCAACTTGGCAGTCGCTCATTGTACTCGACAAATGTAAGTACTCAGCTGCACCCAGTTAGACTAGAAACCGACCTCAACATAGTCTCGTTTGGAAAAGGCAGGCAGATGATTCGGTTCGGTTTTGTATTGGTTTTCATGTCTATTCGGATAAGATTCAAATAGTACATATAAGTACAATCTCATATGAAAAGTGTGAGGGGTATTTTATCTATGTATTTACATACGTCTGTCGTCTTGATAAATACTAGGTAGATCTTTCAAGCGATTAAAATCACGAGTGGATGAAACTCGAGTTAAGGATAAAACTCAATTGCAGAAAAGAAGAAGATGTAGGTTATTATTTGTACATTTCTGTCAGTTGAGGTGAGCGTCCGATGTTTCTGTATGTGAAGGCGCCGACGGCTACAGACAGCCGTCTACCCAGACTGCGATAAAAACAGGTGCACGATACGACGGTGTAATCTGGGAGGGGCAGCTGCGGTCATTATCTAAACCTTATAAAAAATATTAACAAAGTAAAGCATGTGTTTGATGAGTACAATTGTGTGTTAAGTAAACTTATTGCCTACCGCAAAATAATGTACAGTTTTTAAATTTATAAACATTGTGCTATAGCGGACAGACCTCTATCTACACTAATATTATAAAGAGGAAAAATTTGTGTGTATATATGTTTGTAATGAATAAACTCAAGAACTGCTGTGCCGATTTCAAAAATTCTTTCACCATTGGAAAGTTAAATTCTTCCTGAGTAACACAAGCTACTTTTTATCCCTGAATTCTCACAGGAACGGGAACTATGCTAGTGAAACCGCGTGACGTCTGCTAGTTCATAATACTGCCCAACCATAGTCAATTTCGGAAAGAGAATAAGGCTCAACTAATAATGGGATAAAACTCAAGTCTGCAGTGCTATTCTGTAAAAATCACTCCGTGAAAATGTAGGTGAAGTGAAGGCGAATTCAGTTGTCGTTTCATACTAATGCATTGACAGTTCACTTCAGTCAAATTTAGACGAGGTGAGTTTTATAGGATCGAGCAGCTGGACTACAGCCGACACTGACATCTTGCGCTTTGTTAGACGGACACGCTTGCAGTATCATCCCGTGAGTTCTCATTCCAAGTAACTTGGAGCCCCAAGCGGCGATTCAGCAATACTTGTGCCGCGTGTTATCCACAAAAAGCCTGTCTGTCTGTTGCGACTAGCGTCTAATACTATTCTCGATGCACGCTAGACAACAGAGATTTATGACAAACACTATATTTGATGCATACAGTTTATATTTGTTAACTGACTTCAAAAATAGGAGGATATTCTCAATTCGGTTTTTTTGCCAGGACAAATTTTCACAGAGTTCTACCCATTTATATGAACAACTTTTGCAATGGGACCAACTCGGAAATAACTACAAAAAACAGCTGTTACACACATTCCGTTCGGGTAGCTAAACTTTTTTATGCAACAGCCGATTTTTTACGCGATTTCCAAGATGCTCCAATAAATTTATACATATAATAAAACAGTAACGACAGAAAAACTGTACATTGAGAATTTTCAAGAAAAAATAAGTGGGTTTTGTTAGAAAAACGTAACTGGTGACAAAAAGTGACTTTTTAGAATTTTTGTCTGTTTGTCTGTTTGTCTGTATGTATGGGCGGGGTGAACTCAAAAAGTACTGCATGGATTTACTTCAAATTTTGCATGAATATTACTAAGAGGTCGGGTCAACACATAGGCTATATATTATCACGCTATCACCTACGGGGGAGGAGCAGTGAATCTTTATTCTTCTTACTCATTCTGTGGAAGCGTGTAATCAAAGGACGCATATTTAAATGTTGGTTTTGTGTAAGCTATGCTATTATCTAGCTTTACACTATAAAAACTTCGCCATTTAAGTAACTTTGGCAGAGAAACATAGTTTAATGAATGTTAGTAGTATAAAGACAATTTGGAATCAGCGCCATCTATGAGAATGTATAAAAATCAAATCAAGTAACACATGAACACTTTTTGAAAATTAATTTAAATTTTGATCGTGTTGGTGAGGTTAGTAGTTAGTTATTTTTTAAATTCATAGATGGCATTGTGCATTTTTTTCATCTACATATAATAAAACAGTAACGAAAGAAAAACAGTACATTGAGAATTTTCAAGAAAAAATAAGTGGGTTTTGTTAGAAAAACGTAACTGGTGACAAAAAGTGACTTTTTGGAATTTTTGTCTGTTTGTCTGTTTGCTATCACCTACGGGGGAGGAGCAGTGAATCTTTATTCTTCTAACTCATTCTGTGGAAGCGTGTAATCAAAGGACGCATATTTAAATGTTGGTTTTAAGTAAGCTATGCTATTATCTAGCTTTACACTATAAAAACTACGCCATTTAAGTAACTTTGGCAGAGAAACAAAGTTTAATGAATGTTTGTAGCATAAAGACAATTTGGAATCAGCGCCATCTATGAGAATGTATAAAAATCAAATCAAGTAACACATAAACACTTTTTGAAAATTAATTTCAATTTTGATCGTGTTGATGAGGTTAGTAGTTAGTTATTCTTAAAATTCATAGATGGCATTGTGCATTTTTTTCTTAAAAGTTGTATCGTATAATTCGTTTTGACAAATTGAAGTTCCAACAAAACCCTCAAAATCTTGAGCAGAGTTCGGATCGTATCACATGGGATCGTATCAGTGTACGATTTTCAAAAGGAAGGCAGTTGAGGCCGTGGACAGAACCCTGCAGGGCATCTGCAGGAATGAACATTTGATGGGTAGTGTCACAGTTCTGCTCAGTGGCGATTTCAGGCAAACGCTTCCCGAGTTGACGCGGGGATCGAGGGCTGACGAGATGAATGCTTCGGTGAAACGATCTTCGTTGTGGTCACAAGTTCGTACGCTGCGCTTGACCATTAATATAAGAGCTCGGCTCGGCGGCATTGCACGCGCTCAAGAATTCTCCGATGTCCTTCTAAGTCTTGGCAAAGGCACTCTACCAGAAGAGAGAAGTGGACAGGCGGTGCTTTCAGAGTCTCTCGGTAGAGTGGTATCCAGCTTCGAAGAACTCATTCGCTGTGTGTACGTGGACATCAGTCGTATAACGCACCAGCAGAATTCGTGTGAGAGGGCCATTTTGGCGCCCAAAAATGATCATGCTGCAGCAATTAACGAATGCATTCTCTCGGACATTGAGGGGAATGAAGTGGTCTATCCGTCGATAAGCACTGTCGTCGAGCAAGATGACGCCACACATTATCCCGTGGAATTTTTGAACTTCCTGTCAGCAAGTTGACTTCCAGCGCATACCATCAAGCTGAATGAAGGTCGGCGTCCCGATTATGCTTTTTAGGAACAAATCTCCTCCAAAGTTGTGTAACGGGTGGTGTCTTAAAGTCATCTCTCTCCACAGACACCATTGAGGTGGAAATTATTACGGGTTGTGGCGTCGGCAAGGCAGTATTTATACAACGCATTCCCCTTATACTTCAGCTTCCCGATCCAGTTCGAGCGTGTACAGTTCCCCGTGAGTGTTTGCTTAGTGATGACAATCAATAAATCGCAGGAGCCGATACTCAGAGCAGCGGGTGTAGATCTCAGGACGAGTTGCTTCTCACACGGGCACCTGTACGTCGCTTGCTCCCGCGCCACCAGTCCTGACTATCTTTACATTTTGGCTCCTGGCAGTATAATTATCAACGTAGTTTATAGGGAAGTGTGTCTTTGAACGTATTTTTAACCGACTTAAAAAAAAAGAGGAGGTTCTCAATTCGACGGTGTTTTTTTATGTGTGTTTGTTACGCGATTACTCCGCCATTTATGGACCGATTTTCAAAAATCTTTTTTTTATTTGATAGGGTATACTACCAGGTTGGTCCCATTAGTATTAAACCTCAGATCTGATGAGGGATCCTCGAGGAAATGAGGGAACTCCTCAAATAATATAGGAAAACATGTACCAATTTTTACATTTTTTTTTTGGTGACGAATCAAGCATTTACATTTAGCAAGTATCATTTTGTGAAGAAAAACTGATGAAGAAGACAGGCGATGGAACTCTTCAACGCATAACAACAAATTACTCGCAATAGCTACAGTCACATGTCTGTGCATGGTTTATGTATTTCCCATAACATTACGCCTGTCTATTTTAAAAGGTTTAGAAAGAACTTCTTTTGCAATTGTTAACCGATTTCAATGATTCTTTCAAGTTTTGAAAGACTTTCTTTACATACAAAGAAACTAAAAATTGCAAAATAAAAAAAAAATTACAAAAAAACTCTCTTCATGTAACTTATATTTTAATGCTATTTTAAAACTTGTTAACTTATAATGCTATAGCGACACTGGAATCTTAGGTAGGTATATTTGGTGCCTTCACGCAGACGACGTCGCGGGCAGCAGCTAGTTACAAAATAAAATAAATAAATGTTCCACAATTTTCAGATAACGCAATAGTGAAAGTGGTTCATAAGTATTAAATAACATCCTGTGAAAATTTGACCCATGATTAAAAAATCAAACTGTAAAAGTAGGTACTATAATTATAATAAGTTCAAAAGTGAACTTTACTGGTAGGTAGGTACTGTTTCATTTTCAAAATAGGGATAACACTTATATTCAAACAAACACTATTATTGGTCTCGCCACATCCCATGAATCGCAAATGATGTGCAATATTTATTCACAATGAATATTTCAACGTAAACATGTTTCGTTGAACATAAATAAACAAATGATGCTGTATTACCACTCGCGAGGCTAAATATATTAGTACCACTGATTTATAATGAATACACAAATCTAATTATGTGTGGCAAGTATGGCAACACAAAGTGATAGGGTGCGTGTGTGGTGGTGATATTTGAAACTGTGGAAATATAGATGTAAAATGAACAATCTGTGATGATGCAGCTGCGGCCACGGCAGTCAAGCTGTGTTATTATGTCAATGGAAACAAAAACCTTTAACGCGCATTTGAATAGATTATACATTAAAATTTGTGTTACCAGATGACTGAAAGAAAGAAAGAACGAGATAGCGCAAAATTTGTCAAATTTATTTTGTGGATGTGGCTCCGTTGCAGGCTTATTTGGCATCTTTTGTGATGCCACGTGGACGAAGTCGCGGGCACAGCTAGTATAAAAAATAAAACTGAAAACGAACAGAATATTTTTACAAAAATATTTGTGACGACAGCCCAGCTCCAATTTCCAGAAAAGCACTCGTTGTTAATTAAATAATAGGGCTTAAGTTTCATCGGTAACAGTGATATCTAGCGAGTAAAGCCACACTAACACAGTGTCTGGAATACCAAGTATTGGTACAAAGCTTGGCAAGCAGGCCACCAACCAAAAAACCAACCATGTTTGGTTTGAAAGGTAAGTATAAGCCTATGCTGTTGTGTAGGCTCAACTCCTTTACATAAAACGATGTTCTATAGGGACTTCAACACATGTGATGATATCTGAACAGTCTCCAAAAAAGGTTATTAGTTACAATACTCAATACTCAATACTTTATTGCATTCCATAATGTGTACATAAAAGTTGGTATGTTCAATGTTGTTGTACAACCTCGAGCAAGCAAAAATTTGGATTCTTGGAGGATATTTTTTCCATTTCAATCAACACTATCTCAAAGTTATCTGTAAGAGTTCGCTTTTAGCGATAAGGCCATTGTAACATCCTATGTTTCTCTAAAATAAGTTTTTAGGGATACTTACAATACAAAGTTTTCTATTAAATTCTATTGTTTTTATTAAAAAGATTAGGAAGTAAAATACACCCGGCCCATATCTCATGAAAATTCAGCCTAAATTAATAACCCTGCTTCGCAAAAACGTCGCGAAATAAGATGATGAATAATTTGTAAAAAACGGGAAGTTTTTTTGTGTTTTTTCAGTAAGCTTATTTTTTTTTTGTAAGAGACGCGCGGCGGTTGACGTCTGACGGTTTCATGACTAAATAAAATTGATTTTTCACCAACTCGCATGATTGTGGTTTTCAACTGACTTAAAAGAAAGGAGGAGCTTCTCAATTCGACTGTAATTTAAGGACCGCTTTGAAAAATCCCGTGTGGTTTGATTTTTATCAATACAGGTTTACTAGTTTGGTTGTAATATTAAATTAAAAGGAAATATAATGAATCATCCACATAAACAAAAAACTAAAAGTAGATACTAAAATAAAAATGTAATTTACAAAAAAAAAAAAACAAACCTACTTCATAATAAACAATAAGAAGTGTAAAATAACTCTAGTTTTAGAACAGACTGTGGCTTTGGTGGCAGTTGGCAGTTTCATTCGTTATTGACCACCAACTTCCGAAACTAGTTATTTTGCAACTGTATGTACAGACGCCAGCACATCAAGTTACACCAATGTGTCAAATTTCTTTGATCGTTTTTCAACTTTATGCCAAACAGAATAAGGTTCATATTCAAATGGGAAAATTTGACACATTGGGGTTACTTGATGTGCTGGCGTCTGTACATGAATTCGGTTGTATTTTTGTAAAAAAATATTGTAAGAGTACCCACAGTCACGAGCAATAATATGTATTGTAAAATTTTCTAAAATATCTTATTTTCAACCATTCAAAAATATGTATACGATATTTTCTTCTAATTTAACTTAGATTCTTTATGATAAAAGTAAAGATATTTTAGTAAATGTGACAATGTATACATATTATTGCTCGTGTCTGTACCTAACGTTCTATTTTTGACTGGCCTGTTGGTCTAGTAGTTAGTGACCCTGACTGCTATGCCGGAGGTCGTGGGTTCGATTCCCACCCAGGACAAATGTCAGTGTGATGAGCACGATCATTTGTTCTGTGTATGGATGTAATTTATCTATAAAATATATGTTTTTAGAAATATAAGTATTAGTATGTTTATCAGCTGTATAGTACCCTTAACACGAGCTCTTAGCTTAGCTTGGGACTAGATGGCGTTGTGTGAAATGTTGTGGAATATTTATATTTATATTTAATTTTTTATATTTAATTTATAATCTCTTATTTAAAAGCATATTTATTCAAAGCTATTTAATGTCTTGTAAACTTATTTTAAAAGAGTAAGTATGGAGTTTCTTTACTATTCTTCTCCATACAAAACTACTTTTTGGAAGGGGCAACGAGAATTTTTTTATTTTCTTTTACTTTTAAGTATGACTTTCAAAAGAAATAAATTATTTGACTTTGAGTTTGACTAAATCCATTCATGCGCAAAATACTATCTTAACAAAACTGACGCAGCGCGCTCCTATGTAATACAAAACCCTTGTTTAATACTTCGGTATATTTACCAAAAATCTGACGTAATTAACGAGAGAACCTCGTAAACGTGGAGATAATGGCGAAGTGATTGGCACATTTATATAACGTGGTATTGTCGGAGGCTCTGACCACAAAATTCGGACGACGATGTTTTAATATTTACTGGATTTAATTATTAATTAATCCTTACCGTACTGCTTTGTATTATTAACATAGAAACATTAATGTTATGAGTTGGTAATAAGAAAGAAAGAAAGAAAGAAAAATAAATAATAAGTAATGAATGACTTTTACGACTGCATGTATCATAAATTCATTGGTTTACGGCGGCCATTGCTTTCGTATTGTATAGGCATGGATAGAGTAACGTAGCACGTTTGGATTAAATTCTGATAATTATGAATCTGATAGCTTAAACTTGTGGCTAAATAATAACTACCGGACAAATCGATCAAAAGTCAAGGTCGCTCCGTGGATGATTCTAGTTGCACATTTCAAAGGGTAATTTCGTATAGAGAAGAATGGGCAAGAAACTTAGTAATTGACATCAGTAACTTACATTGCTTTTCCACCATAGAGCAAACAGATTTGTACACACGTAGCAACATTTTCTTGATCACCATATAAAACTTGACACCCCGTAAGATTAAACGAGTCCTCACTGCGAGCGTTGCCATGTGCGCTCCTAATGTGACGTCAAGTGTAATTCCCTTTAATTACTCGTACTTCAGGTATTAGCAGTATTACCGGCATTACGGGTAATTGTTACGGGATCGTGTTCGGGTAATAATAATAATACTTCGGAAGTTACGATGGGATTTTATTTAACTTCGAGTAATAGCATCAACAGTACTTAATGTTAGGGACCTACCGACCTACCGCACCATACAGTTCAATTTATCAAAACATCATGCGTGTAATTCCTGAATTCTTTAACAATATGGGCTGGGTCAGTATTGAGTAATTGCAGATTAGATTAACAGCCCATATCGCATTGCCCAACGTCCTTAGCACTAGCGGTTGCGGCCAATAGACCAAAGAGACCAATAGATGTTTTTTTTATGACAAACTGAATTTTTGATTCTACCTTCCAGTAGGTAGATCAAATAAACACTTTGTTTGCAGTAAACATTCTTTTTTTATTTTTTTTCTATTTGTAGGCAGTCGGCAAGTAGTTATATCTTTTAATTAAAACATATTTTGGTGGAATAATTCGTATAACCTAAATAATACACAGTACAGAACCAAGAAATAGTTCATTAAATACGTTATGAGGAACCTTTACTTTTATAAACTTAATTAAATATACCTATCTTGTTACACCGCGCCACGCCAATCAACGCACAAACCGTGAGATTATTTTTACTTTATTAAAAACAAACTTAAGTACTATATGGATGAAAATTTTAAATACACTTTCCAATATTAGTAGGTACAGTCAGCCGTACGGCAGTGGTAACACTTTTACTTAACTCTGACCTTGTTGTGTGTTTAATAATAGCAATGCTTAAGGAATTAAGCTTATACAATTTTGTACATACCTTAGCATACGGAAATCCATCTTTTCCTAATCAGTTTTTTTTTAAATATCATAAACCAGTGCTTGACTGCAATCCCACCTGATGGTAAGCAGTGATGCAATCAGTGATGGTGAAGCGCACTAGTTTATTAAGAGCCTATTCACTTTAGCCTTGTAGACACCTAAATTATAATCGGACGGGAAGACCGCAGCAGGCAAGTTGTTCCAGTCCCTCAATGTACGCGGTATAAACGACGAAGCGAAACGCTTTGTCCGTCGTCGTCAATCGTGGGAGTGCCAACGATGACGACGAATCAGTCTTTTGTTTAAATAATAATAATAGGTAATATATTTATTTTTCAGATAACATAATCCATATAATTATACATAGATCGATGTATAGGCTGCTGCAGAACAGTTACATTATTCTATTTTGTTACTTATACAAGCTACACTTGTCCGAGTCAATAAAGTTTATTATTATTTGTTTATTTATTTTTTTACGAGCATGTAGGTACCTACTTACTAGTCTTATTACCAGTGACATGCGACCAACTGTACGTACCTACTTCCACACTTAAACAGAACTTGCGTCGGCGGCGGCGCGCGGCGTCTAGTTTTAATTTCATTAGCGGATCCCGGAGGACTGCGCCGCTTATTTGACGATTCTACTTTTACGAACTGACATGTAATCAACTTAATTTAAAAGTATACGCGCGCTTTTGGGTAATTTATTCATTTGCAGTACTTACTTAATAATAAATATTGGATTTTTAGTTGACTTAGCAAATAACATACATTACTAGAAGTGAAGTGTTTTGTAGGTAGGTTCACTACTTTTTTTTTCACTCTGAGAGTCATAGGTCCTCTATGTTCTCAACTTTAATTATCAATTAAAGAAAAGATACGATAGATAGAAATTGACGTACTTTGTACTTCAAACATATATCAATTAATAAATAAAAAAAAAAATAAACAAGGATAAAATGTGTGTTACATTAGTCGAACGACTAAAGTCATAATTAGAATCAAATTAAAAAGATTTGATTATTTTTATGTACCTAATAACTACGTATAAACAGTTATACTTAATGTATCAATAAATATACTGAAGGAGTTAACATCGCTCAGTAGGTAAGTCGACCGTCCCCGACCGTCTGTTCCACCGCACAGCGCACGCGCCTCTTCGCGGTATTACACTTCCTGTTATGACTCGGACACAGCCTCCTAAAGGAGATCCCGCTAAATATAACATTCGCAGGAACCTCACGCGACAGCCTGATCTGATCCATCCGCCTCGCAACAACAAAAATACTTTTGATTGCCTCCGGTGTGTTTGTAACCTCCCTTGTATTACAGCCCCGACCAAATACTGTAAGAATTTCCGGTCGGTAATTAGACTGTGGTCTCATTGTAAGCGATTAGCGGAAATTTGTATCTCATTTTAGGTGGTGCACGCACTTGTGGCGTAAAAAAAGAAGAGAATCTTTTCTAACCATTAAGCAGTACCTACTCCAGGTATCTATCTAACTATCTACTAAGGTTGCAAAGAGGTAAAATTTGTGACGTAAGAGTTTGTGAGTTTGTAACGTTGTAAGGCGTAATCTCTGGATCTACGAGTATTGAACCGATTTTCAAAATTATTTTAGTAATAGTGAACATTATTTGTGAGTGTCATAGGCTAAGTATCTTTGTTCAAAACTCGACGAGGGTGGAGGGGATGTTATAGTATGACATGCAAAAGGCTGAAGTCGCGAGCGAAGTGTTGAAGTCTATAAAAACTTAACTTAGTTGCCTTAAAAAATCAACAGTAAATATGTTGATCCTAAAACTTCATCTCAAAAGGCTAGCCTGTAGCTAAAGCAAGTTTTCTCACAGGTGTTATTACCCCGCGGTCAGTGCGACCACAGCTCAAGCCTACCCGCTACGTATGCCGATGTCCGTGTATTTGTTCGCGGAGTAATTACAGTGAGCCGGCACTGTGTGCTGGGATACTGATGTACACAACACACCACACCACCCAAATGACACGCCGGGTAGCAACAGGGACCATCGCTGATATATTGCGGTTTGTGGTGTACTCATTAACTGACTAAAGATTGGGACAGTAAGGTACAAAAATATGTAGTGTTTTGTTTAGGCGCTGCACAAAGGTAGACACTTTTTGTTGCCAATACGGCAAATCGAACACTTTTTGATCGTCATGGGTATGTGTTAAGTGCTAGCAACTGGACAAAATGTATGCGCACAAAAGTGTCCACGTGTGCGCTCTGCCATAGGTAGGTATTGAGTACATGAATGCTAGGAACGTCACGGATGACAAACAGCATAGGTATGGAAACGGTTTTGAAAGATATAGGTACAACACATACCGAAAAAGTTAAACGGTACAGAACAAACAATAAAGCGAACATTTTCTGCGTAGTTTTAGATCCCCGATAAGGCACGCATTCTCCCAATATTTACGTGAGTTGAAAGGGGAAATGTGTACCGCGTCAGCAATTCGTCTTCCTACAAAACGACGTGGTGCCAACATTACAGTCAGCCGAACGAAGGGGGCCTCTAAAATGTACCGCAACGTATCTATCTTTTACTAGAGGTCTTTAAATCTCACGGTTTATCGCTGCAGGCGGCTCAAGTGGAATGAATACTGCACGAATAGCTACTGCTTGAAACTTTCATTACCTACCATCGAAACGTGAAACGAAAAAAGAGGAAATGGGACAGCTATACAGAATCAAGCTCACTTAGAAAGGATACGACAATGAAGTCGGACCGCTCGTAAAAGAAGTTTTAAGCTAAGTTTCCAGGTATTCTGAATATGTGGAGCGTCCGACCCGAGTAGGACGTAATAACGAACAGTAATCTAACCCGCTGGCCTAAAATCGAAGTTAATAAAAGTTTTTGTTGAACTCTATAGTAATACTAGCAGACGGCACGCGGTTTCCGTGGGAATACAGGGATAAAAAGTCTATGTCACCCGGGGATAGTGCCTAGTGTCTTCCCAACGGTGAAAGAATTTTCAAAGCGGTCCAGCAGTTTCGGAGCCTATTCAATGCAAACACAAACAATCAAATCATTTCTCTTTATCGGTATTATTATTTTATTATAATATAAATTAGTATTATAGGTGTAAAAAGACCGATCACACAGCCGATAACCACACATTCTGGACATACAGTTAAGTAACTTTAACCAAAAAATAATGCTGGGAAAATTCTTTTAATTTCGTCTCATCAAAAGAGATGCTTTTTATTGCGCGCATTGCGCGACAACACAACGCAACTTTCGATCAGCTGAGCATATGGCTACTCGCGCTTGGTCGTTGACCCGACCGGCCCGTTTGTTTAGTATTCTTTGCATTTTTGTAACTTCAAATGCGTAATTTGTTTTGAAAAATCAATAATTTTGATGTTTGCTCGGAAGAAAGTTTACTAATGATACTTGGAATACAATTTTGATAAAAAAACACAAATATATTGCACTTTGACCTTCAATATCTCCAAAACCAGTGAATTTCCAGGTATGTTCTAGAAGAAAAAAACTATCCCAGTGATGGGTAAAATATGTAGTTTTCGTTTACGTTAAGGATCTTTTTACACCCTGTATAGATAATAATTATAGATAATAGTTCAAGCCTAGTATAAATATAAAACTATGAATAGTTCCGATTGCGGAACACACACACCTATCGAACTCTTACTGAGTACCTACGTTGATACAAAAAAGGGACGCATGGGATGAGAATAACATTTGGGAATAAAGCGGCAAAAAAGTATTGCGGGGAAAATTGTTCCAGAAATCATTTAATGTATCGATATTTAGGTACCCAATGTAGTTGTATAATATGAAGAAGTAAAAGGGTGAGCCCTTTCTTGACATAATATCGGGGTAGTAAGTACAAACACAATGAGGAGTTATAGTGTGCATCCCCGAGGCGCGCGGCTCATCGTCGCGGTAATACAATCACCTCTTGGCGCGCTGCATTATTTTATTATGCTGCCATTATAGCCAAGATGGCGTCGATAAGGAACTGTTAATTATACGTATATAAATCGGTTAGTATTAGTTCAGTATGATTTTCTGAGTTTTCCCATGTGTATTAATTGGTGTCTATATGTATAAGAGTACATGTAAAGTTACGATGGTATACACGGTGTAAAAAGACCTTTAACGTACAAGAAAACTACATATTCTACCCATTACTGGGATAGTTTTTTTTCTTCTAGAACATAACTGGTTCTAGATATATTGAAGGTCAAAGTGATTTTTTCTTTCAAAATCGTATTTCAAGTACTAAACTTACTTCTGATCAGACATAATCAAAATTAACGATTTTTCCAAAATATATTTATTTTACAAAAATGCAATAGATAGGTACTAACCACAAGTTCAACGAACATGCACAGGCGGCCGCGGCCGGCCGTACGTTCAGCTAATCGGAAGTTACGCGCTTTTCATTGCACGCAATAAAAACAACTGTTGGGAAGATGGTACAAAAAGTTTTTCCCAGCAATATTTTTTGGTAAAAGTTACTTAATTATATGTACAGAATGCGTAGTTAGCTAAATGATCGGTCTTTTTACCCCCTGTATACCAGTACAAAAAATGTTAAAGATACGCCTTCAAACACAAAGATTGTGTACAAGACAAAGATTGTTACGCCACAAGGGCGTCAGCTTAGCATAATGTCAGATGAAAACACAGGGTGTATTACCTGATATATACCAGAACAAATATAGACTTTACGGTGATAAATACCGGTACAGGTACTGTAACGGTAGTATACACAAGTTTTCATTAAAAATTCAACGTTAAATTGCTCCGAATTCTGTAATGTTTCATTATTACCATGTAATGCCATGCGAAGTACTTGATAAGCTGTCCCGTCCCTTTCGTGTGATAAGCTTTCATTTTTATTGTTTTATGACACCGCGACTAATGTACACCGTGCTTATGAACCAATATATTATGTCCGTTTATCGGTAACCTTTTAGTTTGTGCTGTGTGGTAAATTACCCGAATTATCTTGTCCATACATAGCCTTTGATCGCCAAGTGAAAACAGTACAATGACGACATTGTGGTTTACCTAATAACTGAACACGTTATTCTGTGTTACGTGATAATTAGCGCTTCACGCTACAAGCAAATCTGAATTACTAAACTATTAAACAGCAACGGGAAACCACATCTCATGCTAAATCCCAGCCACAAATTAATTAACCCAAACATCATTAATTACAATAATTATTTGAATACAGTAATTACAAATTAGTGTCTAAGCTCATTTCAATATAATATAATAATAGGTATATATTATTATGTACATACTTGCGTAGAACATGTCTCATTATCTATAAAATTATTAATATCATAACGTACGTATGTATATAGGTATGTTTATTATATATACGTACGTACGTTATGATATTAATAATTTTAAATGTTTGCATGCCGATTGGTAAAATGTGGCTGAGCTAAATTTAATCTTAAGAACTATTATGTATTACCCATATTTGCATAATAAAATTCTATTCTATTCTGTTACGTTATCCGCAGAGGCAATAACGTAATGTCAACCTTTAGATTTTGACATTACGTTATTGCAACGTACAAACTATTAGTAGTTTGTACGTTATTGAAAGCTGACAGTAAGGGTCAAGGAGCTATGCGGGAAAATTAGACACTTATACTTGATGATGGTAGTACCGTAATGGTTACGTAAGCTCTAATTACACACTTACAAAGATCGAAATAAATTATTCTACTAATTATCAGTTATAATTTATTGTATGTTATAATGACCGGATTAGAAGGGATCTTACCTTATAAATAATCTCAAATCAACTTTATTAGAAAAATACTGACAACAACATTGCAGCCCGGAGTTTTGTACAGACGCCAGCACATCAACCTACCCCAAACTGTCAAGTTTTCCCAATTGAACATGAACCTTATTATGTTTAGAATAAAATTGAAAACCTATCAAAGAAATTGGACACTTTGTGGAAAGTGATGCGCTGGCGTCTATACTCAACTCATGGTGTATTGTGAGGCTTCGTGGGATGTTTTTAATTAACTGATAAGACAATTCACTTATATTACCAAATCTTTTTCTCATTAATATTTCACCCTTCACTCTTATAAAGCTCATTTTTATTAAATACAAATTTTGGCCGATCACTGTCTCTTAAAATACAGGTCTCCTAGTTTAAGAGGCAGGGTTCATTATTATTGTAAACATAGACTATTATTGTGAACTCAAACAGTTTATGCTCAAAGCTATATTATTATGTACATTGTATTTCTGTCATTTTCTTTTTAAACTGTGTCTGTGTGCATTATTGGGATAAATAAACAATTTATTATTATTTATTATTATTACAGGAAAATAAAAACGTATCGTGTAGAAGAGGAACTGTCAAATATTAATTTAGACAGAAACCTATTTACTCTAAATGGCAACAAAATCACAAAAAACCAATTTATAGTCCGTTATCTAGTTACATTATAATTTCTATACTTCTTTGGCGCTCTGTAAGCTCTGCCTATCCCCATAAAAACGGCGTGAGTTTAATTATGTGTAAACATAAAAACATACATAACGTCACGCCTGTAATGTTTGGTGTTTGCCAGTTATGTTTAAGTCCCATGTAATAGGGGGCGCGCCTATTGCCATCAATCGGACACAAATCCAGACTCCGGGCTGCTACTGAGAAATTCCAGATAGAAAAACTCAACAATACTTCGTCTGACCTGGGGATCGAACCCCAGCGCTTGCGACCACTAGACCATCGAGGCAGTCCTAGTGAGCGATATGTATATCGCTGTCAAAAAGGTACCTTTGACCAAAGTTTCACTTCATAACGCTGTCGCCCATTCCGCGTAGGTGAATCGGTTAGTGTTGTAGTGTACCTCGCTAGTACCCGAGGTAACACATACTACAACCTAGGGGTCTTCAAGTCAAGAGTGAACAGGTTGCTTCTAGGCAAGCGTGCTTCATTGTCGACCACATCATCGCTTACCATCAGGTGAGATAGTGGTCAAACGCGTGCCTATTAATAATAAAAAAAATACTATGTGAGTTGAAACCCAATGAAAACGTGCTAAAGAATCACTTTCATTTTGATAACAGGATTAGAATCTTACCCAGTTAACTTTTAACTAGTGCTTCTTTGAAAAGTACAGTAAAATAATCTAGTTAAATAATATAAAAGTCAGTGATTCTATCTCAGAAATAAATAAAGTTGTTCGTCTGAATGCCCACAAGTACGACTGAGCAGACGAGATGCGCTTCCGACCGGCTCGTTGGTGCTAGCGACAGTCGATTGCTTCACGTTTTTGCTACTTTTATTATTTATTAGTTTAGTTGTTAGTTAAAGGTGCTTCTTAGAAAAGTTTTTTAATTAATTAAATTTTATAACGATCTTGAAGTTAGGGTTAAAAGCGTAGTTAGTATATTTAGCTTATTTGTAACTTGAAAGAGAAATATGATGCTGCCTGGATTATACTGTCGGGTAGGCACTGATAGAGAAGAATATTGCTAACAACTGCTCTTGTTTCGTACAATCTATCAATGTAATAAACAAATCAAATAAACATACCTACATGCAAAATCTTACGTAGGCAAAAACTACATAGCTGTACACAAGCATTATATTAGTTTAATTTGATATATGACTTATATCATCATCTCAGCAGTATGACGTCAACCAGCGAATCGAGCAATGAAGCGAGCTGGTAGTGTCACTGAAGGCTCATTTCGCAGTGATAACTGACTTCACAGTTGACGCAGTGGCTAAAAAATTGATTGCTGCGTTTGATTCCCGTGCGGAATAAATACGCCTATGCGAGTTTTTTAAAAGGCAAAGAAAATTCGATATGTCCAATAACAATTTTTGTACCAAATCAGGTATTGAAGTAGTTAATAACAAAGGCAGTGATAACTCGTTTGTTTGGGGCCCGAGCACCGTCTTGCGGTAGAAAACTGTTTTGCACTTCCCCGGGTGAAACACAACTCATTTCTTAACAGTTCCAGTATTTCTAGATACTTTTCTTAGTAGTTTTTTGGTTTTCCTTACATTTAATTTATCATGATTGTTCGAAAGATTTCATCGTAATGATTGATCCTATAGATTGTTATAATTTTTTACCATACGAAACTAGGTATGTTTTGATAGGGGTAACTAGGTACTTAAAATATCTTTTGTTAATTTTATTAGTCTTTTAATTATCTAATCGAAATAAATAATTTAATTTTGAATGCTTCAGGGAATTTTGGAAATTATCTAACACACTATAACTTGACAATGCATATTCTTTCCCACCTATATGACTTTCTTCAAAATCGAATACGGCATTTAAACTTACCTACGTAATTTTACATTAGTGCACAATTCAAAAGACCAATAAGAAAATGTTTTCTTTCTATCTAACTAGGTACAGTTAAACGAGCAAGTTATCATAAGGACCATCGTTCACGCTTATTTTGAACAACATCTGTTTATTTTAAACCAAACGACCGTTATGTACATATTATTATGTCATTTGAACACTTTTGCGTGTGCCAAACACCTGCTATCTAAAATAATAATTATGAGTACGATAACTACATACTTTATTAAGATATATTTTTAACAATGATGTTCAACCAAGAGATCAGTTTACGTTCAAATTCTAAACTCAGTCGCAATCTGTCGAAAATAGGTATATCAAATTTCCCTACGCGGAGATTAGATTGCAACTATATTTCAACGTTTTTAATCACGGGAATTGGCCTTCAATTATAGTGCAGTGCAGTGCAGTGACCACCTCAGACACTAATCTGCATGGATCTTACATGATTTGACCAAGATAATGTTTGGACTTTAAAAGAGACTGAGACCTCTGAATTTCTTTCGGTGTTTCTTCTCAGAGTAGTCAAATAGTGAAACTCCGATCTCATATACTAAAAAAAAATTACTTGTAAAAGTGTTTGTGAAAACCTACTTACAAAAATAAATATCATTTATCATTAGTGTTACAAGAAAACCTATCTCCAACCTGCCAAACATTTACAATACCATTCCTAAATCGCATTTACTAAATACACGACACAACATAGAGATATTTGAGTTTAGCTCGAACAAACAACAATAATATGCGAAATCCCAGTTTACAACATGTTTTATCTCCGTGTCAATAGAGTCGTACACAAACCTCACAGCGGAGAGAGATCCTCCAGCACGTTATCAGTAACGAGCGCGAAATGGAAAGCATTATCACAAGTTGCTTTTTAATTACACACCGATAATGTTATCTCTCGCTCGATAACCGGCTTTCCTAGCCGAGGAGCGTGCTGTGCGAGTGTGGGATAATATATATGTCACACCCGCCACAAGTGTCACGGCTATCCGAGATAGTCACACGAGTGTGATTCTCAGATAACTGAGGAAAAGCTCAGGCTTTGATACGTTTGAAGTGAAGGATAACCGAGTTAGAATCTGGATGTCAAATGTGTATTTTCATTCTACCCGTAAAATTTTGGTTCAGCAAGCGTCGGCTAAGTAGAAGACATAATCAAGTAGTCAAATCGGTACCTGTAATTCCTTAATGATACATTCAATTACATACTAGGTACTTACTTGAAAGTTTTCGTAAGTTCAAAACTGGAGACTAATAACACAAAAACGTTTTAAAGTCTAGTTTTATATTGTTTACTATTCACACTAACTTAACATTCACTGTACATAAACAGTCTACAACACACGCGAGAGATGACTCGTATGTTCAGACGAGTAAAGTTTCGCAGTAGCGTCGCGAGGGAGCACAGGACACGAGCGACCGGGGAGAGCGCGACGCGCCAACTGACGCTGCCGACAGACTTCACTCCACAATGAATGATTCGTAGCGCGTAGCACTGGGCTCGTAGACCGAGGCTACGAAGTCCCGTAGAACGCCTACGAACTTGTCAGCCCTGATTTCTTTAAAGTAAAATGTTAATACTAATCCCGCCCCCTCACCCCACTACTTCGAGGCATGTAAAAAGTCCTACATTTTAATGGAATTAATTTAATTAAGAACATTTTCAAAACTCTACGACGACTAGATAAGCGCTTAACAACTTTGGATTTAATTGCTTAGAAATCCTTAAATCTTTAGATAAAAAGTTGGCTAATTCGCAAAAAAAATATTTAATTTTGTTAAGTTCTAGGTACTTTTTACACAGCCTTCTTCTATTTAGCGGATCGTTATGAAGTAGGTAAGCGTTATTTAGTACATCTAACGTAGCAATAACTAACTGCTATGTTAGATGACACGTATATGATATTCCCACCCGTAAACAACAACTAAACAGTTATGGCACCAGTCCGATATACAAAACGATACACTACAATACCTAAAATAAATCATTGATATGATTCGTAAGCCACGTTCAGAGCAGTGCGATTTGGGAATTGAATAGAAAAGCTGAATGTGTTAAAACTTTCAGTGCACCTCGGGGCAGACCGTCGAGTTATTTCCACCATAGACTTAGCACATCATACACACTGAAGACCAAGGCTGTGTGGGTGTCAAGAAATGGCGTCATTGGTGTCGGTGAACCAGGCTGGCGGCGCAGCTGCGATGCAACGTGGCTGAACGAAGTGACAGATTACTCACCTCGGTGACACACTCACGGGATATACACACTCACTCACCAGCAGGTGAAATGGAGGCCACTTAGCTATTAATAATATTTTTTTATTTGTCAGATCATACAATACAGTACTATCAGTACTAGTAGTAGTGACTGGCCTGTTGGTCTAGTAGTTAGTGACCCTGACTGCTATGCCGGAGGTTGTAGGTTCGATTCCCACCCAGGACAAATGTTTGCGTGATGAGCACGATCATTTGTTCTGTGTCTGGGTGTAATTTATCTATAATATGTATGTATTTAGAAATATATAAGTATGTTTATCAGCTATTTAGTACCCATAACACAAGCTCTGAAGCTTAACTTGGGACTAAATTGCGTTGTGTGAAAAGTTGTGGAATATATTTATATTTATATTTTAGTAAGCAGCTTACAAACTAGGTTAGTACAATATACCTATGTTCTAGTATGTAGTATTAGTTGTCGTCATTTTTCACATGTAAAAATCTCGATTGCATCGTTGGTCTAGTGGTCGCAAGCACTGCTGATCATGAAGTCATGAGTTTGATCCCCGCGTCAGGTAAAGCGACATAGAAATTTTGCACTTGATATTTCTCAGTAGCAGCCTGTAATCTGGAGACATGTCCGACTGATGACAATAGGCCCGCTCCCTAATACAACTGGCGAAATGTGGGTATACTTTGTATATACTCTGCTTTACTCTTCGGGGACTACAGGCGTGATGTAACGTCAAAAAATTAAAAGCTTTAGTTTAAGTTTTACAATAATAATTATGAAGTTATAATGACACCTGAGTCCTCCTATCATCGATTCAATTGTCTGAACACCTCATTTTCACGGCTCTTTCACAGTCGTCATCACTCGTAACTCAGTTCAAAATCAAAATCAAAAGTCTTTATTCAAACCAGGCTGAGAATCATCAAAAATACATAAAGACAGTCCCCCCAAAAACGACCCACACTTCGCCACTTCCTAGTGTTTTTACTGGGAAGAAGAAGTGGCGGAACAAACTCCCCAGTAACACATCTGTCTGATTCGTTTGAAGAACTAGGTATACAAAGAATCTATACAATGAAATGCTCAACCGGCGTGCGTGTATGACAACATGTATGAATGTAAACGAAGCAAAAGAAGTATGTAAGAATCGTAGCACATGGTGCTCTGTAGTTTCTACCTACCCCCGTGGGAAAAAGGCGTGAGTTTATGTATGTATGTATGTATGTATGTATGTATGAAATTCTCAATAAATAGCACTAAGGTTTATACACTTTGTAAAACATTACATTTCAGAATGATTGTCACGTGTTAGCTAGCACACTCCAATATACACATATAAAAAAAAGTAAATTTAAATATTCATCCAAGTTACGCACACAGTTATCCAAGAGTCATGCAAATGTATTAATATTCCGATTATTCAGTAGGTATACAGCCGCCGAATGTTTTAATTCTTTATCACTGAACGTGAAGCCGACCGCTAATGGGATCGCGTTTTAGTTGAAAGGCATCAAAGTACGCGTGTTTATTATTTATTCAATATCGGTATATTTTCGTGAGATAACTCTCACGGGGCATTAGCAGCGCTGTTGATGGAAGAAATTCAGGACTTGCGCCGAATAAACAAGGTTGGTTTATTGATAAATACTTACTAAGTTTTATGAAAATTCTAGGTAAAATAGTATTATTCGTCTAGCTAATAATTAATCATATCTTTTCATTAACTTACTAAATAAATCTGGATACTTACAACATTGAGTATTATTATGGCGATTATCATGGGTGACAAAATTAAGAATTAACATTATCAATAATCATTTTTGTTAAGAAAGTGCCGACCAATTTACTATCAAATTTTCGAACAAGCTTACTATATTTTAATATAAGTGTGGCTTTATCGTCTTAGTTAATTTTAAGCGTTTCATAAAATAAACTTGCTCTACTAAACTGTTCCTACCGGCAACCGCCGAAAACACAGACATGTGAGCAAAAACTTAAAACTTTGTGTTATTTATGTTCACCACATTAATTGTATTTGCTTAGTTGGAACCATTACAACTGCGCTAAAACATGCAGAAGTAGGATTTCTTGCGGAATTACTACATTTGCAGAGCCAGTGCCGAAGTTTCATTTCATCCCAACCAAGAACCTAGAGTATAGTACTTAGTAGAATGTCATGCAAGCCAGCTTTAAAGGCTCTTTCTCTAGTTTACAATTCAGTATCTTAACATAGTATACAGCTGTAACATTACAACCTAAGGCCCCTCTCTGAGCTCGGACGTAAACAAAGAGTATTGTGGCGACAAACCGCGCGGAAGACACTAATATCTCAGTTAGATGAAGTCGTTAGTGTCGGTGCGGGCACTACCTCCACGGTACTCCACACGGCTCGGCGACGGAGCCGGCGCGCAGCCGCGTCTGGAACTTATACATGATCAGACCACTTTGTAAACAATACAGATCTTACTACACTTTGTGTGGCTTTGCAGACGGTTCACAATGCGTTGTAAGGCCTTTTGTATTTATTTTCACTAAAAAGGTACCCAATACTTTGTTTGATACCATAATGGTTACATATAGAACCTGGATCTCTACTGGACTTATTATGTACGCATTTGTGCTATGTTATATTAGGGAGCAAGCTGGACAATAAAACCATACAACATACAGAATTCCGCTTCCAAAACGCAGTGTGAATTTGGGCGCAAACCCTATGTATGAGTGATTATTTTAACAACATGTAATAACTGATTAAGATATGACATGTGTACCTTATATTATATTATATATCTCGTTTATCTCATATATAGTTGGTATATTTTTTTTTATCTTTATTTAAGGGGACTCGGTCAACAATGACGATGTCGCTCCGTAATTCTAACCTCTATTATCTATTCTATGGGTAGATACATCTTAACACTCTAGAACCTTACATAAGTAAACTACGGAGCGGAAGCATCACCCAGCCGTTGTTGGTCGGTGTCTCCGCCCGTGAATGGGCTAAATATAATGCACACTGCTTCCTGGCCGCCTCCGAAAAACAGAAGGCCTTGAAAATGGTGCTCATCCCTACATTGTACTGCGCGCTTCCAAGCGCCTGCCGCCGTTGACCCTTGTTTCGGACACATTCGAGCAAAACATGGTGAACATCGTCGATCGCATCACACTCCGAACAATTAGGTGAATCAGTTTTACCCATTGGATGCGCAAATTTATTTGAATTATTACAATGTAAATTTATTTCAATAATATTATTATTATTGTATAGAAGTAACAATGATGGGGTAGTTCTACTGAGAGTATTTTCTTACGTTCTCAATGTCAGGGCAATATTTTTGTTT
This sequence comes from Euplexia lucipara, assembly GCA_921972225.1. Classification (NCBI taxonomy): domain Eukaryota; kingdom Metazoa; phylum Arthropoda; class Insecta; order Lepidoptera; family Noctuidae; genus Euplexia; species Euplexia lucipara. The sequence goes on along the minus strand of OV179149.1, from coordinate 367,670 downwards.
TCTTAAACATGAATTTTAAACTAAGGGTTTTTTCGGAGAACAAGCCCGTTTCTTACAGAACAGGTACGTACCTACCACGTTGAGCCCTTTTGGATGGCACATCAATATTCGCTAGATTTAAATACCTCCAAGGAATGCCATAGAATCAAACGTACGCGTAATTCGTTACATAAGCCATAAGATATATCTCGCATTCATTTTTCTAAGAATGTTTTAGGAGTTGCAAAAAGTAAATTTGCTTTCCATCTCTGTAATCTCGGCGCGATCTCTCACTCTTACGATGGTAAGATAAATTCAGTGAAATGTAGTAATTTCATTAGTGGGGAGTGGTTCGCGAGCCTCCATTTAAACCAATGTAAAAGTGAAAAGTATTTCTGCTGCGATATTGTACGCTATCAAAGATCCGCACAAATTGAATAACTCTACTTTCTTCAAAATGATGTAGGTATCTACATATAGGGAGCGGACGACTTACCCACAGAGCCTTAGAGACCTTAAATTGCCGTAATCGCTTTTATTTTTTTTTATATTTCACGAATATCCACACGACGCCATCTAGTCCCAAGCTAATGGGTAATAATTCACATGGTATTTTATTTTTATTCATGCAGAAGAATGAATACTGCCGGTCAATTAAAAAAAATTTAGCCCGTGAAAATTTGAGTGATCAGCTTTCACTTCACCTACATTTTCACGCGGTGATTTGTACAGAATAGCAATGCTGTATTGTGTGATTAAAGATCTGAAGAGGTTTTTAGATAGAAACAATAATTATAAGCATAAGTTTAGAAAACACATATTTCATTAAATTGATGTCACGTTATGGACTGAAAATATCTTATTCAGAAGCGGTTTAAATTACCCTAGTAATTGACCTAGTCAAGTTGTGATTAATTAGCAGTTAGGTACTAATATTATCAAACCATTTATAGTATTACTCGAGACTACTAGAAACTTTCACAGTTCAGAAACTATGCAAGTTAAGTCTCTCGCAACTTGAGACTGCGGTACCCACGGTAATGAACTCGCTCATAGTTCTAGGTTTGGACTACATTGTTGAGATACCTGTAGCCCTGGCACGAATTCTTGACAAAAGCGTAGGATCGCCACAGCTCTTTTTAAATTTAAAATAAGCAGCATTAGTTACTTAGTTATTATTTGTTAGTTTTTATGGTAGACAATAAAGAGTATCCTAAGAATAATAAGCCGCGTCTAGTACAGACGCCAGCACATCAAGCTACCCCAAAGTGTCAAATTTTCCCAATTGAATAATATGAACCTTATTCTGTCTGCCATAAAGTCGAAATTTGACACATTGGGGTATCTTGATGTGCTGGCCTCTGTACAAAATTCTGCCGAAATCGTGTGTCCACTGCATTATCTTTGTGTGCGTGAGCCCGAAAGTGCTTACTCGCGAGCTGTATTCGACGGAACATGACTTTGAGTACCTACTGACACGGCTTGCGAAACAAAGAAGCTTACTTCGACTCAGCTTTAACCTCACTTTTTACACTCGTACTAGTTTTCTATTCGATTATTATTTTAAGAGAGTATTCTATTCCATTTTATTTATATATCAGTTTAAATTAATCAGGCAAGCACAATTAGATCACCAATAGATATGAATAACGTCTTAAAACGTGACTGTCTCATTGGTCTCGTGGTCGCATGCGCTACTGCTGAGCATGAGTTCTCGGGTTCGATCCCTGGGTCGGGCAAAGTGTAGTTGAGTCATCTAAAATTTCTCAGTAGCAGCCCGGAGTCTAGATTTATGGCTTATGGATTGATGGCAATAGGCTCGCCCCCTATTACATGGGACTTAACTGGCAAAATGAGGGTGAACTACCAGGTACACCGCTGATTACAGGCGTGATTTTGTTATGTTATGATGTTAAAATCTAACTTTAGTACAGTCAAATTAGGTCATTTTTTGATAAAGATTGGAATAAATTCTCTGGAGAGACAAAAACGGTTCCGATGGTTTTGTATGAGTGGAAAATCGAGTATGAAAACAAAAAAACATTTACTACCCCTACGGAAGGGGGTGAAAATTGTTTATGCCATTATTATGGCCATAACTAACTAGATAATACAGGTGTACTCTCCGTAATTTTTTGTATGCTGTATTACACCTTAATCTACATTATTACATTTTATTTATTTTATTCTGACTAACGCAGCTTGAGAAAAAAAATAAAAACATGTTTTTTTTCTTTTTTGGTCATTGCAGCTTTGGGGAAAACTGTGTAGTTGTGTAAATTGAGGAAAGGGTTATACATTTTGACCTAAATACATTATTGATTTTGCACCCTAGTGTGACATATGGAAATCAGCTTTTTACGATTTTCTGCCGCTGTACTTCGGGGGAAATTTTGGTTGTTTTGAAATTAATACAGTCATATTAACTTGGTTTCCTTTACATTTGCACCCTATAAAAAATTGGCATTTCTTAAGGGAACATATAATTTTCTTGTATTACAGTAATTGCCAAAGAGCTATTACGCCATGGAAGTGACAAGCGACATGCGCTTGTCACTTCCATAGAATATTGTTAGTCACGTAACCCATTTTTATTCCAAACATACTCATTTATTATTTAACTAGCTGATGCTTGCGGCTTCGCCCGCATGGATTTATTTTTAAAGGTTTTGGAAGGTTTATTTTTAACCTCCAACAAATACAATTATATTTCTGCCAATGCATACAAAAGCTTGACAAATTATATACTAATAATTTCCTTGAGAAAAACACTATCTACAGGTAAAAACAGCATTGGCGTAGTCATGTTTGAGTTCATTGCGAACAGACAGACAGACGACCGCGACGCAAGTGCGGATCCACTCGATCAACCAGTCAAAGTAATATTTATGTATGGATGATACCAATCGAGTTAAATTATTACCTCCTACTACTTCAAATAGTACTTACTACCTTCTCTAGTATTGAATAATAATAATAATAATAAGTTTATTAATGCTTTAGTTTACATTGTTTAGGTTTAGTGTTTGGAGCCTCCTTTTAAGAAAATAATGCTTGTGTTAGGAGCAACATAGAGACACTCAGCGCAGTAGTTCAGTTTAAAATTATGTATTTTGTATCTTTCAAAATCAATGCATTGCAGTAAGGTAGTTAGGTTCGCTATAGGATAGGTGCGCCGTGCCCTCGTCTTTGGAGAAGGCAGTGAGTGACTTGTCGCTGCCGGCCGTGGTCGGGAGGATAATCGGCAGCGTCGAGTCCTGGGACGCGGTGGTATCCTTCTGCGAAACAGTTATCTCGCAAAAGATGGCTGGGAAAGGGAGAGGGAGATTACCTCCACTTACCCTGCCCGCAGCAGGCGCACCGGGCGCAGGCGGAGGGCGGACCACGCCCTCTTCCAGCCCCCCACGTACATGGACCCGAGGTGACGGCGCGTCGTGTTTACGCGCGCCCCTCTTAGACGTCGCGAGGGGAGTCTAAAACCTCACTCCAGTCGCTGACTTGGCGAGGCCCGCGGGGCCGGCACCAGTCGGGGGTCGCGGAAGTATCTTCTGTTCCCGTGACCCTCGGCGCAGGTGTGAGAAGGAACACGGGATGGTTTTTAGTCAGTAAGAGTCTGACAGACCTCTCCGCCCTCCCTGGGGCGGGGGACATCCATGAGGATGGTAAGGTTAGGTTATATGTATATTTGTATACTAAAATGCCTCTTTTTTTTTTTGCCCCCTAAGGGATTGAATTCACAAAAGTTTAAAAACCCTAATACTTCATTTTATCGAAATAATTTTGAAAATCAGAGAACTTTCACACTAACTTTGCGCTCCCCATTTACCCCCTTAAAAAATGATTTACGAAAAAATATTTGTTAGGTGTTTCATGACTTTCAATGAAAAACCTTCATACTGAATTTCATTGGAACAATTTCAAAAACGACAAAGTTATATACAAGTACTTACTTTGCACCCACGTTTTACCCCCTTAGAGGATGATTTTCAAAATGTATCGCGCTCCTGATTGTTCTCGAGGGACCGAGCAGTCTCAGAGCAAATATTCTGAATATTCAACCTCTGATCCCTCTCTGTAAACGTTTCGGATGCGCGAGAATGACCCCGGTCGATAGCTAAACGCATTTCTTGTTGTTTCACACTTTCCTGAGATAGAGAAGAGTGCGGACTCGTTTACATTTTAGTCGTAATTGTCGCTTCGTGCTAGTTTCTGCGGACAAACTTAGCGCATTACGCTCACGGTTAGAACCTAGCCGTTGTACACGCTCTGCGTCGGTTTCGAGAGATCGAACTAACCTGCGAATCTTAGAAACCCTTAAGTTTTGAGACAGATTTGACGTTTTTCTAAAAGGCATAGCTAAAATTTCTTCTTAATCCGATACTAACGATATTCAAATCAGCACGTAATAAGCACGTAAGAATTGCTAGTAGGTAAGTAAGTAGAAAAATAAGGTCAGAGTGTCGTCTTGGGGGCACTATGAAAAAAAAAATTAAAAAAAAAAAAAATAAAAATCATTTATTTAGGAAAAAAAACAGTACAGTCATGAAAAAATAAAAACGATGATAACTGCAAAAGTTAATAACTGTGGCGCAGCTAACTTAGAAAAATTTCGCAACCAATTTCGAGGTAGTTGGTCACAGTTCTAACCTTTTTTTTTTTTTTGGAGGGGTGGATAATCCTCATGGATGTCCCCCGGGGAGGCGGAGGGGTCTGTCAGACTCTTACTGACTAAAAACCACCCCGTGTTCCTTCTCACACCTGCGCCGGGGGTCAGGGGAACAGAAGATACTTCCGCGACCCCGGACTGGTGCCGGCCCCGCGGGCCTCGCCAAGTCAGCGAGGGGAGTGAGGTGTTAGACTCCCCTCACGACGTTTAAGAGGGGCGCGCGTGAACACGACGCGCCGCCACCTCGAGTCCATGTACGTGGGGGCGGCGGACATCCCCGCGTCCGTCGCCCTGGACCCATTTAGGGGGGCTGGAAGAGGGCGTTGTTCGCCCTCCGCCTGCGCCCGGTGCGTCTGCTGCGGGCCGGGTGAGTGGAAGTAATCTCCCTCTCCCTTTCCGCAGCCTCCTTCTGCGAGATGACCGTTTCGCAGAAGGACACCACCGCGTCCCAGGACTCGACGCTGCCGACCATCCTCTCGACCACGGCCGGCAGCGACAAGTCACTGCATACTCCAGACACGAGGGCACGGCGCGGCTCCTCCCAAGAGGCACACTCTGCCAGCGTATGCCGCGCCGTGTCCTCCCGACAGTCGACACAGTGGTGTCACAGTTCTAACCTAACCTAACCTAATGGATCCCTTCCACATCGTTTTTACGACAAACGGTTAGTCGGAGACAAAAAACACCAAGATACTTTTAGCCTTAAATTTAGGTGTTTTATACGATAGAATCGAGAAAATAAACGATTTGCAAAAATAACACTTTTTTGGCTAAATTTTAAGTCCTTGCTCCATAGTCCCCCTATCATGGCTACACTCCAACCAAAAATAATAATTATTCGCAGGAAAATTAAACACTTCAACCAACACAAACAACAAAGGTATCCCCCGTTTATATAGGATGAGAGCGTCACATCGGCACCTATAACATCACTTTTTGGGAACGAAACCATAGCGCGATCTAACTCGAGGCCAATGCAGACATCTAGTTAGAAAACGGAAACTACATAATATTATTTACCCAAATTAAATTAAGAATAAAACTAAATTGTCGTTAATTTAACAGACAACTATGTTATTTTTAAATATAAAAAAATATGTTAATCGCAGCAAGGAACAAAACTACAAATTATATACTTAAATCAATTACCAATTACAACAAATGTGCTTGGTAATTTAAAACTTAGAACCAAAGCTTTGACTTAACTTGCTAAGCTTGCTTGCTTGCTTAGTGTAGCTTGTAGTACCTACCACCAATCAATCTGTTTAGTAATATTGGTGTGAAACTCTCCATACAATTAGATAGGACATGTATAATAGTTCTCAGATTTTATAACAGTATCGTAACTAATGCATAAACTAAAAAATAATAATAATAAAAATATTTTTACGATTTTTCTAAAACAATATTATAGGGTTTGAACTCGCACCATTTAGTGTGGTAAACCGTCGCTTGACCTCTCCGCTAAATTCCCTGTTGACATATTGTTGAACAGCTGTTCCCCTACAATTTATAATATTACTGCCCCGCTCCTTAATGAAAATACCGTGATTTTTATGTTCCTAGAGTTATTTTTTTATTAACTAAATAACATGTCATTTGTGCATTCAATCACGAAAAAAACCTTTTCAAATCAATATTGCTTACCTCCCATAACATAAGGCGTGATAATATGTAGCCTAAAGCCTACCTTGGTTTACATAGAACATTTTTGCTAAATTTTAATTCAATCTATCCAGTATTTTTCGCGTAGAGCATACCATACACACAGACAAACAGACAAAAATTCTAGAAAGTCTTTTTTTGTCATCAGTTACGTTTTTCTAACAAAACCCACTTATTTTTTTAGAAAATTCTCAATGTACAGTTTTTTTTGCGTTACTGTTTTATTTTTATTATATGTATATATTATTTTTTTATTACTGTAATGTGTATTTCTAACAATACACTGTCACTTTGCATAAAATATAATCCGATATTTTTTTTATATTTTATTTCAGCTAAAGGTAAATTTGTGTAACGCGCGGATCGCTTCTTGCCACAACAAAGATCTAAACGCATCTTCTATTATCATGGCATGCACGTTTTTGTTCTGGCCCCGCCGGCCGCGCTCGCCCCGCGTCCCGCTTCGACCCCGCGCGCGCCCTGCGAACGCCACGAGGCGCGTTATGTATCCACGTTAATTTTACATAAACTTCCAGTCATATATTTCTTATCTTTATTAGGTGCGAATAAAGTATATTTAGAATACATCATGTATAAAAAAAACCACGACTACAATAATTTGCCCCGAAGTACAATTTATAAATATTGTAAAATGCTGGTTTCCAAGGGGTGCAAAAGGGTGCAAATTTAACTGGTTGTTTATGATGCTTTAAAAAGCTTATTATAAGTTTGCACCAACAGACAAAATTTCCCTTAAGCCGCAAATCAAAAATATTAATTTATTAACGCTTCATACACCCCATACTTTTTTCGTGACAAGTAATTATACACCAAAGGGGTATCTACATATATGTATACTTAGCACAATTAGTTACTAAAGAAATTTCAAAATTTTGGAACTTTGAAGTTTTTACCTAATGTTAAACGATGTTCCGTACATAACAGGAATGGTGCAAACTCAGAGAAAACTTATATTCATGTCTTCTAATGATTCCACAAAAAATTACAACTACACGAATTACGTCCAATCTTTTTGCTAATTTGACTGTACTACTTACTAATAAATTTGAAACGAGTATGAATATCTTTAAAATCGTGTGTTTGGATTTATGCTATAGGTACTGGTGAACCTCATCACTTTCTATCGAATGTTCTAGACATAACTATCTCCAGTCTATTAATACTAACACGAGACTTGGTTATTTTCTAGTTTGGTGCTCTCTTCATGTGACAGCTAATCAGAGTTCGCGTGTTATCACGTTGACAGGTTGGCATTAGTGTCGAAGTTCACGCGGGATCAAGGCAGGCGCTTCGTTTGTACCGCGTGTATTCAAACGGACGAATTTCTTAAATCGGAGTGATGTTTCGGAAGGAACAATAACATTTAAACAAACGATGTACTATTTAAATGGAGTACAACATGATAATTATAGTGTAGATAAACATTGTTTTGACTTATGATCTAAATATCTTTAAAACTTACGATTATCACTTTGTCGTTTATTACTTTGTGTTTGTGTCTTTGTGTTTGTTGTTTGTTTTTTGAAGTTTGAAGTTGATGTTTTCCATAATATCATATTGAGGGATGTGGATCTTCGATAGGAGGCAGCGTAAATATTAACAGTGAAGCTAAAGCAGTGAGTGTATAGTAAGATGTACGAGTTTATAAAACGTTTTTTAAAGTAAGCTATGAATAAATTTAAAAGAAGAGACCCTACAATATATCCCTGAGGAACACCAGATGGTATCAGATTCCAACTGGAGGTGAGGTTTCATAGAGGAAAACCACCGATATAGGTCACCGTGTATCACAGCTAAACAAAGTTTACGGATAAATTACATCAACTTGTGTTTCCATGTTCCCTCAAACTCATTGGAAAATCTCATTGATTCTTGGTCGTCTATGCCAGCCTCTTGGAATATCAACTGAAAATACGACTTGTGAAAGACACATAGATATAAATGATAATGATAAAATGATATATTTATTTCTGTAAATAGGTTTTCACAAACACTTTTACACGTAATTTTTTTAACTAGTAGATGAGATCGCAGTTTCACTATCTGACTACTCTAAGAAGAAACACAGAAAGAAACTCAGAGGTCATAGTCTGTTTTAAAGTCCAGACATTATCTTTGTCACATCATGTAAGATTCATTCAGATTAGTGTCTGAGTTGGTTTTTTGAGGAAAGAACTGACGAACAATACCAAAGAAAGAACATTTGGGTTGGTCCCTTATAGAACTCAAACACAAACTAAAAGGTGAATGGATTACTAAATACCTATAATTAGTTTAAAGACATCAATAACCTCCACTAAGATGCGTGAAATTTGCGTACAGGGTCAAGGCGTACCGTAAATTTCATCAATCGTTCGTATATAAAAGTCAAACAAAAATTTCCTTTATAATTTATCAATATCATAAAAATATCGTCAATATATCGCAGTAGATCAATGTAACGCATCTGCTTCAAATAATTGATGTGTTCGCTGTTCTGTGACCCTGAGGTATAGACTAAACATTTTTTGCGCCATATTTACGTCACCGGCAGTTGGCGGCAAAACTGACGGAAACTATAAATTAGTTTTATTTGATTTGGTCGCGTTCAATAACTCGTCGGTTATTACAGCGGTGCGCCATTAAACGGTCGTGTGCGGTGTCACAGAGGCGAATCGGTATCGTTCAAATAAAATGTTAACATTATAATTCAATTGACACCGTTTGAAGTTCTGGAAGCTGTTTAATGTTCATAATGCATTAAAATTATTCATGCAAAAAAATGTTCTTAATAAAATTTACTAAGATTTATTGTTTATGTTTAGTCAGAGAATGAATGGAAGAATAGATCAATGGGCCCTGAAGGTAATGGGCACTTCAAACTCATATGGTAGACTATTTTATACAAAGGAAAGATTCCTTTATTTTTCTAAAGAAATAAAACTGAAAGACATTAATATTTTAAGGACTTAAAGTGGTTTCCCTTCAGGGCCAACTTACATTTTTCACGATGGTCTATCTGTCCATACCTTCAACAAATACACGATTTTATTAAATTTTCCGTTTGGTAGTAAGTAGATCTATAATTCATTCGATCACAAAATTTAAAAAGTTCATGAAACACCTTTTGAAACATATTTGTAAAAGAAAGAAAAGAAAGAAAGAAAATATTTTATTTGGACGCACAGAACATAAAACAAAAGAACAGCAATACAGATAATAAAAAAATAAAAATGATTGAAAAACTAGAGACACAAATAAAATAATAATAATAATAAAAAGACCTGTGCGAGACCAAAAAGGCGAGGCGTTTGTACGAGTTGAGAATTAAATAAATATAATAGGTAGCCGCGCGTGGGACAATTTGTACTAAAAGAGATACAATTGTTTCACGGAGGTCGCGGGGTTGCCCGGGCTCGTGGGGTTTGCGGGACCGTCGGCTGCGTTGAACCATTCTTACTTTAAGAAAACTTTCTTGATGTATGATAATATGTTTCAAGATTTATTTGTCTAGGGCTCCGGTCGATTTGTAAAAAGAGGAGTTACTCTGTCTGTACTATTAAGCTCTTTATTTCCCAATCCCAACCAATACAATGTAGTGTCAGACGCGCACCGAGAATGAGAAAGTGTTCAATGTTGCCATTTATTTAGTACGTAGTTGGTAAATTTATGTTCCTTTACTTTGCCTCTTTTTGTGAAAAAAATAAACCTTGTTCTTACATAAAAACTGATACTTACGTTTAAAGTTCATTGACAATACGTAAATCAGCAATTCACATAAATCGTTACCGTAGTGGTAATCGGAGTGTTTCAACATGTTCCACGATTGACACTCGATCGCCAGCGAGAGCCACGCTGGTTCAACACGTATAAGTTAGCGCCGACCAACTTGCCTAATCTATCAATAGAGGCAAACTCGGGACGCGCTGATGTATGCGCCGACACGCGCCGAAGCTACACAAATAATAAAAGCAGAAGGTTCGAACGTCAAAAGCCTTTTTAAAACCATTCCATTACTTTTAGCACGAATGTTTGACGTAAACGTAAAGTCAAAACGTATAACCAAAATGGTAAAATACTAAATTTTAATATTTTTTAAGTAATTTGTTAGGCTTTATTCATATCTTTGGGTAGTAATAACTACATCATAAAATTAAACCTAAATCCTGCAGTATAATTGCATTTTATTTTTAAAATCGTTCGAATTGCCGTTACGCTTATGACAAGTATTGGTGCCACTGTACAACATAAAGAAACGAAATGTCCGACCATCCTCCAACTTGGTTACAGCTCCTTATTTACTCCTTCTCACACAGGACCCGAGTCGCAGCAGCGATAAAGGTTAATTATGTGTGACATTAGTGGGACTTCTGCATCTCTTCACGATGAGCGATGGTTGAGCGCGACTGCGGGGCGACACATGTGTCATGCGGAGATGGAAGACGCGTCACGTGGTGCTGGCTGAACTGGCGCTCGCTGACATGCTCCGATAAACTTCGCGGTGCTACTTAGTTGTTTAGTCGGGAAGAATGAGCTGTAACTATAAGAATTAAGCATATAGGAACATTGGGCATAATTTTATATTGTCTGTGTATTGTGTCGTTTGTTTGTTTGTCAAGCCTGTTTCAATATGTTGAAATGCCATTCATTAGGGCATCACCCTATTGCTCTACCTTAACACAAATTCATCGACATTACGATGCGAAATCATTACGATTGAAGAAAGACGCTCATTAACGGTCGTTGTAGCGATACTTGGAGAAAGCCTATCTCTAGCAGTGAACGCCCTTTGGCTGAAATGATGATGATGATGAACACAAATCTGAATAGTGGCGAGTCCCTTTACCCAACCTACTACAGAACTTCACGATCAGATTTCGCACTTGTTACCACTCGACGAAACAGGCAAGCAAGAGACTTCATATCATACACAGATACATAAGTTCCTACTTTCAAACGTTACTACGTCAACTTTGTTCCAAAGGTTTTCTTTTTGCAACAACAAAAGTTCTTGCTCAGAAACAAATTTGCCAATGTGCTTTAATAAAATTGCTGCAAAAAAATATAGACACGGAAAATTCGCGTTAATTTTAATTGTAACAATTTCCAGCAACACTTTTTGCAAGCTTTATTGAGTAACTACCACTAATGGCACCGGTGCGTGTTGATTACAGCTTGCCATGTCGCACGGCGAGGCGGCGACATTACAGCGAGCCACGCCCTCACCTGCTGCACGAGCGACAGTCTTGATGAGCTATTGTCAGTTAACTCGCTGCATGGCCTGACGCGTGAGGTGCAGGGCTGAGAGGCAGTTCCATCGTAAAAATAATACACGCTGTGAAAGTTGTTAGAAGATCTATCTCAGCCAAAAGATTGAACGCCTCTAAAAAATCGATTATAGATAAGCGTTGGTGTTTTAGTAACCAAATTGGAACGAACACCATTGTTATTACCAAATCGTTATGCAGAACTTGAAAATGCATGTTGGGGCAATGTACTTAATCATGCCGTCATTCTGTCAGTGCCTGTTGTCTTCCCTCGCCTAACAGCGAGCTGTAAAGTTATGACGTATCATACTGGTGAAAATTGTATTAATATTTTTATTATTTGAAACCACTTGCGGCAGACGCTAATCCCATATCTCCAATACATGACACAAATCCAAACATATTTCAATTGTTGTGAGTTGTGGTGGTAGTAGAAATTGACGTGTGGCATATGACGACCACCGTAAGCATCATTCGATTTCCACTCGATCTCTAGACCCCCTTTTCAAATCTCGCGTATAATGAATTCTATGATGCCACGATACAGAACCTAAATGTAATAACCTAGGTAAGTGCTTATACTAAAATACCAAGATATGCATTAATAAAACAATAACAATACCTCTTCACCTCTATAGAACCTCCAGGTTGTCCGCTAGACCAGTCCGGTACGTTTTTATGTAAGTTTTTATTAGTTAATTTTGATTTGCTCATGTTTACCTTAATTAACTAAACCAGGTTTGCGTCAAGTGTAAAAAACTGACCGTGAACTTATGATGAGATCGTATGCTCGATGTTACGAGGAAACTTTTCGTAACATCGAGCACACGATCTCATCAACTTGCGTTTTGTGGTAAAAGAGATTTCACACGGATAATGTAACTAAGGATGGAGGTGCACTTAACGTTACTTTAAACAAACAAATGACGATGCCTTGACGACAATTGCGCCAACCTCTCGGGCAGACGTCGCATCTACTGAAAATCACGCCTGTAATCTCCGAAGGCTCAGGCAGAAGTGTACACCCACGTTCTACTAAAAAAAAACTTCAAAACAAAATATTTGAATAAATACAAAGTTAGTCAAAACAAAGCACAAATCTTCCTACACATAACTACATCTAGACAATTTAAAAACAAAAGCTTCCAGACGGAGGGGTGGAGTTTATATCCTCCCACTGTAGCGAGTTAATAACAACAAATCTTAACAAACTTCTAAACAACTACAAACGATGTTTGTAAAAAACTTTAGTGGCGGCCCTAACATTGTTTATGTTCGGTGTGAACCAACCCTAGCACTGGAAACATACGGACAGGGACCGTTTAGAGCGGACACGCTCAATGTCAGCACTACTGTGGAACCACCTGATGCACCCCATTGTACATTGTTTAATGGGGCTTTCTCGCTGTCAACCTAGTTACATCCTGGCTGTTGTTGTATTGTATGCAGTCAAACGTCTCCCCGTTTGCCTGTACCGATAGAAACAAAATTTTACTACGATTGTCACGCTATTTTTACATTCCACCTGACCTGACACCATGTAGGTATGAAAACTACATGGTGTCAGAATCAGAATCAGAATCAGAATCATTTATTCGTAAACATAGGTGATAATTACAGACAAGATCATAAAAATTAGGTAGTGCACTATGTTTTGCCAATTGACATACAAATCATTTACAGAAAAAAAATAGTATTAAATTAAAATATGAATCGAAACTATTTATCTCAATTATTTAAAAACATTAAGAGTCCTCTTACGTAACAAACAACTTTTAACTTGCGTAAATATCCTCGTCAAAGTTTAGTTTCTATTCACTCAACAATTTATTTTCAGATAAATACTAGCTGTACCCTGCCACGCTTCGCTGTGGCACATTGTGTTTGAATGGTTAAAAAAAAGAGAAAATGACGTGTGGCACTCGGAGACTGCCGCGGTAAAGCTATTGCATAGCATTTTTTATCAACTCCTCTCTCCCTCTCCTCCCCTCCCCCTCTCATTCCCTCCTTCTCTATCCCCTCCCTTTGTCCTGACCTCCCTACACTCCCATTCCCCATCCCTCCCCGCTCCCCTACCCATCTCTCCCCCTCCCCATCCCTCCCGCTGCCCCTGCCCCTCCCCCTCACTCCCCTGCCCCTCCCACCCCTCTCAAAATCTCACCCCTCCCCCTCACACAATCTCCCCTCTACCCTCTCACAATCTCCCCCCTCCCCCTCTCACGATCCCCACTCTGACTCACCTCCCCCTCTCCCCCTCCCACTCCCTCCCTCTTCCCACTCCTCGTGATATTTCAAAAAGTCATTAAAAGTTCTGCTATGACTATAAAAAAGCAAGGGTTGGTGATAAAAAAGTGCAAATTTAGAGTTGTATGTATTTTTGATGCCACATAATAAAAAATTAAAAAATAAAAATTACCAAAAAAATTAAAAAATAAAAATTAGGGTGAACACCCCTTATCACTTACAGGTTAGAAAAATAGATAGTAGCCGATTCTCAGGCTTGCTGAATATGCATAAAAAATTTCATGAGAATCGGTCAAGCCGTTTCGGAGGAGTATGGGAACGAACATTGTGACACGAGAATTTTATATATAAGAAGAAGAAGATAACAACAAAAGTTCACAAACCACTCATGTAAACTACTCGTACTTCTAGATTTTGTTTGTTTATTTATAAGTTTATGATTTGTTTTTTTATTTGTTTTAAAGTTTATGATTTGTTATCAGGGCACTTAACGTATTGTGATTTATTACCAAACAGCACATTAAAACACGCGAAAAAGTTTTAGTTTACGACTGAACATAGGTTACGTTGTTATAGGTAAAGTAGGTACGCATCATCGCTACTTTGCTGTATGTATGAGCACACTTGAGTCGCACATTGAATGTAGCTTCCTAGTAGTACTGCAAGGAGATAAAGCTAGATTATACATTAACAATATAAAGTAATTCATTAGTAAACTTAATAAATGGTTCTAATATCTCACGTGTCAAGGTAGCGTAAATCGGTTACTTGACGATCAACAAATATGGCGTTTCTGAAATAACTAAAGATCTGGCTATAAACATCCTCTGTACATAGTAACTCTCACAGATAGGTACACGTTTTATGGTAGTCGTAGCATTACCTCACGTAATAAAAATGCAAATTAGGCATCGGATCTTTGTGCAAATGAAACTTTTTTTCCATTTGTTTGTTTGAACAAAGTAGACGTTCACAAATGCGGGCGCGACCGGCTGTTAACCTGATGACCTGGATGTTTTCACTTTAATGCGTTGACATTATCGACTTTAGCCAATTAATAAAAAAGTTTTTACTCTTGAATAACTTTACGATAGTCGGAACACAATACCACTAACTAATGTTATTACTAACTAGATTAGGCGTACAATAATTAACAAAGAAAGCGTTCGTTACCACATTGCTTCGTGTACGGGAGAATGGAGGATGGGAGCAGCCATGCAATTAAAATCTCAAGTAATTTTCTAGTGGAGATAGAGCTTTAGATAATTGAAAGTAATTTGTACAGACAAGAACTAAGTAGACTAGCTTATTGTGGTTGTAAATTGTGTACACTTAAATTGGGATTACGTTAAACTTGGGCAATCAGCCGAGTCAGGCTCGCCTTAGACACTAATTAACCTATCACACTATTGTTAATATGATGTCTCGATGAGCTTAGTTTTATATAAAAGACTACATTTCAAAGTGCAATGTCAATTTCAAGAGTTTTGGGAATCTATAAAAACTTCACGTGTCATGGCGGTTCTAACTTGGTTTTCTAGACCTCAAATCATCTTTTCATATCCTGAAAACAATTTTCAACTTTACACCCTATTTTAAGAAAAATCATAATTATAAAATTGGATCGTGATAAACAAATAGGTACCTACTCATTTGAAATTAAAATAATGATATTGTTTAAGAATTGTATTTATTCCTGAATTTAGAACACATAGGAACATAATTTATATTTCTTTTTCTGTTACTGAATATTATCAATGTAGGTAAGGTGCTTAAGTACTTCCCTACTTGCGCTTACAATTAATATCCTCACCACTAGTAGGTAATGTTGTTAGAAAAAATAAAGGTACCTACTTGCCACGATATTCTCTAAAACACAGTCAATTTGCTCACTCGTCACTAAAAAGAGACCAATAACTACTGGAGAAAAGTAAACGCTCTACAGCTTCAACTTGTAATAAACTGAAACTGCTGAGTAAATACGAAGGAATAAATTCAACTCGACGGAAAACAAACGGCACGGACGGAACTATTTGATTGACGCATTAATTTGACAGATAAATCTCTCTCAATGTGGCCATGTAAATTATTTTGGTAATCGATTTACCAAGTCGATTAATTAAAAATAGTGTTATTTATATATTTAAAATGTATACCTTTGCTTGCCTTTTTTATTTGAGCCTGGCTGTCTTGGCCTCATCGCGTCCAATCATTGCAGTTATGAAAGTTTTAGCCAGATTACAACCGGAAAAAATCTATTTCAGCCTATCCCTGGTAATGTTTACGTGATTCTATTCTGATCGTAATTTAACTCTTTTATAATTATTATAATTGATAACAATTTATTACATCTGCCCACACTCAAGTTAAGTTTCTATAACGGAACTGTTAAATTGAATTTATTGAATATAGGTAGTTATTTATTATGTTTCCCAATACGTGTAAAGATAAGAGAAAGATTGATAAAAAACTGGAATGTGTAAAAATACGACTTAATTTTTGAGAATTAAATAGTTTAGACACGACACCAAAAAATACAGGACCCATTGGCGGTCAATTTCTAATGTATAGGTACCTACTTAATTAAAGTTTGATAACTCTCAAGTTTGTTAACTGTTCACATGGCTATCTAGTTTGATCACCAATACAGTTCTGCCAAGCACTACATTATCGTACAAATAGATTAATTATTCACCCTAGTAATATGATACGGAGTGCAACAACACCACGGCGCACCCTACACCGTGCCAGTGTTAGTGAGTTCACAGCTACGGCGACTAATTAACAGTTCAGTCGCCGTGACTAGCGCTGGACGAACGATGATAAAACAACGATATTACACATCACATGAATATGTATGACAACTATTTATGCGCAACGATGCGAGACTAAATAACGTTACTTATAATCCCTATCCACATAAACAGGGTGACTATACATAAGTAGTGTTGACACAAAGATGTGCCCGCGATCACTGCAGATTAAGAATAAAAAATTGGTTGCCTGTAAAGTCGGTATACGGGCGAAAGTTTTACGTGACAACGACTTTGAGTGGTAAAATAATTTTAATGTGAATATTCATTCGTATAGTAGGAAGAAGGATGAAACTGTGCTCGAGTGGAAGGGACGCGTGCCTTTCACTTTTTATGTCTGTCTCTCTCGCTCTTAGGCGGGCTAACCATGCCCGAGTGGAAGGGACGCGTGCCTCTCACTCGCTCTCATTGTGAGCGCATAACGTGAGCGGAGCGTAACGCAGTTTCTTGAAGTGTCACCCGGCAAACCAATTTGTAAGACGTTGTCACGTCAAAAACAAAACATTATTTATTTTGTAATATTAAACTAGCATGTTATTGTACCGTACAGAGCTCAACAGCAATGAAACCTTAAGTATTTTAACAATTACAACGTTTAATGTGCTAATAAAATCTTTAAGACGAGCGATTTCAGACCTATTAAATAATAAGAAACAGTTTTCCTCGCTGTGTTTTCCTTAAATATTTATATTGCTATATAAAGAAGAATTATTTGATTTTCTCTTTCTTTCTTTCTTACTTTATTTGTTTGTAAGGATCTATATATCCCTACAAAAGTTACATTAGTTTGACCTAAGAAATTATTTTGTTTTGTTATTTGTTAGAAAATTTAGTCACACCCACATTTCTGAAACTCAAATTGATTGTCAAATCCTAAATTAACGCGAGCGAATCCAAGGGTTAAAGCTAGTAGACTATTTTTTTATTTTCAAAACTACGAAAAGGTGGAGTAAATATTAAAGTTCAAATCGAAAAGTACGACACTCATGCAAACGAAGTAAAGTGCTATTTAAAAGTAAATTTAGAAAGTAAAGATTTGAAAAAGTCATAGGTACCTACCTATTGAAACTCACAAGGGTTTCAACCCACAACTTCGTGTGTGAAGAGTGAGGCCTTAACCACTCACTAGACCATCACGTCATTAAAAGTTTCTAAGAAACATTTTTCTTTCGAAACGAAAATCTTGACCGACTGTACGTCACTGTCAAATAATTGCAAAAAGAAAAATGGTCGTACATCATGATGTCGGTGTGTGTGTGTGTGTGATTTCTTACGCCATCGCCAGGAAGACACGTAAGTATATCTGAACGATAAGTACTTTACAACACATTATTTTATTAAATAACAAGGTCAAACAGATTTTATAAATGCCAAGACCGCGGTAGTTATTTTAGTTGACTGCAATTTGCTTCGTTTTAAAAGTGAAACAAAGTTCGTAGTGGATGGATATCATTTTTGTTAATGTACGCAATTATTATTTACGTAAACCATCAGTTGTATATATATTTAATGAACGGCGCGGATGTAGTTTGGACACCATTACACTAAAAGTCAAAAACATAGCAACAGAAGTATTGTAATGTAGAGAAGCAAGGAAGTCTCTTTATATTAGACACTTGAAAACTTCAATTCCTAAAACAACATGATTCTTCGACTTGCTTCAAAATATCTCGACAAGCATTTTTGAAATATCAAGTGAAGATAGCATCATCAGTTCCACTTTTTGTGTCATTTTCCTTTATTATTACAATAGTGTATTAAAATTATTAAATCATAATTCACACATACATTACACACATACAGGCGCACTGTATCAACGGTAACAAATAGGGATGTCACTGACCTTCAGGCCTTCGCCCATAAATCTCAGGGTTGTCCCTGAAATACTTTCCTTGCACACTATATTCCACTCTTGTATAAATCTAGCCGATGTCCACGGGCTCAGAAATTATAGGAATACTTCCGGAATATGAATAAGTCTCAAACGTAATCGTGATCACGGGTTTCATTTTTGTAAGGTATCTACATAATTATAAATCACCCACTTTCGGTTAGTAAAGTGATTAAACCTCGTTTCTCTGTATGAGTAGAGGCATTTCCCGTGCAGAGAGACAGTAATAGCACTATTATTAATTTGTTAAATCTAAAAAAAGTCGCCTTTTGCCTTTTCTTTTTTAAGTATTTTAGTAATTAAGTTTCCTCTACGCAGTGCCACGGAACCATTCAGTAAGGGTCGGTACATATCTGATGGAAGATGCGTCGCGTAATACCGGTCCCGTAACTTCAGAACAGACAAATATATAATAAAACATTTAACCTTTACACTCAACCGATGATGTGTTAGTGCGTCGAGGTACAGTGTCGCGTACGCTCGGCGCATTTTCTGTTAGATATGTTCCGAACCTAAATAATTGTCACCTAAGAAATGTAGGCTACGCGAGGCCTACGGGCCTACGAACCTCTACGGTTTCGTAGCACAAAATCTTACGCAGTTGCGAATTAAAACAAATCATAACAGCACTATATTTAATGTAGCAGACAACAGTCAATAGAAAAGATAAACACACACGGTAAATCCTTTATCATGCCTACTGTGATCAAATAGTATGATCATTTAATTAAAAATCGTAACTGTTAGTAAATACCTTGATCGAGTTTAAACATCCCTCTCGTCTCCGCCTCGCTCACACCCCCTGTGCGTCGGCGCGCGGCGTCGGGACGACCACTACAAAATAGAAAAGTACAGAAGGCCCGTTCTTTGCGTCGAGTGGCGACAGGCTCGCGCACACATAGGAGCATAAGTCCTGCCACATAGGAGCATAAGTCCTGCGATCACAAACCAGTCACGAGTGAGCTTTACTCGCTGCAATATGTGTCTGTGTGTGCGTCTTCTGTCGCCCGTTGTATGAACCCGGTCTTCTGAACTTTTCTGTTTTGTGGCCAAAGTATGCAAATAGGAGCGATCACGCGACTTATCCTGTCGCCAATGAGTTCTCGCCTCGTCAGCGGAGCCTCGACATTATAAATAGATGTTTACGAGCTATTATCGGTGTTTTATTCTTACGAGCCCATTGACACCCCGAACCTACATTCCTACATTGACATTGTAACCATTCAACCGTTAACTCATAAGAACTATGACCATTGGTCACCAGTGCAGCAAATATCATTTTTAAAAATACATACATATACAATACATGTGTTTTTCCCATGGGGGTTGGCAGAAACTACAGGGCGCCATATGCTACAATTCGCACATATTTATTTTGCATACATGTTGTCTTACACACACGCCGCTTTGGAGTATTACGCAGCTGACCTTTCTGAAGAACGTCACCAATAAAATTAAGGTTAAGATTTTTTAGATTTCATAATAAAATGGCAAAAAATATACTTCGTGCTACTTCGTCTGTCTATCTGTCACAGCTGCTAATTCCAGAGAGCTGATGTTATTGACTTTTAATTCTGAGTATACAGCCTTGTATTAAGTATATATAATATATATATATACTAAACCCGAATAGGGGTTGTGGTACTCATCGTTATGAACAGCTTTTATAATAGGTACTGTGCTACGAACTCTGAAATCACAAAAAAAATCAGCTGTTTCATACATGTTGTCGAGTAACGTGAGTATAAATGTACTAAACACCTGTTTTTTTTTACGATTTCATTTACCTTTTAGAATAGTTTGGTTGGTGAAGGTTTACATGAATACTACTGGAATTAAACGACATCTCTTACTGCATAGTTCAGATAAGAAAAGACCTGTGTTAAGCATTTCACCTGCTCTGTAACTGGTTCTATCCCAAACATTGGGAAACTAGGGTCAGTGTCCGTCGCGTCACAAAATAAATTAGTTCTCAACACTAAATTGCTGTCCACAAGTAAATTAACTCTATGTAGGATTTACAGATTAAAATGTTAGTAAGCAGCAGTCTCGTTAACTTCCGTGGCGTTAATAATAATTATTCCTAGAAATATTAGTATGGAATATTCGTATTTCTCTTTCACATTCCTCGAGAGATCACCAACATCCTGGGGAAATATGTCGGTTTCCGGTGAAATTGGATGCAGCTAAATAGAGAAGATATACAAACAAAAATTTTATTAAGACATAAAAACAGACTAAACTTACCATTATCGCGACTAAAAATGCACTCCAATAGTACCTATGTCATGTCCATAAAAATCTACAATAAATTACCCGAAATAATAAAAATAAATAAATAAAAATAACATCTTTATCAAAAAATTGAAGCTTTTTCTAATTAACAAATGCTACTATAGTTTAAACGAATACTTTAATGATAAATTATAAGCAACTTATAACCAATTTATTTATATAAAATTCACACCAGTGCTCTTCCTCCTCTCTCCTACTTGATCTATGCTGTGCCCGACAGGGTCCATAATTGTATCTATTATAATGTTTCTCACCCACATTATGGTGTGCAATAAAGATTTGTGAATTTGTGAATTTGAATACTAATGTTTAACATGAAGCGACCTCTTTCCTCCGAAACCAAGTTACTGGGTAACACGATATCCCTGGGGAAAACTGGTTGACTTTCGGGACTAAGACTGCCAGTAACGACTGTCGTAGATCTACAAGTGACAGCCGGACCTAACGGGTTAACGTGGTTTTCGAGCCACAGTGCGGTTGATATGTAATGAATGGTCACCTGGTCATATGTATGTATTTAGAAATATATAAGTATGTTTATTAGCTGTTTAGTACCCATAACAGAAGCTCTCAAGCTTAACTTGGGACTAATTGGCGTTTTGTGAAAAGTTGTGGAATATTTATTTATTTATTTTTATTTACGAAAGGTATTTACAAGGCAGATGTAAGTGGGAACGCCGGGAGGGGACGCCCTAGAAGGACACACATAGACCTTATTGGTGAGGTTCTTCAGAAAGGTCAGGTACGTAGTACTCGCAACCGGCGTGTGTGTATGACAACATGTATGAATGTAAACGAAGCAAAAGAAGTATGTAAGAATCGTAGCATATGGCGCTCTGTAGTTTCTGCCTACCCCCATGGGAAAAACGCGTGAGTTTATGTTTGTATGTATAAATAAAATAAATAAATAAATATTCCACAACTTTTCACACAACGCCATTTAGTCCCAAGTTAAGCTTAAGAGCTTGCGTTATGGGTACTAAATAGCTGATAAACATACTCATATATTTCTAAATACATACATATTATAGATAAATTACACCCAGACACAGAACTAATGATCGTGCTCATCACGCAAACATTTGTCCTGGGTGGGAATCGAACCCACGACCTCCGGCATAGCAGTCAGGGTCACTAACTACTAGACCAACAGGCCCGTCAAAATAGATTAGTTTGGTTGGTGAAGGTTTACATGAATACTACTGGAATTAAACGACATCTCTTACTGCATAGTTCAGATAAGAAAAGACCTGTGTTAAGCATTTCACCTGCTCTGTAACTGGTTCTATCCCAAACATTGGGAAACTAGGGTCAGTGTCCGTCGCGTCACAAAATAAATTAGTTCTCAACACTAAATTGCTGTCCACAAGTAAATTAACTCTATGTAGGATTTACAGATTAAAATGTTAGTAAGCTCAGCAGTCTCGTTAACTTCCGTGGCGTTAATAGTAATTATTCCTAGAAATATTGGTGTGTAATATTCGTATTTCTCTTTCACATTCCTCGAGAGATCACCAACATCCTGGAGAAATATCTAGGTTTCCGGTGAAATTGGATGCAGCTAAATACTAGTGTTTAACATGAAGCGACCTCTTTCCTCCGAAACCAAGTAACTGGGTAACACGATATCCCTGGGGTCAACTGGTTGACTTTCGGGACTAAGACTGCCAGTAACGACTGTCGTAGATCTACAAGTGACAGCCACCTAACGGGTTAACGTGGTTTTCGAGCCACAGAGGGATTGATATGTAATTAATGGTCACCTGGTCATATGTATGTATTTAGAAATATATAAGTATGTTTATTAGCTGTTTAGTACCCATAACAGAAGCTCTCAAGCTTAACTTGGGACTAATTGGCGTTTTGTGAAAAGTTGTGGAATATTTATTTATTTATTTTTATTTACGAAAGGTATTTACAAGGCAGATGTAAGTGGGAACGCCGGGAGGGGACGCCCTAGAAGGACACACATAGACCTTATTGGTGAGGTTCTTCAGAAAGGTCAGGTACGTAGTACTCGCAACCGGCGTGTGTGTATGACAACATGTATGAATGTAAACGAAGCAAAAGAAGTATGTAAGAATCGTAGCATATGGCGCTCTGTAGTTTCTGCCTACCCCCATGGGAAAAACGCGTGAGTTTATGTTTGTATGTATAAATAAAATAAATAAATAAATATTCCACAACTTTTCACACAACGCCATTTAGTCCCAAGTTAAGCTTAAGAGCTTGCGTTATGGGTACTAAATAGCTGATAAACATACTTATATATTTCTAAATACATACATATTATAGATAAATTACACCCAGACACAGAACTAATGATCGTGCTCATCACGCAAACATTTGTCCTGGGTGGGAATCGAACCCACGACCTCCGGCATAGCAGTCAGGGTCACTTACTACTAGACCAACAGGCCAGTCACCAGTATGTATGTTATTTTTATTTTATTTACTTATATACCTATCCACGGAGCGACTTTGCCCAGCGTAGCTTAACCTTGGATCTACCCGTGCGCGTGCGGTTGTTATTATTCAGGCACAAGCTTCTGGTACAAAAGTAATTGAGTTCAGCAGGCTGTGGGCTATCTTTTCATTACCAATGACTTACTGGCGTCAACTTGCACACCCACCTTTAATGTAGTGGGTAGGTATTTATAAAAAATGGTATTGCAGTTTAAGTAGTTCAAGTTACGGTGACTATCAGACGGGGTACTGTGCGCTTCGTCACATTTCTTCAAGTGCGCATAACGTCATCCTAGATGCCTACACACTCATGATAGCGAATACGAAACTAGCTGTTTGACAGTTAATTGTTGAACACTTCACTATGAACTGTCAACGATGAGACGCAATAGCCCTGCTGGTCTCCCACTACACCCATTGCAAGATAGCAGTCATTTCAACAACAGATACCTACTCCACGAGGGTAAGCCCAGACACGGGCAACCAATCCGTCTGCACAATTTATGGTGTCACTAACGAACTCTGTGTTATTTATTTATTTATTACAGACATACATACAGCTATCATTACAGAATTGAACAGTTAGCACTAAGCAGCGTGACAAAATTCTCGTTTCAATATTCGTTCGCAGGTTTCAATATTGAAAAGTGAAACCGATTTGAACGTGGCTTCATAGCAACTACGTAAGTACCAATTCCCCATTATTATTATAATTTAGTTAAAGAACGTTTTAGTTATATCAACCATGTTATTGCAGCTGGTATGGTAGTTAAAGAAAGCAATTTATTAGCGTCGGAAAACAACGATAGACAACACTCTCCGGTGTTATTGTAAGATGATGCGGAGGAATTACTCGTGCGTGCCGCCGGTACTTCGACCAAATAACTCCTTCAGTAGGAAGGAGTTAGTTAGCAGGCTTCGTTTTCTCACAGTTCACTGTTGCTAACATGTCAGTTACACAAACATGGTGCCACGTGTAAAACCCAATTCATCTATGTTGATGATGTGGTAATCTTGGCGTAGTAAATAGTGGCAGATCGTCTTCATCATTATCATCATGACTTTGAAAAGCTTATTAGCAGTGATATAACTTGGGGAAGAGCGGAGAATCCTAACACAAGCCAACTTGCTTAAAAGGATACTCCTCATTGTGATCTAGAATAAGTTGTTTAAGTTGTTGCAATAAACATTTTTAATTTGTATTTATTTATTTATCATCATCAGCTCCTTGCAGTCCACTGCTGGACATATGCCTCCCCTAATGAGCACCAAACCGCGCTGTCTTCAGCTTGCTGCACCCAGCATCGATTCTGCCAGCAGTCTTTTGCAGGTCGTCATCACACCAAACGCAAACTAACTTCAATTCCGAAGTACTGTGAGAGAAACATGAAGCTAAACTGAAAACCATGGGTATCGATTATTTTGTAACCGTATTTTCATCTGCCAGGTGATTGTATGGTGAAGGATTTCCATTATAAGAAGATGCATTTAGTTTGCATGTTTTTTACATTAACTATACAATAATACAACGCATGAAAGGTCGTCACTCTCGACGAGCGCTGATCTCGTCGGTGAGAACTAAACTAATTTAAACTATTGCTCACTCGTACGACCCGAGTTGCACGATTGTTGATAACTTTTGATTACGTACATTTATAATTACTAATTGATTATTTATTGTTTAACTGCCTCATTGGTGCGGTGGTCGAAAGCGCTACTATTGGTCATGATATCCCGGTTTCTACTCCCGTTAGCAGCCCGGTGCGTGGATTAGTGAATGTTTGTGGTTCCAGTCGATGTTGATGACGGTCAAATCTGTCAATTGCTTTCTCAGTGTCTTTACAATTCAACAAAATGCATGCACTACCTTGCAGTCAAGTGTACCTATACTACCAATAAATTTTAAAAGTTACTTTATTTTTTGCCTAGATTTTCAACCTGCATGAGAGTAGAAACCCGAAATATTGGGCCATCACGAGGTTTACAACTGTCGATTTAATCATTTTATTTAATTCTACAGGAAACGTATTGTTCGTGTCGACGCTCACGCATAACCCCATCCAGTCAACCCTTCGTGAAAATCCGTAGTGTGGTTCAACTAAATGTATTGTCACCTACATTTTACAAAGTTTATCCATCGCATTCAGGTACATGTCGGGCTCCGACACCCTGAGGGACTTCGAGGGATCAAATAGAAATTACTACCGCTTTTAACATCAACTGTTTACTAACAATATCACATTTTGACAAGTAACAAAACTTACCCGACCGATATAACGACGGACAATGTTATTAAACAACCCACCAACAAAACACTCCACAAGTGTTTATCAGTTAATATTGGTACTACATCGTATGTCGAACCGAAAGTGAAGTTCACAGAGCCGATAGCTTTTTAACAATACCGATATTAAATGATGAGAGTGTAAACATAAGCAAGGTTCCTCCCTAACAGATCGACAAGAGATACCTACGTTTCAGTTTGAACGATACCTAAACCAACGTTACCTTTATGTTACTCATTTGGTAAGTACACAACGTTCCAGGGCAGGAGGTGCTCGGTGTGTCAACTTTACTCTGGCTGAAAGGAAATGTGTGTGCCGTGTATTTGATCAATATACAAGCTAGTTGGAGTGAACACTTTACATCACTCTCTTTGACTTTTTGTTGACTCCATACACGCAATATTTTCTATGGAATACCTACCTTGAATGTAATATTTTAAAACAGCTTATAGAATCAGCCGCAAAACATAAGATACTTATGAACTCATAATAGTGTGCAATCTGTAGATTTATCGTGGGTATTGATTGAACGATTCGCGTCTCCGTGGGAGATAGTTCTAAGGAGGCGCTCCTCTTTCATCCATAGCAAAGCAACAGTGACTTGACTGTAACTGCAGAAACGATTTAATTATGTACTTTCTCGAACATTATCCGATCCTGTTTATTTTCAAAGGACCTTTTTTCCTTTTTCCTGTTTTAGTTTTACTTTGAATAGTAGCAGATGGCGTTCTTTAGTTTCTGCCTACCTCTATGGAAAAAAGTCAAAGGCAAAGTAAAATCATTTATTTCAATTAGGCCATTTAAAATACACTTTTGAACGTAGGTATAATTTACAAGATAAATAAAATATAATGAGTCTAGTTGCCCCTTCCAAAAAGTAGAAAAAAAGGCGTGACGTTATGTTTGTTTGTATGTACGACCTGTTTTCGCTATTATATTAATATAGGACCTTTTTTCTCGAAAATTCTCAATGTACAGTTTTTCTTACGTTACTGTTTTATTATATGTATAGATAGGACCTAGCTATTTCGTACTTGATTAAAAGTAGTTTTTATCAGTGTTAGGTCACATAAAGTTCGTTCGGCTCGTTGCTGAGTGAAAGAAAGACAAACAACAAACACACTCTCGCATTATAATATTAGTAGGGATCACACAAACGGTAACGTTATACCGCGAAAACTTTCCACCGTTTGACTGTAAGCGGCGAAAAGTTTCATGACTTTCCTTCGCACGGCTTCCACACACCGCGTCCGACGAGCGCGGCGAGACACGTGTCCGACCCGGCTATATGTAGGTCAGCATCAATAAACAAAGACAATCAAGTTGCGAATAAGCCGTATTTATACTGTAATAATGTTCTCAACATTTGAAAATAGTGTTGGATACTTACGCGACGAATTGGCTTATGGATCCCCAGCTGACTAGCTCTGACCGGCTCTGGGGAAGAGTTACTGACTGTGGTGTTTCGTCAGCGGCCTGCACTGACCCCAATATCATAATAAATTATGTGAGCACGTCCCCCCGGGGCGCCGTCTCCCGGGGATCATGGAACTACATTCATGGCAAAACTGTCACCACGCAAGAACGTATTACGAAACAATCCTATTCAGTTTTAACGAATTCCTGATAGTGGCAATTTTTGAAATCATGCGATGATTCAATATAAGTAGTAAATATTTAATAGAAGTACGCCATGAGGACGGAAGATTATTTTATCCTTATTGTTTAATAGGTCGTACTAGTAAATAAAGTTGTAACAAACGAGCCATTAGATAGCTCGAGCGCTGGTTTCCTTCTATTTGTTCACGTCGTGCTGGTTTCCCTGAATACTGACAAGATTGGTCGAAAGTTGGCAACAGACTGTTGTTGGCGTGCATCCACTATTTTGATTGCTTTAGTATTAAGTCATCAACTTCAGTCAGTTTTCTGTAAAACAATTGCTTCTACCTTGCTTTATGAGTAACAACCTGAAAATAACTCGAAATAATTTACGGATGTATGTTTTACAGTTTTGCTGTTTAAACTTCTTTAAACTGCTCATACCTAGGCAGATCTATCAAAACGCCGTGAATAGCAGAAATTCGGGGAAAAAATATTAAGTAACGCACAGTGAACGATAAACTTGTAATAGTTTCATGTGTACACGAGAGCCGAGCGCGCCGGCTCGCTCGCCACTCCGCGGAAACACACAGCATACGAATATAGAAGGTGTAGCACACAATACAATCGTTAATATAGGGAACCTCCACGAAACTTAAAGGGGACGTCGATGTTCTAAACAGCGTTTCTGTAACACCGTTTCAATCTGCGTATTGTAGTGTTGTCTTCCATTACGATATTTACCAGGCTCCCTAATAGATGAATTAAAGTAATGAACATTATATTATCAGCAGTTACTTATATCCTATGCTGAACGAGCTCAACTCGGAGAGTGATGACTGTAACTGTTCACCAGAACTGACCTGTTATATTCTATTCAAGTTCTACTTAGTCAAAAGTAGAATCCATTGATAGTGATAGTGTGCCTTCTGTCCGTACTTGTGCGATTCCAGTTATTTGTGTGAGGTGCGCCGGCGCATGATTTGTAGCCATAAACAACGGCCGCTTGATTGATTTCCTAATGAAAATATTAGTATCATAGATATCTGTGTTGTTATTTATAGTGGCTTCCATGCACCACGTAGATCAGTATGAAAACAAGTGGGGTAGCAGAATATGATTGAATTAAAAAAAAAAAACCCACGACACTCCTGCTACACACATACACAACCTTTACCTTTTGTATGTAGTTGAACATTTGTGTCATTAGTTGCATCTTGCAACAGCAACAAGTACTTATAATAAACAACTAAGTAAGTACTATTTATACTTACTTGGCCAGTAGACGTTGGCCATGTATAAAAAGAGCCCATAAAAATATGATGCAACTCTGACCATGATAGACAGTACGAATTATTAGTCGCATACCTACATCATTAAAATCTATGAAACATACAGAATTGGTTGCGGATATTCGCTTGCAGTAGCTACTATTTAGATTAGCAAAAGCGGGCAACTTAATAACTTAGTACTACAACTTGGCACACAAAGGACCTCAAGCTATTAGATCTACGGCCTCCCAACATTTCTTAGAATCCTGCTGTCCTGAGGATCTTTTCTCAAATACAAAGGGATAGAATCTGTAGAACTTGATGTTATTTAGTTGCTAACGTTATCTCGTGGAGCTTTATTTGATAAAACACGATAGATATCCATCTGCCTGTCGCGATAATCCTATAAAGTTGAATGTCAGTTCTTGTAGACAAGTTTCAGTTGTTGCTCGACCAGTGAAGTAACCGCAGGCGAACACAGTCGGCTTACCCGCCGGAACACGACGCACCTGCCGCACACTGCCAGCGAACAAAGAAGGTTCACTCGACTATGATATTCTTCATTAAATACTTGACTGTAGTGAGAGTGGTCGAGGTAAAATAATGATACACATGTGGATAATAATATTATATTGTGTCAAACTATTAGCGCAGCTTACAATGGTTTTAAGGAACGCAGCGGATGAAATAATGAGAAGTGGGTGTGCAAGGTAGAGGGAGAAAAAATTGTAAGATCGTCCATCTATCCATCCTTACAAACTTTCGCGTTTATAATAATAGTAGGATATATATCGTCATTCTATTTTTATCTAACACGGCTTAGATCGCAGCAAATTAGAGACTCACTTAGTAAAAAGTAGTAGTAGCAAGTAGGTATTAGTAGGTGTTACTTATTGTTTCGCATACAGCGTGTAACGAAAACCGTACATATTTACATACAAATGGAATGAAAATATTCTTTAGTTTCGCATCTATCTGTAAAGTGTTTTGTATGAAGTGCCTATTTGACTTTTAGGTACCACTGACAGTAACACGATACTCTATCTTTAGATTGGTTGTTAGTCTTTCGGAATTTTGACTACTCTAAACTGTCAAATACTTAACGCACTATTTTAGCACTACTTTGTGTATAAACACAGACCCAAATGTATCGAGCAATAACTACTGCAATGAGCGACCCATATTGTCAAACAAAACAATTGCCCTCTTGACGTGTCGGTCGACACCACGCGGTACTCCGGCGACCTCTCATTGACAGCGACACGCGTCATGACTATACGATGTACTGCACTGTTGTTATTACTTACAAACCCGACAGATCTAAATATTTGTTGTTTTTTGAAGTCGGGTTTTTTCTTTATATTTTCAAGTTTGGTTTATTTTTTACAATTTAGTATGGAAATTAAAGAAAATACATCGGCGGCGGCGTTTAATTAGAACGTTACAATATTTGGTATCTCCTCTTTCTACTCATATTCTGTTTCACTAAATCCATCGATCCCTTCTTTGGTCTTCGTCTACTATTTGTAACCCACATCTACATTGATCTTGAAAACATTTCAAACTAGGTACATAATCTTTATCCTTCGCATCACTTGCCCATACCAAGTCAACCGATCTATCTGTACACAACTTCACCTTCGCAGCCGCTACTTACTTAAAGACTACATCTTACTTGTTCATTTCTTCTTCTATTCCTTTGAGTTACACCTCACATCCGCCTCACCAACCACATCTCAGATGCATGCAACTGCTTTCATGAGTCCCTTTTGTAGCGCAACTTTCTAATCCATAAAAGTTAGGAGCTCTTACCATGTTCACCTTAAGTTTAAGGTCAAGTCGTAAGTTGTAGGAATGGGAGTGGGAGTAGGGATAAGTTTAATTTCAAGTTCCTTTCCATCGTTCAGTCGTGTCAAATATGAAACTTTTGGTTTGAAGGTATCACAAAAGTAATCAATTTTCCCTTTACCACACTTCATAGGTATCTACCTATTCACCTATTTGTATTATAATATTCCGATAAAATATGTTCCTTAGCACA
Source organism: Euplexia lucipara (assembly GCA_921972225.1). Lineage (NCBI taxonomy): Eukaryota > Metazoa > Arthropoda > Insecta > Lepidoptera > Noctuidae > Euplexia > Euplexia lucipara. Next base: position 337,188 of record OV179149.1, on the reverse strand, counting down.
GTACCAAACTGTTTTCGTGCCTACCCTATGCTTTCAATAATCTTTTGTCTCGACTATGAATATAAGTCATAAGCGGAACTCAACGAGAAAGGTTTTAAATAGTCTCTGGCGGAACTCAACCACAACATTTTTGTATGTTTATAAATAATTATTAATAATTTACCAACATCAATCCAAAGTAATTGGCGGAACATAAAGAAAAATACTTGTATAACAAATCCTGGTATACGCGGCCATTGCTCAGCATATAGGTAATAACATAGATGGACGCACCATGCACGGAGCAAAGGCAAAGTTGTTGCCCGATCATAATCATACCTTGTGGGTAAAAGCGTTTTGCCGAATTGGGTGATAGTAGTTATCTGTGCTAACTTTTTGGTTAAAGAAATATAAACCAGGTTCAATGGCGTTGTCATAAGTTGTCACGATGTTTTCTTATACCAATGTCAATGATTTCTACGACTAACTTAAAAAGTCGCATTTAAATTATCGAAACAATAAAGTATGTTTATTCAATATAGAAATAATTTAAAACCAATCTTAGTTAATTCGTGACACTGAGCGCCATCTATTTTAGTTCACGTGAACCATCCTCAGAGCGACGTAAGCAAGAGCGCTAAACAAATTAGTGTCGGTAGCCTCGGATGGATACTGGAAGCATTGTGCTTAGTAGCATAGTTCACAGATGGCGGTAGTATAGCTAAATTTAAAAAGTATATCTCTAAAACGAAACGATGAATTTTGAAATGGCCTTGCTTGTATGTTATTAAGAATTCTAATTCTGTCTGATTGATAATTAAAATATTTGCAGACGTGGCTACGGTCCTAGGTTCTCTTCCCGAGTTCTGCAATGTGTTTAGCACCCTGACCATGGAACAGTGATAAAAAATGAGTCAATTAAGGACCCACCATCTACCTCATCATAACCACTAAAATATCACAATCGATACATCTGCCTAATTTTGTATCAAGATTCAAACATCTGATACTGATAATATTTTTTCTACAGTCTCTCTCAAACATGGAGTTTTTTAACCGACTTCAAAAAAAGGAGGAGGTTCTCAATTCGGTTGAATTATTTTTTTATATTATTACCAAGTGGTGAAAAACTGGCACCATACTGTATGGTACATGAGCACCACAACGTCCAGAGCATTCCACTATTTGTACTATAAGATTTATGCCATCCAAGGGAAGAAAGGGAATAGCTATGAGTACCTAATATTGTACCACCGTGATTGTAATGCGATGACAGTTTCATTATAGTATTGTACCTATAAAGGTCATAACCGTTACGACACACATTTTGGTTGAATGTAAATAAGTAAGCAAATCAGGTCGTCCATATTTATTAGGTTGCTCATTATTCAGTACAGTTTGCATTATAAATTAACCTACTAAGTGGACGGCGCGCTAACTGCCATTATCTGAGGCCTGATGAGCTTCACTGCGAGTGTCGTTATAGCACCGGGACCCACTACACCACGCAGCTACGACCAGTAGGACCACATGGGGAAAGGAACCAGAATGATCACCTCTCACACACTAATGCCTAGGTAGGCAACACGAAGCAGTCTTGTTTCATCTACTGCAGGAGTCCATCACACATGGTTTAATATTCTAGTTCTAGATATCCTTTTTTGCTTTTCGCAGTGTATGGAACTTTTGTGAACGGTTGTATTGCGTGGTGTTGTGTGTTGCACTATCAGTCCGCGAGATGTCACAGTTCAGGGGCTATCGCACGATTTATTATCTGTGGCGATAGCGCGGCGACACTGCGACACACACACACAGCTACGTGAATGTTGTCAACCACACTCCTCGTTATAGATTGTGTTGTGGTATCAAAACAATTTGTTTGTGAATTCAAATGTATGTTTCGAGCGCTGTCCGGGTCTCTTGGTTTTGCTTTTCTACCTACAATAAAGTTATAGTTACAACAGAACATGGTGTGTGTGGTATCAAAACTACGCCATGTGTTAATATTGAACATAAACTGGTTCCACCGAACTTCCCCCAGCACCACTTTCAACTCTCACTAATTAAATATGTAAGGTCAGCTAAGAAAATATTGTTTCCGAAGTAGATAACATTGCCCTACATTATAAACTTTATAACATTTCTTGACGTGTGATATCGGATGTTCTACATAGGGATTATCCTCCATAGTTCGTGCTTGCATCCCCGACAGGGAACTGGTTAAGCTTTTACCCACGACACGATATATGTTCTTGCTTAGTCAAGAGTAGTGATGAGCTCGAGCCTGCAGACAGAAGAGATCCTGGCGCAGTCAGTATTACTAATCCAGTGACGATTTCTGACCATTCCATTGGATAGTTTACTCTAAGTAGGTAGTGTTTAGGAATCCATATTTAATCGTGAAGAATTATGGGCAGATAACGTTATAAACCCAATGGTAACATTCAAAGATTGTCAGTAAGAGATCACTTTTAGCGATAAGGCCGATCCTGGGACACCTTATGTACCTAACCCTTACTGTGAGTTTGATGGTCTACAATTTAAAGAGTCTTTTTTGTATTACATTGTGGTGTTTGTTGTATCAAGATTCCTAACTAACCAATTTCAGCCAGTATTTAGGCTAGACTAGCCAATGACATTCTGTGCACAATAGCCAAGCTTTTGTCATGCACCATGGCATACATCCTTCCCTGTTTTATCTCATCCTCATTGGGCCGAGGGAAACCTAATATTAAAACCAGGTAATAGTCGTAGTAAGTACAGGTACACAGTTACTTAATTTTGCTTTTACTTTTCAAGATGCTTAAAACAGAAGATTGATTGTGAGATGCGCGTCAAGTGGTCTACTTACTAGAGAATAGAGAACCTACCAAGTCAATATCAAGTCCATCCAAAGGTGGTCTGAAAAAGAGATCGCTTTTAGCGATAAAGTCGCCCGTTGTTCTATGTAGTTATTTGTAAGTTTTTAAGGTGTAGGTACAAAAAAGAGTATACCTACTATTCATTTCTATTATAATCTAGGTATTCCACTTTTGTAAAACAACATCACATTGTCAAAGGTTAATTTAAATAACTCTTACTAAAAAACGTACTGTATGTTGACTTTGCGAAAGACAAACGCGGCCCGCAGGTCACTCGTATACAACAGAGCTCGTCATACTTGTCGGAAGCGGTCGGACGATAACAAGTACAGTCACTTCCTATGAGTACTAGACAGCCTGGAACCCACGATGCACGAAACTAATCCGAGGATGAGTAAACACGCAGGATGACATAGTACCTACCTATTAGGTATTGTTAGTAAAGCTCAACTTTATTTATTTGAAAGTTGAAAAGAGGCATAAATAGTCCATTGCAATCAATCAAACAAAACTGATCACTTAGTAACTGATACCTATTAAGTAAATCGTCATGACATGTGCTATCAATCGTGTTTAGACTAAAAACAAATCATCTAGTAATGATGACGTTCGAACACTGGGTTGTTTTTCGCCGGGGGCCCAGGGACCCGGTGGCTCGTGGCATGCCCGCGGTGCAAAGCCACTTGTTCGCGCCATTCACTCATGCCGCTTATTACCGCCCGCCACGCGCCTCGCAAAGGTAATAGACACAATAGATACTAATCGCCGTTTATTTAATGATAATTAAATTGGTGATTGATATTAATTGATAGAATGCACATTGAGGATATTCAAGTGATTCAAGTTGCATTACATCTTGGTGCAAATCTTTGCGTTGAAAACCTAGAGTTTACCTCACAACTTCTGGGGATTTGAAGGTTACTGTATTAGTTATGGTATAAAACACAATGTAGACAGGTAGGTACAATAACATTTAAGATTCCTAGGCATCCGACAACATTCTTATGATTCTGCTACGAAAAATGCACAAAAAGCCATTTCCTACGTAATAATTTGGTTTTTATTCAATCTAAAAATACCTTTACGTCATTCTTAGTGGGCAATCTGCATGTTTACACGCTGTTACTTAGATTTGCATATCAGTGTAATCTCACAACACAATAACTTGTTGAAGCATTTTGTTTTATATCTCGCAGAGGTCACGAACTCACGACCAAACTATTTGCCGATCATTCCGACTTCATCCGGAGCTAATCGATCACTTATTCGAACTATCACTGTTATATGTCTGGCTATTTCATCATCATCATCATAATCATAATAACTCTGATTTTCTGTTAGATGAGAGCAGCAGATCGTGATGAAGTAGTCTGTAGTGACCGGCAGACAACGGTTGGTTGGTCACCGCTGGCGACTGTGGTCAGTCTTAAATGCCAAGCACCTAACACGTGGCGGTAACTACTGACTATAACAACTCAATTACCTAAACTAAGTAAAAGTAAACTATATCCGACTCATCAAATGTCTGATGCAATTCTTATCCGCAAGAGACCATGACCCCTGGGTTTCTTTCGGTATTTCTTCTCAGGGATCAGTGAATTTAGAAATGCTGGCACCATTTAGTATTTAAATTATTAACGTGCTAAAGTGTATGACCGATTTTTAAGAAAAATAAATGAAATTGAGAAGCGTACTTTATTACAGTGTTAACTGATGTCTTGCCGTTCAAGTGTAGAGCCATCGCCTTGCTCCTCCTGTAACACTAGGTACTGCTCTGAACATCGCGCACCTGACGACAGCTTTTATACAGCGTGTGCCCAAAACAATGCGAGCTGATGTGAAGCAATGATATCAATTTTAATTTAAACGAGTTCCAATCAGGTTATCTAATACGAAACTGGATGGCCCGTGAAGGTGAAGTAGCAGAGGGGGAGCGGGGGGGAGCTCCAAGTCCAACACCATAGGAAGTAGCTACATTCAGAAGTACAACATCGTTAGAAACCGGCTCTGTATATTTAGTGCGTGTTAATTTCGCCTTGATACATTCTACAGATGTACCTCATGGAACAGGATACCTCGTGCATTAGCCCACGACCTGGTCCTCCTCATTACAATTCTACTAACGGATATAGGCATAGATGGGCACCCAGACTGATTAAAATAAGGTAAAAAAAATTAAGGCAACCATATCCCATAGATATAGGTACGTATACCTTAAAATTAGTTAACTTATTAGTCCTAAAAGTTAGAACCACTGCCCTAGTTTACGGCCTAAACGAACTTGCCACTGGCCTAATTATTGAAATGAACATTTTTAAAATCATTATTATAACTGCTCGTGCTTGCCCGCCGGTGTCCGGCAGTGCGTGCGCTTGTGCTTGTGCTCGTTGTGTGGCGCGCGGTGGATGCGCTTGCCGGCCCTGACCCGCCACCGAATACTTCGGCAGCACCTACTCTAGGTAGCTGATCGAGTTATTCACACACTCACGCCTCACGATATTTCATATACGAGTACCTACCACTCCTACCTGTTGATTCGCTTTCGTGCTACTGAGCTACTAACACTTAAGATACCTTACTAAAAGTTCTGTCCATTTCATCAAAAAATCGTAAAGCTTTGAGAGGTTTGGCATCGCAGCAATATTTCATTTTATGATAAGGATTACCTACTCCATTTTTGCAGATCATTGTTTTTGATTGTGTTGAGTTCGACACGTATCGAGACAAGGAGCTCCGGTTGCCCTACAGAGTTTAAATATTGTAATATTGAGAAATTCAGCTCATAGTAAGAACGTCTCCTGCAGTCCTGAAGCTGCCTCATGACGTTTCCCACTGATGTCTAGGAGTCACAATGTGGTTATTTTCTGCACCACAAACATTAATTTCTGATGTTTTTCGTTGGTGGGTGAATATTCAAGCGTGTCAACCGCTGCCGTCATTACCTTTCCCTAAATATTACGGAAGAGAATGTATTTGATGGAATATTTCAGACATTTCACAAGCTCTTAGCTTAGCTTGGGACTAGATGGCGTTGTGTGAAAAAGTTGTGGAATATTTTTTTTTTTTTTTTTTTTTTTATTTCCAGTTTCTGGTATCTACTTTAGCAGATTCTGAAAATTGCTGAAATATTACATTAAATATAATGTCTCTTTCATTAACATTTAGGGGAGGGTAATGACGGCGGTTGAAACACTCGAGTATTCACCCTGCTGGTTCCTCAACAGTTGAGTCGATTCTTTAAAAGCATGTTCTTACAACTAAAGTTTTATGCTTACCAACTTACAATGGTTAAGAAACAGGTTGGAGGGATTTTTCAAATAAATTCACACTTACACATTGCAAATGGGAGTTTAATAAACAACAGGTTATAAGTAGTAGATTACATAAAACTATTAATAGTAATATTCACTGCTATTCAGATTGTAGCGAGATAGCTTACTAGAAGTGACTTTACTGACCTCCGGTACCCGAATCCTGTGACTTTCTGGAGGCCACTTTGGCGACCAGGTATTGTAATACCTATACTGCTCTTTGGAAATACATACTTATGAACTAGTTGTCATTCCATTACGTTCTTTGCAAACTGCAAATGAAATATAATTTAAGTAAATAAATAATTACCTAAGTACCTATCTCTGTAAAGTAGCTACTTACTTCTAAACTAAACTTTAAAAGGATTAGTGTAATGCAGTGAATTAATAGTATGTGTCAGTTGCTTATCACTTCCCGATAAGATATAGATTAGTAAAACAATTAATTGTTAATGTTATCTATACGTGGCGACAGATCAAGGTTTCTTCAACCTTCGGGATCATCTGCCCAGGGATGGAGTCACACATTTTTGGTGCCAATGCCCATGGACGCCTTACAGCATGGAGCACGATGTAACACACTGGGATATAGTGTGCGTGACACAGTGCGACCTCATGCGGCACGGTGCACACTTACACAGTCCACGATGGGACAAGTCCGCGCTGCCGCCAGGACAAACATCGCGATAACTAAGTTTATCGGAGTCCCATAAAAACCTATCGGTGCCTTATCTGCTGTCACCACTACAGAAATAGAGCAACGAATATTTATACTTAATCACTATAATCGGAAAATAACGAAGAGACACGTCGATAACACCGCGACCTCACAATGTGTCCGGCAATTTGGATAATCTATAACCGACCTTATGTTGGTCACTGCAAGGTATTTAATTCGATGTGTGGTGTGGAGCAATGATAAGACGTGCCCCATGACCCGCGCTTCTCGAAGCGGTCGTATCTCAAGAACGTTCTATCGTATCGGGGTCGCGCACACTGTTCCCGCATCACATGCCGCATGCTCGCCGGACGACCAGGAAAATTATACACTTATTATTTTATACCGATTAGCAAACACATCTTACGTACCTATTGAGATTGGGTATGGGGCTACCGGCCCTGGGCTTTCCTTCGTACAAATGGGGCTCGTATGTAAAGAAGGCGTTAAGACGAACACACCGCATACGCAGATCAGTTCAGCAGAACAGTAACTGAAAACCTAACAAGACGCGGCTGCGCCCTATTATGATGAGAATCCCGCGGAGCGTTCCCGTGATCTCCGACACTACAACACTAGTCCCGGACTCTAAGCATGCTATAATTAGCTCAATGAGCCGGCTAGCTAATGCATTACACGTTAAAACCGTTTTCATGAATTTTCATAAACTTCATAAATTAAAAACCCGCAACTTTACAGTTTGTAGTCACGCGAGGCACTACATGCTACTAGAGCATGTTGTGCTCGGCCACGTCCGCCACTCACACGCAGCTCTAGCTCACCACCTCAATCTAGTCAACCACCACAATCCAAAAAATCAATTTAAATCATAAATTAATGACCATATACTTTTATCTTCTGATCCATTCCATAGTTCAAAAAATCCTACCCTTTTGCTGTGCTCTACAGGGTCCATAATCGTCTCAGTTATAAAGTTACTACCTAAAAATACATACAGAACGAAAATCAAAACTGTTTAATTAGTGTAATATTTGTAACGATGCATATGATTACTTTCCCACATAAACAAGCATAGCTCTCTCAAAATAATATATGAATCGCGAAGTAAATTTTATACTGTTTAGACCTACGTTTATTAATGGAAGGCACAGCTGCAGTAAAGTAAAACGATCACCTGCTTTATATATCACAGATAGGTGATAGTGCGGTTACCAAGGACTTGTGGTAATTTTACCTGAAATGCTGAAGTACACAAAGATGCTAAGATTGCCAAGTGTTCTACACTTTCCAATGTGATAAGATGACCAAGTCGCGATGTGGTATAAGCTCAGAACTTCTCACTATAATTGGCGGCTATAAGTGTGGCGGTTATTTTAGAATGTGTGCTAGGTTTGAAAACATCACCATTTAAAGATTAATCAAACATTTAGTCTACGTAATTCCGTTTTATAAAAATAGATTTACATTACAGAACATCACGGCTGTAATGCTCGAAGGGTTAGCCAGAGGAATATCTGTAGAGGGTACATATTTCTATTTCCATCAATATTTAAGTCCCATATACCTAATAGGTGACGTTGCATTAGGTGCCATCAAAGCTCCGGGCTGCTACAGAGAAAGACCAGATGGAAAAACTCAGTAACGATGTGCCCGATCCGGGAACTGGATCCAGGTCCTCATGCTCAGCAATAGCGCTAGCGACCACTAGACCAACGACGCAGTAATACCAATCTATTCAATATTTGAAGCCAAGTGTTGCGTAGCGCAGCAAAAAGCCAGTTTACGCAGTTTAAACACTCTACTCATACTCAACACTCTTACTTCTACGCTTAAATAGCCAAACGAAATAGTATGCAATGGTGACACAAAATTAAACAATTTGATGAATGTAACATCCAAAGTGACGTCAGCAGTTCTGCATGTAGGGCACCTTCCTTTAGGGAACGGCTAGGTACGGGACTCATGGATTATTTGTTGATTGTTACCGAAGCGTGGTCGAGACGGCAAACAGTGGCCAGCCCGCAGAACAGAATATTTGCATGACGCGTTCTAATACATTAGTGGAATATTACAACAACACGCAGTAGGCCCACTGCGCACAAAAACCAAAATTAACATAATTATTTTGCTGGTTCACATGTGAAGCTTTGTAGAGTCTCCTCCGTGCCATGGAAAGCACGTTAAACCGTTAATCTTGCCTGTCATTTTTAGATCTTTACTTGTTACGGGTAAAGGCCCGGTTGGTAAACTCCATACTCGCATCCTATAAGACTGGAAGCTGACCCGAACATAGTTGGGAAAAGGCTAGGAAACGATCAGCGACTGACTACAGTCGTAGGTGTGAAGTCTTATTACATCTTCTGATCAGATCCCTATCAGTATTGAATGGATGTTGTTTATTTTAAATTGAAATTGAAAAATGACCTTCTATATAAGATTTTCATTCGTTTCAGTTCGCCTGAGAGGTGGAGGGAAGCTCGGGGGCAGGGGTCGACACGTGTGCACTTGACCAAACACGCTGGATGTGTGTCAGAGCTGACATACTCACACACCATTACTCCACTTTGCCGAGCAAACACTGGCTCGCAACAAACACGGGGATTGGGCGTAAGCAGTGAGGTTACTTCGCTTGAACACGGCACAATCGTAGGCAGGTCTCCACAGTGGTGACACACGTGCAGGTAACTTTTTCTTCTTTGAACTCCCAACATTTTCAACGTCCAGCAATGTTCAGTGCTTAGTGCGCACTAACTATAAAATATAAAAACTGTTGAAGTATGGTTTCTTTGAGACTTGTCAAGCCCTTTTCTGTTGCATCTTGCTTACTAACTAAGTATAGTTGTTGGGCATAAATTTGTTGACCATATTGTAGTATAGGTGCCTAACAGATACATATCGGTGAACTGCGTTATACAATCAAATTGTGTCTGTATTTGAAGAAGGGTCAGACAAAGGTGTATAGGAACACCCACATGTGTTTAAGTCCCATGTATAAGTTGGCGAGCCTTTTGGCATCAACCAGGTACGAATGCATGCTAGTTATATAGACACAGAAACTAAGTGCGTATAGGTCACGTGTTGATTCAAATGAGACAGCTTGGCCGGCGCCATTGACTCACAAATGTGTCGCGTCCACTCCCGCGACTGTCCCGACTCCCGAGCCAAGCGTGCGTTCATCACAAATTCACAACATAGTAGGTATGTATTTGCCGAATTATAGTAAACTTGTAAATGCTACAATCGGTGTCTCCGCCAATTAAATTTCTGAATGAGTTTGTTCTACTGTCGAATAGCACAGCCACCAATAGTACCTACAAGCCAGAAACTTTGCTGGGATGTAGTTCTTGAAGTGTTTTAAGGTGGCTACGGAACCCCAAAAAAACCATAGTTAACAACACGAGTCGTAAAATTGTACGAAAGCCCTTGAGCTCATTGTTATCTGCACCCCTTGGACCGATGACCTACTAACTGATAAACTGAGCGTTAGCAACTGTCATAACAAAACAGCTTTTTTATCAACTGTCCCAAACGATGGCATTACAGCGCGTTACAGGAATGCCGCGTGCTCTCTGAGCTACAAGATAGCCTTGTGGTCCTATCGTGCACCACTACCACCAACCACTGTTGCATTGGGGACACCTGTAAAGACTGTGGGTTTAAGTTTAATAAATAAATTAATAATAATAAACAATCTTGAATCAGATTACTAAATCGGACTTAATAGATATGTAGATTATTGAATTATACTATATAGATTATTGAATTTCTTCTAACTAGATTTTTAGTAGCACCCCGGAGTCTGTTCTCGCATTAGCCAGACCGGCCCTCTGTTGTGAGGGACTTATGTAACTGTTGTTTATGTGCTATGTTTTATATAGAACTACTTATAGAATAGAATAGAATATTGATTTATTTGCTCACAATGCAGGTATTTACAATGAGGTGAAAAAAAATATTATTAAACAAATAATAAAAACTAACAATTAATTAAGAATTAATTCAATTTAATTATTATCATTATTGTTTTTGATATTTCAGCTTACACTTTGGGACATGCGGGCGTGATGTTGTGGAATGCCTTAGTACACGAGCTGGGCGCGGGCGGTGCTCACAGACCTGCCAGACCATCGCACATACCGCCATGAGCGCCATGTGTCGCCGGCGCAGGAAGTGTAGATTATCGGGATCTAGAATCCGTCGCATTATGTCAATATTAAAACCCATGGTTCGACAACATTACAATACACATCGACCATTCTGATTGGAATTCAAACGTGGAACCTCCAAGTTTATGATTTTGAAGATTCTTTCATTCTAAACTATAACATTTTTAATAATAATACTCCGCGTAAAACTGTTATTTTCGTTTTTCTTTTTCATATTACTCAAAGAAAAGAATAGAAGATTTTTTATTGTACCTACACCATAAAATCTTACAAAAATAATAACTTAAAGAGCTACATAGCATAATACACATCATTGGTATGCAATATTAAAACTATTCTGAAACAACAAACCTTGATTAAACCAAAATAATTAAATTAGGCGTCCCGTAATTAATAACAAGTGATACTTCGTAGAAAAATAAAAATATAGTATAAAGATTAGAAAAAGTAGCAACATTTTTGGTAAGAGTCTCTCATAAAGTCCTAGATTTAGTCGCTTTGTTATTGCTACTTTTTCTAATTTATTACCTACATACTTACATGGGACTTACCTATACGTAATACGGCGTCGGAAATGAGAGTATAGGTACCTCGACCAATGTTTCGATGGTTTTCGTAAATTATTTAGTACCTAGTTTGATTATTTCTTCATATTTATAGTACCTACCTACCTACTCTTTCTCCAAATAAACCTTAACATGCCCAATCCCTCATTATTCCGCGCCAACCCAACGCCATCTAGGCCACGTGGACAAAGTGCAGGACGAAAGCTAGTATCGAATAAACGAAGTCAATTTGCCTGTCATTCGGCTACCCCATAGTTAAACAAGTGCTGTTTGTTCTATTGTCCCGCGCCCAATCGTTCGCAGCCCGCACTGGTCCATGCTTGCCGACACTAGCCCACTCATCACCAGTCGGTCAGCAGAAATGTTGTAAGAAGATGCGCTCTGTTCCTCCATGTTACTGTGCAGAGTTGCTGTCTATCAACTACCAAATTCTAGTAAATTTCTTATCCATTCTTCTCCATACAAAACTAACTTTGGGAACGTGTAACTATCATTTACCTACTTAATTTATTTTACTAATTTATGACCAATTAAAGTGCTGTTTATTGGTCTTATTATTGGTAAAATAAAGAATTTCACTTTTACTTTGTCTAGGCACACTCTAGTAAAAAGCCAGTAAGAGCTGGCTGCTCATATTTTTTTCTCTTTACCATACTAGACCAGCTTAAGGACACTGGCATGCGGCCTACTGTACTGGGTGCACCGCATATATACCTACACCTACTATACCTAAGTAACCATAAACAAAAACTTTAAGGATTGCGAATGTAGGGTGTCGATATGCTAGTAGGTAGTTCTCTATACCGTTTTATAACTTTAGGAATAAATGTTTGAATGAGACAAAGATCGCGTGGGTTATCACCAAATATTTTAATGTAGGTACTTATTCAGAACGTTACTACATAAAATGTGAGATAATAGTCTCCAAGCGGCGCACGTGCTTCCAGACGAGACATGCGCGACACATGTGCGCGCGCCCTTACGCGCAGCTCGCAGTGTCACACTCGACTACACAAGAGATCGTTTGTCGAGCGTGTTTCTTGCATCACTATCAGTAGACGCCATGCTGCAGTCGCTTACACTGCGACCTCAGACTTGCTCACTAAAACTTAAGCTATCTAAATCTTTTTCTAGTGTCAGAGTTTTAATGCCGTCCATTGGCCTCTGACTTGGCATCACATGCCCTGGAGAAATATCTTTCAGGCATGCCGGTTTCCTCGCGATGTTTTCTTTGAGGTTTTCTTAGCCGTTTTTGAAGCAAGTGATAATTATACAATACCTTGGTATTGCCTACTATCTCAATACTCAATAGGTACTTAAATCTCTATTACTTTCCATATATTGTATTCTTAGGTGGTAACTTTATGTATGAGATCACTATGGACCCTGTAGGGCACAGCAAAAGCGTAGGAGAGAGGAAGCCCTGCTTGACAAGACCGTTTATTTTTTAATGGAAATAATGTAGGAATGTTAATGTTTTATGATGATTACACGATTATGTCGTATTCTCGAGTAGAGACGATCCTAGCTGCAGCATTAGCTCATCTCTACATTTGACTGGTCTGTTGGCCTAGTGGTTAGTGGAACTGACTGCTATACCGGAGGTCATAGGTTTGATTCCCGCCCAAAAATAGAATAGAGAATAGCATATAATAGAATACTCTTTATTGAAGAAATAAATGATAAATGAAAGATTAATGTTTGTGTGATGAGCACGATCATTTATTTTGTGTTTTGGTGTATCTTAACAAATGTAATGTATTTAAAAATATATAAGTGTGTTTATCAGTTTTCTAGTACTCATAGCACAAGTTCTGCTTAATATGGGACTAGATGGCGTTGTGTGGTAGTTCAGGCATACTTATTTAATTATTTATAACTTTGTCTAAAATAAACTGTGCAAACTTAACTTGCAATGCTGCAAGTTCATCTTGCATGATTCACAAAACAAGATGTACCTACCTAAGAAGTAAGTAAACGAGTCGGAATTCATGAAGTGTTAATGATACACAAGTCGACACTTTATCTTATTTGTGTGTGTAGTTAACAACTCAAATGAAATCGGGCAGAGAACACAATCGAGTGTTTAACTCTCTTCCGTTGTTTAGTTACACAGCACAAGCAAGTTGTGTTACATGTTGCATGATGCACACAGAAGGTTCACTACAGGTTAGTGGTTACACGTAGTACCTACATTAAAAGCGATAATAAACTGTGGATTATCGGAACTGCGTGTCAAGTTAAAAACAAGGTCATTGCAGTGTCAGCTTGTATCGACACAATAATTATGCATCAGTCAGGTGCTCAGGTCGATGGGCTCTGGGTTATTTCTGAAATGTTTATCTTCGTTCAACGACACTAATAATTCGGTACAATCCCATAGTATCCCTTGTTTCAGTAGACATGTAGAGCACCTACTAGATTCGTTATTTGTGTAAACATGAAACTTTACATACTAGACTTTCAGGTTGTTCAATTCATGATGAGCTTGTGGACGGAGACTGCGCCCGCGCCACACGTCGGCGTCGGATGCTAATTTTATAAAAGCGATCAATGTCGTCGCCTACGAACTATTATTATTATCTTTCGTAAAAAAAAAAACAAGTTCTACACAATTTAAATTAGGTATCTAGCGAGTTTCTTCATTAATATTCTGGGGTTCCCCAACAACAAATCTACCAAGGAGTCTAAATAGAAGGGCTTTATAGAAGAACAATTTCATTTGTTATAGGAAAAAAATACCCACAAGGCAAAAGACAAATGTAAGAGCTTTATATTAAGTATCAAGAAAAACAACTGTTACAAGGAGATTCTACGTTTATTTATGTATCTAGAGCATCTTGGCGTCAACGGTCAACAAGCATTTGATTGAACTGTCCATCTATAATTGTTATCAACACAAGCTGCGTCGGCGCCGACGCGGCGTCGTCGTGTCGGAGCGGTACAGCCGCCAGCGCACGGCTACACATTACTATAATGTGTTGGAGTTGAACGCAACAGTGCAAGCTATTCACTTTCGCGGCAAACAATCCGGCGCAGGCAATTAATCAAGCGTCGCGCGACCGTCCAGCGGCGCGCGCGCAGCCACGCCGTGACGTCACAACATCGTTACTGCAGCGGAGCATCAGACAGAAGGACTACTATACACAGTGTTCTAATTATAACGAAACTTGCCAGACTGAGTGGCGTCACAAAGGCACAGCCGCAGCCGTGGGTATCCAATACAATTGTGATTTATGATTGCTAGTAGGAATGTCGGCTCAGCTGCCTGCCTTCTACATCCGTCGACCTCTTCGGCAGATACGACCGCAGTTAGCGACTTCTGATTCAGTTCAGTCACAAATGAATGCTTCATGATACATGCAAGGATATGTGCTCAATTTAACCATAAACTGCTTTTATAATTGTTCCAGCACTCATGCTCGTCTGCTGCTGTAGGGCCTCTGAACTGCTACCTCACAGCAGTCTTCTGCAGCAGCAGACACAAAATCGAAATCGAAATCGTTCACAGTGGAAGCGGTTCGGTTATGGAATGCTTTGCCTGTATCAGTGAGACAAGCTCAAACATTACCATCATTCAAAAATATGCTGAAAAATTATTACCTCTCTCCTAACACGTCTTAATATAATAGTTTGTTACTCTGTAAATGGTATGGTATTTATGTATTGTAGGTATTTATTATCATTTTCTTTTTTTTTTTATTTATACTTATTTTAAACATCTTTTGAGATCATGATGATATTGAGTCATGTATGGTATATATTTATGTAAATGAAAAAAAAACAAACAAACTGCCTATATACTCATCTTTTCTCCTCCTCCATCAAGTCCATCCAAAGGTTGTCTGTAAGAGATCGCTTTTAGCGATAAGGCCGCCCATTGTAACACCGTTTGTAGCCCTTAAGTTATAATTTGTAAATTTTCATGGTGTAGGTACAATAAAGAGTATATTCTATTCTATTCAATTTTTTTCAGACGGCTGCGGATAACATTTTTACGTAAAACGTTCATTTTTGACCTGCCTGCGGTCTTGTCGACATGAACCAGTTGTCACTTCACAGAACGAGTGGTACCTACCTACGAAGTGCCCCGACCTGTTCGAGTACGTTTGTGAAATGATGCAAACCCGATGATGATATAATGGATTATTTCCTTATCAAATATCATTGCATTGTTTTAAAAGTGGGGCTTCTGCTCTGTCCTGGTTTGCTCTTAAAGTAGGTACTTCTGAAGTGGACATCTACAGATTTCTTCATCAAACATATTAAATGCATATGGCGAGTTATGCAACCAAACGACTTTGTTTCGTTCGGTGATTACTTTGGATACCCAACACATCCGCAAATGTCAATGTGGACACATTGACATTTGCGGATGGCATGCGGAACATACGTCGCCGCCTACCCCTTCCGGCGCCGCAGAACGGCGCGATGGCGCAGACGTGACGAATATTAATATTGTTTTAGTTGACTTTTATCACTCACAGTGTTTTGAACTCTTAGTCAATGACCTGAGTGCTGCACGCCGGATGACGGTCTTAAAATGAATTTAGAATCGTATAAACCACGGATTACATCTCCCCTGCCGCCGATTTCTACAATAATGGCATAGTGTGGCCACCTCGTCACAACACGTCACACGCCACTCGTCAGCCTGTCACTGTGCCGCGATACAATTTGGGTGACATCATTAGGAAGGGTTTGTCACCAATTATCATAAACGGGTAAGTGAAGGGTGCGAGAGCCGCGCCTGCCGGGGCCCGGGCCCCCGCGGGACCCGCGGGCCCACCCTCCACCTGTGGCGCGCGGCCGGCGACCTGTGGCGCGCCTTCATCGTCCACTTACATTACAACCCCTTCCGAGTGCTCCGCGCAGTTCACACACGCTTGACAACACTTGACTCGGAAGACTTGACATGGTTTACATTCTATTATCGATGTTTCACTTGAATATCAATAAGAATATTATCAAAAAAAGCCTGAGTTCAGGAGCATCAAAACTTTAAAATTCTATATTGCTCCTTCGTTCGTAGTCACCGCCAGTATGCCTCTCAAGTCTGAAACCCTAATTATAATATTTATATCGATCGTTTGGAGGGCATACAGAAAAAAATCCTAAGGTACAGACGCCAGCACATCAAGTTACCCCAAAGTGTCAAATTTTGCCAATTGAATATGAACCTTATTCTGTTTGTCATAAAGTTGAAAAGTGATCAAATAAATTTGACACATTGGGGTAACTTGATGTGCTGGCGTCTGTACATTCAATTTCGTTCAAAAACATAGCTTCCTGATTATCATAAGCGATGTAAAAAAAACATATTCTACCTCTTTGTGAAAGAAGAAAAATTGCTGATTTAGCATTTTTATCTAAAACTGCAAACGGATCCAACGACATCCCTGAGTTGCTGAGCAAAATTGGGCTGCGAGTATGTTCTTCGTTTCTACGTAAACACGAACTACTTACAGACGAAATTCTTTCATAATTTGGGCGAGGTGTACGTACAATGAAGCTTGCCAGGAAGTTGATATAGGTAGATCTCTTTAACACAAACGTGTCTACTTTTTGCAACTACTTTTTCGATAGCGTAACATAGCCTTTGCTTTTTATAGTTACAGAAAATAAGATCTAACACTGTCAGCTACCGTATTGTTAATTTAATTAGTTCTGATTTGTTATACCTATGTGAAAACTTGTAATTGGCCATCATTTTGTTATCACTTTACATATTTTTTTTGCCTAGCTGTAAGTTTTCCGAAAAATATAAAATAAAATATAGATCTTGTACTAACTAGTGCACACAGTTCCACGAAATAGCATGACTTCTGACGACATTTTTTAATTAATAGTTACATTTAAGCCGGATGCGACGTTGGATTGTTAAGCAGAATGTGATGATTTCTGCCAAATAGCTAGGTAATACTAGGTATCGAGTACCGACTGTGTACACTAAATACATTACAATAAGTATGCACCTATAGTTATTTATGAAAGTAGAGTCTATACCTAATGACAAACAAATGTTGGTGTCACAGCGGACACACATTTCAAGTAATTAAAATTTCCACGAAACCGCGGTAGTGAGCTACACTATCAGCACCCAGTACAATGTGCCTCGTCGTGTGTCCGCTGAGCGCATGCGAGCTCGAGTTACGTCACGTGATCATTTCACGCAATCAGCGAAACTCTGGTTATAAGAGTGAACCCTGCCGCACCGCCGCCGCCGCCGCACCGCTGCAGCGCTGCACAGCGCACCGCGCCGCAAGCATCACTTACAATAAATAAACATTGCATCATTGCAATAAACATTCCGTCCTACAATGTCTAATGATAACCACAGCAAACTGTACACACGTATTAAGACGAAACTGTTAAGAAGTTTCAAGCTACTCTAGATGGATGGCGAGGTTGTCATGTACTATGGGACCCACAGTTAGGTGTATTGTACAGTATGGAAACTTATGTCTAGTTTTGAAACTATAAAAAAATCAAATATACTGTAACTTATATTTTTTTTCTTTATCTGCATATCTGTAGCTGCAACTAAGATATCCGTGTAGGTCAGTGTGTATGTTCGCTTATACTGTGATACAGATTATATAAGTAAACAAAAAAAAATAACAATACGACTTTCTAAGTTAGAATTGACTTAATCCATAAAATTAAGATTTGTTGTGATATTTCCACTAAACTGGGTAGTTTAAACAGCACTAAAATTCATCAGAGTCTGAAACATGAACACGAAGTGCTTATGTAAGCGTCTAAAATGATCGAAATCATAATGTTCACTCTCAGAAGGTATAAATTCACTCACAAAAAACCTAAACCAAATAATATTTTAGGAAGTAACGCTGTTCCTTTCATAGTGAAGCGACATGCATGCATCGCGGTTATTAAAAGTCCCGCAGTTGTAGTTATTATGATGATTAGTGTGCGGGGCGCGGTGCACGCGGCGCTAACGAATGGCGCACATTAACCACCCTCTGGCAGCCGCGCCGCCGCGCCGCTGGCCGGCCCGGCAGCGGCACGCGCCCGCGCCGCGCCCTGACCCGAGCCGTCCTGTGTTTGGAGGTCAATAGCATCGCACGCGGACTCGCGCCCTTTACACTCAACATAATGTGACACACATTAATTACTTCGTAATTATTCTTAATTTTGGGCAACGACCGCCTTTGCCTTCCAACCAGGTTACCTAACTAACTTCATTCACACTCAAATACTGCTGAAACTGCCACTGCTCTGCAAGTGTCTGACTTCACGGCATAGGCGTAGCTACAATGACGTATTTTATATAAGTATCATTGCGTAACTAAGTACCTACCACAGTATTGCGCGTGTCAATGATACAGAAAACTGGAAAACGTTTCAGTAACAACATTTTCTTGTGCAAAAGTGTTTACGGGAGCCATGCAGTAAGCATGGCTCACCAGGCATCACCAGTTTCACGGTACTGCTTCGTCACAAGTTCACAAGGTGGATCGTTGTGTTAGTAATCGATACAAATAACTTTTCATTAAAATAAAGACGGGGCGGGAGAGGGGAGACGTCCTAGTAAAGCGCTTTGTCCTGTGAACTGAAAAACAGTAACAAAGTAAGTATTCCACTATCACTCTCCAAGATATCTAACATCGGCACCAATCCTGGCTAACAGCACTCTTGTGAGAACGCTAGCACAGTAGCACCCGGTGACCGACCGTGCAGCGTGCACTAAACGCGCGCTCACCCCACGTGCCCACATTGCCCACTGTACCTACATACTTGTGTATTTCCAATTGTAATTTATTCACTACGGAATTCATGGCCCTATTTTAAAACATTGCTGGGTTCGTAGCAACAGCGTGGCTATGTAAATTATAAAGTAATATTAACCTCCTTGGACGACATCTCTATGTATTGGAGTTAGAATAATATTGATTATAAACAGACACGTTTTGTGATATCGGCAAGTTCACGGCCGAACTAGATCATAAATTGTTTCACGGCCGAATGTGGAATGAGAGCCACTATCTACTTTATAATGTCAGCACCATTTTCATAAAAATAAGTCGAATAACCGATACGTATTTTAAAGTTTTACTATGTTGAATTAATTGAAACTAGTACACCTAGATTGCTTGCGTGCTTTATCTCCATATGATCAATATTTATTCTAGAGGGTTTAAGGCTCTTCTTAGATACATAAGTTACGTCTTGGCTTTGATTCCCGGATCGGCCAAAGTGTAATTGGGACTTTCAATTTGAAGTTTCTCTATAACAGCCCGGAATTTGCCTGGAACAAGATTCGTGCCCGATTGACGGCAATAGGCTCGACCACTATTACATGGGAGTTTAACATAACTGGTGAAATGAAGGTACACCTCTGGCGATCGCTTCGGAGAACAGTGGCATGGTGTTATGTGATGTGTTTAAGCTGCATTTAAGAATACTGCGAGGCCCATTGGACCACATTTTGTACCGAATTTTGCTTGTCATAAACTCGCCTCCAATTAAAAAGCAACAGGCGGGCGGCGTGACGTCATCCGCGCTGTCACCGCGTCACACCCCTGCGCCACCAGCGCCACCAGCGCCACACGACGCCACCCCCGCGTGTGTGTGTACGTGTGCACCTACCTACCTCTAGTTACATGAACAAGAATTATTTATAGTAACGACCTCATTTTGTTCTCACTAACTGTCTACTGACATAACTTCCGCTGCTTTGCGCTAATTCAACAAAACAAAGAATGTGAAGATTAAAGATCACTCGATTGTTTTCAAACCTCGGTCGACGCACTGACTTTGTTTGTGTTGTCAAACACAGTTATCCGGCGAATCGAAATAACTCGAACCTTAATTAAATGAAAATCTAGTGAATGAATTATGTTGTAAACAAGTTTAGTATCCTGTGGGCTAACGTGGAGCTGAAAACATAGTGCAAGCGAAAACAGTGCAATATAAATCTGGCTCATAGAGTAACAACAAGGTAAACAATATTTTATAGATGGGTCTCGTAAACATCAACCCTGCTCCATTCAGTTTCACGAAAAGCACGAACCCGCACGTGAGTGACCCCGAGTGAGGCGCAATATGTCCCTGCCAGACGTCAGTAAAAAGAGAGAGAGGATTAGCTCCACTGTTACGGTCACTAAATTCTACTACGAACTGCTGAAACATTGAGTTGGTTTTTTTTCGTGTAGTTAGTGAATAAGCTAGTATCTTTGTTTAACATGCGGTTGTTTTTTTTTTATTGTTATAACAGTTAACTGCTTATTGGTTTCACTTCGATGGTCCTAGATTATCATTTTAAATTTAGAGTCACAGCCTTAATAATATAAGCCAGCATTGCACATGTAAGCGGGTACGCCTTTACCTGGAGGCTGTTATTTTTCAGTTTTGTAGTTGTTTTGCTTGAGTTTAGATTTCAATGTTAGTATGAATTTACTTTTTTTTCTTAATCTCGGTATATTGGAGTGTGCTAGCTAACACGTGACAATCATTCTGAATTGTAATGTTTTACAATGTGTATAAACATTAGTGCTATTTATTGAGCATTTCATTGTATAGACTGTTTGTATACCTAGTTCTTCAAACGAATCAGACAGATGTGTTGCTGGGGAGTTTGTTCCGCCACTTCTTCTTCCCAGCCAAAAAAACTCGGGGAAGTGGCGAAGGGTGGGCCGTTTTTGGGGGACTGTCTTTATGTATTTTTTTGACGTTCAAAAAGTGCTGATTCTCAGCCTAGTTTGAATAAAGACTTTTGATTGTGATTTTGTTGAGAAATATCTTTCAGGCAAATCTCATCATCATCATCTCAGTTAACACTAGGTCATCAAATAGCTTCATGACAAACTGCATCCAGTCCACCTCAACATGGAGTCTCTAATCATTGACGTAGGGGACTGCGATTGCGAGAACTTCAGGGAATAATGGGCTGTAACTAGCAAGTCTCATTCCGAAACAATAACATGTGTTGTGCTGGTGGCTGGTGGTGGAGGCTTGCGACTAGTGACGTCATGGCGTGCTGCTGACAGCAGACCTCAGGGGCCCGTGACAGCCACACTCATCTAATTATGTGATTGTGAAAGACACCGCTGATTCATTTGCACGCTCCGTTAATTAGGCGGCCGGGCCTGTGGTCACACCTCCGGCACGGCTCAGATAATAGTGAAATAAGCACCAAACACAGTACCTATTTATATCTATAGCTCAGATAAATTTTTACTCTCTCATTACGTTACGACAAAACATGAGGTGAGAGCGGTACTTCGGTACTGCCTGGTGCGTGGCTTCAGGTGTCAGGAGTCAAGCGTCGGGCGACCCGCCCCCATACTAGAAGTGTTGTGGCGATGACGATGACAACTCATTATTAAAACACACCCACGAAACACTTTGTCTTTCCAACCTATTTTTTTCCTGTATATATAATTAATCCACTGTAGACTATGCGCTAAATTGTTAACAGAATAAAAATGTACAGGATTTGTGAAGAGTCATTTCGTACAGAATGGTGTAATACGCTGAATGCATTATGCTAATATATGCTGCGGAGTTTAGTTCACCACTTCTTTTACCCAGCTAAAACACTAGGAAGTGGCGAAGGGCGAGCCTTTCAAGGGACTGTGTGATGTAATTTTGATGTTCGAAAAGTGCTCTCAAGTGTGTTTCTCAGGATAATTAGAATTAATGATTTTCCATTTGATTTTGATTTAAACGCCAGTGTTGGCACAGTGGCCGACCGATTTGCTGTAGCGTGCAGCGGTGCGTGTCGCGGGTTCAAATCCCGCACGAAACAAATATTTGTATGGCCTACAGGTAGATGTTCAAATAATAATTAATAACAATAACTCGAAGTTCTAAGTGTTACTACTTTAAAAATAATCTATGACTACATGTATTCTGTTAAATAAGTACTCCATTTTTAACCGACTTCAAAAAAAGGAGGAGGTTCTCGATTCGGTTGTATTTGTTTTTTTTTAGGGTTTGTTATCTCAGTACTCCGTTGATTATGGACCGATTTTTAAACTTATTTTTTTATTCGATAGGGTATACTAGCAGATTGGTCCCATTTGTATCAAAACTCATATCTGATGAGGGATCCTCGAGGAATTGAGGGAACTCCTCAAAAAACATAGGTAAAAACATAGGCCTACACACGTACTCGGTACGTGAAGACAGAGATGTACGAATTAATGTTTAGAAAGAACTTCTATAGCAATTGTTAACTAATATCAATGAGTTTTTAATGTTTTAAAATACTTTTTTTTCCATACGAAGAAACTAAAAATTGCAAAATAAAAACTTTTTACAAAAAAAACAACCGACTTCTTAAGAAAAAACTAACAGGTGACAAATAACTCCATTTTCGGAAGTCGAATGCCAATAATGAGCGAAACAAAACCACCAAAGCCACAGACTTCCGAAACTGGAGTTATTTTTCACCTGTTTGTGATTTTTTAAGAAGTCAGTTGTTTTTATTTAGTAAAAAAGTTTTTTTTTTATTTTGACTAAACATTCAAAATTGCAGTTTTAAAACAGTATTTATGTAAAAAAAACCCAATACATTCTGTCAACGTAACAATATAACACTAAAAACAAATGCAGTTGAATATAGGAAGACGGCGGCAGAGGTGGGTGAGCACGACACCATTCTCACAGTGCGTACCCGAGCGGGGCCTGAGCCTGCTCGGCGCACGCGGGGCCCGGAGCCCCTCGGCCCCACGCGGTCGGACGCTCTACACGGTGATGCTGTATCAGTGGCATATCGAATTAATAATATTTAAACTACTTAGCCAACCCGCAATAGTAGCGCCATATGAACATTGCAGATATAGGAGTGGACCTTGTGGCGTTGTCTGTCTGTACCGTCAGTCGCCACGCGCACACCCAATCATCTACTGACACCGATGCAGGGCATACTAGTGACACCTTTGTTTACAATGCGCAGTAGAAAGACGTGGATAGTACTGGACAGCACAGCACAGCGCAACGCCCGCGCCGCCGCGCTCTGGGACGTGTGATATCGCCCGATCATTGTACTAACAATTAAGCCGATTTATTTCGTTCTAATCAATTGTTATCACCGGTCAATGTTAAACTCGCCATATCGCAGTATGCTGATCGCCAATCATTTGATTGTGTTATACTGCAGAGCGGCGTGGAGTGTGCAGCCACACTTTCCCTCCCGCTGCGTCTCGGCCAGCGCGGGCGCAGCGACGCTGATATGAAATTCGAATTAGTGAAAATACAGTTAGAGGCGCCAAGTATGCGGTCGCCGTTCGCGCCATATCGCGATATGCGCTGCCACGCTGCCACGCTCATTCATAAAATATTACATTGTTTTCCTTAAACATTTATAGAATTATTTGCGCACCGATAACGAGCTCATATTTGAAATAATGCAAATGTGGGTAAGTGGTCGTTAGGCCGCGGTGTGGAGCGCGCCACGTGTCGCGAGTCGCGAGCGACGCCGCGCGCCGCCACGCTGTGTCGCGCACGTGTGACGCGGCGCTCTTGTCTCGGCGTGTACTACTATTAACCTCAGAGGCTCAGGCTACTACACTTACAGTAGTGACAAGACCATCAGTAATGGGATAAAACTATAAGGGCGGGATATATCTGTTCAAAACACATACGTCGGGTCACACTTATAGGAATTTCATTGATGCTCTTTCCTTGCAAATATGCATTAATAAAATTAAAATAAGCTAACGTCGCGAATAAGACTATTTATCCTTTCTGGATTTCAGGATGGACTAAGCATCTTCGCCGAAACCCAAATATGGAGCTGGAGCATAGAATGTGTTGCCCTCTAAGAGCGTCGATGTAAATATTCCATCTGAAATAGTTTGGTAATGCTAAAGATTCCAAGTGATCGGTGGCCTCGCGCGGGTTATCGCGCGACCTCTTATCACCCGCACGCACACACACACACGCGCACACACCGCGAGCGCGTCCAGCACGCAGCATGTGCGCATGTGTGCGTATGAAATGGGTCGCGTATGTCGCCAGATGTAATTAGAGCAAGAAACTGTTTATTGTTACCCGGCCGAAGACCGATGTTCATTTATTATTATCTAGGTCCTTTTTTTGAATTATGAATATCAATAGAATTCCGAACTGTGCGGGGAAAGCGGTTGTTAATTAAATGGTTGTCAGATTTGTTTAAAATATGTTTGCGAGCCGGTCGGACTGGTTCGTCTGGCGTCGATCTGGCAGTCTGGCATAGATGTACTGTAGCTACTGAAGTGTATCCTATTGTATGTTCAGTTTTACTTCTGTCAGTCGTCAGCTCAAGCTCACTCGACATCTTGCGTGCTGTACAGATGCTTGAGATGCTACATCGTTATTACTACTTGTTCAGTGGCAATACATTCGTACCAACCCACACACGTTTTTACAGATCAGAGTGATCAAACGATCTGCATCAAAGATCGAATTGCCGCGGATGGTTGATAGCAAGCCCAATCCATCCACTGCTAACACAACCACGCTCCACGTCCGCGTGTTCGGTCACCGCCATCACATTACGAGTGCTAATTAATTATCTAATAAATTTGTGTTAATATTACACACGTTTCCTCATGGCTTTAACTTGTCACTTACATGTGAACATCGAGTCGGACGAGTACAACACACACATACCTACTACTATGATAAATAGATTGCGCATTCGTATTGTATGATTGTTCTGCTGAAGACTGACATTGGAATGAAATGAAATGATTAATTTGGTAGTGCAGAATCAGTTTTATAATAAGTCAGAATTAATACTCTGACACATGGAGCTATATAACAAAAGTGCTTGTCAACTAAGTAAATATAATGTTCATTACTAAGCAATCTCTTATTTGCAGTGGCCTGAATTTATGAAATTAATAAATCAACAAAAGGTTAGTTATTAAGACGTTACAACTTTTTATAAAAAAAAATAAAATTTAATCTTTATGCAACGTCTAAAAGACTCAACTTTGACAGAACATTTGCGCAGTGTTGAGCGATTGGCTACTGCGCAGCTTGTCGCCGGGTTGATTCCCGGACGGAACAAATATTTGCATGGCCTAGAGGTAGTTGTTCCGTGTCTGGCTGTATGTGTAGGTCAATTTAAATGTTTGTGTAGGGCAACTATTTTTTTAAACGTATAAAACACTCAACAGGGACTCATATCACGGTACCAAACTGATCGCTTCAATTGAAAATTCGACCCCAAGTCTTGAACAATTACCAAGCTTGCACTTTATAAATGTCTTTGGATATTAGAGAACAAAAATACAACATGTACATGTTGAAAGGTTCTGTTCCCTTTCAAAATGTGTAAGGCACGTCATCTTCTCTAATATATCTTCTCTATATTACCTACTAGCGACCCGCCCCGGCTTCGCACGGGTGCAATGCTGATACTAAATTAAATACACTACAGAAAAACTATGAACGTTGTATATAAAAACATAGCGGTAATGCCGTATTGCTTAAAATAGCTTCGTAAATAAGCCATTTTTTCACGTAAAAAGTAAACAATAAAAATGGTTAATGTGGGTTATCCCTAAAATATAAACATATACCATCGCGGACTTTTTTGTAGACCTTTTTATGGTGTACAATACTGTAGTACATTAATTTGATCTAACTCGTAGGGTTTAGGCAGTGTTTTTGCTAAATTGCTAAATAAGCCCAAAAAAATAGGTTAATTTACGACATCACGTTAGAAACCTCTAAAATTAGCAATGTTGCCTTAGTATATGATGCATGTATTATACATATAAACCTTCCTCTTGAATCACTCTATCTATTGGAAAAAACCGCATCAAAATCCGTTGCGTAGTTTTAAAAATTTAAGCGCACATAGGGATATAGGGACAGAAAAGGCGACTTTGTTTTATACTATGTAGTGATAATAGAACTGTTTCTATTCTTATTGTTTAATCTTGTGTACCAAAAAATACATGTCGTGGATATCTTTTACGACAGACGAGTGTAAGACCTAAGATTTCTTGGAGAAATACTATCAATAACATTCGTACCGACTGACGAGTGAAATAAAATAGTTAGTGTTTTATTTTTTTTATTTTCGGCTAGGTAGTTCAATTTCCGGTTAAGGTAAGCTTGTCGAGAAATCAGTGTTTCAGTTAAGTTTCTTTTTAATAATTCTGCATTTTTTTTCTTTAAGTAAAATAGGTTACGATCTAAGTTTTCCTTCAGGACCCATTGTTTGTTCAATCCTGTGCATTAACTAACTTACAGCCCGAAAATTATCCAAGTGATGTGAGTAACGTAGGACTCATGTTATAATAAGAGACCGCTGCCGGCAGCTGGTTTAGCTGAGCTCTATCGTGTACTGTTCGCTTTCAGTGGATACTTCATTATTACGGAAATAATTTTCAGCTGGAAACGTAGGCGGGGGAGCGAGGTGAATGATGAGCTGATGGGCGCGGAGCACGAGGTGCGGGGCGCGGGGCGCGGGGCGCGGGGCGCGGGGAGCGGAGGGCGGCTCAGGTGGAATAATTGTCACAATAAACAGCCGGTAATGGAGTGGCGGCGCGCCCAACGAGTTAATTAGTGAAATGACACCCCTCCCCGCCCCGCGCCCGCCCGCACGCCACCCCGCCCGGCCGCTCCTCTGCGCGGCCCACTTGTCCATTAAATTATGTCCAAGTGCTTATGAAAGTTTGGCAACGAATTTCAATATCGAGGCAAGTAGGTAGATACAGGCTTGCTGAATAACACCTAGGTGCATTCAACACCTACCGAATAGCAGTAATTTCACAAAACAAAATGACTAGATATTGTATAACTCTTCAGCTATCAAATCCTAGCACGCCAAGTCATACCCGGTCCCTTCTCGTCTAAAGTTCCGCCACAGAAACAGTTCTCCTCATTTCTGTAACAATCTTAAAATCTTCCATACAAATGGTTGTTACAGACATAGTAACACGACGAGTCAGCATTGAGCAATACAAAATAAAATATCTAAAGTCATTTATTCAAATTACTGAAAAATTACGCTGAAGAATCACCTCTTTTGACGCCAAGATTTACATGAACGCCCTTCACCAGAAATGTTGTCGTTGTTATCTTACGTGACAGTTGATATGGCTAGAAAAGTGTCGACGAGTGTAGAGGTCTGAAAGAAGAGGACCAGAAAATGATTGATGGTGATGACTGAATGTATTTTTAAAAAAAATGTTATCTGCAATATATTTAACCTGTAAAATGACTTTTTCTGTCTCTCAGTCAGAATCCCAACTTATATCCTGACCTTTCAGCGTCATGTTCATTGCTCAGTTTTGTGGCTCAAAGTAAGAAAATAATAAAAATCTTTTCTTGCTTTTTCAACTCATTCGAGTAAGGTCTCACTCACCGAACTAATTTTTTTTAATTTAAAATTCCGATTTGTTGATCACAACGAAGCAAGAATATTCTTCTTGATATTAGTGTCATCACTGTTATCGGTGATGCACACAACTATGTACCGTTCCTTACATACGAGTGCTCTGGACACATTGATTTTTCTTATTAGTAGTTTTTATGTGTTAGTTTTTTTATTTTTTCAAAAAGTTGTATTGATAATTATGTAAGAAAAATATTGTAGGCGCCGACCTTATTACCGCCAGATGAAAGACTATTAAGGACGTTCAAGAGACGTGCCAACTGTGCCAAGTACCACTTGTTACCCGTCTGATCGTCGATACCAAGGGCGTGTGGTATTCGCAGGTGTTTGTAGGTTTCAAGTTCAGAAAGGGGTCTGTGTGTTATTTATATCCTTTAGAGGAAGGAAACTTTCTTATGGACCTACCGAAGGATGGACCTAACCTTTTAGTTTTTTTTTTAAAAAAAAAAAAACTAAAAGGGTTCAAATTAGGGCGGAGCTACAAAGGGCTTAAACTGTTACGTTACCATATATGATACACCTAATCATACACCTTCGTTGTACACGTTGCGTAGCTTGCTACACATCCCGTAGTTTGCTACATGTCTCGTAGTAAGTTACACATTGCGTAGCTTGCTACACGTCTATTAAAGCGCTACAAGCCTCGTAGTGTGCTTCAAGTGTCGTAGCATGCTACACGTCTCGTAGTATGCTACACGTCTCGTAGTGTGCTACACATCTCGTAGCATGCTCCACGTTGCGTAGCTTGCTACACGTCTTACGTCGCGTCGTAGTGTGGTGGAAGTCCGGTAGCATGCTACACGTCTTGCCAGTTTGCGCACGTTTTTACTACGTTCGGTTCAGTTCGTATTCGTGATTGAAAAAACGACTAAACATTGTTTAAAATATGCCATTCGGAGGGCTTTATCGTTGAAACAAAACTGTAGTCAATTTTTAACCGGCGCCCGGCTGTGCGCGTGTGCAGCGGAAGGGAATTGCAATGGTGGAGATAAGATAAGTTGGTCGCGGCCGCGCGTCACGTGACTCCGACTGACCTCCACCGGGAGCGGCCTTCATGCATGAGTACCACCACATGGCAATGCATTGTCGCCGACGGGGACGGGCTCCCTCTGCGCTCTACAAGTTGTGTGCTGTCGTTCCAACAAAACAGTCGCGGCATCATATTTTAGTTGAAACACCCATTTGGCACACACACAGTATTTGGCTCGTTGATTAGTAACTCCGAGAACAATACGATCGTTATGAACTAGTTCAATAGGAGCGTGTACCATACGCCATGCACCGTGCTGCTTTCAGTCATTGTAAAAAAACATGAATCACCCCGTGACACTGAAGTACTTAAATATTTTTTTTGTTTGTTGTTGATTTTTAACATTTTTACTCATGGACCAATATCAAATTTATTTATCTTTAGAATGCTTAATAGTGACTCCCTTTCTTTCTATGTCCTAACACATTCCAACAGTAGATGATGAACATCTTCAACCGTTCCGCATGTTTCACAATTGGGAGAATGAAGTACTTCAATAATATTGTATTGTAATATACTACGTCACATTTGTTGGCACTCTTTGTCATGATTTTTCTATGACTTTTTATGTTCACTTATATTGTGGTAATTAGCTACTTTTGATTATATTAACGACCATAATTATTAACACAACATAACATCACACCTGTATTCCCTGATAGGCAAAGGTAGAGGTGTACCTAATCATCTGTTTTTCGTATAGTTAGTAATCTAACTGAGTGTCAGAGTTTTTATGGCGGGCGTCGGCCTCATTATTTGCATCATAGGCCTTCAAAAAAAATCTCTTAAGCATGCAGGTTTCCTCACGGTGTTTCTTACTGTTTGGAGCAAGCGACATTTACAATGCGCACATGAATCCGAAACATTCAGAGGTGCGAGTCTTAGTTACATCAAAATACATCCATATTTTGGCAGTTAAGAAAAGAATAAAAAACGAGACCTCATGATTAGCAGTTTCACCTACGAGGCATCTATCTTATTACTGATTATTGATGAAATACGATGGAAACTGCAGTAAATTACTGTTTCACCACCAAATAATCTACATATATGTCATTGCAGGTATGTGGTGGAAGTCCGTTAACTGTGTCGAGGTGTTGCGAGCGCTGCGCGGGAGTCGAACCGGTCGCGGCGCGGGGCGTGCGGCGCCCGCGGACTGCGGGCAGCGCGTTGTGCGGACATGCCGCCGTGTGAACTGGCTGCAGGTGATTCGGAGAGCTTTCTTTTTGTACATGCTTAACTGTACAAATAAAATACTAGATCTGTTCAGAGCAGGTTTTAAAAGCTGTACGAAAACATTCCCCGCAAGGGTATTGGCTGTGGCTGCAAATACATTAGCATAGGCTTTAATAAATTTATTGATGCCGAAAATAAGCTCCGTTACGCAGATCAACATCATTACTTATTTAATAGTCTCCAACTCCCACTGGACAACATCGTCGTAACTAAATAGTTAACATAATATCTAGATACCAACAAGGTAAGATCTGATAGATAAGTTTATCAGCTGTGTAATCTAAACTTTTCCCATTAGAATAAAATGTTGTTCGACCACTATATTTAAAAGAAACATAAGCATGGTGTTATAGAGTGCGCAGTGAGCAGGGATCAAGGGTGTGGCGGCGGAGCCATGCTCTCTCGCGGCACATTGAACTAGTAACAGTGATTCTTTCGGAGGCTCAGAGTATTTCAGATAATTTCCATAAAATATTGCTCATCTTTAATTTCATTGTTAAGGATGTGGAAGTGGTTATCGCATGTTGTGAGGACTGGACCTTCTGTGTAATCCAGTTACACTGGGATCCCCGCTCCGGTACAGTTAGCCGATCCAGTTCAATACTCGCAATCATCGGTGGCTCACTGGCTCCTGATTGCGATCTCACATCGGTGCGCGCGCGATCTGGGTCCCTCCAGCGGGCCAGCCGGAGCCCAGCATGCACCGCACGTCCGTTGGTACCCGGATCTCCGAGGACGTCCGAGACCAGGGTACCAAAAGCCTGCAAGCGCGTCTCCACCAACCGGACAGCCGGGGCTATATGTGGTGCAAAATGTCTCATGGCTAGTTCCCAGTTCGCCTAACTCCTGGATCACTTTGTAACAGTTGCCAGAAGGCCGCGTTGTGTTCATAATCTTGTATGTTGGTGTGTTTGTGTGTGGTTCTGTGCTTTGCTGCCTTACTTCAAAAATGTATTCACTTGACCGAGCTTTGCTTAACACAACGTTCGTCGTTTGTTGCAATGTAAACCGTAGAAAACTTATGAATTAAAATTACTGAGCTACATTCAAGTTATATAAAGGCATGTTTTAATACTGTGTGTGCACAATTAGATGCACGCCAATCATGTAATAATGTTTAAATACGCGTGGAGGCGGCTCAGCCAGTACTGCGCGGGGAGCGCGCCCGAGCAAGTGCACACGAGTACGTATGTATACCACGCTCACAAATGAGATATATAACAGTTGGAACATAATATCAATAGTTACAGAACTGAGAATTTACTTATAAGCAATAATAAGGTTTAGAACGAAGATTAGTTTTGGTGCGGTAGGGATCTAGTGTTGCACAATGGCCCATTAACGTCGGGCACAGTAGCTACAGACGCAGATATCCCGGCGCCATGTTATCAGCACAAACATGTCATTACGATCGGCTCCCTAATGATTAGCAAACACCTACTTATCAATATTTGTTCAGTTGCGCACACTCGAAATGATGCTCTTTACAAGTGATTGCATACAGCAAGCGACGGGCGCTGCTCACGGCCGGGCGGCCCGCGCTCGCGAGCCGCGTTCGTCTTACACCCCGAGGGTCTCGTCATTGCCAGACACTACAGTTCTTTTCCTAGAAGCAACTCCGTCTATCCTGTAGTGAAGCGCTGCAATGACATGATGTGGATCACTTATAACTTAAGTCTGCCCTGTACACAAGCGACACGCCACGCGCCATGTCTACAAACTCCTACAAATAAACTACTTTATGTAATTGGAGTGTGAGTGTGTGTAAGCATTAATCATGTATTATTAATAAAGGTAACATTAATGTACTCGTAGTAGGTATAGTTGGTACAAGTCGCATACGGTCAACAGTACCGCAAGGCGAGGGCGGCTCGCGACGCGCTCACCCGCGTGCGTTGATGTCTAATGTTGGCGAGTCCGACTAGGACTGAGGCGCGGTGCGGCGCGGTGCGGTGCGGCGCGGCCAACAATATTCATTTCATGTACAATGCCTCAATAGTGTAAATTGATCAGGATCTGTCTCCCGTGTACTGCTGCGGGTGAGCGCGCGTCGCTCTGTGTGTAGGCGCAGCACTACGCTGGACCGCAGAAGGAACATTCGTTACAATTCACTTCGCGTTGTTCCGCATAGGAGGATGTTCGATAACAACTAATGACGATCGGGCCTTATACCCAGGGCCCTGGGTATAAAGTGGTAACCAGCATTTAGTACCTAAAGATTGAATGCATTAGGACATCAAATAGTTAAGTGGATCTTTTGCACTGGTTTTATAGCGTGTAGAATATTCGTGTTGGTTGGCTGCCGGCGCGGCGCCGGCGCACGCTGTGACGCATTTCGTTTTTACAACGATTGTATTGTGTGTACTCAGCTGCCATATATAAGATGACCCACAGTAGATCATTTAGTTATTAGTACATTCATAATTTGGTTCGACTAGTAACATTATGTAACTCTTGAAAATATCTACATAAACAGTACCTAACTAAACCTTTTGTGTTGATTTTAATAAAAATTAAATAAAGGACTTCAATAAAGCAAGTAAATGAAGTAAACTGGTGCTACTGTGCTCCCACAGGCGCGCCCGCGCAGATTCGCTCTAGTCAGATGTAAACACGTTTGGTTATCTCAGCGACTTGTATTGCGTATCGCGCATTCGTAACGATGATTGAAAGTATAAAACTAACTCCAACGACCGTTTGATTTTATTTAAAAAATTCAAATGAGACAGTGATTCGACTAAAGCAGTGTTTACGGAACGTTAATGGTGACATAAATTTGAATGTTAATGCGTGGCTCGGGGTCGCGGCCGGCGTACGCGCACGTGTTCCAGCTAGCGACACGGTGCCGCACTGTGTCGCGGCTCGCGTCTTCAGTCAAGCCTCAGTTAGATCAACGGTTACTATTATCAAACACTACTTAAGTATCCCATTCATTTTGTAACTCCAGTGTGATTAGACTAGATGGCGCTGTTACTGTCGCCCACCTACGTAATGTTATTGTCTCACGTTGTCACTCGGTAAGCAGGTGCTCTCTTGCTCAGTTCATTCACAAGTATCTTGGTGTTCAAATGCATAATGATGAACCTACAGATAAGATAGATTTACACTGTAGTGCGGTGTTATCTACTCGTAAATAACCATCATATCATAATGACTGGAAGTGTACCTATCCAAAAGACTGGCGGCATTGCCACGTTGTATGACAATGCTTGTTCTTTGGCCAAGGTAAAACCCAGCCCTTGGATCAAGCGAAGTGTCAACTAATATTCTTGAGAGACCTTTAAACGAGTTATGAGCACTTCGACCCCATGACCCGAGTGAGTATAGAAGCAGAGATTCAGGTATTGATTAATAGGAACATACTCGTATAATATTTACCTATAAATGTCTATGGCTAAACATTCGGTCGTGGAGTGGTTCCTTCACCTACGTCCACTCACAGAATTTCATTTTTTTGTGGATTGACACTCTACGACGATTTACCGGATTAAAGCCATTAGATACGCGACACCCAAAGAAGTGAAGTGAGACTGTTGTCATATTAATTAGCAGACAATTTGAGTTGATAGTCAACATTCTAAGCAATGTGTGAGCTGATGTAAACTGATCTTGCAGAAAACCAATAACATTGCCTAATGTTATTGGTTTTCTGCCATGTAGCGTAGTGGATTTCTTGGTAGTTAAATGAGACACGGAAGACTTAGTTCTACATTTATTTTGTCACTACACATACAAAATTAGGTTCTAGGGTCTAGGGTTCTAGTGTCTCTAAGGTCACGCACTGTCACTGAAGGTAGGAATACGGTACTGCCCTGAGCAACCAGAAGACGTCGATCGCCACGCACGGTAGGTAGGCCGGGTAGGGGGCCTCACACGTCGGTAGGGACGCGCGGCAGGGCGGTCGACCAGGTGGGCAGCGGGCTCAGGGCAACCAGCCCTAGGCAGCGTTGGTGGTGGCTGGCAGCGGCAGCGCAGACGGCCAGCAGGTAGCGGCGACAGGCCACTGACTACACGGCCACGGCTTAAAGGTAGCTCGCGGTAGGGCGGCCGTGCAGGTGCGTGCTTCTCACCGCGTGGGTAGGAACGCGGGAGCACAGCTAAGCAGCAGAGCAGTGCAGCGTGGGCGAAGCAGCGATAGGTTAGCCAGCGCCAGGAACCCTGAAACAGCGCCGAGGGGGGGCGCTTGAGCTCCAAGTTGGTTCCTGTAAGCCCCTACGATGTGCGTGTCCCTGCCATGCGTTAGATGCGGCAAGCAAAAAACCAATGCATGCCTATGGGAGACACGACGTACAAGTGGTGCGGAACTTCCCATGCAACTGTCCGGTCCCTGGTCTAGACCTTAGTTCAACATCAATTAAGGTATGTAGTTCATTCGTATTAGTGTAGGCATAAGTGTGTCGAAGTCTGACTGATCAGGGGACACGGCTCGTATCTATTATCGATGACTCGCGCAGCGTGGTGCAGTGGAGTGTCACGTGTGCATGCGACAACCCTGCCCGTGCGCAGGGCCACCACGCACCTCCACCACACGAGTAAAGAAGCGGAACATACTCCAAGCTTCCATACGATCCCGCGTTGATTTCTGCTCTAGCTACAAACTCGGGGCGTGTGTGTGAGCTGATGGTTTTCGTCGCATACGAAGGAAAACAGTTTACTTATACTTATGCCTCGGCTGGTGTTCAAGCTCAGGGCAGTCTGAATCTGTACCGAAATGTCGCAAGTCTTGTTTTTTAAATATTTTTTGTATAAGCTCGCATGAGTTCAAAATATAAGTAGTTTAAATAAAGAAAAAAATCTCGATTACTTTTCTGTGTGTATGATCCATTTATAATAGTAAGAATAAAAACTCTAAAGAACGCTTTTAGTAGGTGCCTTCAACATATTATTAACCTTTTTAAACTCTCTTTTATGATCTTTGAACTGCAATCAAGCAACCCGTTTGAATATACAATGGAATGCATTATTTATGTACTCGTATATGATGTGGTCCTTCTGTATAAAGGAAATCAGTAGGAAACACGGACACGGGTCCCTAGTTTGTTTTCTGCAATAATTTACTACGCTATTAGCTACGCTTATGTAAAGTTGAGCTTCTGCGAGTATAGCACAGTGTGTTATGGTAATATGGTGGCGCGCCGCAGGCCGCGATCGCGCGGCACTCGGCAGCCATCAAATAATTCCTCGACGGGACACTTGCTCGCTCAAGGCTGGCGGCGCGGCGGCGGCGGCTGTGCGGCGCGGCGCGGCGCGGCTGGCGGCGAGAGGAGCCTGCACCTGCTACCGCGCGCGCACACACACACCCACAGCGCGCGTCTATTAATAGAAGCCGATGTACGACACTTGGTAACCGACTGGTTGTGCTTAGTCAGTGGCGCTTCCATTTGCAAGGAATTTGATTCCCGCTCGCTGTCACCGCTCTTCTGTGTATTTCACTTGAAGGCCAGCCGTGACGTGTTCTATTACATTAGATACCTACGTATGTATGAACATACGAAACTGTTTGTATTAACGTGGATGCAATAATTATTAGTTGCAATATCGTAACTCAGTAGGTACTTATTAGATTACTAACCTAGCTCTCTTTTGCAGAGGGCGACGGCTTCGTCAATGCTAAGTCGTTTTAGCGTCCTAGTATCTCAATAGTCAGACAGTCAGGGTTCTGAGAAGTGTCAGGCCTGTCTTTTTTTAATAAGTAACATTACATTATTATTTTTTAGTGCCTACGGGCAGATCAACTCCACTTGAGAAGACGCTAGTCTGGGTGCGGTCAGGCGCTTGGTTAGGATGGGCCGGGGAAACAATTGAAACTGACTTTGCGTAAGCTTTACCACTTTATTCACGAAACATAAACCGTCACTCAGTTTTAATACAAGTTTAAGTCTCAAACTTTTACTGAAACAGAAAATTGACTTTTATTGTTTATTAAGTAGGTACACTTTAGTTGGTATTGAAATTCTGCAGCGGCTAACGTTAACCGTCTGTAGATACATAGAACACTACATCAATTCATAACCTTATACTTAATAATAATCATTTATTTTACAAATCATACAATCCAATTTGTTACTTAAAGCACATCTTATCTTACGCACTACGCGCACTACGCAGACTACGCGCACTACACAGACTACGCGCACTACGCGGCCGCTACGCCACAGCGTCGCGCGTCGTACCGGTCGGAGCAATAACAATACATTTTTTATCAATTCTATGCACCATAAATGAACATGTTGTCGTACAGTCAGCGTCAATAATTAGGGACGAAAACACTGTTTAAAATTATCTAACAACTTTGAAAGTGACAGAACTTTGTGTGATTGAGTCACACAAATTTTCAGAATAAAGACGGTACTTACTCTACTACTTTCTTATAGAAAATCATACAAAACAAACTTTATATTAAAACAAGAGTGTTATACACAAGAATGTCACTTAATATTTTTCTAACGTTATTAATATCTATTTTATTAATGATTGACATTTGAATTGTTTAATTGTGTGTTTCATTACAATAATATAGAAACTCACTCACATTTGTTGATTACGCTATAACCAGAATAATAAGTGTTAAGTGACGCGGGTCATTTGTATTTTATTCTTGTGGGGCCTCACTTCTAATTGCACTAATGCAGGGCCCCCTGACCCCCTGGCCCCCGGGCTCCCTGTGTTGGCTCAGCACAACTGCGCGACCGAGGGTATTAAATTAGCTAATTTAATTGAAATCCAAACAGTGACGCTACGGACACCCATCGAGTATCGACAGAATGACATACGACCTTTGTACCGTTAGTAAAGCGTTCAACTGTTCAAGCAATCTATACAATATAAAGTATTTAACTTACAAAACATAGCCACGTTTCCTTGATTTACCATTCTTATACTCGAAAAACAAATTTGTCTATTACGTATTGCTCGCAACTACTTAAAAACTAATAATGAGCTGTATCTCCAAGACATAGAGGTGAGATCAGCATAAACGCCGCTGCCTAGTCTCGTCACACGCTCGGCACCTACTGGTATTATTAAATAGTTCACGTCTAACATAAGTTATCAATGAATATGCTTACTTTACTAAAGTCAATATCTCTACTACACAAAATAGTAGATATTATTCGTTTTACTCACATAGTATCAAAAACCTAATTTGTTAAAATCAAGCCAACATTTAAACTTTTGGCTTTAGACGTTCCTACCTACAGTACACACATAGATACATACTCTTGAAACATTACCCTCCTTTTGGTTGTGGTTCGTCCAGTTAAATTCCTTCAGTTAAGCTTGAGACAGGGATTGATTTATGAAAAAAGATTAAACACGTATTTAATTATTTATTTGTTGGATAAATGATTTATTAAGTAACTATCGACTTTCTAGTTAGTCGTAAACCCGTTTTGTTTTTGTCCAATTCTCGCGTTAATTGCCTATGAGCTATATCTAAATTTTATGACAATATTATTTTATTATTTTGGTTTTCATGTGACCGTGCTAACTCCTCTTAACAAATTCCTTGCAAAGATGCGACACGCACGTCTCAGTCAACAGCAAAAGTAGATGATCAAAATCAGAAATTCAATACTAATGAACGGAGTTCACGCCAGAACTGTGTGGTGTCGAAGTGATTCAAAAGTATGTGATTGTAAATTATACCAAACATTTACTACCAGTACAGCTGCCATATGTTTGTGATCAGTTTTGACTCCAAAAGTTATAAACTCAATTCGCATCAGAACTAAGAAGTGAAAAAAAAATTCAAAACTCACCACAGCTACAACAGTGCACAGCTAGTGAACAGCTAAAATCAAAAATTAAATGATGAAACTGAGGCCACGTAATCGTGCAGCAAATAGTTCATCCATACGTGTTTTTTTTTTCCAGTAATTTAATTTCTTATGTTTAAAACAGCTGAATTTGATGAAAAAAATGCATATTTAATATATGCCAAATTTCATCCAATTGAACCCCTAAAAAAGCACAATGTTCATTAATAAAAACTTATTTACAAAAAAAACAACCAACTTAGTTATTTTTCACTTTTTAATGATTTTTGGAAGTAGGTTGTTTTTTTTTGTAAAAATGTTTTTATTTTTCACTTTTAGTGAGTCAGTTTGTAATTTATCTAAGTTACATAGCCCAATGACAACTGCTCATCACCTCTTAAAAAATATTGCTTTTCTCGATACAGGGACGTTAATGGTTGAGGAGTTCTCCTAGTAATATCCAGGAGAACTGGAGCTCCATGGTGAAGGCATCATCACCACTATGCATTTTGACAAGCTTAAATTACTTAGCAACTATATTAAAGTACCTAATCGAATCGCAACCCGTGAAATACTTAGGTATAATTGAGTAGTTCCGATGCCCATCTGTGGTCTTCATCATCAGTTCCACTTTAGCAAACGGTGCTTTCCGAGAGCGAATGCACGAGTTACTATACAAAATACCCAAATCACTATAGGTGTGCCTATAAAATTTGAGGTTTTTCCTCGATTTCCCTAGGATCCCTTCATCAGATTCTGACTTGGTGACAATGAGAGCACAGCGAGAGTATACCCTTTCAAACAAAAAAATAATTTTGCAAATCCGTCTATATATGACGAAGTTATGCCCAAACATACCTACATAAAAATATACATATAAACATCCGAATTGATAGCCTCCTCCTTTTTCAGAAGTCGGTTAAAAATAATATAATTCAAAAACTTTAGTATCTAAACTGGTTTTTTTTTGTAACTTCTGTCAAATGTTTAAAAGTAGCTGATGTGATACAAAACGATAATTCAATAAATATTATTATCTTTGCCTGTTTTTGAATTTATGTCAATGTTCAAAAGTAGCTGATGTGATACAAAACGTTAATTCAATAAATATTATTATCTTTGCCTGTTTTTGAATTTATGTCAATGTTCAAAAGTAACTGATGTGATACAAAACGATAATTCGATAAATATTATTATCTTTGCATGTTTCGAATTTATGTCAATGTTCAAAAGTAGCTGATGCGATAAAAATCATAACTCAGTCGGCTACAATAAATTAAAACCGGAAGGTAGATTGATATTTTACATTAATGAGCAGAATAGCTAATTTATATACTAATTTTGAACCCTGGGAAGGGTAGGTATACAATATTCACGATTATATTAAAGATAATCTGCTTAATTAACTTTAACTTTAACTTTAACGTAAAATATCAATCTACCTTCCGGTTTTAATATATTGTAGCCGACTGGGCTAAAGAAATCATAGAGTTATGATTTTGTATCGCATCAGCTACTTTTGAACATTGACATAAATTCGAAACATGCAAAGATAATAATATTTATCGAATTATCGTTTTGTATCACATCAGTTACTTTTGAACATTGACATAAATTCGAAACATGCAAAGATAATAATATTTATCGAATTATCGTTTCGTATCACATCAGTTACTTTTGAACATTGACATAAATTCAAAAACATGCAAAGATAATAATATTTATTGAATTATCGTTTTGTATCACATCAGCTACTTTTAAACATTTGACAGAAGTTACAAAAAAAAAAACCAGTTTAAATACTAAAGTTTTTAAATTATATTATTTTTAACCGACTTCTGAAAAAGGAGGAGGTTATCAATTCGGATGTTTATTTGTATATTTTTTGTGTAGGTATGTTTGGGCATAACTTCGTCATATATAGACGGATTTGCAAAATTATTTTTTTGTTTGAAAGGGTATACTCTTGCTGTGCTTTCACTGTCACCAAGTCAGAATCTGATGAAGGGATCCTAGGGAAATCGAGGAAAAACCTCAAATTTTATAGGCACACCTATAGTAATTTGGGTATTTTGTATAGTAACTCGTGCGTTCGCTCTCGGAAAGCACCGTTTGCTAAAGTGGAACTGATGATGAAGACCACAGATGGGCATCGGAACTACTCAATTATACCTAAGTATTTCACGGGTTGCGATTCGATTAGGTACTTTAATATAGTTGCTAAGTAATTTAAGCTTGTCAAAATGCATAGTGGTGATGATGCCTTCACCATGGAGCTCCAGTTCTCCTGGATCTTACTAGGAGAACTCCTCAACAATTAACGTCCCTGTATCGAGAAAAGCAATATTTTGTAAGAGGTGATGAGCAGTTGTCATTGGGCTATGTAACTTAGATAAATTACAAACTGACTCACTAAAAGTGAAAAATAAAAACATTTTTACAAAAAAAAAACAATCTACTTCCAAAAATCATTAAAAAGTGAAAAATAACTAAGTTGGTTGTTTTTTTTGTAAATAAGTTTTTATTAATGAACATTGTGCTTTTTTAGGGGTTCAATTGGATGATATTTGGCATATATTAAATATGCATTTTTTTCATCAAATTCAGCTGTTTTAAACATAACAAATTAAATTACGGGAAAAAAAAAACACGTATGGATGAACTATTTGCTGCACGATTACGTGGCCTCAGTTTCATCATTTAATTTTTGATTTTAGCTGTTCACTAGCTGTGCACTGTTGTAGCTGTGGTGAGTTTTGAATTTTTTTTTCACTTCTTAGTTCTGATGCGAATTGAGTTTATAACTTTTGGAGTCAAAACTGATCACAAACATATGGCAGCTGTACTGGTAGTAAATGTTTGGTATAATTTACAATCACATACTTTTGAATCACTTCGACACCACACAGTTCTGGCGTGAACTCCGTTCATTAGTATTGAATTTCTGATTTTGATCATCTACTTTTGCTGTTGACTGTACTCACTGGGAAATGTCATGTTTTCAGATTCATTTGTTTAGGTCTGGGCTTCGACTCTGCGTTGAAGAATCGGTCAAGTTATCTCCGGTGTTAAAAGCAGCCGCGCGATGCCGCTGCGGCTACCGCGCTACGCTGCGCTTGCACG
Source organism: Euplexia lucipara (assembly GCA_921972225.1). Classification (NCBI taxonomy): domain Eukaryota; kingdom Metazoa; phylum Arthropoda; class Insecta; order Lepidoptera; family Noctuidae; genus Euplexia; species Euplexia lucipara. The sequence goes on along the minus strand of OV179149.1, from coordinate 296,117 downwards.
GCCGCTAGCCGTGGCCGCGCGCCGGCTACCGGGCGACATGCCGCACCGCCCGGGTGTCCTATGCCCCACATGGCGGCCAGCTAACATCAGTAATTAAAATATTTGCTGTTGTGGACAGGATAGGTTACCTTGACTGGAGGTCTTAATTATTTTTTTAAGTTAAGTCACCTCCACAGGATTGCCCGGTAACTTTATGTACCTACACGTCCTCTTCTATGACATGACAGCAAGATGCCCCACAAAAAAAAACAGACAGGATAGGTGTTAACTTCCTAGCAAATTCTAGTTAGGTACTTAGTGAACCTACGACGTAACATCATTTACATTTTAATTTTAATAATGATGATGATTTAGATTTAAGATCATCATTATTAAAATTTCTTAACTTTTAATAATTGCTTATATTTGTATTATTTGTTTTAAACAAAGTAATTTTTGGGGCCGGAGGCAGCCTTGAGCTGTAACGGCAATAGGCTCGCACCCAGTCACACGGGATCTAAACATAACTGACTGTTATGTTATGAAATAAGCTGATAATCTTAAAAAAATATTTGAGCTGAAACCATCTCGATCACGTCAGCTTTTAAATAGAGAATAACCGGCTGCACCTAGGGTTCCGTTCAAAGCACGTCAGTAAATGGTATTTCTTTTTTTTAATACCATGTTTTATCGTAGAAATATATAGTAGCTAATATGATAATATCATTAGCACAAGCTAATATTTTCGCTTTTACTAATGAAGCCCTTTCATACCATACCCCACATGTCAACATCGTTTCACTTTGTTTGAACTGTAATGGGGTTACGTGAAGTAATTAAAGACGTATGGTTTTAATATTATTTATTAAAAACTTTATGCCCTAGTAAGAGACACTGTACAAAGGCGGACTTAATGCCTGCCTGGTTTTCTGATTTTTCCCTATATTACTTGCCAAATTTCATAGTTCTAGGTCAACGGTGAAAACCCCATACATTTCGATTCCCTTGAGTGTGTCAAAATGCAAGTTTTTCGCGGCAATAACAACCGTATTTTTTTAAGTTGGTTGAGTAATTTCACAGCTTCACGGGATTGTGCCTCATATACGCTTTAAATTTCATCATCATTTATTAAATACTGACTGGTGGTGACTAGTTGCAGTTCCTGCTCGTATGCGAGGAATCCAGTCGGATGCCGATACTACACAATCATCACCCAGTAGTCTGTGTGACACATAACACGCCGACGCACTTCTCGGCTGCTCGGTGCACTAAAGGTGCACAAACAAAGTATTTTTTTACCATCGGAATAGTAAGGCCCAACAATGTGTGGGTCTCAGGGATTCGGTCCACAGTCCACAGTGGACAGCCGGGCTTCGTAAGTCGTATTAAGGACAATGTTGTATTGTAATCAAGCGTTACTTGAAACTGATCAACTATATTCACACACTACAGGGTGGTGAACTTCAGCTACACGTCTGCATAACCTTTCGGGGATTATAGGCGTAATGTTATGTTCATTTTCATAATCATAATCATTTATCCAATGGATGAGAGACGCACAAGACCGGTAGTTGTGACGACATTTGGGGAGGCCTATGTCTAGCTGTGGACGTCTTTCGGCTGAAACGATGATGATCATGATGGTAAATCATTTATTTGGTAAAACATAAGTACATACAATAAACAACATGTAAGAGACGTTAATAATGGATCAAAAGGTTAAAAAAATATCATGTTTGCCATAGACAGTGGCGTGCAGTACCAATGTACCTATTATTATGAAATATTGGTGATTCAAAACACGAAAGTATAATTTTTCTCTGAAATTCCTGAAAATGAAAATGTCATGATTTTCAAGTTAAGTAAAAATTACTGATAACATAATCAGAATCTCTCGACTAAAACACATTTCAATTAGGTATAAATACTCGTAACAGCTGTATCCGCTACATTGCCATCTGCTATAGCGGTTACTTATTACTTACTTTTAGGAAATCTAAATAATAAATAACTCTCCCCCCCCCCCCCTATCTCTCTCCTCTGTCTCTTCTCTTTCCTTTTTCTTGCACCTACCACTGTTTGTCTATGTATACATGACATAAAGGTTAACTGGTAGAAAATGCCTAAGGCATTAAGTCCCCCTTTGTACATTTTTGTGCTTGAAGTATTAAATAAATAAATAAATATAAAATGAAATGACGTTTGTTAGTCTCGCTAAAACTCGAGAATGACTGAACTGATTTGGCTAAGGTCTTGAAATATTTGTAGAAAATCAATTAAAGTACCCATACAATTTTGCAGTCTGTCAAATGTCTGATTTTCGTCCTGTTATCGGTATGGTATCCGCTCAAATTAAACAACGTAATTAAATAAAGATTTCGGATCGACAACATATATGTACAGTCAAATAAAGTTTGGGGCACATCAAGTTGCCCCAAACTTTATTTTGTTTCCTATTGGAAAATAAACCTTATTCTATTTGCAATAAAATAACTTCATTAATTCTTTGCAAGTAGGTATATATACCTATCTAGTGTCTGGACTTTAAAGTATACCGGGAATACTAAGTAAATTGTATGTAACATAGAGGCGCTCAGCTCAGTAGTTCAGTTTAAAATTATGTATTTTGTACCTTTTAAAATCAATACGTTTCACTAAGGTAGTTAGGTTCGCTATAGATAGGTATGGTAAGTTATGTTAGGTTGTATATATACGAGGTGGTAAGTTACATTAGGTTATATATAAGTACACGAGGTGTATTTCTAGCCACGGGAAAATTTTGCATTTTGTTCGAGTACGTATCAAACTTTTGTATGCAACAGATCCTTTTTTTGAGATTTCCGAGTTAATTCTATCGAACACAAAATGTTTCAATAACAGAACATAAGAGACTCTCTAACTAAAAGTAGTGATAGTTATTATTGTTTTGGATCTATTTGTTGTCATCTTACTAAGAGTACTTTTCCAGGTATTGCCCTAATATTAATTATCACGCTACAGTTACCAAACTCCTCCAAAACGACTTGACCGATTATTATGAAATTTTGTGTGTATGTTCAGTAGGTCTGAGAATGGGATGTAAAATAATAAAAACGAAAAAAAATATTCATTGAAATTGATGGGGCAGCTAGAGTATCTACATCTACACTAAGTTTGTAATTAATAAACTCAAAAATTACTTTGGCGATTTCAAAAATTCTTTCACCATTGGTAAGTTACATTCACCCTGAGTAACATGGGCTACTTTTTATCCCTGAATTCCCACGGTAACGGGAACTACGCGGGTGAAACCGCGTGACATTTACTAGTTATAAATATTTTGGAGCTAGAAGCGAAACAATAGACACTTTTCCGAATAAGTGTCAGAACGACACTTGCTCACACAATATTATTGCTGTAAGTAAGTGTATAGTCACGTCTATTACAAGGAAACCGATCTGCCGCATGCCGTGCCATGACACAAGTGTCAAAACAACAGACGGTCTTCAATAGGGTTTGGATTTGAATCATGGCTAGAGTTTATGTAAAGTTTAGTGATGTGTGATACAAAATGGAATCTAAGACTAGACAGTACAGTAGGTACCTACAGTTTGATTATCGTTTGTGCTGCGTCGTGCGAGGCCGCAAGGTCGCTAACAAAACGAACATTTTAATTGCAGTAGGGAAATCAATTTACACGAACAAATCGTAATATCTTATAGTAGGTTAAAAAAGTGAGATGAGGTATACCATGCTTGCGAGCACATGTCAAGCCAACAACCATGCTCGTGTTAGCAGAGTTGCATCAAAAAGAAGCGACATTCGAAAAACCGTATTTAGTAGGTTTAAAACCACGGATAGTTAACAACTTTGAATATAGCACAAACTGACATATCTTTTGTTCCATACAAAATGCAAGAAGAAACTATCGAACACATATCGGAAGTTCGTCCCACAGTGAAAGTCATTAATTGACTGCTACACCCTCTCAGTGTAGTCAAGTCTCTTCTTCTGTCTACCATAATAGCAACACTGTCTTGGTATATTGACTTGTACGGAACAAGAGGGCAGAAGTAGGTGGAGGTACATTGGAAGTAGAGCCTTAGTGTTCAGTGTCGGCAGCGGTCAGGCCGGTCACCTGCCGGCCGTGGGCTCGCTCGCGGCCCGGCGTCGCATGTTAATGCGGCTACATTCATTAGCGGAGCGCGGCGCGGCGGCTCACTGTCGCACGGCCAGTTTTAAAACAAGAATTAAACACCGAACGAGATCTGAAAGCAAGAAAAGTAACGGTACCGGACATAACCAGCCGGCCAGCGATCCACCGATACAGGCCCGCCGCGCACAGCCGCGCAGCTCACATGCGTACGTATGAATATATAAAGTTTATCGCGGCGCCCACGGCCGCCGGGGTCGCCGACCGCCCATCCACCAAATGGACATGAGACCGTGTGCACTGTTGTCATGTGTGCCCGCACCCCGCACCCCGCACCCTCACACTTCTCCTTCACCCCGCGTTACACACATTCATGCATCAATGCTGATTTTTGATCAATTCCACTGACAAACAACACAGCTGTACTTACCTACCTATTAACTTAATTAGATGCGGCCCTCAATTCTTTTAAAAAATCAATCTTTTAAGTGAATTAAAATGGCTTCCTCGTGTCCACCAGTACTGGCACACAGTGCAGGTACATCAGATGTGGTGGAAGTCCTGTCTTTGCTGCCAGTCCTGCTGCTGGTGCCCGTCCTTACGGTGCTACCAGTGCCAGCTTACCTACTAACTAATCTTTTTAGAGAAACAAATTCCTGGATGAAATTCATTTCGAAACGAACACAGGTTATAGGTACCGACAAAGATTGGTGGTTTCTGGTTAACTTTCTACCCACTTACGATGCCCACCAGGCGATAAGACGTAAAGGGCTACATGAATACTACCAACACTATATGAATACTACCCCCAAATGTGACTTTCTTTATAGTTTTTCAACTTTATTTTAAACCAAATAAGGTTCTTGTTCAATTGCGAAAATTGTACATCGGTTCATTACTTTTTAACCGAATAATGTTTTGACTAACAGTTGTAGCTTTATAAAGATTTTAAATCATAAAACCTTGGATGTTCTGGTTAAGGATCACTCGTGTTTGTATTTTACAGAAAATCACAAATGATTCAGTCCGGGGTGACCGACTGAATTGAAATTTGCTGTGTGGTGGAAAGTGACTCGTACGCGAACGCGTAAAGAAAGTAAATAAAATAAAATGAATGTGAGGGAAAAATAGAAATTTAAAAAGAAATGCACTGGACCGTGTGACATGTTAAATCCTCTCCCTGATCCCTAAAACTAGTGTGTTTAGAATTTGAGCGAAAACTAATTACTGTTGACTTATAGATTACCGACGTGAAAGCCTTTAAGAACCTTATTTGTGGTCTTGAAGTAATATGGTACCTAAATCTCTAAATATTGTGTGCGTATAACCATACATTTTTGCAGTTGAAATGTAAGTGACCACTAATAGAGGCAGTTTGACTGTAAATCAAAACCATTAACTTATTCGTAGGTATTAGGCTGACGACAACAGTTTTTAACGTCAATAAGTATCCTGGCCTCCACCACTTCATTTTCGTAGGAAATACGAGTGTACGGCTTGGGTGTGTAATGTTTGGCATAATAACAAATGCTCTAATTTCACTTGACCTAACGTTCACATGACATAATTTTCATATGACATAATATCAAATGACATAAATTCATATGACCTAATGTTTCACATCATATAATATTCATTTAACATAATAACATTTAGTATAACGTTCATTTTGTATAATTTTCAATATGTATAATATTCTTTTAATATAACGTTCAGTTGACCTAATTTTCATATTTACTCATTTTCTGCCCAAACTATGTACCTAGTGAATAAGTAAATATCAGAAAACATCATACTGTAATAACCTCACCTAACCTAAATGATTCACCAACAATAGAAGAGATCTGGCGCTTGGCGGCCGCTGCCGCGGCACGCTCGCTTCGCTCGCTCGCCTTCGCGCGCTAATGGTTCTAACCTAACCTAACCCACATGATTCTCCAAATATAGCAGGGATCTGGCGTTAAAGTTACTTAAAGATTATGAATATTATAGTAAATGAATAATGAATATTATGTGAAATGTGCATTATAGGAAATGTTCATTATGTCATATGAAATTAGGTAAAATGAAATTATATCAACAATTCATTATGTCAACTGATCGTTATGTTAAACAAAATTATGTTAACTGAAATTATGTCAAGTGAACGTTAGATATTTTGTTATTATGACAATCGTTACACACCCGTACGGCTTATGTAGGATGGCGCGTCGTGCCACAATCACAACGTTGTTTTGTTCCGTCGGCGCCTGCGTCGGTCGCTATCGAACGCTATCGGAACACGCATTATCCTAACCCGGCCAGTATCGCGCGATAACGAAGCGATTACACACTCACACAGATAATAATATGCGACCACGTCAGCCGACGCGCCGCGGGCCGCGGCTACCGACATTCGAGCGCCGAGTGCACCGGCTGCCGACCGACGACACACGCTTGCTTCTATTCTCCACCAGCTCAACCCAAGCCGCCACTGGTTCCTGTGGGTGCACTGATCTGATCATTTCTAGTAAAGTCTAATAGTTATGCCGACCCTAGTAGGAAACACACACACAGACGGTGGTAGACAGTAAATGTATGGAGGATTGAATCTGATAGAAACGCGGATTAGCTCTAGTATGCATGAAACGCTCAAGTGAAATAGGTAGCTCCCAGCATCATGTCTAACAACATGTATAACATCGAACTAATACATGATATTATCTACTATTACCCTACTTACGGATTACGTACTTTTGCCTGAGTTCTTTAGTTCTGTAGAATTAATCAGCATTTTGTTTGTATTTTGACACAGTTCGGCCCAATTTAACTTTCGAGTTCGAATCGAAGGACAAACTGCTTTATTACCTACTCCTTTTTACCTCGATCAGAGTTGGTTTTTTAAAAATCTTTTGGGGCGATTTCATCTTTCTTGAAAAGTATATTAGGTACATATAACATTACGAGTACATACCAAACATCATACGCGCATAATGGTCCACTTCAAGGACTTGGTGCGAGAACCGATTACAATATTTCCACTAGACTAGACTAGAAAAATAGTCTACGACACCATATTTCTTTCTTATATTTCATCTTTTCTATTTCCTTTATATAAAGTATTTTTTCGACATAACTACCTAAAAATGTTTGGATGATTATTAAAACAACGAAAATTAATCCTTATCAGTGTAACTATATTTTATGATCACAAGGTCATTGTCGAGATTAGATTTGCCCTACGGATCGGCGAATTAGAAGAAAGGGTAACTGCTGTATTAACTTCCTATTTCTAACCGCGTCGCTCGACGCAAAAAGGGGTGTTATAAGTTTCACGTGTGTATCTGTTTAAAAATTTGAGCGTGTGTTTAGAGCAGCATATTTAAAGTTGCATAAAACTCAAAATTTATTTACTTACTTTATACTAAAAGTTTTTTTTCGTTTCGGGGATTTTTGTAAATTGTTGAAAAACTTCAGAGAATCATTGAAATTGGTTAACAATTGCTAAAGAAGTTCTTTCTAAACATTAATCTGTACATCTCTGCAAGGCCCCGTTTTAAAATGGAAGGGCGTAATGTTATGTTATGCAAATACAAAAACTCTGCATAGACATCTACCTGACTATAGCAATCGCGAATAATTTGCTGTTATGCGTTGAAGAGTTCCGTCGCATGTCTTCTTCATCAGTATTTCTTTACAAAATTATACTTTCTAAATGAAAATGCTTGATATGTTACTAAAATTTAAAAATCGGTGCCTGTATACCTATACTTTTTGAGCAGTTTCCTCAATTCCTCGAGGATCCCTCATCAGATATGAGTTTTGGTACAAATTTGACCAATCTGCTAGTATACCCTATCAAATAAAAAGAGAATTTTGAAAATCTGTTCATAAATGACGGAGTACTGAGGTAACAAACCCAAAAATTTAATAAAAATAAATACAACCGAATTGAGAACCTCATCCTTTTTTGAAGTCGGTTAAAAAGAAGAAGTGGTGCAAATGAGCGTTCCAGGATGACAATTCTTTCCATCATTCCTAGTACATAACTTTACATTTATTTCATGGAGCTACTTATAGTGGGTGGTGTAAATTACATTTTTGGTCGACATCCACGAGGACGATGAATAAAATAAAGTTTGGAATCCTCCTCGTAGGTTGCAAGGTACTTGAAGGAAATTCAAATTTTTAAATGAATTTGCTTACATACCTATACTTAAAATTATAGAGAGGTAATGTTTGTGAGTTTGTGGGTGAGTGAATTTGTGAGGTTGTAGGGGGAACTCTGGATCTTGTGCAAGGCTATTGACTTTTTTTTCAATACCAGTGAGTAACTGGCGTCCAGTTGCACACATTACAACAAAAATTGACAACTGAGAATGTACAAAAAAAAATGTATTCCACTTTAAGTGGACTTTAAGTTACGGTGACTATCAGACAGAGCAGAGCACCTGTGCGCTTCGGCACAACGCACAATGGTTCGAAATTATTTTAAATAAAATTAGCATACTAAAGTCAATTACTTTGTTTATTTTTCAAGATCACACCTAAATCAACGTAAAAATCTCTACCTGAATTTCTTGAAATTCAACACTCTGCTGAGAGTGAAGCGGCGCGCATGGGTGGGATGGTACCCCATGTAAGCCGCAGGCTTTAAGTTTTATTAAGTTGTGAGAAAAAACGACTTTTGTGTTTTACTTTATACCAAAAAATATCAAATACTTTTTTTTTCGGAGGAGGAGCTATCTATAGCTTTCATATTACCAAATATCTATACATATAATAAATCTGTAGAAGTAAAATTTCTGTACATTGAAAATATAAAAAAAAAAAATAGCAGGGGGTGTTACTAGACCGACACCGAACCCAAAAATATGATTAAAAAAATTTTTGTCTGTCTGTCTGTCTGTCTGTCTGTCTGTCTGTCTGTATGTTCAGGTATCACGCAAAAACTACCGGTTCGATTACGATGAAACTTGGTGTACATATTTTTTATTATCCTGGGCACAACACTGGGTACTTTTTATCCCGGAAAAGTATATACAATAAAAAACAAACTTAATTTTGCGGTTCGACCCCTAGACCTGACTACTGTACCAACCGCAAATTATAAGTTTGTCGTAGGTTACGTCACCCGCAGTGGAGTTCACCAAGGGGCGCTGCACACGGCTAAGATAGTGTAATATTTTATCTTAAGATACAATATAGTTCGCCATAAATTTAATGGACTATCACACACTACTAAGATAATAAATAATATATTCAAAATTAATATTGGAGGATTATTGGTGATCGATACTGATGCCAAAAATGCAATCAGTAAATGTTTTGTCTGTCTGTCTGTCTGTATGGTACACACATAGTTCAAAAACCATTATAGGGATTTTAACCAAACTTGGTACGGTTGTAATCACTTAAAGGGAAAACATAGGGGACGGAAGTTCGACATCCACGCGGGCGAAGCCGCGGGCAAAAGCTAGTTATAAATAATACTAAAATAAAGCCGTCCCGATTTATGTTTCGCGCCTGAAGAAATTTTGATTTCAGTATCCACGGAGCGTCGATTTCGAACCACTGTGCATCGCTGCGAGTGCGCATGATGATAGTCAATACGAAACTATAAGCTGTTGGACAGTGTGTGACAGTTAAACGTTGAACACTGCCCAGTGATCAATACTATGAACTGTCAACGGAGATATAAAGTAGCCTGCTGAACCGATTTTGAAAATTATTTAACAAGGTAATAGAAAACCACATTATTTGTGAGTGTCATATATGTATATTATTTTCAAAGCTAAGAGGGCGTGAAGAGGACGTACGAAATACACGCGGATGAAATTGCGAACAAAGTACTATCTTACATGAAAAAAATCACGACTAGGAAGAAGTGTTGTTTGTTTATGAATTGCTCTCGCGTAATATTATATTACCACCGCCCTTTCGGGTAGGGGAATATATCTGAATGTTCGCCAATTTTGACCGGCTTGGCGTGGACTGGTTACTCTCGAGGCGACTGACCTCCTGACTGCACGTAATGACCAGAGATCTCGATGAAGCAGATTGACACGTTCCGGGACCCACGCGCTATTTTTTGCTTCGTTCTTTTGGGCACACTCCCAGTTTATACTGACAAACCTTTCGAGGAATCTTGCAACGTCATATTGTTTAACTTTGTTTATTAATGGATATTACAGTTAGTTATTGATAGTTTAGTAGTAGTAGTAAGAGGTAGTGAGATTTGGTTCACAGTATATTGTAGTAGTATTGTTTTATTTTATTAAATATATAATTTACCACGTTTATACATCAATTTAAGAACTGAACAGTTGATATAATTTTTCTACTGTTGGTAATCAATGACAAGAGTGAAGGATAACCTAGATTTAGATATTATAATTCTGAAATCGTCAACGGCTAACATGATGATCAAGAAGACAAGTTATCGAAGATCGTGAAGTGCGAGGGATAGTAAGAGGGTGCTGTTATTTAGTAATCGATAAACATATTTGAGGGGAAGTAACCTCGGAGAAAGGCCTTCAATAAATAAACATACTCTAATATCATGTAATTAAGTACTCCGGTGCACAGGTTTTCATACTTTTGATTATCGTTGTTCAGAATTATAGCAGTTGGCGGAAATTTTAGATATGTTTTATAAATAACTAGCAGACGGCACGCGGTTTCACCCGCGTAGTTCCCGTTCCGTGGGCATACAGGGATAAAAATCTCTGTCACCCGGGGATAGTGTAGCTTCACAACGGTGAAAGAATTTTTCAAATTGGTCCAGTAGTTTCGGAGCCTATTCAATGCAAACAAACAAACAATCAAACCTTTCCTCTTTATAATATTAGTATAGACTAACCATTTGCCCTGGGTTCACCGGATGCAAGACTATTTTTTTCCTGAGATATACAAACAAGAATATCATTAAAAATTTCGACTTTTCCGGATGATGTTCTAATTAAGTTTAACAAGTATTATAAAGATATTACACAAAGCACATAAAAATGGCTACTGAGTACGTACCACACGAAATAGAGATACTACATTTTTCTCGGTAACTGAACCTGAAGACTTGTCAAGTTTTAGTCGCTAGTTTGTTTGTTAGTTTGTTTGAGTAGTTTGTTTTTACTATAAGTCCTCCATATATTAATTAAATAAATAAGGCAAGCGGTTCATTACAATACAATCTTTCAAAGCAGATTCGACTAAGACAAAATAAATTGGTTGTTATTTTTGAAACCCTGAAAACACTTGCATACTTTCATTGCACTTGCATAAATGTATGCTTGCTTGTACGATTGCTATTTAAAATGAGCTTTATTTATATTGCACTTTTGTATGAAGTAGCTTATTGAGTTTAGCATATAGGTATTTCAAAATCGGTCGGCCTTCAATAAACGTATTTAGTAAGTATTATAAGTATCACACCCTCTAAAGTTTATCCCACGATAAAAGATAGATACATCACATAATGAGTTACTGTTTATTCAGATCAAGTTAAAATAATTTATAATAACCGATTTCCCGATTGATGGCAACGGGCTCACACATTAGATGGGACGTAAACATAACTGCTGAAATGTAGGTGTACACCTCTCTGCCTAACCCTTCGGGGATTACAGGCGTGGTGTTATGTTAAAAATTAAAACAACACTATAAACTATTTGACAGCGATGCGGATGGTTTTTTTCTTCAAACCTAATACTTAACAATGTACAGCTAACTACAAATATATACTAAAACTATAAAAATGCGTCAAAGTACTCCTACGCATCACTGTCATCCAGAAGCGGGCCCACAAGACTGTCAGCATCGTCACGTTGGAGTCAGTAACTATTTATTCTAAAGTAAAAAAAATCGTGTTCACAAAGGGACATAAATTTACAAAATCGTCAAAATCGTTAAGTCTGTTGACAGTGTTTATGTTTTTGTTCCACTCTGAGTGAGAGTTTTGCATGTTACTGGTAGTGCTGAAGGTATCGTACCGTTCATTCCTGTGATTCGGTTGAACCGTGTCCTGTACGACACCCACATGCGCCTGCGCAGCAGTGAGCTTCGACGATGAAATAAAATGTATTACAGATAGGTAATGTGGCGATCGTGATAAATGGTCCAACAATGCGCGCCGCAGGTGCACGCTGCCTGACCTTTGCAGCAAGCTTGCCCCCCCCCCTGCCTGCCCGCACGCCGCCCCCGCGCCGCCGAAGCCTGCGCCGTCCGTTATGAATCCTCTCGTATGCGAGACTGACCGTTACCGACAAACTGTATTTTTAAAACCACGTTATTTACACACGACTAACTAACCATAAATATTTTATCTTGCTAAAATATACGGCTCATGGAATGAAAATTAAATAATTCGCGGCCATCGTATGTTACTGCTTGTTGCCATGCCGACTGCCAAGTAAAAACTGAAGTGTCAACTTCCTTACATGCCGGAAGCGCCATGCGCCATGAGCCCCGGGACTAAACGACAGCTTGTTTGTCAGAACGGTGTGGCTATCTCTTAGGTTGTGCCAACATTATACCCACACTTATCGGGAACTAAACATATAATGTTATGCAAAGGATACAAAGTTGTCTGGCGTACCTACCTAGTAGCTACCTACCTATAAAACATAAATATGAGCCTTTTTCCATGGGGTATGCTGTCACTACAGATCGCCGGAATGCAGGAAAAAAGCTGCAGAACCGCGTGAGACACTGACTACCTCAGGTCCAGTTGAATACCAGCGTCAGGCACTAGTTACCTGGCGTTTTTGCTGAATGGGAACTATTTGGTGCAGCCACTAGGCACATAACCAACACACAAATATATTAAATTCAAAATCATTCACTTACCTACATAATATTCTTGTATAAGCCTTGCCCCCGACTCGGCTCCAGAGCTCGGCAGCACGAAGCTTACTCCGTTTCTGAACGCTGCTGTTAGTCCAACTGCATGTAGCTCATCTAGGGCCCTAAAGCATTAAATAAAAATACTCACTTTCACATTTATAACATTAAATGACCGCTTCCTGCCTCTCACGACCCTCATCCGTGGACGCGTTCATGCTTTAACATCGAGATTCTTCATCGGGCTTTGTCCAAAATACTATTGAGGATCATTAGAACATAAATTGCATAAGTAGTTATGCTTCTACAAATTAACATAAGTGCCGTGTATAAAAAAAAACTATAAATTGATACAATGTCAATGCTGCGATGTGGTATCATGAGACATTATCACTCGAAGCGTAAGTGCAAGCCAATTCGAAGTTGTAGTTGCACACTGCATATTGTAGTTACTGTGCAGTGGCGCCGCGGCGCTTACAGTGCCTTATTATTTCAGGTTTTCAAAAGAACAGGTGCGGCCTGCACTCATGCACTGTGCGGACTTAACCGTTCACAATACGTGGGCGTCTTAGCACACCATGGTATGGTAACTGGTGACGTTACAAGTAGCAATGACTTTTTTTAAAAAGTATTACCACTTAATACACAAGTGCGCGCACATTAGAGAGGCTGTAACGTAACAGTACCTACCTACCTAGGAGGAGAGCACTGTAGGAAAAGATTAGAGGGAATAAATAAGAATTTATTAACACCAAGCCTACCTAGTGGAGCTAGGGTAAAGAAGAGAGGAAAACTGATGAATGAGAGATGATAAGATGAAATGAAGAAGAGGAGGCCCTCTCTCAGCAGTAGTTGTAGCTGAGGGGCATCAGGCTTCGGTCTTCAGTAGAGGAGGCGGAGGCCGTCAAAGGTGTCCCTCTCTGCTGTAGAGTAGTCGAGGGACGTCAGGCTTCCGTCTTCAGCAGCGGAGGAGGAGGCCGTCAGGAGAAGGAGTCCGTCAGAGGAGGTCCTCTCGGCTCTAGGAATGGCCGAGGGACGTCAGGCTTGAGTCTTCAGCAGCGGAGAAGGAGGCCGGCAGAGGTGGTCCTCTCGGCTCTAGTAATGGCCGAGGGACGTTAGGCTTCAGACTTCTGCAGAGGAGGCGGAGGACGTCAGTTTAGAGGGCCGGAGGATAGAGAGGCCATAAATATTAGACTCGCAGCTAATATGACTTGCTAAGCCTTTCAGATCAGAACCAAGACTGCCAAATTCCACCTGGCTCCAAGGTAAATGGACAGAATGACAGATGATTGAATTTTGAAAGGTTTTAGAACACAATACAAAGCAAAGTAAAAGAAAAATAATGAGGTCGATGTGGTTTACATATACGACCTACAACTAGCTCCAGACAAATTAAAAATAAAACTAGACCTGTCACTAGCTGACATAATATTACGAATGTAAACAAACATAATTTATAGAAAAACTTAAATAATAAATATGATAATATAAGACAAAAAGGTATGCTTTGCCTCCAAGTAATGCATGTAGCTACCTAGGGAGGGTGAATGCTTTAAAATTTCAGGTTAAACAATGCACAAAAATGTAAGTAAAATCACAATGTAAAGACAAACATTACAATACCCCGAAAACCCCGGAAAATTTTTGAATCCAATGAAAAAATTTTCTTTTAGAGTAAGAGAGCAATAAATTATTTAAAAAAAAGTAAGTTAAATGAGTATTTACAGTGGTACAAGTAAGTTAAAAAAAATTAATACTAAGATTCCCCATAACCCAGAAAATTACAAACATGAAAAATTTAGAGGTTTTAAATAAGACCTTGCTCTTTCATACAACTTACATCAACCTTCTATTTATACTTCCTCAATCATACATCACCAGCATACTTTAGGGGATATGGTTCACAATCGATGACGCATACTCCACAAGGAATTATTTTTTAAGTTTTACGAAGGCTTATTTATTTTATTTAATTTAGGTGTCGTAATCCGCACCTGTTCTAAGACCCGAAAAAATAAAATAAATTATTTACAGGTTTTTCTGCTTAAGAAAAGCAGCCAAGAATTAAAAGCATAAGTGCTTAAGAGAAAGCTTTAAGCTTTAAAGTGTTTAAGAGAAGTAACGAGTAGTTCAAGCTCGAAGTCAAGGAAAGAGAAGTTCAAGGATAAAGATATTTACAAGTTAAAAAAAAAAAAGGTAGACAAAGGGCTTATTTTTCGAGTTGTCAGACCGCTCGACACAATGGCTTATTTAGAGAGTTGTGTACCGCTCTATAAAAAAAAATAAAGAAATAAAAAGAGGGAATAACTTAAGCCAAGAGTTTTTGGGAGGGTTTAACCTTGTGAAGTATGAAATAAATCTAAATGGTTTTTACAAGTTATTAGTAAAAATATTTATAACAAATTAAACTGTTTTTCAGCTCTAATAGTCACCTCATATTCTAATTCCGGTTTGTTTAGTAAAGAGTATTTTATTAGTTTATCCATGATTGGTAAGTTTTAATTAAGAGATTTAAGAGTTTAAAAATTTAGTACCGGTTTTCGCCACCACAAAGTTAGATATGAAACTTTTTTCTAATACAAGAAGATTAGATCTCCATGGGACATAACCGTTACTTGGCAACGCGTGACAAGTAAATATCAAGTAAAACCAAAATTAAATTTTACTCAATTATTACAGTGAGAATATAATAAATAAATAAATGCAATGATAACATCCACAGGATATTGTCCTGTGTCTGTTGTGAAGTGTCCCAACAACCAACTTGGGAGTGTCCACGAATGGATTAGCACATCAAGCGGTCATTGGGTGTGAATACCACTGGGGTAAACTTGTGGAGTGCAAGTGTGTGGGGATGTAGTGTAGTGATGTATAGTAAAACGATTACGGGATATTCTCCAATAGCCGTTCGTAGAGTGACCTATCTCCAACCTTGGTAGTGCCCACAAGTGGGTTAACACATCCAAGAGGCCGATAGGGTGCCGATTATCTTTCGATAACAGAGAATGTGAGTGGGAGGTGAAAAAAATTGAGCAAAAGTTAAGATGGGTGAAGAAAAGATATGTTTACCAAATGTTTACCAAATAATACTCACTTGATGGAAGTGTGTTTTTGAATTTTGAGAGAAGTGAAGAACGTCTGAAATAAAAAGAGGGGTGGGTTAGTTAAATATTGGGCGCCAAACTGTAACGTAACAGTACCTACCTACCTAGGAGGAGAGCACTGTAGGAAAAGATTAGAGGGAATAAATAAGAATTTATTAACACCAAGCCTACCTAGTGGAGCTAGGGTAAAGAAGAGAGGAAAACTGATGAATGAGAGATGATAAGATGAAATGAAGAAGAGGAGGCCCTCTCTCAGCAGTAGTTGTAGCTGAGGGGCATCAGGCTTCGGTCTTCAGTAGAGGAGGCGGAGGCCGTCAAAGGTGTCCCTCTCTGCTGTAGAGTAGTCGAGGGACGTCAGGCTTCCGTCTTCAGCAGCGGAGGAGGAGGCCGTCAGGAGAAGGAGTCCGTCAGAGGAGGTCCTCTCGGCTCTAGGAATGGCCGAGGGACGTCAGGCTTGAGTCTTCAGCAGCGGAGAAGGAGGCCGGCAGAGGTGGTCCTCTCGGCTCTAGTAATGGCCGAGGGACGTTAGGCTTCAGACTTCTGCAGAGGAGGCGGAGGACGTCAGTTTAGAGGGCCGGAGGATAGAGAGGCCATAAATATTAGACTCGCAGCTAATATGACTTGCTAAGCCTTTCAGATCAGAACCAAGACTGCCAAATTCCACCTGGCTCCAAGGTAAATGGACAGAATGACAGATGATTGAATTTTGAAAGGTTTTAGAACACAATACAAAGCAAAGTAAAAGAAAAATAATGAGGTCGATGTGGTTTACATATACGACCTACAACTAGCTCCAGACAAATTAAAAATAAAACTAGACCTGTCACTAGCTGACATAATATTACGAATGTAAACAAACATAATTTATAGAAAAACTTAAATAATAAATATGATAATATAAGACAAAAAGGTATGCTTTGCCTCCAAGTAATGCATGTAGCTACCTAGGGAGGGTGAATGCTTTAAAATTTCAGGTTAAACAATGCACAAAAATGTAAGTAAAATCACAATGTAAAGACAAACATTACAAGGCACAGGTCAATTTAAAAAGTTAAACAACACTTATCAAGGTCAGCCCATTGATGGGTTACTAGATCCTTTAGGTACATACCGAAGCTTATTCATACTCCCAAAAATACTTAAAGCCGTTGGTCCCGGCCCGGATGTGATTGACCGTAGATACGAGTAGTCGCAAGCAAGGAGTATTGCGTTACCCAGCAACTGGGCTGTGCTCACTTGTGGACTTGTGGTAGCCAGATATGCAGTCGCTTCTTGAAATATGCTCGTATTTACCAGTGTGTAGGTTAAGTCTGGAGCCGACTCCAACACAGTTGGAAATACGCTAGGCAGATCACATGCCACTATTTGGCTTATTCAGTAGCTACTTTAGTACCTACTTATTTAAAAACTTTTACTCATTCGTGAATTTTATTTAAAGAATTTTAGAAAAATGCAATAATAATAAGAATATTTGTTCGTGTTCTGTAGCAGATACTAGTATTTATAGTGCGCGCGCAATGGCACCGAGGCGACACGCGGCGCGGACGACAAGCGGCGGCTGCGCAGGCGCAGCGCACTGGTGACGGCGCCACGCCGCGTCACGCACTCACACGTGTAAATAAACAAGCGATCAACGCACACAACAACAACGACGTTGTCTATTAATACTACGCTATTATCATCTTAACTCCGTGCGTTACAACTGTCACATTTGCGTAGAGATGCCGCCTCAGATCGCGCTACTGCTATGCTTTTAACTCAAGTTACGTTTTTCTATTAATGAATAATTTATTGTCTTATTGTCTGCAGCGCCGGGCGAGGCCCCGAGGCATTTCAGGTTTAAGCAATCTCCCTTATGGACCGCACGTTCTATAAGCGAACTGTGTGCCACTCGTGTATGTACATTGTACAACCTGCCCGATCAGTGACTATCGACGGTATCGACGGTATCGGCGAAGGCGCGCGGCGACGAGGCGAGCGACAGCCTTCGCCTGCCAGCTGAACAAACAGGGCCATCGCCAAGAGCCACATGATTTAACCACTCGTAAGTATTCGATGCGAACATTAATATTCAGTGAGAGAGCCAGCTTCGACTAGCGGAAGTTCGTCGTAATAAGGTTAATGTTGTAAAGAAACTAACTATTTACATAATAATGACTTGGAGTCGGCGTCGGTTTCTCATCACATAACCGCGAATTTCAAGTTTAAATATTTGACGCAGTTCACTTTGAGAATTCATTGTTGTCGTAGGTATTAAGTTAATTTTTAACAACTCAGTTCGCATGCCTCGCTAACTATGCATCTGATTACGCCTTGTACCAAATAGTAGCATTACCAACAAGTAACACGTACCCCAGACTGCGGCAGGCAGTGGAGCTGCGGGGCTGCGGCGCTGTGGAGAGCGCGCGTTGCCGTTGATGTCTTTTGCAGGCGCAGCTCGCGACGCTCATCTCGCTCGGGGTCGGGACGGAGCGCTGAAGGCTTACTCCACATGACAATTACATTACCTCACGTAAAGGTATTTTCACTCGAGATAAACTTACCAATGTTACATACCTCAATAATACATGTTGGACTAGTGAGTAGTGTGGGCAGATGTAA
Source organism: Euplexia lucipara (assembly GCA_921972225.1). Classification (NCBI taxonomy): domain Eukaryota; kingdom Metazoa; phylum Arthropoda; class Insecta; order Lepidoptera; family Noctuidae; genus Euplexia; species Euplexia lucipara. The sequence goes on along the minus strand of OV179149.1, from coordinate 277,484 downwards.
GTCCCAAGTATTTACTATACTTAATTACTTACTATACTATATTCGTAACTACCACTTTAAACTGACATATTTCGTCTGTGATTACAAATCTAAGATAATTTCTTCCATTACGGCAAATATTAATTAACAGAAACTTGGGTTATTATTTATTAAATAATAATAATTACCAGCGTGAACAGTGTAATCAAGAAGCGTTCATACATACTATCTATAGGTTTCTTAAAAATCAATCTCCATGTTTTTATAAAATGCTTGCATAGCAGGGCTGGGTTACAACAACCTTTTGGTGTCCGTCTGTGTGACCGCTTTGTTCGTACAACTACACAATGGATTATGAAGAGAATTTTACTTTAATTTAGAACAAATATTCTGGAAGATTTCTGTGACACAATTCATTGATAATTAACTGATCTAGGACTTGGATCTCGACGTTTAGGCAACATGTGAGCGCAGCAGTAGCGCCCAACTCGGCCGAGCACGCAGAGCACGTCTAGCACACGCGGTATCAACGGTGCAGGGTGTGCAGGGTGTGCAGCGCACTCGAGCGCAGGCTCTCAGGGGGCGCTGGGCGCCGATCACGTGGCCTTCTTAGTCCCTGTGCCGTGTTGCCCGGCTGGGAGCAGGGTGCCCCCTGAGCGGCTTCTTGTCCAGAAGGAGAGAATGGTCTGACTGGCCTGTTGGTCTAGTAGTTAGTTGCCCTGATTGCTATGCCGGAGGTCGTGGCATCTATTCCCACCCTGGACAAATGTTTATGTTATGAGAACGATCTTTTATTCTGTGTCTGAGTATAATTTATATATAACATGTATGTATTTAGAAATATAATTAGCTCCCGATTTTTTTATCACTGCACTGGTAAAAAAAAGACTGTAGATGTTGTAATCGAGCGCCTTGCATTCTGTCTTATGATTGCACCCGGGTAGGCACATCCGTGCACTACATTGACTACAGTCGAACCCGATGTTAATTACTCAATTCAGTTCCATACATTAAATGTATGTTAGTGCACATTGTAGATAATGCTGAAACTAGATTACTGTTGACTGTGGAACATGTATTCGTACCCTCAGTGGGTACTCGTATGTGCCATTATGGCTAACCAATATTTCTTTTCTATTTCTTTGAGCAGTAATGCCAGGAGGATTAAGGAATACAGTATGTTATCATTATTACCTACATTAAATTACAACAGTCATAATATCTATAAATTGTATTGTGAAGTATAACAATGTGGACTCGACTGTGTCATTTACATTTACTTATCAGGGTAGCAGTCTACAGTTGATAATAAATTACGGGTCATTATACTTAGTCGTTATTTATTATATAAATTAGTTATCGTGCAGGACAAGAGTTAGACAAGTGAACCTCAGGAATGGACATTATGGACAAGTTGCCACATTCATCACCGGCAACCTATTCCTAAATTAAATAGGTATCACGCAAAATTGATTTTGGAAACATTATTTACTTACTTATTTTTCCAAGTAATATCTATATCTAATATATATTCACATACGTAACAATTCATATTATCATTATTATTTCCATTAACCTACGGCAATGTTTCCAATGCGGTTAATTGATAAAAAGCTCCGGCTGAAGCGCCAAGTGGGCGGGCAGTGTTAGATCTGGTTATTATCACACAATGTCCCTGTGACACTGAAGTAAATGTATTTTCGATAGTTATATTATGTAGTAAAAGATCATCAGTAGTACCTCATAATCTAATTAGCCAAAGCCACGAATCAGATGCCAAACCCCCCCCCCCCCCCCCCTGCCTGATGAAAAAAAAATATTTGTGTGGTCAATGTTCCCCGTAGGATCATTTTAATAAAATACGAATGCCCTTAAGCCCTAAGAGGAGCAGGTGCCTAAAAAAAAGTCAACTAGACTTGAGATCTAGTATTGAGGCATGCAAAGTGCAAAAAGTTGACAGGATCGGATTTCGAACAAAAAGCGACGATTAAGTTGCAAACAGTTCGTTGTTTGTCGGTGTTAATTATTGAGCCTTCAAGCAAGGTAACAACAAGTGAATAGGACGTACATCGTGTATAGGTAAGACTTGTGGGGTAGACCATTACACCCTTACCCCAACCAATTCAAATTTTCTATACCTACATTTTTGAATTTGACATAACTTTACTTGCGTTTATTGATAATGAAATAGGTAGTGGATTATACACCAAGGAAATAAAGCAGGGTATTATGGTTAATAGGGGTTATAGGACAAAACATTACAAAATCTAAATTAAATACTATTAATATAATTTAAACTATCAATGTTTACAATATTAATTATTATGAAACACTATACAATAATATAGTAAATTTGTTATTAGATATGAAACTGAATGCAATTTAATCAAATGTATAAGAATAAATGAAAGCATGAACCTAAAAATAATATTATCTTAATGAAAATTTATAAAAATGAATGATAGTTTACATTCATTAAACTTATTATACGAGTACGAGTGCATGTTTAAAAAAAAAAAAAAAAAAAAAAAAAAATATCTTTCAAATAAGGAATTATGTATAATATTGTATACTTTTGGGAAATAAAGGCTATATTATTATTATTATTATTATTATTATTATGGTACGGGCGTCATATGAATCCTGTATGAAGGGAGTTTAAACTAAGGCAGCCAGCGTCTCCTAAATTCTCTTATATCCAAGGATAATAATACACTATAGGTACTGTAAAACTTCTGTGATGTAGGTAATACAGAAATCAGCTTTTCAAATGAGTTTTTTAGGTCCCTAGTTACCTACCTAAAGGGTTTTCTCAACAAAACATATTGTTGTGTGGCCATAGAGGAGTATATAGGTAATTGGCTTACTATGTAATTTGACATTATGGAGCGGGTGGTTCGAAAAATAGCTATAATCCTATACCTATCTATGAAGACGCTTTTATTGTGTTTGGGACGCACGCGATGGGCTTGTGGACCGTGGACGAGCTGGGACAGACACGACTGAGTTTAGAAATGTGTATTAATAGCGCAACAATGCTGCGTGCACCGAGCGCGCGCTTGTCACTGTTGGTGCTGTGCGGCGTATCATATTTGTGTCGAATTGCATGCCCGATAAATAGTAGTTTAATGCGAGGGCGAGTCGCGGCCCGCCCCCGGCTTATTAATAACATTATGCTCGATTAGGCATGTCCCTCCCGGCGCCTGGGGACGACGCACTCCCGCGCGTTACGTCATCGCCTGAAATACGCCCGAGTTTTACACGAAATCGCCGATCAGCGGGCGAGCCGCTCCCGGAACGACTCTCTGACACGAACAGAATAAAACCGGCCGCCGGTAGTGCCAAACCCGCGGTCAACGACTCCCGAAATAGATGCACAACGCGCGCACCTATAGGAAACTAAGAACCGGTCCCGACCGCGGCGACACTCCGATAGCGATAAAAATTCATTTCGAAAGCGGAATCCACCTGAGCGATTAATTTACTGCGGCTTTCACCGGTCGCGTTATCGAGTCGCGGCGCGAACGTAGGCGAACCTCAGGCTCCACACGAACTGTGCTGGCGGGACGTGGCAGGCACGCGGCGGCCGCGTGGCGCCGCCGATGACCGCCACCCACACGCCACACACGCCTCACACGCCTCACACGCCACACACGCCACACACGCCTCACACGCCTCACGCGCCACACACACGTATTGGACGAACACGGCCGTTAATTAACGATAGTCATGCGTTACCAGTTTTTTTTTTCTTCTGGGTCCAGTCATTATATGCAGATACACAATCCAACAGTCAGAAATCTACACACATTGCTAAATTTTTCATAATATTTGGACGTTTCTGCTAGAAGTTATAATATTATACCAGTAAATACTAACAAGTATATAAAAAAGCAAGATGCTGAAATGAATGGCAGTTTTTATTATGACACATTTTGAAACCCGTTGAAGGAATGTTTTCATAACCTTTATTTTATATCTAGGAATTAAATCGTTATGGTGTCGCTAGATTTACTCATAACTAATTATAAATTCAAAACTTTGGTATTATAAATACCAAAAAGAAACAAAGTGAAATAGCCAATAGGTAAGAAGAAACTTTAGGTACAAAGTGCAAGTAAAACCTTAAACGGAGAGCACGTTGTATCCACTACATGGTGCGCGGAAGCCATCAGTGATGGATATGGTTCGGGCTTTGACCTTCGATTTCGAGGATTCACCTGCATATTATGAATTATGTAAACCTATCCTATCTCGAACCGTCAAGAATTGGAATATTGATACTGAACTCAGGTTTGAGGGTCAGCAACAGATCAGGAGCGCTTTACAATACTCAGAGACAAAGACAGGCTGACTGGAGGCGGTGGGATACTCGTGACAGACTACAGCATCTGGACAAATCACATGTAAACAATGTGAGCGGGCATGGTACGAAGTGCGTTAAACTAGCAACAGACATTTGGGCAAACAGGCAGACGTGGCCGCGGCGCGGTGGAGCGCTGGCGGCGCGTGGCTATCGTGCGCCGAGTTAATGAGTTGAAAACGCGTGCTCATTGCCGGCCATGAGGAATTTTAATTAGTTAAGTGGGTTACGTGAGCGACGATGAGGAAACGCAACAGTGCGCGGATTATGTTGATAACATCGACTTCGGGAAGCGGTTCTTACTCCGACCGACCCGACTGTTACGCGTTCCTCATTAGTTATAAGTCGCTACATCAACACGATTACGGACAACAGCTCGGCTATGTTACAGAGGGCGCCAGTGAGACTGTTGTCAGTTAAATGCTAACAATATTGGACGCTGACAAAACCATTGCATGATTGGAAACCAAGGAAGCAAGATGAAGTAGTCCTCAGCCGATAACCGGTTGTACGGTTACGATGTCGACGCATGGCATGGCGGTGCATGCGGCGATCAATGAATTAAGAGGATATCAAGATGAAGAAAATTATCATTGAATAACAAGTTATACGTATACTTTCATAACAAAGAATTCGATATCATTTCCGAATGGGGGTACCGACATTAAAGACAAGACTTTCTTATAGACGTCAAAACATCAACGAGGACCATAGTTCCATAGTCCGACACATGTGACGTAATGACGTGCGACATATCGCTGTATTGCGGCGGAGGTCGACGATATAACACGTTTGTTGTAGGTTACCGTGGGATCCAAAGGTGGTGCCTGTGTCGTTAACCGTGCAAGTATTCTGCGCACGCGGTGATGAGCTGCGCGTGCGATCTTCTCGTCGCCGCCGGTCCGGTTACCTGATGCGGAGAGTCCACCGTCCAGTGAACAGCCGGACCCGGTAGATGTGTACGTCGTTACCGGACCGGTTCCGAAGAATTCCAGAAGTCAAACGTAGAACGTGGAGCGCGGACGACATCTTTACCTGACAGTATTAGAAATAACTATTTGACTCTAATGCTGCCCGGTAAGATGCGAACCGCCACTCCGGCTGGAGACAGTGCTGGTATCGCTGGAGGTCGCGGGCGCCACGAGGCGCGGGGCGCGGGCGCGCGCGTGCGGACGGCGGCGCTGCTAGTCGCGGACTGGGCCGGTCGGGCGGTCGGCCCGGCGGCCGGGGCCCGCGCGCTGGGAGCGGCGGAGGCGGGCCGCCGCGCCGCACGCCCCACGCCCGCGACACCTCCTGCCACGCGACACAACACCAGCAACCCCGGCGCCCGGCTCCCGGCGCCGGCAGCACCGCGCACCGCCACGCATGCTACATCCGCAAGGTTCCCAGCTGACTGTCAGCTGGTTGCGACATTCACTTACATTAATGGTGCCTCATTGGCAACCTTCATGTTCTCATCAATATTACCAGCATGGCATAACAGCTGAATACAGAGTTTTTCTTTACTCTCATTGAGTGTTGAGAACACTAAACTTTATGAGTTTACGAATTATTCTAAGTTATTAAAGCCGGACCTCACTTGTTTCGCGTCACCGATACTGCTCATAAGGCTGACCTAGGCTCAGGAAGTCAGGTCAAGCCCCGGTCTACCTTATGAGTAGTATCGAGTAATTCTTTTGTTAGCTGACAGTCACGGCTCGCCTGGGCTAGACTCGAAATTCTAAAATTTGCCTAGACAAGTAAAAAATAATATTACCCATATAGAGAAGTGAGGTTTAGAACAGGGATCACGTTCAAGATAGCAATAATATGTATATATATTACGGAACCATTTAATAACCCACAAAAGTATGTGGACTGACACAGTGGAAATGTGCTAGCGGAACGAGTAGATTCAAGTTTATGAGAGTGAGAAAGAACAAAGGCCTGCCCTAATGTTCTAGTCTGCAAGACTCGAAATTTGACGCCCCATGATTTGATGGCACGGTTGGCGCAGTGGTCGAACGATTGGCTGCTGTGCTGCGTGCCGCGGGTTCGATTCCCGCCCGGAAACAACTATTTGTAAGGCCTATTAATAGGTATGGGTAACCGGGTTAACGCACCCACAACACAGGAGAAATTCCTAGTGTGGGGAAATGTTTTAAAAAACTAAATTCAAAAAGAGAAAAAAAAGTTTGTATTGTAAAAAGAAGAAGGATGAAAAAGATGAAAACTAAAATGGAAAGTTCTCTGATTGATAACTTCAAAGCCGGTTTTAATTGTTCTGGATAATGAAAACAAGAACTTCGAGTATGAGTGACAAGTGACAAGTGACAAAGGCTCTCAGCCGGTCGATTCAGTAAAAGTCACCCCGTAAAAACTTGAGTGAAGTGATCTATCAATGCCAAGCATTAATATGGAATGACAGCTCAAATCGCCCCCACTACGCCCACATTTTCACGCGGTAATTTGACCAGAATCGCACTGCAGGAGTGTGACAACTACTGCGGCATTGGTCTTGTGAGCGTATAGTTGGCCAACTATATGCAAAGGTTTAGATCGACAAATGAGAACTTGTGAGATGTGCAGGCACGGCTTCTGGATCAGATTTTCTTTATAAGGTGCATAGCCGAAAAACATCTGGCAAAGCACATGAAGTTTACTGTTCTTTCGTTGGCTTGAGGAAAGCCTATGACAATGTGTTGAGGAAAGACTGAACTTTTCGACACTTTTTATGTATGGTGTGCACTTGGTGCGGGGACTGATATCTTTTTTTATAATATGGGGCTTCCAGTGCTAGTGTCAGGAGAAATGACTGGTTAAGCATTTAAAAGGCAGTCAAACAGAGCGTTGTAACGTCGCCATGGCTGTTAAATTTATACATGGATGAATCTGGCAGATTTAAAAGAGAGGGAACGTGGATTGAGGCTTAATGAGAGATGATCTAGTTCTACTTGCGCCATGCCTGTTCAATTTATACATGGATAGATCTGGCAGACTTAAAAGAGAGTGAGTGTGGATTGAGGTTAAATGAGTTGTCAGACAAAATGTCCCCTCTATGGAGATGATCAAGTTTTTCTTGTATCGTCGACGTACAGTTGTAAGAAATGGCATACTGAAAGAATAAGAAGAAAGAACCTTCGTCCTTCCGGGAAGGAAGGAGGAAGGTTCTTTCTTAAGAAGTATAAATTCCGGTGTGTCTATGAATGATAGGTAGATTGAGGAATGACGACTACGAACGAACAAACTTGCTTGCTTCACAAAGCATCGTAGTTGTATAAAAGAAGATTTAAATAGTAAAAATAATAGCTTAGAAGGTCTTGTCACATTAGGAGGATGAATAAACGGCGACTAACAAAGGTGTTTGACATTACAAACATTTCGTTAGTTTCCGTTTATTCATCCATAAGCCAGAATGTGGAGAATCACATTTTTTTTTTAGTATACTCACATACTAAAAAAATGTGAGTATAATATCATTAACATTTCGCCTAAAATGCACCTATTTTGATAGGTGCCTAACCCTTAGGGGAATCCAGATGTGATGTTGTGTAGTAACACTTCCTTTAAAATAAAATAGTAGACCTAATGGTATCATAATTATAATAATAAGCATTTCACATAAATACAATTTGCGCTTCGCAATATGGCACTAGAAGACGTTTGCGAGATATTACAAGAAACGACGAAAACAAAAATTACGACGAGCGATGCAATAAGTAAGTACCTAAGTACAAATTATTATGTAGGCAGGTACTATCGTTAGTCTTTAATTCATACCATGGTGATGATACTCGTATGAAGGAAAAACGCAAGGGAAACAGTTGCCCTTAGGTCATGAAAAGTGGTTTTGGTCCACGCGGACGGGGCGAAATCGCAGTAAGAAGCTAGTCAATGGATACAATACTATTAACAAAAAAGGGCTGAAGTATAGGTAAGTTGTTCTATAAGTAATGATACTGCTATTACACAATATAATATTTAGAAGTTGGTAAAATTCATGAATAGTTACTTAAGTACTTCAAAATTTGATTATTTAGCCTCGATTTCTCAATAGCCAGATAACTTTTACGCAAGGAATACCTACTTAATATTGACAGGTTTTGTATCGAAAATATGTCAAACCGCCATTTTTATTCATCAGATAAAAGCTATCTGCCTATTGAGAAATCGGGTTTTAGACATTAGTTAAAACTTCTTTTTATGTACAGACGCCAGCACATCAAGTTACCCCAATGTGTCAAATTTCTTTGATCGTTTTTCAACTTTATGTCAAACAGTATAAGGCTCATATTAAATTGGGAAAATTTAACACATTGGGGTAACTTGATGTGCTGGCGTCTGTACACTAGTAATTTGTCTTGTGTCGTGGGTGCTTTGACATACATTTGAGCTCACAAACACAAACAGCCAAACCCGGAACAACAGCTTGAACGCCATAAGCATATTTAATTTTGTTCCATACAGAAATTGAATCCGCGACACGGAGCTCAGCAGCCTGTCAGTACAGCCACTGCGCCAACCGTGCCGTCAACTCGCGGATAAAGCTGCTTGTCTGGTTGTTCTGGATTAAAAGCAAGCAAACAAACGGACAGTGAGACATGGGTGGTTTCGATGGTTTCACAATAATTTGTTATTTAGTTATGAATACTTCCTTTTCATATAATAAGGCACTACAATTAGATGTATAGGTAAATCTTTTATTCAGTTATAGTTGAAGCAGTGTGCGGGAGTATGTTATCTCTAGTTATCGCAGTACGAAGCCGCAATGACTCCTGGCGTCATGTAGGCATGTTGTTCACTGACTCGCGATAACCCTGCTTTATGTAAGTATGACCTTTGATTTACAATGTCCTACATTTGACTTACTTATTTGCATCACTTCATTGGTCATATTGTAACATACAATATTATTATTCAGATAAGTGCAGGAGGTTCTTGGGCTTGTGGAACCTTGGTCTGTCGTGACCCAGACAGTACTTGCATCTTCACCTACAAAAGAGTAGATTAATATTAAAATTGTAAATATTTATAATAGCCCTCCTCCTAATTTTTATATTGTTATGCCCGACAGGGCCCACAATGATCCAAAACTAATGTATATATCCGTACCTACCACCTAAGTTCACATTGTGGAATGCAATAAACATATTACCATAACCTAGAGGTCGATGTGAACTTTGACTAACAATGTAGAAACACGCTTTTGTTGACCTGCAACCTGATAGCGAACAGCCAGGCCAGTTTTAATATTACCACTGCACAAAGCCCTTGTTGAACAAAGCCTTATTGCGAAAAAAAAACATGAAGTGTCTCTGTCTCAGTCACTATAAACAATTAAAAAATATAGTCCAAAACTTTCGCACAACGCCATCTACTCTCAAGCTAAGCAGAGCTTGTGTTATGGGTTCTAGACAACTGATAAAAATACTTATATATTTCTAAATATACATATACATATTACAGATAAATTATTAATTATTAAATTATACCCAGATACAAAACAAATGATCACGCTCTTCACACAAACATTTGTTCTGGGTGGGAATCGAAGCCGCGACCTAATTTTAACTGATTAATTCAAACACTAATATTTAAGTAGAGACTTGAGATCTGAAGAGCCTGAAGGGCCAGGAAGTCCTGGGACCGCTCGAACGCACCAGCCCCAAACACGAAACAATACTATCCACGAAAGTGTGTTCCCATTGAAAGGGCACCCCTCAATTTTGAGGGATTTTTCTAAGTTTTTCTCAGAAAATTCTCAAACCATTTTATAGTAAATTCAGCCTTAGATTAGTAGTTTGTAGCCATTCAAAAGTTACAATCGGTTTAAGGTGTCCCTCAGTCGTGTCGTGACTGACAGGCATCCATATCTCAAATCCCAGTTAAATTTGTTAACTGCCAGTTATATTATCTACTTCTTTTAGCTATTAAAAGATTTTTAAAACTTATTTAGTGAGTATCAACTATTCGTATTCACAGAGACACGCATTCGCCCGGTCCCCAGTCCGTACCTTACGTGAATTATTTTTCAAATCATCAAGGAGGTACCTACTCCTACGTAACTAGAGTTACGTACCTACCTCAAAATAATAAAACTGAAGTCTTACGGGATCCCTCCGTTGTCCGTCTGTGTGTCCGTCTCGACTGGTCAAAGTAGAAGTTGTAATTAATATCAAATAATATTCTCAGATCGGCAATCCCTTGGAGTAGGTAGTAAGAAAATCAAACTTATAAATTACTTTTTTATTGGTCTGAGTTATAAATCAACACAATCAATAGTTACTTCCGTTTAAGCTTTCAGACGCATCGGCATTTTTATTAGATACTTAGGTACCTACTTAAAGTAATTCTGAAATCAACTTAATTTAGTCCGTATTAAAAAGTTGATAATATTCAAGCTGGAATAATAGTAAGTAGATTGTATATCTAGGGAGCAAACAAAGTAACTATTTTAAAGGCGAGAGTGTTTTTTTAATCCAGAGCGAAGCGAGGGATTCTTAACTAGAATCCTGAGCGCAGCAAGGGATTAAAAGTATGTCACTCGAGCTTAAAATACTGTTGCTCCCGAGGTGGACACTCTACTTCTTATCACCCTCTATGAGAAAATAAGTAAGTGCAACTCATGAACAAGAATTTATGTAGGTACGTACAATTCAGAACCCTAAGACATAAAATATAAATAATTAGAGGCTGATGTTTATATTTGAACAATAATAATTATGGAAGTGTATCGTAACAAGCAGAATGCATAATTAATTTCGCGCGTTGTTTATATATCATCAACTTTTTTTTAAAATTGGCGCGCTCGCAGTTTTTCAGCCAGTCACATATTCAATACATTGTTCCCGCATGGTTTGTGATTCACCTCTTTGCTGATTGAAACATTTACTAACAATATTCAATGCAATATACACATTCTAAAGTCAAATCAATTTTGGTCCCTAGGGATTAATGAGCTATTTTGTTCCCTGTTTACGAGGAATAAACTAGCTCTTTTTGAATAGATGTGATAAAAATAGTAGATTGTTTATCTAGGGAGCAAACAACTATTTTAAAGGCGAGAGTGTTTTTTTTAATCCAGAGCGGAGCGAAGGATTCTAGAGTAGAATCCCGAGCGGAGCGAGGGATTCTTAACTAGAATCCTGAGCGCAGCAAGGGATTAAAAGTATGTCACTCGAGCTTAAAATACTGTTGCTCCCGAGGTGGACACTCTACTTCTTATCACCCTCTATGAGAAAATAAGTAAGTGCAACTCATGAACAAGAATTTATGTACGTACAATTCAGAACCCTAAGACATAAAATATAAATAATTAGAGGCTGATGTTTATATTTGAACAATTATGGAAGTGTATCGTAACAAGCAGAATGCATAATTAATTTCGCGCGTTGTTTATATATCATCAACTTTTTTTTTAAATTGGCGCGCTCGCAGTTTTTCAGCCAGTCACATATTCAATACATTGTTCCCGCATGGTTTGTGATTCACCTCTTTGCTGATTGAAACATTTACTAACAATATTCAATGCAATATCCACATTCCAAAGTCAAATCAATTTTGGTCCCTAGGGATTAATGAGCTATTTTGTTCCCTGTTTACGAGGAATAAACTAGCTCTTTTTGAATAGATGTGATAAAAATAGTAGATTGTTTATCTAGGGAGCAAACAACTATTTTAAAGGCGAGAGTGTTTTTTTTAATCCAGAGCAGAGCGAAGGATTCTAGAGTAGAATCCCGAGCGGAGCGAGGGATTCTTAACTAGAATCCTGAGCGCAGCAAGGGATTAAAAGTATGTCACTCGAGCTTAAAACAGTGTTGCTCCCGAGGTGGACACTCTACTTTTTATCACCCTCTATGAGAAAATAAGTAAGTGCAACTTATGAACAAGAATTTATTTACGTACAATTCAGAACCATAAGATATAAAATATAAATAATTAGAGGCTGATGCTTATATTTGAACCATTTCCGAAAAAGATTTTGCTCTTCTTGCATTTTTCCAAAGGATGAAATTGTTGTATGCTTTTTGCAAAGACATTCAATAAAGCTTTGACATTGTTCACGGGATTTTGTAGGTAAAAGACTTTCCATCACATTTTTAGCGTTCGATACAATATTCCCTGGAGTCAATATAATACTTTCACTTGAGGAAGACGCACTCATTTTTTATAATTCTAAAATCTGAATATGAATCAACTACGGACGAAAGCAGAATGCATTTAATTTCGCGCGTTGTTTATTTTTCATCAACTTTTTTTAAATTTGGCGCGCTCGCTGTTTTTCAGCCAGTCACATATTCAATACATTGTTCCCGCATGGTTTGTGATTCACCTCTTTGCTGATTGAAACATTTACTAACAATATCCACATTCCACCACATTCCACATTCAAATCAGTTTTGGTCCCTAGGGATTAATGAGCTATTTTGGTCCCTGTTTACGAGGAATAAACTAGCTCTTTTTGAATAGATGTGATAAAAAATAATTTATCACCATTGTAGCGACATCTATAGGTACCGTCATGTACTAACTAAAACTGACGTAACGTACATGACATACCTACACTAACAAGGATCCCGACTTGCCATATAAATTTGAATGTCACAACAAAAACAATATATGTTATACCTAATGCTCTTTGAAAAATGTACTAAACTCATTAGAGTTACTAAGCTCACTGACAAATGCACCAACACTGATTGTGACAACATCCACTCGTGATTAGTCGTGATTTTTATTTAGATTTCTATGGTTAAAACAATAACCAAACCATGACCAGGAAAACAAACGAATTACCGCAAGTAGCACTCTTTCACGCACATAACACAAATATCAGCTCTGATAATATTTGATGGAATAGGGTAAAAAAGAATCGTAGCAGATGGCGCTCTGTAGTTTCTGCCATCCCCTTAGACTATATACCTCTAGACGTAGCCCAATTTACAGTGTGAAGTGTGGAAGTGAGACGCATTAATACAAAGTTCGTAGGAAAATTGAGACAAAGCATCGTATCTTCTGTCCCTTACGGCGTGCCGTATTTTTGCATGGCTAACTTTTGAATGTTAGCCAAACAAAGTGCTGTCACTGTCACGTATATTATTATGGTCGATTTAATTTAAGTTTTCGGATGGTTTTTGCAATTGTTGTAATAGTTTGAGTAATTTAATGAGAAATGGACTCCATTAGTTAAGTGTTTAATGTATGGTGTATGCTCTACGATGGGAGGATGCAGTATAATAGGCTGTAAAGCCGCACAGAAAAGGTTATTAACGCAATCACTTTTCATTCGAAAGTTTACAATACTGTTAGTGTTATAGTATGATTATTGAATTTATACATTTGTGCGCTTTTATTGTCATAGGTTTCAGACCAAAATATGGAAGATTTCATAAAGTAAACTTGATTTCTTATATCACATAACCTAGGAATACTTACTTACAGTGTTGCTACACGTTTCAAATCTTTTCCCCTAACTGTCAGGCCTAATGTTCAAAGGTAGGTTTAATAATCAAATACATCTATGGTGGCTAAACACACACAAATTTGTGGGCGAACCCTTACGAACGAACAGAGCCCTTTCGACAATCATTAAGTTTTACTCTTGAAGGCAATCGCGTAGGTACTTATAGATATTTGGAAGTAAGAATTCATTTTATAAATAAATGTTAAGTAACAATAAAGATTTAGAATTTAGAAATCAGAAATTTTCATAATAAGATGGTTTTGTTTAAAGGACAATAATTATTATACAGCAATTTCAATGTCACACTGGATGACAGCCATACCTAAGTATATTTTAATGATACATAAAACGCGAAAAAATAATGTTGTTTTCTTTTAAAGAGTTCCTTCTATGTACAGCTTGGCAAAAAAGTGTAGAAAAGGAACTAAATTTTTGACTGTTGGCAACATTTAAAAAATAATGACATTTCATATTAAACAAAGTTCATGATTTCGTAAAATTTTAATTTCGACCACCAAACGTTGATTAATAAACGTAAAAAGTGAAGAATAATGAATAAAACCATTCGGAGTGCTGGCAGGGAGGTTATTTATAAGGTGTACACGCGATGTCTGGCGGAACATGAGGCCCAAACTATTCTTTCTGAATTTCACAATGTTTACCAAAGAACCGCTGATAAGACAGGTATGTAAGAGTTTGTTTTGTTGATTTTAGTTGAATCAAGTGTTAATTGATGAATACAAAGCTATATTAATTTGCTTGCATATGGAATAACTAGAAATTTGAAACAATAAATGTCGAGCACATAGGTTATGTTTACATTTTTTCTGCATAACTCTGGTATAGCGCGCTGAGATAAATTGATACTTTGGTGACTTGACTTTTAACTGAATGAAAATTCAATTTCTACGTAAATTATACTGCGATATCAAGGGAGAGAATTATTGGTTCTAGCGTTTGCATTAGAAATGTAAAAGAAATTGTCGTGCCATAGTCTAAATCTATTATATAATCCAGGGAAATCTGTTATCGTTTTAAGCAAAATCGTGCTGGAAGGAGATAAACAAAAGGGTATTTTCTACATCCGGCTTATTAACAATATGCGTTAAAAATGTTTTACTTTTAATACTGTTAGGGATAAATGAAATATTTCGTCTTTACAGGAAGCAGCTGAACGTGCATCCCAAGCTATTACCGAGGAGGATTGGAAGAATTCGTGCTAACATGTAATAAAAATAGAAAAGGATTACTGGAAAAAAAAAACCCTATGAACGAGGAAATGGAGCGATTAGTAATAAATCTAGAAGATGATAGCAGCATCACCTCTGAACCCGAACATGACTCAGATGAGTTTGCGACCTACGTGTTCGGGGTAGAATATGTAGAGGAAGATTTACTAGAATAAAATATAGAAATAATGATAATGTAATGTTTTCTTTTTTTATAATTCCTAAACAATGTTGTGAACTCAGGGATATTTAATTTTATCCAATTTGTTATTTCTAGGTAAGTAATCAGTTGCGTGTCGAGAACACGTCTTTGTTCAAATTACTTACTGATTTAAAAAAATAATACATATGTAGATTAATTTGTCTAAAAAGCAGCTAAGTATCAAGACTAGGTTGGTACGCTATGCGGTTGCCACGGGTTGCCATACGAAGAGCACAGTGGCGCCTCCATTATTTTCTACTCTTTTTTGCCAAGCTGTACACACATCAAGCTTTACTTGGTAGTACCTAGTGTATATTATTTGTGAGAATCAAGTTAAGATGGAAAGTAGGTATTTTACGTGAAATGATATTTTCCCACACATTGATACTTCTACACTCATATTACCACGTTGAATACGTCAATTATAATTTATAATAGTGCTAAAATTGGAACCCGCAGCTAAGTAGAATTTTGGTCGTATTTTGGGACTTCTTTAAGGAATAGCAACACTGAACTTTTATATTGCTGTCTCATGTGCGGCCACGCGGTGGCTCGATCTAGAGGTATATTATCTAAGGCTGGAAACCTTTCAATCGTGTTAATTAGAGACACAATCAATGGAATGGACACAATAGAAAAACAATTACAGCGCGGACGCCGGAATGGTCGCCGTCCGCTTGGAATTTAATTCAAATTAAACATTATAATGAACGAATAACTGTAGAGTTTTACAATTCTTATTTATATTAAAAATATTTCGCTATATAGATTTCAAAAGCAATGTGTTTTTTAACCGACTTCCAAAAAAGGAGGAGGTTCTCAATTCGACGGTATGTTTTTTTAAAAATATTTTTACCCAAACCCATCGATCAATCGATGCCCAAACCAAATTAAAATTCAGTTATTTGTTTTAAGGTATAGGAACGTTGGCGGTTTTGATTGACTTAATTACAGCCTGTTACGTCCCTTGTTTTTATACATCCGTTTCTCAAGCAATTCACAACCTCCTTAGGATAACAGCGAAATGCCCGGTATAAAAAATAAAAATATGGATATCCATTCGACTTGCTCTTCTCCAATCATCATCAGCTTAGCCTTTTCCCAACTATATTAGAGTCAGCTTCCGGTTTAACTGGATACAGCTGAATACCAGTGTTTTACACGGAGTAATTACCTCTCGGACCTCCACAGCCCAAGTACTTAACACAATACTTCTTGTTTAAACTGGTTGTCAGATTTTCGGCCTTCTGACTGTCCGTGACTCGACTGTCATAGATGTACAAATGACAGCTGGGACCAACGGTTTAACGTGCTTTCCGAGGCTGATTATGTAGGTAATTAATGGTCACCCATCTACGTACTAACCTCGTTAAGCGTAGCTTAACCTTCGATCGACTCGCGAGGCTGCTATATTTACCACAAGCTTGCTCCAGTCCAATTTTAATACATGAAGATGGGACAGCAATCGACTTTCTTGGCGGCATAATGCCAGTGCAAGTGATTTTAAAGTTAATAATACGAACTTAAAGGTTAAATAAATAATATTTGCATGGTCCATAACTCACTCAATCATAACATACTGGTTTTAAAAGGTAGTCTAAATATTCTTTTCACATCGTAAGCGGTTGTTACGCTTTTTCCGTGTGTAGAAGGCTGGCTTTTATTTAGGCCAGAAAATCAGCATTGCAATTTAACGTGGCAACACCAGTCGTTTTTAACGCTGAGGCGATGCGGATATGTTTTTACGCCCTAAGACTGGCCTTACATGTACATAATAGTCATAATTCATCATTTTGTTACTGTAATCTTATCTAAAATAGTAGATTGTTTATCTAGGGAGCAAACAACTATTTTAAAGGCGAGAGTGTTTTTTTAATCCAGAGCGGAGCGAAGGATTCTAGAGTAGAATCCCGAGCGGAGCGAGGGATTCTTAAGTAGAATCCTGAGCGCAGCAAGGGATTAAAAGTATGTCACTCGAGCTTAAAATAGTGTTGCTCCCGAGGTGGACACTCTACTTTTTATCACCCTCTATGAGAAAATAAGTAGGGTGCAACTTATGAACAAGAATTTATTTACGTACAATTCAGAACCATAAGACATAAAAATAATATAAATAATTAGAGGCTGATGTTTATATTTGAACAATAAAATTATGGAAGTGTATCGTAACAATTTTTGCTCTTCTTGCATTTTTCCAAAGGATGAAATTGTTGTATGCTTTGACATATTGTTCACGGGATTTTGTAGGTAAAAGACTTTCCATCACATTTTTAGCGTCCGATACAATATTCTCTGGAGTCAATATAATACTTTCACTTGAGGAAGACGCACTCATTTTTTATAATTCTAAAATCTGAATATGAATCAACTACGAACGAAAGCAGATTGCATTTAATTTCGCGCGATGTTTATTTTTCATCAACTTTTTTTAAATTTGGCGCGCTCGCAGTTTTTCAGCCAGTCACATATTCAATCAATACATTGTTCCCGCATGGTTTGTGATTCACCTCTTTGCTGATTGAAACATTTACTAACAATATCCACATTCCAAATTCAAATCAATTTTGGTCCCTAGGGATTAATGAGCTATTTTGGTCCCTGTTTACGAGGAATAAACTAGCTCTTTTTGAATAGATGTGATAAAAAATATATTTTATTACAATTGTATAAGTCGTTTTGTGCTTTTGTTATAACCTGTAGTTGTTAAGTATTCTATTTAACCTGTGGTCTAACAATGGCTTCTGGCTTCTGGTTTGTTGTGTTTGACATTTATTGACAGCAATTAACAAGCACAGCACAGTAATCAGTATTAAAATCAAAATAAGTAATGAAATTGGGGATGTGCTGTTACATAATGGCAAAATAATCAAGTTGTATAAGTATACTTTAAGCATTCATAATCAGTGAAGTGAAAATCATGGCCCAACGCTTTCCTGCCGGCGGTCCAAGCCCCGCGCCCCCTCCGGGTGCCATGCAGCCTCAGCAGCGCTACCCAGGACCCGCGCAGCCGCAGGGTTCCCCTATGCCTCCCAGGCCTTACCCAGGACCCAACTTTCCTGTAAGTTTTTAAACGTTAAACCTTACCGAGTACGTAGTGCACCGTGTCATCACACTGTTTATTCAATCGAATCCTGTTTTAGAAATCATTTTTTTTTTTAATATACTTACTTACTGAAAGAAAGAAAATACATTTATTGGCAACAGCTGGATACACACACAGTAACACAAAAAAAAGAGACACAAAATGGCATGTCTCACGGCTGCGCCAAAAGGTTCATTTCAGCGGTACCTAATGCCAGACAGATGCTGAGATCCTGCCTGACGCTGATTTTTGCTGATTACTGCTTCATTTTGCATATTGATAAACATACTATTTTCGATTAATCAATTGTATAATCTCCTTAAATTCCTATAAAGTTTAACACCTGTAAAATATAACTTTTGTAATTTATTTTATTTGATGAGATGAATCTTTAGCTAGCTCCATTTATGTACGTTCCAATAATTTCCATTTCCAATTACTAAAGAATTCACAATTCCACAAAAATGCATGAATGAAGGGAAAATCTAATCTGTACCTACTCACAAGTGAGCTGGTTAAAAGAAGTGTTGGATATCATTATAATACTAAATGTAGGATCCTTTATTGTACACCTTAAAAACTTACAAACAATTTTATTACTATAAGAGCTACCTAGGGCTACAGCTACAAAAATAATTTTGCTGATGTTAACATATTTCTTTAGTCTCTTGATCTTTTGTGTCATTATTGATTTGTAGCAATTGGACTGGCCTGTTAGTCTAGTAGTTAGTGACCCTGACTGCTATGCCGGAGGTTGTGGGTTCGATTCCCACCCAGGACAAATGTTTGTGTGATAAGCACGAACATTTGTTCTGTGTCTGGGCGTAATTTATCTATTATATGTGTGTATTAAAGACAGGGAAAGGTGGAATAGAATGGAGGAGGCTTTTACCCGCAGTGGGCCACATAACTATGAAATGACACGAAACAATTAAAAAAGAAAGTCATATTTGTAAAAATGTTAAGTGGAAAAATAAAGCTGTAAATAAATAAATAAATAAATAAATGTGTGTATTTAGAAATTTATAAGTAGGTATGTTTATCAGCTGTTCAGTATCCATAACACAACCTATCAAGCTTAACTTGGTCAGTCAGTCTGTATGTTGTACAAAATATGATTTGCGATTGTAACATGTATGTGTGTACAAAATTAAAATTACTAAGACAACCCTCAAAGTTCATACATTTGCTTCTCTATCGCATTAGGTTAGTCTGTTAAGATAGATGTAAGTAAGGTTCTAAAATGAATAAATAAATAATTCCCATTGAATTTTTTATTTCATGAAAAAGTCAATGGGATATAATTAAAATAGAGGCAAATTGCAAATAACAGAAAATTTGAATTTTGTGGGCATCCCAGGCACATCCACATTAACATTAACTTTTTGATTTAACCTTTCAATCGCCGACTTTTGCTTAGGGATTAATGTATTAAGATAAGGGAACGGATATTTGTACAAATACAGGTCATTATTATAAAAGACATTTGCTTAAGTTGCTTGTATTTACGAAAAAAAACCTACATTGTTTGGCGGATGATGGTGCTGTGCAAATGTTATATATTCTGTATTAGTATTATGCACTAGCTGCCCGGCAAACTTCCTTTTGCCTTAGAATCAATTATATGTTGTGTAAAAATGAACCAGGAAGACATTTGTCATCTGTCATGTCATTAAAGATGGCGCCGCATTTTAAAATGTTTAATTGTCATCAAAGACATTCAATACCTATAGACCGGACATCACAAACAAAATTTTTGTCCGAAAAAGTGTGTCCTGCTGGATACAAGTCTATGAGTTTTTTGTAGTACGCTCCGCTGCCGCTCCAATATTCATATATTATTCTAGATGGCGTTACTGAGACATGGGATCAAAGTATTTCTATGACATTTGATATGACAAGGACATGGTTTGCGCTTGTTTCACTGATATTGTCCATTGTTATGCCACTTCCACTGAGAATGATTTACTAAAGAATCTAGTGGCATGCCTAGACATCAGCTCTCATGTCAAGATGTCTGATGACCTTGGATATTTATTGTGTGTTCATGTCATGAAACATTGAATTGTTCTTTAGGGTAGGTATATTGTGTGGACTGTATTATTTGTTTCTATTTTTTTTAAATTAATACTAAGTCTTAAAAAAAAAACATATGAGTATAAAGCATCGTGCTTATATTAACAATATTCGCTAACATGTCGACAGGCACGTAGCGGTTTCACGCCTCCGCCGGTGGGCGTCGGCGGCGTGGTAGGCGTGGGCGGCCCGGGGCCCGGCAGCGTGGGCGGCGGCCGCGCGGCGGGCGGGGCGGCGTACGGCGGGGGCCCAGCACCGGGCGCAGCGGCCGCGCCGGGCATGCGGCCCGCGCCCGCGCCCCCCCGCGCCCGCGCCAGCCGCCAAGCGCCCGCCCGACGCGCGCGCCTCCATCCCGCCGCAGCACAAGCCCGGACTCTACAACCCGTAAGTACCGCGCGCCTATTCGGTGCCCGACCGTGTTCAGCCGTGTGTCACCGTGCGTATGTTCAGGGACGCGTACGGGGGAGGCGCAGGCGCAGGAGGGCCGCCCTCCAAGCGCAAGAAGCGGCTGGCGGACAAGATCCTGCCGCAGAAAGTGCGCGACCTGGTGCCGGAGTCGCAGGCCTACATGGACCTGCTGGCATTCGAGCGCAAGCTTGATGCCACCATCATGCGCAAACGCCTAGATATCCAGGAGGCACTCAAGCGGCCTATGAAGCAGAAGCGAAAGCTCAGGATATTCATTTCCAATACATTTTACCCGGGTACGTAGATCCATTAACAAAATTACTCAATTATATTCACCACAGCCTTGTTGGTCTAATGGTCGCAAGCGCTACTACCGAGCGTGAGGTCCCTGGTTCGATCCCCGGGTCGGGAAAAGTGTTATGGAGTTTTTAAGTCTGGAATTTCTCAGTAGCAACCTGGAGTCTGGATTTGTTCCCGATTTATGGCAATAGGCTTGCCCCCTATTACATGAGACTTAAACATAACTAGCGAAATGTGGGTTAACTACCAGGTACACCTCTGCCTAACCCTTAGGGGATTACAGGCGTGATGTTATGTATGTATGTATTCACCACAAAAAAGAACAGAAGCAATCTGTGTAAGCCCAAGGTTCCGCTTTTTTAAGGCACTTTTTGGGGTTTGTTACCACCGAAGGAACAAACGGAACCCTTATAAGATTACTTTATTGTCGTCTGTCTGTCATAACTATTTATTTCGGGAATGCGTAGAGGTCTCAAGTTAAGAAATTTAAACTAAGGTCCATGGTTCCATGAAGTTGAAAAGAATAAAACCTCGTAAGTTCTCGTAAAAAAAAAATGTTATATTTCGACACTCTCAAGTGAAACATTTCATTCTCTGGCAACATTGGCTAATGTCAACATCAGTCTACAGATTTATATTTAATATTAATGTTTTTTTCTATTTAAAAGTAGCTAAATAGTGTTTTTAATACTCAGTGCATCATATTACACTAGTTACAGTGTTATTTTGAGGAGATTCTGTACACTCAATTAGTTGTGACAAAAACAGTGTTTTATACAAAGTAACCAGAAACTAAAAAATTAAACGTTTAAGCAGTGAAAAAATGTGCCTAAAGACAGAAAGAACTAAATAGTGTGTTGTAATTAAAAAGATCCTAATTAAAAATAGTGGTCTGAACTAATTTTGCTGATAGAAACCAGTAGCAAATTTAAAAAACGTGTTTTTATGATGTATACATGCAACAGGTGATTCATCACTTATGAAGTTAACCAGAAACGACCAATCACAAAAGGCTGGCAAAATTTTAACGTAAAAAAGTTTGCCTAGAAACCAAAATTACATGACTGGAACACGAGTCTTAGCATTTAGTAAAAACGGGGTTGCCAAGTAATAAAGGAACTATTTATTGGTAGAAATTGATCTGCCAACACCAATAACCAGCTTAAAATTTCTAGTATGAACCACCTAAAAACATAACAGTTCATCGAACGCGTCGTACTATACATTTGTAATTGATCAATTAAAATATCTATCTAATAATTATAATTACCTAATACCTATATCTAAGTAAATTTTAGTAGATTTTTAAATAAACTAAAATATTTATTTTATTCTGTAATTAAACACTATCCTAGATAGGTACCCACCTACATAATATTATTATTAGGTTACAGACTTATAGGTAAGATTTTATGAATTTGTTGAAAAGCTCGAGAAAATCTGAGGGTTCGATTCCTGAACTATTTATAAGGATCATATGTACGGAACCCTCAGTGGACGAGTCCGACTCGAACTAATTCAGTTTTTTTTCTATTATTAATGCCGACTGTCCTACATCGTAAATAGTTGTCTAGGGCTCATAACGCAAGCTGTGAAATATTATTATTTATAAATACTATTTTTGTTTTTTCACATTATTAATATTAAATACATTTTTATGACGCTCATTTTGGGAGCCCTGACGTAGCCCAGGGCTCGCAATCGTATTCAACCAATAACCTACGTGTAGACGTAGGTTATTGGTTGATGTGAGGTTGGTGTGCGCAGGTCAGGGCGACAACGCCGTGCCGTCGTGGGAACTGCGCGTGGAGGGCCGCTTGCTCGACGACACCAAGAATGATCCCAACAAAGTAACACATTTCAATACGCCTATCGCCTTGCGCCGGGAATCACACACAGTGACGCCAGTCTTTTCTCATTTGCGTTTTAGAAATTAATATACTATGTTATCAAGTATACTCGTAGGTAATTACAACGTTTCACAGCGACGAGAGTAATGTTAAGAATTACCTCCCCATTTCAATCTTCTCCATCTTGTCTAATGTTTTTAAAAGTCTTGGCCGCTGTGGCCTTGTTTTGCCTTATCCGCCCACTCTGTATACCTGAACACCACGGTTTTATCAAACGTCGTTCAACTACGACGAACCTGCTAAAATTTAGCAATTTTCTATTTGGAAGGAATGAGTTAATGAGTTAGTGTGGACGCTGTATAGAGACTTTAAGAAGGCCTTCGACAAGGTGTATCATATTCTCTGCTTTTAGAAAAAATGGCTTTAATGATACTCGTAGTAATTTGCTGAGATGGTTCGGTTCATTTATTTTAATAGAATGCAAGGAACCGTAATCAATGGTTTTGAGTCTGACCCTGTTATGGTTAAGTCTGGGGTTCTACAAGGATCCAGTTTAGGTCCTCTTCTTTTTGTTATATTCCTTAACGTTGTGATTGTGTAGGATCGACGTCGTACGAGATAAGTGACGCTATTGCTGAACAGAGCGTAAACTTAGCTAAGATCTATTTTAGCAAGTATTAAAGCTGTCTCTGAAGTTCTGATTTAGTTTCTACTTGTTCCGTTGATGTTAATTGAATTAGTACGAGAACAACATGTAATCCCAGTTTTCTGTAACACTAAGCGACACTAAAAGTAATATTTAAATTAAAGCAAGCTGTTTTGCACAATAGAGTAAACATTTTTAGACAACATTTTGGTTTCGCCTAGTGTTGGAGAAAACAGGCAGTAGAATAGTATGTAAAGTTGTGCGGAGGTGTTGCAGGTGAAGCGCAAGTTCTCGTCGTTCTTCAAGTCGCTGGTGATCGAGCTGGACAAGGAGCTGTACGGGCCCGACAACCATCTGGTGGAGTGGCACCGCACGCTCACGACGCAGGAGACGGACGGCTTCCAGGTCAAGCGGCCCGGCTACAAGAACGTGCGCTGCACCATCCTGCTGCTGCTGGACTACCAGCCGCTGCAGTTCAAGCTGGACCAGCGCCTGGCGCGCCTGCTGGGCGTGCACACGCAGACGCGGCCCGTCATCGTCAACGCGCTGTGGCAGTACGTGAAGACGCACCGCCTGCAGGACGTGCACGAGCGCGAGTTCGTGGCCTGCGACAAGTACCTGGAGCAGATCTTCGGCGCCGCGCGCATGAAGCTGGCCGAGGTGCCGGGCCGTCTGGGCGCCTTGTTGCACCCGCCCGATCCCATCGTCATCAACCACGTCATCGCCGTGGAGCCGCCGCACGACACCAAGCAGACCGCGTGCTACGACATCGACGTGGAGGTGCGTGGACAGTGGACACTGCGCGCCACCGCAGGCCTCAGCACGCCTATACATCTGTGTGTCTTGCAGGTGGACGACACGCTGAAGACGCAGATGAACAACTTCCTGCTCAGCACGGCCAACCAGCAGGAGATTCAGGGACTGGACTCCAAGATCCACGAGACTGTGAGTACTAGCTTCGGTCGCGTCGTTATCGTGCTTTCGTTGGCCGCACTGACTGATGCACCGGTTCGTGTTCCGTTGCAGGTGGACACCATCAACCAGCTGAAGACCAACCGCGAGTTCTTCCTGAGCTTCAGCATGGACCCGCAGCAGTTCATCCAGAAGTGGCTCGTGTCGCAGTCGCGCGACCTCAAGGTGAGTGACGTCACGCCGCCGCACGGCGCGCTCCGCGCTCGTCTCACGCGCGTGTTTGTGTGCAGAGCATGGGCAGCGCCGGGGGCCCGGGGGCCGCGGGCCCGGGGGCCGGGGGCCCGGGGGCCGGGGCCGCGGGGCCGGCGGCGGGCGGCAACCCGGAGGAGGAGCGGCTGGGCGCCTTCTACTCGCAGGCGTGGGCGGGCGAGGGCGTGGCGCGCTACCTGACGGCGCGCGTGGCGCAGCGCCGGCGCGAGCTGGAGCTGGCGCTGGCGCCGCACGCGCCGCACGCGCCGCACGCCGCACACGCCGCGCACGCGCCGCACGCGCAGCACGTGCCGCACGCCGCGCACGCTGCACACGCGCCGGGCACGCCGCACCCGCACTTGGCCCGGCTGTAGGGGTCGCACAATAAACACTTTCTTTCTCAGTACTCGCGTTTTTCATTTTTGCGGTTTACATACACATCTATACGAAATGTTCGCTATTGAATGACAGGCTTGCTACGTTTATCTGTCGGTAGTACCTAATAGACAAGTATCCACTTATATACAAAAACCCTGTTGTGTTTTACCTACAAGCCATTAATGAAAAAATAATTAAAAAAGAACAAAATTGGCTAGTCCATTCTCATAATCCCAAACACGCCATGTCTGAGGACTTGCGTATCCCGTAGTTACATGGTCAGGTCACGGTTTCTATGTCTTGGAATACCAATGACAGTATTATCAAAGTTCTAATCGATCGGCCTCTTTGTGTTTGAGGTTAAAAACAGAAACTTTTTATAACGGAAATCTGTACACTGAAAATGCGCTCTCGCTACTTTTATCTTGTTTGGATTGTTCAGTACACAAGACACATCTCGCACTGCACATACTACACATTATTTAGTATTAATTAAATAAATATTGTCCCGCGATTAACGAGCTCTGCAAATGTTTACAAATTGTCCATGAACATCGCGTAGAGATCTCGACACACGGCGATACTTTGCTCTAAGTTTTCACATGTGTTAAGTAGGTCATCCTTTATGAAAAAAAGTAGGAATGTTATAAAAATGACATCAGACACACCATGACAGTAACGCAACTAAGTTTTGTGAGCGTGTACACTAAGGCTCGTCTCCACTGACGCCGAGCTGGTGCTGTGGAGCGGAGAGCAGTGATGAGTTGAGAGTGTTTCCGCTGAAGCAGAGCGGGAGTGGAGCGAATAGTTCCACTCAATCTCTGGAAGTGATCATACGTCACACACACGCTGCTCTGTTCACTCGAGATCCCGTACTCATATAGGTATTTCATGTGAAGTCGGCTCCACTCCGCGCACTCTGTTTCCACTAACGTGGAGAGGAGATTTCAGACATTACTTTTGGTTAATTCGTGTACCGCTAAACTCAGCTCCGCCTCAGTAGAAACGCAGCCTCCTATTCGTTCGGTACCCCTTGTGTTTGATTATGAGTACATGTTATCTACTCTAACAGTGCCTTCCGGCACGTGTGACTTGTGGTGTTTTCCCCTTACGTTTTTATTGCAGTCACTCAGTTTATCATTGATTTATTATGCGAAGTGCATTGATAACCAGTGAGTAGGTAGTTCCTACTCCTGAGTGGTGCGGACCGGGCTGCCGGCATCACTGGTCGGCAAGTTTTATTTATTTATTGGTTAGTAATAGATTGCTCTCTTGTTTGGGAATGACGTTATATTTTTATGTTTTGACAACTAAATTAACACTGATATAGTAGACGTAAATATAAGCTTATTATTAAATTGCATAAAATCACACACAAGCGTTAATAAACAGAATAAAATGATGGCAGAATCAGCACGACAAGATGATCTCATTCACAACAAACCCATGTAAGCACATCTAGAAGGGTGCGATAATTAGTGCGTGTGCGCCGCTTGTCCAGCTCTGCGCGCGTGACGTCACGCGGCGGGCGCCAGTCGCGAACATGGCCGCCAGCGGAGACGACGCGAGTGCACACTCCGATGAAAACAGTAAGTCCTTATACTGCTTTGACTATTTTATCTTTGTCGTTAGCGAAGCCCCTAAAAGTAAAAGACCTTGCAATACATTGTATTGATGTAGATATGCATACAAATTCTGAAACCTATTCACCAAAATTAAATTTTCTTATCCTTTTTTACGCGACGATTAAGTTTTTCTATCAAGTGGTCGATTCATTAAAAATCTTCCCGTGAAAACTTGTTTGAAGTGAACTGTCAATTCCTAGCATGTTTATGGCATGACAGCTCATTCGACGTCACTTCACCTATAGGTACCTACATTTTCGCGGGTTAATTTTTACTGAATAGCACTGGCTGAGCTCAAGTCTTGTATGTCGGATCAGTGTTTGGATAAAGAAGTGATATTATAAGAAACTTTGAAAACATTGCCTGCCTCTACTAGGAACTCGCCCATGACACTAGCTAAAAAAGAGCTTTCTGGCACCGACAGCCGCGATGATCTTTTGCTTGGACGTTATTGTCGATTGCAGTTAATTCGGTCGTTATGTCATTGGTTATGTCAACGTATTTCTACTATACTACCTACTATGTGCAAACCACATAATTATTCTCAGACCTATGCATAGGCTATATCTTAAGAAGTCGGCGTATCAGGTACCTACAGAGCACAACACCAATTATTACAATATTTAAACAGCCATTATTGAAATCAGCTTCAAATTAGCTACTACAAATACTACGATGCAGATAGGTTCCTTTGATAGGGAGCAATTTTGATTATTATTGAAATTTTTGATCGATGTGTCTTGATATAAAATCAGTTCGATCCGTGATTATGATAACAGATTAGAAATACCTTCTTATTTAATTTATCAATGGGATAAGATTTAGATAAATTAATTATTGTTCAAATAAATAATACTAATTACCCAAATAGATTAAAAATAAATCACTCATTTATTTTTAATGTATTTGGTGAATTATAAGAAAACTGCGAATAATGAATGACCAATTACAGGATGGAAAGAATATCGTCGAGTCCCGTATATAGTTTTCGTTGAAATTTTATTACGGTTTTTTCCATAAATCCGAGAGGAATCGTTGTGCGACGTCTGTCTGTCTGTCTGTCTATCACACACAGCTGCGTGTTTAGATCATACAGTTTATAGTACCTGGCTAACGCCGCCGTTTATAATTTAGTTGTTTATTCTGATAGCACATACCGTACAAGCAGATAGTGGCGCCTGCAAACTTGTTGAGCTGCCGGGATTAAGATGGATGTTTGTTGTTCTTTACAAGTTATCAAAGTACGTAGCGTAGACGTAGTCACGTAGGTACACAATGTGGTGGCTTGTTTGAATAAGGGTTAAGTTGTCAATAGTCAGATGGCTTTTATCTCAAGAATAAATATGGCGGTTTTACCTATTCTCCATACAAAAACCATTTTTATTCGGCGCTTAATGTTAAGAAGACGAATTCCGGTCGGACTCGGTCTATGGGTCTCTTCCGATTTGTAATGAATAATCACCCATTATTCATTACAAATCGGAAGAGCACGTGCTATTGAGCCTGTATTCCATCTGTAGAATTTGAAAAAAATACAAATAATAAGATTGTAAAGAGCCGTTTGTTTTAGTAATACCTAGGTACTTAATTTAATAATTAAAGCTATTTTCCTAAGTTTCTATAGGTTAGAATTAACAAAACAATAGGTACCAGGAGGTCGGCGAATAATTTTGATTAATTAGGTAGGTAGGTACATTTTTTTTGTCAAATCGCTAAATTTTTCTTTAAAGCGCATGTAGGTACCTGCACGGTGGTATGCAAACCCTCCTCAACCCAAATCCACAGAATGTCTACCGACTCTGACCAGTGCCAGAAGTTTAGCTGACAGTGAGACAAACGTAGGTACCGACGACTTTTGTTTACAATTCGTTTCCGTCGGCGATAAGTGTTACACACGGTACCTAATTTATGCTTAGCCTGTAATCCTAATCCCCCATCTGATTTTATATCACGGCATACCAACGACGACTAAATATTGTGGTCAGCAGTCAGTCACATGATTATTGAACACTGTTCCTGATCTCGACGGCTCGAGGCATAGAAATATGGCTCGAGGACTCCACTCACGTTAAGGTGGAGTTCTCGCGTGATCAAACATTCTACTTAAATCCTGTGCTTTGTACGTCAAAGTGTATCCACGAGTCCTGTCTGTCTGTTCTTGTGATTGTACAGTTTAGCATTTGTATCGCCACCCTCCGGCTTCATCACCAGTACTAGAGGTACCATGCGGTGATACCGTAGGTAGGTAACATGTCACCGAAAATCGGATTAGTTCATCTTTCAATTAAATCGGACGCCAGTGTTACCTAAGGGCTTGTTGCATTATCTGATTTGTAGCATTGGATTTCCGATTTCCTAACTAAGAAATCGGAAGGTCTAATCGCAGTTAGAACAGATTGGATCCGATTTAGAACCGAATCGAAAGTTAGGTTAGGTGCGTGCGTAATATATTTATTTATTTATTGAAAGGAGAACCAACAGCTGTAACAGATGGTTAACAATAAAATAAGCAACACAAAGCCAAATACAGGTTGTCACGTGTAAAAAACAGAATAGGTTAAAGAAATCATAGGATCACTTACAAGCACGATAGATAACAGAAATAATATATCTTAAGGAACTAGGTTAGGTTAGGTTTAACGGGCCTCTGGAGTAGGCAGTGACTTGTCGCTGCCGGCCGTGGTCGAGAGGATGGTCGGCAGCGTCGAGTCCTGGGACGCGGTGGTGTCATTCTGCGAAACGGTCATCTCGCAGAAGGAGGCTGCGGAAAGGGAGAGGGAGATCACTTCCACTCACACGGCCCGCAGCAGACGCACCGGGCGCAGGTGGAGGGCGGACTACGCCCTCTTCCAGCCCCCAACCCGAGGTGGCGACGCGTCGTGTTCTCGCGCGCCCCTCTTAGACGTCGCGAGGGGAGTCTAACACCTCACTCCCCTCGCTGACTTGGCGAGGCCCGCGGGGCCGGCACCAGTCGGGGGTCGCGCCGTCGCGGAAGTATCTTCTGTTCCTGTGACCCCCGCAGGTGTGAGTAGGAACACGGGGTGGTTTTTAGTCAGGAAGAGTCTGACAGACCCCTGCGCCTCCCCGGGCGGGGGACGTCCATGAGGATTTTCTACCCGTCAAAAAAAAAAAACAAAAGGTTTAACGGGCAGGTGTCCGTAACTCCACGAGTAAGCGCGTATTTTGCGTACGGGTGAGAATATGCCCTATTCCATCCATCCTAGCTCCTCGAGGAAGGCCAGCAGCGGTTTAACGCTACTGGCGATCTCTCGGAGGGAACCTGGGTTTTCGAAGAACTTAGCCCTGTTTGCGGCAACCACTGGGCAGTTGAGAAGCACGTGCAATGCCGTCTCGTCCACCTCGACACAAGCTCTGCACAGTGGGCTGTCTGTAACTCCTAATACCAAGAGGTGTTTGTTAAATGGCCCGTGGCCTGTTATGGCAGCTGTGAGTATTCGCAGCTGTTGCTTAGTCAGCCGGAGAACCTGTCTCGTGAAGCGGCTATCAATTGAGGGAAGTGCTTCGGCTTGCCTGCACTCACTTTGGTCCGGCCATAGCTGGGCGTGTTGATCCCTGGTGCGTTACCTTACCAGGGTGCGTAGGTATCCGAAGTGGAGTGGTACAACAGGTTCAGGTCCCATTGCCACCATGCTTGAACCACGTCTGGCGAGTTAGTTCATGAGCGGCGTCATTGCCGCGAAAGTCGCTGTGTCCTTTTAACCATTGAATGGTTACATTATTGAAGGTACTTAAGGAACTAGCAATAAGGTCTAGTTTCGAATTATTTTGGTACTTACAACAACAAGTCCATAAATTAGCAGTTTTCTGGTTGTTGATGATTGTGAGAAACGTACTCTATAAAATGGAACTATGCACAATACCAAAAACTAAGATAAAATAATTAAATTGTTTGTTCTATTTCCGTAATTTTCGAGATCGCTTCGCTCGCTCTGAAGCATTTCGGTTCCCATTGCAATATACGTCTCCAAAAATACTAATTTTAATTTTAAATACACGTGGTAATGATTCTGATTCTGATTCTGATTCTGTGGAGTCGGAATCATGCAAAAAATGTTGGAATTGTCTGAAATGTTCTATGATATCGGGACTCCACATTTACCTATCAAATAAATAAATATTCCACGACTTTTACACAACGCTGTCTAGTCCCAAGCTAAGCATAGTTTGTGTTATGGGTTCTAAACAACTGATAAACATACTTAGGTATACCTACATATATTTCTAAACACATAGATATTATAGATAAACAACACCCAGGCACAGAACAAATGATCGTGCTCACCACACAAACATTTGTCCAAAGTGGGAATCGAACCGACCACCGGCATAGCAGTCAGGGTCAGTAACTACTAGACCAACAGGCCAGTCTGGCACTAGCTCTAAGCACATGCAGTTTTGATATTAATCAAAAGCGCGGATGCTTAATGCCAAATTTAGGGATATCGGGCAACCAGGACCTGGGTGACGCGGTCAAGGGCTGCAAGTCCGTAGAGGCGCCATTCTTCAAAATTATCAGAGAGATGGAGAGAGGTAAAGTGCCTTAAATTTTAGAGCTCACTTCGTTCGCTTAAACCCTTTTCAGATTGACAAGACAGAGAGCCAAGTCCGTACCTACAGACATTGTCCCCCAAACTCGTCTGAGGTGAAGAGCTAAAAATTTTCGAGCTCGCTTCGCTTGCTCAATTGAGATGCCAAGTTCAATAAGGCACTTCATTTTCAAATCTAGGATAGTGCTCAAAAAATTCGATTAAAATCTCAGATTAATTTACCATCCTTGAGGCTTACCATCGTTGAGGCACTTTCACACACCTTACTAGTGTTTAGGAGTGACATAAGTCATGTTAATGGCCCATGTAGGTACACATAACACTTAATGCCTTAATCTTGTGGCCCTTGGTATAATGGTCGATAGTAGCAATATGTTTCTAGCCAGCCAGCAAACAAATAAAAGGCTGAAAAATGTTTTGCCCAGGGCAATATGAGGTTTGTTATACAAAACTTCCGCCATTTACTTCCGCCCTACCTGTAACCAACGCTGCCCTATTCTATCTACGGCCCTGCGGTTCTACGGCTACAGTGAACATACTACGCGTGGAGGAGTTTGCGTTTGTCTTTAGTTTGCGCTCCCCTTGAGTTTGCTCAGCTATATCGATATGAAAGCCAGATAACTGTTACATATCGATTTGCGCCAATAACCAAAAACGCCCATGCCTATGACTCGTCTGTACGATTTAGAATCCAATTTAGTGTAGTGTGTAGTATGATCGCTTCACTTTCTTACTTTGCTTCCTTATTGTTAGGTTTAGGTAAATAATTTATTCTCACAAGAACAATTATTACGGTACACTTAAAATGAGCTACAAATTAGCGTATTATGTACTAAGTATAGGTACCTACCTATTGTTTTGTTCCTAGTTAGGATGCTACAAATCAGCAGTGCGATTCTGGTCAAATCACCGCGTGAAAATGTAGGCGTAGTGGGGGCGAATTGAGCTGTCATTCCATACTAATGCTTGGCATTAACAGGTCACTTCACTCAAGTTTTCACGGGGTGACTTTTACTGAATCGACCGGCTGATAGTGTAATAATCCATTCTCCCAAAGGGGATTGAACATTGTATACTGGAAGCTGGCATATTTTTCATTTCTTTCTTTCAAAGTTACCTAACGTTATTGCAAACGCAAGACCCGAAAGTGGTTCAGCATCGGTTTCTGAATCGATTTCTGCCGATAAAATGAGCAGATTTATTTTTAAAAATCTTTAATTCAGCTTAAATAATAAAGTTAATAAAATCTTTCATTCGTAGAAATTTCGGCCTCTTGGCTCACATTGAAAAATAGCGATATGCCACAAAAGTTGTGTACCTGGTCTACAAACAGCTAGTGTACTGTCCGTCCGTCAGTGCGGTGGTGCGGGTGCGTGTCGGGCGCGGGGGGCGCGGGGCGGGCGCGCGGGGAGGCGCACGCGGGCGCGGGGCGGGCGCGCGGGGAGGCGCACGCGGGCGCGGGGCAGGCGCTGTGGCGCGTGGCGCTGGCCGAGGGCGCCGGCGCCGCGCTGCTGGTGCTGCTGACGTGCGCGGCCGGCTGCGCGCCCGCCGCGCTGGACTACCCGCTGCAGCGCGCTGTCGCCTCGGGGCTCGTCGTCACGCTGCTCGTTCAGGTATATTTTATAAACAGAGAATCAGCATTAGGAAGCTCAATGATCCCACATAACTCACTAACCCCCTGCGGGCAGTGCCTGGACCACGTGTCGGGCGCGCAGCTGAACCCCGCGGTGACGCTGGCGGCGCTGGTGTGGGGGCGCATGTCCGTGCGGCGCGCGGCGTGCGAGGCGGGCGCGCAGCTGGCGGGCGCGGCGCTGGGCGCGGGCCTGCTGCGCGCGCTGCAGGCGGGCGGGCCGGCGCGCTGCGTGACGCTGCCGGCGCTGGACGCGGCGCGCGCCGTGTGCGTGGAGGCGCTGCTGGGCGGCTGCCTGGCGCTGGCCAACTGCGCGGCGTGGGACGCGCGCAACGCCGGCGTGCGCGACTCGTGGCCGCTGCGCGTGGGGCTGTCCGTCGCCGGTCTGTCGCTGGTCGCGGTCAGTACGACTCGCTCGACCCGAGCTAGTCGCTATTTATTACTAATATACGTACCAAAAATGATTGCACGCGCCGAGAAATCGTTAAAATTATTTTATAGAGCGATTGCGATCTACGGCCTGACCCATAAAGCACATTTTTTCTTTATTATAAATTATGGAAAAAGAAAAGGAATAGGTAGATATCTTTATTTGGCAACAGATTATGAAACACACGTTGTTTACCGAAATATAACCGCAATACTGCTATGCTTTAAAGATTTGAAACATATAATGAGTGCGTCGTAAGTCGTGTGCGCCAATAAGGTCTCTATTTCGGCAGTAATGCTTGGCAGATGCTGCCTCGCACTGGTTCTATGGTGAACTGTTAGGTGCCAGTTGTGTATATCGAACAGAATGTTAATAATACATAACGTAGGTACCTATTATACGTAAACGTAATATGATGTTGTGTGGGAATAAATCATCAAATCCGTCCAATTTTTCCTATGGTGTACGAAAAACGAAGAATAGAACTAACTATTGGTTCTGAAGTGCTCGTGTGAATGATTCCAGGGCGAGTTGACAGGCGCCAGCATGAACCCAGTGCGCAGCTTCGGGCCGGCGCTGTGGAGCGGCAACTGGACCAGCCACTGGGTCAGTACACCATACCATCTCTCAGAGGATATCATTTAATATTTAATTGATTTACTGACCATTACTTCACTTTTTAAATTAAAAAAAAGCATCTGCGGCTGATAAAAATTTAAAGGCCGCTGAATTTAATTTCTAGAGATGAGCTGAAATATCAGCTGGTTAAATTACCTAGCAACTCCCTCTAATTTGGCATGTCGCTGGGGAGTTTTATTCCGCCCTTTCTTCCAAGCTAAAACACTAGCAATAGGGAATATGCATGTAATTTAAATTTGGTTCGAATATTTTTTTTCCCAATCTTTAATGGCAGAAAATATGAACTAAATCTTTATTTTACTTTTTAATAGCGTCATAATTATTTAAAATAATAAATTAAAGTGCGAATTAAGCGCGGGAAATTCAAATTTGTGAAACGCATCACCATTTGTTATAACGAAACGTGACGTCAAATACTACGACAACCAGACAAGTTGTGCCTACAAAACAGTATTGGAATGGACTTTTTATTGGCAAACATAATTATTGCCGTGTGTGTTGTGAATTAATTTAATGTGCAACTGTAATTTTAGCTTCATAGTGAAGTTATAACACATTTAAGAAAATGACTGAAAGTGGTTTCGTAAAAGCACAATGTGATAATGTTTTTGCATTCGGGTAGGCAAGCAATACCTGAAAACTGGTTTTAGAGCTTTTTTCATGGTGAAATGGTTAGAAGAACGAAAACACCCAAAGTAATTTTAATAGGATAATAGTATAGGATAATAGTAAATGACGTCATCGAAATGGCGCGCGAACATGGCGGCGTTTAAACAGCTCAAACTTATTCTATATTTTAAATATTTTTTTAAGCTTCATTAATGCATTTTTAAACATGCTTATATTTTTTACTGTGTTAGAACTTTGTAAACAGTGAATTGAAAATATAATAAAAATACATGCATATACCCTAATGGTTTTAATAAAACAAAATAACCTACAATAAAGAAAAAAAAACAAGAATAGATTAAAAATTAAAGGCAAAAATAAATAAAAGTGAAAAGACGATCTCAGCATTCACTGCGACATTTAAAAACATAAATACCGCAGCGCTGTTGTCACGTGCGATGTAAAACTCAAATTATCAAATCATAAAATATGACATTCAATTCGCTAATATCGAATATTACCTATGTTATAAGTAATTTGATTAACTTGTGAGTACTTACTTCAGGCTTGTGTGTTGTGTGTTGTGTGCAGGTGTACTGGGTGGGCCCGCTCAGCGGCTCCGCGCTGTTCACCAGCGCCTACATCTGCGCGTGGCGCCCGCACCGTGACGTCACGCGCCGCAGTGACGCGAGCCACGCGCCGCCTCTGGCCGTCAAGTCGCGCGCCGAGCCCTAGGGCATTGCGATTCTGTGACGTCATGCGCGCTGGTTGTGCCACTGTGACGTCACGGCGCGCTAGTATAGCCACGAGCGCTGTGTGACTGCAACATAAATACTTGCCGCTGTCCCGAGTACCGTAGAATGTTGGTCATTATCGTAATAATATGTTTGTGTGAGCCGGGACCTGTTTGTGACGCACCTACTAGCAGGGAATGCAGAACCGAAACAGACTTTCGGGAATTTATGGTTATAAAACCGGGATTCCCGGTAATTTTGATACCTACTTACGTAAAGTTGATTGTTTTGAAACGGAGATAGTAAGAGCGAGATGAAATAAAACGTTTTATGTATTGCTTTAGAGACACTGTGAATTAGTCTTAATTAGTGTAATTTTACTGAACTAAAAACTATGAGTAACATTTTTTTAACAATTAATCATTTTCATTTATTAAACTCCTGACGAAGTGTAAGTGTATTTAGTACACCCACACTTCGTCAGGAGTTTAAGAGGTACAACTCTGTCTACTCCCATGGAAAAAAGGTGTAAGTTTAAATATACAAATTTACGTTATTGATTGCTCAAATTAATAATAGTAAGTAATAAATATGCCCACATAATGTTAAGGGATGAGTATTTTTGCTTATAACTAGTGTTGTAAGTATAAATATATAGTTTTAATTTTTGCAATATTTTAGTTTAATGTTATACTTTTGTTATAAATAAGTATTAGTTCTAAAATTGAATAAGAGTGTAATACTAATTTATAGAACTTAAAAATAACACCTTCCTATCGTTGAGACATTAAATAAGCGGTACCCCGACATGACGTAAAATTTAATGTCTCAACGATAGGAAGGTGTTATTTTAACTTTTTAAATGTTAAACTTTTTTTGCGGCGGGAGTTTTTAAAATTTTTAATTTTATATTTATTTCAAAATTTTTAAACACATTAAATTTGTTTTATAGAGTTTACAGTCATGAAAATTTTTCAGTGCATTGTATGTAGAGTCAAATGCTGATTTTGACAAGAGTCTACCTACTGGTGTGCTGGATAGCCTGGCTGCAGCATCAGCTCATCCTGTTGCCAACAGTGCATTGTGTGCAAAATCGAATGCTGGTTCCCAAGAGTGTATTAGTGTGCCAGCCAGGCTATCCAGCACACCAGTAGGTAGACTCTTGACAAAAAAATGGCAGATATGTCGTGTTTGGATTGGTTTTAACCAGCATTTAACTCTAAATACATTGCACTGAAAAATTCTCATAACTATAAACTCTATAAAACAAAATTAATGCGCTTAAAAAAATTAAAATAAAAATTAAATAAAAAAAATTAAAAACCCCTACCGCCAAAAAGTAAAATATTTAAAAAGTTAAAATAACAATTTCCTATCGTTGAGCCATGAAATTTTACGTAACGTCGGGGTACGAGTAAGTACTAGAAACATTCCTTACTTAAGCGGTACCCCGACATGAAGTAAAATTTCATGGCTCAACGATAGGAAATTATTATTTTAGCTTTTTAAATATTTTACTTTTTTGCGGTGCGGGTTTTTTAATTTTTTTAAGTAAAGTTACGCATACCCCTAAGTTAAGTATACCCCTAGACGTCTAAAATCGCAACGGTAGCTAACACAAAAGAGCTGAAAGCCTTGAAATGGCTGAACCGAATTTAATTAATCATATCTAAGAATCATCGCAAGACACCCTGCTTTCAAATAAAAAAAACCGCATCTTAATCGGTTCACCCGTTTAAGCGCTACGGTGCCACAGACGGACAGACAGACAGACACACATATAGCGGTCAAACTTATAACACCCCTCTTTTTGCGTCGGGGGTTGTAAAGGAAAGCCTATGAAAAATTTCAACTTAAACTCTCACGAATATTATAATATACGTTTTAGACTGTGTTGGAACTTGTGTATAATCCCTTATTTATTAAATTAATTCATTTTAAATTTGTTTCAAATGTCCTGCTCCTACATACTTCCTATTTTGTTATTTAATAAGTAATTGAACTAAAATGCTTTTTATTCTTGAGCAACAAATGCAATACGAATTGAATTGCTGGCATATAAAAATAAAATGTATTTTGTTTTTGTGTTTGTACCTACCTCAATGATTCTAGCTCGCCAGTATTTGATGCTCGCTCGACATTGTTTGTAGCACATTATACATAGTTTGTAGTTCGGTTCGGTGGAAATAAAAGGCCAGTCTCCAATATAAGCAATGGACAATATTGCGAACCAATAACATCCATAATTTAAAGACATCAGTTAGTTGGCATCTCATATGTAAATGAGGCGACAAGCCCATAAGCAGCACCAGGCCAGGGCTGCAGGGCCTGCATAACAACCAACAGAACCCACATTGGGCACCAACTTATTGTAAACATATTTGCCAAGTCAGACATCCACGGGCGGCATTAAAAGTCTAAAACCTAAGATGATTCTTGAGTTCATTTTGTTTTCAGAGTGTTGACTTCAACGAAAAAAAATCATGATTACAATGATGACGTATCTTACCTCATCAAGGATGATTATGATATATTGTTCTTTGCAGACAACGTTAACTTTTGTTTAAACTTAAACGTCAGCGGGTGACGATATAAATAGCACCATTTGTAGCACACGGGTCCAATGTTTATCATTTACTTGTAAACAAATAATACCAAACACATTAAATTTGTAACACAACCTTACGTTAGGCCGTTAAACTAGGCGTTTAACTTTAAATGCTACGCTACAGTGGGAAATTGATA
Organism: Euplexia lucipara; assembly: GCA_921972225.1. Taxonomy (NCBI): domain Eukaryota; kingdom Metazoa; phylum Arthropoda; class Insecta; order Lepidoptera; family Noctuidae; genus Euplexia; species Euplexia lucipara. The sequence continues at coordinate 239,388 of OV179149.1, read as the reverse complement.
AATTGTATGTGTATTCTGTGTATTGTAATGGCTGGCCTTAGTTTCGTTATTGTTTTATTTAGTCATTAACATAATATATTGATTTAATTTCGATGGTCCTATTTATCCTTTTGTTAGTGCGTGTAGTACAAACTTAGTAATACTTAGATATTATCCAGTACTGTAGATGTAGGCGGGCACGCTCTTTTTACTTGGTTGCGTCTATTTATTTAGTTCGTTGTAGGGTTGTGGGTACTTGAGTTTAGTTGTCATGTATGTGTGTGTTTTTTTTTAAATCTTATAAACTAGTACTTGACTGCAATCCCACCTGATGGTAAGCGCAATCCCACCTGATGGTAAGAGGTGATGCAATCAGTGATGGTGAAGCGCTAGTGCTAGTTTATTACGAACCTTTTTTTTTTGTCTTCAAGACAACTAAATTATAATCGGACGGGAAGACCGCAGCAGGCCAGTTGTTCCAATTCTTCAATGTCCGCGGTATAAACGACGAGGCGAAACGCTAAGTCCGAATCGTAGAGGTGCCAACGATGTAATTGTGGACACTCGCCGTACGAGGGTGAAAAGGTGATTACGGAATCATGTCATGTAATTCCCGTGCACACTCTCCAAAACGTAGTCTATAGAATACCGAGTAGGCTTTGCAGATTGGTTATAACCAAATCTGGGTCACCAATAAGCCTCTTCGCACGCCTCCACTGGGTCCAAAGCTGCTAGATGGCATCTGGAAGCACCAGCCCATATGTGGCTGCAGTACTCCACACACAAACGGACCTGTGCTTTATATAACATTAGAAGCTGACCAGGTGTGATATACCGCCGTACCTTTGCGAGAACGCCGAGTTTCCTAGCAGCAACCTTGGCTTTGGACTCAATGAACCGTCGTTCGTTTGAATCTTAAATTCAAATTCAAATGTTTATTGCTGAATAAAGTACATAGTCATACATTTCTAGATGTCATTTGAATGCGTAGTCTACTGTGTTGCACCAGTTAGGCATGCAAAAATACAATAAAATAAAATCTCTCGCCGTATGAGCCATTCCATCAGGTTTGACTAGCGGAGGCAATGTGGGCCGACAGAGGTTCGCTTCGACCGATTTGGCAAGGGAGCAGACGGCTGCGCAGAGAACTTAGTACCAATATGAATAATGCGGTTGAAACGAGCCTTCTTTAGCACCTTTTTGTAGGACTTGGCGGCATGGTTGAAGGTTTTCTTCTTTGTGCTGAGATCCGGAGCTTTGCGGTCACGAGCGTCAACCCAGGCAGTAAATGCCGAATGCTAACTACGCTCTTCAGTTTGAGCACAATCGGCATTGAACCAATGGTGAGCTGAGCCACCGATGGAGAGGTCAGGCCCGCCTGACTGCGACTTAGAGAAGGACGATACAGACTTCACCAGAGAGTGATCTGAAGTTCCTAATGGTGTGGACTTTTACAATGCATCTGCCTGGATCGGTGGTCAGCAAAAGTTCCAGACAATTGGCGGTATGAGCATGTACCTACATCGGGCATCCTAGTTGCTTGTCTTACCAACTGGGGAGGCCCATTGATACCTCTAAGCTTCGCGCTTCTCTCCCAGCGTGGTCTGTTCTCTGGAAGAGCCAATCTTGGTGGCAGGCGTTAAAGTCCCCTGAGCGATGAGCTGCACGTCAAGGTGTCGAACTGCCTATGTGATCGTACCTAGACGCGCGCGCGGGAATTTCATACAGCGTTTTTATTTTTTTATTGTGTTATAAGTTATTGTCAGCTTGCTCAGGATTCAAAGTCAGCACAACAGCAAAAAATGACTTTGCTCTCTTGTTGCACAAAATAACTATAGTTAGTTGAAATTCCGAACGTGTTTGTCTTTGAGGTCGAATTCAAAATCGGAACTTCGAAAGGGCTGGTCGTTGTCTCTGTCTCTCTTTCTAATGGCGGGAAAGAGATGGAGTGTGAATGTTTAGAATTGTATGATAAGCCCAAGGCTGAATAAGATACAAGACTATTCGCGGCTTTCTGAAAACAAAAATTAAAAAGTTAAGTACTTTGTCTCACTCAGTGAGCAAAATGTGATTTTGTTTGCTCACTCATTTCGGGCACCAAAACCTACAATGACATGTTAGAGCTACTGAAGTGAAAAATACGTTTTTCCAACATTTGTATGACATAGGTTTGCTAGTTCGGCCCCCCAATCAATCTAGACTCGATAGTATAATCATTGATGAGACTCAAAGACATTCAATAAATAAATAAATAAATATTCCACAACTCCAATAAGTACCTACTTACTAAATCTCTTTGATCACCAAACAAAATCTACAACAGTAGGTATTCGGGTATTCGGTTACGATCTGTTTCTTTTGGTACTTCATTACAACATCAAGTACCTACCTACATTCTTTTTTTTAATTCGATATGGGAAATGCAAACTACAGAGATTGACTACTAAAAATTTATCTTGTGTAAATAAAATGAACAAGTTTATGTGACCTCGGCGCGGCAGCACCATATGCGTCAGTTTTGTGTTAACTGCGCTATCGACTATGCGATAACCTCGCCACCTCACTTTGTCGAATTACACACAAACAGGACAACGATGTAGAATCCGAGCGGAGCCGGCTCAGTCACAGCGATAACGAACACGCCGCGCTGGACTCCATCTGAACGGTTGCAGTTGCAGCGCATTGTTCGGCAGTGTGCCGCGCGCCGCACCGGCTCACCTTGCGCGCCGCCGAGCACCAGCACCCACCACCACTTCACCACGACCTTGTGGCACAACACTGCACTCTACGACACTCTCGTTGATAATGTATGACTATGACGTCATTTCTTTAAAAATCTCAACATAAGATTAGACAGCAACTAAATTAAAGCAACGAATCATTTAATAACATTAATTTTGACATTTTAGATCCGCACGTTTGAGATCATTACTTTGATAACTTGGAATCATATCTCTCGGGGTTATCTTTGTTTATATGTTGGGACAACATATTTATTGCGAACTACCTAATTCAAATTTGTATTTACACATCAAATAACATCAATATGTTAACTGACCTCAAATAATATCTAATAATAAACCCGCAGGACCGCTTGAGGCAAGCAATTGGGCCAGAGAGTATGGCAACCACATGGAGTCGAACCCCCGAGAGAAGCATGTAAGTACCTCGTCTCCGGCAAGTTTTTCGCATTTATTGACCGGTCGCCGGTCGGAGTGAACAAGAAACACTAAGGAGGAACAGACCGGCCTCTGAGATCCCTTTATTAGCTGGCTAGAGTGGAGATTCGCAAAATGAAACGCTCTCGTAAGGAAGTATTCCAGTGACGTCGCTATTAAGGATCCAGGGGTTGTCCTGATAGCTGTAAAATACCTGTCTACCCATTAATAAGGGTGCAAGTCACCCTCTGCCATGGTATCCGTGACTTAATAAAATAAGTATCAAAATCTATCTATATCTCTAATCTAATGTCGTTATGGCCCAGATGTTAAGACGCCTACCTCTCATGCACGAGGTTGTGGTTCAAATCCGGGCAAGTACCAATGTGATGTTTTCATGTTATATGTAGGTACCTACTTTCTTAGTTAAGCTTTAAAGATTGGTCAGGCAAGGGGAACCTTTTGTCTATTGATAAATAACTAAGTAAACAACATCTTGTGTTTTTATAGTCTGCATCTGCAGTACCTATAGCCCCAACCAGTGTATGAGTGGTGGTTCACACAGCGTTTAGTAATCGGTTGGTGCCTCATTCTATTCGATGTATCCCCGGCCTCTGTGAGTTGACCGTGTCAACAAGATCCAATGAGATGTAGGGAGAGTCGAGATATTTATTTTTGGTCCTTTTTTCTGCCACTGACTTCTGGAAACTATAATACAGTTAATACTTTGTACCCCTTACTGTTTGTTTTAAGTCGGTTCTATTTATTTATAGGTAAAAACTGTTAGTGTTTATTTTTTTTGTTGGAGCAGGCAACAGACGCTAGGACAATAAAATTACAAGCAATCCTAATCTTTCATATTTTTCTAATTGTAATAAAGTTGCAGAAACATCAAGAAATTTGACAGATTGGGGTATCTCAATGTGTTGACCTCTGTACCGATGATCTCATAAAAAATATATTATTGATATTTATTATGTAGGATTTTTAATTTAAACATATATTACTTAGGTACCTACTTAGTAGTTAAGTTAGTGAAACAGGTAAGTATTAAATATCATCAACATATACGAAGCGGATAAATGTTATTATATCATAAGACTAACTCAAAAACCATGAGTCAGAACTTGCCCCATTATACACCGTTGTTTTCCCGCAGCAGCATGGAAGTAAGTAGGTACCTACTAACAACTAACCCTGAAATATAAAAAAAAATATCAGATGTTTCATTTTCCATTTGGTAAATATCGAATTTCGTATGAAAGAGCTATATTTTTTTTAGGTACCTACCACATGACAGACGATTGCCGCATTTGACACACCAGAGACTTCACACTTCACAAAGTAATAGGTAGGTACAGGCGTAAGGCTGGCATATTGGACTGAGACAGGCACATTTAAATATTGCTCCGACCCCGCGCCGTATTCCTCTTCAATCAGTTCTTCTCTTCCGACTGCAACAGTTCCTAAGGACAACATTATCGCGCTGTCATTGTCTTTATATTGTGTCTCTAATTAACACGGTTGAAAATTTAGGAACGGCAACTATACATACAGGTCATCTTCATATTCATTCATATATTTTTTGTGTATGACAACATGTATGAATGTAAACGAAGCAAAAGAAGTATGTAAGAATCGTAGCATATGGCGCTCTGTAGTTTCTGCCTACCCCCATGGGAAAAAGGCGTGAGTTTATGTATGTATGTATGTATATACCTACAGCTAGATGGGCACTTCAAATAGTTATAATATGATTTTGTGGCTACGAAAAATGAGCATTTGAACCCAGAAATGGGGCCTCAATATAGAGGCGATACTGATTGATACCTACTGTATTATTTAAGAAACGATGACCTGGCGCTGGCGACCTCTACCGATAAACAATATATTAACTATATCTCTACAATAGTTAGTTAAAATAAAACTGGACAACACTCTATTCACAACAAAATGTCAGGTTATCTATAAAATAGTTATCCCACCAATACATTTCATGTAAAATGTTGCCAAGACGACCACATAAGGTTTGCGCTGTGAAAAAGATATCAGATCTCACTCATGTAGAGCCAAGCTTCTGAATCTACAGGGCCTGACTGACCTACCGACCCTAACTTCACAAATTCTACATATAAGTAAAAATGTATGACTTCGCCGTTTCGCTACCGTCGTGGAGGTGATGCGAATATTTAGTTTCTGAAGTAAGCACTTGCCGTAGGTAGAGTAACAGCCAGCCCGCAAACAAAATAAAAGGCTCAATAATATTTTACCCAGTGCGCCAACATCCCCCGGAACAAATTGCTGCTCGACTCTACAAAGGGCCAAAACATTCAGTGTTATGTACAGACGCCAGCACATCAAACTACACCAATGAGTAAAATTTCTTTGATAGGTTTTCAACTTTATTCTAAACATAATAAGCTTCATGTTCAATTGGGGTAGGTTGATGTGCTGACATGTGTACAAGCATGCATCTACAAATTATGCATATCAATATTTACCGTAAATATCTACACAATTTCAGCATTATTATGCATAAATAAATTCTTAGCATTAAATTCCACCTCATATAAAATAGGAGAAGAGCGCATACTGGGCAACGCCAAGAGAGCCTTTACACTGTGGAGCATGCGTCAGTTCAGGGGGGCAGCCCCCTTCTGTACACGAATAAACACACACACACATGTAGGTAAGTACATTGTGATATTCATGAATGCAGCTTTGTTTTAAACATGAGGTTGCGAGGTTCATCACTGAACTCCACAATGTATAGGTAATTGGAAGCGATCGACATGATTCATTAGGCTCTATAACACACTGAAAACTGACACAAACTAAGTGACGCTAAGTTGTTCTTTGAAGCGAGGGCAAATGAATATTAAAAAATGTTAGCACTCTACCTCAAAAGGATTTGAAGCAGAACATCCACACCTGCCCCTTCCTAAATCGAAAAAGTTGTAACGACACGTTTAGCTGTAGTTGTGGGCCGTGCGGCGTGCGCGTGTTTCTCTGTTGTGTGTGTGTGTGCCAGGTGCTAGTTGTTGAGGGAGAGGGGGAGGGGGGGAGAGTGAGAGAGGATTTTATGTTTCTCCGTCTGTGTCTCTCTCTCTCTCTCTCTCTCTCTCTCTCTCTCTCTCTCTCTCTCTCTCTCTCTCTCTCTCTCTCTCTCTCTCTCTCGTATATAGGTATGTATAACTTCGTTCCATCCGGGTGTCCCGTGACACCTCTCAAGTTTTTTTAAATAATCATAATAATCATAGTCATTTATTTGCTAACATGGGTAATTACATAAAGTTGTTAAAAAAATATTGCACAGTCCAACCATATTACACCTCGAGGCATGCAAATTACCTACAGGGCTTTAATAGTACCTACATTTTCTCATTAATAATACAATTTAATTAGTTTTATTCATACAAATCCAAAGCAAATAACAAAAAACTTCATACAAATAACTACATAATGTCACATAAACAGAATAATTAAAGATTAAAGTGGCATTTGTTATATAATAATGTCAAGATACAATTGTGAATAAATGAATAGCAACAACAACAACACAAACAAACAAACACAAACAACAACAACTAACAAATAGTGTTTGTAAAAATAAAGTAGTTTGGGGAGAGAGGCAGGCTTGTGAAATTGAAACCTATCATAATTTTTGTAATAATAAGCTAAGGGATATTGACTTTCCAGCGGATTTTGTAACTTGTGCTGATAAAATGTGTAACTGTACAAACCATACATAAATCATTAATTAATGATATGTAAAGTAAGAATAATGTACTTAAAATGAGAAATGTCATGTTTTAAATGAGAATGTCAAGATATATCTGTAAATAAATGTCAAAGTAGTAACATTAATAATTAAATTAGTCCACTAGTTACATCAATATGTCCTTACATCCTCCATGAAATAATCCTGAACACTACATTAACATTTACATAGCAAGAATCTTTTTAATTTAATTTTGGAATCACGAAGTATATGTACTATATCGTTTGATAACAACGAGTATCGTATAAATTGTGATATTTATGGTTTTTTATTTTAATAATCGAATCGCCCCCTTTCATAAGGAGCTCAGAACTGGTGCCCTACTAGCCCCGCCCTTACGACTCCTGCAACAGTAACGAGTTTTACGACAACTGCAGCCAGATGTTTTCAAACTCCACTACTTGTACGAATAAGGAGATAAAGCCCTGTGAAAAAAATACCAACCGAATCGAGAACCTCCTATTTTTTTTGTAATCGGTTTATAAAATGACATGGCATTCCTTCACTCGCAGTTCCGGATGTTTCAAGTGAAGTTTGAAATGCGGTGGTTTGGAATTTTGGATCACTGGCCGCTATCACGAACAAACACTCAATCGAACTGAACGCAAACACCGAGGAGACCTATCAATCAAAGCATACTTAAGATTCTCAATATTTGTGTCATACACGAGTACCACATTAGGTTTACATTCACCTATCACAAACCGCACACAACCGTGAGGCACACAGCACATGATATGTACCTACTATTGTATATTTTCTATTGTTTTATAAATTATTGTGTGTATGTGTGTTTTGATGACTGATGTCAAATAAATATTTTTCTTTCTTTTCTTTCTTTCTTTCACAATTTTCTGTCATTGTTTTAGCTTACTGTCAGGTAGCCGGTACCTCAGCGGTTTCGGGCGACCTTCGAGAGCAGTCAGCTACCCATATTATATTAGGGCTCCACTGATTTATTTCTTATTATTCGAGTGTGCGCGTTAGCTCGTGTACACATAGAGACCCGCAGCCCGCCTCCCGTTACGTCCCTGGTACCCACTACAGGCCACCTCAGTAAAAAATACGTACTTAGATAAGGCACGCATTGAATTAGGAATTCGAATTCCTAAAATCAATATTTGTGTTATAAAAATCATGGCCGCAGTCGCCAGGTTGTCCGATTGACGGCTATTTTCGACAGTTTGTTAGCTTTGTAGTTATGGAACCAGTACCAAATAAGCTTATTTGGCGGTTCTCTGAATGAAACAGGTTTTCATCGGTTTTTTTTTATCTAATAGAACATGATACAATGCTGGTCTGGTAATGTTATGACGTGTAATATAATAATATTATCTACTTGACAAAGGCAGCTATGCGTAGGTACTCAGTACTTTATGTTCATGATGTAGGTAGTTTATGAAAGTACTAACTATTTACGTCATTAACATAAACTGTGTTGAAAAAATGAATAGCCAGATTAATTTAAATGAAAAAGGATCCCTAAAAAGATCTTAATGTACCTACCTATACTTAGTAGTTAACTTGGGTCAGTCTAAAATCAATGTTAACCCCCAACGCAAAGAGGGGTAACTTAGAGAAGTTTAACGTGTGTAGATGTGTTTGTGTGTATTTGTGTATGGCCTCATCGTAGCTCCCACACAAATTAACTGATTTTGGTGACATCGAAGTACTAACCAGCTTCGTGGCAGTATCATATTTGGATAAACATATTTCATATTTACCTAGTAGTATTGGGATAAAGTTTTCGAAGTTCTGAGTAGGTACTTAGAATGAAATTGGAACAAACAAGGTTCGCACTAGCATCGCCACCGCCACCACGCTGACCACACACGATAACCAATATTACAGATACCCGAACAATCTGAAAAGTATCGCCAATTAATTAAAAATGCCGTGTTAATCAAATGTAGGTAGGTATCTCTGCAATATCACCAAGTCGTCGTAATCTGAACCACTCAAACGCGTTGTATGGATAGCAGCGATTAGATACAAATACAAGATACTGATTTAGAGTGCTGAAGTGTTCAGCTCACAGCGAGCAGCTAATGATCTGAACAGGGACTGGTGGGCAGGGGCGGATGTACCTAAGGGCTTTTTGGGCTGCAGCCCAGGGCCCCGTGGACAAAAAAGACACCAGCTCCCTCTGAAAACATTAGGCAATATTTTCAATCAAAATCAAAATATCTAAAATGTTAGGCCCCAAAGTACCTACCTAGTGTTAGCCTAAGGCCCCACAAATTCACGTTCCGCCCATGCTGGTGGGCCTCCTATATCTACATACATGTAGGCCAGTTGTAAGTAATAGGTGGCACTTTTGGGTCGGCTTCGAGTCCAACCGGATTCAACTGAGTACCAGTGACGAAATCCCACCCGAGGATTGGGTTATTGTTTAGCCACATGCCCTTTGAACTAACATAATATCATTATTATATTTAATTTTCATGTGCCTAATATTGCCCTAATTGAATTACATTATTTGACTTTGACGTTATACAGTGACCTGCGATTCCTTGAGTGTGTACCTGCCTACTGTGTGTTGTGTATTAGGTACTTACTGCATTCTTAACCGCGTCCGTACCGAGTGCATGCAAAGAATTCAGTTATAAATTTATAGTTATGAATTTATGATACGCTGATGAATCCGAAAAGTCAAAGGTGCGTGTCTTGAGTTGGAGCTCGAGACCTAGGAGTTGTAGTCCACCGCACCGGTCACACCACCACGTCCACCACACACTAATGATTTTGTACTTTTGCATGGAAATATTTTTTAAACTAAATGGCACCGGCATTTCCAAAATGACAGATCCCTGAAAAGAAATGCTGAAAGGAGCTCAGGGGTCATGGTCTCTTTTAAGTCCAGACAATTTTTCTTAAAACCGAAAGCATGCATGTTAAGCCGTTGGGTTTTACTGGCATAGTATAGATGTTTGACAGTCCTTTTTCCATTTTCGTGGAGTGTCCCAACCCCCGATCTAGTGATCTTAGTAAATTATATATTTTAAACTAAACGGTACATGGTTACCGAAAAAAACACTAAACCCTAAGATGCTGACAATGCTATGAAAAATTAGACCGTAGTTCTAAAAGAACTACATTAACCAAAAAAAAAAGTGTCTGTCCCGGGGTAGGTAGTTACTGATTTGCGTGGATCATTGTAAATTCACTTGTACATCCGTAACATCCCTAACTTCGCGACCCAATTTTGCGTCATCAATTAGACGCGCTCCGACCAGCCGGGCAGAGTGCTTGTGTGAAAATGCATCGAGTTTCCAAAAAATTAAGATAAGAACCTCGTGGCGTGGGTATGGTTTCTCAAAACTTTGATTTGCGTTGTACCATTTTCTGCTTGGTCTGTGAATTTATTTATTAAATAAAAATAGTGAGCGAACAAATGTAAGGTAACGTAATTTATAATCAAAACACAGTTTATTTGCTGAAAAGGTTTTTATATATTTTTAGAATAAAGGATTTATTTTGATTTCCGTGGGCGTGATTTGCGTGGTTTACGTGGTAGTTTTGACCCACGCAAATCAATTATTGGATTTCCAACATTTCAACTGTATTCCGAATGTAAAGTTCTTACAGGTCGTCAACTCTTTGTGCTCCACTCAGTTCTTAAAAAACATCCATCCCTGCCACCTTTCAATCTGAATAAACGCATCTTTATACCCCCAAGTACTCCTCATAGAACTGCCTTTGCCAAACACCAGTACCATATTCTGAGCTCCCACATTTATAGTAAAATTCACAAACAATTAATCATAGGTACTTAGGTACTTAATCTGTCAAAATGGGAAATTAAAAGGAAACTTACTGAGTGGCTACTTCTACAAGACTAAGACCTTACAAAATCAATTTTAAGCTATATAACATAGCTCACACGCACACACACTAGCACACACACTCGCACACACACTACATGCCACACACACTTAGGTACATTCCCTTAAACATCACACACCACTTACACACCCAGATACAGACACACATACATATACTTTCGTACTCACAATTATTTTTTGTTAATTTTAAATTTTTATTTTCTTATTAAAATATTTCTTAGGTACCTACCATTACCATTTCCTAAAATTGTTTAATTGTGGGTAGATTGACAAGGTCCTCACTCAATATTTTGGTACAGACGCCAGCACGTCAAGTTACCCCAATGTGTCAAATTTTTCCAACTGTTTAGGAATCTTATTCTGTATGACATAAAGTTGAAAAACGATCAAAGAAATTTGACACATTGGGGTAACTTGATGTGCTGGCGTCTGTACTTAATTAAATTAAAATCTAATTTTATGTCCGTTCACTGTCTCCAAAGACATTCACATTCAATAAACTATAGACCGGACATCACGAACAAAATTTTCATCCGTAACTTCTGTCCGAACGGACAGATGACACATAGTCTTACGTAGGACATCTGCCTGTCAAGACGCATTTGTGTCAACTTTGTGGAAAGTTGAAAAATATTATTTTCCACGAAAACATGCATGGTTGCGCCTTACGTTATTGCAAATCCCGTTACGACAAAAAGAATGGACGTCGCTACGCTTTATTTTCGTAGGTATTCTTTGTATTTATTTAGTAATTAGAATTAAATCATTTTCATAGATTGTTCTAGAACATTTGGCAATTCTGTATTTAACGCCCTCTTGTGTTGAGTAGCTAAAGTACTGTTTTGTAGAGATGGGATAAAGTTCATCGATTCTGTTATCGATAAATGTCAAAATAATAATAAATAGATAACTCAACAAAATATTACAATATTAAATTAAATTTATTAAAATATTATACTGTATGAACATTTCAAATAGGTTTCTGTTATTTAAGGTTTCCTAAAGAAAATTTTTGTGAACACGAGACTTGGATACGGTTTTTTGTATGAATTAATATGCATAATTTAACATTTCTCATCATCTTTTACATATCGTATTAAATATTTTAACAGTATTGCTAAGCCAGACTAGGATTCATTTCACCTTAAAAAATTAAAAGATAAAAGATATTTATTGCCAGATAGATTGTACAGTTCCACTTACAGACTAATAATATAATCTATTAAATTTATATTACTCAAATTTGTAAAAAGTTTAATGAACTCTGATACCCAAGGTAAGATTTAACTTGTGTTATGGATACCAGTGCTCTCTCATGGTTTGCACAGAGTTACATTAAATATTAGATGGAGGACGTGGTTTTGATGTAATAAGTAGAAGGCAGTAAGTGTTTTTATACATAACTGTCTACACACAAATTTTAATAACTAACAACAAAGATTCATAGGCACCACTTACTTTAGCGGCAAGAAAATTGCAGTCCGGAGCTTCATTAGAATTTTTTTCTATGTTCTTATTTCTATGCATTAATTTTAGTAAAGATACGAGTTTTGCGTATGTTTCAATATGCACGTTATGTTTTATTTTTAAAGTAGCTTTCAAAAATTGGGTAAATACTCCACATTGCAGATGATCGCCTCATCTGTGATAAATCTAAAAAATAAGATAGCAACACAGTCTCCTAAAAACTGCTTGCACCCTTTGTAAGTCTCCATTCATTGAAGACATGGTATGCTTTCAGATATTTCTCAGGTAGGAAACTTAATTCTGCATTAATAACTTGTTGTTTCAACTCTTCCGGTGTTATAAAGTATTATAACACCGGAAGAGTTGAAACAACAAGTGAAACTAGCGACGAGAACAGTAGTTCTCGTCGCTAGTTTCACTTATATTTACGATTATTTTAATATTTTTTAACTTATTCAACTCTTTTCGCCAGCCAAGAAATTTTATTCCCGCTCTTTTATTTAAATTAAGACGTGTTTGGAAATAGCACCCATGATATTTTATTAAGTACTCAAAATATTATTACGTAACATTATTGAAACAAGAAATAAATATTTACAGGATAAATATCAGTTTTATTTGCATTAGATACTTATTTTCGCTTAAATACAACAATAAGTTAATAATTCTATAAATTACATTACAAGACATAATTATCTTTTTGCAAAATTTCTTTAGTTAGTACGAAATTCCGAACGTGTTTGTCTTTGTGGTCGAATTCAAAATCAGAACTTCGAAAGGGCTGGTCTTTGTCTCTCTCTCTCTCTCTTTCTAATGGCGGGAAAGAGATAGAGTGTGAATGTTTCAAATAGTATGATTAACCCGAGGCTGATTAAGATATTTGCGGCTCTAAAACAAAAATTAAAAAGTTACTTGGTCTCACTGATTTCAGGCAGCAAAACCTACATGTTTGAGCTACTGAAGTGAAAAAAATATTATAACTTTTATCAATATTATCGATACCTTAATCTAGATGGTAACATCCCTATCACAAGTTTCTACTTTCTACTTTACGGCACGTGGTACTGCCAGACTTACGATTTATCCGTTTATCTACGTATTTTCGACCATGCTTCGGATATATCATAAACGTATACGTATAAGATTCATAATCTATATTTTCTTGGTTTATTTTTTAATAGAACATACGTAAGGAATACTGCGCTATTAAGTAGGAAGTTTTAATAATTTTCTACAACATACGGCGCCAGCGCTGAACCAAACACAAGGTCGTAATAGTGAGCAGACCATATTAATTATTATAAGCATAATGAAACTGGATTTATTTTCTAAGTCAATAGTTTTGTAATTAGTAACTAAGGTAAGACGATAATCACTTTCTCATTACGGTCCTCTTTTAATTTCAGTTACAAATGTGTTTTTTTTTTATGCCTGGCTTAATTTGTTTAGTTTTAATACCTATTTATTTAACTGATTTGAAATATTTTTTATTTTTCCGGCATTTTCCTTTGATCTGACAACACTAAAATTTAATTCGGCTATAGCTCGCTTGGTGGCCACCAACCAGAATTATTAATTTAGTCAATTTCATTCTTGAGTTTGCCGTTGCCGTTCTAATATCGCTATTTAATGCTAGATGGCGTTACTGAGAGATGGGATCACAGTTTTTGTATGACATTTCTTCGCATGCCCCCTCTATAGTTTTTAAATCTCTTTGACTGTCTCTTAAGATACAGGTATACCCTAGTTTAAGAGTCAGGGAAACCTAATTTTTGTATACAGATGTACCTACCATGCGTTTACTTTAGTATATTCTACCATACATTTATGTGATTATTAACTAGTTTAAGTTTTCTTCTTCGTCTCATCTGTACTTTACTCAATAAACAATTTATATACCGCCCCATGAGAATATAAAAACCATTACGTAAACAAGTTCAACGTAATATAGGTATTTTAATCTATTTAATTTATAATCATGGTGATTTTCATAAGATTTGTTTAAAGTTTACTACTTTGGTAGGTACTGTTGGAAATTAGAATTTATAGTAGGTAAGTAGGTACCTACTTACTTAGTGTGTGTTTTACAAGGTTCTTATTCCTACCTACTACCAGTAAGTAGAAATAACATCATTTTATAGAATAGAATAATATATTTATTTGCCAGAAACATGGTATAAATACATAGGTGGTCACAATGATAAATAGTGCTAAAGACATGTCTCACCGTTTAAACTGCATGCAAAATTAAATTAAGTACTAACATACCTGTAATCATAATCATTTTAAAAACACATTAAATTATTCTTTATATTAATTTTAGACAATAGTTTAGTTATTATTTCACACATTATTACATAGGTACACAACCTTTATAATGATAAAAATAAAATTTTAAGCAATAGGTCTTACAAAAGATTTAATTTATTACATGTCATGATGTCAAATATTCAGGAACCGATTAAAACATTTGTTAATAAGCCACTTTTTGAATTTGAATCTGAATTGAGTAAGTGGCAGATGTTCTTATATGCCTGGGTAATTTATTAAAAAGTTTGATAGTCATACAGCTGCAATTTTACACAATGCGGTAGAGTAATCTTCGTACTATGCAATTTAGATGTTTTCGGAAGAAAACACCAATAAATCGCTGCTTAAAAAATACGATAATGCTTACTTTACAGTCAAGACGAGTCCTCCTTGAGACAATGACATTATTTACTATAATTATGCCGTAATAAGTTTGACTGCCCTGACTTGGTGTCTGGTTTGTGTTGCCTGGTTCCTCGAACAGTGCACGGACGGGAGGTACGCGCCAGGCGACTGTTCGCCACCAGCTTTTGTAGATCTAGTGCTGGTGTGCGCTCACCGCTATACCGCTATACCGTTTGGTCGACACATACAATTCGCGTTTTGATGCAATAGTCATTATTGTTCCTGAACAAACATAAATTTAAAAATGATTTTTTAATTGCCGTTTTATAGAATCAGCAGTAGGCTCCATATTCCACAAACTGGATATTACTTTTTATGGGGTATGTACCTGTATGTATGTATGACCTGTATGATACATCACGTATGATATTATTTTTAACCGACTTTCAAAAAAGGAGGAGGTTCTATGTTTGTGTGTATGTATTTTTTTTTTTTTTATGTATGTTACCTGATTTCTCCCCCATTTGTGGACCGATTCTCAAAATTCTTTTTTAATTTGAAAGAGTATACTCCTGAGGTGGTCCCATTTTAATTTGGTGAAGATCTGGTGCTGATCTTCGGAGATATACAACGGAACTCTTCAAAAATAAACGGCAAATCTGTCGTGATTGCTGGAATCGCTTGGATGTTTATTGTTTATACAACATAATGACGTATCATCACGCCTGTATGCTCTGAGGGGTACGCAGGTGGGTACAATATACCTAGATTTCGTCAGTTAGGTATGTTAATTTTAATTTATTAGGGATTAGTGGAAAACCCTATTATGATGACATGTATTGTTAACAATTAACAATATAAAATAAATTCATGGCAAATATTTTTATGGTAACAACTAAAAATACAAAAATAAAAACTTTTTGCAAAAAATAAAACCGACTTCTAAAAAAACACTAAACGGTGTAAAATAACTCTAAATTCGGAAGTCGGTGGCCCATCATGAGTAAGACAAACCCACCAAAGCCACAGACTTCCGAATTAAGAGTTATTTTACACCGTTTAGTGTTTTTTTAGAAGTCGGTTTTAATTTTTGCAAAAAAGTTTTTTATTTTTTAGTTTGCCTCATCTTTTATAAAATATTGTTTAGGTATCTTTATTTTTCATTTGAATTCTTTTTCTTTGATTTCTTACGGTTTACGTCTGCTAACAGTTTGTTTTTATTATATAACAGTAATCTGTGGAAAATGTTGTGGATAGTATATTTGTTAATTTTAATTTTAAGAAGTTTTAAGGTTGTGTATACTTAATATACTAACTACTGTTTGTTTTCCTAAATGAAATAAATAAATAAATAAAGTACCAGGCAGGACCAATTTACTTGGGTCTCATGATGGGTATCTTTTACCTTCACTCACGCTCTTGAACATGTGCTTTTTAACAAATACCCCCATTTCAACTATAAAATGAATAGACTCGCAACGGTCAAAACATTTAGTCTTTTAAAAGGCTTATTCCCAACGGCCACCACTAAAACTGCCACCACTGGTGGTCGTTGGGATAAAATTTTACATTTGTTCCCAACCGAAATTATTTTTTTCGAAATTATTATTATATTATTTATTTGGTATGCAACTCATTTATTTTAAGACGTCATGATAAAACGTACTTCATTTTCCTTTCCTGTTCAAGTGGCGACTCGTATCAATGGTTTTAGTGGATAATACGAATAATGGGAACGTCATAGTAACAATTACGCTAAGTGCGGTTTAAATAACATTATGCTGTAATTTACAACTGCAAACTCAAACCTTAATCCCGAGGACTTTGCTTTTTTTATACTTATCGGTTATCCATTTTTATGGTCTTATTTTGTTGAAGTAGAACAAAAGAATTTGAAATGTTGGACCCAGGTGTTTTATTACCTCTTCTAATGCTTGCCGACTAATTGTTTATTCCTAAATATATTCATAATATAGAAATATTTACAACTAAGAAGATATGTAAATAATAGAACTAATGCAGTAGTAGCTATCGGGCTGTTTACCGGGCATCATGTCAGATTTCAGTGGAGCAAGTACTTTCAGGAAATATACATTTAAATTGTATTCAAAGAAATGGTGGTGTTGTTTTACTTCGTGCAGGGCATGAATACATTACTAAGCGCAAGCATAAAATACTTACAGTGTGGGAGTGTAGAGTTGGTCGATGGAAATAAAATTAAAATTATATTATGTCTCATCGACCGCCACTGGGGGCGGTTGGGAACAAATGTAAAATTTTATCCCAACGACCACCAGTGGTGGCAGTTTTAGTGGTGGCCGTTGGGAATAAGCCCTTTTAAAAAGAGGTCTGCACGAAACTAGTGGACCGGCACCACATATTGCCCGGATACATTTCTTTTGTGATTTAAAAGCCCTGCTGATATGTGTCGAATTTCCCCAAATTATTATTTCATACCGTAAAACTGATCTTACGTATCCGTGATAGGCCAGTAGGGCGGTCTTTTCACACACTAACTATTTTTTTAAGTGCATACACGAACCTATTTATGCGAGCGCAAACGCTTTTAATTTGGACTTTCCAGTTTACGTTTTTATCTAGCAATATACTTAAAAACTTGATCTCATTTACTTCTTCGATATATCTAGTCCTCGATAGGTTATATTTAATGATTTTACAAACATACAACCTAAACTCACGCCTTTTTCCCGTAGGGGTAGTCAGAAACTACAGAGCGCCATATGCATGATTATTTATGATTCTTACATACTTCTTTTGCTTCGTTTACATTCATACATGTTGTCATACACACACGCTGGTTGCGAGTACTACGCACCTGACCTTTCTGAAGAACCTCACCAATAAGTTCTATGTATGTCCTTCTACGGCGGCCCCTCCCGGCGTTCCCACTTACATCTGCCTTGTAATTATACCTTTCGCTAGTCGCCTTACATCCATCCTTTCAACGTGACCAAACCATCTGAGCATACTCTTTTCAATTTTTGTTACTACATCATCTTTTAAACCACAACGTTGCTTTTCACATCATTCCTCAATCTGTCATTCATTGTTACACCACACATACTTCGCAAGGAACGCATTTCTACAGCATTTATTCTACTTTCATGTCTCTTTTGGCCACGCCCAACATTTACTTCCATGTGTTAGTGTAGGCACCAGCACACCATTGTGAACAGCCAGTCGTGCCTTTTCGGACATTGACTGACTGGTCACAACGCCATGTATGGCGCCATTCACTTTATTTCCTGCATTCACTCTCTTTACCACATCCCCATCAATCTTTCCATCCTTTGTAAACAGACTTCCCAGATATTACAAAGTCATTCACTTGTTCAGGATCTACACTCATATCGTTTATTTTTCACATTGCACAACGACACGTTTTCGTCTCTTTCAAACACCATTACTTTCGTCTTATTCACTTTTAAATTCATCCCTTTCATCTTGATTTTACACTAATAAAGTTCTTAAATTGTAAAACTTTTGTTTTAGTTATGTTAGCTGTAAGGTTGTTTTCGTTGAGCCATCTATATAGTTCCGTCTTTTACAGATTTATATAAAGAAGCTTCAGAATTAGACATATTTACAGCTAGGCCACTAACCTAAGTGCCTTCCTCTTGAGAATTCATGATGTAAGTTGTACGAGTATACGATGTAGTTAGGTACGAGTGAGGCGCTAGTGCCCCGGCGGTTTATTGATGAACTTGAACAGTGAACACTTCACGTTCGAGTTAGGCTCACTGGAGTTATGGAGTAGTAGAAGAGTCGAGTGGTCAGTGCGACAGGTGCGACTACTATTTACCTACTTACCTATCTTAGTAGGTAGGTATTCGTATTAGTCCACGAGCGGGATGTGTGCAGCGCCGTGCGTGGCCAACTGGTCATGTGTGAGTGGCGGATGCGATTCATCGCGCTATTTCAGCCACTTGTGATGATGGACGCTGCTAATCCGCTAACTGGCCATTTATAATTAACATCTCATTGGGAACCCCGCGCCTCGCAGCTTCCCCGTCGTCGCCAGTATTAGAGTAGGTTCATTTATCTCCAGGTGTTGCGGAAAAAGAGACGTTCCCGAGTAGAAACAGTCCTACATATTCTCAATGACAACAAAGTAAAGTGTAGCTAAGTTAATATGGACTTCACTAAAATCCGTGAATTACCTACAACATGGTAAGCGCGCCTTGGCATCCTGAGCAAAGGCGTAAGCGCATTATAGAGCAACCTTGCCAATCCCAATATTACACCCATACTCGTTCTTTATTTTATGAGAAAATGCCTTTGCTCTTCAGTGGTAGACAGAGCAATAGGTGGATATTTTTTACTTCCTCATTTGGTGCCGCCGCGGTGGGCTGAGCTGGTACGGCTGCTGAATGAATGTTGAACGGCTCAGCTTTAGTAACCTAACTGGCAGTGCGCCAAAACACTACAAAGTATTTCTACAAATTAATTTAAACAAATGAATGCCAATATAAATGAAGGAACTGGTATTAATGCGGTGCTATGAGCGTGGCGTGCATAAGTAGGTATACAGGGTCAAATCAAATTATGCGGCGCGCAAAACTTCACACAGACCTGCCGGTCAATTCTAGTAGAAGTCACGTCGTTTAAACTTGGGTGAAGTGAACTGTCAATGCCTAACATTAGTATGTAGTGACAGCTCAATTTGCGCTCACTACGCCTGTATTTTCACGCAGTGATTTGACCAGAATCGCACTGCTGCATGGGTGTCGTTATCTAATATCAATAAACAAAAGAAAACGATTTTTGAAAGTCATGCCTGCTTTGCTCCAGCGGTTGTTGATAGTACAGTCGCCTTGTCACGTGCGTAGTGTGCGTAGTGTGCGTACCCCGCTCTTCCACTTCCGCCGGCCTTAGGAATATTGGCGCTATAAGTAAATTAAGTATGGAATATTTTTTCAGTAGGTAGGTACCTACCTTCCTACTTTTACTTAGCCTTTTTATGTTTGCGGTCAGATTTATACAGCAGATGGCTGCTCGAATCTGCCAAGGATGTGTATGTAGTGTTAGGGAGTGTTTTTAGGAAAAAGAGAATGTTTTGTGAGTAGGTACGTATCTACGTAACGCTCCTGAATTCTCCGAAAACAATACTCATTCAGGGAATTAATATGCTTAGTAAACCATGATAAAGAACCTACGACTCGATTATGTTTAGCCTATGCAGGTAGGTGGTACCTACCACAATATTGTAAATAAGTGAATGTCAAAAATAAATTGAATTTGATGTGGGGAAGTGCGGCCAGAGCGTGCAGAGTTTGTTGATATTGCTTCGGGCCTGGGCGGCCACCACGCGCACCGCGCGGCCTCCGCGCTGCGCCGGCGGCGCCGCAGTCTTCCCGCGACACCGCTCCGCGCCGCTCGTGTGGCTGGCGACACAAACGACGACGCAGCCCACATGCCAACAGACGGTCAGTAACCGCGGTAACGAGCCGCAACTTTTGTGTATTGTGAATTTAAAAATATCCCACGAACGACGCCACTCAAAACGTGCGACACCGCGCGCCACGCGGCTCCAGTTCCTCGCCCGCGCGGGCCCTGCGGACTGCAGTCCGAGCCAGCTCAGGCCGGCTAGGCGGCTGCACTCGCCGTGCGCCGTCTCGCTAGTCGCTGGCAGTGCTGGCACGCATCCAGCCTCACACGCGCGCTCGACGACAAATATCTGTAACAGGAAGGAAGATAACATTGTTCACAAATAATACCTACTTAGTTCCGTTTAACGAATTCTCTTTGGCACACTTCCTTTTAGAAATAAATACTTAGTCGCGTCTTCACGTCCACTCACGCGCTGCAAGAACGAGGATTGCACGTATTATTCGTCGCTTACAATGGCTTCGGATAAAAATAACGACCTACTCGTAGAATCAGATAGGTCTACGAAGCTAGAGTAATGATAACGATTTTCGTTAAAGTCTCCTGTACCGCCCCGTCCGCGCCCGCACGGCCGCCTCGCACTTTCTTTTCTTGTCTTCTACTTATAGCGTTCTTACTACCTACAAAGTAGCCTACCTAACCTACTAACTTCAATTATTTAAATCTGATCACTAAAATTCATCGGTATATTTATTCAACACAAAACATTCGTAAATAGGTGTGAAACAAATTAACATCGTAATAGCTATTGACTATTTAGTTGGTGAACTGTGAACGCTACCGATGCGCCGACGGACTCAAAGTCCGACCAGCACTGCGAGTCTACGACTGGATTGTTTGTACAACCGGCAGGACGTAGTTTACTCAGTTCCATCACTTGGGGAACTTAATTAGTAAAAGTACCTACCTACCAAATTACTTATAATACCTACATTTAAAACTTGTCTTAAATACGTAAGCGACTAAATATTTTTATTCATTAAAGTTAATGTTAAACATAATGAGGTCATTATATTTATGTATCAAACTTAAATTAATAAACCAAACTATAAATAGGTACTTACCCTAGTCTCTTCGCAAAAACATTCAACTCATAAAACCAAAAATAGCTTATCTCACCTTATAGTATTATTGTATTATGTACCTAATTAGTTAATATAATAGAACTTAAAACAAATAACCCATCCAATCTCTTTCTTGGGTAACGCTGAGGTGCTGACGACCCATCGGTCACTAATAGAAGTGATCGATGTAGGTAGCGACCCTCGTGACTACCAGCTACCTCGTATGAAACTTCTTCCTCAACGCCTTTTTTGACCGTGAAAAGTGAGGTCTGGACTCTGGAGTGAGTCTTACACGGAGAATACGACCTGCGATACTCGATGCTTCCGTGTTGCTTCTAACACGTTCTCGTAGCACTCGACCACTCTGTCAATATCCTCCGGCCTCCGGCAGGCTTTCACGATCCGGCGTATATTTAGATTGTTTATAATAATATCAGTGTTATGCTACGCCAAGTTATCTCAAATCGAAATACACCACTAAACTCTAAGTGTCACACGCCGAGCACCACGATTGGCAAATATGCTCTACGACTTACAAGTACTTGCTACCAGAGCGAGCGATAGCTATAGGTAAACTTAAAAATAATCAAACCTTTTTTTTTAACCCCCGACGCAAAAAGAGGGGTGTTATAAGTTTCACCGCTATGTGTGTGTATCTGTCTGTCTGTCTGTGGCACCGTAGCGCCTAAACGGGTGAACCGATTTAGATGCGGTTTTTATTTGAAAGCAGGGTTTCTTGCGATGGTTCTTAGACATAGTTCATCAAAATCGGTTGAGCCGTTTCAAGGCTATCAGCTCTTTTGTGTTAACTACCGTTGCTATTTTAGACGTCTATGGGTATTAACTTTACTTACAAACATATGTGTGTCTTCAAATTTCAAACACCCATGTGTGTAATATTAACAAGCAACATTATGGTGTATTTGGTCTGATGCAGCCAGGATATCTAGCAGACTAATACACTCTTGGGAAAATAACAGCAGATATGTCGTGTTTGGATTCATTTTAACCTGCATTTGATTCTGCACACAATGCACTGATGGCAACTGGATGAGCTGATGCTGCAGCCAGGCTATCCAGCACACCAGTAGGTAGACTCTTGACAAAATAATAGCACATATGTCGTGTTTGGATTCATTTCAACCAGCATTTTATTCTAAACACAATGCACAGATGGCAACAGGATGAGCTGATGCTGCAGTCAGGATATCTAGCACACCAGCATTTGATTCTACATGCAATGCACTGAAAAAATTTCATAACTGTAAACTCTATAAGTAAACCAAATTTATGCGTTTAAAATTTTTAAAATAAAAATTAAATTAAAAAATTTTAAAACCCCCACCGCAAAAAAAGTAAAACATTTAAAGTATAAAAATAATACTTTCCTATCGTTGAGCCATGAAATTTTACGGAACGTCGGGGTACCGCTTAAATAAGTACCTAGATACCTACGAGTGTTAGGAACATTCCTTACTTAAGTGGTACCCCGACGTGAAGTGAAATTTCATGGCTCAACGATAGGAAAGTATTATTTTTACTTTTTAAATGTTTTAGTATTTCGCGGTGGGGGTTTTTAAAATTTTTATTTTTTTTATAAGTTATCATAAAAGAATAGACTACGAGAGGAATCAGATATGGCATAATGAAAAGATAAAGCATTACTAATATGTTTCCATAAAATAAGGGCTGTTTATTACATAAATATTTATTTTTATTAAATACAAAATACAAAAAAATAAAATATAAATTTAATAATAGTAGGTACTTACCTACTATTATTAAATTTATTATTATATATCGCGGCATATCAATTTGTAGCGTGGCGATTAATCAGGTTTACCCTCGTCAAGTTTGTACAAGCTATGAGCACGCGGACCGCCGCCGAAAACCCGGGAATTTCAACCCAAACGGTTTGAAAATATTAATTATAACTCCCAACGAGGTTCGCATATTTCTGTCGCCTGAGGTCCTCCGCAGCTGCAGTAGCAGCTCCAGCATAGAAGAGCTAGAAAGGTGGGATGGCGCAAGAGTATCGACACAAGTGGCGTTACACACTAAAGGCCTACCCATCTTTCATGGACACAACGACATACCGTCCGGTCTCTTGCCATCGTCGCCTGCCAAGCAATTTAAGTTCTTTTACAGCCGGAACGCCGCCGACGCGGCGACGCCCCGATCCGACGCGGCGACGACGCGACGGTGACAAGAGCGTGTCAGATGATGTCGGTAATGTTCAAGCCATGGTGTCCCAGGCTGTTGACAACTTGGACACAGTGGCAGCGATGCGGAGAACAACAGGGCGCCCAGACACAGACAGACAGCTGCGAAGTTTTTGGTGTTTAAACCGACGAAAAAATGGAGGAGTTTCTCAATTCGACACTTTTTTATGATTGAGAAATAATAATAATAATTTATTATTATAAATAACATACAGATATGAATTGTAGTATGTGGACGTGATTATATATTTTAAAAGCAAAACAATAAAAAAATATTTACAAATAGATGGGGGTGGGCCATCTATTTGTACTGTAGCGACATCTATCTCGCTACATACGAACTATCCTACATCGCACTATTAAAGTTATCCGCGCAGTTTGAACGTATACAAGTTCCCGACTACAACCGTCGGGCAGTAGTTAGCCCACCAGACACAACACTCGTCTGGTCGGAGGATTCTCCCTTTTCAATGGTAGATGAGGAACTTTACATCCTGTTCCTCATGCCTCCAAACTGGTGACCCCGAGCATGAACATCAGCGCAGCCTTCGTGCAACGTCATCCATCGTGACGTCACCATCACTTCCTCAAGCTTTCGAGCAGCGAGTCACCCAGCCAGCCAGCATCTACGGCTTCTACAGGTATCTTGACCACCAGCATGCAGCAGACGCGCATACCTGGTCATCACCCACAGCCACCTCAAGCAACCTTGGCACAACACTCTGCACTTCGGCCGGTCAGCAAGCAGAGACCCATTTCTCTCCTGGTCGACGCAGCAGCCAGTCACTCCACAGCACTGCACCACTCCGACTCACTGGAGCATATGCAGCATCACCCCTACTCACTGGGGCATCAGCAGCAACACCCCAACTTACTGGGGCATCACCGCAGACAGGTCCGACTCACCGAGAACTATGCGACATCGGGTTCCGACTCACTGGAACACCTCACTGGCCTGGCAAGCACTCCAAGACTCAACCTGCTATAGACCTCCGGTCTCGGAGGGGAGTGATGTAGCGACATCTATCTCGCCACATACGAACTATTCTACATCGCGCTATTAAAGTTATCCGCGCAGTTTGAACGTATACAAGTTCCCGACTACAACCGTCGGGCAGTAGTTAGCCCACCAGACACAACACCCGTCTGGTCGGAGGATCCTCCCTTTTCAATGGTGGATGAGGAACTTTACACCCTGTTCCTCATGCCTCCAAAGTATATATTTTTTATTGTTTTTTTACTGGGTGATGATGGGTAATCTGTGTTAAGGGGAAACAGAATCCACTCTCTAGTAGAGTTGCAATAACACTGCTGACTGCATGTTTCTGGAGCCCACAATATACCGACGCGTATTGGCACTAACACAAACAGCCTTAGGTACAGCTACAGCTTTATTCTGTTTGATTACCTACTAATTTAATAATAATAATAATGTTTATTGGAACTAAAAACACGAATTACAATAAAATAATGTACGATAATGACTGCATTGCAATTTGACATGAAATGTTGAAATTGTATCTAGCATGTATGCATAAATTGTTGTAATAACTATGATTAATGAATTATGATGAATATTATCACGGTGACACAGTTTATGCCCCATCTATTCTACCAATTTTACACCACGATACGTGGCGGAACAGACAGAACTATTTTGTTTTTTTTTAACCGACTTTCAAAAAAGGAGGAGGTTCTATGTTCGTGTGTATGTATTTTTTTTTTTTTTTTTTTTTTTTTTTTTTTATGTATGTTACCTGATTTCTCCCCCATTTGTGGACCGATTCTCGAAATTCTTTTTTTATTCGAAAGAGTATACTCCCGAGGTGGTCCCATTTTAATTTGGTGAAGATCTGGTGCTGATCTTCGGAGATATGCAACGGAACTCTTCAAAAATAGACGGCAAATCTGTCGTGATTGCTGGAATCGCTTGGATGTTTATTGTTTATACAACATCATGACGTATCATCACGCCTGGTATGCTCTGAGGGGTACGCAGATGTGTACAATATACCTAGATTTCGACAGTTAGGTATGTTAATTTTCATTTATTAGGGATAAGTGGATAACCCTATTATCATGATATGTACTGTTACAATTAACAATATATATAGCAAATATTTGTATGGGAACCACTAAAAATGGAAAAATAAAAAACTTTGTTGCAAAAAAATTAAACCGACTTCAAAAAAAACACTAAACGGTGTAAAATAACTCTAAATTCGGAAGTCGGTGGCCCATCATGAATAAGACAAAACCACCAAAGCCACAGACTTCCTAATTTAGAGTTATTTTACACCGTTTAGTGTTTTTTTTGAAGTCGGTTTAATTTTTTTGCAAAAAAGTTTTTTTTTTTTGCATGCAATGTACTACACACCATGTTTTTAACTAATGATATTTACTTTAACTTAGCCACAAGCTTTGTTGAGTTAAATCAAATAAAAAGAATAAATAATAATAAAAACAAAAAAAACGGGGTTTTTAAAGGAAAAAAACCAATAAAGGCATACCTACACACATTGTAAAAATATGTGAGTAGGTATGTGCTATGTAAGAGATGTGTGGTATAGGGGGGTGAGGTGTGCGTGCCAGCAATGCAAATGCAGTCCATCAATAATAATAAATGGAGTAATCCTTCAGTCGGCGTAGCGTTTAGCGACAAAGGTTGTTTTGCAAAAAAATCCATTCGAACAAACATTCAGTTAATATTACCGTGGTTCAGTCGACTTTCCATTAGGTACTTAATCAAACATAATGACTCTCGAAGTTAAGTTACGGACATTCGTTGTTTGGCTCGGGTAATCCTGAGTCTAGGTACCAGATTTTCCTAGACTAGGGTGACAAACATCATTATAGTTTAAAAAGAAAAAATAAACCATAAAGTAAAGGAAGCCTAAAAAAAGGATGGATTGTCTGAAAGATGATAATATAAAATGGCTATAAGTCAATACAAGGTAAGGAGAGCCAATTACAGTAATAATTAGTTTAAATGTGTTAGTGACTTTTTTAGTTTATATCCTGGAAAGGATATAGACACTCTTTGTCCTATAAAATTCTTGATGGGGGTTTATAAAGGAAGTTATTAGGAAACAAACTGTGGGAACTACTAGTATATTTTCCGTGAAATAAATCGGGTGCATGGGTCGGTAGGTACTTTAAAACGTTTCCATAATTAAACAGTCTGTGCTTTCGTTCCAGAGACAGAGAGTCCGGGCGCAGCCTCGTGGCTGCGACGCTGGTGGCGCGCACTGCTGGCCGAGCTGCTGGCAACGGCCTTGCTGGTGTGGCTGGGCGTGGCCGCCATGATGCCGGTGCTCGGCCCTAAGACCGTCATGCTGGCGCACCCCGCCATGGCTTTCGGCTTCGTGGTGATCGGCAACGCGTGCGCGTTCGGGCCGGCTTCCGGCGCGCACATGAACCCTGCTGTGACGCTGGCGGCACTGCTGACCGGGCGCTTGGGCGCGCTGCCTGCGCTGGGCTATGTGCTGGCGCAGCTGCTGGGCGCCGTGCTCGGCTTCGGCGCGCTGCTGAGTACGACTCCGAGCGCGGTGGCGGCGTCGCCGGCCGGCTGCACGGTGCCGGCGCCGCTCGTGTCGGCGTTGAGCGCGGCGGTGCTGGAGGCGGCGCTGACCGGGGTGCTGGTGCTGGCGTGCTGCGGCCTGTGGAGCGCGCACGACGCCGGCCACGCGGACCCCGCCGCGTCCATCAAGCTGGGACTCGTCGTCGCCGGTCTCGTCTATGCAGGGGTAACGCGTTAACAATATAAATACTACTAATTTCACTCAGCTTCACACCTGCATCCTCGATGGGTTAGATAGAAGTGATGTGGAGTTATATTAATAGGTGCATACCTACTTGCGTCTGACTGAGAGGTGTCACTGGTTGCAGGGGCACGCGACAGGCGCGAGTATCAACCCGGCGCGGAGCTTCGCGCCCGCGCTCCTGCACGGATACTGGGACTACCAATGGGTGAGTGCCACGGTTTATTAACTGATTCATTAGCTAGAACAAATAAATCGTCTTAATGCGGTCTGGCCAACACAACGGAGAACATGCGCAGCAGTAGGTAACAAGCTTAACGTGCGCACCGAGGCACGGAGGGCCACTGGTATCACTGTCACATAACCTTAATTAAAAATTGTATGGTTTGGTACCCAGTAGAATAAAGTAGAATAGATACAATAGGCTGGACCCCTACAGTGTATTATAAATATTATAATGCCACCTTCTCCTTATAAATATTATTAGCACTGTTGTTGGGTGTGGGTGTGGCATGGTCCAACGGCTTGTTTAAACCATCACCTCTACACTCTACAGGCTCTCGTTAGGCAGTTGGCCCAAAGGCACAGATCACGGTTCACAGTCTATGGCGCTCAGTGGTATTAATCCATACCGCAATACTGTCATTTCAACATATTTGTTTACCGTGCGAGTGTGCGTGCTAAGCTGCTGTTAATTAATTTTTTATAAGTACTCTTTCATTTTCATCTTCGTGGAGCCGTGATCATCACACAAACCGGTCTATTAGGTATTCCACATAGGAATACATCTGTAGCGACATCTATCTCGCCCCACACGAACTAATGACCGATACCGTACGAATCTGCTTGGGTTGAGGGTCATAGGTTCGAATTCTGGCACGTGCGAGCAATATCTATTGAAATTATGTCAGTAGCAGTCCGAAACTTGAACTATAGAGTTTCCGGAATATTGACAATTGGCTCGCCCAAGACAATCAATACCTATAGACCGGACATCAGGAAAAAAAAAACATCCGAAACTTGTGTCCTGCTGGACACAAGTCTATAAGTTTTTACTCAATACTCAATACTTTAATGCATTCCACATGTATTCTTAAAATTAGATCATAACATGGACCCTGTCGGGCATAGCAAAATAAGTGAGCGTGAGTGTTTTTTTAGTACGCTCCGCTGCCGCTCCAACATTCATATATTAAGTCTTTACCATAGAAATTAAAAAACTATTAAAAAACCTATTAAAAAACCTATTATTATTGTACGTGGCGTTACTGAGACATGGGATCAAAGTTTTTCTTTACAAAGTGGCTGGCCTGTTGGTCTAGTAGTTAGTGACCCTGACTGCTATGCTAGAGGTCGTGGATTCGATTCCCACTCAGGACAAATGATTGTGTGATGAGCACGATCATTTGTTCTGTGTCTGGGTATAATAGATTAGAAATATATAAGTATGTTTGTATGCTGTTTAGTACTTACCCATAACACAAGCTCTTGAGCTTAACTTGGGACTAAATGGCGTTGTGTGAAAAAGTTGTGGAGTATTTATTTATTCTATGACATTCCCTCGCATGTCCGCTCTAAACAACACTATTTTTTAATTAGTACAAAAAAAATTGGGCTTGTTACTGATCATATTATTTGCGATCAAAAGCAAAAATAATAAAAACCGGCCAAGAGCGTGTCGGGTCACGCTCAGTGTAGGGTTCCGTAGTTGCCTGTCCGTCACAATAAGTGTTCCCACTTATGAGTATAAAGGTCCATTATCCATTATGTTCGCATGAATTGAAACAACTGCGCGTTTAGCATGAATTACGAATATGTTTAAGTGCAACTTTCTTTACCACGGTAGGTCATGAAAGCACGGGGGAGGTCACAAAACCTTAACATCGACTTTAAAAAAAATGACGACATTACGCAACGCCATCTATCTAACCATTTATGAACTGGTTTTTACCTTAACATTTTGATGGCGTTAAAAAAAATAATTTTAGTTTTGTTCTAAATTACCTTAGCATGTTCCTGATAGAAGTTTTATGTAGTTATAAGATACCGCCAATGCCAAGGAGAGACCAACCGAACAATTCGATAATCGTACAATACCCAACCAAATGTAATGAGTACCTACAGCGCCATCTCTCGGGGAATTGGGTTACTAATTAATACATAGAAGTTTTCGGTGGCAATTTTGGATTGTGAGAACCGATTTTAATCATTATTTTATTGTTTGTAAAAAGATACGTTCAGGATAATAAAATATGTAAACTAAGTTAAAAATATGCTTGCATATAATACGATTATACTACAAACTTAGTCCAGAAATTATTTTGTACAACTTTTTGTCTTTTTTGTACAAAAACTGTTTCCATCCAAGTTCAAAATAATTTTCCTAGTCCTTATAAAGTTCTACTTTTCACATTTTTTTCATATTTTCTAAACTTATGGTTCAAAAGTTTGAGGGACACATTGTTTTTTACTTTTGGAACGATTATTTCCGAAATTATTGACCTTATCAAAAAATGATGCTAGTAAACCCCTATTCATTTTTAAATACCTTTCCTCCAACAATATATCACACGTTAGGGTTGAAATTAAAAAAAAATCACTTCCCATTTTACATAATAATATATAGGGGGCTACCCTAATAAAACATTTTTTTCCAATTTTTATTTTACTACTTTGTAGGCGTGATTATACTATGGTTTCGACGAAGTGTGGGTTGCCTACTCCTTGGTTGTAGGTACCATGCGTTAGAAATGGTTGTCAATTTGAATGCAAATTGTTCACTTCATTCGTATAATGTCTGTGGCAGGTGTACTGGACGGGTCCGCTGGGCGGCGCGGCCCTGGGCGCGCTGCTTCATCGCTACGTGCTGACGCCGCGCGCCGGCAAGCGCGCAGCCCGTGACGTCGACATACCGCTCAACGACAAACACGACCAAGCCTAGATAACCAAATAATTGTTAACTTTTTAAAAAAACTTTCAATACAAATTAAGACTTACTTATAATATTGTTTTAATAATAATAATACCAGCCTGTTACTTTCCCACTGCAGGGCAAAGGCCTCTTCTCATACAGAGAAGGCTAGAGCATTGATCACCACGCTTGCTCAAGAAAGAAGAATATTGTTTTAATCCTAATTATTTATACTTACTCATAACACCTATATTATGATAAATGCACCTTTCATTAGTCTCCATGTGCAGCACTTGGCCAAAGTTTCTTCAGCAAATGAGCATTTTCCCCTTTAGAATAGAGCGTCTCTACGGGGTCGGCGCCCTAGGCGAGGAGGTCGCTGTTGCCCGATACTAGGGCTTTCAGTCTCGATGCATTACCGAGGCCCGGGAAAAAATAAACGGTGTGGTCTCGAAATTCCCAGGGAAAATGAGACTTTCGAGACTATTTCAAAACTAGATTTCTTACTTATAGGCTATGCAATTCGAAAGTCTAAACAAGATATTTTAATCAAGTAAGTAGTTTAAACAAACGCAAATAAAAAAAAATCATTTGTTAGTTGTCTTTTAATTTTTGTAGTGGGCACGTAAAAAACAAAGGGTGTATTGATGTCGATTCAGACACAGAAGACAGAAGAATTTTGTCACAAAAGTGGGTAAGTAACCCGTGTTGGAATAAGCTCTCGCTACTTCTGCGCTAGTGGGGGAATAGATATTCTTCGCCTTATTTAAATAACTGGTAGGTACTTACGGTATAACCATTGAAGCAATTAACTTACAATATTTACACAGTCCTTCTCAGCTTTTTGAAAAGAAGCTTGATGGAACAGCTTTTCAAACATTAGGCAACGAATAAATAGGCATGTAGACGATGTTATCAAAGTCCAACAGTTGTATTATGAAAAATAATACACAAGTAAATTTTGCTTTTTCAAATTCATTAAAAACTACCTACTTTGATTAAGTGCATTTAAACTAAGGGCTTGTGACGTGATTATTCAGTATTTAAAACTGTACATGATAGTGACTTCATGCAACATTTCGACCAGAGTAATTATCGTCGTTATTTTTACACAACGTGAAAAAATAAAAAACATGGGTCGAATATTTTCTAGTAATCTAAATCTATATTATATATAATAATTATATTATATTCGAGGGAAAGAAGCGTCGATCGCGAGCGCGACACAACCGTAACAAACGTGGTACCGCTCCTGGAAACGATGACATTCGCGCTGCCGCCGTGCCCACTATGTTCCTGTATGTTTTTCGGTTGAACCAAGACACATCGGATGAGAAGCTCCTCCAGTACATCACCAGGAGAAGCCAAAGTCAAGTCAGTGCCGAGGAACGAACATTATTGAAGCTCATGCGGATAAAGTCGAGTAGGACTACAAACTTCAAGTTACATCCTTCAAATTCCTGCGATGCATAAAGCAGTCTTCCTCAGTACTGACTTTTGGCCGGCTGGAATAGTTTTCAGACGCTTTAATGAAGCACGACCTAAACCTAGTGTGGTTTACATATTATTTTTATTTATTTTTACTGTGTTGCTTGCTATGGGTTTTTGTAACCTGAATTATAGATTATTATTATTATTATTATTTTCATTTATTTTTATACATACATATAAATAATATTTTTAAATATTGAAAAAGATATAAAAACATTTAAAAATATAAAAAATAGTAGGCCACCGATGGCGGGAGCAGGGTCCAAGCTACCGGTGGTTAGGGTCTCAGAGACAGGAACCTCCTCACAATGCGAGCCGTATCGAGGAGTAATGCCTTCTGTATCAGGCCTTTGATCCAACCGCGTAACGAAAGCCTCGACAGATGGTCGTCGAGGCTATTGGCAATAAGGCCATTCGCCGTCACAACAAACGGCGCAATGACAGCACATGTCGACAATCTCGTGGGCTAAATCAAGATAATATTTTATTTGTTTATCTTTTTCAGCTTTCACGAGATTTTCGTCATGTGGGATGGTAAAATCAACTATCATTGCACGGCGCGCTAATCGGTCTATCACTACTATATCTGGCTTACTGGTGACAATAGTCCTATTAGTAATGACCGATCCCAGTACAACGTGACATGGTCATTTTCGAGAACTGGGTCGGGCACATACCTGTTGTACGGTACCTCAGTGTCCACAAGCTGGTATCTCAAAGCAAGTTGCTGTTGAATAATCCTGGCTACTTGGTTATGCCCGTGCAAGTATTCGCCGTTAGCCAGACGAGAACAACCAGAGATTATATGTCTGATAGATTCACCAGGGCGGTGACATGCCCGACACACGTCAACCGTCCCGTCCTTCATAATATGTCTCCGGTAGTTGTTTGTTAGGATAACTTCGTCCATAATTGCACATACAAAACCTTCAGTTTCCCCAAAAAGGTCACCAAAACGTAGCCAGGATACCGACGCTAATAAATCTACATCGGGCCCATGAAGAGCCCGGTAGAAGCGGCCGTGAAGCTCTTTGCTTTGCCATACCCGCCTGCGGTCATCTGTACTAAGCACTACAGGTTTGCGCCAGTTCTCGTTAGCCATGGAAAGCGGGGTAAGCCCTTTGTCCACGACGACCACATCTCGGTGCATACTCACTTCGGTTTTTAAAAAATATTCCCTGAGGCTGTACATTTCGCGGTTGTGGAGAGTCTTAGCATTTAGAAAACCTCGACCCCCACACTTCCGCGGAATGTACAACCTCATAACCGAAGAACGTGGGTGATGCATCCGATTTGCGGTCAGCAATGTACGGATTCTCCTATCTAGGGTGTCCAGTTCAGTTTGAGTCCATTTAAGTATGCCGAAAGAATACATCAAAACCGGCATGACCCAACCGTTGAAGGCGCGCACCCTGTTTCCACCTGAAAGAAGACTGTTTAGCACTTCTTTCAGGCGACCAAAGAAACGCTCCCTCAACGATTGCTTCATGTCAGTAATATATTATTGATACCTAACGCTTCCGACATACCTAAATATTTATAGCTCTCGGATGAGGAGAGGGATCTAAGGTGTATGGAATCTGAGAGTTGAATTCCCTGGGATTCCATAATCTCCCCTCGCTTTTCATGCATGACAGCGCATTTGTCCACACCAAATTCCATCCTGATGGCTAACTGAAAGTTTCAGTTACCCTCAGTAGCTCCATCAGTCGCAAATTGTTGGGGGCAAATAGTTTTAGGTCATCCATGTAAAGCAGGTGAGATATGACCTTCTCTGTCGATAGCCTAGACCTGAATCCTCCAGCAATGTGCTTAGAGGATTCAGAGCTAAGCAGAACCATAAGGGACTCAAACTGTCACCCTGAAATATTCCCCGCTTATTCCAAATAGGTTCATCATTCCCTTGGATTTGTCGACATCCTGGATAGCGAAGGACCGTCCTCCACTGCCTCATACAAGATTCAAGGAAGGTGCGTAGAGTTGTATCTATTTTGTACAACTCCAGCACCCTCACGAGCCATGAATGTGGCACGGAGTCGTAGGCCTTCTTGTAATCTATCCAACATGTCGACAGATCCTTGTGGGATCGACGAACCTGTTGGCTTATGGCCATGTCTATGAGGAGTAGCTCCTTAGTGCCACGGGACCCATTCCCACACCCATTTTGAGAAGCAGACATAATAGAATTACTGTCTATATGTTCAGTAATTTTAGTTCTCAAAATGGATGTAAGAAGTTTATATACCATCGACAAGCATGTGACCGGTCTATAATTCTTGGGTTCCGTGGCACTACCTGACTTATGGAGCAGGTGAGTAACACCAGTTGTTAGAAACTGTGGCAGCGACCCAGACTCCAAGGATGACTGGAACTGCGACGCCAAGCGCGAGTGTGAACTACCTAACCATTTTAGCCAAAAATTTTGCAGTCCGTCCGGTCCCGGTGATTTCCAATTAGGTAATTATTATTTTTATTTTTATGCGCTGATATTTCTCGGAACCCCTGGGTTCCGGACCTTTGGAAGGCGTACGAGGAGCCTAAGCCAACTCGCAGAGGCCCTTTGTCGTTTTTAATGCAGTGAGGCACCAATTGCAGATTTTCCCTGTATGCATTATGCAAATGCACCCAAGGAAAACCTACGACTAGTGCAGGACTATTGTAGACTAAAACAACAAATGTATTGAAATATAGGTTAGGGGTGGATAAGGTGAACTGGTTACCTAGTACTATGGTAGGACTATGGCCCCTGCCTCATCAATGCTTTATAAATACACGAATAAAATGGCAGGGGGTGACTTGCACACTTAGTAATGGGCCCTCTGGAACGGCCGCTAGCACACAGTGACGTAGCGACAAGAGGGCAACATAACCTGAGGTGCTTGAGGAGTGGAGAAGCATTCCACGGCTATCAGGACCATCCCGGAAGTACGGTCAAGATCCCTACCAACACCTTACTGGAATGCTTCCTTCCTCCGAGCACGTTTGCTTTCGCGAATCTCCACTCTAGCCGGCCAACTAAGGCAAGAAAGAGGTGGGAGCTCCGTTCCTCGTCAGTGCTCACTCTGGCCGGCCAATAAAGGCAAGCCAGAGATGAGAAACAAGACTTCTCCCGGGAGATCGGGTCCGTGGGGTCGCTACTGCAACAGCTCGCCACAAGCTGCCCTGCGGGGTTATTATTATTATTTCCTTTATTTTACATTTTATACATATCAATTATATTTTTAACCGACTTCAGGAGGAGGTTCTCAATTCGATCGGTATTTTTTTTTTTTTTTTTTTTCTTATTTATGTACACCGATTACTCCGAGATTAATGATCCGATTTACGTGATTCTTTTTGAGTTCGATGAGGAATAGCTGTTATTTGGTCCCATAAAAAATAATATAGTTTGACCCGGTAGTTTTCATTTTATGAACAATTTTATGAAAATTTAATTTATTTTTGAACACTTGTTTGTATGTATGTTCACCGATTACGCTGAGATTTATGTACAGATTTACGTGATTCTTTTTTAGTTTGATGCGGACTAGTTCCTTTATGGTCTGATAAAAAAATTACATAGTTTGATCTGGTAGTTTTCATTTTATGAAAACTTTTGTTCATGAATTTTACTTTTTGATTTCATCGCGAACAGTTGCTGTTTATTTGTTTGATTGTAATATGTAAATATGTGTTGTAGAAATGGATAATAATTTATCATTTAGGTATATAAAAATAAAAACTAAAAATTGTTAAATAAAAACTTTAAAAAAAAAAATACAACCGACTTCAAAAAACACTAACCGGTATAAAATAACTCTAAATTCGGAAGTCGGTGGCCAATCATGAATGAGACAAAACCACCAAAGCCACAGACTTCCTAATTTAGAGTTATTTTATACCGGTTAGTGTTTTTTGAAGTCGGTTGTATTTTTTAAAAAAAAGTTTTTTAATTATTAAATACAAAAATAAAAAAACATTTAAAAATATAAAAAATAGTAGCCCACCGGTATCGGGAACAGGGTCCAAGTTACCGGTGGTCAGGGCTCCTGAGAGAGGAAACGCCTAACAATGCGCGCCGTGTCCAAGAGTACTGCCTTCTGGATCAAGCCCTTGATCCTGCTGCCTAACGAGACCCTCCTAAGGTGTTGGTCGAGGCTCTTGGCTATTATGCCATTGGCCGTCACGACTATCGGCACGACGACTGCTGTATCCACATCCCACATGTCGACAACCTCGAGCTAAAAAAGGTGAAATTATATCAATTATTGAAGAAATTGTATACACTGACAATCCCCAAAGGTCGGCAGTCTTTTTTACATCGAGATCCTTAAAAGATTCTATAATGTCTTTAGCTGTCACAGCCCTAAATTCAAATTGTTCGTCACATTTTGGTACACATTCTGTAAGTACACGGTAAGCAGAAGTGGAGGAAGAAGACAAAGTTTTAGTTGTTATTAAAGGTATGTTAGTGAAGAAATTCTCAAACTCAGTCGCCACCTCCATGTCTGCCTTAATATCTACGTCGTTAATTTTTAAATGGAAGTCCCTATTCCGCACAGTCGTTCTTCCCGTTTCGGAATTAATAATATTCCAGGTTGTTTTAATTTTGTTTCCAGAACATTTTATTTTATTTTTAATGTGTATGGCTTTAGCTGAGGAACAGGCTCGTTTAAAAATTTTTGAATAAGTTTTAACATATTCTTTAAATGACTCATTATGATTATATGTTTTTTCATTATATAACTCAAATAGCTTTTCCCTACTTCTATAGATACCTGGCGTTGCCCAGTCACTAAATATAACACGGTCACTTACAGACAATGTTTTTTTTTGTAAAAACCTTCAAAAATTCACAATTGATCAAGTTAAATAATAAACTATATGCCTGATCCGGGTTATTGTGATAAGGCAAGCTCGGTAGTTTTTCCATTAAATTATTTTTAAACTGTTCTAAACGACTTTTGTTTACAGGATTAAAACTCACAAATTTTCTTTGAGCTCTGCCTTGACTGTCCTGAGGGAAAGTGATTAACTGTCCACAGTGATCAGAATCCAACTCATTTATTATTAAATGATCAGAAGGTCTTAAGTTTGTAAAAATATTGTCAATACATGTAGCACTAGTGGCAGTTATTCTTGTTGGCTCAAAGAATCTTGTGTACAAGTTATAAGACTTGACTCCACATACAATGCACTGAAAAAATCTCATAATTGTAAACTCTGTACTTAAAACATTAAATAAAAAAATTAAAAAACCCCCACCGCAAAAAGACATTTAAAAGGTTAAAAATAATACTTTCCTTTCCTATCGTTGAGCCATGAAATTTTACTTCACGTTAGGGTACCACTTAAGCAAGGAATGTTTCTAGTAGGTACTCGTAGGTATGTAGGTACTTATTTTAGCGGTACCCCGACGTTACGTAAAATTTCATGGCTCAACCATAGGAAAGGAAAGTATTATTTTTAACTTTTTAAATGTCTTTTTGCGGTGGGGGTTTTTTAAATTTTTAATTTAATTTTTATTTTAAAATTTTTAAACGCATTAATTTTGTTTTATAGACTTTATAGGTATGAGTTTTTTTTCAGTGCATTGTATGTAGAGCCAAATGCTGGTTAAAACGAATCCAA
Organism: Euplexia lucipara; assembly: GCA_921972225.1. Taxonomy (NCBI): domain Eukaryota; kingdom Metazoa; phylum Arthropoda; class Insecta; order Lepidoptera; family Noctuidae; genus Euplexia; species Euplexia lucipara. The sequence goes on along the minus strand of OV179149.1, from coordinate 202,035 downwards.
ACACGACATATCTGCTATTATTTTGTTAAGAATCTACCTACTGGTGTTCTGGATAGCCTGGCTGCAGCATCATCACCTAATCCAGTTGCCATCAGTGCATTGTGTGCAGAATCAAATGCTGGTTAAAATGAATCCAAACACGACATATCTGCTAATATACCATAATCTTGCTTATTAATATAACACACATGAGCGTTTGAAATTGTGAGCCACACATATGTTTGCAAGTAAAGTTAATACCCATAGACGTCTAAAATAGCCACGGTAGCTAACACAAAAGAGCTGATAACCTTGAAACGGCTGAACCGATTTTGATGAATTATATCTACGAACCATCGCAAGAAACCCTGCTTTCAAATAAAAAAACCGCACCTAAATCGGTTCACCCGTTTAGGCGCTACGGTGCCACAGACAGACAGACAGACAGACACACACACATAGCGGTCAAACTTATAACACCCCTCTTTTTGCGTCGGGGGTTAAAAATGAATGCGTTTAAAAATTTTAAAATAAAAATTTAATTAAAAATTAAAAAAACCGCCACCGCAAAAAGTAAAACATTTAAAGTTAAAAATAATACTTTCCTATCGTTGAGCCATGAAATTTTACGTAACGTCGGGGTACCTAGTAAGGAATGTTCTTAGTACTTGTAGGTATGAAGGTACTTATTTTAACGGTACCCCGACGTTACGTAAAATTTCATGGCTAAAGTGTTATTTTTAAGTTTTTAAACGTTTTACTTTTTTGCGGTGGGGGTTTTTTAAATTTTTAATTTCTTTTTATTTTAAATTTTCTAAACGCATTAATTTTGACAAAATAATATAATATACAATAGACTCTTGACAAAATAATTGCAGATATCTCGAGTTTGGATTCGTTTTAACCAGCATTTGACTCTACATACAATGCACTGAAAAATTCTCATAACTGTAAACTCTATAAAACAAAATTAATGCGTTTAAAATTTTTAAAATAATAATTAAATTAAAAATTAATAAACCCCCATCGAAAAAAAGTTAAACATTTAAAATGTTAAAAATAACACTTTAGCCATGAAATTTTACGTAACGTCGGGGTACCGTTAAAATAAGTACCTACCTACATACCTACAAGTACTAGGAACATTCCTTACCACGACGTGAAGTAAAATTTCACGGCTAAAGTGTTATTTTTAACTTTTTAAATGTTTAACTTTTTTGCGATGGGGGTTTTTTAAATTTTTATTAGGTAACCTCAAAAAAAAAATCCACTAAATTGTAACACTTTCCACGTTAATACGAAATATACCTATTGAATGCTAGGTAATAATAAAAAATATGATGTTTCTAACCATAATTTAATGAAAAAACAATAAAAAAAATTGAAAATATTTAAATTTTTATCAAAAATTAAAAAATTCGTTGCAGACACGTCTTCTCTCACGCGGCGCCGGTGCAAACTGGGGTAGGGCGGGGGGTTCACGTGACTGTCCTAGTCCTAACGCGACATAATGCACGATCTGACTATGCAGTATTTTAGAAATATTACAGTGTTTTATTGTGTACCACTGTTTCATTGTTGGACATTTGACCCTATGGTCTAGACCTAGACCTTTCAAGACCTCTACGCTTGTGTACAATATGCATTTCGAAACACTACAATAGGTACCGACTGAGTCATCCTACTGTTGACAGCTTCTACATTTTGGGTGACTACAATCTCCCAGAAGCCAATTGGTCAGCTTCCTCTATCACGGATTCTTCTGCAGTTGCAAACACCGTGGCGTGTGCGACTTCCGCTAACTTACATAACCTCATTTCGCTTCTTGGTGCTTCGCAACTCAACAATGTGGTGAATTGTAAGAGTAAAATTCTTGACTTAGATCTAACAGCCTTTGTGTAGTTTCCCAACCCACAAGTAGGTACTCTGCTACCTATTGACATTTACCACCCTGCTTTGCTTGGATATTATAATTTCTCCTGTGACTAAGATTCCCCTACACAAATACCTAAGATTTTCATAAAGCTAATTTCGACAACACTAACTGTAACCTACTAGCTACGAACTGGTTAGATCTGCTCAGTCCTAAAAACTCCGAGGACGCACTGACTACTTTCTACACTGAGTTAGATACCTAATATTATCAAGCAAGATCCTCCTTTGGCTCGTGCCAAATCTGATTGTTATCCTATCTGGTTCTCAAGGAGTCTTATAAAAATCTCGAAAAAGAAACAGAAGGCGTGGATTTAAATTTTATATCCCCGTACACACAGCGAATGAGTTCTTCTAAGCTGGATACCACTCTACCGAGAGACTCTGAAAGCACCACTTGTCCACTTCTCTCTTCTGGTAGAGTGCCTTTGCCAAGACTTAGAAGGACACCGGAGAATTATTGCGCGTGCAATGCCGCCGAGCCGAGCTCTTTCTTATATTAGGTAATGGTCAAGCGCAGCGTACGAACTCGTGACCACAACGAAGATCGTTTCAACGAAGCATTCACCTCGTCAGCCCTCGATCCCCGCGTCTCCTCGGGATGCGTTTGCCTGAAATTGCCACTGAACAGAACTGTGACACTACCCATCAAATGTTCGTTCCTGCAGATGTCCTGCAGGGTTCTGTCCACGGCCTCAACTGCCTTCCTTTTGGCCATCGTACACTCATCCCATATGATATGATCCGAACTCTGCTCAAGATTTTGAGGGTTTTGTTGGAACTTGAATTTATCAAAACGAACTACCGCCTAAACCTACTACTAATGTGTATTTTCTTCATAAAAACTTAAATACACATTACCATCTATGCATTCTAAAAATAACTAACAACTAACCTCGCCAACACGATCAAAATTTAAATTAATTTTCAAAAACTGTTCATGTGTAACTTGATTTGATTTTTATGTATTCTCATAGATGGCGCTGATTCCAAATTGTCTTTTAAACTACTAACATTCATTAAACTATGTTTATCTGCCAAAGTTACTTAAATGGCGTAGTTTATTTTTACAGTATAAAGCTAGATAATAGCATAGTTTACTCAATAACAACATTTAAATATACGGCCTTAGATTACACGCTGTCACAGAATGAGTAAGAAGAATAAAGATTCACAGCTCCTCTCCCTTAGGTGATAGCGTGATAATATGTAGCCTATGTGTTCTTGTTCTTAGTAATATTCATACAAAATTTGAAGTAAATCCATGCAGTACTTTTTGAGTTTACCCCGGACAAACATACAGACAAACAGAAAAACAGACAAAAATTCTAAAGTCACTTTTTGTCACCAGTTACGTTTTTCTAACAAAAGCCACTTATTTTTTCTCGAAAATTAACAATGTACAGATTTTCTTTCGTTACTGTATATGTATAGATATGTATAGATTGACACCAGGGGTTAGTCACCTTCCAGCCTTCCTTATTTTCTTTGTCTTTGAACATTCTTAAATGTATAAGAATTTAAGAGACCGCGTAATATAAAATTGTAAAGACAATTTCAAGAAAAAAGTCTAAGAACCACTCCTAGAAAATCCACTTTCAAATAACAAAACAGGGTCCAAATGCTTTTATCCGTTAGAGCTATAGGACTACAGCCAGACAAGACACAACAGAACAGTCAAACACCTTTCTTTAAGTGGGGGGTAAAAAAAAGGTTAATTTTGAAACTATTATATTAATTATTAGTCTAGTGTTCTAGTCTACAGCAATACAAATATCATATTCTTAATTTTATTATTACAACTATTATACCTACTTAACTATTTTAAGACAGCCCATAAGTATCTAACAATATCGTGGGGGGTGTCATTATGTTCTCAGGTGGCGCAAAATTGCGTTAGAATAAGTAATTTATTTTATTACAACGCCTGCCATAGGAGAACTTAACTAGATGACATTACCAGAAATCAATGCAAATGGAGTCAGCCTCGAGCATAGTCAGGATGGCATCAGCTCCAGCCGGTTGTTAGTTCATGCACTGTGCAGTTGTCGGGCGGCGGGGCGTGCGGCATCGTGTGATCATAACCGCTTCAGGACGCGCCGGGCCGCCTTGCCGGGTGCGGCCCCGGGCGCGGGCCCCGGCGCGGCCCCTGGCGCGGCCCCGGGCCCCGCGCGCCGCTCGCGCTTGGCCTGCGGCCCGCTGTGGCCCGGCTCGGAGCCGCTGCCCTCGCGGCGCCGCAGCGGCGCGGGCGCGCGCGCGTGGATGTCGGTGAGCAGCTTGGCGCGCGCGAAGTAGTCGTCGTAGCGGTCCCGCAGCAGCGCGGCCGCCTCGGCGTTGAGCGCGGACTCGGCGTTGGGCGCGATGAGCAGGCACTTGACGGCCAGCAGCGCGTGCTCCAGGCCCAGCTCGGGGCGCCAGTCGCGCTTCAGCGTGTTGACGCACACCTCGCCCGAGTCCGGCGCCACGTTGGGGTGGAACAGCTTGGTGAGGAAGAAGGCGCGCGGCGGCGCGGCCGGGAACTCGCGGCCCAGCACGAGCCGCACGCGGAACGTGCCGCCGGCGTACGGTGTGCCCGCTGCACGACAGACAACATAATGTTACTATTCAACCACTCAGCTGCCATTGTTTGGTTTATTTTAAATTTGCTGTATTGGCATAAAAATAAAGTGCATAATGATTACTAAGCATGATGTGAAAAATGTGCTATAGCCATAGTGTAGAACAGAATGCATAAAAATTCTCAAACAATGCTTTAGGTTTATGCCCAATGTTTGAAAATATGAAGGGTGAAGTCATTCTAATCGCATCGGAAGCAGCTCACCATGGGCACTTGGTTTGAAACAAAATACACTTCAACAATAAAATTGTAATTGTGTATATTGCAAATGATGAATCTGATTCCAGCTTCACTGCGATTTAGCTTAAATTTTGAATTTAAATGTTTACACAATTAACTGGGAATTGATTGATCAGTAGTGGGGAATCAGATGAAATAAGTAACTGATAAAGTGTGGTACTACCAAGATAACTATTAATTGCAACTAATCCATTTGACTTTACATAATAATTGTTGGTGACAGTTGGTTGTAGTTGGCATTTGCAGAACATACTAAAGCATGCACAAAGTATCATTCAACATGTTTCTATGTAGGCAGACCGGTTTGTCAAATGCTAAAATCTGCTTGGGAAACTTGGCTTGATGAGACAAAGATCAGAATACACAGGAGATTTGTTAGGGGATAAGGTGTGGTGTGCTGTGCGTACCGGGCCCCTCCATGGTCGCTACCACGTCAGTGAGGTCGTCTTCGCGTAGCAGCAGTTTGATGCCAGCGGGCGGATTTGCCGCCAGGCGTCTCAGCTCGCGCGCCACACCGCGCAGCGTCTGCGGGCACACATTCTCCACGTTGGACATGTCGCCGCCGCCGCCTCCGCCGTCCAGAACGTCTGCCGCACCCGGGCCAACCGCCCAGAGAGCCTATAGTTGAGCCGAGCTCTGCAACGCTCAAGCAAATATATTATACCTTCGGGAAACCATAGCTAGACTCTGAGGCTTATTAGAGTGATTACGGTTCTGAATGAAGAACAAAGTATACCTAACGATGAACACGATTGCTTTTAGGAAATATACCTATCAGGAATCACTACAACTAGGAGCAATATTAGATTGCCTAATGTAAAATTTACACACCTTTGCAAAAAATTAACTGACTAAAATAACAATCAAATCAAATCAATGGTGTGGTAGACATTCAAGTATTTTGAAGTATTTTGAGTTTGACTTGACCGTAAAAGAGATGTCAAACACACACAGTGTTGCAGATGTGAAATTTCGAATATCGAGAGAATAATGTTATGCTACGACTGAATATTAGTTTTATTAAAATATAAGCAATAAAGTTGTTTACAAAATAGTAAGTTCAAAAATAGTCAGTATAAAAATATCTTTTTAATTTATTTAAAGGCAAATCAATATAAGTCACCCCGCCAAAAATGTTGTTGTAGAAGATGACAAAGTCCTTGCTCGGACGAATAATGACAAAGTATTCAAATAAATTATTTAGCTATCAGCAGTCAGAAGCAGAGATGAGCAAGATATCTCTTCATTCTTCTGGCACTGCAACCTACATACAGCTTGGCAAAAAAGAGTAGAAACGGAACTAAATTTTTGTCCGTTGGCAACATTTCCAAAATAATGACAGCTCACATTATTGTATATATTAGTTAACGCATATTAGGATACCATACCTATTACTGGATATTAGTCAAATATTAGTGAACCGATTCATTATAGCTACTCAATCTAATATGCATATCTGCGTAATATCGGTAATAGTCTCCATAATAATTAATATGAAATACGAGATTCTGCACGTTTATGACTATGAAAGAAGTGAAACGGTAATTAAATTTTCCTTCATACTTTATTACAATACACACTTTATGCACGCACAATGAAATGCAAGCAGCCAGGTTCTATTCATACAATACAATATTCATCTCGCTCACTCCCCAGTCTCGGGTTGGTTTAGGCGAGTCTAGTCATCTCGCTCACTCGTCGGGCGACGAGATAACCGTGAGTGAGTGAGATCAGCGCGGTTGGCAAAATAATAATATCGCGAGTCGCCGCGAAGCGCGATCGGAAATAATCGGAATCGCCGCGATCACAGTCAGTCGCCTCGCTATTACGCGACCCTATTATTTGACTAATACCTGGTAACCTATTATTCTATATTCGCATATCCTAATATGAATATACAGCTTGGCAAAAAAGAGTGTGGAATAAATGAGGTCGCTAGTATCGCACATGTGGCCACCCTGAATACTACGACTTAACAGGTTTGATACTTGTTATTTTTTAGTACCTATTTAATTCCAAAGCTAAGTGGGTGGTTCAAATGTGTACAACAACATGTAAAAATGTATACGAAGTAGAAGAAGTATGTAAGAATCGTAGCATATGGCGCTCTGTAGTTTCTGCCTACTAGCGTGGGAAAAAGGCGTGAGATGTACAGACGCCAGCACATCAAGTTACCCCAATGTGTCAAATTTCTTTGATCGTTTTTCAACTTTATGTCAAACAGAATAAGGTTCATATTCAATTGTGAAAATTTGACATTTTGGGGTAACTTGGCGTGCTGGCGTCTGTACCTATGTATGTTATAGTGGACAATGAAGCCATGCACGAAAGTGGTGCATTAGGTATCCACAGACAGATATAATCATGCCCTCGAGAGCAGTCTAACCGTAAGATTGTTAGGAATTAACGACAATAGATTGTTTACAGGGATAATGAAAGAACACTTTTTTTTAAGTTTTATTTTAATACCAAAAATTTAATCAGACGAATCGAACACACTACCATCAAATATTCGATCCCAGAAAAGCTCGCATATTGACTAGAGCTTCCTGCAACTTCTGAAACACTAGTATTTTCTAATTCTGTTATATCACTGCTACTGTCATCTGTGAGATTTAGTACTGTCTTGATATTATTTTTCTATTTTCATTACAATATCCTTGCATGAATATTTCCAATCTTAGTAATGTTTGCAAATGCTTGTTCAGCAGCCACATTTAAAAACAAGAAATAATCATAAACAGTGGTTTTAACATAGCAACTTTAAATCATCATCTGCATGATGATTTAAAGTTGCTATGTTAAAACCACTGTTTGCAACCACTTGCATGAATATTTCCAATCTTAGTAATGTTTGCAAATGCTTGTTCAGCAGCCACATTTAAAAACAAGAAATAATCATAAACAGTGGTTTTAACATAGCAACTTTAAATATGCACATATAAACTAGGCTACATACCTTTACATCAATGGATCCAACATTGACCGAAGTAATTTAATGTTTTGCGATAGCAACTTTCTTCGGGCGACCTTTGAAATGTTTTCCCGGTGTTGAAAAAACATCTTATTTTTTATCTACCTTAAACATTTTTCTAACTGTGTTGACAGATTTACCTAAAACAAAAAAAGATACGGTACTTTATTATTATGTCCCTATTATTTATCTTCACGTATCAAATATGGGTATACGAGGCTCTTCAAACTACAAAACATAACCTTAAATTTAAGTTTTTGTAAACAAGACAAATAGTTACTTATATCTGTATATCAGCAAAACTACGCATTGAATACATTTAGAAAAACTTATTTAATGTACAATGATTTAATTAGGGTAGATAAATACCTGTCCTAGCGGCAGTTCTTCGATAAACATTCCCGATATCGGACAGAACTTGTCCCACTTCAGATTTGGCCAAACACCACAAAAAGACGAGGTAAATCACTGCTCTGATACAACTATGAATGGTTTTATTAAGTTTTAATCGGTAATTTTGCAACGAAACTTAATAATTTTGTTAAATCTATGAAAAACGTCTAGGATTAACGCACTTTTGACACATGATGTACTAGCAGTTGACAAATAAAACAATGTTGCCACAATCATCCATTTTTAGTTTCAACTGTCACCGCGTCAGACTCTTTTTTGCCAAGCTGTACTTGGCTTGTATTATGATACCTGTACCTATTACTAATATATTAGTCACACCTCTAGCTCACAATAAACAAAGTTCATGATTTCGTAAAATTTTAATTTTGACCACCAAACGTTGATTAATAAACGTAAAAAGTGAAGAATAATAAATAAAACAATTCGGAGTGCTGGAGGAGCTTGTGGCTAAATTATAACAGCCGCATGGGTCGATCGAAGGTTAAGCTACGCTTGACGAGGTCGGTCCGTGGATGGGTGACCATTTATTACATACCAAGACTCCTCCGTGCCTCGGAAAGCACGTTAAGCCGTTGGTCCCGGCTGTCATTTGTAGATCTTTGACAGTCGTTACTTGTAGTCAGAAGCCCGAAAGTCTGACAACCAGTTTAACCAAGGGGTATCATGTTACCCAGTTACTGGGTTGTGGAGGTCAGACAGGCAGTCGCTCCATGTAAAACACTGGTATTCAGCTGCATCCGGTTAAACTGGAAGCCGACCCCAACATAGTTGGGAAAAGGCTAGGCAGATGATGAATTCGGAGTGCTGGCAGGGATGTTATTTATAAGGTGTACAGGCGATGTCTGGCGGAACATGTGGCCCAAACTATTCTTTCTGAACTTCACAATGTTTACTAAAGAACCGCTGATAAGACTGGTATGTAAGAGTTTGTTTTGTTGATTTTAGTTAAATCAAGTGTAACGACTTACGATCGCATAGTGCATATAGTCTTAATTCACCTATTTAGTCGATTACTAATATTACTATGCATTTCAAATGAGAATAGGAATGACTTTGCCCCATGTTGTGACGTCATAACTGTCAATTCGAATAAATTGGGTAGGATCAGCAAAAAAGAAATATAGTTTTTATTATGAATCATGAACAAAAAAAATATGTTATTGATACACTATGGTTAACGAAACCATAGTGTATCAATAATATTTTTTTTTGCAGACCGTACTTTTCAAGAAGTTTTCAAGCGACATCTGACAGATAGAGGTCATTGACGTTGAAACGTATAATAAAATCGAACGTTCTCCATTTGAAAGAGTTGATACTTAACCTTAGATACAAAACCTTTTATAAAGCATCCTATACACAAGTTTTTTTATAGTGTCATGGATTAAAATTCGCGACATGGCCGCATGGCCTCATTTTAATATTATATTCTCATATTGCAGGCTTGACAAGACGTGCGGTTTAAAGCGCACTTGGCTGGTTCAGTTCATTGATGATTTGTTTCTCGTATTTTTTAAGCCGGCTCTACACTTGCGTGTGACGACGCGCCGTGAATTCGCGCCGTGAGGTGAATAACGTACAAGCTTGGCAAAAAAGAGTAGAAACGGAACTAAATTTTTGTCCGTTGGCAACATTTCCAAAATAATGACAGCTCATAATAAACAAAGTTCACGATTTCGTAAAATTTTAATTTCTACCACCAAACGTTGAATAATAAACGTAAAAAGTGAAGAATAATAAATAAAACAATTCGGAGTGCTGGCAGGGATGTTATTTATAAGGTGTACAGGCGATGTCTGGCGGAACATGAGGCCCAAACTATTCTTTCTGAACTTCACAATGTTTATTAAAGATCCGCTGTTATGACAGGTACAGCTTGGCAAAAAAGAGTGTGGAATAAATGAGGTCGCTAGTATCGCGCATGTGGCCACCCTGAATAGTACGACTTAACAGGTTTGGTACTTGTTATTTTTTCACAAAGCTAAGTGGGTGGTTCTGTCTGTCGGAAGCTTCGCAAACACCATGGAAGGCTTCAATGTCCAGTATTAACACTATTAATAGTGGGAAAATGTACACATTTTTACATGTTGTTATACATAACAACATGTAAAAATGTATACGAAGCAAAAGAAGTATGTAAGAATGCATATGCATATGCTACGATTCTCACAAACTTCTTTTGCTTCGTATGCGCTCTCTAGTTTCTGCCTACCAGCGTGGGAAAGAGGCGTGAGTTAATATACCTATGTATGTTATAGTGGGCACTGAAGCCTTGCACGAAAGTGATGCATTAGGTATACACAGACAGATATAATCATGCCTTCGAAAGCAGTCTAACCGTAAGATTGTTAGGAATTAACGACAATAGTTTGTTTACAGGGATAATGAAAGAACACGTTTTTTTAAGTTTTATTTTAATACCAAAAATTTAATCAGACGAATCGAACACACTACCATCAAATATTCGATCCCGGAAAAGCTCACATGTTGGCTAGAGCTTCCTGCAACTTCTGAAACACTAGTATTTTCTAATTCTGATAAATCACTGCTACTGTCATCTGTGAGATTTATTACTGTCATGATATTATTTTTCTATTTTCATTACAATATCCTTGCATGATTTTTTCCAATCTTAGTAATGTTTGCAAATGCTTGTTCAGCAGCCACCTTTAAAAACAATAAATAATCATAAACAATGGTTCTAACATAGCAAATTTTTATATATGTATAAACTAGGCTACATACCTTTATATCAATGGATCCAACATTGATTGAAGCAATTTAATGTTTTGCAATGCCCCACATTAATTCAATTAGATTCACGTCACAATGATAAGGTGGTAACTTTCTTCAAGCGACCTTTGAAGTTTTCCCGGTGTTTAAAAATATCTTATTTTTTACCTTCCACATTTTTCTTACTGTGTTGACAGATTTACCTAAAACAAAAAGATACGGTACTTTATTATTAATTCCCTATTCTTTATCTTCAAGTATCAAATATGGGTATACGAGGCTCTTTAAACTACAAAACATAACCTTAAATTTCAATTTCTGTAAACAAGACAAATAGTTACTTAAATCTGTATATCAACAAAACTACGCATTGAATACATTTAGAAAAACTTATTTAATGTACAATGATTTAATTAGGGTAGATAAATACCTGTCCTAGCGGCAGTTCTTCGATAAACATTCCCGATATCGGACAAAACTTGTCCTGCTTCAGATTTGGCCAAACACCACAAAAAGACGAGGTAAATCACTGCTCTGATACAACTAGGAATGGTTTTATTAACTTTTAATCGTTAATTTTGCAACGAAACTGAATAATTTTGTTAAATTTATGAAAAACGACGATAATTTACGCACTTTTGACACATGATGTACTAGTACTAGACAAATAAATCAATGTTGCCACAATCATCCACTTTTAGTTTCAACTGTCACCACGTCAGACTCTTTTTTGCCAAGCTGTATGTAAGAGTTTGTTTTGTTGATTTTAGTTAAATCAAGTGTTAATTGATGAATACAAAGCTATATTCATATGCTTGCATAAGGAATAACTAGAAATTTGAAACAATAAAAGTCGAGCACATAGGTTATGTTTACATTTTTTCTACATTACTCTGGTATAGCGCGCCGAGGTTAATTGATACTTTGGTGACTTGATTTTAAGTGAAAGTAAATTCAATTTTTCTTAACCTTGTAACCGCTTGATTTTGTGTAGATTGTCGTGCCCCCAGCGCCCGACTCAGAAGAAAATAAATTGGAGATTTTTTTTTATCGTTTAATTCGGCTCAGGTGGTTAAAGGGTTAACTTATACTTTTAAGTGTGATATCAAGGTAAAGAATAATTAGTTGTAGACTTGTAGCGTTTGCATTAGAAATGTTAAAGAAATCATCGTGCCGTAGTCTAAATCTATTACTTAATTCTGGGAAATCTGTTAGTATTATAGGAAGAATCGTGCTGGAAGAATGTTGTTCAAGAAGATAATCAAAGGAGTATTTTCTATATTTGGCTGATTAGCAGTACGTGATAAAAATGTTTTACTTGTGATATTGTCAGTAATAAATGAAATATTTCGTCTTTACAGGAAGTAGCTGAACGTGAATTCCAAGCTATTATCGAGGAGGATTGGAATAACTCGTATCAACATGTAATAATATTAGAAAAGGATTACTGGGATAAAAAAAAACTAACTACGTACGAGGAAATAAAGCGATTAGTCATAAATCTAGAAGATGATAGCAGCAGCACCTCTGAATCCGAACATGACTCAGATGAGTTTGCCGCCAGCTCTCGCCAAGACTTTAAATAAATAAATTAATAAAAACCTGGACGTGGTCAGGGTAGAATATTTAGAGGAAGATTTACTAGAATAAAATATGGAATATAGAATTAAGTTACACAATATCATGTTTCTTTGTTTATCATTCCTAAACAATGTTGTGAACTCAGTAGTATTTATCGAAATATTTATTTTTAGGTTAGTTATTTAATTAGTTGCGTGTCGAGAACGCGTCCCTGTTAATTAAACTACTGATTACTTACTGATTTGAAATAATAATACATAAATAGATTATTAAAAAAAATATGTCGAAAAAAGCTGAGCTAAGTATCAAGATTAGGTTGGTACGCTATTCGGTTGCAACGGGTTGCCATACGAACAGCACAGTGGCGCCTCCATTATTTTCTACTCTTTTTTGCCAAGCTTGTAGTGATCCGCGCGAACTGTGTCCCTCCACACTCGTAAAGGTTCACAGTCTTGTCCTCGATTATGATGGACGACGACGTGATTTCTGCTGCTGCTGTGTCACTACTTGCTATTGCGTATTACCATGACCTTTGTATTAAAGATATGAAGAATATAAAAAAGTTTCTCCCTATTCTTGTACGCTACTGCGGAAAAATGTGGATGCGTTCACGTTCACGCGCTGCAAACCCTTTGTCGCGGGCCAAAATACTGACACTGACCGGGGAACGGGAACGAGAAGCGTGAACATCTATTAGGTACTCGTGATTCGCAGTTGTCGCGAGCTTTCCGGCCATTTGCGCCGCGAGTGTAGTGCCGGCTTTATATTCTACCAAGTTCAACCATCACAGATAAAAAATAAGAATGTCAAATTGTCAATTTTTTCCTCGAGTATGAATATTTGTTTTTGCCTGAAGTTTCAGAAATTTTAAAATAATACTTTGTTACTACCTCAAACAATCGTACTTCGGTATGAGTATGACTATTTTCTGAAGGTTTTATTTGCTGATTCCGATAATCTTGCAAGGCTCCCATGGTGTTGTGCTTGTGTGTGTGACTGACTAGTAGGTACTGTTGGCCCGTTAAGAAACACTTACGTTTTCTCTCCTAATTTATTTGGCATGAGTAGTAGAGCTTGGTCCAGTGGCAGTGGCATGATATTGAATAGTGTCTTGTAAACAAGTTGGGATTCGGTCGGTTTGGTATTACCAAAATAAAATTCTATGAAATAAAAAAATAATTTTATGTTTGTAGTGGACCTCTCTAATACCTACATACTTTTCCAGTGGGTTATAAACTGATGATATACCTATCACTATCAGTTAAAGAGTTTACTTGGGGTCTCTGTTGGGTATTATTCACATAAGTGAATAATAAATTTATATTAATAATATAAATTTATTATTCACTTATGTGAATAATACCATATTAGTGCAGATAAAATTAAAATATAAAATATAAACCACATTGTTTGTACTTACCTATCCTTTTCTCACCTTAACAGCTGAACAAATTTCTGAAATCTGGCATACAGCCTGTCGTTTCCATCATAATTGGCCTGTTAGGGTAGTTTTAGATAATTGTGTAGATGAAGTAATGATCAAAAGCTAATATTAAATCTCATGCTAGACTCATGGCACCCTGGGAGAATCCCTCTGAGGTGCCCGGGGAATTTGGATTCAGACCTGTGGTGCCCCTAGTCCTCAAATCCATACAACAGTGTAGGTACCTACCAGCAGTAGCACAACCATCCAATCTAATAGTGAGGGATGACTGATAAAATAATAAACAATAAATTTTAATATTTATTAAATGCAATTTCTTTATTGCATGCGTGAGCATAACCACACCGTTATCTTAAACCATGCAACATACACAATGTGAAGTACTACACAACCTGATACTATAACTGCAGTTAGGGATTGTGGCCCATTGGATGGTTAAATATTCTTAAAGAAAACTCTGTTGCCAACTAAATGATACTTAGGTTTATTTATTTATTTAATACTTCAAGCTCACTAATGTACAGAGGCCAAATGCCCATTGAAGTGAGAGGCGACGGAAATGTCATTAATTAGCAGATGTAGTCCGAAGCAGAGCCCAGATGCCAATAATTAACAATATCTTTTGGCTTGCAGAAAACACATTGGAGATGATGGAGAAGTGATATTCAAGAAGAGTTCACCAGCACAGAATGCTAAAATAAATGTAGAAAGAAAGAAAGAAAAAGAAAGAAAGAAGAAAGAATGTCATTATGGTGAAATATAAAGAGTCCGAGTCAGAGTCTGAGAGTGCTATGCATGTGGCCGAGCCGCGCTTCAGAGTGCGCGTGTGCATGCAGCACTTCTACGGACAAGACGACGTGCGAGCGCGCGCCTACGTCAGCGTGTTGCCGCGCCGCCGCGTGCGCTGGCTGCAGCGGCGACTGCGGCGCCTGTTCGCTCTGCCGCGCCTGCGCCTGCTCAGTCGCGGCCACCTGCTGCCGCCGCAGGAGTCGCTCGCGCTGCTGCAGCCCGACGACCCGGTCGAGTGCGTCCCGGACTGCGACCCGGTCCTGCCCAGGGTGATTCCCGTGGACGCAGAGCCCGACGACACTGCGGCCGCGGGAGACGTTGTGGACTCCGTGGATGAGGTGAATGTGATTACCGTAGAGGAGTTCCAGCGCTCGCCGTCGCCTGTCTATCTGGATGATCTCTCGGAAACTAAGCGACAGGCGCTCTTGATTCTGGATCAGTATTGTACTCCGCTCCCAGGAGACCGGGCGGCGGAGAGCAAGACGCGGCCCCGGCGCAGGCGCGTGCGGCGCCGGCGTCGCATTCCGGCGTCGCACGGGGATAACGAGTCAACTCCACGCGGCGACGTTGAACCGGCGCCACATTGCCGCGACGAACCGGCGCCACACTGTTGCGACGAGCCGGCACCACAAGGCGACGACGAGCCGGCGCTACCCAACTGCGACGAATCGGCGCAACACGGCGACGAGCTGGCGCAGGCGGCCGTGTTGCGCGAACCGGTCGCGGTGCCGCTGGTGCTACGTAATGAGTTGCAGCCGCGCGCTCCGCGTGTCGTCCATCCGCTTACTGACGGCGCGCCCGCGATCGTTGTCGACACGCCGCCGCCGTACATGGAGATCGAAATGGGTTAATCAATAAAATATGTAGGTAATGTCTAATAAATCGTTCCCAAGACCTACCAAAGTTATTATTTGTTTTGTTATTATTTGTTTTGACACATGAGAACTTGTTTAGGTACTTACCCAGTAAATACAGATGATTCATGTCCTGTGTCGTGTACCTATCTGACGAGACCCTCATAGGCTCGTACTGGACATAAATTGAAGATAAGTTAAAAATTATGAAAGTTGGATATCTATGCGTGTGCGTATCTTTTATGTGTCGATTTTTGTCTCTAGTAAAGTAGGGTAAATACCTAGGTAGGTACGCTAAATGTCGGCCCCCTTACGGTTTTTCTAACTTTGGAACGTTCTGGCCAAGAGCGGATCCAGCTTTGGCGCTAGGGGGGGGGGGGGGGGGGGGATCATATAGTCGTGGTCAAGTCAAGAAAGAACTCTTAATTTAATTTTGATAACAATAGATACCTACTAGTAAAAAGTAGGTATTTTATTAATGTACGTATGTACAAGGGTGTTTAGCCGTCACATAAAGTGCCCTATTGACCTAGTTAAATGCGAGCTATTTTGAAGATTTGTCCTGCCAACCTGAGTCACATTATTTATATTCCATAACCATGGTGAATGATTTGTCACAACAGTTAGGTACTTAGGTATATCGAGGAGTATGACGCAAAATTCCGCTAAAGAACGAAGTGAAGAGGTGGTACGACAAGGGCTTCCAACAAACAAAAAAATAAAAAATTAAATTAAAAATTTAAGAAACCCCTACCGCAAAAAAGTTAAACATTTAAAAAGTTAAAAATAACACTTTAGCCGTGAAATTTTACTGCACGTCGGGGTACCGCTTAAGTAAGGAATGTTCCTAGTACTTATAGGTATGTAGGTAGGTAGGTACTTATTTTAATGGTACCCCGACGTTACGTAAATTTTCTTGGCTAAAGTGTTATTTTTAACCGACTTCAAAAAAAGGAGGAGGTTTTCAATTCGGTTGTATATTTTTTTTTTTTTTTAGGGTTTGTTACCTCAGTAAGTACTCCGTCATTTATGAACCGATCCGATTTTCAAAATTCTTTTTTTGTTTGATAGGGTATTTATTTATTTATTTATTTCTTATGGCACTTCAACGACTTACTCACTAAAAATGTACTATATAGTATACTTACAGATTGGTCCCATTTGTATCAAAACTCATACCTGATGAGGGATCTTCGAGGAATTGAGGGAACTCCTCAAAAAATATAGGTAGGTACACATGCACCGATGTCAACATTTTAAGTAGCAAATCAAGCATTTTCATTTAGAAAGTATCATTTGGTGAAGAAAAACTGATGAAGAAGACAGGCAACGGAACTCTTCAACGCATAACAGCAAATTATTCGCGATTGCTATAGTCAGATGTCTATGCTGAGCTTTTGTATTTCCACAACATAACATTACGGCATTCTATTTTAAAAGGGGCCGGCAGAGATGTAGGATATATATTAATGTTTGGAGATAGAACTTCTTTAGGAATTGTTATCCAATTTTAATGATTCTTTCAAGTTTTGAAAGACTTTCTTTACATACAAAGAAACTAAAAATTACAAAATAAAAACTTTTTTACAAAAAAAACAACCGACTTCTTAAAAAAAAACTAACAGGTGAAAAATAACTCCAGTTTCGGAAGTCGGTGGCCAATAATGAACAAAACAAAACCACCAAAGCCACAGACTTCCGAAACTGGAGTTATTTTTCACCTGTTAGTTTTTTTTTTTTACTTTTTAAATGATTTACTTTTTTGCGGTGGGGGTTTCTTAAATTTTTAATTTAATTTTTATTTTTAAATTTTCAAACGCATTAATTTTGTTTTATAGAGTTTACAGTTCTAAGAATTTTTCAGTGTATTGTAGGTATGTAGAGTCAAATGCGGGTTAAAACGAATCCAAACACGACATATCTGCTATTAATTTGTCAAGAGTCTACCTACTGGTGTGCTGGATAGCCTGGCTGCAGCATCAGCTCATCCTGTTGCCGTCAGTGCATTGTGTTTAGAATCAAATGCCTCGCTAGACCTATCTCACTTATCTCGTGCATATGTAAAATCTTTCATTCAATTATTCAAAAAAGATTAGAGTGGTATTTTGAAAATAAATGTTTGTTTGCCGATATCACGTTCGGTTTTAGAAAGTGTAGATCTTGTTTTGATAATTTAGGTCTATTAGTTACAAGGATACAGAATGGTTTTTGTTCCAATTGTGTCGCGGTCGGTTGTTTCATAGGATATCGATAATGCGTATAATAATATAGATATAACCCAGTTATTACGTACATTAGATCGGATGGGTGTAGGAAACAAGATTTGTTTATACCTTTGGGAGTTCCTTCGTGAGAGACATTTAAATATTAGGGTTAATAATTTAAGTTCAAGTATGGTAAGAAATACGGGAAGAGGTTTAGCCCAAGGCGACCCTCTTTCACCGTTACTTTTTAATATAGGTAGCTACTATAGATTTATGTAAGCAAATTAGCACCGATCATGTTCATGTTTCACAATACGCAGATGATTTTGTTGTTTATTCTGTTGAAAGTAATGTAAGTCAAGCTAGTTCTTATTTACAGGAGTCACTGAACTTACTTGCCAAACTCCTTGCTGATATTGGTTTAGAGATTTCAACAACTAAAACTAAAACTTGTATTTTTAAAAAAGGTAAAAATAATCAAATAGTTAACCTTAAAATTAACAACTCGGTCTTACAGGTGGTAGAAAATGTAAAATATTTGGGCCTTTGGCTGGATCGTTCTCTAAGATGGGCCAAACACATTAATGAAACCCACCAAAAAACTGCCAGATTCCTCAATGTTCTCAAAGTTTTATCGGGCGCTAACTGGGGTGTTCATCCGAAACACTTAAGAATTGCATACATTTCCCTAATACGAAGTCGGATGGACTACGCTAGTTTTTTGTACGGAGACAGTTGTCATTCAAACTTGTATAAACTTGATAAAGTTCAAAACCAAGCTATGAGGATTATTGGTAGGTAGCTTTATAAAATCTACTCCCATCCATGTCATTGTAGTGACTCAAGTACCTGTCACACATATAATTATTACCTTTACCAAGAAAAACAATACCTTCACCATTACCTTCACACCGTTACCGTACCACCTGCATAACCAATACCTTTTGTTCGACCAACTGCTAAAGAAATAGTGAAGAAGACCGCCTTGAAAAAGGCGTAAGTACTCTGCTAAAGAAATAAGAAGTTCGTTCTGAAAAGAACGGTTTTGGGCGCAAGGCTGACGACGTGCGTGAAGATAGGAAGCAGCAGAGATGGACACACGACGCGATGACTCGCAGAGATCCTCACGCTACGCCGGAAGCCCGCGAAAAGGACGAACGCGGCGCGTCCGCATGTATTTATTGAGTAGCGCGGCGCGCGACGAACTCGCGCCTCCGCGCATGCGCGGCGCATCGGGCGCCCTCTGACGGTCGCGATTATTGTAAATACCTTAGGCTAAGCACTAATTGTACCATACAGAATGTACATATAAGTAGGAACATATTTTCAAATATACACAGATAAACCGGACACGTGTTTCTATCAAGATCCCTCTACTCCCCTAAATTGGTGACTCCGAACGTTCAGAAGAAACCCCGAAATAACCTGCAGCTCCGAACACGACCCGAAGAAGACGACCACGAACCTGAAGCGACCGAGTTCCTGTGCATCAAACGCCATTAACTCCAGCAGATCGATCAAGACCGTCACAATCACAATGTCCACCACCGAAGATTTCAGCGACGCCCAAGGCAGCACAACAATGAAGAGCGACGTAGCATCGATATCACTGCCTGCACGTCTACCACCATTCTGGCGCCAAAATCCTCGCCTATGGTTCGCGCAATTTGAAGCCGCCGTCGCTGCCAGCAAAATAGGGGAAGAACAAAAATTCAACCTCGTCGTCCCTCTTCTCGGAAACAGCGACCTAGAACAGATTGGAGACATCATCCTACATCCACCGAGCACTGGCAAATACAGCGCACTCAAGGACAGACTGATTTCCACATATCAAGAGTCAGACCACCGACAACTACAGAAACTACTCAGCGGCCTCGAACTCGGCGATAACAAGCCAAGCCAGCTGCTGCGTAAAATGCGAGACCTCAGTGGCAAGCTATTATCAGACGAAGCACTAAAAGTCATGTGGCTTAACTAGTTTTTAAATCTCTTTGGGCTTAACCAACTGCCCACTCAAGTTCGCGCCGTGCTCTCTGTCAACACCGAGTCGACACTAGAAATATTAGCCGCAATGGCAGATAAAATGATGGAGCATTTTGAACCCGCTACAGTCGCCGCAGTCTCCACAGCAAGCCCTCCGTCAGCCAGCCCATCAGTCAACGAAATTCAAGTCAACGCGATAACAACCCTACAGATCAGCATGCTTACAAAACAAATAGAAAAATTATCACTCGAAGTAGCCGAACTCCGCAACAATCAACATTCGTCGCATCATCGTTCCCGCCAAAACTCCGCTTATCGCAATCGCTCGCGCTCGCATTCACGACAGCGCACTGATAACGCCCGCAAGCCCGGCGATCCCGACTGGATGTGCCGCTACCACTACAGATTCGGCAACGGTGCCCGCAAATGCGAGTCGCCGTGTTCCTTCAGCACAAAACGGGAAAACTAGAACGTACATCGACAGTGGCGGGCATCGATGTAAACCAAGCAAGCCGCCGCCTATGTGTTATCGACATCAACAACAGAGAGAGATTTCTAGTCGACACGGGAGCTGACATATCGGTATTAGCCGCACGAAACCAGAAGTATTCCAAGCCGGCGGAGAATGCAAACTACAAACTCTTCGCGGCAAACGGAACAGAGATTCGTACCTACGGAGAGCGCACACTCGAGCTCAACCTAGGCCTACGAAGACCATTCAAGTGGACTTTCATTGTCGCCAACGTGAAGACATCGTTATTGGGTGCAGACTTCCTAGTTCACCACAAACTGTTAGTCGACCTGCACCAAAAGAAATTGATCGACCGTGTGACCGAGCTCAGCGTAAACACCGTCAAAGTAAATAGCAACGAAGAATCGATCTACATCATCAACCGCGACCATACTTATCACGACCTGCTGAAGAAATATCCAGACGTACTTCGACCAATGTCACTAAAAACTCCGGCCAAGCATGACGTCACACATCACATCGAGACAACAGGGCCGCCTATCTACTCACGTGCGCGCCCTCTACCGCCCGATAAATATAAAGCGGCAAAACTAGAATTCGAACGCATGATCGAGATGGGGATTTGTAAGCCGTCAAACAGTCCGTGGGCGAGTCCACTTCACATCGTCAAAAAGAAAGACGGATCACTCCGAGTATGTGGTGATTACAGAAGACTCAACGCTGTTACCGTTCCCGACCGATACCCAATTCCTAGAATTCAAGACTTCACTTATCAACTACACGGCAAGAAGATATTCTCGAAACTCGATTTAAAAATGGCATATTTCTGGATACCTATCGCAAAACAAGATGCTCAAAAAACTGCTATTATTACACCTTTTGGACTCTTCGAGTTTACCTGCATGACGTTTGGCTTACGAAACTCCGGCCAAACGTTCCAACGTTTCATGCACGAAGTTTTACGAGGACTAGATGACAACGTATTTTGTTTCGTCGACGATCTACTTGTACATTCGAGAAACAAGGAAGAACACCGCCGCCACTTAGAACAAGTACTCGAACGCCTAAATACCTACGGCGTCAGTCTTAACATCGACAAGTGCGAGTTTGACAAAGAAAACATAGAGTTCCTCGGTTACGAAGTTTCATCAGAAGGAATCAACCCCACTCAAGAACGAATTCAAGCCATAACAAATTATCCAAAACCACAAACAGTACAAGAGCTAAGAAGATTTCTAGGAATGATCAACTTTTACCGCAGTTGTTTACCTCACCAAGCCGAATATCAACACGAATTGAACAAATATCTACATAACAGTAAGAAGAACGACAAAACTCAGATACAATGGTCGCCAGTAGCAGAACAAGCCTTTGAAAAGTGCCGACAAAGCATTCTCGAGGCAACAACTCTGACGCACCCGATACCTAACGCGCCGCTATGTTTATTTACTGACGCATCGAACACTAGCATTGGCGCCGTCCTACAACAAAAAGTTAACGACGTATGGAGACCACTAGCATTTTTCTCGAAGACTATGAGTGAGACACAACGACGCTACAGCGTGTACGATCGCGAATTACTAGCTATGTACACCGCTGTGCAACACCTACGACGACTGATAGAGGGCAGTGACCTAACTATAATCACGGATCACAAGCCACTAACTTACGCGCTAACAAGAACTCCGAGTACCAGCGACACACCACGCCGAGAACGCCAACTACATTACATAAGTCAATTCTGTTCAAAGATCGAATACATTCACGGTGATAAGAACGAAGCAGCGGACGCCTTATCACGCATCGAAGAAATCGACTTATCGCACTCTACGATCGATTTCAACCAACTTGCGTTAGACCAAGAAAACGATGAAGAACTAAAGATCTGCATGTCCAACCCGAGTCTGAAGTTTGCGCCTATCACACTACCCGGAGGTCAGCGACCTGTCATATGCGAAACATCAACCGGCAACTTACGTCCATACCTACCAGCGACTTATCGTATAGTAGCATTCAAAGCGCAACACGAACTAAGTCACCCCGGTGTACGAACAACAAGAAAAGTTATGACAACAAAGTTCTTTTGGCCGAGTATAAACAGAGAAGTTGGTATGTGGGCGAAATCATGCATCGGCTGCCAGCGCGGTAAAGTTCAGCGACACGTAATCAGCCCACTCGGCGAGTTTCAAAAATCATCACGCTTCGAACACATTCACGTTGACATCGTGGGACCACTACCGCCATCTAACGACTACAGATACCTAGTTACGATGATCGACCGCTGCACTAAATGGCCCGAGGCAATACCTATCCGTGACGTCACCGCCGACACTGTTGCTAAGGCGATTTACGACGGATGGATTTCGCGATTTGGTTGCCCGGTACGTGTTACAACGGACCAAGGAAGACAATTCGAATCATCACTATTCAACTCACTGATGAAGAAGTTTGGCATCACCAGGATTCGAACCACTGCATACCATCCGCAAGCAAATGGTCAAGTCGAACGCTGGCATCGAACGTTAAAGGCCGCGCTCATGGCAAGAGGCGCCGGCATACACTGGAGTGAGGAACTAACAACCGTGCTACTGGGACTACGTACAGCGCTTCGAGAAGACACCCAAGTCAGTCCAGCACTGATGACCTACGGATCGACACTAAGAATACCGTCAGATTTCTTCGTGCCTACACAGCCGAAAAATGAAGACGCAGAATTCGTCCGCCAGTTAACTGACACCATGGCATCACTCTCACCTACCAGCAAGTCACATGGCAACAACAGAAGCACCTTTGTACACAAAGACCTACTGACGTGTACTCATGTGTTCGTGCGCAACGATACCGTCCGAAGTCCATTGACCCCTCCGTACGATGGCCCGTTCAAGGTGATTCAACGTGATAGCAAGCATTTCACCATACAGATGCCACTTCGAACCACTGTTGTCTCAATAGACAGACTCAAGCCAGCGCACCTACTTAACGAGGCTGAGAGTACCACCACGCCAACAACATGCGCGCAACAAGCACCGCGCAACATGGACACAGCTACGAGCGTCGAGCCCCGGTCATCAACACCAAGCGTACCGCACGAATCATACGTCACTCGATCCGGCCGTGCGGTAAAACCTAAAGTACGCTTCGCTTAGGGGGGAGTGATGTAGTGACTCAAGTACCTGTCACACATATAATTATTACCTTTACCAAGAAAAACAATACCTTCACCATTACCTTCACACCGTTACCGTACCACCTGCATAACCAATACCTTTTGTTCGACCAACTGCTAAAGAAATAGTGAAGAAGACCGCCTTGAAAAAGGCGTAAGTACTCTGCTAAAGAAATAAGAAGTTCGTTCTGAAAAGAACGGTTTTGGGCGCAAGGCTGACGACGTGCGTGAAGATAGGAAGCAGCAGAGATGGACACACGACGCGATGACTCGCAGAGATCCTCACGCTACGCCGGCAGCCCGCGAAAAGGACGAACGCGGCGCGTCCGCATGTATTTATTGAGTAGCGCGGCGCGCGACGAACTCGCGCCTCCGCGCATGCGCGGCGCATCGGGCGCCCTCTGACGGTCGCGATTATTGTAAATACCTTAGGCTAAGCACTAATTGTACCATACAGAATGTACATATAAGTAGGAACATATTTTCAAATATACACAGATAAACCGGACACGTGTTTCTATCAAGATCCCTCTACTCCCCTAAATCATGAATAGTGAATTATGTATTCAACCTTTATTTATTCGTCGAAACTATTTAGCTGGTAAATTTTATTTAAAATGTAAGTCGTTATTAAGTAGTTATTCGGTTGTTGACTTGCTGAATGATTTTTTACCTCTGATGCCTTTATGGAAACGGAAAAATAAGCCATTGTTAGTTTTAAGCCATGCATACCTTAGAGATGTGCGAATTCACTGCAGCCAGAGTTTGGAGATGTTTGGGTTTCACACTTGGGTTAGTTACTTAGATTTAACTAAAAACATTTACTTTAACATAAGCGGGGTAAATAAGGCAAAAAAACGGTTTCAACCACTAGTATTGAACGATTTATGTTGTCAATATTTAACCGCTACATACTTAAATTTTTATCAAATATTTACAGATGGTTATAAAGACAATAATATTTCCGGAGCAGCTTTTTATGACCCACAGCAAAATATATATATCAATGGGCTTTAGTATTGACTCGAACGTGTCTATAATGTATACTGAACTGTTGGCAATCAATGAAGCTTTATCATACACTAAATCAATAAATCAAAATAAGTTTCTAATACTAACTGACTCCAGGAGTGCATTACAACATGTGGCTCGTTGTACCTCGACAGTTCGAGGAACACCGATAGCGTACACAATAATTAACCAGATTCTGGAACTTCAACAAAATTCTAAATCAGTAATACTGCAGTGGATTCCGTCACACGTCGGGATTCATGGCAATGAAATGGTAGATAATTTTGCAAAGCGAGCCGTTGTTGAAGGCATACCATTAAATATAGTGCCATTTTTTCCAGATAACTTTTATCTGGTTAAAAAACATTGCCATAAATTGTGGAAAGAATATCATGATGAAAGATCAAGAGAGAAAGGTATCTGGTACAACACCATTCAACCTGAGCCATTAGCGATTCCCTGGATAGATACTTGTGCAATCAATCGAAAAGATATTGTTACTGCCATGAGGCTTCGATCCGGTCACATCCCATCGAGGAAGTTTACATTCCTTATGGGTATCACATCTTCACCTAACTGCGAAAGATGTGGATTGATCGAGGATGTACATCATATTCTGGTGGAGTGTGAGCGGGGCGAACGCATCCGGAGAAATCTGTTTAGCACACTAAATATGTTTGGAATCGGTATTTGCAACAGTTTCTTAGCTAAGCCTTTGTCCGACGAGGCAAGAACTCTTTATAAAATTTATTATAATCATTTAAAATAATGTAAAAATACAAAATCTAGGCTATGATGGAGCGACATAGTCAATATTGTGACAAAGCTCCTTAATAAAGAAAAATAAAAAAGTAATCCTTGTGTACTTCGATCAATAATAGCACTAGATACAAGATCAGGAACAAAAATACCTCGCTAAAGTGTCCACGTTTAGACACGCATAAACAATTGCATTTCTTACTACGAATATAGAAAAAAGTTTTATAATATTATCAAGTTCAGTTCATTATAAACCTTGACACTCAAGCATAAATTTTAATTACAATTGCAAAATATTTATGCCTAAGTCCTTCTGTCGTCAGAGAAAAGTAAAAGGAATTTTGAAATGTATAGCTAGGGTTCTTTCCATAAAGAAAACACCGAACTACCGAGTAAGTAAACTGTGTAATTGGTGAACAGACACGAGTTTATAATGAATAACATTATATTTGTACCTACAACAATAATCTATACTAATCTATACTAATATTATAAAGAGGTAAAATTTGTAAGTTTGTAAATTTGTATGTAGGGGGTAATCTCTGGAACTCATAATCCAATTCTAAAATTTTTTTAACTGGCTGAAAGCTACATTATTCCTGAGTGCTATAGGCTATAAATTGTTTCTATAACATGTATATTAAACGAGCTATCACAACTTTTGTCTAGCAAGTCGGAAAAAAATACCTCATAAAACAGAATTATTTGCGTGCGCTGCCTAAACAGTTGCTTAAAATTAAAAACAATGTATGGCTTTCTGGTTCGTCTTAATAATTTCTACAAAAAAGTCAACGATACCATATCTCTATCTTTTATATTTTATCTTTTATACTTCATTTATTGCATTAAAAAAATATATTTTCGGCATACTTACGTTTGGTTGGTTATTTGAGCAACAAAATATTAATTCTTATGACAATAAATTATTTCAGTATCACAAGAACATCATACAGATAAGATTTGCCATTTACAGTATATCAATTGGTCATACAGTTTCGGAGATAATTTAAAATTACTAAAACGCTAAATGCCTCTAGCATAACTTTCATTGTGCAGACGTTTTACCTATTTGCCCATAGATGGCGTTCTGCAACTACGTCATTTTTCTGAATCGCGGTGTTAAGACTTTCCGTGGATTGATGACCATCTCGAATTATTAAGCCCATGTTGTTGGATCAGCCAGTGGTCAACAAGTCGTTCTCCGAGCATCACACTATTTGTGGGTACCCGGAGAAAACTTTTATCCGCACGGACCGCCACTTTTTGTGACTTTTTCTGTGTTCACACAAACCTCCGCGGCTGGTGTGAGCACAGAGGGAGCCACCGCTGCTGCCCGGCGCTCTGCGCTGTTGCGGTCGCGGCTGGCCACACCCAGCGAGATGCCGAAGCCAGGCGCCCGTGGGTCTTTTGACCCCGGTGACGCCGGCCCAACCAACCGTCCGGCGCTGGACCGGACGATGTCGCTGCCGAATATCGGTGATACGTCGTCCGGTGCACCCCCGGCCGTGTACCAGGAGCGGAGGGAGCCTCAGCCGAGGGAGACCGCGTCGAGACGACGGGTGGCCGCTGACACGGCGGACGCTGCCGTCCCGCCGACGGCACCGGCGCCTGCGCGCGTTGCGCCGCAGCCGTCGTCGAGCCGTCAGCACGCAGTGCCCGTGCGCCCCCCGGCGTTCCGCCCGGTGCCCATTCAGGCTCCAGGGCCCGCACCCAACCCAACCCGTGCGCCTCATGCGCGCCACGCTGCGCCTGTTGCGCGCGCCCAAGCGCCCGTAACTCGCGCCTCCACGCCCGCTGCCCGCGCCCCTAACGTGCGCACCCCAGCGCCCGCCCCGCGCACTTCTGCCCGCGAGCCAACACGTGCGGCTGCCGCGACGCCTGTGCGCCCCGCAGCTAGCGCTGCGCGAGCGCCCACGCGCCCCGCTGCGCAGCCCGCCCGCTCGGCCGCGCCCACTGCGGTCGCTGAGCGCACCCCAGCGCCTACCACCGCGCCCAAGCCTGCACCGCCTTTGAAGCGCACCCCAGTGCGCTCCCAACCGGTGCACACCGAGCCATCCCCGGCCCCCCCCGCGCGCCTCGGCCTATGACTCGCCGGCGATGCTCTCCCCCTCATCCAGAGCGGGATCGAGCATGTCGCTGGCCTCCATGGGCTCGGGGCGCCAGGAGGCATACACCCCACGGTCGCCGTCGCCCCAGCTCGACTTCGAGTACGAGTTTGAGCTGGAGGCGCGGCCACAACGCCGCCGCCGAAGTTCCGACGACGCTGCCACGGAGGAGGCGAAGCGGTACTGTCTCGATCCGCCGCGCCCGCAGCGCGCGAGGGCGCCCCGCGACCGGGACGCTACCGCGTCGCCCACCTTCGCGGACGTGCTGCGCCGGACACCGACGCCCCCAACACCGACGCCGGGAGCTGCAGGGGTAAGTGATGCCCCACTTACTTCGTCTGCACCGCTCCCCCCCCCTGATGCCACCGTCGGCCAGGCTGGCAAGAAGCCGCCGACGGGGAAGAAGCTGCGCTACCCTCCGCTAATAGTGGAGAGGCTGCCAAACTGGGCCACCCACTTTAGGGCACTGACGGGACAACTGGGCCGGCCACCGAACGCCCGCCCCTATGGCGGGGGTTTCAGGTTCTCGCCCGAGTCCGAGGTCGAGTTCCGGCTGGTCCAGAGGTACCTGACAGACCTGGAAAAGAGGGAGGCCGTACCTTGGTTTGCCTACTCCCTACCGGCGGAGAAGAAATTTAAAGTCGCCATCAGGGGGATACCGGCTGACACCGACCCCACTGATATTGAGGAGGAACTCCGCCAGCTGGGATACCAGCCGGAGTACGTGCGCCACATCAAGGCGCGCCAAGGAAGACCCGGCTGTGTATTCCACGCCGTGCTTACCCGGACGCCAGATGCGCGTCGCATCTACGACACCACGACATTCATGAATATGCGTGGTGTCAAGATAGAAGCCTGGCGGAGCAAACGTGGGCCCGCCCAGTGCCACCGGTGCCAAAAGTTCCGGCACAGCTCGCACCAGTGCCACCGACCGCTCGCCTGTGTGAGATGTGGAGGGCCACACGCTGCACGGGACTGTCCCCGCCCGAGAGAGGAGCCGGCCACCTGCGTTAACTGCGGGGGCCCCCACCCGGCGTGCAACGTGAAGTGCCCCACATTCCAGACGGAGATCCAAAACAGGCGAGCGGGCACTGCCGCCATCACCGCCTCCAGCAAGCAGCAACAGCCGCCTGCCCCCAAACCCGATGTCGCAGCCACCGAAGAGGCCCAAGGCGCCTCACTGATGGCGGCAGCGAACGGGCCCACCACTCGAGGAGCGGGCACCTCCTCGCAGCGGCGGAGGAAGAGGAAGCAAGAGGCAAAGGCCAAAGGCAAGAAGCCAGCGCCAGCGCCTCAAGCGACCCAGGCAGTGATTCCACTGAACAGGACCGCGCCTGTCCCTGAAACGGGGGCGCAGACTGTGACCAAAGCCGGCAAACCTGTTGTCGGTACTAAGAAGCCACAAAGACAGCAAGCAGCCGCGAGTGCCGACACAGATGCCGGCGAGCTCGCCCCAGAGGCAGCCAGGAAGAAGCAGTTCACAACCTGCGCCATCCAACTCTTGATGGACCTGATGAAGGCCATCAGGCAGGGACAGGATCCGGAGCTGATCATCCTCGACGGTCTGACCGCTCTACTAGCCCTGTACAGTGGCCAGGCCGCCGAGGGGGACCCGCTAGAACGGCCGCGGCCTTAGGAACAAGGTCGCCCCACTCCGCCTCCTCCTCAATCAGTGAAGACTCCGACGTGATGCCTGATGTGGGACGCCTGCCCTGCGACTTGGACGCGGGCGCGGCGTCCCACCCCCACCGGATTGACGCCCGAGTAAGTCGTACCACCCAACACACGGCTTACTCACACATTAAGACTCCACTCCTACTCGCACCCGGTAATGTGACGCGTACTAAGTTAATATAGGCGTGTCACATAACCACACATACAATCGCCTCTTTTACATACACGTAAACTCACGCGTCGGACAGCTGGTGCGAGCTCGCTGTTTCGACGAAAAACACGGGCGGTGTTACACAACACAATACCGCCCACACACACACGACGGCGTCTTAGTCTGAAACGTGACCGGCTAGACCTGGAAGCGGGACGGACGGACGCCACTCACCTCTCTTTCCGCAGGAGCGCCCCAAGTCGACGCCTCTGTCGCTGGTCGTGCTCGCTGGGCCTCCCCCGGGTAACCGGGGGTCTCACCTGGCGGGTACCGACCGCCGAGGTGTCGTGAAGATATGGCACTTCACCGCGGCGCTGCTAGACAGCGTCGTGCGATGACAGCGCCATGGCGCACCTGCGGATAAACACATGCAACTACTCACAGGCGCGTTGTTTACAACGCGCCATCACGCTTCTAGCCCTGTGAGGCAGCCCAGTGACGGGTCCGTTTCAGCGGGCCAAGGTATAGCCTCTGCGATGGGGGGCTTATGCCCCGAGTTCGCTTGCCACGCCCCCTGACGGGGGCGTAGCGATTGCTTTACCCATGTTGTTGTCAGTTAGAGTTATAATATTACATGTCAGTTGCTTATTGGTTTCGGTTGATTCGTTCGTATGGTTGTTGTTGTTGATAGATACCTCATAATCGAAAATATCGTAATTTCGTTGTACGTTTGTTATGTATGTTCGTAGTTTCGTACTTCGTTCTATCGTAATAATCGATACCTACGAGTTATTCGATATTACAATTGTTTTGTTTTGTCAAGGCGGACGGTGTTCGATTCGCTCTCCCTTTGTTCATAATTGTTTTCAAGTCTGTGCGTAGTTTGTTGAGAGCATGCCTAAAAGGAAATCTCAACTGTCCCGGCAGATATCACAGACAAGAGCCGTTCCAGTACGCCGTACGGAAGAATATGCCCCTGAAAATGAGCAGCGCCTTTCGAGAAATCTATATCTATACCTACTTATAATAAATCTGTAGAAGTAAAATTTCTGTACATTGAAAATATCAAAAAAAAAATAGCAGGGGGTGTTACTAGACTGACACCGAACCCAAAAATATGATTAAAAAAATTTTTGTCTGTCTGTATGTTCAGGTATCACGCAAAAACTACCGGTTCGATTACGATGAAACTTGGTATACTTATTCTTTGATATCCTGGGCACCACACTGGGTACTTTTTATCCCGGAAAAGTATATACAATAAAAAACAAACTTAATTTTGCGGTTCGATCCCTAGACCTGACTACTGTACCAACCACAAATTATGAGTTTGTCGTAGGTTACGTTACCCGCAGTGGAGTTCACCAAGGGGTGCTGCACACGGCTAAGATACTATAATATTTTATCTTAAGATACAATATAGTTCGCCATAAAATTCAATGGACTATCACACACTACTATGATAATAAATAATATATAATTATTCAAAATTAATATTGGAGGATGATTGGTGATCGATTCTGATGCCAAAAATGCAATCAGTAAATGTTTTGTCTGTCTGTCTGTCTGTCTGTATGGTACACGCATCGTTCAAAAACTATTATAGGGATTTTCACCAAACTTGGTACGGCTGTAATCAATACGCCTGGGCAGGTTGATCTTAGTCTCAGTTGTTTTACACATGGTCGGTTGTACGCCGCTCTTTCCCGGGTCAGTAGTTCCAGAAATCTTTATGCATACATGCCGGAAGGATCAACTTTGAAAGTAGTCTATCCGGAAGTATTATGCTAAAATTATTACGTTTATATATCAACGCACAACCCAAACCTCTGGTATTAGAGACATGAAACTTGAAGGGGTGTTCTTAGTGAAAAGTATCCACTAAAAAACGATTTTTGGAAATTCAACTCTTAAAGGGAAAACATAGGGGACGGAAGTTCGACATCCACGCGGGCGAAGCCGCGGGCAAAAGCTAGTGGCGGATAGCCGGCTCACAGTGCGTATGAGTCATGTGCACGCGCGGCTATCGCGAGTGAGTTCGCGCGGTCGACTCTACTGCCCTTGCCCGCGGCGCAGCGCGGGCGGCGGGGATAGTGCTGTGCCGATTACCCACTAGTCACGTAACCTCGTCGGCACACGACGGTTTCTCGAGATGCGGGAAGCAGCTATTTGGGGTCGCGCTATAAATGTGACTTAAAAATAAAAGACATTTTTAAAATAAGTACTCTATTTTGGAATTAGACGTAGTTTTTGGTATGATATTTCAATGCTCAGAACACAGTAAGAATTGAGACGTAAAGTTGCAGAATAATAATTTATATTTCTTATGCAAGCGACGGTTTGTTTTATATGGTAGCAAAATTAAATAATTATTTGACCCATTTTAAAAAAGTAGTAGGCCTAAATTAGTACAATAGTTATTTTATTATGACATTGCTATTAATAGGGAATATGCATGTAATTTAAATATGGTTTGAATATTTTTTTTCCAAATCTTTAATAGCAGAAAATATGAACTTAATCATTGTTTTATTTTTAAAAGCGTCATAATTATTTAAAATTAAAAATAAAAGTGCGAATTAAGCGCGGGAAATTCATATTTGTAAAACGCATCACCATTGGTTATAACGAAAATTGACGTCAAATACTACGACAACAACTCAACGTCTACAAAACATCAATGTGTAAGTATGACATTAAGTATTGAAATGGACTTTTTATTGGAAAACATAATTATTGCCGTGTGTGTTGTGAACTAATTTAATGTTCAAGTGTAAATCATAGGATCATACAGCTTGGCAAAAAAGAGTAGAAAATAATGGAGGCGCCACTGTGCTCTTCGTATGGCAACCCGTGGCAACCGCATAGCGTACCAACCTAGTCTTGATACTTAGCTGTTTTTTAGACAAATAATCTAATTTTGTATTATTTTTAAATCAGTAATTAATTATTGTTCTCGTCACGCAACTGATTACTTACCTAAAAATAATAAATTGGGTAAATAAGTACTCCTGAGATCACAACATTGTTTAGGAATTATAAAAAAAGAAAACATTACATTATATAACAAAATTTAAATATTTTATTTTAGTAAATCTTCCTCTAAATATTCTACCCCGAACACGTAGGCCGCAAACTCATCTGAGTCATGTTCGGGTTGAAAGGTGAAGCTGCTATCATCTTTTAGATTTATTACTAATCGCTCTATTTCCTCGTTCATAGTTATTTTTTTTTCAGTAATCCTTTTCTATTTTTATTACATGTTAGTACGAGTTCTTCCAATCCTCCTCGGTAATAGTTTGGAATGCATGTTCAGCTGCTTTCTGTAAAGACGAAATATTTCATTTTACCCTAACAATATTAAAAGTAAAACATTTTTATCACATACTGCTAATAAGCCAGATATAGAAAATACCCCTTTGTTTATCTCCTTCCAGCACGATTTTGCTTAGAACGATAACAGATTTCCCTGAATTAAATAATAGATTTAGACTATGGCACGACTAATTCTTTTACATTTCTAATGCAAACGCTAGAACAAATAATTATCTCCCACTTAAAGTATAATTATTTACGGAGAAATTTAATTTTCATTCAGTTAAAAGTCAAGTCACCAAAGTATCAATTTATCTCAGTGCGCTATACCAGAGTAATGCAGAAAAAATGTAAACATAACCTATGTGCTCGACATTTATTGTTTCAAATTTCTGGTTATTCCTTATGCAAGCGAATTAATATAGCTTTGTATTCATCAATTAACACTTGATTCAACTGAAATCAACAAAACAAACTCTTACATAAGTACCTGTTGTAAAACCCGGAACCCTCGGGCTTCGTGAGGGTTCGGTTTAGGCTCGATCACGTTGCGAGCTGGTAGATTAGTCGCTGTTATAGGTCAATGCGAACCCCCGAGCTTGGTGAGGGACGCAAGGACGCTATGGTTCCCTACGTTGAAGTCAAAAATAAAACATAGGGTACTATTCACCACCAATGTATAATCTACCTTGATAGGCACAGTTAACAGTTACAAAGAACATGTGTGTACAAATAACAATTTCACGACCCGAAGACCTTATACTATTCGCGGAGAATCTTAACACCGCGATCTAATTTTTGGTCTTAAATGAACAGCGCCATCTATCGGTCTCAAATGTAACTAACCTTACAAACAATTAGATCGCGGCATTAAATTGTTGATAGATGGCTGTACATTCCGCCCACCAAGGACATTTAATGAACATTATGTCCTTTCAATTTACAAATATATTTAACATTAAGCTTATCAAATAGTTTTAATTTCCCTTACAAAATGCCATACAAATTTTACCTTAAACATAAACTATTACTTACACGTCTAACAATGCTTAATCTTATACTTAAACTACTAACAACATTCTTAGGCAATCGGCAAGACACACAGTTTTGATGTTGGTCTTTTAAATACCGAACCATTACTGCGAAGTGTGACTACTCGTGTAAGATTGTCTGACCCCGGATGTTTTTCAACCACTCTGCCAAGAAGCCACCGACAAGGCGGTAAGTGATCCTCCTTAATAAGAACTATATCCCCTACGTTTGGTTCAGGATTTTGCTTAGACCACTTATAGCGATGGAGCAGTGTTGTCAAGTATTCATCAGACCATCTACGCCAGAAATGCTGTGTCATCCGTTGGACTAGATGCCACCTCTTTAAGCTAGAGATATTTGCCTCTTCATAGTTATGATCAGGCGCATTAACAATTGGTTCACCTACAAGAAAATGCCCTGGCGTTAATGCGTCGAAAGTGCTTGAGTCAGTCAGTCTACACAAGGGACGTGAATTTAAACATGCTTCTATTTGACTCAATAAAGTAGACATTTCTTCAAAAGTTAAAGTTGA
Source organism: Euplexia lucipara (assembly GCA_921972225.1). NCBI lineage: Eukaryota > Metazoa > Arthropoda > Insecta > Lepidoptera > Noctuidae > Euplexia > Euplexia lucipara. The sequence continues at coordinate 168,074 of OV179149.1, read as the reverse complement.
GCTACCTATCACTCTGTTTAAATGTTTCTTACAGGACTTTATGCCTGCTTCCCATAAGCCGCCAAAGTTCGGAGCATGTGGTGGAATGAAATGCCACGTGGTACCTTCAGTGGCCAAAGATGAAGCAATTTCTTTAGCTATACCCGAATTTTCCGAACGAAGTAATGTGGCTAGTTCTTTAGAAGCACCCTGAAAATTTGTACCGTTATCACTCCAAATATCCTTGCATTGACCGCGTCTTGCCACAAACCTTTTAAAAGCGGCAAGAAACCCCGCGGTTGTTAGGTCACTTACGACCTCAATATGAACAGCCTTAGTCGCCATGCAGACAAATAAGCAAATATATGCTTTATATGCATGGTGACCCCTACCCTTGGATGCCCTCAACTGAATAGGACCCGCATAATCTACCCCACTGCTTCTAAACGGTCTATTTGGTGTAACCCGTGCTGGTGGTAGTTGACCCATTAATTGAGGTTTTGTAGATGCTGCATAACGTAGACATATTACACATTTACGAACGTATGCAGTAATCAATCGTTTAGCCCCGTGAATAAAATACTTTGTGCTTAAGTAGTTAAGCGTTAGTTGAGGACCACCATGAAGATTTCTTTGATGTGCGTCAGCGATTAAGAGATTGGTAAAATAAGTATCACTTGGAATCAATATGGGATTTTTACGATCCCTGTCAAGATCGGAACGTTCCAATCTGCCGCCCACCCTCAGGATTTTAACCGAATCGAGATAAAGATTTAAGGACTTAAACATCTTTCGCTTAGGCCTTTCCCTTTGCAGATCCAGAATGATCGCTTCAAACTTTTGATTTTGATATACCCTAATGCATGTTTCTAACGCTAATCTCAATTCTTCTGCAGTTATAAATTTATGATTCCTTCTTTCAGCCTTTGGTTTCCTCCACTCTAACGGACGTCTTAAATATGCTACCATTCTAACTAGTTGGGTAAGTGATGAATATTTATTCCAAATAAAATTATCTTCCGATGCTACATGTACCCTTATTTCCTCTATATCAGTTGATACAACCTTGTGTTTGCTTAATATAATTGTTTTATTTTTCAGGAATTCCGGACCTTCTACCCACAACCTAAAATTAACAAATTCAGAGGCGTATAAACCACGTGATGCGCAATCAGCTGGATTATTTTTCGACCTAACATGATTCCATTGCAGTGGTTCACTGATGCTCAAAATTTCAGAAACGCGGTTTGCCACGAATGTCTTCCATTTGCTAGGATGACTGTTTAGCCACGCTAACACGATCTCTGAATCGGTCCAATAATACAAATTGGATTTACCGATTCCCATCACTTCGGAAACTTCAGAAAGCAGTTTTGCTAGGAGGACTGCTCCACACAACTCTAACCGGGGTACTGATACCGTTTTTATTGGTGCGACATTAGTTTTTGCCGTAACCAAAGTTACCTGAACGTTACCCTCAGTATCGACTACCCGTGCATACACTACCGCAGCGTATGCTGATTTTGACGCGTCGCAAAATCCATGCAAATCAACCTGCTTGTCACTGAGTTTCATGTTCAACCATCGCGGTATTGAAAATTTCGTTAAACCTTTTAACTCCTGTTGGTAAGTCAACCATTCCCTTTTTATTTCATACGGAACTTCTTCGTCCCAACCGATTCCAGATATCCATAATTTTTGAATTAATATTTTTGCTACTACTATTACCGGAGCGACCCATCCCAAAGGATCAAATAGTCTTGCTATATCTGATAACATGTTTCGTTTAGTTACAGTTTCCTGTCGCAGAGGCATCTGAACAGAATGCTGAAAGGTGTCGCAGCTTCGGTTCCAGGTAAGTCCCAACGTTTTAAGTATGTCATCCTGTTTTATGTTTATCTCCCTTTCTACACCATCCTGATCTTTGAACGAGTGCCTTTCTCCGATAATCTTCTCTAGTAATTCACTGCTGTTGCTTGACCATTTCTGTAACGTGAATCCTGCCTTTGCTAATAACTTATTCATTTGACTGTAAATCTGCATGCCTTCTTCTATCGTATCACAACCAGTCATAAGATCATCCATGTAATAATCTTTAAGTACTCTTTCAGCTGCCAGTGGATAATTACCTCCTTCGTCGTACGCTACTTGCTGCATCGATCTAACTGCTAAATAGGGCGCTGAAGAGGTACCAAACGTTACGGTAAGTAGTTTATAATCCTTAAGAGAAGATTGTTTGTTGTCTCTCCACAAGATGCGTTGAAAATCAGTGTGATGGTCAGCAACACGCACCATTCGATACATTTTGATAATGTCTGAAACAAGACAGATGCGATACGTTCTCCAGCGAATCAGTAAATGTCGCAGATCTGGTTGCAGCGTTGGACCAATCAGTAGGTCATCGTTGAGAGATGTTCCATTTTTTCCTTTGCAGGAGGCATCAAAGACGACCCGAACCTTGGTTGTGTCTTTGTCGTTCCGTACAACAGCATGATGAGGTAAGTACACTGCACATTGATTTTGTTTTTCTTCTTCGGTGATTGGTCTCATGTGTCCCAGCTGTAAGTATTCGTTGATAACTTCCACATATTTTGTTTTTAACTCTGTATTTTTATTAAGTTTAGTTTCCAACGCGTAAAATCTATTAATTGCTACTTTTCTTGCATCGCCATATTTACAGCTCGGATCTTGACTTCTTAATGGTAAGTTGACTACGTAGCGACCGTCATTGTCTCTCACAGTTGTTGCTTTAAATATCTCTTCGCATCTTGTTTCTTCTTCAGTAAGTATACGTTTTTTATTTTGTGGTTCCTTCTCTAGTTCCCAGAATCTTTTCAGTACTTCATCATCACCAAGGTGAGCGTGCATCACCGTAATGTTCGTTGAATTGTGGGCAGCAGCTGCTACCGTTCCTGATAATATCCATCCCAATGACGTGCACTGAGCCACAGTGTTACCACTAGGAGCTTTCTTTAACCCGTTTCGCAAAACTTGACTATAAATTTCTGCTCCTAGTAACATATCTACTTTATCTGGTGTATTATATCTAGGATCCGCTAGTTGTATATCGTTTTCTTGTGCCCAATCTAAATAAACCGTTTCTCTTCCAGGTAACAATGACGTAATCGATTTGAGAACGTATGCCTTGACTACAAGTTCAACCGATGGATCGACCCTAGATTGAATTTTAACCTCAACGACTGTATTTAATGATAATTTGTTATTAGCATCTATACCAGTTATTAAACCCTTAGCTGATTTTTTCTGTAACCCTAAACTCTGAACTGTATGTTCTGTTACGAATGACGCCTGTGAGCCTTGGTCTAGCAAGGCCCTGATAGTATACCTAGCCCCATTTTTCGATATAGCCCTCACTAGAGCCGTGGCTAAAAGAACTTGGTGATTTGTTGAACCTTGCGAAAAACATGTTACCACCTTGTTTTCCGCTTCTGCTCCAACCGTTTGTGTGTGTTCTTTCGACTGCTGAACACTATCGCTAAATGAATTTTTCTTCTCTCTCTGAGACTCCTGCTCACCTTTAGGGTGCAACAAGGAGTGGTGTTTACGCTTACATATTTGACAACAGGCTGATGACTTACAAAGCCTGGCAGAGTGATTGTGCCCCAAACAATTGAAACATAAGTTGTGATCTTGCACAAACTTACGCCGAGTATCCACACCTTGACTAATAAATTGCTTGCAATTTCTTATTCTATGCTCGTTATTACAAAGCGGACAAACCATGACCGCATTTGTTGCCGTGTGAAAAACCTTTGCCTTATTAACATTAAATTTACTTGACTTAGTATCTAGGAACTCAAATGCCCTATAGCGGCTTGTTAAAAATTCTTTTAATTGTTCAAATGTAGGCAGCTGATCGGATTCAGTGTTGCTAGTTACCTTAAGTTCCCAATCTTTTCTACTTTCTGAATCTAGTTTTAACGCTATTAAATGAATGATCAAAATATCCCATGAAGTTACATTAATATCTAAATTAGCAAGTGCATTTAAGCAGTCTGTTGTTGTATCCATTAATTCCTTTAAAGCACTAGCTGATTCGTGTACTATGTTCCTTTGGCTAAGTAATCTTTTCAAAATACAGTGTGATAAATATTTTTTATTGTTATACCTGAATTCCAATAGAGCCCAGCATCTGTCATAATTTAGTTCCGAAATTGGTATATGACGTAATAGCTGCTCAGCTTCCCCAGTCAAATAACTTTTCAAATAGTGCAACTTTTGAACTTTATCAATTGAACTGTTTTTATGAATTGCCGACACAAACAAATCTCGGAAAGTTGGCCATTCCGTATAATTCCCGGAAAATGATGGAATAGTTATTCTAGGCAACTTTATGTATGTGCCTTTTCCTTCGGAAACGTTATTTGATGTTGACCCCGCTACCGCAGACACATCACTACCCTTAATGTTATTTAATGCAGTTTTTAACTCGCATTTTAAATCTGAATATAATTCTTCAGTATTATAATAAACTTCGTTTACAGTGTACGCTGATGATAACAATTCCTTAGGGTCAAAATCTTTTATAATTTGAGTATGCGTTAAACTAAATTGCGCCCACAACTCTGAAATAATTTCTAATCTTGTTTCTAAATACTGCTTGGTAATTCTATCTCTTGGTGACTTTTTATAATTACTTTTAGCTCTTAACAACCTATTGTGAAGATCATCCTGTACTTTAACATGTGATTGCAAAGACATTTTGAAGTTATTAATCCAAACAATTTACAAAACAACAACAAAAAAATAGTTTTTTAAATCTAGTCCAAAAATTAACAAAAAAAATTACAAGTCCAAAAAGTTGACGAAAATTTTACAAGTCGATGTAAACAAAGAAATTTTTCTAAGTGTTTGAAACTTTAAAATCTATTAAAAATCGGGCATAGGTTCCCCGTCTGAACACAATTTCGCTTAAATCTAACTAAGTCTAAACCTACGCAAATGAAATTATTCTAAGTCCAAATTACACTAATCGAAAGTTAAAGTTAAATTCTTCTAGGCAATAAAGATCACTTTTCCTTGGCACATAAGAAATCACAAAGTACTCACGATTTTCGGCACTATCACTCACTTCCTTACGACCCAAAGTCGTCTGCAGCTTGCTTGCTGCTGATTGATACTCCTTCCTCCGCACCTCCCGCAACTGGCTTCCTGGATCCGGAACTGCTGCTCCTCCCTCTCTCACAATCCAAAAAACACTCCGCTGTCCGCAGGAGATAAAGAGGCTGATGTTTCTCCACCCTTATGGAGACAACACCTGGTGTGGCTGTAGTTCAGCCGCAGTCACATCCGGCTCGAAGGACCATGTAAAACCCGGAACCCTCGGGCTTCGTGAGGGTTCGGTTTAGGCTCGATCACGTTGCGAGCTGGTAGATTAGTCGCTGTTATAGGTCAATGCGAACCCCCGAGCTTGGTGAGGGACGCAAGGACGCTATGGTTCCCTACGTTGAAGTCAAAAATAAAACATAGGGTACTATTCACCACCAATGTATAATCTACCTTGATAGGCACAGTTAACAGTTACAAAGAACATGTGTGTACAAATAACAATTTCACGACCCGAAGACCTTATACTATTCGCGGAGAATCTTAACACCGCGATCTAATTTTTGGTCTTAAATGAACAGCGCCATCTATCGGTCTCAAATGTAACTAACCTTACAAACAATTAGATCGCGGCATTAAATTGTTGATAGATGGCTGTACACCTGTCTTATCAGCGTTTCTTTGGTAAACATTGTGAAGTTCAGAAAGAATTGTTTGGGCCTCATGTTCCGCCAGACATCGCCTGTACACCTTATAAATAACCTCCCTGCCAGCACTCCGAATGGTTTTATTCATTATTCTTCACTTTTTACGGTTATTAATCAACGTTTGGTGGTCGAAATTAAAATTTTACGAAATCGTGAACTTTGTTTATTAGGGGATGTCATTATTTTGGAATTGTTGCCAACAGTCAAAAAATTAGTTCCGTTTCTACACTTTTTTGCCAAGCTGTAGTAATTCACGTAATCGAAATGGCGCGCGAAAATGGCGGCGTTTAAACCGCTTAAATTTATTCTGTATTTTAAATATTTTTTTAAGCTTCATTACTGCATTTTTAAATATGTTTATATTTTTTTACTATGTTAAAACGTTGTAAACAGTGAATTAAAATTATAAAAAAAATACATGCATAATATACCCTATTGTCTGCGGGTTGGCTCATTATAATCAAATCAACCCACAAAAAATAAATAATGAGTCTACTTTTGTATGCGATTTAGAAGATTTCACATTAATATTATTATGCTGTGACGAACTTCGGATAATGACGTGACGAACTTCATATAGTGACGTGACAAACTTCGTATTTTGTTGTGACGAACTTCGAATTAGATCGAACTTTGGATTATTGTGACGAAGTTCGGATAATGACGTAACGAACTTCGAATTATTGTAACAAACTTCGGATAGTGACGTGACGAAATTCGGATTATGCTGTGACAAACTTCGAATAATGACGTGACTATCTTTGGATTATTGTGACGAACTTCGGATAGTGACGTGACGAAATTCAGATTATGCTGTGATGAACTTCGGATTATGCTGTGACGAATTTCGGATACTGACGTGACGAACTTAATAATAATAATAATAATAAAAATATGATATATGATGCAAAATATTGGAAAAACCAGAAGGAAAAGTGACACATGTCACATAATACAACAAATTTACAGGAAAAATGAGTGATTTAAAATGATAACTAGAGCTGCTTCACGACGTGCACGCCTACCAACCCCGGACTCGTCGCTTAGCTCCGCCTCGCCGCCGCCGGACACCGGATCATCTGTGCCACCGGCGGTTGCAGCCGCGTCGAGCTCCAGCGACGAGTATTTTTCCCCGCCGACGTCACCAACACCTACACGTCGACGAAGAGGACACCGGCCGCCGGACGGTTTAGGACCTCGAGGCCCACCGGCCTCTGACAGGGTCCCAGCTCCCGGCGAAAGTGTGCAGCGCATGAGATGGACGCAATCCATTAACGAAAATGTCATGCGCTCATACTATGGGGCTACAGAGGGAGGAAGTAATCTGACCGCGTACCGTGTCCGGATGCTCGCTCTGTTTCAGGTGCTTGAACCAGCTGTCAACGTATCAGCACAACGACTGTCGGATCAGGTGCGGGTCATACAACGTAATCGTATGTTGGATGACGTTGCGCTTGATCGCCTCCGCACGGAAATGCAAGGTAACCGTGTCATTGCTCCTCCGTCACAGACTGTGGTACCACCACAGTCCATTTTAACATCCAATTGTGTTGACGAAGGATGTGATGACAGGGTTACAAATGTAAGTACGCAATGCAGTGAGGAATTGAGGAGCGCTTTGGAGAGTGCGCTTCGGGAATATCGCTTCATACCGCTCGACCTTAGACCACGCTTACCTCGTTTGCCCATGCATAATAAAAATAGGGCGCTGGTGGCTGCTCTGGATTCGCAGTTGTCAAAGTATTTTGACGACTGTGATGACCTCGCTGATGCTCATTCAATCTTGTACTGCGCAGCCGTAGCGGCATGTCGCGTAGCTCACGTCAAATTCTCTAATGACAGAACTACGCGACCAAAGCCAGCTGTAGCGGCATGGCAGTGCAGGATTGAGCGTCGTATCGGTGAGGCCAGAGCAGTAATCGGCAAACTAATCTGCTTCAGAGAAGGTAACACTCGCCCAAGAGTAATGCGCTTTGTGAGACGGGCATTTTCGGGGACTAATGTCAGTCCCCAAGACTACATGTCCCGTGTCACAGAGCGCATCGACCTCCTGAAGCAGAAGGTGTATGCATGGGCAAGCCGTATTCGTAGGTATAAACGGCGGGTGGAGCGGTACACTCAGAATCGCACATTCCAAAGCAATGAAAGGTGGGTTTATAGGGCTTGGGAGCAACCAGAGCCAAGTGTGACTGATACGCGCCTACCTGATGACAATGCCATGTTTTCGTTCTGGCGCGACATCTGGTCGGTGCCTGTCAGTCACACTGAGGGTGATTGGACTCGGGAGGTCGAGCAAGCGTGTGATCCAATACCAGAAATGGAGGCAATAATCATCAGCCCCCAAGATGTGGCCCGTGCAGTTCGTCCGTTGCCCAATTGGAAATCTCCAGGGCCGGACAGACTGCACAATTTTTGGATAAAATGGCTGCAAAGGTCCCACGCTTGTTTGGCATCTCGATTCCAGTCAGCCTTAGAGACAGGGTCGTTGCCCCAGTTTCTAACGACAGGAATAACCCACCTGCTCCACAAATCAGGTAGTACTGCGGAACCCAAAAACTATAGACCAATAACTTGTTTACCGACGGTCTATAAGGTTCTTACATCCATTCTGAGAACTAAAATTAATCAACATATAGACAACAACTCTGTCATGTCTGCCTCTCAGAATGGATGTAGGAACGGGTCCCGTGGTACTAAGGAGCTGCTCCTCATTGATATGACCATTAGCCAACAGGTACGCCGTTCCCGAAGGGATCTGTCAACATGTTGGATAGACTATAAGAAGGCCTATGACTCCGTGCCGCATACATGGCTCACGAGGGTGCTGGAATTGTATAAAGTTGATGCAACTCTACGCACCTTCCTGAAAACGTGTATGGGGCAGTGGAGGACGGTTCTTCGCTATCCAGGATGTCGACAGATCCAGGGGAACAGCGAACCGATTAGGATTGAGCGAGGTATATTCCAGGGTGACAGTTTGAGTCCACTTTGGTTCTGCCTAGCCTTGAATCCTCTAAGCACACTGCTGGAGAATTCAGGTCTAGGCTATCGATTGAAGAGAGGTGGTCAGGTTATATCCCACCTTCTTTACATGGATGACCTAAAGCTCTTTGCCCCCAACAATTTACAACTGATGGAGCTACTAAAGGTAACTGAAACCTTTAGTAGCGCCATCAGGATGGATTTTGGTGTGGACAAATGTGCGGTTATGCATGTAAAGAAAGGGAAGATTGTGGAATCCGTGGGAACCCAACTCTCGGATTCCATAAACCTTAGAGCCCTCTCTCCGATCGAAACCTATAAGTATTTGGGAATGTCGGAGGCGTTACGCATTAACACTGCTGATATGAAGCAATCGTTGAGGGAGCGTTTCTTTGGCCGCCTGAAAAAAGTATTTAATAGTCTTTTGTCGGGCGGGAACAAAGTGCGCGCCTTCAACGGTTGGGTCATGCCAGTCTTGATGTACTCCTTCGGCATACTCAAATGGACTCAAACAGAGCTTGACACCCTGGATAGGAGGGTCCGCACAATGCTGACCGCATATCGAATGCATCATCCACGATCGTCGGTTATGAGACTGTATATCCCGCGAAAATGTGGAGGTCGAGGCTTTTTAAACGCCAAGACTCTCCACAATCGCGAGATATACAGTCTCAGGGAATATTTCCTAAAAGCCGAAATGGGGATACATCGAGATGTGGTCGCGGTAGACAAGGGCCTCACACCGCTCTCCTTGGCGAAAGAGAACTGGCGCAAACCTGTAGTGCTTGACACTAACGATCGCAGGGAAGTATGGCAGAGCAAGGAGCTTCACGGACGTTTTTTCCGGGCCCTTCATGGGCCTGATGTAGACCAATTAGCGTCCGTGTCCTGGCTGCGTTTCGGTGACCTCTTTGGGGAAACCGAAGGTTTTGTCTGTGCAATTATGGATGAAGTTATTATGACGAGAAACTACCGGAGATTTATTGTGAAAGATGGCACGGTTGACATCTGTCGGGCATGCCACCGTCCAGGAGAATCAATCCGACACATTATCTCTGGGTGTTCTCGCTTAGCTAACGAAGAGTACTTGCATAGACACAACCTTGTCGCCAGGATTATCCATCAGCAACTAGCTCTGAAATACAACCTCGTGGATTCGGAAGTGCCGTACTACAAGTATGTGCCCGACCCAGTTCTCGAAAATGGTCATGTCACACTGTATTGGGATCGATCCATCATCACTGATAGGACTATCATGGCTAATAAGCCCGATATAGTGGTGATGGATCGAACCGAGAGGCGCGCAATGCTTGTTGACATAACGGTCCCACATGACGGGAACCTCGTGAAAGCCGAACAAGATAAAAAAATCAAGTATATTGATTTGGCTCGCGAGGTTGTCGACATGTGGGATGTGGACTCAGCAATCATTGTGCCGATAGTCGTGTCTGCCAATGAATTAATAGCAAAGAGCCTCGACCAATACCTGAAGAGTCTCTCGTTGGGCGGCTGGATCAAGCGTTTGATTCAGAAAGCAGTGCTTCTGGACACGGCTCGCATTGTTAGGCGATTCCTCTCCCTGGAGCCCTGACCGCGCCGGTAGCTTGGACCCTGTTCCCGATACCGGTGGGCTACTATTTTTTATATTTTTAAATGTTTTTTTTTTTGTATTTAAATATTTAAAAATGTATTTAATAAGAAACTAGATTGAATAAACGAAATAATAATAATAATATCCATTTATTTCAGATTGAGATCCATAAGAGTATTAGTAACAATATGCTTAAAAACTATGTTAGTAGGTGTATACAATCAACTTAAAATAAAAAATAAAAACCACTACAATCTTCCCGTAACTATTCCAACCCAGTGTGCCTGTATGGGACAGTCATGGCGGGAAGCAATCACTTGCAAAATGCTGGTGCTGCCGCGCAGTCTTGCAAATAGTGACGCCAATTTCTTACGCATTATCGCGTGGAAGCCGTCAACACGCGCATTTGCGAACATTAGCGATGCACTACAGTGGCGCGTGGCAACTTAATCATAATCATTCATTTATTGCATTTCATGTTGTTTACAGGTTGTTACTTCGGATTATGCTGTGACGAACTTCGGATAATAACGTGACGAACTTCAGATTATTGTGACGAACTTCGGATAATGACGTGACAAAATTCGGATTATGCTGTGACGAACTTCGGATAGTGACGTGATGAACTTCGAATTATTGTGACGAACTTCGGATAGTGACGTGACGAACTTCGGATTATGACGTGACGAACTTCGGATTATTGTGACGAACTTCGGATAGTGACGTGACGAACTTCGGATTATTGTGACGAACTTCGGATAGTGACGTGACGAAATTCGGATTATGCTGTGACGAACTTCTGATAGTGACGTGACGAACTTCGGATTATTGTGTCGAACTTCGGATAGTGACGAGACGAACTTCGGATTATTGTGACGAACTTCGGATAGTGACGTGACGAAATTCGGATTATGCTGTGACGAACTTCTGATAGTGACGTGACGAACTTCGGATTATGACGTGACGAATTTCGGGTTATAACGTGACAAACTTCAGATAGTTACGTGACGAACTTCGTATTATAACAAAACGAACTTCGGATAATGACGTGACGAACTTCGGATAATGACGTGACGAACTTCGGAAAGTTACGTGACGAACTTCGGATAATAACGTGACGAACTTCGGATAGTTACGTGACGAACTTCGGATAGTAACGTGACGAACTTTGGATAATTGTGACGATCTTCGGATAATGACGTAACAAACTTCGGATTATTGTGACAAACTTCGGATAGTGACGTGACGAAATTCGGATTATGCTGTGACAAACTTCGGATAGTGACGTGACAAAATTCAGATTATGCTGTGACGAACTTCGGATTATGCTGTGACGAATTTCGGATACTGACGTGACGAACTTAATCATAATCATTCATTTATTGCATTTCATGTTGTTTACAGGTTGTTACTTCGGATTATGCTGTGACGAACTTCGGATAATAACGTGACGAACTTCAGATTATTGTGACGTACTTCGGATAATGACGTGACAAAATTCGGATTATGCTGTGACGAACTTCGGATAGTGACGTGACGAACTTCGGATTATTGTGACGAACTTCGGATACTGACGTGACGAAATTCGGATTGTGCTATGACAAACTTCGGATAGTGACGTGACGAAATTCGGATTGTGCTATGACAAACTTCGGATAGTGACGTGACGAACTTCGGATAGTTACGTGACGAAATTCGGATAATAACGTGACGAACTTCGAATTATTGTGACGAACTTCGGATAGTGACGTGACGAAATGCAAATTATTCTGTGACAAACTTCGGATAATGACGTGACGAACTTCAGATAGTGATGTGATGAAATTCAGATTATGCTGTGATGAACTTCGGATTATGCTGTGACGAATTTCGGATACTGACATGACGAACTTAATCATAATCATAATCATTCATTTATTGCATTTCATGTTGTTTACAGGTTGTTACTTCGGATTATGCTGTGACGAACTTCGGATAATAACGTGACAAACTTCGGATTATTGTGACGAACTTCGGATAGTGACGTGACGAAATTCGGATTATGCTGTGACGAACTTCGGATAATGACGTGACGAAATTCGTATTGTGCTGTGACGACCTTCGGATAGTGACGTGACGAACTTCGGATTATGACGTGACAAACTTCGGATTATTGTGACGAACTTCGGATAGTGACGTGACGCACTTCGGATTATTGTGACGAACTTCGGATAGTGACGTGACGAAATTCGGATTATGCTGTGACGAACTTCTGATAGTGACGTGACGAACTTCGGATTATTGTGACGGACTTCGGATAGTGACGTGACGAACTTCGGATAACTGTGACGAACTTCGGATAGTGACGTGACGAAATTCGGATAATTGTGACGAACTTCGGATAGTAACGTGACTAACGTGAATGAAATGTAATGTAATGTAATGTAAAGTAATGTAATGTAATGTAATGTAATGTAATGTAATGTAATGTAATGTAATGTAATGTAATGTAATGTAATGTAATGTAATGTAATGTAATGTAATGTAATGTAATGTAATGTAATGTAATGTAATGTAATGTAATGTAATGTAATGTAATGTAATGTAATGTAATGTAATGTAATGTAATGTAATGTAATGTAATGTAATGTAATGTAATGTAATGTAATGTAATGTAATGTAATGTAATGTAATGTAATGTAATGTAATGTAATGTAATGTAATGTAATGTAATGTAATGTAATGTAATGTAATGTAATGTAATGTAATGTAATGTAATGTAATGTAATGTAATGTAATGTAATGTAATGTAATGTAATGTAATGTAATGTAGTGACGTGACGAACTTCGGAATATTGTGACGAACTTTGGATTGCTGTGGTGAATTCGGATAGTGACGTGACGAAATTCGGATAATTGTGACGAAATTCGGATTATTGTGACGAACTTCAGATAGTGACATGACGAACTTCGGATTATTGTGATGAACTTCGGATAACTGTGACGAACTTCGGATAGTGACGTGACGAACTTCGGATTATTGTGACGAACTTCGGATAGTGACGTGACGAACTTCGGATTATTGTGACGAACTTTGGAAAGAGACGTGACGAAGTTTGGATAATTGTGACGAAATTCGGTAAGTGACGTGACGAACTTCGGATAGTGACGTGACGAACTTCGGATTATTGTGACGATTTTCGGATTACTGTGACGAACTTCGAATAGTGACGTGACGAACTTTGGATTATTGTGACGAACTTTGGAAAGAGACCAGACGAAGTTCGGATAATTTTGACGAAATTCGGATAATGACGTGACAAATTTCGGATTATGACGTGACGAAATTCGGATAATTGTGACGAACTTCGGATAAATGTGACGAACTTCGGATTGTTAAGACGAACTTCGGATAGTGACGTGACGCAATTCGGATAATTGTGACGAATTTCGGATAGTGACGTGACAAATTTCGGATAATTGTGACGAAATTCGGATTATTAAGACGAACTTCGGATAGTGACGTGACGAACTTCGGATTATTGTGACGAACTTCGGATTACTGTGACGAACTTCGGATAGTGACGTGACGAGTTTCGGATAATTGTGACGAACTTCGGATAGTGACGTGACGAAATTCGGATAAATGTGACAAATTTCGGATTGCTAAGACGAACTTCGGATAGTGACGTGACGCAATTTGGATAATTGTGACGAATTTCGGATAGTGAAATGAAATGAAATGAAATTAAATTGTGACGAAATTCGGATAGCGACGTGACGAACTTCTGATAATTGTGACGAAATTCGGTAAGTGACGTGACGAACTTCGGATAGTGACGTGACGAACTTCGGATTATTGTGACGAACTTCGGATAACTGTGACGAACTTCGAATAGTGACGTGACGAACTTCGGATTATTGTGAGGATAGTGACGTGACGAAATTCGGATAATTGTGACGAACTTCGGATAGTGCTGTGACGAACGTGAATGTAATGTAATGTAATGATATGTAATGATATGTAATGATATGTAATGATATGTAATGTAATGTAATGTAATGTAATGTAATGTAATGTAAAGTAATGTAATGTAATGTAATGTAATGTAATGTAATGTAATGTAATGTAAAGTAATGTAATGTAATGTAATGTAATGTAATGTAATGTAATGTAATGTAATGTAATGTAATGTAATGTAATGTAATGTAATGTAATGTAATGAAATTGTGACAAACTTCGGATTATTGTAACGAATTTCGGATAGTGACGTGACGAACTTCGGATTATTGTGACGAACTTCGGATTACTGTGGCGAATTCGGATAGTGACGTGACGAAATTCGGATAATTGTGACGAAATTCGGATTATTGTGACGAACTTCAGATAGTGACATGACGAACTTCGGATTATTGTGATGAACTTCGGATAACTGTGACGAACTTCGGATAGTGACGTGACGAACTTCGGATTATTGTGACGAACTTCGGATAGTGACGTGACGAACTTCGGATTATTGTGACGAACTTTGGAAAGAGACGTGACGAAGTTCGGATAATTGTGACGAAATTCGGTAAGTGACGTGACGAACTTCGGATAGTGACGTGACGAACTTCGGATTGTTGTGACGATTTTCGGATTACTGTGACGAACTTCGAATAGTGACGTGACGAACTTTGGATTATTGTGACGAACTTTGGAAAGAGACCAGACGAAGTTCGGATAATTTTGACGAAATTCGGATAATGACGTGACAAACTTCGGATTATGACGTGACGAAATTCGGATAATTGTGACGAACTTCGGATAAATGTGACGAACTTCGGATTGTTAAGACGAACTTCGCATAGTGACGTGACGCAATTCGGATAATTGTGACGAATTTCGGATAGTGACGTGACAAATTTCGGATAATTGTGACGAAATTCGGATTATTGTGACGAACTTCGGATAGTGACGTGACGAACTTCGGATTATTGTGACGAACTTCGGATTACTGTGACGAACTTCGGATAGTGACGTGACGAACTTCGGATTATTGTGACGAACTTCGGATAGTGACGTGACGAAATTCGGATAATTGTGACGAACTTCGGATTATTGTGACGAACTCAAAAAAGTAACGTGACGAAAATCGGATAATTGTGACGAACTTTGGATAAAGACATGACGAAATACGGATTTTTGTGACGATCTTTTGATTATTGTGACGAACTTCGGATAGTGTAGTGACGAAATTAGGATTATTGTGACGAAATTCGGATAAAGACGTGACGAACTTCGGATTATTGTGACGAACTTAGTAAAGTAACGTGACGAAGTTCGGATAATTGTGACGAAATTCGGTAAGTGACGTGACAAAATTCGGATAATTGAGACGAACTTCGGATAGTGCTGTGACAAACTTCGGATAGTGACGTGACGAGTTTCGGATAATTGTGACGAACTTCGGATAGTGACGTGACGAAATTCGGATAAATGTGACGAATTTCGGATTGCTAAGACGAACTTCGGATAGTGACGTGACGCAATTTGGATAATTGTGACGAATTTCGGATAGTGAAATGAAATGAAATGAAATGAAATGAAATGAAATTAAATTGTGACGAAATTCGGATAGCGACGTGACGAACTTCTGATAATTGTGACGAAATTCGGTAAGTGACATGACGAACTTCGGATAGTGACGTGACGAACTTCGGATTATTGTGACGAACTTCGGATAACTGTGACGAACTTCGAATAGTGACGTGACGAACTTCGGATTATTGTGACGAACTTAGGATAGTGACGTGACGAAATTCGGATAATTGTGACGAACTTCGGATAGTGCTGTGACGAACGTGAATGTAATGTAATGTCATGATTTGTAATGATATGTAATGATATGTAATGTAATGTAATGTAATGTAATGTAATGTAATGTAATGTAATGTAATGTAATGTAATGTAATGTAATGTAATGTAATGTAATGTAATGTAATGTAATGTAATGTAATGTAATGTAATGTAATGTAATGTAATGTAATGTAATGTAATGTAATGTAATGTAATGTAATGTAATGTAATGTAATGTAATGTAATGTAATGTAATGTAATGTAATGTAATGTAATGTAATGTAATGTAATGTAATGTAATGTAATGTAATGTAATGTAATGTAATGTAATGTAATGTAATGTAATGTAATGTAATGTAATGTAATGTAATGTAATGTAATGTAATGTAATGTAATGTAATGTAATGTAATGTAATGTAATGAAATTGTGACAAACTTCGGATTATTGTGGCGAATTCGGATAGTGACGTGACGAAATTCGGATAATTGTGACGAAATTCGGATTATTGTGACGAACTTCAGATAGTGACATGACGAACTTCGGATTATTGTGATGAACTTCGGATAACTGTGACGAACTTCGGATAGTGACGTGACGAACTTCGGATTATTGTGACGAACTTCGGATAGTGACGTGACAAACTTCGGATTATTGTGACGAACTTTGGAAAGAGACGTGACGAAGTTCGGATAATTGTGACGAAATTCGGTAAGTGACGTGACGAACTTCGGATAGTGACGTGACGAACTTCGGATTGTTGTGACGATTTTCGGATTAATGTGACGAACTTCGAATAGTGACGTGACGAACTTTGGATTATTGTGACGAACTTTGGAAAGAGACCAGACGAAGTTCGGATAATTTTGACGAAATTCGGATAATGACGTGACAAACTTCGGATTATGACGTGACGAAATTCGGATAATTGTGACGAACTTCGGATAAATGTGACGAACTTCGGATTGTTAAGACGAACTTCGCATAGTGACGTGACGCAATTCGGATAATTGTGACGAATTTCGGATAGTGACGTGACAAATTTCGGATAATTGTGACGAAATTCGGATTATTGTGACGAACTTCGGATAGTGACGTGACGAACTTCGGATTATTGTGAAGAACTTCGGATTACTGTGACGAACTTCGGATAGTGACGTGACGAACTTCGGATTATTGTGACGAACTTCGGATAGTGACGTGACGAAATTCGGATAATTGTGACGAACTTCGGATTATTGTGACGAACTCAAAAAAGTAACGTGACGAAAATCGGATAATTGTGACGAACTTTGGATAAAGACATGACGAAATACGGATTTTTGTGACGATCTTTTGATTATTGTGACGAACTTCGGATAGTGTAGTGACGAAATTAGGATTATTGTGACGAAATTCGGATAAAGACGAGACGAACTTCGGATTATTGTGACGAACTTAGTAAAGTAACGTGACGAAGTTCGGATAATTGTGACGAAATTCGGTAAGTGACGTGACAAAATTCGGATAATTGAGACGAACTTCGGATAGTGCTGTGACAAACTTCGGATAGTGACGTGACGAGTTTCGGATAATTGTGACGAACTTCGGATAGTGACGTGACGAAATTCGGATAAATGTGACGAATTTCGGATTGCTAAGACGAACTTCGGATAGTGACGTGACGCAATTTGGATAATTGTGACGAATTTCGGATAGTGAAATGAAATGAAATGAAATGAAATGAAATGAAATTAAATTGTGACGAAATTCGGATAGCGACGTGACGAACTTCTGATAATTGTGACGAAATTCGGTAAGTGACATGACGAACTTCGGATAGTGACGTGACGAACTTCGGATTATTGTGACGAACTTCGGATAACTGTGACGAACTTCGAATAGTGACGTGACGAACTTCGGATTATTGTGACGAACTTAGGATAGTGACGTGACGAAATTCGGATAATTGTGACGAACTTCGGATAGTGCTGTGACGAACGTGAATGTAATGTAATGTCATGATTTGTAATGATATGTAATGATATGTAATGTAATGTAATGTTATGTAATGTAATGTAATGTAATGTAATGTAATGTAATGTAATGTAATGTAATGTAATGTAATGTAATGTAATGTAATGTAATGTAATGTAATGTAATGTAATGTAATGTAATGTAATGTAATGTAATGTAATGTAATGTAATGTAATGTAATGTAATGTAATGTAATGTAATGTAATGTAATGTAATGTAATGTAATGTAATGTAATGTAATGTAATGTAATGTAATGTAATGTAATGTAATGTAATGTAATGTAATGTAATGTAATGTAATGTAATGTAATGTAATGTAATGTAATGTAATGTAATGTAATGTAATGTAATGTAATGTAATGTAATGTAATGTAATGTAATGTAATGTAATGTAATGTAATGTAATGTAATGTAATGTAATGTAATGTAATGTAATAAAATGAAATTGTGACAAACTTCGGATTATTGTGACGAACTTCGGATAACTGTGACGAACTTCGGATAGTGACGTGACAAACTTCGGATTATTGTGACGAACTTTGGAAAGAGACGTGACGAAGTTCGGATAATTTTGACGAAATTCGGATAATGACGTGACAAACTTTAAATTATGACGTGACGAAATTCGGATAATTGTGACGAACTTCGGATAGTGACGTGACGAAATTCGGATAATTGTGACGAACTTCGGATAAAGCTGTGACGAACTTCGAATAGTGACGTGACGAACTTCTGATAATTGTGACGAAATTCGGTAAGTGACGTGACGAACTTCGGATAGTGACGTGACGAACTTCGGATTATTGTGACGAACTTCGGATTACTGTGACGAACTTCGAATAGTGACTTGACGAACTTCGGATTATTGTGACGAACTTAGGATAGTGACGTGACAAAATTCGGATAATTGTGACGAACTTCGGATAGTGACGTGACGAAATTCGGATAAATGTGACGAATTTCGGATAGTGACGTGACGAAATTCGGATAATTGTGACGATTTTCGGATAGTGACGTGACGAAATTCGGATAAATGTGACGAATTTCGGATTGTTAAGACGAACTTCGGATAGTGACGTGACGCAATTTGGATAATTGTGACGAATTTCGGATAGTGAAATGAAATGAAATGAAATGAAATGAAATGAAATTAAATTGTGACGAAATTCGGATAGCGACGTGACGAACTTCTGATAATTGTGACGAAATTCGGTTAGTGACGTGACGAACTTCGGATAGTGACGTGAGGAACTTCGGATTATTGTGACGAACTTCGGATTACTGTGACGAACTTCGAATAGTGACGTGACGAACTTCGGATTATTGTGACGAACTTCGGATTACTGTGGCGAACTTCGGATAGTGACGTGACGAAATTCGGATAATTGTGACGAAATTCGGATTATTGTGACGAACTTCAGATAGTGACGTGACGAACTGCTTATTATTGTGACGAACTTTGGAAAGAGACGTGACGAAGTTCGGATAATTTTGACGAATTTCGGATAATGACGTGACAAACTTCGGATTATGACGTGACGAAATTCGGATAATTGTGACGAACTTCGGATAAATGTGACGAACTTCGGATTGTTAAGACGAACTTCGGATAGTGACGTAACGCAATTCGGATAATTGTGACGAAATTCGGATTATTGTGACGAACTTCGGATTATTGTGACGAACTTTGGAAAGAGACGTGACGAAGTTCGGATAATTGTGACGAAATTCGGATTATTGTGACGATCTTCGGATAGTGACGTGACGAACTTCGGATTATTGTGACGAACTTCGGATTACTGTGACGAACTTCGGATAGTGACGTGACGAACTTCGGATTATTGTGACGAACTTCGGATAGTGACGTGACGAAATTCGGATAATTGTGACGAAATTCGGATAAAGACGTGACGAACTTCGGATTATTGTGACGAACTTAGTAAAGTAACGTGACGAAGTTCGGATAATTGTGACGAAATTCGGTAAGTGACGTGACAAAATTCGGATAATTGAGACGAACTTCGGCTAGTGCTGTGACAAACTTCGGATAGTGACGTGACGAGTTTCAGATAATTGTGACGAACTTCGGATAGTGACGTGACGAAATTCGGATAAATGTGACGAATTTCGGATTGCTAAGACGAACTTCGGATAGTGACGTGACGCAATTTGGATAATTGTGACGAATTTCGGATAGTGAAATGAAATGAAATAAAATGAAATGAAATTAAATTAAATTGTGACGAAATTCGGATAGCGACGTGACGAACTTCTGATAATTGTGACGAAATTCGGTGACGTGACGAAATTCGGATAGTGACGTGACGAACTTCGGATTATTGTGACAAACTTCGGATAACTGTGACGAACTTCGAATAGTGACGTGACGAACTTCGGATTATTGTGACGAACTTAGGATAGTGACGTGACGAAATTCGGATAATTGTGACGAACTTCGGATAGTGCTGTGACGAACGTGAATGTTATGTAATGTCATGATATGTAATGTAATGTAATGTAATGTAATGTAATGTAATGTAATGTAATGTAATGTAATGTAATGTAATGTAATGTAATGTAATGTAATGTAATGTAATGTAATGTAATGTAATGTAATGTAATGTAATGTAATGTAATGTAATGTAATGTAATGTAATGTAATGTAATGTAATGTAATGTAATGTAATGTAATGTAATGTAATGTAATGTAATGTAATGTAATGTAATGTAATGTAATGTAATGTAATGTAATGTAATGTAATGTAATGTAATGTAATGTAATGTAATGTAATGTAATGTAATGTAATGTAATGTAATGTAATAAAATGAAATTGTGACAAACTTCGGATTATTGTGACGAACTTCGGATAAATGTGACGAACTTCGGATAGTGACGTGACGAACTTCGGATTATTGTGATGAACTTTGGAAAGAGACGTGACGAAGTTCGGATAATTTTGACGAAATTCGGATAATGACGTGACAAACTTTAAATTATGACGTGACGAAATTCGGATAATTGTGACGAACTTCGGATAGTGACGTGACGAAATTCGGATAATTGTGACGAACTTCGGACAAAGCTGTGACGAACTTCGAATAGTGACGTGACGAACTTCTGATAATTGTGACGAAATTCGGTAAGTGACGTGACGAACTTCGGATAGTGACGTGACGAACTTCGGATTATTGTGACGAACTTCGGATTACTGTGACGAACTTCGAATAGTGACTTGACGAACTTCGGATTATTGTGACGAACTTAGGATAGTGACGTGACAAAATTTGGGTATTTGTGACGAACTTCGGATAGTGACGTGATGAAATTCGGATAAATGTGACGAATTTCGGATAGTGACGTGACGAAATTCGGATAATTGTGACGATTTTCGGATAGTGACGTGACGAAATTCGGATAAATGTGACGAATTTCGGATTGTTAAGACGAACTTCGGATAGTGACGTGACGAAATTCGGATAAATGTGACGAATTTCGGATTGTTAAGACGAACTTCGGATAGTGACGTGACGCAATTCGGATAATTGTGACGAAATTCGGATTATTGTGACGAACTTCAGATAGTGACGTGACGAACTTCGGATTATTGTGACGAACTTTGGAAAGAGACGTGACGAAGTTCGGATAATTTTGACGAATTTCGGATAATGACGTGACAAACTTCGGATTATGACGTGACGAAATTCGGATAATTGTGACGAACTTCGGATAAATGTGACGAACTTCGGATTGTTAAGACGAACTTCGGATAGTGACGTAACGCAATTCGGATAATTGTGACGAATTTCGGATAGTGACGTGACAAATTTTGGATAATTGTGACGAAATTCGGATTATTGTGACGAACTTCAGATAGTGACGTGACGAACTTCGGATTATTGTGACAAACTTCGGATTACTGTGACGAACTTTGGATAGTGACGTGACGAACTTCGGATAATTGTGACGAACTTCGAATAGTGACGTGACGAACTTCTGATAATTGTGACGAAATTCGGTAAGTGACGTGACGAACTTCGGATAGTGACGTGACGAACTTCGGATTATTGTGACGAACTTCGGATTACTGTGACGAACTTCGAATAGTGACTTGACGATTTTCGGATAATTGTGACGAACTTAGGATAGTGACGTGACGAAATTCGGATAATTGTGACGAACTTCGGATAGTGACGTGACAAATTTCGGATAATTGTGACGAAATTCGGATTATTGTGACGAACTTCGGATAGTGACGTGACGAACTTCGGATTATTGTGACGAACTTCGGATTACTGTGACGAACTTTGGATAGTGACGTGACGAACTTCGGATTATTGTGACGAAATTCGGATTATTGTGACGAACTTCGGATAGTGACGTGACGAACTTCGGATTATTGTGACGAACTTCGGATTACTGTGACGAACTTCGGATAGTGACGTGACGAACTTCGGATTATTGTGACGAACTTCGGATAGTGACATGACGAAATTCGGATAATTGTGACGAACTTCGGATTATTGTGACGAACTCAAAAAAATAACGTGACGAAAATCGGATAATTGTGACGAACTTTGGATAAAGACATGACGAAATACGGATTTTTGTGACGATCTTTTGATTATTGTGACGAACTTCGGATAGTGTAGTGACGAAATTAGGATTATTGTGACGAAATTCGGATAAAGACGTGACGAACTTCGGATTATTGTGACGAACTTAGTAAAGTAAAGTGACGAAGTTCGGATAATTGTGACGAAATTCGGTAAGTGACGTGACAAAATTCGGATAATTGAGACGAACTTCGGATAGTGCTGTGACAAACTTCGGATAGTGACGTGACGAGTTTCGGATAATTGTGACGAACTTCGGATAGTGACGTGACGAAATTCGGATAAATGTGACGAATTTCGGATTGCTAAGACGAACTTCGGATAGTGACGTGACGCAATTTGGATAATTGTGACGAATTTCGGATAGTGAAATGAAATGAAATGAAATGAAATGAAATGAAATTAAATTGTGACGAAATTCGGATAGCGACGTGACGAACTTCTGATAATTGTGACGAAATTCGGTAAGTGACATGACGAACTTCGGATAGTGACGTGACGAACTTCGGATTATTGTGACGAACTTCGGATAACTGTGACGAACTTCGAATAGTGACGTGACGAACTTCGGATTATTGTGACGAACTTAGGATAGTGACGTGACGAAATTCGGATAATTGTGACGAACTTCGGATAGTGCTGTGACGAACGTGAATGTAATGTAATGTCATGATTTGTAATGATATGTAATGTAATGTAATGTAATGTAATGTAATGTAATGTAATGTAATGTAATGTAATGTAATGTAATGTAATGTAATGTAATGTAATGTAATGTAATGTAATGTAATGTAATGTAATGTAATGTAATGTAATGTAATGTAATGTAATGTAATGTAATGTAATGTAATGTAATGTAATGTAATGTAATGTAATGTAATGTAATGTAATGTAATGTAATAAAATGTAATGTAATGTAATGTAATGTAATGTAATGTAATGTAATGTAATGTAATGTAATGTAATGTAATGTAATGTAATGTAATGTAATGTAATGTAATGTAATGTAATGTAATGTAATGTAATGTAATGTAATGTAATGTAATGTAATGTAATGTAATGTAATGTAATGTAATGTAATGTAATGTAATGTAATGTAATTGTGACAAACTTCGGATTATTGTGACGAACTTCGGATAACTGTGACGAACTTCGGATAGTGACGTGACGAACTTCGGATTATTGTGACGAACTTTGGAAAGAGACGTGACGAAGTTCGGATAATTTTGACGAAATTCGGATAATGACGTGACAAACTTTAAATTATGACGTGACGAAATTCGGATAATTGTGACGAACTTCGGATAGTGACGTGACGAAATTCGGATAATTGTGACGAACTTCGGATAAAGCTGTGACGAACTTCGAATAGTGACGTGACGAACTTCTGATAATTGTGACGAAATTCGGTAAGTGACGTGACGAACTTCGGATAGTGACGTGACGAACTTCGGATTATTGTGACGAACTTCGGATTACTGTGACGAACTTCGAATAGTGACTTGACGAACTTCGGATTATTGTGACGAACTTAGGATAGTGACGTGACAAAATTCGGATAATTGTGACGAACTTCGGATAGTGACGTGACGAAATTCGGATAAATGTGACGAATTTCGGATAGTGACGTGACGAAATTCGGATAATTGTGACGATTTTCGGATAGTGACGTGACGAAATTCGGATAAATGTGACGAATTTCGGATTGTTAAGACGAACTTCGGATAGTGACGTGACGCAATTTGGATAATTGTGACGAATTTCGGATAGTGAAATGAAATGAAATGAAATGAAATGAAATGAAATTAAATTGTGACGAAATTCGGATAGCGACGTGACGAACTTCTGATAATTGTGACGAAATTCGGTTAGTGACGTGACGAACTTCGGATAGTGACGTGAGGAACTTCGGATTATTGTGACGAACTTCGGATTACTGTGACGAACTTCGAATAGTGACGTGACGAACTTCGGATTATTGTGACGAACTTAGGATAGTGACGACGAAATTCGGATAATTGTGACGAACTTCGGATAGTGCTGTGACGAACGTGAATGAAATGTAATGTAATGAAATAAAATGAAATTGTGACAAACTTCGGATTATTGTAACGAATTTCGGTTAGTGACGTGACGAACTTCGGATTATTGTGACGAACTTCGGATTACTGTGGCGAACTTCGGATAGTGACGTGACGAAATTCGGATAATTGTGACGAAATTCGGATTATTGTGACGAACTTCAGATAGTGACGTGACGAACTTCGGATTATTGTGACGAACTTTGGAAAGAGACGTGACGAAGTTCGGATAATTTTGACGAATTTCGGATAATGACGTGACAAACTTCGGATTATGACGTGACGAAATTCGGATAATTGTGACGAACTTCGGATAAATGTGACGAACTTCGGATTGTTAAGACGAACTTCGGATAGTGACGTAACGCAATTCGGATAATTGTGACGAAATTCGGATTATTGTGACGAACTTCGGATAGTGACGTGACGAACTTCGGATTATTGTGACGAACTTTGGATTACTGTGACGAACTTTGGATAGTGACGTGACGAACTTCGGATTATTGTGACGAACTTCGAATAGTGACGTGACGAACTTCTGATAATTGTGACGAAATTCGGTAAGTGACGTGACGAACTTCGGATAGTGACGTGACAAACTTCGGATTATTGTGACGAACTTCGGATTACTGTGACGAACTTTGGAAAGAGACGTGACGAAGTTCGGATAATTTTGACGAAATTCGGATAATGACGTGACAAACTTTAAATTATGACGTGACGAAATTCGGATAATTGTGACGAACTTCGGATAGTGACGTGACGAAATTCGGATAATTGTGACGAACTTCGGACAAAGCTGTGACGAACTTCGAATAGTGACGTGACGAACTTCTGATAATTGTGACGAAATTCGGTAAGTGACGTGACGAACTTCGGATAGTGACGTGACGAACTTCGGATTTTTGTGACGAACTTCGGATTACTGTGACGAACTTCGAATAGTGACTTGACGAACTTCGGATTATTGTGACGAACTTAGGATAGTGACGTGACAAAATTTGGGTATTTGTGACGAACTTCGGATAGTGACGTGATGAAATTCGGATAAATGTGACGAATTTCGGATAGTGACGTGACGAAATTCGGATAATTGTGACGATTTTCGGATAGTGACGTGACGAAATTCGGATAAATGTGACGAATTTCGGATTGTTAAGACGAACTTCGGATAGTGACGTGACGAAATTCGGATAAATGTGACGAATTTCGGATTGTTAAGACGAACTTCGGATAGTGACGTGACGCAATTCGGATAATTGTGACGAAATTCGGATTATTGTGACGAACTTCAGATAGTGACGTGACGAACTTCGGATTATTGTGACGAACTTTGGAAAGAGACGTGACGAAGTTCGGATAATTTTGACGAATTTCGGATAATGACGTGACAAACTTCGGATTATGACGTGACGAAATTCGGATAATTGTGACGAACTTCGGATAAATGTGACGAACTTCGGATTGTTAAGACGAACTTCGGATAGTGACGTAACGCAATTCGGATAATTGTGACGAATTTCGGATAGTGACGTGACAAATTTTGGATAATTGTGACGAAATTCGGATTATTGTGACGAACTTCAGATAGTGACGTGACGAACTTCGGATTATTGTGACAAACTTCGGATTACTGTGACGAACTTTGGATAGTGACGTGACGAACTTCGGATAATTGTGACGAACTTCGAATAGTGACGTGACGAACTTCTGATAATTGTGACGAAATTCGGTAAGTGACGTGACGAACTTCGGATAGTGACGTGACGAACTTCGGATTATTGTGACGAACTTCGGATTACTGTGACGAACTTCGAATAGTGACTTGACGATTTTCGGATAATTGTGACGAACTTAGGATAGTGACGTGACGAAATTCGGATAATTGTGACGAACTTCGGATAGTGACGTGACAAATTTCGGATAATTGTGACGAAATTCGGATTATTGTGACGAACTTCGGATAGTGACGTGACGAACTTCGGATTATTGTGACGAACTTCGGATTACTGTGACGAACTTTGGATAGTGACGTGACGAACTTCGGATTATTGTGACGAAATTCGGATTATTGTGACGAACTTCGGATAGTGACGTGACGAACTTCGGATTATTGTGACGAACTTCGGATTACTGTGACGAACTTCGGATAGTGACGTGACGAACTTCGGATTATTGTGACGAACTTCGGATAGTGACATGACGAAATTCGGATAATTGTGACGAACTTCGGATTATTGTGACGAACTCAAAAAAATAACGTGACGAAAATCGGATAATTGTGACGAACTTTGGATAAAGACATGACGAAATACGGATTTTTGTGACGATCTTTTGATTATTGTGACGAACTTCGGATAGTGTAGTGACGAAATAAGGATTATTGTGACGAAATTCGGATAAAGACGTGACGAACTTCGGATTATTGTGACGAACTTAGTAAAGTAAAGTGACGAAGTTCGGATAATTGTGACGAAATTCGGTAAGTGACGTGACAAAATTCGGATAATTGAGACGAACTTCGGATAGTGCTGTGACAAACTTCGGATAGTGACGTGACGAGTTTCGGATAATTGTGACGAACTTCGGATAGTGACGTGACGAAATTCGGATAAATGTGACGAATTTCGGATTGCTAAGACGAACTTCGGATAGTGACGTGACGCAATTTGGATAATTGTGACGAATTTCGGATAGTGAAATGAAATGAAATGAAATGAAATGAAATGAAATTAAATTGTGACGAAATTCGGATAGCGACGTGACGAACTTCTGATAATTGTGACGAAATTCGGTAAGTGACATGACGAACTTCGGATAGTGACGTGACGAACTTCGGATTATTGTGACGAACTTCGGATAACTGTGACGAACTTCGAATAGTGACGTGACGAACTTCGGATTATTGTGACGAACTTAGGATAGTGACGTGACGAAATTCGGATAATTGTGACGAACTTCGGATAGTGCTGTGACGAACGTGAATGTAATGTAATGTCATGATTTGTAATGATATGTAATGTAATGTAATGTAATGTAATGTAATGTAATGTAATGTAATGTAATGTAATGTAATGTAATGTAATGTAATGTAATGTAATGTAATGTAATGTAATGTAATGTAATGTAATGTAATGTAATGTAATGTAATGTAATGTAATGTAATGTAATGTAATGTAATGTAATGTAATGTAATGTAATGTAATGTAATGTAATGTAATGTAATGTAATGTAATGTAATGTAATGTAATGTAATGTAATGTAATGTAATGTAATGTAATGTAATGTAATGTAATGTAATGTAATGTAATGTAATGTAATGTAATGTAATGTAATGTAATTGTGACAAACTTCGGATTATTGTGACGAACTTCGGATAACTGTGACGAACTTCGGATAGTGACGTGACGAACTTCGGATTATTGTGACGAACTTTGGAAAGAGACGTGACGAAGTTCGGATAATTTTGACGAAATTCGGATAATGACGTGACAAACTTTAAATTATGACGTGACGAAATTCGGATAATTGTGACGAACTTCGGATAGTGACGTGACGAAATTCGGATAATTGTGACGAACTTCGGATAAAGCTGTGACGAACTTCGAATAGTGACGTGACGAACTTCTGATAATTGTGACGAAATTCGGTAAGTGACGTGACGAACTTCGGATAGTGACGTGACGAACTTCGGATTATTGTGACGAACTTCGGATTACTGTGACGAACTTCGAATAGTGACTTGACGAACTTCGGATTATTGTGACGAACTTAGGATAGTGACGTGACAAAATTCGGATAATTGTGACGAACTTCGGATAGTGACGTGACGAAATTCGGATAAATGTGACGAATTTCGGATAGTGACGTGACGAAATTCGGATAATTGTGACGATTTTCGGATAGTGACGTGACGAAATTCGGATAAATGTGACGAATTTCGGATTGTTAAGACGAACTTCGGATAGTGACGTGACGCAATTTGGATAATTGTGACGAATTTCGGATAGTGAAATGAAATGAAATGAAATGAAATGAAATGAAATTAAATTGTGACGAAATTCGGATAGCGACGTGACGAACTTCTGATAATTGTGACGAAATTCGGTTAGTGACGTGACGAACTTCGGATAGTGACGTGAGGAACTTCGGATTATTGTGACGAACTTCGGATTACTGTGACGAACTTCGAATAGTGACGTGACGAACTTCGGATTATTGTGACGAACTTAGGATAGTGACGACGAAATTCGGATAATTGTGACGAACTTCGGATAGTGCTGTGACGAACGTGAATGAAATGTAATGTAATGAAATAAAATGAAATTGTGACAAACTTCGGATTATTGTAACGAATTTCGGTTAGTGACGTGACGAACTTCGGATTATTGTGACGAACTTCGGATTACTGTGGCGAACTTCGGATAGTGACGTGACGAAATTCGGATAATTGTGACGAAATTCGGATTATTGTGACGAACTTCAGATAGTGACGTGACGAACTTCGGATTATTGTGACGAACTTTGGAAAGAGACGTGACGAAGTTCGGATAATTTTGACGAATTTCGGATAATGACGTGACAAACTTCGGATTATGACGTGACGAAATTCGGATAATTGTGACGAACTTCGGATAAATGTGACGAACTTCGGATTGTTAAGACGAACTTCGGATAGTGACGTAACGCAATTCGGAAAATTGTGACGAAATTCGGATTATTGTGACGAACTTCGGATAGTGACGTGACGAACTTCGGATTATTGTGACGAACTTTGGATTACTGTGACGAACTTTGGATAGTGACGTGACGAACTTCGGATTATTGTGACGAACTTCGAATAGTGACGTGACGAACTTCTGATAATTGTGACGAAATTCGGTAAGTGACGTGACGAACTTCGGATAGTGACGTGACAAACTTCGGATTATTGTGACGAACTTCGGATTACTGTGACGAACTTCGGATTATTGTGACGAATTTAGGATAGTGACGTGACGAAATTCGGATAATTGTGACGAACTTCGGATAGTGACGTGACGAAATTCGGATAAATGTGACGAATTTCGGATAGTGACGTGACAAATTACGGATAATTGTGACGAAATTCGGATAATTGTGACGAAATTCGGATTATTGTGACGAACTTCGGATAGTGACGTGACGAACTTCGGATTATTGTGACGAAATTCGGATTATTGTGACGAACTTCGGATTATTGTGACGAACTTTGGAAAGAGACGTGACGAAGTTCGGATAATTTTGACGAAATTCGGATAATGACGTGACAAACTTTAAATAATGACGTGACGAAATTCGGATAATTGTGACGAACTTCGGATAGTGACGTGACGAAATTCGGATAATTGTGACGAACTTCGGATAAAGCTGTGACGAACTTCGAATAGTGACGTGACGAACTTCTGATAATTGTGACGAAATTCGGTAAGTGACGTGACGAACTTCGGATAGTGACGTGACGAACTTCGGATTATTGTGACGAACTTCGGATTACTGTGACGAACTTCGAATAGTGACTTGACGAACTTCGGATTATTGTGACGAACTTAGGATAGTGACGTGACAAAATTCGGATAATTGTAACGAACTTCGGATAGTGACGTGACGAAATTCGGATAAATGTGACGAATTTCGGATAGTGACGTGACAAAATTCGGATAATTGTGACGATTTTCGGATAGTGACGTGACGAAATTCGGATAAATAAGACGAATTTCGGATTGTTAAGACGAACTTCGGATAGTGACGTGACGCAATTTGGATAATTGTGACGAATTTCGGATAGTGAAATGAAATGAAATGAAATGAAATGAAATGAAATTAAATTGTGACGAAATTCGGATAGCGACGTGACGAACTTCTGATAATTGTGACGAAATTCGGTAAGTGACGTGACGAACTTCGGATAGTGACGTGAGGAACTTCGGATTATTGTGACGAACTTCGGATTACTGTGACGAACTTCGAATAGTGACGTGACGAACTTCGGATTATTGTGACGAACTTAGGATAGTGACGACGAAATTC
Organism: Euplexia lucipara; assembly: GCA_921972225.1. Classification (NCBI taxonomy): domain Eukaryota; kingdom Metazoa; phylum Arthropoda; class Insecta; order Lepidoptera; family Noctuidae; genus Euplexia; species Euplexia lucipara. The sequence continues at coordinate 137,173 of OV179149.1, read as the reverse complement.
GGATAATTGTGACGAACTTCGGATAGTGCTGTGACGAACGTGAATAAAATGTAATGTAATGAAATAAAATGAAATTGTGACAAACTTCGGATTATTGTAACGAATTTCGGTTAGTGACGTGACGAACTTCGGATTATTGTGACGAACTTCGGATTACTGTGGCGAACTTCGGATAGTGACGTGACGAAATTCGGATAATTGTGACGAAATTCGGATTATTGTGACGAACTTCAGATAGTGACGTGACGAACTTCGGATTATTGTGACGAACTTTGGAAAGAGACGTGACGAAGTTTGGATAATTTTGACGAATTTCGGATAATGACGTGACAAACTTCGGATTATGCCGTGACGAAATTCGGATAATTGTGACGAACTTCGGATAAATGTGACGAACTTCGGATTGTTAAGACGAACTTCGGATAGTGACGTAACGCAATTCGGATAATTGTGACGAATTTCGGATAGTGACGTGACAAATTTCGGATAATTGTGACGAAATTCGGATTATTGTGACGAACTTCGGATAGTGACGTGACGAACTTCGGATTATTGTGACGAACTTCGGATTACTGTGACGAACTTTGGATAGTGACGTGACGAACTTCGGATTATTGTGACGAACTTCGAATAGTGACGTGACGAACTTCTGATAATTGTGACGAAATTCGGCAAGTGACGTGACGAACTTCGGATAGTGACGTGACGAACTTCGGAATATTGTGACGAACTTCGGATTACTGTGACGAACTTCGAATAGTGACTTGACGAACTTCGGATTATTGTGACGAAATTCGGTAAGTGACGAGACGAACTTCGGATAGTGACGTGACGAACTTCGGATTATTGTGACGATTTTCGGATTACTGTGACGAACTTCGAATAGTGACGTGACGAACTTTGGATTATTGTGACGAACTTTGGAAAGAGACCAGACGAAGTTCGGATAATTTTGACGAAATTCGGATAATGACGTGACAAACTTCGGATTATGACGTGACGAAATTCGGATAATTGTGACGAACTTCGGATAAATGTGACGAACTTCGGATTGTTAAGACGAACTTCGGATAGTGAAGTAACGCAATTCGGATAATTGTGACGAATTTCGGATAGTGACGTGACAAATTTCGGATAATTGTGACGAAATTCGGATTATTGTGACGAACTTCGGATAATGACGTGACGAACTTCGGATTATTGTGACGAACTTCGGATTACTGTGACGAACTTTGGATAGTGACGTGACGAACTTCGGATTATTGTGACGAACTTCGAATAGTGACGTGACGAACTTCTGATAATTGTGACGAAATTCGGCAAGTGACGTGACGAACTTCGGATAGTGACGTGACGAACTTCGGATTATTGTGACGAACTTCGGATTACTGTGACGAACTTCGAATAGTGACTTGACGAACTTCGGATTATTGTGACGAAATTCGGTAAGTGACGAGACGAATTTCGGATAGTGACGTGACGAACTTCGGATTATTGTGACGATTTTCGGATTACTGTGACGAACTTCGAATAGTGACGTGACGAACTTTGGATTATTGTGACGAACTTTGGAAAGAGACCAGACGAAGTTCGGATAATTTTGACGAAATTCGGATAATGACGTGACAAACTTCGGATTATGACGTGACGAAATTCGGATTATTGTGACGATCTTCGGATAGTGACGTGACGAACTTCGGATTATTGTGACGAACTTCGGATTACTGTGACGAACTTCGGATAGTGACGTGACGAACTTCGGATTATTGTGACGAACTTCGGATAGTGACGTGACGAAATTCGGATTGTTAAGACGAACTTCGGATAGTGAAGTAACGCAATTCGGATAATTGTGACGAATTTCGGATAGTGACGTGACAAATTTCGGATAATTGTGACGAAATTCGGATTATCTTGACGAACTTCGGATAATGACGTGACGAACTTCGGATTATTGTGACGAACTTCGGATTACTGTGACGAACTTTGGATAGTGACGTGACGAACTTCGGATTATTGTGACGAACTTCGAATAGTGACGTGATGAACTTCTGATAATTGTGACGAAATTCGGCAAGTGACGTGACGAACTTCGGATAGTGACGTGACGAACTTCGGATTATTGTGACGAACTTCGGATTACTGTGACGAACTTCGAATAGTGACTTGACGAACTTCGGATTATTGTGACGAAATTCGGTAAGTGACGAGACGAATTTCGGATAGTGACGTGACGAACTTCGGATTATTGTGACGATTTTCGGATTACTGTGACGAACTTCGAATAGTGACGTGACGAACTTTGGATTATTGTGACGAACTTTGGAAAGAGACCAGACGAAGTTCGGATAATTTTGACGAAATTCGGATAATGACGTGACAAACTTCGGATTATGACGTGACGAAATTCGGATTATTGTGACGAACTTCGGATAGTGACGTGACGAACTTCGGATTATTGTGACGAACTTCGGATTACTGTGACGAACTTCGGATAGTGACGTGACGAACTTCGGATTATTGTGACGAACTTCGGATAGTGACGTGACGAAATTCGGATAATTGTGACGAAATTCGGATAAAGACGTGACGAACTTCGGATTATTGTGACGAACTTAGTAAAGTAACGTGACGAAGTTCGGATAATTGTGACGAAATTCGGTAAGTGACGTGACAAAATTCGGATAATTGAGACGAACTTCGGCTAGTGCTGTGACAAACTTCGGATAGTGACGTGACGAGTTTCAGATAATTGTGACGAACTTCGGATAGTGACGTGACGAAATTCGGATAAATGTGACGAATTTCGGATTGCTAAGACGAACTTCGGATAGTGACGTGACGCAATTTGGATAATTGTGACGAATTTCGGATAGTGAAATGAAATGAAATGAAATGAAATTAAATTAAATTGTGACGAAATTCGGATAGCGATGTGACGAACTTCTGATAATTGTGACGAAATTCGGTGACGTGACGAAATTCGGATAGTGACGTGACGAACTTCGGATTATTGTGACGAACTTCGGATAACTGTGACGAACTTCGAATAGTGACGTGACGAACTTCGGATTATTGTGACGAACTTAGGATAGTGACGTGACGAAATTCGGATAATTGTGACGAACTTCGGATAGTGCTGTGACGAACGTGAATGTTATGTAATGTTATGTAATGTAATGTAATGTAATGTAATGTAATGTAATGTAATGTAATGTAATGTAATGTAATGAAATTGTGACAAACTTCGGATTATTGTGGCGAATTCGGATAGTGACGTGACGAAATTCGGATAATTGTGACGAAATTCGGATTATTGTGACGAACTTCAGATAGTGACATGACGAACTTCGGATTATTGTGATGAACTTCGGATAACTGTGACGAACTTCGGATAGTGACGTGACGAACTTCGGATTATTGTGACGAACTTCGGATAGTGACGTGACGAACTTCGGATTATTGTGACGAACTTTGGAAAGAGACGTGACGAAGTTCGGATAATTGTGACGAAATTCGGTAAGTGACGTGACGATATTCGGATAGTGACGTGACGAACTTCGGATTGTTGTGACGATTTTCGGATTACTGTGACGAACTTCGAATAGTGACGTGACGAACTTTGGATTATTGTGACGAACTTTGGAAAGAGACCAGACGAAGTTCGGATAATTTTGACGAACTTCGGATAGTGACGTGACGAAATTCGGATAAATGTGACGAATTTCGGATAGTGACGTGACGAAATTCGGATAATTGTGACGATTTTCGGATAGTGACGTGACGAAATTCGGATAAATGTGACGAATTTCGGATTGTTAAGACGAACTTCGGATAGTGACGTGACGCAATTTGGATAATTGTGACGAATTTCGGATAGTGAAATGAAATGAAATGAAATGAAATGAAATGAAATTAAATTGTGACGAAATTCGGATAGCGACGTGACGAACTTCTGATAATTGTGACGAAATTCGGTTAGTGACGTGACGAACTTCGGATAGTGACGTGAGGAACTTCGGATTATTGTGACGAACTTCGGATTACTGTGTCGAACTTCGAATAGTGACGTGACGAACTTCGGATTATTGTGACGAACTTAGGATAGTGACGACGAAATTCGGATAATTGTGACGAACTTCGGATAGTGCTGTGACGAACGTGAATGAAATGTAATGTAATGAAATAAAATGAAATTGTGACAAACTTCGGATTATTGTAACGAATTTCGGTTAGTGACGTGACAAACTTCGGATTATTGTGACGAACTTCGGATTACTGTGGCGAACTTCGGATAGTGACGTGACGAAATTCGGATAATTGTGACGAAATTCGGATTATTGTGACGAACTTCAGATAGTGACGTGACGAACTTTGGATTATTGTGACGAACTTTGGAAAGAGACGTGACGAAGTTCGGATAATTTTGACGAATTTCGGATAATGACGTGACAAACTTCGGATTATGACGTGACGAAATTCGGATAATTGTGACGAACTTCGGATAAATGTGACGAACTTCGGATTGTTAAGACGAACTTCGGATAGTGACGTAACGCAATTCGGATAATTGTGACGAAATTCGGATTATTGTGACGAACTTCGGATAGTGACGTGACGAACTTCGGATTATTGTGACGAACTTTGGATTACTGTGACGAACTTTGGATAGTGACGTGACGAACTTCGGATTATTGTGACGAACTTCGAATAGTGACGTGACGAACTTCTGATAATTGTGACGAAATTCGGTAAGTGACGTGACGAACTTCGGATAGTGACGTGACGAACTTCGGATTATTGTGACGAACTTCGGAATACTGTGACGAACTTCGAATAGTGACTTGACGAACTTCGGATTATTGTGACGAATTTAGGATAGTGACGTGACGAAATTCGGATAATTGTGACGAACTTCGGATAGTGACGTGACGAAATTCGGATAAATGTGACGAATTTCGGATAGTGACGTGACAAATTACGGATAATTGTGACGAAATTCGGATAATTGTGACGAAATTCGGATTATTGTGACGAACTTCGGATAGTGACGTGACGAACTTCGGATTATTGTGACGAAATTCGGATTATTGTGACGAACTTCGGATTATTGTGACGAACTTTGGAAAGAGACGTGACGAAGTTCGGATAATTTTGACGAAATTCGGATAATGACGTGACAAACTTTAAATAATGACGTGACGAAATTCGGATAATTGTGACGAACTTCGGATAGTGACGTGACGAAATTCGGATAATTGTGACGAACTTCGGATAAAGCTGTGACGAACTTCGAATAGTGACGTGACGAACTTCTGATAATTGTGACGAAATTCGGTAAGTGACGTGACGAACTTCGGATAGTGACGTGACGAACTTCGGATTATTGTGACGAACTTCGGATTACTGTGACGAACTTCGAATAGTGACTTGACGAACTTCGGATTATTGTGACGAACTTAGGATAGTGACGTGACAAAATTCGGATAATTGTGACGAACTTCGGATAGTGACATGACGAAATTCGGATAAATGTGACGAATTTCGGATAGTGACGTGACAAAATTCGGATAATTGTGACGATTTTCGGATAGTGACGTGACGAAATTCGGATAAATGTGACGAATTTCGGATTGTTAAGACGAACTTCGGATAGTGACGTGACGCAATTTGGATAATTGTGACGAATTTCGGATAGTGAAATGAAATGAAATGAAATGAAATGAAATGAAATTAAATTGTGACGAAATTCGGATAGCGACGTGACGAACTTCTGATAATTGTGACAAAATTCGGTAAGTGACGTGACGAACTTCGGATAGTGACGTGAGGAACTTCGGATTATTGTGACGAACTTCGGATTACTGTGACGAACTTCGAATAGTGACGTGACGAACTTCGGATTATTGTGACGAACTTAGGATAGTGACGACGAAATTCGGATAATTGTGACGAACTTCGGATAGTGCTGTGACGAACGTGAATAAAATGTAATGTAATGAAATAAAATGAAATTGTGACAAACTTCGGATTATTGTAACGAATTTCGGTTAGTGACGTGACGAACTTCGGATTATTGTGACGAACTTCGGATAACTGTGGCGAACTTCGGATAGTGACGTGACGAAATTCGGATAATTGTGACGAAATTCGGATTATTGTGACGAACTTCAGATAGTGACGTGACGAACTTCGGATTATTGTGACGAACTTTGGAAAGAGACGTGACGAAGTTTGGATAATTTTGACGAATTTCGGATAATGACGTGACAAACTTCGGATTATGACGTGACGAAATTCGGATAATTGTGACGAACTTCGGATAAATGTGACGAACTTCGGATTGTTAAGACGAACTTCGGATAGTGACGTAACGCAATTCGGATAATTGTGACGAATTTCGGATAGTGACGTGACAAATTTCGGATAATTGTGACGAAATTCGGATTATTGTGACGAACTTCGGATAGTGACGTGACGAACTTCGGATTATTGTGACGAACTTCGGATTACTGTGACGAACTTTGGATAGTGACGTGACGAACTTCGGATTATTGTGACGAACTTCGAATAGTGACGTGACGAACTTCTGATAATTGTGACGAAATTCGGCAAGTGACGTGACGAACTTCGGATAGTGACGTGACGAACTTCGGATTATTGTGACGAACTTCGGATTACTGTGACGAACTTCGAATAGTGACTTGACGAACTTCGGATTATTGTGACGAAATTCGGTAAGTGACGAGACGAACTTCGGATAGTGACGTGACGAACTTCGGATTATTGTGACGATTTTCGGATTACTGTGACGAACTTCGAATAGAGACGTGACGAACTTTGGATTATTGTGACGAACTTTGGAAAGAGACCAGACGAAGTTCGGATAATTTTGACGAAATTCGGATAATGACGTGACAAACTTCGGATTATGACGTGACGAAATTCGGATAATTGTGACGAACTTCGGATAAATGTGACGAACTTCGGATTGTTAAGACGAACTTCGGATAGTGAAGTAACGCAATTCGGATAATTGTGACGAATTTCGGATAGTGACGTGACAAATTTCGGATAATTGTGACGAAATTCGGATTATTGTGACGAACTTCGGATAATGACGTGACGAACTTCGGATTATTGTGACGAACTTCGGATTACTGTGACGAACTTTGGATAGTGACGTGACGAACTTCGGATTATTGTGACGAACTTCGAATAGTGACGTGACGAACTTCTGATAATTGTGACGAAATTCGGCAAGTGACGTGACGAACTTCGGATAGTGACGTGACGAACTTCGGATTATTGTGACGAACTTCGGATTACTGTGACGAACTTCGAATAGTGACTTGACGAACTTCGGATTATTGTGACGAAATTCGGTAAGTGACGAGACGAATTTCGGATAGTGACGTGACGAACTTCGGATTATTGTGACGATTTTCGGATTACTGTGACGAACTTCGAATAGTGACGTGACGAACTTTGGATTATTGTGACGAACTTTGGAAAGAGACCAGACGAAGTTCGGATAATTTTGACGAAATTCGGATAATGACGTGACAAACTTCGGATTATGACGTGACGAAATTCGGATTATTGTGACGATCTTCGGATAGTGACGTGACGAACTTCGGATTATTGTGACGAACTTCGGATTACTGTGACGAACTTCGGATAGTGACGTGACGAACTTCGGATTATTGTGACGAACTTCGGATAGTGACGTGACGAAATTCGGATAATTGTGACGAAATTCGGATAAAGACGTGACGAACTTCGGATTATTGTGACGAACTTAGTAAAGTAACGTGACGAAGTTCGGATAATTGTGACGAAATTCGGTAAGTGACGTGACAAAATTCGGATAATTGAGACGAACTTCGGCTAGTGCTGTGACAAACTTCGGATAGTGACGTGACGAGTTTCAGATAATTGTGACGAACTTCGGATAGTGACGTGACGAAATTCGGATAAATGTGACGAATTTCGGATTGCTAAGACGAACTTCGGATAGTGACGGTCACGTCACTATCCGAAGTTCGTCTTAGCAATCCGAAATTCGTCACTTTTGATAATTGTGAATTTGGATAATTGTGACGAATTTCGGATAGTGAAATGAAATGAAATGAAATGAAATGAAATTAAATTAAATTGTGACGAAATTCGGATAGCGACGTGACGAACTTCTGATAATTGTGACGAAATTCGGTGACGTGACGAAATTCGGATAGTGACGTGACGAACTTCGGATTATTGTGACGAACTTCGGATAACTGTGACGAACTTCGAATAGTGACGTGACGAACTTCGGATTATTGTGACGAACTTAGGATAGTGACGTGACGAAATTCGGATAATTGTGACGAACTTCAGATAGTGCTGTGACGAACGTGAATGTTATGTAATGTAATGTAATGTAATGTAATGTAATGTAATGTAATGTAATGTAATGTAATGTAATGTAATGTAATGTAATGAAATTGTGACAAACTTCGGATTATTGTGGCGAATTCGGATAGTGACGTGACGAAATTCGGATAATTGTGACGAAATTCGGATTATTGTGACGAACTTCAGATAGTGACATGACGAACTTCGGATTATTGTGATGAACTTCGGATAACTGTGACGAACTTCGGATAGTGACGTGACGAACTTCGGATTATTGTGACGAACTTCGGATAGTGACGTGACGAACTTCGGATTATTGTGACGAACTTTGGAAAGAGACGTGACGAAGTTCGGATAATTGTGACGAAATTCGGTAAGTGACGTGACGAACTTCGGATAGTGACGTGACGAACTTCGGATTGTTGTGACGATTTTCGGATTACTGTGACGAACTTCGAATAGTGACGTGACGAACTTTGGATTATTGTGACGAACTTTGGAAAGAGACCAGACGAAGTTCGGATAATTTTGACGAAATTCGGATAATGACGTGACAAACTTCGGATTATGACGTGACGAAATTCGGATAATTGTGACGAACTTCGGATAAATGTGACGAACTTCGGATTGTTAAGACGAACTTCGCATAGTGACGTGACGCAATTCGGATAATTGTGACGAATTTCGGATAGTGACGTGACAAATTTCGGATAATTGTGACGAAATTCGGATTATTGTGACGAACTTCGGATAGTGACGTGACGAACTTCGGATTATTGTGACGAACTTCGGATTACTGTGACGAACTTCAGATAGTGACGTGACGAACTTCGGATTATTGTGACGAACTTCGGATAGTGACGTGACGAAATTCGGATAATTGTGACGAACTTCGGATTATTGTGACGAACTCAAAAAAGTAACGTGACGAAAATCGGATAATTGTGACGAACTTTGGATAAAGACATGACGAAATACGGATTTTTGTGACGATCTTTTGATTATTGTGACGAACTTCGGATAGTGTAGTGACGAAATTAGGATTATTGTGACGAAATTCGGATAAAGACGTGACGAACTTCGGATTATTGTGACGAACTTAGTAAAGTAACGTGACGAAGTTCGGATAATTGTGACGAAATTCGGTAAGTGACGTGACAAAATTCGGATAATTGAGACGAACTTCGGATAGTGCTGTGACAAACTTCGGATAGTGACGTGACGAGTTTCGGATAATTGTGACGAACTTCGGATAGTGACGTGACGAAATTCGGATAAATGTGACGAATTTCGGATTGCTAAGACGAACTTCGGATAGTGACGTGACGCAATTTGGATAATTGTGACGAATTTCGGATAGTGAAATGAAATGAAATGAAATGAAATGAAATGAAATTAAATTGTGACGAAATTCGGATAGCGACGTGACGAACTTCTGATAATTGTGACGAAATTCGGTAAGTGACATGACGAACTTCGGATAGTGACGTGACGAACTTCGGATTATTGTGACGAACTTCGGATAACTGTGACGAACTTCGAATAGTGACGTGACGAACTTCGGATTATTGTGACGAACTTAGGATAGTGACGTGACGAAATTCGGATAATTGTGACGAACTTCGGATAGTGCTGTGACGAACGTGAATGTAATGTAATGTCATGATTTGTAATGATATGTAATGATATGTAATGTAATGTAATGTAATGTAATGTAATGTAATGTAATGTAATGTAATGTAATGTAATGTAATGTAATGTAATGTAATGTAATGTAATGTAATGTAATGTAATGTAATGTAATGTAATGTAATGTAATGTAATGTAATGTAATGTAATGTAATGTAATGTAATGTAATGTAATGTAATGTAATGTAATGTAATGTAATGTAATGTAATGTAATGTAATGTAATGTAATGTAATGTAATGTAATGTAATGTAATGTAATGTAATGTAATGTAATGTAATGTAATGTAATGTAATGTAATGTAATGTAATGTAATGTAATGTAATGTAATGTAATGTAATGTAATGTAATGTAATGTAATGTAATGTAATGTAATGTAATGTAATGTAATAAAATGAAATTGTGACAAACTTCGGATTATTGTGACGAACTTCGGATAGTGAAATGAAATGAAATGAAATGAAATGAAATGAAATTAAATTGTGACGAAATTCGGATAGCGACGTGACGAACTTCTGATAGTGACGTGACGAACTTCGGATTATTGTGACGAACTTCGGATTACTGTGACGAACTTCGAATAGTGACTTGACGAACTTCGGATTATTGTGACGAACTTAGGATAGTGACGTGACAAAATTCGGATAATTGTGACGAACTTCGGATAGTGACGTGACGAAATTCGGATAAATGTGACGAATTTCGGATAGTGACGTGACGAAATTCGGATAATTGTGACGATTTTCGGATAGTGAAGTGACGAAATTCGGATAAATGTGACGAATTTCGGATTGTTAAGACGAACTTCGGATAGTGACGTGACGCAATTTGGATAATTGTGACGAATTTCGGATAGTGAAATGAAATGAAATGAAATGAAATTAAATTGTGACGAAATTCGGATAGCGACGTGACGAACTTCTGATAATTGTGACGAAATTCGGTTAGTGACGTGACGAACTTCGGATAGTGACGTGAGGAACTTCGGATTATTGTGACGAACTTCGGATTACTGTGACGAACTTCGAATAGTGACGTGACGAACTTCGGATTATTGTGACGAACTTAGGATAGTGACGACGAAATTCGGATAATTGTGACGAACTTCGGATAGTGCTGTGACGAACGTGAATGAAATGTAATGTAATGAAATAAAATGAAATTGTGACAAACTTCGGATTATTGTAACGAATTTCGGTTAGTGACGTGACGAACTTCGGATTATTGTGACGAACTTCGGATTACTGTGGCGAACTTCGGATAGTGACGTGACGAAATTCGGATAATTGTGACGAAATTCGGATTATTGTGACGAACTTCAGATAGTGACGTGACGAACTGCGGATTATTGTGACGAACTTTGGAAAGAGACGTGACGAAGTTCGGATAATTTTGACGAATTTCGGATAATGACGTGACAAACTTCGGATTATGACGTGACGAAATTCGGATAATTGTGACGAACTTCGGATAAATGTGACGAACTTCGGATTGTTAAGACGAACTTCGGATAGTGACGTAACGCAATTCGGATAATTGTGACGAAATTCGGATTATTGTGACGAACTTCGGATTATTGTGACGAACTTTGGAAAGAGACGTGACGAAGTTCGGATAATTGTGACGAAATTCGGATTATTGTGACGATCTTCGGATAGTGACGTGACGAACTTCGGATTATTGTGACGAACTTCGGATTACTGTGACGAACTTCGGATAGTGACGTGACGAACTTCGGATTATTGTGACGAACTTCGGATAGTGACGTGACGAAATTCGGATAATTGTGACGAAATTCGGATAAAGACGTGACGAACTTCGGATTATTGTGACGAACTTAGTAAAGTAACGTGACGAAGTTCGGATAATTGTGACGAAATTCGGTAAGTGACGTGACAAAATTCGGATAATTGAGACGAACTTCGGCTAGTGCTGTGACAAACTTCGGATAGTGACGTGACGAGTTTCAGATAATTGTGACGAACTTCGGATAGTGACGTGACGAAATTCGGATAAATGTGACGAATTTCGGATTGCTAAGACGAACTTCGGATAGTGACGTGACGCAATTTGGATAATTGTGACGAATTTCGGATAGTGAAATGAAATGAAATAAAATGAAATGAAATTAAATTAAATTGTGACGAAATTCGGATAGCGACGTGACGAACTTCTGATAATTGTGACGAAATTCGGTGACGTGACGAAATTCGGATAGTGACGTGACGAACTTCGGATTATTGTGACAAACTTCGGATAACTGTGACGAACTTCGAATAGTGACGTGACGAACTTCGGATTATTGTGACGAACTTAGGATAGTGACGTGACGAAATTCGGATAATTGTGACGAACTTCGGATAGTGCTGTGACGAACGTGAATGTTATGTAATGTCATAATATGTAATGTAATGTAATGTAATGTAATGTAATGTAATGTAATGTAATGTAATGTAATGTAATGTAATGTAATGTAATGTAATGTAATGTAATGTAATGTAATGTAATGTAATGTAATGTAATGTAATGTAATGTAATGTAATGTAATGTAATGTAATGTAATGTAATGTAATGTAATGTAATGTAATGTAATGTAATGTAATGTAATGTAATGTAATGTAATGTAATGTAATGTAATGTAATGTAATGTAATGTAATGTAATGTAATGTAATGTAATGTAATGTAATGTAATGTAATGTAATGTAATGTAATGTAATGTAATGTAATGTAATGTAATGTAATGTAATAAAATGAAATTGTGACAAACTTCGGATTATTGTGACGAACTTCGGATTATTGTGACGAACTTCGGATAAATGTGACGAACTTCGGATAGTGACGTGACGAACTTCGGATTATTGTGACGAACTTTGGAAAGAGACGTGACGAAATTCGGATAATTGTGACGAACTTCGGATAGTGACGTGACGAAATTCGGATAATTGTGACGAACTTCGGACAAAGCTGTGACGAACTTCGAATAGTGACGTGACGAACTTCTGATAATTGTGACGAAATTCGGTAAGTGACGTGACGAACTTCGGATAGTGACGTGACGAACTTCGGATTATTGTGACGAACTTCGGATTACTGTGACAAACTTCGAATAGTGACTTGACGAACTTCGGATTATTGTGACGAACTTAGGATAGTGACGTGACAAAATTTGGATATTTGTGACGAACTTCGGATAGTGACGTGATGAAATTCGGATAAATGTGACAAATTTCGGATAGTGACGTGACGAAATTCGGATAATTGTGACGATTTTCGGATAGTGACGTGACGAAATTCGGATAAATGTGACGAATTTCGGATTGTTAAGACGAACTTCGGATAGTGACGTGACGAAATTCGGATAAATGTGACGAATTTCGGATTGTTAAGACGAACTTCGGATAGTGACGTGACGCAATTCGGATAATTGTGACGAAATTCGGATTATTGTGACGAACTTCAGATAGTGACGTGACGAACTTCGGATTATTGTGACGAACTTTGGAAAGAGACGTGACGAAGTTCGGATAATTTTGACGAATTTCGGATAATGACGTGACAAACTTCGGATTATGACGTGACGAAATTCGGATAATTGTGACGAACTTCGGATAAATGTGACGAACTTCGGATTGTTAAGACGAACTTCGGATAGTGACGTAACGCAATTCGGATAATTGTGACGAATTTCGGATAGTGACGTGACAAATTTTGGATTATTGTGACGAAATTCGGATTATTGTGACGAACTTCAGATAGTGACGTGACGAACTTCGGATTATTGTGACAAACTTCGGATTACTGTGACGAACTTTGGATAGTGACGTGACGAACTTCGGATAATTGTGACGAACTTCGAATAGTGACGTGACGAACTTCTGATAATTGTGACGAAATTCGGTAAGTGACGTGACGAACTTCGGATAGTGACGTGACGAACTTCGGATTATTGTGACGAACTTCGGATTACTGTGACGAACTTCGAATAGTGACTTGACGAACTTCGGATAATTGTGACAAACTTAGGATAGTGACGTGACGAAATTCGGATAATTGTGACGAACTTCGGATAGTGACGTGACAAATTTCGGATAATTGTGACGAAATTCGGATTATTGTGACGAACTTCGGATAGTGACGTGACGAACTTCGGATTATTGTGACGAACTTTGGATTACTGTGACGAACTTTGGATAGTGACGTGACGAACTTCGGATTATTGTGACGAAATTCGGATTATTGTGACGAACTTCGGATAGTGACGTGACGAACTTCGGATTATTGTGACGAACTTCGGATTACTGTGACGAACTTCGGATAGTGACGTGACGAACTTCGGATTATTGTGACGAACTTCGGATAGTGACATGACGAAATTCGGATAATTGTGACGAACTTCGGATTATTGTGACGAACTCAAAAAAATAACGTGACGAAAATCGGATAATTGTGACGAACTTTGGATAAAGACATGACGAAATACGGATTTTTGTGACGATCTTTTGATTATTGTGACGAACTTCGGATAGTGTAGTGACGAAATTAGGATTATTGTGACGAAATTCGGATAAAGACGTGACGAACTTCGGATTATTGTGACGAACTTAGTAAAGTAAAGTGACGAAGTTCGGATAATTGTGACGAAATTCGGTAAGTGACGTGACAAAATTCGGATAATTGAGACGAACTTCGGATAGTGCTGTGACAAACTTCGGATAGTGACGTGACGAGTTTCGGATAATTGAGACGAACTTCGGATAGTGACGTGACGAAATTCGGATAAATGTGACGAATTTCGGATTGCTAAGACGAACTTCGGATAGTGACGTGACGCAATTTGGATAATTGTGACGAATTTCGGATAGTGAAATGAAATGAAATGAAATGAAATGAAATGAAATTAAATTGTGACGAAATTCGGATAGCGACGTGACGAACTTCTGATAATTGTGACGAAATTCGGTAAGTGACATGACGAACTTCGGATAGTGACGTGACGAACTTCGGATTATTGTGACGAACTTCGGATAACTGTGACGAACTTCGAATAGTGACGTGACGAACTTCGGATTATTGTGACGAACTTAGGATAGTGACGTGACGAAATTCGGATAATTGTGACGAACGTGAATGTAATGTAATGTCATGATTTGTAATGTAATGTAATGTAATGTAATGTAATGTAATGTAATGTAATGTAATGTAATGTAATGTAATGTAATGTAATGTAATGTAATGTAATGTAATGTAATGTAATGTAATGTAATTTAATGTAATGTAATGTAATGTAATGTAATGTAATGTAATGTAATGTAATGTAATGTAATGTAATGTAATGTAATGTAATGTAATGTAATGTAATGTAATGTAATGTAATGTAATGTAATGTAATGTAATGTAATGTAATGTAATGTAATGTAATGTAATGTAATGTAATGTAATGTAATGTAATGTAATGTAATGTAATGTAATAAAATGAAATTGTGACAAACTTCGGATTATTGTGACGAACTTCGGATAAATGTGACGAACTTCGGATAGTGACGTGACGAACTTCGGATTATTGTGACGAACTTTGGAAAGAGACGTGACGAAGTTCGGATAATTTTGACGAAATTCGGATAATGACGTGACAAACTTTAAATTATGACGTGACGAAATTCGGATAATTGTGACGAACTTCGGATAGTGACGTGACGAAATTCGGATAATTGTGACGAACTTCGGACAAAGCTGTGACGAACTTCGAATAGTGACGTGACGAACTTCTGATAATTGTGACGAAATTCGGTAAGTGACGTGACGAACTTCGGATAGTGACGTGACGAACTTCGGATTATTGTGACGAACTTCGGATTACTGTGACGAACTTCGAATAGTGACTTGACGAACTTCGGATTATTGTGACGAACTTAGGATAGTGACGTGACAAAATTCGGATAATTGTGACGAACTTCGGATAGTGACGTGATGAAATTCGGATAAATGTGACGAATTTCGGATAGTGACGTGACGAAATTCGGATAATTGTGACGATTTTCGGATAGTGACGTGACGAAATTCGGATAAATGTGACGAATTTCGGATTGTTAAGACGAACTTCGGATAGTGACGTGACGAAATTCGGATAAATGTGACGAATTTCGGATTGTTAAGACGAACTTCGGATAGTGACGTGACGCAATTCGGATAATTGTGACGAAATTCGGATTATTGTGACGAACTTCAGATAGTGACGTGACGAACTTCGGATTATTGTGACGAACTTTGGAAAGAGACGTGACGAAGTTCGGATAATTTTGACGAAATTCGGATAATGACGTGACAAACTTTAAATTATGACGTGACGAAATTCGGATAATTGTGACGAACTTCGGATAGTGACGTGACGAAATTCGGATAATTGTGACGAACTTCGGATAAAGCTGTGACGAACTTCGAATAGTGACGTGACGAACTTCTGATAATTGTGACGAAATTCGGTAAGTGACGTGACGAACTTCGGATAGTGACGTGACGAACTTCGGATTATTGTGACGAACTTCGGATTACTGTGACGATTTTCGAATAGTGACTTTACGAACTTCGGATTATTGTGACGAACTTAGGATAGTGACGTGACAAAATTCGGATAATTGTGACGAACTTCGGATAGTGACGTGACGAAATTCGGATAAATGTGACGAATTTCGGATAGTGACGTGACGAAATTCGGATAATTGTGACGATTTTCGGATAGTGACGTGACGAAATTCGGATAAATGTGACGAATTTCGGATTGTTAAGACGTACTTCGGATAGTGACGTGACGCAATTTGGATAATTGTGACGAATTTCGGATAGTGAAATGAAATGAAATGAAATGAAATGAAATGAAATTAAATTGTGACGAAATTCGGTTAGCGACGTGACGAACTTCTGATAATTGTGACGAAATTCGGTTAGTGACGTGACGAACTTCGGATAGTGACGTGAGGAACTTCGGATTATTGTGACGAACTTCGGATTACTGTGACGAACTTCGAATAGTGACGTGACGAACTTCGGATTATTGTGACGAACTTAGGATAGTGACGACGAAATTCGGATAATTGTGACGAACTTCGGATAGTGCTGTGACGAACGTGAATGAAATGTAATGTAATGAAATAAAATGAAATTGTGACAAACTTCGGATTATTGTAACGAATTTCGGTTAGTGACGTGACGAACTTCGGATTATTGTGACGAACTTCGGATTACTGTGGCGAACTTCGGATAGTGACGTGACGAACTTCGGATAATTGTGACGAAATTCGGATTATTGTGACGAACTTCAGATAGTGACGTGACGAACTTCGGATTAATGTGACGAACTTTGGAAAGAGACGTGACGAAGTTCGGATAATTTTGACGAATTTCGGATAATGACGTGACAAACTTCGGATTATGACGTGACGAAATTCGGATAATTGTGACGAACTTCGGATAAATGTGACGAACTTCGGATTGTTAAGACGAACTTCGGATAGTGACGTAACGCAATTCGGATAATTGTGACGAAATTCGGATTATTGTGACGAACTTCGGATAGTGACGTGACGAACTTCGGATTATTGTGACGAACTTCGGATTACTGTGACGAACTTTGGATAGTGACGTGACGAACTTCGGATTATTGTGACGAACTTCGAATAGTGACGTGACGAACTTCTGATAATTGTGACGAAATTCGGTAAGTGACGTGACGAACTTCGGATAGTGACGTGACGAACTTCGGATTATTGTGACGAACTTCGGATTACTGTGACGAACTTCGAATAGTGACTTGACAAACGTCGGATTATTGTGACGAACTTAGGATAGTGACGTGACGAAATTCGGATAATTGTGACGAACTTCGGATAGTGACGTGACGAAATTCGGATAAATGTGACGAATTTCGGATAGTGACGTGACAAATTACGGATAATTGTGACGAAATTCGGATTATTGTGACGAACTTCGGATAGTGACGTGACGAACTTCGGATAGTGACGTGACGAACTTCGGATTATTGTGACGAACTTCGGATTACTGTGACGAACTTCGAATAGTGACGTGACGAACTTCGGATTATTGTGACGAACTTAGGATAGTGATGTGACGAAATTCGGATGATTGTGACGAACTTCGGATAGTGCTGTGACGAACGTGAATGAAATGTAATGTAATGAAATGTAATGTAATGTTATGTAATGTAATGTAATGTAATGTAATGTAATGTAATGTGATGTGATGTGATGTGATGTGATGTGATGTGATGTGATGTAATGTGATGTGATGTGATGTAATGTGATGTAATGTGATGTAATGTGATGTAATGTGATGTAATGTGATGTAATGTAATGTAATGTAATGTAATGTAATGTAATGTAATGTGATGTGATGATGTGATGTGATGTGTTGTGATGTGATGTGATGTGATGTGATGTGATGTGATGTGATGTGATGTGATGTGATGTGATGTGATGTGATGTGATGTGATGTGATGTGATGTGATGTGATGTGATGTGATGTGATGTGATGTGATGTGATGTGATGTGATGTGATGTGATGTGATGTGATGTGATGTGATGTGATGTGATGTGATGTGATGTGATGTGATGTGATGTGATGTGATGTGATGTGATGTGATGTGATGTGATGTGATGTGATGTGATGTGATGTGATGTGATGTGATGTGATGTGATGTGATGTGATGTGATGTGATGTGATGTGATGTGATGTGATGTGATGTGATGTGATGTGATGTGATGTGATGTGATGTGATGTGATGTGATGTGATGTGATGTGATGTGATGTGATGTGATGTGATGTGATGTGATGTGATGTGATGTGATGTGATGTGATGTGATGTGATGTGATGTGATGTGATGTGATGTGATGTGATGTGATGTGATGTGATGTGATGTGATGTGATGTGATGTGATGTGATGTGATGTGATGTGATGTGATGTGATGTGATGTGATGAAATAAAATGAAATTGTGACGAAATTCGGATAATTGTGACGAACTTCGGATAGTGACGTGACGAACTTCGGATTATTGTGACGAAATTCGGATTATTGTGACGAACTTCGGATTATTGTGACGAACTTTGGAAAGAGACGTGACGAAGTTCGGATAATTTTGACGAAATTCGGATAATGACGTGACAAACTTTAAATTATGACGTGACGAAATTCGGATAATTGTGACGAACTTCGGATAGTGACGTGACGAAATTCGGATAATTGTGACGAACTTCGGATAAAGCTGTGACGAACTTCGAATAGTGACGTGACGAACTTCTGATAATTGTGACGAAATTCGGTAAGTGACGTGACGAACTTCGGATAGTGACGTGACGAACTTCGGATTATTGTGACGAACTTCGGATTACTGTGACGAACTTCGAATAGTGACTTCACGAACTTCGGATTATTGTGACGAACTTAGGATAGTGACGTGACAAAATTCGGATAATTGTGACGAACTTCGGATAGTGCTGTGACGAACGTGAATAAAATGTAATGTAATGAAATAAAATGAAATTGTGACAACCTTCGGATTATTGTAACGAATTTCGGTTAGTGACGTGACGAACTTCGGATTATTGTGACGAACTTCGGATTACTGTGGCGAACTTCGGATAGTGACGTGACGAAATTCGGATAATTGTGACGAAATTCGGATTATTGTGACGAACTTCAGATAGTGACGTGACGAACTTCGGATTATTGTGACGAACTTTGGAAAGAGACGTGACGAAGTTCGGATAATTTTGACGAATTTCGGATAATGACGTGACAAACTTCGGATTATGACGTGACGAAATTCGGATAATTGTGACGAACTTCGGATAAATGTGACGAACTTCGGATTGTTAAGACGAACTTCGGATAGTGACGTAACGCAATTCGGATAATTGTGACGAATTTCGGATAGTGACGTGACAAATTTCGGATAATTGTGACGAAATTCGGATTATTGTGACGAACTTCGGATAGTGACGTGACGAACTTCGGATTATTGTGACGAACTTCGGATTACTGTGACGAACTTTGGATAGTGACGTGACGAACTTCGGATTATTGTGACGAAATTCGGATTATTGTGACGAACTTCGGATAGTGACGTGACGAACTTCGGATTATTGTGACGAACTTCGGATTACTGTGACGAACTTCGGATAGTGACGTGACGAACTTCGGATTATTGTGACGAACTTCGGATAGTGACATGACGAAATTCGGATAATTGTGACGAACTTCGGATTATAGTGACGAACTCAAAAAAATAACGTGACGAAAATCGGATAATTGTGACGAACTTTGGATAAAGACATGACGAAATACGGATTTTTGTGACGATCTTTTGATTATTGTGACGAACTTCGGATAGTGTAGTGACGAAATTAGGATTATTGTGACGAAATTCGGATAAAGACGTGACGAACTTCGGATTATTGTGACGAACTTAGTAAAGTAAAGTGACGAAGTTCGGATAATTGTGACGAAATTCGGTAAGTGACGTGACAAAATTCGGATAATTGAGACGAACTTCGGATAGTGCTGTGACAAACTTCGGATAGTGACGTGACGAGTTTCGGATAATTGTGACGAACTTCGGATAGTGACGTGACGAAATTCGGATAAATGTGACGAATTTCGGATTGCTAAGACGAACTTCGGATAGTGACGTGACGCAATTTGGATAATTGTGACGAATTTCGGATAGTGAAATGAAATGAAATGAAATGAAATGAAATGAAATTAAATTGTGACGAAATTCGGATAGCGACGTGACGAACTTCTGATAATTGTGACGAAATTCGGTAAGTGACATGACGAACTTCGGATAGTGACGTGACGAACTTCGGATTATTGTGACGAACTTCGGATAACTGTGACGAACTTCGAATAGTGACGTGACGAACTTCGGATTATTGTGACGAACTTAGGATAGTGACGTGACGTAATTCGGATAATTGTGACGAACTTCGGATAGTGCTGTGACGAACGTGAATGTAATGTAATGTCATGATTTGTAATGATATGTAATGTAATGTAATGTAATGTAATGTAATGTAATGTAATGTAATGTAATGTAATGTAATGTAATGTAATGTAATGTAATGTAATGTAATTGTGACAAACTTCGGATTATTGTGACGAACTTCGGATAACTGTGACGAACTTCGGATAGTGACGTGACGAACTTCGGATTATTGTGACGAACTTTGGAAAGAGACGTGACGAAGTTCGGATAATTTTGACGAAATTCGGATAATGACGTGACAAACTTTAAATTATGACGTGACAAACTTCGGATTACTGTGACGAACTTTGGATAGTGACGTGACGAAATTCGGATAATTGTGACGAACTTCGGATAAAGCTGTGACGAACTTCGAATAGTGACGTGACGAACTTCTGATAATTGTGACGAAATTCGGTAAGTGACGTGACGAACTTCGGATAGTGACGTGACGAACTTCGGATTATTGTGACGAACTTCGGATTACTGTGACGAACTTCGAATAGTAACTTGACGAACTTCGGATTATTGTGACGAACTTAGGATAGTGACGTGACAAAATTCGGATAATTGTGACGAACTTCGGATAGTGACGTGACGAAATTCGGATAAATGTGACGAATTTCGGATAGTGACGTGACGACATTCGGATAATTGTGACGATTTTCGGATAGTGACGTGACGAAATTCGGATAAATGTGACGAATTTCGGATTGTTAAGACGAACTTCGGATAGTGACGTGACGCAATTTGGATAATTGTGACGAATTTCGGATAGTGAAATGAAATGAAATGAAATGAAATGAAATGAAATTAAATTGTGACGAAATTCGGATAGCGACGTGACGAACTTCTGATAATTGTGACGAAATTCGGTTAGTGACGTGACGAACTTCGGATAGTGACGTGAGGAACTTCGGATTATTGTGACGAACTTCGGATTACTGTGACGAACTTCGAATAGTGACGTGACGAACTTCGGATTATTGTGACGAACTTAGGATAGTGACGACGAAATTCGGATAATTGTGACGAACTTCGGATAGTGCTGTGACGAACGTGAATGAAATGTAATGTAATGAAATAAAATGAAATTGTGACAAACTTCGGATTATTGTAACGAATTTCGGTTAGTGACGTGACGAACTTCGGATTATTGTGACGAACTTCGGATTACTGTGGCGAACTTCGGATAGTGACGTGACGAAATTCGGATAATTGTGACGAAATTCGGATTATTGTGACGAACTTCAGATAGTGACGTGACGAACTTCGGATTATTGTGACGAACTTTGGAAAGAGACGTGACGAAGTTCGGATAATTTTGACGAATTTCGGATAATGACGTGACAAACTTCGGATTATGACGTGACGAAATTCGAATAATTGTGACGAACTTCGGATAAATGTGACGAACTTCGGATTGTTAAGACGAACTTCGGATAGTGACGTAACGCAATTCGGATAATTGTGACGAAATTCGGATTATTGTGACGAACTTCGGATAGTGACGTGACGAACTTCGGATTATTGTGACGAACTTTGGATTACTGTGACGAACTTTGGATAGTGACGTGACGAACTTCGGATTATTGTGACGAACTTCGAATAGTGACGTGACGAACTTCTGATAATTGTGACGAAATTCGGTAAGTGACGTGACGAAATTCGGATAAATGTGACGAATTTCGGATAGTGACGTGACGAAATTCGGATAATTGGGACGAACTTCGGATAAAGCTGTGACGAACTTCGAATAGTGACGTGACGAACTTCTGATAATTGTGACGAAATTCGGTAAGTGACGTGACGAACTTCGGATAGTGACGTGACGAACTTCGGATTATTGTTACGAACTTCGGATTACTGTGACGAACTTCGAATAGTGACTTGACGAACTTCGGATAGTGACGTGACGAACTTCGGATTATTGTGACGAACTTTGGAAAGAGACGTGACGAAGTTCGGATAATTTTGACGAAATTCGGATAATGACGTGACAAACTTTAAATAATGACGTGACGAAATTCGGATAATTGTGACGAACTTCGGATAGTGACGTGACGAAATTCGGATAATTGGGACGAACTTCGGATAAAGCTGTGACGAACTTCGAATAGTGACGTGACGAACTTCTGATAATTGTGACGAAATTCGGTAAGTGACGTGACGAACTTCGGATAGTGACGTGACGAACTTCGGATTATTGTTACGAACTTCGGATTACTGTGACGAACTTCGAATAGTGACTTGACGAACTTCGGATTATTGTGACGAACTTAGGATAGTGACGTGACAAAATTCGGATAATTGTGACGAACTTCGGATAGTGACGTGACGAAATTCGGATAAATGTGACGAATTTCGGATAGTGACGTGACAAAATTCGGATAATTGTGACGATTTTCGGATAGTGACGTGACGAAATTCGGATAAATGTGACGAATTTCGGATTGTTAAGACGAACTTCGGATAGTGACGTGACGCAATTTGGATAATTGTGACGAATTTCGGATAGTGAAATGAAATGAAATGAAATGAAATGAAATGAAATTAAATTGTGACGAAATTCGGATAGCGACGTGACGAACTTCTGATAATTGTGACGAAATTCGGTAAGTGACGTGACGAACTTCGGATAGTGACGTGAGGAACTTCGGATTATTGTGACGAACTTCGGATTACTGTGACGAACTTCGAATAGTGACGTGACGAACTTCGGATTATTGTGACGAACTTAGGATAGTGACGACGAAATTCGGATAATTGTGACGAACTTCGGATAGTGCTGTGACGAACGTGAATAAAATGTAATGTAATGAAATAAAATGAAATTGTGACAAACTTCGGATTATTGTAACGAATTTCGGTTAGTGACGTGACGAACTTCGGATTATTGTGACGAACTTCGGATTACTGTGGCGAACTTCGGATAGTGACGTGACGAAATTCGGATAATTGTGACGAAATTCGGATTATTGTGACGAACTTCAGATAGTGACGTGACGAACTTCGGATTATTGTGACGAACTTTGGAAAGAGACGTGACGAAGTTTGGATAATTTTGACGAATTTCGGATAATGACGTGACAAACTTCGGATTATGACGTGACGAAATTCGGATAATTGTGACGAACTTCGGATAAATGTGACGAACTTCGGATTGTTAAGACGAACTTCGGATAGTGACGTAACGCAATTCGGATAATTGTGACGAATTTCGGATAGTGACGTGACAAATTTCGGATAATTGTGACGAAATTCGGATTATTGTGACAAACTTCGGATAGTGACGTGACGAACTTCGGATTATTGTGACGAACTTCGGATTACTGTGACGAACTTTGGATAGTGACGTGACGAACTTCGGATTATTGTGACGAACTTCGGATTACTGTGACGAACTTCGAATAGTGACGTGACGAACTTCGGATTATTGTGACGAACTTAGGATAGTGACGACGAAATTCGGATAATTGTGACGAACTTCGGATAGTGCTGTGACGAACGTGAATAAAATGTAATGTAATGAAATAAAATGAAATTGTGACAAACTTCGGATTATTGTAACGAATTTCGGTTAGTGACGTGACGAACTTCGGATTATTGTGACGAACTTCGGATTACTGTGGCGAACTTCGGATAGTGACGTGACGAAATTCGGATAATTGTGACGAAATTCGGATTATTGTGACGAACTTCAGATAGTGACGTGACGAACTTCGGATTATTGTGACGAACTTCGGATTACTGTGACGAACTTTGGATAGTGACGTGACGAACTTCGGATTATTGTGACGAACTTCGGATTACTGTGACGAACTTTGGATAGTGACGTGATGAACTTCGGATTATTGTGACGAACTTCGAATAGTGACGTGACGAACTTCTGATAATTGTGACGAAATTCGGCAAGTGACGTGACGAACTTCGGATAGTGACGTGACGAACTTCGGATTATTGTGACGAACTTCGGATAACTGTGACGAAC
Source organism: Euplexia lucipara (assembly GCA_921972225.1). NCBI lineage: Eukaryota > Metazoa > Arthropoda > Insecta > Lepidoptera > Noctuidae > Euplexia > Euplexia lucipara. The sequence goes on along the minus strand of OV179149.1, from coordinate 112,058 downwards.
TTCGAATAGTGACTTGACGAACTTCGGATTATTGTGACGAAATTCGGTAAGTGACGAGACGAACTTCGGATAGTGACGTGACGAACTTCGGATTATTGTGACGATTTTCGGATTACTGTGACGAACTTCGAATAGTGACGTGACGAACTTTGGATTATTGTGACGAACTTTGGAAAGAGACGTGACGAAGTTTGGATAATTTTGACGAATTTCGGATAATGACGTGACAAACTTCGGATTATGACGTGACGAAATTCGGATAATTGTGACGAACTTCGGATAAATGTGACGAACTTCGGATTGTTAAGACGAACTTCGGATAGTGACGTAACGCAATTCGGATAATTGTGACGAATTTCGGATAGTGACGTGACAAATTTCGGATAATTGTGACGAAATTCGGATTATTGTGACGAACTTCGGATAGTGACGTGACGAACTTCGGATTATTGTGACGAACTTCGGATTACTGTGACGAACTTTGGATAGTGACGTGATGAACTTCGGATTATTGTGACGAACTTCGAATAGTGACGTGACGAACTTCTGATAATTGTGACGAAATTCGGCAAGTGACGTGACGAACTTCGGATAGTGACGTGACGAACTTCGGATTATTGTGACGAACTTCGGATAACTGTGACGAACTTCGAATAGTGACTTGACGAACTTCGGATTATTGTGACGAAATTCGGTAAGTGACGAGACGAACTTCGGATAGTGACGTGACGAACTTCGGATTATTGTGACGATTTTCGGATTACTGTGACGAACTTCGAATAGTGACGTGACGAACTTTGGATTATTGTGACGAACTTTGGAAAGAGACCAGACGAAGTTCGGATAATTTTGACGAAATTCGGATAATGACGTGACAAACTTCGGATTATGACGTGACGAAATTCGGATAATTGTGACGAACTTCGGATAAATGTGACGAACTTCGGATTGTTAAGACGAACTTCGGATAGTGAAGTAACGCAATTCGGATAATTGTGACGAATTTCGGATAGTGACGTGACAAATTTCGGATAATTGTGACGAAATTCGGATTATTGTGACGAACTTCGGATAGTGACGTGACGAACTTCGGATTATTGTGACGAACTTCGGATTACTGTGACGAACTTTGGATAGTGACGTGACGAACTTCGGATTATTGTGACGAACTTCGAATAGTGACGTGACGAACTTCTGATAATTGTGACGAAATTCGGCAAGTGACGTGACGAACTTCGGATAGTGACGTGACGAACTTCGGATTATTGTGACGAACTTCGGATTACTGTGACGAACTTCGAATAGTGACTTGACGAACTTCGGATTATTGTGACGAAATTCGGTAAGTGACGAGACGAACTTCGGATAGTGACGTGACGAACTTCGGATTATTGTGACGATTTTCGGATTACTGTGACGAACTTCGAATAGTGACGTGACGAACTTTGGATTATTGTGACGAACTTTGGAAAGAGACCAGACGAAGTTCGGATAATTTTGACGAAATTCGGATAATGACGTGACAAACTTCGGATTATGACGTGACGAAATTCGGATTATTGTGACGATCTTCGGATAGTGACGTGACGAACTTCGGATTATTGTGACGAACTTCGGATTACTGTGACGAACTTCGGATAGTGACGTGACGAACTTCGGATTATTGTGACGAACTTCGGATAGTGACGTGACGAAATTCGGATAATTGTGACGAAATTCGGATAAAGACGTGACGAACTTCGGATTATTGTGACGAACTTAGTAAAGTAACGTGACGAAGTTCGGATAATTGTGACGAAATTCGGTAAGTGACGTGACAAAATTCGGATAATTGAGACGAACTTCGGCTAGTGCTGTGACAAACTTCGGATAGTGACGTGACGAGTTTCAGATAATTGTGACGAACTTCGGATAGTGACGTGACGAAATTCGGATAAATGTGACGAATTTCGGATTGCTAAGACGAACTTCGGATAGTGACGTGACGCAATTTGGATAATTGTGACGAATTTCGGATAGTGAAATGAAATGAAATGAAATGAAATGAAATTAAATTAAATTGTGACGAAATTCGGATAGCGACGTGACGAACTTCTGATAATTGTGAAGAAATTCGGTGACGTGACGAAATTCGGATAGTGACGTGACGAACTTCGGATTATTGTGACGAACTTCGGATAACTGTGACGAACTTCGAATAGTGACGTGACGAACTTCGGATTATTGTGACGAACTTAGGATAGTGACGTGACGAAATTCGGATAATTGTGACGAACTTCGGATAGTGGTGTGACGAACGTGAATGTTATGTAATGTAATGTAATGTAATGTAATGTAATGTAATGTAATGTAATGTAATGTAATGTAATGTAATGTAATGTAATGTAATGTAATGTAATGTAATGTAATGTAATGTAATGTAATGTAATGTAATGTAATGTAATGTAATGTAATGTAATGTAATGTAATGTAATGTAATGTAATGTAATGTAATGTAATGTAATGTAATGTAATGTAATGTAATGTAATGTAATGTAATGTAATAAAATGAAATTGTGACAAACTTCGGATTATTGTGACGAACTTCGGATAAATGTGACGAACTTCGGATAGTGACGTGACGAACTTCGGATTATTGTGACGAACTTTGGAAAGAGACGTGACGAAGTTCGGATAATTTTGACGAAATTCGGATAATGACGTGACAAACTTTAAATTATGACGTGACGAAATTCGGATAATTGTGACGAACTTCGGATAGTGACGTGACGAAATTCGGATAATTGTGACGAACTTCGGACAAAGCTGTGACGAACTTCGAATAGTGACGTGACGAACTTCTGATAATTGTGACGAAATTCGGTAAGTGACGTGACGAACTTCGGATAGTGACGTGACGAACTTCGGATTATTGTGACGAACTTCGGATTACTGTGACGAACTTCGAATAGTGACTTGACGAACTTCGGATTATTGTGACGAACTTAGGATAGTGACGTGACAAAATTCGGATAATTGTGACGAACTTCGGATAGTGACGTGATGAAATTCGGATAAATGTGACGAATTTCGGATAGTGACGTGACGAAATTCGGATAATTGTGACGATTTTCGGATAGTGACGTGACGAAATTCGGATAAATGTGACGAATTTCGGATTGTTAAGACGAACTTCGGATAGTGACGTGACGAAATTCGGATAAATGTGACGAATTTCGGATTGTTAAGACGAACTTCGGATAGTGACGTGACGCAATTCGGATAATTGTGACGAAATTCGGATTATTGTGACGAACTTCAGATAGTGACGTGACGAACTTCGGATTATTGTGACGAACTTTGGAAAGAGACGTGACGAAGTTCGGATAATTTTGACGAAATTCGGATAATGACGTGACAAACTTTAAATTATGACGTGACGAAATTCGGATAATTGTGACGAACTTCGGATAGTGACGTGACGAAATTCGGATAATTGTGACGAACTTCGGATAAAGCTGTGACGAACTTCGAATAGTGACGTGACGAACTTCTGATAATTGTGACGAAATTCGGTAAGTGACGTGACGAACTTCGGATAGTGACGTGACGAACTTCGGATTATTGTGACGAACTTCGGATTACTGTGACGATTTTCGAATAGTGACTTTACGAACTTCGGATTATTGTGACGAACTTAGGATAGTGACGTGACAAAATTCGGATAATTGTGACGAACTTCGGATAGTGACGTGACGAAATTCGGATAAATGTGACGAATTTCGGATAGTGACGTGACGAAATTCGGATAATTGTGACGATTTTCGGATAGTGACGTGACGAAATTCGGATAAATGTGACGAATTTCGGATTGTTAAGACGTACTTCGGATAGTGACGTGACGCAATTTGGATAATTGTGACGAATTTCGGATAGTGAAATGAAATGAAATGAAATGAAATTAAATTGTGACGAAATTCGGATAGCGACGTGACGAACTTCTGATAATTGTGACGAAATTCGGTTAGTGACGTGACGAACTTCGGATAGTGACGTGAGGAACTTCGGATTATTGTGACGAACTTCGGATTACTGTGACGAACTTCGAATAGTGACGTGACGAACTTCGGATTATTGTGACGAACTTAGGATAGTGACGACGAAATTCGGATAATTGTGACGAACTTCGGATAGTGCTGTGACGAACGTGAATGAAATGTAATGTAATGAAATAAAATGAAATTGTGACAAACTTCGGATTATTGTAACGAATTTCGGTTAGTGACGTGACGAACTTCGGATTATTGTGACGAACTTCGGATAACTGTGGCGAACTTCGGATAGTGACGTGACGAACTTCGGATAATTGTGACGAAATTCGGATTATTGTGACGAACTTCAGATAGTGACGTGACGAACTTCGGATTATTGTGACGAACTTTGGAAAGAGACGTGACGAAGTTCGGATAATTTTGACGAATTTCGGATAATGACGTGACAAACTTCGGATTATGACGTGACGAAATTCGGATAATTGTGACGAACTTCGGATAAATGTGACGAACTTCGGATTGTTAAGACGAACTTCGGATAGTGACGTAACGCAATTCGGATAATTGTGACGAAATTCGGATTATTGTGACGAACTTCGGATAGTGACGTGACGAACTTCGGATTATTGTGACGAACTTCGGATTACTGTGACGAACTTTGGATAGTGACGTGACGAACTTCGGATTATTGTGACGAACTTCGAATAGTGACGTGACGAACTTCTGATAATTGTGACGAAATTCGGTAAGTGACGTGACGAACTTCGGATAGTGACGTGACGAACTTCGGATTATTGTGACGAACTTCGGATTACTGTGACGAACTTCGAATAGTGACTTGACAAACTTCGGATTATTGTGACGAACTTAGGATAGTGACGTGACGAAATTCGGATAATTGTGACGAACTTCGGATAGTGACGTGACGAAATTCGGATAAATGTGACGAATTTCGGATAGTGACGTGACAAATTACGGATAATTGTGACGAAATTCGGATTATTGTGACGAACTTCGGATAGTGACGTGACGAACTTCGGATAGTGACGTGACGAACTTCGGATTATTGTGATGAACTTCGGATTACTGTGACGAACTTCGAATAGTGACGTGACGAACTTCGGATTATTGTGACGAACTTAGGATAGTGATGTGACGAAATTCGGATGATTGTGACGAACTTCGGATAGTGCTGTGACGAACGTGAATGAAATGTCAGATAGTGACGTGACGAACTTCGGATTATTGTGACGAACTTTGGAAAGAGACGTGACGAAGTTCGGATAATTTTGACGAATTTCGGATAATGACGTGACAAACTTCGGATTATGACGTGACGAAATTCGGATAATTGTGACGAACTTCGGATAAATGTGACGAACTTCGGATTGTTAAGACGAACTTCGGATAGTGACGTAACGCAATTCGGATAATAGTGACGAATTTCGGATAGTGACGTGACAAATTTCGGATAATTGTGACGAAATTCGGATTATTGTGACGAACTTCGGATAGTGACGTGACGAACTTCGGATTATTGTGACGAACTTCGGATTACTGTGACGAACTTTGGATAGTGACGTGACGAACTTCAGATTATTGTGACGAACTTCGAATAGTGACGTGACGAACTTCTGATAATTGTGACGAAATTCGGCAAGTGACGTGACGAACTTCGGATAGTGACGTGACGAACTTCGGATTATTGTGACGAACTTCGGATTACTGTGACGAACTTCGAATAGTGACTTGACGAACTCCGGATTATTGTGACGAAATTCGGTAAGTGACGAGACGAACTTCGGATAGTGACGTGACGAACTTCGGATTATTGTGACGATTTTCGGATTACTGTGACGAACTTCGAATAGTGACGTGACGAACTTTGGATTATTGTGACGAACTTTGGAAAGAGACCAGACGAAGTTCGGATAATTTTGACGAAATTCGGATAATGACGTGACAAACTTCGGATTATGACGTGACGAAATTCGGATAATTGTGACGAACTTCGGATAAATGTGACGAACTTCGGATTGTTAAGACGAACTTCGAAAAGTGACGTGACGCAATTCGGATAATTGTGACGAATTTCGGATAGTGACGTGACAAATTTCGGATAGTGACGTGACGAACTTCGGATTATTGTGACGAACTTCGGATTACTGTGACGAACTTCGGATAGTGACGTGACGAACTTCGGATTATTAAGACGAACTTCAGAAAGTGGCGTGACGAAATTCGGATAATTGTGACGAAATTCGGATAAAGACGTGACGAACTTCGGATTATTGTGACGAACTTAGTAAAGTAACGTGACGAAGTTCGGATAATTGTGACGAAATTCGGTAAGTGACGTGACAAAATTCGGATAATTGAGACGAACTTCGGCTAGTGCTGTGACAAACTTCGGATAGTGACGTGACGAGTTTCAGATAATTGTGACGAACTTCGGATAGTGACGTGACGAAATTCGGATAAATGTGACGAATTTCGGATTGCTAAGACGAACTTCGGATAGTGACGTGACGCAATTTGGATAATTGTGACGAATTTCGGATAGTGAAATGAAATGAAATGAAATGAAATGAAATTAAATTAAATTGTGACGAAATTCGGATAGCGACGTGACGAACTTCTGATAATTGTGACGAAATTCGGTGACGTGACGAAATTCGGATAGTGACGTGACGAACTTCGGATTATTGTGACGAACTTCGGATAACTGTGACGAACTTCGAATAGTGACGTGACGAACTTCGGATTATTGTGACGAACTTAGGATAGTGACGTGACGAAATTCGGATAATTGTGACGAACTTCGGATAGTGCTGTGACGAACGTGAATGTAATGTAATGTAATGTAATGTAATGTAATGTAATGTAATGTAATGTAATGTAATGTAATGTAATGTAATGTAATGTAATGTAATGTAATGTAATGTAATGTAATGTAATGTAATGTAATGTAATGTAATGTAATGTAATGTAATGTAATGTAATGTAATGTAATGTAATGTAATATAATGTAATAAAATGAAATTGTGACAAACTTCGGATTATTGTGACGAACTTCGGATAAATGTGACGAACTTCGGATAGTGACGTGACGAACTTCGGATTATTGTGACGAACTTTGGAAAGAGACGTGACGAAGTTCGGATAATTTTGACGAAATTCGGATAATGACGTGACAAACTTTAAATTATGACGTCACGAAATTCGGATAATTGTGACGAACTTCGGATAGTGACGTGACGAAATTCGGATAATTGTGACGAACTTCGGACAAAGCTGTGACGAACTTCGAATAGTGACGTGACGAACTTCTGATAATTGTGACGAATTTCGGTAAGTGACGTGACGAACTTCGGATAGTGACGTGACGAACTTCGGATTATTGTGACGAACTTCGGATTACTGTGACGAACTTTGGATAGTGACGTGACGAACTTCAGATTATTGTGACGAACTTCGAATAGTGACGTGACGAACTTCTGATAATTGTGACGAAATTCGGCAAGTGACGTGACGAACTTCGGATAGTGACGTGACGAACTTCGGATTATTGTGACGAACTTCGGATTACTGTGACGAACTTCGAATAGTGACTTGACGAACTCCGGATTATTGTGACGAAATTCGGTAAGTGACGAGACGAACTTCGGATAGTGACGTGACGAACTTCGGATTATTGTGACGATTTTCGGATTACTGTGACGAACTTCGAATAGTGACGTGACGAACTTTGGATTATTGTGACGAACTTTGGAAAGAGACCAGACGAAGTTCGGATAATTTTGACGAAATTCGGATAATGACGTGACAAACTTCGGATTATGACGTGACGAAATTCGGATAATTGTGACGAACTTCGGATAAATGTGACGAACTTCGGATTGTTAAGACGAACTTCGAAAAGTGACGTGACGCAATTCGGATAATTGTGACGAATTTCGGATAGTGACGTGACAAATTTCGGATAGTGACGTGACGAAATTCGGATTATTGTGACGAACTTCGGATTACTGTGACGAACTTCGGATAGTGACGTGACGAACTTCGGATTATTGTGACGAACTTCGGATAGTGACGTGACGAAATTCGGATAATTGTGACGAAATTCGGATAAAGACGTGACGAACTTCGGATTATTGTGACGAACTTAGTAAAGTAACGTGACGAAGTTCGGATAATTGTGACGAAATTCGGTAAGTGACGTGACAAAATTCGGATAATTGAGACGAACTTCGGCTAGTGCTGTGACAAACTTCGGATAGTGACGTGACGAGTTTCAGATAATTGTGACGAACTTCGGATAGTGACGTGACGAAATTCGGATAAATGTGACGAATTTCGGATTGCTAAGACGAACTTCGGATAGTGACGTGACGCAATTTGGATAATTGTGACGAATTTCGGATAGTGAAATGAAATGAAATGAAATGAAATGAAATTAAATTAAATTGTGACGAAATTCGGATAGCGACGTGACGAACTTCTGATAATTGTGACGAAATTCGGTGACGTGACGAAATTCGGATAGTGACGTGACGAACTTCGGATTATTGTGACGAACTTCGGATAACTGTGACGAACTTCGAATAGTGACGTGACGAACTTCGGATTATTGTGACGAACTTAGGATAGTGACGTGACGAAATTCGGATAATTGTGACGAACTTCGGATAGTGCTGTGACGAACGTGAATGTAATGTAATGTAATGTAATGTAATGTAATGTAATGTAATGTAATGTAATGTAATGTAATGTAATGTAATGTAATGTAATGTAATGTAATGTAATGTAATGTAATGTAATGTAATGTAATGTAATGTAATGTAATGTAATGTAATGTAATGTAATGTAATGTAATGTAATGTAATGTAATATAATGTAATAAAATGAAATTGTGACAAACTTCGGATTATTGTGACGAACTTCGGATAAATGTGACGAACTTCGGATAGTGACGTGACGAACTTCGGATTATTGTGACGAACTTTGGAAAGAGACGTGACGAAGTTCGGATAATTTTGACGAAATTCGGATAATGACGTGACAAACTTTAAATTATGACGTGACGAAATTCGGATAATTGTGACGAACTTCGGATAGTGACGTGACGAAATTCGGATAATTGTGACGAACTTCGGACAAAGCTGTGACGAACTTCGAATAGTGACGTGACGAACTTCTGATAATTGTGACGAATTTCGGTAAGTGACGTGACGAACTTCGGATAGTGACGTGACGAACTTCGGATTATTGTGACGAACTTCGGATTACTGTGACGAACTTCGAATAGTGACTTGACGAACTTCGGATTATTGTGACGAACTTAGGATAGTGACGTGACAAAATTCGGATAATTGTGACGAACTTCGGATAGTGACGTGATGAAATTCGGATAAATGTGACGAATTTCGGATAGTGACGTGACGAAATTCGGATAATTGTGACGATTTTCGGATAGTGACGTGACGAAATTCGGATAAATGTGACGAATTTCGGATTGTTAAGACGAACTTCGGATAGTGACGTGACGAAATTCGGATAAATGTGACGAATTTCGGATTGTTAAGACGAACTTCGGATAGTGACGTGACGCAATTCGGATAATTGTGACGAAATTCGGATTATTGTGACGAACTTCAGATAGTGACGTGACGAACTTCGGATTATTGTGACGAACTTTGGAAAGAGACGTGACGAAGTTCGGATAATTTTGACGAATTTCGGATAATGACGTGACAAACTTCGGATTATGACGTGACGAAATTCGGATAATTGTGACGAACTTCGGATAAATGTGACGAACTTCGGATTGTTAAGACGAACTTCGGATAGTGACGTAACGCAATTCGGATAATTGTGACGAATTTCGGATAGTGACGTGACAAATTTTGGATAATTGTGACGAAATTCGGATTATTGTGACGAACTTCGGATAGTGACGTGACGAACTTCGGATTATTGTGACAAACTTCGGATTACTGTGACGAACTTTGGATAGTGACGTGACGAACTTCGGATAATTGTGACGAACTTCGAATAGTGACGTGACGAACTTCTGATAATTGTGACGAAATTCGGTAAGTGACGTGACGAACTTCGGATAGTGACGTGACGAACTTCGGATTATTGTGACGAACTTCGGATTACTGTGACGAACTTCGAATAGTGACTTGACGAACTTCGGATTATTGTGACGAACTTAGGATAGTGACGTGACGAAATTCGGATAATTGTGACGAACTTCGGATAGTGACGTGACAAATTTCGGATAATTGTGACGAAATTCGGATTATTGTGACGAACTTCGGATAGTGACGTGACGAACTTCGGATTATTGTGACGAACTTCGGATTACTGTGACGAACTTTGGATAGTGACGTGACGAACTTCGGATTATTGTGACGAAATTCGGATTATTGTGACAAACTTCGGATAGTGACGTGACGAACTTCGGATTATTGTGACGAACTTCGGATTACTGTGACGAACTTCGGATTATTGTGACGAACTTCGGATAGTGACGTGACGAAATTCGGATAATTGTGACGATTTTCGGATTATTGTGACGAACTCAAAAAAGTAACGTGACGAAAATCGGATAATTGTGACGAACTTTGGATAAAGACATGACGAAATACGGATTTTTGTGACGATCTTTTGATTATTGTGACGAACTTCGGATAGTGTAGTGACGAAATTAGGATTATTGTGACGAAATTCGGATAAAGACGTGACGAACTTCGGATTATTGTGACGAACTTAGTAAAGTAACGTGACGAAGTTCGGATAATTGTGACGAAATTCGGTAAGTGACGTGACAAAATTCGGATAATTGAGACGAACTTCGGATAGTGCTGTGACAAACTTCGGATAGTGACGTGACGAGTTTCGGATAATTGTGACGAACTTCGGATAGTGACGTGACGAAATTCGGATAAATGTGACGAATTTCGGATTGCTAAGACGAACTTCGGATAGTGACGTGACGCAATTTGGATAATTGTGACGAATTTCGGATAGTGAAATGAAATGAAATGAAATGAAATGAAATGAAATTAAATTGTGACGAAATTCGGATAGCGACGTGACGAACTTCTGATAATTGTGACGAAATTCGGTAAGTGACATGACGAACTTCGGATAGTGACGTGACGAACTTCGGATTATTGTGACGAACTTCGGATAACTGTGACGAACTTCGAATAGTGACGTGACGAACTTCGGATTATTGTGACGAACTTCGGATAGTGACGTGACGAAATTCGGATAATTGTGACGAACGTGAATGTAATGTAATGTCATGATTTGTAATGATATGTAATGATATGTAATGTAATGTAATGTAAAGTAAAGTAATGTAATGTAATGTAATGTAATGTAATGTAATGTAATGTAATGTAATATAATGTAATGTAATGTAATGTAATGTAATGTAATATAATGTAATGTAATGTAATGTAATGTAATGTAATGTAATGTAATGTAATGTAATGTAATGTAATGTAATGTAATGTAATGTAATGTAATGTAATGTAATGTAATGTAATGTAATGTAAGGTAAGGTAATGTAATGTAATGTAATGTAATGTAATGTAATGTAATGTAATGTAATGTAATGTAATAAAATGAAATTGTGACAAACTTCGGATTATTGTGACGAACTTCGGATAACTGTGACGAACTTCGGATAGTGACGTGACGAACTTCGGATTATTGTGACGAACTTTGGAAAGAGACGTGACGAAGTTCGGATAATTTTGACGAAATTCGGATAATGACGTGACAAACTTTAAATTATGACGTGACGAAATTCGGATATTTGTGACGAACTTCGGATAGTGACGTGACGAAATTCGGATAATTGTGACGAACTTCGGATAAAGCTGTGACGAACTTCGAATAGTGACGTGACGAACTTCTGATAATTGTGACGAAATTCGGTAAGTGACGTGACGAACTTCGGATAGTGACGTGACGAACTTCGGATTATTGTGACGAACTTCGGATTACTGTGACGAACTTCGAATAGTGACTTGACGAACTTCGGATTATTGTGACGAACTTAGGATAGTGACGTGACAAAATTCGGATAATTGTGACGAACTTCGGATAGTGACGTGACGAAATTCGGATAAATGTGACGAATTTCGGATAGTGACGTGACGAAATTCGGATAATTGTGACGATTTTCGAATAGTGACGTGACGAAATTCGGATAAATGTGACGAATTTCGGATTGTTAAGACGAACTTCGGATAGTGACGTGACGCAATTTGGATAATTGTGACGAATTTCGGATAGTGAAATGAAATGAAATGAAATGAAATGAAATGAAATTAAATTGTGACGAAATTCGGATAGCGACGTGACGAACTTCTGATAATTGTGACGAAATTCGGTTAGTGACGTGACGAACTTCGGATAGTGTCGTGAGGAACTTCGGATTATTGTGACGAACTTCGGATTACTGTGACGAACTTCGAATAGTGACGTGACGAACTTCGGATTATTGTGACGAACTTAGGATAGTGACGACGAAATTCGGATAATTGTGACGAACTTCGGATAGTGCTGTGACGAACGTGAATGAAATGTAATGTAATGAAATAAAATGAAATTGTGACAAACTTCGGATTATTGTAACGAATTTCGGTTAGTGACGTGACGAACTTCGGATTATTGTGACGAACTTCGGATTACTGTGGCGAACTTCGGATAGTGACGTGACGAAATTCGGATAATTGTGACGAAATTCGGATTATTGTGACGAACTTCAGATAGTGACGTGACGAACTTCGGATTATTGTGACGAACTTTGGAAAGAGACGTGACGAAGTTCGGATAATTTTGACGAATTTCGGATAATGACGTGACAAACTTCGGATTATGACGTGACGAAATTCGGATAATTGTGACGAACTTCGGATAAATGTGACGAACTTCGGATTGTTAAGACGAACTTCGGATAGTGACGTAACGCAATTCGGATAATTGTGACGAAATTCGGATTATTGTGACGAACTTCGGATAGTGACGTGACGAACTTCGGATTATTGTGACGAACTTCGGATTACTGTGACGAACTTTGGATAGTGACGTGACGAACTTCGGATTAGTGTGACGAACTTCGAATAGTGACGTGACGAACTTCTGATAATTGTGACGAAATTCGGTAAGTGACGTGACGAACTTCGGATAGTGACGTGACGAACTTCGGATTATTGTGACGAACTTCGGATAGTGACGTGACGAAATTCGGATAATTGTGACGAACGTGAATGTAATGTAATGTCATGATTTGTAATGATATGTAATGATATGTAATGTAATGTAATGTAAAGTAAAGTAATGTAATGTAATGTAATGTAATGTAATGTAATGTAATGTAATATAATGTAATGTAATGTAATGTAATGTAATGTAATGTAATGTAATGTAATGTAATGTAATGTAATGTAATGTAATGTAATGTAATGTAATGTAATGTAATGTAATGTAATGTAATGTAATGTAATGTAATGTAATGTAATGTAATGTAATGTAATGTAATGTAATGTAATGTAATGTAATGTAATGTAAGGTAAGGTAATGTAATGTAATGTAATGTAATGTAATGTAATGTAATGTAATGTAATGTAATGTAATGTAATAAAATGAAATTGTGACAAACTTCGGATTATTGTGACGAACTTCGGATAACTGTGACGAACTTCGGATAGTGACGTGACGAACTTCGGATTATTGTGACGAACTTTGGAAAGAGACGTGACGAAGTTCGGATAATTTTGACGAAATTCGGATAATGACGTGACAAACTTTAAATTATGACGTGACGAAATTCGGATAATTGTGACGAACTTCGGATAGTGACGTGACGAAATTCGGATAATTTTGACGAACTTCGGATAAAGCTGTGACGAACTTCGAATAGTGACGTGACGAACTTCTGATAATTGTGACGAAATTCGGTAAGTGACGTGACGAAATTCGGATTATTGTGACGAACTTCGGATTACTGTGACGAACTTCGAATAGTGACTTGACGAACTTCGGATTATTGTGACGAACTTAGGATAGTGACGTGACAAAATTCGGATAATTGTGACGAACTTCACGTGACGAAATTCGGATAAATGTGACGAATTTCGGATAGTGACGTGACGAAATTCGGATAATTGTGACGATTTTCGGATAGTGACGTGACGAAATTCGGATAAATGTGACGAATTTCGGATTGTTAAGACGAACTTCGGATAGTGACGACGAAATTCGGATAATTGTGACGAACTTCGGATAGTGCTGTGACGAACGTGAATGAAATGTAATGTAATGAAATAAAATGAAATTGTGACAAACTTCGGATTATTGTAACGAATTTCGGTTAGTGACGTGACGAACTTCGGATTATTGTGACGAACTTCGGATTACTGTGGCGAACTTCGGATAGTGACGTGACGAAATTCGGATAATTGTGACGAAATTCGGATTATTGTGACGAACTTCAGATAGTGACGTGACGAACTTCGGATTATTGTGACGAACTTTGGAAAGAGACGTGACGAAGTTCGGATAATTTTGACGAATTTCGGATAATGACGTGACAAACTTCGGATTATGACGTGACGAAATTCGGATAATTGTGACGAACTTCGGATAAATGTGACGAACTTCGGATTGTTAAGACGAACTTCGGATAGTGACGTAACGCAATTCGGATAATTGTGACGAAATTCGGATTATTGTGACGAACTTCGGATAGTGACGTGACGAACTTCGGATTATTGTGACGAACTTCGGATTACTGTGACGAACTTCGGATAGTGACGTGACGAACTTCGGATTATTGTGACGAACTTCGGATAGTGACGTGACGAAATTCGGATAATTGTGACGAACTTCGGATTATTGTGACGAACTCAAAAAAGTAACGTGACGAAAATCGGATAATTGTGACGAACTTTGGATAAAGACATGACGAAATACGGATTTTTGTGACGATCTTTTGATTATTGTGACGAACTTCGGATAGTGTAGTGACGAAATTAGGATTATTGTGACGAAATTCGGATAAAGACGTGACGAACTTCGGATTATTGTGACGAACTTAGTAAAGTAACGTGACGAAGTTCGGATAATTGTGACGAAATTCGGTAAGTGACGTGACAAAATTCGGATAATTGAGACGAACTTCGGATAGTGCTGTGACAAACTTCGGATAGTGACGTGACGAGTTTCGGATAATTGTGACGAACTTCGGATAGTGACGTGACGAAATTCGGATAAATGTGACGAATTTCGGATTGCTAAGACGAACTTCGGATAGTGACGTGACGCAATTTGGATAATTGTGACGAATTTCGGATAGTGAAATGAAATGAAATGAAATGAAATGAAATGAAATTAAATTGTGACGAAATTCGGATAGCGACGTGACGAACTTCTGATAATTGTGACGAAATTCGGTAAGTGACATGACGAACTTCGGATAGTGACGTGACGAACTTCGGATTATTGTGACGAACTTCGGATAACTGTGACGAACTTCGAATAGTGACGTGACGAACTTCGGATTATTGTGACGAACTTCGGATAGTGACGTGACGAAATTCGGATAATTGTGACGAACGTGAATGTAATGTAATGTCATGATTTGTAATGATATGTAATGATATGTAATGTAATGTAATGTAAAGTAAAGTAATGTAATGTAATGTAATGTAATGTAATGTAATGTAATGTAATGTAATATAATGTAATGTAATGTAATGTAATGTAATGTAATGTAATGTAATGTAATGTAATGTAATGTAATGTAATGTAATGTAATGTAATGTAATGTAATGTAATGTAATGTAATGTAATGTAATGTAATGTAATGTAATGTAATGTAATGTAATGTAATGTAATGTAATGTAATGTAATGTAAGGTAAGGTAATGTAATGTAATGTAATGTAATGTAATGTAATGTAATGTAATGTAATGTAATGTAATAAAATGAAATTGTGACAAACTTCGGATTATTGTGACGAACTTCGGATAACTGTGACAAACTTCGGATAGTGACGTGACGAACTTCGGATTATTGTGACGAACTTTGGAAAGAGACGTGACGAAGTTCGGATAATTTTGACGAAATTCGGATAATGACGTGACAAACTTTAAATTATGACGTGACGAAATTCGGATAATTGTGACGAACTTCGGATAGTGACGTGACGAAATTCGAATAATTGTGACGAACTTCGGATAAAGCTGTGACGAACTTCGAATAGTGACGTGACGAACTTCTGATAATTGTGACGAAATTCGGTAAGTGACGTGACGAACTTCGGATAGTGACGTGACGAACTTCGGATTATTGTGACGAACTTCGGATTACTGTGACGAACTTCGAATAAGGACTTGACGAACTTCGGATTATTGTGACGAACTTAGGATAGTGACGTGACAAAATTCGGATAATTGTGACGAACTTCGGATAGTGACGTGACGAAATTCGGATAAATGTGACGAATTTCGGATAGTGACGTGACGAAATTCGGATAATTGTGACGATTTTCGGATAGTGACGTGACGAAATTCGGATAAATGTGACGAATTTCGGATTGTTAAGACGAACTTCGGATAGTGACGTGACGCAATTTGGATAATTGTGACGAATTTCGGATAGTGAAATGAAATGAAATGAAATGAAATGAAATGAAATTAAATTGTGACGAAATTCGGATAGCGACGTGACGAACTTCTGATAATTGTGACGAAATTCGGTTAGTGACGTGACGAACTTCGGATAGTGTCGTGAGGAACTTCGGATTATTGTGACGAACTTCGGATTACTGTGACGAACTTCGAATAGTGACGTGACGAACTTCGGATTATTGTGACGAACTTAGGATAGTGACGACGAAATTCGGATAATTGTGACGAACTTCGGATAGTGCTGTGACGAACGTGAATAAAATGTAATGTAATGAAATAAAATGAAATTGTGACAAACTTCGGATTATTGTAACGAATTTCGGTTAGTGACGTGACGAACTTCGGATTATTGTGACGAACTTCGGATTACTGTGGCGAACTTCGGATAGTGACGTGACGAAATTCGGATAATTGTGACGAAATTCGGATTATTGTGACGAACTTCAGATAGTGACGTAACGAACTTCGGATTATTGTGACGAACTTTGGATAAATGTGACGAACTTCGGATTGTTAAGACGAACTTCGGATAGTGACGTAACGCAATTCGGATAATTGTGACGAATTTCGGATAATTGTGACGAACTTCGGATAAATGTGACGAACTTCGGATTGTTAAGACGAACTTCGGATAGTGACGTAACGCAATTCGGATAATTGTGACGAATTTCGGATAGTGACGTGACAAATTTCGGATAATTGTGACGAAATTCGGATTATTGTGACGAACTTCGGATAGTGACGTGACGAACTTCGGATTATTGTGACGAACTTCGGATTACTGTGACGAACTTTGGATAGTGACGTGACGAACTTCGGATTATTGTGACGAACTTCGAATAGTGACGTGACGAACTTCTGATAATTGTGACGAAATTCGGCAAGTGACGTGACGAACTTCGGATAGTGACGTGACGAACTTCGGATTATTGTGACGAACTTCGGATTACTGTGACAAACTTCGAATAGTGACTTGACGAACTTCGGATTATTGTGACGAAATTCGGTAAGTGACTTGACGAACTTCGGATTATTGTGACGAAATTCGGTAAGTGACGAGACGAACTTCGGATAGTGACGTGACGAACTTCGGATTATTGTGACGATTTTCGGATTACTGTGACGAACTTCGAATAGTGACGTGACGAACTTTGGATTATTGTGACGAACTTTGGAAAGAGACCAGACGAAGTTCGGATAATTTTGACGAAATTCGGATAATGACGTGACAAACTTCGGATTATGACGTGACGAAATTCGGATAATTGTGACGAACTTCGGATAAATGTGACGAACTTCGGATTGTTAAGACGAACTTCGGATAGTGACGTGACGCAATTCGGATAATTGTGACGATCTTCGGATAGTGACGTGACGAACTTCGGATTATTGTGACGAACTTCGGATTACTGTGACGAACTTCGGATAGTGACGTGACGAACTTCGGATTATTGTGACGAACTTCGGATAGTGACGTGACGAAATTCGGATAATTGTGACGAAATTCGGATAAAGACGTGACGAACTTCGGATTATTGTGACGAACTTAGTAAAGTAACGTGATGAAGTTCGGATAATTGTGACGAAATTCGGTAAGTGACGTGACAAAATTCGGATAATTGAGACGAACTTCGGATAGTGCTGTGACAAACTTCGGATAGTGACGTGACGAGTTTCAGATAATTGTGACGAACTTCGGATAGTGACGTGACGAAATTCGGATAAATGTGACGAATTTCGGATTGCTAAGACGAACTTCGGATAGTGACGTGACGCAATTTGGATAATTGTGACGAATTTCGGATAGTGAAATGAAATGAAATGAAATGAAATGAAATTAAATTAAATTGTGACGAAATTCGGATAGCGACGTGACGAACTTCTGATAATTGTGACGAAATTCGGTGACGTGACGAAATTCGGATAGTGACGTGACGAACTTCGGATTATTGTGACGAACTTCGGATAACTGTGACGAACTTCGAATAGTGACGTGACGAACTTCGGATTATTGTGACGAACTTAGGATAGTGACGTGACGAAATTCGGATAAATGTGACGAACTTCGGATAGTGCTGTGACGAACGTGAATGTTATGTAATGTAATGTAATGTAATGTAATGTAATGTAATGTAATGTAATGTAATGTAATGTAATGTAATGTAATGTAATGTAATGTAATGTAATGTAATAAAATGAAATTGTGACAAACTTCGGATTATTGTGACGAACTTCGGATAAATGTGACGAACTTCGGATAGTGACGTGACGAACTTCGGATTATTGTGACGAACTTTGGAAAGAGACGTGACGAAGTTCGGATAATTTTGACGAAATTCGGATAATGACGTGACAAACTTTAAATTATGACGTGACGAAATTCGGATAATTGTGACGAACTTCGGATAGTGACGTGACGAAATTCGGATAATTGTGACGAACTTCGGATAAAGCTGTGACGAACTTCGAATAGTGACGTGACGAACTTCTGATAATTGTGACGAAATTCGGTAAGTGACGTGACGAACTTCGGATAGTGACGTGACGAACTTCGGATTATTGTGACGAACTTCGGATTACTGTGACGAACTTCGAATAGTGACTTGACGAACTTCGGATTATTGTGACGAACTTAGGATAGTGACGTGACAAAATTCGGATAATTTTGACGAACTTCGGATAGTGACGTGATGAAATTCGGATAAATGTGACGAATTTCGGATAGTGACGTGACGAAATTCGGATAATTGTGACGATTTTCGGATAGTGACGTGACGAAATTCGGATAAATGTGACGAATTTCGGATTGTTAAGACGAACTTCGGATAGTGACGTGACGAAATTCGGATAAATGTGACGAATTTCGGATTGTTAAGACGAACTTCGGATAGTGACGTGACGCAATTCGGATAATTGTGACGAAATTCGGATTATTGTGACGAATTTCAGATAGTGACGTGACGAACTTCGGATTATTGTGACGAACTTTGGAAAGAGACGTGACGAAGTTCGGATAATTTTGACGAATTTCGGATAATGACGTGACAAACTTCGGATTATGACGTGACGACATTCGGATAATTGTGACGAACTTCGGATAAATGTGACGAACTTCGGATTGTTAAGACGAATTTCGGATAGTGACGTAACGCAATTCGGATAATTGTGACGAATTTCGGATAGTGACGTGACAAATTTCTGATAATTGTGACGAAATTCGGATTATTGTGACGAACTTCGGATAGTGACGTGACGAACTTCGGATTATTGTGACGAACTTCGGATTACTGTGACGAACTTTGAATAGTGACGTGACGAACTTCGGATAATTGTGACGAACTTCGAATAGTGACGTGACGAACTTCTGATAATTGTGACGAAATTCGGTAAGTGACGTGACGAACTTCGGATAGTGACGTGACGAACTTCGGATTATTGTGACAAACTTCGGATTACTGTGACGAACTTCGAATAGTGACTTGACGAACTTCGGATTATTGTGACGAACTTAGGATAGTGACGTGACTAAATTCGGATAATTGTGACGAACTTCGGATAGTGACGTGACAAATTTCTGATAATTGTGACGAAATTCGGATTATTGTGACGAACTTCGGATAGTGACGTGACGAACTTCGGATTATTGTGACGAACTTCGGATTACTGTGACGAACTTTGGATAGTGACGTGACGAACTTCGGATTATTGTGACGAACTTCGAATAGTGACGTGACGAACTTCTGATAATTGTGACGAAATTCGGCAAGTGACGTGACGAACTTCGGATAGTGACGTGACGAACTTCAGATTATTGTGACGAACTTCGGATTACTGTGACGAACTTCGAATAGTGACTTGACGAACTTCGGATTATTGTGACGAAATTCGGTAAGTGACGTGACGAACTTCGGATAGTGACGTGACGAACTTCGGATTATTGTGACGATTTTCGGATTACTGTGACGAACTTCGAATAATGACGTGACGAACTTTGGATTATTGTGACGAACTTTGGAAAGAGACCAGACGAAGTTCGGATAATTTTGACGAAATTCGGATAATGACGTGACAAACTTCGGATTATGACATGACGCAATTCGGATAATTGTGACGAATTTCGGATAGTGACGTGACAAATTTCGGATAATTGTGACGAAATTCGGATTATTGTGACGATCTTCGGATAGTGACGTGACAAATCAAATCAAATCAAATCAAATCAAATAATCTTTATTTGTGAACATAGGTGATAAAAGGTCTTATGGATACATTTTAGCCGAGCTCTATGTTCGACCAATGAGATTGGTGTACAAATATTTAAGTTAGGCAGTAATAAGATTCTACACAATACAAAATCAATTTCAAGTGATTATTGACAATTAAATTTATAATAAGGAATAAAATATAAATTATAATTAATTATTGCATGCATGTCACTAGTGTTTAAATTAATACATTAAAGTGCTGATAATGTCATATTTTATCATTAAAAAATTCTTCCAAAGAGTAATATGTCTTGTCTATTAAAAATGAAAACAATTTATTTTTAAATTTGCGGAAATTATCTTCACCTCTTATACATTTCGGTAAATTATTATAGACCTTCGGAGCCATTACAAAAATACTGCGCTTGTATAGTGCGGTACTAGATCCGACTGTTTGTAACCGATCACATCGGCGATGACTCGTTACTCGGGCAAATTTTTCTAAATGATTCTTTACGAACATACACGTTTCATAGATGTACATTGACGGCATAGTTAGAATTTTCTTATTTTTAAAAAACGGCTGGCAGCTGTCTGTTGTCTCCAGGTTATAAATAGCTCTTATGCACCTTTTTTGGCACTTGAATACCATATCTTTCCCCGTAGCATTGCCCCAAAATATAATCCCATATCTGATTGTTGAGGCTACTAGACCATGATACGCCATTATGACTGTTTCCCTATTGACCGTTTTACTTAACATGTGCAAAGCATAGGAATGTTGATTAAGCTTACTGCATACTTTGTCAATATGTGAATTCCATTTCAAAGTGTTTTCTATGTTTAGTCCAAGAAATTTAGTGACATTTGCTTCAGTAATAGATTTGTCTTTGTACATAATATTTAAGTCCAGATTGTAATTTATTCTTTGTTGAAATTTCATTAATACTGTTTTATCAAGATTTATAACTAAATTATTATTTTGTAGCCAATTCACAACTGATAGTATGTTAGAATTAATCTCAAACTCTAAAGTGCTCACCTCGTCACTATTAAAAAGTAAAGTGCTGTCATCTGCAAACATTGTCATAGGATATGATGATGCTGTAGGAAAGTCGTTAATATAAGTAATAAATAGGAGAGGCCCGAGTACACTACCTTGTGGTACTCCATAATTTACCGTTCTCTGGCTGGATTTATATATTATTTCAGTTTTTTTAGAAATTCTACTTATAGTTGTTATTTGTTGTCTATCACAAAGGTAAGATTCTATTAAATTTGATATATTTCCTCTTATTCCATATGCGTTAAGTTTGCTTATCAATAATTTATGGTCTACGCGGTCAAAAGCTTTTGACATATCCATGTAAAGAGCCAGAGTTGGTAGCCTCTTATCCACTCTGCCGTAAACCATTTGTAAGAAATCGTAGATTGCCATGTCAATAGATCTGTTTTTTCTAAAACCTTTCTGGTTATCAACGAACAGGTGATTTTTTTCGAAGTATGAAGTAAGTTGTTGGTAAATTGCTTTCTCGAATATTTTTGAAAAAATAGGTACCAACGCTATAGGTCTGTAACAGGACATATCTTCTTTACTATCTTTCTTAAAGAGAGGTTTTATAATTGTTATTTTTAATTCTTCTGGAAAGTAACCATGGTAAATGCACATATTGATCAGATGACTCAACACAGGAGAAATGATTGTGGATACTCGTTTAATAATGTTTGTTCTTATATCGTCATACCCAGTGCTAGACGTATTCTTTAGCAATGTAATTATTTGGTGAATTTCTAGTGGTATTGTAGGCAACATAAACATAGAAGTAATTTTACTGCTTATATTGTGTTTATTTTTATTAATTTCTAAATTAGTAACAGGTTTCACTTGATCTACAAAGTAATCATTAAAAGCTTGTGCAATCTCAAAAGGATTACTTAAGATTTTGTCATTTGATTTTATTCTCATTATGGATTCGCCTGGCAAGTTGCATTTATTCTTATTTTTATTTATTATTTTCCATGTCGCTTTACATAGATTCTGAGCTGAATGAATGAAACGATTATTATGGGCTCTCTGTGTGAGATTTATAACTTTCTTCAGCCGATTTGATAACTTTTTAAAGTTTGATTTATTTTGTTTAGTAGGTAATGACCGATATTTCCACAACAATTCTCTTTTTCTCTTACTGCAAATCTTAATTCCCCGACTTAACCATTTTGTTTTTTCTGTAGTTGAAATCCGTATTTTTATATTTGGAAAGCATAAATCATATAGCAACTTAAATAGGTCGTAGAATAATTTGAATGCTTTATTGGGATCTGTTTCCTCGTATACGTCAGCGAAAGTGATAGCTTTGATGGTGTCTATGAATTTCCGAATATTTTCTTTGGAGTAATCACGTTTAGTTGAAAACCAGTAATTTAAAATGCATGTTCGTCTAACTGGACATCGTACAAGTTGTGCCGTATGATCGGATACCGCAAGCTCCAAGACTTCACCTTTTGTTCCTCGCATATTGTGAATTATGTTATCTATGCAAGTCCCGCTAACTAATCTTGTCGGTACATTTATTTCAAATTTAAGATTATAACCCATTAAAAGATATTTGAACTGATCTGAAAATGTGGTCTTTTTTAAAAGATCAATGTTAAAGTCACCACATAAAATAAGTTTTTTGTTAGTGTGTAATGCAAAAGACTTTAAGAGAATATTTAGGTTATTTAAAAATATTTCAAATTTACTTTTTATGTCCCTACTATGCGGGCTCCTATAGACACACACCACAATGATGTTGTGGTCAGTGAGTTCTATTGCACAACACTCAATTATATTAGAGACACAGTACCTTCCCAGCGACTCCAAAGCTCTATATTTAATTCCGTTTCGTATCATTATACATGTACCACCATGTCGGGATTTCCGAGTGAAATGTGCAGCAAGTGTAAAATTAGGAATACGTAACAAGTTAACATCAGATGATATCATATTGTGTTCCGAAAAACAGAGCACATCAATTATTTTTTCTGAATTGAATAGTTCATTAAGTGCGACAGTAAACATATGACATTTGTTCAAGAGACCATTTATATTTTGATGCAGAACACTAATATTTTTATACACGAAAAAAGTTTTTATGCTCACAAAATGTTTCAGCAGAAGATTCACATTGGGTTGATGACATCTCTGTTATAGTTGACAGTAAATTTTTTAAAATATTACGCATGCCATAATCGTTAATTTTTCTATTGCGTTTAGAGAACATAGAATAGTCATAAAAAAGATTTAAGTTAGAATCAAATGCAGTCGCATAGTTATAAGTTTGTAAGTCTAAATGTAGTAAATTATTGAACGTCTCTATCCGCCAGTTAAACATTGTCGAGTAGTTACTTAATTTAAAAGTAGGAGCACATATAACTATATTTGTATTTTGTACTGTCATCAATGTCTCCCTTAATGCTATGATGATATTAACGTAATTTTCAGTATGTAAAAAGTCTTCTTCTCCAATTAAGATAACACAATAGTCATTCATAGAAAAATCAATTAGTTTTTTATGTACGTCTTTAATAAGTCGAAGTGTACCACAATTCGGCGCGACGTAGTGACACAATTGAAAATCTTTAAATATCTCTTGAGCTGTGGACAAAACTTGGTTAGTATTATTCGTACTAACAATGCACAGTTTGCTTTTTATGGGTATCGACGAATTGTCATCGCTTCCTTCCTTCTGTGTTGTTGTATTATCTAGTTCCAACGTTGATGTATTAATCGTGTCCCGTTTTTTAGAATAAAGTTGTGCCATTCTTGTTTTCGTCTGTGACTTTGTTTGTGTATTTGGGCGCGGAGTAGATGTTAGAGACTTTTTATTAGGAGTTCCTACTTCACTCGTTAATATTTTTGTAGCCTTTTTAAGTACATCATTTTTACTAGTTAGTTCAGTTACATATGTTTTAAGCTGAGTATTTTCTATGTTTAAGTCTTTTATCTCTTCGTGTGCCGAATTAAGTTGAACCGTAAGTTGTTCAATTTGGTCTCGTAATTCCTGTATTTGAATATTGCTTTCGTCACATGATATATTTGGTAAGCTACTAGTGCTGCCATCTAACTTCGAACCATTACAGCTATTTTCTTCGGATATTTCTAAAGAGCTTGTCTTTGTTTTTCTGAACGTAATGTTGTCAAAGAAGTTCATTTTTATGGTTTTTGAGTATAATTAATTTCCGATAAAATGGAAAAAGATATGCGTGATCTGAGATTCGAACACGCGTCTTCTAACGCTCTCCACCCGCAGTACCACCTAAGCCATCTGTTCGTTAATTCTTATTGCGAAATTAGTCTTCGCTTAGTAAGTGTACAAATCCGTTATTTTTTATGTGGTAGTTGACGGTCAGCTAAGAAAATATTCGTTGATGTATGTTTTGGTAAAAGTTATTTTTGTAACTCACTGTTTTGGCTTCACTGCTTGGCTTTCAGTAGGTTTTTGTTGTTCACCAGCGTAGTTAATATCACTTCAACGATTATTCACTAATAATGCCATTCATAACAGTATTCTTTTAAGTATGCAATGACTGGTTTACGGACGGTTATAACTTTATTGTTTGCGAATATTATCACCAGATAACAATGTGGTTTGTTTATTGTAGTCCTCTTTTACTAATTAACTCATTAGAAGCACTTTAAATGTTATAAAACTATTTTTATTTCTATTTAATATGGAGCTATTATCTTGTTGACGTTTATTGGCCAGCTGTCAAACTGACACTCACGTGACGAACTTCGGATTATTGTGACGAACTTCGGATTACTGTGACGAACTTCGGATAGTGACGTGACGAACTTCGGATTATTGTGACGAACTTCGGATAGTGACGTGACGAAATTCGGATAATTGTGACGAAATTCGGATAAAGACGTGACGAACTTCGGATTATTGTGACGAACTTAGTAAAGTAACGTGACGAAGTTCGGATAATTGTGACGAAATTCGGTAAGTGACGTGACAAAATTCGGATAATTGAGACGAACTTCGGATAGTGTTGTGACAAACTTCGGATAGTGACGTGACGAGTTTCAGATAATTGTGACGAACTTCGGATAGTGACGTGACGAAATTCGGATAAATGTGACGAATTTCGGATTGCTAAGACGAACTTCGGATAGTGACGTGACGCAATTTGGATAATTGTGACGAATTTCGGATAGTGAAATGAAATGAAATGAAATGAAATTAAATTAAATTAAATTGTGACGAAATTCGGATAGCGACGTGACGAACTTCTGATAATTGTGACGAAATTCGGTGACGTGACGAAATTCGGATAGTGACGTGACGAACTTCGGATTATTGTGACGAACTTCGGATAACTGTGACGAACTTCGAATAGTGACGTGACGAACTTCGGATTATTGTGACGAACTTAGGATAGTGACGTGACGAAATTCGGATAATTGTGACGAACTTCGGATAGTGCTGTGACGAACGTGAATGAAATGTAATGTCATGATATGTAATGTAATGTAATGTAATGTAATGTAATGTAATGTAATGTAATGTAATGTAATGTAATGTAATGTAATGTAATGTAATGTAATGTAATGTAATGTAATGTAATGTAATGTAATGTAAAGTAATGTAATGTAATAAAATGAAATTGTGACAAACTTCGGATTATTGTGACGAACTTCGGATAACTGTGACGAACTTCGGATAGTGACGTGACGAACTTCGGATTATTGTGACGAACTTTGGAAAGAGACGTGACGAAGTTCGGATAATTTTGACGAAATTCGGATAATGACGTGACGAACTTCTGATAATTGTGACGAAATTCGGTAAATGACGTGACGAACTTCGGATAGTGACGTGACGAACTTCGGATTATTGTGACGAACTTCGGATTACTGTGACGAACTTCGAATAGTGACTTGACGATTTTCGGATTATTGTGACGAACTTAGGATAGTGACGTGACAAAATTCGGATAATTGTGACGAACTTCGGATAAAGACGTGATGAAATTCGGATAAATGTGACGAATTTCGGATAGTGACGTGACGAAATTCGGATAATTGTGACGATTTTCGGATAGTGACGTGACGAAATTCGGATAAATGTGACGAATTTCGGATTGTTAAGACGAACTTCGGATAGTGACGTGACGAAATTCGGATAAATGTGACGAATTTCGGATTGTTAAGACGAACTTCGGATAGTGACGTGACGCAATTCGGATAATTGTGACGAAATTCGGATTATTGTGACGAACTTCAGATAGTGACGTGACGAACTTCGGATTATTGTGACGAACTTTGGAAAGAGACGTGACGAAGTTCGGATAATTTTGACGAATTTCGGATAATGACGTGACAAACTTCGGATTATGACGTGACGAAATTCGGATAATTGTGACGAACTTCGGATAAATGAAACGAACTTCGGATTGTTAAGACGAACTTCGGATAGTGACGTAACGCAATTCGGATAATTGTGACGAATTTCGGATAGTGACGTGACAAATTTCGGATTATTGTGACGAACTTCGAATTACTGTGACGAACTTTGGATAGTGACGTGACGAACTTCGGATAATTGTGACGAACTTCGAATAGTGACGTGACGAACTTCTGATAATTGTGACGAAATTCGGTAAGTGACGTGACGAACTTCGGATAGTGACGTGACGAACTTCGGATTATTGTGACGAACTTCGGATTACTGTGACGAACTTCGAATAGTGACGTGACGAACTTCGGATTATTGTGACGAACTTCGGATTACTGTGACGAAATTCGGATAATTGTGACGAAATTCGGATAAAGACGTGACGAACTTCGGATTATTGTGACGAACTTAGTAAAGTAACGTGACGAAGTTCGGATAATTGTGACGAAATTCGGTAAGTGAAGTGACAAAATTCGGATAATTGAGACGAACTTCGGATAGTGCTGTGACAAACTTCGGATAGTGACGTGACGAGTTTCAGATAATTGTGACGAACTTCGGATAGTGACGTGACGAAATTCGGATAAATGTGACGAATTTCGGATTGCTAAGACGAACTTCGGATAGTGACGTGACGCAATTTGGATAATTGTGACGGACTTCGGATAGTGAAATGAAATGAAATGAAATGAAATTAAATTAAATTAAATTGTGACGAAATTCGGATAGCGACGTGACGAACTTCTGATAATTGTGACGAAATTCGGTGACGTGACGAAATTCGGATAGTGACGTGACGAACTTCGGATTATTGTGACGAACTTCGGATAACTGTGACGAACTTCGAATAGTGACGTGACGAACTTCGGATTATTGTGACGAACTTAGGATAGTGACGTGACGAAATTCGGATAATTGTGACGAACTTCGGATAGTGCTGTGACGAACGTGAATGAAATGTAATGTCATGATATGTAATGTAATGTAATGTAATGTAATGTAATGTAATGTAATGTAATGTAATGTAATGTAATGTAATGTAATGTAATGTAATGTAATGTAATGTAATGTAATGTAATGTAATGTAATGTAATGTAATGTAATGTAATGTAATGTAATGTAATGTAATGTAATGTAATGTAATGTAATAAAATGAAATTGTGACAAACTTCGGATTATTGTGACGAACTTCGGATAACTGTGACGAACTTCGGACAGTGACGTGACGAACTTCGGATTATTGTGACGAACTTTGGAAAGAGACGTGACGAAGTTCGGATAATTTTGACGAAATTCGGATAATGACGTGACGAACTTCTGATAATTGTGACGAATTTCGGTTAGTGACGTGACGAACTTCGGATTATTGTGACGAACTTCGGATTACTGTGGCGAACTTCGGATAGTGACGTGACGAAATTCGGATAATTGTGACGAAATTCGGATTATTGTGACGAACTTCAGATAGTGACGTAACGAACTTCGGATTATTGTGACGAACTTTGGATAAATGTGACGAACTTCGGATTGTTAAGACGAACTTCGGATAGTGACGTAACGCAATTCGGATAATTGTGACGAATTTCGGATAATTGTGACGAACTTCGGATAAATGTGACGAACTTCGGATTGTTAAGACGAACTTCGGATAGTGACGTAACGCAATTCGGATAATTGTGACGAATTTCGGATAGTGACGTGACAAATTTCGGATAATTGTGACGAAATTCGGATTATTGTGACGAACTTCGGATAGTGACGTGACGAACTTCGGATTATTGTGACGAACTTCGGATTACTGTGACGAACTTTGGATAGTGACGTGACGAACTTCGGATTATTGTGACGAACTTCGAATAGTGACGTGACGAACTTCTGATAATTGTGACGAAATTCGGCAAGTGACGTGACGAACTTCGGATAGTGACGTGACGAACTTCGGATTATTGTGACGAACTTCGGATTACTGTGACAAACTTCGAATAGTGACTTGACGAACTTCGGATTATTGTGACGAAATTCGGTAAGTGACTTGACGAACTTCGGATTATTGTGACGAAATTCGGTAAGTGACGAGACGAACTTCGGATAGTGACGTGACGAACTTCGGATTATTGTGACGATTTTCGGATTACTGTGACGAACTTCGAATAGTGACGTGACGAACTTTGGATTATTGTGACGAACTTTGGAAAGAGACCAGACGAAGTTCGGATAATTTTGACGAAATTCGGATAATGACGTGACAAACTTCGGATTATGACGTGACGAAATTCGGATAATTGTGACGAACTTCGGATAAATGTGACGAACTTCGGATTGTTAAGACGAACTTCGGATAGTGACGTGACGCAATTCGGATAATTGTGACGATCTTCGGATAGTGACGTGACGAACTTCGGATTATTGTGACGAACTTCGGATTACTGTGACGAACTTCGGATAGTGACGTGACGAACTTCGGATTATTGTGACGAACTTCGGATAGTGACGTGACGAAATTCGGATAATTGTGACGAAATTCGGATAAAGACGTGACGAACTTCGGATTATTGTGACGAACTTAGTAAAGTAACGTGATGAAGTTCGGATAATTGTGACGAAATTCGGTAAGTGACGTGACAAAATTCGGATAATTGAGACGAACTTCGGATAGTGCTGTGACAAACTTCGGATAGTGACGTGACGAGTTTCAGATAATTGTGACGAACTTCGGATAGTGACGTGACGAAATTCGGATAAATGTGACGAATTTCGGATTGCTAAGACGAACTTCGGATAGTGACGTGACGCAATTTGGATAATTGTGACGAATTTCGGATAGTGAAATGAAATGAAATGAAATTAAATTAAATTGTGACGAAATTCGGATAGCGACGTGACGAACTTCTGATAATTGTGACGAAATTCGGTGACGTGACGAAATTCGGATAGTGACGTGACGAACTTCGGATTATTGTGACGAACTTCGGATAACTGTGACGAACTTCGAATAGTGACGTGACGAACTTCGGATTATTGTGACGAACTTAGGATAGTGACGTGACGAAATTCGGATAAATGTGACGAACTTCGGATAGTGCTGTGACGAACGTGAATGTTATGTAATGTAATGTAATGTAATGTAATGTAATGTAATGTAATGTAATGTAATGTAATGTAATGTAATGTAATGTAATGTAATGTAATGTAATGTAATGTAATGTAATGTAATGTAATGTAATGTAATGTAATGTAATGTAATGTAATAAAATGAAATTGTGACAAACTTCGGATTATTGTGATGAACTTCGGATAAATGTGACGAACTTCGGATAGTGACGTGACGAACTTCGGATTATTGTGACGAACTTTGGAAAGAGACGTGACGAAGTTCGGATAATTTTGACGAAATTCGGATAATGACGTGACAAACTTTAAATTATGACGTGACGAAATTCGGATAATTGTGACGAACTTCGGATAGTGACGTGACGAAATTCGGATAACTGTGACGAACTTCGAATAGTGACGTGACGAACTTCGGATTATTGTGACGAACTTCGGATAGTGACGTGACGAAATTCGGATAATTGTGACGAACGTGAATGTAATGTAATGTCATGATTTGTAATGATATGTAATGATATGTAATGTAATGTAATGTAAAGTAAAGTAATGTAATGTAATGTAATGTAATGTAATGTAATGTAATGTAATGTAATATAATGTAATGTAATGTAATGTAATGTAATGTAATATAATGTAATGTAATGTAATGTAATGTAATGTAATGTAATGTAATGTAATGTAATGTAATGTAATGTAATGTAATGTAATGTAATGTAATGTAATGTAATGTAATGTAAGGTAAGGTAATGTAATGTAATGTAATGTAATGTAATGTAATGTAATGTAATGTAATGTAATGTAATGTAATAAAATGAAATTGTGACAAACTTCGGATTATTGTGACGAACTTCGGATAACTGTGACGAACTTCGGATAGTGACGTGACGAACTTCGGATTATTGTGACGAACTTTGGAAAGAGACGTGACGAAGTTCGGATAATTTTGACGAAATTCGGATAATGACGTGACAAACTTTAAATTATGACGTGACGAAATTCGGATATTTGTGACGAACTTCGGATAGTGACGTGACGAAATTCGGATAATTGTGACGAACTTCGGATAAAGCTGTGACGAACTTCGAATAGTGACGTGACGAACTTCTGATAATTGTGACGAAATTCGGTAAGTGACGTGACGAACTTCGGATAGTGACGTGACGAACTTCGGATTATTGTGACGAACTTCGGATTACTGTGACGAACTTCGAATAGTGACTTGACGAACTTCGGATTATTGTGACGAACTTAG
The DNA here is from genome assembly GCA_921972225.1 of Euplexia lucipara. Lineage (NCBI taxonomy): Eukaryota > Metazoa > Arthropoda > Insecta > Lepidoptera > Noctuidae > Euplexia > Euplexia lucipara. Next base: position 80,298 of record OV179149.1, on the reverse strand, counting down.
GATAGTGACGTGACAAAATTCGGATAATTTTGACGAACTTCGGATAGTGACGTGATGAAATTCGGATAAATGTGACGAATTTCGGATAGTGACGTGACGAAATTCGGATAATTGTGACGATTTTCGGATAGTGCCGTGACGAAATTCGGATAAATGTGACGAATTTCGGATTGTTAAGACGAACTTCGGATAGTGACGTGACGAAATTTGGATAAATGTGACGAATTTCGGATTGTTAAGACGAACTTCGGATAGTGACGTGACGCAATTCGGATATTTGTGACGAAATTCGGATTATTGTGACGAACTTCAGATAGTGACGTGACGAACTTCGGATTATTGTGACGAACTTTGGAAAGAGACGTGACGAAGTTCGGATAATTTTGACGAATTTCGGATAATGACGTGACAAACTTCGGATTATGACGTGACGAAATTCGGATAATTGTGACGAACTTCGGATAAATGTGACGAACTTCGGATTATTAAGACGAATTTCGGATAGTGACGTAACGCAATTCGGATAATTGTGACGAATTTCGGATAGTGACGTGACAAATTTCTGATAATTGTGACGAAATTCGGATTATTGTGACGAACTTCGGATAGTGACGTGACGAACTTCGGATTATTGTGACGAACTTCGGATTACTGTGACGAACTTTGGATAGTGACGTGACGAACTTCGGATAATTGTGACGAACTTCGAATAGTGACGTGACGAACTTCTGATAATTGTGACGAAATTCGGTAAGTGACGTGACGAACTTCGGATAGTGACGTGACGAACTTCGGATTATTGTGACGAACTTCGGATTACTGTGACGAACTTCGAATAGTGACTTGACGAACTTCGGATTATTGTGACGAACTTAGGATAGTGACGTGACGAAATTCGGATAATTGTGACGAACTTCGGATAGTGACGTGACAAATTTCTGATAATTGTGACGAAATTCGGATTATTGTGACGAACTTCGGATAGTGACGTGACGAACTTCGGATTAATGTGACGAACTTCGGATTACTGTGACGAACTTTGGATAGTGACGTGACGAACTTCGGATTATTGTGACGAACTTCGGATAGTGACGTGACGAAATTCGGATAATTGTGACGAACTTCGGATAAAGCTGTGACGAACTTTGAATAGTGACGTGACGAACTTCTGATAATTGTGACGAAATTCGGTAAGTGACGTGACGAACTTCGGATAGTGACGTGACGAACTTCGGATTATTGTGACGAACTTCGGATTACTGTGACGAACTTCGAATAGTGACTTGACGAACTTCGGACTATTGTGACGAACTTAGGATAGTGACGTGACAAAATTCGGATAATTGTGACGAACTTCGGATAGTGACGTAATGAAATTCGGATAAATGTGACGAATTTCGGATAGTGACGTGACGAACTTCGGATTATTGTGACGAACTTCGGATTACTGTGACGAACTTCGAATAGTGACTTGACGAACTTCGGACTATTGTGACGAACTTAGGATAGTGACGTGACAAAATTCGGATAATTGTGACGAACTTCGGATAGTGACGTGATGAAATTCGGATAAATGTGACGAATTTCGGATAGTGACGTGACGAAATTCGGATAATTGTGACGATTTTCGGATAGTGACGTGACGAAATTCGGATAAATGTGACGAATTTCGGATTGTTAAGACGAACTTCGGATAGTGACGTGACGAAATTCGGATAAATGTGACGAATTTCGGATTGTTAAGACGAACTTCGGATAGTGATGTAGAAATGAAGTGAGCGTGTGTAGATAGGTAAGCAGGTACGAGTAAGAAAGGAAAGTCCGAAGTACATAAGAAGAAGAATGAAAGTTTATTGTACAGTAGAAACAGGTTACAGTTCGTACACACACACAAGAGTTCCACTGAGAAGAAGGAGTGGTAGAAATAGAGGACAGATAGCACAGAAGATAAGCCAAAGCACAATTGATATTTCGCGCGGCGAAGCTATGATTTGCAAACTTAACAACGGTCGCGATAAGCTCAGTCAATGTACTGCCGGGCTCGCGCCGCCGATGGATCGCGCTTGCGCGAGCGCAACACACTATCGTGCTGTCCCGCTCGCGCAACCGGTCCGTGTGACGTAGCAAACCCGCTGGCCGATGGAACAATAGACGCGTCATAGCTACGCCGGCCGGCCACCGATAAGTAATTATCTACTAGATAAAATGTGATTTTGTCTGTATGTATATTTAAGTTTTTATGTTAAGTTATCTAATTTAATATAATAGTTTTACTTTGTTCCTTTGTTGTTTCTTGATTGATTTTATATAATACTAGATATTAAGATTATTGTAAATATGTATATAAATTATTATTGTTTTATTTCTGGCAATTACATAATTTATACTTGTGTGATAATTTAAGGTAGGTCACTACATCACCCCCTTCCAAAGACCGTCAAGGGCGATAATAGTCGGGAAATCTAACGCGACGGCCTGACCGCGTCGTTCTGACGACGTCATCGTCAGCCGAAGGCAAATCTCGGTTATCCGCGTTGGGTGTATGGTGATGAGTGTTAGAGTGGAGTGGTGACTGTGGTGTGTTGTGGTGCATGGTGGTGGTATGTGGTGAGTATGAAGTGTTACCAGGGTCACGCAGTATGAAGGCCGGCTTAATGCGGTCTATCGATACGGTAACCTGTTTACCGTTTACCATTAATTTGAACACCTTGTCGCCTCTCTCTATGACCTTATGAGGACCAGAATACGCCGGTTTCAGACCACCAGCGGTGCAGTCCCTAAGGAACACGTGCGTTGAAGAGGATAAATCCTTGTAAATAAACGTTTTGAAGCTGCTGTTGTGCCTGGCCGCTGGTGCTGGTTGCAGGTTCCGGACAATACTCCGAAGCCTTGACAGGTAGTCTGTCATGTCGATGGTTTCATCAGCCTGAGGGTCAAAAAATTCGCATGGAAGGCGCATAGGCTGGCCGTAAACTAACTCAGCGGCAGAAGCCTGTGCGTCTTCTTTGTACGCACTGCGCACGCCTAGCAGAACTAGTGGAAGGGATTCCACCCAATTTTCATTTGCGTGGCAGGTGATCGCAGCCTTAAGTTGACGGTGGAATCTTTCCACCAATCCGTTGCAGGCCGGATGGTATGCTGTTGTTCTGCGATGTTGGAACCCAGCGATGGCAGACAAACATTTAAAGAGTGCCGATTCGAACTGCCTACCTCTATCAGTTACTATATCCGATGGGCAGCCGAAACGAGCAATCCAACCACTGAGTAATGCCTTTGCTACTGTTTCCGCCGTTATGTCTGCTAACGGTATTGCCTCTGGCCATCGCGTGAAGCGATCTACGGCTGTGAGACAATAGCGGAAGCCTTGGTGCATTGGCAAAGGTCCCACAAGGTCGATGTGGATGAATGCGAACCTTGATTTGGGTAATTTGAAAGCTGCTACTGGTGCAAAGACGTGCCGCGTGGTCTTCGAGCGCTGGCAAGCCAGACAAGAACGAACCCACTCTCGGCAGTCTTTTCTAATACCGGGCCACACATATCGATCAGCAGCTAGTTTTGCTGATGCCTTGGTGCCTGGATGACTCAAGGAGTGCAGGCTAAGGAAAATGGCCCTGCGCAACTCCTTGGGCACAAATGGTCTTGGTGTTGGGGTGCTGACGTCACAGTATAGGTGCGTCTGTGAGCCTGGTACGCTAACTTGCTGCAGGCGAAGTGCGTTATCTCCGCTCAGCAGTTGCTTTAGCTCTTGGTCCTCCTGTTGAGCTGCTGCGATCCTTTCAGCGGGCACAGGTTGAGTAATCTCCTCTACGCGCGAAAGGGTATCAGCCACGACATTATTTTTCCCAGATATGTGCCTGATGTCCGTTGTGAACTGGGCTATGAGATCCAGGTGACGAAACTGTCGTGGGGAACAGTTCTCTTTACGAGAGTGGAAGGCGAATGTGAGTGGCTTGTGGTCTGTGTAAATCACAAAGTCACGAGCCTCCACCATATGCCGAAAATATTTTACACTCTCATAAATGGCGAGTAGTTCGCGGTCGTATGGTGAGTACTTAACCTGTGCCGAGCTGAGTTTCCGCGAAAAGAAAGCCAGAGGCTCCCAAGTGTCCGCGTGTAGCTGCTGTAAGACCGCGCCTAGGGCTTTATCAGACGCATCCGTGACCAACGCCAACTTTGCGTTGCAGTCAGGATGAGCCAAGAGTGCTGCCTGGCAAAGGCTGTTCTTGCAGTTCTGGAATGCCTCGTGCTCCTCGGGTGTGAAGTTAACTGGATGTGAACCTTTTACCGATCCAGTAAGCAGAGCGTTTAGGGGTGCTTGGAAGTTAGCCGCGCCTGGAATGAACCTACGGTAAAAATTTAGCATTCCTAGAAATCTACGCAGCTCTTTCACGGTCTTCGGCGCTGGAAAATTCTGCACTGCCTCGACCTTGGACGGTAAAGGTCTTGTACCCTTAACTGAGATGTGGTAGCCCAAAAAGTCTAGTTCTGGTACTCCAAAGATGCACTTAGAGCTGTTGATGACCATCCCGTAGTCTCGAAGCCTGGAAAAAAGATCGCGCAGGTGGTGCTCGTGGGTCTTCTGGTCTTTCGAGAAAACCAAGAAGTCATCCAGGTATGCGTATGTGAAGTCCAGACCCCTGAGCATTTCATCCACGAAGCGCTGAAACGACTGTCCGGCATTTCGTAAACCGAACGTCATGTACGGGAATTCGAAAAGACCGAACGGCGTTGTGATCGCAGTCTTCGGGATGTCATCTGGATGCACAGGAATCTGGTTATAGGCTTTAACCAGGTCAATTTTTGAAAACACGGTACATCCAGACAGGCTATGAGCGAAGTCCTGGATGTGCCGGATGGGGTATTGGTCGGGAACGGTCCTTGAGTTTAGCATCCTGTAGTCGCCACAGGGGCGCCAACCGTCATCTTTTTTAGGTGCTAGGTGGAGAGGTGACGACCACGGTGACTCTGATAAGCGACAGGTGCCACATTGCAACATTGCCTCAAATTCCTCCCTAGCTATTTTTAATTTGTCGGGGGCCAGTCTGCGTGGTGAACAAGATACTGGCGGCCCTGGTGTAGTGCGGATGTGATGTTGTGTATTGTGTTTCGGAGTGCGGTGTATACCCTGTGGGCGGGTGATGTCTGGAAATTCGCGTAGTATGTGAATGTATGCGGAATCACCGAGACTTACTTTTACCGAAGAGACGGCGTCAGGACGACGGACAGGCGACGCCGGGGTGAAGAGCGTAGTATGATTGTCGATGAGGCGTTGGTTCCTGCAATCAACAACCAAGTTATAAAAAGATAAAAAATCCACGCCTATTATCGCCTTTGTAACGTCAGCGACAATAAATCGCCAAGCAAAGTCACGGCGCAACCCTAGGTTCAGAGATACATTAATGAACCCATAAGTACCTATCGTTGTTCCGTTTGCCGCACTTAGTTGATAATTAGTTTTTGTTTGTGGTCGTGATAGTGCCGATCGGGGGTAGACACAGAGGTCGCTGCCGGTGTCGACCAAAAACTGCACCTTCGACCTTTGATCGGTGACAAATAAGCGACCAGCACTCGGACAATCATCGGTCGCCATTATTGATTGCCCCGCGCATTTCCCGATGTAGGGTAGTCACACGGCTTCACGCACTTCCTGGCCTGTTCTCCAAAATTCTGGTGGTACCAGCACTGGGGGAACTTTCTGTAGCTGGACTGCGACCGGTTGGAGCTGGAACGATGGCGCGTGCGACTACGGGACCGCCCGCTTGGGCGCGACAGTCGCTCCACCTTCTCCGCCAGCTTCTCCATCTGCTTGGTCAGTGCAGCGATCTCGGAGTACACACTGTTACCTGGACTACTCGACGAGGCTGCTTTTGCGATGGCAGATGTTGATGCCACCTGGGTTCCGACGACGTCGTGGATCCGGTCCGCGAGTTCAGCCAGCTCACCCAGATCCGACCTGGATTGGGAAGCTATTATTGCCTGAGTGCTGGAGGGTAGGCGGCTCGTCCAAATTGTCCTCAGGAACTCCTCTGGTACACCTGGTCCGGCGAGCTGGAGGAGGTGTCGGTAAAACTGGGACGGTTTCCGGTCGCCTAGCTCCTCGTGCATGAGAAGTTGTTTGATTTTCTTCTCACGTGTCGCTGACAGTCGTTTTACGAGCTCGCTCTTCAGCTTTTCGTATTTTCCAGTGGGTGGAGGGTACTCAATAATATCTTCGACCTCGCAGGCATACTGCGCTTCCAAGTTGCCGATAATGTAGTGGAATTTGGTTTCGTCAGTCTTAATGTTCGCTAACATGAACTGCGCTTCCATCTGGTTGAACCATAATCCCGGCTTCTCTGGGTAAAAAGGCGGTACGCGCACACCCACACGAAAACTTTCCGCTGCGGCTTTGCTGACATCTTGATGGCTGCTGGCTTTTTCTGTCGACATCGTGTTCTTCAACGGGGTCACCAATGTAGGAATGAAGTGAGCGTGTGTAGATAGGTAAGCAGGTACGAGTAAGAAAGGAAAGTCCGAAGTACACAAGAAGAAGAATGAAAGTTTATTGTACAGTAGAAACAGGTTACAGTTCGTACACACACACAAGAGTTCCACTGAGAAGAAGGAGTGGTAGAAATAGAGGACAGATAGCACAGAAGATAAGCCAAAGCACAATTGATATTTCGCGCGGCGAAGCTATGATTTGCAAACTTAACAACGGTCGCGATAAGCTCAGTCAATGTACTGCCGGGCTCGCGCCGCCGATGGATCGCGCTTGCGCGAGCGCAACACACTATCGTGCTGTCCCGCTCGCGCAACCGGTCCGTGTGACGTAGCAAACCCGCTGGCCGATGGAACAATAGACGCGTCATAGCTACGCCGGCCGGCCACCGATAAGTAATTATCTACTAGATAAAATGTGATTTTGTCTGTATGTATATTTAAGTTTTTATGTTAAGTTATCTAATTTAATATAATAGTTTTACTTTGTTCCTTTGTTGTTTCTTGATTGATTTTATATAATACTAGATATTAAGATTATTGTAAATATGTATATAAATTATTATTGTTTTATTTCTGGCAATTACATAATTTATACTTGTGTGATAATTTAAGGTAGGTCACTACAGTGACGTGACGCAATTCGGATAATTGTGACGAAATTCGGATTATTGTGACGAACTTCAGATAGTGACGTGACGAACTTCGGATTATTGTGACGAACTTTGGAAAGAGACGTGACGAAGTTCGGATAATTTTGACGAATTTCGGATAATGACGTGACAAACTTCGGATTATGACGTGACGAAATTCGGATAATTGTGACGAACTTCGGATAAATGTGACGAACTTCGGATTGTTAAGACGAACTTCGGATAGTGACGTAACGCAATTCGGATAATTGTGACGAATTTCGGATAGTGACGTGACAAATTTTGGATAATTGTGACGAAATTCGGATTATTGTGACGAACTTCGGATAGTGACGTGACGAACTTCGGATTATTGTGACGGACTTCGGATTACTGTGACGAACTTTGGATAGTGACGTGACGAACTTCGGATAATTGTGACGAACTTCGAATAGTGACGTGACGAACTTCTGATAATTGTGACGAAATTCGGTAAGTGACGTGACGAACTTCGGATAGTGACGTGACGAACTTCGGATTATTGTGACGAACTTCGGATTACTGTGACGAACTTCGAATAGTGACTTGACGAACTTCGGATTATTGTGACGAACTTAGGATAGCGACGTGACGAAATTCGGATAATTGTGACGAACTTCGGATAGTGACGTGACGAAATTCAGATAAATGTGACGAATTTCGGATAGTGACGTGACAAATTTCGTATAATTGTGACGAAATTCGGATTATTGTGACGAACTTCGGATAGTGACGTGACGAACTTCGGATTATTGTGACTAACTTCAAATTACTGTAACGAACTTCGGATAGTGACGTGACGAACTTCGGATTATTGTGACGAAATTCGGTAAGTGACGTGACGAACTTCGGATAGTGACGTGACGAACTTCGGATTATTGTGACGAACTTCGGATTACTGTGACGAACTTCGAATAGTGACTTGACGATTTTCGGATTATTGTGACGAACTTAGGATAGTGACGTGATGAAATTCGGATAAATGTGACGAATTTCGGATAGTGACGTGACGAAATTCGGATAATTGTGACGATTTTCGGATAGTGACGTGACGAAATTCGGATAATTGTGACGAAATTCGGATAAAGACGTGACGAACTTCGGATTATTGTGACGAACTTAGTAAAGTAACGTGACGAAGTTCGGATAATTGTGACGAAATTCGGTAAGTGACGTGACAAAATTCGGATAATTGAGACGAACTTCGGATAGTGCTGTGACAAACTTCGGATAGTGACGTGACGAGGTTCAGATAATTGTGACGAACTTCGGATAGTGACGTGACGAAATTCGGATAAATGTGACGAATTTCGGATTGCTAAGACGAACTTCGGATAGTGACGTGACGCAATTTGGATAATTGTGACGAATTTCGGATAGTGAAATGAAATGAAATGAAATGAAATTAAATTAAATTAAATTGTGACGAAATTCGGATAGCGACGTGACGAACTTCTGATAATTGTGACGAAATTCGGTAAGTGACGTGACGAACTTCGGATAGTGACGTGACGAACTTCGGATTATTGTGACGAACTTCGGATTACTGTGACGAACTTCGAATAGTGACTTGACGAACTTCGGATTATTGTGACGAACTTAGGATAGTGACGTGACGAAATTCGGATAATTGTGACGAACTTCGGATAGTGCTGTGACGAACGTGAATGTAATGTAATGTCATGATATGTAATGTAATGTAATGTAATGTAATGTAATGTAATGTAATGTAATAATAATAATAATAATATAACTTTATTTCAAGCACAATACTCATATTAGCTGGTACATAACTTCATTGTCACTATTTCACTATAATCTTACAAGAGCTAGCAAGCTTCTGCCAAAGCCAAACAATCCTCATTGAACTGCCTTTCTCTATAATTCATGAACCGTCTGAACGTGATTCCAGACGGCCACAAATTCTTATTCAGGAACAGTTCCATTTTACTTTTGACAACAAGGACTTTATATGCGTTGTAGTCTTTTTCTCTTTTCATTTTTGACTTTACCAAAGAAACTGTTTCACCTGTATTTTTGTAAACATAGTTGGCTATGTCTTGTTTCGATACGTCATAAAAATGAAATTGTGACAAACTTCGGATTATTGTGACGAACTTCGGATAAATGTGACGAACTTCGGATAGTGACGTGACGAACTTCGGATTATTGTGACGAACTTTGGAAAGAGACGTGACGAAGTTCGGATAATTTTGACGAAATTCGGATAATGACGTGACAAACTTTAAATTATGACGTGACGAAATTCGGATAATTGTGACGAACTTCGGATAGTGACGTGACGAAATTCGGATAATTGTGACGAACTTCGGATAAAGCTGTGACGAACTTCGAATAGTGACGTGACGAACTTCTGATAATTGTGACGAACTTCGGATAGTGACGTGATGAAATTCGGATAAATGTGACGAATTTCGGATAGTGACGTGACGAAATTCGGATAATTGTGACGATTTTCGGATAGTGACGTGACGAAATTCGGATAAATGTGACGAATTTCGGATTGTTAAGACGAACTTCGGATAGTGACGTGACGAAATTCGGATAAATGTGACGAATTTCGGATTGTTAAGACGAACTTCGGATAGTGACGTGACGCAATTCGGATAATTGTGACGAAATTCGGATTATTGTGACGAACTTCAGATAGTGACGTGACGAACTTCGGATTATTGTGACGAACTTTGGAAAGAGACGTGACGAAGTTCGGATAATTTTGACGAATTTCGGATAATGACGTGACAAACTTCGGATTATGACGTGACGAAATTCGGATAATTGTGACGAACTTCGGATAAATGTGACGAACTTCGGATTGTTAAGACGAACTTCGGATAGTGACGTAACGCAATTCGGATAATTGTGACGAATTTCGGATAGTGACGTGACAAATTTTGGATAATTGTGACGAAATTCGGATTATTGTGACGAACTTCGGATAGTGACGTGACGAACTTCGGATTATTGTGACGAACTTCGGATTACTGTGACGAACTTTGGATAGTGACGTGACGAACTTCGGATAATTGTGACGAACTTCGAATAGTGACGTGACGAACTTCTGATAATTGTGACGAAATTCGGTAAGTGACGTGACGAACTTCGGATAGTGACGTGACGAACTTCGGATTATTGTGACGAACTTCGGATTACTGTGACGAACTTCGAATAGTGACTTGACGAACTTCGGATTATTGTGACGAACTTAGGATAGTGACGTGACGAAATTCGGATAATTGTGACGAACTTCGGATAGTGACGTGACGAAATTCGAATAAATGTGACGAATTTCGGATAGTGACGTGACAAATTTCGGATAATTGTGACGAAATTCGGATTATTGTGACGAACTTCGGATAGTGACGTGACGAACTTCGGATTATTGTGACTAACTTCAGATTACTGTAACGAACTTCGGAGAGTGACGTGACGAACTTCGGATTATTGTGACGAACTTCGGATTACTGTGACGAACTTCGAATAGTGACGTGACGAACTTCGGATTATTGTGACGAACTTAGGATAGTGATGTGACGAAATTCGGATAATTGTGACGAACGTGAATGAAATGTAATGTAATGTGATGTAATGTAATGTAATGTAATGTAATGTAATGTAATGTAATGTAATGTAATATAATGTAATGTAATGTAATAAAATGTAATGTAATGTAATAAAATGTAATGTAATGTAATGTAATGTAATGTAATGTAGTGTAATGTAATGTAATGTAGTGTAGTGTAGTGTAGTGTAGTGTAGTGTAGTGTAGTGTAGTGTAGTGTAGTGTAGTGTAGTGTAGTGTAGTGTAGTGTAGTGTAGTGTAGTGTAGTGTAGTGTAGTGTAGTGTAGTGTAGTGTAGTGTAGTGTAGTGTAGTGTAGTGTAGTGTAGTGTAGTGTAGTGTAGTGTAGTGTAGTGTAGTGTAGTGTAGTGTAGTGTAGTGTAGTGTAGTGTAGTGTAGTGTAGTGTAGTGTAGTGTAGTGTAGTGTAGTGTAGTGTAGTGTAGTGTAGTGTAGTGTAGTGTAGTGTAGTGTAGTGTAGTGTAGTGTAGTGTAGTGTAGTTTAGTGTAGTGTAGTGTAGTGTAGTGTAGTGTAGTGTAGTGTAGTGTAGTGGAGTGTAGTGTAGTGTAGTGTAGTGTAGTGTAGTGTAGTGTAGTGTAGTGTAGTGTAGTGTAGTGTAGTGTAGTGTAGTGTAGTGTAGTGTAGTGTAGTGTAGTGTAGTGTAGTGTAGTGTAGTGTAGTGTAGTGTAGTGTAGTGTAGTGTAGTGTAGTGTAGTGTAGTGTAGTGTAGTGTAATGTAGTGTAGTGTAGTGTAGTGTAGTGTAGTGTAGTGTAGTGTAGTGTAATGTAATGTAATGTAATGTAGTGACGTGACGAACTTCGGATTATTGTGACGAACTTTGGATTGCTGTGGTGAATTCGGATAGTGACGTGACGAAATTCGGATAATTGTGACGAAATTCGGATTATTGTGACGAACTTCAGATAGTGACATGACGAATTTCGGATTATTGTGATGAACTTCGGATAACTGTGACGAACTTCGGATAGTGACGTGACGAACTTCGGATTATTGTGACGAACTTCGGATAGTGACGTGACGAACTTCGGATTATTGTGACGAACTTTGGAAAGAGACGTGACGAAGTTCGGATAATTGTGACGAAATTCGGTAAGTGACGTGACGAACTTCGGATAGTGACGTGACGAACTTCGGATTATTGTGACGATTTTCGGATTACTGTGACGAACTTCGAATAGTGACGTGACGAACTTTGGATTATTGTGACGAACTTTGGAAAGAGACCAGACGAAGTTCGGATAATTTTGACGAAATTCGGATAATGACGTGACAAATTTCGGATTATGACGTGACGAAATTCGGATAATTGTGACGAACTTCGGATAAATGTGACGAACTTCGGATTGTTAAGACGAACTTCGGATAGTGACGTGACGCAATTCGGATAATTGTGACGAATTTCGGATAGTGACGTGACAAATTTCGGATAATTGTGACGAAATTCGGATTATTGTGACGAACTTTGGATAGTGACGTGACGAACTTCGGATTATTGTGACGAACTTCTGATTACTGTGACAAACTTCGGATAGTGACGTGACGAGTTTCGGATAATTGTGACGAACTTCGGATAGTGACGTGACGAAATTCGGATAAATGTGACGAATTTCGGATTGCTAAGACGAACTTCGGATAGTGACGTGACGCAATTTGGATAATTGTGACGAATTTCGGATAGTGAAATGAAATGAAATGAAATGAAATTAAATTGTGACGAAATTCGGATAGCGACGTGACGAACTTCTGATAATTGTGACGAAATTCGGTAAGTGACGTGACGATTTTCGGATAGTGACGTGACGAACTTCGGATTATTGTGACGAACTTCGTATAACTGTGACGAACTTCGAATAGTGACGTGACGAACTTCGGATTATTGTGACAAACTTAGGATAGTGACGTGACGAAATTCGGATAATTGTGACGAACTTCGGATAGTGCTGTGACGAACGTGAATGTAATGTAATGTAATGATATGTAATGATATGTAATTGTTGGGTATGTGTGCGTGTGCCTACGCACCAATACGTAAGTTGGCGAATAAACGTCAGTGCGTTACTAGCAAGCAGTTGTTTCACTCGTCTGTCCGCATACTTAACATTGGCGACGAGTACCCACGTAAAAGAAAAGAAAAAGAAAAAATGGCCGGCACAGTTTTTGGACTTTTATCCGTGTTCGATCACAATGTACAGTCTTGGGAGACGTACAAGTGCCGCATTAAACAGTGGTATGTGGCTAACGACATCACTGGAACGAGTGATCCCACAGGAACGAAGCGACGGGCTATCTTGCTGAGCGCACTCGCGGATAGCACACACAAGTTGGCGACGGATCTCGCGTTGCCAAAGCAGCTGCACGACGTACCGTATAATGACGTACTTAAGCTGTTGGACGAGCATTTCAGTCCAAAGCGGTGTGGGTTCGGCGAACGGTATAAGTTTTACGCGGCTGAGCAACAAGAGGGGGAAACGTACGCACAATGGGCCGCGAGGTTACGTGGTCTGACGGCACATTGCGGGTTCTCGAACGTGGAAGAAGCTCTTCGGGACAAATTCGTCATGGGAATGTTGCCGGGATCAGACCGAGAGAAGCTATTCTCGAAAGATCTGGCGGGCCTGACATTAGCGAAGGCGATGGAGTCGGCGGAGAACGCGCGGAGTGCACGTGCGGCAGCGGGCGCCGGGGCGCACGCCGCGCCGCGCGATCAGCTGTTCAAGATTGCGCGCGCGGCGGAGTCGGCGACCGCGTCGGCGTCGCGTCAGGAGGCCGCGCCTACTTCGGGAGTTAAAGTGCAGTGTCAAGTGTGCGGCTATCATAACCATGAAGCATCACAGTGTCGTTTCGCAAAGGCGAAATGTAGGAAATGCAATGCCACGGGGCATCTGCGTAAGATGTGTAAAAAACTAAATTATGTTGAATCGAGAGCGGTGGACGAAAGCGACGATGACGGTGAGTGTTTTAATATTCGATCAGTAAAAGGGGAACCGATGACAGAAACGGTATCTGTCTCGGGAATCGAGTTAAAATTCGAGATAGATAGCGGTTCAGCGGTAACAGCAATTTCTGAGCAAACATATAAAACATATTTTAGCAATGTACCATTGTCGTTAACCAACAAACGTTTATTTTCATATACGGGTGATAAAATAGTTTGTGAGGGTACAGCACAGTTACAAGTTAGTTATGCGAACACATCGCATGTACTGTCTGTTTATATTGTACGAGACGGTGGACCGCCGATACTCGGCCGTGATTTTATTTCAAAATTTGGCTTAGAGTTATTGCCGATAAAATATTGTGACCAAATAGATAACAATGATCTATTTGTAACATTAAAATGCCGTTACCCATCTGTCTTTTCGGATAAGTTAGGATTATTTAATAAATTTAAAGTGAAGTTACAACTAAAGAAAGATGCAAAGCCAGTATTTATTAGGGCTCGACCTATGGCTTACGCTTTAAAAAGTAAGGTAGATGCAGAAATAGATCGCTTAGTAGGGTTAGGAGTTTTGAAGCCGGTTGATCACGCGCGGTATGCGTCACCGATTGTGCCGGTGTTGAAGCAAAATGGATCTATGCGTATATGCACCGATTTTTCTACAGGAGTAAACAAACAGTTAGTCATCGATCAGTATCCTTTGCCAACAGTTACTGAACTTTTTTCTAAGTTGTATGGGGGACAGCAATTTACCAAATTAGACCTGTCAAATGCTTACAACCAATTTATGCTTGATGACGAATCACAAGAAATAACGTGTATAAATACGCATAGAGGTATTTTCAAACAAACTCGCTTATGTTTTGGTATAGCGAGCGCGCCGGCTGTGTTCCAGCGCGCGATGGAAGGCGTGCTGGCTGGCGTGCCCGGCACACTCTGTATGCTCGACGATATTTTGATAACCGGGAAAACTAAGTCAGAGCATCTGGATAGATTACATCAAGTGCTACAAAAATTACAAGACGCGGGTCTTACGTTACAAAAAGAAAAGTGCGTATTCTTCAAAGACGAGGTCAATTACCTAGGCTACGTAATAAATAAAGATGGGCTACATAAATCACCGCAGAAAATAAAAGCTATGGTGGAAGCACCGGTGCCGGCTAATGTAAATCAATTACAGTCATACTTGGGGTTGGTCAATTATTACAGGAATTTTGTTCCCAACGCGTCTTCGATCTTATGCCCTTTGTATGAGTTATTAAAAAAGGGTAACAAGTGGAGTTGGACACGGGAACACGACGAAGCGTTCACCGCGATTAAGACGTGTTTGGCGTCAGACCAAGTACTAGCACATTTTAATCCAGACGCTACTATCATTTTGACAGTTGATGCATCACCGGTCGGTCTTTCTGCAATATTATCGCAAGCGGAACCCGATAAGTCTGAGAGGCCGATATCTTTTGCATCAAGGACGCTTAACGCTGCTGAGAAACGTTACTCGCAGATCCAAAAAGAAGCGACCGCTATTATTTTCGGTGTAAGGCGTTTCCATCAATATTTATATGGCAGGTCAGTTCCGTTTATTCTCCGGACCGATCATAAGCCTCTGTTGTCGATATTCGGACCGCATCGTGGTATTCCTGAAGTTTCAGCAAACAGACTTCAGAGATACGCGCTGTTTTTGAGCGGTTATAATTATACAATCGAATATGTACGTAGCGCTAATAACAGTGCGGATTTCCTATCCCGCGCTTGCCTGCCCGAGGAGGCGGGGGAGGACAGGGGCGTGCAGGGCGTCGACGCGACGTTGCCCGATCTGGATCGAGCGTCGTATATTAATTTTGTGGTGGAAGGTAGTCTACCAGTAACGTTAAAAACACTACGCGAGGCAACATCTGCAGATGTGACCTTGCGCAAGGTTGTGCAATTTGTGCTAAACGGATGGCCTAGAAAAATGTCTTGTGATGGATTGACGCCGTATCACGCGTGTAGGATGCAATTATCTTATGAAAATGGTTGTGTTATGCGAGGGCACAAGGTAGTAATACCCGAAACATTACAAACAAAAATTTTAACGGAATTGCATCAATCCCATTTAGGTATTGTGAAGACAAAGGCAGAGGCGCGAGCGAGGTTTTGGTTTCCGGGAATAGACGCTGCTTTAGAGCGGTTAATAGGGTCGTGTGACGTGTGCATTCAACAACGACCAACACCGGCGCGGGCGCCGATTGCACACTGGGAATATCCTCCAACGCCATTTTACCGGGTACACATTGATTTTCTGGGGCCAATTAACGGTAACACTTTTTTAGTTGTAGTGGATGCATATACTAAGTGGGTCGAGGTATATAATATGAGGTCCAGTACGTCTAGTTCAGCAACAATTGACAAGCTGTATGATTTCATGTCAAGATTTGGTATTCCGCATACATTGGTTAGCGACAATGGTACATCGTTTACGTCACATGAGTTCGAGGCTTTTTGTAGGGTGAACGGAATTTCACACGTGACGTCACCAACATACCACGCGGCCAGTAACGGACAGGCGGAAAGTTACGTTAAGATAGTTAAGAAGGGTATTAAAACAAGCTTGTTAAGTGGTAATGGGCCGCGAAATTTACATAACAAACTTTTAAAATACTTGTTTGACTACCGAAATTCCGTTCACTCAGCAACCGGGTTTTCCCCTGCTGAGTTGGTCTATGGTCGGAAGCTTAGAACGCGTCTTGATCTATTGAAGCCCGAACCACCGTCGCCTTCGTCCACGGCTCTCGCTAATCTGGTTAAACATAAACAGTGTTTGCAAAATAAGACGGGTGGGCACAACACTCAAGTATTTGCCGACGGTGACATAGTGTATTATAAAAATCATACAGTAAATGGAAAATACACTTGGTGCAAAGGGACTGTTATTAGAAAAATCGGCAAAGTGTTATATAAAATTAAAGACGAAGTATCAGGGAAGACACTAAAAAAACATAAAAACCAAATAATATTATATAAAGGCGACGATTGCAATGGCCATAAAGACGTGGATATAGACCTTGAAGATATAAGTGGTGATGAGACAGAGACGATGGAACCGATGCAGCCACCGAGCACTAGTGGCGGAGCCGCAGACACGTCAGATACAGAAACAAGTCTGAACGATCTGGCACAAGCAGCCACACCCCAAGGTACACCCCCCGTCGTTGTATCACAGCCAACAACGCCTGGAAATTCCGGGGAGGACGAGGAGTATCTGGAGGCTTCAGCCGGCTCTCCCAGCACTGGCCTTTCTGAAGATGCGCCACCGCAGCAACAGGCAAGCGAGTTTGTGTCTACACCACGGTCTAAACGCAATCGGCCTAAAGTAAATTACAAATTATTTTATTAAGAATGTATAGCTATAGCACATTTTAGAAGCTTAGTTGTTTAAGGTATATTTCTAAGCTAAGGGGAGGAATGTTGGGTATGTGTGCGTGTGCCTACGCACCAATACGTAAGTTGGCAAATAAACGTCAGTGCGTTACTAGCAAGCAGTTGTTTCACTCGTCTGTCCGCGTACTTAACAGTAATGATATGTAATGATATGTAATGTAATGTAATGTAATGTAATGTAATGTAATGTAATGTAATGTAATGTAATGTAATGTAATGTAATGTAATGTAATGTAATGTAATGTAATGTAATGTAATGTAATGTAATGTAATGTAATGTAATGTAATGTAATGTAATGTAATGTAATGTAATGTAATGTAATGTAATGTAATGTAATGTAATGAAATTGTGACAAACTTCGGATTATTGTAACGAATTTCGGATAGTGACGTGACGAACTTCGGATTATTGTGACGAACTTCGGATTACTGTGGCGAATTCGGATAGTGACGTGACGAAATTCGGATAATTGTGACGAAATTCGGATTATTGTGACGAACTTCAGATAGTGACATGACGAACTTCGGATTATTGTGATGAACTTCGGATAACTGTGACGAACTTCGGATAGTGACGTGACGAACTTCGGATTATTGTGACGAACTTCGGATAGTGACGTGACGAACTTCGGATTATTGTGACGAACTTTGGAAAGAGACGTGACGAAGTTCGGATAATTGTGACGAAATTCGGTAAGTGACGTGATGAACTTCGGATAGTGACGTGACGAACTTCGGATTATTGTGACGATTTTCGGATTACTGTGACGAACTTCGAATAGTGACGTGACGAACTTTGGATTATTGTGACGAACTTTGGAAAGAGACCAGACGAAGTTCGGATAATTTTGACCAAATTCGGATAATGAAGTGACAAATTTCGGATTATGACGTGACGAAATTCGGATAATTGTGACGAACTTCGGATAAATGTGACGAACTTCGGATTGTTAAGACGAACTTCGGATAGTGACGTGACGCAATTCGGATAATTGTGACGAATTTCGGATAGTGACGTGACAAATTTCGGATATTTGTGACGAAATTCGGATTATTGTGACGAACTTCGGATAGTGACGTGACAAACTTCGGATTATTGTGACGAACTTCGGATTACTGTGACGAACTTCGGATAGTGACGTAACGAACTTCGGATTATTGTGACGAACTTCGGATAGTGACGTGACGAAATTCGGATAATTGTGACGAACTTCGGATTATTGTGACGAACTCAAAAAAGTAACGTGACGAAAATCGGATAATTGTGACGAACTTTGGATAAAGACATGACGAAATACGGATTTTTGTGACGATCTTTTGATTATTGTGACGAACTTCGGATAGTGTAGTGACGAAATTAGGATTATTGTGACGAAATTCGGATAAAGACGTGACGAACTTCGGATTATTGTGACGAACTTAGTAAAGTAACGTGACGAAGTTCGGATAATTGTGACGAAATTCGGTAAGTGACGTGACAAAATTCGGATAATTGAGACGAACTTCGGATAGTGCTGTGACAAACTTCGGATAGTGACGTGACGAGTTTCGGATAATTGTGACGAACTTCGGATAGTGACGTGACGAAATTCGGATAAATGTGACGAATTTCGGATTGCTAAGACGAACTTCGGATAGTGACGTGACGCAATTTGGATAATTGTGACGAATTTCGGATAGTGAAATGAAATGAAATGAAATTAAATGAAATGAAATGAAATTAAATTGTGACGAAATTCGGATAGCGACGTGACGAACTTCTGATAATTGTGACGAAATTCGATAAGTGACGTGACGAACTTCAGATAGTGACGTGACGAACTTCGGATTATTGTGACGAACTTCGGATAACTGTGACAAACTTCGAATAGTGATGTGACGAACTTCGGATTATTGTGACGAACTAAGGATAGTGACGTGACGAAATTCGGATAATTGTGACGAACTTCGGATAGTGCTGTGACGAACGTGAATGTAATGTAATGTCATGATATGTAATGATATGTAATGTAATGTAATGTAATGTCATGTAATGTAATGTAATGTAATGTAATGTAATGTAATGTAATGTAATGTAATGTGATGTGATGTGATGTGATGTGATGTGATGTGATGTGATGTGATGTGATGTGATGTGTTGCGATGTGATGTGATGTGATGTGATGTGATGTGATGTGATGTGATGTGATGTGATGTAATGTAATGTAATGTAATGTAATGTAATGTAATGTAATGTAATGTAATGTAATGTAATGTAATGTAATGTAATGTAATGTAATGTAATGTAATGTAATGTAATGTAATGTAATGTAATGTAATGTAATGTAATGTAATGTAATGTAATGTAATGTAATGTAATGTAATGTAATGTAATGTAATGTAATGTAATGTAATGTAATGTAATGTAATGTAATGTAATGTAATGTAATGTAATGTAATGTAATGTAATGTAATGTAATGTAATGTAATGTAATGTAATGTAATGTAATGTAATGTAATGTAATGTAATGTAATGTAATGTAATGTAATGTAATGTAATGTAATGTAATGTAATGTAATGTAATGTAATGTAATGTAATGTAATGTAATGTAATGTAATGTAATGAAATTGTGACAAACTTCGGATTATTGTAACGAATTTCGGATAGTGACGTGACGAACTTCGGATTATTGTGACGAACTTCGGATTACTGTGGCGAATTCGGATAGTGACGTGACGAAATTCGGATTATTGTGACGAACTTCAGATAGTGACATGACGAACTTCGGATTATTGTGATGAACTTCGGATAACTGTGACGAACTTCGGATAGTGACGTGACGAACTTCGGATTATTGTGACGAACTTCGGATAGTGACGTGACGAACTTCGGATTATTGTGACGAACTTTGGAAAGAGACGTGACGAAGTTCGGATAATTGTGACGAAATTCGGTAAGTGACGTGATGAACTTCGGATAGTGACGTGACGAACTTCGGATTATTGTGACGATTTTCGGATTACTGTGACGAACTTCGGAAAGAAACGTGACGAAGTTCGGATAATTGTGACGTAATTCGGATAATGACGTGACAAACTTCGGATTATGACGTGACGAAATTCGGATAATTGTGACGAACTTCGGATAGTGACGTGACGAAATTCGGATAAATGTGACGAATTTCGGATTGTTAAGACGAATTTCGGATTGTTAAGACGAACTTCGAATAGTGACGTGACGCAATTTGGATAATTGTGACGAATTTCGGATAGTGAAATGAAATGAAATGAAATTAAATTAAATTGTGACGAAATTCGGATAGCGACGTGACGAACTTCTGATAATTGTGACGAAATTCGGTAAGTGACGTGACGAACTTCGGATAGTGACGTGACGAACTTCGGATTATTGTGACGAACTTCGGATTACTGTGACGAACTTCAAATAGTGACGTGACGAACTTCGGATTATTGTGACAAACTTAGGATAGTGACGTGACGAAATTCGGATAATTGTGACGAACTTCGGGTAGTGCTGTGACGAACGTGAATGAAATGTAATGTAATGAAATAAAATGAAATTGTGACAAACTTCGGATTATTGTAACGAATTTCGGATAGTGACGTGACGAACTTCGGATTATTGTGACGAACTTTGGATAGTGACGTGACGAAATTCGGATAAATGTGACGAACTCCGGATTGTTGAGACGAACTTCGGATAGTGACGTGACGCAATTCAGATAATTGTGACGAACTTCGGATTATAGGGCGATTTTCGGAAAGTGACGTGACGAAGTTCGGATAATTGTGATGAAATTCGGATAATGACGTGATGAACTTCGGATATTTATGACGAACTTCGGATAGTGACGTAACGAAATTCGGTTAATTGTGATGAAATTCGGATAGTGACGTGACGAACTTCGGATTATGCTGTGACGAACTTCGTATAGTGACTTTACGAAATACGGATTATTGTGACGATCTTCGGATTATTTTGACGAAATTCGGAAAATGACGTGATGAAATTCGGACAATTGTGACGAAATTCGGTTAGTGACGTGACGATTTTTGGATAATTACGAGACGAACTTCGGATTATTGTGACGAAATTTGGAAAGAGACGTGACGAAGTTCGGATAATTTTGACGAAATTCGGATAGTGACGTGACGAACTTCGGATTATGCTGTGACGAACTTCGAATAGTGACTTTACGAAATACGGATTATTGTGACGATCTTCGGATTATTGTGACGAAATTCGGATAGTGACGTGACGATTTTTGGATAATTACGAGACGAACTTCGGATTATTGTGACGAACCTTAAAAGAAACGTGACGAAGTTCGGATAATTTTGACGAAATTCGGATAATGACGTGACAAACTTCGGATTATGACGTGACGAAATTCGGATAATTGTGACGAACTTCGGATAGTGACGTGACGAAATTCGGATAAATGTGACGAACTCCGGATTGTTGAGACGAACTTCGGATAGTGACGTGACGCAATTCGGATAATTGTGACGAACTTCGGATAGTGCTGTGACGAACGTGAATGAAATGAAATGAAATGTAATGTAATGTAATGTAATGTAATGTAATGTAATGTAATGTAATGTAATGTAGTGTTATGTTATGTTATGTTATGTTATGTTATGTTATGTTATGTTATGTTATGTTATGTTATGTTATGTTATGTTATGTTATGTTATGTTATGTTATGTTATGTTATGTTATGTTATGTTATGTTATGTTATGTTATGTTATGTTATGTTATGTTATGTTAAGTTATGTTATGTTAAGTTATGTTATGTTATGTTATGTTATGTTATGTTATGTTATGTTATGTTATGTTATGTTATGTTATGTTATGTTATGTTATGTTATGTTATGTTATGTTATGTTATGTTATGTTATGTTATGTTATGTTATGTTATGTTATGTTATGTTATGTTATGTTATGTTATGTTATGTTATGTTTTGTTATGTTATGTTATGTTTTGTTATGTTATGTAATGTAATGTAATGTAATGTAATGTAATGTAATGTAATGTAATGTAATGTAATGTAATGTAATGTAATGTAATGTAATGTAATGTAATGTAATGTAATGTAATGTAATGTAATGTAATGTAATGTAATGTAATGTAATGTAATGTAATGTAATGTAATGTAATGAAATTGTGACAAACTTCGGATTATTGTGACGAAATTCGGATTATTGTGACGAACTTCAGATAGTGACATGACGAACTTCGGATTATTGTGATGAAATTCGGATAACTGTGACGAACTTCGGATAGTGACGTGACGAACTTCGGATTATTGTGACGAACTTCGGATAGTGACGTGACGAACTTCGGATTATTGTGACGAACTTTGGAAAGAGACGTGACGAAGTTCGGATAATTGTGACGAAATTCGGATAATGACGTGACAAACTTCGGATTATGACGTGACGAAATTCGGATAATTGTGACGAACTTCGGATAGTGACGTGACGAAATTCGGATAAATGTGACGAACTTCGGATTGTTAAGACGATTTTCGGATAGTGACGTGACGCAATTCGGATAATTGTGACGAATTTCGGATAGTGACGTGACGAAATTCGGATAATTGTGACGAAA
The DNA here is from genome assembly GCA_921972225.1 of Euplexia lucipara. Taxonomy (NCBI): domain Eukaryota; kingdom Metazoa; phylum Arthropoda; class Insecta; order Lepidoptera; family Noctuidae; genus Euplexia; species Euplexia lucipara. The sequence continues at coordinate 57,570 of OV179149.1, read as the reverse complement.
TTCGGATTATTGTGACGAACTTCGGATAGTGACGTGACGAACTTCGGATTATTGTGACGAACTTTGGATTACTGTGACGAACTTCGGATAGTGACGTGACGAACTTCGGATTATTGTGACGAACTTCGGAAAGAGACGTGACGAATTTCGGATAATTGTGACGAACTTCGGATAGTTACGTGACAAAATTCGGTAAATTTTGACGAAATTCGGATGATGACGTGACGAACTTCTGATTATTGTGACGAAATTCCGGGTAGTGACGTCACGAAATTCGGAAAATTAAGACGAACTTCGGATTATTGTGACGAAGTTGGAAAGTGACGTGACGATTTTTGGATTCTTGTGACGAACTTCGGATAGTGACGTGACGAAATTCGGTAAATTGTGACGAAATTTGGATAGTGACGTGACGAAATTCGGTAAATTGTGACGAAATTTGGATAGTGACGTGACGAAATTCGGTAAATTGTGACGAAATTCGGATGGTGACGTGACGAATTTCGGATTATTGTGACGAATTCCGGGTAGTGACGTCACGAAATTCGGAAAATTAAGACGAACTTCGGATTATTGTGACGAAGTTGGAAAGTGACGTGACGATTTTTGGATTCTTGTGACGAACTTCGGATAGTGACGTGACGAAATTCGGTAAATTGTGACGAAATTTGGATAGTGACGTGACGAAATTCGGTAAATTGTGACGAAATTTGGATAGTGACGTGACGAAATTCGGTAAATTGTGACGAAATTCGGATGGTGACGTGACGAATTTCGGATCATGACATGACAAAGTTCGTTTTATGCTGTGACGAATTTCGGATAATGCCGTTATGAACTTCAGATCATGACTAGGATGGCAACGCTTGACTTGTAAAACCTAAGATCTGTGACAGGTTAGCTCAGAGTTAGGTTAGCTCAGAAGTAGGTTAGCTCAGAGTTAGGTTAGCTCAGAGTTAGGTTAGCTCAGAAGTAGGTTGGCTCAGAGTTAGGTTAGCTCAGAGTTAGGTTAGCTCAGAGTAAGGTTAGCTCAGAGTTAGGTTAGCTCAGAGTTAGGTTAGCTCAGAGTTAGGTTAGCTCAGAGTTAGGTTAGCTCAGAGTTAGGTTAGCTCAGAGTTAGGTTAGCTCAGAGTTAGGTTAGCTCAGAGTTAGGTTAGCTCAGAGTTAGGTTAGCTCAGAGTTAGGTTAGCTCAGAGTTAGGTTAGCTCAGAGTTAGGTTAGCTCAGAGTTAGGTTAGCTCAGAGTTAGGTTAGCTCAGAAGTAGGTTAGCTCAGAGTTAGGTTAGCTCAGAGTTAGGTTAGGTTAGGTTTTTTTTTTTTTTTTTTTTTAGAGTTGACAGGAGTGGGAAATCCTCATGGACGCCCACACTGACCCACTGGGAGTCAGTCTGGGCAGTGCCGGACTCTTACCGGCTAAAACCCACTCCTGCCCTTGCTACAGGTGCCTTCTGACATGATCAGAAACCTTGTTAATCTGTGGTTGAGGTTACGATCATGAATGGTTTGTTTGAAGTGAGTTATTCTGGATTTTGGCAGCTTTTGAAGGTTTTTACGAATTTGGGAACTTTGCAGACATTTTAAATACTATTTGATTTTACTGTTTACGTAGTTTAGTTTTTAAGCTAGTTTTAAATTAATTTATTCTTTGAGATTCTATTTGATTGTATTAATTTACATTTTAGTTTGCTTCTAATTTTAATATTACTTTTATTATAATTTAACATTACAGGTTTCTTACAATGGCATTTCTAAATATATACTTATTATACATTAGTATATCATCGTCTATTCCTGTTTTGTTTGTTAGTTTTGTATATACTTAATTAAATATTTACTATTTGTCAAATAATATATACTTTTACTAATTTATTTTCATTAAATGTTTAACTTCAATTTTAATCTTATTAATTTTTAGGCATGACTTCGTCTGATAGTGGTTCCAATTCACTATGAGAGGCTGCTGGAATTTACTTGGCCATAGTTGTCTTGGTTCAGCGGTCAGTGCAATAAGGAGCGAGTTGCGGTTTCCGATCGTTCTTTCTGCTTGGCAGCCAAATCCGATGATCATCATCTTGGGTCTGCAAGTCATTTTGTCTACGCTTTGCTCAGTTTTGACCAGTTGAACCTTAACAATACGCCACGCTGGATCTGGCGAGGCTGTCCCATTTTAACCGCATTGGGCAGTCACTGCTGAACGCACTATGGTCCGATTTGCTACCCTTTACCGCTTTGCAGTTCCGGCAAACCGGCGCATCGCCTGCAGCGTGCGCCGGGCAATCGGACCTTAGGTGTGGGTCTCCGCAGTGACTGCACAACGGCTCGGTGTCCTGGCAGTGCTTCCTGCCGTGCCCATACCCCAGGCAGATGGAGCATTGGACTAGCGGTGACTGGTCGGATACTCGCAACCTTTGCAGGTCTACGTGCACCCGACCCGCCACCGTCAGTCTCTGCCAGACTTGGGGCGACACCTGCAGAACAATGTGGCCCATATGTGGGTTCCTGGTTCGACGGCGGTATTTAACCACCATCCTCAGGTCCGCCGCGGCCACATCCCCCAGCAAGTGGGCATTCTGCACCTTCAGGTAGTGTACAACCTCATCATCAGCGTGGCAGGAGAGGACGTCCTTAAGGATGATGAGGGGGTCCTTATTTTGGACCTCCTCAACCCGGAGACCTCCTGACTTCCGGATCCTCTCCTTTACGGCCGTCATTTCTTCCCTTGTCGTGAACCCTACGATGACCTTCTGATCCCTAGCTTTCCGCAGCCGCTCTACCCGCGTGCCTTCCTGTTTGGCATTGACTGCCATTCTAAGCTTTCCGATCACCACTTCACTAGTGTCGAACTCATCAACAGATGAGACGACGACTGAGTGAAGGGGCTTTCGGGGATGCTCCCTCGGAATGGCAGCCATTTCGGCGTAAGTCGGCTCTTGGCTTGCAGGAAAGCTAGGAGTCTGTTTCAGTTGCTCCGACAGAGCCAGCGTGTGCTGCTTGCAGTCCTCCAAAGCGTGTTTGTGCTCCTGGAGGTTTGCCGCAAGCGTTTTCATTAGCTCTGTCGGAACATCCGAGGTTGGTCCCTGTGCCCGCTGCACTTCCACCACATTTCCTTTTACCGCACTAGCCTTCCTCTCAGTCTCTGCCTCTTTTACTAGCTCATAAAGCCGCTCGACCGCTTTGATGATCTCATCTTTTATCTCTTTTTTGAGATTGCGGGAGCTCTGAAGCTGCAATTTGGCTTTCATGAGGCAGGCCTTTGCCTCAGTGGTTCGGCTAATATATTTCACAGATGGCTCTTCGGTCATCAGAGTCTCATCTCGTTCTCCTGCCTGTGACACTCCATCCATTTTTGCCTCTTGGGATAGTTTTGCTTTCGGCATCAGTTTAGGGGGGGTTTTCAAAGAGGCCTTTTTAGGAGGGGTTGGTGTCTTAAAGGGCTGCATAGGTTTGCACCTTTCAGCTTCCCACTCCCCAATGCTACGCCTCACTGATGGGCCCGCCTGTGCTGGTTTTGTGTTACCCGCGTCTAAACAATCTTCTATAGCCTTCGTCTTTCTTGGGATAGGTGTTCTAACTCCAAACATGTCTAAACAGGGGAGAGTATTAAAGCGAGAGAAAGGGCGGCAATCAAACACCTGTAGCAGTTAACTGGTACTGAATCCCTGTAAAGGGGGGATCAGGCAGTTGAACAATACTAAATAAAAGTGATGACTGTAGACTAAATAATAGTCAGGTCTAATAAACGTCGTGTTCAATGTATTAAATACCAAAAGGGTCGTCAGTAAAATTAAAAGCAAGAGTAAAATAAAAATATAAATAATTGACTAAAAAAAGCAGTTTGAAACGCGATATTTTAAAAATTTTAAGATTTCCTGTTACAGAATTGCCAAAAGAATGTATATCAAAAATAAAAATTTTTTGCCATATGTTTTTGTTCACCTACCTTACCGCTATAGGGTGGGTGGGAGGGCAAAAATTTCAAAATTTTTTGTTAGCTAGAAGCACGCGCGAGGTGTCAAAAGACGCGTCTCGGCGCGGGCTATCCAACCGCTGAAAAATATTTACTATAACCTGAAGAAAAATTTTGAGTTTTGGCCGAAAAACGTGTTTTTTACAGGAAATTTAGTGAAAATGGCCGAAAACAACACCGAACCAGGACTCCCGGGTCGCGAAACGAGCACCAGGGTGAAGGTACGGCTGGTATGTATTAATTTTGAAAATAATTTGAATTTAATAACTAGTAGATTTCAGGATAAAAAATAAATTAATAAAAATTTATAAAACTTTTTGTAAAAAATTACAAGTGTCTGAAATGAAAAACTTTTTCGCGTCTATGTCAATTTTGTCGAGTCAATATGATAGGGGTAGGCTATTTAGGAATTATTGTGCTGAAAACAGCTTCAAAATGCGCCCCTTGGTTATCAAGTAATTACGGTTAGGTTAGGTTAGGTTAGGTTAGGTTTTTTTTTTTTTTTTTTTTTTTTTTTTTTTAGGTTGACAGGAGTGGGAAATCCTCATGGACGCCCACACTGACCCACTAGGAGTCAGTCTGGGCAGTGCCGGACTCTTACCGGCTAAAACCCACTCCTGCCTTTGCTAAAGGTGCCCTCTAACATAATCAGAGACCTTGTTTACAGATTTTATAATATAGTTATTCATTTTTGTGATGGATTGAAGAATTGCAAGGTGTAGCTGCGAGATTGCTGATCGTCTAGGATTGAAATTACATTTTTGCTCTACTAAGATTTTATTTTGATTTGTTTACATAATGTTTTGTTTAATTTTTACTTTATTTACCTACTGTTTTTGATGTTTATATACTTTTACTATTCGTTTCTATTTTGTGGTTTCAGTTTATTATGACATTTACTAATTTATACAATTATAGATTATAATGATCATACTCTACTGTTACCTCGTTTTTATAAAATATATACTTACTTATATTTTGCATAATTATAATAAACATATATTATATATTTCACGAAAGTTAGAATATAGCACTTTAAAGGTTAAAAAATAATTTATTTTGATTAAGCCGAGATAGTAGCACTGCCAAGGTGGCAAGTAACCGAATGAGAGAGCGTTGTGATTTGAGCCGTTGACGTTATAATCATAACAGGGTCCTGGAATGATCATCATCCCAGGCCTGTTTATTGATTCTCCCGTGTTGCTTCGAAACTCTCTATCAAATCGGATGGTGCCAGTTGAGTGCATACCAGCATCAATGTCCACCATTGCCACCTTAGCAGTACGAGACGCTCGATCTCGCTAAACTATCCCACTTTTTTCGCACTGGGCAGTCACTGCTGAACGCGCTATGATCGGACTGGTTGCCTTTGGTCAGCTGGCAATTTCGGCAGGTCGGCGTACTCCCTGTTGCGTACGTCGGGCAGTCCGACCGCAAGTGTGGGTCCCCGCAGTGACTACACAGTGGGACAGTGTCGGTGCAGAATTTTTTACCATGCCCGTAACCCAAGCAAATCGAGCATTGCACTAACGGTGATTGGTCGGCCACTCGCAGCCTCTGCAGGTCAACGTGCACCCGACCCGCCACCGTCAGCCTCTGCCATACCGCCGGGGACACCTGCAGGATGATGTGGCCCATGAGTGGGTTTCTGGTACGGCGGCGGTACTTTACCGCCATCCTCAGTTCCTCCGAGGCCACATCCCCCAGCAGGTGGGTGTTCTGGGCCTTGATTGCCTCCGCAATCTCGCTGTCACTGTGGCAGGAGAGGACGTCCTTAAGGATGATGAGGGGGTCTTTGTTTTTGACCTCCTCAACCCGGAGACCTCCTGACTTCCGGATCCTCTCCTGTACAGCTGCCATTTCTTCTTTGCTGCTGAAACCCATAACCACCTTTTGGTCTCTCGCTTTCCGCAGCATCTCCACCCGCGTGCCTTCATGTTTGGCATTGACTGCCACTCTGAGCTTTCCTATCACCTCCTCACTAGTGTCTAATTCATCAACAGATGACACGACGACTGAGTGAAGAGGCTTCCGAGGTTGCTCCTTCGGAGTGGCAGTCATTTCGGCGTATGTAGGCCCTTGGCTTGTCGGAAAGCGAGGTGTCTGTTTCAGTTGCTCCGACAGAGCCAGTGTGTGCTGCTTGCAGTCCTCCAAAGCGTGGTTGTGCTGTTGGAGGTTTGCGACGAGCTGTTTCACTAGCTCTGTTGGAACATCTGCGGTCGTAGTTGGCTCTCTTGGGATCTCAGCAACAGCTGTCTCCTCCACATCCTTGCAACTCATAGCCTCTGATTCTTTAACTAGTTGGTATAGCCTTTCTACCGCTTTTACAATTTCTTCCTTTATCTCCTTCTTGAGGTTTCTTGACGCCTGTAGTTGGAGTTTTGCCTTAAGGAGACAGGCCTTTGCCTCTGTGGTTCGGTTTAAGTACCTCACGGGTGGCACTTCATTAGGCAAGCTATCAGTGGATTTCTGTGGCTGTTCTGCTCTGTCCATCTTCGCCTCCTGAAAGAGCTTTGATTTTGATTTGAGTTTGGGCGGAGATAACAAAGGAGCCTGTTTTGGAGGGGTTGGAGTTTTGAGGGGTCGCCCAGACTTGGACATGTCCACCTCCTGATCTCCAACACTGCGTCGAACTGACGGCCCCATTGCTGACAACTTTGATTTCTCCGCAACCAAACTCTCCTCAACAGCCTTATTATTTTTAGGGACAGGTGTTCTTAAACCGAACATGATGTATCTTTTACTGACACGGGAAAGCTGTAAAGGGGCACCTAAAGCTAGATAAGTACTGAATCCCTGTAAAGGGGGGATCAGACCGTCTTAAAATTGTCAGAATATAAATAATAATCGTCAATAAAACAATAATTTAAATCATAAAATTATCACAATTATATAGTGATTTTTAATATTCAAAAGTCTAAAAACAGCAGTTAGAAACGCGTGAAGTGAAAAATTTTTAGATTTCCTGACAGACAATTGCTTAAAGAATGTAATTTAAAGATAAAAAATTTTCGCCAAATGTTTTTGTTCACCTACCCTGCCACTATAGGGTGGGTGGGAGGGCAAAATTGGTTAGGTTAGGTTAGGTTAGGTTAGGTTAGGTTAGGTTGGGGGACCCCCCACAGCGCATACGTCCTCGTCGTGTCCCCTGGAAACTGCCCAGTTCTGACCACCGTAACGGAGTGGCAGACTGGGTAGGCCAAAGTGCGCTGTGCATCGTAGAGCACCACTCTGTCTTGTTGTCTACGAACCAGATTGCGACCATCATGTCGACACCCAGACGGGACGCCTCCGGGCGTTTCCTAAAGAAAAAGGGCCCTTTTCAGGGCCAACCCGGCGCTCAGACGCCCGAGACTAGCCGCGCGCCTTCTGCGGCCAGCTCTGTTGAGAGGAGTGAGTCGTTTGGGTCTTTGTTGGACTCAGACGACTCACTCTTTGTGTCGGACGTCGAGGACTCCCGGCCGCGAAAGCGAGCCCACCAGAGCGGTGGGTCCGGGGGCTCCTCGGCCTCCACGTCGACGGGGCTGCCGAAGGCCAAGAAGCCGGCGGTCGCACCAGCGACCCATACCGTTGGGCTAGCCGACGCCCAACGGAAGCTGGACCTAGCCCGGCGCGCTCAGCTCCAGGAGGAGCTGGAGGAGCGCGTCGCGGCAAAGGAAAAGCGGGCCCAGTCCGCCCGAGCGAGGTCCGGGTACGGCGCGTCCCACGTGCTGTACGCGGACCACTCATTGGCGGAGCTGGAGAAGATGGCGGAGGAGGACAAGGAGGGGATCGTAGAGGTCGCCTCCAAGTCCTCAAACTTGAAGGGTACCTTCCAGAAGGCCCTCAAGTGCCGGGCCGCGAGCCTGCGCGGTGTCGTCGCTGAACTGCTTCAGCGGACGGCCACCGACGAGACGCGGCAACTGCAGGCGAAGGTCGATCGCCTGCAGTCGGAGGTCAGCCAGCTGCACCAGAAGCTGGCTGAAGCCACGGCCCGGCCACAACAGGCCGCGACGAGCCCTGCCGCAGAGGCCCTTCCCTCCAGCCGCAACCTTGAGGACACCATCCGCAGGGTTGTGATGGAGGAGAGGGCCTTCACGCGAGCATGCCTGGCGGGGATCGAGGACCGGCTCCTTCCGGAGACGCGCCCCCGACCGCCGCTTGCGGCGGACAAGGGGCGGGACCGGGTGGAGCCGGTGCCTCCTACCCCACAGGCCGAGGGCACCCTTGCGGAGGTCCCCCAGCAGGAGGAGGACGCCCTTCTCCCTGCGACCACACCGTCCAACGAGTGGACGGAGGTGAGGCGCAGGGGGAAGGGTAAGGGTAAGAAGTCGGCAGCGGCCGTTCCCGCTGCTGCCGCTTCTGTCGCCACTGCCAGCCAGTCGCCTGCGACCGGCAAAGGCAAGGCGAAGGGGAAAGGGAAGGCAAAGGCGCGGCTGGTCCCCCCTAGAACCGCAGCAGTCGTGGTGACTCTCACCGCGGAGGCTGCGGGGCGAGGGGAGACCTACATGTCCGTGCTGGTGCGGGCACGCGCCAATGCCAACCCTGCCCAACTGGGCCTAGGCACTGTGACCTGCCGGCGGACCCAAGCCGGGGCTCGTATTTTCGAGTTCCCTGGAGCCGAGGGGGGTGCCCGCGCGGACCTCTTTGCAGCCAAGCTGCAGGAGGTCATCGCGGACACCGCCAAGGTGGTCCGCCCGGTCAAAACAGCGGTCTTGGAGGTGGCGGAGTTGGACGACTCCGTCACCAAGGAGGAGGTGGTGGCTGCGGTGGCGGCGATTGGGGGCTGTGACGTCGCCGCGGTGCAGGGTCGGAATATCCGGCCCGGCCGCGGCGGCATGGGCGCGATTCGCCTGCAGTGCCCAATCGTCGCTGCCAAAGCCGTTCTTGCCAGGGGCCGGCTTTCAGTCGGCTTCAGCTCAGGTGCGGTCCGGGCTCTCGGCGACCAGCCATTGCGGTGTTTCCGGTGCTTCGGCATCGGTCACACGCGGCCGCTGTGTCCGTCTAAAACCGACAGGTCGGACACGTGCCTGCGCTGCGGCAAGGACGGTCACAAAGCCGCCTCCTGCGGGGCCGCCACGCCACACTGCGCAGTGTGCGCCGCCAGTGGCCGCCCAGCGGGCCATGTGATGAGGGGGAGGAAATGTCTTCCTCCCCCCAAGCGGGGCAAAGCTGCCGCTGCCACTGGCGCCGCTCCTGCGGCGGTTTCGGAGGGTGGTGCGATGTCCGACTAACTCAGGTCGGACGTCGCATCGCACCGGCGTCGCGGTCTTCCGCGGACTCTCCTCCCCTCTCGCTCTAGAGAGGGGAACGGGATACGCGGCCGCCGCGCCGCCGGTGGATCGTGAGGATCATCCTCAAGGTGGCGACGGGCGGGCGATAGGCGCGGGGGCGCCTACGCCCGCATTGCACCCGTCACCGCCCCGCCGGGCAATCGTCGGCGGGGACTGGACGAAAAGGCTCTGCCGGTTTCCCAGTCCCCTCCATTCAGGACGAAGCGGGAACAACGCTGGTGGTTTTTAGTGGGTATACCGGGTCAGACCGGGGAGTCCCACATACCCCCCCCATCCCCCGATGGGAGGGTATGCGTAATGCATTTTCCCCAGCGTGAAAAAAAAAAAAAAAAAAAAAAAAAAAAAAAAAAAAAAAAAGGTTAGGTTAGGTTAGGTTAGGTTAGGTTGGGGGGGGGGGACCCCCCACAGCGCATACGTCCTCGTCGTGTCCCCTGGAAACTGCCCAGTTCTGACCACCGTAACGGAGTGGCAGACTGGGTAGGCCAAAGTGCGCTGTGCTTCGTAGCTTATTGAATTTCATTGCCTTGTTAGCTGCGATATGTCGGAAAAATCAAAAAGTACGCGGGACGCCTTCGGGCGTTTCCTGAAGAAAAAAGGCCCTTCTCAGGGCCAACCAAAAGGCCCTTTTCAGGGCCACTCAGACGCTTCGGCGTCAGAGGACAGCCGCGCGCCGTCTGCGGCTAGTTTTTACGAGTCGGAGGACTCCTTGATGGGCCTCATTGACTTTTCTTTAAGTGAGGTGGAGGCGGAGGCGGAGTGCCAGTCGCGGAAGCGACCCCACAAGAGCGGTGGGTCCGGTGGCTCCTCGGGGTCGACGGGGCTGCCGAGGGCAAAAAAGCCGACGCCGGTGGCCCCGGCGACCCATGACGTTGGGCTTGCGGAAGCCCAGCGCAAGCTGGACCTGCTTCGGCAAGCTCAGGCCCAGGATGAGCTGGACGAGCGGGTTGCGGCCAGGGAGAAGCGGGCGCTCGCCGCCCGGGCTAAGTACGGAGGCGGTGCGTCCCGCGTTCTCTACGGGGACTTCTCCTTGGCCGAACTGGAGAAGATGGCGGCGGAGGACGAGGAGGGGATTGTGGAGGTCGCCTCCAAGTCCTCCAACCTGAAGGGGACCCTGCAGAGGGCCCTCAAATGCCGGGCCGCGAGCTTGCGCGGTATCGTCGCGGAGCTGGTCCAGCGCCAGGCCAGCGACGAGACGCGGCAGCTGCAGGCGAGGGCGGATCGCCTGCAGTCGGAGGCTAGCCGGCTTCACGCGAAGCTGGCTGAGGTCACGGCTCGGCCACACCAGGCCGAAACGAGCCCTGCGGCGGAGGGCCCTGCCTCCAGCCGCAACCTTGAGGACATCATCCGCAAGGTTGTGATGGAGGAGAGGGCCTTCACTAGGTCCTGTCTGGCGGGGATCGAGGACCGGCTCCTGCCGGAGAAGCGCCTCCGGCCGCCGCTTGCGGCCGATAAGAGGCGCTGCGAGCCGGAGCCGTCCACCTCCCGGGCGGAGGATGCCAGGGTGGAGGACGCCCATGCGGAGGATGCCCTTCTCCCTTCGACCACCCCGTCCAACGAGTGGACGGAGGTAGGGCGTAAGGGGAAGGGCAAGGGCAAGAAGTCAGCGACGGCCGTCCCAGCCGTCGCTGCCGCCCCCGCCACTGCCGCTCCTAGCCAGTCGCAGGTGACTGGCAAGGGAAAGAAGGGGAAGAAGTCAGCGACGGCCGTCCCTGCCGTCGCTGCCGCCCCCGCCAATGCCGCTCCCAGCCAGTTGCGGACGACTGGCAAGGGAAAGACGGGAAAAAAGGGAAAGGGGAAAGGAAGGAGGCGGCTGGTCCTCCCAAAATCCGCGGCCGTCGTGGTGACTCTCACCGCGGAGGCTGCGGGGCGGGGGGAGACCTACGCGTCTATCCTCGTGCGGGCGCGTGCAAATGCCGATCCTACCCAGCTGGGGATCGGCAGTGTCTCCTGTCGGCGGACCCAAGCCGGGGCACGAATTTTCGAGTTCCCGGGGGCGGAGGGGAACGCTAACGCGGACCTCTTCGCGGAGAAGCTGCAGGAGGCCATCGCCGATTCGGCGAAGGTCGCCCGGCCGGTCAAGTTGGTGGCTTTGGAGGTGTCCGAGCTGGACGACACCGTCACCACAGAAGAGGTGGTGGCGGCAGTCGCAGCGGTGGGGGGCTGCAGCGTCGCGGCGGTCCAAGGCCGGGACGTGAGGCCCGGCCGTGGCGGCATGAGCACCGTCCGCCTCGAGTGCCCAGTCGTCGCTGCCCGAGCCGTCCTTGCCAAGGGACGGCTTACCCTCGGCCTCAGCTCGGGTGCAGTTCGTGCACTCGAGCAACAGCCTTTGCGGTGTTTCCGATGCTGCGGTATCGGACACACCCGGCCCTTGTGTCCGTCCGCGGTGGACAGGTCGGACACCTGCTACCGCTGTGGCAGGGAGGGCCACAAAGCCGCCACCTGCGGGGCCGCCACGCCGCACTGCGCGGTATGTGCTGCCGGTGGCTGCCCCGCGGAGCACGTCATGAGGGGGAGGAACTGCAATCCTCCCCCTAAGCGGGGCAAAGCACAGGTACCGACTGGGCCTGCTGCTGCTGCCGCTGGCGCAGTCGTTCCTGCGGCAGTTGCGGAGGAGGGTGCGATGTCCGACTGATTTAGGTCGGACATCGCATCGCACTGGCGTCGCGGTCTTCCGCGGACTCCCCTCCCCTCTCGCTCTAGAGAGGGGACCGGGATACGTGGCCGCCGCGCCGCCTGCGGATCCTGAGGACCATCCTCATGGTGGCGACGGGCGGGTGTTAGGCGCGGGGGCGCCTACGCCCGCATTGCACCCGTCACCACCTCCGCCGGACTCTCGTCGCCGGGGACTGGACGAAATGGCTCCGCCGGATTCCCAGTCCCCGCCATTCCGACGAAGCGGGAACAACGCTGGGGTTTTTAGTGGGTATACCGGGTCAAACCGGGGAGTCCCACATACCCCCCCCATCCCCCGATGGGAGGGTATGCGTAATGCATTTTCCCCAGCGTCAAAAAAAAAAAAAAAAAAAAAAAAAGGTTAGGTTGGGGGACCCCCCACAGTGCTTGCGTCCACGTCGCGTCCCCTGGTAACTGCCCAGATCTGACCACCGTAACGGAGTGGCAGACTGGGTAGGCTAAAGAGCACTGTGCATCGTAGTCACATCACAGCCTGGAAGAGACTACGACCTGAGAGCGATATCATGTCGACACCTAGAAGGGACGCCTCCGGGCGTTTCCTCAAGAAGGGCCCATCTAAGGGCCAACTCGGCGCACCAGCGCCCGAAACTAGCCGCGCGCCTTCTGCGGCCAGCTCTATCGAGAGGAGTGAGTCGTTTGGGTCTCTGTTGGACTCAGACGACTCACTGTTTGTGTCGGACGTCGAGGACTCCCGGCCGCGAAAGCGAGCCCACCAGAGCGGTGGGTCCGGGGGCTCCTCGGCCTCCACGTCGACGGGGCTGCCGAAGGCCAAGAAGCCGGCGGTCGCACCAGCGACCCATACCGTTGGGCTAGCCGACGCCCAACGGAAGCTGGACCTAGCCCGGCGCGCTCAGCTCCAGGAGGAGCTGGAGGAGCGCGTCGCGGCAAAGGAAAAGCGGGCCCAGTCCGCCCGAGCGAGGTCCGGGTACGGCGCGTCCCACGTGCTGTACGCGGACCACTCACTGGCGGAGCTGGAGAAGATGGCGGAGGAGGACAAGGAGGGGATCGTAGAGGTCGCCTCCAAGTCCTCAAACTTGAAGGGTACCTTCCAGAAGGCCCTCAAGTGCCGGGCCGCGAGCCTGCGCGGTGTCGTCGCTGAACTGCTTCAGCGGACGGCCACCGACGAGACGCGGCAACTGCAGGCGAAGGTCGATCGCCTGCAGTCGGAGGTCAGCCAGCTGCACCAGAAGCTGGCTGAAGCCACGGCCCGGCCACAACAGGCCGCGACGAGCCCTGCCGCAGAGGCCCTTCCCTCCAGCCGCAACCTTGAGGACACCATCCGCAAGGTTGTGATGGAGGAGAGGGCCTTCACGCGAGCATGCCTGGCGGGGATCGAGGACCGGCTCCTTCCGGAGACGCGCCCCCGACCGCCGCTTGCGGCGGACAAGGGGCGGGACCGGGTGGAGCCGGTGCCTCCTACCCCACAGGCCGAGGGCACCCTTGCGGAGGTCCCCCAGCAGGAGGAGGACGCCCTTCTCCCTGCGACCACACCGTCCAACGAGTGGACGGAGGTGAGGCGCAGGGGGAAGGGTAAGGGTAAGAAGTCGGCAGCGGCCGTTCCCGCTGCTGCCGCTTCTGTCGCCACTGCCAGCCAGTCGCCTGCGACCGGCAAAGGCAAGGCGAAGGGGAAAGGGAAGGCAAAGGCGCGGCTGGTCCCCCCTAAAACCGCAGCAGTCGTGGTGACTCTCACCGCGGAGGCTGCGGGGCGAGGGGAGACCTACATGTCCGTGCTGGTGCGGGCACGCGCCAATGCCAACCCTGCCCAACTGGGCCTAGGCACTGTGACCTGCCGGCGGACCCAAGCCGGGGCTCGTATTTTCGAGTTCCCTGGAGCCGAGGGGGGTGCCCGCGCGGACCTCTTTGCAGCCAAGCTGCAGGAGGTCATCGCGGACACCGCCAAGGTGGTCCGCCCGGTCAAAACAGCGGTCTTGGAGGTGGCGGAGTTGGACGACTCCGTCACCAAGGAGGAGGTGGTGGCTGCGGTGGCGGCGATTGGGGGCTGTGACGTCGCCGCGGTGCAGGGTCGGAATATCCGGCCCGGCCGCGGCGGCATGGGCGCGATTCGCCTGCAGTGCCCAATCGTCGCTGCCAAAGCCGTTCTTGCCAGGGGCCGGCTTTCAGTCGGCTTCAGCTCAGGTGCGGTCCGGGCTCTCGGCGACCAGCCATTGCGGTGTTTCCGGTGCTTCGGCATCGGTCACACGCGGCCGCTGTGTCCGTCTAAAACCGACAGGTCGGACACGTGCCTGCGCTGCGGCAAGGACGGTCACAAAGCCGCCTCCTGCGGGGCCGCCACGCCACACTGCGCAGTGTGCGCCGCCAGTGGCCGCCCAGCGGGCCATGTGATGAGGGGGAGGAAATGTCTTCCTCCCCCCAAGCGGGGCAAAGCTGCCGCTGCCACTGGCGCCGCTCCTGCGGCGGTTTCGGAGGGTGGTGCGATGTCCGACTAACTCAGGTCGGACGTCGCATCGCACCGGCGTCGCGGTCTTCCGCGGACTCTCCTCCCCTCTCACTCTAGAGAGGGGAACGGGATACGCGGCCGCCGCGCCGCTGGTGGATCGTGAGGATCATCCTCAAGGTGGCGACGGGCAGGCGATAGGCGCGGGGGCGCCTACGCCCGCATTGCACCCGTCACCGCCCCGCCGGGCAATCGTCGGCGGGGACTGGACGAAAAGGCTCTGCCGGTTTCCCAGTCCCCTCCATTCAGGACGAAGCGGGAACAACGCTGGTGGTTTTTAGTGGGTATACCGGGTCAGACCGGGGAGTCCCACATACCCCCCCCATCCCCCGATGGGAGGGTATGCGTAATGCATTTTCCCCAGCGTAAAAAAAAAAAAAAAAAAAAAAAAAAAAAAAAAAAAAAAAAAAAAAAAAAAAAAAAAAAAAAAAAGGTTAGGTTAGGTTGGGGGGCCACCTCACAGTGCTTGCGTCCACGTCGCGTCCCCTGGAAACGACCCAGTACTGACCACCGTATTGCAGTGCCAGACTGGGTCGGCCAAAGTGCACTGTGGCGGCTGTGCCGCTAGACGTGGGTTCGATTCCCGCTTGGGATGGATGTTTGTGTGTGTTTGGAGGTGTGTGATTGGGAATAGTTACTCTCTGGACTCAGACGACTCACTGATTGGTGCGTCGGACGTGGAAGTCCCTCGGTCGTGGTAACGAGTCCGCGGGGGCGGTTTTTGTCCGAGGGGGTCTCGGCTTCAGGGTCGACGGGGTTGCCAAGGCTGGAGCGCTGACGGTGGCCTCGGAGACCTCTGTCGTGGGGGGAGATGGCCCTAGAGGGGGCCAGTCTCTCCCCCGGGCCGCTCTCTGTCGGACTCTGACTTTGGGGCTGCTCATTTTGTATGGTGAGCGCGATCGTTGTGCTGTGTCTAGGTGTGACTTGCGAGTAAAGTGTGTATGCTCAGAGGTGTTTATTTATTATTTATTTATTTATTTATTTATCATTTAAGAAAGAAAGAAAAGAAAGAAAGAAAGTGTGTGTGTTTGGTCGCGTGTGATTGGGTTTGTTGGCTGTTTGGTGCCCATGGCACAGGAATAGTTACTCTCTGGACTCAGACGACTCACTGATTGGTGCGTCGGACGTGGAAGTCCCTCGGTCGTGGTAACGAGTCCGCGGGGGCGGTTTTGTCCGAGGGGGTCTCGGCTTCAGGGTCGACGGGGTTGCCAAGGCTGGAGCGCCGACGGTGACCTCGGAGACCTCTGTCGTGGGGGGAGATGGCCCTGGAGGGGGCCAGTCTCTCCTCCGGGCCGCTCTCTGTCGGACTCTGACTTTGGGGCTGCTCATTTTTTATGGTGAGCGCGATCGTTGTGCTGTGTCTGGGTGTGACTTGCGAGTAAAGTGTGTATGTTCAGAGGTGTTTATTTATTTATTTATTTATTTATCATTTAAGAAAGAAAGAAAAGAAAGAAAGAAAGTGTGTGTGTTTGGTTGCGTGTGATTGGGTTTGTTGGCTGTTTGGTGCCCATGGCACAGGAATAGTTACTCTCTGGACTCAGACGACTCACTGATTGGTGTGTCGGACGTGGAAGTCCCTCGGTCGTGGTAACGAGTCCGCGGGGGCGGTTTTGTCCGAGGGGGTCTCGGCTTCAGGGTCGACGGGGTTGCCAAGGCTGGAGCGCCGACGGTGGCCTCGGAGACCTCTGTCGTGGGGGGAGATAGCCCTGGAGGGGGCCAGTCTCTCCTCCGGGCCGCTCTCTGTCGGACTCTGACTTTGGGGCTGCTCATTTTTTATGGTGAGCGCGACGTTGTGCTGTGTCTGGGTGTGACTTGCGAGTAAAGTGTGTATGTTCGGAGGTGTTTATTTATTATTTATTTATTTATTATTTATTTATATATCACTGTCTGGCGGGAACGGGTCCGAGGGGGTGGTTTGTCCGAGGGCGCCTTGGCTTCAAGGTCGACGGGGTTGCCAAGGCCGGAGGGCCGACGGTAGCCTCGGAGGCCCATGTCGTGGGGGGGGATGGCCCTGGTGGGGGTCGATCTCTCCCCCGAACTGCTTTCTCGGACTCGGACTTTCAAGCGGTTCACGGTGGCGACGGGCGGGCGACGGTACGGGGGTGCCTTCGCCCGCATTGCACCCGTCACCACCTTTGTCGGTCCCCTAGGGGAAGCCATGCGGGGCAATCGTCGGCGGGGGACTGGACGTAAAGGCTGTGCCGGTTTCCCAGTCCCCTGCCACTTAGACGAAGCGGGAATAAAGCTGGGTTGTTTTAGTGGGTATACCGGGTCTGACCGGGGAGTCCCACATAGCCTCCCATCCCCCGATGGGCGGGTATGCGTAATTGTCATTTTTTCCCAGCGCAAACAAAAAAAAAAAAAAAAAAAAAAAAAAAAAAAAAAAAGGTTAGGTTAGGTTGGGGGACCCCCCACAGCGCATACGTCCTCGTCGTGTCCCCTGGAAACTGCCCAGTTCTGACCACCGTAACGGAGTGGCAGACTGGGTAGGCCAAAGTGCGCTGTGCATCGTAGAGCACCTCTGTCTTGCTGTCTACGAACGTTGTTGTCGCGACCATCATGTCCACACCAAGACGTGACGCCTCCGGGCGATTTTTAAAGAAGAAAGGCGCTCAAACGCCTGAGGCTAGCCGCGCGCCTTCTGCGGCCAGCTCTCTGGAGAGGAGTGAGTCGTTTGGGTCTCTGGACTCAGACGACTCATTCAGTCTGTCGGACGTCGAGGGCTCCCGGTCGCGCAAGCGAGTCCACCAGAGCGGTGGGTCCGGGGGCTCCTCGGCCTCCACTTCGACGGGGCTGCCGAAGGCGAAGAAGCCGACGGTGGCACCAGCGACTCATGTCGTTGGGCTCGCTGATGCCCAACGCAAGCTGGACCTTGCCCGGCGCGCTCAGCTCCAGGAGGAGCTGGAGGAGCGCGTCGCGGCACAGGAAAAGCGAGCTCAGTCCGCCCGGGGCGGGTCCGGGTACGGCGCGTCTCGCGTGCTGTACGCGGACCACTCTCTGGCGGAGCTTGAGAGGATGGCGGTGGAGGATGAGGAGGGGATCGTGGAGGTCGCCTCCAAGTCCTCCAACCTAAAGGGGACCTTCCAGAAGGCCCTCAAGTGCCGGGCCGCGAGCCTGCGCGGTGTCGTCGCTGAACTCCTTCAGCGGACGGCCACCGACGAGACGCGGCAACTGCAGGCGAAGGTCGATCGCCTGCAGTCGGAGGTCAGCCAGCTGCACCAGAAGCTGGCTGAAGCCACGGCCCGGCCACAACAGGCCGCGACGAGCCCTGCCGCAGAGGCCCCCCCCTCCAGCCGCAACCTTGAGGATGTCATCCGCAAGGTTGTGATGGAGGAGCGGGCTTTCACGCGAGCATGCCTGGCGGGGATCGAGGACCGGCTCCTTCCGGAGACGCGCCTCCGACCGCCGCTTGCGGCGGACAAGAGGCGGGACCGGGCGGAGCCGGTGCCTCCTACCCCACAGGCCGAGGGCACCCCTCTGGAGGTCCCCCAACAGGAGGGGGACGCCCTTCTCCCTGCGACCACACCGTCCAACGAGTGGACGGAGGTGAAGCGCAGGAAGAAGGGTAAGGGGAAAAAGTCGGCGGCGGCCGTTCCCGCTGCTGCCGCCACTGCCGCTTCTGCCAGCCAGTCGCCTGCGACCGGCAAGGGCAAGAAGCAGAAGGGGAAAGGGAAGGCGAAGGTGCGACTCGTCCCCCCTAAATCCGCAGCAGTCGTGGTGACCCTCACCGCGGAGGCTGCGGGGCGAGGGGAGACGTACATGTCCGTGCTGGTGCGGGCACGTGCCAACGCCAACCCTGCCCAACTGGGCATCGGCAGTGTGACTTGCCGGCGGACCCAAGCCGGGGCTCGTATTTTCGAGTTCCCGGGAGCCGAGGGGGGTGTCCGCGCGGACCTCTTTGCAGCCAAGCTGCAGGAGGTCATCGCGGACACCGCCACGGTGGTCCGCCCGGTGAAGTCAGCGGTCTTGGAGGTGGCGGAGTTGGACGACTCCGTCACCAAGGAGGAGGTGGTGGCTGCGGTGGCGGCGATTGGGGGCTGTGACGTCGCCGCGGTGCAGGGCCGGAATATCCGGCCCGGCCGCGGCGGCTTGGGCGCGATTCGCCTGCAGTGCCCAATCGTCGCTGCCAAAGCCGTTCTTGCCAGGGGCCGGCTTTCAGTCGGCTTCAGCTCAGGTGCGGTCCGGGCTCTCGGCGACCAGCCATTGCGGTGTTTCCGGTGCTTCGGCATCGGTCACACGCGGCCGCTGTGTCCGTCTAAAACCGACAGGTCGGACACGTGCCTGCGCTGCGGCAAGGACGGTCACAAAGCCGCCTCCTGCGGGGCCGCCACGCCACACTGCGCAGTGTGCGCCGCCAGTGGCCGCCCAGCGGGCCATGTGATGAGGGGGAGGAAATGTCTTCCTCCCCCCAAGCGGGGCAAAGCTGCCGCTGCCACTGGCGCCGCTCCTGCGGCGGTTTCGGAGGGTGGTGCGATGTCCGACTAACTCAGGTCGGACGTCGCATCGCACCGGCGTCGCGGTCTTCCGCGGACTCTCCTCCCCTCTCACTCTAGAGAGGGGAACGGGATACGCGGCCGCCGCGCCGCTGGTGGATCGTGAGGATCATCCTCAAGGTGGCGACGGGCAGGCGATAGGCGCGGGGGCGCCTACGCCCGCATTGCACCCGTCACCGCCCCGCCGGGCAATCGTCGGCGGGGACTGGACGAAAAGGCTCTGCCGGTTTCCCAGTCCCCTCCATTCAGGACGAAGCGGGAACAACGCTGGTGGTTTTTAGTGGGTATACCGGGTCAGACCGGGGAGTCCCACATACCCCCCCCATCCCCCGATGGGAGGGTATGCGTAATGCATTTTCCCCAGCGTAAAAAAAAAAAAAAAAAAAAAAAAAAAGGTTAGGTTAGGTTGGGGGACCCCCCACAGCGCATACGTCCTCGTCGTGTCCCCTGGAAACTGCCCAGTTCTGACCACCGTAACGGAGTGGCAGACTGGGTAGGCCAAAGTGCGCTGTGCATCGTAGAGCACCTCTGTCTTGCTGTCTACGAACGTTGTTGTCGCGACCATCATGTCCACACCAAGACGTGACGCCTCCGGGCGATTTTTAAAGAAGAAAGGCGCTCAAACGCCTGAGGCTAGCCGCGCGCCTTCTGCGGCCAGCTCTCTGGAGAGGAGTGAGTCGTTTGGGTCTCTGGACTCAGACGACTCATTCAGTCTGTCGGACGTCGAGGGCTCCCGGTCGCGCAAGCGAGTCCACCAGAGCGGTGGGTCCGGGGGCTCCTCGGCCTCCACTTCGACGGGGCTGCCGAAGGCGAAGAAGCCGACGGTGGCACCAGCGACTCATGTCGTTGGGCTCGCTGATGCCCAACGCAAGCTGGACCTTGCCCGGCGCGCTCAGCTCCAGGAGGAGCTGGAGGAGCGCGTCGCGGCACAGGAAAAGCGAGCTCAGTCCGCCCGGGGCGGGTCCGGGTACGGCGCGTCTCGCGTGCTGTACGCGGACCACTCTCTGGCGGAGCTTGAGAGGATGGCGGTGGAGGATGAGGAGGGGATCGTGGAGGTCGCCTCCAAGTCCTCCAACCTAAAGGGGACCTTCCAGAAGGCCCTCAAGTGCCGGGCCGCGAGCCTGCGCGGTGTCGTCGCTGAACTCCTTCAGCGGACGGCCACCGACGAGACGCGGCAACTGCAGGCGAAGGTCGATCGCCTGCAGTCGGAGGTCAGCCAGCTGCACCAGAAGCTGGCTGAAGCCACGGCCCGGCCACAACAGGCCGCGACGAGCCCTGCCGCAGAGGCCCCCCCCTCCAGCCGCAACCTTGAGGATGTCATCCGCAAGGTTGTGATGGAGGAGCGGGCTTTCACGCGAGCATGCCTGGCGGGGATCGAGGACCGGCTCCTTCCGGAGACGCGCCTCCGACCGCCGCTTGCGGCGGACAAGAGGCGGGACCGGGCGGAGCCGGTGCCTCCTACCCCACAGGCCGAGGGCACCCCTCTGGAGGTCCCCCAACAGGAGGGGGACGCCCTTCTCCCTGCGACCACACCGTCCAACGAGTGGACGGAGGTGAAGCGCAGGAAGAAGGGTAAGGGGAAAAAGTCGGCGGCGGCCGTTCCCGCTGCTGCCGCCACTGCCGCTTCTGCCAGCCAGTCGCCTGCGACCGGCAAGGGCAAGAAGCAGAAGGGGAAAGGGAAGGCGAAGGTGCGACTCGTCCCCCCTAAATCCGCAGCAGTCGTGGTGACCCTCACCGCGGAGGCTGCGGGGCGAGGGGAGACGTACATGTCCGTGCTGGTGCGGGCACGTGCCAACGCCAACCCTGCCCAACTGGGCATCGGCAGTGTGACTTGCCGGCGGACCCAAGCCGGGGCTCGTATTTTCGAGTTCCCGGGAGCCGAGGGGGGTGTCCGCGCGGACCTCTTTGCAGCCAAGCTGCAGGAGGTCATCGCGGACACCGCCACGGTGGTCCGCCCGGTGAAGTCAGCGGTCTTGGAGGTGGCGGAGTTGGACGACTCCGTCACCAAGGAGGAGGTGGTGGCTGCGGTGGCGGCGATTGGGGGCTGTGACGTCGCCGCGGTGCAGGGCCGGAATATCCGGCCCGGCCGCGGCGGCTTGGGCGCGATTCGCCTGCAGTGCCCAATCGTCGCTGCCAAAGCCGTTCTTGCCAGGGGCCGGCTTTCAGTCGGCTTCAGCTCAGGTGCGGTCCGGGCTCTCGCCAACCAGCCATTGCGGTGTTTCCGGTGCTTCGGCACCGGACACACGCGGCCGCTGTGTCCATCTCCGGTCGACAGATCGGACACGTGCCTGCGCTGCGGCAAGGACGGCCACAAAGCCGCCTCCTGCGGGGCCGCCACACCGCGCTGCGCGGTGTGTGCCGCTAGTGGCAGCCCAGCTGACCACGTCATGAGGGGGCGGAAATGTCTTCCTCCCCCCAGGCGGGGCAAAGCTGTCGCTGCCGCTGGCGCCGCCGCTCCTGCGGCGGCTGCGGAGAGCGGTGCGATGTCCGACTGATTTCGGTCGGACGTCGCATCGCGCCGGCGTCGCGGTCCTCCGCGGACTCCCCTACCCTCTCGCTCTTAGAGAGGGGAACGGGATACGTGGCCGCCGCGCCGCCGGTAGTTCTTGGGGATCTTCCTCAAGGTGGCGACGGGCGGGCGATAGGCGCGGGGGCGCCTACGCCCGCATTGCACCCGTCACCGCCTCCGCCGGGCAATCGTCGGCGGGGACTGGACGAAAAGGCTCTGCCGGTTTCCCAGTCCCCTCCATTCAGGACGAAGCGGGAACAACGCTGGTGGTTTTTAGTGGGTATACCGGGTCAGACCGGGGAGTCCCACATACCCCCCCCATCCCCCGATGGGAGGGTATGCGTAATGCATTTTCCCCAGCGTGAAAAAAAAAAAAAAAAAAAAAAAAAAAAAAAAAAAAAAAAAAAAAAAAAAAAAGGTTAGGTTAGGTTAGGTTAGGTTGGGGGACCCCCCACAGCGCATACGTCCTCGTCGTGTCCCCTGGAAACTGCCCAGTTCTGACCACCGTAACGGAGTGGCAGACTGGGTAGGCCAAAGTGCGCTGTGAATCGTAGCTCATTCTATCGCCTTGCTGAGTACGATAACGATTGTGACCATCATGTCAACACCTCGAAGGGACGCCTCCGGGCGATTTTTGAAGAAGGGCCCTTCTAAGGGCAAACCCGGCGCACCAGCGCCTGAGACTAGCCGCGCGCCTTCTGCGGCCAGCTCAATTGAGAGGAGTGAGTCGTTTGGGTCTCTTTTGGACTCAGACGACTCACTGTTCGTGTCGGACGTCGAGGACTCCCGGCCGCGAAAGCGAGCCCACCAGAGCGGTGGGTCCGGGGGCTCCTCGGCCTCCACGTCGACGGGGCTGCCGAAGGCGAAGAAGCCGACGGTCGCACCAGCGACTCATGTTGTCGGGCTCGCTGATGCCCAACGCAAGCTGGACCTTGCCCGGCGCGCTCAGCTCCAGGAGGAGCTGGAGGAGCGCGTCGCGGCAAAGGAAAAGCGAGCTCAGTCCGCCCGGGGCGGGTCCGGGTACGGCGCGTCTCGCGTGCTGTACGCGGACCACTCTCTGGCGGAGCTTGAGAGGATGGCGGTGGAGGATGAGGAGGGGATCGTCGAGGTCGCTTCCAAGTCCTCCAACCTAAAGGGGACCTTCCAGAAGGCCCTCAAGTGCCGGGCCGCGAGCCTGCGCGGGGTCGTCGCTGAACTGCTTCAGCGAACGGCCACCGACGAAACGCGGCAACTGCAGGCGAAGGTGGATCGCCTGCAGTCGGAGGTCAGCCAGCTGCACCAGAAGCTGGCTGAAGCCACGGCCCGGCCACAACAGGCCGCGACGAGCCCTGCCGCGGGGGCCCCCCCCTCCAGCCGCAACCTTGAGGACGTCATCCGCAAGGTTGTGATGGAGGAGCGGGCCTTCACGCGAGCATGCCTGGCGGGGATCGAGGACCGGCTCCTTCCGGAGACGCGCCTCCGACCGCCGCTTGCGGCGGACAAGAGGCGGGACCGGGCGGAGCCGGTGCCTCCTACCCCACAGGCCGAGGGCGCCCCTCAGGAGGTCCCCCAGCAGGAGGGGGACGCCCTTCTCCCTGCGACCACACCGTCCAACGAGTGGACGGAGGTGAAGCGCAGGGGGAAGGGTAAGGGGAAGAAGTCGGCAGCGGCCGTTCCCGCCGCTGCCACTTCTGTCGCCACTGCCAGCCGGTCGCAGGCGACCGGCAAAGGCAAGGCGAAGCCGAAGGGGAAGGCAAAGGCGCGGCTGGTCCCCCCTAAATCCGCAGCAGTCGTGGTGACTCTCACCGCGGAGGCTGCGGGGCGAGGGGAGACCTATATGTCCGTGCTGGTGCGGGCACGCGCCAATGCCAACCCTGCCCAACTGGGCATCGGTACAGTGACTTGTCGGCGGACCCAAGCCGGGGCTCGTATCTTCGAGTTCCCGGGAGCCGAGGGGGGTGCCCGCGCGGACCTCTTTGCAGCCAAGCTGCAGGAGGTCATCGCGGACACCGCCAAGGTGGTCCGGCCGGTAAAGTCGGCGGTCTTGGAGGTGGCGGAGTTGGACGACTCCGTCACCAAGGAGGAGGTGGTGGCTGCGGTGGCGGCGATTGGGGGCTGCGACGTCGCCGCGGTGCAGGGCCGGAACATCCGGCCCGGCCGCGGCGGCTTGGGCGCGCTTCGCCTGCGGTGCCCAATCGCTGCTGCCAAAGCCGTTCTTGCTGGGGGCCGGCTTTCAGTCGGCTTCAGTTCAGGTACGGTCCGGGCTCTCGCCGACCAGCCCATGCGGTGTTTCCGGTGCTTCGGCATCGGACACACGCGGCCGCTGTGTCCGTCGCCGATCGACAGGTCGGACACGTGCCTGCGCTGCGGCAAGGACGGCCACAAAGCCGCCTCCTGCGGGGCCGCCACGCCACACTGCGCAGTGTGCGCCGCCAGTGGCCGCCCAGCAGACCATGTGATGAGGGGGAGGAAATGTCTTCCTCCCCCCAAGCGGGGCAAAGCTGCCGCTGTCACTGGCGCCGCTCCTGCGGCGGTTGCGGAGGGTGGTGCGATGTCCGACTGATTTCGGTCGGACGTCGCATCGCACCGGCGTCGCGGTCTTCCGCGGACTCTCCTCTCCTCTCGCTCTAGAGAGGGGAACGGGATACGCGGCCGCCGCGCCGCCGGTGGATCGTGAGGATCATCCTCAAGGTGGCGACGGGCGGGCGATAGGCGCGGGGGCGCCTACGCCCGCATTGCACCCGTCACCGCCCCGCCGGGCAATCGTCGGCGGGGACTGGACGAAAAGGCTCTGCCGGTTTCCCAGTCCCCTCCATTCAGGACGAAGCGGGAACAACGCTGGTGGTTTTTAGTGGGTATACCGGGTCAGACCGGGGAGTCCCACATACCCCCCCCATCCCCCGATGGGAGGGTATGCGTAATGCATTTTCCCCAGCGTAAAAAAAAAAAAAAAAAAAAAAAAGGTTAGGTTAGGTTTTTTTTTTTTTTTTTTTTTTTTTTTTTTTTTTTTTTTTTTTTTTTTTTTCCTACCTCTCCACGCTAGGTGGAGCCTGCGAGCTAGTTTTCCCCTAACGTAATCAGGGACCTTGGTGGGCTGGGGTTTTATTTATTTAAAAAAAAAGAGTATTTTATTAAAAGAAAGTTACAAGTAATTTTTAAACTAGTATGGTGAGTACATTTATCTTAATTTTAGGCCTTACATTTAACATTTTTTATTTTTCTTACATTTTTATAATTTTGACTTAGAACTAACTTAAATTTTTAACATATTTTAATTTTCAGCTGTGTACATCAAAACTTATTTCTATAATACTTATTTTAAACATTTGGTAAAATTATGTCATTAATAAATATAATTACTTAGTATATAATACTTAATTTAGAACAGTTATGGCTATTGATACATTTTATATTTGGGATTTATAAGTTCCGCATACAAACAATTGGTTACGTCGTGGCGAAATAGATGGCGCTATTAGTTACCATGGTTTAACATTCTACAAGTTACTAATTTGAACATGCCATGATTTTTGTACCAAAATTAGTTCGAGCGAGGCGACACAGGTGTCGCTGTTAGAGGACATGGTTTGTAGAATTGGTTGTGACTTATTTGATGTTTACTATTTCGGGACTTTGGTTTTAGGGTTAGGGTTGAGGTTTTTGGGGCATTGTATTTTGTGTTGATGGTGTGTGTTGTTATGCATTTGTTTTGTACCTGTTGTTTTGTTGTTTTTTATTATGTGGTGTAATGATTTGTAGTTGTGTCTGTTACGTAAACAAGGTAGTTGGTTACGTCGTGGCGAAATAGATGGCGCTATTAGTTACCATGGTTTTACATTCTACAAGTTACTAATTTGAACATGCCATGATTTTTGTACCAGAATTAGTTCGAGCGAGGCGGCACAGGTGTCGCTGTTAGAGGACATGGTTTGTAGAAGTGGTTGTGACTTATTTGATGTTTACTATTTCGGGACTTTGGTTTTAGGGTTAGGGTTGAGGTTTTTGGGGCATTGTATTTTGTGTTGATGGTGTGTGTTGTTATGCATTTGTTTTGTATCTGTTGTTTTGTTGTTTTTTATTATGTGGTGTAATGATTTGTAGTTGTGTCTGTTACGTAAACAAGGTAGTAAATGACTAATGTGTAATATCATTTACATTTTGTTCTGTACTAATTTGTATGTTTACGTAGATAGGTACTGTTTGTAAATTGGTGTTTATAACTTGGTTTGGTGTAGGTAACTTTCAAGTTTTGTATTGTTTGTCTTGTTTGGTTGTGGCAATAATATATATATATATACACAGATTATATATATTTATTGGCATTTCTTAGTCATGTTTTTTATTTTTGTCGACGGTTTTAGGGATAGGTAGTTGGGTTGGTGTTTCGTATGTGTGTTGATATATTAGTATATATTTACTATATAATTTATATATCTGTGTTTTTTGTTGTTTACAGGTTTCCGTGTGTCTGTTTATTCCATTGTTGTGGTCCAGTTTTACGTACTCCCAGTTTGTGTTACTGTATTGTTGTGTTCCTGTGTATGCTGTGTGTGTTGTGTTAACCCTAGGGTGCTGTTTAGGCGTACGCCGTTGTCGTCCGAGCCAAGTAGTCCCATTTCTTGCGGACCGGGCATTCCGCGCTAAAGGCGTTGTGGTCGGTCTTCTGTAGCTTCGAGTGCAGACAGTTGCAGCACTGCGGTTCCATCCCCGCGACAAACTCCCCGCACTTCTCGCGCAGGTGCGGGCCTCCACAGTGGCTACACCTGTCCGCACTCGCGGTACAAAATTTCCGGCCGTGCCCGTATGCCAGGCATTTGGTGCATTGGACGAGCGGAGACTGGTCTTCCACCCTTACCCTTTGCAGGTCAAGGTAGAGAGCGCCAGCCTTCGTCATCCTCTGCCAAACCCTGGGCCTGACTTGGACGACAACGTGCGCCGTGTTTGGGTTTTTGGTCCTTTTTTTGTATTTTACAGCTATTTCTAGTTCTTCCTCTTCTAGGTCTCCGAATAAGTCTTGATTCTGAGAATAGATCGCCTTCACCAGCTCGTCGTCTTCGCTGTCCAAAAAGACGTCTTTTAGGACGACGAGCGGGTTTTTGTTTTTCATATGCGAAACTATTAATCCCTTTCCTCGGCTCTCAATCCTTTCCTTAACTTTGCATAGCTCTGCTTCCGAGTCGCACCCCAGTATGACCGTCTGGTTTTTGGCCTTTCTGACCTTGTTGATCTTCAGGCCAGTTTCCCTGGCATCGACCGCCTCCTTTACTCTGGCGAGCACCTCGTCGGCGGTATCCTGACCGCCTTCGAATGTGATCGCCATCGAGTGCAGTACCGGCCGATGCCCGGGTCTGGCTGCCGCGACGCTGGCGTATGACCGGGGGGTGTCGGTCTTTACCCCTACCTGCATGTGGTCTAGGGTGGCTTGGACTGCGACGACACTGTCGCGGACCTCCCAGATTTTATCGCAGAGGCCTTCAGCGTTTGAGATACAGCAATCATTGTTCTCTGTGATAACCTCCCGGAGGCCCTTTGAGACCTTGTCGTCGAGGTCACTCAGCCGCGCCTCTATGCCCTTCTCCATTTTCTCCAGCCTTTCTATTAGCTTCTCCGATAACTCGGGTGACGCTGGCGTGGTGGTGGTGGTTTGTGTGGGCTGGGCTGTTGGAGATGCTGTTTCCAGGCCCTTCATCCGTCTGCTGAGCTCAAACAGGGTCCGCAGACATCTGTCCGACTGAGTCTCCAGGAAGATCTTAATATCCTTCCTCATCTGAGGGTAGTCCTTGACCCTAGCTGGAATGTCCTCAAAGGTCTTCATGACCTCCTGGAGAAGTTTGTCATTTGACTGGGAGGCATAAGTGTCGGACTGCCTACTGTATGCCTCCATGATGTCCACGGATCTCCTCTTCCGCTCCGGCCTCCGGATGAAGGTCCTGGCTGCGTCCAGCGCTTGCCCTGGTGGGCCCTTGGGGCTGGGGGTAGCGGTGCTAGCGATGCCGCCAGAGGTCCCTGCCGTAGACGGCTGGGGAGGTCCGGCTGTGTTCTCCTGTGGACCGCTGGCGCCGGCGCCCGCCTCTCTCCTCGTTACTGGGGTGCGTATTCCTAGGCCCATTTTGCGTGTAATGTATTGTGTGTATAGGGCACAATGAGTGGTAGGAAAAACGTCGGTGTGTAAAATATAATTAAAAATAAAATATATAACAAATAATGGTAATAAAAGTCAGTCTGACCCTGTATAATGGGGTGTGTGCTGTTTGTTTTGACCCTGTAAATGGGGGTCAAAGTCGGTATGCTATCCGTAGTCAAAATAACACGTATTATTGAAATAAATAAAAATTTTCAAAAAGAAAATTTTTGGGGTCAAACAGGGAGGAGGGGGTCAAAAATGGGGGGGATGGGTTCCTCTTAGGCAACTTTAGCCGAAGGCTAAATTTGCGGTCGATTTTACTGTATCTCCTTCCGTTCTTAAGATATCAGCAATTTTCTGTCCAGATCACTATTTTTGCTGTAATAAGTTTCCGAATATACTTTATTACGTTACTAAGTTTGGAATAGACTTAAATTTTTATGGTTCGTCGGTTGAGACTTCCAGGTGGCCTAGTTGGGTCTACCTTGAACCGATTTTTGCGTGAGTGGGCTCTTTTGTTTGGCCTTGTTGAGCTCTTTCTGGTTGTTGATGTTTCAGAATAGAGGGTGGGGGGTGGGGGTGAGGGGGTGGGGGGGGGTCCAAAATTTGGTTTGACTACAACAGTGCGGCTGAGGGCCACCTGCAGGGTATTTACGGGGAGTGTTTTATGGGGGAGGGGGGGGGGGGTGAGGGGGAGGTGCGCAAGGGTGGGGGTATCTCCCGTAAGAATGTAAGAATAGTACTTTATGGCCAGTGATTTGGAAGCAGATTTATTTCGGGAGGGGGGGGGGGGGTGTTAGAGGGGGGGGGGGGTCCAAAAAGTAAAATGCGATGTGTGGCTGAGGGCCACCTGCAGTGTTTAAAGGAAAAAAAAAAATTTAGGGGGGGGGGGGGGAGGGTTGTATTTGAGGGGGAGGGGTGTATCCCGGAAGGGTAGTGCTGTACGGCTTGAAGATATGAGAAAAGAAAAATAAATGTTGTGTTCTCTGCTTACCTTACTTATATCTTCAATCTTACTTAAAAGATTTCTTGTGTCTACGAATGTAAACAAAGAACAAATTTTGTTTCAAGAGGTCACGTGATCGTGCTGTGTACGTAGGCCAGTTACTTCGACTGAGGGTCGCTTCCAATTTACTTTTGTGGGGTAATTTGGGGTTGGGGGGAGAGGGTGTTATATTCACTAGTTTTGGTTAGAATAAATAAAATAAAAATGGTAGAATTTTGGGGAGAAAATATTTGGTCGGGAGAATTTGCCCAAAGTGGGGAAAACTACGTAACTTGATTTTACACTTTTTTATCTTTAAGTTTATTTGATTTTAGTGGGGGTAACTTCATAGAGGGGGACTCAAAACCATTTGGTATGGTGTTATTTTTTAAAAAGGGGGGCTGGTTTTCTGATAAATTTGGTAGCAAACAAAATTTTTCTACAAAGTGCCACACCTTAGAATTAGTTTTACGATAACATGTAAACAAACCAGGTAGGGGTTTGGTAAAAACGCTATAACTTCTTAACTACTCGTTCAATAAATCTAAAAATTTCTACTTACAGTCTATATAATATACACTAGTTCTTAAGGTCCCAAAAACACTATGTCGTCACTTTAAATTTGGAGTTACAAGGGTTTCACTTGGGGTGTCTTTTTCACAGTTTCAAAAACCTTGTAACTTCCAGTCGGGATGGCCGATCTCGGTGATCGGGGTGTCTGGTGAAAGGGGAGAGTCTCCTGAGCTCATCCCCTTTTTCAGCTTTCTCCTCCGGCTGCTAGGAGAAGATCCCGTGGTCACACCGGTTTTCTTCTTTATCCCGTATCTCGGCGAGTTTCCACGGGAAAAATCCCGGACTCAGCCGAGATGACGGGGCGCGTCCTGGAGCTGCAACTGGTAATAAAAAATCACCAGGTCGTCGATCGCGTTCTCGCTGCGTTTCACTTTTAGTGATTTTTGTTGTCACTTTGAGGTTAAGTTAGATAGTTTTTGTTGAATAACTTTCCCAATTTTCACTCGATTTTAAAAATTTTTTGACGATTACGGTTGTATTAGTAATACACAGAGGTAACCACAATAATATTTGAACTTTTTAACACTTTTGTATTTTTAAGGTGTTTTCGACCGCGGAGCGACTTAGAGAACGATCCGACCGCCACGGAAGCCGGGGGGGAACTTGGGTTAGGTTAGGTTAGGTTAGGTTTTTTTTTTTTTTTTTTTTTTTTTTTTGGGTTGACAGGAGTGGGAAATCCTCATGGACGCCCACACTGACCCACTAGGAGTCAGTCTGGGCAGTGCCGGACTCTTACCGGCTAAAACCCACTCCTGCCTTTGCTAAAGGTGCCCTCTAACATAATCAGAGACCTTGGTTACAGATTTTATATATAGTTATACATTTTTTGTGATGGATTGAAGAATTGCAAGGTGTAGCTGCGAGATTGCTGATCGTCTAGGATTGAAATTACATTTTTGCTGTACTGAGATTTAATTTTGATTTGTTTACATAATGTTTTGTTTAATTTTTACTTTATTTACCTACTGTTTTTGATGTTATACTTTTACTATTCGTTTCTATTTTGTGGTTTCAGTTTATTATGACATTTACTAATTTATACAATTATAGATTATAATGATCATACTCTACTGTTACCTCGTTTTTATAAAATATAGACTTACTTATATTTCGCATAATTATAATAAACATATATTATATATTTCACGAAAGTTAGAATATAGCGCTTTACAGGTTAAAAATAATTTATTTTGGTTAAGCCGAGACAGTAGCACTGCCAAGGTGGCAAGTAACCGAATGAGAGAGCGTTGTGATTTGAGCCGTTGACGTTATAATCATAACAGGGTCCTGGAATGATCATCATCCCAGGCCTGTTTATTGATTTGCCCGTGTTGCTTTGAAACTCTCTATCAAATCGGATGGTGCCAGTTGAGTGCATACCAACATCAATGTCCACCATTGCCACCTTAGCAGTACGAGACGCTCGACCTCGCTAAGCTATCCCACTTTGCTCGTACTGGGCAGTCACTGCTGAACGCACTGTGATCGGACTTGTTGCCTTTGGCCAATTGGCAATTTCGGCATGTCGGCGTACTGCCTGTTGCGTACGTCGGGCAGTCCGATCGCAAGTGTGGGTCCCCGCAGTGACTGCACAGTGGAACAGTGTCGGTGCAAATTTTTTTGCCATGCCCATACCCCAAGCACATCGAGCATTGCACTAACGGTGATTGGTCGGCCACTCGCAGCCTCTGCAGATCAACGTGTACCCGACCCGCCACCGTCAGCCTCTGCCATACAGCCGGGGACACCTGCAGGATAATGTGGCCCATGAGTGGGTTTCTGGTACGGCGGCGGTACTTTACCGCCATCCTCAGTTCCTCCGGGGCCACATCCCCCAGCAGGTGGGTGTTCTGAGCCTTGATTGACTCCGCAATCTCGCTGTCGCTGTGGCAGGAGAGGACGTCCTTAAGGATGATGAGGGGGTCTTTATTTTTGACCTCCTCAACCCGAAGACCTCCTGACTTCCGGATCCTCTCCTGTACAGCTGTCATTTCCTCTTTGCTGCCGAATCCCATAACCACCTTTTGATCTCTCGCTTTCCGCAGCAGTTCTACCCGCGTGCCCTCGTGTTTGGCATTGACTGCCACTCTGAGCTTTCCTATCACCTCCTCACTAGTATCTAGTTCATCAACAGATGACACGACGACTGAGTGAAGAGGCTTCCGGGGTTGCTCCTTCGGAGTGGCAGTCATTTCGGCGTATGTAGGCCCTTGGCTTGTCGGAAAGCGAGGTGTCTGTTTCAGTTGCTCCGACAGAGCCAGTGTGTGCTGCTTGCAGTCCTCCAAAGCGTGGTTGTGCTGTTGGAGGTTTGCGACGAGCTGTTTCACTAGCTCTGTCGGAACATCTGCGGTCGTCGTTGGCTCTCTTGGGATCTCAGCAACAGCTGTCTCCTCCACATCCTTGCAACTCATAGCCTCTGCTTCTTTAACTAGTTGATAAAGTCTTTCTACCGCTTTTACAATTTCTTCTTTTATCTCCTTCTTGAGGTTTCTTGACGCCTGTAGTTGGAGTTTTGCCTTTAGGAGACAGGCCTTTGCCTCTGTGGTTCGATTTAAGTACCTCACGGGTGGCACTTCATTCGGCAAGCTATCAGTGGCTTTCTGTGGCTGTTCTGCTCTGTCCATCTTCGCCTCTTGAAAGAGCTTCGATTTTGATTTGAGTTTGGGCGGAGACAACAAAGGGGCCTGTTTTGGAGGGGTTGGAGTTTTGAGGGGTCGCCCAGACTTTGACATGTCCGCCTCCCGATCTCCAATACTGCGTCGAACTGACGGGCCCATTGCTGACAACTTTGTTTTCTCCGCAACCAAACTCTCCTCAACAGCCTTATCCTTTTTTGGGACAGGTGTTCTTAAACCAAACATGATATTATAACTTTAACTTAAACGGGAAAGCTGTAAAGGGGCACCTAAAGCTAGATACGTTCTGAATCCCTGTAAAGAGGGGATCAGACCGTCTTAAAATTGTCAGAATATAAATAATCAATGTTCGGTCATGTATATATATGTATTAATAAATTAGATTAAAAAGAGTAGACAAAATATTATTGTCAATAATATCTATAAAATTAAAAATACTCAAAACAGCTGTTTTAGACGCGGTATTTGAAAAATTTTTAGATTTCCTTGCAGACAAATGCCAAAAGAATGTGAATCAAGAATAAAAAATTTTGTCAAATGTTTTTGTTCACCTACCTTACCACTATAGGGTGGGTGGGTGGGCAAAATTTTCAAAATTTTTTGCTAGCTAGAAGCACGCGCGAGGTGTCAAAAGACGCGTCTCGGCGCGGGCTATCCAACCGCTGAAAAATATTTACTATAACCTGAAGAAAAATTTTGAGTTTTGGCCGAAAAACGTGTTTTTTACAGGAAATTTAGTGAAAATGGCCGAAAACAACACCGAACCAGGACTCCCGGGTCGCGAAACGAGCACCAGGGTGAAGGTACGGCTGGTATGTATTAATTTTGAAAATAATTTGAATTTAATAACTAGTGGATTTCAGGATAAAAATAAATTAATAAAATTAATAAAAACTTTTTGTAAAAAATTACAAGTGTCTGAAATGAAAAACTTTTTCGCGTCTATGTCAATTTTGTCGAGTCAATATGATAGGGGTAGGTTATTTAGGAATTATCGTGCTGAAAACAGCTTCAAAATGCGCCCCTTGGTTATCAAGTAATTACAATGTTTGCAAATGACTACGGGGTATAGGTTGATTTTCTAAGCCGTGAAAATCAAAGTGACGACGATTTCAAAGTTTTTTGCTAGCTAGAAGCACGCGCGAGGTGTCAAAAGACGCGTCTCGGCGCGGGCTATCCAACCGCTGAAAAATATTTACTATAACCTGAAGAAAAAATTTGAGTTTTGGCCGAAAAACGTGTTTTTTACAGGAAATTTAGTGAAAATGGCCGAAAACAACACCGAACCAGGACTCCCGGGTCGCGAAACGAGCACCAGGGTGAAGGTACGGCTGGTATGTATTAATTTTGAAAATAATTTGAATTTAATAGCTAGTGGATTTCAGGATAAAAATAAATTAATAAAATTAATAAAAACTTTTTGTAAAAAATTACAAGTGTCTGAAATGAAAAACTTTTTCGCGTCTATGTCAATTTTGTCGAGTCAATATGATAGGGGTAGGTTATTTAGGAATTATCGTGCTGAAAACAGCTTCAAAATGCGCCCCTTGGTTATCAAGTAATTACCGGTTAGGTTAGGTTAGGTTAGGTTAGGTTAGGTTAGGTTAGGTTAGGTTTTTTTTTTTTTTTTTTTTTTTTTAGGTTTGACAGGAGTGGGAAATCCTCATGGACGCCCACACTGACCCACTGGGAGTCAGTCTGGGCAGTGCCGGACTCTTACCGGCTAAAACCCACTCCTGCCCTTGCTTAGGTGCCCTCTAACATTATCAGAGACCTTGTTTGCGTGTATGATAATGTTATGTTTCTATTTGCTTTTGTAGAAATTGTGTGAGATGTACATTAATATTTTATTTCTTACGAGTACTTTTTTGCGAGAAATCGTGATTCTAATTGAGCAGAATTTTTAATTATTTTATACAGGATTTTAACGAGTAGAATTTTTAATAAACAGAAAAAATACAACATATTTGGTGAATACAATTTTACATAAACGGAAAATGATTTAATCAGAAATTTTATAAGTCTTAAATTTTTAGCTATTTTATTTTATAGTTTTAATAATCTGCTGTCTACAAGTTACGCAATTTTGGCTGTTTTCCATTCAATATTATGCTGATTATTTACTTCGGACTTTCAAATATATACTTAATATATACTTTCAAGACGTACTATATGCTATAATATTGGGAAGATATATTAACGTATATTCGGATAATAGTAATTATTACTTGATATATACATATTTATTCATGAAAATATACTTAACTTGCAGGTAGGTTTTGCGTCTAATAATTTTGCTAACTTTAGGCTTATGTCTGGTTCCATATTTTCTGCTTTCTTAGAATTAGGGTTTTTGTTGGGATGACTAGGCCGTAAATGTCTCGGTTTGCTGATTTGTGTACTGAAGGGAGTTTGGTGCTGGCCCCCGATATTTATAATCTTAGGCCCGCAAGCCGTTGCATTCGCGTTCCATTCGGTATTAACCAGCACAACCTTAACAATACGCCACGCTGGATCTCGCGAGGCTGTCCCACTTCATCCTTATTGGGCAGTCACTGCTGAACGCGCTGTGGTCCGATTGGCTGCCCTTCGCCAACTTGCAGTTCCGGCAAACCGGTGCAACGCCATCAGCGTGCGCCGGGCAATCGGACCGCAGATGTGAGTCTCCGCAGTGACTGCACAACGGTTCAGTGTCCTGGCAGTGCTTCTTGCCGTGTCCATACCCAAGGCAGATGGAACACTGGATCAACGGTGACTGATCGGCCACTCGCAACCGTTGCAGGTCAACGTGTACGCGACCAGCCACCGTCAATCTCTGCCAGACTTTGGGCGACACCTGCAGGACGATGTGGCCCATGTGTGGGTTCCTGGTACGACGGCGGTATTTAACCGCCATCCTCAGGTCCGCCGCGGCCACGTCTCCCAGCAGGTGGGCATTCTGCACTTTCAGGCAATGGACAACTTCGTCATCAGCGTGGCAGGAGAGGACATCCTTGAGGATTATGAGGGGATCCTTATTATGGACCTCCTCAACCCGAAGACCTCCTGACTTCTGGATCCTCTCCTTTACGGCCGTCATCTCCTCCCTGGTGTTAAAACCTACGATGACCTTTTGGTCTCTCGCCTTCCGCAGCCGCTCCACCCTGGTGCCTTCATGTTTGGCATTGACTGCCACTCTCAGCTTTCCTATTACCCCTTCACTAGTGTCGAGGACATCTTCAGATGTCACGACGACTGAGTGGAGGGGCTTTTGGAGTTGCTGCCTCGGAATGGCAGCCATTTGGGCATAAGTAGGCCCTTGGACTGCGGCAAGGCTGGAGGTATCCTTCAGTTGCTCCGACAGAGCTCGTGTATGGTGCTGGCACTCCACCAAAACCTGGTTATGTTGGTGAAGATTCTCCATCAGCTGCTTCACCAGCCCTGTCGGAACGTCTGAGATTGATCTTTGCTCCCTCTGCACTTCGACTCTATCCTCATCAGCTCCTCTACTTTTATCGGTCTCTGCCTCCTTCACCAGCTCGTACAGTCTCTCTACCGCCTTTGTAATTTCATCTTTTATTTCTTTCTTAAGATTGCGGGAGCTTAAAAGCTGAATTTTGGCTTTGGTGAGGCAGGCCTTTGCCTCAGTGGTTCTATTTATATACTTTGAGGGTGGCGCCTCGTTTGGGAGACTTTCTTCTACTAGCAGCGATTTTTTATTTATGTCGACCCTCGATTGTTGCGTAATCTTCGTCTTGGACTTGAGCTTGGGCGGGGAAGTCTTAGGGCCAGTTTTAGTAGGGCTTGGGGTTTTCGGGACTGGTTTCGATTTGTCAGCCTCCCACTCATCTATACTACGCCTAACTAACGGCACCGCTGCACTCACTTCAGCAACTTTGGTTTCTTTCGCGACGGGTGTTCGGATGCCAAACATTTTGATGACTTCTTATACAGAACAAACGACTATTTGAGGACACCTAAACTTAGACAATCCTAAATCCCTGTAAAGGGGGGATCAAGGCAATTTGTTTAAAAATGTATAAATAAATAATCACGACACTACGATACTGTGTCAGGTTTTGCTAACCGTCGTGTAATTGAGGATAATTGCAGTTTTGTCAATATAAATAAATTAAAATATGGTAATAAAAGTGTTAAAAACGCGTGATTTCAAAATTTCCAGTTTTCCTAATAGAGAATTGCCTAAAGAATATAAATTAAAGATAAAAATTTTTCGCCAGAAGTTTGTGTTCACCTACCTTACCACTATAGGGTGGGTGGGTGGGCAAAATTTTTGAAATTTTTTGTTAGCTAGAAGCACGCGCGAGGTGTCAAAAGACGCGTCTCGGCGCGGGCTATCCGACCAATGAAAAACACTTACTGTCGCAAGAAGAAAAATTTTGAGTTTTCGTCAAAAAACGTGTTTTTTACAGGAAAATTTTTGAAAATGGCCGAAATTTACACCAAACCAGAACTCCGGGTCGCGGAACGAGCACCAGAATGAGGGTAAGGTAGGTTAGTGTCAATTTTGATTTTTTAATAAATTATTAAACGAGTGGATTTTAAAATAATAATTAATTCAATAAAAACTTTTTGTAAAATTTTACAAGTGTCTGTAAAGGAAAAATTTTTCGCGTTTTTGTCAATTTAACTTAGTCAATATGGTAGGGGGTGGCTATTTAGGAATTGTCGTGCTGAAAACAGCTTCAAAATGCGCCCCTTGGTTATCGAGTAATTACAATGTTTGCAATTGACTACGGGGTATAGGTAGATTTTCTTAGCCGTATAAATTAAAATGACAAAGATTTTTGAGTTTTTTGGTAGCTAGAAGCACGCGCGAGGTGTCAAAAGACGCGTCTCGGCGCGGGCTATCCGACCAATGAAAAACACTTACTGTCGCAAGAAGAAAAATTTTGAGTTTTCGTCAAAAAACGTGTTTTTTACAGGAAAAATTTTGAAAATGGCCGAAATTTACACCAAACCAGAACTCCGGGTCGCGGAACGAGCACCAGAATGAGGGTAAGGTAGGTTAGTGTCAATTTTGATTTTTTAATAAATTATTAAACGAGTGGATTTTAAAATAATAATTAATTCAATAAAAACTTTTTGTAAAATTTTACAAGTGTCTGTAAAGGAAAAATTTTTCGCGTTTTTGTCAATTTAACTTAGTCAATATGGTAGGGGGTGGCTATTTAGGAATTGTCGTGCTGAAAACAGCTTCAAAATGCGCCCCTTGGTTATCGAGTAATTACAATGTTTGCAATTGACTACGGGGTATAGGTAGATTTTCTTAGCCGTATAAATTAAAATGACAAAGATTTTTGAGTTTTTTGGTAGCTAGAAGCACGCGCGAGGTGTCAAAAGACGCGTCTCGGCGCGGGCTATCCGACCAATGAAAAACACTTACTGTCGCAAGAAGAAAAATTTTGAGTTTTCGTCAAAAAACGTGTTTTTTACAGGAAAAATTTTGAAAATGGCCGAAATTTACACCAAACCAGAACTCCGGGTCGCGGAACGAGCACCAGAATGAGGGTAAGGTAGGTTAGTGTCAATTTTGATTTTTTAATAAATTATTAAACGAGTGGATTTTAAATTAATAATTAATTCAATAAAAACTTTTTGTAAAATTTTACAAGTGTCTGTAAAGGAAAAATTTTTCGCGTTTTTGTCAATTTAACTTAGTCAATATGGTAGGGGGTGGCTATTTAGGAATTGTCGTGCTGAAAACAGCTTCAAAATGCGCCCCTTGGTTATCGAGTAATTACAATGTTTGCAATTGACTACGGGGTATAGGTAGATTTTCTTAGCCGTATAAATTAAAATGACAAAGATTTTTGAGTTTTTTGGTAGCTAGAAGCACGCGCGAGGTGTCAAAAGACGCGTCTCGGCGCGGGCTATCCGACCAATGAAAAACACTTACTGTCGCAAGAAGAAAAATTTTGAGTTTTCGTCAAAAAACGTGTTTTTTACAGGAAAAATTTTGAAAATGGCCGAAATTTACACCAAACCAGAACTCCGGGTCGCGGAACGAGCACCAGAATGAGGGTAAGGTAGGTTAGTGTCAATTTTGATTTTTTAATAAATTATTAAACGAGTGGATTTTAAAATAATAATTAATTCAATAAAAACTTTTTGTAAAATTTTACAAGTGTCTGTAAAGGAAAAATTTTTCGCGTTTTTGTCAATTTAACTTAGTCAATATGGTAGGGGGTGGCTATTTAGGAATTGTCGTGCTGAAAACAGCTTCAAAATGCGCCCCTTGGTTATCGAGTAATTACGGTTAGGTTAGGTTAGGTTAGGTTAGGTTAGGTTAGGTTAGGTTAGGTTAGGTTAGGTTAGGTTAGGTTAGGTTAGGTTAGGTTAGGTTAGGTTAGGTTAGGTTAGGTTAGGTTAGGTTAGGTTAGGTTAGGTTAGGTTAGGTTAGGTTAGGTTAGGTTAGGTTAGGTTAGGTTAGGTTAGGTTAGGTTTTTTTTTTTTTTTTTTTTTTTTTTAGGTTTGACAGGAGTGGGAAATCCTCATGGACGCCCACACTGACCCACTGGGAGTCAGTCTGGGCAGTGCCGGACTCTTACCGGCTAAAACCCACTCCTGCCTTTGCTAGATGAGTCCTCTGACATGATCAGAGCCCTTATAATCTGTTGAGTTGTTTTGTTTTCCAGATTTTTGATTTAGTTGATTTTTTCGGGATATTGAATGCCATGTAATTTTTTCTGCTTACTAATTATATATAATTTTCTGTTATTTTTAGATCTACTTGTTTATATTACTGTTGATTTTTCTTGATATTCTTTTTGAGTACTAATTTTTGTAATTTCGATGTATTAATGCCTAAATAGTGTTTTCGTATAAATGCGATTCCACGGTAGTGTTGTCTAGATATGTTTATTATATACTTATTATACGTTAAAATATCAGGGTCCACTTTACCTTTTTTATTCTTTGTGTAATATATACTTGATTTATAGTTACTATACGTCAGATATATATTTAAAACCACTTTTATACGAATTTCAATTTTTAGATTTATATGTTTTGTATTGTTTACTATTTTTTTAATTTTTACTTTACTATCGTATGTATTATGTTTTTGGTTTTTTTGCATTATTGGCATTTTTATGCTTCTGGACAGAATACTCTTGCTATTTTGGGAGGTTCGTGCTAGTTTAATATGCCGCAGTTCTTTAGGTTTATAGGCCAACATGCTAAAAGAGAACGTGTTGTGGTCTGAGCTAGATGTTAACTTGGCTTGCCAGTCACCTAGGATGTACATCATCTTAGTCTTGCAAGGTTTTGTTTCGACGTCTCTTCTAGTTTTGTCAAGCACAACCTTAGCAGTACGCCACACTGGATCTTGCTAAGCTGTCCCACTTCATACGTACTGGGCACTCACTGGCGAACGCGCTGTGGTCTGTCCTGCTGCTTTTTGCCGCCTGGCAGTTTCGGCAGTTAGGTGCAGTTCCGGCAGCGAACGCCGGGCAGTCTGCACGCAGGTGAGCGTCCCCACAGTGACTGCATAGTGGGACAGTGTCTTTGCAGTATTTCCTGCCGTGCCCATACCCCAAGCATATTGAGCACTGGACCAGCGGTGACTGGTCGGCTACACGTAACCGTTGCATGTCCACGTGCACCCGAGCTGCCACCGTCAGTCGCTGCCATACTTTGGGGGACACTTGCAGGACAATATGACCCATGTGTGGGTTCTTTGTTCTGCGGCGATATTTTACAGACAGTCGTAAGTCCTTCGCTGCCACATCTCCAAGCAAGTGTGTGTTCTGCGTTTTAAGGGCCTGTATCACTTCGTCGTCTGTGTGGAAGGAGAGAATGTCTTTGAGGATGATGAGGGGGTCCTTATTAGTTACCTCCTCAACCCGAAGACCTTTTTCCTTCTGGATCCTCCCCTTCGCTGCCACCATTTCATCTCTGCTACAGAACCCGAGTATGACTTTTTGGTCCCTCGCCTTTCTCAGCCGCTCCACTCTCGTACCCTCGACCTTTGCGTTGACTGCCACCCGGAGTTTTCCTATGACCTCCTCACTAGTGTCCATTACATCGGTAGATGAAACGACTACTGAGTGAAGAGGCCTGTGCGGAAGCTGTCTTGGCACGGCTGCCACTTCGGCAAAGGTCGGTCCTTGGTCTGCTGTAAAGCGAGGGGCCTCCTTCAGTTGCTCCGACAGAGCTCGCGTCTGTTGCTTGCACTCCTCCAACGCCACGTTATGCTGTTGGAGGTTTTCGACCAGCTCCTTCACGAGCCCCGTCGGAACATCTGCTGTGTTTTCCGGTTCCTTAGAATGTTCCGCACTTACGTTTGCTGTCCCCCTGGCTTTTTCGGCCTCTTTCACAAGCTCATAAAGCCGGTCTATGGCGGCGAGTACCTCCGTCTTGATCTCAGTTTTGAGATTGC